>CM066032.1:1811965421-1817395421 GCA_033557465.1 Ichthyophis bannanicus | reverse complement strand
TCTTAAGGGAGCAGAGCCCTGCGGGGAACGTGGTGCATACAGTTTAGCTGGCCCGATGGCATCTAAGGCTCCGCGAAAGGAGAGACCTCGCCCTACGGAGGGAAAACCAGCAGAAGGCTCACCATCTAGCCCGAAACCAGGTACCCCACCAGATCTGGTGGCCGAGGTTAGTGCTGCAGTGGTGCAGGCGCTCAGCACACGCTTCCAGGATTTAGTGGAGCAAATTCAATCGCTGGGACAACGTTTCACGATGGTGGAGGAGCGTCTGGAGCAAGTGGAGACAAGGGTGTCCGATGTGGAAGACACGCAACATTCAATGGTGGCCAAAGTGGCCGCCCTAGAGACTTTGGTGAAGCAACAAGGGGATAAGCTCGATGAACTGGAGAACCGAGGTAGGAGAAAAAACCTGCGATTCATCGGTGTCCCTGAAAGTGTAGCTGACAGTGCCCTACTTGAATATTTACAATCATGGATTGGGAGCCTCCTGCCAAGTCTGGGAGGAGAATCACTCAAAATAGAGCGGGTACACCGGCTTGGCCAGAGAAGAGAGCAGGCCAGAAACCACGTGCAGTAATTGCCCGCTTCCTCGACTACAGACAGAAAGAGGAGGTGTTAAAAGCGGCAAGGGGCAGACGGCGGAATCAACAGGACACCGAGCCGATCTTAGTATTTCAGGACTACTCGATCCTCGTCAGTCAAACGCAGGGCTTTTTCAGGAATCTGCACCCAGCTGTTTAACCGTGGCATTCGCTTCTCACTCCTCTACCCAGCGCGGCTGCGGGTCGACCACCAAGGCCACACCCGCATTCTAGCGACCCTGGAAGAGGCGACTACCTTCCTAGACTCTCTGCCAGACCACCGACTTCCTAATTGCTACAGGACTATCTGGGAGTGAGGTGTACCTTCCCATGTGTGGTAGGGAGAGCTGGAGCCCCCGGGGGCCGACCGGCCCTGGACGGCCTCCCCGCAGCTTCCACTACCATGGGAGAACTCTTGGTTTTGCCTTTCATGTTGTGTATTAGACTGGGATGCAGTGTCTCACTACCTTGATAACATTTTTCATGCCAGGGGAGACACTGTATCCTTGTTATTTTGTTGTAATGGTTACTTTGTTATACTTGCTGATGCTTTGCTGGCTCCCTGTTTATTTCCCTTATTGCAATGTCTCTGCCCCTATGTTCCTCCTTGACCCTCCCCCCTCCCTTCCCTTCTTTATCCCTCTACAGGGGGGGCTACGACCTGAGACAAGGGGGGTGGTTGGGGGAGTAGAGAGGCCTAGACTCGATAACGCAGAGATATAGGTATCGATGAGGGGGGAGGGGGGGGGGTGATGGGAGGTCATCTAGGAGGGGGGTGTGCAGAGACCTTATGAGAGCAGGCGAGTGGAGGGCGATAGCGCCGGGTGTGGGGGCACCGGTACAGGGGTTCGCAGCAGAGACTTTATGTCTCTTTTTCTCTTTTTTAATTTTCCTGTTGGGGAGGGTGAAGTATTGGAGGGGCGAGCCCGCTTGCCATAGGAAGTAGTCCAGGCTATGACTGGACGGGAGGCTTGGGAGGGGAGGGGGGATGGGGGGGGAGGGGGGGGAGGGGGGAGGAGGAGGGAGGGGCAGGGGGAGGGGAGGGGGTACACTCCAATGATTGTTCTTAGATGGAATACTTGCCTACCTATAGACGGGGAGGGATACCAGGCTGGGGGTATCCCTCTGCAGTACTTGGCAGTGATTCTGTGGTGGCGCCTTGGTACTGCCCCGGCGCTTTGAAAATAATCACATGGAATGTCTGTGGGCTGGGAAACCCTATCAAGAGGCATAAGGTATTGCAAGCGCTGGCTCGGCATAAATGTGACATTGCGCTCCTTCAAGAGACCCACCAGACGGCCGTTGAACATAGCAAACTCTGTCGGAGCTGGGTGGGCCAAGTGTGGGGGTCCCCCGCCCAGGGGCATAAAGGAGGAGTAGCGATTCTAATCCATAAACGCATACGATTCGTAGAGGAGACGGTCCTTGCTGATAACACTGGTCGATCCTTGTTGATTTATGGTCAGTTAGACGGTAAACCGGTGATTCTGGGCAATCTCTATGGTCCAAATCTGGCTGACCCGGGTTTTTACAATGGTCTGGCATCAAGGGTGGAGCAGCTTCCAGAGTGTCCGGTGATTTTGGGCGGGGACTTTAATGGAGTCCTAGATGTGGACCTGGATACTTCTAGGAGAGGGGGTGGGCGGGAGAGGATAGTGCCCTCCCAGACGTTGTTGCGGTTCTGTCGGAGATTAGGCTTACTGGATCCTTGGCGAGTCCTGCACCCCTCCGAGAGGGACTATACCCACCAATCTCGAGTGCATGGTTCTAGTACCCGTATTGACTACGTAATGATCTCAGGGACTTTGTTTACACACACCGAGGATGCACAGATTGGTCCTTCCGAAATATCAGACCACGCGATGGTGTGGCTTGCCTTACACTGGGGGCGGGACACACATCGATCACACCTGTGGAGATTCCCCCTAGAACTTTATTCCGATGGGCAATTTCGTCAGTTTATCCGCCAGAGATGGGTGGAATTTCTTGCCAACCACCAGGTGCATATAGATGACCCCGAATTAGTCTGGGAAACGGCAAAGGTGGTTCTTCGAGGGGACATCATCGGTTACACCGCGAGAAGGCGCCAGTTGATGGCAGAACGTATAGTACTGCTTGAGCGTCGAGTCACTACGCTACGGCGGCGATGTGCCCACACGCCAACGCTGTCCAATAAGAAGTTGCTATGGGAGATTCAGACCGAGCTTAACGAGCTTTTACATCAACGAGCGAAGAAATCGGTTTTGTTTTACCGGTTCCGTTTGCACTGCTACGGTGACAAACCTGGCAAGTTGTTAGCACGCTGTCTGCGGGCCCGACGGAGTCCTGGCCACGTAGCGGCACTGAAAGACGGCCAGGGACGTGTGCATAAAGAGAATAAAGAAATCGCAGAGATTTTTCGTACCTTCTTTCAAAGCTTATATACATCCGCGGCTGGCTCCCCGGCGGGGCTGCAGGACTATCTTGAGGGCTTGGAGTTGCCTCAACTCACTTCAGCCCAGAGAGAGGGTTTAGATGCACCTATTACGGTGCAGGAAATACAATCCGCAATATCGGCAACCCAGTGCTATAAATCACCGGGGCCAGACGGATTCGGGGCTGAAATCTATAAGATCCTAGGAGACGGGGTGAGCCCACTCCTGAGAGAGGTCTTTGTCACCAGGGTAGAGCAAGGGGCGTTCGGCTGGGGACGTAATCATGCATATATCACCCTGATCCCGAAGCCGGGTAAGGACCCAATGCAGGCAGCTTCATATCGACCCATCTCCCTACTAAACTTCGATCTTAAACTTTTGGCGAAAATTCTAGCAGACCGCCTGGCGGGGGTATTAGGCTATTTAATTCATGACGCACAAGTGGGCTTTGTGAAAGGCCGCTATGCCGTACGAAACCTTCGGAAGATTCTGGCCTCCTTGGAGTGGGTTCATGCTCACAATATTTCGTCGTTGTTGATTAGCTTCGATGCAGAGAATGCCTTCGATAGAGTGGACTGGCGTTATCTATGGAGACTGCTACCACGCTACGGCATTGGGGAGGATTTTTGTAACATGGTGCAAAGTCTGTACATTTCACCGACCGCGGGCATACTGTGCAATGGCCTCATCTCGGATGACTTCACGTTGGGTAGAGGTACAAGACAGGGCTGTCCGCTATCACCCTTGCTATTTGTTCTTTCTTTGGATCCGCTGATTCGCACCGTCGTAACTTCGGAGGGGATACAGGGAGTGGGACTGCGGTCGCAAACTTTCCTTATCTCGGCCTTCGCCGATGACTTGTTAGTCCATTTGACGTCCCCGTCCACTTCCTTACCCTCGCTTTTAGACGAATTCCTGCGGTTCGGAGCAATTGCAGGCTTGCGCATTAATAAAGATAAGTCTGAAGTAGTGGATGTCTCGGGGCATTTCCGTGGTTCATGGAGGGGACCCTTCCCTTTGCGGTGGGCAGACAAAGAATTTATCTATCTGGGCATAACATTGACCGGTAACCCCCAGGATTTATACCGACGTAACTTAGATCGTATACTGCGGCAGTTGGCGGTGCAGTTGAGTGCATGGGGACCTCTCCCGTTGTCTCTGGCAGGGAGGATAGCGGCAGTACAAATGATAGTCCTACCCAGAATCTTGTACTGGTTGCAAACCTTGCCGGTCTGGTTGTTTCAACGAGACTTGTGTAAAATGGAGGCTCTGCTTAAGCGCTTTCTTTGGCGGGGGCAGCGGGCGCGGGTCGCATGGAATCGCCTGCTTGGAAAGTGGCGAGAGGGTGGCATGGGCCTTCCCGACTTGAAGACTTACGCATTGGCTTGTCAAGCCAGACACCTGGGGGACTGGCTCGGGGGGACGGAAGTATACACGCCTAGGGCTTTAGAGGAGTGTTTGGTGGCCCCTGCGTCTCTCCTGGCATATTTGCATGGCACGGCCACGGATCTCACGGCTACTAGTCGGCAGAGTCCGTTAGTGGACTCGGCCCGACGCACATGGCAACTACTTAACAAATACTGGCGGGAAACGTGGAAGGTGTCTTGCTGGTTGCCGCTGCAGGGCAATGCCCAATTCACCCCAGGGTCCGAGACCGCGGTGTTTCGGGACTGGTGGATACGGGGCATCCGGTTGATAGGGCATTTGGTGGATCAAGCGGGAGACTGTAAATCATTCCGAACGCTCAGTCGGGAATACGATCTCCCTGACACGCATTGTTTGGCTACATACAAATCTCCCACTATGTGGCTGCACTGCCGCGCGCAGCGCTACAGGCTGAACGCTCAGCCCAGATCTTGGAATTTTTTCAGCTAGGAGAGGAGCGCTCGCCGTCGATTTCCAACTTGAAACGTAGTTTGGAGCGATATCGCCCCCTCCCTGATTATAGTGGAGTCGAGAGAGCTTGGGCGACTGAATTGGGTGTAGACGTGCAGCCGGGATGGGTACTGACAGCACTGAAACGGATTAGCCGACTAGTACAAGGAGCGCGCTGGCGTGAGATTCAATTTAAGTGCGTGACTAGGGCTCATTTTTCGCCACGGCGGGCGCTGCGTAGTCGGCTGGACACGGATGGCTCCTGCCCACGTTGTTCGGAGCCCTTGGCTACTCTCCTACACATGTGGTGGGGTTGACGGGGTATACGGGCATATTGGGCCCGGATATGCAGATTCCTTAGCATGCTGCTTCAGCGAAGGCTTCATTGGACGGGCCTATTTATAGCACTTGATCAGTTGCCGACCCCCGGACCTGTGAAAGAGGGTGAGAGTTTGCTTGTGCGGAAGGCCTGTCTGGTGGGCAAAGGGCCGATTCTTCGACTATGGCGGGAACGCCAACTGCCCACTTTTAGTGAATGGCGGAACAACTTTCATCAATTAATGCTAACGGAGCGTTGGATGGCGCGGGGCAGTGCCAGGCGTTGGACAGTTTTTCTGTCGGTGTGGGAGCCATATATCCAGCAGCTCGGGCCCCACAGCCGTAATGCCACCCTCCAAGGGGGGAGTTGAATGATTGCGGACCTAAAGGAGTGGGTAGGCGGTAGCTGCTTTACAGTTCTTGATGATAATTGGTTTATGAAGTGGTAATGGAGTGTGGGTGGGCGGGGAGGTGAGGGTGGGGATGGGAGGAGGGGGGTTGGCATATAATGTAAAATGCCCACCTGTTGTTTTATCTTTCTGTTGGCTCGGGGGGGGGGTAAGAGTAAACCCCCCCCCCCCCCCCCGTGGTGCCGTTTGTTGATATGTGTCTGGATCTTATGGTGGACTTAAATAAAGTATTAAAAAAAAAAAAAGTCTCATGCTCTACCAACTGAGCTAATCAGGCTGATTGGTAGAAAGGCTTTGGGTATCAAAAGTTGAGAGAGCTTGCTATGCGGCAAACAGTAGAACAAAATTTGTGCTATCAACCGCATAAGCCCAAGTAGGTTATGTGGAGCTGGAAGTCAGCCTAACGGGGCGTGGCTCCCTGAAAGCAAATGGGTGGAAACCTCCCCAGAAGCTGGTAGGAACGCAACAGTCTCTAAGCCCTCATCTTTTACCACTCCCTTGGTCTTCTACATCCCAACTAGTCCGCCGTTCCAAGAAATTGATCTGCTTCCTCATTCTAGTAAGGCCACAACCTTCCTTTCAGATCCAGCAAGGGGCTTGATTCTAGATGCTTCACTTGCCCTTCCTTTGGTCCATGGTTTCCAGTACCTTCCGCCATCCCCAAGATAATGCCTTCCCACCCAGTACTTTCCTGTCCCCTCTGTCAAAAGCACTGCTTTCCGCCCAGCATGGGGCTTGAACCCACGACCCTGAGATTAAAAGTCTCATGCTCTACCAACTGAGCTAATCAGGCTGATTGGTAGAAAGGCTTTGGGTATCAAAAGTTGAGAGAGCTTGCTATGCGGCAAACAGTAGAACAAAATTTGTGCTATCAACCGCATAAGCCCAAGTAGGTTATGTGGAGCTGGAAGTCAGCCTAACGGGGCGTGGCTCCCTGAAAGCAAATGGGTGGAAACCTCCCCAGAAGCTGGTAGGAACGCAACAGTCTCTAAGCCCTCATCTTTTACCACTCCCTTGGTCTTCTACATCCCAACTAGTCAGCCGTTCCAAAAAATTGATCTGCTTCCTCATTCTAGTAAGGCCACAACCTTCCTTTCAGATCCAGCAAGGGGCTTGATTCTAGATGCTTCACTTGCCCTTCCTTTGGTCCATGGTTTCCAGTACCTTCCGCCATCCCCAAGATAATGCCTTCCCACCCAGTACTTTCCTGTCCCCTCTGTCAAAAGCACTGCTTTCCGCCCAGCATAGGGCTTGAACCCACAACCCTGAGATTAAAAGTCTCATGCTCTACCAACTGAGCTAACCAGGCTGACTGGTAGAAAAGCTTTGGGTATCAAAAGTTGAGAGAGCTTGCTGTGCGGCAAACAGTAGAACAAAGTTTGTGCTATCAACCGCATAAGCCCAAGTAGGTTATGTGGAGCTGGAAGTCAGCCTAACGGGGCGTGGCTCCCTGAAAGCAGATGGGTGGAAACTTCCCCAGAAGCTGGTAGGAACGCATCAGTCTCTAAGCCCTCATCTTTTACCACTCCCTTGGTCTTCTACATCCCAACTTGTCAGCCGTTCCAAGAAATTGATCTGCTTCCTCATTCTAGTAAGGCCACAACCTTCCTTTCAGATCCAACAAGGGGCTTGATTCTAGATGCTTCACTTGCCCTTCCTTTGGTCCATGGTTTCCAGTACCTTCCGCCATTCCCAAGATAATGCCTTCCGACCCAGTACTTTCCTGTCCCCTCTGTCAAAAGCACTGCTTTCCTCCCAGCATGGGACTTGAACCCACAACCCTGAGATTAAAAGTCTCATGCTCTACCAACTGAGCTAACCAGGCTGATTGGTAGAAAGGCTTTGGGTATCAAAAGTTGAGAGAGCTTGCTGTGCGGCAAACAGTAGAACAAAGTTTGTGCTATCAACCGCATAAGCCCAAGTATTTATTTATTTAACAGTATTTCTAAACCGCCTTATCTTAATAATCAAGGTGGTATCACAGCAAGCAATCAGGTAAAGTGTGTGTGTTATACATGCAGTGAGGGTGAAACTTAGAAGTGTGAGGGCTGTGTTGGGTGCTTGATTCGTTTGAGCTATGTACAAGGTGGGCTATTTACAGTGGTGCTAAAAACACATTTTATATACATACAGTGATTAGGAGGATTGGAGTGCTGTTATACATTCTCTTAGGTTATGTGATGTGACCATAGTGCTCTATGAACAGCATGGTTTTCAGCTGTTTTCTGAAGTCTTTGAGGTCTGGATTTGCCCTTAGATCGTCCGGTAGATTGTTCCATATTGTTGGAGCAGCCATGGAGAGAGCTCTGTCTGTTGTGTCCTTGCGTGTGTGCTTGTATTCATTTGGGGTACTGACTCGGTTGCGTGTTTGACTTCTTCTAGGACGTGCGCTGGTTTCCGGTTGTATGAGCGTGTGGAGGCTGTTGGCTGATGTGTGTTGATTTATCTTAAATAGGTTTATGATAGTCTTGTATCTGATGCGAGCACTGATTGGGAGCCAGTGTAAGTCCTTTAATGTAGGTGTGATGTGCTCCTGCCTTGCGGCTCCGGATATGATTCGAGCTGCAGTGTTTTGTGCCAGCTGGAGTGGTTTGAGAGCTTGTTTCGGTAGTCCAAGGTATATCGGATTGCAGAAGTCCAGTATTGGGGTTATCAGTGCTTGACAGACGGTACGGAAGTGTTCTGGGGCGAGGAGTGGTTTCAGTCTCCTGATGATTCGCATCCTGTAGTAGGCTTTTTGGATTGTTTTGTTTATGTGTGGATTGAGGTTGAGTTTACTGTCCAGAGTAACCCCAAGGTATCTCACCTCTGATCTTATCGGTATCGTGGTGCTTTGTATCTTTATGTTTGGTGGGTGTATGAAGCTTTGGTTCCGAGTGATGATTAAAGCTTCGGTCTTGTTGTAGTTTATTGCGAGGTTGTTGTTTTGGCACCACTTCGTCATTTGGGTAAGGCAGTCTGTTATCTTAGAGAAGTCCGGGTTGTCGATTGATATCGGGGAGTATACCATGATGTCGTCTGCGTATATTGTGTATTGGATGTTGTTCTCTTTCATAATGTTGCAAATTGGTTGGATGTAGATGTTAAAAAGGAGTGCTGAGAGTGCGGATCCTTGCGGTACTCCTTGTTGGACATTTATGGGTCGGGAGGTGTCATGTCCCACCTTGACCTGTAGCTGTCTTTAGGTTAGGTACGAGTGGAACCATTTCAAAGTGGTACCGTGTATACCAGTGATCTTTAGTCTCTCCAGGAGCGTATTGTGGTCAACTGTGTCGAAAGCTGAGGAGATGTCGATGAAGATCATTATAATTCCATTCCTGGTGTTGTCAATTATTCTTATGATGCTGTCGAAAAGGTATATCAGTAGAGTTTCGACTCCATGGTTGGGACGAAATCCGTGTTGGTTGTCATCGAGAGTTCCGTGTTCGTCAATGTGTTCCTGAAGTTGTAGTTGAACCGTCTTTTCGATTATTTTTGCGAGGAAGGGTATGCTGGAGATTGGTCGGTATGCTGCTGGGTCCTTTTTGTTGAGAGTAGTTTTCTTTGTGATTGGTCTTACTGAGGCAAGCTTTAGTTGCTGTGGCATGAGTCCTTGAGTGAGTGAGTTGTGTACCATTTTATGAATTGTTGGTATGAGGCTTGATTTGGTGGCTTTGACCCATGACACTGGGCAGGGGTCTGTAGGAGCAGTGCTTGTGTTGATTGTGGAGATGATGTGGGATATCTGTTCTTTTGAGGGTGAGTAGAATGTGCCCCAGGTTTTGGGGTGTACATTCGTTCTGGTGGTTCCACTGGGTGTTGTGCGCTCCGTGGAGTGAAATTTGTCTTTGATGTGGTCGGCGAATTTCTGTGGATCAACTTGTACATCTCTTTCTGCTGCTTGCTCTTTTGTCAGGGTTTTTACTATTTCGAAAAGTTCTCTGGGTTTGTTGATGGAAGAATTTATCAGGTTTCTGTGGAATTCTCTCTTTGATTGGTTGATGTGTTCATTGTATTGTTTTTGCTTTGTTAGGTAAAGATGTTGGTCGGAAGTTGTTTTGTTTTTTCTCCATCTCCGTTCAATCTTCCTGAGCTCCCTCTTTTCCTGTCGTATTTTTGCTGAGTACCATGGCTTGTTTTGTCTCTTGTTGTGGTGTTGTTTCTCGGTCCTGTCATCGGATGGCTTGGCGGCGTTAGCTAAAACGCTGTTCCAGTTGGAAACTTGTTCCTCCAGGTCCTCTGAGTCAATGTTCAAGTGTTGTATTGTGTCCTGTATGAATTCGTCCTTGTCAAAGGACTTGAATCGTCTTTGTGTGTGTGGGATGTTCGCTCTTTCGTTTGTCCGGTCTTCTTGTGATTGCAGTTTTGTCTCGATTAAGTAATGGTCAGACCATGGTACTGGGGTGATGGTGGGTGTAGAAATTAGGTCTCTTGAAGTTAGGTAGTCCGATGCGAAGATGAGGTCTGGGGATGATCCAAGTCTGTGTGTTGGTGCATTGACTATCTGTGTGAATTGAAGTGAGGTCATTGCTTGAAGGAATGCCTCTGCATCTTTTGTATTGGCGGACTTGAGGTTGAAGTCTCCGATTAGTAGTGCTGGTTTGTTGTTTGCTGTTATGGCACAGGCTTCTTTGAGTGTGAAGGCTAGTTCGTCGGGTGGAGCACGGGGTGCTCTGTAGGTTAGGCAGATTGCAATATTCTTGTTCTTGATGCTAATTGTGTTACACTGCTGTGTATCTGCGAGGTTCTGTGTCTTGAACTTGAGTTTTGTTTTGTGGAGCTGGAAGTCAGCCTAACGGGGCGTGGCTCCCTGAAAGCAGATGGGTGGAAACCTCCCCAGAAGCTGGTAGGAACGCATCAGTCTCTAAGCCCTCATCTTTTACCACTCCCTTGGTCTTCTACATCCCAACTAGTCAGCCGTTCCAAGAAATTGATCTGCTTCCTCATTCTAGTAAGGCCACAACCTTCCTTTCAGATCCAGCAAGGGGCTTGATTCTAGATGCTTCACTTGCCCTTCCTTTGGTCCATGGTTTCCAGTACCTTCCGCCATCCCCAAGATAATAACTTCCCACCCAGTACTTTCCTGTCCCCTCTGTCAAAAGCACTGCATTCCGCCCAGCATGGGGCTTGAACCCACGACCCTGAGATTAAAAGTCTCATGCTCTACCAACTGAGCTAACCAGGCTGATTGGTAAAAAGGCTTTGGGTATCAAAAGTTGAGAGAGCTTGCTGTGCGGCAAACAGTAGAACAAAGTTTGTGCTATCAACCGCATAAGCCCAAGTAGGTTATGTGGAGCTGGAAGTCAGCCTAACGGGGCGTGGCTCCCTGAAAGCAGATGGGTGGAAACCTCCCCAGAAGCTGGTAGGAACGCATCAGTCTCTAAGCCCTCATCTTTTACCACTCCCTTGGTCTTCTACATCCCAACTTGTCAGCCGTTCCAAGAAATTGATCTGCTTCCTCATTCTAGTAAGGCCACAACCTTCCTTTCAGATCCAGCAAGGGGCTTGATTCTAGATGCTTCACTTGCCCTTCCTTTGGTCCATGGTTTCCAGTACCTTCCACCATCCCCAAGATAATGCCTTCCCACCCAGTACTTTCCTGTCCCCTCTGTCAAAAGCACTGCTTTCCTCCCAGCATGGGGCTTGAACCCACAACCCTGAGATTAAAAGTCTCATGCTCTACCAACTGAGCTAACCAGGCTAACTGGTAGAAAGGCTTTGGGTATCAAAAGTTGAGAGAGCTTGCTGTGCGGCAAACAGTAGAACAAAGTTTGTGCTATCAACCGCATAAGCCCAAGTAGGTTATGTGGAGCTGGAAGTCAGCCTAACGGGGCGTGGCTCCCTGAAAGCAGATGGGTGGAAACCTCCCCAGAAGCTGGTAGGAACGCATCAGTCTCTAAGCCCTCATCTTTTACCACTCCCTTGGTCTTCTACATCCCAACTAGTCAGCCATTCCAAGAAATTGATCTGCTTCCTCATTCTAGTAAGGCCACAACCTTCCTTTCAGATCCAGCAAGGGACTTGATTCTAGATGCTTCACTTGCCCTTCCTTTGGTCCATGGTTTCCAGTACCTTCCGCCATCCCCAAGATAATGCCTTCCCACCCAGTACTTTCCTGTCCCCTCTGTCAAAAGCACTGCTGACCGCCCAGCATGGGGCTCGAACCCACGACCCTGAGATTAAGAGTCTCATGCTCTACCGACTGAGCTAACCAGGCTGGTTGGTAGAAAAGCTTTGGGTATCAAAAGTTGAGAGAGCTTGCTGTGCGGCAAACAGTAGAACAAAGTTTGTGCTATCAACCGCATAAGCCCAAGTAGGTTATGTGGAGCTGGAAGTCAGCCTAACGGGGCGTGGCTCCCTGAAAGCAGATGGGTGGAAACCTCCCCAGAAGCTGGTAGGAACGCATCAGTCTCTAAGCCCTCATCTTTTACCACTCCCTTGGTCTTCTACATCCCAACTAGTCAGCCGTTCCAAGAAATTGATCTGCTTCCTCATTCTAGTAAGGCCACAACCTTCCTTTCAGATCCAGCAAGGGGCTTGATTCTAGATGCTTCACTTGCCCTTCCTTTGGTCCATGGTTTCCAGGACCTTCCGCCATCCCCAAGATAATGCCTTCCCACCCAGTACTTTCCTGTCCCCTCTGTCAAAAGCACTACTTTCCGCCCAGCATGGGGCTTGAACCCACAACCCTGAGATTAAAAGTCTCATGCTCTACCAACTGAGCTAACCAGACTGATTGGTAGAAAGGCTTTGGGTATCAAAAGTTGAGAGAGCTTGCTGTGCGGCAAACAGTAGAACAAAGATTGTGCTATCAACCGCATAAGCCCAAGTAGGTTATGTGGAGCTGGAAGTCAGCCTAACGGGGCGTGGCTCCCTGAAAGCAGATGGGTGGAAACCTCCCCAGAAGCTGGTAGGAACGCATCAGTCTCTAAGCCCTCATCTTTTACCACTCCCTTGGTCTTCTACATCCCAACTAGTCAGCCGTTCCAAGAAATTGATCTGCTTCCTCATTCTAGTAAGGCCACAACCTTCCTTTCAGATCCAGCAAGGGGCTTGATTCTAGATGCTTCACTTGCCCTTCCTTTGGTCCATGGTTTCCAGTACCTTCCGCCATCCCCAAGATAATGCCTTCCCACCCAGTACTTTCCTGTCCCCTCTGTCAAAAGCACTGCTGACTGCCCAGCATGGGGCTCGAACCCACGACCCTGAGATTAAGAGTCTCATGCTCTACCGACTGAGCTAACCAGGCTGGTTGGTAGAAAAGCTTTGGGTATCAAAAGTTGAGAGAGCTTGCTGTGCGGCAAACAGTAGAACAAAGTTTGTGCTATCAACCGCATAAGCCCAAGTAGGTTATGTGGAGCTGGAAGTCAGCCTAACGGGGCGTGGCTCCCTGAAAGCAGATGGGTGGAACCCTCCCCAGAAGCTGGTAGGAACGCATCAGTCTCTAAGCCCTCATCTTTTACCACTCCCTTGATCTTCTACATCCCAACTAGTCAGCCGTTCCAAGAAATTGATCTGCTTCCTCATTCTAGTAAGGCCACAACCTTCCTTTCAGATCCAACAAGGGGCTTGATTCTAGATGCTTCACTTGCCCTTCCTTTGGTCCATGGCTTCCAGTACCTTCCGCCATCCCCAAGATAATGCCTTCCCACCCAGTACTTTCCTGTCCCCTCTGTCAAAAGCACTGCTTTCTGCCCAGCATGGGGCTTGAACCCATGACCCTGAGATTAAAAGTCTCATGCTCTACCAACTGAGCTAACCAGGCTGATGGGTAGAAAAGCTTTGGGTATCAAAAGTTGAGAGAGCTTGCTGTGCGGCAAACAGTAGAACAAAGTTTGTGCTATCAACCGCATAAGCCCAAGTAGGTTATGTGGAGCTGGAAGTCAGCCTAACGGGGCGTGGCTACCTGAAAGCAGATGGGTGGAAACCTCCCCAGAAGCTGGTAGGAACGCATCAGTCTCTAAGCCCTCATCTTTTACCACTCCCTTGGTCTTCTACATCCCAACTAGTCAGCCGTTCCAAGAAATTGATCTGCTTCCTCATTCTAGTAAGGCCACAACCTTCCTTTCAGATCCAGCAAGGGGCTTGATTCTAGATGCTTCACTTGCCCTTCCTTTGGTCCATGGTTTCCAGTACCTTCCGCCATCCCCAAGATAATGCCTTCCCACCCAGTACTTTCCTGTCCCCTCTGTCAAAAGCACTGCTGACCGCCCAGCATGGGGCTCGAACCCACGACCCTGAGATTAAGAGTCTCATGCTCTACCAACTGAGCTAACCAGGCTGGTTGGTAGAAAAGCTTTGGGTATCAAAAGTTGAGAGAGCTTGCTGTGCGGCAAACAGTAGAACAAAGTTTGTGCTATCAACCGCATAAGCCCAAGTAGGTTATGTGGAGCTGGAAGTCAGCCTAACGGCGCGCGGCTCCCTGAAAGCAGATGGGTGGAAACCTCCCCAGAAGCTGGTAGGAACGCATCAGTCTCTAAGCCCTCATCTTTTACCACTCCCTTGGTCTTCTACATCCCAACTAGTCAGCCGTTCCAAGAAATTGATCTGCTTCCTCATTCTAGTAAGGCCACAACCTTCCTTTCAGATCCAACAAGGGGCTTGATTCTAGATGCTTCACTTGCCCTTCCTTTGGTCTATGGCTTCCAGTACCTTCCGCCATCCCCAAGATAATGCCTTCCCACCCAGTGCTTTCCTGTCCCCTCTGTCAAAAGCACTGCTTTCCGCCCAGCATGGGGCTTGAACCCACGACCCTGAGATTAAAAGTCTCATGCTCTACCAACTGAGCTAACCAGGCTGATTGGTAGAAAGGCTTTGGGTATCAAAAGTTGAGAGAGCTTGCTGTGCGGCAAACAGTAGAACAAAGTTTGTGCTATCAACCGCATAAGCCCAAGTAGGTTATGTGGAGCTGGAAGTCAGCCTAACGAAGCGTGGCTCCCTGAAAGCAGATGGGTGGAAACCTCCCCAGAAGCTGGTAGGAACGCATCAGTCTCTAAGCCCTCATCTTTTACCACTCCCTTGGTCTTCTACATCCCAACTAGTCAGCCGTTCCAAGAAATTGATCTTCTTCCTCATTCTAGTAAGGCCACAACCTTCCTTTCAAATACAGCAAGGGGCTTGATTCTAGATGCTTCACTTGCCCTTCCTTTGGTCCATGGTTTCCAGTACCTTCCGCCATCCCCAAGATAATGCCTTCCCACCCAGTACTTTCCTGTCCCCTCTGTCAAAAGCACTGCTGACCGCCCAGCATGGGGCTCAAACCCACAACCCTGAGATTAAGAGTCTCATGCTCTACCGACTGAGCTAACCAGGCTGGTTGGTAGAAAAGCTTTGGGTATCAAAAGTTGAGAGAGCTTGCTGTGCGGCAAACAGTAGAACAAAGTTTGTGCTATCAACCGCATAAGCCCAAGTAGGTTATGTGGAGCTGGAAGTCAGCCTAACGGCGCGCGGCTCCCTGAAAGCAGATGGGTGGAAACCTCCCCAGAAGCTGGTAGGAACGCATCAGTCTCTAAGCCCTCATCTTTTACCACTCCCTTGGTCTTCTACATCCCAATGCCTTCCCACCCAGTACTTTCCTGTCCCCTCTGTCAAAAGCACTGCTGACCGCCCAGCATAAGGCTCAAACCCACAAATCGGCCGGTGAGAAGCCATTGTTGAAGAGAGATTTGCTGTATGACGTTGCTCCTGAAGAAGCCTGGTTATGGCGAAACAAAAGCTTTTGTAGAGCTTTGGTCAACTTTCGAGCTTTAAGCTATATATCTCTCTCTCCGGTTCTTCGGTTGGTACTGGAATTGGTTAACAGCGTGTGTTGAAGAGCTGGAACTTTGCTGGATGAAAATTCGTCATTATAAGCTAAGTTATTTGCATTTATTGCTTGTTGCAATGCTTTTAGATTCTGCAGTGATTTTCATTTTGCTTTTAGGTATCGCTCTTGGACCGTATTAGGCTATGTTTAGCCTTGCCATTATATGATACATGACGCTGTTTTCCACTGTGAAAGTGGTTGTATGTATGTGGTATTGAATGGTAATTAAGTGAGAATGTATATGTTTGTTTTTTAGGTAAATTTCTAGTTTGGTTGGTATTCTAGAGATGTTTTCCCAGTGGTAATTATGGTGTACTATATTTATTGTGAATTGAATTAAAAAATTTGTTAGGACGGTAGGGAGGCTTTGACCGGTGATGTAAGCGTCTACCAACACCATATAGTGATTTATCACTAAATGTGGAGCTGTGACATCTGAGGTCATTTTTTTGCCTTGTTATATATATTATAAGATTATTTGGTATTAGTGTGCTGTGAGAATTTGTACCTTGTAAGGTGTTTAGCGGGTTCCAGAACCTTCCGCCATCCCCAAGATAATGCCTTCCCACCCAGTACTTTCCTGTCCCCTCTGTCAAAAGCACTGCTGACTGCCCAGCAAGGGGCTCGAACCCATGACCCTGAGATTAAAAGTCTTATACTCTACCAACTGAGCTAACCAGACTGATTGGTAAAAAGGCTTTGGGTATCAAAAGTTGAGAGAGCTTGCTGTGCGGCAAACAGTAGAACAAAGTTTGTGCTATCAACCGCATAAGCCCAAGTAGGTTATGTGGGGCTGGAAGTCAGCCTAACGGCACGCAGCTCCCTGAAAGCAGATGGGTGGAAAAAACTAAAAGGAGCAGTTGCAAAGGTTAAAGATGTACATCAGGCTTGGCTGTTGTTGAAAAATACTATCTTGGAAGCTCAGACCAGCTGTATTCCACGCTTTAAGAAAAGTGGAAGGAAGTTGAAAAAACTGCCAGCATGGTTTAAAGGTGAGGTCAGAGAGGCTGTTGTTGCCAAAAAAGCATCTTTCAGGAAATGGAAAAAAGCCCCAAACGACGAAACCTGGAAACAGCACAAGCACTGGCAAGTCAAATGCAAGGCATTGATAAGGCAGGCAAAGGGAGAATTTGAGAAGAAGCTTGCTGCGGAAGCAAAAACGCGAAGTAAAGACCTTTTCAAGTAGATTCGTAGCAAAAAACCTGTGAGAAAGTCAGTTGGTCCATTAGATGATAAAGGGGTTAAAGGAGCACTAAGAGGCGACAAGGCGATAGCGGAGAGATTGAATGAATTCTTTGCTTCAGTCTTTACTGAGGAAGATGTAGGGATGTTACCCATGACTGAAGTGGTATTTAAAGGTGCGGAAGAATTGAAGGAAATATCGATACATCGGGAAGATGTATTACAACCAGGGCCGGATTTACCTATACGCCAACTACGCCGTGGCGTAGGGCCCACAGCTGACAAGGGCCCACAAAAATTGAAAAAATTGTTAGGGTTCTTAAAATTAAATTTAAAAAAAAACGCTGGCTGCTGCCGCGGCAGCATGGACTGTCCCGCGGGGCCCCCTCTGCTGCCGCGGTAGCATGGATTGTCCCGCGGGGGCCCCCTCCGCCCGACTGAATCCGTCCCTCCCTCCCTCCCTCCCTGCCGGCTTTGAGAGGCGCGAAGGGAGAGTGTCTCCCTCGCGTCTCTGTTAAGCCCGCAGGGGCTAATGGACTGTCCCGTGGGGCCCCCTCCGCCCGACTGAATCCGTCCCTCCCTCCCTCCCTGCCGGCTTTGAGAAGCGCGAAGGGAGAGTGTCTCCCTCGCGTCTCTGTTAAAGCCGGCAGGGAGGGAGGGACGGATTCAGTCGGGCGGAGGGGGCCCCTCGGGACAGTCCATGCTGCCACTGCTGCGACGGCAGCGGCAGCAGCCAGCGTTTAATTTTATTATTAAATTTTACTTGAGCCGATGGGGGGTAGGACTGGTAATGGGCTGGGGGGGTTAAAACTGGAGGTGGGCTGATGGGGTTAGGACTGGTAATGGGCTGTGGGCTGTGGGGGGGGGTTAGAAATGGTAATGGGCAATTGGGGGGTTAAGACTGGTAATGGGCTGTGGGCTGATGGGGGCTGTCTGGTAATAGGCTATGGGGGGGGCTAGGACTGGAAATGGGCTGGGGGGTTAAGACTGGAGGTGGGCTGATGGGGTTAAGACTGGTAATGGGCTGTGGGCTGTTGGGAGGGGGTTTGGAGTGGTAATGGGCTATGGGGGGTGGCTAGGACTGGAAATGGGCTGATGGGGGGGCTAACACTGGAGGTGGGCTGATGGGGTTAGGACTGGTAATGGGCTGTGGGCTGATGGGGGGTTAGGACTGGTAATGGGCTATGGGGGGGGTAGGACTGATAATGGGCTATGGGGGGGCTAGGACAGGAAATGGGCTGATGGGGAGGGGTTAGGACTTGAGGTGGGCTGATGGAGTTAGGACTGGTAATGGGCTGTGGGCTGATGGGGGGGGGTTAGGACTGGCAATGGGCTATGGGGGGCTGACTGGAAATGGGTTGATGGGGTTAGGACTGGAAGTGGGCTGATGGGGTGTTAGGACTGGTAATGGGTTATAGGGGGGGGGGCTTAAACTGAAAATGGGGTGATGGGGGGTTAGGACTGGAAGTGGGTTGATGGGGGGGCTAGGACTGGTATTGGGTTTGGGGGTTGCTAGGACTGGAAGTGGGCTGATGCAGGGACTAGAAGGGAATGGATGCTGGGTGAGGCTGGAACTAGAAGGGAGCTGATGTTGGGGGAGGATTAGAATGGGATGGGGCTGGAAGAGTAAAATGGAGAAGGGAAAAATATTTTGTGTGGGAGGGATAAAAAATCTACAATTGGCCGGGTATTGGGAGAGTAAGTGGGGATTGTGGATGGAGGGGTAAAATTTGAGTGGATGAAATAGGAATGAGGAAAGAGCAAAAGGAGAAAGATTAGTATGTTAAAGCAGATGTAGAGAGAAAATGGAAAAAAACTAGAAGAGAGAAGAAAGGAGAAATGGACAGCAGACGATGGAGAGTTAGCAGAAGACACGAAGAAACCAGAAGAAAGTGGCTGGAGCAATTGCAGCTGAAAAAAATGCACAAAAGGTAGGAAAATCTCTCTTTATTTTGAATTTATTAACTGGAATATGAAAGCTCTGGGAAATGTGCATCATTAACGTCTGCACTTTGTTTAGTACAAGAGCAAATTAATGTATAGTTTTATTTCTACAGTGTTGTACATTCCAAGTTTGGCTTTTGGGATTCCCAGTTTAATTATGACATCAGGGCCAACAGCGCGCAGCTGATCCGGCGTGCTCGTTTTTATCTTTTCTGGGGGCCCACAATTTTTGTTGGCGTAGGGCCTCACTCAAGGTAAATCCGGCCCTGATTACAACTATTAGATAAATTGAAGAGTATCAAATCACCTCGTCCGGATGGTATACATCCAAGGATGTTGAAAGAACTGAAATATGAGATTGCAGACCTGCTATTAGTAATCTGTGAACTATCATTAAAATCATCTCTAATACCTGAAGATTGGAGGATCGCCAATGTAACACCAGTTTTTAAAAAGGGTTCCAGGGGTGATCCAGGAAACTACAGACGGTGAGCCTGACATCAGTACCGGGAAAAATGGTAGAAACCATCATAAAGAATAAAATTACTCAGCATGTAGATAGTCATGACCTAATGGGAGACAGCCAACATGGCTTTAGACAAGGAAGATCTTGTCTTACTAATCTGTTATGTTTTTTTGAAGGAGTGAATAATCAGGTGGACAAAGGTGAGTCGGTTGATATTGTGTATCTGAACTTTGAGAAAGCCTTTGACAAGGTCCCTCATCAGAGACTTTTGGCAAAACTAAAGAGTCATGGGATAGGAGGCAGTATACTATTGTGGATCAGGAACTGGTTAAAAGATAGAAAGCAGAGGGAAGGGCTAAATGGCCAATTTTCCAAATGGAGAAAGGTGAATGGTTGTGTACCCCAGGGATCTGTGCTGGGTCCGCTGCTTTTTGACATATTCATAAATGACCTGGAAAGTGGAATAACGAGTGAGGTTATCAAATTTGCAGATGACACAAAACTATTTAAAGTTGTTAAAACCCAAGAGGATTGTGGAAAATTGCAAGAGGATCTTGATAAATTGGAAGACTGGGCATCAAAATGGCAGATGAAATTTAATGTGGACAAGTGCAAGGTTATGCACCTAGGGAAGAACAACCCAAACTATGGTTACACGATGCAAGGTTCCACATTAGGAACCAGCACCCAGGAAAAAGATTTAGGCGTCATTGTGGATACCATGTTAAAACCCTCGGCCCAGTGTGCAGTGGCGGCCAAGAGAGCAAATAGAATGCTAGGTATGATAAGGAAAGGAATGGAAAATAAAACAAAAGATATTATAATGCCTCTATATCGTTCCATGGTGAGACCGCACCTTGAATATTGTGTGCAATTCTGGTCACCGTATCTTAAAAAGGATATAGCGATTTTAGAAAAGGTTCAGAGAAGAGCCACCAAAATGGTAAAGGGATGGAAGGATACTCCTATGAAGAAAGGCTAAAAAGGTTAGGGCTCTTTAACCTGGAAAAGAGATGGCTGAGGGGAGATATGATAGAAGTCTATAAATTAATGAATGGAGTGGAACGGGTAAACATTGATCGATTGTTTACCTTATCAGAATATAGAAAGACTAGGGGACATGCAATGAAGCTACAGGGTAAACTATTTAAGACTAATAAAAGAAAATATTTTTTCACTCAACGTGTAATCAAACTCTGGAATTTGTTACCAGAGGATATAGTAAAGGCTGTTAATGTAGCTAGGTTTAAAAAAGGTTTGGACAAGTTCCTGGAGGAAAGGTCCATAAACCATTATTAAGAAGGGACCCAGGATATCAATGCTTGAACCAATACAAGCATTGTGGAACCTGTGTCCCTTGCGGAAACTGCTAGGTACATATGACCTAGATTGGCCACTGTTGGAAATAGAATACTGGGCTTGATGGACCTTGGTCTGACCCAGTATGGCATATCTTATGTTCTTATGAAAGAACAACCCAAACTATGGTTACACGATGCAAGGTTCCACATTGGGAACCACTACCCAGGAAAAAGATTTAGGCTTCATCGAGGATAACATGTTGAAAGCCTCCACTCAATGTGCAGTGGTGGCAAAGAGAACAAATAAAATGCTAGGTATCATAAGGTAAGGAATGGAAAATAAAACAAAGGATATTATAATGCCTATGTATCGTTCCATGGTACGACCACACCTTGAATATTGTGTACAATTCTGGTCGCCGTATCTTAAAAAGGATATAGTGTTATTAGAAAAGGTGCAGAGAAGAGTCACCAAAATGGTAAAGGGGATGGAAGGATACTCCTATGAAGACAGGCTAAGAAGATTGGGCTCTTCAACCTGGAAAAGAGACGGCTGAGGGGAGATATGATAGAGGTCTATAAATTAATGAATGGAGTGGAACGGGTAAACGTAGATTGATTGTTTACATCGTCAGAATATAAAAAGACTAGGGGACATGCAATGAAGCTACAGGGTAAACTATTTAAGACTAATAAAAGAAAATATTTTGTCACTCAATGTGTAATCAAACTCTGGAATTTGTTACCGGAGGATGTAGTAAAAGCTGCTAGTGTAGCTGGGTTTAAAAAAGATTTGGACAAGTTTCTGGAGGAAAGGTCCATAGACCATTATTAAAAGGGACCCAGGATATGTTTAAGTTATATTTATTATAAGTTTTGAATGTTCCTGTGGAGTCTCATCCTCCGCTTTCAAAAATATATTACCTCCCTATAAATAAGAAGATGAAAGGATCGGATGTGGGAGTACCAGCTGGAACTGGAACTGAGATTATGGATGTCTTAAATGTTTCAGAAATTTTAGATACTTCAATATCTGAGACTGTGGTTCCTGCAACTCTCTTGGTATCATTAGCTTTGGTATCTGATCGTGAATGGTTACTCAGAATGTATTTTAAGAAACGATCTGTTTTGTTTAAAGGCTTGGTTATCCGAATGTTTCCTGACTTATCACGTGACACTCAAAAAAGAAGAAGGGAGTTCTTGTGTTAAAGTCAGGTGTGACTCAGTTGGGAGGTCTGTTTTTCCTGAAATTCCCTTGTAAATGTTTGGTTAAACTTGTGATGAAGAAGCCCATACTGAACATATGGAAGTAGAAGAAAAGGATGATTTTACAGTCAGGCTGCACGCACGTTTCAGCATTTGCAAGAGTGAGGCAAGCATAGGGAAACAGGAGCTAGGCTGACACACCCAAGCTCTGACGTAACTGCAAGCCTGGAACCTAATTACACACACCTGTTCAGGAAGGCAGACCCAAGGCTCAGGGAACAGGAATATAAACCCTGGCTAGGAGAAAGCAAGGGAGTAGGAGTTGTTGATTGGAGTCTCGCTGAGAGAGCCGGTAAGAGTGTTGGTGAGAGTATTGACTGGAGAGGTGGTTGGAGAGACGGTTGGAGAAGAGCTGGGAGAAGACCTTTGAGGAAACCCAGCTGCAGTTCTGGAATTGAAGCAGACAGAGCAGAAGGAGAGAAGGGACAGACTGCTGTCAGAAACCTGCCTAAAGGGAGAGAGCAGAGAGACCTTCAGACCTCATTGCCAGATAAAAAGCTTCAAGGAGCTCACAGGTGGGAACCTAGCACTAAACCCAGGAGTTTGCAAAGCTCAGTTTGGGACTGGGAACCAGAGCAGTGCTCCAGACAAGAACTCCAAACAGGGAATCAGAGAGCGTTTCCCTACAGCTGGAAAAAGATAGCTGAACAAAGCCAGAGAGGGATCTCCACAACCTCAGGTATTTCCAATCCTTACCATATAGAACTGTGCCCAAAGGAAGCACCAGAGGTCTTAGGGGGAAATTATCCTAAGCCGTATAATAAAAGCTTAAAGCCAAACTCCATAGTTCCAGAGTTTGAAGAGATGCAACAGGACTTTAATGAGAGTGACTCAGCAGAAGTGGCTATGGACTGTACACTGTGTTTGGCAGATGATATAGAATCCTGAACAACAAATAACCCTGTATATAGTTTAATCCTGTACAAATGTAAATAGTTCTCTAATTGTTAATTGTTAACTGTTAATTTGTAAATGTAGCCTTCAAGTTACTACTGTTATATGTAAAACAGCCTGCTCTGTTAATTGTTGTTATATGTAAACCGCATCTGATCAATGGAAGAAGCGGTATAGAAAAACCTGTTAATTAAATTAAATTAAATTAAATCCCTTTGCTAAAGGTGTACGAGGGAGCTGAGTGGGAACAAAAGGGAAAGAAGATATTTTTCTTTGTAAGAAGAAGCTGTTATGTTTTATATCTGTTACCTGTGATATGCATTGCATGTTTTGTGAGCAAAGAGTGTGAAGCTCAATCAATTTAAGTTCTGTAAATATCCTCGAGCAAACACCTGAAGAGTATCCTGATTTAATCTGCACTGAATCTTTTTGTTGGGGAATAAATTCTTGTCATTTTGCCTTACCACTGGTCTCACAACTATTTCCTTATCAGAGGGCAAAAGAACTACCACTCCCAGCAGGCATAGCGGGAGCAAAAGGTTTTATCTCACCTTCTGCAAGGAGCATATAATGGCAACCCCCAACCCTCTGAGCCCTAGGCGGAGGGCTGGGGCTTGACAAACTACATTCTGTTTCTTATATTTTCTATGACCCCTCCAACTTAGTCTCTTTTATTAGCTCTCGCCTCTGCGGTCCCTAGGTGGGTGGGTTATATTGCAGTAATAGGTATTTCGTATCTCTGGTGAATCTGCATATCTCTACGAGTGTCTTTGTTTTCCTTGAGTATTTTGGGTCTCTTCCTGTGTGAAGGCTAGTAAGGCTTGGGTTTTGTTGGGTTTGTTTGCTTTGAAAGTTGTTTTGTAATATATTACCTGCTCAATGCCTTTTTTCTTGTTTATCTTTATCTTTATTTACACTTGATATACCGCCCACGTCAAAACATTAGGGCGGTTTACAATAAAGAAAATATAAAACAATTCCATGCTGCGGGAAAAAGAAAGGAACGCCATACTTAATAGGAGAGGAGAGCAAGAACAGCAAACAGACAAGAATAAATAACACAGAGGACACAGTCCATAGGGAATCAGTAGAAGGGAGGTTAAAAGCCTGCTGAAATAGGTGTGTTTTGAGTAATGCTTTACGTTTTTGGTAGGTGGGTTCTAAACAGAGTGCGGAAGGCAGGGAGTTCCATAGTGCTGGGCTGAGGAAAAAGAACACAGCGTGTCGTGTTTGTTCAAGGTGAGCTTGAGACGGAGAAGGGAGGGAAAGCCGGTTAGCATGGAGAGAGCGGAGTTGGCGATAAGGTGTATGTAGAGAGATATGGTCAGCAAGATACTGTGGCGTTGAAGTATAGAGTGCCCGGTGAGTCAAAATCAGGATCTTGTATTGAAATCTGAACTGAAGTGGTAGCCAATGGAGGCGGAGTAGTAGAGGGGTGATATGATTGGATTGTCTAGAATGCGTTGCAAGGTGTGCAGCCGTGTTCTGGAGCAGTTGCAAGCATTGAAGTTGATAGCGTGGTTGATAGCATGGTTGATTACATTGCAATATTCAAGTCGGTTCATGACAAGTGCAAGCAATAAGGTGACGATAGATGAGGAAGGAAGCAGTGTTTCTCCCCCTGTGCATTCCGATCCCGCCTCCCGGAACCGGAAATAACCCGGACTTACAACATCAGGTACTCAGCCCTGTATAAATCAAAGCTGCCTGCGGCGGGCCCAGCACTGCACCGCTCCTGTGTTTGCCGTTTTGCTGTTAAAATTGTTATGTTGGTGCTATTACTGTGCTCTCGGTGGCTCTCTGTCTAGGTCTCTAACACCCAGTGTTTCTCCCCCTGTGCATTCCGATCCCGCCTCCCGGAACCAGAAATAACCCGGACTTACAACATCAGGTACTCAGCCCTGTATAAATCAAAGCTGCCTGCGGCGGGCCCAGCACTGCACCGCTCCTGTGTTTGCCGTTTTGCTGTTAAAATTGTTATGTTGGTGCTATTACTGTGCTCTCGTTTGCTCTCTGTCTAGGTCTCTAACACCCAGTGTTTCTCCCCCTGTGCATTCCGATCCCGCCTCCCCGAACCGGAAATAACCCGGACTTACAACATCAGGTACTCAGCCCTGTATAAATCAAAGCTGCCTGCGGCGGGCCCAGCACTGCACCGCTCCTGTGTTTGCCGTTTTGCTGTTAAAATTGTTATGTTGGTGCTATTACTGTGCTCTCGTTTGCTCTCTGTCTAGGTCTCTAACACCCAGTGTTTCTCCCCCTGTGCATTCCGATCCCGCCTCCCGGAACCGGAAATAACCCGGACTTACAACATCAGGTACTCAGCCCTGTATAAATCAAAGCTGCCTGCGGCGGGCCCAGCACTGCACCGCTCCTGTGTTTGCCGTTTTGCTGTTAAAATTGTTATGTTGGTGCTATTACTGTGCTCTCGTTTGCTCTCTGTCTAGGTCTCTAACACCCAGTGTTTCTCCCCCTGTGCATTCCGATCCCGCCTCCCGGAACCGGAAATAACCCGGACTTACAACATCAGGTACTCAGCCCTGTATAAATCAAAGCTGCCTGCGGCGGGCCGAGCACTGCACCGCTCCTGTGTTTGCCGTTTTGCTGTTAAAATTGTTATGTTGGTGCTATTACTGTGCTCTCGTTTGCTCTCTGTCTAGGTCTCTAACACCCAGTGTTTCTCCCCCTGTGCATTCCGATCCCGCCTCCCGGAACCGGAAATAACCCGGACTGACAACATCAGGTACTCAGCCCTGTATAAATCAAAGCTGCCTGCGGCGGGCCCAGCACTGCACCGCTCCTGTGTTTGCCGTTTTGCTGTTAAAATTGTTATGTTGGTGCTATTACTGTGCTCTCGTTTGCTCTCTGTCTAGGTCTCTAACACCCAGTGTTTCTCCCCCTGTGCATTCCGATCCCGCCTCCCGGAACCGGAAATAACCCGGACTTACAACATCAGGTACTCAGCCCTGTATAAATCAAAGCTGCCTGCGGCGGGCCCAGCACTGCACCGCTCCTGTGTTTGCCGTTTTGCTGTTAAAATTGTTATGTTGGTGCTATTACTGTGCTCTCGTTTGCTCTCTGTCTAGGTCTCTAACACCCAGTGTTTCTCCCCCTGTGCATTCCGATCCCGCCTCCCGGAACCGGAAATAACCCGGACTTACAACATCAGGTACTCAGCCCTGTATAAATCAAAGCTGCCTGCGGCGGGCCGCGCCGTGGGCGCGCGCTGAAGGAGCGCGCCCAAGGAGCAGGTCCTGCTCCTTGGACGAGCTCCTTGGGACGAGCGAGTGCTTGACCAAGGGGTAAGAACCACCTCCTCTTGGCCTGTACAATTTATGCTGCGTCTCTACTCTTTTTTCCTCTGGTTTTCTTTGATTCTGTGTTCTACCGGTTTCCCTAACTTGGCAGTCTCTACAACGTCTGCAATGTCGTCTATTCCTGTTGTTTGGGGCTGGCGTCCGGCCCCAGCTGTGTTTGCTTCATCTGGACCGTTAGCACGATGCACCAATAACCTGGTGTACTGTGCCCCTACTTCACCATCAAGTCTCCCTTTCCCTTCTCGTGAATCTCTGACAAATCTGGTCACGTTTAAGTTGCTACTTCTCAATTGCCGCTCTCTTAAATCCAAAGCTCTGCTGGTTCTTGACCTTATTGTGCAGCGTGAGCTTGATTTCTGTTTTCTTACGGAAACGTGGCTCAGAGATGGGGATCACCCCACTCTCTAGCTCCCTCCCCTCTGGCTACACAGCGCTCCACTGTTCACGGCGGGGCAGAGGTGGAGGTGGGGTGGCCCTCCTTCATCGTGCTTCCATTCCAATTGAAGAAGTATCTTCCCCAGTATTACTCCCTTTAGATTCTCTTCTACTAAAGCTTATTTCTCCCTCCCCCTCCCCTCCCTTCTACGTCCTCCTTCTCTATTTACCCCCCTCCCTCGAAAGTTCTCAGTGGGAGGCCGCTCTGCAGTCTATTTCTGATTTAGCACTTCACTTTCCGAACCTTATTTTATTAGGAGATTTTAATGTACATATTGATAATCCTACTAGAGCAAAGGATCACGTTTTTAATCAGTTTTTAAGAGACATTCCCTTTTATCAACATGTGACTGGCCCCACACATACTGCAGGTCACACCCTGGATCTCATTTTGTCTTCACCATCTTTACAGTCTATGATTTCACCTCCCATTACTCTCCCTATTCCATGGTCGGACCACTACTGCATCTTCTCATCAATCTCTTTTCCCCAGCAGAAGGTTCATTCTCATGCTTCCTCTTCCGCTCCCATTTTTCGCCGCAAGATCACCTCTGAAACGCTCCATGCGTTCCCTTCAGCTTCTGTAATTTTCCCCTCGGATTTTGCGGCTCGCTCTGTTGACGATCAAGCTACTCTGTGGGATTCATGTCTCTCTCAGTCTCTTGATAGTCTAGCCCCTCTTCACTCGATTTCAAGGCCGTCAAGGATCTCCCCATCACCCTGGTACCATCCTACTTTGCACTTATTACGCTCTCAGCTTCGCCAGGCTCAATGTCACTGGATTCGCCAGCCCTCACTTGAGTTCCACCTTCGGTTTAAACAGCTTGCCTCTGAATACTGCTCAGCTACTCAAGCTGCCCGGTCAGCTTTCTATTCAGCCCAAATTGCAGCCGCAGCCAGTTCTTCCCGCCAACTGTTTAGTATTCTACGGACACTTTCATCTACTAAACCCAAAAACTCTAAGGTTCTTATGACCCCAGATCCTCAAGCTCTTGCTGTTTTTTTCTCTAATAAAGTATCGGCTCTTCGTGCCTCTTTTTCTACGCTGCCTCCCCCTCCTCCTCTCCCCACCTTTCCTGCTATAGTCCCTAGCCCCTCCTCCACCTCCATGTCTGCTTTTCCACTCACCATTGCTGCTTCCGCTGACCCTATCTGTACCCATACCTGGTCATCCTTCCAGCCTGTTCTTGCAGCAGAGGTGCTTACTTTTCTCTCTGCTGCCAGGAAAACTACTTGTACTCTTGACCCTGTTCCCTCCCGATGGCTTCTAGAACCTTCCCTTGAACTAGTTCCAGTTATTACCACCATTATCAATTCTAGCTTTTCCTCTGGTCACTTTCCATCATCTTGGAAATCGGCAATTCTCCGTCCATTACTGAAGCAACCATCTTTAGACCCAACTATTCTTTCACATTGGCGCCCAGTATCCAATCTACCATTCCTCGCAAAACTCATTGAACGCTGTGTTTTTTCTCAACTTAGCTCCCACGTTGAAGCTACTAATGCCCTTCATCCGCGTCAGGCCGGTTTCCGCCAGGGGCACAGTATGGAGACTGTGCTGCTGGCTCTTCTTAATGAATTACACACATCCCACGATCGCAGTGATATCACTCTTCTTATATCTCTTGACTTGTCCGCTGCATTTGATTTAGTTGACCATCATACTCTTCTTTCTCGGCTTTCTGATATCGGTCTCCGGGGTACGGTTTGGTGTTGGTTTCATTCTTTTCTTGCATCCCGTTCCTTCTCGGTTCATATAGATGGTCAATCTTTGTCCAATTTCCCCCTCACTTGTGGTGTTCCACAGGGTTCAGTTCTCTCCCCCTTACTGTTCAATATTTTTCTTGCTCCTCTGCCTCTAATTATTCAACAGTACGCAATCTCATCTTACTTATATGCCGACGATATAGTTCTCTTATTCCATACCTCACCCCTCTCCCCTGACATTACACAGCTGAACCTATGTCTCTCCCGCATTGCCTCCTGGTTATCAGAAAATTTTCTGCATCTCAATCCTGCCAAATCCTCAGCAATGTGGATCTCTCTTAGTGGTGCGTGCCCTACTCTTACACCTTCCATTGGCTCATCCAACATTCCCCTTACCTCTTCCATTCGGTACCTAGGTGTAACCTTAGATTCCTCCCTAACCTTCTCTGAGCACATTTCCAAGGTCTCTTGTTCCTCCTTCTCTGCTTTACGGCAGATTAGGGCTGTCCGGTCTGTTTTGCCTCCCAGTTCTCTCATTACCCTTGTCATTGCCTTGGTTATCAATAGATTGGATTACTGTAATGTGTATTTGGCCAACCTTCCTAAGTATTGCCTTCAGCGGCTGCAACGCATTCAGAACGCCGCAGCACGTCTTGTTACCTTTTCCAGTAAATTCGATCATATCACCCCAGTTTTACTCAGATTACATTGGCTTCCTCTCCAGTACCGCTTTCACTATAAGTTTTTGATTCTCCTCCACCGGACCATTTACACCTGTACTCCCCGTTACTTGGCTGACTGCATTTCACGTTACACTCCTCACCGATTGCTCCGTTCTACTCATACAAATCGACTGTCCCTTCCTTCACCATCGCAAGCCCGTCTGGAGCAGACGCGGCACTCAGCCTGGTTTTTCCTTGGCCCCTCACTCTGGAACATGTTACCTACCTCATTGCGCTTAGAATCCTCCTACCATCAGTTTAAGTTGTCCCTTAAAACCTACCTCTTTCAGAAAGCCTTTGACTTGCCCTCTGAAGCTCCCAACTGATCTGTCTGTATGTTCCAACCTATATGTTGTCTATTGGTTAGTTACATTATCTTTTATGATTATTGGTATGATTTGATGTTATTTTGTCAATGTCAATTACATGTAATTTATTATGATTGATTGAATAATTTCTTGTGAGCTGTCTATTTCTTTTCTCTACTTTCTTTCCTGTCTACCTTTGGCGTTCTTTTCCTGGTTTGTGGTGCAAATCATTTTTAACTGTACACCGCTTAATGCTATTGCCCAAGCGGTATATCAAATTTTAATAAAGATAAAGATAAAGATAAAGTGAGCGGACTGCTCTAATCTGTCTAAGCGCATGGAAAGAGCGACGTATGAGAATAGACAGGTGCTCGTGAAAAGAAAGAGAAGAATCTAGAGTGACACCCAGATAGCGAAAAGAGGAAACCAGAGGAATGGTGGATGAAGCAAGCTGAGGAGCAACCGTAGGGCAAGGGGAACTCAAGAATACCCACATGGCAGTTGACTTGGAAGGGTTCACGTGAAGAAAGTTAGAAGAAAGCCAAGACTCAGTATGAGAAAGGCAGTCATTGAGAGGCGAGATGTTCACATCTACCGGTGATACATGAAAAAGAAGAACAATGTCGTCTGTGTATAAATACGTGGAGACTGGGAATTGCTGAATTAAAAGGGGCAGAGGGGCAAGAAAAATATTAAAAAGCAAAGGCGAAAGGACAGAACTCTGTGGAACCCCACAGATTAGTGAAATGGGGGGAGAAGATTGGTTGTTGGAAGAGACGGAGAAAGTGCATGAAGTGAGAAACGATCTAAACCACTGTAAAACTGTACTCCGAAGACCAGTATCATAAAGTCGAGAAAAGAGAGTTCTGTGATTCACAAGATCAAAAGCAGATGATAGATCTAGTGAAACAAGCAAGGTGATGTCTCCTCGATCATGAGCAATATGAATTTCATTCAACAGAGCAAGAAGTACTGTTTCTGTGCTATGTCCTGCACGGAATCCGGACTGAGGTGGATGTAGCCTGTTTGTAGATTCAATATGTGATGCTAATTGTATAAACACAAAGCGTTCTAATAGTTTCGTAAGTTTGTAAACTTGCATATATATTGTGAAATTTTCATAAATAAAAATAAAATGAAAGGGACCCAGGATATCACTGCCTGACCCAATACAAGCATTGAGGAACCTGTGTCTTTTGGGGAGACTGCTCTACTTATGACCTAGATTGCCCACTGTTGGAAACAGGATACTGGGCTTGATGGATCTTGGTCTGACCCAGTATGGCAGATCTTATGTTCTTATGACTTCTTAGGTTTTAATCTAATTTTTGTCTAACTATTTCTAGTTTATGGTTGTATAGTCTGTGCTTGTTGAAGGTCTATCTGTGTTCTGCATGTGTGACTGGTGGCAGGTATCCTATTAGCACTGAGTGGTTTGTTCAGTTTCCTCAACAAGTATACAGATGTTCTCAGGCCGACTGTAATAGTTATGGAAAATGGACAAGAGATCTTGGAATGCAAGTTAAGGTATCTTGCATAGCTGGACATAAAAGCAATTTAGGTACTTCCCTGGAGGAAACATTCAATAATAAATATTAGCTAGGTAGACTTGAGAAACTAGGAAGGGAGAGGGAAAAGGGATTAGAGGGGCCCTTTCTTAACTTCTTCCCTGGGACTCTGAATGTCTAACACCAGCTCTGCTGACAGGTTCTGGTGACCTGGATATCAACAGAGAGGTTCCAGTAAAGACAAAAATAACTCGAATGCCCTTGAGTACAGAGAAGACAGAGCTTAAAGATTCCAAAATACCCCTGCCTACCGATAACCAGATTAATATGAATAACATGCAGTCTCTAAAATGCTTGTATGCAAATGCTAGAAGTCTAAAAAATAAGATGGGAAAGTTAGAATATATAGCACTAAATGAGAAGTTAGATATGATTGGTATCTCAGAGACATGGTGGAAGGAGGACAACCAGTGGGACACTGATACCTGGATACAAACTATATCGTAATGATAGAGCTGATCAAATTGGTGGAGGGGTTGCGTTCTATGTTAGAGAGGGCATTGAGTCAGAAAGGATTAAAGTTTTGCAGGAAACAAAATTCACTGTAGATTCTCTATGGATAGAAATTCCATGTATAAAGGGGAAGGGGAAGGCGATGGCACTGAGGGTGTACTATTGACCGCCTGGCCAGAATGGACAAATGGATGATGAAATGCTCAAAGAAATCAAGGAAACTAACAAAAGTTACAGCACAGTAGTAATAATGGATGATTTCAATTACCCTGGTATTAACTGGGTCAGTGTCACGACAGGATATGCTAGGGAGATAAAGTATAACCCCTGGGTTTGTTCTGAATAGACGGTTACTCAAGGGGTCCACTACACAATAAAGATAGAAATTTCACTTATTAGATATTTTACCTGCCTTTACAAAAAGCCCAAGGCAGGATATAATCAAACATACACAATAAAAACATCATCATACAGTACAAATCACATACAAAATAGAGCAGTAGCAGCAGGACAAAATAATAGTGAGACTCCCTAAAGTAGAATCAATAACCCTGAGATAATAAAAATCTCTTCACTAGTTTCCTGAAATTCATAGGAGTATCAGTAAAGAGGGGGCATTCCTCAGTGATGGCAAAGAGCAAGGCAGTGCCCTGGCCCCTAGTCGTACTGCATCAAACAGATTTGCCTGGGGAGAGCTGAAATACTGTAAATGGAAATCCTGAGAGTGAGTTACTCGAGAAGTAGCATATAGCTGCAAATGAATAGATAAATAACTAGAGCACATCTGATGAAAAACTCTAAAAGAGACTAAAATTAATAGCTTAGCAATAGGTAGCCAATGTAAAGATTCCAAGATAGGAGTAACATAGTCCCTAAGACCAGCTCCTACTAATAACTTAACAGCCACATTCCAAACTCTTTGTAAGTGGCCCTAGTGGAAAGACCAGAATACAAAGCATTGCAGTATTTATTTAGACAGTTTTGTATACTGCCTTATCCTTCAATCAAAGCAGTCACAACACAATTGGGGGATACATTTTTAACACATGGGGATATGAGATACATACACTAATACTTACAGGGAACATGGGCAATGGAGGGTTAAGTGGCTTGCCCAAGACCACAAGGAGCATCTGTGGGACTAGAAACCACAGTCCTTCCAGCCCAAGGTTGCTGTCCTCTAGTGGGATTTGAACCTCTGACCTTCTGGCCTGAAATACCTTGCCCCAACCACTAGGCTACTCCTCCCTCACAGTAAGCCAACTGTATGAAAATAAGTGATTAGACAAGAGTCGCCAAATCATGAAATTCGAAAAATGTATAGATTTTCCTGTTGACACAAATAAAAATAGCACACTTTAACTACCATAGAAATCTGTGGCTGAAATGTCAGTGAACTATAAGAGCATAAGATATGCCATAATGGGTGAGAGCAACGGTCCATCAAGCCCAGTATCCTCTTTCCAACAGTGGCCATACCAAGTCTCAAATACATGTCGTGTTCCAAAGGAAGAATCTCTCATGAGGGACCTTGTCAAAGGCTTTCTGAAAATCCAGATACACTATGGGCCCGATTCGCAACTTGTGGGGCTGCACATCCTGCCCAAGGGCGCCATCTTTCTCAGTCAGATGATATAGCTAAAGATGGCAAAAATAACAGATGGTAAAGAAGCAACTCCAAAGGGAGGAAGGAGGGTTGTGAGGACTGATTCCTGCTGTCCCTGGAGAACACTTGTTATAGATGAATAAGCCATTCCTCACATATGGGACTCCCTAGCTACATGTAGAGAAAAAACACGGTCACCCCCAAGGGGAGCCGTGAGCAGCAGCAATTGAGTCCGCAGATGCAGAATGCAGTATGACTCATGTGTCCGATGGGAACCAATGCTCTGATAGCCTGAAGACAGAAGGATCGGAGGGTAGGAGTTGCCTAGACCTCAAAAAGATTATGGAGCATGGCCTGGCTGAAGGCGCTGTCCTGTTGGACTCCCTCTCCAGGCAGTAATGAGCTGCGAAGGTATGGACTGAAGATCAGATGGCAGCCCGGCAGATGTCCATCAACGGGACAGAGCACTGTTTTGCCACAGAGGCCATCATGGCCCTGACACTGTGTGCCATTACCCGGCCATCCAGCGTGAGCCCAGTCTGCTTGTAGGCAAGGGTGATGAAGTCCTCCACCCAGATGGACGGTGTTCACTTGGTCACTACTTCCCCCAGCCAACTGGGGTCGTAGGAAACAAAAAGTTGAGAAGTTTTGCGGTGGCCCTGCATACGTTGAATATAAAAAGGACAAGGCCCTCTCACAATCCAAGGTGTGAAGAATGGTCTCCACCCTGCTGGAGTGAGACCTTGGAAAGGAGGTGGGTACCACCACCTCCTGGTTGAGGTGAAAGGAAGATACCACGTTCGGAAGGAATTTGGGGTGCATGTATAGCATGGCCCTGTTCTTGTAGAATCTGGTACATGATGCCTCTGCCACTAGGGCTTGGAGCTCGCTGACCCTGGGAGTGGAGGTGAGCGCCACCAGGAACACAACCTTCCACAAGAGGTACCTCAAGTGGCAAGTAGCCAGGGGCTCAAATGGCGGGCGGGTGAGCTGCGCTAACACTATGTTGAAGTCCCACTATGTTGCCAGAGTGTGGACAGGGGGTTTGGACAGTAGGAGTCCCCTCAGGAAGCCGGTCACCAAAGGCAGGACCAAGAGAGAGACTTGCCCTCGATAGGGTGGTGGTGCACTGTTAGGGCACTGAGGTGTACACTGATGGAGTTCAATTTGAGCCCGGATTGTGAGAGATGAAGAAGCACCATCTACACTGGACAGGAGAATGGGTTTAGCCGCTGCTCCGCACACCACACTGAGAATCTGCACCATTTGAAGGCATAAGCCCTCCTGGTGGAGGTCTTACGGGAGGCCAGCAGGATCTCCTCCACTTCTCCTAAGTGGTTGAAAGTGGCTAATCTTACCCTTTCAGCAGTCATGCCATCAGTGATAGGGACCCCAGGTTGGGGTGCAGGAGAGAGCCCTCCTCCTGAGATAAGAGCCCCGAAGAACTCCCTAGGGGAATAGACATCTCCACTGACAGTCGGACTCATGTCATGGGGTGCATCCTGGATCTCATCTTCACCCCCGCCTGCTTCCCTTACCTCCCCTCCTGTGTTTTGTCCTTCCCCCTTCGCTGGACTGATCACCTTTGTCTTTTCTTTTCCTTTTCCCTTCCTTCCTTACGGATCTCCAGGGCTGCTGCCCCTCCCTCCCAGCGACTCAAGCGCCATATCACTCCTCACACTCTTCAGCAGTTCCCCTCAGCTGACTCCCTCTTTCTCTCAGATTTCTCTGACCTCTCGGTGAACAAGCAGGTCGATACCTGGACCTCCACCCTCTCCTCCATCCTGGAAGGTTTGGCTCCCCTCCGTCCCATCCCCTCACGGCCTTCTTCCCACCATCCCTGGTATCACTCTAGCTTGTACCTGCAGTGCACACATCTCCACCATGCGGAACGAGCCTGACAGAAACACTCCTCCCCCGACTCCCTAGCTTCCTTCCATCACTGTCAGCAGCTCTACCGCTCCATGATCACCACAACTAAGCAATCATATTACTTAAATCTGATCTCTTCTTCCAGTTCCTCCAGGCGGCTCTACCAGGTTCTTTTTTTTTTTTTTCAATCAAAATACATGATCAAAATTAGTAACAGGGCAATCAAAGCAATTAATACACATGGCGAACCATTAACAAGATAAGGAAAAATATACATGATATAGTCCACGTCAAGAGAGAGCTTTTAGATCTGAAAAGAAATACAAAGTACTAAACAATAGCAACCTAAGACCATAAGGTCCACAACTATGGAAGGTGATTAACATCTAACGGAGCCGTCTCCTACTAAACTCTGTCTGTCCTGCAGAAACGTTTCCAGATGTGAGACATCAGTTAAAATATAAGAAGTGCCATTACAACTGATAGCACATTTACATGGGAATCTCAGAAAGAAAGTAGCGCCTAGAGCCAAAACTCGAGATTTTAATACAAGAAATTGCCTCCTACGCAACTGGGTAGCACGTGCCACATCTGGAAAAACCAGTACTACTTGTCCACAAAACTTAACTGCCTTAGCTTTAAAATAAGCTTTAAGAATACGCTGCTTAATTAAGACAGAAGGAAAAGTAACTAACCATGTGGACCTCCAGGAATCCAGGGCAGTCCCCTTCCTACTTCCAAGTCTGCTCGGCCTTGAGAGCGGCACTTCCTCTCTTTACGCTTTTCTGCCTTTGACTTCTTCTCTTTTTCAGAGGGATCACTTATTAAATCATCGTGTGCTGGAAGGTGCTCCAAAAGTGTCTCCCGTGAACAGGAAGGCTTTTCTGAAGTTTCCGCCTGGGAACGAGTAGAGACAAAAACTTTGCGGGGGTTTAAACCTTCTTTTAAGCCTCTTTTAAACTGGGGCCAGTCTCGGCCTAAAACTAATTCCTGGGGTAACCTGGGTACAACAGCAACCAACATTTTCTTCATTATTCCCAAACCTCTTACAATCAGGTTGTATACAGGGTAAAATGTGGCAGCCCCATGAACACATTTTATTTTCATCTTGCCCTCTGGTTGATCTGGTGCGGATTCTGCTCGCTCTTTAATCACAGACCAAAGCTTGCGAGAGATCATTGTTTGATCCGCACCAGAGTCAAGAAGAGCTTTGGCCGGAACCCCTTGTACAATCACGTCCAACACTAAACCTTCACATGGTGTTTTTCTGTTCTCACCTATGAGAGCAATACGTGCTTGGCACTCACTTTTTACGTGACCTGTTTTTCCACAGGTAAAACATCTTTTATCACAACTCTTTGATACAGCATTATCATATTTTACATCATGAGTCTTACAATGTGAGAGACTTCCTGAGGACTGCTTGAACACACCCACTGCCTTCTTTGAGACCTCCTCAGTATTTTGGGTGGCCAATTCCGCCTCCAAATATCTTTCTGTCAAAACAATGGCCTCTGCAGTGGTGCGACAGTTCTGCAGGATTAGGAAGCTCTGCACATTGTTGGGCATTGCAGACATGAATTGCTCTAGGACTATTTCATCCATAAGTGTCTCAACAGTTTTACCATCAGGTCTTAGCCACTTTCTAGCTAAGCTTCTCAGCCTGTGTCCCAATGCCTTTGGGGTCTCACCCCTCTTAAGGTGTGCGCCCGCAGCATGCGATTATATACGAGGGGAGTCAGGCCTAAGCGCTCCCGAATGGCCTTCACCACCTCGGTATAATCACTTGCTAGTGAAGTGGGCATTGCCCTATAGGCCGACAGCACCTCCCCGGTGAGAGAAGCTGCCAGTCTAATAGGCCACTGTTCTTTCGGCCATCTCACCGAACTTGCTATTCTCTCGAAAGAGTCGAGAAAGTCATCGATGTCATCGGTAACTGCTAACTTCCCTAATGTCAAAGAATCATAGGCTCCTGGTCCTACCGGCCAGCTGCCCAGTCCAGAACTCTGTCCCAGATGACTGGTGGCTTCCTCTTGCACCTTTTGTTGCTGGGCTGCCCAAGCCTCCATCAGCTGCAAGACGGGCTTCTGTTGCTCCTGCAGAGCCAGGATGGCTTGCTGCTGTGTTTGACAAGCCAGTTCTCTTTGCTTGTCAAACTTCTTTGCCATCCAAGCAAACATTTCTTTCTGCTCCATGTTGAAGGGATTTCCTAGAGAAATGGAGAGAAGAGAAACAAAACCAAGTGTGGTCCACTAACACACTCAGCCCCCCTTTTTCCTCTCCTTTTTTAAAATTTTTTTTCAAACCAGCATCCACACAAATCTGCCCCTCTACCTTTTACCTGGTAGCAGAGTAGATTCCAGCTTCCAGAAAAGGATGCAGCAGCTCTACGGCGTAGGCCTCTACGACTGCTGACAGCAAACTCACGACCTCCTCTCCTGGTTTCCTCCTTCCGGTCCGACTTTTTCGTCCTCCGGTCCGGGTTTTCCTCGGCTCCGGTCTGGGTTTTCCTTGGCTCCGGTCTGGGTTTTACTCAGCTTAGTACTGGTGGTATCTTTCTTTCTTGTATGTCTTAGGGCGTTATCCCAGTATCCGAACAACTATGCCATTATGTCACCAGGTGCCCCCAGTGGCCAGTGGCTATAAGGGCATCTGGCGCATTTATTATTTTTAAGGAGCGATGTGACTTTAAGGGCCTAGTGCATTTTGGTCCTTGTAGTTCTAGCTCCTTAAGAGCACAAATTATCCAAGCCAAGAGTGTAGGGTAACAAGGCTTTATTTCCCCTGTAACGCAATGATTCACTAAGACAAGTAGAAAATAAAGACAGTCCTTTCTTTATCAAAAGGGGTTCCACCAATATTCAAGCAGATAACTGTTATAGGCTTCACAGTTGAATGCAAGTCCTAGCTGAGGTTTCTTTTAGTTCAAAGCAATTTAAACAATTCAGCAAACAAACGGTTATAAGGTTCACCATCTGTTGCACAGTTCTTTTCTATCTACAATTCTAGCAAGGATTCAATACTATTTGCAGAACAGAAATTACAGTCCATGGATTCCTCCTGAGGCATGGGAATAATATTCTCACATTCAATTTCCATAGACTCTGCGTCACTGGCTTCTTCCCTTGAGTAGTAGTTTTCACTCCCTGTTACAAACTTACAGGGTCTATCTTGCTTCCAGTAAAACTTTCCTGTTAAGCTGTGAGGTATTGTCTTAAAAAGCTCTGATTTGCTTCCTCTCCCCTTATAGAAATTAGCTGCCTTAACAGGGTTTCTATTAGCTAGGCTTTCCTTTAGAATTAAAGATTCAGCATACCTTGGCTTCCTGGAATTGCCACACCTAGAGCTCTCCTTCTGACGTACTTCTCTTGGGAGATAGGTTTTTCTGTGCAGTGCTTTGCTTTCATGGGATTCAAGAAAACCTGGTAAGGATTCCCACTCACTGTGGTTCTCTGAAAAGGTATCTTTATAATAGGAACTTCTCTTCCTTGCTCCTTGTAATCCAGATCCAACAAGGTTACTTGGGCTGGGAGAGTCACTCCTACCAGACAAACTGTTTCTTCTGGCAGCTTTTCTCTGGACTCCGTCCCTCTGTGCTCTGCCCCTCTGGACTCTGTCCGTCTGAGTAAACTTCCTCTGGATTCTGTCCCTCTGGGCTGGCTCTGTGTGGAATCTCTCCTGTTCCACATTCTTCTTGTCCTGCACATCCTGCAGGTTCTCCACCTTCCTTCCCACCTTCTCTTCGCTCCTCTCCTTCTGTCTTGCTGCTCTCTGTTTCTCCTTAGAAAGGGAGTTTTGATTTGAACGTCCCGGGCTTGGCCCCAGGTGCAACTGATTGCCACTTATACAATTAGTGTCTGAGCACATTGCTTCAGCCTCTGTGGGATTACTCTTGCCCCCTCTGGCTGTGCTGCGATGCAACTGCACTCTCTGCACATTCTCAGCTCTATGCAAAACCGGGTTTTTTTCTAAAGCTGCAGTTTCCATGGCTCCAGCCCCATGACACTCTACATTTACCCGCCGTTCTTTCTTCCATCTTCACCAAATCCATTGTAAAAGGGCTTTTTGTCCGAACCCTTCCATTCGGGAAGGCCAGAGGTCTTTTTGGAGAGCCTGGTCCTTGTTACAAACTCGGTCTCCAACTTGGCAGCCTTTTCCGTCATGGGTTTTCCAAAGAGGTTCTCCCCTTGGCATGGGACATTGACCATTTTGTCCTGAATCCATTGCTTGAGGACAGAAGACTGTAGCCCACCGCAGCTACTCTAGTTGCTGACTCGAAGCCGTCATAGGCTGCTCGAGTCATGAATTTGGAGTGCTTAGGGACAGCTTTGGCCAGGTTCTTGAACCGCTGCAGGGGTTCCTCGGAGAGACCAGCTGAGAACCTGGCGAGCTCTTTCACCAGGTCTCTCTGGTGCCTGCCCATGTACGTACAACTGTAGGCCTTGATCCAGCCGAGGACCATCGAGCCCTGGTAGCACTTTCTGCCGAGGGCATCCAAGGTGCAGGCTTCCCTACCCGGGGGTACCAAGGAGTGCGTCTTCTGGCTCTTCAGCCGATGCATGGCCAACTCCACCACCATGGAATTATGTGGCAGCTATGCCTTCTGGAAGCCAGGGCTCCGGCAGACTCGATACATCAAGTCGAGCTGCTTGCTCACGGTGGGCACTGTTTCCCACATACAGAGCATTAGCCGTTCCAAGATGGGTGGAATGGGCACCATGAGCGATTCCCTCAGTGGGACCTGGTACTGGAGGATTTTTAGTTCCTCCATCCGAGGGTCCTCTTCTGATTCAGTTGGGAATGCTAGAGCCTTTGACATGTCCCGCATGAAGTCAAGGAATGCCATGTCCTCAGGCGGGGATCGATGCCGGGGCACCAAAGTTGGTGAGTCCGAGGGGACGTTGCGGTGGCGACGGGTGTCTAGGGACTCCTCGTCCTCGGTCTCCCATTCTGAGTAGTCAGTCAAAGACTCGAGGGAAGGGCAGCTCGTGGGCGCTGGGTCTGAGCCCTGCCCACATCCCTCAGAAACCCCGCGGCTGGTGCCATGAGTGCTAGCCAGGGAAGACCTCGGTCCCATGGAATGGGACTTGGATCTAGACCTCAGCTGAGGATTGACTCGAGGCCGTATGGTCTCGAGGATTGGCTCGGCCTCCGGTGACATCCTCAACATCAAGGGCCCGGTAGTCTGGGCAGAGGAACCGGTTGTACCAGACAGCAATGCCCGCTACTGGTCCATGAAAGCAGACAGGCTGCGCTCCAGGGCTGCCATTCTGGTTTCCAGTCCAGAAGGATCCGCAGATATTGGGCCCAGTGCCAGTTCCTCCGAGGGGGCATCCTCAATGAGAATGACTTCGGGTGTCCGAGGCTGATCTCTGGGCGATTCCTTCCAGGCGACCTTGGCGGGTTGCTCCTACTCCGAGTCCTCAGACAAGTGTCGTGGACTGCGGGATCTGGCTCAGGGCTTATCCGACCTGCTGGAACTGTCCAGGGATGCTGCCTTCAAGGGTTTCTTCTTCTTCTTGTATTCTCTCCAGGGAGATCCCCTCTCTGAAGACCCACAGCATTGACTGGGGTCCACAGGGTTACCACGGGAGTCCGAGACTTTAGATGGGACCTTGGCTTGCGGAGGCACTCGGGATTCCAGGAAAACGTTGTCGTGCTGCTGCTGGTGGCTCTTTAGGGCCCTGGAAGACATCTTTTTACAGAGACTGCAGGCTGCAGGTTCATGGTCTGGCCCTAGACAGCGTAGGCAGCAGTCATATGTGTCGGTGAGGGACATGAATTTTGTACACCGATCACTCTTCTTAAAGTCATTGGCAGCCATGGGGGAAAAAAAGTACCCCATCAAGATTGAAGACCCACAGTGCTGCCATTTGGAAAAACGGCGTGAAGGCGCCAAGAAGGATAAAAGAATACAGACCTGAGACTCAATGCCGGGGCAGCGGGCTCAGGTGGTGGGAAGAGTACTGGTGCACAACCGGAAGTTAGTATGAAACTCAGGTACAAGATAATCAACTTTTTCTGGAAGAAAACAGACAAGCATCTGAAGGGCTCTATGGAAAAAAGGAGACTGAGTAAGATGGACCCTTGGGAGAGAAGGGCACCACGCATGCATGGTGGCATCTCCCAAATGCTTTCTTTGAAAGCTGGGGAGATGCTTCCATGAGGGCTCCGTCGGCGCTGACGTCACCCATATGTGAGGACTGGCTTCCTGCTTGTTCCAGGAGAAGTAAAAGTAGGTCTACAATCTCCTATTTCAGTTTTTCAGCACCCTGGGATGTATGCCATCTGGTCCATATGATTTGCTGTTCTTTAGTTTATCAAATAGCTGTGTTACATCTTCCCAACTTATCGAGATTTGTTTCAATTCCTCTGATATATCACTTTTGAATATCATTTCTGGCATGGGTAAGTTTCCTACATCTTCTTCAGTAAAGAGTGAGGCAAAGGATTAATTCAGTCTCTCCGCTATAGCCTTTTCCTCTCTTAGTGCCCCTTTTATCATCTAATGATCCAACTGGCTCTCTCACAGGTGTTTTACTAGGAATGTACTTGAAAACATTTTCATTGTGTGCTTTTGCTTCTACAGCAAGCTTCTTTTAAAATTCTGTCTTTGCTGCCTTATTAATACCTTGCATTTAACTTGCCAATACTTGTATTGTTTCTTGTTTGCATTATTTGTCTCTTTTTTCCATTTCCTGAAAGATTGTCTTTTAGCTATAACAGCCTCTTTAACCTCTTCTTTAAGCCATTCTGGCTGTTGTTTGGTCTTCCTTCCACCTTCCTTAAAGCGTAGCATCCATCTGATCTGGGCTTCCAAGATAATATTTTTAAATAATGCCCAGGCCTGAGTAAACTCTTAACCTTTACAGTTGTTCCTTTTAGTTCAACCACTGTAAAGCCATCCTACCAGCCTCTGTAGCAATATACACAGTAATGGTCAAGTGTATCATATGCTGTTGAAAGTTCTAATAAAAGAAGAAGAGCATCATCTTCCCGGTCTAAATAAGACAAAAAATCCTCATGTTCGTCAGCAAAGTGGGTTCCACTTTTTCAGTCATCTTAGACAAAAATGCAAGGTGAGAGACTGGCCGAAAATTCTTGGTTTTAGCAGGATCTAAAGATGGCTTCTTCAACAAAGGACAGACAGCAGCCACTGTTAATTCCTGCGACATAACCCCTTGACTCAGGGACCTCTTTGCCACTGAATGAATAAGACACAAATCACATTCTTAATTAGACCCAATACACTAGAAGGATATGGATCCAGGTGCAAGGAATCAAAAAGAAGACCTACAACTTCCATTGATAGCTCTTGAAAGTTTACAAAATCACTCCCACCATCCAACTGAACTCAGACAATCCATACTGGTCACCTGAAACATCCACTCTTCACTGTAATGCACTATCAAAAAAATAAGGAGCCAAGGCATTCAAATTCACCAGATGGATGGCAAGGCATTGTATCTCTTGCGCCAAATTAAAAAGCTCACCAAACAGTCTAAAACTTGGTCCCACCAAAATTTTGCCCTCAGAGAGATTCCTTCTGTCTGCACACAGGAGATCGGATTCCTATGGGCAGGGTGGAAGGCCGATGCGATCACGGCAAAGACTCCTATCTGCCTGCAGGCAGATAGAAGTCTTTGCTGCGATTGTAGCGGCCTTCCCTCCTGCCCATGGAGATCCGATCTCCTGCAGGCAGATAGGAATCCACTGCAATCACAGCCATTCCCTTCTCTTCTGAACATAAGAACATAAGAAACGCCATACTGAGACAGATCAAGGTCCATCAAGCCTAGTAGCCTATTTCCAACAGTGGTCAATCCAGGTCTCAAGTACCTAGCAGGTTCTCAAAAAGGTACAAAGGTTCCACATGCTTGTTCCAAGATAAGCAGTGGATTTCGCAGTCCTGTTTAATAATGGTTTATGGACCTTTCCTCTAGGAACTTGTCCAAACTTTTTTTAAACCCAGCTACACTAACAGCTTTTACTACATCTTCCAGTACCGAATCCCAGAGTTTAATTACGCGTTGAGTGAAAAAATATTTTCTCTTATTACTCTTAAATAGGATACAATGTACCTTCATGGTGTGTCCCCTAGTCTTTCTGCTTTTTGATGGAGTAAACAACCTATCTACATTTACCTGTTCTACTCCATTCATTAATTTATTGACCTCTATCATATCTTCCCTCAGCCGTCTCTTTTCCAGGTTAAAGAGCCCTTAGCTTTTTAGCCTCTCTTCATAGGAGTATCCTTCCATCCCCTTTACCATTTTGGTGGCTCTTCTCTGTACCTTTTCTAATTCTGCTATATCCTTTTATTCTCCAAGGATATTATAATGCCTCTGTATCGTTCCATGGTGTGATTGCAGGCAGAACAGCAGGGGAAGGCTGCGGAGGCTAGGAGGCGGAGTTAGGGCATATCTGGGGGCAGAGTCAAGGCAGAGCTTGGCCCGCCCAATCCAAGAAATGTTCCATGACCCACAATTGTTTTCCCTTCCAATCTTGCAACTTACACCAACACCTCTCTAATGTCATGGTTAGAGTAGTGGGCTAGAAACAGGGCAGCCAGGGTTCAAATCCCACTGCTGCTCCCGTTGATATTGTGCTGAGTACAGGGATGATGGAGCACCTTATTCTCTATCTTCTGTGTGCCACAGGGATCTATTCTTGGTTGGGTTCTTTTTATGTTTGAATGTATTTATTGACAATTCAAATAAATAACAGGACAGGGCAAAGGACATAGCATATTGACAATACAGAAACTCAAACACAAACCATCAACCTCCATAAACACAGTCCATACCAAAATCAGATGCAGAAATACAGAGGCAAATTAAAGAGGAAACGGATCAGCAGTGCCCATCCCCTCAACTCCGGGCACCCACCACAGATTAGGCCCCGCCTTACAAAAACCCAGTATTTTATATCAGGAAAGTTCCCCCTGCAATTCCCCTCTTCCCGCCCCCCCCCACCCCCCCCCCCCCTACCCGCTGCAGCAGTCTGCATATCCTTCCTCCACGGAGGAAGAGGAGGAAGAGGAAAAACAGTCAGAAACGAGAAAAGAAAAACCGAAAACTGAACAAAAAGAAAGGAGAGTGAGACAAAGAAAGAGACAGAGGGGAGGGAAGGGAAAGAGGAAACAGGCGGAGAAAGTGGCTTAAGTGAAGAGAAAGGTAAGGAGAGACGCGAGGAACGAAGAGAGAGAGAAGGAAAGGAAAAAGGAAAAGGGAAAAGGAAAAAGGAAAAGGAAAAAAGGAAAAAAAGGGAAAAAAGGGGGGAGGTATGGTGGAAAAGACCAACCCCCTAAGGGGTCACTAACCATCACTCAATATCCGAGAGCGTGTACCACTGGGTAAGAATTGTAAGTGTGGACCCCACCCCTCCAAGAATCTCTGCCATCGCCGTGGATGACCACTCGCACGATGCTTCTCCATCAACAGCACCGCATGCAAGCTCCCCCTCCAAAGCCCATAAGTAGGTCCCCGGGCATCAATCCATCTCTTCAAAATAGACCCACGTGCAATCAGCAACACCAACCGCAGCCACTGCCCCACCACCTCCCCCACTCCCACCTCCCCGAGATCTTCCCAAATGTCTAGCACCAGGTTCTGCGCCGTGAAGGGCAGACACGAGGGCGCACATCCTGCCAGATAAGTTGTAACCTTCCCCCAGAAGGTCTGAACCCGAGCACAAAGCCAAAACATATGCCCTAACGTAGCCCTACCCTCCCCACACCAGGGGCAGCAATGAGAGGCACTAATGCCGGCCCTCCAGGCCCGCAATGGCGCAAAGTATAAGCGTCGCAGCAGCTTGTAGTGCATATCTCTATGCAGCACCAACACACTCAGCTTCGGGGTGCTTGCCAAACTACGCAGAAGCCCCTCCTCTGCTACCTCCTCCCCCAGGTCCCGGGCCCAAGCCTCCGCAAGATCCTCCAAGGAGGGCGGCGGCTCCAATTCCCACAACATTTTGTGTAACCAAGCCACTCCTGTTCCCAGGTCACCCCCCATCAGTCCTTCCTCAATCCCAGTGCTAACCGCCCCTCTCAGTGCACCAGGAGGTATACTGCGGACATAGCTGCGAATCTGAGCGTAGGGGAACACATCTCGATCCCCCAGAGAGTAACGTTGACTTAAAAGAGCAATAGATTCCATACCGCCCTCATCAGTAAGCAGATGCTCCAAATTAACTATACCAAGCTGCTGCCAGCGAACAAAGCTACCCCCAAAAGTTCCAGGAAGAAAATCCCCGTTCCCTAATAGCGGGAGATAGGGAGAGTGATTAGCCTGAAGGCCCTTAACCTTACAGAAGAACCGCCAGGCCAGACGGATGGGCTCCACCAGCATACAGCGGGTATCAGGTCCAATCCCTTTAAGCGCTTTTACATGCAGCAAATACCGCAGATGCCAGGGCCGCACCAGCTCTTGAAGCATTACAATCGGAGTGTACACCCCCAGGTCCCATATCCAATCCCGCACATGTCGCAAAAGACATGCAACATTATATTTCCGAGGATCAGGGAGTGCCATACCCCCTCTATCCCATGGCTGCCTTAAAACTGCCAAAGAGATCCGGGGCCTCCTCCCCCTCCAAAGCAATTGGTTAATCACTCTGTCCATTTTCCGAATATCAGATCGTTTGAGCCACAAGGGGAGAGTCTGGAGCACATATAACATTTTAGGAAACAAGGCCATCTTATATAAGGCAATGCGACCACCCAGAGACAAGGGCAAATCCCTCCACTTATCCGCACTAAGAGTCAACTCCGTCAGTATTTTTTTAACATTTAACTGATAAAGATCATCCAGCTTGGCAGGCAAGTGAATACCCAAGTACCTGAACTTGCCCTCCGCCCATTTCAGAGGGAAGTCACCCGCCCACCCAACAGACGTCGCCTCCCCTATCAACATGGCCTCAGATTTATCCAGATTGAGGCGGAAACCCGAGGGCACTCCGTAGGCTCTAATCAATTCCAATAACTGGGGCAGGCCATTCTGAGGGTCTGCAATATGCAGAAGCAAATCATCGGCAAAGGCCGCTACCCGAAATTCGGTCTGTCCCACTGCTACCCCTTGAAACCGTACACTAGACCTGATTTGAATCAATAACGGCTCCAGAGTTAGAACAAATAGCAGGGGGGACAGGGGACACCCCTGCCGGGTCCCCTTCCCAATTCGGAACTCAGGCGACATGGTACCATTAACCAAAATGGCTCCGCGAGGATCTGCATACAAAAGCCGTACCACATCCACGAAAAAACCCGAAAATCCCATGCCGCCCAACACTTGATACAAGAACCCCCAGTCGACCCTATTGAATGCTTTCTCCGCGTCGAAGCTGATTAACATAGAGCCCCGACGAGCTGTCCGCCCCGCACACATGGAGATCAAAACGCGATGGAGACTATACGCGGCATGTCGCCCCCTCACAAAGCCCACCTGATCCTTGTGTACTAATGCAGGTAAGAATTCCGCCAACCGGTCAGCCATTATTTTGGCCAAGATTTTAATATCAACGTTCAATAGTGAGATGGGCCGATAGGAACTGGGCAATAACGGGTCCCTCCCCGGTTTCGGCAGTATAGTAACCAGAGCCTTATTGGCCTCATAGGGAAAACAACCACGTTGCACCAGGTCTCCGAAGTACTCCGCCAGGGGAACCCCAACCTTGTCCCCTAAGATCTTGTAGAACTCACTCCTGAGCCCGTCCAGCCCCGGAGCCCGACCCCGCTTCAAAGTTTTGATACCCAGAAGAACCTCGTTCGGGGAAACAGGTCGATTCAGAACCTGTAAATTCTCCGCAGTTAAAGTAGGCAACGAACACCCATCCAAGAACGCCCGACCCTCCTCCTCACTCCCCCCCTCCCCCCCATACAGTTTCTGGAAATAGTCAGTAAAGATCTCAGCAATCTCTCCCTCACCCTTCCGCAAGGTCCCATCCGGGTGTCGAATGACCCCGATATGTCTAGGGCCCCCCTCCGGCCTAATCAGAGAGGACAGCAATCTTCCCGCCCGATTCCCATGTTGGTAAAGTTGAAACCGATAATACATCAGCGACTTTCGGGCTCGCTGGTGTAACAGCGCTTCCAACTCCGTTTGCAGCTCCCGCATACGAATCTTGTCCCCAGCATTCCCGGCCGTAACCAACCTCCGGCGCACCTTTCCAAGTTCGCGCTCCAACGTAACAATGCGCTGATTCACCCGTTTTCGCTTAGCGCTCAAGTAGCTAATAATCTCTCCCCGGAGCACAGCCTTTCCCGCCTCCCAGAATAAAGTAGGATTGATATCCGGCCCCTCGTTCAGACTTTTATAGACCTCCCATTTGTCACGCAGGTAACCCTCAAATTGAGCATCACCACACAATTCCAAGGGATATCGCCACAACCCAGTGCGATGAGGAGTCCTCCGACGCAGCTCCAAGGTGACCATAGCATGGTCCGAGATAATGGCTGGCCCCACATCCACGCTTAGAACCCGCCCAAACAGGGAGTCAGAGATCAGAAAGTAATCTATTCTAGACCAGGTACCATGACTTCTGGACATATGAGTGTACTCGCGGTCCCCGGGATGCACCACCCGCCAGACATCGATCAAGCCACGCGCCTCGCATAACCCCAGAATTCTCCGTGCGCTCCGCAAATCCCTGCAGCCCAACCTCCCCGACCTGTCCAAGTTGTCGTCCAATACTGCATTGAAGTCTCCCCCCAAGATAACTTGATAACCAACAGAATCCGCGAGCAAATGGGTCAGCCGTTGATAAAACCGGGCCTCATACACGTTAGGCGCGTATACATTGCACAACACCACTTTAATACCTTCTAAGACCCCCCATAGCACAACAAACCTGCCCTCCGAGTCTGCCTCCACTCTCTCCTCCACCCACCCCACAGTTTTTAGAGATCAATGTTACCACTCCTCTCTGTTTCCCCACAGCCTGAGCCCCGTAGACTTTGGCAATGTGTCCCTTACCCAGCTTACTATGTTCTTTCTCCGTTAGATGGGTTTCCTGTAAGAGGATGACCCCTATACGCTTACGTTTTAATTGTTGCATTACCTTGTATCGTTTAACTGGGGATCCCAGACCACAGACATTCCAAGAAGCAAGCTTAGTAGTGCTACCCATTATTCTTCACAGTCCTGCCCGCCAACCACGGAAATTCCAGTATAAAATGGCGACGAAGCCCCCCCCAGCCTAGGGGCCCCGTCCACTCCAGCCAAAGCTGCCTCACCCAATCCCAGGCACATTCACTCACCGCAGACATCATTTCAACAACACACACGAACCCCTCTTCCTCCCATAGATGACAAACCACGACTGCAGCCCATCCCCCTCCCCCCCTTTCTCCCCCCCTTTCTCCCCCCCCTTTCTCCCCCCCTCCCCCAAACACCCCCCCCCCCCCAGGCACCCATCCCTTCTTCCCTCCAACCACTATCATCTCCCGGTCCCCAACAAGAGGCCCCTCCGTGACATCCGGCACATGCAGAGCCCAACCCCCCCCCCCACCCCCGGGCCATCAGCAGTACCACTCCCCCCCATAACATCCCATACATTGCCTACCCACCGTTGCTCCCCAACCCAGCCTATGAACTGCAATGGCAAACCACTGGGCTCTTAAGGTCGATGTCCCCCCCCCACCCCCACCGCCTATAACAATCCTTCCCAATGACTCTCGTGGAGAATCCATACCTCCCCGGTGTGAACTGCCATCCCCCCACCAGAACCCCCCGAACCCTGACGCAGCCAGATAGTTCTGACACAAGTAATACTTGAACAGTTAAAACCCCTAATGTAGACAAGCTCCCCGCAGAAGGCAGTCTTAGAGGTGCTTTACTGACCCTGTGCGTTTGAAGTCCCCCCCCCCCTCCCTTTTGTTACCAACCCACTAAATGGACCACAGGGCTAAGAGTAGAAAAGAATCCCCCCGCTCCCCCACCCCCATTAACATGCGCTCTCAATTCCAGTCATTGAGAACTAGCAAATCCCCAAGCTAACAAGCGCACACCCCAGCCATAAACCTCCCTCAGTAACTGTATCAAAAACTGACAGAAACTTACAAAAACTTACACACATTGAATACAAAAGAACGGAAAGGCAATAACTGTTGCAACTTTTGCAATGTCCCTACACATGGCAGTCCAATGGGCTGTGGTAGGCTGGGCATGCAGAGACATCCAGCTCCATCTCGTCTCCAGGCCGCAGCCCGCCCCCTATGCTGGGGCTCCGGCTAGACCGAGCCACCAACCCCCAGAGTCTCACCTTACGGCTACATGTTCATTGTGAAGGCGGCAAGTGTCACCCACGCTGATCACAAAAAGCCATAGCCTCCTCCGGCGATGCAAATAGGCGCTGGCGGCACTCACAGTCTACTCGCAAACGGGCCGGGTAAGCCAGCGTGAAACGCAGACCTTTTTCCACCAGACGGCTACACACGTCTTTATAGGCCCTCCGGCGCTGCGAAACACCGGCAGAATAATTCTGGAAGATGAGGACTCTGCAGTTGTTCTCCCTGGTTCGTCTCTGCTGGCGCGCTGCTCTCAGAACTTCTTCCTTTTGGGCTGCATTTAGGAAACGGGCAATGACCGCCCGGGGTCGATTGTCTCCAGCCCGAAGGGGTCCCAGTCGGTGTGCTCTCTCCAAAACAATTGCACCCAGCCCGTCCCCCAGCGGTAAGTTGGCCGGTATCCACTGCTCTATGTAGGTTCTCAGGTCCTTCTCCAACACTGATTCTCCAATCCCAATAAAGCGCAAATTGTTCCTTCGGCTCCGGTTTTCAAGATCTTCGAGCTTGTCTGTTTGTTTTGACAAAGCCTCCTCCAGCTTCTGGATCCGGGCCTCGGCCCGAGATTGCACATCCTCCAAGGAGCTAATTCTCTGCTCTGCCCTCTCCACGCGGCCGTTGAACTCGGAGACTGCCTGCGCCACCGCAGCCATCTGTGTGGCCAGGCCCCCCAGGCGGTCTTCCAAGGCAAGAACCACGGCCTTGGACACGTCCTCCACCATGGTGCCCGAGGCCGCATGGTCACCTTCCGCCATCTTAACTTCTGTACCGCGGGGCTTTTCACGCTTAGATGATTTCGCCGCCATAAACTTCCCGGGCGAGCTTGCACAAGCCGCGACACTCCCTACCGGCAGTAGAAAGGCTCCCGCACGAAACCAGAGAGATTCAGGTTGAAACGGCAAGTTATGGAGGCAGGGGGGAAGGTGGGCTCCGGAGCCAAGAAAGACACGTCTTCCCTAGCCCACCATGTCACCGGAAGTCCTGGGTTCTTTTTAAAATTCTTGTAAGTAGTATTGTGGAAGATCTATCGGGTAAGGTTTGCCTCTTTGTGGATGATATCAAAATCTGCCATAGAGTAGACACCCAAGAAGGAGTAGATAAGATGTGGAGGGATCTAGCGAAGCTCGAAGAATGGTTGAGAATTTGTCAGCAGAGATTTAATGTTAAAAAATGCAGGGTCACGCATTTGGACTGCAAAAATCCAAGGGAGTGGTACAGTATAGGGGGTGAAGTGTTTCTGTCCAGGAAATAAGAGAGGTAATTGTGTCTGATGATCTTAAGGTGTCCAGACAGGTAGAAAAGGCAACCGCAAAAGCCAGAAGGATGCTTGGGTGCATAGGGAAAGGAATGGCGAGCAGAAAAAAGGTGATAATGCCTCTGTATAAGTCTCTGGTGCAATCTCAGGATGGAGTCAGTGCAGAGGGTGGCTACCAAAATGGTCAGTGGGCTTTGCCATAAGGCATATGGGGACACATTTAAAGATCTTAATATGCATACTTTGGAAGAAAGATGGGAGAGGGGAGATATGATAGAGATGTTTAAATACCTCCATGGCATAAATGCACAGGAGGAGAGCCTCTTTTGATTGAAAGAAAGCTCTGCAACGAGAGAATATAGGATGAAAGTGAATGGAGATAGATTGAGGAGTAGTTTCCAGAAATATTTCTTTACGGAAAGAGTGGTAGATGCATGAAATAGTCTCTCAGTATAGGTAGTAGAGTCAAAAACTGTATCTGAATTCAAGAAAGCATGGGACTAACACAGATCTCTAAAGGAAAAAAGACCGTAGAGCTTAGTGGTTGGTATGGAAGGGCAGACTGGATAGGCCATATGGTCTTTATCTACTATCTTGTTTCTATGTTTCTAATTTCTGTAAGTCACACTTAATATCCTGAGAGGTGGGAGGACACCATGGGGCTCACTTATCCATCTGAAGCATAATCACCTTTACAGGGGTCACATACTCATACATTTTCTGCCTCTCCCAATTCCATAACAGGACCTGATCTGAATCAGAAGCCATGGAGACCATGGGCTGCAGAAACAAACCTAGAAACATCAGGATTAGCCATATCAGAGATCCTTCTAGAGTTAACCTCCAGAATAAGTTTAGTGTCCACAGTTGTTACTTCTAGTTCAAAAGAAGCTAAGGAATGATCAGACCAGGGCACTGCAGTTACCTACCAACTTGACCTGTTTCACAATCCTCCTGAAACAAAAACAAAATCTAATAGGGACAGTTAAAATTTGAACAAAGCTCATATCCTGCATTGCATTATAGAAATCAGAAGCTGCACTATCTCCACCCTCCCACATCACTTTAGAAATCTTAAATCCCCCAAGGCGACAAGCCTAGGATATTGAATCATAAAAATGATGCAATACAACAAATCCTCCAGAGGTGACGAGGGGGCCTGATAAATCAACAAAAAACCTAACCCATTTACAACACCAGATTTAAACATCAAAGATTCCATACATAGTAACATAGCAACATAGTAAATGACGGCAGATAAAGACCAGTATGGTCCATCTAGTCTGCCCAATAAGATGGCAAGAGCAGTTGTACCTGCTGCTCTGTACAGGTCACCCCCTCCCCATGTCTTTGTTTAGGAGTGAACCTGCCTCCCGATTGTACACAGTCTAAGCCCACAAATTGCTCACAGTCTAAGCCCGCTACTGCTAGTCCCCCTCCTCTAGCTGACACCCAGGGACAGGAGTAGGGTTGCCAACTGGCCGGTTTTCAGCCGGCCTGGCCGGTTTTTCCATGGCCAGGCCGGCTGCCGGCGCAGAGGCAAAACCGGCCCTTGAAAAGCCGGTTTTTTTGCTCTGGCCGCAAGATCGGGAGCGGCCAGAGCAAAAAAACCGGCTTTTCTCCCAACCCGGAGGGCTTCAGAGGGAGCCAGGGAAGCCCGCGCGAGGCCCCGGCTCCCTCTGAACAGCCGCCAGCGTGAAGAGCCTTTACCTTCACGCTGGCGGCTGTTCCTGTGAAGCCGCGATTGGTGGAAAAGGTTAAAGGCAATGCCCTTTAACCTTTCCCAGCATTCGCGGCTTCACAGGAACAGCCGCCAGCGTGAAGGAAAAGGCTCTTCACGCTGGCAGCTGTTCAGAGGGAGCCGGGGCCTCGCGCAGGCTTCCCCAGCTCCCTCTAAAGCCTCAGACAGCCGCGGTTTTGGGGGGGGGGGGAGGCCAAGGACTGCCTGGGCTGTGATGGGGGGAGGGGGCCTGGACTGGAAATGGGCGAGGGGGAATTTGACTGGAAATGGGTTGTGATGGGGGGGGGGGGACCTGGACCTGGACCTGGACCAGAAAAGGGCTATGGGGGGGGGGGGGGTATTTGGAAAGGAAAGAAATGTGATGTTATGGGAGGGGACCTGGACTGTAAAAGGGCTATGTGGGGGGGGGGGGACATGGACTGGAAATGGGTTTTGATGGGGAGGGGCACCTGGACAGGAAAAGGGCTGGGGGGGGGGGACATGGACTGGAAATGGGTTGTGATGGGGAGGGGGACCTGGACTGGAAAAGGGCTATGGGGGGGAACTTGGACTGGAAAAGGGCTATGGGGGGGGAACTTGGACTGGAAATGGGCTATGGTGGAGGGAGGGGCAACTTGGACTGGAAATAGGCTGTGATTAGGGGGACATGGACTGGAAATGGGTTGTGAAGGGGGGACGGACCTGGACTGGAAAAGGGCTATGGTGGGCATTGGACTGGAAAGAAATGGGCTGTGATGGGGAGGGGGACCTGGACTGTAAAAGGGCTATGTGGGGGGGGGGGACATGGACTGGAAATGGGTTTTGATGGGGAGGGGGACCTGGACTGGAAAAGGGCTATGGGGGGGGGGACATGGACTGGAAATGGGTTGTGATGGGGAGGGGGACCTGGACTGGAAAAAGGCTATGGGGGGGGGGGGGACTTGGACTGGAAATGGGCTATGGTGGAGGGAGGGGAACTTTACAAGTATACTTGTATACTTGTAAATACTCTTGTAAATACTCTTGTAAATAGTTGCAGTAATGACGTCCCATGTTTTATCCAAGTTCTCTGACCTTGTTCTCTGTAAAACCTAACAGTTTGTTGTTATGGTATGTTGTTATATTGTGAACCGCGCTGATTCTGAATAGAGCGGTATATAAGAGCCTGTAATAAATAAAATAAAAATAAATAAACTTGGACTGGAAATAGGGTGTGATTAGGGGGGCTAGGACTGCAAATGGACTGTGATGGTGGGGGGGGGGTAGGACTGCAAATGGGCTGTGATGGTGCGGGGGGACTCGGACTGCAAATGGGATGTGATGGGGGGGCCTAGGACTGGAAATAGGCTGTGATGGGGGACTTGGACTGGAAATGGGCTGTGATGGGGGGGGCTAGGACTGGAAATGGTCTGTGATGTGAGGGCTAGCACTGGAAATGGGCTGATGAAGAGCTGGAATAGGACTGGAAATGGGCTGATGTGGGGCATGGGAGAATGGGATTAGAAGGGAGTGGATGCTGGGTGGGTCTAGAACTATAAGGGAACTCATTTTGGGGGAGGACTAGAATAGATGGGGAATGAGAATAGAGAGAGGAAAAATATTTTGTGTGGAAGAAAAGTCTATGATGGGCTGGGTATTGGGAGAGTGAGGGGCTTGAGAATGGAAGGGTGAAATTTAAATGGATGATAAAAGGAATAAGGAAAGAATTGGGGGAAAGAGCAAAAGGGAAACAATCAGTATGTTAAAGCAGAAATAGAGAGAGAATGGAAAACATCTAAAAGAGAAGAAAGGACAAATGGATAGCTCGCAGAAGACACGAAGAAACCAGAAGAAAGTGACTGGAGCAATTGCAACTGAAAATAAAACGCCCAAACAGAAGGTAGAAAAATACTTTTTATTTTGAATTTATTAGCTGGAATATGTTTGGTCTGGGAAGTGTGTATTGATAACATCTTTGCGTTTTTGTTTAGTGCAAGAGGAAATTACTTTATAGTTTTATTTCTCCAGTGTTGTACATTTCATGTTTGGATTTTGGGGTTCCCAGTTTAATTATTATATGACCAAGGAAGTTAGCCTACACGTATCCTCGGTAATTTTTGTGGGTGGGGCTGGGGGCGGGGCAGGGGTGGGACTAGGGGCGGAGAATGGGTGGAGCATGGCGAGCCACAGGTGTCGGGTTTTTCTCGGTGAAAAAGTTGGTAACCCTAGACAGGAGAGGGTAGCAAACCCCCCTGGGCACAATGCTTTAAACTAACCACATCCTCCTTCAAAAGTAGAGCATCTATACCATATTTCCCTATCAAATCAAAGATCAGTGGTTCTTTACCATTTACAGAGTGCACATTAAGCAATCCACATTTTAAACTACACTCCCTACCAGTTCCCACTAAAGGTTGTCCGGCCTGTTGTAAAAGCCTCAGCCAACAAACACAACTCATGCATACGCACTGGCCTAAGCACACCAGTCAATTGCCATACCGACCCTTCCCCATAAGAACTAGGATGGCAGAAACATCACCAGGCATCAATCTTGCATGGTTGAAAACCTCCAATAAAGTAAAAGCAAACAAAAATCATCTTACAAACAAGTCTAAAAAAATCACAATTAAAAATAAACCCAACATAAAAAGAACAACATACAGCAATCCAATGATTTAAAATACTGTAAATTTAAAAAAACTACAAATAATACCCATTCTCCAACTCCCCCAGGCTCTCCAAAGGTCTTGCTAAGGGGCACTCGCTTTCAGTTTATGCCTTACATGAACTGCCAAGGGGCTGCCGGCTCGATTTTATTAGGGAAGACAGTATCCTCCTTGCACACCATTCTACCCACCCGATGGTACAGTGGTGGCTGATGATCTTGGAAGTCCGAATTCTGCTCTCTGCTGCATGTAATGCCGACAGGCTGTTGGCTTGATTTTATTTAGGCAAGTCAGCATAATTTTACAACAGGGTGCCTGGACAGGGAAGGCCTATAGGTCTATATGTTGTTCCTGTTTTATAAAGGTGCCTTCCTGGACCATTTTAAGGTTCTTTTGGATAAAGGGTCTCAGATTTTTTTGGTACAGTTGGATTTAGCACCCGCATTTGACATGGATGATTATGATATTTTTGAGGAGGAGGTTAAGGGATTTGGTGAGTAGGGAGTGTGGTGGCCAAATGATTTGCACATTTATGTCTGACAGGTCTCAAAGGCTGCGATTTAGTTCAAAGCAACCTAAGATCTGGATTCTTTTATGTGGAGTGCCACAGTGTTCCCCTTGTCCTCAATTCTCTTTCATGTTTATTTGCAACCCTCAGATAGGGTCATTTGAGAATTAGGACAGCAGCATTATTGTTACGCAGATGATATCCTATGATCAGTGCATTATTTGTAAAAAAAACACAAAAATAAAAAGTACCAGTGCTTGCATACTCAGCCAACTTTAGGGGATTGCTGATTGTCCATGGCTCTGTCCCTATGTAACCACACCCCTGTGAATGGCTATTAAGCCCCCGTTCGTATCCAGGATTTCCCTTCCAGCCATTAGTGGAGTGGAGGAGTGGCCTAGTGGTTGGGGCAAGGTACTTCAGACCATGAAGGTCGGGGGTTCAAATCCCACTAGAGGACAGCAACCTTGGGCCGGAAGGACTGGGGTTTCTAGTCCCACAGGTGCTCCTTGTGGTCTTGGGCAAGCCACTTAACCCTCCATGTTCCCTGTAAAATAGTTATCTCCAAGTTATAATGCCCTGTTCAATGTAATTTCAGTTTGTTCAATGTAAACCGCACTGATGCAGAATAGTGCGGTATATAAGAGAATGTAAATAAATTAACTACCCCCTCCCCCACAACCAGCATCTCCCTTCCAGCCATTAAACCCCAACACACTGCTGCCGCCACTTTTTCTGTGTCTGCAGCGGTGAACGGCATCTGATTTTAAGCAAGGAAAAGAGTCAAAGGGGCGGGATTTGCAGCCTTCCGAATGCAGTCACAAAGACCTGCGGCTTTTCCCTTGTATAAAGTCCGATGCCCATTGCCGCTGCGGACACAGGAAAAGTGGCAGCAGGAAGGGAGCAAATTGCTGGGATTTTTTTAAGGTGCCGCCTCCCCCCCTCCCCCCAAAAAGGCGCTGGCTCACTGTACTGTTGCATACCAGTGCCAAAAAACCCTGCCTGTGACGGCTTCATTGCATGAAACGTTTGCTAAGTTAGACAAGAGCGGTCTTTTACTAAAGGGCGCAAGCTGTCAGTACGTGTTCTGCTGCATGCCAAAAGCACACTTGTACACGCAATAACAGTGTGTGGCTATGACAGCACAGCCAGATTTTGGCACTAATTGTCCATGGCACGTTAAGGTTGCAAATGGGTGAATAACGGGTGGAGAGCGGGCATGGTGAGTATGCGGGTAAACGCTGCACGCTAACTGCGACTCCTGCAATTAGCGCCGTTTCACCTAATGCCACCTCAATAGGCAGAGTTAAGTGCATGCTGCTGTGGCACCTGAAGATATTGTTCAGTGTAGTAATTGCCAGGAACATGCTGGGCACAGCCCCGGTAGTTAGTGCACAGCAGTTGTAGCTACCACATGTTTGTTTTATTTAGTTATTTAACAGGTTTTTTTTATACTGCTTTAGCTTTTTAGTCAAAGTGGTTTACATTGTAACTTAAATCTGGTAATGTACATTAAACAGGGTCATTGATAACTTCGATTCTTCTGGGCAATGGAGGGTTAAGTGACTTGCCCAAGGCCACAAGGAGTGCTAGTGGGAATCAAACCGTGGTTTTTGCACTAAATGCACGTTAGTTGCTAAACCCCAGTGCACTTTAGTAAAACAGCCCCAAGGTCTCTGATGCCATTGGTGAACTGAGAAAATTGCAAATAAATCTTGATAAAACAGAGCTTGTATGGATGGGAAAATCATATCTCCTTTCGCGGAGATAGTGCCAAAGGTCAGGGATGTGGTGCTCACCCCTCAAGCAAAGTTTTATAGTTTAGGCGTGATAATAAATTCTAATTTGTCAATGTCATAAGAACATAAGATATGCCATAATGGGTCAGACCAAGGGTCCAAGATGCCCAGTATGTTGTTTCCAACACTGGCCTGTCCAGGTTACAAGTACCTATCAGGTTCCCAAAAAGATACACAAATTCCATGCTGTTTATCTTAGAGGTAAGCACTGGCTTTCCCCAGTCTCCTTTAATAATGATTTATGAATGTTTCCTCCAGGAACTTGTCCAAACCTCTTTTAAACCCAGCTACACTAACAGAACACAAGATATGCCATTCTGGGTGAGACCAAGGTCCATCAAGCCCAGTATCCAGGTCGCAAGTTCCTGGCAGTTTCCCAAAAAGACACACAGGCTCCACAATGCTTGTATTGGTGCAAGCTGTGGATTTCCTGGGTCCTCTTTAATAATGGATTATGGACCTTTTAGTACATCCTCTTGTAATGAATTCCATTGTTTGATTACGTGTTGAATGAAAAAATATTTTCACCAATTAGTCTTAAATGTGCTACAATGTAGCTTCATTGCATGTCCCCAAGTCTTTCTGCTTTTTGAAAGAGTAAATAACCATTCTACGTGTCCCCATTCTACTCCATTCATTATTTTATAGACCTCTATTGTATCTCTCCTGAGCCATTTTTTTTCCAAGTTAAGAGCATAAGATATGCTATACTGGGTCAGACCAAGGTCCATCAAGCCCAGTATCCTGTTTCCAACAGTGGCCAATCTAGGTCGTACGTACCTAGCAGTATCCCCAAAAGACACAGGTTCCACAATGCTTGTATTGGGGCAAACAGTGGATATGCTGGGTCCACTTTAATAATAGTTTATAGACTTAATAATTGAACAGCCTTTACCTTTGTGGGACCCTAGCCTGGGCCATGGGGCTCACAGGCATAGGGCTGCCTTGTAATGTCCTTAAATAAAGCTTTTCTGACTGTCCCCAGTGGAATTCTGGGACTTGTAGTTAGGCTTTTCTTGAGCAAGGACAAAATGTAGTGTGATACCGTTGGTAAGGCATACAAGAATATTTATTTTTCTATAGGGATTTCCAAGGCATTGAAATTCAAACACAAGGCATTAGGATACTTCTCCAACACAAAGGATAGCAGAAGATAACTGGCAACTGAGGTAAATGGAAACCAAAAGTCCTGCTAACCTTTGCAGCTGTTTTTCATTAAACAAAACAGTACTCAGCACAGCTTCTTCTATCTCTTTCAAACAAAAGGTAAACTTTCTTCTTGGCACAACTGTTGGTTTCCCTTTTAAACAAACTTCTGATAACACACAGCTTTTGCACAACTGTGGTTTTCCCAGTTCAAACAAACTTCTGGTAACACACAGCTTCTTTGCTTTAGAAGAAAATTCTCACTTGGTAAAACACATCCTTGGCTTTAGAAGACTATTAGCAGTTACAGAGTTATGCACAATACAGCTTCTCACTCTTTCTCAGCTCTGCTTAGTAAGACTCAGTCTTCTTTTAAACAGAATGAGCAATCCATTGGAGAGATTCCTAGGTCAGACTCTGGCACATAAGAATTGACCTGCATTTCCTCCTGGGCTAAAGAATGCTCATTGCCTTCTATAGTCTTAAAAGCTTCCTCAGCTTCTCTGTCTTGTAGGAACTTTTGAAACTGGCTCCACAGCAAATCTTTCTGATTGGGCACAGTTACTTTGGGAGAATAAGCCTTTCTCTCAGGGAACACTTGTGCTAATGTTTCTAGTGTTTTTAGCTCAGCTGCTCTGCTCACTGCTGGGGTTTGGCTTTTTCCACTCTCAAGCGTCTCCACCCACCTTCCGGCAGTTGTAGGGCTCAGGTCTGGCTCTTGTACACTAGCTGTTGCAGACTGTTCCTGTTCATCTGTAAGCTGTTCAGCTATACATCTGTTGGCTTCACTTCTAGGAGCATTTCTCAGACACCCACTGCTTCCTTTTCTACTGACCTCTTTCAGCTTCTGGAAGTCAGGCTTCTTGTGCCTTTCTCCACTCCTTCTCTCATGAGATCTCTCCTGAAAGCCTTCCTGGAATCTTTCTTCCTCTCCAGGATCTCCCAGGGCTCTGGGTCTCTTCCCACTGGAATCCCCTTGCTCCAGGATCTCTCCTTCTCCTGTGGAAGTGACTCTCCCTTCCTTCTCTCCTCTCTGGTCAGAGTGAGGTTTTAAAAACCGTTTCTTCACTGCCACACCCTTGCCTTCGCACAGGCCTTTCCAATCAGAATCTAAGCCTGCCCCCACTTCAGAGTCTGGGCGTGGCTTAGCCTCAGCAGAGACAGGATTTTTTTTCTTTCCTGCTCTGCAAGCTCTGTGCACAGCTTGTCTGTCACTTGTTTTAAAGGCAGAAACATAGTTTTCTTCTATCTCCATCTGTTCTTGGCTGCTCTCATCACCACACATCCCCCCCCCCCTTAAGAAATCACGGGCTAGTAAAAACTCACTTACACAGCTCGTGATCCCATTCAAGGTGTCTGCGTTTTGGTGCCTCTTCTTCCACCTCTCCGCTCTGGGGTCTATCGTGGCTAGATGAGCTAAGGCTACTCTTTCATGCCAGGGCTTTAACACGTTTATATGATAAACCTGTTGGCGGCCTCTTCTATTCTCGACTAAATATGACACCGGCCCTATAGGTTTTACCATCTTATAAAGGGCCCTTCCATTGGCTCTCGTATTTTGGAGTGGCACCGGCCACCATTACAATAACCTTCTCGCCAACAGCCAGCTGGAGAGGTCTCGTACCTTGATCATAGTAAGCTTTCTGCTTTGACTATCTCTTAAATTTTTCTCCGCGACTTGGGAGGTGCGGTGTATTCTACCCTTCAGGTCTCTTAAAAACTGGGGTACCCCCACTTCTTCTACATTGGGTTCTACCCACTGTTCCTGCAATATATCTAGAATGCCACGCGGAGATCGGCCGTACATTAACTCATATGGCGAGGTTCCTAGGGAGGCTTGCTTTCTCTCCCTGCAGGCGTACAGGACGAAAGGAAGCATGGTGTCCCAATCGGCCATATTGCCCTCTAAACTTCGCCTTAGCATTTTCTTCAGGGTCTGATTCTGCCTCTCCACTAGTCTGTTCGACTGTGGATGGTAGGCAGAAGGCTTAATGTGCCGAATCCCAAACGCGTCCCACACTTGGGCTAGATACCTAGACATAAAATTGCTACCTCTATCGGTAAGCACCTCACGGGGAAACCCTACTTCGCAAAATAATTTTATTAGTTCTCCCACCACTGCTTTTGCGGAGATACTACGAAGGGGTACGGCCCAAGGAAACCTTGCTGCCTGGTCTACCACTACCAACATATATTGGAATCCACGGGGCATCCGTATTAGTGGACCCACGATGTCCATAGCTACTCTATGGATGGGCTCTGAGATCACCGGTAAGGGTACCATAGGTACCTCCCTTGGATGAACTGAAGAGACCCGTTGGCACGAAGGACAGGCTTCGCAGAATTTGGAAGTTTCTTTAAAAACTGGCCAGTAAAAGCACGCCAAAATCTGGTCTAGTGTTCCTTGTATTCCTTTATGAGCGCCTACTGGGTGGTCATGTGCCAGCCTTAAAACTAAGGTTTTAAATGTTGTGGGCACTACCATCTGTTTACGTTCATTCCCCGTTCGAGGGTCCAAGCTTTCCCTATACAGTATTCCTGCGTCTAAAAGGAACCTAGGCAGAGTGTCCCTCTCATTCCAGGCATACATAAAAGCTTGTGTCAGAGCGGGATCTGCCTGCTGCTCCTTGGGAAAGGATGGGAACTTATCAACCAGTTCCGCTGGTACCCAGGGCAACCCCTGTCCGGCCTGCGCCTCTGCTCTATGCTGGGAGCGAGATTGTCTCTCCCTACGCTTCTCTCCTTTCCCTTTCTTATTTTTATCCCCCGGGGAAGTTATCAGATCCTCGTGCGAGGGAAGACCTTCTAAGGCTTCCTCTAGGGATTCCTCTCCCTTTTCCTGGGACTTTGACTGGGCCCTCGTAGATACCATGGCCTCTTTTGACTGCAAACCTTGCTCCATGCCTTTGTGGAATTGTGGCCAGTCCCTCCCTAGTACTAAATTATGGGGTAATCTGGGCACCACCGCTATAGCAATCTCCCTTTTTACTCCTAATCCTTTTACTCGAACCCTGTATATCGGATAAAGGGATGCGGCAGCATGAATGCATCTAATCTTTACAGTGTTTACAGGTTGCTTGGAGACTTCCTTACTCCGTGTCTTACTCTAGTCTTGAAGGACTAGAAAGGGGGGCTGTTACTTCTGGAGAGAAATCTGAAATTGTGAGTATATACTTCTGGGAATTTTTCTGAAAGGAATTTATTTTCTTTTAAAGCTAATTAATCTGTGAACCCACTATTTTTTGTTAAATCAGTCAGGGCCTAGTAGCAACAGTTTAAGATTCAATTTAAAACACAGAAGAGAACTTTCTGGTTACCTTTCATACCCAGTAGAGAGCTGTAGTTTAAATTTCATAGTCACTCAGGGCCTAGCATCAGCAAAGTACTTTTAGTTTCAAATTAAAACACAGAAGAGAGCTTTCTGGTTAAATTTAGAATCCAGCAGAGAGCTTGTAGTTTAAATTTCATAATAGGTTAGAGCCTAGCAGCAGCAAAGAGCTATAATTTAAATCAAATCAGAATATAGCTTACCTCAGCAGCACAGGACAGGGTACTGTGTAGCAGCCCTTTTTTAATAAGTGTTATATCCCTCCCTCCCTCCCCACACCCACCCTCCCCTGGGATAATAACAGCTTTATAGGTACTTGCTCAACTTAAAAGACAGGAGGTGCTCTCAGGTGAAGCTCATTACCCATATCAGTCATACACTAAGGACCTGAGATTAATTAAGCTTCAGGTGAACAAGGTATATTAAACTTATTAGGTACAGTTTTAGTGGTATAAATATCCATAGCAACCCTTTAGTACGTAAAGAACTTAAAGATCTAAACACAAACTTAAAACTAAGATGCAGACAGCAGTCCAGCAGCGGGATGTGGGCTTTCCAGTCTTTTGCATTGAGTGTCACATGTATGATTTTCTCCCAGCTGGTGAGAGGTCTTACGTGTGCACTAGGTGCAAGGAGCTCTTTGCTCTCAGGGAACGAGTCCGTTCTCTAGAGGCTAGAGTAGCAGACTTGGAAAACATAAGACAGACAGAGAGGTACATAGACGAGACCTACAGGGATATAGTCCTGAAGTCCCACCTCCAGTCTGGCAGCATCCCTGTTGCCATGAAGGAGAGAGGTCACGTGACAGGAGAGCATCACCCTGGTGTGGCAGGAAGTGATCCTGTAACTAGGACCTGTCCTCCAGGTGATGTAAGCCCCTCTCGCACAGAGGAGGTTTCTCCAGGGCCAAGTGCCCATGAGGGAAGGGAAGGGTTAGGACAGCAGTTATAGTTGGTGATTCGATCATTAGGCATGTAGATAGCTGGGTGGCTGGTGGACGTGAGGATCGCCTGGTAACATGCCTGCCTGGTGCGAAGGTAGCGGACCTCACGCGCCACCTAGATAAGGTCTTAGATAGTGCTGGGGAGGAGTCTGCTGTCTTGGTACATGTCGGTACCAATGACATAGGAAAATGTGGTAGGGAGGTTCTGGAAGCTAAATTTAGGCTTTTAGGTAGGAAGTTGAAATCCAGAACTTCCAGGGTAGCGTTCTCCGAAATGCTTCCCGTTCCACGCGCAGGACCCAAAAGGCAGGCAGAGCTCTGGAGTCTCAATGCGTGGATGAGACAATGGTGCAGAGATGAGGGGTTTGGATTTGTTAGGAACTGGGGAACATTCTGGGGAAAGGAGGGGCTATTCCGAAGGGATGGGCTTCACCTTAACCGGGATGGAACCAGGCTGCTGGCATTAACCTTTAAAAAGGAGATAGAGCAGCTTTTAAACTAGATAATAGGGGAAAGCCGACAGTCGCCCAAGAGCGCATGGTTCGGAAGAATGTATCCTTGAAGGATACTACAAAAAGCAGAGAGGTTCCAGCCCAAATGCCCTCGAGTATGGAGCAGACAGAGCTTAAAGATTCCAAATTACCCATGTCTACCAATAGCCAAATTAATATGAATAAAATACAGTCTCTAAAATGCTTGTATGCAAATGCTAGAAGTCTAAAAAACAAGATGGGAGAGTTAGAATATATAGCACTAAACGAGAGGTTAGATATGATTGGAATATCAGAGACATGGTGGAAGGAGGACAACCAGTGGGACACTGTGATACCTGGGTACAAACTATATCGTAATGATAGAGCTGATCAAATTGGTGGAGGGGTTGCGCTCTATGTTAGAGAGGGCATTGAGTCAGAAAGGATTAAAGTTTTGCAAGAAACAAAATTTGCTGTAGAATCTCTATGGATTGAAATTGCAAGTAAAAAGGGGAAGGCGATGGCAGTGGGGGTGTACTATCGTCCACCTGGCTAGAATGAACAAATGGATGATGAAATGCTCAAAGAAATCAAGGAAGCTAGCAAAAGTTACAGTGCAGTAATAATAATGGGTGATTTCAATTACCCCGGCATCAACTGGGTCAGTGTCACAACAGGACATGCTAGGGAGATAAAGTTCCTAGATGAAATAAATGACTGCTTCTTGGAGCAGCTGGTTCATGAACCGACCAGAGGGGAAGCAATATTAGACCTAGTCCTTAGTGGAACACCAGATGTAGTGCAAGAGATAAGGGTGTTGGGGCCACTTGGCAATAGTGATCATAGCATGATCACCTTTGATTTAATTAGTGGAGGAGGGAGAGTAAGGAAATCCACAGTACTACCCTTTAACTTTCGAAAGGGAGACTATGATAAAATGAGGAAAACAGTTAAGAAAAAACTAAAAGGAGCAGTTGCAAAGGTTAAAGACATACATCAAGCTTGGGTGTTGTTGAAAAATACTATCTTGAAAGCCCAGACCAGCTGTATTCCACGCTTTAAGAAAAGTGGAAGGAAGTCCAAAAAACTGCCAGCATGGTTTAAAGGTGAGGTCAGAGAGGCTGTTGTTGCCAAAAAAGCATCTTTCAGGAAATGGAAAAAAGAGCCAAACGATGAAACCTGGAAACAGCACAAGCACTGGCAAGTCAAATGCAAGGCATTGATGAGGCAGGCAAAGAGAGAATTTGAGAAGAAGCTTGCTGCGGAAGCAAAAACGCGAAATAAAGACCTTTTCAAGTACATTCGTAGCAAAAAACCTTTGAGAGAGTCAGTTGGTCCATTAGATGATAAAGGGGTTAAAGGAGCACTAAGAGGCGACAAGGCGATAGCGGAGAGACTGAATGAATTCTTTGCTTCGGTCTTTACTGAGGAAGATGTAGGGATGTTACCCATGACTGAAGTGGTATTTAAAGGTGTGGAAGAATTGAAGGAAATATCGATACATCGGGAAGATGTCTTACAACTATTAGATAAACTGAAGAGTAGCAAATCACCTGGGCCGGATGGTATACATCCAAGGGTGTTGAAAGAACTGAAATTTGAGATTGCAGACCTGCTATCAGTAATCTGTGAACTATCATTAAAATCATCTCTAATACCTGAGGATTGGAGGATCGCCAATGTAACACCAATTTTTAAAAAGGGTTCGAGGGAAGGTCACGTGATGTGGTGAGCTTGGGGAAGACGTGCTTCCACTGAGCTCCGGGCCCCACAGCTCTCCAACGGCTACATAGTACCCCTTTCGGGGTACGACAACGGCAAATCCCACCCCATCTAATACCGGGACCTGTCGGGACTTACCGGCCGACGTCCGGAGGGGATGGCCTCTGCGGTGAGAGGTGTACGGAGGGAGAAAGACCGCGTGCAAGGCGCCCCGAAAATGGCGGAATCACCACCGCACGCGGCGGCATTACAACCTACGGCAGCAGCGGTTTCCGCAGAAGAAATATCAGCGGTGGTCACCGGGGCACTTACCGCTCAGTTTGATACCCTGCGGAGTAGGCTGGACACTTTGCAGACATCGGTGGATGCCTTCAGCACTCGCATGCAGGAGGCGGAGGGCCGCATTGCACATACAGAGGGGGAAGTGGAGAAACTTTCCCAGGAGCTGCAGCTGGTGCGGGCGACGCTCAGGGCCCAAGAGGAGAAACTTGATGACCTCGAGAATCGCTCAAGGCACAGCAACTTAAGGTTCTTGGGCATCCCCGATGCTGTAGGGGACAGAGACTTAAGGCAGTACGTGGCAGCCCTATCGGCATCCCTCCTAGGGGTGTCTGGAGATCCGTCTATGGCGGTCGTTATTGAGCGGGCTCACAGACTGGGCGCGAAAACCTCGAAGGACCCACGACCCAGAGTAGTGCTGGCAAAATATCTGCACTTCCAACAGAAAGAGTCTGTTCTGCGTGAGGCGCGGAAGAGGGGTACTGTGGAGCACGATACTGCACGGATCCGAATTGCCCAGGACTTTTCTGCGGTGGTGAGCAAGCGACGCAGGGCATATGCGCCGCTGTGCCAAAAACTCCTTGGAGCCAATATTAAATTTTCTGTCCAATATCCAGCCCGGCTACACGTGCTGCAGGAGAATGGGCGCCGGGTCTTCGGGTCGGCGGAGGAGGCTGCACCGTACATTGACCAACTGGTGAAATCATCCTCCCCCTCGCAGCAGGGGCCTCCATGAGAGACTGGACGGGCGAGTGGTCTTTTATTGGTGATGGCGGCTGGAGGAGCAGGCTCGCAGTGGAAAACGCAATCCAACAATAACTGTCTGGGCCCGTCTCATGACTCTAGCGTGATACCCTGCTCCATTTTTCACGGAGGAACCTGGACTCTAGGGCTAACGGCCCTGAGGGCAAGTTATTGCATAGAGTTGCCTGTTCTTTAGCATCTAATGTTTATTATTGTTGGCATTGTTCCCTCTGAATTGTCCTATGAACGCGCATACCCTGTTGTAGAGCGCACGGAAAGCATGGTTTTGACTCTGAGGGAAACCAACACAGATATTTTTCAATTCAGCAGTTGTTGTGTATTTCCAGTTTTCACAAGTTCTATAGTGTTTCCCTCTGCAGTCATTGTGGGGTGCATCATGTGTCCTGATGGCTGGTTGGATTGTGAAGTGTATGATTTTGAGTCTCATTCTGCGGGGGGGGGGGGGGGAGAAAAAAAAAAAATCTTCGGCCTTCCTTCCAGGGCTACACACGGCTGCTGTTTTATGCGCATATCGCCTGTATAGACTTGGCGGGAACACTGGCTGTTGGCTACATGCCTATTTCTCATTATTATTTTTGTAACATTGACTGCTTGGTGTATGCCTGGGGGTGGGAGCTGAGTCTTGTTTAAAGGGGTGCTGGGGGGCCGGGACACATCGACAGTGACTATGCGAAGGGGGGGCCTACAGAATCAGGAGGGGTTTGGTTGGGGGGGAGGGAGGGGGGGGGCGGGGAGAGGGGATGGGGGAGGAGGAGAGGGGGGACGGGGAGGGGTTGAAGGGGGGAGGGGGTATCCACATGAGCTTTGGGATGAATAACTTGTTAAGGGGGGGGGGACAACACTCTTGTAATCCTATGTGGGCAGAGCATGAGTAGTGATGAAGACCCAGGGGGGGGCCCTAGGCTGGGGGGGCCCTACCCATATCCGCAGACAAATATCGTACCGGAGTTTACTTCTGTTAAAGTAGCTCCACTCTGAGGGTTGTATCATGGAATGTCTGTGGGCTGGGGAGTCCAGTGAAAAGATATAAAATACTGAAGGCCTTGGCCAGGCAGCACTGCGATATCGCACTTTTGCAAGAGACACATCAGACAGCCGAGGAACATAATAAATTGTGTAGGGACTGGGTGGGCCAGATGTGGGGTGCCCCGGCAGTAGGCAAAAAGGGGGGAGTGGTCATTCTGATACGTAAACAGGTGCGGTTCACGTTGGAGCAAGTGGTCGCTGATTCTAGCGGGCGCTTTTTGCTGATACAAGGAGAGTTGGAGGGTAAGGCGGTCATTTTAGGTAATATATATAGCCCTAATACATTGGACCAGGGACTGTATCATCGCCTGGCAGCGAAAGTGGAGCAATTAGCTGAACGGCCGCTGATCCTAGGGGGGGATTTCAATGGGGTTTTAGATGTTGACTTAGACACCTCTAGGGGGGTGGGATCGCGGGATAGGACGGTGACTGCTCAAGCTCTGCAAGCTCTCCGCGATCGACTTGGGTTGGTAGACCCCTGGCGGTTGCTCCACCCAACTGAACGGGACTTCACCCATCTTTCCCGCGCACATGGCACAAGTGCTAGGATAGATTACTTGCTGACCTCCGAGACGCTCTTTACCTTTGTTGCGGAGGCCCACATCGGACCTACCGAAATTTCGGATCATGCCCCGATCTCGCTGGATTTGCATTGGTTAAGGGGAAGGGATGGTCCCCAGGCCCGCATTTGGCGGTTTCCCATAGAGCTCTACAAAGATACCCAATTTGTTTGCTTTCTCCGCCAGCGTTGGCAGGACTTTGAGGCGAATCATCAGGGCCATTTGGATGACCCAGCCTTGCTGTGGGAGACCGCCAAAGTGGTTTTGAGAGGTGACATTATTGGGTATGTAGCTCGCCGGAGGAGATTAATGGCGGAACAAATAATTAAATTGGAAAGGTCTGTGACTACGGCGAGGCGCGTCAATGCCCAATATCCCACCCTTCAGAATAGGAAGAGACTGTGGGAAATCCAAGCGACACTTAACGAGCTCCTACATAGCCGAGCGAAAAAGTCGCTGCTTTATTACCGCTACAAACTACATTGCTACGGTGATAAGCCGGGTAAAATACTGGGACGGTGTTTGAAGGGCCCAAGGGCTGGGAGAACGGTGGCGGCCCTAAGGGATTCTCAAGGTGCCCTCCAGAAGGATAAGGGTGCCATACTGGCTGTGTTCCAAGAGTTCTTTCGGCAACTCTATACTGCTGAAGAGGGGTCCCCTGTCAGGATGGAGGAGTACTTGAAGGGCCTTGACCTGCCTCAGGTAAGCGAGGCGCAGAAAGAGCAATTGGGGCGTCCGATCTCTCTTCAAGAGGTTAACCAAGTTATCTCGAATGCCACTTGTTATAAATCCCCGGGACCAGATGGCTTTGGGGCTGAATATTATAAACTTCTATCGGAATCATTGGGCCCCCTCTTAGTTGCAACTTTTGACCAACGCAGGATGCAGGGACCCGTGAGGAAGGAGACCAACCAATCACATATTGTCCTGATACCTAAGCCGGGGAAAGATCTTACCCAAGCTGCCTCTTACCGACCCATTTCACTGTTGAACTTTGATTCCAAGATATTGGCTAAAATACTCACGGAGCGCCTAGCAGAGGTCTTGGGGGATCTGGTTCACGGTTCCCAAGTGGGTTTTGTCAGGGGGAGGTATGCGGTTCGTAACGTGAGGAAGGTTGTGGCTTCCTTGGAGTGGGTTCAGCAGTATCAATTACAATCGTTGCTTGTCAGTTTTGACGCCGAAAAGGCATTTGATAGGGTTCATTGGACTTATCTTCAATATCTGCTGCCGAGATATGGGCTTGGGGTACCCTTCTGTGAAATGGTGCAGACTTTGTACTTTGCCCCGACAGCCCGGGTGCTGTGCAATGGAGCGCTATCGGAGCCCATTTCCTTGGGGCGGGGTACGAGGCAGGGATGCCCCTTGTCCCCCCTCCTGTTCGTTTTATCGCTGGACCCATTGATCCGCCGGATGGAACTGGATAATAGTATTAGGGGAGTGAAGATCGGCAGCCAGGGTTTCAAGGTCTCCGCCTTTGCGGATGATCTGCTGGTCCATTTGCTAGATCCCGAGAAGTCTCTCCCCCGACTGTTAGCGGAATTTACTTTGTTTGGTAGTTTTGCCGGGTTTCGTATCAATAGAGAAAAGTCGGAGGCCCTAGATGTGTCTGGTAAAATCCAAGGGACATGGGGTGGGGAGTTTCCACTGAAATGGGCAGTGAACCAGTTTGTTTACTTGGGCATAGTGATTACCCGGTTTCCACAAGAGCTGTATGCCCGTAACTTAGACCGAGTCACCTCTCGAATACGTGCCCAATTGAATGCCTGGCAATTTCTGCCGTTATCGCTATTGGGCCGGATAGCTGCGGTGAAAATGGTGATACTTCCACGGCTCCTATACTGGCTGCAAACGCTACCGGTTTGGTTGTTGAACAAGGATTTGCATGGGCTAGAGAAGGACATACAACGATTTCTTTGGAAGGGGGCGAGAGCCCGTATTCCTTTACGTCGCTTGATAGGTACCTGGAAGCAGGGAGGGGTTGGTTTTCCCGGATTTTAGGCTTTATGCGTTGGCCTGTCAGGCCCGACATTTGGCGGACTGGTTGGGTGAGACGGAACTCTATACCCCTAGGGCGATGGAAGAAGCCCTGGCAGCCCCCCATGCTATTCTGGCCGTTCTGCACATGGAAAGTGACAGTTTGCCCATGTATGTTAAGCGCAGTGGCTTGCTGAGCTCCGTACGTCGTGCCTGGCGACAGCTAAACCTTTTTTGGAAACGAAGTTGGCGGGTCTCTTGTTGGTTGCCGATCCGGGGGAACGTGGGTTTCACCCCGGGTTCTGAGTCGAGTTCTTTTCGCGCCTGGACGGCACAGGGTATTCGACTCGTAGGGCACGTGGTTGATGTGGCCGGCAGATGCAAAACCTTCCCGCAGATCCAGGGGGAATATGATCTACAGCCTAAATCTTGTTTTGCTTACTTACAGTTGGCCCATTACGTAGCTACATTGCCAGCAGAGGAGCTTGCTGTGGAGCGCGCTCTGCACAGATCTTGGAATTCTTTGAACTGGGGGGGGACAATCGCCCGACCATAGCTACTCTGAGGGCACGATTGGGGCCCTACGGAGTCCTGCCGGAATATGGCGCTGTAGAACGGGCCTGGGCTATTGAATTGCGACAAGAGATTCCACCGGGTTCAGTCAAGGGGGCGCTTCGACGAATACCGGACTTGGTTGAGGGGGCCAAGTGGAGAGAAATTCAATTTAAGTGTGTTACGCGGGCATATTTTTCCCCTCGAAGAGCTTTGCGTAGTCACCTGGCGGCTGCTGATGGGTCCTGTCCTAGATGTGCTGAGCCACTGGCTACTCTCTTCCACATGTGGTGGGAATGTAAACATATTCGATCTTATTGGTCCAGAATAAGCTCTTGGATTGCTCGGTGTCTACGGCAGCAGGTTCCTTGGTCTGGTCCCCTGGTGGTGTTGGACCAACTGAACTCTTCCCTTCCCCAGGGAAAGTGGGTGCGGCTTTGGGTTCGGAAGTCCTGTTTGGTGGGGAAGGGGCCTATACTCAGGCGGTGGCGAGACCGGCAGCCCCCGTCTTTTTGGGAATGGCGGAAGAGCCTCCACCAACTGATGCTGGCAGAACGATGGCAAGCCAGGGGTAATGTGAAGAAGTGGTCCCACTTTTTGTTAATTTGGGAATCATATATCCAAAATTTGGGCCCACTCAGCCGTAATGAAGTGCTGAAGGTTGGCTGTTAAGCTGGTACTAAGGGGCAGGTGAGACACCGGCGATAGCATTTGGGTGAGTGTTAATATGTACCACTAGGATTAAGGAGAATGGGAGGGGGAGGGGGGGATGGTGGGGAGGGGGGATGGGATTAGTTGGGTTTCACAACATTCACAAAAAGAGAAAAGAAACTGTATTTGTATGATTCTTTGTTCTTCATTGCCATTGATGTATGGTTTGGTAACCTCCGGGGGGATAAGAACTCACCCCTCGGAGGCTTGTCGTTTATTGTGGTTGGCATGTATTATGTATGTTTAAATAAAAGTTACAAAAAAAAAAAAAAAGGGTTCGAGGGGTGATCCGGGAAACTACAGACCGGTGAGCCTGACATCAGTACCGGGAAAAATGGTAGAAACCATCATAAAGAATAAAATTACTCAGCATGTAGATAGTCACGACCTAATGGGAGACAGCCAACATGGCTTTAGACAAGGAAGATCTTGTCTTACTAATCTGTTATGTTTTTTTGAAGGAGTGAATAAACAGGTAGACAAAGGTGAGTCGGTTGATATTGTGTATCTGGACTTTCAGAAAGCCTTTGACAAGGTCCCTCATGAGAGACTTTTGGCAAAACTAAAGAGTCATGGGATAGGAGGCAGTGTACTATTGTGGATCAGGAACTGGTTAAAAGATAGAAAGCAGAGGGTAGGGCTAAATGGCCAATTTTCCCAATGGAGAAAGGTGAATAGTGGTGTACCCCAGGGATCTGTGCTGGGTCCGCTGCTTTTTGACATATTCATAAATGACCTGGAAAGTGGAATAACGAGTGAGGTTATCAAATTTGCAGATGGCACAAAACTATTTAAAGTTGTTAAAACCCAGGAGGATTGTGGAAAATTGCAAGAGGATCTTGATAAATTGGAAGACTGGGCATCAAAATGGCAGATGAAATTTAATGTGGAGAAGTGCAAGGTTATGCACCTAGGGAAGAACAACCCAAACTATGGTTACACGATGCAAGGTTCCACATTAGGAACCACCACCCAGGAAAAAGATTTAGGCGTCATTGTGGATACCATGTTAAACCCTCGGCCCAGTGTGCAGCGGCGGCCAAGAGAGCAAATAGAATGCTAGGTATGATAAGGAAAGGAATGGAAAATAAAACAAAAGATATTATAATGCCTCTATATCGTTCCATGGTGAGACCGCACCTTGAATATTGTGTGCAATTCTGGTCGCCGTATCTTAAAAAGGATATAGCGATTTTAGAAAAGGTTCAGAGAAGAGCCACCAAAATGGTAAAGGGGATGGAAGGCTACTCCTATGAAGAAAGGCTAAAAAGGTTGGGGCTCTTTAACCTGGAAAAGAGACGGCTGAGGGGAGATATGATAGAAGTCTATAAATTAATGAATGGAGTGGAACGGGTAAACGTAGATCGATTGTTTACCTTATCAGAATATAGAAAGACTAGGGGACATGCAATGAAGCTACAGGGTAAACTATTTAAGACTAATAAAAGAAAATATTTTTTCACTCAACGTGTAATCAAACTCTGGAATTTGTTACCGGAGGATGTGGTAGAGGCTGTTAGTGTGGCTGGGTTTAAAAAAGGTTTGGACAAGTTCCTGGAGGAAAGGTCCATAAACCATTATTAGGAAGGGACCCAGGATGTCAATGCTTGAACCAGTGCAGGCATTGTGGAGCCTGTGTCCCTTGGGGAAACTGCTTGGTACGTATGACCTAGATTGGCCACTGTTTGAAACAGAATACTGGGCTTGATGGACCTTGGTCTGACCCAGTATGGTATATCTTATGTTCTTATGTTCCTCTGACACTGCTCCTTAGAGAAGGAGGGCACAGATCAGATGGATACGGCCTCCTCTGAAAAAGACAGATAAGGATCTTGGCAAGACAGAGCCTATAGCTAGGAAATCCACCTTGAGAGCAATTTGCAACCAATAAGATAGTCTTGAGCATCAAATCCTTTAAAGTAGCGTGCTTCAATGACTCAAAAAGCACTGACATCAAGGCCCTGAGCACCAGACACAGTTCCAAGGAAGGGACCACAGACCGGAGGAGAGGATGCAGATGCCAAACCCACTGGAGAAATCATGAGACATCTGGGTGCGAGACTAGAAATTTACCAGCCACTGGACCTCGAAAACAGGCCAGAGCTGCCACCTGAACTTTCATTGAGCTAAGGGAAAGGCCCTTCTCCAGGCCATCCTGTAAAAAGGCCAACTGCTGAGTGCCACACCATCTCTCGAAGAGGCACCAGACCAGCATGTATGCTAGCTTGGTAGACCTCCTCCAGACTCCAAGCAGAATGGAGACCACCACCAGAGAGTATCTCTTACCTGCTAGCTGTCTCCTTTTAAGAGTCAAGCAATAAGCAAGAAGGGAACCAGGTCCTCCAGGATGATTGGTCCCTGCTGCAATAGACCCCAAGACAGAGGCAACCAAAGAGGAGGTGCCTGCAGAAGTCTCATCAGGTCTCCGAATCACACTCTCATTAGCCAATCCTGTACCACCAGAACAATCCTGCCTGGGTGGCATTCTATACACCTAATCACATGCCCCTACTACTACTATTACTACTACTGAGCACTTATATATTTATTTATTTATTTATACACAGGCTTGATATACCGCCCAAGACCGAAGCATCAGGGCGGTGTACAGAAAAAAGCAGGTTGCTAGCAAATTAAAGGAGGAAAGGAATGCCATTCAGTGACAGGAAAGAACTAGAGAGACGTAGATAGAAAGATAGAAAGGACAGCATCACACGACTAGAAAGATAAACACTGAGGAGAAAGTAGGGGGGGTGGAATGTAGTATCGGAACCGTCGTACCTGTCATAAGGATGTTGGGAGATCAAAAGCCTGGGAGAAAAGATGGGTTTTAAGGAGAGCTTTGAAGTGCGGGAATGAGGGCTCGGTTCGGAGCGAGTGAGGGAGGGAATTCCAGAGGGCAGGAGCTAGGGAAAAGAATGCGGAATGACGGGTGACTTCAAGATGAGCCTGGGACGGAGAGGGAAGAAAAAGACGATTGGTATGGGAAGAGCGGAGGAGACAGGGAGCGGGCTGGTGATAGATAAGATTGGATAGATATTGAGGAACACCAGTGTAAAGAACTCTGTGGGTGGTGATGAGATACTTATAAACAAACCGGAATTTAATGGGAAGCCAGTGGAGGGAGAGAAGGCAGGGAGTGATGTGGTCAAAAGGGGAGGAGAAGGTAATTAAACGAGCAGCAGTGTTTTGGAGGAGTTGAAGACGACGGAGTTGATAAGAGGGAAGGCCAGCAAAGATAGAATTGCAGTAGTCCAAATGGGAGGTAACCAGGGAGAGAACTAGAGTGGTGAGGGAATTAGTAGAGAGGTAGGGTCGGAGGGATCGAATGCGACGGAGGTGAAAGAAACAACTGCGGACAAGGGAAGAGATGTGAGGGTGGAAGGACAGGAAGGAATCAAGGGTGACACCAAGGTAGCGGAGGGAAGGAATGACAGGAATGGGGAGGGAGGACATGATGGGGGCTAAGGTGGGAGGAGGAGTGGAGAAAGAGAACCAAATGGCTGAAGATTTAGAAGGGTTGACGCAGAGGAAATTATCAGAAAACCAGGAGGCAATAAGGTCAAGGCAGGCATTAAGAGCAGAGAGGTCCGGGGAAACAGAGCTAGTGTGATGGATGAGAAGAATATCGGCAGCATAGAAATAGGAGGAAATGCCAGACTGTTGGATGAGGAGGGCCAGGGGGCGAGGAAAACATTAAAAAGTAAAGGGGCGAGGATAGAGCCTTGTGGAACACCACAGCGTAGAGGGAAAGGAGCAGAAGCAGTGAGACCTGAGTGAACAGTGAAGGAACGGAGTGAAAGAAAGGACTGAAACCAGCGCAACACAGTGCCCCTGATACCAGAATCAGACAGACGGGTAAGGAGAGTGCGGTGATCGATGGTGTCAAAGGCAGCGGAGAGGTCTAGAGAAACGGCAATGGATAGGTCACCCCAGTCGTGAGAGCGGTGGAGTTCACTGAGAAGGGCGAGAAGGATAGTTTCAGTGCTGTGTCCAGACCTAAAGCCAGATTGACGGGGGTGGAGAGAGAGGGTGGTGGCGAGATGTGCTGAAAGCTGGGTGAAAACCAATTTCTCAAGAACCTTAGAAAGAAAGGGGAGGTTTGAGATGGGCCGCCAATTGGCAGGAAGGCAAGGATCGAGGGTGGGCTTCTTTAAGAGAGGGCAGCGCTGTACAGATAAACATACAAGAGACAGTCCCTGCTCGTCAGAGCTTACAATCTAGTCGAGACAATACAGAGCACTGTGCGGCCACACATTTTTTGAATGTTTTAGAGGAATTGGCGAGTTGGGCAGATCAGGAAAACACTTGGCTAGTCACCTTGGATGTCTCTTCGTTATATACTAACATACCGCAAGAGGCGGCAGTTAATATTATAAGACAAACATTACTATCTCGGGGAGATTTGTCAGCCACACACATTGATTTTCTGCTGGAAACAGCAAAATTAGCTATTTATCAGAATCATTTTATCTTTGAGGGAGTAATATATCAGCAGACAGCAGGGGTGGCTATGGGGGCGACGTGCGCCCCCTCTGTAGCGAATTTCTATATGGAAAATTTTGAAATAAGCCATTTAGATCAGTCTCCCTTTGTATCCAACATCATAACATGGCGAAGATATATAGATGATGTTTTTGTATTATGGCAAGGATCGTTAGACTCCCTTGAACAATTTTTAGTGTGGCTGAATAACCGGGATGAGAATATAACCTTTACATCTGCATTTCATCAAGATCGGATAACGTATCTAGACGTCCAAGTGATTAGAGGGGCCCATAGTTGGTGTACATCGATATATAGGAAATCTACTGATAGGAACACGTTCCTGGAGTTCTCCAGTAGACATCCTCAAAAGCTGAAGCAGTCTCTACCGTTTTCGCAGTTTTTGCGATACTGGCGAAACTGTTCCGACGTTTATGATTATAAAAGACAGGCTCACAGGTTAAAAAAGGATTTTATAAGTAGAGGATATCCGGAAACGGTAGTACAGAAGGCATACCGTAGAGCTCTATATAATCATGGAGCCGCCCTGTTAAGTCAATCAAACTCAGTGCGACAAAAGAAAGATGAAGTTGATAATGTTAATTTTATCACAGCTTACACTCCTCTGAGTTTTAAAATACAAAAACTTATAAATAAACATAAAAACGTTTTAACAGTGGTTCCAGGTCTAGAAAAGAGACATATAAGATGCGTTTGGCAACGAGGACGTAACTTAAAGGAATATTTGAGCCCTGCGGTACTTCCTTTAAAAAATAGACAGTCAATAGCAGGAGGGCATAGAAGCTGTGGCACTTGTGATATGTGTACAATTATGCTAGAACAGTCATACTTCACTTATCAGGGACAGACATTTCACCTTAGATCGCAAACCACATGTGATTCAGAAGCGGTGATTTATATGATCATATGCCCGTGTGGATTACATTATGTGGGTAAAACAATCCGCTCTTTGCGAATTCGGTTACGAGAACACAGAAGCCGACTAAAATGTCGTCGTTTTGACGCTCCGATAGTTACCCACTGCCTCTCCCAGGGGCACACGTTTGATCAACTCCGCATCTTTGCTATAGAGCAAGTTCAGGTTCCCAAGGGAGGTAAAACGTTAGATGAAACTTTGTTACTGCAAGAACAACGATGGATATATAAGTTGCAAACTATCTTTCCGAAGGGTTTAAATCTATCTATAGAATGGACGTCCTGCCTGTAGTTTGACTTAAAGATCTAAAACAACGCTGCTATTAAGTGATGATATACTTTTAATGACAGATTAAGAACTACACGCTTGAATCGTGATTGGAAAAGAAGCGATAGTGTTAAATTAGATATGAAGTAGCAGTACGTAGCTTATATCTATTTGTGTAATTCGTTTTGACGTAACCATTTGCTGCTAACATGGAAGATTGACGCATGACATAATCAAAGGGGGTTTAAATAGTGAAGGGATTTACCATCACGCATGCGCGGCGTTTTTCCGTATCAAAAACAAAGAGGGAAAGCGCGGGCAGCAGAAATATATGTAAGTAGCTTGCGGTTTTTAGATAAACATGTTATTGCATTTTTTAGACACATCATAAATTAAGGGTAATAGTATATTGAAATTTTGTTTATTGTAGGATAAAGGTCTCCTGAAGAAAATTTTTGAAACGCCATTAAGGCGCCGAAGTTGAGCGTCGAGATCCTTGTTTTAAACACAACCCTGTCTATAGCAGTTCACTCGGGGATTCTCTCTATCAAAATAATGTTTTAATGTGTGATAGTATACACGAGAAGAAAACCTGGGTTGTTCCTGTATTTTTAAGAGCATTGAAAAAATTAAATAAAAAAGAAGCTTATTACATTTTTTGGTTTTCTGAACGAATGGACTCCCCAGCCCAAGAGACTGGCTTCTGTCACCAGAAGGATCCAGGAGAAATCATCCAATGGCATGCCCTTCCTCAGATGACAGGGCTGCTGCCACCACTCAGTCTGGCCTTCACCATCATCGGGAGTGGGAGCCTGAGCTCGAACTCCTGAGAAGTTGGGGACCACCGAGTCAGCAAGGACCGCTGGAGCAGTCACATGTGAGCACATACCCACGGCACTATCGCTATGGTCGCCACCATCAATCCGAGGTACTGCAGATAATCCCATACTCTGGGAGCCTGCTGGGACTTTCTTCTCTGGGAGGACAACTCTTCCCACTCAAATGTCAAAATGTGCTCCCAGGAATTCCAGGGACTGGGAAGGTAACAGCTGGCTCTTTCCTTGATTGATAACCCAGCCAAGGCTTTCCAAAAAGGACACCACTTGGGATACCACCTGAGATGCTTCTGAAAGGGAATGGGCCCAGATGAGCCAGTCATCCAGATATTGGTGGACACAAATCCCTCAGCACCACAGCGCTGGAGCTGTCACCACCATGACTTTGGAGAACATCCTCTGGATAGTGGATAATTTGAAAGGAAGGACAGCGAATTGATAGAGCCAAACACGGCAAAACACAGATACTTTTGCTGATCTGCCCAGATCGGGATGTGAAAATACACCTCGGCCAGATCCAGAGAAACCAAGAACTCCCTTCAGTGCACTGCTTGAACCACAGAGTGCAAGATTTCCATCTGGAAGTGCAGGATACGCAAGTGTTGTTGGCCCCCTTGAGGTCCAGAATGGGCCGGAAGGGACCGTCTTCTTTTGGCACCAAGAAATAGATGGAGGTGCCCTTGCCCCACTCATCCAGAGAAATGGGCACCACTGCCTTCAGATGCAGCAACTTGTCCACATCTCTTCTGAATATGTAATCTCTCGTCTAGTCTCCGCTTGGTCCTGGGTTCATTTCACTTCACAGACGCAGGAGGGTATTGTAATAAGACAAGCAAACAGGTGTGGCTTGGAGAAAGGTTTTTATGTACAAATAGGCTTAATCCATAGGTATTGAACAGAGGTATATAGTGATTGTTACAGAGCTGTTTCAGTGTGTATCAATGAATCTGTGTGTGCAGGTGTGCATGTGTGAAGTGTGAGAGAGATAGAGGCCAGAACCTGTGGGTCAGGGCCGCATGGTAGGCCAGAACATGTGGGTAGAGAGAGAGAGAGGGGGAGGGGTGAAGGGAGTTGAGTATCAGAGCCTCATGGTAGTGTCCAAACCTGTCCGATGAAGGAGGGAGAGAGAGAGAGACAGGAAGTGTGTCTGTCCTTTATAGTGCCTCTCCAGCAGTTCCCCTTGAGGTCTGCTATTGTCTTTGGCCACTCCCTTTAAGGTCTGCTATTCTTGATTTAGCAAGGAGGGGCTGCAGCCAGGTCCTAGAGACTGACGTCACCCAGGGGTCAGAGTTTAGACTGAATTAAACAGAGTCCATAGCTGCATGAAATGTATGCTGACATCTCCCACACCTTTTTTATTTTTATTTATTATTTGTGCCTGGAATTGGTGGAAGCAAACCTGTGGTACCTGTCCCAGCTGCCATTACCTGATAGTAGGCAGCTCATCGAATACCTCCTGTATTAAATACCTTGCTTTGTCTAGCAGGTCCCCTGTCCTGCACAGTACTGTCTCTAGTACTGTCTCTAGTGTTCTAGAGATAAACAAGTCTCCTTATGAGTCCAAACCTCGTGTCTTAGGTTGAGCAGCCACTACTGGGGGGGGAACCCAATATGCCACTTACATACCCGTCTTAGAGAGAGTGAACAGTGCATAAGGTCTGCAGGAATTTTTAAGGAGGCTAAAACCAAACGGTACCAGGATGCTATGAGTGAGGATAGGAAGCAATACTAGACTGCAGCTGACTCTGGTATTCAGTGTAGTAGGAAATACCGAATTAGCCAAATTAGCAGGCCAAGTTAGCCTGGATGTAGGGGTGGATGCTGGAGAGGTTCAGTGTAACTACCTTAAAATGTTGTTGTTCTGTATGACATGCGCTGCAAGGAAATGTACATTTTTTTTCATCTTACAGCACAAGAAAATTACAATAATGCATAGCAATATTTGTACAGCAGTTAAAATAATAATAGGGTGAATAAAAACATTAAAGACATGATCAGCAGTAGGTGAGTAACCAAATAACAATTCCCACACAGACACATGAGCATCTTGTAGCAAGTGTCCAACAATTTGTTGAATGTGTCCATTCTCATAGGCGATGGTGTGATTCACTTCAGTGGATGTTGTTTTAAGGTGATCAATATAGGCATGGAGTTCTGTAAAGTTGAGCAGTTTATGTAGTGTCTCTTCTCCCATGCCAAGTGGTAATGGATGCACAGCATATGAGATAAAGTCTGGAATGTCCATAGAGTCATTGGTAACCAGCGGTGTGGAATAAGTTGTCCCATTAATGGTGAGGGAGACCAGTGGTGTATGACTGCACCAGGTATTGTTTAGTAAATAGTTTGAACTGTACAACAAAGTGTTCTTGGGAAGGCGAATGTCATGCATTCTGGGAGCAATTGAAAAAGAGACATTCTCTGTCCTTACAGGAAATATTGTACAAAATCAAAGCAGGAGGACCTAGAAAGTGACGTTCTGGGCGTGCCCTCAATTCTTGTGTCCTTTCTAGAGAAGTGGAAACTGGTGGCTCCCACTGTACTTGAGTGATGTTTAATGAATATAACACTGGCTTGTCCTGTACTGAACAGAAACTCAGGATGACCAGATCCTTTTCCTTCCGGGAACGGTGGGGGTATTTCTTGATAACGATATACCCCACTTGTGGAGTTAGCCCAGCCAATCGTGCATATTCGGATGATAGTTCCTGTAATGAGACTTGAGTAGAAGAGAGCAGATACAAGAACAACAGGAAACCGAGACATAATAAAAGCTAACTTGTTTCACTCTACTAGGGAGTAAACTAATACTCCCCACTTATACTATGTAACAACAAAACAAACAAAAAAATTTAATAATTTCTACTACTTATTTACATAACTAACTACTTATTTACATAACTATTAAACACATGTCAACTATACAGCAGGAGTAAATAGTTACCGTCCTCAAACGACTTTTGTTCAGAAAGCAGCTGTCCGTGCTGTCTTCATAAAGCAGCTGTCCGTGCTGTCTTCAGGTGGTATCTGAAAACAAAGACTGATAACACACATATTACCCATATGGTTTTAACTGGGTGATGTGTTTCCAGTACTGCTGGTTGTCGTGCATTAGGATAGGCTTGGGCCTAAGGTATCAGTAACTAAGTATGGTCCCTCCCACTGTGCAGTTACAAAGTGGAGGTTTGGTCTAGGTCTCATCTCTGCAAGACACTAGTGACAGGGCTTCCTTCATGTGTTCATGAAATATTGATGGGGAATCCTTATATCCCTGTGGAGGCACAGTCCATGCACACTGTTTTGGCCTGGCTGGTGAAATGCATGTGGAAGAAATAGGTCTAATCAGATCCCTCTCCTCCAGTATCTTCACAATTTTAGTCACTGGTTCTATAGCCTGATGAGGTACTGGGTATTGCTTCTGTGGTGTATGATCCTCACCTTCCAACAGTATTTCTGTGTGCATTTTCCCACAATCTAACTTGTCTTGAGCCCAGACTGGAATATCAGCCACTTCTGAGGGAATTACACACAGATCATACTGCTGAGCTGCCTTGGTGCACTGAGTTGCTAACTGCATGGGAATGACTTCATGCACTAAAGTTTTAGAAGCACTTGAAGTTCCTGAATACTGCCACAATTTAAGATTAGCCATATCCACCACCAAATTTAACTGGTTGGGAACATCAATTCCAATTATTTCTATTGGTGTGTTCACTATAGTGGAGGCAGTGGTTTCTAACATTTCCTTGTTTTGTTCACTGTGCACAGGGATACCCCATTTAACTGGGATAGCCACACATTTGGAAGCTGTGTCATTAATTCCTTGAATTTCATAAATTTCCATATTTTTCTGATCTGCAGTGGGAGAAGCTCTGTTAGTAAAACTAATTCCAGCCCCTGTGTCAATCAAAGCTAATTTATCCTGACCCCCTACTCTACTGGTAACATTGGGGCGTGCACAAGAGTCCAGTATCAAGGGTGTTACAAGCCTTAAATTGTGTCCTGGGCCTGTATCCATTTCATCACCCAGAGGCTCTGGAATTGAGTCCTCTGCTGAGATAAAGGAGGCAGGCTGGGCTATGAAGGCTTGAGACATTTTGATATCTGAACTCAAGAGGTCAGGACATCCCTATGCCCTAGCCTTGTGTTTGTCCTGAACTGCTTGTAAATCCTGTTTTAATTTATCTATTTCTATCTGCAGTGTATGTTTATCTTGTTCCCATTTAGTTTTTTTCCTTTTCTAGCCCATCTCTCTGTGCTTTGAGCTCTTGAAAGGGGATGTAACCTGAGGAGTTTCTAAAAGTACCTCTGCCGTGTGCTCTCCAAGGGGCGTGGCCTCTGTCGGTGTTTCTTGTGTACTGAGAGGATCCTTCAGCTTGCCACTTAGGGGTGTGTCCTCTGTCTGTGTTTCTTATGTACTGAGAGGATTCATTGGCCTGCCACTTCCGTGCCTCTGATACTGTAATGACCTGCGAGGGCTGGGTCTTCCAAACAGACCCAATTCTGAGCATTAGAGTATCAAAAGGGGTTGCTTCAGGGTCTTCAGAAAATAACAGAAGGTGTTTTGTAATCTCAGGGGATAGCAATTCTAATAAAAATTCCTTATGCATGCTCTCCCCATAATCCTCTGCCTTGGGCCAGGACTCTTGCTCATTAAGAACTGCTTTTAAAATCCAGGCTCTATATGCAAACTGTTCCAATGTATCATCTGGTAAAGGTGAAATAATTTTAAATACTTGCATTGGGGAACAGTGAAATAGTTTCTCAGTACCCCTTTTAACCAACTGGTATGGGTGAGTGAGAGAGCCAACCCTGTAATAGTGTGGCCCTAGAGCCAGATGCATAAGTCTATCAAAGTCTGATTGTTTTCTTCTGTATTTCCCTAGACCCCAGTGAATCAGAATATCAATCGCCCATTTAACCCACTGATTTACATTAAGAGGCATAGTACCAATTTTCTCAACTATTTTTTCTATCTCTATCTTTTAAATTTTCCTGGAACATTAATTTAACTGGTGCTTTTAGTTCTGTACTGGCTGCCATGTCTAAGTCATCTGAATTATTCTCCTGACAGAGATTGCTGGGTTCTGGCTGAGATAAACTATCTGAATTTTCCTGCTGTGATTCATCTGTGTTTTTGCCATTCCTCAGTCCAACTATGCATACTTTAGTATTCTTTTGTTGCTGATAAGGTGTGTCATAGGCATAGGGAATGGGTGTATCTTTGTTCTTTTGTTTCTCTCTAGCTGGTATGCATGGCTCATAGGCATATGGTGCTGAGGGAGGGGTAGGTGTTGACTTTCTTGCAGAGGCCACTTGATCTTTAACGTGCCTCAATTCAAGTTTAAGTGCTTCTAATTGTTCACTAACAGTTATAAAAGAATTTGTGGCTTGAATCACTTGAGTTCTCTGAATAGAAATACAACTTTGTGCCTCCTCCAGTTCTTTGATCAATTGGCTACACTGAGAAGTCAGTTCAGAGTTTTCTTTTTTCATGCTAATTAGTCCCCTGCACATGCCCTGGATGAAGAGGCATTTTCTTTTATTTGTTTTCTTTTTGAATTCATGATCATGGCTTAACATTCGTTTTTGAATATTATACCATGAGTCAGGGAATTCCCCTTCATATGGACCTCCTTTTCTCTTACAATATGAAATTAGAATTTCTGTAAGTTCTTTAAAATCAAATGCTTCCATATTAGATACTGCAGAAAGGCTGTAGTTGGACTATCTAAAATGTGTAACCTTAGAAGGAGGAATGCTAACTTAAAAGGTATTTCACACCTATTTAACAGGGTGGAGTAGATTAACAGAATTGTATCAGTTGCAGCCAGCTGCAAGCCTGCTCTCAGTAAGATAGTTACTGACAGGAGACAGAGAAATAGAAGTTAAAAGGGAGAAAGATTAACATTGTCAGATATTCCTGCTCACACCAAGATATATACTGACAAGAGAGAAATAAAAGTCAAATAGACAGGAGGGTACATTAGTGTTACCAGGAAAGATGTATATTGTACTCTATGAGGGAATATTTAACTGTGTAACTCTGTATTTTCTTAGCAGCTCAAATACTATATAAAATCTGTAGCAAGCCTATACATAAAAATAAGACAATTGCAAGCCACTCTGTGTCATGTCCTTAAAATTCTAGATTCTTAGAGAGCCTTTTGACACTAAAAGTCTCACCTTGTCTAACCCACAAAACAAAATTGTAAATGGTCACAAGGGCTATTGATTTTCCTGTCTCACTCTGTCTGAAATCTACTTAATGTATTATACAAAATTATTATTTTCTTGTGCTGTAAGATGAAAAAAAAATGTACATTTCCTTGCAGCGCATGTCATACAGAACAACAACATTTTAAGGTAGTTACACTGAACCTCTCCAGCATCCACCCCTACATCCAGGCTAACTTGGCCTGCTAATTTGGCTAATTCGGTATTTCCTATTACACTGAATACCAGAGTCAGCTGCAGTCTAGTATTGCTTCCTATCCTCACTCATAGCATCCTGGTACCGTTTGGTTTTAGCCTCCTTAAAAATTCCTGCAGACCTTATGCACTGTTCACTCTCTCTAAGACGGGTATGTAAGTGGCATATTGGGTTCCCCCCCCCAGTAGTGGCTGCTCAACCTAAGACACGAGGTTTGGACTCATAAGGAGACCTGTTTATCTCTAGAACACTAGAGACAGTACTAGAGACAGTACTGTGCAGGACAGGGGACCTGCTAGACATAGCAAGGTATTTAATACAGGAGGTATTCGACGAGCTGCCTACTATCAGGTAATGGCAGCTGGGACAGGTACCACAGGTTTGCTTCCACCAATTCCAGGCACAAATAATAAATAAAAATAAAAAAGGTGTGGGAGATGTCAGCATACATTTCATGCAGCTATGGACTCTGTTTAATTCAGTCTAAACTCTGACCCCTGGGTGACGTCAGTCTCTAGGACCTGGCTGCAGCCCCTCCTTGCTAAATCAAGATGGGTAGACCTTAAAGGGAGTGGCCAAAGACAATAGCAGACCTCAAGGGGAACTGCTGGAGAGGCACTATAAAGGACAGACACACTTCCTGTCTCTCTCTCTCTCCCTCCTTCATCGGACAGGTTTGGACACTACCATGAGGCTCTGATACTCAACTCCCTTCACCCCTCCCCCTCTCTCTCTCTCTACCCACATGTTCTGGCCTACCATGCGGCTCTGACCCACAGGTTCTGGCCTCTATCTCTCTCACACTTCACACATGCACACACACAGATTCAATGATACACACTGAAACAGCTCTGTAACAATCACTATATACCTCTGTTCAATACCTATGTATTAAGCCTATTTTTACATAAAAACCTTTCTCCAAGCCACACCTGTTTGCTTGTCTTATTACAATACCCTCCTGCGTCTGTGAAGTGAAATGAACCCAGGACCAAGCGGAGACTAGACCAGAGATTACATATTCAGAAGATTACATCTGCCTTGGCCAGATCATCATCTTCTCACCTTCCTCGCTTTCTTAGGCTCCCCTTCTTCCCCTCCCTCCTATCCCTCCGATCCTACTGTCTCTTCTGCCCCCATAAAATACTCACGTCAGCTTACCTCTTCTACTCTTGGTCACTTTCCATTGACAAATAACCTTCTAGCCCCCGACTTTCCCCTGATTCGCAAGTGTCCCACTGGTCCTCCTGACTTTCGGATGCTTTAGACCATCTTGCACCCTTAGAGCCTCACATCCTCCGTCGCACAGTATCTCAACCATGGTTTCTGGCCTTTACCTTCTCCGTTCCCAACTTCGGAGGATGGAGCGTCTATGGAGGAAGTCACGCTCTCCATCGGCCTTGCAGTCCTTCAAAACCCAACACACCCACTAGCGCTCTCAGCTGCACCTGGCAAAACAGACTTATTTTTCCACGTCTATCTCTTTGGCTCCCAATCAGTCCCGTCAATTATTTAGGGTTCTTCGCTCTCTTACCTCACTTCAACCTGATGTCCAACGCACAGCCGCTCCATCAACAACTTCCCCTTCTGCCTCCCAAATGGCCTTATTTTTCTCTACTAAGATTCTCAACTTGAGGGCGTCTTTGCCCCACTGTCCTCCTCCCATTTCCTCTTCTGCCCCCTCCTCTCCCCTTCCTTCCTCTTCTCTTTCTCATGCCTGGATCTCCTTCCATCCACTTATTTATTTATTTATTTATTTAACATTTCTTATATACCGCCTTTCATGATATCAAGGCGGTTTACATTGAACAAATTGAAATTACATTGAACAGGGCATTATAACTTGGAGATAACTATTTTACAGGGAACATGGGCTATGGAAGGTTAAGTGGCTTGCCCAAGACCACAAGGAGCACCTGTGGTCTTGGGCAAGCTTACCTCTTCAGAATTATACAAATCCATTATATCTGCCAATAAGACTACCTGCTCCCTCGATCCAATCCCTTCTTCCTGGCTTCTCACACCCGCTCTTGCCCTTCTTCTCTTCAATTTAACCATCATCAATACCAGTCAAAAAAGCATCTTTCAGGAAATGGAAAAAAGAGCCAAACGGTGAAACCTGGAAACAGCACAAGCACTGGCAAGTCAAATGCAAGGCATTGATAAGGCAGGCAAAGAGAGAATTTGAGAAGAAGCTTGCTGCGGAAGCAAAAATGCGAAATAAAGACTTTTTCAAGTACATTCGTAGCAAAAAACCTGTGAGTCAGTTGGTCCATTAGATGATAGAGGGATTAAAGGGGCACTAAGAGGCGACAAGGCGATAGCGGAGAGACTAAATGAATTCTTTGCTACAGTCTGTATTGAGAAAGATGCAGGGATGTTATCCATGACTGAAGTGGTATTTAAAGGTGCGGAAGAATTGAAGGAAATATCGGGAAGATGTATTACAACTATTAGATAAATTGAAGAGTAGCAAATCACCTGGGCCAGATGGTATACATCCAAGTGTGTTGAAAGAACTGAAATATGAGATTGCAGACCTGCTATTAGTAATCTGTGAATTTTCATTAAAATCATCTGTAATACCTGAAGATTGGAGGATCGCCAATGTAACACCAATTTTTAAAAAGGGTTCCAGGGGTGATCCGGGAAACTACAGACCGGTGAGCCTGACGTCAGTACCGGGAAAAATGGTAGAAACCATCATAAAGAACAAAATTACTCAGCATGTCGATAGTCTTGGCCTAATGGGAGACAGCCAACATGGCTTTAGACAAGGAAGATCTTGTCTTACTAATCTGTTATGTTTTTTTGAAGGTGTGAATAAACAGGTGGACAAAGGTGAGTCGGTTGATATAGTGTATCTGGACTTTCAGAAAGCCTTTGACAAGGTCCCTCAACAGAGACTTTTGGCAAAACTAAAGAGTCATGGGATAGGAGGCAGTGTACTATTGTGGATCAGGAACTGGTTAAAAGATAGAAAGCAGAGGGTAGGGCTAAATGGCCAATTTTCCCAATGGAGAAAGGTGAATAGTGGTGTACCCCAGCGATCTGTGCTGGGTCCGCTGCTTTTTGACATATTCATAAATGACCTGGAAAGGGGAATAACGAGTGAGGTTATCAAATTTTCAGATGAAACAAAACTATTTAAAGTTGTTAAAACCCAAGAGGATTGTGGAAAATTGCAAGAGGATCTTGATAAATTGGAAGACTGGGCATCAAAATGGCAGATGAAATTTAATGTGGACAAGTGCAAAGTTATGCACCTAGGAAAGAACAACCCAAACTATGGTTACACGATGCAAGGTTCCACATTAGGAACCACCACCCAGGAAAAAGATTTAGGCATCATCGTGGATAACATGTTAAAACCCTCTGCCCAGTGTGCAGCGGCGGCCAGGAGAGCAAATAGAATGCTAGGTATCATAAGGAAAGGAATGGAAAATAAAACAAAAGATATTATAATGCCTCTATATCGTTCTATGGTGAGACCGCACCTTGAATATTGTGTGCAATTCTGGTCGCCGTATCTTAAAAAGGATATAGCGTTATTAGAAAAGGTTCAGAGAAGAGCCACCAAAATGGTAAAGGGGATGGAAGGATACTCCTATGAAGAAAAGCTAAAAAGGTTAGGGCTCTTTAACCTGGAAAAGAGAAGGCTGAGGGGAGATATGATAGAAGTCTATAAATTAATGAACGGAGTTGAACGGGTAAACGTAGATCGATTGTTTACGTTATCAGATTATAGAAAGACTAGGGGACATGCAATGAAGCTACAGGGTAAGACTAATAAAAGAAAATATTTTTTCACTGAACGTGTAATCAAACTCTGGAATTTGTTACCGGAGGATGTAGTAAAGGCTGTTAGTGTAGCTCGGTTTAAAAAAGGTTTGGACAAGTTCCTGGAGGAAAGGTCCATAAACTATTATTAAGAAGGGACCCAGGATATCAATGCTTGACCCAGTACAAGCATCGTGGAACCTGTGTCTTTTGGGGAAACTGCTAGGTACGTATGACCTAGATTGGCCACTGTTGGAAACAGGATACTGGGTTTGATGGACCTTGGTCTGACCCAGTATGGCATATCTTATGTTCTTTTGTTCAGTCTCTCCATTGGTATCTTTCCCCATCCTTGGAAGCACGCCCTGATTCGTCCTCTCCTAAAGAAGCCCTCCCTTGACCCGCTTATCCCCTCCAAATATCGACCGGTCTCTTATCTTCCATTCCTGGCCAAGATATTGGAAAAAAGCGGTTTTCGCACAAGTGTCACACCATTTGGACACTACCCACTTCCTTCATCCCTGTCAGTCTGGATTCCGTCCTGGTCACAGTGTGGAGACGGTGTTGGTAGCTTTTCTCAATGAAATTCACGTGGCACATGATCGTGGTGACTTCTCGGTGGCGGTATCACTTGACCTCTCTGCTTTGACTTGGTGGATCACTCTCTTCTCCTTTCTCGTCTACGGGACGCCGGCCTCAGAGGGACCGTCTTTTGATAGTTTCGCTCTTATCTGTTTGCCCGTTCTTGCTCTGTGATTCCCAGTTCCTCCTTGGATGTTTCCTCTGATTCTTTTCCCCTCCACTGTGGTGTCCCTCAAGGTTCTGTCCTGGCTCCCCAGTTATTTAGCATCTTTATGGCACCCCTTGCACTGCTCATACAGCAATCAGGTATTTCAGCCTTCTATTATGCCGATGATATTATTCTTCTACATCATACCTCTCCCTTGCACCCCGATCTTTCACCCCTTAACTCCTGCCTCTCCTTGAAACTGTTGGTTTCAAATTGCTTGCACCTTAACGTTTCTAAGACCGTAACCATTTGGTTCTCCCATGGAAGTCCCCCCCCCCCCTTCACTGGCCCCCTCATTTTCTGGCTCTCCCATTCCTTTAGTTGCATGCTTTCGCTATTTGGGGGTTCTTCTTGACTCTGACCTCTCCTTTCATGACCATATATCTCACCTCACCAAGTCCTGTTTTTTCTTCCTTCGTCTGTTTCGCGCTATCCATCCTTTCCTAATGCTGCAGGCTCTCACGACCCTCCTTCTTTCCCTGGTTATTTCTCGTCTGGACTTTTGTAACTCCTTGCTTTCTGGTGCCCCTAAATCTCAGTTTCTCAGATTGCAAAGAATACAGAATACAGCCGCACGCATGCTCTCTCACTCCGCCCCTGGGATAACGTTACACCACTCCTTGTTGACCTTCACTGGCTCCCACTAGCATCTTGTATCCGTTACAAGCTTCTCACATTGGTGCACCAAGCAATTTATTCCCATATCCCCCAATATTTGTCCGATCTTCTTCAGTTCCAAACTCCCAGCCGGTCCCTTCACTCAATTCACATTAATAGACTTCACCTCCCCTCCCCAGCACGTGCTCATCTTCAGTCCACTCTGTCCTCTGTATTTTTTTTCACTGGCCCTGCCCTATGGAACTCCTTACCTACCTCCCTCCGTTTGGAACCACATTACAAACCTTTAAGACGCAATTGAAGACCCACCTGTTCAACGAAGCCTTCAACCTACCAGCTAACCCTGTTTAGCCCTATGTTCTCCCTCTTATGTCCAAAACAAAACAGGACATAAGAGGGAGGACATAGGTTTAACCAGGGGTAATGGGTGAGTTGGAGGCTTCGTTGAACAACATTCATGTAACTACAAAAAATTGTAGTTACATAAATGTTGTTCAACGAAGCCTCCAACTACTACTACTGTTACTACTATTTAACATTTATAAAGCGCTACCAGTCGTATGCAGCGCTGTACAGACATATAAGAGTGACGGTCCCTGCCTGTCGGAGTTTACAATCTAATCAAGACAAGAAACACACAGAGCAAAAATCTAGGTAGGGCAAAACCAGGTTGGTTGTCTCCCATTACTACTACTAGTACTACTGCGCATTTCTAATTAAATAAGAGAGAGACAGACAGACAGTCCCTGCTCATCAGAACTTACAAACTAGTCAGGACAAATAATAGAGACAGTCCCTGCTCATCAGAGCTTACAATCTACTTAATACAAACACAGAGGGAACTTATAATCTAGTTAGGACAAGCAGAGGTGTAGGTAACGGTGGAAAGGGGGAAGGCAGTATTTACTACAAGCTATGCAGCACAACTATGCTACATTACATTACATTGCATTACACTGCATTACACTACATTGCACTACATTACATTACACTATATTACATTACATCGGGCATCATGGGTTACATTACATTACATCATGGGATACATTTAAAGGATGCTTACATGGTGACGTTTCTCATGATTCTGTTGCATCTGGCCAGTTCTTCGGTGGAGTTGCTGGAGTGGGGAGGGGGAGAAGGATGTGGCTATTCCACAGTGCCGCGCCTAAGGGCCCTTTGGCATGGCCCTTAGGCGCGGGCCCGCCAGACGCGGGCATGCTCAGGAGCGCTTACTTTTAAAAGTTGCTGCCGGGTGTTTCTTTGGCCTGATTGGCCATGCGGTGGGGAGCAGGGAGGAGCATACCTGCCTGATCCCTTCCCCATCGCCGATCAGACCGTTAGCTGGATGTCCCACGCTCAGGAACGCTTACTTTTAAAAGTTGCTGCCGGGTGTTTCTTTGGCCTATTGATGAAACAAGCTCAATGGACACTGAGAACTCGGTGGAAACAGTGCAGTGGCTGCTTTCAGGCCCAGGTGGTCCGTGATACTCAGGGGGTCCATGATACTCAGCTCTTGTCCAGTCCCTTCAGTGGTGGTTGGATCATCAGAACCTGCTCAGAGGTCTCCCTTTTCAGAAGGTGCCATCCCAGAAGACACTTACAATGGACACATCGAAGCTGGGTAGAGGAGCGCATCTGGATGGCCTCCACACTCAAGGCATCTGGTCCAAACAGGAGATCCTGCACCAGATCAGTTTCATGAAATTATGAGCCATAGCAAATGCTCTCAGGACTTTCTGAGATCGCCTAGCCAACCAGATTGTACTGATTCAGACCAACAACCAGGTCGCAGTATACTACATAAACAAGCAAGCGGGTACAGGTTTTTATCTCCTGTGCTGGGAGGCGATCTGTTTATGGAAGTCTATCGCTCACAGTATGGAGTTAAGAGCCACATCTCTGCCAGGGAAGCAGAATATCCTGGCAGACCAGCTCAGCTGCATCTTCCACCCGCACAAGTGGACTCCGGACAGGGATGTTGCGATCCGGATCTTTCAGAGGCAGGGTACCCCCTCAATAGATTTGTTCATACCTCAGCACAACGTGTTGTCTTGCGCAGCAGGCTGGCTCTGGATACTTTCCTCCTGCACTGGGGGTTGTGCTTGCTATACGAGTTCCCTCTCATACCTCTCATAGTGAATGCCCTTCTGAAACTCCAGGTAGACAGGGGTATGATGATTCTCATTGCACCATATTGGCCCAGACAGCCGTGGTTTTCCCTTCTGCTTCAGCTCTACCAGTGGAGATTTCTGTGGTTGGGCAATGCCCCAGACCTTGATCCTTGGCCCTCACTGTGTGAATGTTGAGAGGTTAGTCCTGTTGGAACTTAACCTGACAGACAGAGTGATGGAGGTTATGTTGGCCTCTAGGAAGGCCTCCACAAGAAGGTCTTATGCTTTCAAATGGAAGAGATTTGCTTCCTGGTGCGCAGAATTGGCACTGGATCCCTTTAATTGTTCCATCTCACCCGTCACCCCTGGTTAACCCTATGTCCTCCCTCTTATGTCCTGTTTTGTAGTTACATAAAGTTGTATCTCTGTTTCTTGCTTTCCTGTCATTAATGTAACTTCCTTTCTTTTTCAGTGCCTCTGGCCCATTTCTATATTTTTTGGAATTGTAAACCGCCTTGGTTGTAATTTGGAGGGCGGTATATCAAGCGTAATAAACATAGACATAAACACAGCAGCACTTCTGATTGCAGACCCACGAGATGAAATGATGAAGGCATCTGGAATCGGCAGAACAAAGTTTGAATGGCTGAGGAGATAGCGGTTTTGTACAGCGGCTTTGACCTGAAGCAGGGGTTTATTGAAAATACCCCGAAACGTGTCACGTCGTCTTTATGCTGACTGTTGCAATTCTAATACGGCTCTTCTACTTTCATCGGATTCAGCTAAGTACTGATATATGCTGCCTCCAAAGTTCTTTGCTTTTAGTTTTAAGTGAATAAAATGGACGGGCCACGATGGCTTGAGGCATGATCCTCTTTAGCTGGGTTGGCCTTTCCGACAAAAAAATTTGTTACATAAAGGGTTTTGAAGACTGGGTTTTAGAGCACCAGGGTTGTATCTTAACTTTTGTATTTCAATTTTAACCTGGTAGGGGGTTTTGTTTTTTGAGTGCTCTTTGCATTCCAGGACATAGCTAAACTGAATGGTGTCTAGCACCCAGTGATCCGTGGTAACCCGGGTGCATTCCTGAAAGAAAAGGTGATGCCTACCTCCAACTTGAGAAACCAGGGAATGGGTCCCCAAACCTTCACTGCATAGTCTGGGAGGGTCCTCCTCTGGAGGAGACCAAGTCCCTGGGCCCTCGTTCTTCACAAAAGGACTGAGAACAAGCCCAAAGCCCTGAAGCAGAGGGGAAGAAAGGTTTTCTAGGTCAGTAATGATGAGAGTCCCGAGACCCCTGGGGTTCCAGCCAGCATACCCTCGGTAGAAGGGCAGAGGCTGATGAGAAAGGGCACCAGTCCACTTCACAGGCCCCCTGGACCTGTCTTCCGGAAAGCGGTAAGATTTTGTCTCACCCAAGTCCTTCACCAGCTTCTCCAAATTGGTCCAAAAAGAAGTTTGCTCTTAAAGGTTAGTTGGGGCTTCCGGTTATGGCGGGTGAAGGGAGTGGATGTGCCTGAGTGCTGCTCTCCTTCCCCCCACAGAAACTGCCGAAATAAGCCCACTCTCTCGCACTCATTGCAGTCAGAAGATTAAGCAAGTCAACAGCAATGCCCAAACCTGCAAAAATAAAATCGGTGGCAACGATAAGAGATCTACACAGCTTTAAGAGGAAGCCGGTCCCGGCGGAGAGCATGGCGGGTGAGACGCCTGAACGTGAGCCATTGCACGTTGCTACAGTAGAAAGCGGAGTGGCGGCTAATGATCTGGAAACAGAATCTGGACTTTCCCTAATGTTGAAGGAGATCAGGACTGTAAAAAAGAAAATTATGGTCTCTGTGATTGCCAAAATTGATGAGAAATTTGGCGCAATGGGGGCTCAGCTAGAGGAGGCCGAGATCAGAATTGGAAAGGTGGAGGATGAGCAAAACCGTTTTGGCGGGGAGCTGGCGCACCTGCAGAAAAAGTGTTTTGGCTCGGGAAAAGTTAGAAGATCAGGAGAACAGAGACCGGAGATCGAACCTCAAAATATTTGGAGTACCGGAGGGTGTAGAAGGAGTAGATCCAATGGGCTTCATGGGCAACATGATGAAAAACTGTTTCTCTGGTGAGATGGCTGCGAAGGGCTACGAGCTGGAGCGTGCCCATCATGAACTGCGCCCGAGGCCTGATAGAGAAGAGAAGCTGAGAGCTTTTACAGTGAAATTGCTCCATTTCCCAAAAAGAGAACACATTATACGAGAAGAGCGGAAAACCGGATATGTGGAATACAAAGGTTGGCGTGTGGTGGTTTACCCGGATTTAGCTGCGGAAACGGTAAAGCGCCGTAAACATCTGCTCCAATGCAGGGCAAAATTGGCACAACGGGGTATCAAGGCTGCAATGAAGCGCAACTCTTCTAAGATACAAACTAACAAAGTCCACCACCGCTCCCACAAAGAATGAAACACCCCAGGAACAAATGGATCACAGTGGGTTCTGGCAGATTGCGACCTGTGACACAGAGGCATCCTATGCATCAGGAGATATCCCTGAATAATGTCTTCTCTGCCTTGGCGAATGAGGATGCCCAATCCAAAGAAACTGAAGGGCCCTTAAATGAGACAGACAACACCCAATCTCCTGCTAAAGGACCAAATATGAAGAAAACCTCACCAAACAGCAAACTACTACTACCTGGTGATTCCATCATCAGTGGCACCAACTTGGGAACACAGTTCAAAGGAGAGAAGATAGTCAAGTGCCTCCCAAGCTCTTCAGCCAGCAGGAATACAAACCACATTGTTGAACTACTTAGCGCAGAACGTGAACACTCCAAACTTGATGTTGTTATCCACTGGGGCACAAATGACCTGGCTAGAAACAGTGCCTCTACAGTCCAAAAGGACTTCCAATCTCTGGGAGAGAAACTCAAGCCCATTGTTAACACTGTTGCATTCTCAGAAGTTCTACCTGTGCTTGGTAAGCGGGCAAAAAGGCTGCATCACATGAACAGCTTTAATACATGGCTCCAGACCTGGTGCAAACAAGAAGGATTCAGATTTATTGGCGACTGCGGTAACAGATGGAACAACAAGAGACTATACTGTGCTGATGGACTACATCTCTCTGTCGCAGGGAAAAGAATCCTAAGTGAAAAATTCAAGCAATATGTGGATATGCATTTAAACTAGAAAAAGGGGGTGATGGATGTAGAACATAAGAACATAAGATATGCCATACTGGGTCAGACCAAGGTCCATCAAGCCCAGTATTCTGTTTCCAACAGTGGCCAATCTAGGTCATATGTACCTAGCAGTTTCCCCAAGAGACACAAGTTCCACAATGCTTGTACTGGGTCAAGCATTGATATCTTCAGTCACTTCTTAATAATGGTTTATGGACCTTTCCTCCAGGAACTTATCCAAACCTTTTTTAAACCCAGCTACACTAACAGCCTTTACTACATCCTCCGGTAACAAATTCCAGAGTTTGATTACACGTTCAGTGAAAAAATATTTTCTTTTATTAGTCTTAAATAGTTTACCCTGTAGCTTCATTGCATGTCCCCTAGTCTTTCTATATTCTGATAACGTAAACAATCGATCTACGTTTACCCTTTCAACTCCGTTCATTAATATATAGACATATCATATCTCCCCTCAGCCGTCTCTTTTCCAGGATAAAGAGCCCTAACCTTTTTAGCCTTTCTTCATAGGAGTATCCTTCCATCCCCTTTACCATTTTGGTGGCTCTTCTCTGAACCTTTTTTAAAATCGCTATATCCTTTTTAAGACACGGTGACCAGAACTGCACACAATATTCAAGGTGCGGTCTCACCATGGAACGATATAGAGGCATTATAATATCTTTTGTTTTATTTTCCATTCCTTTCCTTATCATACCTAGCATTCTATTTGCTCTCTTGGCCGCCGCTGCACACTGGGACGAGGGTTTTAATTTCCTGGGTGGTGGTTCCTAATGTGGAACCTTGCATCGTGTAACCATAGTTTGGGTTGTTCTTCCCTAGGTGCATAACCTTGCACTTGTCCACATTAAATTTCATCTGCCATTTTGATGCCCTGTCTTCCAATTTATCAAGATCCTCTTGCAATTTTTCACAATCCTCTTCGGTTTTAACAACTTTAAATAGTTTTGTGTCATCTGCAAATTTGATCACCTCACTCGTTATTCCACTTTCCAGGTCATTTATGAATATGTCAAAAAGCAGCGGACCCAGCACAGATCCCTGGGGTACACCACTATTCACCTTTCTCCATTGGGAAAATTGGCCATTTAGCCCTATCCTCTGCTTTCTATCTTTTAACCAGTTCCTGATCCACAATAGTACACTGCCTCCTATCCCATGACTCTTTAGTTTTGCCAAAAGTCTCTGATGAGGGACCTTGTCAAAGGCTTTCTGAAAGTCCAGATACACAATATCAACCGACTCACCTTTCTCCACCTGTTTATTCACTCCTTCAAAAAAACATAACAGATTAGTAAGACAAGATCTTCCTTGTCTAAAGCCATGTTGGCTGTCTCCCATTAGGTTGTGACTATCTACATGCTGAGTAATTTTATTCTTTATGATGGTTTCTACCATTTTTCCTGGTACTGACGTCAGGCTCACCGGTCTGTAGTTTCCCGGATCGCCCCTGGAACCCTTTTTAAAAATTGGTGTTACATTGGCGATCCTCCAATCTTCAGGTATTAGAGATGATTTTAATGATAGTTCACAGATTACTGATAGCAGGTCTGCAATCTCATATTTCAGTTCTTTCAACACCCTTGGATGTATACCATCCGGCCCAGGTGATTTGCTACTCTTCAATTTATCTAATAGTTGTAAGACATCTTCCCGATGTATCGATATTTCCTTCAATTCTTCCGCACCTTTAAATACCACTTCAGTCATGGGTAACATCCCTACATCTTCCTCAGTAAAGACCAAAGCAAAGAATTCAATCAGTCTCTCCGCTATCGCCTTGTCGCCTCTTAGTGCTCCTTTAAACCCTTTATCATCTAATGGACCAACTGACTCTCTCACAGGTTTTTTGCTACGAATGTACTTGAAAAGGTCTTTATTTCGCGTTTTTGCTTCCGCAGCAAGCTTCTTCTCAAATTCTCTCTTTGCCTGCCTTATCAATGCCTTGCATTTGACCTGCCAGTGCTTGTGCTGTTTCCAGGTTTCGTCGTTTGGCTCTTTTTTCCATTTCCTAAAAGATGCTTTTTTGGCAACAACAGCCTCTCTGACCTCACCTTTAAACCATGCTGGCAGTTTTTTGGACTTCCTTCCACTTTTCTTAAAGCATGGAATACAGCTGGTCTGGGCTTCCAAGATAGTATTTTTCAACAACACCCAAGCTTGATGTACATCTTTAACCTTTGCAACTGCTCCTTTTAGTTTTTTCTTAACTGTTTTCCTCATTTTATCATAGTCTCCCTTTCGAAAGTTAAAAGGTAGTACTGTGGATTTCCTTACTATTCCTCCTCCACTAATTAAATCAAAGGCGATCATGCTATGATCACTATTGCCAAGTGGCCCCAACACCCTTATCTCTTGCACTAGATCTGGTGTTCCACTAAGGACTAGGTCTAATATGGCTTCCCCTCTGGTTGGTTCATGAACCAGCTGCTCCAAAAAGCAGTCATTTATTTCATCTAGGAACTTTATCTCCCTAGCATGTCCTGACGTGACACTGACCCAGTCGATACCGGGGTAATTGAAATCACCCATTATTATTACTGCGCTGTAACTTTTGTTAGCTTCCTTGATTTCTTTGAGCATTTCATCATCCATTTGGTCATTCTGGCCAGGTGCTCGATAGTACACCTCCACTGCCATTGCCTTCCCCCTTTTATATGGAATTTCAATCCATATAGATTCTACAGCAGATTTTGTTTCCTGCAAAACTTTAATCCTTTCTGAGTCAATGCCCTCTCTAACATAGAGCGCAACCCCTCCACCAATTTGATCAGCTCTATCATTACGATATAGTTTGTACCCAGGTATCACAGTGTCCCACTGGTTGTCCTCCTTCCACCATGTCTCTGATATTCCAATCATATCTAACCTTTCATTTAGTGCTATATATTCTAACTCTCCCATCTTTTTCTTTAGACTTCTAGCATTTGCATACAAGCATTTTAGAGAATGTATTTTATTCATGTTAATTTGGCTATTGTTAGACATGGGTAAATTGGGATCTTTAAGCTCTGTCTGCTCCATACTTGAGGGCATTTGGGCTATTTTACTCTTTTGTGGAACCTCTCTGCTTTTGGTAGTATCCTTCAAGGATACATTCTTCCGAACCATCCGCTCTTGGGCGACTGTCGGCTTTCCCCTAATATCTAGTTTAAAAGCTGCTCTATCTCCTTTTTAAAGGTTAATGCCAGCAGCCTGGTTCCATCCCGGTTAAGGTGAAGCCCATCCCTTCGGAAGAGCCCCTCCTTTCTCCAGAATGTTCCCCAGTTCCTAACAAATCCAAAACCCTCATCTCTGCACCATTGTCTCATCCACCAATTGAGACTCCGGAGCTCTGCCTGCCTTTTGGGTCCTGCGCGTGGAACAGGAAGCATTTCGGAGAATGCTACTATGGAAGTTCTGGATTTCAACGTCCTACCTAAAAGCCTAAATTTTGCCTCCAGAACCTCCCTACCACATTTTCCTATGTCATTGGTACCGACATGTACCAAGACAGCAGACTCCTCCCCAGCACTATCTAAGACCTTATCTAGGTGGCGCGTGAGGTCCGCTACCTTCGCACCAGGCAGGTATGATACCAGGCGATCCTCATGTCCACCAGCCACCCAGCTATCTACATGCCTAATGATCGAATCACCAACTATAACGGCTGTCCTAACCCTTCCCTCATGGGCACATGGCCCTGGAGAAACTTCCTCGGTGCGAGAGGGTTTTACATCACCTGGAGGACAGGTCCTAGTTACAGGATCACTTCCTGCCACACCAGGGTGATGCTCTCCTGTCATGTGACCTCTCTGCTCCATGGCAACAGGGGTGCTGCCAGACTGGAGGTGGGACTTCAGGACTATATCCCTGTAGGTCTCGTCTATGTACCTCTCTGTCTGTCTTATGTTTTCCAAGTCTGCTACTTTAGCCTCTAGAGAACGGACTTGTTCCCTGAGAGCAAAGAGCTCCTTGCACCTAGTGCACACATAAGACCTCTCACCAACTGGGAGAAAATCATACATGTGACACTCAATGCAAAAGACTGGAAAGTCCCCATCCCGCTGCTGGACTGCTGTCTGCATCTTAGTTTTAAGTTTGTGTCTAGATCTTTAAGTTCTTACTTACTAGGGGTTGCTATGGGTATTTATACCAATAAAACTGTACCTAATACGTTTAATATACCTTGTTCACCTGAAGCTTAATTAATCTCAGGTCCTTAGTGTATGACTGATTTGGGTAATGAGCTTCACCTGAAAGCACCTCCTGTCTTTTAAGATGTGTAAGTACCTATAAAGCTATGATTATCCCAGGGGTGGGTGGGTGTGGGGAGGGAGGGAGGGAAATAACATGTATTAAAAGAGGGCTGCTACACAGTACCCTGTCTTGTGCTGCTGAGGTAAGCTAAATTCTGATTTGATTTAAATTATAGCTCTTAGCTGCTGCTAGGCTCTAAGTTCTTATGAAATTTAAACTACAAGCTCTCTGCTGGATTCTAAATTTAACCAGAAAGCTCTCTTCTGTGTTTTAAAACTAAAAGTACTTTTCTAATGCTAGGCCCTGAGTGACTATTAAATGTACACTACAAGCTCTCTGCTGGGTTCCAAATGTAACCAGAAAGCTCTCTTCTGTGTGTTAAATTTAAACTAAAAGTACTTTGCTGTTACTTGGCCCTGAGTGACTATTAAATTTAAACTACAAGCTCTCTGCTGGATATGAAATGTAACCAGAAAGTTCTCCTCTGTGTTTTAAATTCAAACTTTAATTGCTGCTACTAGGCCCTAACTGATCCAACAAAAAACAGTGGGTTCACAGATTAAGTAGCTTTAATACAAAGAATTCTTTTTAGAAAATTACCAGAAGTATATACTCACAGTTGCAGATTTCTCTCCAGAAGTAACAGTCCCCCTTTCTAGTCCTTCATGACTAGAAATTTGAGGGGGGTGTGATGGCTGCATATGTATGTGGTTTGAGCACCAATGATGTATGTAAATTTCTGCATAACAGCATAGGAAGCCAGTACATGTTTTTCACAGTTTCCCATTTTGAGTTCAGGAGAAGTGAGAACTCTGGAACAGAAAGCAATAGGGCGAAACCAGTGAGCCCTAGAAATGACTGGAGTGATTTCTGATCTGTAGGAAGTGGAAGTTTCTGTATCAGCTCTATCCTCTGAGAATTTACAGATTTACCATCCTGGCCAATAGTAACCCCTAAAAAGGAAACCTGTGATTTGCACAGTTGAGCCTTGGCAGGATTAACTTTAAGACCAGCTTGTAAGAGGGCTTTTAAAACTTCTCTTACACAATTCCAGTATACAGCTTCATTCTCAGACTGAATCAGAATGTCATCTACATACTGAATTATATTATCTCTGCAAGACAATAGTGACAAGGCTTCCTGCATGTATTTATGAAATATCGAGGGGGAATCCTTATAGCCCTGTGGAAGCACAGTCCATGCATATTGTTTATTCAGCCACTGAAAGGCTGTTTTGTACTGGCTTTCAAGGGCCAGGGGCAGACTCCAAAACCCATTGGATATGTCTAAAACAGAGAAATTTTAATATAAAGTGTTCTAAACTAAACTAATACATTTTGTCAACAAATTTGTGACTGAGCCATAAAGTATACACATAAATAAATTAATATGTAAAGTGTTAAAATACCACAACTAAAAAGGGGGGGGGGGTGCCACAAATTTAAATTGATTATTAAATACATAAACATAAAAATAATAATAATAATAATAATAATAAGTAGTATATTTTGTCATTCGTCCTCATCCCTTTTGTTTTTCTCCTTTTTAATCTCCTTCTCTCCCCCCTTTTTTGAATAGGATTGATATTGTTTATTAGCTTTTTCAACATCTTAGGCGTCCCTATGATTTTAAAGGAGGAGTAATTTACAGTATTAAAAACATATAACATACACGTATGATTTGTTTTGTTTTTATGAATGGTCACATCCTTTGAAGCGCTGATTTTCGTTTTTAATGTTTATTTTTATTAATATACTACTTATTATTATTATTATTATTTTTATGTTTATGTATTTAATAATGAATTTAAATTTGTGGCACCCCCCCCCTTTTTTTAGTTGTGGTATTTTAACACTTTACATATTAATTTATTTATGTGTATACTTTATGGCTCAGTCACAAATTTGTTGACAAAATGTATTAGTTTAGAACACTTTATATTAAAATTGTAGTAATTTTAACATTTTATTTATTTATTTTACATATTTATTTGTTTATATGTATGATTTATGGCCCAGTCATAATATTGGTTACACAACTTTATCATTTGAGAATGTTTTATGTTTAATTGTATTAATGTAATTTATTTATTTATTTATTTATATAATCATTGATATTTATGTTTTTGTTAGCCACAACACATTTTTTTAGCCACATTTTAAGTTGGTGTTTTGTAAGTTATTAATTTCTCCTATTGATAATGCTCCTAATATTGGCTGTACTTTGTTTTATCTTATTTTATTTGTTTGCATTGGCGTTTTTCTTTGTTTGTTTGTTTTTTTACACGTTCGGTTTTCATTCTCTTTATCATTTTAAAATAGTTTTTATGTATAGGTTTCTTGTCTTTATATGTATATTTTATGTATTTTAGCCATCATTTGCCCCTGAGGAAGGTTTTTACGAAACACGGCCAGTGTCGGACCGGTGGCTGGAGTGGAATAAAGAAATAAAAAGCTTCTTACTTCACGTCTTTTCGTTGTATTCCACCCCTATGCACTAGCCTTGTGTTTGTCCTGAGCTGCTTGTAAGTCCTGTTTTAATTTATCTAATTCTATCTGCAGTATGTGTTTGTCCTGTTCCCATTTAATTTTCTCCTTTTCTAATCCATCTCTCTGTGCTTTGAGCTCCTGAAAGGGAATGTAACCTGAGGAGTTTCTAAAAGTACCTCTGCTTTGTCCTCTCCAAGGTGTCTGTCCTCGGTATCCTTTGTCCGTGTTTTTTGTGTATTGGGAGGATCCCTCAGCTTGCCACTTCCGTGCTTCTGATACTGTTATGACCTGCGAGGGCTGGGTCTTCCAAACACACCCAATTCTGAGCATTAAAGTATCAAAAGGGGTTGCTTTAGGGTCTTCAGAAAATAACAGAAGGTGTTTTGTAATCTCAGGGGATAGCAATTCTAATAAAAATGCCTTATGCGTGCTCTCTCCATAATCTTCTGCATTGGGCCAGGACTCCTGCTCATTAAGAACTGCTTTTAAAATCCAGGCTCTATATGAAAACTCTTCCAGTGTATCATTTGGTAGGGGGGAAATAATTTTAAATACTTGCATTGGGGAACAGTGAAATAGTTTCTCAATGCCCCTTTTAACCAACTGGTATGGGTGAGTGAGAGAGCCAACTTTATAATAGTGTGGCCCCAGAGCCAGATGCATAAGTCTATCAAAGTCCGATTGTTTTCTTCTGTATTTCCCTAGACCCCAGTGAATCAGAATATCAGTGGCCCAATTGCACCAGTCATTAACATGTCCCTATCTTTTAAATTGTCCTGCAGCATCACTTTAACTGGTGCTCTGAGTTCGGTACTGGGTGCCGGGTCTGAGTCATCTGAATTATCCTCCTGACACAGGTCCTGGTTATTGCTCTGTTCTGGCTGAGATAAACTATCAGGATTTTCTTCCTCTGATTCAGCTTTATTTTTTCCATTCCTAAGTCCAGCTGTGTATACCATGGACTGCCCGAAGAACAAACCAGTCGGTACTAGAAGAGATCAAACCTAAGCTTTCTTTAGAAGCTCAGATGACAAGACTTCGACTTTCATACTTTGGACACATCATGCGAAGAGAGAGATCATTAGAGAAAGACATTATGCTTGGCAAGATAGAAGGTCAACGCAAAAGAGGAAGGCCAGCAATGAGATGGATCAATACAATAACAGCAGATACGGGTACCAGTCTGTCAACAATGAGCCGCCTGACTGAAGACCGAACACAATTTAGGATAGCTATCCAGAGGGTCGCCATGAGTCGACTCCGACTCGACGGCACTTAACAACAACAACAAGTCCAGCTATGCATACTTCTATATTCTTTTGCTTCTCAATAGCTTGGATGCATGGCTTATAGGGTGTGTCATAGGCATAGGGGACTGAGGGAGAAATGGGTGTTGGCCAGGGCGTATATTTCTTTTGTCTTTCAGAGGCCAATTGATCCTTAACATGCCTCAATTCAAGTTTAAGTGCTTCTAATTGCTCACTAACAGTTATAAAAGAATTTGTTGCGTGTATCACCTGAGCCCTTTGCATAGAAATGCAAATTTGTGCCTCCTCAAGGTCTTTGGTCAATTGGGTACAATGAGAAGTCAGTTCAGTATTGTCCTGTTTCATGCTAATGAGCCCCCTGCACATGCCTTGGATAAAAAGGCATTTTCTTTTATTTGTTTTCTTTTTGAATTCTTAATGGTTTAACATTTGTCTTTGAATATTATACCATGATGACTCAGGGAATTCACCTTCAAAGGGACCACCTTTCCTCTTACAGTGTGTCAGTACTATTTGTTTCAGTTCTTTAAAATCAAAGGCTTCCATATTTGAGACTGCAGAAAGACTGTAGTTGGTACAGGGGCCCAGCTTATTATGTTTTTATTTGGTTTTATGTGACTATCTCAAATGTGCAACTTTGGAAGGAGGAATGCTCACTTTTGTGAAGAAGTGAGACTTAGAATTATAGTTGGAATGGCATAAATTTTATGGGTGTTCAGTAAAGAGTACTGGCATAAAGACCATGCCTTAAAATTGTACCTGAATAAAAAGTGCTTACCACCTTTTAACAGGGTGGAAGTTTAGGATGTAATTATAGTAAGAAGGGTGTTAGGAGATTAACAGAATTGTCAGTTATACCTGACAGGAGACTGAGAAATAAAAGGCAAAGGGACAGGAGGTAATAGTGTTACCAGGAAAGATGTATATTGTATTCAATGAGGGACTGTTTACCTGTGTACCACTTCTAAACTAAAGCTGGACTATCTCTCTGTCTTTTCTTAGCAGCTCAAATACTAGAGAAAAATCTGTGCCTTGTAACAAACCGTAACAAGCCTCTACCTACAAATAAGAAAATTGCAAGCCACTCTATGTAATGTCCCTAGGTGTAGGTAATTTTAAAATTCAGGATTATTACAGAGCCTTTTGACAATAAAAATCTCACCTTGTCTAACCCACAAAACAAAGGTATCACTGGAACTTTTCACTAAATCCAGCCTGTAACCAAAATTGTCAATTGTACATGGTCACAAGGGCTTTTGATTTTCCTGTCGCACCCTGTCTGAAATCCACTTTAATGTATCAAACAAAATTATTACTTACCCAACTGGAGATCTGCTGTGAAGTCTGAGATGGCCCCCATAAATGTAATTTTCTGGTATCTGTAATCTTCTGGAAAATATAATCTTCTGGTAAATGTAATCTTCCGCCGCTGCTCTCCACTTTTGGCTACGCTCTGTTTGGTCCTGGGTTCGTTTCACAGAGCCAGTAGGGTAAGCAGCACAAATAAGATAACCAAACAGGTGTGGCTTGGAAAAAGGGTTTTATATAGAAATAGGCTTATTACAAAGTTACAGAACAGAGGTAGGAGGTTGTTAGAAAGCTGCTTCAGTTTGCTTCAATGAATCTGTGTGTGTGTGTGTGTGTGTGTGTGTGTGAGAGAGAGAGAGGTAAGAAAATGTGGGTCAGAGCCTCATAGTAAGAAGAATAGGGAGAGAAAGAGAGAACAAGGGGGAGGGGAGAGAAGTGGGTGTCAGAGCCTCATGGCAAGGCGTGTCCGATGAAAATAGGAAGAGCGAGATATTTTTGTGTTTCTCTGTATTTATAGTGAAAATCTTCAGCACCTCCCCTTGTCATAATTTGGTTTGTTTGAGGTCTGCTATCACTTGATTAGCAAGGAGGGTCTGCAGATCAATCTCATCAGGCCCGGAGACTGACATCACCAGGGGGTCAGAGCTAATCTCATCTTGTAAACTACCCTCATTAAGTTTGGAGACTGACATCACCAGAGTAACAAAGCTGCTTGGAATCCAAGGTCTGGGAAAAATCCATGACACCTATGCTAGGCATAATGTCATGCTGATGTATGCTGACAAAGAGATAGATAACGAATTGATTATAGATATTGCCAAGATAGTCACAAAGGGGGAAGCGATGATATTGGGTGACTTTAATCTACCTGATGTGGATTGGATTACTCCTTCTGCAAATCTGGAAAGAAGCAAAAAAATTGTGGATGCTCTCCAAGATGCGTTACTTAGACAAATGGTGATGGAACCAACCAGGGAAAGCTCAACGCTGGATTTAGTGCTCACCAACGGTGATAGCATGTCGAATGTCTGCGTGAGTGCCCCTGTGAGCAGCAGCGATCATCACACTGTGTGGTTTGAGATAAATGCCATGGTACAGGCCAATCATAGCAAGCTCAAAGTACTAAACTTCAAAAACACCGACTTCAATAAAATGGCCGAGTACCTAAAGGAGGAGCTAACAGGGTGGAAGGAGATAAGGGAAGTGGACTTGCTATGGGCTAAACTAAAGGTGGCAATAAAAGGGGCAACAAATAAATATGTAACAAAAGTAAACAAAAAACAAGAGGAGAAGAAAACCTATTTGGTTTTCCAAAGAAGTGGCTGCTCAAATAAAGGCAAAAAACACAGCTTTCGCAAAATTCAAAAGCTCGCAAACAGAGGAACACTGAAATCAATACAGGATCAAACTCAAAGAGACAAAGAGAGAAATAAGGATAGCAAATTCAAAGGCAGAGGAAAAAATGGCTAAAGATGTTAAGTGTGGCGACAAAACCTTCTTCAGGTATATTCGGGAAAGGAAGAAGATCAGAGGTGGAATTGCAGGACTCAGAAGTGCTGCGAATGGACTCGTGGAAAGTGACATTGAAAAAGCGAAATTGCTAAACGAATACTTCTGTTCTGTTTTTACTAAAGAAAGTCCTGGAGAAGGACCACCTGTGACTCCCAAATATAAAAATGGGAATGAAGTAGATACCATGCCATTCACAGAAGATAATGTGTTAGAACAACTTGTGAAACTGAAAGTGGACAAGGCCATGGGACTGGATAGGATACATCCCAGGATACTGAAAGAGCTGAGAGGTACTTGCAGGGCCATTAAAGGATGTTTTCAACAGATCCTTGGAAACAGGAGAGGTTCCTCAGGACTGGAGAATGGCTGATGTCATACCTCTACACAAAAGTGGTGACAGGGAAGAAGTGTCAAACTACAGGCCCGTGAGCCTTACCTCGGTGGCGGGAAAAGTAATGGAGGCGCTCCTGAGAGAGAGAATAGTGAACTTTCTCAAAACCAACAGGTTGCAAGACCCGAGGCAACATGGTTTTACCGAAGGACAATCTTACCAAACAAATCTGATTGAGTTCTTTGACCAGGTGACCAGGGAGCTAGATCAGGGGCATGCGATGGATGTCATCTACCTGGATTTCAGCAAAGCCTTTGATACTGTTCCTCATAGGAGGCTTATCAATAAAATCAGTGGCTTGGGGATGGATCCGAAGATGGTAAATTGGATCAGAAATTGGCTGACTGACAGACGACAGAGGGTGATGGTAAATGGAGCTCACTCGGATGAAGGGAAGGTGATTAGCGGGGTGCCCCAGGGGTCGGTCCTGGGCCCGGCACTGTTCAATGTATTTGTGAGTGATATTGCTGAAGGACTGAATGGAAAAGTCGGTCTTTTTGCAGATGACACAAAAATTTGCAACAGAGTGGACTCCCCCAAGGGAGTGGATAACATGAGGAAAGATCTACAAAAGCTGGAAGAATGGTCTAATGCTTGGCAATTAAGATTTAATGCAAAGAAGTGCAGAGTCATGCACTTGGGTATCAGAAATCCAAGGGAAATGTACGCGATAGGGGGCGAGAGGTTGCTGTGCACGGATCAGGAGAAAGACCTTGGTGTGATTATTTCTGAAGATCTCAAGGTGGCAAAACATGCGACAAGGCGGTGGCAAAAGCCAGGAGGATGTTGGGCTGCATACAAAGAGGAATCACCAGCATAAAGGAAGAGGTACTTATGCCACTGTACAAGTCACTGGTGAGGCCTCACTTGGAGTACTCTGTTCAGTTTTGGAGATCGTATCTTGCAAAGGATATAAAAAGACTGGAAACTGTTCAGAGGAAGGCGACAAAAATGATTTGGAGCCTGCGTCAGAAGCCTTATGAGAAGAGACTTGAAGACCTAAACATGTACACTTTGGAGGAGAGGAGGGGCAGGGGAGATATGATTCAGACCTTTAAATACTTAAAGAGAAATAATGAACAAACAAACCTCTTCCAAAGATGGGGAAGCTGTAAAACTAGAGGGCATAACAGGAAGCTGCAAGGTGGTAAATTGAAAGGCAATGTCAGGAAATATTTTTTCACAGAAAGGGTGGTGGATGCTTGGAATGCCCTCCCAATGGAAGTGGTGGGGGCAAACACGGTGACGGAATTCAAAATGGCATGGGACAGACACAGTGGATCCCTTTACAGCAACAGGATAAAATCAAAGTAAACTGAACCATCTAATTTCTCAACAAATAGGGGTGTCCTGCATGGAATGGTTGGTTCACCCCTAAAGAGGGATGTGGGGAGGGGTGGCCTGTACGGAGCGGCAGGTGCACCTACGCTTGCCATCGTGCTGGGCAGACTAGATCGACCATGCTGGTCTTTATCTGCCGTCATTTGCTATGTTACTATGTTAAGGCGTCGGTGTGGTACCCTGCCAAGCTCACCTTTGTGGCAAATGGAATCCGGAAGATTTTTGTCACCTTGTAGGCTGTGGAAAAGTGGTTAGCGGGCTCCTCCGTGCTCGGAGCGCACAAATGGGCAGGCTAAGCGATGGTCCCCGAGCCGGTGGAAACAGTCACATGTTGTTGGGAGAGCGCGAGGAGCGGCAGTGGAATCAACGCAGGTGGAGGACAATGGAAGTGCAACAGCTGTGAGGGACCTGTTGGAGAGCCCGAATGGGCATGAGGTGGAGGACTAATAATCCTCCTAAACACCAGCTACCAGAAGGTGTTTTGGGTAAATGATGGTGGACTACAGCATTTGGTCTCCACTGTAGGCACAAAGTGGCCTTATGCAGGAGGGATTTAATGTTGGGATAAGCTGAAGTAGGGTTAAAGGTGGGTGGGGGTACAGATTGCAGAATCTGAGAATTTGTGATAAACAGGATGAAGGTAGACGAAGAGCTTGGATTATTACAGGCCTTTGGGAAGGGAAGGGAAGGAGAGATTGGGACAAAGAGAATGATTGTATAATGTAACTTGTTAGTTGTGGGGGAGGGGGGAGTGAGTGTTTGGGAACACATTCGCCAGAGGAAGTCGAATTTATAATAAAAATTGTGCATGAGGAGGGTTCAGGGGGATAGGGGTGGTTGGGGGGGTCAGGGGGAGGGTTTTGGATGGAACTGTTGCTGCAGTATGGGTCTACTGAAGAGGAAAGAGGGGAAAAGATATGGGGGGAGGAGAATAGGAAGAAGGGAAAAGACAAATGGCGGGTTTTAAGGTTGTGGTAAGGGGATATAGTATCGCCACTCTCAATGTTCGGGGGGATAAATTTACCAATAAAGCGGAAAAGAGTGTTGGTGATGGCGTTGAGGGCAAAGATTGACATATTGTTGTTGCAGGAAACACACTTAACAGATTATGAGCATGAGAAGCTGAAAGCTAAGGGATATGATCGGTTATACTGGTCAGCCTATAATTCCAAAAAATGGGGTGTGGCAATATTAATCCACAAGTGGGTTCCCTTTGTGATGACTAGCACAGGAAAAGATACACAGGGGAGGGTGGAGAATGCAGAGCTTTCTATCCTTAATTGCTATGGCCCAAATGGCCCACAAGAGTCTTTCTATGCAGAATGGTTAGTAGAGTTTCAAAAGGTAGCAAGGGAGGATTGGGTGATGGGGGGGGGGGGGATATGAATGGTGCCATAGGGGCCATGGATAGAACAAACTACAGAAAGAAAGTGCATGAGGGGGAGGGTAAGGCCCTAAGGAACATAATACAAACATGGGATCTCGTTGATCTGTGGCATGCTCATAATGGGTACAGTAGAGAATACACTTGTTACTCATCCAGTAGTAATGCGTATTCCCGAATAGACTATCATTTTACGTGTAAGGGGCAAATGGGGAGGTTTGGGGAGACAACTATTCACCCAATTGTATTGGCTGACCATGGGATGGTGGAAACGAGGTGGATTCCACAAGGGCAGCAGGAAGAGAGAAAACAGAGCCCGTGGAGGTTATACAGCGGGCAGAAGTGCTCCACAAGATTAAGGAAGTCTGGAAGGAATACCTTGAAGAGAATGATAATGGAGAGGTGGAGGAGGCAATCTTGTGGGGTGTGGGGAGGGAAGTCATTAGGGGCGCCCTGATACAGATTGCTGCCTGGAAGCATAAGGAAAAAGAAAAGGAAAGGGAGCAATTAGTAGCGAATATAGAACAATTGCAACAGGAGCACATAAGGACGGGAACGCGTAAAGGGGCAAAGGAATTGGGGGTTGCCCAGGCAAAACTGCAGGCTTTGGATACAGACCAGATAGTGAGCCTGCTCCATAGAGCTAAAAGGAACTATGAGGAGCAGAGGAACAGGACGAGGCGGCTACTAGCGTGGCAGTTTAGGAGGCAAAGGGCAGAACGCTTGGTGGGGGAAATTAAGATGAATGGGGGGTAGCGGACGTGTACCGGAGTGGGAATATGTAGGGAATTCATAAATTTCTATGAAAACCTATATAAGTCAGAGAGCTGTGGCGATGATAAAGGGATAAGAGAATATCTGAATACTTTGTCAGTTCTCAGATTGGGTGAGGAAGAGGCAGAGGGGTTAAGCTGCCCGATTGCGATAGCGGAAGTAAAGATGGCCATTAAACTAATGCCCAAAAATAAGGCAGCTGGAGAGGATGGTTATCCATCGGAATTCTATCATTTGATGCGGGAGGAGGTTGCACCTTTCTTAGCTCGGGTGTTTTCGAATGCATGGAAGGGAAACCCAGAGAGGAGTGTGGTAGCTGCAGGCCCATAGCCTTAATAAATGGGGATGCTAAGCTTTTTGTGAAAATATTAGCCTGCAGATTGGAGTGCATACTACCGTACTTAATTCACCCAGACCAGACTGAGTTCATAAAAGGGCAGGCTATTGCTGATAATGTAAGAAGGGCTGTTAACCTATTGCACCTGATTAAATCTAGGCGGGAACCTGCGCTGTGTGTCTCGCTAGATGCTGAGAAAGCATTTGATAGAGTTGAGTGGCAGCTCCTTTTTGCAGTTTGGAGGGAGGAGTGGCCTAGTGGTTGGGACAAGGTACCTCAGGCCAGAAGGTCAGGGGTTCAAATCCCACTAGAGAACAGCAATCTTGGGCTGGAAGGACTGGGGTTTCCAGTCTCACAGGTGCCCCTTGTGGTCTTGGGCAAGCCACTTAACCCTCCATTGCCCATGTTCCCTGTAAATAGCCACCTCCAAGTTATAATGCCCTGTTCAATGCAAACTGCCTTGACATCATGAAAGGCAGTATATAGGAAATGTTAGAGAGGATGAATATGTGCAGAGCTTTTTCACAAGGGGTGAGAGCATTGTATGAGAGACCTAAAGCTAGAATAATGGGGAAAGCTCAGAAGTGTTTTCAATAACACAGGGGACAAGGCAGAGCTGCCCGCTCTTGCTGTTGTTCTTTGCCATAACGATAGAGGTGTTTGCAGAACAGATTCTCCTAAACCCAAATATATAAGGCTGGTCCAGGTGGGTAGGGAGGAGCATAAAATACTATTATATGCAGATGACACGTTAGTGTTTATGTCAAGACCAGAGGAATCTGTCCCAAATCTCTTAGAGGTCTTCTCAGGTTTATCAGGATTTCATGTTAATATGGGGAAAACAGAAGCCATGAATCTAGGGGGACTAGGGCAAAATGAGATAATAAACTTTCCGTTTCGGTGGACTAAGGGGAAGATAAAGTATCTGGGGGTATACCTGTTGCCAAACTGTTGCAATGCTGATGCGTGGAATAGAGTCTGATTTGACACATTGGAAAGAATTGCATCTGAGTTGGATAGGGAGGGTGGCTGCCCTCAAGATGAATGTCATACCTCGGTTTCTGTTTATGTTTGGACAGTTATCTATAGTAATATCACAGGCCCAGTTACTCAAGTGGGAAAAAAGGTTAGTCAAATTTGTTTGGGGTGGAAACGAATAGGTATTCGCCATCTGATTCGGTACAAGGAAGATGGTGGTATAAACTTTCTGGATTTATATAGATATTACAAAGCTACAGTGCTTAAAGCACTGCGGAGATTCGGGGGTCCGGCAGGCGGATCACTCCACAACAATTGGATAAAGTGGGGGACAAGGGTAGTGGGAAATGCTGGAGGGGCTGTGGGGGAGTAGGAACCTTCTATCACTTGTGGTGGGAGTGTCAGCGGGCTCAGAGGTATTGGACAGAGGTGCTTGCTAAAACAAAGACATGGGGTGGGGTGGCCTGCACGGAGCGGCAGGTGCACCTACTCTTGCCATCTTACTGGGCAGACTAGATGGACCATACTGGTCTTTATCTGCCATCATTTACTATGTTACTATGACGGGGAGGTCGTTTCACAGGATCCTTTGTGGGCTCTCTTGGGTTATCAGGGTAAGAAGCTAGGGGAGGCATGTAATAAATACATATCAGAATTTAATCAGAAACTGCTGTTAGCAGCAAGGATGGCATTGGCTTGGAGGTGGAAGAACACCATAGGTCCATCTGTGGGGCATTGGAGGTTTAAGGTGTGTGAAGCATTTAAGTTTGATAGCATTACATACACGTTGCAAGGAAAGGAGTGGAAAATAGAGAAAATCGGGGTGCCATATTTGGCGCTGGGCCCCGGGGTATAACTGAGACGATGGGAGGAAGTGTGGGAAGGAGGTGTCAGAGGATGGTAAACGTAGACGCAGCGTGGGATAGAATGATGATGAGGAAGAGGTTGCTGGGGAATGGATGGGAGCGTAGCAGCAGCAGGGTGGGGGGGAGGAAAGGAAGCAAGGGGGAAAGGGAGGGGGAATGGGTATATAATGATATGTATGATAAGGTAAATGGAGTTGTGAAATATTGCATATTGTCACATGTTATGTTAAATTATATGGGTTTACTGGAGTGTGATATGTTAATATGGGTTGTGCTGTACGTGGTATGCTTAGAGGCAAGTGGAGGTGGTTTGACGGGGTATGAGCAGAATAAAGTTCAATCCTCTCTATGATAAGGAGGAGAACAGTGAAGACTCGCAAGGAGCCTGGACTAAGGAGAAAGTTGAACTATGAGAGGGATTATGGGAGGAGAGGGGAAAATGGGATGATTTGTAATGTAATATTGTTGAAGGTTTGTTATGCCTATTGCATGACTAATAAAAATAAATATCATTCAGCGGAAGAGACTGAATCCACTGGGCAGGGCTCGAGACCTCAGACTGGCACATGCTGCCAGCTGAAGAATAGCAGCCGCAGCGGTGAACTGGTTCTTCAACAACAATCCTTTCAGTCCAGAAAATCCTTTAAGGCCGATCCGCCTTCCACGGGAATGGTGGTCCATCTGGTCAGACCACCCAATGCATTCCTTCTCTGGGAGAGTGTAGATCTTCTTCCATACCCATAACCCCATAGGCAGGACATTGGGAGAGCCCCACACCATCCAGATCATATTCTTGATCATGTCCAGGAACAGAAAGACAGTAGAGGGTTTCTGCACCCCTTGAAGGAGCGGGTGCACCTTTGGCTCCTGCTCTGCACCGGGAACATCTGTCAAGTTCAAAGTGGATGAGACCCTGGCAATTAACGGTGCCAGCTCCTCCTTCCAGAATAGGCGGGTCACACCGGCCTCTTCACAATCCTCCGAAGGCGAGAGTACTTCTTCATCCATGTGAGAGTCCAGTACCGAGCCATCTGAATTCAAGTTACAGTCAAAGTCTTGGACAGCACCCAGCTGTTCCCTATTTCCAGGGGGCGCCCCTTGCCAGGGACACTTAGCCAAAGGCAATCAAGCAGGGCTTCCACTTTTAGCCTGCCCCTCATGAGACTGTACCCGGAGGCACCCAGAGGCCGCAGGGTCTGTTCCATGCCAGAAGGACCAGGCCTGCTGCAAAAAGGTAAAGAATTTTGGGGAGGACAATACGGAGTCCAAAAACTCTCCTCTTGGAAATGACCCTCCCAACACCATAGGACCCCCTAGAGGATGTGGAATGGGATACAGCATGGTCACTGAGCCATCCAGCTGGCTGGATATCCTTACCCATAATGCCATCACCTCCTGCCCTGAGGCAGGCAAGGCCGGACAAACTGCATCCCCTGGCAGAGAGAGGAGGAGCAGAGCTGACTCAGAAGCTGCTATGTAAGAAGAGCAGAGTCCAGAATCCGGGGATGAGAGACCTCGCTTGCCATAGGCCAAACACTGGAAGAAGTCATAGAGTGTTAAGACAAGTATCAAAAGAGCACATGCTAGGGCCGCATGACCAGAAAGGCGAGCGTTAACTGCACTTTTACTTTAATGCGCATTACATGGGCATAGACTGGGGGGGGGGAGGGCAGGCATTGCCCCCCAAATGAGTTGCCCCGATGATGGCCGCAACGCTTGTCTGCCGGCCGAGATCCAATCTCCCGGAGGCAGACAGAAGGGGACTTTTCCACCATTGCGGCCATCCCCTTCTCTTCTGCCCACAGGAGATCAGATCCCTGCTTGTAGACAAGCTTCACAGCCATCATTGAGGCAATTTGTTTGGGGGGGCAATGCCTGCAGCAGAAGAGAAAGGGATTGCATTAAAGTTCCCTTCTATCTGCCAGCGGATCAAATCTCCCAAGGGCAGAAGAGAAGGGGATTGCAGCAAAGTCTCCTTCTGCCAACAGGAGATGGGATCCCCCATGGGCAGATGGTGCAGACCAGAGACAAGCAGTCTGCCCATGGGGATCCAATTCCCTGCAGGCAGAAAAGAAGAGGGAAGCCTGGTGGTCTGCAGCACAGTAGATTGGTATGTGTAGGGGGGGGGAGGAGTTCAAGTGAGGTAGAGAAGGTAGAGATAATTTAAAGGGGCAAGGGGCTTATTTAACTGGATGACGTTGCTGAAAGCATCGTGTCCAATCCAAAAGGGCATATTTTAAATAGTTCTTTGTTTCAGTACTCCCTTTGGAAGCAGAATCACAATTGTTTTTTGAAGTTAATACCCCCTGAAGAAGTCGTCAAGCTGAAATGCATTGGGGTTTTTAATTAGGACTGTTGAATAAAGCTTTGTAATACCAGCACTGTGTGATGCACCCGTTCTGTTCTGTTCCTTCTCATGAGAAATGAGAACATGAGACCAGTGTAAGAGACAATGAGGGAATGGGCGCGAGGAGGTCACATGCACTAGCTCTTAAAATTTTGGCATGGTTCCTAAATCCTTACACAATTTGTCGAGTCCTGCAATAGAGGCACAGCATGTTTGGAATTTTGGCACCAGTTATAGGCTGCACAGCTGCACAAATAAAGTCCCATCACCTGTGAACCTCTCTGCTAGCTGCTGCTTTTACATTTGCTGAGCAGTAACATGAGGCACAGTTCTCTCCAAACCCACATGCAGGCAACACTGCCTCTCCCCATGGTCTGTCCCCTCCCTTGATCCTGGTGATTCACTTCAGAGATGGGATGCAGGGAGAGCCAGCATTGCATCTAATCAGCAAAATGGCCACCTCTGAGCAAGTGTCACTGAAATTGACAGAGGGGGAAGACTATGGGGAGAGGCTGTGCCACCTGCATGTGGGATCCGAGAGGCCTGTGCATCTCATGCTACTTCTCAAGAGTTGATGTAAAGTGCCGCCTGCCTCCTCTATTTCTTGTGTTACACTGCACGCACTGGCTTGTTGGCGTTTCAATTTCATTTTATCTACCTATTTCTACTTCAAGTTTGTTCTAATTTATTCTGTACTTGATGAAGGTCTTGAAGGACTACCAAAAAAGACTGCTACTGCTGGAAAGAAATCTGCACTTGCAAGTAGTTACTTCTGGAAAATTCTCTAAATCTTGGGGTAAAGGGAATTCTTTGGGTTAAAACTGATATATGTGTGTATTTTAGAATCTAGTGTATTTGTTAACTCTGTCAGGGCCTAGTAACGGCAGATAGCTTTTAGTTTACTTTTAAAATCAGCAGAGAGCTTTTAGATTAAATTTAAAACTCAATTAGGGTCTAGCATCAGCAGAGAGCTTTTAGTTTAAATTTAAAACTTAGTCAGGGCCTAGTATCAGCAAAGAGCTTTTAATTTAAATCAAATCAGATTATAGCTTAGTACAGAAGGAAGAATGTGATAAAATATTTTTTGAGTTGAAAGAAATAAATTGTTTCTAGATTTATTTACATTCTCTTATATACCGTGCTATTCTGCATCAGGGTGGTTTACATTGAATAAACTGAAATTACATTGAACAGGGCATTATAAATTGGAGATAACTATTTTACAGGTAATATAGAAGGTTAAGTGGCTTGCCCAAGACACACCTGTGGGACTAGAAACCCCAGTCTTTCCAGCCCAAGGTTGCTGTCCTCTAGTGGGATTTAAACCCCCAACCTTCTGGCCTGAAGTACCTTGCCCCAACCACTAGGCCACTCCTCTACTCCAAAGCAGCACATGCTTTGTAAAGATACCTTTACAAAGAGGCCTTCCACTTAGGAGGCAAAAGATATGGGAATTTTTTTAAAAAGGTGTTAAAGCCAAATGAAAGGTCAAAGGGGCAATTCAAAAGGTTCATTCTATCAAACCAAAGGCTGTGTGAATTACCCAGGAAATTGTTAACAGATTACCTTAGAAGCACAGGTCAGGGTGTAGCAAGCCAGTCTTTGCTAAGTTATTTCCCTTCTACCCACCCCAACTCCCGCCCACCCAAGCATAATCTTAGCTTTATAGGCTCTTAGACCCATTGAAGGGAGAAGGGCAGTCAGTCACTTTCAGTTTCAGCTGGTTATCATCACCAGGAATAGATTAAGGCCCCGAAGTTAATTAATCTTGAGGTGAACAAAATCCCTTAAAGGTAATTGATAAAATTGGATCAGTACAATTATCCCTAGCAACTTTAAGTAAACAACTTAAATAACTAAACAAATCCTTAAAACTAAGATGTAGACAGCAGTCCAGCAGCGAGATGGGGGCTATCCAGTCTTTTGTACTGAGTGTCACATGTACGATTTTCTCCCAGTTAGTGAGGTGTCTTATGTGTGCAGTAGGTGCAACGGGTTGTTTGCCCCCAGGGAATGAGTCCAGTCTCTGGAGGCTAGAGTAACAGACTTGGAGGACATAAGGAAGACAGAGAGATACATAGACGAGACCTATAGGAGTGTAGAACTGAAGTCCCACCTCCAATCTAGCTGCCTCTCAGTTGCCATGGAGGAGAGAGAGATCATGTGAAAGGAGAGCTTCACCATGGTGTGGCAGGAAGTGATCCTGTAGCTAGGACCTGTCCGCCAGGAGATGTAAAAACCATCTTGCACTGAGGAGGTTTCTCCAGGGCTATGTGCCCATGAGGGAAGGATTAGGACAGCTGTTATAGTTGGTGATTCGATCATTAGGCATGTAGATAGCTGGGTGGCTGGTGGACATAAGGACTGCCTGGTAACATGCCTGCCTGGTGCGAATGTAGAGGACCTCACACGCCACCTAGGCAAGGTTTTAGATAGTGCTGGGGAGGGGTCTGCTGTCTTGGTACATGTTGGCACCAGTAACATAGGAGAGTGTGGGAGGGAGGTTATCGAGGCCAGATTTAAGCTTTTAGGAAGTTCAAGTCCAAAACTTCCAGGGTAGCATTCTGAGAAATGCTTCCCATTTTACATGCAGAACCCCAAAGGCAGGAAAAACTCCAGAGTCTCAATGCGTAGATGAGACGATGGTGCAAAGAAGAGAGTTTTGGATTTGTTAGGAACTGGGCAAAATTCTGAGGAAGGGAGGGGCTCTTCTGAAGGGATGGGTTCCACCTTAACCAGGATGGAAGCAGGCTGCTGGCATTAACCTTTAAAAAGGAGACAGAGTGGCTTTTAAATTAGATAGTAGGGGAAAGTCGACAGTCACCCAAGGGCGCTTGGTTCGGAAGGATCTATTCCTGAAGGATACTAGCAAAACAGGGAAGTTAGGGCTTCTCGACAGAGAGATTACAACAAAGATAAAAGTAGCCTAGGTGTCCTTCAGTACAGAGTCGAAAGATTGAAAATTACACTTATTATCTGATAACCAGATTAACAGGAATAAAATACAGCCTCTAAAATGCCTGTATGCAAATGCTAGAAGTCTGAAAAATAAGATGGGTGTACCCCTGACTGCCTGGCCAGAATAAACAGATGGATGATGAAATGTTAAGTCAATGAAGCTAACTAAAGTTACAACATAATAATAATGGGTGATTTTAATTACCCTGGTATCTATTGGGTTGATATCACAGCAGAACATGTTAGAGAGATAAAGTTTCTAGTTACATAGTAAGATAGTAAATGACGGCAGATAAAGACCAGTATGGTCCATCTAGTCTGCCCAGTAAGATGGCAAGAGTAGGTGCACCTGCCGCTCTGTGCAGGCCACCCCTCCCCATGTCTTTGTTTTAGGGGTGAACCCACCGCTTCGTGTAGGACACCCCTGTATGTTGAGAAATTAGATAGTTAAGTTTATTTTGATTTTATCCTGTTGCTGTAAAGGGATCCACTGTGTCTGTCCCATGCCATTTTGAATTCCGTCACTGTATTTACCCCCACCACTTCCATCGGGAGGGCATTCCAAGCATCCACCACCCTTTCAGTGAAAAAGTATATCCTCACATTGCCTTTCAAGTTACCCGCTTGCAGCTTCATGTTATGCCCTCTAGTTTTACAGCTTCCCCGTCTTTGGAAGAGGTTTGTTTGTTCATTATTTCTCTTTAAGTATTTAAAGGTCTGAATCATATCTCCCCTGTCCCTCCTCTCCTCCAGAGTGTACATATTTAGGTCTTCAAGTCTCTTCTCATAAGGCTTCTGATGCAGGCTCCAAATCATTTTGGTCGCCTTCCTCTGAACAGTTTTCAGTCTTTTTATATCCTTTACAAGATATAGTCTCCAAAACTGAACACAGTATTCCAAGTGAGGCCTCACCAGTGACTTATACAATTGAAGTAAATGACTACTTCTTGGAGTAGCTGATTCATGAACTGACAAGAGGGGAAGCTATTTTCAACCTAGTCCTTAGTGGAACACAGGATATGGTGCAAGAGATAAGGGTTTTGGGGCCACTTAGCAATAGTGATCATAGCATGATCACATTTGATTTAATAAATGGAAGAAAGATGGCAATGAAATCCACAGTACTACCTTTTAACTTTCAAAGGGGAGACTATGATAAAATAAGGAAAATATTTAAGAAAAAACTAGAAGGATCAGCTGCAAAGGTTACAGATCTATATCAAGCATGGGCGTTGTTTAAAAGTACTATCTTGGAAGCCCAGACCAGATGTATTCCACACTTTAGGAAAAGTCTTTATTCTGTTGTTTTGCTTCCACAGCAAGCTTCTTCTCAAATTCTCTCTTTGCCTGCCTTGCATCTAACTTGCCAGTGCTTATGTTGTTTCCAGTTTTCATCATTGGTTCCTTTTTCCTGAAAGATACTTTTTTTGGCTACAGCAGCTTCTCTGACCTCATCTTTAAACATGCTGGCAGATTTTTGGACTTCCTTCCACTATTCTTAAAGCGTGGAACAGCTGGTCTGGGCATCCAAAATAATATCTTTAAATAACACTCATGCTTGATGTAAATCTTTGACCTTTGCAGCTGCTGTAAGGCAGTTTATATGTCTTCATAGTGGGTGGGTATTTGCCTTTAGCACTAAAGGTTTATTGGGCAATATTCAAAGGGCCCTATAAGTTTAGCAGTTACCACTAAGGGCATCATTTTGCAAGCTTTGTACGTCCAACATCGGGCATCTCCATAGCTATTTTAGAAACCAGGTCTGTGGATCTCCCCAGCACGAGGACGTCCATGTCTGAACCTGGAGGCATGGCTGATGCATTCCCAGGAACTTGGCTATCCCTGTCCGATCCATAAACATCTTGGACTCATCTCTTTTTAGACGTGCTTCAGGAATGAACAGGTATCTGAAAAGTGCTTGTTGTGGCTGAAAAACAACCAGAGGATACAGAGAAGAAAGCAACTATGCATAATTTCAACAACAGCAGCAGTGGGAGTTGAATTTTTGTTTTACTGCTCCTAGCCCATTACTCTACCCATTAGGCTATTCCTTGATGTTTGGGTTTTGGAGCACTATTCTGTGGATGTCTAAGTAGATACCCCTGAGGACGTCCATATCGGGCATGTCTACGTTTGTGAAGTCGTGTCTGCACCTGGATGTGCCTGCTTTTTTTCATGATGTTCTAGCTTAGACGTCCCAGATTGCAGTTGGCTATCCCTTCTAAAATCCCCTCCATATGTTTAAGTCCCTTATCCATGAATTTTCAGTGGCACTATATGGATAGTACTGCAAAAGTGCACTCTCTGGATAGTGCCGAGTCAAAGCAAGGGTGTTCTTCATAACTATAGGGCATATTTACTAACATGAGCTGACCATTAGTGAGGAAATCACCCCACACTAGGATTTCTGATAAAAACACTATGCTAATTGGTAGGGACCAACCTAATTCACGGGAAAAAATACGCTATTTCACGGTAGGTCTTTGAAAATTCGACATATTTCATGGAAAATTCTCGGGCCCTGTGGCCTTTATTTCAACATTTTATGCGAACCTTAACTAGAAGTTATAGCGTCTATTTCTAGTAATTGCTGTCAACTGTCAGAACAACAAATACTCAGGCATTCACAGTTTGGAGTTCTTTGCAATAATCACTTGATTTGTCAAATTGCTCGTCAACAGTCTCTGGCGCTATGGTGTACTGACAGTCATATATTGGCTCCTACTCCTTTCAGCATCAACACTGTTTGTGGGCACCGATAAGTATCGTAGTGCCAACCAGCTCAACAGCGGAAACCTACCAGTGCTTGCAAACCAGAATGATGTGACAGATGTTTCTGCGGGAACATCTACAGCCACTGCTTTGTAAGCTGAAAATTCAGCCAAGAGATGACAGTCATCCATTCCAGGTATGTTCTGTATCAACTCATCACATTGCAAAAGCAAAACCTGTGTAAAGTCAAACACTCTGACCGACTTCAAGAAGTTCAGCCCTGGCTGGGAGAATCGTTGATGACCTGTAGGTTTGTAATATTGACTAAGCTTGTCAGCGTATGTATAAGGGGTTTGAACGGTGCCACCCACCCACTCCCTGGACCTTGAGGGTTTCAGGAGGGGCTGGCCTTGGTTGCCCTTGAGGGTTAAGGTTGTAGTTGTGTAGGTGCTCAAGTAGTAAGGCAAGGCAAAGAAAATTTCTTTTGTGAGGTTTATTTCCCGCTTTCGCAGTTCAAGTGCAGCAGACGTAAACGAAATAATGTAGCACAAAACAAGACTGAGAAACTTAACTAAACAAGGCTTTTCACTGCTAGGCTAAATGTCCATTACTGATCACATTCAGTTGTCATGTGATCTCCTTTCAGTAACGTAACAGAAAACACTGGTAACAGCAATGCTCCTGATTTGCACACAATATGCTTTCACTTATTCTCTTCACATAAGCTTCTTTAGCATAGCAATCAGTGAGATAACTTTGTTATATTCTTTCATATAACTTGGCAAGCATAACATTTAAATGTCCTTTTGAATCACACAAGTAGAGCAGTCCATCGGGACTTCCTGCTCTGTAGATGGCAGAGAAATTAAAGGCATTTCTTCCTTACAGCTGCTTGTAGGCTGTGCTATATCATAAGGAGAAACTGCTCTGCTTTTAAGGAACTCCCTGAATTCAGTGAGAAGCAATTCAGCCTGTGTATTTTCTGGGCTAGGCTGAGAATAACCTCCTTCAGGTAAATGCTTGTTTACAGTTCTTATCTCTTGGCAATTATCAGTGCTTTTACTTGGACAACAGTTCAGGGTGTAAGCATTTCCCTTCCCCCACCTATCTCCAAATGAAAGTGCAGGGTAAAACGCTTCAGCTGTGCTTGGAGAGTCTCTCAGAGTGTTAAAAGGAAAACAGTCAGGCTTCTCTTGGCTTAACCAGTTACTACCAAAGTTTCTACCTTTGTCCTGTCTTTCACAATTAAAGTTCACTCTTTCTGGCTTCCCACAGTTAAGCTTGCTAGCCGTTCCAAACCCACCAGATACCTTGTGCTGGGGCTTCTTCCAGGGTAATTATTTATCCCTCTGCCTCCTGTTCCAAGGTTCTGCTTGGTCCTTTAAACTCCTGAGCTGTAGCCTTGGGTCTCTCAGTGCCTTTGAATTCTTCTGCTTACAGAAGTCTTTCTCTGCCCCTGAGTCTCCCAGATCCTGTCTGCTCCTTCGTGGATCACAGCTGCTCAGTGGTTCTCTCTCCAACGGTTCCTGTTCCTGGTCATCTGACCTGTCCTCGTCCAGGTGCTTGTGTCCTGACTCCTCCTCTTCGTCTTGCTCCTCATCTAACTGTTTCTGTTTCTGCGTTCTTAACAAGCTGCCTGAGTACTGCACTGCCCGCCTCCTGCTTGGGCGTGCCTAATCAGGGACTTGGCTTCTCTCCTGCCTTGAGGTGAGGTGTGGTTCCTGATTAGCTCTGTGTTTTTTTCTCTCAGAAGAGAAAATCCTGCATTCCCTTGCAGTACCGGTTCTCTCCACCGGATCACTATCAGTTTCCATTGCTTCATAAGAGGCTCCTATGTCACAACGGGTAGCCTTGTTGGATGTTAGATATTTTCTGGCTGGATGATGTATTGGGTTCATTTTCTGTATTGGGGGTTGTGTTGGAGTTGGTAATAAAAATTTAAAATTTAAAAAAAAAATGGACTTGAACAATGCCACCAGACGAACGACGTGTTTGAAGTTTTTTTGCCAGGTCTCGCCAACCAGGCTAACAATGTGCGCGTTACATGTACAGTGAACAGCGTTCGGTAGCATTGCTGCTATTTTCTCAAACGCTTTGGACATGTATGACACATTATCAGTTACGAAAGCACTAACGGTATTGTAAGAAATTCCCATGTCAGCCACACAGGCAAGTACAGCTTGGCTAACAGTAACTGCGTTTACCTTTTCAAGATAAATGACGTCAGCTAAATAAGCAGTCGGACGAGCATCAGACGCTTTAACTTCAGTAACAAACAAAACCTGTCCTGAGAATCGCTGGCTTCGTCAGTAACAATCACAACGGACAGACGTTCCTTCAATTGTTGTTTATGGTTGGAAAAAACTTTCTGTTGGAAGTCTGCTCGCGGGTGTTGTGAAGCAGGCAACAGCCCGAGGTTCGGGATGCGGTTTTGTATGTAGGAGCGCAAGGTGGGATGATCTAATTTTTCCAACGGAATGTTAGCTTCAGTAAATTCTTCAACCAATTCAAATATGGCCATATTGCACGCGTCCCTCGCTTCCGTGTTACGTGAAAACATTCCTGTAACCGTTGCCTGCTTTTTCGCCTTTTTATCCTGTGCTTCTTTTGCTGCTTTTCTTTTGGAAGCATGAACTGATGATTCCAAGTGCCTGTCAATACTTCCTTTCCTGGTGTGATCAACAGTAACGTTACAGTACGAACAAAATAATTTTCCAGAATCGGCATGTAAAGTTCCCTTTGGATACTGCTTAGCTCGTTCTTCACAAGACACATGTTCAGCTTTCTTCATCGACATGATGCACTTTGACATAATTCAAATTTTAATTCAGACAATATTTAGAATAAACAACTAGTAATAACTAGTAATAATAACTAATAAACAAAACAGGCCTTCGGTGACGTCACGAATGGTGCGAAGCTCTCTGCTGTGTAAGTAAGTAGGAATCAAAGTGGGACGACTTGCGGTACTAATAGTAGGAAGTAAGCAGTGTCAATTATTACAATGATAATACTGTATTAATTAATACTAATTAATTACATAAGTTACTATGCGGTGACGACAAAATTTGCGGAGAATAGTGTCCATTGAACTCTGAAAACCTTCACAGATGAAATTAAGTGCACTGAAGTTCTCGATAATCGAGGATTTCCTTGAATTTCATGGAAGTGCGCATTTTCACGGAAGACGGCCCATTTCACAGGAAATGTCACGGCTGTGAAATCGTGAACTAGGTTGGTCCCTACTAATTGGGTAGTGTGTAATAGGAAAGTGAGCATGGATGGCACCTCAAAGTTAGTGCAGGCATGTTGGGTGCATGCTAACCATGAAGGAAGCTGTTAGCACAGCTGCAGCTAACGCCACCTCAGTGGGTGGGAGTAAGTGTGCCCACATCCTGGTTAGCACTGCACGGCATGCTAACACCACAGGAACAGCATGGGGATGGATGCACAGACCCCCAAAGGGTAGTGCAAGTGTCTGCGCTTCTGGGCCCCAACACACGCTACTGGTGCATTTTGTAGTACACATGTCATTATAGATATAGGGGAAATATTCTGGCTTAGACGTCCCAGATTGCATTTAGCTAAGTGATTACATTTAGGATTAAAAACTTCTGCCCTAAATGAAACCATTTAGGAATACATGTGACGGCTGCTTAGGTGACATCTGGTATGTCCAAGTGAATAAACAGGTAGACAAAGGTGAGTCGGTTGATATAGTGAATCTGGATTTTCAGAAAGCCTTTGACAAAGTCCCTCATGAGAGACTCTTGGTGAAATTAAAAAGTCATAGGATAGGAGGCAGTGTACTACTGTGGATCAGGAACTGGTTAAAAGATAGAAAGCAGAGAGTAGGGCTAAATGGCCAATCTTCCCAATACAAAAAGGTGAATAGTGGAGTACCCCAGGGATCTGTGCTGGGTCTGCTGCTTTTTTACTTATTCATAAATGACCTGGAAATGGGAATAATGAGTCAAGAAATCAAATTTGCAAATGACACAAAATTATTCAAAGTTGTTAAAACCCATGAGGATCACGAAAAATTGCAAGAGGATCTTGATAAATTGGAAGACTGGGCATCAAACGGCAAATTTATTTATTTATTTTATTTATTAGTTTCTTATATACCGCGCTATTCGGTATCAGCGCGGTTTACATCATAACATAACTACCATAACGACAAGTTGTCAGGTTTTACATCGAACAGGGATACAAACTTGGATAACAGGGTAAACTATATACATAAGCTATTTACACAGCAAGGATAGGTAAAAATCAGATAATGAATATGAGGGCATTTCTAGAGTGGGTCATTCGTGGGAGGGGTATCTAGGATCAATTGCTGGCTGGGAAGTATTGGAGGAAGAGGTAGTTTTTGAGTGCCTTCCTGAACTGATATAGGTTGGTTATGGCCCTAATGTCAGGGGGTAGCGCATTCCAGCATTTGGGGATATAGAAACTACACGCCCTGTTTGTGGTTGTCTTGTTGCACTTTGTCGATGCCTTTGGTGTGATTAGCAGGTTGACAGCTGTTGAATGAAATTGAATGAGGATAAGTGCAAAGTTATACACCTAGGAAAGAACAATCCAAACTATGGTTACATGATGCAAGGTTCTACATTAGGAACCACCACCCAGGAAAAAGATTTAGGCATCGTAGATAACATGTTAAAACCCTCCGCCCAGTGTGCAGCGGCGGCCAAGAAAACAAATAGAATGCTGGAATCATAAGGAAAAGGAATAGAGAATAAAGCAAAGGATATTATAATAACTCTGTATCGTTCCATGGTGCGAATGCACCTTGAATATTGTTTGCAGTTCTGGTCACCGTATCTTAAAAAGGGCATAATGTTATTATTTAATAGTTTTTTTTACACTGCTTTATCATTTCAATCAAAGCAGTTTACATTGTAACTTAAACTTGCTAAATGCACATTGATAACTTGGACTTCTCTGAGCAATGAAGGTTTAAGTGATTTGCCCAAAGCCACAAGGACTGCTAGTGGGAATTGAACCCAGACTCTTTGGTCCTAAGCCAGTGCTCTAACCACTAGGCTACTCCTGGCTAGAAAAGATATGGAGAAGAGCCACCAAAATGGTTAAGAGGATGGAAGGCTACCCCTATGAAAAGAGGCTAAAAAGATTAGGCTCATCAATCTGGAAAAGAGATGACTGAGGGGAGATATGAAAGAGGTCTATAAATTAATGAATGGAGTGGGACGGGTAAATGTAGATCGATTGTTTACATCATCAGAATATAGAAAGACTAGGGGACATTTATGTTATTTATTTAAAAGGATTTATATCCCGCCTTCTCCTGTAATCAAGGCGGTGATTCCTTGTGGCGATGGACCTTGATGGACATGCAATGAAGCTGAAGTATAACCCATTTAAGACTAATAAGAAAAAATATTTTTTGCACTCAACACGTAATCAAACTCTGGAATTTGTTACCGGAGGATGTAGTAAAGGCTGTTAGTGTAGCTGGGTTTAAAAAAGGTTTGGACAAGTTCCTGGAGGAAAGGTCCATAAACCATTATTAAGAGGGACCCAGGATATCAATGCTTGACCCAGTACAAGCATTGCAGAACCTGTGTCTTTTGGGGATATTGCTAGGTACGTATGACCTAGATTGGCCACTGTTGGAAACAGGATACTGGGCTTGATGGACCTTGGTCTGACCCAGTATGGCATATCTTATGTTCTTATGATTGGCCACTGCTGGAAACAGGATACTGGGCGTGATGGACCTCGGTCTGACCCCGTCTGGCATCTCTTATGTATGTTTTAATGCCACTGCAAATAGGACCGAGAAGAGAAAGGAGAGATCAGGAAGCAGAAGGGGGGGGGGGATTAGGATTGGGGAGGGGGAAATGCAGTGGTGCAGCTCGACCCTCTCTGTGTGCCTGGATGTCTTTTTGAGTGGGCAGTGAGAGGACGTCTCTCAAGTGTTGACAGCTGGCCGAAACAAGCCTTTCTGTGTCCAGGAGCAGGTGTAGACATGGGCATGACGGCCAGTGGGTTTAAACATGTAGCACGAAGCATGCAGACTACCCTGTTCATGCTTGTACCACACCCCCATGCGACATGCATGTGATCGTTCTGTGCACTTGTAAATTCAGCGGTTTTGTACAGTAAGATGGTTTTCCGAACATGGATGTAATTGGAACATCTGAATAGGTATTTTCAGACATCCAAATCATGAGCAGACCCCCATAGCCAGCAGTAACCAGTGGTTTCCATGTATGTTCAGCCCCACTGACTCATATGTGTAGTGGGGCCGGATAGATGTGGCCTATGTTTAAGACGTGGCTGAGTATTGACTATTCACCTTGTAATGAAGTGTGCCGGCTGGAAAGTGTTCTGCAGTGCTTGAGCGTTTTTGGCAAGCTGCTGTTGGTGGATTTAGTGAGGTAATGGTTTTATGGGTTTAGGTGTGGCTTGGGATAGGAGGGGGATTCTTGCTAAAGCGGAATAAAAGTTAAATTAATCATTCATTTGTCCTCATTCTTGAGGTTCTACACAGGACAATATCAAATTTCATACAGTAACTTTATTTATCTAACAGTATTTATATACCACCTTTTCCTTAAATCAAGGTGGTTTACATTGACCTTTAACTGTTTACTTTTAACAATATGGTTTACCTTCAATTCAATAACCTAGTAGTGATGCACAAAGAGGGACTTCGCTTTCATAACTTATTTACAATTTGGGGGTCTTGCTTTGTGATCATGAGTATTGCATTGTTCATTATTCATTGTATGGTGCCATCAGCAACTGAAGTGCCTAAGTTGGGGACACTGGTTTTCCCAGTGGAGTTTCAGGCACTGAAAGTAGACTTGTGTATATGCACCAGAGGGGCCGGGTGCCTCTGGCCAAGGACCATTATTACTGCAATGACTTTTGTAGGTGGGAGGTTAAATTCCTGAAGTCTCCTAGCCCCTGCAGTCCATGCCCACCTCCACTGCAGTGCTAACTGGTCTCCCAGTTACAAACCTCTTCGTCTCCTGGATTTTAACATCGTTATTTCGCATCCTATAGCTCGTGCCTCTGGGATGAACCAGCATGAGAATTCAGGGTTAAAGAGGCTTGTGTTAAAAATACTTTCACTTGGAAAAAAAAGGCGAGATCCGGCAGTCAGAGAAGGAGCTTGGATGATTGCAAAGCTTTTGTGCTCTTCTCTGGAAAGGAGCGCGCAGTCGAGGAAGCCGGTGGTACAATGCGAACCCGTAGCCCCCAGCACGGGGGCTAGACAGGGGCCGGAAGGGGAGAAGGCAGCCGAGAGCTGGCAGAAGAGTAGGAAAAAGTGAAGTGCAGCCTCACAGGCAGAGCCAGCGCCAGAGCGGATAAATCAGAGGGATTAATTTAATAGCCATTCCTGAAAGCAAGGACCGGGAGCATAAATGCGCAGGTTGCATGGAAGCGCTGCAGACGTGGGAGTTGCTGAGGCTCTGGGACGGCGAGCGGACCCCGAAAAGCGTCCAGAATGGGGTGAGTACTGCAGCCTGGGGCGGGGGTGTCACATGTGCGCACAGAGGTGCGAGCGCTGCCGTGTTTCCGCAGGCTCCCAGTGCGGGGCCACTCCTGCGTGCATCTCAGCAGCCAGTGCTCGTAGGAGTCTTTTCATTGATTTCTCTGCCCTATAAGCACAGAAACAGAACTGTGTTACTAAGATTTATTTTAAATGGGATCAGCTGCCCTTTTGAAGAAGAAAGTCTACCATCTGCTTAACCAGCAGCATAAGGTCTATTTGCAGAGTCAGCCCAAGTGTTTCTGTCACCCTGCCCCCCATGCCATACTGCACCACGGCCCTGCCATACAGTCTCTCACTTGGGGGAAGTGGCGGCACCACAGTCATTTCTTCAAGTGCATGCGTGCACTCACAGCCTGACCTTCCTGCTCTTTCCAATGCAACTTCCTGTCAGAGGAGGCAGGAGCGGCAGGCAGTTGCTGCTAACATGGTGAGCACATGCTGTTGGTAAATAATCCCCTATAGAACTAAATACCTGAATATCCTATGTGGCAGGTTTCTTATGGCATAAGAGCATCACTTTCCAGACATTTGGGAGACAGAGAGCCAGGTAACTGAGTCAAACCTAAGGTTCACTTTCTAGTGCAAAGGACTGAAAGGAAGCAGTGTGGTCAGTGAGGAGCACCCTCCCCTTCCTTTAGACAAGGGGCACTAAGTTCAGTCCCAGCTGGCTGGCACACATGCCATCATGCACACCCATTAACCTGTAACATGCTTACTGTGAGAAGATTTCCCTTTTCTGCATGTTAACAGACAAAACTTCCTACACACGGCAACGGCAGACTATCAAGTGTCATTATTGACCAGCAGTGGCTCTCCAGCACTCTGGGGCCAGGGTCTACATTTGCACCCATTGGCTCCAACCACCAGCTCTTCCCAACCCCGGATGACAGGAGAGCGCCACTGGTGGTACAGCGAGCCCCGTGTTTAACCCATTCTTCCTGCCCTGGTGATTCGCAGCTCACATCAGCTGTTTGTCTGGTCTGACGCTCTGCAGAATTCTGGGAGAGATGCGGGTCAGAGGAGCATTTGGCCCACCGCTCTCAGGCTACCGGAGAATGTGAGCAGGGAACTAGAAAGAGAACAGAGAGGTGACAGATCATTGTTGCTTCATTGTTTATTCCACACTTATAATACTGCCCTTAAATCAGAGGGCCGAAGCATTAACAGGAACTTAAAAAAATTAGAACCTTTACCCAACATATAGCATATTAAAGCAATAATCCTGGCCCTCTACCCTCCAAGAATCATCCCTTGAAAACACATAATTGGACATCATACTCTAAATATTCAGGACTGATATTCAGAACTGTTAGTTTCCTTGGCCAATAGGAGGTGCTGATTGCAATATTCAGTGGCCGTGATGCGGAATACCTCCACAGATCGCCCTAGCATTATCCGGATAGTGCAGGCGCGGTCCGTGCGCAGCGCAGGGCACGGCACTGCTGGGGTTAGCATGATTTGCAGCAGCCTTTGCTTGAAGAACTTGACGGCATGAATAGCAGGCCTAAGCTGCAGTGCAGGCAAGTACCAGCTGCAGATCGCACTAAGTGGCAAAGTGCAGCTAGCGCTCCTCAGCAGCAGCTCCTGTCTGGATGCTGCCACTGAAGATGCCACCGATAACTAAGCTGCCGTTGTGTTTCAATATCAGCCTTTTGAAAACTGAGCAGCAGAATCGGAAGGTCTTGGCGGCGGAGGATCACATCTCTGTGACAATGGCAACAACACTAGCATTATCTGCATGGAAGAAAGGCCTGGCAATCTACTTCCGCATCTTGCCATGAAAACTCAATGGGTACTCACAACAAAACAAATTGCACTATAGTGCCGGAAGATGCGACCTCCAGGTTGGAAGGCACTCAACTAGCTACTGGGGAGGAGCTGAAGACTCTTCAGAGTAAAGCCAGCATTTATGATGTGGTTGATCAAAGAGAGAGATCATTAGAGAAGGACATCATGCTTGCCAAGGTTGAAGATCAACGCAAAAGAGGAAGACCAGCAATGAGATTGATCGATACAATAACAGCAACTATGGATGCCACTCTATCAGCAATGAACCGCCTGACTGAAGACCAAACACAATTTAGGACAACTATCCAGAGGGTCACCATGAGTCAACACCGACTAACAGCGCTTAACAACAAACAACAACAAAATTAAATTTTGGTTTCACCTCAGTAATAGCTACATGACTTCCCTTCAATTCCAACTACCAGGTACATTACAAAGTAAGGACAAAGGGAAGGAAAGGAGAGACCTCTGCTGATAACAAGCAGCACAACATAGGAGTGGAGAGGAACCACAGCTATGCCAAGTGAATATTCTCTTGAACAGACTTTATTCAAGACCTGACTTAAGAACCTAAGATATGTCATACTGGGTCAAACCAAGGTCCATCAAGTCCAGTATCCTGTTTCTAACAGTGGCCAATCTAAGTCACAAGTACTTAGCAGTTTCCCTAAAAGACACAGGTTCCACAATACTTGTAATGGGGCAAGCAGTGGATTTGGCCACCTTTCGCAAAGCAATCAAAACACACCTATTCAACCTTGCTTTCGACCACATAACTTAAAATGTCTCCATCAATATCATACTCTAGATCATATCAGACTGTAAATAATTCCCCGGAATTATAAACTACTGTGAATGATCTATTGATCTATCAATGTAAATAAGTTAACTGTTTTATACCTTGTTCACAGTTCAGTGTAAACAGTTCCATGTAATAGGTTAAATGTAAACTGTTCCATGTATGATGTTACTTTGTAAACCATGCTGATCTTGAATAGTGCGGTATAAAACCAAATAAATAAATAAATAAATATCCTAGGCCACCTTTAATACTGGTTTATGGACCTTTCCTCCAGGAACTTGTCCAAACATTTTTTTAAACCCGGCTACACTAACAGCTTTTACTACATCCTCCAGTAACGAATTCCAGAGTTTGATTACACGTTGAGTGAAAAAATATTTTCTCTTATTAGCCTTAAATAGGTTACCCTGTAGCTTCATTGCATGTTCCCTAGACTTTCTGTACTTTGATGGCATAAACAATCAATCAATGTTTACCTCTCCCTCTCCAGTCATTAATTTATAGATCTCTATCTTATCTCCCCTCAGCCATCTCTTTTCCAGGTTGAAGAGCCCTAACCTTTTTAACCTCTCTTCATAGGGGTATCCTTCTACCCCCTTTACCATTTTGGTGGCTCTTCTATGTATCTTTTCTAATTCTGCTATATCCTTTTTAAGATACGGAGACCAGAATTGCACACAATATTCAAGGTGCGGTCTCACCATGGAATATCTTTTGTTTTATTCTCCATTCCTTTCCTTATTATTCCTAGCATTTTATTTCCTTTCTTGGCTGCCGCTGCACACTGGGTGGAGGATTTCAACATGTTATCCACGATGATGCCTAAATCTTTTTCCTGGGTGGTGGTTTCTAATGTGGAACCTTGCATCGTGTAACCATATAAGAACATAAGAACATAAGATATGCCATACTGGGTCAGAATACTGGGTCAGAATACTGGGTCCATCAAGCCCAGTATTCTGTTTCCAACAGTGGCCAATCTAGGTCATATGTACCTAGCAGTTTCCCCAAGAGACACAAGTTCCACAATGCTTGTACTGGGTCAAGCATTGATATCTTCGGTCACTTCTTAATAATGAACTTGTCCAAACCTTTTTTAAACCCAGCTACACTAACAGCCTTTACTACATCCTCCGGTAACAAATTCCAGAGTTTGATTACACGTTGAGTGAAAAAATATTTTCTTTTATTAGTCTTAAATAGTTTACCCTGTAGCTTCATTGCATATCCCCTAGTCTTTCTATATTCTGATAAGGTAAACAATCGATCTATGTTTACCCGTTCCACTCCGTTCATTAATTTATAGACTTCTATCATATCTCCCCTCTTTTCCAGGTTAAAGAGCCCTAACCTTTTTAGCCTTTCTTCATAGGAGTATCCTTCCATCCCCTTTACCATTTTGGTGGCTCTTCTCTGTACCTTTTCTAAAATCGCTATATCCTTTTTAAGATACGGCGACCAGAATTGCACACAATATTCAAGGTGCGGTCTCACCATGGAACGATATAGAGGCATTATAATAGCTTTTGTTTTATTTTCCATTCCTTTCCTTATCATACCTAGCATTCTATTTGCTCTCTTGGCCGCCGCTGCACACTGGGCCGAGGGTTTTAACATGGTATCCACAATGACGCCTAAATCTTTTTCCTGGGTGGTGGTTCCTAATGTGGAACCTTGCATCGTGTAACCATAGTTTGGGTTGTTCTTCCCTAGGTGCATAACCTTGCACTTGTCCACATTAAATTTCATCTGCCATTTTGATGCCCAGTCTTCCAATTTATCAAGATCCTCTTGCAATTTTTCACAATCCTCTTGGGTTTTAACAACTTTAAATAGTTTTGTGTCATCTGCAAATTTGATAACCTCACTCGTTATTCCACTTTCCAGGTCATTTATGAATATGTCAAAAAGCAGCGGACCCAGCACAGATCCCTGGGGTACACCACTATTCACCTTTCTCCATTGGGAAAATTGGCCATTTAGCCCTACCCTCTGCTTTCTATCTTTTAACCAGTTCCTGATCCACAATAGTACACTGCCTCCTATCCCATGACTCTTTAGTTTTGCCAAAAGTCTCTGATGAGGGACCTTGTCAAAGGCTTTCTGAAAGTCCAGATACACAATATCAACCGACTCACCTTTGTCCACCTGTTTATTCACTCCTTCAAAAAAACATAACAGATTAGTAAGACAAGATCTTCCTTGTCTAAAGCCATGTTGGCTGTCTCCCATTAGGTTGTGACTATCTACATGCTGAGTAATTTTATTCTTTATGATGGTTTCTACCATTTTTCCCGGTACTGACGTCAGGCTCACCGGTCTGTAGTTTCCCGGATCACCCCTGGAACCCTTTTTAAAAATTGGTGTTACATTGGCGATCCTCCAATCTTCAGGTATTAGAGATGATTTTAATGATAGTTCACAGATTACTGATAGCAGTTCTGCAATCTCATATTTCAGTTCTTTCAACACCCTTGGATGTATACCATCCGGCCCAGGTGATTTCCTACTCTTCAGTTTATCTAATAGTTGTAAGACATCTTCCCGATGTATCGATATTTCCTTCAATTCTTCCGCTCCTTTAAATACCACTTCAGTCATGGGTAACATCCCTACAGCTTCCTCAGTAAAGACCGAAGCAAAGAATTCATTCAGTCTCTCCGCTATCGCCTTGTCGCCTCTTAGTGCTCCTTTAACCCCTTTATCATCTAATGGACCAACTGACTCTCTCACAGGTTTTTTGCTACGAATGTACTTGAAAAGGTCTTTATTTCGCGTTTTTGCTTCTGCAGCAAGCTTCTTCTCAAATTCTCTCTTTGCCTGCCTTATCAATGCCTTGCATTTGACTTGCCAGTGCTTGTGCTGTTTCCAGGTTTCGTCGTTTGGCTCCTTTTTCCATTTCCTGAAAGATGCTTTTTTGGCAACAACAGCCTCTCTGACCTCACCTTTAAACCATGCTGGCAGTTTTTTGGACTTCCTTCCACTTTTCTTAAAGCGTGGAATACAGCTGGTCTGGGCTTCCAAGATAGTATTTTTCAACAACACCCAAGCTTGATGTACGTCTTTAACCTTCACAACTGCTCCTTTTAGTTTTTTCTTAACAGTTTTCCTCATTTTATCATAGTCTCCCTTTCGAAAGTTAAAAGGTAGTACTGTGGATTTCCTTACTATCCCTCCTCCACTAATTAAATCAAAGGCGATCATGCTATGATCACTATTGCCAAGTGGCCCCAACACCCTTATCTCTTGCACTAGATCTGATGTTCCACTAAGGACTAGGTCTAATATGGCTTCCCCTCTGGTCGGTTCATGAACCAGCTGCTCCAAAAAGAAGTCATTTATTTCATCTAGGAACTTTATCTCCCTAGCATGTCCTGACGTGACACTGACCCAGTCGATACCGGGGTAATTGAAATCACCCATTATTATTACTGCGCTGTAACTTTTGTTAGCTTCCTTGATTTCTTTGAGCATTTCATCATCCATTTGGTCATTCTGGCCAGGTGCTCGATAGTACACCCCCACTGCCATCGCCTTCCCCCTTTTATATGGAATTTCAATCCATATAGATTCTACAGCAGATTTTGTTTCCTGCAAAACTTTAATCCTTTCTGAGTCAATGCCCTCTCTAACATAGAGCGCAACCCCTCCACCAATTTGATCAGCTCTATCATTACGATATAGTTTGTACCCAGGTATCACAGTGTCCCACTGGTTGTCCTTCTTCCACCATGTCTCTGATATTCCAATCATATCTAACCTTTCATTTAGTGCTATATATTCTAACTCTCCCATCTTATTTTTTAGACTTCTAGCATTTGCATACAAACCTTTTAGAGAATGTATTTTATTCATGTTAATTTGGCTATTGTTAGACATGGGTAAATTGGGATCTTTAAGCTCTGTCTGCTCCATACTTGAGGGCGTTTGGGCTACTTTACTCTTTTGTGGAACCTCTCTGCTTTTGGTAGTATCCTTCAAGGATACATTCTTCCGAACCATCCGCTCTTGGGCGACTGCCGGCTTTCCCCTAATATCTAGTTTAAAAGCTGCTCTATCTCCTTTTTAAAGGTTAATGCCAGCAGCCTGGTTCCATCCCAGTTAAGGTGAAGCCCATCCCTTCGGAAGAGCCCCTCCTTTCCCCAGAATGTTCCCCAGTTCCTAACAAATCCAAAACCCTCGTCTCTGCACCATTGTCTCATCCACGCATTGAGACTCCGGAGCTCTGCCTGCCTTTTGGGTCCTGCGCGTGGAACAGGAAGCATTTCGGAGAATGCTACCCTGGAAGTTCTGGATTTCAACTTCCTACCTAAAAGCCTAAATTTAGCCTCCAGAACCTCCCTACCACATTTTCGTATGTCATTGGTACCGACATGTACCAAGACAGCAGACTCCTCCCCAGCACTATCTAAGACCTTATCTAGGTGGTGCGTGAGGTCCGCTACCTTCGCACCAGGCAGGCATGTTACCAGGCGATCCTCACGTCCACCAGCCACCCAGCTATCTACATGCCTAATGATCGAATCACCAACTATAACGGCTGTCCTAACCCTTCCCTCATGGGCACATGGCCCTGGAGAAACTTCCTCGGTGCGAGAGGGTTTTACATCACCTGGAGGACAGGTCCTAGTTACAGGATCACTTCCTGCCACACCAGGGTGATGCTCTCCTGTCACGTGACCTCTCTCCTCTATGGCAACAGGGGTGCTGCCAGACTGGAGGTGGGACTTCAGGACTATATCCCTGTAGGTCTCGTCTATGTACCTCTCTGTCTGTCTTATGCTTTCCAAGTCTGCTACTTTAGCCTCTAGAGAACGGACTTGTTCCCTGAGAGAAAAGAGCTCCTTGCACCTAGTGCACATGTAAGACCTCTCACCAACTGGGAGAAAATCATAGTTTGGGTTGTTCTTTCCTAGGTGCATAACTTTGCAATTGTCCACATTAAATTTCACCTGCCATTTGGATGCCCAGTCTTCCAATTTATCAAGGTCCTCTTGCAATTTTTCACAATCCTCATGGGCTTTATTATCTTTGAATAATTTTGTGTCATCTGCAAATTTGATTACCTCACTTATTATTCCAATTTCCAGGTCATTTACGAATATATTAAACAGCAGTGGACCCAGAACAGATCCCTGTGGTACTCCACAATTCACCTTTCTCCATTGGGAAAATTGGACATTTAGCCCTACCCTCTGCTTTCTATCTTTTATCCAGTTCCTGATCCACAATAGTATACTGCCTCCTATCCCATAACCTTTTTAATTTTGTCAAAAGTCTCTCATGAGGGGCCTTGTCAAAGGCTTTCTGAAAATCCAGATACACTATATCAACTGACTCACCTGTTTATTCATATCTTCAAAAAAACATAACAGATTAGAAAGACAAGACCTTTCTTGTCTAAAATCATGTTGGCTGTCTCCCATTAAGCCATGACCGTCTACATGTTTAGTTATTTTGTTCTTTATGATGGTTTCTACCATTTTTTCCAGTATTGACATCAGGCTCACCGGTCTGTAGTTTCCCGGATCACCCCTGGGACCCTTTTTAAAAACTAGCGCTACATTGGCCATCCTCAGATTTCAGGTATTGCAGATGATTTTAATGAAAGTTCACAGATTACTAATAGCAGGTCTTCAATCTCATATTTCAGTGCTTTCAACACCCTTGGATATATACAATCCGGTCCAGGTGATTGGCTATTCTTCAGTTTATCAAATAGTTGTAAGACATCTTCCCGGTGTATTGATATTTCTTTTAATTCTTCTGCGACATCACCTTTAAATACCATTTTAGTCATGGATAGCATCCCTACATCTTCCTCAGTAAAGATCTAAGCAAAGAATTCATTCAGTCTCCACTATGGCCTTGTTCCCTCTTAGTGCCCCTTTTACCCCTCTATCATCTAATCGTCCATCTGATTCTCTCACAAGTTTTTTTGCTATGAATGTACTTGAAAAAGTCTTTATTACGCGTTTTTGCTTCCACAGGAAGCTTCTTCTCAAATTCTCTCTTTGCCTGCCTTATCAATGCCTTGCATCTAACTTGCCAGTGCTTATGTTGTTTCTAGTTTTCATCATTTGGCTCCTTTTTCCATTTCCTGAAAGATGCTTTTTTTGGCAAGAACAGCCTCTCTGACCTCAACTTTAAACCATGCTGGCAGGTTTTTGGACTTCCTTCCACTTTTCTTAAAGCGTGGAATACAGCTGTTCTGGGCTTCCAAGATAGTATTTTTAAACAACACCCATGCTTGATGTAAATCTTTAACCTTTGTATCTGCTCCTTTTAGTTTTTTCTGAACTATTTTTCTCATTTTATCATAGTCTCCCTTTCGAAAGTTAAAAGGTAGTACTGTGGATTTCCATATCATCCTTCCTCCATTTATTGAATCAAATGCGATCATTCTATGATCATGTTTGCCAAGTGGCTCCCACACCCTTATCTCTTGCACTAGATCTGGTGTTCCATTAAGGACTAGGTTCAAAATGGCTTCTCCTCTGATCGGTTCATGAACCAGCTGCTCCAAGAAGCAGTCATTTGTTTCATCTAGAAACTTTGTCTCCCTAGCATGTCCTGCTGTGACACTGACCCAGTCGATACCAGGGTAATTGCAATCACCCATTATTTTTACTGTACTGTAACATTTGTTAGCTTCACTGATTTCTTTGAGCATTTCATCATCCATTTGTTCACTCTGGCCAGGTGGTCGATAGTACACCCCACTGCCATCGCCTTCCCCTTCCCCTTTTTACATGGAATTTCAAACCATAGAGATTCTACAGTGAATTTTGTTTCCTGCAAAACTTTAATTCTTTCTGACTCTATAACATAGAGCGCAACCCCACCAGCAATTTTTTCTACTCTATCATTATGATATAGTTTGTATGCAGGTAGCACAGTATCCCACTGGTTGTCCTCCTTCCACCATGTCTCTGAGATACCAATCATATCTAACTTCTCATTTAGTGCTATATATTCTAACTCTCCCATCTTATTTTTTAGACTTCTTGCATTTGCTTACAAGCATTTTAGAGGCTGTATTTTATTCATATCAATCTGGCTATCGGTAGGCAGGGGCAATTTGGAATCTTTAAGCTCTGTCTGCTCTGTTCTCAAGGGCATTTGGTCTACTTTTGTGTTTATTGGAACCTCTCTGCTGATATGTCCTAACTTCAGTCTTTTGCTTAGTATCCGTCAAAGATACATTGTTCTGAACCATGCGCTCCTGGGCGACTGTCGGCTTTCCCCTATTATCTAGTTTAAAAGCAGCTCTATCTCCGTTTTAAAGGTTAATGAGAGCAGTCTGGTTCTATCCCATTTAAGGTGGAGCCCATCCCTTCGGAAAAGCCTCTCCATTCCCCAGAATGTTCTCCAGTTCCTAACAAATCCAAAACCCTCATCCTTGCACCAGCATCTCATTCACGCATTGAGGCTCCGAAGCTTTGCCTGCCTTTTGGGTCCTGCGCGTGGAACGGGAAGCATTTTGGAGAATGCTACCCTGGAAGTTCTGAATTTAAACCTCCTACCTAAAAGCCTAAATTTAGCCTCCAGAACCTCCCTTCCACACTTTCTTATGGCATTGGTACTGACATGTACCAAGACAGCAGACTCCTCCCCAACACTCTCTAAGACCTTGTCTAGGTGGTGTGCGAGGTCTGCTATCTTCGCACCAGGCAGACATGTTACCAGGCGATCTTCATGTCCGCCAACCAACCAGCTATCTAAATGCCTAATGATCGAATCACCAACTATAATGGCCGTCCTAACCCTTCCCTTGTGGTCCCATGGCCCTGGACAGAACTCCTCGGTGTGAGAGGGTTTTACATCACTTGGCGGACAGGTTCTAGCTACAGGATCACTTCCTGCCACACCAGGGTGATGCTCTCCTGTCACATGACCTCTCTCTTCCATGGAACAGGGATGCTGCCAGATTGGAGGTGGGACTTCAGCACTACATCCTTGTAGGTCTCATCTATGTACCTCTCTGTCTTCCTTATGTCCTCCAACTTGGCCAAGTTTCAGCAACTATGCTGCATCAAGGGTCCATCAGTGTTTGAGCCAATATATAAATCACCATGTGATCTTATAAAAGAGCCAGTGGAAATAGTTTCAGGGTGCTTATGCTGGGATATCAGCATGCCCAAACAAAATGTGGGTATCTGTCAGACCGCCCAGTATCAACTTCCTGTTGCAGAGGGTGCAGAAGCAAACAGCCCTGTGGCCCCGAAGTTGTAAGGTAAGCACTGCGGAGTTATTTGCAGCCATTCCCACCACTGCAGGTCCTGAGAGGGTTGACAGTGGCAGCAATGGATGCCCCTGGTTGGCCGGTGCTCTAGTCGACTGCCTACTTCACCTAATGGTAGCACCGTCCCTAAATCCAGCTAAATCTCCCCTTTAGGAATGTGCATCCATCAGTGCACGGTTGGTTCATTAGTATGCCTTAAAATTGTTAGTACACACAAAATTGATTAAATTGCATTAACGTATGTATGTAGAACTGATTGTAATGCACATTAAAGAAATATTTAAATGAATAACGTGTGCAGGGTTGAGTCAGTGCTGACTCCTGTCAATCCAGCAGCCCCTGAGTTTTCTTGGCAAGGTGTGATCAGAAGTAAATTGCGAGGCCTTTCTTCCGAGGCAGTGGAGGGTAAAGTGACTCGCTCAAGGTCAGAAGGCGTGCTAATAGGGTTGTCAACTGGCTCCAGATGCACCTGACAGGCTTGATCCAGTCCTGGGTTTACTCCATTGCATTCAGAGACACATACCGTGTTTCCCCGAAAATAAGACCTACCCCGAAAATAAGCCCTAGCAAGTTTTTCAGTGATTTCTGTAATATAAGCCCTACCCTGAAACTAAGACCTAGTGCAGATCATCGACGGACGGACAGATTCGGTACCTGGGGGGGGGGGGTCCCCCCGCCAGGGAGGAGCTTTCCTCCTGCTCCACTCCCCGACGCGATCAGCTCTGCCGGTGCTGTGCTGTGCTGCGCTGCGGGCCTCTTCATTCCAAGGGGCTGTATTTCCTTTTTTGCTGCTGATTGGCTTTGGTGGGAGGACCGGGGAGGAGCTTTCCTCCTGCTCCACTCCCCGACGTGATCAGCTCTGCCGGTGTTGTGCTGCGCTGCGGGCCTCTTCATTCCAAGGGGCTGTATTTCCTTTTTTGCTGCTGATTGCGTCGGGGAGTGGAGCAAGAGGAAAGCTCCTCCCCGGTCCTCCCACCAAAGCCAATCAGCAGCAAAAAAGGAAATACAGCCCCTTGGAATGAAGAGGCCCGCAGCGCAGCACAGCACCGGCAGAGCTGATCGCGTCGGGGAGTGGAGCAGGAGGAAAGCTCCTCCCCGGTCCTCCCACCAAAGCCAATCAGCTGCCGGTGCTGTCTCTGCGCTGCGGGCCTCTTTCTTCTCTCCAAGGGGCTGTCGCTGCCTGCATCCACTGCTTCCCTGTGCGCTCTGTGGTAACACTTCACTGATTGGCTGACTGTCAGGAGATGGCAGCCAATCAGCAAGTGCTACCGGTATCAGTAAAAAAAATAAGCCCTACCCCGAAAATAAGCCCTAGTGCTATTTTTGGAGCAAAAATAAATATAAGACCCGGTCTTATTTTCGGGGAAACACGGTAGTTCTGATTTCTCCATTGCACTCCATAAGAAAAACAAGACTACAAGTCCCTGCATGAAATGGGGTAAAGATAGGACTGGATCAAGCCTGTCAGGCGCATCTGGAGCCAGTTGGCAATCCTACGTGCCAATGGGAATTGAATCCTGGTCTCTTGGTCACTAGGCTACTCCATCACTCAGAATAATATGAAACAAACCAAGAAATGCCCCAAAATAGGGGAAAAAAGCTAAACAAATGTGCACATCCCTTTCTTCATTTCAAAAAGCAGCAGTGAACAGCCATGTTTTCGCTGCCTTCCTCAAGAACCCTAGATGCAGAATGAGGTGGATCTCCTTAGGAAAAGAGCCGCTTCCAGGTGCCCGCTAATCTTATTTTCTTTGATGGACACCAGGATCCAGAAAGTGATTTTAGGGTCACATTGGTCCGATGTTCTTTAGAGAGGCTGCTTCATTCTTTTTTCTTAATTACTGAGGGAGATCGGCTACAGAGTTCATGTAAAAACCAAAGTGCATCACTTGCAGAAAATGTTACTTAAGGAGTTTCAGAAACTGTCCTGTCTTGTAAGATCCAGGTGCAGGTCTTTGCATGATCCCAGAGTTGCAGCTGAATTTGCTCCTGATGTTCTGAACTAAAAAAATCCCATGAAAGAAACTTAAAAATAGTGTACTCTGCCCCTGACTTTATATACGAGGCTCATTTTTAAAGTAAGAACCGATTGCGCATCGTGTCCGGGCGATCTGTCAAGTGACGTCCGTTCAAGGTCAGCCACTCTTGGCCAGTCTCTCACTACCCCGCCATTACGTTTCACGTTTCTGCCAGTGTTGGTTGTATGGTTATACTGCTTCGTTTGTCGCCATGTCAATCAGTAATCCCTCCGATTGTGAAGTGCGCTCGGTTATCTGTTTTTTAAATGCAAAACAAGTTCGTCCAGCTGAAATTCACTGGCAGCTTGTTGAAGTGTATGGGGAAGGTGTAATGAATGATGTTTAAGGAAGGAAGGACAAATGTTCATGATGAAGAACGATCTGGACGGCCTACTGTCATGAATGAAGACCTGACACAAGAAGTTGATGAGGAAATTCGCCAAAACAGGTGCTTCACTATAGACGAGCTGCATCAGACATTTCCACAAGTTTCAAGATCAGTAGTTTATCACATTGTTACTGACAAACTGCACTACAAAAAAATGTGTGCGAGATGGGTGCCGAAAATGCTCGACGAACTTGTTTTGCATTAAAACCGGATAACCAAGCGCACTTCACAATCGGAGGGATTACTGATTGACATGGCGACAAACGAAGCAGTATAACCATACAACCAACACTGGCAGAGACGTGAAACGTAATGGCGGCGTAGTGAGAGACTGGCCAAGAGTGGCTGACCTTGAACGGACGTCACTTGACAGATCGTGTGGACACGATGTGCAATCGGTTCTTACTTTAAAAATGACCCTCGTAGAAGATTAGATAGAAAAAAGACCAAAGATCTATAAGAACAAACTTCTCCCCACTAGCTCTGTCTCTATCGGTTAATCCAGGGGAGGGTGAAAACTCCAGACACCCATAATCAGTTCTGCAGCAGTGAGCCCAGATATAGTGATGGGCTTAGAGAAGCCAGGATAGACACTTTCCCTGGTGTGTAGAGATATCTCCACGTTCGCCCTGTTCAGGTTACGTTTCCTGTTATTTCAGGAGGGTTTTGAGAAAAGGAATTCACAGAAGCCTGGCACAGCTTTGAGATTGTGCAAAGATAGTTCAGGGACAGAATTGTTGTGGTCTGGTGACATGTCATTTTTATCTGATAATGTGGCTTGTGCACACAGGTTGTGCTGCTTTATCTGATTGTTTTTCTTTGCACCATTCTGGATGATTACTGGGGGAAGCGGTTTCTGTGTTTCATAAATAAATAAAATCATTTTTTGCTAGAGGGTTTAATTTCCTTCATTGCCAGGACAAGGCAGAAAATAAAACGACTTGTGGCTCGGAGGGTGAGAGTGTCACCTGTGAGTCTGATAGATTTATTTATGCACAGTAATTAAATCCACCCTCAGACATCTGCTTTGGGTTTGCTCACTCAATGAATACACCTAGGCCCTTTTCCTGATTACAGTTAGCAGGTGTCACCCCATTCACGGTCTCCCTCGCTGGATGACAGCGCATTACACGTTAATGAAGTGACTTTAGAAGACTTAAATGGCATTTGCACGTGGAAATAGAGATTTTAAAAATGCTGCCGCTTGTGCATACCTGCAGCACCGAGATTTCAAGGGGGCGTGTTCTGGGGGAGATTTTTAAAATAAATGTACTCTCCATTTTACAAGGGGAATTCAGGGATATTTCTAAAAATCTTTGACGTTGGCATTTGGGCATCCTCCAAATCAGGCGTAAATATGAGCTCGCTGCTTGCTGTGGTTTCAGGGAGGGGGGTGCTGAGATCTCTGACCTTTTAAAATCACCTCAAAAAAGAAACCTTTTAGATTTAGAACTTGGTTTCTTCATTTGCTCCCATTGTACATGTAGTTTTACAACTGCAACACTTATGTGGAAGGACTAGCAAGCCAACCAGAGACAAATGCTCATAAATCCTTCAGGAAGGCAAATGCAATGTGTGCCTTTGAGTCAGTCCTGACTCCTGGTGACCCAGCAGCTCCTGGGTTTTCTTGGCAGTGTCACTGGAAGTAGGTTGCCAGGCCTTTCTTCTGAGACAGTGGATGGTTAAGTGACTTGCCCAAGGCCACAAGGAGTGCTAGCAGGAATTGAACCTTGGTTGCTTGGTTACCAAGCCAGTGCTCTAACCACTAGGCGGCTACTCCTCCACTGCCCTTCAGGAAGGATTATTCTAGAAAAGGTTGAGTTTATGCACCATAATATTGACCAGGTGCCTAACTAAGGGTGAATGAGAAGCGCAGCTCCCTAGGGTAGAACTAGGGTTGCCAACTGGCTCCAGATGCGCCCGACACACTTGATCCAGGCCTAGGTTTACCCCCACTGCATGCAGGGACATGTAGTTCTGATTTTTCCATTGCATTCCATAAGAAAAGCAAGACTACATGTCCCTGCATGCAATGGGGTAAACCCAGGACTGGATCAAGCCTGTTGGGCGCATCTGGAGCCAGTTGGCAATCCTAGGGTAGAACATTTACAGATACAAACACTGTTCAGCAGCAGATCATAATCCAGGAAGAGCGCAGCTTACCCACTACTGACGGTGAAAGGAGGGTTCAAATAGGGGGCGACAGAGTAAGGAAAGACTAGTGAACAGAGAGAGGAGCAGGATCAGGGCTGTGTTAAGGGGACATAAATACAGTTACTTTGCTCTGGAGCAAATTTGGCCCAGGGTAGGGAGAGAGTCAGACTTATGATTTTCTTCCAGCCTCTCAGGAATATCTGCTCCTCAGAGTGTGAAATATTCAGCTGAGCATCTCTAAAGCTTTATCTCATGCGGGAAAACCATTGTGTGACTGATGTGAGTTTTTCAATAAGAGAAAATTGTCTTTAACAGTTCAGCAAAACTGAGGCAGTGATTCTATGCAAGTATGCTTAATTATGCCAGCCAGAGAGAAAGCTCAACTCATTTAGCCCCTAATTGCCGGTATTTTGCAAGCTGTATGTTATATAGATTCTGCATCTGGCAGCGGAGAGAGGAGAAGTGAGCCCTAAGAATGATAAGAGAAAACCACCTGCTCTCTTCAGACATACAGTTGTGGTAAACCTAATTGGCACCCTTGCATTTTAGGTATGTTGTGTACAATATCTTGAGAAATAATTGGAAATATTCCAACTGTATGTTATCACAATATTGTAACAGTGTGTTCAAAGGTATACAGCAAAAAAAAAAAAGATGTATGTGCAACTTAGACGTAGTAATTTCTGAGCTGAGAAGAAAACAAAATATGACCTGGACAGGATCAATGTCACCCTTCACTAATATGCGGTAGCCAGGGCCAGCCCGTCCATTGTGCAATAATGTTGTACGCACAGGGCCCCGCGCGAACACCATTATGGCACACCGGACGGCTTCAGAGGAAGCTGGGGAAGCCCACGTGAGGCCCCGGCTCTCTCTGTACAACTGCCAGCGTGAAGATCCTTTTCCTTCACGCTGGAGGTTCTTTCTGTGAAGCCGTGATTGCTGGGAAAGGTTAAAGGCAATGCCCTTTAACCTTTCCCAGCATTTGCGGCTTCATACAAACAGCTGCCAGTGTGAGGGAAAAGGATCTTCATGCTGGCGGTTTTACAGAGGGAGCCGGGGCCTCACGTGGGCTTCCCCAGCTTCCTCTGAAGCCATCCGGTGTGCCATAATGGTGTTCGCGCGGGGCTGGTTGGGGGGGGGGGAGGCAGGCCAAGGACTGGATGGGCTGTAATGGGGGGAGGCCAAGGACTGGATGGACTGTGAAAGGGGGGGGAACCTGGACTGGAAATGGGCTATGGGGGGGGGACCTGGACTGGAAATGGGCTGTGATGGGGGGGGGAACCTGGACTGGAAATGGGCTATGGGAGGGGGGAACTTGGACTGGAAATGAGCTGTGATGGGTGGGGGCTTGACTGGAAATGGGCTATGGTGGGAGGAGGGGGGGAACCTGGACTGGAAACAGGCTATGATTAGGGGGGCTAGGACTGCAAATGGGCTGTGATGGTGGGGGGGGGGAGGCAAGGACTGGAAATGGGCTGTGATGGGGGGCTAGGACTGGAATAAAGCTCTGATGGGGGGACTTGGACTGGAAATGGGCTGTGATGGGAGGGCTAGCACTGGAAATGGGCCGATGGGGGCTGGAATAGGACTGGAAGTGGGCTGACGAGGGGGCTAGGATTGGAAATTGGCTGATGGGGGAGCTTGGGGTGGAAATTGGCTGATGGGGGGCTGGAATAGGACTGGAAATGGGCTGATGGGGGCTGGAATAGGACTGGAAGTGGGCTGATGAGGGGGCTAGGATTGGAAATTGGCTGATGGGGGAGCTTGGAGTGGAAATTTGCTGATGGGGGGCTGGACTGGAACTGGAAAAGAGCATATGTTGAGCTAGGACTGGAAATGGGCTGATGAGGAGCTTGAATAGGGCTAGAAATGGGCTGATGGGGGGAGCTTGGACTGCAAATGGGTGATGGGCTAGAATAGGACTGGAAATGGGCTGATGTGGGGACATGGGAGAATGGGACTAGAAGGGAGCGGATGCTGGGTGGGTCTAGAACAGTGGTTCTCAACCTTTTTTGTACCGTGACCCCTTTTACCATTGGTCAACTTGTGGTGACCCCCAATGATAAAATCAAATGCGTCTCTCTTCCTTTACCATTAACGCATTGTCGCTGTAATCATTTGTTGAATTATTAATATATTATCGGCCTTTGCAATATGTTTTTATTTATAAAATTTACTTATTTAAACCACAATAATTAATCACAACAAGTAACAATATTTGATTTCAAAATTATGATGATTTTGTAGTCAAATCACTAATATGAAATAAAATTAATTTTTCTACCTTTGTTGTCTGACCAATTTATTCTCTGATCATGCTGGTCCCGATCTGAGGCTTCTGCTTTCCTGTCTTCTCTTAGCTCTCTTTCTGTGGTCTATGGTCCATCTGCCATTTCTTATCTCTTCTTTCGTTTTCTTCACTTCTTTCCATCAGCCTATTTCCAGTCCCAGTGACCCTCCCCAGTATCAGCCCCTTTCCAGTCCTCACTCCCAGTACCTTCCAATGTCAACTTGCATTCCCATGACTGCCACTGGTGTCCATTCCCTTCCAGTCCCCCTCCTTCCCCACTGACCAGTACAAATACCATGGCAGCCCCTCAGATCCACTCCCTGCCAGTTCCATTCTCCCATCCCCTCGTATCAGCCCATTTGCAGCCTTAGCCCCCCAGTTTTCTTCCAGGGCCAGCAGCTATATCCTCCCCTCCCCACAATCAGCCCATTCCCAGTCGAAACCCCCCAATCAGCTCGCTTCCAGTGCTAGTCCCCCCTCAACCCCATTACCAGTGCTAGCCTCCCCTAATCAGCCCAATACCAGTCCTACCCCCCATCAGCTCATTACCAGTCCTAGCCTCTCCTAATCAGCTCATTTCCAGTGCTAGTCCCTCCTCAACCCCATTACCAGTGCCAGGCTCCCCTAATCAGCTCATTACCAGTCCTAGCCTCCTCTAATCAGCCTATTTCCAGTCCTAATATCCCGATCAGCTCATTTCCAATGCTAGCCCACCCATCAGTCCATTACCAGTCCCAACGCCCCTTGATCAGTCCATTCCCAGTCCTAGCCTTCCCTAATCAACCCATTACCAGTCCTAGCCCCCCCATCTGCCCATTATAATTCTAACCCGCACTGTCTCTCCCCTGTCCAGCATTTATCCCCCCGTCTGTCCAGTATGTCCCCCTGTCGCTTCCCTTTGTCCATGTCAGCCCCCCTCCCTCCATCCATCCCTCCATGTCAGCCCTCCCTCCCTCCATCCATGTCAGCCCCCTCTCTCCCTCCATCCCTCCATGTCAGCCCCCCTCTCTCCCTCCCTCCATGTCAGTCCCCCCTCTGTCCATGTCAGCCCTCCCTCCTTCCATGTCAGCTCCCCTTCCTCCCTCCATGTCAGGCCCCCCTCCATCCCTCCATGTCAGCCCTCCCTTCCCTCCCTCCATCCATCCATTAGCCTCCCTCTCTCCATGTCAGCCCCCTCCCTCTCTCCCTCCATGTATGCCCCCCTCTCTCCCTCCATCCCTCCATGTCAGCCCCCCTCTCTCCCTCCCTCCATGTCAGTCCCCCCTCTGTCCATGTCAGCCACCCTTCCTCTCTCCATCCCTCCCTCCATGTCAGCCCCTCTCCATCCCTCCCTCCATGTCAGCCCTCCCATCCATCCCTCCCGCCCTCCAGCCATCAGCCCCCCTCTCTCCATGTCAGCCCCCCTCCCTCCATCCATCCATCCATTGATATCAGCCCCCCTCCATCCATATCAGCCCCCTCCCCCTTGTGAGCCCCATTTCAGGTTCCCTGCTCCCCTCTCCCCATGTATGTCTCCTTCTAGCGCACAAGTTGCTGCCGCTGCCGAGTCTGCTTCTCTCGGCAGCGGCAAACTCACCCCCTCCCTTCTGATGCAGCCGCGGCTCCCTGCCTCTTAGGGAACCGCAGCTGTGCCTGTAAAACCGTTGCGGAGCCATTCCTGTCTCTCGACGGGCTCCATGCAGCATTGTCCCTCCTCCAAAGGAAGTTGTAGGATTGCCAACTGGCTCCAGATGCGCCTGACAGGCTTGATCCAGTCCTATCTTTACCCCATTTCATGCAGGGACTTGTAGTCTTGTTTTTCTTATGGAGTGCAATGGAGAAATCAGAACTATGTGTCTCTGAATGCAGCAACTTGTGCGCTTTTTTTTTTTTTTTTAGGCAGAGTGAGGCGACCCCCACTAAATCCTGTGGTGACTCCCATGGGGGTCGCGACCCACAGGTTGAGAACCGCTGGTCTAGAACTATAAGGGAGCTGATTTTGGGGGAGGACTAGAAGGGATGGGGATGGGGAATGAGAATGGAGAGGGGAAAATATATTTTGTGTGGAAGAAAAGTCTATGATGGGCCAGGTATTGGGAGAGTAAGAGGGGATTAAGACTGGAAGGGTGAAATTTGAGTGGATGATAAAGGAATAAGGAAAGAAATGGGGGAAAGAGCAAAAGGGAAACGATCAGTATGTTAAAGCAGATATAGAGCGAGAATGGAAAACATCTAAAAGAGAAGAAAGGACAAATGGATAGCTCACAGAAGACACAAAGAAAGCAGAAGAAAGTGACTGGAGCAATTGCAACTGAAAAATAAAAGGCTAGACAGAAGGCAGAAAAATACTTTATATTTAGAATTGATTAACTGGAATATGTCTGGTCTGGGAAGTGTCTATTGCTAACATCTTTGCTTTTTGTTTAGTGCAAGAGGAAATTACTTTATAGTTTTATTTCTCCAGTGTTGTATATTTCATGTTTGGCTTTTGGGATTCCCAGTTTAATTATCATCTTCCTATTTCTAAATTGTGATCCCTTGTTCTTTGTGTGATGACAGTCTATGTTCTGTGTAACCGAGCTGAGGTATTCTATTCATATTGTTTCTTTTTGACGGTCCCACTTGTTCTCTTTCCCCCAGTGAGATGTATTGGTATTCTCTAAGATGTATTGGTTTAATATCTGCAGTGCTGCCTTTTGCTAGGTAGGGTTTGGTGCTTTGTGAGTCCTGATAGTGCTGTTATGATACGGTGGGTTTGCTATGGGTTGTACTGTAAACGGGCAGTGTTTATAGTACTTCCTAATGGGTCTGGCAGTTGGCACTGGAATATAGTAATGTAGATATGTGGTAGTCTTTCTTTATCCAGACGCTCATTAAGAGGCATGTTTACTAAAAGTACATGTTAATATTATGCAAATGAGACTCCTTATGCAAATGAGTCCCCGCAATTAATCTCTGCACATGGCCCCGCACCCCCCTTGGGCCGCCCCTGGCGGTAGCACAATTCTTGACAACGATGACAGCCTCCAAACATTTCTTGTAGCCACCTATAAGTTTCATACATCTGTCTGCTGGTAGTTTCTTCCACTCTTCAACTGCGATTTGTTCCAACTGAATATTTCCAGGATTCCCTTTACCGGTTACAGATTTCAGCTCTTTCCAAAGGTTCTGAATTGGATTGTGATCAGGACTCATTGCTGGCCGGTTTAAAACTGTCCATTTGTTGCTTTTTAGCCATTCTTTTGTACATTTGGATTATTATTATTATTATTATTATTAATGTCTTTTATATACCGCACTCTTTTCAGTGCGGTTTACAGTTAACTCAGATTTGTGCAGTGCAGGCAGAATCTGCACTGTTTATTTTATTTATTTGAACACATTTTTATACCGCTCCTTCCAGTGATCAGCAGCGGTTTACATTTAACAATTAAACTCTGCGCAAATAGCAGTTACATATAACAGTGAGAAGATAACATTGAACATTGGAGGGTAACAATTTCAAATAACTCAGATAACTCAAGCTATTTACATAATAGAAGAGAACATGTTAAAAAATACATGTTATAATTTAACTATATGCAGTATTTGTGATAGAGTACTGCGGCGCTCCTGCCCGGCCTTGGGGCTAAAGACAGGAGCAGCGGTCTGATGCTTCGTGAGGAAGGAGAGTAACCTGTATCCAGGGGATGCTGGGTATTGTAGTTCCTGCTCCTCTCGCTCCGAAATAAAGAGTTGTAGTTATGGGGTTTCCAATATATTTATTATAGTAAAGGATATTGTTCCATCACATGGCAAATAAATGCAAACAAAATAGGTGCTTCAAATGCTAACAGGAAAACTTAGGATAAAGGCAACTTAAAGTATAACTGCTTCTTTTCACTTCTAAGCAAATTACTCACTTTGCCCCAAGAGGTCAGTTAGTTTCACTGCAGCCTCTTTCAGCCACTGTTACCTTCACAGTGCTGGGGAATCAGGTGCACATAATTAGAGCTTTCTCAGCAAGGCAATACAACAGCTCCGTAGCATTCAATTCACATACGGTAAAAAGCAGTTTCCTTCAGCTTGGCATCTCTACACAGCAGACCGTGCAATCCATGCTCCCACAATCTGGTAAGTCTGTATTATCTTGTGTTAATTCTTCAAGCTGTATGGAATTGCTGGCTTCTGGTAACACTGGCTGTCTTCTAGCTTGCAACTCTAAAAACTGCTTAAAACTCTGTAGGAGCAATTCAGCCTGCTGTTTGGGAGGTAGGGAATTGCTATCAGCTATACAACTTCCCTCTGGCTTAAGGCTGTTTATTTTCTCCTCTCTTAGATTAATTGTATCAGAGTAACTGCTAGTCTCTTTTGCTAATGTTTCACACACAGGAGAGTTAGCTTTACGTTCAGCCTGGAAACTTTGTGGCAATTCACTTACTTGTTGCCATGCCGTTCTGACTTCAGATGGCTCCAACGTTCTCCAGCTGTTAGAATGTTTGTTGCTCTCTGGCTCAAACGGTACTTCACAGAATGATTGTTTTCTTTCTTGTGCCTGCCTTGAAGGCTTCCTTTCCCAGGGCTGTGCCTTCCAATGGTTGTCTATTTCAGGGCTAGGTCCTCTCTCCTTGGGACTTCTACTCACTGCCTCTGAATAGAACTTTGCAGGTCTCCTTCCAATGCCAGGTTCCCAAGTATCAGCATACTGTCTTCTGGACTTCCAATCATTCTCCCTCTTCTCCTTCTTTCTCTTCTTCTTAATCTTCCTCTCCTCCTTTTCCTGACTAGCAAAGCCATGCTCTGGTTTAAAACCACGTTCTCTCCTGGACACGCCCCTTCCAAGGGCAGGGTGTGCCCAATCAGGACTGCAGGACTCCTCCCCTGGGCTGGTCTCCATGCTCAGCTCTGTGGAATAGAGTCTCTCTTTCTTCCTTGGTTTCTCAAATAGGCATAAATCCTGCTGAACCTCAGGATTTTCATCCGTCTTCATAGGCTCAGGAGGGCGCTGTTCACCACAGTACATGCATGTAGGTTACAGTTTAATTGATTCTTTGTGGATTTGGAGTTGAGTATGATAACGGAGGGTTGAGCTCCATCAGATCGTTTCATGTACAAATTTGTTCTATGTTATTTCTGTCTGGTTGTAGTATTCTTGAAATAAATGTGTTTTAAGGTTTTTACGGAATGATGTGAGATCTAAGTTAGCTCTTAAGGTACTTACAATGAACAGGTATATCAACTTAGGACAACTGGGGTAACTATGTACAGACTGGGCAATCTGATCACCGGGACGCAGCATTGACCAGACCACTTGGCAGCCATTTACGGGGTAGGATAACTGTCTACAGGCCAAGCAATCTAGTCTCCAAATACCGTGTTAGCCGGCTCAGAATGGTAGCTATATACAAGGTTAGGTCCCTATATCCGGCAAGCAATCGAAGGCAGATGTACGGTATTGACCAGATCTGCTTGACAACTACTTACCGGGGGGTCATTATATACAAGTATTCAGTCACAGATACACAGCATTTGACTGAAGTTGCAGTGGTCATATTTACAAGCTTACAATCTTAGATAACTATATACACATTCGATATCCAGGGTGTAATGTGTGGGTGTGCATGGGGAGTTGTCCTGCTGGTTGAGCATAACTAGCTGAGATTATTTAATAATTTGGGAATAGTGCTGCAGGAAGAGGTGGTGCTTCAGGGCTTTCCTAAATTGGGCGGGGTCAGTGATGGATCGGATGGTGGGGGGGAGTGCGGTCCAACATGTAGGTGCATAGAACACAAAGGCTCTGTTCCTTGTTGCTTGAGAGCATTTCGTGATGGTGTTTGGGACTATCAGTGTGTTGGCAGCAAAAGACCTTATGGCTCTGTTGGGGGGAGTGGGGCGGACGAGATCCGTAAGGGAGGTGGAGGAGCAGTTGTTGATGGTCTTGAAGGTCATCAACAGTATTTTGAATGAGAGTCTACAGTAGACCGACAGCCAGTGGAGGTGCTTCAAAATTGGGGTTACGTGCTCACTCCTGGAGGCTCCATGTAGTATTCTGGATGTATGTTTTGGGTCTGAAGGATCCTTGACCTTCGACCCAGACCCAGCTTTCTGGCACTAGGTCGCACATTTTGCCCCAGAATACCTTGGTAGTTCTCTGACTTCATGCTACTACTACTGAACATTTGTATAGCACTACAAGACATCCGCAGCACTGCACAGATACATGTAAAAGATGGTCCCTGCTCATCAGAGCTTACAATCTAGTCAAGCAGACAACACAGTAGTTGTAGACAGGGATACATCTAGGGGGAATGGTAGGGAAACACAAAGGAGATCAGGCGAGTCAAGATCCGAAAGCAATAGTGAAGAGGTGAGTTTTCAGCCTGGATTTGAAAAGGGTCAGAGAAGGCGCCTGATGTACAGACTCAGGTAGTTTGTTTCAGGTATAAGAAGCAGCAAGGTGAAGGAGTGAAGTCTGGAGTTAGCAATAGAAGAGAAGGGCACAGATAGAAGCAATTTGCCAGAAGAGTAGAATTCCTGAGGAGGGGTGTAGGGAGAGATAAGAGAGGAAAGGTATTAAGGAGCTGCAGAGTGAATGCACTTATAGGTCAGTAGGAGAAGTTTGAATTGGATGTGGAAATGGATAGAGAGCTAATGAAGTGATTTGAGAAGAAGGTAATATGAGCATGACAAGGCTGGTGGAAGATTAGCCGCATAGCATAGTGTTGAACAGATTGAAGGAGAGAGAGATAATTCAGAGGGAGACAAGCAAGGAGTAGGCTGCAGTAGTCTACACTGGAAGTGACTAAGGAGTGGACAAATGTCTTAGTAGTGTGTTCAGAAAAGAATGGGCAAATTTTGTTGATGTTATAGAGAAAGAAACGGCAGGTTTTAGCTATCAGCTGGATTTGTGTGGAGAAAGAGAGACACCCTACACATCAAGAGACATTCCTGCATAATGCCTATTCTGCTTTGGTTAATGAGGATGCCCAATCCATGGAAACTGAAGGGCCCTTAAATTTTTATTTATTTATTTATTTAGCATACATTTATAACCCGCAACTTCCAGAGTTCAGTTGCGGTTCACAATAAACAACAATCCACAAAGCAAAAGCTTAGTTTTACATTGAACATTTTGTAACAATAAAAGTAAATGTAAACAGCATGAACTTATGCATAATAGCAAAATTGGCTGGTAAATTATATACAATAAACTATATACAAATAAATTATATACAATAAATTATATACAATAAACTATATACGAATATATGTTGTGGGTACTTTAGAATTGAATCATGGTGTTTTTATAATAGTGTATTGTCTGTTAAGTTGTTGGAAATAGTATTACTCAGTCATGATTTTTAACCTTTATCTGAGTGTATCAAGGGGTTATCTATGTTGCCGTAGTGCATGGAGAATAAGTAGGTTTTTAGTTTTTTACGGAGTTCCATAATTTCGGTTATAGTTCGTAGGTCCTCCGGAAGGGAATTCCAAATAGTTGGGGCAGCATGGGAAAAAGCTCTGTTGTTAGTTAATTTATTTGCTTTTATGAAATCATTAGGAGTATTTAGTTTATTTGAGTATCCTTTTCTGTGTGTGGTTTTTTGAGATTCCATGCTAATTAGTTTGCTTAATGGGATTGGGGCCATGTTATTTAAAGCTTTATATGTAGTTATTGTGGTTTTATATATTATCCTACTTTGAATTGGCAACCAGTGTAAATAAGACAGTCAATGCCCAATCTCTTGATAAAGCACTAAATATAAAGAAAACCTCACCAAACAGAAAACTACTACTACTTGGAGATTCCATCATCAGAGGCACCAACTTGGGAACACAGTTCAAAGGAGAGAAGATGGTCAAATGCCTCCCAGGCTCTTCAGCCAGCAGGAATACAAACCAAATTGTTGATGTACTTAGCACAGAAAGGGAGCACTCCAAAACTGATGTTGTCATCCACTTGGGCACAAATGACCTGTCTGGAAACAATGCCTCAGCAGTTCAAAGGGACTTCCAAACTCTGGGAAACAAACTCAAGCCTATTGTTAACACTGTAGCATTCTCAGAGGTTCTACCTGTTCATGGTAAGGGGGGCAGAAAGGCTGCATCGCATAAACAGCTTTAATGTATGGCTCCAGACCTGGTGCAAACAAGAAGGATTCAGATTTATAGGTGACTGGGGAAACAGATGGACCAACAAGAGACTATACTGTGCTGATGGACTACACCTCTCTGTCGCAGAGAAAAGAATCCTAAGTGAAAAATTCAGGCAGGATGTGGACAGGCATTTAAATTAGGGAAAGGGGGTGACATATGGAGAAGGACAAGTTCAGGACGTCACTCCCAGCAAAAGCAGAATAACATCAGAAACAGCCACACATTTAAACCACACATCAACGACAAGTGGGATGAAGTGGGCAGAACAAAATCAACGCAAAATACATGCGAGCCAGTTAAATGCTGGAGAGCAGTGAGCACAAATGCTCGAATCTTAGCCAACAAAGTTCCGGACCTGGAAGCCCTAATGGTGCAGATGGAGAAACATGGTTTAATGAATCGCATGAATGGGATATAGCCATAGCTGGCTAAAATCTATTCAGAAGAGACAGAGAAAGTGGAAAAGGAGGAGGAGTAGCCTTGTATGTCAAAAGCAATATTAATCCAAAATTTCAGTAATTACTCTATTGTAAACATCATTAAATATGAGAAAAAAGCAAAATAAAGGGTTGTGCACAATATTGAAGCACGGGGATGGCTCAGACAAATCGGCATGAAACTAAGATACTATGTATCGAACTGTGCCCCGATAGCATCAATGACTATCCACCGGCTCAGGCAATCTCTATTTTGTGTTTATTTCCTTTTTTTTCTTCTTTTCTTATTTCAGCACACCCTTAACTTTTGCAAAATATTCGTGTAACAATTGTACTTAACTTGATTTAGTGGTTCCCAACGCCAGCTATATTGGCACCATCCATTGCGTTTCACTCAATAAATTTGAGTTTCTTCAGAGGAATTTACCACTGCAAACAAGTAAAAAATCATTAAAACCACCAACTCCATGACTTCCCTCATATTTACATACCTTTCTTTTAAAAAATGTTTTTTTTGATATGCATTTCTTCACAACACATCTAAAAACCCCCTATACCCAAGTTCATTCACTGATGTTGCCCGCATTTAAAATCAAAAAAATATTTGAAATCAAAAGAATATTTCCCACAAGTTTTCCACCACTTGTCCAAAAGAGCTGTACCTGAAATCTTTAGTTGATGCTGCCCACGTTTGGAATCAAAAGAATATTTCCCATCAGTCTCGATTTCTCAAAAAACGCCACGCATGCGGATCAGCCTCCGAAGAGCTGTTTTTAAATGGCTCGGTGACGTCAACAATCCTTTTTTTTCAAATAAATCTATTACTCCTATATTGATAAAGGATCAAGCTGCACATTCAGCAAATTTATCCCACCGGACCTTTCAGAGAACAGATCTTTAACATGCGGGAACGTAAAAAATGTAAAGCTTATCGCATCGCTGATCGGGTATACCAAACCATTGTGGTCTGTATAAAAGCTGCTGCTCATTACTATTTATAAACAAACCCCCCAGTCTATGGCTGCATTGAGCCCACCTGGAACAACTGATCGCAAAGTAAAAATCCACCATTGTTCACGATACAAAAGCAACTGATCTTGCGACTTTCCATTAGCTGCCCGAGGGACCTCCTCTATACAAAAATATTGTAAAGTCTCAAAAACATGTCCTTCTGTTTTACAATGGTGGACTAATGGCGCTGTCATAACGCCGTGTTTGAGTCGGCTTTTATGTTCTTGTATTCGAGTCCGGAATGATCGAATAGTTTTACCAATATACAGGAGATTGCATGGGCATTGTATTGCGTATACCACAGAACTAGTGTCACAAGAAGTGTTTCCCTTCAAAATATAATCCTGTCCATGATAAGAGAAGCTCCTGGTTTCCCAAGTGTTATTACAAATGTTACATTGACCACATTTTTTATGTCCAGTTGTCACTTCGGAGACTATTAGAGTACTTATGGGTCGTAGGACTGCAGGACTCACTCTCTCTTTAAGATTTTTACCCCGTTGCCACACACATCTGATTTTTTTGTTTTCCAAACCTGAGACATTACTTAACACATTCATGTGTTTAGAAATTATTTTCTGAATTATAAAACTCAGAGGGGAATATCTAGTGATAAGATTAACATGATCATCACTGGTTATGTCATCCACAGGCTGATCTTTTGGTTGTAATAACTGTTCCCTATCATTATACAGCGCTCGCCGATAAGCTCGTTTCACTACTACTGATGGATATCCACGAGCATGAAAATCTTTTATCAGTGTTTTTGACTGCTTTTTGTATTCTTGAGTGTTAGAACAATTTCTACGATATCGTAAAAATTGTGAGATTGGTAAGCCGTCTTTCAATCGCAGGGGATGAGCGCTTGTATAGTGAAGAAAGGTGTTCCGATCAACTGATTTCCTATAAATTGACGTCTGCCAACCCAATGGGCTCTTCACTACCATCACATCACTAGATATTCCCCTCTGAGTTTTAAAATTCAGAAAATAATTTCTAAACACATGTTGTTGTTAAGTGCCGTCGAGTCGGAGTCGACTCATGGCGACCCTCTGGATAGCTATCCTAAATTCTGTTCGGTCTTCAGTCAGGCGGCTCATTGAACGGAACAAGGAGAAACAGAATGGTTTAAAATAAGCAAAGGTGTAAGACAAGGCTGCATACTTTCCCCCTACCTGTTTAATTTATATGCAGAACAAATCATCAGAGAAGCAGGATTGTATGAAGACAACAGAGGTGTGAAGATTGGTGGAAGACTCATCAACAACGTTCGCTATGCTGATGATACCACATTACTGGCAGAAAGTGAAGATGATCTGAAACATTTGCTTCTCACAATCAAAGAACATAGTCTGAAAATGGGCCTGCACCTTAATGTAAAGAAGACAAAGATCATGACAACTGGCATAATCAACAGGTTCATCGTCGAAGAAGAAGAAATTGAAATCGTGAATAACTTAAACCTACTTGGATCAACTACACAGGTACACTACCAAAAAACTGCCTCCAGTTTTGCAACTGATTCCTATAGATTTTGGGGTGCTGAATCCAGGAAAAATAGCCAAAATGTTCCATCACATCACGTTTTCTTGCAAAATTAGATTTCTTACCCATATAAGGAATGTTCACATAATTTCTTTTTAGCCGACTGCAGTTTATTTTCTTGGCCCAAAATAGAGGTTGTAATGGTTAACTAACTAGAAACACTCCCTCATGATATTTTAGAGTGTTTTGTATTCATTTTATACATTAACAGGACAATTGGGAGGCAGGGGGCTAAATCCAGTACTCGCGCTGGCGCATGTTCTTTCCTGTTCGCCTCGCCTCGTTCGCTCGCTCAAACACGGTGGTTGCGACATGAACGTTCCTGTCAAATTTCATTTTCTTGCAAGTTCATTATTACCTTTTGTTTGCTCAGTCGTAATCCAGCTTTATTCCGAAGTGGTTCACTACAGTTGTAGTTTGCAGTGCTGTGTATTTGTGATGGCTCACAGAGCCAGAGGTTGCGTCAACTCTCCGGACAGTTTTTGTTTTATTTGTGGGGAATATACCGTGAAAAAGCGGCAAAGGAACATTTCTGCATTTATTAAAAAAGTATATTTCGCCTATTTCGGTTTGAAGTTAGGCGATCAAGACAAACCGTGGGCTCCTCACAAAGTGTGCAAGACATGTGAGGAAGATCTACGCTTATGGATGAAAGGTAAAAAACAAGCATTTCGTTTCGGAATACCTATGATGTGGCGTGAACAAAGAGACCACAGCAGTGACTGCTATTTTTGCTCTTGCATTGTGAAGGGATACAACTTAAAAAATAAGAACGTAATAAGTTACCCCAACCTTCCCTCAGCAATTAGGCCTATGCCTCATAGCAACGAAGTACCTGTGCCTGAACCACCAAAATCTTTGGATCATATTTGTGTGGACGGTTCTGATCATGATGAGACTCATCAGATGGCTTTTCCCGATGAGTCCAGTACTTCCGAGTTTGAAACTGAACCAGATCCGAAACCTGAACTTTTCTCTCAAGCTGAATTGAATGATTTAGTCCGGGATTTAGGACTCCCAAAAGATGCTGCCCAACTGCTAGGTTCTCGGCTTAAACAGAAAAATCTATTGTCACCAGGAACAACTTTTTATTGGTACCGCAACCGCGAGACACAATTTTTGAAGTATTTCAGCAAAGAGGAAGATTTGGTATTTTGCAACGATATATACGGAGTGATGGAAAAGTTTAAACTCAAGTATGATCCTGCTGAATGGCGGCTGTTCATTGATTCGTCAAAAGACAGCATAAAAGGTGTTCTTCTTCATAATGGCAACACATTTGCTTCAGTTCCTATTGCTCACTCTGTTATTCTCCAAGAAAAATCCGAGAATTTGGCCCTGATTCTTCAGAAGATTCGTTATGATGAGCATAAGTGGATGATTTGTGGAGACTTTAAAATTCTATCCATGCTATTAGGGCAGCAATCCGGTTTCACCAAATATCCCTGCTTCCTTTGCTTGTGGGATAGCCGGGCCCGCGACCTACATTGGGGGAAAAAAGACTGGCCAATTCGGGAGTATTTGAGACCCGGTGAGAAAAATGTTCTTCATGAGAGCTTGGTACCTCGTGATAAAATTCTATTACCACCTCTCCACATTAAGTTGGGTCTCATTAAGCAATTCATTAAGTCCCTTCCAAAAGATGGTGAGTGCTTTCGGTACCTTTGCTCAAAGTTCCCCCGACTTTCTGAAGCAAAGCTAAAGGAAGGAGTGTTTGTTGGCCCTGATATAAGGAAACTCATTTCAGATGGAGCATTCGCTGAAACGATGTCTGAGAAGGAAAAAGAAGCCTGGGATTCCTTCAAGGATGTTGTTCTCAAATTCTTGGGGAACAGGCGGGATGAGAACTATAAGGATATTGTTGCCAGGATGCTCAATGCCTTCAAAGAACAAGGCTGTAACATGAGCCTGAAAGTCCATTCTCCCAGGGCAAGCAGGATGAAGTCAGCCACAAGTGGTGACGTCATCCGACGGAGCCAGAACGGAAGTACTCTCACTAGCCCAGAAGGCTTTAGCCTCCTGGGCTGGGCCGGTAGCCCCACCTCCCGCTCCGCCCCTAGCTGGCCAGTTTTTCGTCTTCCGCCTTGCCAGCAAGACGGATTTTCCCTACTCTCCAATTTACTATTTTCTATCTTCACTTGATGTTCCAATTTTCTCAGAACTGGCCCAGCGGATCTTGATTCCTGCGGGCCATCCTGATCGTATGTATATATATCTGTATCTTGACTTCATGTCTCCAATCTTCACAGCTGCCCAGCGGAGCTTGATTCCTGCGGGCCCTTGTTCCTGGTCTGTCTTTTACATTAAACCTTCCTACTCGTAGGTATATTGTGTCTAAATTGCATTAATGCTTCTTCAATATTTTATCTTTTACTGTCTATCAGTTTTCATGCGTTTAACTCCTTCTGCTCAGGTTACTTTCTGCCATTGCGGTTAACCTTGATTACAGCTCCCCAGCTCTCAGCAGGTAGTGTGGCAGCTGCTCGCAGCATGACCGGAGTGAACTGAGAACCAAGCCTACTCACCTTCGTGGGATCAATCCGACGCCTCCGCGCTCGCCTCCGCTCAGGGTGCGTCTAGAGGCCTCCACCGTGCCGCAGGCTTGGGCCGCCTATCTACTGCCACTCGGGGTGCGCCTAATGGCCTACACCCCAGCCGCAGGCTGGCTTCCGATCGGGTTGTGCCTTGGCCTCCAACCCGCAGCGAGATGGGACCACTCGAACGCGACCTGGCCAAGAGGAGACCTCCACGATGAGAGCCTTGCGGCCCCCGGGGCCTCCTCCCTCTGCTGAATCCTCGCACGTGGTCCCCTAGGGGGGCCGCCATCTTTCCTGCTGCTCCTTGCCGCTGATTCAGATACAAGCTCCTCCCCCTACGGCGCCATTGGCCGTCTGAACCATCGTCACGGGGGAGGCTCTGCGCGGATGACATTCTACTCAGAGGCGTCGGCGCAGTTCCCTGCTGCTCCTTGCCGCTGACTCAGATACAAGCCCCTCCCCCTACGGCACCATTGGCCGTCTAACCAACGTCACGGGGGAGGCTCTGCGTGGATGACATTCTACTCAGAGGCGTCGGCGCAGACAACAGATACAGCAGCTTCTCAACAGATACAGCAGCATATCGGTTGCTGGCAACCTTTCTGGCAGACACGTCGGCGCAGGCAACATTACAGAAGCATTTCTGCCTCGCCGGCTAACCTGGCTAACCGAATCAATGGCTCCCTTACAGCGCCTTTAGTGGACTTGTTCCAAGGGTAAAAACACCCATCGCCTCTGTCTCTGGGGCTGCCTTGGAGCCCCGGCGCCGTTGCACTACGAGGCCCAATCGGCGCAGAGGACCCTATTCACCCTCGAAGGCCCCCTTGCGACATAAGGCTGGCTGAGGCATCAGCTTAAGATCAGCCGGCAAACCTGCCATCCGAAGCAAATGCATATGGGCAACCATGGGAGGAGGTGAGAAAAGGGGAGGTGTTATGGCCAGCTGCTATCAGCTTATACAATGGCCTACTGCCCCACGCTACTTAGCAGCGTTAGCGCTTGCTGCCTACTCACTCTAGATGACGGCCTGGCCTGGGCCAGTACCAGATCACGCTCAGTGCCTACCCCATGCTGCACTGAGAATCATTCGGGGGCATAGAATTCAGCACCCGGTGACCCCTTCGCATCCTCACCATTGCTACAGGGTAGTATGCAGCTCCCGGCTGACACTTGCATCCTCTCTCGGTGGCCTTAGACAGCCGCAGTATCTCTTACCACCCCCCGCCCCTGGGCAGAGCCTCCCGCTGGCTCGGCAACAGAGGGGTAGTTCAATGGTTTGCAATGTTGCTGAACCAGGGATCTTGAGTGCAACCCCCAGCCGGGTTGATGTGTAAGGCCGTCCGAGGCATCAGCCCTACCGCTTGCTACACGGGAAGCGCAATGGCTAAAGGTTATTCCGGCATCTCCGGCGCCAGGGAGTTCGATACCAATAAGACAGAGGAGGATGGACAGGCTACCATCACTCATCAGTACCCTGGGAAAAGTCTGTGCCTGATCGGGCATCCCTTGGTATCACAACTCCAAACCTGCCACTCTCCATGGCACCTCGCGCAACCTCCTATGAAGGTGACTTTGCACTTAACCCTAGCGCCCATAGTGGAGGGTCGGAAATTCACTTACAGCCCCTTAACCTGCACCACTTCCACAGCCGCAGCACTAAGAACAGTGGTAGCAGTGGGGAGCGGTACGCGCCGCACATGTATTCAAGGTCAGGAGTGCGCAGGTTCAACCTTAGCCACGCAGAAACAACGGCACACCCATGTCTGACCTAAACTGATGATATAGATCTCATATGACCACACAGTCCGAACTCCAGTTCTCCGGGAGTAGATACAGACCTGAATCAGGATATCAATGAATCAAGCATCGTGGACCCCCCCTGGGGGGAAAACTGCTGGATACTTGTGACCTGGATTGTCCACCTCGGAAACAGGATACTGGGCTTCATGGACCTTGGTCTTACCCAGTATGGCATATTCTATCCTCCTCATGTGGACGGAATACACGCCCCTTGTAAAGGAAATCCCAACCCTATGCACAATCCGCCAAATGTGGATGCAGCAATTGCCGATTCCACAACACAAAGAGTTCAGTGGCCACTCAAAGAGATAAATGTGATGCACTCCTCTTACTTCCGAGAGAATGTTGGGCAATCCACTCTATTGCACAACCAGTGAATCAGGAGCCAAGGCTGGGCAAAATCGCCCCAGAGCCACACCCATCGACAGCAGGGTATGACCTGCACCTAAGAATGTGGAAGATGGCATTCTCAACTCTCGAGCACAGAGGATGCCCTCAGAAGCACAGAGGATGCCCTCAGGGCCCTGGTCAGTGCATCGGCTTTCAGGTGAAGCCCCTCGAGGCCCCTCACCGCTCATTGCTTTTGGGCACGACTCCCCAACCAGTCGACCCTTTCATCATTAAACCCTTGTGGGGCCTCCCGCCTAACGATGCCACTTATCGGTCACGAGACCGCCTTCCACCGGATCGTCGCGAGGAAATCACATCATCAACACCTATTCTGTCGTGGTGTACATGAGTGCAAGATGGCAAGTTCAATACGCCGTCGGAAGGCATTGCTCGCCTCTGCTACCGGCTGCAATGCTTCGATCCCCAGAACACAAGGGTATAACACACCTACATTACTCTGGTTCCACCTACCTCGGTATGCCTAAGGCAGCAGGGGTACGGTGACGCATCGCAACTTCATATCTTTTGGCTGGCTCACTGTCCTTCCCATTGTCTCCCGGACCCACGGCTCTACGCCCAGGGACACACGGACTCTGTCATTGAGACGACATGCATTGTTAAGGTGACACTCAGCCCTCAATACGGTTAAGATATGCAGACCGCATCAAGGGCACTGCACAGCCATCTCAACCCTTGAAAATGTCAACAGTCTGGTAATGTCAACAGTCGACCCCTGCACTGGTAAGGAACCTACGGCAAGCCCTATCCCCTCTACCGATCGCTGGCCACCTGTAAGTGGCCACAGTGTGGTGCAGTGGGCAGGGCCAGTGCCTCTAAGACCAGAGGGTCACGGGTTAAAAATACCAGCTGGGGCTCATGCCAGCCCAGTCCACATATTTCCACGGTGACTCATTGAAGGAGTCTGTTCGAGACCGACACCTCAGCCTCCCTTGAGGAACCCAGGCGACCTATTCTCCGCAGGCCAGATTCTTCCAGACTCTCCCCACTCCTGAAGACCGAACCTCCGTATACGGGCCCGTCCAGTAACATAGTAACACGCCTGTCTACCTGCATATGTTACAGGATCCTCTCTACCTTACCGTTCCAGTAAAGCCTTCGGCCTCTCGTTCCCAGAGATTATACTCTAGGCGGACTAAAACTGCTCAAGGATCTGCCTAGATTACACGCTTCCAAGCTAATCCATTATAGAGCAAGTCTTCTCAACCAACATCTGCTCAAGGATATGCCTAGAATATATGTTTTCCAAGCTAATCCATTATAGATCAGGCCTTCTCAACCTAACGCCATTGAACTCTGTAGCCAGTGTCTTCTATCTCAAATACATGCCTATGGGCCCCATTCTCGATGGGCCCCATTCTCGAGATCAACCCTTCTTCCAGCTTCCCTAGTCTGATCGGGAACAACCCACTAAGAGCATGTCATAGGCTCCATGCCAACGATGACTACAACAGAAGCCCCACCAGTGGGGACTTCATTACCCTCGCTCAGCGAAGCAATGATAGAACACATTCTGCAGAGGTTAGGCAACTATCGCACCGTCACCTATGCATATACGGGCTCTCCCCTCCGCCCATCTCCCTACGGCATAGGCGAAAGGCTCGTCTCCCATGATGCCAGACCCACACACAATGTCTCGGCCAAGGTTCATCGCTCAGGGTCTACTGCATGCCTTCTGTGACTTGCACGGTCCAGGGTAAATTTTTCTCCACCCTTTCCCCTAGGGCATAACACTGATTCGCATGTCCTAGCGTTCTCAAGGACACTTCTGACTAGTCATGAACTAACGCGTGGCTCATGGTCCTTGCGATAACTTGAGGGCACTCTGTACCCCGCCACGGGGTTTTTCAGAGACATTACTGAAACCTAACTCTCAGCCCTCCTCCAGGATTGGCATGCAATCCTCGGATGGGGAGAACTGGATGGTGGAGTAGCCTAGCGGTTAGTACACTGGCTTAGTAGCCAAAAGACCACCTGGTCATCCACCCAGACTTTTCAGAGACATTACTGTCGGGACGGTACAGACCACGACGGACCGGCCTCCGCCTATCCGTTCCGTCCGTGTGCGCAGGGCCGAGCCGTCCAACCTAACTCTCAGCCCTCTTACAGGATTGTATGCCTTGTTACCATTGTTATCCTGTCAAACCACAGTTAGGCCTTGTTACTATTGTAACTCTGTTCAATCACAGTTATGACTTGTTACTATTGTAATCCTGCTAAGACACAGCTCTCTGGCTACTAAGACACAGTTGCCTTGTTACTTTGAACACTTACTTTGAACACCTAGATAGGTGTACTTACTCTTGTTATTCAAGTTTAACATTGCTAGTTTTACACTAATTGCCACTAGCTCTCTGTTGCTGCTGTTTACTACATCCCTTGTACAGGTTATTCCACTCGTTGTTTGCTCAAGATTGTCACGCAGTTCTTCCAGAGGCCTACTACCCTGACCGCACTAAGCCCGGTCGCGCCTCTCAGCACTTGTCTGTTCTTGGTTCCCCGCCGCTGCCTGTGTAGCTAGGGAGGCACCACTTGTGGCTGACTTCATCCTGCTTGCCCTGGGAGAAATACGAGTTACTTACCTGTAACGTGAGTTCTCCAGGGACAGCAGGATAAGTCAGCCACACCTTCCCTCCCTCCTCCCCGGCGGGTACCTCTATGTATGTCCGTTCCGCACCCTAGCTGCTGGAATGCTTCAGCTGGGGATAAACTGGCCAGCTAGGGGCGGAGCGGGAGGTGGGGCTACCGGCCCAGCCCAGGAGGCTAAAGCCTTCTGGGCTAGTGAGAGTACTTCCGTTCTGGCTCCGTCGGATGACGTCACCACATGTGGCTGACTTATCCTGCTGTCCCTGGAGAACTCACGTTACAGGTAAGTAACTCGTATTTTCTTGCACTCCCATGTGAACTACTTTCCTGAAAACTTGGGGGCGTACAGTGAAGAACAAGGTGAAAGGTTTCACCAGGACATCAAGGACGCAGAGAGAAGGTACCAAGGAAGATGGAACACCACTATGATGGCTGATTTCTGCTGGTTGCTGCTGCGGGAAACCCCAGATGAAAAATACGCCAAGCAGCGCACCAAGAGAAGCATTCGGGGGAAGAAGAAACGGGCCCACCAGGAGATTGATTGACCCAAGAATGACTTTAAAATCTAAACTGTGTTGACAAATATCGTGTTTTTACTAAACTTTGAAATAAAAATTTGCTAGTTATTACCATAGTGTCGGATCTCATTTATTAGAATTTTATTTTCACACCATCGGGTGTTTGTCTTCATGTATTGCAATGGTGGGTTTTGCGTTTTCTATTCTTACATACATACCTGTACAACATTTTTTGCACATTTCTTTGCTTTGCTTTGTGTCTAACCTCGCTCTTATATGCTCAATGTTTGTGCACATGTATGTGGCTGTTTTAAGTGCAGACAATTTTGCTACCATCACAGTGTGTTTTGTTGACATTACTCTATTCTTATGTGCTGCCTTGTTACAATTTTCTTTATTCTTATTTGAATAACTACTAAACAATTAGTATAAAGAATTCATCCAAGAAAGTTTTATCTCGATCGCACTCAATCTGAAACATTCACCTCAAACTGCTAACCCAATGTAGCAAAAAATCTGTACGTGATGGAGCAAATTGGTTACCAGATTTGGATTCAGCGCACCAAAAAACGTAAAAATCAATCGAAACATTAGAGGCAGTTTAAAAAATAATTTTTTTTAGTGTACCTGTGTTAAAGAAGCAACAAGCAGTCAAGAAATCAGATGATGCATTGCTCTTGGCAGAATGGCTATGAAAGACCTAGATAAGATTCTCAAGAGCAGAGATGTCTCTCTTCATACAAAGATTTGACTTGTTCAAGCCATGGTATTTTCAATAACATCATATGGATGTGAAAGCTGGACAGTGAAAAAGATAGACAGGAAGAAAATTGATGCCTTTGAATTATGGTGCTGGCGGCAAATACTGTGTATACCATGTACTGCCCGAAGAACAAACCAGTCTGTACTAGAGGAGATCAAACCTAAGCTTTCTTTAGAAGCTGAGATGACAAGACTTCGACTTTCATACTTTGGACACATCATGCAGAGAGAGAGATCATTAGAGAAAGACATCATGCTTGGCAAGATAGAAGGTCAACGCAAAAGAGGAAGGCCAGCAATGAGATGGATCGATACAATAACAGCAGCTACGGGTACCAGTCTGTCAACAATGAGCTGCCTGACTGAAGACCGAACACAATTTAGGATAGCTATCCAGAGGGTCTCCATGAGTCGACTCCGACTCGACGGCACTTAACAACAACAACAACAAGAGTTTCTCATGAGGGACTTTGTCAAAGGCTTTCTTAAAATCTTTGACAAGGTCCCTCATCAGAGACTTTTGGCAAAACTAAAGAGTCATGGGATAGGAGGCAGGGTACTATTGTGGACCAGGAACTGGTTAAAAGATAGAAAGCAGAGGGTAGGGCTAAATGGCCAATTTTCCCAATGGAGAAAGGTGAATAGTGGTGTACCCCAGGGATCTGTGCTGGGTCCGCTGCTTTTTGACATATTCATAAATGACCTGGAAAGTGGAATAACGAGTGAGGTTATCAAATTTGCTGATGACACAAAACTATGTAAAGTTGTTAAAACCCAGGAGGATTGTGGAAAATTGCAAGAGGATCTTGATAAATTGGAAGACTGGGCACCAAAATGGCAGATGAAATTTAAAGTGGACAAGTGCAAAGTTATGCACCTAGGGAAGAACAACCCAAAGTATGGTTACACGATGCAAGGTTCCACATTTGGAACCACCACCCAGGAAAAAGATTTAGGCGTCATTGTGGATAGCATGTTAAAACCCTCGGCCCAGTGTGCAGCGGCGGCCAAGAGAGCAAAGAGAATGCTAGGTATCATAAGGAAAGGAATGGAAAATAAAACAAAAGATATTATAATGCCTCTATATCATTCCATGGTGAGACCGCACCTTGAATATTGTGTGCAATTCTGGTCGCCGTATCTTAAAAGTATATAGCGATTTTAGAAAAGGTTCAGAGAAGAGCCACCAAAATGGTAAAGGGGATGGAAGGATACTCCTATGAAGAAAGGCTAAAAAGGTTAGGGCTCTTTAACCTGGAAAAGAGACGGCTGAGGGGAGATATGATAGAAGTCTTTAAATTAATGAACGGAGTGGAACGGGTAAACGTAGATCAATTGTTTACGTTATCAGAATATAGAAAGACTAGGGGACATGCAATAAAGCTACAGGGTAAACTATTTAAGACTACTAAAAGAAAATATTTTTTCACTCAACGTGTAATCAAACTCTGGAATTTGTTACCGGAGGATGTAGTAAAGGCTGTTAGTGTAGCTCGGTTTAAAAAAGGTTTGGACAAGTTCCTGGAGGAAAGGTCCATAAACCATTTTTAAGAAGGGACCCAGGGTATCAATGCTTGACCCAGTACAAGCACTGTGGAACCTGTGTCTTTTGGGGAATCTGCTAGGTACATATGACCGAGATTGGCCACGTTTGGAAACAGGATACTGGGCTTGATGGATTTTGGTCTGACCCAGTATGGCATATCTTATATCAACTGGCTCACCTTTATCTACCTATTTATTCACAACTTCAAAAAAATATAACAGATTAGTGAGGCAGGACTTTCCTTGGCTAAATCCATGTTGGCTTTCTCCTATTAAATCATGACTATCTAAATGTTCAGTAATTAATTTTATTTTTTATATCAGTTTCTACCATTTTACCCGGTATGTCATAATCACCGGTCTGTAGTTTCCCGAATTACCTCTCAAACCCTTTTTAAAAATTAGTATTACATTGGCCACTCTTCAATCTTCAGGTACTACAGATGATTTTAATGATAGCTCACAGATTACCAATAGTAGGTCTGCAATCTTATATTTCAGTTCTTTTAGCACCCTGGGATGTATGTCATCCAGTCCAGGTGATTTGCTACTCTTTAGTTTATCAAATAGCTGTAATACATCTTCCTGGTTTATTGAGATTTGTTTCAATACATCACCTTTAAATCCCATTTTAGGCATTTGTGATCTTCCCTCCATCTTATTCAGTAAAGACTAAAGCAAATAATTCATTTAGTCTCTCTGCTATGACCTTGTCCCCCATTAGTGCCCCTTTTACTCCTTTATTATCTAATGGTCCAGCTGACTCTCACAAAGGTTTTTTGCTATGAATGTACTTGAAAAAGTTTTTATAATGTATTTTTGCTTCCACAGCAAGCTTTTCAAATTTTCTCTTTGCTTACATCTAACTTGCCAGTGCTCATGTTTCCTGTTTTTGTTATTTGGCACCTTTTTCCATTTTCTGAAAAATGATTTTTTGGATATGTTTATTATTTTTTTTTATTTTATTGACATTCTCTTATATACCGTGCTATTTTGCATCAGTGCGGTTTACATCGAACAAACTGAAATTACATTGAACAGGGCATTATAACTTGGAGATAACTATTTTACAGGGAACATGGGCTATGGAGGGTTAAGTGGCTTGCCCAAGACCACAAGGAGCACCTGTGGGACTAGAAGCCCCAGTCCTTCCGGCCCAAGGTTGCTGTCCTCTAGTGGGATTTGAACCCCTGACCTTCCGGCCTGAAGCACCTTGCCCCAACCACTAGGCTACTCCTCCACTTAATATGCCGCTCAACAAATACATATCAGAGCAGTTCACATAGTAGAAAAAGGAAACCATATGGTAGAGAAAGGAAAAGGAAGTTACAATATTAATAGGACAGCAAACCAGGCAGATTCATTCGACACGACAAGAGGAGAAGGGAGAGGGAGTGGAAAGAAAGGGGATGTGGGCTACACGGAGGGGTCGGGGAGATCGAAGGCCAGGGCAAAGAGATGGGTTTTGAGTTTATTTCTGAAAGTAGTGTGTGTCTGTTCGAGCCGGATAGAGGGGGGTAGAGAATTCCATAGAGAGGGGCCAAGGAAAAAGAAAGTAGAGGAGCGAGTGGATTGGAGGCGAGCGCAAGCAGGTTGAGGGAGACGAAGGCGGTTGAGGTGAAGAGACCGTAAGGAACGGGCTGGGGTGTGGAAGTGAACAATATCAGCGAGGTACTGAGGGGAGTGAAGGTAAAGGACGCGGTGAAGGAGTGTCAGGACTTTGAAGTGGATACGAGATTTGACGGGAAGCCAATGGAGGTGGATGAGTAAAGGTGTAGCATGGTCACGTGGAGAGGAGTGAAAAATGAGACGAGCAGCGGTGTTTTGAATGCGCTGAAGACGGTGAAGTTGAGTGGTAGGGAGACCTGCTAGAATTGAATTACTACATACAATATAACAGCCTCTTTGATCTCACCGTTAAACCATGCTGGCAGTTGTTTGGACTTCTTTCCACTTTTCTTAACATTTCTTTTGTACATAAAATTAGGGAGGGCAGACTTGGAAGAGGACTAGCTATTTCTATTCCAACTTTTTAATCCTGAAAGAGTTGCTTATGCGTCCACTCTGAAATGTGATGCTTCACTTCTGCTACTTTCCATTGCATCATCTGTTAAACTACATTTAATTTAACATCCACCACATGCTTCCTGTCCTTCAGTCTCGGAGATGGAAGATTTAATGGCTGACTTCCTTTTTTATTTAGATAAAGGTGAGAATGTGTGCCTCTTGGTGAATTTAATATCCATGGTGACTCACCAGTAGCAATAAGATGAATTGGCTAAGCTTTATACAAGATTACTTCTTGATCTTTCCACAGTCTTTCATCCCCTTGACCATTGTATTTAGCTGGAGTGAAACTACAAGCTGGTGAGCCCGACATCAGTACCAGGCAAAATGGTAGAAACCATTATAAAGAACCAAATTACTGAACACATAGATAGTCATAGTTTAATGGGATAAAGTCAACATGGATTTAGCCAAGGAAAGTCTTGTCTTACTTATCTGTTATATTTTTGGAAGGTGTGAATAAAAGGTAGATAAAGATGAGCTGGTTAGTGGAGTACCTCAAGGATCTGCACTGTTCCCACTGCTTAGTTATATATGCATAAATGACCTGGAAATGGGAACAATGAATGAGCTGATCAAATGTCATTTGCAAATCTGATCACCTCATTCATTGTTCCCATTTCCAGGTCATTTATGAATATAATATAAGAGGATTGTGAAAAACTGCAAGAGGACATGATAAATTGGGAGACTGGGAATTCAAATGGCCGATGATAATGTGGACAAGTGCAAAGTTATGCATGTAGGGAAGAACAACTCAAATTATAATTGTACAGTGCAAGGTTCAACATTAGGAATCACCACCAGGAAAAGGATGTAGGCATCCTTGTGAATAATACATTTAAAAACTCTGCCCAATGTACAGTAGCGGCCAAGAAAGCAAATAGAATGCTAGGAATCATAAGTACTTCTGCAACTCCAGGACTTCATCGACTCAAATTCTCCACTTGACCCCCATCAATACGGATTTCGAGCACATCATGATGTCGAAACACTACTTGACACAATCATACAAGGACTTGACAACATGAGACACACATTCATCCTCATTTTCCAAGATATATCTTCGGCATTTGATTCTGTAAACCACAATATTGTATTCAACCGCCTAAAGCACCTTGGTATAGGCGACACTACTCTACAATGGTTCCAAAACTACCAGTCCAATCACACCCAACAAGTGTACTTCGACAACAACCTATCCAACCTATTCACCCAACCTCAGGGCATCCCCCAGGGATCTGCATTATCTGCATTGCTTTTCAATATATATCTTCAACCTATCTGCAAAATCATACAATCACATGACATTGACTACAGAATTTATGCAGACGATATAATGTTGTTCACAACCTCAGACCCTTCCTATAAGAAGATCACCAACTGCTTCAATGATGTCGCTGTATGGCTCAATTCAGTTAACTTCACAGTCAACTTGAATAAAACACTTTACCAGACACATCCACATGACCACTCGTGCAATTTACCATAAAACCAAAATGATACAGCATCTGACATCACTGCTCTCCCACACTGACTTCCGCTCTGTAGCTCAAGCACTGATTTGTGCACATTTTGACTACAGCAACAGCATACTCCATGGACTTCCCAAGAAAACACTAAAGCCATTACAACTTGCTCAAATACGGTTGCACGTATAATTATGCATGCCAAAAGATCTGACTGCATAAAACCCATCCTGTTCCAACTCCATTGGCTCCCGATTCTTCAAAGAATCAAATTCAAAGCCCTTACGAACATTTACAAAATAATAAACAATATTGCATCAACATACCTCAGCACATTGATAAACATGCAGCAACACACAAGAACAACAAGAGACAACCTGAAAAACACTCTATCCATCCCAAAAAATGTAAGAAAAGCAAAATCAATCAACCACCAATAGAGCCTTCTCCTTCTACGCACCTGTCCTTTGGAATAACCTACCCAATACATCATTTATTAAACATAAAACATCATTTATTCCTACTATATTACTCGCAATCCAACTGTACCCCTACACCTTGCACAAACACAACCACCCAACAGCCTTAAGAATGTATAAGCGACACTAGTAAGCTGACATTGTTCAGATGTAAATAGTTCAATGTTATGAATCCAAGTTACTATGTCCTGTTCGATGTAAGCGCAAGGAACTTCCCCGCTTTGTGTAAAATTGTTATCTGTAAACCGCGCTGATGTCAAATAACGCGGTATAGAAAAGCTAGAAATAAATAAATAAATACTCTAAGAGAAATAAAAGACCTCACTCAATTTAGAAAACGTCTCAAAACATTCATCTTCATGGACTACTATAAATGTGATCAAAAGCCAAAAATTTCATATATATCTCCAATCAACATCACAATGACTCTCACCATTTTCTCACTGTTACTACACACTCTCTTGTAAAGTAATAAGAATACATAAACACATAAATGTGTAAATAGTTACCTTACTTTATTGTTATTGTTAACTGCAATTGTTTCTTGTTTCTTGTAAACTGCATTGTACAATAAGTTAAAAAGTTCCATGTAAACTGCTCTGATTTTCAAGACAAAGCGGTATATAAAAACAAAAAAATAAATAAATAAGAAAAGGAATGGAGAATAAAACTAAGGATATTATAATGCCTCTGTATCACTCTATGGTGTGACCGTACCTCAAATATTGTGTGCAATTTGGATCGCCACATCTTAAAAACCCTGGAATTTGTTACCGGAGGATGTAGTAAAAGCTGCTAGTATAGCTGGGTTTAAAAAAGGTTTTGACAAGTTCCTGGAGGAAAGGTCCATAAACCATTATTAAAAGGGGCCCAGGATATCACTGCTTTACCCAATACAAGCATTGAGGAACCTGTGTCTTTTGAGGAAACTGCTAGGTACTTATGACCTAGATTGGCCACTATTGGAAACAGGATACTGGGCTTGATGGACCTTGGTCTGACCCAGTATGGCATATCTTATGTTCTTAAAAGGATATAGCGGAATTAGAAAAGGTACAGAGTAGCCACCAAAATGATAAAGGGGATGGAAGGATACCCCTATGAGGATAGGCTTTAAAGGTTAGCACTTTTTAACTTGGAAAAGAGACGGCTGAGGAGAGATACCATAGAGGTATATGAAATAATGAGTGGAGTGGAAGAAATTGTTTAGTCCTTTAAACATATTAAGACTAGGAGACACACAATGAAGCTACAATGTAACACATTTAAGACTAATAGAAGAAAATACAGCGTGTTTCAAAAATAATGACCCAATTATAAAATGTTATATTTATAGAACGACGAACATCTTGTGAATGAAAGGTGTGTTGCTCGAATGGGCGTGGCCTAGAGTTTTAGCGAACCGACTCTAGATGCCACTCCGCACGTTGGACAGAATCCTCATGCAGTCGTAGAGCATGAGCGAGATTCACCAAAAGTAAATGTTTTTTGTGCGATTTCTCATACAAAGATTTATGGGCCGTTCTATTTTGAGGGAAACACAGTGATGGGACAGAGCTATCTTGGAATACTGCGGACCTGGCTTTTACCAAAACTTCATGAGGACTCTGATGATTCCGTATTCCAACAGGATGGAGCCCCACCACACTGGCACAACAATCTATGGCAATTCCTCAATGACACACTGCCTCAACGCTGGATAGGGCGCACGGGACCCCGAGACACTGCCCTACACTCTTGGCCTCCAAGATCTCCAGATATGACCCCATGTGACTTCTTCTTGTGGGGATACTTGAAGGAACATGTTTTTGTTCCACCGTTACCTCGTGACCTAGATGAGCTCAATAACAGGATATCAGCAGCAGGAAATTCAGTCGAAGAAGTTACCTTGCGAAAAGTGTAGGACGAGTTTAGCTATCGTCTTGATGTTGTCCGTGCTGCTGATGAAGGACATATAGAGCATTTGTAATTGAAACTTTGTTATTATATTAGTATTTTGCACTTTTTTCCATTATTGTAATGCGCTCTAAACAATAACTATAATGTTTCAGAATCGGGTCATTCTTTTTAGAACACGCTGTACTTTTTCACTAAGCACATAATCAGACTCTGGAATTTGTTATTGGTGTATGTAGTAAAAGCTGGGTTTAAAAGAGGTTTGGACAAGCTCCTGGAGGAAACATTATTAAAGTGGACCTGGGAAGTCCACTGCTTACTTCTGGGGTAAGCAGCATAGAATCTGTCTACCTTTTGGTTGACAGATTCCATGTTGCTTACCCCAGTGGATTGGCCACTGTTGGAAACAAGATACTGGGCTTGATGGACCTTGATTTGACCGAGTATGGCATCTCTTATGTTCTTATGCTTTCTGTCTCATAGCTCTCCTCCCAGCCTTCACTCAGTATCTCTCACCATGCTGTTTGTGCTGCATCACATTTCTTTCTCACTGTGATTGGCTTTCTGCAAAGAGATTGAGCCGCACAATGAACGAAGTTTGGGTGATGTCGTGAGACTTGAAACTGTGAGATCAGCTTGAACCTCCTCCACTACGGCAGCTCAGTCTCCTTGCAGAGAGCAGTCTCTGTGGAGTAAGGAATTTGTCAAGCTGTGCTAATAACCTTCCACTACCTGGTGGCTTTAATATCCATGGTAACTCACCAGTAATTACAGGAGAGTGATGAATGACCTTAGTTTCAGACAACACTCATACCTCCAGTCACACTATAGACCTGATATTCACCTTAGGCCCATCTTTGGTTCTTGAAACCTATTGGCTCATTTGATTCTGTTCCACTGTCCTGACAACAAAGATGCCAAGTCTCACTCAATAACAGTGTGCTACCATTTATCTTTATTTTTTTAACACTTGGTTGACTACCCAAGCGGTAGCGTCAGAGCAGTTTACCATAAATGGGCTGCAGTATATTGGAAAGGAATGCTAATTGATAGACAGGAAAGCAGAGAGGACAGGGCACACAGAGAAAGAACAGAGAAACATGCATACAAGAACAATTGTAACAGTTAGGAGGGGCATGTAATCAGGTCCGAGGTCAGGGAGAGGTCAAAAGCGAGGTTGAAAAAATGGGTCTTTAGCATTGTCTTGAATTTTGGGAAAGACTGTTCAGAGCAGAGCGAAGCTGGAAGTGAGTTCCAGAGTGCTGGTCCAAGAATGCAGAGTGGTGGGTTAGCTCAAGGTGTGCGCGGGCAGGGGATGGGAGGGATAGATGATCATTGTGGATTGAGCAGAGGCCACGAGGAGGGGTATGCATGTGAATGAGATCAGCAAGGTATTGTGGCATGCCAGTGTGAATTACTCTGTGCACGGTGATAAGTTGTGTGGAAACTGGAATCTGAGAGGGAGCCAATGTAAACTGATAAGAAGAGGAGATACGTGATCTGTACGTGAAGAGCGAGTGAGGAGTCGGGCAGCCGTATTTTGGAGTAACTGTAGACGATGAAGCTAGTATTGAGGTAAACCTGCTAGGATGACATTATAATAATTGAGGCGAGACAGAAAGAGTGACACTACAAGTGTGGTCAGGAAGGATAGTGGGAGAATTGAACAAACTTCCTGTAGTTGGTGGAATGTGACAAACGAGCAGTGCATAAGTGAGGTGATATGTTGATGGAAGGAAAGGGAAGAATCAAGAGTGATGCCAAGCTACCAAAGGGATGAAGTGAGGGGTATACATATGTTGGACAAAACTGGGGCTAATGAAGGGCAAGGGGCAGCGAAGGTGAACCATGTGGCGGTGGATTTGGCGGGGTTAAGATGTAAGTAATTAGAGGACATGCATGAAGAGATACGGGCAAGGCATTCAGGATGGCAAGATCAGGAAGGAGAGGGCTAGTACAGAACAGTAAAATGATGTCACTGGCATAGTAGTATGCCAATAACCCGAACTGTTGGATAACTAGAGTAAGTGGGGTCAGAAAAAGTTTAAAGAGAGGGGGTGCAAATACAGAACCCTGGGGGACCCCCACATGGAAGGGAAGTAGTGGGCGAAGTAGAAGGACCAACTTGGACAGAGAAGGAGTGGGAGGAGAGAAACGGCCTAAACCACTGGTGCACAATCCCGTGTACCCCATAGTTGTGCATAGTTGTGTTCCTGTGCCAAGTGAAGCTCATTCAGAAGATAGAGGAGAATGGTTTCCATACTATGACCGTTTCTGAATCCAGATTGTTGGGGATCAAGGGCAGAGGTAGAGTCGAGATGAGTAGACAATTGTGAAAAGACCACTTTCTCCAGTATCTTTGACAGGAAGGGGAGGCTGGAGACAGGATGCCAATGTGCAGGGACAGAGAGATTCAGGGAGGGTTTCTTCAGAAAGGGACAAATGATTGCATGTTTCTAGACAGCCGGGAAAGAACCAGAGGAGAGGCTTGAACCGATCATGCGGTGCAGATATGGAAGAAGGGCGAGGGAGGGTTCTGGCAGCCAGTGAGAGGTGATGGGGTCCGAAGGACAGGTAGTCTTGTGGGACAAACTGAGGGCTTTGGAGAGCTTGGTAGCAGTGACAGGATGAAATGAGCTCCAGGTGTGCATCAGGTGGGAGCCTGGAGGAGATTGTAATCAGGAAGAGGAAATGGGAGGAGAAGGGAGGGATGGGGAAAGGGGGAGACAAGAGGGAAAGGTGAGTCATAAAGCATGAACTTTCTCAGAGAAAAAGGTGGCAAAATCGGTGGGCTCCAGGGTAACAGAGGAAGACGTGGAGGCTGGTGAGGAGGCATGAGGTGCTGAAAGGGAGCGGAGAGTCAAATAGAGCTGACGGGAGGAATTAGAGGAGGAAGTGATGAGGTTTGAGTAAAAAGAGAGTTTGGCAGAGTGGATCATATCACGATAAAGGTGGTAGTTGAGTTAAAAAGTGGCAAGAGATTCCAGTGAGGGGTGTCTATGCCAATGATGCTCTGCATGACGGAGATAGATTCACTGAAGGTAGAGACTGGGATCGTACCAGGGTTGGTGAGAGGGAGGGCAGAAGAGCGGAACAGAGACCCGTGGAGACAACTTGTCTAATGCGGCAGATAACAAGGAATTCCAGGTCTGAGCCTGTGCATCTATTGGAAGGGAGGCAAAGTTTGAAGGAAAAAGAGTGTCAGCTGAGGGAAATACCTGAAGTGTGGATGGTGTGATCCGGTGAAACTGATCCATACTGGAGATGTGGGAGGGGAGTGGCAAAGACCAGGAGAAAAGCAAGAGTAGTCTGTCCAGGGAAGGGGGAGAGTCGAGATAGCAAAGGGAGCATATGGAGAGCTGAGTGGGGTGAGCAGACATACTGATGGAGAGATAGATCATCAAAGAGGGTAAGAAGAGCTCGTTCTTGAGGATGTGACGGGGAATCATAGTGGGAATTAAAGTCCCCAAGGACCAAGAGATGGGGAAGGAAAGGGATGTCTCTGACAGTGACAAGAGAAGAGCATCCCAGAGTTCTGGGTGGGAAGGCTGGGCATATAAATGAATCAGTGGGGTGGTCTCCAAATGGAGGAGGAGGGGCTCCGGGTAGTGGGGTGGGGAATGGACCTCGGTGAGGAAAAGAGATGCACAATAAAGAATGACCACGCCACCACCACTCTGGCCCGAGCTAGAAGTGTGGAATGCTGAGAAACCTGGGGGAAGACATCAATGGAGCAAGGCCTATTCTCCATCCCGGTGCCAGGTTTCTGTAAGAAACAGGGCATCCAAGGAGTTTTGGGCACATAGGTCCTGGATAAGAGGGGCTTTAGAGCAAAGGGATCTACAGTTTAGGAGGACCAGGCTAAGAAAAAGATAGGACTTCGCTGATAGGGGTTTGGGAAGAGAATCAGGGAGACAGGTCAAGAGATTAGCAGTAATTCAGGCCAGGTGACCTGGGGGTGGCACTGGAGGCAGTGAGGGACGCCAGCCCCAATTTGAAGGCTCAAACTCATTGGGAGGCTCTCTCACTCTCACACTCTTTGAGCCCCTTCTCCGAAGCCTTGGAGCCGGGTCCCAGTGCACTGATCCGATCACTGTTTTCATGGGAGACAAGCCTAAGAGAAGTAAAACCATGTGGCCCAGCCAGGAGGGAGAAATCGGAGCTCACTGTCCAGAGTTCTCCCTCCTCTGGCACCTTCCCCATTCCCTGTACCTACAAGTGCAGCTGCTGTGAAACCTCTGCAGTTACTTTTAGCCCCCGAGTGGGGAGCAGTTTTCAGCCCAGAGAATTTACCCATGTTGCCTCCACTATGTCTGTGTCCTTCCAGAGACTCCAAAGGAAAGCAAATATCATTTTATGCTACTATTTTTATTTGCAAAGCAATACTGAAGTTTAATCTTTCTAGATTCCTGGATATACCATCTGAAAAAAACTCTCTGGACTTCAGTTTTACTCTCTGGGGAGGTAAATCTCACTCTGAACAGATCATGCCATCCCTTCAATACCAGGATAAAGCTGCACGATCTTTACCCGTCTCTTCCACTTTATTTGCCATCATATACCTTAGAAGATCAGGTTAATCTGTTAAACACTTCTCTCAGAGAAGATCATATCAGAACAAGACTCAGGAGGATGCCTTGTCATGTAACCATCACCACACTTCATATAAATCTCTGGTATGCTTGGCCAAGATGAATTCTTACTCCTTTCAATTGCAGCTCGGGAACGCCATCCAAAATTGCTTTACAAGGTAGTTACTGGGGAAAAGTTCAGTCTTTTTGGATCCCAAGTTATTTGGCTCCCTTTTTACCTCCAAGTTATGTCATCAGGAATGAATTTAAAGTCTCTTCTTATTCTCATAATTCCTTGCCGCTGACTATTCAGCCTTCCATAATTTTTACAGTGCATTAAAGCTTTTCAATCCTATAGCCCTAACTAAGGAAAATTGTAGTGAACATGAATCTAGATGCTTTTCCAGGCAATCCCTTGCCTGTCAAGCTGATAATAAATCTTCTCTTAGGACTTTCCTCCACTCTGCATTATGATTCATACCAGTTTATCTGAATGATACTGCAGTGGGGTCTATAGAATGTTACCTGTTCCTCTCCAACAGAAATATCAACTGTCCCCTTTAAGAGAGTTTGCAGCCCAGAGTTCAGGGCTGGGAGAGTGTGGCTCACAGGGAGAGGTTAAGAACCCAGCAGGCTGCAGGAGGGAGGGAGAGGCCCATGGAGCCAGGAGTCTTCCAAGGCAAGCCTTGCAAAGTTCTGATGTAGGAACTTTAACTGGGTCTGGAGGAAGGACCGGGAAAACCAGCTCGTGGAGGTTTAACAAGCTGGGGCAGAAGTAAAGCTGCTTTTGTTTTCCTTGAACTGCTGTTTGTTCTGGGTTTTGATTTGTTGAGGTTTAACAAGCTGTGACAGAAAAAAACTGCTTTTGTTCCCTGAACTGCTGTCTTGCTTGTGCTTGAAAGAAAACCACTTCCCATTGCACACCACACTTTGGGGATTTCCTCTAACCATGTGACTGAGGACAAATCCATGTCCCTCTGGGGCTGGACCTCTACAGCAGGTCAGGAATTTTTTGTTTGTTTCTATGGACTAAGAGGGTTAGGGAGCTTGAAGAAGGTATAGTCAGTGTCGGACAGGCAGGCTTTGATTTGACCACCTGAGGCCACTAAAACTTTGTTGGAGCTGGAATACTACAAGGTTAACTCAGCTGCAGAAGAGGAAGCTGTGGTGGTATTGCAAGAAAACAGTGACAAGCTAAGATGGAGCAGCTTCTCCAGGTTCTGGTAGGTCAGCAGCAACAGCAACAATGTCAGCAGCAGCTACAAGATCTTATTCAGGCGCAAAGGGAGTTACATAGGAGTTTCCTGGCTCAGTTGATTCAAGCCCTTAAAGGGACCGCCATGCCATCCTCTAGTGCAAGTGCTACTGAAAATGACAGCAGAGGAGGAACCTGATCACTTTTTGGTGAACTTTGAATGAACTGCCGGAGGCAACATGAACTACTTACTTGGGGAATTTGCTGATGGGTAGCAGTCAGGCTAGATTCCAGGATGCCAACCTTGATGGGCGAGCTACATATGCAGCTGTCAAGGCCGCCATATTGGAACAGGCTGGCTGTACACCAGAGGCCTACTGCCAGCGATTCAGAAAGGAGGGCTGCAGATGAAAGAGAGTCCTCAGAGGTTCCTCTGCTGATTGAAGGAGCTCACATGGAAGTGGCTGAAACCGGAGGGAAAGACTGGGCCAGAGGTAGTGAAAATTCTGCTATTGGAGCAGTTTTTGGAGGGCTTGACTGCCCCGATGAAACATTGGGTATGTCAGCACCTCAAATGTACACTGGAAAGTGCACTGGAAATAGCCGAGGGGTATCATGAAGCTCAGCTGGTGACTGAAGCAGACAGTGAGAAAAGGAAGAAGTCACCTCCTAGGCAAAGGCATGGCCCCAGCCATGGATCCTTCAACTGTTTAGTTGTGGGTCCCAGGGACACTTTGCTTGGGAATACCCTCTGGGTATGAAAGAACCCATGGATGCCAGCCTAACCACCCCTCACACCTGTGCTTTTGTGGACATTCCACAGCCTGGTGGACAGACCTTTGTGATTCCAGTAGAGCTCAAGGGAAACCACCTGCAGACCTTGATAGACACTGGGAGTGTGCAAACCCTCATTCACCGGGAAACTGTAACCCACTTTCAAATTGACTCTGTGAAGACAGTAACACTGGTCTGCGTGCATGGAGACCAGAGGCAGTATCCAAAAGCACAAGCTTCACTTAAGAATCCAGTAGAGCAAGCCACGTTTGAAATCGTGGTGCTGCCCTAGCTCCCGTATCCAGAGGTGATCAGCTGAGACTACCCAAATGTCGGAGCGATATGGGCCTGGCTAACTGATGGCTCCGCTAAGTCAGACCATGAAGATTTCCAAGAGATTTTTCCCCCTGGAAGACTCAGGTCTATATGTCAAGAATCCTAAGCCTGCTTAGTCCCAAAGTTTGGAAAAGGTACACTACTAACAGAATCTGGGGGCAACAATGGGGGAGGGATCAGGGGAGGGAGAGCCTAGGGAAGAAACCCCTGGGGATAACTCAGGGTGCAGCAGTAGTGACCCAAATATAATTGTCCGCTTCCCAGAATGGGGGCTGGGTGAAGCCCCAGGGAGTTTCAGGAGGACCCAGCAAGAAGATGAGTCCCCTAAACATGCCCGAAAGAGGGTTTTGGAAGTGGATGGGGTTCCAGTAGGTAACGGAGAGTCCCTTGCAAAAACCTTTCCCTATTTTGTGCTATTTATTATACAGTGTCCAAAGGTGGCCTAGAGGGCCACTGTTACCAGATATTCCAGTTGTCCGCTGTTTAGTTCAGACAACATAAAAACTGCTAAATGGGGTGACCTCTAAATATTGTTTGTTTTCATTAAAATTTTGTATGTTTTTTATAAATAAGATAAAGAACAAAATCAGCCTTGTGGAGAACTGAAATCTGTTAGTTTGTGTTTTTGGATCACCCTACTGTACATGTACAAGTAAGAGACTGTTCCTGCCCATCAGAACTTATTATTTATTTATTTATTTATTACAGTTGCTTATATACCGCACTATTCGGCATCAGCGCGGTTCACAGTACAACAAAATGACCAAAACACACTTCTGTTTGGTTTTACATCGAACAGGGGTATAAACTTGGATAACAGGGGTGGTTGAACTATATGCATGAACTATATACATGAAATATAAACATGAAATAGGTCAAAAGCATGACGTAAAAGACCTATAACATGATTGAATTGAACAGTATAAAATAAGTCGTGAATTGATTTGAACAGTATAAAATAAGCCCTTTTCAAATACAAAAGACATTGTGAGGATGGGCTGTAAGAAAGGCAGTGTTTCTTGGTGGTGTTATCTAGAAACAACGCTGGCTGTGTTTCTTAGTTGGTGTTATCTGGAATCATCGCTGGCTGGGTAGTATTGGAGGAAGAGGTGATATTTGATAGCCTTCCTGAATTGGGTCAGGTCAGCAATGGCTCGAATGTTTGGTGGGAGTGTATTCCAAATTTTGGGGACGTAAAGGCTGAAAGCCCTATTCGCTGTCATGTTATTGCATTTAGTCAAGGTTTTCGGGGTAGTTAATAGATTTAAGGCGGTTGACCTCCTGGCTCTGTTGGGGGGCACTGTTTGAATGAGATCAGTAAGTGCTGTGGGGGACAGGCGCTTGATGGCCTTGAATGAGAGGATTAATGTTTTGAAGATAATTCTTCTGTGTATAGGTAGCCAATGAAGCTGTTTTAGAATCGGAGTCACATGGTCGCTTCTGGTGGCTCCATGGAGAATCCTTGCTGCAGCATTCATGGCCAGTTGCAGCGGGTTCAGTGTGGACTGCGGGAGCCCTTGCAGGATGGAGTTAGCAAAGTCAAAGTGCGGTAGTATCAGAGCTTGGAATATAGTCCGGAAATCATCTGGTTCCAGTAGGGAGCGCAGATGCTTGAGTGAACGGATCTTAAAATAGACCGCTTTCACGACGTTGCCTATATGGCATTTCATGTCCAAGTGTTTGTCTAAGGTGACTCCCAGGTATTTTATTGAGTCTCTGGTTTGTAATTCCGCCTCCTTGACCTTTATATGTGTTGGTGGGGTGAAGTTTGTGTCTCTAGCGATGAACAGTACCTCCGTTTTCTTGTGCTGGATGCGGAGGTTTTGTGCTTGTAGCCAGTCTGATATGGTATTGAAACATTCTATAATAGGAGTAAGGTCCATTTGTACGGTTGAGAAAGGCATATATAGGAGGATGTCATCAGCATATATCAGACAGCTCACGTTAAATGCTCTAATGATGTTGCAAATGGGCTGCATGTATATGTTGAAAAGTAGAGATGACAATGAGGATCCTTGCGGCACACCCTGTGTTTGATGGAATTGTTTGGACTCTTCTGTTCCGGATTTCACATATTGACATCGTCCACTTAGATAAGAGCTGCACCAATCAAGTGCAGTATTGCAAATTCCCTTTTCTTTCAGTCTCCCAAGGAGAATCTCATGATGAACCGAGTCAAAGGCTGCAGCGATGTCTAAAAAGATTAACACAAAGCCTTGTCGGATGTTGTCCATGCCTGTGAATATGTTATTGAATAGGAATGTGAGAAGTGTCTCTACTCCATGGAACTCTCTAAACCCGTGTTGGCAATAATCTAATGGAGCAATGGAGTCTATATGATCCTGAATTTGCCTTTGAACCTCTTTCTCCAGTATCTTTGCTAATATGGGAATACTAGCTATTGGTCTGTACGACTCGGCTTGTTTTGGATCAAGTTTAGGGTTTAACTTACCTTCTAATCAAGACAGACACACAACCACTGGGGACTAGGGTAATTCAAGGGGAAAGGCAAGGTACAGAGAGGTGATAAACAAGAGAATGAGGGGATCAGGATCCAAATACAGCCTCAAAGAGGTGGGCTTTTAGCCTGGATTTGAATAGGGCCAGAGAAGGAGCCGGACATATTAACTCAAGTAGTTTGTTCCAAGCATATGGAGCAGCGAGATGGAATGAGTGAAGTCTGGGGTTGGCAGTGGAAGAGAACAGCACAGATAAAACGGATCTGCCAGAGGAGTGGAGTTCCCAAAGAGGGGTGTAGGGAGTAATAAGTGTTGTATTTACGCTGCTTATCCTTGAATCCTTTGTTTAATTCTTGTTTATATTTGATCATACACTCTATTGCCACCCCTCTGCTTATTTATTATTCCTCTCCTTTCCTTTACCTTTGCTCCACTTTATCTTGTCTTCCTTTACTTCATTCTCCCTAACTGCTCTTCTCCTTCCCTTTCCTGCCCTTCTTGTCCATTTTCCCCTGTGATGCGTAACTTGTCTAATCTTACCCATATCCCCCTCCCCTCTCCTCCCTTTTTTCCCTCCCTCTTCTGGTGTTATCTTCCCCAACCCTGGACTTCCTAAAAATCCGCCTTTTTCTGTTAAGAGCAACTCACGGAACCTGTCTAACCTTATCCATATCCCTCTACTTTCCCTCTCCTCTCTCCCTTTTTCTTGTGCCCCGTGGAATGCACATTCTGTTTCCAATAAACTTACTTTCACACATGACCTCTTTATCTCCAATGCTCTTCATCTTCTTGCTCGTACCGATTCTTGGCTCCTCCCTGACGATACCGCGTCTGTTGCTTCCCTCTGCTATGGTGGCTATCAGTTTTCCCATATGCCTCGTCCCACTGGCCATGGTGGTGGTGTCGGCCTTCTTCTCTCCCCCTCTTGTCAATTCCAGCCACTCCTCCTGCCTCAGTCTCACTCTTTCCTTTCTTTTGATGTCCACTCCATCCGCCTCTTTGCACCTCTTCCTCTCCGGGTTGCTGTTATCTATCGACCTCCCGACTTGTCTGCTTCCTCATTTCTCTCTGACATTGATTCTTGGCTCTCCCTCTTCTTTAACCCCACCTCCCCTACTCTTATTCTTGGAGATTTTAACATCCATGTTGATAACCCCTCTGATCATCTAACTATAAAGCTCCTCTCCCTTACCTCCTCATTTGGCCTTCATCTCTGTTCCACTGCCCCCACTCACCAGCGTGGCCATTGTCTTAATCTGATATTTTTCTTTTGCTCCTCACCCTCTAACTTTCATAGCTCAGTTCTTCCTTTATCTGATCATCACCTTCTTAGCTTTAATCTTCACCTCCTTCTGCCTCAGCCTCGTCCTATCTCTTCCACCCTATTTAGGAACCTTCTTGCCATTGATCCCCTGGCTCTCTCTTCCACCATTTCTCCATCTCTCTCTTCTACTTTGTCATCCAGGTCTGTTGATGAGGCTGTATTGTCCTATAATTCTGCTCTCTCCTCGGCTCTGGATATTATTGCTCCACCCACCCCTCATCCTGTGAGACGTTCTGTACCACAGCCTTGGCTCTCACCCTCCATTCGCTATCTTCGCTCCTGTGCCTGCTCTGCTGAACGTGCCTGGCTCAAATCCCGCTCCTCTGAAGATTTCCTTCATTTCAAATTTATGCTTTTCTCCTTCCAGTCTGCCTTAGCTCTTGCCAAGCAGGACTTTTATGTCCATCTTACTAATTCTCTTGCCTCTGATGCTCGCCGTCTCTTCACTGCTCTCAACTCAAAGTGCCTCCACCTCTAGTCCTGCCCTCCCTTCCTGCCCAAACCCTGGCTGATTATTTCCATGATAAAATCCACAAGATCATCCTCCAATTCCCCACTAAGTCTGCTAATTCCCCTCCTTCCCTTTCTCTCTTCCACTCCCCCCCCTTCCCATCCTACCCTCTCTTCCTTTCCTTCGATTTCTGAGGAGGAAACTGCTCACCTTCTCTCGTCCTCCAAACTTACCACCTACTCCTCTGATCCTATCCCCACCCGTCTCCTCTCGCCCATCTCTGCTCCTCTGATCCTGTCCCCACCCGTCTCCTCTCGCCCATCTCTGCTCCTCTGATCCTGTCCCCACCCGTCTCCTCTCGCCCATCTCTGCTACTCTGATCCTATCCCCACCCGCCTCCTCTCACCCATCTCTGCTCCTCTGATCCTATCCCCACCCGTCTCCTCTCACCCATCTCTGCTCTTCTGATCCTATCCCCACCCGTCTCTTCTCACCCATCTCTGCTACTCTTGTCCCCTCCACCTCTCATATCCTCAACCTCTCGCTCTCCACTGCTATTGTCCCTGTTGACTTCAAGCATGCTGTGGTCACACCTCTCCTTAAGAAACCCTCACTTGATCCCTCCTGTCCTTCTAATTATCGTCCCATCTCCCTCCTTCCCTTTATTTCTAAACTGTTAGAGCATGCAGTTCACCACCGTTACCTTGACTTCCTTTCCTCTCATGCCCTCCTGGATCCCTTACAGTCTGGCTTTCATCCTTTGCACTCTACTGAAACGGCCCTTGTCAAAGTCTCGAGTGACTTGTTCCTGGCAAAATCTAAAGGCCTTTACTCAGTCCTTATTCTTCTTGACCTCTCTGCTGCATTTGACACTGTTGATCATGATCTTCTCCTTGACACTTTGTTGTCGCTTGGCTTTAGGGACTCTGTTCTTTCCTGGTTCTCCTCCTATCTCTCCCATTGCTCATTCAGTGTGCGTTCTGATGGCTCCTCCTTCTCTGCTACTCCGCTCCCTGTTGGTGTACCTTAGGGTTCTGTCTTGGGTCCGCTCCTCTTCTCTCTCTATACCCAGTCCCTTGGTGTGCTCATCTCCTCCCATGGTTTTCAGTACCATCTCTATGCTGATGATTCCCAGATCTACCTCTCTACTCCTGATCTCTCTTCTTCAATCCAGACCCGGATCTCTAATTGCCTTTCTGCTATTGCTGATTGGATGTTCCATCGCCGCTTGAAATTGAACATGGCCAAGACCGAACTTCTCATTTTTTCCCCTAAAATTTCCCTTCCTCTTCCTCCTTTTTCAGTCTCTGTGAATGGCTCTGTTCTCTATCCTGTTCCCTCAGCTCACAATTTAGGGGTTATTTTTGACTCTTCGCTCTCATTCTCCACACATATTCACCTTGTCGCCAAGACCTGCCGCTTCTTTCTCTTTAATATAGGCAAAATCTGCCCTTTTCTTTCAGAACATACTACTAAAACGCTCATCCATTCACTTATCACCTCTCACCTTGATTACTGTAACCTGCTCCTTGCTGGTCTTCCACTGAGTCATCTTTCACCCCTTCAGTCTATTCAGCATTCTGCTGCTCGTTTGATCTTCAGCCAACCTCGTTTTGCCCATATCACTCCTCTCCTCAGGTCTTTTCACTGGCTCTCTATCCATTTCCGCATCCAGTTCAAGCTTCTCCTACTGATGTATAAATGCATTCATTCTGCAGCTCCTCTTTATCTTTCTTCTCTCATTTCTCCTTATATCCCCCCTCTTGAACTCCGCTCTTCCAGCCAACTGCTTCTTGCTATTTATTTTTATTTTATTTATTTATTTAATGGTATTTATATACCGCCTTATCCTTCAATCAAAGCGGTCACAACACAAGTGGGGGATACATTTAACACATGGGGATTTTGAGACACATACACTAATACTTACAGGGAACATGGGCAATGGAGGGTTAAGTGGCTTGCCCAAGACCACAAGGAGCATCTGTGGGACTAGAAACCCCAGTCCTTCCGGCCCAAGGTTGCTGTCCTCTAGTGGGATTTGAACCGCCGACCTTCCGGCCTGAAGTACCTTGTCCCAACCACTAGGCTACTCCTCCCTATGCCTTTCTCCTCTGTGGTTAATTCCAGGCTTCGCTCTTTTCACCTTTCAGCACCCTACGCCTAGAATAGACTTCCTCTGTGTATACGTCAGGCATCTTCTCTGACCCTCTTCAAATCCAGGTTGAAAGCTCACCTCTTTGCTTCTGCCTTTGGTTCATGACTTACCTGTTCTCCTCCTCTTCCCTTGTCTTGTTTTCACCTGTTCCTTTTCTTTTCTTTTCCCTTGTTCTCACCTTGTTCCCTTGTCTTGTTTCTCCTGTTATCCTTCCTTTGCCTTTGTTCTTTCCTCGTCCTTTGCCTTCTTTGTTTTGTCTTTTTAGATTGAAAGCTCTTTTGGGCAGGGACTGTCTATTTTTGTCTTTTTCTGCACAGCGCTGCGTGCGTCTGGTAGCGCTTTATAAATGCTCAGTAGTAGTAGTAGTATTAGGAAAGGTAGTGAGGAGCCGCGGAATGAATATATTTATAAGTCAGTAGAAGAAGTTTGAATTGAATGTGGAAATTGATAGGGAGGCAGTGAAGTGACTTGAGAAGAGGGGTTAAGTGAGCATAGCGAGACTAGCAGAAGATTAGCCAAGAGACAGATAGAAGGGAGAGAGATGGTTCTGAGGGTGACTGGAAAACAGCAGGTTGCAATAGTCTATACGGGAGGTTACTAAAGAGTGGATAAGGGTCTTATAGTATGTTCAGAAAGGAAGGGATGAATTTTACTGATGTTATAGAGAAAGAAATGACGGGCCCGATTTTCGAAGGCATTTACACGGGTAACTTCCCTACTCAGGTAGTGCCCTTCAAAAATCCCGGATATGTCCCTAATGTGCCCAGATGCTATCTGCTTAGCATCGGGGCAGTTTGGGGGCATTCCAGGGTGGAGCGGAGGCGGGCCATGGTGCTACCCATGTAGCACCGATTTTAGATGCTACACAGATAGCACTCTGCACCTTAAAGATAGGCGTGGGAAAACCTCGCCTATCTTTAAGGTGCTGGAGCTAACCGTGTAGCATCGAAAATTGACTTGCTGGCTGTGATCACAGATGACCCCGGCATGGAAAATCCAGATTAGGTGAGAAGGGGCGGGCTATGCGCCAACGTGGCGCATAGCACCACCCAGCTCAAAATCGTGCCTGACATGTTTTAGCTATCTGTTGGATGTGTGCAGAAAAGGACAGAGAGGAGTCAAAGATGAACCCAAAGTTGTGAGCTGAGGAAACAGTAAGAAGTAGAATGTTATCCACAGAGACAGAGAAAGGAGGAAGGGGGGGGGGTGGATATAGGGGGGAAAGATAAGAAGTTTGGTTTTAGCAACGTTCAGTTTCAGACAGTGGTGGGACATCCAGACAGTAACATCAGATAAGCAGACTAAGATACAGGCCTGCATTCCTGGAGAGATTTCAGGTATGGAGAGGTAAATTTGATAGTCATCAGCATAAAGATGATACTGAAAGCCATGGGAGGATATGAAAGCACCAAGTGACTGAGTGTAGAGAGAGAAGAGGAGAGGTCCCAATACAGAGCCCTGAGCTACCCCGACCGAGAGCGGGATGGGGTAGAGGAGGATCCACCAGAACATACACTAAAAGTGTGATGGGAGAGATAAAAAGAAAACCAGGCCAGAACAGGGTCCCTAAAACCAAGGGAAAACAAGGTATCAAGGAGAAGGTTGTGATCAACAATGTCAAAAGTAGCAGAAAGGTAAAAAAGGATGAGGATCGAGTAAAGGCCCTTGGATATGGCAAGGAACAAGTCATTAGAGACTTTGGCAAGAGCAGTTTCTCTAGAATGTAGAGGATGAAAGTCAGATTGCTGTGGATGTAGAAGGCCTTGAGTGGACAGAAGGTCCAGACAATGGTGATGAACCACACATTACAGGAGTTTAGAAGCAAATGGGAGGAGGGATATGGGCTGATAATTAGAAGGATAGGTAGAGTCTAGTAAAGGTTTTTTGAGGAGGGGTGTAACCACAGCATGTTTGAAGGCTGCAGGAACAGTTATTTATTTATTTAGCAACTTTTCTATATTGCTGTATCTGCGAGTCACAGTGGTGTACAGGGGACAAGATACGTTCTATGTAAACCATTCCTAAGTAACAGCAGTCAACAGTATAACTTCTAAGAACATATGTACCGTTGCTGGCAACAGTGAACTTAATCATTGCTAGAGTTTGGGTAAACAGGTGCCGGGAGGCAGATGTATACAATTATTTGTGTTCGGAGTAGTTAGTTGTTAAGACGAAGGGGGCTTGCAGTTGCAGTGGAAAGCAATAGGTTGAGGAGATGACAGATGGAAGGGATGACAGCAGAAGAGACAGAGCTTAGTCGATGGGTGGGAATGGGATCAGAGAAACAGGTAGTAAGTTTGGAGGAGGAGAGAAGATAAGCAGTTTCCTCCTTGGTGATTTTAGAAAAAGAAGAAAGAGTGAGAGAGGCTGAGGGAATGATTTGGAAGTGCAGAGGGGGAAAGGGGGCTGGAGGTGACCCTGTGGAGAACTCAAGACTAATTTTGCGGACTTTATAATGGAAATAATCAGCTAGAATCTGGGCAGAAAGGGAACAAGGGATTGGAGGTGGAGGCATCTTGAGAAGAAAGTTGAGCTTAGCCAAAAGGTGGCAAGGATTAGAGGAAAGTGAATTAGTCAGGTGAACATAATACTCTCGCTTGGAGAGAGCTATGGCTGACTGGAATGAGGTTAGCATGAATTTGAAATGGAGAAAGTCAGCAAGGATACGGGATTTAAGTCAGAAGCGCTCAGTTGAGCAGGCACAGGAACAAAGGTAGTGGGTTTTAGAGGACAGCCAGAGTTGAGGTATTGTACACCTCACAGGGCAAGGAACAGGAGGAGCGAGTGCATCCACAGCAGAGGAGAGTATAGTTTTGTATGAAGACATGGCTTCATCGACAGATTCAGGTGACATACAGTAATGGAGGAAAATGATGTTGAGACAGCAGTGGAGAACGCTGAAGGGTCGACAGCGTGAAGATTCCTAAACATGTTGTTGGAAATTGGATGAGACCGAGGTGGGGAGTGGGGGGGGGGGGTTGGCTAAGAATGAAGATTAGCAGATGATGGTCAGACAAGGGAAGGACTGAGGTGGAGAAATTTGAGGGCAAGCAATTGGAGAAGAAAGTGAGGTCAAGGCAGTGGCCATGCAGATTAGGGGTAGTGGAGGTAATCTGGCTACTGCCCTGCATTCAGTGCTGAAACTCCATTAACAGCTTTATAAATGAAATCACCCTTAAACTGGTAAAGGCAGTAGTGTGCCTCTGAATCTCAACTTGGCTTTGAACCTCTCTGACCATGAGCTTCTCCTTTATCATCTACAGGACTTTATACAGGGTTATGCCTTGAAGAAAATGTGCTCCTTTTTAACTCATCAATACTTCTTTGTAAAATGGCTGTTTCTTTTATCTGCACACAGGGTACAACAGTTCTCATGCCTCATCTCCAATGTGTTTTTTGCTCCCTTAGTCACTTCTGTGTCACTGAGTTCTTTTACGCTGCTGACATTCAGTTACTTACCTCTGTTGATCCCTTTTAACTTCAGTTCTTATGTTGACGCTGTTACAAGTTGGTTTACGACCTTTTGTCCTTGCATCCAATCAAAAGCAGCAACACTGACCTTTTATAGATCAGGATGTGTATTAATTTGAAGATGAAATGAAATGAAGACATCAGTGAAATATTTGGAGTTGTCTTCATTTTGTTTGGCTTCATTTACTGTTGAGGTCTATGGGGAAGAAAGCACTGCATGTTGGTTTTTAGCCTGGAGCCAGTGGGGGACGAGGAAAGGAGCAGGACCAATCCCTGGAAAGCGGGTTTTCAACTGGCCAATCCAAGATTGCTTCTGTCTTCATTTTAACTTTTGATTTACTGAGTCACAGAAGCACTCAGGTGGAGCACATTAAAAAAGCCATTTACAGCAAAACATCATTCAATTAGTCTCATATTTGAATGATTTCAGACAGGAAAGGTGAAGCTCGTGAAGTTTAAAGATGGAGGAAAAGTTAACAAAAACTTCAGAGAAAGGCTGCTGTCTGACTATCTGTGTAGACATCCTGAAAACCTGACTGGATTAGATCTCTTGTTTGGGAACTGCTGCTCTACACTGATGCAGGGAATTATTTTAGAAGCCTTACTCTTAATTCCACATGTAAAATCCGACATTGACATGTGAAAATGGCGATTTTAGAAAGTGATAGGTGAATAATCATGTCCTGGCAATGTTCCAGTTTTTATACTGTTTCCTTCTATTTCCTTTTTTAATTGGTCTTGTTTTATTTGATTCTTTTAGGTGTCAAATATGTGTGCATATATAGTCCGAAGCTATTTCGCTGGCCACTTTTTTTAGGAGATATTGTACAATCTCCAGGAACAAGCAGGAATGAGTCTTCACACATATGGGTACGTCGGTACCGAAAGAGTTGGCGCGGGAACGCTTCCCAGCATCCAATCAAAGAGCTTTTGGAAGCATCCCACCACGCCTGCGTGCTGCCTTCCCGCCTTTCCCAACTGTCTCTCCTCAGTTTTCGTTTTTCCGCGGAGCCGGCAGGACGTCCTCCTGTCACCGCAGAAAATTCTTGTTTTATTTCTTTAGTTTTCTTGTGGTCGCGGCTGTCTTCCCGACGCCACCGGTACCGCCGGTGTTTTCTTTTCTTTTCTTGTAAAATCTTCCTTTTTCAAGGAATATTTTTTCTTCATAGTGTCACGGTGTCTTAGGCCTTTTAGGCCTCTTCTTTTTCCTTCATGGAACCGCCAGCCACTTTCTCCAAGAAATGTTCAAACTGTGGCGCTACAACTTTATTTTTAGACCCTCGAAGTCGGTGTCTAACCTGCTTGGGTCCTGACAACAGTTTGGTGAGAAGAGGTCTTCAATATCGAGGTTCCCTCGATACACGGTTTCCCTCCAGCTTCGGGGCACTGTCCCCTTCTTCTTCTACACAGGATCAGGTAACCCACAAACAGTCTGTTAAGACTAGCCAGCCCTCGAGTGGTAGGTCTCATGCAGAGCATGTAGACGGCTCCGGCCTTGCCCTCGAGGGCCTACTGGCTTCAAAACCCCGGCGAGAGTCTTCGTTCTCAAAAGCCTTTCAGGGGTTTCAGGTTCTTCCTGGGGTTCACCCCTCACAGAACATACCTGAGCCGTGTCCGGTGGTGGCATCCGCTTCGAGCGCTACCGATACCCCGACATCAGCACTGGTGTTGGATGAAACACTCCTCACCAGGGATGGTCATCTGGCGTCCTCGGTGCCTTCGGGACCAGTGGATACACTCCAGACTGACCTTTCATTATCGGTACCAGCACCAATACTACCACCGATGTCGGTACCCTCCAGACGTGCATCGATAGCCTCGCTTCCTTCGATGCCGAGTCTGGAATCGGTCTCCAGTCTGGAGGACTGGGTACCGACTTGCCTTGGTACCGCCTCTCGGTGGTACCGAAGGCTCGGTTCCGATGATTCGGATCCGCAACTCTCGGTTCCCCCGAGGCCGATTGAGTTGCCACTAGCTGACCTTCATTCACCGGTATCAGACACGGTACCGAAGTCGGTACCGATGTCCTCATTACCCTTACGGTCGGTGCCTTCCATGCTTCGCTTGTCGATGCTGAGTTTAGAATCGCTCTCTAGTCTGGAAGACTCGGTACCAATACACTTTGGTACCGACACCGACCGATACTGGTGGCTCGGTACCGAGGATAGCACCCAGAGGTTTTCGGTTACCTCGGTACCGATTGAACTGTCACCGATGACTGCTCCGATGTCTTTGTCGGGCTCGACTCCGACATCAGTACCAGTATCCACAGTAGCACCGTGGCCAACTCCTACCATTGTATTGTCTTATGTCTTAGTTCCCTTTCTTGTTTACTTTTATGTCCTCTCCCGACTTTGCTTTCCTGTTAGTTATGGCGTTCTTTTCTCTACCCTACAAAGTGGACTTTTATTTTTATTGTACACCGCTTAATGCCTTGGCCATAGCGGTCTATCAAGTGTTTTAATAAAGATAAAGATAAAGATACCATGCTTTTTTCAACAGGATCGCTCCCTTCTATGCCAAGCTTGGAGTCGATACCTGGCATGGACAATGTGGTAATGACGGTCGCTGCTCCTGACAGCCAGTACCGGCGACCATCCCTTAAGCATTCCACACTCCACTGTGCAGGATCTTCTATTCCTATATATCGGGATAGCTCTGTCGGTGCTCAGGCTAGTTCTTCAGATCTAACCTGTCCAAGAGAGATTCCTGTTGGGGATCCCTCTTTTCAGAGTTTCCTCCGGGATATAGCAAGATCTCTTGCCATTCCTATCCCAGGACATGATCCTGCACAAGGCTCTGTTTCTACCACAGCAAAGGAGAACATAATGCTTCCTTTGCATCATTCCTTGCAGGATCTCCTTCTAGGAATGTGGGAAACACCTTTAAGGGTACCCCCACCTTCCAGAGCAACTGATCTCTTATATCAGGTGCCCCCCTCTCCAGGGTTTCAAAAGACTCAACTTCCTCATCATTCCATAGTTGTGGAATCAGCAATGAGGCGGGTAAAGAGCAAGAAAAAGCACTTTTCTTATCCGTCAGGTCGAGAATCTAGGATGCTTGATGCCTTTGGACGTCAAACCTTCCAGACATCTATGCTTTCTGCAAGAATTCTCTCATATATTTTCTATATGAGTCTATCTCTTGAGGAGGTCACAAAGCAATTACATCTTTTGACTCCTTCCCTTTCAGAGTCCAAGAGTGCAGACTATTCTTCACTGCTCAAGCATCTCCAGAATATCTCTTGGTTTCTTACTCGTGCTTCCCTAGACTCTTTTGAGTCTGTTAGCAGGACTTCTGCTATAACTATAGGGGCACGACGTAGAGGCTGGCTCCAAGCTTCAGACTTGGACAAATGGGCACAGCACAGACTGGGATATACTCCTTGCACTGAAGACAATCTTTTCAACAAGGAGTCTTTACGTCAGGTTACTCAGTTCTCCACTGACTTACCTGTTCCTAGGGGCTGTTCTGCACCTTCTTCTGTCCCAGTAGGTAGGAAATATCCTGCCAAACTTTCTTCCCATAGGAGAAGAAGGTTTTATGCATCATCTGCCCATCATACAGATGTTCCCAAACAGGGGAAGCATCGTCCTGGTCTGCAGAGTTCAACCTCTCACCAGGCTCAGCAAACCCAGCAACCACAGGGTTTCTGATCAATCCATCAGATGCTTATGACTCTTGGGATTAGAATCTGCAGTTGCTTCTTCTCAATAGAGGCAATCCACTGCTGTCATTCTAAATCCTAAACATGGATATCTTCCCGAAAGACATCCATTCTTTCTATGTTCTATGAGCTGTCAGGATGTTCATGCTTCTAGGTCACAGGGTTCTCCTCTTTTTCCTGCTAGGGAAAGAGGTCTATCCACTATCAAACGATAGTTTCCTGTGCCAGCATGTCTTTTTTTCCTTTCTATAAACTTACTACTTTGTAAGTTTTCTTCAGCTCCATTCTCTTTACCCTCTTACCAGGTTTTCCTCTGTAAGAGCGGTATTGCTTCACTGGAGGGCTTTTTCTTCAGCCTCTCTAGTTTTCTTACTTTTCCAGTGCGGAGTTCTCTTTGAGTTGACTCCTCTTTTTCAATCTTGCTTTGAAGCAATTCATCAGACACATCCAGAGTTTTCTACTCTTGTTTTGTCTGTTCTTTCTGTTTTTAAACTGTACCATTCTTCTACTGTCTGGGAAGCAGCTGCCAATGCAGGAGCCTTAATGTTTGGACCACTGGTTCTTGTCCACCAGCAACCAGATTTGTCCTCCACTAACATTCTGTCTCGTCTTAGTAGTGGCTCCAAGTCAGTGCTGTCATCTGTCTTGGAAATTTTTTCACTACAAGCTTGTTGGATTGTCTTCTCTTTCTGCCATCTCCATTCCCCTGGGTTTGGCAGCATAGTTGACATAGGTACTGGCTCTCCTGCAGCCAGTTCTATCTCTTCATTCTCCTGCATCATGCTCTCTGCAATTCTACAGAGAAGCTCCCCACTATGGGCCCTTGCTAGAGAGCATGGGGGCCTTTTCTCCAACAGCTATACTAGATGGTTGAAAAAGACTTTTTCAGTCATGTCTCCCATGACTAGAAAAGTTCTCCTTTTTAATATAAAGGACATAGGCCGCCTCTTACGTGAAAGCTTAAGGAGTTGCTAATTCCCTGCTTTGGTCCATAGTATTTCCAATAGGGAATATGTTTTCTCCTTCCAGCTCGTCCTCATGGTAAGAACGCATGATACCTTTTTGCCCTTAAGCAGGTCAGCATGGTATCTCATTCCTATGCGTCTTCTGTTCACTTACCATGCTAGAGTTCTAAAATACTCGGGACTTGCTGGCTGCAGACTAATATCATCCTCTGCTTTTCACGTAACTATCCTGGTTATTCTACTAACTAGCATCCCTGTAGCCATAACCAGTGGGAATTGATTCTCTATATATCTTCTCAAGTAGGTTCCACCTTCTTGTTATTAGATGAATCTTTCCTCTCCACATTTTTCCTATGTGAATACCTTTTTGTAGGCATATCTCTGTCTGCTTCTTTGCAGACTTCCATATAGAGGCCTATATATTCATACCTATAGCACACATCTTACAGATGTCTATGTCTATCATTTGTGTGTATTTTATGCCCTTTATATCTATATGTTATATATATATATATATCAAGATATTTTATTATCGGTAGATATGTATTCTGCTTTATCTACCTGACTGTCGAGGCTCATATAGCTATATGATTCTGACAGATGGGCTTTACCCATACTTATGCTATCCAGCATGTTTTGGGGTCCTACACTCACAACCACTTGGGTGGTAGTTAACACCTACCATAACCTTAAGGTTAGGTACCTCTGAAGCTCTCCATGTTCCAGTATCTCTCCCAGCTGACTTCAGTTAGGAGAGACATTGCGGATCTTCAGCTAATCACAGGCTCTAACGCCTCCGGCGTTTGTCCTTTCTTTTGGGATACAAGGGGTTCCCATACCCTTTCTCCCCACAAGGACTGGGCCTGTTTGTCCAAATCGGTTAGCCTTTCTCTTTTTGTTCCTAAGAGTGAGCCACTCTGCTGCCAAAAGAGTTCGGCTTTTATCATAAAGCCTTCCGCTGAAGGCCCATCGTTTTTGTACTACCCCAGTTTCTCCTACTGGGGTCACCTGTTACCTTTCAGGATTCTGACCTCCATTGCTTTTCCTACAGGTTTACTACCTCCACTTACAGTGAGGTCCTTCTCGAGGTTCCTCTACTGGGTTCCCCAGTAGATCCCATGAACCTCCATACTTCTCTGAAGTCCTGTTAGGGGAGGTCCATATTGCAATATTTTTCTTTGCAATATCATTGATGACAATTATCATCCACACATGGACTCCTTATCTGCAATCCTATGCTAGGTTAACTGTTCCACAGCACCTTTCTCTCTTCAACTCCTACCCTCCATCCTCAGGATGCCTGGTGTTGTGGGGGATAGCATGTTCCAACCTATGACATGCTGGGACTCCAGGCATCTCAGCTTGGGAGTCCCCATATGTGAAGACTCATTCCTGCTTGTTCCTGGAGATAGCACAGTTACTTACCTGTAACAGGTGATCTCTGGGAACAGCAGGAATAAGTCTTCACAACCCACCCACCTCCCCAGGAGTTGTATCTCTATCTATCTTTCCTTTCCTCTCTCTCTCTCTTTGTCTCAGCTTTAAAACTTAACTGAGGAGAGGCAGTTGGGAAAGGCGGGAAGGCAGCACGCAGGCGTGGTGGGATGCTTCCAAAAGCTCTTTGATTGGACGCTGGGAAGCGTTCCCGCGCAGACTCCGTCGGTACCGATGTACCCATATGTGTGAAGACTTATTCCTGCTGTTCCCAGAGATCACCTGTTACAGGTAAGTAACTGTGCTTTATGGGGTTGAACTGCAAGGGTGCCAACGCTGTTGACCACAACTGTATGTATACTACCTATAGGAAATGGGGAACACACATGTAGATGTTTTACATGCTCAGGCCAGGCCCAGAGCATGCCTCAACATGCCCCCTTCCAAATTCTACCTACTAAATGCAGCCATGTGTAAATTCAGCACTTTCTAAAATCGCCATTTTCACATGGATGCCATTTTCACATGTCAATGTCGGATTTTACATGTGGAATTAAGAGTAAGGCTTCTAAAATAATTCCCTGCATCAGTGTAGAGCAGCTCAAGACGTCAGGACCTTCAATGGACCGGTGTCGTCCGTCCTTACATTCCTCTCAGTTCAACCTTCCAACTGCTCACTGATCCTCTGCTCTGAAGACTGCTTGGGTTAATCTCAATAGCAAGGTTCACGCTACACCAATCAGTGTTTCAAGCCGCTCAGGAAGGTTGAACTGAGAGGGATGTGAGGACGGACGACACCGGTCCATTGAAGGTCCTGACCTCTTGAGCTCGAAAGGCAATATTGGGAATATAGAAAGCCATCAGCTAAGTACTTTGCAAAACAGTTGATAGTGATTTACTGTATATCATTTAAATGTCATCCGGAGATTGAAAGTGCAGTGTTCCTTGGTTTAAATGGTAATGGCAGCCGACTGTGCTGTTGATTCTTTGTTTGTAGGATCCGTTTGGGTCCTTTAAAAATGATTAAAACGGAGGGCTCACTTCGAGAGAGGAAAAGTTTATTCTCATGGTGAGTTATCCAACAAAAAAATTCACACACATATTCACACATTTAAGATGTGTTAGAGCTTACCTGGTTCCTGTAGAAACAATAGTTATTAGAAATCAAGTGATAGGTAGATATATTGGGGTTGATTTCTGAGGGTGTACATAATATCAATTAGGACATGATTATTGGCACCCTTATAAACAATTCAAATCAGTATGAACAGAAGAACCACATTCCCATTTTAGTAAAATTTGACTCACCTGTGATCATTTGTCAGTAGTTACATGACTTGAATCAACCAATAAATGATGGCTCTAGTGTTTAAAATGGCCACATTCACTCCCTGTTCCATTTTCACAATGGTGAAGACAAGAGAGCTGCCTGAGACCGTCAGAAAAGTCATTATCACCAAACTTCAAAGGGGTACAAGGCCATCTCCAAAGACCTTGGTATTTCTGTGTCTACAGTTCACAATGTTATTAAGAAGTTTTCTGCTCATGGAACTGTCAAGAACCTCAAACGATGTGGTGGGAAGATGAAAAGTAATCCAAGAAGATTTTGAAGGATAGTGCGAACTGTTGGAAACCCCCCACGTACGATGTCCAAAGAGCTTAAGGCTGACTTGGAGCAATCTGGAGTGGTGGTTTCAACCCGCACCATATGCTGCGCACTAAACAAAGAAGGACTTCATGGGTGAAGGCCAAGGAGGACCCCACTGCTCAAAGACAGACATAAAAAGGCACACCTGATCTTTGCCCAAACCCACCTTGAGAAGCCACAATCCATCTGGGAAAATATTCTGTGGACAGATTAAACCAAACTTGAGCTCTTTGGCAACGCAGACCAACAATACATTTACAGGCAAAGAAATGAAGCTTATAAGGAAGAAAACACCCTTCCTACAGTTAAATATGCTGGAGGTTCCATAATGTTGTGGGGCTGTTTTGCTGCCTCAAGGACTGGAAGCCTGGAACATATTAAAGGAATCATGAAATCAGAGGACTACCAAGGTATTTTGGAGCAAAATGTGCTATCTAGTGTCAGAAAACTAGGTCTGGGTCGAAGATCATGGGTCCTCCAGCAGAACAGTGACCCAACACATACATCCAAATGCACAAAAGAATGGTTAAAAAGGAACAAATGGACTGTTTTAAACTGGCCAGCAATGAGCCCTGATCTCAATCCAATTCAGAACTTTTGGAAAGAGCTGAAATCTGCCATTGGTAAAAGGAATCCTGGAAACATTCATGAGCTGGAACAAATCGCAGTGGAAGAGTGGGAGAAACTACCAGCAGATACATGTACAAAACTTATATATGGCTACAAGAAATGTTTCGAGGCTGTCATCATTGCCCAGAGTTGTGCAACCAAATATTAGTGGAGGGTGCCATTAATCCTGTCCAAGCCATATTTTGTTTTTCTCAGAAATTACTACATCTAAATTGCACAGACATCTTTTTTTGTTGTTGTATACCTTTGAACATACTATTAAAATATTTTTATGACATACAGTTGAAATATTTCGAATTATTTCTCAAGATATTGTACACAACATACCTAAAATGCAAGGGTGCCAAGAATGTTGACTGCAACTGTATAACTGCAGTTGTCCACATTGGGATTTCCAGCTATTCCCTGACACATACAGGCTTTTAAAGACTGCTCATTTCAGGTAGCACTTTACAGGAGGGATTTAGGGAGTTATTCTCCTTAATCACCTGTTTATTTCTTCTCTCCAAATTGGACAGAAAAGTATCCATAGCTGCTGTTATTGTATCGATCCATCGCAATGCTAGTCTTCCTCTTGTGTCGACCTTCAGCCATCCTTTGAACACATCATGCAAAGGGAAAGATCATTAGAAAAAGGTATCATGCTTGGCAAGGTTGGAGGCCAGTGCCAAAGAGGAAGACCGGCATTGCGTTGGCTTGCTGTTGGATACCTTCCTCTTCTCTTGTCTCTTCCTATTCTGATGCTCTCTTTGGAGAGACAGCAGGTTCCCTTCAGATAAAATAATAGTGTTTGTATCTAATACTACTGTTAATGATTTGTATAGCCCTACAAGGCGTACACAGCGCTGTACATAGAAACATGATGGCAGAAATAGATCACATGGACTATCCAGTCTTCCTTTCTATATCAACTACAATACTCCCCCCTTTACCTTGTACAGACACATATAAAAGACAGTCCTTGCTCATTGGAGTTTACAATCTAATCAAGGCAGACAGTACAATTGATGAGAACAAGGGTACAGTAGGGAGGGGTAATAAGATAGAAGAAGAACAAACAATTAAGATCCAAAAGCAGCCTGAAAGAGATGAGCCTTTAGCATGGATTTGAAAAGAGGGAGAGATGAAACCTGACATAAGGATATAGATAGTTTGTTCCAGGCATAAGACTTGTATCAAGTCCCAATAGCGTGTATATTGCTGTCATCATGAAGGCCAAGCTTTCCTTTTGGTCCTCTAACAAAGAGAAGTATACTTCCAGTGTGGAGCTATGCTTTAGAGGACTCACTTCCTCCTCTCCTCTAGAGCATAAGTGTAAAAATGCAGTCAATAAACTGTATGAAATGATCAGACAGCAAAGGTATGAAAGACATTTTTTAGTTTTTAGAGAATGAAAGATGTCCGTTTTGAAAGTGTGCATTTCTTTGTATTTTGTTTTGTGCAGGAGGAATGCATTTCTCTTCCTCTTTCTTCAGTCTTCCACTGCTCAGGGTCAGGTTTCTTGGCTTTTTTGTTTCATGTTTTGTCTGCATCATTTTTAGCATCTTATTCGCCACTAGGTGATGGTCTCTGTTTTCCATGTGCACCTGCAGTGAAGGATTCTGTTAATGAGTAGGTTCTGAGTGGGAATCTACAGCAGTCCAGTTTGTTCTCTTTTCCCAACTGGAGGTGTACTATGTTCTAGATCTGCAGTACCGACTTTTCATAGGTAAGGTTGGTGCGGTTTGAGTTCTTGGAGTTGATGCTAGTATGACATGATAAGGTTCTGAGTGTCCATTTGCAAGGTTTTGTATTCCTCCTTTACCAAGCACTAGGGGGCCCTTTTACTAAACGCCACTATGGTTTCGCACTTAATGAGCATTACCACAAGCCTTTACGTTAGCTGTCGGGTGTATGAACAGTATGTCCTAATGTGTGACTGGGTACCATAGCAAGTGGCAAAGTAACGTGGCTTCACCTAATGGCACCCATAGAGGGGCTACGTGCCATGTTAACTTCATTCACACACTGTGTTCAGCACACCCACACCCTGCCTTTAACTCACCCACTGTCCACATCAGTGTACGAGAGTCAGTAAATGTGCATTTCAGCAGTTGGTACCTGGCATGTCCCCACGTTAGGGTTCACTGCAGCCACTTACTGCTTCCTAAAATCCATGTTAACTGTTAGCGGCATTTAGTAAAAGGATCCCTTTATGAAGTGAGTTTGTGTTTGCATGGTGAGTTGTAAAGTGAAATGTCCTACTTCTGCTCTGCACCCATTGCGAGGGGAGTTTATTAGTTTGTCTGGGAATGTCCCATGTGAATGAATAATTAAACTCTGTATGATTTACGTAACAATGTATGTAAGAGTGATTAAATGTAAAGTGAGAAATGAAGGTGGGAACAAGGTGGTGGAGCCGGGGTTCCCGAAACATAAAGGTGTTCCACTTCCCCTGTGCCGCTCCCAGACAGGGAGAGCAGTAACAGGAGTATTTCTTTGACTCAGCTTTCACCATGGAAATCCTCTTGCCAGAGCCCTGTACACTCTGCTTTCTGTTGCTTTTTTCTGCGTGGTGCAGGAGGAAGGAAGTGATTATGGCATGGCTTCCTTTATTCAATCTTTTGCTGTTTTTCACATGTTGCTGGCAGCACTGAACAGAAGACAGCAGCAGGCAGCAAGAGAAAAGACAGGAAGGAAGATATGTGTAGAAGTGTCCCATCCTCTGCCACTTCTTTCCTGGTTCTAGCAGTCATGATTTAGGGATGCGTCGAGCCCTCGGTGAGAGTCCTGCCGGTTGCGGTAAAGAGTCCGACTGCCGTCTTCTACAAATGTTTCTAATCCTTTCTTAACATCAGTTACACTGTCTGCTAACAGAAAACCCAAGAATACAATGACACTGTGGACTGATACTGAGAAGGATGTGTCTAGTAAGAGGTCCTCAGCCCACTGTGCACAGGAGGAACAGCCTAATGGTTAGAGCACTGGCTTGGGACCCAAGAGATCAGGTCTCAGTTCCCACTAGCACTGTTTGTGGCCTTGGGCAATTCACTTAACCCACCAATACCTCTGGAAAAAAAATTCAAGCTCTCAATGTCCCTGTTAATGTATATCACCAAATTTAAGTTACAATATAAACTGCTGACTGAAATCATAAAGCAGTCTAAAAAACCCTGTTAAATAAATTAATGCTTAGTGAACTGCTGAACATTCCCAGACAGAGCTGGGGCAAGATTGCTTCAAGCAGCTTTGAGTCCACTAACTAGATAAATGCTTGGCCTGACTATCCTGGTAGTAGCTGAAGAGTGCTGTGGTCCCCCTGAAGCCAAATCTCCAGGTTGATTTTAAACTCTGAGTAATGGCTGAGTGGTCTAATGTGGCAGCCGGGTAACTTTGCAATGAACTGAACTCCGAAACTTTCCAGCACAAGGGCACAGCCCTCTCCACCCCAAAATAGGGAATAGGACTAGGAAAAGCTGGCCTGCAACCCCTTCATTAAGCTTAGAGTTTAACACTGCAAAATGGGAGGAGGAAAAAGAAAACCATGAGACGCCCAGTGACCAGAGCGTGAACTCTCCCAGCACACTCCGAGTTACGCTTGTGCAGGGGGCCAGGCTGAGCTTTGGAAACTCTGAGCCCAGCACATCCCGCTGTCAACAAATTAAGCTGTGGCAAGTGTGATCTTTTGCTGGGGGCTGATTAGCGAGACATAAATTTTACATCACTCGTCAGCCAAGCCAAATAGTGCCTAAGCTACCAGTCAACGCCAGCCTGTAGGGGATGCTGCAAATCTCACCCCTACCCCTGCCTCTATACTCCATTCCCAATGTTTACGTATAAGGATTTCGGGAGCCCTCCTAATTTTATCAGTTCAAATACTCAGAGATGGGAAGGTCTGCATTATAACCCCTGGTTCTTTGTTGCAGTCTGAGAATTGAGTCTGGGACAGGACCTATAGGAAATCTGTTAACGTGTGTGTAGCACACATGAGAAAGCATCTGCTGTGTGGAGCAGAGAGATTCAAAGTCGTTTATTTCTGTGGCTTGCAGACCTGCAATCCGCCTAAATGCGCTCAGTGGGATATTCAGGGACACAGACTATCCCCGGCTTCGGCCTCTGCTTGCCAGCTAGCATCGGGGTATTGCAGGGATACAATAGAGGTGGCACCTGGGGAGCTGTTTCCTTAAGCAACTGCCTAGCCTTGCCCGATGGCTGGACTGGCCCTGTGCACAAGACAGTTGTTGGAGGTCTTTGTATTGATTATATTAAAACAGCACCCTGTAATTAAACAGAAATGGCTGGATTGCAGCACTGCTCTATGGTGCCCAGGTCTTTATTTTATTTATTTATTTGACATCTCTTCTATATCACCTTTCCAGTTATCAAAGTGGTTTACGGTGATCAATTGAACAAAGAACTTTAACATGTACTTTAAAGTAAAATAAGGGAGATATGTTATGTAGCACAGTGTCTAGTACTTAATCTATACATGTGTCTGCAATGGTATATGTGTAATTTATTAATCATTGTTACATACTATTGGACTTTGGAAGTCTAGGTTTCTGATCTGAATACTTCCTGGAAGATGTGAGTTTTCATTTTTTTTCTGAAGGCTGATATGTCGTTGATGGCCCTTAGGGTACTTGGGAGGGAGTTCCATAGAGCGGGTCCGTAGAATGTGAATGTTCTTTGACAAGTTGCCTGTGTACTTTTGGTTTTATGTAGGAGGTTTTGGTTGTGTTGTCTTCACGATCTGTTGTTTGCTATCCATTGTACTAGAGAATATAAGAATTAACAACATAAGAACATAAGATATGCCATACTGGGTCAGACCAAGGTCCATCAAGCCCAGTATTCTGTTTCCAACAGTGGCCAATCTAGGTCATACGTACCTAGCAGTTTCCCCAAAAGAAACAGGTTCCGCAATGCTTGTACTGGGTCAAGCATTGATATCCAGGGTCCCTTCTTAATAATTGTTTATGGACCTTTCCTCCAGGAACTTGTCCAAATCTTTTTTAAACCCAGCTACACTAACAGCCTTTACTACATCCTCCGGTAACAAATTCCAGAGTTTGATTACACGTTGAATGAAAAAAATATTTTATTTTGTTAGTCTTAAATAGTTTACCCTGTAGCTTCATTGCATGTCCCCTAGTCTTTCTATATTCTGATAAGGTAAACAATCGATCTACGTTTACCAGTTCCACTCCGTTCATTAATTTATAGACTTCTATCATATCTCCCCTCAGCCATCTCTTTTCCAGGTTAAAGAGCCCTAACCTTTTTAGCCTCTCTTCATAGGAGTATCCTTCCATCCCCTTTACCATTTTGGTGGCTCTTCTCTGAACCTTTTCTAATAACGCTATAATTCAGCAGCCTGTTTGTGTATTGTCTTATAAGTGCTCATGATAGATTTATATTTAATCCGAGCTTGAATGGGGAGCCAATGTAAGTTTTTTAACAATGGGGTAATGTGATCGGTCCTTGCTATTCCTGAAATAAGTTGGGCAAGTTGTAATGGGAGGAGTGATTGTTTTGAGAGTCCTTAGAGAAGATGTGGGGTGATGAGTGCCTGGGATACAGTTTGGAAATGATTGGAATCTAACAGGCGGTGTAGTATAACCAGAGGGTTAAAAATAAAATACATTTTGCCTTGTTAGGCTGGGGAAGTGCTGTCCACTGTTAGCTGTGGCAGCAGGATTTGTTTTTCTTTCGGCTCCAGGGAAGTTTTTCAGACTCCGGAGCTGTGTTTAGGTGGGGGAAATGCAGGGACCTCAGGAGTGTGCAGCCTTTCTGAAAAAGGGAAACTGCAGAAGCTTAAGAGAGAGGAAAGTGTAACAGAGGCAGCAGTATGAAGCAGGAGAATATAAGAGTAAAGATAGGACTGAGTATTGTGGTGATGCACATGCAGCAGAGCCCTTTAAAACTGAAAAAAAAGAGGTTTTTTTTCATAAACGGGGGATGGGCTCACCAAAATATAGCTCCCAAACAGAAAGAGAAACTAAAGCACACACTAGCAGGGCTAGCCTGAAGCCACACCCAGCCTCTGGAGTAGTTGCAGGCAGAGAGAGGGTGGGGCCAGGGAAGGAAACAAGCCACAGAACATTTAAGCTGCGTCACACAGGAAGTGAGGCAGAACAGGGTTTCTCAGCAGAAGTAGCAGAACAAACTGAACAAGGAGGAGAGCAAGCAGGACGTGCTCAGACACAGGAAGGACTGCAGGGAGAGACTGCCAGAGGGCAGGAAAGACTGCAGGCCAGAAGCCAGGAGGAGAGGCAGAGAGTCCAGAGAGACCAGGGGAAGAGGCAGCATTACAAGGCTGAGACCTGGTGGTTCAAAGGGGACCAGCCACAACTCCCAAGGCAAGTGTCAAGGTTGTGGGCAAGAAAGGAGCTGGGGAAGAAGTCAGGACTATACGTCTGATTCTGAAGGCAGCAGCTCAAGTCCTGGGCCCTTGAACAGACAGTACAGAAAGTCCGATAAAAGGAGGGTTTCTGCCAGCCAAACAACTCATATTTTCCCTGAGGTGGAGTTGTTAAGGGAGAGAAGGGCAAGAGGTTCTGACCCAGTTAAAAGGGGGAGCCAGAAGCTAAAATGGGGAAAACTTTTTAAACTTTTAAAAGAAGTGCAGCAGAGTGTGCCAGAAGTTGCCCCAAGCCCTGAGCTTTATAATTCACCGGAGGAAATGGAAGTTGAGCTTTATCCAGACAGTCCAGTGTCTTCAGCAGAGTCAATGGAGTGTGGACTTTGTGTGAGAAATGTTTAATGATTTTATGGAAGGCTGTATGATACAGGTTAAGAAGATAACATATGTGCTGGTATCAATGAATGCCTAGGATAAGGGCAGACAAGAAGATAGAAACCTCGTGTTTAAAAGCAGCCAGTTTTACCACTGCTAAAGCCCGGTTAAGAAGGCTAATGGTTTTAAACTAAGAGGCAGCACATGGCTGGTATCCTAATCTGCAGCAGCTGAGAATGTGAATTCAAAACTGTCTTATTGAAGTTTTGTTGAACTGTGCACTTAACAGTATTTTGATGGTTTTGTTAAATGGAAGAAGGCAAAGTTAACAAGAGTGGAGAAAACTACTTGGAGAGTTTTTGCTAAGAAAGTTACTGGAGAAAGTATCCTATTTTTGGTTATATTTTTGGTTTGCTTTATCATGGTCATTTGTCAAAAATTGATTCCACGAAGAAAACAATAAAAAGCAATTTATTTTTACAAATTGTCCTGTGTCCTCATCCACTCGTACTGCTTACAAAGCAGGCCACAACTACACAAAAAGAGTGATGACCGGCGCACCCCACTAGGCAGCCGCCTAGACGGACATGGCGCCGCCACAGTATGTGTGAGCTGGATTGAAGTTTTAAAGTACTGATGTAGAGAGGAAAATAGTTGAGAAGACATTGGTTGTCTTTAGATTGTCTCTTCTGAGAAAAGCTAGGGTTAAAACTGCCTGTTACAGGAACTACTGCCTGGAAAGAAATCCTATTCACCCTGATTTAATTGAGCATTGGAGGTGAGTCCTTGGGTTTAGCATTGAGAGTATTTGTAGGAATATTTGCACTTGATTTATTGTTGGAAAATCTGAAAGTCTTGTGGATTTTCAACAGGAGTCTCTGACAATAGAAAAAGACTGTGTGCTTTTAAAATAGGTGATCCTGAACAAGAGAAAGAGGATTAATTTTTTTTCTGGTGACAAACCTGACACTAGTGCCCAAAGGAAAAAATTGGTTGGAAAACCTGAATAACTTAGTTGGAGAGAAATAGAAGAGGCCCTCCATGCTTGTTGGTATTTGTTGAGGCCTGCTGTGGAGTTTTTGTAATATGAACTTAAACAAGGCTCACATCCAGGAATGTGCAGGAATATTTTCTGAATAAAACAAAATAAGCTTAAACTCCTGTCAGAGCTCTGACTAGATTGATGCCAGAAGCAATGGGAATGTTGATGAGCTGACTGGCTGATACTACTGTGTGATTCTCAGAAGCTTTGAATTTAAAAGTAGGTGCTTTTTTTCAGACCACACTTACCAAACAATAGCTTCCTGGCAGGAAAATATTAAGGACAAGGATTTCCCTCTATAAATGGTGACTTGTTACAATACTCAGGAGAGTGTTTGAGTGAGTGTGAGTGTCAGGGTAAGAGGAAATAGATAGCCCAGGCCAGCTGTATTCCACGCTGTAAGAAAAGTGGAAGGAAGTCCAAAAACCTGCCAGCATGGTTTAAAGGTGAGGTCAAAGAGGCTGTTGTTGCCAAAAAAAGCATCTTTCAGGAAATGGAAAAAGGAGCCAAATGACAAAAACAGAAAACAACATAAGCACTTGCAAGTTAGATGCAAGGCATTGATAAGGCAGGCAAAGAGAAAATTTGAGAAGAAACTTTCTATGGAAGCAAAAACGCGTAATAAACACTTTTTCAAGTACATTCGTAGCAAAAAACCTGTGACAGAGTCAGTTGGACCATTAGAAGATAGAGGGGTAAAAGGGGCAATAAGAGGGGACATAGCGGAGAAACTGAATGAATTCTTTGCTTCGGTCTTTACTAAGGAAGATGTAGGGTTGTTACCCATGACTAAAATGGCATTTAAAGGTGATGTTGCAGAAGAATTGAAAGAAATATCAATACACCAGAAAGATGTATTACAACTATTTTGATAAACTAAAGAGTATCAAATCACCTGGATCAGATGGTGTGCATCCAAGGGTGTTGAAAGAACTGAAATATGAGATTGCAGACCTACTATTAGGAATCTGTGAACTAAAATCATCTGCAATACCTGAAGATTGGAGGAGGCCAATGTAACACCAATTTTTAAAAAGGGTTCTAGGGGTGATCTGGGAAACTACAGACCGATGAGCCTGATATCAGTATTGGGAAAAATCGTAGAAACCATTATAAATAACAAAATTACTGAACATATAGATAGTCATGGCTTAATGGGAGACAGCCAACAAGGCTTTAGCCAAAGAAGGTCTTGTCTTACTAATCTGTAATGTTATGTTTTTTAGAAGGTGGAATAAACTGGTAGACAAAGGTGAGTCAGTTGATATAGTGTATCTGTATTTTCAGAAAGCCTTTGACAAGGTCCCTCGTGAGAGATGTGGTGAAATTAAAAAGTCATGGGATAGGAGGCAGTGTACTATTGTGGATCAGGAACTGGTTAAAAGACAGAAAGCAGAGGGTAGCGCTAAATGGCCAATTTTATCAATGGAGAAAGGTGAATAGTGGAATACCCCAGGGATCTGTGCTGGGTATGCTACTTTTTAACATGTTCATAAATGACCTGGAAATGGGAATAACAAGTGAGGTAATTAAATTTGCAGATGACACAAAATTATTCAAAGTTGTTATAATCCACGAGGACTGTGAAAAATTGCAGGAGGACCTTCATAAATTGAAAGACTGGGCATCCAAGTGGCAGATGAAATTTAATGTGGACCAGTGCAAAGTTATGCACCTAGGAAAGAACAACCCAAACTATGGTTACACGATGCAAGGTTCCACATTAGGAACTAACACCCAGGAAAAAGATTTAGGAGCCATCGTGGATAACATGTTGAAACCCTCCGCCCAGTGTGCAGCGGCGACCAAGAAAGCAAATAGAATGTTAGGAATAATAAGGAAAGGAATGGAGAATAAAACAAAGGATATTATAATCCCTCTGTATTGTTCCATGGTGCGACCGCACCTTGAATATTGTGTGCAATTCTGGTCGCCATATTTTAAAAAGGTTACAGCGTTATTAAAAAAGGTACAAAGATGAGTCACCAAAATGGTAAAGGGAATGGAAGGATACACCTATAAAGAGGCTAAAAAGGTTAGGGCTCTTCAACTTGGAAAAGAGACGGCTGAGGAGAGATATGATAGAGGTCTATAAATTATTCATGCCATCAAAATATAGAAAGACTAGGGAACATGCAATGAAGCTACAGTGTAACCTATTTAAGTCTAATTAGAGAAAATATTTTTTCACTCAACGTGTAATGTGATGCAGTAGCCAGCACAGAAGCTATGATAATAGGGGAAAAAGAAGAACTTACCTTGCAGTCACATAGGCAGCAAACACATTCAGTTTACAATGAGCCAAAGAATAGTAGAACAAACTTTCCCCACACCAGATATGACGCAGCAAAAAGTCAGAGAGCTAATCAGGTTCACCTGAGCAGGGAAGCACGTACGACGTGCAAGAGACAAGAGGATAAAAGCAGTTGGGAAATTCCAGCAAAGGGAGGCAGAGAGTTGGAAGGAAGAGAAGAAGTGGGTGTGGCTGGAGGAGTTACAGATGCCGAGCCAGTGAGGGAGGAGACAGCTGAACCAGAGAGTGCTGGAAGAGCCAGTGCAGGAGTCTCCCAAGCCAGAGGGGGCATCGACCCGAGAAGAGTGACCAAGCAGGTAGAGGACAGACGTCACGAACAGGAGAGCTTGCTGGATCCAGGAAGCACGGGGTATGTCCCGGTAGCAAGGAGCAGCAGGAGTAAAACCTTTCCAGAAAGTGGCTACAGCCCAGCTCAAACTACTGGTGTTTGGAACTCTCGGGGAAAGGCACGCTACAGCCCAGACAGAAAGGCCTGGTTAACAGAGGAAGGAGTGGAAGCTATATACCCCAGAGGAAAAGCTAAGTACACCATTTTCTCTAAAGGGAAAGAGGTGGGTCCGGCCAGGAGAACTAAAGCTAACAGTGGGGAAGAGAATCCTTATTGGAGAGAAAGAGGGAACCTAAGAGAAGCCCCAAACACAGGTCCTGCACAAACAGGACCCTGTTTATGCAGAGCAGCTTCCTGCTATAGGAACTGTTGCCTCCCAAAGAAAGAGTTGTGTCAATAGCAGCCCTGAAGAGTGTTATCCATTTACAGGTCTGGACTGTGAACAAATGCAGTGGGAAAGCACTAGCCAGGAGGTAAAATCCAGTCCCATGGATTGCGCGATATGTCTCTCGGATGAGATAGAATCTCTCTGTTAAAGAAGCAAGCAGAAGCAGTGTTATAATTGTTTGGAAACGGTTCATCTTTATTTTGGCTGTGAAGAAACAGTTTATTTATGTTATTCTTTATTGCTGTATAAAACAAGTAAATCCATAAGGGAAGGGGAATAAACCCAGTTATTGTTTTTGCCTGACCACATGGCTACAGACTATTCTTTCAGAAGGCAAACCTGCATTGCATGCCCTAGGCGGGCGCCTAATAGGGGTGGTGTAGAGTCACAGTAATCAAGCTCCGGTATTCGTTACCTGTTGTTGTGTTGTTAGGTGCCGTCGAGTCGGAGTCGACTCATGGTGACCCTCTGGATAGCTATCCTAAATTGTGTTCGGTCTTCAGTCAGGCGGCTCATTGTTGACAGACTGGTACCCGTAGCTGCTGTTATTGTATTGATCCATCTCATTGCTAGCCTTCCTCTTTTGCGCTGACCTTCTATCTTGCCAAGCATGATATCTTTCTCTAATGATCTCTCTCTTCGCATGATGTGCCCAAAGTATGAAAGTTGAAGTCTTGTCATCTGAGCTTCTAAAGAAAGCTTAGGTTTGATGTCTTCTAGTACCGACTGGTTTATTCTTCGGGCAGTCCGTGGCATACACAGTATTCGCTGCCAGCACCATGATTCAAAGGCATCAATTTTCTTCCTGTCTATCTTTTTCACTGTCCAGCTTTCACATCCATATGATGTTATTGAAAATACCATGGCTTGAACAAGTCGAATCTTTGTATGGAGAGAGACATCTCTGCTCTTGAGGATCTTATCTAGGTCTTTCATAGCCATTCTGCCAAGAGCAATGCGTCGTCTGATTTCTTGACTGCTTGTTGCTTCTTTATTGATAGTTGATCCAAGTAGGTTAAAGTTGTTCACGATTTCAATTTCTTCTCCTTCAACGATGAACCTGTTGATTATGCCACTTGTCATGATCTTTGTCTTCTTTACATTAAGGTGCAGGCCCATTTTGAGACTATGTTCTTTGATTGTGAGAAGCAAATGTTTCAGATCATCTTCACTTTCAGCTAGTAATGTGGTATCATCAGCATAGCGAAAGTTGCTGATGACTCTTCCACCAATCTTCACACCTCTGTTGTCTTCATACAATCCTGCTTCTCTGATTTGTTCTGCATATAAATTAAACAGGTAGGGGGAAAGTATGCAGCCTTGTCTTACACCTTTGCTTATTTTAAACCATTCTGTTTCTCCTTGTTCCGTTCGAACTGCTGCTTCTTGATCAATGTACAGATTGTGCAAGAGTACGATCAGGTGTTCTGGTATACCCATGCTTCTTAATGTGGCCCAGAGTTTCTCATGGTTTACACAGTCAAAAGCCTTGCTATAGTCGATAAAGCACAAATAGATATCCTTTTGGTATTCTTTAGTCTTTTCAAGGATCCATCTCACATTAGCAATGATGTCTCGCGTTCCTTGCCCTTTCCTGAACCCTGCTTGCACTTCAGGTAGTTCTTGTTCCAGGTATGGTTGTAGTCTCTTTTGAATAATCTTCAGTAGAATCTTGCTGGCATGTGGGATCAGAGCGATTGTGCGATAATTTATACCTTTCTTTAGTATTGGTATAAACACAGATCTTTTCCAGTCAGTTGGCCATGATGTTGTCTTCCATATTTCTTGGCAGAGCCTTGTAAGTACAGTAACAGCTGCATCAGATTGCTGTAATACCTCTATGGGAATGCTATCAATGCGTGCTTTGTTCTTTGATAAGGCTTTCAATGCTGCTTTAACTTCTTCTTTCATCACCAATGGTTCCTGATCTGTGCTCCAAGGTGCTGGAATGTACTACCCCCTGGCATCCGGGCTATCAACAGCTTAACATAATTCAGGAAAGCCCTCAAATTCCATCTTTTCAACAAGTACCTTATAGAGTCTATGGCACCCATAGACCTCAGCGATTCCACCCATTAATACAGTTCCTTGGTGTCTCAATTAACATGCCAAGTCTGATTCTCTATAAGTAAAGATTATGTTCATAGTAACTGCTCCTTGTAACAGGTACCTATACAGTAGTGTTTTCCTTGTAAATAGTTTGTAAATAATTACCCTTGTTATCCAAGTTCCTTCCCTTGTTATCTGTAAACTCATGCATGTTGACTGTACTGAGATTTTTTGTTCTATGTGAACCGCGCTGATGCTGAATAGTGCGGTATATAAGAGAATATAAATAAATAAATAAGGTACAGGTTGAAATGGCTGTTGGTCCACTTGATCTTTATCATATAAAAACTCTGTATATTCCTTCCACCTTTTCTTGATCTTCTCAGCATCATTCAACATAGAACCTTGAGCATCTTGTAACATTCCAATTCGAGGCTGGAACTTTTTCTTTAACTCTCGTAGCTTTAGGAAAGCTGATCTTGTTCTTCCTCTAATAGTTTCTGCTTCTATTTCCTTGCATGCATCGTTGTAGTACTTTTCCTTGTCCTGTCTTGCTGCACGTTGGAAATCTCTATTGAGTTCTGTTATTGTCTTTCTCCTTTGGCTTTAGCTTCTCTGCGTTTCTGGGCAATTTTCAGAGTTTCTTCAGTCCTCCATTTTGGCCGTTTTTGCTTTTTCACCTTTTGTACAGACATAGAAACATAGAAACATGATGACAGAAAAAGACCACAAGGCCCATCTAGTCTGTCCTTCCATAACTACAACAGTCCACTTTTTACCTTTAGAGATCCTCTGTGTTGGTCCCATGCTTTTTTCAGACTTCTCGCTTTCTTCCAGTACAACCTTCTTGATGTCATTCCATAACTCTTCTGGAGCTCTGTCATTTGTATCTAAAGCAGAAAATCGATTTTGCAGGCAGTCTTTAAATTCCAGTGGTATATTCTCAAGGTCATATTTTGCTGCATTCATGAGTGGTTTGCTCTTTTTCAACTTTAGCTTGAGTTTGCATACTGGTAGTTAATGATCTGTACCACAGTCAGCTCCAGGTTTTGTCTTTGTTGATGTTATAGAACTTTTCCATCGTTGACTTCCACAGATGTAGTCAATTTGATTTTTATACAATCCATTGGGTGAAGTCCATGTGTACAGTCGCCGCTTGTGTTGATGGAAGAAGGTGTTTGAGATGAATAGATCGTTGGTCTTGCAGAATTCTATCATTCTTTCTCCAGCTTCATTTCTGTTGCCAAGTCCATATTTTCCAACTACTTTGCCTTCTTCTTTGTTGTCAACTTTTGCATTCCAGTCACCCATGACTATCAGGATATCCTGTTTGCATGTTCTGTCAATTTCAGCTTGTACTTGTTCATAGAACGCTTCAATTTCATTCTCTTCTGCAGCTGTTGTTGGGGCATATACTTGAATTATAGTTGTGTTGATAGGCATTCCTCGTAGACGAATAGAGATTAAGCATTTGCTGACTGCATTGTATTTCATTACAGTTCTTGCAAGTTTCTTCTTTATTATAAATGCAACACTATTTCTTCTTTGTCTTTCATTTCCAGCATAGTAGACCATGTGATCATCTGATGCAAAGTGCCCGATGCCAGTCCATTTCAGTTCGCTGACACCCAACAGATCAAGTTGTACACGTTCCATTTCATTCTTGACCACCTCCAACTTCCCTTGGTTCATGCTTCATACATTCCATGTTCCAATGTGTAAGACATCTTTAAAGCTTCTGACTCTCATTTCATGCGCAGCTACATCAGCAGTAAGACGTCCCGAGGGCTTTGATCCAACCACATCATAAATGCTGGCTTTACTCTGAGAAGTCTTCAGCTCTTCCCCAGTAGCTAGTTGAGTGCCTTTCGACCTGGGGGTCTCATCTTCCAGCACTATAGCACAGTTTGTTTTGTTGTAACTATCCATTGGGTTTTCATGGCAAGATGCAGAAGTAGATTGCCGGGCCTTTCTTCCACGCAGTTTAAGTTTGGTGTTGTTGCCGTTGTCACAGAAATGTGATCCTCCGCCGTCAACACTATCCCATTCTGCTGCTGCCCAGATGGGTGGTTTGTCTTGGTCTGGCACCTCAGCTGAGACCTGTTCATCTTGGGAGACCCTGCCAGTAGTTAAACTACCGATAGTTTATCTCTCAGCATCACTGATGCACACAAGCCCTCACAGCACGACAAGCTGCAAACCAAGTGAGGGATTCGTTACCTGAGGATGTAGTAAAAGCTGTTAGTGTAGCCCGGTTTAAAAAGGGTTTGGACAAGTTCCTGGAGGAAAAGTCCATAAACCATTATTAAAGAGGACCCAGGAAATTCACTTCTTGCCCCAGTACAAGCATTGTGGAACCTGTGTCTTTTGGGGAAACTGCTAGGTGCTTGTAACCTAGATTGGCCACTGTTGGAAACAGGACACTGGTCTGACTGAGTATGGCATATCTTATGTTCTTATGTTATGTTCTTAGGGAATTTTAATTATCTTTTTATTTCCATCTAGTTAGGGACCTTGCCTGGTTCTAAACACTCTGAACTTAAATACCTTCCAGGCTGCTGAGATGCCCTCACCCATATAGGCTTTTGCTTTATTGATTTTGACAAAGATAGGGAGTAGGAACTGAAATCCTGGAGAGAGCTTCACTGAATCTGGTTTGCTGAAGAACTGAATTGGCCCTTGAAGAATCTGCAGTCACTGAATTCATTGGGCCCCAACTCAAGAGAGTGACAAGAACACGTGAGGCACATGTGCACCAACACCTGGACTGAGGAAAAAATTGTGAGCTCATGACACTTAACTTCATTTGAAAAATACAGAGTACTCTGATTTAATGCAATACTTACCTTTTAAAAGGCGGTTGCTGTGAAAATAAAATAAAACTTCTGTCAGAAATAAATCTGAATAGAGAAAGGAAGAAAAAGTGTTTAAACCAGTACGTAGCTGAATTGTAAAGAAGCTTTCACTTTTAAAGAAAGAGAGTGGTAGCTTGGAGGAAATTCTGTGTGAAAATGCTTGTGAAACAGTAATAGAGACTTATTGTCCTTGAATGTTAGTTGCAATAGGTTTGGAGGGTCCTAGTGAAACAATCCTAGGATTCTGAATTCTTTTCTGTTAGTTGTAACTAATTGGAACCTGTTAATTAATAATTAATAACTTGTTTAGCAATCATAAATTTAATCTATAAATATTCTTTGGACTGGGAGCTTGTTTATTTAACTATATTCCTATATCATGCAGCTTGTGTAACGTCACCTTGACAGTGGGTCCTATATCCGATCCTCTTTTCAGAATTTATTTTCTTCTTATGCTTCTCTTCACTTCATGATGGAAGATGATAAGATGAGGTTAGTGTTTTCTTGATATGGGATTGCAGGTTTAGTTTCTGGTCCAATGTGATGCCAAGATAATTGACCTCTGTTTTGACTGGAAGGTTGGTGCCATTTAACTTGATTGTTTCTGGGGTTTTGTAGGATGGGTCCCGTATACTGAGAACTTCGATTTTATTATAATTGATTGAAAGATTGTTTTGTTTAGCCATTGAGTAACCTCCTTGAAGCAGGATTGTATGTTGGCGAAGTCCGGTTTCTTTGTGATAAATGGGGCAAATATCATCATATCATCAGCGTATATATGGTACTGTATGTTGTGTTTATGTATGACATCACAAATAGATTGGAGGTACAGACTGAAGAGAATCACTGAGAGGGACGACCCTTGAGGTATGCCGTTCTTTTGTCTTAATGGCTTGGATGTTTTTTCCTTTATTTTGATTTTTTGGTAACAGTCTGTTAGGTAAGAATGGAACCAGTTTAGTGGCATGCCACTTATTCTTATTTTTTTAGATGTTTGATGAGCTTATTATGGTTTATAGAGTCAAAGGAAGCAGATATATCAAGGAATATGAGAATGAATCCTTGTTTTGTCTTTTCAATTCCTGTTAGTAGAGTGTTTAGCAGTGAAGTGAGGAGTGTTTCAACACTATGCATAGGTCTGAACCCATGTTGTTGGGGATCTAGGGGTGAGAAGTTGTGAACCAAGTCTTGTAGCTGGAGCTGGACTGCTTTTTAAATTATTTTGGCTGGGAATAGGATGTTGGATATTGGTCTATAGGAGGATGGTCAGTTGATGTGTAATGAGGGTTTTTTAAGATGGGTCTGATAGAAGAGGTTTTCAGGGTGATTGACAATAGCCCTTTAGCAAGACACAAGTTTATAATCTTGTGTAGGGCAGGTGTTAGCTTGTTTCTGGCCATTTTTATCCATGATACAGAACATGGGTCAAGAGGGGAGGTGGAAGTGTTTATCATGGACAGAATTTGCTCAAGTCCTTCAGCTGAAATTGAATCAAATGTCATCCAAGTCTGGGTTTCTCCTTTTGTGCTTAGTGGTGGTTGATTTGATGTTGAGTATTCCTGGCAGGGTGATAGTTTGCTTTCCAGGAATAAGACAAAGCCTTGTGGCTGTCATTTTGATACTCTTTGTATTGGTGGGGTCCATGTGAATGATTTTTCTACTTGGAACAGTTCTCTGGGTCAGTTTAGTGATTTGAGAATAATGTTTGTATGAAACTCTCTTTTTTGCTTATTTATGAGGTTGTTATATTCATTTTGTTTGATAACATACTCCTTTTGGTGTTGTGAGTCCCTGGTTCTTCTCCAAAGTCTTTCCAGTTGTCTAAGATTTTGTTTAGATTTTCTTTATTTCCCATGAGTACCATGGAGCCCTTGCATTTCATTTGGAGATCCTTTTATATGTAGCTAGGGTGAATGGGGCTACTATGGTATTTTTCCAGCTGTCCACTAGAGAAGTTAGGTCATTAGAAGATGTGCCGAGTCTTGGTAAAATGTGTTCTAGTAGTGATTGTTTATTGAAATCTTTAAATCTTCAGAGACTCTGTAGTTGTGTTGGACTCCATCTGTTGGCGTGAAGTAGTGGAATGTTGAGAGTGATCATGTGGTGATCCAACCAAGGGATCGCTATAATCTGTAGAATGTCTGTATGTAGGTCCTTAGGTAGAAATACTAGATCTAATGTATTTTCTCTTTTCTGTACTGGGGAACTTAGAATCTGGGCTAGCTCCAATACATCTCTAGCTTCTAGGAAGGAGGAGACTTGGTTTGTGAGTGCTGAGTTTAAGCCACCTAGTAAGATGAATGGTTTCTCTCTTGATGCTCGAGAGCATGTTACTGTAGATCAATAAGTGATGAGAGCTCATCTGAGTTTGCTTTAGGTGCTCTGTAGGACAGGCAAATAGATATGTTATTATTTTCTATTATGAGCGTGTTTGAAGTGTTGGTGGTGACTATAGTGCTGATGCGGAAGCTGAGGTCTTTGCCAGATAAGTATGAATATCCCCCCACCTCTTCTGTTTAGTCTGGGGCGGTTGTATATGTCCATTGTTGGAGAAGTGTGCTGATTTAATAGAATGTTGTCTGTTTCAGTGAACCATGGTTTGGTTATGCACAGGATGTCAAGATTATTCTCATTGATATAGTCACATATTTTGTGGATTTTGTTTCTTGCTGAGCAAGCATTCACTAGACCACGTTTGAGTATTTGGGTTGGTAGGTTGTGGGCATGTTGTGGTGAGGAGGATGCACGTGGGTTGATTTGTAAGAGTCTTTTTTTGTCTTTTAGGGAGTTGAATGTGTTGGGGATTCCAAAATGTCAGGTCCCTCGGTTTGTGTATATATTTGGTATCGGTACTCTTCCAGTGTATGTAGAAGTTGAGGTAGGTAGCCTTATTAGGTTAATGAGTAGTAGTAAGGCTATACCAGAGTCTAACCACTTCATTCTCAATTAGTTGGGAGGCGTTTTATATCTTTATTAGAGTACCTGTTTCTGTAGTGGTATTCTTTGGGACTGGGGTGTGAGTTATTTTAGGGGTTGAGCACTGTTTACTTTTTTGCTCGGTCCTCTTTTTTCTTCCTTGTCAATTCCTTGTAGTGGGTTCTTGCTGGTGTGGGCTAGTGTATCCTGTTAGGATTAGGTTAGCATGTGTTTTAGTGTTTGCTTCGGTTTATGTCATCTGGCTTACTACTACTACTACTGAGCATTTGTATAGCGCTACAAGTCATACGCAGAGCTGCACAGACATGTAAGAGACAGTCCCTGCTCATCAGAGCTTAGAATCTAGTCAAGACAGACAACACAGAAGGTGTAGACAGGGATAAAAACAAGGGGGAAAGGTAAAGAAACAAGGAGATCAGGTGAGTCAAGATCCAAAAGCAGCAGCGAAGAGGGTCAGAGAAGGTGACACAGGTAGTTTGTTGCAGGCGTAAGGTGCAGCAAGGTGAAAGGAGCGAAGTCTGGAGTTAGCAGTAGAAGAGAAGGGCACAGATAGAAGTGATTTGCCAGAAGAGTGGAGTTCCCGATGGGGGGTGTAGGGAGAGATAAGAGAGGAAAGGTAGTGAGGAGCTGCAGAGTGAATGCACTTACAGGTCAGCAGGAGAAGTTTGAACTGGATGCAGAAATGGATAGGGAGCCAGTGAAATGACTTGAGAAGAGGGGTAATATGGGCATGACGAGGCTTATCTTATTCTGTGCCAGGAGTTGTATCGATTCACACTCTTGTATTCCCACTCAAGGGTCCTGCCTAAGGGCCCTTTGGCATCGCTCTTAGGTGCGGTCTTTTCGTCTCCCAGCTGCACCAGGACTCCACGTCCTGAATTAACATCTGAGCTCCATGTTCTCATGATTTCGCTGAAGAGCTGGATCGCTGTGACACCAAGATGCAGCAGAGAGGAGGTAAGCTCTTCCCCTCTGCTATCTTGCTCACTCCGGCAGGAGATTTAAACTCAAGTGCCCTAAGGTGCGTCAGCAAGAAAAGGAAGAGCAGAAGCATCAGGATCGCCGCTACTGATGAACTGCAGCAGCGACGGGATTCAGCCGGTTCCTAAATTTTCCCGCATTCACTGAACCGGTCCCTATAGGCCATTTCGCACCGCATGGCTAATTTGCATATCAGCCCGAACAGTATTTTTATGGCATTGGAGGCGATCGTGGCGTCTGGAAAAGTGTTTGGTGCCATCAAAATACTGTCAGGGGCCAGTGCACCAACAGATAATGAATCTCTGGTGTCCCAGTGGCCCCAATCCCCCCCCACCTGACAGTATTTTGATGGCATTGGGGGCAATCTCAACATCAGCAAAAGTCCCCGATGCCATCAAAATACTGTCGGGGGGGGGGGGGCCCAGTGGCCTGACAGATAGTGAATCCCTGGTGATCTAGCAGTCTGGAACCCCCCACTTCCCTTAAAAAAAAATAAACCTGGTGGCCCAGAGGCCCTCTGAACCCCCACCCCCCTCCCGACTAAAAAACAGACTTGGTGGCTTAGTGGCCCCTGAACCACCTCCCTGGTACCTTTCCACATGAGCGGGAGCGCTGCCTATGCACCTCCACTCATGGTCCTCCATCTTCTAAAATGGCAGTGCCTGGCCCTATGGGATATACTGGGCATGGTCAGACTGCCATGTAAGGCATATTCTACCTTATGTGACAGTCTGACCTTGCCTGGTGCATCCCAGGGTGCACCACACGAGGCCAGGCACTGCCATTTTTGAAGATGGCGAACCACGAGCAGGGGTGCCTAGGAAGTGCTCACGTTCATTTCTAATGGTACCAGATGGGGGGGGGAGGGGTGGTTCAGGGACCACTAGGCCACCAAGTCTATTTGTTTTTTAGTTAGGAGGGGGGTGGAGTTCAGGGGGCCTCTAGGTCACCAGGTCTATTTTCTTTTTAAGGGAGGGGGGTTCTAGGCTGCTAGGGATTCACTATCTGTTGGGGCACTGGCCCCTGACAGTACTTTGATGGCATCAGGGGCTTTTCCCAATGCTTGGATCACCCCCGATGCCATAGAAATACTGTCAGGTGGGGGAGATCGGGGTGTTGCAATCCGCCTGAACCAACTATGAGTAAGATGATACAGAACCAGTTCCTAAGATTTTTAAAGGGGGAGGAGTGGCCAGGACATGGTATCTCAGGTCGGAAGGCCAGGGGTTTAAGTCCCACCTGGGGATAGCAATCTCAGGCTGGAGGGACTGGGGTTTCTAGTCCTATAGGCACTCCTTGTGGCCTTCGGCAAGCCTCAGGTACACATAGATTGTGAGCCCTTTGGGGACAAGGGAATATATCCAGTACCTGTTTGTAGTAATTACATAATGTAAACCACTTTGTTTGAAGGATAAGGTGGTATAGAAAACTGGTTAAATAAATCCCACCACTGAGCTGTGGCAAACCGGTCTTCTCATCTCCCAGCTGCTCCAGAACTCTACGTCCTGAATCTATCTATCTATTTAACATTTATAAGGCACTTCAAACGTACAAAGCGCTGTACATGCATGAAGAAAAGACAGTCCCTGCTCATCAGAGCTCACAATCTAGTCAAGAAGACCACAAAATACAAATACAATCAAGTAAGACAAAGTATACAATAAACAAGAAGAGCAAAAACAAGAATCAAGAACAGAAAGCAATAGAGAAGAGATGGGTTTTCAATCTGGACTTGAAGAGGTCCAGAGAGGGTGCATTGCACACAGACAGAGGTAGATTGTTCCAGGCAAACGATGCAGCCAGGTGAAAGGAGCGAAGTCTAGAATTAGCAGTACGAGTGGAAGGCATAGATAGACGAAGGCTGTTCGAAGAGCGAAGAACGCGAGAGGGGATATAAGGAGAGATAAGAGATGATAGGTAGTGGGGGGGGGGGGACTGAAGGGTGAATACATTTATAGGTCAAGAGGTGGAGTTTGAATCGGATCCTTTATCTTTATTGTCATTTGATATATCGCCCTAGGCAGCAAGGCATCAGAGTGGTTTACAAAAATCAAAATTAAAAATAAGGAAAAGAACGCCAATCATATATAGGACAGGACAGAAAAGAAAGAGAATGAAGAAGAGAGCACTGGGCAGACGGGGAGGAGAGGAGAAGAACTTAGACTAAGAAGGGAGCAAGCTAAAGGGGAGACTGCTCAAGGGAAGGGGAGGGAAGGTCATAAGCCAACTGAAACAGGTGTGTTTTGAGCTGAGATTTGAACTGGAGAAAGGAGGTCTCTGCATGTAGTGAGGCAGGTAGAGAATTCCATAAGGCAGGAGCAAGGAAAAAGAAAGCGGAATGACGTGTTTGTTCCAAATGCGCATGGGAAACCGAGGGAGGGCCAAGCGGTGAGGGTGGAGGGATCTGAGGAGATGGTGGGGGAGTGAAAATGAAGAAGGTCAGCCAAATATTGCAGTATGCCTGTGTGGATTGCCTGGTGAGCGGATATGAGAATTTTGTAATTTATGTGAAATTTTATGGGAAGCCATTGAAGTCAGATCAGGATGGGAGTGATGTGTTCACGGTGCGAGGTGTAAGTGATAATCCGGACTGCTGTATTTTGGAGAAGTTGCATTTGATGAAGTTGGTAGTTGGGAAGACCGGCAAGAGCACTGTTGCAATAATCTATTCTAGAAATTACTAGTGATAGGAGGGTAGTAAGGGAGTGCTGGTCAAGAGAAGAACGAAGAGCATGGATCCGATGGAGGAAGAAGAAAGATTGTTGGACAAGGAAGGAAATGTGGCCGTGAAATGACAGAGAGGAATCTAGAATGATCCCAAGATAGTGGAGGGAGTGAACAAGGGGGACTGGGGAGTTGGACAAAGAAGGGGCTATTGTGGGTCGTGGGATATTAAAGGTGAGCCATATTGCAGAACATTTGAAGGGATTGAGAGAGAGACGATTGGAATGAAGCCAGTCAGAGATGGAGGATAAACAAGCATTTAATGGGATTTTATCCGGGGAACGAGCGTTTGTGTGAAAGAGAAGGAGGATATCATCTGTGTAAAAGTAGCCAGAGATACCAAGTTGCTGGGTTAGTAGTGCAAGGGGGGGAGGGGGCTAAGAAAATGTTGAAGAGGAGGGGGCCAGAACTGAGTACTGGGGGACACCACAGGTTAGTGGGATGGGGGGGGGGGGGGGGACAAGGCAGAACCGCAAAGCACTTAGAAGGGACGTGAGGACAGGAAAGACGGAAACCAGTGAAGGGTTGTGTCCCAAAGTCCACAGTCAGAGAGACGAGAAAGTAGAAGAGGATGATCTATGAAATCAAAGGTTGTGGAGAGATCCAAGGAAATTGCAAGAGAGATGTTGCCTTCTCCATGAGCAGTGTGGGTTTCGCCGAGCAGGGAAAGAAAAATAGTGTCTGTGCTATGGCCAGTGAGGAAACGAGATTGGCGTGGATGCAGAAAGTGAGTGGAATCAAGTGTGAAGAGAGTTGAGAGAAGACTAGTTTCTCAAGAACTGAGTTCCTCAGTGAATTGTGGGGCATCAGGACCCAGCAGAGAGGTGGTAAGCTCCTCCCCTCTTCTACCTCACACACTCCAGCGGGAGATTTAAACTCAAGTGCCCTAAGGTGCAGCTACGAGAAAAGAAACAGCAGCAGCATTGCGATCGCCGAGTGTGTTGCGGTACTGCCACTCCAGACTGAAACCTGCTGCTTCCTAAAAGAAGAGCAATTAAAAGGTAAAGGATTTCCCTTCCCCTGAAAAAGTCAATTATTCACCTTTGCAAAATCAGCTACAAGGTGAATTACAGTTCAGTACAATGGGTAGTTCCCTCGCAGGGCCGGCCCCAGAGTTGCTTCAAGGTTATGCAAAGCAATGTTCTATGTAAAGTTAGAGTTCACCTGTTCTATGTAAACTGCTTTAATTTCCTGACTAAGCAGGATTGAAAAACAGTAAAATAAACATGGTGTTGGTGCCTTAGATAAACCTTATGTTTATGTTTATTTTATTTGATATACCGCCCTACTTTGGCAATCAGAGCGGTTTACAATGTACAAAAATTTAGAAAAAGGCGCAAGGCCAGAGAGGAGGAAAAGGAAGTTACAATCATTGATAGATAAGTAGGAGAAAAGAAAGATACAGGACTATACTTAGGGGATGGGATTACACAAAAGGGGAGGGAAGGTCATAGGCCAAGGAAAAGAGGTGGGTCTTTAGGTCATGCTTGAAGGTGGTGTGGTGGGGCTCCAGTCGAAGGGAGGTGGGGAGTGAGTTCCAAAGGGCAGGGCCTGCGAAAAAAAAGGCAGAGGAGCGGGTGGACTGAAGGTGAGCAAGGGAGGGGGAAGGGAGATTAAGGCGGTTGAGGTGAAATGAGCGGGGGGTGTGTCTGGGGGTGTGGAAGGTGATAAGATTTGCCAGGTATTGTGGAGTGCTGGTGTGAAGAGCCCTGTGAACAAGAGTGAGCAGCTTAAACTGGGTGCGAAAGGAAACCGGTAGCCAATGAAGATGGACGAGTAGGGGTGCTGCATGATCTCATTGGGAGGAGTGGGTGATGAGGCGGGCAGCAGTATTTTGGATCCTTTGTAATCTATTAAGTTGAGATTTGGGGAGACCGGTGAAGACAGAGTTGGAGAAGTCAACACGCGACATAACTAGTGACAGTAACAGTGTGGTAAGGGCAGGCGGAGTGAGAAAAGGGCGAATCGCACAAATTTGACGAAGAAAAAAGAAGGAGGTCTTGGTGATATGTGAAACGTGAGCTTGAAAGGAGAGGTCAAAAAGCACACCCAAATAACGGAAAGTGGAAACCAAGGGTATAGTAGAACCTGAAAAGGATGGGGCCAGCGAGGGGGTTGGGCTGCCATGGGAGAACCAAATTGCGATGGTTTTGATTAGGTTAAGATGAAGACAGTTCTGGGTTAGCCAGTCTGCAACAATAGAGAGACAGGAATCCAGTGCAGAAAGGTCCGGGTGAGAGGGGGAGGTGTGATGAAGGAGGACTATGTCGTCTGCATAATAGAAAGCGGAAATCCCAGATTGTTGTATCAGTAGGGCGAGGGGAGCTAGGAAAAGGTTGAAAAGGAGAGGTGCACGTACAGAACCTTGAGGGACCCCGCAGGGTAAAGGAAATGGGTCAGAGGAAGGGATAGAGGGGGAAGAGGAGAGAACTGCACAGGACCGAGAGGAGAGAAAGGAGTGGAACCAGCGATAAACGGTGCTACAGAGGCCTGCTTCACGTAGGCGAAGAAGAAGAAGGGAGTGGTCAACTAGGTTGAAGGCAGCAGATAGGTCCAAGGCTACCACCACCGAGATGTCACCGCGGTCATGAGCCACATGCAGTGCGTTAGTGAAGGCGAGTAGAACAGTTTTGACGCTGTGACCCCCAACGGAATCCTGATTGACGGGGGTGGAGAAAATTAGTGGAGTCAAGGTGGTGAGAAAGCTGTGCGAAGACAATCTTTTTGAGGAGTTTGGAAAGAAAGGGGAGATTGGAGACTGGGCGATAATGGGCTGGAACCAGTGGGTCAAGAGGGTTTCTTGAGAATAGGGTGGATCAGGGCATGCTTCCAGGAATGGAGAAAGGTCCCTGTGAAGAGGCTTGTGTTAAACATGGTGAGAACAGAGGGAAGGAGTGCCAGAGAGGGTATAAGTAGCCATGAGGAGGGAATGGGATCAAGAGGACAGGATGTCTTATTGGAGGAGGAGATGATGAGTTGATGGAGTTCAGCTGTAGTGGTTGGAGAGAAAGAGGTCCATGCGTGTGAGAGTTGGAAGGTGGGAGGGGGAGAAGCGACAGGGGGGGGGAGAAGGAATGGGAGCAGGGAAGGAGGGCAAAGATGCTCTTAGGGAGGAAATCTTATTACTGAAAAACGATGCCAGAAGTGGGGGAGGAGGAGACGGCCGAGCAGACGCAGTGAGAGTGGTGGGACGAAGAGAAATGAGGGATTTGAGCGTGGAATAGAGGTGATGGGTCTGGTTAGGAGCGTTAGAAATAGCATTGGAAAAATATGTTTGTTTAGCAAGATGAACTTTGGAGCGATAATGTGAGTGGTGTGCTTTGAAAGATGATAGAGTGGCTGGGGAAGGGGCCTTCTGCCATCGTCATTCAGCTCTGCGAAGGTGAGTACGAAGCAAATGAAGACCACTATGGAACCAGGGTTGTGTAGGGTGACGGCTTGGTGGACAGGGCTGCAAGGGGGCTAGGCGATTAAGAGCAGCAGAAAGAGTGGAGGACCAGAGAGAGGCCTGAGAATTGGGGGAAAGGGAAGGGAATTCAGTGGGGAAAAGTTCAGTTGCAGAGGGAAAACGCTGGATAGTAAGTGGGGTGATGAGACGAGAATGGCGCAGGCGGGGAGGTATTGAAGAGGGAGAGGGTAAAGAGGGTGCCTTCGAGTGGGAGCAGGAGACAGAGAGGCAAAAGTGATCTGTCCAGGGGAGATGGAGAGAGGACAAACTGTGAAGTAGAAGAGTGGAAGAGGATGAGGTCAAGAGGAGGTCGAGAGTATGACCTGCAGAATGAGTGGGAAAAGGAACGTGTTGCAAGAGGGACAGGTCTTGTAGGAGAGAGGCAAAGGTGTGGTCCCTGGAGGAAGAGGGGGGATTAAGATGGAGATTGAAGTCACCCACAATAAGTAAATGGGGGAAAGCTAGGGAGAGGTCCGAGATGGTCAAAAGAAGGGACCTTAAGTTTCAAACCTTAAGTTTGAAAACGCCTCCTGGCTGTCAGAATCAATTGTTTAGGTTTGAATGCCCTGTTATTTGCTGCCCCCCAGAAGCTATCGCCCTAGGCAGCTGTCTAGTTTGCGCAGTGGTTTGGCCAACCCTGTTCCCTTGGGTGCTACTTCTGCATGTACCATGATAGTAATGAACCCCCTCCTAAGCCTGAGTATGTGGAGTAGGATCTCCGTCTCTCACATCGTTGGTGATGCAAAGCTCTAAGACAGAAATTTAGTCCATGGGCAAGTCATGGCAAAGGTCTTTCCAAGCTTTTGTTTTGCTTTTCTGCTTTTCCTTGTATGGAACAACTAAAGAGAATTTCCTTCAGCTTCACTCATGTTTCTAGCCCGCCTTCAAAATCTAATAACTGTTTCCCTAACGTGGTTAGTGGCTCTTTGCTGTATGATCTTAAGCACTGAATGCCAGAATCATTTTCTCATTTTGCGATATTATCTTATAGATTTCTCTTCCCTCCTTCCCTCTTCCTTGTGTAAGGCTCTCTCACTCGCTCTTCATGACCAGTCTTTGCTCTGTCGCCAGGTGTCTGTAGAAAACTTTATCAGTATCAGTCAGGATCCCTTCTTAATAATGGTTTATGGACCTTTCCTCCAGGAACTTGTCCAAACCTTTTTTAAACCCAGCTACATTAACAGCTTTTACTACATCCTCTGGTAACAAATTCCAGAGTTTGATTACACGTTTGATCTGCGGGACCCGTCGCGGAACGGTTTCGGAGGCTGGTGTTTGCAGGGGCTGCGCCATGGAGGTGGCCTTGGTGGAACAGCGGCTCCAGGTTAGTGTGGCCCAGCCTCCGCTGGATTCGTCTTCCAGGAGCCTTTGGAGCCCCTGGATGCCCTCCTCGGGGGCAGGGTGCCTGGGGGGTGGGGGCTGTTCTCTCTGGAGTTTGTGTTGCTGCTGCACAAGGCTTTTTGTGTACGCCAACAGGGAGAACAAAGACTAACAGCCGCACAGAGATGCGGGTCCAAGTGTAGGGCAGAACCCAAAGGTCAGGAGGAGACTGGGGCACCTCCTAAGCAGTTTAGGCTCACGCATGTGATGTCCTCCCATTCTCCCATGTCGGAGTCTCCAGGAGAGGAGGGCTCAGATAGGGAGGTGGTAGAAGATGAGCAGGAACTTGAAGAAGGCGAGATCCCTGAGGAAGAACAGGCTAGGATTGTTCGGGTCTTTCGCCGAGAGGAATTGCTGGCCTTGATTGAAGAGTCCTTGAAGGTACTCAATATTGCCGCAGGAGGTCCTCCAGAGGAAGATGATTTGGAGGAACCGCTTATCCAGGCTGTCAGAAAATCTCAGAGGGTTTTCCCTGTTCACCGGGTGGTACGTCAGATGATTCAGGAAGAATGGGACCAGCCGGAGTCCAGCTTGAGGGGTGTCCAGTTTCCTAGAGTGGATGTGGCTGTGTCAGCAGTCACCAAGAAGACAACCTTTCCAGTCGAGGGCAGTGCGGCCCTTAAGGACACCCAGGATAGGAAGCTGGACATGTTGTTGAAACAAGCCTTTGACATTAGCACCTTGGCTCTGCAGGCCTCGGTGTGTGGGGCGTGGGTAGCCCAGGCTTGTTTATGGTGGTCTCAACAGCTTTAGCTGTCTAGTGACACCTCCGATGGGTCAAATGGGATGGCGGTGAGATTGGAGTCTGGGGTGGCCTATCTGGTGGATAGCCAGTATGACCTCATCAGAAGTTTATCGAAGAACATGGCTTCGGTGATAATTGGGCGGCAGATGGTTCTTCAAAGGCCAGGCTCAGCTGGCTTCCCTTTAGGGGGAATTTGCTGTTCAGTGAGGATCTGGAAAAGTTAGTAAAGGAACTGGAAGAGTCTAAGGGAGGCAGACTTCCTGAGGACAGGCCAAAGCAGAATCGTATCTCTGCCACCGCGCGAACTCAACCTTGGGAAGTTTGGAAGTTTCAAACTTCTCAGGCGGGGTCTTTTCAGCAGGGTCGCTTCCCTTCGAAGGGACAGGGTTTCCGGGGGTTTTGAGGAGTGGGGAGAGGCTTTGGAAGTCCTTCAGCTGCTTCCGGTCCCAGGAAGCAGCAATGAAACAACGGGGGTCCGGGCGGGAGTTCTGCCAGTGGGAGGTCGTCTTCAGCAGTTTCTTTCCACTTGGGCCTGGGTCACTTCTGAGCAATGGGTCTTGGAAGTGGTGAGGGACGGCTATGCCCTAAAATTTGTGAGATCCGTTCTCCCTTCCTCCGTGCAGTCTCCTTGTTGGTCACGGGTCAAGGCCACGGCGGTAGAGGAGACCCTGTCAAGGCTGTTGGAATTAGGGGCGGTGGTGCCTGTGCCCAAGGACCAGTGCGGTTATGGTCGGTACTCAATCTATTTTGTAGTGCCAAAAAAGGAAGCGTCCTTTCGGCCGATCCTCGACCTGAAGCGGGTCAATCGCTGTCTTCGGGTCCTTCATTTTCGCATGGAGACGCTGAAGTCAGTTATAGTGGCGGTGCGTCGGGGAGAGTTTCTGACATCTCTCGATCTCACGGAAGCATATCTGTGTATTCCCGTACACAAGTCACATCAGCAGTTCCTGTGGTTTGCGGTACAGAAAGGTCATTTTCAGTTTCAGGCGTTACCGTTCGGTGTAGCCACTGCTCCGTGCACCTTTACCATGGTAATGGTAGTGATGGCCGTGGCACTATGCAAAGAAGGGCTTCTAGTGCACCCATACCTCGATGATTGGTTGATCCGGGGCAAGTCCAAGGAAGAGAGTGTAAGAGCAACGGCCAGGGTAACTGAACTTCTCAGGAGTTTTGGGTGGGTGATCAATCTGGCAAAGAGCAGGTTGGTCCCCACTCAGGAGCTCGAGTATCTGGGAGCAAGGTTCCATACTGGCGAAGGCAAGGTATTCTTGCCGGCTCAGCGAGCGAAGGAGCTCAGGCGCTTAGTTCTCCGGTTCTTGGCCATGCCAGCGCTGTCGGCTTAGCACTATTTGCAGGTATTGGGGACCATGGCGGCGACGATCGAATTGGTGCCCTGGGCCAGGGCTCACATGAGGCTGCTTCAGCGGTCGCTGCTGCATCGTTGGTCCCATCAGCAACAGTCCCTGTCGGTGGTGCTTCCCTGTTACCCGGAAACCCAGGAGTCATTGCAGTGGTGGCTCCTTACGGCAAATCTAGGATGCAGGTGACAATGGATGCCAGTTTGTCCAGTTGGTGGGCGCATTGCGAGGGCCGTTTTGCCCAGGGCCTCTGGAGCACTCAGGAGGCACAGTGGTCCATCAACAGGTTGGAATTGCGGGCAGTGGCTCTGGCGCTCAGGGCGTTTTCCCGGTTGGTCCACCAGAAGGCGGTCCAGGTGCTCTCCAACAATGTGACAGCAGTGGCCTACATCAACCGTCAGGGTGGCACGAGCAGTCCTCTCCTGGAGGAGGAGGCAGAGCGCCTGTTGGAATGGGCCGAAGTCCACCTGGTGGCTCTCTCGGCACAACATATAGCTGGAGTGGAGAACGTCACGGCAGATTTTCTCAGCAGGCACAGAGTGGATCACAGAGAATGGGAGCTCTGTCAGGAGATCTTCAAGCAGGTGCAATGCTGCTGAGGCATTCCAGTCATAGATCTGATGGCGTGATGGGACTCGGCCAAGGCGAGCTGATTCTTCAGCAGAAGGAAGGAAAGAATGTCGGAAGGCCTAGATGCCCTAGTGCAGAAGTGGCCCTCAGAAGGTCTGCTGTATGTGTTTCCACCATGGGCCCTGATAGGCAGGGTTCTTCAGCGAGTAGAGACCCACCAGGGGTGGGTAGTTCTCATTACCCCGGACTGGTCACGACGGCCGTGGTACGCTGATCTCATTCAGCTCTTGGCCGATCGTCCGTGGTGCCTTCCAGTGAGAGACGATCTTCTGGTGCAGGGGCCAGTGCGGATGCCACAGGTGGATCGGTTCTCACCTACAGTCTGTCTATTGAAAGGGCGAGGCTGCAGAAACGAGGATATTCCGGGGCAGTGATTTTGACTTTGCGGAAGGCCCGCAAACATTCAACCTGTCTGGCCTATGTGAGGGTCTGCAAACAAATCTGTGTCTCGTCACCTTTCAGAGCTCAATACAACTTCTCAGTAATATCAAAAAACCGGCTCCACTCTTCACCTCAGAGATATAACCACCGTCAAACGAGCTATATCCCAACTCCAGAAGGAAGCTCTATTCAAAGGCAACTGGGTCTCAGACTTGAATCAGGCGACTTACTGGACCCATATGCATTTTCAGGTCTAGCACCTTAACTTGCATCAATGACCCCGCACATTGCTCTCAACTGAATGAGCTAACTTGTCTAATTTTCAAGACATTAAAGCTTAGTCCATTAAAGAATAAATAGGAAATGCTTATCTTACATTTTTTAAGTTGCTATCCCATTGATGACTGGTGTTTCTATAGTTATGTTCGTTTTTGGCGACTCGGGCCTCGACATTGTGGTTGTTCTTTTTGTTTTTGTTTTTTGTGGCCACGAAGGAGATGGCATATATTTGAGAGTTGGTGTGAAGAATGGTGGAAGAGGCCCTCGGCGGTTTTAGTGCCGGAGGTGTTGGAGTTCCAGCAGGCGGGATTCAAGAAAGGCCTGGCGGCCAGCTCCTAAAGGGTGCAGTTGGTGGCTATTTCCTGCTACAGGGGTAAAGTCCAGGGTAGAGTGTGTGATAAGGAAGCTTATCATAGCTCAGGTAGGAGCTATAGAAAAGATGATGTGACTCTGAACAAGCAACCTGTCAGTTCTGGTAGAAGCAAGAAAACAGAGTTTTCACATAAAAGACTACCAGTCCCAGAATGCACCAGGTTTCCAGCAGCCATGAGAGGGGCTGAAGTGAGAAAATGTGTGTGCAATCAAGAGAGCTATGAGGTAATCCCTAAGCACTCATCTCAAAGGGCAGGGCCTGATTCAACACAGCTGCGCTGTGTTAGGGAGCAGCACACATTAGAACAGGATAAGAATAGAGCTTATTCTTCAGATAACAGTTACTACAAGCTCCAGCCCAGCTTCAGGGAGAGCTTCAGCTACAGAGGGAGGAAGAGATACAGAGACAGCAACGGCTACAAGCTCAAGCACCAGTATCACCTGGAGAAACAGAAGCCAAGCCAAGCAGATAGAGAGAGAAGTAAACTCTCTGGAAGGAAGAGAAGAAAGGCCATTGGAAGGTCTGGGAGATTCCAAGGCAGTACCCCTACTGGGAGGTATTCCAAATGCCAGCAGAGTCCATTGGACTGGATTCAGCCAGAGGAATGGATTGGCAGAGATAGGAATCACCAGTGGCTACCTGGAAGACAGAAGACTGCATGTGGAAGGGACTTTCAGACCAAGGCCAGAAGGTATGTGAGAGGAGATCCAGTGTCCAGGGATCAAGATTGGAAGGCTGGACATCAGAATTGGATTACATATTGGCCAGGCTTTACAGAGAGGAATTATGATGGCAGGAGAGGCTCAGGTATGAACACTGATCCAGACCCTATCTATAATAGAGAATGGCAGCAAGGGAATAAGCATTCTCATGATAGTGCCTTAATGAAAGACTCATCTGTGCCAATGTATGATATTGACCCTATGACTGTTGATGAAGGGGGAGATACAGCAGATGAAACTATTTATAGGGACTGTTCTCTATCTAAATGCTATTGCTAGTTTTCCGTGAGCAAACACATCAGCCATCACAAAGAAACCTAACTTTGTTCTTTATTTCCACTGCAAACAGCTCTTAAAGCAGGATTTGGGCTCACACAGTAGCAGCCAGCCAGCTAAAGGCTTTCAGCTGGTCCATTGATAGTAATTAGGGCTGCACCTGAGTGTGTGTGAGCAAGGGAGAATCACTGCTGAGATCGGTGTGGAAAATAAGCAGAAGTTAACCTAACCAGCAAAGTTTATTCTTTACTTTGTGCCTTTGTATTTGGTAATTACTTGCTAAGAAAACATTAGCTAATTGCCTGACAAGCTGAAGGTTGTTTTCTGGTTTACTTTGTGACTTTTTGTTATCCATTTTAAACACTGCAAGCAAGTAACCTCATTTATAGTGCTATCAAGCATACATGTGCTGGGTGAATTAAACCCCATCAATAAAAGAAGTATTTTATTGATCTTACCACTTGGTTTCACAACTCAAATTATTGTCATCAGCTGTGTTTGGGAGTGAATGAACTACAATACCCACAATACCTTGCAAGAATCATATGAATATATGCATCGTCAAGATTGTGTAAGTTCTCACCCTAGGCAGCCGTCTGACAAGTGTTAGGCTGATGTAGATTGATTCCCGAGGGCCGTGAGGCGCTTGCGGCCCCAGCAGAGATCCGTGTTACCTCCTTGGGATCTCAATCTCATATTGGATTCTCTGGCTGGGGAGCTGTACGAACCGCTGGGGTGGGCAACTTTGAAGGACTTGACGCTTAAAGTAGTGTTTTTAGTTGCTATCTGTTTGGCAAGACGGGGCTCAGATTTGCAGGCATTGTCTTGTGCAACGCCTCCGCTTGGGCCCAAGAGCTTACAAGCTGGAAATGGCCTTATGTGTCCTCCTTTGAATAAAGTTCCCTTTGTTGTCACCAGGGTATTCTGGGACTTGTAGTGATTTTTTCTCTTGAAGGACAAATGTAGTTGTGAGTCGGTGGTTGTAAGGCAGCAAGAAAATTTATTGTGGGGATTTCCAGGGCATTTCAAGTTCAATATACAAACAAGGCAAAAGGATACATCTCCAACATAAAGAATAAATCAGGATAGTGAGAATGACATAACAAAACCTTTTCCAGTGTTCAGCTGTTCTGCTTCTCTCACACACTCACACTGAGGACTGCCTCGTGTGGTCAGTTAACAGCAACACAGGTAAACTTATAACAGCTGTGGTTTTCTTTTGAAAGCAAACTTCTTCACAGCACTGCTTCTTAACTTCAGCAAGTAATTAAACTTAGCTTTCCTCAGCTCAAAGCAGGAACTGCCCTTATTTCCTATACGTTTTCACAGATTCTCAGTTCCATTCAACACTGCAGAATCTTCTCTTAAAGATAATGAACAGTCCATTGGAATGGGATCACATTCACAATTAGGCAAACAAGAATCTACTTGCATTCGTTCTATAGCACCAGGACAAACAGTATCTCTCTCAGGATTATAAGCTTTCTCAAACTTTCTCTCCTTCAAGAACTCCTGGAATTGGTTCCACAGCAATTCAGCTTGTACAGGCACCTTTGTATTAGGGGAGTGAACCTCTTCCTCAGAAAACAGCTTTCTTATTGCTTCTAGCTTTGGAGTTTCAAAGGCTGTGCTTTTATCAGGGCTATGGTTTTTCTCATAAAAGCTCTCTACCCACTTCTTAACAGTAGACGGTGAGGACTCAGCTTCCTGGCCTTTAGAAATGGCAAATTGTCTCTCTGCCGAATTATCAGTAATGAAACTGCTGGCTTTACCTTGGGGATATTTTCTCAGACAAACGCTGATTTCTTTCCTCCTAGGTTGCTCCAGGCTCTGAAATACAGCCTCCTTATGTCTTTCTCCAGTCCCTCTTAGGTAGCTGCTTTCCTGGGAGATTTCCTCTGGCTTTCTCCTCCAGCTAAGCACAGCTTCACCTTCTCTCTCTCCTCTGTCACCTCTCCAACTCCAACAGCTGTTTCTGTTCCTTTCTCCACATCCACCACGACGTCCTGCTGTACCTCTTGTACTCCTTGTATCTCCCGTACCTCCTCTTGTACTACCTTTGCTCTGCTCTGCTCGTGGTTTTAAACACCGTTGCCTGCTGGGCATTCCCTGTTCTCTGCACCTGTGTGACCAATCATCAGGGAAGCCTGTCTCCACCCCTGAGCTAGGGCGTGGCCTGATCTTAGCAGGGAGCTGACTTTTTCTCTGATCTGGCTTGTAATTCCCCTGCACATGTGCACTGTCATTCACTTCAAAGGGGAAACTAGGATTTTCTTCAAGTTCCATGTCTTCCTGAGAGCTTTCATCACTACACTTGCTGTCCCACTTTCCTCTCCTTCTTAAAAGGGTAAAGTAGTCTTGCGGACGGTGCCTTCTTTCTTGCTAAGGTGGTTTCACCATTTCATATGCCTTTGCCAGTGTTGGCCAGGGGGAGTTTGACCCGTGCTTGCATATTTTGGATGTGCGCAGGGTTCTGAGGCATTATTTGCGATGCACAAAGTCATTCTGCAAGTCGGAGAGGCTGTTTGTTTTGTTCGAGGGGCCACACAAGGGTGAAGCGGCGGCCAAGGCTTCCATTTCCAGGTGGATTAGAGAGGCCATTTCCTCTGTGTACATTTTGAAGGGGAGGCAGGTTCTGGTGGGGTTCCGGGCTCACTCTACGCGGGCACAAGCAGCATCATGGGTGGAGTTTACTCTTGTTCCTCCACTGGACATTTGTCAAGTGGCTACGTGGTCTTCTTTGCATACTTTTGCAAAACATTACCATCTGGATGTTCAGGCAGCGGGAGATGCTGGATTTGGAGGAGCGGTTCTTCATTCCAGTCTGGCAGGTCCCTCCCAAAGATGAACTGCTCTGTTACATTCCAGAGGAAAGGGACTGGACTGGAGGGATGCTTAGGAAATAGTAATTAGGCATTACCTGCTAATTAGTGTTCCTGAAGGAACTCCAGTCCAGTCCCTGATCCCGCCCAGTGTTTCAGGTGTTTATGTGGTCACCGGTCCGAAGCTAGAAAGGGTATAGTCTGGAGGCTGGTGCGTACTGTTTTCAGGGGTGGCGCTCGGTGGCAGAGCGGGAGAGACTGGCTGAGGGCCCTGATGGCAGAGTTAAGAAGGGCATCGGCTCTTTCAGGTAAGCCTCCTTCTTTACTGGGGGGGGGGGGGGGCTTTCTTTTAAAAAGTTTAAAAGTTTAAAGGTTTATTTTGCTAGTTGTTTTGCTTAATTGTCTCTCCGTTAAGTCTGCTTTGTCAATAGGATACTGAAGCTGGTAGAAGGTGCCAGTGGTATATATAGCCTACAGTCACCAAAAGGATGACATACTCAGTTTCCAAGCTGCTGGAAGGGGAGCACAACCCAGAGGAAAGGGACTGGACTGGAGTTCCTTCAGGAACACTAATTATCAGGTAAGGCCTAATTACTATTTAGTGCCACTAGTATCCCTCTAAGCGGCATTTGCATGGTTTACAGGCCCCAAAAAATGAAATGTAACACCATATGGGTGGGGTCATAGCCCAGGTTCCTCTTGCATCAGTAATGTTGAGCTAGGACCACTGGGTACTAACCTTCCCACAGAACAGGGCACAAAAGACATCGCTCCTTCGCAATGTGTTTAGGCATGGCCAAGAAGGGTACCCCAGAGGAAGGTGCACGAGGCAGGTGCTGTAAATAAAAAGGTAACTAATCATAGGGATAAAAATCTTAAAAATGTACTTTAGGAGAACAGAAAAGGAGGACACAACTGCAGTTTGGCAGACCGCACCTTCAAAAGGATAGAAACAGGATGCAGTCAATCCAGAGGACGGCTTCTAAAATAGTTAGTGGTCTTCATCGAATACCTCGGGGTTATATTAGATATGGGTCTCTCTTTTCATGAGTACATTGGTTGTGTAGTGACTAAATCATTCTACGTCCTTCGCCAAATTCGGTCCATTCGCCCCTTTCTTGATTCTTCAGTGCTTACTACTTTACTTTGATTCTGTTTCTAATTATCTCACGGTTGGATTACTGTAACATTGTAATTGTTTCAATTTATAATCTGGAAGGCTGGCAAAAACAATCTAGTCAAAGTACAGCTTACTTGCCCATGCCTCTAGGTAACCTGAGAAATATTTCTTTATGGAAAGGGTGGTAGATATGTGGAACAGCCTCCCAGTGGAGATGGTAGAGACAAGAATCGTATCTGAATTCAAGAAAGCCTGGGACAAGCACAAAGGATCTCTGAGGGAGAAGGGATCGTGGAGCTTAGTAGCTGGTGTGGATAGGGCATATGGTCTTTGCCTTCATTTTGTATGTTTCTCTGTTCATCAGTTTCAGTGGTGGGATCAGTTATAACATCCAAGTTTTGCAATTTCAATAGAAATCCTGACTGCGTTGTTTGTCACAGTAAAGGTCCCTTTTACTAAAGGGGTCTGGCATGCGTTCACAGCTAGTGTAGGTCCGCCAGCTTTTAGCATGTTAGAATTGCAAGTGGGAGGGTTAGGGGCAGAGAAGGGATGGGGTTAGCATTGCATAGGCATTACCTGCATGGTACCACTGAGTGCACCCGCTCTATTGTCATGCTAACTGCCGAGAACATGTGTTCCACCAGTTAACACTGTGACAGTGCCCTAGTGCCATGGATTTGCATGTTTATGACATATTAGGTGCAATGCTCCAGTGCCCTTTAGTAAAAAGGCCACCAAGTGTATGAAGGTGGCATATTAAGTAAGGACCTTTCTTTACCATGTCAACCACCAATGTGTTTGCACCAGACTTAGGCTGTGGCTGCAACCTTGTCTCAATGTCCTTGGGCTCAGCCCTTCTGGTGAAGTGCAATACTATTTCCAACCAAAACTCCAGTACAGGATGTTCTCTGGGCCCAAGTTCCTGCCAGAGGGAGTTTAACATGGCAAGAACTTGTTTAGTTATACAGCGTTTGTGGAGCCCAGTGCTGGTCATTTGTGCCAGGACCATAATATTCAATGAAGAGGTTGGTTTTGAGTCTCTTTCAGAGATTTTGTACTGTTTCAGCAGATCTTAAACGTTTAGGAAAAAAGTTCCAGAGTGAGGGCATGAAAAGGGTGAAGGCTCTGCTGCAGATTTTTGGTTGCATTTTGTTTGGAGTAGTGGGATGGCAAGTTGGTTCTGGTTGAGAGAGCTTCTTGATCTAATTTCAGGGGCTTTGTTTATTAGGGTCTTCAAGCAGGTAGCTGACTGATTTTTGCAGTATTTTGAACACAGTGTTGCACTGCATGTAGAATCTGGCTTCATGGGGCTTTCAGTTCAGATTTTCTCTCACTATTTCTCCTTCTAATTTGCGATCCGTTATTCTGCATTTGGTGAAGGTCTGTCCATGCTCTATATGAGTGACCAAGGTGTGCTATTTTATTAGTGTTGCTTTCTTTGTAGGAATGAGCAGCAGTCTAGCTTGTTCTGTTTCCCATTTGGTTTTCTAGGGTCTGGTGTAATATTTGCAGTGCTGCCTTTTCATAGGTAGGGTTGGTGCTGTATGAGTCCTTTCTGTTAGTACTGTTATGATATAGCAGGTTTGCTATGATTTCTGAGTGTGCTTTTTACAGAATTCTGTATTATTTTTAATGTCAGTGTGTAATATATTTTTCTATTTCTCTATTTTTTAGATTCATTTTGCCTGTGATGCAGGCATATGCCGAAATATGGCCATGTTGGGTTTTAATTCATTCTATCTGGGTTTTAATTCATTGTATTCATTATTATTTGGGGTTTTTAAATTCTATTTATTATTCCTAATCGTCTCTCCAGTCTAGTCCCTCTCCACTGGGTTGTGCCCCCCGTACAGCAGCGTGGAGACTGAGCATGTCACTCTTTTGAAGACGCTAGGGTATATATACCTCTGGCACCACCCACCAGATCAGTGTTGCTCAGTCTCCAAGCAGCTGTAGGGAGGCAAAACCTTTAGGCAGGCTGTGTGGAGAGACTTAGGGAGGTGTTTTTAATTTATTTTAATTTGTTTTAATTTGTTTGATTTTAATTTAATTCTCCTGGTTTATTTGATTTATTTGATTTTTCCCCGGTGAAGTTTAAGGCCCCCCCCTTCCCCCCCCCCCCCCCCCCCGCTTGAGAGCCGTGGGGTTGAGGAAAAGGAGGCTTCGGGCAGCTCAACTCTTCCTGAAGGGAGAGGAGTGTGCTGCCGTGCTGGCCTCTGCACTTGCTCTGTCAAGAGAGCCCTTAAGCTGCTAAGCGGCAGTGTGTCAGCCGAGGTCCTCCCATCTCCCGCCTTGCCGCCGAAGCCTTTGTGGAGGCTGAGTGCGAGGGCGGGAATACATTTGATCACCACGGCAACAGAGCCAGCAGCGGGCTGCAGAGAGCTGCGTGGTCGGCGGCCGCAACCTTATTTAAAAAGCCGGTGTTTTTTCTTTGACGGAGGTGAAGGCACAGATCTCAGCGAGGCTGTTTCTCTGGCAGCTTCCATGAAGAGCAGGTAGGCCGACCAGGGTGCCCTTTTCACGCCTTTCCAGTGCATGTGGCTGAGGAAGGCCTCGGGCAGTGCGGCGGCACCCGCGGGTTGTATCAGGCACATTGGGGGCCTCCTGGACTGCGGGTTAAATGGTATCAGTTTCGGGTTAGCAGAGGATTGCATTTGGGGTGTCTCTTTTTTGCATTTTCTGCATTTTCAGGTTTCAAAAAAAAAAAATAAAGCTTTTAATTTATTTTAATTTGTTTGATTAGCACATAGATTTTGGTTTGGTAGGGCTACCATGCCGTCCAGGCCTCAATGTCTGGTGTGCAGGACTCGCCGTGGGGCGGTCTTGGAGTCTGGGGTGTGCCGAGGCTGTGCAGCTGAGGCGACCTCGGTGGAGCAGGGCATGCAGCCGGTTCTCACTCCGGAGTCTCTTCCTTTGCTCTCTCAGGAGTCGGAGGAACCTATGGAGGCAATTTTTCAGTCGGCGTCTTCTCTGTCTTCTCCTTCTGGTAAGGTGGCTCCTTCCGTGCCTCATGCCCTCTACCTCCATGGGGGCTCCTTCCGTGCCTGGTCCCTCTACCTCCATGGGGGCATCGGAGGGGGAGAGTATGGAGGCTTTATCACTTGAATTTATCATGCTGATGCACAAAGATTTTTGCCTGCCGCAACAGGGTCCGCAGGGGCAGGGAGCAGTGCAGGCGAGCGCTATAGGTTCACGGGGTGAGGCCGGAGTCCGAGAGGAAGCTGGGGGCCCGGCCAAGCGGGCTAGGATTATACAGGAGGAGCTCTCCCCGCCCCCTTTGATGGAGACGCTCGTAGGGGAGCTCTCTGACAAGGAATTGGGAGAGGACGAAGAAGAGCTCGAGGAAGGAGAAATCCCGAAGGAAGAACAGCCAAGGATTGTGCATGTTTTCTGCCGAGATGAGTTACCCACCTTGATTGGGGAGTCTTTGAAGGCTCTTAATATGACCACGGGACCAGATGCAGAGGAGGTTCTGGAGGACCCTCTTATTCAGGCGGTGCGGAAAGCCCAGAGGGTGTTCCCCCTGCACAGGGTGGTTCGACAGATGATTCAGGAGGAGTGGAATCAACCAGAATCCAGCTTGAGAGGGGTACAGGCCATGGCCAGGCTGCACCCCTTACCGGAAGGGGAGAGAGAGCTGCTCCTCTCCACTAGGGTAGATGCGGCGGTCTCAGCAGTCACTAAGAAAACCACGATTCCGGTAGAGGGCAGTGCTGCCCTCAAGGACACTCAGGATAGAAAATTGGATACTCTTTTAAAGCAAGCGTTTGATGTCAGTGCCTTGGCTCTCCAGGCCACAATTTGTGGAGCTTGGGTAGCATGGGCCTGCTTAAGGTGGTCTCAACAGCTCCAATTGGCTGGGACCTCTTCCGCGGATTCTCCCGGGGAGGTGGCTAGGATGGAATCGGGGGCTGCCTATCTGGCGGATAGTCAGTATGATCTTGTCAGGAGTCTAGCAAAGAATATGGCTTCGGTGGTAGCGGCTCATCGCTACCTCTGGCTCTGGAACTGGGCAGCGGATGGATCTTCCAAGGCCCTGCTTAGCAGGCTCCCGTTCAAAGGAAAGCTCCTTTTTGGGGAGGACCTCAAAAGGTTGGTGGAAGAGCCGGGGGAGTCTAAAGGGGGTAGACTCCCCGAGGATAAGCCTAAACAGGGTCGTCTTCCCAGTCCATAGTCAGCCGCGTGAGTCACACAGGTTCCGGCCTGCTCGTTCAGCCCCATTTCAGAGTGGCCGCTTCTCGTCCAGGGGCCAGGACTTCCGGGGGTTTCAAGGGGCAGGTAAGGGGTTTGGTAACTCTTCCTCTGGCTCGGGACCTAGAAAGCGACAATGAAGCGACCCAGCTGGGAGTTCTGCTGGTAGGGGGACGTCTTCGGCAGTTTTTCTCGGCTTGGGCCCGGGTCACATCCGATCAGTGGGTCCTCGAAGTGGTGCGAGAGGGTTATGTTCTCGAATTTGCAAGACCCATTCTTCCTTCTTTCATTCAATCTCCGTGCAAGTCTCCGGCCAAGGCGACAGCGGTGACAGCCACCTTGGAGCAGCTGTGCCAGCTGGGAGCCATGATGCCAGTGCCCGCCGACCAGTGCGGTTGCGGTCGATACTCCATTTATTTTGTGGTACACAAAAAGTAGGGGTCCTTCTGCCCGATCCTCAACTTGAAGGGGGTCAATCGCTGCCTCAGGGTCTCACATTTTCGGATGGAGACTCTGAGGTCGGTGATTGTGGCGGTAAGACAGGGAGAGTTTCTGACATCCCTGAACCTCACGGAAGCATATCTACATATTCCCGTCCACGAGACGCATCAGCAGTTCCTGCGGTTCGCAGTGCCGGAGAGGCACTTTCAGTTTCAGGTCTTACCCTTCAGTTTGGCAACAGCACCGCGCACCTTCACCAAGGTCATGATGGTCGTGGCCACCGCTCTACGCAAGGAAGGTGTTCTGGTCCACCCGTACCTCGATAACTGGTTAATTCGGGCGAAGTCCGAACTGGAAAGTCAGAGGGCCACGGCCAAGGTGGTTGCCTTCCTAAGGAGCCTCAGTTGGGTGATCAACCTGGCCAAGAGCAAGTTGCAACCCTCTCAGGGAATAGAGTATCTGGGAGCATGGTTCGACACGGGCAGAGGCATGGTGTTCTTGCCGGAGTGCAGGACTACTGAGCTGAGGAGGCTGCTGGAGCGGTTCCTCGCCATGAAGGCGCCCTCGGCCTGACATTATTTGCAGGTGCTGGAGACCATGGTGGCGACGATAGAGCTGGTACCATGGGCCAGGTCTCACATACGGCCTCTTCAGAGGGCCTTGCTATGGCGCTTGTCTCACCAGAGCCAGCCTATGTCCGTGGCTCTTCCTTGCCCGGCGAGGGTCAAGGAGTCCTTGCAGTGGTGGCTCTGGCTGGGGAACCTGGAGGAAGGGATGTCTCTGGAGTCGCCTATGTGGATACAGTTGACAACAGATGCCTCGCTCTCCGGATGGGGAGCTCACTGTGAGGGCCAGTTCGCTCAGGGCATCTGGAGTGCCCAGGAGGCGAGGTGGTCGATCAACAGGTTGGAATTGCGCGCAGTGGCCCTACCGCTTAGGGCGTTCGAGACGCTGATTCTCCAGAAGGCGGTCAGGGTGTTGTCAGACAACATGACAGCAGTGGCATATATCAACCGTCAGGGCAGCATGAGCAGCCCTCCCTTGGAGAAGGAGGCTCTCTTGGAGTGGGCCGAGGATCATCTCGCGGCCTTGTCAGCGCAACACGTTGCGGGAGTGGAAAACATAACGGCGGATTATCTAAGCAGGAACAGAGTGGGCCACGGAGAGTGGGCCATGGAGAGTGGGTACTCTGTCAGGAAGTGTTCGAGCAAGTAGTGCGTCGTTGAGGGACCCCCAGGATGGATCTCATCGCGCGATGGGAATCGGCAAAGGCGAGCCGATTCTTCAGCAGAAGAAAGGAAAGAATGTTGGAGGGCCTGGACACTTTGGTTCAATGATGGCCGTCAGAGGGCCTCCTTTACGTGTTTCCTGCATGGGCGCTCATAGGCAGGCTGTTCCAGCGTGTGGAGGCACACCCTGGCTGGGTGATTCTCATAGCCCCGGCTTGGCCTCTTCACCCTTGGTATGCCGATCTTATGTGGCTGCTAGACGATCATCCTTGGCGTCTTCCGGGTGAGGGACGATCTACTCACGCAAGGCCCAGTGCGCATGCCGCAGGTGGATCGGTTCTCGCTTACAGCATGACTATTGAAAGGGCACAGTTGCGAAAGCGGGGATACTCGGGGGCAGTGATTTCCACTCTGCTGAGTTCCCATAAGCGGTCAACCTGCCTCTCTTATGTGAGGGTTTGGCGTGTGTTTGAGGGCTGGTGCGCAGATCACTGTAAGAGACCTCTGGCGGTGTCGGTCCCGGAGGTGCTGGATTTTCTGCAGTTGGGTTTTGAGAAGGGCCTGGCAGCCAGCTTGCTGCGAGTTCAATTGGCGGCTATTTCGTGTTACAGGGGCAAGATTCAGGGGAAGCCCCTGGGGGAACATGCGGATGTAAGTTGCTTCCTGAGGGCGGTGCGACGCCTGTGGCCCCAGCAGAGGTCACCAGTCCCTCCTTGGTATTTGAACCTAGTGTTGGATGCCTTGTCAGCAGAGCCCTTTGAGCCATTGTGGCGTGCATCATTGAAGGACTTAACTATTAAGGGGGTGTTTCTGATGGCCATTTGCTCGGCCAGATGAATTTCGGAGCTTCAGGTGCTTTCCTGTCACCCGCCTTTTCTCTCCTTCTTTAAGGAGAAGGTGGTCCTGCGGACGGTTCCATCCTTTTTGCCCCAGGTGGTTTCCCCCTTTCATGTGAATCAGGCTGTTTCACTCCCTTCCTTTTCGGGGAGGGAACGCGAGAGTAATGATTCCCGTTTGCGTCTCTTGGACGTGCGTAGAGTCTTGAGGAGGTATCTCGATAGGACTGCATCCTTTCGCAAGTCCAAATGGCTGTTTGTTCTGTTCGGGGGGCCACGCAAGGGTAAGGTGGTGGCTAAGGCATCCATCTCCCGATGGGTCAGGGAGGCCATTGCAGCGGCTTATGTCCTCAGGGGCAGGCAGGTGCCAGCTGGGCTCTGGGCTCATTCTGCTAGAGCGCAGGCGGCCTTGTGGGTGGAATTTAGCTTAGTTCCGCCTTTCAAATCTGTAAGGCGGCATCTTGGTCTTCCATGCACACTGTTGCCAAACATTACAGATTGGATGTGCAAGCCACTGGTGATGCGGGCTTTGGAGGCTCGGTGCTTCTGTCCGGCCTTGCAGGCCCCACCCAGAATTGAACTGCTCAGTTACATCCCAGTGGAGAGGGACTGGACTGGAGAGATGATTAGGAAAGAGTAATTAGACCTTACCTGCTAATTAGCATTCCTGAAGGAACTCCAGTCCAGTCCGTGATCCCACCCAGGGTTTGTCCTTTTTTGACAGGTTCGCCAGTCCGAAGCGGTGAGCGCTTGTGTGTAGTAGCAGGTGACAGCTTATCCACGGGGGGCTCTAGTGCTGATGATGGACGGGATGGATGGCCTCGATGCACGGGATGGATGGCCTCGATGCACGGTTAAGGGCGAGTGCGAGTGCAGCTAAACCTCCTCCTCCTCCTGGTGGGCGGGAAGGTGGGATTGGGTCGTTAGAAGTTTGTTTTACGGTTTAGTGTGAGTTGGTTTATATGGTTGTTTAATTTGTCTCTCCATTAAATCTGCTTTGTCAATAGGGTACTGATCTGGTGGGTGGTACCAGAGGTATATATACCCTAACATCATCAAAAGAGTGACATGCTCATTCTCCGTGATGCTAGAAGGGGGCACAACCCAGTGGAGAGGGACTGGACTGGAGTTCCTTCAGAAATGCTAATTAGCAGGTAAGGTCTAATTACTCTTTTTGGTACAATAAATTTGTATTAATCCTTTTTTATCTATTTTTCTCTTTTTTGGTGTGGATTCACTCCTATTTTCTATACTTACTTTATAACTGCCTGGCAGTGGAGGGAAGTTGTACTGCTGCGATTGCTGTAGATGTCCAATCAAATGTTTTTACAGGGTCATTCTCGAGGTGGAAGTGGCTTGTAATCACTACTTAATCATCAAAATCTTGAGTCAGGGTTCAAGGGGTCTGAGTCCTGCAATTCCTCTGCCAGGCATCATCCACCACTTCTCTCTATCTTTTGTTCCTTCCTTAACCTTGGGGCCTGTTCCCAGTTGACAGCAGGAGGGTGGAGTTCATGCATGTCTCTAACCTGCTCTTCTTACAACCAGCACATCATCTTCCCCATTCAAAGCTTCCTGAGTCTGAGCACCAAGTGGGCCCAACATGTGAACTGCCTGGGCAGGAGGCGCTATGGACAGGAAGATGCGCTGAGCTCTGCCATAGTGCCCGTCAGAAAAGGGGAAGGAGTAGAGCATAATGGACCCTGCTGCCAGCTGCAGGAGCAGTATTTAAGTGCATTATCTCCAGCTGTTGGGGGACCAAGATTCATGGTAACAGCGAGACTGAGTGCTGTAGTGGCAGGAGATGAAGTGCTTATGCACTGCTCTCGTCAGGCTAAAACCAGACCCGTTTGCAGCCCTCAAGCAAGGACAGCCATATCCCTAGATGGACTAGGCATTCACCTTCCCACTACAACCCCCACTATCCTCTACTGGCTTCAGAGTAGTCACAGCACAATACAGTATCTCCCTCCTCTTCCCTTCCCACTGCCACCCCCACTACTATATCTCTACGGGCGTCAGAGTAGTGGCAGCACAGTATCTCCCTCCTCTTCCCTTCCCACTGCCACCCCCACTACTATATCTCTACGGGCGTCAGAGTAGTGGCAGCACAGTATCTCCCTCCTCTTCCCTTCCCACTGCCACCCCCACTACTATATCTCTACGGGCGTCAGAGTAGTGGCAGCACAGTATCTCCCTCCTCTTCCCTTCCCACTGCCACCCCCACTACTATATCTCTACGGGCGTCAGAGTAGTGGCAGCACAGTATCTCCCTCCTCTTTCCTTCCCACTGCCACCCCCACTACTATATCTCTACGGGCGTCAGAGTAGTGGCAGCACAGTATCTCCCTCCTCTTCCCTTCCCACTGCCACCCCCACTACTATATCTCTACAGGCGTCAGAGTAGTGGCAGCACAGTATCTCCCTCTTTCCTTCCCACTGCCACCCCCACTACTATATCTCTACGGGCATCAGAGTAGTGGCAGAACAGTATCTCCCTCCTCTTTCCTTCCCACTGCCACCCCCACTACTATATCTCTACGGGCATCAGAGTAGTGGCAGAACAGTATCTCCCTCCTCTTTCCTTCCCACTGCCACCCCCACTACTCTAGCTCTACGGGTGGCAGAGTAGTGGCAGAACAGTATCTCCCTCCTCTTTCCTTCTCATGGCCACCCCCACTACTATATCTCTACGGGCGTCAGAGTAGTGGCAGCACAGTATCTCCCTCCTCTTTCCTTCCCACTGCCACCCCCACTACTATATGCACTGGAGTAAGGCATCAACCCCCATCAGAAACCAGAACGCGCAGACAGAATGCAACCCACTCCCTCAACATAAGGACAAACTTTAGAAAAACCAAAGCAACAACAAGCGACAGAGCCTTCTCCTATGCCGCCCCTACCCTCTGGAATGAAACTCCTTTAACCCTCCGCTGATAAAGGACCTCCACCAATTCAAAAAGGAATTAAAAACATACCTGTTTACAAAACACTTTGAGATCCCCTACCAACAAAAAACCTCTCCTAGACAATCTCAAAAGAATATCCACAGTCCTCAAGACAGAACAAATGACTAACACAAGAAGAACACAAGAAAGATACTTAACTTAAGACACACAACACCCAAAACGATTTACCCTAACCGACAGCTACTTCTATAATGTAAATAACTTATGTTAATTAACTATGTCATGCTCATTGTTCCACAACCTGTATATAAGTTACGCTCAATATAATTAACCTGTATATAAGTATAAAAAAAAAAAAAAAGTACTATTGTTAATGTTAAAATACGTTCCATGTAACAAAATGTGTACATAGTTAAAGCTTGTTCCATGTAAGACATACGTTAATATGCTAATCTTTGTTCAATGTAAATCGCCCCTGATCTCTGGAAGGGGCGGTATAGAAGAAACTGTTAAATAAATAAATAAATAAATATATCTCTACGGGCGTCAGAGTAGTGGCAGCACAGTATCTCCCTCCTCTTCCCTTCCCACTGCCACCCCCACTACTATATCTCTACAGGCGTCAGAGTAGTGGCAGCACAGTATCTCCCTCCTCTTCCCTTCCCACTGCCACCCCCACTACTATATCTCTACGGGCGTCAGTAGTGGCAGCAAAGTATCTCCCTCCTCTTCCCTTCCCACTGCCACCCTACTACTATATATCTACGGGCATCAGAGTAGTGGCAGCACAGTATCTCCCTCCTCTTCCCTTCCCACTGCCACCCCCACTACACTAGCTCTACGGGCATCAGAGTAGTGGCAGCACAGTATCTCCCTCCTCTTCCCTTCCCACTGCCACCCCCACTACTGTATCTCTACGGGCATCAGAGTAGTGGCAGCACAGTATCTCCCTCCTCTTCCCTTCCCACTGCCACCCCCACTACTGTATCTCTACGGGCATCAGAGTAGTGGCAGCACAGTATCTCCCTCCTCTTCCCTTCCCACTGCCACCCCCACTACTGTATCTCTACGGGCATCAGAGTAGTGGCAGCACAGTATCTCCCTCCTCTTCCCTTCCCACTGCCACCCTACTACTATATCTCTACGGGCATCAGAGTAGTGGCAGCACAGTATCTCCCTCCTCTTTTCTTCCCACTGCCACCCACACTACTATATCTCTACGGGCGTCAGAGTAGTGGCAGAACAGTATCTCCCTCCTCTTACCTTCCCACTGCCACCCCCACTACTATATCTCTACGGGCATCAGAGTAGTGGCAGCACAGTATCTCCCTCCTCTTTCCTTCCCACTGCCACCCCCCCACTATATCTCTCCGGGTGTCAGAGTAGTGGCAGCACAGTATCTCCCTCCTCTTTCCTTCCCACTGCCACCCCCCACTACTATATCTCTACGGGCGTCAGAGTAGTGGCAGCACAGTATCTCCCTCCTCTTCCCTTCCCACTGCCACCCCCACTACTATATCTCTACGGGTGTCAGAGTAGTGGCAGCACAGTATCTCCCTCCTCTTTCCTTCCCACTGCCACCCCCACTACTCTAGCTCTACGGGTGGCAGAGTAGTGGCAGAACAGTATCTCCCTCCTCTTTCCTTCTCACGGCCACCCCCACTACTATATCTCTACAGGCGTCAGAGTAATGGCAGCACAGTATCTCCCTCCTCTTTCCTTCTCACTGCCACCCCCACTACTATATCTCTACGGGCATCAGAGTAGTGGCAGCACAGTATCTCCCTCCTCTTCCCTTCCCACTGCCACCCCCACTACACTAGCTCTACGGGCATCAGAGTAGTGGCAGCACAGTATCTCCCTCCTCTTTCCTTCCCACTGCCACCCCCACTACTATATCTCTACGGGCATCAGAGTAGTGGCAGCACAGTATCTCCCTCCTCTTCCCTTCCCACTGCCACCCCCACTACTATATCTCTACTGGCTTCAGAGTAGTGGCAGAACAGTATCTCCCTCCTCTTCCCTTCCCACTGCCACCCCCACTACTATATCTCTACTGGCTTCAGAGTAGTGGCAGAACAGTATCTCCCTCCTCTTCCCTTCCCACTGCCACCCCCACTACTATATCTCTACGGGCATCAGAGTAGTGGCAGCACAGTATCTCCCTCCTCTTTCCTTCCCACTGCCACCCCCACTACTCTAGCTCTACGGGCGTCAGAGTAGTGGCAGCACAGTATCTCCCTCCTCTTTCCTTCTCACTGCCACCCCCACTACTCTAGCTCTACAGGCGTCAGAGTAGTGGCAGAACAGTATCTCCCTCCTCTTCCCTTCCCACTGCCACCCCCACTACTATATCTCTACGGGCATCAGAGTAGTGGCAGCACAGTATCTCCCTCCTCTTCCCTTCCCACTGCCACCCCCACTACTCTAGCTCTACGGGCGTCAGAGTAGTGGCAGCACAGTATCTCCCTCCTCTTTCCTTCCCACTGCCACCCCCACTACTCTAGCTCTACGGGCGTCAGAGTAGTGGCAGCACAGTATCTCCCTCCTCTTTCCTTCCCACTGCCACCCCCACTACTCTAGCTCTACGGGCGTCAGAGTAGTGGCAGCACAGTATCTCCCTCCTTTTTCCTTCCCACTGCCACCCCCACTACTCTAGCTCTACGGGCGTCAGAGTAGTGGCAGCACAGTATCTCCCTCCTCTTTCCTTCCCACTGCCACCCCCACTACTCTAGCTCTACGGGCGTCAGAGTAGTGGCAGCACAGTATCTCCCTCTTTCCTTCCCACTGCCACCCCCACTACTCTAGCTCTACGGGCGTCAGAGTAGTGGCAGCACAGTATCTCCCTCCTCTTTCCTTCCCACTGCCACCCCCACTACTATATCTCTACGGGTGTCAGAGTAGTGGCAGCACAGCACTGCATGGCTCTTTAAAACCTCTCTCAGCAGTGAGCTTTTCAGCATCTCTGCACATGCATTCATGCATTTAAGGCCCTCGACATCCCTCTCCAACATCAAATTAGGTGGAACGTGACAGGCTTTGAGTGTACATGTCAGGACCATACCAAACTATGAATGCACCCTGCGCGGGGGGGGGGAGAGGGGGGCATATTGGAGATCTGAGGGAAGGGAGCAGGGAAGAGGAGATCCTGGAGACCTGGGTGGCATTGGAAAGGGGAGAAGCTGGACTATATATGAGAACGTGCAGGGATTCATAGCTAATGGTTTGACTAGAGTATCAGATGCCCTTGTGACAGCTCTACCCACCTCGATTCGGAGTAAAGACCACTACTGATCTAGGGCAAGCCCATGATGTAGGAAGAGTATTTTCGCATCCATCAGTGAGCTGCAACTGCCATGTTTATAGTGACGAGAGAGGGAGAGATGTGCACAGCAATAAGTGCTATATCTTTAAATAAATACTGCTATAGCAGGGGTAGCAAATTCCAGTCCCAGAGGACCACAAACCAGCCTGGTTTTCAGGATGTCCCTAATGAATATTTATGAGATATATTTGCATAAAATGAGGCTAGTGTATGCAAATATATCTCAAGCATATTCCTTAAATCCTACTCCTCACACTCACAGACCAAAAACCCTTCTCCCAACATAGAATTCATAAACTGATTTTTAATGTATATATATCACTTACCATGAACTTAATCCCAACTACAAACCATCAGCAGAGACTCAGTAGTGAGGAGACAAACAACTAAACAATGGGAAAAGCCTCAGATAACTTAACCTCCCTCTATGTGGCTACTCAAAGCCATAGGGGAACAAAGAGCTCCACATCATAGGATGAAAAAACTCTTCCCATCAACGAATTCAAAAATGTCTTTATTACAAAATACTTAAAGACCTCTAAACATCTACAGCAGAAGGTACCCCAGGGCACCCTGACAGTAACAACCACTCAATGGTATTATAACACCAATTCTATAGGAACTATTTAAACCGGAATCACAGACCAACACAATGGCCACCTATAAAGGAATAAAGAAAGGAGCAGTCACAAAACCTCTCAAACACAGTTCAAAGCCTGCCCGCAGCCCCATACTTAGCTCAGGACAGCAGCTCTTCAAGCTTCAAACACTCCTGCACGGGATGCCGAGAATCCAGGCACAGCTGCTATACTCACCACTGAATTCACCACCATACCATGTCTCAGAATAACCCTACAAAGATCTTTGTTTCGCTAAAACCAGCTTCCTCAGGGGTTACACTACCAGCCAAAATTCTTCGTGCAAAGAAACTGACACAAAAAACCAACACCCTTTAAATATGCATATCTTCTATATGCATGTCATACCTGTACAGCGCTGCGTGCTCGGCGCTATATAAGTGCTAATTAGTAGTAGTAATAGTAGTAAATACCCAGCTTCCACCCAATCAGAAGCTTGCTACCCTCTGATTGGATAAGCCCCACACATTCACTCTCCTATGTTTAGAACACACAATAAACCCAAATCTAAAATCACAGTTACAAAAACACACTCCAGCCAATTTTATTATTAAGCCCTACTGGCTCAAGAGTATTCCGTTTAAATATCCATTTTGTTCATGCTGGACTAGTAATCTCCCACGATCACCCCAATGGGGTTATCAGGGACAGAGTCCAACACCAAACATCATAGATTAGTAAACTGATGATTAAACTGTAGGCAATGTAATCCCAAAGGAGCTTCTTCACAGGCTTTCTGCATGTTATAAGAACATAAAATATGTCATACTGGGTCAGACCAAGGTCCATCAAGCCCAGTATCCTGTTTCCAACAGGGGCCAATCTAGGTCATATGTACCTAGCAGTTTCCCCAAAAGACACAGGTTCCGCAATGCTTGTACTGGGTCAAGCATTGATCTCCAGGAACAAGCAGGAATAAGTCCTCACATATGGGTAAGTCGGAACCGATGGAGCCCCGCTGCCTTCCCGCCTTCCTTACCAGCTCTCTTCAGTTTCTCTTTTTCCGCGGAGCCAGCAGGTCGTGTTCCTGTCACCGCTGAAGAGATTGTTATTTTAATTTGTTTCTTTTGACCGCGTACCTGCCTTCCCCATACCAAAACCGGTACTGCCGGTCTCTCTTTCTTTCTTTTTAAAAAAAAAAAATAATCTTTTTTTTATTTTCTCAGCACAGCTTGGTAACTTTTGTTAGGCCTTCAGGCCTACACAAATTCTCCTCATGGAGAAACCAGCTCCTGGTTTTAAAAAGTGTACCAAGTGCAATGCTGTTATTTCTCTCACAGACACCCATGAATGGTGTCTTAAATGTTTAGGACCTGACCATTCCATACCGGACTGCCCATTCTGCTCCCAGATGTCTAAACGTGGTATGCAGAACCGGGCCAACAAGTTCCATGTGCTGTTTGCTTCAGATAATCCAGCATCACAGTCATCCAGGTCTTCCTCTCCGGATGGATCTCAGGTAACCAAACTTTCTGTGGGCAAATCCTCTAAAAGCAAATCTCTTTCAAAAGATCGAGAGGCTCTCAATCTTGAGTTCGAGGATTCTGCCCAGACCAAAAAACCCCGGCGGGAGGCTCCGGCCTCCAAAGCATCACCTATGGGGTTACAGGTTGACATCGATGGCACGGCCTCGACTGATCACCTGTTAGACTGCTCTGGGGTACCGGTCGATACCGGTACCAACATCCAGGCAGCAGTGGCGTCCATGGGCAATACTGTCCAGACCATGCAGCAGGCCGTTTTGGCTTTCATTAAGGCTGCGACGCCCTCGGTACTGATTCCATCGGTACCGACCCCGGTTCCGGTATCCACACCGGAACCGAGACCATCGACTTCCAAGCGTCGATCGGTTCCGCTTGCTGGATTCAGGCTTTTGCCCGATACCAATCCCATGCCCGATACGCCCGATGTCGATATCGATCGGTACGCGTATGGTGCATTGCAAGCACAGAGAGAATACTCAGATTCTTCTGATGAGTTCAATTCCTCTGATGACTCTGCTGAGTTTGATCTTCCTGAGGAGCCCTCTTCTCTAAAGAGGAGGATGTCTCCTCCAGAGGATTTATCCTTTCAGGATTTCATTGTTGATGTAGCTAAAGCACTTTCTATTGCTACATCTGCTGAAAAGGAACCCAGATCAAAAAAATTGGATATTTTAGGATACTCTAAACCTCCTAAAGAGGCAGTTACTCTGCCTATCCATGAAATCCTTCAAGAACACTTGATGGATTTGTGGGAGACTCCTCTAACCCTGTCTCCTCATTCCCGTAGGTTGGACACCATGTACCGGGTCCCTCCTTCTCCTGGGTTTCAAAAGACTCAGCTGCCTCACCACTCCATTGTGGTGAAGTCTGCTATGAAGAAGATAAAGAGTCCTAAAAGGCATTCCTCTACCCCTCCAGGGCGAGAATGTAAGACCCTCGACTCTTTTGGTAGAAAGATCTTTCAGGCTAGTATGCTTATAGCCAGGATCAATTCTTACAGCCTTTATATGGGCATGTTTCTCAGAGAACTTGCCCTAAAGGTATGGCATTTAGCCCCCTTTATCCCTGAGGATAAAAAGGAGGACTTCACTACTCTGGTGACACAACTTTCAGAGGTCTCCAAGTTTTCCAACAGGGCAGCCTTTGATTCCTTTGAGGTTGCTGGCAGGGCTTCGGGAATCGCTATTGCAGCCCGACGTCTTGCTTGGCTCCAGGCTTCTGACCTAGAACCCTGGGTCATGGATGGCTTAAGGAATCTGCCCTGTACAGGAGAGAACTTATTTGGTGAGGACTGGCAAATTAAAGCTGCTCAAATGGACGCAGAAAATGCCACTCTAGATAGACTTTCTAAGTCTACTTCTACTCCTGCCAAAAAGAAACCTTTTAAAAGGCCGTACTACAAGAAGGCCAGATTTTCCACAAATACTGGCCAACAATCTTCTCAGCCTCGCTTTGCTGCTAAACGTCAGCAATCTAAGCAAGTAAAGTCAAAGTCTGCAGTGTCTGCTACACCCCAGCAGGCTCAACCCCCTCAGGGGTTTTGACTTGCCCCTAGAGAACTTACCATTTCTGGCTCTGGAACAACCAGAGCCTCTCACCATACCGGGAAGGTTAGCTCACTTTGCTCCCAGATGGGAGCAAATAACATCAGAGCAATGGACCCTCTCTATCATCAGAGAGGGCTACAAACTTCATTTCTCCAGCCTTCCTCCCCATACCATGGTGAGGCAATTCAGTTCTCCCCCATCTCTTCTGACCCTGTTGGGTCAGGAAGTCTCCTCTCTCCTTGCCCAAGGGGCAATAGAGGAGGTTCCTCTTCCTCAACAGGGGTTAGGGTTCTACTCCCCTTATTTTCTCATAACAAAGAAGACAGGGGGCTTCAGACCTATCCTAGATCTGAGAGAATTGAACAAGTTTCTATTCAAGGAGAAATTCAAAATGCTCTCTCTGGGCATTCTCCTTCCATACCTTCAGAGTCAGGATTGGCTTTGTTCTCTAGATCTCAAGGATGCGTACACTCATATACTCATCCATCCATCCCACAGAAAACATCTTCGATTTCTGTTCCAGGGAAAACATTTCCAATACAGAGTACTTCCCTTCGGTCTCGCCTCTGCTCCAAGAGTATTCACAAAATGCATGGCAGTCGTAGCCGCATTTCTAAGAGGCATGGGAATCTTCGTGTTCCCATATCTGGACGACTGGCTCATCCGAGCTCCATCTCAGTCAGAAGTCCAGATTTCCTTGGACCGCACAAGACGTATTCTTCAATATCTGGGACTTGTGGTAAACATTCCCAAGTCCCAACTCATCCCTACTCAGTCCCTGGAATTCATAGGGGCTTATCTGGATTCCACCACTGCAAGGGCCTACCTTCCTCTGGTCCGAGGCCAACGGCTAATAAGCTTGGCCTCCCAGGCTCAGTCCAGAAGTCACTTGTCAGCCAGAGAAATGCTGCAACTTCTGGGCCACATGGCCTCCACGATTCATGTGGTGCCCTATGCTCGTCTCCATATGAGGGCAGCTCAAGGGACATTAGCCACCCAGTGGTCTCAAGCATCGGGACTGCTGTCAGACCAGGTACTCACCTCAAAACGTCTGTTTTGGTCTCTCCAGTGGTGGACATCCTCCAAAAATCTGTTGTTGGGGACCCCCTTCCAACCTTCGTTGCCCCAAGCAACCCTCACAACAGATGCCTCCCAAACAGGGTGGGGAGCTCATCTTCAACATCTCTCCACTCAGGGAACCTGGTCTCCCCAAGAGACCACCCTTCATATCAACCTTCTGGAACTGCGAGCAATCTTCCTTGCCCTCACAGTCTTCCATACCCTCCTTGCCAACCTGACTGTCCTAGTTCAGACAGACAATCAGGTGGCCATGTTCTATGTCAACAAGCAAGGAGGGACGGGCTCTCTCTCGCTTTGCAACGAAGCTCTCAGATTATGGGCTTTCGCCAGAGAGCATCAAATTCATCTTCTGGCAGTGTATCTTCCAGGAGTTCAAAACTCTCGGGCAGACAGACTCAGTCGAGTTCTGCTTCCACACGAGTGGTCCCTGCATATGGACCAGATACACAGAATCTTCCAGGAATGGGGGACCCCAGACATAGACCTCTTTGCAAGTCCGTGGAATGCCAAACTTCCACGGTTCTGTTCCAGGATTCCGTGTCAGGGAGCTCAGACCAACGACGCCTTTCTCCTGCATTGGGGTCAGGAATTCCTGTGTGCTTTTCCACCCATTCCTTTGATTCCCAAGACTCTGTTCAAACTTCAGAGGGATCACGGGTCGATGATCCTTATAGCTCCACGCTGGCCACGCCAAGTGTGGTTCCCTCTACTTCTACAGCTCTCCCAGGGCTCCTCCCTGGACCTGGGAGCTGCGCCAGACCTTCTGTCTCAGGAGAAAGGGACTTTGTGGCACCCAAACCCCAAGTCCCTACATCTCCGAGCTTGGTTACTGAAGGCTTAAGCCTTCATGAGTTTAATCTTTCTCAGCCAGTGAAAGATATCCTTCATGCCTCTAGGAAACCCTCTACCAGGCGTTCCTATGCTTTCAAATGGAAACGTTTTTCCATTTGGTGTGCTCAACAGGGTCTTGACCCTCTGGCACTTCCTTTGAATTCTCTACTAGACTATCTCCTGCATCTTTCCAATGCAGGCCTCAAGACGAATTCAGTACGAGTCCATTTAAGTGCCATTGCAGCATCCTTAAAACCTATAAATGGACAACCTGTCTCCTCTCATCCTCTCGTTGCAAGGTTCATGAGAGGCCTGACCCTAAGTAAACCTCCCATCCGACCTCCGCCGGTAGCATGGGATTTGAACCTAGTTCTAGGTCAGCTTATGAAACCACCTTTTGAGCCTTTGGACTCTACCTCCTTGAAATTTCTTTCCTGGAAGGTTCTTTTCCTTATTGCAGTCACTTCGGCTCGCCGCATCAGTGAACTGCAGGCTTTGGTGGCTAATCCACCTTATACCAGATTTCATCATGATAAGGTGGTCCTTAGGATGAATCCCCACTTTATGCCCAAAGTGGTCTCGCCTTTTCATCTTAATCAAGAGGTATATCTACCTGTTTTTTTCCCGGCTCCTCATGCATCCAATGCAGAGAGGAACCTTCATACTCTTGACTGTAAAAGAGCTCTCGCCTTTTACCTCAACAGGACTCAGCCACATCGAAAGTCTTCCCAACTTTTTGTGGCTTTTGATCCTTCTCATTTGGGACTTCCAGTCACCAAACGTACACTTTCCAATTGGATTGCTCAGTGTATTTCTTTTACTTATTTCTTTTATTTATTTATTTACATTTCTTATATACCGCACTATTTGCGATCAGCGCGGTTTACATAGAACAAACAGTATCCGACAATAAACAAGAGTCAGGTCATTACAATGAACAGGAGCAGTAAACTTGGATAACAGGGGAAACTATCTACATGTGTGGAACATTGAACAAGGTAACTGTATATATGTGAGATGGAGTTATTGTGTGTTGCTCATAAATGGTGGCTGGGGTTCGGGGGAGGCTGTGAGGTATTTAACGAAGAGGAAGTGTTTTAAGGCCTTCCTAAACTGGCTCAAGTTGGGGATAGCTCTGATGTGTGGTGGTAGGGAGTTCCAGAGGCTTGGGGCACTCAGACTGAAGGCTCTGTTTGAAGTTGATATGGCGCATCTTGTCATAGCTTTTGGTATTGCTAGCATGTTGGCTGCAGAGGTTCTTCTTATCCTGTTGGGTGTGGGTGGTTGTATAAGGTCACATATTGAAGAGGCGGATAACCCGTAGATGGCTTTGAATGTCATCACTAAGGTCTTGAAGCTAATCCTGGCTTGGATGGGGAGCCAGTGCAGCTGCATCAGGAGGGGTGTGATGTGCTCTCTCCTTGGTGCTCCAAAGAGGATTCGCGCAGCGCAGTTCATGGCGAGTTGTAAGGGATGTAAGGTTGTCTGGGGGAGTCCTTGTAGGATGGCGTTTGCATAGTCAAAATGAGGGATGATGAGGGCTTGGTAGATGGTACGGAAGTCGCTCAGCTCGAGTAGAGGGCGTATGTGTCTGAGGGATCTGATCTTGAAGTAGATTGCTCTTACTGTTTTTGCTATGTGCTGCTTCATGTTGAGGTTCTGATCCAATGTGACTCCGAGATACCGTATGACTGATTTTACTTGTAGTTTGGCGTTGTCTACTTCCAAGTGGTTAGGTGGAGTGAATTCTGGATTTCTAGAGATGAACAGGACCTCAGTTTTCTTATGTTGGATGCGCAGATTTTGGGAGAGGAGCCATTCTGATATTGCATTGAAGCAGTTGGTTAGTGGGGTGAGGTCCGGGCAATCCAGTGATATTGGCAGGTATAGTAGGACATCGTCTGCGTAAATCATGCAACTCACGTTGAAGGATCTGATGATGTTACAGATGGGTTGGATATAAATGTTAAACATAAGTGACGATAGGTAGGAACCTTGAGGGACTCCTTGACTTTGTAGGAATGGCTTGGATGTGGTTCCGTTTGTTCGTACATGTTGCCATCTTCCAGACAGGTAAGACCTACACCACTCAAGCGCTGTTTCGGTAATGCCTTTCTCTCTTAGTCGAATCAGGAGAATCTCGTGGCGGACTGAGTCAAAGGCTGCCGCAATATCTAGAAAGATGAGTGCGAAACCTGTACGTGAGTTGTCAATGCCTGAGATTATGGTGTTGAAAAGAGTAGTGAGTAGTGTTTCCACTCCGTGTGACTCTCTGAACCCGTGTTGTGATGGATCTAGAGGTGCGTTAGTGTCCACATGATCTTGTAGCTGCCTGTAGACTATTTTTTCAACGATTTTGGCGAGCATCGGGATACTAGATATGGGTCTGTAAGACTCGACCTTATGAGGTCTAATTTGGTGTCTTTAAGCAGCGGTCTAACGGAGGTCTGTTTGAGCGTGGATGGGAATGACCCGGTGCTGAATGATAATCCTATCATTTTAGCTAAGATTGGGGCAAGGTCGGATCGCAGATCTTTTATCCAGAATGCTGGACATGGATCTGAGTATGAAGTGGAGGTATTTAGGGTAGCAATGGTGTCTTCAATAGTTCTCTTAGACGGAGTGGTAAAAGTGGTTAGATACGCTGCGCATGCTTTGTCATCAGGAGGGTCTGGTATCATCATCATCTTACCAGAGTAAGAACATTTCTCTGGAAGGCCATGTCACAGCTCACAATGTGAGAGCCATGGCTACTTCTATGGCTCATCTTCACTCTGTATCCATAGATCAGATCTGTCGAGCAGCCACTTGGGCCTCGGTTCATACCTTCACAGCCCATTACTGTTTGGACAAGGACTCCCGCCGGGATGCCTTGTTTGGTCAGGCTGTCCTCAAACACCTGTTCCATACTTAAGCAACTCCTGCCCACCTTCCCTGAATGGATGCCTGAGATCCATACGAAGATGGTTTACCCTTGGAGGGGGATCTCCCAGGCATCTTAGCTAGGGAGTCCCCATATGTGAGGACTTATTCCTGCTTGTTCCTGGAGATAGCACAGTTACTTACCTGTAACAGGTGATCTCTAGGAACAGCAGGAATTAGTCCTCACAACCCACCCACCTCCCCTAGGAGTTGTATCTTCTATCTATCTACCTTCCTTTCCTCTCTCTATTGTCTCAGCTATAAACTCGAACTGAAGAGAGCTGGTAAGGAAGGCGGGAAGGCAGCGCGCATGCGCTGTGGGAAGCCCCAAAAGCTTTTCATCTGAAAAGCTGGGGAGCTTTCCTGTGCGGGCTCCGTCGGTTCCGACTTACCCATATGTGAGGACTAATTCCTGCTGTTCCCAGAGATCACCTGTTACAGGTAAGTAACTGTGCTATATCCAGGGTCCCTTCTTAATAATGGTTTATGGACCTTTCCTCCAGGAACTTGTCCAAACCTTTTTTAAACCCAGCTACACTAACAGCCTTTACTACATCCTCCAGTAATAAATTCCAGAGTTTGATTATACGTTGAGTGAAAACTATTTTCTTTTATTAGTCTTAAATAGTTTACCCTGTAGCTTCATTGCATGTCCCCTAGTCTTTCTATATTCTGATGACGTAAACAATCGATCTACGTTTACCCGTTCCACTCCGTTCATTAACTTATAGACTTCTATCATATCACCCCTCAGCCGTCTCTTTTCTAGGTTAAAGAGCCCTAACCTTTTTAGCCTTTCTTCATAGGGGTATCCTTCCATCCCCTTTACCATTTTGGTGGCTCTTCTCTGAACCTTTTCAAATAACGCTATATCCTTTTTAAGATATGGCGACCAGAATTGCATACAATATTCAAGGTGCAGTCTCACCATGAAACGATATAGAGGCATTATAATATCTTTTGTTTTATTTTCCATTCCTTTCCTTATGATACCTAGCATTCTATTTGCTCTCTTGGCCGCTGCTGCACACTAGGCCGAGGGTTTTAACATGTTATCCACAATGACGCCTAAATCTTTTTCCTGGGTGGTGGTTCCTAATGTGGAACCTTGCATTGTGTAACCATAGTTTGGGTTGTTCTTCCCTAGGTGCATAACTTTGCACTTGTCCACATTAAATTTCATCTGCCATTTTGATGCAGTCTTCCAATATATCAAGATCCTCTTACAGGTATCCTTAGTAGTTCCAAAGGCCTGTATCTTATCCATGCTGCCATCTCTACCCAGCTACTTGCTTAGTTTTCTGTTACATGATTTTATTTTGAAGGTTAAAAGTCCGTAAACCATTATTAAAGTGTTTTAGGGAAAATCCATTGGTCGCTGGTCCATCAATAGCAATTAAGCTGGAACTGGCTACAAAGGCGAGCTGGCCTATTGTCACACAAGCAACCCAAGTGAGGAGACCCCACCAATGTGAGAGTCTGCAAATTAGGCTTGAGTGGACGGCATGTCACACAGGCTGCCAGTGCTGAATCCTTTGAAACTAAGCCCTTAGCACTAGCAGAGACAACCTGGAGCAGGACAACAGTTCTGCACGGCTGGACTTTCTACTTTAAGCTTGACATTTTGGCATAAACTTGACGGAATTTGTGCTCTGTTCTTGACATTTTAACATGACTAGTTGGCACGGCCTTTTATAATGGTTACCCACCTGCTGGGACTTATGAAATCCTTCAGTCCAGGCCTGCCTTATTCCTGACTGGCACGTGGCAACTGCCTGCCAGCTCCATTGTGGATGTCCTTTAGTTTTTTAGTTATCTATTGTATTTTAGATAGCTGCTCAGACTTTTCACATCTCTACTTTATCATTGCAGCCTTCTAAAACAAGATAATTTTTAAACTAGTTTGATTATTTACTTATCTGTATTTTACTTTATTTATTCACCTTCTCATTTTGTTTTTATCCCTCTCCTTTTTCCTGATAGAACTTTGCCCTCCTGCACTCCATTTCTTAGGTTGGATTTACATCCCCATTTTCTTATGACTCCACACCACCTTTTCTTCCCTAACTTTCCCCCCCCCCTTCCTTTTCATCCTCTCTCCACCTTCCCCATTTCCTCCTCCATCTTGCCTTCCACCCTTTCTTCAGCTCTTGAGCTTCACCTTTTTCTTCTTCTCATTCATCCCTCTCCTTTCTCTCTGAAACAACCTCATCCTCGTTTCCGCCATGCCATCTCCTCTCTGCCTCGCACTCTTCTTCTCCTTCTCCTTCTATCATACGGCGATATTAACCTCAACACCTGGCCCCCTAAAGTTTTCTCTCACTACCATGATAATTCCTTTCTCAACCACCCGCATCTCATTCACATCGCTCTCCTTTCGTGGCTCTCTCCCTTTTGCTCATTCCATTTCTAATAAACTCCTCTTTACTCACGATCTCTTTATCTCTCATGCTTTCCATCTTCTAGTTCTTACTGAGACCTAGCTCCTCCCTGATGATAGTGCATTGGTTGCTGCCCTCTGTCACAGCGGCTACCAATTCTCCTACACTTCTCATGCCACTGGTCATGGTGGTGGTGTTAGGTTTCTGCTTTCTCCTTCCTGCCAATTTGAACCCTCCTTCTACCTCAGTCTCATTCCTTTTCCTCTTTTGAAGTCCGCTCCATCCACATTTTTAATCCCTTACCTCTCTTGATAGCTGCTATTTATAGACCCCCTGACAAGTCCAACCTTTCCTTTCTTTCTGACCTTGACTCATGGCTCTCCTGATTTCTGGGTTCTTCTTCCCCCTCCCTTATTCTTGGTGACTTTATTTATTTATTTATTTAACGTCTTTTCTATACCGCGCTTTTTAAAGTCAGCTCAGTTTACAATTAACAGCAGGTTTGTACAGTACAGGCGGCTCCCATACTGGACTTACATAAAACAGGGTTTTGCAACTTGGACTAACTGGGGTAACTATGTACATGTTACGCTGTAGCTTGGCTACTCATTTAGGTAGCTATAATACAGGCTAGGCGGTAGGGTCGATGGCAATGCAGTAGCGACTGTGCTGCCTAGCTGCTATTTACAAGGTTAGGTGGCTGTATACATGTGCCTGACCGGAGTCTCGTGGTGCTACTGTGCCAGGCTGGGGCTGTGCATTGTAGGTGTTTTGGGGCGGCTGCTTTGATGGTTGAGGGTAGATGGCTGTTGTATGTCCTCATTATGGGAGTAATGCTGGAGGAAGAGGTGGTGCTTCAGCGCCTTTCTGAACTGGGTAAGGTCCGTAATGGCACAGAGTCCAGGCGGGAGGGCATTCCAACAGGTGGGTGCATAGTACACGAAGGCTCTGTTTCTTGTTCCTTGGGAACACTTCGTGATCTTGCTAGGGATACTTAGTGAGTTTAATATTCATGTTGATAACCCATCTGACCCCAATGCTTTTAAGTTCTTTCCCTTACCTCCTCATTCAACCTCCAGTTTTGCTCTTCTGCCTCCACTCATACTGGACTTGGTGCTTACCAACGGGGAAAGTGTTTCTGATGTTATAGTGGAAGATCATCTTGCATCCAGTGATCACCAGAGGGTGTTGTTCAGTATTAGGACTAGGGCTGATAAAATCCATTCAAAAGCGAGGGTCTTAGACTTTAGGAAAACAAACTTTGCCAAGATGGGACAATATCTTAAGGAGTTGTTAGTGGGATGAGAACAGCTGGGGAATGTAGAAAAGCAATGGGCAAAACTGAAAGGGGATATTTTAAGGGCCACAAACCTTTTTGTTAGACAGGTAAATAAATGTAAAAGGAAAAGGAGGCTACTATGGTTCTCAAAATAAGTAGCTGAAAAGGTGAAGAAAAGGAGGGTGGCCTTCATAAAATACAAGATATCACAGAGAGAGGAAGACAGGCATCTATATTTGGAAAAACTTAGAGAAGCTAGCAAAGTAGTCAGGAAAGCAAAGATACAAAGAGAAGAAGAAATAGTCAGTACAATAATATGGAGGGTAAGACATTTTGCAGATATGTTAGTGAGAAGAGGTAGGGCAAAATTAGTATTGTCAGACTCAAGGGTGAAGAGGAGGAATATGTAGAAGCTGATGAGGATTAAAGTGGAATTGCTTAACAAATATTTCTGTTCTGTGTACACAGATGAAGGGCCAGGAGCAGGACCTCATAAAACATGCACAAATAGGAACAGAAGTGACAGGGATCTTGAACGAATGTCAGAAGACTGAAACTAGCTAAACTAAAACTAGACAAAGCGATGGGACCAGATGGGATACACCCAAGAAAACTGAGGGAACTTGGGGACATTATAGTGGCTCCACTGACTGACCTTTTCAGTGCTTCTTTAGAACCAGGAGTGATCCCAGAGGATTGGAGAAAGGCCCATATGGTTCCTTTACACAAAAGCGGAAGTAAGGATGAGGTTGAAACTATAGGCCTCTGTGGTTAGTAAATTATTAGAAACGCTGCTAAAAGGAAGGGATAGTAAGGTCTATGGAGTCCAGCGGATTTCAGGATCCAAGGCAGCATTTCTTTACCAGTTGGACCAAGGGAGAACTCTAGATGTGGTGTACTCCTTTGACACTGTTCCATACAGACAACTTATAAACAAACTGAGTACCCTAGGGATGGACCGCAAAGTGACTGACTGGGTTAGAAATTGGTTAAGTGGGAGGCGACAAAGGATGCGCCAGACCACTCTGTTCGCAGAATGCTACGAACTCTCCCAGGGCACATAGCCTGGCTTTAGGCATGACCACACAGTCTGCAACTGACTCATTTCATTGTAACTACTCATATGTTTATTTCCTCTCCATCCCCTTCCTCCCGTCCTTTATAAATCTACCCAACCTAGTTTGCTGTAAACCACTTTGATTGAAGGATAAGGTGTATATAAAACTGGTTAAATAAATAAATGGAGCTCACTCTGAGGAGAAGGAGGTTACCAGTGCTGTGCCGCAGGGATTTGTCCTTGGTCTGATTCTTTTTAACATCATTGTTAGCGATATTGTAGAAGGGCTGTCGGGTAAGGTTTGCCTTTTTGCGGATGATACCAAAATCTGCAATAGAGTAGACACCCAAAAAGGAGTAGATAACATGCGGAGGGATCCAGCTAAGCTTGAAGAATGGTCAAGAATTTGGCAGCTGAGATTTAATGCTAAGAAATGCAGGGTCATGAATATAGGCTGCAATAATCCAAGGGAGTAATACAGTGTAGGGGGCGAAGTACTTCTGTCCACAAAAGAAGAGTGGGGACATGGGCGTAATTGTTCCTGATTAACTTAAGGTGGCTAGACAGGTAGAAAATGTGACGGTGAAAGTCAGAAAGATGCTTGGGTGCATACGGAGAGGAATGGCTAGCAGAAAAATACCTACCCGAACTAACTGTATAGATTTTATATATCTCCAACATGTATTTTCTAGAAATATAAATGATTTCCCTGTTTACTTCCATGTTAATTTTCCTGTTACTTGTAATAGGTCTGTTATATCTGACCAATTGTTGTATTGTTTCAATGTAAACCGTACTGATGACAAATAGCGCGGTATATAAGAAAATTAAATAAATAAATAAAAAAGGAGGTGATAGTTCCTCTGTATAAGTCTCTGGTGCAACCTCATTTGGAGTATAGTGTGCAATTCTGGAGACCACACCTTCAAAAGGATATAAACAGGCTGGAGTCAGTACAGAGGGAGGCTAATAAAATGGTCAGTGGTCTTCATTATAAAGCATATGAGGACAGACTGAAGGATCTTAATATGTACACCTTAGAGGAAAGGCGGGATAGAGGTGATATGATTGAGACGTTTAAATACCTCCATGGCATAAATACACAAGAGGCGAGTCTCTTTCGACTGAAAGCAAGCTCTGCTAGGAGGGGACAGAGGATGAGGGTAAAAGGGGTTAGATTCAGGAGTGATATGTGGAAATATTTCTTTACGAAAAGAGTGGTAGATGGATGGAGTATATACTAGTGGAGGTAGTAGAGACAAGGACAGTATCTGAATTCAGAAAAGCATGGGACAAACACAGAACATCTCTAATGGAAAAGAAGGGACATTAGTATTTGATATGGAAGGGCAGACTGGATAGGCCATATGGTGTTTTTCTGCCGTCGTGTTTCTATGTTTCTATTAGCACAGTCACTGCTTTGACCTTGTTTTCTTCTCTAATTGTTTACCCTCTAATTTCTGTACCTCAGTTCTTCCCTTATCTGACATTACCTACTAAGCTTCATTCTTCATCACTCCCCGCCTCAATTGCACCCTGTCATCTCCTATCTTTTTAGAAATTTTCATGCTATCAATCCGTTGGCTCTCTCCACTATTGTCTCATCACTTCTTTCCTCCTCTTTGTCTTCTAAGTCTGTTCATCAGGCTGTAATTTCCTATAATACTTCTGTCTCCTCTGCTCTGGATGCACTTACTCTGCCCATGCCACGTCCTGTGAGGAACACTATACCTCAGCCCTGGTTGTCTTCAACTACCTGCTATTTACGCTCCTGTGTCCGCTCAGCGGAGTGCATTTGGCTCAAATCCCACTCCCTTTCTGATTTTCTTCACTTAAAATTCATGCTTGCTTCCTTCCAGTCATAGTACTCGCCAAACAAAGCTATTATGTCCATCTAACTCTCTTGCTTCTGACTCCGCTGTCTCTTCTCAACTCTCAACTCTCTCCTCAAGGTGCCTTCACCACCAACCCCTCCTTCTCTTTCTGCCCAAACTCTAGTCAACTATTTCCATGAGAAAGTCCACAAGCCTACACTCCAATTTATTTATTTATTTATTTTATTTAGCTGTATTTATATCCCACTTTTCACTGGGTCAAAGCGGTCAATTGGGAGATACATTTAACACGAGGGGATATGAGACACATACACTAATACTTACAGGGAACATGGGCAATGGAGGGTTAAGTGGCTTGCCCAAGACCACAAGGAGTGCCTATAGGACTAGAAATCCCAGTCCCTCCGGCCTGAGATTGCTGCCCCCAGGTGGGACTTGAACCCCTGGCCCTCTGGCCTGAAGTACCTTGTCCTAACCACTAGGCCACTCCTCCCTCAATTCCCCACAAGATCAGCTTCTTTTATTTATTTATTTTATTTATTTAGCAAACATTTATATACCGCTGCTTCCAGCGATCAGCAGCGGTCTGATTACATAAGGAGAACATTAGGAGGACTGTCAATCAGTACAGTAAAATTTGGGTGTGTACAGGTTGATCAGGAGGGTAGGCACATCACACGAGGGGTTTGTTAAGTATATGAGTACTAATTACATATATACATATATACATTATACATAAATGAGCAGGAGTACATAAATATGTTCTGGACTTAGACCTCTTAGGTTAATTCAAATTATAATGACTCTGGAAAAGATGAGTCTTGAGGTTTTTCCTGAAGACAGTTAGGTCTTTGCAATCTCGTAACTCTGGCGGCAGATGATTCCAGAGTGTAGGTGCTGCGTATGAGAACGCTCTATTACTAGTATTGGTTTTAACAGTTCTTATATCAGCTGGAATGAGGAGGGTGTTGGAGTTGCAGGTTCTTCTGCTTCTGTTGGGTGGTTGTGAGCAGTTCCCTAACTTCAAGAGGTCTAATCTCAACTCCTTCCGTCACCCCAGTCCCCTGGTCAGACCACCACATAATCAAGATCACACTGCAACTTCAAAAAGACAACCACAACGAACAAACCAACATTTCCCACACACAAAGGCGATTCAAGAAATTCGACAGAGACACCTTCCTACTGGACACGTTAAATCAACTGTCAACAGAAACAGACAACCTGGAGTCTCAAATCATCAACTGGAACAACACAATATCCAACGCCGCCACAGTCACTGTTACCAGACCAGAGGAGCACTGCAACAACAAGAGACAACACAAGCCCTGGTACTCCTCAACCATACGACAAAAGAAAAGAGAACTCAGAAGGATGGAACGGAGATGGAGAAAATCCAAGACACCGGAAAACCAGCAAACATACCTAACAAACCAAAGACTATACACCGAACACATCAACCAATCCAAGAAAGAATACCACACAAACATGATAAACACATCCATAAACAAACCCAGGGAGCTCTTCGATATAGTGAAAATCCTCACAAAGGAGCAGAAAACTGAGGAGGAAATACAAATAGACCCGCAAAAATTTGCTGATCACATCAAAGACAAATTTCACTCCACAGAACCAACTGAAACCAGCTCTTCAACCCAGCCTGATTCATACCCTACGACATGGGACACCTTCTACCCTCCCTCAACAGAACAGCTCTCCCGCATCATCTCAGCAATCAGAACAAGCACCGCCCCCACGGACCCCTGCCCAGTATCATGGATAAAGGCCACCAAATCAAGCCTCATCCACATCATACACGACATTGTGCTCAATTCACTTACCCAGGGTCTCCTGCCAGCTCAACTAAAACTGGCTACAGTACGCCCAATACCGAAGAAAACAACCCTCGACAAGAGCAACCCCGCAGCATACAGACCAATATCCAGCATACCTTTCCTGGCAAAAATCATAGAAAAAGCAGTGCAACAACAACTTCAGGAACATATTGACAACCATGCCCCTCTAGACGACAACCAGCACGGCTTCCGCCCCCAACATGGAGTCGAAACATTGCTGATCTACCTCATAGACAACATCATCAGAGTCATAGACAACAACAACAAAGGCATCCTAATGATCTTAATCGACATCTCCTCCGCCTTCGACACAGTTGACCACCCAACCCTCCTGGAAAGACTAAAGAAAATTGGGCTTCACGGTACCACGTTAAAATGGTTCCAATCCTACCTCACCGACAGGCAGCTACAAGTCAAGATAGGCCACAACACCTCTCAACCCATAAAAATCCGCCAAGGAGTACCTCAAGGATCCGCCCTCTCGGCCCTTCTGTTCAACATATACATCCAGCCAATATGCGACATCCTGAAAGCGAACAACATTCAATACACCATCTATGCAGACGATATCATGATATACACACCCATCTCAACCGACAACCCAGACTACAATAGAATAACTGACTGCCTAACACAAATGACAAACTGGTGCACGAACAACAACCTCTCAATCAACTACAGCAAGACTGAGGCTCTAATAATCACTCGCAACCCCAACTTCATTCACCCACCAGACATCAAAATAGCAGACACAACCATTCCAATGAAATCCGAAGTAAGATACCTGGGAGTAACCCTGGACAACAAACTAAATCTCATGTCTCACGTCAACAAAACGGTCAAGAATGCATACTATAGAATGAGAATCATCAGACGGCTTAAACCCCTCCTCGACGCAGAACACTTCCGCACAGTATGCCAAGCGCTCATCACCCCATTATTGGACTTCTGCAACCCCATCTACCTTGGCCTACCAAAGCAAACTCTCAAACCGCTCCAACTAGCCCAAAACACCGCCGCACGCATAATTTCTGGCTCAACAAGACACGAACACATTACCCCGGTTCTCAAAGATCTACACTGGCTCCCAATCAGCTCACGTATCAAATACAAAACAATAATGAACATATTCAAAATCAAGCACCACATTTCAGCAAACAGCCTGCACACCCTCATTCACCCAGACACCAGCACCCGCCCGAGAAGAAAAGGAACCTCCAACAGAGTCAATACACCAAAAGACTTCAGAAAAACACGAAAGGACACCACAGAGAGAGCCCTCTCCCTGGCAGCCCCAACCATCTGGAACTCCCTCCCAGATGATCTGAGATCGACAACGGACCTCAAAGACTTCCGCAAACAGCTGAAGACAACTCTGTTCATAGAACATTATGGACACATCACGTAATCCACAAAGCCTGATCAACAAAAACCCCGACGAGAGATTATAAGACACCGACAAGAGATCGTATATCGGCACAGGATCTAGCTCAAGCCCTATCTGGACAGTACCTTGTATTATAGAACTTGCTGTATTATAGCGCACACTGTACATAGCTCACCCTAATCTAGAAGCCCCCTCCCCCCTCACACTCCACCCCACTGCCCCCGCACCAACCCCCCCCCCTCTCTATTCTTCCAGCATGATCCCCCGCACCCTACCCCCCCTCACTGCATGACCCCCCTGCACCCCATCTGATTGTATTGTTGTGACACCGCCTTGATTTTTAGGATAAGACGGTTTAGAAATACTTTTAAATAAAATAAAATAAATAAATCAAGGTGGAGAGGAAGGATGGAGCAATGTTATGTAGGAGCTTGAAAGTGGTCGTGAGTGATTTGTATTTTATACGAGCCGTGATGGGGAGCCAGTGGAGCTCAATCAATACCGGGGTGATGTGATCAGCAAAGCCTTTTTTCGTGATGACCCTAGCGGCTACATTCTGCGCCATTTGCAGAATGTTCAGAGTTTTCTTTGGGAGACCCTGTAGGATGGCGTTGCAGTAGTTGAAATGTGGCATGATGAGTGCCTGGGCAATGGTCCTGAAGTCCTGAGGTTCGATAATGCTCCTTAGCGGTTGGAGGACCCTAAGCTTGTGGAATACGGCTTTGTTTGTTTTGCGGAGGTGTTTCTCCATTTTTAGATTACTATCGAATGTTACTCCCAGATATTTTATTTCCTCCTTCGTTTGGTAAGTATTGTTACATAAGGTGATTGTTGCGGGGGGATCGAAGTTTGGCTTTCTGGAGATGTACATTACCTCTGTTTTTTTGTGGTTGATCGTCATGTTACTTTGGAGTAACCAGGCTTGCATCTCACTTAGGCATTCTTCGAGTTGGGTGTAGTTTGGGTTGTCAGTGTCGAGTTGAGTGTACAGCATAATATCGTCTGCATAGACGTGGTATTTGATATTATGATGTTGGAAGATTTTGCAAAGTGGTTGCATGTAAATATTGAACAGGAGTGCTGAGAGAGCCGAACCCTGTGGTATACCCTGTGTTTGCGTGAATGCTTCTGCCTTTTCTTCTCCGTTGAACTGGACCTGTTGCATTCTGTTTGATATGTATGAGGAGAACCATTTTAGAGGGGTTCCTGTTATTCCAATGGATTTAAGCCTGTTTAAGAGGGTGCCATGGTGAACTGTATCGAATGCTGCAGATATGTCTATGAATATGAGTAGAAACATTTTCTTTTTGTCTTCTAAACCCTTGAGGACGTTGTCAAGCAGCGCAAGGAGTAGTGTTTAAACGCTGTGATATCGTCTGAATCCATATTGTTGTTTATCCAGGGTTTCGTTGTCATCCAAATGGTCTTGCAGTTGTAGTAACATGGCCTTTTCAATGATTTTGGCCAGGAACGATATGCTCGATATTGGTCGATAGGAAGCGGGGTCTTCTCTATTGCTTGTTTTGTTTTTTAAGACAGGTCTTATGATAGACTTCTTTAGTTGTGTGGGCATGATTCCTTGTTGCAGTGATAGGTTTACTATGTGCGAGACAAGTTGAATGATGTCCTGTTTCACTGCCTTGATCCAGGTGGCTGGGCAGGGATCTAGTGGGGAGGTGGTGGTGTTGATGCTTGTGATTATGTTAGTTATTTGTTTGTCATCAAGTTTGTGAAATGCATTCCATATCATGTCTTGACTGTCGGTGGTTGCCATGGTTGGGTTTGGCACTGGGGGGGTTGGGCCCAGGTATTGCGTGGGAGTTGAAGCCGTGAGTTTGCTCTTCTTTCTTCTCCTCTTCACTACCAACTTTTCCCCTGAATCTCTATTACCCTTTCATCCTTTTCTAAGATCTCTGAAGAGAAACTTCCCATCGTCTTTTCTCCTCTAAACTTACTACCTGCTCTTCTGATCCCCATCCCCAGCCAAATCTTTAAGTCCATCTCCTCCTCTGTCATTCCTTTCGCCTCACATATTCTCAATCTATCGCTCTCCACTGCAACTTTCCCTGCAGCCTTCAAGCATGCTGTGGTCATAAGAACATAAGCTCATAAGATATGCCATACTGGGTCAGACCAAGCTCCATCAAGCCCAGTATCCTGTTTCCAACAGTGGCCAATCTAGGTCATACGTACCTAGCAGTTTCCCCAAAAGACACAGGTTCCGCAATGCTTGTACTGGGTCAAGCATTGATATCCTGGGTCCCTTCTTAATAATGGTTTATGAACCTTTCCTCCAGGAACTTGTCCAAACCTTTTTTAAACCCAGCTACACTAACAGCCTTTACTACATCCTCCGGTAACAAATTCCAGAGTTTGATTACACATTGAGTGACGAAATGTTTTCTTTTATTAGTTTTAAATAGTTTACCCTGTAGCTTCATTGCATGTCCCCTCGTCTTTCTATATTCTGATAACGTAAACAATCGACCTACGTTTACCCGTTCCACTCCGTTCATTAATTTATAGACTTCTATCATAGCTCCCCTCAGCCGTCTCTTTTCCAGGTTAAAGAGCCCTAACCTTTTTAGCCTTTCTTCATAGGAGTATCCTTCCATCCCCTTTACCATTTTGGTGGCTCTTCTCTGAACCTTTTCTAATAACGCTATATCCTTTTTAAGATACAGCGACCAGAATTGCTCACAATATTCAAGGTGCGGTCTCACCATGGAACGATATAGAGGCATTATAATATCTTTTGTTTTATTTTCCATTCCTTTCCTCATGATACCTAGCATTCTATTTGCTCTCTTGGCTGCCGCTGCACACTGGGCCAACGGTTTTAACATGCTATCTACAATGACGCCTAAATCTTTTTCCTGGATGGTGGTTCCTAATGTAGAACCTTGCATCGTGTAACCATAGTTTGGGTTGTTCTTCCCTAGGTGCATAACTTTGCACTTGTCCACATTAAATTTCATCTGCCATTTTGATGCCCAGTCTTCCAATTTATCAAGATCCTCTTGCAGTTTTCCACAATCCTCTTGGGTTTTAACAACTTTAAATAGTTTTGTGTCATCTGCAAATTTGATAACCTCACTCGTTATTCCACTTTCCAGGTCATTTATGAATATGTCAAAAAGCAGCGGACCCAGCACAGATCCCTGGGGTACACCACTATTCACTTTTCTCCATTGGGAAAATTGGCCATTTAGCCCAACCCTCTGCTTTCTATCTTTTAACCAGTTCTTGATCCACAGTAGTACACTGCCTCCTATCCCATGACTCTTTATTTATTTATTTTATTTTATTTGTAAGTCTTTTATATACCGCCACTTCCCAAGATCAGTGGCGGTTTACATCAAACAATAAGAGATACATTGAACAGCTTAATAATAAAACTGGAACAACTCTTTAGTTTTGCCAAAAGTCTCTGATGAGGGACCTTGTCAAAGGCTTTCTGAAAGTCCAGATACACTATATCAACCGACTCACCTTTGTCCACCTGTTTATTCACACTTTCAAAAAAACATAATAGATTAGTAAGACAAGATCTTCCTTGTCTAAAACCATGTTGGCTGTCTCCCATTAGGCCATGACTATCTACATGCTGAGTAATTTTATTCTTTATGATGGTTTCTACCATTTTTCCCGGTACTGACGTGAGGCTCACCGGTCTGTAGTTTCCCAGATCACCCCTGGAACCCTTTTTAAAAATTGGCATTACATTGGCGATCCTCCAATCTTCAGGTATTACAGATGATTTTAATGAAAATTCACCGATTACTAATAGCAGGTCTGCAATCTCATATTTCAGTTCTTTCAACACCCTTGGATGTATACCATCTGGCCCAGGTGATTTGCTTCTCTTCAGTTTATCTAATAGTCACACCTCTCTTCAAGAAACCTTCACTTGACCCTACTTGTCCTTCTAACTATCAACCCATCTTCCTTCTTCCCTTCATTTCCAAACTTCTTGAATTTCTTGAATTTCTCTCCTCTCAAGCCCTCCTAGATCTACTTCAATCTGGCTTTTGTCCCTTCCATTCTACTGAAACGGCTCTTGCAAAAGTCTCTAGCGACTTGTTCCTGGCCAAACCCAAGGGCCTTTACTAAGTCTTCATTCTTCTTGACCTTTCTGCTGCTTTTTTTTTTGTATTTAACTTTTTATTGGCAACAATTCCATCGCAAAAACACATACATACGTTGTATCGGTGCACCAACTAGACATACAATAACTATCCCCTTACAATAACTTCCCCACCCCGCATACCCAACATTATAACAGAGAACAGCAGCGTACCACACCCCTTTTAGATCCCAGCAAGTGGGTGGCTCCCTCCGCCCTTCCCAGTAGGGCATAGGGTGCCTCTGCCAACATAAACCAGGCAAATACAACCATCCATCTCCCCCCGTGTGGAATCGTTTATATATGAGTAGGAGCCATCGGCTGCACCGGCCAGCCTCCATGGCAGTTACCCTCCCCCACCCTTCCAGACCTACCACCTCCTACCCCCCCTCCCCCCTACCCCCCCAACCCTCCCCCCCATCGCCCCCCCTTGCCCCCAATCCCTCCCCCCCACACCCCCATCCCCCCGTTTCCCCCCCCACCCCTTCTATTGCAGGGTATCGTTCCGTAAGTAAAGCAACATCTTGTCCCACTGCTTCTCAAATCTATCAACCCGTTGCCTTCGTGCCGCAGTCAGTTTTTCCATTAAGTATACTTGCCTAAGGCGCTCCACACACTGCTCCACCTGCGGTGCGTCCCGCTGCTTCCAGCGATAGGCCAGCTCACAACGGGCCGCACTCAGGCACGCCATTACCTGCCTTTTATCCTGGGCCGGTCCCCAGCTCACAACGGGCCGCACTCAGGCACGCCATTACCTGCCTTTTATCCTGGGCCGGTCCCCCTTCACTCCACCACCCCATTAAATACCCACTTGGTTCGAGCGGTACCTCCCGCCCCACCACCGCCCTTATCCAATCCCGGATCGCCCCCCAGTAGCGCTGTATCCGCGGGCACGTCCACCATATATGGAAAAACGTGCCCACCTCCCCGCACTCCCGCCAACACATATTGGACACCCTAGGAAACATCCGATGCAGGCGGGCTGGAGTATAATACCACCGCATAACCACCTTGCACCAATTCTCCCGGATAGCTATCGACAATGGTAATAGCCTCATCTGGTCGAAGACATTCTTCCATTGCCCCTCCTCTAGCTCTATCCCCAAGTCCCCCTCCCACTCCCGCATGTATCTGTGCTTCCCCCCCAGGGGCCCCTGAATGGCCTTATACAGCGCCGAGATTAGCCCCGGGGATGTCTTCTTCCCATACCAAACCACCTCTAATGGGGTATAGTCCCGCTCGAGGCCCTCTTTCCCTAATTTCCGCCAGAGGAAATTCACCACTTGCCCATAATAAAAACGATCCCCTTCCCGCAGCCCATACAGCTCTAGTAGTATCGCAAATGGGACCCATTCCCCCCCATCAATAAACTGGTAAAAACACTTCAGACCCCCTCTTGCCCACCTGCGGTATCCCCCCCATTCCCTCCCGGGGCGGAACTCCTCCATATGGCAAAGTTCCCTCATCAATGAGAAGCGCGCTCCCCCGCCTTCCCCAGCCACCCCCCTAAGCTTATCCCACTCGCGTAACACATGGCACACATACGGATTAGCCCGCACCACTGCCCCTCTTTCCCCCCCTCCCCATCCAGGGGAGCCCTGCTAAGGACCGCCCCCTATCACAATCCTTCTCCATCTCCACATAATTCTTCCTCTCCCCCCCTTCACGCCAGTCCAGCACATGACGGGCCTGGGCAGCCCAATAATAGGCCTGCATGTTGGGCACCCCCAATCCCCCTTCCTCCCTCTTCCGGTACATCACCGCTCGCGCTATCCTAGGCGGACGTCTCCGCCAGATATATTGATTCACTTGCCGCTGTAAGCGGCGCAGATGTGCTCCCGGAATGGCCACCGGCAGTGCCTGGAAGTAGTACAGCACTCGCGGGAGGACATTCATTTTAACCGATGCTATCCTTCCCAGCCAGGATTCTTCATAACTCATCCACCTCTGCAAATCCTGATCTATCTCCTTCCACAATTTACCGTAGTTAGCCTCATACATCCCTTGTGGCTGAGGAGTGATGTTGACCCCCAGGTATCGGATGGCTCTCTCTGCCCACTTGAATGGGTAAGCCCGCTGCAACCTTTCCAACCGTGGCCGGGACATATTAATATTCAGGGCCTCAGTCTTGTCCGGGTTCACCTTGAACCCCGATACTTCCCCGTACCTTCCTAGCTGTCGCAAGATCTCTGGTAGTGACTCTTCAGGTTGTGTCACCACCATGAGGACATCGTCAGCAAAGAGGGATATTTTGTGGTGACCGCCCCCCCACTGTAGCCCCCACACACCCCCTCTTCCTCTGATTGCTCGCGCCAAAGGTTCGATAGCAATGGCAAAAAGGAGCGGGGACAGAGGGCACCCCTGGCGAGTCCCCCTTTCCAGCTTCAGAGCCTCAGTATACCTCCCATTAATTTTAACCCTCGCTTTAGGGCCCCTATACAGCGCTTGCACCCACCTCATATATTTAGGGCCTATTCCCATCTGCCGCATGGCTTGGAACAAAAAGTCCCAATCCACCCTATCAAACGCTTTCTCAGCGTCAATTGACAACAGCATTGCCTATTACCCCTTAATCGTGCGCCCCCCACACAGCTTCCAGCACCCTCTTTATATTATCGGAGGCCTGCCACCCCATTATGAATCCAGTTTGGTCTATCCCTATCAGTCCTGGCATCTTTGGAGCTAACCTGTTAGCCAACACTTTGGCGATAATTTTAACGTCCACATTGATCAGAGAGATGGGACGGTAGGACCCACACTGCAGCGGATCCCTATCCCCCTTGGGCAGTACTGTTATCCCCGCTGTAAGCATATCTGCCGAAAGGTGCCCCCCCTCCTGCTGCACCCCGTTCGCCACCCGGACCAACCTATCCAACAATTCCTCCCGAAAGGTTTTATAGAAGGCCCCCGTCAGGCCATCCAAGCCCGGGGCCTTCCCAGCCGGCAGCGCCCGCAGGGCCAGCGCCACTTCCTCCCGGGTAATATCTGCCTCCAAGTCCTGGACGTCCCCCTCCCCCAGGCTCTGCAGCTCTATATCCTTTAAATATTCCTCCCCTAACCCCAGCATCCCCCCCTCCTTTTTCCTGTATAGGTCCCTATAGAATTGGCAAAAACGTTCCCCAATTTGCTTCTCCGACCGCAACTGCTCCCCTCTGTCCCCCTCCAACCCCACTATAGTGGTCTGGGCCTCCCGCTTCCGCAATTTATTGGCCAACAGTTTCCCGGCTCTATCCCCCCACTCATAATAACACTGTTTCAGCCTAGCCATCTGGAACCCAATCTCATCCACTTGCAATTTATGAAGCTCCATCCTCAGCTGATTGAGGCGCTTAAAGTCCCGCTTACTCCCCCGGCCTTGGTAGTTCTCGGCCACCTGCTTTATCTCTTTTTGCAATTCCTCCTCCTGTGCCAACCGCTGCTTTTTAAATCTAGATGACCACATCACTAGCCGCCCCCTCACTACCGCCTTCATACCCTCCCACAGTCCCACCTCCCCCACGTCCCCCGTATCATTAAGGTTCCAGTACTCCCTCAGACATTCCTTGACATCTTTCACTACTTCCTCTCTCCTTAGCAAACTTTCATTGAGCCTCCAAAATCTCACTCCCCCCCCCCCCCGTCTCTAGGGCACCCGACACCCACCCACGTTGGGGCATGGTCGGACCATGTGATATTCCCTATGGCCGCTTCCTGAATCCTAGGGCCACACCCAGCAGCCAGCAGAATGTAATCGATCCTGCTGTAGCTATCATGGGGTGCGGAGTAAAAAGTGTATTCTCTACTCCCCTCATGCTGCTGCCTCCACACGTCGCACAGCTGGTAGGTTTCCATAATTCTCATCAGTACCCTTCGAATGTTATTCTTCCCATCGCCCCCCACCGCTTGGCGGTCCCATCTGGGGTGAAGAGCCAAGTTAAAATCGCCCCCCAGAATAAGCCTCCCTTGCACATGCCTGGCTAACAAATCCTGCACCCCTCTCCAAAATTGCACCTGCCGCTCATTCGGGGCATAAATGTTAACCAGAGTAAACTGTTCACCCTGCCATTCCCCACGCAGAAGTAGCACCCGACCCTCTTCATCCCTCTCCACCCTGTTTACCCTAAAGGTACTGTCCCGGCGTATCAAAACAGCCACCCCCCCCCCTTTCTTGCTCGCTCCCATCCCCCTCATGCCCCCAAAATACTGATGCGGGTATTTCGCATTCCGCATCAATCCCTCATTTTTCCTCCGCAAGTGGGTCTCCTGCACCAGCAGACCTTTCTGCTGCTTTTGACACTATTGATCACCATCTTCTCCTTGACACATTGTCTTCACTTGATTTTAGGGGCCCTGTGCTGTTCTGATTCTTTTCTTATCTCTCACATCACTCCTTCAGTGTTTGTTCTGGTGGTTCCTCCTCTACTGCCATCCCTCTTTCAGTTGATGTTCCAGGCCCTCTCCTTTTCTTTCTTTATACCCAGCCCCTAGGTGCTCTCATCTTCTCCCATGGCTTTCAGTATCATTTTTATGCTGATGACTCTCATATCTATCTATCTACACCGGATATTTCTCTGACACTCCAGGCCCATATCTCAGCCTGCCTATCTGACATCACTGTCTGGATGCCTCACCGCCATTTGAAATGGAACATGGCCAAAACCAAACTTCTTATTTTTTTCCCCCTTAATCCTCATTCCCCCCTTCCTCTTCCTCTATCTCTGTTGATAACACTCCAATACTTCCTGTTTCCTCAGCCTGTAACCTTGGGGTCCTCTTTGACTCTTTACTTTACTTTACTTTACTTTATTAAAACATTTGATAGACCGCCCAGGCCGAAGCGTCAGGGCGGTGTACAATCATAAAATGTGACAGCTGCTGAGAAAGGAAAAAGAAAAGAACGCCAAAAAATAATAGAACAGCAAAGAAATAGTAGAGAATAAAGAGAGAGCAGAACAGTAAGACAGTAAAACTGATAAAACAAAATTGTAAAAGCAATAAAATAATAACTTAAAAATAAGACGAATTAAAAAGGCAGGGAAGGGGAGGAGGAAACACGAGCCAGATATAGGTGGAATAGGGGGCGAGACTAGGGGGACAAACACCATCAGTGGGGAGAACAGAAGGGAATAGGGGGGGGAAAAGAAATGGGAGACTAGGGGAGGAAAGCATCATCATTAGGGGGAGGGAGATCGAACGCTTGACAGAAAAGGTGGGTCTTGAGGAGGGCTTTAAAACGAGTGTAGGATAGTTCTAGGCGAAGAGGTAAGGGAAGAGAGTTCCAGAGGGCGGGACATAGAAAAAAGAAAGCAGAGTGTCGGGTGGATTCGAGGCGGGCCTGAGTGGGTGAGGGAAGAAAGAGGCGGTTACCATGAGCAGATCGGAGAAGGCGGGGAGAGGGCTGAAGATGAATAATGTTAGCTAAATACTGGGGGGAGTCAGAGAAAAGAGCCTTATGTGCAAGGATGAGTAATTTAAACATGAACCGAAACTTGATAGGGAGCCAATGTAAGGAAAGAAGACAGGGAGAAACATGAGAACGAAGAGGGGATAAAGTAGTAAAACGGGCAGCGGCATTTTGAACGAGTTGAAGACGGTGAAGTTGGTGAGAGGGAAGACCGGCATAAACAACATTACAGTAATCAAGTCGCGAAATAACTAGGGATAAGACCAGAGTGATAATAGAAGAGTGTGAAAAATAAGAGCGAACAGCCTTAATGCGGCGTAGATGAAAGAAAGAGGAGCGAACAACAGAAGAGATATGGTCGTGAAAAGAAAGAGATGAGTCTAAGGTAACACCCAGATAACGGAGGGTGGGGGTGGAAGGGATAGAATGGGGACCCATAACAGGAAACACTGAAGGGGAAGGACGACCGAAAGTGACCCAGAGAGCAGCAGATTTAGTGGGATTAACATGCATGAAATTTGACTCAAACCAGGATGTGATGGAGGAAAGACAGAGGTTAAGTGGAGCAAGGTCAGGGGCAGAAGGGGATGTGTGATGAACCAGAAGAATGTCGTCAGCATAGATATAAAAAGAGAGAGCGGATTGCTGGATTAGCAAAGCTAAAGGAGCCAGAAAAACATTAAAGAGAAGAGGGGCAAGAATAGAACCCTGAGGAACACCACAGGTGGCGGGGGCAGGGGGGGAGACCGAAGAGCCGGCGTGAACTGAGAAGGTACGGCAGGATAAAAAAGAGTGAAACCATTGAAGAACTGTGCCCTGAATACCAAAATCAGACAAGCGGGAGAGAAGAGTGCGGTGATCGACTACATCGAACGCAGAGGACAGATCCAGAGAAACCACTAGAGAAATGTCACCACGATCGTGGGAGCGGTGAAGTTCAGAAAGCAGAGCTGTGAGAATAGTTTCGGTGCTGTGACCAGGACGGAAACCAGATTGTCGGGGGTGAAGGGCGTGAGTGGAGTCCTCCCTCTCCTTCTCTACACATATCCAGCAGATAGCTAGAACCTGTCACTTCTTTCTCTATAACATTAACAAAATTCACCCCTTCCTTTCTGAACACACTAATAAACCACTGATCCAGCCACCTCCCGTCTTGACTATTGTAACCTCCTCCTTGCTTGTCTCCCTTGTGTCATCTCGCTCCCCTTTAATCTGTTCAGAACTCTGTTGCTGGCTAATCTTCCGCCAGCCCCAGTATACTTATATAACCCCTCTTCTCAAGTTACTCCCCTTCCATTTCTGTATCCAATTCAAACTTCTCCTTTTGACCTACTGCTTCTCACTACCTTTCCTCTCTTCTCTCTCCCTACACCCCTCCTTGTGAACTCCACTCTTCCTTTAGCTTACTTCTCTCTTTCCTTCCACTGCCAACTCCAGACTTTGATCCTTTCACCTTGCTGCTCCTTATGCTTGGAACAAACTTCCTGAATCTGTTCAGCTTTCATCTCTCCCCCTTTTCAGATCAATGCTAAAGGCTCTTTGTGGCTGCCTTTGAATCCTGATCTCTTGTCTCCTTTCCTTATTTGAACCCCTTGTTTCTCTCATATTGTAGTGTTTGTCTTGGTTTGATTGAAAAAGCTGTAATAATAATCAGGAGCCATCTTTTATATGTATCTGTTCAACGCTGCATACGCCTTGTAGCACTATACAAATGATTAATACTAGTAGTAATAGTACCCCTGAGATAAGCAGCATGGAATCTGTTAACCTTTTGGAAATATGACCTGGATTGGCCACTGTTGGATACAGGACACTGAGCTCGATGGACCTCCAGTCTGACCCAGCATAGCAAATCTTACATTCATACTCTTCTCCCTTCCTGTCTGTGCACTTAGTCGCGGCCCCCCCCCCCCCCCATGCTCCTCAGCATTTTGAGGACTTCACACAAGACCGCAAAGAATCCGATTTTCTCAGGAAAACAGTGGACAGCTGGGAAGCTCTACTTGGAGGCTACGAAGTCTGAACACAGACCCTCATCAGCACAACAGATTTCAAACCTGGCTTTAGGCTTTGGCAGCAAAGGCCTCATGTGGGATGATAACCTGCAGGAGGAAATTGGTTTTGTTTATATTATGTCTTTTACAGAGAACAAACATCTGTTTCGAATTAAAGGGGAAGATATACATAACTCTTGTTACAAAGCGAGTTCTTAGTAGTCACAGATCTAAACATCTACCACAAAATGCAAAGAAATGCTTTGGAACATAAAGAAAAATGTATTCTGCACCAGTAACAACTGAGAAATTGCTGATTTACCAAAGGAGTACACACAGCACTGATAACACTGACAAGGTGCTGATTTAACGAAGAAGAATATACTGCACTGATAATGCTGAGAAAGTGAATTATTTATTTATTTAACGGTTGGGGGGGGGGGGGGGGTTTATACGGCCTTTCAGAATTATCAAAGCAGTTTACAATTAACTCAACATTTTACATGAAACACAGTGTCTAATAGATTACATTGAATAAGTTAACATGGAATCGAGAAGTTAATATTTTATACTGAACTCAATAACAGATGGTACAAACTATGATCCATTGTTAAAATATGAACAGCTATGTTACATTGAACTGGCTCTTAGAACGATGATACATTGTTACAGTCTCTGATAATTGCAGGGTGGTTGGTCCATTCTGAGACTATGGGATTAGATCTAGCAATAGGATGGGGAGCTGCAACTTGTTGGTGTTCATTGGAACATGAGCCTCTAAGAATGTATTGATGACTCTCTAGGTAGCTGAACCAAAATGCTCGAAGAAAGTTAGTATCTTCAACTTCTTTCCAAAGATTTACCAAAGGAGTATGAACTGAAGCAGATAACAGCGAGAAAGTGTAATCCTACTGGGAAAACTGAACAAGCCAGATCGCTACAGAGAAACTCCATGCTAACAGAATATCAGGTGTTGGTCACACCTGTAGAACACAGATAGACCCTCACCAAACACCCTCCCCAAGTTACCACATACTAAAAATAGAAATATGCAGATAAAAATTAAACTGAAACCTCAAAAGCCAGATGGCTGGTGTAGTGCAACACCAGAGATACAGAAATAGTGATGCCTTTGACCCCGGGTTGTGCAAAATATAACTATAGCAGATGTACATTCCAAAAACCAACATATTCTAATCACTAAATTGAAAATAAAATTATTTTTTCTGTCTTTGTCGTCTGGTCATTTATGTTTCTAATCATCTTGGTCCCAGTCTCTGGTTTCTGCATCCTCCATCTGTCTTCTCTTATCTCTGTTTCCAAGGTCCCCTGTCCATTTCTTTTCTCTCCAGTTTTTATTTCCTTCGTTACATATGTCTGTTACAGTGATCTTTCTCTTTCACCTTTCTTCCATTTATCTTTCTGCCTCTTTCTCCACTTAGCTTTCATCCCTTCTTCTCACCTTCCAGTGCTCAATATGGAGAAATTTTACCTGATAATTTTCTTTCCTTGAATCTTGCTAGACCTTGTGAGTGGGTTTTGTTCCCTTGCCAGCAGGTGGAGGCAGACTTGAGCATCTTTCAGTTATATCATTACTGAGTATATAGGCGGCGGGAGCACTGAGAGAAGCTAATATGACACTTCCCAAGAAGTAAACTGAAAAACTCAGAAAACAAAATATTGCATAAGATTAATAATCAACAATTCAACTTGCAACAAGTAGCATGAGCAAGTAATTGGCTTTCTTACCAGAATTAACTGCATCAGGCACTGATACTGACAACACAAACAAAGGGAGTAGGGCTGCTCAATCTGTAACAGGGGTCTTTCAGGGTGGGTCCTGGACTGGTCTAGCAGAATTCAAGGAAAGAATTAGTAATTTCCAGGTACCTGATCAATACCCTCCACATATTCATTAGATGCAGTGAGGGGATCAAGAAGAGCAGAACCACAGTCTGCTTGAGATGGAAGGAGGACAGAACATTTGGAAGAAAAGATGGCAGTCTGTAATGAGACAAAACCTCACAAGTTTAAACAAAAAAAGTGTATACCACCTACAAACAAAAATGTTGTTATGTGCTGTCTAGTCGGTGTCGACTAATGGCGACCCTCTGAATAGTTGTTCTAAACCGTGTTCAGTCTTCAGTCAGTCAGCTCACTGTTGATAGAGTGGCACCCCTAGTTGCTGTTATTTTATCAATCCATCTCATTATTGGCCTTCCTCTTTGGCATTGACCTTCTACTTTGCCAAGCATGATATCTTTCTCTAATGATCTCTCTCTTCATATGTGTCCAAAGTATGAAAGTTGAAGTCTTGTTATCTGAGCTTCTAAAGAAAGCTTAGTTTTGATCTCCTCTAGTATTTATTTATTTATTTACATTCTCTTATATACCGCGCTATTCTGCATCAGTGCGGTTTACATTGAACAAACTGAAATTACATTGAACAGGGCATTATAACTTGGAGATAACTATTTTACAGGGAACATGGGCTATGGAGGGTTAAGTGGCTTGCCTGACTGGTTTGTTCTTCGAGCAGTCCATGGTATACACAGTATTTGTCGCCAGCACCATAATTCAAAGGCATCAATTTTCTTCCTGTCTTTTTCACTGTCCAGCTTTCACATCCATATGACGTTATTGAAAATGCCATGGCTTGAACAAGTCAAATCTTTGTATGGAGAGAGACATCTCTGCTCTTGAGAATCTTGTCTAGGTCCTTCATAGCCATTCCGCCAACAGCAATGCATCGACTGATTTCTTGACTGCTTGTTGTTTCTTAATTGATAGATATTGAAAGGAGGTGGAATTTCTTCTCTATCAATGATGAACTTATTGATTTTGCAAGTTGTCAGGATCTTTGTCTTCTTTACATTAAGGTGCAGGCCCATTTTAGGACTATGTTCCTTGATCGTGAGAAGCAAATTTATTTATTTATTTAACCGGTTTTATATACCGCTTTTCTGCAAGGCAAAACGGTTTACATTGAACAAGAAGGAACGTTTACATGGAACAGCTGGAACTATGTACAGGTAACTTTGATATAAATAATACAGTGTTACAATAATGTTTCAGATCGTCTTCACTTTCAGCCAGTAATGTGGTATCATCAGCATAGTGAAGGTTGTTAATGAGTCTCCCACCAATCTTCACACCTTAGTTGTCTTCATACAGTCCTACTTCTCTGATGATTTGTTCTGCATATAAATTAAATAGATAGGGGGAAAATATTCAGCCTTGTCATACACCTTTGCTGATTTTAAACCATTCTGTTTCTCCTTGTTCCATTCGAACTGTTGCTTCTTGATCAATGTACAGATTGTGCAAGAGAACGATCAGGTGTTCTGGTATATCCATGCTTCTTAATGTGGCCCAGAGTTTTGCATGGTTTACACAGTCAAAAGCCTTGCTGAAGTCAATTAACACATATAGATATCTTTTTGGTATTCTTTAGTCTTTTCAGGGTTTCATCTCACATCCGCGATGATGTCTCTCGTTCCTTGCCATTTCCTGAACCCTGCTTGCACTTCAGAGTGTTCTCGTTTCAGGTATTGTCGTAGTCTCTGCTGAATAATCTTCTGTAGAATCTTGCTGGCATGTGGGATCAAAGCGATTGTGCGATAATTTCCAGTCAATTGGATCATATAAGAACATAAGATATAACATACTGGGTCAGACCGAGGTCCATCAAGCCCAGTATCCTGTTTCCAACAGTGGCCAATCTAGGTCATACGTACCTAGCAGTATCCCCAAAAGACACAGGTTCCACAGAGCTAGGACAGGGTCAAGCATTGATTATCCTGGGTCCCTTTTTAATAATGGTTTATGGACCTTTCCTCCAGGAACTTGTCCAAACCTTTTTTAAACCCAGCTACACTAACAGCTCTTCCTGATCGTATCTCCAGTCTAGTCCCGGACCTCTGGGTTGTCCACCTTAAACAGCAGCTTGGAGACTGAGGAACCTCCTTCTTTTGTGATGTCACCGATATATCTCCCTGGTGGTCACCTCCATTTGCCAGTTACCTCAGTCTCCAAGCAGCTGAAGGGACAGTGAACCTGGGAGGTCCGGGCTCACAGGAGGAACAATTGAGACAGATTTAGTTATATTTGGATAGAGTTGATTATTTAAAAAAAATATATATATATATATATATATATAAGAACAGAGAAAATGCCTGAGAAGGTAGCAGCTAACTAACAGGAGCTATACCTTTAAACTCTGTTGAAGGCTCTCCCTCCTCCTGGAGGTGTTCTCTGCATACGGGGGTTGGAGTTTTCACTTACCTGGGCAGAAGTGGCCTACAGTAAATGTGGCAGGAGGCCCGTTGATAGCAGGGCTGCTACAGAGGGACCCAGCCGGCGTGATACAGAGGTACTGCCTGTTAGTACGCCGTGGCTGAGAGCTCCCCTTTTCCTCTCTCTCTCTCTCTCTCTTCCCCCCCCCCCTCCCCGGTGCAGTCCCAGTCGAGAGATAGGGTTCGGAGGCGCAGTAGGGGCTGATATTTGCTCTCGCAGCTGTGTCGAGGGAGCCGGACCAGCGGGAGGTAAGAGGCCCGTTTTGCCTGTCATTTCCTGTCAGCGCGGTGGGCGCGAAACGAAAGCAGGCCCAGCCACGTGGTTGCGGCACGGGAAGGATCACAGCACTGTCGGGCCTAGTCCAGTGTGTACGGGGGGAGCCGCGGTCCCGCGGTAATCTTTAATTCGGTAATTCGGGGAGTTGTTTGGTCTTTGTGCAGCCGAGACTTATTATTTTGACATCCTTTCGGTGCGGTTCATTTGGTTCGCCGGTTTTGGGCTCCCGGGTCCGCTTTAAATTGAGACAGTTGGTTTTTTGCTGAGATGCCCGCTAGGCCCCAATGCTTTGTCTGTGGGGCTAGAAGGGGCTCGGCAGCCGACTCGGGGGTGTGAAAAGGTTGTTCAAAGGAGGCCTCTGTCATGGATAGCGCTACACGAGGGTCAGAGAGCGCTTGGAAGCGGAAGCAGATCCTTCAGCCGCTCAAGCTGCCAGCCCACCCCTTGGGGAACCGGTGGTGGGCCCCTCCTCTGCACCGGATGTTTCCCCTTCCCTGGCATCCTGGCTCAAGGGTCTGGAGTCCATTTTCTCTAGAGACTTTGTGCTGCTTTTGCAGCAGGCAGTTGGTAACTTCCCGCTAGGGTCAGCTAAGGAGAAAGCCCAGGGGCGTGAAGGAAAGAGGTCTGCATCCTCTCTGGTTCCTAACGATGTGCAGTTTGGGGCAAAGAGAGCGCGCTTAGAGGAGGACCTTAAGGCCTCCTCGGTTGCCTCCGAGGAACAGGGGTCAGATGAGGAAGGCCGAAGTATAGACATAGAGGAGGATCTAGAGGAAGGTGAACTCGCTGAGAAGGAGGACCAGGCGAGAGTAGTACGAGTCTTCTGCAGAGAGGAGTTGCTGGCACTCATTGGGGAGACACTCAAGACACTGAACATGCCGGTTCCGGGGTCAGGGGAAGATGAGACCCTAGAGGACCTGTTATTGCAGGTTTTTTGGAAGAACCAGAGGGCGTTTCCGGTGCATAGGGTTTTTCAGGAGTTGATTCAGGAAGAGTGGAATATCCCGGAGGCACCCCTTAAGGGTGCTAGAGTTATGAGTCGTCTCTACCCTCTCGTAGACCAGGATAGGGAGGTGCTTAGGGCCCCCAAAGTGGATGCGGCGGTTGCTGCAGTGACAAAGAAGACCACGATAGCAGTTGAGGGCGGGGCGGCTCTTAAGGATACCCAGGACCGCAAGTTGGACGTGTTGCTAAGGCAGATTTTTGATGTGAATGCCGTATCACTCCAGGCAGCTATTTGTGGCGCCTGGGTGGCCCGAGCCTGCCTGCGGTGGACACAGAAGATCCAAGGAGGGCAGGAGAGTGACAGCTCCGCGGAAGTCTCCAGACTGGAGTCTGGAGCGGCCTACCTGGGAGATATGCATTATGATTTGATGCGAGCGTTGTCTAAGAGCATGGCGTCCGTGGTAGCGGCGAGGCGTTATTTGTGGCTTCGTAGTTGGGCGGCGGATAACTTATCTAAATCCAGGCTTGGCAAGCTTCCCTTTAAGGGGAGGCTCTTGTTTGGTGAGGATTTTGAGAAATTGGTCAAGGACCTCGGGGAATCTAAAGGGGGTAGACTGCCTGAGGACAAGGCTAAGCCTGGGAGAGCGGCGCCCGCGGGCAAAAGGCAGCAGCGGGATTTTCGTCGCTTGCGTTTCCAAAGGTTTTATCCCAGCCAGAGAGGCAGGTTTACCAATAGAAACCAAGGTTTTCGAGGAGCAGGAAGGGGTTTTGGGGCTTCCGCCTCCTCCTCCGTTCCCAATGGTAGGAAAGCACAATGACGTTCGGGGGACCCAGGCGCCCCTAGTTCCTGTGGGGGGTCGGTTACAACAATTCTACAATGCCTGGGTCCGTGTCACGTCAGATCAGTGGGTATTGTAGGTCATTCGAGAAGGGTACGCACTGGAGCTGCGGCGTCCGGTGCGGGACGCCTTTGTGCGGTCCCCCTGCAAGTCCCCAAGCAAGTACGTGGCTGTGCGGGGGACCGTACAGAGACCCCCTGGATCTCGGCACTATAGTTCCGGTACCTACAGACCAATACGGCTGCGGTCGGTTCTCCATTTACTTTGTGGTCCCAAAGAAGGACGGAGGGGTCCGGCCAATTTTGGATCTCAAGGGAGTGAATCGTTGCCTGCGAGTTTCGCATTTCCATATGGAGACTCTACGCTCAGTCATAGTAGCGGTTCGGACAGGGGAGTTTCTTACCTCCCTGGACCTGTCGGAAGCGTATCTTCACATTCCCATTTGGCCGGACCACCAAAGGTACCTAAGGTCTGCGGTTCCCTTCGGGCAATATCAGTTCTGGGCTTTGCCGTTTGGCCTAGCGACAGCCCCTCGCACGTTCACCAAGATCATGGTAGTGGTCGTGGCGGCTTTGCGGAGGGAAGGGGTTCTGGTACACCCTTACCTGGACGATTGGTTGATTCGCGCAAAGTCGAGAGCGGAGAGCGAACAGGCGAAGGCCAGGGTAGTCTCCTTCCTGGAGAACCTCGGTTGGGTAGTCAACAGGTCCAAGAGTCATTTGGTTCCCTCCCAATGCCTGGAATACTTAGGAGCTTGGTTCGATACGCAGAAGGGACAAGTGTTTCTACCTCAGGGAAGAGCGCAGGCCTTGCGGAAGCTTGTCCGAAGGTTCTTGAACAGTGCAGCTCCCACAGCGTGGCAGTACCTTCAATTGTTGGGCAACATGGCATCAACGATAGAGGTGGTGCCCTGGGCGAGAGCGCACATGAGGCCTTTGCAGAGGGCATTGCTCCGGCGCTGGTCGCACCAGCGGGACCCGTTGTCGCGGAGGCTCCCTTGTCCGGCAGAGACTCGAGTGGCCCTGAGTTGGTGGTTGTGTCCCGAGTCGCTGCGGAGGGGAAAACCGCTGGAAACTCCGGTCTGGGTACCTGTGACGACGGACGCCAGCCTCTGGGGCTGGGGAGCGCACTTCCAGGGCCAGTTCGCCCAGGGACAATGGGGCCCTCTAGAGAAATCTTGGTCGATCAACAGGTTAAAGTTGCGAGCGGTTTCGTTGGCCCTACAGTGCTTTCAAGACGATCTCGGAGGATGGGCGATTCAGGTGTTCTCCGACAACGCGACCGCGGTGGCTTATGTCAACCGGCAAGGGGGAACCAGCAGCGTAGCGCTGGAGTCCGAGGCCGAGGTCTTATGCAGTTGGGCTGAGGAGAATCTTTTAGCTCTGTCAGCAGCGCATGTCGCAGGGGTGGACAACGTCGAGGCCAATTTTCTCAGTCGAGTGAAGGTGGATCCCAGAGAGTGGGTTCTTCATCCAGAGGTGTTCCATATGGTAGTGCGCCGGTGGGGTTCACCGGTTATGGACCCCATGGCGACATTCCAATCGGCAAAGGTCAGTCGGTTTTACAGCAGAAGAAGAGAGAGAATGTCGGAGGGCCTGGATGCTCTCATTCAGATCTGACCAGAGGAACAGCTCCTATACGTTTTTCCGCTGTGGGCTCTGATAGGCAGGGTGGTGCAGCGGATAGAAAGCTACAGAGGACAAGTCATACTGATAGCTCCGGATTGGCCGCGTCGGCCTTGGTACGCGGACATGATAAGACTCTTGGAGGCATGGCCGTGGCGTCTTCCGGCCAGGCCGGACTTGTCCCAGGGACCGCTGTTCATGCCGCACGTGGATCGCTTCTCGCTTACGGCCTGGCTATTGAAAGGGCTAGGTTAGTGGCTAGAGGTTATTCCACAACAGTCATTTCCACCTTGCTGAAGGCTAGAAAGCAGTCAACGTCCTTGGCTTATGTTCGAGTCTGGAGAGTGTTCGAAGGATGGTGTAGAGACAGGGCTTCTGAGGCATTGAGAGCGACCATTCCACAGATATTGGAGTTTCTACAGGATGGTTTTGTCAAGGGATTGGCGGCCGCGTCTCTTAGGGTGCAAGTCGCGGCTCTAGCGTGTTATGGGGTAAGATAGGGGGCAGATCGCTCGGGGAGCACATGGACATCAAACGGTTCTTGCGAGCGGTCTCTCTGTTAAGGCCCCCGGCTAGGTCCACAGTTCCTAAGTGGTACCTTCCATTGGTTTTAGATGCGTTGGAACGGAAGCCTTTTGAACCCCTGTCCCAGGCGTCATTGAAAGATCTTACGTTAAAGGTGGTGTTTTTGGTGGCGATCTGTTCAGTGAGAAGGGTCTCGGAATTGCAGGCGCTGTCCTGTAAGGAGCCCTATCTTTCGTTCTTTGAATCCAGAGTGGTGCTCCGACCGGTTCCAGCATTCTTGCCCAAGGTGGTGTCGGCGTTTCATCTGAATCAGGAAATTTCTTTGCCGGTGTTTCGAAGCGACGCGGGGAGGTCGGACCCGAAGAAGCTAAATCTTTTAGATGTCCGGAGGGCGTTGAAAAAGTACCTGCGTTGGACGTCGGAGTTTCGCAAGTCTGATAGGCTTTTTGTTCTCTTTGCGGGGCCAAGGAAGGGGGAGTCGTCTTCCAAGGCTTCCATTGCCCGTTGGATCGAAGAGGCAATAGCGTCCGCGTATCTGTTAAAAGGGAGAACGGTGCCCGAGGGGCTTCGAGCTCACTCTACTAGGGCGCAGGCTGCATCCTGTGATTTCTTGCTGTAAATAGTTTGAATTCTTGTTATCTATTTAACCCCAGTTATCCAAGTTCATTCCCTGTTATCTGTAAACTTAACATATGTTCATGCTTAAGTACAATTTGTTAAAATGTAAACCGCGCTGATGACGAAGAGTGCGGTATATAAAAGACGTTAAATAAATAAAATAAATAAATCCTGGGAGGAATCTAGATTGGTGCCGCCGCAGGAAATGTGCAAGGCGGCGACGTGGTCGATGTTGCATTCCTTTGTCAAGCATTACAGACTGGACGTTCAAGCGCAACAGGATGCTTGTTTTGGGACGGCTGTCCTTCAGGCTGGAAAGGGTGCTCCCTCCCGTTAGTACTGCTCTGGTACAGACCCAGAGGTCCGGGACTAGACTGGAGATACAATCAGGAAGGTTAAATTAGACTTACCTGCTAATTGTTGTTCCTGGAGTAGATACAGTCTAGTCCCGTAGCCGTCCCGGTACGATTTCCTGCGGTTTACAGTCTGAAGGTCTGGCAGAGGACGGGCTAGGGCCTGTACAGGTAACAAGTTTGTTCTTCTGTACGGGTTAGCAGGCCCTGTTCGGGGAGGGTGCGTTCTAGAGTTGGGCCCTCCAAACAGGTGAGGGGAGGGCCTTCAGCAAGTTTCAAGGTTGTTCTTAGACTTTGCTTTGGGGGGGAAATGTGTCCCGCCATGTGTTAAAGATAGTTCAGTAAGTAGTAATATATAGTTGTTATTTATGTGCATGCTTACTTGTTGCTCCGGTGAGTCTGCTTTGTCAATAGGAAACTGGCAAATGGAGGTGACCACCAGGGAGATATATTGGTGACATCACAAAAGAAGGAGGTTCCACAGTCTCCAAGCTGCTGTTTAAGGTGGACAACCCAGAGGTCCGGGACTAGACTGCATCTACTCCAGGAACAACAAATTAGCAGGTAAGTCTAATTTAACCTTACTACATCCTCCGGTAACAAATTCCAGAGTTTGATTACACGTTGAGTGAAAAAATATTTTCTCTTATTTGTCTTAAATAGTTTACCCTGTAGCTTCATTGCATGTCCCCTAGTCTTTCTATATTCTGATAGCGTAAACAATCGATCTACATTTACCCGTTCCACGCCATTCATTAATTTATAAACCTCTATCATATCTCCCCTCAGCCGTCTCTTTTCCAGGTTGAAGAGCCCTAACCTTTGTAGCCTCTCTTCACAGGAGTAGCCTTCCATCCCCTTTACCATTTTGGTGGCTCTTCTCTGTACTTTTTCTAATAACACTATATCCTTTTTAAGATACGGCGACCAGAATTGCAGACAATATTCAAGGTGCGGTCGTACCATGGAACGATACAGAGGCATTATAATATCCTTTGTTTTGTTCTCCATTCCTTTCCTTATGATACCTAGCATTCTATTTGCTTTCTTGGCCGCCGCTGCACACTGGGCGGAGGGTTTTAACATGTTATCCACGATGACTCCTAAATCTTTTTCCTGGGTGGTGGTTCCCAATGTGGAACCTTGCATCGTGTAACCATAGTGTGGGTTGTTCTTTCCTAGGTGCATAACTTTGCACTTGTCCACATTAAATTTCATCTGCCATTTGGATGCCCAGTCTTCCAATTTATCAAGATCCTCTTGCAATTTTCCACAATCCTCTTGGGTTTTAACAACTTTAAATAGTTTTGTGTCATCTGCAAATTTGATAACCTCACTAGTTATTCCCTTTTCTAGGTCAAAAAGTAGCGGACCCAGTACAGATCCCTGGGGTACTCCACTATTCACCTTTTTCCATTGGGAATATTGGCCATTTAGCCCTACCCTCTGCTTTCTATCTTTTAACCAGTTCCCGATCCACAATAGTACACTGCCTCCTATCCCATGACTTTTTAGTTTTGCCAAAAGTCTCTGATGAGGGACCTTGTCAAAGGCTTTCTGAAAGTCCAGATACACTATATCAACCGACTCACCTTTGTCCACCTGTTTATTCACACCTTCAAAAAAACATATCAGATTAGTAAGACAAGATCTTCCTTGTCTAAAGCCATATTGGCTGTCTCCCATTAGGCCATGACTATCTACATGCTCTGTAATTTTGTTCTTTATGATGTCAGGCTCACCGGTCTGTAATTTCCCGGGTCACCCCTGGAACCCTTTTAAAAAACTGGCGTTACATTGGCGACCCTCCAATCTTCAGGAATTACAGATGATTTTAATGAAAATTCACATATTACCAATAGCAGGTCTGCAATCTCATATTTCAGTTCTTTCAACACTCTTGGATGTATACCATCCGGTCCAGGTGATTTGCTACTATTCAGTTTATCAAATAGTTGTAATACATCTTCCCGGTGTAGTGATATTTCCCTCAATTCCTCTGCAGTATCACCTTTAAATACCACTTCAGTCTTGGGTAACATCCCTACATCTTCCTCACCTTTCTTTAGTATTGGTATAAACACAGATCAGTCAGTTGGCCATGATGTTGTCTTCCAAATTTCCTGGCAGAGCCTTGTATGATAACAGCTGCATCAGATTGCTGTAATACTTCACTGTTAATGCCATCAATGCCAGGTGCTTTGTTCTTTGATAAGGCTTTCAATGCTGCTTCGACTTCTTTCATCACCAATGGTTCTGGATTATAAGGTATAAGTTGAAACAACAATACATACTTACAAAAAAAAGGTGATTTCAAGGAACAGCAAGAAAACTTGTTAGAGAGGTATCATAACTAGTGAGCAGATATTCAGACATTCACTTTCTACTGAATATCACAAGCTCCTGTTTAAATCAATTACCTCTCAAATGTGCCTACACCCAATATGTGTCCACTTTTAGGTAGGAAGTTAAAATCCAGATCTTCCAGGGTAGCATTCTCTGAAATGCTTCCCATTCCACGCGCAGGAGCCAAAAAGCAGGCAGAGCTCCAGAGCCTCAAAGCGTGGATGAGAAGAGGGTTTTGGATTTGTTAGGAACTGGACAAAATTCTGGGGAAGGGAGGGTTTTTTTCCAAAAGGATGGGCTCCACCTTAACCAGGATGGAACCAGGCTGCTGGCATTAACATTTAAAAAAGAGAGAGTGCAGGTTTTAAACTAGTTGAGAGGGGAAAGCCAACAGTCGCCCAAGAGCGCATCGTTCGGAATGATGCATCCTTGAAGGATACTAGCAAAAGAAGGAAATTAGGACATCCCAAAAGAGAGGTTCCAGTAAAGATAAAAGTAACCCTTAACTACAGAGATGAAAGATTCCAAATTACCCCTATCAAACTGATAACCAGATTAATATGAATAAAATATATCCTCTAAAATTCCTGTAGATAAATGCTAGAAGTCTAAAGAATAAGATGGGAGAGCTAGAATATATTACACTAAATGAAAAGTTAGATATGATTGGCATCTTGGAGATCTGGTGGAAGGAGGACAACCAATGGGACACTGTGGTACCCGGGTACAAACTATATTGCAGCGATAGGGTAGATCAAATTGTTGGAGGGGCTGCACTTTATGTTAGAGAGGACATTGAGTCACACATGATTAAAGTTTTGCAGGATACAAAATATACTGTGGAATCTCTATGGATAGAAATTCCATGTAGAAAGGGGAAGGCGTTGGCAGTGGGGATGTACTACCGACTGTCAGACTAGAATTTTATTTATTTTATTTATTTAGACAGTTTTGTATACCGCCTTATCCTTCAATCAAAGTGGTCACAACACAATTGGGGGATACATTTAACACGCAGGGATATGAGACACATACACTAATACTTATAGGGAACATGGGCAATGGAGGGTTAAGTGGCTTGCCCAAGACCACAAGGAGCATCTGTGGGACTAGAAACCCCAGTCCTTCCGGCCCGAGAATGAACAAATGGATAATGAAATGCTAAAAGAAATCAGGAAAGCTCACAAAAGTTGCAACACAGTATGACTGGGTCAATGTCACAGCAGAACATGCTAGGGAGATAAAGTTTCTGGATGAAATAACTTCTTGGAGCAGCTAGTTCATGAACCAACAAGAGGGGAAGCTATTTTGGACCTAGTCCATAGTGGAACATAGGCTCTGGTGCAAGAGATAAGGGTGTTGGAGTCACTTGGCAAAAGTGATCTTAGCATGATCTCATTTGATTTAATAAAAAGAGGGAGGAGGGCAAGGAAAGCCACAGTACTACGTTTTAAGTTCCAAAAGGGAGACTATGATAAAATGAGGAAAATAATTAAGAAACAACTAAAAGGAGCAGATGCAAATATTGGATTCTGTTTAAAAATGCTATCTTGGAAGCCCAGACCAGATGTATTCTACGCTTTAAGAAAAGTGGAAAGAAGGTAAAAAAAACTGTCAGCATGGTTTAAAGGTAAAGTCAGAGAAGCTGTTTAGCCAAAAAAGCATCTTTTTACCTGTTCACTGAATCCTTTGGCCTAGATCCACACCAAGAATAAAGTCTTTCTCAGGCCTGACAAATCACCACCACGATATCAGACTTCCAAAACTCTAGCACACTCAGCATCCTCAATCTCTAACTCTTTCTGTGGAAATAATTCTAGCCTGTCAAACTGACCACAGAGGACCTATAAATAGCCCCACCTGTAAATAATGATGTAATGAAGTTGTTGCTTCTCATGTTCCTTTACAAATATACTCGTTTACTACCGTTTGTGATATGTAAGACTTACAATGTACTGTCACAACGCCGCCCTGGTGGTTAATGGTGGTCAAGGCAGGTCGGGCATAAATAAAAGTAAAGTTGGGTTTGGTATGTTTCTCTTTCTAGGGTCCAAGGTTGTATAGCCCCGGTAGCATCCTGTATTACCAAAAATACCCAGAGAACAAAAGGTCATCGAGTGTAGGGAAAAATAAGGTTTTATTTCCCCTGGTTTGCACAAAAGGTTCAAAGGATCGGCTTCAAACACCAACAGAAATGTCCTTATAGCAGGTTATAGAAATCACAACTCAGGTTCAAAACAAAAACTGTTCTTTTCACAGAAAAGTTACAAAACAAGCATTTCTATTTACACCGGTTTTAGTGCTCACTGGTTACATAAGCATTCCACGCCTCCCGTGGTGCAATAGCTGCAATCCATTTCTTCCTCTGAAAGGGATTCTACCTCTTCCACTTGCATCCGTTCCTCCTGCAAAGTATCTGAGATATAGTCAATAGTTCCCGGCAAGCTATAGTCAGGTTTCTCACCCAAATTCTGTATGACCTCCCAGCGTTTGGAGTTTAGCGTGGGGCGTCGGCCCTGAGCATTTTTACAGTGTGGATATCTTTCTTTCTTCCCAGGTTTTACATGCACTTCCTGCAAACCTGGCTTACTTAAAAGTTTCTTATTCAATAAAAACTTTTCATACCTTTTCTTTTGAGCAGTGGGACATGTACAGGGAGCTTCTGTCTCTTGCCCTTTCCATAGGCTGTTTCCAATACAATATGGTTTACCTTGTAACTCTTGCTTCTTTCCTGAGGATGAGGCTTGTGGCCTACTCCTAGGGAGATTCTGCCTTGCTCCAGCAATCTGGCTTGGGTTCTGCCCACAGCAATCACAATGCAGCTTTTGCGTACCTGAATCTCTTGGACCCTTTTGTAGTCTCTGTCCATTCAGGTTCCTTTGGCTTGTACCTCTTTCCTGCACTCCAGCAGTGTCTGTAGCTTCTGCAGCTCCTGCCGCTCCTTCAGCTTCTGAAGATTCTGCAGCTTCTCTGCGGCCTTCTCTGCTGCTTCTGGCTTTAATGCTACTTCTGCCTGTCCAGTCACTTCTGCTCAGCACAGCACTTCTTCCAGAGCTCTCACTGCTCCTACTTCTCCTCCTGCTCCTCCTGTACTCCCTGCTCCTCCTGTTCTCCCTCCAGTCTTCCTGACTTCCTTTAAAAGGAGTTCCTGTCTTCCTGGATTGGAGGCTGGCTGGTTTTAGGTTACACCCTGTAGGGCGTGGATCCTCAGTCTTCCAGAGGTCCCTCTTGCTCCCCCTATCAGGCTCCTGCAAATACTGCAGCTTGTGCACGTCTTTTTTCATGTTTAAAACATTTTCTTCTCTGCCCTGCTGGTCTGCTGCATCACAGTACTCAATGAGTTTTTCAATTGTGCAGAGTTTATTGCAAACTGCTTTGACTTAGAAAGATGGTATAAAAAAAGCATTAAATAAATAAATCTTTCAAGAAATGGAAAAAGAAGTCAAATGACAAAACTGGAAAGAACATTAGCACATGGCAAATAAGATGCAAGGCATTGATAAGGCAGGCTGTAATGGGGTATATAGAAGGTTACCCATCCCTCTCCAAAGGGATTATCAACACTCCCCTTTAAGAGAGTCTGCAGACAAGAGTTCAGGGCTGGGAGGGTGTAGCTCAGAGGGAGAAGGTAAGAACCCAGCAGGCTGCAGGAGGGACAGAGAGCAGCCCATGGAGTCAATTGTTCTTCCAAGGCAAGCTGTGCAAAGGAGTTCTGAGGTAGGAACTTTAACTGGGGCTGGAGGAAGGGTCAAGAGGACCAGCTTGTGCAGGTTTAACAAACTAGGGCAGAACTGGTTTTCCCCGAACTGCTGTCTGTTCTGGGTTTTGTTTTGTGGAGATTTAACAAGCTAGGACAGAATAAAAACTGCTTCTGTTTTCACCGAACTGCTGACTGGCCTATGGTTTAAGGAAAACCCCTTCCCACTGTATACCATGCTTAACACATATGGTGGCAGTTTGGGGATTTCCTCTACCAGATGACAGAGGGCAAATTCATGTCCTTCCAGGGCTGGGCCTCTACAGCAAGTTAGGATTTTTGTTTGTTTGTGTGGGCTAAGAGGGTTAGCCTCGCCGTAGTTAGGGAGCTTGAAGGTTTAGTCAGTGCTGCACAGGCAGGCTTTATTTTGGCCACTAGAGGCTGCTAAAAATGTGTTGGAGCTGGAGTACTGCAGGGCTAACTCAGCAGCAGAAGAGGAAGCTGTGGTGGTGTTGCAAGAGAACAGTGACAAGCCAGGATGGAGCAGCTCCTCCAGATCCTGGCTGAAGGGCAGCAGCAACAATAACAATATCAGGAGCGACAACAACAGTTTCAATGCACCCTGTTGGAAGGCAGCAATGACAGCAGCAGAAGCTGATTCAGGCCCTACAGAGACCACAACTTCACCCTCCAGAGCAAGCGCTTCTTAAAATGATGGCAGAAGATGATCCAGACCACTTTTTGGTGAACTTTGAATGAACTGCCCACATGGCCAGGTGGCCTGAGGAGACATGGACTATTTGTGTGGGAAATCTGTTGACAGGCAGCAGGACACCAACCCAGGAGTACTGACCCAGATGGGTGAGCTACATATGCAGCTGTCAAGGCTGCCATACTGGAACAGGCCGGCTGTACCCCAGAGGCCTACTGGTAGTGATTCAGAAAGGGGGTCTCCAGATAAAGGAGAGCCCTTGGAGGTTCCTCTGTTGGTTGAAGGATCTCGCATGGAAGTGTCTGCAACTGTAGGGAAAGACTGGACCTGAGATCGTCAAGATTGTGCTACTGGAGCAGTTTTTGGAGGGCTTGACTGCCCTGATGAAACAGTGGATACGTCAGCACCCCAAGCTTACACTAAAGAGTGCACTAGAAATAGTCAAAGGGTATTATGAAGTCCAGCTGGTGACTGAAGCAGACAGTCAGAAGGGGAAGAAGACACCCTTTAGCCCAGAAGGATGGAAGGGGATAACCGGAACTGATGTTGGCTCCCATATTCCTACTTCCAAAGTCACCTCCTAGGTGAGGGTATAGCCCCAGCCATGACCCTTTCACCTGTTTTGAGATGTGGAGCTTGTGGATACTTAGCTCAGGAATGTCCCCTGGGTGTGGAAGAAACTATGGATGTCAGCCTAACCACCCCTCACACCTGCTTTTGTGAGCACTTCCCACCCAGGGTCCCAGAACTTTGTGATTCCAGTGGAGCTCAAAGGGACCCACCTCCAGGCCTTGATAGACTTCGGGAGTGTGTGGACCCTCATTGGCTGGGAAACTTTAACTCAATTTCAAATTGCCTATGCAAAGATGGTAACATTAGCCTCTGTGCATGGAGACCAGAGGCAGTATCCAGTGGCACAGCTTTCACTTGACTCCAGCAGGGGAAGTCACATTTGAGGTCATGGTGCTGTCCAGGCTACCGTATCGAGTGGTGATCGGCTCAGATTATTCAAACTTTGGAGCAATACGGGCCTGGCTAACTGATGGCTCTGCTAAGTCGGACCAGGAAGATTTCCTATAGATCTTCCCCCTGGAAGACCCGGATCTATATGTGGGGGATCCTAGGGAAGAAACCCCTGGGGATAGCTCAGGGCTCAGCAGTAGTTAACCAAATACAATTGTCACCTTCCCAGAGTGGGGACTGGGGGATGGCTACTAAAATGGTTACATAAGAACATAAGAACATAAGATATGCCATACTGGGTCAGACCAAGGTCCATCAAGCCCAGTATTCTGTTTCCAACAGTGGCCAATCTAGGTCATACGTACCTAGCAGTTTCCCCAAGGGACACAGGTTCCACAATGCTTGTATTGGTTCAAGCATTGATATCCTGGGTCCCTTCTTAATAATGGTTTATGGACCTTTCCTCCAGGAACTTGTCCAAACCTTTTTTAAACCCAGCTACACTAACAGCCTTTACTACATCCTCCGGTAACAAATTCCAGAGTTTGATTACACGTTGAGTGAAAAAATATTTTCTTTTATTAGTCTTAAATAGTTTACCCTGTAGCTTCATTGCATGTCCCCTAGTCTTTCTATATTCTGATAAGGTAAACAATCGATCTACGTTTACCCGTTCCACTCCGTTCATTAATTTATAGACTTCTATCATATCTCCCCTCAGCCGTCTCTTTTCCAGGTTAAAGAGCCCCAACCTTTTTAGCCTTTCTTCATAGGAGTAGCCTTCCATCCCCTTTACCATTTTGGTGGCTCTTCTCTGAACCTTTTCTAAAATCGCTATATCCTTTTTAAGATACGGCGACCAGAATTGCACACAATATTCAAGGTGCGGTCTCACCATGGAACGATATAGAGGCATTATAATATCTTTTGTTTTATTTTCCATTCCTTTCCTTATCATACCTAGCATTCTATTTGCTCTCTTGGCCGCCGCTGCACACTGGGCCGGGGGTTTTAACATGGTATCCACAAGGACGCCTAAATCTTTTTCTTGGGTGGTGGTTCCTAATGTGGAACCTTGCATCGTGTAACCATAGTTTGGGTTGTTCTTCCCTAGGTGCATAACCTTGCACTTCTCCACATTAAATTTCATCTGCCATTTTGATGCCCAGTCTTCCAATTTATCAAGATCCTCTTGCAATTTTCCACAATCCTCCTGGGTTTTAACAACTTTAAATAGTTTTGTGTCATCAGCAAATTTGATAACCTCACTCGTTATTCCACTTTCCAGGTCATTTATGAATATGTCAAAAAGCAGCGGACCCAGCACAGATCCCTGGGGTACACCACTATTCACCTTTCTCCATTGGGAAAATTGGCCATTTAGCCCTACCCTCTGCTTTCTATCTTTTAACCAGTTCCTGATCCACAGTAGTACACTGCCTCCTATCCCATGACTCTTTAGTTTTGCCAAAAGTCTCTCATGAGGGACCTTGTCAAAGGCTTTCTGAAAGTCCAGATACACAATATCAACCGACTCACCTTTGTCCACCTGTTTATTCACTCCTTCAAAAAAACATAACAGATTAGTAAGACAAGATCTTCCTTGTCTAAAGCCATGTTGGCTGTCTCCCATTAGGTCATGACTATCTATATGCTGAGTAATTTTATTCTTTATGATGGTTTCTACCATTTTTCCCGGTACTGATGTCAGGCTCACCGGTCTGTAGTTTCCCGGATCAGCCCTCGAACCCTTTTTAAAAATTGGTGTTACATTGGCGATCCTCCAATCCTCAGGTATTAGAGATGATTTTAATGATAGTTCACAGATTACTGATAGCAGGTCTGCAATCTCAAATTTCAGTTCTTTCAACACCCTTGGATGTATACCATCCGGCCCAGGTGATTTGCTACTCTTCAGTTTATCTAATAGTTGTAAGACATCTTCCCGATGTATCGATATTTCCTTCAATTCTTCCACACCTTTAAATACCACTTCAGTCGTGGGTAACATCCCTACATCTTCCTCAGTAAAGACCGAAGCAAAGAATTCATTCAGTCTCTCCGCTATCGCCTTGTCGCCTCTTAGTGCTCCTTTAACCCCTTTATCATCTAATGGACCAACTGACTCTCTCACGGGTTTTTTGCTACGAATGTACTTGAAAAGGTCTTTATTTCGTGTTTTTGCTTCCGCAGCAAGCTTCTTCTCAAATTCTCTCTTTGCCTGCCTTATCAATGCCTTGCATTTGACTTGCCAGTGTTTGTGCTGTTTCCAGGTTTCATCATTTGGCTCTTTTTTCCATTTCTTGAAAGATGCTTTTTTGGCAACAACAGCCTCTCTGACCTCAGCTTTAAACCATGCTGGCAATTTTTTGGACTTCCTTCCACTTTTCTTAAAGCGTGGAATACAGCTGGTCTGGGCTTCCAAGATAGTATTTTTCAACAACACCCAAGCTTGATGTACGTCTTTAACCTTTGCAACTGCTCCTTTTAGTTTTTTCTTAACTGTTTTCCTCATTCTATCATAGTCTCCCTTTCGAAAGTTAAAGGGTGGTACTGTGGATTTCCTTACTATCCCTCCTCCACTAATTAAATCAAAGGCGATCATGCTATGATCACTATTGCCAAGTGGCCCCAGCACCCTTATCTCTTGCACTACATCTGGTGTTCCACTAAGGACTAGGTCTAATATTGCTTCCCCTCTGGTCGGTTCATGAACCAGCTGCTCCAAGAAGCAGTCATTTATTTCATCTAGGAACTTTATCTCCCTAGCATGTCCTGTTGTGACACTGACCCAGTCGATGCCGGGGTAATTGAAATCACCCATTATTATTACTGCACTGTAATGTTTGCTAGCTTCCTTGATTTCTTTGAGCATTTCATCATCCATTTGTTCATTCTGGCCAGGCGGACGATAGTACACCCCCACTGCCATCGCCTTCCCCTTTTTACATGGAATTTCAATCCATAGAGATTCTACAGCAAATTTTGTTTCTTGCAAAACTTTAATCCTTTCAGACTCAATGCCCTCTCTAACATAGAGCGCAACCCCTCCACCAATTTGATCAGCTCTATCATTTCGATATAGTTTGTACCCAGGTATCATAGTGTCCCACTGGTTGTCCTCCTTCCACCATGTCTCTGATATTCCAATCATATCTAACCTCTCGTTTAGTGCTATATATTCTAACTCTCCCATCTTGTTTTGTAGACTTCTAGCATTTGCATACAAGCATTTTAGAGACTGTATTTTATTCATATTAATTTGGCTATTGGTAGACATGGGTAATTTGGGATCTTTAAGTTCTGTCTGCTCCATACTCGAGGGCATTTGGGCTACTTTACTCTTTTTTGGAACCTCTCTGCTTTTTGTAGTATCCTTCAAGGATACATTCTTCCGAACCATGCGCTCTTGGGCGACTGTCGGCTTTCCCCTATTATCTAGTTTAAAAGCTGCTCTATCTCCTTTTTAAAGGTTAATGCCAGCAGCCTGGTTCCATCCCGGTTAAGGTGAAGCCCATCCCTTCGGAAGAGCCCCTCCTTTCCCCAGAATGTTCCCCAGTTCCTAACAAATCCGAACCCCTCATCTCTGCACCATTGTCTCATCCACGCATTGAGACTCCGGAGCTCTGCCTGCCTATTGGGTCCTGCGCATGGAATGGAAAGCATTTCGGAGAACGCTACCCTGGAAGTTCTGGATTTCAACTTCCTACCTAAAAGCCTAAATTTAGCTTCCAGAACCTCCCTACCACATTTTCCTATGTCATTGGTACCAACATGTACCAAGACAGCAGACTCCTCCCCAGCACTATCTAAGACCTTATCTAGGTGGCGTGTGAGGTCCGCTACCTTCGCACCAGGCAGGCATGTTACCAGGCGATCCTCACGTCCACCAGCCACCCAGCTATCTACATGCCTAATGATCGAATCACCAACTATAACTGCTGTCCTAACCCTTCCCGCATGGGCACTTGGCCCTGGAGAAACCTCCTCGGTGCGAGAGGGGTTTACATCACCTGGAGGACAGGTCCTAGTTACAGGATCACTTCCTGCCACACCAGGGTGATGCTCTCCTGTCACGTGACCTCTCTCCTCCATGGCAACAGGGATGCTGCCAGACTGGAGGTGGGACTTCAGGACTATATCCCTATAGGTCTCGTCTATGTACCTCTCTGTCTGTCTTATGTTTTCCAAGTCTGCTACTCTAGCCTCTAGAGAACGGACTCGTTCCCTGAGAGCAGAGAGCTCCTTGCACCTAGTGCACACGTAAGACCTCTCACCAGCTGGGAGAAAATCATACATGTGACACTCAATGCAAAAGACTGGAGAGCCCACATCCCGCTGCTGGACTGCTGTCTGCATCTTAGTTTTAAGTTTGTGTTTAGATCTTTAAGTTCTATATGTACTAAAGGGTGCAATGGATATTTATACCACTAAAACTGTACCTAAGAAGTTTAATATACCTTGTTCACCTGAAGCTTAATTAATCTCAGGTCCTTAGTGATCTTCATTATAAAGCATATGAGCACAGACTTAAGTATCTTAATATGTACACCTTAGAGGAAAGGCGGGATTGGAGTGATATGATTGAGATGTTTAAATACCTCTGTGGCATAAATGTTCAGGGAGAGAGCCTCTTATAATTGAAAGCAAGTTCTGCTACGAGGGGACATGGGATGAAGGTGAAGGGGGATAGATTCAGGAATGAAATGCGGAAATATTTCTTTATGGAAAGAGTGGTGGATTTGTGGAAAAGTCTCCCAGTGGAGGTGGTAGAGATGAGGACAGTATCTGAATTCAGAAAAGCATGGGACAAACACAGAGGATCTCTAAAGGAAAAGAGGGGACTGTTGTAGCTGCTGTTATGGAAGGACAGACTAGATAGGCCATGTGGTCTTTTTCTGTCATCATATTTCTATGTTTCTATGGCCCAAGGAGCTTCAGGAGGGCCGAGCAAGATGAGTCCCTTAAACATGCCCGAGAGTGGGTTTTGGAGGTGGATGAAGTTCCAGTAGGTAACAGAGAGTCCTCTGCAAGAACCTTTCCCTATTTTGTGCTAAAGGGAGATTTATTATACAGAGTGGCTCATGGGACTCTAGAGGGGGAAGCAGTAGAACAACTGATAGTTCCCCGGCCCTATCATCAGCAGGTGTTATCGTTGCCTCATAGCCATTTATTAGGAGGACACCTGTGGGTGAAGAAAACACTAAAGCATGTTTTAGCCTGATTTTTTTGGCCCATGGTTCATAAACAGGAGTGTTTATATTGCCAGTCATGCCCCAACTGCCATCTTCATAACCCCGCCAGAGTCCGACTTGCCCCTATAGTGCCTAGGCCTATCATTGAAATCCCTTTTGAAAGAGTGGCTATGACCCTGGTAGTCTCTTGGAGCAAACCACCCAAGGCAACAAATATGTTTTAGTCATACTAGACTGCGCTACACGCTACCTGAAGACTATTCCTCTAAGGAATATGAAGACTACTACTATTGGGAATATCCACTGGGAAATATTTTTGCAGGTGGGAATACCCAATTAGATCCTCATAGATCAAAGAACACCCTTTGAATCCAAGATAATGAAGCAAGTGTGTACCTTGGTGAAGGTCAAGATGCTGCAAACATCAGTATATCACCCACAAATGGATGGCCTCATTGAGCGATTCAATAAAACTCTGAAACAGATTTTTAAAAAGTACAGGAGGACGGGAAGAATTGGAACATTCTCCTACCCTATTTGATGTTTGCTATCCCCGAGATACCTCAGAGTTCCACTGGGGTTTGCCTTTTGAGTTGCTCTTTGGAAGACAGCCAATAGGCATATTAGATGTGGAAAAGGAAACCTGGGAAGAAGAACCCCGTGCTGGGTATAATTTGGTGGAGTACATTATACAAATGCAAGACTGGCTGAGGAAAGCCAGAGAGGTGGCCAAACTCATTCTGGAAAAAGCCCAAGCTGAGCAAGTCAGGGGCTACAATCGGGCTGCCGCGCACCGCACCTTCCAACCAGAAGACAGAGTTTTAGTCTTACTTCCCTCATCCAAGAGCAAATTACTCTGTAAATGGCAGGAGCCACATGAGATTATTTATTTATTTATTTATTTGAAGAGATTGAAGAGAAAGTAGCACCTGTTAACTACAAGATTGCCCAGCCAGATAAATGGAAGAGAGCCAAAATTTACCATAGTAACCTACTGAAATAATGGCCTTCAGTGACGACTATGATGATACATGGAGATGATTTTGGGTTGGAAATTTCAGACCCATCGGATCCAGCTCAAGTCCCAATTGCAGACCAGCTCTCTGCTGCCTTGTGAAGAGATCTAGAAGGTTTGATCCACCGGAACCTAAAGGTCTTCTCCACCCACCTGGGATGAACCCACCTCATTTGTCATCATTAGTGACCCTAGGGTGGTTATCCGGCAATTGGATCCGGCTATTGGATTCTGGAGGCTCGGCAACAGGCTCTCGCCAAAGAGCCTAACATGGAAGTTAAAGAGGAGTCCATGAATGACTGGTTGTCACCCATTGTCTTGGTTCCTAAACCCGATGGAAGCATCATATTCTGCATTGACCTCCAGAGGGTCAATTCAGCTTCCAAACTGGAAGCGTATCCCATGCCAAGAGTAGATAAGCTAATCAAGTTACTCAGTGGAGCACGCTTTATATCAACCTTGGATTTGACCAAGGGATACTGGCAGATGCTCTTGACTCCAGCTGCCAGGAGAGAACTGCTTTTTTGATACCACAAGATCTATTCCACGTTTACAGTGCTGCCTTTGGATTACATGACACTCCTGCCATGTTTCAATGTCTAGTCGACCACCTACTGAAACCACACAAGGAGTATGCTGCAGCCTACCTTGATTACATGGTTCATCTACAGCAGACACTGGACCACCCATCTAACCCAAGTACAAGGCATGTTGAACAGCCTGTGGAAGGCCGTGCTGATGCCCAACCCCAAAAAAATATTTTCTGTGAGGTTAAGAACATAAGAAATGCAATACTAGGTCAGATCAAGGTCCATCAAGCCCAGTATGCAGTTTCCAACAGTGGCCAATCCAGGGTCACAGGTACCTGGCAGGTTCCCAAAAAGGTACACAGATTCCACAATGCTTATCCCAGGGTAAGCAGTGGATTTCCATGTTCCTCTTTAATAATGGTTTATGGACTTTTCCTCCAGGAACTTATACAAACCTTTTTTAAACCCAGCTACACTAAGAGCTTTTACTACATCCTCCTTTAACGAATTCCAGAGCTTGATTACTTATTAAGTGAAAAAATATATTCTCTTATTAATCCTAATGGGCAACATTGTAGCTTCATTGAGTGCCCCCTAGTCTTTCTGCTTTCTGAAGGAGTAAACAACCAATCTACGTTTACCCGTTCCACTCCATTCATTAATTTATAGACCTCTATCATATCTCCCTTCAGCTGTCTCTTTTCAAAGTTGAAAAGCCTTAACCTTTTAAGCTTCCACTCACAGGGCTATCCTTCCACCCCCTTTACCATTTTGGTGGTTCTTCTCTGTACCTTTTCTAATTCTGCTACATCCTTTTTAAGATATGGCGACCAGAGTTGCTCATAATATTGAAGGTATGGTCGCATCATGGAGCGATACAGAGGTATTGTAATATCCTTGGGTTTTTTCTCCATTCCTTTCCTTATGATTCCTAGCATTCTATTTGCTTTCTTGGTCGCCGCTACACACTGGGCAGTGGGTTTCAATGTATTATCCACAATGACACCTAAGTCCTTTTCCTGGATGGTGGTTCCTAATTTGGAACCTTGCATCATGTAACCAAAGTTTGGATTGTTCTTTCCTAGGTGCATTTATTTTATTTATTTATTTAACAATTTTTTTTATACCATCTTTCTGCAAGTCAAGATGGTTTACATGAAACTCAGTGCAGTAACAGAAACTACTATAACCAATAGTGCATGTTACATTGAACACATATTAAACATATTATACCATATGCTAATGGAGTTAGCTAACTATGTACATGCTGTGTTGAGCTATGAAGCACATGGGTGTTTGATAAGTGAGACGGTGATGGAGGAGTTTTTCATTGTTTGGGCTTAGGTCCATAGTATTCAAAGAATAAAAATTTCCTTAAGCTTTTGCGGAAGTCTTCTAGGTGTTGTATGGCTCTTATTTGTGGTGGAAATGAGTTCCACAATGATGGGGCATATAACAAGAAAGTCTTGTTAGCCCTTTGGCTGCATTTTGTTTTGACTTTTGGTATTTCTAATGTATTTATGTTGCTCTGCCTCCTAGGTCTTCTGAAGCTGTGGGTTGTGATTAAGGACTCGAGGTTGACTGCTGAGAGATTGTTGATGATTTTGTGCAAGATGATGATGGCTTTATGTTTGATGCTTTGTGATATAGGTAACCAGTATAGCCGCTTGATGAGTGGAATGATTTGTGAATGGCGAGGCTGTCCAAGAATAAGTCTTGCTGCCATGTTTTGTGCTAACTGCATTGGATATAATGAGCTCTTAGAGATATCATGATATATCGTGTTGCATAACTTTGCACTTGTCCACATTAAATTTCATCTGCCATTTGGACATCCAGTCTTCCAGTTTATCAAGGTCCTCTTGCAAATTTTCACAATTCTCTTGTGTTTTAATAACTTTGAATGATTTTGTGTCGTCTGCCAATTTGATAACCTCACTCATTATTCCCCTTTCCAGGTCATTTATGAATATGTTAAAAAGCAGCGGACCCAGCACAGATCCCTGGGGTACTCCACTATTCCCCTTTTTCCATTGAGAAAATTGGCCATTTAGCCCTACCCTCTACGTTCTATCTTTTCACCATTTCCTGATCCACAATAGCACACTGCCTCCTATCCCATGACTTTTTAATTTGCTCAGGAATCTCTCATGAGGGACCTTATCAAAGATTTTCTGAAAATCCAGATACACTACAGTATATTGACCGGCTCTCCTTTGTTTACCTGTTTATTCACAGCTTCAAATAAATAAAGCAAATTAGTTAGACAAGTTTTTCCTAGGCTAAATCCATGTTGTCTTTCTCCCATTAAACCATGATTATCTCATATTCAGTAATTTTATTCTTTACAATGGTTTCTTCCATTTTTCCGGGTACTGATGTCAGGCTCACCAGTTTGTAGTTCCCAGATCTCCCTGGAACCCGTTTTGAAAATTGGCATTACGTTGGCCATTCTCCAATATTCAGGTACTACAGATGATTTTAATGATAGTTCACTGTAGTTTATCAAACAATTGTAATACATCCTCCCGGGTTATCAATATTTCTTTCAATTCTTATGCTACATCACCTTTATATACCATTTTCAGGCAGTGGTAACTTCCCTACATCTTCTTTAGCAAAGACCAAACTAAAGAATTCATTTGGGCCCTCACTCTATAATGTGGGTTGCAGAGCTGTACATCCCGCCAGAACGTGCAACCCCGCAATCTGCCTAAACCCTATTCCCCCATTGGCTCTCCCTATATGTCCTGTGCTTCAGGATAGGAGAGCCAGTGGGGGGTGGAAGGGGGCGGGATCAGGGGCGAGCCACTCGGCAGCACATACAGGGCGATTCAGGTCACGGCCCTGTACATGCTGTCGGGCCTACTGGGCCATACTGCTTATACCACCTCAGAGGTGGTATAAGCAGTTTTTGAGGCGAATCGGGGCACGGCAGCCACCACCGGGAGCAGGACTGGGTGCGAGAGGTCTCCGCCGCCCGATCCAGGCCGCGGGAGGCCAGCCGTGTGTCAGGCAGTGGGGATCTTGGAGTATGGAGCCAGGCTGTCTGGGGCCCCTGCGGGGAGAATGTCTCCGTAGGCCAGAGGGGCACACTGGGCCATCCTCAAGCCTAATTCTGGCTCCCACAGGAACATTTTGTTCCCACGAATCAGAATCGGGTCCTAACGGCCCCATTTTCAGTGGAGATGTCCAAATATCCCAGACGTCCTGTTCCAGAATTGGGCTCTTAGTCTCTCTGCTACAGCTTTGTCCTCCCTTAGTGCCCCTTTTACCCCTCTATCATCCAGTGGTCCAACTGACTGTCTCACAGATTTTTTGCCATGAATGCACTTGAAAAAGTTTTTATTATGTGTTTTTTCAAGCTTCTTTTCAAATTCTCTCTGTGCCTGCCATATCAATGCCTTGCATCTAACTTGCCAATGCTTATGTTGTTTTTGATGTTTGTCATTAGGCTCCTTTTTCCATTTCCTGAATGATGCTTTTTTGGCAATAACATCCTCTCTGACCTCACCTTTAATCCATGCTGGTAGTTTTTTGTCCTTCCTTCCACTTTTGTTAAAGTGTGGAATGCATCTGGTCTGGGCTTCCAAGATAGTACTTTTAAACAAACCCATGCTTCATGTAAATCTTTAACCTTTGCAGCTGTTCCTTGTAGACCCCGTCTTATCTCTAGGACTTGCTTTGTCTTTTATCTCTCTGTTGCCTCGAAATGGAAGTAGGGACATATTCTTGGTATGTCAGACTGCTAATCTGTTATGTTTTTTTGAAGGAGTGAATAAACAGGTGGACAAAGGTGAGTCGGTTGATATTGTGTATCTGGACTTTCAGAAAGCCTTTGACAAGGTCCCTCATCAGAGACTTTTGGCAAAACTAAAGAGTCATGGGATAGGAGGCACTGTACTATTATGGATCAGGAACTGGTTAAAAGATAGAAAGCAGAGGGTAGGGCTAAATGGCCAATTTTCCCAATGGAGAAAGGTGAATAGTGGTGTACCCCAGGGATCTGTGCTGGGTCCGCTGCTTTTTGACATATTCATAAATGACCTGGAAAGTGGAATAACGAGTGAGGTTATCAAATTTGCAGATGACACAAAACTATTTAAAGTTGTTAAAACCCAAGAGGATTGTGAAAAATTGCAAGAGGATCTTGATAAATTGGAAGACTGGGCATCAAAATGGCAGATGAAATTTAATGTGGACAAGTGCAAGGTTATGCACCTAGGGAAGAACAACCCAAACTATGGTTACACGATGCAAGGTTCCACATTAGGAACCACCACCCAGGAAAAAGATTTAGGCGTCATTGTGGATACCATGTTAAAACCCTCGGCCCAGTGTGCAGCGTCAGCCAAGAGAGCAAATAGAATGCTAGGTATGATAAGGAAAGGAATGGAAAATAAAACAAAAGATATTATAATGCCTCTATATCGTTCCATGGTGAGACCGCACCTTGAATATTGTGTGCAATTCTGGTCGCCGCATCTTAAAAAGGATATAGCGATTTTAGAAAAGGTTCAGAGAAGAGCCACCAAAATGGTAAAGGGGATGGAAGGATACTCCTATGAGGAAAGGCTAAAAAGGTTAGGGCTCTTTAACCTGGAAAAGAGACGGCTGAGGGGAGATATGATAGAAGTCTATAAATTAATGAACGGAGTGGAACGGGTAAACGTAGATCGATTGTTTACGTTATCAGAATATAGAAAGACTAGGGGACATGCAATGAAGCTACAGGGTAAACTATTTAAGACTAATAAAAGAAAATATTTTTTCACTCAACGTGTAATCAAACTCTGGAATTTGTTACCGGAGGATGTAGTAAAGGCTGTTAGTGTAGCTGGGTTTAAAAAAGGTTTGGACAAGTTCCTGGAGGAAAGGTCCATAAACCATTATTAAGAAGTGACCGAAGATATCAATGCTTGACCCAGTACAAGCATTGTGGAACCTGTGTCTCTTGGGGAAACTGCTAGGTACGTATGACCTAGATTGGCCACTGTTGGAAACAGAATACTGGGCTTGATGGACCTTGGTCTGACCCAGTATGGCATATCTTATGTTCTTATATGTTCTTATGTTCAGAGTAGAAAATAATAAACCTCAGAGTGCTTGAGTCATCAGGTGAGTGATACTATATTCCAGATATTAAAGAAATCTTATCATAAAATAATTGCTGATTAGATTATCATCCTTCACATACTGGTTGTATCTTGCTAATAATCTGTCCCCTTCATCCACCCTTGCTTTCTCTGCCCCACATCTGTGCCTTTTCTATGTTACAGATCATACTTTGTTGTTGTTAAGTGCCGTCGAGTCGGAGTCGACTCATGGCGACCCTCTGGATAGCTATCCTAAATTGTGTTCGGTCTTCAGTCAGGCGGCTCATTGTTGACAGACTGGTACCCGTAGCTGCTGTTATTGTAGCAATCCATCTCATTGCTGGCCTTCCTCTTTTGCGTTGACCTTCTATCTTGCCAAGCATGATGTCTTTCTCTAATGATCTCTCTCTTCGCATGATGTGTCCGAAGTATGAAAGTCGAAGTCTTGTCATCTGAGCTTCTAAAGAAAGCTTAGGTTTGATCTCTTCTAGTACCGACTGGTTTGTTCTTCGGGCAGTCCATGGTATACACAGTATTCGCCGCCAGCACCATAATTCAAAGGCATCAATTTTCTTCCTGTCTGTCTTTTTCACTGTCCAGCTTTCACATCCATATGATGTTATTGAAAATACCATGGCTTGAACAAGTCGAATCTTTGTATGGAGAGAGACATCTCTGCTCTTGAGAATCTTATCTAGGTCTTTCATAGCCATTCTGCCAAGAGCAATGCGTCGTCTGATTTCTTGACTGCTTGTTGCTTCTTTATTGATAGTTGATCCAAGTAGGTTAAAGTTGTTCACGATTTCAATTTCTTCTCCTTCAACGATGAACCTGTTGATTATGCCAGTTGTCATGATCTTTGTCTTCTTTACATTAAGGTGCAGGCCCATTTTGAGACTATGTTCTTTGATTGTGAGAAGCAAATGTTTCAGATCATCTTCACTTTCAGCCAGTAATGTGGTATCATCAGCATAGCGAAGGTTGTTGATGAGTCTTCCACCAATCTTCACACCTCTGTTGTCTTCATACAGTCCTGCTTCTCTGATGATTTGTTCTGCATATAAATTAAACAGGTAGGCGGAAAGTATGCAGCCTTGTCTTACACCTTTGCTTATTTTAAACCATTCTGTTTCTCCTTGTTCCGTTCGAACTGTTGCTTCTTGATCAATGTACAGATTACGCAAGAGAACGATCAGGTGTTCTGGTATACCCATGCTTCTTAATGTGGCCCAGAGTTTCTCATGGTTTACACAGTCAAAAGCCTTGCTATAGTCGATAAAGCACAAATAGATATCCTTTTGGTATTCTTTAGTCTTTTCAAGGATCCATCTCACATCCGCAATGATGTCTCTCGTTCCTCGCCCTTTCCTGAACCCTGCTTGCACTTCAGGTAGTTCTTGTTCTAGGTATGGCTGTAGTCTCTTTTGAATAATCTTCAGTAGAATCTTGCTGGCATGTGGGATCAGAGCGATTGTGCGATAATTTCCACAGTCAGTTGGATCACCTTTCTTTAGTATTGGTATAAACACAGATCTTTTCCAGTCAGTTGGCCATGATGTTGTCTTCCATATTTCTTGGCAGAGCCTTGTAAGTACGGTAACAGCTGCATCAGATTGCTGCAATACTTCTATGGGAATGCTATCAATGCCTGGTGCTTTGTTCTTTGATAAGGCTTTCAATGCTGCTTCAACTTCTTCTTTCATCACCAATGGTTCCTGATCATAAGGTATAGGTTGAAACGGCTGTTGGTCCACTTGATCTTTATCATATAAAAACTCTGTATATTCCTTCCACCTTTTCTTGATCTTCTCAGCATCATTCAACATAGAACCTTGAGCATCTTGTAACATTCCAATTCGAGGCTGGAACTTTTTCTTTAACTCTCGCAGCTTTAGGAAAGCCAATCTTGTTCTTCCTCTAATAGTTTCTGCTTCTATTTCCTTGCAAGTGTCATTGTAGTACTTTTCCTTGTCCTGTCTTGCTGCACGTTGGAAATCTCTGTTGAGTTCTGCGATTGTCTTTCTTTCTCCTTTGGCTTTAGCTTCTCTGCGTTTCTGGGCAATTTTCAGAGTTTCTTCCGTCATCCATTTTGGCCGTTTTTGCTTTTTCACCTTTTGTAGAGACTTCTCGCTTTCTTCCAGCACAACCTTCTTGATGTCATTCCATAACTCTTCCGGAGCTCTGTCATTTGTATCTAAGGCAGCAAATTGATTTTGCAGACAGTCTTTAAATTCCAGTGGTATATTCTCAAGGTCATATTTTGGTGCATTCATGAGTGGTTTGCTCTTTTTCAACTTTAGCTTGAGTTTGCATACTAGTAGTTGATGATCTGTACCACAGATCATACTTAGGTTGACTGAAATTGGTTTCATCTCTGAATTCTATGCTTTTGCAGTACCAGGGGCTGTAAATTCTCTGAATGGAAGAAAGGCCTGGCAATCAACTTCCAGTTACATCTTGCCAAGATATCCAGACATTGGGTTGCCAGGAGTCAGCACTGACTCAATGGCACACATTGCCGTGCATACTTTTCATCCTAAGTTTGCTAATGCTGTTAACAAAACTAACTTTGAAATAAAAAATGAGCAGCATGGAATCTGTCTACCTTTTGGGAACCTGACAGGTACTTGTGACCTGAATTGGCCACTGTTGGAAACAGGGTATGGGGCTTTATAGACCCTTGGTCTGACCCAGTATGGCATCTCTTATGAGACGTGATCAAAAATGTTTCGAGATTTGTTGTGTAGCTATATAACAATACATCACACCACGATGCTATTAGGCATGCAGTGACCTAGTTATGTGTTCTGCATGTGCAGAGTGTAACGTGGCTGCAGCACATCTGTACTTTTTAAAATCACGTGATGTTCGGTACCATGTAAAAGCAGTTTGTCAGATTTACAATGAGTGAAAAAATCGAACAGTGAATTTGAATTAAATTCTGCCAGAAACTTGGGGATTCATGCAAAGAGACTTATGGCAAGTTACAGCAAGTGTATGGCGATGAATGCATGAGTCATGCTCGAGTTTATGACTGGTGTAAACATTTCCAAGAGGGCCGCCAAAGTGCTGACATGGACAATGTTTTGGAAGGCCATCCATGAGCAGAAATGAAAACAAAGTTGAAGTAGTGAGTGCCGCAATACGCTCAAATCGTCAGTTGACTATCTGGCTGAGGGCATGGACATCAGTTTCAGATTGGTACAGTCCATTCTTACTGTCGATTTGGGGATGAGATGTGTGTCTGCAAAATTCATGTTGAAACTCCAGTCCCCTGACCAACAAGAAGATCGACTGTCTGCAGCCAGGGAGTTGGAATGCATTGAAAATGACTCTAGAGTTCATCAAAAAGATTATTACTGGTGATGAATCATGAGTTTATGGTTATGACCCGGAAACTAAGGCTTATTCCTCACAATAGAAGACTCCAAACTTTCCAAAACACAAGAAAGACTGTCAGGTGAGGAGTAATGCCAAGGTCATGCTCACAGTTTTCTTTGATTACTAGGGTATTGTTCATCATGAGTATGCTCCAAAAGGCCAAACCATCAATAAGGAGTACTATGTTCAAGTTCTGACTTGTTTGAGAGATGCAGTTCATCATAAGAGGCCAGAGTTGCACAAGAATGGTGAATGGTTGCTTCATCACAGTAATGCTCCAGCTCACCCATTACATTTTGTTCAGCAGTTCTTGGCCAAACACCAAATTGAGCAAGTCTCAGCCTCCGTATCCACCTGACCTCGCACCCTGAGACTTGTTCTTGTTTCCAAAACTGAAACTACTACAGAAAGGAAGGAGATTTGACAACTTGGAGACCATTAAGCAAAATTCAACGCAGCAGCATCACAGGATAACGAAAGAGGCATTTCAAAGTTGTTTCCAGCAGTGGCAGGAACACTGGAGGAAGTGAGGGGCATTCTTTGCTGGCCGTTTCCCCCTTGTACGGGTGATCAGAATTGGGCTCTACAGAGATAGACCCAATTCTGATCATGCGGGAGCTAGATGTGCCCATGGGATCAGAATAAGTTCTATGGCCTGGACATTCAGGCCTTGCCCTGATTCCATTCAGCCACACGTCTAGCCCACATACCCAGCTAACTCAGCCAGGCTCCTAAATGGAGCCACAGTGCCATGATGTCCCGTCACCATGGCACCATGGCTCCATTCACAAGCTGCGATCCCCTGCTGCAGAAAACAATCTTTGTTCCCCGCAGCCCAAACCCCAGTCTGGCCTTCCATGGCCAGGGCAGGCTGCGAAGAACCCCCTGCACCCCTTTGCCCTCCTTACCAGGCCTGGCCACATTGTTTTGTGCCATCCAGGGGGACTTATTCCACTTCCGAGGTGGAATAAGTCCCCCATCTCCGTGGCTGACCCCGGACGTACAGGGCCAACCTCGGAATCGGCACTGTACATCCGGGATCATTCTTTGCCCACCGCCCACCCTCGCTCCTCCTCTGTCTGCCTACTCCCTCCCACAAACAGAGCTCTCTGTAAAAATTGCCTGTTCACACGGGGAGCTCTGTGCCCAGCAGGCTGCCCGGCCATTTAGCGGGTCTGGAAGTCTGGATTGGATGTCAAGTACTGCATGACCCCGAGTGCGTTTTATCGGAAGGGGACTGCTTTGAAGGAGAGTGAGTGCACTAACTGTCAGTGTGATACTTCTTATGATGTTGTCCAAATCTTGATACTTTTTGATCGCTTCTAATATGTTCTTAAGAACATAAGATATGCCATACTGGGTCAGACCAAGGTCCATCAAGCCCAGTATCCCCATACATACATTTTAGAGGCTGTGTTTTATTCATATTAATCTGGTTATTGGTAGGCAGGAGTAATTTGGAATCGTTAAGCTCATTCTGCTCTCCATTTAAGGGGATTTGGGTTACTTTTGTCTTTATTGGAACCTCTCTGTCGATATGCCCTAACTTCAATCTTTTGCTAGTAACCTTCATGGATACATCATTCCGAACCATGTGCTCTTGGGTGACTGTTGGTTTTCCCCTATTATCTAGTTTAAAAAGGAAATAGAGCAGCCTTTAAAGGTTAATGCCAGCAGCCTGGTTCCATCCTAGTCAAGGTAGAGCCCATCCCTTTGGAAGAGCCCCTCCTTTCCCCAGAATGTTGCTCAGTTCCTAACAAATCCAAAACCCTCATTCTTTCACCATCGTTTCATCCACGCATTGAGACTCCGGAGCTCTGCCTGCCTTTTGGGTCCAGAGCATTGAACAAGAAGCATTTTGGAGAATGCTACCCTGGAAGTTCTGGATTTCAACTTCAAGTGGGGATGGTTGTAATCAAGCTCTGGAATTTGTTACCAGAGGATGTAGTAAAGGCTGTTAGTGTAGCTGGGTTTAAAAAAGGTTTGGACAAGTTCCTGGAGGAAAGGTCCATGAATCATTATTAAAAAGATATCAATGTTTGACCCAATACAAGCATTGTGGAACCTGTGTCTTTTGGGGAAAGTGCTAGGTACGTATGACCTAGATTGGCCACTGTTGGAAACAAGATACTGGGCTTGATGGACCTTGGTGTGACCCAGTATGGCATATCTTATGTTCTTAGGATTGATAACTTGTGCTCCATGTGCAAGTGCTATTAGCTCACCTTGGTCTGAATGCACATTGTTAGCACCCAGTCAGTGCATTATTAGTTTCCTACTAGTTGTGGATAGTGGAGCCTGTCTGTGCTGCTGGCTGAGTCCATGGGGGTTGCATATGCTAGTGCTGTACCTGCACTATAGGCTAAACCTTGGCCACAGGAACATGCAGTCCTCTGCACATATGCACACCAACTGTGTGTATTGCAGCACAGTGCTGCCATGTTATGTAGGTATAGTAGGTACTTACCTATCCCTAGAAACAGAGCTGGCCCTTCCACTAGATGAGTTAGACAATTGCCTAAGGAAGCAGAAATTTAGGGGCGGCAGCTATAGATTAGCATTAAAAAGACAGTGACAGCAGGAGGCAGCCAACTCAGAAGCCCCCAAAACGTGCTCCTTCAAACCTTCAGGGGGCACGCTTCTATGGTTCTTTGATTTATAACAAGTCAGTGTTCAAAAAGAAAATGAAGCCATTGAGGATGTGCACACTGCAGCACACTGGAGGCCCCTGCTGGTCCCGCCTCCTCTGACATGCATCTCGTGCTGTCATTGGGGGCAGGACTGGCAGGGGCTTTCAGTATGAGTGCAAAGGCTTCATTTTCTTTTTGAGCATGGACTTGTCATAAAGCAAGGAACAAAGGAAGTGTGCCTCTGAAGATTTGAAGAAGCAGGCGGGGAGAAGGAGGAGACGAGGGATGATGCAGAACTACAGGGGGTGGTGAAAAGCCTTGAGACGCCTGAGATGAGGGACAGGACTGTACCAAGCTGGAAATCTGCCGTGAAACTGGTGCCCCCCTCCCCTCCCCTCCCTGCCCCTCCCCTCCCCACCCCTCTCCTCCCCGCCCCTCCCCTCCCCGCCCCTCCCCTCCCCTCCCCGCCCCTCCCCGCCACTCCCCTCCCCGTCCCTCCCCTCCCCGCCCCTCCCCGCCACCCAACCGTACAGAGGAACGTGGTCTTGTTAGGCTTTCTGGAAGCCCAGTGATGACACAGGCATCCCTTCTGTTCTTGCGCCCTGTGCAACTGCACCGCTCACACAGCCCTTGCTATAGCTATGGGGAGGGGACTTGCTAAAAGCCTGCCTAGTGTAACCCATGCTTAAAATAAATTATATTTTTTTGCTGGACACAGATATGGAGCAACTCAGGGCATAGCCAAACAGGTTTTGAGCTGATGCACAAGGCATATCTGCATAGCTCAATAGAAAAAGTCCCAGTTAAGTTAGCAGCAAAAATACTCTTTTTTTGTCGGAGCAAAAAACTTACAAAAGGGGGTGAAATTGTTAACACCGCCTCGCTGTGAACGCTCCTTTGATTTCCCTATGTTTTCAACACTTTATGAATTTGAGTAAAAAGGAGCATTCACAGCGAGGCGGTGTTAACAATTTCACCCCCTTTTGTGAGTTTCTTGCTCCGACAAAAAAAAAGAGTATTTTTGCTGCTAACTTAACCGGGACTTTTTCTATTGGATTTTGTCTTTGGTTTTAAAGGATATTTTTTATATCTACATAGCTAGCGTGTAGTTTAGAGGTGGAGGGAGAGCATGCTATCAGACACGCCTGTAGCCAGTGAAGTGATTACCGTACGTCCTGGAGGCCCCATGTAAAATAATAAGTTAAGTATAGCAGCACACGTTACCGCCTAACACTATATGTATATAAAATGTTTTTAGCACCACTGTATATAGCCCACATTGTACATAGCTCAAACCAATCTAGCTCACAATACAACACACACCCAACTAAATTTCCACCCTCACTGCATGTATAACACACTCACACTACCAGATTGTTTGCTGTGATACCACCTTGATTATTATGATAAGGCGGTTTAGAAATACTGTTAAATAAATAAATAAATAAAATAAAACATATATTAGTAGTAGTCTTTTGATCTGTGCTGTAGGGGTTTTCTGTAAAAGTTATAGTTTAGCTGTGAAATGGAGAAGGTTGCTTTTGGAACTATTTTTTTTCAGGAAGTAGTAGAACATTTTTTATTCACAGCATGGTGTGGTTGTGAGGCTTCCCAGGAAAGTGAAACAGAGCTTCAGAAGTGTGTGCTGTGTTATAGTGAGAATGTGAGGCCTAAAGTGAAAAGTTAATGTCAAAAGCATTTAAGTGTTTGTGGCTGACCAGAGTGACACTGTTGTTAAAGGTTCTTTTGAGTTTTTAATTGAATATCTGTGAAGGGAAGTGAAGTGTTTGCCTGACTGAACGAGAAGGCAGTGATTGCCCAAAGGTGATGTTATGTAATGATTATTTTTATTTATTTATTTATTTGGTTGGTTTTCTATACTTTTCTCTTAATCAAAGCAGCTCACATATAACGTTAAAAAGCATTAGAAGATTGCAGTTTACTTATAACAATAAACTTTTGAAGATTACATTTAACTAATAATCAGTAACAGGTTATTGTTGGGATTAAACATTTAACTGTGAATAGACTGTTGTACCGTGGGTACGAGGTTACAGTTATATGAAAACTGTGCATTTATACAGGTGCTGGAGGGAATATAGAGGGGAATGGGGATGGGGGGGAGAGGGGGGGAGTTAGTCTTTGGTGGCAAGTCCTCACATATGGGTGATGTCACCAACAGAGCCCACGTGGCAATGCTGCCCAGCTTCCAAAAGAAGCTTTTGGGAGGCTCACCATGCATGCGTGCCTGCCTTCCCACCCGAAGGAGCCATCTTACCTCAGTCTTCTTTTTTCCGAGGAGCCCTTCAGACATCTGTCTGGCCCCAGAAAATTGAAGTAACCCTCACGGTTAAGTTTTCTCTCATTTTGATTTTTCATTGTGTGCTTCTTCTCTCGTCTTCCTGCCCGTATCCAGAAGCGTCAGTGCCTTGGTGCCGTGTTTTCCTTGATATTTTTCTTTTAATTCTTTTTTCAGGGTGCAGGTCTTTTCTCTTGCACCCTCCTGGTCGGTTGGGACATTGGCATCCTTTGATTTGGCAGAAGCTGTATTTCCCCAATAAGAGCAAATTGACCAGTGGGTTCAAAAAATGCTCTAGGTGTGCTGCACCATCTCGGTGACTGACTGCCATAGTTAGTGCATTCAGTGCTTCGGGCCTGACCACAAGCTCTCCACCTGTACTCTATGTATGCAGATGACTCTGAAGGGGCTGAAGAATCAAGAGAAACAGCACAAATCGCTGTTTGGATCTTTGGAGTCGGCGACATCGGCACCGACATTGACACCGATGTCAATGCCCTCGAGGGCTTCCACCGAATCCTTGGCCCATTGTGGTGCTCAAGCTCATTCAGAGCCAAGGGGCTGCAATAACCTGGACTGGAGGCTATCCTTTGATGAAGGTTGGCCCAGAAGGATTGATTCTCCACCCCGTTGACCTCGAGGGGTAATGCCGAGAGCTGTTGGAAAAGGCATGAGTCCGAGGGTGAGGGCCGGGAGTGGCCATCAAAGTTTCCCCGGTGGGAGGAGTTGTATCCCAAAGCCCTGGAGGGCCATTAAGGATCTCCTGATGCAGTCCCCGATGAGGGAGCTTGCATTGGATGCCATGACTGCTGCCCTAGCTCCAGCCACATCAGGGATGGTGCTCCTTGCTGAGCAAATGCAGGCCCTCGAACACTGTCTCACTGCATTTCTGGCTGCGCAGGCTGTGAGGGACCCAAGACCTTCAGGGCCCTCGATGCCAGTGGTGGCCCCGTTGATGGAGGTGCAGCCCATCTTTGAGACCCATGCCCTCCTCAGCAGGGGAGAGGGCTTGGGTAGGCACTCAGACTCACTCACAACACCCAGGGTCTCCCCTCTGAGTGCCTCCAAGTCAGAGGGCCATTGTCAGGAGCTTAGGGAAACCCCAGTCTTCATCCACCCCTCCTGAGTGTTCTCGGTCATGCTTTCAGGTAAACAGCTGGATTGGTTCCACATTCTTGTCTCCAAGGGCAAGGACAGCTCAAAGTACATGAGCAGGGTGGTCTACAATGCCTATGAGTCAGTGACCAGAATGGCTGCTCTGGGTATTGGGGCCCATCATCTAGTCTGGTTGCAATCCTCTGACCTTGAGTACAGGACAAGCTTGCAGATGTCCCCTGTCGAGGGGAGAACCTCTTTGGCAAGCTCATGGAGGAGCTTGAGAGAGAGAGCAGTTGACAATGAACCAGCTCTCCAGGAAGATGGCTGGCCCTTCCAGGAAGAAGGCATTTTATTTATTTATCTGCATTTATATCCCACTTTTCACCGGGTCAAAGCAGTTGGGGGGATACATTTAACACGAGGGGATATGAGACACATACACTAATACTTACAGGGAACATGGGCAATGGAGGGTTAAGTGGCTTGCCCAAGACCACAAGGAGCACCTGTGGGACTAGAAAGCCCAGTCCTTCCGGCCCAAGGTTGCTGTCCTCTAGTGGGATTTGAACCATTGACCTTCCGGCCTGTAGTACCTTGCCCCAACCACTAGGCCACTCCTCCTTCCAGAGAGAAGGCTTTCTACACAAAGAAGAAGAGGTATTACAGCAGCTATCCTCCATATCGTAACCTATAGCTCTCCACTGCAACTGTCCCTGCAGCCTTCAAGCATGCTGTGGTCACTCCTCTCCTCAAAAAACCCTCACTAGACCCTACCTGTCCTTCTCAATATTGACCCATTTCCCTCCTCCCCTTCATTTCTAAACTACTTGGATGTGCGGTTCACCGTCATTACCTCAACTTTCATTCCTCTCAAGCCCTTCTAGATCCTCTACAATCTGGCTTTTGTCCTTTACATTCTACCAAAATGGCTCTTGCCAAAATCTCCAGTGACCTGTTCCTAGCAATATCCAAAGACCTTTACTCCATCCTTAGCCTTCTTGACCTTACTGCTGTTTTTGACACTGTTGATCACAATTTTCTCCTTGATGCCTTATCCTCGTTTGTTTTTAAGGGCTCTGTGATATCCTGGTTCTCTTCTTATCTCTCCCATCACTCTGGTGGATCCTTCTCTACTGCTATCTCATGCTCAGTTGGTGTACCACAAGAGTCTGGTCTGTGGGTCCACTCCTTTTCTCTCTCTATACCCAGTCCCTTGGTGCACTCTTTTTTTTCCCAAGGCTTTCAGTACCATCTTTACAGTGATGACTTCCAGTAGTGTTTTTCATAGTGATCACCTCTGCATGTAGAGTTAGTGAACTGCAGGGGCTGGTGGTGCACCCTCCATACACGAGATTTCATCATAATAGGGTGGTCCTCCAGACTCAACCTAAGTTCCATCCTAAAGTCGTTTCTGCCTTCAATCTCAACCAGTCAGTGGTACTGCCAGGGCTGAGGCCACTCTATACACACTAGATTGTGAAAGAGCTCTGGCTTTCTATCTGGAACAGACAAAATTCCATTGGCATTCTTCCCATCTTGTTGTCTCTTTTGTCCCTAATAGATTGGGCATTACTATTTTCAAGCATAGCCTTTTGCTGTGGATTGCAGACTGCATCTCCTTTGCTTACACTCAGGCTGGTCTGAGCCTGGAACGACACATCATGGCTCATAAAGTCCAAGCTATGGCTGCTTCCATGGTGATCCTATGCTTGGTCTCAAAGGTAGAGATCTGTAAGCTTGCTGCGTGGTCTTCAGTGCACACCTTCACAGCCCAATTCTGTGTGGATGGAGATTTCTGGTGTGACAGCAACTTTGGCCAAGTCGTACTCCGGCACCTGTTTGGGAATTAGATTCAACTCTGCCCACCAGCCCTTCTGTCTGTCCAGTCTACCGTAGAGTCATCCTACTGTTGATGTCCCCGCTAGACCCTGACCCTCGGAACATTTCAGAGGTTCTTCATCCTGTTTCCTTTGGTTTGTTTTTTCTGGTTATCCCATTGTTTTTTTTACAGGTTTTTTTGGTAGCCTGTAGCTGGGGAGTCCCATATGTGAGGACTTGCTTCCTGCTTGTTCCCAGAGAAAACATAGTTACTCACCTGTAGCAGATGTTCTCTAGGAACAGCAGGAACTGGTTCTCACAACCCTCCCTCTTCCCCGTGGAGTTGTTCTTTTTGATTGATTAAGCTATGTCATCCTACTAAGGTAAGATGACTGCTTCGGGCAGGAAGACAGGCATGCATGCATGGTGAGCCTTTCAAAAGCTTCCTTTGGAAGCTGGGGAACATTCCAGCATGGACTCCATCAATGATGCCACCCATATGTGAGGACTTATTCCTGCTGTTCCCGGAGAACACCTGCTACAGTTGAGTAAGTACGATTTTTGTGCCAGTCATGTCTACATTGGAAACTGCCTTTGAGTTGGTTGCCTTGTATGTTCAAACTCGGATGTCACAAAATAGGCTTGTGATAAATGTCAACAAAACAAAAATATTGAACCTGGCTTGGGTTTCATCTGCTTTAACTGTTCCACATTTGAAAATTGATGATTGGTTGCTTCCAATTTCAGTAGTAGTCAAAGATTTAGGCATCACTTTGGATAGTCAGCTCTCTTGCCTCCTAGACATTCTAAAGATTTAGAAAACTGCATTTTACAAATTGAATGTCATTCGTAGGTTCGTAGGGTTCTTTTTGTCTGATTCTGATATGCGCATAGTGGTACAATCTGTGGACTGTTTGCAATGGTCTGTACTTGGGATTACCTGTGTGTGCGTGTGTGTGATTAATCTCCTTCAGTTGGTGCATGTCGTTCTTTGTATAGGGTGCACTGAACACATCACTAGCTCTACAAAAACTGCACTGGTTGCCCATTATGTGTCATATCATTTATAAAGTGTTACTATTCGCTTATTGGTCTCTTAATCATGAGGCTCCATTGTGTTTATCAGCAGCACTAAAGGTTTATTGCCCTCCACATGCCTTATGCTTTCAAGCTATGTTGTGTCTGGGATACTTTCTTTGGTAATGTGCATTTTTGTGAGCTGCAGCAACGTTTGTTCCCCATGGAAGCTCCAAAGCTACCGAAAAGTAATTTCTGCTGGAAAAGGAAAATGTTTATGCAGCAGTAGCTTGTGGCTCCTTCATGGGAGTGTTTCCTGTTTCCTAAGGGAATGGTCCGTTTCAAAGAATTTCTGATTAAACTTTTCTTGTGAGAAGAATCCAGTCCTGACCAAGGTCAGAGAAAATTTAGGGACTCTTACTAAAGGTTAATGCGCATTAATGAAATTAATCCTGCACCACTCCTCAGCAGACATCTTATAGGACATGATCATAAGAGACCCAGGCACACGCCCCAGGTGAAACAATAAGAAATATATGCTTACCATACCCACGGATTGCCAGAAAACCAAACAGTCCACTTCCAGAAGAGTGCTCTCTCTAGTCGCATCTAGCTTATGGAACACCCTCCCTGATGAGCTGTGAGCCTCTGGAGACATCAAGTCTCATCAAATTACATCAAGTCTTCCACTGACTTTCGTAAACAACTCAAGATTCACCTCTTCCAGAAGCATTTTTTCAATAAGCAACCCAATTGACCCCACTCCTTCTACGCTCATGAACCCCCCATGACCTCACTCCCCTCCACCCTCTCGAAACCCATATGACCCCACTCTTGCCAACCCCTCATCCCATTGTATATAGTTTGTTAGCAGCTTTAAAAATGTTCCTTGTTATGAGCTCCCAATATTCATTATACATGTTCTAATGCTGTTCATAATTTGTTCCTTGTAAAAACACAATTCTATGTAAACCACTTTGACTGGCAGAAAAGCGGTATATCAAAATTTGTTAAATAAACAAACATCAAAGACTTCAAGAAGAAACTTAAGATCCTCCTGTTCATAGAGCACTACGGAAACATCACATAGTCTAGCAAATACAGGTCGGCCCCATCCCAAACCCAACAGATCATTGACACCACTTTCCAATAACCACTCAAACTAATCAGCTCCAACTGTAAATAAGTTCTATCTTGTTAACTACCCTGCATGTTAACCCCCCTCTTTATAGTTTAAGTTACAATGTAAGCTGCCTTGATTGAAGGATAAGGCGGTGTAAAAATCCATTTAAATAAATAAATAAAATAAATTGTGCCCATAGAAATAAAAGGGCTATGGGCACTTAAATCGCGTTAACTTTCATTAATGCAAACTAAAATCTTCAGTAAAACAGCCCCTTAATTTCTGGTGGCAGTCTCTGGACTCCTAGTGATCGTGCAAGCCCAGTGATTGTGTGTGTACCTGTTGGGGGGGGGGGGAGTTTAGTTAGGGACATCCTAATTATCTTTATGTTTTATGTACTCGTAGATAGGGCTTAGGGAATTATTTCATTTAAGATTTTCAGAGCTTAACTTCCTGCTTCAGCTGGCGTTGGTTTTAAAAGTAAAAAAAAAATAACTCATGCGTGGCTTCAGAGCTTGTCTTATTGATTTCTGAGACTGTGGACCCGGGCCGGATCGGTGCCCAGAGGGATTCCTGAAGAGAGCCATGCCAGAAGGAGAAACTGCTGTCAGGGCCCCAGCGTTAAGACAGACTGCAGTCCAGTCAGTGTCTATGAATTATAAGCCATAATATTACCTGTAACATCACATTGGTTCTGGCTTCCACCCCCCTTCTCTGAACTATCCAAACTTAGATTCTTATTCCTCCAGCTGCTGCTACTTCTCCTGGGAGTAGTAAAGTTTGGGACGAGGTTAATAACTTTTCTGGAAACTCTGCCTCTTGGAATGCTACAGTCTAAGGTATTTATGATGGCCACTGACTAAAATATAGGGGGTATTTTGGTTCTAAGATAGTGGTCTCTCTGAGAGTCCTTTGGTAGACACACTACACTAGATATCTTGGGCCAGCCCTGCCTAGAAGGTTTATAATCTCGTATGTCCCTGAGACAATAGAGGGTTGAGTGATTTGCCCACGGCCACAGGAAGTGCCTGTGGGATTTGAATGCTGGTTTCTCTGTTCACCAGGCTGCTGTGCTAACCACTAAACTACATCTCTACTGTTAGTATAGTTAGGTTTAGAATGATATAGACAAGTGGCTTTTGGCAAAGTCCACAAACCATTATTAAAGTGGACTGGGGAAAGCTACTGCTTACCCCTGGAATAAGCAGCATGGAATCGGTCTGTCTTTTGTCCTGAATTGGGCACTGTTGGGAACTGACTTGCCAGCCCTCTGGTCTGACCCAATATGGCAAATCTTATGTTCTTCCCACCGCTCTCCGGAACTGCTTATGGGTGCCAACATCTTCAGTTTCACTCTGGCAATCTTCTTCCAGCAAAGAAAATATACAGTAATCAGCAAAAGTTCATGAACCCAGCACTTTAGAGGAGAGAGTGCAAGGAACAGCGGAAATCGCAGAGAGGTCTGCACATTGCACACAGACTACTGCAGCAGAAAGGGATCGCATCGGAGCAGGTACAAAAGGCACCAAGATGCCAAACGACTCCAGGTCATAGATGCTGAACCATAGACTACAACATCTCAGAGGGGGCTTAAGGTGCACCTGGGATCTGACTGATTTTACTCAACAGGGATTCTCAACCTAGTTACTCAGATTGTTAGGGTATCCACAATAAATATGCATAAGAAAGATTTGCTGATGAGGGAGGCAGTGTATGCAAATGTCTCTCATGCATATTCATTTTAGATATCCTGAAAACCTAACTAGCTTGGTGTGTACACAGGACTGAATTGAGATCTGAGATCAATGATTCCCAAAACCCCCACAACCAGCTGGCTTTTCAGTAGCAAGGGCAAGATGCTTTCTTCTGGTCCTGATTTTTAAGAAAATGACCTATTCAGTCTAGAATAGGAGGCACAGTTATCCTGTTTTTCAATCTAGCCAGATTGACGAAAGAGAAATTATAATAAAATGTTCTTAAATCAGCTTGTTTGCATAGGGTTTCTGGGGCTCTGTGCAGGGGCTTTGATCTGTCTTCAACGTTTAATCGAATATAATATAATCAGGATTACTTATATTCCACTTATACCATGATAGTTCAAAGCAGATCGCATAATTTATTAAATACATTTTGTCAAAGAAAAATGATATAAAAAAGGCTTCAACTAAAAACATGCTTCTGGATGCCAACACTCTGCATCTACAGTTTGCTACCTAAATGGATAGTGACACAGAATATACAGATTAAGTTAAATGACAGTGCTGGTATTTAATAAGCCAGTGGGCTGAAAATTTGTCCTGTTTGCATCACTTACACTGAAAAATTGGACCCAAGGGGGGAGGGGCACAAAAGAAAAAGTTGGCTCGGGGTACTACAGACTCCTGAGCCGGCCCTGTCCTTCCCCTTCTGCTCTAGAGAGAGTGAAGGATGGCTTGATGAAGACACTGCACCTCCCCAACTCCATTCCTACCTCTTCCATTAGACCCAAGCGCTGCTAGAGGTATTGTCACTAGGCATCCTCTGTGCCGATCCCAGAATCCTGTTGCAGGTTTAGTCCCCGTCTCCTTCCTGGGAAGTTATTCCATGTGTGTATCGCCATTTCCATGTATTACTTCTGAAGAGTTGGCTCTCATTGTAATTTACTTCAAAGACAAGGTCGGGAGAGTATTTTGGTGCGGATGGAAGGTCATCCTACTTATTTATCGAGCTCCATGGCCATACGTTTGGATTTGATTGCAGAGACTTTGTTTAGTTTTTATAAATGTTTGGTACTCAGTGACTTGAATGTGCACATGGAGACCTGCTGTGGCAGTCAGTTTTGAGGATAATATGTCTGTATTACGTAGTTCACAGTTAGTAATGGTGCCGTCTCGTACAGCAGGGCACATTCTGGACCTTTTATTTTATCCTTCCAATAGAGAACATGAGGTCCAGACGGATTCAGTTGTTGTTATTCTTTGGTCAGACTATTTTGCAGTAAAGTTTATAGCACAGATGGGCCTTTCAAATCAGAGTATTGGCAGAGACCCTAAAAATTCTCATCATAGATCACTATTCACTTCAAAGAATTTGCTTTTGTGTTTAGGGGATTTGGGAGTTTTGTTAAAGGCAAAGTGGTACAACCGTTGTAGAGATGACATTGCACCAGGCTGCCAAGATTATGCTCCATGCAAAAGCCGTGTCGTTGACCAAGAAAACCGCTCTCCCTAGTTTTACAGTCATTATAACGGAAGAAGCAGCAAGCAGCAAGGGTTTGGCACAAGTATCCAAAAGAAGATAGAAAGAGCAGGATAATTTATTGAAAATTTTGATTGTTAAGAATAAGAAGAAATGTTTATCTGATTTAATTCATTGTGCCCATAATACTCGTAGTCTGAGGGAATTATCTATAATTTTTCAAAGGCCTGATAAAAAGTCAACATTCTGCCTTGAATGTTATTTATACAGGACAGTCCTGAGAAAAATCTGCAGAACATTGTGTACAAGGCCAACACAACCACTAGACAAACTAGGAAGCCACTTATGGCGGCAGCTTCTGGGGGGAGTTGTGGCAAAGAGCAAGGCATTCGACAGCCATGGCAAGCTTAAGGTTTGCCTACGGAGCCAACATCTTAAACCAACTCGGGGGCCGGCTCTGATTCTATGGTAAAATAGATGCATCTTGGCAATGATTCGCTTCCTAGTAAATTTAACAACTGCAGATAAAGGCCAAAGTTGCCCATTCAACCTGCCCAGTAAGGTGGTTAGGGGTGTTATTCCAGGCGTTGACTAACCTCTCAGTAATAAGAAATTTCCTCTGAACCTCCCTCCTCTCTGAGATCCTCTGTGCTTGCCCCATGCTTTCTAGACCCTAGAGCCTATCCACTCTGCCCATCCACACCAGCTACTGAGCTCTATAATCCCTCCTCTCTCTGAGATCCTCTGTGCTTGCCCCATGCTTTCTAGACCCTAGAGCCTATCCACTCTGCCCATCCACACCAGCTACTGAGCTCTATAATCCCTTCCTCTCTCTGAGATCCTCTGTGCTTGCCCCATGCTTTCTTGAATTCAAATACTGGCCTCACCTCCATCACCTCCATCGGGAGGCTGTTCCGTGCATCCAACACCCTAATAAAGCACTAGTGAGAGTCCCAACTACAGGCCAAGTCCTGATCACTGGTGCAAAGGTTCCACGGTCCTTTCACTCAGTATACTCATACTCTTCTCCAAGGGACGGAGGTCTTTCCAAGGGGGAAGGGATTTCCCTTCAACGCTCTACATAGAATTGTTTCCGCAAAATAATAGACAACTGAATTGGAGTGCTCCAACTGACTTACTGTTTCATGCATAGCAACTAAAACAGACTTTGTATGACAGTCCTTTCTTCTAGAGGCAATTATATCTGGTAGGACCACTGTCCACATCATAACTTATAATCTCTTTTGTGTCTGAGATCCCATGTGCATTGTCTTAATCACCCTACAAGAGGCTGGGTGATCCCAGTATGGGGCACCTATTTCTTCCGCCATGGGATCCTCTGCATCGCTCTTTCCTTGAACTCCACAGCGTATTCTCAAACAACCTACTCCGGTAGAGCAAGCTGCATATTGAGGCTGAATTTCATGCCCTCTTGTTCTACAGCTTCTCCATCTTTGAAAAATGGTTTGTTTGTTCATTAATACTCTTGAAGTATTTAAAGGACTGTATCATATCTCCCCTGTCCCTCCTCTCCTCTAGTGTATACATATTTAGGTCTTCAAGTCTGTCCTCAAATGTCTTCTGGGGCAGGCTCTGAATCATTTTGGTTGCCTTCTCTGAAATGTTTCATGTCTTTTTATATCCTTTGTGAAATATGCCCTCCAAAATGGAACACAATATGCTACGTGAGGCCTCACCAATGACTAGTACAGGGACATTGATACCTCCTCCTTTCTGGTGGTAATTCCTCTCTGTATGCAACCCAGCATCCTTCTCAGGGCCGGCCTGTCCACTAGACAAGCTAGGTGGCCACCTAGGGCGACCAGCGCAGGTGGGCAGCAGCAGCGGCACACATGACCAGCTGTGTCACCATCCCTGCTGCTGCCAATTCCGTTTGGGGGGGGAGGCGAGCAGTGGCAGCAGCAGTGGCAGCAGTATTTCCAAAAGAAGCTGCTTTTTGTTGCCGCTTTCTTGCCTGCCTCAGGCCATGTGTGCTGAAGGACATGTCCTGCTCTGGGCAAGAAAGTTGTGGCAAAAAGCAGCTGCTTTTGGAAATACTGCTGCTGCTGCCTGCCTCTCCCTCCCGAGATGGAATCGGCGGCAGCTGTGGGGGGGAGTGGGCGGCGAGGTCGGGGTTTCTGCCTAGGGTGGCAGAAATCCTTGGACCAGCCCTGATCCTTCTGGCATTGGCTACTGCATTGTCACTTTGTATCGCCACCTTGAGGTTCTCAGACTCTAGGGGGTATGCTTACTAAACTGCGGTAATGTCATTCGCATTAGGTTCCGCGGTAAAGGTACAGATGCCCATATAAAGGCATTGGCGGTGCATCGTAACAGCAAGCTGTATCAGCCAACGCATGTTACAAACTAACGCGTGTTACAAGGCGCCCCATAAGGCACCTTATAAGGCGCCTTGTAAGGTGCCTTGTAGGGCACCTTGTAAGGTGCCTAGTAAGGTGCCTTATAAGTAAGGTGCCTTGTGAGGTGCCTTGTTAGGTGCCCTGTTGGATACCTTATAAGGTGCCTTGTTAGGTGCCCTATAAGGTGCCTTGTTAGGTGCCTTGTAAGGTGCTTCATAAGGCGCTTTGTAAAGTGCCCTATACAGTAGGGCTCCTTAGGCTAAGTGCCGTATTAGGTACCCCTGGACAAGGCACCTTAGAGGGCACCCTGGGTTACGGAACCATAGGTTAAGGTGGCCTAAAAGGTTATTGTGCCCTAGGTTAGCGTGGCCTAAGGGCTGCAAGGTGCTTCAGGATGACATGCATGACCTGTGAGGAACAGAGACAGATGTAGCCCTAACACTAGATAGAGCACTCAGGAAAGGCAATGAACAGGTGAGTGAAGGAGGTAGAGCTGGGAGCCACTGGACCTGCCATATCTGAGGGCATCCCATGTGGCTGCCAGTACTGATGACAAACATGGTGGGGGCAACTGTACCACAGCACAGGGTGTTGGCAATGTAAAGTACTGGAGAGACAGTTGGTGGCAGACGATGGGAATACCTGTCCCCCAGTGGAGACGGAGGTGGCAGGATAGTTACAATGATGGGTGGACAGAGGAGTGGTGGTGCCATGCAGATGAGGCACATGTGAGGCAAGCATGAAGAGGCACAATGCAGGAAAGGGTAGCAGTGCAGGACATGGGGTGACAGCCTGCACAGGCAGACAGGACTCTACACAGCTGACAGACGCAGATAAACGGACGAGGGAATGTTGGCAGTTGTGGCAAGGGTATTATGGGCTAGCAGCACAAATCTGCAAAAATATGACTGTTACAGGCATTCACACTATTTGAGTAGGACATGCATAAGAGGAGGGAACAATGAGGAATTGAACCCATGAACACTGCCGAGAATGGCATCGTATTAACTGGTAGGCTATACCTCCGTGGTGTATGTCACAGCAATGTATCGGTACAGAAGGACTGCAGGTCATTGCACAAACTGTCTGCTCTGAGTGCCAGGATAGGGTAACCCCACCAGTACCCATGATGTAATGCACATGCTGAATAGCTGTCTACAGCTGATCAGCAAATGGGGTATGCACCTCTCCGGTACCTCAGCTTGGAAAGACAAACTGACAGTGCATGATGCTGGCACAGAGTAGCTACAGACCATGTCGTTGTGCAGGTTCTGTGTTCTCCCTGAGGGATAGGATGATTGCCCAGCACTAGGTCCGCAGTACATGTGGTGCTAGAGATAGCCCCTGCTGTATATCCCCATCACTAACAGTGTGTGATAGGTGTTCCTTGCCGTGCAGCTGAAGGTAATTCGGTGTCCATCTTTATCCTGCAGTCATATGTAGCCCTCTGGGACAAGACACCACCCAGATTAGTGTGTACCCCATGTTTGGGTCTGGCTGACATGGGCACCTGTTATCAGGGCAGAGGGGTTTCCAGACTTGCATGAGGTTTGTGTAGCAGTGCCTTTATAGGTCAAAGTGGTATACACTACATACCCCAAAGGGCACACATCACCCTTTTGTAGGTAAGGGACAGGTTCCCCAGCCCCCATGAAGCAACCTCCATCCTGCTGGTATGCGACAGCCCTCCAGGGTTGGTGGGCCAGAGCCATACCTGTGGCTGGGGCAGTGGCAGACCAGCAGCAATGATGGGGTTAGCTCTGAAAAACCCCAAATGCCTCACCCCACTGTCTGCCAGTCACCAGCAGACAGCACAGTCAGACTGCACCTTATAGGTGTTCCAACCATGCACAGTATAACTTCAGACAGTCCACTAGCCAGTCCATAATGCTCACAGAAAAACTATGTGCACCAAGCATCTCAGTGATTAGGGCCCAGGCACTAGGAACACAACAGGATCATTGGAGGCAGATAATGTAGAGCGCTATGTGGGAACCTAGACATGCATGCCATGGTCACTGCTTGGTCAGAGTGAGTGCCCTCCCAGCATGCCATGTTGTGGCCACCCTGTCCATGCAGGCAGTGGTCGGGCACTGCAGTGTCCCAGCCATTGCCCCACATCCTGTGAAGATGCATTCTGGCCAATCCGCCCTGTCTGGGCCATACCCACAACACCTTGCTCCTCATTATGCACATATTCAGGCTAACGCTGGTAACAGTGGGTCATTGTGGGCCTGGTGAGGTGTGGGCAGCCACAAAACAATGGATAGACATACACTCCTATTGCAGCATTGTGCAAAGATTTATTTATTTAACATTTCTTATATACCGCGCTATTTATTTACATTCTCTTATATACCGTGCTATTCTGCATCAGTGCAGTTTACATTGAACAAACTGAAATTACATTGAACAGGGCAATATAACTTGGAGATAACTATTTTACAGGGAACATGGGCTATGGAGAGTTAAGTGGCTTGCCCAAGACCACAAGGAGCACCTGTGGGACTAGAAACCCCAGTCCTTCTGGCCCAAGGTTGCTGTCCTCTAGTGGGATTTGAACCCACAACCTTCTGGCCTGAAGTACCTTGCCCCAACCACTAGGCCACTCCTCCACTCCTATTTGTCACCACTGCGGTTTACATTGTAACAATAAAACACATTGGCCAGATAAATTGGTCTTCGTTTACAGATAACAGGGGAATTAACATGGAGGTAAACCAGGGGAACTATATACAATCTTTGAAACTACCTGTTGGTACATATGTCAGTTCTCTGCATTCATATAGGATAGGTATGGGGTTGTGAAGGTAAGGGTGGGAGAGGGGAAGATAGGGGTGGTTGGCAATCTTGCCCGCCACACTGGTCCTGATCACAGTGCCGACATTGCTAAACTGTGCAGGAGGTAGTAGTAGTGCCCTGGTGATAACTGCAGCACAATGCTGGGGCCAACAGCCTGACTCTCCATGCATCTTTGGATTGTGGAGCCTGTGTAGGTGGATGTTTGTACCCCTGTTCACCGCTGCTTTGGGCTTTGCACATGTTGCTGTTGTATCTGCATTGTAGGGTAAAACATAGGGACATGCTCTGCAGGAACTACAGCTGGGGCTTGAACCTGTGACCCACTGCTTCTGGACACACTGGTTGGGTGTACTGCACTATACTGTTGCCTCAGATGCATATTGGTCCCTGGGGCTACCTGTACTTTTCCTCAGCCAGACTTTGTATGTTGCACTGCACACCATGTACTGGTACAGGGCATGGCGTAGTTCCACTGCAGGCAGGTGTCACTGCCCCCTCCAGCACGGGCACACCTCCCCTGCCATGCTGACATGGCCATATGCTGTCAGTGCTGGTAGTGTGCAGTCCCAGGCCATCCACTGTGTGGGTAGGTGGTCACCTAGGGAGTGGGGTCTGGGACATGGGGCATACATGAGCGTCCTCACATCCCTCCCCCCATCACCGCCTACCAATAGTCTGTCCCTTCCGCTTGGGGGAGGGTTGGCTGGGGGGATGTCAGGTCAGTGCCCTGGCAACTGTTAGCTCGGGTGGACCAGGTAGATGTAGGTGGATTGTGTTTGGCCTTTGTCAGCTGCTGTCATGCTGATTTCCGGTTTCTATGTTCCTATGTGCCACCTAGGCACCCGCCTAGTCCACACTGTGCCCCAGCTTCCCCCCGCTACATGTCCCGCCTGAAGCCCCCTATGCCCCACTTGCACCATCGCCATAGTGTTCTTTCATACTTGGGCACTATGCTGGTGCTGCAAATGGAGCACTACTATCACGTTTCTTGGGCACCCTTCCTATGCTGTATATTGCTGACACTGAGATGGTTTCTCTCTCCTGCAAATGTGCATCTAACGGCAGGTTTTCATTCGCAGTAGGATTCAGCCCTTCAGTTCAGCGCATTAGTGTGCAGGGAGCCTCTCCCTGCCCACTCCCCGCCCATTGACCCCTTCCCCCCGCCCTCTCTCCATCCTCTGTGGTGTTTACCACGGCTGGGGACGTTAATGATCGTTAAGTAACGTTAACGTTACCTAACGCGCATTAACGTTAGCTAACGATCGTTAACATTACCAAACGCGCGGTCTGTAACGTTACCGCAGTTTAGTAACATACCCCTATCACTCCGAGGCTCCTTTCCTGGTCTGTGCGGACTAACCTCTTGCCTCCTATCACATACAACTCCCTTGGTTTTCTATATCCCATGTTCACCACTTTACACTTCTTTGCACTGAACCGTAACTGCCAAGCATTATACCAGTCTTCTAACTTTTGTAGCTCTTTTCTCCCCTCCAAGGTGTCCACTCTGATGCAAATATTCGTGTTATCTGCAAAAAAGGCAGACTTTTCTTTTTAACCCTTTGGCATTATCGCTCACAAGGACACTATATGGTGATGACCGATGCTCGAGTGGGCACTCAGCCAGACATTAACCTGCAGAGAGGGCAGATATAACCCCAAGAAAGGCATAGAGGCCGATAACCTGCACAAAGTGCCAGGTACAACTCTAGCTACCTTGCTGGGCAGACTAGATGGACCATACTGGTATTTATCTGCTGTCATTTACTATGCTTCCTCGGTTTTAGTTCACTTGCCGTGCTCCACATGCTTTCCCCATTTGTTCTCTTTGAAATGTTTTGTAATATATTCTGTTAGTCAGTTTTTCTCACTTCTGTACTGTGATGTATGTCAGTGTTTCTTAGGCCGTTCCGGGAGTAAACCCTAGCTAGTTTGGCTTTCAGGATATCCACAGTGAATTTGCATGAAATAGATTTGCATGTAGTTGAGCCAGTGCCTGCAAATTTATCTCATGTATATTCATTGCACAAAATTTGAGAGCCTGTCACTTTAAATGGGGAAAAAACAGAAAAAGGCGATGAACAGAGCACCTAAAGCAAATATAAAGGGTTGGGGGTGCATGGAACAGCAGTGGAAGTGGTAGAGGTGACTGCATCTGAATTCAGGAAGATATCTGACACATACAGAGGATCCCCACAGGAGAGGATGGAATCGTAGAACTTTATAGCTCTTATGGATGGGCAAACTGGATAGGCTGTTTGCTCTTTATGTGCCTACATTTTCCATGTTTCCATATTAAAAGACCCTGGTGGAGAAGAGAAGACAGAGCTTAAGGCCTAAACTAGAGTAAATTGAAAATACCAAAGGCAAAATAGACAGAAAAAGTATTTTTAAGTAGCTTAATGGTTAAAGCAGCAAGCTGAGAACCATACAAGCCTCATTCCTTGTGAACGTCACTTAACCCTCCATTGTCTCAGGTACAAGCAGATTATAAGCCCTTCAGGGACAAGGAAATACCTGCTGTACCTGAATGTTACTGACCTTGAGGTATTCCTGAAAAAAAGGAATGCGTTAAATCGAAAGTCCCTTCCCTACCCTTATTAGGTGATCCCCCAAAATAAAGTATAAACAGTCCTTTTATCAAGCAAAATCAACAGAGAACACAAAATAAAAATGGCTGGTCAAACTCCTTGGACTCAGAGTTTTCCTTAGTGCGGCTTCTTCTGAGTCTCCTCCCTGTTGATTCCTGAGGGGGACACCACCCTTATCTCTTTCCTCCTCCTCTTAGGCTGATGCTGTCCTTGTAGAGAGAGCAGATTCCCCTTAGGGTGGACACTGGCTCTTGGCTTAAGTGCCAACCATGTTTACTACCAAAATATCCTACTCACCTCTAGGACCTCTAAGCAAGCGGAGGACCTGCTTTAGGGGATCCACATACTCACCATCCCATGAGCACAAGTGTAAAAACACTGTTAAATATTGTAGGGATGCACCTGGGTGTCTGGTCCCTTCCTACGACCTTGAATATTAGAGTCTTTTATACCTTGCTTTGCCACCGGTAGCTGGTACCTGGTACACTGGCTTCTTTTGGGATTTCTTCTCTTCCTCGTTCCGGTCTAGCCAGCTTTGGAGTGATGCTGTCTTACTGACATAGCTGAGTTGGTCACATCAGATGCAGCACCCAGGCTGTGCTATGCTCTAGTTGTGGGCCCCATTTCCCTGAACTGGACTCCTTAGAGAAAGAAGTCACGGGCACTTGCTTGCAGGACCCCTCCAGTTTAGAAAGTGGACTCCTCCTGTCCTCTAAATGAAGGAAAGTTCCACCTCCATTACTGTAACTCATATTGCAACAAAGGTTCAATTTAGAAGCAGGGGCTCTGGAATGTTCCTCTTTGTGGACATAGAGGGCACGGTTCTAAGGCCTCTGCTACACTAAGGGGTATGTTTACTAAACCGTCTTAACATCGCAGCAGTGGTATTATCGCGTGATAAGTGATGTTATCGCGCGATAATGTAACATTATTGCGCGATAACGCAGCAGCGGCGTTAAGGCATACTAACGCTGTGAAATTCGGGTCTGAAGGGTGGAATAAAGCTTCCCAGAGGGCGGAGAGAAGGGATCAATGGGCGGAGAGTGGGAGGGGAGAGGTTCCAGGCACACTAATGCTGTGAAATCCGGGTCTGAACACTAACGCCAGTGAAACCCTCGCATTAGGCACATTTGCAGGAAACAGAAACCATTTAAGTAAGCAATGTGCAGCAAAGGCAGGGAAACCCAGAAAAAGTGATAGTAGTGATACATGTGCAGGAACGAAAAAGGCAAATAAACATATAAAATGACCATTACCACATTTAAAATCCCAATAACCAAGCTGGCCAATAGTGATATTAATGATAAACATAAAGCAACACTACTGACAAAAGCGTAAAAATTAAGATATCATGTTTGGAAGGGTCTATGTTCTGTCCCCCTGCAAAGTAAATGATCCTACATTGAAATAGTGCTGATCAGGGTTTCTGTCATTTAGATTGGGCAGGTTTGTTATGGCGTGCACATGTGCAGCAACAGCAAAGTGGGCACATAGGAAAGGGCAACTGTACTGATGCTGTAAATGGGTTACAGAGGGCTGCAGGCGGCACATGCTGTGGTCCAGCTGGAGCACAGTGCGGACTAGGCAGATGCCTAGGTGGCACATAGGAATGCCGAAACTGTAAAGCAGCAAGACAGTAACTGACAAGGGTCCAACATGGGCACGAGTGTGTGTCCCACAGTGTCACAGGGGATATTACACAGCAAGTACCCCCAAGGGCACATAACATTGGCAGGCGGTGCCGGGGGAAAGCGCGCATGTCCATGTAGGCACCCCTACCTGAGAACCCACACCATAGGCAGCTGCCTACCGGCACACTGGATGGCCTGGGACTGCGCACCACCAGCACCACCGGTATAATGGCATGGCAGCATGGTGGCGGAGGGGTGCTAGTGGCGGAGGGGGCAGTGGCATCTGCCTACAGCAGACCATGGCCAAGCCCCATTTAGGTGAGTGCCGTGCACTGCAACATACAGGGTCTGTCTGACGAACAGTCATGGTATCCCTAGGTAATGATCTGTCCCTGTGGCAGCAGTGTGGTGCAGTACAGTGTGTCACAAGTTCAAGTCCCAGCTGTGGCTCCTGCCAATCTTGTCCCCATATTTTACCCAGTAGTAAACCATGGTAATTAAGCTAGAACCTTTATTGCAGATAAAATAAACATGCCTGAAACGCCTATATTTTACCCTACAGAGCACAGACACCATAAATATGTGCAATCCCTAGAGCAGAGCTTCCCAACTGCAGTCCTGGAGGGCCAAACACCATTCAGGTTTCATGCTGTCCCTAATAAATATGCCTGTGCTTCATTTGTATGTGCCGCTCCCGTTGTATGCAAATGTATCTCATGCATATTCATTAGGGACAGCATGAAAAGCTGAACAGTGTTTGGCCCACCAGGATCGGAGTTGGGAACCTCTGCCCTAGAGCAGCGGCCAACAGGGGCATAAACACCCACACCCACAGGCTCCACTATCCAAAGCCTCATGGAGAGTCAGGCTGTTGGGCCCTGCGTGGAGCAGCATCTCCCAATACTGGCACCTGCATACCATAGCAATGCCGTCCTAAACTTGGGAACATGTTCCACATATATCAAAAGGTTGCTATGATTAATGTCAGCTAACAAATCCTAAGTTAAACACAATTTGTTGATAGAGAATCATCATAGCAACCTTTCTGATATCTGTGGAGTGTGTTTCAGTTATTGATTCTGACAGTGTTTACCACCCCGGGGAGAGACCCTAACAGTATTGAGTACCATAGCAATGCCCGCACTGTGCCCAGAACTGGTGTGGCGGCCAGGGCTGCCACAAACCTCTATATTTGCACAATGCTGGCATAGGTGTGGGAGTGTGTGTCTGTCTATCCAGTGTGTTGTGGCTGCCTACACCTTACTGAGCCCACACTGCTTGCACTGTTTCCAGTGTTAGCCTGCCAATGTGCATAATGAGGAGCAAGGTACTGTGGGTATGGCCCGGACAGGGTGGCATGGGCAGGATGCATTTGCACAGGGTATAGGGCAATGACTGGGACATTGTAGTGCCCGACCACCACCTGCACGGACAGGGTGGTCACAGCATGTCATGCTGGGAGGTCGTTCTCACCCTGACTGAGCAGTGACCATGGCATGGCTAGGTTACCCCATAGTGCTATACAGTATTTCTCTCAAGTGATATTTATGGGTTCTCTTTTCTGGGGCCCAATCACTGACATACCTGCATGGTTTGTGTGCTGACATCCCAGTTTTGGGTGCACACAGTTTCTCCAGGAACATGCACTATGTGCTAGCTAGCAGACTGTCTGCAGTTAGCATCTGTATGGCTGCACCACCTTGCAGGGTGCAGCAGGTGCACACTGACTGCTCTCTGCTGGTGAATGTCAGATCGTAGTGGGGGGCAGCTGAGCTGACTGGGCCCACTGCCTATCTGCCAGTGGCCCTGTCCCAAGTGCAGATCCTCAGCAGCTGTGCGTTTGCCACCAGGACTGAGGTTGCTGGTCCCACAGCCTGTCCTCATGTACCTCCACTGCCCCCCTTGCAGGGGTGAGAGTGCAGGTCCATTGGGGGCACATCATGTCCCCCACCACGACCCAGAGAGGGCGGTTTGCTAAGTACATTGTCGCCATGTGAGCCCTGACACTCCCTGCTCCCTAAACAGGTGACCATAGCAAGCACAGCAGATATGCATTATTTTAATATGTATATGTTGTGTGCATCATGGTCCACAAGGGTCAGACATGACTGGCAATTACAAACAGACACAGAGACCTCCTAAAGGTGTCTGCAACAAATACCTGTCACACACTGGCACAGATGGAGACCTGCAGCACAGCCTACCTCAACCAACCCGGGTACTGCGGACCTGGTGCTGGCCACTCCACCTCACCCTCAGGGTGAGAACAGAACACGCACATTGGCATGGCCTGTGGGTACTCTGTGCCAGTAACACGCACGGTCATTCCCCCCTACCAAGTTGACGTGCTGTAGAGGTGCATACCCCATCTGGTGAGCAGATGTAGACTGCTGTTCTGCATGTGAATTTCATTATGGGTACTGTTGGTTCTATGCTTTCCTGGTAGCCAGAGCAAACAGTTGTTTTTTTTTTTTAATTATTGTTTTTAAAACTTTTACACACATAACAAAACAATACAAAGCATAACAACAAACATAATCACCACCCCCACCCCTCCCCCAGGCTCCCCACCAGTGGACACTGTAACCCATAATGCTTCACCGCTTTCTTGCCGGGCCTAACGACATATTATGATGTTGTGCAGGCAAAATACTCTTCCAGCAGCAACCATTTCTCTAGATTAGGTATTCGGCTCCCACTATGATACAATTTGCTATAGGTTTTCTCAAAGCTTGCATATAGACTTAGAGTTCCACCAAATTTTCCAATCCAAATTATGCGAGCTCTTCCAATTGGGGAAGATAAGTTTCAGAGCTATAGCTATCATAAAATTCAGCAAAAAGTATTTCTCTTTATTTAAAGACAGAATATTTGCTACAGATCTTAAACAGATGATATTCCATGTCAAGGGAGCCGAAAATTTTAAAACTCTCTGTGTTCTATTCCAGACTGGAATCCAAAATCTTTGAACCACAGGGCATTCAAAAACAGGTACCCATCTTCTCAAAACACATCCAGCAATGCCCATTAGATTGTTTGTCCCACTTAGATAATTTTATAGGAGTAATATAAGCATGATGTAGAAAGAAATATAAGGACTGTGTGAGTGCTGCTGACCTAGACACCCTAGTGACAGGTCCCCAGATCTTACCCCACATCTTTGAAGTCATAGAGGTACCTACATCTTCCTCCCAAACCTTCGAAAGTCCCACCCTCATGACTGAGGAGCAATCTCTAAAAAAAGCATATAATGCTGAGATCACTCCAGGCTTTCCCACAATTTCTCTAAGTTTATTAATCAGATAGCCAGAATCTGACAGGTTAGTAGTATCAGCAATGGCTGCCTTGTGTGACAAGACAGAGGGTTTAAAACCTAGAAATAAGGCTTTAAAGCAGTTTTTTTCAGCTGAAGCTGTCAGTAAAGCAGGTCAAGAAAGGGTTAAAGTTGTAGCCCAGAAAGATTCTCTGCACAAGAGAACACAAAGAGAGCCATGCCCCAGCTCCAGGATAACCCAGGGAGCTGACGTGGGAGAGAGGGGCGGAGTCAAAGCTGATAGGGCAGCCCCGTCCTCTTAATCAGGAAGGAGCAGTTGGTAAGGGAGCAGCTGCTGAGAAGGAAACTGAAAGTGAGACTGAGACTGGAAGGACGAAGGGAGTTCAAGGTTCAGCTTCTGGAGGAGACTCAGATATTGAGTGGGATCAAGCCAGAAAGCTGAGGACTGTAGGAAGCAGGAAAAGAGGCAGCCATTACCAGGATAGCCTAAGGAGCTTGGAGAGGTGCCAGCCAGGTTGCAGAGAGTCAGAGAGAACTCTGGAGAGGCGTCTGGAAAAGCTTCCAGGTAGGAACTACCCCAAGTCAAGCAAAGAGGAGAAACAGATTAGAGGTCACTTTAAACCTGGGGAGAAGAGTTTTTAAACCTTGCCCTGAAGAGATAGAAGTACCTCTCTAGAATCTTCCTTGGAAGCTACAGACACACGTGGGAGGTTGGGCAGAAGGAAATTGCCATTTGTTAAACTGCAAAGATATTCCCAAGGCAGACAGCGTGTCAGAAGCTCCAGTTCTGAGTACAGCCCAGCTGATTCTAAACAGACAGCTAATTGCAGGCTACGGAACAGAACGTGGGGGTCAGACCTTGCTGAGCAACTTGCTACACAGGAGCCAGGGAGGCAGTACCAAGACAAATGTTTACCTCCTAACCAAAGAGAGAATCTTAGTCATGCCAGGAGAAAGGTGAGCCCTTTTAATACTGTGTTTAAAAGTGCTGGTAATGCTAAATCCTTGCATGTACCCAGAAGGTTGAATGAAACTAAGTGGAAGCAGCTTAATGCACTTATAGAGCAGTGGAAGTCTGTGGACTTACCAAAACCTAAATATAAGGACATATCCGATGCTGAAGTGGAGCCTATGCAAACTGAAGCACCTTTATCAGAGGATAGTTATTCTGATATGGACTGTGGTTTTTGCCAGAAAGAGTGAAAGCTGTAAAAGTAATTCCAGTAATAAGTAGCTGAGAAAGCCTGATTGGTTCACTTGAGTTTTATATGAAGAAAGGCAGCGTTCTGCCTGAGTGGAAACTCAACACTCTTTATGCAGCTGTGAAACTAAACGCAATGCTGTGAAGTTGCTTATGTTTGGACCTAGTACCAGAAGCAGTGCTTAGACTGAGGAAAAGCACTTGTATTTAAAACCTGGAAAGAAATTTGAGAAGATATGTTTGTTTGAAGTAATTGCTTGAGAAGCATCAGGAGGACTTTGTTATCGTTCTTTCTTTATTTGGCACAACAAGTTCCAACATCTTATGTCTGTGTTTGGGGAAGTAGGTGTATGAAAATTCCTGTGCGACAATAAACTTATTGTTAACCCCTTTAACCTTGGCTGTGATTCACTTGGCCTCACAACTACACAGATACCAGGTTACAGCGTTTCAAGGTCCATATAAATACTGTGGTCCCACCTGCCAACCCTTCTAGGCAACTACCCATATTACCCTGGAGGGGAAGCGGGGTGAGTGACAGTTGGCGTAGTTTTACGGATTTTTAAACTACTGCCTCACGCAGATGAGAGTCGGTTGCTGATGATGCCAGTAAAGTTCTGAAAGAAGAAAAGTTCTGAGAAGTTGAAAAAAAGGAAAAAAAAAAAAAAAAGGTACCTGAGAAGAGCTTACCAGTTCTGAAAACCTGCAATTCAGCGTGGAATATCGGCAGAGGCGGACTAGAGTTCCTGTTCCAGGGATATCGCAGTGCTGATGAGCGAGACACTCCACTTGTAGCAGGTAACCAGTAGCTGGGAGGGCTTATCCAGGATACTGCTACAAGTGGGTGGTGATTTTGCAGAGCTAGACTGGGAGCTGAGGAGGGTGTCTTTGTGTGTATACCGCACTTGGTGTTGCTCTCTGTTTTCTTACAGCCTACATCCTGATGGAGCCAGCGCAGCTGTTAGCGTGGATGGCAGAGCGATTCCAACAACAGGAGGCGAGGTCAGCGGAGGCCCAGGAGAGAATGGCCGAGATAATGAGGGCTCTACAAAAGCCGCTGTTGGATCTACTCGGATCGTGGATGGGAGAGCAGAAGCAGACTACGGACGTGCTAAGGACTGTATCCAGTTCGTTAGGAGCTGTAACAGGACTGGGAACCTTAGGCCAGGGCATATTATCTTTAGGACAAATGTCAAAAGATGATAGTGTTGATGATTACCTCGAGGTCTTTGAACGGATTGCTCTCATGAGTGCTTGGCCAAAAGACCAGTGGGTCATAAGGCTAGCGACATCCCTAACGGGAGAGGCTCTAGCAGCCTACCGCGCTATGCCTAATGATCTGGCCAGCAATTATGAGGCAGTTATCAAAGCCATCCGAGACAGATTAGGCCTAACTCCCGTGGTCTATCGCCGTCTTTTAAGAGGGTGCAAGTTAACCCCAGGCGAAACACCACAGGCCTTATGCCACCGAATTAGAACTTTGGTATATAAGTGGCTATCCCCAGAGGGAAAGAGCATTGATATGATATTGGATGATATTGTGCTAGAACAATTCCTAGAAGCATTACCCAAGGAATTACAGTCCTTCCTAATTCTACAAGACTGTAGAAACACGAAAGAAGCCATCTCGCTTGCTGACCGCTTCTTAGAGGCAAAAGCCATTGGTCAGAAGAGGATGGGTGTTTCTGATGCCACAGTCTGCAGAATGTCAGGAAAGAAGGAGAAAGTAATGATAGGGGAAGGTATGCCTAAAAGACCCTTACCCAGACTTGACTGGGACGAACGCAAATGTTTCACTTGTGGACAGAAGGGTCACTTAAAGAGGAATTGCAGGGCAAAGCTTGTGCTAGTAACCACCCAGTCCAAGGAGGTTGGGGAGGGATTTTTGCTAGCAGCACAGGTTAATAATATCCAGGTCGAAGCGCTCCTAGATTCGGGCGCCGACCAGTCAATGGTCTCAGAAAGCCTATGGAAAGATATAGAAGCTCAGAGTGAGGATTCTGTGAAGCACCCTGAGGGAAAAGTAAGAATTCGCTGCGTGCATGGCGCTGCGTCGTCATATCCTGTGCACACAGTAACAGTGGAAGGGCTAGGATTACGGAAAAAAATCCCAGTGGCCGTAGTACCTAGACTACCCCATTCATTAGTCTTAGGTAGGGATTGGCCTCAATTCAGGAAGGGCCTAGTTAAAGGATTGGCAGCCACCACTGAAGCCAAAGTCCCTAACCCTGAGAAAGTAGAAAAGGAACTTGTAAGGAGGGAGATAAAAGTAAGACACGCAACATCCTCTCAGAGGGGTAAATCCAGGCTAGGGATGGTACCAGCCCCGTTATTTGAAAAACCCCGAGAGAAGCCAGGTAGGGAGAGAGCCCCTATCCAGGACCCTCCAAGTAAGAAAACGTTTATCCTAAAATGCTGTCGGCTTACCCCAAATGCCAGGATCCCTAAGAGAGCCTCAGAGCAAGCTGCGGGCTTTGACTTATATAGTGCGGAGGACACTATTATTCCACATCAAGGGCGAGCCTTAGTAGAAACCGGCATCCAACTGGAAATACCGCCCAGTTGCTACGGCCGGATCGCTCCGCGATCAGGTCTAGCCGTCAAGGAGTGCATTGACGTAGGCGCAGGGGTAATAGACCCGGATTTTAGGGGAGCTGTGAAGGTTTTACTGCTAAACTTTTCCAAGAAAGATTATAAAGTAGCCGTGGGTGATCGGATAGCGCAGCTCATCATGGAGAGAGTTGGCTTTCCACCCATTGAGGAGGTTAAGGAACTAAGTACCACCGTAAGGGGGACAAGTGGGTTTGGGTCCACAGGACAGGCCGTTAGGGTAGGCCTGACAGCCACTAGCGGGGAGGAAAGGCTGGATGTAGACCCGGGTCCCCAGCTAGCTGAATGTAAAGCTAGGCCACTTCCTAGGCTAAGGGAAGAACTCTCGTGGCACCAGCAGCAGGCCCTGCTGGAATTGCTAGAAACCACTGCAGACGAGATAATGATACCCCAGTTCTTAAAAAATTTAAGGGGGCGGTTGCAGCGTATGTCCCAGGTAGTGGAGGAAAATTTGACAGCCAGTCAAGTACGTCCAAAAAAAATATTACGACCGTCGCAGCCGACCGCGTAAGTTGAACATCGGGGAAAAGGTCATTGTAATGGGGCCCGGTCGCAGCCCAAAGTTTGAGAGTAAGGACCCTGCCGGGTTATCAAACAGGTGGGTCCGACCACATACACCATAGAAACAAGGAAGGGAAAGCAACAAAATTTCCACATAAATGTTTTACGGTTATGGCCCGAGCGAGTAGCTTTAGCTCGTTTGGCCCTGAAAACTGATACCTATGTTAGCTACAGTCACCAGAATAAGATTCCGTGCTGTTCTGAAAATATTCAGCCAGCCCGGAATATCTTAAATGGGGGGTTATGTGACAAGGCAGAGGGTTTAAAACCTAGAAATAAGGCTTTAAAGCAGTTTTTTTCAGCTGAAGCTGTCAGTAAAGCAGGTCAAGAAAGGGTTAAAGTTGTAGCCCAGAAAGATTCTCTGCACAAGAGAACACAAAGAGAGCCATGCCCCAGCTCCAGGATAACCCAGGGAGCTGACGTGGGAGAGAGAGGGGCGGAGTCAAAGCTGATAGGGCAGCCCCGTCCTCTTAATCAGGAAGGAACAGTTGGTAAGGGAGCAGCTGCTGAGAAGGAAACTGAAAGTGAGACTGAGACTGGAAGGACGAAGGGAGTTCAAGGTTCAGCTTCTGGAGGAGACTCAGATATTGAGTGGGATCAAGCCAGAAAGCTGAGGACCGTAGGAAGCAGGAAAAGAGGCAGCCATTACCAGGATAGCCTAAGGGGCTTGGAGAGGTGCCAGCCAGGTTGCAGAGAGTCAGAGAGAACTCTGGAGAGGCGTCTGGAAAAGCTTCCAGGTAGGAACTACCCCAAGTCAAGCAAAGAGGAGAAACAGATTAGAGGTCACTTTAAACCTGGGGAGAAGAGTTTTAAAACTTTGCCCAGAAGAGATAGAAGTACCTCTCTAGAATCTTCCTTGGAAGCTACAGTCAGACGTGGGAGGTTGGGCAGAAGGAAATTGCCATTTGTTAAACTGCAAAGATATTCCCAAGGCAGACAGCGTGTCAGAAGCTCCAGTTCTGAGTACAGCCCAGCTGATTCTAAACAGACAGCTAATTGCAGGCTACGGAACAGAACGTGGGGGTCAGACCTTGCTGAGCAACTTGCTACACAGGAGCCAGGGAGGCAGTACCAAGACAAATGTTTACCTCCTAACCAAAGAGAGAATCTTAGTCATGCCAGGAGAAAGGTGAGCCCTTTTAATACTGTGTTTAAAAGTGCTGGTAATGCTAAATCCTTGCATGTACCCAGAAGGTTGAATGAAACTAAGTGGAAGCAGCTTAATGCACTTATAGAGCAGTGGAAGTCTGTGGACTTACCAAAACCTAAATATAAGGACATATCCGATGCTGAAGTGGTGCCGATGCAAACTGAAGCACCTTTATCAGAGGATAGTTATTCTGATATGGACTGTGGTTTTTGCCAGAAAGAGTGAAAGCTGTAAAAGTAATTCCAGTAATAAGTAGCTGAGAAAGCCTGATTGTTTTACTTGAGTTTTATATGAAGAAAGGCAGCGTTATGCCTGAGTGGAAACTCAACACTCTTTGTGCAGCTGTGAAACTAAACGCAATGCTGTGAAGTTGCTTATGTTTGGACCTAGTACCAGAAGCAGTGCTTAGACTGAGGAAAAGCACTTGTATTTAAAACCTGGAAAGAAATTTGAGAAGATATGTTTGTTTGAAGTAATTGCCTGAGAAGCATCAGGAGGACTTGCTTATTGTTCTTTCTTTATTTGGCACAACAAGTTCCAACATCTTATGTCTGTGTTTGGGGAAGTAGGTGTATGAAAATTCCTGTGCGACAATAAACTTATTGTTAACCCCTTTAACCTTGGCTGTGATTCACTTGGCCTCACAACTACACGGATACCAGGTTACAGCGTTTCAAGGTCCATATAAATACTGTGGTCCCACCTGCTAACCCTTCTAGGCAACTACCCATGTTACCCTAGAGGGGAAGCGGGGTGAGTGACACTTGACACAATGTTTCAGTTGTACCCACTGGTAAAAACATGTTTTCGGCAGCGAAAATGCCTTTCATATCATGGAAAAATCTTTCCACTGACCCTCCGATAATAACTGACCCAGTGACCATATGCCACACTTCTGGCATAGGCTGAAAGTTTGACCTTCATGACAGCTACTTCTACTCTTTTGATATTAACTGATTGCCTGATGGCCAGGTTTAATGGTTCTAGCGCTAAATTAAAAAGAAGGGGGGAAAGGGGACATCCTTGATGGTTGCCACTATGTAATGTGAAGGAGTGTGAGAGCATACCATTTGCAAGAATGCGAGCTGTCGGTTTGGCATATAATACCCTTAGCATTTGCACGAACGATGGACCAAACCCGAACCATTCCAAAACTCTAAATAAAAATGGCCATTCCAGTCTATCGAATGCCTTTTCTGCATCCAGTGATAATCCTACCACTGGGAAGTCTACTGTGTTTGCCTTTACAATCAGGTTACAGAGGAGTCTAGCATTATCAGACATTGAGTGGCCAGGAATAAAACCACACTGGTCAGCATGTATCAACCCCTGCAGAACCTGCGATAACCGACGTGCCAAGACTGTCGCATAAATCTTATAGTCTGCATTTAGGAGTGAAATAGGCCGATAATTACCGACCAGCTTGGGGTCCCTGCCTGGTTTTTCCAGGACAACAATTGTCGCTTCTGACAAAAGCCCAGTATCAACCTGATTTTCCTGTAAAAGCTGAAAATATTTTAATATTTTAAGCTGAGGAGTAATTTCCTGGAGAAATGTTTTATAAAATTCGTTAGGGATGCCATCTGGGCCAGCTGATTTGCCCTGTGCTAGGGACTTAATAGCAACTTGAATCTCTGACTCTGAGAAAGGCATCTCCAACTCCTTGATTTTGGATTCCTCTAGCACCGGCTGCTCCAACTGGCTTAAAAATGCTGTGTAATCGTCCCGATTCGCAATAGTTTTGGACTTATATAGCTTAGCATAGAATTTAGAAAAAGCTTCTAGAATTTGCTCACTTTTACTTAAGATATTCTGTTTATCATCGATTAAGCTGACTATGTGAGTTCTATTACGCTTACTTTTTAGGGCGGATGCCAATAATTTCCCTGCTTTATTTTGCTCAGCATAGTAACGCGACTGTTGTTGGTGCACAACTTGTTCAACCTCCGAACTCAATATAGAGTTGTACTGGTATCTCAACCTTTGCAGCCGTGTTAAAATGCTTAGGTCTGCTCTTTTATACCATAACCGTTCCCCTACTCTTATTTGCTCTTCCAAAAGATTTAACTGGGCCTTTTTTTTTGCAAATCTTTTATGGAATAACTCGTAATCGCTGCTCTCATTGTTGCTTTACACGCCTCCCACCACACCCATCCAGCCGTGGCGGTAGGCACATTTACCCAAAAATACTTGCCCAGAGCCCCCCTAATGACGCCCTGGAATTCCTTTTCTGATAGTAATGATCTCCTGAAAGACCACTTCCCTGCCAGAATTTTGTAAGCCTAGCATAATTGCTGCATGATCCAATATGTGCATAGCCATTATATTTGCAAATTTAGTTCCAGCTACTAAGGTTTTGGAGATTAAAAAGTAATCAATACGGGACTGCGAGTTATGTGGTGAAGAGAAGAAAGTGAAATCTCTATCGGTAGGGTGGAACAATCTCCATATATCCACCAACCCTTCTGATTCCATGAGTGCTTTAAGTACTAAACTTGCCCTCGAGTGACTTTCTTTTTTACTTGGGCTTCGATCCAGAAGAGGATCTAATGTCATATTAAAATCGCCTCCCACCACTAGGGGCAACTGCGCCTCTTCAGTCTTGAAAGACTAGAAAAGGGGACTGTTACTTCTGGAGAGAGATCTGCAACTGTGAGTATATACTTCTGAGAATTTTCTGAAAGGAATTCTTTTTATTAAAGCTAATTAATCTGTGAACCCACTATTTTTTGTTAAATCAGTCAAGGCCTAGTAGCAGCAGTTTAGGTTTACATTTAAAACACAGAAGAGAGCTTTCTGGTTAAATTTCATACCCAGCAGAGAGCTTGTAGTTTAAATTTAATAGTCACTCAGGGCCTAGCATCAGCAAAGTACTTTTAGTTTAAATTTAAAACACAGAAGAGAGCTTTCTGGTTAAATTTAGAACCCAGCAGAGAGCTTGTAGTTTAAATTTCATAATAAGTTAGAGCCTAGCAGCAGCAAAGAGCTATAATTTAAATCAAATAAGAATATAGCTTACCTCAGCAGCACAGGACAGGGTACTGTGTAGCAGCCCTCTTTTAATAAGTGTTATTTTATTTATTTATTTTATTTATTTAACATTTCTTATATACCGCCTTTCATGATATCAAGGTGGTTTACATTGAGCAAATTGAAATTACATTGAACAGGGCATTATAACTTGGAGATAACTATTTTACAGGGAACATGGGCTATGGAGGGTTAAGTGGCTTGCCCAAGACCACAAGGAGCACCTGTGGGACTAGAAACCCCAGTCCTTCCGGCCCAAGGTTGCTGTCCTCTAGTGGGATTTGAACCCCTGACCTTCTGGCCTGAAGTACCTTGCCCCAACCACTAGGCCACTCCTCCACTCCTCCATTTCCCTCCCTCCCTCCCCACACCCACCCACCCCTGGGATAATCGTAGCTTTATAGGTACTTACACATTATAACAGACAGGAGGTGCTCTCAGGTGAATCTCGTTACCCAAATCAGTCATACACTAAGGACCTGAGATTAATTAAGCTTCAGGTGAACAAGGTATATTAAACGTATTAGGTACAGTTTTATTGGCAACCCTTAGTAAGTAAAGAACTTAAAGATCTAAACAAAAACTTAAAACTAAGATGCAGACAGCAGTCCAGCAGCGAGATGGGGGCTTTCCAGTCTTTTGCATTGAGTGTCACATGTATGATTTTCTCCCAGTTGGTGAGAGGTCTGAAGTGTGCACTAGGTGCAAGGAGCTCTTTGCTCTCAGGGAACGATTCCGTTCTCTAGAGGCTAGAGTAGCAGACTTGGAAAACATAAGACAGACAGAGAGGTACATAGACGAGACCTATAGGGATATAGTCCTGAAGTCCCACCTCCAGTCTGGCAGCATCCCTGTTGCCATGGAGGAGAGAGGTCACGTGACAGGAGAGCATCACCCTAGTGTGGCAGGAAGTGATCCTGTAACTAGGACCTGTCCTCCAGGTGATGTAAAACCCTCTCGCACCGAGGAAGTTTCTCCAGGGCCATGTGCCCATGAGGGAAGGGTTAGGACAGCTGTTATAGTTGGTGATTTGATCATTAGGCATGTAGATAGCTGGGTGGCTGGTGGACGTGAGGATCGCCTGGTAACATGCCTGCCTGGTGCGAAGGTAACGGACCTCACGCGCCACCTAGATAAGGTCTTAGATAGTGCTGGGGAGGAGTCTACTGTCTTGGTACATGTCAGTACCAATGACATAGGAAAATGTGGTAGGGAGGTTATGGAGGCTAAATTTAGGCTTTTAGGTAGGAAGTTGAAATCCAGAACTTCCAGGGTAGCGTTCTCCGAAATGCTTCCCGTTCCACGTGCAGGACCCAAAAGGCAGGCACAGCTCTGGAGTCTCAATGCGTGGATGAGACAGTGGTGCAGAGATGAGGGTTTTGGATTTGTTAGGAACTGAGGAACATTCTGGGGAAAGGAGGGGCTCTTCCGAAGGGATGGGCTTCACCTTAACCGGGATGGAACCAGGCTGCTGGCATTAACCTTTAAAAAGGAGATAGAGCAGCTTTTAAACTAGATAATAGGGGAAAGCCGACAGTCGCCCAAGAGCAGATGGTTCGGAAGAATGTATCCTGTAAGGATACTACCAAAAGCAGAGAGGTTCCAAAAAAGAGTAAAGTAGCCCAAATGCCCTCAAGTATGGAGCAGACAGAGCTTAAAGATCCCAAATTACCCATGTGTACCAATAGCCAAATTAACATGAATAAAATACAGTCTCTAAAATGCTTGTTTGAAAATGCTAGAAGTCTAAAAAATAAGATGGGAGAGTTAGAATATATAGCACTAAATGAGAGGTTAGATATGATTGGAATATCAGAGACATGGTGGAAGGAGGACAACCAGTGAGACACTGTGATACCTGCATACAAACTATCGTAATGATAGAGCTGATCAAATTGGTGAAGGGGTTGCACTCTATGTTAGAGAGGGCATTGAGTCAGAAAGGATTAAAGTTTTGCAGGTAACAAAATTTGCTGTAGAATCTCTATGGATTGAAATTCCATGTAAAAAGGGGAAGGCGATGGCAGTGGGGGTGTACTATCGACCGCGTGGCCAGAATGAACAAATGGATGATGAAATGCTCAAAGAAATCAAGGAAGCTAACAAAAGTTACAGCGCAGTAATAATAATGGCTGATTTCAATTACCCCGACTGGGTCAGTGTCACGGCAGGACATGCTAGGGAGATAAAGTTCCTAGATAACATAAATGACTGCTTCTTGGAGCAGTTGGTTCATGAACCGACCAGAGGGGAAGCCATATTAGACCTAGTCCTCAGTGGAACACCAGATGTAGTGCAAGAGATAAGGGTGTTGGGGCCACTTGGCAATAGTGATCATAGCATGATTGCCTTTGATTTAATTAGTGGAGGAGGGATAGTAAGGAAATCCACTGTGCTACCTTTTAACTTGCCGTGGAAGCAAAAACGTGAAATAAAGATTTTTTTCAAGTACATTCGCAGCAAAAAACCTGTGAGAGAGTGAATTGGTACACTAGATGATAGAGGAGTTAAAGGGGCACTAAGAGGCGACAAGGCGATAGCGGAGATACTGAATGAATTCTTTGCTTCGGTCTTTACTGAGGAAGATGTAGGGATGTTACCCATGACTGAAGTGGTATTTAAAGGTGCGGAAGAATTGAAGGAAATATCGATACATCGGGAAGATGTATTACAACTATTAGATAAACTGAAGAGTAGCAAATCACCTGAGCCGGATGGTATAATCCAAGGGTGTTGAAAGAACTGAAATATGAGATTGCAGACCTGCTATTACTAATCTGTGAACTATCTTTAAAATCATCTCTAATACCTGAAGATTGGAGGATCGCCAATGTAACACCAATTTTTAAAAAGGGTTCCAGGGGTGATCCGGGAAACTACAGACCGGTGAGCCTCACGTCAGTACCGGGAAAAATGGTAGAAACCATCATAAAGAATAAAATTACTCGGCATGTAGATAGCCTTGGCCTAATGCGAGACAGCCAACATGGCTTTGGACAGGGAGGATCTTGTCTTACTAATCTGTTATGTTTTTTTTGAAAGTGTAAATAAACAGGTGGATAAAGGTGAGTCGGTTGATATAGTGTATCTGGACTTTCAGAAAACCTTTGACAAGGTCCCTCATCAGAGATTTTGGCAAAACTAAAGAGTCATGGGATAGGAGGCAGTGTACTACTGTGGATCAAGAACTGGTTAAAAGATAGAAAGCAGAGGGTTGGGCTAAATGGCCAATTTTCCCAATGGAGAAAGGTGAATAGTGGTGTACCCCAGGGATCTGTGCTGGGTCCGCTGCTTTTTGACATATTCATAAATGACCTGGAAAGTGGAATAACGAGTGAGGTTATCAAATTTGCAGATGACACAAAACTATTTAAAGTTGTTAAAACCCAAGAGGATTGTGGAAAATTGCAAGAGGATCTTGATAAACTGGAAGACTCTTTGTACAGACTGGGAGAGCCAGGATAGAAACACAATTATTTCACAAGACAAATAAGCAAATCTCCGGAAGGTTGTTCCATGCATGAAGTAATGTTTTCTGTTAGGAGTCTTCAGTCCAGTCCCCTTGGTGGCTCATAACATAACTTCTGTTCTAGAACATCCTATCCACTAAAACATGTTTGCTTCTTGCATTATTCATATTTGTCAAGAATTTCATTGTCTCCATCCTATCACTCTGTCTCACCCCTCCTCTAAGTAGACATATTTAAGCCCTTAAGTTTCACTTTAGAAGGCTTTTGGTGCACCATGTTGGTAGTCCATCTTTAGAGTACCTTCAGTGACCTCCATACTTGGACTTGGTATATTGGTAAGACCTCTTCTGGCGTTCTAAGAGGTCTTACCAATGTACCATACAAAAGCATTGTCTCCTTTTTGCCACTGATTATGGATGTTCCTGTCCACGCTGGTCTTGCTATGGTTTTGGTCATTCCCTGGTTGCCCTATTTTGACACCATTGGATATGATCACCCTCAGGTCTCCTTCTTCTGACTGGTGAATAGATAACCCTTTGAAGTTTCTTCATGTACTACCTTCCTATGATTGTAGATAACCTCTTGCAGATGATATGAAGATTTGTAACAGAGTGGACTCCTTGGAGGAAGTAAACAGGGCTGGAGCGGTCACCTAGAGCACCTACATTCCAGGGCAGCTCATGGCCACCACTACCACTCCTCTTCAAGACCTACAACGTTGGCAATGGCACTTACCTGAACTCTTGTGTACTGCGTCACGGTTCCCACCCTCTATGACCTGCCACTTCCGCCTTCCTCTGACACAGACTTCCTGTTAGCCCCATGATATATGTGATTGTAATCAGCATATTCATCATGTGTCCATTTTTCATTTTTTTATTAAATTCATCAGAAGATTAAAACACAAGGCCTGATTTTTACCATTACTCTGTTTTATTTTATTTCTTAATGAAAAAAAATGTGTATGGATTTTGACTCTGAGCTGAAAATGAAATGCTGACACGCTTCCAGGAACATTTCTGAGGTGGAAAACAGAAAGGCCAGAGTACTTAGCATATTTCCCTCCTTGCTCTTGTCCTCCTGTCAGTGCTGCATTTATATTAAAAGCACTGGTTTCATGCCAGATGAAAAATGGGATCTGGAGAAAGTATTCATGGCAAAATTAAACTAGGTTCATTCTAAGGTGACAGAGATGTGTATCTGAAACATTTGGCTTTCTGCTGGATTAGGAACTGCTTAATTTGCATGGAATAATGAGCTGTGAAGGGACGGGAATTTCTTAACAAAACACTCACAAAGGGCTCCACAGGAAACCAGGGTAAGAAGAACACAGTGTTCAGATGCACCCCAGAACTGGACAGATTAGGGGCTGAAAAATTAGTCCAGCAACTTTCTACAAGTAGACAGTGGCTTTGAACAATGTATGGAAATCTCTCTGATTGGGGTGGTCACACCAGATATAGGGCGTACACTCAAATATCTCTGATGAAGAAGAGCTACCATGAAATGTCTACCAGCTGCATCCCGGAGAGTTACCACCATTAAAAAAGCATGCGATTGACTTGTTTTAGTGATGGACCTCTGGGAAGGGAAAGTTTCTCCCAAGTAACCCTTCTTGTTCAGTTTAGCTGGATCTTTTGGGAGACTCATCCTAACCCCAGGGCTAAAGTATAGAATTATACAATGTAATGAGATGTAAAATTAATTAAGGACGTGTCTTTGAAACAAAACGGGAAGTCTTAACAAAATTTCCAATTTTATTTCAATGTGTGTTAAAATGAAAAAAAAAAGAAAAGAAAGCAAAACAGACACAATGTTGCTTTTCATTTGTGTTCTTTTTAAAAGATTTGGCAGACCTCTACTGCCAATAAAAAGAGAAACCCTGCCAGGTCCTACCCCATTTCCCATCCCATAAGCTTACTCTACTGATCACATGTTACGGGACTAGACCATCCCATCTCTGCTGCCTTGCCAGTACGGTGAGTAGAAATTGCACCCGCAGTCCATGGCCAGTGGTGGTATTAACATCTTCTACAGTACAAGAAGACAGTGCTAGCCTGGCAGCGCCATGTTGTATGGCAAACATGTATAATAACACCAGCCTTCTCTGTTGCGATAGCCACACCAGTGCAGCGGGACAGAGCAGGTATTAGTCCTGTGCTGTGAAGAGATATCAGTAGAGTAAGAGGGTCTGCGGAGGAGGGTCAGGAGTGGGCTTGAGAGGGGATTTTATTTGGCAAGGGAGGGCATTCACCAGATATGTTGTTGTTCTCTTGGGCTTCCGCAGCTAGTCTGATAAATCTTTGCAGTTTTTCGGGTCATGCTGCATTTTTGTAACTGGAATCGACGTTTAAACATAGAAACATGACAGCAGAAAAAGACCACATGACCTATCTAGTCTGCCCTTCCATATCAACCACTACAACAGTCCCCTTTTTACCTTTAGAGATCCTCTGTGTTTGTCCCATGCTTCTTTGAATTCAGTTACTGTCCTCATCTCTACCACCTCCACTGGGAGACTATTCCATGGATCCACCACTCTTTCCATAAAGAAATATTTCCTCATATCATGCCTGAATCTATCCCCTTACACCCTCATCCCATGTCCCCTCGTAGCAGAGCTTGCTTTCAACTGAAAGAGACTCTCCTCCTGTGCATTTATGCCACGGAGGTATTTAAACATCTCAATCATATCTTCTCTATCCCGCCTTTCCTCTAAAGTATATGTATTAAGATCCTTAAGTCGGTCCTCATATGCTTTATAACGAAGTTTATTAACCATTTTAGTAGCCACCCTCTGCACCGACTCCATCCTGTTTATATCCTTTTGAAGGTGCGGTCTCCAGAATTGCACACAATACTCCAAATGAGTTGCACCAAAGGCTTATATAGAGGCACTATCACCTCCTTTCTTCTGCTAGCCATTCCTCTCCGTATGCATCCACGCATCCTTCTAGCTTTTGCCGTCACCTTTTCTACTTGTTTTGCTACTTTAAGATCATCAGACACAACCATGCTTAGGTCCCGCTCTTCATTAGTGGACAAAAGTACTTCACCCCCTATACTATATTGCTCCCTTGGATTGCTGCAGCCCAAATGCATGACCTTACATTTTTTAACATTAAATCCCAGCTGCCAAATTCTAGACCATTCTTCAAGTTTAGCTGGATCCCTCCTCATGTTATCTACACCTTCCTGGATGTCTACTCTATTGCAGATTTTGGTATCATCCGCAAAGAGGCAAACCATATCCGACAGCCTTTCTGCAATTTATTTATTTATTTATTAGTATTTGTTTCCGCCTTTCGTGAATCAAAGCGGTTTACATAGAACTAAAAATTACATTAAACAGAGTCAACAGAGGGGTCACGTGACGCATGAACGAGTGAGACGCAGCTCCCCTCGCTCCGGGGCTGTCTCGCCACTAAATTGATTTTTTCGACTCCCCCCCCCCGGTTGCGATCCCCGCAAACGGCCCGAGGTGATACAGCAAGGGCCCCCGGAGGTGCCGGTTCGTGTACCACCTTCAATCATGCCTCTCACCACACGAAAAGAGAGGGAGAAGTCGGCGAAACCGGGAGCTATTTCCACCGGCAAGATGGCGTCCACGATGGCACAGCCGCAGTCCCCTGGCACAGAGAGCACTGAGTCTGGATTGGAAGAGCTGGCGAAAGAAGTCGCAGTTTTTAGAGCCGAAGTTCGACTGGATTCTGGCTAAGCTAGATGCGGTTGGGGAAACCCTGACTGAATTTGGCCAGCGCGTTGAAGAACTTGAGCATCGCATGTCCACGCTCGAGGAGGCCGAGGGGTTACAGACACGTGAGCAGGCTGCCTTGCAGAAGACCATTGAGGCCCTCAGGGATAAAGTCGATGACTTAGAAAATCGATCCCGCAGGAATAATCTGCGGATCGTGGGAGTTCCTGAGGCTCACACAGAGAGCTTGCTGTTGCCGCTGGTGGAGTCTTGGCTGCCCAGGGAGCTTGGGCTGGAGGAGTTAGTGGGTGAGCTAAAAGTTGAAAGGGTACACCGCATCGGGCCTAAATCGGAGTCTAACCAGCGCCCGCGGGTAGTGATTGCCCGAATCCTAAACTTCCACCACAAATGGAGATTGCTGCAGGCGTTTCGGAAGAAGCGGTTGCTACTGTTGGACAATCACAAGGTTCTCTTATTTCAAGATTACTCTGCCGCTGTAGCCGCGAAGCGCAAGGAGTTTTCCCCCTTTTGTTCTGTGTTGTTCCAGAAGCAGATCCAATTCACATTGGCGTTTCCCACGACGCTGAGAGTGCTGCATGAGGGGAGAAATCATGTTCTAAGTACGGTGGCAGCTGCAAGGAAGTTTGTGGAAGCCTTGGGGAGTTCGGAGCAGGCGACCGGATGAGGCTTGCACTACTTAGGCCCCTTAGACAGGGGTGGCTGGCTGAACTGAACTGACTCGGGAACAGGACGCTTTTGGACCCTTCACTGTTTGCCCTGGGGAGGAGACCGCATGGCCTTGCGGGGCCCTGTGATTCCCCCTGGGAGATCCTTAGGTTCATTGCAATGTGGGGGTTCTGTGGAACTGTTTCTGGCGGGTTGGGGTTTCTGCATACTTTACATGTATAATTTGACCAGGCCTCTGTAATGGGCTCCTGGTGGGGGCTCTGTACCGGTTATGCTGGGGGAGGGGTGCGGGGCCCTGCGTTTCGTTTGGTTTGGTTATGTGTTCCTGGGGGAAGAATTGAATTTGTAACGGGTTTTTGATATGGGAAGGGGGAAGTTGGTTTTGTTCCTCAGTGTGTTGTTTTAAGGTGGAGGGCGAGACAGCCCTGCAGCGCACAAAGTGGGCCCCGAGCCTGGCGCAGTTGGCCGGGCACGTTGCAGGGTGTATTTTAGCTTGGGGTTGGGGTTGGGGGGGGGGGAGGGGACCGGGAGGAGGGAGGGGTTCGGGGTCGGGGTGGGGGGATGGGGGAGGGGGGGTGTGTGTGGTTATGGATGTGGAAAGGATGGGGTTTTCGAGGGTGGGGGAGCATGTTTTGGGCTGAGCGAAGGGTGCATGGGAAGGCATCTTACACTAGGCAGTGGGGGTTGGCACGAGTTTTTGTGACCCAGTGGCGCAATGGGCTGAGAGCTGAGGCTGGGCAGCTCGCGGTCTGCGGCCTTATGGTATGGTCTGTCCGGGTTAATGTGGAGTGGGACCCAGGTTGATGGGGACTGATCTACAATTTATCTCCTGGAATGTAGGGGGTATTGGCACACCTCTTAAACGCACTAAAGTATTGCAGGCCCTCCAGAGACAAGGTGCACATGTGGCGTTTCTGCAGGAGACGCACCTATCTGACAGCGAGCACGCCAAACTGAGGAAAACATGGGTGGGTGAATTGTTTGCTGCGGAGGGCATCAGGAGCGGAAAAATGGGGTAGCTATCCTTTTTCACAGGCAGCTGAAGGTGGAGGTCCTTAGGGAAGAGAAAGATCCCCTGGGAAGGTATATTTGGTTGCAGGTTAAGCTTAATGGTGAAGAATTCTTGCTGGGGAATGTTTATGCACCCAATGTCTACAACCATGCATTTTTCCGGGCGTTGGGGAGGAGACTGGGGAGCGCTCATAATTTGCCCATCATTTTGGCGGGAGATTTTAACTGCCCCCACAACCCTGAGTTGGATAAGTCTGCAGCTACGACTGGGGGAAGGGGTTGGCTTAATAAGGGAGTTTCCTATCTCTGCCAGGTGGGTGGATTGCTGGATATATGGAGAATTTTACATGGTGGAGAGCGAGACTACACACATCTTTCCAGAGCCCATCGTACTTGGTCGCGTTTGGATTACATCTTGGTGTCGCAGGCGGCGTTTAATAGAGTGAGTGGGGCAACGATTGGCCCGATACAGGTATCCGATCATGCCATGGTGAGCATTGGTTGGCAAGGGCGGCACCGGTTGGGGGGTAGGTGGTCCTTTCCCCGACAGCTATGGCAGCGGGAAACATTTCGAGAGTTTGTGCGTACCAGATGGCGTGAATATCTTGTGGATAACGAGGGTAGTGTCCCCTTGGTGGCGCTGCTCTGGGAAGCAGGAAAGGCCGTCGTTCGTGGACACATCATTGCATATGTTTCTAAAGAACGGAAGAGGGTCGATGGGGCTTTGGTGCTGCTTGCGCACGAGCTCCAGGAATGTAAGAGGGCCTCTTTGCGAAGCCCCTCACGCGCCTCGCTCGAGAATTATATACGGGTTCAACGGCAACTAAATCACCTGTTGCAGGAGCGGGCCCTCTTTAGTTTGCAGTATTACCGTCATCAATTGTTTAGGTTTGGCGATCGCTCGGGGACTTTGCTGGCACATTTAGTGCGTGACCGGAGGGGCTCGAATTTGATAACTGCGTTGCAGAGCCACGCGGGGAGTAGGCTTACGAAGCCGGCTGAGATAGTCAGGGAGTTTGAGCGTTATTACAGTGCTCTTTATACCCCTGACTCTGAGGACAGGGAGCAGGAACGTCGTTTTTTGGATAGTGTGATTTGGCCACGGGTGACGTCGCAGGAACGAGATGTGTTGAATAGCCCTATCTCAGGGGGCGGAGATCCAAGCGGCTATTAAGGCGGGAAAGCCGCATAAGGCCCCGGGCCCGGACGGCTATGGAGTTGAATTTTATAAGATTTTGGGGGACCATGTGGTGCCGACCTTGGCAGCGATATATGAGGAGGTGCGGGAGAGTGGGGGTTTTCCAAGGGACATGCGCACGGCGTCTATCTCGCTTCTCCTCAAACCTGGCAGGCCCCCGGAGGACCCATCTTCGTATCGCCCTATCTCGCTCATTAATTTTGACATGAAAATCTTGGCGTCTATTTTGGCGTCTCGGGCCCAGGACGTCTTGGTACGTCTTATTGGGCGGCCTCAGGCAGGTTTTGTACGGGGTCGCGCAGAAGCTCATAATATTGCTAGCGTTCTGTTAGGCATGGAGCGCTGTCTCCAAGGAGAGGTGCCTCTTCTGTTGGCGAGCCTAGACGCGGAAAAGGCGTTCGATCGCGTGTCGTGGGACTATATGTTTGAGGCGTTGAGACGTTTTGGTTTTTAGGGTCACTTTGTGGATTGGATTCGAGCGTTGTATATGGATCCTCGAGCTTATATTGCAATGGGGGGGAGGCATCGTCGGCATTTGTCCTCTGGCGTGGCACGTGGCAAGGATGTCCCCTGTCTCCTCTCTTGTTTATTTTGCATTTGGAACCACTGCTGCTTAAGTTGCTGCAGCAGAAGGCGGTGTCAGGGATAGTTTGGAAGGATCAAGAGATTAAAATCAGCGCCTTTGCCGATGATATGCTGCTTTGCCTAACCAATCCGCAGGACTCGTTGACACAGGCACTTCACACCATTGACACCTTTGGGGCTTTTTCGGGTCTCAAAATTAATAAAGCCAAGTCCCTGGGATTAGACATAAGGGGGCGTACCAGGCCGCTCTGGCAAGGGCCATTTCCATTGCAATGGGCGGTAGGGCAGCTTAGATATTTAGGGGTGCATATTCCAGCAGATCCTGCCTGCCGCTATGAGGTGAATGTTTTGCCTTTGGTTGAGGGATCTTTGGAGCGCCTGCGCCGCTGGCGGTCATTGCCTTTGTCCCTACGGGGCAGAATCGCGTTATTTAATATGGTCGAGTTCCCCAGATGGGCTTATATGCTCCGGCACGCCTTTGTATGGGTTCGGCGGAAAGAATTACAATGTCTGCATAAACATCTCTCTCGTTTTTTATGGAGGGGGCGGCGTGCCCGTATAGCGTTACGTACTTTGTTCCAGCCCCGAGAGGCTGGCGGTGCTGGTTTATTGTCGATTCACAGCTATAATTCAGTGTGTTGGACGCGCATTTTGCGCGATATGGTGATGGGTACCTCGGTTGTTGTGCCTATTTCGTTGCTTGAGGGGATGACCGTCCCCTGGCACCGACTGGCGGTCTTACAGGGGAGTTGGGGCGTACTACCAGAGAGATGCAAGACCTCGGGTTTTTGGAGGTTGCTCCGACTAGCTTGGCGCAGCTTATGTGCCCGGTGTCGACAGAGCTGGCGGCAAACGGACTGCGCCCCTTTCCTGGGTTCTGTGGCATTTTCCCCTGGGTTGTCTAATCGGGTCGCCCAGTCGTGGGCAGATAAGGGGTTATGTTATGTAGGACAGCTCTGTGTGGAAGGCAGTGCAACGCTAGACTCTTTCGCGTCCTTGCGGGTACGTTTCGGCCTGGAACATAAGGATTTTTTCTTTTACCTTCAGGCCCGGCATTATGCAGCCGCGCTCCGGAAGGATAAGGAGTTCATCATCGGACCGGGGGGAATGCTAGCTTGGTTTCACAGTTTGGAAAGCAAGGTCACTATTCGTGGTTTGATGTTGGCCCTAGACTCGGCGGACAGCGTTCGTCACTTGGTAGTTCTGGGGGAGCGTTGGCGAGCTGATGGGCTGCCTCAGGTTACGGAAGAGTGCCTCCGGGGAGCTTTTACCTCGATAAAACTGATATCCGAAACTGTTAAGCTGCAGGAGCTGCAATATAAGTTCCTCTGGCGGGCTTATGTGCATAATGTCTGGGCGGCGAGAGCGGGTCTGGTGGAGACGGATGTGTGTAGTCTCTGTAAGGTGGAGAAGGGGGGTCTGGCCCATCGTTTCTGGTTTTGCATCCATATTCAGAGCTTGTGGCGGGAGGTGAAAAGATATCTTGAAACGTGGCTGGGGAGGCTAGTGACCCTGGACCCCTTGTGGTGCTTGTTTGACTGTTATGAGGGGGAAGTTTCCCTGGGGGGTGGGGAGCGTCGGCTGTGCATCAAGAGCTTTGCGGTAGCGAAGCAATGCATATTGCGGCACTGGATGGATACCGTCGCTCCCACGGCGGCGGAGTGGGTGCGAGCGTTGAGGGCTTTGCGGGAGATGGAGGGCCGCACAGCGCGGTTGTTGGGTCAGCGCCCCTGGGATAGTCATTGTCGCCTATGGGGTTTGGTGAGGGAGCCTGAGTGTGGAGGCGAGACAGTGGCGTCTGACACCACGGTTGATGTTTGATTGCCTGAGTGTGGAATAATTGTTGTGGGGGGAGGGGGGCTGAGGGAGGGGGGTTTGGAGGGGGGGTAATGGGGAGCGTTGGGGGATTTAACGGGAGTGGGGAATGTAGGAGGCCCGCACTAGGGTGGCCGGGTTGGGTGTGGGGGAGGCCCCGGTGGGTTTTGGGGGGAATCCTAGCGGCGCAACGAATACTTGGGCTCTGATAGGTGGTGGGATCGCGTCACTGGAAGTTGCCTCATTGTGGGGTTTGGGGAAGGCCGATCTCAATGTTTCCTGGCTGAGTAATAGAAGAATGTGAATGTATTTAGTATGTTTTATCAGCCTGCCTCCTTAGTTATATTTGGGATAGTGTTTAATGGCAGCCCCAGTTGTATTAGCCCGTTTGGATTCAGAGTTGACTCTTTGCATGGCGCGGTGTTGTGCATGTACATGTCTGTATCTCCTGTTAAATGTTAATAAAAATGATTTCACTAAACAGAGTCAACGGAATTATATATTAAACATTAAACAGTTTTACGTGAAATAACAGTTAACTTGGGGTAACAAGTGGAAGGGAAAAAAAGCTTTTTAGCAACTGTTATTGTTCTCTCATAACTATTTATAAGATGGCGGCAAGCTTGTCGGTGATGGTATATTCTTAATAGCCAACTTGTAGTCTTGAGTATGAATAATTCTTTTTCAGTTAATTTGTATGGAGTGGCTATTTTGTATGGGTTTTCTGTTTAGGTAATTAGTTCGCCAAAATGTTCATTGAATAAATATGTTTTTAGATGCTTATGGAAGGCTACTGGATCCTTGGTGGCTCTTAAATTTTCAGGAAGAGAATTCCATATTTGTGGTGCATATAGTGAGAAGCTCTCTTGGAAGTAGCGGATTTTCATTTCTTAAATTCGGCTGGTATCACGAGGAGTTGTTTATTGTTGCTTCTCCTTGGTCTGTTATCCGGAGTGAGTGTCATCAGCGTTTTCAGGTAGGTGGATGAAACGGCTTGGAGGGATTTACATAAATATTGTGTGGATAATCTTGAATTTTATTCTGCTCTCTATTGGGAGCCAGTGGAGAAGCTTTAATATTGGTGTAATGTGTTCTTTAATTGGTACTTGAGCTATTACTCTAGCCACTATATTTTGGGCTAGCTGTGGTCAGTGGATTGTTTGTTTTGGGAGACCCTTTAGTAAGGCATTACAGAAATCTAGGTGCGGGAAGATCATTGCCTGTACTGTTGTTTGGAAGTCGCTTGTGGGGAGGAGAGGTCTTAAATGTTGGAGCATTTTTAGCTTGTTGTAAATGGCCTTTGTTATGTTGCTCACGTGCTTGTTGAAATTGAGCTGATAGTCAAGTGTGACTCCCAGGTATCTCACCTCCTTTTTGACTTTGAAGCTTTCTTTGTTTAACATAATTGAATCCTGTGGTATGAAGGAGCTGTCCTTTGTAATAAATAGAATTTCTGTTTTCTTAATATTTAGTTGTTGGTTGTGGTTTGTCAACCAGGTGGTGGTACTATTAAAACATTCTTCAATTTTATGTAAATTTGGTTGTTTAGTGTTAATTTGAGTGTATAACATTATATCATCAGCATATAACGCACTGAAACACCACGTCTTCCTGCAGCATTACAGTACCACACAGCAACCACTCATTCCCAGTCAACTAAACAGCCACTCCATGCTACCCACCATACATGACACCAACACAGCACGATAGCTCTACCAGAATCCTAGCAGGATCATGTATATAGTAACCTAAGAATGTAAATACCTAGCCTAGAGTCTGTATATAGTTTACCAAGTTAACCCAAGTTTATCTATCATGTTCTCTATAAGTTCAGTGCGGGCCCCTCCCATGCCTGGACAAAACCGATGTTATTTGTAAACCGAGCTGAATTTTGACAAGCGCCGTATAGAAAAGGCTTTAAATAAATAAATACATAAAATAAAAAATATAAGTGATAATATATGCCATGTCCTTTGATTATATTGCAGATAAGTTGGATATATAGGTTAAAGAGAAGTGATGATGATGCAGATCCTTGGGGTATACCTGATTTTTGGTAGAATGGTTTTGACATGTTATTACCGATTTTGACTTGGATGCTTCTGTTTGTTAGGTAGGATTTAAACCATGACAAAACCTTGTCTTTGAGCCCAATTTCTTGCAATCTGTGAGTGAGATAATCATGCGTTATGGAATCATATGCTGCTGAGATGTCTAGGAATATTAAAATAAAACCATCATTGGGTTTTTCGATGCCTTTTAGCAGCTTGTCTCTTAGCGCCATAATGAGGGTTTCCACTCCATGTCCTAGTCTGAACCCATGTTGTTGAGGGTCAAGTAGAGTGTGGCTGTCTACATGGTTTTGGAGTTGGTTTTGTGCTGCCTTTTCAAGAATTTTTGTCATAAAAGGCAGACTTGAAATGGGTCTGTAGGAGCTTGGTTGAGCTTTGTCCAATTCCTTACCTTTGAAGAGAGGGCGGATAGAGGTGCTTTTTAGTTCCGCTGAGATATAACCTTGCTCAGCTGATCAAATTGGTGGAGGAGTTGCTCTCTATGTTAGAGAGGGCATTGAGTCAGAAAGGATTAAAGTTTTGCAGGAAACAAAATCTGCTGTAGAATCTATATGGATTGAAATTCCATGTAAAAGGGGGAAGGCAATGGCAGTGGGGATGTACTATCAAGCGCCTGGCCAGAATGACCAAATGGATGATGAAATGCTCAAAGAAATCAAGGAAGCTAACAAAAGTTACAGTGCAGTAATAATAATGGGTGATTTCAACTACCCCGGTATCGACTGGGTCAGTGTCACGTCAGGACATGCTAGGGAGATAAAGTTCCTAGATGAAATAAATGACTGCTTCTTGGAGCAGCTGGTTCATGAACCGACCAGAAGGGAAGCCATATTAGACCTAGTCCTTAGTGGAACACCAGATCTAGTGCAAGAGATAAGGTTGTTGGGGCCACTTGGCAATAGTGATCATAGCATGATCGCCTTTGATTTAATTAGTGGAGGAGGGATAGTAAGGAAATCCACAGTACTACCTTTTAACTTTCGAAAGGGAGACTATGATAAAATGAGGAAAACAGTTAAGAAAAAACTAAAAGGAGCACTTGCAAAGGTTAAAGACGTACATCAGGCTTGGCTGTTGTTGAAAAATACTATCTTGGAAGCCCAGACCAGCTGTATTCCACGCTTTAAGAAAAGTGGAAGGAAGTCCAAAAAACTGCCAGCATGGTTTAAAGGTGAGGTCAGAGAGGCTGTTGTTGCCAAAAAAGCATCTTTCAGGAAATGGAAAAAAGAGCCAAACGATGAAACCTGGAAAAAGCACAAGCACAGGCAAGTCAAATGCAAGGCATTAATAAGGCAGGCAAAGGGAGAATTTGAGAAGAAGCTTGCTGCGGAAGCAAAAACGCGAAGTAAAGACCTTTTCAAGTACATTCGTAGCAAAAAACTAGTGAGAGAGTCAGTTGGTCCATTAGATGATAAAGGGGTTAAAGGAGCACTAAGAGGCGACAAGGCGATAGCGGAGAGACTGAATGAATTCTTTGCTTCAGTCTTTACTGAGGAAGATGTAGGGATGTTGCCCATGACTGAAGTGGTATTAAAAGGTGCGGAAGAATTGAAGGAAATATCGATACATCGGGAAGATGTATTACAACTATTTGATAAACTGAAGAATAGCAAATCACCTGGGCTGGATGGTATACATCCAAGGGTGTTGAAAGAACTGAAATATGAGATAGCAGACCTGCTATTAGTAATCTGTGAACTATCATTAAAATCATCTCTAATACCTGAAGATTGGAGGATCGCCAATGTAACACCAATTTTTAAAAAGGGTTCCAGGGCTGATCCGGGAAACTACAGACCAGTGAGCCTGACGTCAGTACCGGGAAAAATGGTAGAAACCATCATAAAGAATAAAATTACTCAGCATGTAGATAGTCATGACCTAATGAGAGACAGCCAACATGGCTTTAGACAAGGAAGATCTTGTCTTACTAATCTGTTATGTTTTTTTGAAGGAGTGAATAATCAGGTGGACAAAGGTGAGTCGGTTGATATTGTGAATCTGGACTTTCAGAAAGCCTTTGACAAGGTCCCTCATGAGAGACTTTTGGCAAAACTAAAGAGTCATGGGATAGGAGGCAGTGTACTATTGTGGATCAGGAACTGGTTAAAAGATAGAAAGCAGAGGGTAGGGCTAAATGGCCAATTTTCCCAATGGAGAAAGGTGAATAGTGGTGTACCCCAGGGATCTGTGCTGGGTCCGCTGCTTTTTGACATATTCATAAATGACCTGGAAAGTGGAATAACGAGTGAGGTTATCAAATTTGCAGATGACACAAAACAATTTAAAGTTGTTAAAACCCAAGAGGATTGTGGAAAATTGCAAGAGGATCTTGATAAATTGGAAGACTGGGCATCAAAATGGCAGATGAAATTTAATGTGGACAAGTGCAAGGTTATGCACCTAGAGAAGAACAACCCAAACTATGGTTACATGATGCAAGGTTCCACATTAGGAACCACCACCCAGGAAAAAGATTTAGGCATCATTGTGGATACCATGTTAAAACCCTCGGCCCAGTGTACAGCAGCGGCCAAGAGAGCAAATAGAATGCTAGGTATGATAAGGAAAGGAATGGAAAATAAAACAAAAGATATTATAATGCCTCTGTATCGTTCCTTGAATATTGTGTGCAATTCTGGTCGCCGTATCTTAAAAAGGATATAGCGATTTTAGAAAAGGTTCAGAGAAGAGCCACCAAAATGGTAAAGGGGATGGAAGGATACTCCTGTGAAGAAAGGCTAAAAAGGTTAGGGCTCTTTAACCTGGAAAAGAGACGGTTGAGGGGAGATATGATAGAAGTCTATAAATTAATGAACGGAGTGGAATGGGTAAACGTAGATCGATTGTTTACCTTATCAGAATATAGAAAGACTAGGGGACATGCAATGAAGCTACAGGTAAACTATTTAAGACTAATAAAAGAAAATATTTTTTCACTCAACGTGTAATCAAACTCTGGAATTTGTTACCGGAGGATGTAGTAAAGGCTGTTAGTGTAGCTGGGTTTAAAAAAGGTTTGGACAAGTTCCTGGAGGAAAGGTCTATAAACCATTATTAAGAAGGGACCCAGGATATCAATGCTTGAACCAATACAAGCATTGTGGAACCTATGTCCCTTGGGGAAACTGCTAGGTACTTATGACCTAGATTGGCCATTGTTGGAAACAGAATACTGGGCTTGATGGACCTTGTTCTGACCCAGTATGGCATATCTTATGTTCTTATGTTCTAAGGAAGAGTTGATTAGATTCAGTATATGCGGAGATAGGTGGTCTTGAGTCAATCAGATCCAAGTTGCTGGACAAGGGTCTAGTACAGATGTTGATGTGTTTAGAGACTTGATTATATCATCTAGCTGTCTTTCGGTGATAAGGGTGAATTTGTTCCAAGTCTAATTGGTAGTGGGGATGCTTGTTTTGAGTTGGCAGCCAGTTGCTGCTAACGTGCCCACCTTTTCTTTGTAGTAGCTAGCCATAGTGTGGACATCTGTTGTGAATGTATAATTATCTTCCTTTTGGTTGATGGTAAAAGATTTGACAATGTTGAACATTTCTCTTGGCTTGTTTAATGCGGACATGATTAGTTTGGTGTGATAGTCTTGTTTATTGTTGTTAATTGACAATTTCTATTTTCTAATTTGTTGAAATAGGTTATTTTATCGGCAAGACGTTTTGATTTCCTCCATTTCCTTTTGATCCTTCTTAGGGGCCTTTTTACGTTGCGTACTTCTTTTGAGTACCATACTACATTTTTCCTGATTTGATGTTTGGGAGTTGTAGGTCTGTAAGGTATGGTGGCTGTTTGGCTTATTGTTGTGTTCCATCTGCATATTAATATGCCAGTATTTTTGGTGTCCAGTTGAAATTCAGGTAATACTTCTTTTAAAAATTGATCTTTGTCGAATTTACGGTACTTTCTTGGTTGATAGATGACTTGATTTGTACTAGGTCTACTGGGTAAGGATGGTATACTGAATTTGATTGAATTATGATCGGACCAAGGAATTTGTTGGATCAGTAACTTTTGATTGAATATATCTTTTGGTGAATTGTGTGGGAGGAAAATGAGGTCCAAGATAAATCCCAATGCATCCATTGTTTCTGTAAATCCTTGTGCTTGATGGGTAGTGGTAGATGGTACGAGATTAAGGTCTCCTAGAACAATTGTGTACCTGCTAGGAGTGACGTTGCTGCAAAGGTAAACTGCAATGTTAACAAGGTCTTCTACTTTCTATGAAGGGGGTATGTCAATTAGGTAGAAGATCATACTTGAGTTTTCAACTAGGAGAACGTCCATGCTTTGAGTGATTTCAATTGAACCTTTTGAAAGTTGTAATTCTTTTTTTGCTAGTATAGTTACACCTTCTCCCCTTTTGTTTGGTCTTTGATGATTAAAGATGTCATATCCTGCTGGTTTTAGTTGATTGATCAACACCGTGTCATTTGTTGTGAGCCATGATAGAGTTATGAATAGTATGTCCAGGTTGTTGTCTGTAATGTAGTCTGTTATAAGAGGTATTTTATTCCTGATGGAGCGTGGACTAATGAGTGAGCATTTTAGATTGGGTGCTACTCTGCTGAGCGTGGATTTAGTATTATTTGCTTCGCTTAGATTGATTTCAATGAGACGTTGCTTGCGCTCAGCTTTGTTTATAAATGGGTCATACGTTTTTGCTTCGGCAGCTGGTCGGTGGTATGTGTGTATGACAGGTATAGGGTAGCCAGCTGGTGATAGGGCCTGAGAAATGGTGAAAACTGGCAGTGCTATTAATAGTCCAAGGGCCATTACTGAAAACAATGGTTTCATTTTTTATATATATATATATGAAATAATTATTGTGTATTGTGACACAGCAGCTGGCACAGAGCTCATGGAGTTAGGGGAAAGTAAGGAACTTACCTCAGAATCAGCTGGGCAGCGGACAGGCTCAGCTCATGTAGAATTGGCTGAGCAGCAAACAAACCCAGCTCATGTAGAATTAGCTGAGCAGCAGACAAGCTCAGTGCATGTGGAGTTGGCTGAGCAGCAAGCAAACTCAGCACAGGAAAAGCAAAAAGGCATTAGAGTAAAATGTCCTTGCACTAGTCCTGACGTAGCTAGAAGCAGGAAGGCTAATCAGGAACACCTGTTCTCAGAAACCCACGCAGCATGCAAAGAGAACAAGGATAAAAGCTGCAGGGTAGAACCAGGGAAGGCCAGTAGGGGCAGCGACCTGGGAGGACTAAGCCAGCATCCAGTGAACACACGTCATGCTGGAGGAAATCCACTGAGGGAAGGAAGCAGTAGGTGTGGCAGCAGAGCAGGAAACAGCCAGCATCATGCCCAGGACCCTGCTAGGATTCCTGGTAGTTGGAGAGCCCAGGAGAGAGCTGCCAGAAGCCCAGATATAAGAGACAGAACCACAGCTAAGAGGTGGGAACCTAGCTTTGCTAAAGAAAAGGCAAGAAGTTCTGTTTGGTTTGAAAGGCAAGGGCGTGGCACCAGAAGAAACTTTGATACTGAAAGTTATACAGTAATTCCACCAGCGTGGAGAAGAAGGGAAAGCCAGAAGGAAGCTTTTAATATACCAGGCATCCAGAGCCCTGGATTTAAAGCGCCCTTTCTAGAAAAGTTAGCCCATGACTCACAGGAGAGTTTTAAGGAAGACAGCAGCTGTGAAGAGTGTGACCATATGCAATCGTAAGTGACTCTGAGTTAATGCAGTGGGAGAACAGCAGCTATAATTTGGACCCTGTGCCCATGGATTGTACAATTTGTTTATCTGGCGATATTGTATCTTTATGTTGAACGTGTGCAAAGCAGCCAGCTGATGGTGCCTAAAGGAAAGAAGATATTTTTCTGTGCAACAGTTCTTTTGTTTCATATTGTTTGTTGTATCCCAGGAATATCACTCAGGGCAGGGAATAAAGCCCTAATATTATTTTTGCCTTACCACTTGACTACAAGACTCTATTTGTATCAAAGGCAACTTAAATCTTAACACCCTAGGCAGCCGCCTAATAGGGTTATATGAGGTAGCTATCACTCACTATCTCTCACAGTATATGTTTCGGTGGAAAAGAAGTAGCTCCTCCAGATTGTAAATTCCAGTGCTTCGTTGGTAGCTTCTCGATCAAAGGTTGTGCAGGGAACGATTGGTGTAGCTGAGTTACACAAGCTGAATTAGATTTTTGTTGTGCTATGGGTGAGATCCTCTATTTTGTTTTTGATTCTCGCTTTGTAGCGCTTTGTGGAGCCAGGGAAGGTGTTTATTGTGCACGGCACGGTCGTAGTGGTCATCAGGTTATAAAGTAAAGCCAGGTATTCTTTTCAGTCAACTAGGACCTGGGGAAGTTTTGAGGATTTGTGGTCCTGTAATGGGTGTTTTGTGTGGCTGATAGGTTCGGTGGCGTAGTTAATAGCTCGCCTTTGTGCCTTGGGCTGCGTGGTCCTCAGCTCGACCCCGAACAGTGAGCTATGGTGACAGCGGAGGTGGACGCTGGGGTATTCTTTGCATTTTGTTAAGGACTTACGTGACTTGTATTTCACTTATTTGAGTGGTAGTGGCTCTGGTATAGTTAGCTTTAGGTCAGTTGTAGTAATTGTTTGCCTTGCCTTATGTTGCTTTGGGATGTTCGTGGTGTGCCTGGTTGTGTTCGGACGGTCTCAGCACTCCAATTGTGGGAACACCACAATTTTCCAGTTATTAACATAAGAACATAAGACATAAGAACATAAGACATGCCATACTGGGTCAGACCGAGGTCCATCAAGCCCAGTATCCTGTTTCCAACAGTGGCCAATCTAGGTTATACGTACCTAGCAATATCCCCAAAGACACAGGTTCCACAATGCTTGTACTGGGTCAAGCATTGATATCCTGGGTCCCTTTTTAATAGTGGTTTATGGACCTTTCCTCCAGGAACTTGTCCAAACCTTTTTTAAACCCAGCTATACTAACAGCCCTTACTACATCCTCCTTGCAGGTTTCAAGGACAGGTTTCAAGGACAATATGCTCCTTTTCTTGATACCGCAGTAAGTGAACAATAATACGTAGCAGGGGGAGGCTTCCTGGGGCTTGGTTTAGGCCAAGTCTGTCGAGGGCTCTGTCATAGGATGGAGACGCAGTCTGGAAAGCAAGACTCCAGAAGCCGTTTTACAAATCTCTGCATGTCTGGCAGCACTTCTCTTTCTGGGACCCCGAAAATACGTAGATTTTGTCGGCGAGCACAATTTTCCTGGTCCTCAGCCTTGTCCTTCAGCCATCACACCATTTTTTGTAGATGGATCAGATCTTCTGATACTTTGGCTTCCTGATCCTCCAAGCCTCCCACGCAGCTCTCCACCTTAGTCAGCCGAGAGATCATTGAGTCAAAGTGATCAGCAAAATTAGCTGTCACTGTGGCTATAATCTCTGCTTCTGAGCTCTGTATATCTTGGAGCAGTAAAACCATGCTGTCAGGGCCATAGGTAAATGGAACTCACTCTGAGGAGAAGGAAGTTACCAGTGGTGTGCCCCAGGGAGCTGTCCTTGGTCCGATTCTTTTTAGCATCTTTGTTAGTGATATTAAACATAGAAACATAGAAACATGATGACAGAAAAAGACCACATGGCCTATCTAGTCTGTCCTTCCATATCAACAACTACAACAGTCCACTTTTTACCTTTAGAGATCCTCTGTGTTGGTCCCATGCTTTTTTAAATTCAGTTACTGTCCTCATCTCTACCACCTCCACTGGGAGACTATTCCATGGATCCACTACTCTTTCCGTAAAGAAATATTTCCGCATATCACTCCTGAATCTATCTCCCTTCACCCTCATCCCATGTCCCCTTGTAGCAGAACTTGCTTTCAATTGAAAGAGGCTCTCTCCCTGAACATTTATGCCACGGAGGTATTTAAACATGTCAATCATATCACCTCTATCCCGCCTTTCCTCTAAGGTGTACATATTAAGATCCTTAAGTCTGTCCTCATATGCTTTATAATGAAGCCCACTAATCATTTTAGTAGCCACCCTCTGCACCGACTCCATCCTGTTCACATCCTTTTGAAGGTGCGGTCTCCAGAATTGCACACTATACTCCAAATGAGGTCGTACCAAAGACTTATACAGAGGCATTATCACCTCCTTTTTTATGCCATATTGTGGAAGGGTTGTCGGGTAAAGTTTGTAGATTACATGAGGAGGGATCTAGCTAAGCTTGAAAAATGATCTAGAATTTGGCGGCTGAGATTTAATGCTAAAAAATGCAAGGTCATGCATTTGGGCTGCAGCAATCCAAGGGAGCGATAAAGTATAGGGGGTGAAGTACTTCTGTCCACAAAAGAAGAGCAGGACCTAGGGGTGATTGTGTTTGATGATCTTAAAGTAGCTAAACATGTAGAATAGGCAACGGCAAAAGCTAGAAGGATGCTTGGGTGCATAGGGAGAGGAATGGCCAGCAAAAGAAAGAGGTGATAGCGTCTCTCTATAAGTCTTTGGTGCGACCTCATTTGGAGTATAGTGTGCAATTCTGGAGATCGCATCTTCAAAAGGATATAAATAGGATGGAGTCAGTGCAGAGGGTGGCTATTAAAATGGTTAGTGGTCTTCATTATAAAGCATATGAGGACAGACTTAAGGATCTTAATATGTACAACTTAGAGGAAAGGCGGGATAGAGGTGATATGATTGAGACATTTACCTCTGTGGCATAAATGCACAAGGGAAGAGCCTCTTTCGATTGAAAGCAAGCTCTGCTATGAGGGGACATGGGATGAGGGTGAAAGGGGATAGATTCAGGAGTGATATGCGAAATATTTCTTTACGGAAAGAGTGGTGGATCCGTGGAATAGTCTCCCAGTGGAGGTGGTAGAGATGAGGACAGTATCTGAATTCAAAGAAGCATGGGACAAACACAGAGGTTCTCTAAAGTTAAAAAGGGGACTGTTGTAGTGGCTGATATGGAAGGACAAACTAGATAGGCCGTGTGGTCTTTTTCTGTCATCATGTTTCTATGTTTCTATCACTACCCTCCTCAGGGCCTTCCCTAGAGACGGCTATATTGTGTGATTCTGGCGGCAGAGTCTTCTTCACTTTTTCAGCGGACTTCTCCACCCAGACCTTTTGCACTTTTGGCATATCACCAATAACGATTTATCCCGAGAACAGGGAGTAGTAAGGCAGAAAAGGAGATTTTAAAATTCTGGCGACTCGGAGTCTCGCATGCGCCCTCCGATCACATCAGTACCAGAACTGGAAGCCCTTTGGTGTGTTTAAAGTTATCCTCATACAGTTGTTTTAAGTATTTTCTTGGGCTTCCACAGCTAGTATGATGATCTTTGCAGTTTACCAGGTGATGCAGAATCTTAGTAACTGAAGCTGACATTTCAAACATATGGGGGTATGTTTACTAAACTGCGGTAATGTCACTCACGTTTGCTTCCGCGGTAAAGGTATAGATGCCCATATAAAGGCATGGGCGGTGCATCGTTACAGCAAGCCGCATCAGCTAACGCATGTTACAAGGCGCCTTAGACTAACGCATTACAAGGCGCATTACAAGGCGCCTTATAAGGCACCTTACACGGCACATTACAAGGCGCCTTGTAAGGTGCCTCATAAGGCGCCCTATAGGGCTCCTGAGGCTAAGCGCCGTAGTAGGCACCCCTGGACAAGGCACCGTAGAAGGCACCCTGGGCTATGGAACCATAGGTTAAGGTGGCCTAACAAGGTTACGGTGCCCTAGGTTAGTGTTCCCTAAGGGCTGCAAGGTGCTTCAGGATGGCATGCATGACCTGTGAGGAACAGAGACAGATGTAGTCCTAACACTAGATAGAGCACTCAGGAAAGGCAATGAACAGGTGAGTGCAGGAGGGAGAGGTGGGAGCCGCTGGACCCGGCATATCTGCGGGCATCCCATGTGGCTGCCAGTACTGGGGGCAACTGTACCACAGCACAGGGTGTTGGCAATGTAAAGTAGTGGAAAGACAGTGGGTGGCAGATAATGGGAATACGTGTCCCCCAGTGGAGGCGGAGGTGGCAGGATAGTTACAATGATGGGCTGACAGAGGAGTGGTGGTGCCATGCAGATCAGGCACAGGCAAGGCAAGCATGAAGAGGTGCAATGCAGGAAAGGGTACCAGCGCAGGACATGGGGTGGCAGCTCGCACAGGCAGACAGGACTCTAAACAGCTGACAGACGCAGATAGACAGACCGAGGGTATGTTGGCAATTGTGGCAAAGGTATTATGGGCTGGCAGCACAGATCTGCAAAATATGACTGTTACAGGCATGCACACTATTTGAGTAGGACAGGCATGAGAGGAGGGAACAATGAGGAATTGAACCCATGAACACTGCCAAGAATGGCATTGTATTAACCAGTAGGCTATACCTCTGTGGTGTATATCACAGCAATGGCTGGGTACAAAAGGACTGCAGGTCACCGCACAAACTGTCTTCCCTGAGTGCCAGGATAGGGAAACCCCACCAGTACCCATGATGCACTGCACATGCTGAATAGCTGTCTACAGCTGATCACCAAATGGGGTCTGCACCTCTCCGGTACCTCAGCTTGGAAAGACGAACTGACAGTGTGTGATACTGGCGCAGTGTAGCTACAGACCATGCCAGTGTGCAGGTTCTGTGTTCACCCCGAGCGATAGGATGGGTGCCCAGCACTAGGTACACGTTACATGTGGTGCTAGAGATAGGTCCTGCTGTACATCCCCATCACTACCAGTGTGTGACAGGTGTTCCGTGCAGTGCAGCCGAAGGTAATTTGGTGTCTATTTGTATCCTGCAGTCACATGTGGTCCTTTGTGACCAGACACCACCCAGATTAGTGTGTACCCTGTGTTAGGATCTGGCTGACATGGGCACCTGTTATCAGGGCAGAGGTGTGTCTAGACCTGCATGACGTTTGTGTAGCAGTGTCTTTATAAGGTCAAAGTGGTATACACTACATACCCCAAAGGGCTCACATCACCCTTTTTGTAAGTAAGGGACAGGTGCCCCAGCCCTGGTGAAGCAACCTCCATCCTGCTGGTATAAGACAGCCCTCCAGGGTTGGTGGGCCAGAGCCATACCTGTGACTGGGGCAGTGGCAGACCGGCAGCAATGTTTGGGTTAGGTCTGGTAAACCCCAACTGCCTCACACCACTGTCTGCCAGTCACCAGCAGACAGCACAGTCAGACTACACCTTATAGGTTTTCCAACCATGCACAGTCTAACTGCAGACAGTCCACTAGCCAGTCCATAGTGCATGCTCGCAGAGGAACTACGCTCCCTTCCGCTCCCCCCACCAAGGCCCAATCGGGGCGCTTCAGGCAGACTTGAAAAAGGACTCACCCGGCAGGTAACTGCCTCTTGCTCTACTCTCTCCACACTACAACCACGCTGCTGATTGGACGTCGGGGGAGGAAGCGGGAGCTGCTCGCCCCTTCCGCTCCCCCCCCAAAGGCCCAATCGGGGCGCTTCAGGCAGACTTGAAAACGACTCACCCGGTAGGTAACTGCCTCTTGCTCTACTTTCTCCACACTACAACCACGCTGTCAATCGGACTTCGGGGGAGGAAGCGGGAGCTGCTCGCCCCTCCTGCTCCAAGGCTCAATCGGGGCGCTTCAGGCAACACTTGAAAAGGACTGGGATGGCAGGCGGGGCACGGTGGTGGGTCCGGCTTTCACCCTCTCGCCATTGCAGACGTATTCCAATGTAAAAAAAAAAAAGATCCACTGCAGCCTCCATGACCCCAATAAAGCATGAATGCTCATGGTCCCTTTGCCTCCACCGACTCAGTCTCCACACCACCATGTAAGCATACTTTACAGCATACTTTTATTTATCCCTAATGTAATGCACACCATAATGCCCAGCCCATATAACCCTGATGTGTTGTAATGTACTCTTGGTGTAAGTGTAAGGTATGTATTTATTTATACTGTGTGTGTAGTAAATGTGCAGTAGTACTAGTAGTAGTATTGGGAGACAGCCGATCTGGCTTTGCCTGAACTAGATTACTACTCTGTGTGTATTATGTTGTCATGATTAGCTTGCACGCTCTGATGAGCAGGAACTGTCACTCTCTACATATTCATGTCTGTACAGCGCTGCGCGTGGCACTATATAAGTGTTAAATAGTAGTAGCAGTAGTAACTATGTGCACCAAGCAGGCATCTCAATGATTGGGGCCCCAGCAGTGGGAACACAAAAATATCACTGGAGGCAGATAGTGTAGAGCGCTATGTGGGAACCTAGACATGCCATGGTCACTGCTCGGTCAGAGTGAGTGCCCTCCCAGCATGACATGCTGTGGCCACCCTGTCCATGCAGGTGGTGGTCAGGCACTATAGTGTCCCAGCCATTGCCCCACACCCTGTGAAGATGCATCCTGGCCAATTCGCCTTGTCCGGGCCATACCCACAACACCTTGCTCCTCATTATGCACATATTCAGGCTAACGCTGGTAACAGAGGGAGGAGTAGCCTAGTGGTTGGGGCAAGGTACTTCAGGCCGGAAGGTCGGGGGTTCAAATCACACTAGAGGACAGCAACCTTGGGCCAGAAGGACTGGGGTTTCTAGTCCCACAGATGCTCCTTGTGGTCTTGGGCAAGCCACTTAACCCTCCATTCCCATGTTCCCTGTAAGTATTAGTGTATGTGTCTCATATCCCCACGTGTTAAATGTATCCCCCAATTGTGTTGTGACCGCTTTGATTGAAGGATAAGGCGGTATACAAAACTGTCTAAATAAAATAAACAATGGGACATTTTGGGCCCAGAGAGGGGTGGGCAGCCACAGAACAATGGATTGACATACACACACACACACTCCTATTGCAGCATTGTGCAAAAATAGGGGTGGCTGGCAACCCTGCCCACCACACTGATCCTGATCACAGTGCCAACATTGCTAAACTGTGCAGGAGGTAGTAGTAGTGCTCTGGTGATAACTGCACCTCAATGCTGAGGCAACAGCCTGACTCTCCATGCAGCTTTGGATTGTGGAGCCTGTGTGAGTGGGTGTTTGTACCCCTGTTCCCCGCTGCTTTGGGCTTTGCACATGTTGCTGTTGTATCTGCATTGTAGGGTGAAATATAGGGACATGCTCTGCAGGAACCACAGCTGGGACTTGAACCTGTCACCCTCTGCTTCTGGACACACTGGCTGGGTGTACTGCACCACACATGCATGGTGGTCCCTGGGGCTACCTGTACATTTCCTCAGCCAGACCTTTTATGTTGCACTGCACACCACGTACTGGTACAGGGCATGGCCTATGTCCACTGCAGGCAGGTGCCACTGCCCCCTCCAGCACGGGCACAAACCCCCCTTGCCATGCTGACATTACCATATGCTGTCGGTGCTGGTAGTGCGCAGTCCCAGGCCATCCACTGTGTGGGTAGGTGGTCGCCTAGTGAGCGGGGTCTAGGGCATGGGGCATACATGAGCATCCTCACATCCCCCCATCACCACCTACCAATAGTCTGTTCCTTCCGCTTGGGGGAGGGTTGGCTGGGGGGATGTCAGGTCAGTGCCCTGGCAACTGTTAGCTCGGGTGGACCAGGTAGATGTAGGTGGATTGTGTTTGGCCTTTGTCAGCTGCTGTCATGCTGATTTCCGGTTTCTATGTTCCTAGGCACCCGCCTAGTCCACCCTGTGCCCCAGCTGCCCCCGCTACATGTCCTGCCTGCAGCCCCCTATGCCCCATTTGCACCATCGCCATAGTGGCCTTTCATACTTGGGTACTATGCTGTTGCTGTAAATGGGGCACTACTATCACGTTTCTTGGGCTCCCTGCCTATGCTGTACATTTCTGACACTGAAATTTATTTATTAATTTAAAAGGATTTCTATGCCGCCTTCTCCTTCAATCAAGGCGGTCTACACAGCAAACAATCAGCAAGTAATGGATTTTTGTGTGTGCATGTGTAGTAGGATGTCGTAGATTCTTGTTGAGCTATTTACAGCGTGCGCTATTATACAATACTATATACATGGGGGGGGGGGTTGGTTTGTGGTCCTGGCTGGCGAGCAGCTTATGTGGCGCCCCCGTAGTGTTCGATGAAGAGGGTCATCTTGAGCTGCTTCCGAAAGTCCTTGATGTCAGTTGTTAATCATAGTTCATCTGGGAGGGCGTTCCAAATTGCTGGTGCATCCAGTGAAAGGGTTCGGTCTGCAGTGTCCTTGCGGGCCTTGGTGAAGACTTTTGGTGTGTTAACACGGTTGGAAGTGCCCCTCCTCCTTGGTCGTGTGCTTCTGTCGGATTGTATGAGTGGTTGTAAGCTGAGAGCTGATGTCTGATTTTGAATATGTTTATGACTGTCTTATATTTGATGCGTGAGCTGATTGGTAGCCAGTGGAGATCTTTTAGAATGGGTGTGATGTGTTCTTGTCTCACTGTGCCAGATATAATGTGCGCTGCTGTGTTTTGCGCCAATTGCAGTGGCCTGAGTGTCTGCTTTGTGAGCCCGAGATAGATTGGGTTGCAGAAGTCTAGTACTGGGGTTATTAGTGTCTGACAGACTGTGCGGAAGTGCTCCGGTGAGAGGAGGGGGTTTGAGGCGTCTGATTAGTCTCATCCTGTGGTAGGCGTTTTTGGTGGTTCTGCTTATGTGTGATTGTAGATTCAGTTCTTGTGTAGAGTCACTCCGAGGTATTTTACTTCCGGTTTTATTGGTATTTTTATTTATTTATTTATTTATTGCTTTTATATGTTGTTGTTAAGTGCCGTCGAGTCGGAGTCGACTCATGGCGACCCTCTGGATAGCTATCCTAAATTGTGTTCGGTCTTCAGTCAGGCGACTCATTGTTGACAGACTGGTACCCGTAGCTGCTGTTATTGTATCGATCCATCTCATTGCTGGCCTTCCTCTTTTGCGTTGACCTTCTATCTTGCCAAGCATAATGTCTTTCTCTAGTGATCTCTCTCTTCGCATGCTCTTCCCCAGTAGCTAGTTGAGTGCCTTCTGACCTGGGGGTCTCATCTTCCAGCACCACAGCACAATTTGTTTTGTTGTAACTATCCATTGGGTTTTCATGGCAAGATACAGAAGTAGATTGCCGGGCCTTTCTTCCGCGCAGTTTAAGTTTGGTGTTGTTGCCGTTGTCACAAAAATGTGATCCTCCGCCGTCAACACTGTCCCATTCTGCTGCTGCCCAGATGGGTGGTTTGTCTTGGTCTGGCACCTCAGCTGAGACCTGTCCATCTTGGGAGACCCTGCCAGTAGTTAAACTACCGATAGTTTAGCTCTCAGCATCACTGATGCACGCAAGCCCTCACAGCACGACAAGCTGCAAACCAAGTGAGAGGCTTTTATATATCGCACTCTTTAAAATCAGTGCGGTTTACAGATAACATTTTTATGCATAACAGGATGTCTGTTATGCACTTACAGTGAACGGATGATACAACTTGGATTTCAAACTGGGGGAACTATCTACAGTATCCACAACTATTAACAGTATAAATATGAGTTGTCTGTGGCTTATCATTGCTTAGCTAGGTGTAAGGCGGCTAAGGTTGGGCTGTGAGTAGTGTAGGAGAAAGAGGTGGTGTTTTAGTGCTTTTCTGAATTGGGCAAAATGGAATGGTTGTGTTGTTTATCTTCATGTTGAGTGGAGGGATGAAGTCGGTGTTTTGGGTGATGAATGGTATGGTTGTGTTGTTTATCTTGATGTTGAGTGGAGGGATGAAGTCAGTGTTTTGGGTGATGATTAGTGCCTCGGTCTTGCTGTAGTTTATGGTCAGGTTGTTGCATGAGACAATCCGTGATTTTGGTGTAGTCTGGGTTGTCAAGTGTGATTGGTGTGTATATCATGATGTCATCTGCATAAATTGTGTATTGTATTTTGTGTTCTTTCATGATGTCGCATATTGGCGGAATGTAGAGGTTAAATAATAGCGCCGATAGGGCGGATCCTTGGGGTACGCCTTGCCTGATCTTTATGGGTCGGGATGTGTTGGGGCCGATCTTGACCTGTATCTGTCTGTCCGTTAGGTATGAGTGGAACCATTTCAGGGTGGACCCGTGTAACCCAGTGTTCTGTTGTCTTTCCAGTAGAGTTTTGTGATCCACTGTGTCGAATGCTGAAGAAATGTCGAAGATCATCAATATTCCGTTCTTGCAGTTGTCTATGAGGTGGAGTATGTTGTCGAAGAGGTATAACAAGAGTGTTTCGACTCCGTGTTGATTGATGTCTAGTGGTGCGTGGTTGTCAATCTGGTCCTGTAGCTGATGCTGTACTGCCTTTTCAATAATTTTTGCCAGTAGTGGTATGCTTGAAATCGGTCTGTAAGCGGTTGGGTTGTTCTTGTCAAGTGGTGATTTCTCTCCTGCAAATGTGCATCTAACTGCAGGTTTTCATTCGCGGTAGGATTCAGCCCTTCAGTTCAGCGCGTTAGTGTGCAGGGAGCCTCTCCACGCTCACTCCCCGCCCATTGACCCCTTCTCTCCGCCCTCTCTCCACCCTCTGCGGTGTTTACCGCAGCCGAGAACGTTAACGATTGTTAGGTAACTTTAACGCGCGTTAACGTTACATACCGTGCGTTAACGTTACCTAACGAGCGTTAATGTTACCAAACATGTGGTCTGTAACGTTACCGCAGTTTAGTAAACATACCCCATGGTCTTTTACTTTCTGAAGCTATGTATCTGGGTTCCTCTACAACTAAGTCTCCTACTGTTAATCATTTATATAGTGCTACAAGGCATACACAGCGCTGTACAGACACATAGAATAAGACAGTCTTACAATCTAATCAAGACAGACAGTACAGTAGATGAGAACAAAGGTACAGTAGGGAAGGGTAAGGAGATAGAAGGAGAACAAATGATTAAGATCCAAAAGCGTCCTGAAAGAGCTGAGCCTTTAGCATGGATTTGAAAAGGGGGAGAGATGTGATCTGGCGTATAGATTCAGGACGTTTGTTCCAGGTATAAGAAGCAGCAAGGTGAAAAGATCGAAGTCTGGAGTTGGCAGTGGAAGAAAAGGGCAAAGAAAGAAGAAAGCCAGAGGAGGAGTGGCGTTCACGAGGAGGGGTGTAAGGAGAGAGGAGAGAGGAAAGGTACCGAGGAGCAGTAGACTGAATGCATTTATAGGGCAGAAGGAGAAGTTTGTATTGGATATGGAAACAGAAGGAAAGCCACAGGAACGAAAATAGTGGGTAGTTGAAGACAGCCAGGTCTGAGGTGTAGTACACCTCACAGGACAAAGGATAGGTGGAGCAAGAGTGTCCAGAGCAGAGGAGAGAGCAGTATTATAGAAAACTGTAGCTTCATCAATCAAATTAGAAGACAAAGAGATGGAGAGAGGTGATGAGACCATAGTAGGAGAGCCAATGGATTGATAGCATGAAGATTCCTAAAAAGGTAGGAGGAAACAGGACAAGAATGATATGGGTAATGAAGAAGAGTGAAACTAAGCAGGTGATGGTCAAATAAGAGAAGAACCGAGGTACGGAAATTAGAGGGTAAAAATTAAAGAAGAAAACAAGATCAAGGCAATGGTCGTGCTAATGAGTTGGGGCAGAAGAGCAAAGCTGGAGGTTAGAAGAGAAAGTAAGGAAAAGGAGTTTGGAAGCATAGGGGTCAGAAGGGTTATCAACATGAATATTAATATCACCAAGAATAAGGGAGGGGGAAGAAGAATCAAGGAAAAAGGAAAGCCATGAATCAAAATCAGTGATAAAGGTAGGGGTGGATTTGTGAGGTGGTCTATAGATAGCAGCTATGGACCACATCACAGGTAAGGGATTAAAAAGACATAAGAACATAAGATATGCCATACTGAGTCAAATCAAGGTCCATCAAGCACAGTTTCCTGTTTCCAACAGTGGCCAATCTAGGTCATACGTACCTAGCAGTTTCCCCAAAAGACAAGGTTCCACAATGATTGTATTGGGTCAAACAGTGATATCCCGGGTCGCTTTTAATAATGGTTTATGGACCTTTTTTCCAGGAACTTGTCCAAACCTTTTTTAAACCCAGCTACACTAAGAGCTTTTACTACATCCTCCACTAACAAATTCCAGAGTTTGATTACACGATGAGTGAAAAAATATTTTCTCTTATTAGTCTTAAATAGGTTATCCTGTAGCTTCATTGCATGTCCCCTAGTCTTTCTATATTCTGATGTCATAAACAATCAATCTACGTTTACCCATTCCACTCCATTCATTAATTTATTGACCTCTATCATATCTCACCTCGTCACCTCAGCAGTCTCTTTTTCAGATTGAAGAGCCCTAATCTTTTTAGCTGCTCTTCATAGGGGTATTCTTCCATCCCCTTTACCATTTTGGTGGCTCTTCTCTGAACCTTTTCTAATAACGCTATATGCTTTTTAAGATACGGTGACCAGAATTGCACAGTATTCCAGGTGCGTTCGCACCATGGAACGATACAGAGGCATTATAATATCCTTTGTTTTATTTTCCATTCCTTTCCTTATAATACCTTGCATTCTATTTGCTCTCTTGGCCACCGCTGCACACTGGACGGAGGGTTTTAACATCTTATCCACGATAACGTCTAAATCTTTTTCCTGCGTGGTGGTTCCTAATGTGGAACTTTGCATCATGTAACCATAGTTTGGGTTGTTCCATATTAAATTTCATCTGCCATTTGGATGCCCAGTCTTCCAATTTATCAAGATCCTCTTGCAATTTTCCACAATCCTCATGGGTTTTAACAACTTTAAATAGTTTTGTGTCATCTGCAGATTTGATAACCTCACTCATTATTTCCAATTCCAGGTCATTTATGAATATGTTAAAAAGTAGCGGACCCAACACAGATACCTGGGGTACTCCACTATTCACCTTTCTTCAATGGGAAAATTGGCCATTTAGCCCTACCCTCTGCTTTCTATCTTTTAACCAGTTCCTGATCCACAATAGTACACTGCCTCCTATCCCATGACTTTTAAGTTTTGCCAAAAGTCTCTGATGAGGGACCTTGTCAAAGGCTTTCTGAAAGTCCAGATACACTATATTAACCGACTCACCTTTGTCTACCTTTTTATTCACACCTTCAAAAAAACATTACAGATTATTAAGACAAGACCTTCCTTGTCTAAAGCCATGTTGACTGTCTCCCATTAAACCATGACTATCTACATGTTTAGTAATTTTGTTCTTTATGATGGTTTCTACCATTTTCCCTGGTACTGATGTCAGGCTCACCGGTCTGTAGTTTCCAGGATCACCCCTGGAACCCTTTTTAAAAATTGGTGTTTCTTTGGCCATCCTCCAATCTTCAGGTATTACAGATGACTTTAATGTTAGTTCACAGATTACTAATAGCAGGTTGCAATCTCATATTTCAGTTTTTTCAGCATCTTTGGATGTATACCATCTGGTCCAGGTGATTTGCTACACTTCAGTTTATGAAATAGTTGTAATACATCTTCCCAGGGTATTGATATTTCTTCCATTTCTTACACAGTATTACATTTAAATACTACTTCAGTCACATGTAACATCCCTACATCTCCCTTAGTAAAGACTAAAGCAAAGAATTCATTCAATCTCTCCACTATGGCCTTGTCCCCTCTTAGTGCTCCTTTTACCCCTCTATCATCTAATGGTCCAACTGACTCTGTCACAGGTGTTTTGCTATGAATGTACTTGAAAAAGTCTTTATTATGCATTTTTATTTATTTATTTATTTAACTGTATTTATATCCCGCTTTTCACCGGGTCAAAGCGGTGGGACATATATCCGGGGGGGAGGGGGGAATCAAATGGGGGGGGCCATCACCGGGGGCTCAACATTGATGATTTTGGGATGAACATAGAGACTGACAAGATAGCATAATTACTGGTTTGGAGTTCTTGGAGAGAAATAGGGAGGTTCCTATTCAGAGATGTTCTTGGAATAGGATGGTTTTAGCTGCTTTTTGAATGATGGGAGATCACAGTTGATCCTGATGTGGTTTGGTAGAGAGTTCCAGAGGGATGGGGCATAGAGTTCAAAGGCTCTGTTGCAGGTCCGTTGTGTTGCTTTGGTTCTTTTGTGGGAGATGGCAACGGAGCTGTTGGAGGATTGTCTGGTTGTTCTGCTGTGGGTTGGGCGAGGCAGTAGGGCGCGGAGTGGGGTGCCTTGTCTTTGGTGGATGGTTTTGTGGGTGAGTAGAAGAGTTTTGTACTTGATTCTTGCTTCGATGGGGAGAATATGAAGGTCTCTCAGAATTGGGGTGATGTGGTCTCGTTTCTTTGCATTGTGAATTATTCTCGCCGTGGTGTTTAGGGCAGTTCGGAGGGGATTGGTCTGTGTGGCAGGTAGGCCATGGTAGATTATGTTGCAGTAGTCCAGATGAGGGAGTGTTAGAGCTTGCATTATTGTCCTGAAGTCTTGCGGTTCAAGGAGGGGTCGGAGGCGTTGTACCATTTTTGCCTTGTGGAATACAGTTCTCGTGGTCTTGTTGATTTGTTGCTTAAGGGTTAGGGCTTGGTCAATGATAATGCAGAGATATCTTGTGTGGGTGTATTTGAATTTGCGTGGTTCCCATGGTGAGGTGAGTGGGAACCACGCAAATCCTCCCCACAGCAAGCTTCTCAAATTCTCTCTTTTATTATTTATTTATTTATTACAGGCTCTTATATACCGCTCTATTCAGCATCAGCGCGGTTCACAATATAACAACAGACCAGAACAACAAACTGTTTGGTTTTACAGAGAACAAGGTCAGAGAACTTGGATAAAACATGGGACGTCATTACTGCAACTATTTACATGAGTATTTACAAGTATACACAACAGGATTTGTTATTAGTTATAGGGTAAGGATCGAGATTGGTTAGCTGGTCAGGTAATATTGGGGGAAAAGGTGGGATTTGAGTGCCTTTCTAAAAAGGGATAGATCAGTGATAGCACGAATCTCTGGAGGTAGGGCGTTCCAGCACTTAGGGGCATATAATCTGAAGGCCCTGTTAGATGTCGTTGATAGGCATTTTGTCGCTGCTTTAGGGATAACTAGTACATTTGCCTGCCTTATCAATGCCTTGCATCTAACTTGCCAGTGCTTGTGCTGTTTTCAGTTTTTGTCATTTGGCTCTTTTTTCCATTTCCTGAAAGATGCTTTTTTGGCAACAACAGCCTCTCTGACCTCACCTTTAAACTATGCTGGCAGTTTTTTGGACTTCCTTCCACTTTTCTTAAATCATGGAATACAGCTGGTCTGGGCTTCCAAGATAGTATTTCTAAACAACGCCCAAGCTTGATGTAAGTTTTTAACCTTTGCAACTGCTCCTTTTAGTTTTTTCTTAACTATTTTCCTCATTTTACGAGGTATCATAGTCTCCCTTTCGAAAGTTAAAAGGTAGTACTGCGGATTTCCTTACCACCCCTCCTCCATTAATTAAATCAAATGCGATCATGCTATGTTCACTATTGCCAAGACAGATGGAGGCTTCTGGACGCCCGCGGTGTGAGATACACCTGAGAGTTGCTCTTGCTGCCTGTATGTTTGGAGACTTCCTTTCCTATAGCTATGGGAAAAAGGAACAGGAAGGGGATACCAGGTCTCTCGGATGGTGTTCCTTCTCCGGCTTTGTGGCAGGCAACCCTTGATGCCTTCAGTATCTTACCCGCATCACAAGTTTCAGCCCTCTCCACCCCACCTGGGTGTAGTATCTCAGGCAGCGATGATGGGCTCTCTTTGAGTCCTGTGATGTGGATGCCACCTCCTAATTCTGGAAGCCTGTCCTCAGCCGGTATTGTGGAGCTGTCAAGGTCCCAAGAGATGTGCTTGGCAGCTTCTCCGTGAGGTGCGCTGGCAGCTGCATTGCCTCCTCATGAGGGGAGAGTAGGTGGTGGAGGAATGGCAACCCTGGTGAGATCTGTGGAGTCTATTTTGGCTGAACGGTGTGAGTTGGCGTTCCATGGAACTGTGGGAGAGGTTCAAAGACCTAAGGCAGTGATGATGGAGTCTCTGTGGACTGTGATACAGGGCTTCAGTTCTTCCCTTCAAACTTTGTCAACTCAAGTTCTTGGTGATATCAAAGTAGTTTCCCAGGCTGTTTTAGATCACATTAAGGCAATGGAAGATTTGTCTGGGAGAGTATGTGTTCTGGAGTCTATTGTGGCCAAGCAGCAGGTTGTGACTGATATGGTGATGGACTGCACTACTGCGGCCCATCATATAGAATATTTGGAAAATCAAGCAAGGCATTGCAGCCCTGCACCCGATCAGCATCAGCAAAGGGAGCAAGAAGATAAGCTCCTCCCTGTTCCTCTTCACCAAGGCCAATCAGGCCGAGGAGGACCACCGGCGGGAAAATTTCATCAGCTTTAAAGCACCAGCGCTCCAGGCACGCCCGCAGCCCCGCACCCGATCGGCATCAGCAAAGGGAGCAGGAAGGTAAGCTCCTCCCTGCTCTGACGTCTGGCGGGCTTGTGCTTGAGGGCCTCGCCAGAGGGCCCTTTGACGTGGCCCTTAGGCGCGGGCCCTGAGGTGCTCCGGCGCGAGCTCCAGCACTCCCTAGCTGCAGGGGTTGAGCTGACCCGATCGCTCCTCCACACATCGCTCCTGACCAAGCTCCTCACCGGTACTACTTTCAAGTAACTCTCCTTGTCTTGCCTCCCACTGCTGACATTGATCTTCCTCCCATCACCCACCTAGAACTTGCTACCCACCGCCTGCTCTGTACTGCTACCCATTGTTGGCATTGAACTGCTACCCATTGCCTGCATAGCATTACTACCCAACGCCTGCTTAGTACTGCTCCCTTTGCCTGCATCGTTCTGCTACATATTGCTGGGCATAGAACTGCTATCCATTGTTGCTTAGTACTGTTATCCATTGCCTATCCATTGCTTGCATAGAACTGCTATCCATTGTTGCTTAGTACTGTTATCCATTGCCTATCCATTGCTTGCATAGAACTGCTATCCATTGTTGCTTAGTACTGTTATCCATTGCCTATCCATTGTTTGCATACTGTGGTTACCCATTGTTGCATACAACTGTTATCCATTGTTTATCCATTGCTTGCTACCCTTTGCTTGCTTCGAATTGCCACCCACTGCCTGCTTGTCTGCCTAGTATTTGATTCCCATTACCTGCTTAGAACCTGCTAGTCATTGCTTGCTCTGACCTTGCTGCCCACTACCATGGCCCCACATCTCATTGTCCTTCTCTTCCTCATCCTCCCCAACTGCCTCCCCTCCTACCAACACCCCCCTCCTCTTCCCCCTCCCCTCCCCCTATCTTCCTCACTTCTCCCTCCATTCTGCCCCCTAGCCTAGCACCTGCTCTTGAGCTTCTTCACACCATCCCCCGCATTCAACCTGCCCCCTCTCTTTAAGGCAACCCCACCCTCGCTTCCGCCATACTATCTCCACTCTACCTCGCTCCCTAATACTCATCCTCCTTCTCTCATCAGGTAATATCAATCCCAACCCTGCCCCCCCCCCATTTCTTTCTCACACTGAAAAAAGCTCCCAACGCACCCTATCTAATCTCATCCACATCCCCCTCCTCCCTCCTTCCGCCCTCCCTCACCCATCCCACACTCACTCATCCATTGACTTCAACTCCAACCCTACCCCCAAAACTAATCCCTCACATAACCCACCTGATACCATCAACTTACCCCTCATCTCCTCACAGAACCTACCTGATACCATCAATTAACCCCTCATTTCCCCTCTCTCATGTCCCTCTTGGAGAGCACACACACCCAAACTTACCCACCCATACCCTGCTCCCTCTAGATCTCGGTATTACCCTAGAAATAGACCCACATGCTATTCTAATAGGAAATCCACACGTAATCTATCCAACCTTATCCATATCCCTCTCCTCCCACCCTCCACTCTCCTGTTCTCATGTGCCCTATGGAACGCATGCTCCGTCATTAAAAACCTCCTTTATTCACAATCTTTTTATCTCTAATGCCCTACACCTTCTTGCTTTGACTGAGATCTGGCTCCCCCCAGATGACACTGCATCCATTGCCTCTCTCTGCTACGGGGGCTACCAGTTCTCCCATACACCTCGATCTACTGGTCGCAGTGGTGGCGTTGGCCTTCTACTCTCTCCCTCCTGTCAATTCCAACCCCTCCTGCCACCCCAATCACACCCCCCTCTCTCCTTCAAGGTCCATTCCATTTGCCTCCTCACACCACTTCCCCTCCGAGTAGCTGTTATTTATTGCCCACCCAATAAATCCAAATCAACCTTCCTCACCGACTTCGACTCCTGGCTTTCTGCCTTTATGGATCCCTCTTCCCCCACTCTTATTCTTGGCGATTTCAACATTCACATTGACAACCCCTCTGACCCCCATGCCTCAAAGTTCCTCACTCTTACCTCGTTCGACCTTCAACTTTGCTCCACTGTCCCCATACATCTACATGGCCACTGCATTGACCTAATACTCATCTCCAATTCCTCTCCCTCAAACTTCCCCAAATCAATCCTCCCCTCATCTGACTATCACCTCTTAACATTTACTCTTCAGCTTCCGCCGTCCCAACCTCGTCCTGTCTCCTCCGACCTATTTAGAAACCTTCATAATATTGATCCCCTCACCCTCTCCTCCACCATTTCTCCATCTCTTTCCTCCATTTTATCCTCCATGTCCGTTGACAAGGCACTATCTTTATACAACACTACATTATTTATTTTTTATTTATTTATTTAAAGTCTCTTTTATACCTCGCTATTGACATCAGCGCGGTTTACAGTGAACATTAAACTACACATCTCAGCTTGCTGATTTGTGTTTACAATAAACAGGTATCATAACTTATCCTCAGCCCTTGACACCCTTGCCCCTCCCACCCCACGTCTTGTCAAACGATCTACTCCTCAACCCTGGCTTTCACCCCCAATCCGTTACCAAGGCATCTGCGTCTGTTCTGCTGAACGAGCTTGGTCCAAATCCCGCTCCCCGGAAGACCTTCTACACTTCAAATTCATGCTTGGCTCCTTCCAGTCAGCCTTAGCACTTGCCAAGCAAGATTACTACATCCATCTGACCAACTCCCTCGCCTCTGAGCCTCGCCGTCTCTTTAATACCCTCAATTCTCTCCTAAAGGTCCCCCCGCCCCCGATTCCGCCTTCCCTAGCCGACTACTTCCACAACAAAATCCACAAGATTACCCTCCAATTCCCTACCCCCTCATCTACCTCCCCTCCTCCCCAATTCTCTTCCCCCATCCATACTCCCTCTGTCACCCTCTCCTCCTTCCCCCGATCTCTGAAGAAGAAACTGCACTCCTACTTTCCTCCTCCAAACCCACTACCTGTTCATCAGATACCATCCCCACCCATCTCCTAGGTTCCATCTCCCTCACCATTGTCCCCTCCATCACTCATATCCTCAACCTCTCACTCTCCACTGCAACTGTTCCCACTGACTTCAAACATGCTGTTGTCACACCCCTCCTCAAGAAACCCTCACTTGATCCCACATGCCCTTCTAACTATCGACCCATCTCCCTCCTTCCCTTCATATCCAGACTACTAGAACGAGCAGTCCACCGTCGCTGCCTCGAATTCCTCTCCTCCCAGGCCCTCCTTGACCCACTACAATCCAGCTTCCGTCCCCTACACTCCACTGAAACGGCACTCACAAAAGTTACCAATGACCTGTTCATGGCTAAATCTAAGGGCCTCTATTCTATCCTCATCCTTCTTGACCTTTCTGCTGCCTTTGACACCATTGACCACGACCTTCTCCTCACCACCCTCTTCTTGCTTGGCTTCAAGGACTCCGTACTATCCTGGTTCTCCTCCTACCTCTCCCATCGCTCATTCACTGTATGCTCTGGTGGCGTCTCCTCCCCCCTACCTCACTCCATGTAGGTGTACCCCAGGGTTCTGTCTTGGGCCCCCTCCTCTTCTCTCTCTATACCCAAGGCCTTGGCACGCTTATCTCCTCCCATGGCTTTCAGTACCATCTCTATGCTTATGACTCCCAAATCTACCTCTCTACACCTAATATTTCTCCAGCAACTCAGTCCAAGATCTCCGCCTGTCTTTCGGACATCGCTGCCTGGATGTCTCATCGCTGATTGAAACTGAACATGACCAAGACTGAACTCCTTGTCTTTCCACCCACCTCCTCCCCCCCACTTCCCCCTCTCTCAATCCATGTAGATGGATCTACTATCCTCCCTGTCCCCTCTGCTCGCAATCTAGGGGTTATCTTTGACACCTCACTCTCCTTCTCCGCTCATATCCAGCTTGTAGCTAAGACCTGCCGCTTCTTTCTCTACAACATCAGCAAAATCTGCCCCTTCCTCTCTGAACACACTACCAAAATGCTTATCCACTCCCTAATCTCCTCTCGCCTCGATTACTGCAACCCACTCCTCACTTGCCTCCCCATGAGCCACCTCCTTCCCCTTCAATCTATACAAAATCACACTGCTCGACTAATCTTTGGCCACCCTCGCCATGCCCACACTACTCCCCTTCTCAAGTTGCTTCACTGGCTCCCTGTCCAATTCCGCATCCAGTTCAAATTTCTCCTACTGACCTACAAATGCATTCACTCTATGGCCCCTCAATACCTCTCATCTCTTATCTCTCCCTATGTCCCCTCTCGAAACTTGCGCTCCGCTAACAAATTACTTCTATCAATGCCTTCACCCGCACCTCGAACACCCGACTGCGCTCCTTTCACCTTGCTGCACCTTACGCCTGGAACAGTCTACCTGCATCTGTTCGCCTGGCATCCTCCTTGGCCCTCTTCAAATCCAGGTTGAAGACCCACCTCTTCACCGTTGCATTCAGATCTTGACTCCATCCTCATCTTACCCTAATCCCCGTCGACGTTTATGACCAAACCATAGACCAAACTGTACCTCACCATACCTTGCGCAGAACTGACTAATGCTCTTTACTGTTCTAATTAGATTGTAAGCTCCGATGAGTATGACTCTGACAGGCAGGGACTGCCTCTGTATTTTGGCTACCTCTTGTAGGCTAGCTGTGCAGCGCTGCGTGCGTGGCGCTTTATAAGTGCTGAATAGTAGTAGTAATCTGTGCCTACTAAATTTTCCTAGGTCTCCTTTGGTCCCACCTCTTGAAATGGCCAGGAAGTATCTTATTGAATGTTTGGGGATGGACCCTGGGAACTTGTCTCCACTGGTGAGGGCCCAGTATATACCGCAAGCTGGGGGTTCCCCCCAACCAGTAGCGTATGAAAACTCAGTCGCTGCCAATTTGACTGAGTTTCTGGAATCATCGCTGGAAGTTATTACCCAGAGGACTATGTTTATTTTGACTTTTGCCCTGGAATTTGATTGAAATGCAGCTTTCAAATTGTATTTTCGTGCCATGAATAAGCCTTTTTTAGGATCTTGTATATGTATTTTTCCTGATATGCCTCGGCACACTTAGAAATGGCAACGGCCTTACGGGCCAGGACCCAGTCTCTGGGGCTGAAGTTTATCCTTAGATTTTCTTATGTTTGTGTGATAACTTATGATAAGATTTCTACTTTTTTTGATCCTAAAATGTTGGCTGATTTTCTTGTGTCTAGGGAAGGTATGCAGTCTCTGTCTCCTGTAGCACAGCCGTGGGAGTTTGGGGCATTGCAGAGGTTGGCTAAGTCTTGTTTTAATTTTGTTTTTCTTTTTTTCCTTTATTTTGGATCTCTACTTTCCTGTTCAGTTGTGGGCTGTATTAGATGAACTTTCTTTTTTCCTATTATTGATGTGGGGGATTTAATTTATTTCCTAAGTTTGTTTTTTCCTTTCACATTGATTGTGAATTGTTAAATTGTAAAATGCATCTATATGAAATAATAAAAAAAGGACAGATGGAGTAGACTTCGAAGGAGGAAAAAGAGTGAGAGGGAGGTAGAGGGAGGGGTGGAAATTGGCAGGAAGAAGAAAGCAGAAACCCCACACCAGCACCGCAGTCGATGACATAAGGAGTGTGTGAGAATTGGTAGCCGCCGTGAGAGAGGGCGGCAACCGAAGCAGTGTCATCAGGGAGGAGCCAGGTTTCAGTACGAGCTAGAAGATGAAAAGAGTTAGCATTGAAGAGACCACGAGTAAAGGGGAGTTTATTGAGCATTCCATAGGGTGCAAGAGAAAGGGAGAGAGGAGGGGAAAGGCGAGGAATATGGATGAGATTACAGTGGCTGAAAGAAGAGCAGGAGTGAGAGAAAAGTCTAGGGGGAGGGGAGCCGGAATTAGGATTAACATCACTAGTAGAAAGAAGGAGGAGAAGAGTGCGAGGCAGAGAAGAGATGGAATGGCGGAAATGGGGATGAGGAAAAGAGAGAAGGGAGAGCGATGAAGAAGAGGAAGAAGAAAGTGAAGGTCAAAAGCAGAGGAAAGGAAGGAAAACAAGCTAGGAGGAGAAACGGGAAAGGTAGAGAGAGGGTGATAAGGGGGGGATTTGAGCTGAAAGTGAAGGGTAGAAGGTTAGGGAGTGTCAGAAAAAGAAAGAAAAAGTGATGAGATAAGATGGGGATGATGAGAGGGATGATGGTAAAAATTAGCTAAAATATAAAAGCAATTAGTATCTAGTCAAAACAGTTGAAAATACTTAGTTTAAAATATAGTAAGTTTAAATAATAAGTAAATACGTTTCTGCACTATTTATGGACAGTCTATTCAGCTCCTGAGTCAGGAAGTTGCCAGGTACATATACAATGGTGGCCAAGGTCATTTAAGATACACCCTGGTGTGAGGGCAGGAGGAAGAGAAGGCCAAACTGCTTTCATAGACATCAGGATCCACTGCAGGTTATAAGACTGGCGTGGGTCCACAGCACGTGGTGATGGCCCAGCACAGACAGGAGATGGCAGCCTCCAACAGGATATTCTGGGCTTGGTACTTTGCTGCTTGAGTCCTTAAGGACAATGTTGGGCCAATTTGAACCGAAGCATCATTTCTATACCTTCTCTATTAACTCTCCACATCAGTGCGATACACACATATGGCATTTCACATCATCCACAGTATTGTTCTTCTCAATCCAGTGCTCAGCAAGTGGGTTCCTCCCTTTGTTTTCCTCGTGCACTGCTGTTTTTCGGCATCCTCTAGATTGATTTGAGTTGAGGAGTAGCCTAGTACTTAGAATAGCAACTGTGTGATTAAGAAACTAGGATTGAATTCCCACTGGCACTCCTTGTGGCCTTGGTCAAAACATAGAAATATGATGACAGAAAAAGACCACATGGCCTATCTACTCTGTCCTTCCATATCAACCACTACAACAGTCCACTTTTTACCTTTAGAGATCCTCTGTGTTGGTCCCATGCTTCTTTGAATTCAGATACTGTCCTCATCTCTACCACCTCCACTGGGAGACTATTCCATGGATCCACTACTCTTTCTGTAAAGAAATATTTCCGCATATCACTCCTGAATCTATCTCCCTTCATCCTCATCCCATGTCCCCTCGTAGCAGAACTTGCTTTCAATTGAAAGAGGCTCTCTCCCTGAACATTTATGCCATGGAGGTATTTAAACATCTCAATCATATCACCTCTATCCCGCCTTTCCTCTAAGATGTACATATTAAGATCCTTAATTCTGCCTCATATGCTTTATAATGAAGACCACTAATCATTTTAGTAGCCACCCTGTGTACTGCACTTTACCTTCCATTGCTTCAGAAAAAAGGCCTGGCAATCTACTTCCAGTCACACCTAAGGAAACCCAGGGCTGCTGGGTCACCCGGAGTCAGCATTGACTCAATGGCTTTTGCAGTAAAATTCTTGCCAGCTTAATTATGATTTGCACCATTCTTTGCCCACCTCTTGTGTTTTCCTGTTTACTATTAAACATTTATAAAGCACTACAAGGCATACGCAGCATTTCACAAACACAGATAGATACAATCTAATCAAGACAGACAAGGCAAAAGACAGCAATAAGGGCAGAATAGGGAAGGATGAGAAGACACAAGGGACCAAGGGATCAGGGTCCAAAAGCAGCCTCAAGAGCTGAGCCTTTAGCATGGATTCGAAAAGGGGCAGAGATGAAGCCTGATGTACAGACTCGGGAAGTTTGTTTCAGGCGTAAGGAGCAGCGAGGTGAAAGGAGCGAATTCTGGAGTTTGCAGTGGAAGACAAGGGCAAAGAGAGGAGCAAGCCAGTAGGAGTGCGGAGTTCACGAGGAGGGGTGCCGGGGGAGAGGAGAGAGGAAAGGTGGTGAGGAGCAGAAGAATGAATGCATTTAAAGGTCTCCCATCTAGATTGTTCCTTTGATCATTCCAAGGGCTGGCACAAGGAGATGAAGAGCCCAAAATGAACCTCATCCCTTGCGCCCCCTTCTGGTGGCCACTAAAACCGCTGCTGCCCCTCTCCAGGATGTGCAGCAGTGGCAGTGGGCACAGATAGCCCTGCGGCGCTTGCTTTAAATGCCAGTGTAGGGCTGTTTGTTTCCAAAACAGCCCTTAAATCTCATCTGAAGATAAATCATTTTTTGTCAGACTATTTCTAATAATCTAATAAAGGCTGCTATAAATAAGCGGCCCCATTTCTCAGTCCATTTTTCTCTTATTTGTAGTGATCATTTTTTGTCTCTACACTGATCCGGTGTGTAAGTATAAATTCATGTTTGCAGCAGGATGTTGGCATTGGGCATCAGAGAGGCAGAAGCAAAGACCCCATTGCGCCAAAGTTCAAAGGTAAGAGCCACGAGGCTGTTTACCGCCATTGCCTGTCCCAAGAGCGGCGACAGCAGCGGCTCTGGAGGGGTCCTGATCATTCCACTTTTACCTTAAATTTTGTAAACTACTTTGACTGTTCCAGTCCAAAAGGGATATATCAAATACCAATAAATATAAATGTAACAGATTAAAAACGGGAACTAGAATCCCCCCACCCACCAATATTCTCGCAAAGCTGCATCGTAGACCTCCCCTATACTGCTGGCACTGGGGGGAGGTTCTGCAGCATTGCATTATTAATCAACTAAAGAAGGGATATCGCAGCACCTCCTCCACCGACAGCAACACAGGTGCATTGTCGCGCCACCCAAACAAAACACACAGATACCGCCACACACACACGCACATGTAACAGTACTTCCTGGGTGATCATCAAGGAAAGTAATCCTCAAACGCTGACTGAACTCACTATTTCACTTCGCAGATTAGCAATCAGGATCCCAAATTTCCAGGAACTGCTTCATCCTCTGAATACTTGCCCTAGACGCTGACATTTTTCTCCATCCTCGGTATCTCACATTCTTTCAAACATTAAGGATGGAGAGGTTTTCTCAACCCACATAATTGCGCTGCATTCCTTGGTTCCCAAGCAAACTTTCCTGAAAAACATGAGCCAGAAGCAGCTGGTCCATGGTACCCAGCAAACAAGCTTTAGCCTGTTTCCCAAAGGGTGTTTTCAGCAGGAGGGACAGATGTGAAAGGATTTCTTCCCAAAACCTCTCTCTACATGAACTGTTCTATCACATGATGCATAAATTCAAAATGGCCACCCTTCCTCTATATGCCAACACAGGCATCATGTAAAGCCTGTGTTAAAAGGTCGTATTTTCTTTCTTTCTTTATTTAGAGTGTTCTGTAAACCACGCTTCCAACAATGTTTATCACAGTGGTTTATAAATCAAACTGTGATGAAAAAAAAGAAGATATTAAAGATAAAATTAGATGGCATTTAAAAATGTCAAAACTACAAAGGAAATACATTATAATTAAATATCAAAACTCTGGTAAACTAAAGATAAGAGATAATGAAAGAAATCACAAGTACAAAATGAGTGAAGAGTAATTTAATAGCAGAGTTAATAAAAAAGGCAGAGTTTACAAAACTCTAATGAAAACAACTCATGAAATAAAATAAATCAAAGTAACACTGCAGAGGGCGAGGAAAATACCAAGTAGAGAAAAGGAAGGAGAAAGGAGAACAAGGTTTCTATGTGCCTAAGAGATTGGAGGCTGCCTCAAATATCCAGATCTTCAATTGTCTTTTAAATTCTGTATAAGACTGCTCTTGCCAGAGATATTGAGGCCCAGCATTCAAGAAGAAGGGGGGCCAATACAGAAAAAGCTGATTGACTAGTACATTCATACTGGGTTGTGCTAAAGAGAGAAGAAAAGCTTGCGAAGATCTTAATGTACGGGTGGTTGGTCAGATATGCAGGACTCGGCATACTGGAGGGCGTATATGGTATTGAGTGGTTAGGCAGATATGCAGGTTGGTCTGTATACAGGACTTGACATACTGGAGGGCGTATATGGTATTGAGTGGTTAGGCAGATATGCAGGTTGGTCTGTATACTTCTACTACTACTATTAAAGGCTTATGCAATGCTGCATATATACAAGTTGAAAGACAGCCCCTGCTCATCAGAGCTTACAATTTAACCAAGACAGACAGTACAACAGCTGAGAATAGTGGTATAAACAGGGAGGCACAAGGGATCAGGAGCCAGAAGCAGCCTTTCAGCATGCAGATTCATCTTCTATGCCACTTCAATCAAAGCACTTTACATTGTAACTTAGAATTTTCTGAGGCAATGAGAGTAAAGTGACTTGTGCAAGGCCACAAGGAGTGCTAGTGGGAATCAAACACTGCTATTTAGGTTCCCAAGCCAGTGCTCTAACCATTAGGCTACTCAGATAGCTTGTTCTAGGTGTAAGAAGCAGCAAGGTGATAGGATCGAAGTCTGGAATTGGCAGTGGACAAAAAGGACATAGAGAGAAGCAAGCCAGTGGAAGAGCGGAGTTCATGACGAGGGGTGTACAGAAGAGGAGAGAGGAAAGATGGTATGAAATGTATGCAGGACTCGATGAAGGTCTTAATGTGCGGGTGGGCAGATATGCTATTAAGAGCTTAACCAGATACGTAGATTGGGGTGTGTGTGATGGGAAACACAGAAGGGCGCTTTCTACTACAAATGCTCTGCACAAAATATTCTGAAAGTCTTTTCATCAACAATGCTGCTGCCATGTCCACCACTGTGAGCTCCCAAATTAAATTCTTACAGAACGTGGTATCACACCTCTGTTTGCTCTGGTCACTTATCATGATTGAATCCACATTTTGGGGCTGAAGTCCTGGGAATCTGCCCCAACAGAGACTCAACTTAGTACCTGACATGTAAGAAGGCTCAAGTGCTTTTTTTTACTCAATGAGAATTTTTGCCTAATATATTGGAAGGTTTGAACAGCAGAACAAGATACTCCCAGAGTTAAGAGATCTTTGGTATCTCACTCTTTAAAGATGATTTTTCATTTTAAATAAATGAAACAAAATAAAGAAATAAAAGAAAAAAATGTACTTCTGATGTTATAAATTGAGCTGTGATTCTTGCTTTGTCCTTTTGTTCATTAGCATGCAAGCACATTCAGCATTTCCCTTGTTTTATGCAGAAAATGTATTTGCATCTAAAACTGTGACGGTCCCTGTGTGCAGTGTCAGTTGTCAGTATTGTCTTATATTAGATTCCCAGGCTACATCATTTTTGCTGGATATAAACAGCATTGCAAAGATTTCTTGTTGCTGTTTGTTTAATGATGTAGCCTGCAATATGTTGTCTTTTTTCTTCTTGTGGCAATCTCCTGATCAGTTTTCTGAGTGAGGGGAACCACTGCTCCCTTACTAGAGCTCCGAGGAGTCTATTCTATTTCAGTGCCCGGCTGGGCTGGCCCAACCATTAACAAGACCAGGCGATCAATTGGCAGCGACAAGGAAAGGCAACAAAATATTTAGCAGTCAGATCAAAGATCCTGACGGTCCCACCAACTCAGAGCCAATAGAACAGAGGGTCTCTTATATTAAAGGGCACTAGGGTGTTGCACCGAACACACCGACAGTGCCAAAACTATGGCGCGTTAGGTGCCACACCGCTGCATTAACTAGTGGGGCATGAAAAGCTTTTCCCTGGCATTTAACGCAGAGCCCTGTCCCTTAGCACACGGCACATTATCGCGGGTGCATTTAATGCCGCCCATCAAGGTGCCTTAGGCGATCCCACACTAATGCAGTTAGCGCAGTGTGAACCCCGTGTTAACTGCACAGAGCACACCGCGCCCACTCTCCACCCCCACCCCACCCACTCGCTACTCTAAATGGGGAGGGTCCCGCGCTGCTATGGCCATGTGCTAGCTCGCAATGCGTATTCCAATGCACATTTGGCATGCACCAGAACACACTCTCAGTTAATGCAGGGAGAGTGGGCTCACACATGCATACAAAGCAAAGTTTCATATTCAAAAGTATGCTTCCCAGTTATGCATTTTTATTGGATTGTTGTGGGAGGGATGGTGCGAGGTGATCGTGATTGTTGAATTTAAATATCAAAATGTTGGACTGGGGGGTGCAAGGCTAGAATTTTGCCTAGTGTGCCCAATATCCTTGCCCCAGCCCTGGTACCACGGAGGAGGGAGGGAGGTGACACCAGCTTATCATTGCCTTGAGCCCCCCCCCCCCCCCGTGTGAAGTGGTGCAGACTTTGTATGTTTCTAATGCAGGGAAAGGGACAGTGAGATGGGGGGATTTTTAGGGGTAGCCTCCGCTTGTTTTTTGTTCAGGTGTTGTGGCTGAGCTCCTGACCACCCTGTCCCACCTGTCTGCTCTTGCCACTGCACGTGCACAAACCCATGCATGAGGACAGGGCCTGTTGCGAAATGCACCTAAGTCTGCGGTGTGATCTCGGAGGTCCTGAGCAATAGTCAAGAGCTTGTCAGCTCTATTTTAGTCCTGCATGTGGTATGCAGAATTCCAAGAAAGCAGTGCGTGACTTGTGGGGGGAAGAGCAAGACTGTGAAGTCTGTCTTAGAGCCTCTACAGAAGATCACATCAAGGTGCTGATTAAGTGATTCCAGTACTGCGCTTGGGTACACATTACATCTTTTCTGAGCAAGCAGCAGTGCTCTGGTTTATACCCAAACACTCCTTGCCTTCTTTCTGTGTATTTGTCTCAGACGCATGCGGTCTAAATCGGGCGCAGCACATGCTCTGGTTTACATGATAACATAATTTCATATGACTTTTCCCTGACACACTGCAGCTGCTTGTCTTCGTCTGCAAGGATTCTGTTTACCTATCGGCCAATAAATTTTTCTGAAATAGTAACTTAATGCCCAGTAGTATCTCCAGATGCTGCTAGGTCAGAGGGTCATTGAGTGTAGGCACCTGGTTGCCAAGGCCCCTAGCTGAGTCCTTTCGGTTGTTATTCTTGTGGGTGCTTTGAGGTTGAGTTTGGAATATAACCTTCTCTGTATCGCCTTGAGGATTTTCTTCACACAAATATTTTCTGTTCTATGTCACAGCTTAATCCCTCCAAGCTCCAACCTTTCTGTTCTTTCACTTTATTACTGCAAGATATAGATCGGGTGTCTACATTCACATCTTTATTACGACGTTACTGCAGGATAACATCCATCTGTTTGCTATGGGAAGGGAGAGAGATGAGAGTGATAAAGAAAAGTCATCCTTTTAACATCATGGATACATCACATGAGTTCACCTCCATGGAAAAGAAGCTTCTTAAGGAGGCTCCATGGAACAGCATGTCAGATGTTAGGGAAATCAAAGAAGTGTATTGTTCTTTCCTGTCACATAAACGTAATTCTTTATACTGATTCCAAGCAATATATATAGGTCTCAGACTCATCAGGCGTTATGCATGTTCAGATTTATGGCATACTCTGAAAAACGCCTCAGATTGCATCAATGACCTTTGATGATATTTTAATTGCTTAGACTCAATTAGAAAACTTGAAAAAATATGCGCATGCTCAACTTGAAAGTAATTAGAGAGACTGAAAGTTGTACTTAGCTTTTCAATGTCATCCACAAAACTTAAAGTCACTCAGAACTCAGAAAAGTGGAAATCATACTGGGATTTGCAATGACTACCCCAATGCCACCATCTGCACTATATCAGCATTTCACCGCACTCCGGAATTTCCCGCCAGTGTGTGGGAGGACTATGGGAGTGTATAAAGAACGCACGCATGCGCGGCGTTTTTTTGGGAGGCTGGTAGTTCATGGAGCTGATCGCCAAGGGAAGATATGTGAATAACACTAACCAGCAAGAGCAACTAGTGAAACACTTTTGCGTTGAAGCTTGCGAAATGCAATTGAACGCGGGTGCTTACCAGGTAACCCCCTGAGGAAACCACTTTTATGTGACAGGAAAGAACGATACACTTCTTTGATTATTATCAGAGTATTCAGTTTAATAATTGACATTACAGCTCTGAATACGTGACCCTTGTTAGATGTTAGGGAAAGCCGCTGCATAAAGAAATGAAGGGTGTTGTTGTTAAGTGCCGTCGAGTCGGAGTCGACTCATGGCGACACTCTGGATAGCTATCCTAAATTGTGTTCAGTCTTGAGTCAGGCGGCTCATTGTTGACAGAGTGGTACCCGTAGCTGCTGTTATTGTATCGATCCATCTCATTGCTGGCCTTTCTCTTTTGCGTTGACCTTCTATCTTGCCAAGCATGATGTCTTTCTCTAATGATCTCTCTCTTCGCATGATGTGTCCAAAGTATGAAAGTCGAAGTCTTGTCATCTGAGCTTCTAAAGAAAGCTTAGGTTTGATCTCCTCTAGTACCGACTGGTTTGTTCTTCGGGCAGTCCATGGTATACACAGTATTCGCCGCCAGCACCATAATTCAAAGGCATCAATTTTCTTCCTGTCTATCTTTTTCACTGTCCAGCTTTCACATCCATATGATGTTATTGAAAATACCATGGCTTGAACAAGTCGAATCTTTGTATGGAGAGAGACATCTCTGCTCTCGAGAGTCTTGGAGTGGAGGAGTGGCCTAGTGGTTGGGGGCAAGTTATTTTAGGCCAGAAGGTCAGGGGTTCAAATCCCATTAGAAGACAGCAACCTTAGGCTGGAAGGACTGGGGTTTCTAGTCCCACAGGTGCTCCTTGTGGTCTTGGACAAGCCACTTATTTATTTATAGTCTTTTTTATACCGCGCTATTCAGCATCAGCGCGGTTTACAAGAAACAATGAAAACACACATTTCCAATAGTACTTTGTGTTTACATATGAACAGGAAATTCAACTTGGTTAACAGGGTAACTATATACAATAACAGTATATACAATTCGCAGACTGGTCATGTGCTCATTTTGGTTTCAGACAATGGAGATTTGGGTGGTTTCAGCAGTTGGTGCTGAGCTTCTATTGGTTTCTGGGTAATGCAGGAGGAAGAGGTAGTGTTTCAAAGCCTTCCTGAATTGGAATATGTCTGGGATTAACTTAACCCTCCATAGCCCATGTCCCCTGTAAAATAGTTATCTCCAAGTTATAATGCCCTGTTCAATGTAATTTCAGTTTGTTCAATGTAAACCACACTGATGCAGAAAAGTGCGGTATATAAGAGAATATAAATAAATCTTATCTAGGTCTTTCATAGCCATTCTGCCAAGAACAATGCATCGTTTGATTTCTTGACTGTTTGTTGCTTCTTTATTGATAGTTGATCCAAGTAGGTTAAAGTTGATCACAATTTCAATTTCTTCTCCTTCAGCGATGAACCTGTTGATTATGCCAGTTGTCATGATCTTTGTCTTCTTTACATTAAGGTGCAGGCCCATTTTGAGACTATGTTCTTTGATTGTGAGAAGCAAATGTTTCAGATCATCTTCACTTTCAGCCAGTAATGTAGTATCATCAGCATAACAAAGGTTGTTGATGAGTCTTCCACCAATCTTCACACCTCTGTCTTCATACAATCCTGCTTCTCTGATGATTTGTTCTGCATCTAAATTAAACAAGTAGGGGGAAAGTATGCAGCCTTGTCTTACACCTTTGCTTATTTTAAACCATTCTGTTTCTCCTTGTTCCGTTCAAACTGTTGCATCTTGATTAATGTACAGATTGTGCAAGAGTACGATCAGGTGTTCTGGTATACCCATGCTTCTTAATGTGGCCCAGAGTTTCTCATGGTTTACACAGTCAAAAGCCTTGCTATAGTCAATAAAGCACAAATAGTGCTTTATATGATCCAACTTTATATGATCCAACTTAACTATACCTAAGAGCCAAAATAAACACTCCTAAATTTTTAGTATGAATCACTGTTTATAGAACCACCACAAGCATAGCCATAAGGCTCCTCTCATGCAAAACTTGTATATATATTCTCATATTGTATATATGTATATATATTCTCATATTGTATATATGATCACTCCTATATTGTATATATGTTACTCCTACACTGTAATTACTAGTAATTTCTAATGATTCTCACCCGAAAATCAAATGTAAATTTTTGACTCATCACGGATGTAACCATAGTTATGTTTGACGTGCAAGTTTATCCTCTTCTGATCCCTGGAAGTAGCGGTATATAAATAAAAAAATAAAATAAAATAAAATAAAAAAATAAATAGATATCCTTTTGGTATTCTTTAGTCTTTTCAAGGATCCATCTCACATCCACAATGATGTCTCTCGTTCCTCGCCCTTTCCTGAACCCTGCTTGCACTTCAGGTAGTTCTTGTTCCAGGTATGGTTGTAGTCTCTTTTGAATAATCTTCAGTAAAATCTTACTGGCATGTGGGATCAGAGCGATTGTTCGATAATTTCCACAGTCAGTTGGATCACCTTTCTTTAGTATTGGTATAAACACAGATCTTTTCCAGTCAGTTGGCCATGATGTTGTCTTCCATATTTCTTGGCAGAGCCTTGTAAGTACAGTAACAGCTGCAGCAGATTGCTGCAATACTTCTATAGGAATGCTATCAATGCCTGGTGCTTTGTTCTTTGATAAGGCTTTCAATGCTGCTTCAACTTCTTTTTTCATCACCAATGGTTCCCGATCATAAGGTTCAGGTTGAAACGGCTGTTGGTCCACTTGATCTTTATCATATAAAAACTCTGTATATTCCTTCACCTTTTCTTGATCTTCTCAGCATCATTCAACATAGAACCGTGAGCATCTTGTAACATTCCAATTCGAGGCTGGAACTTTTTCTTTAACTCTCGTAGCTTTAGGAAAGCTGATCTTGTTCTTCCTCTAATAGTTTCTGCTTCTATTTCCTTGCAAGTGTCATTGTAGTACGTTTCCTTGTCCTGTCTTGCTGCACGTTGGAAATCTCTGTTGAGTTCTGCGATTGTCTTTCTTTCTCCTCTGGCTTTAGCTTCTCTGCGTTTCTGGGCAGTTTTCAGAGTTTCTTCCGTCATCCATTTTGGCTGCTTTTGCTTTTTCACCTTTTGTAGAGACTTCTCGCTTTCTTCCATCACAACCTTCTTGATGTCATTCCATAACTCTTCCGGAGCTCTGTCATTTGTATCTAAAGCAGCAAATCGATTTTGCAGGCAGTCTTTAAATTCCAGTGGTATATTCTCAAGGTCATATTTTGCTGCATTCATGAGTGGTTTGCTCTTTTTCAACTTTAGCTTGAGTTTGCATACTGGTTGTTGATGATCTGTACCACAGTCAGCTCCAGGTTTTGTCTTTGTTGATGTTATAGAACTTTTCCATCGTTGACTTCCACAGATGTAGTCAATTTGATTTTTATACAATCCATTGGGTGGAGTCCATGTGTACAGTCGCCGCTTGTGTTGCTGGAAGAAGGTGTTTGAGATGAATAGATCATTGGTCTTGCAGAATTCTATCAGTCTTTCTCCAGCTTCATTTCTGTTGCCAAGTCCATATTTTCCAACTACTTTGCCTTCTTCTTTGTTGCCAACTTTTGCGTTCCAGTCACCCATGACTATCACAATATCCTGTTTGCATGTTCTGTCAATTTCAGCTTGTACTTGTTCATAGAACTCTTCAATTTCATTCTCTTCTGCAGCTGTTGTTGGGGCATATACTTGAATTATAGTTGTGTTGATAGGCAATCCTCATAGACGAATAGAGATTAAGCATTCGCTGACTGCATTGTATTTCATTACAGTTCTTGCAAGTTTCTTCTTTATTATAAATGCAGCACCATTTCTTCTTTGTCTTTCATTTCCAGCATAGTAGACCATGTGATCATCTGATGCAAAGTGCCCCATGCCAGTCCATTTCAGTTCGTTCGCTGACACCCAACAGATCAAGTTGTACACGTTCCATTTCATTCTTGACCACCTCCAACTTCCCTTGGTTCATGCTTCGTATGTTCCATGTTCCAATGCGTAAGACATCTTTACAGCTTCTGACTCTCATTTCATGCGCAGCTACATAAGCAGTCAGAGTTCCCGAGGGCTTTGATCCAACCACATCATAAATGCTGGCTTTACTCTGAAAAGTCTTCAGCTCTTCCCCAGTAGCTAGTTGAGTGCCTTCCGATCTGGGGGTCTCATCTTCCAGCACCATAGCACAATTTGTTTTGTTGTAACTATCCATTGGGTTTTCATGGCAAGATACAGAAGTAGATTGCCGGGCCTTTCTTCCGCGCAGTTTAAGTTTGGTGTTCTTGCCGTTGTCACAAAAATGTGATCCTCCGCCGTCAACACTATCCCATTCTGCTGCTGCCCAGATGGGTGGTTTGTCTTGGTCTGGCACCTCAGCTGAGACCTGTCCATCTTGGGAGACCCTGCCAGTAGTTAAACTACCGATAGTTTAGCTCTCAGCATCACTGATGCACGCAAGCCCTCACAGCACGACAAGCTGCAAACCAAGTGAGAGAAATGAAGGGTAGCTGTGTACTTTTAAGCAAAGACAGTTATTTACAAGCCAATGAAGGGGTTCGGAAGAGGCATCATCAAAAGGTAGTGGATGTCTAAAGATACTAGCCTTGAGTAAGAAACATAGAAATATGAAGACAGAAAAAGACCACATGGCCTATCTAGTCTGTCCTTCCATATCAACAACTTCAACAGTCCCCTTTTTTCCTTTAGAGATCCTCTGTGTTTGTCTCATGCTTTTTTGAATTCAGTTACTGTCCTCATCTCTACCACCTCCACTGGGAGACTATTCCACAGATCCACCACTCTTTCTGTAAAGAAATATTTCTGCATATCACTCCTGAATCTATCCCCCTTCACCTTCATCCCATGTCCCCTCGTAGCAGAACTTGCTTTCAATCAAAAGAGGCTCTTCCCCTGTACATTTATGCCATGTAGGTATTTAAACATCTCAATCATATCACCTCTATCCCGCCTTTCCTCTAAGGTGTACATATTAAGAACCTTAAGTTTGTCCTCATATGCTTTATAATGAAGACCACTAACCATTTTAGTAGCCACCCTCTGCACCGACTCCATCCTTTTCACATCCTTTTGAAGGTGCGGTCTCCAGAATTGCACACTATACTCCAAATGAGGTCGCACCAAAGACTTATACAGAGGCATTATCACCTCCTTTTTTCTGCTAGCCATTCTTCTCCGTATGCACCCAAGCATCCTTTTAGCTTTTGCCGTCGCCTTTTCTACCTGTTTAGCTACTTCAGGATCATCAGACACAACCACGCCTAGGTCCTGCTCTTCTTTAGTGGACAAAAGTACTTCACCCCCTATACTATATTGCTCCCTTGGATTGCTGCAGCCCAAATGCATGACCTTACATTTTTTAACATTAAATCCCAGCTGCCAAATTCTAGACCGTTCTTCAAGCTTAGCTAGATCCCTCCTCATGTTATTCACACCTTCCTGGGTGTCTACTGTCATTGTTCGGATGTAAATAGTTCAATGTTATGAATCCCAGTTACTATGTCCTGTTTGATGTAAGCATAAGGCACTTCCCCGCCTTGTGTAAAATTGTTAACTGTAAACCGCGCTGATGTCAAATAGCGCGGTATAGAAAAGCTAGAAATAAATAAAATAAATAAATAAATAATAAAAAAATACTCTATTGCAGATTTTGGTATCATCCGCAAAGAGGCAAACCTTACCCGACAGCCATTCCGCTATATCACTAACAAAGATGTTAAGAATCGGACCAAGGACAGATCCCTGGGGCACACCACTGGTAACATCCCTCTCCTCAGAGTGAGCTCCATTTACCTGTACTCTTTGTCGCCTCCCACCCAACCAATTTCTAACCCAAGCAGTAACTTTAGGGTCCATCCCTAGGGTGCTCAGTTTGTTTATAAGTCGCCTGTGAGGAACAGTGTTAAAGGCTTTACTGAAATCTAAATACACCACATCTAGGGCTCTCCCTCGGTCCAACTCCCTGGTCACCCAGTCAAAGAAATCAATCAATTTTGTCTGACAAGACCTGCCTCTGGTGAATCCATGCTGCCTCGGATCCTGTAATCCGCTGGACTCCAGAAACCTCACTATTTTCTCTTTCAGCAGCATTTCCAATAATTTACTCACCACCAAAGTTAAACTAACCGGCCTGTAGTTTTCAACCACATCCTTACTTCCTCTTTTATGTAAAGGGAGCACATGAGCCTCTCTCCAGTCCTTTGGCACCACTCCCGACTCCAACGAGGCATTGGAAAGGTCAGTGGAGCTGCTAAAATGTCCCCAAGTTCCCTCAGTATTCTAGGGTGTATCCCATCCGGTACCATCGCTTTGTCTACTTTAAGTTGAGCTAGTTTCTCACGAACACAGTCTTCTGAAAATTGTTTGAGATGTCCCTCGCTTCTGTTCCTGTTTGTGGATGTTTTCTGAGGTCCTGCTCCTGGTTCTTCATCTGTGAACACAGAACAGAAATATTTGTTAAGCAATTCCGCTTTATCCTTATCAGCTTCTACATATTCCTCCCCTGCACCCTTGAGTCTGACAATACCACTTTTGCTCTTCCTCTTCTCACTAACATATCTGAAAAATGTCTTATCCCCCCCATTTTATTGCCTTTGCTGTTTCCTTCTCTTTTTGAATCTTTGCTTTCTTGACTACTTTGCTAGCTTCTCTAAGTTTGTCCAAATATAGATGCCTGTCTTCCTCTCTCTGTGATCTCTTGTATTTCATGAAGGCCTCCCTCTTTTTCTTCACCTTTTCAGCTACTTCTTTTGAAAGCCATAGCTGTCTCCTTTTCCTTTTACCTTTATTTACCATTTTAATTAAAAGGTTGGTTGCCCTTAAAATATCCTCTTTCAGTTTTGCGTACTGTTTTTCTACATCCCCCAGCTGTTCCCATCCCGCTAATGACTCCCTGAGGTATTGGCCCATCTTGGCAAAGTTAGTCTTCCTAAAGTCTAAGATCCTCACCTTTGAATGGATTCTAACAGCCCTAGTCCTAATACTGAACCACACCATCTGGTGATCACTGGATGCAAAATGATCTCCCACTATAACATCAGAAACACTTTCCCCATTGGTAAGCACCAAGTCCAGTATGGCCTCTTCACATGTGGGGTCTGTTACCAATTGCCTGAATAGTTCTCCCTGTAGAGAATCCAGGATCTCCTTACTTCTAGATGATACTACAGTAGGAATGTGCCAATCAACATCTGGCATATTGAAATCCCCTATCAGTAGCACTTCCCCTTTCCTAGCAATGTTGCGTATGTCTTCAATTAACTCTCTGTCCACTTCTTCCTCTTGTGAGGGAGGTCTGTATATCACACCAATGCAGATAGATTTCTCTTTCCCTCTTTCTAGTTTAACCCACAATGCCTCCTCTCTCCCTAACTCTGTAATTCCAAAGCTTTAGTAGTATTTTTTACATACAGTGCCACTCCTCCTCCCCTTCTTCCTACCCTGTCCTTTCTGAATAGAGTTGATTGCAGAACTATAGTGTAATTTGGAAGCTCTTGATTATCAAATAAGTCCAGGAAGCAGAAGAAATGGATTATTGAGCATGTCCAGTAAGAGGAAAGCTCTAGTCTGGGGATTCTAGGGAAAGCTTCCTGCAGGACGAGAAGGTGCATATCCTGCCCTTGAACTAGTTTGCTGCTTCCCCCTGGAAGACGGAAGAAAGAATGGAAGATTAACTTTTAGTGGAGGGTTTGTTCTTTCATAACTGAGAAATTACAGATCTATCCCTCATGAAGGGAGGAAAATCTGCCTGAGGTGACTTCAGATGGAAAGTAGGAAGGAGTCTGGACGAGGCAGGGTCGTCTCCGAATTGTAAGATATAAGGAACTTCCGTCATGCAGAATGGCAGAGGATTCTGGAGAACTTTGGAGAGGTTCAGATGCATCTGGATTTATCCCCAACTAATCTCCTATGCAAGTTGCATATAGGAAAACTTGTCCTATGTTCCTTGGCAACCATTTTTTTTACTAATTAACTGTCTGCTTTATTTTAGGACTTTTAAGGGCCTAGCTAGATTTAACATATTAATTTTAAACCTCTAAAGCAAGTTGAGAAATACTTTTGCTTTTTTAATAAATCAGTGTGATTGCTTTATTAGTTCTCGCTTACGGTAGTTAAATAAAACAAAACAGAAAATATGGTGATACCTTTTTATTGGACTAACAATGCATTTTTGGACTAGCTTTCGAGGGTTAAAACCATTTCCTCCTTATTTATTTATTTAGCTGCATTTATATCCTGCTTTTCATCGGGTCAAAGCGGTTTAGACAAAGTTTACCCTAGTGTTCCTCGGCTCCACTCCTCAATGTCATAAGAACATAAGAAATGCTATATTGGGTCAGACCAAGTTCCATCAAGCCCATTATCCTGTTTCCAACAGTGGCCAATCCAGGTCACAAGTACCTAGCAGTTTCCCAAAAAGACACACAGGTTCCACAGTGCTTGTATAAGGGCAAGCCGTGGATTACCTGAGTCCTTTTTAATGGTTTATGGACCTTTCCTCCAGGAACTTGTACAAAGCTTTTTTAAAGCCAGAAAACAAACAGCTTTTACTACAACCTCCGGTAATGAATTCCAGAGTTTGATTATGCGTGGAGTGAAAAAATATTTTCTCTTATTAATCTTAAACAGATTACACTGTAGCTTCATTGCATGTCCCCTAGTCTTTCTACTTTTTGATGGCATAAACAATTGATCAATTCCATTCCACTCCATTCATTAATTTATAGGCCTCTATCATATCTCCCCTCAGCCGTCTCTTTTTCCGGGTTGAAAAGCCCTAACCTTTTAAGCATCTCCTCATAGGGGTATCCTTCCATACCCTTTACCATTTTAGTGGCTCTTCTCCACTATATTTTTATTTATTTATTTATACATTTTTCTATACCGCCTATTCCAGAGATCAGAGGCAGTTTACAGGTAACAAAACATTAATAATAGCAAGCTATTATTATTTTTACAGAGAACAATTGTAGGACATTTTAAAATTTAACTCATTAACATGAAGAAACAGGTGGAACTGGTGGCAAATTAATGCCGCACCCTATAACTAATTACATCCAAAAATTACATCAGGTAGCTATTTTCTTAAGTGGCAAACAAATATATTCAAAGTTGGGTGATCTAGGTGGCATTATAGCTGTGTAAGAAGTATGGGTGTGTGCTTTGTCTGGGTAGGATCAGAGTATGGTTGTTGGTTAGTGCTGGTCTGTGAATTCTGAACATCATCATGTAGAAGGTTGTAATAGTGCTGAGTAAATAGATAGGTTTTTAGTTCCTTTCTAAATGATTGAAGGTCTTTAATTTCTCTTAGCTCGACTGGGAGGCTGTTCCACAATGTAGGAGCGAAGAACGAGAAAGCAGTGTTACTTGTCTTCCACCTTGTCTTTCGAATGGTATCCGGAACTAGTAACATGTGTAGGCTCACTCTTCTTCTTGACCTGTTTTCATGTGGGCTATTGATAAGCGTAGACAGGAATGACGGTGCTAAATTATTAAAGATCTTGAATGTAGTAACTAAAGATTTATAGGTAATTCTACACGAGACCGGTAGCCAGTGCAGAGCGAAGAGAATAGGAGATATGTGGTCTGTTACTTTCGCTTTGTAAATGATCCTTGCTGTGACATTTTGGGCTAATTGTAGAGTGTGTAGGTTTTTCTTAGAAGTTCCTTGAAGAATACCATTGCAGTAATCTAAATGAGGTGTTATTAGTGTTTGGGCCGCAGTTCTGAAGTCGGTGCTATCTATCATCAGTCGTAGCTGTTGAATTGTCCTTATTTTGAAGTATATTGCTTTAACAGCTTGTTTTATGTGTTGAGTAAGGCTGAGCGTCCTGTCAAGCGTGACTCCTAGATATTTGACCTCTGCCTTGACTGGTAGGGAGATGTTTCCGATGTTGATTTCTGTCAGTGAGGTGAAGTTCGTATTTCTTGTTACAAATAGTACTTCCGTCTTTTTGAAATTAATATTCATGTTCATTGATTTCAGCCACAATTCCGCTTCAGTTAGGCAGCGGGATATATTGTCATATTCAGGGTTAGATACATCGAAAGATGAGTACATCATAATGTCATCTGCGTAGATGTGATAATTTATCTTGTAGCGTTGAAATTTGGTACAGATGGGTTGAAGGTACAGATTAAACAGTAGTGCAGAAAGGGCGGAGCATTGCGGGATGCCTTGTTCTTGTGGAAATGGCAACGATGTGACTTGATCTATTTGTACATATTGAGTCCGACTAGATACGGTGACCAGAATTGCACACAATATTCAAGGTGCAGTCGCACCATGAAATGATACAGAGGCATTATAATATCCTTTGTCTTATTTTCCATTCCTTTCCTTATGATACCTAGCATTCTATTTGCCTTCTTGGCTGCTGCTGCACACTGAGCGGAGGGTTTCAACATCTTATCATGATGGCACCTAAATCTTTTTCTTGGGTGGTGGTTCCTAATGTGGAACCTTGCATCAGGTAACCATAGTTTGGGTTGTTCTTTCTTAGGTGCATAACTTTGCATTTGTCCACATTAAATTTCATTTGCCATTTGAACGTCCAGTCTTCCAATTTATAAAGGTCCTCTTGCAATTTTACACAATCCTCTTGGGTTTTAACAACTTTGAATAATTTTGTGTCATCTGCAAATTTGACTATCTCACTTCTTATTCCCATTTCCGAGTCATTTATGAATATGTTAAAGAGCAGCGGTCCCAGTACAGATCCCTGGGGTACTGCACTATTCACCTTTCTCCATTAGGAAAATTGGCCATTTAGCCCTACCCTCTGCTTTCTATTTTTTAACCAGTTCCTGATCCACAATAATACACTGCCTCCTATCCCATGACTTTTTAACTTTGCCAAGAGTCTCTCATGAGGGACCTTATCAACGGCGTTCTGAAAATCCAGATACATTATATCAACCGGCTCACCTTTGTCCATCTGTTTATTCACACCTTCAAAAAAATATAATAGATTAGTAAGACAAGGCCTTCCTTGGCTAAAGCCATTTTGGCTTTCTCCCATTAAACCATGATTATCTACATATTCAGTAATTTTGTTCTTTATAATGGTTTCTACCATTTTGCCTGGTAATGATGTTAGGCTCACCATCCTCTAGTTTCCCAGATTACTCCTGGAACCCTTTATAAAAATTGGCGTTACATTGGCCATTTGCCAATCTTCAGATACTACAGATGATTTTATAGTTGTTTCACAGATTACTAATAGTAGGTCTGCAATCTCATATTTTAGTTCTTTCAACACCCTTGGGTGTATACCATCCAGTCCAGGTGAGTTGCTACTGTTTAGTTTATCAAATAGTTGTAATATATCTTCCCAGTTTATAGATATTTCTTTCAATTCTTCTGATGCATCACCTTTAAATACCATTTCAGTCATGAGTATCTTCCCTACATCTTCTTCAATAAAGACCGAAGTAAAGAATTCATTCAGTCTTTCCTATATGGCCTTATCTGCTCTTAATGCCCCTTTTACCCCTCTATCATCTAATGGTTCCACCAACTCTCTCACAGTTTTTTTTTACTACGAATGTACTTGAAAAAGTCTTTATTATGCATTTTTGCTTCCACCTCAAGCTTCTTCTCACATTCTCTCTTTGCCTGCCTTATCATTGCCTTGCATCTAACTTGCCAGTGCTTATGTTGTTTCCAGTTTTTGTCATTTAGTTCCTTTTTCAATTTCCTGAAAGATGCTTTTTGTGGCCACAGCAGCCTCTCTGACCTCATCTTTAAACCATGCTGGCAGTTTTTCGGACTTCCTTCCACCTTTCTTAAAGTGGGAATACAGCTGGTCTGGGCTTCCAAGATAGTATTTTTAAACAACGTCCAAGCTTGATGTAAGTCTTCAACCTTTGCAATTGCTCCTTTTAGTTTTTTCTTAATTATTTTCCTCATTTTATTATAGTCTCCCTTTATGAAAATTAAAAGGCAGTACAGTGCATTTCCTTGCCATCCTTCCTCCATTTATGAAATCAAACATGTTCATGCTATGATCACTATTGCCAAGTGGTCCCAACACCCTTATCTCTTGCACCAGATCTGGTGTTCCACTAAGGATTAGGTCCAAATGGCTTCACCTGTTTTTGATTCAAGAACCAGCTGCTCCAAGAAGCAGTCATTTATTTCATCTAGGAACTTTATCTCCCTAGCATGTCCTGACGTGACACTGACCCAGTCGATACCGGGGTAATTGAAATCACCCATTATTATTACTGTGTTGTAACTTGTGTTAGCTTCCCTGATTTCTTTGAGCATTTCATCATCCATTTGTTCATTCTAGCCAGATGGTTGGTAGTACACCCCCATTGCCAAGTCTTCCCATTTTTACATGGAATTTCAATCCAAACAGATTCTACAGCAAATTTTGTTTCCTGCCCAACTTTAATCCTTTGTGACTCAATGCCCTCTCTAACATATGCAACCCCTCCACCAATTTGATCAGCTCTATCATTACGATATAGTTTTTATCCAGGTGTCATTGTGTCCCACTGGTTGTCCTTCTTCCACCATGTCTCTGAGATACCAATCATATCTAACCTCTCATTTAGTGCTATATATTCTAACTCGCCCATCTTATTTTTTAGACTTCTAGCATTTGCATACAAGCATTTTAGAGGTTGTATTTTATTCATATTAATTTGGTTATCGGTAGTTAAGGGTAATTTGGAAGCTTTAAGCTCTGTCTGCTCTGTACTTAAGGACATTTGGGTTACTTTTGTCTTTATTGGAGCCTCTCTGTCAATATACTCTTACTTCAATCTTCAATCTTTTATATCATTCCAAACCATGTGCTCTTGGGTGACTGTCGGCTTTCCCCTATTATCTAGTTTAAAAGCTGATCTATCTCCTTTTTAAAGGTTAATGCCAGCAGCCTGGTTCCATCCTGGTTAAGGTGGAGCTCATCACTTTGGAAAAGCCCCTCCTTTCCCCAGAATGTTCCCCAGTTCCTAACAAATCCAAAACCTTGTTCTTAGCACCATCATCTCATCCATGCATTGAGACTCCGGAGCTCTGCCTGTCTTTTGGGTCCTGAGCATGGAATGGGAAGCATTTCGGAGAACGCTACCCTGGCAGTCCTGGATTTCAACTTCCTACTTAGAAGTTCAAATTTGGCCTCCAGAACCTCCCTACCACACTTTCCTATGTCATTGGTACCAACATATATCAAGACAGCAGACTCCTCCCCAGCCTTATCTAACACCTTGTCTAGGTAGCATGTGAGATCCACTACCTTCGCACCAAGCAGCATGTTACCAGGCGATCCTCACATCCACCAGCCATCCAGCTATCTACATGCCTAATGATCGAATCACCAACTATAATGGCTGTCCTAAACCTTCCCTTATGGGCACATGTCCCTGGAGAAACTTTGGCGCGAGAGGGTTTACATCTCCTGGTGGATAGGTCCTAGCTACAGGATCACTTCCTGCTATACCAAGTGATGCTTTGCTTTCATGTGACCTCTCTCCATGGCATCTGAGAGGCTGCCAGATTGGAGATGGGACTTCAGTACTAAGTCCCTGTCAGTTTTGTCTATGTACCTCTCTGCCTTCCTTATGTCCTGCAAATCTGCTACTGTCGCCTCCAGAGATCGGACTCGTTCCTTGAAAGCAAGCAGCTCCTTGCACCTAGTGCACACGTAAGACCCCTCACCAACTGGTAGAAAATCATACATGTGACACTCAATGAAAGAGACTGGAAACCCTCCATCTCACTGCTGGACTGCTGTCTGCATCTTAGTTTTAAGGTTTTCTTCAGATATTAAAGTTGTTAGTTAGGTTTGCAAGGGAATACTTAGTCCAATATAACTAAACATATGTTAAATAGACTTTGTTCACCTCAAGAATAATTCATCTCAGGTCCTTAATAAAAGTATTCATGATGAGGATAAGCAGCCGCACTTGAAAGAGATTATGGGCACTTCCCCCCTTTAATAGGTTTAAGAGCCTATAAAGCCTCAGGGCTGGGCTGAGAGGTTCTCCTGAATTCCTTGTTCCTGCTCCTCTCCTGAGTTCCTTTCCCCCTTTACTGTCAGGATTGGAACCTGGAATTCCTCTCAGTGGGATCTCTCCCCCTCTGATCCCTCCTCTGAGCACGCTTTGCTCCTCCTTAGGACAAGCTGTAGGACCTTTCACCCCCTTCATTCTCCAGTAGGGCACTGGGGAAAGCCCCTCTACTAGGCCACCTTCTCCCTTGAGGAAAGTCAGCTTCCTCCTCCTATATCTTTCTGGTCTTGGGGCAATTTCTCCAAAAGGGTTAATTTTGTGCATCCCATGACAGTCATGAACCTCACTCCTAAGCCAGGATATGTGGAGTATGACCTCAGTATCTCAAGTTTACTGCTAGTACTTGCATCGTGCCAAAGAGAGCCTCCTTCTGGAGTTTGGAAGATGTAACATGTATGGGGAATTTATCAAGGTTTGAAACCTGTGACACCAAAGACAATGTGAAATAATGGTATCTATCTGCCACATTTTCATGGTCTCTGACTGCATTTCTTGGCACTTGAAGATCTTTTCCCTGCTAAAGTGATTCACAGAATAGTCTCGGGGCAGTTTCTCCAAGTGGGTTAGTTCTGACTTCTAAGCCAGGATATGTGGAGTCTGATCTCAGACTCTCCTGTGAGGAAGGCACTGTGCTACTTCCTAAACTCTCTTTTATTTTTCCATTCAAAAATTAGGAACTCACAAAGCTTTGACTCCACTTCATTCTCTTTGATGGATACTGCTCTGCAGCAGAGATCCAGAATGTTCCTCATATTCTTCAGTGCAAGAGACATTTCGGCATCCTGCTACAACAGCAAATTCCCTACACCAGCCCGAGTATTTTTTAAAGCAGCATGAGAAAAAGTCCTTTAGACAACATTCAGGGTTTTCCTGAAAAAGTATGATGTCAAAATGCACATTACAGAGTTGAATATTCCATATTTCATAGCAGAGATAAAGGACGGGGCTGGGAGGAAGGACAGGCCGATCCCACACTGTACTGCTGACAACCACAGATAATGCATTGCACACATGCCTATGTTTCAGTTTCTGCCCCGTCATCACCACACAAGAGCAGCTCCGTATCCGATAGCATGACCAGGAAATCAACTAGCTAAAAGCAAAACAAATCTTCTGCCTGTCCAACAGAGTCCTGCAAACTATACAAAGATAACGTTCCCGGCATCAACTGAAAGACAAAGGAGTGTCTCTTGCTTCAAATGTGGGTCACTGTTAAAAAAAGGTAACTGAACCTTCCTGGTGAACAGAAACCACAGTAATCTTCATGGAGGGGAGGGATGGCTGCTCTAAAGAAACACAAAGAAGGGAGACAGCGGAACCGAATCTGGTAACGACACTGGTTTGATAGAAATATTTTCATAAAGACACTTTAGGCTGTGCTGCCATATACTAGAGTAATGTAAAATTATCCAAAGATTCTCCTGAATAGGTAACACCAAACAGGCACGACAGAGAGAGGTTAACATTGTAAGGGGTCTTCAGGCACTACTGAGTAGTAAGTGTATGAGCTCAATCATCAGAAGGTTTTGTCTTTAGGGTTATCAGAAATATTGTGAAATGGTGAGAGTGGAGAAGGGTGTTCAAGAGTAATATCGCAACAGAACTGTGAACAGAAAAAGTCTGTCCTTCCATATCAACTACTACAACAGTCCCCTTTTCCCCTTTAGAGATCCTCTGTGTTTGTCCCATGCTTCTTTGAATTCAGATACTGTCCTCATCTCTACCACCTCCACTGAGAGACTGTTCCAAGGATCCATCACTCTTTCCATAAAGAAATATCTCCCTGTATTACTCCTGAGTCTATCCCCTTTCACCCTCATCCTATGTTCCTTCATAGTAGAGCTTGCCTTCAATTGAAAGAGACCCTCCTATGCATTTATGCCAAGGAGGAATTTAAACGTCTCTATCATATCGCCCCTATCCTGCCTTTTCTCTAAGTTTACATATTAAGATCTTTAAGTCTATCCTCATATGCTTCATAAAGAAGACCACTAACCATTTTAGTAGCCACCCTCTGCACCAACTCCAACCTGCCTACATCCTTCTGAAGGTGCGGTCTCCAGAATTGCACACTATACTCCAAATGAGGTTACACCAGAGATTTATACAGAGGCATTATCACCTCCTTTTTTCAGCTAGCCATTCCTCTCCCTACACACCCAAGCATCCTTCTGGCTTTCACAGTCACCTTTTCTACCTGTTTAGCTACTTTAAGATCATCGGACACATTTACGCCCAGATCCCGCTCTTCTTTTGTGGTGCAGGAATCTTCCATACTGAATGATGGATCATGTGTCATGGGGCCTTTTGTTGTCTCTTCAATCTGATAGTTGGACTCTTTACCTGATTCTGTGCTCCTCCTCACTGGAGGATATTGGAATTGAAAAGTGGAACAAATCTTCCTCCTAAACGTGGATTGAATGGTACAATCTTGGGATTAATGTAGTGGCTGAAAGAATATTCTGGAACACCAAGAGTGGAATTTGGAGAAGGAGGCTTCCTGTCTCAGAATTACAGTGGACTGCAGAGGACCACGCAGTTTGCGTCAATGTTGGTGCTCTGGGCTACAGGTGCTAATACAAGACTCTGAGGGGGACAAACTGAGATGAAATGTCAGGAAATATTTTTTCATGGAATTGTAAGTACAAGAGGATTCCTCTCTTCTTTTTAATCTTTTGGTTCCATTTTGAGACCCTTCTCTTGATAGCCTTTAAGCACGGAAGGACACATTGTGATTTTCAGGTGAATATCTTCACAGATTTTTGTAGGATCCTATTGTACCTGAATGTAGCTCACCTTGTGCTTCTGAGAAAGGCATGAGCTAAATCCAGTTCCCTATCGTTTCAGAAATCATCTTTGACAGGGCCATACTAAGGGCTCTGTGAGTGGTGTGGCCACACAGGGTGTAAGTACAAAATGGGCACCAACATCATCACAGGGCTTCCAAAAAGCCCAGTAAAACCGAGTTCCTGCACATGGCTGGGTGAGGGGGCCCCATGTTCACGAATTGCACAGGACGTATTTCTAGCTTGATACAGTCTTGATCCTTCGCTCCAGCTACATACCAATGAATATGTCTGGCATAGGTGTTATCTGTACGTTGTAATAGCATGCAGGGGTATCACTGGCCCCGGCAGCTGTATAAACGTATAGAGTCTCTGAGGAATTTTCTAGTTAGTGCTCTCACTAGGAGATGCCAAGAGAGGAGTTATGATGTCAGAAAGGCTATAAACAGTAGAGTTTGGGGGAAAACTTGTCTTTTTCTTTCCTCTTTTTCGGCTTTCCAGAAGCAGACAAAGAGCTCAGCAGCCGGGAGCCTGAATCCTGATGCACCAATCAGCCCTGAAGGAAATAAGAAATGAATGATATCCGACAGGAGAGGAGATCTGTAATTTATTTCCCTTTCTGCCAATCTCAAAAGAGGGTAAGGGTCTCCTGAAAATACTGTTGTCCAAGGCACTGACAAGCCCTGGGCACACTGGATTTCTGACCTGGAAGAGAAGCTGATAGGAAGACAGAGGACAGCCAGTCCGAGGCGTTTGCTGATCCATGGCGGGCAATGCCTGGTTTTTGGTGGGGTCTGAGGTTAAAACGAGTATGCACTAAACAGTACAGAGCTCCAGTTCTCCTTTCATGGGCCTGTGCCACTGATTCTGACTGGCAGGACTTAACTCCAATGTGTGTGGCAGGGGTGGAGGGCTGACAGGCCCACCCCATTGGGGATACTGAAGGAGAGGATGCCTAGCAATAGTTTTTGTCAAAGACGTTTATGACATACTAGATTCAAGGAACCCAAAACTGTGAGAGTGTGAGAAGTGTTGTTGCAGAGTCCCGATAAAGAGAAAGAGAAATCCAACCTGATAATCACCCAGAAGAAGAGAGAAGACTTCAAGAATAAAAAAGAAAGTCTTCCTTTTTTGTATTTTGGCTTTTTTCTTTTTTGTGACTGTGAAAATAACAGATACAAACATGCAAAAATAGAAAGAGAGAAAATGACGGCAGATGAGGACCACAGGCCTATCCAGCCTTTCCATCCATACCAACTAAACTCTACAATCCCCTCCTCTTCCTTAGACATCACCCTTGTTTCTCTCACCCTTTCCTGAATTCAGATACCATCCTTGTTTCTGCCACCACTGCTTGGAGGCTATTCCACACATCTACTACTCTTTCTTTTTATTTATTTTATTTTATTTAACAACTTTTATGTACCGCGCTATTTGTTATCAGTGCGGTTCACATATAACAAGGGTGCACAGTCAGAAGACTGTTCTGTGCTTACATTGCAACAGGAGTTTAAACTTGGAGCAACAGGGTAACTATAAACATATGTACAAAATACAATTAGATTAGGTTTGTATATGCAGAACAAATCATCAGAAAAGCAGGAATGTACGAAGGCATCTGAGGTGTGGCTTAGAGTCCGATTCTGGAAGCGGGATGTCCCCACTGAAGATGGGGCCGTTAGGACATGATTCTGGCCTGCGGGAACAAAACGTTCACGCGAGAGCCAGAATCTGGCTGAGGACAGCCCGGCGTGCCCCTCCAACCTGCGGGGACATCCTCCCCGCAGGCACCCCAGATTGCCGTAGTTTCAGACCCCAAGATCCCTGCTGCTCGACCCACGGTCGGCATCCCATGGCCACGATCAAGCGGCGGGGACCCCCCCACACCCGGCCCCTGCCCCAGTGGAGGTTGTCATGCCCCGATCTGCCAAAAAAACTGCTTATACCACCTTTGAGGTGATATAAGCAGTATGGTCCAGCAGGCCCAGCAGCACGTACAGGACCGTGATCTGAATTGGCCCTGTCCGTGTTGCCGATATGCCCTCCCCCGCTCTATCTCCTATCCCTCCACCTCCCACCTCCACCAGCTCTCCCCGTCCTGAAGCACAGGACGTATAGAAGAGAACCAGTGGGGGAATAGGGTTTAGGCGGATTGCGGAGCTGCACGTTCCGGCGGGGTATATAGCCCCGCAACCCACATTATAGACAGGGCCAGACCATCCATTGTGTGAGAATGTTGTTCGCACAGGGCCCTGCACCAACAACATCTCGTACATGCTTTTTGACACCGGCAGGGTTGACTTGAGGTGGAGCAGGAAAGGCCCTGGCTCAACTCTGACAACTGTCGAAGTGAAGAGCACCTTTTTTCTTCACTTCAGCAGCTGATTTGCAGTATAGGCTGCTGGCGAGCCGGAGGTCAAAAGGAACTTTCTGTTTCCCGGCACTTAGTACACCAGCAGCCTATACTACAAAACAGCCGCCGAAGTGAAGAAAAAAGGCGCTCCACTTCAGCTGCTGTCAGAAATGAGCCGGGGCCTCTCCCGGGGAGGGGGAGGGGAGATCTAGGACTGGAACTAGCTAGAGCTGGCAATGGGCTGAGTAGGGGGTGCTTGGACTGGCAATGGGCTGATGGGGGGCTAGGACTGGAAATGGGCTTATGGGGGGCTAGGATAGCACTAGAAAGGATTGATGGGGGGACTAGGACTGGAAATGGACTGAGTGTGGGGGGGGCTTGGACTGGAAATGGGCTGATGGGGACCTAGGATAGGACTGGAAATGGGCTTATGCAGGGGGATGGGAGAATGGGATTACAAGGGAGCGGATGCTGGGTGGGGCTTGAACTAGAAGGGAGCTGATGTTGGGGGAGGGCTAGAATGGGATGGGGCTGGGGGAGTGAGGATGGAGAGGGGAAAATATATTTTGTGTGGGAGGGAAGAAAAATCTACGATTGGCCGGGTATTGGGAGAGTAAGTGGGGACTGAGGATGGAAGGGTGAAATTTGAGTGGATGAAAAAGGAATAAAGAAAGAAATGGAGGAAAGAGCAAAAGAAGAAAGATCAGTAAGTTAAAGCAGATGTAGGAGAGAATGGAAAAAATCTAGAAGAGAGAAGAAAGGACAAATGGACAGCAGACAATGGAGTTAGCAGAAGACACGAAGAAACCAAATGAAAGTGGCTGGAGTAATTGCAACTGAAAAATAAAATGCACAAACAACAAAAAGTAGAAAATACGTTTTTATTTTGACTTTATTAACTGGAATATGTCAGTTCTTGGAAATGTGCATCGTTAACGTCTTTGCGTTTTTGTTTAGTACAAGAGGAAATTAATTGATAGTTTTATTTCTCCAGTGTTGTGCATTCCAAGTTTGGCTTTTGGGTTCCCAGTTTAATTATTGTCTTCCTATTTCTAAATTGTCATCCCTTGTTCTATGTTTGGTAATGGTTTTATGTTTTGCATGTGTAACCGAACTGAAGCATTCTGTTCATGTAGTTTCTATGTGACAGTCCCACTTGTTCTCTTTCCCCAGTAGGAGATGTATTGGTTTTCTCTTTCCCCAGGAGGAGATGTATTGGTTTTCTCTTTCCCCAGTAGGAGATGTATTGGTGTTCTCTTTCCCCAGTAGGAGATGTATTGGTTTTCTCTTTCCCCAGTAGGAGATGTATTGGTGCTCTCTTTCCCCTGTAGGAGATGTATTGGTGTTCTCTTTCCCAAGTAGGAGATGTATTGGTTTTCTCTTTCCCCAGTAGGAGATGTATTGGTTTTCTCTTTCCCCAGTAGGAGATGTATTGGTGCTCTCTTTCCCCAGTAGGAGATGTATTGGTTTTTTCTTTCCCCAGTAAGAGATGTGTTGTTGTTCTCTTTCCCCAGTAGGAGATGTATTGGTTTTCTCTTTCCCCAGTAGGAGATGTATTGGTGCTCTCTTTTCCCAGTAGGAGATGTATTGGTTTTCTCTTTCCCCAGTAGGAGATGTATTGGTGCTCCCTTTCCCCAGTAGGAGATGTATTGGTGCTCTCTTTTCCCAGTAGGAGATGTATTGGTTTTCTCTTTCCCCAGTAGGAGATGTATTGGTGCTCTCTTTTCCCAGTAGGAGATGTATTGGTTTTCTCTTTCCCCAGTAGGAGATGTATTGATGCTCCCTTTCCCCAGTAGGAGATGTATTGGTATTCTCTGAGATTTATTGATATTCTCTATTGGATATGTGCAGAGAAAGGGAGCAAAGAGTCAAAGATGACCCGCAGTTTGCAAGCTGAGGAGACAGGGAGGATGATGGTGCTCTCAACGGAAATAGAGATGGGAGGAAGGGGGAGGTAGCTTTAGGGGAAAAGATAAGAAGCTTCCTTCAGCTTCATATCATGACCCCTTGTGTTTCACAATTCCTTAAAAATATCCATAAATGGCTTTGAAAATAACCTCAATATTTCAGGAAAGTGACATTCTCTATAAAAATGAGGTTATTTTCAAATCCATTTGCAAATATAAAATTGACTTCTTTCCAGTGAGCACATTTTGACACTGTTCCTCACAGGCGACTTATAAACAAACTGAGCACCCTAGGGATGGACCCTAAAGTTACTGCTTGGGTTAGAAATTGGTTGGGTGGGAGGCGACAAAGAGTACAAGTAAATGGAGCTCACTCTGAGGAGAAGGATGTTACCAGTGGTGTGCCCCAGGGATCTGTCCTTGGTCCGATTCTTTTTAACATCTTTGTTAGTGATATAGCGGAAGGGCTGTCGGGTAAGGTTTGCCTCTTTGCGGATGATACCAAAATCTGTAATAGAGTAGACACCCAGGAAGGTGTAGATAACATGAGGGGGGATCTAGCTAAGCTTGAAAAATGGTCTAGAATTTGGCAGCTGGGATTTAATGTTAAAAAATGTAAGGTCATGCATTTGGGCTGCAGCAATCCAAGGGAGCAATACAGTATAGGAGGTGAAGTACTTTTGTCCACTAAAGAAGAGCGGGACCTAGGCGTGGTTGTGTCTGATGATCTTAAAGTAGCTAAACAGGTAGAAAAGGCGACAGCAAAAGCTAGAAGGATGCTTGGATGCATACGGAGAGGAATGGCTAGCAGAAAAAAGGAGGTGATAATGCCTCTGTATAAGTCTTTGGTGCGACCTCATTTGGAGTATAATGTGCAATTCTGGAGACCGCACCTTCAAAAGGATGTGAACAGGATGGAGTCGGTGCAGAGGGTTGCTACTAAAATGATTAATGGGCTTCATTATAAAGCATATGAGGACAGACTTAAGGATCTTAATATGTACACCTTAGAGGAAAGGCGGGATAGAGGTGATATGATTGAGATGTTTAAATACCTCCGTGGCATAAACGTTCAGGGAGAGAGCCTCTTTCAATTGAAAGCAAGTTCTGCTATGAGGGGACATGGGATGAGGGTGAAGGGAGATAGATTCAGGAGTGATATGCGGAAATATTTCTTTACGGAAAGAGTAGTGGATCCGTGGAATAGTCTCCCAGTGGAGGTGGTAGAGATGAGGACAGTAACTGAATTCAAAAAAGCATGGGACCAACACAGAGGATCTCTAAAGGTAAAAAGTGGACTGTTGTAGTTGTTGTTATGGAAGGACAGACTAGATGGGCCTTGTGGTCTTTTTCTGTCATCATGTTTCTATGTTTCTATGTTTCTATTTTCAGGAGCAGTTTCTCCAAATGGGTGAGTTTTGTTCAAACCATGACAGTCATGAACCACACTTCTAAGCCAGGTTACATGGATTTGATCTCAGTCTCTCAAATTTACTGCTAATGTTCAGCATAATACTTGCATCGTGCCAAAGAGCCTCCCTCTGGAATTTGTAAGATGTTATGTGTATGCAGGGCTGGCCTAAAGGTTTCTTTATCTTTATTTGCGATGTTTGATAGACTGCCCAGGCCAAGGCGTCAGGGCGGTGTACAATACAAAAATAGTAGAGGTCACTGAAAAAACAAAGACAGAAAAGAACGCCAATAATAATAGGACAGAGAGAGACAGTCAAAAAGATAGAAGACAGAAAAGATCTAGAGAGGGGGCGGGGCAGTGGGGGACGGAGAGAGGAAGCAGGAGGAATGGCGGATGTGAAGTGATTGAGAGGAGATTATGTGTGGTGGGGGGCGCGGCTGGGGGACAAGGCGCCACCGGCAGGGGAAGGGAGATCAAAAGCTTGACAGAAGAGATGGGATTTGAGGAGGGCTTTAAAGCGGGAGTGGGATAGTTCAGTGCGGAGCGGGAGCAGGAGCGAATTCCATAAAGTGGGGCCTAGAAAGAAGAATGCGGAGTGACGAGTAAGTTCCAGATGGGCCTGAGAAGGGGAGGGGAGAAAGAGACGATTACCAAAAGCTGAACGAAGAAGGCGTGGAGAAGGTTGGAGATGAATGGTGTCGGCCAAGTACTGAGGGGTGCTGGTGTGAAGAGCCCTGTGCGCGATAAGTATTTTGAAGATAAATCTGAACTTAACCGGAAACCAATGGAGAGAGAGGAGGCAAGGAGTGATATGTGAACGGGTGGGGGAACAGGTGACGAGACGGGCAGCGGCATTTTGGACAAGTTGAAGACGGCGTAGCTGAGAGGAGGGAAGGCCTGCATAGATAGCGTTGCAGTAATCCAACCTGGTGATTACAAGCGATAAGACAAGCGTGACCACCGCGGAGGGGGGGGGGAAGAAACGACCGAACAGCCCTTATCTGACGAAGATGGAAAAAGGAAGTTCGAACAACAGAGGAAATGTGCTGGTGAAAAGATAGAGAAGAATCCAGAGTGACCCCCAGGTAGCGGAGAGTTGAAACCAGGGGGATAGGGCGGGAGGCCATAATAGGAGACAGAACAGGAGGGGGGAGTCCAAAAGAGAACCAAATTGCGGAGGATTTGATGGGATTAGCGTGTAGAAAGTTGAGATCGAACCAGGAAGCAACAGAGGAAAGACACAGATTTAGTGGGACGAGGTCAGGGGAGGCGGATGAAGTGTGATGAACCAGGAGAATATCATCAGCGTAGATGTAGGCAGAAATACCAGATAGTTGTATGAGCATGGCAAGTGGGGTGAGAAAGATGTTAAAGAGCAATGGGGCAAGGATAGAGCCCTGAGGAACACCACAAATTGCGTTGGATGGTAGAGAGGTAGAGAAGCCAGAGTGAACAGAGAAAGTGCACGCAGAAAGAAAAGAGCGGAACCACTGCAGGACAGTTCCCCATACACCAAAACTGGACAGACGGGTGAGAAGAGTGCGGTGGTCGACAATGTCAAAAGCCGAGGAGAGATCCAGAGACACCACGAGAGAAAGATCACCACGATCGTGAGCACGGTGGAGTTCGGAGAGTAAAGCCACGAGAATAGTCTCCGTGCTGTGGCCGGCACGAAAGCCCGATTGACGTGGGTGGCGTGCGGAAGTGGAATCGAGGTGGGTGGCAAGTTGAGCAAAGACAAGCTTCTCAAGGATTTTTGAGAGGAAGGGGAGATTGGTAACAGGCCACCAGTTGGCGGGAATGGCGGGATCAAGGGTGGGTTTTTTCAGGAGAGGGCGAACTATGGCGTGTTTCCAACTGGAAGGGAAGTGACCAGAGGTGAGACTGGAATTGAAAATGGAAAGAATGTAAGGAGTAAGTGCAAGATCTGGATTGAGTAACCAGGAGGAGGGCAAAGGATCAAGAGGGCAGGTGGTCTGGTGGGCGGATGAGATGGCTTTAATGAGTTCAGGAGAGGTAATGGGCCAAAATGTGTGCCAAGTGTGAGGAAAGGTACAGGAAGGGGGCGAGGAGATGGCAACAGGGGAAACAGGAGAGTCAGGAGGAGGGGAGAGGGGAGGAGGACAGGCAGGGAAGGACGAGCGGATGGAGAGAACTTTGTTCGTGAAAAAGGAGGCAAGAGTAGAGGGACTGGGGGAAGAGTGGGGAGGATGAGGAGGAAGAGAAGAGGTGGAAGAGAGAGATTTGAGGACATGGAAGAGGTGTCTGGAAGAGTTGGAGGAGGAAGTTATGAGATGAGAGTAGTAAGAGTGTTTGGCTGTGGTTATCATGGAGCGGTAAGAGAGGTGAGCCTGACGAAAAGCGGAATAGGAAGTGGCCGAGCGATGCTTTCTCCAAAGTCGCTCTGCATGGCGAAGATGAGTGTGATGAAGGTATAACCCAGGGTGGTACCAAGGGTGATGGGAGGAGGAGCGGAAAGACACAGGACGGAGGGGGGCTAGAGTGGGAGGAGCGGAAAGACACAGGACGGAGGGGGGCTAGAGTGTCAAGAGCAGTAGAGAGAGAAGAGGACCAAGTGTCAACCTGTTGGTCAACGTAAAGAGAGGAGAATTCGGAAGGGAAAAGGGAATTGGTTGGGGGGAAAGTGTGTAAGGTATGTGGGGTGATGTGCCGTTTAAGAATCGGAGCAGGGAGGACGGAAGGGGGGGGCCCAACTGTCCCAGAAGGGGGGAGGGGAAGGGAGAAAAGGAGACAGATGTGATCAGATCAGGGAACAGGAATAGGCTGAATGCGAGAAGGAAAATAAGGGGAGGGGTAGAGGGAGAGAATAAGGTCCAGGGTCTGGCCTGAGGTATGGGTTGAGCAAGTTACATGTTGGGTGAGAGACAGGTCAGAAAAGAGTGAGGAAAGAGCCTTATCACGAGAACATGATGGGGTAACTAGGTGAGCATTAAAGTCACCCAGAATAACTAAATGAGGGAACAGGAGGACAGAGTCAGATAAAGCAAGAGAGAATCCCAGAGATCTGGACGTAGAGAAGGGGGAACATAGAGGAGGAGAAAATAGATTGGATTGGGGGAGTCGGAGTGGACCAGAAGAGATTCAGGGTAAGCAGGGGAGGGGAAACGAGTGATAAAGAGAGAGTGGAGTTGAAAATTAATACTACACCGCCGCCAGTGTGGCGGAGGCGAGGGGCGTGAAAAGCAGAGTAGCCTGGGGGAAGGCATTGATGGAGAAGAGCATCTCCCCCCTCACGGAGCCAGGACTCTGTGATGAAGAGGGCGTCCAGCGAGTGCTGGATCAAAAGGTCATGAACTAGGTGGGTTTTTGAATGGAGGGAGCAGCAGGAGGGCCAGTGAGAGTGTGATGAATGAAGTAGCCGGGGGGGGACAGAGATGATGAGGGGGGTGGAATTAAGGGAACCGTACGAGAACAGCAGGGAAGGAGGTTAAGCGGATTGCGCGCTATAAAGCCAGGAGGAGGGGGAGCGGATGGATACAGACGGTGGCCCCAAATAACAGGGATAGTAGCCATGTCCAACTTAGGCAGAAACCCTGGCCTCACTGCCCTCCCAGCTGCTGCCGCTGACCCTCCCCCCCAGCTGCTGCCAATTTCATCTCAGGAGGGGGAGGCGGATAGTGGCAGTGGCAGTATTTCCAAAAGCAGCAGCTTTTTGCCATCACTTTCTTACCTGCACAGATTGGACTAGTGGTCAGAACAGTTACCTAATACCTAGAAAATCAAGGGTTCAATTCCCATTAGTTCTCCTTGTGATCTTGGACAAGTCACCTTACCCTCCATTAGCTCAGATAAAAAGATCTGACAGTCTACCTGTAGTGATATATTGTCAATAAACCCAAAGGTAGATTTGGTCAGAATAAGTCAGTGCAGACTTGACAGCACTAAAAAATATCATGGCAATATAGTTTGTATCCAGGTATCACAGTGTCCCATTGGTTGTCCTCCTTTCATCAGGTCTCTGATATGCTAAGCATATCTAACCTTTCATTTAGTGCTATATATTCTAGTTCTCTCATCTTATTTTTAGACTTCTAGCATTTGCATACAGGCATTTTAGAGGTTGTATTTTATTCATATTAATTTGGTTATCAGTTGACAGGGGTAGAAACATAGAGAAACATAGAAACATGATGGCAGAGAAAGACCACATGGCCTATCTAATCTTCCCTTCCATATCAACTACAATTTGGAGTCTTTCGGCTCTGTACTGAAGGGCATCGGGGTTACTTTCATCTATGTTGCAACGTCTCTGTCGAGATACCCTAGTTTCCCTGTCTGTTTTGCTAGTATCCTTCAATGATATATCCTTCCAAACCATGTGCTCCTGGGCAACTGTTGGCTTTCCCCTATTATTTCATTTAAAAGCTGCTTTATCTCTTTTTTAAAGGTTAATGCCAGCAGCCTGGTTCCATCCCAGTTAAGGTGGAACCCATCCCTTCAGAAGAGCCCCTCCCTTCCCCAGAACGTTGCCCAGTTCCTAACAACTCCAAAACCCTCTTCTTTATACCATCGTCTCATTTACACATTGAGACTCTGGAGCTCTCTCTGCCTTTTGGGTCCTGCATGTGGAAGGGAAGCATTTCAGGGAATTCTACCCTGAAAGTTCTGGATTTAAACTTCCTACCTAAAAGCCTAAATTAGGCCTCCAGAATCTCCCTCCCACACTTATTTATTTAGCCGTGCTTATATACCACTTTTCACCGGGTCAAACACTTTCCTATGTTATTCGTGCCAACATGTACCAAGACAGCAGACTCCTCCCCAGCACTATCTAAAACCTTGTCTAGGTGGCATGTGAAGTCCACTACCTTTGCACCAGGCAGGCATGTTACCAGGCAATCCTCATGTCCACCAGCCACCCAGCTATCTACATGCCTACTGATCGAATTTCCAACTATAATAGCTGTCCTAACCCTTCCCTCATGGGCACATGGCCCTGGAGAAACCTCCTTGGTGCGAGAGGTGATTCTCTCCTTTCAAGTGATCTCTCTCCTCCATGGCAACTGAGAGGCTGCCAGATTGGAAGTGGGACTTCAGTACTTCATCCCTGTAGGTCTCATCTATGTACCTCTCTGTCTTCCTTCCTCCAAGTCTGCTACTCTAACCTCCAGAGATCTGACTCTTTCCCTGAGGACAAAGAGCTCCTTGCATCTAGTGCACACATAACACACCTCATCAACTGCGAGAAAATTGCACATGTGACACTCAATGCAAAAGACTGGATAGCCTCTATCTTGCTGCTGGACTGCTGTCTGCATCTTAGTTTTAAGGTTTTGTTTAGCTATTTAAGCTATTTTCTTAAAGTTGCTAGGGATATTTGTACTGATACAACTATACAAATTACCTTTAAGGGACTTTGTTCACCTCAAGGTTAATTAACTTCAGAGCCTTAATCTATTCCTCATGATAATAACCAGCTGAACCTGAAAGTGACTTTGACTACCTTACCCATTTAAGAGGTTTAAGAGCCTATAAAGCTAAGATTATACCTGGGGTGGGTGGGAGTTAGGGTGGGTAGAAGGGAACTAACATTTATTAAAGGCTGGCTTGCTACACAGATCTCAGACCTGTGCTTCTAAGGTAATCTGTTAACAATTTCCTCGGTGATTCACACAGCCCTTGGTTTGATAGTCGGAACCTTTCAAATTGCCCTGTTGACCTTTGACTTGGCTTTAACACCTATTTAAAACAAATTCCCAGATCTCTTGCCTCCTAAGTGTAAGATCTCTTTGTAAGGGTATCTAGAAACAATTTATTTCTTTCAACTCAAAGAATACTTTACCCTATTCTTCCTTCTATGCTAAGCTATACTTTGATTTGATTTAAATTTAAAGCTCTCTGCTGATAGTAAGCCCTGACTGAGTTTTAAATTTAAACTAAAAGCTCTCTGCTGATACTAAGCCCTGACTGAGCTTTAAAGTTAAATTTAACAAGATTCTGAAATGCGGAAATATCTCTCTCCATGCAAAGATTTGACTTGTCCAAGCCATGGTATTTTCAGTAATATCATATGGATATGAAAGTTGGACAGTGAGAAAGAAAGACAAGATGAAAATGTATGCTTTTGAATTATGATACTGGCGACGAATACTGTGTATCCCATGGACTGCCCGAAAAACAAACCAGTTGGTACTAGATGAGATCAAACCTAAACTTTCTTTAGATTCTCAGATGTCAAGACTTAGACTTTCATATCTTGCACACATCATGCGAAGAGAGGGATCATTAGAGAAAGACATCATGCTTGGCAAGGTTGAAGATCAACACAAAGGAGGAAGGCCAGCAATGAGATGGATCGATACAGTAACAGCGGCCATGGATGACACTCGATCAACAATGGACTGCCTGACTGAAGACCGAACACAGTTTAGCACAACTATGCAGAGAGTTGCCATGAGTCAGAAGCAACTCGACAGCACTTAACAACAACAACAAACCAAATACATGCACAATCGTACCCTGCATCATCTTAGCAGCCCTTTTGTGAAGGGCATATGGTTCAATATTCAGCAGTGGTAGTGACTGTGGAGGAGTAGACTAATGGTTAGAATGAGTGACCTTGTAATCAAAGAAGCTAAAATTCAAAGCCCACTGCTATGCCTTGGGCATGACATTTAACTCTCCATTGCCCCAGGTACAAAGGTGAAGTGGCATTTTATAAGGGATGTTTTGAGCAGAACATCCAAAAACTAGGGGAGTGTCAGCTGTGCCTTCTGAAATTGCTCTATTCTGGAGACAGGCTTGGTGCAGGTAGCAAGGCCGGGTACATGCTTGGGTGTAGGCCATCCCTGAAGCGCACGCCTGCAGAGCCAGGTAATTGTATGCCCTGGGCTTGATAGATCAGAAGGGGGGGGGGCGGGCATCTATGTTATGAGACTAGCATATCCTGACCGGCCATTTCAGATACTTAGATGTGCAACAGTGGGCCAGTAATATGTAGATCTTTTGTCCAGGAAATATTAACCACTGCGATGTAAGCACATTTTGCTCTCCCCCCCCCCCCCCACCCCGGAAGCATTGCGGCCCATGAAACAAGCACTTTTTTGCATCTTATTCATGGTCCAGAGCAGGAACAGACCTGACATACTTGTGGCAATTCTGAAACCACACTGTGATGTTGCTCTGCCCAAGGCCTCCACCACGCCCCTGTGTTGCCTGCACATTCTTGCTGGGGATGTCTATATACCTGGCTTTATAAAACGGTTCCAGGGATGTTTCCATGATTTCGACATCTATGTATCCATTTTCAGACATCCAACTCATGAGCAGAGCTTCTGAAAGGACCCCCTTAAATTGTAAACCTTCTGGGAACAGTATACTACCTACTATAGCATGTCTTAAACTACTACTAAATAAATAGATCAGGTTTTTAAACAATGGTTGAGGCATTTAGAAATATATAAATATTCCATGCTGCTATCCAGATAGGTGGTGTATGTTTAAGGTGGTCACCACTGCCATATACATATAAAGATTAATTTTGTAGGTTGTGTCGAGATTTAAGTTATGCATGTAAATCTAGGTATTTTAATCATATACTTCTGTAAATGGATGTTTACATGCACATTTGATGAGGTCACTATTCTGCAAGGCCACGCATCTCATAAATACATGCATTTCCTCTATGGGAGTGTACAGGGGCGGCGCATGACTGGAGTTTAATGTTGCATGCTACCATTTATGCTCAGTCTTGAGAAAGGTACACATGGGACTGTCATAAGTGCTCGTGGTTTAAATGAACACGCTTACACTCATTCTGGAGAAAAGTAAACACAGCACTTGAATAAGTGCTTGTGGCTTAAATGAACATGCCTTCCTGCACACTTACGCCTTATTTTATAAAGTCAAGTACACGCACACTTAACTTTATAAAATAAGTGTGCAACGCATGTGTTCAAATGAGCATTAACCTAGGAGCATCGTATACAATTACCCTCACAGTGCTGATATGCAGCTACTATCTGTAATGCTAAGTGGTTTAATGTAGGATGGCTTTTCTTCTGTCCTAAAACAGACTGCTTAGCTATACGGATAACTCTGCCCTGTGTGTATCTGTAGGTACCAACAGAGAGCACTTATCCACGTGCCAAGACAAAGACCAACCAAAACCGTGGATTGCAATGGAAGAACTGTTTATTCATTAAAATTCAGCCAGGCCCGACACAGGCCGTGTTTCGCAACACCTTCCTCAGGGGTTAATTGGCTGTTGTGATTTCCTTTCCCTTATATCTTGATAGATGTTCCAGGTGAACCTAACCCGGGACACTCAAGGGTTTATACATACCATATACCTTGTAATTAATCAGTTGAATTGAGAACAACCTAAAGTATAAAACAAAACGCGTCAACCGCAACGAAGGGGGCGCGAAGTATATATTACAAAAAAATGAAATGAAGGAAGAAACAATATATACTTCGCGCCCCCTTCGTTGCGGTTGACGCGTTTTGTTTTATACTTTAGGTTGTTCTCAATTCAACTGATTAATTACAAGGTATATGGTATGTATAAACCCTTGAGTGTCCCGGGTTAGGTTCACCTGGAACATCTATCAAGATATAAGGGAAAGGAAATCACAACAGCCAATTAACCCCTGAGGAAGGTGTTGCGAAACACAGCCTGTGTCGGGCCTGGCTGAATTTTAATGAATAAACAGTTCTTCTATTGCAATCCACGGTTTTGGTTGGTCTTTTTCTGTGTGTATCTGTATACTGTTGCAGCATTTAGAAAGTGCCTCGGAAAATCTGTCATGGGCGTTGTTTAAAAATACTGTCTTGAAGCCCAGACCAGATGTATTCCACACTTTAAGAAAAATGGAGGGAAGGCTAAAAAACCCCAGCATGGTTTAAAGGTGAGATCAGAGCGGCTATTGTAGGAAAAAAACATCGTTCTCAAAATGGAAAAAGTAGCCCAAAGACATAAAACTGGAAACAATATAAGCTCTGGCAAGTTAGATACAAAGCACTGATAAGGCAGACAAAGAGAGAATTTGAAAAGAACCTTGCCATGGAAGCAAAAATGCACACAAAAGCTTTTTCAGGTACATTCGTAGCAAAAATTCTGTGAGAGAGTCAGTTGGACCATTCGATGATAGAGGGATAAAAGGGCCACTAAGAGAGGACAAGGTCATAGCGGAAAGACTGAATGAATTCTTTGCTTTGTTTTTACTGATGAAAGTGCAGGGAGGTTACCTATACCTGAAATGGTATTTAAAGGTGATGCTTTGGAAGAAATGAAAGAAATATAGATAAACCGGGAATATGTATTATAACTATTTGATAAATTGAAGAGTAGCAAATCATCTGTACTGGATGGTATAATCTGAGGGTGTTGAAAGAACTGAAATATGAGATTGCAGACCTACTATAATCTGTGAACTATCATTAAAATCATCTGTAGTACCTGAGGAATGACGAATGGCCAATGTAACACCAATTTTTAAAAAGAGTTCAAGGGGCAATCCACGAAACCACAGACCAGTGAGACTCACGTCAGCACCAAACAAAATGGCGAAAACCATTATAAAGAACAACATTACTGAACATGTAGATAGCCATGGTTTAATGGGAGAAAGTCAGCACAGATTTAGCCAAGGAAGGTCTTATCTTACTAATTTGTTATATTTTTTTGAAAGTGTGAATGAACAGGTAGACAGAGGTGAGCTGGTTGATATAGTGTATCTCGATTTTCAGAAAGCCTTTGACAAGGTCCGTCACGAGAGACTTTTGGAGAAATTATAAAGTCATGGGATAAGAGATAATGTACTATTGTGTATCAGAACTAGTTAAAAGATAGAAAGCAGAGGGTAGGGCTAAATGGCCAAGTTTCTCAAAGGAGAAAGGTGAATAGTGGTGTACCGCAGGGATCTGTGCTGGGCCCGCTGCTTTTTAACATATTCATAAAAGACCTGGAAATGGGAATAACAAGTGAGGTAATCAGATTTGCAGACGACACAAAATTATTCAAAGTTGTTAAAACAGAAGAGGATTGTGAAAAATTGCAAGAGGAACTTGATAAATTGGAAGACTGAGCATCCAAATGGCAGATGAAATTTAATGTGGACAAGTGCAAAGTTATGCACCTTGGAAAGAACCCATACTATGATTACATGATGCAAGGTTCCACATTAGGAACCACCACCCAGGAAAATGATTTAGGTGTCATCGTGGATAACGTGTTAAAACCCTCGGCCCAGTGTGCAGCAGCGGCCAAGAGAGCAAATAGAATGCTAGGTATGATAAGGAAAGGAATGGAAAATAAAACAAAGGATATTATAATGCCTCTATATCGTTCCATGGTGAGACCGCACCTTGAATATTGTGTGCAATTCTGGTCGCTGTATCTTAAAAAGGATGTAGCATTATTAGAAAGGTTCAGAGAAGAGCCACCAAAATAGTAAAGGGGATGGAAGAGAGGCTAAAAAGGTTAGGGCTCTTCAACTTGGAAAAGAGATGGCTGAGGGGAGATATGATAGAGGTCTATAATGAATGGAGTGGAATGGGGTAAACATATATTTATTTATTTAACAGGATTTATATACCACTTTTAGAGCAAAGCGGTTTACAGAGAATAGTAAACAAACTCAAGTGGTTGTTTACACTTATCAGTAAGTTGAAAAACTAGAGGACATGCAAAGAAGCTACAATGTAGCCCATTTAAGACTAATAAGAGAAATATTTGTTCACTCAATGCGTAATCAAACTCTGGAATTCGTTACCAGAGGATGTAGTAAAAGCTGTTAGTTTACTGGGTTTAAAAAAGGTTTGGAGAAGTTCCTGGAGGAAAGGTTCATAAGCCATTATTAAAGGGAACCCGGGATAGTCAGTGCTTGACCATGGGGTGAGCAGCATAGAACCTGTGGACCTTTTTGGGAACCTGACCGGTGACCTGTGACCTGGATTGGCCACTGTTGGAAACAGGATACTGGGCTTGATGGACCTTGGTCTGACCCAGTCTGGCATCTCTTATGTTCTTATGTAAAATTCACAGATAAGGGCTTTTCATGATTAGCAGCAGCGGGGCCGACCCAAAGGTTTCTGCCATCCTAGGCATGTCCTGCTGCTGTCACTGTGCCCCCTGAGCCCACCGGCATCTCCAGCCCCCCCCCCCCCCCGACAGCCATCTTTTCACCTGAGAAGGGGTCAGCAAGGTGATTCCTCCCTTCCTTGAAGCACTGGCTTGGGCCTTAAAGCACTCACGGTCTGCCGCTTCTGCCCCCTCTGCCGCAACGCTCTGTCGGAGGGATACGGGAGTGGCGGGCCATCACTGCTCGCATGCGCTTTAAGGCCTGCTATGGGAAAGAAGGGATTGCCTGCTGTCGAGCAGGGTCTGCCGCCCTAGGCCACAACTGAGTTCGCCTAGTGGACAGGCCGGCCCTGAGCAGCAACCATGAAACATGTGCACCCCTTTAAATATTGACCCAATAAAGACAGCGCTCAAGGTACCATCCCACTAGTGTCCTTCTAGCAATGCCTCTATGCACTGAGCTTTGCTGTTATCCTTCCCATTGGATTTATTCAAGCTGCCGACTGCCTTAGCTCATGATTCTCAGGAATCCTTTGTGTCCCTTTAATCAATATGTGCCTCTTGGATTTCTGCATCCCAAGTGCATGATTTTACTCGCTTTCCCACTGAAGCTTCTTTTTCAAACCCTCGATCCGTGCAGTCTCTTCAGGTCCCTTCGCACTACAGCTATCTGCTTCGATCTGCCGCTTGGTGGGAAGGCAGCAGCTGATTAGCAACCGAAACGCTTGTGGGTTCTTGCGTCTTCGCTGTATTCATTAGCTTTTAACAGCTCTGAGGTGTTTCATTTCCCCTCTCCCCAGCGTCCAATCTTACTTCACAACTGAATCCCAAATTAGCAGGCAGGCTTGATTGTAACTGCTTGACATTGTTTGGAAAATAACATTTACTGCTTTTCAATCACATATTTCATTTTAATTTGGAGCAGCTGCTTGACATTCACAAAATGGGAACTGCACAGCAATTAAGCAAATTCCATGGGGTGTTTGATATTATCTATTCCAACTGTTACGCCCTATGTCCGTGCTGTTTTCATGTCCCTATTATAATTCAGTAGCAGGACAGCTCAGGAAAAGCTGGGGAGTTTGGGAGGTTTCTCTCACTTCTTTCAGCAGGCACTGATCTCCTAATAGCACAAGGATCAGAGCCTGCCCAGCCATAGAAACATAGAAACATGATGACAGAAAAAGACCACATGGCCTATCTAGTCTGTCCTTCCATATCAACAACTACAACAGTCCCCTTTTTACCTTTAGAGATCCTCTGTGTTTGTCCCATGCTTTTTTGAATTCAGTTACTGTCCTCATCTCTACCTCCTCCACTGGGAGAGTATTCCACGGATCCACTACTCTTTCCGTAAAGAAATATTTCCGCATATCACTCCTGAATCTATCTCCCTTCACCCTCATCTCATGTCCCCTCGTAGCAGAACTTGCTTTCAATTGAAAGAGGCTCTCTCCCTGAACATTTATGCCACGGAGGTATTTTAACATCTCAATCATATCACCTCTATCCCGCCTTTCCTCTAAGGTGTACATATTAAAATCCTTCAGTCTGTCCTCATATGCTTTATAATGAAGATCACTAATCATTTTAGTAGCCACCCTCTGCACCGACTCCATCCTGTTCACATCCTTTTGAAGGTGCGGTCTCCAGAATTGCACACCATACTCCAAATGAGGTTGCACCAAAGACTTATACAGAGGCATTATCACCTCCTTTTTTCTGCTAGCCATTCCTCTCCGTATGCACCCAAGCATCCTTCTAGCTTTTGCCATCACCTTTTCTACCTGTAAAGCTACTTTAAGATCATCAGACACAACCACGCCTAGGTCCTGCTCTTCTTTAGTGGACAAAAGTACTTCACCCCCTATACTATATTGCTCCCTTGGATTGCTGCAGCCCAAATGCATGACCTGACATTTTTTAACATTAAATCCCAGCTGCCAGATTCTAGACCATTCTTCAAGCTTAGCTAGATCCCTTCTCATGTTATCTACACCTTCCTGGGTGTCTACTCTATTGCAGATTTTGGTATCATCCACAAAGAGGCAAACCTTACCCGACAGCCCTTCCGCTATATCACTAACAGACAAACTAGGCATTTGTCTAGGGTGGCAGCTTCGGGGGGAGGGGGAGAGCGGTGGCAAAGAGCAGGACATTCAAAGCTATGTTTGTAAAGATCTTAAGTGAAGTCCTAGCAGACTGGCTTGTGTAAATATGTATATAACTTTCCTTGGTGTAAAGTGTAGATATGTATATAAGCACCTTGTGTAAAGTCCTAACATCAATCAACTGTAAATCTGTAACTCCTCTTATGTGTGCTACCCACCTCTCTAATCGAATTGTACCTACCCCTAATTGCTGGCCAGTACAACCAGCCTTACCTTGTTTTGCAACCGCTGCTGATCACTGGAAGCAGCGGGATAGAAATTTGTGCGTAAAATAAATAAATAAATAAATACTATAGATTTGGACAGCCAACACTTTGAACTGACTCAGGGGCGACCTTGAGAGGGATGGCCAGGAAACATAATGTGGCATTGTGAGGGGGCCAAGCCAAACTGAGTAAAGCTGCAATCACCGGCCTTCCCCTCCTGCCTGCTCACGGGAGATCAGATCCTCGTAGGCAGACAGAAGGGGAAGGCCGGCAATTGTGGCAGCGAGGTTTTTGGTGGGGCCAGGGCTTTTCTGATACTTCTGGCCAAACCCATCACCATCAGTACTGCTCCAATGTCTGTACAGATAGATATCCTGGCCCAGAATGAAGAATCAGTTTAATGTGAAAGATGTCTGCAGGTGGACTCTCTTTGGAAAAAAGATGTCGGAATTTACGGATGATGTGGCCGGATTCAGAAGCACTTGGGGCAATGAAGACATCACTTACAGGGGCATCACAGATGGAAAATAGCAAAAAGAATGAGAAATTCAGACCCAAATAACCTCTTCTGCTTGAAACTGCACACAAACTCTACCCAGATTCAAGTTCAAAAACGAGTTATCCTGGAAGCAGAAGAGAAGAAGCCATCTCAGTTCTACTTGTTTTGTTGTGGGCCCCTTGCTAGCATCCCTCTCACCCTGCCATTGAAGGGAGCAGCCAGCATTAGGCTGCTAGACTATGATGAAGGACTTTTTCTCAGCCTGGTTTTATTCCTTTGCTGTGGATATCCTCCAATATTCCATTGCTCCTAAGGAAGAGGTGACACTGGCCATGCACCTCATCCTTCCGAGGTTACAGATGAAGATGTCGAAGATCCCCGCTCTGTGCGCCCAGTAAATAAGAAAGTTGAGTCTATATATAGAGCGTAGAAAGCTTCCAGATTCAAGAAGCTTCAGCTGCTGCACCACTCTTTAGCCAGCAAATTCACTCTCAGAATATCCAAGAGCTTCAAGTCGCACTCTTCAGTGCCCTGGGGAGAGGGGCTTGAACTTTGGATACTTTTGAGAGGAACTGTTTCCAGAATGCCATGTGGCATCCTACCAGTCCCGTGTGGTGTCCTACCAGCTCTTCATGGGCATGCAATTATGGACCATCATGCGTAGCCTCGTCACTATCTTCCTGCAGACTAAGCCAAGCAGTATCGTTCCCTCATGAGGCAAGAGATGGGGTATGGAAAGTACATTGTCCATGCAACATGTGATATGACATCAACAGCATCCTCTATGTTTTATGTTTATGTTTTATTCATACTTAATATACTGCCCTTTGTGGGTCATACAAAGTGGTTACAAAATAAAAACTAATCCCACACAAAAGAAAAGAACTGCAATATTAGATTTATTTATTTATTTTATTCGCATTTTTATACTGCGATTTCCTACAGATCAATTGCAGTTTACAACGAACAATATGAATTGCAAAAGACGGTACGAATTCAGTTTACATGGAACAGCATCAACTATGTACAATAACAATAATAACAAAATATAGTAGGATTGTTAACTATATACATGAAGTTCTTGTATTAGAATTGTTGAAGCATTCTGCTGGGGGGGGGTCATTGATTAGTTGTGTAGGACGCCTAGGTTATGTTCGGTAGTTATGTTATAGAACCAAAGTGCTGTGTGAACAGATATGCTTTGAGTTTTTTTTCGAAAAGAAGAGACGTCTTTTGTAATTCTTAAGCTATCTGGGAGCTTGTTCCAGAGGGTGGGAGCACCGTGGGAAAATGCCCTGTTTGTGATTTTTGTAGCCTTTCTGTAGTCTGCAGCTGTTGCAGTTCCGTTGAGTACGGGTGTTCTTCCCACCGGAGATGAGGGAGGAGAGGTAGGACGGGGCAATGTCGTTAGTTCGTTTGAAGGTGGTTACTATTATTTTGTACTGGGTATGGCATTCTATTGGGAGCCAGTGCAAATTGCATAGGATTGGTGTGATGTGATCCATTGGATTGGCATTTGATGTTATTCTAGCTGCGATATGGTGAGCAATTTGGAGTGGTCTTACTGTTTGTTTAGGCAGTCCTTGGAGTCATGAGTTAGATAGATAGGATAGCACACAGCCACAGACAGTAGCAATCATGCAAACCAATAGGAGCTATATGCGAGCCAAATTAGCTTTACGCAGTGCTCAAGTAGCCTGAGAAGAAAATGACCCAAAGGCCTGTTAAAAGAGATAGGTCTTTAATAGAAATTTGAATTTTGGCAAGGAAAGTTCCAACTGAATGTATGTGGGTAAGCAATTCCATAACCAAGGAGCAAGAGAGAAGAAATCAGAATGCTTAATAGACTCAAATTTAATGTGGGTAGGGGACGGAATGACCAGCCGACAGTCCTGAAGGGAACGTAGGCAGTGGGAAGGGGCGTAAAGATAGATGAGGGCGGAAAGATAAAGCGGGATTTTACCAGAGAGTATCTTGTGAATAAGAGTCAGAATTTTGAATGACACTCACTGGGAAAGGGAAGCCAGTGTTGATTGATAAGAGGGGGAGCGACAGGATCGTATTTACGCACATATGAGAGCAAACGGATGGCAATGTTCTGAATTCTTAAGCGAAGAGTAGAGTAAACCTGAACGGACAATGTTACAATAATCCAGGCACGAAATAACTGTAGTGAGGAGCTGATTTATCAAGTAAATGATGCAACGTCCTACAACTGCAGAGAACGATAAAGGAGGATCTGACAATTGCACTTATGTGATCAGAGAAGGAGAGAGCCAAATCAATGTAGACTCCCAGATATTTGAAAGTAGATTGAAGAGCTATAGAAGCAGAGCCAAGGATGGGAGCCAAAGAGGGAACAGAACCAGAGACAGTGATCCAAGTAGCGGTTGTTTTGGAGGGATCTAATTCAAAAAAATAATCAGCTAAACAGGAAGAGAGAGATAGCTGTCCGAGAGCTATTCACAAATTTGAGATCCGGAGCTAAACTGTCAATGGTAAAGATGAGAAGAATGTCATCGGCATAGACGTAGAAATGTATGACAAGGGACTGCATCTGAGTGGCCAGGGGGCTAAGGAAGACATTAAAAAGAATTGGAGTGGAGGAGTGGCCTAGTGGTTGGGGCAAGGTACTTCAGGCCGGAAGGTTGGGGGTTCAAATCCCACTAGAGGACAGCAACCTTGGGCCGGAAGGACTGGGGTTTCTAGTCCCACAGGTGCTCCTTGTGGTCTTGGGCAAGCCACTTAACCCTCTATAGCCCATGTTCCCTGTAAAATAGCTATCTCCAAGTTATAATGCCCTGTTCAATGTAATTTCAGTTTGTTCAATGTAAACCGCACTGATGCAGAATAGCGCGGTATATAAGAGAATGTAAATAAATAAAAGAGCAGAACCCTGGGGTACACTACAGGGAAGCGAGTACTGAGAGGAAAGTGAATCTTGGGAGAGAACCTGATAGGTGCAACCACATAGAAAAGAGGAGAACCAAGACAGAACAGTACTATGTAAACCAATGTCAGAAAGACAGGAAAGCAAAGTCTTGTGATCAAGCAGATCAAATGCCACAGTGAGATTGAGAGAGACAAGAAGAGCAGAGGAACCCCAATCCAGGATACGGTGCAGATCATTAAGAACAGTTTCTGTGCTATGATACAAGTGGAAGCCGGACTGGTGGGGATGGAGAACTGAGGTGTGTTCCAAATGATTAGTAAACCGAGAAAGGATGATAAGCTCGCTGAGTTTAACAGCAAATTGAAGATTGGCAATGGGTCTATAGTTAGCAGGGTCAGATGGGTCAGATCATGCATTCTTTAAGAGAGGCCGAATCAAGGCATATTTCCAGCTAGACGGGAAGGTACCCATTGAGAGACTGAGCAAAATCATAGAATGAAGAACAGGAACGAGACAAATTAGGCAATCAAGATGAAGATATAGGATCCAGAGAACAGGTGGTTTTCTTCATAGAATTAAGGAGAATGGACAGCTTATCCACTCTATGAGCATTGGCACCTGGAGACTTGTATGGTTCTGGGCTTCAGACTTGCAGACCAGTGTCGAAGAGCAACTCACTGACATGCCATTCCATGGAGAGAATCTTTTCAGAGACAAGTTGCAAGAAGCTGCTACCATGATCACGCTGCACTCTGACATCTTTAAAACTCTCTCCAGACTCACCTCTGACCTGGCCTCTACAACATCTTAGAGGTTTCACAGTCCAGAACAGTGAAAACATGGCAAAACAGATATATGCAAATTCTGTAAGAAAGAGCTGGAAACAGTGACTCACCTCATGGCTGGATGTGAAGTTCTGATGATGGAAAATGTCTGTACAGAAAGGCATAACATAGTGGCATGCCTCATCCATTGGAAACTCTGTAAACACTACAACATCACTGTCCCTGAAAAGCGCTGGGATCATGACCCTAAGAGATTACAGAGAATGAAGAGGTTATGATCACCTGGGACATTCCCATTCTGACGGATGCGAGGAAACCCAACATAGTGATAAAGAAGAAAAATACCAGAACGGCATTGATAATGTTTTAGCATGTCAATACTCCCATCCATGTATTAACCAGACTTGACCTTGCTTGGAGCAGATGCTGTAGGCTTTCTGTGTGGAAAGGTCTGGCTATCTAGTTTCAGTTGCACCTTGCCATGAAAACCCAGGAGATATTTAAAACATGGACAACTAACCACAGTTGCCAAGAGTAGACATTTCTTTCCACAACACTTAAGTGCTCTTTGGGGGCATTGGTATTTGTACATGTTTTCTATGGACATTGGAACTGGCCATGTGCCGTACAGGTCTGGAGCTTGCTTTTTGCTGTCCTGATCCTCCACTAAGTCCATTTGAGCTATACAAAGTTGGTGATAACTTTCAGCATCGGAAATGGGAAGAATAACTTCTATAGACATGTTAGTTCTGTAATGCATCTGCAGAGCTGGAGACTATTGTTCACTGCTTACAGAAACATCTTGGATGAAAGGCTTGTATAAGGAATGGTGTGGAATTAGGTTAGTTTCCTGTCCTAAAATCACCATTCTCCCTTGCCTCTCATCTCTATCCCCTGTCTGCTCCTAGCTATATTTATAACCAGTCGTTAAGGTTTGTGCCTTAGACACATGCAAATCCCCTTCATGTATCTTCAACTCATCAGTTTCCTTCTGCTCTGCTGTGCTTCCAGCTCAATTAACACCAGGGCACAATATGCCATGAGCTTCATTCACAACTACCTAGAAGTTCTTCGAGCCCTTAACTGAACATTTTCCGGTAGTCAGGATATGCGCTGGGGGCCTTCTGTACTGGAAATCTATGAATCACAAATCTGGTATATTACATGGCACAGTCTTTGACTCCTCCCCTCACTGCAGGTCCATTGACGTGGCAAAGCCACGGGAGATCCCTACTCAGTTCATGTTCTCCACAACCTTTTAAAATCCATTTTCAAAACCTACACAGGAAAGAAATTTCGGTTGAACTCTGTAATATTGTGTGCAATTCTGGTCGCTGTGTCTTAAAAAGGATATAGCGTTATTAGAAAAGGCTCAGAGAAGAGCCACCAAAATGGTAAAGGGGATGGAAGGATACTCCTATGAGAAGGTCATGTCATGGCTGACAGTGTCTGAGCCATGGCTGTGTTGGTAGCCCAGTTGCACTCAGTTGCCATGGAAGAGATTTGCAAAATTGTTGAGGCTCTGGAAAGCAGATTCCAGAGATGTGTGGCAGCAGTGGGGTAAAAACAGGTACAAGGACAGTAGCAGGAGTAGGAATAGGAGGGATGCAAGAATGAGGGTTCACCTAGGGTGCCTCATATCCTGTCAATGTGGTATTAACTCAGCTGATGAAAGTCCCTGTGAGCCGCTGAATGCTGCACCCTGACGTTTTTGACCTGGAATGTCTTGTTTTTACTGGCAATAAATTCAGCGCACTGCATTGGTAGCTCCAGGCTCTAGTAACTGATTTACCATTCAGAAAGTTTTCAGCAATAAAATAGTTTTGCAGATGCATCCTAAATTCCTTCCTAAGGTGGTATTGGACTTCCACCTAATCAGTCAATCGTCCTGCCATCTTTTTTCCCAAGACCCCCATGCACACATTGGACTGTAAGAGAGTCTTGGTCTTCTGTTTGGAGCAGCCCAAAGCCCATTGACAGCCACCAAGCTTGTTGTTTCATTTGATCCAAATAACTTGGGGGTTGGCATCACTAAATGCACTCTTTCGCTTATGCTGAGGCAGGCTTGACCCTTGAAGAAGAGGCACCAAAATAGTAAAAGAATGGAAGGATATTCCTATGAGAAGGTTATGTCATGGCTGACAGTGTCCGAGCCATGGCTCTGCTGGTAGCCCACTTGCACTTGGTTGCCATGGAAGAGATTTGCAAAACTGCTCTCCGGACTTCAGTCCATGCATTCCCCTCTCACTACAGTTTGGATGGGAATTCAACAGGAAAGCAGATTCAAGCAATCAGTACTTCAAAATCTGTTTGGGACTAGAACCAAACTGTATCCCCACTAGGCCCTCTTCATTTCTGTTTTCTGCTCCTTCGCCTTCACACAAACCAAAAGAAAATGAAAATGATAGCTCCCTTCATTATCGCAGCCTTGTTCGTTATGATGTTATTATTCATGGTGTGCGTCTGTTGAGGCGCGTTTCTTCCCCTTTTTGTTGTGAGACATCCATTAGCTAGGAAATCCCATGTGTGAGCACTTGTCCATGGAGAAAACAAAGTTATTTGCCTGTAGCAAGTACTCTCTATGGACAGCAGGATAATTCCTCACAACCACCCTCCTACCCTTGGAGTTTTCTTCTAGCTTAGCGAGTTATAAAACTCAGGAAAATGAGACAGTGACAGCAGGCAGGAGGATGTGAGCAAGAGCAGTATAACCCTTCTGAAAGGAGTTGAGAGAGGTTCCCACTTCAGGGGCTCATCAGTGATGTCACCTATATGTGAGAACACCCACTACAGGTGAGCAACTTTGTTTGCTCTGGGGTTGAAGGTGAGTTGCTTTTAGGTAAAACAGGTATCCTTCTTTCCCATAGATGGTTTGCAATCTATGTTTGTAGCTAAGGCAATGGAAGTTTAAGTGACTTGCCCAAGATTACAAGGAGCAGCAGCAGGATTTGAATCTGGTTTTCCTGGTTCTCAGCCTGTTGCTCTAACCATTAAGCTACTCCTTCACTCCCATGGTCCTACAGGCCCGGGCCTTTTATACTTCTCTCTAAAACACAGACAACATCCCTTGACCCTTGAAGGACAGGCAAGACCAGCCTCCATTTTCTCACACTGCAAGGAAAGATTACACTAGGGGCATGGACTCTAAAATTGTCCTCTTTCTAGCAAATAGCTTTTAGTTTAAATTTAAAACCAGCAGAGAGCTCTTAGTTTAAATTTAAAACTCAGTCAGGGCCTAATATCAACAGAGAGCTGTTAATTTAAATTTAAAACTCAATCAAGGCCTAGTATCAGCAGATAGCTTAAAGTTTGAATTTAAAACTCAGCAGAGAGCTTTTAAGCTAAATTTAAAACTCAGCAGAGAGATTTTAGTTTAGGTTTTAAGTTTACTTTTAAAACCAGCAGAGAGCTTTCAGTTTACATTTAAAACTCAGTCAGGGCCTAGTACCAACAGAGAGTTTTTAATTTAAATCAAATCAGAGTATAGTTTACTATAGAAGGAAGAATAGGGTAAAATATTCTATGATTTGAAAGAATTGTTTCTGGATACATTTACAAATAGGCCTTCTACTTAGGAAGCAAGAGATCTGGAAATTTGTTTAAAATAGGTGTTAAAGCCAAGTGAAAGGTCAAAGGGGCAATTTGAAAACCTCCCTTTATCAATCAAAGGGCTGTATGAGTCACTCAGGAAATTGTTAATAGATTACCTTAAAAGCACAAGTCTGGGACCTGTGTAGTAAGCCAGCCTTTATAAAGTGTTAGTTCCCTCCCTCCCACCCCGACTCCTGCCCATCCCAGGCATAATCTAAGCTTTATAGGCTCTTAAAGCTATTAAAGGGGGAAGGGTGGTCAAAGTTACTTTCAGGTTCACTGGTTATCTTCACCAGGAATAGATTAATTAATCTTGACGCAAACAAACTTTAAAGGTAATTGGTATTGTTGTATCAGTACAAGTATCCCTAGCAATTTTAAGTAAACAACTTAAATAGCTAAACAAAAAGAATGGATAGCCCCCAGCAGCGAGATGGGGGCTATCCATTCTTTTGCATTGAGTGTCACATGTACGATTTTCTCCCACTTGGTAAGGTGTCTTACATGTGCACTAGGTGTGCACTAGGGAACGAGTCCAAGTTCTGGATGTTAAAGTAGCAGACTTGGAGTACATAAGGAAGACAAAGAGGTACATATATGAGATCTACAGGGATGTAGTACTGAAGTCACACCTCCAATCTGGTAGCCTCTTAGATGCCATGGAGGAGAGAGGTCACATGAGAGCTTCAACTTGGTGTGACAGGAAGTGAACCTGTTGCTAGGAGATGTAAAACTCTCTTGCACCAAGGAGGTTTCTTCAGAGCCATGTGCCCATGAGGGAGCCATGTGCCCATGAGGGAGCTGTTATAGTTGTTGATTCAATCATTAGGCATGTAGATAGCTGGGTGGCTGATGGACGTGAGGATCGCCTGCTAACATGTCTGCCTGGTGCGAAGGTAGCGGACCTCACACACCACCTAGACAAGGTTTTAGACAGTGCTGGGAAGGAGCCTGCTGTCTTGGTACATGTTAGTACCAATGACATAGGAAAGTGTGGTAGGGAGATTCTCGAGGCCAAATTTAGGCTTTTAGGTAGGAAGTTGAAATCCATAACTTCCAGGGTAGCATTCTCAGAAATGCTTCCACTTCCATTCGCAGGACCAAAAAGTCAGGCAGAACTCTGGAGTCTCAATGTGTGGATGAGATGATGGTGCAAAGAAGAGAGTCTTGGATCTGTTAGGAACTGGGTAGCCTTCTGGGGAAGGAAGGGACTCTTCCGAAGGGATCGGCTCTACCTTAACCAGGATGGAACCAGGAGATAGAGCAGCTTGTAAACTAGATAGTAGGGGAAAGCCAATAGTCGCTTAGGAGCACATGGTTCAGAAGGATGCATCTTTGAAGGATACTAGCAAAACAGGGAAGTTAGGGCATCCTGACAGAGAGGTTCCAACAAAGATCAAAATAACCCAGATATCCTTCAGTATAGAGACGAAAGATTCCGAATTATCCCTATCAACTGATAAGTAGATTAATATGAATAAAATACAACCTCTAAAATGCCTGTATGTAAATGGTAGAAGTCTGAAAAATAAGATGCGAGAGCTAGAATATATAGCACTAAATGAAAGCATAGATATGATTAGCATCTCAGAGACCTGGTGAAAGGAGGACAACCAATGGGACACTGGGATACCTGGGTACAAACTATATCACAATGATAGAGTAGATCAAATTGAAGGAGGGGTTGCGCTCTATGTTAGAGAGGACATTGAGTCACATAAGATTACATTTTTGCAGGAAACAAAATACACTGTAGAATCTCTATGGGTAGAAGTTCCATGTAAAAAGAGGAAGGCGATTGCAGTGGGGGTGTACTTCCGACATCCTGGCCAGAATGACCAGATGGATGATGAAATGCTAAAAGAAATTGGAAGTTCACAAAAGTTACAACACAGTAATAATGGGTGATTTTAATTTCCCTGGTATTGACTGGGTCAATATCACAGCAAAACGTGCTATAGACATAACGTTGTAACTTATAGTAACATACATAGTATATGACGGCAGATAAAGACCAGTATGGTCCATCTAGTCTGCCCAGCAAGGTGGTAAGAGTAGATGCGCATGCCACTCCGTGCAGGTCACCACTCCCCATGCCTTTGTTTAGGTGTGTACCCACCACTCCGTGAAGGTCACCTCTACTTGTTGAGATATCAGGAGATGAAATAAATGACTGCTTTTTGGAGCAGCTGTTTCAAGAACTGACAGGAGGGGAAGCTATTTTGGACCTAGTCCTTAGTGGAACACAGAATCTGGTGCAAGAGATAAGGGTTTGGGGCCACTTGGCAATAGTGATCATAGCATGATCGGATTTGATTTCATAAATGGAGGAAGGACAGCAAGGAAATCCATAGTACTACCTTTTAACTTTCAAAAGGGAGACTAGGACAAAATGAGGAAAACAGTTAAGAAAAACTAAAAGGAGCAGCTGCAAAGGTTAAAGATTTACATCAAGCATGAGTGTTGTTTAAAAAATACTATCTTGAGAGCTCAGACCAAATGTATTTCACACTTTAAGAAAAGTGGAAGGAAGCCTAAAAACTGCCAGCATGGTTTAAAGGAGAGGTCAGAGAGGCTGCTGTTGCCAAAACAATATCCTTCGGGAAATGGAAAAAGGAGTCTAATGACGAACACCGGAAACAACATAAGCATTGGCAAGTTAGATGCAAGGCATTGATAAGGCAGGCAAAGGGAGAATTTGAGAAGAAGCTTGCTGTGGAAGCAAAAATGTGTAATAAAGACCTTTTCAAGTACATTCTTAACAAAAAACCTGTGAGAGAGTCATTTGGACCATTGGATGATAGAGGTGTAAAAGGGAAGCTAAGGGAGGAAAGGCCACAGTGGAGAGACTGAATGACTTCTTTGCTTCGGTCTTTACTGAAGAGGTAAAGAAGTTAGCCGTGCCTGAAATGGTATATAAAGGTCATGTAGTGGAAGATTGACAGAAATATCAATAAACCGGGAGATTGTATTACAACTGTTTGATAAACTGAAGAGTAGCAAATCACCTGGACCAGATGGTATTTATCAAAGGGTGTTGAAAGAATGGAAATATAAGAATGCAGACCTACTATTAGTAATCTGTGATGTATCAATTTTAAATAAGGTTACTGGGGTGATCCGGGAAACTATAGACTGGTGAGCCTGAAGTCAGTATCAGGCAAAATGGTGAAAACTATTATAAAGAATAAAATTACTAAACATCTAGGTAGCCATGGTTTAATAGGAGAAAGCCAGCATGGATATAGCCAAGGAAAGTCTTGTCTTACTAATCTGTCATATTTTTTTGAAGATATGAATAAACAGGTAGACAAAGGTGAGCCGGTTGATATAATGCATCTGGATTTTCAGAAAGCCTTTGACAAGGTCCCTCATGAGAGACTCTTGGCAAAATTAAAAAGTCATGGGATTGGAGGCAGTGTATTATTGTGGATCAGGAACTGGTTAAAAGATAGAAAGTAGAGGGTGGGGCTAAATGGCCAATTTTTTCAATGGAGAAAGGTGAATAGTGGAGTACTCCAGGGATTTGTGCTGGGTCTGCTGTTTTTTAATATATTCATAAATGACCTAGAAATAGGAATAATGAGTGAGAATGATCAAATTTTCACATGACACAAAATTATTCAAAGTCGTTAAAACTCAAGAGGATTGTGGAAAATTGCAAGAGGAGCTTGACAAATTGGAAGACCTGACATCCAAATGGCAGATGAAATTTAATGTGGATAAGTGCAAAGTTATACACCTAGGAAAGAACAACCCAAACTATGGTTACATGATGCAAGGTACCACCTTAGAAATCACACCCAGGAAAAAGATTTAGGTGTCATCATGGATAATATGTTGAAACCCTCTGACAAGTGTGCAGCAGCAGCCAAGAGAGCAAATAAAATGCTAGGAATCATAAGGAAAGGAATGGAGAATAAAACAAAGGATATTATAATGCGTTTGTACCGTTCCATGGTGTGACCTCACCTTGAATATTGTGTGCAATTTTGGTCACCGTATCTTAAAAAGAATATAGCAGAATTAGATAAGGTACAGAGAAGAGCCAACAAAATGGTAAAGGGAATGGAAGGATACTGCTTTGAGTAGAGGCTTAAAAGGTTAGGGCTCTTCAACTTGGAAAAGAGATGGCTGAGGGGGGATAAAGGTCTATAAATTAATGAATGGAGAGGAATAGGTAAACATAGATCAATTGTTTACGCCATCAAAATGTAGAGAGACTAGAGGACACACAATGAAGCTACAATAAGACCCATTTAAGACTAAGAAAAGAAAATATTTTTTTACTCAACACGTAATCAAATTCTGGAAGTCATTACTGCAGGATGTAGTAAAAGCTGTTAGTGTAGCTTGGTTTAGAAGAGGTTTGGACAAGTTCCTGGAGGAAAGGTCCATAAACCATTATTAAACAGGACCCAAGAAATCCACTGCTTGCCTCAATACAAGCATTGTGGAACTTGTGTGCCTCTTTGGGAACCTGCCATGTACTTGTGGTCTGGATTGGCCACTGTTAGAAACAGAATACTGGGCTCAATGGGCCTTGGTTGACCCAGTAAGGCATTTCTTATGGTCTTAAATAGAGGACGATTTTTGTGCCCCATTCTATCTGTCTGTCTGTTTATAAACCATGACTTCCCCAAGTTTACGTGGCTTTTTGTGCACTCTCGTCCCCCCAGGCAAATGTCCAAACCTCTTTCAAGCCTCAAGCACATCCTCTGGCAACAGACTCCATGGCTGAATTCTGTTGGGTCAGTATATGGTTAGTGCACTGAAAGTTCTTGCAGACTGTCCAGCGTTATCTGGATCGTGCCAGGGTGGAGTCCAACTGGATGGTTTGCAGTGAGAAAGCCCACTGTCCTTACAGAGTTTCTTTTTTTAAGTGCCATCAAGTCACTATTGATTCTTAATAACCCAGTAGCCTCTGTGTTTTCTTGGCAATGTATAACCAGCAGTGGGTTCCCAAGCCTTGTCTTCTTTTTTTTTTTTAATTGATATTTTTTAGAATTTACAACTGTGACACAACAACAGAAAATTATTTGTGAAACAATGAATGAAATACAACTCCAAACAAAACCTTCTAACCACCATCCCTCCCTCCGGGACCTTGCAAGCCCAGCCAGGCAGCTACCTAGTCGTTACATTAGCTTACAATGTTGACTATGCAGGCTAGTATTAACTCCTAAGTACATCCTATATTGAGAAGTGAAAGGGAGAAAAGAAAAGAGAGAGAGGAACCCATCACACTAAGGCCATAGTCGCATAATGTTCTAAGGCAGACCATTTATTCTGTTTTGGAAATCTACCTATAAGCCTAGACATTTTGTCCTGCGCTTTTTCATATTTACTATAGAGGCACACTTGATTCCACCATAATTGCCAGTTGAGCTTTGTAGGGTCTTTCCAATTGGATAAGATTTCTTTTATGGCTATCATTATCATGAAGTTTAAAATGAAAAAATGCCTTTCTTCCAACATGGGAATCTCCGCTAGGGATCTCAAAACGATTATGCGCCAAGACAGGGGGAAAGAGAAACGTAATACTTTTTGTATCCTAGCCCAAACAGGAGCCCAAAAGACTGTTCTCTATCTGTTTTACTGTCTCTCTCTCTGTCCTATTATTTTTGGCGTTCCTTTCTTTCTTCATTTCCAGCGGCTGTCATTTTTGTTATTGTACACCACCCTGATGCTTCGGCCTGGGCGGTCTATCAAGTGCTTTAATAAAGATAAAGATAAAGAATGTAAGGACAATTCAAAAACATGTGTCGCAAGGTACCCTTTTCCTTCTGACAGGTCCAGCATCTAGTGGTCCCCTCTTTATTCGATTTAGCCAGCTTGATCGGGGTGACAAACGCCCGGTGTGCAAAGAAAAACATTGATTGAGTTAGAGCGGCAGATCTTGATGTTCGGATGAGAGGACCCCAAAAGGAGCTCCACGTTTGTTGTGATAATTTGGCTCCGATTTCTTCTTCCCATATCATCAGCAGTCCCTTTCCAAGGGACGAGGAATGGGCTCTAAAGTAAGCTTGAAATACCACCTTTTTTGGAACTGATCTCCATCATGATCCTGTCTAACCCCCATGAATGGGAGAACTCGCAGGGCTTCCTCTTCAAACAGCCAATACAGTGTCTAGGTTGAAGCCACTGAAAATAGCATGAGGAAGGTAGACCGAACTCTTTTTGTAAGGAGTTGAATGGCTTCCAAGAGGCTCCATCTGTCAGTTGCCCCACCAACTAAATACCACATCTTTGCCAAATTGCCCAAGCAAAGGAAACTTTATTTATTTTAAATAGAGGATTGTGCCATATAGGCAGCTGGAGCGAAGGGGGGGGGGGGGGTTCCTTCTTAATAATAGGTAGAAGACCCTGAAAAGTCTTTTGCATAGATATAATTATGCGGCCCTCTCTAGCGGGATCAGGACATCTCATCCCCATAAGTAATTTAGCTGGACAAGGATGAACCAGACGCTCTTTAATTCCAACCATATAGGCTTCTGCATAAGTATCTCTCCCACTGACCACAAGGCACCTTGCTTTAAGATGGCGGCAAGATGATACCAATAGAATCCGGATAATGACCCCTCCTTCATTTTTGCAGGCTTTTAACTTCGTCATTGCAATCCTGGGTGTTTTCCCATTCCAAAGAAAGGCGCTTATGATGCACTTCAAGGATTTATATACAGACATTGGAAGTAAAATGGGCAACATCCCTAATATGTAAATCAGTTTCGGCATCAGTACCATCTTTATGGATTCCAGACGACCCCACCAGGTAAGGTGCAGAGGGGACCATTTCAAAGTGATGGACACCGCTGTATCTTGCAACTTTTCCATATTTATTCACAGTGTTTCATCCAAAGGGGCACAATATTGGACACCCAAATATTTTACCGCTGAAGACTCCCATTGAAAACAGAAGTCTTCTACCATTGTAGCATTGGCTCGCTGATTAATAGGAAAAGCTACTGATTTTGTCCAATTGACTTTGTATCCTGAGAGCTTTGAATATCGATCAATTAGCTGCAAAAGAGGAGAAATTGAGGATGGACAGAGAAAAAGCAGCAGATCATCCGCGTAAGCTGACAATTTAATTTGAAGGGCCGCTATTGTAATACATTTAATCTTATCCGCTTGTCTAATAAGCAACGCCAGGTGTTCCAGTGCTAGATTGAACAGCAGAGGTGACATCGGGCACCCTTGGCGAGTACCTCTAAGCAAGGAGAAAGATAGCGAAAGCTCTCCATTAGCAAGAATCCTTGCCATGTGGTTGGTGTACAGCACCTGTATCATATCCACAAAGCTCTTTGGGAAGCCAAACCACTTCAGCACATGAAATAGGAAAGGTCATTGTAGCCTGTTGAAAGCTTTTTCAGCGTCCAATGACAGGCCGACATATGGAGAGTCAAGGTGCTCTGCAACTTCTAGCAGATTACATAGTAGCCAAGGATTGTCCGCCATGGATCTATCAGCAATGAAGCCACATTGATCTGGGTGTATTAGCGACTGTAAAACCTTGGTAAGACGTCTGGCCAGGACATTCGACACCGCAGCTCCCTATCATCCGATGGTTCCCCGTCCCTCTTCCCACCCTCCCTGGTACCACTCCGGTCTCCTCCTTTTCTGCTCCAATCTTCGCCGTGCGGAGCGCCTCTGGAGGAAGCTCCGTACCCCTGCCTCTCACTCAGCATATCGACTTGCCCATCTTTCCTACCGTTCTGCGATCCTCTCTGCTAAGCACTCCCATTACTCTCGCCTTATCTCCACCTCGTCAAACTCTGCTAGACGTCTTTTCCTCGTCCTCAAATCTATTTCCTCTACCTCCTCTCTTCCTACTGTTCCCTCAAATTCCACCCCCAGTCCCTCCACCCTTGCTTCCTTCTTTTACAACAAGATTCTCTCCCTCCGCTCCCCTTTCTCCGCCTGCCCTCTTCCCCTTTCCCCCCCCCCCCACTTCCCCTTCCTCCTCCCTCTCCCCATCTGTACCCCACATCCCCCTCTCGTACGTTTCCCCACAGTTGGTGTTCCTTTTCCCTCATTTCCTCCTCTGAACTTGTAGAGGCTATCTCGTCTGCCCATCAAACTACCTGTCCCCTCAACCCTTTGCCTTCTACCTGGTATCTAGCCAACATTATTCGTTTTCAGCCTTCCCCCCGTCTTCTTCGTTCATCTCTCGGTAATCGCCTTTTCCTCGCCCTCTCCTACACAGGCCCACCTGGAGTCCACCCGACGTTCCGCCTTCTTCTTCTTAGGTCCCGCCCTCTGGAACTCTCTTCCTCTCCCACTTCGCACCGAACTGTCCTATACTCGTTTCAAAGCCCTCCTTAAGACACATCTCTTCTGTCAGGCCTTTGATCTTCCTCCCCCTACTGATGGTGCCCCATCCCCTAGTCGTACCCCCCATCCCCCTTGATTTCCACATGTTTCTCCCCCCTTTCCCTTTCCCCTCCTGCCTGCCCCTCTACAGGCCTCCTCTGTCTTCTATCTGTTTTGCTGTCCCTCTCTGTCCTATTGTTTTTGGCGTTCCTTTCTTTCTTTATTTCCAGTAGCTGTCATTTTTGTCATTGTACACCACCCTGATGCTTCGGCCTGGGCGGTTTATCAAGTGCCTAAATAAAGATAAAGATATAAAAATTCGAATACAGTTTATAGTCCGCATTCAGGAGCGAAATAGGTCTACAGTTGCTCACCAGCTCCGGATCTTTTCCTGGCTTTTCCAGCACCACTATCGTTGCATTGGCGAAAGCTCCCATATTACTGCTCCTGCAACTGTTGATAGTAGGTCAACATATAAGGGAGAAGGTCCTTTGCAAAGATCTGGTAGAATTCTGACGGTAATCCATCAGGACCCGCCGCTTTCCCACTTTTCATTCTCGTTAGGGCTTCCTTCAGCTCCTCTAGTGCGATATCTTTGCCGAGAGAAGTTACATGCTTGGCCCTGAGTTTAGGGTGAGCAATCTGACTCAAAAATTTTATAATGGCGGATTCATCACAGGACACTTCAGAATTATATAATTGCATATAGAATTTATGAAAGGCTTCCACGATTTCCTTACTATTATTCAATGGACCGTGCTGCTCATCTTTTATAGAAATAATATGAGTTTTATCGCGTCGTGACTTCAATCTTGAAGCCAATAGCTCGCCCGCCTTGTTCATCTCCATATGGTACTGTGATTGTTGAACAAACATAATTTGTTCCACCTCCCGGTTAAATATCGTATTATACTGATAAAGTAACTTTTGTAAATGTATTAGTGCCCTAGAGTTGAATTGCTTTTGCAAAATTCTCTATCCTGCCCTAATCTGCTGATCAAGGGCCTTGAGCTTGTTTTTTGCATTTCTATCCGCAGCAATAGAGAAACTAGTTATGGACGCTCTTATTGAAGCTTTAAAAGCTTCACACCAAGCCCAAATAGGTGTGTCCCCTGGAGAGTTAGTATTAAAATAGTATAGCTCAATTGTATATGGCTCACTTGTTTTAATACCTGTACATAGATCACTTGCATATAAAGCAAACGAATCGCTCACATAAGAACATAACAACATAAGATATGCCATACTGGGTCAGACCAAGGTCCATCCACCCCAGTATCCTGTTTCCAGCAGTGGCCAATCAAGGTCATACATACCTAGCAGTATCCCCAAAAGACACAGGTTCCACAATGCTTGTATTGGGTCAAGCATTGATATCCTGGGTCCCTTTTTAATAATGGTTTATGGACCTTTCCTCCAGGAACTTGTCCAAACCTTTTTTAAACACAGCTACACTAACAGCTCTTACTACATCCTCCGGTAACAAATTCCAGAGTTTGATTGCACGTTGAGTGAAAAAATATTTTCTCTTATTTGTCTTAAATAGTTTACCTTGTAGCTTCATTATATGTCCCCTAGTCTTTCTATATTCTGATAGCGTAAACAATTGATCTAAGTTTACCCGTTCCACTCCATTCATTAATTTATAGACCTCTATCATATCTCCCCTCAGCCATCTCTTTTCCAGGTTGAAGAGCCCTAACCTTTGTAGCCTCTCTTCATAGGAGTAGCCTTCCATTCCCTTTACCATTTTGGTGGCTCTTCTCTGTACCTTTTCTAATAACGCTATATCCTTTTTAAGATACGGTGACCAGAATTGCACACAATATTCAAGGTGCGGTCGTACCATGGAACGATACAGAGGCATTATAATATCCTTTGTTTTATTTTCCATTCCTTTCCTTATGATACCTAGCATTCTATTTGCTTTCTTGGCCGCCGTTGCACACTGGGCAGAGGGTTTTAACATGTTATCCACGATGACTCCTAAATCTTTTTCCTGGGTGGTGGTTCCCAATGTGGAACCTTGCAATGTGTAACCATAGTGTGGGTTGTTCTTTCCTAGGTGCATAACTTTGCACTTGTCCACATTAAATTTCATCTGTCATTTGGATGCCCAGTCTTCCAATTTATCCAGATCCTCCTGCAGTTTTCCACAGTCCTCTTGGGTTTTAACAACTTTAGTTTTGTGTCAGCTGCAAATTTGATAACCTCACTAGTTATTCCCTTTTCCAGGTCATTTATGAATATGTCAAAAAGTAGCGGACCCAGTACAGATCCCTGGGGTACTTCACTATTCACCTTTTTCCATTGGGAATATTGGCCATTTAGCCCTACCCTCTGCTTTTTATCTTTTAACCAGTTCCCGATCCACAATAGTACACTGCCTCCTATCCCATCACTTTTTAGTTTTGCCAAAAGTCTCTGATGAGGGACCTTGTCAAAGACTTTCTGAAAGTCCAGATACACTATATCAGCCGACTCACCTTTATCTACCTGTTTATGCACACCTTCAAAAAAACAGATCAGATTAGTAAGACAAGATCTTCCTTGTTGGCTGTCTCCAATTAGGCCATGATTATCTACATGCTGTGTAATTTTGTTCTTTATGATGGTTTCTACCATTTTCCCTGGTACTGACGTCAGGCTCACCGGTCTGTAATTTCCCGGGTCACCCCTGGAACCCTTTTTAAAAATTGGCGTTACATCGGCGACCCTCCAATCTTCAGGTATTACAGATGATTTTAATAAAAGTTCAGAGATTACTAATAGCAGGTCTGCAATCTCATATTTCAATTCTTTCAACACTTTCAACATCTGGTCCAGGTGATTTGCTACTATTCAGTTTATAAAATAGTTGTAATACATCTTCCCGGTGTAGTGATATTTCTCTCAATTCCTCTGCAGTATCACCTTTAAATACCACTTCAGTCTTGGGTAACATCCCTACATCTTCCTCAGTAAAGACCGAAGCAAAGAATTCATTCAGTCTCTCCGCTATAGCCTTGTCTCCTCTTACTGTCCCTTTTACCCCTCTATCATCTAATGGTCCAATTGACTCTCTCACAGGCCTTTTGCTACGAATGTACTTGAAAAAGTCTTTATTTCGTGTTTTTGCTTCACATCCCTCGAAGACACTCAGATGTTTCCACTGCATGTTGCACACTATAGCCCCACACTTGATTGTTTGATGTGTAAACCGCTTTGATTTAATGATAAAGCTGTATATTAAACGTGACTAAATAAATAAATAAATAAAATAATCTCTTATGTATGGCTGAATTTGTAACTTAAAGGGTTCATCTGCTAACAATGATCTTGTAAAAGACCAGGGATGTTGCTTCTTAAGATCCTCCAGTAGACCAAGCTCCAACACAATTTCTGCATGATCCGAGATGTGTGTGCTTAAGATGTCTGCACCTTTAACTTCTTGAACTAGTGTTCTAGAGACCAAAAAAAAGTCTATCCGTGAATGGGAGCCATGCAGATGAGAAAAAAAGGTATAGTCGTTTTCGGAGGGGTGCAAAAGCCTCCACTATATCCATGTTAGCCATAATGGATTCCAAAACCACCAAAGCTCTACTTCTTCTGTTCAGCCTGCTAGGTTTGCAGTCAATTAGCGGGTCCAGGACCATATTAAAATCACCTCCAAGAATAATTGGAAGGGAGGAGTCTACTTGAATCGCATCCGCCAGGGACTGAAAATATTTTGGACAGTCACAATTTGGAGCATCTCCATTAATTACACAGGTACACTACCAAAAAACTGCCTCCAGTGTTGCAACTGATTCCTATAGATTTTGGGGTGCTGAATCCAGGAAAAATAGCCAAAATGTTCCATCACGTCACGTTTTCTTGCAAAATTAGATTTCTTACCCATATAAGGAATGTTCACATAATTTCTTTTTAGCCGACTGCAGTTTATTTTCTTGGCCCAAAATAGAGGTTGTAATGGTTAACTAACTAGAAACACTCCCTCATGATATTTTAGTGTTTTGTATTCATTTTATACATTAACAGGACAATTGGGAGGCAGGGGGCTAAATCCAGTACTCGCGCTGGCGCATGTTCTTTCCTGTTCGCCTCGCCTCGTTCGCTCGCTCGCTCAAACACGGTGGTTGCGACATGAACGTTCCTGTCAAATTTCAGTTTCTTGCAAGTTCATTATTACCTTTTGTTTGCTCAGTCGTAATCCAGCTTTATTCCGAAGTAGTTCACTACAGTTGTAGTTTGCAGTGCTGTGTATTTGTGATGGCTCACAGAGCCAGAGGTTGCGTCAACTCTCCGGACAGTTTTTGTTTTATTTGTGGGGAATATACCGTGAAAAAGCGGCAGAGGAACATTTCTGCATTTATTAAAAAAGTATATTTCGCCTATTTCGGTTTGAAGTTAGGCGATCAAGACAAACCGTGGGCTCCTCACAAAGTGCGCAAGACATGTGAGGAAGATCTACGCTTATGGATGAAAGGTAAAAAACAAGCATTTCGTTTTGGAATACCTATGATGTGGCGTGAACAAAGAGACCACAGCAGTGACTGCTATTTTTGCTCTTGCATTGTGAAGGGATACAACTTAAAAAATAAGAGCGTAGTAAGTTACCCCAACCTTCCCTCAGCAATTAGGCCTATGCCTCATAGCAACGAAGTACCTGTGCCTGAACCACCAAAATCTTTGGATCATATTTGTGTGGACGGTTCTGATCATGATGAGACTCATCAGATGGCTTTTCCCGATGTCCAGTACTTCCGAGTTTGAAACTGAACCAGATCCGAAACCTGAACTTTTCTCTCAAGCTGAATTGAATGATTTAGTCCGGGATTTAGGACTCCCAAAAGATGCTGCCCAACTGCTAGGTTCTCGGCTTAAACAGAAAAATCTATTGTCACCAGGAACAACTTTTTATTGGTACCGCAACCGCGAGACACAATTTTTGAAGTATTTCAGCAAAGAGGAAGATTTGGTATTTTGCAACGATATATACGGAGTGATGGAAAAGTTTAAACTCAAGTATGATCCTGCTGAATGGCGGCTGTTCATTGATTCGTCAAAAGACAGCATAAAAGGTGTTCTTCATAATGGCAACACATTCGCTTCAGTTCCTATTGCTCACTCTGTTATTCTCCAAGAAAAATACGAGAATTTGGCCCTGATTCTTCAGAAGATTCGTTATGATGAGCATAAGTGGATGATTTGTGGAGACTTTAAAATTCTATCCATGCTATTAGGGCAGCAATCCGGTTTCACCAAATATCCCTGCTTCCTTTGCTTGTGGGATAGCCGGGCCCGCGACCTACACTGGGGGAAAAAAGACTGGCCAATTCGGGAGTATTTGAGACCTGGTGAGAAAAATGTTCTTCATGAGAGCTTGGTACCTCGTGATAAAATTCTATTACCACCTCTCCACATTAAGTTGGGTCTCATTAAGCAATTCATCAAGTCCCTTCCAAAAGATGGTGAGTGCTTTCGGTACCTTTGCTCAAAGTTCCCCCGACTTTCTGAAGCAAAGCTAAAGGAAGGAGTGTTTGTTGGCCCTGATATAAGGAAACTCATTTCAGATGGAGCATTCGCTGAAACGATGTCTGAGAAGGAAAAAGAAGCCTGGGATTCCTTCAAGGATGTTGTTCTCAAATTCTTGGAACAGGCGGGATGAGAACTATAAGGATATTGTTGCCAGGATGCTCAATGCCTTCAAAGAACAAGGCTGTAACATGAGCCTGAAAGTCCATTTCTTGCACTCCCATGTGAACTACTTTCCCGAAAACATGGGGGCGTACAGTGAAGAACAAGGTGAAAGGTTTCACCAGGACATCAAGGACGCAGAGAGAAGGTACCAAGGAAGATGGAACACCACTATGATGGCTGATTTCTGCTGGTTGCTGCTGCGGGAAACCCCAGATGAAAAATACGCCAAGCAGCGCACCAAGAGAAGCATTCGGGGGAAGAAGAAACGGGCCCACCAGGAGATTGATTGACCCAAGAATGACTTTAAAATCTAAACTGTGTTGACAAATATCGTGTTTTTACTAAACTTTGAAATAAAAATTTGCTAGTTATTACCACAGTGTCGGATCTCATTTATTAGAATTTTATTTTCACACCATCGGGTGTTTGTCTTCATTTATTGCAATGGTGCGGTTTGCGTTTTCTATTCTTACATACATACCTGTACAACATTTTTTACACATTTCTTTGCTTTGCTTTGTGTCTAACCTCGCTCTTATATGCTCAATGTTTGTGCACATGTGGCTGTTTTAAGTGCAGACAATTTTGCTACCATCACAGTGTGTTTTGTTGACATTACTCTATTCTTATGTGCTGCCTTGTTACAATTTTCTTTATTCTTATTTGAATAACTACTAAACAATTAGTATAAAGAATTCATCCAAGAAACTTTAATCTCGATCGCACTCAATCTGAAACGTTCACCTCAAACTGCTAACCCAATGTAGCAAAAAATCTGTACGTGATGGAGCAAATTGGTTACCAGATTTGGATTCAGTGCACCAAAAAACGTAAAAATCAATCGAAACATTAGAGGCAGTTTAAAAAAAAATTTTTTTAGTGTACCTGTGTTATAATTACATGCTTTTTGTGCACTTCCATATGCACTTTAGCCCACCTACCTTTGAGATCTGCCCGTTAAGAGAGAAACTGAGCATTGAGCCGCTTACTAACTAGTATTGCCACCACATTCTTCTTCCCGATGGCAGGGGTATGTGCAGCCAGGCAAAATCTTCCAAGAGCAACTTTCATGGTCTCCTAGAAGTTTGCCAAACGTTATTTCCTAATTATATGTAACTTTCCGCCCTCTTACAGGAAATAAGACAATGATGACACTCTATCTTCCAACCAATTTTGATGGCACTGAAAGCATGTCCCCATATTGAAGACTCAAACAAACATTCTTAAGTAATTTACTATATACAGCAAACCCAATGCCCTCCCCTTATTCGCCCAGTAACTAGCAAGAATACAAATAACACAGAAGAATAGATAACTCTCTTCTACAGTTAGGAGAGCATCCTAACAAACTGCTACACAATTACATGAGAGACAGTCCGGCGCACAACTATCTTAAAGCATCCAAGGTTCCCTCCGACGAGAAGCAAAGTGGAACACAGGATTCTTGTCAGGTCCAACGGAGCAGAGCTCCTAAGCAGCCATCTTGCTTCAGTGCTGGCTCTGCCTCCCCCTCCAAGCCTTGTCTTCTGGGGCAATGCAGCTTTAAGTGACTTACCCAAGGTCATAAGGAGCCCCAGTCAGAACTGAACTTTTGGGAACTAGGCTGTTGCTCTAACCACTAGCCTACTCCTCCACTCCCTATAGTTATGCAGTTTAATTTAAAACAGCAAAAAAGACACTGCTTCATTAAACCACTTAGCTCTAGGGCAGTGGTGTAAGCTGCAGTGAGGGCCCTCCATTGTCATGGTGGCAGCGACCGTGGCATGCCCTCTCCTGCAGGCTCTGAACTGCAATGCTGCAGCAACGGCAGCATACTTACATCATGTTTACTGTGCTCCTTTGCTCTGTAAGTCCTCTGCCAGTCTCCTGCCAGGCTGAAGTCTTGTAGTGTGGCTCTTAGTGCGAGACTAGCTCAGCAAGGACCAGCCGCTGGGCTCACGGGAACTTACAAGCTCGGAGCAGTGTGGCAAATTGATAAAATAAGTTTGCCATGCTGCTGTCACCGCTGCTGTGTTTGTCCCCTTTCTGCTCAGACCCCCCTGCATTGTGGGGGGCTGCTTGGGCAGAATATATGCCACTGCTCCAGGGCTTGTTGTTTGAGAGGTTATACGGTCGTATAGAGTACCGGCACCTTTCATTGCCTGCTAAACTGACCCATGGTCCTGCTGTATTAATGAAAGAGCCCAGCACATGTTTTTGTAGGAAAAATGTTCTGCTTAAGCTCTGTGGATAGTGGTGCTGTTTATATACTCAGGCTAAATGCTGTGACTGGCATTTTAAATAAAACACTGACTGTCGTGCTTTCTTACGGAGAGTGGAGGAATAGCCTAATGGTTTAAGCACTGGCTTTGTAACAACAAGACAAGGGTTCAAGTCCCACCTTGGGCGAGTTATGCAGCTTTCCATTGTCTCAGAGAAATTCCAGGTTATTAATCTCCCTATTTAATGTACATTACTCAGTCTAAGACTGAAATGATAAAGCAGCATAAAAAGCCTAATAAATATCTCCATCTACACTTTATATAGATAAAACATAACCCATTTACAGATGCAACATTTCAGTATCATATGACCCATATACACATGCAACAATGTTGGACAAGTTCCTCTCACTTTTACGGGATTTCTGGCCCACTTTAAACATCTAACATTTTATAACTCCACACGCTACTGTATTTAAGCACCACTATGTAATTAAACATACCCATGTAATATAGGTTAAATACTGAATGTTACTAGCCAATGTTTTACCTTTTCTGTTAACTCTTTGTTCCATGTTACTATTCCTTGTTCTTTGTGACTTTAAACCTTAAAAATTGTTTCATGTAAGCCGCATTGACCATACGAAATGTGGTATATAATAAAACATGCTAAATATATGTATATCTCCTCCCAAGAAAATTCAGCTCTGTCTGAGCACTCTTACAGCTACTGTCAGTAAGCTATAAAGCCTTTATTCTCCTTTCTCTACATCCAGTACTTTCAGTCATTCATATAAGGATTCAGTCTGTCACATTTCACACCCATCCAGCAGAGGGACAGAAAGCAGGGTGCAGTCCGCAGGTGACCCTTGCCTCCCACTCTCCCTGGCAGTCCCAGGTATTTAGAATATGCTGGGCACCCCTCCCATGTGGGTCCTAATCCCTGCCTGGGTTACTGGCTTCATTAATAGAGCCCTCTGGGTCGGGACTGCCAGGAATCCACTGTAAGATTTGCATGCGAGGGTTTACCAAAGGGATGGCTGTCTCATATCTCTCTAGTAGAAATGGCTCATACCCAAAAAGGTCAGGCTGCGGATTCAGTGATGGCTCCACAAGGTCTGTTTATTTACAGAAAAAGTATTACAGTGATGGAAACGAAAGTCTTCTCATAAGAGCAAGAACATGTCCAGATCTGGCTGGCTGAAAGTCCTGCAGTAGCAGAAACAGTAAATCTGCTAGACCAGTTCTCCTTCACCCTGCTCTTGAGGCCCATTTTATTTATTTAACATTTCTTATATACCACCTTTCATGATATCAAGGTGATTTTACACTGAACAAACTGAAATTACATTGAACAGGGCATTATAACTTGGAGATAACTATTTTACAGGGACCATGGGCTATGGAGGGTTAAGTGGCTTGCCCAAGACCACAAGGAGCACCCGTGGGACTAGAAACCCCAGTCCTTCCAGCCCAAGGTTGCTGTCCTCTAGTGGGATTTGAGCCCCCGACCTTCCGGCCTGAAGTACCCTGCCCCAACCACTAAGCCACTCCTCCCTACTCATCCCACTCCTGAGGCCTACTCATCCCCGCTCCTTAGGCCTCCTCACCTTACTCCTGAGGCCTCCGTCACCCCCTCCTCCTGAGACCTCCTTCACCCTGCTCCTGAGGCTTCCTCACCCCGCTCCTGAGGCCTCCTCACCCCACTCCTGAGGCCTCCTCACCCCGCTCCTGAGACTTCCTCACCCCACTTCTCAGACCTTCTTCACCCCTTTTCTGAGGGTTCCTCACCCCGCTCCTGAAGCCCCTTCACCCCATTCCTGAGGCCTCCTTCACCTTTCTCCTGAGGCCTCCTTTACCCCGCTCCTGAGGCCTCCTTCACCCCGCTCCTGAGGCCCCCTCAACCCTCTCCTGAGACCTTCTCACCCCACTCCTGAGGCCTCCTTCACCCCACTCCTGAGGGCTCCTCACCCCACTCCTGAGGCCCCCTTCACCTTGCTCCTGTGGCCTCCTTCAGCCCGCTCCTGTGGCCTCCTCACCTCGCTCTTGAGGCCTCCTTCACCCTGCTCCTGAGGCCTCTTTCACCCCACTCCTGAGGCCTCCTTCACCTTTCTCCTGAGGCCTCCTTCACCCCGCTCCTGAGGGCTCCTCACCCCAATCCTGAGGCCTCCTCACCCCACTCCTGAGGCCTCCGTCACCCCCTCCTCCTGAGACCTCCTTCACCCTGCTCCTGAGGCTTCCTCACCCCGCTCCTGAGGCCTCCTCACCCCACTCCTGAGGCCTCCTCACCCCGCTCCTGAGACTTCCTCACCCCACTTCCGAGACCTTCTTCACCCCTTTTCTGAGGGTTCCTCACCCCGCTCCTGAAGCCTCCTTCACCCCATTCCTGAGGCCTCCTTAACCTTTCTCATGAGGCCTCCTTTACCCCGCTCCTGAGGCCTCCTTCACCCCGCTCCTGAGGCCCCCTCACCCCTCTCCTGAGGCCTTCTCACCCCACTCCTGAGGCCTCCTTCACCCCACTCCTGAGGGCTCCTCACCCCACTCCTGAGGCCCCCTTCACCTTGCTCCTGTGGCCTCCTTCAGCCCGCTCCTGTGGCCTCCTCACCTCGCTCTTGAGGCCTCCTTCACCCTGCTCCTGAGGCCTCTTTCACCCCACTCCAGAGGCCTCCTTCACCTTTCTCCTGAGGCCTCCTTCACCCCGCTCCTGAGGGCTCCTCACCCCAATCCTGAGGCCTCCTTCACCCCTCTCCTGAGGCCTCCTTCACCCTTCTCCTGAGGCCTCCTTCACCCCGCTCCTGAGGCCTCCTCCCCCAACTCCTGAGGCCTCCTTCACCCAACTCCCGAAGCCTCCTTCACCCCTCTCCTGAGGCCTCCTCACCCCATTCCTGAGGCCTCCCTCACCCCGCTCCTGAGGCCTCCTGACTCCCTCAGTCAGGAACACAATGGTGCGGAGGCTTTGTACAGCCAAACACAAAAGCTCTGTCTGTTGTGCTCTTATAGACTCAAACTCCCCCCTCCCCCCCTCCCACCTCACTTTACACTGTTTTCTCCTCTGAATTCTCCCATGCCTGGAAAGTTTCTTTATTTAACATTTTTTCTATACGGCCTTTCCGATAGTCAAGTTCACAATTAACAATTATGATAAATAACAAACAATGACAAATTAGTGAATGAGGAATCACATAGAACTGGTTTACAATTTGGGAATAACGACTACTCTATGAAAGGTTGAGCCAAACTTGTCTGGTTGATATTTAACTTATGTACATCAGTACTGATATTGTTCTTTTCATCAGCTATTTAGGGGGTCATGAACAGAGGAAACAAGTGTTCACCTACTTCTACTTATCGGGGGGGGGGGGGAGAGATTGGCTGTTGTCCTTTGTAGTGTTTGGGTTCGGTGATGTACCTTTTTGGGTACAGAGAAATTAAATTGTAATGTGTAATCAATTTATTTATTTATTTTTATTTTATTTAAAGTTTCTTATATACCGCGATGTCTTGCAATCAAGTGTAAACCTGTAATCTGAATGTTTGTGTCTTGTACTGAATCATTATGTATGTTTTAATCCATGGCCTGTACAACCATACTGTTATGTATAGCAAACTGCTGCTGATCTCTGGAAGTAGCGGGATATAAGTGTAATAAAATAAAATAAAACTGTACTTATCATCTTCATAGCGCAGTGCTCTACGGTGTGGATACGTAGTCAGATATAATGTGTCTCTGTCCCTAAGAGCTGGTAATCTGAGTAGATACCATTTTAGGCCCCTAGGGGTCGCCACATTAGAAAGCGATGACAAAAAGGAACTGACTGTACTGAGAGTGGGGTGAGAAAGCTGGCCCAGAAATATTCTCAAAATGAGCAGACTGGAAGACGTTTTTCTGCTATCGCATCAGATATTTCCTTGAGAATAAATGAATCGCAGGTGAAGGGATCTGAAAGTCCATCGTACGCGGACTTTCTTCAGCTGTCTCGGCACTGATCTGGAAACATGCTGCTGTGATCACATCCCAGAAAATCACCTTCACATTGTCAGTCATGATGTCCACCAGCCTTTAAACGCCAAAGAGATCATCCGTCCTCATGACCTGTGAAACCTTTGCATCAGAGAAACCTCCCAGGCCCATGTGATCCACCTGATTTCCTTCTCTGCTCCAAAGCTTACATCCAGCCAGCCTCTCCTTTTTGCGCTGCACCCTTTGATATCCCTGCTGCTGACTTCTGCGATGTTTCAGTGTTACCATTCTGGTCGTCTTCCTTTGTACGTTAAGCATAAAATATGAATTCTTGGGAATCATATGAACTTAAAACACTGACCTCAGAACATCAAAGGACTTTACAGGAAAAGCAAATATTTACTCTCTGAAACAAGCAAAACACATGCAGTTTCCAGGACTGGTCTTAACCTTCTGTCCCTCAGATGCAAACTATAAAATCCTCCCTGAAACAAACCAGGAACATCCAACAAGCCTGGGAGAGGGGTGGGAGAGTCTCAGAGCACCAGCAGGTGTTCCAGCAACAAAAAAAAGCATTTCCTGCATTTCTATAACACCTTAATGTGGATAAAGCAGAACATTCTTTCAAATTGCCCAACTTCCTAAGGAAACCGTGTTTCCCTGCTGAGCTCCTTACTGTACTGCTATCACGCTGTGGACAGGAGGTGTAGCACTGACTTAGGAGCCACAAGACTAGTGTTTGATTTCCACTAGCACTCCTTGTGGCCTTGGGCAAGTTGCCTCAAAAAAATCTAAGTTATCAATGTACACTGCCATGTTTAAGTTACAACGTAAACTGCTGTTACTGAAATAATAAAACCTGTTAAATAAAATCTTTGAGGGAGAAATGCCCTAGTGATTAGGACACAGCACCTCAGGCCAGGGGTTCAAATCCCACCTGGGGACAGCAATTTCAGTCCAGAGGGACTGGGGTTTCTAGTCCTATAGGCACTCCTTGTGACCTTGGGCAAGCCACTTAACTCGTTGTGACCTTGGGCAAGCCACTTAACCCTCCCTTCCTTCAGGTACACATAGATTGTGAGCCCTTGGAGACAAGGGAACATATCCAGTACCTGTTTGTAATGATTACATAATGTAAACTGCTTTGATTGAAGTATAAGTCAGTATAGAAAACTGGTTAAATAAATAAATATCCTTTAGGAGTTAGATGAGGTGCAGTACCCCCTTCCACTCAAACATTCATTGGAAGCCTCTAGAAACATAAAAACATGATGGCAGAAAAAGACCACATGGTATCTAGTCTGCCCTTCCATATCAACTACGATAGTCCCTTTTTGTCCTTTACAAATCTTCTGTTTGTCCCATGCTTTTTTAAAATTCAGATGCTGTCCTCATTTCTACTACCTCCACTGGGAGACTATTCCATGCATCTACCACTCTTTCCATAAAGAAATATTTCCACATATTATGTAACAAAGCAGGAATGATGCTACCCCTCACAACATCAGCTGGCTGATGACAAACAGCACAGGAACACCACCAGACAATTTGCAAACTTGGAGAAACATCTTATGAATCCTGGAACAGCACAGGCCTGTAAATTTTCATTTGGCAGTGAAATAACAGGACAGGACCTGTGCGGTTTCAAAAGCCCTTTGTATCAACAACACCGGACAATTCTTGGCCTAATTCAACCTGCAAGGATTTCACAATGAAATCACAGAATGGTTTCTGGACACGTAGACAGGATTTTTATCTTTACTCCAAAAAAGAATCATTAAATGCTAATCGCTGAGCTCCTCCAGTACACCAGTGCGTAAGGATGATTAATCTGTGAAAATGCTGGAACTTCCCAAAATGGAAACAGCTCCCAGGGAAGCCGAGAGTGTTTATAATATGCTGAGAATTTTATTAATCCTTCTAGTGCTTCAAGGGACTTTGCACAGCTTCACACTGCTCCAGCGCTGGCTCAGGAACAAGCACAGGAAGCCTCGGGAAGTTGTGCAGCAAGGCGCCCACCCTGCCTTTCTTGCCAACTTGCTGCTGGTAAGGATCCTTCTTGTTTTGCTTTGATGCACGAGGGAGCATTGATGTCTGAGCACATGCCTAATTCTCCTCATCAGAATTCACAAATAAATTCCTAAAAACTGGAAACTGACCGATAATTTAGGGATTAGGCAGTTGCCTAGGGAGGCAGCAAAGAGCAAGGCATTCAAAGTTAGACAATAGATTCTGACATCCAGGGGAGGAATACAGCTTAAGGGTTACCCTTGAGCCCACTCTGAGGCCGGCCCTGGGAGTTTGTTGAAAGCATGGAAATCTTCACAGTCAGTCTTGTTTGGAGCAAATCCACATTAAAGGATTCACAGAGCTGTTGGCTTCAGGTCAGAATTTTGTTGGGGCGACTCAGGGACAGGGGAATTGGTTCTGACTTGGGTGCTGCTCAGTTTCTGATCTGACCTGCCAAGCAGTGACGGCTGCATTCATGGAGACTTAGGATCAGGTGTGATGTTTTGCTCCCATTGATCTAGGTCTGCTAGGTAAGGTGGGGGTAGGGGGGGGGGGAATAGAGCACAGCTCGCTCCTAAACAGTGCATGATACTAACTATTCCATGCATGCCAAAGCTAATCGCAGGGACTTCTGAAAATCATACACATGCTCTGCTCATGGACCCCTGGATGCAGATGGATCAGTCTGGACAACACTCTTATCTCATCAGATCCAGGAGTATTGTACTGAGCAATCGCTCCTAGACCCCGGGATCCAGAAAGCTTCCCAGAAACAGGGTTTACCATCACTCAGGACTCCCCTAAAGAGACTTTTTTCCAGTCACTTGTTCAGATCCCATCGCTGCTCCTTCTGAAGTCCTTTAACCCTTTGTAAGACTTCTGGGGACAATAAATAACCTGCATTCATATTCGTAGAAGATACTGGGTTTGCATTTCCTTGTAGGTGCGGGATCCAGAAGGATCCCCCTGAGACAAGCTTTGCAGATGAAATGCAGACAGCTTATCCAAGCCAGGCTGTGCAGTCCCTCAGATGCCGTCAGAGCCTGAGGCAGGCTTTAGGTACTGAGCTCCAGAAAGATTTCCATAGTTACCTAAAGCTCTGGGGATACCGAAGGATTCTCCCAAGACCGGAGGCTATTTTTGTTCTCGGTTCACTAGTTCTTCCTGCCTTTGAGAAATGCCCAAGATTGTCCCATTCCTACCCCTCTGAGCCCAGACATGTCAGTATCAGAAGTCCGGTCGTCTCCTCCTCCTCTTTACCCTGTGAGCTAGTGACCCTTCTGCGTTGCTCTTCTGCTGAGTCCTGCACTGAAGTGGGGAGGGGGGATGCATCTCCTCTCTGTGCCTGCTTCTCTCACACCTCTTTCTTCTGAAAACTGAGAAGGTTTGCTGCCCCTTCTGTGAGTTTGGCCGCCTGATTAGCCACTGGGATGTGTTACACCTTTATTGAGTTCTTGTTTTGTATTGTCGGAGATCCAACTTCAAACAGATCACAGCAAACCATGGTGGTGGTCTCCCTCACTGTTCCATATATACAGGCCAGTTTTCAAAAGGAGCTACATATTTACTGGTGGCCGGTAAATGTATAACTCCACAAGCCGCTGATCTTCAAAGATACTATATAGACAGAGCAGCGAAAGCACCAGTCATATGTGCCTGGCAGAATAAGGAGGGGGGGGAGCAAGAGTGGGAACAAAAACTGATCAAGCTGATGTTCAGTGTCGGCAATCAGAAAGTTTTATAAGCACAAGTTGTCGTGGCTGAAAAACATCCAGCTGTTCAGCGCTAGTAGGAGGACAACGGCCATCACGGAGCATCCACTCCCCGGCCGCATAGTGCCAAGGCGATTGGAGGAAAGTTTCCACTGAATATCCCACTGGCCGGCACTTCATCCAGTGAACTGTCCAGTGTGGATAAGTGCTTTGTATATTCGCCACTATACAGATTGTCTTGATATTCAGATGCTACTGTATATGGGTGGCTTAGGTGGTTCCCTGCTGAAGTATCACTACTGTACATATATTTGGTGGAGGTCAGTGTACTGCAGACTATGGGGTAGTTTCTGACCCACGTTTAGTGGGGCTGCACGTCCGATCCGGACATCCAACCCCGTTAAATGCTATGTTTCTGATCCGGAAGGCAGAGCTCCCCTCACGTATAGGCAAGTTGTGCAGGGAACTCTGTTCGTGGGCGGTAGGGGGTGGGCCAGAGGAGGAGCGGGGGCAGGCAGTGGGCAGGAACCTAACCCCAGATGTACAGGGCCGATTCCGGGGTCAGCCCTGTATGTCCAGGGTCAGTCATTTGCATGGGGGACCTATTCCACCTTGGAGGTGGAATATCCTCCTAGATGGCACAGAGAGGACAACACTGGGGCCACAAAGAGGTGAGGGGGTGCAGGGGGTTCCCCACAGCCCAACCCTGGCCATGGCAGGCCCGATCGGGGGGTTGGGCTGTGGGGAAAGCAACGTTTAGAGGTCTGCTGGGGATCGCGGCTCCTGCAGTGCTGTGGCAACATGACACCACGTCCTTGTGGCTCCATGCAGGAGTCTGGCAGGGCTAGCTGGATAGTGGGCTAGACGTCCGGGTGCCCAGAATCGGGTGCATCTCCAGGCCATCCAGATTTCTGGACGTCCAGATGGCCCAGATGGGCACCTACAGAATTGGCCTCCACATGTGTAACAGTGCTGAATAAAGACAAATTTTACACACCTGATGATTTTCTTTCCTTGAATCCCGCTAGACCAGGTCAGTGATTTATGCTCCTCAGCCAACAGATGGAGGCAGACTTAAGCAACTTCTGCGATGTCATCACTGAGCAAGGCCTTACGAAGCCACAAATGCACTTGGTGTGACTTGCACCTCTGGCGCCACCCCCCTTTTTGGCATTTTCCCCATGCCCAGCATCTCCCTATCTTTGCCACACCTACATGTCTACACTGCCTGCCACCACCGCTTTTCATGTCTCCTTGGTGCTGCAGTAGCAGCAGCAAAGCGGATCTCTAATTGAGGGAAAAAACACGCGGCTCTTTCCGACTCTGCGCTAGCACATCGGCCCGATCCCTTCCTCCTGTGATATATAGGCTTGTGTCACAGAAAGGAGGGACCAGACCAGCCATTCAAGCGTGCAGTTGCAAAGATCAACATTTGAATGGTTGGTTTGGTCCCTCCCTCCTCTGACACAAGCCTCTGTCAGAGGGAGGGAGGGATCGGGCCAACATGCAATAATAGAATCGGGAAGACCCGCGTGTTTTTTTCTCAATTAGAGATCCGCTCCTCTGCTGCCACTGCTGCCGCCAATGACACACGAATAGCGGCGGTGGCAGAGCAAGGGGGGGGGGGCAGGGAAACTGAGGCCAGCAGCCCCAAATGCACCCCTATTTTGTTGCGCCCTGTGAAGCTGCACTGTTCGCATGGGGCTAGGTACTGGTGCAATGCTGAGAGAAGCCAATATGACACTTCCCAAGCAGTAAGGAAGACTGAAAATCTCAGAAACTCATAACATTAATAACCAGCAACTCAGCCTTGCAACGAATATCTTGCACAAGAATTTGGATCTCTTACCATAATGCATCAGAATGAGATGGTCAGAAATCCAGGACTGGCTTAAAATCTCACTCCTGGAAATGGGTAACTTGGCAACTCTGTCACTGCTCCAGCTTTCCACCTGCTGGAGGCAGACAATACTGGCTTCTGTCAGTGCTGCACCAGCAGGTGTATCGAGTGGTGACATCACTGAAAGCTGCTCAGTACAAGCATTGCGGAACCTGTATCTTTTGGGGAAACTGCTAGGTACGTATGACCTAGATTGGCCACTGTTGGAAACAGGATACTGGGCTTGATGGACCTTGGTCTGACCCAGTATGGCATGTCTTATGTTCTTATGCTCGTCTGCCTCCACCTGCTGGCAGGGGAGCACAACCCACTTGTCTGCACTGGTCTAGCAGGATATAAGGAAATATATCTTTTCAAATGCTGCAGCAGCTGACATATAAAACAATATTGTGACTGTCATAACTCAAAATTGGCCCCATTCTTATCCGCTAGCCTTTGTGTAAACTGCAGTATTTTCAGTATTAAACTGACTGTCTACTGCAACCAGCTCACGCCACCAGCTCGTACACAGTCACTCCCAATTTTGCCAGTTTCTCTGGGATCAGCTCCCAGTATGGTGTCCTGTAGTCTAGGGGACATTGTTCCGGCATGGATTCAGACTTTACAAAAACTGCTGCTCTCCTGATTCTGTTTGCTGGCAAGTTGGGCTCTTTCCCCATAGCCTCATGTAGATTCCACATCTTTTGGGCAGCCTCAACGTTGTTTCTCTCAAGGGTCTGTCTCCAGTGTACCTTGTGCTGCTTACAGCCTAGGGCAACGTTTCCCAACTCAGAATAATGACCTAGTTTTGGGTTGCAGAGTGCCATGGACTGGTTTATAGCTAGTCACTGGCCTCCAGTTGACCAATTCCAGCTGTTGTGGGGTGGAGGGGACATGGCAGCATCTGAAAGGTTGAGCCACACGGTATCCATACCCTCTACTCCTCTTGTGATGATCGCCAAGCAGCATGGAAGTAGAAAGTGCCACTGAGATCATTACAGATCGCCCCATCACTATCTGGGCACAATATCATCAGACGTATTACAGGGGCGAGAGACTAAGTAATTGGGTGGGGCCAGAGGGGGAGTGAGTAGTGGAGCTATTGACCACGCATCTTTCATATTTCCCCTTTGTTCTTCCCTAGTCCCCTGTTAGTTGTATGCATCTGTCCTGATAGTGAGCTCCTGTGAGCAGGTTACCAGATGTACCCAATTTTGGGGGATTGTCCCTGATTTTAGAGTTGTATCCCAGACTTCCATCTGTTTGGCAGCCTCCTGTCGCCAATTCCAGCAATGGGAACAAAGGGGTTAGAAAAAAATTTACAGTGTAGTGATTGGAATATGTCAGGTATTTGGATTTCCGTATCTTTCTGTTCTGCACAGTACGGGGGGGGGGGGGGGGTGCTTCACTGTTTCTATTTCTCTGTCGATTCGTCTGCTTGGAAGTGATTGTTGCTGTCATGGGATGAATTGGGGGGGGGGGGGGAATAACTCTTCCCTCCTCCATGCCATTTTGCTCGAACCTGGAAGTAAGATATCCTTTTCTCCCTCTCTCCCCATCCCCCCCACACACTTCAGATAAGTGCCCCAGATTTGCCTGCAAATAGTCTGCTAACCTTAGCTATACGATATTCTCCTCCCTTTGAGGAAAAGAGTTGGGAAGCCCTTCTTTCGCTCCCTGTATTCACTGCCCTAGCGACTGAGCTGAAGACTGATCATCCTAATTTATTACACACTTTTCCTAATAAGACACAGCTCGTTGAGGTTAGCCGCGGCATTGGTAAGCTATTGTGACATATATGAATTATGGATCTTAATGGTAAGAGAGCAAAGCAAGCTGGTAGAGGGAGGGAGTATGAAGAAGCCTAGCAATGACTTACAGAGCAAACATCAGAGTGCTAGAAAAAGCTCAGGATTAAGGTCCCAAACCGAGAGGGGAACTTGGGAGAGGTGTCAGATACTTGGGTCCGGGGTAGGGTTACCAAGCAGCAGTTTTAATGAAGGCAGAAGCAAGAGTCCTGCAAAAGCTTAAAGACACAATTAAGTTTCAGTGGACCTATCACTTAATTTCAATGTCCACCCTTACCCCCCTCTCTGCTAGCTAGCATAAGCACAAACTAGGTTTATCACGCGTAGAAGTTCATCCGTTCACCCAATTCGTGGTTCGCCCACTGTTTCCTTTGTTAATGATGATTGTTCCTAATGTTCTATGTACTAAATGTTGAGGTGTTGCTCGTGTAAACCGCCTTGACATCTTGATAAGCTGCTATCTAAAAACAGCTAAATAAATAAATAAGCCTTGAGTAGAAATGCTTTGCTTCCTTCTGCTCCTTTATAGAGCTCCGGGCGCTCCCCACAGCCCCTGAATGCACATCTGCCCTTATTTTGTTTGTCTGTCACTGCTCCCTCTGCCTTCCATCTCCCACAGACCCCCCCCCCCCCCCCCGTCTTCCAGAGGGGACGATGCAATAAAGTGCGGGAGGCTTTGTGCACAGTTTAGTACAGCATCTCCAGGAACAAGCAGGAATGTAGTCTTCACATATGGGTATCGTCGGCACTGACGGAGCCCATGTGGGAACGCTCCCCAATGTCCAATTAGAAAACCTTTGGGAGCATCCCACAGCGCCTGCGTGCTGCCTTCCCACCTTTCCAAACTGCCTCTCTCCAGTTCTTCATTTTCCGCGGAGCCAGCAGGTCATTGTTCCTGTCACCGCAGAAACGTTTTCCTTATTTCTTCTTTTTTGTGGTCGCGTCTGCCTTCCTCAAAGGATAGATCTCCTTCCAAGCATCGAGATGCCTCTGGCGTTGCCCTTGAGGGTTCTGTACCGGCAAAATTGCCCTGGCGGGAGGCTTCGGCTTCCAAAGCATTATCAGGGCTCCAGGATGTTCTCGAGGCCTCGACCTCGGCAAAACTACTGGTGCCATGCTCTGGGGTACCGGCTGCTTCTGGTACCGATACCCAGGCATCGGCAGCGTCGATAGACCAGAGGTTCCTGGCTATTGAACGCAGTCTGGCGGCTCTCCTTGTGGCATCAACACCCTCTGAACCGTGTCAGACAGTTCAACCGGTACTGGTACCAACGCCGGTACCGGTACCGATAGCATCAGCATCGACATCGGTGTCTGCTTTGCCGGCACCCAGTCATGCGATGCCTTCCGGTACCGATACACCGGTACCGATTCCCCCCAGTACCGACTTCGGTCGGTACGGGTATCGGGCTCTTCAAGAGCATCTGGATAGAAGGTACTTTGAATCCTCGGAGGACTCCGAGGATTCTGACAGCTCTGCCGGTACCAGAATACTTCTCCCAGAGGAGTCTTCCTCTCCTAAACGTAGCATGTCTCCTCCAGAAGATATCTCCTTTCAGGATTTTATCAGGGAGGTGGCTCGAGGTCTGTCCATTAATGTGGCTCCTGAAACAGAGCCCAGGGCTAAGGAGTTGGAGATTTTACAATATCCCAAAGCTCCTAAGGAGGCAGCTACTCTGCCTATCCATGAGATCTTACATGATCTCATGTTGAGAATGTGGGAGACACCTCTTACCACCTCTCCTCACTCTCGCAGACTAGATACCATGTATCGAGTCCCTCCTTGTCCTGGTTTCCAGAAAACTCAGCTTCCTCACCACTCTATTGTAGTGGAATCAGCTATGAGAAGGATCAGGAGTGCAAAGAGGCATGCCTCTAATCCTCCAGGACGTGAGTGTAGAACCTTGGATGCCTTTGGACGTCGTACTTTCCAGGCTTCCATGCTTTCTGCCAGGATCAGTTCCTATATTTTATATATGGGAATGTTCCTTAAAGAAGTCACAGGACACTTGGAGATTTTAAGCCCTCTCCTTCCTGATGACAAGAGGCAGGATTTTCTCACACTGGTTAAACATGCCCAGGATGTTTCTAAGTTTGTCAATCGTGCAGCTTTTGACTGCTTTGAGTGCATAAGCAGAACCTCTGCCATTGCCATAGGTGCACGCAGACTTGCCTGGCTCCAGGCATCCGATTTGGAGCTCTGGGTGCAGGACAAACTGGGCAATATCCCTTGTACAGGTGAGAATCTATTCGGCAAGAATTGGCAAGAGAAAGCCAATGAGTTGGATGCTGACAACTCCACTTTGGATAGGTTATCCAAAGCCACAGCTGATCCTGCAAGAAAGATCTTTCAAGAAACCATTCTTCTCAAAAAAGGAGAGGCTTTATCCCTCTTATTCCCAGCAGGGACGTTCTGCAGGTCAGCCTGCCCGAAAAAGTCAGCAACCACCTAAACAAAGGAAAGCAAAGACTGCTAAGCCTCAACCATCTCAGCAGTCTCAGCCTCCACAAGGCCTTTGACTTTCATCTAGAGAACTTAGCCTTACTGGCCCTCAATGGACCAGAGCCTTCCATCATTCCAGGAAGGTTGTGTCACTTTGCCCCCAGATGGGAGCAAATAACAGCAGAACATTGGACACTCTCCATTATAAAAGAGGGGTACAAGCTTCACTTTCTGTGCATGCCCCCTCCCACAATGGTAAGACAGTTCAATTCTCAGATCTCTCTCATCAACCTGTTAGATCAAGAGATCACTATGCTTCTTGCCCAAGGGGCAATAGAAGAAGTACCCATTCATCAACAGGGTACAAGGTTTTACTCCCCCTATTTCCTTATCCCAAAGAAAACAGGGGGACACAGACCTATTTTAGACCTCAGAGAATCAAACAAATTCCTGTTCAAAGAGAAATTCAAGATGATTTCTCTAAGAACTCTGCTGCCATACCTTCAGAGTCAGGATTGGCTTTGTTCTCTAGATCTCAAGGATGCTACACTCATGTTCTCATCCATCCAACTCACAGAAAGTTCCTTCGGTTCCTTTTTCAAGGAAAGCACTACCAATACAGGGTGCTTCCTTTTGGCCTGGCCTCAGCACCAAGAGTGTTCACGAAATGCATGGCTGTGGTAGCAGCATTTCTCCGCACTCTAGGGATATTCATCTTCCCCTACTTAGACGACTGGCTCATTCGAGCCCCATCAGAGTCAGAGGCCAGGACTTCTCTATCTTGCACAATGCGTATCCTTCAGTATTTGGGTCTGGTCATAAACATCCCAAAATCCATTTTAACTCCCACTCAGTCTCTGGAGTTCATAGGAGCTTTGCTGGATACCAGAAAAGCAAGGGCCTATCTTCCCCAGGCCCGTTGTCTTCGCATGGTGCAGTTAGCTTCTCAGGCAGTGCTAAAACCTCATCTCACTGCCCGAGAAATGCTACAACTACTAGGCCACATGGCATCTACCGTGCATGTGATTCCTTATGCTCGCCTCCATATGAGAGCAGCCCAGTGGACTTTATCCACTCAATGGACCCAGGCATCAGGTTGCCTGTCAGACAAAATAGCAAACACGAATCACCTTATTTTGTCTCCCCAATGGTGGCAGTCCACTCAGAACCTGTTGCTGGGGTCCCCATTTCAACAACCTTTACCCCAGGCAACTCTCACAACAGATGCTTCATCAATGGGTTGGGGAGCTCATCTGCAGGACCTCTCCACCCAAGGCACTTGGACTCCACAGGAGACTCATCTACATGTCAATCTCTTAGAGCTCAGAGCAATCTTCCTTGCTCTTCGAGTGTTCCACACCCTGCTCAGCTACAAGACAGTCCTCATTCATACGGGCAATCAAGTAGCCATGTTCTACGTGAACAAGCAGGGGGGAACAGGCTCTCTGTCGCTTTGCAACAAAGCTTTGCGACTATGGGCCCTCATCAGAGAGCATCAGATTCATCTCCTGGCAGTGTATCTTCCAGGCATACAAAACTCTTGGGCAGACAGACTCAGTCGAGTTCTGCTTCCACACGAATGGTCTCTACATGCAGACCAGGTGGCCAAGATTTTTCAAATTTGGGGAACTCCGGACATAGACCTCTTTGCAAGTCCGTTGAATGCCAATCTTCCCCGGTTCTGTTCCAGAATTCCGGCTCAGGGCTCTCAGGCCAGGGATGCTTTCCTCCTTTACTGGGGTCAAGACTTCCTTTATGCCTTTCCACCAATTCCCCTAATTCCCAAAACCCTGTTCAAGCTTCAGAGAGACAGAGAAGTGTCGAATTGTTTTCAAGACAAGTTTTTAAGATAAGTTTCTAATTTCACAGTTTTTGGGGTGTAAATAAAATAAAAGTAGTCTACCGTCCGGAGGGGGTTAGGTATACAGTTCTAGCCCTCCCTCGGCAGGCTTCGACATGATGGACTGTTTTTGATGTGTCAGAGAGACAGAGGACATATGATTCTCATAGCTCCACATTGGCCACGGCAAGTGTGGTACCCTCTGCTTCTACATCTCTCTCAAGCTCCCTCCCTGGAGCTAGGATCTGCTCCAGATCTCCTGTCTCAGGAGGACGAAATGTTATGGCATCCCAATCCCCAGTCTTTGCATCTCAGGGCTTGGTTGCTGAAGGCCTAGATCTTCATGATCTTAACCTCCCTCAGCAAGTAAAGGATATCCTTTATGCTTCCAGGAAACCTTCCAAGCCTTATGCTTTCAAATGGAAAAGATTTACCATATGGTGTTCGCAGAAGGGTCTTAACCCCCTTGCAATACCTCTGGAATCATTACTTGAGTATCTCCTTCATTTATCCAATGCAGGACTTAAAACTAACTCAGTAAGAGTCCATTTGAGTGCTATTGCAGCTTCTTTCAAGCCTCTAAATGGACAACCTATTTCCTCCCATTCTCTTATAGCAAGATTTATGAGAGGCCTTCTTCTAACTAAGCCTCCCATTAGGCCACCACCGGTGGCATGGGACTTAAACCTGGTTCTTGGTCAGCTGATGAAGTCACCTTTCGAACCCTTAGCTCCTACTATGTTGAAATTCCTTCCTTGGAAAGTTATCTTTCTCATTGCAATCACATCAGCACGTCGCATCAGCGAGTTGCAGGCACTAGTGGCTGATCCACCTTATACAAGGTTCCATCATGACAAGGTAGTCCTTAGGACTCATCCACACTTTATGCCAAAGGTGGTCTCACCTTGTCATCTTAACCAAGCGGTCTACCTACCACTGTTCTTTCCAAGGCCTCATGCATCAAATGCAGAAAGGAATCTTCATACTTTGGACTGTAAAAGAGCTTTAGCCTTTTACTTGCAAAGAACACAGCAGCATAGAAAGTCCTCTCAATTCTTTGTTGCTTTTGATCCTTCTCATTTGGGACTTCCAGTCTCCAAGACAACATTGTCCAACTGGATTTCTCAGTGTATTTCCTTTGCCTATCAAAGTAAGAATCTTCCTCTGGAGGGCCATGTCACAGCTCACAATGTGAGAGCCATGGCAGCTTCAATGGCTCATCTGCACTCTGTGTCTATCGACGACATCTGCCGAGCAGCCACCTGGGCCTCGGTTCATACCGTCACAGCCCATTACTGCTTGGACAAAGACTCCCACCGGGATGTCTTGTTTGGTCAGGCTGTTCTTCAACACCTATTCCATACCTAATCAACTCCTACCCGCCATCCCTGGTTGGATGCCAGAGATCCATGGGGAGAGGTGGAGCCCTTTCACAGGGACACACAACTTATGGGGTCTCTCCCTGGCATCTAAAGCTAGGGAGTCCCCATATGTGAAGACTACATTCCTGCTTGTTCCTGGAGATAGCATAGTTACTCACCTGTAACAGGTGATCTCCGGGAACAGCAGGAATTTAGTCTTCACAACCCACCCACCTCCCCTAGGAGTTGTATCTCTCTATCTATCTCTTTCTCTTTCCCTCTCTTTCTCTTTGTCTCAGCTTTAAACTCAACTGGAGAGAGGCAGTTGGGAAAGGCGGGAAGGCAGCACGCAGGCACTGTGGGATGCTCCCAAAGGCTTTCTAATTGGACGCTGGGGAGCGTTCCCGTGCGGGCTCCGTCGGTGCCGACGATGCCCATATGTGAAGACTAAATTCCTGCTGTTCCCGGAGATCACCTGCTACAGGTGAGTAACTATGCTTTCTGTGCACAGTTTTCTGCACTGCCCGATACAAACAGAAGGTTTTGTGCATGAGCCAAGTGTGTGCAAGCGCTCGCGCTGCCATCCAGTGCACAGCTCAGTTAAATGTCACGATAACTAAGGTATTAGCTATTAAACCCAGAGGCATGGAAGTGAACGGAAAACCTGAAGGCTGAATGCAAGGGCTTTTAATGCTGGGGCTTTAACTCCAGGCCTGAGGTGAAGGAAAAGGTTAGAAGCAAGAGAATAAACGCTGGAAACATCCATTAGTCAGGAGTAGGAGGAACAGGCCAAAGTAAAAGGAATTTGGCTCCTAAGCTGGGCTCTTCAAGCTCAGGGAGGTAACTGCTTATATCTAGATGAAGGCAGCAATTCTTAGGATTGTGCTTACAAAACGTGCTACTGGTTTCAGCAGTAAAGTGACATAAATAGAAGTACTGGGAGGAGAGGAGAAAGGGGGACGTGATCGCAGGAATCAGGAAACATGCAAACGAGAAGCAGCACCTGTTAAGCATATAGTCCGTGGCCTGTCTGGATAGTGCCGGGGCAATGCAGGGGCAGGGTCACGATGCACACAGAGTTTAGCCGATTTTTAGCACCACTGCCCATGACGGAGGCACTACAGTGGAGACTAAGCTCCCTTTCAGCATCTGCACACCTAAGAGCCCGGAAACAGCCGCTGAACCTTACACTCACATATTCAATGCCGGGGTCATATCTCAATATCCAGGTCAGCCACTGTCCGCTTAGCTTTGGTAGGGAAAGTTAGCCCACCCTTAAATGTGCCTAACTTTTGCCGCAGAGCGATAAATGTGTAATGGTTCAGTATCGCCGCTGTCCTCTGCCCCCAGAAAGCCTTGATGCTAACCGATATGTATCAGGACATGCAGCAGTGACACTAACTGTGTTACTGTCACCAGATATCTGGGTCAGAGTGTTTCTTAGTATGTCTGCTAAGCGCATTAATTGCTTTGAGTCTTGAAGGACTACCAAAAGAGACTGTTTCTGCTGGAAACACATCTGCACTTGTAAATATTTACTTCTGGGAAATTCTTTAAATCTTGGGGAAAAGGGAATTCTTTGGGTTAAAAATGATAAATCTGTGTATTTTACAATCCAGTATATTTGTTAACTCAGTCAGGGTTTAGTATCAGCAGAGAGCTTTTAGTTTAAATTTAAAACCCAGAAGAGAGCTTTTAGTTTACTTTTAAAACTAGCAGTGAACCTTTAGTTTAAATTTGAAACCAGCAGAGAGTTTTTAGCTCAAATTTAAAACTCAGCAGAGAGCTTTTAGTTTACTTTTAAAACCAAAAGAGAGCTTTTTTTTAAATTTAAAACCAGCAGAGAGCTCTTAGTTTAAATTTAAAACTCAGTCAGGACTTACTATCAACAGAGAGCTTTTAATTTACACTTTTAGTTTACTTTTAAAACCAGTAGAGAGCCTTAAGTTTGAATTTTAAACCAGCAGAGAACTTTTAGTTTAAATTTAAACCAGCAGAGAGCTATTAGTTTAAATTTAAAACTCATTCAGGGTCTAGTATCAGCAGAGAGCATTTAGTATAAATTTAAAAACAGCACAGAGCTTTTAGTTTAAATTTAAATCTGTCAGGGACTAGTATCAGCAGAGAGCTTTCAATTTAAATCAAATGAGAGTATAGCTTAGCATAGAATAGGGTAAAATATTCTTTGAGTTGAAAGAAAGAAATTGTTTCTAGATACCTTTACAAAGGGGCCTTCTACTTAAGAGGCAAGAGATCTGGGAATTTGCTTTAAATGGGTTTTAAAGCCAAGTGAAAGGTCAAAGGAACAATTTGAAAGGCTCCCTCTATCAAATCAAGGGCTGTCTGCATCACACAGGAAATTGTTAACAAATTACCTTAGGAGCACAGGTCTGGGACCTGTGTAACAAGCCAGCTTTTACTAAGTGTTAGTTAACTCCCACCCACGCCGCCACCCCCCACCCCATGCATAAATTTAGCTTTATAGGCTCTTAAACCTATTAAAGGGGGAAGGGTGGTCAAAGTCACTTTCAGGTTCAGCTGGTTATCATCACCAGGAATAGATTAAGTTAATTCATCTTGAGGTGAACAAAGTCACTTTAAAGGTAATTGGTATAGTTGTATCAGTAAACAAAACCTTAAAAATAAGATGCAGACAGCAGTCCAGCAGCGAGATGGGGGTTATCCATTCTTTTGCACTGAGTGTCACATGTATGATTTTCTCCCAGTTGGTGAGGTGTCTTTCGTGTATATTCCCTCAGGGAATGAGTCCGATCTCTAGAAGTTAGAGTAGCAGATTTGGGGGATATAAGGAAGACAGAAAGGTACATAGATGATATCTACAGGGATGTAGTACTGAGGTCCCACCTCCAATCTACCAGCCTCTCATTTGCCATGGAGGACAAAGGTCATGTGAAAGGAGAGCATCACCTTGGTGTGGCAAGAAGTGAACCTGTAGCTAGGACCTGTCCGCCAGGATATGTAAGACCCTCTCGCATTGAGGAGGCTTCTCCAGGACCATGTGCCCATGAAGGAAGTGTTAGGACAGCTGTTATAGTTGGCAATTCAGTGATAAGGCATTTAGATAGCTGGGTAGCTCATGGACATGAGGACCGCCTGATAACATGCCTGCCTGGTGCGAAGGTAGTGGACCTCCCTGTCACCTAGACAAGATTTTAGATAGTGCTGGGGAGGAGTCTGCTGTATTGGTACATGTTAACACCAATGACATAGGAAAGTGTGGGAGGGAGGTTCTGGAGGCCATATTTAGGCTTTTAGGTAGGAAGTTGAAATCCAGAACTTCCAGGGTAACATTCTCTGAAATGCTTCCCCTTCCATGAACAGGACCCAAAAGGCAGGCAGAGCTCCGGAGTCTCAATGCGTGGACGAGACGATGGTCCAAAGAAGATGGTTTTGGATTTGTTAGGAAATGGGCAGCATTATGGGGAAGGGCTCTTCTGAAGGGATGGGCTCCACCTTAACTAGGATGGAACCAGGCTGCTGATATTAACCTTTAAAAAGGAGATAGAACAGCTTTTAAACTAAATAGTAGGAGAAAGCTGACAGTTACCCAGGAGCACATGGTTCAGAAAGATGTATCTTTGAAGGATACTAGTAAAACGGAAATTAGGGCATCCTGATAGAGAGGTTCCAACAAAGATAAAAGTAACCCAGATGTCCTTCAGTACAGAGCCAAAAGATTCCAAATTACACCTATCAACTTATAACCAGAATAATATGAATAAAATACAACTTCTAAAATGCCTGCATGCAAATTCTAGAAATCTACAAAATAATATAGGAGAGCTAGCATATATAGCACTAAATGAAAGGTTAGATATGATTGGCATCTCAGAGATCTGATGAAAGGAGGACAACCTATATGACACTGTGATACCTGGGTACAAACTATATTGCAATGATAGAGCAGATCAAATTGGTGGAGGGGTTGTGCTCTGTTAGAGAGGGTATTGAGTAACATAGGATTAAAGTTTTGCAGGAGACAAAATACATTGTAGAATCTCTATGGATAGAGGTTCCATGTAAAAAGGGGAAGGCGATGGCAGTGAGGGTGTACTATCGACTGCCTGGCCAGAATGGACAAATGGATGATGAAATGCTGAAAGAAATCAGGGAAGCTAACAAAAGTCACAGCACAGTAATAATAATGGATGATTTCAATTACCACAGTATCAACTGGGTCAATGTCACAGCAGAACATGCTAGAGAGATAAAGTTTCTAGATGAAATAAATGACTACTTTTTGGAGCAGCTGGTTCATGAACCTACAAGAGGGAAAGCCATTTTGGACCTAGTCCTTAGAGGAACACAAGATCTGGTGCAAGAGAAAAGGGTGTTGGGGCCACTTGGGAATAGTGATCATAACATGATCGCGTTTGATTTAATAAATGGAGGAGTGTCGGTCAGGAAATCCACAGTACTACCTTTTAAAATGAAGAAAATAGTTAAGAAAAAACTGAAAGGAGCAGTTACAAAGATTAAAGATTTACATCAAGCTTGGGTGTTGTTTAAAAATATTATTTGGAAACCCAGACCAGCTGTATTCCACGCTTTAAGAAAAGTCGAAGGAAGTCCAAAAAACTGCCAGCATGGTTTAAAGGTGAGGTCAGAGAGGCTGTTGTTGCAAAAAAAAAAAGCATCGTTCAGGAAATGGAAAAAGGAGCCTAATTTTTCTTTCTTACTTTCTTGTATTTATTTAACTAGGCTTATATACCACTTTTCACCTGGTCAAAGCAGTTTACATTGAACAATTACTCGGTTACATAGAACGATAGAACGTAGAACTATATACAATCCGAGACCTATGTACATGGATAACAATTATTTATAACATATAGTTCTGGCTTGCTATCAGTGAATATAATATGGGTCATGGTTGGAGGAGGAGTTGGGTAGTTAGTCCATAATGCTCAACAAAAAGGAGGGTTTTTAGGAGTTTATAGAAGGTGGAGGGGTTGATGATATTTCTTAAGGTGTCCAGTAAGATGGTGCAAAGAGTTCAAATGCTTGACGGCAGGCCTGTTGGGTAGTCCTTATCTTGGAATGGGGTATGGTGAGCTTGTTGCTTGTGGAGGATTTTCAGGGTCTGTCTGGGGTAAATAACTGTAGTAGAGACTGGAGGTAGGTGGCTGGATGGGAGTGTAGTGCTTTGTGGGTTATGAGTAGGGATTTATAATTGATTCTGCTGGGGAGTGGTAGCCAATGGAGTTGTTTGAGGATAGGGGTGATATGGTCGAGTTTAGAAGCTCCCCTGGATTATTTGTGCAGCGGTGTTCATGGCAGTTAGGAGCGAGAGGAGGATGGCTTGCGGAAGGCCCTGGTAAATTATATTACAGTAGTTTATGAGAGGGAGTGCTTGGAGGTTTGAGCAGAAGTCTGAAGTGTCAGGGAGTGGGTGGAGGCATTGTATGGTTTTAGATTTGAAGAATATTGTTTTGGCTGTTGCTGTAATCTGCTTCTTGAATGCTAACTGCTGGTCAAGAATGATACCAAGGTATTTTAGCTGTGGGCAGACATTTATCTGGATGTTGTTGAGTGTTACTGAAGAGGGGTGGAAGGGGGGTGAATGATGTGTCTTTGGTGATGAATAGAGCTTTGGTCTTCTTGTAATTTATTGATAGGTTGTTTGCCATAAGCCAGCGAGAGACATCTGAAAAGCATTTTGTATTTGTGTGTATGATGGCTATTTTTTGTGGAGTGAGCAGTATAACATAATGTCATCTGCGTATATGTGGAAGTAGATGTTGTGCTCCTTCATGATCGTAAAGAGAGGTTTAAGATACAGGTTGAAGAGGGGTGTGGCTAGTATAGATCCTTGGGATACTCCTTGTGTTTGTTGGTAGGGTTTGGAGATGTTGTTTCCCAGTTTTATCTGTTGATGAACACCGGAAAGAACATAAGCATTGGCAAGTTAGATGCAGGGGACTGATAAGGCAGGTAAAGAGAGAATTTGAAAAGAAGCTTGCCATGGAAGCAAAAATGCATAATAAAAACTTTTTCAAGTACATTCATAACAAAAAAACTGTGAGTCAGTTGGACCATTGGAGATAGAGGGATAAAAGGGGTGCTAAGGGAGGACAAGGCCATATCGGAAAGACTGAACAAATTTTTTGCTTCAGTCTTTATTTTATTTATTTATTTTATTTACATTCTCTTATATACCGCGCTATTCTGCATCAGTGCGGTTTACATTGAACAAACTGAAATTACATTGAACAGGGCATTATAACTTGGAGATAACTATTTTACAGGGAACTGAAAGAAGATGTTGGGAAGTTACCCATGCTTGAAATGGTATAAAGGTGATGTAGCAGAAGAATTGAAATAAATATCGATAAATCAGGAGGATGTATTAAAACTGTTGGATAAACTGAAGAGTAGCAAATCACCTGGACCAGATAGTATACATCCAGGGGTGTTGAAAGAACTGAAATATGAGATTGCAGACCAACTATTAGTAATCTGTGAACTATCATTAAAATCATCGGTAGTACCTAAGGATTGGAGAGTGGCCAATGTAACTCCGATTTTTAAAAATGGTTCCAGGGGTGATCTGGGAAACTACAGAGCAGTGAGCCTGACGCCATTACCATGCAAAATGGTAGAAACCATTATAAAGAATAAAATTACTGAATATGTAGATAGCCATAGTTTAATGGGAGAAAAGTCAATATGGCTTTAGCGAAGGAAAGTCATGTCTTACTAAACTGATATTTTTTTGAAGGTGTGAATAAACAGGTAGACAAAAATCAGCTGGTTGATATAATGTATCTAGATTTTCAGAAAGCCTTTGCAAGGTCCCTCATGAAAGACTCGGTGAAATAAAAAAGTCATGCAGTGTTGTATTCTGGATCAGGAACTGATTAAAAGATAGAAAGTTGAGAGAAGGGCTAAATGGCCAGTTTTCTTAATGAGAAAGGTGAATAGTGGAGTACCCCAGGGATTTGTGCTAGGCCCGTTGCTTGTTAACATATTCATAAATTATCTTGAAATAGGAATAAGTTGTTAAAAAGCATGTGGATAGTGAAAAATTGCAAGAGGATCTTTAAAAATTGGAACACTGGATGTCCAAACAGCAGATGAAATTTAATGTGGACAAGTGTAAAGTTATGTACCTAGGAAAGAACAACCCAAACTATGGTACCACCTTAGAAATCTCCACCCAGGAAAAAGATCTAGGCGTCATCGTGGGTAATCTGTTGAAACCCTCCACCCAGTGTGCAGCGGCAGCCAAGAAAGCAAATAGAATATTAGGAATCATAAGGAAAGGAATGGAGAATAAAACAAAGGATATTTTAATGCCTCTGTATCATTCCATGTTGTGATCGCACCTTGAATATTGTGTGCAGTTCTGATCGCCATATTTTAAAAAGGATATAGCTAAATTAGAAAATGTACAAAGCAGAGTGAGAAAAATGGTAAAGGGAATGGAAGGATACTCCTATGAGGAGAGGCTTAAGAGCCTGGGGCTTTTCAACTAGGAAAAGAGACGGCTGAGGGAGATATGATAGAGGTCTATAAATTAATGAATGGAGTGGAACGGGTAAACGTAGATTGGTTGTTTACACCATCAAACAGTAGAAAGACTAGAGGACACACAATGAAGCTACAATGCAACTGATTTAAGACGAATAAGAGAAAATATTTTTTTTTCACTCAACGTGCAATCAAACTCTGGAATTTGTTACCGGAGGATGTAGTAAAGGCTGTTAGTGTAGCTGGTTTTAAAAAAGGTTTGGACAAGTTCCTGGAGGAAAGGTCCATAAACCATTATTAACAAGGACCTGAGAAATCCACTTCTTGCCCCAGGACAAGCATTGTGGAACCTGCCATGTAATTGTGGCTTGGATTGGTCACTGTTGAAAACAGGATACTGGGCTTGATGGATCTTGGTCTGACCCAGTAAAGCACTTCTTATGTTCTTATGAATATTTACTCCCTGACATTTAAGAAGGGCTCCAGAGATGATCTGTGAAACTATAGAAACCTTCCTATCCCCAGTCCCCTATTACTCACTCTCCCCCTTACTTTCCCACTTCCCCATTTCTCACTCACTCTCTTCCTATTCCCAGTCCCCCATTACTCACTCTCACCGTTCCATTTCCTCCAGGAATTCCTTCAAATCTTATTTAGACCCAGCTACACTAACAGCGTTTACTACATCCTCCGGCAATAAATTCCAGAGTTTCATTGCACGCTGAGTGAAAAAATGTTTTCTGTCATTGCAATGCAAATGCAATGTGTGCCTTCAAGTCAGTCCTGACTCCTGGCGACCCAGAAGCTCCTGGGTTTTCTATAAACTAAGGGACATACTGTAGCTTCATTCTGTGTCCCTTAGTTTAGCTACTTTTTGAAGGAGTAAACACTCAGTCTCTCCCTTCCTTTCCCACTCCCCATTATTCACTCTCTCCTACTTCCTATTACTCACTCTCTTCCTTGCCCCAGTCCCCTATTACTCACTCTCTCTCTTCCTTTCCCACTCCCCAATACTCACTGTCTTCCTTTCCCACTCCCCATTATTCACTCTCTGTTACTTCCTATTACTCACTCTCTCTCTTCCTTGCCCCAGTCCCCTATTACTCACTCTCTCTCTTCCTTTACCACTCCCCAATACTCACTGTCTTCCTTTCCCACTCCCCATTATTCACTCTCTCATACTTCCTATTACTCACTCTCTTCCTTTCTCACTCCCCTATTACTCACTCTCTCTCTTCCTTTCCCACTCCCCTATTACTCACTCTCTCTCTTCCTTTCCCACTCCCCTATTACTCACTCTCTCTCTTCCTTTCCCACTCCCCTATTACTCACTCTCTCTTCCTTTCCCACTCCCCTATTACTCACTCTCTCTCTTCCTTTCCCACTCCCCTATTACTCTCTCTCTTCCTTTCCCACTCCCCTATTACTCACTCTCTCTCTTCCTTTCCCACTCCCCTATTACTCACTCTCTCTCTCTTCCTTTCCCACTCCCCTATTACTCACTCTCTCTCTTCCTTTACCACTCCCCAATACTCACTCTCTCTCTCTTCCTTTACCACTCCCCTATTACTCACTCTCTCTCTTCCTTTACCACTCCCCTATTACTCACTCTCTCTCTTCCTTTCCCACTCCCCTATTACTCACTCTCTCTCTTCCTTTACCACTCCCCTATTACTCACTCTCTCTCTTCCTTTCCCACTCCGCAATACTCACTGTCTTCCTTTCCCACTCCCCATTATTCACTCTCTGCTACTTCCTTTTACTCACTCTCTTCCTTTCCCCAGTCCCCTATTACACTCTCTCTCTTTCTTTAGCACTCCCCAATACTCACTCTCTTCCTTTCCCCAGTCCCCTATTACTCACTCTTTCTCTTCCTTTCCCACTCCGCAATACTCACTGTCTTCCTTTCCCACTCCCCATTATTCACTCTCTGCTACTTCCTATTACTCACTCTCTTCCTTTCCCCAGTCCCCTATTACACTCTCTTTCTTTCTTTAGCACTCCCCAATACTCACTCTCTTCCTTTCCCCAGTCCCCTATTACTCAGTTTCTCCCTTCCTTTCCCTAGTCCCCCATTACCCATTCTCTCTCTTGCTTTACCACTCCCCAATACTCACTGTCTTCCTTTCCCCAGTCCCTCATTATTCAGTCTATAACTTCATTTCCCTAGTCCACCATTACTCAATCCCTTCCTTTCCCCAGTCCCCATTACATTCTCTCTCACTCTCTCTCTGCCTTCTTTTCCCACTCCCCATTATTCACTCTCTCCCTTCCTTTCCCATCCAGCATTACTCACTCTCTCTCTTCCTTTCCCCAGTCCCCTATTACTCACTCTCTCTCTTCCTTTCCCCAGTCCCCCATTACTCTCTCTCTCACTCTCTCTCTGCCTTCTTTTCCCACTCCCCATTATTCACTCTCTCCCTTCCTTTCCCATCCAGCATTACTCACTCTCTCTCTTCCTTTCCCCAGTCCCCTATTACTCACTCTCTCTCTTCCTTTCCCCAGTCCCCCATTACTCTCTCTCTCACTCTCTCTCTGCCTTCTTTTCCCACTCCCCATTATTCACTCTCTCCCTTCCTTTCCCATCCAGCATTACTCACTCTCTCTCTTCCTTTCCCATCCAGCATTACTCACTCTCTCTCTCTTCCTTTCCCCAGTCCCCTATTACTCACTCTCTTCCTTTCCCATCCCCCCATTACTCTCTCTCTCTCTTCCTTTCCCATCCAGCATTACTCACTCTCTCTCTTCCTTTCCCATCCAGCATTACTCACTCTCTCTCTTCCTTTCCCATCCCCTCATTACTCACTCTCTCCCTCCTTTTCCCAGTCCCCTATTACTCACTCTTACCTTTCCTTTTGTTCAAGGAATTTGTCTAAACCTTTTTTAAACCCAGCTACACTAACAGCTTTTACTACATCATCTGAAAACGAATTCCAGAGTTTGATTGTGCGTTGAATGAATAAATGTTTTCTCCGATTAGTCTTAAATGTGCTATATTGTAGCTTTATTGTGCGTCCTGTAGTCTTTCTGCTTTTTGAAGGTGTAAACATACTGAAAGTCTGAATGCTGTTGCCAGAGGATGTGATCAAGGCAACTGACATGGTGGGGGGAGGGTGGTCAATAAGTTCCAGGACAAAGATTCTATAAAACATGATTTGCCAGGTAGAGTTATCCCTGGAAATGAGCTCTGGGAAATAGGCTGACGTTGTGTGATCTGCTGGAGACCTGTGACCTACACTGTCCATTTTCGGAGACAGGATACGGAGTTTGATAGACCTTTTTCTGACTCAGCCCGACTTTTCTTATGTTCTTATTATGTAACAAGGAAGAACCGTGAGCTTTTCAGACCTCACCGAAACCAGCTACAAAGAATTATCCAAATATTTAACCAAGTGAAAAAGGGGGCAGTTTGGAAAGACATTTAGCCTGTTTACCTTGGCAGCTTGCAGGCTTTAGTATATGACGGCAGATAAAGACCGCTATGGTCCATCTAGTCTGCCCAGCAAGGCAACAAGAGTCGGTGCACCTGCCGCTCCATGCAGGCCACCCCTCCCCATGTCTTTGTTTAAGGGTGAACCCACCACTCTGTGTAGGACACCCCTATTTGTTCAGATATAAAAGATAGTTAAGTTTATTTTGATTTTATCCTGTTGCTATAAAGGGATCCACTGTGTCTGTCCCATGCCATTGTGAATTCTGTCACTGTGTTGGCCCCCAGCACCTCCATCGGGGGGGGGGGGGGGCCAGTTGAAACTGTTGTTCCCTGTCCCTGGATTTGAGGACTTTTACGGGTATTTCAAGGAGATGTTCTCAGGGTGTGTTTTGGGAGGAATCAGAAAATAGAATGCAGAGGTTGTATTTTAAAATCTACCCAAATTATTGTATTTGGCCAAAAGCTGTGTGAAATCAAATACATATATCCTGGCAAGTTTCAAAGGGAAAATACGTGCATGCTATTTGTAAACTTTGTACAGAAGCAGCTTCAAAATTATCCTCCAAAATAAGCAAGAAATGCCAAACCCGGTCCTTCATGTCAGCTGATGGTTGTAGTGCTAAGCTATTAATTTAAAGACAGTTCCTAAAAGGAAAGGAAAGGTGCTTTACAGACCCCATATAATAACCACTGACACCTATCGTTCTCCAGCACCCTCAGCCATCGGCCATAGTGTACAGATCGAAACCTTCCGTCTAGGGCGGATCCAACCATAGGCGGTCATCTAGGGCAAAGAGCAGGGCATTCAAAGCTAAAGAATAGATTCTGACAGCCAGGGGGAGACATAAGGCTTCAGATTTGCCCAGGGTGCCAACATCTTGAACCACCCTGCTTTCATCACATCTCCATATAGCCCAGCACAACTCATGGACCTTCCACCGAAGCACCTGGCCAAGCCCTGGTGGTTCTTTCTTCACATTACGTTAGTCCCCACCACTGGAGATGACACCGGAGTCTGGGTGAAATGAAAGGCATCCTAGCACCCTAGTCTTTTGCCTGGTTACTCTCCCTCTATCCCTGTTCTCCTCTCAGCTGAGCTGGGATGGTGTAAAGCTCCTTTCCCACAGTCACAGCTGGAGCTCATGGATGAACTCCCATGCCCGGGAAGAGGAGTGACCACTGTGCCTGCGGGTTACACACAAGAGGAATCATTTTGGTGACCCTAGGCTATCCAGACTTCCTGCGCTCGCTCTTCTGGGACTGGGAGTTCTCTGCAAGCCCTGGCAGACTCCGTGTCTTCCTGTCTTTCCCTGCTCTGCTTTCACTACTGCAGAGTGCACAGCCACGGGAGGAAGGAGATAGCAGAAGCCACAGACACTACCTGGTCTCCCCATTTCAGGCTTACGGGTCACCTTGGGTGGAGGGAGCAAGAGAAAGGGGTTTTGAAATAGAGAGGGAAGGAGCAGAGAGAAGATGGGGACGAAGGGGTACAGAGTTTAAAGAAGTGAGGAGCGTGGAGAGGGGAGAGAAGCTTAGGAATAGCATAGAGGAGAGAAGACCTGTGGGACGAAGCCCCGGGGATAACGTGGGAGGAGGAGCAGGAGCTTGGCAGAGGGTGAGAGGAGCGGATGAGGTACTGAGAAGAGGGACTTGGAAAGACAGACGTGGAGCTGGAGAGAAGGGAGGAGAAATCAGAGGGGTTCGAATCAGAAACAGTTTCTGCACAGATCAGCCTCCCACTGCCCAGAGGCTTCTGCTCTGCTGTTTGTTGTGTTTGTCTGGCCCGACTAGACCGTAAGCTCTATTGAGCAGGAACTGTCTCTTACCTGTATGTGCACAATGCTGCGTATGCCTAGCAGTGCTTTATAAATGATAAGTAGGCCGTCCTCAGTGAAAGATCAGCCTCCCACTGCAGACCAAGCTGGTCCCAGACTTTCCTCACTTCTCTTACTCCTTTTGTTTGCACTGAGGATACCTAGTTTTGAAAACACGAGGGGAGAGCCGAATCTATGGCATTACACCCGGAATGAAATAAGACAGGCTAGAACAGTTTTACAATTTGCATGTAGCAGCACAGAGCTCTGAGGAAGATCCACTTTCCAGCTGTCCATGTGGTATTCCTGATTTCCGTGTATCTATGTGACGTCAGCATTGGGTTCTGATGAAGATCTGTTCTTCACCCATCCGTGCTATATTCATGATTTCTGTGTGTTTCTGTGGGTCTGCATAGGGCTCTGATGAAGATCCACTCTTCAGCCGTCCATGCTGTATGCATGATCTTCACATATCCATGTGGTGTCTGCATAGGGCTCTTATGAAGATCCATGCTTCTGCCATCAACGCTTCATTCATAAGCAATAGCTCCCAGGGGTCCGCAGAAGGGCTCTACAAGGCTTGTAGCCATATGCAAAGAGCTCTCGGTATTCCATAGACTTGTATTTATTATTAAATTATATAGCAAGGTGGTGTGCACTTTCCAATGGGATTCTGCATGGGTAAATAGATGTTTACCTATGGAAAAGGGCCCTTTAAAAGCCACCCACCTCCTTCTTGGGGAAAAAGGATAGTGCTGGGGTGGCACATGATCAGAACCGGGTTGGCCATGCAAAAACGACCTTCAGGGCTGAATATATAACCAAAAGAGAGGACTAAGAATTTCAGAAACAAATTCATGTTCGGAAGTCACACTCTAACCCTTCCTTCCCCCATTCCCCATTACTCACACTTCCTTTCCCATTCCCCATTACTCACGCTCACATTTCATTCCCCATTACTCACACTCACACTTCCTTCCCCATTCCCCATTACTCACACACTTCCTTACCCATTACTCACTCTCTCCCTTCCTTCCCCATTCACCATTACTCATGCTTACACTTCCTTCCCCATTACTCACTCTCTCCCTTCCTTCCCCATTCACCATTACTCACACTCACACTTCCTTCCCCATTACTCACACTCACACTTCCTTCCCCATTGCCATTACTCATTCTCACACTTCCTCCCCATTCACCATTACTAACGCTCACACTTCCTTCCCCATTACTCACACTCACACTTCCTTCCCCATTCCCCATTACTCACACACTTCCTTCCCCATTACTCACGCTCTCCCTTCCTTCCCCATTGCCCATTACTCATTCTCACACTTCCTTCCCATTCACCATTACTAACGCTGACACTTCCATCTCCATTCCACATTACTCACACTCACCCTTCCTTCCCTGTTCCCCATTACTCACTCTCTGCCTTCCTTCCCCATTCCCCATTACTCACGCTTACACTTCCTTTCCCATTACTCACACTCACACTTCCTTCCCTTCACCATTACTAACGCTGAACTTCCATCTCCATTCCACATTACTTACTCTCACACTTCCTTCCCCATTCCCCATTACTCACACTCATCCTTCCTTCCTCATTCACCATTACTAATGCTCACACTTCCTTCACCATTACTCACACTCACCCTTCCTTTCCCATTCACCATTACTAACACTCTAACCCTTCCTTCCTCATTCACCTTTACTCACACTTACCCTTCCCTCCCCATTCACCGCTACTAACGCTCACACTTCCTTCTCCATTCCCCATTACTCTCACTCACACTTCCTTCTCTATTCTCCATTACTCACCCTCAACCTTCCTTCCCCATTCACCATTACTAACACTCACATTTCCTTCCCCATTCACCATTACTCTCACTCACACTTCCTTCCCTGTTCCCCATTACTCACCCTCAACCTTCCTTCCCCATTCACCATTACTAACACTCACATTTCCTTCCCCATTCACCATTACTCACGCTTACACTTCCTTCCCCTTTCCCCTTTCCCCATTCCTCCTTACTCACACTCACACTTCCTTCCTTATTCACCATTACTCATGCTCACACTTCCTTCACCATTCACCTTTACTCACACTCACCCTTCCCTCCCCATTCACCATTACTAACGCTCAGACTTCCTTCTCCATTCCCCATTAATCTCACTCACACTTCCTTCTCCATTCCCCATTACTCACCCTCAACCTTCCTTCCCCATTCACCATTACTCTCACTCACACTTCCTTCCCTGTTCCCCATTACTCACCCTCAACCTTCCTTCCCCATTCACCATTACTAACACTCACATTTCCTTCCCCATTCACCATTACTCACGCTTACACTTCCCCTTTCCCCATTACTCATACTCACACTTTTTTCCCCATTACTCACTCTCTGCCTTCCTTCCCCATTACTCATGCTCAGACTTCCCTCCCCAGTCACCATTACTTACTCTCTGCCTTCCCTCCCCATTCCCCATTATTCACACTCACACTTCCTTCCCCATTCACCATTACTCATGCTCACCCTTCATTCCCCATTACTCACCCTTACCCTTCCTTCCCCATTCACCATTACGAACGCTCATATTTCCTTCCCCATTCACCATTACTCACGCTTACACTTCCTTCCCCATTCCCAATTACACATGCTCACACTTCCTTCCCCATTACTCACTCTCTCCCTTCCTTTCCCATTGCCCATTACTCATTCTCACACTTCCTTCCCTTCCCCATTACTCACACTCACCCTTCCTTTCCCATTCACCATTACTAACTCTCACACGTCCTTCCCAGTGCACCATTATTCACACTTTGACTTCCTTCATGTTTACTCACTCTCTCCCTTCCTTCTCCATTCCCCATTACTCACACTCACACTTCCTTCCCCATTCACCATTACTCACACTCACACTTCCTTCCCCATTCCCCATTATTCACGCTCACCCTTCCTTCCCCATTCACCATTACTAACGCTCACATTTCCTTCCCCATTCACCATTACTCACGCTTACACTTCCTTTCCCATTACTCACACTCACACTTCCTTCCCCATTACTCACGCTCTCCCTTCCTTCCCCATTGCCCATTACTCACTCTCACACTTCCTTCCCATTCACCATTACTCACTCTCACTCTTCCCTCCCCATTCACCATTACTAACGCTGACACTTCCATCTCCATTCCACATTACTTACTCTCACACTTCCTTCCCCATTACTCACATTCATCCTTCCTTCCTCATTCAGCGTTACTCATGCTCACACTTCCTTCACCATTACTCACACTCACCCTTCCTTTCCCATTCACCATTACTAATACTCTAATCCTTCCTTCCTCATTCACCTTTACTCACACTTACCCTTCCCTCCCCATTCACCACTACTAACGCTCACACTTCCTTCTCCATTCCCCATTACTCATACTCACACTTCCTTCCCTATTCCTCATTACTCACTCTCTGCCTTCCTTCCCCATTCCCCATTACTCACCCTCAACCTTCCTTTCCCATTCACCATTACTAACACTCATATTTCCTTCCCCATTCACCATTACTCACGCTTACACTTCCTTCCCCTTTCCCCATTACTCATACTCACACTTCCTTCCCCATTACTCACTCTCTCCCTTCCTTTCCCATTGCCCATTACTCACTCTCACACTTCCTTCCCTTCCCCATTACTCACATTCACCCTTCCTTTCCCATTCACCATTACTCATGCTCACACTTCCTTCCCCATGCACCATTATTCACACTTTGACTTCCTTCGTGTTTACTCACTCTCTCCCTTCCTTCTCCATTCCCCATTACTCACACTCACACTTCCTTCCCTGTTCCCCATTACTCATCTTCTGCCTTCCTTCCCCATTCCCTTTTACTCACACTCACACTACCTTCCCCATTACTCATGCTCACACGTCCTTCCCCAGTCACCATTACTCACTCTCTGCCTTCCTTCCCCATTCCCCATTACTCACACTCACACTTCCTTCCCCATTCCCCATTACTGAAGCTCACACTTCCTTCCCCATTCCCCATTACTCACGCTTACACTTCCTTCCTCATTCACCATTACTCATGCTCACACGTCCTTCCCCAGTCACCATTACTCACTCACACTTCCTTCCCCATTCCCCATTACTCACACTCACACTTCCTTCCCCATTCCCCATTACTGAAGCTCACACTTCCTTCCCTATTCCCCATTACTCACGCTTACACTTCCTTCCTCATTCACCATTACTCATGCTCTCATTTCCTTCCCCATTCACCATTACTCACATTTACACTTCCTTCCCCCTTACTCACTCTCTCCCTTCCTTCCCCATTACTCACTCTCACACTTCCTTCCCATTCACCATTACTCATGCTCACACTCCCTTCCCCATTCACCATTACTCACAATCACCATTCCTTAACTTCACTATTACTAATGCTCACACTTACTTCCCCATTCCCCATTATTCATCCTCACACTTCCTTCCCCATTCCCCATTACTCACTCTCTGCCTTCCATCTCATTCCCCATTACTCACTCTCACATTTCCTTCCCCATTCCTCACACTTCCTTCCCCATTCCCCATTACTCACACTTCTTCTCCATTCCCCATTCTCACTCTCTCCCTTCCTTTCCCATTCCCCATGACTTACACTCACACTTCCTTACCCTTACTCACTCACTCCCTTCCTTCCCCATTGCCCATTACTCACTCTCACACTTCCTTCCCTTTCACCATTACTCATGCTCACACTCCCTTCCCCATTCACCATTACTCACAATCACCATTCCTTAACTTCACCATTACTAATGCTCATACTTCCTTCCCCATTCCCCATTACTCACTCTCTCCCTTCCATCGCATTCATCATTACTCACGTTCACATTTCCTTCCCCATTAACCATTACTCACACTCACCCTTCCTTCCTTGCCCATTCACTATTACTAATGTTCTCCCTTTCTTCCTCATTCCCCATTACTCACACTCACACTTCCTTCCCTATTCTCCTTTACTCACACTCATACTTCCTTTCCAATTCCCCATTACTCAAACTCACACTTCCTTCCCCATTCACATTATTCACACTCACACTTCCTTCCCCATTCCCATTACTCGCGCTTACATTTCCTTCCCCATTCTCCATTGCTCACACACTTCCTTACCCATTACTCACTCTCTCCCTTCCTTCCCCATTGCCCATTACTCACTCTCACACTTCCTTCCCATTCACCATTACTCACACTCACCCTTCCTTCCCTTCACCATTACTAACGCTCACACTTCATTCGCCATTACTCATGTTCACACTTCCATCCACATTCCCCATTACTCTCACTCACACTTCATTCCCCATTCCCCATACTCACTCTCTCATTTCCTTCTCCATTCCCCATTACTCACACTCACACTTCCTTCCCCATTCACCATTACTCATGCTCACACTTCCTTCCCCATTACTCACTCTCACACTTTCTTCCCCATTCCCTATTACTCACTCTCTGCCTTCCTTCCCTATTCCCCATTACTCACTCTCACACTTCTTTCCCCATTCAGCATTGCTCACTCTCTCCCTTCCTTCTCCATTTCCCATTACTCATGCTCACAGTTCCTTCCCAGTTCCCCATTAATCACTCTGCCTTCCTTCCCCATTATTCACTCTCTTCCTCCCTTCCCCATTCCCAAATACTCATGCTCACACATCCTTCCCCATTACACACTCTCTTCCTTCCTTCCCCATTACTCACTCTCACACTTCCATCCCCATTCCTCACTCTTATCCTTCCTCCCAATTACTCACTCTCACCCTTCCAATCCCCAAACCCCCATTACTCACTCTCTGCCTTCCTTCCCCATTCCCCATTGCTCACTCTCATACTTCCTTCCCCATTCCCCATTACTCACACTCACACTTCCTTCCCCATTCCCCATTACTCACTCTCACACTTCCTTCCCCATCACTCACACTCACCCTTCCTTCCCTTCACCATTACTAACACTCACACTTCCTTCCCTATTCCCCACCATTACTAACACTCACACTTCCTTCCCTATTCCCCATTACTCACTCTCTCCCTTCCATCTCCATTCCCCATTACCCACTCTCACACTTCCTTCCACATTCCCCATTACTCTCACTCACACTTCCTTCCCCATTCCCCATACTCACTCTCTCATTTCCTTCCCCATTCATCATTACAAATGCTCACACTTCCTTTCCCATTCCCTATTACTCACTCTGCCTTCCTTCCCCATTAACCATTACTCACTTCCTTCCCCATTCAGCATTGCTCACTCTCTCCCTTCCTTCTCCATTCCCCATTACTCACATTCACAGTTCCTTCCCAGTTCCCCATTAATCACTCTCTGCCTTCCTTCCCCATTACTCACTCTCTACCTCCCTTCCCTATTCCTAATTACGCATGCTCACACTTCCTTCCCCATTACCCACTCTCTTCCTTCCTTCCCCATTACACACTCTCACACGTCCTTCCCCATTCCTCAGTCTTATCCTTCCTCCCCATTACTCACTCTCACCCTTCCAATCCCCAAACCCCCATTACTCACTCTCTGCCTTCCTTCCCCATTCCCCATTACTCACACTCATACTTCCTTCCCCATTCCCCATTACTCAAGCTCACACTTCCTTCCCCATTCCTCACTCTTATCCTTCCTCCCCATTACTCACTCTCACCCTTCCAGTCCCCAAACCCCCATTACTCACTCTCTGCCTTCCTTCCCCATTCCCCATTACTCACACTCATACTTCCTTCCCCATTCCCCATTACTCAAGCTCACACTTCCTTCCCCATTCACATTACTCACACTCACACTTCCTTCCCCATTCCCCATACTCACTCTCTCATTTCCTTCCCCATTCATCATTACAAATGCTCACACTTCCTTCCCCATTCCCTATTACTCACTCTCTGCCTTCCTTCCCCATTCACCATTACTCACTTTCTTCCCCATTCAGCATTGCTCACACTCTCCCTTCCTTCTCCATTCCCCATTACTCACGTTCACACTTCCTTCCCAGTTCCCCATTAATCATTCTCTGCCTTCCTTCCCCATTACTCACTCTCTACCTCCCTTCCCCATTCCCCATTACTCACTCTCACACTTCCTTCCCCATTACTCACTCTCATACTTCCTTCCCCATTCCTCACTCTTATCCTTCCTCCCAATTACTCACCCTCACCCTTCCAATCTCCAGTCCCCCATTACTCACTCTCTGCCTTCCTTCCACATTCCCCATTACTCACACTCATACTTCCTTACCCATTCCCAATTACTCAAGCTCACACTTCCCTTCCCCACCCATTACTCACTCTCACACTTCCTTCCCAATTTACCATCACTTCCTTCCCCATTCTTCATTACTCACTCCCTGCCTTCCTTCCCTATTCACTATTACTCATGCTCACACTTCCTTCCCCGTTACTCACTCTCTGCCTTCCTTCCCCATTCCCCATTACTCACTCTCACACTTCCTTCCACATTTAACATTGCTCACTCCCTCCCTTCCTTCTCCATTACTCACGCTCACACTTCCTTCCCAGTTCCCCATTAATCACTCTCTGCCTTCCTTCCCCATTACTCACTCTCTGCCTTCCTTCCCCATTCCCCATTACTCACTCTCACACTTCCTTCCCCATTCCCAATTACTCATGCTCACACTTCCTTCCCCATTCCTCACTCTTATCCTTCCTCCCAATTACTCACCCTCACCTTTCCAATCCCCAAACCCCCATTACTCACTCTCTGCCTTCCTTCCCCATTCCCCATTACTCACTCTCACACTTCCTTCCCCATTCCCCATTACTCACACTCACCTTTACTTCCCCATTCCCTATTACTCATGCTCACACCTCCTTCCCCATTCCTCACTCTTACCCTTCCACCCCATTACTCACTCTCACCCTTCCAATCCCCAAACCCCCATTACTCACTCTTTCCCAGTACTACAAAAAATTCTCTTCTAGGTCCTGCAGCATATGGTATTTGGGTCTAAGCCTGCGTCATGCTGCCCTAGTTCTGTCCCTGAGGCTATAATCATGATTTGAGTAGGATAGGCTGGATTTTTTAAAAAAATGTTATATTTATTGTGTTCTTACCAAATATTCAAGCATAAATTTGCATGAATGAAAAAAACAGCATGGTACACTGTAACTGATAACAGAAAATTACAAAGAAAATCAATAACCATTCAAGTAGTCCACTAAGAAAGGAAAGCTCCTGGGGACAACAGGATATATATTAGCGGAAGGGGAGAAACGTCCCTCACAAATATGAAACATAGAATATAGCTGATTGGAGACTTACACATCAGCCGAATGGCATCCTACTGCCACAATTACATCTTCCCTAGTGACTAAAGCACGGCTCAAAAACAAATAATTATTCCCTTTAAAGGTAACATGACATCTAGAAGGAAATTTCAGTAAAAAAGACCCACCAAGGGAGAGATGCCTGGGTTTATAGCCCAGAAACTTTCTTCTACTTGCTTGGGTATCGCGCTCTAAGTCTGTGAAAATGCGGACATGAAAGCCCAAAAACGGCAGACCAAAAGTTTTAAAATATTATCGCAGAATTAAAGATTTGTCAGATTCTAAAGCCAGTGTAATAAGAAGGGTAGAGCGGCCAGTGACCACCTCCAGTGAGCTCTCAAGGAGATCCATAAGGTCCATGGCTACACTGGGAGCCTGTGAAGTAGCTACCAGTGCACTGGAGCCCAGGGACAGATACTGGGCCCTCGTTGGGGGGGGGGGGGGCAGATCCCTGAGGGGGATTTGTAACACCTCCTGAAGTATCTGTGCATCGTCTCCTAAGGTGACTGAATTGGGGAACGAGGAAAATTCAGTAGCCTCAAGTTATTTTTATAATTTGATTTTCCAAATACTCAGTGTTTTTGGAGATCACAGTCCCATCTTGAATCCTGGCCTCCTGCAATCCCCGGAGCTGCTGTAGTTCTTCTTCACACTTTACCAACTTTCTCCTTTGCTGCTCCTGGACTCGGAAAACGTCTTGCAACTTGTTTTTGAGTAAACTTCATTACTCACATTTCCAGCCATTAACATCAAGGAAGTGTTCATAGCAGCAACAGTGTCCCTTGGCATATCCAACGTTATTGTCGCAGGTTTTACCAACACCTCAACACCCGGGCTGCTGTCCTCCATGAGCTGCTGTCGACGACTCCACTCTAAATGATGATCCCGTCGATCCTCCCCCTTCACTACCTGCCTCTGGACAGAGAGAGCACATTGACAGTGGGCCCTCTTCACCTCCCTCACCGGCATACTCGACGCCTGATTAAGGGAAGGCACACCATCAGACAGCGCTTCACTTCCAGGTCGCGGTGGGGGGAGGGGGTCCCACGACTCGGGAGACAGCCACACTCCTGAAATGCTCAGGTCTGCCGGTTCCACTCCCAGACATCCTGCTGAAGATGTTGCTCCAGCTCCAGACAAGTCAAACCCACATGCGTCCAGCATCTGCTGAGCCGCATCATTCCTTCCGGCATTAGATGAGGCTAGGTAAGCCTGCTTGTGTTTCCTCTGCCCCATCTCTACCAGCCAAGGGATGTAGTGCAAGAAGCAATGGACGGCTTCTGTAAGAGCTTGTGTTTCATGAAGTCACTCAGCCACCATCTTCGACTTGAATTTTAAGACTGGCAGTGGGAATTCTGAGTTTTCCCAAGCCCATAGCTCAGAATTAGGCTGGAAAATCTGAATTTCCTGAAGGCTATAGTTTAGAACTCGAGCTTGGGTCATGGTTAAGGCTCAGGTTAGAGGTCAGGAGGTCTAAGCTTCTTAGACTTACAAGCAGACAGCTGTGTTACTAAAGAATAGCAGAAAACTGCCTTCAGGATTGAATATACAAACAGAAGCGAGGGATAAGAATTTCAGAAATATTCTTGTTTGGAAGACACATTCTCTGAATGTTTTCCAGACTTCCATATAACATTAGTAGAATAATGATCAAACCAATTCCCTTTGAAAGAATGGTGCATAACGTTGTTCCACTGCAGGGTGGGGACGGGGGCTGCCTCCTTGCACTATCAGCCGTGAAAGTGCTGCATAATATATGACCTGTTATTTCTATGACATCACTTTACAGTGCTATAGACGATCACTTCCATGCTGATTATTATTATTATTATTATTATTAAAGACTTATAAAGTGCCACAACATACGAAGCGCTGTGCAAACATAGAAGAGAGACAGTCCCTGCTCATCAGAGCTCACAATCTAATACGACAGAAAACAAAATAAGTTACATAATACAAATAACAAAAATGTACAGGACAAAGTAAGCAAATGTTGATAGATCAAGATAGGGTAAGACAGGAATGGAAAGCAATAGTGAAGAGGTGGGATTTTAGTCTGGACTTGAAAATGGCCAGGGAGGGCGTCTGGTGCACAGAGTTAAGAAGACTATTCCAAGCAAAGGGTGCTGCCAGTTGGAAGGAGCGAAGTCTGGAATTGGCAGTACGAGTAAAGGGCACAGATAAACGAAGACTGTTAGAAGAGCGAAGCAACCGAGAGGGAGTGTAAGGAGAGATGAGAGATGAAAGGTACTGAGGGGCAGAAGAGTGAATACATTTATAGGTCAGGAGGAGACGTTTAAATTGGATATGGAGACGGATGGGAAGCCAATGAAGTGACATGAGGAGAGGAGTGATGTGGGAAAAACGAGACTGGCGGAAAATGAGTCGAGCAGCGGAGGGTTGAATTGACTAAAGAGGAAAGAGGTGGCTTGCAGGGAGGCCGGCAAGGAGAACGTTACAATAATCAAGACGGGAGGTGATTAAGGAGTGGACAATCAATTTAGTGGTGTCAACAGAGAGGAAGGGGCGAATTTTGGAAATATTGTAAAGAAAGAAACTACAAGTTTTAGCAATGAGCTGGATATGTGAAGAGAGAGAGAGAGAGGAATCGAAGATAACACCAAGGTTACGTGCTGAAGAAACAGGGAGGAGTACAGAGTTATCAACGGAGAGAGAGAAAGGGGAAAGAGGAGGGGAAGCATTCGGGGGAAAGATAAGAAGCTCAGTTTTGGCCATGTTCAGTTTTAAGCGGCGGTGGGACATCCAGGCAGCAATGTCAGAGAGGCAGAGTGAGATCTTAGACTAGATATCAGGAGAGATAACAGGTGCAGAAAGATAGATTTGAGAATCGTTGGCATAGAGATGATAGTGAAAGCCATGGGAAGAGATACGGGTGCCAAGGGATTGGGTATAGAGGGAGAAGAGGAGTGGACCTAAGACGGAACCCTGAGGAACTCCTACAGGTAGTGGGGTTGAAGAGGAGGAGGAGCCATCGAAGCACACACTGAAAGAGCAATGGGATAGATAGGAAGAGAACCAAGATAGTACAGAGTCTTTGAATCCAAGTGAGGGTAGGGTGATAAGAAGAAGGTTATGGTCAACAGTGTCGAAGGCAGCAGAAAGATCAAGAAGAATGAGGGCAGAGTAAAAGCCTTTGGACTTTGCCAAGAACAAATCATTTGAGACCTTAGTAAGAGCAGTTTCAGTGGAGTGTAGTGGACGGAAGCCGGATTGTAAAGGATCCAAGAGGGTATGAGAGGAGAGGAAATCAAGACAACGGTGATAGACTGCCCACTCAAGTAGTTTAGAGACAAAAGGAAGGAGAGAGATGGGATGATAGTTAGAAGGACAAGTGGGATCAAGTGAAGGTTTTTTGAGGAGGGGTGTAACCACAGCATGCTTGAAAACAGAAGGGAAGGTTGCAGTGGAGAGAGAGAGGTTAAGAATATGAGAAATAGAAGGGACGAGAGATGAAAAGATGGAGCTAGGGAGGTGGGTGGGGAAGGGGTCAGAAGAGCAGGTAGTAGGTTTGGAGGAAGAGAGAAGGAGCGACGTTTCCTCGTCAGAGACCATAGGGAAGGAAGAAAGGGTGACAGAAGTTTGGGGAGGGGAGAAATGGGAAATAGGGGGGGAAGAGGGGGAGGAGGGGAACTGGAGGGTGATTGTGTGGATTTTGTCATGGAAGTAGTTAGCCAAGGTTTGGGCAGAAAGGGAGGGAGGAATCGGCGGTGGAGGCACACTGAGGAGAGAATTGAGTGTGCTAAAGAGACGACGAGGATTAGAGGAAAGAGAGTTAGTCAAATTGAGGAAGTCAAATTTTCTGATCCGCATGCTTGTGCCTAGTGAGGTTTAGTGAAGGTCACCTAGTCAGTAGTGGAGGGGGGGACTGGAACTTGTGTCTCGGAGTTCACAATATGGTGCTGTAGTCACTGTGTAAAGTTTCCAGCTTTGTGTCATATGACTAGCAGCTGGCCAGGTGGTGTGTTGAAGGCTGCCAGCAGTGAAGGGCTAAGAGGCTTGTTAGTCTGTCCTTCGGGCCCCTTTCACTGGAACATGCTGCCCTTTGTACTAGATGTTGCAGCGGTTGAAGTACTTAGAAGCCAACCTCTCACTTCACTTTTGAATATTCAAATAATTTCAATCAAGAGAGATGAGTTTATGTGCAGAGCAGAGCAGTGGCGACACATCATGTTTGGCTGCTGCTAGTAGAAGCCATTCTGAAGAGATCAGCACGGACAGACGCTCCAGGGGAAGGGGAAATATTCATTCCTGCACTCCATATTAATAGTCCCACTAGCAGGAAAGCCAACTGAGGGTTTAAACGTGCCCCAGGGTGGCTTATACCTGTGCACATGTGTGTGTTACGTGTGCAGAGGACTTTTCCACTGGCGCTCCGTGTGGCCTTGGGTAAGTCACCTAACCCTCCACTGCCTCAGCTGGAAGCCCTCCGGACACAGGGAAATGACTTCAGTACCTGAACGATCTACTACTGGAGAGGCGCCAGCTAAATGCTATGAATACATAAAGGGCACATTTAACGCAACAAGAACAAGGAAGAAATAAGGACAGAGACCGTGTCTGATGACTCCCTGATGAGTGCCAGATATGAAGGCATAAGGAAAGAGGTGATGTGTGATGGCTTCCTAATGAGTGCTAGATGGGAAGGCGTAAGGACAGAGGTGTATGTGATGGCTCCCTGATGAGTGCCAGATACGAAGGCATAAGGAAAGAGGTGATGTGTGATGGCTTCCTGATGAGTGCCAGATGGGAAAGAATACACAGAGAGATCACATATGATGGCTCTCTGATAAGTGTTAGATGGGAAGACAAGGACCACATGTGATGGCTCCCTGATGAGTGTCAGATTGGAAAGTGTAAAGAGAGAGGCCACATGTGATGGCTTCCTGATGAGTGTCAGATTGGAAAGTGTAAAGAGAGAGGCCACATGTGATGGCTCCCTGATGAGTGTCAGATGGGAAGGCTGAAGGAGAGAGGTGGCGCCAGATGGTAAGGTGCAAGGAGAGAGGCCATGTGTGATGCCCTCCTGAGGTGTGCCAGACGGAAAGGCATAAGGGAAAAGGTGGTGTGTGATGACGCTCTGATGAGTGCCAGATTGGAAAGTGTAAGGAGAGAGACCACATGTGATGGTCCCCTGATAAGTGCCAGATGGGAAGGCATTAAAAGAGAGATGAAGAGTGATTGATTGTTCCGTGATGTGTGTTACAAAGAATGGCGGAAAGAGAGAGACCACATGTGATGGCTTCCTGATGAGTGCCAGATGGGAAGGTGTAAGGAGAGAGACCACATGGTGACTGATGTGGAGGGGGATGAGACTGAAGTTCTCCAGCGTCTCAATTGTTGTCTTGAGGGTATCGCTTCCGGCTGCATTTGCCCCAGTTGCTTCTTAATATTTTGAAGTCGGAGCTATTGCAATGTGGCCTTTAATTGATGATAGCTTAAAGGCCGGTTTATCTTTCGGGGGTGGGGGGAGTCGTCTGTCCTGGAAGGATAGCATTCGTGACCTAGGAGTTGTATTGGATGCAGAACTGGGACTTCAGCAACAAACTTTGAAAGCAGTACAGGTGGTGTATGGGCCTTTACGCCGGGTTCGTCAACTGCGTCCTTATTTGGAGCAGAATGCACTTCACCAGGTTGTTCCAGTGTTAGTTCTCCCTCGGCTTGATTCCTGTAATGCCCTGTATGTGGGACTACCGGTGTATTCATTAGGAAGTTACAGGTAGTCCAGAATTCAGCGGCATGGGTCATTTTCGGCCTTAGCCATAGAGATTTGGCTGTAGGGCTGTTAGCACAATTACATGGGCTTCCAATTAAGCAGAGCTGTGTCTTCAGGCTTTCGGTGTTGGTATTTAAGGCTCCCCAGGGTCTGGGGACTTGGCATTTAAAGGATTTCCTGCAATGGTCTGTGTCTGGTCGGGCTCTGCAGAAGACCAAGTATTGCAAGTTCCTGAGTTCAGCCAGACCCAATTACAATGATGGCGCAAGCGTTTCTTTTACGTTGCCACTCCAGTATTTTGGAGTTCTCTACCTCTGGCATTACGCTCTGAGTTAAATCTTTTGACCTTCCGTAAAGGTTTAAAAACTTCTCTTTCCTTAGTTTTTTGCCTCCTTAGGGGGAAAAGGATGCCGTGGCAGTGAGGCAGATCTGAGGCAGCTGATGGGATATGAGGGTTGGAAGGGATTTATTTATTTATTTAGTAAACATTTGTATACCGCTGCTTCCTACGATCAGCAGCGGTTTACTTTACAGAATCATAATGTATCGTACAATACAGTAATTTTTAAGATAAAAATTTCGATTGAGCAATGATTTACATAACACAAGAAATAGTAATTAGATACTTTATACATTGGATTGGGGCTCACAAAGCTAAAAATACATTTGATTGTAGGTGCGTGGGAGGGGCCTAAAATATACATATATACAAGATTACATACCGGTTGCATCCATACCGGGATGATTTTTAATGATTTTAAATTGTACTTGATTGTTGTTGTTTTTAATTGATGTCTGTACACCGTCTAGAATGCTTTGCGCTTGGCGGTCTACAAATGCTTTTAAGTAAGTAAGGTGATGTGTGACGGCTCCCTGATGAGTGCCAGATGGGAAGGTGTAAGGAGATAGAGCACGTGTGATGGCTCCCTTATGATAGATGGTTAGGGAAGATTATGGAGTGATTGTATGTGATGAACTAAATAATAAAGAACAAAAATGGCAAAAAGTGTACGAAGAGCCATACTGTGCTTTCTTTATATTCCACTTTATGGTCTCTCTGCACATTTTGGGGTTTGTCCCCCTCAAGGTTCTTGCTGTAAAGTTCACAGTCTATGTAAGGCAGGACAAAGAGCACCCGCAGAGAGCTGCCCCGGGCAGTGGGTTACACTGGGGCATGTGCAGGACGTGTGCTCGTAGCTGCTTGGCAGAGGGCCCTTACTGTGGCCTTCACCCTCCAAAGCTGACTCACAGTTCGGATGCGTCTTTGTGCAAGATACTTAGTTATTTAAAGCAACATATAAACTGCAGAACTGTCATCGGTTTTCTAATCTAATTGGTTTATTTTATCTGACTAAGGGAGACATCCGAATGGTTTACACTGAGCTAAGAAGTGGAGAACTGAGGTTCAAATCCCACCGTTACTCTTTGTGACCTGGGGCTTGGGGCTTGGGGGGGGGGGGGGGTCCCATAACTCTGTATTGGCTTAAGTTCAAATCTCAGGAGGCAGGAAAATACCTTCAGCTACTAGTGAGAAAAGGCCTGAGCTATGTGCAATCTGAGCTTGCCTCTTGACTTGGAGAAGTTCATCACAGAGGCCTCAGTGAGGCCTGGATTCTCTGTCCCCCAAGCCAGCCAAGACGGGGGAGGCTGCATAGGCAGTAGCGGGTAGTTCCTCCTCCCCCCCCAACTCAGGACATTTAAACTGCTAAATGTCTTTCTTTCACAAAGATGTTAACTTTAACTTTGGAACCCAATCAGACTGAATAAATGTTCTAAAAATCAGAGGACCAACAGGCCCAAAACTCTGGCAGAGCATCTGAGGATCCTTCACTGCTCCGAGCTCTGTAGCTGTGTTACTGCCACCAAGAGACATGGGGAGTGTGCAGCTCACGGGTCCAGATAGAGATGGGGAGCCAGGATTTGGAGTTCAGCAGGACTAAGGATCTGAGGGTCCTTGTAACCTTCACTATGCACTGCTGCTGTTGGTTCCTTCTGGTCTATAATCCACAGCTGCCAACGAAGAGCCAGGGGGAAGTGGAAGCCACGTCTCAAGGAATCCCACTGCTTCCTTCACTCTCTCCTCCTAGAGCAGACCCACGAGTGCAGAGATCTGCACCCGCATCTTGTGCCTTCTGCACTGTACATCACAAGAGTCCCTCCTTGTACCATGTGCGATTCCACCGCACACAACCATTACATATTCTCTGTCCCCATGGTCATGAGCTCCTGGGAGCTCTCAGGGCAGCAGGCGCCACAGATTGCATCATTCTCACTGCATCCGATTGGTCCACATTGGCTATACTGTCATGGTTGAACCAATCACACTGATGCAATATGTGGCATTGTTCTGTGCCTCTTACTCAGTGGCTTCATGGAACGTGCAGGAGGGCAGCTTAGAAAATGTATAAAACAGTAGAGTTCCTGTTTCTTTCCGGTTACTTCCGTTGGTCTTAATAAAAAGAGGGCGAGCAATGTGTGACTGCAGAGAGGCAGAGTCGGGAGTAACCATAGGCAATATTTCCTTGTGGGAAACTTGGAGGATGCATAGAATGGCTTCCCAGGCAAGATGGTGGAAGAGCAAGCCAGGGAGAAGCCTAGGGGATCCCGTAGCGCTAAAGAAGCGAGAGGGCAGCATTGGACATCGTACTGCGCGAGGAAGGCCTAGTGGTCTGTATGTGCCAGTGTGTTCTGCAAGTATACATTTGCCTGTATTATTCAGTCCACTGCAAGGTCACTGCAGGGCAAAACTGTCCATCCACTGCAGGCCCTGTTCAGTTCAGAACATATTCTCACTTTTCTCCTCCGTCATCAGGGTATGAGGGTCAAGTGGCTTCAAGTCCTGAAAGCATTTCAGAGAGCCTTTTAATGCATTCCAGCTGTTCATGGTATGTCTTCAAAGACTGTTTTCTAGGATTCTTCTTCTGTTTTAAAGTTTCTGTACTCTGGGGAGCCCAGTCCTGCCTGCAGCAGTAATCAGAGCATTGCCCCACAGCTAATCGTATGGACAGTTTATGGCAGAGTTGCCAAGTGTGTCCTGGGACCTCACAGCTAGTCACAGTTAACTGGATACTCACATTGACTATGCATGAGATCAATTTGTATACATTGGAGACCAAGCTAATGCAAATATATTTGATGTATATGGATTGTGGCTCTCCCGAATACCCAACTGGCTGTGGGGAATCCACAGGACAGGCATATGAGGAAAGAGGTTGTATTTCTGTGATGCAGGGTTACAGAATTTTATTTATTTTATTAGTATTTAGCTCCTACTTTCCAGTGGTAATTCAAGGTGAGTTACAGTCAGTTATCCAGGTATTTGTACCTGAGGCAATGGAGAGTTAAGTGGTTTGTCCAAGGCCACAAGGAATGTCAGTGGGATTTGAACCCTGGTCTTCCAGATTCCAGGCTCCTCCCCTCCCCATAAGATCTGTTATGATTCCGTATTTTTTTGGTAGCATGTGCTTTAGCCTCATCAAAGGCACAGGGAAAGTATCTGTACTTAAGTGGAACACAAGATCTGGTGCAATAGATAAGGATGTTGGGGCTACTTGGCCAGGGCTGGACTGCCCACTAGGCAAGCTAAAGGGCAGCTTAGAATGGCCAGCCCAGGTAGGTGATAGCTGTGGCACACATGACCACCCAGCTGCCGCTGATTCCATCTCAGGAGGGAGAGGTGGGCAGTGGCAGTGGCAGTAGTTCCAAAAGCGGTTGCACGCCTTAAGAAAGTGGAAGGAAGTCCAAAAACTGCCAGCATGGCTTAAAGGTGAGGTCAGAGAGGCTGTTGCTGCCAAAAAAGCATCTTTCAGGAAATGGAAAAAAGAGCCAAATGACGAAAAATGGAAACAACATAAGCACTGGCAAGTTCAATGCAAGGCACTGATAAGGCAGGCAAAGAGAGAATTTGAAAAACAAGCTTGTCATGGAGGCAAAAACACATAATAAAAACTTTTTCAGGTACATTTGTAGCAAAAAAAACTATGAGGGAGTCAGTTGGATCATGAGATGATAGAAGAGTAAAAGGGGCACCAGGAGGGGACAAGGCTATAGTGGACAGACTAAATGAAATCTTTACTTCAGTATTTACTGAAGAAGATGTAGGGAAGTTACCCATGCCTGAAATGGTATTTAAAGGTGATGCATCGGAAGAATTGAAAGAAATATTGATATACCTGGAAGATATATTACAATTATTTGATAAACTAAAGAGTAGCAAATCACCTGGACTGGATTGTATACATCTGAGGGTTTTAAAAGAACTGAAATATGAGATTGAAGACCTACTATTAATTATCTAGAACTATAATTAAAATCATCTGTAGTACCTGAAGATTGGAGAATGGCCAATGTAATGCCAATTTGTAAAGGGTTCCAGGGTTATTTTATATTATTTTATTTATTTATAGTTTTTTCTATACTGCACTATTTACCATCAGCGTGATTCACAGGTAACAAACTTGTGCAATGGGGAAGATCCACATTGCACTTACATTAAACAAGAAGGTTATCCGGTAAACTACAGACCAGTGAGCCTGATGTCAGTACTGGGTAAAATGGTAGCAACCATTATAAAGAACAAAATTACTGAACATGTAGATTGTCATAGTTTAATGGGAGAAAGCCAATATGGCTTTGGCCAAGGAAGGTCTTCTCTTACTAATCTGTTATATTTTTTTGAAGGTGTGAATAAACAGTAGACAAACTTGAGCCAGTCAATATAGTGTATCTGGACTTTCAGAAAGCCTTTGACAAGGTCCCTCATCAGAGACTTTGGTAAAACTAAAGAGTCATGGGATAGGAGGCAGTGTACTACTGTGGATCAGGAACTGGTTAAAAGATAGAAAGCAGAGGGTAGGGCTAAATGGCCAATTTTCCCAATGGAGAAAGGTGAATAGTGGTGTACCCCAGGGATCTGTGCTGGGTCCGCTGCTTTTTGACATATTCATAAATGACCTGAAAAGGGGAATAACGAGTGAGGTTATCAAACATGCAGATTACACAAAATTATTCAAAGTTGTTAAAACCCAAGAGGATTGTGGAAAATTGCAAGAGGATCTTGATAAATTGGAAGACTGGGCATCAAAATGGCAGATGAAATTTAATGTGGACAAGTGCAAAGTTATGCACCTAGGGAAGAGCAACCCAAACTATGGTTACACGATGCAAGGTTCCACATTAGGAACCACCACCCAGGAAAAAGATTTAGGCGTCATTGTGGATACCATGTTAAAACCCTCGGCCCAGTGTGCAGCGGCGGCCAAGAGAGCAAATAGAATGCTAGGTATGATAAGGAAAGGAATGGAAAATAAAACAAAAGATATTATAATGCCTCTATACCGTTCCATGGTGAGACTGCACCTTGAATATTGTGTGCAATTCTGGTCGCCGTATCTTAAAAAGGATTTAGCGTTATTAGAAAAGGTTCAGAGAAGAGCCACCAAAATGGTACCGTGGATAAGATACCCCTTTGAGGAGAGGCTTAAAAGGCTGGGACTCTTCAACTTGGAAAAGAGACGGCTGAGGGGAAAATGATAGAGGTTTATAAATTAATGACTGGAGTGGAACGGGTAAACATAGATCGATTGTTTATACCATCAAAAAGTAGACAGACTAGGGGCCATGCAATGAAGCTACAGTGTAACCCATTCAAGACTAATAGAAAATATTTTTTCACTCAACGCTTAATCAAATTCTGGAATTCGTTACCAGAGGATGTAGTAAAGGCTGTTAGTGTAGCTGGGTTTAAAAAAGGTTTGGACAAGTTTCTGGAGGAAAGGTCCATAAACCATTATTAAAAAGGACCTGGGAAATCCACTGCTTGCCCCAATACAAGCATTGTGGAACCTGTGTGTCTTTTTGTGAAACTGCTGTATTTGTGACGTGGATTGGCCACTGTTGGAAACAGGATACAGGCCTTGATGGACCTTGGTCTGACCCAGTGTGGCATATTATATGTTCTTAGACTGCAGGCTGGGCCCTAGAAACCCTATTGGGTTGACTGGATGGGTCATGTCGGTACTTACCTGCTGATGTTTTATGTTATCATGTCAGGGTGGGATTTATTTATTTATTTAACAGGTTTTATATACCGCTTTATCATTTCAATCAAAGTGGTTTACATTGTAACTTAAACTTGGTAACGTACATTAAACATATCTTCTGGAACCCTGAGGAAGTGCTACTTCCAAACATATATAAACAGGTCATCAACTTACATATGTAAATTTCTGCTCTCTGACCATAGATTGTTCATAGGAACATAAGATATGTCATACTGCATCAGACTAAAGGTCATTAAGCCCAGTATCTGGTTTCCAAACGTGGCCAGTCCAGGTCACAAGTACCAGACATATCCCAAGGATAAGCAGTGAATTTCCCCAGACAGTACCTAAAAAATGGTTTATGGACTTTCCTTCAGGAATTTGATCAAACCTTTCTTAATCCCATTTGCACTAACAGCTTTTACCACATCCTCCAGCAACAAGTTCCAAAGCTTAATCATGTGCTGAGAGAAAAAATATTTTCTCATATTTGTTTTAAATATACTACTGAATAGCTTCATGGAGTATCTCCTAGTTTTTGTACTTTTTGAAAGAGTGCATGACCAATTCACATTTGTTCCACTGAGGATTTTATAGACCTCTAGCATATCTCTCCTCAGTGGTCTCTTTTCCAAGTTGAAGAGCCTTAACCTTTTAAGCCTTTCCTCCTAGCGGTATCCATCCATCCCCTATATCATTCTGCTTATCCTTCTCTGTGCCATTTATAATGTCACTTTCAGGGCCGGTGATACCCGGTAAGCTGGGTAAGTGCTGCAGGAGTGCACTGACAGCAGGGGGTGCCATCGCTAGCTACCCACCCCCTCACTGATTCGCCACTTAAGAGAACCGTGGGAACACTTCTGTGCTCCCGCGGCTCTGCTGTCTTATAAACCTCTGGACCACGGCATTTCCAGTGGTAATGAGCATCTCCTTCTTTTCGAAAGAAACAGGAAATGCTTATTACCACCTTTAGAAATGCCGTGGTCCAGCAGTTTAGAAGATAGCAGAGCCGTGGGAGCACAGAAGTGTTCCTGCAGCTCTCTCAAGTGGTGAATCAATGAGGGGGGTGCCGATGGCAGCAGAAACAGGAAAGAAGGAAGGAGCTGGATGAGAGCTGACACAAGGAAGGGGTTGGAAGGGAGCTGAAAAGAGGGCAAGGAGGGGCTGGAAGGGAGCTGACACGGGGAGAAGTGGAAGGGAGCTGATACCTGGGCATGGGACTGGAAGGTGTCTGGGTAATGGGGGGCAGCTGGAAGGGAGGGGGCACTGGGATTAGAAGGGAGCTGGCACCTGGGGATAGCACTGGAAGGGGGATAGACAGAGGGGAGGGTGACTGGAAGGGAGCTGACATGGAGGGGGGCACTGGGACTGGAAGTAAGCTGATACCTGGGATTGGATTTGAATTAGAAGGGGCTGGACAGTGGGGAAGGAGGGGGAGTGGAAGGGAATGGATACCAGTGGTGGTGCTGGGAATGCAAGGGGGTTGACATTGGAAGGTACTGGGAGGGGAGGACTGGAAAGGAGGCTGACACTGGGGAGGATTAGTGGGACTGGAAATAGTCTGACACTGAGGGAGGTACTGGGACTGGAAGGGGGCTGATGCTTAGGCTGGACAGCAAATGGGTTTATGTTGGGGGGAACTGGAAAGGAGCTGGTCAGATAACAAAGGTAGAAAAATTAATTTTATTTTCAATTTAGTGATTGGACTTTGCGCTCTCTTTATATTTTATACAATACAGTTAAATGCATCTCTTATTTATCTGGTGTTGCATCGCATGCAGAGTCTGGCTTCTTGGGGTTTCAGTTTAATTTTTGTCTACATATTTTTATTTTTACTTTAGGTTGTAGTCACTTATTCTGTACTTGGTGAAGGTCTGTGTTCTGAGGTCATGTGTTCTGTTAACATGGAGTTTGCACATAGGGATCTATACTGTACTGTAGTAATTTGACTTATTTAGCTTTTCAAATAGGTGTATGGATGTTCCAGGGCCCCCTGCGGTATTTATAGTGCTGCTTTTTTCTGGGTAGGCCCCTTGTTGTGAGTTTTGGAAGTTTATGCTGGTATGATATGGTAGATTTGGCCTTGTAGATCTTCTGTGACTTTTTTGTAGGATTTTATATTAGTCCACAATATGCCTGGTACTGGAGAATGTTTGTTAGTGAGTATACCGGGGGGGTGGGGGGGGGTGCAGGGGGGCACCAGAAACCCTAGTACTGACCCTAAACCTATAGATCGGCACCCCCTTTCTCATTACTGTTAATGCTGGCTACATCCCACCCCCTTTTCCCCAGTACTCCTTTCTGAACTCTTTTCACACGATGCTAGTATTTCTCCTTCAAATCCAAGGTTGTAAGAAAACTGCAGCGAAGGGACAAATGCATAGCCAGAATAAAAACTACTGAGCAGCACAGTAACTATTTAGCATCATATGAAAGGCTGTGAAAGTCCAAGGTATGGATCAAAAGAAAAACATTCAGCTGTATAGACAGCTTAGAAATATTTTTTTTTTAGGTAATAAATTTTATTAAGGAACAACAAGAAATACAGAATCTGTACAATTCCTGACAAGGTAGGGATACATAATAACCCAATATAAACCTGTACCCATCCAAACCGCGCTCAAAAGGATAAGTCATATTCTTCATAGATTCACAACACCGGTCGGTCTAAGAACCCCCTCCCTCTGCAATAAAACCAAAAGGCAAGATAAGGAGAGGCAGACTAACTTATCCCACCTTTACACCCCCCCCCCCAACTCTAACCACAGTCAGTAGCAGATTAGGTAGGTACTTAATGGATAAGTATGCCATGGGTATAAACAGCGGCCAAAGGGTATGAAGAAGAGTTGCTAATCATCTAGGGTTAACAGGAAGAATCCCTCAAGAAGAGCAGCAGTCATCTCAATCCTCTCTCCAGCACCTAAATCATCTCCCCCCCCCTCCAAGAAAATGTAAAAGAAGAAAAGTTCTGAATTTAGCAAATCCATGAAAAAGAGGAGGAACCTCCAGCCTCGAAAGGGGCGACCATGAATAATGGCTGTGAGCTCATCCAAGCAGAAGACCTCCCAGGCTTTGGTTCACCATTCAATCAAGGATGGCATCCTAGTTCATTTCCAAAACCGTGCGATCACTGATTGAGCAGCTAATAATAGAAGGTGCCTCCGCCCCCTCTTCTGGTGGAAAAAATCCAAAACATAAGATTCCATAGAGAAAGTAAACCTTTAAAATATTTTACTCACTGAAAAATATGACAAGAGAAAGATTTTGTGCAGAATTAGGAATCAGCAACATGATGATCAGGCATCAACGCACATCTGGAAGCTATAAGCAAAACTGGTATAATGTTGATGCAAAGAATAGTCACAACATAAGTCTGTCACTGTAGGAAAGAGCGACAACATTAACATACTGCTGATTTAAACCACATGTGTTAAATGGGTTTCAATGTCAAACCAGTGGGTTACAAGCTGTAGCACTGTGAAGAATGATTAGTAAAATAGGCCAACAGTGTACAAGCATGTCATTAGACTGCTGTAAAATAAAAAATATACTCTATATATTTGGAGAGGAGGAATAGCCTAGCGGAGACCAAGAGACCAGTGTTAGATTCCCACTGGTACTCTTTGTGGCCTTGGGCAAGTCACTTTACTCTCCATTGCCTTGGAAGAAACTCCGGGGGCTTCTGGATCGCTGGGAGTCAGCACCGAGTCAACACTTTGCATTACTGTGCCCAGGCAATTCACTTTTAATAAACTGGACCAGGAAACCCAAACATCAATGTCCATAAGATATGTTAAAGCACTCTGATTACTATTTTTCCCTAAAATGTTTTTCTGTATTATGCTTTGATAAAATGAACAGCCTTCGTCTTATCAAAACACATCCCTAAACAGCCAACCAGTATTGCAAAAAATGATCATTTAGGGACATCGTGATCCCACATTGCTAAAACAGTTCCCAGAGCTCCATTAGGGGTCACAGAATCGGTTGCCCTTGCCTCCGCAATAAATCCATGCCTTCTCCTTGCTGAATCACAAGATGTGTTTCATTTCTAGACTGAGCCTGTGTTATTCTGTCTTTCTCTCGCTCTAGCTTCACGTCCTACTAGCAGTCATGCAATCAGTGTAGGACGTGAAGCTGGAGCGAGAAAAGAGTGAACATAACTCAGCCACTTTCTAGCCGGACCAGGGAGTAAGATCCATGCTTTCTCCATTATTCCTAGATTTTCACAATTTCTTTCTCAAAATTATACTTTCCTCAGAGTGAGGTGAAAGAAAAACCTCTCACACACACAGACATCTACGTTGTCGGCAGATTCTAACAGAACGGCTCAGTGCAAGTAGCAGAGAGCAGAGGAGTAGCCTCACACCCACAAGATCTGGGTTCAACTCACACTGGGGCTCCTTGTGACCTTGGACAAGGCACTTAACCCTCCATAGTCTCAGGTACAAGCTTAGATTGTAAGCGCTCTGGGGACAGGGAAATACCTACTTACATGAATATAACTCACCTTGGAAAAGCATGAACTAAAGACTAATAATAAAAATGGGGGCAACTAGTGCCATCTCAAGCACCGTAAATGCAAAGGCATGTAGCTGCCCCTTCCTGCAGTTTATTTATATTTATTTAAACTTAGTTTTATACCACCTTTTTATGATTCAAAGCGGTTTACAGCTTAACAACAGATTGGGTGAGTCTTTATGTCTGAGTATTTATTATATCCTTCTTTGAAGAGGTGAGTTTTTAATTTTTTCCTGAAGTCGGACAGGTCTGAGAGAGCTCTTAAAGTTGGTGGTAGTTTATTCCATATTGATAGGGCGAATAGAGTAAAAGTCTTATTGCAGGTGACCTGCTTACTTTTTGACTTTTTCTGTGGTATTGCAAGCAGGTTGAGAGTGGAATTTCTTTGTAGTCTATTGATCTCCAGGAACAAGTAGGAATGTAGTCTTCACATATGGGCAACATCAGTACCGACGGAGTCCGTGCGGGAACGCTCCCCAGCGTCCAGTAGGAAAGCTTTTGGGAGCATCCCACTGTGCCTGCGTAGCTGCCTTCCCACCTTTCCAGCTCTCCCTCCTCAGTTCTTCATTTTCCATGGAGCCGACAAGAAGCAATTCCTGTCACTGCAGAAAATTTGTTTTTTTTCTTATTTTTTCTGGTTGCATCTGCCTTCCCATCGATGCTGGTGTGAGGAGATTGTTGGGGATTGGAGAGAGGATCTGATGGTATGAATACTAGGTCCAGTACATCTCCTTTCTTGTGAGTTGGTTCATTGATGATTTGTGTGTATCCAAGAGTGTTCATGGCTTCCAGGAAGGCATGTGATTGTGATGTGGGGAAGGGTGCCAGGCACTGTTCCCTCTAAGCTGTGCGCGTGTGCGCGCGCACACACCTCGCCGAGCGAGCACACATACTTTACAACAGAGCGCACAAAAATTACAGCTCTGATTCTGATAGAAAACAACACAGACATCTTAAAATTTAAAAGTTATGATTGTAATTACTAGAAATTTCCCGCTTCATTTAGTAATCGTCTATTTTCATTTAATATGATTAAAATCAATGTGGTGTACATACTGTATTCTGACGTGTAGTCGAATTTTAAAGTATATAACGCCGAGTGTCGTTATGTGGCGCACAAAAATTTAACCTTCCTTCAAAAGCTGCACACAACTGATATTTTATGCGCACACAGCCTACAGAAAATTAGAGGGAACATTAGTGCCAGGTTAAGGTCTTCTAAGATTACTAGGGGTTGTCGCGTATCTGGAGAGGAGCATGCAGCTTTGAGTAAGATGGTGAGATCTGCAGTATTCCCATGGGGGGGGGGGCAGTATGCTAAGCAGAGTGCGATGTGTCTGTTTGTTATATATAGGGTGTTCGTTTCTTTAGTAGAACTGGAGCTGGAGATGCTGAATGTTAGATTCTCTTTTGTAATTATGTACATATCCTCTGCCTCTGCTAGTGGTGCAGTTTGATGTAAATATTGTGTGCGTAGGAGGACATAGTTGGTTTAGTAGGACCGAATCAGTGTCAGTGATTCAAGTCTCCATGATGAATCTTATGTCTAGGTAGTGTTTATCTACAAAGTCAGCCAAGGTTTGAATTTTATTTCTTTCTGAGCAAGCGTTGATGAGAGCACATTGCATGGGGAACATTGTGTTGCTCAAGTGATATGGTTCTGCTGTACTGTTTGTCATCTGTGGTATGCTTTTAGACCACAGTAGCGTTTTTGGTATTGAAGACTGGCTTCTATTGTCAGAGGCGTATATATAGGGCATCTGTAGTTGGTAATTATAGGTATTTGGCTACCACAGCTTGATCTAATTACCGCTGTGAAGTGGGTGATAGTCCATGGAAGTAGTAGGCATATTAGTTTGGTGGAAGGGTATTTCTGTCTTAGCCATGCCATGTTGACGTTTTCAGTGGTATCTGTTGCCGGCTTGCTTTTAGGTGCAGCTCTATGTTGCTAGTAGTTCTTGCAGTTGGAATTCTCCACTGAGTCTGTCCGTGTCTAGGGATTGTGCAGTGCAGTTGTGGTAATCTCCAGGAATAAGCAGGAATGAGCCTTCACATATGGGTACGTCGGTACCGACGGAGTCTGCGCGGGAACGCTTCCCAGCGTCCAATCAGAAAGCCTTTGGAAGCATCCCACCATGCCTGCGTGCTGCCTTCCCGCCTTCCCAACTGTCTCTCCTCAGTTTTCGTTTTTCCACGGAGCCGGCAGGACGTCCTCCTGTCACCGCAGAAAATTCTTTTATTTTTTATTTTTCTTGTGGTCGCGGCTGCCTTACCCGACGCCACCGGTACCGCCGGTGTTTCTTTTTCCATTTCTTGTAAAATTTTTCCCTTCTAAGGAATATTTTTTCTCTGTAGTAACTCACGGTTTCTCAGGCCTCTTAGGCCTCTCCATTTTTCCTTCATGGAACCGCCAGCCACTCTCCTCAAGAAATGTAAAAACTGTGGCGGTACAACCTTATTTTTAGACACTCACAATTGGTGTCTAACCTGCTTGGGTCCTGACCATTTTCCTCCGGAGCCCTCGGGCAATAGTATTGTGGGAAGAAGTTCTCAACATCGAGCTCCCCTTGACACGCGGTCCCCATCCAACTTCAGGGTATCGACCATATCTTCTTCTACACAGGATCAGGTAACCCAAAAACAGTCTGTTAAGACTAGCCAGTCCTCGAGCGGCAGTCCTCATGCAGGGCATGGAGCTGCCTATGGCCTTGCCCTCGGGAATCCACTGGCTTCAAAACCCCGGTGGGAGTCTTTGGCCTCCAAAACCTGTGTGGGGTTTCAGGTTGTTCCTGAGGTTCACCCCTCACAGAACATACCTGAGCCATGCCCGGTGGTGGCATCCGCTTCAAGCGGTACCGATACCCCGGCATCGGCAATGGTGTTGGATGAAACACTCCTCGCCAAGGATCGTCGTCTAGCGTCCTCGGTACCTACGGGGCCGGTGGATACACTCCAGACTGACCTTCCAGTATTGGTACTGGCACCGATACTACTACCGACGTCAGTACCCTCCAGACGTGCATCGATAGACTCGCTTCCTTCGATGCTGAGTCTGGAATCTATCTCCAGTCTGGAGGACTGGGTACCGACTCGCCTTGGTACCGACACCCGTCGGTACCGAGGGCTTGGTTCCGATGATTCGGTACCGCAACTTTCGGTTCCTTCGATACCGTTAGAGTTGCCGCCGGCTGACCTTCATCCACCGGTATCGGATACAGTACCGAAGCCGGTACCGAGGTCCACTTTACCATTGCAGTCGGTGCCTTCCATGCTTCTCTCGTCAGGATCGCTTCCCTCGATACCGAGTTTGGAATCAATCCCTAGCATGGTCGATCTGCTACCGACTAGCGCTGGTCCCGTCATTCCACAGTACCAGCGATCATCCTATAAGGATTCCATACTGCACCATCCAGGATCTTCTATTCCTAAAAGCTTGGATAGATCCCTCGGTGCCAATGCTATTTCTGCATCAGCTCTAGCCTATCCAAGGGAAGTTCCCTCTGTGGATCCTTCTTCTTTTCAGGTTTTCATCCTGGATATGGCAAAATCCCTTGCCATTTCTGTTCCTGGACAGGGTCCTACACAAGGCAATACAGGATCCCTTTATAGTCCTGAAAGAGCAAAGGAAAACATCATGCTACCTTTGCATCGTTCCTTGCAGGACCTCCTTCTACGAATGTGGGAAGCTCCTTTGAAGGTACCCCCACTTTCCAGAGCAACTGATCTTCTATATCAGGTGCCCCCTTCTCCAGGATTTCAAAAGACTCAACTTCCTCATCATTCCATTGTTGTAGAATCAGCAATGAGGCGGGTGAAGAGTACTAAAAAGCACTCTTCTTATCCGCCAGGTCGTGAGTCTAAAACTTTAGATGCCTTTGGACGTCAAACCTTCCAGGCATCCATGCTTTCAGCAAGAATTCTCTCATATATCTTTTATATGGGTTTATCTCTTGAGGAGGTCACAAAGAAATTACATCTTTTGACTCCTTTTCTTCAAGAGCCCAAGAGTGCAGACTATTCCTCACTGGTTAGTCATGCTCAGAATATCTCTAGGTTTCTTACTCGTGCTTCCCTAGACTCCTTTGAGTCTGTTAGCAGGACTTCTGCTATAGCTATAGGAGCACGACGTAAAGCCTGGCTTCAAGCTTGAGACTTGGACAAATGGGCACAAGTTAGACTGGGAAATACTCCTTGCACTGGAGAAAATCTCTTTAACAAGGAGTCTTTATTCCAGGTTGCTCAGTTAACAACTGACTATCCTGTTTCCAGGGGCTGTTCTACGCCTTCTCCTTTCCCATTTGGTAGGAAAGGTCCTGCCAAGATTTCTTCCCCTAGGAGAAGAAAATTTTATCCATCTTCTGCCCATCATACAGATGTTCCAAAACAGAGGAAACATCATCCTGGGTTGATGAATCCGCAACTTCAGCAGGGTCAGCAAACCCAGCAATCGCAGGGCTTCAAATAGTTCATCATTGCAATTCTTGATTGGGGGTTAGAGTAGCAGTCTGCTTCTTTTTATTTGCAGTGTCTGCACTAACTTATTCTAAACTTCCTTCATATCTCTTGTGGAGATATTTTCTCTTCAACCTTTAAAGGTCTTTATGATGATCATGCCCATACTTAACAGGGTTTTCCTCTTCGTTTGGGAGGAAAGAGAACTAACAACTATTAATAGACAGTTGTTTCCCCTGTACTGGCATGTATCATCTCACCTGTCAAGACTTCCTCCATAGTTAGTCTTTTGAACATTGGCTTACCCCCCTCTTACTATACCAGTTGGTCTGTAAGAGGGACCCCTTTTACGATGGTAAGCTCCTATAGTCCTTTACTTCTTCTACAGGGGGATCCTCCCTTCTGGAGTTGTCTCCCCCCCCCCCCCCTTGTTACCTTAGGGCAGCCCATCAGACAATAGGAAATCCTACTAGGTCTGTTGTTTCTTTTTCCACATCCAAAAGAGGGAGAGGAAAGAGAGATGCTCTCCGCTGCCCTGGTACATTGCTGCAGATACAGCAATTCCTAGTGTTAAGCCACTGGTTATGTCCACCACACAACCAGGGATTCTCCTCCACTAGCAATCCTTCTAGCCTCACTGCTAGGTCCCAAACAGGTTATCAACCTCGTTTGGGAAACCCTCTTATCAAGGCCTGATTGGTTAACTTCTATTCTTCGCCCCCTTGTCCTGGGCAGAATAGTTGGTTCTCTGCTGGCTTCCCACAGCTACTTTTTTCTTCTAACCAACCTGCAGCATGCCCTCTGCACCTCTACAATGTAGCTTTGCACTATGGGCCCTTGCTAGAGAGCATTAGTGTCTTGCCTAACAGATAACCCCAGATGGTTAGCAGGATTCCCCCAGTCATGTTCCATGACTGGTAGGTATCCCTACCCTTACCATCTCATCTTAAATCTCTTTTGAGACATCAGTCGCGGGCCTTTCATTACGTGAAAACCTAAAGAAGGGCCAATTCCCTGGCCACATCTCCTCAGAGATAATTTTCTTCACTGGCAGTTAGGGAATGCCTAATACCCTTCTTGCCCTCAAGGGAAAGTCAGTAGGGTATCTTCCTCCAGTGGCGTCCTCTATCCATTCTCCATATGGCAATTCTGGAGAAATCTGGCCTTCCTGCCTACAGACTGAAATTATCCTCTGCCTTTTTCACGTAGGCCATCCTGGTTATTCAAAGCTTCTTCTTGTCAGAGAGACCTCTCCTCTGACTCCGCCAATCATAACCAGGAAAAGAGAATTCTCTGTATATCTATTCAAGCAGGTATTTACCTTCTTGCTGTTAGATGAATCTTCCTCCTAGGGGGGATCAGTTTCTATGGACCTCTCTCCCTCAACATACCTGGAGATATGTGTCTATAGGTCTACATATTCATATTTATATATATATATATATATATATATATATATATATTTATATATATATTCATCTATTATCTATCTGTGTGTTTTCTGCCCATACATATCTCCTGTAGATATATGCATATACATCCTATATGTGTATATATTCAATATATATATCTATATTTACATAGATATATTTTTACATCTACTGAGATATATTTTCAGATAGATATGTATCCATATACATATCTATCTGTTCTGTCAGGTTCAAATGTCCTTTCATTCCTATATGATCCTGACAGATGGGCAATACCCCTATCAATGTTATGCCAGCATACTTAGGGGTCTACACCTATAACCACTTCCTGTGGTAGTTAACACCTGCCATGTAGGTTAGGTACTCCTGAAGCTCTCCATATACCTTTCTTCTTTCCTAATTGACCCCATTTAGGAAAGACATTTTGGAGCTTCAGTCAATCTAAAGCTTAGCGCACCTGAATCTGTCCTTACTTGTCAGATACAGGGGTCTCCATACCCTTTCCTTCCTACATGGACTGATTCCATTCCCAGTCCAGTTAGGTCAGACTCAATTTTCCTGTTGGTCCTAAATTTGTACTGTTTTTGGACCTGATCAGCTTAAGCTTTCTGTCATGCTACCTTCTGCGTCTCCGCTGAAGTTCTACCTCTTATACTACCCCAGTTTTTTCCCCTGGTGCTATTTCTCACCCTAAATAGTTCTGACCTCCACTGTTTTTCTCTAATCTTACTACCTCCACATCTCAGTGAGGTACCCCTTTAGCACATTCACTGGCTCTTTTAACAGATCCATATATACCTCAGTGAACTTGTGCAAGATCAACAGGGGAGGCCCAGATTACAAAATATTCTCTATACAGGGTATTTCTCTTTAGAAACCCTGTTCTAGCAGCTGTTCCACAGCTCCTTTTCTGTTTTCAACTCCTACCCTCCATCCCAGGATGCCTGAGGTTTTAAGCAATAGCATGGCTCGTTCTAGACTTGCAACATGCTAGGACTCCCTCTAGGCATCTGAGCTTGGGAGTCCCTATATGTGAAGACTCATTCCTGCTTGTTCCTGGAGATAGCACAGTTACTTACCTGTAACAGGTGATCTCTGGGAACAGCAGGAATAAGTCTTCACAACCCACCCACCTCCCCTAGGAGTTGCATTTTCTATATCTCTATCTTTCCCTTCCTTGCTCTCTCTCTTTCTTTGTCTCAGCTTCCAAACTTAACTGAGGAGAGACAGTTGGGAAGGCGAGAAGGCAGCACGCAGGCGTGGTGGAATGCTTCCAAAGGCTTTCTGATTGGACGCTGGGAAGCGTTCCCGCGCAGACTCCATCGGTACCGACGTACCCATATGTGAAGACTTATTCCTGCTGTTCCCAGAGATCACCTGTTACAGGTAAGTAACTGTGCTTTCTGTGGTAGTGCTGTAGTGGAGAGGTACTTACTTTCACGTAGCTGCCGTGACAGGAAGACTTGGGCTTCTGAGGGATCAGGCTGCTACAGGTCTTGCAGAGTGCACTATGGTGTTGCGAGTGTTTTGACGTCGCTGTTGGCTGTTCAAGCTTTCTGTCCTGCAGGTGTGTCTAGGTCCCTGCCAAAGGGCCCTCTGGCAACACCTTGGGAGAGGCTGTGGGTTTTAAAGTCCAGCTGGCTTCTGATTGGCTGCAGCATGGTGAGAGGGGGGAGCTCCTGCTCTCACCCACCAGTGCCGGCTCTCCTGCAGTAAACCTACAGCCCTGTGCTGCTAACTCAGCCCACACATGTTACCAGTGCAGAGCTTAGTAAACATGCTGCTAAATGTGCTAAACAACAAGAGGGGCTTGGCAACCCCAACATAACTCCCCTGAAACTGCACACTGGACCAGCAGAGTGTTAATGCAAATATATACAGTACTGTGCAAAAAAACAAAGGAAATACAAGATGCTCACACACTAAGGAACTAAAAGAACAACCACATCACAGCTTATAATACAAAATGATAACTCATTTTATTTTATTGTTATAAACTACATTATGTTTCTTGCTTTTTCTTTTTGAACATATATTCTGCATCCACAGAAACCCTTCCCTTGATAATGTGTGCAGAGCAGAACTAGGACATTCACCCATAGAACTCAATATATATTTAAAAAGAAATCTGATTTTGGTCATCTCAGTAACAACAACATAAACATTCTCCAGTACCAGGCATATTCTGAATAAATACACAACCCTATAAAAGTCACTGAGGATCTGCAGAGCAAATCTACCATACCTTACCAGCACCATTTTCCAAAATTTACACAATAAGAAGCCTACCCAGAAAAGTGCAGCACTGTAAATATTACAGCGGACCCTAGAACATCCATATACCTATTTGAAAAGCTGAACAAGTCCGATTACTACAGTACAAATCCTTATGTACAAACTCCATGTTAACAGAACACCTTACCTTGGTCACACACTCAGAACACAGACCCTCACCAAGTACAGAATAAGTGACCACAACCTAAAATAAAAATATATCGACAAAATTAAACGGAAACCCCAAGAAGCCAGACTCTGTACAGCACTACAGAAAGAGAAAGAGCTGCATTTCCTTGTACTGTGTAAAATATAAAGATAGCACAAAGTCTGATTGCTGAATTTAAAATAAAATTATCTTTTCAATCTTTTTGATGTCTGACCATTTTATTCTCTGATCATGCTTGTCCCAATCTGAGGTTTCTGCTTTTCTCTGTCTTCTCTTAGCTCCCTTTCTATAGTCTCTAGTCCAACTGTGATTTCTTGTCACTCTTTTTCTTTCCTCACTTCTTTCCATCTTGGATATAGATGTTTTCCTTTCAACATTCTTCCATTTATTTTTCTCTCTCTCCGTCCAGTCAGATTTCACCATTTCTTACTATCCAGTCTGCAATCCCCCCCCCCCCCCCCACCCACACACACACAATACTTTTCAATCCTCATCCCAGCCCTCCTATTCCCCACTTCTTTTTCCCTGGTCCATTATTCTCCAGTACTTCACTCATTCTTTCTCCCCTACATGTTTAGCATCTCTGAGCCCACCCTATCCAGTGTCTCTGCCCTCTCTTTCTCTCTAGTGCTCTCTTTCCCTTCACCCAGCATCTCTGCTCTCTGCTCTCTCTCTCTCCCCTACATGTTTAGCATCTCTGAGCCCACCCTATCCAGTGTCTCTGCCGTCTCTTTCTCTCTAGTGCTCTCTTTCCCTTCACCCAGCTCTCTGCTCTCTCTCTTTCTCTCTATCTCCCCTACATGTTTAGCATCTCTGAGCCCACCCTATCCAGTATCTCCGCCCTCCCTTTCTCTCTAGTGCTCTCTTTCCCTTCACCCAGAATCTCTGCTCTCTGCTCTCTCTCTCTCCCCTACATGTTTAGCATCTCTGAGCCCACCCTATCCAGTGTCTCTGCCCTCTCTTTCTCTCTAGTGCTCTCTTTCCCTTCACCCAGCATCTCTGCTCTCTGCTCCCTCTCTCTCCCCTACATGTTTAGCATCTCTGAGCCCACCCTATCCAGTGTCTCTGCCGTCTCTTTCTCTCTAGTGCTCTCTTTCCCTACACCCAGCTCTCTGCTCTCTCTCTTTCTCTCTCTCTCCCCCCTACATGTTTAGCATCTCTGAGCCCACCCTATCCAGTGTCTCTGCCCTCTCTTTCTCTCTAGTGCTCTCTTTCCCTTCACCCTCTCTGCTCTCTGCTCTCTCTCTCTCCCCTACATGTTTAGCATCTCTGAGCCCACCCTATCCAGTGTCTCTGCCGTCTCTTTCTCTCTAGAGCTCTCTTTCCCTTCACCCAGCTCTCTGCTCTCTCTCTCTCCCCTACATGTTTAGCATCTCTGAGCCCACCCTATCCAGTGTCTCTGCCGTCTCTTTCTCTCTAGTGCTCTCTTTCCCTTCACCCAGCTCTCTGCTCTCTGCTCTCTCTCTCTCCCCTACATATGTAGCATCTCTGAGCCCACCCTATCCAGTGTCTCTGCCCTCTCTTTCTCTTTTGTGCTCTCTTTCCCTTCACACAGCTCTCTGCTCTCTCTCTCTCTCTCTCCCCTACATGTTTAGCATCTCTGAGCCTACCCTATCCAGTGTCTCTCCCCTCTCTGTCTCTCTAGTGCTCTCTTTCCAATCCCCCTGTGCCCAGCATCTCTCCTCTCCCTTCCGATCCCCCTGTGCCCAGCATCTCTCCTCTCCCTTCCGATCCCCCTGTGTCCAGCATCTCTCCTCTCCCTTCCGATCCCCCTGTGCCCAGCATCTCTCCTCTCCCTTCCGATGCCCCTGTGCCCAGTATCTCTCCTCTCCCTTCCGATCCCCCTGTGCCCAGCATCTCTCCTCCCCCTTCCGATCCCCCTGTGCCCAGCATCTCTCCTCTCCCTTCCGATCCCCCTGTGTCCAGCATCTCTCCTCTCCCTTCCGATCCCCCTGTGTCCAGCATCTCTCCTCTCCCTTCCGATCCCCCTGTGCCCAGCATCTCTCCTCTCCCTTCCGATCCCCCTGTGTCCTGCATCTCTCCTGTCCCTTCCGATCCCCCTGTGCCCAGCATCTCTCCTCTCCCTTCCGATCCCCCTGTGCCCAGCATCTCTCCTCTCCCTTCCGATCCCCCTGTGCCCAGCATCTCTCCTCTCCCTTCCGATCCCCCTGTGCCCAACATCTCTCCTCTCCCTTCCGATCCCCCTGTGCCCAGCATCTCTCCTCTCCCTTCCGATCCCCCTATGCCCATCTCCTCTCCCTTCCGATCCCCCTGTGCCCAGCATCTCTCCTCTCCCTTCTGATCCCCCTGTGCCCAGCATCTCTCTTCTCCCTTCCGATCACCCTGTGCCCAGCATCTCTCCTCTCCCTTCCGATCCCCCTGTGCCCAGCATCTCTCCTCTCCCTTCCGATCCCCCTGTGCCCAGCATCTCTCCTCTCCATTCCGATCCCCCTGTGCCCAGCATCTCTCCTCTCCCTTCCGATCCCCCTGTGCCCAGCATCTCTCCTCTCCCTTCCGATCCCCCTGTGTCCAGCATCTCTCCTCTCCCTTCCGATCCCCCTGTGCCCAGCATCTCTCCTCTCCCTTCCGATCCCCCTGTGCCCAGCATCTCTCCTCTCCCTTCCGATCCCCCTGTGCCCAGCATCTCTCTTGTCCCTTCCGATCCCCCTGTGCCCAGCATCTCTCCTCTCCCTTCCGATCCCCCTGTGCCCAGCATCTCTCCTGTCCCTTCCGATCCCCCTGTGCCCAGCATCTCTCCTCTCCCTTCCGATCCCCCTGTGTCCAGCATCTCTCCTCTCCCTTCCGATCCCCCTGTGCCCAGCATCTCTCCGCTCCCTTCTGATCCCCCTGTGCCCAGCATCTCTCCTCTCCCTTCCGATCCCCCTGTGCCCAGCATCTCTCTCCTCCCTTCCAATCCCCCTGTGCCCAGCATCTCTCTGCTCCCTTCCGATCCCCCTGTGCCCAGCATCTCTCCTCTCCCTTCCGATCCCCCTGTGCCCAGCATCTCTCAACTCCCTTCTGATCCCCCTGTGCCCAGCATCTCTCCTGTCCCTTCCGATCCCCCTGTGTCCAGCATCTCTCCTCTCCCTTCCGATCCCCCTGTGCCCAGCATCTCTCCTCTCCCTTCCGATCCCCCTGTGCCCAGCATCTCTCTTGTCCCTTCCGATCCCCCTGTGCCCTGCATCTCTCCTCTCCCTTCCGATCCCCCTGTGCCCAGCATCTCTCTTGTCCCTTCCGATCCCCCTGTGCCCAGCATCTCTCCTCTCCCTTCCGATCCCCCTGTGCCCAGCATCTCTCTTGTCCCTTCCGATCCCCCTGTGCCCAGCATCTCTCCTCTCCCTTCCGATCCCCCTGTGCCCAGCATCTCTCTTGTCCCTTCCGATCCCCCTGTGCCCAGCATCTCTCCTCTACCTTCCGATCCCCCTGTGCCCAGCATCTCTCTTGTCCCTTCCGATCCCCCTGTGCCCAGCATCTCTCCTGTCCCTTCCGATCCCCCTGTGCCCAGCATCTCTCCTCTCCCTTCCGATCCCCCTGTGCCCAGCATCTCTCCTCTCCCTTCCGATCCCCCTGTGCCCAGCATCTCTCCTCTCCCCTCCAATCCCCCTGTGCCCAGCATCTCTCCTGTCCCTTCCAATCCCCCTGTGCCCAGCATCTCTCTTGTCCCTTCCGATCCCCCTGTGCCCAGCATCTCTGCTCTCTCTCTCTCTCCCCTACATGTTTAGCATCCCTGAGCCCACCCTATCCAGTGTCTCTGCCATCTCTGTCTCTCTAGTGCTCTTTCCCTTCACCCAGCTCTCTGCTCTCTCTCTCTCTCCCCTACATGTTTAGCATCCCTGAGCCCACCCTATCCAGTGTCTCTGCCATCTCTGTCTCTCTAGTGCTCTTTCCCGTCACCCAGCTCTCTGCTCTCTCTCTCTCTCCCCTACATGTTTAGCATCTCTGAGCCCACCCTATCCAGTGTCTCTGCCATCTCTTTCTCTCTAGTGCTCTCTTTCCCTTCACCCAGCTCTCTGCTCTCTCTCTCTCTCTCCCCTACATATTTAGCATCTCTGAGACCACCCTATCCAGTGTCTCTGCCGTCTCTTTCTCTCTAGTGCTCTCTTTCCCTTCACCCAGCATCTCTGCTCTCTGCTCTCTCTCTCTCTCCTACATGTTTAGCATCTCTGAGCCCACCCTATCCAGTGTCTCTGCCGTCTCTTTCTCTCTAGTGCTCTCTTTCCCTTCACCTAGCTCTCTGCTCTCTCTCTCTCCCTATCCTTATTTATTTTACTGGTTTTATATATTGTTTTTCTTCAAGGTAAAATGGTTTACTTAGAACAGGTAATAACGTCAACATGGAACAGTTAGAACGATGTACAGTTTACTGGTAGAAAGTTTACATTGAAACAAGTAGTAACTTTTATATGAAACAGTTGGAGCTATGTACAGATAACTGGTTTAAGATTTATATCTTTATCTATCTTTACGTGTCCCCATCTCCCCTCCGATCCCCCTGTGCCCAGCTTCTTTCCTGTCTCTACTGATCCCCCTCTGTCTAGCATCTCTCTTGTCCCTTCTGATCCCCCTGTGTCCAGCATCTCTCTTGTCGCTTCCGATCCACCTGTGCCCAGCATCTCTCTTGTCCCTTCCGATACCCTGTGTCCAGCATCTCTCTTGTCCCTTCCGATCCCCCTGTGCCCAGCATCTCTCTTGTCCCTTCCGATCCCCCTGTGCCCTGCATCACTCTTGTCCCTTCCGATCCCCCTCTGTCCAGCTTCTCTCCTGTCCCTTCCGATCCTCCTCTGTCCAGCATCTCTCTTGTCCCTTCCGATCCCCCTGTGCCCAGCGTCGCTCCTCTCCCTTCCGATCCCCCTGTGTCCTAGCATCTCTCCTCTCCCTTCCGATCCCCCTCTTTCCAGCATCTCTCCTGTCCCTTCAGATCCCCCTGTGTCCAGCATCTCTCTCTTGTCCCTTCCGATCCCCCTGTGCCCAGCATCTCTCCTGTCCCTTCCGATCCCCCTGTGTCCAGCATCTATCTTGTCCCTTCCGAACCCCCTGTGCCCAGCATCTCTCCTGTCCCTTCCGATCCCCCTGTGTCCAGCATCTCTCCTCTCCCTTCCGATCCCCCTCTGTCCAGCATCTCTCTTGTCCCTTCCGATCCCCCTGTGTCCAGCATCTCTCTTGTCCCTTCCGATCCCCCTGTGACCAGCAACCCTCCTGTCCCTTCCGATCCCCCTCTGTCCAGCATCTCTCTTGTCCCTTCCGATCCCCCTGTGTCCAGCATATCTCCTCCCTTCCGATCCCCCTGTGTCCAGCATCTCTCCTCTCCCTTCCGATCCCCCTGTGTCCAGCATCTCTCCTCTCCCTTCCGATCCCCCTGTGTCCAGCATCTCTCCTCTCCCTTCCGATCCCCCTGTGTCCAGCATCTCTCTTGTCCCTTCCGATCCCCCTGTGTCCAGCATCTCTCCTCTCCCTTCCGATCCCCCTGTGTCCAGCATCTCTCCTCTCCCTTCCGATCACCCTTTGTCCAGCATCTCTCCTCTCCCTTCCAATCCCCCTCTGTCCAGCATCTCTCCTGTCCCTTCCGATCCCCCTGTGCCCAGCATCTCTCCTCTCCCTTCCGATCCCCCTGTGCCCAGCATCTCTCCTCTCCCTTCCGATCCCCCTGTGCCCAGCATCTCTCCCTTCTGATCCCCCTGTGCCCAGCATCTCTCCTCTCCCTTCCGATCCCCCTGTGCCCAGCATCTCTCCTCTCCCTTCCGATCCCCCTGTGCCCAGCATCTCTCCCTTCTGATCCCCCTGTGCCCAGCATCTCTCCTCTCCCTTCCGATCCCCCTGTGCCCAGCATCTCTCCTGTCCCTTCCGATCCCCCTGTGCCCAGCATCTCTCCTCTCCCTTCCGATCCCCCTGTGCCCAGCATCTCTCCTCTCCCTTCCGATCCCCCTCTGTCCAGCATCTCTCCTCTCCCTTCCGATCCCCCTGTGCCCAGCAACTCTCCTCTCCCTTCCGATCTCCCTGTGCCCGGCGTCTCTCCTGTCCCTTCCGATCCCCCTCTGTCCAGCATCTCTCCTGTCCCTTCCGATCCCCCTGTGCCCAGCATCTCTCCTGTCCCTTCCGATCCCCCTCTGTCCAGCAACTCTCCTCTCCCTTCCGATCCCCCTGTGCCCAGCATCTCTCCTCTCCCTTCCGATCCCCCTGTGCCCAGCATCTCTCCTCTCCCTTCCGATCCCCCTGTGCCCAGCATCTCTCTTGTCCCTTCCGATCTCCCTCTGTCCAGCATCTCTCCTCTCCCTTCCGATCCCCCTGTGCCCAGCGTGTCTCTTGTCCCTTCCGATCCACCTGTGCCCAGCATCTCTCCTCTCCCTTCTGATCCCCCTGTGTCCAGCATCTCTCTTGTCGCTTCCGATCCACCTGTGCCCAGCATCTCTCTTGTCCCTTCCAATACCCTGTGTCCAGCATCTCTCTTGTCCCTTCCGATCCCCCTGTGCCCAGCATCTCTCTTGTCCCTTCCGATCCCCCTGTGCCCTGCATCACTCTTGTCCCTTCCGATCCCCCTGTGTCCAGCATCTCTCCTGTCCCTTCCGATCCCCCTCTGTCCAGCTTCTCTCCTGTCCCTTCCGATCCTCCTCTGTCCAGCATCTCTCTTGTCCCTTCCGATCCCCCTGTGCCCAGCATCTCTCCTCTCCCTTCCGATCCCCCTGTGTCCAGCATCTCTCCTCTCCCTTCCGATCCCCCTCTTTCCAGCATCTCTCCTGTCCCTTCTGATCCCCCTGTGTCCAGCATCTCTCTTGTCCCTTCCGATCCCCCTGTGCCCAGCATCTCTCCTGTCCCTTCCGATCCCCCTGTGTCCAGCATCTATCTTGTCCCTTCCGAACCCCCTGTGCCCAGCATCTCTCCTGTCCCTTCCGATCCCCCTGTGTCCAGCATATCTCTCCTCTCCCTTCCGATCCCCCTCTGTCCAGCATCTCTCTTGTCCCTTCCGATCCCCCTGTGTCCAGCATCTCTCTTGTCCCTTCTGATCCCCCTGTGTCCAGCATCTCTCCTCTCCCTTCCGATCCCCCTCTGTCCAGCATCTCTCTTGTCCCTTCCGATCCACCTGTGTCCAGCATATCTCCTCCCTTCCGATCCCCCTGTGTCCAGCATCTCTCCTCTCCCTTCCGATCCCCCTGTGTCCAGCATCTCTCCTCTCCCTTCCGATCCCCCTGTGTCCAGCATCTCTCTTGTCCCTTCCGATCCCCCTGTGTCCAGCATCTCTCCTCTCCCTTCCGATCCCCCTGTGTCCAGCATCTCTCCTGTCCCTTCCGATCACCCTTTTGTCCAGCATCTCTCCTCTCCCTTCCGATCCCCCTCTGTCCAGCATCTCTCCTGTCCCTTCCGATCCCCCTGTGACCAGCATCTCTCCTCTCCCTTCCGATCCCCCTGTGCCCAGCATCTCTCCTCTCCCTTCCGATCCCCCTGTGCCCAGCATCTCTCCCTTCTGATCCCCCTGTGGCCCAGCATCTCTCCTCTCCCTTCCGATCCCCCTGTGCCCAGCATCTCTCCTCTCCCTTCCGATCCCCCTGTGCCCAGCATCTCTCCCTTCTGATCCCCCTGTGCCCAGCATCTCTCCTCTCCCTTCCGATCCCCCTGTGCCCAGCATCTCTCCTGTCCCTTCCGATCCCCCTGTGCCCAGCATCTCTCCTCTCCCTTCCGATCCCCCTGTGCCCAGCATCTCTCCTCTCCCTTCCGATCCCCCTCTGACCAGCATCTCTCCTCTCCCTTCCGATCCCCCGGTGCCCAGCAACGCTCCGCTCCCTGCCGATCGCCCTGTGCCCGGCGTCTCTCCTGGCCCTGCCGATCCCCCCTGTGTCCAGCATCTCGCCTCTCCCTTCCGCTCCCCCTGTGTCCAGCATCTCTCCTGTCCCTTCCGATCCCCCTCTGTCCAGCAACTCTCCTCTCCCTTCCGATCCCCCTGTGCCCAGCATCTCTCCTCTCCCTTCCGATCCCCCTGTGCCCAGCATCTCTCCTCTCCCTTCCGATCCCCCTGTGCCCAGCATCTCTCTTGTCCCTTCCGATCTCCCTCTGTCCAGCATCTCTCCTCTCCCTTCCGATCCCCCTGTGCCCAGCGTGTCTCTTGTCCCTTCCGATCCACCTGTGCCCAACATCTCTCCTCTCCCTTCCGATCCCCCTGTGCCCAGCATCTCTCCTGTCCCTTCCGATCCCCCGGTGCCCAGCATCTCTCCTGTCCCTTCCGATCCCCCTGTGCCCAGCATCTCTCCTCTCCCTTCCGATCCCCCTGTGCCCAGCATCTCTCCTCTCCCTTCCGATCCCCCTCTGTCCAGCATCTCTCTTGTCCCTTCCGATCCCGCTTTGTCCAGCAACTCTCCTGTCCCATACCATCCCTTTCCTATTACTCCCATGTTCAGCGTCTCTCCATTTCTTTCTTATCTTATTTACCGCTGTGTCCATCTTCACCCCTTTCTCTCCTTATTACCCCCAAGTCCTATATATCCCTGGAGTTGGACCAGGGAGTTGGACAGAGGGAGAGCCCTAGATGTGGTGTATTTAGATTTCAGTAAAGCCTTTGACACTGTTCCTGACAGGCGACTTATAAACAAACTGAGACCCTAGGGATGGACTCTAAAGTTACTGCTTGGGTTCGAAATTGGTTGGGTGGGAGGCGACAAAGAGTACCAGTAAATGGAGCTCACTCTGAGGAGAAAGATGTTACCAGTGGTGTGCCCCAGGGATCTGTCCTTGGTCCAATTCTTTTTAACATCTTTGTTAGTGATATAGCGGAAGGGCTTTCAGGTAAGGTTTGCCTCTTTGCGGATGATACCAATATCTGCAATAGAGTAGACACCCAGGAAGGGGTAGATAACATGAGGAGGGATCTGGCTAAGCTTGAAGAATAGTCTAGAATTTGGCAGCTGGGATTTAATGTTAAAAAATGTAAGGTCATGCATTTGGGCTGCAGCAATCCAAGGGAGCAATACAGTATAGGAGGTGAAGTACTTTTGTCCACTAAAGAAGAGCGGGACCCAGGCGTGGTTGTGTCTGATGATCTTAAAGTAGCTAAACAGGTAGAAAAGGCGATGGCAAAAGCTAGAAGGTTGCTTGGGTGCATACGGAGAGGAATGGCTAGCAGAAAAAAGGAGGTGATAATGCCTCTGTATAAGTCTTTGGTGCGACCTCATTTGGAGTATAGTGTGCAATTCTGGAGACCGCACCTTCAAAAGGCTGTGAACAGGATGTAGTCGGTGCAGAGGGTGACTACTAAAATGATTAGTGGTCTTCATTATAAAGCATATGAGGACAGACTGAAGGATCTTAATATGTACACCTTAGAGGAAAAGCGGGATAGAGGTGATATGATTGAGACGTTTAAATACCTCCGTGGCATAAATGTTCAGGGAGAGAGCCTCTTTCAATTGAAAGCAAGTTCTGCTACGAGGGGACATGGGATGAGGGTGAAGGGAGATAGATTCAGGAGTGATATGCGGAAATATTTCTTTATGGAAAGAGCGATGGATCCGTGGAATAGTCTCCCAGTGGAGGTGGTAGAGATGAGGACAGTAACTGAATTCAAAAAAGCATGGGACCAACACAGAGGATCTCTAAAGGTAAAAAGGGGACTGTTGTAGGTGTTGATATGGAAGGACAGACTAGATAGGCCATGTGGTCTTTTTCTGCTGTCATGTTTCTATATCCCCCTCCCCATTATCCCCATGTCCAGTTATCTCCCATATTTTCCTATAATACCCCCCACATCTGGAATTTTCTCCCATTTCCATTTTCCCTCCATCGCGCCATGCCTCCTCTTTGTCAGTATCTCTGTCTCCCCAGCCCTTCAGACCCATGTCCAGCGATCTTCCCTCCACCCTCCCACCTCTCTCCTGCTGCCCCAACTCTGTTTCCCTTCCCAGACTCTGTCCCTTTTCACTCCCCCTTTGCACTCTCACCCCCTGTCTTTCATTCTCACACCCTCTCATCTTCCTTTTCCTGCCCCTTTATATGTATAACTTCTCTGCTTCTTTCACCAGACAGCTCTAAGCTACGCTTGCGCTGCTACCTTCAGGGCCTTGCAGCAGACGCAGTGAGCGGCAGCTTTTCTGCCCGCGGGACTTGCTTCTCCCATGGGTCTGGCTCTTCCGTTCTCGGCCGTTTGTGCAATTCTGCCCACGGAACATGCTGCTCCATGAATGTGGCCGAGAAGAGAGAAGCCTGCCTGTCCCGTCTCCTGTCGGGAGGTTTCTGCAACTCTTCTGAGCTTGTCATCTTGTCATGGGGGGGCAGCTAGCGATGGCGCCCTCCTGATATCGGTGCCCTCCTGTGGCATTTACTCGGCTAACTGGATGGCACCGGCCCTGGCCACTATTTTTTTACGATGCAGAGAGCAGAATTGCACACAGTTCTCATGATGTCTTATTCTCTATTCCTTTCCAAAGAATTCTTAGCATTCTGTTGCTTTTTGGGCAGAAGATTTCAATGTATCCAATGTGATAGCTTCTTATCATTAAACTTATGCAAATTTTGTAACTCTTATAGACTAATTAACACTTCCTTCTGCCACTTTAAGTTAGTTACTGACAGGTTTACGGTTACTTACTGGTAAATTTCAAGTGGTGCTGAGACGCTTTCTTCTACAGAGATGTAAACATTTCAGCAATCACGTTCTGCATTTAAACCTACCACCCCTCCAGTCTGATCTTTTTCCCCACCTCTAGACCCTGCCACAAAGGGGCCAAGGCAGAGTCACTTGTGCACCCTTTGTGCACAGCTAACGCAACATCTGTGCACAACTACTGCCAGTGAGCAATGCACAGAAGAGTTTGGTGTGCACACAGCAGCACAACACTTATTAAAATGATATGCAAATGAGCCTCGCCTATGGAAATGAGATGTTAATGCAGTCATCAAGTACTTCGCCCTGATGCAGAGGCTCAGAAGGTGGAGCACAGAGCTCAGCTCCATTGTTCTAACACCTCCTCGGAGGTTTTGGTGAATGTGCCGGCAAACAGTCATTTCTTCAGAGTGCAGTTCGTGCACACAGGAGAAAGGCTTGGTGTGTAGGAGAAAATAAAAATGCCATCTTTTGCTTCTTAAGGGGCATTTTCTCCAAATGGGTGAGTTTTGGGCACACCATGACAGTCGTGAACCTCACTTCTAAGCCAGGGCATGGGGAGTACGATCTCAGTCTCTCAAACGTACTGCTAAGGCTCGGCGTAGTACTTGCATCATGCCACAGCGCGTCTCCTGCTGGAGTTCATAAGATGTAACATGTATGGGTAATTTCTCAAGTTGGGCTTGGAAATTCTTCTTTATCAAGCCAGTGGCACCCAAGACAATGGGAAATATTTCTGTATCTTTCTGCCATGTTTTCTTGGTCTCTGACTACATTTCCTGGTATTTCAGGATCTTCTGCCTCTCCACACGATTCATAGAGTAGTTGCTTGGAACTGACACCTCTAATATCAATACTGTCCTGGTGTTTTTCTCCTTAACCACTATACCTGGCTTCTTTGCATCCAGCTTTTTATCGGTCAGAATGGGAGGATCCCAGGTGATCATAACCTCCTCGTTCTCTGTACTTCTCTAAGGCTCATGATCCCAGCGCTTTTCATGCACAGTGATCTTATAGTGCTTACAGAGTTTCCAGTGGATGAGGTGCGCTACTTTATTATATCTCTGTACAGAAACTTTCTGCCATCAGAACTTCACAGCTAGCTATGAGGTGAGTCACCATTTCCAGGTCTTTCTTAGAGAATCGACATATGTCTGTGTTGCCAGTTTTTTTAATGCTCGCTGTAAACCATCTTGTCATAAGCTGCTGTCCTGGACTACAGCTATCAACCTCTCATCCTTCGGTTTCAATTCAGCCCTCCTTAATCATTCATGTGTCCGTTCTTGATCGGCAAAGGGTTCCCGGAGTAACACTCTGTATTTCCTTGTTTGTTGATCTAATTTCTTGAAGAGTTTTTTTTCTCTTGTTTTGCAAATTCTGTTACTTCCTTCCCTGTGAATACTTGTGGATTTTCACTCATTCCTTTTAGTCATTGGAAAGCTTGTTCAAGTTTGATGAGGAAGAGAGATTCTGGACATGTTTCAGCACTTGTTGTGTATTTGAATCCAAGGATGCAGTTAAGTAGGCTTGACAGCCTATGATAGTAGCTCTGTTATGTGTATTCAATCTCTATGAGTCCTAGTCCTCCTTCAGCTCTAGGGATGTACAGTCTTGGCATACGCTGATTCTTGTAAATCACTTCATGGGCATGGAGGAATTTTCGTGTTCGCACATCTAGTTTTTCAAGATCTTTAAGAGGCCAGTCCACAACTCCAAAACTATATGAAAGTACAGGAATTGCCAGCTGGTTCCATGATGTTAAATCACTTTTCAATAACGATTTTAATCTTCTGTAGTATTCTTTACTGATCTTTTCTCTCAGTAATTTCTGCTTGAGTATTGTTGTTTCTTCTACTCCGAGATACTTATATACATCTTCCCACTGAAGGTCTTTGATGTCGCAGCCTTCAACCAGAGAGATATTTTCTGTTTTGCTCAATTTTCCTTTAAAAACGTTGCCTTAGCTGCAGCACATTTGTCAAGGCCAAAGGTCATCCTGATGTCGTCAGAAATGTTTTTTACCACACGGAGTTGCTCTGCTAATTGTTGGTTGCTAGAGCTATAGAGCTTCAGATCATCTACAAATAATAAATGAGGTGTTGTTTCTGAGTTGTTACCTTCTGTAAGATTCATGCTAAATCCATATCCTAAAGAGTTGATAAAAATACTCATTGGATTAAGCGCCACACAAAACAGAAGGGGCGACAGAGAATCCCCCTGAAATATTCCTCGCTGGATCCTGATGTTAGGAATAATATACTGACCATCTTCATATTTCAAAAAGAGTATAGTTGGCCAAATTGTCATGGTGAACTTAATGTACTCTATCAAACCAGAATTTATTTTATATATTTGAAGGCAATTTCTCATCCATGATTGTGGGATGCTGTCAAAAGCTTTTTTATAATCAATCCAACTGAGATTTCTCCTTAACCATTAGTGTCTTTTTTGCTGCTTGCATGGGCTAGAGCTCAACACAAAAGAAACGGGGAAAATGGCAGAGAACCAGGTTTAGCGTGTGAAATCTATTTGCATGGGTGTGGCCTTGCTGCATCTGTGCATGTGTCTACTCCCCACCTCTCACTTTACGCCAAAGTTTTGTGCATTTCTCATTTGCATGTATTTCCTTTGCTGCATATCAGTGTATAACTTTTGCAATTCTCGCATGCTATAAAACCTGCACCCAGCTAACAGCGCAAGACTTTAGCTCCGGCTTTCTGCATTGGTCTGAAAGTGCTGCACCTCTGTGATGGGAGAGTCTGAGAAAGACTCAAATAGAAAAATGGGATGTTTGCGTGTGTATCAGTGTATGCACACGTGGGTGCGAATCTCTGAATGCATGTGCTTATGTGTGCGCGTATGTTGTAAGGAATCACGAGGAACAGAAGGTGTAAGGAGTGACACTTTTGAAGATTTTCTGGAATGACCTTGAGCTGAACTCTTTGCTTTAAATGTAGATGGGAAAGACAGAGCTGTATAGTGCTGGGTCACTGGCTTTAAACTTCCTCTATCAATACTGTAGAAAATACAACATGTTTATTTCATGTAATTGAATTCTGATGTTTTGTAGATTTCCTTTACAGATCAGCACTTGAGGTCATATACAACGCATAAAGCTAGCAAACAGTCCTTTCTGCTTTAATACAGAGAGAGAAAGAGATGAGATGTCTTTTTGTAGTTCTAGCTCTCTCCCAGCTATGGACAGTGAAACAGCCAAAACTCAGCGCAGTGGAGATGACCTCTCTCTCTTATACTATAAAAGATAGCTCTTGCTGCTCGCTGAAGAAGGGGCATTTACTCTCCTCCTACTCGCAGCTATCTGTGCACATATACACATTGCACAAAGAAGAGAGGTTATGGGTGGCAGTGAAAAGCAAAACTGTCCGGAAGTGCCCATGAAAGGCTCCCTCACCCCCTCTGTCACTGCATCAGAAATATTATAAGCACTGTGTAAGTCTGCGGACAGAAGGGGGGATACTCAGAGCTCGCTCCTGACAGCTGGCTAGGAAGGGATGAGTGAGAATGAAGACGACGGTAAATGCTGCTTATTGGGGGAGTACAGGTGTTCCTCTCTGCCAATGTGTAGAGAGGGAAAGATGAGTGCTGGTTGGCTGCTGACTAGGGGGTGAAGTGTAGAGTGAGTGAGTTTGTGCTGACTGGGTGAGATGAGTGTGGGTATGCTGCTGACGGGAGGGGGAGTGTCTGAATGGCTGAGAGTGAGTGAGGGTATGGAGAGTGAGTGAGGGTGAGGGTGTGCTGACTGGGTGCTGGGCAGGTGAGTGTGAAGCCGGTCTGCTGCTGACTGGGGAGTGTGGGATGAGTGTGAATGGCTGAGAGTGAGTGAGGGTGTGCAGACTGGGTGCTGGGCAGGTGAGTGTGAAGCCGATCTGCTGCTGACTGGGGAGTGTGGGATGAGTGTGAATGGCTGAGAGTGAGTGAGTGTGTGCTGACTGGGTGCTGGGCAGGTGAGTGTGAAGCCGATCTGCTGCTGACTGGGGAGTGTGGGATGAGTGTGACTAGGTGAGAGTGAGTGAGGGTGTGCTGACTGGGTGCTGGGTAGGTGAGTGTGAAGCCGATCTGCTGCTGACTGGGGAGTGGGGTGAGTGTGAATGGGTGAGAGTGAGTGAGGGTGTGCTGACTGGGTGCTGGGCAGGTGAGTGTGAAGCCGATCTGCTGCTGACTGGCGAATGTGTGATGAGTGTGAATGGCTGAGAGTGAGTGAGGGTGTGCTGACTGGGGGCTGGGCAGGTGAGTGTGAAGCCGGTCTGCTGCTGACTGGGGAGTGTGGGATGAGTGTGAATGGGTGAGAGTGAGTGAGGGTGTGCTGACTGGTTGCTGGGCAGGTGAGTGTGAAGCCGATCTGTTGCTGACTGGGGAGTGAGGGATGAGTGTGAATGGGTGAGAGTGAGTGAGGGTGTGCTGACTGGTTGCTGGGCAGGTGAGTGTGAAGCCGATCTGTTGCTGACTGGGGAGTGTGGGATGAGTGTGAATGGCTGAGAGTGAGTGAGGGTGTGCTGACTGGTTGCTGGGCAGGTGAGTGTGAAGCCGATCTGCTGCTGACTGGGGAGTGTGGGATGAGTGTGAATGGGTGAGAGTGAGTGAGGGTGTGCTGACTGGGTGCTGGGCAGGTGAGTGTGAAGCTGGTCTGCTGCTGACTGGCGAGTGTGTGATGAGTGTGAATGGCTGAGAGTGAGTGAGGGTGTGCTGACTGGGTGCTGGGCAGGTGAGTGTGAAGCCGATCTGCTGCTGACTGGCGAGTGTGTGATGAGTGTGAATGGCTGAGAGTGAGTGAGGGTGTGCTGACTGGGTGCTGGGCAAGTGAGTGTGAAGCTGGTCTGCTGCTGACTCGGGAGTGGGATGAGTGTGAATGGGTGAGAGTGAGTGAGGGGCGTGGCAGGTGAGTGTGAAGCTGGTCTGCTGCTGACTGGGGAGTGTGGGATGAGTGTGACTGGGTGAGAGTGAGTGAGGGTGTGCTGACTGGGTGCTGGGTAGGTGAGTGTGAAGCCGATCTGCTGCTGACTGGCGAGTGTGTTATGAGTGTGAATGGGTGAGAGTGAGTGAGGGTGTGCTGACTGGGTGCTGGGTAGGTGAGTGTGAAGCCGATCTGCTGCTGACTGGCGAGTGTGTGATGAGTGTGAATGGCTGAGAGTGAGTGAGGGTGTGCTGACTGGGTGCTGGGTAGGTGAGTGTGAAGCCGATCTGCTGCTGACTGGCGAGTGTGTTATGAGTGTGAATGGGTGAGAGTGAGTGAGGGTGTGCTGACTGGGTGCTGGGTAGGTGAGTGTGAAGCCGATCTGCTGCTGACTGGCGAGTGTGTGATGAGTGTGAATGGGTGAGAGTGAGTGAGGGTGTGCTGACAGGGTGCTGGGCAGGTGAGTGTGAAGCTGGTCTGCTGCTGACTGGGGAGTGTGGGATGAGTGTGAATGGCTGAGAGTGAGTGAGGGTGTGCTGACAGGGTGCTGGGCAGGTGAGTGTGAAACCGATCTGCTGCTGACTGGGGAGTGTGGGATGAGTGTGACTGGGTGAGAGTGAGTGAGGGTGTGCTGACTGGGTGCTGGGTAGGTGAGTGTGAAGCCGATCTGCTGCTGACTGGCGAGTGTGTGATGAGTGTGAATGGGTGAGAGTGAGTGAGGGTGTGCTGACTGGGTGCTGGGTAGGTGAGTGTGAAGCTGGTCTGCTGCTGACTGGGGAGTGTGGGATGAGTGTGAATGGCTGAGAGTGAGTGAGGGTGTGCTGACTGGGTGCTGGGTAGGTGAGTGTGAAGCCGATCTGCTGCTGACTGGCGAGTGTGTGATGAGTGTGAATGGGTGAGAGTGAGTGAGGGTGTGCTGACTGGGTGCTGGGTAGGTGAGTGTGAAGCCGATCTGCTGCTGACTGGCGAGTGTGTGATGAGTGAATGGGTGAGAGTGAGTGAGGGTGTGCTGACTGGGTGCTGGGTAGGTGAGTGTGAAGCCGATCTGCTGCTGACTGGCGAGTGTGTGATGAGTGTGAATGGGTGAGAGTGAGTGAGGGTGTGCTGACTGGTTGCTGGGCAGGTGAGTGTGAAGCCGATCTGCTGCTGACTGGGGAGTGTGGGATGAGTGTGAATGGGTGAGAGTGAGTGAGGGTGTGCTGACTGGGTGCTGGGTAGGTGAGAGTGAAGCCTATCTGCTGCTGCTGACTGGCGAGTGGTGATGAGTGTGAATGGGTGAGAGTGAGTGAGGGTGTGCTGACTGGGTGCTGGGTAGGTGAGTGTGAAGCCGATCTGCTGCTGACTGGCGAGTGTGTGATGAGTGTGAATGGGTGAGAGTGAGTGAGGGTGTGCTGACAGGGTGCTGGGCAGGTGAGTGTGAAGCTGGTCTGCTGCTGACTGGGGAGTGTGGGATGAGTGTGAATGGCTGAGAGTGAGTGAGGGTGTGCTCACTGGGGGCTGGGCAGGTGAGTGTGAAGCCGATCTGCTGCTGACGGGAGTGTGGGATGAGTGTGACTGGGTGAGAGTGAGTGAGGGTGTGCTGACTGGGTGCTGGGCAGGTGAGTGTGAAGCCGGTCTGCTGCTGACTGGCGAGTGTGTGATGAGTGTGAATGGCTGAGAGTGAGTGAGGGTGTGCTGACTGGTTGCTGGGCAGGTGAGTGTGAAGCCGATCTGCTGCTGACTGGGGAGTGTGGGATGAGTGTGAATGGGTGAGAGTGAGTGAGGGTGTGCTGACTGGGTGCTGGGTAGGTGAGTGTGAAGCCGATCTGCTGCTGACTGGCGAGTGTGTGATGAGTGTGAATGGGTGAGAGTGAGTGAGGGTGTGCTGACTGGGTGCTGGGCAGGTGAGTGTGAAGCTGGTCTGCTGCTGACTGGTGAGTGGGATGAGTGTGAGTGAGGGTGTGCTGACTGGGTGCTGGGCAGGTGATTGTGAAGCTGGTCTGCTGCTGACTGGGGAGTGTGGGATGAGTGTGAATGGCTGAGAGTGAGTGAGGGTGTGCTCACTGGGGGCTGGGCAGGTGAGTGTGAAGCCGATCTGCTGCTGACTGGGGAGTGTGGGATGAGTGTGAGTGGGTGAGGGTGAGTGAGTGTGTGCTGACTGGGTGCTGGGCAGGTGAGTGTGAAGCCGATCTGCTGCTGACTGGGGAGTGTGGGATGAGTGTGACTAGGTGAGAGTGAGTGAGGGTGTGCTGACTGGGTGCTGGGTAGGTGAGTGTGAAGCCGATCTGCTGCTGACTGGGGAGTGGGGTGAGTGTGAATGGGTGAGAGTGAGTGAGGGTGTGCTGACTGGGTGCTGGGCAGGTGAGTGTGAAGCCGATCTGCTGCTGACTGGGGAGTGAGGGATGAGTGTGAATGGGTGAGAGTGAGTGAGGGGCGTGGCAGGTGAGTGTGAAGCTGGTCTGCTGCTGACTGGCGAGTGTGTGATGAGTGTGAATGGCTGAGAGTGAGTGAGGGTGTGCTGACTGGGTGCTGGGCAGGTGAGTGTGAAGCCGATCTGCTGCTGACTGGCGAGTGTGTGATGAGTGTGAATGGCTGAGAGTGAGTGAGGGTGTGCTGACTGGGTGCTGGGCAAGTGAGTGTGAAGCTGGTCTGCTGCTGACTCGGGAGTGGGATGAGTGTGAATGGGTGAGAGTGAGTGAGGGGCGTGGCAGGTGAGTGTGAAGCTGGTCTGCTGCTGACTGGGGAGTGTGGGATGAGTGTGACTGGGTGAGAGTGAGTGAGGGTGTGCTGACTGGGGGCTGGGTAGGTGAGTGTGAGGCCAATCTGCTGCTGACTGGCGAGTGTGTGATGAGTGTGAATGGCTGAGAGTGAGTGAGGGTGTGCTGACTGGGGGCTGGGCAGGTGAGTGTGAAGCCGGTCTGCTGCTGACTGGGGAGTGTGGGATGAGTGTGAATGGCTGAGAGTGAGTGAGGGTGTGCTGACTGGGGGCTGGGTAGGTGAGTGTGAAGCCGATCTGCTGCTGACTGGGGAGTGTGGGATGAGTGTGAATGGGTGAGAGTGAGTGAGGGTGTGCTGACTGGGTGCTGGGCAAGTGAGTGTGAAGCTGGTCTGCTGCTGACTCGGGAGTGGGATGAGTGTGAATGGGTGAGAGTGAGTGAGGGTGTGCTCACTGGGTGCTGGGCAGGTGAGTGTGAAGCTGGTCTGCTGCTGACTGGGGAGTGTGGGATGAGTGTGACTGGGTGAGAGTGAGTGAGGGTGTGCTGACTGGGGGCTGGGTAGGTGAGTGTGAGGCCAATCTGCTGCTGACTGGTGAGTGTGGGATGAGTGTGAATGGCTGAGAGTGAGTGAGGGTGTGCTGACTGGGTGCTGGGCAGGTGAGTGTGAAGCCGGTCTGCTGTTGACGGGGGAGTGGGATGAGTGTGACTGGGTGAGAGTGAGTGAGGGTGTGCTGACTGGGGGCTGGGCAGGTGAGTGTGAAGCCGGTCTGCTGCTGACTGGGGAGTGTGGGATGAGTGTGAATGGCTGAGAGTGAGTGAGGGTGTGCAGACTGGGTGCTGGGCAGGTGTGAAGCTGGTCTGCTGCTGACTGGGGAGTGGGATGAGTGTGAATGGGTGAGAGTGAGTGAGGGTGTGCTGACTGGGTGCTGGGCAGGTGAGTGTGAAGCCGGTCTGCTGCTGACTGGCGAGTGGGGAATTGTGAATGGGTGAGAGTGAGTGAGGGGCGTGGCAGGTGAGGGTGAAGCCGGTTTGCTGCTGACTGGCAAGTGGGGAATTGTGAATGGGTGAGAGTGAGTGAGGGGCGTGGCAGGTGAGTGTGAAGCTGGTCTGCTGCTGACTGGCGAGTGGGGAATTGTGAATGGGTGAGAGTGAGTGAGGGGCGTGGCAGGTGAGTGTGAAGCCGGTCTGCTGCTGACTGGCGAGTGGGGAATTGTGAATGGGTGAGAGTGAGTGAGGGGCGTGGCAGGTGAGTGTGAAGCCGGTCTGCTGCTGACTGGCGAGTGGGGAATTGTGAATGGGTGAGAGTGAGTGAGGGGCGTGGCAGGTGAGTGTGAAGCCGGTCTGCTGCTGACTGGCGAGTGGGGAATTGTGAATGGGTGAGAGTGAGTGAGGGGCGTGGCAGGTGAGTGTGAAGCCGGTCTGCTGCTGACTGGCGAGTGGGGAATTGTGAATGGGTGAGAGTGAGTGAGGGGCGTGGCAGGTGAGTGTGAAGCCGGTCTGCTGCTGACTGGCGAGTGGGGAATTGTGAATGGGTGAGAGTGAGTGAGGGGCGTGGCAGGTGAGTGTGAAGCCGGTCTGCTGCTGACTGGCGAGTGGGGAATTGTGAATGGGTGAGAGTGAGTGAGGGGCGTGGCAGGTGAGGTGGCTGCATCACTTTCATTTTCCCTTTATGAATGCGCCGCGGTACATTTCCCGCCCCCTCCCTGCACCTGCCTCAGGCCCCGCCCTCTTGCCCCGAGCCCCAGGCCCCGCCCCCTGCCTGCTCCGATCTGGCGGCGCGCCGCTCACTCGCTCTCAGCCCGGGAGCGGGAGTTGTGGATTCGGGTCGGGGGCGGCGAATGCCCGGCTCGTCCGGTGCTATGGAGCGCTGCCCGCAGCAGGAGGACGTGGAAGCCTGGCTGGACGATCACCGCGACTTCACTCACTCCTACTTCATCCGGAAGGGGACCAGGTGAGGGGACGAACAGCACAGGAGCACCCCTGACCGTGTGCCTTCGCTGCTCGGACAAAGGGAGGGGGGTCGGGGAAGGGCGGCTGAGGGTGCGAGCAGGTGTCTCCCCATCCCCCCCCCCAGCAGTGGGGGTGGGGGAGAAACGCTGCTCTTTGCTCGGGATCTCAGGACTTTGGTAAATACAGTTTCCGATTTGAGCATTCTCTCTACCCCCCCCCCCCCCCCACTCCCCCGGACCATCTGCCCAGATATCAGCTTTCTGGCCCCCTAGCCGAGCAGCTGTCACACTGACCCTGGCTCTTATTGTTGTAGGAAAGTCTTAGCTCAGGAATCGGGGAAAGGGGTGTGCTTCGGCCTGAGGGCAGGGGGTGCAGACTGTTTGCCGGGGGGGATTTCGCCCCCACTGACCAGATGCTTGGTTGATTTTAGGTGCACCAGCTTTTCTCTTTATTTGACTTTTTGTTCTTATTGTTGGGGGGCTGTAGGTGTCCCAGTAAAGCTCAGAGGGGGAAGAGCCTGAATGCAGTGGGGGGACATTGTGGCATGCTGAGGGCTGTTCCTCCTTCAGCTGCTGGGGGCCAGGCTGCCTTTCCTCCCCAGACTCAGGTCCTGTCCTTTGGAGATAGAAGGCTGAGCCTTTTAGAGCAGGGTAAGAACTGCCCTGTTGATGGGCGATTTCATTAACTGAGTTTGAGTTTATTAGGGAATTAAAGTCCAGACTCCAGCCAGTCACAGGGAGCTGGGAGTGAGTGGTTAGTGTAGCCAGGTCTGTGCACTCCCTCTTTGCTCCTAAAGCTGCCCCTTTACTACTGAAACTGGTGAGTTAGAGGCCCAGCTAGTCTCTTAGGTACCCTTCTTTTCTTGTTATTTTCTTTTAGTAGTGCAAGAGATCATCCGTCTTTAGAAAACAATACTGAAGGAAAGAAATCCAAACTCTCCACTGAGAGCCAAGGACCAGGAAGCCCTCGATTCTGAATCTTCCTATCCGCCAGTTTATTCAGGTCCCTTTTCCACATCTTTCTTGCTACAGGCGAGTTTACCATCTGATAGTCTCACTTCTTAAGGGTATGCAGCCTTCATCTTTCCAGTAGAAGTTCACATTCAGGCACAGTGGATATTTCCCTGTCCTAGCGAGCTTACAACCAGTGCATATTAGTGAGATTTGAACTGCGCTCTTTCTGGTTCCCAGGCTACATCTCCACTCTTGTTAGGCCCCCAGAGGTGCCCATCCTCCCACTGCTATCATTTTTATACTCCATATAAATAGGGCTTAATTTGGAGGCCATGAAGTGGAACTGTGGAGCTGGGGAAGGTGCCCAGCGGGCCAGGGATAGGAGAAAACATAGAAACATGATGACAGAAAAAGACCACATGGCCTATCTAGTCTGTCCTTCCATATCAACAACTACAACAGTCCCCTTTTTACCTTTAGAGATCCTCTGTGTTTGTCTCATGCTTTTTTGAATTCAGATACTGTCCTCATCTCTACCACCTCCACTGGGAGACTATTCCACGGATCCACCACTCTTTCCATAAAGAACTATTTTCGCATATCACTCCTGAATCTATCTCCCTTCACCCTCATCCCATTTCCACTCGTAGCAGAACTTGCTTTCAATCGAAAGAGGCTCTCCTCCTATGCATATATGCCACAGAGGTATTTAAACGTCTCAGTCATATCTCCTCTATCCCACCTTTCCTCTAAGTATACATATCTATCCTCATATGCTTTATAATGAAGACCAATAACCAGTTTAGTAGCCACCCTCTGCACCGACTCCAACCTGTTTATATCCTTTTGAAGGCGTGGTGTCCAGAATTGCACGCTATACTCCAAATGAGGTCGCACCAAAGACTTATATAGAGGCATTATCTCCTCCTTTTTTCTGTTGGCCATTCCTCTCTGTATGCACACAAGCATCCTTCTAGATTTCACTGTTGCCTTTTCTACTTGTTTAGCTCTTTAAAATCATGAGACACAGTCATGCCTAGGTCCCTCTCTTCTTTTGTGGACAGAACTACTTCACCCCACACTGTTTTGCTCCCTTGGATTGCTGCAGCCCAAATGCATGACCCTGCATTTTTTTTTAGCAGCTGACAAATTCTACACCATCCTTCAAGCTTAGCTAGATCCCTCCTCGTGTAATCTACTCCTTCCTGGGTATCTACTTTATTGCAGATTTTGGTATCATCCGCAAAGAGGATGCTTCCATTTCCAAATTCCTTTTTTTGGGGCTATTTCAGTGGAGAGTGTTGGGCACTACCATATGGAGAACTTGAGTGTGATTCCGTTCCCTGGACTGGCTGGTGCTGGACATGGTGGAAAGGTCGTGTCCACAGCCAGTAGGGAAGGGAGGACTTGTCACTGCTGAACAGCAGCATCTAGTGGGCACATGTAGGGTCTCTAACTGCAGAGTTTCGGAAGGAGTCTTGATACTGGTTCCCAGCAGAGGACAATAACAGCCATGACTGAGATGGAGAAGATAGACGTTGGAAGTATCTGTTTACAGCCAGCCTTGATCACTCTCATCCTATTCCCCCTTCTCACTTTGATATCCAGACGGCTCCACACATGGGGTTTATGTTCCTTTCGGTCTACTTTACTCTAGGCAAAGCCTCCAGAGAGTTCCTTATGGACAAGGCCAAAGTGCTTTCCTCCATCCTCATCCTCCTTGCCCTGGCCTCTGCTTTTGATACTACTTCAAGTTCATTGTATCTAATTTATATATATGCTTAGTTCTCTGTACATAGTTATTACTTAAATCAGCCGTTGCTGATTTAAGTTAATTCGTCCCTTTCCCCTTTCACTCCCTGTTAAGATGTTACATATATTTTTTGTTTAATGTAATGTTCAGTCCTTGAGTTCTCTGTAAACCGCTTTGATTCATGAAAAGCGGTAAATAAGCACTAATAAATAAATAAATACTGCTTAGAGTTACATAAGAACACAAGATATGCCATACTGGGTCAGACCAGGGTCCATCAAGACCAGTATCCTGTTTCCAACAGTGGCCAATCTAGGTCATACGTACCCAGCAGTTTCCCCAAAAGACACAGGTTCCACAATGCTTGTACTGGGTCAAGCATTGATATCCTGGGTCCCTTCTTAATAATGGTTTATGGACCTTTTCTCCAGGAACTTGTCCAAACCTTTTTTAAACTAAGCTACACTAACAGCCTTTACTACATCCTCCGGTAACAAATTCCAGAGTTTGATTACACGTTGAGTGAAAAAATATTTTCTTTTATTAGTCTTAAATAGTTTACCCTGTAGCTTCATTGCATGTCCCCTAGTCTTTCTATATTCTGATAACGTAAACAGTCGATCTACGTTTACCCGTTCCACTCCATTCATTAATTTATAGACTTCTATCATATCTCCACTCAGCCGTCTCTTTTCCAGGTTAAAGAGCCCTAACCTTTTTAGCCTTTCTTCATAGGAGTATCCTTCCATCGCCTTTACCATTTTGGTGGCTCTTCTATGAACCTTTTCTAATAACGCTATATCCTTTTTAAGATACGGCGACCAGAATTGCACACAATATTCAAGGTGCGGTCATACCATGGAACGATACAGAGGCATTATAATATCCTTTGTTTTATTTTCCATTCCTTTCTTTATGATACCTAGCATTCTATTTGCTTTCTTGACTGCCGCTGCACACTGGGCCAAGGGTTTTAACATGTTATCCACAATCATGCCTAAATCTTTTTCCTGGGTGGTGGTTCCTAATGTGGAACCTTGCATCGTGTAACCATAGTTATTCCACTTTCCAGGTCATTTATGAATATGTCAAAAAGCAGCGGACCCAGCACAGATCCCTGGGGTACACCACTATTCACCTTTCTCCATTGGGAAAATTGTCTATTTAGCCCAACCCTCTGCTTTCTATCTTTTAACCAGTTCCTGATCCACAGTAGTACACTGCCTCCTATCCCATGACTCTTTAGTTTTGCCAAAAGTCTCTAATGAGGGACCTTGTCAAAGGCTTTCTGAAAGTCCAGATACACTATATCAACCGACTCAGCTTTGTCCACCTGTTTATTCACACTTTCAAAAAAACATAACAGATTAGTAAGAAAAGATCTTCCTTGTCTAAAGCCATGTTGGCTGTCTCCCATTAGGCCATGACTATCTACATGCTGAGTAATTTTATTCTTTATAATGATTTCTACCATTTTTCCCGGTACTGACGTGAGGCTCACTGGTCTGTAGTTTCCCGGATCACCCCTCGAACCCTTTTTAAAAATTGGTGTTACATTGGCGATCTGCCAATCTTCAGGTATTAGAGATGATTTTAATGATAGTTCACAGATTACTAATAGCAGGTCTGCAATATCATATTTCAGTTCTTTCAACACCCTTGGATGTATACCATCTGGCCCAGGTGATTTGCTACTCTTCAGTTTATCTAATAGTTGTAATACATCTTCCCGATGTATCGATATTTCCTTCAATTCTTCCGCACCTTTAAATACCACTTCAGTCATGGGTAACATCCCTACATCTTCCTCAGTAAAGACCGAAGCAAAGAATTCATTCAGTCTCTCCGCTATTGCCTTGTCGCCCCTTAGTGCCCCTTTAACTCCTCTATCATCTAATGGTCCAGCTGACTCTCTCACAGGTTTTTTGCTACGAATGTACTTGAAAAAATCTTTCTTTTGCGTTTTTGCTTCCGCAGCAAGCTTCTTCTCAAATTCTCTCTTTGCCTTCTTTATCAATGCCTTGCATTTGACCTGCCAGTGCTTGTGCTGTTTCCAGGTTTCATCGTTTGGCTCTTTTTTCCATTTCCTGAAAGATGCTTTCTTGGCAACAACAGCCTCTCTGACCTCACCTTTAAACCATGCTGGCAGTTTTTTGGACTTCCTTCCACTTTTCTTAAAGCGTGGAATACAGCTGGTCTGGGCTTCCAAGATAGTATTTTTCAACAACACCCAAGCTTGATGTAAGTCTTTAACCTTTGCAACTGCTCCTTTTAGTTTTTTCTTAACTATTTTCCTCATTTTATCATAGTCTCCCTTTCGAAAGTTAAAAGGTAGTACTGTGGATTTCCTTACTATCCCCTCCTCCACCAATTAAATCTAATCACTAATTAAATTAGTTTCTGAAGCACCACTAGGTATGCCCTACAGCTTGGCCGATCTCAGAAGCTAAGAAAGTTTGTGCTTGGCTAGTACTTGAATGGGAAACCACCTTCAATTACCAGGTGCTGTAGGCTTATTGTACGGAAGACTGGAAGCTCATCTTTTTGAGGTTTTACATCTTCGCCACCACTTCTCTCCTTTCTAGAATCTCATTTGTCTCAACTAAATTATAAGCTCTGTGGAGCAGCGACTACCGCGCTCATGTGCATCACTTATCTGTGGCATGCAGTAGATACAGCAGCAAAACTATGCAAATGAGGTAGTAGAGTTGCCGTCGCAGGTCTCTGCTGTGGTTCGTCTGTTGTTCAGACACTGTACCGTGCCTCTCCACGACACTCAGACGCGCACATTTTCATGAAAACATCATTTGAAATAAGCACGTGCAAAGGCTTGGAAAATGTGACTGAGTAATTGGCAGCTACTCATGCTGAGCCAGGAAGCTCAGTCTATTGAATTCCCTGAGTGTGCTCCTTTAAGAGCTGTGACAAAACTTCAGGGTCCCCAGTATTCCTCTGAAAGTGCCCCAATTCCCACCTGTCTTCCCCTCCCTCCACTTTTAGACCAAGACTGAACTTCTTATTTTTCCCCCTAAAACCTCCCCTCCTCCTCCTCCTTTCTCAGTCTCTGTGGATAACTCTGTACTCCTTCCTGTTTCCTCGGCCCGCAATCTGGGGGTTGTCTTTGACTCCTCTCTCTCTTTCTCCACACACATCCATCTCGTAGCTAAGATCTGCCGTTTCTTTCTCTATAACATTAGCAAAATCCGCCCTTTCCTTTCTGAACACTACTAAAACACTCATCCACTCCTTAATCACCTCCCGTCTTGACTACTGTAATCTACTCCTTGCTGGTCTCCCTTTGAATCATCTCTCTCCCCTTCAATCTGTTCAACACTCTGCTGCACGGCTAATCTTCCGCCAGCCTCGTCATGCCCATATTACTCCTCTTCTCAAGTCCGTTTCCGCATCCAGTTCAAACTTCTCCTGCTGACCTATAAATGCATTCACTCTGCAACTCCTCTCTGCCTTTCTTCTCTTATCTCTCCTTACAACCCCCCTCGGGAACTCCGCTCTTCCAGCAAACTGCTTCTATCTGCGCCCTTCTCTTCTACTGCTAACTCCAGACTTCGCTCCTTTCACCTTGCTGCGCCTTACGCCTGGAACAAACTACCTGTGTCTGTACGCCAGGCACCTTCCCTGACCCTCTTCAAATCCAGGCTGAAAACTCACCTCTTCGCTGCTGCTTTTGGATCCTGACTCGCCTGATCTCTTTTTTTTCTTTCCCTTGTTTTACCCCTGCTTACACCTTCTGTGTTTTGTCTTGACTAGACTGTAAGCTCTGACGAGCAGGGACTGTCTCTTACCTGTCTGTGCAGCGCTGCAAATGCTCAGTAGTAGTAGACCAGGGGCTGAGTACTGGCTTTGAGTTTATGGAGTAGTAACTGCAGACTGTGACCAAACAGCCCTGCTGGCTTTCCTCTCTATCTCCTAATGAGCCCCCCCCCCCCCCCCCGTACTGATACTGTGGAGCATGGAGCTGATTTTTAATGATCTCTAAGGGCATTGCACTGAATAACAGCAGAGCTGAGCTCTGTCCCTCTCCCAGCACCGCATGCCTTCCTCGTTAGCACCTTCTAGGACCAGACCAACTGCACTAGAGTCCCAGCATGATAAAGCTTTGAAATCACACCAAGAGGGTTAGCAGTAAATAAAACGGAGGGGAAAAATGACTGTGAGTGTGTGTGTGTCTTTTATGCAGGACAGTCAGGGATGAGCCAGGGTTTCTCCTAGGACAAGCAGGATGTGTCAGCCACACCTGGTGACGTCATCCGACGGCGCCATGACGGAAGTGCTCTATAGCTCAGAAGCTTCTGAGCATGTGGGAGGTCCCACCTCCCTCGGCCCGCCCCTAGCCGGCCAGTTCTTTTTCTTCCGCCCTGCCTCAAGACGGAATTTCTAGCTCTCCATAAAAAATTATATAAAATCCTTCAGTCTTCATGCCTAAACCAGGCTTTAAGAAGTGTTCCATCAGCAACAGGAAAATGAACATTTCTGACACTCACCAACACTGCATCGGGTGTCTAGGATCCTCTCACCGGGTTGAAGATTGTGCCAGCTGTGCCCGGATGTCTCCCAGGGCAAGGAAACACCGGGAGCACGCCCTGCAAGACTTGATCTCCTCCACGGCGTCTTCCAGCACTAACCGCGACACAAGTAAGGACCGTGGCAAAGCCGCTCCAACCTCCAAGCCGGCAGTCCGTTCCCGGACCGACAAGCGGCATAGGGAAGACCCAAGAAAGGCCTCCTCTCACCGTGGTTCGAGCGCTGCCTCCGACCCAGGAAAGGCCTCATCTCGCCGGGGTTCGAGCGCTGTCTCCCCCGATCATCGGCATGCTTCCAGTGAGGCCTCTTCCCTCCGGGTGAGCCCTCCTGCTGAGTGCTGTTCCCCACGGCCATGCGGTCTCAAGGACGCCTCCCAAAATGGCGCCGTCCTCTCTGACCCGCTTAGCTCCGCCTCCGGACACGCCCCCTCCTCCGGGATTGGTCACAACAGCTCCGCTCCGATCCAGCGCCGGCAGCCTTCCCCTATGCCAAGCACCTCCAATGCCGCGGCAGAGGAGCTCCGTTCCAGCGCGGCAAGCAGGGCCCGGGCCGCCGAACTTCAGCGCTGCCAAACCTCTTCCCCTCGTTGCTCAGCTTTGCCATCAACGGCAGAGGAGTCCCGGAGCGGGCCAGAAAGCAGCGATCGGCACGGGAACGGCGCAGGTGTCCCCCCCCCCCCCGCGCGGGAGAAGCAGACACCGCTCCACAGACTCAAGCCATCAGCGCCAGAGAAGCCGTGAACGCCGCTCCTGCGGCATAGACAATGTCAACGCTAAGAGCAGAAAGAGGACAGCAAAACATCGGCATCTGTCTCAGTCGGGGCCAAGGGATTCCTGCAGTGGATCCCCCCGTAGACACAAGAGGAGCAAGAGATCAGGCTCCAAGGGCAGCAGGAGTCATAGGAGCAGTCGGTCTTCGGACTCCACCTCCTCAGCAATCCTGCATCTGCTCACTCGCCTTGTGGAACAGACTGCCCCCCAGCGGGCACATGATTTCCCTCAGGATCATGCACATGCTTCCCCTGGGGCGCGACCGGGCTCGGAGCGCTCCCTCTCTCCACGAGACCCCAGTCGCACGCCCTCCAGGGCACGATCAGCTTCCCCATCTTTGTCCAGGCAGCCTCCTTCCCCAGTGCAGCTGCACTCCGAAGGAAGCGAGGGGGAGGAGTTGGGACCAGATGCTGACACTTCCAAACCCCAGGCAGATGAGACGGACTCTCCGCCTGTACCAGTACCCGAGGACCTCACCTATCCAAAATTTCTCAGGAAGGTGGTTTCCAAACTCGGGCTGACCACAGATGACACACCTGATGAGCAGGAACCTGAGGTCATGAAATACCTCAGTGGCCCTAAACCAGCCATGGCCCTTCCCCTTCACCGCAAGTTGAAGGAAAAGCAGTTGACACTCTGGCAGTCCCCAGCGTCTGGCCAGCCTTGCTCCAGGCGCCTGGACAGTAAGTACATTATCCACAAGGCTCCGGGCTTTGACAAGCCCCAACTACCCCACCAGTCAATAGTGGTGGCGTCAGCACTCAAGCGAGTTAAATCCACGCGTGTCCAAGCCGCTCATCCACCGGGCCGAGACCCCAAGCGTCTGGATGACATGGGGAAGAGAGTATTTCAAGGTGCGATGCTGAATGCCAAGATAGCAGCGCATCAGTTCCAGCATATCCTATTCCAGGATGCCATCCTTGCTGACCTCAAAAGCCACTTACAGGATCTCCCTAAAGACTCACGTACATCCGCCGCCACCTCCATCCAGGAGCTAGCTGAGTGCAGCAAACACCTGATGAGTACAGCATTCGACTCTTTTGACACAGCGATACGGACAGCGGGCACAGCCATATCGGCTCGTCGCTGGGCATGGCTTCGTGCATCGGGGCTCTCTGATAACACCCACGATCGGATCGCCGATACACCCTGTTCGGGTGACTCCCTCTTTGGAGACAAGGTCACCGACACAGTGAAAGATCTGAAAGAGGACTGCACCACTTTGAAGACCCTGGCTGCGGACGGGATCGAACGACCCGCCTGGTCCAGGAAAGGGAGCTACTCTAAGAAACCCTTTTCCTCGTCCAAACAGTATTATGGCTCCAATCGTCAGTGGCAGACTCCTAGATTCAAGCAGTCCTATCACAAGTCGTCTTTTCAGAGACAGCAGCCACGACAACGCAAACAAAAGCAGAACAACACCTCCCAAACAGGGAAAGACTCTTCGTCCTTCTGACTACCCGCCCTGCCTGGGCCCCTCTACGGGAGAAGCAGACCACCCTGTCGGGGGTCGGCTGTCCTACTTCCTCCCGGCCTGGCAGGAGATCACTACGGACAAGTGGGTCATTCAAATAATACAGACAGGCTACCGTTTGCGTCTCTCCTCCCTTCCACGGCAGCTGAAGCAACCCACCTGCCAGCCCTCACTCCATCAGGAACAACCACTCTCGGAGCTCCTCCAACAGCTTCTCCGGGCACGCACGATAGAGAGAGTGCCCACGGACCAAGTCAACACTGGATTCTACTCCCGATATTTCCTTATTCCCAAGAAGTCAAAGGGCCTCCGTCCCATCCTGGACCTCCGAAAACTGAACCGCTTCATCAGGAAGGAGAAGTTCAGGATGTACTCGCTCAACTCCATCCTCCCCCTCATCAGAGCGGGCAGCTGGATGGCTACGTTGGACTTACAGGATGCCTACTCCCACATTCCAGTCCATGCCTCCCACAGAAAATACCTCAGATTCATAGCTGCGGGATGCCATTACCAGTATTGAGTGCTGCCCTTTGGCCTTTCTCCAGCACCCAGAGTTTTCACGAAATGCGTAGCGGTCGCCGCTGCACACCTCCGCAAGCAAGGCGTCGCCATCTTTCCTTACCTGGACGACTGGCTCCTGTCGGCGAACTCTGCTCACGAACTCCGCAGAGCAGTCCACCGAACTGCACACTTACTAACCAGGCTGGGATTCCTGCTCAATAAGGAAAAATCACGACTCAAACCCGTACAGCGGACGGAGTTCATCGGGGCCATAATCGACACCAAGGTCTGCAAGGCGTTCCTGCCCGAGACCAGAATCAAGGCCATTGTGCAACGGGCAAAGAAAGTGTCGGCGGAGAAGCACACATCAGCATGCGACATCCTGTGTCTTCTAGGCCATACGGCAGCGACGACGTCAGTCCTCCCGCTGGCGAGACTCCACATGCGCTCCCTTCAGTGGCACCTGCGGACCCACTGGAAGCAACTATCCCAACCTCTCACTACCCGCATCCCGATCACAATCAATGTTATCCGGAGCTTACGTTGGTGGACAAAGTCAAACAACCTGTCAGTGGGCAAGTGCCTGCAACCCCTCACTCACCAGCTCATCCTCACGATGGATGCATCCGCAACCGGATGGGGGGCTCACTTACTGCATCTCAACACGCAAGGGGCCTGGACAAGAGCGGAACGTGCCCTACACATCAATGTTCTCGAACTTCGGGCTGTCAAATATGCCCTTCAGACATTCCTGACACACCTTGCGGGGAAGGCAATCTTGGTGCAAACGGACAATCAAGTGGCCATGTTCTATATAAACAAACAAGGAGGCACGGGATCACGCACGCTATGCAAGGAAGCTCTAGAGACATGGGCAGTTGCCTTATCCAACAACTGCAGCCTGCATGCGACCTACCTTCCCGGGGAACAGAACATCTTAGCGGACAGGCTCAGCAGACAGCTCCAACCCCACGAGTGGATGCTACACGAGGAAGTGACAGCCAATCTTTTTCGGCGCTGGGGGACCCCCCAGGTCGACCTCTTCGCAACAGAAACGAACACCAGATGCGCCTTGTTCTGTTCCAAGCACCCGTCGCAGCAGAGAGTGGCTTCGGATGCATTCGCCATCCCTTGGGGGACGTGGGAATTAGTGTACGCATTCCCTCCAACCCCGCTCCTGACAACAACAATACAACACATCATCAAGGAGAAAGTGCACGTAATTTTGATCGCCCCCTACTGGCCGCGACAGATGTGGTTCTCTCTCCTGCTGCAGCTCGCCCGGGAACCCCCTATTCGCCTTCCCCCGCGATCGGACCTGTTAACCCAGAACGGGGGCAGCACCTGGCACCCCAACCTCAAGACACTAGCCTTGACGGCCTGGAGACTGAAAGGCTGACGTTTCAGGATTCCAACCTGTCCTCAGAGGTGCAACAGATTGTGCTTGCCTCGCGGAGGCCCTCAACCAGGAAAGCCTACGGCTTGAAATGGAAACGCTTCAGTATATGGTGCAAGGACCAGGGAGTCCTGCCAACCTCTTGCCCTATACCCACTGTCTTGAAGTACCTCGCCTTCCTCTTCAGCTCGGGCTTAAAACCACAATCCATCAAAGTGCATCTCGTGGCCATTGCCTCTCTACACGAAAGCCCGGAATACCCAAGTTCAGGCTCCATTTCCTCGCTCCCCATTGTGACGCGCTTCATGCGAGGGATGCGAAATCTGCAACGTCCGGTACAGAAACCGGTACCCTCATGGGACCTCAATGTAGTCCTGCACCAGCTCACGCAGGACCCCTTTGAACCTTTGACAACAGCGCCCGGAAAATTTCTCGCTTGGAAGACTCTTTTCCTGATTGCCATCACTTTTGCCCGGAGGGTCAGTGAATTGCAGGCTCTGGTGGCTCACCCGCCATACACAAAGCTCTACGAAAACCGGGCATCCCTAAGGACTCATCCTAAGTTCGTGCCTAAGGTCTCCTCCGCTTTCCATGTGAACCAGGCGGTGGAGTTACCATCCTTCTTTCCAGCCCCACACTCTTCTCCCGAAGAACAACGCCTTCACTCTTTGGACTGCGTACGTGCCCTACGCATCTACCTCGACAGGACGTCCACAACTCGACTGGGGACCCAGCTTTTCATTTCCTTTGACCCAAACAGACCTGGCAGACCTGTCTCGAAACGCACGCTCTCCCGTTGGATCTCAGCTTGCGTTGCCTACTGTCTTCAAAAAGCGGGCGCACTCCCATCCAACAAAGCGAGTGCACATCAGCTACGTGCTATAGCCGCTTCTCTGGCCTGCGCACATGAGGTGCCGGTGAGCGAAATCTGCAGAGCCGCCACTTGGTCCTCACATTCAACCTTCCAAAGACACTACTGCCTTGACATACAGGCAGAGAAGGACGGCTCCTTTGGACGGGCAGTATTAGCCGCTGCCACAGCGCCTTGGACGGTGGGCCATATGGATCCAGCTCACGGATGAGCGAACAACTGTTGCCATCAAACCTGTTGGCATGGTTTGGTCTAAGGATTGTATCAGTACCTAGTTCCTACACAGCTGTTGGTTACGTTGTTTGCACAATTGTTGTTCAGGGATACATTGTTGAATTGATTGCACATTGTTTGCATAATTGGTGTTCATGGTTACATGGTTGAATTGATTGCAAATTGCTACCTCCCAGTTGCACAAATATTTGCATTGAATTGATTGCAAATTGCTACCTCTCATTTGCACAAATGTTTTGCACTTGTTGAATCACTACGTATGCTACCTCACAGTCACACAAATGATATGCACTTGTTGTTCTTGTCGACTTAATTGATTATGTTGTTTCAGTTGCAAAATGCTCTACGTTGCACAGTGTATTCTACCTCTACAGTTGCACATGTACTGTCCAGTTAATAGCACCGCCGGCACGTTGCCGAAGGTTGCACTTGTATTATTGTTGGATTCTAATAAACATTATTATTGGTATATGCATGCCTCCCTCATTCTCCTCAGCGTGAATCGTAGCTTGGGAGACACCAGGTGTGGCTGACACATCCTGCTTGTCCTAGGAGAAAACAGAGTTACTTACCTGTAACGGGGTTCTCCGTGGACAGCAGGATTGGTCAGCCACACGTTCCCACCCACCTCCCCTGCATGAGGGCGGCCTGCTCTCCTAGCCGTACGGGCATAGCTAGTTACTTACTGGCCGGCTAGGGGCGGGCCGAGGGAGGTGGGACCTCCCACATGCTCAGAAGCTTCTGAGCTATAGAGCACTTCCGTCATGGCGCCGTCGGATGACGTCACCAGGTGTGGCTGACCAATCCTGCTGTCCACGGAGAACCCCGTTACAGGTAAGTAACTCTGTTTTACTGCTTCTTCACCTGTCTAGGAATAGTGCTCATGGCAGCCGGATAAAAGCTGCATTAGAGCCTGGTGACACACGCTTCCTGCATAGCCACCAGGAGGCGCACAGGTGCCTTCCTCTTTCATGGAGGGGGCTGTGGGGTGAAAATGAGCCCCAGAGTGACCCACTGCACCCAGATATCATGCTATCTCTGTCAGCGGGAAAGGACTGATAACGCCCCACCTCCCCCCACCACCGATGCATCACCTTCTGGTTGGATGGAGACCCTCAGTGATGAGGAAGGGGTGGCAGGTTTAGGTGTGATACAGCAGCTGAAAGGGCAGAAAGTGAGGGCATTCAAGGACATCATGGCATGGCCCACCCAGATCTGCTCAGCTGTCCCCTACTGATGGGGCCACCACCGACCCTATACAGTCTCTAGTCCTCTCACTCCAACGCCTCTACCTCATCTGCCCGATACAGCCAGATTATCCCAGACCCATATTGTTCTTCCAGTAAAGAAGGAAGTCTCTCGTATTCCTCTGAGCACCTTTTCTGTCTGGCTTCAAAGCCTTATCCTTTATCCTGAAACTGATGCTAAGCCCCTCCATTAGGAGCAGTTTCTAGATTATATTTATTTTAAGTTGTAAAAGGACAGCAGGAAGGCAGAGCGGACAAGAACCCTGCTGGGAATATCCCTGACAGAGCTGGTGCTGGGGTCTCTAGCACCCCCCTGCAACCTACAGATCCGTGCTCCCCTCTCTCATTACTATTAATGATAGCCTGCAGTCCCCTTCCCCAGAACTCCTTCGTGAACTCTGTTCATATAATGATAGTATAAGATTGTCATTATTAATGGAGACAGTGTTGGCAAGTGAGTGATTCTGAGTGGACTTAGCCATAGTGCTCTCTAAAGAGTAGAGTTTTTATTCTTTTTCTGAATTCCATATGTTCTTTTATTTCTCTTATTGTTGGGGGGAGGGACCCCTGTTCAATAGAATTGGGGCATAATATGAAAATGCTCTGTTACATGTTGTTTTGTTTCAAGTACTGAGCTGTTACAATTGTGAAACATGCAGAGACTATGTTGCCATTGCAGCAAGGATGGCCGAAAGTGGAAAGATCATTCTGTAGCCTCCCATGAGAGCCAGGAAAGGCGGGATAGAGGTGATATGATTGAGACGTTTAAATACCTCCATGGCATAAATGCACAAGAGGAGAGCTTCTTTTGATTGAAAGCAAGCTCTGCTACGAGGGGACATGGGATGAGAGTGGAAGGGGATAGATTCCGGAGTAATATGCAGAAATATTTCTTTACGGAAAGAGTGGTAGATGCGTGGAAGAGTCTCCCAGTGGAGGTGGTAGATACCAAGACAGTATCTGAATTCAAGAAAGCATGGGACAAACACTGAAGATCTCTAAAGGAAAGAAGAGGGACTATAGTAGTTGGTATGGAAGAGCAACCAAAAATCAATGGGTTGTAGGAACAATGTAAAACTATAATCACAAGATATTGCTCCACTCTCTAACCACAGCAAAGTACTAATACAAAAATCGAGAATGGGTCTCAGACTTAATCAGGGGAAAAGCCTAGGAGGAACTGTGACTCTATGGCTATTAAACCCCTATGTTGCATCAATGACCCAATAAACTTCCCATGTTGATATTGCAAAAATTGTTTTCAAACAAACTATCAAAACGTTAATATCGCTAAGAGCAAGTATAGAAGTGTTGATAAAAATTCAAAACATAGCAAAATGCTTATCCATTAACTCCGTGTAAAATACTGTCCCAATTATATAAATAATGATGAAAGTTCAAAACATAGCAAAACGCTTATCTGTGCAAAATACTGTCCCAACGCAAATCAGCAGCGCCAGTGTGTTTCACCGCAGCCACACAATGGACACTTTAAAATCGGAAGTAGAAGTTCATCTCAGTGATTTGAAGAGCTCAATAGCTCCTGAAACTTTTTCCAAACATATTGAAGAGAGTAAAAAACAACTAGAGAAGGTTAAAGAAGACACAAAAAAAATCAAATTGTCTAAATTGGCACGCGATAATACTGATTATACCACGGGGTACGTTTACCCGTGGATGAATCAAAAGAGAAAAGAAAAATCACAATGGAAGCGGGTGAATTTTGAAGACACATCAGAAGATTCTTGTTCCTCTGATTCCAGTGAAGGTTCAAAGAAGAATTTTTTAACCGAGGGGGACGACGATTCCAAGAAGAAAAGACGCGAAAGAAAAAAGCAAGCCACCAGGTCGGGGAGCCACACGGCACAAGACCTAGAGGATGTGTCTATCATAGATGCAGGATCATTAGTAATTAATATCTCGCCACATGTTTTAACGTCGGAACAGATTCAACCTCTTAACAAAGGATTATTGTATGTACCGAGAATATATCATGATGGGTTTCAATTTTGTGTTGACCTTGAAGGTCTGATTCGTAAGTTGAATTTGAAGTCCTATTTTGCATCATTGGAGACTCCAATTGAGTAGGCTGCAGTTCTAACTGATCGAGTACCGTTACCCTTAGTGTCATCGTGGAATCCTTCAGGTCCCATTCATTCATCTTTGCTCCTTTTTAAAGATTTGGTACTAAAAGATGTATCACAATTAGAACAAAGAGGAAGAGGAGCGTATAATACCCTTTCGAGAAATGAACACATGGCACTACAGTCCTTCCTATCCCGTTCTGAATTGATAATCAGACGAGCTGATAAAGGCGGAGCTATAGTGGTGCAGGACCATGAGCAATACCTTTTGGAAGCTCATAGACAGTTGTCTGAGGTGAATACTTATGCAATTTTGGAACAAGATCCCACAGTCCTATTGCAACAACGTATCAAAGAGTTAACAACTAAAGCATTACAAGATCGGGTGATTTCTAAAAAGGAATGGCGTTATCTTAATGTAACAAGTCCGTCGCTAGCCAAATTTTATTTGGTACCTAAGATTCATAAGCGTTTGAATAACCCACCAGGACGTCCTATCGTGTCGACTAGGGGAACAGTACTGGAACCTTTATCAACCTATCTTGATTCTTTTTTAAGACCATTACTTCCTTTGATACCATCGTATATAAAAGATACGACTCATTTTTTACAGTTACTTGCACAAAATTCACGACTGGCCAATGATAAGGATGTGTTTTTGGTCACATTAGATGTTACGTCGCTTTACATGAATATTCCTCAATCCTCTGCTTTTCAAAGCACAATGGCAGCGTTAAGGAACAGGGCGGATTTGACAGAGCTACACCTGGATTTTCTGGCAGAACTGACGAAATTAGTTATTTTTGAAAAAAAATTTATTTTTTTTTATTTTTTTTATTGCAGTTTCAGTCAAATATACAAAACCAAAAAACTGTGGAAGGACAATCCGAATATATAAAAATAAAGTAAACAGTAAGCAAAAGCAGAAAATATATCCAGGATAAAAGTCCACATCATGGGATCAGCAAAGTCCATTATAAAAGTAAATACAAAATAGCAATTAAGAGAACAAAATCTCAACAATTGGAGGCAACATTCATTAATTATCAGTCCTAACAACAACCTGCTTATCTTTTAGAAAACTTGCACAGAAGTGTCACATCTTGAACATTTTTTTATTTTTGAAAACACCATTTATCATCAAGATTCTGGAGTGGCTATGGGGGCCACCTGCGCCCCCTCGATAGCCAATCTTTATATGGGTGAATTCGAACAAAAATGGTTATCATCATCTCCGTTTCAGCAACGTATCCCTTTTTGGAGACGTGTTATTGATGATATTTTTATGCTGTGGTCGGGTCGAGAGCCTTTTAGTCTCATCTTTTTGCTGGTTAAACCAACAGGATGCTCATATTCAATTTACTTACCTTTATCTTAAGGATCGTAGAACTTATTTAGATGTCGCTGTGGCGAGAAGTAAAAACTATTGGGCTACTTCAATTTATAGGAAAGAAGTTGATAGAAATGTTCTGCTCCACTATCGCAGTGCGCACCCTATACAATTGAAGAATAGCCGCCCCTTTTCGCAGTTCCTCAGATACAGACGTAACTGTTCTGAGGAAGCTGTTTTTAAGGAGCAGTCCAAGATTCTTCAAAAACATTTTGAAGCTAGGGGATACCCTAGGCAAATCATTAAATGGGCTTATACCCGGGCACGGTTTAATAATCGAGATCTGTTGTTAGCACCAAAGCTGCCAAAGGATAGCTCTGGGGAAGCATCAGTGAATCTCATAACCAAGTTTTCACCTTTCAGTAGCCAGCTCAAGAAAATATTGAAATGTCACAGCAATGTACTCCTTAGTATTCCAGGGTTAGAAGCTAAATCAATCCGATGTGTGTGGCGGCGTCATAAAAATCTGAAGGAACTTCTGAGTCCGACCGTTCTGCGACCATTGGAAACAGTGCAAGTTTCTAGACAGAATGGCCATACAATATGTGACCAGTGTAATATCTGTCACGTCTCGTTGCAATTAACGAAGTTTCAGTATCACAATTCTACTTACGTTTTGAAGCGACAAACCACGTGTGGGTCTACTGGAGTAGTGTATGCAATTCAGTGCCCCTGTCAACTCTTATATATAGGCAAAACTATACGTTCATTTAGAATCCGGATCAACGAACATCAAAGCCGGCTTCGTTGCAAGAAGATGGACGCACCAATTGTGTCTCATTGTCTGCAGTTTGGGCATCAATTTGATCAACTGAGAGTGTTCTGCATAGATCAAGTACTGGCAGGTTTCCAGGGTTGAACCAGAGATCAAAGTCTTCTTTTGTGTGAACAACGTTGGATATATACTTTACAAACTGTATATCCTGATGGATTGAATGCTCAAGTGGACTGGTCTTTCTGTACCTAGGGATTGCATGAATTGGCTGCTATTTCTGACCAGCTAATCTACTGTGTTCCTTCATTGTCCAATGTATACATCGTCTGTTGTTAGAGTTCACCAGAATGATGCCTTGACTTTATACTAATGAAAGCAACGGAGTTCGAAAGAGCATGAGCCCTTTAAGTAGTATTTCTATTTATCGCGCCGCCTTGAAAAAAGTTAAGGGGCAGCTCAGAGATAAAAACCCGTCTCGATCTTTCAATTGCACATGCGTTGGCGTCTTTGTGATTGCAAGACGAGTCCAGTGGGGAATGTTTGAAGGTATGGCTGTTTGCTGCTGGATGTGATTTACGTGAAACCATTATAGTTGTTTAAAAGAATTTATTTTTGAAGCAGCATGATGTACTGATTGAACCTTTTCGCTTTTTCAGAGCACACTGTGATAAACAGTTGCATGTCAACATCAAGCGTTCAAATCTGTTTAAAAATCCCCCGAAGAAACCACAGCTGCGGTGAAACGCACTGGCGCTGCTGATTTGCGTTGGGACAGTATTTTGCACAGATAAGCGTTTTGCTATGTTTTGAACTTTCATCATTATTTATATAATTGGGACAGTATTTTACACGGAGTTAATGGATAAGCATTTTGCTATGTTTTGAATTTTTATCAACACTTCTATACTTGCTCTTAGCGATATTAACGTTTTGATAGTTTGTTTGAAAACAATTTTTGCAATATCAACATGGGAAGTTTATTGGGTCATTGATGCAACATAGGGGTTTAATAGCCATAGAGTCACAGTTCCTCCTAGGCTTTTCCCCTGATTAAGTCTGAGACCCATTCTCGATTTTTGTATTAGTACTTTGCTGTGGTTAGAGAGTGGAGCAATATCTTGTGATTATAGGTATGGAAGGGCAGACAGAATAGGCCACGTGGTCTTTTTTCTGCTGTCATTTTTCTATGCGACACAATAGCACGTTTCCCTTACTCACAGGATCAGACATTTGGGGGCTTCATCTGGTGTCACAGGAACTGTTGGAGAGTGTGCACATGTATGCGTGTGTCAGTGGGTGCATATGTTTGTGTCTTTCTGTGTGTCTTGGAGACTTCCAGAGACTACATGAGCATATGTGTCTACAGACCTCCGACTCAAACCAAAGAAATAGATAACGAATTGATTATAGATATTTCCAAGATAGCCACAAAGGGAGAAGTGATCATATTGGGTGACCTTAATCTACCCGATATGGACTGGATTACTCTTTCTGTGAATCTGGCAAGAAGCAAAACAATTGTGAATGCTCTCCAAGATGCGTCACGTAAAAAAACTTTCTTCAGGTATATTTGGGAGAGGAGGAAAATCAGAAGTGGAATTGCAGGACTCAGAAGTGCTGGGAACGGATTTGTGAAAAGTGACATTGAAAAAGCAAAATTGCTAAACAAATATTTCTGTTCTATTTTTACTAAAGAAAATCCTGGAGAAGGACCATCTGTGACTCCCAAATCTAAAAAATGGGAATGAAGTAGATACCACACCATTCACAGAAGATGATGTGTTAGAACAACTTGCAAAACTGAAAGTGAACAAGGCCATGGGACCGGATGGGATACATCCCAGGATACTGAAAGAGCTCAGAGAGGTTCTTGCAGGGCCGTTAAAGGATGTCTTCAACAGATCCTTGGAAACAGGAGAGGTTCCTCAGGACTGGAGAAGGGCGGATGTGGTACCTCTTCACAAAAGTGGTGACAGGGAAGAAGTGTCAAACTACAGGCCCATGAGCCTTACCTCGGTGGCGGGAAAAGTAATGGAGGCGCTTCTGAAAGAGCGAATAGTGGACTTTCTCAAAACCAACAGGTTGCATGATCTGAGGCAACATGGTTTTACCAAAGGACGATCCTGCCAAACAAATCTGATTGAGTTCTTTGACTGGGTGACCAAAGAACTAGATCAGGAGCATGCAATGGATGTCATCTATCAGGATTACAGCAAAGCCTTTGATACTGTTCCTCATAGGAGGCTTATCAATAAACTCAGTAGTTTGGGGATGGGTCCCAAGGTGGTGAACGGGATCAAAAATTGGTTGACTTGACAGACAACAGAAGGTGATGGTAAATGGAGCTCACTCGGATGAAAGGAGGGCGATTAGCAGGGTGCCTCAGGGTTTGGTCCTGGGCCCGGCACTGTTCAATGTATTTGTGAGTGATATTGCTGAAGGACTGCATGGAAAGTCTTTCTTTTTGCAGATGACATGAAAATTTGCAACAGAGTGGACTCCCCTGAGGGAGTGGATAACATGAGGAAAGATCTACAAAAGCTGGAAGAATGGCCTAATGCTTGGCAGTTAAGATTTAATGCGAAGAAGTGCAGTGTCATGCACTTGGGAAGCAGAAATCCAGGGTAAATGTATGCAATAGGGGGCGAGAGATTGGTGATCACGGACCAGGAGAAGGACCTTGGTGTGATTATTTCTGCAGATCTCAAGGTGGCAAAACAGTGCGACAAGGCAGTGGCAAAAGCCAGGAAGACGTTGGATTGCATACAAAGAGGAATTACCAGCAGAAAGGAAGAGGTACTAATGCCACTGTATAAGTCACTGGTGAAGCCTCACTTGGAATACTGTGTTCAGTTTTGGAGACCGTATCTTGCAAAGGATGTAAAAAGACTGGAAACTGTTCAGAGGAAGGCGACCAAAATGATTTGGAGCCTGTGTCAGAAGCCTTATGAGAAGAGACTTGAAGACCTAAATATGTACACTCTGGAGGAGAGGAGGGACAGGGGAGATATGATTCAGACTTCTAAATACTTAAAGAGAAATAATGAACAAACAAACCTCTTCCAAAGACGGGGAAGCTGTAAAACTAGAGGGCATAACATGAAACTGCAAGGGGGTAAATTGAAAGGCAATGTCAGGAAATACTTTTTCACTGAAAGGGTGGTGGATGCTTGGAATGCCCTCCTGATGGAAGTGTTGTGGGTAAATACATTGATGGAGTTCAAAATGGCAAGGGACAGACACAGTGGATCCCTTTTACAGGAACAGAATAAAATCAAAATATACTTAACTAATTTCTCAACATACAGGGGTGTCCTACACGGAGCGGTGGGTTCACCCCTAAAACAGACATGGGGAGGGGTTGCCTGCACGGAGCGGCAGGTGCACCTACTCTTGCCATCTTACTGGGCAGACTAGATGGACCATACTGGTCTTTATCTGCCGTCATTTACTATGTTACTATGTGTGTGAATGTGGACATTGTGGGCATGTGTGTGTGTGATGGGGCCTGTTGGGTCTACGTGAATTTCTATGTCATGAAGAGTGTTAGGGGCTACATACAGGTAGGGGTGTGTGTGCGTGCATGCGTGCGATGCCTGCCTTTATGTTTTAAAATATTTTTGTAAGTGATATCGTAGGAGGACTGTCGGGTAAGGTTTGCCTCTTTGTGGGTGATACCAAAATCTGCAATAGACACCCAGGAAGGAGTAGATAACATGAGGAGGGATCTAGCTAAGCTTGAAGAATGGTCGAGTATTTGGCAGCTGAGATTTAGCGCTAACAGGGTCATACAATTCAAAAGGATATAAACAGGATGGAGTCTGTGCAGAGGGGGGCTACTGAAATGGTCAGTGGTCTTCGTTATAAAGCATATGAGGACAGACATAAAGGGCCTGGAAGTGAAAATCCGGGTTAGCCTGGACTCCCCGGCAGCCGGAAAGGCTACATGAGTAGCAGAGAGCTATGCAGCTAGCACTGAAAATTACTTCTACCCATGTAGCCCCTTCCTCCACCCCCGCTCCGCCCCAGAATGCCCCCTAGCACGCCCTGAGGCTATGCTGATAGCCTCGGGGTTCCTTAGGGACTTAGCTGGGATTTTCAAAGGCCACTACCCATGTAGGTGCCCTTCGAAAATCCTGGTAAGGCCTTTACATGGGTAATTAGGGAAGTTACCTGTGTAAAGGCCTTTGAGAATCGGGCCCAAAAATCTTAATATGTATACATTAGAGGAAAGGCGGGATAGAGGAGATATGATAGAGACGTTTAAATCTCTCCGTGGCATTAATGCACAGTGGGAGAGCCTCTTTCGATTGAAAGCAAGTTCTGCTACGAGGGGACATGGGATGAGGGTGAAAGGGGATAGACTCAGGAGTAATATGTGGAAATATTTCTTTACTTCACATGCCAGCTCCAATTTACCAAAAGTTAATAGTCTCTAGATGAGTATTTTGTAAAACTACGGCATTACTATTGAATATGGTTGTGGTGTGTTACAAACGTTCCAGCCCCAGCAGTTAAACTTGTCTGACACATTTGTATTCCATTTAAAGTCATTTAATTTACTAAACTGGCATCATTATGCTATTGTACAGTACAAATCTCTTGCATTGTCAGGCCCCCAAGGGAGCTGCAGCTTTTAAAATTTCTGAAAACATAGCAGCACCTTAGCAACTGCTCAGAAGCACGCAGTACTGGGGGAGGGAGCTTGTGAGTACCGAGGGAAGTGGGCGAGAGTTTTCTTAGCATCTTGGCTAGTCTCTGAACAGGCGATGGGAATAGGACCAGCCCAGACTTAGTTCAAGATGTTGAAGTCCTAGGTAAACCTTAAGCCTTACACTCCCCCTATCTGTCTGAATCTGTTGTTTTGGCTTTGAATAACTGACTTTTTGTTGACCCTAGAAGCGGCTGCCCTAGACAGTCGCCTAATTTGCCTGATGACTGGGCCAGCCCTGCATGGAAAGGAGGCAGTTTGAATCATTTCCTTCCGCTGGGTTTAAAGACTAGTTTTGTACCAGTTTATTGTACAAATATCTCCAGTATCAAAAAGGGATCTGTGAGGTCCCCAAAATTGCTCCATGCATAGTTGAAGTTTAGTTCACTGTAAATCGCATTGATCCTCGGAAATGCGGTATACAAGAACAAATAAATAAATGTGCTAAAACTTCTTTCTTCTTACTCAGCAGATCTCTCAATGTACAAAAGCTCCAGTGTAGCTGATAGATGGGGGGGGGGGGGGGCGGCAGAGAAGGTCAGTGGAGACCTTAGCTTTGGGTAGAGCAGTTTCGCTGTTGACGTGACCTTCCACACGACTGCAGGCTTGACATGGACTTTGTGTCACATGTGGGATTGTAGGCTCCAGCCCACCGTGTCTGCTCTTGGGGTCAGGATGTTGCAGTTGGGGGAGCAGTGAGGAGGTTTGTTACAAATGATACAGAGGGTCCTCTTTCTTTTGATTCTGGTCGAGTAAGACCTCTGAGCCTTAGCTCTGAAACGGTGCCCAGGAATAAGTCTGGACATTTCCGTGGATTCCAGTTGTCCATTGAAAAAGGAGACAAGCGCCATCACTGGCCGCTTTTCAGAGTCCTCAGATCCGTTTTCAGCTCTCTGTATTGGGCCGATGAGGAGAGAGACTCACAGCAAGTGCTGCAGCGATCAAAGACAGGCGTAAGGACAAGTGAAAGGGGTTTGAGGAAATAAAGTTGGGGGGGAAGGGAATGAAATGGGGTGAGAGGGAAAGGAACAGAGTGGGATTTCATACGTTGCCTGTCTCCTGATGTTTCTGGACGTCATCCTTAGACTTAGAATTTATGGCTTTCTAAACCCCTCCAATGTGGGAGCAAAGGCAGGTCTGTGCCCCAGGGAGCCTATGATCTTCGGACCCTATTTAGTAAGCTCGTGTAATTTTATAAGGATTCGTGTAAAGTTACACACCATCTACATGCATAAATCATGGTATTTTCGTGATTTACACATGTTGTTGGGTGTTTATGGTGTAATTAAAACTTAATATATGGCTTCAGGGCATTTCAAAGCGGTTTGCAATAAATTGACATCAACAAGAAAGATTTGAAAAGGAATACAATCTAACAGTCGAGAAGAGGCGAAAGAGACACAAGACAAGGGAAAAGAGGGGTGGGGCAGGATGGATAAAAGAGGTGAGGAGAGAGAAGCTTGGGGGGGGACAAGCAGGATTATCCTGGACAGTTAATCAGCATGATTGAATGGCAGTTGGAAGAGGTGAGTTTTGAGCGCGGAAAGTTAGTGTGGCTCCGATGAGGACGCAAGTTGTGTATGTGCGCACTTCAGCTGGTTGCGCATAACCCCGATGGCGTGTACTTGCACTCTGAGCGAGTTTGGGCACGGGCATTTCCAGCAGCCAGAGGGTTGGAAGTAAGTGATTGTGCCTAGGTTTAATGGGTGTGTTTCACCACTTACGCCTCTGTGTTGTAAAGGAAAATACGCGCACGCTTTCCTTTATAAAGCGGATGTGACCTATGCACAGAAAAAGCGTGCATTAACTATCAAATTACCTGCAAAATGGGAGAAACCTCTAATAAATAAACCCCTGAGGCAGGGGAGGCTGGAGGCCTGTGAGTGGGAGAAGCCGGCGGACCTCTGTGCCAAGCATGAGGACACTTCTCCATTCATTTATTTGTTTCTCGGCGCTAGCTATATAGCCAAATAAGAAAAGCCAGCTAGATGATTTACAATAAACGAGAGCAGAAAGAAAGAGGAAGGAAAGAAAGAGGTGAGTTAACAATGTTCAGGAGCGGGAAAGAGCGACGTAATAGAAGGCCAAGAGGAGAAAAGAAAGATGCTGGGTGAAGGGAGGTGGGATGAAGACATGGGGTCTTTTAGGCATGTTTCACCTATTGGGAAGGCTTCATTTGGCTTCAACAGAGCAGAGCAGCAGAAAAAAAGAAGAGCTGGCGGGGATCCCCAGTTTCTACTGGCTCAAAAAGAAGAGGGCCATGCAGACCAGGCAGGGAGAGTCACCAGGTCCTGTTAGCAGAAGAGGCGGAAGGAGGGATGAAGAGCTGGTGGGAGTCCCTGGCACAAGAAGAGGAGGGACCACACAGACCAACCGGCGGAGTACCCAGGTCCCACCAGCAGAAGAGGCAAACGAGCACTGAAGAGCTGGCTGGAGTCCCTAGGTCCTGGTAGCACAGGTAGAGGAAGGACATTGACTGGAACCAACAGGAGTCCCTAGGCCCAGCATCACAGAAGGGAGGGGCAGGGCATAAAAGCTGAGATTTAAGGAACGAAAAAAGAGAGGGGCATTGTAAGGAGGGCAAAACATAGTGGAAGGGGTGCAGTTCAAGAAGGAAAAAAGAGCGGGTACAGGAGTTTTTTGGCCTTCCATTTTTCTTAAAGCATGGAATATAGTTGGTCTGGGCTTCCAAGATAGTATTTTTAAACAATGCCCATGCTTAATGTAAATCTTTAATTTTTGCAACTGTTCCTTTTAGTTCTTTCTTAATTATTTTCCTCTTTTTATCATAGTCTCCCTTTTGAAAGTTAAAAGGTAGTACTATGGACTTTCTTGCTGTCCTTCCTCTATTTATTAAATCAAATGTGATCATGCTATGATCACTACTGCAAAGTGGCCCCAACACCTTTATCTCTGCCCCAGATCCTGTGTTCCACTAAGGACTAGGTCCAAAATGGCTTCCGCTCTGGTCGGTTCATGAACTAGCTGCTCCAAGAAGTAGTCATTTATTTCATCTAGAAACTTTATCTCCGGGGCATGTCTTGCCATGTCATTGACCTAGTCAATACCAGAGTAATTTAAATCACCGATTATTATTACTATCTTGTAACATTTGTTAACTTCCCTGATTTTTTTGAGCATTTCATCATTCATCTGTTCATTCTGGCCTGTGGCCGGTAGTACACCCCCACTGCCATCGCCTTCCCCTTCCCCTGTTTACATGGCATTTCAATCCATAGAGATTCTACAGTGAATTTTGTTTCCTTCAAAGCTTTAATCCTTTGTGACTCAATGCCCTCTCTAACATAGAGCGCAACCCCACCACCAATTTGATTTACTCTGTCATTACAATATAGTTTGTACCCTGGTATCACAGTGTCCCTCTGGTTGTCCTCCTTCCACCATGTCTCTGAGATACCAGTCATTTAGTGCTATAAGTTCTAACTCTCCCATCTTATTTTTAAGACTTCTAGCATCTGCATACAGGCATTTTGTATTTTATTCATATTAATCTGATTATCAGTTGATAGAGCTGAAAAATCCAAATTACCCCTGTCTGCTCTATACTTAAGGGCATCTGGGTTACTTTTATCTTTATTGGAACCTCTCTATCAGGATGCTCTAACTTCTCTCTTTTGGTCGTATCCTTCAAAGATATATCCTTCCAAACCATGCGCTCTTGGGTGACTGTCGGCTTTCCCCTATTATCTAGTTTAAAAGCTGCTCTATCTCCTTTTTAAAGGTTAATGCCAGCAGCCTGGTTCCATCCTAGTTAAGGTGGAACCCATCCCTTTGGAAGAGCCTCTCCTTTCCCCAGAATGCTGCCCAGTTCCTAACAAATCCAAAACCCTCTTCTTTGCACCATCGTCTCATCCATGCATTGAGGCTCTGGAGCTCTGCCTGCATTTTGGGTCCTGTTCATGGAAGGGGAAGCATTTCGGAGAATGCTATCCTGGACGTTCTGGATTACAGCTTCCTACCTAAAAGCCTAAATTTGGCCTCCAGAACCTCCCTACCACACTTTCCTATCTCATTGGTACCAACACATACTAAGAGCAGACTCCTCCCCAGTGCTATCTAAAACCTTGTCTAGGTGGCACGTGAGGTTTGCTACCTTCACACCAGGCAGGCATGTTACCAGGCGATTCTCACATCCACCAGCCACCCAGCTATCTACATGCCTAATAATCAAATCACCATCTATAACGGCTGTCCTAACTCTTCGCTCATGGGCACATGGTCTTGGAGAAACCTCCTCGGTGCGATAGGGTTTTACATCACTTGGAGGACAGGTCCTAGCTACAGGATCACATCATGCCCCTCCAGGGTGATGCTACCAAGTCCTTTCTCTATAACATTAACAAAATTAACCCCTTCCTTTCTGAACACACTGCTAAAACATTTATCAACTCTTTAGTCACTTCTCGCCTCGACTATTGTAACCTCCTCCTTGCTGATCTCCCACTGAATCGGCTCTCTCCCCTTCAATCTATTCAGAACTCTGCTATGTAACTAATCTTTCACCAGCCCCGATATACTCATATGACCCCTCTTCTTAATTCACTTTATTGGCTCCCCTTCCATTTCCGTATCCAATTCAAACTTCTCCTTCTGACCTATAAATGCATTCATTCTACTGCTCCTAACTACCTTTCCTCTCTCCTCTCTCCCTACACCCCTCTTTGTGAACCCCGTTTCCTCTGCCCTTTACTTCCACTGCCAACTCTAGACTGTTCCTATCACCTTGCTGCGCCATACGCCTGGAATAAACTACCTGAGTCTGTACGTGGGCTCCATCTCTCCCCCTTTTCAAATCCATACTGAAGGCTCACCTCTTTGAGGCTTCTTTTGGATCCTGTGTTTCCCTTGTGTCTCCTTACCTTTCCCTATTTGTACCCTTATTCTTATCTATTGTATTGTCTGTCTTGGTTAGATTGTAAGCTCTGATGATCAGGGGCCAACTTTTATATATATCTGTACAGCGCTCTGTATGTCTTGTAGCACTTTGTAGCACTATATAAGCGATTAATAGTAGTAGTCCTACACACACACTGCCAACATGGAGATATCACACACACACACACACACACACACACACACAGTCTTCAGAACACACGACCAAGACACACATGCTCATAAACATGCATGCATGCATACACAACCCCAACACAGAAACATCCCCCTTTCGCATGCACACAGATAAAGAGCTAAAGACTTCCCGTGGAGACAGATATACATCATACTATTGTTACCCCCCCTCCGTCTAGCATCAGTTACTAGCCACACCGTGGTCACCCACCCAGACACACACGCCATTCTGTCACAGGAAGTTCACACTTCTTAACTTGTTTCTTTCAATCTGTTCTTTCAAAGAAAAACATCTCTTCAATCCGCCCAGAAGTATTTGTTTTGTGACGTGCGTTTGTCCCGTGGCGTATCCAACAGCTTGAGCTGTTCCTGGAGCAAAACCCTCATAAATCCTGCAGGCCGTGGCTTGGAGGCAGCCATTTTGTTTGTTTCTGTGGTTGCACTCTGGCCTTGCAGATACCAAAAATAACTCAACCTCAGTTGTTTTATTCTGTTTTAAACTTGGGCAATTTCCAAATAAATCTTAAAAAAACTTTTGGACAGCATTTCTTCCTTACAAATACCAGAGATCTGACTTCATGAAATCCGGACTTTGCAACAGTTAAGATGTACAGTGGATTCAGTCATTTTGGCTGCTTGACATATTCTCTTGGAGACAGGCCTCATGTGAAAATGATCCCCATCCGAAACGGCAATACTGCCTTACCCCTTGCCCACAGCGGATGGTCACATTCCACATTTTTCTCAGCTTGAAGCAATCTCCAGCCTTCTGTTCTGACAAGAGCTGTAATTGTGTTGTGATGAATGGGGAGAAATTCATGGAATGGCTCTTGTGAAAATGTCAAAAGCCACTGCAGGGCTCATAAAGTTCCTGGAAGAGCCGCCGCCTGGGTCTGTCCTAATGAAGCCTTTGCAGTGTATTACTTTAAATGCGTATGTACTGTACACTGTTTGAGAGAAAACATGGAAAGGACTCTGTTTAACTGAGCTTATGTTTAAGATGTAAATTGTACCGTGTCAGCAGAAGGTGAGACTTGATGTTCAGGCTCTGCAGCCCCTGAGCAGAGCTGCCAGATGATTCTCCTCCTGTGCTGAGACTTATGCTCCGGTCCTGGATTTCTAGCTCCCCTCCTGCTATGCTGAGTTTTAGATCTTGCTATTTGTGGTGAGATTGCTTTCCACAGTTAAGTGAGGCCTTCAGGAATCCCTTCAGTATCACTAGTGCTCCATCTTCACCGTAATTTGATCTTTATGGCGATAAAATTATTACAGGGATTTGTAATCCACCTTTGTGAATCAGAAAATGTTCCCATGGTAGAGAAGAAAAGCTTAGATTGTAGTCATGGTATCAAACTATCTAAAATCTAGATTAAAGTGTAATAGCATCAGCAAGGATCTACATGTGGATGGGTTAAAGTGTAATAGCATCAGCAAGGATCTACATGTGGATGGGTTAAAGTGTAATAGCATCAGCAAGGATCTACATGTGGATGGATTAACAATAGAAACATCAAAAGGCTCAATGGAAATTCAAAGTTCAAAGCTTTTCAGCTTTAAATACTTTGGGAAAAGTTAGCTAAAGCGGAGAACGTTAAGGTGGCTGGTGGCTGAATATTGCTGCTAACTGGTTATCCCAGGATCCAACTCTGTTCCACCCCCAGCTAGCGTCGGGGCATTTAGTGCTGGCACCCGGGGCCTTGTTAGTGCCACCTGCAAATCGCCTCGACTTCGAAAAGCCCCTTTCTATATTGCATGGTCTGATTGGACTTTGTTTGCTGTGCACCTGCTGATTGTAGATGAAAACTGCATCCATGTGTCCTTTGTTTTTCCTGGCAAAAAAACCTGCAACCTGCACTCTGACTGGGCCAGATGCAGAGTGTTCTGGGAAATTTGCTGGTTAGGGTGGTAGGTACAGATCCTTCTCCTAGGTGGATGATGTACTCTGACTGGGTGCCAGAGGCACTTGCCCCTTCTGGGGCAGCCACTTACATGATATTGGTACAATGGCTAGGGGCCAAAGACACCCCCTCCCTCTAGGGTGAGGTTTTTATAGTGCGTAGGCTTTCCTTTATCAAGGGAGTCCCCTCCCATTCTAAAGTGGATGGCAGGAGGAACCTCCCAGAATTCTGGAAATTACCAGTCCTATTTTATACAGTTCTGGCAGTTATTAGTAGGGACACTGGATGGTGCTGTTAATCCCAGTTACAAAATCTAAGTAGTCTCTATACATTCTTAATGGAATTGCCAATTTTTGTGAAAGACCTTTTCTGAATATTGATGTCAATATTTGACAGACTACGTCTATGATAAGGTTGACAAGATTATTCTGGAGTTCTCCACAGCACCAGTTTCACCTCAATCTCCCCCTTCTCTTCTACTCACAAATTCTTCCTTCAACCTGTGTAACCCTTTCTTCTTTTTCTAAAATCAGCGAGGAGGGAACTTCATTTCTTTTCTCCTCCCCTAAACTCACTACTTCCTCTTCTGATCCGTCTATCAAGCTCAATCTTTCCTGCTGCTCTTTATTCCCTTTGTCACATCCTCAACCTATCACTTTCCACAGTATTCAAACATGCCCCTCCTCAAAAAGTCTTCCCTGGACCCTGCCCGCCCTTCCAATTATCAGCCCATCTCTCATTTTGTATCCAAACTACTGGAACGTGCGGTTCATCACCTCTTTCTTCATCTTTCTCCTGTCACACCATTCTAGATCCTCTGCAATCTGACGTTCGTCTTCTATATTCTACCGAAATGGCTTTTGCCAAAGGCTCCAGTGACCTCTTCTTGGCCAAATGCAAGGGTGTTCACTCGATCTTCATCTTTCTTGATGTGTCTCCTGCTTTTGACACTGTTGATCGCCACCTTCTCGATACCCTGTTTTCGCTCTGTTCTGTCTTGGTTTTCCTCATACCTCTCTCGTCTCTTTTAGTGTACGATCTGGTGAATCTTCCTCCACTGCTATCCTGCTTTCAGTAGGTGCACCTCAAGGATCTGTTTTGGCACCTCTCTCTGCACTCATTCCTTTAGTGCCCTGGTCTTGTCCCAGGGTTTTCAGTACCATCTTTATGCTGGCGACTCTCAGATTTACCTCTATGAACTTGAAATCTCTTCAGGAATCCAGGATCATATCTTATACTGCTTGTCTGATGTTGCTGCCTGGATGTCCTGCTGGAACTCATTATCTCTCTCCCTAAACCTACCTCATTGCTTCCTCTGTTCTCTGGTTTGGTGGATTACACTGTCGTCTTCTCTGTTTCCTCGGCTCACAGTTTTGGGGACATCTTTGCCTCTTCTCTCTCTTTCTCCCCACACGTCCAACAAATAGCTGAAACCTGTTGTTTCTTTCCCTAAAACATCAGCAATTTGTCGCTTCCTTTCTGAACACACTACCAAGACCATTATCTGCTCTCGCTCACTTCCTGTTTAGACTTTTGCAACCTGCTCCTCACTGGTCTCCCCTGAGTCATCACTCTCCTCTTCAGTGCATTCAGAATTCAGGCTAATCCTCCACCAGTCACTAAGCTTACATAACCCCTTTTGTCAAGTCACTTCATTGGCTCACTATCTATTTCTGCATCCAGTTCGAACTTCTACTGCCTTGGAAGCGCATTCACACTGCAGCTCCTCGCTAGCTTTGCTCTCGCTTCTCTCTCCCTACACCCCTCCTTGGGAACTCCGCTGATCAGGCAGATCCTTCTATCTGTGCCTTTCTCCTCTACTGCCAGCCCCAAACTCTCTTCCTTCCACCTTGCTGCAGCAGATGCATGAGTTAGTGTGTCAGGCTTCATCTCTGGTCCTGTTCAAATCCAGGTTAAAAACCACCTATCACACATCCACGTCGAGGCCATCTCTAGTCCCCTCTCTGTGGTTTCTGCTTTGAATAGATTGTAAGCTCTGTTGAGAAGGGACCGACGGCCATGTGTGTATGTACAGCGATGCATTTGCTTTGTACCACTATACAAATGATAAGTAGTAGCTTAAAAGGACATAAGAAATGCCATACTGGGCCAAACTGATGGTCTATGAAGCCCCGTATCCTGTTTCCCACAGTAGCAAATCCAGGTCACAAATAGCTGGTGGGATCCCAAAAGTAATGAGATTCCAAGCTGCGTATCCCAGGGGTAAGCAGTGGATTTAATAACGGCATATGGAGTTTTGATCCAGGACCTTGTCCTAACCTGTTTTAAACCCGTTTACATTAACAGCTTTCACTACATCCTCAGACAATGAATTATAGAGTTTAATTAACTAATTAAAATGTGTATTCCACACACATCCTAGGTGGATTAAAACAGAAGCAAGTATAAAATCAAAACATAAATCAAATAACAAAAGAAGATACTCGGCTCAGACACAACATCCTGCCTTGTTATTCAATATATTAAATACCTGAAAGAATATACTGATAGCCTAGCTTATGCAATCTGAGGAAAAGCCTGCCATAGCAGAAGCACCGTCATATGTATCGAGTGAGAGAATAATTTTCCCTTCTCTGTTTTTTTAAAATTATTTATTTATGAAATATTTTCAAATATACAATGAGAAAAAAAATTGTCTAAGGAAAAACATCAGAACCAAACAGTAAATGACGCCAATAATTATACAAAAGAAATAGAGATAGTCCACATCAAGAAAGTGAACTGCCAAACAATGTCAAAGAATAAAAAAAAAAGAGTGCCACTTGATTCCTGTAAATATAAAACTCCATTTAACTAATCTTTGAGCTAAACAGGCAAAAGAAAAAGCAGAAGGAAAAGAAATAAAATTAAATTTTACTGTCTAGAAATTCTAACAATTGTTCTGCTTCCAGGAAAATATACTTCCGGCCTTGAATCACTATATAACTTTTACATGGAAATTTTAGATGAAAAGTCGCTCCTAAAGCCAGAACCCGAGGACGAATCTCGATAAAGGACTTACGCCACTTTTGCGTTACCCTGGAAACATCAGGGAACACCTGAATAGTTTGCCCACAGAATTTCTCATTTTTCTTAAGAAAATGTGCCCGCAAAACTTTATCCTTATCCATTTCCAACAAAAAAGTAACCAAAAGTGTAGCCCTGCAGGAAATATCGTCAGTTTCGGATTCAATGAAATCAGAAATATCTAATGAAAGGGGAGTCAAACATTCCCGAGAAACAGCAGGTTCATCACAATTCCCTCTCTTCTCAAGCCTCCCTGGGGGCAGATAGAATAACTTAGAAATTTTAAATGAGTCAGCATCTTCAAACAATAATATCTCTTTTTTTTTTTTTGAAACTTTGTTTTTATTAAGCATGTGAAAGGCAGGGTAAAAAATCATCACACAATACTAACAGATACATCTGCCTTCCCAGTTCCCCCCCCCCTCGGCTATCAGCCCCTGGGGACGGGGCCACATCGCTGTCCCCCACCATCAACCTCAAACCACAACGCTAAAATAGAGAAAAACAAAAAATTCAGGGAAACCATCAATCCCTAAACAACCAACAGAACTAGATAACATTTATACAACAATAAAATTATATCAGTCTTATCGCCCCCGGACCTGATATAGTGTGTGACTGCGAATCGTGTGTTTTGTGTGTGCTTTGTGTGCGCTGTGCGTGCTGTACTGTCTCCCCCTTACCCCCTCCTCCCAGGACTCCCCAAGGGACTCAGCAGGTACGGATCCCAGATTTTATGGAATTCCCATTCCCTCCCCCTCAACCGATAAGTCAGTTTGTCAAACTGAATCATCTCCTCCACCTTGCTCCACCAATCCTCCACGCTCGGCCCCCTCTCCCAGTTCCAGCGCCAGGCAATTGCCAGCCGCGCTGCCAGAAGCATCTTAGCCTCCCGCAGGTGGGTCCATCTACCCCCCACCACCAGAGGGGCGCCCCCCAGCACCCAAACCCGGGGACCCCCTTCCAGCCCCCTCCCCTCCCCAAGGCAGAATCCCCAGACCCCCGGAGCAACCCCCCCTCACCACCTGCCAGAATTCTTGAATAACCCGGCAGCCCCACCACATGTGTAGGAAGTCTCCCCGCTCACCACATCCCCGCCAACACAACCCCAAGCTCAACCCTCTCCGCCAAGTCAGTCGGCTCGGAGTAATATATGCCCCATGTAGTATTTGCAATTGGGTTTGCCGCCACGAAGCAATTCCCGTGGTCTTATAAATCGACCTATAAATCCTCTGCCACTGTGCTTCATCCCATTCCTCCCCCACCCACCGATGCCACCTCCTACGGTGCCCCCCCACGGCTCCCTCCTCCACCTCCGCCGCCTCTTCCAACAACACCCTATAGATCTTAGCGACCATGCCTTGGTCCTTATTCCCTCGGAACAGCGTGTCTTCCATGACAGTACTCGGGCGCCGAATCCAACGGAGATTCGCACCCGTCTGCAGAAAGTGCCTAACCTGAAAGTATTGATAAAAGGGAATGGGACTCCGCGCCTTACGTTCCAACTCCCTGTGGGACCCTACCTCCCCTTGCACCAGACAGTCCCCCAACTTGACAATCGTATCCTGCAGCCATGCTGCCCTTCCAAAGGAGAAAAGGTCCCCTACCCTGGTCCAGGCCGAAATGGGGCTGGGGAACCACTTCTGCCCTTCCCCCTGCTGGTAAAGTTTCCACATCGCCCCCAAGAAGGGATGCCCCCTCCCCCGACCCCCCCCAATCAATCCCGCCGAACCACCTAACCATTGGGTCAGTGAATGTGCTTCCATCACCGTAGTTTCCAGACCCACCCACGCTGCTTCTCCCCCCCTCCGGTAGTGAGCCCTCCACGCCTTCAAAATGCCTGCCCGGTGATACCACCGCAACGAGGGCAGTCGGACACCCCCACAGTCTTTGGCCAGGCGAAGTTGGCTGGACCGAATCTTAGCCTTTCGGCCCTTCCAAATAAATCTATGAATCATGCCCTCCCACTTCTTGAGCATCCCCCCCGGGATCCACACTGGCAACTGCACAAACAGATAGAGAAACTTGGGGAGGACACTCATCTTGAACGCCTCCACCCTCCCTACCCAACTCAGTTGCAGGTCTTTCCACCCCGCCAACAGGCTACTAATCTTACCCCCCAGCGTTTGATAATTAAGTGCAAATAGGCGGCTGGGGTCCGCCGGCAGCTGAATTCCCAAGTATTTAAAGTGCCCAGGCGCCCATTTAAAGGGAAACTCCCGACAGTCCTCCCACCGAAAACCACCAAGAGCCAACGCCTCCGTTTTAGCCATGTTAACCTTGAAACCCGATACCACCGCAAACATTTCCAACTCCTCCACCAGCGCCGGGAGAGACCCCACCGGGTTCGCCATAAATAGCAAGGTGTCGTCGGTGTACAGCAGAATCTTATGCTGCCCCGCCCCCACCGAAACGGGCTGTATCTCCGTCCGAGCTCGAATCCGGATAGCCAGCGCTTCAATGGCTATCGCAAAAAGTATTGGGGAGAGAGGGCACCCCTGTCGCGTCCCCCGATGGAGAGCAAACCAGTCCGACCCCTGTCCATTCACCAGAATCCGGGCCTGCGGGTGCCGATACAGCGCCCGCACCCCACACACAAACCCCTCCCCCAGCCCCATCTTATCCATCATGGCAAACAAAAACTCCCACTCCACCCGATCAAAAGCCTTCTCGGCGTCCAAGGCCACACACACTGCTGGGAGGCGTCGTTCCTGTATGTAGTGGAGCAACCCCACTGCCCGCCGCACGTTATCAGTGATGACCCGGCCCTTGATAAACCCCGTCTGGTCGGGATGAATCAAGTCCGGAAGAATCCCCTCCAGGCGCCCCGCCAGTACCCGCGCGTATAGCTTGGCATCACAGTTGATCAGAGCAATGGGGCGATAATTCTCACAGCGTTCCGGGTCTCGCCCCTCTTTGGGAAGGACCACCACATTCGCCTGTGTCATTGACCCCGGTAGGCGCTCACCCCGCAGCAATCCAGTGAACAATCATGCCAGAAACGGCGCCATCTCCACCCGCAGGACCTGGTAAAATTCCGCAGGGTATCCATCCTCTCCGACCGCCTTCCCCCGAGGAAGTCGCCGGATCTCTCTCTGTACCTCCGCCACCTCAACCGGCCGCCCCAGCCACTCGGCCTGCTCCAGGCTAAGTCGCGGGACCGGAAGCCCCACCAAATAATCCCGAATCCGCTCCGGGGTGGCCTCTGCTTGCCCCGTGTACAGCTGTTCATAGAAACGACGGAAAACCCCACAAATTTCCCTACTCTCCGCCACTCTTCCCCCTTTCTCATCCCGAACTGCCGCCACCACCCGGCTCTCCCGCTTACGTCGGAGCTGCCTCGCGAGAAGCTTTCCTGCCCTGTTTCCCCCTTCCATAAAATTCCTTTTGGTCGCCCTCATCATCCGTTCTAAGCCCTCCACGTCTAATCTGTTCACCCGCGCACGCAACTGGGCAGCCCTCTCCCCCGCCACCCGGGACCCCGTCGCACTGTGCTCCCCTTGAGCCAACGCCAATTCCCGCAGCCACTCCTGTCGCTGCGCCTCCCTCTCCCGTTTTCGCCGACTCCCCAGCTGCATCAGCATTCCCCGCAGATACGCCTTCCCACTGTCCCACAGCAAGGCATCCGAGACCTCCCCGTTATCATTCCAAGTCAAAAATTCCCGCCAGGCCTTCTTCAGGCCCGCTTGCCCCTCCTCCGACTGAATCAGGGAGATATTCCCCCTCCAACCTCCCAAAGGGTTCCCCCCCCCTCCCCCTCCCGGGGTCCACTCCCCCGTGACCAAGCCATGGTCCGATAGAAGAACCGGGTGTAATTGCACATTCCCCAGAGCCCCCAACTGTCCCCTGCGCCCCAAAAACATATCTATTCGGGAGTAGCACCCCAAGCGTGAGGTAAAGCAAGTGTAACCCCGGATCCCCGGGTTCTCCCAGCGCCATATATCAACCAGTCCCCAATCCACCAAGCACTGTCTCAACTCCCGCCCCTCCCGCCGGTGCTTCACCCGCTGATAGTTAGATCGATCTTCCGGCCCCACCACACAGTTCATGTCCCCTCCTATCACCCACAAGCCCCGTGCCTGATGTTCAAATTCCCGCAGAGCCTTTCGGAAGAATGTACCTTTCGGCCCGTTGGGAGCATACAGGTTCAAGAAGGACACTTCCTGCTGATCCACTCTCCCCACTACCCATACCACCCTACCCATCTTATCCCCCCCAGAGGCATAGGGCACAAATTTCAGCCGTTTATGCACCAAAATCACTACCCCTCTTTTCTTCGAGGTATAAGGCGCACCATACAATTGCTCAAACCCCTGGGCCTGCAGCTTAACCTGCTCCGTCTCCACCAGGTGGGTCTCCTGCAGCAGGGCCACATCTACCCGATGGTTCGCCAGCAGCGTGAGGATCCTTTTACGTTTAATAGGGCTGTGTATTCCCCTCACATTGAAGGAGGCAATCTTATGACCCCCCATTCCCCCGGTATCGTACCCATATGTCCTGCAGCACCCCCCAGCACACACGCAGCCCATCACACACTCTCCTTCACACCAATCACATCTCCCTCGCCCCTCACAATTTTGTATATTACCGACCTCCATTAGCCACCCTCCATCCATCACAATACACTCCCCTCCCGCCCCCCGCACCCGACTACCACAATCCTTTTCCCCCTCCCCACCACCCTCCACCCCCTCCCCGACACAGCATATCCAACAGTTATCCCTCCGAAAAGTCCATCCAACGTCCTTGTATGAAAGGCCTCACTCTCCCGAGCTCCTCCGGTCATCGGCTCCGCCACTCCTGGTCGCCTGCTCCGCTCCCTGAGCACTTCCCCCAGGGGCGCGTGGCGGGCTCTTCCGACTCTGTAGGTATTTCTCCAATAACTCCTTAGATGCAAAAAATCTGCGCACTCCATTAACCAGCATCGTTATACGTGCCGGGTACCATATCGCGATGTGCACTCCCCGCTGCGCCATCTGATCTCGCAGTTGCAACAAGTCCTTGCGTCGCTTCACCGTCTCCGAGGCAAGATCCGGGAAGACATACACTTTCCAAGATTTGTATTGCACACTCTTGGACTTCCGAGCTGCCCGGATCACATGTTCCCGATCCTGGAACCGCAGCAGTTTCACCAGGAGAGCACGTGGCTTGTCATCATTCGCCGGTCGAGGCCGCAGCTCCCTGTGTGCTCGTTCAATCTCATACTGTGGCATCGAGGGGGGATCCGGAAAACAAGTAAGCAACATATCCTGCACAAATGCAATAGCATTGTCCCCTTCTGCGCCCTCTGGTACCCCAAAGACTCTCAGATTAGAGCGCCGATCTCTATTTTCCATATCCTCTGTTTTTGCATGCAGCCAGCTAACTTGTTGTTGCAGGGACCTCACCACGCGGTCTGTGGAGGCCTGGGCATCCTCGGCCTGACTCACGCGGTTTTCAACCACCAACCACTTCCGATCAACCCCCAGATATCCCCTCGGATCTCCTGGCCCGACAATACAAACAATTTCAGCAACCTCAACAACCTTACCACTGCGCTACAACCACAAGAACACACCCAGGAATCATAAACGCCAACTGGACTACATTCAATGACACATCAAAGGAAGAAATATCCGCCACCATCTCCTGCCTGAACACCACCACTTCCCCACTGGACCCCTGCCCTACCGAATGGATAAAGAAAACCAAGGAAGACCTAAGTACCCCACTAACTCACATCGTAAATGAATCCTTTAAACAAGGATACATGCCAGAAGCCCTCAAAACATCAATCATCCGACCAACCATAAAGAAGAACAACCTGGACCCCAAAGACCCCACCTCCTACAGACCAGTGGCAAGCCTCCCCCTCGCCACCAAGATAATAGAAAAAATAGTCCAACACCAGCTTCAAGATCATCTAGACACCAACGACATACTTGACCCACAGCAACACGGCTTCCGACCACTACATGGAGTTGAGACCCTCATGACCATCCTAATGAACACACTCATCATCGGAACACAAGAGAAAAAATCAGGGTACATCCTGATCTTCCTAGACATATCAGCAGCCTTCGACACAATCTCACACGAAACCCTCATACACAGACTACAATCAATCGGAATTAAGGACACTGTACTCCAATGGTTCAGATCCTACCTAACTAACAGACAGCAACAGATCCGCACCCTATCCACAACCTCGCCCCCCTACAAACAACTTCAAGGAGTACCCCAAGGATCCACCCTATCAGCCATGTTGTTTAACATATACCTACGTCCACTATGCTCAGTCATACGCACCCACAACATCAACTTCCACATCTACGCGGACGACATAATGCTCTATGCACCAATTACAACCACCAACCCAAAAAACGAACAGCTATCAGCCTGTTTTAACGACGTGGCCAACTGGCTACAGGAGAACAATCTATCCATCAACATAAAGAAAACCGAAGCCCTAATAGTAACAAAAGAAGCTGACTTCAAACCACCCACCCACCTCAACATGGGAACCACACAAATACAAGTCCAGCCTCAAATAAGATATCTAGGCGTCATCATTGATCAAGCTCTCACCCTCAAACAACAAATCAACAAAACCGCCGGGATGATATTCCACAAAGCTAAAACTATCCAACGACTCCGGCCCCTCCTAGAACCTCACGACTTTAGGACAGTGATGCAAGCTGTGACACTCCCCCATCTGGATTTCTGCAACATAATCTACCATGGACTTCCTGCCTCGCACACCAACTCCCTCCGTACTGCTTTAAACACCACAGCAAGGATTATTCAAAATGCAAAAAAAACGGGAGCACATCACCCCAATCCTAAGAGACCTTCACCTCCTGCCACTGCAGGCAAGAATCAAGTACAAAGCCATCCTACTCATCCACAAAACTATCCACCAAGCACGGAACACCTCACTACACTCCTTACTGCCTCGACCATCCCACAACAGATCAACCAGACATTCCTCCAATAACTCTATCGTTGTCCCCCACAAAAGAACCAAATCTACACAACGGACCTGCAACAGAGCATTTGAACTCTATGCTCCATCCCTCTGGAACTCTCTACCGAACCACATCAAGAACAACAACGACATCACATCATTTAAGAAACAGCTAAAGACAATCCTATTCCGGGAACATCTCTCAACAGAAACACCACCATGACCCCACACGTAGATTTCAGCAGAAGTAAAACATGTCTATGTTCACCCATAATCATTAATTGTTGACCCTGGCGATGGCCCCACCCTAAAAGAAATTACCCCTCCCTATGTTACATGTTACACCGCTTTGACCCGGTGAAAAGCGGGATATAAATGCAGTTAAATAAAATAAATAAATAAATAAACCTCCTCCAGCCGCTGCCCAAGTGCAGTAAACTTTTCCTCCAGCCGGCCGCAGACTCGATCCACAATTTCGTCTTTGGATTCGCGGATTTCGCGAAGGATCGCTGCTGCATCCACCTGAGGCAAGTCAGCACTCTCCCCTCCAGCTGCTGCGTTCATGCTGCCCGGAGAGGCCGGGGCCGATTTCGCGCCCGGGCTCGTCACCACTGCTTTCCCGCTCCCAGTTTTCGCCGCATATAGCTCTTTAATAGTGGAGCCCGGCTTCACTCTCACCACCTTGGGCATTCTTCCTGCAAAGGGGGCCGCGGGGAGCCGTTAATACCCCTCCGTTCTGGGTGCGGGGACGGAGCTCGCTTACTCACGTCGTTCCCCCTCCGTGGCTAAACCGGAAGTCCAATAATATCTCTTTAAAATACTTCCGTAAAAGAATTATAGGAGATAAGTAATGTATTTTTGGAAAATTCAAAAACCATAAATTTCGAGACCGTAAACAATTTTCCAAAAACTCATCCTGACGATGCAAACAAACAGAATCATAAGACATTTTAGCACAAAAATCATTCTGTCATAAACTTAGATTCTTGAATATCCACCCGTTTCTCTAACGTTAAAAGTTTTTCTTCATGATCAGCAAACTTCAATACTGTCTCCTTAGAGAATTCGGATACTTTTTTCAAAGAGACTGCCAATGTGGACTCCATACGAGACACTATTGAGCAAATATCTCTCAGGGAAACATCTGGAGGAGGAACTTGGGATACAGAAAGAGAAGGCAACTCAATCACAGATGGTAAAGGAGACATCAATGATAAATTTGAGTCAAGTTTCAAAAAAGAAGAAGACAGCAAAGTTACACCTGGGTCAGCCTTCTCCGTGGAAACCACTGGGGAAGCTTCACCAGGCTTTTGTTGAAGCTCAGAGATGGGTGGAGATAAACCTTGTTCGCTCAGGGAGGACAAGGAGGAGGAGGTACTCAAAGCCGACATGTTCAAACGATTATCCCCTGAGGCCGAAGCCTCAGCTAACGTCTTTCCCACCACGACATGGGCATCCATTGGACCAATGGATTTAACCACTTTCGGAAGAACAGTTGGTAGGTACTTCTTCTTCCGTTTCCCCATACCAGGGGAAAAGCCTCCTTACGCCTACATGCGCCAAAAGGGCGCCAAAGGGGCGTGACCTGCCCCTTTGGGCATGTGCCCGAGGGACGCCCGCCACCGCGTCCCGCGGTGGGGCTGAAGATTTTATAGCCCGTAGCAGCTGATCCAATCAGTGCAACACCTCAGCAGGAACCAACCGAAGCACACAGCAGATAAAGGAAAAAGCAAACACTTCTTCCCCTCTCTGTTTTAAATATAGTACTTTAGAGTTTGTGGTGTGTCCCCTAGGCTGTGAAATTTCCAAAAGCATAAATAATTGATTTGTATTTACCCACTGCAGTCCACCCTTTATCATATCCCTCCCGCACCGTCTCTTCTCCAAGCTGGAAGAGCCCTAATCTTTGAAGCTTTTCCTCAGAGGGCAGTCATTTCACCCCCTTTATCGTTTTGGCCCCCTTTTCTCTACCTTTTCTAGTTCTGCTGTATCTTTTTGTGATGTGGCAACCAGACTGGCGCACAAAACTCAAACTGCATCATGGAGCAATTCAGAGGCAGCATGATATCCTCTGCATCGTTCACTCTTCCTTTCCTAAAATTCGGAACATTCTGTTAGCTTTTTTGGCCGCTGTCACATTGACCCTTTCCCTGAGTGGTGACTCTTAATCTGGAAGCTGCAGGGATGGATTTAAGATTTTGGCAGCCGTAGGGAAGACCAGACAGCAGATTCCAAGGGGTGGAGGGGACAGGGGCAGAGGAAGGCCACGTTGCCACAGTGGCACTGCATTGCAAATAAGCAGGACAATGCCGCTTTGGTGCCCTCAAAAATTGGCATCCTAGGCAGCTGCCTATGTTGCCTATACCTACATCTGGGCCTGGGAATTGAGCATCATGTCTCTGTAATTTGAGTTATTCTTCCCTATGTGTATCACTTTGTGTTTATTTGTCCATGTTACATTTCATCTGCCATTTCGATGCCCGTCTCCAAATGTCCTCCTGGAATGTCTCACAATCTGCATGTGATTTAACAACTTTGAATAATTTGGTGTCATCTGCAAATTTAGTGACTTTCAGATCATGCATAAATATGTTAGAAAGCACTGGTCCCAATTCATATCCCTGAGGTACTCCACTATTCACCCTCCTCCATTGAGAAAATTAGCCATTTAACCCTACTGTCTATTTTCTTTTAAGCAGTTCCCAGTCCACAAAAGAGCACTGTTTCCTGTCCTATTAGAAGTCTCTCATGTGGGATTTTCTCAAGTGCTTTCTGAAAATTCAGATACAACGTAACAACTGGCTCACATTGTATTCACACCCTCAAAAAGATGGAGCAGGCTGAGGGAAGACTTCCCTTCACTGGATCCATGTTAGCTTTCTGCCATTAAACCATGTCTGACATCAGGCTCACTGGTTTGTAGTTTCTCGGATCACCCCTGGAGCCCTTTTCAGAAAACGGGCGTTACATGAGTCACTAGGCATGTGGACTAGTTTTTTTCCAAATGGAAATTTCAATGAACGTTGTGATTTTCGGTTTGTTCTGGTGTCAAACAATCGAGTGCGAATTGTTGGAAAATTTGTCTGAATCGCCATTTGTGAGCTTTATTTTTGCCGCGTGTGTGTGCCCAGACAATCTGTGAGGAGGAGGAGGAGATAAAGGAATGCTCATCTACAAGCAGCAAGGAGCACTGGAACCACTCCTGCTTTAAATGTTTGACAGGCAGCCAGAGAAAGCTCTCCCAGCCTGACTTCTGTAAATCCTGCGGCTGATGAGATCACAGGACGGCTGCAGCATACAGCTAGGGCTGGCCCATCCACTAGGCGAGCTAGGAGGCCAGCAGCAGTATTTCCGAAATCTGCAACAAAAAGCCGCCGCTTTTGGAACTAGTGCTGCTGCCACTGCCTGCCTCTCCCTCCCGTGGTGAAAGCCTCGGGCCAGCCCTGCAGACAGCCAAAACAAATAGCAGAGAACCATTTGCATTCTGATTTTCAGAGGGTAAGGAAGGAGCCCTTGAGCGGGTTTTAGGATCCTAAGGGGGAAATATGACTGCAGGGAAGCTACTGCCGTAGGGTTTGCAGAGTCTGATTTGTGATCACATATGTCTGGATCATGCTGGCGGCCACAGAGCTCCCCACATGTATAGCCGACTTGTGCAGGGAGCTCTGTTCATGGGTGGGCCAGAGGGAGAAACCAGGGTGGTTGGTGGGTGGGAACGCGACCCTGGATGTACAGGGCTGATTCAGAGGTCAGCCCTGTACGTCTGGGGTTAGCCAGGTAGATGGGGACTTATTGCACATTGGAGGTGGAATAGGTCCCCCTGGACGTCGGGGGATGGCAGAGGTGAGAGGGTTACCCGCAGCCCAACCCTGGCCATGGAAGGCCAGATTGGGGGTTGGGCTGCGGAGAAAGGAGTTACCTTCTGCGGCTGGGGATCGCGGCTCCTGAATGGAGCTCCGGCACCAATGTGACAGGACACCATGGCACTGCGGCTCCATTCAGGAGCCTTGAGTTAACTGGGGATGTGGCTGGGTGTGCGGCCGATCAGAATCGGGGTCCGGCCTGCATGTCCCGGCCGGTAAACCAGATTCTGATCTCGAGGGCATGTCTAGCCCCTGCGGGATCGGAATCAGGTGCTCCGGCTGCACACCTCAATTCTGCCTGGCCATACAGGGTGTCAGACGGCTGCCTGGGTGAGAATCTTCACAGTCTTGACAATGCATATATTTATATGATTTTTGCAAGGTTTTGTGGGTAATGTAGTTCATTCACACCAGACACAGCTGCTGACAATAATTTAGTTGTGCACAAGTGTTAAAGCCAATAAGATACTACTTTATTTATGGGGTTATTTCTCCCAGCACAGATATGCTTGGTAGCACATAAATTAGGTTACTTGCTTGCAGTGTTTAACTTGGTAAAACAAAGTCAAAAACTCAAAATCAGGAAAACAACCTTCAAACTTGTCAGGCAATTAGCTAATGTTTTCTTAGCATATCTCTAACAAACGAAAAGCCACAAAGAAAGAAATAAACTGTTCTTGTAAGGTTAACTTCTGATTACTTTCCACACAGATCCAGAAGTAATTCTCTCCTAGCTCACAAGCAATTAGGTGCAGCTCAATTGCTATCAGTTATCCAGCTGAAACCCTTTAGCTGGCTGGTTTTCTACTGTGTGAGTCAAATCCTGCTTCAGGAGCTTTTCTTAGTGGAATAAAGAACAAATTTATATTTTCTTTGTGATGGCTGCTGTGCTTTATCACAGAAAGTTACCAACGGAGTTTGGATAGAGAGCAGTCCATATAAACAATATCTTGATCTGCTATTATTTCCCCTTCATCAACAAGCATAGGGTCACTATCATGAATTGGCACAGATGAATCTTTCAATGGAGCACTTTCAGGAGAACACTTATTTCCCTGCTGTCTTCCAAGGTTATAGCTAGGGCATAGATCAATGTTCATACCTGAGCTTCCATTGTAGCTATAGTTCCTCTCTATATAGCCTGGCCAGTATGTAGTCCAGTTCTTATGTCCAGCCTTCCAGTCCTGATCCCTGGACAGTGGATCTCTCTTCACATACCTTCTGGCATAGGTCTTAGAGTCCCTTCCACGTGCAGCCGTCTCCCTCACAGGTAGCCTCTGGTGATTCCTTGTTCTGCAGCACCATTCTTCTGGCTTTCCCCAGTCCAATGGTCTATGCTGGCCCTTGGAATACCTCCCAGTATACGTACTGCCTTGGACTCTTCTAGACCTCTCAAAGGCTTTTCTCCTCTTCCTTCCAGAGGGTTTCTTTCCTTCTCTATCCGTCCGGTTTGGCTTCTGCTTCTGCTGATCCTTCAGATGAAACTCATGATCAAACTCAAGCTGATTCTCAGGATACTGAGGACAATTCTCTGAATATCCAAGGTGATCATGAAGCTCATGATCATGGAGCTGATGCTTGTCATCTGTAGAACAAACTCTATTCTTATTCTGCCTTGATGAGTGCTCCTCCCTAATATAGCGCAGCTGTGCTGAATCAGGCCCTGCCCTTTGAGATGAGTGCTTAGGGATTACCTCATAGCCCTCCTGATTGAACACACGTTTTCTCACTTCAGCTCCTCTCATGGCTGTTGGAAACCAGGTGCATTCTGGGACTGGTAGTCTTTTATGGCAAAATTCAGTTTTCTCATTTCTACCAGCACTGACAGGTTGCTTGTTCAGAGACACTTCACCTTTTCTATAGCCCCTTCCTGAGCTATGATAAGCTTCCTTATCACAAGGGGCAGGACATGAAAAATGGAATTGGCCTCATCTTCTCTATTTGATGAGGGTCTCTGTTCTACATACAGTATGTGATTGAGCTGAGGAATTATGCAGTGCTAGTTTATAGTATGTGTTTTACTCTCACAGTAGGAGGTATATTCATATACTAGGGCTCAGTGTTGCCTTTTCATATAGAGGATTTGCTTAACTTTCTGCTGTTCTACCATCTTAAGCTGTCACCCTACACCCCTGTTTATTGTTTTGGGGATGGAGGGGAGTCTGTTTTTCTGTATTTTTGCCTATGTAATGTGCATCCATTTGTCTTCCCAGCATTCTGATTCTGATCCAGTAATCCTGCCGTGAGCAATGATTGGCCCAGAGTGTTGCCTATAGTGCTGATGCCATGTGCCATGATTGGCCCAGAGTGTTGCCTATAGTGCTGATGCCGTGTGCAGTGATTGGCCCAGAGTGTTGCCTATAGTGCTGATGCCGTGTGCAGTGGTTGGCCCAGAGTGTTGCTTATAGTGCTGATGCCGTGTGCAATGATTGGCCCAGAGTGTTGCCTATAGTGCTGATGCCTTGTGCAATGATTGGCCCAGAGTGTTGCCTATAGTGCTGATGCCTTGTACAATGATTGGCCCAGAGTGTTGCCTATAGTGCTGATGCCGTGTGCAGTGATTGGCCCAGAGTGTTGCCTATAGTGCTGATGCCGTGTGCAGTGATTGGCCCAGAGTGTTGCCTATAGTGCTGATGCCTTGTACAATGATTGGCCCAGAGTGTTGCCTATAGTGCTGATGCCTTGTACAATGATTGGCCCAGAGTGTTGCCTATAGTGCTGATGCCTTGTACAATGATTGGCCCAGAGTGTTGCCTATAGTGCTGATGCCTTGTACAATGATTGGCCCAGAGTGTTGCCTATAGTGCTGATGCCGTGTGCAGTGATTGGCCCAGAGTGTTGCCTATACTGCTGATGCCGTGTGCAGTGATTGGCCCAGAGTGTTGCCTATACTGCTGATGCCGTGTGCAGTGATTGGCCCAGAGTGTTGCCTATAGTGCTGATGCCGTGTGCAGTGATTGGCCCAGAGTGTTGCCTATAGTGCTGATGCCGTGTGCAATGGTTGGCCCAGAGTGTTGCCTATAGTGCTGATGCCGTGTGCAATGGTTGGCCCAGAGTGTTGCCTATAGTGCTGATGCCTTGTGCAATGGTTGGCCCAGAGTGTTGCCTATAGTGCTGATGCCTTGTGCAATGGTTGGCCCAGAGTGTTGCCTATAGTGCTGATGCCTTGTGCAGTGATTTCCAAAGGATAAGTGCAATGACCGTGCTGTGGGTGGTGACTCCAGTTGTTAAATTGTGAATGTTGTTTCCATAAGTGGTCAGCAGACAGCATTAATCACAAATTTAACCTGCATTTCAAGTCCTTACCTGAGCCTAAGCTCGCATCAGCCAATCAGAGCATCCTATATAGGGCACAGGAAAAAGTCTTCATATTGTAGCCAGTTGGGGCTCATAAAACAAGTGGTAAACCCACAGGAGCAAAGGGCTGATGGTCCCTTAGCAAGTCTGTACAGTCACTTTAGCATTTTCTGGCAAGGGACAGATGCAGGCTCTCATCACTTTCCCCTGCTAACCATGAAAGACTTATTTCTTGCAAAAGTTGCCCTCATTTTTGGGCTGAACCAGGACTGGCTGTGCTGTGTTGCATGTGAGGGACTTTAGTGCTGCTGCTGGGGGGGTGGTCATCATTAAAGGTCTATTCATGCATTAATAGAAAGCCAGGCCTGGCTCAGGTTGTCCCCGGTCAGCTGGAGTTTGGTCACAAGTCCGCACTCTTCAGGGACTATCATGACAGTCCAGTCTCAGTATTTCCCAGTATCTTAGGACAGAAGAGCAGATGGTCACACACACATAGGCTGTCCATCATCTAACCAACACCACAAAAAGGCTGCTTTAAATATTTAGCATCTTTCAGAGAGAGATGGGGGGACAGTATTTATTATCCATCCTATGGTGCTAAATTATTGATGGGCTCTCATCTCTTCCTTTCCCAGAGAAATGGTCAATGCATGGTTTGCTGAGAGAGTCCATACCATCTCCACCAGCAGGGAGGCAGGGAAAGGGTGCCACACTGAGCCCGTTGGCAACCAGCAGCCCCCTCGCCCTGAGACGCCCACCAGGAAGATATCTGCCTCTGAGTTTGACAGGCCACTGCGGCCCATTGTGGTGAAGGACTCTGAGGGTGCCCTGAGCTTCCTTCCTGACTCCGAGAGGAGGACGCAGATGCCTCCGCAGCCCTCCCGGCTCAACAGCAATGCTAGCGACCGCTGTGCCAGACTTCTGGAACTGGTGAAGGACATATCCAGTCACCTGGATGTGGCGGCCCTGTGCCATAAAATCTTCCTCCACATCCATGAACTGATTGCAGCCGACCGTTACTCCCTCTTCCTGGTTTGTGAAGACAGTTCGAATGAGAAGTTCCTGCTCAGCCGCCTCTTCGATGTGGCCGAAGGATCCACCCTGGAGGAGGCCTCCAACAACTGCATCCGCCTGGAGTGGAACAAGGGTATTGTGGGTCACGTGGCAGCCCTGGGCCAGGCCCTGAATATCAAGGATGCATACAAGGTATTTATTTATCATTACAATTAATTCCCTGCTTTTTGAAGGAACTTCATCTGACTTATTAAAACCACATAACATGTTTTTGGAGGTTTTGCCTATTACTATATCAGCCTGTGTTATACCACTTGGTTGTTACTGTCTGTTTTACTGTTATTTTTGCTTGATTTTCCACTGAGGGAGCTTGTATTTGGATGAAAAGAGTTTTAAATCTTGGCTAAATAAATAAAATAGATAAACATAATTATGCAAATTTAAAATTTAAGCAATAAAAATGAAAAAAACAAAACAAAAAAGCAACATACCTAAAGCCAAACTCAGTATATAAGAGCACATAAAGCTTGGTAGTAAGTCCGAGACCTGTAAACCACCATGGATAGAGGCCTAGGCAGGCTTTTAATAAAGGAAAGGTATGCACCAATATGCCTTCTTGAAATAGCCTTCCAGAAAGCTCGTGTACAAAGCTAGCCCTGTTCCGAGGCAAGTGTAACGTTTCCATCTAAGTTTGCTTGGGTGTGCGTATATCTCCACTCCATCCCCAAGGAAGGGTTACAAGCATGCCAAGTAAATGCACACGCTATGGCGGCAGCTCTTAACTGTGTGCACACCCTTGGCAGAATTCTGCGCTTACAGCGCTGTTATCTCCAGGAACAAGCAGGAATGAGTCTTCACATATGGGTATCGTCGGTACCGACGGAGCCTGCGCGGGAACGCTCCCCAGCGTCCAGTAAGAAAGCTTTTGGGAGCATCCCACAGCGCCTGCGCGCTGCCTTCCCGCCTTTCCCAACCGCCTCTCTCCAGTTCTTCTTTTCCGCCGAGCCAGCAGGTCGTGTTCCTGTCACCGCAGAAGAAGTTCTTTATTTTTTCCTTTATTTTTCTGTGTCGCGTCTGCCTTCGACGTCAGACCGGTACCGCCGGTCTTTTCTTTTCTTTCTTTCTTCAAAAAAAAACAACAAAAAACTTTTATTTTCTTCAACTGTGCATTTTCAGTTTGGGCCTTAGGCCTAAATATTTTCTCCTCATGGAGAAGCCCGCTTCCGGGTTTAAAAAGTGCACAAAATGTGGCGGTACTATTTCTGTCACCGACACCCATGGTTGGTGTCTTAAATGTTTGGGTCCTGACCATTCCATCACAGATTGTGTGTCCGGCACCATGATGTCTAAAAGAGGTCGGCAGAACCGAGCAGCCAAGCTCAGTACCCTGTTTCCCTCTGGTGCAGCCTCGGTGGCATCGACGTCTTCCAGGGCTTCTTCTTCCTCCCATGGATCTCAGGTAACCAAACATAAATCTAGCCCGTCCTCGAAGGGCAAATCTCCCTCCAAGCATCGAGATGCCTCCGGCTTGCCCTCGAGGATTCCGCTCCGGCAAAATTACCCCGGTGGGAAGTTCTGGCTTCCAAAGCATTATCTATGGGGTCACAGGTTGACATCGATGGCGCGGACTCGATCGATCACCTGTTGCCGTCTTCTGGGGTACCGGTGGCCTCCACTGGTACCGACATCCAGACTCTGGTGACGTCGATGGATCAGAAAATTCTGTCCATACAGCGCACCCTTACGGCATTTATGCAGGCTTCGACGCCTTCGGTACCACAACAATCTCTGTTGCCGGTACCGACTCCGGCATCGGCACCGTTCCCGGTGCCGGTACCAATTGCATCGACATCGGCTTCGGTGTCGGCTGCAACAGTACCCTGTCCTACGATGCCCATCGGTACCGAACCGGTACCGCTTACTCCCGATGTCGATCCCACTCGGTATGCGTATCGGGCTTTACAGGAGCATCCGGACAGGCGGTACTTCGATTCCTCCGAAGACTCTGAGTCTGAGGTTTCTGTCGATGCACCGGTGCTTCTTCCTCAGGAGTCTGATTCTCCAAAACGAAGAATGTCTCCTCCAGAGGATTTGTCTTTTCAAGACTTCATTAGGGAAGTGGCTAGAGGACTCTCCATTACAGTGGCCTCTGAGTCAGAGTCTAGAGCCAAGCAATTAGATATTTTGCAATATCCTAAGGCTCCTAAGGAAGCAGCTACCCTACCTATTCATGAGATTCTCTATGATCTCATGTTGGGCATGTGGGAGACTCCTCTCACCACCTCTCCTCATTCTCGCAGGTTAGACACCATGTACCGTGTCCCTCCCTGTCCTGGTTTTCATAAGACTCAGCTTCCTCACCACTCTATTGTGGTTGAGTCTGCTATGAAGAAAATAAAGAGTGCAAAGAGACACTCATCTAATCCTCCAGGACGTGAATGTAGGACTCTAGATGCTTTTGGCCGAAGGATTTTCCAGGCCAATATGCTTGCTGCCAGAATCAACTCCTATAGTCTCTATATGGGGATGCTTCTCTATATGGGGATGCTTCTTTTATTTCAAAAGATAAAAGGCAGGAATTTCTCACTTGGCTCAAACATGCCCAAGATGTTTCCAAATTCTCCAACCGTGCAGCCTTTGACTCTTTTGAGTGTGTAAGCAGAGCCACGGCTATTGCCATAGGTGCACGCAGAATTGCTTGGTTACAAGCCTCTGATTTGGAACTCTGGGTCCAGGATGAGTTGGGAAACCTTCCTTGTACAGGTGAAAACCTGTTTGGCAGGGATTGGCAAGCAAAGGCCACTCAGATGGATGCTGAGAACTCTGCTTTGGATCGACTTTCAAAGTCTACCTCTGCCCCTGTTAAGAAAAGATTGTTCAAAAAGACATCTTTTTCTAAAAAGGGAAGATATTATCCTGCTCATGGGTAGGCATCTTCTGCAGGTCGTTTTGCTGCAAAACGTCAGCAACCACCTAAACAGGACAAGTCAAAGGCTGCCAAGCCTGCCACAGCCCAGCAGCCTCAGCCTCCTCAAGGCCTTTGACTTGCAACTAGAGAACTTAGCCTTTCTAGCTCTGGGAAACCCAGAGTCCCTCACCATTCCAGGAAGGTTGACTTACTTTGCTCCCAGATGGGAGCAAATCACAGCAGAGCAATGGACCCTCTCCATCATAAAGGAGGGGTACAAGCTTCACTTTTTAAACCTTCCTCCTCACACCATGGTGAAACAGTTCAATTCTCCAACATCTCTCCTCAACCTTCTAGGTCAGGAGATTGCTACCCTTCTTGCCCAAGGGGCAATAGAAGAAGTACCTCTTCTTCAACAGGGCTCAGGGTTCTACTCCCCTTATTTTCCTATCCCAAAGAAAACAGGGGCTACAGACCCATATTAGATCTCAGGGAATTGAACAAGTTTCTATTCAAGGAGAAATTCAAAATGATTTCTCTAGGGGCTCTGCTTCCATACCTTCAGAGTCAGAATTGGCTTTGTTCTCTAGATCTCAAGGATGCGTACACCCATGTCCTCATCCATCCCACACACACAAGGTTCCTTCGGTTCCTTTTTCAAGGAAAGCAGTACCAATACAGGGTGCTTCCTTTCGGTCTGGCCTCTGCACCAAGGGTGTTCACGAAATGCATGGCAGTAGTAGCTGCATTTCTCCGCATTCTAGGAATATTCGTATTCCCATATCTGGACGACTGGCTCATTCGAGCCTCATCCCAGTCAGAGGCCCAGACTTGTCTAACCTGCACAATGCATATCCTTCAGTATTTGGGACTAGTAATAAACATCCCAAAATCCAATCTCACCCCTACTCAGTCTCTGGAGTTCATAGGGGCCTTGCTGGTTACCACAACTGCAAGGGCCTATCTTCCTCAGGCCCGTTGCCTACGTCTGGTGCAGTTAGCCTCCCAGATTCAGTTAAAGTCCCAATTAACTGCTCGAGAGATGTTACAACTATTAGGCCACATGGCATCCACCATGCATGTGGTTCCATATGCTTGCCTTCACATGAGGGCAGCTCAGTGGACTTTGTCCACCCAATGGACTCAGGCATCAGGTTGCTTGTCAGACAAAATAGCAAACTCCAGTCGTCTATTTTGGTCTCTCCAGTGGTGGAAGTCCTCTCAGAACCTGTTGCTGGGGTCCCCTTTTCAGCAACCATTAACCCCAAGCAACTCTCACAACAGATGCTTCTCCAAAGGGTTGGGAAGCTCATCTGCAAGATCTCTCCACGCAGGGCATCTGGTCTCCACAGGAGACTTCTCTGCATATCAATCTCTTGGAACTCAGAGCAATATTCTTAGCTCTCAGAGTGTTCCATTCCCTGCTCAGCTACAGGACAGTCCTTATCCATACGGACAATCAAGTAGCCATGTTCTATGTAAACAAGCAGGGAGGGACTGGCTCTCTGTCGCTTTGCAGCAAAGCTTTGCGACTGTGGGCCTTCGCCAGAGAGCATCACATTCATCTTCTTGCAGTATATCTTCCAGGTATTCAAAACTCTTGGGCGGACAGACTCAGTCGAGTTCTGCTCCCACATGAGTGGTCCCTCCACATGGACCAGGTAGCCAGGATTTTTTGAATTTGGGGAACCCCAGACATAGACCTCTTTGCAAGTCCGTGGAATGCCAAACTTCCCCGGTTCTGTTCCAGAATTCCGTGTCAGGGAGTTCAGGCGAAGGATGCCTTCCTCCTTCACTGGGGTCAAGACTTCCTTTATGCCTTTCCACCAATTCCCCTAATTCCCAAAACACTATTCAAGCTTCAGAGAGATCGAGGGACCATGATCCTCATAGCATCACATTGGCCACGCCAAGTGTGGTACCCTCTACTTCTGCATCTCTCTCAAGCTCCTTCCCTGGACTTAGGCTCTGCACCAGACCTTCTGTCCCAGGAAGATGGAACATTGTGGCACCCAAACCCCCGGTCACTCCATCTCAGGGCTTGGTTGCTGAGGGCCTAGACCTTCAAGATTTTCATCTCTCCCAACAAGTCAGAGATGTTATTCATGCCTCTAGGAAGCCTTCTACTCGACGTTCCTATGCTTTCAAATGGAAAAGATTCACCATTTGGTGTTCAGAGAAGGGTCTAAACCCTCTTGCAATACCTCTGAATTCTCTACTAGAGTATCTCCTGCATCTATCCCATGCAGGCCTAAAAACAAATTCAGTAAGAGTCCATTTGAGTGCTATTGCAGTGTCCCTCAAGCCTCTCAATGGACAACCTATCTCCTCTCACTCTCTTATAGCAAGATTCATGAGAGGCCTTCTTTTAACTAAACCTCCCATTAGACCACCTCCAGTGGCATGGGACTTAAACCTGGTTCTTGGCCAGCTTATGAAGCCACCCTTTGAACCTTTAGCCACCACCTCCTTGAAATTTCTTTCTTGGAAAGTTGTTTTTCTCATTGCAGTCACCTCAGCACGCCGCATCAGTGAGCTGCAAGCTTTGGTGGCTAATCCACCTTATACAAGGTTCCATCATGATAAGGTAGTCCTCAGGACCAATCCACACTTTATGCCTAAAGTGGTCTCGCCTTTTCATCTGAACCAGGAGGTATATTTACCTGTCTTTTTTCCAGGACCTCATGCATCAAATGCAGAGAGGAATCTTCATACCTTGGATTGTAAGAGAGCTCTCGCTTTCTACTTACAAAGAACACAGCAACATAGAAAGTCTTCTCAACTCTTTGTTGCTTTTGATCCTTCTCATTTAGGACTTCCAGTCTCTAAGAGAACACTATCCAGCTGGATTGCTCAGTGTATTTCTTTCGCCTACCAGAGTAAGAACATTTCTCTGGAGGGCCATGTCACAGCTCACAATGTGAGAGCCATGGCAGCCTCAATGGCTCATCTAAACTCGGTGTCCATCGACCAGATCTGTCGAGCGGCCACCTGGGCCTCGGTTCACACCTTCACAGCCCATTACTGTTTGGACAAGGACTCCCGCCGGGATGCCTCGTTTGGTCAGGCTGTCCTCCAACACCTGTTCCATTCCTAATCAACTCCTACCCACCTACCCTGGTTGGATGCCAGAGATCCATGGGGAGGAAGTGGAGCCCTCTGCAAAGGCACACAACCATGGGGTCTCTCCCTGGCATCTGCAGCTAGGGAGTCCCCATATGTGAAGACTCATTCCTGCTTGTTCCTGGAGATAGCACAGTTACTTACCTGTAACAGGTGATCTCTGGGAACAGCAGGAATAAGTCTTCACAACCCACCCACCTCCCCTAGGAGTTGTATCTCTCTATCTATCTTTCCTTTCCTCTCTCTCTCTTTGTCTCAGCATTATAACTCGAACTGGAGAGAGGCGGTTGGGAAAGGCGGGAAGGCAGCGCGCAGGCGCTGTGGGATGCTCCCAAAAGCTTTCTTACTGGACGCTGGGGAGCGTTCCCGCGCAGGCTCCGTCGGTACCGACGATACCCAGATGTGAAGACTTATTCCTGCTGTTCCCAGAGATCACCTGTTACAGGTAAGTAACTGTGCTTTATATGCAAACGAAGCTTATGAAATTGCCCCCTCTGAAATGGCATTTTAGAAAGGCAAAGCCGCCAGAATTGCATGCGAAGGGCAGTAGAGAAGGAGGGCCTGCATAAATGCATTCTAGAATCAAGATGTCTTCGCCCCAAAAGATTAACATCTCTGCCAACCGACAAGGAAACTAGGCGTGCGGCATCAACCCCCAGACACGCGCGGGACTTTAGAAACATGATCTAAGGAAATATACACATCTGTGAAATTGGCAACTGCGTGTCCGTGATGGTATTTCAGAATGTGCAGATGTATCTGTTGCCGCACGCATGTCCCAGTCTGCCATTTTGCAAGCAGAGATGTGCAGACCGCAGGCATCTCACTAAAAGGCCACAGTATTCACCTATGTGCTTGTTTGAGGGGGGTGAAAATTACTGGGCGAGTCAGTGGGCATTTCTCTCTTCTCCCTGCTGGCCATAATGAGCACTTGTCTAATGCATATTCGTGGCCAGTAGCAGATATCGACATAGACGTCTCTGCCGGCGGTCATAAATGCGAGATGCTGTTCTAAAATTGGAACCACCCCTCCCCCATGCAATATAGATGTGATCACGCTGGACATGTGTAAATTCGGGCCTCCCTAATGACTTTTGGAACGTGGATATGATTGGCACATATGAATCAGCATTTTCAGAATGCAAATCACGAATAGAGCTTCTAAAACTATCTTCATAGGGGGTCATTCTTAAAGCCTTAGTTGTGATTTCGACATCCGAAAACACGCACGCAGACATCAAAATCACAGTGACATACCTGGGGCCATGCAATAGACTTAGACGTCCCCACTTGATTTCAGAAACGTAGGGGAAGTCAGCAATCCTGTCCAAGTTTAGACCTGCTTCAGGCACGAATAGGCATCGGGAAAGTACTTGTTTTGGACATAAAACATCCAGAGGGTATAAAGAGGATTGCGCTCCATCATCTGTAGTAGTCTGCAGAATCACAGTGATAGCAGCTCTAGTTCTACCCACTACGCTATTCATAGACATCCAGGGCCCAATATTGAAAGTATTTACATGGTTTACAGACACGTAAATGCCACTGAGTGGGGTATTCACACCACACTAACACGGTCTGTGATGCAGAATATCCCCAGCTAACGCCGCTATACATCCCAATGCTAACCACTTAGTATCGGAGCGTGTCATGGGCCTTCCGCGGTGTGTCACAGTTGGTGACAGTTGCTACCTGGTTAGTGACGTGTAGGTAAAATTAGGCACAGCAAAAGCTGGCCTAGTTCTACTTGTGGGAGCTAACTGGGTAGTGATGCAATATAGCCGCTATCCGGCTAGCTTCTGCAGCATCAGAAGCTGTGTGGTGACCACTGTTCCCTTTAAGCTGTGCGCGTGTGCGCGCGCACACACCTCGCTGAGCAAGCGCACATACTTTACACCAGAGCGCACAAAAATTACGGTTCTGATTCTGATAGAAAACAACACAGACGTCTTAAAATTTAAAAGTTGTTGTGTATTTATGGTTTTCACAAGTTCTACAATATTTTCTAGTGCAATCAATGTGGTGTACATACTGTATTCTGATGTGTAGTCAAATTTTAAAGTATATAACTCCGAGTGTCGTTATGTGGCGCACAAAAATTTAACCTTCCTTCGAAAGCTGCACAGCTGATATTTTATGCGCATATAGCCTACAGAAAATTAGAGGGAACATTGGTGGTGACCCTGGATATCAGAGCCGGGGCCTCATATGACCCTGACTGAATATCTGGGGTCAGAGGTACTTCAGGCCGGAAGGTCGGGGGTTCAAATCCCACTAGAGGACAGCAACCTTGGGCCGGAAGGACTGGGGTTTCTAGTCCCACAGGTGCTCCTTGTGGTCTTGGGCAAGCCACTTAACCCTCCATAGCCCATGTTCCCTGTAAAAATAGTTATCTCCAAGTTATAATGCCCTGTTCAATGTAATTTCAGTTTGTTCAATGTAAACCGCACTGATACAGAATAGCGCGGTATATAAGAGAATTAAATAAATAAATAGCCGTCCCAGTTCAGTGTCAGGTCCCCAGTCTTGAATACTATTGCAGGAATGTCTGTGGAGATGTCCATATCAGCCATGTCCATGTTTGCAAAATCGTGTCTGAACTTGGATGATTCTGCTTTATTTTCAGACAGTCTCATTTCCACATCCCAGATTGTACCGAGATGTTAGTTGTAAAATGCCACTTATAGCGTGTAGGGAGTGAATCCTATGGTCATCACTGCCCAATTATTTCAGAAAACGTTTCCTAAAATGTTGGTTTTCCAGTTTATTTCAAGCTAGATGTTTTATATGCATACTTCTGCTGAATGTGAATAAATGAATAATCACACATGAAGAAGGCACAGTCAGTTCTGACTGAAACCTGGCAGGCAGTAAGGCTTTCACCCACTTCCTAGAATATATTCATCCTTGGCTGAACCTTGCTCTTCTGGGACAGAGTTGCAAAGGGCGAGAACTGCTCCCACTAAGGAATGTAACGCTTATTCATTGCTTTCCTTGAGGGCACGGACAAAAGAGAGAACTGAGGCAGCCACAATAAAATAAGAGTTCCCTCACTAAGTGGCCGCTTTCCCCTTATCAGCCAATATCAGTGTCTTAAACTTGGAACTCGCTACCTAAGAGAATAAGGGGCATCACAATACTGGCAACATTTTGCAAACTACAGACCCACCTGTTTATAGAGCACTTTGGGGCAACCACAGAGCATCCACCAGTCCACTCTACTAATACCCTCTCTCCCCCCTCAAAACCACAAGCCACACCACCTCTCAGCGGACATTTTTCATCCCCTCCTGCTTCAACCCCCTCCCCCCCAATAAGAGAGCAAGGAAAATCCTAACCACAACCTACTCGCAGTACCAGCCTCCGTCACCCACACTAATACCTCCACCTCCAGCAGAGCTGCCACTACCCAGAACTCGCTCACTCCAGAGTTACGGTCACTTTCAGATGTTGGTGAATTTCACTGCAAGCTAAAAACATTCCTCTTCCATCCATCACCTAACCACCCCCCATTTCAACATCTTCTGAACTCTTGCAACCCTCTGCCCTGTTTCTCCTGTAGCTCATCCGTTCAGCAGAGCATTGTTTTGCATGCCCTATTAACCTTGTTTCTACTCATATCCATTAGTTGTTACGTTTATTAACCATTGTTCACCTTGTTCCATGCAATGTTACTTGTTCTAGTTTTTCCCTGTACACTGCTGTGACTGGTAGATACAGCAGGATAAAAAAGATTGCTAAATAAATAAATAAAACCGCCTCACCCAAACCCCCACATGAACGATCGTGCATTACCCATTCTCCTAAATGTATATACGTCTCGTTTATTGTAACACTTAATAATTCTGTTGCTCACTTTCCATGCTCCCTCCTATATATGTTGTCATTCATCATAACCAGTACAAGTTCTGTTACTTGTAAACCGCTTTGATCTGGTGAAAAGCGGTATAGAAAAAGCAGTTAATTAATAAATAAGTAAACATGGCCTCTGCCCACAGGGCTGGTGTAAGGCCATTAGGCACCATTTGCAGACCTCCAGCCTTGCACCTTCCAATTACCCCATCCACAAGATTTTAATGCTTCAACTCAACAACCCTGATTATCCCCAATATCGTCCCTCCCAGAATGATCCAGTAAAGCAAATAATGTATTTTATTTATTTAGTATATGTGTTTTCTATAGAGGTTCAAGAACATAAGAACATAAGATATGCCATACTGGGTCAGACCAAGGTCCATCAAGCCCAGTATTCTGTTTCCAACAGTGGCCAATCTAGGTCATATGTACCTAGCAGTTTCCCCAAGGGACAGAGGTTCCACAATGCTTGTATTGGTTCAAGCATTGATATCCTGGGTCCCTTTTTAATAATGGTTTATGGACCTTTCCTCCAGGAACTTGTCCAAACCTTTTTTAAACCCAGCTACACTAACAGCCTTTACTACATCCTCCGGTAACAAATTCCAGAGTTTGATTACACGTTGAGTGAAAAAATACTTTCTCTTATTAGTCTTAAATAGTTTACCCTGTAGCTTCATTGCATGTCCTCTAGTCTTTCCATATTCTGATAAGGTAAACAATCGATCTGCGTTTACCCGTTCCACTCCGTTCATTAATTTATAGACTTCTATCATATCTCCCCTCAGCCGTCTCTTTTCCAGGTTAAAGAGCCCTAACCTTTCTAGCCTTTCTTCATAGGATTATCCTTCCATCCCCTCTACCATTTTGGTGATTCTTCTCTGAACCTTTTCTAAAATCGCTATGTCCTTTTTAAGATACGGCGACCAGAATTGCACACAATATTCAAGGTGCGGTCTCACCATGGAACGATATAGAGGCATTATAATATCTTTTGTTTTATTTTCCATTCCTTTCCTTATCATACCTAGCATTCTATTTGCTCTCTTGGCCACCGCTGCACACTGGGTCGAGGGTTTTAACATGGTATCCACAATGACGCCTAAATCTTTTTCCTGGGTGGTGGTTCCTAATGTGGAACCTTGCATCGTATAACCATAGTTATTCCACTTTCCAGGTCATTTATGAATATGTCAAAAAGCAGCGGACCCAGCACAGATCCCTGGGGTACACCACTATTCACTTTTCTCCATTGGGAAAATTGGCCATTTAGCCCTACCCTCTGCTTTCTATCTTTTAACCAGTTCCTGATCCACAATAGTACACTGCCTCCTATCCCATGACTCTTTAGTTTTTCCAAAAGTCTCTCATGAGGGACCTTGTCAAAGGCTTTCTGAAAGTCCAGATACACAATATCAACTGACTCACCTTCGTCCACCTGATTATTCACTCCTTCAAAAAAACATAACAGATTAGTAAGACAAGATCTTCCTTGTCTAAAGCCATGTTGGCTGTCTCCCATTAGGTCATCTACATGCTGAGTAATTTTATTCTTTATGATGGTTTCTACCATTTTTCCCAGTACTGATGTCAGGCTCACCGGTCTGTAGTTTCCCAGATCACCCCTGGAACCTTTTTTAAAAATTGGTGTTACATTGGCGAGCCTCCAATCTTCAGGTATTAGAGATGATTTTAATGATAGTTCACAGATTAGTAATAGCAGGTCTGCAATCTCGTATTTCAGTTCTTTCAACACCCTTGGATGTATACCATCCGGCCCAGGTGATTTGCTACTCTTCAGTTTATCTAATAGTTGTAATACATCTTCCCGATGTATTGATATTTCCTTCAATTCTTCCGCACCTTTAAATACCGCTTCAGTCATGGGTAACATCCCTACATCTTCCTCAGTAAAGACTGAAGCAAAGAATTCATTCAGTCTCTCCGCTATCACCTTGTCGCCTCTTAGTGCTCCTTTAATCCCTTTATCATCTAATGGACCAACTGACTCTCTCACAGGTTTTTTGCTACGAATGTACTTGAAAAGGTCTTTACTTCGCGTTTTTGCTTCCGCAGCAAGCTTCTTCTCAAATTCTCCCTTTGCCTGCCTTATCAATGCCTTGCATTTGACTTGCCAGTGCTTGTGCTGTTTCCAGGTTTCGTCGTTTGGCTCCTTTTTCCATTTCCTGAAAGATGCTTTTTTGGCAACAACAGCCTCTCTGACATCACCTTTAAACCATGCTGGCAGTTTTTTGGACTTCCTTCCACTTTTCTTAAAGCGTGGAATACAGCTGGTCTGGGCTTACAAGATAGTATTTTTCAACAACAGCCAAGCCTGATGTACGTCTTTAACCTTTGCAACTGCTCCTTTTAGTTTTTTCTTAACTGTTTTCCTCATTTTATCATAGTCTCCCTTTCGAAAGTTAAAAGGTAGTACTGTGGATTTCCTTACTATCCCTCCTCCACTAATTAAATCAAAGGCGATCATGCTATGATCACTATTGCCAAGTGGCCCCAACAACCTTATCTCTTGCACTAGATCTGGTGTTCCACTAAGGACTAGGTCTAATATGGCTTCCCCTCTGGTCGGTTCATGAACCAGCTGCTCCAAGAAGCAGTCATTTATTTCATCTAGGAACTTTATCTCCCTAGCATGTCCTGACGTGACACTGACCCAGTCGATACCGGGGTAGTTGAAATCACCCATTATTATTACTGTGCTGTAACGTTTGTTAGCTTCCTTGATTTCTTTGAGCATTTCATCATACATTTGGTCATTCTGGCCAGGCGGTCTATAGTACACCCCCACTGCCATTGCCTTCCCCCTTTTATATGGAATTTCAATCCATATAGATTCTACAGCAGATTTTGCTTCCTGCAAAACTTTAATCCTTTCTGACTCAATGCCCTCCCTAACATAGAGCGCAACCCCTCCACCAATTTGATCAGCTCTATCATTACGATATAGTTTGTACCCAGGTATCACAGTGTCCCACTGGTTGTCGTCCTTCCACCATGTCTCTGATATTCCAATCATATCTAACCTTTCATTTAGTGCTATATATTCTAACTCTCCCATCTTATTTTTTTTTTTTATTGAAAGGCTTCCAGAGAATACAAAGAATCATAAACCACAAAGATCTTCAAAGAAAATGCAACAGTAACAACATAACTTCAGATCACACCAACATTCAACAGTATGCCTTCATTTTTACAGTTTTGAGATAAGGAAATGGGGAGTAATAACCCCCCAACCTTCCTTTCCCCCCCCCCAAAGCCTCCCTAGCCCAGAACCCCCCTCCCTCCCAACCTCCCAAACCCCCAACTATGGCTTGCTAATGTTTAAGCACGGGAAAATGGTGAGCAAGAGGCACACACAGGGGGCAAGCTCCCTTTAAATTTTTTTATGAATTCCCCCCCCCTCTCATCCAGCACAGTCACGCTCCATAACGAGAGACAAAGGGGGCCCACACCAACTCAAAGCGCGCCAAGCGCATCCTACTGACCGCTACCCCTCGCTCCATAGTATACATATCCCACATCCGTTCCAGCCAAGCCTGAAAGGAGGGGGTCAAGGCACGCTTCCAGGCTGCTGCAAGGGATAATCTATCTGCATTCAGGCCGTGACGAAGTAGAGCAAGCTGCAGAGCCCGTGCACCCGGCACCGAGGCCCCAAGCAGGAAAATCCCCGGATCCCAAGGGATGCTCACGCCCAGAAGCAATTGTAGCCGGAACTGTATACCCCTCCAAAAGGCGCGAATGCGGGGGCAATCCCACCAAATGTGCCCTAGGGTACCCCGTTGCCCACAGTTACGCCAACAGAGGTACACCGCCCCAGGATAGATACGTGCGATCTGTGCCGGGGTCATGTACCAGCGGTACAGTATTTTATAATTGGTTTCACGGGCATTAATCGCTACCGCACTCTTCCACAAGTGTGATTCCGCCCCTTCCCACTGCTGCTCAGTATAGGAGAGGTTCAAATCGGAATTCCAAAGTTCCCTGTGTCTAGTAGAACACGATTGGGACCCCTGCAAGTGGGCATACAAGGTCGCCACGAGTCCTTAGTGGTGGTGCACCCTTCACAATACCGTTCCAGATCTGTCAGGGGCCCGAGCAACCTGGGGCCGAACAATCTTAGATCGAACCCAGTGTGTCACTTGCATATATTGATAGAGATGCCTAGCCGGAACGTCAAATTCATCTTGTAACGCACGAAAGGATTGCAATCGACCGTCATCAAAGAGTTGTCCGACCCGACTAAGGCCCTGATGTCCCCACTGCCGAAAGACTTTATCGCTTAGCCCCGGCGGGAAAGAGGCATTATCTACTATAGGGGCTAAAGGGGTTAAGTCCGTGTCTCGAGACCGAAAGTGCTGGTCCCAACAACGGAGGGTATGAAGAACATAGGGGTTGCTGGTGCATTTACCACGCCGGAGTTTGGGATCAAGCCACAGCCAGTCTCCTAGGCCGACTCCCCCCGCCAAGCTCATTTCCAGTTGTACCCAGCGCTTAGTGCTATCAGCAATCATCCACTCCACCCCCGCCCGACATTGCGCCGCCGCATAGTACCAGTGTAAATTGGGCATGCCCATACCTCCAGAGCGCGTACGGGCATAGAGAACATGACGCGCTAATCGCGGGCGACGATAATGCCATATGAATTTCATAAGCAACTGCTGCCAGGTCGCCAAAGTGGCCCAGCAATGGGAAGCGGCAGAACCTGAAAAAAGTAAAGAAAGCGGGGAACGACCACCATCTTGACTACGGCTATACGCCCGAACCAGGAAAGGAGCAGGCCATTCCAAACCTCTAGGTCCCGCCGAATCTGACAAAGCAGGGGATCATAGTTGGCCTTAAAGAGGTCCGCCCGCTCCACAGTCAAATGCACCCCTAGATAACGTAGGGCTCCGGACACCCAGCGAAGAGGATAAGCCGCTTGAAGCTCCCCGCAAACCGCCCCGGGGACCCCAACATTCAAGATCTCTGATTTGGTGTAATTAATTTTAAAACCCGATACCCGAGAATAGTTTTCGAACAACTGCATCGCAACTGGAAGAGAAGTGGATGGATCCACCAGGGATAATATAATGTCGTCCGCAAAGAGTGCAATCCGATATTCCGCAGGGCCAATATGGACCCCTTGCAAGCCTGGATGTTCTCGAAAGCTCTGAGCCAAGGGTTCCATCGCGAGTGCGAAGAGCAGAGGCGAAAGAGGGCAACCCTGTCGCGTGCCCCTCTCCAAAAAGAAGTGTCTCGAGTGACCCCCATTAATCCGAATGCAAGCCTGAGGCGTCTGATAAAGACTACGAACCCAACGGATATAATTAGAGCCAAAGCCCATTGTCTCCAGAACACAGCATAGGTATTCCCAGTCGACCCGATCAAAAGCTTTTTCTGCGTCAATCCCCACCAGCAGGGCTGGTTGTGGTTCCTGTTGGGCAACGTGAATAACCTGCAGCATACTCCTAATGTTGTCTGCAGCCTGGCGATCTGGCACAAATCCAACCTGATCTGGGTACACCAAGCCCGGAAGGACCCGATTCAAGCGCGCAGCCAGCACAGAGGCAAATATTTTAACATCAACATTTAACAGGGAAATGGGGCGGTACGACGCCGCATCGTGCAGAGGTTTACCAGGTTTTGTGTATCATCACTATCAATGCCTCACACTGGGACGATGGTAGAGAGGCCCCTCCCAAAATCTCATTGTACAAGATAGTCAAGGTTGGCGCTAATTGTGCCCAAAACGTCTTATAATATTCTGCTGGGAAGCCATCACTACCCGGCGCACTGCCAGTTTTCAATCACCGGATTGCAGTTTCCACTTCGTCTACCGTTAATTCAGAATCTAGTTGAGCCTGGTCAGGGTCAGAGAGATGCGGCAGAGCAATCCCCTGCAAATAGTCCTGTACACGATCCCGATCAAAGGGCTCTGCCTTGTAGAGCTGCTCCAAATAGACAGCAAAGAGATCACGTATCTCCCGGGAAACAACCCTCTTCCGCCCCCCAGAGTCACGCAGTTCGTGAACCACTCTCGCGGACTGCTGTTGCCGAAGACGCAAGGCTAGGAAGCGGCCTGTTTTATTCCCATGCTCATAAAAAGTTTGCCGTAATTTCCGGCGTTTATTATCTAATTCTTTCTGCAAACACGCATCCAAGTTATTTATTTATTTATTTATTTATTTAACATTTTTATATACCGCACTATTTATTATCAGCGCGGTTTACATAGAACTACAAAACATCAGATAAGATAAGATACATATATCTGTTTTTACATGGAACAGGAAGAAAAACTTGGAAAACAGGGGTAATTGTAACAAAGGATAATAGAACTTGAACTATATACATATGATAGTAATATTACTTGAAAAAGTATCATGTTAGATAGGGATGGGATTGGAGCTGTTTAGATGAACTTGTGTTATTGTGTTCTCTGGAAAGTATATGATGAAAAGGTGATGCTTCAAGGCCTTTTTGAACTGGGGGATATCAGAGATGGCCCTAATGTGTGGTGGGAGGGTATTCCACAGTTTTGGAGCACATAAGCTGAATGATCGGTTCACAGTTGAAGAGATGTATTTTAAGGATTCTTTTGGAACTTTAAGCATGTTTAGTTCCGAGATTCTTCTAAGCCTGTTGGAGGGGATAGGTTGGATCAACTCTGATAGAGAGGAGGGAGCAGGTCCTTTGTGAGCTTTGAAGACTAGTAGCAGGGTCTTGAAGGTGATTCTCGCTTGGATAGGGAGCCAGTGTAATTGTTTCAGGAGAGGTGTTACATGTTCTCTTTTTGGTGCCCCGAAGAGCACTCTTGCAGCACTGTTTAATGCGAGTTGAAGCGGGTTGAGGGTTGATTGGGGGAGCCCCTGTAGTATACAATTTGCGAAGTCAAAATGTGGGATAATTAAAGCCTGGTAGACAGTACGGAAATCATCTGGATCAATTAGTTGGCGAAGGTTTCTAAGGGAGCGAATCTTGAAATAAATTGCCTTTACAGTGTTGGCTATGTGGGTCTTCATGTCTAGATTCTGATCCAGGGTAACACCAAGATAACGGATGTGGGGTTTCACTTGCAACTTAGCATCTTGGACTTCAAGGAATGAAGGTGGTGTGAACTTGGGGTTTCTTGAAATGAAAAGTACCTCTGTTTTCTTGTTCTGGATTCTGAGATTTTGAGTCAGTAGCCAGTCTGAGATGGCGTTAAAACAGTTGGTTATGTTGGTGAGATTCATCTTATCAATGCAAAATGGCATATATAATAGGACATCATCAGCATAGATCATATAATTGACTTTGAAGGACCTGATAATGTTGCATAGGGGTTGCATGTAGATGTTGAATAATAATGATGACAAAGAGGAACCTTGTGGGACTCCTTGACCTTGGTGAAATGGCTCTGATGTTTCACCATTTGAGCGAACTTGCTGCCATCTTTCTGAGAGGTAAGAGTTGCACCATTCAAGAGCATTTCCACAGAGGCCCTTCTCTCTTAGGCGGACAATAAGAATGTCGTGACAGACCGAGTCAAAAGCAGCCGCAATATCTAAAAAGATGAGAACAAAGCCTTGTTTGATGTTGTCGATGCCAGAGTTTAAGCTGTTGAGAAGTGAGGTGAGGAGCGTTTCGACCCCGTAAGATTCCCGGAATCCATGTTGACAGGTATCAAGAGGCGCTTCAGTGTCGATATGGTCTTGCAATTGTCTGTAGACTATCTTTTCGATTATTTTCGCAAGGGTGGGTATGCTGGAGATGGGTCGGTAAGAGTCTGTTTTTTGCGGATCTAATTTGAGGTTTTTTAGTAGAGGTCGGATGGAAGTCTGTTTGAGGGCAGAAGGGAATGAGCCAGTGTCAAATGATAGGCTTATGATTTTGGATATTGTTGGAGCAAGTTCTTTGCGGAGGTCCTTTATCCAAAAAGCTGGACACGGATCGGTGTGTGCTGTGGATAAGTTGAGAGATGAGATAATATCTTCAATTAGCTTCAAAGAGGGGGTGGAGAAAGAAGCTAAAGGGGCTGGGAGTGCATGATCATTCAGGATAGTGGGTATTGTAATTTTATTTGTGCAGCATAACTTAGATTGTATGTAAAGGGCATAAGCTTGTGGGTTGATTTCACACTGGTGCTCCTGTGAGGGTTCTTTGGCTAATTTCTTGACAAGGGTAAATAGGTCGTGAGGTTTGTTTATAGCACGTTTAAGGATGTCTGTATGATATAGTCTCATTTTTTCAGAAATAGCTTTGCGGTGGGTTTCAAGATGTTGCATGTATGCAGACTGATTAGTATCGTTGCGTGATCTCCTCCATTTCTTCTCAAGTTTTCGCAAATGTTTTAGGGATTCTTTCAGATCAGATGTAAACCAAGGTGCTGTAGCTTTTCTTCTTAATGACTTATTTCTGGTGGGACGAGATGAGATGCGGTTAAGTCTGTTGTTCCAAGAAGTGATAATCTCTTCCAGGTTTAGGGTAGAATCATTAAAGAGAGCATCGGTTTCCTCAAGGATTTGTTCCCTGTTAAAAGGTTGGAAGCTTCTGGATGTGGTATTTGCATATTTGTTTATGTTCTTGTCATCGGAATATTGCTTCTTTTGAATGGGAATCTGGAACATAATGAGGTTATGATCTGACCATGGAACCTCTGTAATTGCTAGAATAATATTCTGAAGTTGGTTGAGAGCGGATAGAGGGGCAAATATGAGATCAAGGATGTTGCCTTTTATATGTGTGGATTGTTGTATGACTTGCTTGTAGCCTAGTGTTTCTAGGGCATCTATGAAGGCGTCAGATTGGTTGTCTTGTAGAGATGGTAGGTTAATGTCTCCTAAGATCCAATTGGGTCTGTTTGGATTCTGTGAATTGGAGGCAAGATTTATAATGGTTGAGAGATCATCTGGGGAAGGTGATGGCGCTCTGTAGACTAAGTTTATAGAGTAAAGGTTGTTAGAGATAGAGACTGTTTCTAGTTGATTGTTGCTAAAAGAGTCGACCATTTTAAGTTGGAGTCCGTTCTTAGCGATGATAAGAACTCCTCCACCTCTTTTGCCTTGTCTGCAGCTGGTGAAAACCTCATAGTTATTGGGGAGGAGCTGGTTGAGAATTATATTGTCTTCTGGAGAAAGCCATGTTTCGGTAACCATAAGTATGTCAAGGTTATTAGATGTTATTATATCTGTGACAGCTGGCCATTTCTTACGAAGGGAGCGAGCATTAATGAGGGCACATTTGAGGGGGCATGGTTGATTGTAGTTTTCTGAGTTTGACTTTGTAGTATGTTGAAGAGGTATGTATAATAAATAATGGTGATGAGAACGTTGGTCCCAGTTTACATTGTGGTAATTGGTGCGTGACCATTTTTGCCAGTTGTTATGTAAGATAGGTATGGAATTGCCTGAGGAAATTAGAGCCAGTATCTCTGGTATCAGACCTATGAGGAGGAGGTATAGGCCTAGAGTAATTTTGCAATGGAGGGCCATTGTGAGGCTGAGCTGAATGTCGTTTAAGAGGAGGAAATAAAGGATAGGGTTTATAATTTATGTGGTGAAGTGTTTAGTCTTTGACTAGGGGAAAAAAGTTCACTGGGAATTAGTTAGATGCAAGAAAATTGTTACAAAGCTTACCAAGAGATAGTTGCGATTTGATTAGGCAATGATCTTTACTGGAATTTAAAGAGGGAGAGAAAATTGCTTATCAGATGAGCAAGTACTGAGAAGAGTGTCTACAGGTTGATACAGTGTAATAATGTATGAAATGTACTAGTCCTACTTGAGACAAACTGTTACTTGAGAGGATGCTAGTAACAATAAGCGGTAAGGTATTAGCAGACACAGTGGTGAGATAGCAACATTGTAATATTGGAAACATTGTGCACAAAGATGTGAAACATAGGTATGGCCTTAGCCGTAAGAAACAGCAAAACCTCCAGGTAAATTTACTATGTAGAGGATATGATGGTTTAAATATTAAAACATTTCATGACTTACATTTCAAGTTTCTTAACAGTTGATAGTATACATTACAGGTTATTTAGTAGAGAGCAGTTCATGGAAGTGGCGGTTACTTTTCATTAGGTCTCATTTGTCATCGCGGATTGTGCTCAGCTCCAACTGGGGGGATTGTAATGAAGGTTGTAATCTAGGAGAAGGGCTGTCTCGGTTAGCGGCAGTTCTTTATGGGAGTCTTTGTGTCTTCCCGCGAAGTTGCTTCAAGCTCTGTGCTCAGGCCCAACCAGTGCCCCGCCTAAGGGCCACGCCAAAGGGCCCTCTGGCGAGGCCCTCAGGCGCGGGCCCGTCCAGGCACGGGCCCGCCTGGCGGCGGCTCTATTTCAAGCCGGGCCTGCTGCTCCTCCCCTCCCACAGCCCCGAATGGGCCGGAGTTGCTGCTCGGGAGGGCAGACCGGCCGGTGGAGACTTTCAGCCCCGATCAGGGGAAGCTGCCGCAAATTTAAATTTCCCGCCGGCGGCGGCTCTATTTCAAGCCGGGCCTGCTGCTCCTCCCCTCCCACAGCCCCGAATGGGCCGGAGTTGCTGCTCGGGAGGGCAGACCGGCCGGTGGAGACTTTCAGCCCCGATCAGGGGAAGCTGCCGCAAATTTAAATTTCCCGCCGGCGGCGGCTCTATTTCAAGCCGGGCCTGCTGCTCCTCCCCTCCCACAGCCCCGAATGGGCCGGAGTTGCTGCTCGGGAGGGCAGACCGGCCGGTGGAGACTTTCAGCCCCGATCAGGGGAAGCTGCCGCAAATTTAAATTTCCCGCCGGCGGCGGCTCTATTTCAAGCCGGGCCTGCTGCTCCTCCCCTCCCACAGCCCCGAATGGGCCGGAGTTGCTGCTCGGGAGGGCAGACCGGCCGGTGGAGACTTTCAGCCCCGATCAGGGGAAGCTGCCGCAAATTTAAATTTCCCGCCGGCGGCGGCTCTATTTCAAGCCGGGCCTGCTGCTCCTCCCCTCCCACAGCCCCGAATGGGCCGGAGTTGCTGCTCGGGAGGGCAGACCGGCCGGTGGAGACTTTCAGCCCCGATCAGGGGAAGCTGCCGCAAATTTAAATTTCCTGCCGGCGGCGGCTCTATTTCAAGCCGGGCCTGCTGCTCCTCCCCTCCCACAGCCCCGAATGGGCCGGAGTTGCTGCTCGGGAGGGCAGACCGGCCGGTGGAGACTTTCAGCCCCGATCAGGGGAAGCTGCCGCAAATTTAAATTTCCCGCCGGCGGCGGCTCTATTTCAAGCCGGGCCTGCTGCTCCTCCCCTCCCACAGCCCCGAATGGGCCGGAGTTGCTGCTCGGGAGGGCAGACCGGCCGGTGGAGACTTTCAGCCCCGATCAGGGGAAGCTGCCGCAAATTTAAATTTAAGTTGGCTCGAATAGTCCGCCACTGGCGCAGAACCTGACGCGAACCAGTTCGGGCGTGTTCCAAACCCAGGCGAGTAGCCTCCTTCACCAACTGGTCGTGGTCACGCGTCCACATTTTGCGCGTGCGGACCGCCTCAGCCATGAGTTGACCTCGAGCCGTAGCCTTATAAGCATCCCACACCGTGGGGAGGGGAACATCCCCAGAGTTATTAAGCTCAAAAAATTCAGTGAGAAAACGGACATGGTCTTGCACAGCACCCTGCCGCCTCAAGAACCTCACGTCTAAGCTCCAAAGCCGTTGGTGCTCACTGTACAATCCAGCCGGAAGAGCAAGCCAGCACGGGGCATGTCCAACCAAGTCAGCGCTCCATGTCCAGCCTTCACTCTCCTGTCCATCAGGCGCTGATCCAATAAAAAATAGTCAATGCGAGTGTGAACCTGATGGACTGGAGAGTAATACGTATAGCCTCTCTCCCCCCCATGGGTGTCCCTCCAGACGTCCCGCAAACCTAGGTCTAGCATAAAGCGTTGAAGGGCTCTTGCCGACCCCCCCCCCACCCTCCCCCCAGCGCGACTTGTGGAATCCAAGTGGGGCACCAAATGCGTATTACAATCCCCCCCCCAGAACAATGGGGCCCTTTGCAAAATCCGCCAATAAAGCTTTCAATCGTGCAAAAAAGGGCCCCTGACCTGTATTGGGCGCGTAAACATTAGCTAAAGTTAGCAAGTGTCCTTTTAAACGGATATTCAAAAAGAGCCACCTCCCCAGAGTATCTCGCTTTATCTCCTCTATCTGTAAAGAGAGGCTCTGATGAAATAGTAAGGCCACTCCCCGTTTCTTCCGTCCCTGCGCGTCTGAGGCCACCCGCACCTCAGTATACGGGGACCTCTTTAACCAACCCTGTTTACAATTCTGAAGATGGGTCTCCTGTAAGTAAACAATGTCCCCCTGCAAAGTGCGCAATTCTGAGAACAGCAGGGACCGCTTCCTCGGGGAATTAAGTCCCTTAACATTCAAAGAGATAAAGCGCACCATCAGCTGTTACAATCCAACCCCTCGCAGCCGCCAGTTACCCATAAGGTCCCAATGGCAGCTCCCCCCCAGCAAACCCGGAGAATTAGTTAGTCGGGCCCGCCCATTCCATCTTCCAAGAACAAAAGCCATAGTCCCTCCTTCCAAGCCCACCCAACCCCCCCCCTTCCCGTCAATACCACCTGCCTATCAAAGGTAATACAGGACACGGTAAATTGACCACAAACCCTGTTCCCCCCCAAACCCCCACAAAGCAACATTACAAGCAAAGCAGGTAATAACAGCTCCCCACTATCCCCCCCCCCCACCCTGAGTCAGCAACTCCATTACGTCTCCTCAGCAAGACAATATCATCATCAAGATATTTGCCAATCACCCGTCACCCCCCCCCCCTGTGTACTAGAGTGGGAGCCCAGGCCGGCTCACGCCAATGACCAATAACTCAGTGGAAAAATACTACTGAGTGAGAACTCAGAACGGTCAGGTATCAAGAGCCAGCCCTACTATCCCAGAGCTGAGGGTCGAGAGACCCAACAGATGGGGCTCGTAAAAAGGTAATAGGAGCGCTCCCACTCCCCAAAAAAAAATCAAGCGGAGTTACCCACTCGAGTCCACTTGGAGTGATGGGGCTTAGGGGGCGGCGGGTGAGGCTGAGTATTATCATCAACTAGTCCCGCCTGACGAAGAGCTCGCCAGGCTTCAGTATGGTCTTTTGCAGAAATCTTTTTGTTTCCCAAAAGGAAGTTCATTCGAAATGGAAAAGACCAAGAGTAGCGAATCCCCTTGCTATTCAGGACCGTCGTAATTGGCTTCATCTCCCTCCGACGCGCCAAGGTGAACGTCGAAAGATCTTGATAGATGGATACTGTGGCGTCCTGAAAGCGGATCGTTTTCCTCTCCCGGCCACGGCGGATGAGCAGCTCAGCATCAGAGTAGCGCAAGAATCTCGCAATAACATCACGAGGCTGATTATTGGGAGGCTTCCCTAAGGCCCGATGGACTCGTTCAATTTCCATCCCAGAGGCATGGGCAGTCAGGTCCTCCGCCGGGAGCAATTCTGTCATCAACAGCTTAAGCATAGTCGGCAAATCCTCTCCGCCTCCCACCGCTTCTGGAATCCCTCGAAAGCGCACATTATTGCGGCGGGAGCGGTTTTCAATGTCGTCAATTTTGTAGGTCAGCTCCATTGCTTGCGCATGCTGCCGGTCAAGCGCACACTGTAAATCCACCAAGGACCCATCATGGTCAACTACCTTGGCCTCCACATCCTCCACACGAATTCCCAGCTCTTTGACGTCGTTTCGAAGTTCTGCAACATCCTTCACCAGTTCCTCGCGTAAAGAGCGGAATTCGCTGGCTAACTCCGCAAAACCACTGCGGAGCTCATGTTTGATTTGAGCAGAGGTGAGTGGTTGATGGGAAACCAGGTCATCTTCACTTACAGTCTCATCATCAGTGTCTGATGGACGGATTTGCTCAGGGGGGCTGCCTGCGGCCCCAGATCTACTCTGCAGGCGCTGTGAGGAACGCATCCCCTCTCGGGTATCAGGATTTTTAGCTTTAGCGGCCATTCCGCAGGGCCCCCAATGCCACACAGTGTTAGGAGAGGGAGAGAGTCAATGTCAGCAAGGGCAGAGGTGCTAGAGAGGTCACGGAGCACTAGGCTTCACAAGCCCGCAGGACAGTTATTATCACACAGTGTTGGGAGAAAAGCACAAGCAATGTCCGCAAAGACCAAGGCTCAGAAGGAGCAGCAATGCAAAGATGGAGACGGCTGCCTTTGACCTCCTTGGGTAGATGGGCTGCCAGATATGGTGTTGAGTGCTCTGAAGGGCTGGATAAGAATAGATCACAAAAAGCCCCTGGCTGCAAGGTGTGCGCTCCAAGAGAGGATCCAAGATCAGAGAGCTCAGAGAAATCCCAGCAGGGCACAGGAGATCCATGCTGATAGATGCAGGCCTCAGCAGGGCTCTAAATCGCTAACAGGCAGGCACCATCGTTGGTTACACACATTATCCAGAGACTCTCGCCGAAACTCCAGGCCTTCTCCTCAGCCCCCCCGATGTAATTCAGAAGCCACGTGCAGGCAGCTCAGCCCCGGAAACATTGCTCCACCCGGCGGCCCACTGCCGCACGTGCTCCGACCCGACAGAGAGAGCCACGGGAACAGCTCAAGGGAAGCCTGCTCAAGCACCGCTCAGTCTACCCAGAGGATAGGGGCAGCCGCGGGGTGCGCCGGGCCCAAGACGAGCATCAAGAAGCGGAACCCAGCAGGCCTCACTGCAGAGATGGGCTCCACCGCCGCCCAGCCGCCAGAGCTCTTACCGGGAGACAAATCAGGCTTCCACAGGACACCGCTCGCCGGCGCCGACCCAGGGTAGGTGAATTCGGGGGAATTTGCAGAAGTTAGCGCATGTTAGCTGTAGTTTTTGTGGTGGTTGAGACGGAGCTCAGCTAGGATGCGGCCATCACACAGCGGGCTCACGAGCGCCCCCCCTCCCATCTTATTTTTTAGACTTCTAGCATTTGCATACAAGCATTTTGGAGAATGTATTTTATTCATATTAATTTGGCTGTTAGACATGGGTAATTTGGGATCTTTAAGCTCTGTCTGCTCCATACTTGAGGGCATTTGGGCTACTTTACTCTTTTGTGGAACCTCTCTGCTTTTGGTAGTATCCTTCAAAGATACATTCTTCCGAACCATCCGCTCTTGGGCGACTGTCGACTTTCCCCTAATATCTAGTTTAAAAGCTGCTCTATCTCCTTTTTAAAGGTTAATGCCAGCAGCCTGGTTCCATCCCGGTTAAGGTGAAGCCCATCCCTTCGGAAGAGCCCCTCCTTTCCCCAGAATGTTCCCCAGTTCCTAACAAATCCAAAACCCTCATCTCTGCACCATTGTCTCATCCACGCATTGAGACTCCGGAGCTCTGCCTGCCTTTTGGGTCCTGCGCGTGGAACAGGAAGCATTTCGGAGAACGCTACCCTGGAAGTTCTGGATTTCAACTTCCTACCTAAAAGCCTAAATTTAGCCTCCATAACCTCCCTACCACATTTTCCTATGTCACTGGTACCGACATGTACCAAGACAGCAGACTCCTCCCCAGCACTATCTAAGACCTTATCTAGGTGGCGCGTGAGGTCCACTACCTTCGCACCACCAATTCAAATAGGCTGCTTTTATATTCCTTAGGATTCATATCTTCTGGCACCAATGGGGCAGGAGCAACTGTGAAGTACAGTTAATGCATACTTCATTCATGGGGGGTAATACTTTGCCTCATTTTTCTTCTGTCTTGCCACTGAGTGTCACCAATAGACAGACCGTGAATCTTTACAGTTATTGCATATTTCATTCCTTGGGGCTAATACTTTGCCTCATTTTTCTTCTGTCTTGCATCTCTGCATCACTTCTGGTTCAGGCAGCTACAGTTGTGGTCAACATTATTGACACTCTTACAGTTCAACCCCTTAATGTCCAATATCTCCTAAAAAAAAGTGGCCATTGAAATGGCTTTGGACTATATATGCACACACATTTGACACATAAAAGAATCAAATAAAACAAGACCAATTAAAGGAAATAGTAGGAAATAGTATAAAAACTGGGACATTGCCAGGACATGATTATTGGCACCCTTTTAAACAATTCAAATCAGTTTGAACAAAAGAACAACATTCCCATTTCAGTAAAATTAAACACACATGTGATCAATTGTCAGTGCTAACATGACTTGATCAACCAATGAATGATGGCTCTAATGATTAAAATGGCCACATTCACTCCCTGTTCCATTTTCACAATGGTGAAGACAAGAGAGCTGCCTGAGACCGTCAGAAAAGTTATTATCACCAAACATCAAACTTCAAAGGGGTACAAAGCTATCTCCAAAGACCCTGGGAATCCTGTGTCTACAGCGTGCAATGTTGTTAAGAATTTTTTTGCTCATTGTACTGTCATGAACCTCCCAGGACGTGGTGGGAAGAGGAAAATTAATCCAAGAAGTCTTCAAAGGTTGGTGTGAACTGTTGGAAAAATACCATGTTCAACATCCAAAGAGCTTAAGGCTGACCTGGAGCAATTTGGAGTGGTGGTTTCAACCTGCACCATATGCCATGCACTAAACAAAGAAGGACTACATCTGCGAAGGCCAAGGAGGACCCCCACTGCTCAAAGACGGCATTAAAAGGCACGCCTGATCTTTGCCCAAACCCACCTTCAGAAACCACAATCCTTCTAGGAAAATGTTCTGTGGACAGTTGAAACCAAATTTGAGCTTTTTGGCAGTGCAGACCAGAGATACATTTACAGGCAAAGAAATGAAACTTATAAGGAAAAAAACAGTTAAATATGGTGGAGGTTCCATAATGTTGTGGGGCTGTTTTGCTGCCTCAGGAATTGGAGGCCTGGAAAGTATTAAAGGAGTCATGAAGTCGGAGGACTACCAAGGAATTTTGGACTGAAATACGCTACTTAGTGTCAGAAAGCTTTATCTTTATCTTTATTGAAACACTTGATAGACCGCCCAGGCTGGAGCATCAGGGCGGTATACAATCATAACAATGACAGCCGCTGGAAAAGAAGAGAGAAAGGAACGCCAAAAATAACAGGACAGAGAGAGGACAGCAAGAAGGGCAAAAGGAAAATGAGGGGAGGAGGGCGGAAGAACATGGGAAAAATTAAGGGGAATGGGAGGCGTGACTAGGGGGATAAAACACCATCAGTAGGGGGGAAGAACATGGGAAAATTAAGGGGGATGGGAGGCGCAACTAGGGGGAAGAACGCCATCAGTAGGGGGGGGAAGATCGAAAGCCTGACAGAAAAGGTGTGTCTTAAGAAGGGCCTTGAAACGAGTGTAGGACAGTTCGGTGCGGAGTGGGAGGGGAAGAGAGTTCCAAAGAGCGGGACCTAAGAAAAAGAATGCGGAGTGACTAGTGGATTCGAGGTGGGCCTGTGTAGGTGAGGGAAGGAAGAGACGATTGCCGTGGAATGAACGAAGGAGGCGGGGAGAGGGCTGAAGATGAATAATATTGGCTAAGTACTGGGGGGTATCGGAGTGAAGAGCCTTGTGAGCAAGGATAAGTAGTTTGAACATAAACCGGAACTTAATTGGGAGCCAGTGTAAGGAAAACAGACACGGTGATACATGGGAACGAATAGAGGACGAGGTGACAAGACGGGCAGCAGCATTCTGAACAAGTTGGAGACGACGGAGTTGGTAGGATGGAAGACCGGCATAGATAACATTACAATAGTCGAGATGAGAGATAACCAAAGACAGGACAGCTATGTCTGGGTCGAAGGTTGTGGGTCCTCTAGCAGGACAATGACCTAAAACATATATCCAAAAGTACAAAAGAATGGTTAAAAAGGGAAAAATGGACTGTTTTAAACTGGCCAGCAGTGAGTCCTGATCTCAATCCAATCGAGAACCTTTGGAAAGAGTTGAAATCTGCCATTGGTAAAAGGAATCCTGGAACTTATCGCAGTTGAAGAGTGGGAGAAACTACCAGCAGACAGATGTACAAAGCTTATAGATGGCTACAAGAAACGTTTGGAGGCTGTCATCACTGCCAAGGGTTGTGCAACCAAATATTAGTGGAGAGTGACATTAATCTGTCCAGATCATATTTTGTTGTTTTTCTCAGACATTACTACGTCTAAGTTGCACAGACATCTTTTTGTTGTTGTATACTTTTGAACATACTATTAAAATATTATGATGACATACAGTAGGAATATTTCCAATTATTTGTCATTGTACACAGCATACCTAAATGCAAGGGTGCCAATATTGTTAACCACAACTGTATTTGAAAGTTCATTTAAATTTCAATTTATAGACTGCTCAGTACCTGAAATACAGGATCTAGGTGGTTTACAAAGAAAAATTAATATATTTTAATATAAAATACTTTTTTCTCTTCCTTTGTTATATACATTATAATTACTACTACTACTACTACTATTGAGCACTTATATAGCGCTACTAGTCACATGCAGCACTGCACAGACACATAAGAGATAATCCTTGCTCGTCAGAGCTTACAGTCAGGGCAGGAACAAAATACGGCATTTACAATCTAGTCATGACAAAAGATAGAAGTCATGTTAAGACAATAACAGAAGTCAGAATCTGAAAGCAATAGTGAAGAGGTAGGTTTTCAACCTGGACTTGAAGAGGGGCAGGGAGAGTGCCTGGCGTATAGACACAGATAGTTGGTTCCAGGCGTAGGGTGCAACAAGGTGAAAGGAGCGAAGTCTGGAGTTGGCGGTGCGAGTGGAGGGCCTAGATAGAAGTAGTTTGTCAGAAGAGCAAAGTTCCTGAGAGGGGTTGTAAGGGGAGATAAGAGATGAAAGGTATTGAGGGGCCGAAGAGTGAATGCATTTATAGGTTAGGAGGAGAAGTTTGAACTGGATGTGGAAACGGATAGGGAGCCAGTGAAGAGACTTGAGAAGAGGAGTAATGTGGGCATGGCGAGGCTGGTGGAAAATGAGTCGAGCAGCAGAATGTTGAATAGATTGCAGGGGAAAGAGATGGCTTACAGGGAGACGAGCAAGGAGCAGGTTGCAGTAGTCAAGGCAAAAGGTGACTAAGGAGTGGACAAGCATTTTAGTAGTGTGTTCAGAAAGGAAAGGGCGGATTTTGCTACTGTTGTAGAGAAAGAAACGGCAGGTCTTAGCTACGAACTGGATATGTGTGGAGAAGGAGAGAGAGGAGTCAGACAACCCCCAAATTGCGGGCCGAGGAAACTGGAAGGATCAAAGAGCCATCCACAGAGAATGAGAAAGGAGGGAGAGGAGGGGAGGTTTTGGGGGGGGGGGGAAGACAAGGAGTTCAGTCTTGGCCATGTTCAATTTCAAGCTGCAGTGAGACATCCAGGCAGCAATGTCAGAAAGGCAGGCAGAGATCTTGGTCTGGATTGCCGGAGAGATTTCAGGCGTAGAGAGGTAGATTTGTGAGTCGTCGGCATAGAGATGGTACTGAAAGCCATGGGAAGAGATAAGCGCACCAAGGGTTTGGGTATATAGAGAGAAAAGGAGTGGACCAAGGATGGATCCCTGGGGCACACCAACTGGGAGCGGGGTAGGAGAGGAGGAGCCACCAGAACATACACTGAAGGAGCAATGGGAGAGGTAGGAGGAGAACCAGGATAGTACAGAGCCCTTAAAACCCAGCGAGGAGAGGATATCGAGGAGAAGGTTGTGATCAACAGTGTCAAAAGCAGCAGAGAGGTCGAGAAGGATGAGGACAGAGTAGAGGCCCTCAGATTTGGCCAGGAATAAGTCACTGGAGACTTTGGTGAGAGCCGTTCGGTGGAGTGTAAGGGACGGAAGCTGGACTGTAGAGGGTCCAGGAGGGAATGAGAGGAGAGGAAGTCGAGGCAGCGGTGGTGGACTGCACGTTCAAGTAGTTTAGATATGAAGGGAAGGAGGGAGATGGATCGATAGTTAGAAGGACAGGTGGGATCGAGTGAGGGTTTCTTAAGGAGAGGCATGACCACAGCATGCTTGAAGTATGCGGGAACAGTTGCAGTGGAGAGCCAAAGGTTGAGAATAAGAGAGATGGTGGGGACAATGGTGGGGGAGATGGGGCTTAGGAGATGGGTGGGGATAGGATCAGAGGAACAGGTGGTGGGTTTGGAGGAGATCATCAGGAAGGAAGAGAGGGTAGCAGAGGTAATAGGGATGGGGGTAAGAGTTGGGGAGGAGGGGAGGTAGATGAGGAAGTGGGAAATTGGAGGGTGATCTTGAGGATTTTGTCATGGAAGTAGTTGGCTAGGGTTTGGGCAGAAAGGGAGGGCGGGACCAGGGACGGGGGCACTTTGAGGAGAGAACTGAGGGTGTTAAAGAGATGGCGAGGATCAGAGGCGAGAGAGTTAGTTAGGTGGATGTAGTATTCTTGTTTGGCAAGAGCTATGGCTGACTGGAAGGAACAAAGCATGAATTTGAAGTGTAGGAAGTCTTCTGGGGTATGGGATTTGAGCCAAGCGCATTCAGCAGAATGGGCACAGGTGCGCAAATAGTGGGTAGTGGATAAAAGCCAAGGCTGGGGTGCAGAACGTCTCACAGGACGTGGGATGGGTGGGGCGAGAGCGTCCAGAGCCGAGGAAGGTGCAGCATTATAGGAGGTTACTGCTTCTTCGATGGATTTGGAAGACATAATTGAGGAAAGAGATGGAGAAATGGTGGAGGAGAGAGTCAAGGGATCAATAGTATGAAGGTTTCTAAATAGGTTGGAGGAGACAGGACGATGAAGTTGAGGCAGCGGGAGCTGAAGATTGAAGCTTAAGAGGTGATGGTCAGATAAGGGAAGGAAGAATTGAGTTAACAAATTACAAGCAAAGATACTAACTTAGCATACAAGAAAAAGAAAGAAAAATATAACGAAGACACTGAACTCAGTCATTACAAAAGAAATAGAAAAATGGCATTGAGTCCAGGTCAGAATCTAAAGATGGAATTTTTTCGTGGCCTCACAACAGCATTTTAAGCGGAACCTGATCAAAAAACACATATTGATTGGATGTAAATGTAATTTAACATTCGCAGGGGGTAAGTTTAAAGCAAAACCAGTGCCTTTGGCCACCACGTGCCTCTTCAATAGCGTAAAGTGACCTCGACGACACTGCTGGGATTTGAACGACACATCCAGGGAAATTCTTACACTCTGTCCCATGAACATCTTCTCTCCGGGATAAAAACAAATGAAAGATCCACTCTCTGTCAATTTTCAACACAAAAGGCCCCAGCAATGTAGATTTCTCCAAAAACTGAGGAAGAAGCTGAGAAGAAACATTAGATCTTTTAGATCTGACAAAGAAACACCATCTATTAGAGGCACCGAACACAGCCTTGCGTTTATTTTTAACAGCTAGATACTATGCAGACTTTTAAAGAACATAGGCCTCTGGTATATCCAGAACGTCTTTCATATTGCTCTTGAAGTCCTGAAATATTGGCCACGTTTGGGAAATGAGTAAGTCTAACATTTCAATATCTCAATTTATTTTCCATATTCTCAGCTTTTGTGAAAATATATAATTTATTTTTACCAAGATCTGCGAGTTAGTTTCAACAAAGTAATCTTCTCAGAAACACTTGCCAAGTCCTCCTGACATTTAACAAGTTGCAGTTCACAACTCTGAACATGAGGTTCGACTGTTACCACAACATTGTGCTGCAATTCTATTTTTGTTAGAAGCACTTTCTCCAGCCCAGTAAAAACGTCAGTAGAGGAAGTTTGTAGATCATTTGCCAGGGCCCCCAGCAGCAGGTCAGATATAATGCAGATTTGCATGGCATGAACCTGAGAAGTCCCCTGGAACCGATGAGGAACAAGTCCAAGGTCTGCAGACCCACTCATCGAATCCAGCACTGGATCGTTCTTAACTTCACCCAATTGATGAGGAAACTTCAAGGGTTGTAAATGCGATTTTTGATTTCCAATATTTATTACTGACTGGGAGTTCAGGTATCGAACTTACTCCAAATCTTCATACACTAGCCAGGGCTCCTTGCATCTACTACTACTACTATTATCATTTATATAGCACGACAAGGGGTACACAGCACTGTACAGATATGTGTAAGAGACAGACCCTGCTCATCAGAGTTTACAGTCTAGTCAAGACAGACAACTCAACAACTGGGGACAAGGGTAAATCTAGGGGATAGGTAAAGATATACATTGTTGGTGAACAGAAGAATAAGGATCAACAATATAGAGAAAATATCACATACAGCTTAGAATTATGTGGAAGACGACATAAACGAATTAGACCTTCAGTTTACAGTTATGTCATATCAAACATCCATTACCTTCTGTACTTAACCTTGGACTTAAAATTAACTTTGCCACCTCCACAGTTTTCACCGCAAACTGTTATCCATTTTCTCTTTTGGTACATCTTCGCACAACACTGAATGGGCCCTTTCCAATCACCTCACTTCTGTGAAATGCCACCGCACTGGAACCCATATAACAAGTCAAGCTTAAAAGAGTTAATCACTAAAGGCAGAAAATTATTTTTTTTTGTCAGATTGTTTGTAATGGGTGGGGGAGGGAACCCTCAAGAAACAAATCTTCCTTTTACTCAATTTAGTTATATGAACATTTATAAAAAAAATGGTGAAAGACTAAGCTTTGTGTATAAACAAGCAGGAACACCAAGGAGCTTTACAAAAAACTGTTACCATTAGTCACAAACACAGCACTACGTTTTGAACCCACAAACCTTTCATCCAGCCAGGTTTCTGCATCAGGGACCAACACTGGGACCAGCAGGGGAGCTAAGCAATTGCCGAACTGATGTGGCCTTTTGATGATCCTAATGAACGAACCTGTCAGCAACACCAAATTCATCATCTGAGGATTCATGGATGAGAACCCCTATCTGATGTAGATCTCTGTCAAAATTCAAAGCAACACCTTTCCCATGCATCAAGGAGTACCACAAGGCTTATCTCTCTCATCACTTTTATTTAACACATACATACAACCAATATGTGAACTCATGAAAAAACACAAAATCCAATACAAAATATATGCTGACGACATCATGGTGTACACCCCACTCAAAATGAACAATCCTGACCTCTCAACCATAACATCGTGTGTAGAAGAAATGATCACCTGGCTCAACGAAAACAGCCTATCTATAAACTATAAAAAGACAGAGGCACTCTTTGTTACAAGACATACATCATTCACTCCACCGGAAACAATCAACATACAGCAAAGATCCATAACAGTAAAAAAGAAGATTAATATCTAGGAATCATCATAGACCAGCATCTCACCATGCAACCCCACATTAAAAGAACCACTGCAAATGCATATCATAAAGTGAAAATCATCTGGAGGCTAAAACCAGTTCTTGACCAAGACTACTTCCATACCATTTGCCAGGCAGTAATCACTCCAACACTCGACTACTGCAACTTGCTTTACCAGGGCTCCCACCAACACTAAGCAAGCTTATTACTAAAGACACTAATAAAATAGTACACAGGAAAGGCTATACAAACAAAATTATAACCCTGAAAGACTTCACAAAAGCTAAAAAGATAACCAACAAAAAGGCATTCTCCCATGCAGCACCCATCCTATGGAACTCCCTTCCTGAGGAAATCAGAGCAGTAACAGAAATTAAGGATCTCAGAAACTAAAAACCCACCTTTTCACATCACACTTTGATCATATGACACACTCTTTCTCCCACAATGAAAACGGATAATCTAACAACAATTCAGATCCCTAACTCTGAAAGACACTAAAACGAATAACAAATGACAACGAAGGCCCTACCAAGAAAGACATAAAATAGCTGTAACTTAAACTATCCCACCCCCTTTTATTCCGACATTCTTTACCCCCCTCTGCAATTTCCCATCCTAACTTATCTCAATTAGCCCATCAAACACTAGGCAATTTTACATAGCATAAACCCTATATTCTTTATATAGTTGTTATATAGTTTATTGTTGTTTAGTTTTTCGTTATTGTACTTTGATCTCAGTTTCAACTGTAACTAAATATGTCTTGTTTAAGGTTCAGGCCGATTGTACATAGTTCTCTGATGTTCCATGTAACACCACAGATCTTTGATCTGTCCCTTAACTTGTTTTTTGTAAACTGCACCTGATCATTGGGAAAGTGCGGTATATAAGCGATTATTAAATAAAATAAAAAAATAAAATAAACCATTACACCACTCCAAATAGCACAAAACACTGCAGCATGACTCATCACAGGAACACCCAAGCATAAACACATTACTCCTATACTCGACCAGTTACATTGGCTCCCAATTCAAACCTGCATCAGATTCAAGGCAACATTAAACATCTTCAAAATCATCCACCAATTAACAGCCGACACTCTACAAAATAGCCTATTGACTCCATTACTACCTCATTGCTTGTAAAATAACATACTGCATAGCGTGTAGACTCCATTACTAGTTTAGAGCTACATGAGAGGAGGAGAAATTGAACAAAGAGAGCAGGCAAGTTTAGAGCTACAAGAGAAGGGTCAAATACCCACCACCACTGGGTCACAATTCCAGCTGATTCCAGGTCAGTAAATTGCAAAAATGCATTCCACTCCCCACTACCTCATTGCCTACCTTACACTCCTCCACACTCTCGCATCCTGCACACAGGGCATCGGACCCAACGAGCAAATCCCCTTGCTCCACCTATATACAACCCAACCTGTATGGACACCAGGCTCATCTTTCTCTAAAGAATATCAGCATACTAAGCCTGCAGTTCACAAACCGCACAATGCCACACGTACTACACCCACTCATCTCACAAATAGTGTACACATTAACCCAATCATAATGGACAACATTAGGTGTGCTCTTCTAAACACCATATCAATCAGGAACAAACTGAATACTATCCTCGACCTCATCCTCGACAAAATCTGGATATAATCTGCATCACCGAGACCTGGCTAGATGACTCAGACCAGGTCATATTAAATCAAGTAACCCCAACACGCTACTCAGCATTCAATTGCATCAGAGCACAAAAAAGAGGAGGAGGTGTGCTAATACTGGCCAGAAAGGAATAGAGATTTAAAACAATCTGTACCACTAATATGATCAAATCCAACACAATCACCATAGCTAACAAGTGCCTAAGCATCTTCCTCACCTACAGGCCTCCTGGAGCCACAACTGAACATCTCTCCATGGTACTTGAAGCAATATGTGCACACAGCAGAAAGCACAAACCCCTTATTGTACTAGGAGACTACAACCTAACCTCCACATCCACCAAGGAAGCTGCAGCATTCCTAGAAGCTATGGAGTCACTAAAATATTGCCAGACAATCAACGCCCCAACGCACCAGCATGGTACAACTCCGGATATGGTCTTTATTCCAATGCACTTGGTGGAACAAGGCAAGGCCACAACACCAACAATCACGCCGGCCCCTTGGTCAGATCATCATGTGATTAACTTCACCTTGACCCTGAATAAACCCCACCCAACACATGGAAGATGAGAGCATAGCCAGGTGTTTTAGAGCCTTCAACAAAGACTCATTCATAAACAAAATCATTCCACAACTCCAGCGGAAATATGACACCCTTGACCTAAGCATAGAGAAATGGAACTCCATAATATCTAATGCAACATCAGCCCCTACGAGTACAAAACCACAAGCACACAGGAGGTCCAACGCCCCCTGGTATTCAAGTGATATCAGAGATGCAAAGCGCACTCTCCGAAGACTGGAGAGAAAATGGAGGCGGAACAAGTCACATAACTCCCTGACTCAATACAGAACCAAGCAACTGGAATATAACAGTCTGATAAATGAGCGTAAACAGCAGCACCACACCAACCTAATCATGAAATCTGTCAACAGACTGAGAGAACTCTTTAGCATTGTCCAAAAGCTCACTAAGGACACCACGCAGCACTGTACCCACCATCTTGACCCACAGGAATTTGCGGACTACATGAAATCGAAAAACACCATCCAGACATGCTCCATCACAGCACATACAGATGACCATGAAATTTATTTATTTATTTATTTATATAACAAGTTTTGTATCCCGCCTTATCCTTCAATCAAAGCGGTCAGAACAAAACAGGTTACACAAAGGTAGGGGAAACATGCATCACATTATCAATACATAACAGTATACATAGGAAAATACAGTACCTGTCCAACATTACATTTAACTACATAAAACATGAATGAAGTAGAGGACATAATAAATGGACTCAACACAACAACCTCACCGTCAGACCCATGCCCAGTGTCTTGGCTCAAAGCCACAAGAAGCCAGCTCTCCCATCACTTTCACAAAATCATCAGATTCACTCCAACAAGGATACATGCCACAATCCCTGAAGCACGCCATGATACGACCAATACTTAAAAGCAACAACCTAAGCCCCTCTGAACCAAAATCATACCATCCCATCTCCAGCCTACCATTCCTTGTGAAAATCATCGAGAAGACAGCGCAAAGGCAACTTCAGGTCCATATGGACATGAATGCCCCACTGGACATCCATCAGCATGGCTTTAAACCCCAGCACGGTGTGGAAACACTACTCACTTCCCTCTTTGACAATCTCCTAAGAGGCATGGATAACATAAAGAACAGATTCCTGCTAGTATTCATGGACATCTCAGCAGCTTTTGACACTGTGTCCCACGCCAGGTTACTGCAACACCTGCAGCAGATAGGAGTATGCAAGAATACTCTGAAGTGGTTTACTTCCTACTTGGAAGATCAAACGCAACAAGTCAAATGCGCCCAAAAGAAATGACTGCTGTTCCCCGTCACGCAGGGAATACCACAAGGTTCAGCCCTGTCATCAATGCTCTTTAATATTTTACATCCAACCCATATGCAACATCATCAAACGCCACAAACTCCACTATCACCTCTATGCTGACGACGACATGGTGTATGCTCCAGTCAACCTACTAGCACTTAACACCACAACAATAACCAGATGCCTTGAAGACACGAATGCCTGGCTCACAGCCAATAACCTGACGGTCAACTATGATAAAACTGAGGCAATGTTCATCACCAGGAACCCCACCTTCATTCCACCACAAACTATCAGCATTCTAGACAAACTCATAGTAGTCAAAGATGACGTTAAGTACCTGGGCATTACAATGGACAGAGCTCTGAACCAGAAATCCCACATCACCAAAACCGCACACAAGGCCTATCAACATTTGAGAACCATCAGAAAGATCAAGCCAATACTCCGCCAGGACCACTTCCACACAGTGTGCCAAGCACTCATCACACCTCTGCTTGATTACGGAAACTCGTTATATCAAGACCTCCCTCAGCAGACCTTACACCCACTCCAAATGGTGCAAAACACTGCAGCACACATCATTACTGACACTCCAAGAACTGAGCACATCACCCCCGTCTTACAGCAACTGCACTGGCTCCCAATGATGGCCAGAGCAAAATTTAAAACAGTCCTGATCATCTTTAAAATCATTCACCATCTCTCGGCAGATGCACTCCAAGATATCATAACAAGGGATATCAGCATCAGACCAAGAAGGACCAATAATGACAACATGATCGGCACACCTGCAGGATATCACAAGACTAAACAAACAACTTCAAGAAGAGCTCCTTCACTACTGGCGTCCACACTTTGGAACTCCCTCCAAATGAGCCTGAGGGCATTAAATGACATCATAGACTTCCGCAAGGCCCTTAAAACCCTGCTCTTTACAGAAACCTATGAGCAGACAGACAACAGTCTCCACCCAAACGGTAATGCAACTACCTCCACCAACTCGATACCCACTCTTCCCAACTAGACATACGAGTTCATTGTATAATGTTGTTAAGCACCCTCATGTTAAATGTAATCCTCCAATTGTGATGTGACCACTTTGATTGTAGGATAAGGTGGTATACAAATCTGTTTAAATAAATAAATAAAATCTCATAACAAGAAATACAAGCACCCAACCAAGGAAAAAAATCAATATGAACATGATCATCCCACCTCACGAGTTTCAGAAAACCAAATATCTGTAAGAGCGCACTCACTCTATGCCCCATCAATATGGAACTCACTTCCAGATAACATGTGTGCGATCACTGATATCAAAGACTTCAGGAAGAAGCTCAAAACTCTATAGTACACAGACCACCTGGGGCATGTTTCTTAACCCCCCAACCGACGAAACATCCAAACCACCTCCTATTGACCCCAGGCCATGAACCAACATCATCTCCTCAATGTCGTGAACTTGATCTGTACATAGTTTGGTCAAATATATGACCCTATACAAATGTTAAGTTATTATTGGTCCACCCTCTCTCCCCCTATTGAGCTTGATTGTATAATGGTTAAGTGTTTCTTCTTTGATAGTTAAATGTTCTATGTATACTGTTGAGTTCTTATGTAAACCACTTTGATTGAAGGATAAAGTGATATAAAAAAATGGTTAAATAAATAAATGGCTTCAGTGATGGGTGACGTCTGACTCTGAATCTTGGCCACAAGGAAACACCACTCCCTCTAACAACATTGGCTTGCGCCCTAGAATCATTGTACTTCACCAGGAAGGGAAGAATAGAATGCTGATGGACACCTCCCCCACTGACAGGTGAGATTCCTCACATTGAGCCGTAATAGATCTGAGCTGAAGAGAGAGAAAAAACAGTGTCTGCAGGCGGAAAGGTTCAAGCCACCATCCTGGATTGCATCAGAAGTTTAATACAAAATGTTAATGTTACCACAGGGTAAGAGGAGTTTAAGGAGGGGAAGCTGAAAGATGGAGGTAAGGTTTATGACAGGAGGGAGGGTATGTTTTGCTATGGAAGATTGTTCTTTAAAAGGAGGCTTCTTGTTCTCAGTTGTGGGGGTTTTCTGTCAGGGATAAAGGCCTCTTTCTCACTGGCAGCCAGAATGCCTACTGATTTGTGCCCTGGTGGCCAGAAGTGTGTCCATCTTACCACCCAATTCTACATCAGTAAGTGCTCTATCAGAAAGATTAAAAACTAAGGACCAAGCTGCAAGAGTTGTTCCATTGCCATGATTGTTCCATGAAGTTCCACAATCCTCTGTTGTGACTACAGTTCTGCTATTGTCGCCACTTCCGCGGGCCCTGGTGAAAAAAAACTTCCTCCTGATGATAAATCCAAGGACTCTTCTGAAGAACGGTCAAAAGAAACCTTGGTTCTGTCCCGGGAAACCTCCCACTTATACATCCATGGGTATACTTGCCCTCGTTGGTAATCCTGGGCATCCCTACAGAACTTCTTTAATTTAGAATCCAAAAAGTCCTTGCGATATTGATCGCTCTGTGCTTCCAACTCTCCCCATCTAGTGCTGTCCGATTGCTCCCTCACTCCTTTCATCATATCATCAAACTGTTGGGTAAGTTCCTTAACTGTCTCTGTAGTCAGGGGCGGCCCAAGGGGGGTGCGGGGCCATGTGCGGAGACTCGGTGCGGGGCCTCATTTGCATAAGTGGTCTTATTTGCATAAATATTTGCATAATGTTACCATTCACTAACTTTTAGTAAACATGTCTCTTAATGAGTGTATGGATAAAGAAAGACTAAAAGATTTCTACATTACTATAATCCAGTGCCAACTGCCAGGCACATTAGGAACTACTACAAACGCTGCCCATTTAGAACCCATAGCAAACCCGCTGTATCCTGACAGCATTACCAGGACTCACAAAGCACCAGACCTTACCTATCAAAAGGAAACACTGCAAATATTAAACCAGTACATTTCAGAGAATACTGGGGAAAGAGAACAAGTGGCAATGTCAAATAGAAATTACATAAACAGAATACCTCAGCTCAGTTACACATGCAGAACATAGACCATCACCAAACAAGGAATCGCAATTTAGAAACAGGAAGGCAATAATTAAACTGGGAACCCCAAAAGCCAAACTTGGAATGTACAACAACACTGTAGAAATAAAACTATAAATCAATTTCCTCTTGTACCAAACAAAGCGCAGACGTTAATGATGCACATTTCCCAGAGCTTTCATATTCCAGTTAATAAATTCAAAATAAAGAGATATCTTTCTACCTTTTGTGCATTTTTTTTCAGTTGCAATTGCTCCAGCCACTTTCTTCTGGTTTCTTCATGTTTTCTGCTAACTCTCCATCGTCTGCTGTCCATTTGTCCTTTCTTCTCCCTTCTAGTTTTCTTTCCATCCTCTCTCTCTACATCTGCTTTAACATACTAATCTTTCTCCTTTTGCTCTTTCCTCATTCTTATTTCATCCACACAAATTTTACCCCTCCATCCTCAATCCCCACTTACTCTCCCAATACCCGGCCAATTGTAGATTTTTCATCCCTCCCACACAAAATATTTTTCCCCTCTCCATTTTACTCTCCCAGCCCCATCCCATTCTAATCCTCCCCCAACATCAGCTCCCTTCTAGTTCCAGTCTCACCCAGCATCCATTCCCTTCTAGTCCCTGCATCAGCCCATTTCCAGTCCTAGCCCCCCATCAACCCATTTCCAGTCCTAGCTCCCCCATCCATTTTCAGTCTGAGTCCCTTCATCAGCTCATTTCCAATCCTAGCCCCCCATCAGCCCATTTCTAGTCATTTCCTAGCCCCACCATCAGCCCATGTCAAATCCTAGCTCCCCTCCACTCAGCCCAATTCCAGTCCAAGCCCCCCCCCATGAGCCTACTTCCAGTTCTAGCCCCTCCATGAGTCCATTTCAATTCAAGCCCCCACCACAGCCCATTTCCAATCTTAGCTCCCCCCCAACAGCCCATTTCCAGTCCTATCCTAGCTGCTCCATCAGCCCATTTTCAGTCCTAGCTCCCTTCCCTCACAGCCCATTTCCATTCCAAGCTCCCTCCCTATCAGCTATTTGCAGTTCAAGCCTCCCCGTCCACTCAGTCCATTTCCAGTCCTAGCAATCCCCCAACCCATTACCAGTCCTAGCCCCCCATCAACCCATTTTCAGTTTAAGCCCCCCCTATAACCCATTACCAGTCCTAACCCCCCCATCAGCCCACTTCCAGTCTTAACCCCATCAGCCCATTTCCAGTCAGCCCCCCATAGCCCATTGCCAGTCCTAACCCCCCCATCAGCCCACAGCCCATTACCAGTCCTAACCACATCAGCCCACCTCAAGTCCTAACCCCTCCCCATCAGCCCATTTCCTGTCCTAGCGCCCCCATAGCCCATTAGCAGTCCTAACCCCCCCCATAGCCCATTAGCAATCCTAACCCCCCATCACCCTATTTCCAGACAGCCCCCATCAGCCCACAGCCCATTACCAGTCTTAACCACCCCCCCCAGCCCATTTCCAGTCCTAACCCCCCATCACCCCATTTCCAACAGCCTCCATCAACCCCCAGCCCATTACCAGTCTTAACCCCCCCTAGCCCATTTCCAGTCCTAACCCCCCCCAGCCCATTTCCAGTCCTAACCCCCCCCAGCCCATTTCCAGTCCTAACCCCCCCACCCCATTTACTTTCTGCCTCCATCCGCCCCAGCCCATTAGCAGTCTTAACCCCCCCTAGCCCATTTCCAGTCCTAACCCCCCCTAGCCCATTTCCAGTCCTAACCCCCCCCACCCCATTTCCAGTCAGCCTCCATCAGCCCCTGCCCATTAGCAGTCCTAACCCCCCCCCACCCAGCACATTTCCAGTCCTAACCCCCCCCAGCACATTTCCAGTCCTAACCCCCCATCACCCCATTTCCAGACAGCCTCCATCAGCCCCCCAGCCCATTACCAGTCTTAACCCCCCCCTTCCCTTCCCTTCCCTTCCCTTCTGGCAAATTAAAAAAAAAAAAACCTGGCTCTAGCTGCTGCCGCTGCCGCTGCCGCGTCCGTCGCAGCAGCGGCAGAATGAAGTGTCCCGCGGGGCCCCCTCTCCTCGTTGAGCCCTCTGCAAGGGCTTTCAGATTCGCGAAGGGAGAGTGCTCCCTCGCGTCTCTGTAAAGCCCGCAGGGGCTAATGGGAAATTTCCCATCTGCCCCTTTAGACGCGAGGGGCTGATGGGAAATTTCCCATTAGCCCCTGCGGGCTTTACAGAGACGCGAGGGAGCACTCTCCCTTCGCGAATCTGAAAGCCCTTGCAGAGGGCTCAACGAGGAGAGGGGGCCCCGCGGGACACTCCATTCTGCCGCTGCTGCGACGGACGCGGCAGCGGCAGCAGCCAGAGACAGGTTTTTTTTTTTAATGTAATTTTAAAAAAAAAAGCAGAATGTTCTTTGCGCGGGGCCCCCTGAAACGCGGGGCCCTGTGCAAAAAACATTCTTGCTCAATGGACGGGCCGGCCCTGTCTGTAGTAGTGTCACTGTCATAGTATGCACAAAACTAACCCATTTGGAGACACTGCCCACCGCCCCCCAGAGAGTTATAACCAGTGGTGCAGAGGAGATGACTAATTAATGCTTCTGTGCAAGTGATTGGTGAGATCTCATGCGGATTATTGTGTCCAGTTTTAGAGCCTTTAAGGTACATTTTATAAAGGGCACCAAGCCAGAAAGTCTAGAAAAAAAGCAGGATTGTCCAAGGTCAGACAGATTTTAAAAATGTGTACGTGCCCGTGTTTGTATAGACATCCCAGGACTGGTGGGAGTGGAGGAGTAGCCTCCAAGTGACACGGGTTCAATTCCCACTAGCACGCCTCTTTAATGTGCATTACCAAGTTCAAATTACAATGTAAACCGCCTCGACTGAAATGATGATAAAGCGATATAAAAAAACCTGTTAAATATTTAAAATAAACTTAAGAAAGGGAGGAATCTATTAGCTTAATGTTTAGAGTAGCGGGGCTAGGTCCAGGGAAGCTGCTTGCTGTGATTTTTGGCAAGTCAGTTAACCCTCCGTATTCTCTGCACCCTCTGAATGTTTTACACCCAAAACAAGCACTTTGCTGATGCCTATTTGTGTCTGGAGCAGGTCTAAACTTAGATGTCCCTGCAGACGTCCAACATTTCTGAGATCAAGTGGGGATGTCTAAGTCCATTCCACTGCCCCAGAGATGCCTCCATCACATCCCCTACCCACTTGGACATTCCTGCACTGTAGATGTCTTTAAAAGCCAGAGACGTCTCTGTGATTTGGACATCCAAATCACGACACGAGCTTTTAAAATGACCCTCTCTAGCTGCAAAAGGACATATACCGAGAAGGGCAACCAAAATCGTGCAGGGTTTGCAACAAAGGCTCATTGAGATAAGATTTGAGATCCTAAGTAAGTGTATCCTAGAGGAGAGGGGACTTGGGGGGAGGAACACTCAAAGGCATGGGGAGAGAACTAGAGATTGTGGTAGGAGGCTCGGGCGCATTAGGAAACATTCCAACACTGGAACGGTGACTGATGCACAGACTGACCTCCCAGAACATAAGAACATAAGAAATGCCATACTGGGTCAGACCAGGGTCCATCAAGCCCAGTATCCTGTTTCCAGCAGTGCCCAATCCAGGTCACAAGTACCTGGCATATTCCCAAAAAGGCACATAGGTTCCACAATGCTTGTCCCGGGGCAAGCAGCGGATTTCCCGGGTCCTCTTTAAAAATGGTTTATGGACTTTTCCTCCAGGAACTTGTCTAAACCTTTTTTAAACCCAGCTACACTAACCTTCACTACATCCTCCAGTAACAAATTCCAGAGTTTGATTACACATTGACTGAAAAAATATTTTCTCTTGTTAGTCTTAAATGGGTTACCCTGTAGCTTCATTGCATGTCTCCTAGTCTTTCTACTTTTTGATGATGCAAACTGATCTACGTTTACCCATTACATTTCATTCATTAATTTATAGACCTCTATCAAATCTCCCCTCAGCCATCTCTCTTCCTGGTTGAAGAGCCCTAATCTTTTAACCCTCTCCTCATAGGGATATCCTTCCATCCCCTTTACCATTTTGGTGGCTCTTCTTTGTACTTTTTCTAATTCCATTATATCCTTTTTAAGATATGGTGACCAGAATTGCACACAATAGTCAAGGTGTGGTTGCACCATGGAAGGACACAGAGGCATTATGTTTTATTCTCCATTCCTTTCCTTATGATTCCTAGCATTCTATTTGCTCTCTTGGCCATCACTGCACACTGGGCTGGACACAGAAACTGAAAGAGAATTCAAGAAAGCCCAGGATAAGCAGAGAAGATCCTTGGTCTACTACTACTACTGAGCCACAGAGCAACTGGGGTCTGTGACAATCCACCAGGAATTAAAATGGTCCTGTGATGAGGATCTGCTGTTCAGCTCTCCATGTTGTCTTTACATTTTACGTCTGTCAGAGAAACATCTGCGTTGGGCTTTGATGACGATTAACATACTGGTGCCTCTATTCATTGGTTGACTACTCATCAGGCTTATATTTCACAAGATATAATCTATTACTACTACTACTTATCATTCATTAGTGCCACATGGTGTACACAGCACTGTACAGACACATGTATTATTTATTTATTTTGAAAATAAATAAATATGTAACATGTAAGAGACTGTTCCTGCTCATCAGAGCTTACAGCCTAATCAAGACAGACAAGAGAACAACTAGGGACTGCGATATAAACAGATAACTAAAACCGTATTCTTCAAACTGAGGATCATCCAACACCTCAGACCTCTTATTGACCTGAATGACTTCAGAACAGTAGTCCAGGCCCTCATCACACCACACATCAACTACTGCAACAGCCTATTACATGGATTAACCAAAAAGAATCTAAATATTTTACAAATGGCACAAAATGTCATAGCCAGAATCATATTCAAATCACGACTGTCAGACCACATCACACCCATTCTATAGGAACTCCATTGGCTCACAATTTCCAGTAGAACAAAATATAAAGTCATAATGACCACCTTCAAACTAATCAATAACATAGCTCCTTGTCACCTCTCATCTTTGATCTACCTCCAATTGGACAACAGATCCAGGAGAAGAATCAACCAGAATACCCTCACAGTTCCACTTTCAGTCCTTAACACCAAACAAAATACGAGCAACAGGGCTTTCCCATATGTAACCCCTATACAATGGAACTCCCTCCCTGAAATCTTAAGAGCAATTCAAGACCTCCAAACTTTCTGAAAAGAGTTAAAAACATACCTCTTCATCGAATGTTACAGCAATTATATCTCCAACAGCACTTAAGCTCCAATCATCACCCCCAACACTTAATCCTCCAGGTCTAACAGCACCTTAGCACCAATCTTCACCCCAACACTTATCCTCATCTACTCTCCCCCTTTTTTCCTGCTCCCACTCTGCCGCCCCCTCAAGCAAAGTCAACCCTAACAGCATTGAGAGATAATATGTTGAATTTGCGTCAGAGATATACCATGCATGTAACACCTTCCCGAATTTTTACAAATGTACATAGTTTATGTAAATAGTTAATTGTTATAACTTTTTCATAATGTTCCATGTAAAGTTCTGTTTTGTTACAATGTAAACCACCCCTGATCTCTGGAAGGGGCGGTATAGAAAAACCTTTCAAATAAATAAATAAATAAATATTTAGTTGAATGGCAAGGAACACATAGGAGGTGAACAGGAGGCTGAGGGGATCAGGATCCAAAAGCCGTCTCAAAGAGGTGAGTTATTAACCTGGATTGGAACAGGGCCAGAGATGGAGCCTGACGTACTGACTCAGATAGTTTGTTTCAGGAATAAGGAGCAGCAAGGTAGAAAGATCGAAGTCTGGAGTTGGCAGTGAAAGAGAAGTGCACAGATAAAAGGGATCTGCCAGAAGTGTGGAATTCCCAAGGAGGGGTGTAGAGTGAGATAAGAGAGGAAAGGTAGTGAGGAGCAGCGGAAGGAAGGCACTTATAGATCAGTAGTAGAAGTTTGAACTGAATGCGGAAAGGAGATCCTGGATTCTTTACAGGGAGAACTATTCTGGCAACCAGTAACAGAACCCACACATGAAGGGGCCATACTGGACTTGGTGCTTACCAATGGGGAAAGTGTTTCTGATGTTATAATGGGAGATCATCTTGCATCCAGTGATCACTAGATGGTGTGGTTCAGCATTAGTACTAGGCCTGATAAAATCTATTCCAAAGCAAGGTCTTAGGCTTTAGGAAATCTAACTTTGCCAAGATGGGACAATACCTCAAGGAGTCATTAGCGGGATGGGATCAGCTGGGGGGATATAGAAAAGCAATGGACAAAACTGAAAGGGGATATTTTAAGGGCAACAAATGTTTTTGTTAGAAAGGTAAATAAATGTAAAAGGAAAAGGAGACCACTATGGTTCTCAAAAGAAGTAGTTGAAAAGCTGAAGAAAAAGAGAGGCCTTCATAAAATACAAGAGATCACAGAGGAAGACGAGAATCTACTGTATATGTGGAAAAACTTAGAGAAGCTAGGAAAGTAGTCAGGAAAGCAAAGATACACAAAGAAGAAGAAATAGCCAATGCAATAAAATGCGGTGGGGGGGATAAGACATTTTTCAGATATGTTAGTGAGAGGAGGAGGAGGAGTAAAAGTGGTATTGTGAGACTCAAGGGTGAAGGGGAGGAATATGTAGAAGCTGAAAAGGATAAAGTGGAATTGCTTAACAGATATTTCTATTCTGTATTCACAGATGAAGGGCCAGGAGCAGGACCTCAGAAAGCACCAACAAATAGGAACAGAAGTGACAGGGATCTTGAATGATTTTCAGAAGACTGTGTTCATGAGGAACTAGCTAAACTAAAAGTAGCAAAGAGATGGGACCTGATGGGTTACATCTGAGAATATTGAAGGAACTTGAAGACATTCTAGTGGCTCCTCTGACTAAGCTTTTCAATGCTTCTTTGGAGTCTGGAGTGGTCCCAGAGGACTGAAGAAAGGCACACGTGGTCCCTTTACAGAAAAGCAAAAGTAAGGATGACGTTTGTTAATTACAGGCCAGTTAGTCTAACCTCTGTGGTGAGTAAATTATTGGAAACACTGCTAAAACAGAAGTAGTGAGGTTTCTGGAGTCCAGCAGATTACAGGATCTGAGGCAGCATGGATTCACCAGAGGCAGGTCTTGCCAGACAAATTTGATTGATTTTTTTTGACTGGGTGACCAGGGAGTTAGACTGACGGAGAGCCCTAGATGTGGTGTATTTAGATTTCAGTAAAGCCTTTGATACCATTCCACACAGGTGACTTATAAACAAACTGTGCTCCGTAAGGATGGGCCCTAAAGTGACTGACTGGGTTAGAAATTGGTTGAGTGGGGGGCGACAAAGGGTACAGGTAAATGGAGCTCACTCTGAAGAGAAGGAGGTTGCCAGTGGTGTGCCCCAGGGATTTGTCCTTGTTCCACTTCTTTTTAACATTTTTGTTAGTGATATAGCGGAAGGGCTGTTGGGTAAAGTTTGCTTGTTTGTGGATGATACCAAAATCTGCAATAGAATAGACAAGCAGGAAGGAGTAGATAACATGAGGAGGGATCTAGCTAAACTTTTAGAATGGTTGAGAATTTGGCAGCTGAGATTTAATGCTAAAAAATCCTGTTTAGGCATTTGGGCTGCAGCAATCCAAGGGAGTGGTACAGTATAGGGGATGAAGTGCTTCTGTCCACAAAAGAAGAGCGGGACCTGGACGTAATTGTTTCTGATGATCTTAAAGTGCTAAACAGGTAGAAAAGGTGACGTGAAAGCCAGAATGTTGCTTGGGTGCATAGGGAGAGGATGGTCAGCAGAAAAAAGGAGGTGATAGAGCCTCTGTATAGGTCTCTGTTGCAAACTCATTTGGAGTATTGTGTGCAATTCTGGAGACCAGACCTTCAAAAGGATATAAACAGATTGGAGTCAGTACAGAGGGTGGCTACTAAAATGGTTAGTGGTCTTTGTTATAAAGCATATGAGGACAGACTGAAAGATCTTAAAATGTATACGTTAGAGGAAAGGCGGGCTAGAGGTAATATGGCGGGGATGTTTAAATAGCTCTGTGGCATAAATGCACAAGAGTAGAGCCTCTTTCGACTGAAAGCAAACTCTGCTTTGAGTTGACATAGGGTGAGGGTGAAAGGGAATAGATTCAGGAGTGATATGTGGAAATATTTCTTTACTGAAAGATTGGTAGATGTGTGGAATAGTCTCTCAGTGGAGATAGTAGAGACGAGGACAGTATCTGAATACAAGAAAGCATGGGACAAACACAGAAGATCTAAAAGGCAAAAAGGGGACTATTGCATTTGCATGGAAGGGCCATAGGCCATGTGGTCTTTTTCTGCCTTCATGTTTTGTGTTTCTAATGTATATATAGGGAGCCAATGAAGTGGCTTGAGAAGAGGGGTTACTTGAGCCTCATGACACTGGCGGAAGTGAAAGCGCTATATGGATGACAAATATAAACATCTATAAGAAAAGCATGTGGACAATTTAGATGAACAATTGTAAATAAAATACACAAAGAAAGTAGATGATTAAAACAAGGTAACTGAAATAACAGAACTATGTTGCTAAAAATATCAGATTAAAAAGTGACAATTACAGAATACAAAAATATTGAAAATTTAAGAAGAAGTAGATAAAGCCTGGGAAAAGTAGAAAAGTTTGAGCGGTTTCCTAAAATTCAGATAATTACTTTCTGTGCGGAACTTGTCAGATAACATATTCGAAAGAGATAGAGGTTGCGTAAGGGTGCCCACCTTCTGACATAGACAGAGGGGACTTCCAAAACGAGGGCACTCCTAAAGAGGATACTTCCCTTAAATAATGTGGGCCATGTTCACGAAGAACTTTAAATCTTAAACTGAAGAAGGAACAATCTGACAGTTTATGCTTTGGGCTAATAGACTCCCTAAGTGCATAACTTGTTAAAAGACGGGCTTTGAACTAATTAGGTGAACCAAAAGGTAAGCAGGAGACCCCAAATAGATAGCGGTCTGCATAAGTCAGACAGGCCATGGTGTCCTGATCGCAGCTTGAATATAGCTGAGGCATTAACGGGGAGCTCGTTAGAACCCCTAAATTATGAACAGTTCAGAGCAAAGGTAAACCCAAATTAACTCTTGTCATAGGAGAGATGAACTCGTTCAAAAGATTTCAGTTCTATCCAAGTTTAAGACAAGCTTAACTGCCCGAAACCAGTTCTACACAAGGGAATAACAACATCACCGGTACTGTCAAAGGGGTTATGAAATGCACAATCCCAGCATCGAACACATTTCAGACTTAAAGGCAACGAGGGAGTTAAACAGAACGTGTTGTTGGATTTTTGTAGAGGAGCAGCTGATCATAATGTTGCTGTCTTCTGAAACTGCTGACTGAATTATCTAAAAATAACAGCGTGACACTTGCATCTTATCACTTGAATCTTCCGGTACAATTAGCCACCTGTAATTGGCCTGGAGAGATGTCAGCCAGCTGATGTGATATGTGAAGCCCGTGTGACTGAAGAGGGGCAGATGTGAAGGGTACAGTAATGGCCTGAATATAAGGTGACACCCAGCTGCTGACCAGGGCCAGCCCCAGAGTTGGTTCAAAGTGTTGAAGCTTAACCTTAAGCCTTACACCCCCCTCCCTCAGCTGTCAAAATGTATTGTTTAGCTTTAAATGCCCTCCAGAAGTTGCCGCCCTAGGTCACTGCCTAGTTTGCCTGACCCTGCTGCTGTCGCCTCCTGAGTCAGGGTAGGAAGCCGCCACTGTTTCCTCCACTGGGGCAAATGAAGCCTGCTGACTCCTCTACTGATGCTTCCAGTACGAGGGCTGGCATGAGGCTGATGTGTCCCTTGGATCAGCCTTGGTTGTGACTGCTTGACAAGGCAGAGTTTGAAAACAATTTTTCCACAGACATCCTATCTTATAGTCAGGCCTATACGGAAGCATTGCACATTTGTCATTACCGTCACCTTTCTGCTCCGGATGCTGTGTGTAACAAATGATCCAGGCAGGAAGGGTGCAATGAACATGGAGGTAGTAATACAGCCGGGCTGCCCGATACTCATGGCTTCAGTTCCGAACAGCAGTGCTGAGAACTCGCAGCAGCAGGAACTGGGGTGCTTAGACGCTTCTCCTGCTGCCTGGCCACATGGGAGACTGGGAGACAGTGGAGCACTGCTGGGGGTAAGAACAATGACTGCCCTGCCTACCTCCTCCCAGCACCTCAGACTGGAGGGGGAGGGAACCCTTCACAGAAATAGCCCAGTTCTTAAAGCATTAGGCTGGATAAAGGAAAGCCAGATAAAGGAAAGCCAGAGTTCAAATCCTGCCTCTCCCCCTGCATAGCTCACAAAGCCCTCGAGTATTTCAGGTATAGAACTTGGATTGTAAGCCTTTGGGATTGGGAAGTACCTGATTGTAATCCAGTTTGATCTTGAATTTGGAAAAGGCATATGGTCAAATCTCAAACACCAGGCAGCTGGTTTTCTCTGTGCTGCACCTCCCAACAGCCCTGGGGGTGCAGCCTTCGACTCCCACACAGAGCATCAGTCTGCTCATTAGGGATGTGTTGACAAAAACTTGCATTTTGTGTAAGTCTCATTTGGTTTTCACAGCTTTTTTAAATTTTTTGCATTTTGTTATACATTTTTTCATTTGTAACCTTTAAGCTTGTGTTTTCAGGTAATGTTTGTTTTTCTATATTTTAGTTTACTTTCAACCTCCTTTATTGATCTATCCTAAAAATGCTTTGTTAAATGAATGGTGCATTATTTTGTTACATATTGGCTAGAGCTGCTGAGTAGGGCTACTTTGAAATGTATCGTCCTTCCAGCCTGCCTCTAAACGTTTATTTGTGTCTTCACATCGGTGAGCAGTTTGTATCTGTTCCCTCACCAGGATCCCAGATTCAATGCAGAAGTGGATCAGACCACAGGCTATAGGACGCACAGCATCCTCTGTATGCCCATCAAGAACCAAAGGGAAGAGGTAAGACCATGTCTCATAGACACTCAGATACTAATATTCAAAAGTTTTGTTCAGGTAATGTTGGCGTTACCTGTTTAACTCTTAGATTGGTTAACTGTTGTCCAGACAAAAGTTACCTGGCTAAATATGGGAGAGGAGAGAGGTATGTTGGGGTCATTGTTAAATATAGGTACGTAATGTTGATATTCATGTTGTTAAGTGCCGTCGAGTCGGAGTCGACTCATGGCGATCCTCTGGATAGCTATCCTAAATTGTGTTCGGTCTTCAGTCAGGCGGCTCATTGTTGACAGACTGGTACCCGTAGCTGCTGTTATTGTATCGATCCATCTCATTGCTGGCCTTCCTCTTTTGCGTTGACCTTCTATCTTGCCAAGCATAATGTCTTTCTCTAATGATCTCTCTCTTCGCATGATGTGTCCAAAGTATGAAAGTCGAAGTCTTGTCATCTGAGCTTCTAAAGAAAGCTTAGGTTTGATCTCCTCTAGTACCGACTGGTTTGTTCTTCGGGCAGTCCATGGTTTACACAGTATTCGCCGCCAGCACCATAATTCAAAGGCATCAATTTTCTTCCTGTCTATCTTTTTCACTGTCCAGCTTTCACATCCATATGATGTTATTGAAAATACCATGGCTTGAACAAGTCGAATCTTTGTATGGAGAGAGACATCTCTGCTCTTGAGAATCTTATCTAGGTCTTTCATAGCCATTCTGCCAAGAGCAATGCGTCGTCTGATTTCTTGACTGCTTGTTGCTTCTTTATTGATAGTTGATCCAAGTAGGTTAAAGTTGTTCACAATTTCAATTTCTTCTCCTTCAACGATGAACCTGTTGATTATGCCAGTTGTCATGATCTTCATAGAAACATAGAAATATGATGACAGAAAAAGACCACATGGCCTATCTAGTCTGCCCTTCCATATCAACAACTACAACAGTCCACTTTTTTCCTTTAGAGATCCTCTGTGTTTGTGTTATACTATACATTCAGTGTTATACTATTGGATGATCACTTAGATATCACTACCCAGCAGTTCAAACTGAGTCCATTTAATTCTCTGTATAACGTCGATGCAACAGTTCATTTCAACTTTATTATCTTCTGTCCTTATTTTACCCTTCCAATCCATTAACGTCTTTTTCTGTATTTAAAACAAATGCTCAACATAGTGCTGCTGCTATCATCAATAGTAAAGTCCTGCTTTTCTCTCTTGTCTCCCCATCTGCATTATTAGAAGCAGTATTTCCATTGCCAGAATACTTCTCCTTCTAGAGCTGTAGTTCCCAACCCAGTCCTCGGGTACCCCCAAACCAGTCAGGTTTTCAGGTATCCACAATGAATATGCATGAACTGCTTCCATCGTATGCAGATCTATCTCATGCATATTCATTGTGGATATCCTGAAAACCTGACTGGCCTGGGGGTACTCGAGGACTTGTTTGGGAACCACTGCTGTAGAGAATCCAGGATCTCCTTACTTCTAGATGATACTGCAGCAGGAATGTGCCAATCAACATCAGACATATTGAAATCACTTAGCAGAAGCACTTCCCCTTTTATAGGAATACTGTGATTCTTTCCATTAAATCTCTGTCCACTTCTGCCTGTGACAGAGCTCAGTATCAGCCCTGCAATTGTATTGCTTTAGTATTATTCTTTACAAATAACTCCATTGCTTCTCCCATTCTTCCTATCCTCATTAAAACGATGAAGTAGTGGCGTGTGGGGCGGGGAGGGGGGTATAATATGGCATGCAGCATAATTTAAACATGTTAACCTATATACAAGTTGGGAAGTAGTAGGGGGGTGTTTCTTAATTGTTGTCATGTCTTGCCATGTTCGGGGCCGGGGCCAGTTATTGGTTGGACCACATCTCCATGACCGCCACCAAATCCACACCAGCTTCTTCCAGTATAGCCTCTAAATGATTAGATTGTAAGCTCTGAAGAGCAGGGACCATATTTTACCTGTCTCTGTACAGCGCTACATATGTCTTGTAGCGCTATACAAATGATCAGTAGTAATAGTGACCTTATTTGCCATGCTACAGGCATTAGTATACACTGCTTTCCAGATGTTGCCCTTTTCCCCAGATATTAATTGTTTTAAGAAATGCCATACTGGGTCAGACCAAGGGTCCATCAAGCCCAGTATCCTGTTTCCAACAGTGGCCACAAGTACCTGACAGGTTCTCAAAAAGGTACACGGATTCCATAATGCTTGTCCTGCGGTAAGCACTGGATTTCCCTGGTCCTCCTTCATAATGGTTTATGGACTTTTCCTCCAGGAACTTGTCCAAACATTTTTTTTAAACCCAGCTACACTAACAGCTTTTACTATATCCTCTGGTAACAAATTCCAGAGTTTGATTACATGTTGAGTAAAAAAGTAATTTTTCCAATTTGTTCTAAATGTGCTACATTGTACCTTCATTGTGTGTCCCCTAGTCTTTCTAATTTTTGAAGGAGTGATCAACCAATCTGTGTTTACCCATTCCTCTCCATTCATTACTTATAGACCTCTTTCATGTCTCCCCTCAGTTGTCTCTTTTCCAAGTTGAAAACCTTTTAAGCCTTTCCTCACAGGGATATTCTTCCTTATAGGGACAACATCCTTACAACCTTGCATCCATCTCTAGGATGCAAGCTTCTCTGCCTTGGTCTTTACCATCGACAGGGAGAATTGAGGAGAATAGCACCCGAAAATCTATTTGCTTCACTCCCTCTCCCATGCTATGAAGTCACTCTTGATACGCATAGAGGGTTACCTTGCAGTATCATTTGCGCCAACATGGATGAGCAGAATCAGATAATACTTAGAAGGCTCGATGAGTTTCAGCAAACTCTCCATAACTTCTAGGATTTTGGCATCTACAGACAGCACACCTTTCAGAACATCATGTTTAGTCGGCAGATAGAAGCCTCTGTAAACCTCCACCTTTCACTTCCTAGTGGTCACTGATTCAGCAACTCTGGGATTTGTGAGCTCTGATGTCTCCTGTTCCTAGGAAGTTCTCGCCGCCTCCACTTCCAGGGCTGCATGCCGGTTCTTCAGTTCTAGCGAAGGGGGAGTTGAGGAGTTTATTCTGCAGGTTCTCATGACCAGTGCCCAGTTGACTTCTTTCAATATGACACCATCTTCCCCTCTGTTGGAGATCTTTGAATCCTCAAGAAGCATTTCATCAATGTAACTCTTATTGACACGGATGCTTCATAATCTCATCACCTCTTTCAGTTCCTCTACATGTTTCATGAGGGATTCAGCCTGCAGACATCTTACACCCCACCCTCCCTCACCTCCTCCTACCTCTCCTCTGTCCCACACATGGGCAACCTTCCACCCCCTCACACCCACAGAACTCTTGAAACTCGTCTCCACAACCCATAAAACTACCTGTCCTCTTGGTCCATTACCTTCTGCCTGGCTTGTGGAACAATCTCTCGCCCTCTAACCGCCAATACTTATTATAATCAGCTCAAGTCTCTCCTCTGGAATCTTTCCCTCCCCATGGAAGCATGCTTTGGTTCGCCGCTCTTGAATAAAACATTCCTTGACTCTCTGGACCCAACACATTACCGCCCAGTCTCTAGCCTCCCATTTTTGGCAAAAATTCTTGAAAAAAACATTTTCTCTCAACTCTCCCACCATCTTGACTCAATCCACTTCCTTCATCCCCATCAGTCTGACTTCCGCCCAGGACATTGAGTAGAAACCATCATGTCTCCCTTTCTAAATGAGATTCACTCCTCACACGATCGCAGATCTTTCTGCAGCTTTCGATCTCATGGACTACTCACTTCTGCTTGCCAGGTATGGGATGCAGGTCTACGGGGACTGGTCTATCACTGATTTCATTCCTTTCTTCACTCTAGGTCCTTTTTGGTTACTTCAGGTGCGGCAACCTCCCATCCCTACCCCCTTCAATGTGGTGTCCCACAAGGCTAAGTTTTGGTGCCACTGCTATTTAATATCTTTCTTGCTCCATTGGCATTAATCATTCAGCAATTTATTTATTTATTTATTTAGGCTTTTCTTATATACCGCCTCTTCCAGAGATCAAAGGCGGTTTACAGGTAACAAGAACTGAACAAGGTTTTACATGGAACAATTTTGAATTATTTACATTCAACTTTTGAACAACATCTTGGAAAACTAATTACAATCAACTATTTACAATAAGGAATGTCGGCATATTATTATGCCGACAATATTATCATTTTCCATCACACTTCCCCCTCTCAACCTGATCTTTCCCCCTCAATGCATGCTTATCCCTGGTTTCTGACTGGTTATCATCCAATTGTCTACTCCTTAATTGAACTAAAACATCTGCAATATGGTTTCCCCGTGGGGGCACCTGCCCATCTATTGCTCCCTCCTTGTCATCCACCTTCATTACCTTAGTCTCATCTCTTCGATATCTTGGGGTACCTTTTGACAATGATCTCTCTTTTCATAATCATATATCACATCTGTCCCGGCATTCCTTCTTCTATCCTAGTGACCCACAGTTACTTTTTATGTAAACAAATGATCCATATTAGTGTAAATAATTTATGTAAATAGTTTATTAGTTCATTAGTTCCTTAGTTCTTATGTTACCTATGTAGCCTGTTACCTTGTTCTATGTAAACAGTTGTACAATACTGTCAGTTACCTTCCATGTAAACCATCTTGAATCATAGAAAGACGGTATATAAAAACTGTTAAATAAATAAATAAATCTTTGTCGTATTCGGGCTATCCGTCCCTTTCTCTCTTCATAAGCACTGACAACTCTCCTTCTATCACTAGTCATATCCAGACTAGATTTTTGCAATCCCGTTCTTGCTGGTGCTCCTCAGTACCAACGACACAGACTACAACTAATCCAAAATACTGCTGCCAGATTTATCTCATACACCTTTCACTGGACCACATTACCCCTATCCTTTGTCAGCTCCAATGGCTTCCCATAGATTTTCGTATACAGTTTAAAATCCTCACACTTGTTCATCAGGCCATATATTCGCACACTCCTCAATATCTAGCAGACCTCCTTATCTTTCATACCCCCACATGAAGCCTCTGCTAAATACACATTAATCGCCTTCACCTTCCTTCGTTCCCCTTCCCACGCACGTCTTCAATCCACCCACAACTCAGCCTTCTTCTTCCTCAGCCTTTCCTTATGGAACTCACTCCTTAACACACTCTGACTAGAACAGTCCTACCCAAAATTTCAGTCTCTTCTAAAAACCCACCTCTTCTCCTCTGCTTTCGACTCCCCACCCTTTGTCTCCTGACCCCTCTCACAGTTTTTGTTTGTTGTGCTTGCTCTGGATGACTAGACTCTTCTCTTCTTTTCCTATTTAATTTTGTAGTTCCTTTTCTATTTTCCAAGGCCCAGCCTTATTTCTTTTTTGTTTAAAAATTGTAAACCACCTTGATCTTACGAGGGGCGGTTTATCAAGTGTCTAAATAAACATAAACGTACACATAGAACCAGTCCCTTGCCTGGGTTCAGATTGTCCACCTGAATAGAGGTAGAAACTATAATGGGGGAACAGCTTTGGCAACATGATGGGTCCCAGCCATACTTCTATTAAAGGAGCTTTGCTACCTGTTGAAAGAAATGAGTAAAAGATCTACCAAAGTCACTACCTTTTCCTCAACTGTCCTGGGAGTCAAAAAGCAGCTAGCCTCTTTAATGTGAAATCTAACACCTAGAACATAAGATTTGCCATACTGGGTCAGACTAATGGTCCATGAAGTCCAGTATCTTGTTTCCATCGGTGGCCAATCCAGGTCACCAGTACCTGGCAGGATCCCAACTCGGACAGATTCCATACTGCTTGTCCCAAGGATAATTATTGGATTTTCCCCATTCCACTATAATAATGGTTTATGAACTTTTCCTTCAGGAACTTGTCCAAACCTCTCTTAAACCCAGCTACACTAACAGTTTTTACTACATCTTCTGGCAACAAATTTGAGAGTTTAATGATGCATTGTGTGAAAAATATTTTCTCCAGTAACAAGCAGGAAGTCAGTCCTCACATATAGGTGATGTCGGCGCCAACGGAACCTGCTCGGTAATCACTCCCCAGCTTTCAAAGAAAGCCTTTGGGAGTTTCACCATGCATGCATGATCATCTTCCCGCCCAAGGGTGCCATCTTACCTCAGTCTTCTTTTTCCGTGGAGCCCAGCAGATGTCTGGTCTGATCCCCTCTAAAAGCTGATTTTTCTCCATTTTTTTCTTGCTGCTTTTCGCTGTTTTTTTTCAGTGGTTCACACACTGATCACCTTTTCTTCACCTGGGATTGTCCTTGCCTTGGCTTTACATTTTTCTCAAGTCCCCTTTTTTCGATGCACGGAGTTTTTCTCGTATCCACACTGACCGTGACGTTCCAGTTTGACTTTGCAGGAGTCGTATTCCCCGCTATGTCTACAGTCAATGGCTTCAAGCAGTGTGGCAAGTGCACATGCACCATGTCCATAACTGCTGCTTTCGATGCCTCGGTGCTGATCCCGATGACTCTACTTGCCCACTCTGCCTGCAGATATCGAGCAAGAGTTTGAAGAGTTGTGAAAAGCAGCAGGAATCAATCTTCGGCCAGAAATCCTCAGTTTCAGCCTCGGCATCGAGCATTGAATCGCTGCCCTTGGGGGTCATGTCTGATGACTCGTATTCGCGCATCCACGCTCACTCTGAGCCCTAGGGTTGTGGAGCCTCGGGATCACCCTCCAAGTACCTCCCCTGTAAGGTTAGGACTCCACCTGAGTCAACGTCGAGGTCTGATGTCGGAGCCAGGGGTAAACCTCCAGCCACAGACACTGAAGTCCTTGACGCAATGTCCTCAGCTCAAGAGACTGTCTTGTAAATATTATATATACACCTCTTGGTAAATAAGTTACTACCAAGAACCTCCCGCATATCCCCCCACCCACACGACTATGTAATATATAACTGCCATGTATCATGTTTGTTTATCATGTAAACCACTTTGATTATAAGATAAAGCGGTATTCAAAACCTGTTAAATAAAATAAATGTCGAGGGCAATGGCTGGAAGCAGCCCTCGAAGCCCAGCGGGAGGATGAACTGATCACCATTGGTGATTCCTTGTCAGAAGATGCAGCCCTGGGCCCAATTCCTTTGGTGTCTGAGCCATGGCTGCAGACCCTTCTGGCCTTAAGACCAGGATGGAAGCCCTGGAACACAGCCTGGCTGCTTTCCTGGAGTTGCAGCGTGCGCAGTGCCTCTGGGTCCTCAGTGCTGACGTTGGGGTCCTCCTCCACGAGGGCTTCCCCGGATGATGCCCAGCCAGTGCTCAAGAAGCACACACTTAGAGCCAAGCATGACATTCCTCTCCACCTTCATGGCCTTGGATCTTGCCCTTGAGTGCCTTTGAGTCAGGGCATCTGGGACCTCTGTCTCTCTCGATGCCTCCAACTGGGCATCAAGCCGATGGTCGTTGAGTTCTCGAGGTGCTGTCCTACTTGGACTCAGAGTGGGAGACTGAGGACGAGTTGCCCGATACTCAGCTCCACAGGGATGTCCCATATGATCCCCCCCCTGCCACAAGCACGGAGGTGGTCCCCACCCAAAGACCTTGCTTTCCTTGATGTCATGAGGGAAACATCCAAGGTCCTGTCCTTTGTGGCTGAGCCAGAGGATGAGCCTCGTTCAGAGTACCTCAAAATCTTCCAGTATGATGCTCTTCCAAGGGAGGCACTGATGATGCCAGTTTCGTCCATACTGGAGTGGTTGCTCTTCAGGATGTGGGAAGCCCCGGTGACAGTGCCTATTGTGAGCAAGCAGCTCGATTCCCAGTATCAAGTACGCAAGGGCTCAGGGTTTGAAAAGCCACAGCTGCCACACGACTCTATGGTGGTGGAGTCGGCCATGCGTTGTATCAAAAGCCAGAAGATGAATTCCTTGGTGCCCCCAGGCAGGGAGGCCCACACCATAGATGGGTTTGGTAGGAAATGCTACCAGGGCTTGATGCTTGTGGCCAGCACATAAGCTTGCCAGCACATAAGCTTACCAGCTTTACATAGGTATGTACCTCAGGGACCTGGAAAAAGAGATTGCAGGGTTCTCAGCTTGGCTGACCGACGATCCTTCTCTGGCAAGGTTCCGGACCCTGGTGTTTTCAGTCAGGGAGTGCTCCAAGTTTATGACTTGGGCGGCCTACGACGGCTTTGAGTCCGTGGCTCGGGTAGCTGCTGTGGGAATTAGTGCCCATCATCCAGCCTGGCTACAGTCCTCAGACCTGGAACAACGTGTCCAGGACAAGTTGGTTGATGTCCCATGCCAAGGGGGCAACCTCTTTGGCAAGCCCATGATAGACAAGGCCGCAGAGGAAGTCTGAATTTATCACTGGAACCAGGCTCTCCAGAAAGACTGCTGACCCTTCCGGGCAAAAGGTTTGGGGAAAAGGTCCTCCTCTCGAGGAAGAAAAAGACTTACGGAACTTATCCGCAGTTTCCGGCCTACCAAACTCTCCAACAGGGTCAGCAAGCCAAAGTCCAGGGTCACGGCCCTCATAAATCTAAGGCCCCCAAGCCCCAGACAGTGCCCCGCCACAACCTGGGGGCACTTTTGACTCCCTGGGCATAGCCCCTCTCCCCCTCGAGGGCCAAGACCCTAGGGCACACGGGGGAGGGGGGGCACCTCGTTCACTTCACCCACCTCTGACCCAGCATCCACACTGACACCTGGGTTCCACAGGTGGCACAGGAAGGTTACCTCCTCCACTTCAAGCAGATGCCCCCTCCATTCTTTCCAGGGGAGCCCCCCATGATTTCTCTTCACCAAGACCTCCTGCAGAAAGAGCTTGGGACCCTTCTCACTGACCAGGTGGTGGAACCTGTTCCCTGACACCTCTGGGGCAAGGGGTTCTACTCCTGCTGCTTCCTTGTCCCCAAAAAGAGAAGAGGCTTTGTCCCATCCTAGATCTGCGGGTCTTCAACCGCTTTCTGGTCAGACAGAAGTTCAAAATGGTATCCCTTGGAATGTTGCTGCTCTACCTCCAGCAGGGAGATAGCTATATTCCTTGGATCTAAAAGATGCCTATACCCACATCCTGTTCCACCCCTGGCACCGTCAGCTTCTCCACTTTGTCATAGATAGGTGCTACTATCAGTACAGGGTGCTGCTTTTTGGCCTCCTGGCCTCCCAAGGGTGTTCACCAAGTGCCTGGCGGTAGTCACCACCTCTCTCAGATTACAAGGTGTCTTTGTTTTCCCCTAAGTGGATGATTGACTCCTAAGGGAAGGCTTGCCAGAAGAGGTCCCCCAGAAGGGCCGTTGCACCATCATGGTGCTGCAACATCTGGGGTTCGTCATCAACTACCCCAAGTCCCATCTGCAGCCCACGCAAAGTCTAGAGTTCATAGGGGCTCTCCTTGACATGACCCAAGCCAGGGCCTTCCTCCCTCTGGACAGGGTTCGGCAACTAGCATCCTTTGTGAAAGAGGTGCAGGGTCACATGATGCGTCAGCCTTTCTCATGCTGCACCTCTTAATGCACGGATACTACTGAAAAAGGCACACACTTTATACTTCGTGCCTCCCCTTCAGTTGTCTCCCATTTAATTAAACTTTAAAAAGTTCAAAGGTACTTAGCTTAGCAAAAATGCATCATCTTCAATCACTCGCTTCAAAAACCAAGTAGAAGGTTAGCAGCAACTTGACTCAATCATCCAAATGAGTATACAAATGTCCACACACAAATGTAGATCTCCACGCATGACGTGCACATTTCGGGACGGATGTCCCTGTATCAAGTGCCAGCAGAGATGTAACTCAAATATTGCAAGTGCTGTCTTCCAAACTTCTCTCAACTGCCATATAACGCTGTAATTCAACCGACAGCTGATACTTTTAAAGGGCAGAAAACTTGTAATTGGCTATTTCGTAGCTTTCAATCAAGACATCAACCAATGAGAAAGAAGGGGTATCCCACTGCGTAAGGGAATCCCTACTTCTCTTGGATGACTTCACATAAGGCTGGACCAATCAATCTCTTTGAGACCCAGAGGGTGTACAGTTTTAAGACGATAGATCCACCTCTGTTCACAATGTTGAAGCTTGCCAGTCCGATCTCCTCCCCTGGGATCAGGGGGGATATGGTCAATAATGGACCACCGAAGATCCGAGAATTCATGGTTATGTTGCAAACAATGCTCTACAATCGGGTCTGACTCAATTTTGCGCCAGAGCCGTGATGCATGTTCATTCAACCGTGTCTTGGCCATCCGAGTCGTTCTGCCGACATACACCAAAGGACACGGACACTGTATAACATAAACCACAAAAGATGAAGTACAATCCGTCTCCCACCGGTGCTTGATCATTTGGCCAGTTAGAGGATGTGACCATGTAGAACCCGTTAATGAAGAAGCGCAATGTGAACAACTTCCACACTCAGTATGTTCATTATGTATCAAGGGTGGAATAGGTGATCTATCCTCCACCGTCACTGTTCGAGCTAACAGATCTCCTAAGTTAGCGCCACGAGTAAAGGCCAGGCTCAGTGGTCCCTCAGCACTCAATGGTCACAGGCCACGGGTTGCCTGGATGATCGTGCACGGGTCACCAGGCCCCATGTGAACTTCCTTGCCTGGTGGCAGCACCCGCTGAACCTCTTGACAGGCATGCCTCTCCGGCCCCCTCCAGTATAGCTTGTCCTCACCACGGATTTATTTATTTATTTATTTATTTATAGTCTCTTATATACCGCACTATTCAGCATCAGCGCGATTTACATGTAACAAAAATGCTCAGTACAGTTGAACGCGTATGAGTTTTACAGGTAACAGGGCATAAAAACTTGGATAACAGGGGAAAACTATTTACAAAATTTATTACATGGAGTCATAATGACAGTAGTTTCACGGAAACATAACCACCACTAAGTGTTTGAGTATCATACTTGGTGTGTTGTTGATATACTATAATTTGCATGGAAGTGGTATCGCCAGAAGACTTTGGGCTCTAGGGGTTATCGTTAGGCTCTATAAGGTATTTGTTGAAGAGGTGGCATTTGAGGACTTTCCTAAACTGTGGTAGGTTCTTAATAGCCCGGATCTCAGGAGGTAATGCGTTCCAGCATCTTGGGGCACTGAGACTAAAGGCTCTGTTGGCTGTCGAATTGATGCAAGCAGTTACTGCCTTCGGGACTTTTAGGGAGTTTATAGCCGTGGATCTTCTTGCTCTATTTGGGGAAGTGATATGGATGAGTGAGGTTAAGAATGCAGGTGAGAGATTGTTAATAGCTTTAAAGGTGATTATCAAGGTCTTGAAAACTATTCTGGCCTGGATGGGTAGCCAATGCAACTGTATCAGCAGAGGCGTTATGTGGTCGCTCCTGGAGGCTCCATGAAGGACTCTTGCTGCAGCGTTCATGGCTAGTTGCAGCGGGTTCAATGTAGATTGGGGAAGACCTTGTAGGATGGCATTGGCATAGTCAAAATGGGGTATGATCAATGCCTGGAAAATTGACCGGAAATCAGTTGGTTCAAGCATGGAACGTAGATGCCTAAGTGTGCGGATCTTGTAGTATACTGATTTGACTATGTTTCCTATATGGGCCTTCAAATCCAAATGCTGATCTAAAGTGACCCCCAGGTAACGTATTGAGGATTTAGATTGCAGCTCAGCTCCTTTTACCTTAAGATATTGTGGTGGGGTAAAGTTGGGGTTCCTCGTAATGAAGAGTACTTCCGTTTTCTTATGTTGTATTCTGAGGTTTTGAGAAAGAAGCCATTCAGATATTGCGTTGAAACAGTTCGTCAGTGGAGAGAGGTCCATATGCTCAGTAGAGAAGGGAATGTAAAGCAGGACGTCGTCTGCGTATAACATGCAATCGACATTGAAGGACCGGATGATATTACAAATTGGTTGCATGTAAATATTGAACAAGAGCGCAGAAAGGGAAGAACCCTGTGGGACTCCCTGGCTTTGGTGGAATGGTTCAGAATTTTTCCCTCCGGAACGAACATGCTGCCATCTTTTGGTCAGGTAGGATCTGCACCATTCAAGCGCTCTTCCATTTATGCCTTTGTCAATCAGTCGTCTTAATAGAAGCTTGTGGTTTACTGAATCAAACGCTGCAGCGATGTCTAGAAAGATGAGTGCAAATCCTTGACGAATGTCGTCAATGCTGGTGATTATCTTGCAGAAGAGAGTGGTAAGAAGGGTCTCCACTCCATGGAATTCCCTAAAGCCATGTTGGCAAGGATCTAACGGTGCGGCGGAGTCGATATGATCTTGCAATTGACGTTGAGCCTCCTTTTCTATGATCTTCGCGAGTAGTGGGATGCTGGATATAGGTCTGTAGGATTCTACCTGTTGGGGATCGAGCTTGCAGTTCTTTAGCAGAGGTCTGATAGAAGTATGTTTAAGGGCTGAATGGAAAGAGCCAGTTGAGAAGGAGAGGTTCATTATTTTGGATAGTACTGGGCTGAAGTGACTGAGAAGCTCCTTGATCCAGAAGGCTGGGCATGGATCCGACTGGGCAGTGGTGATATTAAGGGCCGCAATAGTGTCTTCAATCCCTCTCTTGGTGGGGGTAGAGAACATGGTTAGGGCTGTTTGGTAGACTTGCTCTGTGGCGTTAGTTGTAATAGAGGTTTTGTTGGTCTGGCATATCTTGGATTGGATGTAGGTTGCATAATCTTGTGGGTGTATCTCGAATGGGGGTCCAGAGGATGGTTCCTTCGATAAGGTTTTTACTAGGTCGAAGAGGTCGTGTGGTTTGTTAAGCGATCTCTTTAAGGTATCAGCATAGTACTGTTCCATCGTATCGGTGATTGCGTTGCGGTGTGCAGCAAGATGAAGGTTGTATGTTGTCTGGTCATTTAAAGAATGAGATCGGCGCCAGCGTTTCTCTAGTTTCCGAAGTTGGCTAAGCGATGCTCTGAGATCAGCTGAGTACCATGGGGCACTCGCTCTCTTCCCTGGAGGCTTATTGGCTGGTGTGCGTAGTGCGATTGAGCTAAGGCAATTGTTCCAGTGGGAAATTAGGTCGTCAAGGTTCTGGGTGGCTTCACAGATGAGTTGTTGTGTTTCAGCAAGGATAAGCTCTCTGTTGTAAGGCTTGAAACATCGAGAGGGTGGTCTTGTTGAGTTGGTTTGTATTTTGTTGATTTTTGTATAGGCTTTGTGAGAAGGAATCTGGATAATGATCAGTTTGTGATCTGACCAGGGAACAGAAGTTATGGAAGTTATGGGGTCCTGGGCAGGGTTAAGAGATGTTTGCGGGGCGAATACTAGGTCCAGGATATTTCCCTTAATATGAGTTAGGGTCTTTAACCAATTGCTTGAAGCCAAGATTTTCAAGGGCATCAAGGAAGGCTGATACTTGATTATCTTGTAGTGTAGGCAGGTTAAAGTCGCCTAGGATCCAATTTGGGATGCTTGGGTTATGGGTGTTGGATGCAAGATCGATGATAGCAGCAAGATCATCAGGGGAAGCTGAAGGTGCTCTGTAAAGCAGGTTGATTGAGCAGCGTTTGTTGGAAATGGTAATGGTCTCCATGTGATCTGTACTGGTGGAGTCTATCGTTCGAAAATGGAGGTCTGTCCTGGTGAGGATGAGCACGCCACCTCCTCTTTTGTCTTGTCTATGGCTTGAATGTGCGGTGAAATTCTTGGGGAGGAGCTGATTGAGTATGACGTTATCTTCGGTGGATAGCCAAGTCTCAGTGATCATGAGTATGTCAAGGTCATGGCTGGCAATGATGTCAGTGATGGCTGGCCATTTCTTCCGGATAGAACATGCGTTGATTAGGGCACATTTTAGGCTATGAGGGTAGGGGTTTTCAACTTGTTTGGGTTTCATATTGTGTTGAAGTGCAATGTGTAACAGATGGGGGTGGTGTGGGCGGGTGTCCCAATTTATGTTATTATGGGATGCCTCCAAGCTTGGATGGGGAGTCCACTGTTGCGGTCTCCAATCCCAGGGCATTTGGACGCAGGAGGAAAGCCTGCATCAGATCAACTTCCTTGAGCTCCAGGCAATGGCAAACACCTTATGAGTGCTTCAGAGTCAGCTGTCAAACCAGATAGTCCTCATCTAAATAGGCAACTAGGTTGCAATGTACTATGTCAACAAGCAGGGGGGCACAGGCTCATACTTCCTTTGCTGGGAAGCGGTTTGCTTCCTGACCTTTGCCATGGTGAGGGCCATGCTCCTTCAGATGGCCTACCTCCCAAGACAGAAAAATGTCTTGGTGTACAGGCTCAGCAGGGTTCTTCAGCAGGTGGATGTTCAGGAGGTTCTGATTGCAGGTCTATGTTGTTGTGATCAGTTCTGAGAGGCATGGAGCTCAGAGGTTATGAAGTATCTTGAAGGTGGTAGTGATGGTTTTGTATTTTGTTTGTTGTGTTATTGGGAGCCAGTGTAAGTTTTTTAGGATTGGAGTTACGTGGTGCATGGGCAAGCTGGCAGTGAGGATTCTGGCGGCAGTGTTTTTGACTAGTTGGATTGGATATAGAGCATTTTTTGGGAGGCCTTGATAAATGATGTTCCCATAGTCGAGGTGTGGTGTGACTATTGCTTGTAGTACTATTTATTTATTTATTTCAATTTCTTATATACTGCACTATTCAGAATCAGCGCGGTTTACAGAGAACATAAAGACCAGAACAACAGGCTGTTCGGTATTACATATAACAGGAGTATCAACTTGGAAAACATGGGAGAACTATATACATAGAATATATAATCTGTACTGACCTGAAGTCCGTTTCTTGTAGAAGATGTCGAAGAAGTTGGATGAGTTTTAGCTTCCAGTATGCTGTTTTGGGTGTGTTTTTGATGTGCGAGGTCATGTTGAGGTTGCTGTCAATGGTTATGTCTAAGTATTTGATCTCTTGCTTTATTGGTATTTCTGCATCTTGTGTTATCTTTTTTGGAGGCTTGAACTCCTGATCTTTAAATATGAGTAGAGCTTCGATCTTGCTTCGGTTTACTGTGAGGTTTATGTTGGCTAGGAGGTTTGTCACATCATTGAAGACATCTGATATGGTTGAGAAGTCTGGGTTTTTGGTGTTAAATGGCAGGTAGAACATTTCATCTGCATAGAGGTGATAGTGTGCTTTCCATTTCCGTAGGAGGTTGCAGATTGGTTCGATGTATAGGTTGAATAATAGTCCGGAGAGGGCTGAGCCTTGAGGGTTGCCTTGTACTGACTTGAAGGGTCTTGAGTTGGATGTGCCAGCCTTTACTTGCATGGTTCTGTCAGATAGGTATGAATTGAACCATCTTAGTGTGTTGTCTGTTAGACCAATGTCTCTTAGCCTGTTTAGCATGATGGGATGCGATACTAAGTCGAAAGCGGCACATGTCGAGGAACAGTAGCACAAAACCCTGATGGGGTTTATCCAGTCTGATGATGATTCTGTTGAATAGGTCTGTTTCCCTGTCAGGCTCTGCTGCACAGTCCTAGACCCTGCTCTTCATTTGTTAGTGGACAGAACTTCAAGAACCTTGCGGTCACTCAGTGGGGCCGCTCTGGATTGCCTCTTTGACCCCCATGGGGGCTGGAGAAACCCACGGCTTCACTGATTCTGGACCCTTGTCCCTCTAACTTTTCTTCTTCCAAAATGCATGAGAGCAGGGGCTCTCTGTGTGCAAATGAGAGCCCCTCAAGGTCACATACTTTGCCTGTAATGGCTGTAATGGTCCATCAAGCCCAGCATCCTGTCTCAGACAGTGACCAGTCCGGGTCACAAGTACCCAGCAGGATCTTAAGGAGTAAATACATTTATTATTACTCATTACCCAGATATAAATGGTGCGTTCCCCAAAACTACATGGCTAATAATGATTTATGGACATTTCCATTGTGAACTCATCTTAACTTGTTTTAAATTCAGCCATGCTAACTGCATTTTTTAATTTTATATTTTTAATTTCAAACATAAAGGTCAAGATACATAGTTAGATTAGCCCAGTCGTTAGAGCCATAGGATACAACTAGAGAAGCCAGATTAAAATCCCACTGACACCCCCTGTGGCCTTGGACAAGTCACTTAAAACTCTGTTGTCTCAGATGCAGCCTTAGGGTCCCGTATTTAAAGCCCTTAGGCAGTCAGCTCAGAGGGCAAAATTCAGCACTTGCAACATTATCCGGTTAGCGCCGCTGAATATATCCACAGACTGTCCCAGCATTATGCGGTTAGAGTGGGTGTGGTTAGAGTGAGTTGCAGTGTCGGCGCTATCTCAATGGATAGAGTGAGTTGCAGTGTCGGCGCTATCTCAATGGATAGAGTGAGTTGCAGTGTCGGCGCTATCTCAATGGATAGAGTGAGTTGCAGTGTCGGCGCTATCTCAATGGTTAGAGTGAGTTGCAGTGTCGGCGCTATCTCAATGGATAGAGTGAGTTGCAGTGTCGGCGCTATCTCAATGGATAGAGTGAGTTGCAGTGTCGGCGCTATCTCAATGGATAGAGTGAGTTGCAGTGTCGGCGTTATCTCAATGGATAGAGTGAGTTGCAGTGTCGGCGCTATCTCAATGGATAGAGTGAGTTGCAGTGTCGGCGCTATCTCAATGGATAGAGTGAGTTGCAGTGTCGGCGCTATCTCAATGGATAGAGTGAGTTGCAGTGTCGGCGCTATCTCAATGGTTAGAGTGAGTTGCAGTGTCGGCGCTATCTCAATGGATAGAGTGAGTTGCAGTGTCGGCGCTATCTCAATGGATAGAGTGAGTTGCAATGTCGGCGCTATCTCAATGGATAGAGTGAGTTGCAGTGTCGGCGTTATCTCAATGGATAGAGTGAGTTGCAGTGTCGGCGCTATCTCAATGGATAGAGTGAGTTGCAGTGTCGGCGTTATCTCAATGGATAGAGTGAGTTGCAGTGTCTGCGCTGTCTCAATGGATAGAGTGAGTTGCAGTGTCGGCGCTATCTCAATAACCTAGCCCGCGTGTACAGCTGGATAAAAGCTATTTGAAGATCACTGCTATGTGGCTACTCAACCTGGATAGTCAACAGCAGCTACTATCCGCTGCATATCCCAAAGATATTTTAGCACCACAGCTGAATGCCTTGGCATTTGAATATCAGCCATTTTGAAAATTGTCCCCTTAGATTTTAAGCCCTTTGGGGACAGGGAGATACCTACTGTATCTGAATGTAACTCAACTCAAGCTACTACTGAAAAGTCATGAACGGAAGACAAACCAAAGAAATAAACATACAAGAAATAGACACTTGGAAGCCTCAAACCAAAATAAATCAAAACAAAAACCCAAAAGAGCATAAACCAGTTAAGAGCATCTCTCATAACCCAGAAACAAGAAGGAGAACCCTCCATGCTGTTAAAGAGAGCGAACGTTAGAGACAGGAAAAGAATAAACAGAGCTCAAGAATTACCAGGTTAAACAGTAATCTTCCAATCCAGAAAATCTCTTGTCTAGGGCCAAAAATACATATCTTCTACCAGAATATTTTAACAGGCATTTGAAAGGAAAGCGCAAGAAAAATTCTATACCCACATTAATAACATCCTGCTGCATTTGCAAACACGGTTTACAGTTATTCTGTGTCTGCTTGCAGAAATCCGGAAACGTTCGCAGAGGATGACCTACAAGCAGAGCTTTTCCAGACCCGAAATAAAGTCTCATAGATCATAGCTTCAGAGGTTATTGCATGTTAAGTGCAACTGCATCCATAGAAATAGAAGGGCTGTTGGCACTTAATGCGCGTTCACTTCGGTAATGTGCATTAAAGCCTTTAGTAAACATGTCCGATACTGTAGTTATTAAGTTTTAATATGAATATTTTATTAGTCGTGTTTTATATAATTTGTATCTGTTTGTTTTTCCTTAGCTAGGGCTGCATAAGATAAGTGGGTTATTAATTAGTAAGTGAAATGAAACTAAGGAGGTCAGGAACGATGCCCGCAGATGCGTCCCCTCCCCACATCATTCTACATAACTGTCTCTAGAGACCTGGGAGCCTTCCAAGGAAGACCTTTGGACCCCATTCTCCTAGGGGATTATGTCACCTCCTAGGACTACAGAAGCCATTATGCATAGGTGGGATGGCTTCAGGTAGAATTTTAGGAATCGTCATTAAATAAACAACTTCCTTGGTGATGTTTATTTATATACCATGCTATTCTGCACCAGTGTGGTTTACATTGAACAAACTGAAATTACATTGAACAGGGCATTATAACTTGGAGATAACTATTTTACAGGGAACATGGGCTATGGAGGGTTAAGTGGTTTGCCCAAGACCACAAGGAGCACCTGTGGGACTAGAAACCCCAGTCCTTCCGGCCCAAGGTTGCTGTCCTCTAGTGGGATTTGAACCCCTGACCTTCCGGCCTGAGGTACCTTGCCCCAACCACTAGGCCACTCCTCCACTCCATGTGGTTGATATAAGGAGGACATTGAGGACTTTCTAATGCAAATATCCTATTTATCTTTATCTTTATTAAACACTTTATATACCGCCCTTGTCGAAACATGAGGGCGGTTTACAATAGAATATAGATGCTAGCATCAGAAAAGAAAGGAACTCCATCAAAATAAAGAGAAAGAAGGGCCGAAGGGGCCACCAGAGACAAGACAGTAAATCCAAAGACAATTGTCAGACAAATCAGAAGTCAATAGAGGACAGACAAACGGAAGCCAACAATAACCAAACAATCAAATTTTATCGTTTATTGCATTTGATAACCACCCTTTGTTTTGTTTTAACATACAGAGCGGTGTACAAGTTCAAATGACATAAAAACTATTCAATAAATAGAAAGGAAATAAAATAAATGTCAAAAATACTAGGAACTACAATAACTGTAGGAAAGCACAACAAAAGACTACACAACTACAATCTGGACAGTGCATAGAAAGAGGAATAGGTTTGGTTTACATCATATATTGACTGATCATCCCTGAGCCGCCCATTAGATGATAGAAGGATTAAAGGAGCAAAAAGGGAGGACAAGGCCATAGGAGAGAGACTGAGGGCCATGTTTACTAAAGTGCGGCACGTAGCATGGGACAAACGCATAGTTAGTGCACGTTTGAACCATAGTGGGGTGTAAAGACCCCCTCTAGGTCAATCCTCTTATATGGATTGGACAGCACCCTAGCCATTGTGGAATATGGCCCCCATGTGGGGAAAGGGGGACACTAGAGCCAGCAGATCTGGAGGCCAAACAGATGTGGGGGGAGGAGGGGAATACATGGTCCGGGCACTCTGCCAGTTACCATCTCTACTACATGTGGTCCATAGTGTCCAGAGGTACCCCAATGGCCCATCATATAGGACAGGCATGTCCAACTTCAAACAGGTCGTGATCTACTTTTCCGGCCAAAAGTGCCGGTGATCTACTACCATGAAAATTAATTTTCAAATTAGTTTCAAATTAAATTTTAACCCAATAAATTTGGAGGATTCCCCCTCCCCCCCATTTTTAATGAACCTTCTGTCATTTACTTGGATGTGATCAGCTGTTAAGCAAATTAAGCAAAAACAAAACAGAGAGACGAAGATCCAGTAAGAACTGCGAGGGGAAATGGAAAGTACATTTTTCTTAAAGTTTTATAAAGTAATAACTTTCTTTAACTGTCTTAATAACTTTCTTTAACTTTTATTGAGTAATTTGTGTTAAATTTAGGTCGAGTATTGATCCAGACTGATCTTGCACAATCTTTAATATTTCGCTCTTGCTCATTAGGGAGACATCTGAGCCTGCATTTCATCCACCAGCTTTTTGAAGTTGGGTGAATATTGCGTGAGGTCCAGTCTCAGGGAATCCTGGAGATGTTCATGTGTCATGTTCAGATGGGAAAATGCAGATTCACACAAATAAGTTAAACCGAAACAGGAGTGTACAGCTTCACTGCATCTTCTCAAGTTGGGAAATTTGTCTCTAGGCACTAGCTTCCAAAACGATTCTTGCTCAGCATGGATCTTGAGAAAAATGTCATTTTTAAGGGTTAATATTTCGTTTTCAAGAGATGGCTTGTTCAATGAGTAATTTTTACTGATAGCAGCTGCAGTTTCTTTAATGTCCACATCTACTTTGAATGGGTATGACAAGTACTCCACAACTGTTCCAATTTTTTGGGAGTCACAGAATCTATTTTCGAATTCCTGGATAACAGAACAGATTTCTGTCACATGCTTCTTGTTCTGAAAAACAAAATTTGGATATTGTCCCAGATGGTCCTGCGTATTAGGAAAATGATCAAAAGTGTTTGCAAGGTCAGTCATCATTAGCTCAAATTTGCTCTTGTAGGATGAAACTACTCATCTCACCAATGCATTTGTTTTTACCTTGTAGTTCAAGGTTCATATTATTTAGTTCACCTGTAAAGTCAGTGAGAAATGCCAGATCACATAACCACTCCTCATCTTCCAACTCTGCTTGGTCATCTCCCCTCTCTTTCAAAAAACTTCCTATTTCATTCAGCAAATCACGAAATCTTTGCAGAAATTTGTGCCTACTTAGCCACCTTACATCTGTATGCAAAATTATTTCCGCTGCCCCTTCATCAAGAGTAAGATTGAAAAGCCGTCTTTGAAGTGATCTTCCACGAAGTGAATTTACAGATTTGAAAGTGATGTCCATGACAGTCTTTGTATTGAGTTTCTTGCTTGCCAAAACTTGCTGGTGAATGATGCAGTGGTAAGAAAGGAAATCTGGGAAGTCGTCATGCTGTCTACAGAGGGCTATGAAACCATTAACCTCACCTGTCATTGCTCTTGCTCCATCATTAGTGATGGAAACAAGTCTATGCAATGGAAGATTACACTTTGTCACAAAAGAATGGAAAGAAATGAATATTTCCTGACTGGTAGTTCTCCTTTTAAAGAAATCATTCCAAGTAGTTCTTCTTTAACACTGAAGTCTTCGAAAACCATCTGGATAAAGACTAGTAACTGGGCAATGTCTCTTATGTCTGTAGATTCATCCAGTTGGCATGAGAAAGCAACACAATTTGAAACATCCTTTAACAATTGTTCAGTTCTGTCTCCATACATCTTTTCTATTCGCCACACAACAGTGTTTCTTGACAATTGTACATCTTGAATAGCAGCTATGGTCTCTTTCTTATTTTTAAATCCTTCAAAAAGATTGTCAGCTGCTTCAAGAAAACAATCTTTTACAAATTCCCCTTCAGTGAAAGGTTTGCATTTCTTTGCGATCAGGTTGCTGGCCTTGAAGGATGCTATGGTTGCATTGACCGAATGTGACCTTGGCTTCGCCATCAACAGTTGCTGAGTAGCCAATTTTGATTTAAGTTCTTTGAGCTTCAGTTTACGAATTTCACTTTTGGGTGGAAAATCAGCATCAAACTTATTGCTATGCAGAGCCTTATAATGACGTTCCAGATTACCCTTTTTGGGCAAGGATACTGGGGCGTTACAAATTAGACAACAACACTTGTCTTTCACCATGATGAAGAAGTAGTCCATTTCCCATTCATCATGAAAGTGAAACATAGAAACATGATGACAGAAAAAGACCACATGGCCTATCTAGTCTGTCCTTCCATAACAACAACTACAACAGTCCACTTTTTACCTTTAGAGATCCTCTGTGTTGGTCCCTTGCTTTTTTGAATTCAGTTACTGTCCTCATCTCTACCACCTCCACTGGGAGACTATTCCATGGATCCACTACTCTTTCCGTAAAGAAATATTTACGCATATCACTCCTGAATCTATCTCCCTTCTTTGGAAGGTTTTGCTCTTCTTTGGAACACTCATCTTCGTTATACTGGGGTGGCTGGATGTAAGAAGGCCAAATCTACGAAGTTAGTATAAACACTGGCTGAATCTGGTCCAAAACTGTCACTGTCCCAAAGTATTAAAGATCAACAGGAACTGAAGACCTCTGGATGATGTGCAATACAAAGACTGTAGATGCCAAAACCACACATGCAGTTCTAAAAGTAAAAATAAGAATTCATCATACTGGCACCAATAATCAAATACCACCAAACAATCATCAAAAAAACTCAAACACCTATCCAGCAAACCACATAAAATCAAATACCGCCAAACAAGTTCAAATACCGCCACACGCGATTTAATAAATTCTGCACACAGTGTAGAATCAACGCAAAGGCTAGGCAAAATAAAATTGCAGAGGCAAGCAAATGTCACAGTGGTTTGAACCAATTCAAAGGCAAGGCATAGGCAAGTTAGAACAAAATTGGAAAAACCCGTCAAAATCACCAAATTCTTGACACTTTGTTGTGTCTGCCCAAAAACGTTTAATGAAAGCGAACTATAAAGTGACCAACGACCAGCACACGACACAACTAATATGGTAAGTGTATTCAGGTAAAGCCCGTGTGAATGGATATCGCCCGGTATATAACACATTTCTAAGGGGTGTTGGGGTGGGGGCAGGAATGGGTGATTCTGAGAGGCAGGAGATCAAGTATGACGCCGGGCCTGTGACGTCTCGTCACATGGCGCGGGCGGTGGCCCCCTGGGGTACCCACAAGCTATTGGCACAAAAACAACAAGCGCCCCCCAATACACCCGCAGATAAGATTCCTGCAGGCAGGGAAAAAAGACGGGCAAAGGCTCAGCAGTGGCGGCAAGCCCTCGGCAGATGACCTGCCAGCACGAGCTCTCTCCTAGCGACGGGGCGAGCTACTGGAGAGATGGAGCCAAGTGGGGCTGGTGATCTATCTCTGACCCTTCCGATCGCGATCTACCTGTTGGACATGCCTGATATACGACATTGACCCCTGTGGCCTAACATCTGCCATGGGGAGCTGGGCAGTAGTCCATATAGGGCACTCATGCTCTTCACAATGAGAAGAGCATTTCAAGCCACAAATTATCTTTCCAATTATTAATTATCACTTTAAGAGCAATCTCTAACATAAAATAAAATAGAAATCTTTTCTCTTTTTTAATAAAGGTATCTCCAGGAAAAAGCAGAATGTAGTCTTCACATATGGGTGATGTCGGCACCGGCGGAGCCTGCGCGGGAACGCTACCCAGCATCCTAAAGTATCCCACTGCGCCTGCGCCACTGCCTTCTGGCTTTTCCAACTCTCCCTCCTCAGTTTTTCATTTTTCGCAGAACTGACAGGGAGCAATTCCTTTCACCACAGAAAATCTTTTCTTTTTGTGGTGCATCTGCCTTCCCATCAATGCCAGCACCAGTATCATCGGTGTTCTTTTCTTCTTTTTTTCTTAAAAAAAAAAAAAAAAGAGAGTTTTTTTCTTGGAGGGTCTTTCCCTCTGGGTGCTTGGGCGCCATTTTGAGCCTTAGGCCCTTTTCTTCCTTAAAATGGAGAAACCAGCTAGTGGTTTCAAAAAGTGTTCCAAGTGTAGCAGTACTATTTCTGCTAACGACACCCATGACTGATTTCTTAAATGCTTGAGACCAGACCATTCACCGTCGGAATGTCTCCTCTGCAGTGACAAAGAAAGGCCTGCAGAATAGAGCTGCGAAACCCGGCACCCTCTTTGCCTCGGATACAATGTCTGTGGCATTGACGTCATCCAGGGCTTCATCTTCCTTCCGTGGATCTCAGGTAACGATACCCAGGTCTTCTTTGAAGACTGGTCGGTCCTCAAAGAGTAGATATCCTTCTAAGCATCGAGATGCTTTAAGCATTGCCCTAGAGGAGAATACACTGGCCAAACAACCCCGACAGGAGGTCCTTGCCTCCAAAGCATTATTGGGTTCCCAAGATGTTCCCGAGATGTCTACCTCCGGAGAACTCTTGGTGCCGTGTTCTGGGGTCGTGGCCCACTCTTCATGTACCAATACCCAGGCGTCGGCTGGCTCCATGGATCAATGTATCCTAACCATTGAGTGGAGTCTTGCGGCATTACTGGCGGCCTCGGTACCGCTAAAGCCTCTACAATCGGTTCCGCAGCCATTGGTACCGGTACCGGAGGTATCGGCATCGACCATTGCGCCGCTCTCCACGCTATCACCCATGCCGCCCCTGGAATCAATGTCCGGTGCCAAGGGTCTGGTACCGAGGCATTCCGATGCTGATTTTGATCGGTACCATCATCTAATCCCCCGGGCCATGAGGCAAGAACTCTCGATGCCTTTGGCCATCGAAGCTTTCAGGCCTCCATGTTGTCGGTCAGAATAAGTTCATACATACTCTACATGAGTATGTTTCTTCGGGAGGTGACCAAAGATTTGTAACTAATGGCTCCTCTTCTCCTAGACGACAAGAGGGCTATTTTCCTGACACTTGTTAAATATTCCCAGAACATTTCCAAGTTCATGAGCAGAGCAACTTTTGATTGTTTTGAGTGTATTAGCAGGATCTCTGCTATTTCCATTGGTGCTCATCGGATTGCTTGGTTACAAGCATCTGATTTAGAGTGGGTGCAAGACAAGCTGGGGAATATTCCTTGCACGGGAGAAAACCTCTTTGTTAAGGATTGGCAAGACAAAGCTTCTCAGCTTGAGTCCGAGAATACCACCTTTAAACAGGATTTCTAGGATCACTGCCAACCCAGCTAAGAAAGACGGTTAGAAAGCCCTTTTTCAACAAGAAGAGGTTTTATCCTTCTTACACCCATGCGGTCCACTGTCCGGTCCATGTTGCCCAGAAGGGACAGCAAAAACCGAAGCAACAAAGGAAGGCTCAGGCCCCCAGAGTTCAACCAGCCCAGCAGATCCAGCCTCCACAAGGTCTTTGACTTCCTGCTAGAGAACTTAGCTATCCTGCCCCTGGAAATCCCAGAGCCAGTCTACATCCCAGGCAGACTGTGTTACTTTGCCAAAAGATGGCACCAGATAACATCAGAACATTGGATTCTCTCCATAGTGACAGAGGGGTACAAACCTCACTTCCAAAGTATGCCCCCTCCCTCCACTCCAAGAGAGTTCAGCTCCCGGCCCCCTCTTACCACACTCTTGTGCCAGGAGATCACCACCTTCTCCATGTTTATCTTTACCTTCCAGTTTATAGAGATGATGATAGTGATCAGCAGATTGGCAGCTTGTCCTGAATTCTGTGCACGCACACAGTTCATTTCATTTATTGATCTTATGCAATCCCAGGTGAAGAACAACAAACAGTAAAACATTAATATTCAAAATTAAGAACTACAAAATAAAAGATATCATCTCATCTTGAAGATACGCATGTGTGTGTGTGTGTGTGTGTTGTGTGCATGCTGACCCTGGTGAACCAGCTCCCAGGTTTTTGTGGCAAGGTGTGACCCAGAAGTAGATTACCAGGCCTTTCTTTCTATAGTGCCTGGTATTCCAAGGTGGTCTCCCATCCAAGTAGGTCCAACCCTGCTTAGTGTTTGAGATCAGATGACAACAAGCTTGTTCAGTGTGGCAAAGCCACAGTCATTGCTGAAAGGACATGACACACCTTAAACAGCAAGTACGGTAACTGGCCTAAACCCTTTTTAAACTGAGCATGTGCAGGTTGAACTTCTGGTAGCTGGGGTCAGGACTCCAAACTTGCGGTAATATGTGCATGTAGTCCTCAGCCTGTGATCAAATTCATAGGAAGCTTTTTGTATTTTATGCAAGGCTATAGGATAAGCCACCAGATGTTCAATCAAGTCAAAGTATTTTCAGTAACCTCATATGGATGCAAAAGTTCTACGGTGAAGAAACAAGATGGAAAGAAAGTTGATGCCTTTGAATTATGGTGCTGGCGGCAAATACTGTGTATATCATGGCCGCCCAAAGAACAAATCAGTCGGCACTAGAGGAGATCAAATCTAAGCTTTCTTCAGAAGCCCAGATGACAAGACTTCAACATTCATATTTTGGACACATCATGCAACCAGAAAAATCATTACAGAAAGCCATCATGCTTGGAGAGGTTGAAGGTCAATGCAAAAGAGGAAGGCCAGAAATGTAACGCCACATTTCAGAACAATATTCCAGACACTTGTAACGCCTCATTTTGATTATGCCAACATCATCCTACACAGCCTCCCTAAGAGCACCCTCAATCCACTGCAGATGGCGATGAATGCAGCAGCCCGCATTCTCTGCGGCATTTCCAGAAAAGAGCATATCACGCCCATACTTATGGAACTACACTGGCTACCGTTACAATGCAGGATCACCTACAAGGTCCTACTCCTATTATTTAAAGCAATTAACCAGCTATCCCCTTCATCCCTCTCTGCACTCCTGACCATCAACCCTACAAATAGGCTAAGGGGGTCAATAGCTGCCAACACGCTGACTATACCACCTGAGTCTACTAAATGTACTCAAACAACTAGAAACAGAGCCTTTACACTCTATGCTCCTAGGTGCTGGAACAATCTCCTACCTCATATCCGATCAATCGCTGACCTCTCACAATTCAGAAAAGCCCTTAAACACCACTTATTCTGCCTTCACTTCGTCCACCCTAACCTAACACAATCACTTCCGGCACCTCAACTCACCCACTCAGCCTCTGACATTCCAACAACATAACTCTTAACGACATACAAAACAGACCCGCCCTCAGGCACACTCACAGCGAGCATAGATTACAAGCCTCTTGCATTATGATTCCAACGTGCAATATAAACTGTAAATAGTTTTTACAACTACCACTGTTGTCGATTTGTATATAGTTACCCTTGTTACAGTCCCAAGTTACAAATCCTGTTACAATGTAAGCAAAAGATCTTTTGTTCTGATGCAAAATTTTGTTATTTGTAAACCGCACTGATATTAAAAAGCGCGGTATATAAGAACTGTAAATAAATAAATAAATAGAGATGGATCGATACAATAACAGCAGCTGTGGATGACCTCTGAGCTGCCTGACTGAAGACCAAACAGTTTAGGACAACTGTCCACGGGGTCACCATAGTTGGCATTAACTCAACAGCACTTAACACCACCACAATAATGTCATTTTGGTAGAATCAAAGTTTGCAGCATAGTGCGGAAAGCTGCTGCCTCCAGAAAAGACCTTAGCCTCCGTGATAGGTGTAATTTATAGAAAAGATTTTAGCCAGATTTTTAAATGGAATCTAAAAGTAAGAATAACTCCAAGGTAGCAGTTCTCAGAGTTAGGTGGGAAACTTTATCACGGAGAGTAAGACATGTTGCCTATGAAACAATCAATACCTCTGTTATACCCAGGGCCAGCATTAGAGCAGCGCAAACAGGGTCCCTGTGCTACAGGGAGCCCCAAGCCTGTCTGAAGCTGAAGATAGAGCCTGTTGGTGAGCTTTGGGACTCCCTCCCAAATTTCTGTCTTGGGCCCCAATATGTTTAACACCAACCTTGATTTTACCCCAATTAACAGCCCAGTTTTTAGCCTCAAAACACTGAAAAACGTTCATTGATTGCAGACCATGAATAATAGAAAACTGAAGCAAAAGCAGACTTTTTCTTTTTGAGCGGCAGAGCATAGAGGCGGAGCCTGGTCTGTTCCAGTGCAGCATCACGGCACTGTGCAAAGGAGCCTTGCTCTCGGGACTGAATTTACTAAAAGTATTTTGCCACTCATTTCACTACTCCTGCCCACCCAGAAGTGATGCGGACGTGTACACGCGGCCGCGACCCACAAGGTAAAGTGCTCCTTCGGGCGATTCTGGCGACTCGGCTAGTATTGCTCACCTTGCCCACATGCACGCTCCGTCGCTTAGCAGCTCCATCTGTAAGTATCTTTTCTATGTATTAGTGACTCTAGCATCCTCCCCCAGTGCTCCATCCACTTTCTGCCCCCAGCCCCAACCGGTTCTACTCGTACAGCATAACCTGATAGTCTGTCCCCCTACCGCTGGCTCTTCTCTTACCATCGCAGCCCCATCCCATGTTTCTATACACACTGTATTATTGAATTGCAGGTTCCTTCGTGCAAAGTCTATTCTTATTCAGGATCTCTTTTCCCAGCATGGCCTTGATGCCCTCTTCTTCATGGAGACATGGTTGAGGGAGGGGAGGATCTGCTCCTTAATCGTTGCCTCCCCCAGGCTGTGTTATTTATTTATTTATTTCTCTTATATACCGCGCTATTTGATATCAGTGCGGTTTACATGGGAACATCAAGGTATTTTACGGTGGGGGATTACACCATAATTACAAATAACAGGGATCTCAACTTGGATAACCATATTGACTATTTACACATATATTTACAGGGAACATGGGCTATGGAGGGTTAAGTGGCTTGCCCAAGACCACAAGGAGCACCTGTGGGACTAGAAACCCCAGGATAGGTCGTGCCGGTGGTGTTTTTGTGACTTTCTTTTGCTCCACTCTTTCTGTCTTTGAGGTCTCATCTCCAGCTAGTCCGGCTTGATGAATCTCCGTCCCTCTATTTCTTATTACACTATGTTCCCCCAACCCTTCGTCCTCACCTTTGGGATTTCCTTCTTCATACCCTTTCTGAGACTTCACTTTTTTACCCTCACCTCCTGGTTCTGGGTGATTTCAGTACTCGCTATGCCTCCCCATTGAAGTCCAGTGATAAAGCTCTCACTCATTGACAGTCTCATTCTCTCCTCTCCCCCTTTGCAGTTGTCTCTTTTCCAGTCCCCTGATCTGCCCATTGATGCTTCTTTCCACCACTCGATTCTGCCTCATTATTGCATCCTCCTCTTCTAACCACTCATCCGCATCACCCCGCCTATCACTTAGTCAGAACATCCCCTCTCACACCCTAGAACTCTTCCCCTCCCCCAGCAAAATCGTTTCATTGGACTTTCCCTCCCTCCCTCCCAGTTAATACTCAGGCCCAGCTCTGCCACTCCACGGCATCCACTGCCCTTGATATCATTGCTCCCTTCATTCCAGAAATTGACCGCCCAAGCGTAATTTCCCCTGGTTCCAACATGGCCTGCACCTCCATCGCTGTCAGTTTCACCAGGCACAGCTTCTCTAGAGGAAACATCCCTTCCCAGCTTCTCTTCAACGCTTCAAGGGCCTTCACCACTATTACCGTCACATGATTCACACAACTAAGAAAACTGATCTTATTTCTTCCTCTACTAACTCCACCCATCAGTTCTATTTGATCCTGGCAACTCTTTCTAAACCAGTAACTGCCACTTAGCCCCCACCACTCCAGATATCGTCCCTACTCCTCATCTTCTTGCTGACCACTTCCAGAATAGTTTTATCTCTCCAGTCTTCTGTTGCAAGCTCTCTCCCTCCTTTGCCCCATTGCCCAACATCTTCCTCTCCTCCTCCAGAAGATTCTCCTGATAACCCCATTTCCCCAGCGCCTCTCTTTCTCAAACATGGTCTTCTTTCCATCCAATCACTTCCACTGAACTTGTCAAGGTTATTACATCATCCCACAAAACTACCTGCCCTGCGGATCCTATCCTGTCATCTTGGCTCACCACCCCTTCATTGGTTCTGTTGCCCCTAATCTTATTGATCCTTAACAATAGTCTGTCCTCAGGTATCTTCCCGGAAACACTGGAAACACGCCCAAATCCAACCTATCCTGAAGAACCTATCGCTGGACTCCTTGATCCCTGTGCACTACCATCCAATCTCTACTCTCCCCTTTCTCTCTAAGGCATTGGAAAAATTAGTCTTCTTCCAGCTTTCTGCACAACTTGATTCCACGCATGCCCTTCACCCCCATCAATCTGCTTTTCATTTTGGGCACAGCAGAGAGACTATTCTTTTTTTCTTGCTTGGACTACACTAATTACATGATCATGGTAATAGCTCTCTCACAATTTCTCTTTATCTTTCTTCAGCTTTTGATCTTGTGGACCATGTCACCTTTCACACCTCCACGACTTTGGCCTTCATGGTATGATACTCCATTGGTTTTGATCTTTTCTCTCTCACCGGTCATTCTCTGTTTCTGTTGGTATATTTTCCTCTTCCTCTCTACCTCTTCTCTGCGTGGTCCCCCAAGGTAATGTGTTGGCGCACTTTCTATTTAATATCTTCCTAATTCTTCTTACTCTCTTGGTATAGCAGAGGGCATCTCGGCGCATTACAATGCCGACGATATCATTCTGCTCCACCACACTGATCCTGGTGTCCCTGATCTTGCTCTCCTTAACATCTGCCTTTCTAGTATCTCGATCTGGATGTCCGACAACTTCCTTCATCTCAACCCTATGAAGTCCACAGCTATCTGGTGTCCCTTCAGCAGTGCTGACCCGTCACTAGCCCCCATTCTCGCCAGCTATCCAATTCCGTTGGTTGACTCAGTTTGGTATCTCAATTTGAAAACACATGTAAACAATATTACAAAAGCTGTATACTTCAAAATACGCACACTCAGGCATCTTCGCTCATTACTTGACCCAGATGATTTTAGAACCATCTTCCAAGCACTCATTTTGCCGCATTTTGATTTAGCCAACTCAATTCTACAAGGTCTCCCACAATCCACCCTAAGCTCTCTTCAACTTGCCATGAATACTGCTGCAAGGATTCTACAAGGAGCTGCCAGGAGTGATCATGTAACACCAATCCTCAAACAGCTTCACTGGCTCCCGATACAAGGCAGACTCGAATTCAAAACCCTAGTCCTAACATACAAGGCCATCCACGGTGTATCTGCAAACGCAATAATTGATCTCACACAAACACTACCACCAACAAGATCCAGAAGACATATAGCAATAAACACCCTAATAATACCGAAGGCCATAACAACGTGTAGCCGATCAACAGCGAACAGAGCCTTCATGTTCTGTGCCCCAAAACACTGGAACTCCCTACCACCCGAAATTCGTGCCATAACTAACATATGCCAATTCAGAAAGGCCCTCAAGCATAACTTATTCATCAAATACTACCCTACATAAAGCTTCCCCTCAAGCATAACCTAATCAACAATTATTACCCTACATAAATTCAAAATATTCACCTCAATATTAACCACTTTGCCTCCTTTCACAACCCCACAAGCAACGTCTCATAAATCCCTTTCATGTTATCAAAATTAACAGACCAACATTCTATGTATATAGTTTTACCCCCATATTATTCAAGTTTATCGAATCCAAGTTTATCGTCCTGTTTTATGTAAAACCGAGCAGCCTGTTGTTCTGGTCTTTGGTTATCTGTGAACCGCGCTGATTGTAAATAGCGCGGTATATAAAAAACTGTAATAAAATAAATAAATAAAATAAATAATAAAATCTGGGAATCTGACTGGATTTCTCCCTATCTTTTCGTGCACACTTTACCTCTCTTATTCGCTGTTTTTTCCTTGCACTTTGTCAAATTTACGCTGTTCATCCCTTCCTCTCTTCCTCTTCTGACTACCCTTCTGCTTACACTCGTGATATCAAGACTTGACTATTGCAATATAATTTTCCTAGGTCTTCCCCAATACCAGCTTAACCGACTCCAGCTTATTCAGAACACTGCTATCCATATCCTTGCTCACACTTCCTGTCACCCCTCTTCTAGTCCATTATCATTGGCTTCTTGTCAAATACTGACTTCAATACAAACTTCTTACCCTTGTCCACCATGTGATACACAGAGGCTCCCCCTGCTATCTCACTGGTGTACTACTCCCTCACTCCTCACATCACATCCTCCATAATATCCATGCAAACCAGCTACATCGTCCCTCTGTTTCTCAAGCTCGGCTAGAATCCACTGGCTCCTTAGCCTTTTACTTCCTTGGTCCTGCCTCCTGGAATGCATTTCCCCCTGCCCTCCAACTCAAGCCCCCCTCCTATGTTGGAGTGGAGGAGCGGCCTAGTGGTTGGGGCAAAGTACTTCAGGCCAGAAGGTCAGAGGTTCAAATCCCACTAGAGAACAGCAACCTTGGGCCAGAAGGACTGGGGTTTCTAGTCCCACTTGTAGTCTTGGGCAAGCCACTTAACCCTCCATTGCCCATGTTCCCTGTAAAATAGTTATCTCCAAGTTATAATGCCCTGTTCAATGTAAACCACCTTGATATCATAAAGGCAGTATATAAGAAATGCTAAATAAATATTAAGTTTAAAGCTCTCCTCAAAATTCATCTTTCCCACATTGCATATGACCTGCCCACTACCTGACCTTGATTATAACCTGCATCCTATGTTCCTTTCCCCCTGTTCTCTCCCCCTTCCCCCCTCTCTGGTGTGAATGTTTTATTCTTTCCTGTCAGGAATTGGTGTTCCCTTTCTGCCTATGATTTTTCTTGTTTTTAAATTGTATACTGCCCTGTTGTAAGATGTATCGCCCCTGCAGAAGCCTGATACAGGAGAGAGATCTTTGTTGGGCGACGACGGCTTATGAGAATTGGGAGTTTGTTGAACCTTGACCAGATAGGCAAGCTTTAGCTGAACGTTTTGTATTGTAAACTATTTACCGTCACCTGTGCATTGGGCTGTTTTCTGAGGTCGGTTCACCCAAATGAAAGTTGGTCAGTGTACATAAGGAGGAGAATAGTATTTCAAAGTTGGATACACAAGACCTCTTTATTACTATTATAAATATTTCTGAGATATATAATAAAGAAACTTGTAAACTCTTTAAAAAGTAATCCATCAGAATGTGAATGTTCCAAGTTATCGTAATGTCTTCATTCTTCGTAATTCTCTTAGGGTTGTGATTCCAGTCTTTGAGTTTGCTTTGTTTGTAACCCCTCTTGTGTCCCCATCAGTGGGGCTCCAGGTCCCAGTGATGGGCTCAGTTCTGAGATAGTGCTGACCCTTGAGGGTCCCCGTATTTCAGAGATGTTACTTGCAGGCAGTGAACTAGCTGGTGGAAGACCGTCCTTGTCCTTTATTCCTCATTTCTGTTTTCTTTCTGGAAACTTCCTTGTGACGGTGATAAGCTCACTCCAAGGGGCCAGGGGGTTAGACGGCTGCACAGGCAGCTGAAAGAGGGGTTTCAGGTCTTTCTCTCTACCCAGCTCCTACCTGCAGGTGAATCCAGTGGGGGGAGGAATGGATGCCTTTCCAGTCCCCCTTAGCCTAACCTGACTGATTTGATTGAGGATGTGTCTAATAGAGTTCCTTGTCTAGTTTCCTTTATTCTCATATGCAATAGAGATTTCCTACTGAAATGTAACTTTAGGATGGGGGATTCCTTGTTTCGTGCCCACACAATGAGGGTTTTCTCAAATGTATCTTCCACTACATGCTTAAAAAGGAGCAATTCTTCAGATGTACTTTCTCTGGCAGCTTCATTTTCTTGTATTTCCTTTTAAATGCATAGTTAACTTACAGGGGTCAAGTCCATTGAAATAATTTGCTTTGTGCTACGTGGCATAGTACGGGAGGGTTATCTATCGGGTAAGGTGCCAGAATATTTGCAGGCAAATCTGGGACACTTATCGGAAGTATGGGTGTGTGGGGGTGGAGGTGTGGTGTGAAAGAAGAGACACCCTATTCCAGGTCTGAACAATAAGGCAGGGAAGAGGAGTCATTACCCTGCCCCCACCCCATCCATCCCATGACAGCCACAATATCACTTCCAAGAAGACAAATTGACAGGGAAATAGAGACAGTGATGCATTTGGATGTCAATTATAAAATCTGAAATATTCCAAGCATTAAATTGAAAATAACATTTTTTTCCTACTCCCTCTGTCCCCATTTCTGGAATTGGGAATAGAAGGCTGTTAAACAGATGGGAGATGGGGACACTGGTAGCCTTACTACTGGGCAATCGGCTTCCCTCTGGTTCTTCGCTAAGATTAGGGGTCGTCACTAGCACAAGATTAAAACATGGTGACCTGTGGGGGTGGAGGGGAGGGACACTCGGTGTCTGTGGCCTCTAGCTCAGTGCTGCTTCCTTTCCTGGCTTTTCAGAGACGCTTTAGCCACCCAGTGAATCCCAGATATGCCTCGTCCGGACTTTGGACTCCTCTTTCAGTCTGCAGTAACGTAGCAACATAAACTGAAGACAGATAAGGACTGGAAGGCACATCTAATCTCGCCCAGTTTATTTCTTATCACAGGGCCTGAGACTTCAGCCCTTTAAACCTGGGAAGTCACAGAGCAGCTGCAGGTTCTACCCAGTGGCATCATTTTTGCACACTGAATTTTATCACCAGAAGCATGACCTAACCCCCCATTTTGCCGTCTGTCTCTAGTCATCAGAGATGGTGTGCTGCACTTACTGCCTCGGGTCCTCCCAGGGCTCTCCCTGCCACCAATCCCGCTGGCTCACTTCTGCTGCTGCATGTTTACCTCTGCTGCTGGCCAGGGCATGGAAGTGGGATTTAGCTGTGGGACCGATGTGTTTGTGGCAAACGAGCAGCTGTGTCTCAGCACCTTCTACAATCAGACTGCAGCAGAGGGACCAGGAGGCCAGTAATGAACGTAGTAGATAGAGGAGAAACACTGCTCGGAGCTGGGAACACAAATGTCCTGCTGTGACTCTTCTAATCCAATCTAATAATTATTTATTTATTTACATTCTCTTATATACCGCGCTATTCTGCATCAGCACGGTTTACATTGAACAAACTGAAATTACATTGAACAGGCCATTATAACTTGGAGATAACTATTTTACAGGGAACATGGGCTGTGGAGGGTTAAGTGGCTTGCCCAAGACCACAGGACTAGAAACCCCAGTCCTTCCAGCCCAAGGTTGCTGTCCTCTAGTGGGATTTGAACCCCCAACCTTCCGGCCTGAAGTACCTTGCCCCAACCACTACTCCTCCACTCCACAATAACATACACGTGATAATGGAAACAACAGTGTGAGCGGATTCTATGATACCCCACCAGAAAGTCTCAGACTCTGTAGCGCACAAGTCAAACAATGTATAAAATACCATCCATAGCGCTCATTGCATCAACGACTTTTCTGTATTTGTTATATACCCTCCACCATTTTTTGCCATCCTCACACACTATTAAAACACAAGTGTTTATCTTTTAAAACGTTCCCCAACGCCAACTTCAGGCACCCTCTCAAACGTTTCACTCCAACCAGAGCTTCTTCAGGGGTCTGTAAATAAAAACAGCATACCTATATGAACCATTTTCCACGATGTTTTGTATCGCAATTCCTTCATATTTGAGCATAAAGCACACATACAATAAGGCCAGTGAAAAATGCAGAAAATGCTTCAACAGAGAAAGAACATTATAAATGTGGCCAATGTAGCATATGTGTTATATCAGAGATAAAAGAATTTTTCATGATAAAAGATATATTTTGAAACATCACACAATGTGCTATTCAAGTTTAGTGATATATGCAATTCGATGCCCTGCAATTTATTGTACATAGGGAAGACATCATTATCCTTTAAAGAGCGGATACTGGAGCACAAAAGCCGTTTAAAATGCAATGTTTTAACAGCACCTTTGGTGCAACATTGTAAAGAATTTTTCTCATGAGTTCTGTGATTTGCGCTGCCTTTGCATAGAACAGGTAAACTATGCAATGTATGGTAAGACACAGGAGCCAACGTTATTAATACATGAACAACAATGGATGTTCAACATAAAGACTCTGGTGCCGGCAGGCTTAAATTCCAGTATAGAATGAGGAATATGTATATGAGGGCTAATAATATTCAGCCGGAAGAGGCAGTTCTGAATGGTCTTAGAAAGTAGTTGATGTCATCGCTGGAGGATTTAAATATCTGGAGGGATAACTTAGCCCGCATGTGTGGCGTTTTTTATAGTATCTGCTCAACAGAAGCTGACAGAAGAAAACGTGGGCAGAATCTTTGCAAATGCTTAAAACTGGTATGTGTGCTTTATGCTCAAATATGAAGGAATTGCGATACAAAACATCGTGGAAAATGGTTCATATAGGTATGCTGTTTTTATTTACAGACCCCCTGAAGAAGCTCTGGTTGGAGTGAAACGTTTGAGAGGGCGCCTGAAGTTGGCGTTGGGGAACGTTTTAAAAGATAAGCACTTGTGTTTTAATAGTGTGTGAGGATGGCAAAAATGGTGGAGGGTATATAACAAATAATTACAGAAAAGTCGTTGATGCAATGAGCGCTATGGCTGGTATTTTATATACTGTTTGACTTGCGCGCTACAGAGTCTGAGACTTTCTGGTGGGGTATCATAGAATCCGCTCACACTGTTGTTTCCATTATCACGTGTATGTTATTGTGGAGCAATTATTAGATTGGATTAGAAGTATCACATGCTCTGGTGAAGACCAACAAGTAGTACTGCTGTGACTCTTGGCCGATGGAGGAACTGAGCTTTTTTGGTTGATAGGCTGTGATTTTCCTCCTGGGGTACTTTCCATGTCTCTGAATGTTTGTTTATATAGTTACATGAACCCTTCCAACAAGACGCTTTCCAGGCCCACGTTCTCCCCATTTTTACTTCCTGCCACCTCTGTCTTGGCCACACTACAACCACAGAGACTAGGGGCTTCCCTTGCTACATCTTTTAGGTCCTGACACCTCTACTCCCTTGTGCTGCTGGTCGGGCACAGTTCCCTGCCCACCACCATCACAGAGCTGAGTGTGGCAGAACAAAGATGACATAGCAGAGAGAGAGTAACACTTTGCCAACAGTCTGAGCACAGATTAGTCTCTCCCCTGATGCTGTTCATAGGGGGACAAAAGCAGGGCTGGCCCCAGAGTTGATTCAAAGTGTTAATACCCTAGGCAAACCGTTGGCTTTAACCCCCCCCCCCCCCCCGGCTGTCAAAATCAATTGTTTAGCTTTGAAGACCCTGCTCTTTGCAGCCTACCCAGAATTTGCCACCCTAGGTGACTGCCTAGTTTGTCTAATGATTGGGCCGGCCCCAGACCATAGCAGAGCACGCATGTTGCTAAAGGGGGTTTACTGAATCTAACAACTGACTGTACCATACTCCTGAAAGCCGTGCTTTCCATATGAAATGCACCACCAACGTGAAGTGCACTCTGAGCTGAGACCTGTGTGCACGCTGATGGAATTCACCCCCTCGTCTCTCTCTCTCTCTTTTTGCATTCGCACAGGTGGTGGGAGTGGCCCAAGCCATCAATAAGAAGTCAGAGAGCGGCGGGACCTTCTCGGAGCAGGACGAGAAGGTACAGTAACAGCAGAGGCCTGCACTAAGCCTCTGGATAGAGCAGGCAGCGATTACCAATGGCCCTTCGGCATGCAAGAGAAAAAGGGAATTGGAGCTGGGTCCATAGAGACTAGCAGGGTCCATCTAGTCTGCCCAGTAAGGTGCTTAGAGTGGTGCTTGTCTTTTTTTAGAGTTGTACAAAGGGGGTAACCAGCACAGAGTGGTGGGTACCAGTCTAGCCACCTTACTGGGCAGACTGGTCTTTATCTGCCATCATTTCCTGTGTTAGACTGGTGTTCACTATAGTCCATTAACAAGGAAAGACTTTGCTACTGTAGCATAACAGCGAAGAGCTCATTTGTCCTTGCCAAAAGGGTTGGAAACCAGTGAACGATCTTCAGCAGCATTGAGGACGGATCTGAGACCTGTGGGAGGGGACTTTAGAAGAAATAGTTTCCAAAGCTTGGGGGGGGAGCTAGCCATGTCTCAGAGATACAAGTCTCTCTGGCTCTCTGCCCCACTGTCCCTGCTTAAGCTCCAGAGAGGTTGCCTTTATAGCCTGCTCGCTACTGAAAACCTTCAACAGAGCTCAATGGGTGATGGTGTGTTGCACAAAATAACTAGCGAGAGGGGGAGGAAGAGGCTGTCACAGCCTCAGGATGGAAACAGCGCTTAGCAAACCAGGACAGCTGTGAGGTGACATTTGAAGAGGGAGGGAGGATGGGGCTGTGGGCATGGGGAAGAGAGAAGAGATTAGATACACAGCAAAGGGAAGAGACTCGGCAATGGGGAGACTAATAACATCTGATGGCAGGGTTGTACCAAGGGCTGTGCGAGGGGTGCGTCTACACAGGCGCAATCACCAAAGGAGGGGGGGTGCTGATATCACTGGGCTTCCATGAAGCTCAAAAAGAGTCAGTTAGTGCATGAGGCAGGGAGGAGGGGGTGTCAGATTCACTAGTTGCACAGGGCATATTTTTAGTTTAGTATGGTCCTGCTGCCAGATGGGGACAGCGACACGGACTGCAGTATAGACAGTGCAGGCTGGGGTGCCCTGGTGCATAGGATGATGGAGGACTGAAGTTTGGAGTAGAACAAGTGGGGGTAGTCAATCAGTCACTCACCGGAGTTTGGAGAGAAGCCTGGTGTCCAATGATAGTGCTAGACCTCTACCATAGCTGACGAGACAAGGAAAGGGAGTTGATAAATTATAGAGAGTCCAAGAACTCGCCTGAGGGTGGGGTTTAATACCTCAGACATGAATCTGGGCACTCATCTGTAAGACTTAATAGATCACTTTCAAAGCTTATAAATCTCACTCAGAGACTGAGAAAGGAGGAAGGGGAGAAGAGGGTTTATGGGGGAAATAAGCTCAGTTTTGAACATGTTCAATTTTAAGTGGCAGTGAGACATCCAAACAGCAATGTCAGAAAGACAGGCAAAGATTCGGGCCTGGGTTGGCAGAGAGATTTCAGGTGTAGAGAGGTAGATCTGGGAGTCATCACTGTTAAGATGGTACTGAAAGCTATGGGAAGAGATGAGTGCACCAAGGGGTTGCGTATAGAGAGTGAAAAGGAGTGGACCCAAGACAGACCCTTGGGGTACACCAACTGAGAGTGGGATAGAAATTGAGGAGGATCCACTATAACAAACACTGAGGGAGTGATGGAAGAGATAAGAAGAGAACCAGGATAGCACAGAGCCCATAAAATGAAGTAAGGACACGGTATCAAGGAGAAGGTTGTGGTCAATGGTATGAAAAGCAGCAGAAAGGTCAAGAAGAGGACTGAGCAAATGCCCTTGGATTTTGCCAGGAGCAGTTCATTGGAGATTTTTGCAAGAGACATTTCACTAGAATGTAAAGGATGAAAGCCAGATTGTAGAGGATCCAGAAGGGCTTAAGAGAAGAGAAAGTCAAGGCAATAGCGGTGAACCACACATTCAAATAGTTTAGAAACAAAGGGGAGGAGGGAGATGGGTCAATAGTTAGGACAGGTAGGGTCTAGTGAAGGTTTCTTGAGAAGAGGGGGGCTACAGCATGCTTGAAGGCTGCAAGGAAAGTTGCAGTGGAGAGTGATAGGTTGGGAATATGAGAGATGGAAGGGTCTACAGTGGAGGAGACCGAGCTAAGGAGATGATGGGAATAGGATCAAAGGAGCAGGTAATGAGTTTGGATGAGGAAAGAAGATGAATGGTTTCCTCAGAGATCATAGAAAAGGAGGAAAGGGTAGCAGAGGTGGGGAGGGGGGGGGGAAGTAGCTGACCTTGTGGGGAATTAGAGTGTGATCTTATGGATTTTGTCATGGAAGCAGTCAGCCATGGTTTGGGCAGAAAGGGAGGGAGGGTTCGGAGGTGGAGGCACCTTGAGGAGAGAGTTTATTTATTTATTTATTTATTTATTTAACATTTCTTCTATACCGCGCTATTAAAATCAGTGCGGTGTACATCGAACAAAACATACAACAATGCATACAAGTAACATTGAGTTTTACATAGAACAGGGAAGAAACATAGGACAACCGGGGTAACTATTCACAGAGTAACTATTTACAGGTTAATTAGTGTTATCACCAGTACTCTAAGCTAATTTAGTATCATCTTCATTTTGCATGGGAGGGACGGGCGTAAAAGTGGTGTGTGGGCAATAGTATAGGCTAGCCATTTTCTGGTTGTAATAAGGTGCTGTGGTAGCTGAGACATGAGGGAAGTTTACCTGATGTGTGGGTGTCAGGTTTGGTGTCAGGGTAGCATATGGAGAATAGGTAGTGTTTCAAGGCTTTACGGAATAGGATTAAGCTTTTGATGCCACGGATTTCATGTGGAAGGGCATTCCAATTTAGGGGAGCAAATATAGAGAAAGCCCTGTTGGAAGTGGTCTTGGTACATGACGTCATCATCTTGGGGACTATTAAGGTGTTCATTGCAGTGGATCTCCTGTCTCTGTTTTCCAGGGTGCTGTGAATTAGTTTGCTAATCGGTGTAGGTGGGTAGTTATTCAGGGCTTTGAAAGTAAGGACTAATGACTTATATTGGAATCTGGCGTGTAATGGTAGCCAATGCAGATTTTTCAAGATTGGTGTTATGTGGTCAGTTCTTGATGATCCAGAGAGAACTCTTGCGGCTGCATTCATAGCCAGGCGGAGCGGATTTAAAGTTGATTGAGGCAGGCCGTGGAGGACAATGTTCGCAAAGTCCAGGTGAGGGAGGACTAATGCCTGAAAGGTTGTCCGGTAGTCATTGGATTCTAGTAGGGGGCGGAGGTGACGTAATGTTCTGATCTTGTGATATACAGACTTTGTAACGTTCTTCACATGTGTGGTCATATCTAGGTGCTGATCCAATGTGATGCCAAGATATCTGATTGTAGGTTTGGACTTCAGTTCTATATCGTTGACAAGTAGCGATGGGAGTGGTGTGAATTTACGGTTCTTTGTAACAAATAGGACGTCAGTTTTACTATGATTGATCCGAAGGTTTTGTGTCAGCAGCCAATCAGCTACTGCTCCAAAACAGTTGATTATTGGGGAGAACATCGGCTGGTCAATTTTGAACGGCATGTAGAGGAGGATGTCGTCAGCATAAGCCAGGCATCGTACGTTGAAAGATCGGATCAAATCACATATCGGTTGCATGTATATGTTGAACATTAATGCCGATAGGGACGATCCTTGAGGTACCCCCTGGGACTGCAGGAATGGTTCAGAGGATGTATGACCTGTTTTTACTTGTTGCCACCTGTTGGATAGGTAGGATTTACACCATTCAAGTGCTGTGCCTTGAATCCCCTTTTCCTTCAGGCGTTGTAGGAGTATGTCATGATTCACGGAGTCAAAGGCGGCGGAGATGTCCAGGAAGATGAGGACAAATCCTTGTTGAATGCTGTCTATTCCAGTGACCAATTCGTTAAATAGGGTTGTGAGGACTGTGTCGACGCCATGCGCTTCCCTGAAGCCGTGTTGTGACGGGTCTAGTGGAGCTTCATTGTCAATATGGAGCTGGAGTTGTTGTTGAGCAGCTTTTTCTAAGATTTTTGCAAGTTGGGGAATGCTCGAGATTGGTCTAAAAGATTCGACTTTGGATGGGTCAAGTCTGCTATTTTTTAGTAGAGGTTTGATGGAGGTGTTTTTCAGTCGCTGTGGGAACAAGCCTGTTAGAAAAGACTGGTTCAATATGTTGCACAGGATTTGGCTTAGGTCATGACGCAGCTCTTTGATCCAATTGGCTGGACAGGGGTCGTTGGGTGCTGTGCTGGGATTGATAGAAGCGACAATGTTCTCCATCTCTCTATTTGAGACCACAGTGAAATTACATAGTGGAGTTGCTGGGGGTGCCTTAGACGGTATGGGTGAGGTACTGTTACTCGTGTTTATTTTGGTCTGAATCATCTTTGACTGCAAGTAGTTTGCAAAGTCCTGTGGTTGAGGCATTGAGGGTTGGGCGGAGACCGGTTCGCCTGTTATGGATTTTACCAGTCTGAATAGGGCGTGTGGCTTATTGATGGAACGTTTCAATAAATTTGTGTGGTAGAGTTTCCTGCTCTGTGTTATCTTTTGACGGTGGGTTATTAGGTAAGAGTTGTATGTATCAAGTGACTCTGAGGAGTGTGATCGTCGCCACCGTCTCTCAAGTTTGCGCAAGTGGTGGAGAGATGAGCGAAGGTCAGAGGAGAACCATGGTGCGTGTTCCCGTTTCCTTGTTCTCTTTTCAGTGTGGGATGGACAGGAGGCAGCTCGAAGGTTCTCGTCCCATTTGGAGATGAGATCATCTAAGTTTAGAGACGTGTTGGTCATAAGTGGCAGAAGATTTTCCAGGACTACGCTCCGGTTGAATGGTCGAAAGCGGGCAGTATGGGTATCAGAAATGTTTGATGACATTTGGCTCTTGTAGGATGTATTAAAGGGTATAATGAATCTAAGGAGTTTGTGATCTGACCAAGGCACCGATGATATATACAGTGCAAGGTCTTGGGCTGTTGGGTCGTTGAAATGGGGGGCAAAGATGAGGTCCAGTTTACCTCCCTTAGAGTGAGTGGGGGAGTCAACATGTTGTTTGTAGCCTAGGTCCTCTAAGGCGTCTAGGAACGCTGATGAGTGGCTATCATGCAGAGATGGGAGGTTGAAATCGCCTACCAACCAAGTTGGGGAGCGTGAGGTGGACGACATGCAGGCAAGCTCAATTATTGTTGGAAGGTCATTTGGTAAAGGGGTGGGTGCCCGATAGAAAAGGTTAATTGTGCATAGCTCATTAGCTATGGTGAGGGAATCAAGGTGGGCTGAGCTAGAGGAGTTGCATAGCTTGAAGTGTAGATCAGCTTTTGCAAGGATGAGCGTCCTGCCTCCTCTCTGGATGGTCCTGTGGCATGTGTATAAATCAAATCCAGGTGGCAGCATCTGGTTCAATAGGGCGTTGTCGCAGTCAGATAGCCATGTCTCCGTGATCATTAGGATGTCAAGATTGTATAGCGGAATCAGGTCAATGGTAGCAGGCCATTTTGATTTTACTGATCTGGCATTTATCAGTGCACATTTCAGTCGGCGCTGGTGATGTTGTTTCTCGGCTTTTGTCTTTTTGATGTTTTGGAGGGGAATGTGAAGTAGGTGAGAGTGGGGTGTACGGTTGTTTTTTGTTGTATTATGGTGGGAGAATTCAGACCATTTCCTTCCATGGGTGCGTAGTATTGGTATATGGTTGGACTCATGGTGGAAAGCATTTGAAATGCAAGGGAGACCAAGGGTTAGGAGGGTAGAGAATAAGAACAGGATTTTGTACATTGTAAAGTTCAGTACAGAGAAGTCAGTTCTGGGTACTTTTGCTACTACAGGCAGAAAATATCACTGTAACATACATATAACAGTACAGTGATTGAAAGTAGGACAATAATTAACTGCATGAAGACAGTACTGTGGTTGTGAGGGTCAGAGGCAAGAGAGTTTAGTCAAATGGACATAATAGTCTTGTTAGGCGAGTGCTGTGGCTAACTAGAAAGAAACAAGCATGAATTTGAAGTGTAGTAAGTTCACAAGGGTGCGGGATTTGAGCCAAGCACACTCAGCTGAAGGGGCACAGGAACATAGATAGTAGGTAGTGGAAGACAGCCTGGGTTGAGGTACAGTACACCTCACAGGATGTGGCATGGGTGGAGCAAGAGCATCTAGAGCAGAGGAAAGTACAATCTCCAGGAACAAGCAGGAATGAGTCTTCACATATGGGTACGTCGGTACCGACAGAGCCTGCGCGGGAACGCTCCCCAGCTTCCCAAAAAAGGAAAGCTTTTGGGAGCATCCCACAGCGCCTGCGCGCTGCCTTCCCGCCTTTCCTAACCGCCTCTCCCCAGTTCTTCTTTTCCGTGGAGCCAGCAGGTCGTGTTCCTGTCACCGCTGAAGAAGTTCTTTGTTTTATTTTATTTCTTTGGTCGCACGTCTGCCTTCTCCGACGTCGGACTGGTACCGCCGGTCTTTCTTTCTTTTCTTTAAAAAAAAACCAAACAAACATATTTTTCCCTCACTTAGTGTGTTTTTCCTCTTTTGGGCCTTAGGCCTCAAGAAAAATGTACTTCATGGAAAAACCAGCCTCCGGGTTTAAAAAATGCACTAAGTGCAGCGGTACTATTTCTGTTACCGACACCCATGAATGGTGTCTCAAATGTTTGGGTCCTGACCACTCCATTTTGGATTGTTCGTCCTGCTCCTTGATGTCCAAACGAGGTTTACAGAACCGAGCAGCCAAGCTCCATGTTCTGTTTCCCTCTGATGCAGCTTCAGTGGCATCGACGTCTTCCAGGGCTGCTTCTTCTCAGGTAACCAAACATAAATCCAGCCGGTCCTCGAAGGGTAGATCTCCTTCCAAGCATCGAGATGCCTCCGGGCTTGCCCTCGAGGATCCTGCACCGGCAAAACTACCCCGGCGGGAAGCTCCGGCTTCCAAAGCTTCACCTATGGGGTTACAGGTTGACATCAATGGCACGGCCTCGACCGATCACCTGTTAGAATGCTCTGGGGTACCGGCACAACCGTCCGGTACCAAATTCCAGGCATTCATGGCGTCGATGGATCAGAATGTTCTATCCATGCAGCAGGCTATCACGGCCTTCATTCAAGCTGCGACGCCGCTGATACCACAACAAACTCCGTAGTCGGTATCGGCCCAGGTACCGGCACCAATGCCGGTACCGGTACCGACTGCATCGACATTGGCCATGGTGTCGTCTGCAGCGGTTCCCTGCCTAGGGATGCCTATCGGTACCGAACCGGTACCGATAACGCCCGATGTCGATACGGCTCGGTACGCGTATCGAGCTTTGAAAGAGCACCCTGACAGTCGATACTTTGATTCCTCTGAAGATTCTGATGCATCGGAGGCATCTGCTGAAGTATCCATAGCCCTTCCTGAAGAGCCTTCTTCTCCAAAAAGAAGAATGTCTCCTCCAGAAGACTTGTCCTTTCAAGACTTCATAAGAGAAGTGGCTAAAGGGCTCTCTATTTCAGTAACCTCTGAATCAGAGCCTAGAGCTAAAAAATTGGATACTTTAGGTTATTCTAAGGCTCCTAAGGAGGCAGTCACCTTGCCAATTCATGAGATTCTTTATAATCACATGATTGACTTATGGGAGACTCCTCTCACTATCTCTCCTCATTCTCGAAGATTGGACACTATGTACCGTGTCCCTCCTTGTCCTGGTTTTCATAAAACACAGATTCCTCACCATTCTATTGTGGTGGAGTCAGCTATGAAAAAGATAAAGAGTGCAAAAAGACACTCCTCTGCTCCTCCAGGAAGAGAATGCAGGACCTTGGATGCTTTTGGTAGGAAAATCTTCCAAGCCAGTATGTTCATTGCCAGAATCAACTCCTATAGTCTTTATATGGGTATGTTTCTGAAAGAAGTTGCAGATAAGCTGCACACTTTCCTCCCTTTTCTTCCAGAGGATAAAAGGGAAGAATTTCTTATTTGGCTTAAGCATACTCAAGATATTTCAAAGTTTTCCAACCGTGCAGCTTTTGACTCCTTTGAGGGTGCCAGCAGAGCTTCGGCCATTGCCATAGCTGCACGCAGAATTGCTTGGCTCCAAGCTTCTGATCTAGAATTTTGGGTCCAGGATGGCTTGGGAAATCTTCCCTGTACAGGAGAAAACCTGTTTGGCAAAGATTGGCAAATAAAAGCCACTCAAATGGATGCAGAAAATTCTGCTTTGGATAGACTTTCAAAGTCAACCTCCATTCCTGCCAAGAAAAAACCTTTCAAGAAGTCTTTTTTCAAGAAAGGCAGATTCCATCCTGCTTCTGGCCAACAATCATCTACAGGTCGTTTTGCTACTAAGCGTCAGCAACCTAAACAGGCCAGGCCTAAGCCTACAGGGGCTGCTGCAACTCAGCAGACCCAGCCTCCTCAGGGCTTTTGACTTGATGCTAGAGAACTTAGCCTTTCTGGCTCTGAAACAGCCAGAGCCTCTCACCATTCCAGGAAGGTTAGCTCATTTTGCTCCCAGATGGGAGCAAATTACAGCAGAGCAGTGGACCCTCTCCATCATAAGGGAGGGCTACAAACTTCATTTCTCAAACCTTCCTCCTCACACCATGGTGAGACATTTCAATTCTCCAACATTTCTCCTCGACCTTCTAGGTCAGGAGGTGGCTACCCTTCTTGCCCAAGGGGCAATAGAAGAAGTACCTCTTCTTCAACAAGGGTCAGGGTTTTACTCCCCCTACTTCCTGATCCCAAAGAAAACAGGGGGCTACAGACCCATATTAGATCTCAGAGAATTTAACAAATTTCTATACAAGGAGAAATTCAAGATGCTTTCTCTGGGCACTCTCCTTCCATACCTTCAGAGTCAGGATTGGCTTTGTTCTCTAGATCTCAAGGATGTGTACACACATGTCCTCATCCATCCATCTCACAGAAGGTTCCTCCGTTTTCTTTTCCAAGGAAAGCATTACCAATACAGGGTGCTTCCTTTCGGTCTGGCCTCTGCTCCAAGAGTGTTCACCAAATGCATGGCAGTAGTAGCTGCATTTCTACGCACTCTGGGAATATTTGTATTCCCATACCTGGACGACTGGCTCATCCGAGCTCCATCTCAGTCAGAGGCCCAGACCTCCCTGGACTGCACAAGGCGCATTCTGCAGTATCTGGGACTTGTGGTGAACCTCACAAAGTCCCAGCTCACACCCCTACTCAGTCCCTAGAGTTCATAGGGGCCTGGCTAGATACTACCACTAAAAGGGCCTATCTTCCTCAGGCCCATTGCCTATGCCTATGCCTAGTGCAGTTAGCCTCCCAGATTCAGTCAAAGAGCCATTTAACTGCCCGGGAGATGCTCCAACTGCTAGGCCACATGGCATCCACAGTGCATGTGGTCCCCTATGCTCGCCTTCACATGAGAGCAGCTCAATGGACTTTGTCCACCCAGTGGACTCAAGCATCAGGGGCTCTGTAAGACAAAATAGCAACCTCCAGGCGCCTCTTTTGGTCTCTCCAGTGGTGGAAGTCCACCCAAAATCTGTTGCTGGGGTCCCCCTTCCAACAGTTGTTGCCCCAGGCAACCCTCACAACAGATGCCTCCCAAACAGGTTGGGGAGCTCATCTGCAAGACCTCTCCACTCAGGGCACTTGGTCTCCACAGGAGACCTCTCTACATATCAACCACTTGGAGCTCCGAGCAGTTTTTCTAGCTCTCAAGGTCTTCCATACCCTGCTCAGCTACAAGACAGTCCTCATTCATACGGACAATCAGGTAGCCATGTTTTACATAAACAAGCAAGGAGGAACTGGCTCTCTGTCGCTTTGCAACGAAGCTTTAAGATTGTGGGCCTTCGCCAGAGAGCATCAAATCCATCTCCTGGCTGTATACCTTCCAGGAATCCAAAACTCTTGGGCAGACAGACTCAGTCGAGTTCTGCTTCCACACGAATGGTCCCTGCACATGGACCAGGTACTCAGAATCTTTCAAGAGTGGGGAACCCCGGACATAGACCTCTTTGCAAGTCCATGGAATGCCAAACTTCCCCGGTTCTGTTCCAGAATTCCGTGTCAGGGAGTTCAGGCCAAGGATGCCTTCCTCCTTCACTGGGGTCAAGACTTCCTGTATGTATTCCCTTAATTCCCAAGACTCTGTTCAAGCTCCAGAGGGATCAAGGATCTATGATCCTCATAGCTCCATGCTGGCCACGCCAAGTGTGGTACCCTCTACTTCTGCATCTCTCTCAAGCTCCCTCCCTAGACTTGGGAGCTGCTCCAGACCTTCTGTCCCAGGAGGAGGGGACTTTGTGGCACCCAAACCCCAAGTCCCTTCACCTCAGAGCTTGGTTGCTGAAGGCCTAGACCTTCAAGGTTGGAATCTTTCTCAGCAGGTGAAGGATATCCTCCATGCTTCCAGAAAACCTTCTACTAGACGTTCCTATGCTTTTAAATGGAAAAGGTTTTCCATTTGGTGTACTGAGAAGGGTCTTGACCCTCTAGCACTACCTTTGAATTCTCTATTGGAATATCTCCTGCATCTCTCCAATGCAGGCCTTAAGACGAATTCAGTAAGGGTCGATTTGAGTGCTATTGCAGCATCCCTTAAGCCTATCAATGGACAGCCTATTTCCTCTCATCCTCTTATTGCAAGATTCATGAGAGGCCTAACTTTAACTAAACCTCCCATTAGGCCTCCTCCGGTGGCATGGGACTTAAATCTGGTTCTTGGTCAGCTTATGAAGCCACCTTTTGAACCCTTAGCCACCACCTCCTTGAAATTTCTTTCCTGGAAGGTTATTTTCCTCATTGCAGTCACCTCAGCTCGCCGCATCAGTGAACTGCAGGCCTTAGTGGCTAATCCACCTTATACAAGGTTCCATCATGATAAGGTAGTCCTTAGGACCAATCCACACTTTATGCCTAAATTGGTCTCACCTTTTCATCTTAATCAAGAGATGTATTTACTGTCTTTTTTCCAGGTCCTCATGCATCAAGTGCAGAGAGGAATCTTCATACCCTGGATTGTAAGAGAGCTCTTGCCTTTTACTTACAAAGGACACAGCAACATAGAAAGTCTTCTCAACTCTTTGCTGCTTTTGATCCCTCTCATTTGGGACTTCCAGTCTCTAAGAGGACACTGTCCAATTGGATTGCTCAGTGTATTTCTTTCGCCTACCAGAGTAAGAACCTTTCTCTGGAGGGCCATGTCACAGCTCATAATGTGAAGGCCATGGCCACCTCTATGGCTCATCTAAATTCTGTGTCCATCGACCAGATCTGTCAAGCGGCCACCTGGGCCTCGGTTCATACCTTCACAGCCCATTACTGTTTGGACAAGGACTCCCGCCGGGATGCCTTGTTTGGTCAGGCTGTTCTCAAACACCTGTTCCATGCTTAATCAACTCCTGCCCTCCTTCCCTGGATGGATGCCTGAGATCCATAGGGGGAGGTAGAGCCCTTTTCGGGTCTCATAACCTTGGGAATCTCCCAGGCATCTCTAGCTAGGGAGTCCCCATATGTGAAGACTCATTCCTGCTTGTTCCTGGAGATAGCACAGTTACTTACCTGTAACAGGTGATCTCTGGGAACAGCAGGAATAAGTCTTCACAACCCACCCACCTCCCCTAGGAGTTGTATCTCTCTCTATCTTTCTTTCCTTTCCTCTCTCTCTTTGTCTCAGCTTTAAAACTTGAACTGGGGAGAGGCGGTTAGGAAAGGCGGGAAGGCAGCGCGCAGGCGCTGTGGGATGCTCCCAAAAGGTTTCCTTTTTTGGGAAGCTGGGGAGCGTTCCCGCACAGGCTCCGTCGGTACCGACGTACCCATATGTGAAGACTTATTCCTGCTGTTCCCAGAGATCACCTGTTACAGGTAAGTAACTGTGCTGTGTTGTAGGAAACTAACACCTCATCAACAGACTCAGATGACATAGTGGAGGAAAGAGATGATGAGACAGTGGAGGAGAAAGCCAACGGGTCAACAGCATGAGGATTTCAAAAGAGGTTGGAGGAGAGAGGGCGAGGTTGAGGTGGCGGGTAATGAAGAGTGAAGCTTAGCAGGTGATGGTCCAATAAGGGAAGAAGTGAGGTACAGAAGTTACAGGGTAAGCAATTAGAGAAGAATACAATGTCGGGGCAAGGGCCTTGCTGGTGAGTGGGGGCAGTAGAGAAAAGCTGTAGGTTGAATGATGAGGTAAGGAAGAGAAGCTTTAAAGCAGAAAGGTCAGAGGGCTTATCAACATGAATGTTAAAATCCCTGAGAATAAGGGAGGGGAAAAATGAATCCAGAAAGAAGGAAAGCCATGAGTCAAAGTCAGAGAGAAAAGTAGAGGTGGACTTGTCAGGGGGTCAGTGAATAACAGCTAATCGGAGAGGCAGTGGAGTAAAAAGCCAGATGGAGTGGACTTCAAAGGAGGAAAAGGAGTGAGATTGAAGCAGAAGGAGAGGTTCAAATTGACAGGAAGGAGAAAGTAGAAGCCCAGCACCACCACCACAGTCAGTGAGGCGAGGCATGTGGGAAAACTGATAGCAGTGACTGATGCCGAGTCTTCTAGGAGGAGACAGGTCTCAGTTAGAGCTATACGATGGAAAGCATAAAGATTAAGAGATCTTGAGTAGAGGCAAGTTTATTTGAGATGGAGTGTGTGTTCCACAAGGCACATGAGGAGAGGAGAGGGATCTGAATAAGATTTGAACTGTTGTGTGAGGATCTGTTCTGAGTGTGACAAAGGTCTAGGAGGGCCAGGGTTGGGGTTGATATCTCCGGAAGAGAGAAGGAGAAGGAGTAGAAGAGTGCAGGGCAGAGAGGAGACAACCAGTGGTAACAAGGGTGAGGTGGTTTCAGAGAGAGAGGAGATGGCTGAATGAGAGGGAGAAAGTGGTGAAGCTGATGCTAGGGTAGATGACAAGATGGTGGGGGAAGTGAGGATGGTAAAGGAGAGATAAGGGTGGAAGCTGGAAGGTGTTGGTAGGAGGAAGTATGAGCAGTAGGAAGAGAAACTGTTGAGGATTCATAAAAGAGGAGCCCAGAAGTCAGAAGAGATAAAAGGATAGGAGATAAGGTGCACGTGTGAGTGCACTAAGACAATAAAAAGAGACTGAGTCAGGGGGCGGGTGGGATAATAAGGACGAGGAGAGGGAGAGACACACACAGAGCTGAAAGCAGAGGGAGAGCTGTGCAAGATCACAAAGAATAATACTGAAAAGTAAGGCCCTCTAAGAATGATAAGATAAATACACAAATAAACAGTATATACAGGCAGACAGACCTTACAAGCAAGCGGTTAAAAAAGTCAGACCCTAGCCAGAAGCTAGCAGGGATGAACCGGGAGTCCCTGCTCTTTTTGGGGGTTAATAAGGGGTTCACAAACCAAAAATGTTGTGAACCTCTGCTTTGTATTTTACAAGGGTGGGGTGTAGGTGCCCAACCCCTCCCATGGGTATTAAGTGCCCTTATTAGAAGTTTACTTCCTGGCACCATGACAACCAGGCATCCGACACCTATTCTCCCGGCCTGGGCCTTGCCCTTCTCCCCCTCTCCCCGGAGAGTTAACCCTTTGCTTCTCCTCAGGACTTTGCTGCATACCTGGCCTTCTGTGGGATTGTCCTGCACAATGCACAGCTCTATGAGACTTCGCTGTTGGAGAATCGCCGCAACCAGGTAAGATGGGGGAGGGTGGAGGGAAATGCTGGGAACCAGGCAATAGTGCAGTGATAGCCAACTGCTTTAAAACCTTCACCAGCAAGATGAGCCAAGAGAATGAGATGTCAGTTGTCTTCCCTTCTCCTGGCTGCACTGTGAGGAAAAGCAGGACCCATAACAAAAAACATAATGATGTTTGCAGTTACGTTCGGGTCCTGGGGCTGGTTTTCTTGGGCATTCTCTAGATCTGTCATTGGTTGTGAGGGGATAGCTGTATTTCACCATTCTCTTGCAGCTGATGGGAAGGAGAAGGGGGGGGGATTTTTCCATTCTTCAAAGTGTGATGGACAGGAGAGGAGACACTTCTCATGGTGATTAAGAAAAGGAATATCTGCCTATGGTGCCTTATGTACAGAGAGGCTCATGTCCCTTTAAGGATGCAAGTCCAAAGTGATAAAGATTTGTTGGGGGGAGGAAGCAGTAGGGCGCCCCCCCCCCATATTCACTGGAGGTGGGTGGACGGGCCATATCAAGGGCTGTGTGAGTGGTGCGGCCACATAGGGCACAAGCACGAAGGAGGCTGATATCATCACTGGGCTTCCAGGAAGCTCCAGAAAGTGTATCTCCAGGAACAAGCAGGAATGAGTCTTCACCGACGGAGCCTGCGCGGGAACGCTCCCCAGCGTCCAATCAGAAAGCTTTACTCGCACAGGGCACATTTCTAGCTTGATACGTCCTGCCCTGGGATTCTGGAAAGTATTGGAAGGGCAGGGTTCCCCCAGAATGTACCAGCCTGGATCCTGCCCTCCTTCTAGGACCCACCCTGGTCCTCACCTCATCGGTCACCTGTAGCAGCAGGAACAGACCTGGGAACTTGCGTGGGTCTACAGGCTATGCTGCAGCGATGACCGTTCTCCCACATAGTCTTCCTATTACCATGGAAACCTGTGCGAGGGCTGCTGCCATCACAGGCCCTGGGAGTACTCACTAGCTCACAGGCCACACATTTGTTCTGCTACTGCGGGCACCGGCTGAAGGTTACAGTCAGCGGCAGGCTGGTACAGTTGCATGGCTCAGTTTGGTGCTGGAAGCAGTTACCTACATTGCCTGTGTCTGTGCCTAAATCCATTGATGGTGGTGCAGCTTTGGTTAGACCCCTCTCTCACTTTGATATTGCAGCTTTTGAGTGGACCTCCGCACTCCTCCCCCACAATTTGAGGGCTCTTCCCCACCACTCCTGTATCTATGGTTGTACCATAAGTAGATCCAGCCCTTAGTAAAGAAACTATTTTCCCTCTCTCTGGCTAGGGATGGGAGGGGGGGATCTTCCTCTCTTCAGCTGATGATGGGAAGGACTAGAGAGAAATTCCTTGTCTTTCGTGAGTGATGGGGAGGGCCAGGAAGGATTGTCTCAGTCTCTGGCTGGTGATGGGAGAAGAGAAGCCATTTCCCTATCTCATGTGAAATGACCTTACATGCACAGCTTTTGGTAGAGAGGAGGAGCTGTATTTTTTGGTTGCACCAGTTCCATCATTTGTGGCCTTGGTTGACTACCAAAGATACAGCATGTGTTGTACATAGTTTAGCAAGCTCTAGGTTAGGTTTCTGATGTCTGTTTTGTGTGGAGCTGCCAAGGAAGCCACAAAAGGACCATCAACAGCTACGATATTGAGTGAGTTCAGCCTAAGGTAACACACAACAGTTCTTGTAGAACTTCACTGGCTATCACTTCAAGTTTGTGTTAGATTTAAGGCCTTGCCTTTAGCTTTGATAACTTTGCAAGGAATGGGGCTTGGCTGGATATCTGCAGAAGCCATCACTTTACCTATCAGGAAGGTCACCACAGTCTTGGAGGGGGAGGGGGAAAGCTTGAGAAACCAGATCCTTAAGTCTTCTAGACTACCAGAAACTTTTTCTTCTGCAGTTTCCTGCTGAAGAAATTTACTTCCAGTGGAGATTCAATCCTTATAGGGCCATTTACTGCTTTGTTTGTTGAAAATGAGGCTGTTTTAGGGGAATGGATTTTAGGACATCGGGAGTTATAGCATTTATGGATTGCAGTTTTATGTGGGGTACTGAGAAGTATGTTCAAGTTTGCTAGTGTCTTTGTCTTCAGCTGTTTGGTATATCATCTGTTTTAGAAGGACAGCGCATTATGCACCTCGGTGTTTACAGGAAGATGGACTATCAGTGTGAATCAGTATCTAATAAGGTTTCTCCTGGGGACATTCCCTTTCTGTGCAGGTTCTCCTGGATCTTGCCAGTCTGATCTTTGAGGAGCAGCAGTCTCTGGAAGTCATTCTGAAGAAGATTGCAGCTACCATTATCTCCTTCATGCAGGTGCAGCAATGCACAATCTTTCTTGTAGACGAGGACTGTCCGGTGAGTATCAGCAGTGCAGTGTGGAGATGAATCTCACACAATACCTCATCAGGCTCAGCGTAGAAAATTAACCTCATACAATATTTCACCAGGAGCAATGTCGAAGAGCATTAGCCTCATACAACAGGCACAGCAAAGAAGTATTAACCTCATACAATACCTCACTAGAAGCAGCATAGACAGTAGAGTATTAACCTTACAAAATACCTCACTAGGAGCGGCATGGAGTATTAGCCTCATAAAACAGGTACAGCAGAATATTACCCTCACACGATACCTTACCAGGCGCAGCATAGAAAAGTGTTAACCTTATACAACAGGCAGAGTAGAGTATTAACCTCATATGGTAATTCACCAGCTGTAGAGTAGAAGAGTATTAACTCATACAGTACCTCAGTAGGCACAGCGTAGAAGAGGCACAGTAGAGTATTAACCTCACACATTACCTCATTAGGCACCACGTAGAAGAGTGTTAACTCATACAGTACCTCAGTCGATGCAGCGTGGACTATTAGCCTCATAACCTCTCAGACTACAGAGATGCTTTTTAAGATAACTGGTTGTCATTTGTATGGTGAATGCTTTATTGGTATCTGACCAGACCATATTGGGGCATGTTTTGAGAGCTTTGGCATGAGGAGAGACTGACAAACTACAGCTTTCAGTGCTGGGCAGAAGCTTGGCCACAGTAAAAAGGAAAAAAATAGCACAGCACCTGGAAGGGAGAAGATTACAGGATCCCAGAGGATGGCCGCAGCTCAAGGAAACCTGCCTGAGTTTTGCATGAGGGGATTAGCATACTGGATCGCAGAGGTGCAGTAGACTTGACCTATCTGCGCTGTTCCCAGCAGACACAAAGCACTGTAGAAGAGACGGTGTCGGCCCCCTCCTGGCACCACATCACAGGGTCCCTCATCCTCTCATTACACTGCCGGGGATCATGTTTCATGATTGTGTGGTTGCATTGTCCATCCCCTTGGAGGCATAGAAATAAGTCAGTGAGAAAGCTGTAGGGGAGATCCTTCTGTGGACTAATGCACAGAGCGATCTGAAACTAAAGAGCAGCCATGTACATTTATGCCTGCTCGGAAACGGGTGCAATGGTTGCAGTGAATTACGCAGGTCAGTGCATATTGTATAACACTACACTTGAAATTCATGATTTGACCCCTGTTCCACCCAAATTATGCTCCTGAACATACTGCCACAGGGGTCACATAAATGTAGGTCACCTTGTTACCACTCTTATGAGTGTAACCCAGAGCATAATTTTAATGAGAAGCTTTTTACATGCATAATATGAAAGCCCCTTAATAAAATGATCCCCTTACCAGTTAAGTCTTAGAAACCCCTTTGGGCCACCTTTTTTTTGGCCCTCCTAAATTTCACCTTGTGGTAAATTTAAAAGGACAAACTGAGCCAGTGAGTGGGTGATCATATAAAGTCATATTTCCACATATGTGGCAATATAAAAGTGCCTACTTGTCTTTATAAAAATTAGACAAAATCCTGCACAATAAAATGGACTTAAAATAGGCACATTTTGTCCATCTTATCCTAGATGCCCTGTTACCAAATTACCCTCCCAGAGAGTGAAAAATTTGAAAAGTAGAGATGTAGCTGTCTAATTCCTAAATTTCACTGGCTAGCCTTTGGAAAACCAAGCCCTTTGTGCTTACGCATGCCCGCAGACTGTCAGCCAGCCAATGCAGACCACAAATCCTTGGCACATGGTGGGTAACCAAACAGAAGTCCGCACACTGAGACCGCTGCCCTGGAATTGGCTGGTGTGGGGCGCAGTGCCTTTGCTGACCAGACGTCCCTTTGTCTTTGCAGAATTCCTTCTCCAGTGTTCTCTGTATGGAGTGTGAGGATGTACAGGAGCCAGCCAAGACCACCAAAAGGTGAGAGAGCAAAGCTATGAATCTCCGAAAGACTGATGTCTTGGAAGGCAACGAGATTCTGGAGGAAACCAGCCTGTTTGTAGACTTAAAAGACAGTGTATCTTACAAGATCCCATGGTACATCTTGAAGCATATTTTCAGTAGGGATGTGCCCAAGGAACAAATGTGTGCTCGTTTGGCCAGCTCGAGCAATCTGCCGCATGGCTTATTTTATTCCTACAGACTGTGTGGCAGATTGCTGGCACTAAGCACTAGTAAGAGGGGTCCTACATGTGTCATTTGGTAGGTTTGCGTGCATTAAGTTGGTTTTGCATGCACTAGATTGTTAAGGCATGCTAACGAACCGAATGTGCGCTAATAAATGAATGATGCTATTTTTCAGCCACACTATGTATTGAAGTTGGACGCTCTATGTGGCCCTAAATGTAAACAGATCGGTAATCTGGTTAAATTAGGACAGCTATTTATTTATTTATTTAGTAGTAGTATTTAGTTCACACCTTAGCTATGTTTGTAGTCCCAATGGATAGGGCTGAATAATGGCCCCACTCCCGGAGCACCTCCCAGCCCTTCTCCTCCTAATTCCACCAAACATCTCACCGAGAACGTTATGCGGCAGGCAGACCCAAAATTTCAGCCCAGATGATTGACGGATTTATGTACCTAACTCCAAAGGAACGTGCATAAATTGTTTTGGGTAGGAACCTTATAGTGTAATTAAAAATGCAAATACATGTAACACTACAGAGTGATAGTCAACGGTTCTGCCTATGGGAATTTCCACAGCCTGGGATTCTTCAATTAAGAACATGTCCTAGACATGAGAGAACCTAGGCACCCTTATTCATGCACTATTGCCCACCCGTTTTGACTACTGCAACTCTCTCTACACTGGCCTAGCCCCGTCAAACGTCATACCCCTGCAATTAATACGCAGCACACTAGATGGTGTCAAAAATGCCTGTCCTCAAAGAGGGTGCTTAGCATTTCCTGGATTAAGTTGAAAATTCATATGTTGACTCATCGGACTCACCCACTTATCGACTCTCCTGGTCTCTTCTGTGCCGGTCCTGTTAGTCAGATGCTCTCAGCGTATTCTCTCTGTTCCTTCTGCTATAATCGGGTTGGAAGCTACGTGCTGTCCTGTCTTAGGCCTCCTTGCACCTTACTCCCAGGAGGGATGAGTGTCTTCCCCAAATTAAAGATCAAACTGAAAACATTCATTTTGATTTGCGGGGGCAGCGCTTGGAGGACATGGAGTACTTGCGAGCAGCGAGGGTTGCCTCGTTGGGCTCTATCTGCTGTAGCTGGATTGTAACCTCAGGTCCTAGCTGTCTCCCCGTTGGTTTGTATCTTTTTCGCATCTCAGTTACATCTATATGTCCACCTGAAACACTCCTCCTATAAGCAGGGCTTAAAGTCTAGCCTTGGGATCTCCCAGTTATTTATTTTTTTATTCACATCATCTTTACTTACTGCACACACAAAAACAGGAAACAGAATCAGTTCTGTAACTCTCCAACCAACATCAGAGGAAGTGTCCCCCAGCCCCCCCATATATCACTTTTAGCACCGGTTCCAGTGCTGCTTGGTATTGTGCTACCTCTGTATACCATCCTCTCTGGTCCATGCAAAGGTATCACGGCCTGCACAGGATCCATATCTGATCAGAAGAGAGAACTAAAACCTCATTTTCTACAGTCTGCAGCAGCATTGACAGGCACTGTCTGATTGGAGAAACGTCAGGTGATGGAGTCCTGCTCCTCGGACAACTCCTAGACAGTCTTCTGGGGGTTATGGAGCTTGTGTGATTTTCTTCTGCTCCTTGGACTCCTAGACAGTCTTCTGGAGGTTATGGAGTTTGTGTGATTTCTGTTCTTTGCCGTAGTTCTATCTTGGGTTAGCGGTGGTTGTATGATAACATGTGGAGTAGCATGATGCTCATTTCAGAAGTGGATACAAACCTGTTACCTCCGGTCATGGATCTGACACTGAACTTTCTGCACACATGGAGAAACACAATACCAAAGCCCTTATCCACTCTCTAGTCATCTCCCGCTTAGATGACTGTAACTTGCTTCTCAAATATCTCCCCTTGAATAATCTTTTTCCCCTTCGATCTATTCAAAATTCAGCTGTATTGCCTATCTTCTGCCTGTGTCGCTACGCTCATGTAGCTTCTCTTCAAAGTCATTTCATTGGCTCCCCATCCTTTGCCACATCTAGTTCAAACTTCTCTTGCTGACCTACAAGTGCCTTCATTTGGCTGATTCTCACTACCTTTCCTCTGTTATCTCTCCCTACACCTCTCCTCAGGAACTCTGCTCCTCTGGCAGATCCCTTCTATCTGTGCCCTTCTCTTCAACTGTCAACTCCAGACTCCGTTTGTTTCACCTGGCAGTACCATATGCTTGGAATAGATTACCTGAGTAGGTACATCAGGCTCCTTCTAGTCTTCTAATCCAGGCTAGAAACTTACCTCTTCGAGGCTGCTTTTAGATCCTGACCCTCCTCATTCTCCCATTTAACACCTCAAGAGCTACTCTCTCTCCCCGTTTATTCTGCTTGTCTTGCATAAATTTTAAGCTGTGATGAGCAGGTACTGTCTCTTACATCTATATGTACAGTGTTGTATATGTCTTGTGTTGTTGTTGTTAATTGCCATTGAGTCAATGTCATCTCATGGCGACCCCCTGGATAGTTGTCCTAAACTGTATTCGGTCTTCAGTCAGGCAGCTCATTGTTGATAGTGGCATCCATAGCTGCTGTTATTGTATTAATCTGTCTCATTGCTGGCCTTCAACTTTGCCAAGCACGATTTCTTTCTCTAATGATCGCTCTCTTCGCATGATGTGTCCAAAGTATGAATGTCAGTTTTCTCTTCTGAGTTTCTAAAAAAAGCTTTGGTTTGATCTTCTCTAGTACTGACGGGTTGGTTCTTCAGGCAGTCCATGGTATACACAGTATTCTTCACCAGCAACATAATTCATTTTCGTTCTGTCTATCTTTTCACTGTCCAACTTTCACATCCATAATATGTTATTGAAAATACCATGACTTGGACAAGTTGAATCTTTGTATGGAGAGAGACATCTTTGCTCTTGAGAATCCTGTCTAGGTCCTTCATAGCCATTCTGCCAAGAGCAGTGCATCTTCAGATTTCTTGATTGCTTGTCATTTCTTTATTGATTATTGATTCAAGCAGGTTAAAGTTGTCCACAATTTCACTTTCTTCATCAACAATGAACTTATTGATTTTGCCAGTTGTCAGGATCTTTGTCTTCTTTACATTAAGGTGCAGGCCCATTTTAAGACTGTTCCTTGATCTTGAGAAACAAATGTTTCAGATCTTCACTTTCAGCTAGTATTGTGGTGTCATCAGCATAGTGAAAGTTGTTGATGTCTCCCACCAATCTTCACACCTCAGTTGTCTTCATACAGTCCTACTTCTCTGATTATTTGTTCTGCATATAAATTAAAGAGGTAGAAGGAAAGTATGCAGCCTTGTCATACACCTTTGCTGATTTTAAACCATTCTGTTTCTCCTTGTTCCATTTCAACTGCTGCTTCTTGAACAATGTAAAGGTTGTGCAAGAGAACGATCAGGTGTTCTGGTATACCCATGCTGCTTAATGTCGCCCAGAGTTTCTCATGGTTTGCACAGTCAAAGGCCTTGCTGTAGTCAATAAAACACATACACTATAGATATCCTTTAGGTTTTCTTTTGTCTTTTCAAGGATCCATCTCACATCCACAATGATGTCTCTCGTTCCTCGCCCTTTCCTTAACCCTGCTTGCACTTCAGGCAGTTCATTCCAGTTATGGTTGTAGTATCTGCTGGCTGATCTTAGATTGTAAGCTCTGATGAGCAGGGACTGCCTCTTACATCTATATGTACAGTGCTGCGTATGCCTTGTAGTGTTATACAAATGATAGGTAGTTGATGGCATGCCATCAAGTCATTATCAACTCATGGCGACCCTCTGTATAGTTGTCCAAAAATGTGTTCGGTCATCAGGCGGCTCATTGTTGACAGAGTGGCATCCATAGCTGCTGTTATTCTATTGTTCTGTCTCATTGCTGGCCTTTCCTTTTACATTGACCTTCAACCTTGCCAAGCATGATGTCTTGATCTGTCTCTTCACGTGATGTTTATTTTTATTTATTCATTTAAATGTATTTAAATGATTTGTATCCCGCCCTTTCCTAAAATCAAGGCGGTTTTCACTTTAAATGATTGAAATTTGTAAAAGGGTGGGGATGTTAGCATGCAGTGGTTGGATGGACGTGATGGTATGGGTGCACGACATGTGTAGATTAGATCCAGCATGAGCTATTTACAATGTGCTATATTCAGTTGGGAGGAGGGGAGGATGTGTCCAAAGTCTTGTCGTCTGAAAGCTTTGCTTTGATCTCCTCTAGTCCTTTCACCTATAAAACAGGGAACCCAGAGGCAGCATCACCTCTGCCGTATTCCCCTCTCCCACCACCCTGTTCTTCTCCCCCATGCTCCATACCCCTCTCCATTCCTGTCCCCTCCTCCTGTCCAGGAGCGCTCTCCCCTCCTTCCTCCTGAGCCTGTTCGCCCCAGTGCCGATGCTATGCAGGCTCCGTGTCCTGCCTGTTGCTTGGCTCAGAGCTGTACAACGCTGACATCTGCTGGCAAATGTCAGGAAATTATTCTAGGGACTTCGACAAGAAACTCCAGGGCACATCTGCCCTATCTTTTATTCCTACTAACACTGCTTATCACCTGTATAGTGCTACAAGCCATACACAGCGCTCTATATATAGATGTAAGAGAAAGTCCCTGCTCAGTAGAGCTTACAGTCTAATTCAGCTCCAGACCAAAGATTTCAAAGACGTTTTGACCTATACACACTTTTTCTCAAGACATTTTTTCCCATCTCACAGCTGTTACCTGTTATGAATAGAGGGAGGTACTGAGGGCTTTAAAAGGCAGCCTCACCAAAAGCTTAGTAGCCTAATACACATGCAGCTTAAAATCATAAGAAGCTAAGCTATGCCATACTGGTTCAGGCCAAGGGTCCAACAAACCCAGTCTCCTGTTTCTAACAGTGGCCAAACCAGGTCACAAGTACCTGGCAGGCTCCCATGAAAGTACACAGGCTCCACAATGCTCATCCTGGGGCAAGCAGTGCATTACCTGGGTCCTCCTTAATAATGGTTTATGGACCTTTCCTCCAGGAACTTATCCAAACCTTTTTTAAACCCAGCTAGACTAACAACTTTTACTTTATCCTCCGGTAATGAATTCCAGAGTTTGATTATGCGTTGAGTGAAAAAATATTTTCTGTTATTAGTCTTAAATGGGTTACATTGTAGCTTCATTGCATGTCCCCTAGTCTTTCTACTTTTTTATGGTGTAAAGAATCGATCTACGTTTACCTGTTCCACTCCATTCATTAATTTATAGACCTCTATCATATCTCCCCTCAGCCATCTCTTTTCCAGGTTGAAAAGCCCTAATCTTTTAAGCTTCTTCTCATAGGGGGGGGGTATCCTTCCATCCACTTTACCATTTTGGAGGCTTTTCTCTGTACTTTTTCTAATTCCGCTATATCCTTTTTTAAGATATGGTGACCAGAATTGCACACAATATTCAAGGTGTGGTCACACAATGGAACGATACAGAGGCATTATATTATCCTTTGTTTTATTCTCCATCCCTTTCTTTGATTCCTAGCATTCTATTTGCTTTCTTGGCTTCTGCTGCACACTGGGTGGAGGGTTTCAATGACGCCTGAATCTTTTCCTGGGTGGTGGTTCCCAATGTGGAACCTTGCATCTTGTAACCATAGTTTGGGTTTTTCTTTCCTAGATGCATAAGTTTGCACTTGTCCACATTTAATTTCATCTGCCATTTCAATGTCCAGTCTTCCAATTTATCCAGGTTCTCTTGTAATTTTTCACAATCCTCTTGGGTTTTAACAACTTTGAATAATTTTGTGTCATCTGCAAATTTGACTACCTCAATTGTAATTCCCATTTCCAGGTCATTAACAAATATGTTAAAAATCAGTGGACCCAGCATAGATTCCTGTAGTACTCCACTATTCACCTTTCTTCCTTAGGAAAATTGGCTATTCAGCCCTACCCCTCTGCTTTCTGTCTTTTAACCAGTTCCTGATCTACAATAATACACTGCCTCCTATCCCATGACTTTTTAACTTTGCTAAGAGTCTCTCACGTCCACCAGCCACCCAGCTATCTACTGTACATGTATGATCGAATCACCAACTATAATTCAATTTAAAACAGCACTTATTCAAAAAACGGCTGGTACTTAGCTTTTGAAGAAAGGTAGGCTGTAGAAACACTATAATCAACAAGAGGTCACATATACGACGTGCCAACGTTTACTACACAGTGGTCTGACCTGAAGCAGGGGGTTTATGCATATACTCCCGAAACGTGGCACGTCGTATATTTGACCTCTTGTTGATTATAGCGTTTCTACAGCCTACCTTTCTTCAAAAGCTAAGTACCAGCCGTTTTTTGAATAAGTGCTGTTTTAAATTGAATTTCTCAAAATGATTAAAAAGGATGGGCCACGGTGGTAGAAGGTGTTTTTCCTTTCTACTGTGCTGGCCATTCCGACAAAAATTAATTTGTATAATTGTTTTTTTCCATTGGGTTTTTGTTGTTTTGCTATATATTGGAGCTCAGGGGGAAGGTTTTTGAGTTACTTTATGTGAAGATTACGACAGTAAAATTGAATATATGTCATGTATATATGTAAATACACCCCCATGATCAAGTGTAAATAATGTAACCAAAGCTCTGTGCCCTGCAAACCCCCTGCAATCGAATTGTATATACTGTTGATTATCCCCAGGTACTCCCCCTGCTGTGGTGTAAAGTAACCGTTGTGTGCTCTGTGAACCCCCTACAATCGAATTGTATATACTGTTGATTATCCCCATCTACACTACCTGATGTGGTGTAAAGTAAACCATTGCTGATCGCTGGAAGTAGCGGTATACAAATACTCTCCAAATAAAATAAATAAATAAATTTGCTCTTCCCAGCCCTTCTCTGTTTGCCAGTAACTTTTATGTACTCACTGAGGCTGGCTCTCTTTGCAGAGGTATTAAGATGGCATCCAGGCCCTGGCTCCTTCCTCGTCTTCGCCTGCCTCCGTCCGCTTTCACCTCAATGGCCTCCTTCCTTCTCTCCCGATCACCTCCTCATGCTCTGTGCCGCCTCGGTTCTCCACTCTCGCCAGTTTTCTCTGCTCCGGGATTCCTTTCTAGTGTCTGTCACTCTGCTTTCCCGCCTCTGCCTCCTCTACTCAGTTATGCTGCTCACTTGGGGGCCTGAATGCAGCTTTTGCCCGCTCCTCCGCTGCTCGCTCCCCTCACCCCTCTGCTCCACTCTTGACAGCCTCGCCGCTGCTCTCTGGCCACTTTGCCTCCTCGACGCTCACTTTATGCACCTCGCCGCTGCTGTCCTCTACACCGGGCCTTTGCTCTGCTCGTTAGCCCTCCTGCGCCGGTTTTCTCACCGCCGCTACTGCCACTCGGGCATCTCATGGGCATTAAGCGCTCCCTCAACCCTCTCCGCGGCTGCCTACTGCACTCCCCTTATCATTGCCACTGTTGCCGCACATTTTATTTTCTCTCCTGGGTCCTGGATTGCATTGGTGGGCAGTTCGGATAGCGGAGCTCCTCGCTCACGCCGCCTTCAGACGCGGTGACATCACTTCCTCCATTCTAAACACATCTTTTAAAGGTCCTGCCAAAAGCTCCCTGAGCTCTTTTGATGTCCTGGGATGTATCTGATCCATTTTCATGTCTTTGTCCAATTTCAGTTTTGCAAGCTGTTTGGACGCATCTTCCATGAATGACACTATATCTGCTCCTTTTCCCTTGTTACCTTGGTCAGTCACTCATGATCCTTCTCCAGGGTTTTCTTTCGTGAACACTGAACAGATTCCGCTTTCCCATCACTTTCCACACATCTGTCCTCAGCACCTTTGAGTCTTGCAATTCCACCTCTTGCTTTGTCCTTTCTGCAATATACCTGAAAAAGAGTCTCGACACCTCTCCTCACATCTGTAGCCATTTTTTCTTCCACGTGTGCTTTTGCCATCCTGATTCCTCTTTCTGCCTCTTTCAGCTTTATCTGGTTTTCTTTTCTGTTTTTCTCACTTTGTGATCCTCTGGAAACTCTGAACGCTGACATTTTTTCCTTTATTTTTGCAGCCATTTCTTCGGAGAACCCATATCGGTTTCCTTTTCCTCTTGCTTTTACTGTATGTGCTTTCCTTACATATACAGTAGATCTGTTGCCCTTGGTATGGCTTCTTTCAGTTTAGCCCACTGCCTTTCCACGTCCCTTATCTCCTCCACATGCCAGCTCCTCCTTCAGGTACTTTCCCATTTTACTGAAGTCAGCATTTTTGAAGTCTAAGACTTTGAATTTGCTGTGATTGGACTCTACCTTGGCTTTTACCTCAGAGTACACCATGTGGTGATAACTGCTGCTCAGGAGGGCTCCCACCTGGACATTAGACACACTGTCTCCGTTAGTGAGCACCAGATCCAGAATTGATCCTTCACTGCTGGGATCCTTCACCAGTTGCCTGAGCAAAGCCTCTTGTAGGGCGTTCATGGTCTTTGAGAGCATAGCTGCGTTCATACAGGAATTAGACATATTTGGAGAAGACAAACAAGACTGATCTGATATAGCAATCAAAGATGTCATGCAAAGTTCAATGTGTTCCTAAAGCCTCACTGCTGGAGACTGGGAGAGTCTGGGAGCGGAGAGCTGCGCTGTTTCTTAACTGCTGCTGACACGCATAAGACTCTGGGTGATATGGACCCACGGTTGGGAGCTGTATTTAAAGGGAGAATAAATGTAACATCCCCCTTCTAGCAATCCAGACAAGGGTGAAGGGAAGCGCTGTCTTTATTCAGGGTAAATATTCAAAGACTTAGCCAGGATGTGTGCAGTTAAGCTCGTACTTTGGCGTGGCCCTTAGATGGGGACCCTAGTTAAACAAGGGCTGCGTTCAGCAGGTATCCTGGAACATCCTCGGTATCAGTGCTGTTTCCTGCCCTGTCTCTGTGGTGCTCTGTGCTGTTTACTGCTTGCCTTATCTCTGCTAATCCTGCTGTCTTTCAGGCTCACCCGGCTCACTCTGCCAAGTTCCCTCCCACCCGGAAGTGATGTGGCCGCATCCAGCAGGTATCCAGGAGCAACATTTAAGGGTCTCTTCTGCGTTGCTTCGCTCCTTGGGGCGACTGCGGGGGGAAACTTTGAGGCCTTCCTATCTACCTCGTTGCCCGCTTGTCTGTTTGTGCCTGTTGTCGTCACCTGCACCTTGGCTGTGCTCAGGCAGGACTATGGGATCAATTCCAGTTCTGTGGGGACGGCGCCTGTTATGGTCACCTCCCCCTCTACCTGGTTCCACTCAGACACCTGTGAACTTGTTAACACGTCCCTTAACATCGCCCCCTGCCCCTGCCCTGGTTCCTCATGCCCCTCAGTACGCCCTCAGAGAGATTCATGCCAACCGCCTGCATATATTCAACAGGCTCACTTAGCTACTTGTTCCACTGCCTTCTGTGTACTTGTCCCCGCTCTCTGGAACTCCCTGCCCCCTTACCTCTGACGTGAAGCCTCTTACACTACCCTCAAGACTCACCTTTCCAACCTGGCTCTTAATTCCTTGTCCTCCTGAACCCCCTTTCTTTACTTTAGAATTAGTTCCTGTCTCTGTCCTATGATTTATGGAGTTCCTTTTCTGTTTTCTTTTAAAATTTTGTTTTATATTGTGCACCGCTCTGCTGCTTCTGTGAAGGGCGATTAAGAAAGTTTTAATAAACATAAACAGAACATACACATACGTTCTGTGGTTAGCGTGGCTGCATCCACCAGAGTGGATTTTCGGCTTCCTAGAAGCGTGGCTTACTTTCATTCCAGGGCATTTCCACAGCGCAGGCTGAAAATAGTGTTTGCACAGTTCACTTTTAAGAATATATATTTGTAGCTAACGCATAGACTTTGCACATTTGTTGGCAATTAATCTAAGTACACGCTTTTTAAACACAAAACTACCTGATCTTCAGCCACAGACTCTCTGGCTACTTTCTGTTTGAAAACCAGGCTCCTTGTGCAGGCCGAGAAGTCCTTTTATTCCTTTATTGCAAGTCTCCTCCCAGGGCCGGGCCATCCACCAGGCAGGCTAGGCAGGCACCTAGAGTAGCGCAGCATCCGTGGCAGGCCATGTGTGCCAAAGCTGCCGCCCCCGGACTCCACAGATGGGAATTGGCAGCAGCAGAGGGGAGGGGCTCAGCACGGGGGCAGAGTTTGGCACGGCTCGGCGGGGGGGGGCTTCTGCCTGGGGTGGCAGAAACTCATGGGCCAACCCTGTCTCCTCCTCAGAGTTTAAAGCCCTTTGCTGGCCCTCAGTCATGCTGAATGCAGAGACGAGCTTCCCCTTCTTTGGTGACATAGAAAAACCGTCCCTTGATCCTAAAAGTGCAAGCTATGAGGAACAGCTCTGCTCATTCACTTCAGCGAGTGCCTCTGGAGCACAGAAGAATCTTTTTGGTTGGAGAAGCCAAACAAACCAATTTCCAGCCCCACCCCAAGCGCTCTAATTGCTGATGCTGGGTTGAGCAAAATATTGGTGGGGCCCCTGTGGCCCACCCTATGTCACTGCCTATGGAGTGCCTTCCAGGCCTGAGATGTATCTCTAAGTGTCTTGCAAACCTTGTATGCACACAGGAGATTCCCTCATATAGGAATTACAGAGAGGACGTCATGACCCAAAGCTCTCCTGTGAAACTCCCTGGCACTTTGTAACTTGCCCTGAGGAAAACGCAGACCTCGTTTAATGTGTGCGTAGAATTTCCCTTTACTTCTGTAGCTCGACCTTCCAGGTGCCTTCTCCAGGCTCATCCTTCCCCATGATCCAGCTGCTTCCAGATCTGAATGTAGATCCTACGCTCTTTCTCCTGGTTTTTCAAGCTAAAGCATAGAAAGCCATCTAAAACATTTCATCCCTAGTGGAGCCAAGAGCCCCAGGATGCACCCCAGAGACTGGCAAAGGCAGAACAACAAACAAAGTATTTCAAGAGCCATGAAGCTGGAACAGGAGTGTGTGTAGATTGTTGCATGGCTGTAAATGCTCGACTAAGCACCACATCCTAAAGCACAACTTCCCAGCCTATTATCCTATAAAGTTCAGGAACTCCTGGGTCAGTCCCACCACTGTTCCCGGACCCCTCCCCCCAGAGCCAAGCTTGTCCCCACTGCCTCCCCTTATCTCCCTTCTCCTTCATGTCTCCTCTAGTCTCTCTCTCCTTCCAGTCTCTAACCACCAGCCTCTCACTCCTTGTTCTCTTTTCTGTGTCCTACGGACCCCAGGGGTTCACAAGTATATGTTGGGATCAGTACCCTAAAATTACTTCTGCATGGCTGACTATCATGTTCCAGGAACAGAGATACAATTCTTTAAAGCAATGACATTGGTCTGTGTGAGACGAGCCCCTGTGTGGGGTGGGGTGATGGTGGATATTGGGGCAGCCACCTCTAAAGCTCTGAGGTCATCTCTTTAGCACCTGGACAGTCTGCATGGGGGGGGGGGGTTGGGGCACACAGCTCATTTTTCTCTTTTTCCTCCAGTAGGGAATATGACATGAACGCACTAAACTACATGTATGCCCAGTATGTGACCAACACCATGGAGCCCCTGAACATTCCTGACGTCTGCAAGGACAGACGCTTTCCCTGGACAGTGAGTATCTGACCGGGGGTCATGTGATTTGTTTGGGATGGAGAGAAACCGTGGGCTGGGTATGTTGGTGTGTGTCAGGAAGGGGCTGTCACATGGTGTGACAGGGCAGCAGAGACACACTGAAGCCAAGGGTCTGAGGGTATAGCAGACGGACGCAGAGAGCTGACAGCCATGAAAAGCCCCTTTATGGACATTAAACTCTCCTTTGTGTTACTAGAATGAAAATGCAGAGAATAAGTGGCCGCAGGTGCAGAGTTTGCTGTGCACGCCCATCACGAACGGCAAGAAGAGTAAAGTGATAGGTAAGTCTCCTGCCTCGGGACGGTATGCTGGGGGAGGGGCTGGACTGTCGGTGCCCGTGTGCTTGGGGCCCTCTCCTCATCATTAGAAAAGGGGGTAGGAGATGGATAATCGGCGTCCATGTTCAAGAGCAGTGCACTGGGATAGGGGCTGAATTGTCTTTTAATGTCTACTGGACGGTTGAGGCTCACTCATGCTGACCGTGGGTCATAGGTATCAGCTACGTGACTGACGAGTACAAGACAGAGTCTAGTGGTGATGGGAGCTCAGACCTACAGTCTCACCAGTGAGGATTGGGCCTGGATCTGTACATTTGCCCATGACCACGTGGCTCAGGTCCAGATTTTTGACCGTGTCCTTTGTGCCTCCAGTCTCACTGCTGACCCGGGACTTGGGCTCACACTGTGCAGGGAGTAAGGCAGATTTATGAAGAATCCGCAGCTATCTGTACGGGACAAGAAAATGACACTGGTATTGGTCCTAGTTCGGTTTCAGGAGAGTCTGTATCTGGTTCGTGGCCTCGGAGGGAGCGGCAGAATGTGGGTCAGGGCTGTGTTGTGGGAGGGGATGACAGTCTGTGTCTGCAGGATGGGGGGGACAGAGTAATCTCTGGGCCATGGTATGGGGGGGGGGTGTCTTTGCCTGAGTTGGGATATAGAAGGAGATGGTGGATTCTCTGTCTCGATTTTGCTTTGTCGGGTCATGGTGCATGGGGTTGGCCATATCTGTGTCTGGATGTTGCATGGGAAGGGGGTGACAGTTTCGTTCATGCAAAAGGGTAGGGGGATTGCACAGTCTGGATTTGGGTCTTGGTGTTAAGGGAGGCAGTGGAGTCTGTGCCTGTATCATGGTGTAGGAAATGGCAGGTGTTTGTGTCTGGTGGAATCTATGTCTGAGTCACGACTTGGGCAAATGGCAGTTTCTGGGTCTTTCCTATGTTGTGGAATGGGGTTGTGGACTCTGTCTATGCCATAGCGTAGGGTAGGGAAGTTGCAGAGCTTGGGTTTCAGCATGGCTATGGGAGTAAGTGGATAAAGCAGTCTGTGGCTGGGTTGTGGTGTGGAAGGGTAGCAGAATATGATTCATGGCATGAGAGGGGGTCATAATGTAATGCAAAGCATCCGCCGCCTTTAACTAGCTCAAAATGTATAATGTACAATGTTTAATGTCGCTAAGTACCCTCATGTTAAATGTAACCCTCCAATTGTGATGTGACCACTTTGATTGTAAGATAAGGTGGTATACAAATCCATCTAAATAAATAAAAAATACAGTGGCTAGAGTAATATCACAAACCTCTATCAAAGAGCACATGAACCCAATATTAAAGCAGCTACACTGGCTACCAATTGAGAGCAGAATAAAATTCAAAGCACTCCACACTATATTCAGATCCCTCCAAACAGAACCTGCCATCTGCCCGAAAGAGTTTATTCAAATCACTCCGGAAAACAGACCACGTAGAAGTAACAATAGAAATTCTCTTGAGGTACAAGCTGACTTCAGAAACTGCAACGCAACTACATCCAAGAGAGCCTTCCCCCTTTACGTCCCTCTATTACGGAACTCACTTCCTTCAGTCACAAGAAACACTAAGGATCCTAAAGCCTCCCGTAAACTGCTAAAAACATTCCTGTTCAAGGGGCACTTTGGTGAATCAGTCACCTAGTGACATTTCTACATGTAAAACTACAGTCCTCACACTTTTCAAGATGCTTTCAAGTTCATTGGATCTAATTTATATATATGCTTAGTTCTCTGTACATAGTTATTACTGAAATCAGCTGTTTCTGATCTAAGTTAATTCGTCCCTTTCCCCTTTCACTCCCTGTTAAGATGTTACAAAACCGCTTTGATTCACGAAAAGCGGTGAATAAGCACTAAGAAATAAATAAATAATAACTGTAGTTATGCTGTAGCGTGGGGGTGAGGGACAGTCTCTATTAGGTCTGTGATATGTGAGGGGGCAGCAGGCTTGTGTTTCCTTTTTGGTAGAAACACAAGAAACATAGAAACATGACAGCAGCAAACGACCACACGGCCCTTCCATATCGATCACTGCAGCAGTGGAGTTTGTGTCTGAACTATGGCGTGGGTGAAAGTGAGAGTGTCTGGGTCATGTTGCAGGAGGGGGCGGCAGAAGCTGGGGATGTTTCTTGACTTGGGAGGTGGTTGCAGGGTCTAGACCAGTGGTTCTCAACTCAACCCTCTGGACACAACTAGCCAGTCAGGTTTTCAGGATAGCCACTATGAATATGCATGAGGGAGATTGGCATGCACTGCCTCCATTGTATACAAATCTCTCCTCTTGCATATTTGGCACAATTTCTCCGAAGAAGTTAATTTTGTGCATCCCATGACAGCCATGAACCTCACTCCTAAGCCAGGGTATGTGGAGTATGGTCTCAGTCTCTCAGATTTACTGCTAGTACTTGCATCGTGCGAAAGAGAGCCTCCTTCTGCAGTTTGTAAGATGTAACATGTATGGGGAACTTATCAAGGTGTGCTGGGAAATTCTCCTTAATCAAGCCTGTGGCACACAACACCATGAGAAATATCTTAGTAGTTTTCTGCCACATTTTCTTGGGCTTTTACTGCATTTCTTGGTACTTGAAGATCTTTTCCCTCTCAACATGATTCACAGAATAGTTGATTGGGACTGACACCCCTATAATCAATGTCATTCTGCTGTTTTTCTTCTTTACCACTATGTCTGGCTACCTGCATCCAGCTTTTTGTCAGTTGTGGTTATCTTGAAAACCTGACTGGCTAGGTAAGTCCCGAGGACTGGGTTAAGAACTAAGGAGTGGGAGGGGGCAGCAGAGTCTGTATCTGGGCCTTGTTATGGGAGGGGGTAGAATTGTGTTTTTGGCATGGGAAGAGGTTGTGGTGTTTGTGTCTGGGTCACGACACAAGGTAGGGTATGGCAGATATCTAGGTCTTGAAGTTGGGTTTGATCAGCGATATGAGAGGGGGTGTCAGAGTCTATAGCCTTGGCACAGGAGAAGTATCTGTGTCTAGGATGTAACGCAGAAGGGTTGTCACTGTCTGTTTCTGGTTTTTGGCAGGGGAGAGCGTAACAGACCTACATCTGGGTCATGGCCTGGGGGGAAGTAGAGTCAGTGTCTAGTTTTGGCATGAGAGGAGGCAACTGAGTCTGTCTGGGCCATGGCACAGGGTGGGGGATGATTTGTGGCATCCGGGTCTGTGGCTTGGCATGGGGGTAGCAGGGCCCGTGCCTGGGTCATGGTGTAAAAGGAAAGGCAAATTCTGGATCTGGGCTGTGGCATGGGAGGAGGTTGGGATGTCTGTATGTGGACGTTGTCACTAGGGCAGTGAAGTTCATGTTAGGGACCATGGCATGTGAGGGGGCAGCGGTTTTCTGCAATGGGAGGGGGAGTAGAGTCCGTCTGAACCATAGTGCAGGACTGTGCTTGAGTCTGGCTTTTGGCATGGGGCTGTTGTGATGGGAGTGGGTATCTGGGTGTTGTGTTCATTTTACAGTAAATTTTATTTAAAATGTCTTGCAAGATGAAATAGTGTGTTTGCAAATCACATTTTGAGACCGTATTTATTTGCGGATAATGATTGACGTTTCCTTAGAAATCAGAGAAAAGGGACCCACTTGAGTCTTTGAAGCAAACCTTCTTGTAGACTAGTCTTCCTTTTCCCTTACTCATTTAGGATTTCTCACAGTTTGTGTGTCCCTGGTGACCTATGATTAATCTGAAAGGAGACGTACCCTGGGTGCAGAGGGAAGACGGCACCACACACCAGCCTGCATTTGGGCAATCAGTGCAATGCCAAGAAACCTCTCTATTCCCTCTTAAAGGGAAAGGACAGAAGATCCTATGTGGATATTCCACAGTCCCCATGAAGTCTAAGATTTCTGTTTCCAAACACATAAGAACACTTCTGAATTTGAAGACAGTCAATTTCGGACCTCTAGAAATTGAGACTGAACGAAACCCTGCTACCTGCAGTAATTTCCAAAATGCTCAGTTCATAGGCTCTGTACTTTGTTGCTATGTGTAATGGTGGATTGTTGGTGTCTCTGTGTTGTAGGGGTTTGCCAGCTTGTAAACAAGATTGAGGAGAAGTCTGGCAAGATCAAGGCCTTCAACAGAAATGATGAGCAGTTTCTGGAGGCCTTTGCTATCTTCTGTGGTTTAGGAATCCAGAATACACAGATGTACGAGGTGGTGGAGAGAGCCATGGCCAAGCAGATGGTGACGCTGGAGGTGAGTCTCTGCAGAGTGTTTCTCCACAGGCCCAAAATGTCTACAACCCTAACCCTAACCCAACCGTATTTCATTTCCAGCAATCTACTCAGAGCATGCAAAACGTGTAGTATGCTCCCTGGAAAGTGGACACTGGATGGATTCATTCACTCCCATTTGAGATCTGTGATGTGGGTTTGCGTGGAATGGTGGAACTGGATGGTAGACTGTTAGTTACCCCGGCGAAGGGGCTCATAATTAAACTGAACAGCTTTGAGATGGGTCCAAGGTGGTTGCTCAGATCAGAATCTGGTTGTGTGATAAACAGAGGACGGTAGTCAACAAGGAAAGACAGGAGATCAGTGGAGTGCCATAGGGATCATTTCTGGAGCTGATGGAGTTCATTCTCTTTACCTGAAATGTTGAAGAGAGGGTAGTAGGAAAACTTTATCTTTTTGCAGATAACACCAAGGTTTCTGAGGAATGTATGTCTTTATATCCTTCTACATTTTTCACTTCCTGCTCTCTAAAAGAAACAGTTCTTCACTATGCATTAAGGTGGGGATTTGTTCCCTGATCTACACAACATACTCTACACTTTCAACATGAAAAAACAGTTATAGAAATATTCAGTGTCTCTTACTTAGCAAAAAAAGGTGTTGGTACTCACATTCAGGCTGTCCTTAGGGTGGAGAAACAATTGAGGACCCACCTCCACAATAGCCACCCCCCCTCCAAGCAGCCACAGAGGCAGCATTGCAAATATTAAGCTAGTACTTAGTTGGGAAAAGAGAACAAGTCGGACTGCTACAAATCCCTACACAGAAATTACATGCTCACAAAATACCTCATATGCAGAATATGGATAGAAATGGGCCAAAACTGAACTGGAAACCCCAAGCAGCCGGACTCTCCCTGTGGTACAACGCGAGAAAAGTAGATGCATTTCCTCCAGAGATATCAGTGACCCTGCACGTGCAGATTCCCAAAGCTGGACTCTAAAGATTCCTAAACCAAAACGTGAAGTGGCATTTTAGAAAAGACGTCCAAGGAGGAATGTGCAGAAAAACACCAGGGATGTCTGTCTCCAGCTGATTTTAGGAACATAGATGTTCCAGACATGGACATTCATGCCGGTGACCACATACTGTAGACGTTCCCCTTAGGAAAGAGGGGGGGCGGGGACATCCAGCTCATGCAAGCTGGCATAAGGGGACGTTCAGCAGTGTAGCCGCCATTCCCCATCAGTATTCGTTGTCTTATTGTAAAATAAAGGGGGCATTAGTGTAGCTGCTTCTCCGCACCCTTCATATGCTTGCCTGGCAAAACAAGCACTTGTCGGATGTGTGCTCATACCTGGAGCTGGTATAACCTTAGGTGCGACTCCGGACGTCCAGGATGTTCTGAGATCAGACGGAGTTCTTGGGAATGCCCCGGTTACCCATCTGCTGCACTCCCTTTCAGACTTGGATGTCCTCACTCTGGGAACATACACTGGCTCTGGAGATGTGTCTATGCTTTGGATAACTCTGTGCTCATTTTCAGACATCCAAAGCACAAATAGGGCTTCCAAAATAACCCCTAAAAGTTGTGTTTCTACCTTTGTCTGGACAGCTGAGCTGCTGCAGTCCGTGGTGTGTCTGCAGATTCTCCTGGGGCTTGCTGGGACTGGCTGAAGACACTGCTTCTCCTGTGGCAGGCGCTCTGTATATGAGCATTTGGGATGTGCAGGGCCAGGGTCTTTCTTGGGGACCCTAGGTCAATTTCAGCATGCACACACTCGGTATCACTCAGTATCCCTGAAAAAAAAGCCCTGGAAATATTCATAAAGTAATTGCAAATAAGAAACCAAAAGGTCTTCATTGCACAAGTCTTCAGATCATTTGTCATAACAACCTCAGATTAGATGTGTTTCCAGTAATGGGAGGGGAGCAGGGTGTCTTACCTGGTAGTGAAGCATGAAGGGCTGCAGTACCAGAGGTGGCCACTAAGTGTCCCTAGCATACATTGGAATAAACCGGTAGACACAGCATCACAGCTTGCTCGGAAATAAAAAACATGGAAATATTGGGGGTTTTCATCATTTTTCAATAATAAGAGGATTTGCATCAAGAAGCAATGAACGTTACCAAGAATACACAAACCCAGAATTCCTTCTCCCCTACCCTCCCGACCCAGTGGTACAGGACATCAACCCCCACATGCATACCCCAGTGTTTCAGCAATGAGAAACATGCACACGCAATAGTAACGTGTTCTAGAGATCCATGCACATAGTCTTCTTTCCCACCTAGCCATCAGTTTCCACCTGGTTAAATGAGTCTTCTGGTTGGGATCACAAATGTTCAAGCAGTGTGAAATGATTTTAATAACGTGAGCCCTTCTGCATAGGGCCAAGGAAGAAAACTCCAGATTTAGAGCAGATGTTTCTGTAATTTGAGTCTCCATTTCCCATGTCACGGCCTGACGTAGAGCCTCACTATCATTCGACGGTGCTCTGTAAACCTTTTCATAGGCTTGAGCCTTTTTCACATTCCTCTGCCTAAAACCAGCTGAATTCAGAATGCCTCAATGTAGGTGTTGGCTTTATCGTACTCTACACCTTCTCCATGAAAGAACAAGTCCAGAAATATTCAAAAAGTAATTAAGAATAAGAGTCTTGACTGCATAAATCTTCACACCCATTGCCATAGCAAACTCAAATTAGCTCTTTTTCCAAAGAGGCACATTGTAAGTAGATGACGGATATCAGGCACTCTAGGCAAAACATTCTTCTGGAGCCCCCGCCCCTGCCGCTGCTGCCCCCTTAAAAACACCTTCCTCCTCCTGGTGCAGCCCTGCTTCCTGAGGCCCACCTACCTAATGGTCACAGCTCAGCACCAAGTTCCCTGTAGTTGGCATGCTTGAGAAAAGGCGCTTACGGGCTTGTCAGACTCCTCTGTGGTGCAGGATCAGTCTTGTGAGATGGTCTTTGAGATTGATTACACACTACAATAGTAGTAGTAGTAGACGTAGACATGTTCTTAAGCGCCCTTTCTCATGCCAACTACAGTGCCAGGGACTGAGCTGCTAGCCTGTCACTGCCCATTTGCCACCCCCAGAATGTTGGCACTCTAGGTGACCACCTAGTTCACCCATCGGAAATGCTGATCTTGGATCAGTGAAACAAATTCCTACATAAATGCACTTTGAATTGTTAGTAGTTAGACAGCAGAATGAGTAAAATGTACAAGGCCCTGAACATCATTGTCACATATAGAAAGGGAAAACATTTCCATACTTTCACAAAAATACATTTAACCCCCGCCCCCCCCCCTCCTCACCAACAATTCCTTGACAATCTGATCCTCCGGCTCCCTCTGCCATGTTTGAGAAAGGCTTTAGCAGCCGATAGATACAGCTAACTCTCCCTTTCAGGCTAGTAGATTTAAATACTGAAAGCTTCAGTAATGAAAGTGCTCTAACCAGCTAACACCATCTGCTTTTCATTATTGCAAAGAGGTGTAAAGGAAAGTAGGCAAACGGGGGAATTCCTCAAGCCAAGAGCAGGCTTTAAAGCCCTCAGAAAAGAGTTGGGAGAAGGTAAATCACTGGGTCAATATTTAATCTCCACGGTCTGCGGTTTTTCCCAAAGCCAGTTGCTGCACTTAAAATACAGATATTGACCGCCGCTATTCAGACTGTGAGTGGTGCTGAATGTTCGTATAAGGGCTGATTTTATAAGGGAGCTGCGGAAAGATCCATGGCCCCTAGGCATGCACGTGCGGCACTTCCGCATGCGCTTTGGTCAGGCATCACTCTGTATGTGAGCACTTAAGTGCTCTGCACGCCGATCTCACAGCATGCACAGAGCATAGGATCAGCCTCAAGGAATGTGTTTACGTTAGAGAATATTGTGACGTGTGTGTTCCTGCGATGATCAAGGCTACGGCAGCTGTGTCTGCTCCAGGGCAGTCTTTACTGATGCGCCTAGTGTACAGCGTATCAGTACACACCAGTTTTATAAACTGAGACGCACGAATACCTCTTTATAAAATAGGCTGGCTGTGTGCTTGTGGAGACGTATGCCAACAGATTACCCTCATACAGTTCTGTGTGCCAGAGCTAGACAGATAGTGGCTATTATTAACTCTTAGGTCAGCAGATAAGAAAGTGGGCATCACTGCTCTCCAGATATTTGGTGATCTGCCCTTGCTGCACTCACGCACCGCTCTGGCTCTCTATGGGGTAGTGCTGAGGTGGGCTGGAAGGAGATTTGGTGGTATTCTCTGTATAGTGCCGCTTCAAGGAATTATCTGGATAAAGGTTGCCAATGTCTGGATAATTCCCTTTGAGCACTGACCTAAAGGATGGTCAGTTACAGACAGAAATGAGCCAAAACATGTAGGGTCCGATATTCCAAAGCATTACATGGTTTCCAGACCCTTAAACCGTGTACCTGCCTCTAAGCGGGCTATTCAGTGACACTTACATGGTTGCATTGCATTGCCTGACACGGTTAGTGCTACTGAATATCCCCAGATACCGCCTCTACATGCCTCTACATGACTCTACACGACTCTATACACCTCTATACGTCTCTATATGTCTCTATATGCCTCTATACGCCTCTACACACCTCTATACGTCTCCACATGTCTCTATATGCCTCTACACAACTCTATACACCTCTATACGTCTCTATACGCCTCTATACACCTCTACACGTCTCTACACGCCTCTGTACACCTCTATATGCCTCTACACGTCTCCATATGTCTCTATATGCCTCTACACGACTCTATACACCTCTATACGTCTCTATATGTCTCTATATGTCTCTATATGCCTCTATACGCCTCTACACACCTCTATACGTCTCCATATGTCTCTATATGCCTCTACACGACTCTATACACCTCTATGTCTCTATATGTCTCTATACACCTCTACACGCCTCTACACGCCTCTATACGCCTCTATATGCCTCTATACACCTCTACACGTCTCTACACGCCTCTATATGCCTCTACACGTCTCCATATGTCTCTATATGCCTCTACACGACTCTATACACCTCTATGCGTCTCTATATGCCTCTACACGCCTCTATACGTCTCTATATGTCTCTATATGCCTCTATACACCTCTGTATGCCTCTACATGTCTCTATATGCCTCTACACGCCTCTACACACCTCTATACGTCTCTATATGTCTATATATGCCTCTATACACCTCTATATGCCTCTATACACCTCTATATGCCTCTACACACCTCTATACGTCTCTATATGTCTCTATATGACTCTATACACGTCTATATGCCTCTACACGCCTCTACACACCTCTATATGTCTCTATATGCCTCTATACACCTCTATATGCCTCTACACGACTCTATACACCTCTATACGTCTCTATATGCCTCTATACGCCTCTACACGCCTCTACACACCTCTATACATCTCTATATGCCTCTATACACCTCTATATGCCTCTACACGCCTCTACACACCTCTATATGTCTCTATATGCCTCTACACGCCTCTACATGCCTCTATATGCCTCTATACACCTCTGTACACCTCTACACGCCTCTATACGCCTCTATATGCCTCTATACACCTCTATATGCCTCTACACATCTCTACACACCTCTATACGCCTCTATATGTCTCTGTATGCCTCTATACGCCTCTGTACATGGTTAGCATCGGGGCGTTCCAAGGGCAGTTCCCGGTGATAACCGGTCAGCAGCGATATTCAGCCGCTGCCCGTTTATCCCTCAGTGGCGAAAGTTAGGTGCAGCAAAAGCTGTTGAAAGCTAACTGGGCATTAGCTGAATATCACCATTACCCAGTTAGCTTCCGCACTAATCTGTTATGTTTTTTTGAAGGTCTGAATAAACAGGTGGACAAAGGTGAGTCAGTTGATATAGTGTATCTGGACTTTCAGAAAGCCTTTGACAAGGTCCCTCATCAGAGACTTTTGGCAAAACTAAAGAGTCATGGGATAGGAGGCAGTGTACTATAGTGGATCAGGAACTGGTTAAAAGATAGAAAGCAGATGGTTGGGCTAAATGGCCAATTTTCCCAATGGAGAAAGGTGAATAGTGGAGTACCCCAGGGATCTGTGCTGGGTCCGCTGCTTTTTGACATATTCATAAATGACCTGGAAAAGGGAATAACGAGTGAGGTTATCAAATTTGCAGATGACACAAAACTGTTTAAAGTTGTTAAAACCCATGAGGATTGTGGAAAATTGCAAGAGGATCTTGATAAATTGGAAGACTGGGCATCAAAATGGCAGATGAAATTTAATGTGGACAAGTGCAAAGTTATGCACCTAGGGAAGAACAACCCAAACTATGGTTACACGATGCAAGGTTCCACATTAGGAACCACCATCCAGGAAAAAGATTTAGGTGTCATCGTGGATAACATGTTAAAACCCTCTGCCCACTGTGCCACGGCGGCCAAGAGAGCAAATAGAATGCTAGGTATCATAAGGAAAGGAATGGAAAATAAAACAAAAGATATTATAATGCCTCTATATCGTTCCATGGTGAGACCGCAGCTTGAATATTGTGTGCAATTCTGGTTGCCGTATCTTAAAAAGGATATAGCGTTATTAGAAAAGGTTCAGAGAAGAGACACTAAAATGGTAAAGGGACGGCTGAGGGGAGATATGATAGAAGTCTATAAATTAATGAACGGAGTGGAACGGGTAAACATAGATCGACTGTTTACGTTATCAGAATAAAGAAAGACTAGGGGACATGCAATGATGCTACAGGGTAAACTATTTAAGACTAATAAAAGAAAATATTTTTTCACTCAACATGTAATCAAACTCTGGAATTTGTTACCGGAGGATGTAGTAAGAGCTGTTAGTGTAGCTGGGTTTAAAAAAGGTTTGGACAAGTTCCTGGAGGAAAGGTCCATAAACCATTATTAAGAAGGGACCCAGGATATCAGTGCTTGACCTAGTACAAGCATTGCAGAACCTGTGTCTTTTGGGGAAACTGCTAGGTACGTATGACCTAGATTGGCCACTGTTGGAAACAGGATACTGGACTTGATGGACCTTGGTCTGACCCAGTATGGTATCTCTTATGTTCTTATGTTATGTTCTTATGTTGTTCACAGACTCAGACCTGGATATTCACTGCCATTGGCCCAGATATCAAAAATTAATTGCCAAATATCTGATCTGTACCATAAACTCCAACTAAACAATCAGACCATATATATAAAGGGACATACGACAAACACAACAAATATTTAGACAATATGAAATGTTGGAATGTCCGTCAGGTCAGGGGACAAAACACCCCTTCGAATGAGCGGACTTTTCCCTTTAATCTTTTTTTTATAAAACTGATTCATGTAACGGCAATGAAAATATAGCGGACCCCTAAAGCCACAATGCTAAGAAGAAATAACCAATTGCCCAGATATGGCCACGTCATTGAATAGTTGGGTTAACTCTACAGTGGCGACAGCTAGGTGCCGTACTCATGCTAGACACCACTGCTGAATATCCATAAACCCTTTTATTTCCTTCTGAAACATCAAGGTCTCAAGGTAAGGAGCAGATTTCGAAACAGGCGGAAGAACAAACTTGCTGGGCAATGTCTCGTCTTTAGATCTGAGACAGATAAAATGAGCAATTTCTATATAAATCCAGAAAACACAAAACAGTGCATCAGAAGAAAATCCACAGGTGTCATGGGGAGGGGGGGTGGAGACTTTAGAGTAGAGAAGTAGCCTGGTGGTTAGAGCACTGGCTTGTGAACCCAGCAACCAGGGTTTGGTTCCCACTAGCACTCCTTGTGGCCTTGGGCAAGTCTCATAACCCTCTGTTGTCTCAGAAGAAAGGTTGGGCAATTTACTTCTGGTCTTGCCAAGAAAACCCAGGAACTGCTGGGTCACCAGAACAGCACTGAGTTGAAGGAACACATTGCATTGCATACAAAGGTGTTTGCACACATGCAAACCATGTAAATGCTGCTGGGCTGGATATTCAGCAGTACTGCTGCTAACTTGTGTGTACTGGGGCTGAATGGATGCAGCAGCTGTTGCTTACTGGGTAAAGTTGGCAAAGGGCAGCCTAACTTTACCCATGGAAGCAGAATTGGCAGCAGCTTAATATCACAAGTGTCCAGTTAGCTTCTGGGCTCTTTGACAACCCAGGTATTCAATATTCTTTGGCCCCAGCATTTACCATCTGGGGCTAGAATTCATTGGTGGAGATTAAGCACTAACCACTGTCACTGGATATCTCCCCCCACCCCCCGTTAGTCTGTACTCACCATCAGCCAGCTCCAAACACGCTCATGGCCACCTCCTTCCCCTCTTCCCTGGCTTTAGACGTGTACCTTCCCCTGCTTCTCAAACATGGGCCCAGCTGGGGTATAGGACGCAGGGAAAGGCCATCTTCCAGTTCTTTCACTGACAGGAGAGATCCCGCTCTCCTGTTCTGCAGCTCTCTAGCCAGCAGTGCTGTTACTTAAGCTCTTACAAGGCACGTTAAAGAAGGCGTTTGCCTGTAGATTGGCTGAATGTGGCTAGGTGGATTTTCAGCTACCAGAAACGAATAGGTCAATGTCCAGAAAGCTGCATACAGTTGGCAGGATCTGCTAACCCAATAAGTGCCACCGAGAGTGATATTCAGCAGGACCACAACAGGCAGAGCCACTGACCACCTGGGCACGATCCGGATAGAGCCAGAGCAGCCCAGGATGGAGTGAGATGGAGGACAGAGCTGACAGTTTTCTGTATAGCAGCGGTTTACGATCCGCATTACCTTCAGTCACTGGTAAAACTTCAGCCAGTGTTGAAATTCACCGTTATGCGGACAGCGCTGATGCTGACTGCCGTCACTGGATATTCATTGCTCATCACTGTCCAGATACTGATGTTGAATCTCTGCTTTTTATTGAGCCGCGGTGGCTGGCGTTTAAAAAAGCACTGCCCAGTGCAGCTAAATAGTGAAAGCGCATACGCTCGTAACACCCATAATCTTATCCACCTAAAGAGAGCTTCTCCCAGGGATTATCCAGGGTGCGTAGCAGATGTTAGCTTGCACTGTACATTCTGAAAAGGCTCACACGTAACAAGACCAGCGCTCAGCATGTTGAACTTTCCACCCTGTTGTCATCATCTTTCCCTTATTCCTCGGAGAGAAGATCTCACGTGTCCAGCTGACAGCTTCGCCCATGCCCGCGGCTTCTGCAGATTCTCCCTGCCTGCAACGACCTGCATGCTAGTGGCCTGACCTCCTGCAGCTGTGTCCTCTCCAATGCCTCTGACTTCTCACCCAGCTCCATGTTCCGCATGGTTACAGTTTTTTCCCAGCTGCTTCCATAATCTATCCAAGAGGACATTGCTACTGTGAAAAAATACCCACCAACTTTTGTGATTTCGATATACCGGGCATTTCAGGGCCTTAGTTAGGTGAGTCTTAGTGACTTTAGCCTTGGCTGATCTCACCGAGTGTTCCTTATCTGCAATAAGAGGCACATCACTTACCATAAGAACATAAGATATGCCATACTGGGTCAGACCAAGGTCCATCAAGCCCAGTATCCTGTTTCCAACAGTGACCAATCTAGGTCATAAGTACCTAGCAGTCTCACCAAAAGACACAGGTTCCACAATGCTTGTATTGGGTCAAGCATTGATATACTGTGTCCCTTTTTAATAATTGTTTATGGACCTTTCCTCCAGGAACTTGTCCAAACCATTTTTATACCCAGCTACACTAACAGCTATTACTACATCCTCCGGTAATAAATTCCAGAGTTTGATTACACGATGAGTGAAAAAATATTTTCTCTTATTAATCTTAAATAGGTTACACTGTAGCTTCAATGCATGTCCCCTAGTCTTTCTATATTCTGATAACGTAAACAATTGATCTACGTTTACCCGTTCCACTCCATTCATTAATTTATAGACCTCTATCATACCTCCCCTCAGCTGTGTCTTTTCCAGGTTAAAGAGCCCTAACCTTTTTAGCCTCTCTTCATAGGGGTATCCTTCCATCCTCTTTACCATTTTGGTGGCTCTTCTCTGTACCTTTTCTAATAACGCTACATCCTTTTTAAGATATGGCGACCAGAATTGCACACAATATTCAAGGTGCGGTTGCACCATGGAACAATACAGAGGCATTATAAAGTCCTTTGTTTTTATTTTCCATTCCTTTCCTTATGATACCTAGCATTCTATTTGCTCTCTTGGCCGCCACTGCATACTGGGCGGAGGGTTTTAACATGTTATCCATGATGATGCCTAAATCTTTTTCCTGGGTGGTGGTTCCCAATGTCAAACCTTGCATCGTGTAACCATAGTTTGGGTGGTTCTTTCCTAAGTGCATGACTTTGCACTTGTCCACATTAAATTTCATCTGTCATTTGGATGCCCAGTCTTCGAATTTATCAAGATCCTCTTGCAATTTTCCACAATCCTCTTGGATTTTAACAACTTTAAATAGTTTTGTGTCATCTGCAAATTTGATGACATCACTCATTATTCCCTTTTCCAGGTTATTTATGAATATGTCAAAAAGCAGTGAATCCAACACAGATCCCTGGGGTACTCCACTATTCACCTTTTTCCATTGGGAAAATTGGCCATTTAGCCCTACCCTCTGCTTTCTATCTTTTAACCAGTTCCTGATCCATAATAGTACACTGCCTTCTATCCCATGACTTTTTAGTTTTGCCAAAAGTCTGTGATGAGGAACCTTGTCAAAGGCTTTCTGAAAGTCCAGGTACACTATATCAACCAACTCACCTTTGTCTACCTGTTTATTCACACCTTCAAAAAAACATAACAGATTAGTAAGACACGATCTTATTTGTCTAAAGCCATGTTGGCCGTCTCCCATTAGGCCATGACTATCTACATGTTCACTAATTTTGTTCTTTATGGTGGTTTCTACCATTTTTCCCAGTACTGAAGTCAGGCTCACCGGTCTGTAGTTTCCTGGTTCACCCCTGGAACCCTTTTTAAAAATTGGCGTTACATTGGCGATCCTCCAGTCTTTGGGTATTACAGATTATGTTAATGATAGTTCACAGATAACGAATAGCAGGTCTGCCATCTCATATTTCAGTCTTTCAACACCCATGGATGTATACTATCCGGTCCAGGTGATATTCTACTCTTCAGTTTATCAAATAGTTGTAATACATCTTCCTGGTGTATCAATATTTTTTTTCAATTCTTCCGCAGTATCACCTTTAAAAACCACAACAGTCATGGGCAACATCCCTACATCTTCCTCAGTAAAGACGGTAGCAAAGAACTCATTCAGCCTCTCCGTTAGAGCCTTGTCCCCTCTTACTGCCCCTTTTACCCCTCTATCATCTGATGATCCAACTGACTCTCTCACAGGTTTTTTGCTACGAATGTACTTGAAAAAGTCTTTATTACATGTTTTTGCTTCCACAGCAAGCTGCTTCTCAAATTCTCTCTTTCCCTGCCTTATCAATGCCTTGCATTTAACTTGCCAGTGCTTGTGTTGTTTCCCGTTTTCGTCATTTGGCTCTTTTTTTCTGTTTCCTGAAGGATACTCTTTTGACAACAACAGCCTCTCTGACCTCACCTTTAAACCATTCTGGCAGTTTTTTGGACTTCTTCCACTTTTCTTAAAGCATGGAATACAGCTGGTCTGGGCTTCCAAGATAGTATTTTTTAACAACACCCAAGCTTGATGTAAGTCTTTAACCTTTGCAATTGCTCCTTTTAGTTTTTTTCTTAACTGATTTCCTCATTTTATCATAGTCTCCTTTTCGAAAGTTAAAAGGTAGTACTGTGGATTTCCTTAACATCCCTCCTCCATTAATTAAATCAAACGCAATCATGCTATGATCACTATTGCCAAGTGGCCCCAACACCCTTATCTCTTGCACCAGATCTGGTTTTCCACTAAGGACTAAGTCCAAAATGGCTTCCCCTCTGGTCGGTTCCTGAACCAGCTGCTCCAAGAAGCAGTCGTTTATTTCATCTAGAAACTTTATCTCCCTAGCATGTCCTGCCATGACACTGACCCAGTCATAGAAACATAGAAACATGATGACAGAAAAAGACCACATGGTCTATCTAGTCTGTCCTTCCATAACAACAACTACAACAGTCCACTTTTTACCTTTAGAGATCCTCTGTGTTGGTCCCATGCTTTTTTGAATTCAGTTACTGTCCTCATCTCTACCACCTCCACTGGGAGACTATTCCATGGATCCACTACTCTTTCTGTAAAGAAATATTTCCGCATATCACTCCTGAATCTATCTCCCTTCACCCTCATCCCATGTCCCCTCGTAGCAGAACTTGCTTTCAATTGAAAGAGGCTCTCTTCCTGAACATTTATGCCATGGAGGTATTTAAACATCTCAATCATATCACCTCTATCCCGCCTTTACTCTAAGGTGTACATATTAAGATCCTTAAGTCTATCCTCATATGCTTTATAATGAAGCCCACTAATCATTTTAGTAGCCACCCTCTGCACTGACTCCATCCTGTTCACATCCTTTTGAAGGTGCGGTCTCCAGAATTGCACACCATACTCCAAATGAGGTTGCACCAAAGACTTATACAGAGGCATTATCACCTCCTTTTTTCTGCTAGCCATTCCTCTCCGTATGCACCCAAGCATCCTTCTAGCTTTTGCCGTTGCCTTTTCTACCTGTTTAGCTACTTTAAGATCATCAGACACAACCACGCCTAGGTCCCGCTCTTCTTTAGTGGACAAAAGTACTTCACCTCCTATATACTGTATTGCTCCCTTGGATTGCTGCAGCCGAAATGCATGACCTTAAATTTTTTAACATTAAATCCCAGCTGCCAAATTCTAGACCATTCTTCAAGCTTAGCTAGATCCCTCCTCATGTTATCTACACCTTCCTGGGTGTCTACTCTATTGCAGATTTTGGTATCATCTGCAAAGAGGCAAACCTTACCCGACAGCCCTTCCGCTATATCACAAACAAAGATGTTAAAAAGAATCGGACCAAGGACAGATCCCTGGGGCACACCACTGGTAACATCCTTCTCCTCAGAGTGAGCTCCATTTACTTGTACTCTTTGTCGCCTCCCACCCAACCAATTTCTAACCCAAGCACTAACTTTAGGGTCCATCCCTAGGGTGCTCAGTTTGTTTATAAGTCGCCTGTGAGGAACAGTGTCAAAGGCTTTACTGAAATCTAAATACACCACATCTAGAGCTCTCCCTCGGTCCAACTCCCTGGTCACCCAGTCAAAGAAATCAATCAGATTTGTCTGACAAGACCTGCCTCTGGTGAATCCATGCTGCCTCGGATCCCGTAATCCGCTGGACTCCAGAAACCCCACTATTTTCTCTTTCAGCAGCGTTTCCAATAATTTTCTCACCACCGAAGTTAAACTAACCAGCCTGTAGTTTTCAACCACATCCTTACTTCCGCTTTTGTGTAAAGGCACCACATGAGCCTCTCTCCAGTCCTTTGGCACCACTCCTGACTCCAATGAGGCATTGAAAAGGTCAGTCAGTGGAGTTGCTAGAACGTCCCCAAGTTCCCTCAGTATTCTAGGGTGTATCCCATCCGGTCCCATCGCTTTGTCTACTTTAAGTTGAGCTAGTTTCTCACGAACATAGTCTTCTGAAAATTGTTCAAGATGTCCCTCGCTTCTGTTCTTATTTGTGGGTGTTTTCTGAGGTTCTGCTCCTGGTTCTTCATCTGTGAACACAGAACAAAAATATTTGTTAAGCAATTCCGCTTTATCCTTAACAGCTTCTACATATTCCCCCCCTGCACCCTTGAGTCTGACAATACCACTTTTGCCCTTCCTCTTCTCACTAATATATCTGAAAAATGTCTTATTCCCCCATTTTATTGCATTGGCTATTTCCTCCTCCTTTTGAATCTTTGCCTTCTTGACTACTTTGCTAGCTTCTCTAAGTTTTTCCAAATACAGATGCCTATCTTCCTCTCTCTGTGATCTCTTGTATTTCATGAAGGCCTCCCTCTTTTTCTTCACTTTTTCAGCTACTTCCTTCGAAAACCATTGCGGTCTCCTGTTCCTTTTGCCTTTATTTACCATTTTAACAAAAAGGTTGGTTGCCCTTAAAATACCCCCTTTCAGTTTTGCCCACTGTTTTTCTACATCCCCCAGCTGTTCCCATCCCACTAACGACTCCCTGAGGTATTGGCCCATCTTCGCAAAGTTAGTCTTCCTAAAATCTAAGATCCTCACCTTGGAATGGATTCTAACAGCCCTAGTCCTAATACTGAACCACACCATCTGGTGATCACTGGATGCAAAATGATCTCCCACTACAACATCAGAAACACTTTCACCATTGGTAAGCACCAAGTCCAGTATGGCCCCTTCACGTGTGGGGTCTGTTACCAATTGCCTGAATAGTTCTCCCTGTAGAGAATCCAGGATCTCCATACTTCTAGATGATACTGCAGCAGGAATGTGCCAATCAACATCTGGCATATTGAAATCTCCTATCAGTAGCACTTCCCCTTTCCTAGCAATGCTGCATATGTCTTCAATTAACTCTGTCCACCTCTTCCTCTTGTGAGGGAGGTCTGTATATCAAACCAATGCAAATAGATTTCTCTTTCCCTCTTTCTAGTTTAACCCACAATGCCTCCTCTCTCCCTTTTAAGCTCTGTAATTCCAAAGCTTTAATAGTAGTTTTTACATATAGTGCCACTCCTCCTCCCCTTCCTCCTACCCTGTCCTTTCTGAATAAAGTATAGCCAGGTATAGTTACATCCCAGTCATGGTTTTCTGTGAACCATGTTTCTGTAACTGCCACTAAATCCAAGTCAGCCGCTCCCACCAAAGCTTCAACTTCAGGGATCTTATTTCCCATGCTATGGGCATTAATACACACTGCTTTATTTATTTATTTACATTCTCTTATATACCACGCTATTCTGCATCAGCGCAGTTTACATTGAACAAACTGAAATTACATTGAACAGAGCATTATAACTTGGAGATAACTATTTTACAGGGAACATGGGCTATGGAGGGTTAAGTGGCTTGCCCAAGACCACAAGGAGCACCTGTGGGACTAGAAACCCCAGTCCTTCCGGCCCAAGGTTGCTGTCCTCTAGTGGGATTTGAACCTCCGACCTTCCGGCCTGAAGTACCTTGCCCCAACCACTAGGCCACTCCTCCACTTCCAGATGTTACCCCTGTTACCCATTTCCATAAAGGTATTTAATGTATCACCTACCTGGGGGCTTTCGCTTACCTGGGGGCTTTCTTCACCCATCCCCAATGAATCTAGTTTAAAGCCCTCTTCAGTAGATTAGCCAGTCTACTACCGAAGATGCGTTGACCTTTCTTGGACAGATGGATGCCATCTCTGCTCTGCAACCCTTGGAACAGCATCCCATGGTCTAGGAAACCAAAACACTCTCGATGACACCATCCACGCAGCCATGCATTCATCTCCAGGATGCGAGCCTCTCTGCCTTGGCCTTTACCCTCAACAGTCAATACCGGGGTAATTGAAATCACCCATATTACTATTCTGTAACTTTTGTTAGCTTCCCTGATTTCTTTGAGCATTTCATCATCCATTTGTTCATTCTGGCCAGGCGGTCGATAGTACACCCCACTGCCATCGCCTTCCCCTTTTTATATGTAATTTCAATCCATAGAGATTCTATAGCGAATTTTTTTTCCTGCAAAACTTTAATCCTTTGACTCAATGCCCTCTCTAACATAGAGCGCAACCCCTCCACCAGTTTGATCAGCTCTATCATTATGATATAGTTTGTATCCAGGTATCAGTGTCCCACTGGTTGTCCTCATTCCACCATGTCTCTGAGATACCAATCATATATAACTTCTAATTTAGTGCTATATATTCTAACTCTCCCATCTTATTTTTTAGACTTCTAGCCTTTGCATACAAGCATTTTAGAGACTGTATTTTATTCATATTAATCTGGTTATCGGTAGGCAGGGGTAATTTGGAATCTTTATGCTCTGTCTGCTCTGTACTCAAGGGCATTTGGGCTACCTTTTTCTTTATTGGAACCTCTCTGCTGAGGTGCCCTAACTTCATTTTTTTGGTAGTATCCTTCAAGGATACATTGTTCCGAACCATGCACTCTTGGGCGACTGTCGGCTCTCCCCTATTATCTAGTTTAAAAGCTGCTATATCTCCTTTTTAAAGGTTAATCCCAGCAGCCTGGTTCCATCCCGATTAAGGTGAAACCCATCCCTTTAGAAGAGCCCCTCCTTTCCCCAGAATGTTCCCCAGTTCCTAACAAATCCAAAACCCTCATCCTTGCACCATCATTTCATCCACGCATTGAGACTCCAGAGCTCTGTCTGCCTTTTGGTTCTTGCGCGTGGAACGGGAAGCATTTCGGAGAACGCTATCCTGGAAGTAATGGATTTCAACTTCCTATGTAAAAGCCTAAATTTAGTCTCCAGAACTTCCCTACCACATTTTTCTATGTCATTGGTACCGACATGTACCAAGACAGTAGACTCCTCCCCAGCACTATCTAAGTCCTTGTCTAGGTCGTATGTGAGGTCTGCCACCTTTGCACAAGGCAGGCATGTTACCAGGCGATCCTCACGTCCACCAGCCACCCAGCTATCTAGATGCCTAATGATCGAAGCACTAACTATAACGGCTGTCCTAACCCTTCCCTCATGGGCACATGGCCCTGGAGAATGTTCCTCGGTGCGAGAGGGTTTTACATCACCTGGAGGACAGGTCCTAGCTATAGGATCACTTCCTGCTACACCAGGGTGATGCTCTGCTGTCATGTGACCTCTCTCCTCCATGGCAACAAGGATGCTGCCAGACTGGAGGTGGGACATCAGGACTATATCCCTGTAGGTCTCGTCTATGTACCTCTCTGTCTTCCTTATGTCTTCCAAGTCTGCTACTCTTGCCTCCAGATATCGGACTCGTTCCCTGAGAGCAAAGAGCTCCTTGCACTTTGTGCACACGTAAGACCCCTCACCAACTGGGAGAAAATCATATATGTGACACTCAATGCAAAAGACTGAAAAGCCCCATCTCGCTACTGGACTGCTGTCTGCATCTTAGTTTTAAGGTTGTGTTTAGATATTTAAGTTCTTTACTTACTAAGGGTTGCTAGGGATACTTATTCTAATAAAGCTATGCCTAATTCATTTAATGTACTTTGTTCACCTGAAGCTTAATTAATCTCAGGTCCTTAATGTATGCTGATGAGAATAAACAGCTGCACCTAAGAGTGAATATGTCACCTCCTTTCCCTTAAAAGGTCTAAGCACCTATATAGCTACGATTATCCCAGGGGTGGGTGGTGTCAGGGAGGGAGGGAGGGAAAGAAGACTTATTAAAAGCTGGCTGCTACACATTACCCTGTCCTGTGCTTCTAAGGTAATCTGTGACCAATCTCCAGGGGGAGTCCCACAGCCCTTGCTTGGATAGAGGGAGTCTTGGGTTCTAAATTTTACCAGAAAGCTCTCTGCTGTGTTTTAAATTTAAACTGAAAACTCTTTGCTGCTACTAGGCCCTGACTGACTTACGAAATGCACTGGGTTCACAGATTAATCAGCTTTAATCTAAAGAATTTCTTTTTCCCCAGGATTTAGAAATTTCCCAGAAGCAAATACTTACAATTGCAGATCTCCCTTTTGTAGTCTTTCAAGACCCAGATTTATTCATGGAGTTTGGCTGAATCGATTAATTCATTCTCCATGGACAAGCAGGAATGAGTCCTCATGTATTGGTGATGTCCCCGACAGAGCCCCAGCTTCTGTTGGAAGCTTTTGAAAGACTCCACTACCCCTGCGCACCTCCTTCCCACCTGCCACCATGGCACCATTTATTTTATTTATTTATTTATTTATTTAACTGTATTTATATCCCGCTTTTCACCGGGTCAAAGCGGTGGGACATATAACCAGGGGGGGGGGGAATCAATTGTGGGGGGGGGGCCATCACCGGGGGTTCAACATTGATGATTTTTGGGGTGGACATAGAGACTGACAAGATAGCATAGTTACTGGTTCCTATTCAGAGATGTTCTTGGAATAGGATGGTTTTTAGCTGCTTTTTGAATGATGGGAGATCACCGTTGTTCTTGATGTGGTTTGGTAGAGAGTTCCAGAGGGATGGGGCTTAGAGTGCAAAAGCTGTGTTGCAGGTCCGTTGAGTTGCTTTGGTTCTTTTATGGGGGATGGCAACAGAGCTGTTGCCATCCCCGGCACCATCTTGATTCAGCCTTTTGTTTTCCGCTAAGCCCCACGGACACGTTCCAGACACCTCCATTGGTAATTTTCTGGGGTTTTTCCCCTCATGTGTTTTTTTTGCTAGGGTTTTTCATCCCGATCACCTGCTGTCATGGTTCTCTCCTCCCTTTTACTTTTTTCTCCTTCAGTCGTTAATTTTGTTCTTGTCACAGCACCTCAGCAGTCCTGGTGCCGGTACTCTGGTGGGTCTTAGTCCTCGTCATTGAACCGTTTGACTTTGCTGTGACTATTTTTCTGGACAACATGTCCCAGAAACACGCCAGTGGGTTCAAGTGTTCCAGGTGCTCTAGGACCATATCAGTCACAAATAGGGAGGTAAGCTTGCTCCACGCAGCTTCTCTCCCCGCCCCCTCTCTCCATCACTGCCGACCCTGGTGATTTAAAGGACTGTGCTACAGATGCAAAGCCCTCTTCCTGCACATTGGGGGCTGAGAGACGCAATCCCCACCATGTCCACAGCAGATGTGAATCCAGATCGGAAGGCAGGGAGGTAAGCCAGCTTCACACAGTATCTCTCTCCATCACTGCCGACCCTGGTGATTTAAAGGACTGTGCTACAGGTGTGCCTGCACCAAAGGGCCATTAGAGTACCAATGTCTCAACGCTTAGAAAGCAGATAATCGTACTCTCTCAGCACTCAGACCCCCATTACCACAATAAAGACCACTTTGCCACGAGGAACAAATGAGAGACCACGCCTCATTGTACAAATATGGAAGCAACAAAGCAGAGGTATGCTATCTACATCTTCCACTTCCTGCTACTGTTCCTCATAACCACCCTCCTAACAGAGGCAGCAAGTTGAAACCACAACAACCAGATCCCCCAGAATTCACAACTACAGACATCCACTAGATGGAACCCTAACACAGCAGATATATATATTTATTTATTTATTTAAAAGGATTTATATACCGCTTTGTCCTGAAATCAAAGCGGTTTACACTTCAAACAATCAAAAATCAGTGTCAGTAGGGGTAGACATGCAGTGCTAACACGGGTGAGTTTTTGTGTGAGTGAAGGCGATGATTTCTTGGTGTGCTATTTACAGGATGAGCTATGTGCAAGTGGTTATATACAGGGAGGGTAGGGGGGTACATTGGGGGTCAGGTGGGTTGGTAGGTAGCATAGGACATAGGACTATAGTGTTCAATGAAGAACATAGTTTTGGGCTGCTTCCTGAAGTCCTTGAGGTCCATAGTTGCTCATTAATAAAGATCCAACGTTCTGCAAGCAGAGACACAGGATCCCATAATCAAAGCAAGGTGACACAATCTCTAAAATGTGCTCTCACCAATGCATGCTTTGCCCGGAATAAAATCCAGACCCTAGCTGACTTGATCAAAGAATATAACCTAGACAAATTATGCATCACCGAAACATGGTTCTCTGACTCCGACTCGGTCCTACTAAGTCAGTTATGTCCCTCTGCATACACAATATTCACTACAAACAGAGCAAACGAGAGATGGTTTTTGTCTGTGTAATCTCGAAAGAATACCTGAAACTCAATGTCATTTATTCCAGTTCCACCATAGAAAGCGACACACTAATTGTAGCAAATAATTCCTCCTCGCTATGCCTAACATATAGAGCCCCCCACAGCAATGCATTTAAACTCGCCGCTCTACTTGAAACTGACTGCTCTACCCTAATCAGACACCAGCCTTTAGTAATGCTCAGAGACTTCAATCTAGCCTCTTCCCTCACTTCCCAGTAAGAGCATTCCTCGAAGCCATGGATATTCCCAGATTCTCACCAAACCAACACACAAGGAAGAAAACATCCTTAACCTCATATTTATGCCCTCTGACCTCCTTCCTGACCCACATCAGACATTCCACTCAATCCTCCCAGTACCCTGGTCAGACTACGCAGTCATACTCTTCCCCATTCACCTCACCTTACAGCAGATAACGCAGACACCCATGCTACTCACAACTCGGAGATTCAGAGGTTCAATAACAAACACTTCCTTGAAACAATCATCCCACAACTAGACTCCATCAAAGCTACTAAAGTGGACCTCAGCGAGTTGACCCAAGGTTGGAACGATATCCTATCCACAGCAGCCCTTGCCTCTCCAAGGAATTTAATGGCAAAGTATCAAAACAGAACTCCATGGTTCTCCTCTTCCCTCCAGAAGCAGAAAAGTGAATTACGCCCACTTGAATGTAAATGGAGAAACACAAGAGACCCACTCCTCCAAACTTCCTGTATGGAAAAGCTTAAATTATACAACGAAGAAACACTAAAACGTAAAAAAGAATATTACTCCAACCTCATCACTGGGGCAATAAATAAACCCAAAGAGCCCTTCTCCATAGCAAAATCCCTCATAAAGGAACCAAATAAAGGAAATCCACAAGAACAAATATGCCCTCTGAAGACTGCCTCCTATCTACTCACCAAACATATGAACGCCCCCCAACAGATCAACTCCTAATTGCATCTGACTCCAGAGTGAACACCTCAGGAGTTATGGACTCAATTCCAGCTCCCATCACTCAAGAACATTGAAGACACAATCCAGAACCTTAACACAACAACCTCTCCCTCTGGATCCTTGCCCCATATCCTGGATGAAGCTCACAAGATCCCACTTCAGCACATACCTAATGTGCATTGTACATGCCTCTTTGACCTTAGATCTTATGGCGAACATGCTGAAATTGACATCAACCGACTTCTTCTAAAAAGTACAAGGCTCGACCCATCTTCCCCTAAGTCCTACAGACCAATAGCCAGCATCCCATTTATTTGCATGACCACCTCACCGAACTCACATCCCTAGACCCCTATCAACACAGGTTCCGACAGTACCACGGAGTTGAAACTCTCCTCACTTCCCTACTAAATACACTGATAACCTGCTCACGAAACACTAACAATGGCTTGTCCTAATATTCTTCGACCTTGCTTCTGCCTTTGGCTCAATCCCACACCAACTACTACTAAGACTCTTGGAGATTGGGCTTCAAGACACTACACTCAGCTGGTAACGATCCTACTTGGATTCACAAAAACAGCAAGTAAGAATAGGCACCAAGATGTCAAATCCTTTCACTCCCTTTTATCCCCTAAACTGAATCCCCCACTTTCATAAAAACAACTATTTTACTTTTTTGTCGGACAAATCGCCATGAGGGATTACTCTCTCTTGTAACAAGCTGTCCTTTTATTAATTTTATTGAGAACAACTCAATTTCACCAGACTTTAGTGAATCAATAGGGAACTCACATGCTATTAATCCCTCCAAAATTGTTTTTAAAAAAAATGCCCACTTAACCTCCGAGGCAATAATTCAACATCACATATCTAGTCATCTAGTCGGGAACAAAAAAACGCTCTCTTCTCAGTAGTGCGTTATCCACAGTGATGGTTTGTTCATGTCATTCCATCAAAGCCGCCGGTTAGTTTTCCCATAGAAAGGGTGTGGATAATTTTTTGCATTCCATAGGTTTTTGTTATAGTTCTTAAAAATACTTTCACTCAGCATACAGAGATATCTCAGGGCTCAAGCCTCTCGGCCCTCCTTTTCAATATCTTTATCCAACCACTATGTCAAACGTTCAGAACATACAAGATACAATATCAAATATATGCTGATGACATAATGTTTTTCACCCCATCAACCTCCTCTCCCCTGACTTCACCATCCTACAGAAGTGCTTTACAGAAATAAACAGATGGCTTACTCTACATGATCTTCTCATCAGTAAAGAGAAGACTAAAGCCCTGTATGTTACCACCAACCCAACCTTCTCCCCCAAGCAATGCTGAGACTCAGCGACATAGTTTATTTCAACTTTGACTTTGATTATTATCTAGGCATAACAAAAGACAAACATCTGTACTTCCATAAAAAGAACAATCACCTCTGTCTACTACAAACCAAGAACACTAAAACATCTCTGTACTCACCCCAGAATTATTTCAAACCATGTGCGAGGCCATGATTACACCTGTAATGGACTATTGTAATATCTACCAGGACCTCCTTAAAAATACCCTCCACCCTCTACAAACAGCATGAATAACTTTTGGAGCCCTCTGCCGAACCCACATCACCCCCCATACCAATACAACTACACTGGCTTCCCATCACCGCCAGAACTAAATACAAGGCTCTCACCACAATATTTAAAATCCTACATAAGGAATCTGCTAACAGTCTCCAGACCCTCATCTCAAACCCCTGGAATGATAGGTCATGAAGAAGCACCACTCTCAACCTACTAGCGATCCCGATTCAGACGATCAAGAGCAAACAATCTACCTGCAATCGAGCTTTCACTTTATTCATTCCCACACTATAGAACTCCTTACCCCCAAAACTAAGAGGATACCCTGACAAAGTTGAATTCCAGAAAAAATGAAAAATGTACTCTTCCAAGAGGAGTGGTCTAGTGGTTGGGGCAAGTTACCTCAGGCTGGAAGGTCAGGGGTTCAAATCCCACTAGAGGACAGCAACCTTGGGCCAGAAGGACTGGGGTTTCTAGTCCCACAGGTGCTCCTTGTGGTCTTGGGCAAGCCACTTAACCCTCCATTGCCTATGTTCCCTGTAAGTATTAGTGTATATATCTCATATCCCCTCATGTTAAATGTATCCTCCAATTATGTTGTGACCACTTTGATTGAAGGATAAGGTGGTGTACAGAACTGTCTAAATAAATAAATATTGGACCCAGCAAACTACCAACAATTCACTAGTCCCAGTATAAATGAATAAATGTTAATTGACCAACTGCCACCTAGACTAACACTGTAAGTAGTTCAGAGTCTGTTGCATGTTATTGTTACACTGTTTTTATTTCCCTGTACAACAGTGTGTCTTCTACGGCCCTGTTACATTTTCAGTTAATTGTAAACCACCTTAAATGGTAGAAAGGCGGTATAAAAATAAATTTAAATAAATAAACAAATACCCATAATTGGTACCTACAATGCCTGGGACCAGATTATCAGCCCTCTTCTTGTAATTTGTGTTCACAGATGACAAAACAAGAACTCAAGGGTCCTGCAAAGCAGTGTGAATCGCTTTGTGGTGCTTAGAAGTCCGATCCCTTGTCATTGGCATTGATGATATCAGTCTCTGTGGCTTCCAAGACTGCATCTGACACTGGCGGTGGATCGACACCAATGTGCTCTCAAGCTCAATCGGAACTGCGCACCTGTAGTGCCCCGGAGTATTGGCCATCATTCATAAGAACATAAGATATGCCATACTGGGTCAGACCAAGGTCCATCAAGCCCAGTATTCTGTTTCCAACAGTGGCCAATCTAGGTCATATGTACCTAGCAGTTTCCCCAAGGGACACAGGTTCCACAATGCTTGTATTAGTTCAAGCATTGATATCCTGGGTCCCTTCTTAATAATGGTTTATGGACCTTTCCTCCAGGAACTTGTCCAAACCTTTTTTAAAACCAGCTACACTAACAGCCTTTACTACATCCTCCGGTAACAAATTCCAGAGTTTGATTACACGTTGAGTGAAAAAATATTTTCTTTTATTAGTCTTAAATAGTTTATCCTGTAGCTTCATTGCATGTCCCCTAGTCTTTCTATATTCTGATAAGGTAAACAATTGATCTACGTTTACCCGTTCCACTCCATTCATTAATTTATAGACTTCTATCATATCTCCCCTAAGCCGTCTCTTTTCCAGGTTAAAGAGCCCTAACCTTTTAAGCCTTTCTTCATAGGAGCATCCTTCCATCCCCTTTACCATTTTGGTAGCTCTTCTCTGAACCTTTTCTAAAATCGCTATATCCTTTTTAAGATACGGCGACCAGAATTGCACACAATATTCAAGGTGCGGTCTCACCATGGAACGATATAGAGGCATTATAATATCTTTTGTTTTATTTTCCATTCCTTTCCTTATCATACCTAGCATTCTATTTGCTCTCTTGGCTGCCGCTGCACACTGGGCCGAGGGTTTTAACATGGTATCCACAATGACGCCTAAATCTTTTTCCTGAGTGGTGGTTCCTAATGTGGAACCTTGCATCGTGTAACCATAGTTTGGGTTGTTCTTCCCTAGTTGCATAACCTTGCACTTGTCCACATTAAATTTCATCTGCCATTTTGATGCCCAGTCTTCCAATTTATCAAGAACCTCTTGCAGTTTTCCTCAATCCTCTTGGGTTTTAACAACTTTAAATAGTTTTGTGTCATCTGCAAATTTGATAACCTCACTCATTATTCCACTTTCCAGGTCATTTATGAATATGTCAAAAAGCAGTGGACCCAGCACAGATCCCTGGGGTACACCACTATTCACCTTTCTCCATTGGGAAAATTGGCCATTTAGCCCTACCCTCTGTTTTCTATCTTTTAACCAGTTCCTGATCCACAATAGTACACTGCCTCCTATCCCATGACTCTTTAGTTTTGCCAAAAGTCTCTGATGAGGGACCTTGTCAAAGGCTTTCTCAAAGTCCAGATACACAATATCAACCGACTCACCTTTGTCCACCTGATTATTCACTCCTTCAAAAAAACATAACAGATTAGTAAGACAAGATCTTCCTTGTCTAAAGCCATGTTGGCTGTCTCCCATTAGGTCATGACTATCTACATGCTGAGTAATTTTATTCTTTATGATGGTTTCTACCATTTTTCCCGGTACTGACGTCAGGCTCACCGGTCTGTAGTTTCCCGGATCACCCCTGGAACCCTTTTTAAAAATTGGTGTTACATTGGCGATCCTCCAATCTTTCAGGTATTAGAGATGATTTTAATGATAGTTCACAGATTACTAATAGCAGGTCTGCAATCTCATATTTCAGTTCTTTCAACACCCTTGGATGTATACCATCCGGCCCAGGTGATTTGGTACTCTTCAGTTTATCTAATAGATGTAATACATCTTCCCGATGTATCGATATTTCCTTCAATTCTTCCGCACCTTTAAATACCACTTCAGTCATGGGTAACATCCCTACATCTTCCTCAGTAAAGACTGAAGCAAAGAATTCATTCAGTATCTCTGCTATTGCCTTGTCGCCTCTTAGTGCTCCTTTAACCCCTTTATCATCTAATGGACCAACTGACTCTCTCACAGGTTTTTTGCTACGAATGTACTTGAAAAGGTCTTTACTTTGCGTTTTTGCTTCCGCAGCAAGCTTCTTCTCAAATTCTCCCTTTGCCTGCCTTATCAATGCCTTGCATTTGACTTAGAAACATAGAAACACAGAAACATGATGACAGAAAAAGACCACATGGCCTATCTAGTCTGTCCTTCCATAACAACTACAACAGTCCACTTTTTACCTTTAGAGATCCTCTGTGTTGGTCCCATGCTTTTTTGAATTCAGTTACTGTCCTCATCTCTACCACCTCCACTGGGAGACTATTCCACGGATCCACTACTCTTTCTGTAAAGAAATATTTCCGCATATCACTCCTGACTCTATCTCCCTTCACCCTCATCCCATGTCCCCTCGTAGCAGAACTTGCTTTCAATTGAAAGAGGCTCTCTCCCTGAACATTTATGCCACGGAGGTATTTAGACATCTCAATCATATCACCTCTATCCCGCCTTACCTCTAAGGTGTACATATTAAGATCCTTAAGTCTGTCCTCATATGCTTTATAATGAAGCCCATTAATCATTTTAGTAGCAACCCTCTGCACCGACTCCATCCTGTTCACATCCTTTTGAAGGTGCGGTCTCCAGAATTGCACACCATACTCCAAATGAGGTTGCACCAAAGACTTATACAGAGGCATTATCACCTCCTTTTTTCTGCTAGCCATTCCTCTCCGTATGCACCCAAGCATCCTTCTAGCTTTTGCTGTCGCCTTTTCTACCTGTTTAGTTACTTTAAGATCATCAGACACAACCACGCCTAGGTCCCGCTCTTCTTTAGTGGACAAAAGTACTTCACCTCCTATACTGTATTGCTCCCTTGGATTGCTGCAGCCCAAATGCATGACCTTACATTTTTTAACATTAAATCCCAGCTGCCAAATTCTAGACCATTCTTCAAGCTTAGCTAGATCCCTCCTCATGTTATCTACACCTTCCTGGGTGTCTACTCTATTGCAGATTTTGGTATCATCCGCAAAGAGGCAAACCTTACCCGACAGCCCTTCCGCTATATCACTAAGAAAGATGTTAAAAAGAATCGGACCAAGGACAGATCCCTGGGGCACACCACTGGTAACATCCTTCTCCTCAGAGTGAGCTCTATTTACTTGTACTCTTTGTCGCCTCCCACCCAACCAATTTCTAACCCAAGCAGTAACTTTAGGGTCCATCCTTAGGGTGCTCAGTTTGTTTATAAGTCGCCTGTGAGGAACAGTGTCAAAGGCTTTACTGAAATCTAAATACACCACATCTAGAGCTCTCCCTCGGTCCAACTCCCTGGTCACCCAGTCAAAGAAATCAATCAGATTTGTCTGACAAGACCTGCCTCTGGTGAATCCATGCTGCCTCGGATCCTGTAATCCGCTGGACTCCAGAAACCTCACTATTTTCTCTTTCAGCAGCGTTTCCAATAATTCACTCACCACCGAAGTTAAACTAACCGGCCTGTAGTTTTCAACCACATCCTTACTTCCGCTTTTGTGTAAAGGCACCACATGAGCCTCTCTCCAGTCCTTTGGCACCACTCCCGACTCCAACGAAGCATTGAAAAGGTCAGTCAGTGGAGTTGCTAGAACGTCCCCAAGTTCCCTCAGTATTCTAGGGTGTATCCCATCTGGTCCCATCGCTTTGTCTACTTTAAGTTGAGCTAGTTTCTCACGAACAGTCTTCTGAAAATTGTTCAAGATGTCCCTCGCTTCTTTTCTTATTTGTGGGTGTTTTCTGAGGTTCTGCTCCTGGTTCTTCATCTGTGAACACAGAACAAAAATATTTGTTAAGCAATTCCGCTTTATCCTTATCAGCTTCTACATATTCCCCTCCTGCACCCTTGAGTCTGACAATACCACTTTTGCCCTTCCTCTTCTCACTAATATATCTGAAAAATGTCTTATCCCCCCATTTTATTGCATTGGCTATTTCCTCCTCCTTTTGAATCTTTGCCTTCTTGACTACTTTGCTAGCTTCTCTAAGTTTTTCCAAATACAGATGCCTGTCTTCCTCTCTCTGTGATCTCTTGTATTTCATGAAGGCCTCCCTCGTTTTCTTCACTTTTTCAGCTACTTCCTTCGAAAACCATAGCGGTCTCCTGTTCCTTTTGCCTTTATTTACCATTTTAACAAAAAGGTTGGTTGCCTTTAAAATACCCCCTTTCAGTTTTGCCCACTGTTTTTCTACATCCCCCAGCTGTTCCCATCCCACTAACGACTCCCTGAGGTATTGGCTCATCTTTGCAAAGTTAGTCTTCCTAAAGTCTAAGATCCTCACCTTGGAATGGATTCTAACAGCCCTAGTCCTAATACTGAACCACACCATCTGGTGATCACTGGATGCAAAATGATCTCCCACTACAACATCAGAAACACTTTCACCATTGGTAAGCACCAAGTCCAGTATGGCCCCTTCACGTGTGGGGTCTGTTACCAATTGCCTGAATAGTTCTCCCTGTAGAGAATCCAGGACCTCCTTACTTCTAGATGATACTGCAGCAGGAATGTGCCAATCAACATCTGGCATATTGAAATCTCCTATCAGTAGCACTTCCCCTTTCCTAGCAATGCTGCGTATGTCTTCAATTAACTCTCTGTCCACCTCTTCCTCTTGTGAGGGAGGTCTGTATATCACAACAATGCAAATAGATTTCTCTTTCCCTCTTTCTAGTTTAACCCACAATGCCTCCTCTCTCCCTTTTAAGCTCTGTAATTCCAAAGCTTTAATAGTAGTTTTTACATATAGTGCCACTCCTCCTCCCCTTCTTCCTACCCTGTCCTTTCTTAATAAAGTATAGCCAGGTATAGTTACATCCCAGTCATGGTTTTCTGTGAACCATGTTTCTGTAACTGCCATTAAATCCAAGTCAGCCACTCCCACCAAAGCTTCAACTTCAGGGATCTTATTTCCCATGCTACGGGCATTAATACACACTGCTTTTCATATGTTACCCCTGTTACCCATTTCCATAAAGGTATTTAATGTATCACCTACCTGGGGGCTTTCACTTACTTGGGGGCTTTCTTCACCCATCCCCAACGAATCCAGTACTTGTGTTGTTTCCAGGTTTCGTCATTTGGCTCTTTTTTCCATTTCCTGAAAGATGCTTTTTGGCAACAACAGCCTCTCTGACCTCACCTTTAAAACCATGCTGGCAGTTTTTTGGACTTTCTTCCACTTTTCTTAAAGCGTGGAATACAGCTGGTCTGGGCTTCCAAGATAGTATTTTTCAACAACAGCCAAGCCTGATGTACGTCTTTAACCTTTGCAACTGCTCCTTTTAGTTTTTTCTTGACTGTTTTCCTCATTTTATCATAGTCTCCCTTTCGAAAGTTAAAAGGTAGTACTGTGGATTTCCTTACTATCCCTCCTCCACTAATTAAATCAAAGGCGATCATGCTATGATCACTATTGCCAAGTGGCCCCAACAACCTTATCTCTTGCACTAGATCTGGTGTTCCACTAAGGACTAGGTCTAATATGGCTTCCCCTCTGGTCGGTTCATGTACCAGCTGCTCCAAGAAGCAGTCATTTATTTCATCTAGGAACTTTATCTCCCTAGCATGTCCTGACGTGACACTGACCCCGTCGATACCGGGGTAGTTGAAATCACCCATTATTATTACTGTGCTGTAACGTTTATTAGCTTCCTTGATTTCTTTGAGCATTTCATCATCCATTTGGTTATTCTGGCCAGGCGCTCGATAGTACACCCCCACTGCCATTGCCTTCCCCCTTTTACATGGAATTTCAATCCATATAGATTCTACAGCAGATTTTGCTTCCTGCAAAACTTTAATCCTTTCTGACTCAATGCCCTCTCTAACATAGAGAGCAACCCCTCCACCAATTTGATCAGCTCTATCATTTCGATATAGTTTGTACCCAGGTATCAGTGTCCCACTGGTTGTCCCCCTTCCACCATGTCTCTGATATTCATAGAAACATAGAAACATGATGACAGAAAAAGACCACATGGCCTATCTAGTCTGTCCTTCCATAACAGCAACTACAACAGTCCACTTTTTACCTTTAGAGATCCTCTGTGTTGGTCCCATGCTTTTTTGAATTCAGTTACTGTCCTCATCTCTACCACCTCCTCTGGGAGACTATTCCATGGATACACTACTCTTTCTGTAAAGAAATATTTCCGCATATCACTCCTGAATCTATCTCCCTCCACCCTCATCCCATGTCCCCTCGCAGCAGAACTTGCTTTCAATTGAAAGAGGCTCTCCCTGAACATTTATGCCACGGAGGTATTTAAACATCTCAATCATATCACCTCTATCCCACCTTTCCTCTAAGGTGTACACATTAAGATCCTTAAGTCTGGCCTCATATGCTTTATAATGAAGCCCACTAATCATTTTAGTAGCCACCCTCTGCACCGACTCCATCCTGTTCACATCCCCTTGAAGGTGCGGTCTCCAGAACTGCACACCATACTCAAAATGAGGCCGCACCAAAGACTTATACAGAGGCACTATCACCTCCTTTTTTCTGCCAGCCATTCCTCTCCGTATGCACCCAAGCATCCCTCCATCTCTTGCCGTCGCCTTTTCTACCTGCCTAGCTACTTTAAGATCATCAGACACAACCACGCCTAGGTCCCGCTCTTCCCCAGTGGACAAAAGTACCCCACCTCCTATACTGCATTGCTCCCCTGGATTGCTGCAGCCCAAATGCATGACCTCACATTCTCTAACATCAAATCCCAGCTGCCAAATTCTAGACCATTCTTCAAGCTTAGCTAGATCCCTCCTCATGTTAACTACACCTTCCTGGGTGTCTACTCTATTGCAGATTTTGGTATCATCTGAAAAGAGGCAAACCTTACCCAACAGCCCTTCCGCTATATCACTAACAAAGATGTTAAAAAGAATCGGACCAAGGACAGATCCCTGGGGCACACCACTGGCAACATCCCTCTCCTCAGAGTGAGCTCCATTCACTTGAACTCTTTGTCGCCTCCCACCCAACCAATTTCTAACTTAAGCAGTAACTTTAGGGTCCATCCCTAGGGTGCTCAGCCTGTTCATAAGTCGCCTGTGAGGAACAGTGTCAAAGGCTTTACTGAAATCCAAATACACCACATCTAGAGCTCTCCCTCGGTCCAACTCACTGGCCACCCAGCCAAAGAAATCAATCAGATTTGTCTGACAAGACCTGCTTCTGGTGAATCCAATCATATCTAACCTTTCATTTAGTGCTATATGTTCTAACTCTCCCATCTTATTTTTTAGACTTCTAGCATTTGCATACAAGCATTTTAGAGAATGAATTTTATTCATATTAATTTGGCTATTGTTAGACATGGGTAATTTGGGATCTTTAAGCTCTGTCTGCTCCATATTTGAGGGCATTTGGGCTACTTTACTCTTTTGTGGAACCTCTCTGCTTTTGGTAGTATCCTTCAAAGATACATTCTTCTGAACCATTCGCTCTTGGGCGACTGTCGGCTTTCCCCTAATATCTAGTTTAAAAGCTGCTCTATCTCCTTCTTAAAGGTTAATGCCAGCAGCCTGGTTCCATCCCGGTTAAGGTGAAGCCCATCCCTTCGGAAGAGCCCCTCCTTTCCCCAGAATGTTCCCCAGTTCCTAACAAATCCAAAACCCTCATCTCTGCACCATTGTCTCATACACGCATTGAGACTCCGGAGCTCTGCCTGCCTTTTGGGTCCTGCGCGTGAAACAGGAAGCATTTCGGAGAATGCTACCCTGGAAGTTCTTGATTTCAACTTCCTACCTAAAAGCCTAAATTTAGCCTCCAGAACCTCCCTACCACATTTTCCTATGTCATTGGTACCGACATGTACCAAGACAGCAGACTCCTCCCCAGCATTATCTAAGACCTTATCTAGGTGGCGCGTGAGGTCCGCTACCTTCGCACCAGGCAGGCATGTTACCAGGCGATCCTCACGTCCACCAGCCACCCAGCTATCTACATGCCTAATGATCGAATCACCAACTATAACGGCTGTCCTAAACCTTCCCTCATGGGCACATGGCCCTAGAGAAACGTCCTCGGTGCGAGAGGGTTTTACATCACCTGGAGGACAGGTCCTAGTTACAGGATCACTTTCTGCCACACCAGGGTGATGCTCTCCTGTCACGTGACCTCTCTCCTCCATGGCAACAGGGAAGCTGCCAGACTGGAGGTGGGACTTCAGGACTATATCCCTGTAGGTCTCGTCTATGTACCTCTCTGTCTGTCTTATGCTTTCCAAGTCTGCTACTTTAGCCTCTAGAGAACGGACTCGTTCCCTGAGAGCAAAGAGCTCCTTGCACCTAGTGCACACGTAAGACCTCTCACCAACTGGGAGAAAATCATACATGTGACACTCAATGCAAAAGACTGGAAAGCCCCCATCCCGCTGCTGGACTGCTGTCTGCATCTTAATTTTAAGTTTGTGTTTAGATCTAAGTTCTTTACTTACTAAGGGTTGCTATGGATATTTATAGTTATAAAACTGTACCTAATACGTGTAATATACCTTGTTCACCTGAAGCTTAACTAATCTCAGGTCCTTAGTGTATGACTGATTTGGGTAATGAGCTTCACCTGAGAGCACCTCCTGTCTTTTAAGGTGTGTAAGTACCTATAAAGCTACAATTATCCCAGGGGGGGAGGGAAGAACTTGAAGACAAGGAAGGATTTGACTGCATCTTCATCAATGTTGAGGGGTGACCATGCTGAATATTGGGTGAAGACTCTGGTGCATCGGCGTCACAGCCTATTGAGGCATGACATTGAGAGCGATGGGGGTCCACGTGAGCACCCCTCAAAGGAGCCCTGAAGAGACGAGAACTCATCCTCCAGGATATCGGAGGGGCACCAACAGCAGAGACCGAGCAGCCAATATCCCTGAACACCTACCAGGTACATCAGTTGAAGTTGCTCAGGCAGACTTCAGAATTGGCAGCCATGGAGAAGTGCCTTCTGGAAGCGCTCAAGGAGTGCATCATGGTGCTGTTGGTGCAGCATGCCAGGGCCTCTACATCGGCTGCATCCACCTTGGCCACTGTACAGCCAGTCCTCAAGATAGATGCCTTACAAAGGCACCTACATTGGAGCATCAAATGACCCTGAAACCAGTGCCTGCATGGCCAGTATCCTTATCTAGCAACTCAGGGTCTGATGAGGCCTTGAGATCTAAAAGGGTATCAGTGTATCATCGCTCCCGAAAAAGCTCTGGATCCTTTCGAAGCAGGAGAGTGATTCAGGCAGAGAATCAGAAGTACTTTGACTTCCTCTCTGAGTCTGACTCAGAAGACTAGATCACTAACATGGAATCAGAGGATTTGTTGGAGGGCAGGTCCCCTGAGCTCCCGTTGGATCCTTCTCCACCTCATGAGTGGCACAAGTCCCTTCCTGAGGACATGACTTTCCAAGAGGTTGGGAGGGATATGGCCAAGACCATTCCATTTTCTTTGGAGACTGAGGATGAGCCCAGGGCAGAAGAGTTGGAGATCCTGCAGTACTCCTGGGCCCCTAAGGAAGCAATGACAGTGCCTGTGCACCGCATCCTGCAGAGTACAGATGAATGTGGGAGACCCCCACACTGTGCCTCTGGTTAGTAGAAGGCTTCACTCAATGTACAGAGTTCAGAAGGCTCCCAGATTTGAGAAGCAGGGAGGAATGGGTTCATACCTCCTGTGTTGGGAAGCAGTCAGGTTGTGGAAGTTCACCATTGCACACAGGATGGACTCAAAAGCCACATGCCTGCTAGATGAGCAAAACACTGACAGACAGGCTGAGTCGAGTCCTCCAGCCACATGAGTGGATGTTGGACAGGGAGGTTGTGATTCGCAGTTTTTGAGGGTGGGGCACCTCCTCAATAGATCTGTTCACCAACCTGCAGGATGCCTAGGTGGATCAGTTCTTCTCCAGAGTAAGATCACCAAGCAGACTAGCACCAGATGCTTTCCTCCTTCACTGGGGGCAGGGTCTTCTGTACGTCTCTCCTCCAATACCTCTCATTGCAAAGACTTTCCTGAAGCTCAAAACAGACGGCAGCATAATGATTTTCATCACTCCCTACTGGCCCAGACAGCCATGGTTTCTTCTCCTGTTATAACTGTCCAGTCAAGAGCCGCTATGGATTGGTCACGCACCTCATCTCATAACTCAGGAAGACAGAATGATGTTACACCCTAACATCCGGTCCGTGGCCCTCACAGCATGGATGTTGAGAGGCTAATATTGTCTGAGTTCAACCTGCCGGAGAGTGTGACCGACATCCTTTTGGCTTCCAGGAGGGCCTCTGAGAAAGTCTTACTCTTGCAAGTGAAAGAGGTTTACTGTATAGTGTGAGGGCCAGGCCCTAGATCCTTTCGTCTGTTCCACACAAAAACTGCTTGCATATCTACACCTTTCTGAGTCTGGTTTTAAGTCCAACTCCATCAAAGTCCACTTCAGTGCGATAGGAGTATATCATCAAGGTGTGGAAGGAAAGTCCATCTCAGTACAGCCTTTAGTTGTTTGCTTTATGTGTGGCTTGCTTTTCTTGAAGCCTCCTGAAGTGTCCTAGGACCTCAATGTGGTTCTTGCGCAGCTTCCTGCACACAAAGGGGAAGCTAAGTTGCACATGTTGAACTGCAAGCAAGCCTTACCCTTCTATTTGGAGCAGACACAAGCCCATAGAAAGTAAATCCATCTTTTTGTTTATTTTGACCCCAGCAAGCTAGGGGCAGCCATTTCCAAACACACTCTTTCAGTTTGGCTAGTAGACAGCATCTCTTTCGCTTATGCCCAGGCAGGCCTGAGCCTTGATGGTCATGACACTGCGTCGGTGGCCAACTTGCATTCAATCTCCATGGACGAGATCTGTAGGGCTGCAAAGTCGTCTTCAGTCCACACATTCACATTTCACTACTGCCTGGATGGGGGATTCCCGATGTGACAGCAACTTCAGCCAATCTGTACTCAGGAATCTGCTTGGGGATTAGAATCCAACTATATCCTCCCTAGGCCCATTCTATTCTGTTCAGACAACAGAGATTCTCTCTCCCCTTTTTTTTTGTAATCGTATATAGTTGGCCATTTGGCCGGTCGCCATACTGCAGTTGAGTTTTGCCCCTGTTGGACTCTCGGTGATCTTGGTTTTCGATTTATTTATTTATTTATTTACGGTCTCTTCTATACCGCACTATTCAGCATCAGCGCGGTTTACATGGAACAAAAATGCTCAGTACAGATAACATGTATGAGTTTACAGATAACATGTATGAGTTTACAGATAACAGGGTAAGAAACTTGGATAACAGGGGTAACTATTTACAACATTTGCTACATAATCTTGGATAACAGTGGTAAACTATTTACAAATATTCGATAGCCTTTTGCTTGGGAGTCGTATACGGGAGGACTCATTCCTGTTTGTCCATGGAAGAAAGGTAGTTACTTCCGGTACCAGGTGTTCTCCATGGAAAGCAGAAATAAATTCTTGCAACCCTCCCACCTCGCCGAGGAGTTGTCTTCTGTTACAGCTATTTTATCAGACTGAATCAAAATGGTGTCGTGGTGGTAGGTGGGAAGGAGGCACGCAGGTGCGGTGGAACCTCCCAAAGCTTCCCATAGAAGCTGAAGTGTTCCCACATGGGGCTCCATTGAGGACATCGCTCACACGTGAGGACTTATTTCTGCTGTCCACAAAGAACATCTGGTACAGGTGAGTGAGTACCTTGTCACTAATTAGTTAATCTCATGTGGTTTGGATGCCAGTGATGTGCTGTGAGGTCATCCATCCCAGAGGTGGCTATGTACCAATTCTGAAGTGCTATCTTGCTGACTTCAGCTTTTGGGGCTTCAGATTGGACTTGGTGGATACAAACAGTATGCAGTTTAAAAAGGTGTGCTGTATCAGGCTTCCAAGAACACTGGGGAAGCCTGTCCTGACAGCCGTGTTTTGAACCATAAGATTAGCTGTATTACTATAAGATTGGGGAAAATCAGACAGAGCACCCATGATTATATCCTAACATCAGTCAACACAGGGAGGTCAGAGACAGGACAACAGCCTAGCAAGGCTTGGTAGTGCGTTACATAAGGGAGCTTTATTTGCTGAACTTGGGGTTGATCTTGTGGGAAGTAAGGAGCATGGTGGTTGGGAACAATTAGAAGTGGCGGCTGGGTGGTGGTTCCTGATTTATATTGGGGTGGGAGGGATTGAGTTGTTTGTATTATGCACCTTTTGTGTTTTTATATCTTGTAAACTGTCTTGAATGCTGGTGCATAGGGCAGTTTAAAAATGTTTTTAAATAAATAAAGAAAGAAGTTTTTGTGGTGCTTGGAGGCCGGCACAGTGGTAGAGTTTGAATGGATGGTGCGGGTTGGTGGTGAAGTCAAGGGGATTTAGATAGAAGAAGTTTGAGTTGAGATCTACCAGGGGAAGTAGAAAACCAAAGAGGAAGAATCTCATCTGCTGTCATTTGCTGTCTGTCTTGTACAAGTACCTGATTGTTGGTGATGATTTTAATAAGCTCTCAGAAGCTGCTGCTTGTTTTTATGCACTTCCTGGAAAATGTAAATTAGAGCCACTTGGTTGCAGGAGCTCCTGGTATCCTTGGTTACTGCTCGCCCCTGAATCCAGTTACCTGTTTCCTTCTCCTAGGTGCTGTCGTACCACGCCTCGGCAAGCGAAGAAAGCATGAGCGAGCTGCAGGTAACAGTGGTAAAAGGCCCTTTCTTCATCTTCTGACTTCCATTCTAGGAGGGACGCACTGCGGAGCGAAAGCAGCAAAAGAGGCTAAAGGAATTCTTTTATTAGGATACAACCAAACAAGACCCTACATGGCCATGTTTCTGCATTCACGCACCTTCCTCGGGGGTCAGCGTGCACAGCAGTTCTGCAGAATATAGCAGCAAAACCAAAATGATTATTAGTATAATTAAACATATATGATGAATTTGCTTGGATAATAATAATGATGATTGTTTTTGCTGATTTATACTGCAGAACTACTGCACTTTCTGACCCCTGAGGAACACGTGATAACGCTGAAATATGACCATGTAGGTTCTTGTTTGGCAAATAATGAATTGTATCCTAATGAAGAAATTTCTTTCGCTCATTGGTCATGTCACCTTATGCCTGAATACCTTATTTAACAGGTTTTTATATACCATGTTATCTTTACATTGAAACTTCAACATGTTCATTAAACAGGGACATTGATAACTTAGATTTCTCTGAGGCAATGGAGGGTTAAGTGACTTGCCCAAGGCCACAAGGAGTGTTAGGGGGAAATCAAACCCTGGACCCTGGGTTCCCAAGCCAGTGTTCTTGACCATTAGGCTGCTCCTCCACTCCACCTTAGTGATGTCTTGTGTAGAGGCAAGGTGTCTTTGATCACTTCCATGTCATACAGATCCAAAGGGCATCCAAAGGGCAGACAAAACTTACTGTACACGAGCGCACGCAGAGAAGAATAACCCAAACTATAGTTAGACAATGCAAGGTTCTACATTAGGAGTCGTCACTCAAGCAAAGGATCTGGGTGTGAATGTAGACAATATATTGAGATTGTCTGTTTAGTGTGTGGCAGCAACCAAAACTGCAAACAGAATCTTAGGAATTATTAGAAAAGGAACGGAGAATAAAACAAAAGATACCATAATGCCTCTGTAACACTCCAGGGTGCGGCTGCACCTTGAGTACTGTGTGCAATTCCAGTCTCTGCATCTTAAAAAGATACTTCAAATCTAAAAATTGTAGCCCCGGCTCCAAACCTCCGTATGTGACATATAACCCTTATAGTATACTCATAAAAAACACTTTCTTTTTGTCGGAGTAACCAGCCAGAGGAGGCAGGAACTGCAACCCGTCCCTCGCCGTGGTCACTCCATTTTAATCATTTTAAATGCTTGAGAAAAATCTTTAACTTTAACTTATCTTGCTTGAATCCAGCCAACAAGGAATTCAAAGGACACAATGTGCCACGTTTCGAGCCATCCAGCAATCACTGGCTCTGCATCAGGTGAAAAACTAGAATCCCAGAAAAATGGCTTATATGGGTTGGACATACGGAGGTTTGGAGCCGGGGCTACAATTTTTAGATTTGAAGTTTCTCCGCCTTGAGCTGGGTGTTTTCTTTGACTGGAAAATGGTCTTAAAAAGATGCAGCAGCATTAGAGAAGGTACAGAAAAGGCGACCAAAATGATCACGGGGGATGGAATGATTCCCCTGGGAGGAAAGGCTAAAGAGGTTAGGGCTGTTTAGCCCATAGAAAAGACGGCTGAGGGGAGATATGATAAAGGTCTGTAATATCCAGAGTGGAGTAGACTGGGCAAATGCGAATCAGTTGTTTACACCCTCAAAAAGTACAAGAACGAGGGGACGTTCCATGAAACTACAAAGTAGAATATCTAAAAAAAGGTAGGAGAAAATATTTCTACTCTCAATCTATAATTAGACTTTGGAAGTCATTGCCTGTAGATGTGGTAATAGCAGGTAGTGTAGCTGAGCTTAAAAAAGGTTTGAACAAATTTCTGGAAGAAATATCCATAAACAGTTATTAATGTAGCCCAATAGAAAACCACTTCTTATCCCTGGGATAAGTAGCATGGAACTACAGTAGATACTTTTGGAATTTGTCAGGTACTCATGACCTGGATTAGTCATGGTTGGATGCAGGACACTGGACTAGATGGACCTTCGGTCTGACCCAGTTAAGGTTGCCAAGCAGCCTGGCCAGTTTTTGTATGACCAGGCCAGTTGCCAGCAGAGAATTAAAACCGTCAGTTGAAAAGCCGTTGTGTTTTCACTGACAGGATCAGGGGCGGCTCTCTCATTAGGCAGAGACGTTTCTGAGTTTTGGGAGCGGTGAAATATACCCCCAAAACACCCCAGTGGCAGCCGCCTCACTCTGTCTTCTCTTTAAAACAAAATCACTGACAGGATCGGCAGCTGCTGCCGCCACGGCTGCTTCATATGAACAAGGTTCTGCACAGGGAAAGACTGAGGTACAACCACATCGTCTGAAACATGATCCGAGGAAGCTCGGCCAGCTTCATTACTAACGAAAAGCTTTCAGTAGAATTCTTCTGAGGCAGCTGATCAACGTGAAGGTTAAAATCCTCTAAAACTAGACACGTGGAAACGTCAACAATGCAATGCAATGTGCGCCTTCAAGTCCATGCACACATTAACTCTCCCATTTCGGTGTTCATTCCCAAAGAGACGTTTCTGAAAGGAAATCCTACTTGGTTAAAACTATATGTGCTACAGTGCTCTTCACAAACAGGATGAATGAGCAATACACATAGGGAGAGGGAAAAGAGTTCTTTAAAAAATGGAATAATGATCTTTCATGATAACACCAGAGCATTTATTTATTTAAAATACATTTATACAACGTGTTTTCCCAAGTTTCAAATACAGTTTACAAGGAATGTCAAAATGAATTGTACAAACAAGAGCCCAATTCAATTACATTATAACTGTTGGAACTATTTACATTAAAACTGTAGGGTTTACAAACAAATACTTTTATTGCAAGAAATGTAGAGGATTGCATCGTGTGAGTGTAGTGTCATGCCAAAGTTATGTGAAGGCTTTGGAAAGGATAGCTTTCAGTGAAGGATGAAAACTGAAGATGTTTTGAACCATTTTCCCACATAATTGGCCTTGCATGACAGTAGGGTTACCAACCGACTGGTTTTATTTACTTATTTTTAAAACTGATTTTGGTATACCGGGCAAGAAGATCAGTGGCCATCAACACCCTGATACTCCCAAGGCAGACCACGAAATGCTCACAAACATCCAGGGGCAGAGCATTTGTGCTGTATGCACCCACGTGCTGGAACGCCCTACCTCCGGCCATCAGGGCTATTAAGGACCTCTACCAATTTAGGAAAGCAATTAAACACCACCTTTTCCTGCAGCACTACGCGGAACAAGATCACCTTTCACACCTTGACACACAGACAAAACCTAAGCAACAACCATACAGAATTGAAACCGGGTACTCCAGACCCTGCTCCACCCGACTAATAGCATTTCCCCCACCCGAACAGACTGCAATTCCCAGATAAGCCAACATGTAAATAGTTAACTTCTCCTCAACATAAGTTATGTGTAAAGTAGCTATTCTGTTAAAATTGTATATTCCCGTTATATTGTAAGTTAAAATTGTACATTTCTGTTATATTGTAAGTTCAGTGTAGATTGTCTTCACTGAACAGTTATTGTTACATGTAAACCGCGCTGACGCTGAATAGCGCGGTATATAAGAAATACAAATAAATAAATAAATACCGGTGAACAATTAATGGCGGAGCAACGAGTGTAGTAGAGTACAATGAGGTTCAGTCAGAGCGCTGAGCATTTACCAGGAGACACGGGTGGGAGGCAGTGGGGTACATCATGATCAGTCATCATAGGGAGTGGGGTAAAAGGCGGATACAGAGGTTACAAGAGGTTCAGCAAGGTGGGGTGCAGGAGTTCATCCGACGGTCCCTTGAGAGGGCTAGCATGTTTTACAAATGGGAGGCTGGCGCCCGACACGACAGTAAAATCACCCAATGCCAACCACCGATCACTCCTGTTCCTGATTGCTACTCTATTCTACACAAATGCAGCTACTGCTGCAAAACCCTGGATCGGGCTGCATGGGTCTGCAACTTGATTCAAGAGCGCAGCACAGGGCCAATGTTTAGATCATGTGCACACTGACACGGCTCTGTGACATCCCATCCCATCTGACGTTAGCGGGGGACAGGACATCACATGGTCTAAATGCAGGTCATGCGCTGAGCTCTTGCTGGACATACTGAGGGCATGGGAGGTAGGGATGCAGAGGAGGGATGTTGGACATGGTGGGGGCAGCGATACACGAGGGAGATGCTGGACATGGGGGGATAGGGACACAGAAGGGGGAGGGACAGGGAGAGATGGACGTGGAGAATAGAGGCACACAAGGAATATGGTGGCATGGAGGGAGGGCTAGGAAAATACTGGATGGAAACGGGGAAAGGATATGCAGAGAAGGAGACGCTGTACATGGGGGAGAGTTAGTGAAAAGTAGGACATAGGCTGGAGAAGGAAAGAGCTAGAACATGGGACGGTTGGGGTGAGGAAAAGAGTGAAATTGAGGAGTGGTTGGCAAGGAGAAGGAGTGAAATCTGGAAAGAGGAGCAGAAAACTGAAAGGAAGAGATCAGTATTAAAAACTGATATAAAGGACGAAGTGAAGACAGGAGAGAGAAGAAGCGGCAAATGGAGCGGAGACTATGAAAAGAGATCTAAGAGAAGACAGAGGAAAACAAAAGCCAGAGACTGGGACCAACACAATTAGAAGCATAAAATGACTGACAACGAAAGTAGAAAGAAACATTTTATTTTCTATTTTGATACTGAAAACTGTTGATTTTTGCAAAGTAGATGTACCAGGAGTCAGGACTGCTATTTGGACATGGCTGAGGCCTAGCCCAGGGAAATATTTGAAAGGAGACCCTAAAGCCCACTAGCAATCTGTGCCTTTTCCATTCTCAGACAGATCTGAGGCCCTCTCTGGCCTGGAGGCTCAGGGCAATTGCCAGGTTGCAGCCCTCCTAATACCAGTCCTGACATCTGCCTTTTCTTTTGCACAGTACAGGGGGGAAATGCATTTCTGTCTGTTTCTCTGGTGTTGCACTGCAGACAGCGTCTGCCTCTCTGAGGTGCTACTTTAATTTTCGTCTACACATTTCTCTCCATTTTGTGGTTGCTTATTTGTGAAGGCCTCTCTGTACAGTGTGCATCTGCGACCAATGCTGGGTATTCTTTTAACATGGAATTGCTGTTTAAGAATTACAGCTGGGGAAGTTCCACACAAAAAAATTAAAAATTCAGCGCAAAAGTATATAAAGTTCTGTGCACAGTATTTTAAAATTCTACATGTTTTATTAGTACATTTTTCTGCAGAATTCCCCCAACATAAAGCCTAACTCCTCATCTAGGCCAGAAATTCCCACTGCCTTTTCCCCCCTCAGCTATCTCGCTCCTACCCCCAAGCTATCCCTGTCCCCCTTCTCTCTCCTAGGAAGATCCCTATTGCTGTCTGTCCCCACTAGCTCAACCTAAAGTAGACAAAGCGATGGGACCGGATGGGATACACCCTAGAATACTGAGGGAACTTGGAGACGTTCTAGCAACTCCACTGACTGACCTTTTCAATGCCTCGTTGGAGTCGGGAGTGGTGCCAAAGGACAGGAGAGAGGCTCATGTGGTGCCTTTACACAAAAGCGGAAGTAAGGATGTGGTTAAAAACTATAGGCCAGTTAGTTTAACTTTGGTGGTGAGTAAATTATTGGAAACGCTGCTGAAAGAGAAAATAGTGAGGTTTCTGAAGTCCAGCGGATTACAGGATTCGAGGCAGCATGGATTCACCAGAGGCAGGTCTTGTCAGACAAATCTGATTGATTTCTTTGACTGGGTGACCAGGGAGTTGGACCGAGGGAGAGTCCTAGATGTGGTGTATTTAGATTTCAGTAAAGCCTTTGACACTGTTCCTCACAGGTGACTTATAAACAAACTGAGCACCCTAGAACATAAGAACATAAGATATGCCATACTGGGTCAGACCAAGGTCCATCAAGCCCAGTATCCTGTTTCCAACAGTGGCCAATCTAGGTCATACATACCTAGCAGTTTCCCCAAAAGACACAGGTTCCGCAATGCTTGTACTGGGTCAAGCATTGATATCCTGGGTCCCTTCTTAATAATGGTTTATGGACCTTTCCTCCTGGAACTTGTCCAAACCTTTTTTAAACCCAGCTACACTAACAGCCTTTACTACATCCTCCAGTAACAAATTCCAGAGTTTGATTACACGTTGAGTGAAAAAATATTTTCTTTTATTAGTCTTAAATAGTTTACCCTGTAGCTTCATTGCATGTCCCCTAGTCTTTCTATAATCTGATAACGTAAACAATCGATCTACGTTTACCCGTTCCACTCCGTTCATTAATTTATAGACTTCTAAAATATCTCCCCTCAGCCTTCTCTTTTCCAGGTTAAAGAGCCCTAACCTTTTTAGCCTTTCTTCATAGGAGTATCCTTCCATCACCTTTACCATTTTGGTGGCTCTTCTCTGAACCTTTTCTAATAACTCTGTATCCTTTTTAAGATACGGTGACCAGAATTGCACACAATATTCAAGGTGCAGTCTCACCATGGAATGATATAGAGGCATTATAATATCTTTTGTTTTATTTTCCATTCTTTTCCTTATGATACCTAGCATTCTATTTGCTCTCTTGGCTGCCGCTGCACCCTGGGCCAAGGGTTTTAACATGTTATACACAATGACGCCTAAATCTTTTTCCTGGGTGGTGGTTCCTAATGTGGAACCTTGCATTGTGTAACCATAGTTTGGGTTGTTCTTCCCTAGGTGCATAACTTTGCACTTGTCCACATTAAATTTCATCTGCCATTTTGATGCCCAGTCTTCCAATTTAGCAAGATCCTCTTGCAATTTTTCACAATCCTCTTGGGTTTTAACAACTTTAAATAGTTTTGTGTCATCTGCAAATTTGATAAACTCACTTGTTGTTCCACTTTCCAGGTCATTTATGAATATGTCAAAAAGCAGCGGACCCAGCACAGATCCCTGGGGTACACCACTATTCACCTTTCGCCATTGGGAAAATTGGCCATTTAGCCCAACCCTCTGCTTTCTATCTCTTAACCAGTTCTTGATCCACAGTAGTACGCTGCCTCCTATCCCATGACTCTTTAGTTTTGCCAAAGGTCTCTGATGAGGGACCTTGTCAAAGGCTTTCTGAAAGTCCAGATACACAATATCAACCGACTCACCTTTGTCCACCTGTTTATTCACACTTTCAAAAAAACATAACAGATTAGTAAGACAAGATCTTCCTTGTCTAAAGCCATGTTGGCTGTCTCCCATTAGGCCATGACTATCTACATGCTGAGTAATTTTATTCTTTATGATGGTTTCTACCATTTTTCCCGGTACTGACGTGAGGCTCACCGGTCTGTAGTTTCCCGGATCACCCCTGGAACCCTTTTTAAAAATTGGTGTTACATTGACGATCCTCCAATCTTCTAGAGATGGACCCTAATGTTACTGCTTGGGTTAGAAATTGGTTGGGTGGGAGGTGACGAAGAGTACAGGTAAATGGAGCTCACTCTGAGGAGAAGGATGTTACCAGTGGTGTGCCCCAGGGATCTGTCCTTGGTCCGATTCTTTTTAACATCTTTGTTAGTGATATAGCAGAAGGGCTGTCAGTTATGGTTTGCCTCTTTGCGGATGATACCAAAATCTGCAATAGAGTAGATACCCAGGAAGGTGTAGATAACATGAGGAGAGATCTAGCTAAGCTTGAAGAATGGCCTAGAATTTGGCAGCTGGGATTTAATGTTAAAAAATGTAAGGTCATGCATTTGGGCAGCAGCAACCCAAGGGAGCAATATAGTATAGGGGGTGAAGTACTTTTGTCCACTAAAGAAGAGCGGGACCTAGGCATGGTTGTGTCTGATGATCTTAAAGTAGCTGAACAGGTAGAAAAGGCAATGGCAAAAGCTAGAAGGATGCTTGGGTGCATACGGAGAGGAATGGCTAGCAGAAAAAAGGAAGTGATAATGCCTCTGTATAAGTCTTTGGTGCGACCTAATTTGGAGTATAGTGTGCAATTCTGGAGACCGCACCTTCAAAAGGATGTGAACAGGATGGAGTTGGTGCAGAGGGGGGCTACTAAAATGGTTAGGTGTCTTCATTATAACAACCCAATTTGGTCTTGAACTTGAGAGTAAAATTACAGTTGAGCTTGAGGTTATATATTTTACTCAAATATGAATTGCTAAATTTCCAGATAAAATTAAATACTGATTCACTATAATCCTCTTAAACATATGCACATGTTCTTTTTAGACAGCGGGTCTCAGACTCTCACGGAGCTTTTTCAGTAACATTGACAAAAGCCAATAACTGCTCCTGTTGTACATCAACGACCCATTTTTTAAACATGTGTTTTTCAAGCGGTTTGAAAGAAATATATAATTGACTTATCCAATATGCATAATATGAAAGCATAAAGTTAGGCTTATCTTAAAATATCTGAAAAAGCTCCGTGAGAGTCTGAGACCCGCTGTCTAAAAAGAACATGTGCATATGTTTAAGAGGATTATAGTGAATCAGTATTTAATTTTATCTGGAAATTTAGCAATTCATATTTGAGTAAAATTAAAATATATAACCTCAAGTCTTCATTATAAAGCATATGAGGACAGACTGAAGGATCTTAATATGTACACCTTAGAGGAAAGGCGGGATAGAGGTGATATGATTGAGATGTTTAAATACCTCCGTGGCATAAATATACAGGGGGAGAGAGCCTCTTTCAATTGAAAGCAAGTTCTGCTACGAGGGGACATGGGATGAGGGTGAAGGGGAATGGATTCAGGAGTGATATGCGGAAATATTTCTTTATGGAAAGAGTGGTGGATCCGTGGAATAGTCTCCCAGTGGAGGTGGTAGAGATGAGGACAGTAACTGAATTCAAAAAAGCATGGGACCAACACAGAGGATCTCTAAAGGAAAAAAGGGGACTGTTGTAATTGTTGATATGGAAGGACAGACTAGAATAGGCCATGTGGTCTTTTTCTGTCATCATATTTCTATGTTTCTATGGTCTACCCCTAATGTACATACCCCCACCATACCTCCTTTCTTCCTTCCCCATGCACCTACCCTTCTCTCTTCTCTTACCTCTCCTTTCTTCCCAGGCACATTCCTCCACCTTACTTTCTCCCCATCCCCCAGGCATAAAACCATCTCCAGCTCCCAGCCACCCCCTGGCTCACCATCAGTCCTCTCCAGTCACCAGCCCTGCCCCAACTCACCATCAGCCCATCTGCAGTTACCAATCCTCCTCCAGCCCACCATCGGCCCATCTCCATCCCCCATCCCTCCCCCAGCTCACCATCGGCCCACCTCCATCCCCCATCCCTCCCCCAGCTCACCATCGGACCATCTCCATCCCCCATCCCTCCCCCAGCTCACCATCGGCCCATCTCCAGTCACCAGCCCTCCCCCAGCTCACCATCCAGGGGTGGCTCTATAATGAGGCGGATTCAGGCGGTTGCCTCAGGTGGCAAATTTTGAGGGCGGCAAAAATGCCCCCAAACAGTCGCTTCACTCTGCCTTCAAAAAAAAAAAAGCACCCAAATTACTGCCTCTGTCGAGTCCACGTCTCGGAAGCAGCAAACTCACCCTCTTCTTTCCCTGGCAGCCGCGGTTCCTGCCTGTTAGAAAACCACGGCTGTGCTAGCGATATTCTGTTTAATAAAAGTGAAACTGGTGAGGAACCTTCCCGCCTCTGTGAAGGAACACGCATAGCTGCATCCTGCCCCCAGAGAAAGTTACATTAAGAGGCAGGAGGAGTGGGGTATTTTTGCTGCCCTCAGAACATTTTCCTGGCACCGGTATATAATAAAATAGCACATCCTTGCTTAGTAACCTCTTATGCTTCCTCATGATCCCATCGCCACAGTAAGGGTTGCAGGTTGCTACAAGATTTGCCATTCACTGCAAAATTGCAGGAAACCAGAAAATGTAAAGACATAAATTACCAGGAGACGGATGCACAGATGGGTCCTCTCTCCTTCTGCACTTGGACCCTCACTCCTTCTTTTCCCTCTTCTCTCCCTTAATGCCCCCTGCTGTCTTCCCCATCCACCCCTAGTGGAATCTCCACTTACTGCTCAGGGCCAAATGTGCTTTTATTCATTTTTGGTCCATAGAACTCTGGACCCAGGCAGCAGTGACAGGGGGGACAGGATGGGGAGTGGGGAGTGGGGCACAGGACAGGGGAAAGAGGTGTAAAGCAGCCTAGAAGTAGCAGAGGCAGCAGCTTGGTGGGAGAGGAGAGAGAGGCAGCAACAGCAGCATGGGGTAGGAGGGGTGAAAATAGAAGAAGTAGCTGTAACATGGGGGAGGGGAAGACAAAGGTGTCAGCTGGGGGGCGGGGGTGTAGGGCAATGATAGTTTTAGGAGATGTCATCACCAGGGTAGATTCTGAATTGGAAATGAGGATAAGCAAAAATTAGCAGGGTGTGCAGGGAGGCAGATAATGGAAAGGAGAGAGAAAAAAATACAATAAAATAGGAAAAGTGCTGAAATGGAGAGTAAGAAATGTTAAGTAAGATGAAATGCAGGACTGAGCTGAACACTGTATAGCAAGGTTGGAAAATGTATTGTAAAAGAAATTGATGCATGTAAAGTAATTTACAAATATTCAAATTTAGAAAAATGTGCCTCAGAACCTTTGTAAGAATCTCCAAATCTTTTCCCAGCACAGCTACAGTCTCCTTCTGAGGTTCTGTGGCGTTACTATAGTTCTTAAGCTCTACTTTTAAAAGACCTTTTTTGCGTAGGCATAACATTAGATAGTGAAGTTCTGTAATCCCTAGAGGGGTAGAGCTTAATATTCCTTGAGATGGCTGGGTAATGGAGGTGGGGGCTGGAAGGGAGCAGACACGTGGGGATGGCAGTGGAAGAGGGATGGACAGAGGGTAGGGTTTTGGTTTGATTCAGTCCCTCACTAGAGTTTTAAGAAAGACACCCCGCCCCCCTGCCCTGGGGGGGGGGTGGCCTCATCTCCTCCCTCGCCTCAGGCAGCAGATTGCCTTGAGCCACCCCTGTCACCATCAGCCCATCTCCAGTCCCCAGCCCTCCGCTAGTCAACCATCAGCCCATCTCCAGTCACCAGCCCTCCGCTAGTCAACCATCAGCCCATCTCCAATCCCCAGCCCTCCGCTAGTCAACCATCAGCCCATCTCCAGTCACCAGCCCTCCGCTAGTCAACCATCAGCCCATCTCCAATCCCCAGCCCTCCGCTAGTCAACCATCAGCCCATCTCCAGTCCCCAGCCCTCCGCTAGTCAACCATCAGCCCATCTCCACTCACCAGCCCTCTGCTAGTCAACCATCAGCCCATCTCAGATCCCTTGCCATTCACTTCCTTTGCCCGATCACAGCAGCGACAGCAGCAGCATTGTAAACACATCCGTGGGAGTGTTTCCCTTCACTCCCATAGCTGTGCTATACTTCTAACGCAGCATCGGTAAGTTTTAAAAAAGGTTAACAGAAATGCTTCCTGTTTGTTGTTAGGGAAAGATATTTGAGGGGTGTTGGGAGGGTATTGCTTTTTTATTGCTCTTATTGTTTTTAATCCTTGTTTTTATATGATGAATTTTATGTTACTCCCCTAGTAATGGTATATAGATATTTTGAAAACCCGACTGGTATGCAGCACTTGAGGAATGGAGTCGCTTACCGCTGCTCTGCTCCATTCCCACCTCTTTCCCCCATGTTTAGGTCTGTGTGTTACTCCCACCTAGGCCAAAATCCTTTTAGGATTTTCCAGAACAATCCAGACTTGCTCAGTACCCACAGCCAATGCTGCCATTTGGACAGTTTTATTCATTTAAATGAATTTATAGCTCACATTATGTACAGTTCTCTGATGTGCAGCACCTTGAATGTGCAAGACATGTTTTCAGAGCCTCTGAGCTGTGTGTGGGTGAGAGGTGTGTAGACCATGCTCATCCATCAGCCAGATGTCAAATCCAGGCTGAAAACTCACCTCTTCGCTGCGCTTCTAGATCTTGATTCACCTGATCTCCCTTTTCTTTCCCCTTGTTTTATCCCTGCCTACACCTTCTGTGTTTGTCTTGACTAGATTAAGCTAGCAGGGCCTGTCTCTTATATGTCTGTAGTAGTTGTAGTTGTAGTAGATGTGCAGGGGCTGGCAGCAGACCCTTGGATGATAATGTGGGCACTGTTTCACCTCACCCCGGCTTTTCCTGCTCCCCAAACCCTCCGTCGTTCAACAGGTTCACCATAGGTGGATGAGTTCCCCCCCAGATCTGAATCAGCCGCCTCCTCTCTCTAAGTACATCTGAACAATGCTCTCTTCTTTTCTGAGTCTCAGATAAATACTTGTCCCCCACCCCACAAAAGAACGTCTTCTCTAGTATCTTCCTGGAAATTGTAAAGAACTCAGCCCTGAGCAGATGCTCCCTGACATCTCTTACATTGGTTTGCTGTCATGGGGCTGGAGCCATGGAAGATGCAGCCTTAGAAAAAAACCCTGTTTTGCATAGAGCTGAGAATGTGCAGAGAGTTCAGTTGCATCATAGCACAGCCAGAGGGAGCAAGAGTAATCCCACAGAGGCTGAAGCAACGTGCTCAGACACTATTTGTATAAGTGGCAATCAGTTGCACCTGAGGCCAAGCCCGGGACGTTCAAACCAAAACTCCCTTTATAAGGAGAAACAGAGAGCAGCAAGAGAGAAGGTGGGAAGGAAGGTGGAGAACCTGCAGGACGTGCAGGACAAGAAGAACGCGGAGCAGGAAAGATTCCACACAGAGCCAACCCAGAGGGACAGAATCCAGAGGGAGTTTACCCAGACGGATAGAATCCAGAGGGGCAGAGCACAGAGGGACGGAGTCCAGAGAAAAGCTACCAGAAGAAACAGTTTGGCTGGTAGGAGTGACTCTCCCAGCCCAAGTAACCTTGTTGGATCAGGATTACAAGGAACAAGGAGGAAAGGTTCCTATTATAAAGATACCTTTTCAGAGAACCACAGTGATTGGGAATCCTTACCAGGTTTTCCTGAATTCCATGAAAGCAAAGCACTGCACAGAAAAGCCTATCTCCCAAGAGAAATACGTCAGAAGGAGAGCTCTAGGTGTGGCAATTCCAGGAAGCCAAGGTATGCTGGATCTTTCATTCTAAAAGAAAGCCTTGCTAATAGAAACCCTGATAGAGCAGCTATTCCCTATAAGGAGAGGGGAAGCAAAGCAGAGCTTTTTAAAGCAATACCGCAGGGCTTAACAGAAAAGTTTTATTGGAAGCAAGATTGTAACAGGGAGTGAAAACTACTACCCAAAGGAAGAAGCCAGTGACGCAGAGTCTATGGAAATTGAATGTGAGAATATTATTCTCATGCCTCAGGAGGAATCCATGGACTGTAATTTCTGTTCTGCAATTAGTATTGAATCCTTGCTAGAATTGTAGATAGAAAAGAACTGTGCAACAGATGGTGAACCTTATAACCGTTTGTTTGCTGAATTGTTTAAATTGCTTTGAACTAAAAGAAGCCTCAGCTAAGACTTGCATTCAACTGTGAAGCCTATAACAGTTATCTGCTTGAATATTGGTGGAACTCCTTTTGATAAAGAAAGGACTGTCTTTATTTTCTACTTGTCTTAGTGAATCATTGCGTTAAAGGGGAAATAAAGCCTTGTTACCCAACACTCTTGGCTTGGATAATTTGTGCTCACAAGGAGCTAGAACTTCAAGGACCAAAATGCACTAGGCCCTTAAAGTCACATCGCTCCTTAAAAATAATAAATCCGCAGGATGCCCTTATAGCCACTGGCCACTGGGGGCATCTGGCGACATTGCTAAATATCTGTGTGGCTCTAACAGGTCCTGCTGGTTTATTTCCATGACATATGTAATACAAAAATACATAGTTACATAGCATATGACGGCAGATAAAGACCAGCATGGTCCATCTAGTCTGCCCAGCAAGGCGGCAAGAGTAGGTGTTTCTGCCACTCCATGCAGGTCACCCCTCCCCATGCCTTTGTTTAGGGGTGCATCCACTGCTCCGTGTAGGTCACCCCTATTTGTTCAGATACAAGAGATATTTGCTTATTTTCTATTGCAGAAAAGGATGGAAGGAAGAGAGTAGCTTGGTGCAGAGATTTTGTCTGGCAGACTGAGATTTAATAACCCACCTGTCTAAATCTGAACTCAGAACAAGTACAGTACATAGAGTAGGGAGCTGCCTTCCCCCAGAGAGCTCATGACCTAAGGGCTTATTTGCCGATCTCTGGTATAGTGGTGCATTAGTGGGAAACTTTACTGCAGCATTCACCGACCTGCAGGATCTCACTGTTGTGAGTTAGTGAATCTTGTGGTAAATTTGATTTTGCTTTGCTGCTGGGGTCTCCCTGGTGTGTAGTGCTGGGGGGACAGAAGTAATATTCAGTTGCTCCTGCCCCAATGGTTCCCTTGATACCTCTAGGGGTCAGGCTGCCAAAATAGGGAGCACTCCCCCACACTATCCCACGCCACCCCTCTGCTCTACTCCAGTCCCCACTCTACCCCCTCCCACTCTCTACCCCCTCCTCCACACAATTCCTCTCCCCCTCTCTACACCACTCCATCCCTCACCCCACTCCTCTATTCCACTCCCCCACACTATCCCACGCCACCCCTCTGCTCTACTCCAGTCCCCACTCTACCCCCTCCCACTCTCTACCCCCTCCTCCACACAATTCCTCCCCATCTCTACACCACTCCATCCCTCACCCCACTCCTCTATTCCACTCCCCCACACTATCCCACGCCACCCCTCTGCTCTACTCCAGTCCCCACTCTACCCCCTCCCACTCTCTACCCCCTCCTCCACACAATTCCTCTCCCCATCTCTACACCACTCCATCCCTCACCCCACTCCTCTATTCCACTCCCCCACTCCACTCCCCCTCTACCCCCTCCTGCACTCCACTCCACACTCTATCTCCATGCTACCCCTCACTCCACGCCTCCATTCCACCCCCCTTCTTCCCCATCACCCAACTCCTCCACTCCTTGCCCCACTTTACTCCACTCTCCCCATGCTACCCCAATCCTTCACTTTACCCCTTATCCCCTCTACTGCACTCCTCCACTCCATCTGATCCTACACTACCCGCTACTCCACCCCCCTCCTCCCCTCACTCCCTTCCAAGGGTTTAGAGTATGACCGCTGACATTTTCCGTACTTCTCATTTGGGGGATTAGCTGATGACAGTCTCATTTAATGCATTCAGCGGATAAACAGTAAAACTCCTCCATTCATTCAGCGAAATCTTTGCTGATACTGTTCCATTCAATCATATCATGTCTCCATTCTACTTGGCCCCAGGCTGCTGTTGTACCTTCTGCACAATCCCTGAAACTCACAGATTTCTGCTTCAGTGACTTCGAGCTTTCAGACTTCGAAACAACACTTGCTACAATCCGCATGTTTACGGACCTTGGTCTTCTTCAGAACTTCCAGATCAAATACGAGGTATGTAACAGGAGAAACCCTTGAACCTGAGAGCTCCTCACTGCATAGATACTACACTGCTGAGACACACACACATCACAGGGGCCGCCCCCACTCCTGAGAGCCACACACTACACAGATATTACACTGCTGAGACACACACACATCACAGGGGCCGCCCCCACTCCTGAGAGTCCCTCACTGCACAGATATTACACTGCTGAGACACACACATCACAGGGGCCGCCCCCACTCCTGACAGCTCCTCACTGCACAGATATTACACTGCTGAGACACACACATCACAGGGGCCGCCCCCACTCCTGACAGCCACTCACTACACAGATATTACACTGCTGAGACACACACATCACAGGGGCCGCCCCCACCCCCGACAGCCACTCACTGCACAGATATTACACTGCTGAGACACACACACATCACAGGAGCCACCCCCACTCCTGAGAGCTCCTCACTGCACAGATATTACACTGCTGAGACACACACACATCACAGGGGCCGCCCCCACCCCTGAGAGCTCCTCACTGCACAGATATTACACTGCTGAGACACACACACATCACAGGGGCCGCCCCCACCCCTGAGAGCTCCTCACTGCACAGATATTACACTGCTGAGACACACACACATCACAGGGGCCGCCCCCACCCCTGAGAGCTCCTCACTGCACAGATATTACACTGCTGAGACACACACACATCACAGGGGCCGCCCCCACCCCTGAGAGCTCCTCACTGCACAGATATTACACTGCTGAGACACACACACATCACAGGGGCCACCCCCACCCCTGAGAGCCACTCACTGCACAGATATTACACTGCTGAGACACACTCACATCACAGGGGCCGCCCCCACCCCTGAGAGCCACTCATGGCACAGATATTACACTGCTGAGACACACACACATCACAGGGGCCGCCCCCACCCCTGAGAGCCACTCACTGCACAGATATTACACTGCTGAGACACACACACATCACAGGGGCCACCCCCACCCCTGAGAGCTCCTCACTGCACAGATATTACACTGCTGAGACACACACCCATCACAGGGGCCGCCCCCACCCCTGAGAGCCACTCATGGCACAGATATTACACTGCTGAGACACACACATCACAGGGGCCGCCCCCACCCCTGAGAACCACTCACTGCACAGATATTACACTGCTGAGACACACACACATCACAGGGGCCACCCCCACCCCTGAGAGCTCCTCACTGCACAGATATTACACTGCTGAGACACACACACATCACAGGGGCCGCCCCCACTCCTGACAGCTCCTCAATGCACAGATATTACACTGCTGAGACACACACACATCACAGGGGCCACTCCCACCCCTGAGAGCTCCTCACTGCACAGATATTACACTGCTGAGACACTCACACATCACAGGGACCGCCCCCACCCCTGAGAGCTCCTCACTGCACAGATATTACACTGCTGAGACACACACACATCACAGGGGCCACCCCCACCCCTGAGAGCTCCTCACTGCACAGATATTACACTGCTGAGACACACACACATCACAGGGTCCGCCCCACTCCTGACAGCTCCTCACTGCACAGATATTACACTGCTGAGACACACACATCACAGGGGCCACTCCCACCCCTGAGAGCTCCTCACTACACAGATATTACATTGCTGAGACACACACACATCACAGGGGCCGCCCCCACCCCTGAGAGCTCCTCACTGCACAGATATTACACTGCTGAGACACACACACATCACAGGGGCCGCCCCCACCCCTGAGAGCTCCTCACTGCACAGATATTACATTGCTGAGACACACACATCACAGGGGCCGCCCCCACCCCTGAGAGCTCCTCACTACACAGATATTACATTGCTGAGACACACACACATCACAGGGGCCGCCCCCACCCCTGAGAGCTCCTCACTGCACAGATATTACACTGCTGAGACACACACACATCACAGGGGCCGCCCCCACCCCTGAGAGCTCCTCACTGCACAGATATTACACTGCTGAGACACACACACATCACAGGGGCCGCCCCCACCCCTGAGAGCTCCTCACTGCACAGATATTACACTGCTGAGACACACACACATCACAGGGGCCACCCCCACCCCTGAGAGCTCCTCACTACACAGATATTACATTGCTGAGACACACACACATCACAGGGGCCACCCCCACCCCTGAGAGCTCCTCACTGCACAGATATTACACTGCTGAGACACTCACACATCACAGGGGCCACCCCCACTCCTGAGAGCTCCTCAATGCACAGATATTACACTGCTGAGACACACACACATCACAGGGGCCACCCCCACACCTGAGAGCTCCTCACTGCACAGATATTACACTGCTGAGACACACACACACCACAGGGGCCAATCCCACCCCTGAGAGCTCCTCACTGCACAGATATTACACTGCTGAGACACACACACATCACAGGGGCCGCCCCCACCCCTGAGAGCCACTCACTGCACAGATATTACACTGCTGAGACACACACACATCACAGGGGCCGCCCCCACCCCTGAGAGCTCCTCACTACACAGATATTACACTGCTGAGACACACACACATCACAGGGGACGCCCCCACTCCTGACAGCTCCTCACTGCACAGATATTACACTGCTGAGACACACACACGCATCACAGGGGCCGCCCCCACCCCTGAGAGCTCCTCACTGCACAGATATTACACTGCTGAGACACACACACATCACAGGGGCCGCCCCCACCCCTGAGAGCTCCTCACTGCACAGATATTACACTGCTGAGACACACACACATCACAGGGGCCGCCCCCACCCCTGAGAGCTCCTCACTGCACAGATATTACACTGCTGAGACACACACACATCACAGGGGCCGCCCCCACCCCTGAGAGCCCCTCACTGCACAGATATTACACTGCTGAGACACACACATCACAGGGGCCGCCCCCACTCCTGACAGCTCCTCACTGCACAGATATTACACTGCTGAGACACACTCACATCACAGGGGCCACTCCCACCCCTGAGAGCTCCTCACTGCACAGATATTACACTGCTGAGACACACACATCACAGGGGCCGCCCCCACCCCTGAGAGCCACTCACTGCACAGATATTACACTGCTGAGACACACACACATCACAGGGGCCACCCCCACCCCTGAGAGCTCCTCACTGCACAGATATTACACTGCTGAGACACACACATCACAGGGGCCACCCCCACCCCTGAGAGCTCCTCACTGCACAGATATTACACTGCTGAGACACTCACACATCACAGGGGCCGCCCCCACCCCTGAGAGCTCCTCACTGCACAGATATTACACTGCTGAGACACACACACACATCACAGGGGCCGCCCCCACCCCTGAGAGCTCCTCACTGCACAGATATTACACTGCTGAGACACACACACACATCACAGGGGCCGCCCCCACCCCTGAGAGCCACACACTACAAAGATATTACACTGCTGAGACAAACTCACATCACAGGGGCCGCCCCCACCCCTGACAGCTCCTCACTGCACAGATATTACACTGCTGAGACACACACACATCACAGGGGCCACCCCCACTCCTGAGAGCTCCTCACTGCACAGATATTACACTGCTGAGACACACACACACCACAGGGGCCACGCCCACTCCTGAGAGCCACTCACTGCACAGATATTACACTGCTGAGACACACACACATCACAGGGGCCGCCCCCACTCCTGACAGCTCCTCACTGCACAGATATTACACTGCTGAGACACACACACACCACAGGGGCCACCCCCACTCCTGAGAGCCACTCACTGCACAGATATTACACTGCTGAGACACACACACACATCACAGGGGCCGCCCCCACTCCTGACAGCTCCTCACTGCACAGATATTACACTGCTGAGACACACACACATCACAGGGGCCACCCCCACCCCTGACAGCCACTCACTGCACAGATATTACACTGCTGAGACACACACACATCACAGGGGCCACCCCCACTCCTGACAGCTCCTCACTGCACAGATATTACACTGCTGAGACACACACACATCACAGGGGCCACCCCCACTCCTGAGAGCCACTCACTGCACAGATATTACACTGCTGAGACACACACACATCACAGGGGCCACCCCCACTCCTGAGAGCCACTCACTGCACAGATATTACACTGCTGAGACACACACACATCACAGGGGCCGCCCCCACCCCTGAGAGCCACTCACTGCACAGATATTACACTGCTGAGACACACTCACATCACAGGGGCCGCCCCCACTCCTGAGAGCCACTCACTGCACAGATATTACACTGCTGAGACACACACACATCACAGGGGCCGCCCCCACCCCCGAGAGCTCCTCACTGCACAGATATTACACTGCTGAGACACACACACATCACAGGGGCCGCCCCCACCCCTGAGAGCTCCTCACTGCACAGATATTACACTGCTGAGACACACACACATCACAGGGACCGCCCCCACCCCTGAGAGCTCCTCACTGCACAGATATTACACTGCTGAGACACACACATCACAGGGGCCGCCCCCACCCCCGACAGCCACTCACTGCACAGATATTACACTGCTGAGACACACACACATCACAGGGGCCGCCCCCACTCCTGAGAGCCACACACTCCACAGATATTACACTGCTGAGACACACACACATCACAGGGGCCACCCCCCACCCCTGAGAGCCACTCACTGCACAGATATTACACTGCTGAGACACACACACACATCACAGGGGCCGCCCCCACCCCTGAGAGCTCCTCACTACACAGATATTACACTGCTGAGACACTCACACATCACAGGGGCCACTCCCACCCCTGAGAGCCACTCACTGCACAGATATTACACTGCTGAGACACACACACATCACAGGGGCCAACCCCACCCCTGAGAGCCACTCACTGCACAGATATTACACTGCTGAGACACACACACATCACAGGGGCCGCCCCCACTCCTGAGAGCCACTCACTGCACAGATATTACACTGCTGAGACACACACACATCACAGGGGCCGCCCCCACTCCTGAGAGCCACTCACTGCACAGATATAACACTGCTGAGACACACACACATCACAGGGGCCGCCCCCACCCCTGAGAGCCACTCACTGCACAGATATTACACTGCTGAGACACACTCACATCACAGGGGCCGCCCCCACTCCTGAGAGCTCCTCACTGCACAGATATTACACTGCTGAGACACACACATCACAGGGGCCGCCCCCACCCCTGAGAGCCACTCACTGCACAGATATTACACTGCTGAGACACACTCACATCACAGGGGCCGCCCCCACTCCTGAGAGCCACTCACTGCACAGATATTACACTGCTGAGACACACACACATCACAGGGGCCGCCCCCACCCCCGAGAGCTCCTCACTGCACAGATATTACACTGCTGAGACACACACACATCACAGGGGCCGCCCCCACCCCTGAGAGCTCCTCACTGCACAGATATTACACTGCTGAGACACTCACACATCACAGGGACCGCCCCCACCCCTGAGAGCTCCTCACTGCACAGATATTACACTGCTGAGACACACACATCACAGGGGCCGCCCCCACCCCCGACAGCCACTCACTGCACAGATATTACACTGCTGAGACACACACACATCACAGGGGCCGCCCCCACTCCTGAGAGCCACACACTCCACAGATATTACACTGCTGAGACACACACACATCACAGGGGCCGCCCCCACCCCTGAGAGCCACACACTGCACTGATATTACACTGCTGAGACACACACACATCACAGGGGCCGCCCCCACTCCTGACAGCTCCTCAATGCACAGATATTACACTGCTGAGACACACACACATCACAGGGGCCGCCCCCACTCCTGACAGCTCCTCACTACACAGATATTACACTGCTGAGACACACACACATCACAGGGGCCACTCCCACCCCTGAGAGCCACTCACTGCACAGATATTGCACTGCTGAAACACACACACATCACAGGGGCCGCCCCCACTCCTGAGAGCTCCTCACTACACAGATATTACACTGCTGAGACACACACACATCACAGGGGCCGCCCCCACCCCTGAGAGCTCCTCACTACACAGATATTACACTGCTGAGACACACTCACATCACAGGGGCCGCCCCCACCCCTGAGAGCCACTCACTGCACAGATATTACACTGCTGAGACACACACACATCACAGGGGCCGCCCCCACCCCTGAGAGCCACTCACTGCACAGATATTACACTGCTGAGACACACACACATCACAGGGGCCGCCCCCACCCCTGAGAGCCACTCACTGCACAGATATTACACTGCTGAGACACACACACATCACAGGGGCCACCCCCACCCCTGAGAGCTCCTCACTACACAGATATTACACTGCTGAGACACACTCACATCACAGGGGCCGCCCCCACCCCTGAGAGCCCCTCACTGCACAGATATTACACTGCTGAGACACACACATCACAGGGGCCGCCCCCACCCTGAGAGCCACTCACTGCACAGATATTACACTGCTGAGACACACACATCACAGGGGCCGCCCCCACCCCTGAGAGCCACTCACTGCACAGATATTACACTGCTGAGACACACACACATCACAGGGGCCGCCCCCATCCCCGAGAGCCCCTCACTGCACAGATATTACACTGCTGAGACACACACACATCACAGGGGCCGCCCCCACTCCTGAGAGCCACACACTGCACAGATATTACACTACTGAGACACACACACATCACAGGGGCCGCCCCCACTCCTGAGAGCTCCTCACTGCACAGATATTACACTGCTGAGACACTCACACATCACAGGGGCCACTCCCACCCCTGAGAGCCACACACTGCACAGATATTACACTACTGAGACACACACACATCACAGGGGCCGCCCCCACCCCTGAGAGCTCCTCACTGCACAGATATTACACTGCTGAGACACTCACACATCACAGGGGCCACCCCCACCCCTGAGAGCTCCTCACTGCACAGATATTACACTGCTGAGACACACACACATCACAGGGGCCACCCCCACTCCTGAGAGCCACTCACTGCACAGATATTACACTGCTGAGACACACACACATCACAGGGGCCACCCCCACCCCTGAGAGCTCCTCACTGCACAGATATTACACTGCTGAGACACACACACATCACAGGGGCCACCCCCACTCCTGAGAGCCACTCACTGCACAGATATTACACTGCTGAGACACACACACACATCACAGGGGCCGCCCCCACCCCTGAGAGCCACACACTGCACTGATATTACACTGCTGAGACACACACACATCACAGGGGCCGCCCCCACTCCTGACAGCTCCTCAATGCACAGATATTACACTGCTGAGACACACTCACATCACAGGGGCCACCCCCACTCCTGAGAGCTCCTCACTGCACAGATATTACACTGCTGAGACACACACACATCACAGGGGCCGCCCCCACCCCTGAGAGCTCCTCACTACACAGATATTACACTGCTGAGACACACACACATCACAGGGGCCGCCCCCACTCCTGACAGCTCCTCACTACACAGATATTACACTGCTGAGAAACACACACATCACAGGGGCCGCCCCCACCCCTGAGAGCCACTCACTGCACAGATATTACACTGCTGAGACACACACACATCACAGGGGCCACCCCCACCCCCTGACAGCCACTCACTGCACAGATATTACACTGCTGAGACACACACACATCACAGGGGCCGCCCCCACTCCTGACAGCTCCTCAATGCACAGATATTACACTGCTGAGACACACACACATCACAGGGGCCGCCCGCACCCCTGAGAGCCACTCACTACACAGATATTACACTGCTGAGACACACACACATCACAGGGGCCGCCCCCACCCCTGAGAGCCACACACTGCACTGATATTACACTGCTGAGACACACACACATCACAGGGGCCGCCCCCACTCCTGACAGCTCCTCAATGCACAGATATTACACTGCTGAGACACACACACATCACAGGGGCCGCCCCCACTCCTGAGAGCTCCTCACTGCACAAATATTACACTGCTGAGACACACACACATCACAGGGGCCGCCCCCACTCCTGACAGCTCCTCAATGCACAGATATTACACTGCTGAGACACACACACATCACAGGGGCCGCCCCCACTCCTGACAGCTCCTCAATGCACAGATATTACACTGCTGAGACACACACACATCACAGGGGCCGCCCCCACCCCTGAGAGCCACTCACTACACAGATATTACACTGCTGAGACACACACACACCACAGGGGCCGCCCCCACCCCTGAGAGCCACTCACTGCACAGATATTACACTGCTGAGACACACACACATCACAGGGGCCGCCCCCACCCCTGAGAGCTCCTCACTGCACAGATATTACACTGCTGAGACACGCACACATCACAGGGGCCACTCCCACCCCTGACAGCTCCTCACTGCACAGATATTACACTGCTGAGACACTCACATCACAGGGGCCGCCCCCACTCCTGACAGCTCCTCACTGCACAGATATTACACTGCTGAGACAGACACACATCACAGGAGCCGCCCCCTCCCCTGAGAGCCACACACTGCACAGATATTACACTGCTGAGACACACACATCACAGGGGCCTCCCCCACCCCTGAGAGCCACTCACTACACAGATATTACACTGCTGAGACACACACATCACAGGGGCCACCCCCACTCCTGACAGCTCCTCACTGCACAGATATTACACTGCTGAGACAGACACACATCACAGGAGCCGCCCCCTTCCCCTGAGAGCCACACACTGCACAGATATTACACTGCTGAGATACTCACACATCACAGGGGCCGCCCCCACCCCTGAGAGCCACTCACTGCACAGATATTACACTGCTGAGACACACTCACATCACAGGGGCCGCCCCCACTCCTGAGAGCCACTCACTGCACAGATATTACACTACTGAGACACACACACATCACAGGGGCCACCCCCACTCCTGAGAGCTCCTCACTGCACAGATATTACACTGCTGAGACACACTCACATCACAGGGGCCGCCCCCACTCCTGAGAGCCACTCACTGCACAGATATTACACTGCTGAGACACACACACATCACAGGGGCCGCCCCCACTCCTGACAGCTCCTCACTGCACAGATATTACACTGCTGAGACACTCACACATCACAGGGGCCGCCCCCACCCCTGAGAGCCCCTCACTACACAGATATTACACTGCTGAGACACACACACATCACAGGGGCCGCCCCCACCCCTGAGAGCCACTCACTGCACAGATATTACACTGCTGAGACACACACACATCACAGGGGCGGCCCCCACCCCTGAGAGCCACTCACTGCACAGATATTACACTGCTGAGACACACACACACCACAGGGGCCACCCCCACTCCTGAGAGCCACTCACTGCACAGATATTACACTGCTGAGACACACACACATCACAGGGGCCGCCCCCACTCCTGAGAGCTCCTCACTGCACAGATATTACACTGCTGAGACACACTCGCATCACAGGGGCCGCCCCCACCCCTGAGAGCCAGTCACTGCACAGATATTACACTGCTGAGACACGCACACATCACAGGGGCCACTCCCACCCCTGACAGCTCCTCACTGCACAGATATTGCACTGCTGAGACACTCACATCACAGGGGCCGCCCCCACTCCTGACAGCTCCTCACTGCACAGATATTACACTGCTGAGACAGACACACATCACAGGAGCCGCCCCCTCCCCTGAGAGCCACACACTGCACAGATATTACACTGCTGAGACACACACACATCACAGGGGCCGCCCCCACCCCTGAGATCCACTCACTACACAGATATTACACTGCTGAGACACTCACACATCACAGGGGCCACCCCCACTCCTGACAGCTCCTCACTACACAGATATTACACTGCTGAGACACACTCACATCACAGGGGCCGCCCCCACCCCCGAGAGCTCCTCACTACACAGATATTACACTGCTGAGACACGCACACATCACAGGAGCCACTCCCACCCCTGAGAGCCCCTCACTACACAGATATTACACTGCTGAGACACACACACATCACAGGGGCCGCCCCCACCCCTGACAGCTCCTCACTACACAGATATTACACTGCTGAGACACACACACATCACAGGGGCCGCCCCCACTCCTGACAGCTCCTCACTGCACAGATATTACACTGCTGAGACACACACACATCACAGGGGCCACCCCCACCCCTGAGAGCCACTCACTGCACAGATATTACACTGGTGAGACACACTCACATCACAGGGGCCGCCCCCACTCCTGAGAGCTCCTCACTACACAGATATTACACTGCTGAGACACACACACATCACAGGGGCCACCCCCACTCCTGAGAGCTCCTCACTGCACAGATATTACACTGCTGAGACACACTCACATCACAGGGGCCGCCCCCACTCCTGAGAGCCACTCACTGCACAGATATTACACTGCTGAGACACACACATATCACAGGGGCCGCCCCCACTCCTGAGAGCCACTCACTGCACAGATATTACACTGCTGAGACACACACACATCACAGGGGCCAACCCCACCCCTGAGAGCCACTCACTGCACAGATATTACACTGCTGAGACACACACACATCACAGGGGCCGCCCCCACTCCTGAGAGCCACTCACTGCACAGATATTACACTGCTGAGACACACACATCACAGGGGCCGCCCCCACCCCCGACAGCCACTCACTGCACAGATATAACACTGCTGAGACACACACACATCACAGGGGCCGCCCCCACCCCTGAGAGCCACTCACTGCACAGATATTACACTGCTGAGACACACTCACATCACAGGGGCCGCATCCACTCCTGAGAGCTCCTCACTGCACAGATATTACACTGCTGAGACACACACACACATCACAGGGGCCGCCCCCACTCCTGACAGCTCCTCAATGCACAGATATTACACTGCTGAGACACACACACATCACAGGGGCCGCCCCCAATCCTGACAGCTCCTCACTGCACAGATATTACACTGCTGAGACACACACACATCACAGGAGCCGCCCCCACTCCTGAGAGCCCCTCACTACACAGATATTACACTGCTGAGACACACTCACATCACAGGGGCCGCCCCCACCCCTGACAGCTCCTCACTACACAGATATTACACTGCTGAGACACACTCACATCACAGGGGACGCCCCCACCCCTGACAGCTCCTCACTGCACAGATATTACACTGCTGAGACACACACACATCACAGGGGCCACCCCTACCCCTGAGAGCCACTCACTGCACAGATATTACACTGCTGAGACACACACACATCACAGGGGCCGCCCCCACCCCCGAGAGCTCCTCACTGCACAGATATTACACTGCTGAGACACACACAAACCACAGGGGCCACCCCCACCCCTGACAGCTCCTCACTGCACAGATATTACACTGCTGAGACACACACACATCACAGGGGCCGCCCCCACCCCTGAGAGCCACTCACTACACAGATATTACACTGCTGAGACACACACACATCACAGGGGCCGCCCCCACCCCTGAGAGCTCCTCACTACACAGATATTACACTGCTGAGACACACACACATCACAGGAGCCGCCCCCACTCCTGAGAGCCCCTCACTACACAGATATTACACTGCTGAGACACACTCACATCACAGGGGCCACCCCCACCCCTGAGAGCTCCTCACTACACAGATATTACACTGCTGAGACACACACACACCACAGGGGCCGCCCCCATCCCCGAGAGCCACTCACTGCACAGATATTACACTGCTGAGACACACACACACATCACAGGGGCCGCCCCCACCCCTGAGAGCTCCTCACTACACAGATATTACACTGCTGAGACACTCACACATCACAGGGGCCACTCCCACCCCTGAGAGCCACTCACTGCACAGATATTACACTGCTGAGACACACACACATCACAGGGGCCGCCCCCACCCCTGAGAGCTCCTCACTGCACAGATATTACACTGCTGAGACACACACACATCACAGGGGCCGCCCCCACCCCTGAGAGCTCCTCACTTCACAGATATTACACTGCTTAGACACACACACATCACAGGGGCCGCCCCCACTCCTGAGAGCCACACACTGCACAGATATTACACTGCTGAGACACACACAAACCAAAGGGGCCGCCCCCACTCCTGACAGCTCCTCACTGCACAGATATTACACTGCTGAGACACACACATCACAGGGGCCACCCCCACTCCTGACAGCTCCTCACTGCACAGATATTACACTGCTGAGACACACACATCACAGGGGCCGCCCCCACCCCTGAGAGCTCCTCACTGCACAGATATTACACTGCTGAGACACACTCACATTACAGGGGCCGCCCCCATCCCCGAGAGCCACTCACTACACAGATATTACACTACTGAGACACACACACACCACAGGGGCCGCCCCCACTCCTGAGAGCTCCTCACTGCACAGATATTACACTGCTGAGACACACACACATCACAGGGGCCACTCCCACCCCTGAGAGCTCCTCACTACACAGATATTACACTGCTGAGACACACACACATCACAGGGGCCACTCCCACCCCTGAGAGCCAGTCACTGCACAGATATTACACTGCTGAGACACGCACACATCACAGGGGCCACTCCCACCCCTGACAGCTCCTCACTGCACAGATATTACACTGCTGAGACACTCACATCACAGGGGCCGCCCCCACTCCTGACAGCTCCTCACTGCACAGATATTACACTGCTGAGACAGACACACATCACAGGAGCCGCCCCCTCCCCTGAGAGCCACACACTGCACAGATATTACACTGCTGAGACACACACACATCACAGGGGCCGCCCCCACCCCTGAGAGCCACTCACTACACAGATATTACACTGCTGAGACACACACACATCACAGGGGCCACCCCCACTCCTGACAGCTCCTCACTACACAGATATTACACTGCTGAGACACACTCACATCACAGGGACCGCCCCCACCCCTGAGAGCCCCTCACTACACAGATATTACACTGCTGAGACACACACACATCACAGGGGCCGCCCCCACCCCTGACAGCTCCTCACTACACAGATATTACACTGCTGAGACACACACACATCACAGGGGCCGCCCCCACTCCTGACAGCTCCTCAATGCACAGATATTACACTGCTGAGACACACACACATCACAGGGGCCACCCCCACTCCTGACAGCTCCTCACTGCACAGATATTACACTGCTGAGACACACACACATCACAGGGGCCGCCCCCACCCCTGAGAGCCACACACTGCACAGATATTACACTGCTGAGACACTCACACATCACAGGGGCCACCCCCACTCCTGAGAGCCACACACTGCACAGATATTACACTGCTGAGACACTCACACATCACAGGGGCCACCCCCACTCCTGAGAGCCACTCACTGCACAGATATTACACTGCTGAGACACACACACACCACAGGGGCCGCCCCCACTCCTGACAGCTCCTCACTGCACAGATATTACACTGCTGAGACACACACACACCACAGGGGCCGCCCCCACTCCTGACAGCTCCTCACTGCACAGATATTACACTGCTGAGACACTCACACATCACAGGAGCCGCCCCCACTCCTGAGAGCCACTCACTACACAGATATTACACTGCTGAGACACTCACACATCACAGGGGCCACCCCCACTCCTGAGAGCCACTCACTGCACAGATATTACACTGCTGAGACACACACACATCACAGGGGCCACTCCCACCCCTGAGAGCTCCTCACTGCACAGATATTGCACTGCTGAAACACACTTAGCACCTTGAGAGATCCTATGACTCAAGAAAACTCTGCTGGCGATGGATTTGTCCTCCATCATGGTACTTCTCTCTTTAATCTTGTCTCTCCATATCTCCGAAGAGCCTTTGTCTTTGGATTTATCTGCATAATGCTATGCCCAGTTAGCCCGACAAAATAGTACTTCTAGACATATACAGTGCTGCATTAGTAAATGTAATAGACAGTCCCTTATTTATTTATTTAACATCTTTTATATACCGCACTATTGTCACCAGCGCGGTTTACATGTAACAAACATATACATACAAAGAACTGTAATGCATTTTACAAGTAACAGGGTTTTTGAAAACTTGGGAATAACAAGGTACAACTACATAGGCTAGTTAACTATTTACAGAATATTGAAATACATTAGTCACATTTGGATATCAGTTGGGAAAAATGTCCTGGTCAGAAAAGTGTCTGTAATATTTTCATGTGCGAAGGTTAGATTGGGAAATAGCTTAGGAAGAGGTGGTGTTTGAGACTCTTTCTGAATTGTGTTAAGCTGGTTATAACTCTCAGTTCTAGTGGGAGGGCATTCCAGGTTATTGGGGCGTGGATACTGAAGGCTCTTTTGGTTGTTTCCTTAGTGTATCTGACTGTTTGTTTCGGGATTATTAATGTATTCATTGCAATTGACCTTCTGGATCTATTAGGGGTCTGTGAGTGTACAAGGTTGGTAATGGTTGATGGTGCTTGGTTGTTTATGGCTTTAAATGTAGTGATCAGTATCTTGTAGTGGATTCTTGCGTTGGTTGGTAGCCAGTGGAGTCTTTTTAGAACTGGGGTTATGTGATCTGTCTTTGATATTCCTTCAAGTACTCTGGCAGCAGTGTTCATCGCTAGTTGGAGAGGATTTAATGTTGCTTGAGGGAGTCCGTATAGAATTGCATTTGCAAAGTCAATGTGAGGCATTATCAGGGCTTGGTAGACGGTTCTGAAATCTGAGGGTTCCAGTAGAGGTCGCAGGTGGCGTAATGTACGTATCTTGTGATATATTAGTTTTGTTATGTTTTTTATGTGGGTTTTCATATTGAGGTGCTGGTCAAGGGTTATACCTAGGTAGCGTAGTGTAGGTTTTACTGTTAATTCCTTGTCCTTTATCTTCACGGAGGTAGGAGGTGTGAAGTTTTGGTTTCTTGTTACAAACATCACATCAGTCTTGCTGTGGTTGATTCTTAGATTTTGGGAGATGAGCCAATCTTCTACTGCTTCGAGGCATGTTATCAATGATGTATAATCAGGGTGATTGATGGAGAATGGCATGAATAGTAGAATGTCATCTGCATATGCTAAACAGGTGACATTAAAGGAACGAATGAGGTCACAAATGGGTTGCATGTATATATTAAACATCAACGCTGACAGAGAAGATCCTTGTGGTACCCCTTGGTCTTGAAGAAATGGTTCAGAAGTAGTTTCGTCGATTCGTACTTGTTGCCAACGGTTAGTTAGATAGGATATACACCAGTCAAGTGCGGCACCAACTATTCCTTTTTCCTTAAGGCGATCGATAAGTATTTGGTGGCTTACTGAGTCGAACGCAGCTGAGATGTCCATGAATATAAGTATGAATCCTTGGTGAATGTTATCTATTCCTGTGATTAGTGTGTTGAATAGTGTGATGAGGAGGGTCTCAACTCCATGAGCCTCTCTAAAGCCGTGTTGTGCAGGGTCAAGTGGAGCTTCATTGTCTATGTGCTGTTGTATTTGCCGTTGGACTACTTTCTCAATTATTTTCGCTAGGAGTGGGATACTGGATATTGGCCTGTAGGATTCTACTTTTTGGGGATCTAATTTACTGTTTTTTAGTAATGGTCTAATTGAGGTTTGTTTGAGGCTTTGAGGAAAGGTTCCAGTTGAAAAGGATTGTTCAAGGATATTCTGTATGAAGAAGCTTACTTCATGTTTTAGATTTTTTATCCAGGCTGCCGGGCATGGATCGCTTGCAGCGGTGGTAGCATTTATTGATGCGATAGTGTTCTCAATTTCTTTAATTGATAGTGTATTGAACTTGGTTAATGTGGTTGACTGTGAATATATATCATTCTTTGTTGGTCCAGAGGTACAAATGTTGGATGTTTTTGTCATCTTTGACTTTAGGTATTCAGCATATTCTTGCGGGTGTATTGCTTGCGTTTGTTGAGGTGTTGGTTCCTTTGCCATTGTTCTTACGATGTTGAAGAGGTCATGATGTTTATTTAATGATTTCTTTAGAAGGTTAGTATGGAATTGTTTCCTTCGATCTGCTATTTCTTGGCGATGCTTATCTAAGTATTTGCAGTAAGCTGTGTAGGCTTCAGTAGAGCGTGATCTTCTCCAGTATTTCTCGAGTCTCCGAAGATGGAGGAGGGATGTTCTTAGCTCCTTGGAATACCAGGCTACGTGTGTACGTTGGTTGGTATTTTTTGCCATGTTTGATGGTTGAGAATTGAATCTAAGGGAGTGATCCCAAGTGTTGATTAGACTGTCCAAGTAGGGTTCAGACGCTTGTAGTGTTGGGAGGAGATTATTAAGTATTTCCTCTTTGACAAAGGGGCGGAACCTCCTAGCTGTTGGTTTCGCTTGAGTAGGTTTGGATTTAGAGGAATATCTTACTGTTTAATCACAGCAAACATTTAGAGGAATATCTTACTGTTTAATCACAGCAAACATTCAGGACAAAAGAGAATTTGGGAATTTCATCTGTATAAGAAGACAGTTAAATGCAACAGGCGTGTAATGAGGAGAAACAGCCTAGGAATGTAGGTTTGTCGTATATGCCAGAAAGGAGGCATTATGCCGGGACTCAGGTAGGTCACGCAGCAAGACGGGAAGTGCAGAGTCAGGAATTGGCATTGTAGGAGAAGGGCAGAGATCACAGTGACTTGCCACATGAGTGGAGTACAGAAGGAAGGTTTTGGAAGAGATCAGAGTGGAAAGACAGAGCATCTGCAGAATGAATGCAGTTCTCGATTTACCAGAGCCTTAGTTACGGCACAGGTTAGCAATTCCCATAGTAACTGAATAACGCAACTTATGATTAGCCTCCTAAGCTTTCAGGAAGCCATCATTAAGGGATGGTGCAGACCCTCCTCTTCCCCCAGAATACTCCTCCCCAATCCTTCCCGATGAAGACCCCCACTTCCTGTAAACATCCCTCACTGCCTTCTAGGCCCATCCAGGCCTACCTCTAGAAATCCCTGGTGACGGAGAAGGCATGATGCCCAGTTACTTCTGCTCCATCCAGCACTGGATTCAAAGTGGCATCAGTTGATAACTAGCTGTAGTCTTGTAGTACCAGCGCAAGGAGTTAACTAGCATCACTTTGGACCCTGCGCTGGATGAAGCAGGAGTGAGTAGAGAATGCTCCTGCCCTCTTACCCTAGACCACTAGAGATTTCTAGAGGTTGGCCCTGGTGGCAGCTTCTGGTGGGCGGGGTCAGGATTACATGGACTTGGGGTTTGGGGAAGAGAGTCTGGGGAGTGTCTTCTGGGGGGTGGGGAGTCTTCACTCATGATCTGGTGGGGAATCTTCTGGGCGGCTGGGGAAGCTTGACTGGGTAATGGGGTACTGCAAGACTTCTGAAAGATGGTATCTGGTAGCATTGGGCCACCTGTTAGTAGTCAGGTTAAAGTATTTTCCAGGAGTAAATGCAACTTATGAAGTTTAACGTAAGCTGCGTTATTCAGTTTAGTAACAGTGAGCTGCTTTGCATGTCACTATTTGCTAACGCACATAGCAGTAAATTAACGTGCATTGTGGCATAGTAATGCTTGATTTTGCCCTTTAGTGCACTTAGAGGCAAAAGTCTTGTGTTATTCCCTTAGCGCAGGTTAGTAGCTGCCTCCTTCATTCATAGAAGATAGAATTATATGCAGAAATGGACAGGAACCCATTGTAGGCACTTGGAAAGAGGAGTTATACGAGTGCAGTGACGTTGCCTGAACATAAGTCATACAGCTGATTTCTGAATAGATGGTGGTGGTGGAGGGGGTTAGATGGCTCACTGGGAGCTCTGTGTCCCATGCCAACAGACTTCCCTCCGTAATCCCTGCTCTCCATGTCTCTGAATGTCCCATGCCAACAGACTTCCCTCCGTAATCCCTGCTCTCCATGTCTCTGAATGTCCCATGCCAATGGACCTCCCTCCGTAATCCCTGCTCTCCATGTCTCCGAATGTCCCATGCCAATGGACTTCCCTCCGTAATCCCCGCTCTCCATGTCTCCGAATGTCCCATGCCAATGGACTTCCCTCCGTAATCCCCGCTCTCCATGTCTCCGAATGTCCCATGCCAATGGACTTCCCTCCGTAATCCCCGCTCTCCATGTCTCCGAATGTCCCATGCCAATGGACTTCCCTCCGTAATCCCCGCTCTCCATGTCTCCGAATGTCCCATGCCAATGGACTTCCCTCCGTAATCCCCGCTCTCCATGTCTCCGAATGTCCCATGCCAATGGACTTCCCTCCGTAATCCCCACTCTCCATGTCTCTGAATGTCTCATAACATAACCTACGGTCGTTCTGCACAGAGCTCCAATACGGAACACAAACAACTGCTCTGTAATACAACTAGAAAGTATCCAGCCAAAATGGCTAACTTGTTATTACATGTAGTGCTCAGCACTAGTTAGAAAAAAGGTAGAACAGTGGCAAGAAGATCTTAGAAAAACCGGGCATTCTATGACCATTTAAGCTTCAGGTCAAAGAAAAATATAGCCCATCATACATCAACGACCTTCTTTATAGCCACCAGCCACCCTAAAGTTCAATTTGAATTATTTTTATACATCTTTTTTATCAAATGTGTGTAGAGAAAAAAAGCTTAATTTCAACTTCTGGTCTGTTGCTCCCGATGCTCAACAGCGCGCTAAACAATGCGTTTCTCCATATACAGTTTCCTCAGGGGAAAACAGAGGCACTACGAAAAAAAATTTTCAGTTAGTGTATACTTTCAAAACAATGAAAAGCTTCAGAATAATCAGTACAGCAACGAAGGAATCTAAAAACATTACCCTAGGCACAAGCGATGTTACTACCCAGAAGCTTAAATAGAGAACTATTGGCAGTCAAAAACACACCTCCCATTCAATACAGGCATTTAACCCGCCCGGAACAACAGTATTCAGCTTAAAAATCCACTGCTGCTCCCTATGGAGCCTGCCTGTGTCCCAATTTGTTCGATATAGACGGAATTGTTCGTCTGTTCAAGATTTTAAGAAACAGGCAGTGAGTCTTAAGACTAATTTTTTACAACGAGGGTACCCCTCTGCTGTAATTGCTAGGGCATACAAGCGGGCTTTATTCAGCAATAGAGACCTTCTACTGCATCCTCCTGAAAGGATTGTTGATGACAGTGCGGATCTGCAAGTGAATTTTATAACAGCTTTCTCCCCGTTCAGTTTTCAACTTAAAAAATGTTTAGAACGGCATCAGAACATTTTACATGGTGTGGCTGAGCTTGAAGATTTACAAATTCGTTGTGTCTGGACTCGTCAAAAGAATTTTAAAGAGCTTCTTAGCCCAGCAGTTTTACGCCCCCCCTACCGTCGGTTGAGGTATGTCAGAATCGTGGCCACTTTAAATGTGGCACCTGTAATATCTGCGCTATTACTCAGGAAACAGCTGAGTTTCATCATAAGGGTGCGAAATATGAGTTAAAATGCTCTACTACTTGCAGTTCAACCTTCGTTGTCTACTGTATACGTTGCCCTTGTAACCTGGTATACGTGGGCAAAACCATCCGTCAATTTAAGATCCGTATGAGCAAGCTGAAATGCTGTAGGCGTGAAGCCCCGATAGTTGAACACTGCCTTGAGTTGAACCATACTTATGAGGAACTACGATGCTTTTGTATTGACCAAGTGGCAGCCCCCTGTTTTGGAAGATCTAAAGAGAGGGCTTTACTCCATAGGGAGCAGCAGTGGATTTTTAAGCTGAATACTGTTGCTCCGGGCGGGTTAAATGCCCGTATTGAATGGGAGGTGTGTTTTTGACTGCCAATAGTTCTCTATTTAAGCTGGCCCGCATGCGCGGCGTTTAACAGCAGTTCAAAAAAACAAGCTTCTGGGGAGTAACATCGCTTGTGCCTAGGGTAATTTTTTTAGATTCCTTCGTTGCTGTACTGATTATTCTGAAGCTTTTCATTGTTTTGAAAGTATACACTAACTGAAAATTTTTTTTCGTAGTGCCTCTGTTTTCCCCTGAGGAAACCGTATATGGAGAAACGCATTGTTTAGCGCGCTGTTGAGCGTCGGGAGCAACAGACCAGAAGTTGAAGTTAAGCTTTTTTCTCTACACACATTTGATAAAGATGTATAAAAATAATTCAAATTGAACTTTAGGGTGGCTGGTGGCTATAAAGAAGGTCGTTGATGTATGATGGGCTATATTTTTCTTTGACCTGAAGCTTAAATGGTCATAGAATGCCCGGTTTTTCTAAGACCTTCTTGCCACTGTTCTACCTTTTTTCTAACTAGTGCTGAGCACTACATGTAATAACAAGTTAGCCATTTTGGCTGGATACTTTCTAGTTGTATTACAGAGCAGTTGTTTGTGTTCTGAATGTCTCATGCCAATGGACTTCCCTCCGTAATCCTCGCTCTCCATGTCTTTGAAGGTGCTTTGCCGATGGATTCTTAGTGTGAAGAAAAACTATCGGAAGAACGTAGTGTATCACAACTGGAGACACGCCTTCAGTACAGCGCAGTGTATGTTTGCAGCCTTGAAGACTGGCAGGCTGCAGGTAAGTGACATGCTGTTTGAAACACTATTCCAGAGGGAGGCGCTGTTTCCAGCTGGTCTCTTCAGGGTAAAGCTGCCGCCACTAAACGTATCCACACTAAGACAAGTATCACACTTTTTACCCATGGGATCTGCACCACGTTTCATAGCAAAATTATGTGAACTTCAGCAACACCAAGAAAGGGAATTTTCAGGGCTAGCTAGAGTTACTGCAGTGTTATATGCTTGATTGGTAACTGGGTCCTACTGCATGAAATGCAATGCATAGTAAAATACCGTGTGCTAATACTCAAGCCCTAACATGAGTAAAATGTTTTCATCCATATGAATTGCTTTGAAAACAGTTCTTGTCATGTGCATTTCTCCAAGATTTGGAGCTTATTGTCAGAGGATAAGGTGAAAATAGTAGTGTAGCTGGGTTTAAAAAAGATTTGGACAAAATTCCTGGAGGAAAAGTCCATAAACTGCTATTAAGGTAGACTGAGAGGAATCCATGGCTTATCCCAGGGCAATAAGCATGGAATCTTTCTATGTTTTGCGAACCCAACAGTAGCTAATCCAGCGGAAGTGAGCTGGATTAGCCACTGGTGGAAACGGGACGCTGGGCTTGATGGATCTTTGATCTGACCCAGAATGGCAGTAGTTATGTTCTTACAAACAGCAGGACAGCAACAGCAGGTATCAAAGCAGAGTGGCCCTTTGAGGCCAGGTCACATAGTCAACAATTAGCACCATAGAGAGTCCCATAAATGAAACAGGCTTATGGTCTGTTGATGGGAGATGCATAAATATATAGAATAGGATCTCCTGCTTATATGGCCAACAACTGGGTGGGACAGTTGCTCCTTCTAGACTGAGATTTTCTCTGTTCCTATGAAAGTAATACAGCATGAAGGGGATATTCTCAGCCCCCTGACAATAAGGCAGAGGAGGGGAATATTTCAGGAGTTCCTCCACTTTCTAACACTGAATGAACATTGCAATGCAGTTTGGGAATTGTAGGTCTTTATAGGAAAAGCCAGACTGAAGGGCCTAGAAGGTGATGGGTGATCTACTGCTTTTGCCGGCAATTTCCTTTCTGTCTGCTCCTTTGATCAGAGTAAGCTGAGTGACCTGGAGATCCTGGCCCTGCTGATAGCAACCCTGAGCCATGACCTGGACCACCGGGGGGTGAACAACTCCTACATTCAGAGGTAAGCAGGGCTGGCAGGTGGGAGGTGTGGAGGTGCAGGCCCCAGCAATAGAGAAACTCTGCAAAGGAAGACCATGATTGGGATGTAACTGTACCTGGCTGTACTTTACTCAGAAAGGACAGGGTAGGAAGAAGGGGAGGAGGAGTGGCACTATATGTAAAAACTACTATTAAAGCTTTGGAATTACAGAGCTTAAAAGAGAGAGGGGAGGCATTGTGGGTTAAACTAGAAAGAGGAAAAGAGAAATCTATTTGCATTGGTGAGATATACAGACCTCCCTCACAAGAGGAAGAGGTGGACAGAGTTAATTGAAGACATACGCAGCATTGCTAGGAAAGGGGAAGTGCTACTGATAGGAGATTTCAATATGGGAGGAGTGGTCTAGTGGTCAATAGGGAGGAGTGGTCTAGTGGTTAGGACAAGGTACTTCAGGCTGGAGGGCCGGGGGTTCAAGTCCCACCTGGGGACAGCAATCTCAGGCTGGAGGGACTGGGATTTCTAGTCCTATAGGCACTCCTTGTGGTCTTGGGCAAGCCACTTAACCCTCCATTGCCCATGTTCCCTGTAAGTATTAGCGTATGTGTGTCATATCCCCTCGTGTTAAATGTATCCCCCAATTGACCGCTTTGACCCAGTGAAAAGCGGAATATAAATACAGCTAAATAAATAAATAAATATGCCAGATGTTGATTGGCACATTCCTGATGCATTATCATCTAGAAGTAAGGAGATCCTGGATTCTCTACAGGAAGAAGTATTCAGGCAATTGGTAACAGACCCCACTCATGAAGGGGCCATACTGGATTTGGTGCTTACCAATGGTGAAAGTGTTTCTGATGTTGTAGTGGGAGATCATTTTGCATCCAGTGATCACCAGATGGTGTGGTTCAGTATTAGGACTAGGGCTGTTAGAATCCATTCAAAGGTGAGGGTCTTAGACTTTAGGAAGACTAACTATGCCAAGATGGGCCAATACCTCAGGGAGTCGTTAGTGGAATGGGAACAGCTGGGGGATGTAGAAAAACAGTGGGAAAAATTGAAAGGGGATATTTTAAGGGCAACCAACCTTTTTGTTAAAATGGTAAATAAAGGTAAAAGGAAAAGGAGACCGCTATGGCTTTCAAAACAAGTAGCTGAAAAAGTGAAGAAAAAGAGGGTGGCCTTCATGAAATACAAGAGATCACAGAGAGAGGAAGACAGGCATCTATATTTGTAAAAACTTAGAGAAGCTAGCAAAGTAGTCAGGAAGGCAAAGATTCAAAAGGAGGAGGAAATAGCCAATGCAATAAAATGGGGGGATAAGACATTTTTCAGATATGTTAGTGAGAAGAGGAAGGGCAAAAGTGGTATTGTCAGACTCAAGGGTGCAGGGGAGGAATATGTAGAAGCTGATGAGGATAAAGCGGAATTGCTTAACAAATACTTCTGTTCTGTATTCACAGATGAAGAACCAGGAGCAGGACCTCAGAAAACACCCACAAACAGGAACAGAAGCGAGGGACATCTTGAACAACTTTCAGAAGACTCTGTTCGTGAGAAACTAGCTCAACTTAAAGTAGACAAAGCGATGGGACCGGATGGGATACACCGTAGAATACTGAGAGAACTTGGGGACGTTCTAGCAGCTCCACTGACTGACCTTTTCAATGCCTCGTTGGAGTCGGTTGTGGTGCCAAAGGACTGGAGAGAGGCTCATGTGGTGCCTTTACACAAAAGCGGAAGCAAGGATGTTGTTGAAAACTACAGGCTGGTTAGTTTAACTTCGGTGGTGAGTAAATTATTGGAAACGCTGCTGAAAGAGAAAATAGTGAGGTTTCTGGAGTCCAGCGGATTACAGAATCCGAGGCAGCATGGATTCACCAGAGGCAAGTTTTGTCAGACAAATCTGATTGATTTCTTTGACTGGGTGACCAGGGAGTTGGACCGAGGGAGAGCCCTAGATGTGGTGTATTTAGATTTCAGTAAAGCCTTTGACACTGTTCCTCACAGGCAACTTACAAACAAACTGAGCACCCTAGGGATGGTCCCTAAAGTTACTGCTTGGGTTAGAAATTGGTTGGGTGGGAGGCGACAAAGAGTACAGGTAAATGGAGCTCACTCTGAGGAGAAGGATGTTAGCAGTGGTGTTCCCCAGGGATCTGTCCTTGGTCCGATTCTTTTTAACGTCTTTGTTAGTGATATAGCGGAAGGGCTGTTGGTTAAGTTATGGAGACCGCACCTTGAAAAGGATGTGAACAGGATTGAGTCGGTGCAGAGGGTGGTTACTAAAATGATTAGTGGTCTTCATCATTATAAAGCATATGAGGACAGACTGAAGGATCTTAATATGTACACCTTAGAGGAAAGGCGGGATAGAGGTGATATGATTGAGATGTTTAAATACCTCTGTGGCATAAATGTTCAGGGAGAGAGCCTCTTTCAATTGAAAGGAAGTTCCGCTACGAGGAGACATGGGATGAGGGTGAAGGGAGCTAGATTCAGGAGTGATATGCGGAAATATTTCTTTACGGAAACAGTAGTGGATCCGTGGAATAGTTTCCCAATGGAAGTGGTAGAGATGAGGACAGTAACTGAATTCAAAAAAGCATGGGACAAACAAAGAGGATCTCTAAAGGTAAAAAGGGGACTGTTGTAGTTGTTATGGAAGGTCAGACTAGATAGGCCATGTGGTCTTTTTCTGTCGTCATATTTCTATGTTTCTATGTTTTGCCTCTTTGCGGATGATACCAAAACCTGGTGTAGATTATATGAGGAGGGATCTAGCTAAGCTTGAAAAATGGTCTAGAATTTGGCAGCTAGGATTTAATGTTAAAAAATGTAAGGTCATGCATTTGGGCTGCAGCAATCCAAGGGAGCAATATAGTATAGGGGGTGAAGTACTTTTGTCCACTAAAGAAGAGCAGGACCTAGGCGTGGTTGTGTCTGATGATCTTAAAGTAGCTAAACAGGTAGAAAAGGTGACCGCAAAAGCTAGAAGGATGCTTGGGTGCATACGGAGAGGAATGGCTAGCAGAAAAAAGGAGGTGATAATGCCTCTGTATAAGTCTTTGGTGCATCCTCATTTGGAGTATAGTGTGCAATGCTACAGACTGCACCTCCCAAAGGATGTGAACAGGATGGAGTCGGTGCAGAGGGTTGCTATTAAAATGATTTGTGGTCTTCATTATAAAGCATATGAGGACAGACTTAAGGATCTTAATATGTACACCTTAGAGGAAAGGCGGGATAGAGGTGATATGATTGAGATGTTTAAATACCTCCGTGGCATAAATGTTCTGGGAGAGAGCCTCTTTCAATTTGAAGCAAGTTCTGCTACAAGGGGATATGGGATGAGGGTGAAGGGAGATAGATTCAGGAGCGATATGCGGAAATATTTCTTTACAGAAAGAGTAGTGGATCCATGGAATAGTCTCCCAGTGGAGGTGGTAGAGATGAGGACAGTAACTGAATTCAAAAAAGGATGGGACAAACACAGAGGATCTCTAAAGGTAAAAAGGGGACTGTTGTAGTTGTTGATATGGAAGGACAGACTAGATATGCCATGTGGTCTTTTTCTGTCATCATATTTCTATGTTTCTATGTTTTAGTCTCCCAGGCCAGGAAACCCTCTCTCCTCAAAAACCTTCCCATCTGTTCCCAGAAAAGTAAAAGAAGAGCAGAGGCAGATGAGTGAGTTGTCTTCTGGAGGGAGGCTGTCCTGGTCAGGTCATTATAATTTCATCCTAAGGCCTTGTGGGATTTGTTAAGCTGCTTTGTCCATATCTAGAAAGCACCAGGAGAGGATGTCAGAAAGCCAAACACTGAAATAGGAGCCCCCAAGAAATCCACACTCTATGGGGTGGTTTTATAAGGCCGAGGGGTGCACTTTTAGGCACAACATATGCACCAAATGTGGAGTTATATTGGTCATTAATGCATATATGTAATCCTTTCTAGCTCCTCCAAATCCTTCATACCATATCTCCTCCCCTCCTTCCAGTAAGCCTTCCCTTCTCACCTTCCGTCTATCTCTAAAGGCTACTTCCCCTTCCCACCCACTCACTTTGGACACTATTCCCTCTTCTCATTCTCTTCCTCTAGACACTGATCTCCCTTTTCACTCACTCCCTCCTTCTCTACAGACACTCAATTCCCATTCACATCTGTTGCCTTTCTTCTCCTAAACGGTATTTCCCTTTTCTATCTCTCCCTCTCTCTGGGAGCTCTTCCCTCTTCTCACCTCATCCCTCCTGGAGATATTCTTCCTATGCTCTCCTTCACTGTGGAGACTCTTCCCTCTTCTCACCTCATCCCTTCTGGAGATATTATCCTCTTCCCATGCTCTTCTTCTCTCTGGAGACCCTTCCCTATTCTCACCTCACCTCATCCCTTCTGGAGATATTATCCTCTTCCCATGCTCTCCTTCTCTCTGGGAGCTCTTCCCTCTTCTCACCTCATCCCTCCTGGAGATTTTATCCTCTTTCCATGCTCTCCTTCTCTCTGGAGGCTCTTCCCTCTTCTCATCTCATCCCTCCTGGAGATATTACCCTCTTCCTATGCTCTCCTTCTCTGTGGAGGCTCTTCTCTCTTCTCACCTCATCTCACCTGTAGATATTACCCTCTTCCCATGCTCTTCTTCTCTCTGGAGGCTCTTCCCTCTTCTCACCTCATCCCTCCTGGAGATATTGCCCTCTTCCCATGCTCTTCTTCTCTCTGGAGGCTCTTTCCTCTTCTCAACTCATCCCTCCATTAGAATGGTGCAACTCTTACCTGGATGGTAGATGGCAATATGTGAAGTCCGGTACAGAAGAGTCAAAACGCTTCCATCAAAAGCAAGGTGTGCCTCAAGGTTCCTCATTGTCTTCCCTACTATTTAACATATACATGCAGCCCATCTGCGACATCATAAGAACTTTCAAAGTCAACTGCTTGATATACGCAGATGACATTCTCTTATATATGCCTTTCTCCACAACTCAATTAGACCTGGCACCGTTGGTAGACTGCCTCAATTCGGTCTCAGAGTGGCTCCAATCACAAAACCTTCGCATTCAACATAAAAAAACAGAGGTGCTCTTCATCTCCAAAGACCCCAACTTCACCCCTCCAGCCCACGTCAGTGTCAAGGAAGCTGACCTACAAGCTAAAGAAACAATAAGATACCTTGGAGTTACATTGGACCAACGTCTGGATATGAAACATCACATAAATAACATAGTCAAAGCTGTATACTTCAAAATACGCTCGCTTAGGCATATGCGCTCCATGTTGGACCCTGATGACTTCCGAACCATATACCAAGCACTAATCCTGCCACACTTCGACTTTGCAAATGCCATATTACAAGGTCTCCCTCAATCCACTCTTAGCCCATTACAGATGGCCATGAATGCCGCAGCAAGAGTCCTCTACGGAGCCTCCAGAAGCGACCACGTAACTCCCATTCTTAAACAGCTTCACTGGCTCCCCATCCATGGGAGGATCATCTTTAAAACCCTAGTCCTATCATTCAAGGCAATCAAGGGTATCTCATCCTCCTCACTCACAGATCTGATTCACACAGTACCCCCCAACAGATCCAGAAGAACATCAGCCGTAAACCTACTGACAACCTCGAAGGCGTTGACAAAGTGCAACATGACAACCTCAAACAGAGCCTTCAGTTTCTATGTACCCAAATGCTGGAACGCTCTACCCTCCGACATAAGGGCCATTACTGACCTACTCCAGTTCAGGAAGGCACTCAAATACCACCTCTTCCTTCAATACTACCCTACCAGCAATTGAACCAGAGGAAGTGACCCACTCATGAACACACCATGCCGTTCTTGATATTATTAAGACTCTATTCTGTTCTATGTAATTATCTCTTGTATATAGTTTACCCCGGTTCTCCAAGTTTGTACTCCTGTTCGATGTAAACCAAACAGCTTGTTGTTATGGTCTTTATGTTATAATGTAAACCGCGCTGATGCCGAATAGTGCGGTATATAAGAACTTGTAATAAAATAAATAATAAATAAATAAATATTACCCTCTTCCCATGCTCTCTTTCTTTCTGGGAGTTATTCCCTCTTCTCATCTCATCCCTTCTGGAGATATTACCCTCTTCTCATGCTCAATTAGTAAACATACCCCTACGTTTTTCCAAATATAGATATCTGTCTTCCTCTCTCTGTGATCTCTTGTATTTCATGAAGGCCTCCCTATTTCTCTTCACCTTTTCGGCTATTTCTTTTGAGAACCATAGTGGTCTCCTTTTCCTTTTACATTTATTTATCTTTCTAACAAAAAGGTTTGTTGCCCCTAAAATATCCACTTTCACTATTGCCCATTTCTTTTCCTACATCCCCCAACTGTTCCCAACCCACTAATGATTCCTTGAGGTATTGTCCCATCTTGACAAAGTTAGTTTTCTTGAAATCTAGAACCCTCATTTTTGAATGAACTTTATCAGCCCTACTCCTAATAACGAACACCACCATTTGGTGATCACTGGATGTGTGATGATCTCCCACTGTGACATCAAAAACATTCTCCCCCTTAGTAAGCACTAGGTCAAGTATGGCCCCTCATGTGTGGTTTCTGTTACCAGTTGCTGAGAGTCCTAGCCACAGAGAGAGTCTCTAGATATTGAAACGTCTTAGCAGGAGAGTGTCTTAGAGTGAGCCCAGGCTACTGAGAGGCCATCATGAGATCTGCATTAATAGTCTCTTAATTCAGCCCTAACTTCATGTGTTATGTCTTTTTTCTGTCTCAGGAGTGACCACCCACTCGCACAACTCTATGGCCACTCCATCATGGAGAATCACCATTTTGACCAGTGCCTGATGATCCTCACTAGCCCGGTAAGTGCTTCACATCAATCTTCGGTGTTCTTTCACCCTTTTGACTTAGAGGATCATATTGTTGTCCATATGCAGAAGAGCTTCCTAAGGCAGTATTAAAGATCTAACATACGGCACACCCCACTCAAGACTTTCTGTTAAAGCCGCCTGCAGCCTATGAAAAGCAGAGTCCCACAAAGGGAGGTAATGGTAAAATGAAAACCTCTCATGCTGGCCCTGTTCAATGTATTTGTGATTGATATTACTGAAGGACTGAATGGAAAAGTCTGTCTTTTTGCAGATGACACGAAAATTTCAACAGAGTGGACTCTCCTGAGGGAGTAGATAACATGAAGAAAGATCTACAAAAGCTGGAAGAATGGTCTAATGCTTGGCAGTTAAGATTTAATGTGAAGAAGTGCAGTGTCATGCACTTGGGAAGCAGAAATCCAAGGGAAATGTACGTGATAAGGGGCGAGAGGTTGGCGTGCACGGACCAAAAGAAGGACCTTGGTGTGATTATTTCTTAGGATCTCAAGGTGGCAAAACAGTGCGACAAGGCAGTGGCAAAAGCCAGGAGGATGTTGGGTTGCATACAAAGAGGAATTACCAGCACAAAGGAAGAGCTACTAATGCCACTGTATAAGTCACTGGTGAGGCCTCACTTGGAATACTGTGTTCAGATTTGGAGACCATATCTTGCAAAGAATGTAAAAAGACTGGAAACTGTTCAGAGGAAGGCCACTAAAATGATTTGGAGCCTGCATCAGAAGCCTTATGAGAAGAGACTTGAAGACCTAAATATGTACATTCTGAAGGAGAGAAGGGACAGGGGAGATATGATTCAGACCTTTAAATACTTAAAGAGAAATAGTGAACAAACAAACCTCTTCCAAAGACGGGGAGGCTGTAAAACTAGAGGGCATAATATGAAGCTCCAAGGGGGTAAATTGAAAGGCAATGTCAGGAAATACTTTCACTGGATGCTTGGAATGCCCTCCCGATGGAAGTGGTGGGGGCAAATACAGTGACAGAATTCAAAATGGCATGGGACAGACACAGTGGATCCCTTTACAGCAACAGGATAAAATCAAAATAAACTGCACCATCTAACTTCTCAACAAATAGGGGTGTCCTGCATGGAGTGGTGGGTTCACCCCTAAACAAAGACATGGGGAGGGGTGGCCTGTATGGAGCGGCAGGTGGATCTACTCTTGCCATTTTACTGGGCAGACTAGATGGACCATACTGGTCTTTATCTGCAGTCATTTACTATGTTACTATGACCGCAAAGTCGCAGCCCCTCAGGCGCTCTATGTTAGAGAGGGCATTGAGTCAGAAAGGATTAAAGTTTTGCAGGGAACAAAATTTGCTGTAGAATCTCTATGGATTGAAATTCCATTTATGAAGGGGAAGGTGATGGCAGTTGGAGTATACTATCGACCGCCTGGCCAGAATAAACAAATGGATGATGAAATGCTCAAAGAAATCAAGGAAGCTAACAAAAGTCACAACAGAGTAATAATAATGAGTGATTTCAATTACCCCGGTATCGACTGGGTCAGTGTCACAGCAGGACAAGCTAAAGAGATAGTTTCTAGATGGAATAAATGACTGCTTCTTGGAGCAGCTGGTTCATGAACCGACCAGAGGGGAAGCCATACTGGACCTAGTCCTTAGTGGAACGCCAGATCTGGTGCAAGAAATAAGGGTGTTGGGACCACTTGGCAATAGTGATCATAGTATGATCATGTTTGATTTAATTAGTGGAGGACAGATAGTAAAGGCATCCACAGTACTACCTTTTAACTTTCAAAAGGGAGACTATGATAGAATGAGGAATATAGTTAGGAAAAAACTAAAAGGAGCGGTTCCAAAGGTTAAAGACTTACAGCAAGCTTGGGTGTTATTTAAAAATACTATCCTCGAAGCCCAGACCAGCTGTATTCCACGCATTAGGAAAAGTGGAAGAAAGTCCAAAAAACTGCCAGCATGGTTTAAAGGTGAGGTCAGAGAGGCTGTTGCTGCCAAAAAGGCAACCTTCAGGAAATGGAAAAAACAGCCAAATGATGAAAACTGGAAACAGCACAAGCACTGGCAAGTTAAATGCAAAGCATTGATAAGGCAGGCAAAGCGGGAATTTGAGAAGAAACTTGCTACGAAAGCAAAAACACGAAATAAAGACTTTTTCAAGTACATTCGTAGCAAAAGGCCTGTGAGAGAGTCAATTGGACCATTAGATGATAGAGGGGTAAAAGGGGCAGTAAGAGGAAACAAGGCTATAGCAGAGAGACTGAATGAATTCTTTGCTTCGGTCTTTACTGAGGAAGATGTAGGGATGTTACCCAAGACCGAAGTGGTATTTTTTTTTTTTTTAAACTTTATTTAAGTCCACCATTAAATCCAAACAATACATCAACATATGTCTCCACAGGGGGGGGTGTGCTCTTCTCCCCCCCTGGAGCAAACAGAAAAAAATACAATAGGTGGCCATTTTACATTTTAAATTATATCCCAGCCCCACCACTCCCACCCCCCCTCCCCCCACCCTCCCAACCACCCACTCTCACTCCACTTCCAGTTTCTTAAAGCATATATTCAAATAATCATCAAGAACAGTGTGGCAGTAATCTCCTATCTATTCACAAAACCGAGCTCATTCAACTCCCCCACTGAAGAGTAGCATTACGGCTATGGGCCCCTAATTGTTGGATATAGGGCTCCCAGACTGACAGAAACACTGTCCAACGCTTGGCACTGCCCTGCGCCATCCAACGCTCCGTTAGCATTAATTGATGGAAGTTATTCCGCCATTCACTAAAGGTGGGCAGCTGGCGTTCTCTCCATAATCGGAGAATCGGTCCCTTACCCACCAGACAGGCCTTTCGCATAAGCAAACACTCACCAGCTGTCACAGGTCCGGGGGTCGGCAACTGGTCAAGTGCTACAAAGACACCTGTCCAGCGGAGCCTGCGCTGGAGCAGTGTGCTAAGAAAATTGCATATCTTTACCCAGTAGGCCCGTACTCCTCGACATTCCCACCACATGTGCAGTAGAGTAGCCAAGGGCTCCGAGCAGTGTGGGCAAGATCCATCCGTCTCCAGGCGGCTGCGCCACGCCCTCCGCGGTGAGAAATGAGCCCTTGTCACGCATTTAAACTGAATCTCACGCCAGCGCACCCCTTGCACCAGCCGTCCAATCCGTTTCAATGCCGTCAATACCAACCCTGGTGGCACTTCTCCTCCCAATTCAATTGCCCAAGCCCTTTCGACTCGACTCCGCTGTAATCGGGGAGGGGACGGTAGCACTCCAAACTACGTTTCAAAATGGAAATCGAGGGAGGTCGCTCCTCCCCCAGCCGAAAAAATTCCAAGATACGGGCTGAGCGCGAGGCCTGCAGCGCGTCTCGCGGCAGCGCAGCCACATAATGGGAGCTTTGCATATATGCAAAGCAGTGCGAGTCAGGGAGATCATATTCCCGACTGAGCGTCCGGAACGATTTGCACCTGCCCACGTGGTCAACCAAGTGCCCCACCGTCCGGATCCCCCGCAGCCACCAATCCCGAAACACCGCAGTCTCGGAGCCAGGAGTGAACTGGGCATTCCCCTGCAGCGGCAACCAACAGGACACCTTCCACGCGTCGTTCCAATAGTGGTTAAGTTGTTGCCAAGTGCGCCGGGCCGAGTCCACTATTGGACTCTGCCGAGTGAAATCGGAGAAATCCTTGTGTGAGCCATGCAAAATCCCTAATAGGGTCGCAGGAGCCACTAAACATTTCTCCAAGGACCTGGGCGTATATACTTCCGTCCCCCCCAGCCAATCCCCTAGGTGTCTGGCTTGGCAGGCCAGTGCATAAGTCTTCAGGTCGGGAAGGCCCATACCCCCCTCCCGCCATTTTCCAAGGAGGCGGATCCATGGGACCCGCGCCCGCTTTCCCCGCCAAAGAAACCACTTGAGCAAAACTGCCACTCTATGCAAGTCACGGCTGCGCAACCAGACTGGCAGGGTTTGCAGCCAATATAATATTCTAGGTAGAATTATCATCTGTACTGCCGCTATTCTCCCTGTCAAAGACAGCGGGAGCGGTTCCCATGCGTTCAATTGTACTGTCAGATGTCGCAGTATCCGATCTAGGTTGCGCCGATATAAATCATGGGGATTCCCAGTCAGTGTGATGCCCAAATAGATAAATTCTTTGTCCGCCCACCGCAGGGGGAAGGGGCCTCTCCAAGAACTACCGAGACGTCCTAAGACATCCACCGCTTCAGATTTATCTTTATTAATGCGCAAGCCGGCAAGTGCCCCAAATCTCTGAAACTCGTCCAATAGCGGTTGTAAGGAGGCGGTCGGAGAGGTCAAGTGTACTAACAAGTCGTCAGCAAATGCCGAGATAATGAAGTTCTGCGACCGGAGCCGCACTCCCTGTATCTGCTTTGACGCTACAATGGTGCGAATCAGCGGGTCCAGGGAGAGAACAAATAAGAGGGGCGATAAAGGGCAGCCCTGCCTCGTACCTCTCCCTAGCGAAAAATCGTCCGACAAGAGGCCGTTGCACAATATACCTGCTGTCGGCGTGATATATAGGCTTTGAACCATCTTGCAAAAATTCGCCCCTATGCCATATTTCAGTAACAGTCCCCAGAGATAACACCAGTCCACCCTATCGAATGCTTTCTCCGCATCGAAGCTGATCAGTAACGACGGAATGTTATGAGCATGCACCCACTCCAGGGAGGCCAGAATCTTCCGGAGATTTCTCACAGCGTGGCGGCCTTTCACAAAACCCACTTGTGCATCGTGAGTTAGATAACCCAAGACCTCTGCCAGGCGGTTCGCCAGAATTTTCGCAAAGAGTTTAAGATCAAAGTTCAATAAGGAGATGGGTCGATATGAAGCCGCCTGTGTCGGGTCTTTACCCGGTTTCGGGATCAGGGTGATGAAAGCGTGATTGCGCCCCCAGCAAAACGCCCCCTTCTCTGTTCTGGTGGTAAAGACCTCGCGTAGCAAGGGACTCACGCCATCCCCTAGGATTTTATAAAATTCGGCCCCTAGTCCGTCCGGCCCCGGCGTTTTATAACATTGGGCTGTAGATATTACAGATTGTATCTCCAGTGGGGTAAGAGGTAGATCAAGAGCCTCCCTCTGATCTGCAGTGAGTTGGGGCAGCTCCAAGGCCGCGAGATAGTCCTGCAGCCCCTCAGAAGGGCCTGTAGCAGATTTGTACAATTTTTGAAAAAATTTCCGAAAAATCTCTGCAATTTCCACCGTCTCCTTATGAACACGCCCCTGGCCTCCTTTCAATGCCGCTACGTGTGCAGAGCCCCGTCGGGTCCGCAGACACCGCGCCAATAACTTGCCGGGCTTATCACCATAGCAGTGTAAGCGAAACCGATAGAACAGCACCGATTTCTTCGCTCGCTGGTGTAGTAACTCATTTAGTTCAGTTTGAGTTTCCCACAACAACTTCCTGTTCAGCAGCGTTGGCGTATGGGTGCATCTCCGCCGTAGCTTGGTGACTTGACGTTCAAGTAAAAGAATACGTTCCGCCATCAACCGGCGCCGCCTTGCGGCGTAGCCTATAATGTCTCCTCGGAGGACCGACCGAAGTGGTATTTAAAGGTGATACTGCAGAGGAATTGAGAGAAATATCGCTACACCGGGAAGATATATTACAACTATTTGATAAACTGAATAGTAGCAAATCACCTGGACCGGATGGTATACATCCCAGAGTGTTGAAAGAACTGAAATATGAGATTGCAGACCTGCTATTGGTAATCTGTGAACTTTCATTAAAATCATCTGTAATACCTGAAGATTGGAGGGTCGCCAACGTAACACCAATTTTTAAAAAGGGTTCCAGGGGTGACCCAGGAAATTACAGACCGATGAGCCTGACGTCAGTACCAGGGAAAATGGTAGAAACCATCATAAAGAACAAAATTACACAGCATGTAGATAGTCATGGCCTAATGGGAGACAGCCAACATGGCTTTAGACAAGGAAGATCTTGTCTTACTAATCTGATATGTTTTTTTTGAACGTGTGCATAAACAGGTAGACAAAGGTGAGTCGGTTGATATAGTGTATCTGGACTTTCAGAAAGCTTTTGACAAAGTCCCCATCAGAGACTTGGCGAAGCTAAAAAGTCATGGGATAGGAGGCAGTGTACTATTGTGGATCGGGAACTGGTTAAAAGATAGAAAGCAGAGGGTAGGGCTAAATGGCCAATATTCCCAATGGAAAAAGGTGAATAGTGGAGTACCCCAGGGATCTGTACTGGGTCCGCTGCTTTTTGACATATTCATAAATGACCTGGAAAAGGGAATAACTAGTGAGGTTATCAAATTTGCAGATGACACAAAACTGTTTAAAGTTGTTAAAACCCAAGAGGATTGTGGAAAACTGCAGGAGGATCTGGATAAATTGGAAGACTGGGCATCCAAATGGCAGATGAAATTTAATGTGGACAAGTGCAAAGCTATGCACCTAGGAAAGAACAACCCACACTATAGTTACACGATGCAAGGCTCCACATTAGAAACCACCACCCAGGAAAAAGATTTAGGAGTCATCGTGGATAACATGTTAAAACCCTCCGCCCAGTGTGCAGCGGCGGCCAAGAAAGCAAATAGAATGCTAGGTATCATAAGGAAAGGGATGGAGAATAAAACAAAGGATATTATAATGCCTCTGTATCGCTCCATGGTACGACCGCACCTTGAATATTGTGTGCAATTCTGGTCACCGTATCTTAAAAAGGACATAGAGTTATTAGAAAAAGTACAGAGAAGAGCCACCAAATTGGTGAAGGGGATGGAAGGCTACTCCTATGAAGAGAGGCTAAAAAGGTTAGGGCTCTTTAGCCTGGAGAAGAGACGGCTGAGGGGAGATATGATAGAGGTCTATAAATTAATTAATGGAGTGGAACGGATAAACGTGGATCAATTGTTTACGCTATCAGAGTATAGAAAGACTAGGGGACATGTAATGAAGCTACAGGGTAAACTATTTAAGACAAATAAGAGAAAATATTTTTTCACTCAACGTGTAATCAAACTCTGGAATCTGTTACCGGAGGATGTAGTAAGGGCTGTTAGTATAGCTGGGTTTAAAAAAGGTTTGGACAAGTTCCTGGAGGAAAGGTCCATAAACCACTATTAAAAAAGGACCCAGGATATCAATGCTTGACCCAGTACAAGCATTGTGGAACCTGTGTCTTTTGGGGATATTGCTAGGTACGTATGACCTAGATTGGCCACTGTTGGAAACAGGATACTGGGTTTGATGGACCTCGGTCTGACCCAGTATGGCATGTCTTATGTTCTTAGGGTAGTCGGAGCTTACAGCTAATGCTCAAAGTCACATGTTCCTTTCGGAAAGCATGTGTATGTGTGTCTGCTTTCTGACTCCCTGGTGATGCATTCGTGCTCTGTGACCCCCCTCCCCCAGTCTCTGTATGTGTGTCTGTGATTTTCTCCTGCTGGTACCTGTGTGAGTGTCTCTCCACTCTTTAACTCCATGTCAGTGATGTCTGGGGGCTGGGCAATGCCTCTATGTGTGTGTTTCTGCTCGATCTTGAGCTGAATGGATCGCTGGGATGAAAACTCTGAAAAAAGGCATGACTGCCGGGTGGGGAAAGCCATGGCTCTTGGTCACAGTCGGAGAAAAAAACTGAAGGGTAGAAACGATGCCAGAGTGGGAAGGAGTGCGTGCACACATAGAGAGGCCAAAAGACTTCTCCAAGCTAGGAAGAGCCTGGAACCATAGGTGACATCAGCGACATCACCTAGCAAGTGTGGTTGCATTTCTCTGCGGTCTACAGAGAACTCCTGTTACAGGTAAGCAACTCCGCTTTCTGCTGTATGACTCCCTTTGGCCCCGCCCACCCTTATAGCTTTGCACATGGACGGAAGAGCTCATGGCTCATGGGTGGTGGTGGTGATTGTGACATTGGGTCCTTGGGCATTGTCACAGCAATCCCTCCTCTTTCATGTCCTTTATCTACAGAAATTTCAGAGAAGTACGATCTATGCTAACTCCTTTCTAAATTGTCTTTGTGTAGTGTAGCAACGTCTGTCATAAGACATGAATCAAACCCATTGTCCTCAGTTCTAAAATGTTATAAATTATTGGCACGCCGTCATTTAATCCGACGATCTATTTATACTTCATCTCCTACAGTTATTATCTTCAATTTTTTTATGGAATTACAAATATTTAGCTTTGATCACACTTCTAGTGACTTGTTCTGTTGAGTCCTATATGCCCACATCGTCATCGTGACCGGTCTGACACTGTACTGTATTCAGATTTGTATTCCCCACCAAGGACTACATAGTGTTACGCAGACCCCAGATAAGAAATGAACCAGGGTCCCTTTCTGCTATTCCTCTACCGCCCATCTCCACCTATGAGGCCGCACCAGCTGATTAGTTCTCCTTGACTGATGGACCTTGAACGAGGCTGCACTGTTTGGGTCTCTATACGTCTATCCTGGAACCTCTCTGTCCTCGGGTAGGTCTGCTGTGGGAGCTCTGTGCCTTGCTCTCTGTTTAATTCTCAATATCTGACCTCGGTTAACCTCTGCTGCCTGCCCACATCTTCCCCTGTTCCTGGATTCTGCCCCATCTGCTCTTCCAGCTTGTCCTTCTCCTGCCTCTTTCTCCTGGTGTCTGACGTCCACTCTGCTAGGAACTTGTGTGCGTCAGGCCGTGTTCCCTAGTACCACAGGAGAGCGTTTCCGTGAAGCTGCGCACAAGTCCTCACTGCTGCGGATGGTGGGAGGAGCTGTGATAGCGTGTGACATTGCAGCACCTCCCCCTCTCCACACACAACTGGCTGCTTTTTATGTGGCCAGGCCGGCTTCCAGCAGAGCCCCGAGGGTCACAGGCACTACTCAGCATCGTTTATTTCCCCACCTTGTGCCATCATCTCTGCTGCTTCTCCCAGACCCAGATTCAGTGGCAGCGGCAATAACATCCACACTAAACGTGGTGGCAGGACCCTCGAGACATGCCTGCGCTTCAAGGGCCTTGCTGGTGCCGCCCCCTCAGACACATGTTTTTTGCATCAGAGGGGGAGGGACCACCAAGGTTTTTGAATCTACAGATGTCTGAAAAGTCCCACTGCCTGGATTTTATTGCTGCTGCCGCCGAGTTTGGAGAAGTGGCAGCAGCAAAGGTGAGACAACATGAAGTGGGGAAATAAAAGATGCTGAGCCTACTGGCTACTTCTGAGCGGCAATGCAGGGATTACTAAAGATACTAAGGGGAAGGGAGGAAGACAAGAGTTGCTCGGCATGGGAATGGCGAGGCAGAGGGCGCGCGCACAAAGGAAAATGGAGAGAACACGCTGGATATGGGGGATATCGAGAGAGAGGGGGGGCAGGTGAGGTGGGATGCGAGGTGCAGAGAGGGAAGGGAGATGCTCAACACGGGGGGGGGGGGATCCTGGACTCAAGGGGGGAGAGGAAAAGAGAAGGGAGAATCGGAGCATGAGAGTAAGAGGGGGAGATGCTGGAGATAGAGGGGGAGGGAGGAAGGGGGATATGGAGAGATAGAGGAGAGATCCTGGACATGGGTGGGGGGGATGGGGAGGAAATGTGGAGGAGGCATTGGATGGGGGAGAAAGAGGCCGCAGATACGGGAGGAGAGAAGGGGATAAATGCTGGATATAGGAAAGAAGCAGAGAGGAGGAGGAGGATAGTCACTTAAAGTGAGAGTTGGGTCATGGAAGAGCCCTGTTAACAGTTGAAAAGTTGAGGACTGAAATCAGACGTGATAGAAAGAGAGAAGAATAAATGGAAGAACGTTGAACGGACGAGATAAGTAACATAGATAGAAGGACATGCTGCAGGAGAGAGGAGTGGCCTAGTGGTTGGGGCAAGTTACTTCAGGCCAGATGGGCAGAGGCTCAAACCCCCCTAGAGGACAGCAACCAACAGGTGCTTCTTGAGCAAGTCACGTAATCCTCCATTACCTCAGGCACAAAAACATAGAATGTGATGAGCCCCTTGGGGGACAAGGGAAACATATATATACACAGCACCTGAATGTACACTGCTTTGACTTGTAGAAAAGCAATATCTCCAGGAACAAGCAGGAATGAGTCTTCACATATGGGTACTGTGACGGCGCGCCACCGGCCGCACAGCACCCCCTGGTGGCGGCGTAGTAGTTCCACCCGAGGGCTGGAGCCGGGGGGGGGGGGGTCACTAAGATGATGGTAATCAGGGTTGGCCAGGTGCGAGGGTCGTGGGTCAGAGCCTTGTGTCAGCCTCTTTACCAACTCCTGAAGAGATTCAGACTTGCACAAAAGTGGTGGGAAAAAAAAACAGGCTTTATTTTCCCCTTTAAGCACTAAGGGTTCAAAAACAAAGGATATACACTCCGGTACGTGGCAAAATAAGTCTTTACAGCAGATTTTTAAAGGTGAGAATTAAAATAACCAAACACTGTTAACTTCACAGTATTCAAATATGTAACAGCAAAAAAGGCTTCTTTCGCTCAATGACTCTGGAAGGCCTCTATTTCGCTTCCAGCACAGTATGTGCATTCCATGGGACTCTCACTGTCTTCATACACAGATTCCACTTGCATGGCCTCCTCTGACTGCTCTGAGGTTTCAGGGCAAGTGTCCTTCATGGGATTTAGTCTTACTGTTTCCCACGGCTTAGCAGTCTGGCTAGGCCCACGATTCAGCTTAGTGGCATACCAGAAAGGCATTGCTTGCTCAAGAGGTTTAAAAACATTATCTCTATGTTTTCCTCTAACAGTCCTTTTGTGGCACAAACTGTCCTTTAACTTTTGCTTCTGCTCTTGTCTTCTATATGGAGAATCTCCTTCCCAGGATTCTTCTCCTAGCTTAAGTTCAGGTATGCAATGACAAAGGTTAAAAGTTTTACCTTTTGCTTTGTGTTTGATTCTCTGGGGTGAGGCTGGAGGTGTACCGTGACTGCTGCCTTCAGTATCGGTGCTCTCTGGAGTATACCTCCTGCTTTCCCAGTCTTTCCTTCTCTGGCCCTTAAGGCCTGTTCTCTTGGGGGCTTCTGGGCCCGGTCTGGCTTGGCTTCGGCCTTCTCGGCCTGTCCTCTCTCTCCCAAGACTGGTTCTCCTCTCCCAGCCTGTCCTTTTTCTCTCAGCTGATGAGGCTTTGGCAGCTGAGCTCCTTGCAGGCAAGTCCCTTGACTCTTGCTTGCCTCTTGACTCTTGCTGGTCTCTGTCTTAGCTCTCCTGCTCCCTCTAGGTAAGTTCTCTGGAAATTGCAGGCAATTTCTTTTTCTTTCAGAGTTTAAAACTTTTTTTCTCTCCAGCAGAAGTTCCGCTGCATCACATATCCCCCTTCTCAAAATATTACATGCTGGGACAGCCACTTCTCCACAGCATGTAATACTAGATTCTGCTCTGATCAGCGGTCTTTTACCACAGTGATATGAAGTCTTTGTAGAAGTTAGAAACGCAGCGCGCTCATACCATGGTCGGAGAAGGTTAGCATGATACACCTGCTCTCGTCCGCTCGTCTCTCGAACGACGTATGAAGTGGCCCCTACCGGGCGGATGACCGTAGAGGGCCCTTTCCAGCGAGACTCAAACTTAGGTGTGGCTCCAGGGACTAACACCATCACCTTGTCTCCGTTTTTTAAATGTCTGGGCTTCACTCGCCTGTCATAGTAGAATTTTTGTTTCCTCTGGCTTTTCTCCAGTTCCTCAGTGGCGAACCTGGAAGTTCGATCGAGTCGGGTCCTCAAGTTCTGTAGGAATAAGGGTATCCCCATTTCGACCTCCTTCGGCTCAGACCACTGCTCTCTAAGCACATCGAGAATGCCTCTGGGTGTTCGGCCGTACATAAGTTCGTACGGGGACGTCCCTAATGAGGTCTGCTTTCTCTCTCTGCAGGCGTAAAGCACGAAAGGTAGCATCGTGTCCCATTCACTCATCTGTCCATCCAGAGCACGCCTGAGCATCTGTTTTATGCTCTGGTTTAACCGCTCTACCAGGCCGTTGCACTGTGGGTGGTAAGCGGCTGTCTGCACGTGGCGGATGCCAAAAGCGTCCCATACTTGGTTCAAGTATTTCGACCGGAAATTGCTTCCTTGATCTGTCAACACTTCTTGTGGGAATCCCACTTTGCAGAATAGTTTTATCAACTCGATGGCCACAGATTTGGCCGAAATATTCCTCAAGGGAACGGCCCAAGGGAATCTGGTGGCTTGATCAATAATCACTAGTATATATTGAAACCCCCGTGGCGTCTTGATGAGGGGTCCTACCAGGTCCACAGCAAGTCTACAGACGGGGTCTGTGATTATAGGCATCGAAACTAATGGCACTCCAGTTGGTTTCTGCGTCGTGACTCTTTGGCATGAGGCACAAGACTCACAGAAACGTGTCGTCTCTCGGAACACCCCTGGCCAGTAAAATCTAGTCAAAATCTGATCCAGGGTGCCCTGCGCACCCTTATGACCCCCAACGGGGTGGTCATGCGCCAGACGTAAAACTGAAGCCTTAAAATTACTCGGGACCACCAGTTGTTTTCTTATTAGACCAGTTCGCAGGTCCTTACTTTCACGATAGAGGATCTCCTCCTCTAGGAGAAATCTTGGGTACGTCTCTCTTTTCTCTTCAGCCTGCTCAAAGGCGTGAGTGAGCGCTGAATCCGCTCTCTGTTCCATTTTAAATGATGGGAACCTTTCCATCACCTCGGCCGGAATCCATGGCATCCCTTTACCTGCTTCCAGCTCCGCTCTTGCTTTAGAGCGGTGTTGCCTCTGTCTTCTTCGCTCTGCCTTCGGCTTCCTTTCCCGGCTTGAGGGGTCCCCTATTAGTCCGTCATGGGAAGGGAGCTCGCCTAGGGAAATATCCTTGGAGCAGGAAGGCTGCTCACCATCTTGCGTATGCGACCTTGTAGAGACTAAAGCCTTCACCAAAGGACTATCTTGGCGGGTCTGACTCTGTCGTAGGGATGAGCATTCATCAGGTTTTGGCTGGATGCAGGTGGAATCTGATTTTGCCACTGGCACTAAACCTTTCTTTAGGATCCTCTTAAACTGTGGCCAGTCACGGCCCAGAACCAATTCCTTTGGTAGCCTAGGTACCACGGCAATTGGCATTTCCCTTACAATGCCCAGGTGTTTTACCTGTAATCTGTACACAGGATATCTAGTGGTTGCCCCATGCACACATTTAATTTTTACTTGTCCTATTGGAGATTCTGGAACCGGTAGACCCTGAGCTTGGATCAGCGACCATAATTTTTTAGAGACCATGGTCTGATCGGCTCCAGTATCCAACAATGCTTTCACCTTTATGCCCTGTAACTTTACATCCAGGACCAATCCTTCACGTATTGCACTGGGGGACTCTCCCACCAAAACAGTTCGTGAAAAGCATTCATACTGGAGGTGTCCTCTCTTACCACATTTAAAACATTCTTTTACATTCCCCCTTGCCTGGGGTTTCACACTTTTCCCACCAGCAAATAGAGGACGAGAAGGGTTCTCCAGCTTTTTTACCTCAGCTCCTATAGCTATCTTGGAGCTCACCCTAGGTTGGGCAACTTTTTCAGCTTCTAAATACCTTTCAGTGAGGATTATAGCATCAGACGTAGTGCAGCAATTTTGCAGTATTAAAAAGTTCTGCACTCGATTGGGCAGAGCAGCCATATACTGTTCAAGGATTATAACATCCATTAGGGTGTCTATATCTCTCCTCTCAGGCTGTAGCCATTTCTGAGCTAAACTACGAACACGATGACCTAGGGCCTTAGGTGTTTCATTATCTCTTAAACAAGTAGCCCTAAACATTTTGTTATATGTAAAAGATGAGAGGCCTAGACGATCTCTTATAGCTGACACTACATCCTCATATGAACCTGCTAAGCTTGGAGGCATTGCCCTATAGGCGGCTAGCGTCTCGCCCGTAAGGGATGCAGCTAGGCGAATTGCCCACTGTTCGCTCGGCCATTTAGCCGAAGTAGCTATTCGAGCAAAGGTATCTAGGAAATCATCTATATCATCGTTTTCACACAATTTTCCCATCACCAAGTCATTACATGCCCATTGTCCATGGTCCATGTTCAAGGGTCCAGCTGTTGCCTGACTCTCAGCTTTGCTCCTTGCCAATGCTTCTTGCTGCTGTGCAAGCCACTTATCCATGGTCTCTATGACCGGCTGCTGCTGCTTCTGCATTGCTTGTAATGCCTGCGTTTGGCTTAACTGCGCCAACTCCGCTTGTTTGTTAAACTGTTGTGCCATCCAAGCACATAGCTCCTTGGGTTCCATGATCGCTGAAACACAATAAACAGAAGAGAAAGGAAACCCAAGTGCGGCACTTCCCTCAAAAAAAAAATGCTACTTTTTTTTTTTTTCACTTAACCTCGCTTAACCTCTATTCAGCATACTTCCCCAGTATCCAACACAAACAGGTTTAATTACTTATTACCTGGTTTAAGTGTTGAGTCAGCTTAGAGGAAGGTACGCTGCTGTCCACGACCTTGCTGCTTCTCCCGGACAGTCTCAGGATGGTCAGCTCACAGGACTTTCCTTCGAATCCGATCCGCACTTTCCAGCAACTCCGTTCCAGGTTTTCGCGAGTCCAATCCAGCAAAAGTGTTGGTTCCGTTCCGGATTTTCCACGTCTTTTTTTTTTTTTTTTTTTCCTTTTTTCCTCAGAAAAAAAAATTCGCCTTTCCAATTTTACTGCTGTGGGTTAACTTGGCACGTCCGTTGCGTTGGCGTATATCCTGCCAACTACGCCACTTGTGACGGCGCGCCCCCGGCCGCACAGCACCTCCTGGTGGCAGCGTAGTAGTTCCACCGGAGGGCTGGAGCCGGGGGGGGGGGTCACTAAGATGTTGTTAATCAGGGTTGGCCAGGTGCGAGGGTCGTGGGTCAGAGCCTTGTGTCAGCCTCGTTACCAACTCCTGAAGAGATTCAGACTTGCACAAAAGTGGTGGGAAAAAAAACAGGCTTTATTTTCCCCTTTAAGCACTAAGGGTTCAAAAACAAAGGATATACACTCCGGTACGTGGCAAAATAAGTCTTTACAGCAGATTTTTAAAGGTGAGAATTAAAATAACCAAACACTGTTAACTTCACAGTATTCTAATATGTAACAGCAAAAAAGGCTTCTTTCGCTCAATGACTCTGGAAGGCCTCTATTTCGCTTCCAGCACAGTATGTGCATTCCATGGGACTCTCACTGTCTTCATACACAGATTCCACTTGCATGGCCTCCTCTGACTGCTCTGAGGTTTCAGGGCAAGTGTCCTTCATGGGATTTAGTCTTACTGTTTCCCACGGCTTAGCAGTCTGGCTAGGCCCACGATTCAGCTTAGTGGCATACCAGAAAGGCATTGCTTGCTCAAGAGGTTTAAAAACATTATCTCTATGTTTTCCTCTAACAGTCCTTTTGTGGCACAAACTGTCCTTTAACTTTTGCTTCTGCTCTTGTCTTCTATATGGAGAATCTCCTTCCCAGGATTCTTCTCCTAGCTTAAGTTCAGGTATGCAATGACAAAGGTTAAAAGTTTTACCTTTTGCTTTGTGTTTGATTCTCTGGGGTGAGGCTGGAGGTGTACCGTGACTGCTGCCTTCAGTATCGGTGCTCTCTGGAGTATACCTCCTGCTTTCCCAGTCTTTTCCTTCTCTGGCCCTTAAGGCCTGTTCTCTTGGGGGCTTCTGGGCCCGGTCTGGCTTGGCTTCGGCCTTCTCGGCCTGTCCTCTCTCTCCCAAGACTGGTTCTCCTCTCCCAGCCTGTCCTTTTTCTCTCAGCTGATGAGGCTTTGGCAGCTGAGCTCCTTGCAGGCAAGTCCCTTGACTCTTGCTTGCCTCTTGACTCTTGCTGGTCTCTGTCTTAGCTCTCCTGCTCCCTCTAGGTAAGTTCTCTGGAAATTGCAGGCATTTTCTTTTTCTTTCAGAGTTTAAAACTTTTTTTCTCTCCAGCAGAGGGTCCGCTGCATCACAGTACGTCGGTACCGACTGAGTCTGCATGGGAACGCTTCCCAGCTTCCAATCAGAAAGCTTTTGGAAGCATCCCACCACGCCTGCGTGCTGCCTTCCCGCCCTTCCCAACTGTCTCTCCTCAGTTTTCGTTTTTCCGCGGAGCCGGCAGGACGTCCTCCTGTCACCGCAGAAAATTTTTCTTTAATTCTTTTGTTTTCTTGTGGTCGCGGCTGTCTTGCCGACTCCACCGGTACCGCCGGTGTTTTCTTTTTTCTTTTTTCTTTTTCTTAAATCCAGGGAATATTTTCCCTCAGTTTTTTGTCTAAAATGTTTTGGGCCTTCTAGGCCTCTCCATATCCCTCATGGAACCGCCAACCTCTTTCCCTAAGAAATGTCTAAGCTGTGGCGGTACAGTTTTATTTTTAGACTCCAAAAACTGGTGTCTAACCTGTTTGGGTCCTGACCGTTTTCCTCCGGAGCCATTAGGCTACAGTATTGTGAGAAGAGATTTTCCACTTCGAGTTTCCATCGATACCGGGTTCCCTTCCAGTGTCAGGGCACCGACCATTTCTTCTTCTACACAGGATCAGGTAACCCACAAACAGTCTGTTAAGACTAGCCAACCCTCGAGTGGTAGGTCTCATGCACAGCATGATGACGGCTCCGGCCTTGCCCTCGAGGGTCCATTGGCTTCAAAACCCCGGCGGGAGTCTTCGGCCTCTAAAGCCTATGAGGGGTTTCAGGTTGTTCCTGGGGCTCACCCCTCACAGAACATACCTGAGCCATGCTCAGTGGTGGCATCCGCTTCGAGCGGTACCAATACCCCGGCATCGGCACTGGTGTTGGACGATACACTCCTCACCAGGGATCGTCATCTGGCTTTCTCGGTACCTTCGGGACCGGTGGATACGCTCCAGATTGACTTTCCAGTATCGGCATCAATGCCGATACTACCACCGACGTCGGTACCCTCTAGACATGCATCGATAGACTCGCTTCCTTCGATGCCGAGTCTGGAATCGATCTCTAGTCTGGAAGACTGGGTACCGACATGTCTTGGTACCGAGGGTGATTACCAAAGGCGTTCGGTTACCTCGGTACCGATTGAGCAGCCACTGATGACTGCTCCGATGTCGGTATTGCCTTCGATTCCGACAGTACTACCGGTATTGCCATCGGTACCGGTATCCGCAGTAACATCGGGGCCAGCTCCTTCTATGCTTCTTTCACCAGGGTCGCTCCTTTCTATACCAAGTCTGGAGTCGATACCTGGCATGGACGATGCAGTACTGACTGTCACAGGTCCTGACCTCCAGTACCAGCATCATCCCTTAAGGATCCTTTTTTGCACCGTGCAGGATCTTATATTCCTATATACTCAAGTAGATCCTCCGATGCCCAGGCTAGTTCTTCAGGTCTAGCCTGCCCAGGGAAGGTTCTCTTTGGAGATCCTTCTTTTCAGAATTTCCTCCTGGATATGGCGAGATCTCTTGCCATTCCTATCCCTGGCTATGATCCTACACAAGGCTCTGTTTCCACTGAAGCAAAGGAAGATGTAATGCTTCCTTTGCATCATTCCTTGCAGGATCTTCTTCTAAGAATGTGGGAAGCACCTTTAAGGGTACCCTCACCTTCTAGAGCAGCTGATCTTCTGTATCAGGTGCCCTCCTCTCCAGGGTTTCAAAAGACTCAACTTCCCCATCACTCCATTGTAGTGAAATCAGCAATGAGGAAGGTGAAAAGTAAGAAGAAGCACTCTTCTTACCCACCAGGTCGTGAGTCTAGGACACTAGATGCCTTTGGACGTCAAACCTTCCAAACATCTATGCTGGCAACAAGGATTCTCTCATATATTTTTTATATGAGTATCTCTTCAGGAGGTCACAAAGAAATTATGTCTTTTGACTCCTTTTCTTTCAGAGCCCAAGACTGCAGACTATTCCTTACTACTTAGTCATATTCAGAATATCTCTTGGTTTCTTACTCGTGCTTCCCTAGACTCTTTTGAGTCTGTTAGCAGAGCTTCTGCTATAGCCATAGGGGCACGACGTAGAGCCTGGCTTCAAGCTTCAGACTTAGACAAATGGGCACAACAAAGATTAGGTAATACTCCTTGTACTGGAGAAAATCTCTTCAATAAGGAGTCTTTACATCAGGTTGCTCAGTGCTCCACTGACTTCCCTGTTTCTGAAGGCTATCCTAAGCCTTCTCCTTCCTCAGTAGGTAGGAAATGCCCTGTCAAACCTTCTTTCCCTAGGAGGAGAAGGTTTTACTCTTCCCCTGCCCATCATACAGATGTACCCAAGCAGGGGAACCATCACCTTGGTCTGAAGAATCCAAACTCTCGCCAGGCTAAACAAACCCAGCAACCATAGGGTTCTGATTAATCTTTTTTCTGCCTCTGGAGTTTAGAACCTATAGTTGGCTTCTTCTCAGCAGAAGTTTTCACTATTTTCATTCTTAACTTTACACATGGCATCCAGTTCTCCTAGATATACTGAGCTGTCAGGATATTCATGTTTATGGGTCACAGCTTTCTCCTCTTCTTCCTGCGAGGAAGAGGGATTTAAGAACTATCACATGATAGTTTTCTGTACCAACATGAATTCTTTCCTTCTACAGACTTACCACAGGGTAAGTCACCTTTCAGCTCTTGTTTCTCTACCATCTTATCCAGTTTTTCCCCTGTAAGAGAGTGGTACCTTTGCACTGGAGGGCTTCTCCTTCAGCCTTTCTAGTCCTTCCATTCCAGTGCGGAGTTTTTTCTCTCGAATAAACTCCCTTCTCTTTGCTTGGGCAGCTCATCAGACAGGGACAGACCTTTCTTACCTTTGTTCTGTCTGTTCTTTCTGTTTTACACAGAAAGATTCTCTCTGCTGTCTTATCAGAAGCTGCCCATGCAGGAGCTTTAGTGATTGGACCACTGGTACTTTTCCACAAGTATACACAGTTGTCCTCCACAACTTTCTGTCTGGCCTTAGTAGTGATTCCAAGACAGTGCATACATCTTTCTTGGGCAATCCTTATCACTACAGGCTTATCACACTATCTTCTATCCTCGCCATCTCCAATTTCTTTGGGTTTGGCAGCATAGTTGACGTGGCTGCTGGTTTTTCTTCAACAGCCAGTTCTATCTCCCAATTCTTCTGCATAATGCTCTCTGCAATTCACAGAGAAGCTTTCCACTATGGGCCCTTGCTAGAGAGCATGGGGTTTTTTCTCGAATAGCTATCCTACATGGTTGAAAAAAGGCTTCCTCAGTCATGCCCCCCATGACTGTGAGGGTTCTTCATACCCTACTTTTTCCTTTTAAAACAGAGGACATAAGCCTTATCTACGTGAAAGACTAAAGAGTGGTCAATTCCTACAGGGAATATGCTCTTTTTTCCTTGCAGCTTGTCCTCCTGGTATCCTACTCCTTCAGGGACAGCACATATTTAACTAAAGTACGCATGATACCCTTTTTGTCTCTCAAGTGGGTCAATCTGGTATCTCTTTCTTATGCGTTCTCTGTCCCTTTACCAGGCTAGAGTTCTACAAGACTCAGGACTTGCTGCTTACTGACAGTTTTTTCATGTAACCATCCTGCTTATTTCACTGGACAGCATTCCCTTCATAACCAGGGGGAATAGATTCTCTATATATCTTCTCAAGTAGGTTCTTCCTTCTTGTTATCAGATGAATCTTTCCTCTTCACATCTCTCATGTGAATGTACTTATAGGCATATCTCTGTCTGCTTAATTGCAGGCATTTATCTTCAACCTATGTATTTATATATATATATATATATATATATATATATATATATATATATATATATATATATGCCTGTCAGCTGTGTGTGCATATGTTATGCCCTTCTAGATCTCACCATAGATATCTATATCCTATCTATCTATCTATATATCTATATGTATATACATACATATATCTATCTATCTATATATATATAGATAGCCATATATATATATACATATATATATGGCTATCTGCCAAGATACTTTTTATAGGTAGATATGTATTTACATACTTATCTATCTGACTGTCTATGCTCATATAGGTTTTTACCCTCCTATATGTTCCAAACAGTGGGCTAACCATGTCCATGCTGTTCCACAGCATGTTTCGGGTGCTACACACACAACCACTCCTGTGGTACTGACAGCCCTATCATAACCCTAAGGGTTAGGTATTCCTGAAGCTCCATGCTACAATATCTTTCCTACCTCTCACCAGTTCGGAAAGACATGGCGGATCTTCAGTACATCTGAGGTTCCAAATCCTCAGACACCTATCCTTTCCCTGGGAATATGGGGTTTCTCTCCGTACCCCTTCTTCCCTCTGGGACTAGGCCAGTTTGTCCAAATCGGTCAGTCTTCCTCTTTTGCTCCTAAGTCTGAATAACTATACAGCCAAAAGAGTTTGCAGCTTTTTCCATAAAGCTTCCCACTGAAGGCCTGCCGTTTTTGTACTACCCCAGTTGAATCCTGGGGTCACCTTTTCTCTTCCAGATTCTGACCTTCACCTTAATCAGTGAGGTCACCTTGAAGATTCCTCTACTGGATCCCCAGTAGATTCCATGAACCTCTCTACTTCCTGCATTCCAATAGGTGAGGTCCATACTGTAATTGTTCTGTTCAATATATATTCATGATATTTATCATACATACAAGGACTCCCTGCCTGTAGTCCTCTCATAGGTTAGCTGTTTTCTACAGCTCCTTTCCTTTTCAACTCCTACCCTCCATCCTCAGGATGCCTGGCCATATGAGGTGTAGCATGTTTTCAATCCCAACATGCTAGGGCTCCAGGCATCTTAGCTTGGGAGTCCCCATATGTGAAGACTCATTCCTGCTTGTTCCTGGAGATAGCACAGTTACTTACCTGTAACAGGTGATCTCTGTGAACAGCAGGAATAAGTCTTCACAACCCACCCACCTCCCCTAGGAGTTGTTTCTCTCTATCTATCTTTTCTTCCCCTCTCTCTCTCTTTGTCTCAGCTTTAAAACTTAACTGAGGAGAGACAGTTGGGAAGGGCGGGAAGGCAGCACACAGGTGTGGTGGGATGCTTCCAAACGTTTTCTGATTGGAAGCTGGGAAGCGTTCCCGCGCAGACTCCGTCGGTACCGACGTACCCATATGTGAAGACTTATTCCTGCTGTTCCCAGAGATCACCTGTTACAGGTAAGTAACTGTGCTTTATAAGCCTAGATGAGGAGAGGAGAGGAGTTGACTAGAGATCCTAGAAAGCCAGTTAAAGACAGAAGAAAGCTGATTAGGGAATAAAACAGCCAAACAACAAAAGGTAGAACCCCCCCCCCCCTTTATTTTCCATTTAGTGATTGGAATCTATCAGTCTTTGTAACTTAGGGCAATGCCATTCAGTACTCTTAACCAGAAAGGAGTGGAGGAGTGGTCTAGTGGTTAAGACAAGGTACTTCAGGCCAGAGGGCCAGGGGTTCAAGTCCCACCTGGGGACAGCAATCTCAGGCCGGAGGAACTGGGGATTTCTAGTCCTATAGGCACTCCTTGTGGTCTTGGGCAAGCCACTTAACCCTCCATTGCCCATGTTCCCTGTAAGTATTAGTGTATGTGTCTCATATCCCCTCATGTTAAATGTATCCCCCAATTGACTTCTTTGACCTGGTGAAAAGCAGGATATAAATACAGCTAAATAAATAAATAAAGCCAACAGGAAGCTGTCTGGATGATGGTGCTGACTGCAATATTCAGTGGTACTATCCGGATTGTGCCACTCAGTATTTCCACAAACCTGCCCTGCACTACTGTCTGTCTTCAGTAAGGTGACTGAGGCCAGGTATTCGGCTAGCTTGGATTTTCTATGTAGCGGCAAAGTTGCCAAGGTGCCTGGTTCCAGGAGTGAAATTTTAAGCTGGTCCTGGACTTCTGACCATCTCATTGTGATGAATTATGGGACCTGCAACACTGATTCCAATGGGTAAAATCAGGGACTACCAATATCTTACTGCATTGCAATGTAAATTTTAAATCAGAACTGGCAAAAAGTCTCACTCCTGGAACTCAGTAACCTGGAACTCTGTAGTGGCCCATACTAATCAGGCTTCTTCATTTTTTCCAGTAGGTATATTGATGTTCCAGGACTCCCTGCAATGTTTAATGTCCTGCCATTTCGACCTTGATGTGTGAGCTCTGGAAGTTAGTGTTGGCATGGTAGAATTGCTCTAGGTCCTGAGCGACATTTTGGTAGAGTTTTGTATTGATTCACAATATGTCAAACGAGAGGATTCCTGTTGTTGTTACTGAGATGATCCTATGGGGAAAATGTCCTAGCTCTGCTCTGCACTGGATTTTGAAGGAGGTGCTGTGGGGAGAGGTTCTGTGGATACAGAATCAGAAGTAATTTTGGAGGAAGGGGCAAGGGGTGGGGCAGGGCGGAGCAAGGGGCGGGGAAAGGGGCAGGGCACAGGCACACTATATGGCGGTAGGGTTGCCAGATGTCCTGATTTTATCAGGATTGTTCTGATTTTTGGAAGCTTGTCCTGACTTGTCCTGAATTTCAGTAAAATTTTGACAGGTGATTAAGATGAACATTATAATACAAATGAAGCTATTTATCTCCAGGAACAAGCAGGAATGTAGTCTTCACGTATGGGTGACATCAGAACCAATGGAGTCCGCGTGGAAACGCTCCCCAGCATTCAATTGAAAAGCTTTTGGAAGCATCCCACAGCGCCGTAGCTGCCTTCCTGCCTTTCCAGCTCTCCCTCCTCAGTTCTTCGTTTTCCGCGGAGCCGACAGGGAGCAATTCTTGTCACTGCAGAAAATTCCTGTTTTTTCATATTTTTGTGGTTTGTGTCTGCCTTCCCGTCAATGCTGGTACTGACCTCCGTTGGTACTTTCTTTCTTTCTCTTAAAAAATAAATCTGTGAAGAAAAGGATTTCTTCTTTTCTTCAGGTGCATTGATGCCATCTTAGGCCTAGGCCTTCCATTTTGTCACAGACACAATGGAAAAAACATCTAGTGGTTTTAAAAAGTATTCTAAGTGTGGTGGTACCATCTCAGCCACAGACACCCATGACTGATGTCTAAAATGCTTAGGACCTGATCATCAGCCATCAGAATGCCCTCTCTGTAGAAAGATGATGAAGAGAGGTCTACAGAATCGTGCTGCAAAGCTCAGCACCCTCTTTGCCTCCGAGATTGTCTCTTTAGTATTGACGTCATTGAGAGCTTCATCTTCCTCCCAAGGATCTCAGGTATCGAAACCTAAGTCTTCATCAAAGGCTGGCCGCCCCCCCAAGGGTAAATCTCCTTCTAAGCATCGAGATGTCTCGGGTGTTGCCCTGGAGGGGGACACACTGACCAAACAACCCCGGTGGGAGGACCTTCCCTCCAAAGCCTTAGTGGGGTCTCAGGATGCTCCCGAGGACTCCACCTCCGGAGAGCTTCTGGTGCCATGCTCAAGGATCATGGACTGCAATTCAGATACCGATACCCAAGCATCGGCAAGTTCCATGGATCAATGTATCCTTGCCATCGAGCGGAGCTTAGCGGCCTTACTGGCGGCCTCGGTTCCAGTAAAACCCTTACAGTCAGTTCGCAGGCATCAGTACCGGCTTCGGTACCAATACAACCTGCATCAACTTTTTTGCCACATTCCACGCTACCGCCCATGCCGGCCCTCGAATCCGTTTCTAGTACCCAATACTTGAGACATGCAAACTCTTCCGGAGGACCCATCTCTGTCCCCACAATGCCGCATGGCCCCACCAGAGGACATGTCATTCCAATACTTTATTCGTGATGTTGCTAGGGGCCTGTCCATACAGTGACATCAGAGAAAGAACCTAGGGCCTAGGAACTGGAAATTCTTCAATACCCGACAGCTCCAAAAGAGGCAACTATGCTCCCTATCCATCAGATACTTCACGACTGCATACTTGTATATGGGAGAAACGGCTATTTCTCCCTATACCTGATGGCTCGATACTATGTACTGGGTATCGGAGTATTCTGGTTTTCAAAAGACACAATTACCGCACCATTCCATGGTAGTGGAATCGGCTATGCGTCAGATCAAGAGCGCGAAAACACATTTCTCAAACCCTCTGGGTAGGGAATCAAGAACCCTCGACGCTTTTGGTTTATGTTGTTTTCAGGCCTCCATGCTATTGGCCAGAATTAGTTCTTACATATTCTATATGGGCATGTTCCTTAGAGAGGTGGCTAAGGATTTGGAGTTAATGGCTCCTCTTCTCCCTGAAGACAAGAGGGTGGATTATCTCACCTTTGTGAAGCATGCTAAGAATATTTCAAAGTTTAACAGAGCAACTTTTGATTGCATCAGCAGGACTTCATCCATCTGGATCGGTGCACGCAGGATTGTTTGGCTGCAAGCATCGGATCTTGAACAGTGGGTTCAAGATAAGCTGGGTAATATCCCTTGCACAGCTGAAAACCTCTTTGGCAAGGATTGGCGCAGACAAGGTCTCTCAGTTGGAGTCTGAGAACACTACCCTAAATAGGCTCTCTAGATCTGCTGCCGACCCAGCTACGAAGAAAGCAGCAAAGAAAGCTTTCTTCAATAAAAAGAAGTATTATCCTATTTATACCCCTGCTGTTCAATGTCAACATCATGCTCCTCAGAAGGGGCAGCAACCTCCAAAACCGCAAAAGAAGGCTCAGACTCCTAAGTATCAGCCACCTGAGCAGACTCAGGCTGCTCTGGGTTTTTGACTCCTTTCTAAAGAACATCGCTGTCCTGCCTCTGGAGAATCCCGGCCCCATCCACATTCTCAGCAGACTCTGTCATTATGCCCACAGGTGGTATCTTATCACCTCGGAGCAGTGGACATTATCCTTAGTGCGGAAGGGATACAAACTTCATCTACGAAGTCTAACCCCCCCCCCCCCCCCCACAAGGATCTTCACTCTCAGCCCTACTGTTCAACGTTTACATGCAACCCATCTGCGCCCTCATCCGATCCTTCAACATCAATCCTATTCCCTCATCTTGGCTTCTTACTTCTTCTCTTGGCTGCTTCTCTTATATTCTCACTATGTTTAATTCTAGTCTTGCCACGGGAATCTTTCCTAAACCCTGGAAGCACGCTTTGGTTCGTCCTATCCTAAAGAATCCTCCTTCTGATCCCTCACTTCCTTCTAATTATCGGCCGGTGTCTAATCTTCCTTTCTTGTCCAAACTTCTGGAAAAATTTGTTTTCGCTCAGCTCTCACCATCTTGATTCCACTAACTATCTTCACCCCCGTCAGTCTGGTTTCTGCCCCGGGCATAGCGTCAACACCGTTCTTCTAGCTTTCACTAATGCACTACATGTAGCACATGATCGTGGTGATGTTTCAGTGGCGGTTGCCCTGGATCTTTCAGCTGCGTTCGATCTTGTTGACCACTCCCTTCTTCTTCACCGTCTTCGGGAAGCTGGTCTCTGTAGCACTGTTCATCACTGGTTTCACTCCTTTCTTTCTTCCCGCTCCTGTGCAGTTCTTTCTTCATCTGCAATCCCTCCTTCTGACTCACACCGTCTCTCTGGTGGGGTCCCCCAAGGTTCTGTCCTTGCACCCCTTCTTTTCAACCTTTTTCTGGCCCCTCTTGCTCTTCTTATCCAGCAGTCCGGTATATCAGCTTTCTTCTATGCCGATGATATTCTCCTGCTTCACCATACTTCCTCTTCCTGTCCCGATCTTTCTCCCCTGAACTCTTGTCTTTCTACTGTTGCTCACTGGCTTACTCTTAACTGTCTCCATCTGAACCTGACTAAGACTCTTGCTATTTGGTTTTCTTATGGTGGTCCCTCCTCTTCACTGGCTCCCTCCTTCTCTGGCACTCCGGTTCCCCTGGTCTCCACGTTTCGTTATCTAGGTGTTCATTTTGATTCTGACCTATCTTTCCGCACCCATATCTCTCATATTGCCAAAACCTCCTTTTTCCTCCTTCGTCAGATCCGTTCCGTTCGCCCTTTTCTTTCCTCTTCTGCCCTAACTACACTGGTTCTATCTTTGGTCATGTCTCGGGTCGATTTCTCTAATTCTTTATTTCTTGGTCTCCCGAAAAATCAGATAGCCAGACTCCAAAGGATACAAAACACTGCTGCTCGCCTTATCACCTCTTCTACCACTCGTGATCACGTCACCCCCCTACTTTTTCATCTTCACTGGTTACCTGTTTCTTTTCGTTCTCAATATAAGATGTTGATTCTGTTACATAAGGTCTTTTATACTGGCATCCCTTCATATCTGGCTGATCTACTTTCTTTCCACTCTCCTAGGCACACCCCTCGTTCCTTTCATCTTAATCGTCTCTCTCTTCCTCCACCCTCCCGTGCTCACTTACAGTTCACTCGTCTCTCTGCCTTCTATTTTGCTGGCCCCGCCCTCTGGAATTCCCTCCCTTCCTCCCTTCATCTTGAACCACTTCACACTACCTTCAAGCACAACCTGAAAACTCACCTGTTCTCCCTAGTGTTTGATGTTCCCTCTCCTTTTGTATGATGTCCTCTTTTGTATGTGATTTAGTCCTCTTCTCGTGTTCTGTCCTGTATTAGTTATCTTCCCTTTCTTTCCTTCCTCTCTCTCTGTCCTTTATAATTTTTATAATCTATAATTTATACTTGATGTTTTAATTTGGTTAATTTTTTTTAATATAATTATTATTATTGTACATTTCCTATTTTATCCTCCAGCTTAGGCTGGTTTTTATGTGACTTTTTACTGTACACCGCCTTGATTGCACTTGAAAGGCGGTTTTATCAAGCTCAATAAACATAAACATAAACATAATTGTCTAATCTATGCTGATGACGTTTTGCTATACATGCCAATCTCGATGGAGCATCCTGACCTCTCCCCGCTGTCCACTTGCTTCGATGCGGACACAGATTGGCTACACACGCAGAAGCTCAAAATAAATTTCAAGAAGACGGAGGTCCTCTTCATCAGCAGGAACCCTGCATTCACTCCGCCCTCCTCACTGAAGGTACATGATGCAGAGCTCCTCAGCAAGCCCACGGTACGGTACCTAGGGGTCACGCTGGACCAACAAATCAACATGAAGGCCCAGATAGGCAATATGGTAAAGGCGATCTACCACAAAATTCGGACGCTTCACCACCTGCGACAGCTGCTAGAGCCAGAAGACTTCCGGACAGTCTATCAAGCACTAGTAATGCCACACTTTGACTATGCTATGCAACACTGCATGGCCTCCCGAAAAGCTCGCTTAACCCCCTGCATCTTGCAATGAATGCAGCTGCCAAAATCCTGCATGGAGCTTCCAGGAGGGACCATACCACCCCAGTTTTGAAACATCTGCACTGGCTTCCGGTACACTGCAGGATCTCCTTCAAGATCTTAATGATGACATATAAAGCCATCAACAAGTGCTCTTCCACCTCCCTCACGGAGCTCGTCTAGACCACCCCCTTCAACAGGGTAAGGAGATCAGCCACCACCAATACTCTGATACTCCCGAAGGTGATCACCAAATGCTCTCGGGCCACGAGAAACAGAGCCTTCGCACTCTGTGCACCTTCCTGTTGGAACGCCCTGCCACCGGCCATCCGGGCCAGCAATAACCTCTCCCAGTTTAGAAAGGCACTGAAGCACCATCTGTTTCTCCAGTATTATACTGAACCAGATGACATCTCACAGCCACCCACACTCCGGACCCAAGCCAGCACCCCCAGCATAGCCACCTCACACACCTTCAGCCCTGCCTTCGAGAGCCCCACCCCCTCGAAATCACCACCCCTGTGTATAGCTGACCCTAACCGTAGATAATGATGAGCTGTCCACGCACCCTGTGACAGACAGCTAGATTGTACATAGTTACGTTGTTAGACCTGTAAATAATGCTGAGCTGCCCATATAGCCTGTGACAGCCAAATTGTACATAGTTTCCCTGTTAGTCCTGTATAAAGAACCCCGTTTTATTGTAAGTCCAGTGCAGACCTGCCTGCACTACACAAATGTGTTACCTGTAAACCGCACTGATGTTAAATAGCGCGGTATAAAAGAAACATTAGACTTCCGGTGGCATGGTGAGCTGAGCGGGACGCATCCCACTTAGCTCCGGAGCCCGATCTCCTTTCCGCCGTTCAATTTAACATTTAACAGCTTTATTTCTCCCTAACGAGGGGGACCTCAACTCTTCATTTTCGGAGCCTCTTTCAGCTGTGGGATTGGGTTGCAAATCCGACCTGCATGGCCACAAAAACCCCCCGACGGGAGAAGCCGCGTGGTGGAGATGCAAAGATGGCGGAGGGGACTCCAGATGCTCTGATGCCGGTGGCCACTGCTGAGTTGGTTGCCGAGGTGTCTCGGGCTGTGGTGTCTGCCCTGGAGGATCGATTGGGTGGCCTGGCTACACAGATATCAGATGTGGCCCAAGCGGTATCGGAATTTGCTAGCCGGGTGGAGCAAACTGAGCGCCGCATCGGCACTTTGGAAGACACGCAAGTGCAGGACGAGGCGCGTATCAAAAAGCTTGAGGAGGCTCTAACAAAATGTCAAGATAAGCTTGAAGACCTGGAAAACCGCAGTCGGCGTAACAATTTACGATTTATAGGGATCGCCGAATCAGTGCCCGAGAAAGACCTCCGTAGCTATCTTGAAAAATGGATACCGGCTCACTTACCCTTGGAGGATGGCAGCGGTGGAATTGTCCTGGAAAGGGCGCATCGGCTGGGACCTCCTAGAGCTGGCGAGAATAGACCCAGGGCTGTTATTGCTCGTTTTTTGAATGCTGCGCAGAAGGAGGAAGTGCTGCGTGCCTCGAGGCAGGCACGGAGATCGGGAATGAACGCCAGCCGAATCCTGATTTTTCAGGACTATTCGGCTGGAGTCTCGCTGCGCCAGAAGGCTTTCAAGGAGGCCTGCGGGCGACTGGTAACGAAGGGCCTCAGATTTACCTTGGCTTACCCAGCGATGTTACGTGTGGAGAGCGGCGGGGACCGTCGGGTGTTCTCCACCCCGGAAGACGCATTGACCTTTTGCGAGAGCTTTGGCTGATTGCGGCTGAAGATGCATGCGGGACATGAGGTGCAGTATGGCTACAGTGACACGTGCGCTCTCCGTACACCGGGTTGTAACCCCTTCGCGAGGAGCCTGTGGCCTTCTAGCTGAGGTTTGCCTTAGTGCCATTTCCCGAGCCTGGTGATGGACCTTCTCCCGGTGGAAGTGGAGCTTCCCCCGCCTGCTGGAATGGGGATGGAACTCTATGTGGGGACCATAGTTTGTATCAAAATGGAGCTACTGGTGTGAGTTTTGGGCGATGGACCTGTGTTATGCGCTATCGCACACATCTCCAGACTGCTTAATGTGCTCTTTGCTATACAAGCTAAGTTTGTTATTATTTTGTATAATTAACAAAAAAGTTCGCTATTATTTTCCTTGCACTTTTCCTGCCTGCTTCGGCGGTTTTACTGGGGGTGAGCGGGCTATCGTTGGGGAGGCTTCTACAATATCTTTTCTTCCCCCTCTCCCTTTTTTTGCTTTCTCTCTAATTTTTCCTTCTTTTTCTCTAATTTCCCTTCGTTTTTCCCTTTCTTTTCTTTACCGATTTTTATTTCTTTTATTTCTTGTTTTTCTTCCCCCTTTTTTTCTTTTTGGTTGCGGATGGAAGGGCGTAAGGGCACTGTTTTCCTGGCTGTTACTCTCTGCTGGTATGCCATTGGTAATTTTCGCGCCCTTTTGGTCAGGCTTCCTCTTGTCTTTTTAACCTGCTCAACTGAGCTTTCGTTGCTCTATCTCCTGCTTTGCCCCACTTATCTTATCTTCTCTTATTTTTCTCTAATTCTCTTTTCTCTTCCACGTCTTAAATTGTTCTATTTTTATTTTATTTTATATTATTATTCTATTCTCTTAAAATTTTTTTTTTTTTTTTTTGCTTCTTTTTATTTTTGATTCTGTTCTATGTCCCTTTCTCCTTTCTTTTCCTCTGCCTGAACATATTATTGATCTTTGCTCTCGTCTGTTTAATATACTTAAGCTATTTTCAGTTACTTATTGTATGTTAATTTAAACTTAAGCTAATTTATTTTAATTCTGTTTAACTTATTTTCATATGTCGCCCTCTTGCCCTCATTTGGGCTCTGCGGTGTAGTGCTCTTTACTGTGCCGGGGCACCCAAGCTTGGGATGGCAGCCTCCCCGGGCGTTCCGGCTGGAGCTTATCCAGCCTGCCTCCCTGCCAGGTGGGGTGGAGGGGGGTGGCAGCTGGATGGGAGGAGGGTGGGTTTTCTCACCTTGTTCCTTCGTATGTCGGCGCCTCGCGCCAGGATTGTTGTTGTTCCTGGTTTGCCCGGGGGGTGGGGGGTAGTGACTCGGGGCCTGGTTCTGGGCAGGTGGCGGGACCGGCCTCCCAGGATAGTTGGTAAATTGGGGGTTGCGGGGAGGGGGGTGCTTGAGTCAGAAAACAAGGGGGGTGTCGTAGCTGGAGTGGGGGAACAGTTGGGACTTCCTAATGGGGGGGAGGGGGGCTTCTCATGCTTACGAAGTCGTGGTGGGGCCCGAGCGGATGGCTGGGCGGTTAGTGGTGGATGGGGGGACAGAAGGGGAGGATGGGATGGGAGGGGGGTTGGAATACAGGGGGGGAGGGGGGGAGGGTACTTAGTTTTTGGGGATTATTGCAGGGGATGGCTTGGGAACATGGGTGGGGGGGGTTTCTAGCAATTGCACGGGGTTTGTCTGTGGGCATAGTTGGCTGTTTGTTATGTGTGCTTGTACGGCTGTCTGTGGTGGATGGGATGTGGTGGCAGATGGGGGCCCTGGGCTGGGGGGGCTCCCACTTTTCTGAGTGGAGATCTGTTGATGTTTGATTGCTCCATTGGGTCTTTGATCCCGGGTGAAGGCACTAGAATAGCCTCTTGGAATGTTTGTGGGCTGGGGTCCCCGATGAAGCGTTATAAAGTGCTCCAACACTTGAAACATCAGCGGTTAAGTGTTATTATGCTGCAGGAGACGCATCAATCTGCGGTGGAGCATGCGAAGCTGGGGAGGGGTCAAGTTTCTCATGTGTATGGCGCACCGGCTGTTGGGAGGAAGCGAGGGGTAGTTCTTTTAATCACTAAATCCGCTAGCTGGGTCGAGGAGCGCGTTGTCACGGACGCAAACGGCCGTTATGTCTGTGTGTGGGGAGTGCTTAATGGTAAAAAAGTGGCTATGTGCTCAATCTATGGTCCTAATGTATATGAAGCCGGATTCTATTCCGCTATTACGCGTTTTTTGGAGGATACTGATGGATACCAGGTTATCATGGGCGGGGACTTCAATGAAGTCTTCGAAGCAGATGTGGACCGCTCCGGTTCGGCGGGGGAGGGCTCGGAGGCGGCTAGGGGGGATCCGTGAGGCACATAAGCTCCTGGACATTTGGCGAGTCCTGCATCCTGGAGAACGGGACTACACTCACTTGTCTCGGGCCCATGGTACGTGGTCCCGCATTGATTTCTTTCTAGTCTCCGAAGCGTTGTTTGGCTGGGTCTCTAGGGTGGAGATTGGACCTGTAGTTGTGTCGGACCATGCAATGGTACTCCTGGAGCTTCGTAGTAGCACTCCCTGTCGCAACCGTCTCTGGCGCTATCCGATGGATCTCAGTGGTGATGCGCAGTTTGAGTCCAATATTCGAGAGCGTTGGAAAGAATATGTGACCTTTAATGATCGGCCGGAGGTTTCTCCCACTCTTTTCTGGGAGGCGGGTAAAGCTGTGCTTCGTGGCGAGATCATTAGCTACCATAGCCAGAAACGCAAACGGTTAAATCAGCGGATTTTGCGGTTGGAAAGAGAGGTGGGTGAGGCGCGGAGGATGATGGCTGGACGTAAGACTGTTGAGACCCAGCGCCGGTTGCGAGAGCTCCAATCTGAGCTGGAGTTGCTCCTCCACCGGAGGGCCCAAAAATCGATGCTGTATTACAGGTATCGGCTGTACCAGCATGGTAATAAGGCTGGTAAGCTGCTGTCCTCTTTGATGAAACCTGCGGGGGGACATCGGCACATTGGGGTCATCCGACATTCGGATGGGACCCTTCACAGACATGTGGGGGAGATCGAAGGTGTCTTTACTGACTTTTTTCGGAAGTTGTACGCAACTGAAGGGGATGGGGAGCGGGAGGGATGTCACTTTTTGGCTAGCTGTGCTTTGCCGCGGCTTAGTGCCGAGCACCTTAGCGTCCTTAATCAGCCAATCTCGGGGCGGGAGGTACAGGAGGGCATTCGGAACCTCAAGAGTGGTCGGGCCCCTGGCGTTGATGGGTACCGCGGGGAGTTTTATAAGGTTTTGGGAATCGCTGTGGTATCCCCCTTGGTGGGGTATTTTGATGACTTAGTGAAGAGGGGGGTGTTCCCCTATGAGGCTAACAAGGCCCTGGTTACTATTCTACCTAAACCAGGGCGCGACCCTCTTCTTCCTGGTTCCTATTGTCCCATCTCGCTCCTAAACGTTGATATTAAGCTTCTGGCCAAAATTATGGCTGACCGTTTAGCCACCTATTTGCCGAACCTGATCCACCGGGACCAGGTGGGCTTTGTTCGGGGCCGCCACGCGGCGTACAGCCTTCAACGCGTGTTGCTTTCTCTCTGTGCGGCGCGGGAGGCGGGGTCTCGCTCTTTGCTTATAAGTTTCGATGCCGAAAAGGCGTTTGATAGAGTGAATTGGAGCTTTATGTACCAAGTACTGGCTGCGATGGGCTTTACTGGTTTTTTTGTCGACGTGGTTCGCCTTCTATATGCTAACCCGATTGGAGCTCTGTTGGTCAATGGGGCCATGACTGCTGATTTCGCGATACAGAAGGGGACTCGCCAGGGATGCCCGCTCTCCCCTCTTCTCTTTGTTTTGACTCTCGAACCCCTTTTGATTAGGCTTCGCTCTGCAGAGCAGTTCCATGGTATCCTGGTGGGGCAGGAGGAGTTTCGTGTGGCGGCCTTCGCCGATGATCTTTTGGTCCATCTGGCGGAGCCCCGTACAGGTTTGCCGGCATTGCTACAACTGATCCAAGATTATGGGCGGGCATCGGGATTCCGACTCAATCTTGATAAATCCGAGGCGATGTTGATCGGGGAGGACGGGCAGAGTGGCTGGCCGGGCGTGTTTCCGCTTCGGTGGGCAGAAGGACACTTTAAATACTTGGGTATATACTTACCGGCGAACCCTCGGGACCTTTACTCTTTGAATGTGTCTAAGATCTTCCAGGCGGTCACGACCTGTGTGGACAAATGGCGTGATTTGCCATTATCCCTGGGTGGCCGCATTGCTTTGTGCAAGATGGCCATATTCCCTAAGATCCTCTATATGCTTCAAACTCTTCCGCTGCTTTTTAAGCGCTTAGACCTTAAAAAACTGGAACGCTTGCTGAGTCGGTTTTTGTGGAAGGGGCGGAAGCCACGGATACGCCTCGAGGTACTCCGGCAGCCCTGGTCGTTGGGTGGAATGGGCTTCCCGGATATCCGTAAATATAACGTCGCCTGTTTACTACGCTTCGCTCGGGACTGGATGTGGGATCGGGATGATTTCTCCCCCTTAGGGATGCTTCGGGCGGCGACACACCCCTTTAGTCCGCGCTATTTGTTACATGCTCCTAGGCCCAGGGGGTTGGCGGTCTCCTTCCGGCAGGTGGTGCTGGACCCCGTACGGAAAGCATGGCGGCATTTCTGTCTAGGGCGGGGGGTTTCCGCGTCTATCTCTCCCTATCTTCCTCTTAGGGGTAACGCGGACTTTTTACCGGGCCTATCGGGGGCGAACTTTGCTCGTTGGGAACAGTTGGGGCTCGTTAATCTGGAGCAGGTGTTGACCCCGGAAGGAGGGGTGGAACGCTTCCCCGTTCTTTGCCAACGGTACCCCTTGGGGGATCGGGATATCTTCCCCTATCTGCAACTCAGTAGTTATATCCGTTCGCTCCGGCGGGACCATTTGAGGGGGGAGATTTGCTCCGCCTTGGAGGTGGCGCTACTGGGAGGCGAGTCTGGGACACGTGTCTCTTGGCTCTATAGCATGTTGTGGGATGCGGTTTTGCCCCTCGACTTGGCTGCGTTGGCTTCAGTGTGGACCGCGGAGCTTGATGAGGAGATTGCGGCGGAGGGGCTTTTGAAGGGGTTAGCGGATATTCCCTCCCTGAGCACGATGGTGACTCATCGCGACACGCAATATAAAATTATTCGCCGCCTCCATTACGCCCCTGCTCGGGCTTGGCGTGCAGGCGTGGGTGCTTCCCCCTGCTGCCCCCGTTGCTCGGAGCCTCGAGCGTCCTTGGGTCACATGTTCTGGACCTGCCCGCGAGTTCAGGCCTTTTGGAAACGGGTCTGCAAGTATGTGGTTTGCTGTTTTCAGCGGCCCGTCTCTCTAACGGCTGGCAATCTGGTGCTGGATGTTTGGGACGAATCGTGGGAGTCTGACCTAGGCCCTGCGGGGTTGCGTTGGTTACGCCTGGTGCTGGTGACCGCCTGCCTGACGGTATTGCAACAATGGCTGACTGGACGGGGACCCACGTATGGCCTCTGGAGAATCAATCTGCATGGGGTTCTGCTCATGGAGAAACTGCGTGCTAGTGGGGTGGTACGACGGTGGCAGCGCTTCTTGGATTGCTGGGGCCCCCATCTGCAATCTCTACCCTCGGAAGAACGTAACAGGATCTTGAGCCTGCCCTGAAGCATTGTTGGTGTTTTGCTTTGTATTAGTGCTCCATTTCTTCTTCTTTTACCCTGGGTCATTCCTCTTCATTCCCCGTATCGGTATTGCTCCACCGGGCTCCCCTTGCTGGGGACCCGCTCACTCCCCCTATCCTTCCCTCGTCCATTCCTTTGTTCATTCTCTCATTTCTTCATTCATTCTATCATTTCTTTAATTCTTTGAATCCCATTTCTTTTACTTCTTGTTTCTTTCATTCTCTTTCTTTTCTGTTTTTCCCGCGGACAGCCTGGAGTGTGTGTGTTCTATCTCCATTTGTCGCATGGCGAACCCCGTGCAGGGCAGTGGTACGCTTGTGGTATATCTATATAGGGGGGGGGAGGGGAACGAGGGGGTAGTACGTGGGTTGGGGTGGGGGGGAGTGGATGAGTCGGGTATCCCAGTGTGTCTCAAATGGGGGCAGGCTTGGGAGAAGAACCCCCCCGGGCCTGTCGGTCCAATGTTTTTATACTCTTTAGATTGGGTTACCCGGGCTTGGCCCCCTTACAGGGTTTGGGCTGTTCTTTCTGTTTGACTGGTTACTCCCCCTGGGGGGGGCGGGGACAGCTGGCTAGCAGTTTTGAGCACGCACTGTTCCTTGGGACCCCGGTAGCCGAGGTGGGCTTTTGGTATATGTTACTTCCTTGTATGCTGCCTTGAATGTATGCTCAGAACTGTTGTACACTTTGGTAATGTTTGGCGCCTTTGTTGTCCTTATCTATGGCCGGGCTGGGCTCTGAGGTCCATCTGTGGCTGTTTTGCTGTTACCTGTGCTGTTTTGTTCTACTGTTGCTACTAGGTGCGCTAGCTGTGTGGGCTTATTACATACTAATAAAATTGTTTGAAACATAAAAGAAACATTAAATAAATAAAAAATAAATAAATAAGTTCAAGATGATCTCCCTGGGGACCCTTCTTCCCTACCCCCAGAGTCAAGATTAGTTCTGTTCTCTAGATCTAAAGGAAGCATACACTCATATTCTTATCCATCCAGAGCACAGAAAATTCCTGCGCTTCATGTTTCAGGGAAGACACTATCAATAGAGAGTCCTGCCTTTCGGCCTTGCCTCTGCCCCAAGAGTCTTCACAAAATGCATGGCAGTAGTAGCCGGATTTCTAAGGACTCTAAGGATATTTGTCTTCCCTTACTTAGACAACTGGCTCATAAGAGCAAGCACCTCTCAGGAGGCCAGTCCGTCTCTCTCATGCACCATGCAGGTGTTACAACACTTGGGATTTGTCATAAATCTTCCAAAGTCCCAACTCATCCCCTCTCAAACTCTAGAGTTCATAGGGACCCTCTTAAATACTCAGCAATCAAGGGCATTTCTGTCCCAGCTCTGCTGTGCTCGACTCAATCAGTTAGCATCTCAAGCATGCCTCAAGAACTATCGTACTGCTCAAGAAATGCTACAATTTCTGGGTCATATGGCATCAACTGTGCCCGTCTGCACATGCACACAGCCCAGTGGACACTGGCATCCTAGTGGTCTCAAGCATCAGGTCGCCTGGGGGAAAAAATAACAGTCTCAATCCTTCTGATCTCGTCTCTCCAGTGATGGCAATCCCCAGAAAATCTCCTTAAAGCATCACCTTTTCAGATGCCAACACATCAATATACCTTGACGATGGATGCATCCAGATGGGGCTGTGGAGCCCATCTCGGATCTCTCTCCACTGAAGAACCCTAGTCTCAGCAGGAGTCACAACTCCACATAAATCTGCTGGAGCTCAGAGCCATTCTCAATGCTCTCAAAGTCTTCCAGGACCATCTTTGTTGCTGCAGAGTCCTAGTCCAAACTGACAATCAAGTAGCCATGTTCTGTGTGGACAAGCAAGGTGGAACAGGTTCTTGGACCCTCTGCAGCGAGGTTCTACATCTCTGGTCCTTTGCCATACATCATCGCATTCACCTCCATGCGGTGTATCTGCTGGGCAAGCATAATATCATAGCGGACAGACTAAGTCGAATCCTTCTCCCCCATGAGTGGTCTCTTCATGTAGACAAAGTCTCTCACATTTTTCAGATCAGTGGGACTCCAGAGATAGACCTGTTCTCAAGTCCTCAGAATGCCAAGCTAACTCACTTCTGTACCAGGACTCATGCGCCGGACAGCCAGCAAGTGGATGCTTTTCATCTCCACTGGGGTCAGGGCTTCCTATATACCTTACCTCCCATTCCCTTAATTCCCAAGACTCTTTTCAAACTCCAGAGGGACAGGGGCTTCATGATACTCATAGCACCATGCTGCCACATCAACTGTGGTACCTTCTCCTTCGACATCTGTCTCAGGCTCAATCTATCGATCTGGGGTCTGCTCTAAATCTCCCCTCTTAGGAGGAGGAGACACTGCTCCATCTCAATCCACAGTTGCTCCATCTCACAGCATGGCTGCTGAAGGCATAGCTTTCCAAGGCATTAACCTTCCCCAGGAGGTTAAGGACATCCTCTTAGCTTCCAGGAAGCCATCCACCAGGTGGTCCTACACTTTCAAGTGGCGTAGGTTTTCTTTCTGGTGTTCTCACAAGAATCTTAATCCCTTCTCAGCTTTGGTGGAGGCACTGTTTTAGTATCTTCTCCACCTATCTTCTTCTGGACTCAAAACCAATTCGGTAAGAATACACCTAAATCCAATTGCGGCCTCTCACATGCCCTTAGATGGCCAGTCCATCTCTTTTCAGCTGCTCATAGCACGCTTCATGAGGTGTCTTCTATTAACCAATCCTCCCACTAAGCCACCTCCAGTGGCATGGGACCTCAATGTTGTTTTAGGGCAGCTTCTCAAGCCACCCTTTGAACCCCTTTATATATATGCATCAGGTCCCGAGCACATTAGTTCCTTTATATGATTTTATATGTTTATATGATATTGGTATTTATGTATTCATTATCTTATGGTATTTTTTTGATGGTGTTTATTGCTTTTATTTATCCACTTGCCGTCTGTTCATTTACTGTGATTTTAATTGGTTTGTATATTTATGTTTTTAGTTTCTGTGCCTGGCTAGCCCCTGACGAAGGGTGACGAAACACGGCCTGTGTCGGGCGGTCAAAGGCTAATTAATAAAGAATTGTCTTTCCATCTTTATCACGCCTTGGACTGGTTGCCTTAGCTTTTTTTTTTTTTTTTTTCAAAAAAGTGTTTATTGAAAGCACATAATATGGTACAAACAGTAAATAAAAAGTTGCTTCAATTTTTTTCAATATGCAGTCATAAAACAAATACCGACATACCCCGGGCAGGGCTGTGTCTTGTCCTCCGCCCCAGGGTGTTACAACGGTACAACACAAAATTTTTCCTTCTACCAAACCCCTCCCTTCCCCCCCCCATCTCCCCACCCACCCCTCCCTCCCGGGATCTGGGGGACCTATCAGGCCATCTCTCCTCAGTTGGCTATAGACCTCCGCAAAGCCTACCCCAAGCATAAAATTTCACTACGAATTTTGGGCCCCAGAATTTGAATATATGGTGTCCACACCATAAGAAAAGAGGCCCAGCTCCGGGGGTGTCTTTGTGCACTCCTCCTCTCCAGAAGCATAAACTGGTGGAACCCATTGCGCCACTCCCAAAAGGAGGGGGCTGCAGGCTCCAGCCACCGCCGCAGCACAGGACCCTTCCCCACCAGACATGCCTTCCGTATCAACAGTTTCTGCCACCTACCCTTCGGGTGGAGTGGTCCCAGCTGATCCAGCACCACGAGCCGCCCTGTCCAGCATACCTGCTGTTGCAGTAGGCCGCTTAAAAAATTCGCTATCTTTAACCAATAGCGGCGAATATGCGGGCAGCCCCACCACATATGGACCAAGTCTGCTAACGGACAAGCACATTTCGGGCATCCCCCATAGTCCGTGAGATGACTACGCAGTGCCCGCCTCGGAGAGAAATGGGCTCGTACAATACTCTTAAATTGGATTTCCCACCATCTAGCTCCCTCCACCAGCCGGGCTACCCGGCACAACGCAGCCCAGATAGAGCCCGGAGCCACCTCACAACTCAGTTCCCGCGCCCAGGAAGCCTCCTCTGCTGAGTAGTCTACCGGCATCCTGTAAGGTTCCAATGCTTTCTTAAAGTATGTAATAGTAAGTGCGGTCCCCGCCTCAAGGGCAAAGAATTCTAAGATCCGCGCGGAATGGTCAGTTCTCGTCCCGCAACTGAGCCCACATAGTGAGATAACTGCAGGTACGGAAACAAAGAGGCCTTAGGACACAAATCATATTCCCGACATAACGCTTCCAAGGATTTACAACGCCCGTCCAAATCAACTACATGCCCCAGCAACCGTATCCCGACCTGCGCCCATTGACCGAAGGGGGCCGACTCCGAACCCGGTGGAAACTGGGCATTGCCTTGTAACGGCAGCCAGCTCGAAATCTCTGGTGAACTCCCCCACAGTTTATTAAGCCTCTGCCAGGTACGCCGCGCCGCCTGTATCAGCACACTATTCACTACGCGACTCGGTAAAACCGCATGCGGTAGGTGTAGAACCGCCAGCAATGAGTGCGGTGCTACCAGGGCCTCCTCCAACTCCCTTGGGGTATGCACCTCAGTATTACCAAACCAGTCCCCCAGGTGTCTAGCCTGGCAAGCCAAGGCATAGGCCCAGAGATCGGGCACACCAATTCCCTCAGATCTCCATCCCCCCTTCAAACGGCGCATCGGTATACGCACTCTAGCTCCCCTCCAAAGAAACCCATGAAACTCCCGTTCGATACGCAGAAGGTCACGATGTAGCAGCCACACCGGTAAAGTTTGTAGCCAGTAAAGGATCCGTGGCAGTATCACCATCCCCAAAACTGCCGCCCTGCCTAGTAAGGACAAGGGGAGAGGTATCCAGGCCTGGAGCTGCGAGCGAACCCTGGACCAGATACGCTCGAAGTTCCGCTTATACAGCACCGATGTATCTTTAGTGAGCTCGATCCCCAAATAAATAAAGGAGGCACCGGCCCATCGCAACGGGAAGCTCCCTCCCCAATGCCCCTGAAGCCGACCCCCAACATCCAAGGCTTCCGACTTGTCTCGATTAATCCGCAACCCCGCAAAGTCACCATAACGAGAAAACTTGGCAAGTAAACACGGCAACGAGCGTTGCGGGTCGCACAAGTGGACTAGAATGTCATCCGCGAAGGCGGCCACTTTAAAACCACAGGGCCCAACACGGACACCTCGAATCTCGTTAGAGTCCGCTATACTCCGCAACAACGGATCCAGTGTCAGCACAAACAATAACGGGAAGAGTGGGCAGCCCTGGCGAGTGCCCCGTTCGAGGTTGAAGGATTCAGACAGCGCCCCATTACACAAAATACTGGCTGTAGGGTTTGCATATAGTAACTCCACCATCCTAATAAAGGGGTCACCCAGCCCATACCGGGGCAGGAGAAACTTCATGTAGTCCCAATTGACCCGGTCGAACGCCTTCTCCACGTCGAAACTTATCAATAAGGACTGTACCTCTCGCGCACGCACCCATTCCATAGAAGCTAGTATCTTCCGCAAGTTCCGCACAGCATGCCGCCCTTGTACAAAACCCACTTGCGACTCGTGTAACAAGCCCCCCAGGACGGCAGCCAAACGGTCAGCTAGGACCTTCGCTAGCACTTTCAAGTCGAAATTCAATAAAGAAATGGGCTGATAGGAGGCAGCCAGCATAGGGTCCTTACCGGGCTTGGGTATCAAAGTGATAAACGCATGATTCATTCCCCAACCAAACTTCCCCTGCTCCACCCTCCGGCGGTACACCTCGGTCAGAACAGGGGCGACTCGGCTAACTAGTTACTTGTAGAACTCCGCCCCAAACCCGTCCGGGCCAGGCGATTTGTAGCAACTAGCCCCCAAGATTACTTTATGGACCTCCTCTTCTGTCACCGGTGCACCCAGCACCGAGCGCTGCTCCGTGGCCAACTTAGGGAGTCGCAACCCCTGGAAGTAGCTTTCCATTGATGCCATAGACCCTGTGCTTCCCTGATATAACTTCCAAAAGAAAGTACGAAACACTTGGGCTATCGCCTGGCTATTTTTATGCAACTGGCCCTGATCGTCACGTAATGCCACTATGGAGCGGGTCCCTCTACTGCCTCGTAGGCATCGCGCCAAAAGTTTCCCCGGTTTGTTCCCAAAACGGTGGAGCTGATACCTGTAGTACAACAAAGATTTCTTTGCCCTCTGATGAAGTAACTCATTGAGGGACGACTGCAGCTCCCAAAGCAATCGTTTGTTAACCGCTGTAGGATTCCCCGCGTACCTTCGACGGGCCTTTACGACCTGTCTTTCCATTTGAACTATTCTTGACGCAATTAATTTCTGCTTCCGCGCCCCATAGGCAATAATATCGCCACGCAGGACCACCTTTGCTGTTTCCCACAGTAGCTCTGGCTCATCTCTATGCTGCATATGGTTATCCATAAATTCCCCCCATCGCTGTTCCAAATAATTATGAAATTCAGCATCAACATACAGCCCCAAGGGGAACCGCCAAATTCGCTGCAAGGGAGCAGGGTCCCCCCACTGCAATTCCACCCATACTGGCGCATGATCCGATATCACACCAGGGCCAATCTCCGCTTCCCCAACCTGTGCGAACAACCGTTCCGAGAGCAGGACGTAATCAATCCGCGCACTTGAGTCATGGGCTCGCGATTGATGTGTAAAATCCCGTTCCAAAGGATGGAGTAAATGCCACGGATCCACCAACCCCAAACGGCACCATAGGTCCTGGAGCGCCCTGGTAGTCGGGATCCGCCAACCCTCCCGCCCGCCTCCTGATGTGTCTAAGTCAATGTCCAAGACCCCATTGCAATCTCCCGCCAGAATCAGAGGGGCATCCAGTAGCTGTTCAACCTGTGAGGCCAAACAGGCATATAAAGATTTATCCAAGATGTTTGGGGCATATAGGTTACCCAGCACCACCCGCCTCCCCTCCAAGTTACCATATATAAAGAGATATCTACCCTTGGGATCTACATATTGCTGCTCGAGTTCAAAGCGCACTCTTTTATGAATCAGCAGGACCACTCCACCTTTTTTCCCATGCGCTGGGGCACCCCAACTCTGCCCTACCCAAGCCCTCTGCAATTTTGCATGCTCCTCAGCAGTCTGGTGGGTTTCCTGCAGGAAGGCAATATCGCACTGCAGCCTGGCCAGAGCCTGCAACACCTTATATCGTTTAACAGGGTTACCTACCCCACAGATATTCCAAGAAACAATCTTCAGTTTAAGGCGGATATACCACCACAAGTAGGCCAATGTGCTAACCTTCTCTGAGTGAACCCCCCCCCCCCCCCAGCCTGAGGTCCACCCCTAATCACTCTCAATTTCTCAGTTTTCTCAATCCGTGTGACCCCGTGATCCCATCGCACCCCTCGCCCCTCTCTCCCACTAATCCCCCCCAACTTCCCCTCCCCTCCCTGGCCTACGCCCACTTCCCTCATCTACCACCCCCCTCCCCCTTGTCCTTTACCCAACCCCATCTCCCCCGTTCCACTCCCCTAGTCCCTGGGCCCTCTCCACCTTCCCACTCTAGAGAAGCCCAACCGAGGCCCCTCTGAGTGCGCCCCGCCCCCCCGCGCCCACTAGACGGTAAATTATTGATCCCGCGATCAGACTCGACCGCCGCCCACTTTACCGCTAGCATGTACAGAAGTCCCTAGTTACCCAGGCAATCCAACTCCCATACGGCCCTGAGCCCCCCAGGACCCCCCGTGGAGGGGCATAGAAAACAGCCTGCAGCTAAGCCCCATATATTGCCAGGCCGGAAAACAAAACATAGTCCCTAACAGAGGATGGGCCTCGCTGCAGTCTCTGAGATAATACAGTGCAGGTAACAATACACAAGGAACCAATCAAGCTCTCAGCAACAACAGAAAACAAAACAGAGAACCTTAAGGCCATTAATGACAAGTGCATATGGCTCACCCAACAAACCTCCCGATACCATAAAGCATATAAAATTAACTTCCGGGTGTGCAATCAGCTATGCTATCCTCTAGCAGCCACATTGCTCCAGTCCCACCGAAAATAAAAAGGAAGGAAGAAAAAAAAAAAAAAAAGAAAGACCCAGACTACTAAGGTCAGGCCCCAGGACCCCTCCCCCATGCACAGCACATAGAAAGCAAAAGAGGGGGGGGGGGACAGCCCGCCCCCAGCTGCCCACCCAGAAGGCATCGCGGCATAACACCGCGCCCAGCACAGTCAGTTATTAGAATACCCAGCAAAGGACAAGCACCCCCCCACCCGTAGTCAACTGCAGAGTGTCCTAGGGCCAGCCTGCTTACAAAACCAGCATTCCTGGGACAAAATTAAGACTGTATATTAATAATAAAAGAAAAAGAAAAACTCCATGCCGCTGAAGGCATCCAACTCCTAAACATAACTACACTTAATATAAGACTCGCCCAAGGAAAGGAAAGAGACAAGGGTAAGGCAAGGTGTGAAACACACTCAGTAGGATACATTTCTAAGTAGACTATCAGAATCTGAAACAATGTTGCAGGATCGCAATAAGGCAAGTTTGTAGCTAGAGGGGAAGTCCAAAGTGCATAATGTAACTCGGCCAGTGTTCACTTATATTAGCCTAGCGGGTACTGAGGCCTTCCTCACACCAAGCTGCCATATTCTTCACTCCCGAAAAGGAGCCAGGTCACCGCCAAACGATCAGCACCCTGGAGTATCAATGTGGCGACGCCGAGGCTGCCTGTCCCTTGGCAATAAGTTGGTTCACATAACCCTTTGCCTCTGCAGCCGCTGTAAAAACATGATGGGATCCTTCATTCATCACATGTAATTTGGCAGGGTATTGTACAGTGAACCGGATCCCCGCACCAATATGTTTTTCACAGAGGGGGGCATATTCTCGGCGTTTCCGACTCAGCATAGCTGAATAATCCTGTGCAACACGGATTTTAGAGTTGTTATATAGGACTTCCCCCTTCTGTCAATCCGCTCTTAAGATCCTTTCTTTTTGAGGGAAGTATAAAAACTTTACTAGCACGATTCTAGGACGGGTGTCCCGTGTCTGTTTGCTGCCGACACGATGCGCTCGTTCAATTTGGAGCTGGTCACCAAGCTCAGCACCATCTAGGATCTGCACAAGGAGCGCTTCCAGATAGCCCCGTAAATCTTTATCTGAGACGGCCTCGGGGGGATACCCATAAACTGTAGGTTGTTGCGCCGTGACCGGTTCTCCAGGTCATCCAGCTTAGCCTCGTGCACTCCGAGTTGGTTCTTTAGGCCAGCCACCTCCGTCTCCAACACCTCTATTCTGTCTTCCGCCTGCCCCAGACAGTCTTCAGCCTCACGAAGTCGATTCCCTAGGCTATCGACCGAGGCACGCAGCCCATCCATCTTCTCGTGGAGTGCATCAAATTGCGGCGAGAGGGCCGCGGCTACAGCCGCTGACATCGCATCCAGTGAGGCAGGGGATTTAGGTGAGCTGGGCGCCAGGGCTGGGTCTGCCATCTTGCTCGTGCCAGCCACCCGTTCCTGGTCTCTCCTGGTCGCTTTAGGTGCTACCGCCATGCTGTCCGTCCGCAATAGCCACACTAAATGATTCTGCAGGCACTCCAACACACTCTGGGCACCCTCTCGTCTGTTTTCCGCGGGGGTTACATGGTTTTATATCGCCGGCTTGGGCAAACGGGTACGGAGCGCACTCAGGATGCGACCACTACCCTGCCCGCATCACGTGACCTCCCTTGCCTTAGCTTTTTATCTCCAGAGTACTCAAGAACACTGGAAAGCTTCTCAGCTGTTCATCTCCTTTGACTCTAGTCACCTCAGGTTGCCAGTCTTCAAACGTGCTCTCTCCAAGTGGATAGCTGACTACATCACCTTTGCTTATGAGAAGGCAGGATTCTCCCTCAAGGGTAATGTCACTACTCATAATGTTTGAGCCATGGCTACCTCAATGGCAAATCTACATTCTGTAGCTATTGATGAGATCTGCAAAGCAGCAACTTGGTCTTCAGTCCATATTTTGCTGCTCACTATTGTCTAGACAAGGACGCCTGCCAGAATGTCATGTTTGGCCAGGCTGTTCTCCAGCATTTCTTTCAGACTTAGAGGAACTCCTACCCTCCATCCTGGGTTTTGAAACCAAACATCCATGCATGACCTCTTCAGGCATAACATGTTAAAACCCTCTGCCCAGTGTGCAGTGGCGGCCAAGAGAGCAAATAGAATGCTAGGTATCATAAGGAAAGGAATGGAGAATAAAACAAAGGATATTATAATGCCTCTGTATCATTCCATGGTGCAACCTCACCTTGAATATTGCGTGCAGTTCTGGTCGCCGTATTTTAAAAAGGATATAGCGTTATTAAAAAAGGTACAGAGAAGAGCCATCAAAATGATAAAGGGGATGGAAGGATACCCCTAGGAAGAGAGGCTAAAAAGGTTAGGGCTCTTCAACCTGGAAAAGAGATGGCTGAGGGGAGATATGATAGAGGTCTATAAATTAATGAACGGAGTGGAACGGGTAAACGTAGATAGATTGCTTACGCCATTAAAATATAGAAAGACTAGGGGACATGCAACGAAGCTACAGGGTAAACTATTTAAGACTAATAAGAGAAAATATTTTTTCACTCAACATGTAATCAAACTCTGAAATTCGTTGCTGGAGGATGTAGTGGGCGCTGTTGGTATAGCCGGGTTTAAAGAAGGTTTCGACAAGATCCTGGGGGAAAAATCCATAAACCATTATTAAAGGGGACCTGGGATATCCACTGCTTGCCCCAATACAAGTATCATGGAACCTGTGTCTTTTGAGGAGACTGCTAGGTACTTATGACCTAGATTGGCCACTGTTGGAAACAGGATACTGGGCTTGATGGACCTTGGTCTGACCCAGTATGGCATATCTTATGTTCTTATGCTACCTTCTCAGATTAATCAAAGACCTCGAAACCTTTAGAAAAGAGTTAAAGACTCTGGTCTTTATTGAATACTATAATAGCCCCATCTGAGGTAGTAGCAGGCACACAACAAACACAGCCGCCCAACAATGCATTCCCCCACCGTATCATCTAAAATCAGTTACTACCCTCTAGCTGGCATCTTAATAAGTATTCTGGCTAACATTCCTAAGGACATGTATATATGTTAATAGTTTCTATGTAAATAGTTAAATGTATAACCATTTATTATACTGTTCTATGTAGACTGTTAGGTTCAATGTGATCTATGGAAAGGCAGTATAGAAAAATGTTTCAAATAAAAATAAATAAATTATTCTCATAGATATGGTGCTACAGGAAGTGATGTGGTGGTAATGTCTTTATTGCCTTCTTACCTCCTGTGTGTCTAGGGGAATCAGATACTGAGCGGTCTTTCCTTGGAGGAATACAAGAGCGTGCTGAAGGTGATAAAGCAGGCCATTCTCTCTACAGACCTTGCTCTCTACCTGAAGTAAGTACCAGAGAGCTGAGCAGGAAGCCTGGAAGCTGCATCATAGGCAGAGCATCAGAGCTTAGCTGTCATAAGGTTCTTTTCTAATAAGTTTCCATACCAGTGCCATGTAAACGGATCGTATGCAGCTCTTTCAGTGTTTGTGACTCAGACACAGCAGAAGGTAGGGAACAGATACATGTGTAGTAGAGGCTGGCTGCAGATGTGCATGTGATAGAGGCTGACTGCAGATGTGAAGGTATGGAGTCTGGCTGCACATGTGGCCGTAAAGGAGTCTGGCTGCAGATGTGGCTGTAAAGAAGGCTGGCTGCAGATGTGCATGTGGTGGAGGCTGGCTGCAGATGTGGCTGTAAAGGAGGCTGGCTGCAGATGTGCAGGAGGCAGGAACTGATTGCAGATGTTTGTCACAGCTGGCTGTTAATAGACTGTTCACTCTTGGCAGGTGATGGCCTGATGACTATTGCTTGGCTGCTGAAGTTGTGCTTTTCTCTCTGCAGGAGAAGGGGAGAGTTTTTTGATCTAGTAAGAAGAAACCTCTTCAGGTGGGAGAATGCTGAGCACAAGGAGTTGTTTGTGTAAGTATTTCAGCGTTGTACCTGCCGAGGACATTCGGTGGGCCATGGGACTCTGCACTGAGTTCCAGATTGCGCTCCGCTGTCTAATACTCTCCTGTACAGAGCTGTAGTAACTCTGCGGATTGTACATGGATATTTAGACATAGAAAGACATAGGCATAGTTTGCCTGCTCTGTTAGGGCACTCACATTAATGGCGAGAGAGGGGTGAACTTTCTTGCCCTCTCCTCAGCCATTTAGATTGCTCCCCTCCCCACCCTGCTGACACGCACTCGCTCCTCCACACATACACCTCCACACACGTATTCACACACTATCACTCTCTGCCCCCTACCCCCTCCTTCCCAGCAGCATGACACAATAAAACATTTTCAAACTTTTCTATTTCTTGATGTATTCTTATCTTCCAGCTTGTTTCTGTTTTATTTTTTACTACTTAAATTTATTTCTCCAGCCTTCCCTTATTAATTTATTTTCCTTTAGCTATGTTTTTTAAAGGAGTTATGAACTTTGTCTATAGGAAACGGATCTCAGACACAATCAGCTCTCACATGATTTATGCAGAATGAGGCTGCCAAGCTCGTATTGAGAGGAAGACGATGGGGATGGGTGACCCCATATTTACATGAGTTGCACTGGCTGCACATAAGAACCAGGATAATTTTTAAATGACTGTTTTACATTTAAGGGCCCTTTTACTAAAGTGCACTATGCTGTTAATGCACATTCCATATCATTCTGCAAGACCAGTCCAGACAAGGGAAATAATGTCCCCTTGCCAGCAGATGTTGAAGACAGAGGAGAAAACCTAGAAAATCACTGGTATTAGGACTAGTGCAGCCTCCAGTATTTCACTGTCTCCAGCAAATGGTGGTTTCTGGACTGGTGCAGCTCGGAGATTTTAGGCTTCTAGGCAACCATCCTGTGAGGTGCCTTCCCAATGGAGACAGTGTATTGGTGATCTCCAGGATGTATCTTCAGATACCCCTCTGGAGATTTCACTTGGAGGGCGTTTTGGGCTCCCCATCAGCCTAGGCTGGCTAGTTGAGCCAAGGTTAGCTCCTTAAGGTGGTCCCTGCTGTTTCCTTCTTCTCTCCCTTCCTCCCCTCTCCCTCTTTCGGGATCTCTGCTTTTTGCCCTTCCCCTCCCCTCCTTCGAATTTATGCTGCTCAAAGGCATTGAAAAAAATACAGTGATAAATCAAATTTAATATGGGGGGGGGGGATTTTCAGTCCCCTCTGGGGCAGCACAGAGAAATTTTTTATTTTCTTAGTAGCATTTCCCCCAGAGCAACTTTAGCTCATAGGAGGAGGTTTGCCAAGACTCCGGTTTAGCAGAGTAAGGCCAGTCCTCCGTAAGGTCAAGGTTGGTTGGTGGTTTTGGAATTTCTGTGATGGGCTTGAATCAGTCTTTGCTGTGGCAATGCACGCTTGATATTAGTATAGCTGGCACATGCACGGCTATGGCCTAGGATGCGTGGTGCTGCCGGTTCTCTTCTTTTTTGCCTTGCTTGGCTGCAGCCTAAGGCTACGTGGTTTCTGCATAATGGGTGGCCTGATATTATGGAGCAAGGCCTTTGTGCTCCAGGTGATGCTGACCCAGGGGAGCCGTCCTCTGTAGAGCACAGTTCTACCAGCAGATTTGGGTTACCGCATGGTCATGACAGTTAACGCCTGTTGATTTACATGCTAACTGCCAATAGCACATTAGGGTGCCAAATGGGCAGGTTGGGGGGGGAGCATGGACGTGGTTATCATACTGCAGTTAACACAGGGTTGCATGCATTAACGCAAGTTCATGTAACACTACCTCCACATGTGAAGATAATGGTAGCACTGTGCGGTAGGGTTCCCATTCACATGTTAACTATTGGCAACATGTTGACCAAAGCCTCCAACAGTTACTGTTAATTGTTACTTTAAATGGCATTAAGTGCAAAAACCTAACACACTTTAGTAAAAGGGCCCCTTAGAGTGATTCACGGTCAGACTCCAGAATTAGTGGAGCCCGATTCCAGTAGGGGCATGTGCGGGCCATCCAGATGGCCCCAAGCAAGATGGGCCTGTTTGGACCTGATTCTGGACCGTGGGAGCAAAACGGTCCTATGGTGGCCAGAATCGGGCCCAAGGACGGCTCAGCATGTGGCTGCCACCTGCGGGGAAGTCCTCCCCACAGGCACACCTCAGTTCTGCAGCTCTGGAGCCACTTTTCCCTGCTGCTTGACCCTAGGCTGGCCTGCAGTGGCTTGGATAGGGCAGTGGGGATCCCCCCTTGCAACTGACCCAGGCCCAGGGTGGAATACTGGCCCCGATTCTGCCAAAAATGGTGCTTATTCCACCTTTGAGCATTGAACACCTGGCTCTTTCAAGCTATAGCACATGAAGAATTGGTATATTTTGTAATAACTGTATGAGAACTAGTCGCATACATATCTAGGGGAGCCCTTTTACTACAGCCTGGTAACCAGTTAATGTGTGCTTTAACACGTGGCAACTGGCAGAAAATGACCACGAATTAAAGTGCAATTAATTGGCCATCGCGAGTGGGCATGGAGAACACATTGCCATTAGTGTGAGACAAATGTCATACGCTCACTGGCAATGTGACAGCATGAGTGCACAGCTAACGACATCGCCGTGAGTGTCGTTAGCTGCGCCCGTGTTAAGGTCACGCTGTAACTGGCAGGAACATGCAGGTCATACCTCCACATCTAATGCGAAGGCTTTGCCCTTAATTTGCATTACAAACACGTTAAGTGCACAGTCTTACTGGACTTAGTAAATGAGCCCCTAGCTGTATCAGGAAGATTTAATTTTTTGTGTCCTAATCACGAATAAGTTGCTGTGGCCCCGAAGGTCAGCAGTGACAGCTAGCTGCCGCTGCTGAACGCTGAACGAAGGTATTTAATGCCGTGGCCTTCTCCAGGCCCTGGCATTGAAGATCTGGGTTGGCCAGATTGCCAGGAAGCTAATTAGGCAGCAGCCCAGTTACCTGCTGCGGCAAACGTTAGGCCAGCCTTTACTGCGTCTGACTTTCACTGTGTGTCAGTAACTGGTCAGTGGCTCAATATCACCAGTGCCCTGTTATAGATGGCGCTATCCTGCAGTGGCGTCATCTGCGGATATTCAGCAGCATTAACCATGATACTGCCACATAGCAGATGCCATCCTGGCTCAGACAAAAGGTCCATCTAGCCCACTATCCTCTTTCCAGTAGTGGCTAATCCACGTCATAAGTACCTGGCAGGTTCCCAAAAGCTAGACAGATTCCATGCTGCTTATACAAGGGGTAAGCAGTGGATTTCCCGGGTCCTCTTTAATAATGGCATATTAACTTTTCCTCCAGGAACTTCTCCAAACCTTTTTAAAACCCAGCTACAGTAACAGCTTTTACTACATCCTCCGGTAATGAATTCCAGAATTTGATTACATGTTGAGTGAAAAAATATCTTCTCCTATTAGTCTTAAATTGGCTACATTGCAACTTCTTTCTGTATCCCTTAGTCTTTCTACAAAGCCTTTTTAAAAAATTGGCATTACATTGGCCATCTCCAATCTTCATGTACTACAGATGATTTTAAATATAGTTCACAGGCTAGTAATAGCTGGTCTGCAGTCTCATATTTCAGTTGTTTCAGCACCCTTGAATTTATATCATCTGGTCCAGGTGATTTGCTAATCTTTAGTTTATCAAATAGTTCTAATACATCTTCCTGGTTTATCAAAATTTGTTTCAGTTCTTCTGATACATTACTTTTAAATACCCTTTCAGGCATGGGTAACTTCCCTACATCTTCTTCAGTAAAGTCTGAAACAAAGAAGTCATTCAGTCTATCCACTATGGCCTTGTCCTCCCTTTACACCCCTTTTACCCCTTTATCATCTAATGGTCCAGCTGACTCTCTCACAGGATTTTTGTTATGAATGTACTTGAAAACATTTTCATTGTGTGCTTTTGCTTCTACTGCAAGCCTTTTTTCAAATTCTGTCTTTACCTGCTTTATCAATGCCTTGCATCCAACTTACCAGTGCTTACGTTGTTCCCCATTTTCGTCATTTGGCTCCTTTTTTCCATTTCCTGAAAGATGCTTTTTGGCTAGGGTTTTTCATAAGGGGACGAACAATAGCATGCTTCAAGGAAGAAGGGAAAGAACCGGAGGAGAGACTGGAGTTGAGGATGGAGAGCAGGAATGGGAGCAGGGCCAGAGATGGTTCCGACAGCCAGTGAGAAGGAATGGGATCGGAGGGGCAGGTGATTTTATGCGATGAGTCAAGTAGCTTGGAAAGATCAACCATAGTGATAGGATGAAACGAGTTCCAGGTGTGCATGTGGCCATTGCTGACAGGGGAAGGAGGGCTAGTGGTACCATGAGATGGTAGGGGGGGGGTAGAGAAATAGGGGGCAGGACAGTTCAAGAAGGTATGATGCAAGGACTGAACCTTATCGGAGAAAAAGGAAGCGAGAGTGGTAGGATCAGGGGCATTGGGGGGTGGGGCGGTGTGCAGGGTGTTGGAACGCGGAGCCAAGAGAGAGAGCGGAGGGTAGAATACAGCTGACGAGATGAGTTAGAAGCCAAGGAAATACAGATAGAGTAATAAGCAAGCTTGACTGACCTAATCATAGTTCGATAGAGATGGTGTGAGGAATGAAATTGGGCCAAAGAGATTGGGGAAGGATGCCTATGCCAGAGACGCTCTGCATGGCGGATGTAGGACCATTGCAGGTGCAAACCATGATTAAACCATGGATGAAGGGAAGAGGGATTGGGGCACCGAGCAGGGACCCGAGGGGCCAGTCTATCCAAGGCTGCGGATAGCAGAGCGTCCCATGTCAGAGCCTGCGAATCCGTAGGAAGTGTGGTGAAATCAGGGGGGGAAAAAGGTGTCAGCGGACGGGAAAGCCTGAAGTGTGGGGTAGTCTGGCAAATCAGCTGAGCAGGGGGATGCACAGGGTCTGAGGGGGGGAATATGAGGTGCTGGTACAGATAGGGTGAAAAGAAGATAGTGATGGTCTGTCCAAGGACGAGCTAGAGCGGAGATGTTGGCAGGTAGACAAGGGAAGCTAGCAGAAAAAGGATGAGATCTAGTGTATAGCCAGCGGAGTGGGTGGCACAGCGCACGTGCTGTCGGAGAAAGAGGTCGTCAAAAAGTGTAAGGAGGGCGTGGTCCCGAGGGCGATATGACAGAGTGAGGTGTGAGTTGAAGTCTCCCAAGACCAGTAGATGAGGAAAGGAGAGAGAGGCTTCAGCCAGAGTCTGAAGAAAGACATCCCAAAGGTCTGGGCGAAAGGATGGTGGGACATAAACAAGGAGAAAATGGAGCAGGGGAGAGGAAGCAAGATGATAAAGGGAACATTCCAGGTAGCACATAGGAAAAGACACAGTGGTAATAGTGAGGGAGGAATGATACAGAATGGCTACACCCCTCCCCCTTCCGCTCAACCCATGGGGTATGGAAAGCTGAAAAACCCAGAAGGAGACATAGAAACATAGAAACATGATGACAGAAAAAGACCATATGGCCTATCTAGTCTGTCCTTCCATATCAACAACTACAACAGTCCACTTTTTACCTTTAGAGATCCTCTGTGTTGGTCCCATGCTTTTTTGAATTCAGTTACTGTCCTCATCTCTACCACCTCCACTGGGAGACTATTCCATGGATCCACTACTCTTTCCGTAAAGAAATATTTCCGCATATCACTCCTGAATCTATCTCCCTTCACCCTCATCCCATGTCCCCTCGTAGCAGAACTTGCTTTCAATTGAAAGAGACTCTCTCCCTGAACATTTATGCCATGGAGGTATTTAAACATCTCAATCATATCACCTCTATCCCGCCTTTCCTCTAAGGTGTACATATTAAGATCCTTATGTCTGTCCTCATATGCTTTATAATGAAGACCACTAATCATTTTAGTAGCCACCCTCTGCACCGACTCCATCCTGTTCACATCCTTTTGAAGGTGCGGTCTCCAGAATTGCACACTATACTCCAAATGAGGTCACACCAAAGACTTATACAGAGGCATTATCACCTCCTTTTTTCTGCTAGCCATTCCTCTCCATATGCACCCAAGCATCCTTCTAGCTTTTGCCGTCACCTTTTCTACCTGTTTAGCTACTTTAAGATCATCAGACACAACAACACCTAGGTACCACTCTTCTTTAGTGGACAAAAGTACTTCACCTCCTATACTGTATTGCTCCCTTGGATTGCTGCAGCCCAAATGCATGACCTTACATTTTTTAACATTAAATCCCAGCTGCCAAATTGTAGACCATTCTTCAAGCTTAGCTAGATCCCTCCTCATGTTATCTACACCTTCCTGGGTGTCTACTCTATTGCAGATTTTGGTATCATCCGCAAAGAGGCAAACCTTACCCGACAGCCCTCCCGCTATATCACCAACAAAGATGTTAAAAAGAATCGGACCAAGGACAGATCCCTGGGGCACACCACTGGTAACATCCTTCTCCTCAGAGTGAGCTCCATTTACTTGTACTCTTTGTCATCTCCCACCCAACCAATTTCTAACCCAAGCAGTAACTTTAGGGTCCATCCCTAGGGTGCTCAGTTTGTTTATAAGTCGCCTGTGAGGAACAGTGTCAAAGGCTTTACTGAAATCTAAATACACCACATCTAGAGCTCTCCCTCTGTCCAACTCCCTGGTCACCCAGTCAAAGAAATCAATCAGATTTGTCTGACAAGACCTGCCTCTGGTGAATCCATGCTGCCTCTGATCCTGTAATCCGCTGGACTCCAGAAACCTCACTATTTTCTCTTTCAGCAGCGTTTCCAATAATTTACTCACCACCGAAGTTAAACTAACCGGTCTGTAGTTTTCAACCACATCCTTACTTCCGCTTTTGTGTAAAGGCACCACCTGAGCCTCTCTCCAGTCCTTTGGCACCACTCCCGACTCCAACGAGGCATTGAAAAGGTCAGTCAGTGGAGTTGCTAGAACATCCCCAAGTTCCCTCAGTATTCTAGGGTGTATCCCATCCGGTCCCATCGCTTTGTCTACTTTAAGATGAGCTAGTTTCTCACGAACAGTCTTCTGAAAATTGTTCAAGATGTCCCTCGCTTCTGTTCCTATTTGTGGGTGTTTTCTGAGGTCCTGCTCCTGGTTCTTCATCTGTGAACACAGAACAAAAATATTTGTTAAGTAATTCCGCTTTATCCTTATCAGCTTCTACATATTCCTCCCCTGCACCCTTGAGTCTGACAATACCACTCTTGCCCTTCCTCTTCTCACTAATATATCTGAAAAATGTCTTATTCCCCAATTTTATTGCATTGGCTATTTCCTCCTCCTTTTGAATCTTTGCCTTCTTGACTACTTTGCTAGCTTCTCTAAGTTTTTCCAAATACAGATGCCTGTCTTCCTCTCTCTGTGATCTCTTGTATTTCATGAAGGCCTCCCTCTTTTTCTTCACTTTTTCAGCTACTTCCTTCGAAAACCATAGCGGTCTCCTTTTCCTTTTAGCTTTATTTACCATTTTAACAAAAAGGTTGGTTGCCCTTAAAATACCCCCTTTCAGTTTTGCCCACTGTTTTTCTACATCCCCCAGCTGTTCCCATCCCACTAACGCCTTCCTGAGGTATTGGCCCATCTTTGCAAAGTTAGTTTTCCTGAAGTCTAAGATCCTCACCTTGGAATGGATTCTAACAGCCCTAGTCCTAATACTGAACCACACCATCTGGTGATCACTGGATGCAAAATGATCTCCCACTACAACATCAGAAACACTTTCACCATTGGTAAGCACCAAGTCCAGTATGGCCCCTTCACGTGTGGGGTCTGTTACCAATTGCCTGAATAGTTCTCCCTGTAGAGAATCCAGGATCTCCTTACTTCTAGATGATACTGCAGCAGGAATGTGCCAATCAACATCTGGCATATTGAAATCTCCTATCAGTAGCACTTCCCCTTTCCTAGCAATGCTGCATATGTCTTCAATTAACTCTCTGTCCACCTCTTCCTCTTGTGAGGGAGGTCTGTATACCACACCAATGCAAATAGATTTCTCTTTCCCTCATTCTAGTTTAACCCACAATGCCTCCTCTCTCCCTTTTAAGCTCTGTAATTCCAAAGCTTTAAAAGTAGTTTTTACATATAGTGTCACTCCTCCTCCCCTTCTTCCTACCCTGTCCTTTCTGAATAAAGTATAGCCAGGTATAATTACATCCCAGTCATGGTTTTCTGTGGACCATGTTTCTGTAACTGCCACTAAATCCAAGTCAGCCACTCCCACCAAAGCTTCAACATCAGGGAACTTATTTCCCATGCTACGGGCATTTATACACACTGCTTTCCATATGTTACCCCTGTTACATTAAATACCTTTATGAAAATGGGTATCACCTACCTGGGGGCTTTCACTTACCTGGGGGCTTTCTTCACCTATCCCCAACGAATCTAGTTTAAAGCCCTCTTCAGTAGATTAGCCAGTCTACTACTGAAGATGCGTTGACCTTTCTTGGACAGATGGATGCCATCTCTGCTCTGCAACCCTTGGAACAGCATCCCATGGTCTAGGAAACCAAAACGCTCTCGATGACACCATTCACGCAGCCATGCATTCATCTTCAGGACGCGAGCCTCTCTGCTTTGGCCTTTACCCTCAACAGGGAGGATTGAAGAGAACACCACCTGTGCACCTAACTGCTTCACCCTCTGTCCCAGAGCCATGAAGTCACTTTGTTAGAGGAGAGTCTCCTCATCATCCCTAAGCCAGGTTTCAGTGAGAAATATGGCATCCAGGGATTGCTGAACACAGAGGTCTTGCACGAGGGAGGTTTTGGACCGGAAGGACTTAGTTTAGTAAAGCCAAACTGAGGAGCAAACAGGACGGGGCTATTTCCCAATCTAATCTTTGCACATGAAAATACTACAGACACTTTTTCTGACCAAGACTTTCCCCAAACGATATCAAATGTGACTAATGTATTTGAATTTTCTGTAAATAGTTAGTTAGCCTATATAGTTTACCTTTTTAATCCCAAGTTCAAAAACCCCGTTACTTGTAAAATGCACTACAGTTCCCTGTATGTATATGTTTGTTCCATGTAAACCGCGCTGATGACAATAGTGCGGTATATAAGAGATGTTAAATAAATAAATAAAATAAATAAATAAAGGAGTGGGACACATAATTGAATAATACACAAGATTGGTAGTAATCTGAGCCAAATGGGCAGGGGACAAACCTGAGGAAGGGGAGGGGCACCAGCATCAGTGCTCAGGAATGAGAGACATGCCTGAGAACAGGAAGGTCTTTGTTCGGCATGCTGTGGGTCCATATCAGTGCTAGTGTATGGCAAGTATTGTCTGCAGTGTGTTATGCTTGAAGTGTCAGCAACAGTTCAGCCCTGGGTTCAGCCCATGTTGGGCACAAGCCTCTGATAACAGTGCATGGCAGTGGCCAGTGTCAAGATGTTGCTGCCATGAGCAGCCACTGTAGTGGGGTTGTATAAGCTGGAATGGGGCTACTGCATCAGGACCACAGATCATGATTTTTTTAAAAGAAGGCTGTTAATGTAGCTGGGTTTAAAAAAGGTTTGGACAAGTTCCTGGAGAAAAAGTCCATAAACCATTATTAAGAAGGGACCCAGGATATCAATGCTTGACCCAGTACAAGTATTGCGGAACCTGTGTCTTTTGGGGAAACTGCTAGGCACGTATGACCTAGATTGGCCACTGTTGGAAACAGGATACTGGGCTTGATGGACCTTGGTCTGACCCAGTATGGCATATCTTATGTTCTTATGTTCAGCAACAGTAGAACCAGATAAAACCAGAGAGAGGATAGCAGCAGCGGGTGTGAAGAGGAGGGCTTACTTCAGGAAATTGAAACGGTCAAGTAGGCAGGGTTAGATGATACAGGTAAGCTGCTGTTGCTGCCCCAAGGAGCTCACCCTGTTCTTTGGGCGCATGCCGCCGTGGTGCGGAACGCCACGATGCCCTTCAGTTTATAGGAGAGAGTGACCATAGACGTGTTAGCATCACTTCCGGGTGGGCGGGACAATGGGAGAGCAGAGACAGGGTACCCGGAAAACAAAAGCAGCAGCAGAGATGGTAAATGGCACAGACAAACTTCCAAACAGTAATGCAAAGGCAGCAAGCACAGGAGGGGAGAGTGCAGGCAGTAGTAGCAGCCTACATACCTAATGATCGAATTGCAACTATAATGGCCATCCTAACCCCTCTCTCATGGCACATGGCCCTGGAGAAACCACCTTAGTGCAAGAGGGTTTTACATCTCCTGGCAGACAGGTCCTAGCTTCAGGATCACTTCTTGACACAACAAGGTAATGCTGTCCTCACATGACCTCTCTCCTCCATGACAACAGAGAGGCTGCCAGACTGGAGGTGGGACTTCAGTACTACATCCCTGTAGGTCTCATCTATATACCTCTCTGTCTTCCTTAGCTCCTCTAACTCTGCTACTCTAGCCTCCAGAGATTGGACTCATTCCCTGAGAAGAAAAAGCTCCTTGTATTTAGTGCACAAGTAAGACCTCTCACCAACTGGTATAAAATTGTACATATGACAATCAGTGCAAAAGACTAGATAGCCCCCATCTTGCTGCTGGACTACTGTCTGCATCTTAGGTTAAGGATTTGTTTAAATATTTAAGTTGTTTACTTAAAGTTGCTAGGGATACTTGTACCAATACAACTATACCTAATCAGTTTAAGGGATTTTGTTCACCTCAAGATTAGTTGATTTCAGGGCCTTAATTAATCTATTCCTGATGAGGATCACCAGCTGAACCTGAAAGTGAATTTGATTACTTCTTTCCCTTTAATAGGTTTAAGAGCCTATAAATCTATGATTATGCCTGTGGTGGATCAGAGTTGGGGTAGGTGGTAGGGAAAGAAATACTTAGTAAAAATTGGCTTGCTACACAGTGCCATGATCTGTGCTTCTCTCAACAATTTCCTGGGCAAGTCACACAGCCCTTGGTTTGATAGAAGGAGACTTTCAAATTGTCCCTTTGATCTATCACTTGGCTTTAACACCTATTTAAAACAATTTCACTGGTATCTTGCCTCCTGACTGGAAGGCTTATGTGTAAAGGTTTCTATGAACAATTTCTTTCTTTCTACTCAAAGAATATTGCATCCTAGTTTTAAGGATTTGGTTAGATATTTAAATTGTTTATTTAATTAAAGTTGCTAGGGATAGTTGTAGAAACACAACTATACCTAATAGGTTTAAGTTTATAAGAAACCAGGGTTGGCCTAGTGGCAAGTACTGTGCACGTCCGGGTGGAAAGTTTCTGATTTTATTCCCAGATCAGTCAGCTGGGACTGGGATACTGTGTTATATATATCCACAAATGTAAGCAACCTTTACCTGCACATAATCACTCAAAAATGTGAGCGACTCTCTAATTGTATATAGTTACAGTTTATATACATATATATATATATATAAATAACACAGTATCCCAGTCCCAGCAGACTTTATTTATTTATTCATTTTTATATACCACATTTCCAAGGATCAATGTGGTTTACAGGGAACAAAGTTCAACATTATATGGCACAGTTAACTCTTATAAATGGAACAGCTAGATAACACTATTTATAACACTGAACTATAACTATATATGATTAGAGAGTCGCTCACATTTTTGAGTGATTACAGTATGTACAGGTATAAGGTTGCTTACATTTGTGGATATATTAGGGGTAGATAGATAAGAAGGGATTATGTTATCCCATCAAAATGTTTCTTGAATAGGTGGGTTTAAAGCAGTTTGCGGAAGGTTGCGAGGTCGTGAGTGTCTCTGATTTGTTGTGGTAGAACATTTTATAAACATGGGTCATGCGAGGAGAATACCCTGGAGCAAGTTGTGTTGCACTTGGTTAGCGCTGGAGGCAGGTTTAGTTGGTTCGATGTGTTGCTTCTCCTTACGCGGTTTTCCGGGGTTCTTGTAAGAATTGACTGTAAACATCTAGGGGGATAGCTGATGGATTACTTTGAAGGTTGTCATGAGGGTTTTTTTAATATTATTTATGCAATTTTGAATTTTACACAAGAAAATTACTTGTTACAGAAAAGAATACAATTCAAGAAAAAAATATACATAACGATAGGGAAAGACTCCCCTATCTTAACACTAAATCTAAACAATCTAGAGATTCACTAGCCCACAAGTAAAGTGAAAAGCAGGACACAATTCACAAGTAAAGTCACAAGAAATAGACACGAAACCTGGTGCAGAGTTAATTACTCACGGACCTAAGTCCCCCAACCCCCCAAACCCAAGGGGAGGAAAAGTGAAAAGCCCAACAGCTAGGATGAAGACAAATCCCTACTAGCAACACCGAGTTAAATGTGTCGGCTTAAAGAAGGTATAACTAACCCCATGATACTTAATTAAACATCTACATGGATAGCGTAGAAAAAACAATCCCCCGAGCTGCAGTACCCGAGGCCTCAGCAGAAGAAACTGCTGCCGGTGCTTCTGAGTAGCTTTAGAGACATCAGGAAACATCCTTATTGTCCCCCCCATAAAGGGCTAATTTCTAGCCTTAAAGTAAAGATTCAAAAGTAAATCACGATCCGGCTCCAATGCCACAGTGAGAAGCAAGGTAGCCCTCAGGATAAAACCCGGATCTGTTGTTTCCAGAAACCCAGTTAAATCCAAAGAGTCCAATGGCGGAGAATGTGCTGGTGCGGAAACTCCATGGACCTTGCACTTGGCAGTTGGCAGATAAAAAATCCTATCCAGAGGAGGAACAGACTCCAAAGGGAGTTTCAATACAGATGTAACATATGTATTAAATAAATCCTTTGGCGACACAGCAGGAACCTGGGGAAAATTCAGCAAGCGCAGATTCCGCTTCCGAACAGAGTTCTCTAATATCTCAATCTTTCCATAGATAGTGAGTAAATCTTTAGAAACAGTACCTGACAAGGTTGCTGCGCCCTCCACTTTAACCTCCAACTGGGCAACCTTAGAGGATATACCGGCCACCTCCTGCTTCTGCTGGTCAGCAAACTGTATCATTAAGGCTAGTGCACTCTGCAGGGCTCCAAATTGAGAAGAAAAAGAATGCGCCAAAGCCTGAAGTCCCTCCCAAAGAGAATCCAAAGTTACTGCTGCTGGGCGAAGTAAAACAGACTTCACAGGATTAATAACCCTCAAGTCAGTAGATGTAGGTGAAAGTACCTCCGAGCTGGCTCCAGCTTCCAGAGATGTACAAACTCCAGTCATAGCTGGGCTCTCCACTGAACCCGCAGGCTCCACAGCCAAGGAAACAGCTACCGCAGAGCAGCTTGACGCTACAGGGCTCGTTGACAAAACGGCAATGGATTCCCCAATACCAAGGGTTCCATCTCCACCGTTCCCGCAGCTAGCACTGCAGGCTGAATCAGAGGAGTCCGTGCCTCCGGGCTGAGCGTGACCTGCAGCTCAGAGGGGCGCGGCAAGCCTCCTTCCGCTCCCAATGCTCCCAGCGAGCCAAGCACCAGAGTCTCTACTGCACCAGTGGGCCTCAAGAAGGTATCCAGAGGTCCCTTGACTGCCACGGCCATAGCTGCAGAAAAAGTCCAGCTTTTGGCCTTCCGTTTACGTGGCATTTCAGGAAAAAAAAACAACAGGAAATAGAGCAGAGATATGGCCAGCAGTGACTAACATGTGTCAGCCTTCTTGCTTTTGCTTGGTTGTCATGAGTTTTTTATAATTAATGTGACTCTGGAGAGGTAACCAATGCAACTCCTTTAGAATAGGGATGATGTGGTTGGCTTGAGGTTAGTGTGTCAGAATTCACACAGCTGTATGTTGTGCAAGTTGGGAGCTTTTTGGGAGGCCTTGCAGAAGTAGAGTGCGGTAGTATCATTGCCTGGTAGACTGTACAGACGTCATGAGGCTCAAGTAGGGGCCTGTAATTGTTGGAGTGACCGCAGCTTGCTATAGATGCACTGTGTTACTTTCTTTGTGTGGTTGGAATGCAAGATGCTGGCTGATGGTAACTCCCTGGTGTCTCACCTCAGATCTAACTTCTAGGTCAAGTTCTTGCAACCTTTTATCTCCTGCCTTTCCAGTAGTATTCATGGCAAGTTACAATCTGATACTATAGGTATTTTGCTGTCTACAGAGGGTTTACAATCTAAGTTTGTACTTGAGGCAACAAAGGGTTAAGTGAATTGCCCAAGGCCACAAGGAGTGTCAGTGGGATTTGAACATTGGTCTTTCTGGTCCTAGTTTGCAGCCATAACCACTATGCTATTCCTCCATGCCATAGCCACACAGGTTTTCAGGATAAACACAATGAATATGCATGAGATAGATTTGCATGCACTGCCTCTATTGGAGGAGTGGAAGAATAGCCTAGTGCTTAGAGCACTCCCTTGGTATCCAAGAGACCGGCATTCAAATTCCATTAGCACTCCTTGTGGCCCTGGGAAAGTCCTTAAGCCCCATTCTCTCAGAAGAAAGGCCTGGCAATCTACTTCCACTCACACTGCCAAGAAAACCCGGGGGCTGCTGGGTCGCCAGGAGTCAGCACTAACTCAAAGTGTGACTGGCTGGATGTGTCCCGAGGACTGGATCGACAACCCCTACTGTAGGCTAAGGCAGAAAGCAGCCCCTGAGGACATTCTCTGTACTCTACTGAACATGTCTCACCCTGGATCACATGTTTCTCTTGCAGCGCCATGTTGATGACTGCTTGTGACCTGTCAGCGGTAACCAAACCCTGGCCTGTTCAACAGCGTGTATGTATCTCATATCCCACAGATGAACTGTCCGCTCACGTGTTGTAATTTTGCATGTTCTCTAGAAAGCCGGTCATGTTTTCTCTTTTACCTAACATGATGTTCTCACAAGCAGACTAGTAACATCAAGGCTGGAGTTGCCCATGTTGGGGACCAGGGCAGAAATTTTGAAAATGGCCTCAAAGCCCACAAACAGGCAGTTTTAGGCAGGCTTGGGGCTCCCTGTGATATGAGGGTACATGGAAATTGCTCTGGTTGCACCCCACTAATGCCAGTCCTGGTAATAGGATCTAGGACAGTTTTAAGGATATCCACAATGAATATGCACAATTGAAATGTGTGTGCAATAAAAATAGTGTATGCAAATCAAGCTCATGAATATGCATTATGGATATCCAGAAAACCTGACTGGCTAGGGTCCCCCAGGACAGGTTTGGGAACCAATGGTCTAGAAAAACAGAAGACAAAAACAAATCTGAAAATCCTTGGATTAAGCTATGGAAGGATTAAAGTCCTCCTGATAACATGCATGGTCTTTAGGACACTTTCACTAGTCATATTTTGTTATTTAAGTCATTTTTGATAATTTGCATTTGAGATTATTTTGTCTTCCATTTTTATTGCTGCTGGTGATTTTTATCAGACCAACAATGAAGCAAACCAGCCACGTGAAAGGTTAACTGCAAACCAGTCCAGGACATGGTGTTGGTATAAATAGGAATCCCTTGTTGAATATAATCTCAGTCCTGGGATACATGGAGCCTAACTCGAAACGGCTGTATTTCAGCACTGCCTTCATCGAGGATTAAATAGGCACTATAAAGAACATAAATGAACTTAAACAAATTATCTGTAAAACATTAAGAATTAAACAATAAAACAAAAACATTAAAAGAAACATTAAAAACACATAAAAAAATGAAAAGTAAATGCCATCCTGAACCAATAAAATATAAACACTCCAAATGGAGCAGACTAAAATTATAATATAAATGATGATAATAATAACAATAATAAAGATAACAATGTTAAAATTAACAATAATAATAAAAGTTATAATAATGGTAATATAATAATTGTTATTATTATTATTAATAAGTAAAGGCACTAAAAATGAATAAAATGGTATTGTCTAAATACCTTAATAGAAAAGAATGGACATAAATCACACCATTAATGTACCTTGTGAGTTCATGATAGTCAACTTTAAGACAGACACTGGATCTGTTTTAAATAGGTATGTACATTGGAGAACAAGGACTACAGATAGAAAATACATTGTACACAGACTGTAACCATGTGGTAGCTTTTTAATCGCATTCGGACAAACCTATGTGGGAGACGATAGCAAAGTAATCAAAGGAAACAAAAGAACCAAACCGGAGCAAGGGGAGTATGCAGTGACACCGAGATCCTTAAAGACAGGCTCATTTCCATGCTAAGAGCATTAAGAAGACCAGAGGGATATGGCTGATACATTCTTTATATATATATCTTTTATATTATTTATTGTCACTGCCAAAAAGGTAATTCAAAGTCTAATATTTAATAAAGTAATAAATTAAGCAATGATAATTTGGAATAAATAATGGAGAACTGTATATTGAGCACAGAGGATACACATCGGGAGTAAATTCATCAGACATATTGTATAAAAGCCAGTAAATGTTGACGCATTATAGACATGTGCCGGACTTATAAAAACTTAAATAAGGAACTGCTTAAAGCTGACTCTTTTTATACCCTATTTTGAAAGAACTGTTCAAAATACAATTAAAATTCGAGGTTAAACTGTTAACATAAAGAGCAATATAGTAGAACTAAATACCTTAATACACTCACAGGAGCTTCTTTGATCCGGCTAACGCTCAATGTTAAAAGACAGTCTGCCACACGCCAGTGTACTTTTTACTGTTTTTTTGGTACCAAATGCCATGACGTAAAAAAGAGGGGAATTTTTTAGAAACAAAAATGTGCCACATAGGATATCAATCATTCTCAAATGATAAAAAATAAGCTTAACATGTTACTTCATCTTTGTTTTAATAGATAAAATAAATAAGACCAGAAGTTAAAGTATGAGTAAAAGGAACCCCCAGATCTTAAGGTCGTCCAGTTTAGTGGATCATGGCTCGCATGGATAAGGGTCTGATTACAACACACTATATTAAAAGTGAATCTAGAGCCATTAAAGTTCCTATGAGGGGGACCCACTATGAACTGGAAAAGAGATGGCTGAGGGGAGATATGATATAAGTCTATAAATTAATGAACGGAGTGGAACGGGTAAACGTAGATCAACTGTTTACGTTATTAGAATATAGAAAGACTAGGGGACATACAATGAAGCTCCAGGGTAAACTACGTATTTAAGACAATTAAGAGAAAATATTTTTTCACTCAACGTGTAATCAAACTCTGGAATTTGTTACCGGAGGATGTAATAGAGGCTGTTAGTGTAGCTGGGTTTAAAAAAGGTTTGGACAAATTCCTGGAGGAAAGGTCCATAAACCATTATTAAAATCAGTCTTCATTCTTGCAAAATGGAATCAGTCTTCATTCTTGCAAAAACTGTACTACAATACCGAATTAACCTAACCAGGAGCTCACTCCACCTAGACACAATAACCATCTCCAACAAAATCAACACCATCAATCTTGTATCCAGAGCACCAAGCGCTTCTTCAGACGAGCTCTCTGACATAATCGACCTAGCTGCTAATCCTGAAGATCCCAGCAAACAAAATTGGCTACTGGGTGATTTTAATCTCGCCTCCACACAGCCCAACCTATCAAGCACCTTCCTTGAAGCAATGGCGAATCTCTGCTACAAACAAATTGTAATGGACCCTACTCACAAAAAAGGAAACCACCTTGATCTAGTTTTTGCTCCACCCACAGTCACAGGCACGTGACGCAGTTTCAATCTCTCCATCACCCCGGTTCCATGGTCAGATCACAACCTGATAACATTCCAGATCCCGACACAACGGAACACACTTAGTCAACCAGATACCCAAACATCAACTAACCCAGTACGTTTCAAACCATTGGATAAAGAAGTGATCACCAAACAGGTACTCCCAAAGCTCGCTCTCACACCATCCAACCTCGATGAGACAGTAGCTAACTGGAATGACATCCTTCTTCTGTATGACCAACAAACGACTACTAATAAACATCCAATGCCTAATAGTCGTACCAATAAAAAGCCACCCGCCCCATTGTTCTCTCCTGAGCTACGAGCATCACTACATCACCTGAGAAAACTAGAGAGAAAATGGAGGCGCACCCATAACACCCTAGACCAAGAAACCTACTTAGCTCATCTGAAAACTCACCGCGATTCAACTTGGCTCAAGAGGAAGGAATTCCACTCTGAACTCCTTAGCCGCTCAATAAACAAGCCACGAGATCTTTTCAACTTAGTAAAATCACTAACTAAGGAACCATCTCCACCACAACAAGAATCTATTCATCCGCAACCATATCCTAACTACATTCAATCCAAAGTAGTTAAAGCAAATACAACCACATTTCAAGAACCTTCCAGAACCTCTCAGCCTCAAGCACTACTCACTAAACTCTCACTTCCATCTGCAAAATCCATTGAGGACATTATTGCCACCATCAACCCTACTACTGCACCAAACGATCCTTGCCAAGTGCATTGGATCAGAACAATGCGCTCAGAACTTAGTCCTTTCATAGCTAAGATCACAGACCTGTCCTACTCATCTGGAGTATTCCCTGCTGCCCTCAAGCAAACATCCATCTGACCATTACTGAAGAACAACAGTCTAGACCCAAAGAAGGAGGAATCCTATCAGCCTATCTCCAGTATTCCATTACTAGCCAAAATACTTGAGAAAGAGACCCAAAGACAGATCCAACAACATATATACACATCATCCCCTCTGGACCCATGCCAGCACGGTTTTAGGGAAGCTCATGGGGTTGAAACACTCCTTACCTCCCTCTCCAACGCACTCATCAGTGGGATAGACAGCATCAAGATGGGTTTTGCATTGATCTTTCTTGACATTGCAGCTGCTTTTGATTCAGTGGATCACCAGCGACTCCTAGCTCGACTCCACGAGAAGGGTATCCAAGGTCTCACATGGAACTGGTGTAAATCATACCTTGAAGACCGATGGCAACAAGTCCGCATTAGCACCAATACATCTGAGCCCTTCCAGAAAAAGCAAGGAGTACCTCAAGGCTCCTCCCTATCCGTGCTTCTCTTTAATATATATATGCAGCCAATTTGTGAAATCACCCATTCTTTGGTCTATCCTGCCTCATCTATGCAGATGACGTGCTTATTTTTACCCCGATCAGTATCACAAATCCCAACTACACAGCTTTAATCAACTGCTTCAACACGATAACAGATTGGCTCCTTAACCAGAACCTGCGAATAAACTTCAAAAAGACTGAAGTCCTAATCATCACAAGAAACAAACGCTTCTCACCTCCTCCGACCCTCAAAGTAAGAGACGCTGAACTCCCAGTCAAGTCATCCATACGCTACCTTGGTGTTACAATTGATCAACAACTAGACTTCAAGGAACACATAAAAAACACAGTAAAAGCCATTTACTGCAAGATCAAAATCCTTCGACTCCTGAGACCCATGCTAAAGCCCGAGGACTTCCGCACAATATTCCAAGCATTAGTCACACCCTATTTTGACTACGCGAATATCACACTACACAGCCTACCCAAGAATACCCTATATCCGCTTCAATTAGCCATGAATACTGCAGCCCGCATTCTCTCTGGAGCAACAAGAAGAGACCACATAACACCGATCTTAATGGAACTTCACTGGCTTCCGATAAGCTGCAGGATCACATATAAAGCCCTTCTCACCACTTTTAAAGCTATAAATAAATTATCGCCATCCTCAATCTCTGATCTACTCACGCAAACCCCGAACAACAGACTCAGGAGGTCAACAGCTGAAAATACACTAGTTATCCCTAGTGAATCAACAAAATGGTCCCAAACAACTAATAACAGAGCATTTACATCATATGCCCCAAGAGGTTGGAATCAGCTCCCCCCTAGCATCAGATCAATCAGAGACTTTATGCAATTCAGAAAAGCATAAAACACCATCTGTTCACTATGTACTTCACTAAAATCATCAACGACTCCCCGCCTACCCCCAAGATCTCAAGCTCTCATGATAACAAACCAAATACACCTCCTACAGAATACGTACATAGACCATATATTTATTTATTTATTGAACGGTTTTATATACTGCCTTTCAGAAAAATCAAAGCGGTTTACATAGAACAAAACTTGAACATTACATTGAAACTTATTCAAACAATTGAAATTACAGTGAACATTAAATTGTATATAATAAAAATGGTAATTTGAGGGTTACAATGCTGAGTAAATGCTGATTAGGTATATAGATAGTTTAAACATATATACAGATTTAAATATTTACAAATTTCAAAAATCTTATCTGAGCAAGGAAAAATGTATTGTAGTTCTATAGTTATGTATATATAGTTCTATATCTATGCATGAGCTACCGTAACGTAAATAGAATTACCATCATGATATCTGTTAAAATGTAAATAGTTCTCCCCAGTTTAAGTCCATGTTATGCTCCCTGTTATCTGTAAACTTAAGACAGATCCTAACTGTCTGAGTAAAATTTTGTTGTATGTAAACCGCACTGATAATAAAGAGCGCAGTATATAAGAACTGTTAAATAAATAAATGAAAAGGGACCCAGGATATCAATGCTTGACCCAGTAGAAGCATTGTGGAACCTGTGTCTTTTGGGGAAACTGTTAGGTACGTATGACCTAGATTGGCCACTGTTGGAAACAGGATACTGGGCTCGATGACCTTGGTCTGACGCAATATGGTATATCTTAGGTTCTTATGTTCTAACTGGGAATTTGAGCCTAAAAATAAAACAGAAAAAAATGTGTTGCACATACAAAAAATTTTAAGCCAGCAACTCAAAAGTGAAAAAGTCTAGCTATCGGTTCCTGACTCATAGAGCTGTAAAAGAAAATAAAACAAGATAAAATAGGTGTTGTGGATCTATATGTAAATTACCCAAATGCTCAATACATAAATATAATGGCTCAATTTAAAATTAAACAAAGAAATAAAATATAATCAAAAAGATGGTAAAATTGAGCATAGTTAAAATAAATGATTGCAATAAAAAGTAATAATATAAAAACCAATCATAAAGAGAGAGCCTGTGTAAAGTGCCGGTGAGAACATCGGACACAGGCACTATCTCCAGGAACAAGCAGGAATGTGGTCTTCACATATGGTGACGTCGGTACCGACAGAGCCCCAGCGTCCAATAGGAAAGCTTTTGGGAGCATCCCACTGTGCCTTCCCACCTTTCCAGTTCTCCCTCCTCAATTCTTCATTTTCCGTGGAGCCGACAAGAAGCAATTCCTGTCACCGCAGAAAATTTGTCTTTTCATATTTATTTGTGGTCACATCTGCCTTCCTGTCAACACTGGTACTGACTCCCGACGGTGCTTTCTTTTTTTCTTTCTTTTTTTCTAAAAAAAAAAATTCTGTGAGGGAAAGAACTTTTCTTTTCTTCGGGCGCATCGACGCCATCTTAGGCTTAGGCCTTCCCTTTTGTCACAGACAAAATGGAAAAACATCCAGTGGTTTTAAGAAGTGTTCTAAATGTGGCGGTACCATTTTGGCTAGAGACACCCATAACTGGTATCTGAAATGCTTAGGGCCGGATCATCAGCCATCAGAATGTCCTCTCAACGTGTAATCAAACTCTGGAATTTATTACTGGAGGATGTAGTAAGAGTTGTTAGTGTAGCTGGGTTAAAAAAAAGGTTTGGACAAGTTCCTGGAGGAAAGGTCCATAAACCATTATTAAAAAGGGACCCAAGATATCAATGCTTGACCCAATACAAGCATTGTGGAATCTGTGTCTCTTGGGGATACTGCTAGGTACGTATGACCTAGATTGGCTACTGTTGGAAACAGGATACTGGGTTTGATGGACCTTGGTCTGACCCAGTATGGCATATCTTATGTTCTTATGTTCTCTGTGTAGAAATATGACAGAAAGAGGCCTACAGAACCGAGCTGCAAAGCTGGGCACCCTCTTTGCCAGCGATGCAGTATCTTTAGCATCGACGTCATCAAGAGCTTCATCTTCCTCCCAAGGATCTCAGATATCAAAACCTTAGGCTTCATCGAAGGCTGGCCGGCTCTCCAAGGGTAGATCTCCTTCTAAGTATCAAGATGCCTCAGGCATTGCCCTGGAGGGGGACACACCGGCCAAACAACTCTGGCAGGAGGATCTTCTCTCTAAAGCCTTAGTGGGGTCCCAGGATGCTTCCGAGGCCTCCACCTCTGGAGAGCTCCTGGTGCCATGCTCTGGAAGCATGTCCCGCAATTCTGGTACCGATGCTCAAGCATCGGCAAACTCCATGGATCAACATATCCTGGCGATCGAGCGGAGCTTAGCGGCCTAACTGTTGGCCTCGATACAAGTAAAACCTTTACAGTCGGTTCCACAGGCGTTGATACCGGCTCTGGTACCAATACAACCCGCATCGACTTTTGTGCTGCTTACCACGCTACCACCCATGCCAGCCTTTGAATCCGTTTCCAGTACCGAGGATCTAGCACCACAAGCTTTAGCTACCGGTTTTGATCTGTACCGAGTTCATGCAGAGCAAGAAAACACTGCCTGTTGATACTTTGAGTCTTCGGATTCCGATTCATCAGATGATGAATCAGTCGATACCTGGAACTTGAAAACTATCCCAGAAGACCCATTTCTGTCTCCACAACATTGCATGTCCCCTCCAGAGGATATGTCTTTTCAAGACTTTATTTGTGATGTTGCTAGATGTCTGTCCATAACAGTGACATCGGAGAAAGAGCCTAGGGCCAAAGTACTCAAAATTCTTCAATACCCTATAGCCCCGAAGGAGGCTGCTATGCTTCCTATCCATCGGATACTTCACAACCTTATACTTTCATCTCTCCTCATACCCGGTGACTCGATACCGTGTTCTGGGTACCGGAGTGTCTCGGTTTCCAAAAGATGCACTGCCGATTCCACCACCATGGAATGGTGTGTCAATTGCATCGAATAGAGTGCTGACACATTCCTCGAATCCTCCTGATAGGGAATCAGGAACCTTCAATCCCTTTGGTCGATGTTGTTTTCAGGCTCCATGTTATTGGCCAGGATCAGTTCCTACATACTCTATATGGGTATGTTCCTTAGAGAGGTGGCTAAGGATTTAGAGTTAATGGCTCCTCTTCTCCCCGATGACAAGAGAGCAGATTATCTCACCCTTGTAAAGCATGTTCAGAATGTTTCCAAGTTTGCTAATACAAGAGCAACTTTTGACTGTTTTGAGTGCATCAGCGGGACTTCATCCATCTGCATTGGTGCGCGCAGGATTGCTTGGCTTCAAGCATCGGATCTTGAATAATGGGTTCAAGATAAGCTGGGTAATATCCCTTGCACCAGTGAAAACCTTTTTGGCAAGGATTGGCAGGACAAGGCCTCTCAGAATCTGAGAATGCTACCCTCAATAGACTAGCTACAGTAGATCTACTCATATAATAAACTAAACAGCTCTACTCATTAACCATTCCGTAGTAATGCATCTACTCAGCATAAAAACCATATGCTGAGTAGATGCATTACTACCATAAAACCATATGCTGAGTAGATGCATTACTACGGAATGGTTAATGAGTAGAGCTGTTTAGTTTATTATATGAGATATCATTAGTAAGCTCTGTGGCTGGCCTTATTAAGTATTGTTTCATCACAATGGAAGGTCGTGAGTTGTGGGAGGACACTCTGAGTTACTCAGAGGTATATGTAGCCAAATTGATGAAAGAAAGTACCCCTTTTTCAGAACAGGATTTATTAGATCTAAGTGGAGATAATAGTTGGACTTCACTTTTGACATTGCAGAAAAGATTAATTAGGTCTGATTTACATAGATCAGGGGTGTCCAAACCTGTCCTGGAGGGCCGCAATCCTGGCAGGCTTTTGGGATAGCCCTAATGAATATGCATGATATATATATGCATTAGAGATATCCTGCCAACCTGACTGGTTTGTGGCCCTCCAGGACTGAATTTGGAGACCCCTGCTTTACACCTCTGTCATTTAAGATTGTGAGTGGGCAAGGTACAGATGTCCTAGGCATCAAAAGGGTAGATAGACTTTGTCACATTCCTCCTCACCTCTCACCACCACCAAAATGTGGTCTATTAGACAACTTTTTGGTGGTGGTGGGAATCGAGAAGGAATGTGAGAAATTCTATCTACCCTTTTGATGTCTAGGACATCTGTACCTTGCCCACTCACAATCTTAAATGACAGAGGTGTACGGCAGGGGTCTCCAAATCCAGTCCTGTAGGGCCACAAACCAGTCAGGTTGGCAGGATCTCTCTAATGCATATATATCTCATACATATTCATTGTGGCTATCCCAAAAACCTGCCAGGATTGCGGCCCTCAAGGACAGGTTTGGACACCCTTGACATAGATCCTCTCTTGTGGAATATATTAGACATCAACATATACCGCGTGGTTCAAGGATTTACAAGGAACCACGATTATTTGCTTCTGACCAGGTGTTTTTGGAAAAGTGGGATAAAATTCTAAACAAATGTTCATTGGATTTAATGGTCTTAACAGTGATCACTTTAAGAACTCAGCTTGAGAAAACTCAGGTTGATATAGAGAAAATAACTGAGCACCTAAGTTCTTCAGAGACGAAAGAGAAGTTTCAACAACAGACTTCTGAAATGGACAAGCAGAGTAATCAATTATGGACGGAGGTCACAAAATTAGAGTTTAAAAAATTGAAAAGGGGCTATGATGACTATACTTCAGGTTATGTTTATCCTTGGCATAACCCCAATCGACAACGGGATTGAAAAACACGGAAGAAAACAAAGTTTGAGTGGTCATCTGATGACTCCATGGGATCACGACATTCTAAGGAAAGTTTTTTAGAGGAAGGATGCCAAAAGAAAAAGAAAAATCGTTAAGATCAAGACAAGGATTATTGAGCGATTCACAACAGGCTCCAAATTCCTTAGTGATTAATTTATCAGATAAGGTTTTCTCAGAAGCTCAATTATCCCTGTTAGCAAAAGGGTTTTCATTTGTTCCAAAAATATCATTTGATTCTTTTCAATTTAGGTTAGATTTTGAAAAGTTTATTAGAAAATTGAATTTGAAACATTTTTTTGCTATTACAGAGAATAATGTCAGTCATCATGTTGGAATTGGTGACATATCTGATGCAGTCTCTCTTGGTAGAATTGCTTTACCATTTCAATCTACATGGAACCCGCCGGGACTGCTACACTCTAATTTATCTGCATTTCGAGAATTAGTGTTGAAAGACATTGCGGATTTGGAAAAGAAAAATAATGTGAGAACGCGTAATGTCTTGTCTTTGGAAGAACGGGCAGCTCTAGATGAGTTGCGAGCACAGCCGGATTTAATCATTAAACGAGCTGACAAAGGGGGTACCATTGTACTCCTGAATAAGAGTGATTATTTACTTGAGGCAAATCGACAATTGTTCAAACGGTGTATATAAAATTGACAGTGGACCCTACTCGAGAATTGCAAGATCAGATTGGAGTGTTAGAGGCATTCCATGAACATTGTATTTCAAAAAAAGAAATGATTTTTCTAAAAGTAACATCTCCTTGTATACCGACGTTCTATCTCTTACCAAAAGTGCATAAAAGTTTACATCAGCCCCCAGGGAGACCTATCGTTTCAACGCGTAGGTCTGTGTTGGAACCTTTGTCAATGTTAATCGACTCATTTATGCACACGTTATTGATTACTATCCCCTCTTACATACGGGATACGATGCATTTTTTAAATATATTGATGGACGCTTCGGAATGGGCATCTAATGCCTCAATTCTGTTAGTAACCTTGGACGTACAGGCACTGTATACGAGCATTCCCTAGCCGGAAGCCTTAGACGCGATTAGATCGGGCCTGTTACAACGCGGGGATGTTGGAGAGTTACAGTTAAGGTTCCTAATGCAATGTGCATAATTGGTGTTAGGTAGAAACTATTTTAGTTTCTTCAATGATCGTTTGTTCCAACAAATAAGTGGGATCGCGATGGGGGCATCATTTGCCCCCTCAGTGGCAAATCTTTTTATGGAGTTATATGAACAACTCTGGTTACAAGATTCACCATATTTTTCACAGGTTAAAGTATGGCGGAGATATATTGATGATATATTTATGTTATGGGGGAGGGCTCAGTAACATCTTTATTGTTATTTCATGAGTGGTTAAATTCATTAGATCCAAATATTCAATTTACTATCAGTTATGATTCTATTGAGATTGTGTTCCTTGATGTAATTATACATAGAGAGTTAGATTCATGGGGTACGTTGGTACATAAAAGTACAGACAGGAACACATTCTTACATTTTTCAAGTGCCCATCCGGTAAATCTCCTGAAAGGGTTGCCATTCTCTCAGTTTATAAGGTACAGACGTAACTGTTCTACGACGTTAGACTTTAAAATTCAATCTAAATCTCTTAAAAATTATTTATTGCAGAGGGGTTACCCTGAGAAAATATTGAGTCAAGCTTATAAGAGAGTGTTATATAATGATAGGAGGTGGTTGTTATCCCCCAGGCCACGAGAAACAGGAGGGAATGAGTGTGTGAATTTGATCTCTAGGTTTTCCCCCCTGAGTACTCAGATTCAATGTATTATACGAAAACATAACCAGCAAAAGAAGGAGGTATCCGCAAGGTGCAAAAAAAGGCTGAAGCGGAACACCAAAAACCATGGCCTGACACAGATAGGGTAGCGAAAAACTTTATTTGGTAGACCCAACTAACAAGTTACGGCCTGAGGCCTTCTTCAGGGATCTAAAAAGCGAACATAAACATAAAATTATACATACATACATTATAAAAATATCAAAAATATTGTACAATATTTATTACCAACATAAAAACAATTCATAAACATGTATGTGTGTGTCAATAAGTGTAAAACTTTTTTTTAAAAAACATATACATTACCAACAAAGGGTGAAAACAGCCTTTGAGATGTGGAACAAGCCACTCTTCCCAATCTACATTGAATAAAGAGAAAAGTTAAAAAAGAAACAAATGGTAATTGGTAAATTTTGGAAAAACTGAAATACTGACGAAGAGAACATAAGTTAATGAGTACATATCGTACAAACATCTGTAAAATAGGAAAATATATGCCACAGATGACTAGCTACAAGAGTGCATTAAACATTTATAAATGGTGTGCATACACAAGGAAAATACTTGATAAGACAAAAAAACAAAAAAACATAACTGCTTATTGAGAGGGACCAATATAAATACTTCGCAGAGGAGCGTAATAATAAGCGTAAAATGGACATAGAAAGCAAACACAATACCAGAACAACTGATAAGGGCTATATTCTAAAAAAGTTGTAAAAACTGATAACCAGTTAACACAAATAGTAATCAGCAGGGGAACAGATCTACAGACAGAGCAAAAAATATATGTGGATGTGAGGAACTACTAAAAATGAACATTACGACAGAGATTAAAACTTATTGAACGAGGTGCACTAACTGTTGGAACACGAGGTGCACTAACTGTTGGAACACGCAGGAAAATATGAACATTCCAAAATAACAGGACGCGCATTATAAAGAATCATATTCATATATTCATATTCATATTCATTTATTTGATTGACCGCCCTTCATTGATAGGCAGAGCGGTTTACAATAAAAAAATTACAAACAAAAGGCGCAAGGCCAGGAGTCGGAAAGGAAATTACATATTAGATAGGGGAGAAAAGCGAGAACAGTAGCAGGAAGGATAGAGGGGAGAGGCAAGAGGGTCAAGGGTCAGGGGGGGGGAAGGTCAAAGGCAAGAGAGAACAGATGAGTCTTAAGGGAGCGCTTGAAGGAGGGGTAGTGAGGTTCAAGACGGAGAGGTGGGGGAAGGGAATTCCATAGAGCAGGGCCAATGAAAAAAAAAGCTGAAGATCGTGTGGACTGTAGATGGGCACGTGAGGGGGATGGCAGTACTAGTCGGTTGAGGTGGAAAGAGCGGGGGGTGTGGCGGGGAGTGTGGAAACAGAGAAGATCAGCGAGGAATTGGGGGGTAGAGGTGTGGAGCGCCTTGTGAACTAGAATGAGAAGTTTAAATTTGATGCGAAAGGGAATAGGGAGCCAATGAAGTTGGAAAAGAAGGGGAGTGACGTGATCCCGAGGAGAAGAATGGGTGAGAAGACGGGCGGCAGTGTTTTGGATGCGTTGGAGTCATGAAAGTTGCAGCTTAGAGATACCGGAGAGAATGGAACACTAACAGAAAATGGAAACACTATTTCTAAAGGCATAATGTAAACCAACAAAACTGTAACAAAGAAAATAACAAAAGAAGAAAGAGCCATGCCTTGGATAGAAATGTGACAAAAAATAAGACAGAGATCAAAGCTAAAATAATTGAGTGTAGGAAACAACAATAAGAGTAAAAGCATAACAAGGTTATCCACAAAAGAATATTCCCTAAGAGCACCACGCAGTGCAGAAACACTATAGCCAAGAACAAACAAAAGAAACTGAAAGGAACACCACACAAGGTAATTTTTGATCATCGCCGCGTAAGCGCACAGATTCAGTGGTATTGAATGTGCAAAAGCAATGTGCGCAATTGTGCGGAATTAGTAAATTAAAAGCCATACTGCTCAATTCAAAAATGTGACTGGTGACTGAAATACAGACAAAGACAGGATCCTGTAATAAAGGGAGGCAGAAGAAGAACTAAACATTGATGCATTGGACTATCCAACAAAAAGTATAACAAAGGGCAGGTTCCACTAGATTATAGCTGTCTAAAAAAGTACAGGAAAAAACATGTTGTGCTAATCGAAAAAACAAAATCTATAACGAGAGAACAGAACTTAAGATAAGAACCCGCCACACAATACAAACAGAGAATGAAGGACCGAAGACAGAACATTACCAGCATCGCTGCTAGGCGGGAAACTGCCGCGCAAGTGCAGAAAGGATTTTTAAAGCACATTAAGGTGCCTCCCACACGAACACGTACAGTGATTGACAGGTAACCCTAATAAGGGTGAACAGAAGGAGAAACACTGAAAGAAAGAGACAGGGCAATAAAAGGCACGGACGAGCGAAATAAATGCAAACATCAATGCATAAAAATGGGGCGCAAACAATAACATAAGGGAGGGAACATAATCAAAAAACAGTGAACTCATAACCTTAGGGGCTTGTTTACAAAGCCGCGGTAGCGGTTCGCGATCGTTATCGGAGCCGCGGCCCCATTGATTTCAATGGGGCTGCGGCTCCGATAACGATCGCGAATCGCTACCGCGGCTTTGTAAACAAGCCCCATAGAGTCATAACTAAAATAAGGCATAATAAATAGTAAATCCATATTGGTGCATAGTGAAATGATAGTCACATAGAGTCAATTGCAGGATTCAACAGCTTCCACATGGAACAAGAGTGTATACATTAGGCCACTGAAAAATATATTAAAAATATAATATATAGGGCAGGTTCCACTAGATTATAGCTGTCTGAAAACATAAGTACAAGAAAGAGCCATGTTGTGCTTATCGAGAAAACAAAATCTATAACGAAAGAACGCAACTTAAGATGAGAGCCCACCTGAGTACTCAGATTCAATGTATTATACGAAAACATGTCAATGTGCTTCGAACAGTGTCTGGATTGGAAACTAAGCGGCTTCGTTGCGTTTGGCAACGGAATTTGAATCTCAAGGAGATTTTAAGTCCGTTGGGACTAAAGATTGATGAGAACGTTTCTATACAATCATCAGGGCATAGTAAATGTGGTCATTGTACCTATTGTAAGGTGACATGGGAAACAGATCGGTTCTCATATAAGAATAAAGTATATCTTTTAAAGTCTGTGACGTCCTCTGATTCAGACTATGTAGTGTATGGGATTTTTTGCCACTGTAATCTATTGTACATTGGTAAGACGATCCGTCCATTTCAAGTGCGTCTGGGGGAGCACAAGAGTCGTATGCACTGTAAATGTCGAGAGGCCCCTTTGGTGGAGCATTGTCTTTTGAAGGGTCATGTATTTTTGGATCTGCAGTGTTTTTGCCTGGAACGGATACATTTGGGATTTAAAGGTAGGACACATGAACAGCAGTTACTTTATGGAGAGCAACGCTGGATTTTTCAGCTGGGGACCATAACACCTGAGGGTCTGAATTTGGGCATTGATTGGGGCAGTTGCGTGTCATAGGTTTAAGAGGATTGGTGGAAGCAGCAATTGGGAGGAGTTAGTTGATTATTTAGGTGGATGAGTGTGATTGAAGCATAATAGAAGGTGGATGATGGGGAGTTAGTCGGAGAGTGACTCCTTGCTCAATGGCGGTTTGTTGAAGTAAGCACGTCTGGTCTATTGAAGTTTGGGTGATCAGGTAAGGATTTTCCTGTTTGATGGATTTCTATATTTCAGAGGTGGTTTCTTAGATATGCATAGTAAGAGAGTACAGCATTGTTGTATGTTTGTTTGTTGTAGGATTGGAATTATATTCACCTGAAGCAGCTGATGTGAAACGTGGAAGGGACGTTCCAGTAGGCGTCGGGATCCAGTCTGTCTTCTGAATGGGATTCAATCTGTCTTTTGGATATTAGGATACCAGGAGTCATGAGTTTTGATGATTGAATAGTGCAATACATAGTGGGGAAGTGTTATGATATGTGTATATAATCTTTTTGATAATTTATGGTTGCACTTCCACACTTTTTGTATGTATATGACCAACGGTATCTTGAGTATGTGAATGAGCAAACCGTTGATGTGTATAACCTCTGATTGAGCACCTGAGCTCACCATAAAAGGTGGACTATGGTAGGTGTTTGAGGTTTCTGAGGTATGCTGTTCCAGTGGTTTTTATGCTGAGTAGATGCATTACTACGGAATGGTTAATGAGTAGAGCTGTTTAGTTTATTATATGAGATATCATTAGTAAGCTAAGGGAGGAGTGGCCTAGTGGTTGGGGCAAGGTACTACAGACCGGAAGGTCGGTGGTTCAAATCCCACTAGAGGACAGCAACCTTGGGCCGGAAGGACTGGGGTTTCTAGTCCCACAGGTGCTCCTTGTGGTCTTGGGCAAGCCACTTAACCCTCCATAGCTCATGTTCCCTGTAAGTATTAGTGTATGTGTCTCATATCCCCTCATGTGAAATGTATCCCCCAACCGCTTTGACCCGGTGAAAAGCAGGATATAAATGCAGCTAAATAAAAATAAATAAATAAATAAAGCTCTGTGGATTACCTTATTAAGTATTGTTTGATCACAGTAGATCTATTGCCAACCCAGCTAGGAAAAAAGCAGCAAAGAAAACTTTTTTCAATAATAAGAAGTACTATCCTTCTTATACTCCTGCTGTTCAGTGTCAACCATCAAAGCAGCAAAAAAAAAGGCTCAGACTCTTAAGTCACAGCCACTTCAGCAGACTCAGCCTCCTCAGGGTCTTTGACTCCTTTCTACAGAACATAGCTGTCCTGCCTCTGGAGATTCCAGATCCCATCCACATTTATTTATTTATTTATTTTTATTTATTTACATTCTCTTATATACCGCGCTATTCTGCATCAGTGCGGTTTACATTGAACAAACTGAAATTACATTGAACAGGGCATTATAACTTGGAGATAACTATTGGAGATAACACATCCCCGGCAGACTCTGTCACTGTGCCCACAGGTGGCATCTTATCACATCAGAGCAGTGGACTATGTCCATAGTACTCAAAGGGTACAAGGGTGTACATAGTACTGAAAGGGTCCATAGTACTCGAAGGGTACTCAATCTGCAAATTCCTCCATGAGACTTCCGCTCTCAACCTCCCCTCACTGCTCTGTTGCTCCAAGAGGTCACCTCCCTTCTCTTGTAGGGTGCAATAAAAGAGATTCCACCATCCCAACAGGGAATGGGCTTTTATTCTCCATACTTTTTCATTCCAAAGAAAACAGGAGGGTGCAGGCCCATTCTGGACCTCAGGGAACTAAACAAGCATCTGCTGCGGGAGAAATTTAAGATGATCTCCCTAGGAACCCTTCTTCCCTATCTCCATAGTCAGGATTGGCTCTGTTCTCTAGATCTAAAGGAAGCATACACTCGCATACTTATTCATCCACAGCACAGAAAGTTCCTGCGCTTCTTGTTTCAAGGGAGACATTATCAATACAGAGTCCTGCCCCAAGAGTCTTCACAAAATGCATGGAGGGTAGTAGCCACATTCCTAAGGACTCTGGGGATATTTGTCTTCCCTTACTTAGACGACTGGCTCATACGAGCAAGCACCTCTCTAGAGGCCAGCCTATCCCTCTCGCATAAAATGCAGGTGCTACAACACTTGGGATTTGTAATAAATCTTTCAAAGTCCCAACTCGTTCCCTCTCAAACTTTAGAGTTTATAGGGGCTCTCTTAGACACTCAGCAATCAAGGGCATTTCTGCCCCAACTCTGCTGCACTCGACTCAATCAGTTAGCATCTCAAGCATGCCTCAAAAACTTTCTCACTGCTCGAGAAATACTACAGCTTCTGGGCCATATGGCATCAATGGTGCATGTTGTTCCATATCCTCGTCTACATATGCACACAGTGCAATGGACACTGGCAACCCAGTGGTCTCAAGCATCAGGTCTTCTAGGAGACAATATAGAGGTCTCTACCCTCCTAATGTCGTTTCTCCAGTGGTGGCAATCCCCACAAAACCTCCTGGTGGTTCCCTTTTCAGATGTCAGCACATCAATGTAAACTGATGACAGATGCATCCAGACTGGGCTGGGGAGCTCAGACACTCTCTCCATTCAGGGACTGGTCTCGTCAGGAGTCACATCTCCACATAAATCTGCTGGAACTCGGAGCCATTTACAATGCTCTCAAAGTGTTTCAGGACCATCTTAGAGACCGCACAGTTCTAGTCCAGATGGATAATCAAGTAGCCATGTTCTACTTGAACAAGCAGGGCGGATCAGGATCTTGGACACTCTGCAGCGAGGCTCTACATCTGTGGTTCTTTGCCATACAGCACTGCATTCACCTGTATGCAGTGTATCTTCTGGGCAAGCACAATGTCTTAGCGGATAAACTAAGCCAAATCCTTTTCCCTCACGAGTGGTCTCTCCATGCAGACAAAGTCTCACATTTTTCAAATCTGGAGGGGACTCCAGAGATAGACTTGGAACAACTTGCTAAACTGAAAGTGGACAAAGCCATGGGACCGGATGGAATACATCCCAGGATACTGAAAGGGCTCAGAGAGGTTCTTGCAGGGCCGTTAAAGGATGTATTCAACAGATCCTTGGAAACAGGAGAGGTTCCTCAGGACTGGAGAATGGCTGATGTCGTCCCTCTACACAAAAGTGGTGACAGGGAACAAGTGTCAAACTACAGACCCGTGAGCCTTACCTCGGTGGCGAGAAAAGTAATGGAGACGCTCCTTAAAGAGCGAATAGTGACCTTTCTCAAAACCAACAGGTTGCAAGATCCGAGGCAACATGGTTTTACTGAAAGATGTTCTTGCCAAACAAATCTGATTGAGTTCTTTGACTGGGTGACCAAGGAACTAGATCAGGGGCATGCAATGGATGTCATCTACCTGGATTTCAGCAAAGCCTTTGATACTGTTCCTCATAGGAGGCTTGTCAACAAACTCAGTAGCTTGGGGATGGGTCCCAAGTTGGTGAACTGGATTAGAAATTGGTTGACTGACAGACAGAAGGTGATGGTACATGGAGCTCACTCGGATGAAAGGAAGGTGATTAGCGGGGTGCCCCAGGGTTCGGTCCTGGGCCCGGCACTGTTCAATGTATTTGTGAGGGATATTGCTGAAGGACTGAATGGAAAAGTTTGTCTTTTTGCAAATGAGACAAAAATTTGCAACAGAATGGACTCCCCTGAGGGAGTGGATAACATGAGGAAAGATCTACAAAAGCTGGAAGAATGGTCTAATGCTTGGCAATTACGATTTAATGCAAAAAAGTGCAGTGTCATGCACTTAGGTAGCAGAAATCCAAGGGAAATGTACGCAATAGGGGGTGAGAGGTTCATGTGCATGGTTCAGGAGAAAGACCTTGGTGTGATTATCTCTGATGATCTCAAGGTGACAGTGGCAAAAGCCAGGAAGATGTTGGGCTGCATACAAAGAGGGATTACCAGCAGAAAGGAAGAAGTACTTATGCCACTGTACAGGTCACTGGTGAGGCCTCACTTGGAATACTGTGCTCAGTCTTGGAGACCATATCTTGCAAAAGATGTAAAAAGACTGGAAACTGTTCAGAGGAAGGCAACCAAAATGATTTGGAGCCTGCACAAGAAACCCTATGAGAAGAGACTTGAAGACCTAAATATGTAGACTTTGGAGGAGAGGAGGGATAGGGGAGATATGATTCAGACCTTTAAATACTTAAAGAGGAACAATGAACAAACAAACCTCTTCCAAAGACGGGGAAGCTGCAAAACTAGAAGGCATAACATGAAGCTGCAAGGTGGAAAATTGAAAGGCAATGGCAGGAAATATTTTTTCACTGAAAGGGTGGTGGATGCTTGGAATGCTCTCCCAATGGAAGTGGTGGGGGCAAACACGGTGACGGAATTCAAAACAGCATGGGACAAGCACTGTGGATCCCTTTATAGCAACAGCATAAAAACAAAATAAACTGAACCATCTAACGTCTCAACAAATAGGGGTGTCCTACATGGAGTGGTGGGTCCACCCCTAAACAAAGACATGGGGAGGTGTGGCCTGCACGGAGCGATGGGTGCACCTACTCTTGCCATATATTTGCTGGGCAGACTGGATGGACCATACTGGTCTTTATCTGCCGTCATTTACTATGTTACTATGACTTGTTCGCAAGTCCGCAGAATGCCAAACTCCTCTTTTCTGCACCAGAACTCCTGCACTGCACAGCCAGCAAGTGGATGCTTTTCACCTCCACAGGGGTCGGGGCTTCCTATATGCCTTCCCTCCCATTCCCCTAAATCCCAAGACTCTTTTCAAACTCCAGAGAGACAAGGGCTGCATGATACTCATAGCCCCACGCTGGCCACATCAACCGTGGTACCTTCTCCTTCTACGTCTGTCTCCAAGCTCAGCCCATAGATCTGGGGTCTGCTCCAGATCTCCTCTCTCAGGAGGAGGGGACGCTGCTCCATCCCTATCCACAGTCCCTCCATCTCACAGCATGGCTGCTGAGGCATAGCCTTCCAGGACATCAACCTTTCCCAGGAAGTTAAGGACATCTTCTTTAGTTTCTAGGAAGCCATCCATCAGGCATAAATTTTCTCCCTGGTGTTCTCAGAGGGGTCTTAACCCCTTCTGAGCTCTGGTGGTTGCTTTTCTTGAGTATCTCCTCCACCTTTTTTCTTCTGGACTCAAAATCAATTTGGTGAGAGTACATCTAAGTGCAATTGCGGCCTCTCACGTGCCCTTAGATGGCCAGCCCATCTCTTCTCTGCTGATAATAGAAAACCCCTCATGAAGTGTGCTACTAACTAAACCTCCCATTAAACTCCCCCTCCAGTGGCATGGGTTCTTAATGTTCTTCTAAGACAGCTTCAGAAGCCACCCTTTGAACCTCTAGCCACTACTTCAATGACATTTCTCACATGGAAGGTCATCTTTCTTATTGCCCTCACTTCAGCTAGACGCATTAGTGAGCTCCAGGCTTTAATGGCTGACCCTCCTTATACACGATTCCACCATAATAAGGTTGCCCTTAGGACTGACCCTCACTTTATAACGAAGGTGGTCTCGCCCGTCCATTTAAACCAGTCAGTCTACCTTCCTGTCTTTTTCCCTAGACCTCTTTCCTCTAGAGCAGAGGCAAGCCTTCATACTCTTGACTGGGAAGCTTTTAGGTACTCAAGAGTTCTCTACCTTAGCTTTTGATCTCCAGAGAACTCTTGAGTACCTAAAAGCTTCCCAGCTTTTCATTTCCTTTGACTCGAGTCACCTTGGGTTGCCAGTATCCAAACAAACTCTCTCCAATTGGATAGCTGACTGCATCACTTTCACCTGTGAAAAAGCAGGCCTTTCTCTTGAGGGTCATGTCACTGCCCATAATATTTGAGCCATGGCTGCCCCTATGGCAAATCTATGCTATGTAACTATTGATGAGATATGCAAAGCAGCAACTTGGTCTTCGGTCCACACCTTTGCTGCTCAGTACTGCCTGTACAAGGACTCCTGCCAGGATGCCTTGTTTGGCCAAGCTGCTCTTCAGCATCTCTTTCAGACTTAGAGCAATCCCTACCCTTCATCTCGGGTTTCAGTACCAGACATCCCTGGAGGACACATGACCTCTCTAGGCACACCTGTGCAATCCACAGCTGACCCTGAGATCATCTCTCTGGCATCTCCTAGCTAGGGAGTCCCATATGTGAAGACTACATTCCTGCTTGTTCCTGGAGATAGCATAGTTACTCACCTGTAACAGGTGATCTTCGGGAACAGCAGGAATTTAGTCTTCACAACCCACTCTCCTCCCCTAGGAGTTGTAGGTCTCTTCTCTTTCTCTCCTTTTATCTCTGCTACAAACTCAACTGAGGAGGGAGAGCTTGAAAGGTGGGAAGGTAGCTACGCAGGTGCAGTAGGATGCTCCCAAAAGCTTTCCTATTGGACGCCGGGGAGCGTTCCTACGCGGCCTCCATCGGTACCATCACCATATGTAAAGACTAAATTCTTGCTGTTCCCGGAGATCACCTGTTACAGGTGAATAACTATGCTTTACATAGGCTCTTGCTTTAGGGTATAAAGAGTGTCAGTTTAAGCAGTTCCTTCTTTAAGTTTTTATAAGTTCGGCACATGTCTATAATGCGTTACCTTTTACTGGCTCTTACACAATATGTCTGCCGGATTTACTCCCGATGTGTATCCTCTGTGCCCAATATACGGTTTTCCATTATTTATTCCAAATTATCATTAATTTATTATTTTATTAAATATTGGAATTTGAATTACCTTTTTGGCAGTGACAATACATTCTTTATTTATATATATATATCTTTTATATTATTTATCAGCCATATCCCTATGGTCTTCTTAATGCTCTTAGCATGGAAATGAGCCTGTCTTTAAGGATCTCGGTGTCACTGCATACTCCCCTTGCTCCGGTTTGGTTCTTCTGTTTCCTTTGATTACTTTGCTATGATTACAGTCTGTGTACAATGTATTTTCTATCTGTTAGTCCTTGTTCTACAATGTATCTTTAATTTGTACACCTTGTTCTCCAATGTACATACCTATTTAAAACAGATCCAGTGTCTGTCTTAAAGTTGACTTTCATGAAATCATAAGGTACATTAATAGTGTGATTTACGTCCATTCTTTTCTATTAAGATATTAAGCAATACCATTTTATTCATTTTAGTGCCTTTACTTAATAATATTTATATTAATAATTATCATTATTATATTTATTACCATTATTATAATTATTATTAATTATTATTAATTTACAATTATTATGTTTATTTGGTTTATATACTGCACTATTTCAAAATCAGTGCAGTTTACAGAGAACAGACTTTGCATAGAACAGGTGTAAACAGAACAAAATCCTGAAATAATACACTAAACAGTTAACCTTTTATATTATTGTTATTATCATTATCATTCATATTATAATTTTAGTAAACTTCATTTGGAGTGTTTTTATTTTATTCGTTCAGGATGGCATTTACTGTTTACTTTTTATGTATGCTTTTTAATATTTCTTTTAAAGTTTTTAACTGTTTTATTGTTTTAATTCTTAATGTTTTACAGATAATTTATTTATGTTTATGTTCTTATAGGGTCTATTTAACCCCTGACGAAGGCCGTGCTGAAACATGGTCAAGTCAGGTTAGGCTCTGTGTACACCAGGATTGAGATTATATTCAATAAAAAACTCCTATTTATACCAACATCATGCTCTGGACTGGTTTGTTGGTGATTTTTATACACAGAAGCACATAGAGGGTTTGGTTAAAAAAAAAAAGCCTTTGTAGCTGTTAAATTCTATGATATGGAGAGCAACTGTAGAGGTGAACTGAGCTGCAGAAACTAAAGAAAGAGAATGTGGATATATGAGGCTGCGGAGATGCAGTGAGACAGGCTGGAGAGACACTGGGCTGCAGAGACACTGGGCTGCAGAGACACTGGGCTGCAGAAACTAAAGAAAGAGAATGTGGATATATGAGGCTGCGTAGATGCAGTGAGACAGGCTGGAGAGACACTGGGCTGCGGAGATGCAGTGAGACAGGCTGGAGAGACACTGGGCTGCAGAGACACTGGGATGCAGAGACACTGGGCTGCAGAAACTAAAGAAAGAGAATGTGGATATATGAGGCTGCGTAGATGCAGTGAGACAGGCTGGAGAGACACTGGGCTGCGGAGATGCAGTGAGACAGGCTGGAGAGACACTGGGCTGCAGAGACACTGGGATGCAGAGACACTGGGCTGCAGAAACTAAAGAAAGAGAATGTGGATATATGAGGCTGCGTAGATGCAGTGAGACAGGCTGGAGAGACACTGGGCTGCGGAGATGCAGTGAGACAGGCTGGAGAGACACTGGGCTGCAGAGACACTGGGCTGCAGAGACACTGGGATGCAGAGACACTGGGCTGCAGAAACTAAAGAAAGAGAATGTGGATATATGAGGCTGCGGAGATGCAGTGAGACAGGCTGGAGAGACACTGGGCTGCGTAGATGCAGTGAGACAGGCTGGAGAGACACTGGGCTGCAGAGACACTGGGCTGCAGAGACACTGGGCTGCAGAAACTAAAGAAAGAGAATGTGGATATATGAGGCTGCGGAGATGCAGTGAGACAGGCTGGAGAGACACTGGGCTGCGGAGATGCAGTGAGACAGGCTGGAGAGACACTGGGCTGCGGAGATGCAGTGAGACAGGCTGCAGAGACACTGGGCTGCGGAGATGCAGTGAGACAGGCTGGAGAGACACTGGGCTGCAGAGACACTGGGCTGCAGAAACTAAAGAAAGAGAATGTGGAAATATGAGGCTGCGGAGATGCAGTGAGACAGGCTGGAGAGACACTGGGCTGCGGAGATGCAGTGAGACAGGCTGCAGAGACACTGGGATGCAGAGACACTGGGCTGCAGAGACACTGGGCTGCAGAGACACTGGGATGCAGAGACACTGGGCTGCAGAAACTAAAGAAAGAGAATGTGGATATATGAGGCTGCGGAGATGCAGTGAGACAGGCTGGAGAGACACTGGGCTGCAGAGACACTGGGCTGCAGAGACACTGGGCTGCAGAAACTAAAGAAAGAGAATGTGGATATATGAGGCTGCGGAGATGCAGTGAGACAGGCTGGAGAGACACTGGGCTGCGGAGATGCAGTGAGACAGGCTGGAGAGACACTGGGCTGCAGAGACACTGGGCTGCAGAGACACTGGGATGCAGAGACACTGGGCTGCAGAAACTAAAGAAAGAGAATGTGGATATATGAGGCTGCGGAGATGCAGTGAGACAGGCTGGAGAGACACTGGGCTGCGGAGATGCAGTGAGACAGGCTGGAGAGACACTGGGCTGCGGAGATGCAGTGAGACAGGCTGCAGAGACACTGGGCTGCGGAGATGCAGTGAGACAGGCTGGAGAGACACTGGGCTGCAGAGACACTGGGCTGCAGAAACTAAAGAAAGAGAATGTGGATATATGAGGCTGCGTAGATGCAGTGAGACAGGCTGGAGAGACACTGGGCTGCGGAGATGCAGTGAGACAGGCTGGAGAGACACTGGGCTGCAGAGACACTGGGCTGCAGAGACACTGGGATGCAGAGACACTGGGCTGCAGAAACTAAAGAAAGAGAATGTGGATATATGAGGCTGCGGAGATGCAGTGAGACAGGCTGGAGAGACACTGGGCTGCGTAGATGCAGTGAGACAGGCTGGAGAGACACTGGGCTGCAGAGACACTGGGCTGCAGAGACACTGGGCTGCAGAAACTAAAGAAAGAGAATGTGGATATATGAGGCTGCGGAGATGCAGTGAGACAGGCTGGAGAGACACTGGGCTGTGGAGATGCAGTGAGACAGGCTGGAGAGACACTGGGCTGCGGAGATGCAGTGAGACAGGCTGCAGAGACACTGGGCTGCGGAGATGCAGTGAGACAGGCTGGAGAGACACTGGGCTGCAGAAACTAAAGAAAGAGAATGTGGATATATGAGGCTGCGGAGATGCAGTGAGACAGGCTGGAGAGACACTGGGCTGCGGAGATGCAGTGAGACAGGCTGCAGAGACACTGGGATGCAGAGACACTGGGCTGCAGAGACACTGGGATGCAGAGACACTGGGCTGCAGAAACTAAAGAAAGAGAATGTGGATATATGAGGCTGCGGAGATGCAGTGAGACAGGCTGGAGAGACACTGGGCTGCGTAGATGCAGTGAGACAGGCTGGAGAGACACTGGGCTGCAGAGACACTGGGCTGCAGAGACACTGGGCTGCAGAAACTAAAGAAAGAGAATGTGGATATATGAGGCTGCGGAGATGCAGTGAGACAGGCTGGAGAGACACTGGGCTGCGGAGATGCAGTGAGACAGGCTGGAGAGACACTGGGCTGCAGAGACACTGGGCTGCAGAGACACTGGGATGCAGAGACACTGGGCTGCAGAGACACTGGGCTGCAGAAACTAAAGAAAGAGAATGTGGATATATGAGGCTGCGGAGATGCAGTGAGACAGGCTGGAGAGACACTGGGCTGCGGAGATGCAGTGAGACAGGCTGCAGAGACACTGGGCTGCAGAAACTAAAGAAAGAGAATGTGGATATATGAGGCTGCGGAGATGCAGTGAGACAGGCTGGAGAGACACTGGGCTGCGGAGATGCAGTGAGACAGGCTGGAGAGACACTGGGCTGCGGAGATGCAGTGAGACAGGCTGGAGAGACACTGGGCTGCAGAGACACTGGGCTGCAGAGACACTGGGCTGCAGAAACTAAAGAAAGAGAATGTGGATATATGAGGCTGCGGAGATGCAGTGAGACAGGCTGGAGAGACACTGGGCTGCGGAGATGCAGTGAGACAGGCTGCAGAGACACTGGGCTGCGTAGATGCAGTGAGACAGGCTGCAGAGACACTGGGCTGCGGAGATGCAGTGAGACAGGCTGCAGAGACACTGGGCTGCAGAGACACTGGGCTGCAGAGACACTGGGCTGCGGAGATGCAGTGAGACAGGCTGCAGAGACACTGGGCTGCAGAGATATAAAAGAGACTGAAATAATCCTGGGCTGCAGACATATGATGATAGAGGTAGGCACAGAGAGTGGCCAATAGCCAAGTCTAAGACAGAAAAGGGTTGTGGGCTACTTCTCACGGTCGATCCTTTGATTAAACAGAGCGAACAGGGCCTCCTCCTAGCAGCCTTCCTTTTATATTTATATAGTTAATGAAATGTCTGCCAGCAATAAATCAAGAAGAATGTTAGCATAGAAATAACAGCAGTCTCAGAAAGGTTAAAAGGCAAAAAAGCAATGTGATTAATGTTTTATTGAGGGTACTGTAAGAGGGAATGATCCGTTTTGGAGTTCTTACAGAGCTGATCTCTATCCTGTAATACTCGTTATAGGTCGCAGAGCTGGTAGCTTCTGAATTTTATGAGCAAGGAGACAGAGAAAGGAGAGAGCTTCACACTGAGCCCTCGGTAAGTGTCCCAGACCTGTGTCTGGCTCCTAGCTCACTGGCTGCGCTCTACTCATCAAGCAACAGACAGACGGTGGGATCCTGGATGCTTCTATTTTGTCCCTTCTCTCATGGTCCCCTGCTCCCTAGTCATCCCTCCAAAGCTGGCACCTGGTCTCTGAGGCTGGCAGGGCAGGTGCTCTGAGGTCAGTAAAGCGGGTTTTGCTGTTCCTGCCTTCCTCTCAAGTCTCACCCAAGTGCATTCTGGTATCTGTAGTTCTCTGATTTTTGTCTCTAATGGCAACACTCGATGTATTATTGAAGCCCATGACTCTGCTTCCCTCCTGGCATAGTCATCCACAGAAATTCCTCCCTTCGTTTTCTTGCTTCTGATTCCTCCCGTCTCTGCCCTCCACTCCTCCCTCAGCTCCAACTGGACTAGGGCTTGATTAACAATGTATTGGGCCCATGGACCGCACCCCCTTCACTCCTTTTCTCCTCCCTGTCGAACCATATTCACTCTTTCCCTGTCCCTCCCCTGTTAACATTGCCACATAACTCCATGTCATAAAGAAGAGGCTGATCCATTCCTGGCTTTACCTGCTGCATGCATGGAATTGTAGATTTGATTTTCTTGGAAATTTAATGATGCAATCAACTACAAGTCCCTACATGCAATAGGGTAAAACCAGGACTGGACTAACCTGTCCCTTACGACATGGAGTTCTGTAGCAACCCTAGCTCTGGGGACCTTCATTAATGGTCTTTCTCCCCAGACTTCCCTCTCCACCGGTTCACCTCTCCTGACTTTGGCTTGGAGTGGAGGTGTAGCCTAGTAGTGAGAGCAACAGGCTGCGGATCAGGGAAGCCAGTGTTCAAATCTTGCTTATTCCAGGGAAGTTCCTTCTGACCTTGGATAAGTCACTGCACCCTCCATTGCCTCAAGTACAAACTTAGAGCTTAAGCCCTTTAGGATGGGTGGGGGGGAACGTTCCAACTTTGCCAGAATATGTATTTTGGTTTTAGCATGGCCTTGAAAAGGTGGGTAATAAAATCCAAACCCACTGACCACTGGTCTTGTTTCTAGCACAGAATCCAGCAGCAGTGGCCTGCAAGTGTGCAGCACATACGTCTATGTGCTCGCCTGCAACTTGCTACCATGCTTAGGACCAGCCCCCCAGCTTTGAGGGGTTGCTGAGGGGGGGAGAGGCAGTAGACAGGATGTGAGGATAGCAGAGCTGGCCTGAGAGTTTCAGACACCTTAGGTGAACTTTCAGCTATGCATGCCCCTTCCCCCATAGTCCAGCATCTCCTCTTCTTTCCCTCCCCAAGTGCCCTGACCCCATGCAGCATTTCCCCTTTCCTTCCCCGACGCTCACCCCCACACTAGTCCCTAACCCCCTCCTAATGCATCTTCTCTTTGCCTCCCCAGGAGTCCAGCCTCTCTCCTTCACTAACATTCCCCTCCCCGCAGTAGTCCAGCATTTCTTATTCCCTTTCATGACCCCCATCCCACCATGTCCAAGATCACCTCTCTTCTCTTTCCCCTACCTCTGGAGCCTCAGCAGGTTCTTAAGTAAACTCAGCGTTGGATTGGGCTTTAGGGAACTCACACACACTCAAGGCCTGCCCTATCCTGCCCCCTTTGACGCAAGCTTCCTGTTTTTAATGCTACAATGTATATTCCATATCGTCCTATTAGACCAGTCCAGATGAGTGGGTTGTGTTTCCCTACCAGCAAATTCGTGGAGATAAAGAACCAATGAAAAGCCCAGGTTTCAATGACATCACTCCCATGCCTCTATTCGCCTCAGCCACCAGAGGTCCCTTCAGTATTTTTTTGTCTCCAGCAGATGGTGGATGGATTTTCTCCTCTCTGAAGAAAATTCTGAGCATTTGAGAGGAAAAGATTGATTTAAAATGCTTGTGAACGACAGCCTGCGGGTTGATCTCTCACTAGAGCATGTGCTGGGAGACTCCACTAGACTGCTTTTCGGTTGCAATAGCAAGAGTGAAAATTGGTTTAGCTCCACGTTCTTACCCTGCATAAGGGCCTGTTGAGCAGACAGAAATTGGAAGGATCTGGAAGAGTACAACTGCCTCATACAACCTCAATACCCCTCCCTCCTCCTCTGTCCCCGCTGCTCTCTTGCAAAGATTGCAGAAGGCTCTGAGGAATCTGTCTGACAGCCAAACAGTTCTAAGGGAGTAGAGCTGAGCTCGGCATGGATTCTCTGCCTGGGGCTCTCAAGGGGTGAGTACCAAGCTTTGACCTTATCATTGTCCTTGTTGGGGACTCCCGATTCCTTCTGTGTGGGACGCAATTCGGGGTAGACCGTTGAGTTTCTACTTTCTCCTTCTTGCCAGTTTCAACTCCTAATTTTCCCTCAATCTGATTCCTTTCCCTCCTTTGAAGTCCATTCCATCCATCTTTTTTTAATCCCCTACCTCTTCGGATCGCTGTCATCTGTAGAGACCCCCTGACAAGTCCTCTTCTACCTTCCTCACTGATTTTAACTCTGGGCTCTCCTTATTCCTGGAATCTGCTTCCCCCTCCCTTATTCTTGGTGACTTTAATTTTCATATTGATAACCCCTATGACCCCTATGCACCCAAATTCCTTTCCCTTACCTCCTCTTTCAATCTCCAGCTTTGCTCTTCTGCTCCCATTCATCAGCTTGGTCAGTGCCTTGACCTCATTTTCTCCTCTAATTGTTTACCTTCTAACTCCATACCTCTGCTCTTCCCTTATCTAACAGTCACATGTTAAGTTTCACTCTTCATTACTCCACCCCCCACTCAATCTCACCCAATCTCCTCCTATCTTTTTAGAAATCTTCATGCCGTCGATCCCCTGACTCTGTCCACTATTGTCTCATCTCTTCTCTCTTCCGCTTTGTCCTCTGTCTGCTGATGAAGTCACAGCTCCCTATAATACTGCTCTCTCCTCTACTCTGGATACCCTTGCTCTGCCCATTTCACGTCATGTGAGGCGAACCTCACCTCAGCCCTGGTTGTTTTCAACTACCCACTACCTATGTTCCTATGGCTGCTTGGCTGTGCGCACTTGACTCAAATCCCGCTCTCTCTCTCTGATTTTCTTCACGTCACATTCATGCTTTTTTCTTTCTGGTTCATCACTGTGCTCGCTAAGTAAGTTCCATCTAACTGTCTTGCCTCTATCTATCTTGCCTTCTCTTTTCCACTCTCAATTCTCTTCTTAAGGCACCTCCACCTCCAATCCCACCTTCTCTCTCTGCTCAAACTCTAGCAGACTATTTTCATGACAAAGTGCATAAGATCACTCTTCAATTCCCCACTAAATCTTCTTCACCCCCTCTTCTCCCTCTCCATTACCAACTTTTCCCGTAAACCTCTATCACCCTTTCATCTTTTCTAAATTCTCTGTTGAGGGAACCTCTCTTCTTCTTTCCTCCTATAAACTGCCTGTTCTTCGGATCCTGTCCCCACCCATCTCCTCAACACCATCTCCTCCTTCATCTCTCATATTCTCAACCTTTCGCTTTCCACTGCAACCTTCCCTGCAGCCTTCAAGCATGCTGTAGTCACTCTTCTCCTCAAAAAACCCCCCACTTGACCCTACTTATCCTTCTAATTGTCGACCCATATCCATTCTCCCATTCATTTACAAAATTATTGAATGTGCAATTCTCTCCTCTTAAGCCCTCCTTGATCCATTTCAATTTGGTTTTCGTCCATTTCATTCTACTGAAATGACTCTTGGCAAAGTCTCCAGTAATCTGTTCCTCACTAAGTCTAAAGTCCTTTACTCAGTTCTCATTCTTCTTGATCTTTCTGCTGCTTATGATAGTGTTGACCACCTCCTCCTCCTTGACACTTTATCCCCACTTGGTTTTAGAGGCTTGTACTGTCGTTCTCGTCTTATCACGCCAATCACTCTTTCAATGTTTGTTCTGATGGTTTCTCTTCTACTGCTATCCCTCTCTCAGTTGGTGTACCCCAAGGGTCTATTCTTGGCCCTCTCCTTTTCTCTCTCTGTATCAAGTCCCTTGGTGCCCTCATCTCTTCCCATGGCATTCAGCATCATTTTTATGCTGATGACTCTCGGATCTATCTATCTACACCTGACATCTCACCTTCACGCCAAACTTGAATTTCTACTTGTTTATCTGTCATCGCTGCCTAGATGTCTCACCGCTGCCTTAAAACTGAGCATGGATAAAACTGAACTTCGTATTTTTCCCCCTAAACCCACCTCCCCTCTTCCTCCTTTCTCTATCACTGTTGACAACATACTTCTTCCTGTTTCCTTGGCCTGCAACCTTGGGGTCATCTTTGACTTCTCCCTTTCATTCTCCACACATATTCAGCATATAGCTAAAACTTGTCATTTCTTTCTCTACAACATTAAAAAAAATGTGCTCCTTCCTCTGTGAACACACTACTGAGGCTCTTGTCCACCCTTTGGTCACCTCCTGTCTTGACTATTGCAACCTCCTCCTTGCAGGTCTCCCTCAATGTCATCTCTCTCCTCTTCAATCTATCCAGAACTCTGCTGCATGGCTAATCTTCTGCCAGCCACGATACACTCATATAATCCCTCTTCTAAAATTACTTCACTGGCTCCCCTTCCATTTCCATATCCAATTCTACTACTACTACTATTACTACTACTATTGTAGACTGTATATGCTATATATAATATGATGTTCCTTGTAAATATGTTCTGTTATAATACGACGTTCCCTGTAAAACAAACTTGCTTTGATAATTGTTGTTCACTGTAAACCGCAACTGAACTTTGGAAGATGCGGTATATAAATGTATGTATAAATAAATAATAATACTATTTAGCACTTATATAGCGCCACGCACGCAGCGCTGTACAGAGAGATACAAGAGAAGTCCCTGCTCGTCAGAGCTTACAATCTAATTGAGACAAGACAGAGGATTAGTCAAATTGGTGCAAAGCACAATATGGTCTTTACAATTCGGTTATGAAAATTGACGGGAGTCAGGTTGAGATAAAGGATAAAAGTCAGGATCTGAAAGCGACAGTGAAGAGGTGGGTCTTCAATCTGGATTTGAAGAGGGCCAGGGAGGGTGCCTGGCATATAGACACAGGCAAGCTGTTCCAGGCGTAAGGTGCAGCAAGGTGAAAGGAGCGAAGTCTGGAGTTAGCGGTGCGAGTGAAAGGCCTAGATAGAAGTAATTTGTTAGCGGAGCAAAGTTCCCAAGAGGGGATGTAAGGAGAGATAAGAGATGAGAGGTATTGAGGGGCCGCAGAGTGAATGCATTTATAGGTCAACAGGAGGAGTTTGAACTGGATGCGGAAATGGACAGGGAGCCAGTGAAGCGACTTGAGAAGAGGAGTAATGTGGGCATGGCGAGACTGGCGGAGGATTAGTCGAGCAGCATAATGCTGAATAGATTGAAGGGGAAGGAGATGGCTCACGGGGAGACCAGTAAGGGGTAGGTTGCAGTAGTCGAGGCGAGAGAAGATTAAGGAGTGGATAAGGGTTGTGGTAGTGTGTTCAGAAAGGAAGGGGCGGATTCTGCTAATGTTGTAGAGAAAGAAGCGGCAGGTCTTGGCTACGAGCTGGATATGTGTGGAGAAGGAGAGAGAGGAGTCAAAGATAACCCCCAGATTGCGGGCTGAGGGAACAGGAAGGATCGTAGATCCATCCACGGAGACTGAGAAGGGGGGAAGAGGAGGGGAGGGGTTGGGGGGAAAGACAAGGAGTTCAGTCTTGGCCATGTTCAACTTCAAGCAGCGATGAGACATCCAGGCAGTGATGTCAGAAAGGCAGGCAGAGATCCTGGTCTGGATTGATGGAGAGATATTAAGTGTAGAGAGGTAGATTTGGGGGGAGTCAGCATAGAGATGGTACTGAAAGCTATGGGAGGAGATAAGCGCTCCAAGGGATTGTGTATAGAGAGGGAAAAAGAGGGGGCTCAGGACGGATCCTTGGGGTACACCAACATAGAGCGGGGTGGGAGAGGAGGAGGAGCCACCAGAGCATACACTAAAGAAGCAATGGGAGAGGTAGGAGAACCAGGATAGTACGGAGCCCTTGAAACCAAGCGAGGAGAGGGTGGTGAGGAGAAGATTGTGGTCAACAGTGTCAAAGGCAGCGGAGAGGTCAAGAAGGATGAGGACTGAGTAGAGGCCCTTAGATTTAGCCAGGAACAAGTCATTGGAGACTTTTGTAAGAGCCGTTTCAGTGGATTGTAGGGGACGAAAGCCAGATTGTAGTGGGTCCAGGAGGGCCTGGGAGGTGAGGAAGTCGAGGCAGCGGTGGTGGACTGCTCATTCTAGTAGTTTAGATCTGAAGGGAAGGAGGGGGATGGGTCGATAGTTAGAAGGACAGGTGGGATCAAGTGAGGGTTTTTTGAGGAGAGGTGTGACAACAGCATGTTTGAAGTCTACGGGGACAGTTGCAGTGGATAGTGAAAGGTTTAGAATATGGGAGATGGAGGGGACAATGGTGGGGGAGATGGGGTGTAGGAGATGGGTGGGGATAGGGTCAGAGGAACAGGTGGTGGGTTTGGAGGAGGAAAGAAGGAGTGCGGTTTCCTCTTCGGAGATCATCAGGAAGGAGGAGAGGGTAGTAGAGGAAGTATGGATCAGGGGAGAATTGGGGAGGGGGGAGGTAGATGAGGAAGTGTAGACTTGGAGGGTAATCTTGTGGATTTTGTCGTGGAAGTAGTCGGCTAGGGTTTGGGCAGAAAGGGAGGGCGGGACCGGGGGCAGGGACGCCTTGAGGAGAGAATTGAGGGTATTAAAGAGGCGGCAAGGATCATGGGCAAGGGAGTTAGTCAGATGGAGGTAGTATTCTTGTTTGGCAAGTGCTCTGGCTGACTGGAAGGAGCCAAGCATGAATTTGAAGTGTAGAAGGTCTTCCGGGGAGCAGGATTTGGTCCAAGCACGTTCAGTAGAATGGGTACAGGTGCGTAAATAGCGGGTTGTGGATGAGAGCCATGGTTGAGGAGTAGAACATCTGATAGTGAGTGGCGTGGGTGGGGCAAGAGTGTCAAGAGCTGAGGATAGTGCAGCATTATAAGAGGATACTGCTTCGTCAACAGATTTGGAGGACATAATGGAGGAAAGAGATGGAGAAATGACAGAGGAGAGAGTCAAGAGATCAATATTATGAAGGTTTCTAAATAGGTTGGAGGAGACAGGACGAGGTTGAGACAGCGGAAGCTGAAGATTAAAGGTTAAACGGTAGTAGTCTGAGGGAAGGATTGAGTTGCGGAGGTTTGAGGGAGAGGAATTAGAGAAGAGTATCAGGTCAGGGCAGTGACCATGCAGGTGGGTGGGGGCGGTGGAGCACAGTTGGAGGTCAAACAAGGAGGTGAGGGCGAGGAACTTTAAGGCATGGGAATCGGAGGGGTTATCGATGTGAATGTTAAAATCACCAAGAATAAGAGTGGGGGAAGAGGGATCCAGAAAGGCGGAAAGCCAGGAGTCGAAGTCGATAAGGAAGGTTGATTTGGATTTGTCAGGTGGGCGATAGATAACAGCTACTCGGAGGGGAAGTGATGTGAGGAGGCGAATGGAGTGGACTTCAAAGGAGAGGGAGGGGTGTGACTGAGGCAGCAGGAGGGGTTGAAATTGGCAAGAGGGAGAAAGTAGAAGCCCAACACCACCACCGTGGCCATTGGATCGAGGTGTATGGGTGAACTGGTAGCCCCCGTGGCAGAGAGCCGCAGTGGATGCGGTATCGTCTGGGAGGAGCCAGGTCTCAGTTAGGGCAAGAAGGTGTAGCGCATTAGAGATAAAGAGATCATGAGTAAAAGGAAGTTTGTTAGAGACTGAGCATGCATTCCATAGGGCACATGAGAACTGGAGAGGGATATGGATAAGGATGGACAGGTTACACGAGGATTTCTTTCCAGAATAAGACAGTGGTCTAGTGGGGCCATCACATGAGGATCTATTTTCAGAGTAGTACAGAGATCTAGAGGGGCCAGGGTGCGGGTAGGTGTCTCTGGATGAGTGTGCCCTCCATGGAGGGACACGAGGGAGGGGAAGAGGAGGGGGAATGAAGGGGGATATTGATGATATTAGATAGGCTACATGAGGGTCTCTTTTTGAAGTGAGATAGAGTTCTAAGGTGGATAGGGTTGGGGTTGATATCTCTGGATGAGTGATTGGGGCATGAGTGAGGGAGGGTGGAAGGGGAAAAGAGAGGGATATGGATGAGATTAGATAAGGTACGTGAGGAACTCTTCTTAGAGTGAGAAAGAAATCGAGGGTGGCCAGGGTTGGGGTTGATATTACATGATGAGAGAAGGAGAAGGAGTAGTAGAGAGCGGGGTAAGGCAGAGGCAGTACTGCGCAAGCGAGGTTGGGATTGCCTTAAAGAGAGAGGAGCTGGTTGAATGAGGGGGAGGGTGTGATGAAGCTCAAGAGCAGATGCAAGGTTAGAAGACGGAATGGAGGGAGAAGTGAGGAAGGTAGAGGGAGGGGAGGGGGTGAGGAGTGAGGGTGCTGGTAGGAGGGGAGGCAGTTGGGGAGTGTGAGGAAGAGAAGGACAATGAGATGTGGGCCCATAGAAGAGGAGTAGTGGGGGCTATGCAGTGTGTTATCTTACAAGCAATGAGGTGGCTAAGGATTCTATGCACTATATGTTGAGTTACAAGTGGGGACTAGACGCTATGGAGTATAGGTTAAATACAAGCTATGGGAGTATAGGTTAAATACAAGCAATGGTAATGGGGAGACTATAGCCTTTGCAGCAAGGATCAGTGCAAGCAATGGGTAGCAAGTTCAAAGCAATGTCTAGGCAATTCAAACTTCTTCAAACATATAGATACATTCACTCTATTGCCCCTTTATTACATTTCCTCTCTTCTCAAACCCTTCACCCTTCCTCATGAACTCCGCTTCTCCTCTGGCCATCTTCTCTCCATGCCCTTTCCTTCTTCTGCAAACTCCAGACTTCGATCTTCTCATCTTACTGCTCCTTATGCATGTAATAAACTTCCTCTATTTTTTGTCAAGTCTCTTCTCTCCCCCTCTTCAAATCCATGCTAAAAGCTTACCTCTTTGAGGCCGCATTAGGATACTAATCCCTTGTTCACCTTGTGTATCCTTCCCTATTTGAACCCCCTTGTTTCTCTTGTATTGTTCTGTTTGTCTTGATTAGATTGTAAGCTCTACGCGCCGGGACTGTCTTCTTTATATGTTTGTACAGCGCTGTGTACGTCTTGTAACGCTATAAAGAAATAGTAGCAGTGCTAGTGGAGGTTTCCCACCATTTTCTGCACGCGTTAATAGCATTTTCTCTATTGTGCACCTGGCAGTCGCACAGTCCTTGCGTGCTTTCTGCCCAAGTGGCTCCAACATGTGCTCCTACCCTAGCGCCTGTAATGCACACTGGAGTAAAAGCCCTTCAGGACACTGAGGCCTTAGACCATGCTGTTGTGACACTTGCCTTATGTCTTCTTTCAGGTGATGTTGTTCGGAGTGTGGCAAGCATGGTGCATTTCCAGTTTCTGCTTCTGATTCATCCCTGGAGGGCCTACTCCCCCTTTCTCAGCCAGGGGATGCTGTTAGCCCAATCGTGCCTGCCTCATGGCAGGAAGTGGCAGACAGCACTGGATATTCAGCAAGCCGGAGGATCCGGTGTCAATGCTGAAGGCCTCTCCTCGTTCTCTAGGGGATTGACGGCGACTATGCCCCGAAGTGTAAGGGGGTCATTTCCACGAGGACAGCTTCCAGAGTCTGGATTGTCCTCCCTGGAATTCTTTCCCCTTACAGCAGGCCTGGTCATTCCGGCATAGCCATGCAGACCCTGCGACCTTTTGTGTCCCCTATGGGAAGTCTCATGGGGCAGGCTGCGAATGGAAGCTTTCTTCGATTCATGGAAGTGTGTCCCTGGCAGGGGCATCTCCCTGGGGATGGGGTCAGCTGTGGCTCAGATTGAGATGTCTGATGTGGATGAAGACGTACTGAGCCTACAGAGGATTGTGAGGAGGCAGAGGTTCTTTGTCTGTTCCAGGATTAGGAACTGGAGCTGTTGATACCAGGGTCTTATCCACTTCAAGCTTGGCAGCTTCCAGTGTCAAAACAGGAACCGAAGAGGCATCTGCTCCTGTAAGGGGTTTGGAAATCTACTACAGTCTTCCTGGAGGAGCTCAAGGACCTGTACTGGCCAAAGTGGGATTACTCCAACTCCCCGCCTAAGGGGCTAAAGGTGTATAAGAAGATGCATGCTCTCCTGTAAAGGGAGTGCGTTGTGTAGTTGATATTTTGAAGGTGGATACGCAGGTCATGGTGGTTACCAGATGGACCACCATTCCTGTGGAAGGCAGATTGGCCCTATAGGATATTCTGGACAAAAATGTGGATTCCTGTTAAAGAACCATTTCATATGAACATAAGAAATGCCTTACTGGGTCAGACCTAGGTCCATCAAGCCCAGTATTCTATTTCCAACAGTGGCCAGTCCAGGTCCAAGGGACACAGGTTCCACAATGCTCTTCCCAGGGTAAGCAGTGGATTTCCCAGGTCCTCTTTAAATAATGGTTTATGGACCTTTCCAGCATGAACCTGTCCAAAGTTTTTTAAACCCAGCTACACTAACAGCTTTTACTATATCCTCTGATAACAAATTCCAGAGTTTGATTATGCATTGAGTAAAAAAATATTTTCTCTTATTAGTCTTAAATGGGTTACATTGAGCTTCATTGCGTGTCCCCTAGTCTTTCTACTTTTTGTTGGTGTAACCAACCGATCTACGTTTACCTGTTCCACTCCATTCATTAATTTATAGACCTCTTTCATATGCCCCCGCAGCCATCTTTTCTCTAAGTTGAAGCGCCCCAACCTTCAAAGCCTCTCCTCATTGGGGTATCCTTTCCATATCCTTTACCATTTTTGTCATTCTTCTCTGTACCTTTCCTAATTCTGCTATATCCTAACCAGTATTGCATACAATATTCAAGGTGCGGTCGCATTATGCAATAATACAGAGGCATTATAATATCCTTGGCTTTATTCCATTCCTTTCCTTATGATTCCTAGCATTTTATTTGCTGTCTTGGCTGCCGCTGCACACTGGATTTCAATGTATTATCCACGATGACACCTAAATATTTTTCCTGTGTGGTGGTTTCTAAGGTGGTACCTTGCATCGTGTAACCATAGTACTCCGCTATTCACCTTTCTCCATTAATATGGAAAGCAGTGTGCATAAATGCCCATACCATGGGAAATAAGATCCCTGATGTTGAAGCTTTGGTGGGAGTGGCTGACTTGGATTTAGTGGCAGTTACAGAAACATGGTTCACAGAAAACCATGACTGGGATGTAACTATACCTGGCTATACTTTATTCAGAAAGGACAGGGTAGGAAGAAGGGGAGGAGGAGTGGCACTATATGTAAAAACTACTATTAAAGCTTTGGAATTACAGAGCTTAAAATGGAGAGAGAAGGCATTGTGGGTTAAACTAGAAAGAGGGAAAGAGAAATCTATTTGCATTGGTGTGATATACAGACCTCCCTCACAAGAGGAAGAGGTGGACAGAGAGTTAATTGAAGACATACGCAGCATTGCTAGGAAAGGGGAAGTGCTACTGATAGGAGATTTCAATATGCCAGATGTTGATTGGCACATTCCTGCTGCAGTATCATCTAGAAGTAAGGAGATCCTGGATTCTCTACAGGGAGAACTATTCAGGCAATTGGTAACAGACCCCACACGTGAAGGGACCATACTGGACTTGGTGCTTACCAATGGTAAAAGTGTTTCTGATGTTGTAGTGGGACATGCCTGCCTGGTGCGAAGGTAGCGGACCTCACGCGCCACCTAGATAAGGTCTTAGATAGTGCTGGGGAGGAGTCTGCTGTCTTGGTACATGTCGGTACCAATGACATAGGAAAATGTGGTAGGGAGGTTCTGGAAGCTAAATTTAGGCTTTTAGGTAGGAAGTTGAAATCCAGAACTTCCAGGGTAGCATTCTCCGAAATGCTTCCCGTTCCACGCGCAGGACCCAAAAGGCAGGCAGAGCTCCGGAGTTTCAATGCATGGATGAGACAATGGTGCAGAGATGAGGGGTTTGGATTTGTTAGGAACTGGGGAACATTCTGGGGAAAGGAGGGGCTCTTCCGAAGGGATGGGCTTCACCTTAACCGGGATGGAACCAGGCTGCTGGCATTAACCTTTAAAAAGGAGATAGAGCAGCTTTTAAACTAGATAATAGGGGAAAGCCGACAGTCGCCCAAGAGCGAATGGTTCGGAAGAATGTATCCTTGAAGGATACTACAAAAAGCAGAGAGGTTCCAAAAAAGAGTAAAGTAGCCCAAATGCCCTCGAGTATGGAGCAGACAGAGCTTAAAGATCCCAAATTACCCATGTCTATCAATAGCCAAATTAATATGAATAAAATACAGTCTCTAAAATGCTTGTATGCAAATGCTAGAAGTCTAAAAAACAAGATGGGAGCGTTAGAATATATAGCACTAAACGAGAGGTTAGATATGATTGGAATATCAGAGACATGGTGGAAGGAGGACAACCAGTGGGACACTGTGATACCTGGGTACAAACTATATTGTAATGATAGAGCGCAACCCCTCCACCAATTTGATCAGCTCTATGTTAGAGAGGGCATTGAGTCAGAAAGGATTAAAGTTTTGCAAGAAACAAAATTTGCTGTAGAATCTCTATGGATTGAAATTCCTTGTAAAAAGGGGAAGGCGATAGCAGTGGGGGGTGTACTATCGTCCGCCTGGCCAGAATGACCAAATGGATGATGAACTGCTCAAAGAAATCAAGGAAGCTAGCAAAAGTTACAGTGCAGTAATAATAATGGGTGATTTCAATTACCCCGGCATCGACTGGGTCAGTGTCACAGCAGGACATGCTAGGGAGATAAAGTTTCTAGATGAAATAAATGACTGCTTCTTGGAGCAGCTGGTTCATGAACCAACCAGAGGGGAAGCCATATTAGATCTAGTCCTTAGTGGAACACCAGATCTAGTGCAAGAGATAAGGGTGTTGGGGCCACTTGGCAATAGTGATCATAGCATGATCGCCTTTGATTTAATTAGTGGAGGAGGGATAGTAAGGAAATCCACAGTATTACCCTTTAACTTTCGAAAGGGAGACTATGATAAAATGAGGAAAACAGTTAAGAAAAAACTAAAAGGAGCAGTTGCAAAGGTTAAAGACGTACATCAAGCTTGGATGTTGTTGAAAAATACTATATTGGAAGCCCAGACCAGCTGTATTCCACGCTTTAAGAAAAGTGGAAGGAAGTCCAAAAAACTGCCAGCATGGTTTAAAGGTGAGGTCAGAGAGGCTGTTGTTGCCAAAAAAGCATCTTTCAGGAAATGGAAAAAAGAGCCAAATGACGAAACCTGGAAACAGCACAAGCACTGGCAAGTCAAATGCAAGGCATTGATAAGGCAGGCAAAGAGAGAATTTGAGAAGAAACTTGCTGCGGAAGCAAAAACACGAAATAAAGACCTTTTCAAGTACATTCGTAGCAAAAAACCTGTGAGAGAGTCAGTTGTTCCATTAGATGATAAAGGGGTTAAAGGAGCACTAAGAGGCGACAAGGCGATAGCGGAGAGACTGAATAAATTCTTTGCTTCAGTCTTTACTGAGGAAGATGTAGGGATGTTACCCATGACTGAAGTGGTATTTAAAGGTGCGGAAGAATTGAAGGAAATATCGATACATCGCGAAGATGTCTTACAACTATTAGATAAACTGAAGAGTAGCAAATCACCTGGGCCGGATGGTATACATCCAAGGGTGTTGAAAGAACTGAAATATGTGATTGCAGACCAGCTATTAGTAATCTGTGAACTATCATTAAAATCATCTCTAATACCTGAAGATTGGAGGATCGCCAATGTAACACCAATTTTTAAAAAGGGTTCCAGGGGTGATCCGGGAAACTACAGACCGGTGAGCCTGATGTCAGTACCGGGAAAAATGGTAGAAACCATCATAAAGAATAAAATTACTCAGCATGTAGATAGTCACGACCTAATGGGAGACAGCCAACATGGCTTTAGACAAGGAAGATCTTGTCTTACTAATCTGTTATGTTTTTTTGAAGGAGTGAATAAACAGGTGGACAAAGGTGAGTCGGTTGATATTGTGTATCTGGACTTTGAGAAAGCCTTTGACAAGGTCCCTCATCAGAGACTTTTGGCAAAACTAAAGAGTCATGGGATAGGAGGCAGTGTACTATTGTGGATCAGGAACTGGTTAAAAGATAGAAAGCAGAGGGTAGGGCTAAATGGCCAATTTTCCCAATGGAGAAAGGTGAATAGTGGTGTACCCCAGGGATCTGTGCTGGGTCCGCTACTTTTTGACATATTCCTAAATGACCTGGAAAGTGGAATAACGAGTGAGGTTATCAAATTTGCAGATGATACAAAACTATTTAAAGTTGTTAAAACCCAAGAGGATTGTGAAAAATTGCAAGAGGATCTTGATAAATTGGAAGACTGGGCATCAAAATGGCAGATGAAATTTAATGTGGACAAGTTCAAGGTTATGCACCTAGGGAAGAACAACCCAAACTATGGTTACACGATGCAAGGTTCCACATTAGGAACCACCACCCAGGAAAAAGATTTAGGCGTCATTGTGGATACCATGTTAAAACCCTCGGCCCAGTGTGCAGCGGCAGCCAAGAGAGCAAATAGAATGCTAGGTATCATAAGGAAAGGAATGGAAAATAAAACAAAAGATATTATAATGCCTCTATACCGTTCCATAGTGAGACCGCACCTTGAATATTGTGTGCAGTTCTGGTCGCCGTATCTTAAAAAGGATATAGCGATTTTAGAAAAGGTTCAGAGAAGAGCCACCAAAATGGTTAAGGGGATGGAAGGATACTCCTATGAGGAAAGGCTTAAAAGGTTAGGGCTCTTTAACCTGGAAAAGAGATGGCTGAGGGGAGATATGATAGAAGTCTATAAATTAATGAACGGAGTGGAACGGGTAAACGTAGATCGATTGTTTACGTTATCAGAATATAGAAAGACTAGGGGACATGCAATGAAGCTACAGGGTAAACTATTTAAGACTAATAAAAGAAAATATTTTTTCACTCAACGTGTAATCAAACTCTGGAATTTGTTACCGGAGGATGTAGTAAAGGCTGTTAGTGTAGCTGGGTTTAAAAAAGGTTTGGACAAGTTCCTGGAGGAAAGGTCCATAAACCATTATTAAGAAGTGACCGAAGATATCAATGCTTGACCCAGTACAAGCATTGTGGAACTTGTGTCTCTTGGGGAAACTGCTAGGTACATATGACCTAGATTGGCCACTGTTGGAAACAGAATACTGGGCTTGATGGACCTTGGTCTGACCCAGTATGGCATATCTTATGTTCTTATGAGATCATTTTGCATCCAGTGATCACCAGATGGTGTGGTTCAGTATTAGGACTAGGGCTGTTAGAATCCATTCCAAGGTGAGGATCTTAGACTTTAGGAAGACTAACTTTGCGAAGATGGGCCAATACCTCAGGGAGTCGTTAGTGGGATGGGAACAGCTGGGGGATGTAGAAAAACAGTGGGCAAAACTGAAAGGGGGTATTTTAAGGGCAACCAACCTTTTTGTTAAAATGGTAAATAAAGGCAAAAGGAAAAGGAGACCGCTATGGTTTTCTAAGGAAGTAGCTGAAAAAGTGAAGAAAAAGAGGGAGGCCTTCATGAAATACAAGAGATCACAGAGAGAGGAAGACAGGCATCTGTATTTGGAAAAACTTAGAGAAGCTAGCAAAGTAGTCAAGAAGGCAAAGATTCGAAAGGAGGAGGAAATAGCCAATGCAATAAAATGGGGAGATAAGACATTTTTCAGATATATTAGTGAGAAGAGGAAGGGCAAAAGTGGTATTGTCAGACTCAAGGGTGCAGGGGGGGAATATGTAGAAGCTGATAAGGATAAAGCGGAATTGCTTAACAAATATTTTTGTTCTGTGTTCATAGATGAAGAACCAGGAGCAGGACCTCAGAAAACATCCACAAATAGGAACAGAAGCGAGGGACATCGTGAACAATTTTCAGAAGACTGTGTTCGTGAGAAACTAGCTCAACTTAAAGTAGACAAAGCGATGGGACCGGATGGGATACACCCTAGAATACTGAGGGAACTTGGGGACGTTCTAGCAACTCCACTGACTGACCTTTTCAATGCCTCGTTGGAGTCGGGAGTGGTGCCAAAGGACTGGAGAGAGGCTTATGTGGTGCCTTTACACAAAAGTGGAAGTAAGGATGTGGTTGAAAACTACAGGCCAGTTAGTTTAACTTCGGTGGTGAGTAAATTATTGGAAACGCTGCTGAAAGAGAAAATAGTGAGGTTTCTGGAGTCCAGCGGATTACAGGATCCGAGGCAGCATGGATTCACCAGAGGCAGGTCTTGTCAGACAAATCTGATTGATTTCTTTGACTGGGTGACCAGGGAGTTGGACCGAGGGAGAGCTCTAGATGTGGTGTATTTAGATTTCAGTAAAGCCATTGACACTGTTCCTCACAGGCGACTTATAAACAAACTGAGCACCCTAGGGATGGACTCTAAAGTTACTGCTTGGGTTAGAAATTGGTTGGGTGGGAGGCGACAAAGACTACAAGTAAATGGAGCTCACTCTGAGGAGAAGGATGTTACTAGTGGTGTGCCCCAGGGATCTGTCCTTGGTCCGATTCTTTTTAACATCTTTGTTAGTGATATAGTGGAAGGGCTGTCAGGTAAGGTTTGCCTCTTTGCAGATGATACCAAAATCTGCATAGAGTAGACACCCAGGAAGGTGTAGATAACATGAGGAGGGATCTAGCTAAGCTTGAAGAATGGTCTAGAATTTGGCAGCTGGGATTTAATGTTAAAAAAATTGTAAGGTCATGCATTTGGGCTGCAGCAATCCAAGGGAGCAATACAGTATAGGAGGTGAAGTACTTTTGTCCACTAAAGAGTGGAGGAGTGGCCTAGTGGTTGGGGCAAGGTACTTCAGGCCGGAAGGTCGGGGGTTCAAATCCCACTAGAGAACAGCAACCTTGGGCCGGAAGGACTGGGGTTTCTAGTCCCACAGGTGCTCCTTGTGGTTTTGAGCAAGCCACTTAACCCTCCATAGCCCATGTTCCCTGTAAAATAGTTATCTCCAAGTTATAATATCCTGTTCAATGTAATTTCAGTTTGTTCAATGTAAACCGCACTGATGCAGAATAGCGCAGTATATAAGAGAATGTAAATAAATAAAATAATAAATGTAAATAAAGAAGAGCAGGACCTAGGTGTGGTTGTGTCTGATCTTAAAGTAGCTAAACAGGTAGAAACGGTGACAGCAAAAGCTAGAAGGATGCTTGGGTGCATACAGAGAGGAATGGCTAGCAGAAAAAAGGAGGTGATAATGCCTCTGTATAAGTCTTTGGTGCGACCTCATTTGGAGTATAGTGTGCAATTCTGGAGACCGCACCTTCAAAAGGATGTGAACTGGATGGAGTCGGTGCAGAGGGTGGCTACTAAAATGATTAGTGGGCTTCATTATAAAGCATATGAGGACAGACGTAAGGATCTTAATATGTACACCTTAGAGGAAAGGCAGGATAGAGGTGATATGATTGAGATGTTTAAATACCTCCGTGGCATAAATGTTCAGGGAGAGAGCCTCTTTCAATTGAAAGCAAGTTCTGCTACGAGGGGACATGGGATGAGGGTGAAAGGAGATAGATTCAGGAGTGATATGCGGAAATATTTCTTTACGGAAAGAGTGGTGGATCTATGGAATAGTCTCCTAGTGGAGGTGGTAGAGATGAGGACAGTAACTGAATTCAAAAAAGCATGGGACCAACACAGAGGATCTCTAAAGGTAAAAAGTGGACTGTTGTAGTTGTTGATATGGAAGGACAGACTAGATAGGCCATGTGGTCTTTTTCTATCATCATGTTTCTATGTAAGAAAATTGGCCATTTAATCCTACTCTCTACTTTCTGTCTTTTAACCAGTTCCTGATCCACAATACTATACTGCTTCCAATCTCACGACTTTTTAATTTCGCCAAGAATCTCATGAGGGACCCCGTCAAAAGCTTTCTGAAAATCCAGCTATACTATATCAACCGGCTCAGCTTTGTCTGTTTAGTCACACCTTCAAGAAATATACAGATTAGTAAGCAAATATCTTCCTTGGCTAAATCCATGTTGGCTTTCACCCATTAAATCATGGCTATTCACATGTTCAGTAATTTTGTTCTTTATAATTGTTTCTACCATTTTGCCCAGTACTGACATCAGGATCACCAGCCTGTAGTTTCATTGATCACCCCTGAAACCCTTTTCAAAAATTTGTGTTTCTCCTTCTATTTTTTGGTGGCATAAACAACCAATCTGTGTTTACCTGTTACAGTCCATTTATTAATTTATAGACCTCTATCATATCTCCCCTCAGTCATCTCTTTTAAGCCTTTCCTCAGAGGGGTATCCTTCCATCCCTTTTATCATTTTGATGTCTCTTCTCTGTACCTTTCTAATTCTGCTATATCCAGTAGTGGTCTCTACTCTGCTTGGAGCCCAGGGGAGGTCTACCAAGCTAGCATACGTGGGATCTGGTGTCTCCTTGAATGGTGGTGCGGCACTCTGCAGTTGGCTCCTGAGGTAGCCAAGATGTCCTCTCTGTTGGCCTTTTTAGAGGGTGGCCTGGAGAAAGACCCTTCCTTTAGCTCCCTGAAAGTTCAGGTGGCAACTTTGGCCTGTTTCCGAGGTCCGTTGGCTGGTAAGTCTCTGGCCTTGCACCCGGACGTCTCGTGATTTCTCCAGAGGTTTCAGCGTCTGTGTCCTCCCCTCCAGTCTGTGATCTCTTCCTGGGATCTGTGTTGGGAGTTCAGAGCCCTGTTGATGGCACCTTTTGAACTGTTGAAGCATGCTACCTTCAAGGATTTTTTTAAAATTAATTATTTGCAATTGTTACAAAAGAACCTATTCCAGCAAAGGAAAAGAAAAATATTACAAAACGTGTTACATTCCATATATATATCCCCTAGTCCATGTTTATGGAAGATCCCAGCTATTAATAAAATACACAAACCCAAAACATTAATACCCCATCAACCAGCCACCGCATACTCATAAACCCACAATTAAACTATTCGCTCTAACAAAACAATTCAGGTGACAGCTTGATCTACTACAACTGCATGGGCTTTTAGGAAATCTTCCAATTGTGTAACATCAAAAAACACAAAGTTGTCTTTACCCAATGTAACCAGACGTTTACAGGGGAATTTAAGAAAAAAAAAGAAGCCCGTAATGCTAACAACCGAGGCTTCAAAGTTAAGAAAGCCCTTCGCCTCATCTGTGTCTGTCTCGAAACATCTGGGAAAAGACTAACCTTCTGCCCACAAAACAATTCATTCTTCTTTGGAAAAAATAAGTGTAAGATCAAAGTTTAATCCATTTCAGAATTTAATGAAACTAAGAGGCTTGTCCTAGTAGTGATCTCATCTGTAGACGACTCATATTTGGAAATATCCAATGTATCAGCAGCATTACAAGAGGATCCTGCCTCTACAACTTCTTTTGAAGACTTAACAGCTCTGGGTAAATAATATGAATTATTCAAAGATAAGGTAGCCCACCCCTGAAACGCCAAAACTTCCTTCAAATATTTCTGAAATAATAACAGTGGTGTAATATAATGAGTTTTCGGGAAGTTGAGGAGCCAGAGGTTCTTAGCCCTAGCAGCATTTTCCAGTATCTCTTGCTCATGATGCAGCATTAAACTGTCTTTAATTGTAGAGGCGGCCACTTCATGCACTGTAAGAGTCTGAGACTCGGGCTTTTGAAGTTGAGAGTCCAAAGCAGCAAAATATAAATCATGTTCGTTTGCTTAGAAAACATAGTAAGTAGGTAATCATAGTGGAAAAGGAGGTTTCCATCCTAGCCAGCACTGTCCAAATATCAGTTAAAGAAATTTATACCAGCTGGACACCTGATTTCACTATAAAATGATACAGGGCTCAAGGATACCTTCAAGGATTTGACATTCAAGATGGTCTTCTTGGTTGCAATTTGTGCTGCAAGGTGGATTTCCAAGCTGCAAGCTCTGTCTTGCTGAGATCCTTATCTGTCTTTTCTAAGGATGCCGTTTCCATTTGGCCTGTACCTTCCTGCTTGCCTAAGGTGATTTCTCCCCTTCATGTGAACCAGCTGGTCTGCCTGCCCTCCTTCTCTACAGAGCAGTGTCGAGGGAAGGATAAGGATCTTCACCTGGTTGATGTCTGGAGGCTGCTTCTCTGGTATGTGGAGGTTATGAATTCCTTTCGTAAGTCCAACCATATTTTTTTTGTGCTGTTTGCTGGCCTGTACAAGGGTGATGCAGTGGCCAAGTCGGCTTAGGGTACTAGCTTAAGGAGGCATTGCCGCAGCATATCTGTTCTGGAACCAGCTGGTTCCGGAGGGTTTGCCGCCCATTCTACCTGAGCACAAGTGTCCTCTTAGGCAGAGTGGAGCTCGGTAGTCCCACTTTTGTCAAGCATTACCATTTGGATATCCACATGCGGGCGGACATAGCCTTTGGCTCTGGGATTTTGCGAGCTGCTGTGTCTTCTTCACACCCAGTGGAATTGTAGCTTTGGTACATCCCACTTCTCTGGACTGGTCTAGCAGGACAATATGGAGGGTGATATTTTACTTACTAGTTAATGCCCTTTCCTTGAGTCCTGCTAGACCAGTCCAGGGCCCGCCCCTGAAATTGTATTTGCTCTGTTCTGCTGCTGCAGTACCTTTGGGTCTGCTATGATATTTATACTTGGATCTTCTGCGGAGAGCTTTGTTTATGCTTTCCTGTACATAGTTCTCTACTTTTGCTTACTCATTGTTGCCCACGATTGAGGTTGTGCAAGGTTTGCCATGTTTCTCTCATATGCTTTGGGATGAATACTGAAGGGACCTCTGGAGGCTGAGGTGAATAGAAGCATGGGAATGATGTCATTGAAACCTGGGCTTTTTATTGGTTCTTTGTCTCCACTAATCTGCTGGTAGGGGAACATAATCCACTTGTCTGGACCAGTCTTGTGGAGCTCAAGGAAAGAACATTAACCGGTAAGTAAAATATCACCTTCTCTAAGTGAGTCCGTTTGCTTTTCTGCTTTCAGGATTTGATGAACCGAGAGAAAAAGGACAAAATTCCAAGCATGCAGGTTGGGTTCATAGATGCCATCTGCTTACAACTGTATGAGGTACGTAATAAAAAAACCAAACCTGGACAAATTACTTGCAACTAGATGCTGAGACCGTATCTAGGGACTAGGACTGGGGCCCCTTTTCATCTGGTGAAGGTCACAAAAACTCCTGAGATGTCCATGGGAACAGCAGCAGACATCACCGATCTTTCCAGAATCTAGTTCCCGAACCAACAGCATGCCTGCACCCTGCATTCATAAAAAGACTGAATCAGAGCGGTAAAAGATCTTTGGGGAACGTCGGCTTTCTCAGATGCTGCAGGTGTAGGCTACAGTCTGAGAAATTCCCTGCCAGAGATAAGTCTGCCCTACTGAACATTTTGTGTGCAAGAAGCAAGCATCAGATTTAGAGGCAGCTCACAGCTACACTCCCATCCATTCCTACCTGCCCAGAGACGTACAATGCACAGACAGAGAGAGGGAATATCAAGGGGGAGAAGGAGTTTGTGAGGGAGGGACCAGGGCTACACAGACTTCCTTTCTTCCTCCTCCATCTCAATCTGCCTGATGTGCCCCCCCCCCCCCCCCCAAGCCAGGGAACTACTTTTTGCTTAATTAATATTCTCTGTCAGATTATAAAACAGTTTCCACTCTTTGGTGTCTCTGCCTTGATTTTCTGGCTGTCTCTTTTTCTGTTCTCTGCACTTTTCTCTAGTCCTTGTTTGTTCTGTCTCTGTCTAGTGCCCTCTTTCCTTATTCTTTTCTGTTTCAGTTTGGTTTCTCTCTTTGGTTTTCACTCACGCTTTTTAAAAATATCTTCTTTTCTCTGGGAACAAGCAGAAAGTTAGTCCTCACATATGTGTGGACCACACCAACGGAGCCTGCGTGGTAATCTTCCTAGCTTTCAAAGAAAGCCTTTGGGCGATCAACCACACAAGCATGATCACCTTCAAATCCAAGGGAGCTATTTCCCTCAGTCTTCTTTTTTCTGCAGAGCCCACCAGACGTACCATCTGCAAATCAGAAAAAAGTTGTCTTGTTTTGTGGTAAACATTTTTTGGTTTTGCTCGCTCTTTTCTCGGTCACGTACCGTCACCTTCTTGTGGTCCATGAACTATTGCTACCTCAATGTCGCTTTTTGCTTGTGTACTTCTTGTTTCTCTTTTATCCTTTGGTGTGCAGGATTTTTTTCTCTTGCACCCTACTAATCAGGACTGGAGTTGGACCTCATGAGGGACGTCTTTCTCGTTATATCCTCAATTAGTGGTTTCAAGAAGTGAAACCAGCAATTGTGGCAGAACCATATCCATAATGGACTGCCACAATTGCTGCCTTCAATGCCTCAGGGCCAATCATGATGCCTCCTCTTGCCCGCTCTGTCTTCAGATGATGAGCAAGGAGGGTAAGAATCGTGAAAGGCAGAAGGAGACGCTGTTTGGCCTCAAGTCTTTGGTCTCGCCCCATCGTCAGTTTCAGAATCGGCAGCCGTGGAGGACCCCAGTGGCCATCGAGCTCTTTCGGAGCCACGAGGTCGTGGAGCATTGGATCGACAACCTATGGTAGAACACAATACCCAGAAGGAACGGATTTCGTCTAAGTCCTCTTTGGGCGGCAGTGTCGGTGCTGTGGGTAAGACTGCGAGCACCAGCACTGCAGCCCTCAATGGGATTCCGAGGGCGATGGCTGAGAGTGGCCCTCAAAGCTGCCTCGGTGGGAAGTGGTTCCTACCCCCTTGGAGGATTACCCTCGGGCTGCTGAGGAGATCACCATTGGTGAGTCCCCACCGAGGGAACCAGCATCGGGACCAATACCCTTGGTGCCTGCGCCAGTGTCTGCAGAACCTTCAGGTCTTGAGGCCAGAATGGCATCCCGTGAACACAGCCTGGCTGCCTTCCTGGCCAGCCAGAAGACTCTGGTTCCAGTTCCCTCCAGTTCTTTGGTGCCTGCGAGGTCCTCACTGGAGGAGATCCAGCCTTTCCTGGAACAGCATGCGCTGTGGGCCGAGTGTGATGACTGATCCCAGTCTCAGTCTGATCTAGGATTTCTCCACTCAGTGCCTCACAGTCAAACTGCCGGGAACCCCAGCTGCAGTCCTCACTGCCAACTGTGCACCGGAGCGATTCCCGCTGGCACTTTGAACTCTCTTCCAATTCCGATTTGGAATGGGGAGACAGACAACGAGTCCCCCGATACTACTCGGCATCAAGACGTTCCATCAGACCCCTTTCCTCCTCAGGAATGTCAGAGGTCTCTGCTAGAGGACCTGTCCTTCCTGGACTTCGGCCGGGACATGGGCAAGGCCCTCACCTTCACCATTGAGGCAGAAGAGGAGCCTCGGTTGGAGGACCTGGACATACTTTAGTATGACTCTCCTTCCAAGGACGCCATAACGGTGTCAGTGCCTCCTATCTTGAAGCGCCTCCTTTTCAGGATGTGGAAAGCCCCAATTACGGTTCCCATTGTAAGCAAGTGGCTCGATTCCATGTATTAGATCCGCAAGAGCCCCGGCTTCGAAAAAACCCAACTACCACAAAACTGGTGGAATTGGCCATGCACTGGATCAAGAGCCAGAAGATGCACTCCTCAGTGCCATGGGTCAGGAGGCCTGCACCATGGATGGGTTTCGTAAGAGGTGTTTCCAGGGCCCAATGCTTGTAGCCCATATTCAGGCTTACCAGCTGTACATAGGCATGTACCTAAGGGACCTGACGAAGGAGCTCACCGGGTTCTTGGCTGGGCTGTCCAATGACCATCTCCACCTGACTCGAGCAGCCTATGACGGCTTTCAGTCTGTGGCTGCAGTGGGCATTAGTGCCCACCGCATGGTATGGCTACAATCCTCAGACCTGAAGCAATGGGTTCAGGAAAAATTGCTCGATGTCCCCTGCTGAGGGAAAAATTTCTTCGGCAAGCCCATGACGGACAAGGCCACCAAGTTGGAGACCGAGTTGATGACCAGAATCAGGCTCTCTCGGAAGACCGCTGATCTTTCCCGATAGAAGGCTTTGGGGAAAAAGTCCTTCTACCCAAAAAAGAAGGCGGCCTACAGAACGTACCCCCCAACATCAGGCCTTTTAGTCCAATCAAGCTCCCCCACGGGGGCAGCCAGCCAAGGGCGGGCAGGGCCCACATGGCCTAAAGCCCCCAAACAACAAACAACGCCTATGCTGCAGTCTGGGAAGGGGTTTTGACACCTGGGGCATAGCCCATCTTACTACAGGAGGTCAGGAACCGCAGCACATGGGGGACGTCTCACGTTCTTTGCCTACCAGTAACCCAGCATTACTACTGACACCTAGGCACTTCAGGTGGTAAAGGAGGGCTAACTCCTTCACTTCCACCAGATGCCCCCTCATTCTTCCCAGGGGAACTTATAAGAACATAAGAACATAAGATATGCCATACTGGGTCAGACCAAGGTCCATCAAACCCAGTATCCTGTTTCCCACAGTGGCTAATCTAGGTCATACGTACCTAGCAGTTTCCCCAAAAGACACAGGTTCCACAATGCTTGTACTGGGTCAAGCATTGATATCCTGGGTCCCTTCTTAATAATGGTTTATGGACCTTTCCTCCAGGAACTTGTCCAAACCTTTTTAAACCCAGCTACACTAACAGCCTTTACTACATCCTCCGGTAACAAATTCCAGAGTTTGATTACACGTTGAGTGAAAAAATATTTTCTTTTTTTAGTCTTAAATAGTTTACCCTGTAGCTTCATTGCATGTCCCCTAGTCTTTCTATATTCTGATAACGTAAACAATCAATCTACGTTTACCTTTTCCACTCCATTCATTAATTTATAGACTTCTACCATATCTCCCCTCAGCCATCTCTTTTCCAGGTTAAAGAGCCCTAACCTTTTTAGCCTTTCCTCATAGGAGTATCCTTCCATCCCCTTTACCATTTTGGTGGCTCTTCTCTGAACCTTTTCTAATAACGCTATATCCTTTTTAAGATACGGTGACCAGAATTGCACACAATATTCAAGGTGCGATCTCACCATGGAACGATATAGAGGCATTATAATATCTTTTGTTTTATTTTCCATTCCTTTCCTTATCATACCTAGCATTCTATTTGCTCTCTTGACCGCCGCTACACACTGGGCCGAGGGTTTTAACATGTTATCCACAATGACGCCTAAATCTTTTTCCTGGGTGGTGGTTCCTAATATGGAACCTTGCATCTTGTAACCATAGTTTGGGTTGTTCTTCCCTAGGTGCATAATTTTGCACTTGTCCACATTAAATTTCATCTGCCATTTTGATGCCCAGTCTTCCAATTTATCAAGATCCTCTTGCAATTTTCCACAATCCTCTTGGGTTTTAACAACTTTAAATAGTTTTGTGTCATCTGCAAATTTGATAACCTCACTCATTATTCCCTTTTCCAGGTCATTTATGAATATGTCAAAAAGCAGCGGACCCAGCACAGATCCCTGGGGTACACCACTATTCACCTTTCTCCATTGGGAAAATTGGCCATTTAGCCCTACCCTCTGCTTTCTATCTTTTAACCAGTTCCTGATCCACAATAGTACACTGCCTCCTATCCCATGACTCTAGTTTTGCCAAAAGTCTCTGATGAGAGACCTTGTCAAAGGCTTTCTCAAAGTCCAGATACACTATATCAACCGACTCACCTTTGTCCACCTGTTTCTACAGACCTTCAAAAAAACATAACAGATTAGTAAGACAAGATCTTCCTTGTCTAAAGCCATGTTGGCTGTCTCCCATTAGGCCATGACTATCTACATGCTGAGTAATTTTGTTCTTTATGATGGTTTCTACCATTTTTCCCGGTACTGACATCAGGCTCACAGGTCTGTAGTTTCCCGGATCACCCCTGGAAACCTTTCTTCAGGTATTACAGATGATTTTAATGATAGATCACATATTACTAATAGCAGGTCTGCAATCTCATATTTCAGTTCTTTCAACACCCTTGGATGTATACCATCCGGCCCAGGTGATTTGCTACTCTTCAGTTTATCTAATAGCTGTAATACATCTTCCCGATGTATTGATATTTCTTTCAATTCTTCCGCACCTTTAAATACCACTTCAGTCATGGGTAACATCCCTTCATCTTCCTCGATAAAGACCAAAGCAAAGAATTCATTCAGTCTCTCCGCTATCGCCTTGTCGCCTCTTAGGGCCCTTTTAACCCCTCTATCATCTAATGGACCAACTGACTCTCTCACAGGTTTTTTGCTATGAATGTACTTGAAAAGTCTTTATTTTGGGTTTTTGCTTCCGCAGCAAGCTTCTTCTCAAATTCTCCCTTTGCCTGCCTTATCAATGCCTTGCATTTGACTTGTCAGTGCTTGTGCTGTTTCCAGGTTTCGTCGTTTGGCTCTTTTTTCCATTTCCTGAAAGATGCTTTTTTGGCAACAGCAGCCTCTCTGACCTCACCTTTAAACCATGCTGGCAGTTTTTTGGACTTCCTTCCACTTTTCTTAAAGCGTGGAATACAGCTGGTCTGGGCTTCCACGATAGTAGTTTTCAACAACACCCAAGCTTGTTGTAAGTCTTTAACCTTTGCAACTGCTCCTTTTAGTTTTTTCTTAACTATTTTCCTCATTTTATCATAGTCTCCCTTTCGAAAGTTAAAAGGGTAGTACTGTGGATTTCCTTACTGTCCCTCCTCCACTAAATAAATCAAATGCGATCATGCTATGATCACTATTACCAAGTGGCCCCAACATCCTTATCTCTTGCACCAGCTCTGGTGTTCCACTAAGGACTAGGTCCAATATGGCTTCTCCTCTGGTCGGTTCATGAACCAGCTGCTCCAAGAAGCAGTCATTTATTTCATCTAGAAACTTTATCTCCCTAGCATGTCCTGCCGTGACACTGACCCAGTCGATATCGGGGTAATTGAAATCACCCATTATTATTACAGTGTTGTAACTTTTGTTAGCTTCCCTGATTTCTTTGAGCATTTCATCCATTTGTTCATTCTGGCCAGGCGGTCGATAGTACACCCCCACTGCCATCGCCGTCCCCTTTTTACATGGAATTTCAATCCATAGAGATTCTACAGAAAATTTTGTTTCCTGCAAAACTTTAATCCTTTCTGACTCAATGCCCTCTCTAACATAGAGCGCAACCCCTCCACCAATTTGATCAGCTCTATCATTACGATATAATTTGTACCCAGGTATCACAGTGTCCCACTGGTTGTCCTCCTTCCACCATGTCTCTGATATTCCAATCATATCTAACCTCTCATTTAGTACAATATATTCTAACTCTCCCATCTTATTTTCTAGACTTCTAGCATTTGCATACAAGCATTTTAGAGACTGTATTTTATTCATATTAATCTGGCTATTGGTAGACATCGGTAATTTGGGATCTTTAAGCTGTGTCTGCTCCATACTCGATGGCATTTGTGCTACTTCCTCTGGATCCATCCCGTCAGACCTCCTTCAAAGAGAGCTTGTGGCTCTTCTCACCAACAGGGCGGTAGAGCTCATCCTGTTGCCTCAAAGGGGCACAGGGTTCTACTTCTGCTATTTCCTGGTTCCCAAGAAGATGAGTGGGTTGCGACCCATTCTGGACTTGTGGGATCTCAACCGCTTCTTATTGAAGAAAAAGTTCAAGATTTATTTATTTATTTAGACTGTTTTGTATACCACCTTATCCTTCAATCTAAATGGTCACAACATAATTGTGGAATGCATTTTAACACAAGAGGATATGAGACACGTACACTAATACTTAAAGGGAACATGGGCAATGGAGGGTTAAGTGGCTTACCCAAGACCAAGATGGTATCCCTTGGAACGTTGCTGCCTTACGTCCACCGGGGAGACTGACTATGGATCTCAAAGATGCCTGTACCCACATCCTGATCCACCCTTTGCACCAGCAGTACCTTCACTTCATTGTCAGAGGGTGTCACTACCAGTATAGGGTCCTTTCGTTCGGTCTGGCATCCGCTCACAGGGTATTTGCAAAGTGCCTGGCGGTGTTTGCCACCATTCTATGGCTACAGGGCGTGTTTGTCTTCCCTTACCTTGATGGCTGGCTGATAAAGGGTGGGTCCCTGAATGAGGTCTGACAGGCCCTATGCCTCACCATCCATCTCCTGGAGACCTTGGATTTTGTCGTAAACTATCCCACATCCCACCTGCAGCCCATCCAGTGCCTGGAGTTCATCGGGGCTCTCCTCGATACTACTTAGGCCTGGGTCTTTCTTCCTCTTGACAGGGCTCAGTGTCTCTCCATCTTGGGGGAGGAGATCCAGTCTTCTCCAACTCTCTCAGCTCGGCGGATACTCCACCTCCTGGGGCACATGGCCTCAATGGTCCATGTCACACCCTCGGCCCATCTCCACAGGTGTCAAGCCTAATGGACTCTCTGCACTCAGTGGAAGCAGGCAATGGGGCACCTGTCGGACAGGGTACATGTCATCCTGCTGCTCTCCCGCTCCCTCACCTGGCGGCGACAGTCACACCGTCTTCTGGCGGTGCTCCCCTTTCAGGATCTCCTGCATCAGGAGATCCTCACCACAGATGCCTCCAAACTCGACTGGGCAGCTGATTGGAATGGTCTTGAGTCCCAAGATCTCTGGTGGCAGGAGGAGAGCTAGCTCCATATCAACTTCCTCGAGCTCCAAGCAGTTGCGAACGCCCTGTGATTCTTCTTGCACTACCTGGCAAATCAGGTTGTCCTGGTTCGAACGGACAATCAGGTGGCGATGTTCTACAACAACAAATAGGGCAGCACGTGGTCCTACCTTCTCTGCTGGGAGGCAATCAGACTCTGGATTTTCACAAACCGGCAGCGGGCCATCTATCTCTTGGGGCAGGAAAATATCCTAGAAGACCGGCTTAGCAGGGTGCTGCAGCTTTACAAGTGGACCCTCAGCGGCACGCAGTCTCTTCTGGACTTGGGGCACCCCGGTGTTGGACCTCTTCGCCAACCCTCACAATTCTCAGCTGCCACTGTTGTGCTCCAGGATGCCTTGCTGGAACCACCTTGCAGCTGATCCATTTTTCCTCCACTGGGGCAAGGGCCTGCTGTATGCTTATGCACCCACACCCCTGATGGCCAAGACCTTCTTCAAGGTCCAGATGGATGGGGCAAAAGTGATCCTTATCGCCCCATGCTGGTCACAGCAGCCATGTTATCTGCTGCTGCTTCGCCTTTCTCAAGCACCGCCCATTCCTCTGGGTTTTGCCCCAGATCTGATCTCTCAGAACGATTGGACCCTTCTGAACCCCAATCTTAAGTCGTTGATTCTGACAGCATGGATACTGAAAGAATAGCTCTCACTCAGCAGTGCCTAGGGACACTGAGAACGTCCTCCTTGCATCCCATAAGGATTCCACCAGGCGAGCATACGCCTTCAAATGCTGCAGGTTCTCGGTCTGGTGTGCATATAGAGTTTTCAGTCCATTCTCCTGTTCAATTCAGGTGATCTTGCAGTACCTTCAGGGCTAGATGAAATCCAATTCAGTCAGGGTGCACCTGAGTGCTCTGGTGGCCTACCATCGTACGGTGGATGGGTGTTCCATGTCAGTTCATGCTCTCATTGGCTTCTTCATGCACAGCCTCTTGCTCTCGCGGCCTCCCATTCACCCACCACCGGCAGCCTGGAACCTTAATGTGGTTCTGGGTAAGCTCATTCATCCTCCTTTTGAATCACTGGCTTCTTGCCATCTCAAATACCTTTCATGGAAGGTTGTCTTCCTGGGATAATCTTAGCTTTATAGGTACTTACACATCTTAAAAGACAGGAGGTGCTCTCAGGTGAAGCTCATTACCCAAATCAGTCATACACTAAGGACCAGAGATTAGTTAAGCTTCAGGTGAACAAGCTATATTACACGTATTAGATACGCTTTTATTAGTATAAATATCCATAGCAACCCTTAGTAAGTAAAGAACTTAGATCTAAACACAAACTTAAAACTAAGATGCAGACAGCAGCCCAGCAGCGGGATGGGGGCTTTCCAGTCTTTTGCATTGAGTGTCACATGTATGATTTTCTCCCAGTTGGTGAGAGGTCTTACGTATGCACTAGGTGCAAGGAGCTGTTTGCTCTCAGGGAACGAGTCCGTTCTCTAGAGGCTAAAGTAGCAGACTTGGAAAGCATAAGACAGACAGAGAGGTACATAGACGAGACCTACAGGGATATAGTCCTGAAGTCCCACCTCCAGTCTGGCAGCATCCCTGTTGCCATGGAGGAGAGAGGTCACGTGACGGGAGAGCATCACCCTGGTGTGGCAGGAAGTGATCCTGTAACTAGGACCTGTCCTCCAGGTGATTTAAAACCCTCTCGCACCGAGGAAGTTTCTCCATGGTCATGTGCCCATGAGGGAAGGGTTAGGACAGCCGTTATAGTTGGTGATTCGATCATTAGGCCTGTAGATAGCTGGGTGGCTGGTGGACGTGAGGATCGCCTGGTAACATGCCTGCCTGGTGCGAAGGTAGCGGACCTCACGCGCCACCTAGATAAGGTCTTAGATAGTGCTGGGGAGGAGTCTGCTGTCTTGGTACATGTCGGTACCAATGACATAGGAAAATGTGGTAGGGAGGTTCTGGAGGCTAAATTTAGGCTTTTAGGTAGGAAGTTAAAATCCAGAACTTCCATGGTAGCATTCTCCGAAATGCTTCCTGTTCCACGCGCAGGACCCAAAAGGCAGGCAGAGCTCCGGAGTCTCAATGCGTGGATGAGACAATGGTGCAGAGATGAGGGTTTTGGATTTGTTAGGAACTGGGGAACATTCTGGGGAAAGGAGGGCCTCTTCCGAAGGGATGGGCGGGATGGAACCAGGCTGCTGGCATTAACCTTTAAAAAGGAGATAGAGCAGCTTTTAAACTAGATATTAGGGGAAAGTCGACAGTCGCCCAAGAGCGGATGGTTCGGAAGAATGTATCTTTGAAGGATACTACCAAAAGCAGAGAGGTTCCACAAAAGAGTAAAGTAGCCCAAATGCCCTCAAGTATGGAGCAGACAGAGCTTAAAGATCCCAAATTACCCATGTCTAACAATAGCCAAATTAATATGAATAAAATACATTCTCTAAAATGCTTGTATGCAAATGCTAGAAGTCTAAAAAATAAGATGGGAGAGTTAGAATATATAGCACTAAATGAGAGGTTAGATATGATTGGAATATCAGAGACATGGTGGAAGGAGGACAACCAGTGGGACACTGTGATACCTGGGTACAAACTATATCGTAATGATAGAGCTGATCAAATTGGTGGAGGGGTTGCTCTCTATGTTAGAGAGGGCATTGAGTCAGAAAGGATTAAAGTTTTGCAGGAAACAAAATCTGTTGTAGAATCTTTATGGATTGAAATTCCATGTAAAAGGGGGAAGGCAATGGCAGTGGGGGTGTACTATCGAGCGCCTGGCTAGAATGACCAAATGGATGATGAAATGCTCAAAGAAATCAAGGAAGCTAACAAATGTTACAGCACAGTAATAATAATGGGTGATTTCAACTACCCCGGTATCGACTGGGTCAGTGTCACGTCAGGAGATGCTAGGGTGATAAAGTTTCTAGATGAAATAAATGACTGCTTCTTGGAGCAGCTGGTTCATGAACCGACCAGAGGGGAAGCCATATTAGACCTAATCCTTAGTGGAACACCAGACCTACTGCAAGAGATAAGGTTGTTGGGGCCACTTGGCAATAGTGATCATAGCATGATTGCCTTTGATTTAATTAGTGGAGGAGGGATAGTAAGGAAATCCACAGTACTACCTTTTAACTTTCAAAAGGGAGACTATGATAAAATGAGGAAAACAGTTAAGAAAAAACTAAAAGGAGCAGTTGCAAAGGTTAAAGATGTACATCAGGCTTGGGTGTTGTTGAAAACTACTAACTTGGAAGCCCAGACCAGCTGTATTCCACGCTTTAAGAAAAGTGGAAGGAAGTCCAAAAAACTGCCAGCATGGTTTAAAGGTGAGGTCAGAGAGGCTGTTGTTGCCAAAAAAGCATCTTTCAGGAAATGGAAAAAAGAGCCAAACGACGAAACCAGGAAACAGCACAAGCACTGGCAAGTCAAATGCAAGGCATTGATAAGGCAGGCAAAGGGAGAATTTGAGAAGAAGCTTGCTGCGGAAGCAAAAACGCGAAGTAAAGACCTTTTCAAGTACATTCATAGCAAAAAACCTGTGAGAGAGTCAGTTGGTCCATTAGATGATAAAGGGGTTAAAGGAGCACTAAGAGGCGACAAGGCGATAGCGGAGAGACTGAATGAATTCTTTGCTTCAGTCTTTACTGAGGAAGATGTAGGGATGTTACCCATGACTGAAGTGGTATTTAAAGGTGTGGAGGAATTGAAGGAAATACCGATATATCGGGAAGATGTATTACAACTATTAGATAAGCTGAAGAGTAGCAAATCACCTGGGCCGGATGGTATACATCCAAGGGTGTTGAAAGAACTGAAATACGAGATTGCAGACCTGCTATTAGTAATCTGTGAATTATCATTAAAATCATCTCTAATACCTGAAGATTGGAGGATCGCCAATGTAACACCAATTTTTAAAAAGGGTTCCAGGGGTGATCCGGGAAACTACAGACCGGTGAGCCTGACATCAGTACCGGGAAAAATGGTAGAAACCATCATAAAGAATAAAATTACTCAGCATGTAGAAAGTCATGACCTAATGGGAGACAGCCAACATGGCTTTAGACAAGGAAGATCTTGTCTTACTAATCTGTTTTTTTGAAGGAGTGAATAATCAGGTGGACAAAGGTGAGTCGGTTGATATTGTGTATCTGGACTTTCAGAAAGCCTTTGACAAGGTCCCTCATGAGAGACGTTTGGCAAAACTAAAGAGTCATGGGATAGGAGGCAGTGTACTATTGTGGATCAGGAACTGGTTAAAAGATAGAAAGCAGAGGGTAGGGCTAAATGGCCAATTTTCCCAATGAAGAAAGGTGAATAGTGGTGTACCCCAGGGATCTGTGCTGTGTCCGCTGCTTTTTGACATATTCATAAATGACCTGGAAAGTGGAATAACGAGTGAGGTTATCAAATTTGCAGATGACACAAAACTATTTAAAGTTGTTAAAACCCAAGAGGATTGTGGAAAATTGCAAGAGGATCTTGATAAATTGGAAGACTGGGCATCAAAATGGCAGATGAAATTTAATGTGGGCAAGTGCAAGGTTATGCACCTAGGGAAGAACAACCCAAACTATGGTTACAAGATCCAAGGTTCCACATTAGGAACCACCACCCAGGAAAAAGATTTAGGCGTCATTGTGGATACCATGTTAAAACCCTCGGCCCAGTGTGCAGCGGCGGCCAAGAGAGCAAATAGAATGCTAGGTATGATAAGGAAAGGAATGGAAAATAAAACAAAAGATATTATAATGCCTCTATATCGTTCCATGGTGAGACCGCACCTTGAATATTGTGTGCGATTCTGGTCGCCGTATCTTAAAAAGGATATAGCGGAGAGGGGGGGAGGAGCAAGATGGCGGCAGTGTGACTCTACCGGTCGGAGCACACATTCTGTGGGGTCTGTTTGTTGCTGCGCTGTGTTCCGAGGCCAATATGGGCCGGAGAAAGCGAAAGCAGGCTTACCTTCCTTCGGGGGAACCTGCTTCTAGTGCTGCGGCACAGAGTACTCTCCAGATGTGTGGATTTACGGGTCCGGTGGAGCGAGCGGCGTCTACAGCGGGTCCGGAGGGATCTTCGGACCTGAGCACGGTATCCGGGGTGTTTTTCTCTCCGGAGTAGCGGGCCCCCCCTCCATGCCCCGGAAGCGTTCTGGACGTTAGAGGGGAATCTCCCGCTGGCGTGGTGACGAGTACGCCGCGGCAGGAGAGTGTCGAGGGCTCTTCTATTGAGGTGAACGCCCCGAATGGGGTCCCTGGAACCCGAGGTCGATCTTGAGCTGGCCCGGAGATGCCGGGTAGCTCTCTCCGGGGAAGTGAGTCCCTGCTGTTGCATTCAGGTGCTGGAGTGTTGGTGAAGCCTGCAGTGATTACAATGGAGGTGCTATGGGAGGCTCTTGCTACAATCAATGCTTCCTTAGAGAAATTTGTGGTCTCTGTCAGTTCTGAATCTGTAATTGTGAAGGGTCAAATTCAACAGGTCTCGTCGGTACAGCAGGAACAGGAGGGGAAATTGGTCCATTTGGCTGCTGAAATGGAACATTTCCGTGACTTACACCAGGCCCATGTGAAAGATCGGTATGTGAATATGAGGAAGCTGGAGTACTTGGAGAACCAAGTCCGGAAGAACAATTTAAGACTGGTTAATTTTCCCAAGTCTCCTTTATGCTCTCCTCTGGAAATGGTTCGTAGATACTTCCGGGAGGTTCTGAAGATCCCCGAGGAGGCTCTACCACCATTAACCAGAGTTCAATATTTACTGGTGGGCACTGATAGTCAAGGGAATAATAATCTTCCCCAGGGGGCCTCTGGGGATCTTACGGGATTCCTAGAGAGCTCATTGGAGTTAGTCACGGCCCGTACTACCCTCCTTATTACGCTTGCCCTCGAGTCTGACAAAGCATTATTTTCCGATTGTATTTTAGAAATTTCCAGGAACAGTTTATGGGAGCAAATGTAAGGATTTTTCCCGACTTAGCACGGAGTACCCAGCTTAAGAGGAAGGAATTTCTGGGGTATAAACCCCGGGTACTTTCTCTGGGCGGGTCGTTTTTGTTAAAGTTTCCTGCACTGTGTTGTGTTACATATGAAGGGAAGTTTTATATTTTTTTGAGCCCTCTCAGCTCTTGGAATTTCTGGTAGCTAGGGAAGAGATTGATGTGAAAGTTTCCTCCCCTATGGCTGACACATAAGTCTTGCATTGCTTTGATTTTTGGTGCTTATTTTTTTTTCCTGATTCCTCCCCCTTATTTTTGGTTTAATTTATGGTACTAATAAGAAATTACTTCCTGTGAATGTATGGTGTAATATTTTATTGCATTATTGTATTACCATGTTTCCTGTCATTTAGCTATTTGAATGTTAAATGAGAAAATTTAATAAATATTAAAGAAAAAAAAAAAAAGGATATAGCGATTTTAGCAAAGGTTCAGAGAAGAGCCACCAAAATGGTAAAAGGGATGGAAGGATACTCCTATGAAGAAAGGCTAAAAAGGTTAGGGCTCTTTAACCTGGAAAAGAGACGGCTGAGGGGAGATATGATAAAGCCTATAAATTAATGAATGGAGTGGAACGGGTAAACGTAGATCGATTGTTTACCTTATCAGAATATAGAAAGACTAGGGGACATGCAATGAAGCTACAGGGTAAACTATTTAAGACTAATAAAAGAAAATATTTTTTCACTCAATGTGTAATCAAACTCTGGAATTTGTTACCGGAGGATGTAGTAAAGGCTGTTAGTGTAGCTGGGTTAAAAAAGGTTTGGACAAGTTCCTGGAGGAAAGGTCCATAAACCATTATTAAGAAGGGACCCAGGATATCAATGCTTGAACCAATACAAGCATTGTGGAACCTGTGTCCCTTGGGGAAACTGCTAGGTACATATGACCTAGATTGGCCTCTGTTGGAAACAGAATACTGGGCTTGATGGACCTTGGTCTGACCCAGTATGGCATATCTTATGTTCTTATGTTCTTATACATCAGCATGCAGGGTTAGTGAACTGCAAGCACTGGTAGCTCACACCCCTTACACTAGGTTTCATAGGAACAGGATGGTTCTCCGCACGCAACCCGTTTCTTCCTAAGGTGGTCTCTCCCTTCCACCTCAACCAGAGGTTGTCCTTCCCACCTTCTTTCCAAGGCCACACTCAAGCAGGGCGGAAGCCTCTCTTCATACCTTTGATTGTAAACAGGCCTTGGCTTTCTACCTTGATCAGACGAAGGCTCGTTGCTGCTTCTCTCAACTGTTTGTTTCTTATGACCCCAACAGACTGGGTGTGGCAGTCTCTAAGCCAGGGGTCTCAAACTCCAGTCCTGGAGGGCTGCAAACCAGTCAGGTTTTCAGGGTATCCCTAATGAATGTGCATGAGATATATTTGCATACAGTGGGGGCAGTGCATGCAAATATCTCTCATGCACATTCATTAGGGATACCCTGAAAACCTAACTGGTTTGCAGCCCTCTAGGACTGGAGTTTGAGACCCCTGCTCTAAGCACACCCTTTCCACCTGAGTGGTTGACTGCATGTCCTTCGCCTATGGGCAGGCTGGCCTTTTTCTGGAGTATCATGTAATGGCCCATAACGTTTGGGCTAAGGTGACCTCCGTGGCTAACCTACGCTCCATCTTCCTGCTGGAGATTTGTTGACTAGTCACCTGGTCCTCGGTCCATACCTTTGCAGCTCACTACTGCCTCGAGGAGGCCTTCGGCCAAGCTGTTCTTCAGCATCTCTTTGGGGACTAGTTCTACTCCTTACCTCAGGCCTTTCTGTGTGTCCAGGCTACCGGAGAGTCGATTCCTTTGCAGCTGCTGAGGTTGCACCCTGAGGCATGGGGCTCATCCACATCTTTCAGCTGCCATTTACAGTTCCATTTTTGAGTTGCCTGTGGCTTTTACAGGTTTTTTCAGTACTCTGTAGCTGGGGAGTCCCATATGTGAGGACTGACTTGCTGCTTGTTCCTGGAGAAAGTGTAGCTATTCACCTGTGGCACTTGTTCTCCGGGAACAGAAGGAATCAGTCCTCACAACCCTCCCTCCTCCTCCCTGTGGAGTTGTTTTTATTTTTGGGCTTTATTAAGCTATGTCATTTGTGGTGGCGAGACTGTAGTGGAGCCCAGGGAAATGGATAGAAAACAGACATTTACCCCTAAGCAGAAGAATAGTTCAGGGAGTTTTGACTTTGAAACTCCAGCCAAGGAAAAAAAACACACACGTAGAGTTGCTGAGTGCAAGCCACGCCCTAGCTCCAAGGCAACCAGGGTAGGTAATGGGGAACACCCAGGGGCGGAGTTTGAAGCCTTAGGGCAGCCCCAGTCATTTAAGCCTGAAGAACCAGGGAGAGAGAGAGCAACCGAGGAACCTGGGAGTGAGAGAGTAACTGAGGAACCAGGAAGAGAAGGGAAAGGTTCTTGCAAGAAAGCTGAGAGAGAGAGGTGTTCTAGAAACAGCCTCAGGAAAGGTTCTTTTTGCAGCCAGCACACAGGAAACTACAGCTCTGAAGGAAGCCCATGTTGTAGGAGCATTACAGCAGGCCCTGAAGACAGGGGAGTTTATCCTGAGGAAAGTGCTGTCTTTGAGCAGAGCATGGGCGTGGTCCTGCCAGAACCTGGGGGAAGAGTTTCACCTCGAGGAAGGTCTGTAAAGAGCTCTGTTACTAGAAGGAAGGTGAGCCCTTTTGAAACCTTGCATAGTTTATTGAAGGATAAGAATCCCCTCAGCCCTTCAAATATTCCTCAGCATAGAAAGAGGTCTCATTGGGAGAAGGTTTTAAAGTTATTAGAAGAAATAAAACCTGAAATCTCACAAGCTGATTCCAGCCAGATGCTAACTGACCCCGAGTATGAGAGCATGCAGATAGATAACTATGATTCTGATAATAGTTCTGCCGACTCTCAAATGGACTGTTCTTTGTGTGTAAAGCAAAGGTGAAGAAGCTGTAAGGTTTAAAACAGAAAACCCAGAATCTTTGTACTTGCCTGTTCTGCTAGAAATGTTTGGAATGAAGTGCTAACATTTTAATGCTGGCAGAGAATGTTCAGATGTGCTGATTTGAATGCTTAAGAAGTCCTTACCTAAACGTATAAACAGCCAGAAGTAAAGTGGGTTGTGCTTTGCATAGTGCTCAGTTTGGAAGAGCAGTTATTTGGGGCTGAACTGAGCAAAGAATCCTTAAGCTGTATTCTTGAACTGTGGAAAAAGATACACTACTGGTATGATAAGCTGACTGAAGCAAGTGCTACCAGTGTTACTGTGAAAGTTCCTTTTTCTTTATTTGGAGAAGTATCCTACTTTTGTTGCTGTATGTTTGAAAGGACAAAAGAAGAAAAGAATAAATTTTTCCTGTATTTGCCTTCAACCCTCGGCTACTCATTTTTTTCACAACTACAATCCCCAGAAGCCCTTGGCTTTGGGAACCCATAATACCAAGGGACAATAGGAGGTACACCCACTGCCTATAGGCAACCGCCTAGTCAGCAGTGGGCACGACACATTATACTGAGGGAAAATGGCCCCCTTGGGTAGGAAGGTGACCACACATGCATGGTTGATCCCAAAAGGCTTTCTTTGAAAGATGAGGAGAGATTACCATGTGGGCTCTGTTGGTGCTAATGTCACCCATATGTGAGGACTCCTTCCTGCTGTTCCCAGAGAACTCCTATGCAATGTATTTCCTTCCACATTGGACACTTTAATGCTACTTCTGTAATATATCTTCCCGGTTTATCAATATTTTTTTTGTATTCTTCCAATGCATCACCTTTAAATACCATCTCAGTCATGGATAACTTCCCTACATCTTCTCCAATAAAGACTGAAGCAATTAATTCATTCAGTATTTCTGCTATGGCCTTGTCCCCTCTTAGTGCCCTTTTTCCCCTATATCATCTAATGGTCCAACTGACTCTCTTGCAGATTTTTTGCTATGAATTTACTTGAAAAAGTTTTTATTATGTATGTTTTTCTTCCACAGCAAGCTTTTTTTCAAATTCTCTTTCCTTGCCTTATCAATGCCTTGCATCTAACTTGCCAGAGCTTATGTTGTTTCCAGTTTTCATCATTTGGCTCTTTTTTCCACTTCTGATGTTTTTTTGACTACAACAGCCTCTCTGACCTCACTTTTACACCACGCTGGCAGTTTTTGGACTTCCTTCCGCTTTTCTTAAAGTGTGGAATACAGCTGGTCTGGGCTTCCAAAATAGTATTTTTAAACAGCCATGCTTGATGTAAATCTTTAACCTTTGCAGCTGCTCCTTTTAGTTTTTTCTTAACTATTTTCCTCATTTTATCATAGTCTCCCTTTTGAAAGTTAAAAGGAAGTACTGTGGATTTCCTTACCATCCCTCCTCCATTTATTAAATCAAATGCAATCATTCTGTGATCGCTATCGCCAAGTCGCCCCAACACTCTTATCTCTTGCACTGGATCTTGTGTTCCACTAGGAACGAGGTCCAAAATAGCTTCCCCTCTTGGAGGTTCATGAATCAGCTGCTCCAAGAAGCAGTCATTTATTTCATCTAGAAACTTTATCTCCCTAGCATGTCCTGCCGTGACACTGACCCATTCGATACCAGGGTAATTGAAATCACCCATTATTACTGTGTTGTAACTTTTGTTGGCTTCCCAGATTTTTTTTTTTAGGATTTCATCATCCATCTGTTAATTCTGGTCAGGTGGTCGGTTGTACACCCCCACTGCTATTGCCTTCCCCTTTTTACATGAAATTTCAATCCATATAGATTCTACAGTGGATTTTGTTTCCTGCAAAACTTTAATCCTATGTGAGTCAATGCCCTGTCTAATATAGAGTGCAACCCCTCCACCAATTTGATCTACCCTTTCATTGTGATATAGTTTGTACCCAGGTATCACAGTATCCCATTGGTTGACCTCCTTCTACCAGGTCTCTGACATGCCAATTATTTCTAACCTTTCATTTAATGCTATATATTCTAACTCACCTTGGTTCTACTGCACAGACTCTGCTCACTTGCCTCTTAGCACTGTACATTCCAGCCTACTGCAAATTATAAACCAACATACAAGACACAGAGCAAGGATCCCCAGCGCCTCTGAAGCCCTGCACAGGCCCTGATCGGCATCGGGTGAGAGAGTGAGACGTCAGCTCCTCCCCGAACACCGCACCAAAGGCTAATCAGGAGCCGGCAAGCACTGTTTAAATTTAAAGCCCTGGCGGGCGAAAACAGAAGCAAGGATCCCCAGTGCCGCTGAAGCCCTGCAGAGGCCCTGATCGGCATCAGGTGAGAGAGCGGGAAGTTGGCTCCTCCCCGAACACCACACCCAAGGCCAATCAGGAGCCGGCAGGCACTGTTTAAATTTAAAGCCCCGGCGGGCATGCCCGCGCCTGGCGGGCCCGCGCCTGAGGGCCTCGCCAGAAGGCCTCGCCAGAGGGCCCTTGGGCGAGGCCCTTAGGCGCAGGCCCGCCAGGCGCCCCTGGGCTCAATCTGACCAATGCAGCACCAGCAGAGCACCTGGAAGCCACTGCAGCGTCTAGGAGCTGAGCGGGAAGAGACGCTCCTCCCTCCCTGCAGCAGCATGAAAGAGGAAGCGCCTCCCGGCGCCAACACCATCTCCCTCTCTGCATGCCATGCAGCAGCGTGAAAGAGGAAGTGCCTCCCAGGGCGCCCGCACCTGAGTGCCCGGGGGCGCTCCGGTGCTCCGTAGCTGCTGGGTTGACCAGCCTCGATCACTCCTCCACACATCAAATCCTGACCTAACCATCTCATATGCTCCACCACGGTTCTTTCAACTAACTCTCCTATCTTGCCTCCCACTGCTGGCATTGATCATTACCCGCCTTGAACTTGCTACCCACCGCCTGCACTGTACTGCTACCCATTACTGGGCATAGAAGTGCTACCCATTTATTTTATTTATTTATTTATCCATTCTTATATACCGCGCTATTCAAGGTCAGTGCGGTTTACATAAAACAATAACATTTGCATTACATCAGAACAATGATATCAATGCTTACATTATAACAGGAAAATAAACTTGGACTGAACGGGAAGAGGAAACTAATAAGCTAATAACAGAGTTAAATTATGAACTATTTACAGATTTACAGATTAGAATTATTAGTGAATCATGTATAAGAATGTGGGGACAGTAAGATGTACCTGATTTGGTGGTCAGGTATATTCTTAGTTATGAGTCAGGTTGTGGGAGTACAGAATTGGATGAAGGAATATTAGTGTGGTGGGGGGGTTATTAAGGTGAGAAAAATGGAGGAGGAATATATGATGCTTTAGAGCTTTTCTGAATTGGGGAAGGTCTCTAATTGCTCGGAGGTGTGGGGGGAGGCTGTTCCAGATTCTTGGGGCGTAAAATGCAAAGGCCCTGTTCCTGGTTAGTTGATTACATTTTATGGATTCGCGGGGGATAGTAAGAGTGTTGGCTGTTGCTGATCTTCTCAGCCTGCTGTTTGGAGTGATTGTAAGGAGTGCTGAGATAGATGAAGGAGACAGTCGGTTAATGGCCTTGAAGGTTATGAGTAGAGCTTTGTAAGTGAGTCTGCTGTGTAGCGGTAGCCAGTGAAGTTCCATCAGAATGGGCGTAATGTGATCACTCCTGGCTATGCCGCTGAGAATGCATGCTGCTGCATTCATGGCCATTTGAAGAGGATTATTGATGCTTTTAGGGAGACCGTGAAGGATTATATTTGCATAATCAAAATGAGGGATTACTAGTGCTTGGAAGATAGTTCTGAAGTCATGTGGGGCTAGTAAAGGTTTAAGGTGCCTTAATGTTAAAATTTTGTTGTAGACGGATTTGGTCGTGTTCTTTATATGCTCTTTGAAGCTAAGGTGGTTGTCTAGTGTGACCCCCAAATACCGTATGGCTGATTTGCATGGGAGTTCTGCATCTCGTACTTTCAAGGTGGCGGGGGGGGAGGGGGGAGAAGTTCTTGTTCCTGGAGATAAATAGGACCTCCATCTTCTTGAAGTTTATCCTCAAGTTCTGCGATAGGAGCCAGTTGGTAATTGCATTGAAGCAGTCAACTAGCTTGGAGATGTCAGGATGCATAATTTTGACCGGGGTGAAAAGCAGAACGTCGTCTACGTAGATTAGGCTGAGGATGTCAAATGAGCGGATAATGTTGCAAATCGGCTGCATATAGATGTTAAAAAGTAGGGCAGACAGGGAAGAACCTTGAGGGACTCCCTGCTGTTGCTGGAAAGGCTCCGATGTTGATGATCCTATCTGGACATATTGCAGACGATTGGATAGATAGGATTTGCACCATTCCCAGGCCAGTCCGTGAATTCCTTTTTCTTGGAGTCTGGAAAGGAGTAGGTCATGGTTGACAGAGTCAAAAGCCACGGCTATATCGAGAAAGATTAGAATGAACCCATCCTCAATGTTATCTATGCCTCTGGATAGTGTGTTAGAGAGTATGGTAAGTAATGATTCTACACCGTGTGCCTCACGGAATCCGTGTTGATAAGGGTCGAGAGGGGCTGTTGTATCGATATGTTGTTGCATCTGTATTTGGACCACTTTCTCTATGAGTTTAGATAGTAGAGGTATGCTTGAAATCGGACGATATGATTCAGTCTTGGATGGGTCCAGTCGATTGTTTTTCAGGAGAGGACGAATGGAGGTTTGTTTAAGCGAAGTAGGGAAAACTCCAGATGCAAATGAAAGCTTCATGATGTGAGCTAGGGTAGGACTACGTTTTTTGCGCAGCGTCGTGATCCAGTAGGCTGGGCATGGATCGTTAGGTGCTGTAGTAGTGTTGATTGATGAAATAAGGTCAGAGATGTATTTCTCTGCTGGGGGGATGAATTCTATAAGAGGAGACTGCGCGATAGGCAAGTGGCTGGGCATGGGGCTCATGACAGCATTTGTTGTAAGGGTTTTGGACTGGAGGTAACTGGAATATAATTGCGGATGAATTGAAGCCGTCTGAGGAGCAGGTGTGGTTTTGGTAAGGTATTTGACTATACTGAAGAGGTCACGTGGTTTGTTAATCGAGCGGAGGAGAAGTTCAGTGTGGTATTCTCTCCTCTTTTCAGATATGAGCTCCCGATGCTGCTTCAGGTGGTTATTGTAGGATGCTTGATCTTCTGGAGAGCGGGAGCAGCGCCATTTTCTTTCATGCTTCCTTAGGAGCAGAAGGGATGATTTTAACTCAGCGGAATACCATGGAGCTTGTTTTCTGATCTTCGGTGGACAGTTGGGGGTAGGAGTCATAATTGAGGGGGGAGGTTGTGAGCACGATTTTAGAGTATTATTCCATAAATCAATCATATCATCTAGATTTGATGCAGGCTGTTGGAGCGTTGGGAGGACTGTATTAACAAACTCTTCTATGTTCAGAGGTCTGGAGTGGAAAGCCTTTTTTGTAGGGGCTGTTTCTGTGGAGGTAGATGGGGCACAAGGGTGTCAAGAAGGAAGTTGAAAGGTGATGAGATTGTGGTCTGACCACGGCACCGGGGTGAATGTGAGCTGGGGATTGTAGTTTGCCTCGGATTTAGGGGCAAAGATGAGGTCGAGAGTATTACCCTTAAGATGGGTGGGGTAGTCGACCAACTGTGTGAAGTTAAGATCAGCCATGGCCTCGAGGAAGGTGTTAGAGTGGATGGGTTGAAGGGACGATAGGTTAAAGTCACCGATTAACCAATTGGGCTTCCGTGGGCTCTCAGGGTTGCAGGCCATGTCTATTATGTTAGTAAGGTCTTCTGCAGGGGATGAGGGGGCTCTATATATGAGATTAATGGTGATGTGCTTGTTAGATATGGTCACTATATCTATGTGCTTAAAACTCCTGGAGGAAAGAAGCTGGAATTGAAGAGTAGTTCTTGTTAAGATAAATACTCCTCCTCCTTTTCGGTCAGCTCTATGACATAAGTGTATGGAGAAGTCTTGTGGAATAAGCTGATTGATGACAACCGTGTCTGTGTCAGAGAGCCATGATTCAGTGACCATTAGGATGTCAAGCTTTAGATTTGCAACTAGATCTACTAACACTGGCCATTTTTTACGAGCTGTTGCATAGAACTGTTATCCTCTGCTTTCCACTGCTTGCTACCCATTGTTTTGCTTAGTACTGCTACCCATTGTTTGCAGTGTGTTGCTACCCATTGTTGCATAGAACCACTACCCATTGCTTACAGAGTGATGCTACCCATTGTTGCATAGAACTGCTACCCATTGTTGCATAGAACTGTCATCCATTGTTGCATAGAACTGTCATCCATTGCTTATCCATTGCTTACAGAGTGTTGCTACCCATTGTCCTCATACTGTTGATACCCATTGTTTGCATAGAACTGCTACCTATTGTTTGCATAGAACTACTACCCACCGCCTGCTTGTTTGCCTATTACTTGCCACCCTTTGCTTGCCTAGAACTTGCTACCCATTGCTTGCTCAGAGCCTGCTGCCCACTATCATGGCCCCACATCTCATTGTCCTTCTCTTCCTCATCCTCCCCATCTACCTCCCCTCCTACCAAAACCCTCCCTCCTCTTCCCCCTACCCTTCCCCTATCCTCCCCCTACCCTCCTCACTTCTCCCTCCACTCTACCCCCTAGCCTAGCATCTGCTCTTGAGCCTCTTCACACCATCCCCCGCAGTCAACCAGCCCCCTCTCTTTAAGGCAACCCCACCCTTGCTTCCGCTGTACTATCTCCACTTTACCTCGCTCTCTAATACTCATTCTCCTTCTCTCATCAGGTAATATCAGCCCCAACCCTGCCCCCCCCCCCATTTCCTTCTCACACCAAAAAAAGTTCCTCTTCTACCCTATCTAATCTCATCCACATCCCATTCCTCCCTCCTTCCGCCCTCCCTCATTCATCCCACAATCACTCATCCATAGATATCAACTCCAACCTTACCCCCAAAAATAATCCCTCACATAACCTACCTGATACCATCAACTTACCCCTCATTTCCCCTCCCTCATGTCCCTCTTTGAGAGCACACACACCCAGACATACCCCCCCACACCCTGCCCCCTCTAAATCTCAGTATTACCCTAGAAATAGACCCCCACGCTACTCTAATAAGAAATCCACACGTAACTTATCCAACCTTATCCATATCCCTCTCCTCCCCCCCTCCGCTCTCCCGTTCTCATGTGCCCTATGGAACGCATGCTCAGTCATTAAAAAAAAACCCTTTTAGTCACGATCATTTATCTCTAATGCCCTTCACCTTCTTGCCTTGACCGAGACCTGGCTCTCCGCAGACGACACTGCATCCATTGCCTCTCTCTGCTATGGGGGCTACCAGTTCTCCCATACACCTCGATCTACTGGTCGCGGTGGTGGTGTTGGCCTCCTACTCTCTCCCTCCTGCCAATTCCAACCCCTCCTGCCACCCCAATCACACTCCCCCCCCTCCTTCGAAGTCCACCCTATTCGCCTCCTCACACCACTTCCCCTCCGAGTAGCTGTTATTTATCACCCACCCGACAAATCCAAATCAACCTTCCTCACCGACTTCGACTCCTGGCTGTCTGCCTTTATGGACCCCTCCTCCCCCACTCTTATTCTTGGCGATTTCAACATTCACATCGACAACCCCTCCGACCCCCATGACTTAAAGTTCCTTGCTCTTACCTCCTCGTTCGACCTCAAACTTTGTTCCACTGCCCCCACACATCTACACGGCCACTGCCTTGACCTAATACTCTTCTCCAATCCCTCTCCCTCAAACTTCCACGAATCAGTCCTCCCCTCATCTGACTATCACCTCTTAACATTTACTCTTCAGCTTCCACCGTCCCAACCTCGTCCTGTCTCCTCTGACCTATTTAGAAACCTTCATAATATTGATCCCATGACTCTCTCTTCCACCATTTCTCCATCTCTCTCCTCCATTTTATCCTTCAAGTCCGTCGACGAGGCATTATCTTCATACAATGCTACACTATCCTCAGCCCTTGACACTCCTGCCCCTCCCACCCCACGTCCTGTCGAACGATCTACTCCCCAACCCTGGCTTTCACTCACAATCCGTTACCTACGCATTTGTGCCCGTTCTGCTGAACAAGCTTGGTCCAAATCCCACTCCCCGGAAGACCTTCTACACTTCAAATTCATGCTTGGATCCTTCCAATCAGCCTTAGCACTTGCCAAACAAGATTACTATGTCCATCTGACCAACCCCTTGCCTCTGATCCTCGCCACCTCTTTAATACCCTCAGTTCTCTCCTCAAGGTCCCCCCGCCCCTGATCCCGCCATCCTTTTCTGCCCAAACCCTAGCCGACTACTTCCATGACAAGATCCACAAGATTACCCTCCAATTCCCTACCCCCTCATCTACCTCCCCTCCTCCCCAATTCTCCTCCCCATCCATACTCCCCCTGCCACCCTCTCCTCCTTCCCTCCGATCTCTGAAGAAGAAACCGCACTCCTCCTTTCCTCCTCCGAACCCACCACGTGTTCATCAGACCCTATCCCCACCCATCTCCTACATTCCATCTCCCTCACCATTGTCCCCTCCATCACTCATATCCTCAACCTTTCACTCTCCACTGCAACTGTCCCCTTCGACTTCAAACATGCTGTAGTCACACCCCTCCTCAAGAAACCCTCACTTGATCCCACATGCCCTTCTAACTATTGACCCATCTCCCTCCTTCCCTTCATATCCAAACTATTAGAATGAGCAGTCCACCGTCACTGCCTTGACTTCCTCACCTCCCAGGCCCTCCTGGACCCATTACAATCCGGCTTCTTTCCTCCACACTCCACTGAAACGGCACTAACAAAAGTCACCAATGACCTGTTCCTGGCTAAATCTAAGGGCCTCTATTCCATCCTCATCTTTCTTGACCTCTCTGCAGCCTTTGATACCGTTCACCATAACCTTCTCCTCACCATACTCTCCTCGCTTGGCTTCAGGGACTCTGTACTATCCTGGTTCTCCTCCTACCTCTCCCATCGCTCATTCAGTGTATGCTCTGGTGGCTCTTCCTCCTCCCCTACCCCGCTACATGTAGGTGTACCCCAGGGATCTGTTTTGGGCCCCCTCCTCTTCTCTGTCTATACCCAAGGCCTTGGCTCGCTTATCTCCTCCCATGGCTTTCAGTACCATCCCTATGCCGATGACTCCCAGATCTACCTCTATACCTGATATTTCTCCGGCAACCCAGTCCAAGATCTCTGCCTGTCTTTCGGACATCGCTGCCTGGATGTCTCATCGCCGATTGAAACTGAACATGGCCAAGACTGAACTCCTTGTCTTTCCACCCAACTCCTCCCCCCACTTCCCCCTCTCTCAGTCCATGTGGATGGATCTACTATCCTTCCTGTTCCCTCGGCCTGCAATCTAGGGGTTTTCTTTGATACCTCTCTCTCCTTCTCTGCTCATATCCAGCTTGTAGCTAAGACCTGCCGCTTCTTTCTCTACAACATCAGCAAAATCCACCCCTTCCTCTCTGAACACACTACCAAAATGCTTATCCACTCCTTAATCTCCTCTCACCTCGATTACTGCAACCTACTCATCATTGGTCTCCCCGTGAGCCACCTCCTCCCCCTTCAATCCATACAAAATCACCCTGCTTGACTAATCTTCTGCCACTCTCGCCATGCCCACATTACTCCTCAAGTCACTTCACTGGCTCCCTGTCCAATTCTGCATCCAGTTCAAGCTTCTCCTACTGACCTATAAATGCATTTACTCTATGGCCCCTCAATATCTCTTATCTCCCCTTACGTCCCCTCTCGTAATTTGCACTCCGCTAACAAATTACTGTTATCAATGCCTTTCACCCGCACCGCGAACTCCCAACTGTGCTCCTTTCACCTTGCAGCACCATATGCCTGGAACAGCCTACCTGCGCCTGTGCGCCAGGCATCCTCCCTGGTCCTCTTCAAATCCAGGTTGAAGACCCACCTCTTCACCGTTGCATTCAGATCCTGACTCCATCCTCATCTTACCCTAACCCCCATCAACATTTATGACCAAACTATAGACCAAACTGTACCACACCGTACCTTGCGCAGATCTGACTAATGTTCTGTACTGTTTTCTTTTAACTAGATTGTAAGCTCTGATGAGCATGACTCTGATGGGCAGGGACTGTCGCTTATATGTTGGCCGTTGTAAACGGGGGCGCTGGTCGTGAATGGCCACAGTCTTAGCAGAGGCAAAAAAATATTATTATGACTTGCAAAGGATTGTGGGGAATGTAGTTCACTTATACCAGAATCAGCCGTTCACAAAATAATGAGTTGTGATGCACGAATGTAAGCAAAGAAAAATGGATTTTATTCATGGGGTTAATTCTCCCACACAGATTTACTTGGTAACACAAAAAGGACACTTGCTTTCAGTATTGCATTCAGGAAAACAAAACATGAAATAAGGTAACTAAACTTCTTAAGCAAAAATCAAATAAGACCTTGATGGGAAACAGAAAAGGTCTTTTTGATGGCTCATGCTAATAACTTTCTTAGCATTGCTCCAAAAGCAAAAACAAAACCCAAAAGTAACAAAAACTGTTCTTTATCAAGGATAACTTTCTTTTATTTTCACACACAAAAAGAAAAGTTTCCTTTCAGAGCTCACGTGCCCTTGTGCCTGGCTCAATTATCACCAATTAGCCAGCTGCAAACCCCTTTGCTGGTTCACTTTCTCTACGTGGCTCAGTCCTACCCAAAAGCTTTCTTGCAGACTTTTCTGGGTAGATAAAAGAACAAATTATAGTTCCTTTTGGTGGTTTTTGTATTATTGAGAAAGTATTTTACCACAGCAGCCTAGACAGAGAGCAATCCATGTATTCATTCTGATCATTTAATATACAGTCAAACCTCGGTTTTCATTTGCCCCGGTTTTCATACGCTTCGGTTTTCAACGTCTTTTCTGACTGAGATTTTGTCCCGGTTTTCATGCATTGCTTCGGTTTTCAACGTCTTTTGACTGAGATTTTGTCCCGGTAGCAGGGAAGAAAAGCTGTCAACGTAAGCAGGAGATGTTGCATGAATGTGGGAGGCAGTTCTTTCTCTTGCAGGGTACGTCTGAAGCTATATCATTAAGATTTTCTGCCATTCTGAAGCATTGAGCAGATAATGTAAAGGTATTTTAATGGACTGAATTCAATGTGATTCCGAAGAGAGCTGGGCACAGCAGCTTGTCAGGGGTGGCTAAGGCCAGATGTTAACATACTGTACTGTACAGTACTGTACTTAGCTTGCTTTCAGTGATGTTAAATGTTCATTTATCCATTTCATTAGTCATTTATATTTATTTCTCATTGTTTTCTGTATGTAAAAATATAGTTATTCTCTATAAAATGTATTTTTTGTGAATATTTTTGGGTGTCTGGAACGGATTAATTGGATTTACATTATTTCTTATGGGAAATATTGCTTCAGTTTTCATACGTTTCGGTTTTAGTCAGACTTTTTCAAACGGATTAATCATGAAAACCGAGGTTTGACTGTATCTCCTTCTTCTTCAAATATCATGGAATCAATATCAGGGTCTGGCTCAGAGGAATTCCTTACTTGATCATTCTCAGGATAATATTTATTTCCCTGCTGTCTTCCTGGAGAAGAGCTAGGGCATAGATCAAAGTTCATACCTGAGCTTCCTTTGCTGTTAGGCTTCCTCTCCAGGTATCCTGGCCAGTAAGTAGTCCAGCTTTTATGTCCAGCCTTCCAATCAAGATCCCTGGACACTGGGTCTCTCTTCACATACCTTCTTGCACCGGTCTTAGGGCCCCTTCCACATGCAGCCGTCTCCTTCAAAGGTGCCGTCTGGGAATTCCTGGCTCTATAACCCCATTCCTCTGGCTTCCTCCAGTCCAATGGAGTATGCTTGCCTCTGGAATGACTCCCAACACACGTACTGCTGTGGGCTCCTTCTTTAGACCTCCAAGATGTCTTTCTCTTCTTCCTTCCACGTTGCTGCTGCTGGCTCTGTCTGCTCTCTCTGCTCCTGATCTCCCTGTGTGTAGAAAATCTATTACTTTTAACGTGCTTAGAGGGACACTCCACCCTAGCACAGCCCAGGTGTGCTGAATCAAGCCCTGCCCTTGGAGATGAGTGATTGGGGATTACCTCATAGCTCTCCTGATTGAACACACGTTTCCCCACTTCAGCCCTTCTAGAGGCTGTTTGAAACCTGGTGCATTCTGGGACTGGTAGTCTTTTATGAAAACATTCTGTTTTAGTATTTCTACCAGCAAAGACAGGTTGCTTGTCCAGAGCCAATTCACCTCTTTTATAGCTCCCTCCTGAACTATGATAAGCTTCTTTATCACACCGTGCAGCGCTGCGTGCATGGCGCTTTATAAGTGCTGAATAGTTTTAGTAGTAGTAATAGGTTCTATCATTAGGCCGAGTGAGGCGGTGGCTTCAGGTGGCAACTTTCTGGGGGCGGCAAAAATTGCCCCCAAAAGACTGCCTCACTCAGCCTTCAACCTCCGGGGGTAAGAAGCAGCTGCTGCTGCCACTCCATTGGCAGCTGCGGCAGAATGAAGAGCCCGCGGCCAGCCACTCGCCCCCCCCCCCTCGAAGAGCCTGCTGGTTTCCCCTCTGCCCTGGCTCAGTTTTGCAGAGCCGCGGCGAAGGGAGAGTGTTTCCCTTTCCCATGGCTCTGTTAAAGCTGAGCCCACAGAGCTGATGGGAAACAGGAAATCCTGTTTCCCATCAGCTCCGTGGGCTCAGCTTTAACAGAGCCTTGCGAAAGGTAAACACTCTCCCTTCACCGCGGCTCTGCAAAACTGAGCCAGGGCAGAGGTGAAACCAGCACTGCAGGCTTTCTGGGGGGGGGAGAGGTAGGTGGCCGCGGGCTCCTCATTCTGCCACTGCCGCCACCGCCGATGGAGCGGCAGCTGCTTCTTACCCTGGAGGTTTTTCAATTTCCCTGAGGTTTCGAGGGGAGGGGGGCTAGAACTGGAACTGGGCTGATGGGGGGGTTTAGAACTTGAGATGGGCTAATGGGAGGAGTTAGAACTGGAAATGGGCTGATGGGGGGTAGGACTGGTAATGGGCTGATCGGGAGGGGGGCTAGGACTGGTAATGGGCTATCGGGGGAGGGCTAGGACTGGAAATAGACTGGGGGTTATAACTGGAAATAGGCTGATGGGGGGTTAGGACTGGTAATGGGCTGATCAGGAGGAGGGCTAGGACTGGTAATGGGCTATCGGGGGGGTTAGAACTGGAAATGGGCTGATGGGGGGTTAGGACTGGAAATGGGCTGATCAGGAGGGGGCTAGAACTGGTAATGGGCTATGGAGGGGACTAGGACAGGAAATGGGCTGATTGGGGTGCTAGGACTGAAAATGGACTTATTGGAGGGTTACGACTGGTAATGGGCAGATGGAGGGCTAGCACTGGTAATGAGTTATGACCGGTAATGGGCTGATTGGGGGGCTAGGTCTGGAGTGGGTTGATAAAGGGGATAGGACTAGAAATGGGCTGGGACAGGAAATGGGAGATGACACCTGAGATGTACTGAAGGGGAACTGGAAGGGAGCTGACACTTGGGGATGGGAGTGGTAGGTGGCTGGGTAATGGGGAGGAGGCTGGAAGGGAGCTGACATGTGAATGGCACTGGAAGGGAGATGGACAGAGGGTAGGGTGGCTGGAAGGGAGCTGACTGGGGTGTGACACTGAGAGTGGATCTGAGCTGATACCTGGGATGGTATTTGGACTAGAAGGACGTAAGAACATAAGATATGCCATACTGGGTCAGACCAAGGTCCATCAAGCCCAGTATCCTGTTTCCAACAGTGGCCAATCTAAGTCATACGTACCTAGCAGTATCCCCAAGAGACACAGCTTCCACAATGCTTGTATTGGGTCAAGCATTGATATCCTGGGTCCCTTTTTAATAATGGTTTATGGACCTTTCCTCCAGGAACTTGTCCAAACCTTTTTTAAACCCAGCTAGACTAACAGCTCTTACTACATCCTCCGGTAACAAATTCCAGAGTTTGATTACACGTTGAGTGAAAAAATATTTTCTCTTATTTGTCTTAAATAGTTTGCCCTGTAGCTTCATTACATGTCCCCTAGTCTTTCTATATTCTGATAGCGTAAACAATCGATCTATGTTTACCCGTTCCACTCCATTCATTAATTTATAGGCTGGATAGTGGGGAAGGAGGGGGACTGGAAGGGAATGGATGCCAGTGGCAGTCATGGGAGTGCAAGGCGGTTGACATTGGAAGGTATTGTGAGGGGAGGACTGGAAAGGGGGCTGATACTGGGGAGGGTTACTGGAACTGGAAATGGTCTGATGAAAGGAAGTGAAGAAAACGAAAGAAGAGATAAGAAATGGCAGATGGACCATAGACCACAGAAAGAGAGCTAAGAGAAGACAGGAAAGCAGAAACCTCAGATAGGGACCAGCATGATCAGAGAATAAAATGGTCAGACAACAAAGGTAGAAAAAATAATTGTATTTAATTTTAGTGATTGGATTTTGTGCTATTTTTATATTTTACACACTATTAGGGAACTGCATCTCTTATTTATCTGATGTTGCACTGCATGCAGACTCTGGCTACTTGGGGTTTCAGTTTAAATTTTTTCTAATTATTTTTATTTTTACTTTAGATTATGGTTACTTATTCTGTACTTGGTGAGGGTCGATGTTGTGCGTGTGTGACTGAAGTCAGGTGTTCTGTTAACATGGAGTTTGTATATAAAGATCTATACTATACTGTAGTAATTTGACTTGTTCAGCTTTTCAAATAGGTGTATGGATGTTCCAGGGCCCAATGTAATATTTACAGTGCTGCTTTTTTTGGATGGGCTCCTTATGTGAGTTTTGGAAGTTTGTGCTTATATGGTATGGTATGGTAGGTTTGCTCTTTGTTGCAGGGTTTTATCTCCAGGAACAAGCAGGAATGAGTCCTCACATATGGGTACGTCGGTACCGACGGAGCCTGCGCGGGAACGCTCCCCAGCTTCCCAGAAGGAAAGCTTTTGGGAGCATCCCACAGCGCCTGCGCGCTGCCTTTCCGCCTTTCCTAACCAACTCTCCTCAGTTCTTCTTTTCCGCGGAGCCAGCAGGTCGTATTCCTGTCACCGCTGAAGAAGTTCTTTATTTTAATTTATTTCTTTGGTCGCGTGTCTGCCTTCCCCGACGCCGGACCGGTACCGCCGGTCTTTTCTTTTCTTTTCTTTCTAAAAAAAAAATATATATATATATTTTTTTTCCTCACTTGGTGTATTTTTCTTCTTAGGCCTCCAGGCCCACAAGAAAATTTTCCCTCATGGAAAAACCAGCCTCCGGGTTCAAAAAATGCACTAAGTGTAGCGGTACAATTTCTGTTACAGATACCCATGAATGGTGTCTTAAATGTTTGGGTCCTGAACACTCCATCCCGGATTGCCAGTCCTGTTCTCTAATGTCTAAACGAGGGTTACAGAACCGGGCAGCCAAGCTCCATGTGCTGTTTCCCATGGATGCACCGGTGGTGGCATTGACATCTTCCAGGTCTTCCTCTCCCGATGGGTCTCAGGTAACCAAACATAATCCTAGCAGGTCCTCGAAGGGCAAATCTCCCTCTAAGCATCGAGATGCCTCCGGGCTTGCCCTTGCGGATCCTGCCCCAGCCAAACAACCCCGGCGGGAAGCTCCGGCTTCCAAAGCTCCTCCTATGGCAGGGGTCTCAAACTCAAATTGCTTTGAGGGCCAAATGAGGACTTGTAAAGTAACCCGGGGGCCGCATAAGACGTGGGGCCTCATTTGCATAAGGGGCCTCATTTGCATAAATATTTGCATAATGTTACCATACACTAACTTTTAGTAAACATGCCTCTTAATGAGTATGGATAAAGAAAGACTAAAAGATTCAGAAATAGGAAGACAATAATTAAACTGGGAACCCCAAAAGCCAAACTTGGAATGTACAACAACACTGTAGAAATAAAACTATAAATTAATTTCCTCTTGTACTAAACAAAGCGCAAACATTAATGATGCACATTTCCCAGAGCTGACATATTCCAGTTAATAAATTCAAAATAAAGAGATATTTTTCTACCTTTTGTGCATTTTTTTTCAGTTGCAATTGCTCCAGCCACTTCTGGTTTCTTCGTGTCTTCTGCTATCTCCATCGTCTGCTGTCCATTTGTCCTTTCTTCTCTCTTCTAGTTTTTTTCCATTCTCTCTCCCTACATCTGCTTTAACATACTAATCTTTCTCCTTTTGCTCTTTCCTCATTCCTATTTCATCCACTCAAATTTTACCCCTCCATCCTCAATCCCCACTTACTCTCCCAATACCTGGCCAATTGTAGATTTGTCTTCTCTTCCAGACAAAATATTTTTCCCCTCTCCATTTCACTTTCCCAGCTCCATCCCATTCTAATCCTCCCCCAACATCAGCTCCCTTCTAGTTCCAGCCCCACCCAGCATCTGCTCCTTTCTAGTCCCTGCATCAGTCCATTTCCAGTCCTATCCTAGCCTCACCATCAGCCCATTTCCAATCCTAGCCCCCCATCAGCCCATTTCCAATCCTAGCTCCCTCCCCTCACAGCCCATTTCCATTCCAAGCCCCCCTCCCCATCAGCCATTTGCAGTTCAAGCCCCCCTTCCACTCAGCCCATTTCCAGTCCTAGCAACCCCCCCAGCCCATTACCAGTCCTAGACCCCCCATAGCCCATTACCAGTCCTAACCTCCCCATAGCGCACTTCCAGTCTTACCCCCCCATCACCCCATTTTCAGTCTTACCCCCCCCCATAGCCCATTACCAGTCCTAGTCCCCCCCATAGCCCACTTGCAGTCGTATCCCCCATCACCCCATTTTCAGTCTTACCTCCCCTCATAGGCCATTACCAGTCCTAACCCCCCAATCAGCCCACCTCCAGTCCTAACCCCCATCACCCCATTATCAGTCCTAGCCCCCACCATAGCCCATTACCAGTCATAACCCCCCCCTGCCAATAGCCCACTTCCAGTCCTAACCCCCATCTGCCCATTTCCAGTCCTAGCCCCCACCATAGCCCATTACCAGTCATAACCCCCCCCCCTGCCAATAGCCCACTTCCAGTCCTAACCCCCATCTGCCCATTTCCAGTCATTACCCCCCCCCCCCGACAGAGGAAAACAAAAAAACCCCAAAACCCTGACTTCTGCCGTTGCCGCCGTGGCAGCGGCAGAATCAATTGTCAAATTAAAAAAAAAAAAGACTTCTGCTGCTCAAGCAGCAATATCACCTGTCCTGCGGCCCCTTCCCCTGTGCCCGGAGATCCGAATCTGCTCATCAGCGGCGTGCTTTTCAAGCCGCGAAGAGTATTCCCCTCTCGCGCGGTTTCAAGCCGCGCGAGAGGGGAATACTCTTCGCGGCTTGAAAAGCACGCCGCTGATGAGCAGATTCGGATCTCCGGGCACAGGGGAAGGGGCCGCAGGACAGGTGATATTGCTGCTTGAGCAGCAGAAGTCTTTTTTTTTAAAATTTGACAATTGATTCTGCCGCTGCCACGGCGGCAACGGCAGAAGTCAGGGTTTTGGGTTTTTTTTGTTTTTCTCTTTCGCGGGCCGCACAAAGTTGTCTCGCGGGCCGCGTGTTTGAGACCCCTGTCCTATGGGGTTACAGGTTGACATCAATGGCACGGCCTTGACCGATCACCTGTTAGACTGCTCTGGGGTACCGGCACTTTCTCCCGGTACCGACATCCAGGCAGTCGTGGCGTCCATGGATCACACTGTTCAATCCATGCAGCAGGCTATAATGGCTTTTATTAAAGCTGCGACACCGACAGTACCGCAACAAGTCCCGTTGTCGGTACCGGTACCAGCGCCGATACTGGTACCGACTGCATCGACATCGGCCAGGATACCGACTCCGGTTCCTTGTCCAGGGCTATTTCTCGGTACCGATCCGGTACCGGGTACGCCCGATGTCGGTACCGATCGATACGCGTATCGATCATTGGAAGCGGACAGACGATACTTCGATTCCTCTGATGATTCTGACTCATCAGATGAGTCTCCTGAAGTATCCATTACCCTTCCTGAGGAGCCTACTTCTCCAAAAAGGAGAATGTCTCCTCCAGAGGATTTGTCCTTTCAAGACTTCATAATAGAAGTGGCAAAGGACTCTCTATTTCAGTAACCTCTGAAACAGAGCCTAGAGCAAAAAAATTAGATATTTTAGGATACTCTAAGGCTCCTAGAGAGGCAGTCACCTTGCCAATTCATGAAATTCTTCATGAACATATGATTGACTTATGGGAGACTCCTCTCACCCTTTCTCCTCATTCTCGCAGATTGGACACTATGTACCGTGTCCCTCCTTGTCCTGGATTTCAGAAAACTCAGCTTCCTCACCACTCCATTGTGGTGCAGTCAGCTATGAAAAGGATAAAGAGTACCAAAAGACACTCTTCTGCTCCTCCAGGAAGAGAATGCAGGACCTTGGATGCTTTTGGTAGGAAAATCTTCCAAGCCAGCATGCTTATTGCCAGAATCAACTCATATAGCCTTTATATGGGTATGTTTCTAAAGGAAGTTGCACAAAAGCTGCACAACTTTCTCCCTTTTCTTCCAGAGGATAAAAGGGATGAGTTCCTCCTTTGGCTTAAGCATACTCAAGACATTTCAAAGTTTTCCAACAGGGCAGCCTTTGAATCCTTTGAAGGTGCCAGCAGAGCCTCAGGCATTGACATAGCTGCTCGCAGAATTGCTTGGCTCCAGGCTTCTGATCTAGAGCCCTGGGTTCAGGATGGCTTAGGAAATCTGCCCTGTACAGGTGAAAATCTCTTTGGCAAAGAGTGGCAAATAAAAGCCACTCAAATGGATGCAGAGAATTCTGCTCTGGATAGACTTTCCAAATCAACCTCCATTCCAGCCAAGAAAAAACCTTTCAAAAAGCCTTTTTACAAAAGGAGCAAATTTCCTTCCACTTCTGGCCAACAATCTTCTACAGGTCGCTTTGCTACTAAGCGTCAGCAACCTAAACAGGCCAGGCCTAAACCTGCAGGGACTGCTACAACCCAGCAGTCCCAACCCCCTCAGGGTTTTTGACTTGATACTAGAGAACTTAACCTTTCTGGCTCTACAACAGCCAGAACCTCTCACCATTCCAGGAAGGTTAGCTCATTTTGCTCCCAGATGGGAGCAAATCACATCAGAGCAGTGGACCCTCTTCATTATAGGAGAGGGCTACAAACTTCATTTCTCAGACCTTCCTCCCTACACCATGGTGAGACACTTCAATTCTCCCACATCTCTCCTTGACCTTCTGGATCAGGAGGTGACTACCCTTCTGGCCCAGGGGGCCATAGAAGAAGTTCCTCTTCTTCAACAGGGGTCAGGGTTTTACTCCCCCTATTTTCTCATTCCAAAGAAAACAGGGGGATACAGACCCATTCTAGATCTCAGAGAATTGAACAAATTCCTATGCAAGGAGAAGTTCAAGATGCTTTCTCTAGGCACTCTCCTTCCATACCTGCAGAGTCAGGATTGGCTTTGTTCTCTAGATCTCAAGGATGCGTACACTCATGTCCTCATCCATCCATCTCACAGAAAATTCCTACGTTTTCTGTTCCAGGGAAAACCTTACCAATACATAGTGCTTCCTTTTGGTCTAGCCTCTGCTCCAAGAGTGTTCACCAAATGCATTGCAATAGTTGCTGCATTTCTACGCACTCTGGGAATATTTGTCTTCCCATATCTGGACGACTGGCTCATCCGAGCTCCAACCCAGTCGGAGGCTCAGATCTCCCTGAACCGCACAAGGCACATTCTGCAATATCTGGGACTTGTGGTAAACCTCCCAAAGTCCCAGCTCACCCCTACTCAGTCCCTGGAATTCATAGGGGCCTGGTTGGACACAACGTCTGCAAGGGCCTACCTTCCTCAGGCCCGTTGTCAACGTTTAGTGCAGTTAGCCTCCCAGATTCAGTCAAAGAGCCACTTAACTGCCAGGGAGATGCTACAGCTGCTAGGCCATATGGCTTCCACAGTACATGTGGTACCCTATGCTCGCCTACACATGAGAGCAGCTCAATGGACTTTGTCCACCCAGTGGACTCAATCTTCAGGAGCTCTCTCAGACCAAATAGCAACCTCCAAACGTCTCTTTTGGTCTCTCCAATGGTGGATGTCCACTCAAAATCTGTTGCTGGGGTCCCCCTTCCAACCTTTGTTACCCCAAGCAACCCTCACAACAGATGCCTCCCAAACAGGTTGGGGAGCTCATCTACAAGACCTCTCCACCCAAGGCACTTGGTCCCCACAGGAGACCTTTCTTCATATCAACCACTTGGAACTTCGAGCAGTGTTCCTAGCTCTCAAGGTCTTTCATACCCTCCTCAGCTACAAGACAGTCCTCATTCAGACGGACAATCAAGTAGCCATGTTTTACATAAACAAGCAAGGAGGAACTGGCTCTCTGTCGCTTTGCAACGAAGCTCTAAGATTATGGGCCTTCACCAGAGAGCATCAAATCCATCTCCTGGCAGTATACCTCCCAGGAATCCAAAGCTCTTGGGCAGACAGACTCAGTCGAGTTCTGCTTTCACACGAATGGTCCCTGCACATGGATCAGGTACTCATAATCTTCCAAGAATGGGGAACCCCAGACATAGACCTCTTTGCAAGTCCATGGAATGCCAAACTTCCCCGGTTCTGTTCCAGAATTCCGTGTCAGGGAGTTCAGGCCAAGGATGCCTTCCTCCTTCATTGGGGTCAGGGCTTCCTGTATGCCTTTCCACCCATTCCTTTGATTCCCAAGGCTCTGTTCAAACTCCAGAGGGATCAAGGATCTATGATCCTCATAGCTCCACGCTGGCCACGCCAAGTGTGGTACCCTCTACTTCTGCATCTCTCCCAAGCCCCCTCCCTGGACTTGGGAGCTGCGCCAGACCTTCTGTCCCAGGAGGAAGGGACTTTGTGGCATCCAAACCCCAAGTCCCTTCACCTCAGAGCTTGGTTACTGAAGGCCTAGACCTTCAAGACTTTAATCTTTCTCAGCAAGTGAAGGATATCCTCCATGCTTCCAGAAAGCCTTCCACTAGGCGTTCCTATGCTTTTAAGTGGAAAAGATTTTCCATTTGGTGTGCTCAAAAGGGTCTTGACCCTCTAGCACTTCCTGTGAATTCTCTATTGGAATATCTCCTGCATCTCTCCAATGCAGGCCTTAAAACAAATTCAGTAAGGGTCCATTTGAGTGCTATTGCAGCATCCCTTAAGCCTCTCAATGGACAACCTATTTCCTCTCATCCTCTTATTGCAAGATTCATGAGAGGCCTAACTTTAACTAAACCTCCCATTCGACCTCCTCCGGTGGCATGGGACTTAAACTTGGTTCTTGGTCAGCTTATGAAGCCACCTTTTGAACCCTTAGCCACTACCTCCTTGAAATTTCTTTCCTGGAAGGTTATTTTCCTTATTGCAATCACTTCTGCTCGCCGCATCAGTGAACTGCAGGCCTTAGTGGCTAATCCACCTTATACAAGGTTCCATCATGATAAGGTAGTCCTTAGGACAAATCCTCACTTTATGCCTAAAGTGGTCTCACCTTTTCATCTTAATCAAGAGGTATATTTACCTGTCTTTTTTCCAGCTCCTCATGCATCCAGTGCAGAGAGGAACCTTCATACTCTAGATTGTAAAAGAGCTCTTGCTTTTTACTTACACAGGACACAGCAACATAGAAAGTCTTCCCAGCTTTTTGTTGCTTTTGATCCTTCTCATTTAGGACTTCCATTCTCTAAAAGAACACTGTCCAATTGGATTGCTCAGTGTATTTCTTTTGCTTACCAGAGTAAGAACCTTTCTCTGGAGGGCCATGTCACAGCTCACAATGTGAGGGCCATGGCCACCTCTATGGCTCATCTTCATTCTGTGTCCATCGACCAGATCTGTCGAGCAGCCACCTGGGCCTCGGTTCATACCTTCACAGCCCATTACTGTTTGGACAAGGACTCCCGCCGGGATGCCTTGTTTGGTCAGGCTGTCCTCAGACACCTGTTCCATTCTTGAACAACTCCTGCCCTGCTTCCCTGGATGGATGCCTGAGATCCATAGGAAGACGAGGAAACCTTCAGGGTCTCATACCCTTAGGGATCTCCCGGGCATCTTAGCTAGGGAGTCCCCATATGTGAGGACTCATTCCTGCTTGTTCCTGTAACAGGTGATCTCTGGGAACAGCAGGAATTAGTCCTCACAACCCTCCCACTTCCCCTAGGAGTTGTATCTCTCTCTGTCTTTCCTTTCCTCTCTCTCTCTATTGTCTCAGCTTTAAACTTGAACTGAGGAGAGTTGGTTAGGAAAGGCGGGAAGGCAGCGCGCAGGAGCTGTGGGATGCTCCCAAAAGCTTTCCTTCTGGGAAGCTGGGGAACGTTCCCACGCAGGCTCCGTCAGTACCGACGTACCCATATGTGAAGACTTATTCCTGCTGTTCCCAGAGATCACCTGTTACAGGTAAGTAACTGTGCTTTATTAGTTCACAATATACCTGGTACTGGAGAATAGTGGTGGTTGTTGTTGGTAGTGAGATGATCAGAATCAGATTTTTGTTTTTTAAATATTGAGTTCTGTGGGTGAATGTCCTGGTTCTGCTCTACACCTACTGTGGATGCAAAATATATGTTGAAAAAGAAAAAGCAAGAACCATAACACAGTTTATAACAAAATAAAAATGAGTTATAATTTAGTTTTATAAACTGTGCTGTTGGTTCTTGCTGACTTTTAGTTCCTTGGTGTGCAAAGAGAACCGCACCTAGCCCTGTGCAAGTAGTGTAGCTGCACAGAGCCAAAGGCTTGGGGGGTGCATTTCGGCTCTCTGCTGTTGCCCTGCCGCCACTGGCAAGACAATAGCAGGCATTCAAAATGTGCCCCCAAGCCTTTTCGCAGCACTTTAAGCAGGTCTGGTCCCTCCCTCCTCCTACGTGATGTCAGAGCAGGGAGGGACAGATCTGCTGAAAGTGCTGGCGCCTTTCACATCGGGCGCATGCCCCCCCTCCTCCTCCCCATACCTCCATCCAGCGCTGCCTGCTCTTTCCCTGCTGCCGGCACCGCCGTGAAAAAAACATAGGGCAGCAGCAGCAGGGAAAGAGCAGGCAGCGCTGGATGGAGGTATGGGGGGAGAGGGGGGCGTGCGCCCGAGTTGCAAGTCGCACAGGGCATGATTGCAGCTCGATACGGCCCTGTGTGCAAACATCTTGCATTTCCTCCACATAATCTAATCGGCTTTTTGGTTTGGTTCAGTCTCTGATTGGATTTCTGAAAAAGACCCGCCTCCCTCTAAGGTGGGGGGGGGGGCGCCATCTCATTCGCCTCAGGCAGCAGATTGCCTTAAGTTGCCCCTGCACAGAGCAGTTAATACACTTCCTGCAGCCCATTAAATACTACATTGCAGCAATGTGTGAAACTTCAGACTCCACAGAACAAGGTCACCATGCAGTGTAGCCAGATACCCCTCTGTCAAGTGATATCAGAATTAGTGCAAAGTGCTGGGTATCTATGCAATCTGTGTAAAAGTAAACTCACGGCATTTCTTTCTGCAGTAGTTAAGATGCTTGGTGATACCACTGTCCTCCAACAACTAGAGAGATTGTTTCTATTTGTTCAAACTGAGCTCACACCTTTTCAATAGACGTTTAAGATGAGTTACATTCAGGTAAAGCAGGTGTTTCCCTGACCACAGAGGACTTGCCTGTGGTACAAACATATGAGCCAATGCAGAAAACTAGTGCGGCGTTTAAGCACAATAATGCCACTTTGAAGCATATTTACAGTTACCGCCAAATGCAGAAAAGAGACGGACGCATACGTAAACAGCAAAGGAAAAACTAACGCACAATTAATGCCAAAGTACTTACATTTGTTTAAATTAGAAGCAAATGAAATGCACATAATAAAAAAGCATGAAAATACTGCGCCTGATGCACCAGTATCTCTACGCCTGGTCTTGAGGTGGCTTAAACATCTAGCACATGCCCCCGACAGTATTTTGATGGCATCAGGTGCTTTCCTCGATGCCTGGATCATCTGAGGGGAGTTTGACATTTCCCCTAAGATGATCCAGGTATCGGAGAAAGCTCCTGATGCCATAAAAATACTGTTGGGGCTCATATGCAAATTAGCCACGTGGTGCCCCTGTTTCTCTGTGAGAGCATCCAAACTAGTTCTGACTTTTACACACATGTGTTTGACTCGTTTCCCAGTTTAATGCTGTTATTTGCACACAGTTTAACCTTGGCTAATTTGCATGAGTCCCTTTCTGCATGCCGGCATTAAAGTCGTGCGTTTTCGGTGCGCTGCAAATAAGTATAACATTTTGAGAGCCACTGATGGTAATTACATGTCAGAATCGAAATCAAGATGCCTTTGCTTCAGGTGTAAACCTTAAAGCTAGGTTGGGCCTAATGAGCTTGGTTAATAGAGGCCTGGTTGCTCACATGTAACATTCCTGCTTCACCATTCTGCTGCAGATAATTTGGAGGCCACATTATATCTTTAGCTTCTTATTGATCCACATTATCAAACACACCAACTGGGCAGCCCCCTCTCCTTGTGTCCTCCTCTTCTCTGCATTAAATAAAGTCAACTCTGTTTGAACATGTGAAGCAAGTGTAATTTGATTGCACAGTTAGGAATGACACAGTGACTCAAAGCAGAAATGGAATTAGGCTCTTAACACTGACATCCATCCGCTCCTCATCTTGATTAAATTTTTTTTTTCTTTTTTTCAATTTTAAATTAGGCCTTGACACAGGTGTCAGAAGCCTGTTCCCCTCTACTGGATGGATGCAGGAAAAATAAGGAGAAATGGAAAGTTCTGGCAGAGGAACAGGAAAAGAATTGGATGAACGGGGAAAACCAGAGACCGGCAAAGAGTGACGCTAAGCAGTGACCCAAAAGTCAGATTCTGTTTGAGAATAGCAGTTTCCACCACTGAACCTCTCCGCACTGACACCTGTCTCTTCACCACGCTTCACTTTAACGTTGTCTTCTGCACTGAGTCAAGGAAACCTGATGGACTCTCCTGGTGTGATCATTGCTTCAGAGTCACATGACTGAAAATTGCAGGATCTTTGCCTTCCCTGAAGTTAATAGTTCACCTGAAAGGTAACTTTTAGCAGGAAGGTTTCAAGAAGCTAATATAGACTGACACCTACTTCATGTTCGACAACTATTGACCCCTTTTTGCCCCGCTCTTCCCTGAGTGACTTCCAAGGCAATAACCGCTCTCAGCTCTGGAGGAAATATAACCCTTTGTGACCTCCCTTGGGGTCTAAGCTTCCTTGTCAGTCTGTATTTAGCCTGCATATAGATGTATATAGCCCTGGGGATGAGCATAAATATATTTTTCTTGCACTATTGCAGAGCGTAGACTGAAAATGTTCTGGCTGCGTTGTACAATGTTTGCATATTGCCTTGCGCCATGTAATGGAGTGAGACGGTATGGGCCTTAGAGCTATGAGGCCATTAGCCATGGTACGTTCTGAGCAGAGTAGCCAGATGGCATACAACTTTCCCAAGGACTCAGTGCCTTAAAGAACTTGTCTTGAATGGCGGCAGGACATGAACAGAAGTTTGCCAACTCTCAGGGTGTTTGCAAGAGCAGACAGCGGTCTCTGAGAGGTACTGCTCAAGGTTCCTCTTGTGTTAGAAGTAAATATTCTTATCAATTGTGCGCTGTGGTACTGAAAAATGCTATAAGAGACTGTCAGTGGGAATAAAGATTCATGAATAATTGGGAGTGTGCTGTGAGAAAGCATGTCCCAGCACAGGGTGCTGGAGAGGTGAGGATCGGGTGCTAGCATGCTGAGGCTGGGGCGTCCCCCTACCCCCTTCATTCCAAGATGTAGACCATCATACGATATCCAGCCCGATTGTGGATACCAGCCCCAGAGGATTGTTCTTCCTTATTATAAAGCTATATAAAAGGGCCACACTTGGCAGGAAAAACAGACTGCCTTGTTTCAGGGCTTTGCTAGTCAGGCCAGCGTTAGGAGATGGCAACCAGGGCTATTGCACTGGGACATCATGCCACAAGGGGCCCTAAGTCTGTCTCATGCTGAAGAAAGCATAGCCTGCAGGTGCAGTTTGGCTTCCTCTCTAGTTTCTTGCCCGGGCCTCTGAATGCCGAACATCGGCACTACAACTAGGATGTGTCTTTTGTAAAAGAAGGGACATGGTATGAGCGGAGGGAGGATCAACATGGACCAAGAGGCAACCCAACTTGTTTTGACCAGCACAGCCACCAACCTGTGTCTGTGAACAAAAAGATACAAGTTTGGGCTTTTACAGATAAAATTTGTCTGTACCATAGACTCCCAGACTTGACATTTTTCCTTGGATTGGCTTCCTCGGTCTTTCCTTTATAACTAGGTACTTGTGTATGCATGCGTCTGTCATCACTGAGAAGATTTAACCAAAGACCTTGGTGCTGAAGTGGGCCTGCAGCTACGTTTATGTTTGTTGTGGCATGATATACCGCTCTTTGCTTGCCGCAGCAGTGCGGTGTACAAAGTTAAAAACAAAGAAAGGACGCCAGAGTCAGATAGGATAAGATAGAGCATTCATACTAAGGGGGTGGGGGGGGGGGTAGAAAGGAAAGAAAAGGGGCGCATGGAGAGATATAAAAGAAATAAGTGAGGAGTCAGCAGTCAGGGAACAGGCACGTTGTAGGCAATGTTGAAAAGATGAGTTTTTAATAGTCTTAAATTTAGTATGGGAGGGTTCAAGCCAGAGGTCTGGGGGAAGGGTATTCCAGGATGCAGGAGCGAGAAAGTAAAAGGCTGAGGAGCGGGTGGATTTGAGCCGAGCCTGTGAAGCAGAGGGGAGGTTTAAGCAGTTTACATGGATGCTTCAGAGGACATGGTGAGGGAAATGAAGAAGTAGAATGTCGGAGAGATAACGGGGGAAACCTGTGTGTAGTGCTCGATGAACCAGTGTAAGAAGTTTTTATTGAGATCGGTATTTAACAAGGAGCCAGTGATATTCAACTAAGAAAAGGGGTGATGTGCTCGAACTGAGAGGCATGTGTGAGGATACAGATAGTTGTGTTTTGAATAAGTCAAAGCCGGTGGAGCTGGTATTGAGGAAGACTGAGAAAGACAATGTTGCAATAATTTATTTTATTTATTTATTTAACAAACACTTTTATACCGCATCCTCCCAAGGATCGGATGCGGTTTACAAAGAACCAGTGATACAAGGCATGACAGATGGGCATGTCTAGTCTTAATACATGGAACATTTGGAAACTTTTTACAAGTAACCTTTTACATGTAACATTATAATCTATCCTTGCCATCACAAGAGTGAGTAGGAGAGTAGTCAGGGAAGAGGGAGAAAGAAAGGGGCAGACAGTGCAAATTTGTCTAAATGCAAGTAAGGAATGATGGATCAAAGAGTTAAAGTGTGTGTGGAAGGATAAATAGGAGGCCAAGATGACCCCGAGGTAGCGAATTGAGTCAGCCAAGGGAATGAGGAAACCAGAAATAGTAGCATTAGTGGAGAAGAGGAGCTACTGAAGGAAAACCATATAGCAGAGGATGTAGTGGAGTTAAGTTGTAGGACATTTTTGGACATCTAGGAAGAGATGGCTGAAAGATAGGTGTTAAGGTTTGTAAGATAGGGGCAATGAGACTGGTGTGATAAAGTAAAATGATGTCGTCTGCATAGGAATGTGTTGAGATATCATGTTGCTGCACTAGGAGGGTGAGGGGGATTAAGAAAATATTGAATAAGAGGGCAGCCAATACAGAGCTTTGGGGAAGCCCACAGTGAATAGAATGGGTGGAGGATGAGGAGACACCAACCGAGACAGAGAAGGACCTGTTGGATAGAAAGGAGCAAAACCAGTGAAGTACCATAATTTAATTTTTTAATTAATTTAATTTAATTTAATTAGCGAGTTTTTATATACCGCACCTTCCATTGATCAGTTGCGGTTTACATGGAACAACAGTAAACAGGCAAAGCTGCTTTTACAGATAACATTGTGAAACTACAAAGAAATTCAATTTTACAATTAACAGTTTGTTAACTATATACAAAGAACCAAATATTAACTATGTACAGGTATGTATGTTTTTGAGATCGTCGGTTTGGGGTTTTCTCATTTATTCCAGTTCAAAGCTGGGATATGTCAGCTGGTGAAGCTATCCTTTTTCCTGTTGAATAGGTGAGTTCGACAAGGATCCGTAGTATGTTGAGAATAAGTGAGTTTTGAGTTTTTTCCTGAACTCCATGATTTGAGGTAAGGATCTTAATTCCATACCACGAAGACCGAAATCATGAAGGCATACAAGAAGAATGACGTGATCCACAAGGTCGAAGGCTAAAGAAAGATCTAGGGAAACTGTGATAAAAATGTCACCGTGATCATGAGATTCATGGTAAGGGGGCAGAAAGGCTGTATCACATAAACAACTTTAATACATGGCTCCAAACCTGGTACAAACGAGAAGGATTTAGATATATAGGCGACTGAGGAAACATATGGATCAACAAGAGACTATATTGTACTGATGGACTACATCTCTACGCCGCAGTGAAAAGGATCCTAAGTGAAAAATTCAGGCATGATGTGGACAGGCATTTAAACAAAGGGAAAGGGGGTGACAGATGGAGAAGGACAACTTAAGTACATCACTCCTAGCAAAAGCAAAACAACATTGGAAACAGCCACGCTTTTGAATACTTCAATGGCAAGCGGGAAAGGGCATGTAGAACAAAGCCCATGCAGAAGGCAGGCAAGCCATTCAACAAATGCTGGAAAGCAATGAGTACAAATACTCGAAGCCTAGCCAATAAAGTTCCTAATATGGAAGCCCTAATGATGGAAATGGACTTGGACATTGTGGCCATTACAGAAACATGGTTTAACGAGTCACATGAATGGGATTTAGCCATAGCTGACTATAATCTATTTAGAAGAGATAGAGAGGGTAGAAAAGGAGGAGGAGTAGCCCTGTATGTCTAAAGCAATATTAAAGGTGCTGAAATACAGGGGACATGGGGAAAAGAAGAAGCGCTGTGGATTGTGTTGGAAAGAGGAGATGGCACCGTCATCCATACTGGTGTGGTCTTTAGGCCTCCAACTCAAACCGAAGAAATGAATAGCGAATTGATTGTTGATATTGCAAAGATAGCCATGAAGGGGGAAGTGATCATATTGGGTGACTTTAATCTACCTGATGTGGATTGGAGTGGTCCTTCTGCAAATCTGGAAAGAAGTAAAAAAAAAAATGTGGATGTCTTCCAAGATGCGTTACTTAAACAAAGGGTGATGGAACCAACCAGGGAGAGCTCCGTGCTAGATTTAGTGCTCACCAATGGAGATAGCTTGTCGAATATCCAGGTGGGTGCCCATGTGAGCAGCAGCGATCATCACACGGTGTAGTTTGAGATAAAAATCAAGGTGGAGTCCAGTCACAGCAAACTCAAAGCCTTAGACTTCAAAAACGCTGACTTCAGTAAAATTAGATTAGATTCTGTGTATAGGAACAGTTACTTGTTACATTGTAGTAATATGAGAAGTATAGCTACAGTGTGATAACATTTTAGCAGTTGCATTTGAGTTAATTAACAGTCATTTAGAAGAGTAGTAATTGAAGAAAATCAGGTTATAAGCGCATCAAGTGTATGTAAGGCTCATAAATTCACGGCATAGTATTCTGAGAATATAATTGTCTTAACAGCTTTCCTGTAGTCTTGCAAGCTAGTGATAGCTCGTATATTCTGAGGGAGGGAGTTCCATAGTGTTGGGGCGTGAATTCAGAATGCCCTATTGCATGTTATCTGTTTGGCTTTCGTTCTGACCTTTGGTATGAGTAGTAAGTTTTTGTTAGTTTTACATCTAGTTCTGTTTTCTGGATCTTTATTGATCAGAGTTTGGAGGGTGGTTGGCGCCAGCTCATGGATTATTTTAAATATCATGACCATGGACTTAAATTTGTCAGTTTTCGTTACTGGTAGCCAGTGCAGTCGTTTCAACATCGGGGTTATGTGTTCATGCTTTGCCATACCAGAGATTATTCTTGCTGCTGTGTTCTGAACTAGTTGTAAGGGATACGTATGCTTCAGAAGAAACATAGAAACATGATGGCAGAAAAAGACCACATGGCCTGTCTAGTCTGTCCTTCCATAACAACCACTACAACAGTCCCCTTTTTTCCTTTAGAGATCCTCTTTGTTTGGCCCATGCTTCTTTGAATTCAGATACTGTCCTCATCTCTACCACCTCCACTGGGAGACTATTCCAGGGATCCACCACTCTTGCTGTAAAGAAATATTTCCGCATATCACTCCTGAATCTATCCCCTTTCACCCTCATCCCATGTCCTCCCATAGCAGAGCTAGCTTTCAATCGAAAGAGGCTCTCCCCCTTAACATTTATGCCACGGAGTTATTTAAACGTCTCAATCATATCACCTCTATCCCACCTTTCCTCTAAGGTGTACATATTAAGATCCCTAAGTCTGTCCTCATATGCTTTATAATGAAGACCACTAACCATTTTAGTAGCCACTCTCTGTACTGACTCCAGCCTGTTTATATCCTTTTGAAGGTGCAGGCTCCAGAATTGCACACTATACTCCAAATGAGGTTGTACCAAAGACTTATACAGAGGCACTATCAAATCCTTTCTTCTGCTGGCCATTCCTCTCCCTATCCAAAATTGGTCAAAGTAGCAGAGTGATAAACTGTCAAAAAGCAAGAACACACTCTAGCAAAACAAGAAAGCTTCTGTGAAAAAAGTGGATGACCTTCAATTCTCAAACAATTTCTTTGCATTAACAATATACCTGGGAGGTCTCAGAACTTGTCGGGCTGTTTGATTGACATATAAATGACTTCCATATAGTGATTATATCACCCGCCCCTTTGTATCAATGACCTCCCTAGGTATCGGACACCCACAGGAACAGTAACAACAGAAAGACCACAGCAAAAGAACAGCAGAAACTTAACTTCAACGCTTCAGCTCATGCGGTCAATCTGGACCCCAACGCTTCCATCTAGCGCTCTTCAAGCATTTCGCAACCACCCAGTTTCATCAGGGGAAAGGTGCCAACTAGTCACAAAGAAACAAAAACATACTAATACTCATACTCATCCATCAGACTCATAAAAACTACCAAATAAACCATCAAACGCTCTTACCCACAGTTCAGAATAGCAAATCATGCCGCTCAACATCTAACTTGGCTTAACCTCAACATGGCCGATCACCTCCTTAAACGCCGCGCATGCAGAAACCCCATTCCAGCATTCCTTTTTAACTATATCACATACATGACATCACAGGTAGCCTCATCAACAAACTCCACCTCCCAGAAAAAGATCCACCAATCAAACGCAGATCCCCCAATCTGTCTCCTTTTTCAAAATCAATTTAGGATGCAGGGACTGAGAGGTAATATCTTTAATGTAATCTTGTAACCTATTAGTAGGATCTTGTACCAATCATTCTTAAACATTTATATCTAGGAGCTGACGATCAGCCTCTTGTATATAATCACTATGAGCCCATACTACAATCGCCCCTACCTAGTCAGCACACCTGATTACTAAATCAGGCCTTGGCATTAAATCTGTTAAAGCTATCTTCTCATCTTTCGATAAAGCATGATATGGACAATGTTGTTGTGTGTCTTCTAAGTGTTGTACTTCCTGTAAAACCAGTCATTTAAAAATCAGCAACGCTGGAGGAATCGGACCCGGAGGATTCTAAGATGATTTTAAAGGCAACTTCATTCTTCTAAGATTATTCAGATCTGCTTCTACACTATCACATTTCTTTGAAGCAAAAAACACTTTTAGATGCAATTTTCTAATTAAACTTTCCAGATCTACATGGAACTGGAAAAAATCAAAACATGTCATGGGAACAAATGACAAGCCTCAATTTAAAACTCGAATGTGATTCACAGTCAATGAAAAATCAGACAAGTTCACCACCAGAGATCCTGTAGTGATATCATTCCTACGGGGTTCTATCACTCTTTGACGGCCTCCTCCACGGCCTCTTGACCGCCCCCGAATACTTTCTTTCTTTTTCTTGTCTACACCGTCGTCTAAAAAATTTTCACGAGAATATTTGCTCATATCAGTTGCTGAAGAATCTTCCGAAGAAAAATCGAACTCCACTCGCCGCTTACACTTTTTATATTGTTTCCAATTGGCATCTATCCATGGATAAACGTAACCAATTATATAATCCTCATAATCACGTTTTAATTTCTTCAATTTAACCTTCTTAACCTCTCATGTAATTGATCTACCTGTTTCTGCAACTTTTCCATCTGTTTTTTAAAATGGGCTTCTGTTTCAGAAGTCTTCAGCATGGATAACATGGACTCCACTTCATTATTCAAATGAGCCAAATTTGATTTTGCAGTGTGTAAACGGGTGCCAGGCCTTCGCCTAGGGTGCGAAGGTTGGGGTTACCCTGCTATCTTCTGTTAGCAAATAACAGTCGTAAGTCGAGTGTTCAAGGCAAAACATAACAAGGAATTTATTCCCCTTCCCAAAGGATTTTTAAGTGCAAAACAAAAAATGGAAGACAAACAACTTCTTCTGAAAGAAAAATATATTCTTTTTCTTTGCTATATACAAAACCTAGCATAAAGACTCAATGTTGTCTGCAAGGCATAGTGTACAATCCATAGGAGCATATTTGGGTTCACCAGTGCTACACTCCCATTGCATATCTTCACATTCAGTGTGTGTGGGGTTTGGCTTCGGACGTTTACTGCTGTCTCTGGAAAAACCCCTCGCTGAGAACTCGGGTATCTCATAAGAACACAGTTCCATACAGTGAGGTTTAAAAGTACCTGTAGCTGTAGTGTTTCTTCCCCGGCTCTCCTTTTGTTCCCTCCAGTTATCAGGAACTCCTTTATAACTTTCTGCTGACACTTTTTGTGTTGAGCAGTGCCCTGGCCCTCTGTTCCGAACAGAACTTCTGGCTTTCCTTATTATAGTGCTAGGCTCCCACCTGTATGAATGCTGAAGCTCTCCTCTGGCAGTGAGGTCTGGGAGACTCCCTGCTCTCTTGGTCCAGGTAGGTTCCTAGCTACAGGGTGTGCCTTCCTTCCTTCTGCTGCCCTGGCTTCCCTCTCTGAGCTGCAACCTGGTTCCTCACAGGACCTCCAGCTGCCTGTAGTCTGTGTGCTTTTCCAGCCACATTTCTCTGAAGCTTCTCCTCTGCTGCTTCCTGCTTCTCTGACACGCCCACTGCTTCTCCCTGAGGAATCACGGCACTTCCTTCTCTCTGGGGAATCACAGCCCTCCTTTGCTGGAGCTATCCTCCGGCTTTTATCTCTCTGTTCCCTGCAGGCTGGCTCGGCTTTCTTGCCCAGGTGAGTGTAATCAAGCTCTGAGCTTGCTGCTACGTCAGAGCTTGGGTGTGTCCCCTCTGCTCCTCTCTTTCCCTGTTTCTCATGAGCTGTATATGCTGGCTGACTAACAGTTTCAAAGGTAAATTCCTCCTTTCTATCTATTTGCATACGTTCTGTGTGGGCTTCTACGTCACATATTCCCCCCCCCCTTAAGATATTACGGGCTGGTGAATCCACATTCTCACAGCTCGTAATCCGTGATAATGCATCCGCATTAAGATGCAATCTGCCCGCTCTGTGCTGCACTGTAAAATTAAAGGCCTGTAACGCCAAGTGCCACCGAGTCAGACGAGCGTTATGGTTCTTCATGTTGCTCAACCACTTCAGGGGAGTGTGATATGTGATCAGTACAAACTTATGCCCAGTGAGGTAAAACCTAAGGTACTGCCCACTTAATGGCCAAACATTCTTTCTCTATTGTGGAGTAGTTACCCTCCGCCTTGGACAGCTTTCTACTGAGATATAGCACGGGGTGCTCAGTGCCTTCAAACTCTTGAGGGAGGACCGCTCCCAATCCTGTCTCCGAGGCATCTGTTTGGACCACGAAAGGTCGTCCAAAATCCACACCGCGCAGCACTGGGGCTTTGCACAGCTTCCCCTTCAGCAGTATAAACGCCTTCTCAGCCTCCGTTGTCCATTTTATGTTATTCGGAGCGTTCTTCTTCAACATATCTGTGAACCTGGCACTCTCCTCCACAAAACAGGGAATAAACCGGCGATAATAGCCTATGAGGCCCAAGAAACTCCTTAGTTGCTTCTTGTTTGTCGGTCTAGGAAAATTCTTTACACTCTCTATTTTGCTCAGCAAGGGCCTGACCATTCCTTTCCTGACCATATGTCCCAGGTATTTTACATCTTTTCCTGCAAACAGGCACTTTCCTAGGTTTAGCGTCAGCCCGGCCCGTCTCATGGCTCTTAAAATGGATTCTACCCTGGGCAAATGTTGTGCCCAGCTGGTACTATGTACAATGGTGTCATCCATGTACACTACCGCGTACTCATGGTGGGGCCTTAAAACCTGGTCGATCAGCCTCTGGCACGTCGCTGCTGCCCCATGTAAGCCGAAAGGCATCCTACGAAACTGGAACAAACCAATTGGAGTACTAAAGGCAGTCTTTGGTCTGGATTCCCGGGTTAGTGGTATCTGCCAGTATCCTTTGGTCATATCGAGCGTGGTTAGATACCGGGCTTGACCTAGTCGATCTAATAACTCCTCGATACGAGGCATGGGGTAGGCGTCGAAGAGTGAAATGGCATTTACCTGCCTGAAGTCAATGCAAAAACATAGGGTCCCATCAGGTTTTGGTACAAGGACTCCTCTATAACGCCCATGTTAAGCATCTCCCGTACCTGGGCTATCACCTCCTTTTTCCTGGCCTCAGGTAACCGGTAAGGCCGCTGCCTAACCACCTTCCCCGGTGGGGTTAGAATCTCGTGCGCTACCAAGCTGGTCTCTCCAGGCACCGGCGTTAGGACATCTGTAAACTTCGCCAGCAATCTGGCCAACTCTTGCTTCTGCTGTAAGGACAGTTCTGTGCCTACCCTAGGCACCGGGTTTTCCTTACAATCTGCGAGTTGTGGACCTGAATCGTTCTCTACTTTTTCTTCGGCCATGGCGGTCAGACCTTTCCTTCTTTTTGCTTGGTGGACCCGAATCCCCCGGCTCCCCGACTCGTAGGGGTCAGTAGTGGCACCTCTTCCAAGGAGGGGAACCCGACCCTTTCACAGATGATTTGAGCCACCCTATCCCCCACCTTTATCTTAAAATCCTGATCCCCAAAATTAAAAAGTAGTATTTTGACCACTCCCCTGTAGTCAGGGTCTATAACTCCCGCACCCACGTCTATAAAATGTTTGGATGCTAAACCTGAACGGGGGGCTATTCGGCCATAACAGCCAATAGGCATTTGCATTTGTAGGCCCGTGTCTATTAAGTCCACCACAAAAGCCTTCCTCCTGAGCACTAATCAAATCCAAAAACACCAAAACCCAGTGGAAAAAGAACCTACTATTCAGTACATTTTTTTGTCGGAATGGCCAGCCCAGTATAGAGGAGGAACACCTCTCACCACCATGGCCAGTCCCTTTTAATCATTTAATTTCAAAAATGTGTATGTTAAAAAAACAGCTAATACTTAGCGTGTTGAAGAAAACAGGCTGTAAAGTCGCTGTAGCCAACAGTGTGCTAGACGTGACACGTTTCGGGGATACCTCCAAAAGCCCCCTGCTTCAGGTCAGATCACTGTGCAGTAATGTCAGCCTATTAAGCCGTGTCTATTAAGGCCTTCCCTCGCTTAGGAATCACGTCCTCTACACTGAACAAGTCATACCCCGCAGCCTCTGGTGAGGCTCTCTGCGGCCTCTGCGCCATAGGGGACACTTTGCAGAATTTTAGTACGAATCCGGATTTTACGGGTGGTTCGACTTTCACTGGGGCCTTTGGACCTGAACCCGTCCTTCTAGGCTTCACAAATAGAGGGCTGGGAATTACCATCACCATGGCCTCCCCCTTTGGACTATCTTCCTGTTCTCTCCCTTTCCTACCCTTCTTTTGTGTGGGAAGCTCTTCTAATGCGTCTCCTGCAAGTCCACCCTCCTCCTTTGGGGGTTCCTCACCCTCTGTTGGGGGCTCAGCTGTTTCCCCCGGGGGTTCAGCTTGTATCTCGGAGGTTCTTACCTGGGACCTAGTGGAGACCATCCCCTCCTTTAGGTGTAGGCCTTTCTCCATCTCTCTACAAAATGGGGGCCCATCCCTCCCCAGGACAATGTCATGGGGCAGTTTAAGGACTACCACCACTAGAACCTCCTTCCTTGTTCCTAACCCCTTTACTGAAATTCTATACAGCGGGTAAAAGGTGGATGCTCCATATATGCATCAAATCTTCACCCTACCTTTGGGTTGGCTCGGTACTGACCCGCTGTGGGCTTGTATAGCCTGCAAGAGTTTTCTTGAGACCATACTCTGGTCAGCCCCCGAGTCAAGCAATGCATTAGCTAAAACGCCTTGAACTTCCACACTCAGAAGAAAAACCTTCCTGTATCCGCTTGCTATTATCAATTATTAATGCTGTACGCATCATACAATCCCTTTGCATGTGACCCATTTTACCACATTTAAAACATCTTCCTTTTGCCCATCTTTCATCCCGCTTAGGCAAACAATTAGTCCCACATTTCACATTGGGCTTTGGCTCCTTTGTTGATTTTCCAAAATTTGCCTCTCCTCTCACGCTCAGAGCGCCTCCTTTTGGCTTACCAGCCATTTCGGCCTCCATGTACTGCTCAGTGAGGAGAGCTGCTTCTGCTGCGGTCTGGCAATTTTGCAAAATCAAAAAGGACCTTATTTCTGTAGGAACTGCTTCCATATATTGTTCTAACACAATGGCATCTACAGCGAACTCGAGGGTCTTTCCCTCAGGAGCGAGCCATTTCCATGCTAAGCTCCGCACCCTTTGGCACAAAGCCTTAGGTGTTTCACCTGGTCTCAGCTTAGTAGCTCTTAGCATCCTCTTGTACATCATTGGTGTTAGACCTAACCTATCACAAACAGCTTTTTTAAGTTCGTCATAATTTATTTATTTATTTAACTGTATTTCTATACCGCCTTATCATACAATCAAGGCGGTGTAAAAAACAAAACAGACAAAATTATTGAGAGAGATAGATCTACAGTGAAATAGTTAATTGATTTGTAAGAAAAATATAATCATTAAAACACAGCACATTAATCATTACAGCATCATGTCTGCTAAACTACAAAGTTATATACAAGGTTATATACAATAAAAATATCATATGACAATGTAAGATACTTAATGAGTTTTGAATGGGTGAGTAGGTAGGTCAGACGATTAAGTGATAGGACCATAATGTTCGATGAAAAGCAATGTTAGCTGCTTACGGAAGTCTTTAAGGTCCGTTGATGATCTCAAGTCATGGTCGCAAGAGCAGCGGGCATGGCTTTATAGGCCGCTAAGGCCTCTCCCGTCAGGGATGTAGCAAGCCTGACTGCCCATTGCTCTACCGGCCATCCCACATTAAGGGCTACTCTCTAGAATGCCTCTATGAAGTCATCTACATTGTCCTCAACCGTCAGTTGTCCAAAAGATAAAACTCCACAGTTCTGTGGTCCTACCACACAGGCATGTTCTTGTCGTGTTTTCGCGGCTGCCTTCTGGTCCTCCAGTAAAGACGCTATTAAGTCCACCATGGGCTTCTGCTAAGCCTGCAAGGCTGCAACGGCCTGTTCTTGCACCAGCTGCGACATTTCCCTTTGCTTCTCGAACTGCGAACTCATCCATCGCAGGACTTCGTGGGGATCCATCTCCGTGTTTTCCTCTGTAGAGAAACAGAACAGAAAAACCCACCAAGTGCGGCACAACAAGTGTTTTCAGAGCCTGGCTTTCTGAGTGTGTCCTCAGCACTCCTTCTCTTACGAATCCCGCACCACCTATGCCCAAATACGTTTTACCTGAGCCAGGCGTAGATTCAGGTTTTGAGAAGGTGTCTTTGCGCTGGTCCGGGACCCTCTGGCCAATACTGCCAGCGAATATCCAGGCTGCTCCTCAGGAATGCAGTTTTGCTGTTTTCCAGTTGTATTCCACACGCGCAAAAATCTAAAAATCCTCAAAACTACACCACTTGTAAACGGGTACCAGGCCTTCGCCTAGGGTGCGAAGGTTGGGGTTACCCTGCTATTTTCTGTTAGCAAATAGTCGTAAGTCGAGTGTTCAAGGCAAAACATAACAAGGAATTTATTCCCCTTCCCAAAGGATTTTTAAGTGCAAAACAAAACATGGAAGACAAACAACTTCTTCTGAAAGAAAAATATCTTCTTTTTCTTTGCTATATACAAAACTTAGCATAAAGACTCAATGTTGTCTGCAAGGCATAGTGTACAATCCATAGGAGCATATTTGGGTTCACCAGTGCTACACTCCCATTGCATATCTTCACATTCAGTGTGTGTGGGGTTTGGCTTCGGATCTTTACTGCTGTCTCTGGAAAAACCCCTCGCTGAGAACTCGGGTATCTCATAAGAACACAGTTCCATACAGTGAGGTTTAAAAGTACCTGTAGCTGTAGTATTTCTTCCCCGGCTCTCCTTTTGTTCCCTCCAGTTACCAGGAACTCCTTTATAACTTTTGCTGACACTTCTTGTGTTGAGCAGTGCCCTGGCCCTCTGTTCCGAACAGAACTTCTGGCTTTCCTTATTATAGTGCTAGGCTCCCACCTGTATGAATGCTGAAGCCTCTCCTCGGGCAGTGAGGTCTGGGAGACTCCCTGCTCTCTTGGTCCAGGTAGGTTCCTAGCCACAGGGTGTGCCTTCCTTCCTTCTGCTGCCCTGGCTTCCCTCTGAGCTGCAACCTGGTTCCTCACAGGACCTCCAGCTGCCTGTAGTCTGTGTGCTTTTCCAGCCACGTTTCTCTGAGGCTTCTCCTCTGCTGCTTCCTGCTTCTCTGACACGCCCACTGCTTCTCCCTGAGGAGTCACAGCACTTCCTTCTCTCTGGGGAATCACAGCCCTCCTTTGCTGGAGCTACCCTCCGGCTTTTATCTCTCTGTTCCCTGCAGGCTGGCTCGGCTTTCTTGCCCAGGTGAGTGTAATCAAGCTCTGAGCTTGCTGCTACGTCAGAGCTTGGGTGTGTCCGCTCTGCTCCTCTCTTTCCCTGTTTCTCATGAGCTGTATATGCTGGCTGACTAACAGTTTCAAAGGTAAATTCCTCCTTTCTATCTATTTGCATAGGTTCTGTGTGGGCTTCTACGTCACAAGTGCCAACAACTAGCACCATTAAGTCCAACAAGCATTTATTCAGAATGCAATTCCACGTGTTCAGAAAAGATACGTCTGAGGAATACAAATGAGGTTACTTATAAATTCAAAGTCCCCGAGGGATCTGTTGTCATCGAACACATTAATGATAGTCTATGCAGCTCTGAGCGAACAATACATTTCTGTATAGCTAATAATTTATCCCAATTCACGGCATCTGGAGAGGCCCCACTTGACTCATTCATTTGGAATGGGGTTTTCTCTTTACATAATTCTGAAACATGATCACTAGAAAAATTAAATATGTCTTTCCACAAAGGCTGACCCTTCATAATTTGTGATCCAATCCAAATTCGGTCAAAGTAGCAGAGTGATAAACTGTCAAAAAGCAAGAACACACTCTAGCAAACCAAACAATGCTTCTATGAAAAAAGTGGACGATCTTCAATTCTCAATTTCTTTGCATTAACAATATACCTAGGAGGTCTCAGAACTTGTCGGGCTGTTTGATTGACATATAAATGACTTCCATATAGTGATTATATCACCCGCCCCTTTGCATCAATGACCTCCCTAGGTATCAGAACACCCACAGGAACAGGAACAACAAAGTCTGCAGCAAAAGAACAGCACAAACTTAACTTCAACGTTTCAGCTCATGCGGTCAATCTGGACCCCAATGCTTCCATCTAGTGCTCTTCAAGCATTTCGCAACCACCCAGCTTCATCAGGGGAAAGGTGCCATCTAGTCACAAAGAAACAAAAACATACTAATACTCATACTCATCCATCAGACTCATAAAAACTACCAAATAAACCATCAAACGCTCTTACCCATAGTTCAGAATAGCAATCATGCCGCTCAACATCTAACTCGGCTTAACTTCAACATGGCCGATCACCTCCTTAAATGCCAGGCATGCGCATGCGGAAACCCCATTCCAGCATTCCAGTTTGTTGATGAAGCTACCTGTGAAGTCATGTATGTGATATAGTTTAAAAGGAATACGGGATTGGGGTTTCCGCATGCACCAAGTCCAGTATGGCCCCTTTACATGTGGGTTCTATTACCAGTTGCCTGAGTAGTTCTCCCTGTAGAGAATCCAGGATCTCTTTACTTCTAGATCATCAGGAATCTGCCATTCAACATCTGGCATATTGAAGTCCCCTATCAATAGCACTTCCCCTTTCCTGGCAATGCTGCGTATGTCTTTAATTAACTCTCCGTCCACTTCTTCCTCCTGTGAGAGAAGTCTGTATATCACACCAATGGAAATAGATTTCTCTTTTCCTCTTTCTAGTTTAACCCACAATGCCTCTTCTCTCCCTTTTAAGCTCTGTAGTTCCAAAGCTTTAATAGTAGTTTTTACATATAGTGCCACTCCTCCTCCCCTTCTTCCTACCCTGTCCTTTCTGAATAAAATATAGCCTGGTATAGATACATCCCAGTCATGGTTTTCTGTGAACCATGTTTCTGTAACTGCCACTAAATCCAAGTCAGCCTCTCCCATTAAAGCTTTAACATCTGGGATCTTATTTCCCATGCTACGGGCATTTATACACACAGCTTTCCATATGTTACCCCTGTTACCCATTTCCATAAAGGCCTTGATACAGTATATTACAATAGTCCATAAGTGGTATTATCATGGCTTGGCAAACTGTTCAGAAGCTATTTTCATCTAGCAATGGTTTGAGTTTTTGAGTTATTCTTAATTTATGATAGGCTGATTTTGCAGTTTTCTTTATATGTGATTGAAAGCTTAGGTATTGGTCCAGGTTGATTCCAAGATATTTCACTTCATGTTTTACTTCGATGCCATTCAGGTGGAACTTAAGTATTCTTGGTGGGATGAAGGAGCTATTTCTGGTTACAAAGAATGCTTCAGATTTGCTATAGTTTATGTAGAGATTCCTATTGTGTAGCCATGTTATCATAGCTTTCAGGCAAGATGTTATCCTGGTGTAATCAGGTTTAGTGATGGAATTTGGGGTAAAGATCATTATATCATCAGCATAGATCCTGTGTTTAAGATGTACAGAGAGCTGAGTAAAGACCGGTTTTTCAAACACCTTGGAGAGAAAGGGAATGGTGGAGACAGGGCGGTAGTGAAGGGGAACAGAGGAATCAAGAGATGGGTTCTTCAAGATAGGATGAATTACGGCATGCTTCCAAGGGGCAGGGAAGATACCAGAAGACAAACTATTGTTGATGAATAAGAGAATCAGCAGTAGTAAAGCAAGTGAGGGGTAGTAAGCCAGGAAGAAGGAACATAGTCAATATGGAGTATAATTAATGGGTAGAATTTGATGATGATGAAATAAAGTCAGAATAGTAAGTTTTCTTCGCTATGTGTGAAGCATGGAATGATACTCAGGCTGGAGATGTTGGAAATGTTGGAGAGTGATCGAGGAAGGATGTTTCCTCCAAAGATACTCTGCTCGTTAGAGCTGATGATGGTGGAGGTGGAGACCATGGTGAAACAAAGAATGGTTATGTTTAGATAAGCAGTTACAAGGATGAAGGGGAGCAGTGCCATTGAGGGCATTGGACAGCGTAGAATATCAGAGTTGGGCCTGAGTATCAGTAAGGAGGGAAGGAAAATCCAAGGGGAAGATGCTGTCAGAGGGGGGAAAGAGTTCAAGAGTATGAGAGGAAATATTACGGCAGAGCAATGAGCAGGAAAAACTGGATGGGGGGCTGGCGGAGGAAGACATAGCCATGGGAGAGAGTTGAGATTTGAAAAGAATACAATAATGATCAGACCAAGGAACCAGGAAGGATATAAATGAGGAAAGGGCTGACTGAAGAGGAGGGAGGGAGAGAACAAAGTCGAGGGTAGGGCCAGCAGTATGAGTAGGAAAAGATACATGTTGGGAAAATGAGAGGTTATAGAAGAGTTGCACAAGGGTTATATCATGAGATTTAAGTGGAAATGAGTAGTGGGTATTAAAATCACCTAGAACTAGGAGGTGAGAGTAAAGAAGTGAGGCTTCAGAGAGGGTATTAAGAAGGGCATCCTACAGTGGGGGACGAAGGGTCGGAGGGGCATAGACTAGCAGAAAAATGTAGGGGTGGAGAACCATCAAGTTGGACCAAGAGGGGCTCTGGGTAGTGGAGGGCTCATGATAAGATTTCAGAGACAGGGAAGGTAGAACAGAAAAAGCTGCAACGCCCCCACCACTACGGCACACCCTAGCAATGGAGTATGCTACATAGTCAGGAGGAAGACAGCAATTAAGAAGTGGCTCCTCTCCCTCTTCAGCCACATCTCTGTGAGGAAGAGAATGTCGAGACAGTGTTGAGAGAGAAGCTCTGGACAAGGAGAGTTTTAGCATGAAGAGATCTGCAATTTAACATTGTGAGCGAAGAGAAGTGTGGGGAGGGGTCACTAATTTGGGAGAAGGGCCAGAGGTAATCGAGCAGACCACCAAATTCTGAGAGGGCACAGATGGGGCCAGCCAAGGTAGAGGGCAGGGGGCAAAAGGGGCACCTGCCCCAATGGACGGGTATAGCAGACTTTAGAAGATAGCCAAGGAGCAGAAAAAGCATAGAAATGTTAGCATGTGAAAAGAGAACTTAAAGAAGGTGGCACGCAGAAATGGAAGACTCGTGTAAATAGGGAGGTCAAGAGTTGGCCAGCTTGCTGGAGATGCCCCAAGGAGATCGCCTAAAGAGCACATCGTTCTCCTTGTGCGCATGCCCATGGCATGGAAAGCCTCAGGTTTCTTCTTTATATGAGTGCCCAAGTTCCTTTCTGGACTGCGACTGCATCACTTCTGGGTGGGCGGGACTAAAGTATTATTGGCAGAAAGACCTGAAAATACAGTATCAGTGGGCAATCAGGGGAGCACACAAAACAATATGAGAGTACAGCACGCAGACAGATAGTGTGACGATGGTACAGGGACTTTAAATGATGTGTTCTTGGAAAGTTATTGCAGTTTAAATCAGGTGTTCATTAAAGCAGCTGTCAGACATCTCCAAGAAGAGTTTAAAATGGCCTTTGAAAAGCTACCACGTCACTCTGCTGAATGTGAAATTGGGTTAAAGTTGCCTGGGACAGTGCTGAATGTCGCTGGAACGGTTCTCTGTCATTTTACCACATGAGCAGGACTAGCATAAGCTGCATGGCCTCAGACATATTGTTTCCTGGGCTTAGAACTTCGGTCTTTATTATTTTCCTTTTCCAAATCCAAGCTTAAGATTAGTTACATATTCACGTACATAGGTTCCTTCTCTGGGCAAGTGGACTTACAGTCTAGCTGTACCTGAGGTCTCAAGGAAGATCGGTGGGAGAAACGGAGTTTGACCACTTCTTTGCCATTTCTTTAAGCACTAAGCTACTCCTCCACCCCCTTCAGGATTATCAAGGTTTAGGGCAGCCTCCAGTGGATCTGCCATTTTCCCTGTCCGCTCTTCTACACCCCCTTTGTTGCAGCCAACAGGAACCTCCCTTCTGGGAAACTGGACGGCTGACTGCATTGGTAGCCAAATTTAAATGACATCATTCAGAAATCTTCTTGAAGGTCTCTCTGTACTGGCGCTGAGGTCCATGTGAGTCTGTACTGGCGCTGAGGTCCACGTGAGTGATTCTGTATTATTTTCCCATGGACAGATCATTGCACTCCAGTTTCCCCAGTCTCTTCCAGCACTGGCAGCCATGCCTTGGAATTGGGGATGTTAAGGGTCTCCTCTGAAGCACTTCCAGTGGAAAGACTTTTAGGACATACAACTGCTGCTGGAGACTGTCGTGACCCAATTAGCATTTATTTATCCAAGCTTCGTATTCTGCCAGTGGCCAGAAAATAGCTCTAAGGTGGATTACAACCAAATCAACATCAGAACAATCAAAATTATAATATAACGCTATAAAACTACTCATCCAAGGCCCCCCCTAAAGACAGAAAAAACTAAAACAAATTCCCTAAATCCTCTTTCAGCGAGCCAGACTGACCAATTTATGGAAATGCAAATAACTAGTTTCATTTTGCCACACTAAAGGCAACTTATCCCCAATATCCGAAGCTCTTCATCTTGTCACAGTTAATCTTATCTGGGGACACTTAGCCACTGCCAGAAAATCTTGCTGTATGGATCTATCCTGGCTCGTAGACACACGATAAGCAGTCCAATAGCAAGAGCCATCCAGCTCCACTCTCTTATATACCAGTGTTGTAGTCTTAAACTCAATTCTAGCCTCAGTGGTTAACCACTGTAACTCACACAGTTTCGGAGTCACATGACATGGTCACATTTCTTTTCACCATAAATAAACTTAGCCACAGCGTTTTGCACCAATTGCAGCCTTCTAAGTTGGATCTTAGGCAACCCATGATAAAGCACATTACAGTAATCTACTCTTGATATCACCAGGACCTAATCACAACACATCAATTATTCCTCCTTAAAAATGGTCACAAGTGCCTTAGTATCCTAAAAGTCAAAAAGACTTCCTTATAACCATAGACACCTGCTGGTCCATAGTAAACTGATCGTCCATAGAAATCCCTAATGGCATAACTGTGGATTTAGGTGGTTCCTACCTGTGATTCATGGATCCCTGGGGTCTGTGAAACCATTACAGGGAGTTTGCAGGACACAGAAACATAGAAAAATGACGACAGAAAAAGACCACATGGCCTATCTAGTCTGTCCTTCCATATCGACAATTACAACAGTCCCCTTTTTTCCTTTAGAGATCCTATAGAAACATAGAAAATGAAGCAAACAAAAAGAGAGAGAAGCTGGTGACTGGCTGGAGGGGGAGAGAGAGAATATTGGCGACGGGAGGAGTAAGGGAAATAAAGAGGGACTAGTGGTGACAAATTTGGCACTCAGGGGAGAATAGTGGGGAAGAGATGGGGATCCCTGAACTTTTGGGAGGTTAGTAAGGGGTCACACAAACCAAAGGGTTGAGAAACCCACCACTGGAAGAGCCATCAAAAGGTGCTTAGCCCTTCTCATTCATAACACCTCACTCGTTTCTAGGTCCAATTTTAATTTCTGCTGCCATGACCACTTTGCCAGACCTTGAAGACACACATAAAAGCAATGCATTCTCTCACATTGTTCCATACCCAAATTGATGAGCACAATCAATTGAATGTCATCCAAATACAGATGACAGTCAATACCAAATCTCTGAATCAAAGGGACCACAGGAGTCATATAAATATTAAATAGCAATGGTGATGGGATAGAACCCTGTGGCACAGCATATTGCAAATCTCTAAGGGCTGAAAGCATTCCTCTCCTTTCCACCAACTGGATTCTACCTTCCAAAAATGACATATTTATTTATTTGATTTAATAGACTGCTCTATTTTACAATCAGAGTGGTTTACATAGAACAGTAGCATTGGAATGTTTTACACTGAACAGGAATGTCAACGGGTAATTAAATAGGGTTGAACTATATTACGTAATGGTGTATGTTTCCTACGATGTCCTGTAACATAAGGGTAAGCGGCTATCTGGAGTTGTCAGTTTATGATTGTTGAATACATTATGTTATATGATCATAGAGCTGTTGGAATAAATGGGTCTTTATTGCCTTATGGAAGGTTGAGAGGACTTAATTCAAGCTAAACCAACCCCTCCAATCCCAATCTCTTGCGGTCGCTTGAATAAAAGTCTCTGAAACTATATCATATACTGTTTAGAAATCCAGCATATCCTGACCCTTATCAACCCTGCACTGAATCATATCATTCAGAGAGAGAAACACTCTTTCTCTCCCATGGTGTTGATGACACCCCAACCGACATAAGTGTAAAACACCAAAACACAACTCTTTCCAAAATCTTACCCACAAATGGAAGCTGTGAAAAGGGATAATAATCCCACTACCGAGGGATCTTTGAAATTGGCCTTTAAAATCAGGTGACCAACCCCTTCTGTTTAGCACTTTTGGGACAAACCCCTCTTGCAGAGAACAATTAATTAACCCTGTAACCATTCTTGAACGCTACCCCTGCACTTCGTCACATACCCAGATGGGACAAGATCCAAAGCATGAGTGAGTGCGAAGACCTTTCCATCCTCACCCTAGTCGATGTAGCAAAACTTCCCTCAACATTTGGATCCACAATCTGTTCCATCATGACTCTTTAATTCCTTCATCCTCCTCCAATAAATTATGCAACAGGAATCACTCACAGTGCTTGCAAGTATGCTAGAAAAAGAGTAGCCAGTATTTACACAGTGTGTGCTAGGGCCAGAAAAGGGAAATAGAATGGCGGGATTATTCCCATTACCTTCCTGCTATCATAGTAACTCTACTGTATATCGCTCCATGGTGCGACTGTAACTTCAGTATTGTGTGCAATTCTAGTCGCCGCTTCTCAAAAAAGATATAGCGGAATTAGAAAAGGTACAGAGACGGACCAACCAAATCGATAGAGGATTCAACAACTCTCCTGTAAGAAAAAGCTGAAGAGATCAGGGTGCTCCAGCTTGGAGAAGAGATGGCTGAGGGGAGATATGAGAGAGGTCTATAGAATCATGAGTGGCATACATATGAATTAGTTGTGCACTTTCAGAAAGTACAAAAACTAGGGACATGCCATACATTACTAAGTAGTACATTTAAATATTTTCTTCACTCAACACCCAATTAAGTTTTGGAACTCATTTTTGGAGAATGTGGTAAATGAGGGTAGTTTAGCTGGGTTTAGAAAACCTTTGACAGGTTCCTGGAGGAAAAGTCCATAAACTGGTATTAAGGTAGACTTAGGGAAATCCACTGCTTATTCCTGGAGTAAGAATCATGGAATCTGCCTACTTTTGGGAACCCTGCCAGGCACTTGTGGGGAACAGGATATCGGTCTTGATGGATCTTTGGTCTGACTCGGTATAATAGTTCTTTTCTTTCCAAATGCAAGCTCATGGTGAGTTTTAATACATATTTCCATGTCCCCGAACACTTAGAGTTTAGTGCTTGGATTTACTAAACCGTCTTAATGCATTAGTAGGCATTACTGCGCCTTAAGGTGGGTTATTGCTATGTAATGGGAGATGATTATATTTTTGTTTGAGCTGGCGTAACACGAGATGTGATGCTGCAAGACCTAAGTAGTTAAAGGCAACCTCAGGGTTTTATTTCTTATCTAGAAGTGAAGAGCTTTGATCTATAAAAGCTAAGTCAATTATATTCTCCATTTGAGCACAATGATTTGGGGGAATCATAAACCTTTTCGAACACTCTGTAGACACTTTTATGTTACATTCTGTGATACAACGGAGTAAGCTTTGCGGCCCTGCCTTAGTGTGAGCTTCCTTTCTCTGCTGATCAAGAAGGTTTTTTTCCAATCGTCTACACGATGATAGTTACATCAGTTTAATTTTTTGATGACATCATAAATTTGTACAGATAAGAATCAAATGCAAACATTTTTTTGTATTGAAGGAATTATTGTGTGTTAAATTTATTCAAATCCATTTTTTATGACGTTATTTTGATGACGTTACATTGTTGTAGAATAGATTAATTTCATAGTGGTATGTTTTTGTATAAATTTTTGTCTATTCAATGCATTCTTAATCCATATTCAGTAGGTGAGGAAATTGTAAGCCACATACATGAAGGGCGCCTGAAGAAGAACAAGGTCTGTGGTATGATGACCGACGATCAGAGTGGACGCAAAAGGAAAAGACAAATGTGGCAGGTTTTGCCAGATCACTAAAGTGGCTCAAAAGAAGGAACCACAAATGGCAGCAGCCTGCCCTGAAAGACCACAGAGCTTAGGGATATGCATAGGCAATAGAAATCTGGTCAGTTGGGGGGGGGGGGGTTCGTGAATTTTTTCCAGTTTTCTGGTGTGTTTTTCCAGTTAGTTTCGCACATTTATTGTAATAGGGAATTTTGAGTGTGAATGAAGTTGGTATAGCATGCACTAACTGATGAATTGAGATGCAGTAAGACCATTCCTACACATTAAGGGGGCTCTTTTAGAAGCCCAGTTCGTGATTTGCTCATGTGAAAACAACCATTCACATGCGCAAGACACATCCATGGCCAAACAGCCATTTTAGAAAGCTCTGATTTTACATGTTTGCTCCAATCAGTCTAAGTCACATGGGGGAATGTTGGAGGCATGATACACGTGTATCTTTGATTTCATATAGGGGTTGCCCATGGACAATGAAATTATCAACATCTGTATTTGCACCAGCCCCCTGGCATGTTTAGGTTTTAGAAAGTGCGCACTTTGGCCAACTCTTTACATGAAGGGATAAGGGGGACATCCTCTATAATCCCCCAATGTTTATTTCCCCCTCCACATGTTACTTCAGTAAACATCGGTTTACCTATAAATGGTGAAGAGTGGCGGGACATTCAGGGTTAGCAAAATGGCCCTGATACACTTGCATATGCTGACATTTACGCACACATGCAAGTTGCTGGTGCTCCTTCATTGACTTTTCACACGTGCCTGTTTATAACAGCATCTTCCGCTGCCCATCCTCTTGTGTGCCTGTTTCCTGGTTTGATGTAACACCCATGTCTAGCGCAAGGGGTGGAGATTTGCTGATTTAAGAACAGACTTGTCTCCTTGAAGAACAGACATTTTCACTTGGACATCGCAGCAAGCACCTAAAAAACTTTTCTAAAATGTGCTTTTATATCAATTTAGCACTCACTAAATTTTTTAAGGTTCACTCATGAAGCGAATGCATACTAATGAATGCGCACCTCTAGCAGATTTCTGTGAAGAAAATGGAGGCAAAAGCCTTCTCACTGTAGACTATCCTCCAGATGACCAATACCATAAGGCCATTTTGACAAATAATCTTCTCCAAAATACGCCTTCTTCCCAACTGAAACCTGGAGACATTTCACAGATACTGGATGGAGAGAATCACTGGGACACACCATTGACTCTGCGCACAGAACAGATGCTGTATTCACGTGCTCCCAAACAATACTGCACCCGTATCTTCAGGCCTCACAGATCATGCCCCAAAGCCAGTGGTCAGCGATGGGCTCAAACACTCCCAGTGATATGAATGTGGCTCCCTACCATGGTACAATGACAAAACAATTGGTTGCCTGGTCAGTTTGCATAGTGGAGTAGTTGCTTGGTCTGTTTTTTAACTACTGCTATTACTATTACTACTTATCATTTGTATAGCATCAGAAGGACTAGTGTTATGGAGTTCCTGAAAAGGGGAAGATGTCGGCATAGGGAGAGCTTGTAAGTGGATGCTCTGCCATACAGGAGGTCACCACTAGGTGGCATGCTGCAGAGCAAACTTGGAAGTAGAGAAACGTACAGAGCCAGTTTATATTGTCGTGAGTTCTGGTGTTAACAGTAGAAGTTCTTGTTTTACTAGACCATATCCGGGCTTTTCTGTGAGTGATTGACCGGAGTCTGTGATTCTCACAGGTAGCTTCTTTAGGAAGCCCTTTTTCTATTCTTTCCAACCCAGAAAAACATTATACATAGGGGTTCAAATATCTGTCTGTCCAAATGTTCAGAGGCAAAATAACCTTCCAAAAACTGAACACAAGGAGCTCAAATTTGCATGGGGGAAAATATAGGGAAACAACATATCATATTCGAAAATGGATGTGATCAGGCTGAGGATTTGAGAGACATAGTCCTCCCCAAAAGTCCCAGTCATTTCTATGGGAGAAGTAATTGAATAACAGCTATGGAATCTGCCTGCAGTGACATGTAATGGTTGAACAAATTATCACTTTCCAACCCAAAAGAATAGTGTAAAGAAATGAAACAAAGGACTCAAAACCATCTATCTGTCAGATACAGTACATACAGATAGAGGTGGATGGAGAGAATTTCCCGAGTCTTGCTTTCCATTCTTTCCCCACTTGTCATGCTCATATTTTTCATCAGGTGATAGTATCGAAAGCTAAAATTGCCATCACAGGACTGCACTTCCTATCTTCTACCTTGAGGTCAGGAGCCAAGAGGAAAGTGAAGCTGGGGCTTATCCAGGGCAGGTATGGAGCAGTGAATGAAAAGCGATCATACAGTACATCATGTCCTGAGACAAGCCGCTGTAGCTCTATGTCTGTGCATGCATGCTGCTTCTCACGAAGATTAGGAGATTGCGTCCTGCAGACATTGCAGTAATCCATGTAATACAGCTGTCACTCTAATGTATGAGCGTCGTCAGAGCCCCATCCAGACATTACTCAAGCGATTTCTGAACCGGCTAAAAGGGTAGAAGAGAGATTTGGTAAGGTGATGCCTCGCTGCTTTAACAAACTCCTGCTAAGTGATGTACGAACCCTTCCTTTAAAGCCCCTGCGCTTTCTCACACTAATGCAATACTACGACGACTCTAGTCACATTTTATTCAAGTTTGTCAAAAGATTTTTCTTAATAGAACTTTTTTTACTTATGTGTATGAAGATGATCTGAACTGTGTGAATAACAGGACTTCTCACTGCCTTGTTGTCACTTGAACTGCTATAAAATGCATGATCACATCTGTGGGCACAAGTACGCCTGAGTGTATCCACATCTATGGGCACAGATACTCCCCAACTCTGGCCACATCTACGGGCACAGATACTCCCCAACTCTGGCCACATCTGTGGGCACAGATACTCCCCAACTCTGGCCACATCTGTGGGCACAGATACTCCCCAACTCTGGCCACATCTATGGGCACAGATACTTCCCAACTCTGGCCACATCTACGGGCACAGATACTCCCCAACTCTGTCCACATCTGTGGGCACAGATACTCCCCAACTCTGGCCACATCTACGGGCACAGATACTCCCCAACTCTGTCCACATCTGTGGGCACAGATACTCCCCAACTCTGGCCACATCTACGGGCACAGATACTCCCCAACTCTGGCCACATCTATGGGCACAGATACTCCCCAACTCTGGCCACATCTATGGGCACAGGCGCTTCCCAACTCTATCCACATCTGTGGGCACAGATACTTCCCAACTCTGGCCACATCTACGGGCACAGATACTTCCCAACTCTGGCCACATCTATGGGCACAGATACTCCCCAACTCTGGCCACATCTATGGGCACAGATACTCCCCAACTCTGGCCACATCTATGGGCACAGATACTCCCCAACTCTGGCCACATCTACGGGCACAGATACTCCCCAACTCTGGCCACATCTACGGGCACAGATACTCCCCAACTCTGTCCACATCTACGGGCACAGATACTCCCCAACTCTGTCCACATCTACGGGCACAGATACTCCCCAACTCTGGCCACATCTATGGGCACAGATACTCCCCAACTCTGGCCACATCTACGGGCACAGATACTCCCCAACTCTGTCCACATCTGTGGGCACAGATACTCCCCAACTCTGGCCACATCTATGGGCACAGATACTTCCCAACTCTGGCAACATCTACGGGCACAGATACTCCCCAACTCTGGCCACATCTATGGGCACAGATACTCCCCAACTCTGGCCACATCTATGGGCACAGATACTCCCCAACTCTGGCCACATCTGTGGGCACAGATACTCCCCAACTCTGGCCACATCTGTGGGCACAGATACTCCCCAACTCTGGCCACATCTACGGGCACAGATACTCCCCAACTCTGGCCACATCTATGGGCACAGATACTCCCCAACTCTGGCCACATCTATGGGCACAGGCGCTTCCCAACTCTATCCACATCTGTGGGCACAGATACTTCCCAACTCTGGCCACATCTATGGGCACAGATACTCCCCAACTCTGGCCACATCTATGGGCACAGATACTCCCCAACTCTGGCCACATCTGTGGGCACAGATACTCCCCAACTCTGGCCACATCTATGGGCACAGATACTTCCCAACTCTGGCCACATCTACGGGCACAGATACTCCCCAACTCTGGCCACATCTATGGGCACAGATACTTCCCAACTCTGGCCACATCTATGGGCACAGATACTTCCCAACTCTGGCCACATCTACGGGCACAGATACTCCCCAACTCTGGCCACATCTATGGGCACAGATACTCCCCAACTCTGTCCACATCTATGGGCACAGATACTCCCCAACTCTGTCCACATCTATGGGCACAGATACTCCCCAACTCTGGCCACATCTACGGGCACAGATACTCCCCAACTCTGGCCACATCTGTGGGCACAGATACTCCCCAACTCTGGCCACATCTATGGGCACAGATACTCCCCAACTCTGGCCACATCTGTGGGCACAGATACTCCCCAACTCTGGCCACATCTACGGGCACAGGCGCTTCCCAACTCTGGCCACATCTATGGGCACAGATACTCCCCAACTCTGGCCACATCTGTGGGCACAGATACTCCCCAACTCTGGCCACATCTATGGGCACAGGCGCTTCCCAACTCTATCCACATCTGTGGGCACAGATACTTCCCAACTCTGGCCACATCTATGGGCACAGATACTCCCCAACTCTGGCCACATCTATGGGCACAGGCGCTTCCCAACTCTATCCACATCTGTGGGCACAGATACTTCCCAACTCTGGCCACATCTATGGGCACAGATACTCCCCAACTCTGGCCACATCTGTGGGCACAGATACTTCCCAACTCTGGCCACATCTGTGGGCACAGATACTCCCCAACTCTGGCCACATCTGTGGGCACAGGCGCTTCCCAACTCTATCCACATCTGTGGGCAGAGGTACTCCCCAACTCTGGCCACATTTGTGGGCACAGATACTTCCCAACTCTGGCCACATCTGTGGGCACAGATACTCCCCAACTCTGGCCACATCTGTGGGCACAGGCGCTTCCCAACTCTATCCACATCTGTGGGCAGAGGTACACCCTTTGTATATTGATTTCTCTGGGAACAGGCACACCCCCTGTATAAACATGCCCAAGGACATAGCTATACTGCAAAATAAAACAGCTCCACATTCCCAGTGGTATGGTGTCTTAGGGACTAGTTTGGCCATTGCAGGACAGGAGTGGGAAGCACAGACTGGTGACCCCAGGGAGCAGGCTGCAGGGGCAGGTGGATTGTAGTTTTTAATTGATCCAGACTCCCAGTCTCTTGTATCTGTTTTGAGGGGTCATCCCCTGACTGTCACCAGATACCTGACACTGCTACACAAGGAGGCTCTGACCACAGCTATGGGCCTCCTCGCGTCCCTGTGTTAGAAAAGGGGGGAAGCTGCCCCATCTCAGCCGTCTATTCACAGAGAAGAAAGTGTGGTGTGAGTGCTTGCATGCAACCAAAAGATGCATGGGGAGTGCGCGTGTGAGAGGAACGTGTGTGCGTGAAAGAAAAGGATGGATGGGAGCGTGGGAACTGGGTATGTGTGCGAAAGGAACAAACGGAGGTAGAGTGTACGTGTGAAAAGAATGAAAGGGAATGTGTGTGAGAGGGAACGCAGGCCGGAAGGGTTTATTTTGGGGTATTTTCATGGAGGTGTGTTTGTGTTCGTATGGGGTATTTGGTGAGTGGTTTGTGTGTTTATACTGTGGGTATATCTATGGAATGTATTTGGGGTGTTGTTTGTATGGGGGTGTGGTAGTAAGGGGTGTACATGTTTTATGCAGGTCTCTATTTTCTATGGGTGTGTTCTTATAGGGGTGTCTATGGGTTAGTGTGCTTGTATTTTTATGGGGAAGTAGTACTGGGCATGGGTCTATGGTTTTATAGGGGGTGTTTTCATGGGGAAGATGCTTGTACAGGTGTGTGTGTGTTTTATGGGGCGTTACATTGGGAGTATGGGTGTGGGTGTCTGTATTTTTATGGGGAGGGTGTTTGTGTTTTTGTGTGGGTGGGGGGTTGTTTAGGTGTGGAACTACAGATTTTCTACTTACAGTCTACTGAGCAGAAAAGAAATCTGTCCTCTTTCCTCACTCTGAAGCTTAAGAGCAGCTCACGGTTAATTCTGCATTACGGTTAGAATTGTCCTTTTATTAATATCTCGTGTATTTATTGAGTTCCTACGTCTGCAGAGCTGCTGTGCATTCTTAGGCACTTTGATTGTATTTATGATACATTTGAGCAGGGCTGTACTGAGGGAAGATCGCGCCCTGTGCGACTTGCACATCGGGCGCACGCCCCCCCCTCCCCCCCCCACGGCGGGACAGAAGAGGCATGTCCGAAGGCTTAAGGGGCGCATTTTAGCTGTCCTGACATTGCCTGCCGCCGCTGAGAGAAGAAGAAGTGGCGGCGGCAGGCAACGGCAAACAGCTGAAATGTGCCCCTTAAGCCTTTGCGCCTTGTGCGGCCGCACCGCTCGCACAGGGCTAGGTACAGGCCTGCATTCAAATCAGGTGTGAAGATGTAGTTTTAACAGGTTTTTTTCTGTTACTAAAATATTAAGAGTCATACAGAAAATTATATTTCTTCCTTGTGATGTTTAAAATTCAGTCAGCTGGGGTTACCACTTTTGTCTTAGAATTTGTATCTTGAATTTCTTGAACTTTTTATTAAAATCGCAAAGCACAAGTATTTGTCCTCTGATTTTGTCAATCACCAGACTCCCATCATCAGTGTTTATAAAGATGCATCAGCAGAGAAATGTAAAAGATTTTGGCAGATAAAGACTATGTGGCCTATTCAGTCTGCCCGTCCATACCAGCTACGAAGCTCCACAGTCCCTTCCTCCCTCAGAGATCCTCTGTACTGCTCCCAGGCTTGCTTGAATTCAGATACTGTCCTTGTCTCCACCACTTCCATTGGGAGGCTGTTCCATGCATCCACCATGTCCTCAGATTACTCCTGAAGCGATCCTCTTTCACCTTCATCCTATGACCCCTTGTTCCAGACTTTCTTCCAATGGCCACCTCCTGTGAATTTATGCCATGGCAGTATTAAAACGTCTCTATCATTGCTCTGTAGATAAGCAGGAAAAATATCCTCCAATGGAGCCCCATGCAGGAGCCTTCCCAGCTCCTTCTAGAAACTTTGGGAAGCTCAACCAAACCTGTGTGCACCTTCCCACCTACCACAGCGGTGCCATCTTATCCTCAGTCCTCTTCTTTCTGCAGAGCCCCACAGACATATGTGGTTTCTTGCCTTTGAGTACTTTTTCATACTACATTTTTTGGGCAATTTTTTTTACGTTTTTCCTGCCTGCTGTCACATTTTTTCATTTGCTTTCCAGTATTCACCTTAGTTTAAAGTTTTCAGACATTTTAAAATTTTATTTATTTTCCACGATACCGCAGCCCCCTTAGGTGTTTAGCATTCCAGCTAGGAATATTTTTCAAATTCAAGCTGTTTGATTTCATTGCAGCTAGTTTTCCAGGCAACATGTCCCAAAACCTCACCTGTGGGTTTAAAAATGTACCAAGTGCTCGAGGACCATATCCATAATGGACACTCAAAAATGGTGCCTCCAGTGCTTGGGACCCAAACACAAGCCCTCTTCTTGTAATTTGGGTCTGCAGATGACAACACGAGGGTTCAAAGGTAAAAAAAAACTGCGCAAAAGGATTTTTGGTGCTTCTAAGTCCAATCCATCAACATCGGCATCAGCGACAATGGTCTCGATGGCTTCCAAGACTACACCAGACGCTTGAGTTGCATCAGTATTAATGAGTTCTTGAGTCCACTCAGAACCAAGCACCCGTAGACCTCCAGAAAATCGGTCATCAATTAATGTTCCTCTGTAGATGAGGAAAGATTTGACTTTGTCTTCAATGGCATCAAAGAGCAAGGATATGGAAAATCGGGCAAAAGCCCAGGTGCATCAACGTCGAAGCTCTCTGAAAATGGTTTCAAGAGCAACAAGGATTCACAAGAGTGCCTCTTTAAGCTGCCCCAAAGGGAGGAAGCTTCAAACTCACTACTTGTTGAGGGACAGCAACGGCCTTCCCTTAGCCAAGACTAGCCAGCAATAAGCCCCATCAGATTCCAGGAACATTGCCTGATTCCGCTGTGCTCCCTGTGCCTTTGGAGATAGCAGGTTTGGAGAATCATCTTCTAAAGGCTGTCGAGGAAAGAATCATGATGCTCTTTGCCATGCAGCAGGTCAGGGCCTCGATGAGTGTTGCTACAGTGCAACAGAGCATCAAGCCTATCCTCAGCAAGCACAGCCTGCCTGCAGTAGGGGCATAAACATTGGGGCACTGAAGGGCTCCGACATCAATACCTGACTGGCCAATATTACCCACCAGTGCATCGAGAATTCCTGGTCAACAAATCCCTACAAAAGTCATGTTACTGAAATAAAAATAGTCATTTCTTATTAATTTTTATATGCTGAACACGAATATGACAGTGAAATTGCAAAGTTGACTCTAGGTTTTTTTGTAATCTACAAGAATTAATGTTTACATCACAAAATGCATGTCAATAGTAAGTATAATAGGCCTTCGGTTAATATCTGTAAAAAACCAAGTCAGACTACTTCTTCAATTTTTTCGCCTGTCTCTTGTACAGCTGTTCGGGAGCTTCTCTGGGGAGTGTCCAGCAATAGTCAGCCAGCATTGTAGTGGACCATTTTCCCTGGTATCTTTGCTCCATCGTTGCGATATCCTGGTGAAAACGTTCGCCCTGTTCATCACTAACCATACCACAGTTGTCAGGAAAGAAATCGAGATGGGAATCAAGGAAATGGATCTTTAGAGACATATTGCAGCCAAGTTTCTGATACTGCATCAGCATGTCTTCTACTAGTTCCTTGTAGTTTTCTGCCCTAACATTCCCGAGAAAGTTTGTTGACACTAGGCGAAAAGTATTCCATGCTTGTTTCACATCACCCTGCAGCAAGTTGTTGAACCGGTCATCTTTGAAGAGCTCTCAAATCTGAGGACCCACAAAAACTCCCTCTTTAATCTTTGCTTCGCTGAGTCGAGGGAATTTTTCATGCAGGTATCAGAAAGCTAGCAAAGTGTGGTCCATGGCTTTCACAAAATTTTTCATCAAACCTAGTTTGATGTGAAGGGGTGGTAGCAGGATTTTGTGAGCCTCAACCAGAGCTGGGTGCTGGATATTCTTCTCTCCAACTGTTACATTTTGTCTGCGATTCCATTCCTTCCGCAAGTAGTGCCAATCCCTTGCTCGGCTATCCCACTCACATAAGAAACACATGTATTTTATATATCCCTGCTGCAGTCCCATTAAAAGGGCAACTACCTTCAAGTCACCACAGAGGTGCCAGCTGTACTTGTTATAGTTAATGGAAGTCAGTAGAAGTTATCGTATGTCTCTTTCATGTGGATGGCATGCGCTACTGGAATAGATGGAAGACGGTTTCTGTTGTTCAAAAGCACAGCCTTCAGACTCAGTTTCGAAGAGTCCATAAATAGTCTCCAGACTTGTGGGTCATGAGCACTGTTCCCTCTAAGCTGTGCGCATGTGCGCGCGCACACACCTCACCAAGCGAGCGCACATACTTTACAACAGAGCGCACAAAAATTACGGTTCTGATTCTGATAGAAAACACCGGTCTTAAAATTTAAAAGTTGTGATTGAAATTACTAGAAATTTTCCGCTTCATTTAGTAATTGCCTATTTTCATTTAATTTGATTAAAATCAATGTGGTGTACATACTGTATTCTGACGTGTAGTCAAATTTTAAAGTATATAACTCTGAGTGTCGTTATGTGACGCACAAAAATTTAACCTTCCTTCAAAAGCTGCACAGCTGATATTTTATGCGCACACAGCCTACAGAAAATTAGAGGGAACATTGGTCATGAGTGATTTTTAAGGCATTCATGAGGCTTTCAATATTGGAACAGAATACCAGATTACTTTCCTTTCTGAAGAAAGGCTCCAACTGCTGGTGGCACTTTTGATATGAAGTAATGTTGACATCTTCTGCTAGAAGATTCCATTGTTGGAGTCTTGATCCTAGCAATTCTGCCTTGTTCTTGGATAAGTCCAAATCACAAACCAGGTCATTTAGTTCTTCCTGTGTTATTCTATGTGGAGTTGATATGCATCCCAGTGAAAATCTGGGTCACTGCATTCTGACGGACCAGGAGAAGAACAGGTCGGCTCACCCTTGTCCTCATCAGATGAATCAAGAGAATATTCTGATGGAGATTCTGGAATAGGAAGTCCCTCACCATGTGGAACTGGTCTCAATGCAGACAGAATGTTTGGGTAGACTATGCTCGACTTCTTTTGCTTTGTTATTCCGCTGGAAAGAGGAGGAACCAAGCAGAAGTAACAGTCATTTATGTGGTTGCTTGGCTCTCTCCACACCATGGGGACTGCAAACGGCATTGATGGTCTTTTGCAATTCAACCACTGTGAAAGCAGTGTTGTACATGTAGTGCAGCATATATGCGGGGCCCAAGGCTTGTCTTGGTCACCAATCTTGCATCTGAAGTAAAGATGATATGCCTTCTTCAGTTGAGAAGTGATACTTTTCTTCTGGTTGACAAATGTCACTTCCCCACAAATGTAGCAGAAATTGTCAATGGTATTAATGCACTTTCGCGGCATTACTGTTCTGTATTGTACCTAAATGGCTAAAATTATATGATTAATAAAAGTTACATGTAACAGTAGTTTAAACTGTCTCGCACACAGTCTGAAATATTTTAAATGCACAACCTGTCCGACTGCATATAGTACACTGCTGACGTCAGATGGCTTCAGCAGCCGTCTGGCAGTAGTATTGCATTGCATCAGAAAATGATACAATCAGCTCTGAATGATGTGTGCATGCTGGTATTATGCAATGTGATGCAATATTACATCATTCAAGGCTTATTTGGGATGTTGTTGATGTCCTACTGGATAAATTTACACGGTGAAACGTCAAAAATGAACTACATGCAATATCTTCAAAACGAGAGCCAATAAAATTTTTTTAATGTTATATTCATGTTCAGCTCACCAAGATGCTACAGATTATGGCCTTTTAAAGTCAGTAACGATTTCAATGTTGACCAGTGGAATTGATGCACTCATGGAACCTAGTTAGTCATTGGTGCATCGACTCTCCCAAAGGAGTTACCAAGTCTGATTCAGAAGGCTGGATCACAGATGAGGAGTTTGATATCCTGGTAGAGGATAGATCACCAGAGCTTCCTTCTGATCCTTCTCCACCTCATGAGAGGCATACATTTCCTTCTGAGGACATGACATGCCAAGACATTTTGAGGGATATTGCCAAGGCCCCTACCCCCCATCCATCAGAGGCTACAAACGAGTGTGAAAGATCCCCGTCACTGTGCCTTCAGTGTCTAGAAAGATAAACTCAATGTACTGTCGCCAACCTCCCCCTGGTGGCCGGTGGCTGAACGGGGAGGTTGGGCATATAGTTAAATTTAGGAGAGGAGGGTTGTTTAAGGCCAGGTGCAGCCTGGTCTATGTGGTCCTGCTCCTGGTACAAGTAAGTCATGTAAGCCAAATGGAGGGAGAATAAGGCTTTTATTTCCCTTTTCACAAAAAGATTTGTTGGGCTACAAAAATTTAAAGAAAGTCCTTCTTTTCAGGCATAAACCAAACTCAAGGTACAAAGTAAACTGTTATAATCTTCACAGTTGTGGAAAGGAATTTAACCAAGGATTCTTTCAACATTGGAGTAAATTACATATCTGAACATTCTTCTTTCATTCAGCACAAATATGAAGACTTCTTAAGGTAACATTTGTAAGGCTCACAGTTCCGGCAGTGATTCCAAACTACCCACAACACACATGGAACAATCCATCAATTCCTCCTGAGATGAGGGAGTAGGGTCTATAAGCTCCACTTGCATCGGTTCTAAATCACTATTATCTTCTTCTGAGCTGGGGCTTTCTCTGGCGGTTATCACTGGCCAGTCCCTATTTCTGTTCCCTTGTTTTCCATACAAGTGTTCTAAGGTTCTTAAATGAGCATGGCCTGTTTTATAGCCTCTATATCTTGGCTGGTGAAACTTTGGCCTGCTTTCTCTTCCTTTAAACTGGGCATCTGTTTTATAAGGGCTTCCAGCAGCTGAGCCTTTCTTCATGAATAAAGAATCATCATATCTTGGTTTCCTGTAATAGGCATAGCTGGAAGTGTCCTCCTCAGGTATTTCCCTTAGGACCCAGTCTCTCTGACAGTCTTTCTCTTGAAAGCTTTCAATCTGGTCTCCGGGCTTTCTGGCAAGCGTAGGCCTCTCTCCAAGCCTGGCTTCCTGCTTCTTAGCTCTTTACCTCTGGAGTTTCTGGCTACCACGACTTCCCCAGGACTGACTCTCCTCCGTCTGTCTTTCTCCCTGGGACCTTCTGGTTCTCTTCCAGTTCCTGCAGCTGTACCACTAGTCCTGGTTCCACTGCTCCGTTTCTCAGCAGTGCTCTGCTCTCTGGTGCTGCTCTGCTTTCTGTCTCCAGCCTCTTGCTTATAAAGGTCTTCTGCCTTTGAGCTTCCTGGGCTAGTTCTCAGGTGCTGCTGATTAGCTAGGTGTGTCCACTCAGCCTCTGTAAGTGCACGCCTGCTCCCTCTAGCTGTTTTGCTAGACAATTGCATTCTCTGCACTTCCAGCTTCTTTTCCTATATCCTCACTTTTATTAGCTCCTGCTCTATGACATATCCCCCTTCTTAAAATATTACGGGCTGAGGTATCATTTTCCCTACAGCACGTAATTCGCGACATGGCCTCAGCATTATAATGCAGCTTCCCTGCTCTATGCTCTACCTTATAGTCATATGGTTGCAATGCCATATAGTTAGACCCTTTTCCTGATGACGCTATGAGAGCCAATCTTTCATGCCAATGTCGGAGGACATTTATGTGATAGACTTTGTTGTGTCCCTTTTTGTCCTGTATCAGATACGAGGCTGGACCAAGTGGTTTGACCACTGTATACGGTCCCCTCCACTGGGCTTCGAATTTTGGGGTAGGTCCAGACACTAAGACTACCACTTTCTCGCCTACACTTAGCTGCCTAGGCTTTGTATCTCTGTCATAATATCTCTTTTGATTTTGTTGGCTATCTTTCAGCTTTTCTTCTGCGAGACGAGAAGTCCGCTTTAGATGACTCCTCAAGTTTTTCAAAAATTGGGGTACTCCCACTTCAGTTTCTACTGGTTCAATCCATTGTTCACGCAGGATATCTAGCACTCCCCTAGGTGATCGTCCGTACATCAGTTCGTATGGCGAGATGCCTAGGGAAACCTGTGTTCGCTCCCTACAGGCATATAATATGAAGGGTAGCATGTTATCCCATTCTGTCATTTCCCCGTCCAAAGCACATCGGAGCATCTGCTTTATGCTTTGGTTCATTCTTTCCACCAAACCATTGCATTGGGGGTGATCGGCAGCTGTCTTGAGATGGTGGATGCCAAAGGCGTCCCACACCTGGGCCAAGTATTTGGACATAAAATTACTTCCTCTGTCCATTAGTACCTCTTGAGGAAACCCCACCTCACAAAACAGTTTTATTAGTTCAGTAGCAATGGATTTTGCTGACACGTTCCTTTGGGGGACAGCCCACGGAAACCGTGTGGCTTGGTCAATAATAACCAGTATGTACTGAAATCCCCTTGGCATTTTTATGAGAGGCCCCACTATATCCATTGCCAGCCTTTTAATAGGCTCTGAAATTACAGGCATCGGGAGTAAGGGTACCTCGGGCGGTCGTATAAGGGTTACGCATTGGTAGGAGGCACAAGACTCACAAAAACGGGTGGTTTCTCTAAAGACTCCTGGCCAATAAAACTGAACCAGTATTTGATCAAGGGTCCCTTGTGCTCCCTTGTGCCTCCTATGGGGTGATCATGGGCTAACCGCAGAACCAAAGACTTGAAGGTATTCGGCACTACCAGCTGCTTCCGAATACTTCCAGACCGGGGGTCTATACTTTCCCTGTATAGTACCTCTTCCTCTATAATAAACCTGGGAAAGGTATCTTTCTCCCCTTGTGCGTACTCAAAAGTGCGGGCCAGCGCGGGATCACCTCAACAACATGGCTTCCGCCCGCTACATGGAGTCGAGACCCTCATGACCACGCTGATGAACACCCTCCTCACAGGAACTCAAGAGAGACAATCCGGATACGCCATGATCTTCCTCGATATATCTGCAGCCTTTGACACCATCTCCCACAACATCCTCATACACCGACTACAGACTATTGGGATCAAGGACACCGTGCTGAAGTGGTTCCAATCCTACTTGACAAACAGACAACAACTCATCCGCACCAGCACCTCAACTTCCCCCCCATTCCAACAACACCAGGGAGTACCCCAAGGATCCACACTATCAGCCATGCTTTTCAATATTTACCTCCAGCCACTCTGCACCGTCATTTATTTATTTATTTATTTATTTAACAGTATTTCTAAACCGCCTTATCTTAATAATCAAGGTGGTATCACAGCAAGCAATCAGGTAAAGTGTGTGTGTTGTACATGCAGTGAGGATAAAACTTAGTTGTGTGAGGGATGTGTTGGTGCTTGATTTGTTTGAGCTATATACAGGGTGGGCTATTTACAGTGGTGCTAGAATCATATTTTATATATATTCAGTTGTTTGGGAGGATTGGAGTGCTGTTATCCATTCTCTTAGGTTATGTGATGTGACCATAGTGCTCTATGAACAGCATGGTTTTCAGTTGTTTTCTGAAGTCTTTGAGGTCTGGAGTTGCCCTTAGATCGTCCGGTAGATTGTTCCATATTGTTGGAGCAGCCATGGAGAGAGCCATGGAGAGAGCTCTGTCTGTTGTGTCCTTGCGTGTGTGCACCCACAACGTCAGCTTCCACATCTATGCTGACGATATCATGCTCTATGCCCCCAATACAACCACAAACCCCACAAACAACCACCTATCAGCATGCTTCACCGCAGTCTCTGAATGGTTACAAACAAACAACCTATCCATCAACATAAAGAAAACTGAAGCCCTCATGGTGACAAAGGACCCTGACTTCACACCACCCACACACCTCATCATTGGAACTACAAGCATCCGAATACAACCACAGATAAGATACCTGGGCATTATTATTGACCAAGCCCTCACCTTAAAGCAACAGATCACTAAAACCGCCGGAACTATATTTCATAAAGCGCGAACAGTGCAACGTCTCAGACCCCTCCTGGAACATCAAGACTTCCGAACAGCGATGCAAGCCATGACACTCCCACATCTGGACTACTGCAACATAATCTACCATGGCCTTCCAGCTACCCACACCAACCCCCTCCGAATTGCATTAAACACCACCACAAGAATCATTCAGAGGGCAAAGAAAACCGACCATATCACCCCAATTCTGAAAGAACTACACATTCTCCCCCTCGAAGCACGGACAAAATACAAAGCCATCCTGCTCACCCACAAAGCTATCCATCAAACACAAAACACCCAGCTTCGCACCCTACTGGCTCGTCCAGCCCACGGCAGATCTACTAGACAAACCTCCAGCATTTGTCTCACCGTCCCTCACAAAAGAACCAAATGCTCACAACGGACCTGCAATCGAGCCTTCGAACTTTATGCTCCGTCCTTATGGAACTCTCTACCGAGCTATCTCAGAAGCAATGCTGACCTACTATCTTTCAGAAAACAGCTAAAAACCATCCTTTTTCAAGAATACTTCAACTCGAACCCCACCGAAAAACCCACAAACCCCCGATTTCATCCACAATGAACCTCTAACTCAAAGCTACTCTATCCTGTCTGTGTCCAACGTTTGTCCTATGTCCAAAGTCTTCCCTATGTCAAAATCATCAATGTTGCCTCCCCGGTGATGGCCCCACCCCTGTACTTAATTCTCCCACCCCTTGTAACACCGCTTTGACCCGGTGAAAAGCGGTATATAAATATAGCTAAATAAATAAATAAATAAAATAAATCACCTCTTTGTTCCTTTTTAAAGGAGGGGAACTTCTCCACTAATTCCGAAGGAACCCAGGGCATTCCCTTCCCTGCTTCCAACTCGGCTCTGCCCTGCGAGCGACCCCTTCTCTCTTTTCGCTTTTCAGCTTTCGACTTTCTTTCCTTCTCAGTGGGGAAATTTATTAAGCCATCATGAGAAGGGAGGTCATCTAAAGTGGCTTCTCTGGAACAAGAGGGTTTTTCTGAGGCTTTTGTCTGTGTACGAGTAGAGACAAGAACTTCCCTAGGAGATAGGCCCTTTTTTAACCCTTTTTTAAATTGAGGCCAGTCTCTGCCTAGCACTAGCTCTTGGGGTAGTTTGGGTACAACTGCAACCAACATTTCTCTTTCAATACCAAAGCCTTTCACAATCAGCTTAAACACCGGATAATATGTTGCTGCCCCGTGAATACACTTTATCTTTACCCTCCCCTCTGGCCGATCTGGTGCGGATTCACCTTGCTCCTTGATCAAAGACCATAGTTTTTGGGAGATCATGGTTTGATCCGCGCCAGAGTCCAGGAGAGCCTTGGCATCAATGCCTTGTACCGTTACATCCAATACAAATCCCTCCCGTAATGCTTTCATGTTCTCACCAATGAGAGCAGTACGGGTCTGACATTCGCTCTTTATGTGGCCCGTTTTCCCACATGAAAAACATCTTTTAGAGTGGTCCTTCAACACAGAACTAACATTTGTCATTCCTTGAGTTTTATAGCGTGAGAGACTTTCTGATGTTTGCTTTATCGCATCAGCTGCCATCTTTGGACTTTCCCCACTTTGCTGGGTGGCCAATTCCGCCTCCAAATAATGCTCGGTTAGCGTAATGGCTTCTGCAGTGGTGTGACAGTTCTGCAAAATGAGGAAGCTCTGCACGCTTTTAGGTACTGCAGACATATATTGTTCTAACACTATCATATCCATTAAAGTGTCTACAGTTTTTTCCTCTGGTTTTAACCATTTCGCTGCTAAGCTCCTTAGCCTATGGCCTAGAGCCTTAGGTGTCTCACCTATCTTAAGGTGAGCGGCTCGTGGCATATGATTATGCACAAGTGGTGTGAGGCCCAGGCTATCCCTGATGGCCTTGGTTACCTCATGGTAATCCTTTACTAAAGTAGGAGGCATCGCCCTGTAAGCTGACAGCGCCTCCCCTGTAAGAGAAGCTGCCAGGCGAATTGCCCATTGTTCCTGTGGCCAAGCCGCCGAATGTGCAATCCTATCAAAAGAATCAAGGAGGTCATCAATATCATCTGTAGCACTTAACTTCCCTACAGTTAAAGCGTCAACTGACCATTGTCCACCTGGACAGCTACCCAGTCCAGGATTCTGTCCCTGATGACTTGCGGCTGTTTCCTGTGACTTCTGCTGATGAATTACCCATGCCTCCATCATCTGTAAGATGGGCTTCTGCTGCTCGTGCATGGCCAGTACTGCCTGCTGCTGAGTTTGGCAAGCCAGTTCTCTTTGCTTGTCAAATTGGAGGGCCATCCATGCACATAGCTCTTTCTGATCCATAGCGATGGTATGCCTAAAAAAAAAAAATCAGAGAGAAACCAAGTGCGGCCTGATAACCAAAAATCAGTTCACTCTCTCCCCCTTTTTTTTTTTTTCTTCAAATCTTACAACCACATCCAGCACAGGTCATGCTCATCTACTTTTTACCTGATACTGGGGTTGAGTCAACTTTTGGAAAAAGACACTGCTGCTCTGCCTTGTAGCACTCTGCCACCACTGACAGCAACACCACGACTTCCCCTTCCAGGTTTTTCTTCCACTCCGGGTTTTACTTCCACTCTGGGTTTTCTTTTTCCACTCCGGGTTTTCCTTTTCCACTTCAGGTTTTTCCTTTTCCACTTCAGGTTGTTTTTTTTTTTTAACCTTGATGGTGGTTTCTTTCTTTTCTCTTTTTGTAGTTCTTAGACCCAAAATCCGAACAACTACATCATTTATGTCGCCAACCTCCCCCTGGTGGCTGAACAGGGAGGTTGGGCATATAGTTAAATTTAGGAGAGGAGGGTTGTTTAAGGCCAGGTGCAGCCTGGTCTATTTGGTCCTGCTCCTGGTGCAAGTAAGTCATGTAAGCCAAATGGAGGGAGAATAAGGCTTTTATTTCCCTTTTCACAAAAAGATTCATTGGGCTACAAAAATTAAAGAAAGTCCTTCTTTTCAGGCATAAACCAAACTCAAGGTACAAAGTAAACTGTTATAATCTTCACAGTTGTGGAAAGGAATTTAACCAAGGATTCTTTCAATATTGGAGTAAATTACATATCTGAACATTCTTCTTTCATTCAGCACAAATATGAAAACTTCTTAAGGTAACATTTGTAAGGCTCACAGTTCCGGCAGTGATTCCAAACTACCCACAACACACATGGAACAATCCATCAATTCCTCCTGAGATGAGGGAATAGGGTCTATAAGCTCCACTTGCATCGGTTCTAAATCACTATTATCTTCTCCTGAGCTGGGGCTTTCTCTGGCGGTTATCACTGGCCAGTCCCTATTTCTGTTCCTTTGTTTTCCATACAAGTGTTCTAAGGTTCTTAAATGAGCATGGCCTGTTTTATAGCATCTATATCTTGGCTGGTGAAACTCTGGCCTGCTTTCTCTTCCTTTAAACTGGGCATCTGTTTTATATTTATTTATTTATTTATTTAACAGTCTTTTCTATACCGCCCCTTCCAGAGATCAGGGGCGGTTTACATTGAACATTAAACAGAACAATTGTATACTTCTGTATACATTTACAAGGAACATTATGCTTTAACTATGTACAGGTGTACTTACAGGGAACATATTTTGAACAAATTTTGAACAACATTTTGAACATATTTTGAACATTAACTATAACAGAGCTTTTCAAACTATTTACAAGTTATATACATGGAGCACATCTTAGTTAGTTACAGTTACAGTTACAGTTAGCAGCTGAGCCTTTCTTCATAAATAAAGAATCATCATACCTTGGTTTCCTGTAATAGGCATAGCTGGAAGTGTCCTCCTCAGGTATTTCCCTTAGGACCCAGTCTCTCTGACAATCTTTCTCTTGAAAGCTTCTGGTACCTTTCAATCTGGTCTCTGGGCTTTCTGGCAAGCGTAGGCCTCTCTCCAAGCCTGGCTTCCTGCTTCTTAGCTCTTTACCTCTGGAGTTTCTGGCTACCACGACTTCCACAGGACTGACTCTCCTCCGTCTGTCTTTCTCCCTGGGACCTTCTGGTTCTCTTCCAGTTCCTGCAACCGTGCCACTAGTCCTGGTTCCACTGCTCCGTTTCTCAGCAGTGCTCTGCTCTCCGGTGCTACTCTGCTTTCCAGTGCTGCTCTGCTTTCTGTCTCTAGCCTCTCGCTTATAAAGGTCTTCTGCCTTTGAGCTTCCCGGGCTAGTTCTCAGGTGCTGCTGATTAGCTAGGTGTGTCCACTCAGCCTCTGTAAGTGCACGCCTGCTCCCTCTAGCTGTTTTGCTAGACAATTGCATTCTCTGCACTTCATTTGTTTTGGGACAGACAGCTTCTTTTCCTATATCCTCACTTTTATTAGCTCCTGCTCTGTGACAGTACCGAGTTGAAAAGGGTCTCGGATTTCAGAAACTACAGCTTCCACACTATTTTCTGGTCATCAAATCCACCCTCAAAAGTCTAGAAGTTGCAAGACACACTCCTCAGCACCCCCAGGGAGGGAAGCTCAGACACTGGATCTTTTTGGGAGAAAAGGTTTTCAGACTGCCGTGCTTGCTTCCCATATGGCCTCTTACCAGGTCTACTGCGACACCCACCGGCTGGGCCAAGAGGCTGTCAGCTGATAGGCGGCCTTACTGTCCTTTAGAATAAAAGTTCTTTACTCTGTAGGAATGAATTGTAGTTGAGGCAGGTGGTAAGGCTTTGCAAGATTTTTATTATTTATACAAGGGGGATTTTCAAAAGCACACGGAGGTTCAAAACACAACAAATGCACTAGGATAACTTCTCCAAATGAAAGGATGAACGCAGGAAAAACCAGGAGAAATGAAAAACAAAACTTTTCTTCTCTCCTGTTCTCTGCACTGCTCCGTGTGGTCACACACTATACTACAGCAGAACTAAACACAGCTGGTTTCACTTTCACCAAACAACGTCTTCCCAAACACCGTTACTCTCAACAATGAATACAGCACAGCACTGCTTTCTTCTGAGTCACAGGTAAAAGCTACCTTATTAAAAGGCTTTTAAAACTCTCTCCTGTTTCACTTTCTTACTGTGGTATTCTTGTGAGTTAAACAACAGTCCATTGGTATAGGAAAATCATCACATTCAGGCACAGTGGTTTCTATCTGCATTTCCTCAATGCCATTAGAATTACCAAAGTCTTTCTCATATGTGGGGACTTCTTTTAGCTTCTCTCTCTTTAGAAATTGGTGGAAGTGATCCCACAGCAAGTCAGCCTTTTCAGGTGTTTTGGTACTAGGGGTTTGAATCCTCTCACTAGAGAATAGTCTCTGCAGTGCCCCTAATTTAGAAGCTTCACAAACGTCAGAGTTATCTGGTCTGGAGTTTGCAGCAGGTACTAGGCTTTCAATCCAACGTTTCACAGTAGAGGGGGAGGGTTCCAGCTCCTGCTCATTAAAACTAGCCTTTATCTCTTTTGCCAATTTATCAGATATAAAATGGTCAGTTTTACCTTGAGGCTGTTTCTCTATGTCAGCACTGGTGCTCTTTCCACCTCTCCAATCCTCCCAGCTGTAGCAATTGTTTGACTGGCCTGCCCGGCTTCTCCAATTGTCTGTGCTTTTACCTTTGAATGCTGGCTTTGTCTGAGTGCGTGCCTTTCCCTTGGCACCTTCTCTCACACTGGCTGTTCTGCCTGGACTCTCTGGTCTCAGACTCTGGTCTTGGCTTTTTCTTGCCTTTCACCTGGCTCTCTGGATATTTTCCTGACCAGCTTCTTTGTGGGTTCTCCAATTGGTTCTCCAATCGGTTCTGTCTCCAGGTATGTAATGGGGTCTCTCCTCGGGTCTCCAATCAGGTCTGTCCTCGGGCCCCCAATCGGTTCTCTCCTCGGGTCCCCAATCGGGTCTCTCCTCCTTCCCTCTGCACGTGGTTTTTAACCCTGGCTTCCTGCTTCCTTGTGACCAATCAGGAAGGGGGTTAGTCTCCACCCTTGCACTAGGGCGTGGTTTGCTTCCTACAGGGAACTGCCTTTTTCTCTGACGTAGGCTGAGTTTTCCTTGTAGCTGTGCATTGTCATCCGTTTCCATGGGGATTTCTGGATTCTCTTCTGTGTCCATGCTTTCCACCAGGCTTTCACCATCACACTACGCGGCATGTTCTTAAAGAGCATCATGTATAGCCTAGAATAGATGATACGTCCAGGTTCCTTCCTCAATGCTATCATTCCCCAATATACCACAGCACACACTGCTCTAAATATATGCTTTGAACTACCTATGATATTTGCAATAAGGTATCCAGAGCTTCTGCTATCCAGATTGGTGCCTGGAGACTTGCCTGGCTTCAGGTTTCAGACCTTCAAACATCAGTGCAGGACAAGCTTGCTAGCATACCCCTGCAGATCTCCGGCCTGCTTAGCAGCTGAAGCCTGAACCAAAGTTGACCAAACAAAATGCTTTCCTGCTACAAAGAACTTTTGCTGTGCTTACAGTCTCAGACCTGACCTTCACACAAATGCTTGCCAAGTGATCATACCTGAGCATACAGAAGACTATTGTTTCTGTCCAGTTAGTTTCCCAGGCCAATTAGTTGTCTACATGCAAGAACATCTGCTTCTCTGATCTTCATCATCCACTAACGATGCTACTGGCTTTGGGATGTCTGGCAGTGCATACTGTTATCTTCCCTCATTATGGCTCCTAGGTCTGCAGAATGAACACCTGTTCATTACCTTCTGATTCGCTGAGAGCACCTCGGACTGTCTTGTGCCAACCAATCACCGGACCTATGACAGAGACTCATCACAAAGAATAATACAGTCTGCCCAGAAGAACTTTCGCGCCTTTTTGCCGTTTGTGCCATTTACCTTGTGTCTGCTACCTGATCTGTCTGCAAGACACACACTACGTGTATGCAAGGCCGTTCTCCTAAGGACTGAGATAAGACTTTCACAGATACCTTTGGGTCTGTGTTCTCCCGCGGCTCACCTCTGAAAGGGCTCTAGCCTGCATTATCTAGCCTAGCTGCCTCTTTGGACCTGTGCTGCTCCAGAGTCTTATCGGACCTCAGCCACTAGAGTGCCAGCAGGAGCTAAGGTACAGTCTTCTCTCTCCTCTGGATGGGCAGTGGTCAGCTAGAAACCTATTCCATAACTCTTCTCAGTGCAGAGTTAATCAGTGACCTCTGGTTGCTAATCAGTGATTTATCACTCTAACTGTAATTTTGTGCCACAACAATTTGCTACCTCATGTTTCTAATTATGTATCCTTAGCTATATGTCTGTATATTTTTCTACCTCACTACCTATAGTAAACATAATACATATTGACAGACGAGACCCCTTCCGTGGCTCATTATTACCAGCAAAACTCATAGAACTTCGGGCTGGTATTAGTAGCTAATTTCCCCTGGACATAACTGAGAGCATTATTTATTTTGTGCTACTAATAATCCCTACACTGCAGAGATAATGTCTTCCGAGATAAAGTTGAGGAAACTGCAAACTTCATAGAGAAGCAGACTATTACACTTCAAAATCTTTCCAGGCACATATCTGAACCAGCCTGCTGCTACAGGAGATATCAGAGTGGCAGTCAGAGGAAAACCTATTCCTCTCAAAGGCATAGGTATATCCTTTGCTCACGCTACACCTAATCCAAACAGACTCCTCATGCTCATTCTAAGCCGGAGAAGTTTCAGAACTTCTCAGCCCAAAACCCTTCCAAAACCAGAGGTGGGGATTTGACTGGTTCCTGTAGAGCAGAGGTTCCCAACTCCAGTCCTGGAGGGCCAAACACCATTCAGGTTTTCAGGCTGTCCCTAATGAATATGCATGAGATACATTTGAATACAATGGGGCAGTGCATGCAAATGCATCTCATGCATATTTATTAGGGACAGCCTGAAAACCTGAATGGTGTTTGGCCCTCCAGGACTGGAGTTGGGAACCTCTGCTGTAGAGCGTAGCTGCTCTACTCATAGCCTTGGTGGAGAACTCACTTGTCAGGGGATGGTTCACACTCTTTGCTTAGAGGTGGCCCCTTGTAACCTGGGACTCTTGGGTTTTTCAAATTATCCAAAAAGTCCACAAATTTCAGCTATTCACATTCCCTCCAAATTGCCCCTGAGGTTTCATTCTCTAAACCTTCAGCATCAAGAACAGCTTCTTCAGGAAATTTCCACCATTCAGAATGAATCTGCAATTGAGCCCATTCCACCAGGGTAAGAAGGGGAAGGGTTTTATTTGAGGTACTTCCTGATCAACAAAAAATGTGGGGATACCGTCCCATCCTAGACCTAAGAAATCTGAACAAGTATTTGCTCAGAGAAAAGTTCAAAATGATTTCTCCAGGCACCCTAATTTAATAGCTACAGTAAGAAGATTGGCTATGTTCTCTGGATGTCAAGGATGTATATACCCATGACCAGCTACATCCCAGTCACAAGAAGTATCTAAGATTCATTGTAGGAAAGTGTCACCTCCAGTACCGTGTGCTGCCTTTTAACCTCATATCAGCTCCTTGAGTATTCACCAAAAGCCGTGCCATAGTAGCAGTGTTATTATGCAGGCTGGTAGTGCATATTTTTCCCTACTTGGACAACTGGCTACTCAAGAGCACCACTGCAGAAGGAACTCTGGAATCTATGCAGGTCACCATTCAGGTGATGGAATTAGTAGGGTTTGTAATCAATTATCCAAAATACACTTCCATCCCTCTCAACAGCTGGACTTTATCAAAGATTTGCTTGACACAACTCAGGCAAAGGCTTTCTTGCCATCTAGATTGATAGTGATAGTGCAGGAGATTCAAATGAGTCAGCTCGTACCATGTTGAGACTGTTAGGTCACATGGCCTCAACTGTTCATGTAATATCCTTGGCATGTTTCCATATGAGACAAGCTCAATGGACCTTGAGCACACATTGGACTCAAGTTACTTGAAAACTGAATGATGCTCTGTCTATCACATGTCCACTTGTTCAGTCTCTAACCTGGTGGACTGGTCAGGACATTCTCCAGCAATAAGCAGGAAGGACTACAAAAGGGACTGCTACTTCTAAAAAGAGATCTGCAATTGTAAGTATTTACTCCTGGGAATTTTTCTAAATCTTGGGGGAAAAAGGAATTCTTTAGATTAAAGCTGATTAATCTGTGAACCTAGTGTATTTGTTAAATCTGTCAGGGCCTAGTAGCAGCAAAGAGCTTTCAGTTTAAATTTAAAACACAGCAGAGAGCTTTCTGGTTAAAGTTAGACCACAAGACTCCCTCTATCCAAGCAAGGGCTGTGGGACGACTCCTGGAAATGGGTCACAGATTACCTTAGAAGCACAGGACAGGGTACTGTGTAGCAGCCAGCTTTTAATAAGTCTTCTTTCCCTCCCACCCTCCCTCCCTCCCTGACACCCACACATCTCTGGGATTATTGTAGCTTTATAGTTGCTTAAACCTCTTAAAGGAAAGGAGGTGCCATATTCACTCTCAGGTGCAGCTGTTTATCCTCATCAGGCATACATTAAAGACCTGAGATTAATCAAGCTTCAGATGAACAAAGTACATTAAATGTATTAGGTATAGTTTTATTAGTATAAGTATCCCCGGCAACCCTTAGTAAGTAAAGAATTTAAATATCTAAAAACAACCTAAACTAAAATGCAGACTGCAGTCCAGCAGCGGGATGGGGGCTTTCCAGTATTTTGCATTGAGTGTCACATGTATGATTTTTTCCCCAGTTGGTGAGGGGTCTTACGTGTGCACTAGGTGCAAGGAGCTCTTTGCTCTCAGGGAACGAGTCAAATCTCTGAAGGCTAGAGTAGCAGATTTGGAGGACATAAGGAAGACAGAGAGGTACGTAGATGAGACCTACAGGGACATAGTACTGAAGTCCCACCTCCAGTCTGGCAGCATCCCTGTTGCATGGAGGAGAGAGGTCACATGACAGGAGAGCATCACCCTGGTGTGGCAGGAAGTGATCCTGTAGCTACGACTTGAAATACATATGATGTAAAACCTTCTCGCACCGAGGAGGTTTCTCCAGGGCCTTGTGCCCACGAGGAAAGGGTTAGGGCAGCTGTTATAGTTGGTGATTTGATCATTAGGCATGTAAATAGCTGGGTGGCTGGTGGTTGTGAGGATCGCCTGGTAACATGCCTGCCTAGTGCGAAGATAGCGGACCTCGCGTCACCTAGACAAGGTCTTAGTAGATAGTGCTGGGGAAGAGTCTGCTGTCTTGGTACATGTCGGTACCAATGACATAGGAAAATGTGGTAGGGAGGTTCTGGAGGCCAAATTTAGGCTTTTAGGTAGGAAGTTGAAATCCAGAATTTCCAGGGTAGCATTCTCCGAAATGCTTCCCGTTCCACGCGCAGGACCCAAAAGGCAGGCAGAGCTCTGGAATCTCAATGCGTGGATGAGACAATGGTGCAAGGAAGAAGGTTTTGGATTTGTTAGGAATTGGGCAACATTCTAGGGAAAGGAAGGGCTTTTCTGAAGGGATGGGCTCTACTTTAACCGGGATGGAACCAGGCTGCTGACATTAACCTTTAAAAAGGAGATAGAGCAGCTTTTAAACTAGATAATAGGGGAAAGCCGACAGTCGCCCAAGAGTCACCCAAGGATGTATCCTTGAAGGATACTAGCAAAAGATTGAAGTTAGAACATATCCAAATCCCTTCTATCAAAAACCTCAAACCTTCTATGATGCTCATTATATAAAATAGTTACATTGTATATAGTTTTGTTTTCCTGTTATGGCCCAAGTTATACCCCCCTAAGTTATATAGGGTTACTGCACCAAAACTGTTCAATTTATTATGTTTGATTGCTCATAAGATTTTTCCATGTAAGTTAATATGTTAATATATTATCTACTTGTTCTATGTAAGTTCTGTTCTGTTCTTTTTAAACTGCACTGAATGTGAAACAGTGCGGTATATAAAAACCAACCAATAAATAAATAAATATCAACAGAGAGGTTCCAATAAAGGTAAAAGATTCCAAATTGCCCCTGCTTACCGATAACCAGATTAATATGAATAAAATACAGTCTCTAAAATGTTTGTATGAAAATGCTAGAAGTCTAAAAAATAAGATGGGAGAGTTAGAATATATAGCGTTAAATGAGAGGTAAGATATGATTGGTATCTCAGAGACATGGTAGAAGGAGGACAACCAGTGGGACACTGTGATACCTGGGTACAAACTATATCACGATAGAGTAGAACAAATTAGTGGAAGGGTTGCACTCTGTTAGAAAGAGCATTGAGTCATACAGGGTTAAAGTTTTGCAGGAAACAAAATACACTGTAGAATCTCTGTGGATTTAAATTTCATGTAAAAAGGGGAAGGCGATGGCAGTGGGTGTGTACTATCGACCGCCTGGCCAGAATGAACAAATAGATGATGAAATGCTCAAAGAAATCAGGGAAGTTAATAAAAGTTACAGCACAGTAATAATGGGTGATTTCAATTACCCCGGTATCAATTGGGTCAGTGTCATGGCAGGACATGCTAGGGAGATAAAGTTTCTAGATGAAATAAATGACTGCTTCTTGGAGCAGCTGGTTCATGAACCAACAAGAGATAAAGCCATTTTGGATCTAGTCCTTAGTGGAACACAAGATCTGGTGCAAGTGATAAGGGTGTTGGGGCCACTTGGCAATAATGATCATAGCATGATCGTGTTTGATTTAAAAAACGGAGGAAGAACAGCAGGGAAATCTACAGTATTACCTTTTAATTTTCAAAAGGGAGACTATCAAAAAACGAGGAAAATGGTTAAGAAAAAACTAAAAGGAGCAGTTGGAAAGGTTAAAGATTTACATCAAGCATGGCTGTTGTTTAAAAATACTATCTTGGAAGCCCAGACCAACTGTATTCCATGCTTTAAGAAAAGTGGAAGGAAGTTCAAAAAACTGTCAGCATGGTTTAAAGGTGAGATCAGAGATGCTGTTGCCAAAAAAGCATCTTTTAGGAAATGGAAAAAGGAGCCAAATGAAGAAAACTGGAAACAACATAAGCACTGCTAAGTTAGATACAAGACAATGATAAGGCAGGCAAAGAAAGAATTTGAAAAAAAAAGCTTGCTGTGGAAGCAAAAACACATAATAAAACCTTTTTCAAGAACATTTGTAGCAAAAATAAACTGTGAGAAAGTCAGTTGGACCATTAGATGATAGAGGGATAAAAGGGGCACTAAGATGGTACAAAGCCATAGTGGAGCGACTGAATGAATTCTTTACTTCAGTCTTTACTGAAGAAGATGTAGGGACTATTTGATAAATTGAAGAGTAGCAAATCACCTGGACCGGATGGTGTACATCAAAGGATGTTGAAAGAACAGAAATATGAGATTGCAGACCTGCTGTTAGTAATCAGTGAACTATTATTAAAATCATCTGTAATACAGTCAAACCTCGGTTTTCATGATTAATCCGTTCTAAGAAGTCTGACTAAAACCGAAACGTACGAAAACCGAAGCAATATTTCCCATAGGAAATAATGTAAATTCAATTAATCCGTTCCAGACACCCAAAACTATTCACAAAAAATACATTTTATAGAGAGTCAATCCCACTTCTGGCCACAAGATGGTGCTCCAGAGGTATTTTTGGCAGACAAATTGTTTAAACTGCCTTCCTCTCTGTGCAATCCTTGCATCTCTGGCTCGAGGATGTTGCTCACCTGACTTTCGCATCTCAACACGCGATCGGTGAGTCCGGGGGGGGGTAGTGCTGCCGGGACTGGGCAGGCAGTGTATGCAGACCAGCGCGAAGGTGTATGTACACTATTGCAGTACTTTTGGTTTTCAGATCTGGCACACGCGATCGGTGAGTCCGGGGGGGGGGGGGGGGGAGTGCTGCCGGGACTGGGCAGGCAGTGTATGCAGACCAGCGTGTATTGCAGTACGAAAACCGAGGCGATAGACGAAAACCGAGACAAGATTTCAGTCTGAAAAGACGTCGAAAACCGAAACCGACGAAAACCGGGGCCAACGAAAACCGAGGTTTGACTGTACCTAAAGATTGGAGAATGGCCAATGTAACTACAGACCAGTGAGCCTGACATCAGTACCAGGAAAAATGGTAGAAACCATTATAAAGAACAAAATTACTGAACATAGTCAAGGCTTGATGGGAGACAGCCAAGGAAGACGTGAATAAACAGATACACTATATCAACCAGCTAACCTTTGTCTATCTGAATTTTCAGAAAGCCTTTGACAAGGTCCCTCGTGAGAGACTTTTGGCAAAATTAAAGTCATGGGATAGGAGGCAGTGTACTATTATGGATCAGGAACTGGTTAAAAGATAGAAAGCAGAGGGTAGGGCTAAATGGTCAATTTTCCCAGTGGAGAAAGGTGAATAGTGGAGTACCCCAGGGATCTGTGCTGGGTCCGCTGCTTTTGAACATTTGTAAATGACCTGGGAATAGGAATAACGAGTGAGGTAATCAAATTTGCAGATGACACAAAATTATTCAACGTCATTAAAACCCATGAGGATTGTGAAAAATTGTAAGAGGACCTTGATAAATTGGAAGACTGGGCATCCAAATGGCAGATGAAATTTAATGTGGACAAGTGCAAAGTTATACACCTAGGAAAGAACAACCCAAACTATGGTTACACGATGCAAGGTTCCACATTAGGAACCACCACCCAGGAAAAAGATTTAAGTGTCATCGTGGATAATTAGTTGAAAGCTTCCGCCCAGTGTGCAGCGGCAGCCAAGAAAGCAAATAGAGTGCTAGGAATCATAAGGAAAGAAATGGAAAATAAAACAAAGGATATTATAATGCCTCTGTATTGTTCCATGGTACGACTGCACCTTGAATATTGTGTGCAATTCTGGCCGCCTTATATTAAAAAGGATAAAGCAGTATTAGAAAAGGTACAGAGAAGAGCCAACGAAATGGTAAAGGGGATGGGAGAATAAAAAGGTTAGGGCTCTTCAACCTGGAAAAGAGACTGCTGACTGCTATGATAGACGTTTATAAATTAATGAACAGAGTGGAATGGGTAAATGTAGATCGATTGTTGATGCCATCAAAATATAGAAAGACTAGGACACGCAATGAAGCTACAGTGTAACCTGTTTAAGACTAATAAGAGAAAATATTTTTTCACTCAACGCGTAATCAAACTCTTTAATACGTTACCGGAGGATTATTAAAAGCTGTTAGTGTTGCTGGGCTTAAAAATGGTTTTGACAAGTTTCTGGATGAAAAGTCTATAAACCATTATTAAAGGGGACCCGGGAAATCCACTGCTTGCCCCCATAGAAGCATTGTGGAACCTATGGGGTATGTTTACTAAACCGGGCTAACGGTTAACCCGGGCTATCTGCCACTAGGTCCCATATTTTTCAATGGGACCTAGTTGCAGATAGCCCGGGTTAACCGTTAGGGGTATGTTTACTAAACCGGGCTATGTGTCTTTTGGGGAAACTGCTAGGTACTTCTGACCTAGATTGGCCACTGCTGGAAACCGGATACTGGGCTTGATGGACCTTGGTCTGACCCAGTATGGCATATCTTATGTTCTTATGTAGTAATAGGACTGAGGATAAGATGGGGCCATGGTGGCAGGCTGAAGGCACGTGCAGGCATGGTAGAGCTTCCAAAATCTTCTAAAAGGAGCTGTGAATGCTACCGCATGGAGCTCCAATGGATGACGTCACCCAAATGTGAGGACTTTTCCTGCTGTGCACAGAGGACACCTTCTACAGGTGAGTAACTATGCTATCTCCCCTTTCTCGCATTTCTTCCAAAATACACATATGAAGATCTCTAAGTCTGTCCCCATATGGTTTATGATAAAGGCCACTGACCATTTTGGTAGCTCTGGAAAGGCAGCATCACATACCTGGTGCCTGACACATTTGCCCTACTGATCAGCTGATGATTGAATACTCCTAACTCAGCATATTTTAGGAAAGTGTTTATCAAATACTCTTTCAGTCAGTAGAGTAGACGGACCAATTGGCCCTTTATACACAGTCATCTGCCATCTCACTATGGGTCTGATTTGTGAAGGTCTTCAGTGTAATCATAAGAGCACAGTAAAAATCCAGAGGAGTAACCTAGTGGTTAGAACAACTGCCTAGTATCCAGAAAAGCAAGGGGTTCAGTTCTTACTGGAACTCCTTGTGACCCTGGGCAAATCACTTTGCCAGCCTTTCCTTCCGAGGCAATGGAGGGTAATCTACTCTGGTGATACATTGCCAAGAAAACCCAGAGGCAAGTGGTCACCAAGAGTTAACACTGACTTGTTGTTGTTGTTAAGTGCCGTCGAGTCGGAGTCGACTCATGGCGACCCTCTGGATAGCTATTCTAAATTGTGTTTGGTCTTGAGTCAGGCGGCTCATTGTTGACAGACTGGTACCCGTAGCCGCTGTTATTGTATCGATCCATCTCATTGCTGGCCTTCTTCTTTTGTGCTGACCTTCTATCTTGCCAAGCATGATTTCTTTCTCTAATGATCTCTCTCTTCGCATGATGTGTCCAAAGTATGAAAGTCAAAGTCTTGTCATCTGATCTTCTAAAGAAAGCTTAGGTTTGATCTCCTGTTGTACTGACTGGTTTGTTCTTCGGGCAGTCCATGGTATACACAGTATTCGCCGCCAGCACCATAATTCAAAGGCATCAATTTTCTTCCTGTCTATCTTTTTCACTGTCCAGCTTTCACATCCATATGATGTTATTGAAAATACCATGGCTTGAACAAGTCAAATCTTTGTATGGAGAGAGACATCTCTGCTCTTGAGGATCTTATCTAGGTCTTTCATAGCCATTCTGCCAAGAGCAATGCGTCGTCTGATTTCTGGACTGTTTGTTGCTTCTTTATTGATAGTTGATCTAAGTAGGTTAAAGTTGTTCACAATTTCAATTTCTTCTCCTTCAACGATGAACCTGTTGATTATGCCAGTTGTCATGATCTGACTTGACTACACTAAACCCCCCCCCCCCCAATTCTGTGATTTTGTTTCCAGATTTTGTAGCTACCCTATTAAAAACGGAGCCCTTTTACTAAAATGTGCTATGTTTTTGCACACTAACTGCAATGTGCCAAACCTACTCTGCCTCTAATCCTCCCATTTGGCAGTTGATTGGCAGTTAGCATGAAAATTGGGGTGCATTAACTGGCACACCTCCAGAGTAACTGTTACCATGGGCAGGAGTACCTAGTGGAGTGGAGGCATAGCCTAGTGGTTAGAGCACTGGCTTGGGAACCCAGAGACCAGGATTCAATTCCCACTAGCACTCCTTGTGGCCTTGAGCAAGTCACTTAATCCTCCATTGCTCAGAAAAATCCAAGTTATCAAGTCCCTGTTTAATAGTTTAAGTTACAATGTGAACTGCTTTGATTGAAATGATAAAGCGCTATTAAAAAAACTGTTAAATAAATAAATAGTTAACATGCAATTAACTGCATAGTGCACTTTAGTAAAAGGGCCCCAAAGATATGAGTAACCAGTTATGCAGTGAGGTGCAGAGTTGCCAAAGAAGAGATTTTTTGGTGCAGGATTAATTCCTCTTCTGCTTCCCCTCATCTTCACCAGTATCTACTCCCTGCCTCCAGTCATCTGCCCTCTGCCTCACCCCTTCCCTCCCCACTTGCCACACCTTCCTTTCCACTAGCATTAGCAGGTCAAAGTCAAGGAGCAGGACTGGAGGTAGGTGGCATGAGTAAGATGCTTAAGTGGGAGTCGGTGAAAGTAGGGGGCTAGAGTAGGGCTGCTCTACTGGTTCGGAGGAGGGTTAGAGGCAGTAGGGTGTCGCAGTCTCAGGTTCATCTTTCCAGATAAAACCCCAAAATACAACATCAGGGGGTAATATTTAACAGGACGCCTAAGTTTGGGAATGAAGGAGCTTAGTTTAAGTCTATGTTATAAATCCTGCCTATCCTGATGTGGAGGAATGGTCTAGAAGTCAGATCAGTGGTCTAGTGACTGATGAAAGCAGCGTTTGAATCCCTCTGTGATTCCTTGTGATCTTGGGCAAATCACTTAATTGTCCATTGCTTCAGGTGCAAACTTAGATTGTAAGCTCTCTGGGGACAGGAAATGCCTTCAGCACTGATTGTAACTTGAGCTGAACAGAAATTGTGCCTTAGGCACCATCATACCAATCTGGTACAGAATGTCTCTTGGCAGAATGAGTTCACAACGCCTCAGTTTCTAGGTGTTCGTACAAGAGACAAGCATAAATCAGCCTTTTCAAACAAGCTTCCAGGCGATAAGTATCTATAAATGCTGATATGCTGCTTGTAAGAGGGCATCTTATCTTGTACCTGAACAGTTTGTGGATCGGTATTCTTTGTTCCATGGTTAGGGAGGGCTTGGATTCTGAACACACACAAATACTTTCTTATCCAAGGTCTATAACACAACTTGTACAGGTCTTTTCTATCTTGTCGTCTTAGAAATGACTTGTCTGCATTAAATCATCAGTTTGCTATGTGGTAAAGCACAAACCTAGTTAGCCAATAGACTGTACAACTGTCCAGTGTCTCTGCTGCGAGCAGCTCCTCAATTGCATCTCTCTGCTGCCAGCTAACCAAATTGTTCATTCAAAGCGGAAGTGCTGCTGGACTGGCCTGCGAAGCTGATTTCCCAGCAAAACCCAAGTGCAACATTGAGATTCCTCATCCAAGGCCGCTGTCTCAATCCCGAGGACCACAAGAAAGCCACATCCTGGAAGTTTAATTTTTGGTAACTTTTTCCTTAGGATGATTCACAGGATTGACTGCAGAAATCTTCCACTATGGGAACTGTAGGGGAGCTGAGCCTGATGGAGACCTTAGACCCATATTTCGATATGAGAAATTATAGCCCAAAGCATTCACTCGTTCACAAATTTAAACCAGATGCACCTAGTGGCGCACAACTCAAAATGTAAACCATGCCATAAATATTAGGGGGGGGGGGGATACTCGAAGCATTTTAGCTGCTTAGCAAACCTGTTAACCAGTTAAAATGTGCTGAGCTATCTCGTCAGTGTTGCTGAATATCCCCACAGTACGTATAAAACACACCCAGTTAAATCCGGGGCTGCCTGTGGATGGATCGGGGGTGGTGCCGATTGCTATCCGCTTAGTGACAATATTCAGACAGCTTAAGCTGTTGAAGTGAAATCATCAGAATAGCTGCCCAAATCTTAACTGGTTAAATAAGCAGGGCTATGATGTCTCAAAGGATTAAAAGTGAAAGCTTCCACTTTAAACAAAATTGGATAGGAAATCAATGTACTGTAAGTGCTTTAAAACAGGGGAAACAGAGTCCTTATCGCTGCAACCGGGTAGCACCTGTGTAACTTAATTGTGAAGCACCTGCAGTACCCGAAACCAGATCCGATGTACAGAGCACTGAAGAGTCCTGCGTTTATGACTAATGCTCTGTATTGTTCTGACTAGATTGTAAGCCCCGATGAGCATGACTCTAACGGGCAGGGACCGTCTCTTGTACGTTGGCTGTGCAGCGCTGTGTGCGTGGCGCTTTATAAGTGCTGAATAGTAGTAGTTATGAAGGGGGTCAGGTTTTCAGGATAGCTGTGTCCCAAAGACTGGGTTGAGAACCATGGTTTAAAGAGATCACCAACACACTTCACTCTACTCAAAACAATATAGTCCAGTCTCGGTTTTGTTCCAAACCAGAAAAATTAGAGAAGCATGCAGTATGAAAATTGGAATGGTCCAGAATCATGGAATCGGGAAAGTCCACATTTCAAGCTTTCAGTGAAAATCCATCACCAAAGCAAAGACACATTAGAGAATAACCACGTGAGGTTCCCTGAGCACTCTCTCTGGAAGCCTTGGGCCTTTCACAGCTTCCTCTATGGGTTTTATTTTCCCAGAAACCCTCGACTCCATTTGGGAAAATCAGTAGGACCAGGAGCAGGCAATTCTCCCTTTGTCTGGGGATCCTCACTCTCCTGGAGACTGCTCCACACAGAGTCTCTTCTCCTACCCTCCTGGGATTACCCCTAGGAGCACAGCCCTCCCGGCTGTCCTTTGGTTCCCTAGGACTTCTCTGACATCACCTCTACTTAACTCTCCCAAGCCTGGAGAGTTTCTCATTTTAACATACAGAAGAGAGAAATATCTTTACAGAGCCCTAGAACTCTCTATAGCAAGATCATACCCTGCATAGGTAGTCAGTGATCAGCGTTATTGCTATGAGGTCTAAAACATTTTTAAAAAAAATTTGCAAATTGTATTCTTGGACCGAATGCTCTTGATAGCTGGTCATGTGAAGACTGCATCTTGTGGTGCAGTTCTACAGCAAACTCCTCTGATTTTCTTATTAATAGTGGGCCTGGTAGTCAAAGGATTTAGGCTCCTAACTTTGAGAATTAGGCTCCTAATTTGGCCTCTTGGAAATTTACTAGAGTGAGTACCTACATTTTTTCTTAAAATTTCACTGTTGTTAAGTGCCGTCGAGTCGGAGTTGACTCATGGCGACCCTCTGGATAGCTATCCTAAATTGTGTTCGGTCTTCAGTCAGGCGGCTCATTGTTGACAGACTGGTACCCGTAGCTGCTGTTATTGTATCGATCCATCTCATTGCTGGCCTTCCTCTTTTGCGTTGACCTATCTTGCCAAGCATAATGTCTTTCTCTAATGATCTCTCTCTTCGCATGATGTGTCCAAAGTATGAAAGTCAAAGTCTTGTCATCTGAGCTTCTAAAGAAAGCTTAGGTTTGATCTCCTCTAGTACCGACTGGTTTGTTCTTCGGGCAGTCCATGGTATACACAGTATTCGCCGCCAACACCATAATTCAAAGGCATCAATTTTCTTCCTATCTGTCTTTTTCACTGTCCAGCTTTCACATCCATATGATGTTATTGAAAATACCATGGCCTGAACAAGTCAAATCTTTGTATGGAGAGAGACATCTCTGCTCATGAGAATCTTATCTAGGTCTTTCATAGCCATTATGCCAAGAGCAATGCGTCGTCTGATTTCTTGACTGCTTGTTGCTTCTTTATTGATAGTTGATCCAAGTAGGTTAAAGTTGTTCACAATTTCAATTTCTTCTCCTTCAATGATGAACCTGTTGATTATGCCAGTTGTCATGATCTTTGTCTTCTTTACATTAAGGTGCAGGCCCATTTTGAGACTATGTTCTTTGATTGTGAGAAGCAAATGCTTCAGATCATCTTCACTTTCAGCCAGTAATGTGGTATCATCAGCATAGCGAAGGTTGTTGATGAGTCTTCCACCAATCTTCACACCTCTGTTGTCTTCATACAATCCTGCTTCTCTGATGATTTGTTCTGCATATAAATTAAACAGGTAGGGGGAAAGTATGCAGCCCTGTCTTACACCTTTGCTTATTTTAAACCATTCTGTTTCTCCTTGTTCCGTTCGAACTGTTGCTTCTTGATCAATGTACAGATTGCACAAGAGAACGATCGGGTGTTCTGGTATACCCATGCTTCTTAATGTGGCCCAGAGTTTCTCATGGTTTACACAGTCAAAAGCCTTGCTATAGTCGATAAAGCACAAATAGATATCCTTTTGGTATTCTTTAATCTTTTCAAGGATCCATCTCACATCCGCAATGATGTCTCTCGTTCCTCGCCCTTTCCTGAACCCTGCTTGCACTTCAGGTAGTTCTTGTTCCAGGTATGGTTGTAGTCTCTTTTGAATAATCTTCAGTAGAATCTTGCTGGCATGTGGGATCACAGCGATTGTGCGATAATTTCCACAGTCAGTTGAATCACCTTTCTTTAGTATTGGTATAAACACAGATCTTTTCCAGTCAGTTGGCCATGATGTTGTCTTCCATATTTCTTGGCAGAGCCTTGTGAGTACGGTAACAGCTGCATCAGATTGCTGCCATACTACTATGGGAATGCTATCAATGCCTGGTGCTTTGTTCTTTGATAAGGCTTTCAATGCTGCTTCAACTTCTTCTTTCATCACCAGTGGTTCCCGATCATAAGGTACAGGTTGAAACGGCTGTTGGTCCACTTGATCTTTATCATATAAAAACACTGTATATTCCTTCCACCTTTTCTTGATCTTCTCAGCATCATTCAACATAGAACCTTGAGCATCTTGTAACATTCCAATTTGAGGCTGGAACTTTTTCTTTAACTCTCGTAGCTTTAGGAAAGCCGATCTTGTTCTTCCTCTAATAGTTTCTGCTTCTATTTCCTTGCAAGTGTCATTGTAGTACTTTTCCTTGTCCTGTCTTGCTGCACGTTGGAAATCTCTGTTGAGTTCTGTGATTGTCTTTCTTTCTCCTCTGGCTTTAGCTTCTCGGCGTTTCTGGCGTTGTTACAGATAAGTAAGGCTGTAACAACGGAGCGATCCGGTTGATAATGGAGAACTATATCAGAGCTAAAAGAAGGAACTCATCTGAATGAAAGAAGACATTAACTCAGATGAGTATATGAGCAGATATTAAGCGTTGAAACAGAGCCGAAAAAAAGAGGGCGGTTCCAAACGCAGTGCTGTGTCCGTTGAAGATCTGCGGTTAATGAATTTTCGAAGTTGAAGTTCAACAATTAAGAATTTTAAAATTAGTTGTGTAGTAGCATTGGGTAATGCAATTACTTCACAGGTTTTATACGGTGGTTTTGTTACCATAAAAGTAATTAAAAGGGAAGTCACGCTTCAAGAGGGAGCAATCTCTCAAGGCAATAACTTCCGACAAAAAAATTAACACACGATATTTAGTAGGTTATATCAGTCACTTTTGAATCACTCGTTGAAGGGGTATACATTAGTTGAAGTGAGTGAGGGGAGGAATAATTTCTCAGCGTTTCTGGGCAATTTTCAGAGTTTCTTCCGTCATCCATTTTGGCCGTTTTTGCTTTTTCACCTTTTGTAGAGACTTCTCGCTTTCTTCCAACACAACCTTCTTGATGTCATTCCATAACTCTTCCGGAGCTCTGTCATTTGTATCTAAAGCAGCAAATCGATTTTGCAGGCAGTCTTTAAATTCCAGTGGCATATTCTCAAGGTCATATTTTGCTGAATTCATGAGTGGTTTGCTCTTTTTCAACTTTAGCTTGAGTTTGCATACTAGTAGTTGATGATCTGTACCACAGTCAGCTCCAGGTTTTGTCTTTGTTGATGTTACAGAGCTTTTCCATTGTTGACTTCCACAGATGTAGTCAATTTGATTTTTATACAATCCATTGGGTGAAGTCCATGTGTACAGTTGCCGCTTGGGTTGCTGGAAGAAGGTGTTTGAGATGAATAGATCATTGGTCTTGCAGAATTCTATCAGTCTTTCTCCAGCTTCATTTCTGTTGCCAAGTCCATATTTTCCAACTACTTTGCCTTCTTCTTTGTTGCCAACTTTTGCATTCCAGTCACCCATGACTATCAGGATATCCTGTTTGCATGTTCTGTCAATTTCAGCTTGTAATTGTTCATAGAACTCTTCAATTTCATTCTCTTCTGCAGCTGTTGTTGGGGCATATACTTGAATTATAGTTGTGTTGATAGGCAATCCTCGTAGACGAACAGAGATTAAGCGTTCGCTGACTGCATTGTATTTCATTACAGTTCTTGCAAGTTTCTTCTTTATTATAAATGCAACACCATTTCTTCTTTGTCTTTCATTTCCAGCATAGTAGACCATGTGATAATCTGATGCAAAGTGCCCCATGCCAGTCCATTTCAGTTCGCTGACACCCAACAGATCAAGTTGTACACGTTCCATTTCATTCTTGACCACCTCCAACTTCCCTTGGTTCATGCTTCGTACGTTCCATGTTCCAATGTGTAAGACATCTTTACAGCTTCTGACTCTCATTTCATGCGCAGCTACATCAGCAGTCAGACTTCCCGAGGGCTTTGATCCAACCACATCATAAATGCTGACTTTACTCTGAAAAGTCTTCAGCTCTTCCCCAGTAGCTAGTTGAGTGCCTTCCGACCTGGGGGTCTCATCTTCCAGCACCATAGCACAATTTGTTTTGTTGTAACTATCCATTGGGTTTTCATGGCAAGATACAGAAGTAGATTGCCGGGCCTTTCTTCCACGCAGTTTAAGTTTGGTGGTGTTGCCGTTGTCACAAAAATGTGATCCTCCGCCGTCAACACTGTCCCATTCTGCTGCTGCCCAGATGGGTGGTTTGTCTTGGTCTGGCACCTCAGCTGAGACCTGTCCATCTTGGGAGACCCTGCCAGTAGTTAAACTACTGATAGTTTAGCTCTCAGCATCACTGATGCACGCAAGCCCTCACACAGCACAACAAGCTGCAAACCAAGTCCTAAATTTAAGAGCATAAACAGTGGGGGGCAACAGGGGCAGATTTAGGAGCTTAGCCCTGGGCACCTAATTCAACTCTTAAATCTATGCAAAATAAATGGCAGGCGTAACTTTTAGGAGCACAAGTGTGTCTGAATATAGGAGAAAGTTTAGCAACCTAATTTAGGGACTCAATTGTTTTTTGAATATTAGACCCACTATCGTTAGAGCCTGTTTTTCACTTCGAGCTGATCTTCCTTAAATTCAGGCTCAATGACTTCTCTGGAACAAACGTCAACTGGGAAAAAAGCAAAATAGCGCTATCAACTCCTACACCCGTTCCATTCTGCTTTATTCACTTGATATTCCGCTATGAGTAAAGAATGAAGCTGATGAAGGAAGGTTGCAGATCTGTAATGAGCAGTTTCAGCTATTTCGGAGAATGGATTCTTGGAAGCCCTCGGCAAGAAGCCTGGAATACATCCCTGTAAGGCAGCCATCGAAGCCCACGTATACAAAGCAGGGGCTCAGTCTCTCAGATTTACTAACGCTCACTGTACTACTTACATCATGCCAAAGAGAGGCTCCTTCTGCAGCTCAGAAGATTTATTTAAAAGGATTTATATACCGCTTTATCGTGAAATCAAAGTGGTTTACATTTCAAACAAATCACGTGGGAGTGTGCGCGGGGGTGGGCATGCAGTGATTGAATCAACAGCTCCAGTCAAGGTGTGACTGGAAAGCTGCTTTCATCGTGCCTGTGGATCATTTCTGTGTCTTTCTGCCACATTTCCTTGGCCTCTGAGTCCATTTATAGACATTCCTTTAAATTATCCGGATAGTGGCAGTACCCAGTCCACTCTGTGGATGACTATTTGGGTAATTTTAGGATGGCAGACCTGATATTGCCACCAGGAGAAAAGTGCTGGTCTGGTCTGGGGCAGACTTAAAGGAACAAGAAAGGAGCTGGACAATGCTGATTTTCATCATCACTATCCTGTTCTCAGCTGTTCTCCAGATAGCTCTGGCAGCAGGATCTTAAGTGTCAGTATCAGGATTTTGTTTTAAGTGGTGTTTCTGAGCTACGTATATTCCACTGCTTCACTCCAATATTGGTGTTTCTTTGCTGGGTTCCGCTGTCCTCTCCTTTACTCGCAGTGTTGCTATGCTGTCTTTCACTGACACTCCTCGTGTATTGATGGTGTTACTGTGCTGTGTTCCACTGGTACCCCCTCATGTGCTGGTGGCATCCCTGTGCTGTTCTACTGCCACCTGCAGGATTGAGACCTAGAAGCAATTGAAATTTGTTACTTGGCCTTTACATCCAACTATTTTACTCGTGTACTCTGGAAAGCAAATCTTTATCAACAACCAGACTTCAAAGTACAAGGCTCTATGATTATCAGAGATCATCAAAATTAATTTATATTGGGCTGTAAAATTTATACATTGCTCTAGCTATCTAAAGGTGAAGATAACAGCAGGAAGAAGATAAAATGACAGACTGTTAGTTTAAGGGACAAAGTCAAGGGAACAATTTGTTACTAATACCGAGATGTGACACGCCACTTCTGTCAGCCTCACAACTAATACCGAGATGTGACACGCCACTACTGTCAGCCTCACAACTAATATCGAGATGTGACACGCCACTACTGTCAGCCTCACAACTAATACTGAGATGTGACACGCCACTACTGTCAGCCTCACAACTAATACCGAGATGTGACACGCCACTTCTGTCAGCCTCACAACTAATATCGAGATGTGACACGCCACTTCTGTCAGCCTCACAACTAATACCGAGATGTGACACGCCACTACTGTCAGCCTCACAACTAATACTGAGATGTGACACGCCACTTCTGTCAGCCTCACAACTAATATCGAGATGTGACACGCCACTACTGTCAGCCTCACAACTAATATCGAGATGTGACACGCCACTTCTGTCAGCCTCACAACTAATATCGAGATGTGACACGTCACTTCTGTCAGCCTCACAACTAATATCGAGATGTGACACGCCACTTCTGTCAGCCTCACAACTAAAATCGAGATGTGACACGCCACTACTATCAGCCTCACAACTAATATCGAGATGTGACACGCCACTACTATCAGCCTCACAACTAATACCGAGATGTGACACGCCACTTCTGTCAGCCTCACAACTAAAATCGAGATGTGACACGCCACTTCTGTCAGCCTCACAACTAATACCGAGATGTGACACGCCACTTCTGTCAGCCTCACAATACCGAGCCGCGACACGCCACTACTGTCAGCCTCACAACTAAAATCGAGATGTGACACGCCACTTCTGTCAGCCTCACAACTAATACCCAGATGTGACACGCCACTTCTGTCAGCCTCACAACTAATATCGAGATGTGACACGCCACTACTGTCAGCCTCACAACTAATATCGAGATGTGACACGCCACTACTGTCAGCCTCACAACTAATACCGAGATGTGACACGCCACTACTGTCAGCCTCACAACTAATACCAAGATGTGACACGCCACTACTGTCAGCCTCACAACTAATATCGAGATGTGACACGCCACTACTGCCAGCCTCACAACTAATATCGAGATGTGACACGCCACTTCTGTCAGCCTCACAACTAATACCGAGATGTGACACGCCACTACTGTCAGCCTCACAACTAATACCGAGATGTGACACGCCACTACTGTCAGCCTCACAACTAATACCGAGATGTGACACGCCACTACTGTCAGCCTCACAACTAATACCCAGATGTGACACGCCACTACTGTCAGCCTCACAACTAATACCGAGATGTGACACGCCACTACTGTCAGCCTCACAACTAATACTGAGATGTGACACGCCACTACTGTCAGCCTCACAACTAATACCGAGATGTGACACGCCACTACTGTCAGCCTCACAACTAATATCGAGATGTGACACGCCACTTCTGTCAGCCTCACAACTAATACCGAGATGTGACACGCCACTACTGTCAGCCTCACAACTAATACTGAGATGTGACACGCCACTACTGTCAGCCTCACAACTAATACCCAGATGTGACACGCCACTACTGTCAGCCTCACAAGTAATATCGAGATGTGACACGCCACTTCTGTCAGCCTCACAACTAATATCGAGATGTGACACGCCACTTGTCAGCCTCACAACTAATACCGAGATGTGACACGCCACTACTGTCAGCCTCACAACTAATACCCAGATGTGACACGCCACTTCTGTCAGCCTCACAACTAATATCGAGATGTGACACGCCACTACTGTCAGCCTCACAAGTAATATCGAGATGTGACACGCCACTACTGTCAGCCTCACAACTAATATCGAGATGTGACACGCCACTTCTGTCAGCCTCACAATACCGAGCCGCGACACGCCACTACTGTCAGCCTCACAACTAATATCGAGATGTGACACGCCACTACTGTCAGCCTCACAACTAATACCGAGCCGCGACACGCCACTTCTGTCAGCCTCACAACTAATACCGAGCTGCGACACGCCACTACTGTCAGCCTCACAACTAATACCGAGCCGCGACACGCCACTTCTGTCAGCCTCACAACTAATACCGAGCCGCGACACGCCACTTCTGTCAGCCTCACAACTAATACCGAGCCGCGACACGCCATTCTTCTATGCTGAATGCTGTAGCTTCATATTTCCAATTTCCCCTGCAGCTCCAGACATTGGTACCAGAAGAGGATTTCTGAAAAAGGAAATTGTGAGCTGCTAAACCAATAACAAAAATCAGCAAAACCTTTAGACAATCCAGGTTAAAATAATTACTGTAGGGAAGTTGTGGAGATAAAAGACCAGCATTAGGCTCAGTGCAGTAAGAGACTAGGGCCTGTGAACATTCAAAGACTCCACTGCACTTGTTTTCTAGTCTTGTATCTCAGTAGACATATCAACATCTTGTCTTTCTCTCTTTGTGTCTCTAGGCTAAGTCCTATAATACTGATGTTCCCCCTTCAGAGGAAGAGTCCTGAGCTGATTTCAGTCGCTAGTCCTGACTGCTGCTTCATGGTGGATCGCAACTTATAACTCAGCCTCTACACAGATACCACTATGAGACGGTCCCTCACTCACAATGACCCACATGAGTTTTCCTGCAATCCAGGTCTGGTTTAGTGCTATTATGTGATCTGAACCTACCATCGTCCCTCCTGTTCATCACTGAGATGCTTAAGGACAGCAGCAGAACCGATGGTCTTTGGTTATGGAACGTCCCAAGAATTCAATCTCCACCTTAAAGCCTTCTCTGAGGAGAAGGATGCTTCCAGTGGTGTGCCCCAGGGATCTGTCCTTGGTCTGATTCTTTTTAACATCTTTGGTTAGTGATATGTGGAGTGGAGGAGTAGCCTAGTGGTTAGAACACTGGCTTAATAACCAAGCAACCAGGGTTCAAATCCCACTAGCACTCCTTGTGGCCTTGGGCAAGTCACTTAACCCTCCATTGCCTCAGAAGAAAGGCCTGGCAATCTACTTCCAGTGACACTGCCAAGAAAACCCAGGAGCTTCTGGGTCACCAGGGGTCAGGACTGACTCGAAGGCACACATTGCATTTTTGTTAGTGATATAGTGGAAGGGCTGTCGGGTAAGGTTTGCCTCTTTGCGGATGATACCAAAATCTACAATAGAATAGACACCCAGGAAGGTGTAGATAACATGAGGAGGGATCCAACTAAGCTTGAAGAATGGTCTAGAATTTGGCAGCTGCGATTTAATGTTAAAAAATGTAAGGTCATGCATTTGGGCTGCAGCAATCCAAGGGAGCAATATAGTATAGGGGGTGAAGTACTTTTGTCTGCTAAAGAAGAGTGGGACCTAGGCGTGGTTGTGTCTGATGATCTTAAAGTAGCTAAACAGGTAGAAAAGGTGATGGCAAAAGCTAGAAGGATGCTTGGGTGCATATGGAGAGGAATGGCTAGCAGAAAAAAGGAGGTGATAGTGCCTCTGTATAAGTCTTTGGTGCGACCTCATTTGGAGTATAGTGTGCAATTCTGGAGACCGCACCTTCACAAGGATGTGAACAGGATGGAGTCGATGCAGAGGGTGGCTACTAAAATGATTAGTGGTCTTCATTATAAAGCATATGAGGACAGACTGAAGGATCTTAATATGTACACCTTAGAGGAAAGGCGGGATAGAGGTGATATGATTGAGATGTTTAAATACCTCTGTGGCATAAATGTTCAGGGGGAGAGCCTCTTTCAATTGAAAGCAAGTTCTGCTACAAGAGGACATGAGATGAGGGTGAAGGGAGATAGATTCAGGAGTGATATGCAGAAATATTTATTTATGGAAAGAGTGGTGGATCCATGGAATAGTCTCCCAGTGGAGGTGGTAGAGATGAGGACAGTATCTGAATTTAAAAAAAGCATGGGACAAACACAGAGGATCTCTAAAGGAAAAAAGGGGACTGTTGTAGTTGTTGATATGGAAGGACAGACTAGATTGGCCATGTGGTCTTTTTCTGTCATCATATTTATATGTTTCTAAGCCAGATTACAGAACCCAAATAGGGCAACATCACACCTCCAAAATTTGCCCTACAGTTAACATACTTCACCAGTCCTAATCTATCCAGTGCTTACAGAAGAGCCAAACACCCTTCTAAGTTTCCTGTCTGACTTCCTCTTTGTAGATGCCAGAAAGCACTTTTTACTGCTACTACTGAACTTCAAAAATACTGACTTCAATAAAATGGTCGAGTACCTAAAGAGGAGATGACAGGGTGGAAGGAGATAAGGGAAGTGGGATTGTAATGGGCTAAACCAAAGGTGGCAATAAAAGGGGCAACAGATAAATAGGTAAAAAAAATAAATAAAAACAAGAGGAGAAGGAAACCTATTTGGTTTTCCAAAGAGGTGGCTGCTCAAATAAAGGCAAAAAACACAATTTTCGCAAAATTCAAAAGCTTGCAAACAGAAGAACACAGAAATGAATACAGGATCAAACTCAAAGAGTCAAAAAGGGAAATAAGGATAACAAAATCAAAGGCAGAGGAAAAGATGGCTAAAGATGTTAAGGGTGGCGACAAAACTTTCTTCAGGTATATTCGGGAAAGGAAGAAGATGAGTTGGAATTGCAGGACTCAGAAGTGCTGGGAAAGGACTCGTGGAAAGTGACATAGAAAAAGTGAAATTGCTAAACTAATACTTCTGCTCTGTTTTTACTAAAGAAAATCCTGGAGATGGACCAGCTGTGACTCCCAAATATAAAAATGGGAATGAAGTAGATACCACACCATTCACAGAAGACGAGGTGTTAGAACAACTTGCTAAACTGAAAATGGACAAAGCCATGGGACCGGATGGGATACATCCCAGGATACTGAAAAAGCTCAGAGAGGTTCTTGCAGGGCCATTACAGGATGTATTCAACAGATCCTTGGAAACCGGAGAGGTTCCTCAGGACTGGAGAATGGCTGATGTGGTACCTCTACACAAAAGTGGTGACAGGGAAGAAGTGTCAAACTACAGACTCGTGAGCCTTACCTCGGTGGTGGGAAAAGTAATGGAGGTGCTCCTGAAAGAGCGAATAGTGAACTTTCTCGAAACCAACAGGTTGCAAGATCCGAGGCAACATGGTTTTACTGAAGGACGGTCTTGCCAAACAAATCCGATTGAGTTCTTTGACTGGGTGACCAAGGATCTAGATCAGGGGCATGCGATGGATGTCATCTACCTGGATTTCAGCAAAGCCTTTGATACTGTTCCACATAGGAGGCTTGTTAATAAACTCAGTAGCTTGGGGATGGGTCCCAAGATGGTAAACTGGATTAGAAATTGGTTGACTGACAGACGACAGAAGGTGATGGTACATGGAGCTCACTCGGATGAAAGGAAGGTGATTAGCAGGGTGCCCCAGGATTCGGTCTTGGGCCCGGCACTGTTCAATGTATTTGTGAGTGATATTGCTGAAGGACTGAATGGAAAAGTCTGTCTTTTTGCAGATGACACAAAAATTTGCAACAGAGTGGACTCCCCCGAGGGAGTGGATAACATGAGGAAAGATCTACAAAAGCTGGAAGAATGGTCTAATGCTTGGCAATTACGATTTAATGCGAAAAAGTGCAGTGTCATGCACTTGGGTAGCAGAAATCCAAGGCAAATGTACGCAATAGGGGCGAGAGGTTGGTGTGCATGGTTCAGGAGAAAGACCTTGGTGTGATTATCTCTGATGATCTCAAGAAGGCAAAACAGTGCGACAAGGCGGTGGCAAAAGCCAGGAGGATGTTGGGCTGCATACAAAAAGGGATTACCAGCAGAAAGGATGAGGTACTTATGCCACTATACAGGTCGCTGGTGAGGCCTCACTTGGAATACTGTGTTCAGTTTTGGAGACTGGAAACTGTTCAGAGGAAGACGACCAAAATGATTTGGAGCCTGCGTAAGAAACCTTATGAGAAGAGACTTGATGACCTAAATATGTACACTTTGGAGGAGAGGAGGGATAGGGGAGATATGATTCAGACCTTTAAATATTAAAGAGGAACAATGAACAAACAAACCTCTTTCAAAGACGGGGAAGCTGCAAAACTAGAGGGCATAACATGAAGCTGCAAGGTGGTAAATTGAAAGGCAATGTCAGGAAATATTTTTTCACTGAAAGGGTGGTGGATGCTTGGAATGCCCTCCCGATGGAAGTGGTGGGGGCAAACACAGTGAGGGAATTCAAAACAGCATGGGACAAGCACAGCGGATCCCTTTACAGCAACAGGATAAAAACAAAATAAACTGAACCATCTACCTTCTCAACAAATAGGGATGTCCTACATGGAGTGGTGGGTCCACCCCTAAACAAAGACATGGGGAGGGGATGACCTGCCCAGAGCGTCAGGTGCACCTACTCTGGCCGTATTGCTGGGCAGACTGGATGGACCATGCTGGTCTTTATCTGCCGTCATTTACTATGTTACTACTACTTATCATTTGTATAGCGTTACAAGGCGTACATAGTGCTGTACATGTATATGTAAGAAGACAGTCCCTTCTCATTAGAGCTTACAATCTAGTCAAGACAGACCACACAACTAGGGTAATTCAAGGGGAAAGGCAAGATACAGATAGGTGATAAGCGGAGAATGAGGAGATCAGAATCCAAACGCAGCCTCGAAGAGGTGGGTTGATAGCCAGGATAGTAACAGGGCGAGGGAAGGGGCCCGACGCACAGACTCAGGTAGTTTGTTCCAAGCATATGGAGCAGCGAGATGGAATGAGCGAAGTCTGGAGTTGGCAGTGGCAGAGAAGGGCACAGATAAAAGGGTTCTGCCAGAGGAGCAGAGTTCCTGAGGAGGGGTGTAGAGAGAGAAGTGGTGTGAGCAGCTGCAGAATGAAGGCACTTATAGGTCAGCAGGAGAAGTTTGAATTGAATGCGGAAACTGATGGGGAGCTGGTGAAGTGACTCGAGAAGAGGGGTTATGTGAGCAAGATGTTTCTCGGAGAGAGCTTAAATGCTTCATGTTCTTGAACAAGTTAAAACTTGGCTGCCTTTGGGTAGGGAATGGATAATGGGAGGAATCACTAGAGTGCAGTATAACCTTTACCCAAGTTTGATCAATGTGACCATTGAAGGAAATTACAAGACTCGACGAGCCTGATTCAGTCAAAGTAGGGAGTTAATCAGGTTTCCATACACAACAAGCGTCACTCACTCTTCCAAATCCAAGTTCAAGTTAAAGCACAAAGCAGGAATTTTCCTGACTGAGACCAGACAATCTAAATTTTGTACATAATAGAGAGTTAAGTAACTTGTCTAAGATCACAAAGTTGTGTGTACAACAGAAGCAGGACTCGAACCCCAGCCTTTGGGGGTTTTAGCCCACTGCTGTGACCACTAGGGCACCCTGCACTTTCTTGTTGCTGGGAACATGTGTTTTTCAGATCGCAGGCCTGAGACGCATCAGTACCACAGAAGGTTGGGTAAAGGGAGAGAAGGCCCAGAGCAGGAAGACACGACTCGGTCACTGCAAGAGAGTAAAGTGAGGTCTCATTACATTACGGAAAAGTAACATTTCTTATACCATAAGAGGCATCATTTGCTCTACCTGTTAACTAATATGTGAGACCTTTGGATCAAGCAGGGGTGCCCTATCCTTTAAGAAGCAGTGTGCAGCAAAGCGAGCTCACATAGTATTCTGCTTGGTTACACTGTCCATCCGGGGCCATTTCTCCAGATGGGTTAGTTTTGCACACACCTTGACAGTCATGAACCTCACTCCTAAGTCAGGGTCTGTGGAGTATATGCAAGTATGAATCACTCTCCCATACTTGACGGGGTGGTCTCTCAAGAAGACCATAGCTGAGGCATAAGGGCAGAACAGAGCTTGCTCTACTTCTATTTTATTTACTTGGCTTCTGAGTTGCTATTTCATAATGAACTCTAAGCAATGTACAACGTAAAATACAGCTCTCTTCTTGCCCCCGTTTCCCCCTCCCTTAATTCTCTGTGCTCTCATCCTTATCCTCTGCTTCCCCTCCCCCCCCCCCTCATTCCCCCGCAATTCTCTGAATGTGCTGCAACACAGCTGGGGGAGAAGGTTACCAGCTTTTTGGAGACAAATCTAAGACACTCATCCAAACGTCAGCCAGGTGGAGGAGGGAGGCTTACTTCCAGGATTGCGCAACAGGGGTGGGGGAGGGAAGATGAGTCATTCTCTTCTCCCATCTAACTCATGACAGCAACAATATCACTTCCAGGCAAACAAATCACCAAAGAAACAGAAACAGTGATGCGTTTCCCCACTGTACTATGCAAAATACAACTGCAGATGTAAATTCCTAAAACTGGAAGATTCCAATCATTATATTGAAAATAAAAATTGTTTTTCTACATGTCTGAACATTTTTACCTCATCATCTGACTTCCAGTCTCTGGTTTCTGCTTTTCTCTGTCTGTCTTCTCTTCACGTTGTTCCTACAGTGACCTGTCCATTTGTCATTTCTTTTCTTCACGTCCTCTCCTACATCCGGCATTGACCTTTCAGCTTTATTCCATTTATTTTTCTGCTTCTCTGTCCATTCTGATTTCATCCCTCCTCCTCAATCAGTCCTCAGTCTCTCCTTTTTTTTACTGCATCTACCTACAGTTTTCATCTCTCTCACCCCAGTCCTCACGTTCTCCATCTCTCTCCCTCCTTCCCCACCCTCTCACTAACCCCCTCTTCTCTCCTTATCCCTTCTCCCCGCTCGTTGTCCAACATTTTCCTTTCTCTCCTCTTCCCACTCTCCCAGTACAGCATTTCTCCTTACCCCCTCCTCCAGGCGTCTAGCATCTTCCCTTCCTTACCACCCCTCAGGTGTCCATCTTTCTTTCCCATCACTATTTTTAAAAAGGGTTCCAGGGGTGATCTGGGAAATTACAGACCGGTGAGCCTGACGTCAGTACCAAGGAAAATGGTAGAAACCATCATAAAGAACAAAATTACTCAGCATGTAGATAGTCATTGCCTAATGGGAGACAGCCAACATGGCTTTAGAGAAGGAAGATCTTGTCTTACTAATCTGTTATGTTTTTTTGAAGGTGTGAATAAACAGGTGGACAAAGGTGAGTCAGTTGATATTGTGTATCTGGACTTTCAGAAAGCTTTTGACAAAGTCCCCCATCAGAGACTTTTGGCGAAGCTAAAAAGTCATGGGATAGGAAGCAGTGTACTATTGTGGATCGGGAACTGGTTAAAAGATAGAAAGCAGAGGGTAGGGCTAAATGGCCAATATTCCCAATGGAAAAAGGTGAATAGTGGAGTACCCCAGGGATCTGTACTGGGTCCGCTGCTTTTTGACATATTCATAAATGACCTGGAAAAGGGAATAACTAGTGATGTTATCAAATTTGCAGATGACACAAAACTGTTTAAAGTTGTTAAAACCCAAGAGGATTGTGGAAAACTGCAGGAGGATCTGGATAAATTGAAAGACTGGGCATCCAAATGGCAGATGAAATTTAATGTGGACAAGTGCAAAGTTATGCACCTAGGAAAGAACAACCCACACTATAGTTACACGATGCAAGGCTCCACATTAGAAACCACCACCCAGGAAAAAGATTTAGGAGTCATCGTGGATAACATGTTAAAACCCTCCGCCCAGTGTGCAGCGGCGGCCAAGAAAGCAAATAGAATGCTAGGTATCATAAGGAAAGGGATGGAGAATAAAACAAAGGATATTATAATGCCTCTGTATCGCTCCATGGTACGACCGCACCTTGAATATTGTGTGCAATTCTGGTCACCGTATCTTAAAAAGGACATAGCGTTATTAGAAAAAGTACAGAGAAGAGCCACCAAATTGGTGAAGGGGATGGAAGGCTACTCCTATGAAGAGAGGCTAAAAAGGTTAGGGCTCTTTAACCTGGAAAAGAGACGGCTGAGGGGAGATATGATAGAAGTCTATAAATTAATGAATGGAGTGGAACGGATAAACGTGGATCAATTGTTTACGCTATCAGAATATAGAAAGACTAGGGGACATGTAATGAATCTACAGGGTAAACTATTTAAGACAAATAAGAGAAAATATTTTTTCACTCAACGTGTAATCAAACTCTGGAATCTGTTACCGGAGGATGTAGTAAGGGCTGTTAGTATAGCTGGGTTTAAAAAAGGTTTGGACAAGTTCCTGGAGGAAAGGTCCATAAACCACTATTAAAAAGGGACCCAGGATATCAATGCTTGACCCAGTACAAGCATTGTGGAACCTGTGTCTTTTGGGGATATTGCTAGGTACGTATGACCTAGATTGGCCACTGTTGGAAACAGGATACTGGGCTTGATGGACCTCGGTCTGACCCAGTATGGCATGTCTTATGTTCTTATCTCCCCCTCTCCCTCTCTCTCCTCCTGTTCCCAGCATGTCCTCTGTATCCAGCCCAGCATCTGCCCTCCATCCCAGCCCATCCCATGTTCACTTTGTCTGTCTTCCACCTCCCCTGCCCTGTGGCCAACATCTTCCTGCCACTTCCCCCTGGCCTACTTCTGCCACTGCTACTGCCTCTCTCAATGTCTGTGGCAGCCATTGCCCAATCTCTCTTTCCCCTCCCCTCCAGCTACAACCCAATGTCTCTCTCTCTCTCTCTCCTCTTGCCCCCAGCAGCCACCACCCAATCTCTCTCTTTTCTTATCCCCCCTAAGCCATCATCTGATCTCTCTCTCTTTCTCCTTGCCCCCTCGTAGCCATCATCCAATCTCTCTCTCTTCTTACCCTCCCCAGCCATCATCCAATCTCTCTTTTCTTATCCCCCCCAAGCCATCATCTGATCTCTCTCTTTCTCCTTGCCCCCTCGCAGCCATCATCCAGTCTCTCTCTTTTCTTACCCCCCTGCAGCCAACATCCAATTTCTCTCATTTCTTACTCTCCTCACAGCCATCACCCGATCTCTCTCTCCTTGCCCCCCACAGCATCACCCGATCTCTCTCTCCTTATCCCCCCTTGCAGACATCACCCAATCTCTCTCTTTTATTACCTCCCCACAGCCAGCACTTGATCTCTCTCTCTCTCCTTGCCCCCCCCCCCCGGCAGTCATCATCCGATTTCTCTTTACTTACCCTCCTGCAGCCATCACCTAATCTCTCTCTCCTTATCCTCCCTGTGGCCATCACCCGATTTCTCTTTTTTTATTACCTCCCCCACAGCCAGCACCTGATCTCTCTCTCTCTCTCTCCTTGCCCCCCACAGTCAGCACCCAATCTCTCTCTCCTTGTCCCCTCTTTGTATCACTGATCCGTTCTTTCTTGGTTGGATGGCAGATAGGAAGTTAAAACATCCACAGGGCTTTGAAGTCCATGTGCACACTGTACGTTTGATATGCAACACAAGCATTAGCCCCAAAATCCCATGTTGTTTTAACTTCCTGTCTGTCACAGCACTGAAAAGAACTGATTAGTGTTGGTTTGTGCAGAGGGGACAAGGAGAGAGAGAGAGAGTCGGTGGGTGGCAGCTGGGGGGTACTCACTGTGCCAATGGTGCTAGTGATGGGAGGGTGCCTGGCATGGCACCTCTGTTCCCACTACTGGAATCGGGGACAGGAGGCGGTCAACGAGGTAGGAGTTGGGGCAGAGCCCTGAAATCAGGGACGTCTGGTAACCTTACTAGAGGAGCAGCAGGAGTGTGAGCTGCTCCTCCCCATCTGTGCCAGGCCTGTGAACATGACAGGAGCTCACAGGCTGCTGCTTTATGTATCCTGATTGTGTGTAGAAACATAGAAACGTGACAGCAGATAAAAACCATATGGCCTATCTACTACAGTCCCTTATATTCCTTTAGAGACCTTCTGTGTTTGTCCCATGCTCTTTTGAATTCCAAAACTGTCCTCATCACTATTACTTCCACCAGGGGCAGCAGAAGACCTTTTTCTTTGGAAGGGACCTAAGCACCACCCCAAGCTCCAGCCTAACTCTGTACCATGGGCAGAGACCCTTCATGTTGTGCCCTCAGAGATCTGATCTCCCGCAGGCAGACAGGAACGGTCTTTGCCGCGGTCAAGGCTTTGTCTGCCCATGGGGGATGGGATCTCCACAGGTAGCCTGCTGCCTGCCATGCTGCAATTTTTGTTGGGCCAGGGCCTGTGTGGCACACCCCTTTCTGAAGCCTATGGTCTCCATTGGGAGACTATTCCACACACCTACCACCATCCCTTCCATCCCTCATGTTCTCAACCTCTCACTCTCTACTGCAACTGTTCCTGCAGCCTTCAAGCACGCTGTGGTCATACCTCTCCTCAAGAAACCTTCAATAGACCCTACCTGTCCTAATTATCGACCCATCTCCTTCCTCCCCTTTGTTTTTAAACTACTTGAACATGTGGTTCACTGCCATTCCCTTGACTTTCTCTCCTCTCGAGCCCTGCTGGATCCACTGCAATCTGACTTTTGTCCTTTACATTTATTTATTTATTTAATTAATTAATTAATTAATTAACACATTTTCTATACCGCTTTATCCTTGAGTTAAAACGGCTTACATTGCAACTTGGTAACATTTTATATTAAAACAGTAATGCGTGAGAACAGTTCATAGATTAATATAATATATAACTAGTAACTTATTAATTTCTATATGGTAGCTTCTATTGAAATGGCTCTTGTCAAAGTCTCCAGCGACCTATTTCTGGCAAAATCCAAGGTCCTTTACCTGATCCTCATCCTCCTAGGCCTTTCTGCTGCTTTTGACACTGTTGACCACCTCCTTCTCCTCGATACCTTCTCCTTGCTTGGTTTTAAGGGCTCTGTGCTATCCTGGTTCACTTCTTATCTCTCCCATCACTCTTTCAGCATTTATGCTGGTGGATCCTCCTCTGCTGCTACCCCACTCTCAGTTGGTGTACCCCAAGGGTCTGTCTTGGGTCCTCTCCTTTTCTCTCTCTATACCCAATCTCTTGGTGCACTTATCACCTCCCAGGGTTTTCAGTACCATCTTTATACTGATGATTCTCAGATCTACCTCTTTACATCTGAAATCTCTCTGGTAATCCAGGGCCGGATCTCTGCCTGCTTATCTGATATTGCTGCCTGGATGTCTCACCGCTGTTTGAACATGACCAAAACCTAAACCCACCCTCCCCCTTCCTCCTTTGTCAATCTCTGTGGATAATGCTCTATTACTCCCTATTTCCTCAGCTTGCAACCTTGGGGGTCGTCTTTGACTCCTCCCTCTCCTTCTCCACACACATCCAACTGATAGCTAAAACCTGTCACTTCTTTCTCTATAACATCAGCAAAATTCACCCTTTCCTCTCTGAACACATTACTAAGACGCTTATCCGCTCTTTAGTCACTTCTTGTCTAGATTATTGCAACATCCTCCTTGCTGGTCTCCCTCTGAATCATCTCTCTCCCCTTAGAAACATAGAAACATAATGGCAGAAAAAGACCACATGGCCTATCTAGTCTGCCCTTCCATCAACTACAATAGTGCCCTTTTTTCCTTTGGAGATCCTCTGTGTTTGTCCCATGCTTTTTTAACTTCAGATACTGTCCATGTCTCTACCACCTCAACTGGGAGACTATTCCACTCATCTACCACTCTTTCCGTAAAAAAATATTTCCGCATATTACTCCTAAGTCTATCCCCCTTCACCCTCATCCTATGTCTTCTTGTAACAGAGCTTGCTTTCAATCGAAAGAGGCTCTCCTTCTGTGCATTTATTCCATTTAGGTATTTAAACATCTCTATCATATCTCCCTTATCCTGCCTTTCCTCTAAAGTATACATATTGATATTTAAGTCTGTCCTCATATGCTTTATAATGAAGACCACTAACTATTTTAGTAGCCACCCTCTGCACCGACTTCAACCTATTTATATCCTTTTGAAGGTGCGGTCTCCAGAATTGCACACAATACTCCAAATGACATCGCACCAACGACTTATACAAAGGCATTATCACCTCCTTTTTTCTGTTGACCATTCCTCTCCCTATACACCCAAACATCCTTCTAGCTTTTGCTGTCACCTTTTCTACCTGTTTAGGTACTTTAAGTTTGTCAGACAAAATTACACCCAGGTTCTGCTCTCTTTCGTGGACAGAACTACTTCACCCCTACACTGTACCGCTCTTTTGGATTTTTGCAGCCCAAATGCATAGCCCTGCATCTTTTAGCATTAAATTTCAGCTGCCAAATTCTACACCATTCTTCAAGCTGAGCTGAACCCCTCCTCATGTTATCTACATCTTCCTGGGTGTCTACTCTATGGCAGATTTTGGTATCATCCTCAAACAAGCAAATATTACCTAACAGCCCTTCTGCAATATCACTAACAAAGATGTTAAAAAGTATCGGACAAAGGACAGATCCCTGCGGCACACCATTGGTAATCACCTCCTCCTCAGAGTGAGCTCCATTTACCTGTACCCTTGTTGTCCACCACACAACCAATTTCTAACCTAATCAGTAACTTTAAAGTCCATCCCTAGGGTGCTCAGTTTGTTTATAATTCACCGGTGCGGAACAGTGTCAAAGGCTTTACTGAGATCTAAGGCTCTCATTCTGTCCAACTCCTTGGTCATCCACATCTAGGGCTCTCCCTATGTCCAACTCCCTGGTCACCCAGTCAAAGAAATCCCTCTGGGGAATCCATGCTGCCTTTGATCCTGCAATCCACTTTACTCCATAAACCTCACTAGTCTCTCTTTTAGTAGCCTGTCCAATAATTTACTAACTACAGAGGTTAGACTAACCAGCCTGTAGTTCTCAATGTCATCCTTACGTCTGCTTTTGTGTAAAGGTACCACATGTGCCTTTCTCCAGTCCTCCAGCACCACTCCCGACTTCAAAGAAGGTCAGACAGTGGAGTCATTAGAATGTCCCAAAGTTCCCTCAGTATCCCATCTGTACCCATCGCTTTGTCTACTTCTAGTTTATCTAGTCCCTCTCGAACAGTCTTCTGAAAATTGGTCAAATTCCCCATTGCTTCTGTTCCTATTTGTGGGTTTCTGAGGTCCTGGCCCTTTATCTGTGAACACAGAACAGAAATATTTGTAAAGCAATTCTGCTTTATCCTCATCAGTTTCTACATATTCCTACCCTTCACCTTTGAGTCTGACAATACCACTTTTGCCTTTCATCCCCTCACTAATATATCTGAAAAATGTCTTGTCCCCCCATTTTATTGCATTGGTTCTTTCTTCTTTTTGTATCTCTGCTTTCCTGTCTACTTTGCTAGCTTCTCTAAATTTTTCCAAATATGGATGCCTGACTTCCTCTCTCTGTGATCTCTTGTATTTCATGAAGGCCTCCCTCTTTTTCTTCACTATTTCAGCTACTTTTGAGAACCATAGCAGTCTCCTTTTCCTTTTACATTTATTTACCTTTCTAACAAAAAGGTTTGTTGCCCTTAAAATATCCCTTTTCAGTTTTGCCCACTGTTTTTCTACATCCCCCAGCTGTTCCCATCCTGCTAACAACTCCTTGGTGTATTGTTCCATCTTGGCAAAGTTAATCTTCCTAAAGTCTAAGATCCTTATTTATTTATTATTTATTTAGCTTTCTTATATACCGCGCTATTAAGATCAGTGCGGTTTACAGCGAACAGAACAATAGTACAATGTAACAAAAACACATTGTGCTAACAATGAACAGGGTAATAACTTGGTGAGAACTATTTACAGCACATTTTACAAAGTTACAGAATATTCACCATTGAGTAGGATTGATGGAACTGGTTTAAGCCAAGGGAAGCGCTGATTATCGATTCTCTCGTTGGCGTAAAGTATTGGGGCAGATATGGAAGGGGGTCGGGGGGCCTATTACATGTTTCTCTGGTTTGCCTTACTTTTGAATGGATTTTATCATCCGTAGTCCTAATACTGAACCACATCATCTGGTGATCCCTGGATGCGAGATGATCTCCCATTGTGACATCAGAAACACATTCACCACTGGTAAGCACTAAGTCCAGTATGGCACCATCACGTGTGGGTTCTGTTACCAGTTGCCTGAATAGTTCTCCCTTCAATCTTTTCAAAAGTCAGTTGCAAGGCTGATCTTCTGCCAGCCTTGATATGTTCATATAACCCCTCTTTTCAAGTCATTTCTTTGGTTCCCTGTCCATTTCCATATCCAGTTCAAACTTCTCCTACTGACCTATAAGTGCATTCACTCTGCTGCTCCTCACTACCTTTCCTCTCTCATCTCTCCCTATACTGTTCCTCGGGAACTCTGCTTTTCTGTCAGATCCCCTCTAACTGTGCCCTTCTCTTCTACTGCCAACTCCAGATTTTGATCCTTCCACCTTGCTGCTCCTTATGCCTGGAACAAACTACCTGAGTCTGTGCGTCAGGCTTCATCACTGGCCCTTTTCAAATCCAGGCTGAAAACTCACTTCTTCACTGCTACTCTGCTATGTGTTTCCTTGCCATTCCCCTAGATGTATCTTTGTCGTCAGCTGTTGTGTAGTCTGTCTTGACTAGATTGTAAGCTCTGATGAGCAGGAACCATCTCTTACATGTGTCTGTACGGTGCCATGCATGCCTTGTAGTGCTATACGAATGATCAGTAGTAGTAGTAATAGCACTTTCCATAAAGAAATATTTCTGCATATTACTCCTGAATCTATCTCCTTCACCTTCATCCTATGCTCACTTATTACCAAGCTTTCTTTCAATTGAAAGATGCTCTCACCCTGTGCTTTTATGCCATGGAGGTGTTTAAACATCTCTATCATACCTACTTTCTCCCACCTTTCCTCCAAAGTATACATATTGAGATCTGTAAGTCTGTCCTCATATGCTTTACAGTGAAGCCCACTCACCATTTTGGTAGCCACCTTCTGCACCAACTGCATCCTGTTTATATCCTTTTGAAGGTGTGGTCTCCAGACTTGCACACAATGCTCCAAATGGGGTCTCACTAACGCTTTATACAGAGGCACTATCGCCTCCTTCATCTTGCTGGCCATTCCTCTCCCTATGCACCCAAGCATCTTTCTGGCCTTCACCATCACCTTCTCTACCTGTTCAGCCATCTTAAGATCATCAGAAACAATCATGCCCAGGTCCCATTCTTCTTTGATAGACAAAAGTACCTCATACCCTATACTCTACTGCTCCCTTGGACTTTCAGCCCAAATGCATGACCCTACATTTTTTTTAGCGTTAAATATCAGCTGCCAAATTCTCAACCATTCCTCCAGCTTTGCTAGATCCCTCCACATGTTATCTACTCCTTCCGTGTGTTTATTGCAGATTTTGGCAAACTTTACCCAATAGCCCTTCCCCAATATCACTAACAAAAATATTAAAAATAATTGGACCAGAACAAATCCCTGTGGCACACCATTGATAATACTATGGTCGATATGAGCAGTAGGAAGTGCATTCTTGCAGCCTTCATCTATGATACTGGGCATAGGTACAGCAGGCAGGTGGTTGTTTTGATGTATGAGATGATAGAGTCCAGTTCTTCAGGGGGTAGGTCTCTGAAGGTGGTCCACGCCTGTATAGTGTTTGCCATCCTGCTTGCAGCAGGTATGGTAAACATGAGGGGGGGGGGTGATATAGCCATGCTTGGACTGTAAGTAGTAAGGCATGTCTTGGGGGTTGAGAGTGTTGTCTTGGAGTGGTTGAGTGGAATCCCTTGTGAAGGATCAGTCCAGGTTGAAGAGTTCTCTGGGCTTGTTGAGGGCTCAGAGGAGAATGTTATGGTAGTATCCCTGTTTGGATTTGAGTGTGCTGTTACAGTATGCTTTTAGCTTGTGTTGTGCAGTTTGGATTTGCTCCATTTTTTTTTTAATACTGTGCTCTTTAGAATCAGTGCAGTTTACATGTATACTAACAGGTGCTTTTTATTCCCTTGTCCCTGAAGGGCTCACAATCTAAGTGTTAAGTGGCATGCCCAAGGCCACAAGGAATGGCCATGGGACTAGAGAGCCCAGTCCCTCCAGCCTGAGGTTGCTTGTCCCCATGTGGGAATTGAACCCCCAGCCTTCTGGCCTGAGGTAACCTGTCCCAACCACTGAACCACTCCTTCCCCATTGGGGTTTGATTTGGTGGAGCACCCACTTCTGCTCTCTTAGTTTGGCAGAGTACCATGGCGTGTGTCACCGCTGCTTTGAGGATTTGGCTTAGGGGGGTGCAGTGGCAGCAGTGGAGATGGTTGAATGCCAGGTGCTGATTGCTGCTTCAAGATCTGTTTTTATTTCTGTTGATAGATTCTTCAGAGCTGGAAGTGTGTTTTGCAAGGAGTGTTCATCAAAGGTTTACAAACTGTCTCGTTGTGGGGTCGCATCTCGTGATGCATAGGTAATGTGTTGTTGGGGGTAGCGTGAAAGTGACAAGGTGGTGGTCCAACCAGGGTACGGCGGCTGTGGCTGGAGGGATGTACTTGGGTGAGGTCAGCAAGGGGTCAGGGAAGAAAAGCCAAGTTGAAGAATTCCACCTTTGGAGTGGGTTGATGTGGAGATGAGTTGCGTATATTGCAGGTTTCTCATGGTCTGGAGGAAAGTGGCGCTCTGGTTGTCAGAAGCCGATCTTAGGTTTAGGACCCCAAGGAGGATAAAGTGTTTCCAGCGGGATGTATGGGAGCAGACTGTATCCAGCAGAGTTTTGAGTTCCTTGGCCTTGTGGAGTGGAGCCCTGTACGCAAGACAGATGGTGAAGTGCTTGTTCACAACTGTGAGGATGTCTATGACTGGTGTGGAAAGAGTGTTGATGCTCTCAAATTCCAGGGCTTTTCTAGAGAGGATACAGATGCCCCGTCCTCTGCTGCTGGTGCATGGACAGTTGTGAATATTGTGGATGATGGTATTGAGCTGGTTTAGGAGAACATTGTCGCCAATGGAGAACCATGTTTCAGTAATGCACATGAGGTCTATGTTGTCGTCGGAGATGTGATCGTGCAGGGTCTGTGTTTTGTTGTGGGCAGAGCATGCATTGATCAGGGAGCATCTGACGAGGTTTCTGGTGTGCATGTGAGGGAGCGTAGCAGTTTCTATCGTGACGGGCAGCAGGTGTCTGGGTCTTCTGTGGTGGGGTAGGTACTGTGGTCGAACTATGGTCTCGATGGCTTTAGTCTACAGATTTGAATGATGGGGATAGGGCAGGGGTGGCACGCAATAGCAGTATTTACTTGTAGGCCTAGTAGAGAGAGGTCTAGGAGTAGGAGGGCAATGGGTGCACTAAGAGAGGTAGGCCACATGATGCTGTCCTTGGTGTGCTTGCTGGGGGTCTCAGGAGACTGCTGTATGAGTTAAAGATGTGTGGCGGTGGTGTGCTGTCCATGCGATCTGTGATGGTTGGTGCGCTGTCTTAGGGGAATGGAGCCTAGGTCTGGGCTCTATGTGGCTGGTCTATGGCTGTTGGTGCAGCTTCGTTAGATGTACAGAGCTGCAGTGTGCTCATGAGGGGGCTCTGTGACATTCTAGCCTCGTGTGTTGCTGCAGATTCAATAGTTCCTATGGCGTGGGCCATTCGGGGTGGTCCATGCCAAAGGGCCCTTTGGCGAGCCCTGCCAGATTTGGGCGTGCCTTGGAGAGTGCCTTGCTTTAAAGGAGCTGATTCCAATGCTCTAGGCATTAAAGCATGGGGGGGAGCTTACCTCCATGCTGTGTATCAGTTCTTTCCCCCTGAGAGCAATGGCAGAGCGGCAGGAACTGGGCAATACAGCAGTGATTCTCTGGGTGTGTGTGAGTGTGCTGTGTGATCCATGTGTGTGTGTAAGTGATGCAAAGAGGTCTGTTGTCCTGCAGAGTGCCTTGCTTTAAAGGAGCCAATTCCGGAAGGCGGTGATGCTCTGGGTGTCAGAGTGTGGAAAACTGGATTAAAGTAGTTTGATCTGTATTACTCCCTGTTGTTGTTATGTGCCATTGAGTCGGTGTTGACTCATGTCCACTGTTCCCTCTAAGCTGTGCGCGTGTGCGCGCGCACACACCTCGCCGAGCGAGCGCACATACTTTACAACAGAGCGCACAAAAATTACAGCTCTGATTCTGATAGAAAACAACCCAAACGTCTTAAAATTAAAAATTTATGATTGTAATTACTAGAAATTTCCCACTTCATTTAGTAATCGTCTATTTTCATTTAATTTGATTGAAATCAATGTGGTGTACATACTGTATTCTGACGTGTAGTCAAATTTTAAAGTATATAACTCCGAGTGTCGTTATGTGGCGCACAAAAATTTAACCTTCCTTCAAAAGCTGCACACAGCTGATATTTTATGCACACACAGCCTACAGAAAATTAGAGGGAACATTGCTCATGTCACTCCTCTGGATAGTTGTCCTAAACTGCTTTTGGTCTTCAGTCAGGCAGCTCATTGTTGATAGAGAGGTATCCATGGCTGCTGTTGTTTTATTGATCTATCTCATTGCTGGCCTTTCTCTTCTGCATTGGCCTTCAACCTTGTCAATCATAATGTCTTTCTATAATGATCTCTCAAAGTCTTGTCATCTGATGCTCTAAAGAAAGCTTAGGTTTTATCTCCTCTAGTACTGACTGGTTTGTTCTTTGACCAATACCAGTCTCCACATTATTCACATCAGGTATACATGTCTCAAAATAGAAGGAGAAAAAAGCCTCAGAATCCAATGAAGTAGGGGCACTGGCACAAAATAAATAGATCACAAGCCCAATCCTCCTAACCTTCTCATCTACTGCTAACTCTGGGAATTTGCTGCTCCTTATGCCTGGAACAAACTACCTGAGTCTGTACGTCAGGTGCCTTCTCTGACCATTTTCAAATCTAAGTTAAAAGCTCACCTCTTTTGGATCTTGACTCACCTGATCTTTGTGTTTCCCCCTAGATGTATCCCATTTCTACACCTACTTTGTTGTCTGTCTTGACTAGATTGTAAGCTCTGGTGAGCAAGGACTGTCTCTTACATGTCTGTGCAGCACTGTGTAAGCCTTGTAATGCAATGTGTGCCTTCAAGTCAGTCCTGTCTCCTGGTGACCCAGAGGCTCCTGGGTTTTCTTGGCAGTGTCACTGGAAGTAGATTGCCAGGCCTTTCTTCTGAGGCAATGGAGGGTTAAGGGACTTGCCCAAAGCCATAAGGAGTGCTAGTGGGACTTGAACCCTGGTTGCTTGGTTACCAAGCCAGTGTTCTAACCACTAGGCTACTCCTCCACTCCTAAGTCTTGTAGTGCTATACAAATGCGTAGTAGTAGTAGTAGTAGTAGTAGACATCAATGGCTCTGAAAAACTCCTTCCATTAGTTTCCCAATTATGATTAATATCTGCAATCACTCAGAGCATGTTCATATCTAAAATCCAAGTTCTCAGGAAACATGTCATGCATATACTACACTCAAAATGAAAACCACTTATCTTCACACAATGTTGTTGCTTGCCACCTCCATACATCAAGCTCTCATCAGGCTCCCCAATGCCACACACAGGGCCGGCTGAGCGTTTTGCTAACTGCTTCCTCAAGGGATGCACAACTTGTCTTCAAAAAATCATACTCTGTAGCACAGTATACCCCTGGTTTCACTCCTATCTTTTCTCCTGCTCCTATACTGGTCTCTCTCTTACCACCCCAATGGTTTCCTCTGAACCTTTCCCCTTATCCTGTGGTGTCCCCCAGGGGTCTGTATTAGCCCCCCTTCTTTTCATTCTGAGCTCTTCTGGTTCAACAATATGGGATTTCTGCCTTCTATTACACTGATGATCTTCTCCCCTTCACCCTGATCTTCTCCCCTTCATCCTGATCTCTCTCCCCTTCATCCTGATCTCTCTCCCCTTCATCCTGATCTTCTCCCCTTCACCCTGATCTTCTCCCCTTCACCCTGATCTCTCTCCCCTTCATCCTGATCTTCTCCCCTTCACCCTGATCTCTCTCCTCTAAATTCTTGTCTTGTCACTTGAACATCACTAAAACGCTCGGCATTTGGTTCACGCATGGCAGTCCCTCCCCTCTTTTGCTGGTTCCCCTCTTCCTATGGTGTCCAGTTTCCGGTATCTTGGGTTTTCTTTGACTCAAATCTCTCTTTTCAGGATCACATCTCTCACATCACAAAAACTTCATTTTTCTTTCTTCACCAGATTCGAGCAATTCGCCCTTTTCTTACTCCCCAGGCACTCACTATCCTCATGCTGTCCCTTATAATGTCTCGCGTCAATTTTTGTAATTCAGTCTTCTTAGGTCTACTTCAATCCCAACTTCATAGGCTACAGGGAATCCAAAACACGGCCACACGGATCATTTCACACTCTGCTCCCCGTGACCATATTACACCGCTCCTGATTCACCATCACTGGCTGCCCATTCACTTTCGCACTCGTTTCAAACTCCTCACCCTAGTCCATCAAGTCCTCTATACACACACACCGTAATACCTGGCAGACCTTATCCAATTTCATACTCCTAGTCGCTCCCTCAGGTCTTTACACATTAATCGTCTTCACCTCCCTTCCCCCTCCTGTGTTCACCTCCAGTCCACCCGCACTTCTGCTTTCTTTTTCATTGGACCTGCACTTTGGAATTCCCTGCCCACCTCACTCAGACTCGAGCAACACCACACTACTTTCAAAACTCACCCGAAGACCCATCTTTTCTCCGAAGCCTTTGACCTCCCCTCTCCTTTTGTGTGATATCGCCCCTTACCATTCCCCTTCTTGTCTTGGTTTTCTCTGTTATTTCATATGCATGTCTGTCCTCTAACTGTCCTGTCAACGATGTAATTTCTTTTCTTCTTTTCCGGCCAGTGGTCTTTTCCTTATAATTTGAATATTGTAAACTGCTCTGCTGTAACTACGAATGGCGGTATATCAAATAAATAAACATTAAACATTCAATACCGTGAGAGAAAGCAGAAAAACATATCATCAAATCAAAACACGTTCCGTGAACAGTCCACAAGACAGGTTGGTTCTTTGGACAGTCCATAGTATACACAGTATTCTTTGCCAGCACCATAATTCAAAGGCATCGATTTTCTTTCTATCTATCTTTTCCACTGTCCAGCTTTTGCATCCATATGATGTTATTGAAAATATCGTAGTTTGGACAAGTCAAATCTTTCTATGGAGAGAGACATTTCTGCTAGAGAATCTAGTCTAGGTCTTTCATAGCCATTTTGCCAAGAGCAATGCATCGTCGGATTTCTCATCTGCTTGTTGGTTCTTTATTGATATTGATCCAAGCAGGTTAAAGTTGTCCACTATTTCAATTTCTTCTCCATCAACGATGAACTTAATAGATTTTGCCAGTTGTCAGGATCTTTGTCTTCTTTATGTTAAGATGCAGACCCATTTTAAGACTATGCTCCTTGATCTTGAGAAGCAAATGTTTCCGATCGTCTTCCCTTTCAGCCAGTATTGTGGTGTCATCAGTATTGCGAAGGTTGTTGATGAGTCTTCCACCAGTCTTCACACCTCGGTTGTCTTCATAGAGTCCTGCTTCTCTGATGATTTGTTCTGCATATAAGTTAAATAGGGAGGGGGAAGGTATGCAGCCTTGTCATACACCTTTGCTGATTTTAATTCATTCTGTTTCTCCTTGTTCCATTTGAATTATTGCTTCTTGATCAATATAGAAGTTGTGCAAGAGAACTATCAAGTGTTCTGGTATACCCATGTTTCTTAATGTGGCCCAGAGTTTCTCATGGGTACATAATCAAAAGAACAACTCCCCACCTTACTCAAGATTACCCAGTACTCTCTTACACAAGGCTACATGCCCTCTGTTCTTAAGAATGCTTCCATTCATCCAATAATCAAAAGTGCCTCATCAGGAGGACTTCCAAGATGGTGGACTGAAGGGATCGTTGTGCGGCAGTGTCTGTTTCCTTATGGGTAAAAGTAAGGCTAAAGGAGCTATGAAACCCTCTCTTGCCCCTACAGCCTCATCCCCCTTACCTTTTCAAGTGGTTGGACCACTTGATCAGTTTCTGGTGCCGCAGCAGCAGTCGGGAGAGCCAGCGGTTCAGAGCCCTTGGGACCTCTCGGCGGAGTTTGGCAGCTCGGTGGGAGGCTCCAGGCCTGACATCTCACTGCTGGAGCAGTGGCGCCCTCCTAAGGAACCTCTACTGGTGTAGAGCTCGGTGCAGCCGGTGGAAGCCTCTGCCCCCCCCCCATGGGCCGGAGGGGGGAGTTGAGAGCAGAGGGTCGACTGCATGGGGAAGTGGTAGTGACGCTGCTTCATCTCCCCCCAGTGTTTCAGAGGGCCCTGCAATAACTAGGAGGTCTTCTGGCAGGTTGGCTAATGCCTTGCCTGCTTCTGGCGCTTCAGTTTTGGAGCAGCGGCTCATGGAGGCCGGTACGGAAGAAGCACAGAACAAGCTAATTTTCTCCTTTGAAAGACCTGCTGAGTTTACTTTGGAATCCATATGGTCTGCAATTGTGAAGCTTGGGGAACTTCTTGCTTCTCAGGTTACCGGTTTAACTACTCAGCTCCAGTCTCATACTGTCCTCCTTCAGCAACACACTTTGGAAATTTCCACTGGGCAATCATCTGTGACTGAACTCCAGCAGAAGGTTTCTCGGGTTGAAAATGCTAGTTTCTTATATCAGAAGGATGTATTGGCTATGCAGACAAGGATCGAAATGTTGGAGAATTCATCAAGATATGCAAATCTCCGTCTTGTAAATTTTCCCAAGTCTCAGTGTATTAGTGCGAAAGAGATGTTTAAGAAGTATATGGTTGAAGTGTTAGGGGTTCCAAATGAATCCCATTCCCCTATGGTGAAACAGTATTACCTTCCTATAAGGAAAAAGGTGGTGGGTGGTGGGATTATTCCTGGAGTGGATCGGGTTGATTCTTTAGATGTTTCTGCTCGTAGAAGGTTCTTTAACTGAATCTGTTTTTCCTTCTACTTTAATTGTAACTTTTGCTCTCTCTTCGGACAGGGATTGGTTTTTCAGAATATTTTTTCGGAAGCGGAATGTAACATTTCAAGGGTTAACTATCCGAGGTTTTCCAGATTTATCTATGGAGACTCAGAAACGTAGGAAGGAATTTTTGCTTCTTCGTCCAGGTGTTTTGTTGTTGAGGGGTCAGTTTTTCCTGAAGTTTCCTTGTAAATGTATGATTAAGCTGAACTCCGTTTCTTATATCTTTTTTGATACATCTCAGTTGCTGGCTTTTATTAATGTTCACCGCTCCTCTGAGGCGGTTTAGATTCCACCGCAGTAGGTTTTGACCTGACTGTTTTTCCCTCGGTTGTTTTTCCTGCAGGTTTGAATTTAATGTGTGTTTGGAAGTCTCCTCCCAATAGTGGGCTATAATAGGGTCAGCAAACGTAATATTTTGTGCTAATTTATTTCTTGTAAGCTATGGTTGTTATGAACCTGTTTTCTTTCTGTACCCTAATTTCTATTTCAAGCGTTGTTGCTTGGATTTATTGTTTAATGATAAATATTTTTTTTAAAAAGTGCCTCATCAGACCCAAAGAAGACCCATCTCCAGACTACCTTTCCTTGCAAAAGTAATTGACAAAGTAGTACAGATTCAGCTTCAGGAACACTTTAACACACATGCATCTCTTGACCCACAGTAATATGGCTTTTGGCTAAACCATGGAGTCGAGATGATATTAACAGCACTCATGGATAGACTCATAAAGGGCATTGAAAAACTGCATCAAGGATTCATCCTGATATTCCTAGACATCATCTCAGCTTTTGATTCAGTCCTTCACAATTTACTATTATTACACCTATCATCCAGAGGATTATATGATACAACATTGAAATGGTTCCATTCTTACCTTACAGAATGCCAACAAGTGAAAATAAGCCTACAGAAATCCACCCCATGAGTCCAGCTACAGGGTATCCCACAAGACTCCTCCTTATCTTCTTTGCTATTCAACATTTACCCAACAGCCCATTTGTACAATTATACAGGCCCATAACGTGTACTGTCACATATATGCAGGTGACCTAATACTCTATGTACTCTTCACCACCACAAAACACTTACATGGAAACATAGAAATATGATGACAGAAAAAGACCACATGGCCTATCTAGTCTATCCTTCCATATCAACAACTACAATAGTCCCCTTTTTTCCTTTAGAGATCCTCTGTGTTTGTCCCATGCTTTTTTGAATTCAGTTACTGTCCTCATCTCTACCACCTCCACTGGGAGGCTATTCTACGGATCCACCACTCTTTCTGTAAAGAAATATTTCTGCATATCACTCCTGAATCTATCCCCCCATCACCCTCATCCCATGTCCCCTCATAGCAGAACTTGCTTTCAATTGAAAGAGGCTCTCCCCCTGAACATTTATGCCACGGAGGTATTTAAACATCTCAATCATATCACCTCTATCCCGCCTTTCCTCTAAGGTGTACATATTAAGATCCTTAAGTCTGTCCTCATATGCTTTATAATGAAGACCACTAATCATTTTAGTAGCCACCCTCTACACCGACTCCATCCTGTTCACATCCTTTTGAAGATGCGGTCTCCAGAATTGCACACTATACTCCAAATGAGGTCGCACCAAAGACTTATACAGAGGCATTATCACCTCCTTTTTTCTGCTAGCCATTCCTCTTCGTATGCACCCGAGCATCCTTCTAGCTTTTGCCGTCGCCTTTTCTACCTGTTTAGCTACTTTAAGATCAGACACAACCACGCCTAGGTCCCGCTCTTCTTTAGTGGACAAAAGTATTTCACCCCCTATACCAGTGATGGCTAACCTTTTTGAGCCCGAGTGCCCAAACTGCCGCACAAAACCAAAGAATTTCCTCAAAGTGCCAGCACGTCAATTTGCATAAATATTTGCATAATGCTAACATACACTAACTTTTAGTAAACATGTCTCTTAATGAGTGTATGGATAAAGACAGACTAAAAGATTTCTACATTACTATAATCCAGTGCCAACCGCCAGGCACATTAGGAACTACTACAAACACTGCCCATTTAGAACCAATAGCAAACCCGCCGTATCCTAACAGCACTACCAGGAGTCACAAAGCACCATACCATACCTATCAAAAGGCAACACTGCAAATATTAAACCAATACATTTCAGAGAACAACAATACATGACCTACTGGGGAAAGAGAACAAGTGGCAATGTCAAAAAGGAATTACATAAACAGAATACCTCAGCTCAGTTACACAGTTGCAATTGCTCCAGCCACTTTCTTCTGGTTTCTTCATGTTTTCTGCTAACTCTCCATCATCTGCTGTCCATTTGTCCTTTCTTCTCTCTTCTAGTTTTTTTTTCCATTCTCTCTCTCTACATCCGCTTTAACATACTAATCTTTCTCCTTTTGCTCTTTCCTCATTCCTATTTCATCCACTCAAATTTTACCCCTCCATCCTCAATCCCCATTTACTCTCCCAATACCCGGCCAATTGTACATTTTTCTTCCCTCACACACAAAATATTTTTCCCCTCTCCATTTCATTCTCCCAGCCCCATCCCCTTCTAATCTCCCCCAACATCAGCTCCCTTTTAGTTCCAGCCCCACCCAGTATCCGCTCCCTTCTAGTCCCCTCATCAGTCCATTTCCAGTCCTAGCTCCCCCATCCATTTCCAGTCCTATCCGAGTCCCTTCATCAGCTCATTTCCAATACCAGCCTCCCATCAGCCCATTTCTAGTCCTTTCCTAGCCCCACCATCAGCCCATGTTAAATCCTAGCTCCCCTCCACTCAGCCCATTTCTAATCCAAGCCCCCCATGAGCCTACCTCCAGTTCTAGCCCCTCCATGAGTCCATTTCAATCCAAGCCCCCACCACAGCCCATTTCCAATCTTAGCTCCCCCAACACCCAATTCTCAGTTCTATCCTAGCCCATCCATCAGCCCAGTTCCTGTCCTAGCTCCCTCCCCTAAGAGCCCATTCCAAGCCCCCCTTCCCATCAGTTATTTGCAGTTCAAGCCCCCTTCCACTCAGCCCATTTCCATTCCAAGTCCCCCTCCCCATTAGCTATTTGCAGTTCAAGCCCCCCACTTCCCCTCAGCCCATTTCCATTCCAAGCCCCATCCCCAACAGCTATTTGCAGTTCAAGCCCCCTTCCACTCAGCCCATTTCCAGTCCTAGCAACCCCAACCCATTACCAGTCCTAGCCCCCCATAGCCCACTCCCAGTCCTAATCCCACCAGCCCATTTCCAGTCCTAATCCCCCATCACCCAATTTTCAGTTTAAGCCCCCCCATAGCCCATTACCAGTCCTAACCTCCCCATCAGCCCACTCCCAGTCCTAATCCCCCATCACCCAATTTTCAGGTTAAGCCCCCCCAGAGCCCATTACCAGTCCTAACCCCCCATCAACCCACTTCCAGTCCTAATCCCACCAGCCCATTTCCAGTCCTAATCCCCCATCACCCAATTTTCAGTTTAAGCCCCCCCATAGCCCATTACCAGTCCTAACCCCCCATCAACCCACTTCCAGTCCTAATCCCACCAGCCCATTTCCAGTCCTAATCCCCCATCACCCAATTTTTAGTTTAAGCCCCCCAGCGCCCATCACCACTCCTAACCCCCCCAGCCCAGCGCCCATCACCACTCCTAACCCCCCCAGCCAGCCCAGTGCCCATCACCACTCCTAACCCCCCCCAGCCAGCCCAGTGTCCATCACCACTCCTACCCCCCCCAGCCCAGTGCCCATCACCACTCCTAAATCCCCCCAGCCCAGCACTACTCCTAACACCCCCCCAGCCCAGCCCATCACTACTCCTAACCCCCCCCCAGCCCAGCCCATCACCACTCCTAACCCCCCCAGCCCAGCCCAGCCCAGCCCAGCCCATCACCACTCCTAACCCCCCCAGCCCAGCCCATCACCACTCCTAACCCCCCCCCTGCCCAGCCCCGCCCACCCCATCACATCACCACTCCTACCCCCCCCCCCCGCCCAGCCCAGCCCATCCCAGCCCATCACATCACCACTCCTAACCCCCCCCCAGCCCAGGGAAAATTAAAAAAAAAAGAAAACCTGTCTGTTGCTGCTGTCGGGGCCGCCGCGGCAGAATCGAGCGTGCCGCGGGGTCCCCCTGTATCCGGCAGAGCCTGCCCTCCCCGTAGCAGCTCTCTCTTTGGAGCTGCAGTCAGACGCGCCGGCTTGCAGAGCGCGAGGGAAGAGTTTCTCCCTCGCTGCTCTGTTAAACCCGCGGGGGCTGATGGGAAGTTCCCATCAGCCCCCGCGGGCTTAACAGAGTCGCGAAAGGGAAACTCTTCCCTTCGCGCTCTGCAAGCCGGCGCGTCTGACTGCAGCTCCAAAGAGAGCTGCCAAAGAGAGAGCTGCTACGGGGAGGGCAGGCTCTGCCGGGTACAGGGGGGCCCCGCGGCACGCTCGATTTTGCCGCGGCGGCCCCGACAGCGGCAGCAGACAAGTAAAATTGAAAAAAAAAACAAAACCTAATTGCGGACCTTCCCGCGTGCCAGCTGCAAGGCCTTCGCGTGCCACAGCTGGCACGCGTGCCATAGGTTCGCCATCGCTGCCCTATACTATATTGCTCCCTTGGATTGCTGCAGCCCAAATGCATGACCTTACATTTTTTAACATTAAATCCCAGCTGCCAAACTCTAGACCATTCTTCAAGTTTAGCTAGATCCCTCCTCATGTTATCTACACCTTCCTGGGTGTCTACTCTATTGCAGATTTTGGTATCATCCGCAAAGAGGCAAACCTTACCCGACAGCCCTTCCGCTATATCACTAGCAAAGATGTTAAAAAGAATCGGACCAAGGACAGATCCCTGGGGCACACCACTGGTAACATCCTTCTCCTCAGAGTGAGCTGCATTTACCTGTACTCTTTGTCGCCTCCCACCCAACCAATTTCTAACCCAAGCAGTAACTTTAGGGTCCATCAGTTTGTTTATAAGTCGCCTGTGAGGAACAGTGTCAAAGGCTTTACTGAAATCTAAATACACCACATCTAGGGCTCTCCCTCGGTCCAACTCCCTGGTCACCCAGTCAAATAAATCAATCTGATTTGTCTGACAAGATGTGCCTCTGGTGAATCCATGCTGCCTCGGATCCTGTAAGCCACTGGACTCCAGAAACCTCACTATTTTCTCTTTCAGCAGCGTTTCCAATAATTTATTCACCACCAAAGTTAAACTAACCGGCCTGTAGTTTTCAACCACATCCTTACTTCCGCTTTTGTGTAAAGGCACCACATGAGCCTCTCTCCAGTCCTTTGGCACCACTCCCGACTCCAACGAGGCATTGAAAAGGTCTGTCAGTGGAGCTACTAGAACGTCCCCAAGTTTCTTCAGTATTCTAAGGTGTATCCCATCCGGTCCCATCGCTTGTATACTTCCTTGAGAAAATGCTTTGATGAAGTCATGCACTGGCTATCCAAGCACAATTTATTCCTCAATTATAAGAAAACCGAAGTCCTCCATATCACTAGCGATGCAAACTTCAAACCACCAACGTCCTTAAAGCTTTCACAAGCAGAACTAGAGGTCAAACCTCAAGTATTTTATCTAGGAATAAGTCTTGACCAGTGTTTAACCTTACAACTGCATATTAACAACACCATAACATTTATTTATCACAAAATGAAAATACAGCACCTAGGACCATTACTGGACTTCCATGACTTCCAAATAGTCTTTCACTATTACTACTGCCATGGCGTTACAAGGTGTATGCAGCGCTGTACAAGTACATATAGAAGATGGTCTCTGCTTCTTAGAACTTACAATCTAATCAAGACAGACAGTACAATACAAGAGAAACGAGGGATTAAATAGGGAAAGGAGACACAAGGAGAACAAGGGATGAGGATCCAAAAGGTGCCTCAAAGAGGTGAACCTTTAGCATGGATTTTAAAAGGGGGAGAGATGAGACCTGGCGTATAGATTTAGGAAGTTTGTTCCAGGCATAAGGAGCAGCAAGGTGAAAAGATCGCAGTCTGGAGTTGGAATGGAAGAAAAGGGCATAGAGAAGAAAGCCAGAGGAAGAGCGGAGTTCACGAGGAGGGGTGTAGGGAGAGAGGAGAGGTAATGAGGGACAGTAGAGTGAATGCAATTATAGATCAGAAGAAGTCTGAATTGGATACAGAAACAGAAGGGGAGCCAATGAAGTGATTTGAGAAGAGGGGTTATATGAGCGTATCGGGGCTGGTGGAAAATTAGCTGCGCAGCAGAGTTCTGAACAGATTGAAGAGGAGAGAGATGACTGTGAGTAGGAGCAAGTAGGAGGTTGTAATAGTCGAGATAGAAGGTGACCAAAGAATGGATAAGAGTTTTAGCAGTGTTTCAGGCCTTGGTGTTCCCACATCTTGACTACTGTAATGTAATGCTCCAAGGTTTACCGAAGTGCCCAATTCATCCTTTACAGATGGTACAGAATACTGCTGCCTGCATCCTATATGATGCATCCAGAGCTGAGTATATCACACCAATACTGAAGCAGCGACACTGGCTTCCCATCCTAAGCCGAGCAAGATATAAAGCCATATTGATCATCTTCAAAGTTTCCCACAACCAATCATTGGTCTACCTGCAATCGTTATTACAGAGAACACCAGAAAACAGAACCAGAAGAACCAATGCACAAAACACACTCGCCATCCCTAATCAAGAAGTGAAAAGCAGTCCGACGGCCTCAAATCGAGCCTTTTCCTTTTATGCACTAAGCATGTGGAATGCAGTCCCTGAGAACATACGAGCTATCATTGACCTAACAGAATTCTGAAAGAAGCTCAAGACCCACCTCTTCCCTGAGCACTTCAGTAGCATAGGCGACAACGTCCTACTCCACTACCCATATATAACCTCTTACACCAAAGTTGGCCGTTTCCTCAACATTAGTCCTGTTGTTCAAGAGTTACGTACGAAGTTAGAAGTTCCCTGCATTTTGTACTCTATGTAAAAGTATTGAGTTCAGTTAATCTGCAAACCGTTTTGACTTTCAGATAAAGCAGCATATTAAAAATAGCTATATAAATATATAAATACTTAAGTCACTTTTAAAATTACTCCAAATTTAATCTTATCTTTTTATTTATAAAGTCTGCCCATTCCTGTGCACTACATTTAAATAGTAAAACTTAGTGTCTGTCAGGCTGCAATAGTCCAGTAATACTAGAGGTTCTGGTGGAAACCCTGGTGCCCACATAGCTGGGTCTGTCTGCAGTGGTGATGTTTTATATTACCTGACCTGAACCTGACAATAATTGCTAAATATTTCCCTAAGGCTCAAATCTGCAAGAATGGAATTCACAGCACTTATTGGATCTCAATCATTGTACAGAATCATAAAACCCTATGTGATAGCACTGAAAACTGATCTCCATGATGTGCAGGGTCAATCTTCCTTCCACTGCTGCAATCAGCAGTTCGACCCTTTCACCCAAGCTGCGTAGATTTTCCTTTGATATGGAAATCATGCAGAGGTCTCTAAAGAAAGGGGCAAAAATTCATGTCCTCAGTGAGACTCAGAAATGTAGAAGATGACAGCAGATAAAGACCACAAGCAAAAGCTTTGTCCTAGATAATGAATTAATTATAGATATTGCCAAGATAGCCACAAAGGGGGAAGTGATCATATCTAGATCTCAACCACAACCTCCATATACCACCCGCATAACCATAGGCCTGATTAACGCAAGATTAATACGCAACAAAATAAACACCATCGCCGATTACATCCATGAAAACAACATTGACATCCTATGCATTACTGAATCATGGCTCAAGAATACAGACCAGGTAATACTGAATCAAATAACACCACCAGCATTCACAGCTTACAACTGCCCCAGAACCCACAAATGAGGAGGCAGAATATTAATCCTGGCCAGAACAGACTTAAGGCTCAAGATGTCAACCTCCAAAAGCTCCGAACACTGCAAATTCATCAACACTGAAAACAAGCATCTATCCATCTGCGTGTTCTACCGACCCCCCAACGCCCCAATAGAGGAAACATCCAATATCCCCACATAAGACCCTCATTGTGCTAGGAGACCTAAACCTCACATCTGCCTCAACAATAATTGAATTGGCTTTTCACAAAGCAATGGAATCCATTCAACTCAAGCAAGTACTATCGGGCCCATCCCACCGCTCTGGCTCTACACCAGATCGCATATACGTACCAGCTAACATCCTTGATCATGGTCTCATGTCACCACCTAAAACTACACCAATACCATGGTCAGATCAGCATGCCATATTATTTGAGCTCCACCACAACACCCAACAGGCAGCTCAGAAAACTGAAAAGCCAACCAGACGCTTCAAAGCCTTTAACAAAGAGGACTTCCTCAAAGACACCGTGCAGTTCCTACCCCAAGATTTCACCGATCAGGACGAAGCCGTTGACGCATGGAATGCCACCATCCTTGCCGCATCTCAACTCACACCTCGAAAGAATCCATACCACAACAAAAACGGGCCCAGATCTACCCCATGGTATTCTAACACAATAAGAGAATCCAAAAGAAAACTACGACAACTTGAACGTCGCTGGAGATGGAACAAAGCAGAAACTACTCTGAAACAATACCAAGAGAAGCAAAAAGAATACAATAACCTAATAAACAAACATAAACAACAATTTAAACACACAAACCTCATAATAAAAGCCTGTAATTAACCTAAAGAACTCTTCAACATCGTTCGGACCCTAACAAATGACCCGACCATGAAAGAAAAAAGCAAGATGCACCCACAAACATTTGCTAATTACCTAATAGCCAAGAATAGCACTACCACATCCCAAAAGAACATCTCTTATGGACACAGCAGCCAAAGATGGTTCTACAGCTAACATTCAATGGAAGAACTTCTACATCCCATGAATGAAACAAATAGAACAAACCATCACTGCCCTAAACACCACCACCTCTCCATCGGACACCTGCCCAGTGACTTGGATCAAATCCAACAAAGAAGATTTCAAAACATTCATCCAAAAGATAGTAAGCACCTCTCTCACTCAGGGCTACATGCCCAAAACACTCAAGAAATCTACTGTCCACCCCATCCCTAAAAGCACTTCATCTAATAGCACCAACCCTTCAACCTACCACACAATAGCCAGCCTCCCATTCCTGGCAAAAATAACTGAAAACTTGTACAGAGACAGCTCCAAGATCATATTGACAAATTTGCCCCACTTGATCCCCACCAGCACGGATTTCGTCCAAAACATGGTGTTGAGATACTTCTCATACATCTACTCGACAACTTAATCAAAGGAATAGACAGAAGAAAGCAAGGCTTCTTACTAATATTTATTGACATATCAGCCGCCTTCGACACAGTTGCCCATCACATCCTTTTGAAGCGACTAATGGAGATTGGTCTACAAGGTACCACCATCAAATGGTTCCAATCATACCTCGAAGATAGACAAGAGAAAGTAAAATCTGGGAGCCTCATCTCAGCACCCTTCAGAACCACTCAAGGAGTTCCCCAAGGCTCATCACTATCAGCTCTTCTCTTCAACATCTATATTCAGCCTATATGCAAAATATTCAACAAATACAAGATACAATATGCCATATACGCTGATGATATCATGGCATATACCCCTATTCAACTGGACTCCCCTGACTTATATTATTATATTATTAAAGACTTATAAAGCACCGCAACATACGAAGCGCTGTACAAACATAGAAGAGAGACAGTCCCTGCTCAGAGCTCAAAATCTAATAAGACAGAAAATAAAGTAAGTTACATAATACAAATAACAAAAATTTACAGGACAAAGTAAGCAAATGTTGATAGAGAGATCGAGATAGGGTAAGACAGGAACGGAAAGCAATAGTGAAGAGGTGGGATTTTAGTCTGGACTTGAAAATGGCCAGGGAAGACGCCTGGCACACAGAGATAGGAAGACTATTCCAAGCAAAGGGTGCTGCCATTTGGAAGGAGTGAAGTCTAGAATTGGCAGTACGAGTAAAGGGCACAGATAAATGAAGACTGTTAGAAGAGCGAAGCACAAAGTAAGGAAATGTAAGGAGAGAGTTATCAACAGAGAGAGAGAAAGGGGAAAGATAAGAAGCTCAGCTTTGGCCATGTTCAGTTTTAAGCGGCGGTGGGACATCCAGGCAGCAATGTCAGAGAGGCAGAGTGAGATCTTAGACTGGATATCAAGAGAGATAACAGGTGCAGAAAGATAGATTTGAGAATCGTTGGCATAGAGATGATAGTGAAAGCCATGGGAAGAGATAAGGGTGCCAAGGGATTGGGTATAGAGGGAGAAGAGGAGTGGACCTAAGACGGAACCCTGAGGAACTCCTACAGGTAGTGGGATTGAAGAGGAGGAGGAGCCATCGAAGCAGACACTGAAAGAGCGATGGGAGAGATAGGATGAGAACCAAGATAGTACAGAGTCTTTGAATCCAAGTGAGGGTAGGGTGATAAGAAGAAGGTTATGGTCAACAGTGTCGAAGGCAGCAGAGAGATCAAGAAGAATGAGGACAGAGTAAAAGCCTTTGGACATTGCCAAGAACAAATCATTCGAGACCTTAGTAAGAGCAGTTTCAGTGGAGTGTAGGGGATGGAAGCCAGATTGTAAAGGATCCAAGAGGGTATGAGAGGAGAGGAAATCAAGACAACGGTGATAGACTGCATGCTCAAGTAGTTTAGAGACGAAAGGAAGGAGAGAGATGGGATGATAGTTAGAAGGACAAGTGGGATCAAGTGAAGGTTTTTTGAGGAGGGGTGTAACCACAGCATGCTTGAAAACAGAAGGGAAGGTTGCAGTGGAGAGAGAGAGGTTAAGAATATGAGAAATAGAAGGGACGAGAGATGAAAAGATGTAGCTAAGGAGGTGGGTGGGGAAGGGGTCAGAAGAGCAGGTAGTAGGTTTGGAGGAAGAGAGAAGGAGCGACGTTTCCTCGTCAACCATAGGGAAGGAAGAAAGGGTGGCAGAAGTTTGGGGAGGGGAGAAATGGGAAATAGGGGGGACGAGGGGGAGGAGGGGAACTGGAGGGTGATTGTGTGGATTTTGTCATGGAAGTAGTTAGCCAAGGTTTGGGCAGAAAGGGAGGGAGGAATCGGCGGTGGAGGCACACTGAGGAGAGAATTGAGTGTGCTAAAGAGACGACGAGGATTAGAGGGAAAAGAGTTAATCAGATTGAGGAAGTAAATTGGTTTGAAAAGCGCAAAGGCTGATTGGAAGGAGGAGAGCATGAATTTAAAGTGGAAAAAGTCAGGATAAGAGTGGGATTTGAGCCAGGCACGCTCAGCAGAGCGGGCACAAGAGCGCAGAAAGCAGGCAATAGGGGAGAGCCAGGGCTGAGGAGAAGAACGCCTAACAGGACGGGGGATGAGGGGGGCAAAAATATCAAGGGTGGAGGAGAGTGCAGTGTTATAAGAGGTCACAGCCTCATCAATAGAATTGGAAAGCAGAGTGGATGAAAGAGATAAGGAGAGAGAGGAGGAGAGAGCTAAAGGATCAATGGCAAGAAGGTTTCTAAATAGGTTAGTGCAGACAGGACGAGGCTGGGGTGGGGGATGATGAATAGTAAGGCTTAAAAGGTGGTGGTCAGATAAGGGAAGGACAGAGTTACAGAAATTGGAAGGTGAGCAGTAAGAGAAGAAAATTAAGTCAAGGCAGTGACCATGTCGGTGAGTCGGGGCAGTGGAACAGAGTGGAAGGTTATGTGAGGAGGTAAGGGAGAGAAGCTTTAAAGCAGGGGGATCAGAAGGGCTGTCAACATGAATGTTGAAGTCACCAAGAATAAGAGTGACGAAGGAAGGGTGAAGAAAGGTAGAAAGCCAAGAATCAAAATCAGAAAGAAAAAGTAGAGACGGAAATGTCAGGAGGATGATAGATAACAGCGACTCGGAGTGGAAGAGGAGAGAAGAGGCGGATGGAGTGGAATTCAAAGGAGAGAGGGGAATGAGAGTGAGATGGCTTGAGGGTCTGGAAGTTTCAGGAGGGAGACAACAGAAAGCCAGTACCCCCACCGTGACCAGTAGGATGAGGAGTGTGGGAAAACCTATAGCCGCCAGGCCGTAGAGCGGCATTGGATGCAGTGTCATCAGAAAGAAGCCAGGTCTCAGGGCAAAGAGGTGAAATGAGCGGGAAATAAAAAGGTCATGAACAAAAGCAAGTTTATTAGAGATAGAATGAACGTTCCATAAGGCACAAGAGAAGGGGAGGGCAGACGTGGAGAGAAGAGGAATCAGAACAAGGTTAGATAAGTTGCGAAAAGGCCTAGACCTAACGTGAGAGAAATAATTAGGAAGCACAGGAAGCCTAAGAGAGCGAGAAGTACATCTAGGCAGACCAGAACTAGGGAAGACATAGATAAAGTTCGCTAGATTACGTAAAGGCCTCATTATAACAATATAAGACTTGGGAGTAACGTACCCGAAATGAGGAAGAAAGGAGGAGCAGAGTACAAAAGAGACAAGAAGGGCAAATCAAATGTAAATAAAGAATCAAATATAGGGATGGGAGCATATAGAATCAGCAGGTTAGAAAACACGAGAAAGTCACAAATTAGAGAGAGCATAGTTCAAGTTGCCCAGTATATCAGTGGAGTAGAAGTCGCTGGAAGCGGCTAAGGTCCTGCGCCTAAGGGCCACGCCAAAGGGCCCTTTGGCGTGGCCCTTAGACGTGGGCGCGCCCTCTGGCACTGTTCAAAAGATAATACAAAAAAATTACTCCATTCTCTCACCAAAACTAAAAAATACAGAAACTTTCTTAGGAACAGGTCTCAGACTTCAGTAAGGTAGGGTGGAACCCAGGAGGTGTACCTCTGCTGTGGTTCACAAACCCCGTCTTTTGCATCAAGGACCCTATGTTCCCTTTCTTTTTATTCCAAATTGCTTATGGTAATTATATCATTGATAATTCAAACACAGCAGAATGACGAGTGTTATCTTCAACAGACTAAACCAAAGCTTCACTTGTCTTCACTTATCTTCTGGACAATTTCACTGGCAAGTGTTCACGGTCTATCCCACTCATCAATCTGTGTTATACTGGCAGAATAACATTCAGCACAAACAAAACTTATCTGCAATCCCTTCACTGCATAAGCAGTTTCATCGGGGGATCCAATTTAAATGCTGTGCCAGATAAAGATATATCCATGCAGCTTTTAAATCCGTATTCTCATGCGCTGCTTCGCTGCTCAAGAAACTCGGTTCTCTCTTTTCGGCACCATTCTCTTCAGGAAAAAAACGCCTGAAGAGAATGGTGCCGAAAAGAGAGAACCGAGTTTCTTGAGCAGCGAAGCAGCGCATGAGAATACGGATTTAAAAGCTGCATGGATAGCGTAGTTACTCACCTGTAACAGATGTTCGCCAGGAGCAGCAGGAATCAGTCCTCACATATGGGTGACGTCGGCGCCGACGGAGCCCTCGCAGAGCAATTTTCCCCAGCTTTCAAAGAAAGCCTTTGGGAATTGCAGCGCGCATGCGCGGTCCCCTTCCCGCCCAAGGGTGCCATCTTAGCCAGTCAGATGACATAGCTAAAAGACAGCATAAAAATTTGCAAAAAAAACTAAAGCAGATGATTGCAACTCCAAGGGGAGGAGGGAGGGTTGTGAGGACTGATTCCTGCTGCTCCTGGAGAACACCTGTTACAGGTGAGTAACTACGCTTTCTCCAGGACCAAGCAGGAAGTCAGTCCTCACATATGGGACTCCCAAGCTTAAGGCTACCGGAGACCCTAAGCACAAAAATGAGCTCCCTCTAGCTCAGCAGCACAGAAGGAAGGAATCTTCACTGAATTATTACCCACCGGTAGCCCAGCATCCGGGATGGAGGGTAGGAGTTGCTCAAACCTCGAAGAGATTTCGGAGGACTGCCTGTCCGAAAGCACTGTCCCTGCGGGACTCCCTCTCGAGGCAGTAATGGACCGCAAAAGTCTGGCTCGAAGACCAAGTAGCGGCCCGGCAGATGTCTGCCAATGGAACAGAGCGGAGGTAAGCCACTGACGTAGCCTTCGCCCGAACACAATGAGCCGTGACCCGACTATCTAGCGAGAGTCCGGCTGCCCCATAAGCCCAAGCGATACAGTCAGCAACCCAGATGGACAGAGTACGCTTGGAGACAGGGAGCCCCAATTTATTGGGGTCAAAAGACACGAAAAGCTGAGCAGCTTTACGGTGCTCCCGCGTACGGTCAAGGTAGAAGTTCAACGCCCTTCTACAGTCCAGGGTATGCAGGACCATTTCAGCTCGGCTGGAGTGTGGCCTGGGAAAGAAGGTCGGAAGTACCACCTCCTGATTGATGTGAAAAGGGGAGACCACTTTTGGAAGAAATTTAGGGTGAGTCCGTAGGACTACCCTATTTTTGTAGAACCGAGTGTAAGGGGGATCAGACACGAGGGCCTGCAATTCACTTACGCGTCTAGCGGAAGTGAGGGCTATCAGGAATAAGGTTTTCCAAGAAAGAAAACGGAGAGAACAGGTAGCCATAGGTTCAAAAGGCGGACAGATGATCCGCTGTAAAACCACATTCAGATCCCAGTCAGGTGCTGGCGGGCGCAGAGGTGGTTTAAGTAGAAGGAGACCTCGGAGAAACCTTGCCACGAGAGGGTCGCTGTAAAGAGGTCTGCCGTCCACCGGCACATGATGTGCGGAAAGAGCACTGAGGTGAACTTTAACGGAGTTGGACTTAAATCCCAGATTAGAGAGGTAGAGCAAGTACTGCAAGATCACCGACACCGAGCAGGAGAAGGGATCCTGAGACTGCTGGGCACACCAAACGGAAAAGCGACGCCATTTAAGGGCGTAGCATTTGCGGGTAGAAGGTCGCCGGGAAGCTAGGACGACCTCTTCCACCTCTGCCGGCAGTAGAAGGGGAGCAAGGACTACCCTTTCAGCAGCCAGGCCATCAGATGTAGAGATCTGAGGTTGGGGTGTAGCAGGGACCCCTGATCCTGTGTTAGGAGATCTGGTTGAAACCCCAGAGGGAACGGAGCCTCCACCGCTAGTTGCAGCAGGAGTGGAAACCACGGCTGTCTGGGCCACCGAGGAGCTATCAGGATCATGGAAGCTTTGTCTCGGAGAACCTTGAAAAGAGTTCGAGAGATTAGCGGTATGGGAGGAAAGGCATACAGAAGGCTTTCCGACCATGAGAGCAGAAAAGCATCCGCCGCTACTCGAAGGGGATGCGGCTGCCGAGAGCAGAAGCGAGGAAGTTGCCGGTTGAGAGGACTGGCAAAGAGATCTATCGTGGGGAGGCCCCACTTCAGAAAAAGTTTCTGAACTACCAAGGGATCCAGTCGCCACTCGTGCGGCTGGAGGATTCTGCTGAGTTTGTCCGCCAGGCAATTTTCTTGGCCTGGGAGATAAACTGCCTTGAGAAGAATGCCGTGGCTGACGGCCCAAGAGCAGAGCCTCTGTGCTTCTCGACAGAGAAGGAAGGAGCCCGTGCCCCCCTGTTTGTTCACGTAGAACATGGCAACTTGACTGTCCGTCTGGACAAGGACGGACCGGTGAGAAGTCAGGTGGGAGAAAGCCTGGAGAGCCAGACGGATCGCTCTGAGCTCTAGGAAGTTGATCTGCTGCGCAGACTCCCACGTGGTCCAGAGACCTTGAGTACATGCCCCTTGGCAATGCACTCCCCATCCTAGGAGAGAAGCATCGGTCGTCAGCACTTGAGCAGGCGGAGGAGACTGAAAAGGCATTCCAAGTACCAGGTTCGGCTGATGAAGCCACCACTGTAGAGAAGAGGCCAGCGGGCCGGAGATCCGCACTAAGTCGGCTAGGCCGCCCGTGGCCTGTTGCCACTGCTTGCGAAGGCACCACTGAGCAGGCCGCATATTCAGGCGGGCATTGGGGGTCACGTGGACGGTGGAAGCCATATGGCCGAGTAGTCTCAGGAAGCGCCTGGCCGAGACCAGGGACTGGCTGCGAAAACGGCCGGCTAGGTCCATGAGCCGTTGAGCCCTGTCGAGAGGCAGGAAAGCTCGCGCCTGAAGAGTGTGCAATCTTGCGCCGATGAACTCGAGATCTTGCGAGGGGAGCAAAGTGGACTTTGCGAAGTTTATGACAAAGCCCAAGTACTGGAGAAGAGTCACAGTGCGGTGTGTGGCTTTTGTGACTTCTGGGGAGGACGATGCTCTGATGAGCCAGTCGTCTAGGTACGGAAAGACATAGAGGCCCTGAAGTCGAAGATAAGCCGCCACCACCGCGAGACATTTTGTGAAGACTCGTGGTGCGGAGGATAGGCCAAAGGGCAGTACTCTGTACTGGTAATGATTTCCTGCCACCACAAACCTTAGGTATTGGCGGTGGCTTGGGTGGATGAGGATGTGCGTGTAGGCATCCTTTAGATCCAAGGAGCATAGCCAATCTCCCTGCTGGAGGTAGGGCAGAAGGATTCCAAGGGTAAGCATCTTGAACTTCTCCCGCACGAGGAACTTGTTGAGGTTGCGCAAGTCCAGGATGGGTCTGAGGCCTCCCGTTCTTTTTGGTATTAGGAAATACCTGGAATAGAAGCCTTGACCTCTCAGGTGGTGGGGCACCGGTTCCACAGCCTGTTCCTGAAGAAGACTTGCTAACTCCTGAAGGAGTAAGTCCCTGTGCAGAGGGAGTCGTGGAGGCTCTCCCGGGAAATAGGAGGGAGGGACCTGGTGGAAGTGGAGAAGATAGCCTTCTCTCACAACCTGAAGCACCCAGGCATCTGATGTGATGTTGGACCACCTGTGGGCAAAGTGGACCAGCCGGCCTCCTGTGCTGGGAGAAACCAGCTGAGGGGGAGAGGCTATGCCGATGAAGTCAAAAACCCCCACCCTGCTGAGCAGGGGCCAGTGGTGCAGGCTTGGGGGCTTGCTGCCTACGGGACCCGTTACCCCGTCCCTTGGCCTGCTGACCCTGTTGGGGAGCTGCGGAGGCCTGATATTGAGGGTAGTGTTTATAGGCAGCCGCCTTTCTCGGGTAAAAGGACTTCTTTCCCGAGCCCTTCTTCTGGGAAGGGGCAGAGGTCTTCCTAGAGAGCCTAGTTCTGGTGAGAGTCTCCGTCTCGATTTGCGCAACCTTCTCAGCCATGGGCTTGCCAAAGAGGTTCTCACCTCGGCAGGGGACATCGACCAACTTGTCCTGCACCCAGGGTTCAAGGTCAGACGACTGAAGCCAAGCCTGTCGGCGGTCACCGATGCCGGCTGCGGCTACTCGAGCCGATGCTTCAAAGCCATCATAGGCTGCTCGAGAAATGAATTTGGAGCATTCCCGAATACCAGTGGACAAGGCTAGGAACCTCCGCAAAGGTTCCTCGGACAGCCCAGCAGAGAATCCGGCTATCTCTTTAGCCAGGTCTCTAAGGTACATGCCCATGTAGAGCTGGTAGGTCTGGACCCGACAAGCAAGCATAGAGCCTTGGAAACACTTCTTACCGAGGCCATCCAGGTTGCGGGCTTCCCTGCTGGGAGGCACCGAGGAGTGCATCTTTTGGCTCTTAAGCCTATGCATGGCCGATTCCACCACCATGGAATGGTGCGGTAGCTGTGCTTTTTGGAAGCCAGGGCTCTTGCGGACTCGATAGATGGAATCGACCCGCTTGCTTAAGACCGGCGACGATGCCGGACTCTCCCACATGCGGAAGAGTAGTCGTTCCAGCATGGGAGGAACCGGTACAGTAAAGTGCTCCCTGGCAGGAGAGTCGTACTGAAGGGCGTCGAGCTCTTCGGCTTGAGGCTCCTCCTCGGGATCCGCAGGGAAGGCCAAAGCTTTGGCCATATCCCTGACGAAGTCCGAGAACCGGGCATCCTCCGGGGGGGACTGTTTCCGAGGTTCGGACTCAGGGGAGTCCGAGGGGACACACCGAGTCCGAAAGGAATCAGGTGACTCTTCCACTTCAGATTCCCAGGCCGACTCCGAGGAGGAATCGGTGGGGTCGGTTCGGGCGGGCGGAGGCGTCGGCCGCCCCGACGCCGAGGGAGTTGGCGTCGACGACCTCGGTCCCGAACGGGAGGCCGAGGGAGACCTCGACCGAGGCTCGACTCGAGCCCGCATGGACTCGAGGATCGGCTCGGTCTCCGGGGTCGACTTAGACGTCGACGTCCCGGTGGTCAGGGCAGAGGCGCCAGCGAGGCTAGCGATCAGTGCCCGCTGCTGGTCCATGAAGGCAGATAGTCTGCTCTCCAAGGCCGTCAACCTGAGTCCGACCTCAGGTGACCCAGCAGCCCCCGACTCGGGCCCCGACGGCGTCGGGCCCGACGTCGGACCCCTCGGAGGCGAGTCCAGGAGGACTACAGGACTTACCCGAGCAGGCAATTCCGATTCCAAACGAGGTCGCTTCGGGAGACGTTCCTGCTCCAAAGACCCGGGACGGCTATCGGGGCTATGCGACCTGGCCCTCGCGGAACCAGGAGCGTCCACCGACGCCGCCCTCGCGGGTTTCGCCTTCCGATGATGATCCCCGGAGGGAGAACCTCTGTCGGAGGAACTCCGGCGATGCTCAGAGCTGGAGCCTCTGGACGCCGAGGCCTCCGACGAGGTCCGGGTACGGGTGGGATCTGCGAAGATTCTTTCCCGCTGATGCCGCCGACTCCGTAAAGCTTTGGAGGACATTTTGCTGCAGGCCCCACAGATCAGTTCCTCGTGATCTGGGCCAAGGCAGCGGAGGCAATTATCGTGTGTGTCAGTGAGTGACATATTTCTGTCACACTGAACACACCTTTTGAAACCACTGGCAGCCATCGGGGGAAAAAGGGCCCCTGCAAGGTCAAAGGACCGGGCTGCCCGCGAAAAACCGAAAAACGAAACTGACAAGAAAAATCAGAAAAACCGAAAAATAAGAGAAGGACTCGCAACGGCGTCGCGAGTCCGGGCAGGAAAGAGACCGGCGTCGAACCGAAGAAAAAAGAGAAATAAACGACGAAAATCAACTTTTTCTGCGGGGACAAGAAGACCACGTCTGTAGGGCTCCGCGGAAAAAAGAAGACTGGCTAAGATGGCACCCTTGGGCGGGAAGGGGACCGCGCATGCGCGCTGCAATTCCCAAAGGCTTTCTTTGAAAGCTGGGGAAAATTGCTCCGCGAGGGCTCCGTCGGCGCCGACGTCACCCATATGTGAGGACTGACTTCCTGCTTGGTCCTGGAGAAATATCTTTATCTGGCACAGCATTTAAGTTGGATCCCCCGATGAAACTGCTTATGCAGTGAAGGGATTGCAGATAAGTTTTGTTTGTGCTGAATGTTATTCTGCCAGTATAACACAGATTGATGAGTGGGATAGACCGTGAACACTTGCCAGTGAAGTTGTCCAGAAGATAAGTGAAGACAAGTGAAGCTTTGGTTTAGTCTGTTGAAGATAATACTTCAAACACAGCAGAATGACGAGTGTTATCAATGATATAATTACCATAAGCAATTTGGAATAAAAAGAAAGGGAACATAGGGTCCTTGGTGCAAAAGACGGGGTTTGTGAACCACAGCAGAGGTACACCTCCTGGGTTCCACCCTACCTTACTGAAGTCTGAGACCTGTTCCTAAGAAAGTTTCTGTATTTTTTAGTTTTGGTGAGAGAATGGAGTAATTTTTTTGTATTGTTTGGTTATTTACTCCGCTGAACCCACGGATTTGTTTGACTGTTCAAAAGATGCCTATCAGCTGGGCTAGGGGAGGGGACTCACTTCCGGCTCCCAATCAGGTGATCAGCTGGTGTGCACTGATAGAGTGGGACACAAACCGCTCTCTGACGCTGCAGACTACACCAATTCTGGAGACCGCACCTTCAAAAGGATGTGAACAGGATGGAGTCGGTGCAGAGGGTGGCTACTAAAATGATTAGTGGTCTTCATTATAAAGCATATGAAGACAGATTGAAGGATTTTAATATGTACACCTTAGAGGAAAGGCGGGATAGAGGTGATATGATTGAGATGTTTAAAGAGGGCTTTAATCTAGATTCGTTGGGGATAGGTGAAGAAAGCCCCCAGGTAAGTGAAAGCCCCAGGTAGGTGATACATTAAATACCTTTATGGAAATGGGTAACAGGGGTAACATATGGAAAGCAGTGTGTATAAATGCCCGTAGCATGGGAAATAAGATCCCTGATGTTGAAGCTTTGGTGGGAGTGGCTGACTTGGATTTAGTGGCAGTTACAGAAACATGGTTCACAGAAAACCATGACTGGGATGTAACTATACCTGGCTATACTTTATTCAGAAAGGACAGGGTAGGAAGAAGGGGAGGAGGAGTGGCACTATATGTACCTACAAACTACCTCCAAACATCAGATCAATCAGGGATATCACCCAATTTAGAAAGTCCATCAAGCACTATCTATTCACTTTACATTTCAAGCTACCATACACACAATAGAATCCGTCTCCCGCATCACTCAGATAACTACTACACATAGAAACAATCCAGAACAAAGGATCAAAATGTGAATACACTATATTCTTATCAAATATCAAAACTTGATGTAACCTATTCAATGTATATATAATTATGTATAATTATGTAGATAGTTATTCCCCAGTTAACTCCCAGTTTATCTTCCCTGTTATCTGTAAACCTAGATCAGTCATGGATTGACAGGTATGTTGATGTTCAATGTAAACCGCACTGATGATGAATAGTGCGGTATATAAAAAATGTTAAATAAAATAAATAAATAAATATGTAAAAACTACTATTAAAGCTTTGGAATTACAGAGCTTAAAAGGGAGAGAGGAGGCATTGTGGGTTAAACTAGAAAGAGGGAAAGAGAAATCTATTTGCATTGGTGTGATATACAGACCTCCCTCACAAGAGGAAGAGGTGGACAGAGAGTTAATTGAAGACATACGCAGCATTGCTAGGAAAGGGGAAGTGCTACTGATAGGAGATTTCAATATGCCAGATGTTGATTGGCACATTCCTGCTGCAGTATCATCTAGAAGTAAGGAGATCCTGGATTCTCTACAGGGAGAACTATTCAGGCAATTGGTAACAGACCCCACACGTGAAGAGACCATACTGGACTTGGTGCTTACCTTAACCAACTGTTTCAACGCCATATCAAATTGGCTACTGACTCAAAATCTCAGAATCCAACATAAAAAAACGGAAGTTCTCTTTATCTCAAGGAACTCGAACTTCATACCACCTACATTCCTGGATGTTCAAGATGCCAAGCTTCAAGTAAAACCCCATATCCAATACCTAGGAGTGACTCTGGATCAAAATCTTGACATGAAGACTCACATATCCAACACAGTAAGAGCAGTTTACTTCAAGATCCGCTCCCTCAGACATCTCCGTCAACTGATTGAGCCGGACGATTTCCGTACTGTTTACCAGGCTCTAATCATTCCCCATTTTGACTACTCAAACTCCATACTACAAGGACTTCCTCAATCTACCTTAAACCCTCTTCAACTCGCCTTGAACACTGCAGCAAGAGTGCTTTTTGGAATACCCAAAAGAGAACATGTAACACCCCTTCTAAAACAACTACATTGGCTTCCTATTCAAGCGAGAATCACTTTCAAGACTCTGCTCCTGGCCTTTAAAGCATACAAAGGTCTCGCCCCCACCTCATTATCGGAGATGATTCAACCAATCACACCCAACAGACTAAGAAGAACCGCGGAACTAAATATGCTAATTGTACCAAAGGAAATTATAAGATACAACTCTACAACAGCAAGCCGAGCCTTCAGTTTATGTGCTCCAAAACTTTGGAACACCCTTCCAGCACACATTAGGGCCATCTCCGATCTCAGCCAGTTCAAGAAGGCCCTGAAACATCACCTTTTCCTCAAATACTTCCCAGAGAACAAAGAAACACAGTTACACCCAAATATCAATAACTACTTTCCGACCACGTAATCTTTCCTGCCTCAACAGCACATAACACTACTTTACCACATCAACAGTACACTTTTCAGACAACATGACACTTGTATGTAAATAGTTGTTCTTGATTTTGTTTTTGTAAATAGTTGCTCCTGTTATCCAAGTTGATTTTTCCTGTTATCTGTAATGACCAGATAAATGTATCTTGTCTGAAGTTTCTTGTTCCATGTAAACCGCGCTGATAACGAATAGTGCAGTATATAAAAAATGTTAATAAATAAATAAATAACCAATGGTGAAAGTGTTTCTGATGTTGTAGTGGGAGATCATTTTGCATCCAGTGATCACCAGATGGTGTGGTTCAGTATTAGGACTAGGGCTGTTAGAATCCATTCCAAGGTGAGGATATTAGACTTTAGGAAGACTAATTTTGCGAAGATGGGCCAATACCTCACGGAGTCGATAGTGGGATGGGAACAGCTGGGGGATGTAGAAAAACAGTGGGCAAAACTGAAAGGGGATATTTTAAGGGCAACCAACCTTTTTGTTAAAATGGTAAATAAAGGCAAAAGGAAAAGGAGACCGCTATGGTTTTCTAAGTAAGTAGCTGAAAAAGTGAAGAAAAAGAGGGAGGCCTTCATGAAATACAAGAGATCACAGAGAGAGGAAGACAGGCATCTGTATTTGGAAAAACTTAGAGAAGCTAGCAAAGTAGTCAAGAAGGCAAAGATTCAAAAGGAGGAGGAAAGAGCCAATGCAATAAAATGGGGGGATAAGACATTTTTCAGATATATTAGTGAGAAGAGGAAGGGCAAAAGTGGTATTGTCAGACTCAAGGGTGCAGGGGGGGAATATGTAGAAGCTGATAAGGATAAAGCGGAATTGCTTAACAAATATTTTTGTTCTGTGTTCACAGATGAAGAACCAGGAGCAGGACCTCAGAAAACACCCACAAATAGGAACAGAAGCGATTTTCAAAAGACTGTGTTTGTGAGAAACTAGCTCAAATTAAAGTAGACAAAGCGATGGGACCGGATGGGATACACCCTAGAATATTGAGGGAACTTGGAGACGTTCTAGCAACTCCACTGACTGACCTTTTCAATGCCTCGTTGGCGTCGGGAGTGGTGCCAAAGGCCTGGAGAGAGGCTCATGTGGTGCCTTTACACAAAAGTGGAAGTAAGGATGTGGTTAGTTTAACTTCGGTGGTGAGTAAATTATTGGAAACGCTGCTGAAAGAGAAGATAGTGAGGTTTCTGGAGTCCAGCGGATTACAGGATCCGAGGCAGCATGGATTCACCAGAGGCAGGTCTTGTCAGACAAATCTGATTGATTTCTTTGACTGGTTTACCAGGGAGTTGGACCGAGGGAGAGCTCTAGATGTGGTGTATTTAGATTTCAGTAAAGCCTTTGACACTGTTCCTCACAGGCAACTTATAAACAAACTGAGCACCCTAGGGATGGACCCTAAAGTTACTGCTTGGGTTAGAAATTGGTTGGGTGGGAGGCAACAAAGAGTACAAGTAAATGGAGCTCACTCTGAGGAGAAGGATGTTACCAGTGGTGTGCCCCAGGGATCTGTCCTTAGTCCGATTCTTTTTAACATCTTTGTTAGTGATATAGCGGAAGGGCTGTTGGGTAAGGTTTGCCTCTTTGCAGATGATACCAAAATCTGCAATAGAGTAGACACCCAGGAAGGTGTAGATAACATGAGGAGGGATCTAGCTAAGCTTGAAGAATGGTCTAGAATTTGGCAGCTGGGATTTAATGTTAAAAAATGTAAGGTCATGCATTTGGGCTGCAGCAATCCAAGGGAGCAATACAGAATAGGAGGTGAAGTACTTTTGTCCACTAAAGAAGAGCGGGACCTAGGCATGGTTGTGTCTGATGATCTTAAAGTAGCTAAACAGGTAGAAAAGGCGATGGCAAAAGCTAGAAGGATGCTTGGGTGCATACGGAGAGGAATGGCTAGCAGAAAAAAGGAGGTGATAATGCCTCTGTATAAGTCTTTGGTGCAACCTCATTTGGAGTATAGTGTGCAATTCTGGAGACCGCACCTTCAAAAGGATGTGAACAGGATGGAGTCAGTGCAGAGGATGGCTACTAAAATGATTAGTGGGCTTCATTATAAAGCATATGAGGACACACTTAAGGATCTTAATATGTACACCTTAGAGGAAAGGCGGGATAGAGGTGATATGATTGAGATGTTTAAATACCTCCGTGGCATAAATGTTCAGGGAGAGAGCCTCTTTCAATTGAAAGCAAGTTCTGCTACGAGGGGACATGGGATGATGGTGAAGGGAGATAGATTCAGGAGTGATACGGAAAGAGTAGTGGATCCATGGAATAGTCTCCCAGTGGAGGTGGTAGAGATGAGGACAGTAACTGAATTCAAAAAAGCATGGGACCAACACAGAGGATCTCTAATGGTAAAAAGTGGACTGTTGTAGTTGTTGATATGGAAGGACAGACTAGATAGGCCATGTGGTCTTTTTCTGTCATCATGTTTCTATGTTTCTATGTTAAATACCTCCGTGGCATAAATGTTCAGGGAGAGAGCCTCTTTCAATTGAAAGCAAGTTCTGCTACGAGGGGACATGGGATGAGGGTGAAGGGAGATAGATTCAGGAGTGATATGCGGAAATATTTCTTTACGGAAAGACTAGTGGATCTGTGGAATAGTCTCCCAGTGGAGGTGGTAGAGATGAGGACAGTAACTGAATTCAAAAAAGCATGGGACAAACACAGAGGATCTCTAAAGGTAAAAAGGGGACTGTTGTAGTTGTTATGGAAGGACAGACTAGATAGGCCATGTGGTCTTTTTTGTCGTCATATTTCTATGTTTCTACACCACTATATCCACCTGCATCCATGACTCACTAACAACAACTTAAACATCAACATAAAAAAATCCGGAGCAATCATTACAAGAGACTCCACATTCATTCCTCCTAGTTCTTTCATCATATTCAATACACCAATTACAATAAAAGATGAAGTCCGATATCTTGAAGTGATTCTAGACAAGCAGCTTACCCTCCAACCACATATCAAGAAGATATCCAAAACAGCCTTCTTCAAACTCGCAACACTCCAGAGACTAAAACCCCTCCTCAATAAGGAACATTTCCGCACAGTATGCCAGGCCATCATTATACCTGTGCTGGACTACTGTAATATCCTATTCCAAGGCCTACCTAAACAAACCACCCGTCCACTACAAATAGTCCAGAACACTGCTGCCCGCATTATTGCTAGTGCTTCAATACAAGACCACATAACTCCATTACTACATGATCTGCACTGGCTACCAATCTCCTCACGGGCAAAATATAAATCAGCACTCACCATCTTCAAAATTAAAAACAATATGTCAGCAGAAATACTACAGGAACTCATCGGAACCAAAGCAAGCAAAAGAAAGCCTTTGACAAGGTCCCTCATGAGAGACTTTTGGCAAAACTAAAGAGTCACGGGATAGGAGGCAGTGTACTACTGTGGATCAGGAACTGGTTAAAAGATAGAAAGCAGAGGGTAGGGCTAAATGGCCAATTTTCCCAATGGAGAAAGGTGAATAGTGGTGTACCCCAGGGATCTGTGCTGGGTCCGCTGCTTTTTGACATATTCATAAATGACCTGGAAAGTGGAATAACGAGTGAGGTTATCAAATTTGCTGATGACACAAAACTATTTAAAGTTGTTAAAACCCAGGAGGATTGTGGAAAATTGCAAGAGGATCTTGATAAATTGGAAGACTGGGCATCAAAATGGCAGATGAAATTTAATGTGGAGAAGTGCAAGGTTATGCACCTAGGGAAGAACAACCCAAACTATGGTTCCACGATGCAAGGTTCCACATTAGGAACCACCACCCAAGAAAAAGATTTAGGCGTCCTTGTGGATACCATGTTAAAACCCTCGGCCCAGTGTGCAGCGGCGGCCAAGAGAGCAAATAGAATGCTAGGTATGATAAGGAAAGGAATGGAAAATAAAACAAAAGATATTATAATGCCTCTATATCGTTCCATGGTGAGACCGCACCTTGAATATTGTGTGCAATTCTGGTCGCCATATCTTAAAAAGGATATAGCGATTTTAGAAAAGGTTCAGAGAAGAGCCACCAAAATGGTAAAGGGGATGGAAGGCTACTCCTATGAAGAAAGGCTAAAAAGGTTGGGGCTCTTTAACCTGGAAAAGAGACGGCTGAGGGGAGATATGATAGAAGTCTATAAATTAATGAACGGAGTGGAACGGGTAAACGTAGATCGATTGTTTACCTTATCAGAATATAGAAAGACTAGGGGACATGCAATGAAGCTACAGGGTAAACTAATTAAGACTAATAAAAGAAAATATTTTTTCACTCAACGTGTAATCAAACTCTGGAATTTGTTACCGGAGGATGTAGTAAAGGCTGTTAGTGTAGCTGGGTTTAAAAAAGGTTTGGGACAAGTTCCTGGAGGAAAGGTCCATAAACCATTATTAAGAAGGGACCCAGGATATCAATGCTTGAACCAATACAAGCATTGTGGAACCTGTGTCCCTTGGGGAAACTGCTAGGTACGTATGACCTAGATTGGCCACTGTTGGAAACAGAATACTGGGCTTGATGGACCTTGGTCTGACCCAGTATGGCATATCTTATGATTATGATCTTATGATCTTATGACCAGACAGAAACAGCACCAAAAACAGCATACCAACACCCACTCTATTCACAGGAACCAACAAATCCACATTCACGATAGCCTTCTCTCTTGCTGCACCCGCTATTTGGAGTGCCCTACCAGATAATCTAAGATCAACAACTGATACATAAGAATTCAGAAAGCTGCTCAAAACCACCCTATTCATTGAACAATTCAACGAAGACCACCAAGCACCAAGCACCCCACAAGCCGATTTACACAAGCCATGAACACTATAAGGACTTCACATGAACCAGCTACCAGCCTTCTCCAACCTATAAATGACCCCTGCATCCCCCACTGCTACTTGTATACAGCCCCTGTTCATAGTTCACAATGTATATAGATCACCAGTTAATCAATCTCACTGCTCACCCACACCACACAAGTCGATGTATCCACTGCATGAATTCGCCCTCCCACTCTTGATTGTTTGATGTGCTAACTGCATTGATTTAAAGATAAAGCGGTACATTAAATCCTTTTAAATAAATTTTAAAAAAAATATTGGGTGACTTTAATCTACCTGATGTGATTGGAGTACTCCTTCTGCAAATCTGGCAAGAAGCAAAACAATTGTGGATGCTTTCCAAGATGCGTCACTTAAACAAATAGTGATGGAACCAACCAGGGAAAGCTCAATGCTGGATTTAGTGCTCACCAACGGTGAGAGCGTGTCTAATGTCTGGGTGCCCCTGTGAGCAGCAGCGATCACCACAAGGTGTGGTTTGAGATAAAATCAAAAGTGCAGTCCAATCATAGGAAGCTCAAAGTCCTAGACTTCAAAAACACTGACTTCAGTAAAATGGCCAAGTACCTGAAGGAGGAGTTGGCAGGGTGGGAGGGGATAAAAGAAGTGGAACTGCAATGGGCTAAACTAAAGGTGACAATAAAAGGGGCAACAGATACATATGTAAGGAAAGTAAATAAAAAACAAGAGGAGAAGGAAACCTATTTGGTTCTCCAAAGAAGTGGCTGCTCAAATAAAGGCAACAAACACAGCTTTCAGAAAATTCAAAAGCTTGCAAACAGAGGAACACAGAAAGGAATACAGGATCAAACTAAAAGAGACAAAAAGAGAAATAAGGAAAGCAAAATCAAAGGCAGAGGAAAAGGTGACTAAAGATGTGAAGTGTGGCGACAGAACTTTCTTCAGGTATATTCGGGAGAGGAGGAAACTCAGAGGTGTAATTGCAGGACTCAGACGTGCTGGGAACGGACTCGTGGAAAGTGACATTGAAAATGTGAAAATGCTAAACAAATACTTCTGCTCTGTTTTTACTAAAGAAAATCCTGGAGAAGGACCATCTGTGACTCCCAAATATAAAAATGGGAATGAAGTAGTTCTCCAGGACCAAGCAGGAAGTCAGTCCTCACATATGGGTGTCATCAGTGCCAATGAAGCCCCAGCGGAGCATTTCCCCAGCTTTCCATAAAAGCCTTTGGGAATGCTGGCACGCATGCGCGGTTCCCTTCCCGCCTAAAGGTGCCATCTTACCTCAGTCTCTTTTTTTCCCCGAGAAGCCCACTGGACGTGTGTCCTGTTCTCCCGGATAAAAGTGCTTTTTTCTTCGGCGATTTTTCGCTATTTTTCTCCGGTTTGACGCCGGTTCCCCTCCCGCCGGGTTCGGTACACCGGCATCGAGCCCGCTGATTTCTTTTTCAGTTTTTGCCCTTCGTGGCTGGTGTTCGCGCCCCTTTTTTCATTTTTCCCTGGAAGCCGGTCTTTTGACCTCGCAGGGGCTCTTTTTTCCCCTATGGCTTCAGTGGTTTCAAAAAGTGTGATCGGTGTAAGAAACTTATGTCTCTCACCGACACACACGACTGCTGCCTTCGGTGCCTCGGCCCTGACCACGACCCCAAGTCGTGTGTGCCATGTGGGAAGATGTCTTCCAAGGCATTCAAAAGTCGACAGCATCAGAAGGAAAGGTTTTTCTCGGACTCAGCCTCCGGCCGGGCCCGGACCTCGTCTGAGGCCTTGACATCTCGGGATTCCGATCCCGAGCGCCGTCGAAGCTCCTCGGACAGGGGGTCCCCCGACCGGGAACGCAAGAGGAAGAAGCGGCTCGTGAGGGCGGCATCGGAGGAGGTCCCTGGTCCCTCGAGGGCCAGGTCTAAGATCCGACCGCCGTCCCGGGCCCGTGGACCAAGAGAAGCCTGCCAAAGTTCCTCATGTGGAGCCGGAGTCTGCTGGACACATAAGCCCCGTAGTCCTCATGGACTCTCCTCCCAGAGAGCCGACGTCGGGCCCGGCGCCGCCGGGGCCCGAGTCGGTGGCTGCTGCGTCTCCCAAGCTGAGTCTCAGGATGACAGCCTTGGAGTGCAGATTGTCTGCCTTCATGGAGCAGCAGCAGGCACTGATGGCCAGCTTGTCTGGTGCATCTGCCCTGACCACCAGGACGTCGACTTCGAAGTCAACCCCGGAGACCGAGCCGATACTCGAGACCCTCGTGGCTCGAAGTCGTCCTCGGTCGAGGTCTCCCTTGACCTCCCGTTCGGGACTGAGGGTGTCGACGCTGGTGCCCCCGGCGTCAGGGCAGGTGCCTCGGGGCCCCGCGGGGTTGGACCCTGACTCCTTCTCGGATGAGTCCGCCTGGGAGACGGAGGATGAGGAGTCTCCCGATACTTTTAAGACTTTGTGCGTCCCGTTGGACTCACCGCAGTCTGAGCCCCGGAGTAGATCCCCTCCTGAGGACACTAGGTTCTCGGAGTTCGTCCGGGATATGGCCGCTGCCTTGGCTATCCCTGCCGATCCCGAGGAAGAGCCTCGAGCCGAGGAGCTCGATGCTCTACAGTATGACTCTCCTCTGAAGGAGGCCTTTACTGTCCCAGTTCCTCCGATGCTGGAACGGCTCCTCTTCCGGATGTGGGAGGCACCGGGCTCGGCACCGGTTCTGAGCAAGCGAGTCGATTCCATCTATCCACTCCGCAAAAGCCCTGGTTTCCAGAAAGCACAGCTACCACACCATTCCATGGTTGTGGAATCGGCCATGCATCGTCTGAAGAGCCAGAAGATGCACTCCGCGGTGCCCCCCGGCAGGGAGGCCCACAACCTCGATGGCGTCGGTAGAAAGTGCTTCCAGGGGTCTATGCTTGCTTGCCGTGTCCAGTCTTACCAGCTGTACATGGGCATGTACTTGCGAGACCTGGCCAAGGAATTGGCCGGATTCTCTGCTGGTTTCTCCAGGGAACCCTTGCAGAGATTTAAGACCTTGTCCTCGGGGATTCGGGAATGCTCAAAGTTCATTTCCCGCGCCACCTGCGATGGCTTCGAGGCTTCGTCCCGAGTTGCGGCTGCCGGCATCGCGGCTCGACGCCAGGCGTGGCTGCAGTCATCAGACCTCGAGCCATGGGTTCAGGACAAGTTGGTCGATGTCCCCTGCCGAGATGAGAACCTTTTTGGCAAATCCGTGACCGAGAAGGCCGCTCAGCTCGAGACCGAGCACCTTACCCGGACAAGGCTGTCGAGGAAGACCTCTGCCCCTTCACATAAAAAGAAGGGCTCGGGTAAAAAGTCCTTTTACCCGAGGAAGGGCACTGCCTACAAACAGTACCCTCAGTATCAGGCTGCCCAAGCTGCCCCCCAGGGTCAGCAAGTCAAGGGCCAGGGTAATGGGCCCCATAGGCAGAGGACCCCCCAAGCCTTCTGCCCCTGCTTCCACTCAGCAGGGTGAGGGTTTTTGACTCCTTGAGCATAGCCACTCCGTCCCTGCTTTCCCAGCCCTGCACAGGCGGTCGCCTTGTACTCTTTGCCCACCAGTGGCCTCTCATTACCACCGACAGTTGGGTGCTGGACATAGTCCAAAAGGGCTATGCCCTGCATTTTCATCAATTGCCTCCTCCTTACTTCCCAGGGGAGCCCTTGAGGCCTCCCCTGCACACAGACCTTCTCCTTCAAGAGCTCCAAGGTCTGTTGGTGGACAGGGCGGTGGAGCCTGTGCCTCCCCACTTGCAAGGTCACGGATTCTACTCCAGGTATTTCCTGGTACCCAAAAGGACCGGCGGCCTTCGACCCATTCTGGACCTCAGGAACCTCAACAAGTTCCTAGAGAAAGAGAAGTTCAAGATGCTTACTCTTGGAACACTTCTGCCCTACCTCCAGCAGGGAGATTGGCTATGCTCCTTAGATCTAAAGGATGCGTACACTCACATTCTCATTCATCCGGACCACAGAAAGTACCTCAGGTTCATTGTGGGAGGAAACCATTATCAGTACAGAGTACTGCCTTTTGGCCTGACCTCCGCTCCCAGAGTCTTTGCCAAGTGCCTGGCAGTTGTTGCGGCCTACCTGAGAAATCAAGGCATCTTTGTCTTTCCCTATCTGGACGACTGGCTCATCAGGGGTCAGATGTCCCTGGAGGCCAGACAAGCCACCCTCAGAACCATTGCTCTGCTTCAAAACGTGAGCTTTGTCATAAACTTCGCAAAGTCCACTTTGCTCCCCTCCCAGAACTTGGAGTTCATAGGGGCAAGGTTAGATTCTCAACTGGCAAAGGCATTCTTGTCAGAAGACAGGGCCCAAAGACTGATGGACGTGGCCAAACAGTTTCTAAACAAGCCCCTGGTCTCCGCCAGACTCTGCCTCAGACTTCTGGGCCACATGGCTTCGACAGTGCATGTGACTCCCAATGCCAGGCTCCATATGAGGCCTGCACAGTGGTGCCTTCAGACTCAGTGGTCTCAGGCCACAGGCCGCCTAAGAGACAGGATAAGGGTGTCCAGACCCCTTTTGGCCTCCCTCAGCTGGTGGCTACATACACCCAATCTGCTGAAGGGGATGCCCTTCCAAATGCCAGAATACTCGGTGGTCCTCACCACCGACGCCTCTCTGCAGGGCTGGGATGCTCATTGTCTGGACAAGTACACTCAAGGCCTCTGGTCTCCCTGGGAGGCAGCCCAACAGATCAATCTCCTGGAACTTCGAGCTATCCGCTTAGCTCTCAAGGCTTTTTCTCCGGCCCTGGCTCACTGCTCAGTCTTGATTCAAACAGACAACCAGGTAGCCATGTTTTATGTGAACAAACAGGGCGGGACTGGGTCAAAGCTCCTTTGTCGGGAGACTCAAGACCTTTGTTCCTTTGCCCTAAAGCACAACATGCTTCTCAAGGCGGTGTACCTTCCAGGCCAGGAGAACTGCCTGGCAGACCGGTTGAGCAGAATTCTGCAACCCCACGAGTGGCAGCTGCATCCCTTGGTCGTTCAGAAGATCTTTCTGAAGTGGGGTCTCCCTTGGATAGATCTCTTTGCCAGTCCCCTGAGCAAGCAACTGCCCATGTTCTGCTCCAGGCAACCGCATCCTTTGAGGATAGCACCAGATGCTTTTCTGATGTCCTGGTCTCAGGGCCTCCTGTTTGTGTTTCCTCCCACACCCTTGGTGGCCCGAACTCTTTTCAAGACTCTTCAGGACAAGGCCTCGGTTCTGCTGGTAGCTCCCAGGTGGCCGAGGCAGCCTTGGTTTCCACTTCTGCTTCAGCTGGCAGTGGATTCCCCACTACCTCTGGGGTTGTAACCTGACCTTCTCTCACAGGAGCAGGGTTCCCTTCTGCACCCCAATCTCAAAGCTCTCAATTTGATGGCCTGGAGGCTGCAAGGGTAGTTTTAGCTCCCTGGGGCCTACCTCAGGAAGTTGAGGAGGTTGTCCTAGCCTCTAGGAAACAGTCCACTAGGAAAACCTATGCCGTCAAATGGAAGAGGTTTTTTGTGTGGTGTCAGCTACGTACAGAGGATCCTTTCTTCTGTACTGTGCCAGTAGTGCTTCAGTACTTACTGCACTTATCAAATCAGGGACTTAAGTCCAATTCTGTTCGGGTCCACCTCTCAGCTCTATCAGCTCACCACTCACTGGTAGAGGGACATTCTCTGTCAGGTCACCCCTTGTTGTCCCGCTTTCTCAGGGGCTTGCTTTTGCTCAAGCCTCCCATCCGTCCTCCTGCTCCTGAGTGGGAGCTGAATGTGGCCTTGCAGCAACTGACTCGCCCACCCTTTGAGCCGATGGCTCTACGCTTCCTTTCCTGGAAGACTCTCTTCCTGATAGCCCTCACCTCGGCTAGGCGAGTGAGTGAGCTTCAGGCCCTGGTCTGTGATAGACCTTACACCAGGATTTATAGGAACAGGGTAGTCCTCAGGGCTCATCCCAAGTTCCTTCCTAAGGTTGTCTCCTCTTTCCACCTCAATCAGGAGGTGGTTCTTCCAACATTCTTCCCTAGGCCTCATGCTACCCAGGCTGAAGCAGTCCTGCATACCCTGGACTGTAAACGGGCCTTATCCTTCTACCTTGACCGTACGCAGGGGCATAGAAGGGCTACTCAGCTCTTCGTCTCCTTTGACCCCAATAAGTTGGGGTTGGCTGTGTCCAAGCATACCTTGTCCATCTGGGTGGCTGACTGTATCACCTGTGCTTACAAGGCGGCTGACCTTCCTTTGCAGGGTAGGGTCACGGCCCATCGTGTCAGGGCAATGGCTGCCTCAGTGGCTCATCTCCGCTCTGTGCCCTTGGTAGACATCTACAGGGCTGCAACTTGGTCTTCAAGACAGAAGTTTGCGGCCCATTACTGTCTGGAGAGGGAGTCCCATAGGGACAGTGCTTTTGGTCAAGCAGTACTCCGGAATCTCTTTGAGGTTTAGGCAACTCCTGCCCTCCTGCCCTCTGTTGGGCTACCGGTGGAGGTTGTGTCCTTGGAAAGCCTTTCTTTGCTGCTGTGACTAGAGGGAGTTCTCTTGTTCAGCCTGGGTTCCTGGTAGCCCTGAGCTAGGGAGTCACAATCCCAAGACAAACAGTCAGATACACTAAGGAAACATCTAAAAGAGCCTTCAGCATTCATGCCCCAATAGCTTGGAATGCACTCCCACCAGAACTGAGAGCCATAACCAGCCTAACACAATTCAGAAAAAGTCTCAAACACCACCTCTTCTTAAGCTATTTCCCAATTTAGTTTTGCACAAGAGAAATACTACATCCATATTCAGGTCAAGACAACTTCAACTGTGACTAATGTGTATAGACTACTGTATATAGTTACATAATGTACATAGTTTCCCTTTATTACCAAGTTCAAATTCCTGTTACTTGTAAAATGCACTACAGTTTTTCTGTATGTATATGTTTGGTTCCATGTAAACCGCGCTGATGATAATAGTGCGGTATATAAGAGATGTTAAATAATAAATAATAATAATAAATAATATGTGAGGACTGACTTCCTGCTTGGTCCTGGAGAAAGAGTAGTTACTCACTTGTAACAGGTGTTCTCCAGGAGCAGCAGGAATCAGTCCTCACAACCCTCCCTCCTCCCCTGGGAGTTGCAGTTGTACATAGTTTAATGTTTTCATTTTTGTGTGCTGTTCTTAGCTATGTCATTTGACTGAGGTAAGATGGCACCTTTAGGCGGGAAGGGAACCGCGCATGCGTGCCTGCATTCCCAAAGGCTTTCATGGAAAGCTGGGGAAATGCTCCGCTGGGGCTTCATCGTCGTCGATGACACCCATATGTGAAGACTGATTCCTGCTGCTCCTGGAGAACACCTGTTACAGGTGAGTAACTATACCACACCATTCACTGAAGATGATGTGTTAGAACAACTTGCAAAACTGAAAGTGAACAAGGCCATGGGACCGGATGGGATACATCCCAGGATACTGAAAGAGCTCAGGGAGGTTCTTGCAGGGCCATTAAAGGATGTTTTCAACAGATCCTTAGAGACAGGAGTAGTTCCTCTGGACTGGAGAAGGGCGGATGTGGTACCTCTTCACAAAAGTGGTGACAGGGAAGAAGTGACAAACTACAGGCCCATGAGCCTTACCTTGGTGGCAGGAAAAGTAATGGAGACGCTTCTGAAAGAGCGAATAGTGGACTTTCTCAAAACCAACAGGTTGCAAGATCCGAGGCAACATGGTTTTACTGAAGGACGATCTTGCCAAACAAATCTGATTCAGTTCTTTGACTGGGTGACCAGAGAACTAGATCAGGGGCATGCGATGAATGTCATCTATCTGGATTTCAGCAAAGCCTTTGATACTGTTCCTCATAGGAGGCTTATCAATAAACTCAGTAGTCTGGGGATGTGTTCCAAGGTGGTGAACTGGATCAGAAATTGGTTGACTGTCAGACGACAGAAGGTGATGGTAAATGGAGCTCACTCGGATGAAAGGAGGGTAATTAGTGGGGTTCCCCAGGGTTCGGTCCTGGGCCTGGTACTGTTCAATGTATTTGTGAGTGATATTGCTGAAGGACTGAATGGAAGGGTCTGTCTTTTTGCAGATGACACAAAAATTTGCAACAGAGTGGACTCCCCTGAGGGCGTGGATAACATGAGGAAAGATCTACAAAAGCTGGAAGAATGGTCTAATGCTTGGCCGTTAAGATTTAATGCAAAGAAGTGCAGTGTCATGCACTTGGGAAGCAGAAATCCAAGGGAAATGTACGCGATAGGGGGGCGATAGGTTGGTGTGCACAGACCAGGAAAAGGACCTTGATGTGATTATTTCTGAGGATCTCAAGGTGGCGAAACAGTGCGACAAGGAGGTAGCAAAAGCCAGGAGGATGCTGGGTTGCATACTGTCACCAGCAGTGGCTGAACTGTGGCGTAGGCAGCCAGTCACACTGCTGGGCCTGCCCTATCTTTATGAAAAGTAGTAGTTGTGAGTCCGAGTAGTCAGGTTTCAACAAGGATTTTATTCCCCTCCCGGGGTTGGATTTTCAAAAGTAGCACAAAACACAAGAACTTAAAATACAGCCATGCCTCTGGCCAACTGAAGAAGAAAACAAAGTACAGCTTCTTGCTTTAACCAAAAATCATGAATTACATTAAACAGAATCAGCTGATATGCTGCCAGTCTCTTCTATGCTTTCCAGCTCTCTACAAGGCACTCTTGTCTTTAGCTAACGCAGAGAAGAACTGATATCAGCCCTCAGTAAAGAGCAATCCATTTCTTCAACACATGGAGTTAAACTACTTGGTTCTGTAATAATTGGTTCATCAAACACAGTATTTTCTCTAGGACAGAAAGTCTGAAACTTCCTCAATTCAGTCTCTCTCTCTGAGCTCTCAGGACAGCCCTCTTCACAATAAGGCAGATACTTATCACACAGCTTGTAAAAGCAGGACAGAGAAACAGCTCTGTCTAAACAAGCTTTTTCCTTGTAACTTTTGAACCTCCTGCCTCTTGTACTTGACGGCAGCTCATAGCACTGTCCTGTTCTGGTAATGGAAGATTTTTCTTTTGGAAGTCTCCTGCAGGGTTTTAGGAGCATACATTCATCCTCATCAAGCATACAGATATCCTCAACAGGATTACTTTCCCTCTCACAGGGTTGTAAGTATTTTAAGCAGCTCTGCTTCTCAAATACATATGGCCTGTTACCAACTACCTCACGTTCCTTCCACTGAGCTCGGTGCCTGGGAAAATCACACTGCTTCAGAGGTGAGTGTTTCCTGTAACTAACCTCTCTTGGTGAAGGTAACTTTGTTTCCTTTTGATAATTCCTCCGTGGCTTTCTGCTCCAAGGTTCAGGCAGTTCAGAGTCAGTATAAGAGTATTCTGAGCCTCCGTCTGAGACCTGCAAGTTTCCTCCAACTTGCCAAGCTCCTGCAGCTTCCTGGTCTCTGTCTCCATCTCGGTCTTGCTCTTGGTCTAACTCTGTCTGCTTTGGACATTTTTTATACAGCTTTAGGGGCGTTTTCTTGCCCATGTGAAAACTGTTTTCCTGATCAACTGGGGAGTGTTTGCTAACTGGGCGTGACTGCAGACCTCGTGTCTCAGCTTGTTTTGGTTGCCTATGGTAACTAGGAAGCTTCTGATCTACCTGCCTGTCAGAATCTGAGCTATACACAGCAGATTTCTGTGTTTTTAAGGCACAGGGCAGATCTTCCGTGTCACAATACAAAGAGGAATTACCAGCAGAAAGGAAGAGGTACTAATGTTCAGTTTTGGAGACCGTATCTTGCAAAGGATGTAAAAAGACTGGAAACTGGTCAGAGGAAGGCGACCAAAAAGATTTGGAGCCTGTGTCAGAAGCCTTATGAGAAGAGACTTGAAGACCTAAATATGTACTACTACTAGTGAGCATTTATATAGCGCTACCAGTCGTACGCAGCGCTACAAAGTCATATAAGAGACAATCCCTGCTCATCAGAGCTTACAATCTAGTCAAAACAAAACACAGAAGGTGTAGGCAGGGGTAAAACAAGGAAAGGAAAGGAGATTAGGTGTACACTCGAGGAGAGGAGGGACAGGGGAGATATGATTTAGACCTTTAAATACTTAAAGAGAAATAATGAACCAACAAACCTCTTCCAAAGACGGGGAAGCTGTAAAACTAGAGGGCATGACATGAAGCTGCAAGGTGGTAAATTGAAAGGCAATGTCAGGAAATACTACTTCACTGAAAGGGTGGTGGATGCTTGGAATGCCCTCCCGGTGGATGTGGTGGGGGCAAATATAGTGACAGAATTCAAAATGGCATGGGACAGACACAGTGGATCTCTTTACAGCAACAGGATAAAATCAAAATAAACTTAACTAATTTCTCAACATACAGGGGTGTCCTACACGGAGCGGTGGGTTCACCCCTAAAACAAAGACATGGGGAGGGGTGACCTGCACGGAGCGGCAGGTGCACCTACTCTTGCTATCTTACTGGGCAGACTAGATGGATCATACTGGTCTTTATCTGCCATCATTTCCTATGTTACTATGTTAGGGATCCTCTGTACTTCTCCCAGGCTTTCTGTCTCCACCTGAGGACTTATTCCACACACCCAGCACTTTTTCCATGAAGAGCTATTTTCCAGTGTAGCAGCTGCAGGGCTCCATCTAGCCACCGCTATTTCCTCTCTCTGGGGCTACCACAGCAGCCATGGCACAACCCCGCATTTATTGACCTCCCCAGCTCTGCGCTGCAGTTCCTGCCTCCTATGACCTGCTGCTTCCAATCTCCTCTGATGCAGACTCACGCAAGCATAAACAACTCCGTCATCTGCAAATTATTCACCTAATTCCAGAACATTAATAAATATGTCAAAAAGCACCAGCCCCAGTACAGCATAGAGAAGAGAAAAAGACTCCTTGCTGTGGACGAGTCCTGAGGTGCCCATAAGAACTTACACTGATGAAATTTGAGTTGACTATATTGTCCAGCATTTCTGAGGTTTGGTGTTTTGGTTTTTAAATGCATTTCAGAAATTAAAGGATATGCTTGGGGGTTATTATCCTGAGCTTTTAAGCAGCTGCTGAGAAATCCAGCAGGAGCCAGATCCCTTTTCATTCTTCAGGATGCTGAACTCAGATTGATTTAAATCCTTGAAGTAGTGCTATTAAGATGTTTAAGAAGTTTTTTCTTTTTTAGTGCCAAGTCAAGTGCTGACTCCTGGCAGCCCAGCAGCCTCTGGGTTTTCTTGGCAATGTATTACTGGAAGTAGATTGCCAGGCAATGGAGGATAAAATGACTTGACCAAGGTCACAAGGAGTGGGAATTGAGCCCTTGATCTGGGTACTAGGCAGTTGCTCTAGCCATTAGGTTACTCCTCTGCTTCTTTAAGGCTATGGGAGGTCCCATTAGTTGTTGATGGCTATTTGCTTACAACACAGAGGAGCAAAATTGCATTTTGCTTGCACCTAGGAAACCCAGCACTGAGGTTCTGTGCACAGCTCTAATTTATGTAATTATTAAATTTAACCATATTTTCATACTGTCTTTCTAGAAGTCAAGACGGTTTACATATAACAATGTGCAACTTACCATTAATAGATACGAACTGTGCTGGTATAAACGGAGTACGTGGTACAGGGGAGGGAGGGAACTGGGAGAGTATGCTATGTAGTGGATCAGTGAGGGTCTCTCCACAGTGATGCGGTTTCTCTGTCAGCCCTTCAGTGGGAACAGATATGGTAACATGGGTCTTGTTAAGCTGGCTGGGCTATTGGGCTGGGTGGAGACCACCTGCCCCTTGCATGTTCTCCTCCCCTCCTTTCCCTCCCTTCCCCCTCACATTCTCTCCACTTTCCTTCCATCTTTTTCCCCTCCCTCACACTCACTTCCTCAAACACCCAGCCCTCTTGCGCACTCCCCGAGCACTTTCTCCCCTCTTTCCCCTTCCTTCCCATCCCCTTCCCTCTTGCACGCTTTGCCCTGCTCCACTCCTCTCTCCCTCTTCCTTCTATCACTCTAACCCCCCACCCTCCATTCAAGTCCCCAGCACTTTGACCCCTCGCCTCTCCTCCATCCTTTCCCCTACTCCCCCCCTTACACCCTCTCCTCCATCTCCTCTCATTCTCACTCCCTCTCTTCCACCTTTTCACCCCTCACCCCACCACTCTCCCCTCATCTCCATCCCCTATCCCTCTCCCTTCTATCCAATTCCGCTCTTCACCTCCCTTCCCCTTCCCCTTCCCCCAGCTCTATCTAACTTCTTTTTGCACTTTATCTTCTCCTTTACTAATAGCACAGCTTCAGTTCAGGCAGCAGACATGACAGAACTTTCCCATGGCTGCGGCTTTTCGTATTTTCTACTGCCGGGAGTGTTGTGTCCCCGCTGAGATACCGAAGTATTTCACCATGACTCTTCTTTACCTGGTGGGGGTTGGGATGCCACTAGTAGACACTAGCACATCATCGACGCAGTGGCTCTTCTTCAGCTATAGGGTCTTGAGTTCATGCCGGCCCCTCTTTCATCACCATCATGCCTCCTCCCCCTTTATCCTCCTGCTCTTTCCTCTTTCATCTAGGGATATCAATCCCAATCCTGGCCCCCTGAGATGGTTCACTCTCTGCCTCTGCAGCCCTTCCAATCTTAATCCTATCCCTCTCCATCCTCCTTCCTCTCTCCCTTTCTCATGCACACTCGCCACTAACACACTTCCCTTCATTCCTCACCTCTTGATCTCTGATGTTCTGCATCTCCTCTAACTGACGCCCAGCTTATCCCTGAAAACTCTGCTTCAGTTGTTAGAACATAAGAACATAAGATATGCCATACTGGGTCAGACCAAGGTCCATCAAGCCCAGTATCCTGTTTCCAAGAGTGGCCAATCTAGGTCATAAGTACCTAGCAGTTTCCCCAAAAGACACAGGTTCCACAATGCTTGTATTGGGTCAAGCAGTGATATCTTGGGTCCCTTTTAATAATGGTTTATGGACCTTTCCTCCAGGAACTTGTCCAAACCTTTTTTAAACCCAGCTACACTAACAGCCTTTACTACATCCTCCGGTAACAAATTCTAGAGTTTGATTACACATTGAGTGAAAAAAAATATTTTCTTTTATTAGTCTTAAATAGTTTACCCTGTAGCTTCATTGCATGTCCCCTAGTCTTTCTATATTCTGATAACGTAAACAATCGATCTACGTTTACCCATTCCACTCCGTTCATTAATCTATAGACTTCTATCATATCTCCCCTCAGCCGTCTCTTTTCCAGGTTAAAGAGCCCTAACCATTTTAGCCTTTCTTCAAAGGATATCCTTCCATCCCCTTTACCATTTTGGTGGCTCTTCTCTGAACCTTTTCTAATAACGCTATATCCTTTTTGAAGATACGATGACCAGAATTGCACGCAATATTCAAGGTGCTGTCACACCATGGAACGATACAGAGGCATTATAATATCCTTTGTTTTATTTTCCATTCCTTTCCTTATGATACCTAGCATTCTATTTACTCTCTTGGCCGCTGCTGCACACTGGGCGGAGGGTTTAAACATGTTGTCCACAATGACTCCTAAATTTTTTTCCTGGGTGGTGGTTGCTAATGTGGAACCTTGCATCGTGTAACCATAGTTTGGGTTGTTCTTCCCTAGGTGCATAACTTCGTACTTGTTCACATTAAATTTCATCTGCCATTTTGATGCTCAGTCTTCAATTTATCAAGATCATCTTGCAATTTTCCATAATCCTCATAGGTTTTAACAACTTTAAATAGTTTTGTGTCATCTGCAGATTTGATAACCTTGCTCGTTATTCCCTTTTCCAGGTCATTTATGGATATGTCAGAAAGCAGCGGACCCAGCACAGATCTAGTCGAAAGACTAGGGGACACACAATGAAGGTACAGCATAATCCATTTAAGACTTATTGAAGAAAGTTTTTTTCATGCAACATGTAATCAAACGCTGTCGGTGGATGTAGTAAAATCAGTTAATGTAGCTTGGTTTAAAAGAAGTTTGGACAAGTTCCTGGAGGAAAAGTCTATAAACCAAAAAGGACGGGGGGGGGGGGGGTGGCAAGATGGCTAACTGAGGATGCTGCTGCCTGCTCTCTGCAGGGGGAAGCGCAAGGCAAAGGCTAAAGCGGGAAAGCACAGTTACCTGTAACAGGTGATCTCTGGGAACAGCAGGAATAAGTCTTCACATATGGGTACGTCGGTACCGACGGAGCCTGCACGGGAACGCTCCCCAGCGTCCAATCAGAAAGCTTTTGGGAGTATCCCACAGTGCCTGCGTGCTACCTTCCCACCTTTCCAACTGTCTCTCCTCAGTTGAGTTTTATAGCTGAGACAAAGAGGGAGAGAGAGGGAAAGGAAGAGAGAGAGAGAGGGACAACTCCTAGGGGAGGTGGGTGGGTTGTGAAGACTTATTCCTTCTGTTCCCAGAGATCACCTGTTACAGGTAAGTAACTGTGCTATCTCCAGGAACAAGCAGGAATGAGTCTTCACATATGGGGACTCCCTAGCTTTTGATGCCAGTGAGAGAGCCCATAAGTTGTGTGTCCCTGGGACAGGGCTGCACTTCCCCACCTGGATCTCTGGCATCCCTTGAGGAATGGTGGGTAGGAGTTGATTAAGTATGGAACAGGTGTTTGAGAACAGCCTGACCAAACAAGGCATCCCTGCGGGAGTCCTTGTCCAAACAGTAATGGGCTGTGAAGGTATGAACTGAGGCCCAAGTGGCTGCTCGACAGATGTCGTCGATAGACAGAGTTCAGGTGAGCCATTGAGGCTGCCATGGCTCTCACATTGTGAGCTGTGACATGGCCCTCCAGAGAAATGTTCTTGCTCTGATAGGTGAAAGAAATACATTGGGCAATCCAGTTGGAAAGTGTTCTCCTGGAGACTGGTTGTCCCAAATGAGAAGGATCAAAAGCAACAAAGAGTTGAGAAGACTTTCTATGTTGTTGTGTCCTCTGTAAGTAAAAAGCTAGAGCTCTTTTACAGTCCAGGGTATGAAGATTCCTCTCTGCACTTGATGCATGAGGCCCTGGAAAAAAGACAGGTAGGTAGACCTTTTGGTTGAGGTGAAAAGGCGAGACCACCTTAGGCATAAAGTGTGGATTAGTCCTAAGGACCACCTTGTCATGATGGAACCTTGTATAAGATGGATTAGCTACTAGTGCTTGCAATTCACTGATGCGGCGTGCGGATGTGATTGCAATGAGGAAGATAACCTTCCAAGAAAGGTATTTCAAGGAGGTAGTAGCTAAAGGTTCAAAAGGCGGCTTCATAAGCTGACCAAGAACCAAATTTAAGTCCCATGCCACCGGAGGTGGTCTAATGGGAGGCTTTGTTAAAAGGAGGCCTCTCATGAACCTTGCTACAAGGGGATGAGAGGAAACAGGTTGTCCATTTAGAGGCTTGAGGGAAGCTGCAATAGCACTCAGATAGACTCTTACTGAATTTGTCTTAAGGCCTGCATTAGACAGATGCAGGAGATACTCCAGCAACGATTCCATAGGTATTGAACGGGGGTTAAGACCCTTTCCAGAACACCAGATGGTAAACCTTTTCCACTTGAAGGCGTAAGAACGTCTAGTGGAAGGTTTTCTGGAAGCATAAAGAACATCTTTCACTTGTTGAGAAAGAGGAAGATCCTGGAGATCTAGGCCTTCAGCAACCAAGCCCTGAGATGCAAAGACTGGGGATTGGGATGCCACAACTTTCCGTCCTCCTGAGAGAGGAGGTCTGGAGCAGACCCTAACTCTAGGGAGGGAGCTTGAGAGAGATGTAGAAGCAGAGGGTACCACACTTGCCGTGGCCAATGTGGAGCTATGAGAATCATGTGGCCTCTGTCTCTCTGAAGCTTGAACAGGGTTTTTGGAATTAGGGGAATGGGTGGAAAGGCATACAGGAAGTCTTGACCCCAGTGAAGGAGGAAAGCATCCTTTGCCTGAGCCCCCTGAGCTGGAGTTCTGGAACAGAACCGGGGAAGTTTGGCATTCCACGGACTTGCAAAGAGGTCTATGGTCCGGGGTTCCCCAAATTTGAAAAATCTTGGATACCTGGTCCATATGTAGGGACTACTCGTGTGGAAGCAGAACTCGACTGAGTCTGTCTGCCCAAGAGTTTTGAACACCTGGAAGATAGACTGCCAGAAGATGAATGTGATGCTCTCTGGCAAGGGCCCACAGTCACAGAGCTTTGTTGCAAAGCGACAGAGAGCCAGTTCCTCCCTGCTTGTTTATATAGAACATGGCTACCTGATTGTCCGTGTGGACAAGGACTGTCTTGTGGCTGAGCAGGGTGTGGAAAACTCGCAGAGCAAGGAAGATTGCTCTGAGTTCCAAGAAATTGATATGTAGACAAGTCTCCTGTGGGGACCAGATGCCCTGGGTGGAGAGGTCCTGAAGATGAGCTCCCCAGCCCATTGGAGAAGCATCTGTTGTAAGAGTTGCCTGGGGTAGAGGCTGTTGAAAAGGACACCCCAGCAACAGGTTCTGAGGGGACTTCCACCACTGGAGGGACAAAATGAGGCGACTTGTGTTTGCTATTTTGTCTGACAGGCAGCCTAATGCCTGGGTCCATTGGGTGGATAAAGTCCACTGAGCTGCTCTCATGTGAAGGCGAGCATATGATACCACATGAACGGTGGATGCCATATGGCCTAGCAACTGTAACATTTCTCGAGCAGTTAGAAGGGGTTTTGACTCTGCTTGAGAAGCTAACTGCATCAAGCAAAGGCAATGGGCCTGGGGAAGATAGGCCCTTGCCCTTGTGGTATCCAGTAGCGCCCCTATAAATTCCAGGGACTGAGTAGGGATCAAATTGGATTTTGGGATGTTTATTACCAGCCCTAAATATTGAAGGATACGCATTGTGCAGGTTAAAGCAGTCTTGGCCTCTGATTGAGTGGGAGCTCGAATAAGCCAGTCGTCCAGATAAGGGAAGACAAATATTCCCAGGGTGCATAGAAAAGCAGCAACCACTGCCATGTATTTTGTGAACACCCCTGGTGCAGAGGCCAGGCCAAAAGAGAGCACTCTGTATTGATAGTGCTTCTCCTGGAAAAGGAACTGAAGGAACCTTCTGTGAGTTGGATAGATGAGAACATGAGTGTACGCATCCTTGAGATCTAGAGAACAAAGTCAATCCTGACTGTGAAGGTATGGCAGCAGAGTTCCTAGAGAAACCATCTTGAATTTCTCTTTGACTAGGAATCTGTTCAACTCTCTGAGATCTAAAATGGGTCTGAAGCCCCCTGTTTTCTTTGGGATAAGAAAATAGGGGGAGTAGAACCCCATGCCTTGTTGTTGAGAAGGCACTTCCTCTATTGCCCCTTGGGCTAGAAGAGTGGCAACCTCCTGCTCTAACAGGCTGAGGAGGGAGGTTGGAGAATTGAACTGGTGCACTCTTGTGAGAGGGGGCAAGCTGGAAAAATGAAGTTTGTACCCGTCTCTTATGATGGAGAGTGTCCAATGCTCTGCTGTGATTTGCCCCCATCTGGGAGCAAAGTGACATAACCTTCCTGGGATGGTGGAGGGCTCTGGTCCTTCTAGAGCCAGGAAGGCTAAGTTCTCTAGCCGAAAGTCAAAGGACCTGAGGGGGCTGAGGTTGCTGGGCTGGAGCAGGCCTGGCAGCCTTTGCCTTGGTCTGTTTGGAGGATTGCTGACGTTTGGAAGGAAACTGAGCTGCAGAAGATGCTCTCTGACTATAAGCAGGATAGGATCTTCCCTTTTTAGAAAAAGGTGTTTTCTTGAACAACCTTTTCTTAGCAGGAGCAGCAGTAGATTTGGATAGTCTATCCAAAGCAGAATTTTCAGCATCCATTTGATTGGCTTTTGCTTGCCAATCTTTACCAAACAGATTCTCACCTGTACAAGGGATATTTCCCAATTCATCTTGGACCCAGGTCTCCAAATCAGATGCTTGAAGCCAAGCAATCCTACGTGCACCTATAGCTATAGCTGAGGCTCTGCTTACGCATTCAAAGGAGTCGAATGCTGCACGTTTGGAGAATTTGGAGATATCCTGGGCATGTTTGAGCCCAGAGAGAAATTCTGGCCTTTTTACTGTCCGACATAAAAGGACTTAAAGTCAGCAAATGGTCAGTGACTTCTTTTAAGAACATTCCCATGTAGAGACTATAAGAATTAATTCTCGCAGCAAGCATGGAAGCTTGGAAGACTCTTCTACCAAAAGCATCCAGGGTTCTACATTCACGTCCTGGAGGATTAGAGGCATGTCTCTTGGCACTTCTAATCTTTCTTATTGCAGACTCAACCACAATAGAGTGGTGAGGAAGCTGAGGTTTATGGAAACCAGGACAAGGAGGGACACGATACATGGTGTCCAACCTGCGAGAATGAGGAGAGGTGGTTAGAGGTGCTTCCCACATCCTTAACATGAGATCATACAGAATCTCATGAATGGGCAGGGTAGCTGCCTCTTTAGGAGTTTTAGGATATTATAGAATATCTAACTCCTTAGCTCTAGGCTCTGACTCTGGGGCTACTGTAATAGAGAGGCCCCGAGCCACCTCTCTGATAAAGTCTTGAAAAGACAAGTCCTCTGGAGGAGACATCCTTCGTTTAGGAGAGGACTCCTCCTGTGGAAGAAGCATCGCTGCATCGACAGACTCTTCAGAATCCTCAGAGTCATCAGAGGAATCGAAGTATCGTCTGTCGGGATGCTCTTGCAAAGCCCGATACCCGTACCGACTGGGATCGGTATCGGGAATCATCGGTACCGGGGTATCGGTACCGAAGGGCTGCAGAGGGCAGAGTACCGGCATAGCTGACACCGATGCCGATGTCGATGCCACCGGTACCGGAATCAGTGCCGATGGCAATACCGGAGCCGGTACCGGCGGAGTAGTCTGTTGCAGTACCACGGGCATCGATGCCACAAGGAAAGCCACCAGACTGCGTTCTATGGACAGAATCCTCTGATCCATCGACGACGCCAATGCCTGGAAGTCGGTACCGGTGGAAGCCACCGGTACCCCAGAGCATGGCACCAGGAGATCTGTTGAGGCCACGCCATCTAGATCATCCTGGAACCCCGATGATGATGCTTTAGAAGCCGAAGCCTCCCGCCAGGGTAATTTTGCCGGTGCAGAATCCTCGAGGGCAATGCCAGGGGCATCTCGATGCTTAGAAAGAGATTTGCCCTTCGAGGACCGGCTAGATTTATGTTTAGTTACCTGAGATCCATGTGAGGAAGAAGAAGCCCTGGAAGACGTCGATGCCACCGAAGCTGCATCAGAGGGAAACAGGGTACTGAGCTTGGCAGCTCGGTTCTGTCGACCTCTTAGACATCATGGAACAGGACACACAATCTTTAATGGAATGGTCAGGGCCTAAACACTTGAGACACCAGTCATGGGTGTCGGTGACAGAGATAGTACCGCTACATTTTGTGCACTTCTTAAATCCTGAGGCAGGCTTTTCCATATTTAAGGAAAAGGGTTTTGGGCCTAAGGCCCAAAACTGAAGTACACCTGAAGAAAAATAAATGGAAAAAAGGTCTTTTTTTTTTTAAAGAAAAGAATAAGAACCGGTGGTACCGGTATAGCGTCGAGGAAGGCAGACGCGACAGAAAAGAAATAAAGAAAACTGAGGAGAGACAGTTGGAAAGGCGGGAAGGCAGCACGCAGGCGCTGTGGGATGCTCCCAAAAGCTTTCTGATTGGACGCTGGGGAGCGTTCCCGCGCAGGCTCCGTCGGTACCAACATACCCATATGGGAAGACTCATTCCTGCTTGTTCCTGGAGATAGAAGCTCTCTACCAGCCCGCTATAGCTTACCTCTGGTCCAATGGATCGTTTTTTGCAGGGGCAGCTTGTTACAACTAGTCTTTGATGGTGCCCCAGTGGTATCGATGCCGAGGTCAGGAGACTTGGCATCTTTCTTGGAGGTAGAAGTCAGCTTCTCCCTGGAGGAGCATCTTCCCCCTCCCTGTCCTGGTGCGGTGGCAAAGCTGCAAGTTCACATGGGAGGTTTCCCAACCCTTTCCTGGAAGTTGGGGTTGGTTAGTTGTCTCTTCAAGGGAGTGTGACCACTGCTGTTGCCCAAAATCTTGGCTCACTGGTTGTTCTGGTGTTGGGCCCAGGACTTAGTGAGAGTGGAGCTGCATCAAGTTCTACGGTGGGAGCTATGTCTTTGGCAGCTCCAGGAGCAAGCCCTCACCTTTTGGAAGCCATTCCGGTGATGGTGACTCCGGTAAGGCCTGAAAAGTTTTCACATGAAACAATTTGGGAAGCCATAGTTAATATTACTACTGCTGTTTCGAGCCAGACTCAACAGTTATAAAAGCATCTTCAGGATCATACTGTTGAACTTGGGACTCAGCAAGCAGCAATAGAGAGTCTTCTGTTTCTCTTGCTAAAGATGTACTGGGCTTCAATTTAAGCTTGAAGCTCTGGAGACTGCATCCAGGGCCTCCAATTTAAGGTCTATCAATCTCGTGAAATCTCCTTCCGTCTCTGCACGGGAGATGTTTAGGAGGTATGTGACTGAAATCCTTCTAGTGCCTAAGGTACGTCATATATACTATTTATTGACTGGAGCTGCAAGTGCCACAAGCTCTGGGTATGTTTGACGTGTCGGCATTACTTGAGGAGTCTACAGCTGAGCCAGTCGCCATGGGAACTCTCCTGGTTTCATGTGCCCTTCGACCAGATTGGGACTGGCTCTTGAAGCTGTTTTGTCAGAAACGTCAAATCCTTTTCCAAAGTTGTCATGTTCAAGTTTTTCCAGACCTGGCCTGAGAAACACAGAAATGGTGGAGGGAATCTTTGCTCCTAAATGGGGGGGAGGTGGGTACAGCAAATGGGGGCACTTTTCTTTCTAAAGTACCATGCAAATGTTTGGTAAAATATAATTCTGTTAATTACATTTTCCTGCATCCATTAGATCTTTCTGTCTTTATTAATTCCAAACATTCTGTTCCTGCCCCATCAGTTAGGCTTGATAATGAGATGCTTTATTTATTTAACAGATTTTATATACCGCTTTTCTTCAGTCAAAGCGGTTTACATAGAACAGTATTAACATAATTCTAAGAACATAAGATATGCCATACTGGGTCAGACCAAGGTCCATCAAGCCCAGTATCCTGTTTCCAGCAGTGGCCAATCTAGGTCATACGTACCTAGCAGTTTCCCCAAAAGACACAGTTTGCTCAATGCTTGTATTGGGGCAAGCAGTGATATCTTGGGTCCCTTTTAATAATGGTTTATGGACCTTTCCTCCAGGAAATTGTCCAAACCTTTTTAAAACCCAGCTATACTAACAGCTTTTACTACATCCTCCGGTAACAAATTCTAAAGTGATTACGTGTTGAGTAAAAAAAAAAAAAATTCTCTTATTGGTCACATTGCAGCTTCATTGCGTGTCCTCTAGTCTTTCTACATTTTGATGGTATAAACAATTGATCTATCTTTACCCATTCCACTTCATTCATTAATTTATAGACCTCTATCATAGATCCCCTTAGCAATCTCTTTTCCAGTTTGAAGAGCCCTAACATTTTTAGCCTCTCCTCAAAGGGGTATCCTTACATTCCATTTACCATTTTGGTGGCTCTTCTCTGTACCTTTTTAAATTTATTTAACAGCTTTTTTATACTGCTTTATCATTTCAATCAAAGTGGTTTACATTGTAACTTAAACTTGGTAATATACATTAAACAGGGACATTGATAACTTGGATTTTTTTCTGAGCAATGGAGGATTAGTGACTTGCCCAAGGCCACAAGGAGTGCTAGTGGGAATTTGAATCCTGGTCTCTTGGTTCCCAAGCCAGTGCTCTAACCATTAGTCTACTCCTCCACTCTGCTAGTAATGTTATATCCTTTTTAAGATTTGGTGACCAGAATTGTATACAATATTTGAGGTGCGGTCGCACAATGGAACGATACAGAGACATTATAATATCCTTGGTTTTATTCTCCATTCCTTTCCTTATGATTCCTAGCATTCTATTTGCTTTCTTGGCTGCCACTACACACTGGGTGGAGGGTTTCAACTTGTTATCCACGATGACACCTAAACCTTTTTCCTGGGTGGTGGTTCGTAATGTGGAACCTTGCATCATGTAACCACAGTTTGGGTTGTTCTTTCCTAGGTGCATAGTTTTGCACTTGTCCACATTAAATTTAATTTGCCATTTGAACATCCAGTCTTCAAATTTATTAAGGATCTCTTGCAATTTTTCACAGTCCTCTTGGGTTTTAACAACTTTCTAGTGAATTTGTTTTACATAGAACATAGGGTAGATACAATTTGGAGTTAACAGAGGAAATATAAAACAGTACAGCTGTAGTTAAGAAGAGTTAAGTGTTTATCGGGCATATGGTATGCATAACTTATATTTGACATGGGATGAGGGCTAGAAAGTTTGTAGGTGCAAGTTAGCTGAGGAGAGTGAGGAACTCTTTGTTAGTGTCCAGTCATGGTGCTCAATAAAGAGGTTTGTTTTAAGCCTTTTCTGTAAATCTTGTATTGTTTGGGCTGATCAAATGGGTTTTGGAAGAGAGTTCCATAATGATGGAGCAGGGAGTGAGAAGGCTCTGTTGCTGGTTTGTTGTTTGGACTTTAATTTGTCTGTAGATATGGTGAGGAGGTTCTGGTTGATTGTCCTTCTTCTGTGTTCCGGAACCTTGTTTACTAATGCCTTGAGGCAGGTAGCAGATTGGTCATGTAATATCTTGAATGTAGTAGTGATAGTTTTATGTTTTACTCTAAGCGGTATGGGCAGCCAGTGGAGTTGTTTTGGGATAGGGGTGATATCTGTGATCCGGATGTGCCAACTAGTATTCTGGCGGCAGTATTTTGTGCCATCTGTAAAGGGTATAGAGCTTGTTTAAGTAGACCTTGTCTCTTGTATAGAGCTTGTTTAAGTAGACCTTGTCTCTCTCCATACAAAGATTCAACTTGTTCAAGCCATGGTATTTTCAATAACATCATATGGATGTGAAAGCTGGACAGTGAAAAAGATAGACAGGAAGAAAATTGATGCCTTTGAATTATGGTGCTGGCGGCGAATACTGTGTATACCATGGACTGCCCGAAGAACAAACCAGTCAGTACTCGAGGAGATCAAACCTAAGCTTTCTTTAGAAGCTCAGATGACAAGACTTCGACTTTCATACTTTGGACACATCATGCGAAGAGAGAGATCATTAGAGAAAGACATCATGCTTGGCAAGATAGAAGGTCAACGCAAAAGAGGAAGGCCAGCAATGAGATGGATCGATACAATAACAGCAGCTACGGGTACCAGTCTGTCAACAATGAGCCGTCTGACTCAAGACTGAACACAATTTAGGATAGCTATCCAGAGGGTCGCCATGAGTCGACTCCGACTCGACGGCACTTAACAACAACAACAAGTAGACCTTGATATAGTATGTTGACATAGTCTTAGTGCGGTGTGATGATGGTCTGAAAGACTGTTCTGAAGTCGTCGTGATCCAGTAGCAGCCGTAAATTCTGTACTGCTCTCATCTTTATGTTTGCTGTGTTAGCTATTTTCTTTATGTGTGAGAGCATGTTAAAGTTCTGGTCTATACTGGCCTAAATATTTGACTTCAGTTTTTACTTAACTTAGTACCATAGATATGTACATAGATATGTAAATAGTTACCCTGGTGACATAGACTGATATTGTACCATAAATATGTAAATAGTTACCCTGGTTATCCAAGTTGAATCACCTGTTATTTGTAAATACGGTATAGATTTCTGCCTGTATAAACGCGTTTGTTACATGTAAACCGCACTGATATCAAATAGCACGGTATAGAAGAGACTATAAATAAATAAAAACTTAGTATGGTTGATTTTTATTGATGGTGGGGGGTGGGTGAAGTCTGGATCTCGCATTACTAGGAGTACTTCAAATTTGCTGGTATTAACTGCCAGGTTCATTTTCACGAGTTCTTGTGTGACCGCAGTGTAACAGACTATTGTTGTTGTTAAGTGCTGTCGAGTCGGAGTCGACTCATGGCGACCCTCTGGATAGCTATCCTAAATTGTGTTCGGTCTTCAGTCAGGCGGCTCATTGTTGACAGACTGGTACCCGTAGCTGCTGTTATTGTATCGATCCATCTCATTGCTGGCCTTCCTCTTTTGCGTTGACCTTCTATCTTGCCAAGCATGATGTCTTTCTCTAATGATCTTTCTCTTCGCATGTGTCGTCCAAAGTATGAAAGTCGAAGTCTTGTCATCTGAGCTTCTAAAGAAAGCTTAGGTTTGATCTCCACTAGTACCGACTGGTTTGTTCTTTGGGCAGTCCATGGTATACACAGTATTCGCCGCCAGCACCATAATTCAAAGGCATCAATTTTCTTCCTGTCTATCTTCTTACTGTCCAGCTTTCACATCCATATGATGTTATTGAAAATACCATGGCTTGAACAAGTCAAATCTTTGTATGGAGAGAGACATCTCTGCTCTTAAGAATCTTATCTAGGTCTTTCAGACTATTATCTTTGAGAAATCTGGGGATTTTGTGGAGAATGGGGTGAAAAACATGTTATCATCGGTATAAGGTTGTAGTGCACTTGGAATTTTCTTAGTATTAGACATATGGGTTGAATATAAATGTCGAAGAGAAGAGCAGAGAGTGCAAAGCCCTGCAGTATGCCTTTTCATTGTTTGAAGCTGTTTGATACTTGTGTGCCCACTCGGACTTGTTGTTCTCGATCAGTGAGGTATGATTTGAACCATTCCAGAGTTATTCCAATTTCCCTGGTTATTAGTGAAAGGTGGTTTATTGAATCAAAGGCGGCAGAGATATCCAGGAAAATCATGATGAATCCTTGCTTGGAGTCCACAATAACTCTGATTAGTGTATCAAAGAGGAATGTGAGTAGTGTATCAACACTATGATATGGATGGAAGTCATGCTGGTGGGTGTCCAAGGGTGCATGGGTGTCAATGTGGCCTTGGCATTACACAACGTTTTCTATAATTTTGGCTATGAAAGGGATGCTTGCTATAGGTCTGTATGAGCAGGGAGAGATAGGGTCTAGGGTTTGTTTCTTTAATATGGGTCTGACTGATGCCTTCTTGAAGGGAGGAGGCATGTATCCTTGTGATATTGAGGTGTGTACAATTTTTTCTATGAAGGCAGAGAAGTCCGTTCTGAGGATCTTGATCCATGAGATTGGGCATGGGTCAAGTGTTGGTGTTTTGGTACTGATGTTTATTTATTTATTGAACGGTTTTATATACCGCCTTTCAGAAAAACAAAGCGGTTTACATAGAACAAAACTTGAACATTACATTAAAACTTATTCAAACAATTGAAATTACAGTGAACATTAAATTGTATATAATAAAAATGATAAGTTGAGGGTTACAATGCTGAGGAAATGCTGATTAGGTATATAGATAGTTTAAACATATATACAGATTTAAATATTTACAAATTTCAAAAATCTTATCTTATCTGAGCAAGGAAAAATGTATTGTAGTTCACTAGAATTATTAGTGTAAAGAGTAAATGTGATAATGTGGAGAATTGGGTATTGTAAGATAGAGTAAGAAAAAGGAAAAAGTAAGTTGTGAATTAATGAATATGAGTATACATGAGTTTAAGTGGGAGATGTTAGAGATGATGTTACCGAGTTCATTTGTGGAGGTTAGGTGAAAGGTATTCCATTCATGTTTATTTGTTTTAGGTTGTTGTGTGTTGGATTAGATTTGTTGTTAAAATAATCTGCCATATCTTGTAGATTCAGGGGGAGGGTCTGGTTGTGTTTGTAGTATCTTGGGAGGGGTCTTTCATGATTGAGAAGTTGATTGAGAATAGCTCTTTAGGTTGGTTAAGATATTTCTTCAGGAAGTTTGTGTAATTCCTTCTTGCATTTATTTAGCAGCTCAGAGCAATCTTTCTGTTTAGTGGTGTAATTTTTTTTGAGTGGCATCTTTTGTTCTCCTCCACATCCCTTCGATTTTTATTATGCTTTGTTTAAGTTCCTTAGTTTCCTTAGGATACCAGGGCGCGCGCAGGTTGGTATTGGTAAATGTATTAGTTTTGCGTGTTGGGGCTGTTGCTGTTGTTGCAATTGTGCTTTTCCATGTTTGGTTCATGTTTTCTAGGTCTTGGGTGGTGGTAGTGAAGTGTGGAAGAATTGCATCAAGAAAAGCTTGCTTTTCAAAACGTCTCAAGTGACATTTGTAAGTATTTTGTAGAGGGTCCATATTAATATGGGAGTCCAGAGGGAGGTTGAATGCGATCACTGAGTGATCAGATCATGGTACTGGGGTAATTTTCAGAGTTGGGTGGGGTTGACAGTTTGTTAAGCATGTGGAGGCAAAGATGAGGTCAAGAGTTGCTGCTTTTTCATAGGTGGGATCCTTTATGAGCTGTTGCAGTTGAAGGGCTTTCATAGTATTTAAGAAAACTGTTGCATATTTAGTAAAGATGGAGATGAGGTTTGGGTCTCCTAGAAGAATGAAGGACTTATTTGATGTATTGTGGGCAGAATCCTCTTTGAGCAGTTTGTATAGGTCATCGGTTGTTGCATTGTGTGCTCTGTAGATTAAGCATATTATGGTATCTCTGTTTGTTAAAATTAGTATGTCTAGAGTGATGGTGACTGTGGATAAGTTTAGATTTCTATTGGCAAGGATGAGGAAACCCCACCCTTTCTTCCTAACCATGAGCAGTTGTAGAGTTTATATTTGGGAGGAGTGAGTTGGTTGAGCTATACATAGATTCTGTGATGCACATGATGTCTATGTTATTGTCATGGATGTAATCTGCTATGATGTGGATTTTGTTTCTTGCTGAATAGGCGTTGATGAGAGAGCATTTGGTTGGAGGAGAGGGGGGTTTTGAGATGTGTAGATTTGATTGTATCACTTTGGGTTGAATCCTTTTTTAGCCTGTGTGGTATCCTGTTAAAGGGTTTGTTGTTTTCTGACCATGGTATAAGACTGTTTTATTTTATGAAGAATTGGGATAGTTCCTTTGTAGGCATAGGTGGTGTTAGGGAGGAGTAGTAGTGATATGAGGATAAATGCTAGGAGCACTTGGTTGACATTTGTGAGGTGCATTTTAAGGTCTCTGTTCATTAGATCCTGATTTGGAGGATGGTGAGGGCGTTGGATTAGAATGTTGGGTAGATAAGCAGGTTGGTGTTGTTCAGAAGGATACTTGCTTATGTGGAGGCGAAGCTGGTTGTTATTTTGCTCAGTAAACCTTTATTTATTTATTTATTTATTTATTTAACAGTATTTCTAAACCGCCTTATCTTAATAATCAAGGTGGTATCACAGCAAGCAATCAGGTAAAGTGTGTGTGTTGTACATGCAGTGAGGATAAAACTTAGTTGTGTGAGGGATGTGTTGGGTGCTTGATTTGTTTGAGCTATATACAGGGTGGGCTATTTACAGTGGTGCTTTAGACTTAGTCAGTTGAGAGGGGGCATACTGAAGGTGCCTTTTGTTCTAGGTTTCTCCGATTGTTAGTGTTAGGAAGTAGCGTGGTGCTTACCTCAGGTTGATGGAGGTGTTGCGAAGAGAGTGCCTATGGACAGGGCATTTGGATCCTAATGCAGGGCTTCCTCACTATACAGACCACTCTAAGAGCCATGCCTAAGGGCCCATTGGTGTGACCCTTAGGCACGGGTGCCCTATCAGGGCATCTCAAGCCTCTCCTAACTCACCAAAACTTTCGTACAGCTCTTCAAGCCCTCATCTTACCACATGTAGACTACAGTAACATCATACTCCAAGGGCTACCGAAGACAGCAACTCACCCACTCCAACTAGCCCTCAACACAGCAGCACGCACCCTCTACAATGCATGTAGAACTGAACACATCACCACCATGCTCAAACAACTGCACTGGCTGCCCATCACAGAATGCACAAGATTCAAAGCCGTCCTTACAATCTTCAAGGTCCTCAATAGTCTTTCATCCACCCATCTTCAAACACTATTACATCCAACCGACAACAACCATACCAGGCTAACAGGATCCCAGAATGCCATGTACTTACAAGTACTCTTCACCAGAGCCAATACCACTACCTCCAAAAGAGCCTTTTCATTATATGCACCATCCCTCTGGAACTCAATCCCACACAAACTCCGGGCCACAAAGGACATATTATCATTCAGAAAGGCCCTAAAGACTCATCTCTTTAGAGCATGCTTCACTGAAGACACAATGTAATATCATTGCAAACCTACCTCTGCACTGTTTCCGTTGTCCCTCCCCCTAACCCTTATTAACTCCCTTCCCTCCCCTCCAACACTTCTATTCCTACTCCCCCTTACACTAAGTTTTCTCCAAGTTTTAATTCCCTGTCAAATGTATAATGCTCTGTTTGATGTAAACCGCTTTGACCATAGGATAAAGCGGTATAGAAAAACTGTTAAATAAATAAATAAATGACCGAGCAGTCTGGTGGTTGGTTGCATGGAGGAGTGGGGAGGAGTTCACCTCCTCACTCTCTCCTGCTGGTGGAATGTTGTTCCCTCACCAGTTCCTCTGGTCAGGGCTCTGATGTCAGCTTGCAGTTTGGTTGCACTTTTCAGCAGGGAGACAGAAACAGATTACCAACAGGGCAGGGATCTGCCAAGTGAGTCTGCTTGGAAGACATGAAGATCAGGGTAGAGTCAGAGACTGAGAAGCTTAGAGGAGACTATTACTGGCATGACCCATCAGCCCTCTTTTGCTGGCAGGGTGGCAAAAGCTTCAGCCTTTGTTCTCAGTTTTCATATTTTTTTCTTTCTGCCATGTGGTCAGCCCAATTCCTGGTGTGTCTCCAGGTGATTGACCAAGACCTGGGTCTAAGCATTCAAACCAGCAAATTAGGCAATGTCCTCTCGATAGAATGTATTTGAAGGAAGCCTCCTGATCTAGTCAGTACTGTCATAATCCTGAGACTTAATCTGATCGGGTGGGTAATTGTCCTCAGCTAGTTATCTTTTTTCTTTTTTAGGGGAATTTTTTTCCTTTCCTTTTGGTGGTTTCCTCTACTCTCCCCCCCCCCCCCCTTGATTGTGGATTTATAGAATTTTTCCTGCATTGATTGTATTGATGTTAAATTATTTTTTTCTCGTCAAGTGTATGCTTGGTTTTTAAAATGGAAAAATTCAATAAAGTATAAAGAGGACCAGAGAAATCCACAGCTTACCCCTGGGACAAGCAGTATGGAATTCTGTCTATCTTTTGGGAGTCTGACAGGTACTTGTGACCTGGATTGGCCGCTGTTGGTCTTGATGGACCTTTCGTCTGACCCAGTATGGCATGTCCTATGTTCTTATGTAACCTCCTCATTCCACCACCAGTTATGTTTACCAGAACGGCCACTGCCTCTTGTCTTTTTCTCCAATTGCTCGCCCTCAGACTTACTCACCTCAGTTCTTCTCCTATCTGACCACCATCTACTAACTTTCACTTTTACACACCTCTCTTTCTCCAGGACTGTCTCACTTCCTCTCTCTTTGTCTATTGATGAGACAGTCCCTTCCTATAATACTGTCCTCTCCTCTGCTCTGGATGCTCTTACCCCTCTCTCCAGGGCTGTCTCGCCTCCTCTCTCTTTGTCTATTGATGAGACAGTCCCTTCCTATAATACTGTCATCTCCTCTGCTCTGGATGCTCTCACTGCTCTCTTTCTCCAGGGCTGTCTCACCTCCTCTCTCTTTGTCTATTGATGAGACAGTCCCTTCCTATAATACTCTCCTCTCCTCTGCTCTGGATGCTCTCGCTCCTCTCTTTCTCCAGGGCTGTCTCACCTCCTCTCTCTTCGTCTATTGATGAGACAGTCCCCTCCTATAATACTCTCCTCTCCTCTGCTCTGCTCTGGATGCTTTCACCCCTCTCTTTCTCCAGGGCTGTCTCACCTCCTCTCTCTTCGTCTATTGATGAGACAGTCCCTTCCTATAATACTCTCCTCTCCTCTGCTCTGGATGCTCTCGCTCCTCTCTTTCTCCAGGGCTGTCTCACCTCCTCTCTCTTCATCTATTGATGAGACAGTCCCTTCCTATAATACTCTCCTCTCCTCTGCTCTGCTCTGGATGCTCTCACCCCTCTCTTTCTCCAGGGCTGTCTCGCCTCCTCTCTCTTCGTCTATTGATGAGACAGTCCCTTTCTATAATACTCTCCTCTCCTCTCCTCTGCTCTGGATGCTCTCACTTCTGTCTTTCTCCAGGGCTGTCTCACCTCCTCTCTCTTCGTCTATTGATGAGACAGTCCCTTCCTATAATACTCTCCTCTCCTCTCCTCTGCTCTGGATGCTCTCACTCCTGTCTTTCTCCAGGGCTGTCTCACCTCCTCTCTCTTCGTCTATTGACGAGACAGTCCCTTCCTATAATACTGTCCTCTCCTCTGCTCTGGATGCTCTCACTGCTCTCTTTCTCCAGGGCTGTCTCACCTCCTCTCTCTTTGTCTATTGATGAGACAGTCCCTTCCTATAATACTCTCCTCTCCTCTGCTCTGGATGCTCTCACTGCTCTCTTTCTCCAGGGCTGTCTCACCTCCTCTCTCTTTGTCTATTGATGAGACAGTCCCTTCCTATAATACTCTCCTCTCCTCTGCTCTGGATGCTCTCGTTCCTCTCTTTCTCCAGGGCTGTCTCACCTCCTCTCTCTTCGTCTATTGATGAGACAGTCCCTTCCTATAATACTCTCCTCTCCTCTGCTCTGGATGCTCTCGCTCCTCTCTTTCTCCAGGGCTGTCTCACCTCCTCTCTCTTCGTCTATTGATGAGACAGTCCCTTCCTATAATACTCTCCTCTCCTCTGCTCTGCTCTGGATGCTTTCACCCCTCTCTTTCTCCAGGTCTGTCTCACCTCCTCTCTCTTCGTCTATTGATGAGACAGTCCCTTCCTATAATACTCTCCTCTCCTCTGCTCTGGATGCTTTCACCCCTCTCTTTCTCCAGGGCTGTCTCGCCTCCTCTCTCTTTGTCTATTGATGAGACAGTCCCTTCCTATAATACTCTCCTCTCCTCTCCTCTGCTCTGGATGCTCTCGCTCCTCTCTTTCTCCAGGGCTGTCTCACCTCCTCTCTCTTCGTCTATTGATGAGACAGTCCCTTCCTATAATACTCTCCTCTCCTCTGCTCTGGATGCTCTCGTTCCTCTCTTTCTCCAGGGCTGTCTCACCTCCTCTCTCTTCGTCTATTGATGAGACAGTCCCTTCCTATAATACTCTCCTCTCCTCTGCTCTGGATGCTCTCACCCCTCTCTTTCTCCAGGGCTGTCTCACCTCCTCTCTCTTCGTCTATTGATGAGACAGTCCCTTCCTATAATACTCTCCTCTCCTCTGCTCTGGATGCTCTCGCTCCTCTCTTTCTCCAGGGCTGTCTCACCTCCTCTCTCTTCGTCTATTGAAGAGACAGTCCCTTCCTATAATACTCTCCTCTCCTCTGCTCTGGATGCTCTCACCCCTCTCTTTCTCCAGGGCTGTCTCACCTCCTCTCTCTTCGTCTATTGATGAGACAGTCCCTTCCTATAATACTCTCCTCTCCTCTGCTCTGGATGCTCTCACTCCTCTCTTTCTCCAGGGCTGTCTCACCTCCTCTCTCTTCGTCTATTGATGAGACAGTCCCTTCCTATAATACTCTCCTCTCCTCTGCTCTGGATGCTCTCGCTCCTCTCTTTCTCCAGGGCTGTCTCGCCTCCTCTCTCTTTGTCTATTGATGAGACAGTCCCTTCCTATAATACTCTCCTCTCCTCTCCTCTGTTCTGGATGCTCTCGCTCCTCTCTTTCTCCAGGGCTGTCTCACCTCCTCTCTCTTCGTCTATTGATGAGACAGTCCCTTCCTATAATACTGTCCTCTCCTCTGCTCTGCTCTGGATGCTCTCACCCCTCTCTTTCTCCAAGGCTGTCTCACCTCCTCTCTCTTCGTCTATTGATGAGACAATCCCTTCCTATAATACTCTCCTCTCCTCTGCTCTGGATGCTCTCGCTCCTCTCTTTCTCCAGGGCTGTCTCGCCTCCTCTCTCTTTGTCTATTGATGAGACAGTCCCTTCCTATAATACTCTCCTCTCCTCTGCTCTGGATGCTCTCGCTCCTCTCTTTCTCCAGGGCTGTCTCGCCTCCTCTCTCTTCGTCTATTGATGAGACAGTCCCCTCCTATAATACTCTCCTCTCCTCTGCTCTGGATGCTCTCGCTCCTCTCTCCAGGGCTGTCTCACCTCCTCTCTCTTCGTCTATTGATGAGACAGTCCCTTCCTATAATACTCTCCTCTCCTCTGCTCTGGATGCTCTCACTGCTCTCTTTCTCCAGGGCTGTCTCACCTCCTCTCTCTTCGTCTATTGATGAGACAGTCCCTTCCTATAATACTCTCCTCTCCTCTGCTCTGGATGCTCTCGCTCCTCTCTTTCTCCAGGGCTGTCTCGCCTCCTCTCTCTTCATCTATTGATGAGACAGTCCCCTCCTATAATACTCTCCTCTCCTCTGCTCTGGATGCTCTCGCCCCTCTCATTCCATGCCCTGGGAAATGTACTGTACCTCAGCTACTACTACTGATCATTTGTATAGCGCTACAAGGCATACGCAGAGTCGGTTCCTGCTCATTGGCGCTTACAATCTAGTCAAGACAGACAAAACAATAGCTGAGGACAAAGACACATCTAGGGAAGTGGAAAGGAAACACATAGGAGACTAGACAGATCAGGATCCAAAAGCGGCCTCGGAGAGGTGAGTTTTCAGCCTGGATTTGAAAAGGGCCAGAGATGAAGCCTGACACAGACTCTGATAGTTTGTTTCAGGCATAAGGACAAGCAAAGTGAAAGGATTGAAGTCTGAAGTTGGCAATAGAAGAGAAGGTCACAGATAGGAGGGATCTGCCAGAAAAGTGGAGGGGTGTAGGAAGAGAGAAGAGAGGAAAGGGAGTGAGAAGCAGCACTTATAGATCAGTGGGAGAAGTTTGAACTGGATGCATATGCACAGGCGGTATATCAAGCCTCACAAATAAAGATATGGATATGGAAACAGATAGGGAAACAATGTAGTGACTTGAGAAGAGAGTTATATGAGCATATTGAGGCTGGCGGAAGATTAGCTGTGCAGCTGAGTTTTTCAACAGAATGAAGGGGAGAGAGATGATTCAGAGGGAGACCAGCAAAGAGGAGGTTGCAATAGTCTAGATGGGAGGTGAATAAGGAGTGGATAAGCATCTTAGTAGTGTGTTCAGAAAGGAAGGGGCAAACTTATGTTATTGAGAAAGAAGCAACAGGTTTTAACTAGTAGTTTGATGTGTGTGGAGAAGGAGAGGGAGGAGTTAAAGACAACCCCAAGGTTGTGGAATGAAGAAACAGGGAGTAATAGAGCGTTATCCACAGAGATTGAGAAAGGAGGAAGGGGGGAGGTGAGTTTAGGGGTAAAAATAGGAAGCTTTGTTTTGGTCGTGTTCAATTTCAAACAGTGGCGAGACATCCAGGCAGCAATGTCAGATAGTCAGGCAGGGATCTGGGCCTGGATTGCCGAAGAGATTTCCCAAGACAGACCCTTGGAGTACACCAGCTGAGAGTGGGATAGCAGTGGAGGAGGATTCACCGAACCAGGATAGCACAGAGCCCTTAAAAACAAGTGAGGACAAAGTATTGAGGAGAAGGTGGTAGTCAACAGTGTCAAAAGCAGCAGAAAGGTCAAGAAGGATTTGGATTGAGTAAAGGCCCTTGGATTTTGTGGGGAACAGGTCGCTGAAAACTTTGGCAAGAGTCATTTCAGTAGAGTGTAAAGGAAGCCAGATTGCAGTGGATCCAGAAGAGAGGTGAGAAAGTCAAGACAATAGCGGTGAATCGCATGTTTAAGTAGTTTAGAAATAAAGGGGAGGAGATAGATGGGTCAAAGGGATGGCAAGGAGTCTAGTGAGGGTTTCTTGAGGAGTGGTGTGACCACAGCCTGCTTGAAGGCTGCAGGAATGGTTGCCGTGGAGAGAGAGAGGTTGAGAATATGAGAGAAGGAAGGGATGACAGTGGAGGAGATGGAGATTAGGAGATGGGTGGGACTAGGATCAGAGAAACAGGTAGTGAGTTTGGAGAAGGAAAGAAGATGAGTGGTTTCCTCCTCAGAGATCTTAGAAAAGGAAGAAAGGGTGGCAGAAGTTGAGGGAAAGGTTGGGAATGAAGAAGGGGAAGAAGGGTTAGAGTTGACCTTGTGGGGAATTGGAGTGTAATCTTGTGGACTTTGTCATGGAAATAGTCGGCCAAAGTTTGAGCAGAAAGGGAAGGAGGGGTCGGAAGAGGAGGTTCCTTGTGGAGAGAGTTGAGAGCTGTAAAGAGAAGGTGAAGGTCAGAGGCAAGAGAGTTATGGAGATGGACATAATAGTGTTCTTTGGTGAGTGCTATGGCCCACTGGAAAGAGGAAGGCATGAATTTGAATTGTAGAGAGTCTGCAAGGGTGTGGGATTTGAACCAAATGAGTTCAGCTGAGTGGGTGCAAGAACGTAGATAGTGGGTAGTTGAAGACAGCCAGGGCTGAGATGCAGTACGCCTCACATGACATGGCATGGGCGGAGCAAGAGCATCCAGAGCAGAGGAGAGTGCAGAATTATAGGAAGCTACTACCTCATCCACAGACTCAGGTGACATAGTGGAGGGCTCAGTAGCACCAGAGAGCTTTTTTCCCCCCAAGTTTATTTTCAAATTAAAGAAACAGTTACAATGATACAATTACAAGAATGACAAATATTAAATTTTTAAACCCCTCCATTACAAAAAAAAGATAAACATTACGGGTCCGATATTCGTCGGCTCATAGCCTGCCCATTGACCCTTAAACCCAGATATTCAATTCCAGGGTCATATGAGTCCCAGCATTGAATATCGCCGCGCAAACTGGAAGCCGCTGAAGCTAACGAGCAGCAGAGATATTTCATGCTGCCTGGTTAGTGCCTGCGCAGTAAAGATAGGTGAGGGGTTTCCCCACAGAGCACTAACCGGGCAGCATGAAAGATCGCTGTTCCCCTGTTATCTCGCACCCACGCCTCTGCTCTGCCTCAGAGCGCCCCTGATATGCCACGATGCTAGCTGGATAGCATCGGGGCGCATAGGGGACATAGATGGGGATATGAACGGCACCAGTGTATGTGCCATTCTTATCCCCATCTAAGGCATTTACATGGTTTACTGGGCTGTGAACCATGTAAATGCCCTTCGAATATCAGGCTCTATATACACAGGGAGGATCAATTACCAGATACTGTAGGTATGCATCTCGACATCTCCATATTCTCTCTACCTTATCAATACAGTGTGACAAGACAGAAGCGGCACCTTCCATTTTCCTAATTATACAGATTGCATGCCACCAAAGGGTAACATTTAATGAAGATAAATCTTTCCAGTTATGTAGGATGTGTTGTATAGCTACAGATATCAGAATATCTAACAGCATCCTATCATATTTCTCAAGAACATCTTGCATACGTAAGGACCTAAATAGGACTATGTGCAATGTTAATGTTTCCAGTTTAAAAACCTCACATATGAACCCCAAACCCCATCCCAGAAGGGCTTTACATACTGACAATCAAATAACCATAGTCAAGCAATTAGACTCCCACAGGCCAGCACTAAACATGCCCAGTAGGCAACACAAAATAACAACTGTGCCAAGCTACTTGACATGGTCGGCCTCACAGTATGGTTCCAGAATACATTCCATCTTATTGTATGTGGGGGAACACTCGCATCATATTCCCAGGTCCTACAAAGGCCCACTAAGGAGGTGACATCTATTAACCTTAGAAATACGATGTCAACTTTCAATTCACTTTAGCTTTATGACATACATCATACAGATCAGAAATAAGACAAATCCCACCAGACCACAAGGAGTCCTGTGTCAAGCCCCGAACCAGGCAATCCAACTTAGCCACCTGCAATACTGACAACCCAAAAGCTTCAATCAAAGTTTCTTGATTAATTATATGTCCCCCACGACACAATTGACCAATACAATATATACCGTTACCTATCCATCCTTCCCAAAATACTTTTTGCCCATTGACCTGCACTAATTTATTATACCAAAGAGAGGATGCCGCTGATATTGAAAAAGCTTTGCTAGTGCTACTAAGTGGCAACCCCAGCTTACATACTGGAAATTTCGTTGTGGGTAGAGCGGACAGCTGAAAAGGAGAAACTAATTCTTTCTCCATTTCAACCCATGGAGAAGGAGAGCCACCTAAAACTCATTTCATCCCGTACCTTAGTAATGACGCAGTATGATAGGTTTTGAATTCAGGGAAACCCACACTCCCCTTAGCCCTTGATAATTTCATTTTTGCCAGAGCTATATGCGGCCTTTTACCTTTCCACAAGAAGGATGTGAGTATCTTGTCCAACTGAAAGTAGAAATATGGCTTACAGACACTCAGCAACATACCCAATTTATAAACTATACCAGGGAGTACCATCATTTTAATTGTATCCAATCTTCCCCACTATGATATCCATAGAGGAGACCATCCTTGCAATGAAGCCTTTAAATCTGTCAACATACTACTACAAATACATTTAATAGTTTCTTCAGGGTAGTGCAAAACTGCATGCCCAAATATTTTATTCCCTATGACATTCACTGGAAGGGAAACTCCTCCATATCGCTCTGCGTGGTGAGGTCATTAAGCAGAAGAATCTCACTCTTAACCAAACTGACTTTAAATCCAGAGAACATTGAGAAGTGGTCCACATCGGCCCGATAATCCCTCTTCTCAAGTCACTTCATTGACTCCCTATCTATTTCCAAATCCAGTTCAAACTTCTTCAACTGACCTATAAGTGCCTTCATTTGGTTGCTCCTCACTACATCTCCTCTCTTATCCTTGCCCTACAGCCCTCCTCGGGAACTCCACTCTTCTGACAGATCCCTTGTATCTGCACCCTTCTCTTCTACTGCCAACTCCAGACTCTGTTCCATGCACCTCGATACACCATATGCTTGGAACAATCTCCCGAGTCAGTATGTTGGGCTCCATCTCTGGCCCTATCCGAATCGAGACTGCTTTTGGATCCTGATCCCCTTAGTCTTCTGTTTACCACCCATGTGTGTTATAACCATTTCTCCTTAGTTTTTCCCTAGTCCCCTGTTTGCTGTGTTTGTCTTCAATAGAGTTTAAGCTCTGTGGAGCAGAGACTTTCTCTTGTGTCTACAGTGCTGCCTACGCCTAGTAGCGCTATACGAATGTTAAATGCTACTAGTAGCCGCACTTAGCCGCAGCTTCTCCTCTGCTCTCCTGACGTGTTTGGCCTCTCCGCTGCTGCAGGTCTTCCCCTACTCTTGCCCCTGGGGACAGAGACCCTGCAGCACCGACTGGTTCAGACTGCCTACTCGTGACTTCCTCACCACCCCACTGACAACGTCTCCTACTACTGCACAAGCACAAATAAACCTAAGCATAAGGACACACAGACCAGCTGACCTTCCTCAGCAAATGCTATAGCTGTAGCAAAATGTGCATAAAAATCGAAACAAGCTCCGCAAGTCTTTCTTTGCTTGTTTCCATTGGTCCCGCCTCACCCTGGGCCCCCTGGGCCTCTGGTCACTGCCTTGTACTTCTGTTCGACAACATAAGCTTTAAATCCGTCAGTCTGAAAGCTTTATATTGTGTCTGCTTAATGAACCAACAAAGGAATTCAGGCTCCAGGCACTTTATTTGGACTTGCTTTGTTCTTGAATTATTTCCCCTACCAGTGAATTTCTGTTTGCAGTCTTTATGCACAGAATGGCTTATAAAACACTGGAGCTCCCTGGTGCACTGCTGAGCTGACAGTCACTGGGCTGTGCCAGGCGGAGGCAGGGGCAAAGATCAGAACAGAGGGACCTGGCAAAGAGGCAAAAGACAACATTGGACTGAAATGAAGGGTTATTATATTTACTGCATGATAACAGAGTCTCAGCAATAAAGCACAGAGGTCTCAGCCCTGTAAAAAGATGCAGATAAATGGCCTGCAGAAAGCTTTTCAGGCACATTTGGGCAAGGTTTTGGCAGCAAATGCCCAGATCATTGCCTCCTATTCTTCCCCCCCCCCTTCCCCAGTTTATTCCACCTTCCCCTGAAGACTGACCTAGAAAGATACGGACTCCTTTACTGATGAGGTCTGGTGAACATTGACCCTTTAATGCCATCTTGTGTCAGAATGGCCCACAAAACTACTACAGAACCCCCCAGGACATTACCTCTTTGCTATGTGGGAGACCCATCAGGGAGGAGACTGGAACCCCAGTATCCTAAGTCACAGCATACAGTGCGACAGCAGAGTCATGGTATCACAGTACCTAGTGTTTTATTTATTTATTTAGACAGCCACCTTTTCCTTCAATCAAGTGTTACAGCCAAAGCTTGAGTGTGTGTTGTGCAGTGCAAAATATGAACATTGGGGCACAGCACACAGGGTTACAAGATAATAATAATAATAATACATGTATAATTCTTGGCATCTCCTTCAGAAAGGATAGACTTAAAGATCTTAATATGTACACCTTAGAGGAAAGGCGGGATAGAGGTGATATGATTGAGATGTTTAAATACCTCCGTGGCATAAATGTTCAGGGAGAGAGCCTCTTTCAATTGAAAGCAAGTTCTGCTACGAGGGGACATGGGATGAGGGTGAAGGGGAATGGATTCAGGAGTGATATGCGGAAATATTTCTTTATGGAAAGAGTGGTGGATCCATGGAATAGTCTCCCAGTGGAGGTGGTAGAGATGAGGACAGTAACTGAATTCAAAAAAGCATGGGACCAACACAGAGGATCTCTAAAGGTAAAAAGGGGACTGTTGTAGTTGATGTGAAGGGTAGACTAGATAGGCTGAGTGGTCTTTTCTGCTGTCATATTTCTATCTTCTAAATATACTCAAGGCAGTTTGAAGCAGGTAGAATAAGGTCCTTCCACAATGAGCAGAAGATCTATGGGGACATCTGAGGCAATGGGAAATAAAGCGACTCGGAGCTGCAATATCTACTGGAACACCTTGGGGTCACAGCACATGTAATAGCCACACCTCAGGCCCTCAGCCGTATATGAACAATCGCAAGGAGTCCTGCTTGGATCAGCATTTTCCTCTACTTTTTAACATCTACATACAACCAATATGTTCTATAATACAATCCTTCAATACTACTACCGTGTGTATGCAGATGACATAATGATATATGGACATTTCTCTACAGAAAGACCTGACCACACTTCAATAATAGACTGTTTCAATGCAATCTTACAATGGTTCACATACCACAACCTCGCAGTCAGCCACCAGAAGACAAAAGTAATAAAGAAAACCAGACCCTGATATTCAGCCCCCTATCAACTTTGAGAGTAAGAAATGCAGAACTAAAGGTAAAACCTGAAGTCCTCCTACCTTGGAATCACCCTTGATCAATGTTTAAGCAAGTCAACCCACATCGGTAAAACCACAAAATCAATATACCACAAAATCAGAACACTTCATAATCTTCAGCCCCTTCTCGACACACACGATTTCCACAATGTGTTTCAGGCCCTCATCTTTCTGCACTGACTACTTTACAAAGGCCTCTCAAAACATATCCTGCAACCACTACAAATGGCACAAAACACTGCCAACTGTGCCCTTCATGGAGCCTCAAAGTCAGACCACATCACACCAATTCTAATGAACTTGTACTGGCTACCTAGAGTTCTCTGCTTAAAATATAAAGCACTACTAGCCCAGACCAAATGTATTCCATGCTTTAAGAAAAGTAGAAGGAAGTCCAAAAAACTGCCAGCATGGTTTAAAGGTGAGGTCAGAGAGGCTGTTACTGCCAAAAAAGGATCTTTCAGGAACTGGAAAAAGGAGCCTAATGATGAACACCAGAAACAACATAAGCACTGGCAAGTTAGATGCAAGGCAATGATAAAGCAGGCAAAGAGAGAATTAGAAAAAAAACTTTGCCGTGGAAGCAAAAATGCATAATAAAAGCTTTTTTAAGTACATTCATAGCAAAAAAAACCGTGAGAGAGTCAGTTGGACCATTGGATGATAGAGGGGTAAAAGGGGGCACTAAGGGAGGACAAGGTCATAGCAGAGAGACTGAATGAATTGTTTGCTTCAGTCTTTACTGAAGAAGATGTAGGGAAGTTACCCATGCCTGAAATGGCATATAAAGATCAGTGGAAGGTAGCGGTATATAAGCAACTGTTAAATAAATAAATAAATAAATAAATAAAATAAATAAATAAATAAAGATGATGTAGCAGAAGAATTGAAGGAAATATCTATAAACTGGGAGGATGTATTATAGCTGTTTGATAAAGAGTAGCAAATCACCTGAACCGGATGGTAAACATCCAAGGGTGTTGAAAGAACTTAAATATGAGATTGCAGACCTACTATTAGTAATCTCTGAACTATCATTAAAATCTTCTGCAGTACCTGAGGACTGGAGAGTGGCCAATGTAACACCAATTTTTAAAAAGGGTTCCAAGGATGATCCGGGAAACTACAGACCGATGAGCTTGACATCAGTACTGGGCAAAATGGTCGAAACCATTCTAAAGAATAAAATTACTGAACATGTAGATAGCCATGGTTTAATGGGAGAAAGCCAACATGGATTTAGCCAAGGAAAGTCCTGCTATATGTTTTGAAGATGTGAATAAACAGGTAGACAAAGGTAAGCCAGTTGATATAGTGTATCTGATTTTCATAAAGCCTATGACAAGGTCCCTCATGACAGACTCTTGGCGAAATTAAAAAATCATGGGATTGGAGGCAGTGTAATATTGCGGATCGGGAACTGGTTAAAAGATAGAAAGCAGGGAGTAGGGCTAAATGGTCAATTTTCTCAATAGAGAAGGTTGAATAGTGGAGTACCCCAGGGATCTGTGCTGGGCCCGCAACTTTTTAACATCTTCATAAATGACCTGGAAATGTTTATTTATTTTTATTTAAAGGGATTTATATACCGCTTTGTCCCGAAATCAAAATGGTTTACACTTCAAACAAACAAAAATCAGTGTCACTAGGGGTAGGCATGCAGTGCTAACACGGAGTGGCGGTGATGATTTACTACTACTACTACTATTTAGCACTTATAGAGCACCACGCACGCAGCGCTGTACAGCTAACCAACAAGAGGCAGCCAGAATACAAGAGACAGTCCCTGCCCATCAGAGTCATGCTCATCGGAGCTTACAATCTAGTCCAAACATTACAGAGCATTGGTCGGATTAGTGCAAGGCACGGTATGGTCAATATATTTTGGTCATGAGAGTTGACGGGGGTTAAGATAAGATAAGGATAGAAGTCAGGATCTGAAAGCGACGGTGAAGAGGTGGGTCTTCAACCTGGATTTGAAGAGGGCCAGGAAGGGTGCCTGGCATATAGACACAGGTAAGCTGTTCCAGGCGTGAGGTGCAGCAAGGTGAAAGGAGCGAAGTCAGGAGTTAGAGGTGTGGGTGAAAGGCAAAGATAGAAGTAATTTGCTAGCGGAGCGCAGGTTCCGAGAGGGGATATAGGGAGAGATAAGAGATGAGAGGTATTGAGGGGCCGTAGAGTGAATGTATTTATAGGTCAGTAGGAGAAGTTTGAATTGGATGTGGAATTGGACAGGGAGCCAGTGAAGCGACTTGAGAAGAGGAGTAATGTGGGCGTGGTGAGACTGGCGGAAGATTAGTCGAGCAGCGTGATTTTGTATAGATTGAAGTAGAAGGAGGTGGCTGACGGGGAGACCAGCAAGTAGTAGGTTGCAATAATCGAGGCGAGAGGAGATTAAGGAGTGGATAAGCGTTTTGGTGGTGTGTTCAGAGAGGAAGGGGCGGATTTTGCTAATGGTGTAGAGAAAGAAGCGACAGGTCTTGGCTACAAGCTGGATATGTGCACAGAAGGAGAGGGAGGTGTCAAAGGTAACCCCTAGGTTGCGGGCCGAGGGAACAGGAAGGATAGTAGCTCCGTCCACATAGACTGAGAAAGGGGGAAGAGGAGGGGAGGAGTTGGGGGAAAAGACAAGGAGTTCGGTCTTAGCCATGTTCAGTTTTAATTGGCAATGAGACATCCAGGCAGCGATGCCAGAGAGGCAGGCAGAGATCTTGGACTGGGTTGCTGGAGAAATATTAGGTGTAGAGAGGTAGATTTGGGAGTCATCGTCATAAAGATGGTACTAACTTAAGAACATAAGAACATAAGATATGCCATACTGAGTCAGACCAAGATCCATCAAGCCCAGTATCCTGTTTCCAACAGTGGCCAATCTAGGTCACAAGTACCTAGCAGTTTCCACAAAAAGGCACAGGTTCCACAATGCTTGTATTGGGGCAAGCAGTAGATTTCCCGAGTCTCCTTTAATAATGGTTTATGGACCTTTCCTCCAGGAACTTGTCCAAACCTTTTTTAAACTAAGCTACACTAACAGCTTTTACTACATCCTCCGGTAATTAATTCCAGAGTTTGATTATGCGTTGAGTGAAAAAAAAATTATTAGTCTTAAATAGGTTACACTGTAGCTTTGTTGTATGTCCCCCTAGTCTTTCTATATTTCATTGGCGTAAACAATCGATCTACGTTTACCCGTTCCACTCCATTCATTAATTTATAGACCTTTATCATATCTCCCTTCAGCCATCTCTTTTCCAGGTTGAAGAGCCCTAACATTTTTAGCCTCTCCTCATAGGGTATCCTTCCATCCCCTTTACCATTTCGGTGGCTCTTCTCTGTGGCTTTTCTCTGTACCTTAATATTCTTTTTAAGATACAGTGACCAGAATTACACACAACATTCAAGGTGCGGTCGCACCATGGAACGATACAGAGGCATTATAATATCCTTTGTTTTATTCTCCATTCCTTTCCTTATGATTCCTAGCATTCTATTTGCTTTCTTGTCCACCGCTGCACACTTGGCGCAGAGTTTCAATGTGTTATCCACAATGACGCCTAAATCTTTTTCCTGGGTGATGCTTCCTAATATGAAACCTTGCATCGTGGAACCATAGTTTGGGTTGTTCTTTCCTAGGTGCATAACTTTGCACTTGTCCACATTAAATTTCATCAGCCATTTGAACATCCAGTCTTCCACTTTATCAAGGTCCTCTTGCAATTTTTTACAATCCTCTTGGGTTTTAACAACTTTGAATAATTTTGTGTCACCTGCAGATTTGATTGTCTCACTTGTTATTCCCATTTCCAGGTCATTTACGAATATGTTAAAAACCAGCGGACTCAGCACAGGTCCCTGAAGTACTCTATTTTTCACCTTTCTCCACTGGGAAAATTGGCCATTTAGCCCTACCCTCTGCTTTCTGTCTTTTAACCAGTTCCTGATCCACTGAAAGCCGTGGGAGGATAAAAGCAAGCCAAGGGCTTGGGTGTAGCGAGAGAAAAGGAGGGGGCCCAAGACGGATCGCTGGGGTACACCTACGTGGAGCAAGGTAGGGGAGGATGAGGAGCTGCCAGAGCATACACTGAAGGAGCGATAGGAGAGGTAGGAGGAGAACCAGGATAGTACCAGGTCCTTGAAGCCAAGGGAGGAGAGGGTGGTGAGGAGAAGATTATGGTCAACGGTGTCAAAGGCAGCAGAGAGATCAAGAAGGATGAGGATAGGGTAGAGACCCTTAGATTTAGCCAGGAACAGGTCATTGGAGACTCTTGCGAGATCCATTTCAGTGGAGTGTAAGGGACGGAAGCTGGATTGTAGTGGGTCCAGGAGGGCCTGAGAGGTGAGGAAGTCAAGGTAGCTGTGGTGGACTGCACGTTCTAGTAGTTTGGATATGAAGGGAAGGAGGGAGATGAGTCAACAGGTTAGAAGGGCATGTGGGATCGAGTGAGGGTTTCTTGAGGAGAGGTGTGACAGCAGCATGTTTGAAATCAACGGGGACAGTTGCAGTAGAGAGTGAAAGGTTGAGGATATGAGAGATGGTGGGTACAATGGTGGAGGAGATAGGGTGTAGGAGATGGGTGGATGGGTGGATAACTGCTCCAATACTTTAACCCAATGAAAGAATGGTTAATCACAGTACCCTTAGCATAAACCTCTACAGTGCCATCAATCTTGCTCAAGTGTGATTATTCAGTAGCTTGTCAAATGTGTTGTAAATAGTAACACTGTATTTCAAATGTAGACAGTCTTGTAACTTCCCATATTAAGATTGGTGTGGTTGTTGTTGATCTTCGTTATAATGTTCAATGAATAAAGTAGTCAAGTAACTTGCAGAAGTCTTTTAAATCAGTTGTGGATCGTAGCTTCTCTGGGAGTGCATTCCAAATAGCAGGGGCAGCTAGGGAGAAAGCTCGCATGGATGTGGATTTATTGGTATTTGTAAATAACCTGGGAGTTGGTATTGTGTTTTAGTGCCGTTTCTGTCCGGTCTTTCTTTTGTTTTGGTTCCGATGAGCTCTTGAAGTATATCTGCTGACATGTTGTTTTTGATCTTGAAGATTGTGAGCGCTGATTTATATTTTGCTCTTGAGGAGATTGGTAGCCAATGCAGTTCTTGTAGTATGGGAGTTATATGGTCTTGTAGTGATGCGCCAACAATGATGCGGACAGCGGTGTTTTGGACTATTTGAAAGGGACGGGTGGATTGTTTGGGTAGGCCTTGGAAGAGGAGATTACAATAGTCCAGCACAGGTGTGATAATTGCCTGGCATACTATACGGAAGTGTTCCTTGCTGAGTAGAGGTTTTAGTCTTCGGAGCAATGCTATTTTGAAGAAGGCTGTTTTGGATGTTTTGTTTGTGTGCCTGAAGAGTAAATTGTTTGTCTAGTATCACTCCAAGATACCGAACTTCCTCTTTTACAGTGATTGGTGTATTTGAAATGTTGATGGAGGTAGGAGTGAATGTGGAGTCCCTTGTGATGATGATTGCTTCGGATTTTATGTTGATTTTTAAATTGTTATTCAGCCATGTCATTATTTCGTGAATGCATGTTGATATGTCTGTGTAGTCTGGGGCATCCAGGTGGATTGGAGTATATGCCATGATATCGTCGGCATATATGGCATATTGAATCTTGTATTTATTAAATATTTTGCAAATAGGTTGGATATATATGTTGAAGAGGAGTGCAGATAATGAGGAGCCTTGGGGAACTCCTTGTGTTATGTGGAAGGGTGCTGAGGCGAGGTTATCGATGTTACTTTTTGTTGTCTTTCTTCAAGGTATGATTGAAACCATTTTATGGTGGTGTCTTGGAGGCCAATTTCTATTAGGTGCTTCAGAAGGATGTGATGAGAAACTGCATCGAATGCAGATGATATGTTGATAAAGATAAGTAGGAATCCTTTCTTTATCTTGTCTATTCCTTTTAGTATGTCGTCAAATAAATTAGCGAGAAGTGTCTCTACGCCACGGTTTGGACGGAATCCATGCTGGTGAGGGTCCAGTGGGGCATGTTGATCGATATGATTATGAAGCTGTCTCTGTACAATTTTTACAATTATTTTTGCTAGGAATGGAAGGCTTGATATTGGGTGGTAGTTTGCTGGGTCGGTATTGCTAGTTGATGTGGTTTTATGAATGGGAATGACAAGTATGGTGATCAAATTTGCAGATAACACACAATTATTTAAAGTCATGAAAAAACAAGAGGATTGTGAAAAATTGCAAGAGGGCCTTGAAAAATTGGAAAACTGGATATCCAAATCGCAGATTAAATTTAATGTGGACAAGTGCAAAGTTATGCACCTAGGAAAGAAAAACCCAAACTATGGGTATCACCTTAGGAAGCAATGCCCAGGAAAAAAGATTTAGGTGTCATCATGGATAATACACTGAAACCTTCCATCCAGTGTGCAGCAGTGGCCAAGAAAGCAAACAGAACAGAGGGAGGAGTGGCCTAGTGGTTGGGGCAAGTTACCTCAGGCCAGAAGGTTGGGGGTTCAAACCCCACTAGAGGACAGCAACCTTGGGCCAGAAGGACTGGGGTTTCTAGTCCCATAGTTGCTCCCTGTGTTCTTGGGCAAGCTGCTTAACTATTTACAGGGAACATGGGCAATGGAGGGTTATCTCCAAGTTAAAATGCCCTGTTCAATGTAATTTCAGTTTGTTCAATGTAAACCACCTTGATATCATGAAAGGCAGTATAAAAGAAATGTTAAATAAATAAAATAGGAATCATAAGGAAAGGAATGGAGAATAGAACAAAAGATATTATAATGCCTCTGTATCATTCCATGGTGCAACCACACCTTGAATAGTGTGTGCAATTCTAGTTGCCATATTTTAAAAAGGATATAGCGTTATTAGAAAAGGTACAGAGAAGAGCCACCAAAATGGGATGGAAGGATACTCCTATGAAGAGAGGCTAAGAAGGTTGGGGCTCTTCAACCTGGAAAAGAGACGGCTGAGGGGAGATATGATAGAAGTCTGTAAATTAATGATGGAGTGGAACAGGTAAACGTAGATTTGATTGTTTATGTCATCAAAATATAGAAAGACTAGGGGACACTTTTATTTTATTTATTTAGACAGTTTTGTATACTGCCTTATCCTTCAATCAAAGCAGTCACAACACAATTGGGGGATACATTTAACATGTGGGGATATGAGACACATACACTAATACACACAGGGAACATGGGCAATGGAGGGTTAAGTGGCTTGCCCAAGACCACAAGGAGCATCTGTGGGACTAGAAACCCCAGTCCTTCCAGCCCAAGGTTGCTGTCCTCTAGTGGGATTTGAACCCCTGACCTTCCAGCCTGAAGTACCTTGCCCCAACCACTAGGCTACTCCTCCCTTGTGATGTACTGGCCTTCCGGCCTGAAGTACCTTGCGACATGTGATGAAGCTACAGGGTAACCTATTTAAGACTAATAAGAGAAAATATTTTCTCATTCAGCATATAATCAATCTCTGGAATGCGTTACCAGAAGATGTAGTAAAAGCTGTTAGTGTAGCTGGGTTTAAAAAAGGTTTGGACAAGTTCCTGGAGGAAAGGTCCATAAACTATTATAATTATTAAAGAGAACCTGGGAAATCCACTGCTTGCCCCAATACAAGCATTGTGGAACCTGTGTGCCTTTTAGGAACCTGCCAGGTACCTGTTGACCTGGATTGGCCACTGTTGGAAACAGGATACTGGGCTTGATGGACTTGGTCTGACCCAGTATGGCATGTCCTATGTTCTTACGATATAAAATTAAGCACAGTCTATCCGCAGACTCTCTCTTCACTCATACACATGACACCCAACAGGAATAGAAGGCAAAACATGCAAAACACCCTCAAGATCCCCATTACAAAAGTAAAAAGCAGCAAGCAACCTGCAATCCAGCATTTTCCTTATATGCACCAACTCTCTGGGAACTACCCAAACCTCACAAGCTTTTGTCGGGGAGTAAAGACCCACCTATGCAAGACGTACTATGAGAACATACTATAGTAGCTGGAAGGATCCTCCAGGAGCCAATCCAGCAGCTACCTGCCCAGCACCACACTGAACTGACCCCTTATCACCCTTTCCACCAAAGGAATAATGTTAATTGCCATTGATTATATAAGATTTTACTACTAGTTATGCAAGTTGTATTTAAATAATCCTAGTTAAGCTTCCTGTTTAATTATAAAGCTGCTCTGTTATGTAATGTTTTCTGTAAACCGTTCTGCCTACAAAATAGAGCGGTATATAAATAAATAAGCCTTACAAACTACGCTGTTATCTCCTCCATATTTGTCATGTACACAGGTCAGGGTTAGTAGCTTCCTGTTACTCTGTTCCAAGTCAATGTAAAACTCATTGTTAATTGTAAACTGCTCTGACTTGCAGGAGAGGGGTATAGAAGACTAGTCAAATAGATAAATCCATATGAGGGTGAAGGGAGATAGATTCAGGAATGATATGCGGAAATATTTCTTTACAGAAAGAATAGTGGATCCGTGGAATAGTCTCCCAGTGGAGGTGGTAGAGATGAGGACAGTAACTGAATTCAAAAAAGCATGGGACCAACACAGAGGATCTCTAAAGGTAAAAAGGGGACTGTTGTAGTTGTTGATATGGAAGGACAGACTAGATAGGTCATGTGGTCTTTTTCTGTCATCATGTTTCTATGTGCACTGGAACAGCCAAACCTTGGGGCCACAGCAGAAGGAATCTTAGCCGCACCTTAGAGCCGAAGTATGCATGGGAACAGATGAACCTTGGAGCTACACTTCAGAGCTGTAGTATGTACCAATACAACCAAATCTTATGGCCACAGTGACTGCTGTCCGTGGAGCAGCAACAGCAAGACCCCACTGCACCGACAGATCTTTCATGTTTGTACATAGGGTGCTCACCTGGAAGAGTGGGAGGGGAAGGGACCCTGAGAGTGCTGTTGTGGGGAGGGGGATGGGAGAAGAGGATAATTAGGATGGTGGCCTGGGAGAGGGGGGTGGGAGAAGGGGATCCTGAGAGTGCTGTTGTGGGGAGGGGGATGGGAGAAGAGGATAATTAGGATGGTGGCCTGGGAGAGGGGGGGAGGGACCCTGAGGGTGCTGGCCTGGGAGAAGGGTAGAAGGAGATCCTGAGTGTTTGGGCCTGGGAGAGGGGTGGTGGGAGAAGGGGGTCCTGAGGGTGCTGGCCTGGAAGAGGAGGTGGAGGAAGTGGATCCCGAGGGTGCTGGCTTGGGAGAGGGAGGTGGGGGAAGGGGATCCTGAGGGTGCTGGCTTGGGAGACCGGGTGGGGGGAAGAGGATCCTGAAAGTGCTGTTGTGGGGAGGGGGATGGGAGAAGAAGATAATTAGGATGGTGGCCTGGGAGAGGGGGGGCGGGGGGTGGGATAAGGGGGTCCTGAGGGTGCTGGCCTGGAAGGAGGAGGTGGAGGAAGTGGATCCCGAGGGTGCTGGTTTGGGAGAGGGAGGTGGGGGAAGGGGATCCTGAGGGTGCTGGCTTGGGAGACCGGGTGGGGGAAGGGGATCCTGAGGGTGCTGGCTTGGGAGAGGGGGGTGGGGGAAGGGATCCTGAGGGTGCTGGCTTGGGAAACCGGGTGGGGGAAGGGGATCCTGAGGGTGCTGGCCTGGAAGAGGAGGTGGAGGAAGTGGATCCCGAGGGTGCTGGCTTGGGAGAGGGGGGTGGGGGAAGGGGATCCTGAGGGTGCTGGCTTGGGAGAGGGCGGTGGGGGAAGGGGATCCCGAGGGTGCTGGCTTGGGAGAGGGGGGTGGGGGAAGGGGATCCCGAGGGTGCTGGCTTGGGATAGGAGGTGGAGAAAGTGGATCCCGAGGGTGCTGGCTTGGGAGAGGGGGGTGGGGGAAGGGGATCCCGAGGGTGCTGGCTTGGGAGAGGAGGTGGGGAAAGTGGATCCTGAGGGTGCTGGCTTGGGAGAGGGGGGTGGGGGAAGGGGATCCCGAGGGTGCTGGCTTGGGAGAGGGCGGTGGGGGAAGGGGATCCCGAGGGTGCTGGCTTGGGAGAGGGCGGTGGGGGAAGGGGATCCCGAGGGTGCTGGCTTGGGAGAGGGGGGTGGGGGAAGGGGATCCCGAGGATGCTGGCTTGGGAGAGGGGGGTGGGGAAAGGGATCCTGAGGGTGTTGGCCTGTGAAAGATATAAAAAAATAAAAAACAAAGGAACACCTAAACAAAGAGCACAAGTAGAAAGAGCAGAAAGAGGCCAGAGATGATGCGGATCACAGCACATGCTGAGAGTGAGGTGAGTCCTTTTCTGCTTTCCGGACCATTTGCTTTTTTGCTGCAGTAGAATCTGATGGATTGCATCCTAACGGAGCATTATAGCTGCACCCCAGAGAATTATGCGCCAAAGAAAAAAGAATTCTGCAAAAGTGTGTGAAAGTAAATAGCTTTATTTTTCATATAAAGAGATTGAATGATGGTATAGATCTTGCTCACAAATAGATTCACGTACTTTTGCAACAATTACGAGGAAATCCTTGGAATTGGATGCTTCAGGCCACTTACCGACTGTGACTGGAGGTGTAGCAGTGTGTTGGATGGGGAAATGGGTGTGGCATGTTTGTGAGTGCGTGACTCTCTCATTAGAGCTAAGCTGAGTGACTGCTAGACAGGATGTGCTCAGGGCCAGGCCACCCATTAGAACTAGGCAGTCACCTAGGGTGGCAATTTCTGGGGAAAGATTCTAACAGACCAGTGGGGAGGAGGCGTATGACTTAGGATCTGCCTATAGCCAGCCCTGGATGTGTTTCAGCGCCTGGGAGAAGTGGATTTATCAGGGTATGTCGGAGTGGGCTGGGGGTTACCATAGTTTATATAGTTTGTATATAGTTTACCCCGGTTCTCCAAGTTTGTACTCCTGTTCGATGTAAACCAAACAGCTTGTTGTTATGGTCTTTATGTTATAATGTAAACCGCGCTGATGCCGAATAGTGCGGTATATAAGAACTTGTAATAAATAAATAAAAATAAAAAATAGGGGACTGTGTGTGCTTGTTGGTGGACAAGTGGGACTTGGTGGAGGGTATGCTGCAATGGAAGGAGATCCTGAGGGTTTGGGCCTGGGAGAGGGGGATGGGAGAAGGGGATCCTGAGAGTGCTGTTGTGGGAGAGGGGGATGGGAGAAGAGGATAATTAGGGTGCTGGCCTGGGAGGGGGGGGGGGTGTAACACTGCTGCACGTATCCTGACACCTGCTTCCCGCTTTGATCATGTCACTCCCCTCTTTCTTCATCTACCCCGGCTCCCTATCACCTATCGTATCCAGTATAAGTTCCTTATCTTTGTTCACAGAGCAATTCACATAGGCACTGATCAGGTTCATGTGCACACGTCCCATCGTTCACTTAGGTCTATACATGTTAACCGTATGTCCCTCCCCTCCCCTCCCCTCACTAGCACACCTGGAATCTACCCGCTCATCTGCTTTTCTCTTCCTGGGCCCACGACTCTGGAACTCGCTCCCCTCCACCCTCCGCCTAGAACTATCATTTAAATCTTTCAAGTCTAAATTAAAAACCCACCTCTTCTGTCTAGCATTCGATCTTCCTCCTCCCTCCTTGCCCCTTTCCCCTCCTCCTCGCTGATACACAGATTACATCCTTCTTATGCCTCTTGTCTCTGCGTCCTGCTTTGATTTTTAAATGGCGTTCTTTTCTATATATCTGCAGCTTTCAATTTTTGATTGTAAACCTCCCAGAAGGGTTTGTTATGGGCGGTATAACAAGTTTTAAATAAACATAAATAAACATGGGGTTTCTTGATAGTTGGGAGTCAGTGTGTAGTTCGAGTCTGTGTATACGTGATTTAAGGATGGATGGATGTGCTTAGTAACGCAGTGTGTTGGTTTCACTGTGTATATTCGACTACAGACTGAATATGGTGCTTTCAGTTCTTGAAGCGACCTTCTCCCTCCCCCCCTACTGCAGGAGACGCTGGCCCCAAGGCCATTCTCCCCCCTTCTCCTTTCCCTTTCCTCATCAGCGAGACCTATTCTCCCCTTTTCCCCACAACCATCTCATCTCTCTCTCTTTTCCCTTCCCAAACTGATTCCCTCCTCGCCTCCCTGAGTCCTACCCTTCCCTTCCCTCACCTCCCCAGCCCTCCCCCACACATCATGCATCAGGTACCCTTCTCCAATCCATATCCCACCTATTTGGATTTAGGGTTGCCTACTGGCTCCAGATGCGCCCGACAGGCTTATCCAGTCCTGGGTTTACCCCATTGCATGCAGTAACTTGTAGTTTTCCTTTTTTTATGGAGTGCAATGGAGAAATCAGAACTACATATCCCTGCATGCAATGAGGTGTAAACCCAAGAGTGGATCGAACCTGTCAGGCGCATCTGGAGTCAGTTGGCAACCCTATCTGGATTCCTTTCACAAAAAACCCTACCGCTGAACAGCTGCAGTTATTTTTACAAGAACTGTAGGAAAAAAAAACAGTTTTCTCCTCTGCAGCGGGTAAAAAATTAAGAAACATAGAAACATAGAAATATGACGACAGAAAAAGACCACATGGCCTATCTAGTCTGTCCTTCCATAACAACTACAACAGTCCACTTTTTGCCTTTAGAGATCCTCTGTGTTGGTCCCATGCTTTCTTGAATTCAGTTACTGTCCTCATCTCTACCACCTCCACTGGGAGACTATTCCACGGATCCACTACTCTTTCCGTAAAGAAATATTTCCGCATATCACTCCTGAATCTATCTCCCATCACCCTCATCCCATGTCCCCTCGTAGCAGAACTTGCTTTCAATTGAAAGAGGCTCTCTCCCTGAACATTTATGCCACAGAGGTATTTAAACATCTCAATCATATCACCTCTATCCCGCCTTTCCTCTAAGGTGTACATATTAAGATCCTTAAGTCTGTCCTCATATGCTTTATAATGAAGCCCATTAATCATTTTGGTAGCAACCCTCTGCACCGACTCCATCCTGTTCACATCCTTTTGAAGGTGCGGTCTCCAGAATTGCACACCATACTCCAAATGAGGTCGCACCAAAGACTTATACAGAGGCATTATCACCTCCTTTTTTCTGCTAGCCATTCCTCTCCGTATGCACCCAAGCATCCTTCTAGCTTTTGCTGTCGCCTTTTCCACCTGTTTAGCTACTTTAAGATCATCAGACACAACCACGCCTAGGTCCCGCTCTTCTTTAGTGGACAAAAGTACTTCACCTCCTATACTGTATTGCTCCCTTGGATTGCTGCAGCCCAAATGCATGACCTTACATTTTTTAACATTAAATCCCAGCTGCCAAATTCTAGACCATTCTTCAAGCTTAGCTAGATCCCTCCTCATGTTATCTACCCCTTCCTGGGTGTCTACTCTATTGCAGATTTTGGTATCATCCGCAAAGAGGCAAACCTTACCCGACAGCCCTTCCGCTATATCACTAACAAAGATGTTAAAAAGAATTGGACCAAGGACAGATCCCTGGGGCACACCACTGGTAACATCCTTCTCCTCAGAGTGAGCTCCATTTACTTGTACTCTTTGTCGCCTCCCACCCAACCAATTTCTAACCCAAGCAGTAACTTTAGGGTCCATCCCTAGGGTGCTCAGTTTGTTTATAAGTCGCCTGTGAGGAACAGTGTCAAAGGCTTTACGGAAATCTAAATACACCACATCTAGAGCTCTCCCTCGGTCCAACTCCCTGGTCACCCAGTCAAAAAAATCAATCAGATTTGTCTGACAAGACCTGCCTCTGGTGAATCCATGCTGCCTCGGATCCTGTAATCCGCTGGACTCCAGAAACCTCACTATTTTCTCTTTCAGCAGCGTTTCCAATAATTTACTCACCACCGAAGTTAAACTAACCGGCCTGTCGTTTTCAACCACATCCTTACTTCCGCTTTTGTGTAAAGGCACCACATGAGCCTCTCTCCAGTCCTTTGGCACCACTCCCGACTCCAACGAGGCATTGAAAAGGTCAGTCAGTGGAGCTGCTAGAACGTCCCCAAGTTCCTTCAGTATTCTAGGGTGTATCCCATCCGGTCCCATCACTTTTTCTACTTTAAGTTGAGCTACTTTCTCATGAACACAGTCTTTTGAAAATAGTTCAAGATGTCCCTCGCTTCTGTTCTTATTTGTGGGTGTTTTCTGAGGTCCTGCTCCTGGTTCTTCATCTGTGAACACAGAACAAAAATATTTGTTAAGCAATTCCGCTTTATCCTTATCAGCTTCTACATATTCCCCCCCTGCACCCTTGAGTCTGACAATACCACTTTTGCCCTTCCTCTTCTCACTAATATATCTGAAAAATGTCTTATCCCCCCATTTTATTGCATTGGCTATTTCCTCCTCCTTTTGAATCTTTGCCTTCTTGACTACTTTGCTAGCTTCTCTAAGTTTTTCCAAACTAAGGGTCCATTATCCTGAATATGAAGGGCCCCCTGCACCTCTGGTCCCCAGTGGCCCAGTAGGCCTGACCGCTCTCCTGCTTTGACTTGGGGCTAAAATGTTGTATAACCCTTCCTGTCCCCCAAAGTCCCATCCTTTACCTAATTTCCAATGGTCAGCTTCACCTCCTTCTCCAGGAACCCCAACTCACCTCAGGGGGTCCAAGGGGTGTTGAAGGAAAGAGTGACCCCCACGCACTCCTCCCCTGGTGGTTATCTCTGTGAAAATGGTGTTGCTTGAAGCCTTGCAATCCCTAGAAGACTGCAAAACTACCACCAGGGTTCAAGTGGCACTGAATACAGCCACACTGTGCTGAAAACCAGGCAGCTAAATCCTGCAGCAGTCCCAGGAATAGCTTTCATTACCCTGACGGGATGATGTTTGCAGGTAGCACACACATTCATTTCATCTGTCAGGGCCTTTCCAATTACCCTTCATTCACCTTTACACATCGTGTCATTGCTACATAAACTGAAAGCTATGCTTCAGGTTCAACAGGGGCCAGAGCTTTCTGACCTTACCAATGCGTGGGGATGGTTTCAGAGTAAATGAAAGAGAACTACAAATCCCAGAATGCACTGAGAGGCACAATAAAATACAGGAGTTCAGAAGCCATCCCTAAGGAATGGGACCACTCAATAGCTTTGGTATAAAGATGCCAGACTCCAAAGGATAAATAAAGGGGGCAAGCAATAAGAGGAAGGTGCTTAATGGTTAGAGGACTGGCTTGCGAACCAAGAGACCAGTGTCTGATTCCCACTAGCATGCCTTGTGGCCTTGGGCAAGTCGCTTAACCCTCCATTGCCCTGGAAGAAAGGCCTGGCAATCTACTTCCTGTCACACTGCCAAGAAAATCCTGGAGCAGCTGGGTCACCAGCATTGATTTAAAGACACACATTGCATTTGGGCTTCATACCAAAGCTATTGACTTGCCCAAGGCCATAAGGACTGTGAGTGGGAATCAGACACTGGTCTCTTGGTTTGCAAGCCAGTCCTCTAACCATTAAGCACCTTCCTCTTATTGCTTGCCCCCTTTATTTATCCTTTGGAGTCTGGCATCTTTATACCAAAGCTATTGAGTGGTCCCATTCCTTAGGGATGGCTTCGGAACTCCTATTTTTTTTTCTTGTGCCTCTCAATGCATTGTGGGATTTGTAGTTTTCCTCATTTACTCCCTTGCATGGTTTGAAAATTGGTTTTAAATGTACCGGAGTCATCAATGTCAAACTGAAATAAATTACCTTGTTAACCATGTTATTGTGAATACCAGTAACTGGAAAATCTGCAATGCATTAACATTGTTCATAATTAAATGTAACCCCAGCTTCACACCACCTCCCCTCGTGCTGCTCAACCTTGCACTGTTCTCAGTAGTGTGTGCGTCTCCTGCTGGCAATGCCAGAGCAGCACCGTGGCGGCTTCAGCAGCTCCAGCCCTGGGGTAGGGCAGAAGGAAGCGGTGAGCTGGCAGCAGGATGATGGTGGCACAGGCTCAGCTGTGACGGGGGGGGGGGGGGAGTGCCACCTGCTGGACAAGAGCAGACCTTCAACTGATCACAGTGTCGCCTGCTGACGAAAGGACAAAGTGGCAGCCAGTCAAACATCTAATTTCCTGTTTCTTGCCCTTCTCAGGCCTCCTTCTTTTTTTTGTATTACTCTGTCATTAAAATCAGAGGCGGACCAATCATAAGGCAAACTAGGCAGCTGCCTAGGGCAGCAGCTTCTGGGGGAGTGGACAGCATAAAGCAAGGCTTTCAAAGCTAAGCAATAGATTTTAACAGCCAGGGGTCATAAGGCTTAAAGTTTGCCTAGGCTGCCAACACCTTGAACCAGCTCTACGGCAGACCCTGATTAAAATCGGAGAAGGTTTAACATGAAAGAGTGGAAAAAGAGTCACTGATTTGGGACAATAAAAATAAAACTTCTTTCCCCCTGGGAGTCTGGTTGGGGAGGGACAAGCAAGCCTGTAGCAGACAGGAAGAAAGGGCAGGAGGGCCAGGCTTGGGGCAGAGAATGAACATAGAGACCAGTCTCTTTGCAGTAAGCAGGACTGCACATGCCAAGCAGCGCCAGGGCCCGGCAGCCTTCCCTTCTCCCACATGGGTGTCTGCTTCACTTAGTTTCACAGGTGAGCAAGAACATAATCCCCAAGGCCAAATGCACAGTCTTCCCACAACAGCAGCAATCTGCTTCAGGGTGTGGCCTAAGGTGGGGTCAGTGGGCAGGGCACAGAGCAGGTAACTTGACCCCCCCCCCTTACCTGAGCTTTGGCACAGCCACATCAGCAGCTGATTAGAAGTCAGATAAGCGAGTGGATAAATTGTGACTGGTGGGGCCCTGAGCTCAGGTTGAGCAGACGCTGCCTTGCACAAGCCCCGGCTCCCTCACTCCCCAGCATGGCTTTTGATGGTGCTTGGAAGGTGGATCGCAGTGAGAACTATGAGAAGTTCATGGATGTGATGGGTGAGCTGAGATCTCTGCACAGCAGGGCAGGAACTGATCGCTGTTCTCTAATGCAGTAGGCAGTCTGAAATCTGACTCTGTGCCCATCCTAAGCACTGGCGTCTCCTTAACTTGTTTCCAGGGCTGTCTTTGTGCCCTTAAGAGCAGCCTGGCTTAGGGCTAGTATGTGTAGTGGGAGGGACACGGGGTTTGCTTTATCCCACACCCAGCTAGCTTGCTCATGCAGAGAGCTCATCTGGCTAAATGGTGGTGGAAATGGTTTTATTTTTGGAGGGGGGTTGGAAAGGTAGTGGAGGTGTCTTGCTCTGCAGTTCAGAAAATGCTTTGTTCTCTGTTAGAGCAGTTGAGTCTATCTCTTACTCCAGCTCCAATGGATTTTTTTTTAATCATTACTGGAGTTTCTGTGGTAAAAGTGGGGGGTCCCTGATGCCACCCTCAAGGGCATAAGGAGCAGGCGAGCTGAAGCTGGGGCTCCCCAGATAAACTACTACTGGGGGACTGAGAAACCTGAGGACTCAAAACAAGAAGACAAGAAACTCTCCTTCCGAGGAGAGTGCCCCACTGCCCTCTAGTACCAAGAGGGACTTAGTGCTTAATTTCCTTGCTGGACAGGTATGCTTATGGGAGTTGGCCATAAAAGCAAAATTAAACCATCCAGCTCCTGTTTTGAGTCTAGTATACTCTGGAATTGATGCATGACCCTCTGCTCCAATAGCTGATATATGGGTGTGGTGCCTTTCTGAAATGGAGACATGCACCTAAAGCAGTGTAACCGTGCCAAAGGTGATCTCTAACGCTCTCCAAACGTTAACTGAAGGGGACTTATCACTGTCAGGCTGTCCTGGTCTTATGATCACTGCTGAGCACATCAGTCTCATTCCATATTGAGCCTCAGCTCGCATGTGGCCCTGTCACAGTTTAGTGCTCGTGTAGGGTATCTCCCCTGCTTGGTTTTGGCCCTGCTGCCTTTGAGTTGAGCTACAAAATGAACTGAAGCGGGGATGGGGGGAGCGTGGTTGGTTATTGGGGTACAAATCCTGGGGAGATCTAGCCTCTCTAGAGGTTGCAATTTCCCACTGTACTAATTCTAGCTGTAGGCTTGACCTCTCTAAATTCTGGTCTAATACTACTTTGAAAAGAGTCGTAGCCCAAACTGGTGACCCAAAGTTCCTTATTCTTGGATTAGGATTGCCAACTAGCTCCATGCTTTCAGAAGGTTATCCAGGCCTGATTTCACTCTATTGCCTTCATGGACTTGCTTGTGGTCTGATTAAGGCATTAACCACGAGCCTATGTAGACAGTGGAGGTAAAATTAGGTCTGGATTAGCCTGGAAAGGAGCTAATCGACGTGCATTAAAGATTTCTGTTCCTATTTCTGTGTATAAAAAGAAGCTGATAGTGAGCATGTAAAGTCTTATAGTGACACAAGTCCTTTGAGCTGTATTGCAGATTGTCTTCCCTCCTTTAGAGAGCATCCCTGTGACGTTTCAGTACCCATGTGATGGTAAACTCTGATGTATATACTGATGCTCTGCTGCAGTGCCAACTTCCTGCCCTCTTCTGCCAGTCTGCGTACAGGAGCTCGATCCCTACCTTGGGCAGCAGAAGAGCTACTTGGCTTGTGCATATCTATGGCGAATGAGTTGTCCCCCACCCAGGGCCAGCCCCAGAGTTTGTGCCCTAGGCAAACTCCAGGTCTTACATCTCCCTCCCCCCCTCAAGGCTATCAATCTATTTAGCTTTGAATGTCCTGCACTTTGCTTTCTCCAGAAGCTGTCGTCCCAGGTGACTGCCTAGTTTACCTAATGGTTGGGGCCAGCCCCCGGCTGAAGCTCTGCTTCTCTCCTTGCAGGTGTGAATATGGTGAAAAGGAAGCTGGCAGCTCACGACAACCTGAAGATCATTATTACCCAAGATGGAAAAAACTTCAGTGTCAAGGAATCCAGCACTTTCCGCACCATCGAGATTAATTTCACACTGGGGGTGACCTTTGATTATTCTCTGGCTGACGGCACAGAGCTCGTGGTAAGATGTCGAGGGAAGGCAAGACTGGTGCTGCCTCTGAGGGGCATGGGGAAGGGGGGAAGACCTAATGCAGACTGTTACACAGTAACCTTACTGTAATCCCCACACACAGTATGACCACAGCTATGCATCTGTTTCTTTGGAAGATGGTCACCGTGAAACAAGGCCTCCTTCCTTGCCCTGTTTCAAATACTTTATTTTGGTACCATGACTGCTTTAAGTCTGCTGGCAGATAAGTACTGAGGGCCCAACATTCAAACTATTTTATGCTCTTAACTTGTAGCATTATGCTCCTAAATCGACCTCTTTGAAAATTTATTAGAGCGAAGTGCCTAAACATTCTTAATTTCACTAAACTCCTAAATCTAAGAGTGGGTGGCAATAAGGGTGAATTTAGGGTGGGGAAAGGATAGGAGCTTAGCAGTGGCAGACCAAGGGCAGGACGGTGGGTGCAGCCTGCCTAGGGTTGCCAACTGGCTCCAGATGCGCCCGACACACTTGATCCAGTCCTAGGTTTACCCCACTGCATGCAGGGACATGTAGTTCTGATGTTTCCATTGCATTCCATAAGAAAAGCAAGACTACATGTCCCTGCATGCAATGGGGTAAACCCAGGACTGGATCAAGCCTGTCGGGCGCATCTGGAGCCAGTTGGCAACCCTAAGCCTGCCCCATTTACAGCTGGGAGGGGGGTGCACCACTGCTGGATCCACACGTCTGCAGCGGTGTAGCAAGCTTGCCTAAAAGCCAGATGGCTTGTTGTGTTGCCTCCAAACCAGGCCTATTAACCTTCTCTCATGAGACTTCAGCCAGAAGAGCTAATGGACCTAGATTGGAGGCAACATGACGAGCCACCTGACTTTTGGTAAGTGTTCCATGCTGCCATGGAAGTGTGGCCCTGACAGGGGTTGGGGGGGGGGGGGGGGGTGATGTCTCGCACCACAGGGGAGCTCTGGCTGTAAGGGAGTTAGGAACATCACAGGAGCTTAGACTGTTTTCAGCACCAGACACCTAAATTTGCCAAATGAATGACAGGTCTAAATTTAAAGCAGTGGCCTGTTGACCAAGAGACCAGGTTTGAATCCCACTAGCACTCCTTGTGGCCTTGGACAGGTCACTTAACCCTCTGTTGTCTCAGAAGAAAGGTTGGGCAATCTACATCTGGTCACACTGCCAAGAAAACCCAGGAACTGCTGGGTCACTGGGAGTCAGCACTGACTCGATGGTACACATTGCTTTTGCAGTTTTAGGAGCATAAGGTTTAAGCTCCTAAACTGGGATGAATTTTCAGCTGAAAACTTAGTTCCTAAGTGTGGTTGAAAATAGGGTACACAGGGCCAGCCCAAGGGTTTCAGCTACTGCCCCCCTCCTCCCCCTCTGCTGCCACAGATTCTGTTGGTGGAGAGGGGAAGGCTCGACTTGGCACAGTAGGCCATGCTGCCCAGAGGTCTGCCACCCTAGGTGGCTGCTTAGTGGATGGGCAGGCCCTGGGTACAGAGGACTGACGTGAGGCAGCCTAGATGAACCTCATATCTTGTGCCCACCCCACCCCCTTGTGGTATCTATTGCTGCTGCTGTCGCCCCTCTCCATGAAGTGCAATGGCCTCAAACAGCCTTACGGAGCAGAAGCTTAAAGGTAAGCCCGGAGGGCTGTTGGCATCTGCCCCCTCTCTGAAGCCCAATGCCAACTTCCTGCTTTGGTGTCAGACAGGGGGCAGAAGCAAACAGCCTTGCAGCACTGAAGCTTAAAAGGAAGTGTCAGAGGACTGCTTGTGGCCACTGCCGTTGTTGTATGTCCCAGAGAGGGGAGACGGTGGTGGCCATGGGCAGCCCTCTAGGCGAACTGAGCAGTCACCTAATGGCCCCAGCCCTGAGGGTACAAATTTAGAAGCCTCAGGTTAGGCACTTAGCTTTTGAATATCCGGCCCTGAACTCTTTTCCGGCTGAGGGAAGGTCCTTCCATTAATATCCCCACAAGACTTTGTGCCCATCTGACCATGTCCCAGATGAAACTCTGGCAGTCTATAGTGGGTAAACTGCTGTTAGCAAATCATATCAGCACTTGGCACTTAAATAGTTTCTTGAGGGGGGAGCATCTCAGAATAGGTTATACTGGGGCTCTGGTATAGAGCTAGTCGAGGCTATAAAGAGCATTGGGACACTGGAGGGTGATGATGAGTGGGATCTGCAGTTTATTCCAAGGCAGTCATCAGACGCCTGCTACCAGCTATCCCAGGAGGGAGGGAGGGAGGGATGGGTGGAAGCTAGCTTAACAGCGATGGGGTCTCTAGCTTCTTGTCACATGTCACCTTGCCTGGACTTTGTTACCCAGCTTTTATGCTTGGTGTCCAGTATCATTCTTAGTGCTGATAAGGCGGTCCAAGCATGTAATTGCATGACTGACTGCAATCCTTGGCAAGGAGCCAGACTGAAAACGTGAATGCAAATGCAGATGACTGGCTCTGGTCACTTCATAATCTGGTCAATGGAAGTTTGCTCCTCTTGTAGCCAAAACTATACAATAAAACCCCCAACCCATGTAAGAACTAAACATCTATTGACTCTCAGGCTGGGACTGCTGCATAGCTCATGTTTAAATGCAAAGCTCCAGTGACTGTCCCCAGTTACATGCTACCTAGAACTCGTCCTGCACTTGTAAAGAGATTTGGTCTCATCTGTGCACACAACTGGCTTTTAAGTGAGTATTATGAAATTCTGGGACCTTGTTGTTTATGTGCATAGAAGAGACGACATTTCTTTACAAGCGCAGGACTCGTTCAATGCATTAGCTTTGCTGTATTCATACATGTGCTAAGGAATGTTCACGCAACTCATATTCTATTTACTATTAATCTTTTGCATTTTTCCTCAGTCAGAGGGCAAAACCTGTGTGTAGGGAACAGCTTTGCCTATCCTTTGCTATCTGCTTTTTAGGGTGCTTGGAACATAGAGGGAGACAAACTCGTGGGAGAATTTACTCGGAAAGACAACAACAAAGTGCTGAAGACCACACGAGAACTGGTGAATGATGAGCTTGTGCAGGCAAGTCGTAACCTCCTGTCCACTTGTGTTAAATACTAATTGCAGTTGCTGTGTCAAACCACTGTCAAGCACCTGTTCTAAGGCTGGTAGTATCGCCACCTGCAAGTAGAGTGCTCTAGGCATGTACTGTTAGCATATCCAGGATTGCCACTGTACAAGGGCAACACACAACAGGGCCAGCTTGACTTGCACATAGGGCCTGTGTTTTGGCCACCACCGAACTAGGTAAATGAGGCCCGCAATGACTCTGAACAAGATGCTACAAGGCTGCTGAGCTTCTGATGCCTCTGAGCACAGGAGGGTAAGATTCTGCCAGAACTGGCTGAGAGGTGGGGTTACTGACGGAGTACACAACATGAGAGACAGCAGCAATTGCTCCTGATCTAATCGCGCATTCTGTCCCCCCCCCCCCTCTGCTTTTTTCATCCTGTTGGAATGCCCCTCACACTAGGGATCCTTCCCTTATCCCCGGCTTCAGCTGTCATTACTTCACTCTTTCCCCATGCAAAAGATCCTGATTTCTATTCACCCCCCTCCCCACAAAATGGGGCTATTTATGTATACACCATTGTTGTGTAAAGACTTCTTGATCCTGTCTACTCCCATTTCACCTTTTCACTATGGATATTTTTTCACTGAAGGTGTCTGTTCAGAAGGCCTATGGTGCAATTATTTCCCCATCTTACCTCTAGCTACCAAACTTGGGGAGGAGGGGTGTTCCAGGATATCTATAATATAGTAATAAGGAGTAAGTGCAAACATCTCTAGCAAAGAAAGCCCAACGGGTTGGACGTCACCACTGGCACTAGGAAGCTGAAGCACTGTTCTAGAACCTGTAACTCCAAACTGGGTCTCACTGGTGTAGCAGCATCATGGGCTCCCCAGCATGGATCTAGCTCTAGCCAACACACTGACGAGCTATCACCCTAACAGTCTTCTAACTTTATTCACATTCGTGGGAAGGAATGGTTGCAACAGTGCCGATGTTTGGTTATCTCCGCTGCTTTATTATAACTTAGGGCCGGCCTTTTCCCTTTTCTCCATGAAGGTATATTTTGGATGTCTCAAACTGTTGTGTAGTCAGGAAAAGGGGGTATAGGAAAAATAAACCATAATGGAATTCAAGAAAGCATGAGAAAGGATCCCAGTGACATGAGAGGCCAGGATCTGAGTCGTCGTCTGACTGGGTGGAGCTAGTGCTCCTTAACTAATGCATTCATAACGTGGTATGAATCATGTTGCAAACACATCCTTTAACCCTTTAGGGCAGGGGGAGGAAGAGGTGAAAAGCATAAAGCACAACCTAGTACTGCAGGCCGTGGGGGTAGCTGTGTACTAGCCATGAGGGCCTAGGAGGCTGGATGTCTGGAAATCTGCCTCGCTAGTCCTGCCAGCTGCTTAGACTGAAGCTTGTAGGTAAGACAGGGTGAGGCTGTACTGGATCAAGTATAGATCTAATGCAGGGCTGGTGCAAGGATATGAGGCACGCTAGACAAACCTCTCCCGTCACACACACCCCTCTCCCCGCCCCCCCCCCCCGACCTACAGCAGCAATTACTTCTCAACATAAACTCTGGCTCTGCATCACTGTTACAGCTTCTGAACCACAATGCAGACTCCCTGCTTGCATGGGGGCAGAAGCAGCTGCACCAGCCCCCTTCTCATCAGAGCCTTGGAGCAAGTGCACCAGTTGTACAGCAGATCTCGGGAGCGGCAAGCTTCAGAGCAAAAGCCGCGTCCTTGTACCAGGAGGAGGAACCTTGCCTACCTCTGTCCTAATACTACTACTGATCATTTGTATAGTGCTACAAGGTGATGCAGTGCTGTACAGAGACATGTAAGACAGTCCCTGCTCCTAAGAGCTTACAGTCTAGTCAAGATAGACAACACTATTGGGGACTAGGGGAATGGTAAGGAAACGCATAGGAAGCGAACAGGAGACTAGGGGGTCAGGATCCACAAGCACTCTCAGAGGTGAGGTGTTGTAGTGGGGTGGGGTTTTTTTGCCTGGATTTGAACAGGGCCACAGATGGAGCCTGACATACCGACTCGAGTAGTTTGTTCCAGACACGAGGAGCAGCATGGTAGAAAGATCGAAGTCTGGAGTTGGCAGTAGAGGAGAAGGGCACAGATAGAAGGGATCTGCCTGAAGAGTGGCGTTCCCAAGGAGGGGTGTAGGGAGGAGAGAGGAAAGGTAATGAGGAACAGCCAAGTGAAGGCACTTATACGTCAGTAAGAGAAGTTTGAACTGGATGCAGAAATACATAGGGAGCCAATGAAGTGACTTGAAGACGGTGATGTGAGCATAGCAATACTGGTGGAAGATTAGCTGTCCAGCTGAGTTGAACAGATCAACGTGAGGAGATGAATTGGAGGAAGACCAGCAAAGAGGAGGCTGCAATAGTTGAATGATTTGTGACCAGAGAATGGATGAGTCTCTGGCAAAATTTGGCCCTTTTCTGAACACATTACAATGTTATAGAGAGAAACAGCTCTTCTCGCTGCACTGTGAAACCTGTATGGATGGCGGTTTTCTATCTGGGGAAATTATCAAGGTTACTGTTTAGCTACCAGGACACATTTCTTTCAAAATTCTCATGCCGCTTTCCTCTCCAGTGGTGCCAAAAATCATTTGATGCAAGTGATGGGCACTTAAATCTTTCTATACCTATACCCTGAATGCCATCTGAAAAACCCTCACTGTGGAGCAAGAGCTGCCACTCCTTGGGATGGCCATGTTGGCATTTCTGAAAGTGACTTGGAGAAGACTGAATGGCTTAAGTAGATTCTGCCGCCATGTTAGATCTTGCAAGGATTATAAAGTTGAACTTAAGCTAGTTGATCAAAAATGCAAATATGCATGCATAAATCATAAATCTTTCTCTGAAGTGTGCAAAATCTGCTGTAGAGGGTCTGGCTTTTATCTTTAAGAGTGCTCCTGGATCATTTCAAGCCCCCAGAGCTGGATGGGATGCTGGAACATTCCTCCCTTGGAAGGGGTTGTCGGCTAAACTAAGCTGCTCCAGCGAGGCTGCTAGGCCAGTGGACTGGGAACCAGGTGCCTGCGTCAGGAGTAGCAGCTAACTTAAAGGAATCCAATACTGGGCTCCATCGCAGCTGACTTCCCAAAACAAAAGGGTGACAAGTGCCCCAAACGTCATCTCCCTGGGCAAAAGTGAAGCAGCGTAGCGCCTATGAACTTTCCTCTAGCAGCAGAAGGCACCGTGCAGATGAAGCTGGCATTCACGCATGTAGACATTTATTTTATTTATTTATAGTTCTCTTATACCGCACTCTTTTTCATCAGCGCGGTTTACATTAAAACAAGAATACTCATTGCAAGCAACAGGCTGTTGTGAGTTTACATATAACAGGAGAATTCAACTGGGATTATAACTATGGGAAACTTTGTACATATTTGTTATGAACCTATATACAATGAAGAGAATTTCTTATTAACATCTTGAGTAAATAAGGTATTTACAATTTTACTATGAGGGCTTGGAATGTGTTAGAGGGTAGATGATCTGTATTGGAACTGGGAGAAGTGTAGAAGGAAGAGGTGGTGCTTTATGGCTTTTCTGAATTGCTTGAGGTCCGTAATTGCCGACATGACCTGTTCACAGTATTTGTCATCTTTAGCAATGGGTAAGCTAATGGTATCTCTTATCTTTTAGATATACTTATATGAAGGAACTGAAGCGAAGAGGATCTTCAAGAAAGCTTGAATATTACCAGGCAACTCAGCACGGAAGACACGGCAGTGTTGTGCCATGCCCTCCAGTGTTATTCCCGATCAGTTACTGATGGGTTTCCAATGGAATCGCCCTATCATCTGTCTCATCTTGCCAAATGCAGCCAGGCCTGTTCAAACCAAACTTACTACTACAAAGACTAAGGTGAAAATAAAAAAAAATAACTGCCACAGAACAGATTTGCATTTTTATTTTCTTTCATTTTGTGCTGTCTGAAACTTCTTCTGAATAATTCCTGAATTGCTGCAAGGTTCAGTCTGTATCCAGCATGAAAATTACCAGAGAAAATAGAGGCTTTCACGGCATGGCATGGCAACAGAATTAAGTTACATCACCCACCAAGAAAGGAGGTTGAACTTCGCAGCTCTTGGACTTAATACTTCAGGTTTAATGTTGGCCAGCTTTGTATACTACAGCTTTTAGTCCACACTCCCTTTAAACCAAGGAGCTAAAGTCAGGTCTAAAGAATGCAGTGTTACTAATGTACAGTAAGACCTAATCCCAGGACCTTTTTCCACTGTTGCTGGGGCTAAACCAAAGCAGTTTTACTGCAGTCCAGGAAAGTTTTCCACACTGGAGTGGAGGAGTGGCCTAGTGGTTGGGGCAAGGTACTTCGGGCCGGAAGGTCGGGGGTTCAAATCCCACTAGAGGACAGCAACCTTGGGCCGGAAGGACTGGGGTTTCTAGTCCCACAGGTGCTCCTTGTGGTCTTGGGCAAGCCACTTAACCCTCCATAGCCCATGTTCCCTGTGTGCTGTGCTTTCCTGTCTAATCAATGTGTTTATACCTCAAAAATTTCCTGTCATGATTTGACAATTTCCAATCTGTAATCAAACCGCTGCTGATCGCTGGAAGTAGCGGTATACAAATGTATACTAAATAAATAAATAAATAAATGTCATTGCACATTATCCCTTGAGAGAATACAGTAGCTTCAGGCTTGATAAAGTCTTCCCTACTGCATATTCACTTTAGGTACTTTTATCCCAGGCCTGTGAAGCACTTAGGCTCGGGTTTTTTATGCTTATAATTAGACAAAACAGAGGGGGTGGGAGGGGGCTTTGAGGCACTACATATGAGTAAACCATGTGTAGGAACTACTTAGGTTCAGGCTTTGAAAATGACTTGGGCTTTGAACCTAAGTATTCTCATTCGGGGGGGGGGGGGGGGGTCTTGTATTTTTCCAATAGTAGCTCATGGTGAGGTACAATCGGGTACAGTAAAGTTCCTTGTCCTTAGCAGGCTCACAATCTATGTCTGTAGAAAACTGAGGCAATGGAGGATTAAGAGACTTGCCCAAGGCTACAGGGAGTGTTGGTGGGGTTTGAACCCTGACCTTTCTGAACCAGGCAGCTGCCTTATCCACTAGGCTACTCCTCCACTCCATTCTACAATGAGCTCTGAGCAGGGACTGAGTTGTATGTGCAGTCAGGATCATACCAAGCTAGACATGCGCTATGTGCAACTAACTAATCTGCTGCCCCCTTCACCTAGCCATGTTCAGTAACTCGCTCTTTTTGAGCGTTCTGGAAGCCCAGTGGCTATCAGTACCCCTCCTCCCCCTTATGTGCGGCTGCACTACTCACACAGCCCTTGGTACAGTGCTGCATTGCCTTGTAGCGCTATATAAATGCTGAATCGTGGTGGTGTCTAAAAGCTATTGTGGTGGTTCCAGGGTTGCCACAACCATTAGGCACCATCACAAGGTAATTCCCTGTATCAGCTCCTGCACAACTTCTATCCCTCCATTGCTGATTGAGACCCCCCCGCAGGCAGACATGTTATTTAGTGAGACTAGCCCCCTCCTTGCAGAATGATCTGAATACTGGACAGGTCACAAATCCAAGCTTCCCCTGCTGGCTAGGGAGGTATATGAAGGACCACTGCTGATCCTGGAGCATGCGACTGAAATGCTTAAAGAAATCCTCCGGCCATGGAGAAATGTCAGAGTGAGAAAGTGACCGGCCCCTTAACTTTAGGGAGGGACAGGCGGAGACTGGAGAACATGGGTGAAAAGAATAATGTTTGTTTTTGAGGATGAAGAAATAGCTGCTTTCCCTGTGCCTAATCATTCACTGTTATCAGCAGATGCCCATGTGATGGGGGAGGCTAGAAGAAAAGGCAGCAATGTCCTGAATATTAACTGTTCGGTCTGAAGGGACAGGAACTTTAAAGCTTGGTAGTGGGTATGCGAGGACAGACTGCTCTTCATGTACGGTCATGTTCCTATGTGTTAAGGGAAGTAGAAGGGGGGGGGGGTCTTTTCAGTGCCTTATAATGCAGGCAAGAATCTGTAGTTCACTAACTATTCCCTCGCCGTGATCAAGAGTTTTGCCATTAGAAAGACTAGGTGACCACTTTGGGCTGGCCAGGGGGGGAGAAAAGCAGCTGACAAAATAGCCTAGGAGTCACACAAGTAAAGAATCCTCAGCACACATTTGCGTACAGGCAGGGCCGGATTTACCTTGAATGAGGCCCTACGCCAACAAAAATTGTGGGCCCCCAGAAAAGATAAAAACGAGCACGCCGGATCAGCTGCGCGCTGTTGACCCTGACGTTATAATTAAACTGGGAATCCCAAAAGCCAAACTTGGAATGTACAACACTGTAGAAATAAAACTATACAATAATTTGCTCTTGTACTAAACAAAGTGCAGATGTTAATGATGCACATTTACCAGAGCTGACATATTCCAATTAATAAATTCAAAATAAAGATATTTTTCTACCTTTTGTGCATTTTTTTTCAGCTGCAATTGCTCCAGCCACTTTCTTCTGGTTTCTTCGTGTCAGTCCACCTCCAGTCTTAACCACCCCAGCCCATTTCCAGTCCCAGCCCCCCCCCATCGGCTCAAGTAAAATAAAATTAAAAATAAAAACGCTGGCTGCTGCCACGGCAGCATGGACTGTCCCGCGGGGCCCCCTCTGCTGCCGCGGCAGCATGGACTGTCCCGCGGGGCCCCCTCTGCTGCCGCGGCAGCATGGACTGTCCCGCGGGGCCCCCTCTGCCCGGCTGAATCCGTCCCTCTGTGCTGGCTTTGAGAGGCGCGAAGGGAGAGTGTCTCCCTCGCGTCTCTTTTAAGTCCGCAGGGGCTGATGGGTTTCCCAAATACAGCACTCAGAGAAATAGACCATCTACAATTATCTTAGCTAACACGGCTAACCCTCTGAAAATGTGTATATAAGGTAGTGCGCACATATAGGCATAGGTGCCTATATTTATGCACGGAGAAGCACTATGTATGTATATGTGGAGAATGTATAGCAATAGCTGTGTGCATATATAGGTGTGGAAAGGGTGTAAATATCGTGTGTATATGCACATAAGAGCATGCAGAGTGTGTGTACACATTATACGTGTAACCTGTACCCGCAATCGCTCCTGTCCTACCCCGCAGTCTATCTAGAGAAGTGGCAGCTGGGGGCGGATTATCTGTGGAAGGCTGGGACCGATGTGAAAAAGGAGGAATAAAGACCTAGGACGGACACTGGGGAGGAAGGGGTTTGTGCCGCTCACCGGTTACGCCCGCCGCCGTACGCAGCTCACTTCCAGTCTCCACCTTCGGCCCGATGACGATATCGCCTTGCCTTGCTATCGTGCGCGCTCCCCAGACAGCAAAGGTTCATCCAACAGCAAGCGCGCAGGAACGGAAGTGCCAGAAAACGCATCCGGCGCAGGCCCGCCTCCCCTGTGGGGCACGTAACGACGCTCTCCAGTGACAACACAAGCAACCAGCTTTAGGTTGAAAGAGATTGCTGCGAACAAAAAAAGGCAAAGACCCAGCCTCGTAGAGAGTAGTCGCAGCAGCTAATTGGTCAGCTCCCAGCCGCCAAGCTCTGCTATGGATTGGTCCAGGGAGTTGTTGAAACTGCCAATAACAGAGCAGAGCGTCCGGGTAGTGCTGGCCGATGGCCAATGAGATGAAGGGGACCATGACTAAACGCTTGCAATTTCTGCAAACCTATTTTCTGGGCGTGGCTATGTGGCTGCGCGCGAGATTTTTGCATACAGTGGATCTCATATGCTGTATGGATTCCCTGAAGACCAGGCCAGCTGCATCAGGACCTGAGGAGTAAATTGAGATTTATATGGTTTTCTAACATGCCCGTTGGGGTGCTTATTTGTGGGCCCTACGCCACGGCGTAGTTGGCGTATAGGTAAATCCGGCCCTGCGTACAGGGAGTATGGCTGAGCTTCCGACAGCCCCACCAATCTGGGTAAATGGCTTGGGCAAACTGCCCGTGTGTGTCTAAAACAAAGTTTTTAAGTATGTCAAGCTCTGTAGCAGAGGGTTGGAGTGATCATGGCTTAGTTTGCCAAAATCTCACCGGGGAGGGGGACACACCTAATTTCATGTAACAGCTCTGGCCCTCTCCTGGGAAAAAATGATCTCAAATACAAACTGTCTACCTTTTGGGCTGATGTCGTCTGTCCTATTGTAATGTTCAGAGTCCAAAACTATCTGGCCCTGAACTTAATACTCATTTGGACCACATATGACAGCACGCGCATGTCTGTATTATACTAACACCAAGCTCTCACCTACAATCACTAATTTCTACTAGACTACATAGGCACATGCTGTATGTAGGAGCTCCTTCAACTTGGGCACAGTGTAGAGCAGAACAAGATCTGAGGAGGACTGAAGAAAAATGACCCTATAGTCTTACCTTGGCAATTTAACCCTGCAGCACTCTTACATGCAGGCATTCTTAGCATACCAAGTTAAGCCATGGACAGAAACGTGTGCTTATCTTAACAAGTGGGGAAACTCCAATGACACCCCTCTGAAGAGATGACCCACTCTAAGAAACAACCCTCACGTTCATTATGTTATTTCACCCACTCATTGCCATGTAAATATCTCATGCATATAATCAACCCTGTTATCCAAGCTACTCTTTACTATGTAAAAATCTCATGTATATAGTTACCCCTGTTATCCAAGTTTGGACCCCTGTTCGATGTAAAACCAAACAGCATGTTGTTATGGTTGTTGTGTTATAATGTAAACCGCGCTGATGCCAAATAGCGCGGTATATAAGAATTTGTAATAAATAATAAATAAATAAATGTAGAATATGACTCATGGAATTCTTTCCAACCTTCTATTTTTATGGATATAGCTCTGTGTTTGGACAACTCTGTGTTTTGTTTGTGTGTGGGCAGGTAGGTAGGTAGGTATGTGTCTGATAAATAAAAGAGTAGAAACATAAATTCTTAATTCTATTCAAGCATAACACTTGTTCAGACGAGAAAATTCATAAATCTTATAGTTCTCAATAAATGGGGGTGCAGTCCAAAATTCAAGAAATTATTAAGATCTAGAAATCTATTCTCATACTTCAATTAGCAAAAGAGACGAACAAAGATGCTGCAATCCAAAGGAATTGTATATGATAGGAGGCAAGAGCTTGGTGTGCACGGACCAGGAGAGGAACCTCTGAGTACTAGTGTCTCAGTATCTTATGCTGGTGAGACAAGGTGATAGCCAAAGCCAGAAGGATGCTAGACTGCATACAGAGAAGAAGAACCAGCAGAAAAGAGGAGGTACTAATGCCCCTGTACAAGTCGCTGGTGAGGACTCACTCGGGGCTGGGTGCTAGGGTTTCTGATGCCCCCCCCCCCCTCATTATTATTAATGATGGCTAGACTGCACCACCTCTATAAGGAGCCTAAAAAGCAGCACTGTAAATACTACAGTGGGTCCTGGAACATCCAAATAGCTAATTGAAAAGCTGAACAATTCAGATTACTATAGTACAGATCCCAACATATAAACTCCATGTTAACAGAACACCTGGTCTTCATCACACACTCAGAACACAGAACCTCACCAAGAACAGAATAAGTGATCACAACTTGTAGATAAAAATTAAACTGCAACCCCAAGAAGCCAGATTCTGCATGCAATGCAACACCAAAGAAATAAAAAGAGATGCATTTCCCTGTACTGTATAAAATATAAAGACTGAAAATAACATTACTTTTTCTACCTCTTTTGTCTGACCATTTTATTCTCTGATCGTACTGGTTCCAATCTAACGTTTCTGCTTTCCTCTGTCTTCTCTTAGCTCTCTTTCTACGATCTCTTGTCCATCTGCCATTTCTTGTCTCCCCTTTTGTTTTCTCCACTTTGTTCCATCTGGGCTATTGATCTTTTCCCTTCAGATTTCTTCCATTTATTTTTCTTCTGTCCACTCAGACTTCACTACTCTTTCTTACTATCCAGTCCTCAATCCCCCTCTTTTTTTACTCCATCTACCTACCACTTTTCAACCCTCACCTCAATCCTCCCCACCTCTCTTTTCCTGGTCCAATTTTCCCCATTCTCACTCACTCTCTCTCCTCCACCCCCACCCCCACCCCCATATCCCATCTCTCTCTTTTTTTCCCTCTCTCTCTCCTCCTCCCTGGGAAAAAATATCATGTGACACTATCCGTGGTTTCTTCTTTCTTTTTCCAAGGCAGCGGCAGAAAGATCTCATAGCACCATCCCCAGCTTTATCTTTATTTCCACCGCCACTTAAAACTGAACATGGCCAAAACTGAGCTTCTTATCTTTCCCCCGAATGCTTCCCCTCCTCTTTCCCCTTTCTCTCTCTCTGTTGATAACTCTGTACTCCTCCATGTTTCTTCAGCATGTAACCTTGGTGTTATCTTCGATTCCTCTCTCTCTCTCTCTCTTCACATATCCAGCTCATTGCTAAAACTTGTCATTTCTTTCTATACAATATTTCCAAAATTCACCCCTTCCTCTCTGTTGACACCACTAAATTGAATGTCCACTCCTTAATCACCTCCCGTCTTGATTATTGTAACGTTCTCCTTGCTGGCCTCCCTGCAAACCACCTATTTCCTCTTTAGTCAATTCAACCCTCCGCTGCTCGACTCATTTTCCGCCAGTCTCGTTTTTCCCACATCACTCCTCTCCTCATGTCACTTCATTGGCTTCCCATCCGTCTCCATATCCAATTTAAACGTCTCCTCCTGACCTATAAATGTATTCACTCTTCTGCCCCTCAGTACCTTTCATCTCTCATCTCTCCTTACATCCCCTCTCGGTTGCTTCGCTCTTCTAACAGTCTTCGTTTATCTGTGCCCTTTACTCGTACTGCCAATTCCAGACTTCGCTCCTTCCAACTGGCAGCACCCTTTGCTTGGAAGAGTTTTCCTATCTCTGTGCGCCAGGCGTCCTCCCTGGCCATTTTCAAGTCCAGACTAAAATCCCACCTCTTCACTATTGCTTTCCGTTCCTGTCTTACCCTATCTTGATCTCTCTATCAACATTTGCTTACTTTGTCCTGTAACTTTCTGTTATTTGTATTATGTAATTTATTTAGTTTTCTGTCTTATTAGATTGTGAGCTCTGATGAGCAGGGACTGTCTCTCTTCTATGTTTGCACGGCACTTTATAAGTGTTTAATAATAATAATAAGTCATCATTCAGCAGCCAGTGAACGCTATGGGCAGCATCGACTAACCTTGCTGACTCAGAGAAAGAAAGATGAAGCTGGGGATGGTGCTGCACGATGCTGGAGCTGCATGCACAGGGAGTTGTGTCAGCTCTTGAGCCCACCATCTGAGTCCCTACTTATTCTCCCCATATCTAGTCAATCTTAAATTCTGTCTTCTTTTCTCACACCCAATTTTAAAGTTTCCACCTAAGTCTTAGTCCCTGCTCTCCCCATCTCCCTTTCCCAAATACCGCTTCTTATATCCCTTCTGCACAACCACGCAGCTACATCCTCCTCTGATATTCATTAGCCCTGCCGTTCCTCCTTCTTACACCAGCATTCATTCTTATGTTCCTCCCCCTCAACTGTTCCCGCTGTATGACCTTTTTTTCCCTCCCACTCAAAATATGTCGTCCTCTCCAGCTTCATTCTTTTTCTCCACCCAGTCCCAGCCACACCCCCTTCCAGTCCTCCCCAAGCATCAGCTCTCTTCTAGTTCCAGCCCCTCTCGGCATCATCTCCCTTCCAGTCTGTCCCTCCATCTAGCTTTAGCCCATTTCCAGTCCCAGCCCTGCCCCAGTATCAGTCACCCTCCAGTGCCAATCCCTCCCAGCATCATATCCCTTCCATTCCTCTATCCCCAGCATCAGCCCATTCCTGTCCTAGCCCCCTCCCACTATCAGCCCCCTCCAGGCCCAGTCCCTCCCAGCATCATCTCCCTTCCAATCCTAGTCTCCCCATCCCACAGCATCATCCCATTTCCAGTACTAGCCACCCAGTATCAGTCCTCCTCCAGTTCCAATCTCTCCCAACTTCAGCTCCCTTCCAGTACCTCAATCCCCATCATCAGCTCTTTTCCAGTTCTGCCCCCCCCCCCCGTATCAGCCCCCACCAGTCCCAGTCTCTCCCAGCATTTCTTTCAATAGCAGTTTCCTCATACACCAACATTAGCCCATTAACTGTTCTAGCCCCCAATCCTCTTACAGTGCCAGCGGCTCCCCCCTCCCCACACATAGCCCCACACCACGAGGGGCCACGTGCAGATCTGACCAGCTTCAAAGAGAGCTGGAGAGACCTGAAGCCCAGCACCCCAGTTCAGCTCTGCACAGACACAGGAATAAACAGTGCCATTTTCCTTTATTCCTGCAGCTGTGATAAGTCACAAATACTGGTAGCACTAAATTCCTGGAGGTTAAACAGAGACACTTCCTGTCTCTTGTGCAAGACAGGAAGTGCCCCTGTTTAACCTCCAGAAACTCAGTGGTACCGGCAATTGCAACTTTTCACAGCCATGGGAGAAGAGGAAACACTGCTGTTTACTCCCATGGATGTGCAGAGGTGAACTGGGGTGCCGGGCTTCAGGCTTATTGGCTCCCGCTGAAGCTGGTCAGGCATGCACACAGGACCCCTCATGCCCAGGGCCAGCCCTGCTTGGGGGGGGGCATCTAGCGATTGCACCCCCCCCCCCCTAATGTGCTTACCCTGCTTATTGGGTAGCGCCGGCCTTGGCCTCACTTGGAAAAGAGACGGCTGAGAGGAGATATGATAGAGGTCTATAAATTCATAAATGGAGTGGAATGGGCAAACATAGATTGGTTCTTTACTCCTTCAAACAGTAGAAAGACTAGGGGACATGTAATGAAGCTACAATATTGCCCATTTAAGACTAATCAGAGAAAATATTTTTTCACTCAACACATAATGAAACTCTGGAATTTGTTACTAGAGGACATAGAAACATAGACATATGATGACAGAAAAAGACCACATGGCCTATCTAGTCTGTTCTTCCATATCAACAACTACAACAGTCCCCTTTTTACCTTTAGAGATCCTCTGTGTTTGTCCCATGCTTTTTTGAATTCAGTTACTGTCCTCATCTCTACCACCTCCACTGGGAGACTATTCCACGGATCCACTACTCTTTCCGTAAAGAAATATTTCCGCATATCACTCCTGAATCTATCTCCCTTCACCCTCATCCCATGTCCCCTCGTAGCAGAACTTGCTTTCAATTGAAAGAGGCTCTCTCCCTGAACATTTATGCCACGGAGGTATTTAAACATCTCAATCATATCACCTCTATCCCGCCTTTCCTCTAAGGTGTACATATTAAGATCCTTAAGTCTGTCCTCATATACTTTATAATGAAGCCCACTAATCATTTTAGTAGCCACCCTCTGCACCGACTCCATCCTGTTCACATCCTTTTGAAGGTGCAGTCTCAAGAATTGCACATTATACTCCAAATGAGGTTGCACCAAAGACTTATACAGAGGCATTATCACCTCCTTTTTTGTGCTAGCCATTCCTCTCTGTATGCACCCAAGCATCCTTCTAGCTTTTGCGGTTGTCTTTTCTACCTGTTTAGCTACTTTAAGATTTATTATTTATTTACATTCTCTTATATACCATGCTATTCTGCATTAGTGCAGTTTACATTGAACAAACTGAAATTACATTGAACAGGGCATTAGAACTTGGAGATAACTATTTTACAGGGAACATGGGCTATGGAGGGTTAAGTGGCTTGCCCAAGACCACAAGGAGCACCTTTGGGACTAGAAACCCCAGTCCTTCCAGCCCAAGGTTACTGTCCTCTACTGGGATTTGAACCCCCAACCTTCCAGCCTGAAGTACTTTGCCCCAACCACTAGGCCACTCATCCACAATATCATCAGACACAACCACGCCTAGGTCCCGCTCTTCTTTAGTGGACAAAAGTACTTCACCCCCTATACTATATTGCTCCATTGCATTGCTGCAGCCCAAATGCATGACCTTACATTTTTTAACATTAAATCCCAGCTGCCAAATTCTAGACCATACTTCAAGCTTAGCTAGATGCCTCCTCATGTTATCTACACCTTCCTGGGTGTCTACACTATTGCAGATTTTGGTATCATCTGCAAAGAAGCAAACCTTACCCAACAGCCCTTCCGCTAGTTAAAGCTATTAGTGTAACTGGGTTTAAAAGAGGTTTCAACAAGTTCCTGGAGGAAAAGTCCATAAACTATTATTAAAGAGGACCAGGGAAATCCACTGCTTACCCCTGAGATAAGCATCATGGAATCTGTATATGGTTTGGGGAACCTGACAGGTATTTCTGACCTGGATTGACCACTGTTGGAAACAAGGATACTGGGCATGTTGGACTGTTGGTTTGACCCAGTATGACATATCTCATATTCAGTTTTGGAGGCCATATCTCACAAAGGATATAAAAAGACTTGAAATGATTCAGAAGAAGGCAAACAAAATGATTTGGAGCTTGCAACAGAAGATCTGTAAGAAGAGATTTGAAGACCTAAATATGTATATCCTTGAAAAGAGGAGAGACAGGGGAGATATGATACAAAACTATAAATACTTAAAAGGTATTAATGAACAAACAGACCTTTTTCAAAGAAGAGTAAGCTGTAAAACTAGAGGACATGAAATGAAGTTGCAGGAAGATAAACTAATAAGCAATGTCACTAAAAAGGTAGTAGATGCTTGTAATGCCCTCCCTATGGAGGAGGTAGTGGTGTGGGGCTAGTGGATGCTTGTAATTCCCTCCCGATGGAGGTGGTGGTGGAACGGGGGGAGTAGTGGATGCTTGTAATGCCCTCCCTATGGAGGAGGTGGTGGTGCGGGGGTAGTGGATGTTTGTAATGCCCTCCCTATGGAGATGGTGGTGGAGCGGGGGGAGTGGATGCTTCTAATGCCCTCCCTATGGAGGTGGTGGTGGTGCGGGGGCAGTGGATGCTTGTAATGCCCTCCCTATGGAAGAGGAGGTGGTACGGGGGGAGTGGATGCTTGTAATGCCCTCCCTATGGAGGTGGTGGTGGTGCGGGGGGCTAGTGGATGCTTGTAATGCCCTCCATATGGAGGAGGTGGTGGTGCGGGGGTAGTGGATGCTTCTAATGAACTCCCTATGGAGGTGGTGGTGGTGCGGGGGGTAGTAGATGCTTGTAATGCCCTCCCTATAAAGGTGGTGCTGCGGGGGGTTGTGGATGCTTGTAATGCCCTCCCTATGGAGGTGGTGGTGGTGCGGGGATAGTGGATGCTTGTAATTCCCTCCCTATGGAGGTGGAGGTGGTGCGGGGGTAGTGGATGCTTGTAATGCCCTCCCTATGGAGGAGGTGGTGGTACTGGGGGAGTGGATGCTTGTAATGCCCTCCCTATGGAGGTGGTGGTGGTATGGGGCTAGTTGATGCTTGTAATGCCCTCCCTATGGAGGTGGTGGTGGTGCGGGGGTTGTGGATGCTTGTAATGCCCTCCCTATGAAGGTGGTGGTGGTGCGGGGGTTGTGGATGCTTGTAATGCCCTCCCTAAGGAGGTGCTTTTGGTGCAGGGGAAGAAGATGCTTGTAATTCCCTCCCTATGGAGGAGGTGGTGGAACGGGGGGAGTAGTGGATGCTTGTAATGCCCTCCCTATGGAGGAGGTGGTGGTGCGGGGGTAGTGGATGTTTGTAATGCCCTCCCTATGGAGGTGGTGGTGGTGCGGGGATAGTGGATGCTTGTAATTCCCTCCCTATGGAGGTGGAGGTGGTGCGGGGGTAGTGGATGCTTGTAATGCCCTCCCTATGGAGGAGGTGGTGGTACTGGGGGAGTGGATGCTTGTAATGCCCTCCCTATGAAGGTGGTGGTGGTGCGGGGGTTGTGGATGCTTGTAATGCCCTCCCTAAGGAGGTGCTTTTGGTGCAGGGGAAGAAGATGCTTGTAATTCCCTCCCTATGGAGGAGGTGGTGGTGGTGGTGCGGGGGTAGTGGATGCTTGTAATGCCCTCCCTATGGAGGTGGTGGTGGAGGTGCAGGGCTAGTGGATGCTTGTAATGCTCTCCCCATGGAGGTGTTGGTGGTGCAGGGGGAGTGGATGCTTGTAATGCCCTCCCTATGGACGTGGTGGTGCTGCTGGGGGAGGGGATGCTTGTAATGCCCTCCCTATGGAGGAGGTGGTGGTGCTGGGGGAGTGGATGCTTGTAATGCCCTCCCTATGGAGGTGGTGGTGGTGCGGGGGTAGTGGATGCTTGTAATACCCTCCCTATTGAGGTGGTGGTGGTGCAGGGTAGTGGATGCTTGTAATGCCCTCCCTATGGAGGTGGTGGTGGTACGGGGGTGGTGGATGCTTGTAATGCCCTCCCTATGGAGGAGGTGGTGGTGCTGGGGGAGTGGATGCTTGTAATGCCCTCCCTATAGTGGTGGTGGTGGTGCGGAGCTAGTGGATGCTTGTAATGCCCTCCCTATGGAGGTGGTGGTGGAGCAGGGGGAGTGGATTCTTGTAATGCCCTCCCTATGGAGGTGGTGATGGTGGTGCGGGCCTAGTGGATGCTTGTAATGCCCTACCTATGGAGGAGGTGGTGGTGCTGGGGGAGTGGATGCTTGTAATGCCCTCCCTATGGACGTGGTGGTGCTGCGGGGGGGGGGGGGGTTATGGATGCATGTAATACCCACCCTATGGAGGTGGTGGTGGTGTGGGGGTGGGGGTGGTGGATGCTTGTAATGCCCTCCCTATGGAGGTGGTGGTGGTGGTGGTGGTGCGGGGCTAGTGGATGCTTCTAATGCCCTCCCTATGGAGGTGGTGGTGGTGCGGGGCTAGTGGATGCTTCTAATGCCCTCCCTATGGAGGAGGTGGTGGTGCGGGGCTAGTGGATGCTTGTAATGCCCTCCCTATGGAGGTGTTGGGGATGCAGGGGTAGTGGATGCTTGTAATGCCCTCCCTATGGAGGTGGTGGTGGTGATGGGGTTGTGAATGCTTGTAATGCCCTCCCTATGGAGGTGGTGGTGGTGGTGGTGGTGCGGGGGTGGGGGTGGTGGATGCTTGTAATGCCCTCCCTATGGAGGTGGTGGTGGTGCGGGGCTAGTGGATGCTTCTAATGCCCTCCCTATGGAGGTGGTGGTGGTGATGTGGTTGTGAATGCTTGTAATGCCCTCCCTATGGAGGTGGTGGTGGTGGTGCGGGGCTAGTGGATGCTTGTAATGCTCTGCCTATGGAGGAGGTTAGTGGTGCTGGGGGAGTGGATGCTTGTAATGCCCTCCCTATGGAGGTGGTGGTGGTGGTGCGGGGCTAGTGGATGCTTGTAATGCCCTGCCTATGGAGGAGGTGGTGGTGCTGGGGGAGTGGATGCTTGTAATGCCCTCCCTATGGAGCTGGTGGTGGTGTGGGGGGGGGTAGTGGATGCTTGTAATGCCCTCCCTATGGAGGTGATGGTGGTGCGGGGGTAGTGGATGCTTGTAATGCCCTCCCGATGGAGGTGGTGGTGGTGCGGGGTAGTGGATGCTTGTAATGCCCTCCCTATGGAGGTGGTGGTGATGCGGGTCTAGTGGATGCATGTAATGCCCTCCCTATGGAGGTGGTGTTGGTGCGTGGGGGTAGTGGATGCTTGTAATGCCCTCCCTATGGAGGAGGTGGTGGTGGTGTGGGGGGAGTGGATGCTTGTAATGCCCTCCCTATGGAGGTGGTGGTGGGGGGGGGGTAGTGGATGCTTGTAATGCCCTCCCTTTGGAGGTGGTGTGGTGCATGGGGGTAGTAGATGCTTGTAATGCCCTCCCTATGGATGTGGTGGTGGTGCAGGTCTAGTGGATGCTTGTAATTCCCTCCCTATGGAGGTGGTGGTGGTGCGCGGGTAGTGGATGCTTGTAATGCCCTCCCTATGGAGGTGGTGGTGGTGCGGGGGTAGTGCATGCTTGTAATGCCCTCCCTATGGAGGTTTTGGTGGTGCGGGGGTAGTGGATGCTTGTAATGCCCTCCTTATGGAGGTGGTGGTGGTGCGGGGGTTGTGGATGCTTGTAATGCCCTCCCTATGGAGGTGGTGGTGGTGGTGCGTGGATTGTGGATGCTTGAAATGCCCTCCCTATGGAGGTGGTGGTTGTGCGGGGGGTTGCGGATGCTTGTAGTGCCCTCCCTATGGAGGTGGTGGTGGTGCGGAGGGGGGGTTGTTGATTCTTGTAATGCCCTCCCTATGGAGGTGGTGGTGGTGCGGGGCTAGTGGATGTTTGTAATGCCCTCCCTATGGATGTGGTGTTGGTGCGGGTCTAGTGGATGCTTGTAATGCCCTCCCTATGGAGGTGGTGGTGGTCCGGGGGTAGTGGATGCTTGTAATGCCCTCCCTATGGAGGTGGTGGTGGTGCTGTGGTTGTGAATGCTTGTAATGCCCTCCCTATGGAGGTGGTGGTGGTGGTGGTGGTGCGGGGCTAGTGGATGCTTGTAATGCCCTCCCTGTGGAGGAGGTGGTGGTGCTTGGGGAGTGGATGCTTGTAATGCCCTCCCTATGGAGGTGGTGGTGGTGGTGTGGTGTGCGGCGCTCCTGCCCGGCCTTGGGGCTAAAGACAGGAGCGGCGGTCTGATGCTTCGTGAGGAAGGAGAGTAACCTGCATCCAGGGAATGCTGGGTATTGTAGTTCCTGCTCCTCTCGCTCCGAAATAATGAGTTGTAGTTATGGGGTTTCCAGTATTTTTATTATAGTAAAGGATATTGTTCCATCACATGGCAAATAAATGCAAACAAAATAGGTGCTTCAAATGCTAACAGGAAAACTTAGGATAAAGGCAACTTAAAGTATAACTGCTTCTTTTCACTTCTCAGCAAATTACTCACTTTGCCCCTAGAGGTCAGTTAGATTCACTGCAGCCTCTTTCAGCCACTGTTACCTTCACAGTGCTGGGGAAAATCAGGTGCACATAATTAGAGCTTTCTCAGCAAGGCAATACAACAGCTCCGTAGCATTCAACTCACATACGGTAAAAAGCAGTTTCCTTCAGCTTGGCATCTCTACACAGCAGACCGTGCAATCCATGCTCTCACAATCTGGTAAGTCTGTATTATCTTGTGTTAACTCTTCAAGCTGTATGGAATTACTGGCTTCTGGTAACACTGGCTGTCTTCTAGCTTGCAACTCTAAAAACTGCTTAAAACTCTGTAGGAGCAATTCAGCCTGCTGTTTGTGAGATAGAGAATTGCTATCAGCTATACAACTTCCCTCTGGCTTAAGGCTGTTTATTTTCTCCTCTCTTAGATGAATTGTGTCAGAGTAACTGCTAGTCTCTTTTGCTAATGTTTCACACACAGGAGAGTTAGCTTTACGTTCAGCCTGGAAACTTTGTGGCAATTCACTTACTTGTTGCCATGCCGTTCTGACTTCAGATGGCTCCAACGTTCTCCAGCTGTTAGAATGTTTGTTGCTCTCTGGCTCAAACGGTACTTCACAGAATGATTGTTTTCTTTCTTGTGCCTGCCTTGAAGGCTTCCTTTCCCAGGGCTGTGCCTTCCAACGGTTGTCTAATTCAGGGCTAGGTCCTCTGTCCTTGGGACTTCTACTCACTGCCTCTGAATAGAACTTTGCAGGTTTCTTTCCAATGCCAGAGTCCCAAGTATCAGCATACTGTTTTCTGGACTTCCAATCATTCTTCCTCTTCTCCTTCTTTCTCCTCTCCTTCTCCTCATTCCTAATCCCATTCTCATTCTGACTAGCAAAGCCATGCTCTGGTTTAAAACCACGTTCTCTCCTGGACACGCCCCTTCCAAGGGCAGGGTGTGACCAATCAGGACTGCAGGACTCCTCCCCTGGGCTGGTCTCCATGCTCAGCTCTGTGGAATAGAGTCTCTCTTTCTTCCTTGATTTCTCAAATAGGCATAAATCCTGCTGAACCTCAGGATTTTCATCCGTCTTCATAGGCTCAGGAGGGCGCTGTTCACCACAGGTGGGAGTGGATGCTCGTAATGCCCTCCCTATGGAGGTGGTGGTGGTGCAGGGGGAGTGGATGCTTATAATGCCCTCCCTATGGAGGTGGTGGTGCGGGGCTAGTGGATGCTTGTAATGCCCTCCCTATGGAGGAGGTGGTGGTGCTGGGGGAGTGGATGCTTGTAATGCCCTCCCTATGGAGGTGGTGGTGCGGGGCTAGTGGATGCTTGTAATGCCCTCCCTATGGAGGAGGTGGTGGTGCTGGGGGAGTGGATGCTTGTAATGCCCTCCCTATGGAGGTGGTTGTGGTTGTGCAGGGCTAATGGATGCTTGTAATGCCCTCTCTATGGAGGTGGTGGTGGTGGTGGTGGTGCGGGGGGTTGTAGATTCTTGTAATACCCTCCCTATGGAGGTGGTGGTGTTGCGGGGGTGGGGGTGGTGGATGCTTGTAATGCCCTCCCTATGGAGGTGGTGGTGGTGCGGGGGTGGGGGTGGTGGATGCTTGTAATGCCCTCCCTATGGAGGTGGTGCTGGTGCGGGGCTAGTGGATGCTTCTAATGCCCTCCCTATGGAGGTGGTGGTGGTGGTGCGGGGCTAGTGGATGCTTCTAATGCCCTACCTATGGAGGTGGTGGTGATGCGGGGCTAGTGGATGCTTGTAATGCACTCCCTATGGAGGTGGTGGTGGAGCGGGGGTAGTGGATGCTTGTAATGCCCTACCTATGGAGGTGGTGGTGGTGGTGGTGGTGTGGGGCTAGTGGATGCTTCTAATGCCCTACCTATGGAGGTGGTGGTGGTGCGGGGGTAGTGGATGCTTGTAATGCCCTCCCTATGGAAGTGGTGGTGGTGATGGGCTTGTGAATGCTTGTAATGCCCTCCGTATGGAGGTGGTGGTGGTGCGGGGGGGGGTGTAGTGGATGCTTGTAATGCCCTCCCTGTGGAGGTGGTGGTGGTGCGGGGGTAGTGGATGCTTGTAATGCCCTCCCTATGGAGTTGGTGTTGGTGCAGGGCTAGTGGATGCTTGTAATGCCCTCTCTATGGAGGAGGTGGTGGTGCTGGGGGAGTGTATGCTTGTAATGCCCTCCGTATGGAGGTGGTGGTGGTGCGGGGTGGGGGGGGGTAGTGGATGCTTGTAATGCCCTCCCTGTGGAGGTGGTGGTGGTGCGGGGGTAGTGGATGCTTGTAATGCCCTCCCTATGGAGTTGGTGTTGGTGCAGGGCTAGTGGATGCTTGTAATGCCCTCTCTATGGAGGTGGTGGTGGTGCGGGGGTAGTGGATGCTTGTAATGCCCTCCCTATGGAGGTGGTGGTGGTGCGGGGGTAGTGGATGCTAGTAATGCCCTCCCTATGGAGGTAGTGGTGGTGTGGTGGGAGTGGATTCTTGTAATGCCCTCCCTATGGAGGTGGTGGTGCTGGGGGAGTTGATGCTTGTAATGCGCTCCCTATGGAGGAGGTGGTGGTGGTACGGGGGGAGTGGTTGCTTGTAATGCCCTCCCTATGGAGGTGGTGGTTGTGGGGGGGGGGGGGTAGTGGATGCTTGTAATGTCCTTCCTTTGGAGGTGGTGGTGGAGCATGGGGTAGTGGATGCTTGTAATGCCCTCCCTATGGATGTGGTGGTGGGCGGGGCTAGTGGATGCTTGTAATTCCCTCCCTATGAAGGTGGTGGTGGTGCGCGGGTAGTGGATGCTTGTAATGCCCTCCCTATGGAGGTGGTGGTGGTGCGGGGATAGTGGATGCTTGTAATGCCCTCCCTATGGAGGTGGTGGTGCTGGGGGAGTTGATGCTTGTAATGCCCTCCCTATGGAGGTGGTGGTGGTGCAGGGGTAGTGGATGCTTGTAATGCCCTCCCTATAGAGGTGGCGGTGGTGCGAGGGGTTATGGATGCTTGTAATGCCCTCCCTATGGAGGTGGTGGTGGTTCAGGTGGGAGGGTAATGGATGCTTGTAATGCCCTCCCTATGGAGGTGGTGGTGGTGCGTGGGTAGTGGATACTTGTAATGCCCTCCCTATGGAGGGGTGGTGGTGGTGGTGGTGCGGAGGTTGTGGATGCTTGTACAGCCCTCCCTATGGAGGTGGTGGTGGTGCGGAGCTAGTGGATACTTGAAATGCCCTCCCTATGGAGGTGGTAGTGGTGCGGGGGTAGTGGATGCTTGTAATGCCCTCCCTATGGAAATGGTGGTGGTGCAGGGCTAGTGGATGCTTGTAATACTCTCCCTATGGTGGAGGTGGTGGTGCTGGGGGAGTGGATGCTTGTAATGCCCTCCCTATGGAGGTGGTGGTGGTGGTGTGGGGATAGTGGATGTTGTAATGCCCTCCCTATGGAGTTGGTGGTTGTGGGGGTGGGGTTGCAGATGCTTGTAATGCCCTCCCTATAGAGGTGGTGGTGGTGCGGGGGCTATTGGATGCTTGTAATGCCCTCCCTATGGAGGTGGTGGTGGTGCGGGGCTAGTGGATGCTTGTAATGCCCTCCCTATGGAGGTGGTGGTGGTGCAGGTCTAGTGGATGCTTGTAATACCCTCCATATGGAGGTGGTGGTGGTGCGGGGCTAGTGGATGCTTGTAATGCCCTCCCTATGGAGGTGGTGGTGGTGCAGGGGTAGTTGATGCTTCTAATGCCCTCCCTATGGAGGTGGTGGTGGTGGTGCGGGTTTAGTGGATGCTTGCAATGCCCTCCCTATGGAGGTGGTGGTGTTGCGGGGCTATTGGATGCTTGTAATGCCCTCCCTATGGAGGTGGTGGTGGTGGTGCGGGGGGAGTGGATGCTTGTAATGCCCTCCCTATGGAGGTGGTGGTGGTGCGGGAGGAGTGGATGCTTGTAATGCCCTCCCTATGGAGGTGGTGCGGGGCTAGTGGATGCTTGTATTGCCCTCCCTATGGAGGTGGTGATGTTGCGGGGCTATTGGATGCTTCTAATGCCCTCCCTGTGGTGGTGGTGCGGTGGGAGTGGATGCTTGTAATGCCCTCACTATGGAGGTGGTGGTGGTGTGGTGGGAGTGGATACTTGTAATGCCCTCCCTATGGATGTGGTGGTGGTGTGGTGGGAGTGGATACTTGTAATGCCGTCCCTATGGAGGTGGTGGTGGTGCGGGGGGAGTGGATGCTTGTACAGCCCTCCCTATGGAGGTGGTGGTGGTGCGGAGCTAGTGGATACTTGAAATGCCCTCCCTATGGAGGTGGTAGTGGTGCGGGGGTAGTGGATGCTTGTAATGCCCTCCCTATGGAAATGGTGGTGGTGCAGGGCTAGTTGATGCTTGTAATACCCTCCCTATGGTGGAGGTGGTGGTGCTGGGGGAGTGGATGCTTGTAATGCCCTCCCTATGGAGGTGGTGGTGGTGGTGTGGGGATAGTGGATGTTGTAATGCCCTCCCTATGGAGTTGGTGTTTGTGGGGGTGGGGTTGCAGATGCTTGTAATGCCCTCCCTATAGAGATGGTGGTGGTGCGGGTGCGGGGGTAGTGGATGCTTGTAATGCCCTCCCTATGGAGGTGGTGGTGGTGCGGGGCTAGTGGATGCTTGTAATGCCCTCCCTATGGAGGTGGTGGTGGTGCAGGTCTAGTGGATGCTTGTAATACCCTCCATATGGAGGTGGTGGTGGTGCGGGGCTAGTGGATGCTTGTAATGCCCTCCCTATGGAGGTGGTGGTGGTGCAGGGGTAGTTGATGCTTCTAATGCCCTCCCTAGGGAGGTGGTGGTGGTGGTGCGGGTTTAGTGGATGCTTGCAATGCCCTCCCTATGGAGGTGGTGGTGTTGCGGGGCTATTGGATGCTTGTAATGCCCTCCCTATGGAGGTGTTGGTGGTGCTGGTTTAGTGGATGCTTGCAATGCCCTCCCTATGGAGGTGGTGGTGGTGCGGGGGTAGTGGATGCTTGCAATGCCCACCCTATGGAGGTGGTGCTGGTGCGGGGGGGGGGGTTGTGGATGCTTGTAATGCCCTCCCTATGGAGGTGGTGGTGGTGGTGCGGGGGGAGTGGATGCTTGTAATGCCCTCACTATGGATGTGGTGGTGGTGTGGTGGGAGTGGATGCTTGTAATGCCCTCCCTATGGAGGTGGTGGTGGTGCGGGAGGAGTGGATGCTTGTAATGCCCTCCCTATGGAGGTGGTGCGGGGCTAGTGGATGCTTGTATTGCCCTCCCTATGGAGGTGGTGATGTTGCAGGGCTATTGGATGCTTCTAATGCCCTCCCTGTGGTGGTGGTGCGGTGGGAGTGGATGCTTGTAATGCCCTCACTATGGAGGTGGTGGTGGTGGTGTGGTGGGAGTGGATACTTGTAATGCCCTCCCTATGGAGGTGGTGGTGGTGTGGTGGGAGTGGATACTTGTAATGCCGTCCCTATGGAGGTGGTGGTGGTGCGGGGGGAGTGGATGCTTGTAATGCCCTCACTATGGAGGTGGTGGTGGTGTGGTGGGAGTGGATACTTGTAATGCCGTCCCTATGGAGGTGGTGGTGGTGCGGGGGGACTGGATGCTTGTAATGCCCTCCCTATGGAGGTGGTGGTGGTGCGTGGGTTGTGGATGCTTGTAATGCCCTCCCTATGGAGGAGGTGGTGGTGCTGGGGGAGTGGATGCTTGTAATGCCCTCCCTATGGAGATGGAGGTGGTGGTGGTGGTGCAGGGCTAGTTGTTGCTTGTATTGCCCTCCCTATGGAGGTGGTGGTGGTGCAGGGGTTGTGGATGCTTGTAATTCCCTCCCTATGGATGTGGTGGTGGTGCGGGGGTGGGGGTGGTGGATGCTTGTAATGCCCTCCCTATGGAGGTGATGGTGGTGTGGGGCTAGTGGATGCTTCTAATGCCCTCCCTATGGAGGTGGTGGTGGTGGTGGTGGTGGTGCGGGGGTTGTGGATGCTTGTAATGCCCTCCCTATGGAGCTGGTGGTGTGGGGCTAGTGGATGCTTGTAATGCCCTCCCTATGGAGGAGTTGGTGGTGCTGGGGGAGTGGATGCTTGTAATGCCCTCCCTAGTAAGGTGGTGGTGGTGGTGGTGGTGCGGGGCTAGTGGATGCTTGTATTGCCCTCCCTATGGAGGTGGTGGTGGTGCAGGGGTTGTGGATGCTTGTAATTCCCTCCTTATGGATGTGGTGGTGGTGGTGGTGCGGGGGTGGGGGTGGTGGATGCTTGTAATGCCCTCCCTATGGAGGTGGTGGTGGTGCGGGGCTAGTGGATGATTCTAATGCCTTCCCTATGGAGGTGGTGGTGGTGGTGCTAGTGGATGCTTCTCACTTTCTTCCAACACAACCTTCTTGATGTCATTCCATAACTCTTCCGGAGCTCTCTCATTTGTATCGAAAGCAGCAAATCGATGTTGCAGGCAGTCTTTAAATTCCAGTGGTATATTTTCAAGGTCATATTTTGCTGCATTCATGAGTGGTTTGCTCTTTTTCATCTTTAGCTTGAGTTTTCATTCTAGTAGTTGACGATCTATACCACAGTCAGCTCCAGGTCTTATTTATTTATTTATTTAACAGTCTTTTCTATACCGCCCCTTCCAGAGATCAGGGGCTGTTTACATTGAACATTAAACAGAACAATTGTATACTTCTGTATACATTTACAAGGAACATTATGCTTTAACTATATACAGGTGTACTTACAGGGAACATATTTTGAACATTAACTATAACAAAGCTTTTCAAACTATTTACAAGTTATATACATGGAGCGCAGCATAGTTATTTACGGTGGTTATTTACAGTACACGTTTTGTCTTTGTTGATGTTATAGAGCTTTTCCATCATTGACTTCCACAGATGTAGTCAATTTGATTTTTAAACAAACCATTGGGTGAAGTCCATGTGTGCAGTCGCCGCTTGTGTTGCTGGAAGAAGGTGTTTGAGATGAATAGATCGTTGGTCCTGCAGAATTCTATCAGTCTTTCTCCAGCTTCATTTCTGTTGCCAAGTCCATATTTTCCAATTACTTTGTATTCTTCTTTGTTGCCAACTTTTGTGTTCCAGTCACCCATGACTATCAGGATATCCTGTTTGCATGTTCTGTCAATTTCAGCTTGTACTTGTTCATAGAACTCTTCAATTTCATTCTCTTCTGCAGCTGTTGTTGGGGTATATACTTGAATTATAGTTGTGTTGATAGGCATTCCTCGTAGATGAATAGAGATTAAGCATTCACTGACTGCATTGTATTTCATTACAGTTCTTGCAAGTTTCTTCTTTATTATAAATGCAACACCATGTCTTCTTTCTCTTTCATTTCCAGCATAGTAGACCATGTGATCATCAGATGCAAAGTACCCGATGCCAGTCCATTTCAGTTTGCTGACACCCAAAAGATCAAGTTGTACACGTTCCATTTCATTCTTGACCACCTACAACTTCCCTTGGTTCATGCTTCGTATGTTCCATTTTCCAATGTGTAAGACATCTTTACAGCTTCTGACTCTCATTTCATGCGCAGCTACATCAGCAGTCAGACATCCTTGGGTATTTGATCCAACCACATCATAAATGCTGGCTTTACTCTGAAAAGTCTTCAGCTCTTCCCCAATAGCTAGTTGAGTGCCTTCCGACCTGGGGGTCTCATCTTCCAGCACTACAGCACAATTTGTTTTGTTGTAACTATCCATTGGGTTTTCATGGCAAGATACAAAAGTAGATTGCCGGGCCTTTCTTCCGCGCAGTTTAAGTTTGGTGTTGTTGCCGTTGTCACAGAAATGTGATCCTCCGCCGTCAACACTATCCCATTCTGCTGCTGCCCAGTTGGGTGGTTTGTCTTGGTCTGGCACCTCAGCTGAGACCTGTCCATCTTGGGAGACCCTGCCAGTAGTTAATCTACCAATAGTTTAGCTCTCAGCATCACTGATGCACGCAAGCCCTCACAGCACGACAAGCTGCAAACCAAGTGAGGGAGGTGGTTCCTAATGTGGAACCTTGCATCGTGTAACCATAGTTTGGGTTTTTCTTTCCTAGGTGCATAACTTTGCACTTGTCCACATTAAATTTCATCTGCCCTTTGGATGCCCAATCTTCCAGTTTATCAAGATCCTCTTGCAATTTTCGACAATCCTCATGGGCTTTAACAACTTTAAATAGTTTTGTCTCATCTGCAAATTTGATAACCTCACTCGTTATTCCCATTTCCAGGTCATTTATGAATATGTTAAAAAGCAGCGGACCCAGCACAGATCCCTGGGGTACACCGCTATTCACCTTTTTTCATTGGGAAAATTGGCCATTTAGCCCTAACCTCTCCTTTCTAGCTTTTAACCAGTTCCTGATCCACAATAGTACACTGCCTCCTATGCCATGGCTTTTTAGTTTTGCCAAATGTCTCTGATGAGGGACCTTGTCAAAGGCTTTCGAAACTCCAGATACACTATATCAACCAACTCACCTTTGTCTACCTGTTTATTCACACCTTCAAAAAACATAACAGATTAGTAAGACAAGATCTTCCTTGCTTAAAGCCATGTTGGCTGTCTCCCATTAAGCCATCACTATCTACATGCAGAGTAATTTTGTTCTTAATGATAGTTTCTACCATTTTTCCCGGTACGGACGTCAGGCTCACCGGTCTGTAGTTTCCCAGATCACCCCTGGAACCCTTTTTAAAAATTGGCATTACATTAGCCATCCTTCAATCCTCAGGTATTACAGATGATTTTAATGATAGTTCACAGATTACTAATAGCAGGTCTGCAATCTCATATTTCAGTTCTTTCAAGACCCTTACCAACGCCCAATGTCAAGAAAGCAGCAAGACCTGGAAAGAAGATTTGAGATAAGTGACTGAAACACCACAATGACTTTTTTTTGGCAAAACGCTGGTGAACTACTAGTAGCTGAATTTTTTGAAAAAAAGGTGAATTTATCTGAATGATAATAACCATTCACCTTCAAAGTTACAGATAAACAACAGTGTTAGAACTGAACGTTTCTTCCAGCAGGGAGTAAAGAATCTCAAGCTTTAAACTGGTTAACTAATACTTCCCTGTTTTTGAAAAAATGCTGTACCACTGTTGAATAGAAGCACTGTAAGAATTGTTCACAGGAAAGTACTTGACTACATTTATAAATATTTCTTGTTTTTTATTTATAAAATTGAATTCACAGTATTTTTTTTAAAACTTGAAAAATTAGAAATTTTTCTAAAAGTTAAACTTGTTCAAGTGGTTCGTTGTGGGAGAGTTCTCACCCCTTTGGTAAATTCTGATTTGAATTTAAGGTTCACAAAGTTGTAAAGTGCATTGAGAAAAATAAAAAAATATTTTCTTTGTAAGCTGGGAGTTTCCATTGGTGGCTTACCTGAAGTAACTCAGCCACCCATCACATTCATAATAGAAACATAGAAACATAGAAATATGAAGACATAAAAAGACCACGTAGCCTATCTAGTCTGTCCTTCCATATCAACAACTACAACAGTCCCCTTTTTACCTTTAGAGATCCTTTGTATTTGTCCCATGCTTCTTTGAATTCACATAATGCCCTCATCTCTACCACCTCCACTGGGAGACTATTCCACGGATCCACTACTCTTTCCGTAAAGAAATATTTCCGCATATCACTCCTAAATCTATCTCCCTTCACCCTCATCCCATGTCCCCTCGTAGCAGAACTTGCTTTCAATTGAAAGAGGCTCTCTCCCTGTACATTTATGCCACGGAGGTATTTAAACATCTCAATCATATCACCTCTATCCCGCCTTTCCTCTAAGGTGTACATATTAAGATCCTTAAGTCTGTCCTCTTATGCTTTATAATGAAGACCACTAACCATTTTAGTAGCCACCCTATCTACTGACTCCATCCTGTTTATATCCTTTTGAAGGGGCGGTCTCCAGAATTGCACACTATAATCCAAATGAGGTCGCACCAAAGACTTATACAGAAGCACTATCACCTCCTTTTTTCTGCCAGCCATTCCTCTCCGTATGCACCCAAGCATCCTTCTAGCTTTTACCGTCACCTTTTCTACCTGTTTAGCTACTTTAAGATCATCAGACACAACCACACCTAGGCCCCGCTCTTCTTTAGTGGACAAAAGTACTTCACCCCCCTATACTATATTGCTCCCTTGGATTGCTGCAGCCCAAATGCATGACCTTACATTTTTTAACATTAAAGCCCAGCTGCCAAATTCTAGACCATTCTTCAAACTTAGCTAGATCCCTCCTCATGTTATATACACCTTCCTGGGTGTCTACTCTATTGCAGATTTTGGCATCATACGCAAAGAGGCAAACCTTACCCGACAGCCCTTCCGCTATATTACTAACAAAGATGTTAAAAAGAATCGGACCAAGGACAGATCCCTGGGGCACACCACTGGTAACATCCTTCTCCTCAGAGGGAGCTCCATTTACCTGTACTCTTTGTCACCTCCCACCCAACCAATTTCTAACCCAAGCAGTAACTTTAGGGTCCATCCCTAGGGTGCTCAGTTTGTTTATAAGTCGCCTGTGAGGAACAGTGTCAAAGGCTTTACTGAAATCTAAATACACCACATCTAGAGCTCACAGTGTCAAAGGCTTTACTGAAATCTAAATACACCACATCTAGAGCTCTCCCTCGGTCCAATTCCCTGGTCACCCAGTCAAAGAAATCAATCAGATTTGTCTGACAAGACCTGCCTCTGGTGAATCCATGCTGCCTCAGATCCTGTAATCAGCTGGACTCCAGAAACCTCACTATTTTCTCTTTCAGCAGTGTTTCCAATAATTTACTCACTGCCGAAGTTAAACTAACCGGCCTGTAGTTTTCAACCACATCCTTACTTCCGCTTTTGTGTAAAAGCACCATATGCGCCTCTCTCCAGTCCTTTAGCACCACTCCTGACTCCAACGAGACATTGAAAAGGTCAGTCATTGGAGCTTCTAGAACGTCCCCAAGTTCCCTCAATATTCTAGGGTATATCCCATCCGGTCCCATGGCTTTGTCTACTTTAAGTTGAGCTAGTTTCTCACAAACACAGTCTTCTGAAAATTGTTCAAGATGTCCCTCACTTCTGTTCCTGTTTCTGGGTGTTTTCTGAGGTCCTGCTCCTGGTTCTTCATCTATGAACACAGAACAGAAATATTTGTTAAGTAATTCCGCTTTATGCTCATCAGCTTCTACATATTCCTCCCCTTCACCCTTGAGTCTGGCAATACCACTTTTGCCCTTCCTCTTCTCACTAACATATCTGAAAAATGTCTTATCCCCCCATTTTATTCCATTGGCTATTTCCTCCTCTTTTTGAATTTTTGCTTTCCTGACTACTTTGCTAGCTTCTCTTTCCAAATGTTGATGCCTGTCTTCCTCTCTCTGTGATCTCTTGTAGTTCATGAAGGCTTCCCTCTTTTTCTTCACCTTTTCAGCTATTTCTTTCGAAAGCCATAGCGGTCTCCTTTTCCTTTTACCTTTATTTAACATTTTAACAAAAAGGTTGGTTGCCTTTAAAATATCCCCTTTCAGTTTTGCCCACTGTTTTTCTACATCCCCCAGCTGTTCGCATCCCACTAACGACTCCCTGAGGTATTGGCCCATCTTGGGAAAGTTAGTCTTCCTAAAGTCTAAGACCTTCACCTTTGAATGGATGGATTCTAACAGCCCTAGTCCTAATACTGAACCACACCATCTGGTGATCACTGGATGAAAAATGATCTTTTATTATTTATTATTTTTTATTTGACATTTCTTATATACCGCACTATTTGACATCAGCGCGGTTTACATCGAACACAAAAATTCAGCACAAAAACAAGTGTCTGAGTTACATTAAACAGGGTCAATAAACTTGGCTAACAAGGTAATTATGAATCACAGGAAGGTGAACTTGGATTGCAAAGTAAACTATTTACATCTTTAAATTATAGGACAATGGAACGTAATTAATGGTAAGTGGATCCTTATAATTAATGATCAGTGGACCTTACTATGTGGGGAATTCTAACTCACTAGGTGATTCGGAGTTCCTGTAACTAACGGAGAGGGGACGTGCCTCTGCACTTACAGGGAAGTATTTAAGGAATAAGTAATGTTTGAGGGCCTTTCTAAATTGAAGTAGGCTGGTGGTTGCTCTAATATCTAGTGGCAATGTATTCCAAAGTTTTGGGGCACGGAGACTGAAAGCCCTGTTTGCTGTTGATGAGGTGCTTCTTGTAAGTTCACAAGGAACCCTTAGCATATTTAATGCAGTTGATCTTCTTGTTCTATTCGGGGTTATGGGTTTCATGAGATCAGTTAGAGAAGTGGAGGAGAGACTATTTACCGCTTTGAAGGTAAGTAGTAATGTCTTAAAGATAATCCTGGCCTGTATAGGAAGCCAGTGTAACTGCTTCAGAAGGGGCGACACATGCTCACTCCTAGATGCACCATAGAGAACCCTCGCAGCGCTATTCATTGCAAGCTGTAAGGGGTTCAAGGTTGATTGAGGGAGGCCTAGCAAAATGACATTAGCATAGTCAAAGTGAGGCATGATCAGAGCCTGGTAGATGGTACGGAAATCTTCAGGTTCAAGAAAGGGGCAAAGATGTCTTAGTGACCGGATTTTGTAATATATAGCTCTTACAGTGTTGGCTATATGTGCCTTCATGTTCAGGTTCTGGTCGAGCATAACACCCAGATCTCCCACTATAACATCAAAATCACTTTCACCATTGGTAAGCACCAAGTCCAGTATGGCCCCTTCACGTGTGGGCTCTTTTACCAATTGCCTGAATAGTTCTCCCTGTAGAGAATCCAGGATCTCTTTACTTCTAGATGATACTGCAGCAGGAATGTGCCAATCAACATCTGGCATATTGAAATCTCCAATCAGTAGCACTTCCCCTTTCCTAGCAATGCTGCGTATGTCTTCAATTAACTCTCTGTCCACCTCTTCCTCTTGTGAGGGAGGTCTGTTTATCACACCAATGCAAATAGATTTCTCTTTCCCTCTTTCTATTTTAACCCACAATGCCTCCTCTCTCCCTTTTAAGCTCTGTAATTCCAAATTTTAATAAATGAAATGGAATGAAGACAAAACAGGTGGTCTGCGTCAGATGAGGCGGAAGCAGCACTGGCACATAGCACTGGAGGTTTTGGTAAACACTGTGTTGCTGCTTTAAAGTTATTGTCGCTGCTGCAGGTCCAGGAGAGGCAGCGGTAATGGGGAGGACAGTAATGAGTGTCTTATATGCTTGCCCCAGCCTTCTGCCCAAAGTGTAGGGGGGCTTTGTGAGATGTGCTTTGCACTCAAGAGATTAGGATTGACAGCTATCTAGCTCTTTTTTGGATTCTACTTATATTTACATTAATATTTGTAAGCTAGAAGGAAGGCTAACATATCTGGACATTTTTCAGAGTTTAAGATCTCTATCTGCAGTTCTCTGATCCTCCCCAGTGTGCAAGTGAGCCTGCCCTGCCTGCTACCAAAGTAACTAGCAGCAGAGAGTGTGGGTATGATCTAGCCAATGGAAGGTAGTGGGGGTGGAGCCCTGGAATGCTGCTCTAGTTACAGAGACTGTGGATTATTGTTGTTAAGTGCTGTTGAGTCACTGTCGACGCATAGCAACCCTCTCAACGGTTGTCCTAAACAGTGTTCGGCCTTCAGTCAAGTGTCATTGTTGATAGAGACACATCCATGACTGCTCTTATTGTATCGATCCATCTCATTGCTGGCCTTCCACTTTTGCGTTGATCTTCAACCTTGCCAAGCATGATGTCTTTCTTTAATGATCTCTATCTTCACATGATGTGTCCATCCAAAGTCTTTTCATCTGAACCTCTAAAGAAAGCTTTGGTTTAATCTCCTCTAGTACTGTCTGGTTTGCACCATAATTCAAAGGCATCATTTTCTTATCTATCTTTTTCACTGTCCAACCTTTGTATCCATATTATTGAAAATACCATGGCTTGGACACTAACCTTTTAAGCCTTTGCTCATAGGGGTATCCTTCCATCCCCTTTACCATTTTGGAGACTCTTCTCTGTACTTTTTTGAATTCTGCTATATCTATTTTAAGATACAGCAACCAGAATTGCACACAATATTCAAGGTGAAGTTGAACCATAGAATGATAAAGAGACATTATAATATCCCTGGTTTTATTCTCCATTCCTTTCCTTATGATTCCTAGCATTCTATTTGCTTTCTTGGCCGCCACTGGATGGAGGGTTTCAATGTATTATTCACGATGATGCCTAAATCGTTTTCCTTTGTAGTTGTTTCTAAGGCAAACATAGAAACATGATGAAAAAAAAAAGACCACATGAGCTATCTAGTCTGTCCTTCCATATAAACCACTACAACATTCCCCTTTTTTCCTTTAGAGATTCTCTGTTTGTCCCATGCTTCTTTGAATTCAGATACTGTCCTCATTTCTACCACCTCCATTGGAAGACTATTCCATGGATCCACCACTCTTTCTGTAAAGAAATATTTTCAAATATCATTCCTGAATCTATCCCCGTTCACCCTCATCCCATGTCCCCTCGTAGCAGAGCTTGCTTTCAATTGACAGAGGCTCTCCTCCTCTGCATTTATGCCATGGTGGTATTTAAACATCCCAATCATATCACCTCTATCCCACCTTTCCTCTAAGGTGTACATATTAAAATCCTTAAGTCTGTCCTCATATGCTTTATAATGAAGACCACTAACCATTTTAGTAACCACCCTCTGTACAGATTCCAGTCTGTTTATATCCTTTTGAAGGTGCGGTCTCCAGAATTGCACACAATATTCCAAATGAGGTCGCACGAAAGACTTATACAGAGGCAATATCACCTCTTTTCTTCTGCTAGCCATTCCTCTCCCTATGCACCTAAGCATCCTTCTAGCTTTTGCCATCACCTTTCATTGTGTAACCAAAGTTTGGGTTGTTTTTTGCTAGGTACAAAACTTTGCACTTGTCCAGATTAAATTTCATCCTCCATTTGGAAGCCTAGTCTACTAATTTATCAAGGCACTCTTGCAATTTTTCACAATCCTCTTGGGTTTAACTGAACTTTAACAAATGCAATAGAGTAGACACCCAGGAAGGAGTAGATAACATGAGGAGGGATCTAGCTAAGCTTGAAGAATGGTCCAGAATTTGGCAGCTGAAATTTAATGCTAAAAAAAATGCAGGGTCATGCATTTGGGCTGTAAAAATCCAAAGGAGTGGTATAGTGTAGGGGGTGAGGTACTTCTGTCCACAAAAGAAGAGTGGGACCTAGATGTAATTGTGTCTGACGATCTTAAAGAAGCTAAACAGGTAGAAATGGTGACTGCGAAAGCCAGAAGGATACTTTGTGTATAGGTGGAGGAATGGCCAGCAGGAGGTGATAGTGCCTCTGTATAAGTCTGGTGCATCCTCATTTGGAATATTGCATGCAATTCTGGAGACCGCACCTTCAAAAGGATATAGAGAGGTTGGAGTTGATGCAGAGGATGACTACTAAAATAGTTAGTGGTCTTCATTACCAAGCATATGAGGACAGATTTAAAGATCTTAATATATATACTTTAGAGGAAAAGTGGGATGGGCAATATGATAGGGACACTTAAATACCTCGGTGGCATAAATGCACAGGAGAGTCTCTTTCAATTGAAGGCAAGCTCTGCTACGAGGGAACATAGCATGACAGTGAAAGGGGATAGACTCAGGAGTAATATGCAGAAATATTTCTTTATGGAAAGAGTGGTAGGTGCATAGAATAGTCTCCCAGTAGAGGAAGTGGACACAAGGACAGTATCTGAATTAAATAAAGATTGGGACAAACACAGAGGATCTCTAAAGGTAAAGAGGGGACTATTGTAGTTGATATGGAAGCACAGACTAGATAGGCCATGTGATCTTTTTCTGCCATCATAGTAACATAGTATATGATGGCAAATAAAGACCAGTATGGTCCATCTTGTCTGCCCAGCAAGAGTAGGTGAACACACTGCTCCATGCAGATCACCCCTCCCCATGCCTTTGTTTAGGGGTGTACCCACCGCTCCGTGTAGGTTCTGATTTTATCCTGTTGCTATAAAGGGATCCACTTGTCTGTCCCAGGGATGAGTCAGCACTTGGGAAACGTGCCATGAAGTCAGCACAAGCAGCAGCAGGAGCAGGAGCAGGAGCAGGTGATGTGACTGCACCAGTCCCAGTTTAATTTGGCCCTGCTCCTTCTCCATGCCTGGGGATCTCCCACGATTTCAGTTCCATGTGTGTTCCACACAGCCAAAAGTGAAAGCACTCAAGTGCCACTTACTACCGTGGCCAGGAGCAAAGAGCACAGCTGAACCTATACTAGAGAAGAAATGCTGGGGTTGGTGTGGTCGCATCTCCTGCCCCTGCCATTGCTTGTGTTTGGTTCTGCGACACAAGCTGAAGCTGCACTGTATGGGTTGAGGAAGGGGTAAGTGAAGGGTTGAGAATGAAGATGGGTCACTATTTTGGGGGCAAGGGAGGAAGAGGAGAGGACAGAGGAATACAGGTACTAAAGAGGTGGAGTAGAGATGGAGATGTCTGATTACATGGAGGGTGGGAGAAGAGAGAGGGATGATGCCAGGAAACAAGGGAGGATGGGGAAAGAGAGAGAGGGAAGATACAGGGCTGCATATGTTGATGGGTGGATGGGAAAAGAGACAGAGAGAGGGGGTGATGGGCTGGGTGAGTGAGAAAGAGAGAGAAGGAAGATGTTGGGCTATGTAGGTGCATGGGTGCAGAGGTGAGATGCTGGACTAGTTAGGATGGATGGGTGAGAAACAGAATGGGGAGATGCCAGAATACATGGGTAATTGGGAAACACAGAAAGTGGGTGATGCAGGGCTACATAAGTAGGTGGATGGATAAGTGGTGGAGAGGAGGGATAGAGAATGAGAGGAAGGGGAGATGATGGGCTTTTTGACATTGCTGCCTGGATATCTCACTACCATTTGAAATTGAACATAGCCAAAACTGAGCTTCTTATTTTTCTCCATAAACCCACCTCCCCCTTCCTCCTTTTTCAATCTCTGTGGATAATACTCTACGACTCCCTGTTTCCTCAGCCCCCAAACCTGGGGTCATCTTTAACTTCTCCCTCTCCTTTCTCCACACACATCAAACTGATCGCTTTTGCTTCTTTCTCTATAGCATCAGCAAAATTCACCCTTTCCTCTCTGAACACACTACTAAGAAGCTTATCTACTCTTTAGTCACCTCTTGTCTAGACTACTGCAACCTCCTCCTTGCTGGTCTCCCTCTGAATCATCTTCTCCCCTTCAATCTCTTCAAAACTCAGCTGTGCGGCTAATCTTCCACCAGCCTCGATATGCTCCTATAACCCCTCTTCTGAAGTCACTTCATTGGCTCCCTATCAGTTTCTGTATCCAGTTCAAATTTCTCCTACTGACCTATAAGTGCACTCATTCTGCTGCTCCTCACTACCTTTCCTCTTTTATCTCTCCCTACACCCCTCCTTGGGAACTCCACTCTTCTGGCAGATCCCTTCTAGCTGTGCCCTTCTCTTCTAATGCCAATCCAGACTTTGATCCTTCCATCGCTCCAGGCTCCTTATGCCTGGAATAAACTACCTGAGTCTGTAAGTCAAGCCTTTTTCAAATCCAGGCTGAAAACAACTGCTTAGTCTCCTACATGTTTTTTTACCATTCCCCTTGATGTATCCTTGTCCTCAGCTGTTGTGCTGTCTGTCTTGATTAGATTATAAGCTCAAATGAGCAGGAACCATCTCTTACACATGTCTGTACAGCACTGCTTACACCTTGCAGCGCTATACAAATGATTAGTAGTAGAAGTAAGGGTGGGTGCAGGAGAAAGAGGGAGACGAGATCCTGGGCTACAAGTATGGATAGGTGGGTGGGTGGGTGGGAGAGAGACAGACTGGAGATCCTGGACTACAAGAATGGCTAGGTGGGCAGGGGAGAGAGACTGGAGATCCCGGTCTACAAGAGTGGGTGCAAAAGAAAGAGAGAGAGAGGTGAGATGCCCTGCTACATGGGTGGGGAGAAGCAAGGAAGAGTGTAGATGCTGGGCGTGCTGCAGAACCTTGTGGGGGCCATCAAGGAGACACAAGTAAGAGGAGACTGGCGAGTATGAAGGGTGGTAATGGGGAATGGGTGAAAGATAGAAGGGAATAAGAGACTTGGGGAGAGAGTGAGATGGGGAAATGGCAGAACTTGGGGAGATGGGCTGGGTAAGGGAGAAGAAAAGTTGATAGATACGTGAAAATTAAAAAGGAGAATGAGGAATAGAAGTGAAAAACTGAAATTTGAGTGGGCAGAGAAGCAGGAAAGAAAAAGAGGAGAGAGGAGAAAGGAGAAATGGACAGCAAACACTGGCAGAAGACAGCTGAAGAAAGCAGAAAAGAGAAACTAGGACCAATGTGATTGGAAAAATAAAACATTCAGACAACAAAGGTAGAAAAAGTATTTTATTTTTAATTTATTAACTGGAATGTTAGTTCTAGGAGATGTGCATTGCAAATGTTTTTGTTTTTTGTTCAGTACAAGCTGAAATATGTTTCTGTTTTGTAGTTTTCCAATGTTGCAGCACCTACCGAGTTTGACTTCTTGGGATTCTCAGTTCAATTTTTGTCTTCATGTTTCTATTTCTAATTTGTGGTCCCTTGTTCTGCATTTGGTGAGAGCTTGCTGGAGTTTTGCGGTGGCATTGGTGTGTAGTTTTCTGTAGAGATCCAACTAGTCCCACTTGTTCTGCACTAATACAACAGTAATAGGTGTATTAGCGTTCTAGGGCCCGATGTAATATTTGTCGTGCTGACTATTCCTTGGCAGGGTTCCAGCTGTTTTAATCATAGGAATTAGTGCTGCTATGGTACAGTACATTTGCTACATATGTGAGTGGTTGGGATTTTTTTCAAGTTCTGTGTTCTTTCACAATGTCCCTAGTACTGGGCGAGTTATGCTGCTTTTACTCAAATGGTAAGTAGGAGAAAAGGGGTCTACAATGTATAATTTCTCAAGAAAAGGGCATACAATAGTTAAAGTAACAATGTGCTCAACACATGTCACACTTTTATTCAAGGAGCTCATGCCATAGATAGTAAAGGGAGACTCAGCACAGGGCTTTTGTGGATGTTTCACCGCTAAGCTCATGCCTGCATACAACCTGATTTATCATTCGTAGATTACCCAAGCAGTGTTTACATTTTTTAGATGCATTTAAAATAAGAGAAACACTTAGCTCTATCACAAAGTGGCATAAACTCCACAAAAAGGACACGGTGCTGAAGAATGTCGACTTGAGTTGCGTCCTACAATGAAGGCTGTGTCAAGACAGAATCAAACAGCATGGACAAACGTTCTCTTTGAATGAAAATTTGAATCTCCCTAATGGTTATTTTATGATTTAATATTTTATTGATTTTCAAAAATATTACAAGTTAACACACTTGCAACGGAAATGGGGGACACTACAGCAAATACAATACAGAAAAAGTAGCAAGCAAACAACGTCAAAAAGTAAATTGTTAATGTTACAGACTGTTTTTCTTGCTGTGTATTCAGTAAAACCAATAAAAATTTCAAGTTAAAAAAAAAAAAAAAAAGTAAACCCCACCAATTGAGAGATCCAAGAGAGGAAAATCTAAACCAAACTTATGAAGGAACCTAGTAGACATCAACAGCCAGAAAACCTTTACACATCAAAAGAAACCCTCTCACTCACCCCCAACTGATCCCTTGGAATTTAAAAAGGAAATCAACTGAGAAGGATATAGAAAAATAAAGGAATTACCCTAAAATTTTACCAAGCATTTACATGGGTATTTTAGAAAAAATAAAACACCGAGCTGAAGAACCCGCGGTCGCAGGACTAAAAACTCCTTTCTGCGACGATGGGTTTCCCGAGCCAGGTCAGGAAAAATCCGAACAAAACAGCCCTTGAATAACACATTCCTTTTCCTAAAAAAGAGTCTTAACAACCATTCTTGATCAGAAATCAAAGCAAAAGTGACTAAACAGGTTGCAGGTCTCACTAAAGCTGTATCTGAGGTTTCTAACAATTCTGAAACATTTAACTCATCAAATTGCCCAGGTCCAGCTGCCTCGGTAGTAACCGAAGCCTTCCGGGCCATAGGGAGATAATAAATCTTTACAATAGGAGGACAAGAGTCCACAGGGACCCCCAAAACTTCAACCAGGTATTGTTTAAACATTTCTTTAGCTGAGAGGGTAGGTGAGCAAGGAAAATTAACCAAACAAAGATTAGCTAACTTAGTATAGTTATCTAACTGCTCCAACCTAGCTTTCAACTGATTAGAGTCCTTGATAAACATCTCAGACAAAGTCTCCAAATGATTAGTCCTTTCAGAAACTTTTTCCACCTTAACATTTGTTGAATTCAAATCCTGCACCGATTGTGCTAGATTTGTAGTATTCAGTACAACCTGATCTTGAATTCCATTAATTTGGGACATAAAGGATTCTCCTAGATAATTAATAGCAGTCCAGATAGTTTCCAGGGTGAAGTGCTCAGGTCGTAGTAAGGAAAAAGAAAGAACAGCCCCACGCTGAACACTTGGCAAGGCTCCACTGGGCTGCGGGATCAAAGGAGTGTTTCCGGCGTCATTGCTGATCACCACAGCAGAGCTCCCACTCTCAAGCGCTGACCCGGATTGCTGCTCCAGCAGAGAGACATCCCCTCTGACATGCTTAGTAAGAGCAGCCCCAGCTGAGACTGAGGAACCCCCAACTCAAGAGAGACCAGGACCTCCGCACTACTCTGAGCTAATTCCGGGCACAGCCGCTTCAAGGAACAATGTGCTTCTGGGGCGTAAGGTCGCTGCTCGAGGGAGACGCTGAGCTACCCAGCCCCAACTGTGCACCAACCAAGCTTCCATCCCCGGATGCTGACTGCAGCTCCTGACGACGAAAAAAGGAATCAAGCGGACCAGAAACTGGTCGAGGTCAGCGCGGGTATCTGGGGCAACAAACCACACTTCGCCTTCCTCTTACGACCCATCTGCAAACGAGGTCAGGAGCCTAGAAGCCACACACCACCATCTTGGATCCCTCCATCTGCTAGATATTCTAATGGTTATTTTAAAGAACAGCGTAATGACTTTTAAACAAACTTCCACTAATCACTCTAAATTGCTGCCATCCAATCCAATGATTCATTTAAGCCAATTGGCTGTACTGAATTCAACGTGAATATCCATTTTTGTTCCAGGCATGTAAGGCACAATAATTCACTTTAATATGGTCTATAACAAATGCAGCTGATGTCATTCATGATAGAAATCCATGAATGACATCAGCTGCATTTGTTATAGGATTGCCTTTCTGTTCCTTGAGAAGAGGAGTGCTCTCCAGAGCTCTCCCAAAAGGTGATTTTTGCTGAATTTGCTGCTTAACTGTGACTTCTATCTGTCTGTCTGTTTGTCTCCACATAATTATCTATTTGCCCATAATGGTGGGTTCCCTTACCTACTCCATTGTGTGTGCCCACAGTTCAGGAACAGCCTACTGGCCAGAGACACTTAGGTTCCCGTCCACCCTACCCTTCACCCCACCCACCCCAGGGGCTACATTGCCTATTGTCGCAGGGCACCCTCTGTAGCGGGGTAGTAGACCCGGGAGGGGCCCGGACACAAGAAAGGTTAAGGTTGAGGTTGGCCTATGCTGCAAGGGTCAAGGGTGGTTATTCCTTGTGGCTTCCTTGTAACCAACGCTCAAAGAACGAATGCACAGAGTGGAGGAAAAGTTAAAGGCTTTATTTCCCTTTCTTGCACAAAACGGTTCAAAAGGATTGGCTATGGTAACAACTGAAATGTCCTTACTTCAGGATATAGAAAAAAAGTAAAAGCAAGCAATAAAGTAAAGGCTGTTATCTTCACAGAACATTTGTACAAAAACAATAAACTTCCTTCACTTAGTTATCTGATACATTGGGGATATATTCAACACTCCCCGAGGCACAATATGTACAATCCATTGCATTATCTGATTCTTCCCCCTCTGATCCTACTTGCATGGACTCAACCTCAGAAGCCTCTGAATCTGTAGCATCAGGGTAAACGTAATCGGGTTTCTTGTATACTTGTTGCACTATGTCCCAATGCCTAGCATTTAGCTTTGGGCGTCGGTCTCCAGGAGTTTTGCAGTACAACAGGAACCTACATGGAGTTTTGCAGTACAAGCAGGAACCTACATGGAGCAAATTCCACAACATTGATGAACAACAAATCACCAACATCTTAACCTCCATAAACACCACCACCTCACCACTTGACCCCTGCCCAACTGCCTGGATCAAAGCGGCAAAAAAAGAGATAAACCAACAAATAGCCCACATTGTTAATCAATCACTAAGCCAAGGAGAAATGCCTGAGAAACTAAAACAATCTATAATAAGGCCGATCCTAAAGAACAATTCCCTCAACAAAGAGGACCCATCATCATACCGCCCTATATCAAGCATCGCATTTCCTGGCAAAAATCATAGAAAAGGCAGTACTAATGCAACTTCAAGACCACCTCGACGATCATGATACCCTAGACAAACAACAATACGGATTCAGAAGAAACCATGGAGTAGAAACACTACTAATAGCACTAATGAACAACCTACTTAAAGGCCTAGAAGACACAAAGAAAATGTTTATACTCATTTTCATTGACATCTCAGCCGCCTTCGACACTGTACATCATGAGATACTCCTTAGTAAACTAGAATACATAGGAGTTGAGGGAACCCCCCTCAAATGGTTCTCCTCCTATATATCTAACAGAAGGCCTCAAGTACAATTTAATGGGGAAGAAGCAAAACCATTCACTCAAACGCAGGGCATACCCCAGGGCTCAGCGCTCTCGGCGCTACTGTTCAATATCTACATGCAACCCCTCTGTGACATTTTTAGAAAGCATAGCATCAACTACCACATCTATGCAGATGATATTATGCTCTACACACAACTAGACGTCGCCGACCCCAAATATACACAGCTCGAAAACTGCCTGGACGAGATGTTGATATGGCTACAGAAAAATAACATGACGATAAACCACAAAAAAACGGAGGTAATGTACATGTCCAGCAAACCCAACTTCAAGTCACCTGACTCAATCACCCTGTGCAACAACACATACAAAGCAAAAGAAGAAATCAAATATTTAGGAGTCACACTCGACTGCAACCTAAGAATGGAGACACACCTGCGGAAAACAAAGCCATCTTCTATAAACTTAGGGTGATACAACCTCTAAGGAAAATAATAGCACCATGCGACTTCAGGTCAGTGGCTCAAGCACTAGTTATGCCGCACCTCGACTACTGTAATGCCATCCTCCAAGGTCTACCCAAAAAATCACTAGGTATCCTTCAACTGGCCCAAAATGTCGCAGCTAGGATCATAATGGGAACAAGAGTATCTGACCACATCACACCAATATTGATCGACCTTCATTGGCTTCCTGTTGCAGCTAGGGTACAGTACAAGATGCTAGTAACAACGTTCAAGCTGATCAACAACATAGCCCCCTCATACCTGTCCTCTCTTATCAGCACACAACCAGCAAATAGGAACAGAAGAACTAACAACTTGGGCACCCTGCAGGTCCCCAAAGCAATCCGAACGGTGAAAACGAGTACATGTCGTAGAGCCTTCTCTTTTGCCGCGCCCACTATATGGAATCAGCTTCCTGTGGACCTACGTCTAACCCAGGACATTACAAGATTCAGGAAAGAGTTAAAAACCCACCTATTTAAATACTACTACAACCAGCCATAAATATATATGCATTTTAAATCCGCCTGTGTAACCATGTATAGCCATGGAAAATGTGATTTCCTAAATCTGTAAATATGTATTGTATAATGTAAATAAGTTTAACCCAAAAACTTTAACCATGTGTGCCGTGCCCCCCCCCCCCTCAGTCCGTTATGTATATACTCCCCACCCTGTCCTGATTGACACCTCCCAAAAGAAGAATCAAACCGCTGCTGATCGCTGGAAGCAGCGGTATATAAATATGTTCTAAATAAAATAAAATAAATAAATAAATAAATAAATAAACAACGGTCCCTCTCTGATTAGAGGTTCAAAAGCAGATTCATAAAAAGATTTCCCACTCAAACTTCTCTTCTTAGACAAACTTCTTTCATAATCTTGCTTACAAGAATGTTTATGGTAACAGTAATCCTCTTCCCACTGTCTTCCCCATACTTTAGGCTTCTGAAGGTAATTATCAGTAATAAGAGTTTTACCTTTGAGGCTTCTCTTCCTTCTTTCTAGTAAGGCTTGAGGCCTACCTTGGTTTGGCTTCTGCGCAGCAGTGCTCAGGCTCTCCTGTGGTCTTTCCTTAGACTTCAGACCATAGTGGTAAGGATGTTTTCTTTCCTCCAAACAAACATTTCCCACCTCTGAAAATGGACGAACCTCTTTATTCCACGGCTGCTGTGGTGACCCTCTGCCAGGTACTCCCTTGCGGTCCCAGTACTTCTCTTGGCTTTTTCTCTGTTCCTTATTCCACTCCAACTCTGGTTGAAGCTCCTGCTTTGCTTCATGCTCAGGACTCTGCTTCTTTCTGCTCTTGCCAGTGCTTTGGCCTTCCTCTTTGCCTTCTGTACTCTGGCTCCGGCTGCTGCTTCTGCTTTGGCTTCTGCTTTGGTCCTTGCTTTTTCTTCGGCCTTGGTCCTTCTTTTTTAAGTCAGACCTGCCTCTGTTCAAAAAGAAGCTGGCTGGGCTTGCGTCCCGCCCAGAGGGGCGTGGTTTCTCGGTCTCTCTCTCGACTCTCCTGCTCCCCCTAGATGGATCCTCCCAATATTGCAGGTTATGCCTGCCTTTTTCTGGTTTTAAAACTTTTTCTCTCTCTTCAAGAGGGTCCGCTGCATCACACATCCCCCTTCTTAAAATATTACGGGCTGGGGAAGCCTCCTCTCCGCAGCACGTAATACGTGACATCGCATCTGCGTTAAAATGCAGCTTCCCGGCTCGATGCTCCACTCTAAAATCATAGGGCTGCAAAGCCATATACCACCTGGTTAATCGACTATTTTCATTCCTCATGGTGTGCAACCACTTTAGAGGGGCATGTTCTGTTATGAGGACGAATTTCCTCCCTGTCAAATAGAATTTTAATGCCTCAATGGCCCATTTGATAGCGAGACATTCTCTTTCAATTGTAGCATATTTTCTTTCTGCCAGCGATAGTTTCCTACTAAGAAACATAATAGGATGTTCTGCCCCTTCCTGTATCTGGGATAGAACAGCACCCAGACCCGTCTCAGAGGCATCTGTCCGTAACAGGAAGGTTTGCCGAAAGTCTACCCCACGTAATATGGGGGCTTGACATAGCTTTCCCTTTAACCTTTGGAAAGCAGTCTCTGCTTCTGGTGACCATTTTAACATATTCGGGGCATTTTTCCTCAACATTTCTGTAAAGACATTGCTTTCCTCTGCAAAGTGCGGTATGAAGCGGCGGTAATAGCCGATGAGGCCAAGGAAGCTTCTCAACTGCTTCTTGTGTTGGGGAATGGGAAACTTCCTGACGCTTTCCACCTTATCTAGTAGAGGTCGTACTGTTCCCCGACCCACCAGGTGACCCAAGTATTTGATCTCTTTAGCAGCAAAGGTGCATTTCTTTGGGTTTAACGTGAGGCCTGCTCTTCTCATGGCTTCTAATATGGTACCTACTTGGTGGAGATGTTCCTTCCAGGTGGTACTGTGGATTACCACATCGTCCATGTAGGCAGTAGCGAAAGTTTGGTATGGACGTAGAATGATATCCATCAAACGCTGGCATGTGGCAGCTGCCCCATGTAAACTGAAGGGCATTCTTCAGAATTGGAAGAGGCCCAAAGGTGTACTGAAGGCGGTTTTAGGCCTGGCATCCCGCGTCAAAGGGACCTGCCAGTACCCTTTGGTCATATCTAATGTTGTCAGAAATCTTGCTTGCCCGAGCCGGTCTAACAATTCCTCGATCCGAGGCATAGGGTAGGCATTGAAAGTGGACACGGCATTCACTTGGCGGAAGTCTATACAGAAACGCATAGTCCCGTCGGGCTTAGGTACTAGTACCACAGGACTACACCACGGACTATGTGACTCCTCAATTATGTTCATTCGCAGCATTTCCTCTACTTGATTAATGACTTCCTGTTTTTTCGCCTCCGGCAATCGATATGGTCGTTGTCGGATAATTTTACCTGGAGGGGTGAGTATTTCGTGAGCGACTAATGAGGTTTCTCCTGGTATTGGGGTTAAGACATCCTTATATTCTTTCAACAGTTGAGCTAAGTCCTCCTTTTGCCCTAAGGAGAGTTCCTCCCCGATCTGTGGCGTAGAGCCCTCTTTGCAGTCCTCTACCTGGGGACCAAGATCCTCTTCTGGGGGATCATTTCCTATGACCACGAAGCCTTCCAGTTTTGCCTTCCCAGTAGAGCCAAAACCTCCTGTTCCCCAGCTCGTGGGAGCCAGCATGGCAACCTCTTCCAAGCTGGGGAATCCCACCCGTTCGCAAATCAGTTGCACTATTCTGTCTCTGACTTGGACCTTAAAATCTTTGTTTGCAAAGTTACACAGCAGGACTTTTAATATGCCCCTGTAGTCGGGGTCGACTACTCCTGCAGCAACATCGAGGCTGTGTTTGGCGGCAAGTCCCGATCGTGGTGCTATCCTTCCATAGCACCACGGTGGTAGCTCTATTTGTAGATCTGTAGTAACCAATTTATGGCCCTGCTTTGGGATGATCTGGTCTTCGGCACTATGGAGGTCATAGCCTGCCGCTTGGGATGATGCTCTTTGAGGACTACGCGCTTTTTCTGAAGTTTTGCAAAATTTCAGCACGAACCTTTTTGCTGGCTTTAGCGATTCCTTCATGGGGATTTTCTTAGGTTTTTCCCAAAGTGGGTTAGGCACTATAGGACCTGTAGTAGCGGCTAGGCTGTTCTGCTGGGCTGGGGAATGTTCAGTAGGCTTGGGTTGAATGCAAGTGGAATCTGGCTCTTTTGGGGGAGATAAACCTTCCTTTAGACTTTTCTTAAACTGTGGCCAATCACGGCCTAAGACCAATTCCTGCAGCAACCTAGGTACAACTGCTATCATCATTTCCCTTTCATTGCCTAATCCCTTTACGCCCAGTTTATACACCAGATAGCGGGTAGCCGCTCCATGCACACATTTTATTTTCACATTTCCCACTGGATATTCTGGGACCGATAAGCCCTGAGCCTTGATCCTTGACCATAACTTTTTCGAGATCATGGTTTGATCGGCTCCAGAATCCAGGAGTGCTTTCACTGTCATGCCTTGCACTTTTACATTTAGAACAAAACCTTCACGTGTTGTTCTTGGGGACTCTCCCACCAAAGCAGTTCATGAATAACATTCATACTTTAAATGCCCTCTTTTACCACATGTAAAACATCTTTTGGTATTTTCCTTTACTAGAGGCTTGGCATTTTTCCAGCTACCAAATGGAGGACGTGAGGGATTCTCTACATTCGGTGTCTCCATTCCTATGGCTATTTTAGAAGGGCCCCCCCCCTAGGTTGGCTGACTTTCTCTGCCTCTAAGTACCTCTCAGTAAGAGCTATTGCATCCCTAGTAGTGCAGCAGTTTTGTAATATTAAAAGGTTCTGCACTCTGCTAGGTAGGGCCATATATTGCTCAAGTATTATAGCATCCATCAAGGTGCCTATGCTCTTCTTCTCGGGCTATAACCATTTATGTGCCAGGCTACATATTCTATGACTTAACGCTTTAGGCGTTTCATTAGCTTTAAGGAAAGTGGCCCTAAACATTTTGTTATATGCCAATGGCGTAAGGCCCAAACGATCCCTAATCGCTGTTACAACCTCCTCGTATGAATTAGCTAAAGCCGGGGGCATCGATCTATAGGCAGCCAGCGCTTCACCGGTAAGAGACGCTGCCAACCGTATTGCCCACTGTTCTTGCGGCCATTTAGCTGAGCTTGCGATTCTACTAAATGCCTCTAAAAAGTCGTCTATGTTATCGTCTGGACTAAGCTTGCCCACAACAAGATCAGTGCATAAACATTGTCCACGCTTTGGGTTAGCCGGTCCCGTAGCCAACGGCTTCTCCGCGTTGCTCTTGGCCAATTCTTCACGTTGTTGCGCCAGCCACTTTTCCATAGTCTCAATGACTGGGAGTTGCTGCGCCTGCATTGCCTGTAGCGCTTGTGCTTGGGTCTGCTGTGCCACCTCCGCCTGCTTGGAAAACTGGTGGGCCATCCAGGCACAAAGCTCCTTCGGCTCCATGGTACCTGGGAAAGAACAGAGGAAAAAGAAACCCAAGTGCGGTTCTCCAAAACTTTTCCCCACCTTTTTATCTTTTTTTTTTTTTTTTTAACTTCCCCTAATATCCAACACTAGGCAGGTTTAATTACATATTACCTTGTTTTAGTGTTGAATCAGCTTTGGGGAATATATGCTGCTGTCCCACGATGGCTCCACTGCTGCGAGATTCGCCGCAGGATTTCCAGGCTTCAGGATTTTCACTCCATCCGCTCCGGATTCCGGTCACTCCACTCCGGGTTTTCTGACTCCGCTCTGGTTTCTATATCCGCTCCGTTCCAGGCTTTCTTCAAGCAAGTTAGTTCGGGTCTTTTTTTTTTTTTTTTCAAAAAAAATTTTTTTTCCAGTTGCAGGTCCAATCCTGTATACTTATTAATGCTGTAGCAAGATCCTGGTTTATCCTGCCAACTACGCCACTTATGTCGCAGGGCACCCTCTGTAGCAGGGTAGTAGACCCGGGAGGGGCCCGGACACAAGAAAGGTTAAGGTTGAGGTTGGCCTATGCTGCAAGGGTCAAGGGTGGTTATTCCTTGTGGCTTCCTTGTAACCAACGCTCAAAGAACGAATGCACAGAGTGGAGGGAAAGTTAAAGGCTTTATTTCCCTTTCTTGCACAAAACGGTTCAAAAGGATTGGCTATGGTAACAACTGAAATGTCCTTACTTCAGGATATAGAAAAAAAGTAAAAGCAAGCAATAAAGTAAAGGCTGTTATCTTCACAGAACATTTGTACAAAAACAATAAACTTCCTTCACTTAGTTATCTGATACATTGGGGATATATTCAACACTCCCCGAGGCACAATATGTACAATCCATTGCATTATCTGATTCTTCCCCCTCCGATCCTACTTGCATGGATTCAACCTCAGAAGCCTCTGAATCTGTAGCATCAGGGTAAACGTAATCGGGTTTCTTGTATACTTGTTGCACTATGTCCCAATGCCTAGCATTTAGCTTTGGGCATCGGTCTCCAGGAGTTTTGCAGTACAACGGTCCCTCTCTGATTAGAGGTTCAAAAGCAGATTCATAAAAAGATTTCCCACTCAAACTTCTCTTCTTAGACAAACTTCTTTCATAATCTTGCTTACAAGAATGTTTAGGGTAACAGTAATCCTCTTCCCACTGTCTTCCCCATACTTTAGGCTTCTGAAGGTAATTATAAGTAATAAGAGTTTTACCTTTGAGGCTTCTCTTCCTTCTTTCTAGTAAGGCTTGAGGCCTACCTTGGTTTGGCTTCAGCGCAGCAGTGCTCAGGCTCTCCTGTGGTCTTTCCTTAGACCTCAGACCATAGTGGTAAGGATGTTTTCTTTCCTCCAAACAAACATTTCCCACCTCTGAAAATGGACGAACCTCTTTGTTCCACGGTTGCTGTGAGGACCTTCTGCCAGGTACTCCCTTGCGGTCCCAGTACTTCTCTTGGCTTTTTCTCTGTTCCTTATTCCACTCCAACTTTGGTTGAAGCTCCTGCTTTGCTTCCTGCTCAGGACTCTGCTTCTTTCTGCTCTTGCCAGTGCTTTGGCCTTCCTCTTTGCCTTCTGTACTCTGGCTCCGGCTGCTGCTTCTGCTTTGGCTTCTGCTTTGGTCCTTGCTTTTTCTTCGGCCTTGGTCCTTCTTTTTTAAGTCAGACCTGCCTCTGTTCAAAAAGAAGCTGGCTGGGCTTGCGTCCCGCCCAGAGGGGCGTGGTTTCTCGGTCTCTCTCTCGACTCTCCTGCTCCACCTAGATGGATCCTTCCAATATTGCAGGTTGTGCTTGCCTTTTTCTGGTTTTAAAACTTTTTCTCTCTCTTCAAGAGGGTCCGCTGCATCACACTATACAGTGGTCACATACGTGCAATCTGTTGTTCCTAACTTGGGTTAAAGCCCACATCTTCTTTATCTTTTCTTATTATTATTCTTCCTCTTCTGGGACTGCTTAATCAACATGTTGTGTATTGTCGGCGCGCCCCCGTGTGGCCAGGCGGTTGCCTAGGGCTACAGGGGAGGTGCCGATTGTCCTTTGTTGAAATTAGCCCGATAGCATGTAGTTGTGTCCCAGAAAGGTTGAGAGCCAAGTGTAAAGGACGCAGGAAATATTTCTTTATTTTTAGAAACAAGGATTTCCTGACCAGTTCAGTTCTTTGACATGAATTGATTGAAGTTGACCAAAACAAAATTCAGGATACTTCTCCAAATAACAGCACACAAGCCTATTATACAGTCCTTGGCTTGATACAGCTTTTAAACTTGCTTTCTGATAAAACTCTATTTTCAGCAGTATTCTGTTTCCTGGTCTCCAGGAGGCGCTATACAACCCTCTGTTACTTCACAGTAGGTGTAGCAAAACTTCCTGGCCCACTTAGATACTTTCACCAGCAATAGAATTCTTTTCCAATTATAACACAAACATTCAGCTCAGCTTCTTCCCAAGCAACTTTAAACAGGACAGCTACTTTTAAAAGCACAGCTAAAAAGTAATGGGCTTTAAAATGTCCTTGCAAAAGAACTTCTGGGTTTCTTCCAGACAACACTTCCTTCAGTTCTTTTACTTATCACGAGGTAACACAGATGCATTCAGTGATCAAGACCAGCTGGGTTTCTTTCTGCTTTCAAACCCTATTTGGTTCCTTTATACTTCTTTAGCACAGATTGCACAGCTTATTTCCATGTCTGAGACATTGTCTAAATCCACAGTGTCTCCCAAGTCCATATCCTCCACACTAGACTCTTCTTGGTAACTGTTTCCCCTGGTATCTTCCTGAGAAGCCTCACTAGCTTGCACAGCCTTTAGGAGCTTCTCCGAGGTACCCTTAACCGTGTGTGAGCTTGTGGGGGAAGGGCAGGAAAACCCCTCTTTGTCTAATAAGCCTTTCAAACGTTGTAAAGGGCTCACCTTATTAGTGCTGCTTTTCCTCCTTATAGATTCCTTACTAGGAGAAGAGTTGAGCCATGAACTCTTGGAGAATATTTCCTCCTCTGAGGACTCCTCCCCTGAGCTTTCCACTGGCCTTGTCAGCTCTTTGCTCCTGGTTCTCAATTGCTTCTGTATGAGTGCAGCTTTCGTTCCTAAATGGCATGGCCCTTAGGTGTAGGACCGTGGGGTACCAAGGAAACGGCTGATCTATGTTGGTTCTGTTTGTTGTTTTGCTTTGTGTAGTTAATTGTAATGTAAGGTATGTACTCTATTTTCCTATGTATGCGTCTATGTTCTGACAATCTGATGCTTGTTTCCCTACCTCTTTGTGTAACTTGTGCTGTATTAACCGCTTTGATTTAAGGAAAAGGCGGGATACAAAACTTGTTAGGTAATCCCTGTTGTAAGGTAGAGTAGTATATGTGTTATGTAATCCCATTAACTACTGCTCTGATGTAATGAAGAGTGGTACATGTTTCCCTCACCTCTGTTCAACCTTGTATTGTAATGTATTGTATTGTACTGTAACCGCTTTGATTGAAGGAAAAGGCGGGATATAAAACCTGTTTAAATAAATAAATAAATAAATAAATGTTTGGGGCTGTCCTATCCCCTTTGACTCCACCCCCAAACCACTCCCTTCTCCTCCCTCTATCTCCATGGGAACAGGGCATGTGCTTAGGTCTGCACTTCTCTGTGAGAAATCTTTACCTTTAGTGTTGGTGTTAACCCTTTCAGTGCCTGCAGTTTTATGGGTAAAAGAAAAAAAAGGCAGTTTTCCCTTTTTTTTTCTGGCCTCAGCGGCTGCTTCTCCACCACAGTATTCAGTGCAATAACTGTGGTACTTTCATTCAAAGACAAATCATTTGGAGCCTAAGAGCTTGTCCTATATGCCTAAAGTCAGCTGCCATGCATGAAGAACTGACTCTACTAAGGAAAGACCTAGCTGCCATGCATAAAGAAGTGTCTCTACTGAGGGAGGAACTGGCTGCAATGAAGCGCACCTCTTCTAGGATACAAACTGAACAAAGTCCACCACCTCTCCCACAAAGAATCAAACATCACAGGAACAAATGGATCACAGTGGGTTCTGGTAGATTGCGACCTGTAATGCAGAGACATCCTATACATCAAGAGATAGCTCTGCATAATGCCTTCTCTGCCTTGGCTAATGAGAATGCCCAATCCAAAGAAACTGAAGGGCCCTTAAATGAGTCAGACAATGCCCAAACTCCTGCTAAAGCACCAAATATGAAGAAAACCTCACCAAACAGAAAACTACTACTACTTGGAGATTCCATCATCAGAGGCACCAACTTGGGAGCACATTTCAGAGAGAAGATAGTCATGTGCCTACCAGGCTCTTCAGCCAGCAGGAATACAAACCAAGTTGTTGAAATACTTAGCGCAAAAAGTGAACACTCCAAACTTGATGTTATTATCCACTTGGGCACAAAGGACCTGGCTAGAAACAGTGCCCCTACAGTCCAAAAGGACTTCCAATCTCTGGGAGAGAAACTCAAGCACATTGTTAACACTGTTGCATTCTCAGAATTTCTACCTGTTCTTGGTATGGAGACAAAAAGGCTGCATTGCATTAACAGCTTTAATACATGGCTCCAGACCTAGTGCAAACAAGAAGGATTCAGATTTATTGGCAACTGGGGCAACAGATGGACCAACAAGAGACTATACTGTGCTGATGGACTACATCTCTCTGTCGCAGGGAAAAGAAACCGAAGGGAAATTCAGGCAGTATGTGGATATGCATTTAAACTAGGAAAAGGGGGTGAGGGATGTGGAAGGTCAACATCTGCATGCCACCCCCTGCAAAAGCAGAACATCATCAGAAACAGCCACACTTTTAAACCACACATCAAAAACAAGTGGGAAGAAGTGGGCAGAATAAAATCAATGCAAAATACACACAAGCCAGGTAAATGCTGGAAAGCAATGAGCACAAATGCTCGAAGCTTAGCCAATAAAACTACGGAACTGGAAGCCCTAATGGTGGAAATGGATTTGGACATCGTGGCCATTACAGAAACATGGTTTAATGAATCACATGATTGGGATATAGCCATAGCTGGCTATAATCTATTCAGAAGAGACAGAGAAAATGGAAAAGGAGTAGGGGTAGCCTTGTATCTCAAAAGCAATATTAAAGCTACTGAAATGCAGGGGACATGGGGAAAAGAAGCGCTCTGGATTGCGTTGGAAAGAGGAGATGGCACTGTCATCCATACTGCCGTAGTCTATAGACCTCCGACTCAAATTGAAGAGAGAGATAACGAATTGATTAAAGATATTGCCAAGATAGCAACAAAGGGGGAAGCGATCATATTGGGTGACTTTAATCTACCTGATGTGGACTGGATTACTCCTTCTGCACATCTCGAAAGAAGCAAAAAAATTGTGGATGCTCTCCAAGATGCATTACTTAGACAAATGGTGATGGAACCAACCAGGGAAAGCTCAACGCTGGATGTAGTGCTCACCAACGGTGATAGCATGTCGAATGTCTGCGTGAGTGCTCCTGTGAGCAACAGCAACCATCACACGGTGTGGTTTGAGATAAAAGCCATGGTACAGGCCAATCATAGCAAGTTCAAAGTCCTAAACTTAAAAAACACTGACTTCAATAAAATGGCCGAGTACTTAAAGGAGGAGATGACGGGGTGGAAGGAGATAGGGGAAGTGGAATTGCAATGGGCTAAACTAAAGGTGGCAATAAAAGGGGCAATAGATAAATATGTAAGAAAAGTAAATAAAAACAAGAGAAGGAAACCTATTTGGTTTTCCAAAGAGGTGGCTGCTCAAATAAAGGCAAAAACCACAGCTTTCTCAAAATTCAAAAGCTTGCAAACAGAAGAACACAGAAATTGAATACAGGATCAAGCTCAGAGAGTCTAAAAGAGAAATAAGGATAGCAGAATCAAAGGCAGAGGAAAAGATGGCTAAAGATGTTAAGGGTGGCGATAAAACTTTCTTCAGGTATATTTGGGAAAGGAAGAAGATCAGAGTTGGAATTGCAGGACTCAGAAGTACTGGGAAAGGACTCGTGGAAAGCGACGCTCAAAAAGCGAAATTGCTAAACAAATACTTCTGCTATGTTTTTACTAAAGAAGATCCTGGAGATGGGCCAGCTGTGACTCCCACATATAAAAATGGGAATGAAGTAGATACCACACCATTCACAGAAGATGAGGTGTTAGAACAACTTGCTAAACTGAAAGTGGACAAAGCCATGGGACCAGATGGGATACATCCCAGGATACTGAAAGAGCTCAGAGAGGTTCTTGCAGGACCGTTAAAGGATGTCATCAACAGATCCTTGGAAACAGGAGAGGCTCCTCAGGACTGGAGAATGGCTGATGTGGTACCTCTACACAAAAGTGGTGACAGGGAAGAAGTGTCAAACTACAGGCCCGTGAGCCTTACCTTGGTGGTGGGAAAAGTAATGGAGGTGCTCCTGAAAGAGCGAATAGTGAACTTTCTCAAAACCAACAGGTTGCAAGATCTGAGGCAAACATGGTTTTACCAAAGGACGGTCTTGCCAAACAAATCTGATTGAGTTCTTTGACTGGGTGACCAAGGAACTAGATCAGGGGCATGCAATGGATGTCATCTACCTGGATTTCAGCAAAGCCTTTGATACTGTTCCTCACAGGAGGCTTGTCAATAAACTCAGTAGCTTGGGGATGGGTCCCAAGATGGTAAACTGGATTAGAAATTGGTTGACTGACAGACAACAGAAGGTGATGGTACATGGAGCTCACTCGGATGAGAGAAAGGCGATTAGTGGTGTCCTGGGCCCGGCACTGTTCAATATATTTGTGAGTGATATTGCTGAAGGACTGAATGGTCTGTGTTTTTGCAGATGAGACAAAAATTTGCAACAGAGTGGACTCCTCTGAGGGCGTGGATAACATGAGGAAAGATCTACAAAAGCTGGAAGACTGGTCTAATGCTTGGCAACTACGATTTAATGTGAAAAAGTGCAGTGTCATGCACTTGGGTAGCAGAAATCCAAGGGAAATGTACACGATAGGGGGCGAGAGGTTGGTATGCACGGTTCAGGAGAAAGACCTTGAAGTGATTATTTCTGAAGATATCAAGGTAGCAAAACAGTGCGACAACGCGGTGGCAAAAGCCAGGAGGATGTTGGGCTGCATATGAAGAGGAATTACCAGCAGAAAGGAAGAGGTACTTAAACCACTGTACAGGTCACTGGTGAGGCCTCAATTGGAATACTGTGTTCAGTTTTGGAGGCCATATCTTGCAAAAGATGTTATAAGACTGGAAACTGTTCAGAGAAAGGCGACCAAAATGATTTGGAGCCTGCGTCAGAAGCCTTATGAGAAGAGACTTGAAGACCTAAATATGTACACTTTGGAGGAGAGGAGGGACAGGGGAGATATGAGTCAGACCTTTAAATACTTAAAGAGAAATGATGAACAAACAAACCTCTTCCAAAGACGGGGAAGCTGCAAAACTAGAGGGCATAACATGAAGCTGCAAGGGGATAAATTGAAAGGCAATGTCAGGAAATATTTTTTCATTGAAAGGGTGCAGATGCTTGGAATGCCCTCCCGATGGAAGTGGTGGGGGCAAATACAGTGACAGAATTTAAAATGACATGGGACAGACACAGTGGATCCCTTTACAGCAACAGGATAAAATCAAAGTAAACTGAATCATCTAATTTTTCAACAAATAGGGGTGTCCTGCATGGAGTGGTGGGTTCACCCCTAAACAAAGACATGGGGAGGGGTGGCCTGCACAGAGCGACAGGTGCACGTAGTCTTGCCGTATTTCTGGGCAGACTAGATGGACCTTGCTGGTCTTTATCTGCCGTCATTTACTATGTTATGTTATGTTAACCCCTGCTACCATCTGCAGCTCTCCCCAGTCGGGGGATAGAGCCTCCGGCAGCAGGGAACAGCTCCTGCCGTCATTTACTATGTTATGTTATGTCAACCCCTGCTACCATCTGCAGCTCTCCCCAGTCGGGGGATAGAGCCTCCGGCAGCAGGGAACAGCTCCTGCACCGTCCAGCCAATCGGGACTGCCTGCACGGCCATACAAGTTCGCGCCACCGGGCGCGTGGTCCAGTCAACCCCTGCTACCATCTGCAGCTCTCCCCAGTCGGGGGATAGAGCCTCCGGCAGCAGGGAACAGCTCCTGCACCGTCCAGCCAATCGGGACTGCCTGCACGGCCATACAAGTTCGCGCCATCGGGCGCGTGGTCCAGTCAACCCCTGCTACCATCTGCAGCTCTCCCCAGTCGGGGGATAGAGCCTCCGGCAGCAGGGAACAGCTCCTGCACCGTCCAGCCAATCGGGACTGCCTGCACGGCCATACAAGTTCGCGCCACCGGGCGCGTGGTCCAGTCAACCCCTGCTACCATCTGCAGCTCTCCCCAGTCGGGGGATAGAGCCTCCGGCAGCAGGGAACAGCTCCTGCACCGTCCAGCCAATCGGGACTGCCTGCACGGCCATACAAGTTCGCGCCATCGGGCGCGTGGTCCAGTCAACCCCTGCTACCATCTGCAGCTCTCCCCAGTCGGGGGATAGAGCCTCCGGCAGCAGGGAACAGCTCCTGCACCGTCCAGCCAATCGGGACTGCCTGCACGGCCATACAAGTTCGCGCCATCGGGCGCGTGGTCCAGTCAACCCCTGCTACCATCTGCAGCTCTCCCCAGTCGGGGGATAGAGCCTCCGGCAGCAGGGAACAGCTCCTGCACCGTCCAGCCAATCGGGACTGCCTGCACGGCCATACAAGTTCGCGCCACCGGGCGCGTGGTCCAGTCAACCCCTGCTACCATCTGCAGCTCTCCCCAGTCGGGGGATAGAGCCTCCGGCAGCAGGGAACAGCTCCTGCACCGTCCAGCCAATCGGGACTGCCTGCACGGCCATACAAGTTCGCGCCATTGGGCGCGCCCGCGCCTGAGGGCCTCGCCAGAGGGCCCTTTGGCGTGGCCCTTAGGCGGAGGCCCTGGTGGAGGCCTATAGCTAATTACGGACTTGACAACCGAGTAACCATCTCACCGTTACAGAAAACGCTACTGAAAGTCTACGGAGCTCCACTCCCGCCCAGGCCCAGCCACAGAAACAGTAACTCCGTTCTCGTCTTCCTGCGGCCACTGCAGTCAGACACTGGTCTAGTTTATTTCTCTGTCTCCATCATCTGCTTCTCACCACAAATACAAGAACATCAACGGTGAGCAGCTAACCAGCCGTCGGCAGCGGAACCCAGACAACCTGCATTAAAGTGCTTCATAAGGTACCCATATCAATACTGTCACATATTACCATGAACATCTTTTCCATGAGTAATATAATTGTCTATCATACCCTCTGACTCAGCCAAGGACGTTAAGTTAAAACCACACTTAATCGCAGTCATTACATTTGATGCCTACTTATTGTAACACATAAATTGTAACAAAATTTACGACTGCCTTACATGCGGTCCTATTTCCTCAAACCTCACTAAATCGTAGCAGTACCATTAGCTGAGGCAGTGCTTGTTCTTCACACAATTCATCCAAAATGTTACTATAGCAGTAAGTGTAACTATAGCAGCAAGTGTAACCTTCCCTGTTTTACTCTAGCGATCAGTATAATTGTTACAGTAGCATTTATTGTATCATTTACTGTATCCTTGCCTGTTGACTCTAGCGTTCAGTGTAATTGTTACAGTAGCATTCAGTGTAATCCTGTCTACTCTTCTATTCCCTCAACTACGAGCTGCCCTTACCACTGCTTCTGCAATCAAAAGAAAACCTTTCCTATCTTGCTGCCTTCACGCACAAGCCTGACTGTATTTCCATTACAAAAGTCGAGCACTGACACATAGCGTCTCACAAGGCTCCTGCATAAGCTGTTACATCACACAAAAACATCATGCAAATCACTGCACCATCTTTTTCCATCATTGTAGCCCTACTGACCTCCTGGGTACCCACCCTAACCCACACACTAAACCCCGGTACCAACCACATCCCTATCCTCCGCTACAACACAAGAAGAGGTTTTGAAACCCCCCACCACACAACTACAAAACCTTATACACGCCAGTCACACCTCCTACTTATCCCATTACAAACCCTTAACAAAACCAAATCCGAAAAACGACCCCAGCACATCCACCTTAGATGCGCACTTGCGAATGCCCGATCTATACGATCAAAATGGCCCATAGCCATCGAGCTTATATCTCACCACAACCTTGACCTATTAATGATAACTGAATCATGGTTATCCTCATGCGACAATGTCATCCTCAACCAGATGACACCCCCAGGCTACTCATCCTTCGCCTGCTACAGAGCCAATCAGAGAGGAGGTGGCACTCTGATTATTGCCAAATCTTCACTCCAATTTAGATTAAGTAACACCACAAGTACAACTCACCTTGACACACTCTCTATAACAAATGACACCTGTACCATTAACCTTTTATACCGAGCTCCCACGCCATCCCCAGATGACCTTCCTTCCATAATCAACATTGCTGGTAACCCCAACAACCCCCGCACCCTAAACTGGTTATTAGGCGACTTCAATCTGCCATCCCTACATGAATCGCACTCATCAGCCTTCCTTGATGCAATGAACCAACTTGGATACAGCCAATTGATTGATGCTCCCACCCACAACAAAGGAAACAAACTTGACCTTATCTTCGCACCTAATGCTGTTATCAATTCCACTGAGAACCTGTTGACCTCAATAACACCAATTCCTTGGTCAGATCATAACCTACTTCTTTTTGACTTACCTAACATCCACCCCAGCAACATTTGCAGAAATACTCAACATACCGTTAGAAACACGGCAGCACGATATCAGCCTTTTGACAAGAATGAAATCCTTGACAAGATATTGCCTATCCTCACCGATGCCTCTACAGACCCTGACGATCTAGTATCAAACTGGAATAATGCACTTAAGGAGGCTGCACACCAACCAGCCAACACCGAGAAAAAATCAAGACGTGAACATGCACCTTGGTACTCACAAGATATACGAATGTCCCTAATCCAGCTCCGCAAACTTGAGAGACAATGGCGCCGCTCACGGACTCCTGAGGCTCTCTGCACATACTCTGCCCACCTACAAGCTCACAGACAAATGACAATGGAAAAGAGAAAGCAACACCACTCTGAAACTCTAAAAAGATCCATGAACAGGCCCCGTGAACTATTCTCCATTGTTAGAACGCTCACAGGCGACCCTACCCCTCCCCAAGACCAAATGCCTCACCCACAAATCTACTCAAACTACCTTCAGTCAAAAATAATCCAAACAAACTTTAACAATTCCCCCACACCCCTCGTCCCTGCAGACCTCACCCTTCAACCAGCGGCGCTGTCTCAATTCCAAGAGGTCTCCACCAAACAAATTGAGGAAATCATCTCATCTATCAACCTCATTACAGCACCTAATGACCCCTGTCCCTCCAGCTGGATAAAAGAGCTGCGAACCACCTTCAGCCCAACCATCAGTAGAATCCTCAACCAATCCTTCATAAAAGGCTACTTCCCGCAAAGCTTAAAGTTCACATCAATCCGCCCACTATTAAAAAACTGCAAACTCGACCCATCTAAAGTCGAGTCGTTCAGACCCATCTCAAGCATCCCTCTACTTGCAAAAATTACAGAAAAGGTAGTTCAATTACAAATCCAACAGCACATTGACACTGAAGCACCACTGGACCATTCACAACATGGATTCAGAGAAGCACACGGTATAGAGACCATCCTTACTACATTATTCAACAACCTGGTCATGGGAATCGATGATATACACCAAGGATTCATCCTTATTTTTATGGACATTGCGGCCCGCGTTTGATTCTGTGAACCACGATACACTCTTAATCCGCCTCAAAGAAAAAGGTATACAAGGAACAGCCTTAGCATGGTGCAGGTCATATTTGAGCGACAGGTCACAACAAGTCAGAGTAGGATCCACTACATCCGATCCATTCACACTCAAACAAGGAGTCCCCCAAGGCTCATCCCTTTCATCTCTCATGTTTAATATTTATATGCAACCCATCTGCGACCTGATCCATTCTTTCAATATTCAGTGCTTAGCATATGCAGACGACATCCTGATGTACTCATCCTTCAAGCTTGACCGACCAGATTTCTCAGCAATAATAAAATGCTTCAATGCTGTCTCCGAATGGCTCCTATCCCAAAACCTGCGCATTAATCACAGCAAGACTGATGTCCTTTTTATCACTCGCAATCAGAACTTCATACCACCGACATCCCTGCGAGTCAACAACTACGACCTCACAGTCAAACCTACCATCCGGTACTTGGGCATCATCCTCGACCAGAAGCTGGACATGTCACCGCATATCAAAAATACTGCCAAATCTATTTACCACAAGATACGTTCACTACGACACCTACGACCACTACTTGAACCGTCTGATTTCCGCACCATATTCCAAGCACTGGTAACCCCCCACCTTGACTTCGCTAACATCATCCTCCTTGGGCTCCCACAAGCAACATTGAACCCCCTGAGGTTAGCCATGAACTCCGCTGCAAGAATACTTTCCGGAATATCTAGATCGGAGCACATAACTCCAGTGCTGATGAACCTACACTGGCTGCCTTTACAAGCTAGAATTGTCTACAAAGCCCTCGTACTAACCTTCAAGGCCTTAAGAAATCAGCCCACCACCCCGCTTACCAAGCTTATCCAACATACACCACCAAACAGATACAGACGCTCGTCATGCATGAACAAATTAGAAGTGCCTAAAGCAATCACAAAATGTTCAAAGACAACATCCAATAGAGCCTTTTCACTATTTGTACCAGGAGCATGGAACTCCCTCCCCCCAGAAATTCGTTCCATTACCAATATAATCTCGTTCAAAAAGGCTATCAAACACCATTTTTTCCTAAAACACTATTCTGATCTTATCCCCCCTAGCCAACCCCGACATAATACACGTACTCTCCAAGATTCACAATTAGCGCAACCCCAACTACATAATACACGTACTCTCCAAGATTCACAATTAACGCAACCCCAACTACAAAAACCGTTAGCCTGATACCCCTCCTGTTACATATCCACTCTTTACTTTACATTACAACCCCTAACCATGCCCTCATTTGATCTTTAATCCTCCACTTCTATAACACTGTACATAGTTTTTCCCCTGTTTTTCCAAGTTTGTATCCCATGTTTTATTGTAAACCCAATGTAACTGCTACATTGTTTTATGTTCTGTTCCACTGTAAACCGCACTGATTGTAATAGCGCGGTATATAAGAGATGCAAATAAATAAATGTTAATGTTGGACAATAGGAGCCGTAAATGACTGAGTTGCCAGACGAGGTTTATGTTATGCTAATCACTTCTTCACCTTACGGCATGCACAGCCTACATGCACCTTAGACCATATCGAGGCTGGTGGAAGATTAGCTGTGCAGCTGCGACTCAAATGATGTGTGAATCAGAATATTTTTTGTATGGTGGCTTCCATGGAGAAATAGCCCAGTTCTGATCTGTGCATGTTGTAGGGTTTGTGCGGATGCAGAATGTGCTTATATTTAACTACTATACTGTGTCACATAAGTGAGCGCTGTCCGTGAAGCACTACTACTACTACTTGCATAGTGCTACAAGGTGTACACAGCACCCTATAAACACATGTAAATGATGGTCCCTGCTCATCAGAGCTTACAAGCTAATCCAGACAGACAGCACAACAGCTGAGGACAAGGACACATCTAGGTGAATTGTAAGGAAACACATAAGAGACTAAGCGGATCCAAAAGCGGCCTGGAAGAAGTGAGTTTTCAGCCTGGATTTGAAAACGGCCAGAGATGAAGCCTGACACACACACTCAGGTAGTTTGTTCCAGGCATAAGGACCAGCAAGGTGAAAGGATCAAAGTCTGGAGTTGGCAGTAGAAGAGAAGGGCACAGACTGAAGGGATCTACCAGAAGAGCACAGTTCCTGAGGAGGGGTGGAGGGAGAGAGGAAAGGTAGTGAGTAGGAGCAGAATGAGCTCATTTATAGGTCAGTAAGAGAAGTTTGAACTGGATACGGAAACAAATAGGGAGCCAGTGAATCCGGCTTTGAGTCCAGTGAATCCATACATGATTCTGTTGTCAAGGGCTCGATGGAGATTTCACCAGTGTTGTCCGCATTGGCAGTGGAGACTGTTTTTGGAGTGAGAGGAGCCCTGTTGTCATCCTCTCTGCCGTGTCCAGCTGCATTTACTTTGGAATCTATTTGGTCCGCTATTCAACAACTGGGAGAAACTTTGACATCTCAGTTTCAAGTTTTGTCTACGCAAATTCAGACAAACACCTTATTGTTTCAACAATGAACGGAAGAGGTGGCTGTTTTGAAGAATTCTACTTCTCTATTACAAGAAAAGGTTGGTAGAATGGAAGATTCGTAAGGATGCATTATTTATGAAAACTAGGATGGAAAACTTGGAGAACTTCTCTAGATATCAAAACAAGATTAATTACGTTTCCCAAATGTATATTGATCAATGCAAAAGAAATGTTTAAACACTTTTTAGTGGAAGTGCTTGGAGCTCCATCTGAATCCCATCCCCTCCCCCCCCCCCCCCCCCCCCACCCCCCATTTCCAAGCTGTATTACATCCCAATTGGCTGCAGTTCCTATGGATCTGAGGATATACCAGGGGTGCAGCAGGCAGATTCCTTGGAAGTCTCAGCAATATTGGAGTCATCCAAGGTAGATGCCTATACATTGGCTACATTGTTGGTAATATTTACTCTATCGTCTGACAGAGATTGGTTCCTAAAAATGTTTTTCCATAAGAGGTTGGTTCTCTTTAGGGGCTTCTCTGTTTGGGTATTTCCGGCTTTGTGCCGGGAAACTCAGAAGAGAAGGCATGAGTTACTCTTACTCTGACCAGGTTTTCAGCAACTGGGAGGACAATTTTTCCTATGTAAATGCACTGTTAAGGTGCAGTCTGTTTCCTATATATATATATTTTTTTGGGATCTGGCCCAGTTGCAGGCAGTCGTTGTTGATGAGATAGCTGCTGCTGATACATAGTCCCTATCCTGTCTGCTGACCTATATTTCTTTCGATATTGGTTGCATGGATTTTTTTCTTTTTCCACTCTCCTGTGTTGTGGGCTGTAGTGGGGGACTGATATTTTTGGCTTATGCCTTTTTGATTTATTATTTGATTTATTAAGTATGTTTCTGCAGTTTCCCTTTTTCCTTTCAAGTGTATTGCTGTATGCTTGTTTATATTGTAAATCTGTGATAAATATTAAAAAGAAAAAAATATTAAACACTGTTAATTTTAAATGAACTGCATTTTGTTGTTATTCTAAATGGCAACTCTATGTGTGTTCTAGTATGTATTAGTAAAATAAACTTAAGGGAGAAAGGAAAAAGCAGGGAAAGAGAGCAAAGAAAAATAAAGAGAAATATGGAGTGTCTTTCTGAAGGCCACTAGTTTGCTTTCTCAGGGTGACTAGAGAGTTTGATCAAGGGAGAGCACTACATGTGGTATACTTAGGTTTCAGTAAAACCTTTGACACTGTTCCTAGTTCTATTTGTAGGTGTTTTCTGAGATGCTGCTCCTGGCCCTTCATCTGTCAATACAACAAAAATGTAAAGCAATGCTGCTTTATCCTCATCAGTTTCTACATATTCCTCCCCTTCATCCTTGAGTCTGACAATGCCACTTTTACACTTCGTCCTCCCACTAACATATCTTTGACCACTTTGATGTTGCGATAAAGCAGTATATAAAAATAGTTAAATATTTGAAAAATGGCTTATTCCTCTCCATTTTATTGCATTGGCTATTTTTTCTTCCATGTGTATCTTTGCTAGCCTGGCTACTTTCCTAGTTTTTTTAGCTTTTTCAAATGTTGATGCCTGTCTTCCTCATTCTGTGATCTCTTGTATTTTATGACAATCACTTTCTTTCTTCATCTTTTCAGCTACTTCTTTTATTTGCAAATTGCCTGTGTGGAACATAAAAACTTGACAGTGGAAAAAGACCATGTGGTCTATCCAGGAATTTGAAAGAGGCTTATCTTTATGGCATAAAGACACAAGAGGAGAGCCTCTTTAAATTAAAAGCAAGCTCTGCAATGAAGGGTCATAGAATGAAGGTGAAAGAGGACGGAGTCAGGACTAATACTGCCAAATCTTTCTGTACATAGAGTGATAGACACATGGAACAGTCTCCCAGTGGAGGTGGTAGAGACAAGGACCGTATCTGAATTCAAGAAACCATGGGACAAACACAGAAGATCTCTAAAGGAAAAAAAAAGGACTATAGTAGTTAGTATGGAGGGGCAGACTGGATAGGCCATATAGTCTTTTTTTTTTTTAATACTTTATTTGATAACCACCAACAAATTCAATATACAATGTACAAATATCCTCAGAGGGGTGTACTCTGATCCCCTCACAGAGGATAAACAAAACAGAGATAACACGTGGAAAGTGTTTTCTCCCAGAAATAATCCCCCATTCCCCACCGCCCACTACCCTCCCCCCTCTTTCCCCTCACCCAAAGCACACCACCCTATACACTCTGTAAACCTCCAGCAATTCTACATACACTCCACATCTCTCACCAGCAGCTCGCCCTATCAACTACCAACATGTAGAATCTCATTGCGACATCTAGCACTCAACTGTTGTATATAAGGCTCCCAGACACGCATAAAAGCTGTCCAGCGTTTGACACTGCCCCGCGCCCCCCATCTCTCTATCAGCATCATTTGATGGAAGCAATTGCCTAGGTCTGATACTTGACAATAAACTTAATATGGATTCACACATAAAATATCTAACAAAAAACATACACTACAAACTTAAGACATTGAAACAACTAAGACCATTGATTCACTTGCAAGACTTCATAACCATAATTCAAGCTATCATAACCCCACACTTTGATTTTGCAAATATAATCCTTAATGGCATCACAAAGCAAAATATTAAAAAGATACAACTAACTCAGAACATAGCAGCAAGGATAATAATGAATATAAGCTCAATAGAACATATCACACCGATCCTGGCTGAACTCCATTGGCTACCTATTTACAGTAGAATAAAATACAAGATTCTTTTAACCACATTTAAACTAATAAATAACCTAGCACCATCTGTACTCAATACACGCATCAATGTAGAAATAGATAAACGGTCACAAAGGAGTAGAAACAAAAACACTATAGCAGTACCAAAAGATTACACAAAAGCTAAAAAGCAAACCAACAAGAGGGGCTTCTCACATTCGGCACCCATCCTCTGGAATAATCTTCCTGACAACATTCGCCTACTGTTGGACATAAAGGAATTTAAAACAAAATTGAAAACCCATTTATTCTCTTTACACTACAACAAAGGAGCAGAATCTAACCAAATTACACAAAGAGACACAGGTTAACGACCATACTACAATATGATATAACCCATAACAAATAACAATTAATAACATAACACACAAATAACAAATAACAATTAATAACATAACACACAATACTTAACCACATCCTTCATGTATCCAGATGACGACCCCCAAATTATATTATATGATCTGTCACTTTAAAATAACTTATGCATTCACAATTGATCTACGATATATTTTATAAATACCTACAATGTAAATATGTTCAAATAGTTTACTGTTCAAACTTTATATTGTTAACTGTAAATAGTTCCATCTGTTCTATGTAAAATGACTAGGTATGCTATTTCACATACCATATAACTTACTGTTCATTGTAAACCACACTTGATACTTGGGAAAGAGCAGTATAGAAATAATTGTTAAATAAATAAATAAATAAATAAAATTGCGCCACTCACCAAAAGAAGGTGGACTACTTTCCCTCCAGAGACGCAGAATGGGCCCCTTTCCAACTAAGCAGGACTTGCGCACCAACAGCCGTTCTCCCTCCGCCACAGGGCAAGGGGGGTCGAGCCGATCGAGCACCACAAGGGCCCCGGTCCATCTCACACGCCGCTGTAATAAGCGATTTAAAAAAGCACCTACCCTAGCCCAATAAGAGCGCACTGATCTACAACCCCACCACATATGGAATAGAGTCGCCATAGGCTCTGAACATTTCGGGCAAGACCCGTCTATGGTTAGCCGGCTGCGGAGTGCCCTCCGTGGGGAAAAATACACCCTGGTTACGCATTTAAATTGTGTCTCCCGCCAACGGGCCTCCTGTGTCAACTTCACTATCCCTTTTAAGGCCTGAAGGACTGCCCCAGGGGGCACTTCTTCTCCCAATTCCCTTTCCCAAGCTGCCTCGACCCCCCGATAGTCAGGGGCAGTACACGAAGGCCAGCCAAGTGTTTCTTAAAATCCGAGATTGATGGGGGATTTTCCTCCCCCAATCCAAAAAACTCCAAAATCTGGGCAGAGCGGTCAACATGTAACGCTTCATGGGGAAGGGAAGACACATAGTGCGCAAGTTGTATATAAGCGAAACAATGTCTAGAGGATAAATCGTACTCCCTACTTAAAGTCAAAAAAGATTTGCATTGCCCGGATGGTTCTACCACGTGCCCGACATTCTGAATTCCTCGGGCAGCCCACTCTCGGAAAACCTTCGTCTCCGAGCCTGGAAGAAAGGTAGCATTGCCCTGTAATGGGAGCCAGCTGAAGATCCTCCACGAGGTGTTCCAACGAAGGTTAAGGTGCTTCCAGGTTCGCTGAGCCGAACCAATCAGCTCACTACGCACAACATGGCGAGGAAGGGTATGGTGTGTCCCATGTAGAACCCCCAATAACGTCAATGGTGCCACAAAACACTCCTCCATAACTCGAGGTGTATACACGTCTGTCCCTCCCAACCAGTCACCAAGGTGACGAGCCTGACAGGCCAAAGCATATCCCGTAAGATCTGGGAGACCCATCCCCCCTCACACCAAGTCCCCACCATTCGTGCCCACGAGATATGCGCCTTCCCTCCTTTCCATAAGAACCGTCGAATAGCTACCTCAAACCAACGTATGTCACGGCTTAACAGCCAAACCGGCAGTGTTTGGAACCAGTACAACAACCGTGGCAAAATCACCATTTGAATCGCTGCTAGCCTCCCTGACAGGGATAGCGGGAGTAACTCCCATGTTTTCAACTGTTGCTGTAGCCGCTTCAGTGACCTCTCCAAGTTACGCGAATACAGCATTCGAGGGTTGCGAGTTAGCACTATGCCTAAATAAATAAATTCATCCACCGCCCACCTAAGGGGGAAAATCCCCACCCAATTCCCACGCAGCTGCTTTGATATATCCAAAGCCTCTGATTTGTCCCTATTGATGCGCAGCCCAGCGAGGCTACCAAATCTCGCAAACTCCTCCAATAACTGCGGTAGCGATTGATCCGGAGAGAGCAGATGAACCAAAAGATCATCTGCAAAGGCCGAGAGTTTAAACTCCTGTGAGCCCATACGGATTCCCTGTATCCCTTTGGAGGTCTCGATAGTCCGGATCAAGGGGTCCAGCGACAAAACAAATAATAGGGGAGAAAGGGGGCACCCCTGTCTTGTGCCCCGTTCCAGAAGAAAGTCCTCTGATAAGATACCGTTGCACAGTACCCCTGCCGTAGGCCGAACATATAAACTCCCTACCATCCTACAAAAATTATCTCCCAACCCATAACGCGGAAGAAGATTACGAAGAAAGTGCCAATCTACCCTGTCAAAGGCTTTTTCTGCATCAAAACTTATAAGCAGTGAGGGCAACCGATGAGCATGAACCCATTCTAGAGACGCTAGAATCTTATGCAAGTTACGAACCGTGTGCCTCCCCTTGACAAACCCCACCTGGGAATCATGTACTAAGTGGCCTATAACCGTTGCCAGCCATGTTGCCAAAACTTTCGCATTTAATTTAATATCAAAATTAAGCAGGGAAATAGGACGATACGACCCTACCAGCAAGGGGTCCTTACCCGGCTTAGGAATCAGCGTAAGATGGGCATGATTACTTCCCCAGCAGAAGGCCCCTCTTTCTGCCCTCCCATTAAAGACCTCCGCAAGTATGGGGCTCACTGGTTCATCAAGAGGTTTATAGAACTCGGCCCCCAAACCATCCGGCCCAGGTGATTTATTACAACTAGCTGTGGAAATCGCGGAGGATATCTCCTGCGCGGTTATAGGTTGCTCTAAGAGCTCTCTCTGTTCCTCAGTAAGCTGTGGTAGGTTCAACGGTTTCAAATACTCATCGAGCTCTACTATGGACGTGGGTTGTGCCTTGTACAAGTCTTGGAAAAAATTCCGGAAGGCCCGGGCAATTTCAACGGATTCTTTCAACAGCCGTCCCTGCTCATCTCTGATGGCCGTCACTAACGAGGACCCCCGTTGACTCTTCAAACACTGCGCCAGTAACTTCCCCGGCTTATTCCCATAGCAATGTAGACGATATTTATAATAAAGGGCGGACTTCTTGGCTCTTTGATGTAATAACTCATTAGGATCCACCTGGGCTTCCCAAAGCCTTTTCTTATTCGCAGATGTCGGGTGGCAAGCACACAGCCTTCGCAAACGAGTAACCAGGCGCTCTAAGCCAATTATTCATTCTGCTATCAGCCGACGTTTCCGAGCAGCGAACCCAATAAAGTCACCCCGTAACACCACTTTTGCTGTTTCCCACACCAATTCAGGGTCCTCACTGTGGCACTGGTGGTCACTCACAAACTCCCGCCAGCGCTGCTTCAAAAAATGTTGAAATCTAACATCCTGGCACAACCCCAGGGGAAGTCTCCAGAGTCTCGTCCGGGTATGTACCACCCCTCAATGCAACTCCATCCCGACCAACGCGTGGTTTCCAAGGGGCCGATCTGCACTTCCCCCACATTACTAAACAGGGCCCCTGACACTAGGAAATAGTCAATTCGAGCACTGGACCCGTGAGCCCGGGACTGGTGGGTAAAGTCCCTCTCTGAGGGGTGCAATAAACGCCATGGATCAACCAGGCTGAGTCTGCCGCAAAAGCGCTGTAACACCCGCGCCATCGGAATCCTCTCTCTCGCCTCCCCCCCTCTAGAGGTGTCAAGGTCTACATCTAGAACCCCATTAAAATCTCCCGCCAGGAGTAGCGGGAATTCCAGATGTTGTTCAATTTTAGAGGCAAGACCATTATAAAAGCCAGGCTCCATCACATTAGGACCATACAGGTTCCCAATAATCACCGGCTTCCCTTCCAGTCTACCAGCCAGCAGAAGAAAGTGCCCATCCTCCGACGCAACTACCTTTTCCATGGCAAAGCGCACCCGCTTATGGATCAAAATTGCTACACCCCCCTTTTTCCCCGTGCCGGGGATCCCCAGACCTGCCCCACCCAGCCCCTACAAAGTTTATTATGTTCTGCCTCTGATTGATGTGTTTCCTGTAACAGGGCCACATCACACTGTTGTCTGGTCAAGGCCTGCAATATTTTATACCGCTTAATTGGAGTCCCCAATCCACAAACATTCCAAGTAATAACCTTCAGGGGCATGGGGCAGTGTCAAGATTTATCCAGGTAGAGAAACCCAATCCCAACAAGGGAGCTCCCCCAGCCTGGAACTCCCCCCCCCCCCCCCAACAATCAACTGAACAGTACAGAGCTGCATACTATAAAACAATGGAGTGTGTGCTATCCCCTCCCTTCGCCTCCCCCCCTCCCAACTTTCCCCCCCCCCTGTCCTCCCACTGCTTGACCATCAAGTCCACCCATAGTTTGGACAACTTCCCTATGGCAATCGGGATTGCCCCACGCATCCCCAAGCTTTATAGTGAGCCTAACTCATTTATAACAGGTAACTTTCTTCCTAATTCCTATATAATGGGTCTACAGTATTCCCTATTCTCCCCCTCCTCTCCCCCCTAAAAAGTGACTCTGTGCAAACACCTTAACTTGTCCTGATTGATCAAAACTAAGAAAACACCCCCCTTCTAACTATTAAGCCGAAATGAACTTTCTCCCCAAGATCCGTTAGCTTTCCATCCCCACCCATATTAGAAGCCCCTCAACGTGACAATCCCCCAAGGAAACCCAAGTTTATTTATTTAGCTGCATTTATATCCCGCTTTTCACCGGGTCAAAGCGGTTGGGGGATACATTTAACACGAGGGGATATGAGACACATACACTAATACAGGGAACATGGGCAATGGAGGGTTAAGTGGCTTGCCCAAGACCACAAGGAGCACCTGTGGGACTAGAAACCCCAGTACTTCCGGCCCAAGGTTGCTGTCCTCTAGTGGGATTTGAACCACCGACCTTCCGGCCTGTAGTACCTTGCCCCAACCACTAGGCCACTGCTCCCTCTATCTATAATCCATTCCTTATGACCACAAGGTCCACTGCATCAGATGTCCCGACCCAGTTATCCCCCTATGGGACTAACCCAAAGCCCTCCCTCCGGTCTTACTCTAGGGGAGAGCCACTTACTTTACACAACAGCACATATAGGATCATCAGCGCGCCTCTACAGGCCACCCATAAAGAAGCAAAGTAACAGTCCATAGCATTGGTCTAGCTTAAATCCATTCATCCTCTCCATCTAGGGCCGACCCCCAACGCATAGATCTTGCCACATTCATCCCCCCCCCCCCCATCATCTTATTTTACCGAAGATCAACCTCCAACATGGAGACAGACTCCTGGGTGAAACACTGCGAATTTCCAGCATTAGACCCAACACCACCGGAGTTGCCTGCATGAGGTTTTCCAGTCCCAGGGTTGTATTCGATGTAATACTCCTCCCTGCATAATCGAGAGACCAATCTACAATCCTGCCCCCCATCATCTCGCTATCCGGGTCTTAATTAAAATTAAAAATGGACTTAGGAGGCCGGGGCAGGGCCAGCATTCACCTCGATTAGCCCTTCACTGCTCCCAATAATAGGGGGAAGAGAAGGAGGAAAAAAGAACAACAAACTATATAAAAAACAAAGGGGGATTATTATAAGAAACCAAATTTAAAAAAAACCCTCCTCTCAGAATCAACCAACAACCCCACCCAACTACTCATTCGCTCGTCCCAGACATCACCCACGAATATCAGGGAAACTACCCCCACATTACAACCCATAGGGTAAAGCAGATGTGGCAACAATGAAACAGTATAATCATTAAGCTTTCACACAAAGGATCAGCTTAACACTGTATCCAAATGTAGCAGGCCACAGTTTAGACAGAACAGAAAATGTAACAATATAGCAACTGAAGCCAGGATTAGAACAACCGCTACAGTTCAGGCCCCAAGCAGGCCCTTGAGCCTCTCTCTTTCAACAAAACAGCAATTCTCCATCCACATGCGTGGCACAGGTCTCACGGGGGAGAAGCAGTTTGAGAAGTTAAAGTTCCTAGTAGAGATGTAGCCGCCGCCGGTGTTGTCAGGTAGCGTGTCTGCCCATTGGTCTCCACTCTCAGACGAGCCGGATAAAGCAGTGAGAATCGCACGCCTTGATTTCGTAGTTGTGTGCAGACCCCGGAGAAGGCCCGTCGCTGTTGGCTCACTAAAGCTGAATAATCTTGGAACACAAGGATTTGTGGTGAGTCCTGCTGCTGCATATTTCGGCCTCGAGCCGTCCTCAATACCATTTCTTTTTGCCGGTAGTCCAGGAATCGGGCTATGACTGCTCTCGGACGCCTCAGTTGTTCTCGCCGCTGGCCCAACTGGTGCACGCGTTCCAACTTTACAGGGTCCACGTTTTTGCCTTGTAGCAGTTTCTCTATCCAGGACTGCAGGTATTCAAACAGAGCGCCATCTACCACGCTCTCCGGTATTCCAATAAACCGTAAGTTCTTTCGTCTCCCCCGGTTTTCAAGTTCATCCAGTTTGTCGCCCTGTTGTTTTACTAAAGTCTCCAGGGCCTCAACTTTAGTTTCCAGGGAATGCCGGGCGTCTTTGATGTCCGAGACTCGGGCCTCTACCTGGTCCATCCTCCCTGTAAATTCAGTGAGATTTTGGCTGACATTCTGGATCTGATCCACCAACTCCTGGAAACGGGTATCCAAAGCCTGGACCACTGCAGCGCTCACTTCTTTCACCAGATCCATGGAACCACTAGATTTTGGGCTGGCTGGTGCTCCCTCCGCCATTTTGCCCTCCGTGGCCCTCAGCTTCTCCTTCCTTGGCGGCTTCGATGCCATCGGGTTCTCCGTGCCGCTAAGAGACTGCTCCCAGCTCAAAATATCCCCCGTGTCTTAAGAGAGATAAATATGGGATTGGTGCCCACTTTTATAGATATTAATAGCCGTTTTGCGGGGCAAAGTACCCAGAGCTGATTGTAGGCGATCCGATCAGTTCATTGCCAAACCGGAAGTCTCCGGCCATATAGTCTTTTCTGCTGTCATGTTTATATTCCACACAGGCAAATTACAAATAAATTGAGCACCTGAAGTGACCAACTGAGTTAGAAACTGGTTAAGTGGAAGGTGACAAAGTGTACAGGTAAATGGAACTCACTGAGGAGAAAGATGTTAACAGTGGTGTGCCACAGGGTTTTGTCCTTGGTTTGATTCTTTTTTAAATATTTTCGTAAGTGATATTGTAGAACTATTGGGGAAAGGTTTGCCTCTTTGTTGATGATACCAAAATCTGCAATAGAGTAGACACCCAGGAAGGTATAGATAACATAAGGAGGGATCTAGCAAATTTTGAAGAGTGGTTGAGAATTTGCCAGCTGAGATCTAAAACTAAAAAATGCAGGGTCATGCAATTGTCCTGCAAAAATCCAAGGGAGCAATATAGTATAGGAGGTGAATCACTTCTGACCATGAAAGAAAAGCGGGACCTGTGTGTGATTGTTTCTGATTAGCTTAAGGTGGCTAAATAGGTAGAAAAGGCTACAGCAAAATCAACAGAATGTTTGGGTGTATAGGAGTGGATGAATAGCTGAATGTAATGTGCCATGAACTCAGAAAGGCATGAGCTAAACCCAGTTCTCCTAGGACAAGCAGGATGTGTCAGCCACACCTGGTGTCGTCCCCCGACGGCGCCGTGACGGAAGTGCTCTCTAGCTCAGAGTCTTCTGAGCATGTGTGAGGTGGTCCCACCTCCCAGCCCGCCCCTAGCCGGCCAGTTTTTTCTCTTCCGCCCTTGCCTCAAGACGGAAAAATTCAAGCTCTCTACTTTTAAACATAAGTATGCCTAAACCAGGTTTTAAGAAGTGCCTTACCTGCAGCAGAAAGATGAACATCTCTGACACCCATCAGCACTGCGTCAGATGCCTGGGGGCATCACACCAGGTGGAGAACTGCGATTGCTGCAGCAGGATGTCCCCCAGAGCAAAAAGGCACCGCGAACACTCTCTGAAGGACCTGCTCTCTCCCGCAGCAGCCTCCACGTCCCGGGACCCGAAGCAAACCAGCGACAAGAAATCAAAGACTGTGGCCGCCCAGAAACCATCTTCCCGGCTCTCCAGCACTCACCAGCGTCCAAACGCTGCCCCCGAAAAAGCGCCGCATAAGAAAAATGCTGCTCCGAGATCTGATTCCAACGCTGCAAGTCCTGCCCCCGGAGAGGCCTCTGCCGTTCGGGTAAGCCCCTCTCCGGCACACGGCAACCCCGGGACATCCACTACATGCGGTCCGCATGCTGGCCAAGATGGCGCTGCCCTCGTGGCCCCGCCAGGCCCCGCCTCCGGGAACGCCTCCTCCACGTTGATTGGCTGCACGGAGGTGAGGACCTCCCCCCTGCCCAACACGTCTCGACGCGCTGACAGGGAGATCCCCAGCACTTCCACAGCCTATGGAGCCATCACTGCCTCTCCCCCGGCGCGGGACTCCCAAGCTCGGCGCGGTGAGTCTCAGCTGAGCAGTAAGTCGCCAGACCGCGTTGACACTCAGCGCCGACGAAAAGAAACGCATAATAGGGCGGACAGCAGGGAATCCTCCTGTCATCACCTATCACGCTCCACAGACCGCGCTGATTCACAGCGCCGACGAGGGAGCTCTAATCAGCGAGATGGCCACTTACAATCTCCCAGCCAGCACAGCGCCGGTGACAGCCACAGGAAGAAGTCTGCCAAGCGCAGACATCGATCCCCCTCTGCAGCAAGGGATTACACTGGTGGCTCCTCCAGGGACAGCAGGAGATCCAACTCCCCCTGCTACAAGAGACACAGAAGCAGCAGGTCAGAATCAACCTCTTCTGCCATCCTAAGCCTCCTGTCTCGCCTAGTGGAGCAGACCGCCCCCCCACGGCCAGACCAGCAACGCAGGGCGACCAGTCCCCTTCTGACTCTCTCGGAGAAGGGCCACTCCCCAATATACCCCAGTCTCTCGCCCAGGGAGCGGACTCCCTCCCCCGCTCCATCCAGAGCGCGTTCTCCTTCACCGACACAAATGGAACCCGATGCTGAGGAACTAGAGCCTTGCTCTGAAGGGGAGGACCCAGATACAAAGGACACTAGCGAGCCAGTCGAGCCCCCGCCAGTGCCGGAGGACCTCACCTACCCTAAGTTCCTACGGAAGGTGGTCTCTAAGCTGGGGCTGGCCACGGAGGTAACATCAGAAGAACAGGAGCCGGAGGTCATGAAGTACCTGAATGGCCCCAAGCCAGCTATGGCGCTCCCCCTCCACCGCAGATTGAAGGACAAGCAGCTGGCGCTGTGGCAGTCCCCAGCTTCTGGTCAAGCTTTCTCCAGGCGCTTGGACACCAAATACATTGTCCACTCAGGACCTGGATTTACCAAAGCGCAGTTACCCCACCAGTCCATCGTGGTATCATCAGCCCTGAAAAGGTCAAAGTCCACGCGTAACCAGTCAAGCCATCCACCAGGTCGGGACCCCAAGCGCCTAGATGACATTGGGAGAAAGGTGTTTCAAGGGGCTATGCTCAACGCCAAAATAGCATCCCACCAATTCCAGCACGTCCTCTTCCAGGACGCACTCCTAGCCGACCTTAAAAAGCACCTACAGGACCTTCCCAAGGACTCACGGACAATGGCTTCAACCTCCATGCAGGAGCTAGCCAAATGCAGCAAGCACCTGATGTGCACGGCCTTCGACGCATTTGACACTGCCGTCCGCACAGCGGGCACGGCCATTTCAGCACGGCGCTGGGCATGGCTCCGGGCCTCAGGACTCTCCGACAACACCCATGACCGTATTGCGGACGCCCCCTGCTCAGGTGACTCCCTGTTCGGGGACAAGGTTGCCGACACTGTAAAAGACCTCAAAGAGGACTGCGCCACACTAAAGACTCTAGCAGCAGACGGCCTTGAACGCCCCGCTTGGAACCAGAAAGGGGCATATTTCCGAAAACCATTCGCCCCTTCGAAACAATTTTATGGATCCAACCGTCAGTGGCAGCCACCAAAGTTCAAGCCAACTTATCAGAAGGCGCCCTTTCAGCGACAGCAACCGCGACAGCGAAAGCAGAAGCAGTCCAACACTTCCCACTCCGGGAAAGATTCCTCCTCCTTCTGACTATGCCCCGGTTGGGGGTCGCCTGTCGCTGTTCCTATCGGCCTGGCAGGAGATTACCACGGACAAGTGGGTCTTACAGATAGTCCAGTCGGGCTACCGCTTGCCCTTCTCCTCCCCTCCATGTCAGCGCAAGCGACCTACCAGCCAGCCTCCACAGCACCTGGAACAGCCGCTACAGGAACTCATACAGCAACTCCTCCAGGCCAAGGTGATAGAGCAAGTACCCCCGGGAGAGGTCAACACTGGCTTCTACTCCCGGTACTTCCTTATCCCCAAGAAGAAAGGGGGCCTACGCCCTATCCTGGACCTCCGGAGACTGAACAACTTCATAATCAAAGAGAAGTTCAGGATGTATTCGCTCAACTCCATCCTTCCCCTAATCAGGGCGGGGGATTGGTTGGCGACGCTGGACCTCCAGGATGCCTACTCCCACATCCCGGTCCACGCTTCTCACAGGAAATTCCTCAGATTCTCAGCGCTGGGCGCCCATTACCAGTATCGGGTCCTGCCATTCGGCCTATCCCCAGCACCCAGAGTCTTCACAAAATGCGTAGCGGTGGTCGCTGCACATCTCCGGAAACAAGGTGTCGCCATTTTTCCCTACCTGGACGACTGGCTCCTGTCGGCGGATTCAGCCATGGGACTCCACAGGGCAGTACGGCTCACGACCGACCTGTTGATCAGAGTGGGCTTCCTTCTCAACAAGGAGAAGTCCAGGCTGGAACCAGTCCAGCGCACAGAGTTCATCGGGGCGATAATAGATACCAAGGTCTGCAAGGCTTTTCTTCCTCAATTACGGATCAACACCATCACCCGCCTAGCCATGAAGATGTCGACAGAGAAATGCACCTCGGCCCGTGCAATACTATGTCTGCTAGGCCACATGGCTGCTACAACTTCAGTCCTTCCGCTGGCGAGGCTGCACATGCGCACTCTACAGTGGCACCTACGGACCCACTGGAAGCAACTCTCCCAACCACTCAGCACTCGCATTCCGCTGTCTGCCCGTGTGGTCCAGAGCCTGCGCTGGTGGACGCAGCCACCCAACCTCTCGGGGGGAAAATGCCTTCATCCTCGCATACACCAGCTCACCCTCACCACGGATGCCTCCTCCACGGGATGGGGGGCCCATCTACGGCACCTCAGCACGCAAGGAGCATGGACTGCAGTGGAACAAACACTCCACATCAATCACCTCGAACTCAGGGCCATCAGGTATGCCCTACAGACCTTCATGACCAAACTGAAAGGAAAAGCTGTCTTGGTACAGACGGACAACCAAGTTGCCATGTTCTATATCAACAAGCAAGGGGGCACTCGCTCCCATTCGCTATGCAAGGAAGCCCTCGACACCTGGACTCTGGCACTACGCAACAGGTGCACGCTACAAGCGACATACCTTCCCGGGGATCAGAACACCTTAGCGGACCGTCTCAGCAGACAGCTTCAACCTCACGAATGGATGCTCCACATGGATGTGACACGCACCCTCTTCCAGCGCTGGGGAAACCCACAAATCGACCTCTTCGCATCCGAGGAGAACGCGAGATGCCCCTTGTTCTGCTCCAAGCATCCGTCACAGAACAGGGTTGCCTCGGATGCATTCGCCATCCCCTGGAAAAACTGGGAGCTGGCATACGCCTTTCCTCCCACACCACTCTTGACAAACACGATACAACGTATCATCGAGGAGAAGGTACAGATGATCCTGATAGCCCCTTATTGGCCAAGACAGATGTGGTTCTCCCTACTGTTGCAGCTCGCCCAGGAACCCCCCATCAGATTACCTCTGAGACCAGACCTCCTAACCCAGAACGGAGGCCTAATCTGGCACCCCAACCTCCAGACGCTAGCTTTGACAGCCTGGAGGCTGAAAGGTTAACCCTCAACGGCTCTCACCTTCCCCCGGATGTGCAACAAATAGTCCTCGCGTCCCGGAGACCTTCTACAAGAAAGGCATATGGCCTAAAATGGAAACGCTTCACCATCTGGTGCAAAGACCAAGGAGTTGACCCAGCGTCTTGCCCGATACCCACAATCTTACAGTATCTGGCCCTCCTCTGCAGATCGGGATTGCAACCACAATCCATCAAGGTGCACCTAGCTGCCATCGCCTCTCTACACGAGCGCACGGATGCCACAACCTCAGGCTCCATCGCCACCCTTCCCATTGTGACCCGTTTCATGAGAGGGCTCCGAAACCTGAAGCCCCCAGTACAGAAGCCAGTACCCACCTGGGACCTTAACATCGTTCTACAACAGCTCATGCAAGAGCCATTCGAACCATTGGACACTGCCGAAGGAAAGTACCTCGCCTGGAAGACCCTTTTCCTCGTTGCCATTACCTCCGCCAGGAGGGTTAGCGAGCTGCAAGCTCTGGTGGCACACCCGCCATACACGCAACTCTATCACAACCGGGCGTCCCTGCGGACTCACCCAAAATTTGTGCCGAAGGTGGCCTCCGCTTTTCACATCAACCAGGCAGTGGAGCTGCCATCCTTCTTCCCAGCACCGCATTCATCCCCCGAGGAGCAACGTCTTCATTCGCTCGATTGCGTACGTGCTTTACGCACCTACATCGACAGGACATCTGCTACTCGTCGGGGTACACAGCTGTTCGTCTCCTTTGACCCGAACAAACCTGGGAGACCTGTCACCAAACGTACACTATCTCTCTGGATATCAACCTGCGTGGCCTATTGCTTGCAGAGGGCTGGCGCTCTCCCGGCAAACAAGGCGAGTGCACACCAGCTCCGCGCAATAGCCGCTTCCTTGGCCTGTGCTCAGGAGATTCCAGTGAGTGATATCTGCAGAGCAGCCACCTGGTCCTCTCATCTTACCTTCCAGAAACACTACTGCCTCGACATCCACGCTGAGACAGACGGCTCATTCGGCCGAGCGGTCCTCTCCGCAGCCCTGGCACCCGAGAGGGCGAGCGCTGCACGAGACCGAACGCCAAGACTCTGAGACTCTTGTCTCCTGTCACGGACTATTGCCCTGAATAGATTGCACTAGTTACTTACTTGCACTAGTTACTTGTCCACTTGCACTAGTACTTGTCCATGCATTGTTGTTATTGCACGATTGTGACTGTTGTTATTGCACGATTGTTACTGCACTGTTCAGAATTGCACTGTTCACTACACTGTTCCAAGTTGCACAATTTGCACCGTTCACTATTGCACGTTTTGCCTACCTACAACTGTATAACCCTGTGCTCAATAAATGTTGCATATCAGACATGCCTCCCTCATTCCCCACAACGTATCACAGCTCGGGAGACACCAGGTGTGGCTGACACATCCTGCTTGTCCTAGGAGAAAACAGAGTTACTTACCTGTAACGGAGTTCTCCGTGGACAGCAGGATAAGTCAGCCACACCATCCCACCCGCCTCCCCTTCATGAGGGTGGCCTGCGCACCGCACCTAGCCGCAACGGCATAGCTAGTCAACAACTGGCCGGCTAGGGGCGGGCTGGGAGGTGGGACCACCTCACACATGCTCAGAAGACTCTGAGCTAGAGAGCACTTCCGTCACGGCGCCGTCGGGAGACGACACCAGGTGTGGCTGACTTATCCTGCTGTCCACGGAGAACTCCGTTACAGGTAAGTAACTCTGTTTTCCCCCTTCTTCTAGGGAGCGATATGGCCAGCAGGAAGGAGGTAGACTATTGTGTGCAATTCTGACAACCACACCTTCAAAAGGATGTAAACAGGATGGAGTCTGTGCAAAAGATGGCTAGCAAAATGGGCACTGTTCTTCACCATAAGGCAAATGGGGATAGACTTAAAGATCTCATGCACATACACACACACTTTGGAAATAAAGGTGGGAGAGGAGAGAGAGACGTTTAAATACTTCTCTGGCATAAATGCACTAGAGGAGAGCCTCTTTTTCAATTGAAAGAAAAGCTGCAATGAGGGCGCATAGGATGAAGTTGAAAGGGTTTAGACTCAGGCGTAATATGTGGAAATATCTCTTTCTGGAAAGAGTGGTAGATGTATGGAACAGTCTCTCAGTGGAGGTGGTAGAAATGAGGACAGTATCTGAATTCAAGAAACGAGATTGACTTGTTTCTCCCATTCTAAGAGAGGTAAAAAAAAAAAAAAAAGACTGTAAAGTTTAGTAGCTGGTATGGATGGGCGGACTGGATAGGCCTTGTAGTCTTGAGCTGCAATCATTTTTCTCTGTTTCTATTAAGCGTCAGAAGTCTGCTTCCGTAAATGAAAAGCTTCAGTGATGCATTGCAGGCTGTCAGATGTAGAAGGTGACATGAAGGGGAAAGGAACCGTCGTCATGTGTGAGTTTGCGCCATGGAAGTCTATTCTGGGCCCCCTCACCCTTGAGGACAGTAAAGGCTGCAGCTGCCAAGGTGTAGGAACAGTGGGAGGTAATTGGCTGTTGAGATGTGAAACACTTGTGGAATGTGTGAAGGAGGGAATTTCATGCCAACACCAAGTATCTAGGTATTTGATTCTGAAAAGCCAGACAAGAGGCATATTAGTTGTACAGCCTTTCAGTACTTCGGCAGTGGCACCATATGTAAAGAGCACCAAAGCATCTGGCCTAGACTCCTAAGATACTGATGTGCTGATTCATGAGCTGTTAGATAAAAGGCTTGTATCACGTATACTCAAACCTGTTATTGAAGGGGTCCTTTGTAGCATGAAGGGTAGAGGAGATATAAGTAAAAGTGCTATATATATATTGAAAAAAACAACCCTACAGGCAAACTGCAGTTCTGATAAGTGGAGAGGAGCTGTAAACAGTCTCTGGCAGAAACTCCCATTGGGGACACACTGACCCAGTACAGAGGAAAGAAGCTGTTGCAGAAATGGCCCTGGGCTTATTGCTTGAAGATGATCCAGCTGTGCTTTCAGGGCTGCAAACGTGAGCTTTGAAAGCTTCTTGGCTTTCAGATGATTGCTCCTATGAATCCAGAGGGTGGAGGAGGGCAGTTGCAGTATAGCAGTGCTCAGCCTGACAACTTTTAAAACACACACTTTTTACAAAGAGGATGATGCACTAAAGCAGTGCTTCCCAAACTAGGGGACAGGACCCTAGAATGAGTCACAAAAACATGACTGCCCTCCCAGGGGCGGCTCAAGGCAATCTGCTGCCTGAGGCGAAGTATGAAAAGGCGCGCCCCCCCCCCCCCCCACCTTAGAGGGGGCGGGACTTTTTCAGAAATCCAATCAGTGACTGGACCAAACCAAAAAGCTGATTAGATTATATGGAGGAAATGCAAGATGTTTGCACACAGGGCCATATCGAGCTGCAATCACACCCTGCGAGACTTGCAGCTCGGGCATACGCCCCCCTCTCCCCCCATACCTCCGTCCAGCGCTGCCTGCTCTTTCCCTGCTGCTGCTACTGCTGCCCTCTGTTTTTTTCATGGCGACGCCAGCAAGAGGGAAAGAGCAGGCAGCGCTGGACAGAGGTATGGGGAGGAGAAGGGGGGCATGTGCCCGATCTGAAAGGCACTGGCACTTTAAGCAGATCTGTCCCTCCCTGCTCTGACATCGCATCGGAGGAGGGAGGGACCAGACCTGCTTAAAGTGATGCAAAAAGGCTTGGCGAGTGCATTTCAGCTGCCTACTATTGTCCTGCCAGTGGTGGCAGAGCATCAGTAGACAGCCGAAATACACCTCCCAAGCCTTTGCGCCCTGTGCGGCTGCACCGCTTGCACAGGGCTAGGTACAGTCCCGTTTGCACACCAAGAAACTAAAAGACAGCAAGAACTAACAGCACAGTTTATAAAACTAAATTATAACTCATTTTTATTTTGTTGTTATAAACTGCATTATGGTTCTTGCTTTTTCTTTTTCAACATATATTTTGAATCCACAGTAGGTGCAGAGCAGAACCAGGACATTCACCCACGGAACTCAATATTTAAAAAAAAAATCTGATTCTGATCATCTCATTAACAACAACCACTATTCTCCAGTACCAGGCATATTGTGAACTAATACAAAACCCTAGAACAAAGAGCAAACCTACCATACCATAACATACCATATCAGCACAAACTTCCAAAACTCACATAAGGAGCCCATCCAAAAAAAGCATCACTGTAAATACTACAGTGGGCCCTGGAACATCCAACACCTATTTGAAAAGTTGAACAAGTCAAATTACTAGAGTACAGTATAGCATAGTTACCTGTGCTAGTCTTCACATTTGGGTTTTAGTCTTCACATATGGGTATCGTCGGTACCGACGAAGCCTGCGCGGGAACACTCCCCAGCATCCAATGGGAAAGCTTTTGGGAGCATCGCACAACACCTGCATGCTGCCTTCCCGCCTTTTCCAACTGTCCCTCTCCAGTTGAGTTTAAAGCTGAGACAAAGAGAAAGAGAAAGAGAGAGAGAGAGAGAGATAGAGAGATACAACTCCTAGGGGAGGTGGGTGGGTTTTGAAGACTAAATTCCTGCTGTTCCCGGAGATCACCTGTTACAGGTGAGTAACTATGCTATCTCCAGGAACAAGCAGGAATGTAGTCTTCACATATGGGGACTCCCTAGCTGCAGATGTCAGTGAGAAGGCCCCAAAAGTTGTGTGCCCCTGTGAAAGGGCTCCACTTCCCTCCATGGATCTCTGTCATCCTACCAGGGATGGTGGGTAGGAGTTAATTAAGTATGGAACAGGTGTCGTAGAACAGCCTGACCAAACAAGGCATCCCGGTGGGAGTCCTTGTCTAAGCAGTAATGGGCTGTGAAGGTATGAACCGAAGCCCAAGTAGCTGCTCGACAGATGTTGTTGATAGACACAGAGTGAAGATGAGCCATAGAGGCTGCCATGGCTCTCACATTGTGAGCTGTGACATGGCCTTCAAGAGGAAGGTTCTTATTCTCATAGGCAAAAGAAATACACTGTGCAATCCAGCTGGACAGTGTTCCTTTGGAGACTGGAAGTCCAAAATAACTAGGATCAAAAGCAACAAAGAGTTGAGAGGACTTTCTGTGTTGCTGTGTCCTTTGCAAGTAAAAGGCCAAAGCCCTTTTACAGTCCAAAGTATGAAGATTCCTTTATGCATTTGAGGCATGAGGCCTTGGGAAAAATACAGGAAGGTAAACCACTTGGTTTAAATGAAAAGGTGATACCACCTTTGGCATAAAGTGTGGATGAGTCCTAAGGACTACCTTATCATGATGGAACCTTGTATAAGGAGGATCAGCCACCAACGCTTGCAATTCACTGATGCGACGTGCTGATGTGATTGCAATAAGAAAGATGACCTTCCAGGAAAGGAATTTCAAAGAGGTAGTAGCTAATGGTTCAAAAGGCGGCTTCATGAGCTGCTCAAGAACCAAATTTAAGTCCCATGCCACCGGTGGTGGCTTAATGGGAGGCTTAGTTAAAAGAAGGTCTCTCATAAATCTCGCTATCAAAGGATGAGAGGAAATAGGTTGTCCATTTAGAGGCTTGAAAGAAGCTGCAATAGCATTCAAATGAACTCTCACTGAATTGGTCTTAAGCCCTGTATTAGACAAATGAAGAAGATACTCCAGTAATGATTCCAGAGGTATCTCAAGAGGGTCAAGACCCTTCTGTGAGCACCATATGGTAAACCTTTTCCACTTGAAAGCATAAGAACGTCTTGTGGAAGGCTTTCTGGAAGCATAAAGGATATCCTTTACCTGCTGAGAAAGGTTAAGACCATGAAGTTCTATGCTTTCAGCAACCATGCCATGAGATGCAGAGACTGGGAATTGGGATGCCATAACATTCCGTCCTCCTGAAAAAGGAGATCTGGAGCAGATCTCTCATGTAGGAGCAGAGGGTACCACATTTGCCGTGGCCAATGTGGAGCTATGAGAATCATATGACCTCTGTCTCTCTGAAGCTTGAACAGGGTTTTGGGAATTAGGGGAATGGGTGGAAAGGCATACAGGAAGTCCTGGCCCCATTGAAGGAGGAAAGCATCCCTGGCCTGACAACCCTGAGACAGAATTCTGGAACAGAACCGTGGAAGTTTGACATTCAGCGGACTTGCAAAGAGGTCTATGTCCGGGGTTCCCCAAATTTGAAAAATTTTGGCCACCTGGTCTGCATGGAGAGACCATTCGTGTGGAAGCAGAACTCGACTGAGTTTGTCTGCACAAGAGTTTTGAATGCCTGGAAGATACACCACAAGGAGATGAATCTGATGCTCTCTGGCGAGGGCCCATAGTCGCAAAGCTTCGTTGCATAGCGACAGAGCCTGTTCCACCCTGCTTGTTCACATAGAACATGGCTACTTGCTTGTCCATTTGAACTAGGACTGTCTTGTAGCTGAGCTGGGTGTGGAATACTTGAAGAGCAAGGAAGATTTCTCTGAGTTCCAGGAGATTGATGTGTAGATAGGTCTCCTGTGGAGTCCAGGTACCCTGGGTAGAGAGGCCTTGCAGGTGGGCTCCCCAACCCACCTGTGAGGCATCTGTTGTTAGAGTAGCTTGGAGTGGGGGTTGCTGAAAAGGAGACCCCAGCAAAAGGTTTTGGGGTGACTGCCACCATTGGAGGGACAAAATAAGGCGATCTGAGTTTGCTATTTTGTCTGACAGGCAACCTGACACCTGAGTCTACTGAGTGGATAAAGTCCACTGGGCTGCCCTCATATGAAGGCGAGCATAAGGAACCACATGCACGGTGGATGCTATGTGGCCTAGCAACTGTAACATTTCTCGAGCAGTGAGGTGAGGTTTTAACACTGCTTGGGAAGCTAACTGCACAATGCAAAGGCAGCAGGCCTGTGGAAAGTAGGCCCCTTGTCTGTCTGGTATCCAGCAGGGCTCCTATAAACTCTAGGGACTGAGTGGGAGCAAGGTTGGATTTTGGGAAGTTTATGACAAGTCCCAAATACTGAAGGATGCGCATTGTGCGAGAGAGAGCAACCCTGGCCTCTGGCTCTGAAGGGCTTGAATGAATGAGTCGTCTAAGTAAGGGAAGACGAATATTCCTAGGGTGCGAAGAAATGCTGCCACCACAGCCATGCATTTTGTGAACACCCTTGGTGCCGAGGCCAGGCCAAAAGGAAGAACCCTGTATTGGTAGTGCTTCCGTTGAAATAGAAAGCGAAGGAACTTTTGATGAGTTGGATGGATGAGAACATGAGTGTACGCATCCTTGAGATCTAGAGAACAAAGCCAATCCTGACTCTGAAGGTATGGCAGCAGAGTTCCTAGAGAAATCATTTTGAACTTCTTTTTGAACAGGAATTTGTTCAACACTCTGAGGTCTAAAAAGGGTCTGTGTCCTCCTGTTTTCTTTGGAATAAGGAAATAGGGGGAGTAGAACCCTGTACCCTGTTGGAGAATGGGTACCTCTTCTATTGCCCCTTGGGCAAGAAGCATAGTGACCTCTTGACCTAACTGGTCATTGAGAGAGGTCTGAGAATTGAACAGTCTTACCATTGTAGGAGGGGGGCATGCTGAGGAAATGAAGCTTGTACCCCTCTCTTACAATAGACAGAGTCCAATTTTCTGCTGTTATTTGACCCCATCTGGGGGCAAAATCACATAACCTTCCTGGAACGGTGGAAGGCTCTGGGCCGTTCAGGGCCAGGAAGGCAAAGTTCTCTAGATAGGAGTCAAAAGCCCTGTGGAGGCTGAGTCTGCTGAGCCGGTTGAGGCTTAGCAGCTTTTGTTTTTCTTTGCCTAGGTTGTTGCTTCTGTCCCTTTTGGGCAGACTGACCTAAACAATGCCCCTGCTGGGTATAGGAGTGATAAAACTTCTTCTTACTGAAGAATGGTTTCTTGTAGGATTTTTTCCTTGCAGGATCAGCTGCAGACTTAGACAATCTATCCAAAGTAATATTGTCAGCATCTATTTCATTAGCTTTTTCCTGCCAATTCTTGCCAAAGATATTCTCTCCTGTGCAAGGAATATTCCCCAGTTTATCCTGTACCCAAAGTTCCAAGTCAGATGCCTGAAGCCAGGCAATCCTACGTGCACCTATGGCAATAGCAGAGGTTCTGCTTATGCACTCAAAGCAGTCAAAGGCTGCACACTTCATAAACTTGGAAACATCCTGAGCATGTTTGACAAGGGCGAGGAAATCCTGCCTCTTATCATCAGGAAGGAGAGGGCTCATAAGCTCTAAATCTCCTGTGACTTCCTTAAGGAACATTCCCATATATAATATATAGGAACTGATCCTAGCAGAAAGCATGAAAGCCTGGAAGGTTTGACGTCCAAAGGAGTCACGAGTCCTACACTCACGTCTTGGAGGATTAGATGCATGCCTTTTTGCACTCTTGATCCTTCTCATAGCTGATTCCACACCATGGAAAGGTGTGGTAGCTGAGTCTTCTGAAACCCAGGACAAGGAGGAACTCGATACATGGTGTCGAGTCTTCGAGAGTGAGGAGATGTGGTTAGAGGTGTTTCCCACTTCCTTAACATGAGATCATGCAAGATCTCATGAATAGGTAAGGTAGCTGCCTCCTTGGGAGCTTTAGGGTATTGTAGGATTTCTAATTCCTTTGCTCTAGGCTCATTTTCAGGAGCCACTGTGATGGAAAGACCTCGAGCCACATCTCGGATAAAATCCTGAAAGGACATATCCTCTGGTGGAGACATCCTATGCTGAGGAGAAGAATCATCCTCAGGAAGAAGTACTCTGGTATCGGCAGAGCTTTCTGAGTCTTCAGACTCATCCGAGGATTCAAAGTATCTCCGATCCGGGTGATCGTGCAAGGGGCATCGAGGCCATGAGAAGAGCCGCCAGACTGCGTTCAATAGCCAAGAATCTCTGGTCTACTGACGCTGCTGATGCTTGGGTATCGGTACCGGATGAAGCAGCCGGTACCCCAGAGCATGGCACCAGTAGTTCTGCCGAGGTTGAGGCCTCGAGAACATCCTGGAGCCCCATTAGTGCTTTGGAAGCCGAAACCTCCTGCTGGGCAATTTTGCCGTTGAAAGTTCTTCAAGGGCAACACCAGAGGCATCTCGATGCTTAGAGGGAGATCTACCCTTTTAGGACCAGCTAGATTTTTGTTTAGTTACCTGAGATCCATGGGAGGAAGACGAAGCCCTGGAAGATGTCGATGCCACCGAGGCTGTATCGGAGGGAAAAAGGGTGCTAAGTTTAGCAGCTCGGTTCTGCCGGCACCTCTTCGATATCATCCCACAGGCAACACACTCCGAAATAGAGTGGTCAGGACCTAAACATTTGAGGCACCACTCATGGGTGTCGGTGACGGAGATGGTACCGCCACACTTGGAACACTTTTTAAAACCCGAAGCGGGTTTTTCCATTTTCAAGGAAAAGTTGGGCCTAGTGCCCAAAATGGTACCTGAGGAGAAAATACCTGGAAAAGACTCCAGAAGTTTTGTTTTTTTTGAAAAAAAGAAAGAGCCACCGGCGGTACCGGTGTAGCATCGAAGGAAGGCAGACGCAACCACAAAAAAGAAGAAGAAAGGGAATTATTTTCTGCGGTGACAGGATGTGCGACCTGTCGGCTCCGCGGAAAACGAAGAACTGGAGAGGGACAGTAGGGAAAGGCGGGAAGGCAGCACGCAGGCGCTGTGGGATGCTCCCAAAAGCTTTACTATTGGATGCTGGAGAGCATTCCCGTGCAGGCTCCGTCGGTACCGACGATACCCATATGTGAAGACTACATTCCTGCTTGTTCCTAGAGACAGATCTTTATGTACAAACTCCATGTTAACAGAACACCTGAATGCAGTCACACACTCGCAACATCGACCCTCACCAAGTACAGAATAAGGAACCACAATCTAAATAATAATACGTAGACTAAATTTAAATTGAAACCCCAAGAAGCCAGAGTCCACATGCAGTGCAACATCAGATAAATAAGAGATGCAGCTCCCCAATACTGTGTAAAATATAAAAATAGCACAAAGTCCAATCAAAAAAGCGTAGTTACTCACCTGTAACAGGTGATCTCCGGGAACAGCAGGAATTTAGTCTTCACATATGGGTATCGTCGGTACCGACAGAGCCTGCGCAGGAATGCTCCCCAGCATTCAATAGGAATGCTTTTGGGAGCATCCCTCAGCACATGCGTGCTGCCTTCCCGCCTTTCCAACTGTCCCTCTTCAGTTAAGTTTGCAGCTGAGTGAAAGGATAGAGGGAGAGAGGAAAGAGACAGAGAGACAACTCCTAGGGGAGGTGGGTGGGCTGTGAAGACTAAATTCCTGCTGTTCCCGGAGATCACCTGTTACAGGTGAGTAACTACGCTATCTCCAGGAACAAGCAGGAATGTAGCCTTCACATATGGGGACTCCCTAGCTGAAGATGCCAGGGAGATGGCCCCAGGAAGCTGCCAACCAAGTAAGGTGGGCCATGCTTCCTCCCATGGATCTCTGGCATCCCACCAGGGTTGGTGGTTAGGAGTTGAATTAGGTCTGGAAGAGATTTTGAAGAACAGCTTGGCCAAAGAAGGCATCCCGATGGGAGGCTTTATCTAGACAGCAGTGGGCTATAAAGATGTGTACCGAAGCCCAGGTGGCTGCTCGACAAACGTCATCAATAGACACAGAGTGAAGGTTAGCCATAGAGGCTGCCATGGCTCTCACATTATGAGCTGTGACATGGCCTTGAAGAGGAAGACTCTTACTCTCATAAGCAAAGGATATGCATTGTGCAATCCATTTGGACAGAGTTCTCTTGGAGACTGGAAGTCCCAAATGACTAGAATCAAAAGCAATAAAAAGTTGAGAAGACTTTCTATGTTGCTGTGTTCTTTGTAGGTAAAAAGCCAAGGCTCTTTTACAATCCAAAGTATGAAGGTTCCTTTCTGCATTAGAGGCATGAGGCCTCGGAAAGAATACAGGAGAATAAATTGATTGATTTAAATGAAAAGGCGAAACCACCTTTGGCATAAAGTGTGGATGAGTTCTAAGAACAACCTTATCATGGTGAAACCTAGTATAAGGAGAATCAGCCACTAAAGCTTGCAGTTCACTAATGCGACGTGCAGAGGTGATTGCAATTAGGAAGATGACCTTCCAGGACAAAAGCTTTAGGGTTGTAGTGGCTAAAGGTTCAAAAGGTGGTTTCATGAGCTGCCCGAGAACTAGGTTTAAATCCCATGCCACTGGTGGTGGCCTGATGGTAGGCTTTGTTAATAGAAGACCTCTCATAAATCTTGTTATGAGTGGATGAGAGGACATTGGTTGTCCATTTAGAGGCTTATAGGAAGCTGCAATTGCACTAAGATGGACTCTTACTGACTTGGTCTTTAGACCAGAATTTGATAGATTAAGTAGATATTCTAGTATCGATTCCAAAGGTATCATAAGGGGGTTTAAACCCTTCTATGAACACCATATAATAAATCGTTTCCACTTGAAGGCATAAGAGCGTCTTGTGGAATGTTTTCTAGAAGCCTGAAGGATATCCTTTACCTGTTGGGAAAGGTTAAGATCCTGAAGGTCTAAGCGTTCAGCAACCAGGCCCTGAGATGCAGGGACTGGGGATTTGGGTGCCATCGCATCCCGTTCTCTTGGGAGAGGAGATCTGGAGCATAGCCTAACTCCAGAGGTGCAGCTTGAGAAAGATGTAGAAGCAGGGGATACCACGTTTGGCGTGGCCACCGTGGTGCTATGAGGATCATATGACCCCTGTCTCTCTGAAGCTTGAAGAGTGTTTTGGGGATGAGGGGAATAGGTGGGAAGGCATAGAGGAAGTCGTGACCCCAGTGAAGAAGGAAGGCGTCCCTTGCCTGGCAATTTTGAGCCGGAATCCAGGAACAGAACCGGGAAAGTTTGGCATTCAGTGGACTTGCAAAGAGGTCTATGTCTGGGGTTCCCCAGATCTGAAATATCTTGGCCACCTGGTCTTGGTGGAGAGACCATTCGTGAGGCAGCAGTACTCGGCTGAGTTTGTCTGCCCAAAGGTTTTGAATGCCTGGAAGATATACCACGAGAAGGTGAATTTGATGCTCTCTGGCGAAGTCCATAGTCGTAAAGCTTCATTGCATAACAGAGAGCCTGTTTCACCCTGCTTGTTCACGTAGAACATAGCTACTTGATTGTCCGTTTGGACTAGGACTGTCTTGTAGCTAAGCTGGGCATGGAATACTCGAAGAGCTAGATGGATTGCTCTGAGTTCCAGGAGGTTCATGTGAAGACAAGCCTCCTGTGGAGTCCAGGTACCCTGGGTAGAGAGATGATGCAGGTGTGCTCCCCATCCCACCTGTGATGCATCTGTTGTTAGGGTGGCCTGGAACAGGGGTTGCTGGAAAGGAGACCCCACTAGAAGATTTTCCAGTGATTGCCACCATTGTAGGGACAAGATCAGTTGTTGTGAGTTTGATATCTTGTCCGACAGACGTCCTGTTGCCTGTGCCAAATGTGTGGATAGGGTCCACTGGGCTGCTCGCATATGAAGGTGAGCGTAGGGAACCACATGAACCATGGATGCCACATGTCCCAATAGTTGTAGTAGTTCTCGAGCAGTTAGGGAGGACTTCACCGCTGCTTGAGAAGCTAGCTGCATTATACGAAGACAGCGGGGTTGTGGGAGAAAAGCCCTTGACTATCTGGTATCTAGACGGGCTCTAATGAACTCTAGGGACTGAGATGGAGCAAGTTGGGATTTTGGGATGTTTATGACCAATCCCAAGTATTGAAGGATTCGCATTGTGCGAAACAGTGCAGATTTGGCTTCTGGAACCGTGGGGGCTCAAATGAGCCAGTCATCCAAGTAAGGGAAGATGACTATCCCCAGGGTTCACAGAAATGCAGCTACTACTGCCATGCATTTCATGAATACTCTTGGTGCCGAAGCCAGACAAAAGGGAAGAACCCAGTATTGGAAATGTTTTCCCTTGAAAAGGAATCGTAAGAATTTCCTGTGATCTGGATGGATCAGAATGTGAGTATATGCATCCTTTAGATCTGGAGAACAAAGCCAATCCTGATTTTGAAGGTATGGCAGAAGAGTTCCCAGAGAAATCATTTTGAACTTTTCTCGGAACAGATATTTGTTCAATACTCTGAGGTCCAGAATGGGTCTGTGTCCTCCTGTTTTCTTTGGAATAAGAAAATAGGGGGAGTAGAACCCTGCAGTGTCTCCCACATTCTGAGCATCAAATCATGAAGAATTTCATGAATGGGCAGAGTGGATGCTTCCTTGGGAGCCTTAGGGTACTGCAGAATTTCCAATTCCTTTGCTCTAGGTTCTTTTTCAGGAGCTACTGTGATTGAAAGGCCTCGGGCCACATCACGAATAAAATCCTGAAAAGACATGTCTTCCAGAGGAGACATTCTGCATTGGGGAGAAGAGGAGTGTTCAGGGAGAAACACTCTGGTTGTTGTTGTTAAGTGCCATTGAGTCGGAGTCGACTCATGGCGACCATCTGGATAGCTATCCTAAATTGTGTTCGGTCTTGAGTCAGGCGGCTCATTGTTGACAGACTGGTACCTGTAGCTGCTGTTATTGTATCGATCCATCTCAGTGCTGGCCATGATGCCTTTCTCTAATGATCTCTCTCTTCGCATGATGTGTCCAAAGTATGAAAGTCGAAGTCTTGTCATCTGAGCTTCTAAAGAAAGCTTAGGTTTGATCTCCTCTAGTACTGACTGGTTTGTTCTTCGGACAGTCCATGGTATACACAGTATTCGCCACCAGCCCCATAATTCAAAGGCATCAATTTTCTTCCTGTCTATCTTTTTCACTGTCCAGCTTTCACATCCATATGATGTTATTGAAAATACCATGGCTTGAACAAGTCGAATCTTTGTATGGAGAGAGACATCTCTGCTCTTGAGAATCTTATCTAGGTCTTTCATAGCCATTCTGCCAAGAGCAATGCATTGTTTGATTTCTTGACTGCTTGTTGCTTCTTTATTGATAGTTGATCCAAGTAGATTAAAGTTGTTCACGATTTCAATTTCTTCTCCTTCAACGATGAACCTGTTGATTATGCCAGTTGTCATGATCTTTGTCTTCTTTACATTAAGATGCAGGCCCATTTTGAGACTATATTCTTTGATTGTGAGAAGCAAATGTTTCAGATCATCTTCACTTTCAGCCAGTAATGTGGTATCATCAGCATAGCGAAGGTTGTTGATGAGTCTTCCACCAATCTTCACACCTCTGTTGTCTTCATACAATCCTGCTTCTCTGATGATTTGTTCTGCATATAAATTAAACAGGTAGGGGGAAAGTATGCAGCCTTGTCTTACACCTTTGCTTATTTTAAACCATTCTGTTTCTCCTTGTTCCGTTCGAACTGCTGCTTCTTGATCAATGTACAGATTGTGCAAGAGTACAATCAGGTGTTCTGGTATACCATGCTTCTTAATGTGGCCCAGAATTTCTCATGGTTTACACAGTCAAAAGCCTTGCTATAGTCGATAAAGCACAAATAGATATCCTTTTGGTATTCTTTAGTCTTTTCAAGGAGCCATCTCACATCCGCAATGATGTCTCTTGTTCCTCGCCCTTTCCTGAACCCTGCTTGCACTTCAGGTAGTTCTTGTTCCAGGTATGGTTGTAGTCTCTTTTGAATAATCTTCAGTAGAATCTTGCTGGCATGTGGGATCAGAGTGATTGTGCGATAATTTCCACAGTCAGTTGGATCACCTTTCTTTAGTATTGGTATAAACACAGATCTTTTCCAGTCAGTTGGCCATGATGTTGTCTTCCATATTTCTTGGCAGAGCCTTGTAAGTACGGTAAAAGCTGCATCTGATTGCTGTAATACTTCTATGGGAATTCTATCAATGCATGGTGCTTTGTTCTTTGATAAGGCTTTCATTGCTGCTTTAACTTCTTCTTTCATCACCAATGGTTCCCGATCATAAGGTACAGGTTGAAACGGCTGTTGGTCCACTTGATCTTTATCATTTAAGAACTCTGTATAGTCCTTCCACCTTTTCTTGATCTTCTCAGCATCATTCCACATTGACCCTTGAGTATCTTGTAACATTCCAATTCGAGGCTGGAACTTTTTCTTTATCTCTCTTAGCTTTAGGAAAGTCGATCTTGTTCTTCCTCTAATAGTTTCTGCTTCTATTTCCTTGCATGCATCGTTGTAGTACTTTTCCTTGTCCTGTCTTGCTGCACGTTGGAAATCTCTGTTGAGTTCTGTTATTGTCTTTCTTTCTCCTCTGGCTTTAGCTTCTCTGCGTTTCTGGGCAATTTTCAGAGTTTCTTCCGTCATCCATTTTGGCCGTTTTTGCTTTTTCACCTTTTGTAGAGACTTCTCGCTTTCTTCCAACACAACCTTCTTGATGTCATTCCATAACTCTTCTGGAGCTCTGTCATTTGTATCTAAAGCAGCAAATCAATTTTGCAGGCAGTCTTTAAATTCCAGTGGTATATTCTCAAGGTCATATTTTGCTGCATTCATGAGTGGTTTGCTCTTTTTCAACTTTAGCTTGAGTTTGCATACTAGTAGTTGATGATCTGTACCACAGTCAGCTCCAGGCTTTGTCTTTGTTGATGTTATAGAACTTTTCCATCGTTGACTTCCACAGATGTAGTCAATTTGATTTTTATACAGTCCACTGGGTGAAGTCCATGTGTACAGTCGCAACTTGTGTTGATGGAAGAAGGTGTTTGAGATGAATAGATCGTTGGTCTTGCAGAATTCTATCAGTCTTTCTCCAGCTTCATTTCTGTTGCCAAGTCCATATTTTCCAATTACTTTGCCTTCTTCTTTGTTGCCAACTTTTGCGTTCCAGTCACCCATGACTATCAGTATATCCTGTTTGCATGTTCTGTCAATTTCAGCTTGTACTTGTTCATAGAACTCTTCAATTTCATTCTCTTCTGCAGCTGTTGTTGGGGCATATACTTGAATTATAGTTGTGTTGATAGGCATTCCTCGTAGACGAATAGAGATTAAGTGTTGGCTGACTGCACTGTATTTCATTACAGTTCTTGCAAGTTTCTTCTTTATTATAAATGCAACACCATTTCTTCTTTGTCTTTCATTTCCAGCATAGTAGACCATGTGATCATCTGATGCAAAGTGCCCGATGCCAGTCCATTTGAGTTCACTGACACCCAACAGAGAATTTTATAATGTGTTTGATATGTTTAGAAGCACTTATAAGTTCTTATGCTTTTTATAATTTTAACATTTAGTCAATTTTATTTATATGTAATTAATTGATTTTTAAGTTATAATGTTTATATTTGATGTTTATTATTGTTATTTTTTGAGGTGTGTTTCCTTTAAAGACCCCCTGAAGAAGGCTTTTCCAGCCGAAACGCATAGGGGCAACTAAAAAAAGGGTTTTTACCTGAATTGGATTACCGCCAGTCTCTTTCTTGCACCTGCTTGTTTGGTCTTCTGTGTTAGAGTGCAGGTACTTGTTGCTCTCCTTGGTTCTCTACGGCTCCTTGGAAGGAGGTCCTCAGCTATAATGAAAAGGACTTACAAGATATGTTACCAGAGGACCCCTTCTTTAATCAAGAAGAAATGTGTAGTGGGATTGAAGAAGAATGGGAAAAGACTGTGCACTCTACTCAAAAATTAGTGAAGGAAGAGATGCATGCCTCATCTCTTTTGGAAAACTGTCGCCATAAAATCATCCCTAGAGGTTTGAGGATCATTAAAAAGCTCCCGGAATGTATCGAGATGATTCAGGTTTTATGGCTGACTGGATAAAAATTCTTAATAAGTGCTAGTTGGATCTCATGATGGATCTCATGATCCTTTTAATAAATACTTCATGCCGTAAGGCTGAAATTTTAAAAGAAGATGTAGAATCTAAATTATCTATGTTAAAAGATACAGACAGACAATTTGATAAGTCAAAAAGTGATTATGATAAAAATGTTTTAGAATACAAAAAAATTGTGAAAGATAGAAAGCTGAAGAAATTCAAGAGGGATGAGGAGGACTATAAAACAGGTAATGTCTATTATTGGACTAATGATACAAATTCATCTAGAAGCGTCTCAAAGAAACGCAAGTTTGACACAAAATCAGAAAGGCATAACAATATAACTCACTATTTATCTATTACAGGTAGTCCTGAACCGATTAGAAAGCGAAGTCGTAGCAATCACATAGACACCCCCGATCCGTCTGCCCCTTTGTTCTCCTCTCAAGTCGCCCCCCCCCCCCCCAAACCAACATCATCAGAAATGACGGGGTTTTTCCATGGACAATTTATGGAAAGGGGGAGAGTCCAAACACAAAAAGGAACACCCAATACAAGAATACCCACAGACATCAAGAGAGTGGAGGAGTGGCCTAGTGGTTGGGGCAAGGTACTTCAGGCCGGAAGGTCGGGGGGTTCAAATCCCACCAGAGGACAGCAACCTTGGGCCAGAAGGACTGGGGTTTCTAGTCCCACAGGTGCATCTTGGGTAAGCCACTTAACCCTCCATAGCCCATGTTCCCTGTAAAATAGTTATCTCCAAGTTATAATGCCCTGTTCAATGTAATTTCAGTTTGTTCAATGTAAACCGCACTGATGCAGAATAACACGGTATATAAGAGAATATAAATAAATAAATCCTTCACACAATCAAATGGAATTTCATTCACGGGGGAGAGGACAGAGCCATCAACAGTGGGAATATTAGAAGGTATTTTTAATTTATCAAAATATGTTCTTACACCTTTAGAGTCCTCAGTTTTACAAAAAGGATTATCTTTTGATCCTACTGCAAGACACGATTGGTTCAATATCCAAGTGAAACTTTTTAAGTTTTTTAGGAAACTCCATATAAAAGATTTTTTTTTTTTATTGAAAGGCAGCAATTAAACACACGAGAACATAAGCTATTTGCACAATACAATAGCAAAAGATAACAATACCAAAATCACAGTCAACAAGGACTAATCCAACAGAACGTCCCCTTTTTTTCCCCCCCCCCCTCCTCTCTTCCCCAGCCTCCCCACCCCGCGCACCAGCAATCCGCAGGGAGTACTCCCAGAACATTGTATCAGCCCCCCCACCCTCCAATCCCCCACCCTACCCCCAGCCCCTCCCTACCCTATCTCATCTCCCCCCCCCCCCACGTACCTCTATGCCAGCTAAAAGTGAAGGGAGCGATCCGGCCAACCAGCACACGCAGGACAAAAGGGGGAACTCCAAGAGACCAGCACACAGGTTAGCATGAGGCCCACATTCTCACCGGGTGTACAGCGCCCTTGATCAATCAGGAACCATAATGAAGGACAAAGGGTTCCCACACCTGCTCAAAGCGTGTCAAGCGCAACTTACCGGCCGCCACCCCACGCTCCATTTTATACGTGTCCCGCATCCGCTCCAGCCAGACAGAGGATGACGGAGGAAGGAACTGCTTCCATGCGGAAGCCACAGATAGCCGAGCCGCATTCAGACTGTGTCGAATCAAAGCCAGCTGAAGACCTCGCGCCCCAGGGACATTAACCCCAAAAAGGAAAATGCCCGGATCCCAGGGAATGTTCAACCCAACTAATTGTTTTAAGCGAAATTGAATCCCCCTCCAAAAGGTTCGGATGCGAGGACAAGACCACCAGACATGCGCCAGAGTACCTTTCTGTCTGCATCTCCGCCAGCACAGATCCAGAGCCCCTGGATACACTCAGGCGTCATATACCATCTATATAATAGCTTATAGTTAGTTTCACGGACATTAATCGCCACAGAACTCTTCCACAGCCTGCCCTCCACCTGTTCCCATTGCTGCTCAGAGTAACTGAGACTCAAATCAGAATTCCATTGTTCTCTATACTTGCCTAATCTCGGTTGCTGCGCTTGCAACTGGGCACACAAGGCAGCTATAAGACCTTTTGTAGTAGTGCACCCCTCGCAAAAACGCTCTATATCCGTCAGGTCCCGGGCCACATGAGGGCGAATGGATCTAGCCTGAACCCAGTGAGCCACTTGCGTGTATTGAAAAACATGACTGTCGGGAAGGTCAAATTCCTCCTGGAGCGTACGAAACGATTGCAACCTACCCTCATCGAACAATTGCCCAGCACGACTAAGGCCCTTATGCCCCCAAATCCGGAAAACCGCGTCCGTCAACCCAGGGGGAAACGTAGCATTATCCACTATAGGCGCCAGAGGGGTCAGATCTACCCCCCGAGGCCGAAACGATTGGTCCCAGCAGCAGAGGGTATGTAGGATATATGGATTACTTAAACGCTGTCCACTCCGCAATTTGGGACCAAGCCACAGCCGATCCCCCAGTCCCGCTCCCCCCGCAATATTCATTTCCAATTGTACCCAACGCTTGGAGCTATCCGAGGTTATCCATTCCACTCCGGCATGACACTGCGCCACCACATAGTACCAATGAAGATTGGGCGCCCCCATGCCCCCAGAGCACGTGCACGTATAAAGAATTTGGCGCGCTATACGCGGCCGACGGTATTGCCAGATAAACTTCATGAGCATGGTTTGCCAGGTGGCCAATATTCCCCGAGACAATGGTATAGGAAGGACCTGGAAGAGGTACAAAAACCGGGGGACGACCATCATCTTCACCACCGCTATACGCCCAAACCAGGATAACGTCAGGCTGGCCCAGGACTCCAGATCGCGCCGAATCTGTCGGAGTAGCAGATCATAGTTGGCATTAAAAAGTGCCATCCGCTCCACCATCATGTTCACACCTAAATAGCGAATAGCACCTGTCACCCACCGAAAGGGGTAGGCAGCCCGTAGATCCTCACAAACCTCCTCTGGAACCCCAACATTAAGAATCTCAGATTTAGTGTAGTTGATTTTGAATCCAGACACCTGGGAGAAGGCCTCAAAGAGCTGCATGGCAACAGAGAGGGACGTAGTGGGATTCACCAGTGAAAATATGATATCATCCACAAAGAGTGCAATCCTGTAATCAGTAGGGCCCACACGAACACCCCTTATGCCCGGATGTTTGCGAAAGCTTTGCGCCAAGGGTTCCATCACCAGAGCAAACAGCGGCGACAGAGGACATCCCTGATGAGTACCCCTTTCCAGCGGAAAATTCCTCGATTGACCCCCGTTCACACGCCTTAGGGTCTTGATATAAGCTATGGACCCAACGAATAAAGTTAGGACCAAACCCCATCGCATCTAACATGCACCAGAGATAGCCCCAGCTAACACGGTCAAAGGCCTTCTCAGCGTCAACTCCCACCACTAGCGTCGGTTGTGAGCCCTGTTGAGCAGCATGAATAACCTGTAGCATTCGCCTAATATTATACGCTGCCTGACGGCCCGGCACAAACCCAACTTGGTCCGGGTGGACTAAAACTGGAAGAACCCGGTTCAAACGCACAGCCAGTGCTGGGGGCAGTATTTTAACATCTGTGTTTAGTAGGGAGATGGGGCGGTACGAGGCGGCTTCCTGCAAGGGCTTACCCGGTTTAGGAAGCATTGCTATCAAAGCCTCACGTTGAGATGGAGGGAGGGGCGCCCCCCCGCAAAACCTCATTAAAGAGTACTACCAGTGTCGGAGCTAACTGAGCACGGAATTTTTTATAATACTCCGCAGGAAAGCCATCACTACCCGGCGCTCCCCCGTTTTTTAACCGTCGGATTGCGAATTCCACCTCTTCCACAGTAAGTTCCATATCTAATTGATCCCGATTTGAGTCAGTCAACCGCGGCAAAGCAACAGTCCGCAGGAACTCCTGCACATGGGCCGAATCGAAAGGCTCAGCTTTATATAACTGTTCCAGAAACATAGCGAAAACATTGCGTATCTCCCGGGATACCACTCTCCTTTGCCCCCCGGAATCTCGAAGTTCACGAACCACCCTCATAGTTTGCTGCTGCCGGAGTCTTAAGGCTAGAAAACGACCTGTCTTATTCCCCTGTTCATAAAAAGTTTGTCACAATTTCCGATGTTTATTATCCAGTTCTCTTTGTAGGCACACATCTAAGTTAGCACGGGCCACCCGCCATTGGCGCAGGACCCATTTAGAGCCCGTCCGGGCATTCTCCAAGCGTAGCCGGGAAGAATCCCCCACCAGTTGGCAATATTCCCGTCTCTGAGCCCTCCGCGTGCGAGCCGCTTCCGCTATTAGTCGTCCCCGAGCCGTAGCCTTAAAGGCATCCCAGACCATGGGGAGCGAAACCTCTCCAGTCATTTAACTCAAAAAAGTCGGTTATGAAGCAGCCATGCTCCTGAACCGAGCACTGTTGCCGCAGAAATCGTGTGTCTAATCGCCAAAGCCAGTGGCGCGCACTGCATAGATCCGCCGGAAGAGTAATCCAGCACGGGGGGGTCAATGCCCCATGCCCAGCCTCCACTCTCTCATCCATCAGGCGTTGATCCAATAGAAAATAATCTATGCGGGTATGCACCTGATGAACGGGTGAGTAATATGTATAGCTTTTCTCCCCTTCATGTGTATCTCTCCAGACATCACGCAAGCCTAAGTCCAGCATAAGGTTCTGTAACGCCTTACCGGGCCCACCCGCGACCCTCCCAACGCTACCCGTTGAATCTAAGTGTGGTACCATGTGGGCATTACAATCCCCGCCGAGTATAATAGGGCCTTTCACGAAGTCAGCTAACAAGGTTTTCAGCCACGCAAAGAAGGTTCCTTGACCTTCATTAGGGGCGTAGATGTTAGCTAGCATTAATAGATGGCCTCCAAGCGCACATTCACAAAAAGCCACCTTCCCAAAGTATCTTTTTTAACCTCCTCCACCCTGAGAGATAAGCACTGATGGAACAGCAGGGCCACACCGTGTTTCTTCTGTCCATTCAAGTCCGATGCTACCCACACCTCATTGTAAGGATTACGCTTTAACCACCCCTGAGTACTAGTACAGAGATGTGTCTCCTGTAAAAACACAATGTCCCCTTTCAAGGATCTCAATTCCGAAAACAGCAAAGAACGCTTTCTAGGGGAATTAAGACCTTTTACATTCAAAGAAATCATTTTCAACATTGATAATCAATCACCTTGCCCCCACCGCCCCTTCCCTTCCCCCCTGCCCGCAAAGTTCACACCCCTCACCCTTAGCAAGTTGAGTAATCCAAAACCCATAAACCGCCGAGCGGTCTGCGGAGGATCGCCCCCTCTACCCCAACGCTCCCTATTCCATGAAAAAAAACTAAAACCCCTACCCCCCACACCCAATCCCCTACCCTCCCCTAGCTGTACTAGCCCCCCTCCTCCCCCACCCCCTTCCCGTCAGTACCCCCTGCCTGCCAGAAAAGAAACAGGACACGGTTAGACTGACCCCAAACTCAGCTCCGTCCGGGCCCCCTTACAGCAAGAATATGAGCAAGTAATGCAACATCATTTCCCCCTTTTTTTTTTTACAACTCACCATTAGAGCAGTGTTCCAATTCTGCCCCTCTCCATAACACCACCATTCCCCCTTCCGCCCCCATATAGCAAAGAGCAAATACCCAAATCCCCTCAAAATCTGAAACCTGTAGTACAACAAGAACCAAAGTGGGGGACAGCGAGGTTTTACAATGCTGGTCTGGCAAGCTTAATTTCAGGACCAGAAAACCCCTAAGCAGCCCCCCCAGGACAAGTGGTCAAATACTCATGATCCAAGGAGGTTCAAATAGGTCTTCCCACCCGAGTCCACTTCGAGTGCTGAGGCTTAGGGGGTGGAAGCATTGGCAGCGCATTATCTTCCACAAGACCCGCCTGGCACAGTGCTCTCCAAGCCTCGGTATGGTCTTTCGCTGAGATCTTTTTATTTCCCAAGAGGAAGTTCATCCGGAACGGAAAGAACCAGGAATAGCGAATCCCTTTATTGTTCAGGACCACCGTGATTGGTTTCATCTCCCTCCGATGAGCCAGCCTAAATGCCGAAAAGTCCTGATATACGGTTACAGCTGCCTCCTGAAACTGGATCATTTTTTTCTCCCGCCCCCTTCGTAGGAGAAGCTCTTCATCAGTATGCCGCAAGAATCTAGCAATAACATCCCGGGGCTGATTGTTAGGGGGCTTCCCCAAGGCACGGTGCACTCGCTCAATCTCCATTCCAGGCCCATGGGTGGCCAGCTCCTCTGCTGTGAGTAATTCACCTATCAAAGTTTTGAGCACCACCAGCAGGTCTTCAGCGCCCCCCACGGCCTCTGGAATTCCTCGAAACCGCACATTGTTACGACGGGATCGGTTTTCAATGTCATCAATTTTATAGGTCAGTTCCATTGCTTGCGAACGTTGTCTATCAATAGCACATTGTAAATCCACCAGGGCACCATCAGGATCATCAACTTTTGTCTCGACCTCTTCCACTCATGTACCCAGGTCTTTTATGTCACTCCTGAGTTCCGCGATTGTGCTCATCACTTCCTCGCGCATGGAGCGGAATTCACCAGCCAAATCCTCAAAGCCCCTTCGAAGCTCCCATTGAAGAAGGGCATGCGATGACAGAGCCCCAGGGCCCAGATCATTTTCACTCACTGTATCACCAGAACCCTCCGAGGGTTGTCTACTGGTCGGGCTGGTCTGGGAGCCACTCTTGCCCAGCAGATGCTGAGAGGACCGCATCCCCTCCCGAACTTCGAGTCCCCTAGTCTTGGCAGCCATGCGGAGACTTAACAGTCCTTCAGCCCTATGGTATGCAGGAGCCAGCAGCAGGGAGGCAAGTGGTAGTTATCAGTTGGGTGAGCAAGAAGAGAGAATAGAAGTGTAGGAAAGTCCCACTCTTGAGCAGTAGAGGGCGCTCCAGGTCCACTTAATGTAGTAAGGTCCACCAAGCACAGAGAGGATCTGATCCCAACTAGGGTTGCCAACTTTTTCACCGAGAAAAACCCGACACCTGTGGCTCGCCATGCTCCACCCATTCTCTGCCCCACCCCCAGCTCCACCCACAAAAATTACCGAGGATACGTGTAGGCTAACTTCCTTGGTCAGATAATAATTAAACTGGGAACCCCAAAATCCAAACATGAAATGTACAACACTGGAGAAATAAAACTATAAAGTAATTTCCTCTTGCACTAAACAAAAACGCAAAGATTTTAGCAAAACACACTTCCCAGACCAGACATATTCCAGTTAATAAATTCAAAATAAAAAGTATTTTTCTACCTTCTGTTTGGGCATTTTATTTTTCAGTTGCAATTGCTCCAGTCACTTTCTTCTGGTTTCTTCATGTCTTCTGCGAGCTATCCATTTGTCCTTTCTTCTCTTTTAGATGTTTTCCATTCTCTCTCTATTTCTGCTTTAACATACTGATTGTTTCCCTTTTGCTCTTTCCCCCAATTCTTTCCTTATTCCTTTATCATCCATTTAAATTTCACCCTTCCATTCTCAAGCCCCTCTTACTCTCCCAATACCCAGCCCATCATAGACTTTTCTTCCACAAAAAATATTTTTCCCCTCTCCATTCTCATTCCCCATCCATTCTAGTCCTCCCCCAAAATCAGTTCCCTTATAGTTCTAGACCCACCCAGCATCCACTCCCTTCTAGTCCCATTCTCCCATGCCCCACATCAGCCCATTTCCAGTCCTATTCCAGCTCTTCATCAGCCCATTTCCAGTGCTAGCCCTCACATCACAGGCCATTTCCAGTCCTAGCCCCCCCCCCCAATCACAGCCCATTTCCAGTCCAAGTCCCCCATCACAGCCTATTTCCAGTCCTAGGCCCCCCCCCATCACATCCCATTTGCAGTCCGAGTCCCCCCCACACCATCACAGCCCATTTGCAGTCCTAGCCCCCCTAATCGCAGCCTATTTCCAGTCCAAGTTCCCCCTCCCTCCACCATAGCCCATTTCCAGTCCAAGTTCCCCCCCCCCCATAGCCCTTTTCCAGTCCAGGTCCCCCTCCCCATCACAACCCATTTCCAGTCCAAGTCCCCCCGCCATCGCCCTTTTCCAGTCCAGGTCCCCCTTTCCATCACAACCCATTTCCAGTTCATGTCCCCCCCCCCCATAGCCCTTTTCCAGTCCAGGTCCCCCTCCCCATCACAACCCAATTCCAGTCCCTGTCCCCACCCCCCCCATAGTCCTTTTCCAGTCCAGGTCCCCCTCCCCATCACAACCCATTTCCAGTCCAGGTCCCCCCCCATAGCCCTTTTACTGTCCAGGTCCCCCCCCCCCCCCATCACAGCCCATTTCTTTCCAGTCCAAGTCCCCCCCCATAGCCCTTTTCCAGTCCAGGTCCCCCCCCCACACAGCCCATTTGTAGTCCTCGCCCCCCCCCCCCCCATCACAGCCCATGCAGTCCTTGGCCTCCCCCCCCCCCCGACCAGCACTGCAGCTGTCTGAGGGGCTTTAGAGGGAGCCGGGGAAGCCCGCGCAAGGCCCCGGCTCCCTCTGTACAACCACCAGGATGAAGAGCCTTTTCCTTCACGCTGGCAGTTGTTTCTGTGAAGCCGCGAATGCTGGGAAAGGTTAAAGGGTATTGCCTTTAACCTTTCTCAGAAATCGCAGCTTTACAGAAACAGCCGCCAGCATGAAGGAAAAGGATCTTCACGCTGGCGGTTTTACAGAGGGAGCTGGGGCCTCACGCGAGCTTACCCGGCTCCCTCTGAAGCCCTCTGGTGTGTGGGCCGGCCCTGGGTAGTACTTTTTTGGACTTCAGGTTGGAAGAAAAGCCGGTTTTTTGCTCTGGCCGCTCCCGATCTTTCGGACAGAGCAAAAAAACGGCTTTTCAATGGCCGGTTTTACATCTGCGCCGGCAGTCGGCCTGGCCATGGAAAAACTGGCCAGGCCGGCTGAAAACTGGCCAGTTGGCAACCCTAATCCCAACGCAATAATACAAGTTCAGCCAGACCAGCAGAATGTAGAGAGAGAGTGAGTCCAGGGTAGCTGTCACTGAATCAACTGCACAAGGCAGGTGGCTTACCGGACCGGGCGCAGAGACTGGGCAGAAGAGGAGTCATCAATCCCAGCAGTACTCTCCGGGGACGTAGCACTTCATGGAGCCAGCTGCTGGTTCGTCGATTATAGCCCACATGATCTTTTCCCAGCTAGACTGATTGGAACACAAAGAAGGCCATGCGTTCCAAGACCACGCAGTAATGGCCGCCTGTGTACCCAGCCAGGCCGTGGGCACCCGCAAAGCTCCACCACACCGAGCACTGCGGCACTCTCACCTCCTAAGATCGCAATCATTGCAGGCACAGTCAAGGGAGGCAAACAAACAAGGCAGTAGTGTCACTGGGGCTCCGATCACTCTTTCCTCTCCAGGTCCCAGCCGCACAGCTACAATCAATCTTCTCACTCTCCCCAGACAGCAATGCTCTAAAGAAGAAGGGGCAAAGATTTCAGCACAAAATCGCCAGGAGAGGAGGGCTGATTTTAGCAGCGTCGGCAGCCGGCAATGGAACAGCAGATCCAACTGTGGGGTAGCCCATCTCCGGACTGTAAAGCACACCACAGACCTCCGATCAGCTCAGCAGGGCACAGTTGGAATCGCCAGACTCACAGCACGCAGGATCGTGTAAGCTCGGGGGATTTTCTCTGCAGAAATGCAATTGTTAGCTTAATGATGGGGGAACCCAGGACGGAGCTAATCTAAAATGCGGCCATTCTTTAGCGAGCTCACTAGCGCCCCCTCATAAAAGATTTTTTTTAAACAACATGAAGAGGTCCACAGTGATCCTTCTGTCATTAAAAATCCTTCCTCTTGGATGCCTCCAAGAACAGACAATGCCATCATTGACACTTTTCAAAAAGTAGTATTCCACGAGGTACAAAATATGTATGATAAAAAGAAATAGCATACCTTTTTTAATCCTAATCAGGAAGAAAAAAAAAGCACTTACCTGTCTGAAAAATAATTTCAAAATCATTATAAAACCAGCAAAGGAGGGGCGCTTGTGATACAAGATAGAGACATTTATATTCAAGAGATTTTACATCAGGTTAAGGACACATCCTATTATAAAAGATTACGTGACAACCCTACTCCTACTCTAAAGAACCAGGTTGATATACTTATTTATATGGGTGAACAGGCCGGCTACCTTACACAAAAAGAATGTCAATTTCTCACTGTGACGTGTCCGGTCATGGCCACCATTTACGTTTTGCCCAAGATACATAAATCTTTGGAAGGTCCACCAGGCAGACCCATAATATCAGCCATCGGGTCCCTTTTCAAACCTATATCCAAATTTTTGGATGTTTATCTTTGTCCATTCGTACAGCTGACACCATCTTATGTAAGAGACTCATCACATATGATTCAAATGTTAAGTATGTATCAAGGAACCCACACGGGGATCCTTTTGGTAACTTTGGACATAAAATCCTTATATACCAACATTCCTCAAAATGCAGCAATTGATATTTTGGAAAATTATCTTATAACAAGACCCAGACCAGTCCGTACTCCCACTTGTTTTCTTATGCAATTGGCTTCTTTGATATTATGCAATAACTCTTTTTGTTTTCAGGATCTTTATTACCAACAGTTAAGGGGCGTTGCGATAGGCTCCTCTGTAGCTCTGGATGTCGCCAACCTTTATGTTTCTAATTTTGAACACATTTTTTTGACCACACATTCTTATCAAGCACAGATAAATATGTGGAAACGTTACATCGATGATGTATTTCTTATATGGGAAGGCACTGAGAGTCATTTACTTGATTTTATCAATTGGCTTAATTCATGTGACCTACATTTACAGTTTGATTTCTCTTACAGTCCAGACCAAATAGCATACCTCAATATATTGATCAAAAACTCACCTGAGGGATTTATAACCACAATCTATCGGAAGCCTACCGATAGGAATTCACTCTTACATTTTAGCAGCTTTCATAACTGTTCCCTAAAGGAGAATTTGCCCATGAGTCAATTTTTAAGAATTTGTAGACTTTGCCCTAAAGACGAAGATTTTGAAACTCATGCGGTAGATATGAGCAAGAGATTTAAGGATCGGGGTTACCCATCTGGATGTATTAAAAAAGCCTTACATCACGCCAGATCAGATAGAACCGTACTTTTACAGGGCCGTGTCCCTGAAAAAACTGATAACATCATTTGCACGCTTACATTTTCTGAACATTCTAGAGACATTGCCAGAATTTTGAGAAGAGCATGGCATATCCTGGAGCCCCTTCCTTTTTTAAAAGATACAAAGCTCCTTGTGGCCTATAAGAGAAATTCTAATTTGAGGGATATACTGGTACCATCTGCCCTTAACAAACCTTGGTTTACACCAAAAGCATTTGGACACTTCAAGTGTGGAAAATGCTGTGTCTGTGAGAATCCATTCGTAACAAAAAAAGACTTTGTAAATCCAGGTTCTACATATAAAGTGTACTTAAAAGATTTTTCCAATTGTGAAACTGCAAATGTAATTTACTTGATCATTTGTCCTTGTAATTTATGTTATATTGGTAAAACTAAAAGAAGCATTAAAACACATATAATCAAACATAAAAGCAACATCCGTAGAAAAGTGATGGATAAGCCTCTAGTAGAACATTGGGTTAAAGCCCAACACTCACTCTCTGATCTTCATTTTTTGGTTCTTAAAGTAGTACAGCCTCACTGGCGGGGAGGAAACTTGGATAAGCTCCTTCTACGCCTGGAAAGCACAGTTACTTACCTGTAACAGGTGATCTCTGGGAACAGCAGGAATAAGTCTTCACATATGGGTATCGTCGGTACCGACGGAGCCTGCGCGGGAATGCTCCCCAGCGTCCAAAAGGAAAGCTTTTGGGAGCATCCCACAGTGCCTGCGCACTGCCTTCCCGCCTTTCCTAACCGCCTCTCTCCAGTTTGAGTTTTAAGCTGAGACAAAGAGAGAGAGAGAGAGAGAGAAAGGAAAGGAAAGATAGAGAGATACAACTCCTAGGGGAGGTGGGTGGGTTGTGAAGACTTATTCCTGCTGTTCCCAGAGATCACCTGTTACAGGTAAGTAACTGTGCTATCTCCAGGAACAAGCAGGAATGAGTCTTCACATATGGGGACTCCCCAGCTAGAGATGCCAGGGAGATCCCCAAGGTTGTGAGTCCCTGAGAAGGGCTCTACCTCCCCCTATGGATCTCAGGCATCCAACCAGGGATGGGGGGTAGGAGTTGATTAGGTATGGAACAGGTGTTTGAGAACAGCCTGACCAAACAAGGCATCCCGGCGGGAGTCCTTGTCCAAGCAATAATGGGCTGTAAAGGTATGAACCGAGGCCCAGGTGGCCGCTCGACAGATTTGGTCGATGGACACAGAATTTAGATGAGCCATAGAGGCTGCCATGGCCCTCACATTATGAGCTGTGACATGGCTCTCCAGAGAAAGGTTCTTACTCTGGTAGGCAAAAGAAATACACTGAGCAATCCAATTGGACAGAGTTCTCTTAGAGACTGGAAGTCCTAAATGAGAGGGATCGAAAGCAACAAAGAGTTGAGAGGACTTTCTATGTTGCTGTGTCCTTTGTAAGTAAAAAGAAAGCGCTCTCTTACAATCCAGGGTATGGAGATTCCTCTCTGCACTTGATGCATGAGGTCCTGGAAAAAAGACAGGTAAATATACCTCCTGGTTCAGATGAAAAGGTGAGACCACTTTAGGCATAAAGTGTGGATTGGTCCTGAGGACTACCTTGTCATGATGGAACCTTGTATAAGGAGGATTAGCCACCAAGGCTTGCAGCTCACTGATGCGGCGAGCTGAAGTGACTGCAATGAGAAAAATAACCTTCCAGGAAAGGAATTTCAAGGAGGTAGTGGCTAAGGGTTCAGAGGGTGGCTGCATAAGCTGGCCAAGTATCAGATTCAAGTGCCATGCCACTGGAGGTGGTCTAATGGGAGGTTTAGTTAAAAGAAGGCCTCTCATGAATCTTGCTATAAGAGGATGAGAGGAAATAGGCTGTCCATTGAGAGGTTTAAGGGATGCTGCAATAGCACTCAAATGGACTCTTACTGAATTTGTTTTAAGGCCTGCATGGGATAAATGCAGCAAATACTCTAGTAAAGAATTCAGAGGTATTGCAAGAGGGTTAAGACCCTTCTCTGCACACCAAATGGTAAACCTTTTCCATTTAAAAGCATAGGAACGTCTAGTGGAAGGCTTTCTGGAAGCATGAAGGATATCCTTCACTTGCTGAAAAAGATGCAAATCTTGAAGGTCTAGGCCTTCAGCAACCAGGCTCTGAGGTGAAGAGACTGGGGATTTGGGTGCCACAACGTTCCCTCCTCCTGGGACAGGAGGTCTGGAGCAGATCCCAAGTCCAGGGAGGGAGCTTGAGAGAGATGCAGAAGTAGAGGGTACCACACTTGGCGTGGCCAATGTGGTGCTATGAGGATCATAGACCCCTTGTCTCTCTGAAGTTTGAACAGTGTCTTGGGAATTAGGGGAATGGGTGGAAAGGCATAGAGGAAGTCTTGCCCCCAATGAAGGAGGAAGGCATCCCTGGCCTGAACTCCCTGACATGGAATCCCGGAACAGAACCGGGGAAGTTTGGCATTCCACGGACTTGCAAAGAGGTCTATGTCCGGGGTTCCCCAAATTCGGAAGATCCTGGCTATCTGGTCCCCATGGAGGGACCATTCGTGTGGAAGCAGAACTCGACTGAGTCTGTCTGCCCAAGAGTTTTGAACCCCTGGAAGATACACTGCCATGAGATGAATTTGATGCTCTCTGGCGAAGGCCCACAATCTCAGAGCTTCGTTGCAAAGTGACAGAGAGCCAGTCCCGCCCTACTTGTTCACGTAGAACATAGCTACTTGGTTGTCCATGTGGATGAGGACCGTCTTGTAGCTGAGCAGGGTGTGGAAGACTCTGAGAGCTAGAAAAATTGCTCTGAGCTCTAAGAGGTTGATATGTAGAGATGTCTCCTGTGGAGACCAGATGCCTTGAGTGGAGAGATCTTGTAGATGAGCTCCCCAACCTCTTGGAGAGGCGTCTGTTGTAAGGGTTGCTTGGGGTAACACCTGTTGAAAGGGGGACCCCAGCAACAGATTTTGAGTGGACTTCCACCACTGCAGAGAGCAAAAGAGGCGACTGGAGGTTGCCATTTTGTCTGACAGGTACCCTGATGCCTGGGTCCATTGAGTGGACAGAGTCCACTGAGCTGCCCTCATGTGAAGGCGAGCGTAAGGAACCACATGCACAGTGGATGCCATGTGGCCTAACAGTTGTAACATCTCTCGAGCAGTTAAATGGGATTTTAATTGAATTTGTGAGGCTAACTGCACCAAGCGTAGTCAACGGGCCTGGGGAAGATAGGCCCTTGCAGTTGTGGTATCCAGCAAGGCCCCTATGAACTCTAGAGACTGAGTAGGGGTGAGATGGGATTTTGGGATGTTTATTACAAGTCCCAGATACTGAAGAGCACGCCTTGTGCAGGCTAGGGAAGTCTGGGCCTCTGACTGGGATGGAGCTTGGATGAGCCAGTCGTCCAGATATGGGAATATGAATATCCCTAGAGTGCGTAAAAATGCAGCTACTACTGCCATGCATTTTGTGAACACTCTTGGTGCAGAGGCCAGACCGAAAGGAAGCACTTTGTATTGGTAGTGCTTTCCTCGATAAAGGAACCGAAGGAACCTTCTGTGTGTTGGATGGATGAGGATATGGGTGTACGCATCCTTGAGGTCTAGAGAACAAAGCCAATCCTGACTCTGAATGTATGGAAGGAGAGCACCAAGAGAAATCATCTTGAATTTCTCTTTGCATAGAAACTTGTTCAATTCTCTGAGATCTAGTATGGGTCTGTAGCCCCCTGTTTTCTTTGGGATAGGAAAGTAGGGGGAGTAGAACCCTGAGCCCTGTTGAAGAAGGGGTACTTCTTCTATTGCCCCATGGGCAAGAAGGGTAACAATCTCCTGACCCAGAAGGTCGAGGAGAGGTGTTGGAGAATTGAACTGTCTCACCATGGTGTGAGGAGGAAGGTTTAAGAAATGAAGCTTGTATCCCTCCCTTATAATGGAGAGGGTCCATTGCTCTGCTGTGATTTGTTCCCACCTGGGAGCAAAGTGAGCTAACCTTCCTGGAATGGTGAGAGGCTCTGGTTCTTTTAGAGTCAGAAAGGCTAAGTTCTCTAGTTGAAAGTCAAAGGCCCTGAGGAGGCTGAGGCTGTTGGGCCGTAGCAGCCCTTGCAGCCTTAGGCTTGGCCTGTTTAGGTTGTTGCTGTCGCTTTGCAGTAAAACGACCTGCAGAAGACGCCTGTTGACCATAAACAGGATAATATCGCCCCTTTTTGGGAAAAAATCCCTTTTTGAACAACCTTTTCTTAACAGGAGCAGAAGTAGACTTTGAAAGTCTATCTAAAGCAGAATTTTCAGCATCCATCTGAGTGGCCTTTGCTTGCCAATCTTTGCCAAAAAGGTTTTCACCTGTACAAGGAAGATTTCCTAGTCCATCCTGAACCCAGGGTTCCAAATCAGAAGCTTGTAGCCAAGCAACTCTGCGTGCACCTATGGCAATAGCCGAGGCTCTGCTAGCACACTCAAAAGAGTCAAAGGCTGCACGGTTAGAAAACTTGGAAACATCCTGGGCATGTTTAAGCCAGGTGAGAAACTCCTCTCTTTTATCTTCTGAAACAAAAGGAGATAAAGTTTGTAGGTGATCTGTAACTTCTTTTAGAAACATCCCCATATAGAGACTATAGGAGTTGATTCTAGCAACAAGCATATTGGCCTGGAAAATTCTCCTGCCAAAAGCATCTAAGGTTTTGCATTCTCTTCCTGGAGGATTAGATGAGTGCCTTTTTGCACTCTTTATCCTCTTCATAGCAGACTCCACCACAATAGAGTGGTGAGGAAGCTGAGTCTTATGAAAGCCAGGACAAGGAGGAACACGGTACATGGTGTCCAACCTACGAGAATGAGGGGAGATGGTGAGAGGTGTCTCCCATATGCCCAACATGTGATCATAAAGGATCTCATGAATTGGTAAAGTAGCTGCCTCTTTAGGAGCCTTAGGATATTGTAAGATATCCAATTTTTTGGCTCTAGGCTCTGCCTCAGGGGCCACTGAAATGGAGAGGCCCCTGGCCACTTCTCTAATGAAGTCTTGAAAAGACAAGTCTTCTGGAGGAGACATTCTTCTTTTTGGAGAAGAGGGCTCCTGAGGAAGGAGTACCGATGCTTCGACAGAAACCTCTGATTCATCAGAGTCTTCAGAGGAATCGAAGTATCGCCTATCTGGATGCTCTTGCAGAGCCCGATATGCGTACCGAGTGGTATCGACATCAGGAGTGATCGGTACCGATGGGCATCACAGAACAGGGTACCACTGCAGTCGACACCGAAGCCGATGTCGATGCAATCGGTACCAGCACCGGAACCGATATCGGTGCTGGTGCCGGAACCGGTACCGACAACGGAGTTTGTTGCGGTACCGGAGGCGTCGCAGCTTGTATGAATGCTGTAATGGCACGCTGCATGGTCAGAATATTCTGATCCATCGACGCCACCAATGTCTGGATGTCGGTACCAGTGGGAACCACTGGTACCCCAGAACATGGCAACAGGTGATCGGTCGAGGCCGAGTCATCGATGTCAACCTGTGACTCCATAGATAAAGCTTTGGAAGCCGGAGCCTCCCGCCGGGGTAATTTTGCCGGTGTGGATTCCTCGAGAGCAAGCCCGGAGGCATCTCCATACTTAGAGGGAGATCTACCCTTCAAGGACCGGCTGGACTTGAGTTTGGTTACCTGAGATCCATGGGAGGAAGAAGCAGCCCTGGAAGACGTTGATGCTACCGAAGCTGCATCAGAGGGAAACAGGGTACTGAGCTTGGCTGCTCGATTCTGTAGACCTCTTTTAGACATCATGGAACAGGACTCACAATCCGTGATGGAGTGGTCAGGACCCAAACATTTTAGACACCAGTCATGGGTGTCAGTGACAGAAATAGTGCCGCTGCACTTCATGCACTTTTTAAACCCGGAAGCGGGCTTCTCCATGAGAAGAATTTCTCATAGGCCTAAGGCCAAAAGAAAAATGCACAGAAGTGAAAATAGTAGTCTTTTTTTTTTTTCAGAAGAAAGAAAGACCGGCGGTATCGGTCCGACGTCGAAGAAGGCAGACGCGCGACCAAAGAAATAAAATAAAATGAACTTCTTCAGCGGTGACAGGAACACGACCTGCTGGCTCCGCGGAAAAGAAGAACTGGAGAGAGGCGGTTAGGAAAGGCGGGAAGGCAGCGCGCAGGCGCTGTGGGATGCTCCCAAAAGCTTTCCTTTTGGATGCTGGGGAGCGTTCCCGCGCAGGCTCCGTCGGTACCGACGATACCCATATGTGAAGACTCATTCCTGCTTGTTCCTGGAGATCAAAGATTTATATATGAACTTTGCACTTTACATCCTTTGGGCCTTAATCAAGAAGTAGACCTGTCTGTTTTTCTATGAAAGATCTTGTGCACTTTTCTCTGTTTTCCTCTTTTTTTTTCATTCTCCCTTTCCTTTCTTCCTTCCCCCCTTCCCGTTCTCTTTCCTATCCCCTTCTCCTCCCCCCTTTTTTCCCCTCCTCCCTTCCCTCCCTCCTCCCCTTTCCTTCCCTTCTCTCCTTCTTCCCTCCTTTTCCCTTCCCCCTCCCTCCTTTTACCCCTCTGACCTTCTCCCCTTCCCTTCTCTTTCCCCTCCCCCTCCCTCCTTTTCCCCCCTCCCTCTTCCCTTTCCTTCCCCTTGTCCTCCTTATCCTTTCCTTCCTTCTCTTCTGCCTTTTTTCTGAATGGTCATTAGACAAGTGCCTTATTTTAGAAGCAATACACATCGAATCCTGCACAAAATGGCAAAGTTCCTTTATTATTTTTTGTTTAATTTTAACATTGAGTAATTCTGCTCAGAATAACAGGTACCGGCTATATTTTTCTCAGTCTATACCCAAGGTGCCGTTTTAAAGCAAGTTCCTTTGCGCTGTACGATTGCGCAATCATGACCCTTCACCTCACTAGGGTGGGAAAACGCGTATATTTCTGAGCAGTCACAAGTAACACGTTCCATTTCAAAGCAGTAAGCAGTGAAGCTTGCGGCAAACGGTAAGCTCTTCCTATTTCTCGGTTAAATAACCTAATCCATATTGCTAGCTTTTGTTTTTCATCTTTTCTCCTGGCGGGTCAACTAGGATGGAAAAATGCCTTCTTTAAATAGTCGCTAGCAGAATGTTTCAATTTAAAGCAGTAAACATGGAACTTTGCATTAAAGGCAAACTCTTTTTGTTTTTATCATCGAAAAGCTGGTATTTGGATTATGTTTACCACCAGGATTTGGTGATATTGAAAATTGTTCTCTTTTTCACTGCTTATGTACCAAAAAGGTTCTTTTTTAAAATCTTGATTTTTTTAATGTTTCTTTGTCTTGTTTTCGTCTTGATTTTCCAGCGCTTGATTTTTTCCAATGCGCATTTTGAAATGCACAATTATTTACACCTCCTTGGTGTTATTGAAATAGCACTTATACTGTCCTATAAATGTATTTTTTTTTCTTCAAACAAGTAATCAATTTTCCCCCTCTCTTTTGAGTCCTTTCATTAACATGAACGGATGTACTCCACACTGTTTTTGCTTTGCAGAATACCCGTTCTCAACACATTATAGTCTTGGTGGAAACTATGTTCATTTTACATTTTGATTAGCAATAAGAAAGAAATGATGTAGTTGTTTTTAAGGTATTAGACAAGTGCAACAATATCTGGTCTTTGTTATCATGATATTTTCATTTTCTACGTTCAGATGTTTTGTCCCATATACTGTCAGACGGCTGCCTGGGTGAGAATCTTCAGTCTTGGCAAGTGCATATATCTATATGATTTGCAAGGGATTGTGGGCAATGTAGTTCATTCACACCAGACACAGCTGCTGACAATAATTTAGTTGTGCTCTTGGGTAAAGCCAATAAGATATTTATTTATGGGGTTATTTCTCCCAACACAGATATGCTTGGTAGCACATAAATCAGGTAACTTGCTTTCAGCGTTAACTTGGAAAAACAAAGTCAAAATCAGGAAAACAACCTTTAAACTTGTCAGGCAATTAGCTAATGTTTTCTTAGCATATATCTAACAAATGAAAAGCCACAAAGAAAGAAAATAAACTGTTCTTTTCAGGTTAACTTCTGATTACTTCCCACATAGATTCAGAAGTGATTCTCTCCTAGCTCACAAGCAATTAGGTAAGGCTTAATTGCTAGCAGTCATCCAGCTGAAACCCCTTAGCTGGCTTGCTTTCTACTGTGTGGGTCAAATCCTGCTTCAGGAGCTTTTTTTGAGTAGATTAAAGAACAAATTTGTATTTCTTTGTGATGGTTGCTGTACTTTATAACAGAAACTTACCAACGGAGTTTAGATAGAGAACAGTCCATATAAACAGGATCTTCATCTGCTATTATTCCCCCTTGTTCAACAAGCATGGGTTCAATATCATGGATTGGCACAGATGAATCTCTCAATGGAGCACTTTCAGAAGAATACTTGTTTCCCCCTGCTGTCTTTCAAGGTTATAGCTAGGGCATAGATCAGTGTTCATACCTGAACTTCCATTGCTGTTAGAGTTTCTCTCTATATAGCCTGGCCAGTATGTAGTCCAGTTCTTATGTCCAGCCTTCCAATCCAGATCCGTGGACACTGGATCTCTCTTCACATACCTTCTGGCACGGGTCTTAGGGTCCCTTCCACGTGCAGCCGTCTCCCTCACAGGTAGCGTCTGGAGATTCCTAGCTCTGCAGCACCATTCCTCTGGCTTTCCCCAGTCCAATGGTGTATGCTGGCCCTTGGAATACCTCCCAGTATACGTACTGCTTTGGACTCTTCTAGACATCCCAAAGGCTTTTCTCCTCTTTCTTCCAGAGGGTCTCTTTCCCTCTCTGTCCGTCCGGTTTGGCTTCTGCTTCTGATGATCCTTCTCTGGATATCCAAGGTGATCATGAAGATCATGAAGATGGTCATCTTTAGAATAAACTCTACTCTTATTCTGCTTAGATGAGTGCTCCTCCCTAACACAGCGCAGCTGTGCTGAACCAGGCCCTGCCCTTTGAGATGAGTGCTTAGGGATTACCTCATAGCCCTCCTGATTGAACACACGTTTCCCCACTTCAGCTCCTCTAATGGCTATTGGAAACCTGGTGCATTCTGGGACTGGTAGTCTTTTATGGCAAAATTCTGCTTTCTTATTTCTACCAGAACTGACAGGTTGCTTGTTCAGAGTCACTTCACCTTTTCTATAGCTCCTTCCTGAGCTATGATAAGCTTCCTTATCACAATACTTAATCACAATCATTATGTCATTTTTACTAGCAAATTTAGATGCTTCGTTCTATAGATTTAAACATTATTGATCATTAATACTATAAATGGCGTGCTGTTTCTTCCATCATATAAATTTTAAAGACCTCTAAACTTAACGACTCCTAATGGCTAAGTCTAGTGTCTTACTTTTTCTAGATATCTCCTTTTTTAGATAGCCTATTATTTATGGTAGCTTTTATATATTTTTATATAATTTTTATTGTTCTTTTATGCCTTTATGATTTTTTCTCTATAATTATTTATTTATTCATTGTTTTACATTTAGTGATCACAGTTGTGCAGTACGAGACAGAAAAGGTATTTTTTTTAGTGTTATCTTTGTTTGTGTCCTCATCTTCCTCTCTTTTTATTGTGTTGTTTTTCAGATATATCTGGCTTATTTGATCATATGTTTTAGCTTTTTAAATATTTTTTAGCATTACTATATTTATGTTTATAAATGTTGATATCCTATTTATGTTTTTATCATTATTTATAATTATGTCTATACAACTGATCTACATCTATAGAATTTTATAATTCGTTTGATATGTTTAGAAGCACTTGTAAGTTCTTATACTTTTTATAATTTTAACATTTAGTCAATTTTATTTATATGTAATTAATTGATTTTTAAGTTATAATTTTTATATTTGATGTTTGTTATTATTGTTATTTTTTTGAGGTGTGTTTCCTCTAAAGACCCCCTGAAGAAGGCTTTTCCAGCCGAAACACGTAGGGGCAACTAAAAAAAGGGTTTTTACCTGAATTGGATTACCGCCAGTTTCTTTCTTGCACCTGCTTGTTTGGTCTTCTTTTCCTGGCTGGAGAGGTACATGGCACTGAGGAGCATCCCACTCTTGCTGGCAAAAGTGTAGAGATGGACCACTTTTTTAAAAATTTTTTATTTTTTATTTATTACAGTTTCTTTTATATTTATTTATTTAACATCTTTTATATACCGCTCTATTTATAATCAGCGCGGTTTACATAGAACAAGAAAACATCAGATAAGGTACATGTTATCTGTTTTTTACATAGAACAAGGAACAAAAACTTGGATAACCGGGGAAATTATTTACAATGAATACAACACATTGGCTATTTACATATGAACGGAATAAAGCCTAAAAGAATTTTCATAGTATGAGAGAGAGGTGTGAAAAGTTATTGGGTTAGCAGAGGTGGCGTGTTATACCGTGCTATTCGACATCCGTGCGGTTTACAATGAACATAAAAACACACATCTCACATAATTGATCTGTGCTTACAATGAACAGGTAAAATAAACTTGGATATACATTAAACAGGTTTCTTGAACAGTGAAACAGTGAACATGAGAACTATGTACAAAGCAACTAAATGCAGCTATATGTAGAGTTACTTGAAACTAGGTAAACTTTCTTGGTGAGAGGAGGTGCGAAGTGAGATTACAGTTCTGCAGATTAAGAATGTGAAGTGCATGGGTTTAAGGTGTTGGCCTGGAGTGTGGTGGTGGGTTGGTATGGGGGGGGTATCCAAAACATCGTAGTGCTGCAGAAATAGGTGATGCTTCAGTGCCTTCCTGAACTGGGGGAGGTCATTGATGGTTCTGATGCCTGATGGTAGGGCGTTCCAACATCTTCTGAGCACAGAAGGGACGACCCCATGCCCCCCTGCTTGTTGATATAGAACCTCGTGACCTGATTGTCCATCTGGATCAAAACGGTCTCATTCCACACATTTATTTATTTTACATTTCTTATATACCGCACTATTTGACATCAGCACGGTTTACATCGAACACAAAAATTCTGCACAAAAACAAGTGTCTGAGTTACAGTAAACAGGGTCAATAAACTTGGCTTGAAGGACTAGAAAGGGGGACTGTTACTTCTGGAGAGAAATCTGCAACTGTGAGTATATACTTCTGGTAATTTTCTAAAAATAATTCTTTGGATTAAAGCTACTTAATCTGTGAACCCATTGTTTTTTTGTTGGATCAGTTAGGGCCTAGTAGCAGCAATTAAAGTTTGAATTTAAAACACAGAGGAGAGCTTTCTGGTTACATTTCATACCCAGCAGAGAGCTTGTAGTTTAAATTTAATAGTCACTCAGGGCCAAGTAACAGCAAAGTACTTTTAGTTTAAATTTAACACACAGAAGAGAGCTTTCTGGTTAAATTTAGTACCCAGCAGAGAGCTTGTAGTTTAAATTTCATAAGAAGTTAGAGCCTAGCAGCAGCTAAGAGCTATAATTTAAATCAAATCAGAATTTTGCTTACCTCAGCAGCACAAGACAGGGTACTGTGTAGCAGCCCTCTTTTAATAAGTGTTATTATGCAAGGTTCCACATTAGTAAAGGGGGAGATGACGGGATGGGAAGAGATAAAGGATGTGGAATTGCAATGGGCTAAACTAAAGGAGGCAATAAAAGGAGCAACAGATAAATATGTAAGAAAAGTAAATAAAAGCAAGAGGAGAAGGAAACCTATTTGGTTTTCCAAAGAGGTGGCTGCTCATATAAAGGCAAAAAACACAACTTTTGCAAAATTCAAATGCTTGCAGACAGAAGAACACAGAAATGAATACAGGATCCAACTCAAAGAGTCTAAAAGAGTAATAAGGATAGCAAAATCAAAGGCAGAGGAAAAGATGGCTAAAGATGTTAAGGGTGGCAACAAAAATTTCTTCAGGTATATTCAGGAAAGGAAAAAGATCAGAGTTGGAATTGCAGAACTCAGAAGTGCTGGGAAAGGACTCGTGGAAAGTGACACTGAAAAAGCGAAATTGCTAAACAATTACTTCTGCTCTGTATTTACTAAAGAAGATCCTGGGGATGGACCAGCTGTGACTCCCAAATATAAAAATGGGAATGAAGTAGATACCACACCATTCACAGAAGAAGAGGTGTTAGAACAACTTGCTAAACTGAAAGTGGACAAAGCCATGGGACCAGATGGGATACATCCCAGGATACTGAAAGAGCTCAGAGAGGTTCTTGCAGGACCCTTAAAGGATGTCTTCAACAGATCCTTAGAAACAGGAGAGGTTCCTCAGGACGAGAATGGCTGATGTCGTACCTCTACACAAAAGTGGTGACAGGGAAGAAGTGTCAAACTACAGGCCCGTGAGCCTTACCTCGGTGGCGGGAAAAGTAATGGAGGCGCTCCTGAAAGAGCGAATAGTGAACTTTCTGAAAACCAACAGCTTGCAAGACCCAAGGCAACATGGTTTTACCGAAGGACGATCTTGCCAAACAAATCTGATCGAGTTCTTTGACTGCGAGACCAGGGAACTAGATCAGGGGCATGCGATGGATGTCATCTACCTGGATTTCAGCAAAGCCTTTGATACTGTTCCTCATAGGAGGCTTGTCAACAAACTCAGTAGCTTGGGGATGGGTCCCAAGATAGTAAACTGGATTAGAAATTGGTTGACTGACAGACGACAGAAGGTGATTGTACATGGAGCTCACTCGGATGAGAGGAAGGTGATTAGCGGGGTGCCCCAGGGTTCGGTCCTGGGCCCGGCACTGTTCAATGTATTTGTGAGTGATATTGCTGAACAATGTTCCCTCTAATTTTCTGTAGGCTATGTGCGCATAAAATATCAGCTGTGCGGCTTTTGAAGGAAGGTTACATTTTTTGTGCGCCACATAACGACACTCGGAGTTATGTACTTTAAAATTTGACTACACGTCAGAATACAGTATGTACACCACATTGATTGCACTAGAAAATATTGTAGAACTTGTGAAAACCATAAATACACAACAACTTTTAAATTTTAAGACGTCTGTGTTGTTTCCTATCAGAATCAGAACCGTAATTTTTGTGCGCTCTGTTGTAAAGTATGTGCGCTCGCTTGGCAAGGTGTGTGCGCGCGCACATGCGCACAGCTTAGAGGGAACAGTGTTGCTGAAGGACTGAATGGAAAAGTCTGTCTTTTTGCAGACGACACAAAAGTTTGCAACAGAGTGGACTCCCCCCGAGGGAGTGGTTAACATGAAGAAAGATCTACAAAAGCTGGAAGACTGGTCTAAAGCTTGGCAACTACGATTTAATGCAAAAAAGTGCAGTGTCATGCACTTGGGTAGCAGAAATCCAAGAGAAATGTACGCGATAGGGGGAGAAAGGTTGGTATGCACAGTTCAGGAAAAAGACCTTGGTGTGATTATCTCTGCTGATCTCAAGGTGGCAAAACAGTGCGACAAGGCGGTGGCAAAAGCCAGGAGGATGTTGGGTTGCATACAAAGAGGGATTACCAGCAGAAAAGAAGAGGTACTTATGCCACTGTATAGGTCACTGGTGAGGCCTCACTTGGAATACTGTGTTCAGTTTTGGAGACCATATGCTCCAACTTTATGCTCCATCCCTCTGGAACTCTCTACCAAACCACATCAAGAACAACAATGACATCACATCATTTAAGAAACAGCTGAAGACAATCCTATTCCGTGAACATCTCTCAACGGAAACACCACCATGACCTAATGCTTAGATTTAGCAGAAGTAAATCATGTCCATGTCTACCCATAATCATTAATTGTTGACTCTGGTGATGGCCCCACCCTAAAAGAAATTACCCCTCCCTATGTTACATGTTACACCGCTTTGACCCGGTGAAAAGCGGGATATAAATGCAGTTAAATAAATAAACATATCTTGCAAAGGATGTAAAAAGACTGGAGACTGTTCAGAGGAAGGCGACCAAAATGATTTGGAGCCTGCGTCAGAAGCCTTATGAGAAGAGACTTGAAGACCTAAATATGTACACTTTGGAGGAAAGGAGGGACAGGGGAGATATGATTCAGACCTTTAAATACTTAAAGAGAAATGATGAAAAAACAAACCTCTTCCAAAGACAGGGAACCTGTAAAACTAGAGGGCATAACATGAAACTGCAAGGGGGTAAATTGAAAGGCAATGTCAGGAAATATTTTTTCACTGAAAGGGTGGTGGATGCTTGGAATGCCCTCCCGATGGAAGTGGTAGGAGCGAACACGGTGACGGAATTCAAAAAGGCATGGGACAAACACAGAGGATCCCTTTACAGAAATAGGATAAAAACAAAATAAACGGTACCATCTAACTTCTGAACCATATAACGTCTCAACAAATAGGGGTGTCCTACATAGAGTGGTGGGTTTACCCTGAACAAGGATATGGGGAGGGGTGGCCTGCGCGGAGCGACAGGTGCACCTACTCTTGCCATCTTGCTGGGCAGACTGGATGGACCATGCTGGTCTTTATCTGCCGTCAACTACTATGTTACTATGTTATTATGTAGGAACCACCACCCAGGAAAAAGATTTAGGCGTCATTGTGGATACCATGTTAAAACCCTCGGCCCAGTGTGCAGCGGCGGCCAAGACAGCAAATAGAATGCTAGGTATGATAAGGAAAGGAATGGAAAATAAAACAAAAGATATTATAATGCCTCTATATCGTTCCATGGTGAGACCGCACCTTGAATACTGTGTGCAATTCTGGTCGCCGTATCTTAAAAAGGATATAGCGATTTTAGAAAAGGTACAGAGAAGAGCCACCAAAATGGTAAAGGGGATGGAAGGATACTCCTATGAAGAAAGGCTAAAAAGGTTAGGGCTCTTTAACCTGGAAAAGAGACGGCTGAGGGGAGATATGATAGAAGTCTATAAATTAATGAACGGAGTGGAACGGGTAAACGTAGATCGATTGTTTACCTTATCAGAATACAGAAAGACTAGGGGACATGCAATGAAGCTACAGGGTAAACTATTTAAGACTAATAAAAGAATATTTTTTCACTCAACGTGTGATCAAACTCTGGAATTTGTTACCGGAGGATGTAGTAAAGGCTGTTAGTGTAGCTGGGTTTAAAAAAGGTTTGGACAAGTTCCTGGAGGAAAGGTCCATAAACCATTATTAAGAAGTGACCGAAGATATCAATGCTTGACCCAGTACAAGCATTGTGGAACTTGTGTCTCTTGGGGAAACTGCTAGGTACATATGACCTAGATTGGCCACTGTTGGAAACAGAATACTGGGCTTGATGGACCTTCGTCTGACCCAGTATGGCATATCTTATGTTGGCTAACAAGGTAATTATGAACCACAGGAAGGTAAACTTGGATTGCAAAGTAAACTATTTACATCTTTAAATTATAGGACAAATGAAACGTAATTAATGGTAAGTGGATCCTTATAATTAATGATCAGTGGACCTTACTATGTGGGGAATTCTAGCTCACTAGGTGATTCGGAGTTCCTGTAACTAACGGAGAGGGGACATGGTGCTGAAAATCTTGGAGCGCGCAGGTGATCGCTTGGAGCTCTAGGAATTTGATCCGTTGGAGCCTCTCTGGGGCCAAACATAGGCCCTGAGTGCAGAGGACATCACAATGGGCTCCCCAGCCCAACTTAGAGGCATTTGTAGTGAGGACCCTCTGTGGAATTAAAACCTGAAAGGGAACCCTGCCAGCAGCTTTGGTGCTGTTGCCACCAGGCAAGGGACTTGGCGAGGGGAAGGGTGATAGTGGCCCTTGTCCTGCAGGCACCCTGTCACCTGGGAACATTGGGAGCAGAGGACTCACTGTGCTGGCCGCTGCAGATGGGCATCAGCCGTAACGTGCACTGTTCAGACCATGTGCCCTAGGAGGTGCAGCATGAACTGGGCAGAGGCAGAGTTTGGACCCTGAACCTCCCTTGTGAGGGCTGCTAGATGCTGGGCCCTTTCGAGGGGGGAGGAAAACTCTTCCCTGGACAGTGTCTACCAATACCTCTATAAACTCATGGCTTTGGGTCAGTTACAGGTGCAACTTGAGGTAGTTGATAGCCTCAGGTACTCAGGAGTGATAAGGGTGCAGCAAGCTGCCTGCTGCACCTCAACGGCCAATCATCCAGGTGGGGGAAGATGAACACCTCCTGCAACTGCAGGTGGGCACAGACTGCCACTAGGCACTTGGTGGACACCCTTGGGGCTGAGGCCAGGCCGAAGGGCAGGACCTTGTATCGATACTAGCTTCCTCTGATGACAAAACGGGGGTACTGCTGGTGATGCGTATGGACGGGAATAAGAGTGTACGTGTCTTTGAGATCTAAGGAGCATGGCCAATCTTGTTGGTGGAGGTAAGACAGCAATGTTCCAAAGCAGAGCATCTTGAACTTCTCCTTCATCAGAAACTTGTTGAGATCTCAAAGATCCAGAATAGGGCAAAAGCTTCTGGTTCTCTTGGGAACCAAGTACCAGGAGTAGAACCCCTTGCTTTTGAGATGGGGTGGGACTAGTTACTCCACCTTGTCAGCTAGAAGCCCAGCAAGCTCTTGCTAGAGCAAGTTTCGGTGAAGGGGAGTCATTGGAGTGGAGGAGTGGCCTAGTGGTTGGGGCAAGGTTCTTCAGGCCGGAAGGTCGGGGGTTCAAATCCCACTAGAGGACAGCAACCTTGGGCCGGAAGGACTGGGGTTTCTAGTCCCACAGGTGCTCCTTGTGGTCTTGGGCAAGCCACTTAACCCTCCACAGCCCATGTTCCCTGTAAAATAGTTATCTCCAAGTTATAATGCCCTGTTCAATGTAATTTCAGTTTGTTCAATGTAAACCGCACTGATGCAGAATAGCGCGGTATATAAGAGAATGTAAATAAATAAATTGGGAGTTCCTCTGGAAAGAATGAGCGCGGCATCTGAATGAAATGGAGGAGGTAGCCCTCCCCCACCACCCAGGTATTGGTGATAATTCTGGGCCACAGGATGACTAAAACACTAGATGCTCCCCCATGTGCTGCGGGACTAGCCCTCCTGGGGGAGGAGAGGCTGTGCCCAAGGAATCAAAAGCCCCCACCAGGTTACAAATGGTGCACTGCCTGGGGTTTGTGGGCCTTGGGCTTACACAGGCCATGCCCATCCCTTGGCCTGCTGGCTTTGTTGGGAAGCAGGGAAGGCTGAGTACTGAGGGTAGTTTCTATAAGTCTCTCTCTTCTTCGGGTAAAGGGGTTTCAGTTGATAAGGGTCAGCAGTTTTCTTGGATAGCTTGGGCCTGGTCAGGAACTCTAACTCCAGCTCAGCGGGCTTGTCTGTCATGGGCTTGCTGAAGAGATTCTCCCCCCAGCATGGGACATCGACCAGCTTGTCCTACAACCATTGCTCCAGGTTGGAAGACTGTAGGCAGGTGATGAATTTGGAGCACTCCTCGACTGTCGAGGTCAGAGTCTGAAACTGCCGAAAAGGCTCTTCTGCCAGCTCAGACTAGAACCCAGCGAGCTCCCTCATCATGTTTCACAAATACATGCTCGTGTTTAACTAACTAGGTTTAGATACCACTTTTCTAGTGGTCAAAGCGGTAGACATTCAGGTACTGTATAGCGTAGTTACTCACCTGTAACAGGTGATCTCCGGGAACATTAGGAATTTAGTCTTCACATATGGGTATCGTTGGTACCGACGGAGCCTGTGCAGGAACGCTCCCCAGCATCCAATAGGAACACTTTTGGGAGCATCCCTCAGCACATGCGTGCTGCCTTTCCAACTGTCCCTCTTCAGTTAAGTTTGCAGCTAAGTGAAAGGATAGAGGGAGAGAGGAAAGAGACAGAGAAATAGAGAGACAACTCCTAGGGGAGGTGGGTGGGTTGTGAAGACTAAATTCCTGCTGTTCCCGGAGAACACCTGTTACAGGTGAGTAAACTACGCTATCTCAGGAACAAGCAGGAATGTAGTCTTCACATATGGGGACTCCCTAGCTGAAGATGCCGGGGAGATGGCCCCAGGAAGCTGCCACCTATAGAGAGGTGGGCCATGCTTCCTCCCATGGATCTCTGGCATCCTACCAGGGTTGGTGGGTAGGAGTTGAATTAAGTCTGCAAGAGATGTTGAAGAACAGCCTGGCCAAAGAAGGCATCCTGACGGGAGGCTTTATCTAGGCAGTAGTGGGCTGTGAAGGTGTGCACCAAAGCCCAGGTGGCTGCCCGACAGATGTCATCGATAGACAGAGTGAAGAGTTAGCCATAGAGGCTGCCATGGCTCTCACATTATGTGCTCTGACATGGCCTTGAAGAGGAAGACTCTTACTCTCATAAGTAAAGGATATGCATTGTGCAATCCATTTAGATAGAGTAATTTTGGAGACTGGAAGTCCCAAATAACTAGAATCAAAAGCAACAAAAAGTTGATAAGATTTTCTATGATGCTGTGTTCTTTGTTGGTAAAAAGCCAAGGCTCTTTTACAATCCAAAGTATGAAGGTTCCTTTCTGCATTAGAGGCATGAGGCCTTGGAAAGAATACAGGAAGGTAAATCAATTGATTTAAATGAAAAGGTGAAACCACCTTTGGCATAAAATGTGGATGAGTTTTGAGAACAACCTTATCATGGTGAAACCTTATATAAGGGGGATCAGCCACTAAAGCTTGCAATTCACTAATGCGATGTGCGGAGGTGATTGCAATTAGGAAGATGACCTTCCAGGATAAAACCTTTAGGGTTGTAGTGGCTAAAGGTTCAAAGGGCTGCTTCATGAGCTGTCTGAGAACTAGATTTAAATCCCATGCCACCAGTGGTGGCCTGATAGGAGGCTTTGTTAATAGACTGCTCATAAATCTTGCTGAGTGGATGAGAAGAAATTGGCTGTCCATTTAGAGGCTTATAGGAAGCTGCAATTGCACTAAGATGGACTCTTACTGAATTTGTCTTTAGACCAGAATTTGATAAATGAAGTAGGTACTCTAGTACCGATTCCAAAGGTATCACAAGGGGGTTTAAGCCCTTTTGAGAACACCATATAGTAAAATGTTAACACTTGAAGGCGTAAGGTCTTGTGGAAGGTTTTCTGGAAGCCTGAAGGACATCCTTTACCTGTTGGGAAAGGTTAAGATCCTGCAGGTCTAGGCTTTCAGCAACCAGGCCCTGAGATGCAGGGACTGAGGATTTGGGTGTCATAGCATCCCGTTCTCTTGGGAGAGAAGGTCTGGAGCACACCCTAACTCCAGAGGTGCAGCTTGAGAGAGATGTAGAAGCAGGGGATACCACGTTTGTCGTGGCCACCGTGGCGCTATGAGGATCATACAACCTCTGTCTCTCTGAAGCTTGAAGAGTGTTTTGGGGATGAGGGGAATGGGTGGGAAGGCATAGAGGAAGTCCTGACCCCAGTGAAGGAGGACAGCGTCCCTTGCCTGGCAATTGTGAGCCAGTATTCTGGAACAGAACCGGGGAAGTTTGGCATTCAGTGGACTTGCAAAGAGGTCTATGTCTGGGGTTCCCCAGATGTGAAATATCTTTATCACCTGGTCTAGGTGAAGAGACCATTCGTGAGGCAGCAGTACTCGGCTGAGTTTGTCTGCCCAAAGGTTTTTGAATGCCTGGAAAATATACCACGAGAAGGTGAATTTGATGCTCTCTGGCGAGGGCCCATAGTCATAAAGCTTTGTTGCATAATGACAGAGAGCCTGTTCTGCCCTGCTTGTTCACGTAAAACATGGCTACTTGATTATCCATTTGGACTAGGACTGTCTTGTAGCTGAGCTGGGCATGGAATACTGGAAGAGCTAGATAGATTGCTCCATTCTAGGAGGTTTATGTGAAGACAAGCCTCCTGTGGAGTCCAGGTACCCTGGGTGGAGAGATGGTGCAGGTGTGCTCCCCATCCCACCTGTGATGCATCTGTTGTTAGGGTGGCCTGGAATGGGGGTTGTTGGAAAGGAGACCCCACTAAAAGATTCTCTAGTGATTGCCACCATTGTAGGGACAAGATCAGTCGTTGTGAGTTTGATATCTTGTCCGACAGACGTCCTGTGGCCTGTGTCCACTGTGTGGATAGTGTCCACTGGGCTGCTCACATGTGGAGGCGAGCATAGGGAACTACATGAACTGTGGATGCCATATGTCTCAGTAATTGCAGCAGTTCTCGAGCAGTTAGGGAGGACTTTCCCGCTGCTTGAGAAGCTGTTGAATTATGCAAAGACAGCGGGGCTGTGGGAGGAAAGCCCTTGACTGTCTGGTATCTAAACAAGTTCCTATGAACTCCAGGGTCTGAGAAGGAACAAGTTGGGATTTTGGGAAGTTTATGACCAATCCCAAGTACTGGAGAATTTGCATTGTGCGAGACAGTGCAGAGCTGGCTTCTGGAATCGTGGGGGCTTGAATGAGCGAGTTGTCCAAGTAAGGGAAGACGAATATCCCTAGGGTTCGCAGGAATGCAACTACTACTGCCATGCATTTCGTGAATACTCTTGGTGCTGAAGCCAGACCAAAAGGAAGAACCCTGTATTGGAGGTGTTTTCCCTTGAAAAGGAATCGTAAGAATTTCCTGTGATCTGGATGGATCAGAATATGAGTATATGCATCCTTTAGATCTAAAAAGCAAAGCCAATCCTGACTTTGAAAGTATGACAGAAGAGTTCCCAGAGAAATCATTATGAACTTTTCTCGGAACAAATATTTGTTCAATTCCCTGAGGTCTAGAATGGGTCTGTGTCCTCCTGTTTTCTTTGGAATAAGTAGAAACCCTGTACCTTTCTTTGGAGTAGAACCCTGTACCTTGTTGGGGAATGGGCACTTCCTGAGCAAGGAGTGTTTTGAGACCTCTTGATCCAGTAGATTGTCTAGAGAGGTTTGGGAATTGAACTGTCTTACAACTGTAGGAGGGGGCATGCTGTGAAAATGAAGCTTGTACCCCCTCCCCTACAATGGGCAGAGTCCAATTTTCTGCTGTTATTTGGTGGCATCTGTTAACAAAATGACACAACCTGCCTGGAATGTTTAGGTGTTCTGGACCCTTCAGAGGTAGGAAAGCTAAGCTCTCTAGGAAGGAGTCAAAGCCCTTGAGGGGGCTGAGCCTGTGGAGCTGGTTGAGCTCACGGGCCTTTGGGCTTCTTTTGGTGTCTGGATTGTTGCTGTTGTCCCTTTTGGGCAACTTGACCCTGAGCTTGAACTTGCTGGGTATAGGATGGATAAAACTTCCTCTTTTTGCTGAAAAAGGATTTTTTATAGGGTTTCTTTTTGGCTGGAGTGGCTGTAGATTTTGACAATCTGTCTAAAGTGAGATTGTCAGTATCTATCTCATTAGCCTTTTCCTGCCAATTCTTGCCAAAGAGGTTTTCTCCTGTGCAAGGGATGTTTCCTAATTTATCCTGTACCCAAATCTCCAAGTCTGATGCCTGAAGCCAGTCAATCCGACGTGCACCAATGGCAATAGCAGAAATACTGCTGATACATCCAAAGCAGTCAAAGGCTGCACGATTTACAAACTTGGAAACGTCTTGAGCATGCTTGACAAGAGTAAGGAAGTCTTGTTGTTTGTCATCAGGGAGAAGGGGGCTCATAAGCTCCAAGTCTCCTGTGACTTCTTTGAGGAACGTTCCCATATATAAAATATATGAGCTGATCCTAGCTGAAAGCATGGAAGCCTGAAATGTTCGACGCCCAAAGGCGTCAAGACTCCTGCATTCATGACCTGGAGGATTGGATGCATGTCTTTTTTGCACTTTTCATCCTACGCATGGCTGATTCCACTACCATTGAATGGTGTGGCAACTGAGACTTTTGAAAACCAGGATATGGTGGAACTTGATACATGGTATCGAGTGTCCTAGAATGAGGAGATGTGGTCAGAAGTGTTTCCCACATTCTGAGCATCAAATCATGAAGAATTTCATGAATGGGCAGGGTAGCTGCCTCTTTGGGAGTCTTAGGGTACTGGAGTATTTCCAATTCCTTTGCTCTAGGTTCTTTTTCAGGAGCTACCGTGATTGATAGGGCTCGGGCAACATCACGAATAAAATCCTGAAAAGACATGTCCTCCGGAGGAGACATTCTGCGTTGAGGAGAAGAGGAGTCTTCCGGAAGAAGTACTCTGGTACCGACCCAGTTATCCGAGTCATCGGAATCGGAAGATTCGAAGCATCTCTGATCCCAATGTTCTCGCAAAGCACGGTATCGGTATCGGTATCGATCGAAGTAGGCACTGAGTTGGTCCTGTACCGATCTGTCGATGCCCGAAAAAGTCGGCATGGGCAAAATTCCCATCGGGGCCGGTACCATCGGTGCTGGTACAGGCACTGGTATCGGTACCGGTGCCCGTTGAACTGTCGGTAGCGGTATCAACGGTACCGCAGCTGTAAAAAGAGCTGCAAGACTGCGTTCGATAGCAAGGAATCTCTGGTCTATCGACGCTGCCGATGACTGGGTGTCGGTACCGGTAGAAGTGGCCAGAACCCCTGAGCATGGCACCAGTAGTTCTGTCGAGGTCGAGGCCTCGAGAACATCCTGAAGCCTCGTTAGTGCTTTGGAGGCCGAAGCCTCCTGCCGGGGCTGTTTTGCCGGTATAGTTTCATCAAGGGCAATGCCAATGTCTTCTCGATGCTTGGAAGGAGATCTACCCTTTGAGGACCGGCTCTTATGTTTAGTTACCAGAGATCCATGGGAGGAAGACGAGACTCTGGAAGATGTCGATGCAATGGACATCGCATCTGAAGAGGTACCGAGCTTTGCAGCCTGGTTCTATCTTCCTCTTTTAGTCATCCCCATACAAGAGAGACATTCAGATGGAGAATGATCAGGGCCTAAACATTTGAGATACCAGTCATGGGTGTCAGTGACGGAAATGGTACCGCCACACGTTTCTCCAGGGCCATGTGCCCATGAGGGAAGGGTTAGGACAGCCGTTATAGTTGGTGATTCGATCATTAGGCATGTAGATAGCTGGGTGGCTGGTGGATGTGAGGATCGCCTGGTAACATGCCTGCCTGGTGCAAAGGTAGCGGACCTCACGCGCCACCTAGATAAGGTCTTAGATAGTGCTGGGGAGGAGTCTGCTGTCTTGGTACATGTCGGTACCAATGATATAGGAAAATGTGGTAGGGAGGTTCTGGAGGCTAAATTTAGGCTTTTAGGTAGGAAGTTGAAATCCAGAACTTCCAGGGTAGCATTCTCCGAAATGCTTCCCGTTCCACGCGCAGGACCCAAAAGGCAGGCAGAGCTCCGGAGTCTCAATGCGTGGATGAGACAATGGTGCAGAGATGAGGGTTTTGGATTTGTTAGGAACTGGGGAACATTCTGGGGAAAGGAGGTGCTCTTCCGAAGGGATGGGCTTCACCTTATCCGGGATGGAACCAGGCTGCTTGCATTAACCTTTAAAAAGGAGATAGAGCAGCTTTTAAACTAGATATTAGGGGACAGCCGACAGCCACCCAAGAGCAGATGGTTCGGAAAAATGTATCTTTGAAGGATACTACCAAAAGCAGAGAGGTTCCACAAAAGAGTAAAGTAGCCCAAATGCCCTCAAGTATGGAGCAGACAGAGCTTAAAGATCCCAAATTACCCATGTCTAACAATAGCCAAATTAATATGAATAAAATACATTCTCTAAAATGCTTGTATGCAAATGCTAGAAGTCTAAAAAATAAGATGGGAGAGTTAGAATATATAGCACTAAATGAAAGGTTAGATATGATTGGAATATCAGAGACATGGTGGAAGGAGGACAACCAGTGGGACACTGATACCTGGGTACAAACTATATCGAAATGATAGAGCTGATCAAATTGGTGGAGGGGTTGCTCTCTATGTTAGAGAGGGCATCGAGTCAGAAAGGATTAAAGTTTTGCAGGAAGCAAAATCTGCTGTAGAATCTATATGGATTGAAATTCCATGTAAAAGGGGGAAGGCAATGGCAGTGGGGGTGTACTATCGAGCGCCTGGCCAGAATGGCCAAATGGATGATGAAATGCTCAAAGAAATCAAGGAAGCTAACAAAAGTTACAGCGCAGTAATAATAATGGGTGATTTCAACTACCCCGGTATCGACTGGGTCAGTGTCACGTCAGGACATGCTAGGGAGATAAAGTTCCTAGATGAAATAAATGACTGCTTCTTGGAGCAGCTGGTTCATGAACTGACCAGAGGGGAAGCCATATTAGACCTAGTCCTTACTGGAACACCAGATCTAGTGCAAGAGATAAGGTTGTTGGGGCCACTTGGCAATAGTGATCATAGCATGATCGCCTTTGATTTGATTAGTGGAGGGATAGTAAGGAAATCCACAGTACTACCTTTTAACTTTCGAAAAGGAGACTATGATAAAATGAGGAAAACAGTTAAGAAAAAACTAAAAGGAGCAGTTGCAAAGGTTAAAGACGTACATCAGGCTTGGCTGTTGTTGAAAAATACTATCTTGGAAGCCCAGACCAGCTGTATTCCATGCTTTAAGAAAAGTGGAAGGAAGTCCAAAAAACTGCCAGCATGGTTTAAAGGTGAGGTCAGAGAGGCTGTTGCCAAAAAAGCATCTTTCAGGAAATGGAAAAAAGAGCCAAACGACGAAACCTGGAAACAGCACAAGCACTGGCAAGTCAAATGCAAGGCATTGATAAGGCAGGCAAAGGGAGAATTTGAGAAGAAGCTTGCTGCGGAAGCAAAAACGCGAAGTAAAGACCTTTTCAAGTACATTCGTAGCAAAAAACCTGCGAGAGAGTCAGTTGGTCCATTAGATGATAGAGGGGTTAAAGGAGCACTAAGAGGCGACAAGGCGATAGCGGAGAGACTGAATGAATTCTTTGCTTCAGTCTTTACTGAGGAAGATGTAGGGATGTTACCCATGACTGAAGTGGTATTTAAAGGTGCGGAAGAATTGAAGGACATATAGATACATCCAGAAGATGTATTACAACTATTAGATAAACTGAAGAGTAGCAAATCACCTGGGCCGGATGGTATACATCCAAGGGTGTTGAAAGAACTGAAATATGAGATTGCAGACCTGCTATTAGTAATCTGTGAACTATCATTAAAATCATCTCTAATACCTGAAGATTAGAGGATCGCCAATGTAACACCAATTTTTAAAAAGGGTTCCAAGGGTGATCCGGGAAACTACAGACGGGTAAGCCTGACATCAGTACCGGGAAAAATGGTAGAAACCATCATAAAGAATAAAATTACTCAGCACGTAGATAGTCATGGCCTAATGGGAGACAGCCAACATGGCTTTAGACAAGGAAGATCTTGTCTTACTAATCTGTTATGTTTTTTTGAAGGAGTGAATAATCAGGTGGACAAAGGTGAGTCGGTTGATATTGTGTATCTGGACTTTCAGAAAGCCTTTGACAAGGTCCCTCATGAGAGACTTTTGGCAAAACTAAAGAGTCATGGGATAGGAGGCAGTGTACTATTGTGGATCAGGAACTGGTTAAAAGATAGAAAGCAGAGGGTAGGGCTAAATGGCCAATTTTCCCAATGGAGAAAGGTTAATAGTGGTGTACCCCAGGGATCTGTGCTGGGTCCGCTGCTTTTTGACATATTCATAAATGACCTGGAAAGTGGAATAACGAGTGAGGTTATCAAATTTGCAGATGACACAAAACTATTTAAAGTTGTTAAAACTCAAGAGGATTGTGGAAAATTGCAAGAGGATCTTGATAAATTGGAAGACGGCATCAAAATGGCAGATGAAATTTAATGTGGACAAGTGCAAGGTTATGCACCTAGGGAAGAACAACCCAAACTATGGTTACACGATGCAAGGTTCCACATTAGGAACCACCACCCAGGAAAAAGATTTAGGCGTCATTGTGGATACCATGTTAAAACCCTCGGCCCAGTGTGCAGCGGCGGCCAAGAGAGCAAATAGAATGCTAGGTATGATAAGGAAAGGAATGGAAAATAAAACAAAAGATATTATAATGCCTCTGTATCGTTCCATGGTGAGAAAGCACCTTGAATATTGTGTTTAATTCTGGTCGCCGTATCTTAAAAAGGATATAGCGATTTTAGAAAAGGTTCAGAGAAGAGCCACCAAAATGGTAAAGGGGATGGAAGGATACTCCTATGAAGAAAGGCTAAAAAGGTTAGGGCTCTTTAACCTGGAAAAGAGACGGCTGAGGGGAGATATGATAGAAGTCTATAAATTAATGAACGGAGTGGAACGGGTAAACGTAGATCAATTGTTTACCTTATCAGAATATAGAAAGACTAGGGGACATGCAATGAAGCTACAGGGTAAACTATTTAAGACTAATAAAAGAAAATATTTTTTCACTCAACGTGTAATCAAACTCTGGAATTTGTTACCGGAGGATGTAGTAAAGGCTGTTAGTGTAGCTGGGTTTAAAAAAGGTTTGGACAAGTTCCTGGAGGAAAGGTCCATAAACCATTATTAAGAAGGGACCCAGGATATCAATGCTTGAACCAATACAAGCATTGTGGAACCTGTGTCCCTTGGGGAAACTGCTAGGTACATATGACCTAGATTGGTCACTGTTGGAAACAGAATACTGGGCTTGATGGACCTTGGTCTGACCCAGTATGGCATATCTTATGTTCTTATGTTAGTACATTTTTTTTTAAAACCACTAGCTGGTTTTTCCATTTTTCAGGAAAATGGGGCCTAATGCCCAAAATGGCGCCTAGCACCAAAAAAGAAAACGTTTCTGAAGAGAAACACTTCAGAAGTATATATTTTTTTTTTTTTGAAAAGAAGAAGAAAAGAGAACCGTTGGTACCGGTAGGCATTGAGCGGAGGCAGGTGCAACTCCAAGAAAACAAGTTTAAAGAAGAAATTTTCTGCGGTGACAGGGTATGTGACCTGTCGGCTCCGCGGAAAACGAAGGACTGAAGAGGGACAGTTGGAAAGGCGGGAAGGCAGCGCGCATGTGCTGAGGGATGCTCCCAAAAGCGTTCCTATTGGATGCTGGGGAGCATTCCCGCACAGGCTCCGTCGGTACCGACGATACCCATATGTGAAGACTACATTTCTGCTTGTTCCTGGAGATATATATTTTTCCCTTGTCCCCAAAAGACTCACAATCTATGTTTTGTACCTGAGGCAATGGAGGGATAAGCGGCTTGCCCAAGGCCACAAGGAGCACCTGTAGGACTAGAAACCCCAGTCCTTCCAGTCCAAGGTTGCTGTCCTCTAGCAGGATTTGAACCCCTGGACCTCCGGTCTGAGATAACTTGCCCCAACCAATAGGCCACTTCTCCCTCAGAGCTGGTAGGCCTGGATGTAGCTGACGAGCATCGAGCCCTGGTAGCACTTTCTGCCCAAAGCATCCATGGAATGGACCTTCCTGGTGGGTGGCACAGAGGATTGCATCTTTTGACTTTTAATCCTCTGCATGGCCGACTCCACCACCATGGAGTTATGAGGCAGCTGTGCCTTTTGGAACCTGGGACTCCTGCAGACTCGGTACATGTCATTGAGCCACCTGCTCACAATTGACACAGAGGTTGGAGTCTCCCAGATGCAGAAGAGATGCCATTCCAGGATGGGAGGAATAAGACCATAAGGACCTCCTTTGGAGGGGCCTCGTATTGGAGGATCTCAAGATCCTCTGCAGAGGCTCCTTCTCAGACTCTGGGGTGAAGGCCAAGGCCTTCGCCATGTCCTGGAAAAACTCCAAAAAGGAGATTCCCTTGGGAGGGGACCTATGCTGGTCCCCCAGAGGGGAGTGGTCCGAAGCGACATCCCAATGGAGGTGGGCATCAGGGGACTCATCTTCAGTCTCCCAGTCTGACTGTCCAAGGAGACCTCAAGAATCCTCCGGGCCTTGGATCTGCGCCGGGTCATCGGTGCCACAAGGCCCCCGGAGCCCCTGCGGTCTGAACCAGAGGCACTGGCCAGGTCTGGAATCATCTTGAGGCCAAAGGCACTCTAATTCTAGAACCTCTGGAGACACCCTTGTAGTGGAGGGTCTGGTGGTTGGGACCAATGACCCAGAGGAACAGGGCATCAGCCCATGCTGCTGGGCCAAGAAAGTAGTGATGCTGTGCTCGAGGGCTGCCATTCTGACTTCGAGGCCACTGCAGTCACCAGTGTGGGCATTGAAGGCTTCGGGCCCAATGTTGGCTCTGTTTAGGGGGAGTCCTCTTTGAAGGTGGTTGGGAGATCGACCCCAGTCTCCCAAAATGTCAATGGTACTTTCTCCCACTGGGGCAGCTTGGAGAGCTGCTCCCAGCCATCACTCTTGGCACTGCACAGAGGATTCCAATGTCAGTGACTGTGGGACTTGCCAACAGCACCAGCATCATTACTCAATAATGTCACTAATGACATCCGGCTCTTTGGAGGATGGTCCTCAGAGGACAACCCCTGTCCAATGCCCCGAAGCTCACAACGGGCATGGCCACCACACGAAGCCGAGGCCACTAGGTCCGTGAATCACGCTGGCGCTGAGACGGAGGTCTTCCCACACATGGACTCTTGTTGCATCGCATGGTTCTTCCATCCCTTGCTCATCATTTACTGACCGAGCTCACAGGAGTCATCGTAGTCTGCATCAAGGCAACAGAGGCAGCAGTTGTGCAGGTCCATGCAGGATATGGTGTGCCCACTGCAGTTGTACTGCTTGAACCCATTGGCCGGGGGACATAGTTGGGAAGATGGCGCTTGCAAGATCAAACTCAAGTGTCTTGTCCAGGGAGGATGTGAAGATTCCCGTGTACCAAGAAAAACGACCCTGAATGGGAAAAGGACCCGAGAAAACTGCAGTCCCGAGGTGGCAGTAGACCTGACTACTACTACTGAGCATTTGTATAGCACTACAAGTCGTATGCAGCTCTGCAAAGACATGTAAGAGACAGTCCCTGCTCATCATAGCATACAATCTAGTCAAGACAGACAACACAGAAGGTGTAGACAGGGATAAAACAGGGGGGGGGGGGAGGTAAAGAAACAAGGAGATCAGGCAATAGTGATCATAGCATGCTCACATTTGATTTAATTAGTGGAGGAGGGATGGTAAGGAAATCCACAGGACTACCTTTTAACTTTCGAAAGGGAGACTATGATAAAATGAGGAAAACAGTTGTGAAAAAACTAAAAGGAGCAGTTGCAAAGGTTAAAGACTTACATCAAACTTGGGTATGGTTGAATAATACTATCTTGGAAGCCCAGACCAGCTGTATTCCACGCTTTAAGAAAAGTGGAAGGAAGTCCAAAAAACTGCCAGCATGGTTTAAAGGTGAGGTCAGAGAGGCTGTTGCCAAAAAGGCATCTTTCAGGAAATAGAAAAAAAGAGCCAAATGACGAAAACTGGAAACAGCCCAAGCACTGGCAAGTTAAATGCAAGGCATTGATAAGGCAGGCAAAGGGAGAATTTGAGAAGAAGCTTGCTGAAGAAGCAAAAACACGTAATAAAGACTTTTTCAAGTACATTCCTAGCAAAAAACCCTGTGAGTCAGTTGGTCCATTAGATGATAGAGGGGTTTAAAGGGGCACTAAGAGGCAACAAGGCGATAGAGGAGAGACTGAATGAATTCTTTGCTTCTGTCTTTACTGAGGAAGATGTAGGGATGTTACCCATGACTGAAGTGGTATTTAAAGGTGCGGAAGAATTGAAGGAAATATAGATACATCCAGAAGATGTATTACAACTATTTGATAAACGGAAGAGTAGCAAATCACCTGAACCAGATGATATACATCCAAGGGTGTTGAAAGAACTGAAATATGAGATTGCAGACCTGCTATTAGTAATCTGTGAACTATCATTAAAATCATCTGTAATACTTGAAGACTGGAGGATGGCCAATGTAATGCTAATTTTTAAAAAGGGTTCCAGGGGTGATCCGGGCAACTACAGATCGGTGAGCCTGATGTCAGTACCAGGAAACATGGTAGAAACCATCATAAAGAACAAAATTGCTGAACATGTAGATAGTCATGACTTAATGGGAGACAGCCAACATGGCTTTAGACAAGGAAGATCTTGTCTTACTAATCTATTATGTTTTTTTGAAGGTGTGAATAAACAGGTAAACAAAGGCGAGTCAGTTGATGTAGTGTATCTGGACTTTCAGAAAGCCTTTGACAAGCTCCCTCATCAGAGGCTTTTGGCAAAACTAAAGAGTCATGGGATAGGAGGCAGTGTACTATTGTGGATCAAGAACTGGTTAAAAGATAGAAAGCAGAGAGTAGGGCTAAATGGCCAATTTTCCCAATGGAGAAAGGTTAATATTGGTATACCCCAGAGATCTGTGCTGGGTCCGCTGCTTTATGATATATTCATAAATGACCTGGAAAAGGGAATAACGAGTAAGGTTATCAAATTTGCAGATGACACAATTTGATACATTGGAAGACTAGGCATCAAAATGGCAGATGAAATTTAATGTGGACAAGTGCAAAGTTATGCACCTAGGGAAGAACAACCCAAACTATGGTTACACGATGCAAGGATCCAGATTAGGAACCACCACCCTAGAAAAAAATTTAGGCATCATTGTGGACAACATGTTAAAACCCTCCGCCCAGTGTGCAGCGGCAGCCAAGACAGCAAATTGAATGCTAGGTATCATAAAGAAAGGAATGGAAAATAAAACAAAGGATATTATAATGCCTCTATCGTTCCATGGTGCGACCGCACCTTGAATATTGTGTGCAATTCTGATTGCTGTATCTTAAAAAGGATATAGCATTATTAGAAAAGGTTCAGAGAAGAGACAGACATGTAAGAGACAGTCCAAAATGGTAAAGGGGATGGAAGGATACCCCTATGAAGAAAGGCTAAAAAGGTTAGGGCTCTTTAACCTGGAAAAAAGATGGCTGAAGGGAGATATGATAGAAGTCTATAAATGAATGAACGGAGTGGAACGGGTAAACGTAGATCAATTGTTTACGTTATCAGAATATAGAAAGACTAGTGGGCCTGCAATGAAGCTACAGGGTCAACTATTTAAGACAAATAAGAGAAAATATTTTTTCACTTAATGTGTAATCAAACTCTGGAATTTGTTACCAGAGGATGTAGTAAAGGCTGTTAGTGTAGCTGGGTTTAAAAAAGGTTTGGAGAAGTTCCTGGAGAAAGGTCCATAAACCATTATTAAGAAGTGACCGAAGATATCAATGCTTGACCCAGTACAAGCATTGTGGAACTTGTGTCTTTTGGGGAAACTGCTAGGTACGTATGACCTAGATTGGCCACTGTTGGAAACAGGATACTGGGCTTGATGGATCTTGGTCGGACCCAGTATGGCATATCTTATGATCTTATGAGTCAAGATCCAAAAGCAGCAGCAAAGAGGTGAGTTTTCAGCCTGGATTTGAAAAGGGTCAGAGAAGGTGGCTGGCGAATAGACACAGTTTCAGCAAGGTGAAAGGAGCGAAGTCTGGAGTTAGCAATAGAAAAGGGCACAGATAGACGCAGTTTGCCATAAGAGTGGAGTTCCTGATGGGGGGTATAATAAGAGATAACAGAAAAAAGTTAGTGAGGAGCTGCAGAGTGAATGCATTTATAGGTCAGCAGGAGAAGTTTGAACTGGATGCGGCAATGGATAGGGAGCCAATGAATTGACTTGAGAAGAGAGGTAATATGGGCATGACGAGGCTGGTGGAAGATTAACTGCGCAGCAGTTAACAGATTGAAGGAAAGAGAGATGAATGCATTTATAGGTCAGCAGGAGATGTTTGAACTGGATGCGGAAATGGATAGGGAGAAGAGGGGTAATATGGGCATGGCGAGGCTGGTGGAAGATTAACTGCGCAGCAGAGTGTTGAACAGATTAAAGGGAAGAGAGATGATTCAAAGGGAGACCAGCAAGGAGTAGGTTACAGTAGTCAAGACAGGAGGTGATTAAAGAGTGGATAAGCATCTTAGTAGTGTGTTCAGAAAGGAATGGGCAGATTTTGTTGATGTTATAGAGAAAGAAACAGCAGGTCTTAGCTATCAGATGGATGTGTGTGGAGAAGGAGAGAGAGGAGTCAAAGACAACTCCAAGGTTGCAAGCTGAGGAAACAGGAAGGAGTAGAGAATTATCCATAGAGACTGAGAAAGGAGGAAGAGGAGAAGAGGTTTTAGGGGGAAAGATAAGAAGCTCAGTCTTTGCCATATTAAATTTCAAGCAGTGGTGAGACATTCAAGCAGCAATGTCAGAAAGGAAGGCAGAGATCCGGATTGCTGGAGAGATTTCAGGTATAGAGAGGTAGATCTGGGAGTCATTGGCATAAAGATAGTACTGAAAGTCATGGGAAGAGATGAGCGCACCAAGGGACTGAGTATAGAGAGAGAAAATGAGCGGACCCAAGATAGATCCTTGGGGTACACCAACTGAAAGCAGGATAGCAGAAGAGGAGGAACCACCAGAACAAACACTGAAAGAGCGATGGGAGAGATAGGAGGAAAACCAGGATAGTACAGAGCCCTAAAAACTAAGCGAGGACAGGGTATCAAGGAGGTGGTTGTGGTCAACAGTGTCAAAAGCAGCAGAGAGGTCAAGAAGGATGAGAACAGAGTAAAGGCCCTTGGATTTTACCAGGAACAAGTCACTAGAGACTGGGAGGTGAGAAGGCACTGGTACGCATACTAGAGAAGGAAAAACAATAAAAGAGGAAAAAAAAGAACCATCAAGTTTTTCGAGGGTGCAGATGAACATCCAATGGGTTTCACAGAAAAAAATGAGACGGAGGCAAGATGGCACCCTTGGGTGGGAAGGCAGCCATGCATACATGGTTGATTTCCCAAAGGCTTTCTTTGAAAGATGGGGAGAGGTTACTGTGCGGACACCATCAGTGCCTATGTCACTCATATGTGAGGACTGACTAAGTGCTTGTTCCCGGACAATAGAAAGCAGAAATCAAAAAAGAGGAGCAAGAGAGTCTTCCCTCATTTGTCCCTCTTGTTACTGCTCTCCTCCAACTTTCTGGGTTTGCTGGAGCTCCTGCTATGCCTGGGGTCTTCACTGCAGCTATCAGTCTTGGAAGGAGATATATTTGCCTTTAGCAGTGGTAAAGGAGAGGGGAGCAGTACAGGTGGTACTCACTCATCATTGCTTTGGAAGAGGAGCTCCAAAGTCACCACCGAGAGGCAGGAAAATGGTGCTTAATGTAACGACTGCTCCTTTCCAGCATGGGACCATTCTTGCGGAATAAGCCATGAGACTGGCCCCATGTCAGAAGGAAACAGTTATTGTATTAATGTCTATCAGAGGGAGGGTGGCCATGAGTGAGTGGCAGCAGAGACACGAAAGCACTAAGTCCTATGGTGCTTTAGGTGGCTGCCTAGTTATTTTATTTATTATTTTTTATATACCGTGCTCTTAAAAATCAGCGCGGTTCAGAGACAACAATTTGTGCAGAACAGGTACACCATTAAGCACTTACATTGAACTGGAAATCAAACTTGGGTTTCAACTAGGGTAACTATATAGTTCATATAGTACACCTAGGGTAACTATATAGTTCACATAGTACACCAACCCTGCATTAACAGGTGTGCCAGAACAACCTACATACTGTGACAATGAGAGCGGTGCTGAGCAGTTGAAAACAGAGGAAAATAGTGAATATGCCTTTAAGACAAGAGACAGTCAAAGTTTACACAGGGCTAAAACTACAGCCAAGCAAAAGAAGCATGTACTTGCTGAGGCTAAGACACACCCACGCCCTAACGTAGGTACAGGCTTAGACTCTAATGACAACCACCTGTGCAGAGATAAGGGTGTGGTAGCTAGGAAGCAGCTTTTTAAACCTGCTTGAGTGCAGAGAGAGGAAGGAGTGAAAGAAGGATCACGACAGAAGGGAGACCTGGAAAGCTTAACTCCACGTGGGAGAACAGTTCCAGCAACAGAGGAAGCAATCCTTGTGTGAGAGGTACGCTTGAACCAAAGACCAGCAGATGGGTAGCTGGGAAGGTTGCTGACGAGGTGGAACTAAGTGGAGTGCAAAGTGTTCAAGAGCCAATTCACAGAACCCAAGCTGCCAGAAGGTGGGTGAACGTATTTACAGAGGTGACCAGAACCCAGCCAGTGGCAGAGAAGCAGAGCTGAACACAGGTGAAACATCAAAGCAGTTATTCCAGGGAAAGAAGCCCCACACCCAAGATACAACCATTTCTTACCAGGGAGAGCAGCCCTGGAAAGAAATCCTGAAGTTTCTACAAAGTAGTAAGTTGGAAGGACTTACTGAGAACCCAGAAAGACAAACAAATTGTAAGGCAGGAGGGCTTGCAAATTGCTTCTTTTGATCCAGATTCTGTTTGTGATGAATCTCCAATGGATTGTTCTTTATGCAAGAGAGAAGCTTGAAAGTTGCCAGAAAAGAACTGTGAAAAGAAGTTTTAAGAGCAATCTTTCACCTAGCCAGGAGAATGCTAGGGGCTTCCATTAAGGTAAAAGAACTTTGCTAAAGCCAGCGTTTGATAAGTAAAGCAGCATTTGGATAAATGACAAGAATTTACCTCTGCTGAATGAATGGAAAAGAAGCTGTAATACATGTGCTGGAATTGTTTGCTGAAAACAGCTGCTGTGTTTAAAGGTGTTTTCAGTTCTGCAGCTCCAGTTATACTTTTGTTTCCTGTAAGCTTTTCATTTGGAGAATGATCCTTTTTGCCTGCGTTTGAATTTACTGCGTGGAAAGAAACCCAAAATAAATTTCTTGTTTTGCCTTAACAAACCCCAGTGGTCACATACTACTTTGTCTTTCAGTAAATGATAAAGAACTACAATCCCAGGATTCCCTGCTGGAGACAAAGTTACCAATCTTTATTTAAGGATAAATATGGCAGCCCTTTGCCTGTAAGCCTCTGGCCCAGGCAGGGGGTCACGACAATACTTTATTTAAAAATATTTGTATACCACCCATCACTACCTGTCTTAGATGATGAACAATAAGACATAAAATATATCAAATAAAATCATAAGATAATATTTCAAGAAACAAGAATTTCAACAAACTCAACTAAAATGTATTCTTTGCTTCCTTCCAAAAATCTACCAAATCCAATTACAATCTAACAGCAAGAGGTAAGGCGTTCCACAAACAGTAGTGGTCAACATCAACCTCTTAATGTCCAATATCTCCTTTAAAAAAAAGTGGACAGTGAAATGGCTTTAGACTACAGTTGTGGCCAACATTATTTATTTATTTATTTTTATTTATTACATTTTCTTTTATACCGCGCTATTTGAGATCAGTGCGGTTTACAATGAACATTAAAACTACACAACTCAGATTAGTGATTTGTGCTTACAATAAACAGGTAAAATAACTTGGGTATACAATTAAACAAGTTTCTTAACAGGGAGAACATGATAAATATATGCAAGCAAATTAATGTAACTATATACAGGGTTAAGTGCACAGCACAAGCTTCTTAAGGTGGGTTAAATATGGAGGCGGTTAAAGTGTGGATGCGGGTATTCAGACTAGGAGTGTAGGATGCGTGGGCTTGAGGGGCTGCTATGAGGAGTGAAGGTAGGTGGGTGTGGGGGGGGGCTGAGATATCATAGTGAAGGAGAAACAGGTGATGTTTCAGTTCCTTCTTGAATTGGGAGAGATCACTGATGGTTCTGATAGTCGCCGGTAGTGCGTTCCAGCAAGAAGGTGCAAAAAAGGCAAATGCTCTAGATCTGGTAGCTTGGGAGCACTTAGTGCTTACCTTAGGTAGAATGAGGGTGTTTGCAGCATTCGATATCCTTAGCCGGTTAGGAGGTGTGATTGATACTAGGTCAGAGATGGCAGTAGCCGGGAATTTCGTGATGGCTTTATGGGTCATGGTTAGAATCTTGAAGGAGATCCTGGCTTGTATGGGTAGCCAATGCAACTGTTTTAGTATTGGAGTGATGTGGGATCTTCTGGAGGCTCCATGAAGGATTCTTGCAGCAGAATTCATTGCAAGTTGTAAGGGGTTGGTCGTGCTCTTTGGTAGGCCATGTAATATCGCATTAGCATAGTCAAGGTGAGGCATTATTAGGGCCTGAAAAACAGTTCGAAAGTCTTCAGGTTCTAGCAGCTGACGAAGATGGCGGAGGGTCCGGATTTTGTGATAGACCGCTTTTGTTATGTTATTGACGTGAGCCTTCATATTAAGCTGCTGATCGAGTGTAACTCCGAGGTATCTTACTGTAGTCTTGCATATGAGCTCTGCGTCACGAACATTGATGGATAGTGGTGGAATAAAAGCAGGGTTCCTGGTGACGAAGAGGGCTTCAGTCTTTTTGAAGTTTAACTTAAGCCTTTGTGCATTTATCCAGTCTGTGACTGCATCAAAGCATTTGATTAGAGGGGAGAGGTCAAGATGTTCCGTCGAGAATGGCATGTACATCAAGACATCGTCGGCATAGACCAGGCAGTTGATGTTAAATGAATGGATAAGGTCACAGGTAGGTTGCATGTAAATGTTAAATAGTAAGGCCGATAAGGAGGAGCCTTGCGGGACACCTTTAGTTTGGAGGAAGGGGTCTGAGGTGGAAGGACCAGAACGGACCTGTTGCCAACGGTCTGTGAGGTAAGACGCGCACCACGATAGAGCTGAACCGTGAACTCGCTTCTCTCTGAGGCGTTGAAGGAGAACTTCGTGGTCTACTGTATCAAAGGCAGCGGCAATGTCCATGAATATTAGAACAAAGCCTTGTCTGATGTTATCCAGCCCTATGGAAAGAGTGTTGAATAGGGTTGTCAGTAGCGTTTCCACACCATGCGCGTCACGAAATCCATGTTGGCAGGGATGAAGGGGTGCGTTGATATCTATATGGTCCTGTAATTGACGTTGGGTAATCTTTTCAATGATCTTCGAAAGGAGAGGTATGCTGGAGATAGGCCTGTAGGAATCCATCAATGAGGGGTCCAGCTTACTGTTTTTTAGGAGAGGTCTGATCGGTCTGTTTCAGGCTTCGAGGGAATGTTCCGGTAGAGGAGGATACTTCTATAAGCTTGGATAAGAATGGGCTGAGCTCGGCACGTAAGGATTTTATCCATGGAGCTGGACACGGATCGAAGGGAGCTGTAGTGGTGTTTATATTTAATATAGTGTCTTGAATGACTCTGTTGGTTGGGGTAGAGAAGGATGTGAGGGTGTGTTGGGTCTCACTTGAGGGATGATCAAGTGGGGGTTGAGGGGCGGAAATGGGAGGAGTAACTGAGATGAGGGGCTTAGCAGGTTGAACAAGCTGATTACTTTTGTTACGTAAGTAGTGGGCATATTCCTGGGGGTCTGGGTGGAACGAGTTCCCTTGAGATGGTTCCTTTGCTAGGGATTGTACAATTTGGAAGAGCTCATGGGGTTTGTTAATGGAGCGTTGTAGTCTGTTTGCATGATATTGTTTCATACTTGATGCCATGGATGAACAATGTTTTTCTAATTGTGCTGTGAATGCCTCGTGGCTCTCTGTTATTCTTGATCGTCTCCAGTGCCTCTCTAGTCATCTGAGTTGAAGGAGCGATTTGCGTAGTTCTTGGGAGTACCATTATTGGCACCCTTGCATTTTAGGCATGTTGTGTAGAATATCTTGAGAAATAATTGGAAATATTCCAACTGTACATCTTCATCCTATTTTAATATACAAGAAAAAAAGATGTCTGTGCAACTTAGACATAGTAATTTCTGAGAAAAAATTACTATTTGCATTTTAGAAACATAGAAACATGACAGAAAAAGACCACATGGCCTATCTAGTCTGTCCTTCCATATTAACTACAACAGTCCCCTTTTTACCTTTAGAGATCCTCTGTGTTTGTCCCATGCTTTTTTGAATTCAGTTACTATCCTCATCTCTACCACCTCCACTGGGAGACTATTCCATGGATACACTACTCTTTCCATAAAGAAATATTTCCGCATATCACTCCTGAATCTATCTCGCTTCATCCTCATCCCATGTCCCCTCGTAGGAGAACTTGCTTTCAATTAAAAGAGGCTCTCCCCCTGAACATTTATGCTACGGAGGTATTTAAACATCTCAATCATATCACCTCTATCCCACCTTTCATATAAGGTGTACATATTAAGATCCTTCAGTCTGTCCTCATATGCTTTATAATGAAGACCACTAATCATTTTAGTAGCCACCCTCTGCACCGACTCCATCCTGCTCACATCCTTTTGAAGGTGCGGTCTCCAGAATTGCACACTATACTCCAAATGAGGTCACATCAAAGACTTATACAGAGGCATTATCACCTCCTTTTTTCTGCTAGCCATTCCTCTCCGTATGCACCCAAGCATCCTTTTAGCTTTTGCCGTCGCCTTTACCTGTTTAGCTACTTTAAAATCATCAGACACAACCACGGCTAGGTCCCGCTCTTCTTTAGTGGACAAAAGTATTTCACCCCCTATACTATATTGCTCCCTTGGATTGCTGCAACCCAAATGCATGACCTTACATTTTTTAACATTAAATCCCAGCTGCCAAATTCTAGACCATTCTTCAAGCTTAGCTAGATCTCTCCTCATGTTATCTACACCTTCCTGGGTGTCTACTCTATTGCAGATTTTGGTATCATCTGCAAAGAGGCAAACCTTACCCGACAGCCCTTCCGCTATATCACTAACAAAGATGTTAAAAAGAATCGGACCAAGGATAGATCCCTGGGGCACACCACTGGTAACATCCTTCTACTCAGAGTGAGCTCCATTTACTTGTACTCTTTGTTGCCTCCCACCCAACCAATTTCTAATCCAAGCAGTAACTTTAGGGTCCATCCCTACGGTGCTCAGTTGGTTTATAAGTCGCCTGTGAGGAACAGTGTCAAAGGCTTTACTGAAATCTAAATACACCACATCTAGGGCTCTCCCTCGGTCCAACTCCCTGGTCACCCAGTCAAAGAAATCAATCAGATTTGTCTGACAAGACCTGCCTCTGGTGAATCCATGCTGCCTTGGATCCTGTAATCCACTGGACTCCAGAAACCTCACTATTTTCTCTTTCAGCAGAGTTTCCAATAATTTACTCACCACCGAAGTTAAACTAACCGGCCTGTAGTTTTCCACCACATCCTTACTTCCGCTTTTGTGTAAAGGCATCACATGAGTCTCTCTCCAATCCTTTGGCACCACTCCCGACTCCAATGAGGCATTGAAAAGGTCAGTCAGTGGAGATGCTAGAACGTCCCCAAGTTCCCTCAGTATTCTAGGATGTATCCCATCCGGTCCCATCGCTTTGTCTACTTTAAGTTGAGCTAGTTTCTCACAAACACAGTCTTCTGAAAATTGTTCAAGATGTCCCTTGCTTCTGTTCCTGTTTGTGGGTGTTCTCTGAGGTCCTGCTCCTGGTTCTTCATCTGTGAACACAGAACAAAAATATTTGTTAAGCAATTCCGCTTTATCCTTATCAGCTTCTACATATTCCTCCCTTGTACCCTTGAGTCTGACAATACCACTTTTGCCCTTCCTCTTCTCACTAATATATCTGAAAAATGGAAAAAGAAACAGGCTTTGGGGAAGTCCAAGTCTGAATGGGGGCATGCAGAAGATGTGGTTGGGGCATTCCCAGGAACCAGGAGGAGTGACTGGGGTGTCCTCAGGATCCTGGATGTCCCACATCACGTCCAACATTAGACTTGCTCCAGGCATGAAAAAGCATCTGAAAAGTGCTTATTTTAGCTGGAAAACATCCAGAGGATGAAGAGAATAAAGCATGCCATCATCCCCAGTACAATATCAGTGACAGTAGCAGTGGGATTAGCACTGCCCTTATCTTAGCCCACTACTTTAACCATTAGGCTATCTTAGATGTCCTGGTTCTGAAATACAATTCTGGGATGTCTAGGTAGATGCCCTTGCAGACATCCATATTGGGCATGTCCATGCTTGTGAAATCATGTCTATCCTTGGAGATGCCTACTCTTTTTTTTCTCTCCCCCCCCCCTCCCCGACGTTCTGACTTAGATGCCCCAGAATGCAGTCTGACATCTTTTCTAAAATTCACCTCATGGGCATTAAATGTTCAAATTAACATCCACTTTCATTCCCAAATATCAAACCTCAAAACAAACTGTGATAGCTTAATTTTGGTCAATTAACTTGGAGGGTACTGCAGAAACAGTGCCTCGCTGGATACAAATAATTAGTATCTTAATTTTGTTTCAATATTGTCCCGCTAGACCAGTCCAGACAAGTGGGTTGTGTTCCCCTACTAGCAGATTGGTGGAGGCAAACAACCAATGAAAAGCCCAAGTTTCAATTACATCACTCCTTTGCCTCAGCCATCAGGACTCTTCAGTATTTCTTTGTCTCCAACAGACAATAGATGGATTTTTTCCTCTCTGAAGAAAATCTAAAGATTGAGTGGAAAAGATTGATTAAATGCTCATAAACCTTGAGGGTGACTCAGTTGAGCACGACATGGGAGGCTCCACTAGACTGTAGTCTTTACGGTAGCTATAGGGGAGGGGGGGGAGGAATTGGTTCAGCTCTATACGATTATAATGATGAGAGCCCATTGAGCAGCCAAAAATTGGAAGGATCTGGAAGAGTGCAACAGCCTTACACAACCTCAACACCTCCTTCACTCCTCCTCTCAGTCTCCCTGCTCTGTTCTGAAGATTGCAGATATGCATGCCAGCCATCTTAACATAGCACTGCAAAAGCCAGTAAAACAGTTTTAAGGGAGTTGAGCTACTGCTGTGGTAAACATTATCAGCCCCCTTGCATTTTAGGTATGTTGCATACAATATCTTGAAAAATAATTGGAAATGTTCCAACTGTGTATGTCATCATAATATTTTAATAGAATGTTCAAAGGCATATAAGAAAAAAAATGATGTCTGTGCAACTTAGATGTCGTAATTTCTGAGAAAAAAACCCTAAAAAAATATCCTGGCCAGGATTAATGGCACCCTTCATTAACATTTGGTTGCACAAATATTCAAATGGGAATAGTATAGATAGCACACCATTCACAGAAGAGGATGTGCTTGAACAGCTTGTGATACTGAAAGTGAACAAGGCCATGGGACCAGATGGGATACATTTCAGGATACTGAAAGAGATCAGAGAGGTTCTGGCAGAGTCTTTAAAGGATGTTTTTAATAGATCCTTGGAGAAAGGAGAATTTCCACAGGACTGGAGAAGGGCTGATGTGGTACCGCTTCAAAAATGTAGTAATAAGGAAGAAGTGGCAAACTACAGGCCAGTAAGCCTTACCTTGGTAGTGGGAAAAGTAATGTAGGTGCTCCTGAAAGGGAGAGTATTGGGCTGTCTTGAAACCAATAGGTTGCATGATTTTACCACAGGACGATCATGCCAAACAAATCTGATTGAGTTCTTTGACTGGGTGAACAGAGAACTAGATCAAGGGCATGCAATGGATGTGATCTACCTAGATTTTAGTAAAGCCTTTGATATTGTTCCTCATAGGAGGCTTATCAATAAACTGAACAGCCTGAGGATGGATCGCAAGGTGGTGAACTGGATCAGAAATTGGTTGATTGACAAATGACAGAAGGTGATAGTAAATGGAACTCACTCGGATGAAAGGAAGGTGATTAGTGGCATGCCCCAGGAACTGGTCCTGGAACCGGTACTGTTCAATGTATCTGTGAGTGATATTGCTGAAGGACTGAATGGAAAAGACTGTCTTTTTGCAGATGACATGAAAATGTGCAACACAGTGGACTCCCCTGAGAGAGTGGATAACATGAGGAAAGATCAACAAAAGCTGGAAGAATGGTCTAATGCTTGGCAGTTAAGATTTAATGTGAAGAAGTGCCGTATCTTGCACTTGGGATGCAAAGAAATTGTATGCAATAGAGGGCAAGATGTTGGGGTGCATGGACCAGGAGAAAGACCTCAGAGTGATTGTTTCTGAGGATCTCAAAGTGGCAAAACAGTGTGACAAGGCAGTAGCCAAAGCCAGAAGGATGCTGGGCTGCATACAGAGAGGAATTACCAGCAGAAAGGAAGAGGTACTAATGCTATTGTACAAGTCGCTGGTGAGGCCTCACTTGGAATATTGTGTTCAGTTTTGGATACCATATCTCGCAAAAGATATAGACAGTCTGGAAACGGTTCAGAGGAAGGCGACCAAAATGATTTATTGCCTGTGCCAGAAGACTATGAGAAGAGACTTGAAGACCTAAATATATAGAGGAGTGACAGGGGAGATATGATACAGATCTTTAAATACTTAAGGTTTGTTAATGAACAAACAAACCTTTTTCAAAGTCAGGGAAGCTGTAAAATTAGATGACATAACATGAAGCTGCAAGGGGGTAAACTGAAAGGCAATGTCAGGAAATACCTTTTCACTGAAAGGGTGGTGGATGCTTGGAATGCCCTCCTGATGGAAGTGATGAGGGCAAATACAGTTACAGAATTCAAAATGGCATGGGACAGACACAGTGCATCCCTTTATAGCAACAAGATAAAATCAAAATAACCTTAACTGTCTTTGCTATCTCAACAAACAGGGGTGACCTGCACAGAGCAGTGGATACACCGCTAAACAAAGGCATGGGGGAGCAGAGACCTGTACGGACCTACTCTTGCCACCTTGCTTGCGGTCTTTATCTGCCATTATGTAATCCTTCTATCAAAAAAAACCCAATCAGTGATAAATAAATACTTGGCAGTTAGAGACAATCCTTGATGACAGCACTTGAAACAGGGAACCAGTCCCGAAACGTGCACATCGTGTGTGGATTTTAAAACCGTGACTTTGATCAAGCTAAGTTATTAAAAAATTATATTCTTATCTGTTGATTAAAATGGATGAAACCGAGTGGTGGGTATAAATCATAAAGTATGCCCTCTTTGGTGACATCCGACAAAAAGACAAAAGCAAAAAAAAATTTTTTTAGGGGGTATTGTTGGTGATTTTGTGATTCCATTATGTAATCCTTGACAGTGATAGGAGACATAGAATGAAACATAAACCAAACAGTCCTTTATTGGAAAGCAAGGATCCTGGCACGAACGCATTTCGGCATAAGCCTTCATCAAGGGGGTGTTGCTGTTGTTAAGTGCCGTCGAGTCGGAGTCGACTCATGGCGACCCTCTGGATAGCTATCCTAAATTGTGTTCGATCTTCAGTCAGGCGGCTCATTGTTGACAGACTGGTACCCGTAGCTGCTGTTATTGTATCGATCCATCTCATTGCTGGCCTTCCTCTTTTGCGTTGACCTTCTATCTTGCCAAGCATGATGTCTTTCTCTAATGATCTCTCTCCGCATGATGTGTCCAAAGTATGAAAGACGAAGTCTTGTCATCTGAGCTTCTAAAGAAAGCTTAGGTTTGATCTCCTCTAGTACAGACTGGTTTGTTCTTCGGGCAGTCCATGGTATACACAGTATTCGCCGCCAGCACCATAATTCAAAGGCATCAATTTTCTTCCTGTCTATCTTTTTCACTGTCCAGCTTTCACATCCATATGATGTTATTGAAAATACCATGGCTTGAACAAGTCGAATCTTTGTATGGAGAGACATATCTCTGCTCTTGAGAATCTTATCTAGGTCTTTCATAGCCATTCTGCCAAGAGCAATGCGTCGTCTGATTTCTTGACTGCTTGTTGCTTCTTTATTGATAGTTGATCCAAGTAGGTTAAAGTTATTCACGATTTCAATTTCTTCTCCTTCGACGATGAACCTGTTGATTATGCCAGTTGTCATGATCTTTGTCTTCTTTACATTAAGGTGCAGGCCCATTTTGAGACTATGTTCTTTGATTGTGAGAAGCAAATGTTTCAGATCATCTTCACTTTCCGCCAGTAATGTGGTATCATCAGCATAGCGAAGGTTGTTGATGAGTCTTCCACCAATCTTCACACCTCTGTTGTCTTCATACAATCCTGCTTCTCTGATGATTTGTTCTGCATATAAATTAAATAGGTAGGGGGAAAGTATGCAGCCTTGTCTTACACCTTTGCTTATTTTAAACCATTCTGTTTCTCCTTGTTCCGTTCGAACTGTTGCTTCTTGATCAATGTACAGATTGTGCAAAAGAACGATCAGGTGTTCTGGTATACCCATGCTTCTTAATGTGGCCCAGAGTTTCTCATGGTTTACACAGTCAAAAGCTTTGCTATAGTCGATAAAGCACAAATAGATATCCTTTTGGTATTCTTTAGTCTTTTCAAGGATCCATCTCACATCCGCAATGATGTCTCTCGTTCCTCGCCCTTTTCTGAACCGTGCTTGCACTTCAGGTAGTTCTCGTTCCAGGTATGATTGTAGTCTCTTTTGAATAATCTTCAGTAGAATTTTGCTGGCATGTGGGATCAGAGCGATTGTGCGATAATTTCCACAGTCAGTTGGGATCACCTTTCTTTAGTACTGGTATAAACATAGATCTTTTCCAGTCAGTTGGCCATGATGCTGTCTTCCATATTTCTTGGCAGAGCCTTGTAAGTACGGTAACAGCTTCATCAGATTGCTGTAATACTTCTATGGGAATGCAATCAATGCCTGGTGCTTTGTTCTTTGATAAGGCTTTCAATGTTGCTTCAACTTCTTCTTTCATCACCAATGGTTCCAGATCACAAGGTACAGGTTGAAACGGCTGTTGGTCCACTTGATCTTTAGCATATAAAAACTCTGTATATTCCTTCCATCTTTTCTTGATCTTCTCAGCATCATTCAACATAGAACCTTGAGCATCTTGTAACATTCCAATTCGAGGCTGGAACTTTTTCTTTAACTCTCGTAGCTTTAGGAAAGCTGATCTTGTTCTTCCTCTAATAGTTTCTGCTTCTATTTCCTTACATGCGTCATTGTAGTACTTTTCCTTGTCCTGTCTTGCTGCACGTTGGAAATCTCTGTTGAGTTCTGTGATTGCCTTTCTTTCTCCTCTGGCTTTAGCTTCTCTGCGTTTCTGGGCAATTTTCAGAGTTTCTTCCGTCATCCATTTTGGCCGTTTTTTCTTTTTTACCTTTTGTAGAGACTTCTCGCTTTCTTCCAACACAACCTTCTTGATGTCATTCCATAACTCTTCTGGAACTCTATCATTTGTATCTAAAGCAGCAAATCGATTTTGCAGGCAGTCTTTAAATTCCAGTGGTATATTCTCAAGGTCATATTTTGCTGCATTCATGAGTGGTTTGCTCTTTTTCAGCTTTAGCTTGAGTTTGCATACTAGTAGTTGATGATCTGTACCACAATCAGCTCCAGGTTTTGTCTTTGTTGATGTTATGGAGCTTTTCCATCGTTGACTTCCACAGATGTAATCAATTTGATTTTTATACAATCCATTGGGTGAAGTCCATCTGTACAGTTGCCGCTTGTGTTGCTGGAAGAAGGTGTTTGAGATGAATAGATCATTGGTCTTGCAGAATTCTATCAGTCTTTCTCCAGCTTCATTTCTGTTGCCAAGTCCATATTTTCCAACTACTTTGTCTTCTTTGTTGCCAACCTTAGCGTTCCAATCACCCATGACTATCAGGATATCCTGTTTGCATGTTCTGTCAATTTCAGCTTGTACTTGTTCATAGAACTCTTCAATTTCATTCTCTTCTGCAGCTGTTGGGGCATATACTTGAATTATAGTTGTGTTGATAGGCATTCCTCGTAGACGAATAGAGATTAAGCGTTCGCTGACTGCATTGTATTTCATTACAGTTCTTGCAAGTTTCTTCTTTATTATAAATGCAACACCATTTCTTCTTTGTCTTTCATTTCCAGCATAGTAGACCATGTGATCATCTGATGGAAAGTGCCCGATGCCAGTCCATTTCAGTTCGCTGACACCCAACAGATCAAGTTGTACACGTTCCATTTCATTCTTGACCGCCTCCAACTTCCCTTGGCTCATGCTTCGTACGTTCCATGTTCCAATGTGTAAGACATCTTTACAGCTTCTGACTCTCATTTCATGTGCAGCTACATCAGCAGTCAGACGTCCCGAGGGCTTTGATCCAACCACATCATAAATGCTGGCTTTACTCTGAAAGGTCTTCAGCTCTTCCCCAGTAGCTAGTTGAGTGCCTTCCAACCTGGGGGTCTCATCTTCCAGCACTACAGCACAATTTGTTTTGTTGTAACTATCCATTGGGTTTTCATGGCAAGATACAGAAGTAGATTGCCGGGCCTTTCTTCCGCGCAGTTTAAGTTTGGTGTTGTTGCCGTTGTCACAGAAATGTGATCCTCCGCCGTCAACACTATCCCATTCTGCTGCTGCCCAGATGGGTGGTTTGTCTTGGTCTGGCATCTCAGCTGAGACCTGTCCATCTTGGGAGACCCTGCCAGTAGTTAAACTACCAATAGTTTAGCTCTCAGCATCACTGATGCACACAAGCCCTCACAGCACGACAAGCTGCAAACCAAGTACCCCAAAACAAATAAAACATTAAGAATGTATTTGTATAAAACATATGCACTAATAAAAGGAAAAACAACCAGAAGAAGTGTAAAAAACATTATATCATAACATAAAATACTAAAAGCATGTTCAAATCATAAACAAATATTCATAAATTTAACTAAGAACACACAAATTATAGATGTAAAAAATATGCATAGAAAAGTGGACATGGACAGTATGACACTGATAATTGGTGAACCAACAATGTGATGAAAGGAGGGGGTAGTGTCAAAACACCAGCACAGGTATAGGATAAGGACAAGATACTCACTGAACAATAAAGATTTGTTGTGTAGATCCAAAATCTTATAAAGTCTACAATCTAAAAGATGAATAATGTGAAGGTTGATCATGATCTTACAAACATATAGCAAGAATAAACTACAAATGAAAAAACAATATACCTATTTGTCTCAAAATTCTGTAAGCGCTACTCGATATTGAAGGAAACTACTATACAAAGTTAAATTTACACACTAAACAACCATGAAAGATAATAACAGTCATGAGAAAGTAATGTGTATATAAAGCAAAAAAGCAACATGAAGTGTGTGGTGGGGGGGGGGGGGGGAGTCTTGTAGACATCTATAAATTTCGTAGATCTGTCTATTGATAGTTTCTCCCACTCTTCACCTGCGATTTGTTCCAGCTCAAGAATGTTTCCAGGATTCCTTTAACCAATGGCATATTTCAGCTCTTTCCAAAGGTTCTCGATTGGATTGAGATCAGGACTCATTGCTGGCCAGTTTAAAACAGTCCATTTTTTTTCCTTTTTAACCATTCCTTTGTATTTTTAGATGCATGCTTTGGGTCATCCATGATCTTCAACCCAGACTTAGCTTTCTGACATTAGGTATCACATTTCGCTCCAGAATACCTTGGCAGTCCTCTGACTTCATGATTCCTTTAATACGTTCCAGGCCTCCAGTTCCTAATGCAGCAAAACAGTTCTACTCTTTTTTTTTTTTTTTTCTTTTTACTTGTAAGCTTCATTTCTTTGCCTGTAAATGTATCGCTGGTCTGCATTGCCAAACAAATCAAGCCTGGTTTCATCTATCGACAGAACAATTTCTCATCAGGATTGTGGTTTCTCAAGGTGGGTTTGGGCAAAGATCAAGCATGCTTTTTTGTGTCTGTCTGAGCAATGGGGTCCTCCTTGGCCTTCGCCTATGAAGCCCTTCTCTGTTTAGTGTGCGGCGTATAGTTCGGGTTGAAACCATCATTCCAGATTGCTCCAGGATAGTGATAAGCTCTTTAGATATTGAATAAGCTGGTTTTCCAACAGGTCGCACTACCCTTCAAATACTTCTTGGATTAATTTTCTTCTTCCTATTATGTCCTGGGAGGTTCTTGAAAGTTCCATGAGCAGAAAACTTAACATAGTGAACTGTAGTCACAGGAATCCCAAAGTCTTCAGAGATGGTCTTGTACCCCTTTTGAAGTTTGGTGATAATGGCTTTTCTGACAGTCTCAAGCAGCTTTCTTGTATTCACCACTGTGAAAATGGAACAGGGAGCGAATTTGGCCACTTCAAGCATTAGAGCTAGTGTGTATAAACGCCCGTAGCATTGGAAATAAGATCCCTGATGTTGAAGCTTTGGTGGGAGTGGCCGACTTAGAAGCTGATGAGGATAAAACGGAATTGCTTTACAAATATTGCTGTTCTGTGTTCACAGATGAAGAACCAGGAGCAGGACCTCAGAGAACACCCACAAACAGGAACAGAAGCAAGGGACATCTTGAACAATTTTCAGAAGACTGTGTTCGTGAGAAACTAGCTCAACTTGCAGTGGACAAAGCAATGGGACCGGATGGGATACATCCTAGAATACTGAGGGAATTTGGGGATGTTCTAGCAGCTCCACTGACTGACCTTTTCAATGCCTCGTTGGAGTCAGGAGTGGTCCCAAAGGACTGGAGAGAGGCTCATGTGGTGCCTGTACACAAAAGCGGAAGTAAGGATGTGGTGGAAAACTACAGGCCGGTTAGTTTAACTTCAGTGGTGAGTAAATTATTGGAAACGGTGCTGAAAGAGAAAATAGTGAGATTTCTGGAGTCCAGCGGATTACAGGATCCGAGGCAGCATGGATTCACCAGAGGCAGGTCTTGTCAAGACAAATCTGATTGATTTCTTTGACTGGGAGACCAGGGAGTTGGACCGAGGGAGAGCCCTAGATGTGGTGTATTTAAATTTCAGTAAAGCCTTTGACACTGTTCCTCCTCACAGGCAACTTATAAACAAACTGAGCACCCTAGGGATGGACCCTAAAGTTACTGCTTGGGTTAGAAATTGGTTGGGTGGGAGGTGACAAAGAGTATAGGTAAATGGAGCTCACTCTGAGGAGAAGGATTTTACCAGTGGTGTGCCCCAGGGATCTATCCTTGATCCGATTCTTTTTAACATCTTTGTTAGTGATATAGTGGAAGGGCTGTCGGGTAACGTTTGCCTTTTTGCAGATGATACCAAAATCTGCAATAGAGTAGACACCCAGGAAGGTGTAGATAACATGAGGAGGGATCTAGCTAAGCTTGAAGAATGGTCTAGAATTTGGCAGCTGGGATTTAATGCTAAAAAATGTAAGGTCATGCATTTGGGCTGCAGCAATCCAAGGGAGCAATATAGTATAGGGGGTGAAGTACTTTTGTCCACTAAGCGTGGTTGTGTCTGATGATCTTGAAGTAGCTAAACGGGTAGAAAAGGCAACAACAAAAGCTAGAAGAATGCTTGGGTGCATACAGAGAGGAATGGCTAGCAGAAAAAAGGAGGTGATAGTGCCTCTGTGCGACCTCATTTGGAGTATAATGTGCAATTCTGGAGACTGCACCGTCAAAAGGATGTGAACAGGATGGAGTCGATGCAGAGGGTGGCTACTAAAATGGTTAGTGGTCTTCATTATAAAGCATATGAGGACAGACTTGGGGATCTTAATATGTACACCTTAGAGGAAAGGCGGGCTAGAGGTGATATGATTGAGATGTTTAAATACCTCCGTGGCATAAATGTTCAGGGGGACAGCCTCTTTTAATTGAAAGCAAGTTTTGCTATGAGGGGACATGGGATGAGAGTTAAGGGGGATAGATTCAGGAGTTATATGCGGAAATATTTCTTTATGGAAAGAGGTGGATCCGTGGAATAGTCTCCCAGTGGAGGTGGTAGAGATGAGGACAGTAACTGAATTCAGAAAAGCATGGGACAAACACAGAGGATGTCTAAAGGAAAAAAGGGGACTGTTGTAGTTGTTAATGGAAGGACAGACTAGATAGGCCATGTGGTCTTTTTCTGTGGTCATATTTCTATGTTTCTATCATTCTTTGGTTGATTCAAATCATGTGAATAGTGATAATTGATCACAGGTTCTTCTAATTTTAATGCAATAGGAACATGGTTCTTCTGTTTCTACTGATTTGAATTAACATAGAAACATGATGGCAGAAAAAGACCACACGGCCTATCTAGTCTGTCCTTCCATATCAACTACTATAGTTCCCTTTTTTCTTTTAGAGATCCTCTGTGTTTGTCCCATGCTTTTTTGAATTTGGATACTGTCATCTCTATCACCTCCACTGGGAGACTATTCCACACATGTACCACTCTTTCCGTTAAGCGTAGTTACTCACCTGTAACAGGTGATCTCTGGGTCAGCAGGAATTTAGTCTTCACGTATGGGTAACGTCGGTACCAACAGAGTCTGTGCGGGAATGCTCCCCAGCATCCAATAAGAAAGCTTTTGGGAGCTTCCCACTGCACCTGCATAGCTGCCTTCCCGCCTTTCCAGCTCTCCCTCCTCAGTTGAGTTTGTAGCGGAGATAAAAGGAGAGAAGAAAAAAAAAAAGAAAACCTACAACTCCTAAGGTATGAGGGCGGGTTGTGAAGACTAAATTCCTACTGTTCCCAGAGATCACCTATTACAGACAGGTGAGTAACTACGCTATCTCCAGGAACAAGCAGGAAAGCATAGTTACTCACCTGTAACAGGTGATCTCCGGGAACAGCAGGAATTTAGTCCTCACATATGGGTATCGTCGGTACCGACAGAGCCTGCGTGGGAACGCTCCCCAGCATCCAATCAGAAAGCTTTTGGGAGCATCCCACAGCGCCTGCGTGCTGCCTTCCCGCCTTTCCCAACTGCCTCTCTCCAGTTGAGTTTTAAAGCTGAGACAAAGAGAGAGGGAAAGGAAAGAGATAGAGAGATACAACACCTAGGGGAGGTGGGTGGGTTGTGAGGACTAAATTCCTGCTGTTCCCGGAGATCGCCTGTTACAGGTGAGTAACTATGCTATTTCCAGGAACAAGCAGGAATCTAGTCATCACATATGGGGACTCCCTAGCTTTGGGTGCCAGAGAGACACCCCAGAAGTTGTGTGTCCCTGAGAAGGGCTCCACTTCTCCCCATGGATCTCTGGCATTCTATCAGGGATGGTGGGTAGGAGTTGATTAAGTATGGAACAGGTGTTTGAAAACAGACTGACCAAACAAGGCATCCCGGCGGGAGTCGTTGTCCATGCGGCATACCACTGGTAAAGAGTAGTTACTCACCTGTAACAGGTGTTCTCCAGGAGCAGCAGGAATCAGTCCTCACATATGGGTGACGTCAGCGTCGACAGAGCCCCCATGCGGAGCATTTCCTCAGCTTTCAAAGAAAGCCTTTGGGAATGCAGGCACGCATGCGCGGTCCCCTTCCCGCCCAAAGGTGCCATCTTGCTCAGTCTGATGACATAGCTAAAAGACAGCACAAAAAGAAAATGAACTATATACAACTGCAACGCCAAGGGGAGGAGGGAGGATCGTGAGGACTGATTCCTGCTGCTCCTGGAGAACACCTGTTATAGGTGAGTAACCACTCTTTCTCCAGGACCAAGCAGGAAGTCAGTCCTCACATATGGGTGACGCCCTAGCTCTGGGCTACCAGGAACCCAGGCTGAAAAAATAGAGCTCCCTCTAGAGCCTCAGCAACAGTGAGAGAATCTTCTCTGAGACCGCACCTGAACGGTAGCCCAACACCAGGGCCGGAGGGTAGGAGTTGCCTAAACCTCAAAGAGATTACGGAGTACTGCTTGCCCGAAAGCACTGTCCCTATGGGACTCCCTCTCGAGCAGTAATGGTCTGCAAAAGTCTGGCTTGAAGACCAAGTAGCAGCGTGGCAGATGTCTGCCAACGGAACAGAATGGAAGTGAGCTACTGATGTGGCCTTCGCCCTGACCCGGTGGGCCGTGACTCGACCCTCCAGGGAGAGGCCGGCTGCCCTGTATGCCCAGGCGATACAGTCTGCCACCCAGATGGACAACGTACGCTTAGTGACAGGCAACCCCAATTTATTAGGGTCAAAGGAAATGAAGAGCTGAGAAGCCCTTCTATGCCCCTGCGTACGTTCATGGTAAAAGGACAGCGCCCTTCTACAATCCAGGGTATGCAAGACAGTCTCTGCCCTACTAGCGTGCAGCCTGGGAAAGAACGTCGGGAGTACCACCTCCTGGTTGAGGTGGAAGGAGGACACTACCTTGGGGAGGAACTTAGGATGAGTCCTCAAGACTACCCTGTTCTTATAGAAGCTGGTATACGGCCTATCCGAGACCAGGGCCTGAAGCTCACTCACCCGCCTAGCCAAGGTGAGTGCCACAAGGAACAACACCTTCCAGGAGAGGAAACGTAAATGGCAGGTTGCCATCGGCTCAAAAGGTGGGCGAGTCAGTTGCTGCAAGACCACCTTGAGATCCCACTCAGTGGCCGGTGGACAAATAGGAGGCTTAAGCAGAAGCAGGCCTCTGAGAAAGCGAGACACCAGAGAGTGGCATGAGAGAGATTGTCCATCCACCGGCGAGTGGTGAGCTAAGAGGGCACTGAGGTGAACCCAGACAGAGTTGGACTGAAGTCCTAGGTTGGAAAGGTGGAGCAGGTATTGTAGCACCACCTGGACCGAGCAGAAGGGGTCCTCTTGCTGCTGAGAACACCAAGTAGAGAACCTATGCCATTTCAGAGCATAGGCCTTCCTAGTGTAATGCTTCCTGGAGGCCAACACTACCTCTTCAACCTCCTTTGGTAGGAGCAAGGACTACCCTTTCAGCAGCCAGGCCATCAAATTGAGAGATTTGAGGTTGGGATGCAAGAGGGACCCCTGATCCTGAGTCAGAAGATCGGGTTGCAGCCCCAGAGGAAGTGGAGTATCCACTGCCAACTGCAGAAGAAGAGGGAACTACGGCTTCCTGGGTCACCTGGGGGCTATCAGGATCACCGTGGCTCGATCCTGCTGGATTCTGAAGAGAGTCCAGGCCACCAGAGGTGTGGGAGGAAAAGCATACAGCAGGCCTTCTGACCAGGGGATCAGGAATGCATCTGCCGCCGCCCGCAGAGGATGCGGTTGTCTGGAACAGAACTTGGGTAGTTGCCTGTTCAGCGGACTGGCAAAAAGGTCCATGGTCGGAAGTCCCCACTTCAGAAAGATCTGCTGAACTACCAGAGGATCCAACTGCCACTCGTGAGGTTGCAGGAGTCTGCTTAGCCTGTCCGCCAGGTAGTTTTCCTGGCCTGGGAGGTAGATCGCCCTGAGGGTCATGCCCTGCTTGATAGCAATGTTCCCTCTAATTTTCTGTAGGCTGTGTGCGCATAAAATATCAGCTGTGCAGCTTTTGAAGGAAGGTTAAATTTTTGTGCGCCATATAAAGACACTCTGAGTTCTATACTTTAAAATTTGACTACACGTCAGAATACAGTATGTACACCACATTGATTGCACTAGAAAATATTGTAGAACTTGTGAAAACCGTAAATACACAACAACTTTTAAATTTTAAGACGTCTGTGTTGTTTTCTATCAGAATCAGAACCGTAATTTTTGTGCGCTCTGTTGTAAAGTATGTGCGCTCGCTCGGCGAGGTGTGTGCGCGTGCACATGCGCACAGCTTAGAGGGAACAGTGCTTGATAGCCCAGGAGCAGAGAGCTTGTGCTTCCAGGCACAGGAGTCTGGATCCTGTGCCTCCCTGCTTGTTGACGTAGAACATAGCCACCTGGTTGTCCATCTGAACTAGGACAGACTGGTGAGACAGGATCCGAGAGAAAGTCCGTAAGGCCAGTCGAATGGCTCTCAATTCGAACAGGTTGATCTGCTGGGCGGCCTCCCAGGGAGACCACAGGCCTTGGGTGTAGGCCCCCTGGCAGTGTGCCCCCCAACCCTGCAGGGAAGCATCGGTTGTCAGTACCTGGGTGTGTGGAGAGGCCTGAAAAGGAACACCCCTGACCAGATTTGGGAGATGCCTCCATCAGCGTAAAGAGTCCACCAAGAGTTTGGACAGCTTTATTCTGTCTGACAATTTCCCTGTGGCCTGTAGCCACTGGGCCCTGAGGTACCACTGAGCCAGCCTCATGTGCAGATAGGCATTCAGGGTGACATGCACCGTGGAAGCCATGTGACCTAAGAGCCGGAGGAAGTGTCTGGCGTAGAGCAGAGAGTTCGCCCGAAATTGGCCGGCCAACTTTATCAGCCTGTGAGCTCTGTCCACAGGCAAATAGGCCTTTGCATGGATGGTATCCAATCTTGCCCCTATGAACTCCACGTCCTGTGAGGGGACTAAAGTGGACTTGGGGAAGTTTATCACGAACCTCAGGTACTGAAGCAGGGATATGGTTCTGAAGATGGCTTGCCTGGCCTCTTGTGGAGACTGGCCCCTGTTAAGCCTGTCGTCCAGGTAAGGGAACATAGAGATCCCCTGGTCCTGAGGTAGGCTGCAACCACCGCCAGGCATTTTGTAAAAACCCTGGGGGCGGAGGTGAGGCCAAAAGGAAGCACTCTGTACTGGAAGTGTTTTCCTCCCACCACAAATCTGAGGAATTGTCTGTGACTTGGATGGATGAGGATGTGAGTATAAGCATCCTTCAGCTCTAAGGGGCATAGCCAATCTCCCTGCTGGAGGTAGGGCAGTAAGATTCCAAGGGTAAGCATCTTGAACTTTTCCCTTTCCAGAAACTTGTTTAGATTTCTCAGGTCCAGGATGGGTCTGAGGCCTCCTGTTCTTTTTGGTACCAGGAAGTACCTCGAGTAGAAGCCTTGCCCTTCCAGGTGGTGAGGCACTGGTTCCACCGCCTGGTCCCTTAGCAGACCTTCCAACTCCTGAAGGAGTAAGTTTCTGTGCAGAGGGGGTCTTGGAGGCTCCCCTGGAAAGTAGGAGGGGGTATCTGGGTGAAGTGGAGCAGATAGCCCCTTTCGATGATGCTAAACACCCAAGTAGCCCCTGTGATGGCTGGCCACCTGTCTGCGTACAGGGTCAGCCGGCCTCCTGTGCCCTGGAGAGGAGGAGAGGCTATGCTGGCATAGTCAAAAACTCCCTCCCTGCTGAGCAGGAGCTGGAGGCTTGGGAGCCTTCTGCCTACGGGGCCCATGACCCTGCCCCTTGGCCTGCTGGCCCTGTTGGGGAGCTGCAGAGGCCTGGTAGTGAGGGTAGGTTTTGTAGGCAGCGCTCTTCCTCGGGTAAAAGGTCTTTTTCCCCGAGACCTTCTTCTTCTGAGAAGGGGCAGAGGTTTTCTTGGACAGCCTTGTCCAGGTAAGAGTCTCGGTCTCGAGTTCTGCAGCCTTTTCGGCCATTTATTTTATTTATTTATTTAGACAGTTTTGTATACCGCCTTATCCTTCAAACAAAGCGGTCACAACACAATTGGGGGATACATTTAACACATGGGATATGAGACACATACACTAATACTTACAGGGAACATGGGCAATGGAGGGTTAAGTGGCTTGCCCAAGACCACAAGGAGCAACTGTGGGACTAGAAAACCCAGTCCTTCCGGCCCATGGTTGCTGCCCTCTAGTGGGATTTGAACCCCCGACCTTCCGGCCTGAAGTACCTTGCCCCAACCACTAGGCTACTCCTCCACTCCTACTTGGGTAGTTGCCCCAACCACTAGGCTACTCCTCCACTCATGGGCCATGGGTTTGCCAAAGAGGTTTTCACCTCAGCAAGGGACATCGACCAACTTGTCCTGTACCCATGGCTCTAGGTCTGAGGATTGTAGCCAGGCCTGGCGGCGTGCACCGATGCCGACCTCTCCTACCCGGGCCGAAGCCTCAAATCCATCGTAGGCTGCTTGAGATATAAACTTCGAGCACTCTCGAATACCAGAAGACAAGGCCTTTAACCTCTGCAAAGGTTCCTCGGACAGACCAGCAGAGAACCCATTGCCAGGTCTCGAAGGTACATGCCCATGTACAGCTGGTAGGTCTGAACATGGTAAGCAAGCATAGAGCCCTGGAAGCACTTTCTACCGAGGGCATCCAGGTTCTGGGCTTCCCTGCCGGGAGGCACTGAGGAGTGCATCTTCTGACTCTTCAGGCGATGCATGGCCGATTCCAGAACCATGGAGTGGTGCGGTAGCTGTGCCTTTTGAAACCCGGGGCTCTTGCGGACTCGATAGATGGAATCGACCCGCTTGCATAGAACCGGCATTGAGGCAAGCGCCTCCCACATGCGGAAGAGCAACCGCTCCAGCATCGGAGGAACCGGGACAGTAAAGGCCTCCTTGGGAGGAGAGTCATACTGCAGAGCCTCAAGCTCCTCGGCTCGAGGCTCCTCCTCGGGGTCTGCAGGGAATACCAGTGCTTTGGCCATGTCCCTTACAAAATCCGAGAACCTGGTATCCTCCGGGGGGGGGGGGGGGGGGACCTTGTCCGAGGCTCGGATCCCGGTGAGTCCGAAGGGACGCACCAAGTCCGGAAGGTGTCAGGGGACTCCTCCTCCTCCGTTTCCCACGCCGATTCCTCAGAGGAGGAATCGAGCGGCTCCGAGTGGGCGGGCACCGACGCCATCTGCCCCAACGCTGAGGGAACCGACGTCGACGACCTCGGTCCCGAACGGGAGGCCGAGGGTGACCTCGGCCGAGGATCGACTCGAGTTCACATGGTCTTGAGGACCGGCTCGGCCTCCGAAGTTGACTTGGACGTCGATGTCCCGGTGGTCGGGGCAGATGCACCGGTGAGACCAGCGATCAGCACCCGCTGCTGCTCCATGAAGGCAGACAATCTGCTCTCCAAGGCCATCAACCTGAGTCCGAGCTCAGGAAATCCAGCAGCCTCGGACTCCGATGGCATCGGGCCAGACGTCGGCTCCCCTGGAGGAGAGTCCATGAGGACTACAGTACTCACGTGACTTGGGGCCTCTGACTCCACACGAGGATGCTTTGCAGGCCTCTCCGACTCCGAAGACCCGGGACGACGATCGGGGCTATGCAACCAGGCCCTCGAGGAGCCAAGAGCGTCCACCGATGACGCCCTCGTGGGTTTCTTCTTCCTTCAATGCTCCCTCGAGGGGGACTCCCTTTCAGAGGAGCCCCGATGATGCTCAGGGTCAGACTCCCGAGACGTCGAGGCCTCTGACAAAGTCCGGACCCGTCCAGAGGCAGATTCGTAGAAGATCCTCTCACGCTGGTGGCTGACGGCTCCGTAATGCCTTGGAAGACATTTTGCCACAGGGGCTACAGACCATAGAATCATGGTCTGGCCCTAGGCACCGGAGGCAGCAGTCGTGTGCGTCGGTGAGAGACATCAGTTTCTTGCACCGATCACACTTCTTAAAGCCACTGGCAGCCATCGGGGGAAAAAGGGCCCCTGCAAGATCAAGAAATTGGGCTGCCAGGGAAAAGAAAAAAAAGGCGCGAACGCAGTCTCTAAGGACAAAAACCGAAAAAAGAAATTCGGGCTTGGCACCGGTGTACCGAGTCCAGGAGGGAAAGGAACCGACGTCGAACCGAAGAAAAAACTTGACCCAACACAGAAAAATCCACTTTTTTCACAGGTGACAAGGACAGGCGTCCGTAGGGCTCCGCGGAAAAAAGAAGACTGAGCAAGATGGCACCTTTGGGCGGGAAGGGGACCGAGCATGCGCGCCTGCATTCCCAAAAGCTTTCTTTGAAAGTTGGGGAAATGCTCCGCATGGGGGCTTCGTCGATGCTGACGTCACCCATATGTGAGGACTGACTTCCTGCTTGGTCCTGGAGAACAACCTTATCCCTCATACCTGTACCTCTTGTCACCTCCCACTCAACCAATTTCTAACTTAAGGGTCCATCCCCAGGGTTCTAATTTGTGTATAAGTCACCTGTGCAGAGGGGTGTCAAAAGCTTTACTGAAATCCAAATACACCACATCTACGGCTCTCCCTTGGTCCAACTCCCTGGTCACCCAAAGAAATCAATCTGATTTGTCTTACAAGACCTGCCTCTGGTGAATCCATGCTGCCTCCAATCCTGTAATCCACTGGACTCCAAAAACCTCACTACATTCTCTTTCAACAGTGTTTCCAATAATTTACTCACTACAAAGGTTAGACTAACCAGCCTGTAGTTTTCAACCACATCCTTACTTTCGCTTTTGTGTAAAGAGACATGTGCCTCTCTGCAGTCCTCTAGCACCACTCCTGACTCCAAAGAAGCATTGAAAAGGTCAGTCAGTGGAGCTGCTAGAATGTCCCCACGTTCCCTCAGTATTCTAGGGTGTATTCCATCTGGTCCCATCGCTTTGTATTCATGAGGAACTAGCTAAACTAAAAGTAGACAGTCTTCTGAAAATTGTTCAAGATCCCTGCTGTTTCTGTTCCTATTTGTGAGTGTTTTCTGAGGTCCTGCTCCTGGCCCTTCATCTGTGAACACAGAAGAGATATATTTGTTAAGCAATTCTACTTTATCCTCATCAGCTTCTATGTATTCAATTCCTTCACCTTGGAGACTGAGGACACCACTTTTTCCGTTCCTCCTCTCAGTAACCTATCTGAAAAATGTCTTATACCCCATTTTATTGCATTGGCTATTTCTTCTTCTTTTTGTATCTTTGCTTTCCTGACTACTTTGCTAGCTTCTCTAAGTTTTTCCAAATATAGATGCCTGTCTTCCTCTCTCTGTGAATTGTTTATAAGAGTGCCAATAATTATGTCCCGGCAATGTCCCAGTTTTTATACTATTTCCTTTAATTGGTTTTGCTTTATTTGATTCTTCTGTGTGTCAAATATGTGTGCACATGTAGTCCAAAGCCATTTCACAGGCCACTTTTTTTTTTGAGATATTGGACATTAAAGGGACTGAACTGCAAGGGTATCAATAATGTTTACCACAAGTGTACTTGACTCAGTTTCCTGGGTGCATTTCATTGTAATGTTCTCCATTTAAAAGAGCGCAAGACAGACATGCATGCATATAGAGTGTAGAGAACAGCTGTTGGTTTAGACCTGTAGATGTTACCCATGGAGTTTGCCCCCTAGTTCCAAGGCTTTTCCCAGCACTGGTTAAATTTGTGGGTTATGCACAGCTTCAGCATAGTTACTCACCTGTAACAGGTGATCTCTGGGAACAGCAGGAATTTAGTCTTCACGTATGGGTATCGTCGGCACCGATGTAGCCTGCATGGGAACGCACCCCAGCGTCCAATTAGAAAGCTTTTGGGTGCATCCCACAGCGCCTGCATGCTGCCTTCCCGCCTTTCCCAACTGCCTCTCTCCAGTTGAGTTTAAAGCTGAGACAAAGAGAGAGAGAGGGAAAGAGAAAGAGATAGATAGATACAACTCCTAGGGGAGGTGGGTGGGTTGTGAAGACTAAATTCCTGCTGTTCCCAGAGATCACCTGTTACAGGTGAGTAACTATGCTATCTCCAGGAACAAGCAGGAATGTAGTCTTCACATATAGGGACTCCCTAGCTTTATATGCCAGGGAGAGACCCCGGAAGTTGTGCGTCCCTGAGAAGGGCTCCACTTCCCCCCATGGATCTCTGGCATCCAACCAGGGATGATGGGTAGGAGTTGATTAAGTATGGAACAGATGTTGGAGAACAGACTGACCAAACAAGGCATCCCGGCGGGAGTCCTTGTCCAAGCAGTAATGGGCTGTGAAGGTATGAACCGAGGCCCAGGTGGCTGCTCAACAGATGTCGTCAATAGACACAGAGTGCAGATGAGCCATTGAAGCAGCCATGGCTCTCACATTGTGAGCTGTAACATGGCCCTCCAGAGGAAGATTCTTACTCTGATAGGCAAAGGATATACACTGAGCAATCCAGTTAGATAGTGTTCTCTTGGAGACTGGAAGTCCCAAATGAGAAGGATCAAAAGCAACAAAGAGTTGAGAGGACTTTCTATGTTGCTGTGTTCTTTGTAAGTAAAAGGCTAAAGCTCTTTTACAGCCCAAAGTATGAAGGTTCCTTTCTGCATTTGATGCATGAGGCCTTGGAAAGAACACAGGTAGGTATACCACCTTTGGCATAAAGCGTGGATGAGTCCTAAGGACTACCTTGTCATGATGGAACCTTGTATAAGGTGGATCAGCTACTAGTGCTTGCAACTCACTGATGCAACGTGCTGATGTGATTGCAATGAGAAAGATAACCTTCCAAGAAAGGAATTTCAAGGAGGTAGTAGCTAAGGGTTCGAAAGGTGGCTTCATGAGCTGACCAAGCACCAAATTTAAGTCCCATGGTGGCTTAATGGGAGGCTTAGTTAGCAGAAGGCCTCTCATAAATCTTGCTATGAGAGGATGGGAGGAAATAGGTTGTCCATTTAGAGGTTTGAAAGAAGCTGCAATAGCACTCAAATGGACTCTTACTGAGTTAGTTTTAAGTCCTGCATTGGATAAATGAAGGAGATAGTCCAGTAATGATTCCAGAGGTATCGCAAGGGGGTTAAGACCCTTCTGCGAACACCATATGGTAAACCTTTTCCACTTGAAAGCATAAGAGTGTCTTGTGGAAGGCTTCCTGGAAGCATAAAGGATATCCTTTACATGCTGAGGAAGGTTAAGATCATGAAGATCTAGGCCTTCAGCAACCAAGCCCTGAGATGCAGAGACTGGGGATTGGGATGCCATAACATTCCATCCTCCTGAGACAGGAGATCTGGAGCAGACCCTAACTCCAGGGAGGGAGCTTGAGAGAGATGTAGAAGTAGAGGGTACCACACTTGCCGTGGCCAATGTGGAGCTATGAGAATCATACGGCCTCCGTCTCTCTAAAGCTTGAATAGGGTTTTGGGAATTAGGGGAATGGGTGGAAAGGCATACAGGAAGCCTTGACCCCAGTAAAGGAGGAAAGCATCCCTGGCCTGAGACCCCTGAGCAGGGGTTCTGGAACAGAACCGGGGAAGTTTGGCATTCCACGGACTTGCAAAGAGGTCTATGTCCGGGGTTCCCCAAATTTGAAATATCTTGGCTACCTGTTCTGCATGCAGAGACCACTCGTGTGGAAGCAGAACTCGACTGATTCTGTCTGCCCAAGAGTTTTGTATGCCTGGAAGATACACCGCCAGGAGATGAATCTGATGCTCTCTGGAGAGGGCCCATAGTCGCAAAGCTTTGTTGCAAAACGACAGAGCCTGTTCCCCCCCTGCTTGTTCACGTAGAACATGGCTACTTGATTGTCCGTATGGATGAGGACTGTCTTGTAGCTGAGCAGGGTGTGGAACACTCGAAGAGCAAGGAAGATTGCTCTGAGCTCCAAGAGATTGATATGTAGAGACCAGGTACCTTGGGTGGAGAGGTCTTGCAGATGAGCTCCCCAACCCATCGGAGACACACCTGTTGTGAGAGTTACCTGGGGTAAGGGTTGTTGAAAAGGGTACCCCAGCAACAGGTTTTGAGCGGACTTCCACCACTGGAGGGACAAAATAAGGCGACTTGTGTTTGCTATTTTGTCTGACAGGCAACCTGATGCCTGGGTCCATTGAGTGGATAAAGTCCACTGAGCTGCCCTCATATGGAGGCGAGCATAGGGAACCACATGCACAGTAGATGCCATGTGGCCTAGTAGTTGTAGCATTTCTTAGGCAGTGAGATGAGGTTTTAGCACTGTTTGAGAAGCTAACTGCACCATGCGAAGGCAACGGGCCTGGTATCCAGCAACGCTCCTATGAACTCTAAAGACTGAGTGGGAGTTAGACTGGATTTTGGGATGTTTATTACCAGACCCAAATACTGAAGGATACGCATCATGCAGGATAGAGAAGTCCTGGCCTCTGACTCTGTTGGGGCTCCAATGAGCCAATCGTCTAAGTAGGGGAAGACGAATATCCCTAGAGTGCTGAGAAATGCTGCTACCACAGCCATGCATTTCGTGAACACCCTTGGTGCTGAGGCCAGGCCAAATTGAAGCACCCTGTATTGGTAGTGCTTTTCTTGAAAAAGGAACCGAAGGAACCTTCTGCGAATTGGATGGATGAGAACATGTGTGTACGCATCCTTGAGATCTAGAGAACAAAGCCAATCCTGACTCTGGAGGTATGGCAGCAGAGTTCCAAGAGAAATCATCTTGAATTTCTCTTTGACAAAGAATTTGTTCAATTCTCTGAGGTCTAGATTAGGTCTGTATCCCCCTGTTTTCTTTGGGATAAGGAAATAGGGGGAGTAAAACCCTGTACCTTCAATCCACCCGTTCTTCAGCCCTTTTCTTCATTGGTCCTGCTCTCTGGAATTCCCTACCCACTACCCTCCGTTTAGAAACCCACCACTCCTCCTTCAAACAGGCATTGAAAACTCACCTCTTCTCCCTGGCTTTTGACCTCCCCTCCTCCTCCCCTTAGCCTCTTCCCTGTGTTTACAGTTTTCTGCTAGCTCTCCTCTCTCTGTCCTATCAGACATTGTAACTTCCTTTTCATTTTCTGGCCCTGTGCCTTCCTTTATTGAAGTTTGTTATGTAAACCGCTCTGATTATTACTTAAGGGCGGTCAAGCAAATGAAATAAACATAAACATACCCTGTTGATGGATGGGTACTTCTTCTATTGCCCCTTGGGCAAGAAGGATACTGACCTCCTGACCTAACAGGTTGATGAGAGAGGTTGGAGAATTGAACTGTCTTACCATTGTGGGAGGGGGCATGCACAAAAATGAAGCTTTTACCCCTCTTTTATAATGGAGTGTGTCCAATGCTCTGCTGTTATCTGCCCCCATCTGGGGGCAAAGTGACACAACCTTCCTGGAATGGTGGAAGGCTCTGGTCCAAGGAAAGCCAGGAAGGCTAAGTTCTCTGGCTGAAAGTCAAAGGCCTTGTGGAGGCTGAGACTGCTGGGACGGCTGAGGCTTAGCAGTCTTTGCTTTTCTTTGTTTGGGTGGTTGCTGACCTTTCCTGACAAGCTGACCTGCAGAAGTCCCTGCTGAGAATAAGCAGGATAATATCTTTTCTTTTTAGAAAAGAATGGTTTCTTGAAAGATTTCTTTCTAGCAGGGTCAGCTGTGGACTTGGATAATCTATCCAAGGTGGAGTTGTCAGCATACAACTCATTGGCTTTTTCCTGCCAATCTTTACCAAACAGGTTCTCACCAGTACATGGGATATTTCCGTTGTTTGTCTTGTACCCAGAGCTCCAGATCAGATGCCTGGAGCCAAGCAGTTCTACGTGCACCTATGGCAATGGCAGAGGTTCTGCTTATGCACTCAAAACAGTCAAAAGTTGCACGGTTGACAAATTTAGAAACATCTTGGGCATGTTTGACCAATGTGAGAAAATCCTGCCTTCTATCCTCAGGAAGAGGAGGACTCAAAGCTGCTAAATCATCTGTGACTTCCTTTAGGAACATTCCTATCTATAGACTATAGGAACTGATCCTGGCAGAAAGCATGGAAGCTTGGAAGACACGACGTCCAAAAGCATCCAAAATTCTGCATTCACGTCCTGGAGGATTACAGGCATGTCTCTTTGCACTCTTGATCTTTCTCATAGCTGATTCCACTACAATAGAGTGGTGAGGAAGCTGAGATTTTTGGAAACCAGGACAAGGAGGGACTCGATACAGAGTATCCAGTCTACGAGAATGAGGCGAGGTGGTAAGAGGTGTCTTCCACATTCTCAACATGAGATCATGCAAGATCTCATGGATGGGCAGGGTAGCTGCCTCCTTAGGAGCTTTGGGATATTGTAAAATCTCCAACTCCTTAGCCCTAGGCTCTGTTTCAGGGGCCACAGTAATGGACAGACCCCGAGCCACCTCCCTGATAAAATCCTGAAAGGAAATATCCTCTGGAGGAGACATCCTGCGCTTAGGGGAGGGCGGCTCCTCTGGGAGAAGCATTCCTGCATCGACAGAACTATCAGAATCCTCAGATTCTTCTGAGGACTCGAAGTACCGCCTGTCCGGATGCTCTTTTAGAGCCCGATACCCGTACCGACCAAAGTCGGTACCGGGAGTAATCGGTACTGGAAGGCATCAGATTTATTTATTTATTTATTTTTCTTATATACCGTGCTATTAAGATCAGTGCGGTTTACATTATAACTGAACAATGCAACAATGTATTACATAACACGATGTGCTTACATAGAACAGGGGTACAATCATAAGTGGAGAACGGGGATGACTGGGTGCCGGCAATGCGGACACCCATGTCGATGCTACCGGTACCGATACCGGTTGAAATGTCTGACGCGTTTCCGAGGGCATCGATGCCACAAGGAGAGCCGCCAGACTGCGCTCAATAGCCAGGACTCTCTGGTCTATCGACGCTGCCGATGCCTGGATGTCGGTACCGGAGATCATCGCCGGTACCCCAGAGCATGGCACCAGTAGTTCTGCTGAGGTTGAGGCCTCGAACGTCCTGGAGCCCCGATAATGCTTTGGAAGCCGAAGCCTCCCGCCGGGGCAATTTTGCTGGTGCAAAATCCTCAAGGGCAACGCCAGAGGCATCTCGATGCTTAGAAGGAGATCTACCCTTTGTGGACCGGCTAGACTTGTGTTTAGTTACCTGAGATCCACGGGAGGAAGGCGAAGCCCTGGAAGACGTCGATGCCACTGAAGCTGCATCAGAGTGAAACAGGGTACTGTGCTTGGCAGCTCGGTTCTGTCGACTTCTCTTGGACATAATGGCACAGGCCATACATTCCGAGATGGAATGGTCAGGACCTAAACATTTCAGACACCACTCATGGGTGTCAGTGACGGAAATGGTATCACCACACTTGGTGCACTTTTTAAAACCCGAAGAGGGTTTTTCCATTGTGGAAAAAATCTTGGGCCTAAGGCCCAAAATGGCACGTGCACCTGGAAAAAAATGGGAAAAAAGTACTAAGAATTTTTTTTTTTTTTAAAAAGAAAAGAAAGAAAGAAAGAAAAAACGGCGGTACCGGTAAAGCGTCGAGGAAGGCAGACACGACCACAAAAAAAGGAGGAAAATTTTCTGCGGTGACAGGAACACGACCTGCTGGCTCCGCGGAAAACGAAGAACTGGAGAGAGGCAGTTGGGAAAGGCGGGAAGGCAGCACGCAGATGCTGTGGGATGCTCCCAAAAGCTTTCTAATTGGATGCTGGGGAGCGTTCCCACGCAGGCTCTGTCGGTACCGATACCCATATGTGATGACTACATTCCTGCTTGTTTCTGGAGATACTTTAATACAAGGGATGTAGGCACTTTATTTTGGACAAATATCCAAACTACCAATGATCTACTTCAAACAACTGAAATTAACCCAATGAATTTCACATGGCTGCAGGTACAGCCGGTCTTAAGTTTTCCTTTTTGTATCCTGCCTATTGCATTAGAGGATGTGTTCTCCTGGTTTCCTGCGAAAAGTTTAATGCCTCAGAGGAATCAAGGATTTTCTAGGGGAAAAGGCCCCTAAGGCACACATTCAGAAATATTTATTCACGGAAATTGGTGGTGGATACATGGAGCCAAACCATTAACAGGATTCAGGGAAGCCTGGGATCAGACGAGTGTAAGGGGAGGGAAAATTGGTCGAGAGTAGATGGACGTGCTGGTCTATCTGCTTCCATAGGTAAGAGTCCAAAATAAGTGGGATGGCTACTGAGTAATGAGTTTACAGAGCAGGAAGGGTTTGCACATCTTAGGAGTAGTTCTTCTTGCACATATTTCAAAACAAATATATACAGAAAAAAGCAGGTTAAATTTTATTTAAAGAATCATTCATAATATGCATCAATTTAAATAAGATAATGCAACTTGTCATCTATAAAATAACTGTTGATAGTGAAAAACCCCTTTCATTGCTCATTACAAATCGGAAATCATTATAAATTTCTCAAAATACCTTTTATGCACATATGTAAATATATACACAATGCACATCTGAAACAGATATAAAATAAATGATGAGCATCCTAGCCACACTAGTTTTGTGTTAGTTACATGGAGTGTGCAGACAAGGCCAGGAAGAGAAAACTTCAGTCCTTCACGAATGAGATTCTCTGCATGAAGGTTCAGCTTATCAAAACTAGTACATTAAAAATTGCCATAGCTCAAAATACTCTCAAACGGTGCGCATGCAGTATGTTAAATGGCATAAAGAGTAACAGAATCTGAGCAGTGTTCCTATAAGCAGAAAGCCTCCAGCACTGCACTACACTCATACATAGCCATGTGGCACTAACTTCTCTTCAGTGTGCAAGTATCATGCTTGTAACATTAGGGTTACTACAGACGGAAAGAGAGGGCTGGCCCAAAGATATCCGACAGCCGAGGTGAACTTTCAGTGTGCCACCCCCTCCTCAAGGCACTGCCCCTATGTTCAGCAACACACTTTTCCTTCTATACCCTTTATGTGTCCCTTCCTCTTCCCTACCTACCCCTCCCCACTTCCCCAAATGTCCAGCCCCTTTCCTCTTCCCCTGCCAGTGTTCTGGTGTACCTCCTGCTATGGTGCCCATCTCTGCTCTTATTGCTCTCCACCACAGCAGCACTAAATGTGACTTGGGGCAGCTGGCATGGATTCCCCTCCCCCTCTGAACTTCCTGATTCGAAGGGGGCAGGCCTACAGCATGCAGGTGATCGAGGCCCCGAGTCACACTTAGTGCTGCTGAGGGGGTAGGAACAGTGTTGCAAGGGCAGCAACAGGCAGAAGCAGCTGCTTTTTTTTTTTTTTTTTTAAACTACTATTGACTGCTGCGCCGGCACTGCCGCTGCCCTTGAGGGTACCTAGTCTGCCTAGAGGGATGGCAGGCCCTGCTAATAGATTATTCTCAACTCAGTTACAGGCCTTTCATGCAGCTACCATATAAACTGCCCTTAGGAGGAGGACGGGAAACTAGCTTAGAGTAACGCTGGGTTCATATCGTGTATTAGAGTTAAGAGCCATGCACCTGCATTTCCTTACCACAAGGAGCAGATGACCTAAGGGGACCACACTGACACTACAGGCAAGATATTAAAAATAATTTATGATCACAGGAAATATTAGGTCAAATCATTTGGTATATTTAAGTAACTGGTGTCATAGTAACATAGTAAATGACAGCAGATAAAGACCAGCATGGTCCATCTAGTCTGCCCAGCAATATGGCAGGAGTAGGTGCACCCCTTCCCATGTCTTTCCTTAGTGGTGCACCCACCAGGAGCAGGTGCACCCCTCCCCATATCTTTGTTTCTTTGTTTAGGGGTGAACCCACCGCTCCTTCCCCCATTGTTCCATGTAGGACACCCCCTATTTGCTGATAAATTAGATGGTTCCGTTTATTTTGATTTAATCTTGTTGCTGTAAAGTGATCCACTGTGTCTGTCCCAGGCCACTTTGAATTCCATCACTGTGTTTGCCCCCACCACCTCCATCGGGAGGGCATTCCAAGCATCCACCACCCTTTCAGTAAAAAAGTATTTCCTGACATTGCCTTTCAATTTACCACCTTGCAGTTTCATGTCATGTCCTCTAGTTTTACAGCTTCCCCATCTCTGGAAGAGGTTTGTTTGTTCATTATTTCTATTTAAGTATTTAAAGGTCTGAATCATATCTCCCCTATCCCGCCTCTCCTCCAAAGTGTACATATTTAGGTCTTCAAGTCTCTCCTCATAAGGCTTCTGTCCTTTTTATGATTACTGTAAACAGCAAAGGCTGTAGTGAATTTGTAAACAGCATCTATTTTCAAGATCATTCCATTGTTTAAATATTTTTTAAACAAGGTACTTTATTTTATTTTTTTATTTTATTTAATAATCGCTTATATACCGCACTTTCCCAATGATCAGGTGCAGTTTACAAAAAACAAGTTAAGGGACAGATCAAAGATCTGTGTTGTTACATGGAACATCAGAGAACTATGTACAATCGGCCTGAACCTTAAACAAAGCATATTTAGTTACAGTTGAAACTGAGATCAAAGTACAATAACAAAGAACTAAACAATAAACTATATAACAACTATATAAAGAATATAGGGTTTATGCTATGTAAAACTGCCTAGTGTTTGATGGGCTAATTGAGATAAGTTAGGATGGGAAATTGCAGAGGGGGGTAAAGAATGTCGGAATAAAAGGGGATGGGATAGTTTAAGTTACAGCTATTTTGTGAGGCTACCTATTACAATTGTGGAGACACCCAATGTTCCCACAAGAATAGAATGTCAGACAGGAATAATTTCCTTCCTGTAGTAAGATCAAAGCCAACTTTCTACCATTGTAGTGCCCCCTTATAAATATTTTAACAAGGCTGGTGTGCTTGTAAAGCAGCTTTCCCAACTTTCAGTCTTCTATGGTAATAGCCTGCTTTAAAAAATATTTAGACAATGGAATGATCTTGAAAATAGATGGTGTTTGCAAATTCACTACAGCCTTTGCTGTTTACAGCAATTTATTTATTTAACATTTTTACAGCCTTTGCTGTTTACAGCAATTTATTTATTTAACATTTTTTATATAGCGCCTTTCAAATTCTCATAAAATCATAAAAAAGACACCAGTTACTTAAGGTCTATATCCCTTTTCACTCTGACAAGCTAAGTTTGAAAGACATGGTGCACTTTAATATCAACTGCTCGTTATCCTCATAATATTCTGTCTACTCTATTGGAGATGGTGAAAATCGATATTGCTCTTTTGCCACAGTTGTGCAACAGTTTAGGTGGTGGCAATATTCTTAAAGCTTTTATGAAAATGATTCCCCTGCCCACCACATCTTCTCTCAGATCTCTTGTATTTCTTTCTGAACACCACTGGAACATGCTAGAAGTCTCTCCTTTCCACCAAGAAGCAGGTAGTGTTAAGCCCAGGCTGGATGGAGCATTTTGCCTATGCCCTCAGGTAAGTAACACATTAAACACTTGTATGGAAATGAGAAAAAAGGGCAACATCTGGAAAGCTATGTGTACTAATGTGCACAACAGGGCTTAATTTGTGCTGGAACAGGGTGGAACGGCATTCTGGCACTTCATGAAGTGGCAGCTAAAATAACTACAAACCCTTCATCCCACATCCTCTCTCTGCTGCCGCAGCCACATCAACGCTTAACACAGCCATGGGAATATTTTCCTTTGCTCCCGCGGCTGTGCTGTACTGAAGCAGCCCGGCCAAGGTTTTTAGTAAAATAAAATAAGCACTTCCTGCTTTCTAAAGTGCTGCAGCCGGGCTGCTTCGATACAGCACAGCCGCAGAACAAAGGAAAAAGTTCCCATGGCTGTAATAACTGAAGCATGAAACAGACAGGGAGAGGTAGAAAGGAGGTAGGTGGCTGGGAGTAATGTGGGGGCTGTTGTACAGATCTGATGGGGGCGGGAGGCTGGGACTAGGAGGCTGATGAGGGAGAGATGGATTGGAAATGGGCTGAAGGTGGTATGGAGGTCCAGATTGAAAGAGGACCAATGCTAGGAAGGGGACTGTGACTGAAAATGGGTTGATGGAGGACTAGAACTGGAAATAGACTGATATGGGGTTGGAGGGGGGCAGGGACAAAATGGACAAGGGCTGATACTGGGGCTGTGTGGGAGGAGGGGAACTGGGACCAAACATGGGTTGATACTGGGGCTGCTGGGGGGGGGGGGGGGGGCGGCAGGGACAGCTGATACTAGGGTTGGTGGTTTGGGAGCAGGACCAGGACTGGAAAGCATAGTTACTCACCTGTAACAGGTGATCTCCAGGAACAGCAGGAATAAGTCTTCACATATGGGTACCATAGACACCGACGGAGCCTGCACGGGAACGCTCCCCAGCATCCAAAAGAAAAACTTTTGGGAGAATCCCACCATGCATGCGTGCTGCCTTCCTGCCCAACTACCTCTCTCACTTCAGTTGAGTTGAAAGCTGAGACCAAAGGAGAGAAGTAGAAGAAAAATAGAAAGAGAGAAAGACAATTCCTAGGGGAGGTGGGTGGGTTGTGAAACTTATTCCTGCTGTTCCCAGAGATCGCCTGTTACAGGTGAGTAACTACGCTATCTCCAGGAACAAGCAGGAATGTAGTCTTCACATATGGGGACTCCCCAGCTAAAAATGCCTAGGGATGACCCCAGCATGTTGTGGATTAATGTAAGATGGGCCATGCTTCCTCCCAGGGACCTCAGGCATCCAAGAGTGGATGGTGGGAAGAAGTTGATCTAGGAATGGAAGAGATGCTGTAGAACAGCCTGACCGAACAAGACATCCCGACGGGAGTCCTTGTCTAAACAATAGTGGGCAGTGAAAGTATGTACAGAAGCCCAAGTTGCTGCTTTGCAGATCTCATCAATAGCAACTGAACGAAGATTAGCTGTTGAGGCTGCCATGGCTCTGACATTATGAGCCGTGACATGGCCTTCAAGAGGGATTCATTTACTCTGATAGGTAAAGGAAATACAGTCTGCAATCCACTTAGAGTTCTCTTAGTGACTGGAAGTCCTAAATGACTAGAGTCAAAAGCCAGAGAAAGTTGAGAAGACTTTCTAAATGGCTGAGTTCTGTGAACATAAAAAGCCAGAGCCCACTTACAATCTAAGGTATGAAGATTTCTTTCCGCGCTTGAGGCATGAGGCCTAGGAAAGAAGACTGGGAGATAAACCGACTGGTTTAAATGAAAAGGTGATATCACCTTTGGCATAAAATGAGGATGAGTCCTCAAGACTACTTTGTCATGATGGAACCTCGTATAAGGCGGGTCAGCCACCAAAGTTTGCAGTTCACTAATGCGTCTTGCAGAAGTGATAGCAATTAGGAAAATGACTTTCCATGAAAGAAACTTTAGCTACGAAGTCACTAAAGGTTCAAAGGGAGGCTTCATGAGTTGACCCAGAACAAGATTAAGATCCCATGCCACCGGAGGTGGTTTGATGGGAGGTTTAGTTAAAAGGAGACCCCTCATAAATCTTGAAACAAGAGGATGAGAGGAAATTGGTTGTCCATCAAAGGGTTTATGAGATGCAGCAATAGCACTAAGATGGACCCTAACAGAATTGGTCTTGAGACCAGAAGCTGATAAGTGAAGGAGATAGTCCAGAAGGGACTCTACCGGGATTAAGTCCCCTCTGGGAACACCAGATTGAAAACCTCTTCCACTTAAAAGCATAAGAACGCCTTGTGGAAGGTTTTCTGGAAGCCAGAAGAATATCTTTCACTTGTTGTAAAAGGCCTAGATCTTGAAGTTCTATGCCTTGAGTAGCCAGGCCTTGAGATGAAGGGACTGGGGATTGGGGTGCAGTAGGGATCCGTTGTTCAGGGACAGAAGATCCGGAGCACTCCCCAACTCCAGAGGAGTGGCTTGAGAGAGACCTAAGAGAAGAGGATACCATGTTTGCCTTGGCCAGCAGGGAGCTATGAGTATCATGCGACCTCTGTCTCTCTAGAGTTTGAATAAGGTTTTGGGGATCAGGGGAACTGGTGGGAAGGCATAGAGAAAATCCTGGCCCCAATGGAGCAGGAATGCATCCCTCGCCTGACAATTTTGAGCTGGGAGTCTGGAACAGTACCGGGGAAGTTTGGCATTCCGTGGACTTGCAAAGAGGTCTATGTCTGGTGTTCCCCAGACTTGAAACACTTGGGCAAGTTGATATGAGTGGAGAGACCACTCGTGTGGCAACAGGACTCGACTGAGCCTGTCCGCCCAAACATTTTGAATGCCTGGAAGGTATACTGCCAACAAATGAATGTGATGCTCTCTGGCAAAGGCCCACAGTTGCAAAGCTTCATTGCATAATTGCAGAGAGCATGTTCCGCCTTGTTTCTTTAGGTAAAACATGGCCACTTGATTGTCGGTTTGCACCAGAACTGTTTTGCTTACGAGATGAAAGCAAGACTCGAATAGCATTGGAAATGGCCCTTAGTTCTAGGAGGTTTATTTGAAGAGAAGCCTCCTGTGGGGTCTAGAGACCCTGGGTAGACAGATCGCCCAAGTGGGCTCCCCAAACCAACTTGGATGCATCTGTCATCAGTACAGCCTGAGGTAGGGGTTGCTGAAAAGGAGAGCCTACTGTAAGGTTTTCCAGAGACTGCCACCAATGCAGAGACACAATCGTGCGTGTGGTAACTCTGATCTTGTCTGACAGGCATCCTGAGGCCTGGGACCATTGGGAAGCTAAGGTCCACTGGGCTGCTCGCATATGAAGGCGTGCATAAGGAATCACATGGACTGTAGATGCCATGTGTCCTAGAAGTTGAAGCATCTGTCGAGAAGTGAAGAAGGTTTGTAGCACTGCTTGAGATGCTAGTTTGATGATGCGCAGACGAGGCTGAGGCAGGAAAGCCTTTGACTGCTGTGTGTCCAAGCGAGCCCCTATAAACTCAAGGGATTGAGATGGGGTGAGCTGGGACTTTGGAAGGTTTATGATCCATCCCAAGTACTGTAGTATGTGCATTGCTCGGGAAAGAGCATGGCTTGCTTCTAGAGCTGACGGTGCTTGGATGAGCCAATTGTCTAAGTAAGGGAAGACAAAAATTCCCAGAATCCTCATAAATGCTGCTACTACTGCCATGCATTTTGTGAAGACCTTTGGAGCAGAGGCCAGCCCGAAAGGAAGGACCCTGTATTGAAAATGTCTTCCCCTGACTAGGAATCGAAGGAATTTTCTGTGATCTGCATGAAGGAGGATATGCATGTAAGCATCCCTTAAATCTAGAGAACACAGCCAATCTTGCTCGTGAAGGTATGGAAGAAGACTGCCGAGGGAGATCATCTTGAACCTCTCCCGGACTAAATATTTGTTCAGTTCTCTGAGGTCCAGGATTGGCCTTAGTCCCCCTGACTTCTTTGGAATGAGAAAATAGGGGGAATAGAATCCTGTGCCCTGCTGGGACTTTGGAACCTCTTCTATAGCCCCTTGAGCCAGAAGAGTGGTGACCTCTTGCCACAACAGGTCTGAGACCGGTGGTTGAGATTTGAACTGTTTTATTAGCGTGGATGGGGGCAAGTTGAGGAAATGGAGCTTGTATCCCAGACTCACAATAGATAGAGTCCAATTTTCTGAAGTGATTTGTCGTCATCTTTTGGCAAAATGGCAAATACGGCCTGGAATATTTAAAGGTTCTGGGCTTAGAACAGGAAGAATGGCTAAGTTCTCTAGACAACAGTCAAAGACCTTGAGGAGACTGGGTCTGCTGAGCCTTCTGAGCTTGTGTCTTTCTTTGTCTAGTTTGTTGTTGGCCCTTCTGGGGAACATGTGTTTGCTGGGTGGAAGATGGATAGAATTTCTTCTTAGAGAAAAAAGGGTTTTTGAAAACCTTTTTCTTGGCTGGGTTAGCTGTAGATTTTGACAACCTGTCTAAAGTTGTATTATCAGTGTCAATTTCATTAGCTTTAAGCTGCCAATCCTTGCCAAAAAGATTTTCTCCTGTGCAAGGAATGTTACCCAGCTTATCTTGCACCCATTCCTCCAAGTCTGAAGCTTGGAGCCAGGCAATACGACGTGCTCCTATGGATATAGCAGAGGTTCTGCTAATACTTCAAAACAAAGGTAGCACGATTCATAAACTTAGAGACATTTGGAGCATGTTTGACCAGAGTCAAATCTGTCCGTTTATCCTCTTGAAGAAAAGGGTTCAAAAGCTCCAAGTCTTTTGTAACCTGCTCAAGAAACATTCCCATGTATAATATATAGGAACTGATTCTTGCTGATAGCATGAAGGACTGAAAACATCGACGACCAAAGGCATCCAGTGTTCTAGACTCACGACCTGGTGGATTGGAAGAGTGTCGTTTAGCACTCTTAATCCGCCTCATGGCAGACTCTACCACCATAGAATGATGTGGTAATTGAGTCTTCTGAAACCCTGGGCAAGGTGGTACTCGATACATAGTGTCAAGACGTCTAGAACGTGGAGATACTGTTAAAGGAGCTTTCCACATTCTTAACATTAGATCATGTAAGATCTGGTGTATAGGAAACATAGTTGCCTCCTTTGGAGCCAAAGGATATCAAAGAAGTCGTAATTCTTCTGCCCTAGGCTCCTTTTCTGGTACTACTGTAACGGCAAGACCCTTTGCCATATCACGTACAAAATCATGAAAAGACATATCCTCAGGAGGGGACATTCTGCGTTGAGGAGAAGGAGTTGAATCTTGTAAAAGTTCAGCTCTGGTACCAGTGGAATCATCCGAATCATCGGAATTGGAAGACTCAAAAGGAGGAAGCACCGGGGTCTCTCGAAGCAGATGGCGTTGGTACTGCTCGATGTCGGTACCGTAACGAGTTGGTACCTGATCCCCCATGCTGGAGAGATTCCAAACTCGGCATCGGGGGAAGCATGCCTGTTGAAGCAGGTACCGAGGGCACTGGCACCTGTACCTGTATTGGTACCGGTGCCTGCGGAACCGTCTGCAGCGACTTTAGTGGTATCGAAGTAGCCAAAAGAGTCACTAGACTGCGTTCGATAGTGAGGAGTCTTTTGTCCACTGCCGATGCCGGGGTGTCGGTACCAGTGGTAGCGGCCACAACCCCCGAGCATGGTACCAGTAGTTCCATCGAGGCTGAGGCCTCGGGAACATCCTGGAGCCCCGATAAAGCTTTGGAACCTGAAGACTCCCGCCGGGGCTATTTTGCCGGTGAAGTATCCTCGAGGGCAACGCCAATGGCATCTTGATGTTTAGAGGGAGATCTACCCTTCGAGGACCGGCTAGTCTTAGAAGACTTGTGTTTAGTTACCTGAGATCCCTGGGAAAAAGTAGAAGCCCTGGAAGACATCGATGCTACAGACATCGTGTCTGAAGCAAAAAGGGCACCGAGTTGATTCACTCGATTCTGAAGACTTCTTTAAGTCAACTTCCTACAGGAGAGACACTCCGCAGGGCAAAGGTCAGGACCTAAACATTTAAGACACTAGTCATGGGTGTCGGTAATAGAAATTGTACCGCCACATTTTGAACATTTTTTAAAACCAGTGGCTGGTTTTTCCATAGTAAGGGAAGAGGGCCTAATGCCCAAAATGGCACCAAGCACCAGAGCAGGGAAAAAATCCCTGAGAAAAGCACTAAAATTGAAATATTTTAGAAGAAAGAAAAGCACCGGTGGTACCGGTAGGCGTTGACGGGAGGCGGACGCAACCACAAAAAATATAAAAATAAGAGAAGATTTTCTGCGGTGACAGGGTCCATGTCCTGTCGGCTCCGCAGAAAACGAAGAACTGAAGTGAGAGAGGTAGTTGGGCGGGAAGGCAGCACGCATGCGTGGTGGGATGCTCCCAAAAGCTTTCCTTTTGGACACTGGGGAGCGTTCCCGCGCAGGCTCCGTCGGTGTCGACGGTACCCATATGTGAAGACTATATTCCTGCTTGTTCCTAGCACTGATACTGGGGCTGGGAATGGAAATAGGCTTTTGTTGGAGAGGGACTGGAAGGGGGATAGTTTTGGGCCTGGGGGGCCTGGCACTGAAAGGGGGCTAGTGCTGAGAAATACTGAGGTCAGAGTGAGAAAAAGGAGGAGATGCTGGGTGAGTGAGAAGGGAGAGAAAGACAGCTATTGTGAAGGCCAGGGAAGAAGTAGTCATAACCAGGGGAAGGTTGAAAGGGCAGGGTATAAGATCAGATGCTGGGGTTAGGAGGCAGAAAGGAAAGGTTAATAAGTATTGGTGAAGGAGACAGAAGGCGGGCACTGGGGACATGGGTGTGTGGGAGAGCAGTGACTTGGGCTTAGGTGGATAATCTAAGACTGAGTGAGCAAGGTTAGGAAATTGAAAGCTGGTAAGAAAATAAAAGGTGAGAAGAGGAAGGTTGAAGATTAAGGAAGGAATAGAATCTATAGTTAGATAAAAGGTAGATTAGAAAAATAGAGAAAAAAGATTAAATAGAAGGATCCATGTTGGAGAGAGATGTAGAGAAGGAAAGGACGAAGACATGGAGTATGAAGAAACAGAAAATGGAAATGAGATCCTGGAAAAGGACTTAGAAGAAAACCAAGAAGAGGAAGTGGAAGAGACACCAGGACCAACCCAACTAGGCAAATAACATGATCAGACAACAAAGGTACAAAAGAGAGGCAGCTTTTAGAGAATGAAACATGTCAGTTTTCAAAGAGTGCATTTCGGTTTCTCTTTCTTCAATGTTCCACAGCTCAGTGCCTGCTTTGGGGCTTTTCCATTTCAATTTTTTTTGCATAATTTGATTTGTAATTTTTTATTCTTTACTAGATAATGCTCTATGTTTCCCAATGGAGGTAGTAGAGACCAAGACTGTATCCGAATTCAAGAAAGCATGGGACAAACACAGATCATCTCTAAAGGAAAAAAAGGGACTGTAGAGCTTAGTAATTGGTAGAGAAAGGAAGACCGGATAGGTTGTATGATCTATCTGCCATCATATTTCCATGTGCAGCCAAGGTGAGGGATTCTGTCAAAATGTTGGTTCTATAAAGGAATCTATAGTAGCTCAACTTGTTCTCTTTTTCCACTAGAGGTTACTGGCATTCTAGAATATCTGCAGTGCTGATTTCTCATAGGTAGGGTTGAGTTCTCAGATTTGGTGCTGGCATTGACTGTCTATTTGCAGGGTTTTGTGTTATGACATACAATGTTTGGCAGTGGAGGGAGTTGATAGTGTTGAATGGAATCTTTTTTATATGTTGAATTGTAAAGTGAAAAACCCTACTTCTGCTCTGCACCTATTGCTGAATCTGGGAGTGTTCCAGATGAATGAATAATTATACCCTATCAGACAAATTAATAATTATGCCTCATTCAAAAACAATTATGTATTTGCTGGCAAATGCATAATTAACCTATGTATTTTCAAAAAATACACAAGTACTATCAGGTTGTTTAAGCTACTAAATGGCCAGTTATTATCCATATATTTTTGGGCCATGTTAGGGGAGGATCGAGGGCAGGCCATAAAATTGTCCAGATAGTGGCAATATTCAGCCCCTATTCAGGTAAGCTACAGGTTTAGTTTAGGGCTGCTAAATAGCAGGCCTAGCCTAAGCAGAGAGTTTTCTCACCCAATGCTCTAAACTAAGGATGCCAACACTTCTGGCCCTGGCCCCGCCCCACCCCTACAGGTCACATTTTTTTGTCTCCAAATTAAACTCTAGTCCACAGCATAGGAAAGGAATTTCCTGATCTAGAGGCTATAAAGGAAGAGGCTGACTTGGCTTTGCTTGCCTCCTCACATGTCTCTGTGCTGGGGTCTAATGTGTACTATCTCACACACTTATCAACTGATGAATGCCTTAGGACTTTCTATGTACGTAATCCTAGCACAGATTTACAAAGACTAGGAGTAGCCGAGCAAATTAATAGAAAGGAGGGCAATGGAACACATTTATGTTCACAATATTAACAGTTATTGATATCAATCTGCTGGATGCAATGTCATTAACAAAGAAAGAGATCCTGAATTCTTACAGGAAAAAAATTCTTACAGCAACCGGTAACAGAGCCCACATGGGAGGGGATTGATACTACACCTGGTGCTCATAAACAAGGCGAGTGATTGTCTTAGTGGTAATTATCTAGGATTCAGTGATCACCAGATGGTGGGTTCAGTATTAGGCCATAGGCAGTGATGGTCCTAGATTTATTTATTTAGCTGTATTTATTTAGCTGTATTTATATCCCGCTTTTCACCGGGTCAAAGCGGTCAATTGGGGGATACATTTAACATGAGGGGATGAGAGACACACACATTCATACTTACAGGGAACATGGGCAATGGAGGGTTAAGTGGCTTGCCCAAGACCACAAGGAGTGCCTATAGGACTAGAAATCCCAGTCCCTCCGGCCTGAGATTGCTGTCCCCAGGTGGGACTTGAACCCCCAGCCCTCCGGCCTGAAGTACCTTGTCCTAACCACTAGACCACTCCTCACCTCCTTCACCTTTAGATATCAAAAAAACTAACTTCATCAAAATGGGGGAATAACAGAAGGAGTCTTAAGCCAGATGGGAACATTTAGGGAAGTGGAAACGCAGTGGGCAAAACTGAAAGAAGACATTGTAAGGGCAACAAACCTATTTGTTAGAAAAATAAATAGAAATACGAGGAAAGAGAGGCTGCTATAGTTTTTGAAAGTAATAACCAAAAAGGTAAGGGGAAAAAAAGGGTCATCATTCATAAACTAAAAGGAATTGCAAAAAAAACAAGACGGCAGTAACATCTTAACATCTCAAAAAAGTTAAGAGAAACCAGGAACATAGCGAGTAAAGCAAAGATGCAAATGGGAGAAAAAATACCTAATACAGTAAAATGGGGGATAGGTTACACAAGAAAGTTCAAAAGTGGCATTGTGAGACCCACAGTGAAGGGGAGGAATATGCAGAGGCTGAGGAGGAAAAGGAGGACTGGTTTAACTATTTCTATTCGGTATTCTGAGGGAAGGAAGACCAGTAGGAGGACCGTAGAAGACTGACACAAATAGGAACCGAAGCAAGAAAGAGCTTAAACAATTTTCAGAAGACTGTATTCATGACCAGCTGGCTAAATTAAAAGTAAAGCAAGTGATGGGGGCCTGAATATCCTGGTGAACCTGTAAAGAGAAAGCTCCTCTCTGCTAGAGTATATATATATATATATATATATATATATATATATATATATATATATATATATATAGCACATAGGCATTGCTTTCCTTGGGATGCTTTATTGAGGGATAAAGCTTCAGAATTAGGGCATTGCAAGCAGCGTCTAAAGAGTGTCTGACCACAATTCTAGGTAGCAGCTACTGTGTTGTCTTAACAGCTACTCTGGCCCCCAGTACTGCCCCAGAACAAAAAGGAAATCTCTCAACCAAATGTCTAGCTGTCACACCATCTAAAGGCTTCATTATTCTTTCCTCCTCAGTCTTGCTTTGTTTCTCACTTTCCTTTTGTCAGGATCTAATGGGCTCCTCCTCTTTCTCCCATTAAACCATGGGATTAATGTGCTTAGCCGCGTTAATCCCTCTATCTGGGATATTCAGTGGCATGGTTAGTGCCGCTACAGGCTTCGGTGTAACCAGTTAGCATGGAGGCATTCCAGGGACGGCACCTGGACATAACCCCCGTTTCCCCAAAATGTTACCCAGTTCCTAACAAATTTAAAACTCTTTTCCTTGCACCATCGTTTCATCCATGCATTGAGACTCTGGAGCTCTGCCTGCCTCTTGGGGTCCTGTGCATGGAATGGAAAGCATTTCTGTGAATATCATCCTGGAAGTTCTGGATTCCAACTTTCTCCCTAAAGGCATAAATTTGGCTTCCAGAACCTCCCTCCCAGACTTCCTTATGGTACATGTTGGTAACAATGACAAGACAACAGGCTCCTCCTCAGCAAAATCTAAAACCTCATCTAGGTGCTGTGTGAGGCCCACAACCTTCGCAGCAGACAAGCAGGCCATCATGTCCACCAGCCTAACGATCAAACCACCAACTATAACGGTCATCTTAACCCTTTGCGCATGGCCCTGGAGACAGATCCTAGTAAAAGCAAGATGAAGCTCTTCTTTCACGTGGCCTCTCTCCTCCATGGCAGCAGAAGGGCAGCTAGACTGGAGCTAGGACTTCTCTACTATGTCCCTGTAGGTCTCGTCTATATACCTCTCTATCTGCATCAGCTCCTCCAAGTCTGCTACTCTAGCCTCCAGAGATCAGACTCATTCCCTCAGTGCAGAGAGCTCTTTGCACTAGTGCACACAGGACTTCACAAACTGGAAGAAAATCATACATGTGACACTCAATGCAAAAGACTGGATAGTCCCCATCTTGCTGCTGGACTGCTGTCTGCATCTTAGTTTTTAAAGATTTAGCTATTTAAAGTTGTTAATTGTCTTAAGAGATTTATTTTTTTGTCTCTGAACTCATATTTTAATTATGTAAAGCACTTTGAATTTTTTTTTTTAGTGCCATCAAGTCAGTGTTGACTCATAGCAACCCAGCTACCTCTGGGTTTTCTTGGCAATGTATCACCGGAAGTAGATTGCCAGCCTTTTCTTTAGAGACAATGGAGGGTAAAGTGACTTGCCCAAAGTCACAAGGAGTGCCAGTGGGAATTGAACCCTTGATCTTCTGGGTACTAGGTAGTTGCTCTAACCACTAGGCTACTCCTCCAAGCACTTTGATAAGTATTTGAATATCAGTATACCAAATCTTTTTAAACCCCATACTATCAGAGCTATGGCTGGCTACAGTGGTAGCCCACTTGTAACCAGCCTCCATGGAGAAGATTTGTAAGGCCACTACAGGGACTTCTGTCCATACATCCATATCTCACTGCTATCTGGAAAAATGCTCCTGACATGAAAGGTTTGGCCAATTCATGCTACAATGCATCTTTGGAGAACAGATGACAATTCCATCCCTCGAGATTCAGTTGTTTTCCATTCCAGGTTCGCTATCAAAAAAAAAGCTTAAAGACTGTTTGCCACAAAAAAATGTTCAGTTGCTGTTTCTTGGTGCCTGACAGTTTCACCTTGTTACTTGTAGTTTCTCCTTTGTCTTTTGAAATTGCAGACTTATTAGTAATCTGTCATTAAAATAGCCTATAGTAACCTGAAGATTAGTGTGGCCAACGTAACGCCAAGGGTGATCTGGGAAACTACAGACCATTGAGCCTGACACATTAGTGCCAGGCAAAATAGTAGAAACCATTCTAAAGAATAAAATTAATGACCATGTAGACAGTCATAGTTTAAGGGGAAAAAGACAACATGGATTTAGCCAAAGGAAGTCTTACTAATCTGTTATATTTTTTTAAAGATGTGAACAGGTAGATAAAGGTGAGCCAGTTGCTATAGTATTTGGATTTTCAGAAAGTCATGTGATAGGAGACAGTCTACTATTGTGGATTAGGAATTGGTTAAAAGACAGAAAACAGTAGGGCTAAGTGGCAATTTTCTCTGTGGAGAAAGGTGAATAGTGGAGTACCCCAAGGATCTGTGCTGGGTCTGCTGCTTTTTAAAATAGTCATGAATGAGTGAGACTGTCCAATTTGCAGATGAGATAAAATTATTCAAAGTTGTTAACACACAAGAGGATTGTGAAAAATTGCAAGAGGAGCTTGAGAAACTGGGAGACTGGGTGTCCAAACGGAAGATGAAATTTAATGTGGACAAATGCAAAGTTATGCACTCAGAGATGAACAACCCACAACCCAAACTACAATTACATGATGCAAGGTTCCACATTAGGACTCACCACCCAGGAAAATGTTCTAGGTGTCGTCGTAGATAATACAAGGAAACCCTCTACCCAGTGATGAGCAGGGACTGTCTTACATGTCTGTGCAGCGCTGCGTACGACTGGTAGCGCTATACAAATGCTGAGTAGTAGTAGTAGTGTGCAGTGACGGCCAAGAAAGCAAATAGAATGCTAGGAATCATAAAGAAAGGAATGGAGAATAAAACCAAGGATATTATAATGCCTTTGTAAAGCTCCATTGTGGGACTGCACCTCGAATATTTTGTGCAATCTGATTGACATATCTTAAAAAGGATATAGCAGAATTAGAAAAGGTACAGAGAAGAACCACCAAAATAGTAAAGGGGATGGAAGGAACCTCTGTGAGGAAAGGTTTAAAGGGTTAGGGACTCTTCACCTTGGAAAAAAGAAACAGCTGAAGGAAGATATGATAAAGGTCTAAAAAGGGCTCCACAAATTCCAGGTGCCAGCTTGCCATGGCAATTACAAATTGCACACCAACACCTTGGATTTGAAGGCTTTGAGAGTTTGGCCTGGTATTTCCTCCCTCCACTGTGACTGGCTCTCTATAAAGAGCTTCAGCCATGTGATGGGGGGAGTTCTTGCAGCAGTCGGGCCATTTTCAAGTCTCACGAGACATCTCTATAGACATAGGCAAAAGTGACACCATCTGGAAAGCAGTGTGTATTAATGTCCATTGTATAGTAAATAAGATTCCAGATGTTGAGGCCTAAATGGAAGAGGCTGACTTGGACTGATAAGAAGTTACGGAGACATGGTTTATGGAGAACCATGGACTTTGGATGTAATTATATAGCAGGCTGATAACTTATTCGAGAAGGACAGGGTAGGAAGAAAGCGGGGGGGGAGTGACACTATATGTAAAAAAAAAAAAAAAAATTAAAACTACAGAGTTACAAAGGCAGCACTGTGGGTTAAACTGGAACATAAGATATGCCATACTGGGTCAGACCAAGGTCCATCAAGCCCAGTATCCTGTTTCCAACAGTGGCCAATCTAGGTCATATGTACCTAGCAGTTTCCCCAAAAGATACAGGTTCCACAATGCTTGTACTGGGTCAAGCATTGGTATCCTGGGTCCCTTCTTAATAATGGTTTATGGATCTTTCCTCCAGGAACTTGTCCAAACCTTTTTTTAAACCCAGCTACACTAACAGGTGGAGGAGTGGCCTAGTGGTTGGGGCAAGATACTTTGGGCCGGAAGGTCGGGGGTTCAAATCCCACTAGAGGACAGCAACCTTGGGCCGGAAGGACTGGGGTTTCTAGTCCCACAGGTGCTCCTTGTGGTCTTGGGCAAGCCACTTAACCCTCCATAGCCCATGTTCCCTGTAAAATAGTTCTCTGTGTGCTGTGCTTTCCTGTCTAATCAATGTGTTTATACCTCAAAACTTTCCTGTCATGATTTGACAATTTCCAATCTGTAATCAAACCGCTGCTGATGGCTGGAAGTAGCGGTATACAAATGTATACTAAATAAAATAAATAAATAAACAGCCTTTACTACATCCTCCGGTAACAAATTCCAGAGTTTGATTACACATTGAGTGAAAATTTTTTTTTCTTTTATTAGTATTAAATAGTTTACCCTATAGCTTCATTGCATGTCGCCTAGTCTTTCTATATTCTGATAACGTAAACAATTGATCTACGTTTACCCGTTCCACTCCATTCATTAATTTATAGACTTCTATCATATCTCCCCTCAGCTGTCTCTTTTCCAGGATAAAGAGCCCTAACCTTTTTAGCCTTTCTTCATAGGAGTATCCTTACATCCCCTTTACAATTTTGGTGGCTCTTCTCTGAACCTTTTCTAATAAAGCACAGTTACTTACCTGTAACAGGTGATCTCTGGGAACAGCAGGAATAAGTCTTCACATATGGGTACGTCGGTACCGACAGAGTCTGCGCGGGAACACTTCCCAGCGTCCAATCAAAGAGCATTTGGAAGCATCCCACCACGCCTGCGTGCTGCCTTCCCGCCTTTCCCAACTGCCTCTCCTCAGTTAAGTTTTAAAGCTGAGACAAAGAGAGAGAGAGAGGAAAGGAAAGATAGATAGAGATACAACTCCTGGGGAGGTGGGTGGGTTGTGAAGACTTATTCCTGCTGCTCCCAGAGATCACCTGTTACAGGTAAGTAACTGTGCTATCTCCAGGAACAAGCAGGAATGAGTCTTCACATATGGGGACTCCCAAGCTGAGATGCCTGGAGTCCCAGCATGTCATAGGTTGGAACATGCTATCCCCCACAACACCAGGCATCCTGAGGATGGGGGGTAGGAGTTGAAGAGAGAAAGGTCCTGTAGAACAGTTAACCTAGCATAGGATTGCAGACAAGGAGTCCATGTGTGGATGATAATTGTCATCAATGATATTGCAAAGAAAAAATATTGCAATATGGACCTCCCCTAACAGGACTTCAGAGAAGTATGGAGGTTCATGGGATCTACTAGGGAACCCAGTAGAGGAACCTCGAGAAGGACCTCACTGTAAGTGGAGGTAGTAAACCTGTAGGAAAAGCAATGGAGGTCAGAATCCTGAAAGGTAACAGGTAACCCCAGTAGGAAAAACTGGGGTAGTACAAAAACGGTGGGCCTTCAGTGGAAGGCTTTATGATAAAAGCCGAAATCTTTTGGCAGCAGAGTGGCTCACTCTTAGGAACAAAAAGAGAAAGGCTAACCGATTTGGACAAACAGGCCCAGTCCTTATGGGGAGAAAGGGTATGGGAACCCCTTGTATCCCAAAAGAAAGGACAAACGCCGGAAGCGTTAGAGCCTGTGATTACCTGAAGATCCGCGATGTCTCTCCTAACTGAAGTCAGCTGAGGGAGATATTGGAACATGGAGAGCTTCAGAGGTACCTAACCTTAAGGTTATGGTAGGTGTTAACTACCACCAAAGTGGTTGTGAGTGTAGGACCCCAAAACATGCTGGATAGCATAAGTATGGGTAAAGCCCATCTGTCAGAATCATATACCTATATGAGCCTCGACAGTCAGGTAGATAAAGCAGAATACATATCTACCGATAGTAAAATATCTCTACAGATACATATAGATATAGATATATATATAGATATATATATAACATATAGATATATGAGAATATATCTATAGTGAGATATGAAGGGCATAAAATACACACAAATGATAGACATAGACATCTGTAAGATGTGTGCTATAGGTATGAATATATAGGCCTCTATATGGAAGTCTGCAAAGAAGCAGACAGAGATATGCCTACAAAAAGGTATTCACATAGGAAAATGTGGAGAGGAAAGATTCATCTAACAACAAGAAGGTGGAACCTACTTGAGAAGATATATAGAGAATCAATTCCCACTGGTTATGGCTACAGGGATGCTAGGTAGTAGAATAACCAGGATGGTTACGTGAAAAGCAGAGGATGATATCAGTCTGCAGCCAGCAAGTCCCGAGTATCCTAGAACTCTAGCATGGTAAGTGAACAGAAGACGCATAGGAATGAGATACCATGCTGACCTGCTTAAGGGCAAAAAGGTATCATGCGTTCTTACCATGAGGACGAGCTGGAAGGAGAAAACATATTCCCTATTGGAAATACTATGGACCAAAGCAGGGAATTAGCAACTCCTTAAGCTTTCACGTAAGAGGAGGTCTATGTCCTTTATATTAAAAAAGAGAACTTTTCTAGTCATGGGGACATGAGTGAAAAAGCCTTTTTCAACCATCTAGTATAGCTGTTGGAGAAAAAGCCCCCCATGCTCTCTAGCAAGGGCCCATAGTGGAGAGCTTCTCTGTAGAATTGCAGAGAGCATGATGCAGGAGAATGAGGAGATAGAACTGGCTGCAGGAGAGCCAGTACCTATGTTAACTATGCTGCCAAACTCAGGGGAATGGAGATGGCAGAAAGAGAAGACAATCCAACAAGCTTGTAGTGAAAACATTTCCAAGACAGATGACAGCACTGACTTGGAGCCACTACTAAGACCAGACAGAATGTTAGTGGAGGACAAATCTGGTTGCCGGTGGACAAGAACCAGTGGTCCAAACATTAAGGCTTCTGCATTGGCAGCTGCTTGCCAGACAGCAGAAGAATGGTACTGTTTAAAAACAGAAAGAACAGACAAAACAAGAGTAGAAAACTCTGGACGTGTCTGATGAACTGCTTCAAAGCAAGATTGAAAAAGAGGAGTCAATCAAAGAGAACTCCGCACTGGAAAAGTAAGAAAACTAGAGAGGCTGAAGAAAAAGCCCTCCAGTGAAGCAATACCGCTTTTACAGAGGAAAAACATGGTAAGAGGGTAAAGAGAATAGAGCTGAAGAAAACTTACAAAGTAGTAAGTTTATAGAAAGGAAAAAAGACATGCTGGCACAGGAAACTATCGTTTGATAGTGGATAGACCTCTTTATTTATTTATTTATTTTATTTAACAGTTTTTATATACCGTCTTTCTACTAGTCAAGACGGTTTACATGAAACATTGGTACAGTGTATTACAACTGTTTACAAGGAACAATTAACAATATAGGATAATAGGGTTACAATTGAACTGTATAATAAAATTAATAGTAACAAGAACAAGTTAACAATGTAATGGAGAGAGGTAAAGGAGAGCAACTAATTAGGATAACTATTTACATTGGCTAAATTTGAGAACTTGGTTGCATATAGTTTTAGGTAGAAATAAAGGCGTAGGGTAGAGGTGGATTACGAGAAGAATAGTTAGGGTGGGGAGGAAAAATGTTCTATAAAGAGGTATGTTTTTAGTTTTTTGCGGAATTCAGTGTGGCTCTCACAGTTGCGTAGTTCGGGGGGGATGGTATTCCATAAAGATGGGGCGTAAAGGGAGAAGGTTCTATTACTTGTAGCTTGTTTGCAGTGCTTGTTGATTGTAGGTATGGATAGCAAGTTTTTGGTGGAGGTGCGGTGTGTTCTTGTGTTACTGGGGAAAGCGAGGAGTGAGGTAAGGCATGGTGCTGATTCGTTTAAGATTATTTTGTGGATTAGGGTGAGGACTTTAAATTTAACTCTGTGATGTACAGGTAGCCAGTGAAGGTCGTGTAGGACAGGTGTGATATGAGCTCGTCTGGGTTTGTTGGTTATGAGCCTTGCTACCGTATTCTGGGCTATTTGGAGTGGTTGGATGGTATTTTTAGGGAGACCCTGGTAAATTAGATTGCAATAGTCAAGAGAAGGAGTTGTGAGGGACTGGCAAACAGTGCGAAAGGAATCTGGGTTTAAGAGAGGTTTAAGATTACGGAGTGTGCGTAGTTTTGCATATATTGTGTTAGTGGATCTTTTTATGTGTTCAGTAAAGGAGAGGTTCTGGTCAAGGATAATTCCCAGGTATTTTACTTGATTTTTTATAACAAGTGGGAGGTTGGCAATGGTGAGAGTTGGGGGAGGCGAGTATGTGGGGTTAGAGGAAAAAGAGGAGAACCCTGTGACCTAGAAGCATGAACATCCTGACAGCTCATAGAACATAGAAAGAATGGATGTCTTTCGGGAAGAGATCCATGTTTAGGATTTAGAATGACAGCAGTGGATTGTCTCTAATGAGAAGAAGCAACTGCAGATTGTAATCCCAAGAGTCACAAGCATCTGATGGATTGATAAGAAACTCTGTGGTTGCTGGGTTTGCTGAGCCTGGTGAGAGGTTGAACTCTGCAGACCAGGACGATGCTTCCCCTGTTTGGGAACATCTGTATGATGGGCAGATGATGCATAAAACCTTCTTCTCCTATGGGAAGAATGTTTGGCAGGACATTTCCTACCTACTGGGACAGAAGAAGGTGCAGAACAGCCCCTAGGAACAGGTAAGTCAGTGGACAACTGAGTAACCTGACGTAAAGACTCCTTGTTGAAAAGATTGTCTCCAGTGCAAGGAGTATGTCCCAGTCTGTGCTGTGCCCATTTGTCCAAGTCTGAAGCTTGGAGCCAGGCTCTACGTCGTGCCCTTATAGTTATAGCAGAAGTCCTGCTAACAGACTCAAAAGAGTCTAGGGAAGCACGAGTAAGAAACCAAGAGATATTCTGGAGATAATTGAGAAGTGAAGAATAGTCTGCACTCTTGGACTCTGGAAGGGAAGGAGTCAAAAGATGAAACTGCTTTGTGACCTCCTCAAGAGATAGACTCATATAGAAAATATATGAGAGAATTCTTGCAGAAAGCATAGATGTCTGGAAGGTTTGATGTCCAAAGGCATCAAGTGTCTTAGACTCACGACCTGGCGGATAAGAAGAGTGCTTTTTCTTGCTCTTTACCCGCCTCATTGCTGATTCCACAGCTATGGAATGATGAGGAAGTGGAGTCTTTTGAAACCCTGGAGAGGGGGGCACCTGATATAAGAGATCAGTTGCTCTGGAAGGTGGGGGTACCCTTAAGGGTGTTTCCCACATTCCTAGAAGGAGATCCTGCAAGGAATGATGCAAAGGAAGCATTATGTTCTCCTTTGCTTTGGTAGAAAGAGAGCTCTGTGCAGGATCATGTCCTGGGATAGGAATGGCAAGAGATCTTGCTATATCCAGGAGGAAACTCTGAAAAGAGGGTTCCCCAACAGGAATTTCCCTTGGACAGGTTAGATCTGAAGAACTAGCCTGAGCACCGACAGAGCTATCCAGATATATAGGAATAGAAGATCCTGCACAGTGCAGTGTGGAATGCTTAAAGGATGGTCGCCGGTACTGGCTGTCAGGAGCAGCGACCGTCATTACCACATTGTTCATGCCAGTTATCGACTCCAAGCTTGGCATAGAAGGGAGCGATCCTGTTAAAAAAAGCATGGTAGGAGTTGGCCACGATGCTACTGTGGATACCGGTACCGATGCCAATACCGGTACCGATGTCGGAGTCGAGCCCGACAGACATCGGAGCAGTCATCGGTGACAGTTCAATCGGTACCGAGGTAACCGAAAACCTCCAGGTGCTATCCTCGGTACCGAGCCACCGGTATCGATCGGTGTCGGTACCAAAGTGTATTGGTACCGAGTCTTCCAGACTAGAGAGCGATTCTAAACTCGGCATCGATAAGCGAAGCATGGAAGGCACCGACCGTAAGGGTAATGAGGACATCGGTACCGACTTCGGTACCGTGTCTGATACCGGTGAATGAAGGTCAGCTAGTGGCAACTCAATCGGCCTCGGGGGAACTGAGAGTTGCGGATCCGAATCATCGGAACCGAGCCTTCGGTACCGCCGAGAGCTGGTACCAAGGCGAGTCGATACCCAGTCCTCCAGACTGGAGATCGATTCCAGACTCGGCATCGAAGGAAGCGAGGCTATCGATGCACGTCTGGAGGGTACCGACGTCGGTGGTAGTATCGGTGCTGGTACTAATAATGAAAGGTCAGTCTGGAGTGTATCCACCAGTCCTGAAGGCACCGAGGATGCCAGATGACCATACCTGGTGAGGAGTGTTTCATCCAACACCAGTGCCGATGTCGGGGTATCGGTACCGCTCGAAGCAGATGCCACCACCAGACACGGCTCAGGTATGTTCTGTGAGGGGTGAACCACAGGAACAATCTGAAACCCCTGAAAGGTTTTTGAGACTGAAGACTCCCGCCGGGGTTTTGAAGCCAGAAGGCCCTCGAGGGCAAGGTCGGAGCAGACTACATGCTGTGCATGAGACCTACCACTCGAGGGCTGGCTAGTCTTAACAGACTGTTTGTGGGTTACCTGATCCTGTGTAGAAGAAGAAGGGGATGGTGCCCCGAAGCTGGAGGGAAACCGTGTATCGAGGGAACCTCGATATTGAAGACCTCTTCTCACCAAACTGTTGTCAGGACCCAAGCAGGTTAGACACCGACTTCGAGGGTCTAAAAATAAAGTTGTACCGCCACAGTTTGAACATTTCTTGGAGAAAATGGCCGGCGGTTCCATGAAAGAAAAAGAAGAGGCCTAAAAGGCCTAAGACACCGTGACACTATGAAGAAAAAATATTCCTTCAAAAAGGAAGATTTTACAAGAAAAGAAAAGAAAACACCGGCGGTACCGTGGCGTCGGGAAGACAGCCGCGACCACAAGAAAACTAAAGAAATAAAACAAGAATTTTCTGCAGTGACAGGAGGACGTCCTGCCGGCTCCGCGGAAAAACGAAAACTGAGGAGAGGCAGTTGGGAAAGGAAGGAAGGCAGCACGCAGGCATGGTGGGATGCTTCCAAAAGCTCTTTGATTGGACGCTGGGAAGCGTTCCCGCGCAGACTCCGTCGATACCGACGTACCCATATGTGAAGACTCATTCCTGCTTGTTCCTGGAGATCACTATTATCCTTTTGAAGATACGGTGAACAGAATTGCACACAATATTCAAGGTGCAGTCTCACCATGGAACGATATAGAGGCATTATAATATCTTATGTTTTATTTTCCATTCCTTTCCTTATGATACCTAGCATTCTATTTGATCTCTTGGCCGCCGCTGCACATTGGGCCGAGGGTTTTAACATGTTATCCAAAATGACGCATAAATCTTTTTCCTGGGTGGTGGTTCCTAATGTGGAACCTTGCATCGTGTAACCATAGTTTGGGTTGTTCTTCCCTAGGTGCATAACTCTGCACTTGTCCACATTAAATTTCATCTGCCATTTTGATGCCCAGTCTTCCAATTTATCAAGATCCTCTTGCAATTTTCCACAATCCTCTTGGGTTTTAACAACTTTAAATAGTTGTGTGTCATCTGCAAATCTGATAACCTCACTCGTTATTCCCTTTTCCAGGTCATTTATGAATATGTCAAAAAGCAAAGGACCCAGTACAGATCCCTGGGGTACACCACTACTCACCTTTCTCCATTGGGAAAATTGGCCATTTAGCCCTACCCTCTGCTTTCTATCTTTTAACCAGTTCCTGATCCACAATAGTACACTGCCTCCTATCCCATGACTCTTTAGTTTTGCCAAAAGTCTCTGATGAGGGACCTTGTCAAAAGCTTTCTGAAAGTCCAGATACATTATATCAACCGACTCACCTTTGTCCACCTGTTTATTCACAACTTCAAAAAAAACATAACAGATTAGTAAGACAAGATCTTCCTTGTCTAAAGCCATGTTGGCTGTCTCCCATTAGGCCATGACTATCTACATGCTCAGTAATTTTGTTCTTTATGATGGTTTCTACCATTTTTCCCGGTACTGTTGTCAGGCTCACCGGTCTGTAGTTTCCCGGATCACCCCTAGAACCCTTTTTAAAAATTGTCATTACATTGGCGATCCTCCAATCTTCAGGTATTACAGATGATTTTAATGAAAATTCATAGATTACTAATAGCAGGTCTGCAATCTCATATTTCAGTTCTTTCAACACTCTTGGATGTATACCATCCGGCCCAGGTGATTTGCTACCCTTCAGTTTATCTAATAGTTGTAACACATCTTCCCGATGTATCAATATTTCCTTCAATTCTTCCGCACCTTTAAATACCACTTCAGTCATGGGTAATATCCCTACATCTTCTTCAGTAAAGACCGAAGCAAAGAACTCATTCAGTCTCTCCGCTATCGCCTTGTCACCTCTTAGTGCTCCTTTAACCCCTCTATCATCTAATGGACAAACTGACTCTCTCACAGGTTTTTGCTACGAATGTACTTGAAAAAGTCTTTATTTCACGTTTTTTGCTTCCGCAGCAAGCTGCTTCTCAAATTCTCCCTTTGCCTGCCTTATCAATGCCTTGCATTTGACTTGCCAGTGCTTGTGCTGTTTCCAGGTTTCATCGTTTTGCTCTTTTTTCCATTTCCTAAAAGATGCTTTTTTTGGCAATAACAGCCTCTCTGACCTCCCCTTTAAACCATGCTGGCAGTTTTTTGGACTTCTTTCCACTTTTCTTAAAGCGTGGAATACAGCTGGTCTGGGCTTCCAAGATAGTAGTTTTTAACAACACCCAAGCTTGGTGTAAGTCTTTAACCTCTGCAACTGCTCCTTTTAGTTTTTTCTTAACTATTTTCCGCATTTTATCATAGTCTCCCTTTTGAAAGTTAAAAAGTAGTACTGTAGATTTCCTTACTATCTCTCCTCCACTAATTAAATCAAATGCGATCATGCTATGATCACTATTATCAAGTGGCCCCCAACACCCTTATCTCTCTTAAGAACATAAGATATGCCATACTGGGTCAGACCAAGGTCCATCAAGCCCAGTATCCTGTTTCCAACAGTGGCCAATCTAGGTCATACGTACCTAGCAGTTTCCCCAAAAGACAGGTTCCACAATGCTTGTACTGGGTCAAGCATTGATATCCTGGGTCCCTTCTTAATAATGGTTTATGGACCTTTCCTCCAGGAACTTGTCCATACTTTTTTTAAACCCAGCTATACTAACAGCCTTTACTATCCTCCAGTAACAAATTCCAGAGTTTGATTACATGTTGAGTGAAGAAATATTTTCTTTTATTAGTTTTAAATAGTTTACTCTGTAGCTTCATTGCATGTCCCCTAGTCTTTCTATATTCTCCCCTCCACTCAGCCAATTTCCAATCCAAGAACCCTTATGAGCCTATTTCCAGTCTCTTGCACAAGATCTGCTGTTCCACTAAGGACTAGGTCTAATATGGCTTCCCCTCTGGTCAGTTCATAAACCAGCTGCTCCAAGAAGCAGTCATTTATTTCATCTAGGAACTTTATCTCCCTAGTATGTCCTGCCGTGACACTGATCCAGTGAATACCGGGGTAATTGAAATCACCCATTATTATTACTGCGCTGTAACTTTTGTTAGCTTCCTTGATTTCTTTGAGCATTTAATAATCCATTTGTTCATTCTGGCCAGGTGGTCAATAGTACACCCCCACTGCCATCGCCTTCCCCCTTTTACATGGAATTTCAATCCATAGAGATTCTACAGCAAATTTTTTTCCTGCAAAACTTTAATCCTTTCTGACTCAATGTCCTCTCTAACAGAGCGCAACCCCTCCACCATTTTGATCAGCTCTATCATTACGATACAGTTTGTACCCAGGTATCAGTGTCCCACTGGTTGTCCTCCTTCTACCATGTCTCTGAGATTCCAATCATATCTAACCTCTCATTTAGTGCTATATATTCTAACGCTCCCATCTTATTTTTTTAGACTTCTAGCATTTGCATACAAGCACGTTAGAGACTGTATTTTATTCATATTAATCTGGCTATTAGTAGACATGGGTAATTTGGGATCCTTAAGTTCTGTCTGCTCCATACTCGAGGGCATTTGGGCTACTTTACTCTTTTTTGGAACCTCTCTGCTTTTGGTAGTATCCTTCGAGGATACATTCTTCCGAACCATGCGATCTTGGGTGACTGTCTGCTTTCCCCTATTATCTAGTTTAAAAGCTGCTCTATCTCCTTTTTAAAGGTTAATGCCAGCAGCCTGGTTCCATCCCGGTTAAGGTGAAGCCCATCCATTCGGAAGAGCCCCCTCCTTTCCCCAGAATGTTCCCCAGTTCATAACAAATCCAAAACCCTCATCTCTGCACCATTGTCTCATCCACGCATTGAGACTCCAGAGCTCTACCTACCTTTTGGGTCCTGCATGTGGAACGGGAAGCATTTCCGAGAACGCTACTCTGGAAGTTCTGGATTTCAACTTCCTACCTAAAAACCTACATTTAGCCTCCAGAACCTCCCTACCACATTTTTCTATGTCATTGGTACCGACATGTACCAAGACAGCAGACTCCTCCCCAGCACTATCTAACACCCTATCTAGGTGGCGCGTGAGGTCCGCTACCTTCGCACCAGGCAGGCATGTTACCAGGCGATCCTCACGTCCACCAGCCACCCAGCTATCTACATGCCTAATGATCGAATCACCAACTATAACGGCTGTCCTAACCCTTCCCTCATGGGCACATGGCCCTGGAGAAACTTCCTCGGTGCGAGAGGATTTTACATTACCTGTAGGACAGGTCGTAGTTACAGGATCACTTCCTGCCACACCAGGGTGATGCTCTCCTGTCACGTGACCTCTCTCCTCCATGGCAACAGGGATGCTGCCAGACTGCAGGTGGGACTTCAGGACTATATCCCTGTAGGTCTCATCTATGTACCTCTCTGTCTTTCTTATGTTTTCCAAGTCTGCTACTCTAGCCTCTAGAGAACGGACTCGTTCCCTGAGAGCAAAGAGCTCCTTGCACCTAGTGCACACGTAAGACCTCTCACCAACTGAGAGAAAATCATACATGTGACACTCAATGCAAAAGACTGGAAAGCCCCCATCTCGCTGCTGGACTGCTGTCTGCATCTTAGTTTTAAGCTTGTGTTTAGATCTTTAAGTTCTTTACTTACTAAGGGTTGTTATGGATATGTATACTAATAGAACTGTACCTAATATGTTTAATATACCTTGTTCACTTGAAGCTTAATTAATCTTAGGCCCTTAGTGTATGGCTGATTTGGATAACAAGCTTCACCTGAGAGCACGTCTTTCCTTTAAGATGTGTAAGTACCTATAAAGCTACGATTATCCCAGGGGTGGGTGTTGGGGAGGGAGGGAGGGAAATAACACTTATTAAAAGAAGGCTGCTACACAGTACCCTGTCCTGTGTTGCTGAGGTAAGCTGTGACCAACTTCCTGGGTGATTAACAGTCCTTGCTTGGATAGAAGGAGTCTTTCAAAATGGCCTTTTGACCTGCCACCTGGTGTTAACACCTATTGAAAAGGTTTCACAGGTCTCTTGCCCCCTAGGTTGAAGGCCTCTTTGTAAAGGATTCTAGAAGACTATTTGCTGCTCAAAGAGTACTGACCCTGTTTTGGCTTTTATGCTAAGTTATATTCTGATTTGATTTAAATTACAGCTCTTTGCTGCTGCTAGGCTCTGACTTATTATGAAATTTAAACTACAAGCTCTGTGCTGAGTTCTAAATTTAACCAGAAAGCTCTCTTCTGTGTTTTAAAGTGACTATTAAATTTAAACTACAAGCTCTCTGCTGGGTATGAAATGTAACCAGAAAGTTCTCTTCTGTGTTTTAAATTTAAACTGCTGCTACTAGGCCCTGACTTATTTAACAAAAAACACTGGGTTCACAGATTAATTAGCTGTAATTAACCTATGCAATTTACATAGTTTAAATACAACTTATCATATATAGTTGTAATACCTCAAAACGTTGTTTCGTTACTGTACTTAGATTTTGTATATAGTTGAAATACCTCAGAACACTGTTTTTTGTTATTGTACTAAGATTCAGCTTCAATCGAAACTAAGTATGTTTTGTTACTAAGGCTCAAGCCTTCTGTACATAGTTTTATGGATGTTCAATGTAAAAACAGATTTTTGCTCTGTCCATTAACTTGTTTTTAGTAAACCGCACCTGATCCATGGGAAAGTGCGGTATATAAGTGATTGTTAAATAAAATAAATAAAAAATAATACAAAGAAGTACGTTCAGAAAATTCCCAGAAGATAAGAGGGAATAGAGCACTTATTTTCATTGATGCGATATACAGGCAGAATATCCGGACAGATATTTAATTGAAGCCATTTGCAGTTTTGCTATGAAAGAAGTGATGCTGATAGGGGATTTCAATATGTTGGATGCTGATTGGCACATTTCTGCTGTGGTGTCATCTAGAAGTAAGGAGATCCTGGATTCTCTACAGGGCGAACTGTTCTGGCAACAGAATTCACACATGTGAGGCGGCCATACTGAACCTGGTGCTTACCAATTAGGAGAGTGTTTCTGATGTTATACTGGGTGATCATCTCACATCCAGGGATCACCAGATGGTGAGCTGATAATGTTCATTCAAAAGTGAGGGTCCTAGACTTCAGGAAAACTAACTTTGCCAAGATGGGACAATACCTCAAGGAGTTATTAGTGAGATGGGAAAAGCTGGGGGACGTAGAAAAGCAGTGGGCAAAATGTTAACAGGGATATGGTAAAGGCAACAAACCTTTTTGTTAGTAAAGTAAATAAATACTGCTGCACGGATAGCACAGTTACTTACCTGTAACAGGTGATCTCTGGGAACAGCAGGAATAAGTCTTCACATATGGGTACGTCGGTACCGATGGAGCCTGCGCGGGAATGCTCCCCAGCATCCAATCAGAAAGCTTTTGGGAGCATCCCCTCAGCGCCTAAGTGCTGCCTTCCCGCCTTTCCAACTGTCTCTCCTCAGTTGAGTTTTATAGCTGAGACAAAAAGAGAGAAAGAGGAAAGGAAGAGAGATAGAGAGATACAACTCCTAGGGGAGGTGGGTGGGTTGTGAAGACTTATTCCTGCTGTTCCCAGAGATCACCTGTTACAGGTAAGTAACTGTGCTATCTCCAGGAACAAGCAGGATTGAGTCTTCACATATGGGGACTCCCAAGCTAAGATGCCTGGAGCCCTAGCATGTTGGTGATTGAAACATGCTCCACCTCATATGCCCAGGCATCCCGAGGATGGAGGGTAGGAGTTGAAGAAGAGAGGAGCTGTAGGAGACAGCTGACCTAAAATAGGACTACAGACAAGGAGTCCCTGTATATATGATAAGCATCATGAAATATATTGAAATGATCAATCACCATATGGACCTCACCTACTGGACTGCAGGAAGTAGAGAGGCTGATGGAATCTACTGGGGATCCAGTAGAGGAATCTTCAAGATGACCCCACTGAAGTGAGTTCAAGGTCAAAATCTGGAACTGACAGGTGACCCCAGGATTCAACTGGGGAAGAACAAAAACGGTAGGTCTTTAGCAGAAAGCTTTATGGAAAAAGCTGAAAACTCTTTTGGTTACAGAGTTAATTATAGTTAGGAGCAAAAGAGGAAGACTGACCGAGTTGGACAAAATTGACTTAGTCCTTGAGGGAAGAAGGGGTATGGAGAAAACCCCATAATCCCAAGGAAGGACAAATGTCTGAGGATTTGGAAACCTCAGATCTACTGAAGATCCCCCAAGTCTCTCCTGACTGACGAGAGGTAGGAAGAAAAGGAAGAGGGAGCTTCAGGGATACCTGAACCTAAGGTTATGGTAAAAGCTGTCAGTACCACAGCAGTGGTTGTGTGCATAAAACCGAAACATACTGTGAAATAGTATGAACATGTGAAAACCCACTGTCTGGAACAGATAGGAAGGAAAAAACACCTTTATGAGCACAGACAGTTAGGGGCATATATATATATAGATATGTTTATGGTGAGATCCAGGGGGTATAGCCTATGCACACATGGCTGACAGACATATGCATTTAAAGAAAGCATATAGACATATGTACATATATGAATATATATATAGGTCTAAAGAGAAATGTCTGCAATTAAGCAGAAAGAGATATGTCTACAGGAATCTTCACATGGAAGATGTGAAGAGGAAGGATTCATCTCATAACAAGAAGGTGGAACCTACTTGAGAAGATATAGAGAATCTATTCCCTCTGGTTAAGATGGAGTAGAATGCTACCCAGTAAAATAACCAGGCTGGTTGCGAGAAAACAGAGGATAATATTAGTCTGTAAACAGTAAGTCCTGAGTCCAGTAGAACTCTAACATGGTGAAGGGACAGAATACGCATAGGAAGAGACACCAGGTAGACCCACTTGAGGGACAAGGGGTGGGGTATCATGCGTTATTTAGTTAAATATGTGCTGTCCATGAAGGATTAGGATACCATGAGGACAAGCTGCAAGGAAAAAGAGCATATTTCCTGTAGGAATTTGGTAACTCTTTAGACTGTCACGTAGGAAAGGCTTATGTCCTTTATTAAAAGGAAATAGAAGGGTGTAAAGAACCCTCACAGTCATGGGAGGTGACTGAAGAAGCCTTTGTCAACCATATAGGATAGTCAGAGAAAAAACCCTCATGCTCTCTAGCAAGGGCCCATAGTGAAAAGCTTCTCTGTAGGATTGCAGAGAGCATTATGCAGGAGAGTTGGGAAAGAAAACTGGCTGTTGGAGACAACCAGCTGTCAGCTCAACTATGCTGCCAACCTCCAAGGATTTGGAGTGTAGGGGTTAAGGACGGGTTTAAGGACTAATTTGGCTTACTTAATTTGGCTCACTTTGATAATGATGTTGAAAGTTATGATCCTATCCCAAAGAGCTGACTAACTTCTAAATGGCACAGAAGAACTGCATGTGGGCTGTGATTGACAACATGTATAATCCCTGCTGAAACATGTAGGATACCAGACTCTGGACAGGAGTGTGCAGAGAATGGACTTACAGAATGGAGCAGATGCCAGCCTAATATAAGGTTGATGAAAAAGTTTGCAGAGCCTTGAAGATTCTAACTTGTGCTTGAAGCGAAAAGAAAATCACCCAAGCGAAACTACAGTGAAACAAAGAAGAAGATGCAGGGCGGGGACCGAGCAGCCCAGCAGGGAACGGCCTACAGCACATTTAGTTATATGATACTGAGTGAAGGGCCTCAAGACAGAAACAAAGACAGAAACCTGATAATGGGGAGGGGTCTCAGGGTAGAGCCTGCAAATATATGCAGAATGTTCTGGAACTATTTGCTGCAGAGGAGTATATAACAGAGGTAACGGCCGAGTGTGGGCGGGACAGCCTTCTCTTTCACTATTATTCAGAGCCAGAGAACTCTGTCCTCATCAGGCAGACTGTTTATAGCTTTGCTTGTAACTTTCTTACTATTTGTTTTTGCCCAAATAAATTATTTTATTATGGAATAAGCAGAGTGTTGCCTGATTGATTATTGTATCCACCCCAGGGGAGATTTGTCCGAGCACCCTGGCGGACAGGAGATGGCAGAAAAGAAGTTATAAGGATTATCCAAGATAGATGAGCACTATCTTGGAAGCACTACTAAGGTTAGACAAAAAGTAGTGGAAGACAATACTGGAACTTATAGAAAAGTACCAGTAGAGCAATCACTGAAGCTCCTGCATGGGCAGCTGCTGAATGGCACAGCAGAGAGATCTTTCTTTTTTTTAAAAGAGAGAACAGACAGAACAAGAGGAAAATATCCTGTCCCTGTCTGACGAGCTGCCCAGATGAGGAAAAAGGGGGTTTACTCAAGAGAAAGAACTCTACACTGGAATGGAAAGGAAGACTGGAAAGGCTAAGAAAGCCTTCCATTGGTATGGTACCACTCTTACAGGGGAACCCTGGAAAAGAAGGTAAAGAAAAAATAGGAGCTGAGGGGAGACTTGCCATATGGTAAGTCTGTAGAAGGAAAAATTCATGGTGGTACAGAAAAACTATCATGAGATAGTTGGCAAACCTCTCTTAATTGTAGGAAGAGGAGGAAAACCCTGTGACCCATAGACATGAATATCCTGACAGCTCAGCATACCTAAAAGCAAGTGGATGTCCTGGAAACAGGAATCCAAGTGTAGAGGTTTAAATGAAAAAACAGTGAAAAAACTTCTAATGAGAAGAAGTGAACTGTATGTTATAACAGATTAATTGGAACCCTATTAAGGGTTAATTTTCCTGGCTTGAGTTTGAATTCTTCAGACCAGGGCGAGGTTTCCCCTGTGGGAACATCGGCATGATGGGCAGGAGAAGAATAAAACCTTCTTCTTTTAGGAAAAGGAGGTTTGGTAGGGCATTTCTTACCTGCTGGGGAAGGAGAAGGTTTAGGATGGCCCTCAGAAGCAGGGAAGTCAGTGGAGCAATGAGCAACCTGACGCAGAGACTCCTTGTTGAAGAGATTTTCTCCAGTACAAGGAGTGTTACCCAGTCTTTGTTGTGCCCATCTGCTCAAGTCTGAAGCTTGGAGCCAGGCTCTACGTCGTGCTCCAATGGCTATAGCAGAGGTTCTGCTAACAGACTCAAAGGAGTCTAGGGAAGCACGAGAAAGAAACCTAGAGATATTCTGGCTATGACTAAGAAGCAAGGAATAGTCTGCAGCCTTGGGCTCTGAAAGAAAAGGAGTCAAAAGAGATAATTTCTCTGTGACCTCCTGAAGGGATAGACTCATATAAAAAATATATGAGAGAATCCTTGTTGCCAGCATAGATGTTTGGAAGGTTTGACGTCCAAAGGCATCCAGTGTTCTAGATGCACGACCTGGCGGGAAAGAAGAATGCTTCTTCTTGCTTTTTACCTTCCTCATTGCTGATTCCACTACAATGGAATGATGGGGAAGTTGAGTCTTTTGAAACCCTGGAGAGGGGGGCACCTGATACAGAAGAGCAGTTGCTGCCTTCCCGCCTTTCCCAACTGCCTCTCTCCAGATGAGTTTTAAAGCTGAGACAAAGAGAGAGAGAGAGAGAGGGAAAGGGAAAGAAATAGATAGAGAGATACAACTCCTAGGGGAGGTGGGTGGGTTGTGAGGACTAAATTCCTGCTGTTCCCAGAGATCACCTGTTACAGGTGAGTAACTATGCTATCTCCAGGAAGAAGCAGGAATGTATTCATCACATATGGCGACTCCCTAGCTGCAGATGCCAGGGAGAGACCCCAGAGGTTGTGCATCCCTGAGAAGGGCTCCACTTCCCCCCATGGATCTCTGGCATCCTACCAGGGATGGTGGGTAGGAGTTGATTAGGTATGGAACAGGTGTTGGAGAACAGCCTGACCAAACAAGGCATCCCGGCGGGAGTCTTTGTCCAAGCAGTAATGGGCTGTGAAGGTATGAACCGAGGCCCAGGTGGCTGCTCGACAGATGTCGTCGATAGACACAGAGTGCAGATGAGCCATTGAAGCTGCCATGGCTCTCACATTGTGAGCTGTGACATGGCCCTCCAGAGGAAGATTCTTATTCTGATAGGCAAAGGAAATACACTGAGCAATCCAGTTAGATATTTATTTATTTATTTACATTCTCTTATATACCGCGCTATTCTGCATCAGTGCGGTTTACATTGAACAAACTGAAATTACATTGAACAGGGCATTATAACTTGGAGATAACTATTTACAGGGAACATGGGCTATGGAGGGTTAGGTGGTTTGCCCAAGACCACAAGGAGCACCTGTGGGACTAGAAACCCCAGTCCTTCCGGCCCAAGGTTGCTGTCCTCTAGTGGGATTTGAACCCCCGACCTTCCGGCCTGAAGTACCTTGCCCCAACCACTAGGCCACTTCTCTTGGAGACTGGAAGGCCCAAATGAGAAGGATCAAAAGCAACAAAGAGTTGAGAGGACTTTCTATGTTGCTGTGTTCTTTGTAAGTAAAAGGCTAAAGCTCTTTTACAGTCCAAAGTATGAAGATTCCTTTCTGCATTTGATGCATGAGGCCTTGGAAAGAACACAGGTAGGTAGACCGCTTGGTTTAGATGAAAGGCGAGACCACCTTTGGCATAAAGCATGGATGAGTCCTAAGGACTACCTTTGTCATGATGGAACCTTGTATAAGGTGGATCAGCTACTACTGCTTGCAACTCACTGATGCGACGTGCTGATGTGATTGCAATGAGAAAGATAACCTTCCAAGAAAGGAATTTCAAGGAGGTAGTAGCTAAGGGTTCGAAAGGTGGCTTCATGAGCTGACCAAGAACCAAATTTAAGTCCCATGCCACAGGTGGTGGCTTAATGGGAGGCTTAGTGAGCAGAAGGCCTCTCATAAATCTTGCTATGAGAGGATGGGAGGAAATAGGTTGTCCATCTAGGTGCTTGAAGGAAGCTGCAATAGCACTGAAATGGACACTTACTGAGTTAGTCTTAAGTCCTGCATTGGATAAATGAAGGAGATACTCCAGTAATGATTCCAGAGGTATGGCAATGGGGTAAAGACCCTTCTGCGAACACCATATGGTAAACCTTTTCCACTTGAAAGCATAAGAGCGTCTTGTGGAAGGCTTCCTGGACGCATAAAGGATATCCTTTATTTGCTGAGGGAGGTTAAGATCATGGAGATCTAGGCCTTCAGCAACCAAGCCCTGAGATGCAGAGACTGGGGATTGGGATGCCATAACGTTCCGTCCTCCTGAGATAGGAGATCTGGAGCAGACTCTAACTCCAGGGAGGGAGCTTGAGAGAGATGTAGAAGCAGAGGGTACCACACTTGCCGTGGCCAATGTGGAGCTATGAGAATCATACGGCCTCCGTCTCTCTGAAGCTTGAACAGGGTTTTGGGAATTAGAGGAATGGGTGGAAAGGCATACAGGAAGTCTTGACCCCAGTAAAGGAGGAAAGCATCCATGGCCTGAGCCCCCTGAGCCGGGTTATGGAACAGAACCGGGGAGGTTTGGCATTCCACGGACTTGCAAAGAGGTCTATGTCCGGGGTTCCCCAAATTTGAAAAATCTTCGCTACCTGGTCTACATGCAGAGACCACTCGTGTGGAAGCAGAACTCGACTGAGTCTGTCTGCCCAAGAGTTTTGTATGCCTGGAAGATACACTGCCAGGAGATGAATCTGATGCTCTCTGGCGAGGGCCCAAAGTCGCAAAGCTTTGTTGCAAAGCGACAGAGCCTGTTCCCCCCTGCTTGTTCAGGTAGAACATGGCTACTTGATTGTCCGTATGAATGAGGACTGTCTTGTAGCTGAGCAGGGTATGGAACACTCGAAGAGCAAGGAAGATTGCTCTGAGCTCCAAGAGATTGATATGTAGATGAGTCTCCTGTGGAGACCAGGTGCCTTGGGTGGAGAGGTCTTGCAGATGAGCTCCCCAACCCATCGGAGAAGCATCTGTTGTGAGAGTTGCCTGGGGTAAGGGTTGTTGAAAAGGGGACCCCAGCAACAGGTTTTGCATGGACTTCCACCACTGGAGGGACAAAATAAGGCGACTTGTGTTTGCTATTTTGTCTGACAGGCATCCTGATGCCTGGGTCCATTGAGTGGATAAAGTCCACTGGGCTGCCCTCATATGGAGGCGAGCATAAGGAACCACATGCACGGTAGATGCCATGTGGCCTAGTAGTTGTAGCATTTCTCGGGCAGTGAGATGAGGCTTTAGCACTGCTTGAGAAGATAACTGCACCATACGAAGGCAACGGGCCTGAGGGAAATAGGCCCTGGTATCCAGCAAAGCTCCTATGAACTCTAAAGACTGAATGGGAGTTAGACTGGATTTTGGGATGTTTATTTATTTATTTATTTAACAGTACAGTCAAACCTCGGTTTTCATTTGCCCCGGTTTTCATACGCTTCGGTTTTCAACGTCTTTTCTGACTGAGATTTTGTCCCGGTTTTCATGCATTGCTTCGGTTTTCAACGTCTTTTGACTGAGATTTTGTCCCGGTAGCAGGGAAGAAAAGCTGTCAACGTAAGCAGGAGATGTTGCATGAATGTGGGAGGCAGTTCTTTCTCTTGCAGGGTACGTCTGAAGCTATATCATTAAGATTTTCTGCCATTCTGAAGCATTGAGCAGATAATGTAAAGGTATTTTAATGGACTGAATTCAATGTGATTCCGAAGAGAGCTGGGCACAGCAGCTTGTCAGGTGTGGCTAAGGCCAGATGTTAACATACTGTACTGTACAGTACTGTACTTAGCTTGCTTTCAGTGATGTTAAATGTTCATTTATCCATTTCATTAGTCATTTATATTTATTTCTCATTGTTTTCTGTATGTAAAAATATAGTTATTCTCTATAAAATGTATTTTTTGTGAATATTTTTGGGTGTCTGGAACGGATTAATTGGATTTACATTATTTCTTATGGGAAATATTGCTTCAGTTTTCATACGTTTCGGTTTTAGTCAGACGTTTTCGAACGGATTAATCATGAAAACCGAGGTTTGACTGTATTTCTAAACCGCCTTATCATAATAATCAAGGTGGTATCACAGCAAACAATCTGGTAGTGTGAGTGTGTTATACATGCAGTGAGGGTGAAAATTTAGTTGGGTGCGTGTTGTGTTGTGTGCTAGATTAGTTTGAGTTATGTACAATGTGGGCTATATACAGTGGTGCTAAAAACATCTTATATACATACAGTGTTAGGCGGTGACGTGTGCTGATATACAGCTATTTAGACTATGTGATGTGTCCATAGTGTTCTATGAACAGCATGGTTTTCAGCTGTTTCCTAAAGTCCTTGAGGTCTGTAGTTGCCCTCAAATCGTCCGGTAGTTTGTTCCATATTGTTGGAGCAGCCATGGAGAGTGCTCGGTCTGTTGTGTCCTTGCGTGTGTGTTTGTATTCACTTGGGGTGCTGACTCGGTTGTGAGTTTGTTTTCTTCTTGGACGTGTACTGGTGTCTGGTTGTATGAGGGTGTGCAGGCTGTTGGCTGATGTGTGCTGTTTTATCTTGTATAGGTTTATGATAGTTTTGTATCTGATGCGTGCACTGATTGGAAGCCAGTGTAAGTCCTTTAAGGTGGGTGTGATGTGCTCCTGTCTTGCAGTTCCGGATATGATTCGTGCTGCGGTGTTTTGTGCCAGTTGGAGTGGTTTGATGGCTTGTTTCTGTAGACCAAGGTATATCGGATTGCAGAAGTCCAGTAGTGGGGTTATCAGAGCTTGACATACGGTATGGAAGTGTTCTGGGGCGAGGAGTGGTTTCAGTCTCCTGATGATTCGCATCTTGTAGTAGGCTTTTTGTATTGTTTTGCCTATGTGTGGCTTGAGATTGAGTTTATTGTCCAGCGTAACCCCGAGGTATCTCACTTCTGACCTTTATCACCAGACCCAAATACTGGAGGACACGCATTGTGCAGGATAGAGAAGTCCTGGCCTCTGACTCTGTTGGGGCTCAAATGAGCCAGTTGTCTAAGTAGGGGAAGACTAATATCCCTAGAGTGCGGTGAAATGCTGCTACCACAGCCATGCATTTCGTGAACACCCTTGGTGCTGAGGTCAGGCCAAATGGAAGCACCCTGTATTGGTAGTGCTTTCCTTGAAAAAGGAACCAAAGGAATCTTCTGTGAGTTGGATGGATGAGAACATGGGTGTACGCATCCTTGAGATCTAGAGAACAAAGCCAATACTAACTCTGAAGGTATGGCAGCAGAGTTCCAAGAGAAATCATCTTGAATTTCTCTTTGACAAGAAATTTGTTCAATTCTCTGAGGTCCAAGATAGGTCTGTATCCCCCTGTTTTCTTTGGGATAAGGAAATAGGGGGAGTAAAACCCGGTACCCTGCTGATGGATGGGTACTTCTTCTATTGCCCCTTGGGCAAGAAGCATAGTGACCTCCTGACCTAACAGGTTGATGAGAGAGGTCAGAGAATTGAACTGCCTTATCATTGTCGGAGGGGGCATGCTGGAAAAATGAAGCTTGTACCCCCTCTTTTATGATGGAGAGTGTCCAATGCTCTGCTATTACCTGCCCCCATCTGGGGGCAAAATGACACAACCTTCCTGGAATGGTGGAAGGCTCTGGTCCAACGAGAGCCAGGAAGGCTAAGTTCTCTAGCTGAAAGTCAAAGGCCTTGTGGAGGCTGAGACTGCTGGGACGGCTGAGGCTTAGCAGTCTTTGCTTTTCTTTGTTTGGGTGGTTGCTGACCTTTCCTGACAAGCTGACCTGCAGAACGTCCCTGCTGAGAATAAGCAGGATAATATATTTTCTTTTTAGAAAAGAATGGTTTCTTGAAAGATTTCTTTCTAGCAGGATCAGCTGTGGACTTGGATAACCTACCCAAGGTGGAGTTGTCAGCATCCAACTCATTGGCCTTTTCCTGCCAATCTTTACCAAACAGGTTCTCACCAGTACAAGGGAAATTTCCTAGTTTGTCTTGTACCCAGAGCTCCAGATCAGATGCCTGGAGCTAAGCAATTCTACGTGCACCTATGGCAATGGCAGAGCTTCCGCTTATGCACTCAAAACAGTCAAAAGCTGCACGGTTGACAAATTTAGAAACATTTTGGGCATGTTTGACCAATGTGAGAAAATCCTGCCTTCTATCCTCAGGAAGAAGAGGACTCAAAGCCTCTAAATCACCTGTGACTTCCTTCAGGAACATTCCCATGTATAGACTATAGGAACTGATCCTGGCAGAAAGCACGGAAACTTGGAAGACACGACGTACAAAAGCATCCAAACGTTCTGCACTCACGTCCTGGAGGATTAGAGGCATGCCTCTTTGCACTCTTGATCCTTCTCATAGCTGATTCCACTACAATAGAGTGGTGAGGAAGCTGAGTTTTTTGGAAACCAGGGCAAGGAGGGACTTGATACAGAGTATCCAGTCTACGAGAATGAGGGGAGGTAGTAAGAGGTGTCTCCCACATTCTTAACATGAGATCATGCAAGATGTCATGGATGGGCAAAGTAGCTGCCTCCTTAGGAGTTTTGGGATATTGTAAAATTTCCAACTCCTTTGCTCTGGGCTCTGTTTCAGGGGCCACAGTAATGGACAGACCCCAAGCCACCTCCCTGATAATCGGTACCGGAGTATCGGTACCGGAAGGCATCGGATGACTGGGTGCCGGCAATGTGGACACCGATGTTGATGCTATCGGTACCGGTACCGGTTCAGGGGCAGGAAGGCTAAGTTCTCTAGGTGGGAGTCAAAGCCCCTGAGGAGGCTGAGCCTGTGCAGCTGGCTGAGTTCTCGGCCCCTTTGGCTTCTTTTGATGTCTAGTTTGGTGCTGTTGTCACTTTTGGACAGCCTGAACTGGACCGTGCCCCTGCTCGGCATAAGAAGGATAAAACTTCCTTTTTTTGCTGAAAAAGGGTTTTTTATAAGATTTCTTTTTGGCTGGGTTGGCTGTAGATTTTGACAATCTATCCAAGGTGATATTGTCAGTATCTATTTCATTAGACTTTTCCTGCCAAAGAGATTTTCTCCTGTGCAAGGGATATTTCCCAATTTATCTTGTACCCAAAGTTCCAAGTCTGATGCCTGAAGCCAGGGAATCCGACGTGCACCAATGGCAATAGCAGAGGCTCTGCTGATGCATTAAAAGCAATCAAAGGCTGCACAGTTTACGAACTTGGAAACATCTTGAGCATGTCTGACAAGCTTAAGGAAGTCTTGTCGTTTATCATCAGGAAGAAGGGGGCTCATAAGCTCCAAGTCTCCTGTGACCTCTTTGAGGAACATTCCCATATATAGGATATAGGAGCTGATCCTAGCTGAGAGCATGGAAGCATCGACACCCAAAGGCATCGAGAGTCCTGCACTCACGGCCTGGAGGATTGAAAGCATGTCTCTTTGCACTCTTCATCCTACGCAAAGCCAATTCCACTACCATTGAATGGTGTGGTAACTGAGTTTTTTGTAAGCCAGGACAAGGTGGAATTCGATCCATTGTATCGAGCCTCCGAGAGTGAGGAGATGTGGTTAAAGGTGTTTCCCACATCCTCAAGATAAGATCATGTAGGATCTGATGAATAGGCAGAGTAGCTGCTTCCTTGGGAGCCTTAGGGTATTGAAGGATTTCTAAATTCTGTGCCCTAAGTTCCTTTTCAGTTGTTACCGTGATTGCAAGGCCTCGAGCCACATCACGAATAAAATCCTGAAAGGACATGTCCTCTGGAGGAGACATTCTCATTGGGGAGAAGATGGTTCCTCTGGAAGAAGTACTCTGGTATTGGCAGAGTCATTAGAATCATTGGAATCGTAAGATTCAAAATCTCTCTGATCCCGGTGTTCATGCAGAGCACAGTACCGGTATTGATCGAAGTCGGTATCGAGGTGTCTTGGTACCGATCTGTCGATACCGGAGATAGAATCAAGACTCTGCATGGGGAGTATACCCGCCGAGGCCAGTGCCGTCGGTACCGGTGCCTGTTGAACCGTCTGTAGCGGTCTCAACGGTATCGAAGCCGTGAGAAGAGCTGCCAGACTGCATTTGATAGCGAGAAACCTCTGATCTATCAACGTTGCCGATGCTTGGGTGTCGGTACCGGTAGAAGCGGCCGGAAACCCAGAGCATGGCACCAGTAGTTTTGCCGAGGTGGAGGCCTCGAGAACATCCTGGAGCCCCGTTAATGCTTTGGAAGCCAAAGTCTCCCGCCGGGGCTGTTTTGCCAGTGAAGTTTCCTCAAGGGCAACGCCAATGGCTTCTCGATGCCTAGAAGTAGATCTACCCTTTGAGGACTGGCTAGATTTGTGTTTAGTTACCTGAGATCCATGGGAGGAAGATGAGGCTCTAGAAGACGTCGATGCCATGGACATCGCATCTGAAGCAAAAAGGGTACTGAGTTTTGCAGCTCTATTTTGCAGGCCCCTTTTAGTCATCTTCCTACAGGAGAGGCACTCCTATGGAGAATGGTCAGGGCCTAAACATTTAAGATACCAGTCATGGGTGTTGGTGATGGACATGGTACCGCCACACTTAGAACATTTTTTAATTTTTTTTTAAACCAGTAGCTGGTTTTTCCATTTTTAAGGAAAATGGGCGTAGTGCCCAAAATGGCGCCTAGCACCGAGGGAAAATGTTTCTGAAGAAAAATACCTCAGAAGTATATATATATATATATTTTTTTTGAAAAGAAGACAGAAGAACTGGCGGTACCGGTAGGCGTCGAACGAAGGCAGACGCGACCACAAAAAATTAAAGAATAAAGAAGGAATTTTATGCGGTGACAAGGTATGGGACCTGTCAGCTCCGCGGAAAACGAAGAACTGAAGAGGGACAGTGGGAAAGGCAGGAAGGCAGCACGCAGGCACTGTGGGATGCTCCCAAAAGCTTTCCTATTGGACGCTGGGGAGCGTTCCCCCGCAGGCTCAGTCAGTACCGACGATACCCATATGTGAAGACTACATTCCTGCTTGTTCCTGGAGATCCACTTGTTCAAGTAGTTTTGAAGCAAAGGGGAGAAGAGAGATAGGTTGATAACTTGGCAGGTAGGATCAAGTGAAGGCTTTTTGAGGAGAGGTGTAACCACAGCATGTTTGAAAGTGACAGAAACAGCTGCAATGGAAAGCATTAGGTTAAGGATATGACAGATGGAAGGGATGACAGCAGAAGAGACAGAGCTTAGTAGATGTGTGGGGATGCGATCAGAGGAGTAGGTAGTCAGTTTGGTGGAGAAGAGAAGATCTGCAGTTTAAATACAGCACCTCCATGGCATAAATGCACAGAGTGAGAGCATCTTTCGATTGCAAGAGAGTTCTGCAACAAGGAGAAAAGGATGAAGGTGAAAGGGGAAAGATGAAGGTGCCTTTGTGGAAAGAGTGGTAGATGCAGGGAATAGTCTCCCAGTGGAAGTAGTAGAGATAAGGACAGTATCTGAATTTAATTAAGTATGGGACAAACACAGATCTCTAAAGGGAAAATGGAGACTGTAGTGGTTTGTATGGAAGAGCAGACTAGATAGGCCATATGCTCTTTATTTGCTGTCATATTTCTCTGTTTGTTTTAATAAACTTTCATAACTTTCCACATAAAATATAACTGCTGGTTAAGTCACCAAATTTCTTTCAAAGTGCTTTGGATCACCCTTTTCTATTGTGAAATATAGAAATTATTATAGAGCTATAAGCATGAAAATGGTTAGTTTGTAAATGAGTTCTATGGGATTCCATGTGTGTATAAATAAGGAAATACAGATTTTGTTCACTTACTCAGTGTATTAACAGTTTATAATTTAATAGCCTATAGGCTAGGAGTAGCTCCAGAAACACACTCCATGCCAAGTGAGAAATAGGCACCTGGTCTCATACGATCCCCCAAAAACAATATGGCAGGAGCAGCACAATGGGTAGTGTAAGTAATCCTCACACACCAGTTTCTTACTGGAGCCTACTGGCAAACATTCCAAATTCAGTGACTACTGTACAGTCTGCTCCATGACAACACACACAGGGCAGAGGCTCCCATAGTGAAGAGTCACCTTTCAACATGTGCCCTTGGAGCCATTTTGCCGATCACATCTGTACCATAATCATGAGAATTTTATCATCTGAACAATTAGTCAGCAGAGCTCAGGTTAACTATAACTGGAAATCTACCTATTGCAGTGTATGCTAGGTATGGATCTTGGTTCTGATGTGCAGCGTGTGGAGTTCAAAGTCCTGTACGGTGCCAGTCCAAACTGCACTTCACACGGTGATAGATGGGTATCACACTGCCCATATGGCAGCCTCGGCCTCTGGTGGTATTTCATACGGTATGTGTCAGTCATACAGCTGTCCACTGAAAAATAAGTAGTTGGTGAAATGCTCTCGTTTGCACCAAGTGAGCCAGCTGTAGGTCCTGCCTGAGCAGGTCTATCAGCTGTTATTCCAGTAAAGTCTCCTTGGTGAATGAAGGGGTCATTGGTGTGAAGGCAGTCTCTGAAATGCCAGTCTCTTTCAGGGCCTGACTGCGGGCATGTGCCCGTAGCAGACCCTTGTAACAGCATCTGTCTGGCTGCATCATCACCTGGTCCAGTCCCTGTGCTCCTCTGGTACTTCTTTGGAGGCAGGGGAGGAGGTATGTTATGGCTCAAGGATTCTGATACTCCAGAGCTATCAGTCCTGACAAATGTCTGGGTGATGTGTTGGTCACTGAAGGGAAACCGTAACCCATTCAATGTTTCTGATGCATATGATGGACACAGACTTGATGAATCTGCTTTTGATGCTGGGGTCTCTGCCTTAGGATACTGCACCTGAGAAATGGGAACATATTCAATGCCAGAGTCCACAAAACTCTCCTGGGCAAAACACAAAGCTGAGTTAGAACAAGTGGACAGCAATGGACTTCGCCTCATAGACAGATCCATGCTTGCCAGATCCGAGTAGTTCTGCTTTTCATGCGATCTCCTGGTCTGTATGTCCCTGCTGATGCTGTCGGAGATCAATGCATTCTGATTGGATGGAGGGAAAAATATCTTTGAAGAATCTGGAATTTCTGACCTATAAATGCAAACAAGAAGACAAGTGAGTATTTCTCCTGTTTGTTAATTAGCTTCCTTTAGAAATACACTATCAAATTTAATCTCTTTCCAACACCACCCAAAAAACAGTCACTAGTATCAATATGGAGAACATGTAATTTCTTTATAGCCAATCTAAGTGCAGAAAAGAATAAATTTTAGAACATGGATGGTAAAAATCATACAGAAACTCCCTATGAGTGCTCTACCAGCTTTTACAGATGCGACTATTCCTGTGGCGTGCATAGCAGAGCGCTGCTCACGCATGCCATCCTGGATTACCTCTGCAAGGGAGAGATGCTCAGCTGCTTGTGCGAATCTGCAGGGAAATTATTCTTTATTCTGTAATCCATCTCCAACTCGCTCCTTTCCTTTTTCAAACCTAACAAACAAAATTAGCTTGTTTATGTATGCTCTTTCAATCTGTTTATTAAAGTGCAGAATAAAAACCTTCTTTACAAACAGGACCATTCTAAAGAAACCACTGTACAGAGTATCTTGCTTGCAGATTTTCATTTGCTTAACTACTTACTGCCTTTTTTTCTATCATGTCAAGCACATGTTTCATTCACATTTGCCAGCTTACCACCCATTAAAATCAAACAATGCAGCAGTAATTTGTAGTTGACATAGCCACTACCCTGTCATCGTCTCCCATAGTAAAAGGGCTGCTTTGAGAAAGGGCCTTCTTCAGGGGGTGCTGGCAAAGAGGCAGTCCCTGAGGAGCTGTTGAAATTGTTTTATGGACAGCGCATGGAACAGTAGGACCGCTATATGATGCAATGACTGTTGGTCAGAGGGATTTGGGGTTTATTCTGTTCGCTTTGATATGTGGTAGGAGGTCTCATGAACTTTATCTTCACTGTTTCTACTGTGATTGGGATTTCCATACCATTGCTGAAAACTATGTATTAGTCTATAGATATGAGTGGAAAGGGAAGTGGGTACTTAGAACAAGCTCCCAATAGAAGCGGTGGAGGAGTAGCCTAAAGGTTACAACAGTGGGCTGAGGACTAGGGAAGCCATGTTTGAATCCCACTGACGCTCCTTGTGCACTTGGGCAAGTCACAACCCTCCAATGTCTCAAGTACAAAACTTAGATTGTAAGCCCTCTAGGGATAGGAAAATACCAATTGTACCTGAATGTAACTTGCCTTGAATTACTGCGAAAGGCATGAGCTCAATCCAATCTAATAAATATCTGAATTTAACAAAGCATGGGACATGTACAGAGAATCTCAGGAGAGGAAGCACTTGTAAAGCTTGGTAGTTGATTTGATTGGGAAGACCTGCAAAAGCATTACCCGTTTCAACCTCCTGGACTACTACCTCAGCAAATATGCAAAAGCGATATACACAACCTATACTGCACCCATGCAAATGTACATAGTTTATAATTGTTAAAGATATCCGTTATATCTCAGTTAATTCTCCAAGTTGTATACACTGTTCTATGTGAACGTTGGTTTGCTGTGATGTTCTCTGTAAACCGCCTTGAAGTAACAAGGCGGCGGTATAGAAAACCTATTAAATAAATAAATATGGTATTTAACTGATTTCAATCTCTATGTAATGGTGAGAGTTTAATCCCATGATGGGTGTTATGGGAGTAGAAAGGGTTGTGTTATGGAATCTGGTAAAGGAAAACCAGAGATACATTGGCTTTAGAAGGTACCTATCTGGTATGAAATTCCCACAAGATGATGTATTGAGACATACAAGGTGGAGAGTTTTAGGGGTAAAGTGCTAAAGAGGAAGCTAAAGAAGCCTATTAGTTCCAGGGTAGGTGAGATATTAGGGCCAACTTTTTTTGTTGTTAAATGCTAGGTAGATTAGGAACAAGGATGAGATGTGACAAGAGTTACTACTAGATTATCAGGCAGATAGTGGAGAAAGCACAGTTACTTACCTGTAACAGGTGATCTCTGGGAACAGCAGGAATTAGTCCTCACATATGGGTACGTCGGAACCGACGGAGCCTGCGCGGGAAAGCTCCCCAGCTTCCTAGAATGGAAGCTTTTGGGACCTCCCACTGCACATGCGCGCTGCCTTCCCGCCTTCCTGAACAGCTCTCCTCAGTTTCGAGTTTATAGCTGAGACAATAGAGAGAGGACAGGAAGACAGATAGATAGAAGATACAACTCCTAGGGGAGGTGGGTGGGTTGTGAGGACTAATTCCTGCTGTTCCCAGAGATCACCTGTTACAGGTAAGTAACTGTGCTATCTCCAGGAACAAGCAGGAATAAGTCCTCACATATGGGGGGACTCCCTAGCTGAGATGCCTGGGAGATCCCCCTCCAAGGGTTCGCCATCTTCGTATGGATCTCAGGCATCCATCCTGGGAAGGTGGGCAGGAGTTGTCTAAGAATGGAACAGGTGTTTGAGGACAGCCTGGCCAAACAAGGCATCCCGGCGGGAGTCCTTGTCCAAACAGTAATGGGCTGTAAAGGTATGAACCGAGGCCCAGGTAGCGGCTCGACAGATCTGATCAATGGAAACAGAGTGCAGATGAGCCATAGAAGTTGCCATGGCTCTCACATTGTGAGCTGTGACATGGCCTTCCAGAGAAATGCTTTTACTCTGGTAAGTAAAGGAAATACACTGAGCAATCCAATTGGAAAGTGTACGCTTGGAGACTGGAAGTCCCAAATGTGAAGGATCAAAAGCCACGAAAAGTTGAGAAGACTTTCGATGTGGCTGAGTCCTATTAAGGTAAAAGGCTAGAGCTCTTTTACAATCCAGAGTATGAAGGTTCCTCTCTGCACTGGATGCATGAGGAGCCGGAAAAAAGACAGGTAGATATACCTCTTGATTAAGATGAAAAGGCGAGACCACTTTGGGCATAAAGTGGGGATTCGTCCTAAGGACCACCTTGTCATGATGGAATCTTGTATAAGGTGGATTAGCCACTAGAGCCTGCAGTTCGCTGATGCGGCGAGCGGAAGTGACTGCAATTAGGAATAGTACCTTCCAGGAAAGAAATTTCAAGGAGGTAGAAAATAACGGCTCAAAAGGTGGCTTCATAAGCTGACCAAGCACTAGATTCAAATCCCATGCGACCGGGGGGGGTCTGATGGGAGGTTTAGTGAGAGTCAGGCCTCTCATGAATCTTGCAACAAGAGGATGAGAGGAGATAGGTTGTCCATTTATAGGTTTCAGGGATGCTGAAATAGCACTTAAATGGACTCTTACAGAATTTGTCTTAAGGCCTGCATTAGAAAGATGCAGGAGATAGTCTAAGAGGGAATTCAAAGGAAGTGCCAGAGGGTCAAGGCCCTGCTGAGCACACCAAATGGAAAAACGTTTCCATTTGAAAGCATAAGACCGCCTCGTGGAAGGTTTCCTAGAGGCATGAAGGATATCTTTCACAGGTTGAGAAAGATTAAAGTCTTGAAGACTTAAGCCTTCAGTAACCAAGCTCGGAGATGTAGGGATTTGGGGTTTGGGTGCCACAAAGTCCCCTCCTCCTGAGACAGAAGGTCTGGTGCAGCTCCTAAGTCCAGGGAGGATCCCTGGGAGAGCTGTAGAAGCAGAGGGAACCACACTTGGCGTGGCCAGCGTGGAGCTATGAGGATCATAGAGCCGTGATCTCTCTGGAGTTTGAACAGAGTCTTGGGAATCAGCGGAATGGGTGGAAAGGCATATAGGAACGCCTGACCCCAATGGAGGAGAAAGGCGTCCGTGGCCTGAGCTTCCTGACACGGAGTCCTGGAACAGAACCGGGGAAGTTTGGCATTCCACGGACTTGCAAAGAGGTCTATGTCCGGGGTCCCCCATTCCTGAAAGATTCTGCTTATCTGGTCCACGTGTAGGGACCACTCGTGTGGCAGCAGAACTCGACTGAGCCTGTCTGCTCGAGAGTTTTGAACTCCTGGAAGATACACTGCTAGCAGATGAATTTGGTGCTCTCTGGCGAAGGCCCATAATCTGAGAGCTTCGTTGCAAAGCGACAGAGAGCCCGTCCCTCCTTGTTTGTTTATGTAAAACATGGCCACCTGATTGTCTGTCTGAACCAGGACAGTCAGGTTGGCAAGGAGGGTACAGAAGACCTTGAGGGCAAGGTAAATTGCTCGCAGTTCCAGGAGGTTGATATGAAGGGTGGCCTCCTGTGGAGACCAAGTGCCCTGAGTGGAGAGAGTTAGCAGATGGGCTCCCCACCCCAATTGGGAGGCATCTGTTGTGAGGGTTGCTTGGGGTAGCAAGGGCTGAAAGGGAGCCCCCAACAACAGATTCTTGGTGGATATCCACCAATGGAGGGACCAAGACAGACGGTTTGAGGTTTGTATTTGGTCTGAGAGTGCTCCCGACGCCTGAGTCCACTGGGTGGCCAGGGTCCATTGAGCTGCTCTCATATGAAGACGAGCATAGGGCACCACATGTACTGTGGAGGCCATATGGCCCAGGAGGCGTAGCATTTCCCTGGCTGTCAAGTGAGTACTGGACTGGGCTTGGGAGGCCAAGCTCAGCAGACGCTGACCCCGAACCAGTGGAAGGTAGGCTCTTGCAGTGGTGGTGTCCAACCGGGCCCCTATGAATTCTAGAGACTGAGTAGGGCTGAGTTGAGACTTGGGAAGGTTTACCACCAGTCCCAGATACTGCAGAAGGCTCCTTGTGCGGTCTAGGGAAATCTGGGCCTGCGACTGAGTTGGAGCTCGAATGAGCCAGTCGTCCAGATATGGGAATACGAAAATCCCCATGCTTCTGAGAAATGCGGCTACGACTGCCATGCATTTGGTAAAGACTCTTGGGGCAGAGGCGAGACCGAAGGGAAGTACTCTGTATTGGTAATGACTTCCCCTGAACAGAAAACGAAGATATTTTCTGTGGGATGGATGGATGAGTAGATGTGTATACGCATCCTGCAGGTCTAGAGAACAAAGCCAGTCCTGACTCTGAAGGTATGGAAGGAGAATGCCCAAAGAGAGCATTTTGAATTTCTCCTTGTACAGAAATTTGTTCAATTCTCTCAGATCTAGGATTGGTCTGAATCCCCCTGTCTTCTTTGGAATGAGAAAATAGGGGGAGTAGAAACCTGACCCTTGTTGATGAAGAGGAACCTCTTCTATGGCCCCTTGGGCAAGCAGAGAAGAGATCTCTCGATCCAACAGGGCTAGGAGAGGGGATGGAGAATTGAAGGGTCTCACCATGTGATGAGGAGGAAGGTTGGAGAAATGAAGTTTGTAACCCTCTCGGATGATAGAGAGGGTCCATTGCTCTGTTGTGATTTGTTCCCATCTGGGAGCAAAGTGAGCTAACCTTCCAGGTATGGTGAGAGGTTCTGGTTGGTCCAGAACCAGGAATGGCAAGTTCTCTAGGGGCAAGTCAAAACCCCTGAGGGGGTGGAGCCTGTTGAGCTGCAGTAGCTGCTGCAGGCTTTGCTCTTGCTTGTTTCGTTTGCTGACGTTTAGCCGCAAAACGAGGTTGAGAAGATTGCTGGCCAGTATTGGAAGCATATCTGGCCTTCTTATAATAAGGCCTCTTGAAAGACTTCTTCTTAGTGGGAGTAGAAGTGGACTTAGAAAGTCTCTCTAAAGTGGCATTTTCAGCGTCCATTTGAGTGGCTTTAACTTGCCACTCTGCACCGAATAAGTTCTCACCTGTACAGGGCAGATTCCGTAAGCCATCTAGAACCCAGGGTTCCAGATCAGAAGCCTGGAGCCAAGCCAGACGTCTGGCTGCAATAGCAATGCCAGAAGCTCTGCTGGCTCCCTCGAAGGAATCAAAGGCAGCTCTGTTGGAGAACTTAGAAACATCTGAAAGTTGTTTCACTACAGCAAGGAAGTCCTCCTGTTTATCCTCAGGGATAAAGGGGGCAAAATGCCGCACTTTCTTGGCAAGTTCCCCTAGGAACATGCCCATATAGAGGCTGTAGGAATTAATCCTGGCTATAAGCATACTAGCCTGGAAGATTTTCCTACCAAAAGAGTCCAGTGTCTTACATTCCCTTCCTGGAGGTGTAGAAGAGTGCCTTTTAGTACTCTTGATCTTTTTCATTGCAGACTTTACCACAATGGAGTGGTGAGGCAATTGAGTTTTCTGTAAACCAGGAGAAGGAGGGACCCGATACATGGTGTCCAACCTACGGGAATAAGGAGACAGAGTTAAAGGGTTCTCCCAGAAATCCATCAATTGTTCCTGAAGGATTTCATGGATAGGCAGGGTAACTGCTTCTTTAGGAGACTTAGAGTATCCTAAAATATCCAACCTTTTTGACCTTGGTTCCCTGTCAGAGGAGGTAGTGATAGAAAGGCCTTTAGCCATTTCTAAAATAAAGTCCTGAAAGGACAAATCCTCTGGAGGAGACATTCTCCTTTTTGGAGAAGAAGGTTCCTCAGGAAGGTCAAGGGAGAGCTCTGCAGACTCATCAGAGGAGCCAAAATCCTCAGAGGAATCGGTGTATTGTCTAGTTTCCTCCAACGCACGATACGCATACCGATCGGTATCGACATCGGGCGTACCGGGTATGGAAGCGGTATGGAGCGAAAGCCCATACGGTACCGATTTGCGTTTAGAAGAGGAAGGCCTGTGTTCCGGCATGGCGGACGATACCGGAACCGGGCCCGGAACCGCTGAAAGCGGTACCGATGGCGTTGCAGCTTTAAGGAAAGCCATGACGGCCTGCTGCATGGATTGGACAGTATTGCCCATAGACGCCACGGCTGCCTGGATGTTGGTACCGGTATGGGCCGGTACCCCAGAGCAGTCCAACAGGTGATCTGTCGAGGCCGTGCCATCGATGTCAACCTGTAGCCCCTGAATTGGCGTTTTGGAAGGCAGAGCTTCCCGCCGGGGCTGTTTGGCTGGGGCAGGGTCCTCAAAAGTAAGAGCCTCTCGATGCTTTGAAGGAGATTTGCCCTTTGAGGACTTGCCCACAGAAGGTTTGGTTACCTGAGATCCATCCGGAGATGATGACCTGGATGACTGTGATGTTGGATTCTCTGAAGCAAACAGCACATGGAATTTGTTGGCCCGGTTCTGCAGCCCACGCTTAGACATTTGGGAGCAGGAAGGGCAGTCCGGAATGGAGTGGTCAGGCCCCAAACATTTAAGACACCATTCATGGGTGTCTGTGACTGATATTACAGCAGTACACTTGGTACACTTCTTAAATCCAGGGGCTGGCTTCTCCATGTGGAGAATTCAAGTAGGCCTGAAGGCCTAACTGAAGTGACCAAGTGCTGAAAAATAATAAAAGAAAAAGAAAATAATTTTTCAAGAAAGAAAAAGGAAGACCGGCGATACCGGTATCGGTATGGGAAGGCAGGTACGCGGTCTAAAGAAACAAAACAAAAAACTACAATTTCTTCAGCGGTGACAGGATACACGACCTGCTGGCTCCGCGGAAAAAGAGAAACTGAGGAGAGCTGTTCAGGAAGGCGGGAAGGCAGCGCGCATGTGCAGTGGGAGGTCCCAAAAGCTTCCATTCTAGGAAGCTGGGGAGCTTTCCCGCGCAGGCTCCGTCGGTTCCGACGTACCCATATGTGAGGACTTATTCCTGCTTGTTCCTGGAGATGTATTATAATGACACATGCAAGGAAATAGAATCAGAAACTATTAGAGGAAGAACAAGATTGTCTTTCCTAAAGCTCTGAGAGTTGAAGAAAAAATTTCAGCTTCGAATTGGAATGCTATAAGATGCTCAAGGATCCATGTTGAATGATGCTGAAAAGATCAAGAAAAGGTGGAAAGAATATACAGCCATTATACCTTAGATATCAAGTGGACCAACAGCCATTTCAACTTGTACCTTATGATCAGGAACCATTGGTGATGAAAGAAGTAGTCAAAGCAGCATTTATTTATTTAAAACATTTATATACCTACCATGGAATGGAGGCGTAGCCTAGTGGTTAGAGAACTGGCTTGGTAAACAAGAGACCATGGTTCAAATCTCACTAGCACTCATTGTGGCCCTGGGCAAGTCTCTTAACCCTCCACTGCCACAGAATCTCCTTCCAGTCACACTGCCTAAAAACCCAGGAGCTGCTGGGTCGCCAGGATTCAGCACCGACTCAAAGGCGCATATTGCACTGCATATACTGGCATATGCACAGAGTCTTCAAGGTGGTTTACAACATAATAAAAAATATAGTCAGCAACCCTAGACAAAAACAAGACTCTCTCAAAAGGAAAAAAAATAACGGATGTCCACCCCCTGCCCCCTATCATTCCCTACCACCCGCATCACCCGCTTACTGCACCGCACCCTCCGCCTGAGGAAACAGGAAAGTTTTCAAACTCTTAACAAAAGGCTTCAAGATTCTGTTCCACTGAAAGCATTATCAAAGAACAAAGCACTGGACATTGATGGCCGTTACCATACAAGGCTCTGCCAGGAAATTTGAAAGACATCAACATCGTCAAGATCTATGTTTATACCAATACTGAAGAAAGGTAATCCTATATGCCAGCAAGATTCTACTCAAGATCATTCAGTAGGGCTACAACCATACCTGGAACGAGAACTGCCTGAAGTGCAAGCAGGATTCAGAAAAGGGCGAGGAACAACAGACATCATTCGCAGATGTCAGATGTATCCTTGAAAAGACCAAAGAATACCAAAAGGATATCTATATTTATTTTATTGACCACAGCAAGACATTTGATTGTGTAAACCATGAGAAACTCTGGGCCACATTAAGAAGCATGGGTATACCAGAAAACCTTATAGTTCCCTTGTACCATCTTTACATTGATCAAGAAGCAACAGTTTGAACAGAACAAGGAGAAACAGAATGGTGTATGACAAGGCTGCATATTTTCCCTCTACCTGCTTAATTAATGTGCAGAACAAATCATCAACAACCTTCGTTATGCTGATACCACCACAATACTGGCTGAAAGTCAAGATGACCTGAAACATTTATTTATTTATCCAGTTTTGTATCCCAGTTTTGCTTCTCAAGATCAAGGAATATAGTCTTAAAATGGGCCTGCACCTTAAAGGCAAAGATCCTGACAACTGGCAAAAATCAAGTTCATCGTTGATGGAGAAGAAATTGAAATAGTGGACAACTTCAATTGGCTTGGATCAATAATCAATAAAGAAACGATAAGCAGTTAAGAAATCAGACAATGCATTGCTATTGGTAGAATGGCTATGAAGGACCTAAACAAGATTTTGAAGAGCAGAGATGTCTCTCTCCATACAAAGATTTAAATTTTCCAAGCCATGGTATTTTCAATGTCATATGATGGGAAAGTTGGACAATGAAAAAGACAGACAGAATGAAAACCGATGCCTTTGAATTATGCTGTCCAAAATCTGTCCAAGTCCAAAGTCTGTCCTATGTCTTATGTTGAAATCATCAATGTAGCCTCCCCGGTGATGGCCCCACCCTTAAACGTAAATTCCCCCCCCCCCTTTATGTAACGCCGCTTTGACCCGGTGAAAAGCGGGATACAAATACAGCTAAATAAATAAATAAAATGCTGCTGGTGAAGAACACTTTTTCATGGACTGCCTGTAGAACAAAGCAGTCTTTACTAGAGGAGATCAAACTTGAGCTTTCTTTAGAAGATCAGATGACAAGATGTCAACTTTAATACTTTGGACACATCACGCAGAGAGAGATCATTAGAGAAAGACATCATGCTTGCAAGGTTGAAAGTCAATGCAGAAGAGAAGCAGCAGCAATGAGATGGATTGATACAACAGCAGCATTATGAATGCCACTTTATCAACAGTGAGCCGCCTGACTGAAGACCAAACACAGGATAGGATAATTATTCAGAGGGTCGCCATGAGTCAACACTGACTCGACGGCATGTAACAGTGTATGTATTATGGAAACATGGCTGACTGATGATGACAATGCTGTGTTTTGTTAATCAGGGATGCCCTTTGGGCTACAAGCGCTCATGTATTATATTAGGATAGAAAGAAGAAATTAGACCTTACCTGCTAATTGTCTTTCCTTGAGTACTCTCTGGGCCAGTCAAGGACATTTGGGTGGTCAATCCACTCCAGCAGCTGGGGACTGAATACTGAACGGTTTTTCCTGACAGCTTACCCAGCTCCCCCTGGTGTCAGAGAATCAGTCTTACGGTAACAAAGCAGAAAAAACTCAAACTAGTACAGGAACCAAAAACAACAAACACTGTCGGACAAGCCGTCTTTAAAAGAAAAAGAACCAGGCTACGCATTCTCTGTCATTCCCTATGCTCCCCACCTACTGCATTTTTTTTTTTCTGGGAAGAACCCCTGCTTTCTGAAAAAGGAACTCCCGCCCCCCCTCCCCCCAGGATACATTTCCAATATGGTACACCTTGCTGCAGCTCCGAAACGAGCTCAACAACCCCTGCGAAATCTGCCAACACACCCGCCGAGGCTGCACTCCTCTAAAATGTATCTGTAAATATGTATCTTAAGCGCACGCTGTATATAGCTCACATCAAAATCATCCACACGCACTCACGCAGCACACTAACAATTCTCACACTGCATGCTAATGACAACTCACCCTTCATTGATTGTTTGCTGTGCCAACCGCTTTGATTTCATGATAAAGCGGTATACCAAGTCCGTTTAAATAAAATATATAAATAAATAAATAAAAGCTCGCAGATAACTGGGGAGGGCCCTGGACTGGCCCGGAGAGTACTCAAGGAAAGACAATTAGCAGGTAAGGTCTAATTTCTTCTTCCTAATCGTCTCTCCGGGCCAGTCCAGGACATTTGGGCAGTACCAAAGCAGTACCTAAATCCGGGAGGGTCCTGCGAGCCCCGCAACGATTGCCGAGGCCCCAACGCTAGCATCAGCCCTGGCCTGAACATCTAAGCGATAATGCTTCGCGAATGTATGCAACGAAGACCACGTCACAGCTCGACAGATGTCCACCGGAGGCACCAACGCATATTCCGCCCAGGAAGCAGCTTGACCTCTAGTGGAATGCGCTCAGAGTCCCACCGGAACAGGCTTGCCCTTGGCCTCATAGGTCGCCCATATGGCATGCTTTACCCACCGAGCGATAGAAGCCTTAGTAGCAGCCTTCCCTCTAGCCGGTCCCCCGTAGAGGACAAACAACCGGTCCGATTGCCGAAAGGAGTCCGTTTTCCTGAGATAGGTATGCAACACCCGACCTAGATCCAGCTGCCGAAGCGCTGGATCCACACAACCGCCCTCCGGACCGTGAAAGGTGGGAAGCGAGACAACCTGGTTCACGTGAAAACTGGAAACCACCTTAGGAAGAAAAGACGGCACCGGCCGCAACACCACCTTTTCCTGCGAAAAATGAAGATAAGGCTCCTTGCAGGAGAGAGCCTGCAGATCGGAAATTCGCCTAGCCGAACACAACGCCACCAGAAAAGCCGTCTTCCAGGACAACTCCCAAAGACGTCTCGACGACGCCGGCACGAAGGGAGGTTCTGTCAAAGCTTGTAAGACCAAATTCAAATCCCAAGGCGGAACCACAGGCCGCAGCGGAGGCCGAATGTTCTTGGCCGCCCTCAAAAAGCGTATAACATCGGGATGTGTAGAAAGAGTAGCCCCTTGCACTCTCCCTCTGTAGCAGGCCAGAGCCGCCAGCTGCACCCTCAGCGTGCTAACTGCCAGATCTTTTTCGAGCCCTGCCTGAAGAAAACCTAATATGTCGGATAGGTGCGCCCCCCAGGGCGTAATTTGGCGATCGCTACACCAGGCCTCAAAAACGCGCCAGACCCTAATATATGCTAACGAAGTGGATCGTCTCCTGGACTGTAACAAAGTGGCAATCACTGCCCCGGAGTAGCCCTTCCGGCGCATTCGTTCCCTTTCAAGAGCCAAGCCGTAAGCAAGAACCGATCTACCTGTGGCATTAGCACGGGACCTTGCCTCAACAGATCGAACCGAACTGGCAGTCACCAGGGAGGAGCCACGAGAAGCCTCATCAGGTCGGCATGCCACGGTCATCTAGGCCAATCCGGAGCCACTAGAACCACTGTCCCCCGGTGACTCGCAATCCGCTGCACCACTCGCCCCAAGAGTGGCCACGGAGGGAACATGTAGAGCAGCTGATCCTTCAGCCAAGGCTGCACCAGGCCGTCGAGACCTTCCGACATGTGTTCTCTGCGCCTGCTGTAAAACCGCGCCGCTTTGGCATTGGCCTGGGTAGCCATGAGATCCATTACTGGCTGTCCCCAACGCTGAGAAATCTCCTGAAATATCGTCCAACTCAACTCCCATTCCCTGGGGTCGAGGAGATGACGACTGAGATAATCGGCTTGAACACTGTCCTTGCCTGCCACAAGGGCTGCGGAAAGCGCTACAAGATGGATTTCTGCCCAGTGAAACAAAAGTTGACTTTCTTCCAACAACGGAGCACTGCCGGTGCCCCCCTGCCTGTTTATGTAAGACACGGTCACCCGATTGTCGGAAAACACCCGAACGGCTTTCCCCTCGAGTACCTCGACAAAGTCTAAGAGTGCCAAGCACACCGCTCTCAGCTCCAACCGATTGATCGACCAAGCTCTCTCTTCCGCCGACCACGTTCCTTGAGCTATCCGCGACAAACAATGAGCACCCAGCCGGAGAGACTCGCATCTGTTGTGAGTAAGGTCCAATCCGGCAAATCCAGCGGAACTCCTGCCGTCAAATGGACGGGAACCAGCCACCACTCTAGACTGTCCCGAACCACCTCCGGATAGGGCAATCTCCGGGAAAGAGGATGATTCTGCGGCGACCACCGAGACAGCAACGCCTGCTGCAGCGGTCGCATATGGGCCCTGGCCCATGGAACCAAATCTAAAGCCGCCGCCATCGACCCTAACAACTATAGATACCTCCAGGCTGTCGGAGCCTTTAAACGCAGAAAAGCCGACGCCTGAGCGAAAATCTCTCTCACTCTGTCCTGCGGAAGAAACACCGAGCCTACCTCCGTGTCGAAGAGAGCTCCGAGATAAGTTAACCGCATGGCCGGCTCCAAATGACTCTTCGCGCGGTTGATGACCCAGCCTAATTGTTCGAGGAAGTCCATTACACGAGCAGTGGCCACGACTGACTCCGCTCGAGACGGCGCTCGAATGAGCCAGTCGTCGAGGTAGGGATGGACTTGAATTCCTTCCTTCCGCAGCGCCTCAGCAGCCACCACCATCACCTTGGTAAACGTCCGCGGCGCCGTCGCGAGGCCAAAGGGCAACGCTCAGAACTGAAAGTGGCCCATGGGGACTGCAAAACGCAAGAATTTCTGATGCTCTTTCCTGATGGGAATGTGCAAATAGGCCTCTATCAGATCTATGGACGTAAGCACCTCGCCCTGCCTGACGGACCGGATAACTGAACGCAAAGTTTCCATCCGGAAATGTGGCACCCGCAAAGCCCGATTTACGTGTTTGAGATCCAGAATAGGTTGAAAAGAACCTTCTTTCTTGGGAACCACAAAATAAATCGAGGGGAACGGGAACCACTGCTTGAAGACGCAACAAGCGTAGCAACGTCTCGCGTACAGCCTCCCGCTTCGCTTGGGGACCACACGGCGAACGAACAAAGGTGTCCGGTAAAGGCTGCGTGAACTCCAGTGCATATCCGTCCCGGACAATTTCGAGAACCCACTGGTCCGTAGTTATGCTGGCCCAGGCGGAGAGAAACTGGTGTAACCGTCCCCCTACCGGAATCTCCACCTGGACCGGCCTCCCTTCATTGCGGCTTCTTAACTGCGGTTTGTTGGGGTTAAAGAAACCCCTATTGAACGATCGGGCTCCTCGAAAGGACTGCCCCATGCCACAAAACGGCCCCGCTGATAAGGAGAGAAACGCGATCCGCGGAACCTACGAAAATCTCTGCCGTGACTCTCTGCACAGAAGACAACTTCGCCGCTCGTGGACGGTCTTCGGGCAGACGTCCTCCTTTGGAGTTCCCCAAATCCTTAACTATCTTCTCTAACGCTTCCCCGAATAGCAACTTGCCCTTATACGGGAGCTTACTGAGACGCGCCTTAGAAGACGCATCGGCCGCCCAATTCCTTAGCCATAGGAAACGCTTGGCAGCAATCACCGAGGCCATGGACTTTGCGGAGATACGCACTAAATCATAGCAGAGATCCGCTAAATAAGCCGCCGCTGACTCCAACTTGGCGCCGTCTGAGGCATTCTCCACCTTATCCGGACTCTGTTCTCCCTGGAGCCAACGGATAGAGGCCCGGGACACATAGGCGCCACAAACGGAAGCCTGCAAAGCCAAGGCACTGGAATCAAATGCCTGCTTTAGCAGCGCCTCCAATCCACGATCCTGCAAATCCTTAAGTGCTGCCGCGCCTTCCACGGGAATGGTGGTCTTCTTTGTGACCGCCGAAACTAACGCATCCAACTTAGGCATATGCAATAAATCCCGCTCTTCCTGGGGCACGGGGTAAAGGCAAGCAATAGCGCGACCACCCCTTAAGGATGCTTCTGGGCACTCCCATTCTGACTCAATCATTTGCTTAATAACCCTATGAATCGGAAAACATCTTTGCTCCGAACGAAAACCCTGTAACAAGGGATCTTCAAGTGGCTCCTGCTGCACTGCTGGGAGCACTATATTTAGGGCTGCTAGCGACTGAGAAATCAACGCCCCCAGTTCTTCTTTACGAAAAACTCTAAAGACATTTGGATCCTCACCTGGTCCCAATTCACCTTCTTCCAGCTCTCCAGGCCAGGCGTCAAACCCTGAGTCTGAGAGAATCTCGCCCTCCTCAGCTACTTGGGACAACGCACTAGGTACCACTCCTGCATCCAATGCAACTTCCAAACCCTTCTCCCCCGAACAGCTGCCTTCCCCAGGGTCTGCCACTGTCTGTACCACTGTCGGGGACCCAAACCGGCTGTCTGGGGCAGGACTGTGAGACAATTGATCCCTCTTTAACAAATAGGCATTATGCAATGATAAAATAAATTCGGGGGAGAAGGTACCTAAAGACTGCGGCAAGGAAGGGGAAGCCTGCTGCTTCGATTCCACCGGAGAAGGAGCTCTCCGCGACTTAGATTTCTTTTTCTGAGGCTTCCCCTGCAGTGCGGGAGAGCGGGCCTGCTCACACAAAATGGCCGCCGTTCCCGCTCTTTCTGAAGAGCCGAGAGACAGTGCCCCACCATCTTCTGCTACTTTGCCCTCCATTAGCTGACGAAATAAAAAGCAACCCCAGCCAAAAAAACCCCAAAGTAACACCAGCAACAAGAGGCTTAAACACCGAAGGACTCGCTACCTTCCAACCCGCTGTAACCGAGGCAACGCCGGTAGCTATGCTCTCACCTAAACACTAAACCGCCAACACAGAAACCGTGTCTCTAAACACAACCAAGCTCGCGAAAACCACTCTAGTAGCTAGGGCTGCTCTTGATCCCCTCGGAAGCTTACCTACTGTGTCCTCCAGGAGCACAAAAACCCCCAGAACGCTGTGCCGCTGCTAGCGGTAAGTCAGTGAGGGACTGCCTTTGGGGATAAGGAAAAGGATCCTGGGGCTCCCAGGTCTATTTCCAATACTGCGGGCTGCAAACCCCCTAGGAGACAGGCTCTGCCTCCACCAGCTGGTCACTGCGCCGGCAGGAGAACCGGGGCTCTTTTACCGCTGAAGAACTGCCCTGCTAGGACAGGGAATTCAGCCAAGGAGAAGTGCAAACAGCGTTATGTTTTCAAGTTTTTTTTTTTTTTTTTTGTAAGCCCTTCTCTCAGCTTAAGTTCTGGTTCTCCTTCCTTTCTTTTATTTATTCATTTTTTCTTATTTAAAGAGTTTCCTAGATCTAAAAATGACCAATCCGTCTCTCTGGGGAGCTGGTGAAATTGATGTCCTATCCAGCTGCTGAGGACTGAAAGACTGATTCTCTGACACCAGGGGGAGCTGTCAGGAAAAACCGTTCAGTATTCAGTCCCCAGCTGCTGGAGCGGATTGACCACCCAAATGTCCTGGACTGGCCCGGAGAGACGATTAGGAAAGGGAGGGGGGTTATGATTATTTTAAAAGCGTTTGAAAGGTGTGACTATGCCACTGCATCTTGCATGTGGGGCAGAATGTGTTATTTAAGATGGATTGTTAACAGTCTAGGTATTCTAATTTTTCAAGCTCCAGCCAGTTTTGGAGTTAATAGAGCTGACTGGGGAGTATGCCTTGGTAACACCACAGTTCTTAATTTAAACAAATTTCAATATCCATTTTAAGGCTCCTTGCCAGGCACATGAATGTCAGATTCTGGACAGATGATTGAGAACCCTAGTTATACAGCAGTGCATATACTGGACCTTGTTTTGGCTAATCAGGAGATCCAAAGTCCATTTTTAAGGTGGAAGATTTCTCCCCCCCCCCCCACCCCAAGTCCCTTGGTCAGACCATGGGGGTGATTAAATTTGGGTTTTAGATATGATCGGTGAGGCCAGTGGAAGCCACAGTAAAGAGAAATTTATTGTGATTAGGATTTATATTCATATAGGACAGTGAAGTTGTTAAAATGGATGCTGATAAAGACAAGCTATGAAGTTGAGCCGACTGATTTTTGGAATTGCTCCTTGAAATAGGCATATAGAGGGCAATTTTATAACAGGTTGTCTGTGTGTGAAGACCAATTAGGCACCTATTTTTATAAAGATATAAGTGCCTGTGGAGGTCATTCCAGAACACAAATATGGGGTCTGTACGCCCAGCAGGGACATTAATGTGCCGAAAATATCCCCTGCTGTATTCAGAAACACTGCTATCATACACGTACATGACACCAGTATGGAGATCTCAGAAGGGGCGAAATAGGGGTGTAGTCAGCCATGGAGACATAAAGCATATTCAGGAAAGGTCCATGTACGTTTCAAGAGTTTCCTGGAAATGTCCATGTTATTCCTGCTGAAATATGGTATAAGGCTAGGACTTAGAAAATATTCTGTTGTGTCCTGCAAGTCATTCCATATAGAAGAATGGTTGTGACAAGTATGTGCTGAACTGCTGTGACTGCAGTCTGGAAAAATACAAGATGTGGTTACAAAGAACAGGAAGCAGAGGTGAAGGAGTTTTGTAAGGTAAAGAAACATTTATAAACACCCTTACAGAAATGTTAAGAGCAGCAATAGTGTTTATTCAGGCTATGCTGAAATGTGCTGTTTGTGCTAAAAGAGCTAATCCAGGGGACCATAACAAATCCTGTGTTCTGAAAACTGGGACCGCTGATGTAAGAACAGTATGTGAGTGAGCCTGAAAACAAATCATGTTGCAGTGAGAAAGGGATATCATATGTGTAGTCCTGGGACGTCATGCCATAATGGCATAGCAGCTGATGGCCATTGGTTTGGTTTGGTTTTGCTCTTAAAGATACACAATGTCCGCCTTTTTCTTTTTTTTTTTTTTTTTTAAACAGTAAATTAATATTTTCTCTCTTTTTAAGGCTATTAATCCCTTTCACATTTAAGGAAAGGCTTTTTAAAGGTCTAGCCATTAGCATAAATTTTTGCTATTCCTAAATCCAGCATCTCCAGCTCTCTTTTTTTCTCTTTTCATCTTTTTTCCAGTTGAGCATCTCTGATGTCATCAACTCTGTTACCAAGCAAACTTTCAGAATTATATACATAATTTGTTAATCCGAGCCAGAGAAACCCAAAACCTTTACAATAACCCAAACCAACATTTGGTTTGTGTGGAAGCCACTCCCGTCCGACACTGGGGCCCATACCTCTAAACATTTCTGTTATGCCTTTCCTTCCCCTCCCCCCTTATGTTGCTTTATTTCCCTCTCCTTTCCCCCCCCTCCTTTTCCTTTATTAACCCGCTAATCAAAGTTATACTTAACTTTCTCTATTTTATGCATTTTACATACTCAGTCTAAATATAAAAGTTGTCAAATAAATAAATACCTTACTGTCATCATTTGTTAACAAAGGTTCTATGGATCTTCACTTTGCAGTTTCTTCTTCCATTCTCCTTCCAGTGGAGGAGTTTACACAACTAAATACTAATTTGCGTAGCCAGTTCAGAGGATCTAACTCCATCATGTTTAAAGATCTTTTTTCTTTTCTTTGTTTTTAAGGTTCCTCTTTATGATCCCGTTGTCCACTTTTGTAGTCAACCTTCAGTTTATCTCCAGTGACTGAGCACAATAAACCGTGACCATATTCCGATCCGATCCTGCAGACATTTAAGTGTCCATTCTCTCAAATTCCAACAGAAACTGGTGCAAAGCCTCCAGGTCTTCAAAAGTGCACGTGATATTATGAACCATAACTCGCAGACACGCCGGGTAAAACATCCCATATTTTGCTTTTAAATCGCTGCAGCTAGCAGTCTTTTCCTTCTCTCCACTGTACTTTTGCAAAGGTCTGGGAAGAACATCCATTTATTTCCTTCATGGTGTATCGGAGCACGTAATCTTGCTATTTGAAGTATTTTCAGTGCATGGGGATTCCTTAGTACTTTTAGTACCGTTGGCCATGGATGCTTCTGATTTTGATGAGAAGGCACTCTATGTATGCGTTCTATTTCTAGAGGGTGTTGCAGGTCTAGTTCCAAAAGTTGCAGGAGGAGTTCTTACAAGTATGTTACCATGTCTTCATCTTCTGCTCATTCCAGAATTCCTAAAATTCTTATTGTGTTTTTCCGTGCTCTGTTATTTTGTTCCTCCAACTGTCGTTCTATTGCCTGAATTTTGGTTTCATGTGCGCTGAGTGTCTTTAGTTGAATACAATGTGCTTGCAATATTTGCTCCATTTTATCTGTATGTTCTGTCAGAGTATTAAATTTATTCCTAATTTCAATTATCTCTACCTGCAGAGATGTGAGAGTTTCTCTATTGGTCACCACTATAGTTTTCACAGAACATATCTCCTGCAAAAATTTATTTTAGGCCTCCGTCCATCTCTTTTGCTGGTGCCATCTTTGCTGGAAACAGAGGATCCATTTTTGTTCTTTTCACTCCGGCTGCTGTTCCAGAGGTGTATTCTAACCAGGCAGGTTTGAGTGAGGTCATACTCTCCTCCGGATTTAATCACTCTCACTGTTCTAAAAGTTGGGAAGAGAAGAGGAAGGCTCTATTCGTTCATCTAGCCCTTCAGCAAAGGAATTAAGCCACCATTCGGTCACGCTGCTGGCTCCCTGTACTGAAGACTTCTATATTTACCTTATATTGATGCTGCCCTAAATTTTTGATCCAACATGAACAGCAATTTATTTTCAGTTGGTTAAACTTTGAAACTGAATGGTGGAGTTGTGTGTAACAGCTGATTTTTCATTAGCTGTGTTTTTTGCAAGTTTGAAAGCTTGATCTATTTATTTTTAATTCTTTAAAAAAAAAAGCCCATGCATGCACTAAAGTATGGCCCCTACCGCTCACTTGGTTTGCAGCTTGTCGTGCTGTGAGGGCTTGTGTGCATCAGTGATGCTGAGAACTAAGCTATCGGTAGTTTAACTACTGGCAGGGTGTCCCAAGATGCGACAGGTCGCAGCTGAGGAGCCAGACCAGGACAAACCACCCATCTGGGCAGCAGCAGAATGGGACAGTGTTGGCGGCGGAGGATCACATTTCTGTGACAACGTCAACAACACTAAACTTTAACTGCATGGAGGAAAGGCCCGGCAATCTACTTTTGTATCTTGCCATGAAAACCCAATAGATAGTCACAACAAAACAAACTGCATTATAGTGCTGGAAGATGAGACCCCCAGGTCGGAAGGCACTCAACTAGCTACTGGGGAAGAGCTGAAGACCTTTCAGAGTAAAGCCAGCATTTATGATGTAGTTGGATCAAAGCCCTCGGGACGTCTGACTGCTGATGTAGCTGCACATGAAATGAGAGTCAGAAGCTGTAAAGATGTCTTACATATTGGAACATAGAACGTACGAAGCATGAACCATGGGACGTTGGAGGTGGTTAAGAATGAAATGGAATGTGTTGGGTGTCAGCGAACTGAAATAGACTGGCATTGGGCATTTTGCATCAGATGATCACAATGGAAATGAAAGAAAGAAGAAATGGTGTCGCATTTATAATAAAGAAGAAACTTGCAAGAAGTGTAATGAAATACAATGCAGTCCGTGAACGCTTAATCTCTATTCATCTACGAGGAATGCCTATCAACACAACTATAATTCAAGTATATGCCCCAACAACAGCTGCAGAAGAGGATGAAATGGAAGAGTTCTATGACCAAGTTCAAACTGAAATTGACAGAACATGCAAACAGGATATGTTGATAGTCATGCGTGACTGGAACGCAAAGGTTGGCAACAAAGAAGGCAAAGTGGTTGGAAAATATGGACTTGGCAACAGAAATGAAGCTGGAGAAAGACTGATAGAATTCTGCAAGAGCAAATATCTATTCTTCTCAAACAGCTTCTTCCAGCAACACAAGCGGCGACCGTACACATGGACTTCACCCAATGGATTGTATAAAAATCAAATTGACTACATCTGTGGAAGTCAACAATGGAAAAGCTCTATAACATCAACAAAGACAAAACCTGGAGCTGACTGTGGTACAGATCATCAACTACTAGTATGCAAACTCAAGCTAAAGTTGAAAAAGAGCAAACCACTCATGAATGCAGCAAAATATGACCTTGAGAATATACCACTGGAATTTAAAGAGTGCCTGCAAAATCGATTCGTTGCTTTAGATACAAATGACAGAGTTCCAGAAAAGTTATGGAATGACATCAAGAAGGTTGTGTTGGAAGAAAGCGAGAAGTTTCTACAAAAGGTGAAAAAGCAAAAACGGACAAAATGGATGATGGAAGAAACTCTGAAAATTGCCTAGAAATGCAGAGAAGCTAAAGCCAGAGGAGAAAGACAGACAATCACAGAACTCAATAGAAATTTCCAAAGTGCAGCAAGATAGAACAAGGAAAAGTACTATAATGACACATGCAAGGAAATAGAAGCAGAAACTATTAGAGGAAGAACAAGATCTTTATTCTTTATTTAAAACATTTGATATACCAGCCATTGCCGGAACGTCAACGCGGTGTACAATAATAACCAAGTGCAACTGGTGAAAGTAAAGCAGGAAGCAGGAACGCTATCGGTATGATAGGAGAGCCAATAGAAAAGAAGAGAGACAGATAGTAAGGACAGTGATAGACCCAGGGGGACGCTACAGATCAAGACAAAGGATGCTACAAATAAAGACCAAAAGACAAGAGGTGGTAGACAGGACTGGTGGGGGATAGGAGGGGCTGTAACCTGAATAACCAGAGAATGCAAAGCGATATTGAAGAGGGAAGTAGTTCAGTGGCATCTTGGTGAATGGAAATCAGGAGGAATAGGGAGATCGTAGGCCTGGCAGTAAAGGTGGGTCTTGAGAAGGGCCTTGAACATGGAAAAGGATGCTTCAGTACGGAGAAGGTGGGGCAGAGAGTTCCAGAGGGTAGGACTCAAGAAGAAAAAAGCAGCATGACGGGTTGATTCGAGGTGGGCCTGGGCAGGGGACGGAAGGAGGAGACGATTACCGTGGGCTGAAGGAAGCAGACGGGGAGTTGGCTGGAGGTAGATGATGTCGGCGAGGTACTGAGGTGTACTGGTGTAAAGAACCTTATGAGTAATGGTGAAAAGCTTGTACAGGAAATGAACTTTGAACAATTTTCAGAAGACTGTGTTCGTGAGAAACTAGCTCAACTTAAAGTAGACAAAGTGATGGGACCGGATGGGATACACCCTAGAATACTGAGGGAACTTGGGGACGTTCTAACAGCTCCACTGACTGACCTCTGTCTTGAAGGACTAGAAAGGGGGACTGTTACTTCTGGAGAGAAATCTGCAACTGTGAGTATATGTTGTTGTTGTTGTTGTTGTTGTTAAGTGCCGTCGAGTCGGAGTCGACTCATGGCGACCCTCTGGATAGCTATCCTAAATTGTGTTCGGTCTTCAGTTAGGCGGCTCATTGTTGACAGACTGGTACCCGTAGCTGCTGTTATTGTAGCGATCCATCTCATTGCTGGCCTTCCTCTTTTGCGTTGACCTTCTATCTTGCCAAGCATGATGTCTTTCTCTAATGATCTCTCTCTTCGCATGATGTGTCCGAAGTATGAAAGTCGAAGTCTTGTCATCTGAGCTTCTAAAGAAAGCTTAGGTTTGATCTCCTCTAGTACCGACTGGTTTGTTCTTCGGGCAGTCCATGGTATACACAGTATTCGCCGCCAGCACCATAATTCAAAGGCATCAATTTTCTTCCTGTCTGTGTTTTTCACTGTCCAGCTTTCACATCCATATGATGTTATTGAAAATACCATGGCTTGAACAAGTCGAATCTTTGTATGGAGAGAGACATCTCTGCTCTTGAGAATCTTATCTAGGTCTTTCATAGCCATTCTGCCAAGAGCAATGCGTCGTCTGATTTCTTGACTGCTTGTTGCTTCTTTATTGATAGTTGATCCAAGTAGGTTAAAGTTGTTCACAATTTCAATTTCTTCTCCTTCAACGATGAACCTGTTGATTATGCCAGTTGTCATGATCTTTGTCTTCTTTACATTAAGGTGCAGGCCCATTTTAAGACTATGTTCTTTGATTGTGAGAAGCAAATGTTTCAGATCATCTTCACTTTCAGCCAGTAATGTGGTATCATCAGCATAGCGAAGGTTGTTGATGAGTCTTCCACCAATCTTCACACCTCTGTTGTCTTCATACAGTCCTGCTTCTCTGATGATTTGTTCTGCATATAAATTAAACAGGTAGGGGGAAAGTATGCAGCCTTGTCTTACACCTTTGCTTATTTTAAACCATTCTGTTTCTCCTTGTTCCGTTCGAACTGTTGCTTCTTGATCAATGTACAGATTGCGCAAGAGAACGATCAGGTGTTCTGGTATACCCATGCTTCTTAACGTGGCCCAGAGTTTCTCATGGTTTACACAGTCAAAAGCCTTGCTATAGTCGATAAAGCACAAATAGATATCCTTTTGGTATTCTTTAGTCTTTTCAAGGATCCATCTCACATCCGCAATGATGTCTCTCGTTCCTCGTCCTTTCCTGAACCCTGCTTGCACTTCAGGTAGTTCTTGTTCTAGGTATGGCTGTAGTCTCTTTTGAATAATCTTCAGTAGAATCTTGCTGGCATGTGGGATCAGAGCGATTGTGCGATAATTTCCACAGTCAGTTGGATCACCTTTCTTTAGTATTGGTATAAACACAAATCTTTTCCAGTCAGTTGGCCATGATGTTGTCTGCCATATTTCTTGGCAGAGCCTTGTAAGTACGGTAACAGCTGCATCAGATTGCTGCAATACTGCTATGGGAATGCCATCAATGCCTGGTGCTTTGTTCTTTGATAAGGCTTTCAATGCTGCTTCAACTTCTTCTTTCATCACCAATGGTTCCTGATCATAAGGTATAGGTTGAAACGGCTGTTGGTCCACTTGATCTTTATCATATAAAAACTCTGTATATTCCTTCCACCTTTTCTTGATCTCCTCAGTATCATTCAACATAGAACCTTGAGCATCTTGTAACATTCCAATTCGAGGCTGGAACTTTTTCTTTAGCTCTCGCAGCTTTAGGAAAGCCGATCTTGTTCTTCCTCTAATAGCTTCTGCTTCTATTTCCTTGCAAGTGTCATTGTAGTACTTTTCCTTGTCCTGTCTTGCTGCACGTTGGAAATCTCTGTTGAGTTCTGAGATTGTCTTTCTTTCTCCTTTGGCTTTAGCTTCTCTGCGTTTCTGGGCAATTTTCAGAGTTTCTTCCGTCATCCATTTTGGCCGTTTTTGCTTTTTCACCTTTTGTAGAGACTTCTCGCTTTCTTCCAGCACAACCTTCTTGACGTCATATACTTCTGGTAATTTTCTAAAAAGAATTCTTTGTATTAAAGCTACTTAATCTGTGAACCCACTGTTTTTTGTTGGATCAGTTAGGGCCTAGTAGCAGCAATTAAAGTTTGAATTTAAAACACAGAGGAGAACTTTCTGGTTACATTTCATACCCAGCAGAGAGCTTGTAGTTTAAATTTAATAGTCACTCAGGGCCAAGTAACAGCAAAGTACTTTTAGTTTAAATTTAACATACAGAAGAGAGCTTTCTGGTTACATTCGGAACCCAGCAGAGAGCTTGTAGTGTACATTTAATAGTCACTCAGGGCCTAGCATCAGAAAAGTACTTTTAGTTTTAAAACACAGAAGAGAGCTTTCTGGTTAAATTTAGAACCCATCAGAGAGCTTGTAGTTTAAATTTCATAAGAAGTTAGAGCCTAGCAGCAGCTAAGAGCTATAATTTAAATCAAATCAGAATTTAGCTTACCTCAGCAGCACAAGACAGGGTACTGTGTAGCAGCCCTCTTTTAATAAGTGTTATTTCCCTCCCTCCCTTCCCACACCCACCCACCCCTGGGATAATCATAGCTTTATAGGTACTTACACATCTTAAAGGACAGGAGGTGCTTTCAGGTGAAGCTCATTACCCAAATCAGTCATACACTAAGGACCTGAGATTAATTAAGCTTCAGGTGAACAAGGTATATTAAACGTATTAGGTACAGTTTTATTGGTATAAATATCCATAGCAACCCCTAGTAAGTAAGAACTTAAAGATCTAGACACAAACTCAAAACTAGGATGCAGACAGCAGTCCAGCAGCGGGATGGGGGCTTTCCAGTCTTTTGCACTGAGTGTCACATGTATGATTTTCTCCCAGTTGGTGAGAGGTCTTACATGTGCACTAGGTGCAAGGAGCTCTTTGCTCTCGGGGAATAAGTCTGTTCTCTAGAGGCTAAAGTAGCAGACTTGGAAAACATAAGACAGAGAGAGGTACATAGACGAGACCTACAGGGATATAGTCCTGAAGTCCCACCTCCAGTCTGGCAGCACCCCTGTTGCCATGGAGGAGAGAGGTCACGTGACAGGAGAGCATCACCCTGGTGTGGCAGGAAGTGATCCTGTAACTAGGACCTGTCCTCCAGGTGATGTAAAACCCTCTCGCACCGAGGAAGTTTCTCCAGGGCCATGTGCCCATGAGGAAAGGGTTAGGACAGCCGTTATAGTTGGTGATTCGATCATTAGGCATGTAGATAGCTGGGTGGCTGGTGGACGTGAGGATCGCCTGGTAACATGCCTGCCTGGTGCGAAGGTAGCGGACCTCACGCACCACCTAGATAAGGTCTTAGATAGTGCTGGGGAGGAGTCTGCTGTCTTGGTACATGTCGGTACCAATGACATAGGAAAATGTGGTAGGGAGGTTCTGGAGGCAAAATTTAGGCTTTTAGGTAGGAAGTTGAAATGCAGAACTTCCATGGTAGCATTCTCCGAAATGCTTCCTGTTCCACGCGCAGGACCCAAAAGGCAGGCAGAGCTCCGGAGTCTCAATGCGTGGATGAGACAATGGTGCAGAGATGAGGGTTTTGGATTTGTTAGGAGCTGGGGAACATTCTGGGGAAAGGAGGGGCTCTTCCGAAGGGATAGGCTTCACCTTAACCGGGATGGAACCAGGCTGCTGGCATTAACCTTTAAAAAAGAGATAGAGCAGCTTTTAAACTAGATATTAGGGGGAAGCCGACAGTCACCCAAGAGCGGATGGTTCGGAAGAATGTATCCCTGAAGGATACTACCAAAAGCAGAGAGGTTCCACAAAAGAGTAAAGTAGCCCAAATGCCCTCAAGTATGGAGCAGACAGAGCTTAAAGATCCCAATTTACCCATGTCTAACAATAACCAAATTAACATGAATAAAATACATTCTCTAAAATGCTTGTATGCAAATGCTAGAAGTCTAAAGTCTAAAGAATATGATGGGAGAGTTAGAATATATAGCACTAATATATAGCAACGACATCATCACTGGAATTGACAACATCCATCAAGGTTTTGTGCTCATCTTTCTAGACATCGCCGCGGCGTTCGACTCCGTGAGTCACGAAATTCTCGTAGGAAGACTGAAAGAGAAGGGCGTCTGCAACAGTGCACTAGGATGGTGCAATCTTATCTTGACGGCAGATGACAATATGTAAAATCTGGATCAGAAGAGTCAACACATTTCCATCAAAAGCAAGGGGTACCCCAAGGCTCATCGTTATCCTCCTTACTTTTCAATATCTACATGCAGCCCATCTGCAATATCATAAGATCATTCAATGTGAAATGTTTGATATATGCAGATGATATTCTCTTATACATGCCCTTCTCCACAACTCACATGGACCTGACCCCACTCACAGACTGCTTCAATGCAGTTTCAACTTGGCTCCAGACACAGAAACTACGCATTCAACATAAAAAAACAGAGGTGCTATTCATCACCAGAGACGCCAACTTTACTCCCCCATCCCACGTCAGTGTCAACGAAGCTGATTTGCAAACCAAAGATGCAATAAAATATCTGGGCGTTACCTTGGATCAACATCCTGACATGAAACGCCACATAAGCAACATAGTCAAAGCCGTCTATTTCAAAATCCGTTCACTCAAGCACCTTCGCTCCCTTTTGGACCCAGATGACTTCCGAATCATATATCAAGCGTTGATCCTGCCTCACTTTGACTTTGCAAATGCCATATTACAAGGTCTCCCCCAATCCACACTAACCCCCTTACAGTTGGCCATGAATGCCGCAGCTAGGGTCCTTTACGGAGCATCCAGAAACGACCACGTGACCACCATTCTCAAACAGCTACACTGGCTATCGATCCATGGGAGGATCACCTTCAAAACCCTTCTATTAGCTTTCAAGGCAATCAAAGGTATTTCAGCCTCCTCACTCATGCATCTTATCCACATTGTCCCTCCCAACAGATCCAGAAGAACAACAGCTGTCAACTTGCTTGCAATACCAAAGGCTTCGACAAAGTCCAACACGACAACCACAAACAGGGCTTTCAGTTTTTATGTACCCAAATGCTGGAATGCTCTACCCCCTGACATTAGGGCCATAGCCAACCTATATTTATTTATTTATTTAAAGTCTCTTTTATACCGCGCTATTCAGCATCAGCGCGGTTTACAATAAACAGTGAACATACACATTTCCAATAGTACTTTGTGTTTACATATGAACAGGATAATCAACTTGGCTAACAGGGTAACTATGTACAACCATAAAATATACAATATATACAATTTGTAGGCTGATCATGTGTTTGTGTGGTTTTAGACAGTAGTGATTTGGGTGGATTCGGCAAATGGTGCTGAGTTTCTATTAGGTTCAGGGTAATGTATGAGGAAGAGGTAGTGTTTCACGGCCTTCCTGAATTGGAATATGTCTGGGATTGATCTAATGTTGTGAGGGAGGTTATTCCAGATCACTGGTGCATAAAGATTGAAAGTTCTGCTGGATGTTGACTTGGAGCATTTAGTTATAGATCTTGGGACTATCAAGGTGTTTTGAGCTACTGACCTTCTGTCTCTGTTGTGGGGTGTCATCTGGATTAGCTCAGTTAGTGAAGTTGACGAGAGACCTTTGGTGGCTTTAAAGGTGAGCAGCAAGGTCTTGAATGTAATTCTACCTTGAATCGGGAGCCAGTGGAGTTGTTTCATTATAGGTGTGATATGGTCTTTCCTGGATGCTCCGTGCAGTACTCTTGCTGCGGTGTTCATTGCCATTTGCAGTGGGTTTAGGGTGGTTTGGGGGAGACCTTGAAGTATTGCATTTGCATAATCGAAATGCGGGATAATTAGTGCTTGATAGATAGTCCTGAAATCATCTGGCTCCAGCAGAGATCTTAGGTATCTAAGGGATCTAATTTTATGATATACTGCCCTTACAGTGTTACTTATATGAGCTTGCATATTTAGGTTCTGGTCTAGTGTGATGCCGAGGTATCTGATCGCGGATTTGGTCTGGAGGTCTGCTTCCTTCACTTTCAGTACTGTTGGGGCAGTGAAGTTACGGTTTCTTGTAATGAACATCACCTCCGTCTTCTTGTGTTGAATCCGGAGGTTTTGGGATTGTAGCCAATTGGATATTTCGTTTATGCAGCATGTTATTGGTTCGAGGTCTGGGTTATCTGTTGCAAAAGGCGTGTATAATAGCACATCATCTGCGTATATCATGCAGTTAATGTTGAAAGACCGGATCAGGTTGCAGAGAGGTTGCATGTATATATTGAATAGTAAGGCGGAGAGGGAGGATCCTTGTGGGACACCTTGGCTTTGGTGGAATGGTTCTGATGATGTGTTTCTGGATCTCACCTGCTGCCATCTGTCCGAGAGGTAGGACCTGCACCACTCGAGTGCTTTACCGGAGATTCCTTTTTCTTTGAGGCGTTCTAGGAGGCGTTCATGGCTAACGGAATCAAATGCTGCCGCGATGTCAAGGAAGACAAGGACAAAGCCTTGGCGGGTATTGTCGATGCCTGATATTATGTTGCTGAAGAGTGTGGTGAGAAGGGTCTCGACCCCGTGAGATTCTCTAAATCCATGCTGGCATGGATCCAGTGGTGCATTGGAATCAATGTGATCTTGTATTTGTCTCTGAACTATCTTTTCCATTATTTTTGCAAGCAATGGTATGCTTGCTATGGGTCTGTAGGATTCTGGTTTCTGTTGGTCGAGTTTGTTGTTTTTTAGTAGAGGTCTTATTGAAGTTTGTTTGAGGGTGCGTGGGAAATCACCTGTTGTGAACGATTGTTGAATAAGTCTGGATATGATTGGACTGAGGTCAGTCCGGAGTTCCTTGACCCAGAAAGCTGGGCATGGATCAGATTGCGCTGTGGACGTATTGATGGCTGCTATGGTGTCTTCGATGCATCGTTTGGATGGAGTTGAGAAGGTAGTGAGTGGTGTTTGATTGTAGGGCTGAAGGATGATGCTGGACGCTGGGTTGTTGTTTATCTGACAAAGTTTCGTTTGTAGATAATCCGCATATGTTTGAGGATGGATTCCATTTGTTTGTTCTGATGCAGGTTCTGTTGTAAGTTGCTTAACGAGGGCAAACAGGTCACGAGGTTTGTTGAGGGATCTTTTTAAAGTGTCGGCGTGGTAACGTCTCATGGTTTCAGTCACTGCGGTACGGTGCGCTGTGAGTTGTAAATTGTATGCCTTTTGGTCTGCTTCTGAGCGTGAGCGGCGCCAGCGTCTCTCAAGTTTTCTTAGTGTCGCAAGTGAGGCTTTCAACTCAGTAGAGTACCATGCTGCTGTGTGTCGTTTCGCTTGAGGTTTGTTTTTTGCTGGGCGAACAGCTATTGAACTGAATATTTCGTTCCAGTTGGAGACTAGTTCATCAGGGTTGTGTGCTGGTGAGTTCATTAGTGGGAATGCTGATTTCAGGATTAGGTCTTTGTTGAATGGTTGGAATCTTCTCGGCGGATTGTTGGACTGACCGATTGCTGTGCTTTCATCTTTTTGGACATGGCTTGGCTGAGGAATTTGGAATAGGATTAATGAGTGATCTGACCATGGGACAGCGGTGATTGATATATCAGGGATGGTTGTTTCTCTGGAGGTTGGGTCTGTTGAGAATATTAGATCTAGCATGCCTCCTTTTATATGGGTAGGTTCCTTGATTAATTGGCTATATCCTAGATCTTTCATGGCTTCGAGGAACGCCTTTGAGTGAGAGTCTTGCAGGGAGGGGAGGTTGAAGTCTCCTAGTACCCAGCTTGTTGTATGTGGGCTCTGGGAGTTTGCGGCTGCATCTATTATTGTTGTTAGTGCATCTGCATCAGATGATGGTGCTCTGTAGAGTAGATAGATGGAGGAACACTTGTTCTCTATCGAGATTGTATCTAGGAGCGGTGAGCTGGTTGCATCTTTTATGTTGAATTGAAGATCAGATCTGGTGATGGCGAGGACGCCGCCTCCTCTTTTGGCTGCTCTATGACATGTATGGATAGAGAAGTTAGCAGGCAGGAGCTGATTGAGTATCACGTTGTCATCACAGGAAAGCCATGTCTCGGTGATCAGTAGTAGGTCAAGGTTATGTAGTGATATCATATCTGAGATTACCGGCCATTTTTTACGTACAGATCTTGCATTTACAAGGGCACATTTCATGATTCGAGGGAGGGGGTTCTCTTCTTGTTTCTTCTTCTTGTTGTGCTGTAATGATACCTGCAGGAGGTGGTGGTGGTGAATTTGGGAGGTTTCCTGTGATTGATAGAATGGGGTATCTGGCCATCTCTTTCTATAACTGTGGATAGTTGGTATGTGGTTGTTGTTAGTGTATAGGCAAGTGACATTGCTTAAGCCTGTAGCAAGGAGGTAGAGGGCAATCGAGATGATGCAGGGTAGGGCCATTTTGTGTGCTTTGTTGCTGTGTAGATCTGGGCTGGGAGGTTGGTTGGTGGTGGTGGGTAGGTATGTTGTTTGGTTGTGATAGATTGTTCTATCTTTGGTTCAGTCGTGGAGGGCTGCAGTTTGTGGTGGGCTCTCGATCTATCGGGAAATACTGGAGCTTACATATTACATTTTAAATCATAGGATAAAGATACATCCGGATTTTAAGTTGCTTGTACACAGTCTGTTAGTGATGGTTACCGTGGTTGCTGATGGCAGATAAAGGCTGGTAAACTTAGATAACTGCAAATTACACAGGTATATTGAGCCAAAGTTAACTGGGACTGGCTGGTTACATAGATTAAACAACCTACCTTAGAGGTAATTGTAAATAGGAGGTTAAACTGGTAAAATCTGTAAGAATAAGAATATCAGTTCAGGAAGGCTCTCAAAACTCACCTGTTCCTCCAACACTTACCAGACAGCAATTGATCCTAGATATACCTCTCAGGAAATGACCCAATTTAGAAAGGCCCTTACATGCATTATCTGACTTTTACCTATCCTTCCAGTGTAAATAGCTTATGTATATAGTTAACCCTGTTATCCAAGTTTGTACTCCTGTTCGATGTAAAACCTGACAGCTTGTTGTTATGGTCGTTAAGTTATGATGTAAACCGCGCTGATGCTAAATAGCGCGGTATATAAGAAATTGTAATAAATAAATAATAAATAAATAAATAAATAGATATGATTGGAATATCAGACATGGTGGAAGGAGGACAACCAGCGGGACAGTGTGATACCTGGGTACAAACTATATCGTAATGATAGAGCTGATCAAATTGGTGGAGGGGTTGCTCTCTATGTTAGAGAGGGCATTGAGTCAGAAAGGATTAAAGTTTTGCAGGAAACAAAATCTGCTGTAGAATCTATATGGATTGAAATTCCATGTAAAAGGGGGAAGGCAATAGCAGTGGGGGTGTACTATCTAGCGCCTTGCCAGAATGACCAAATGGATGATGAAATGCTCAAAGAAATCAATCAAGGAAGCTAATAAAAGTTACAGTGCAGTAATAATAATGGGTGATTTCAACTACCCCGGTATCGACTGGGTCAGTGTCACGTCAGGACATGCTAGGGAAATAAAGTTCCTAGATGAAATAAATGACTGCTTCTTGGAGCAGCTGGTTCATGAACTGACCAGAGGGGAAGCCATATTAGACCTAGTCCTTAGTGGAACACCAGATCTAGTGCAAGAGATAAGGTTGTTGGGGCCACTTGGCAATAGTGATCATAGCATGATAGTCTTTGATTTAATTAGTGGAGGAGGGATAGTAAGGAAATCCACAGTACTACCTTTTAACTTTCGAAAGGGAAACTATGATAAAATGAGGAAAACAGTTAAGAAAAAACTAAAAGGAGCAGTTGCAAAGGTTAAAGACGTACATCAGGCTTGGCTGTTGCTGAAAAATACTATCTTGGAAGCCCAGACCAGCTGTATTCAACGCTTTAAGAAAAGTGGAAGGAAGTCCAAAAAACTGCCAGCATGGTTTAAAGGTGAGGTCAGAGAGGCTGTTGCCAAAAAAGCATCTTTCAGGAAATGGAAAAAAGAGCCATACGACAAAGCCTGGAAACAGCACAAGCACTGGCAAGTCAAATGCAAGGCATTGATAAGGCAGGCAAAGGGAGAATTTGAGAAGAAGCTTGCTGCGGAAGCAAAAACGCGAAGTAAAGACCTTTTCAAGTACATTCGTAGCAAAAAACCTGTGAGTCAGTCAGTTGGTCCATTAGATGATAAAGGGGTTAAAGGAGCACTAAGAGGCGACAAGGCAATAGCGGAGAGATTGAATGAATTCTTTGCTTCGGTCTTTACTGAGGAAGATGTAGGGATGTTACCCATGACTGAAGTGGTATTTAAAGGTGCGGAAGAATTGAAGGAAATATCGATACATCGGGAAGATGTATTACAACTATTAGATAAACTGAAGAGTAGCAAATCACCTGGGCCGGATGGTATACATCCAAGGGTGTTGAAAGAACTGAAATACGAGATTGCAGACCTGCTATTAGTAATCTGTGAACTAGCATTAAAATCATCTCTAATACCTGAAGATTGGAGAATCGCCAGTGTAACACCAATTTTTAAAAAGGGTTCCAGGGGTGATCCGGGAAACTACAGACCGGTGAGCCTGACATCAGTACCGGGAAAAATGGTAGAAACCATCATAAAGAATAAAATTATTCAGCATGTAGATAGTCATGACCTAATGGGAGACAGCCAACATGGCTTTAGACAAGGAAGATCTTGTCTTACTAATCTGTTATGTTTTTTTTGAAGGAGTGAATAATCAGGTGGACAAAGGTGAGTCGGTTGATATTGTGTATCTGGACTTTCAGAAAGCCTTTGACAAGGTCCCTCATCAGAGACTTTTGGCAAAACTAAAGAGTCACGGGATAGGAGGCAGTGTACTATTGTGGATCAGGAACTGGTTAAAAGACAGAAAGCAGAGGGTAGGGCTAAATGGCCAATTTTCCCAATGGAGAAAGGTGAATAGTGGTGTACCCCAGGGATCTGTGCTGGGTCCGCTGCTTTTTGACATATTCATAAATGACCTGGAAAGTGGAATAACGAGTGAGGTTATCAAATTTGCAGATGACACAAAACTATTTAAAGTTGTTAAAACCCAAGAGGATTGTGGAAAATTGCAAGAGGATCTTAATAAATTGGAAGACTGGGCATCAAAATGGCAGATTAATGTGGACAAGTGCAAGGTTATGCACCTAGGGAAGAACAACCCAAACTATGGTTACACGATGCAAGGTTCCACATTAGGAACCACCACCCAGGAAAAAGATTTAGGCGTCATTGTGGATACCATGTTAAAACCCTCGGCCCAGTGTGCAGCGGCAGCCAAGAGAGCAAACAGAATGCTAGGTATGATAAGGAAAGGAATGGAAAATAAAACAAAAGATATTATAATGCCTCTATATCATTCCATGGTGAGACTGCACCTTGAATATTGTGTACAATTCTGGTCGCCGTATCTTAAAAAGGATATAGCGATTTTAGAAAAGGTTCAGAGAAGAGCCACCAAAATGGTAAAGGGGATGGAAGGATACTCCTATGAAGAAAGGCTAAAAAGGTTGGGGCTCTTTAACCTGGAAAAGAGACGGCTGAGGGGAGATATGATAGAAGTCTATAAATTAATGAACGGAGTGGAACGGGTAAACGTAGATCGATTGTTTACCTTATCAGAATATAGAAAGACTAGGGGACATGCAATGAAGCTACAGGGTAAACTATTTAAGACTAATAAAAGAAAATATTTTTTCACTCAACGTGTAATCAAACTCTGGAATTTGTTACCAGAGGATGTAGTAGGGGCTGTTAGTGTAGCTGGGTTTAAAAAAGGTTTGGACAAGTTCCTGGAGGAAAGGTCCATAAACCATTATTAAGAAGGGACCCAGGATATCAATGGTTGAACCAATACAAGCATTGTGGAACCTATGTCCCTTGGGGAAACTGCTAGGTACGTATGACCTAGATTGGCCACTGTTGGAAACAGAATACTGGGCTTGATGGACCTTGGTCTGACCCAGTATGGCTTATCTTATGTTCTTATGTTAAGTGGTAGGAGGCGGCGAATGGTGTGGACTTCAAAGGAGATGGGGGAGGGTGACTGAGGTAGCAGGAGAGGTTGGAATTGACAGGAGGGAGAAAGTAGGAATCCAACACCACCACCGTGACCAGTAGATCGAGGTGTATGGGAGAACTGGCAGCCCCCATAGCAGAGAGAAGCAATAGATACGGTGTCATCTGGGAGGATCCAGGTCTCAGTCAGGGCGAGAAGGTGTAGGGCATTAGAGATAAAGAGATCGTGAGTAAAAGGAAGTTTGTTAGTGACTGAGCATGCGTTCCACAGAGCACATGAGAACGGGGAGAGCGGAGGGAGGAAGGAGAGGGATATGGATAAGGTTAGATAAGTTACGTGAGGATTTCTTAACAGAATAACGTGAGGCTTTATACCTAGAGAAGTGCAGAGATTTACAGGGAACAGGGTGTGGGTGGATATGTCTGGATGTGTGTGCATTCCAAGAGGGACTTGAGCGGAGGGAAGTGAGGGGTGAGTGAGGGATGATATTGCTGGTATCAGCTAGGTTATGTGAGGATTTATTTTTGGAGATAAGGTTGGGGTTGATATCCCTGTATGAGAGAGTGGGGGATGAGTGAGGGAGGGTGGAAGGGGGGAGAAGCGTGATGTGGATGAGATTAGATAAGGTAATGTAGCAAGAGCGATATACCATAAAATCCAATCACTTAGACACATACGCACCTTACTGGAACCTGGCGACTTCCGCACAGTATACCAAGCCTTGATCATACCGCATCTTGACTATGCAAACGCCATACTCCAAGGTCTCCCACAATCCACGCTACACCCTTTACAGCTTGCAATAAACTCTGCTGCAAGAGAGCTCCAGGGCGCTTCCAAGTGGGAACACATTATACCCATCCTTAAACAACTCCACTGGCTCCCCATAAAAGGCAGAATTACGTTCAAAACCATAATTCTGACCTTCAAGATCATAAATAAGCTCGCCCCACCAGCCCTCATTCAGATAACCCCCCTGAACAGACCTAGAAGATCCCCTGAGGACAATAAACTAATAGTCCCAAGAGAAACAACCAAGTTCTGACAGACATTAGTGAACAGGGCTTTCAAATTCTCGGCACCAAAATGCTGGAACAGCCTCCCTCCTAGTATATGGGCAATCACTAATTTAACGCAGTTTAGGAAAGCTCTGAAACACCACCTTTTCCTCGAGCATTACCCGGATGACAGCATCTCAAATGCCTCATCAGTAAACTAACCACTTCAAACAGACGTTCAGCCCGCTCTTTCTGTACAGTTGTAAATAGTTACCCCCTTGTTATCTATCCAAGTTCTGTTGCCTGTTAATTGTAAACACAAATCAAAAGTTTTGAGATGTGTATTTAACTGGTTCTATGTAAACCGCACTGATGGAAAATAGCGCGGTATATAAGTGCATGTAATAAATAAAGTATGTGAGGAACTCTTTTGTGTGAGAAAGAAATCGAGGGGGGCCAGGGTTGGGGTTGATGTTGCCTGATGAGAGAAGGAGGAGTAGTAGAGAGCGTGGTAAAGCGGAGACAGTACGGCGGAAGTGAGGGTGGGGCTGCCTTAGAGAGAGAGGGGATGGTTGAATGCGGGGGATGGTGTGCTGAAGCTCAAGGGCAGATGCTAGGTAAGGGGAAAGAATGGAGGGCGAGGAAAGGAAGGTAGGGGGAAGAGGAGGGAGGGTGTTGGTAGGAGGGGAGGCAGTTGCGGAGGATGAGGAAGAGAAGGACAATGTGATGTGGGGCCATGGTAATGGGCAACAAGTTCTGTGCAAACACTGGGTCACAGTTCTATGCAGGCAGTGGGTAGCAGTTCTTTGCAGGCGGTGGGTAGCACCTGCACCTGAGGGCCTCACCAGAGGGCCCTTTGGCGTGGTACTTAGGCACGGGATGCTTTAGTGGGAAAAATAATACGGCTATTTCAACATACAAACTACAAAAACACGCAGGGTGTTTGTGGAGTCTTTTTTGCTGAACTGCATCCACTGGCAGGGTCCGCAGGCCCTGCTCTGGATCTGTGGCTTTCTGCATCTTGGCCTTCTCCTGCTGCATCGATGTCTGCTCCCTCTGCTATTGTCATCCTCTCCTGGGATCCTCCGTTGCATCACTGACTGTCTGCTTTCTTTGCCTCCTGATTCTTTGGTATTTCACTGCCTGTTGTACTTATTGTATCCTTTCATTCCTCTGAAGTTTTGTTAACCTACTCTCTTCTCCTACTCCCACTGCTTTCATTCTCTCCTCCTTTCTTATCCTTACTTTGGCTCCACTTTAGTTCTCTCTTCCTCCTTCCCTTTTGCTGCTCCCTTGACTTCTGCCTTCCTTTGTGATGCGCAATCTGGCTAATCTCATCCATATTCCTCTAGCTTCTCCTTCTCCTCCACCTCCCTCTTCTAGTGATTTCACCCTTATTCCTTCCCCTCCTAGACATTTGTCTCATTCTGTACTGAGTTCCTCTCGCAACTTGTCCAATCTTATTCATATTCTCCTTCTTTCCCCTTCCTCTCTCCTTTTCTCTTGTGCCCTTTGGAATGCACATTCTGTCTCTAAATAAACTCTCTTTTACACATGATCTTTTCCTCTCCAACGCTTTTCATCTTCTTGCTTTAACTGAGACCTGGCTCTTCCCTGACAATACTGCCTCTGCTGCTGCCCTCTGCTTTGGTGGTCTCCAGTTCTCCCATACTCCTTGTCCTATAGGACATGGTTGTGGGGTTGGCCTTCTTCTCTCCCCCTCCTGTCATTTCCAACCTCTTCCTCAGTCTCATTCCTTCCTCTTTTGAGGTCCACTCTATTCGCCTCTTTGCCTTTTCTTCTTTTCTCTCTGACTTTGACTCTTGGCTTTCCCTCTTTCTTATCCCTACCTCCCCTACTCTTATTCTTGGTGATTTTAACATCCATGTTGATAACCCCTCTGATCCTCTTACTCTGAAGCTCCTCTCTCTCTTACCTCCTCATTTGGCCTTCAACTTTGTTCCTCTGCCCCCACTCACCTTCAATGCCATTGTCTGGATCTGGTTTTCTTTTCTTGCTCCTCTCCCTCTAACACTTCAGTAATACTGTTCTTCCTTTATCTGATCATCACCTTCTCTCCTTTAATCTTCACCTCCCTTCCTCCCCCCCCCCTCGTCCTGTCTCCTCCACTCTTTTTAGGAACCTTCTTGCCATTGATCCCCTGGTTCTCTCCTCTACCATTTCTCCTTCTCTCTCCTCTGTTTTGTCCTCCAAGTCTATTGATATGGCAGTGATGTCCTATAATGCTGCGCTCTTCTCAGCTCTGGATGTTTTCGCTCCTCTCATCCCACGCCCTGTAAGGCGTTCCTCACCTCAGCCCTGGCTCTCTCCCACTATTCGCTATCTTCGCTCCTGTGCCCGCTCTGAGCGTACCTGGCTCAAATCCCGCTCCCCTGAAGATTTCCTTCATTTCAAATTCATGCTCTGCTCTTTCAAATCTGTTTTAGCTCTTGCCAAACAAGATTACTTTGTTCGCCTGACTAATTCTCATGCCTCTGATCCTCACCGTCCCTTCATTGCTCTCAATTCTCTCCTCAAAGTGCCTCCGCCTCTGATCCCTCCTTCCCTTTCTGCCCAGGCTCTGTCTGATTTCTTCCATGATAAAATCCATAAGATCACTCTCCAGTTTCCCTCTAAATCCCCGATTTCCCTTTCCTGCTTTCATTCTCTCCCCCCTTCTCATCCTACCCTCTCTTCCTTCCTCACGATTTCTATTGATGAAACTGCTCTTCTTCTCTCCTCCTCCAAGCTCACCACTTGCTCCTCTGATCCTATCTCCTCTCCTCTATTTCCTCTACCGTTGTCCCCTCCATGTCTCATATTCTCAACCTTTCGCTCTCCACTGCTACTGTCCCGGCTGACTTAAACATGCTGTGGTCACGCCTCTCCTTAAGAAACCCACACTTGAGCCCTCTTGTCCTAATTATCACCCCATCTCTCTCCTTCCTGTCATTTCTATTAGATAAACTGAAGAGTAGCAAATCACCTGGGCCGGATGGTATACATCCAAGGGTGTTGAAAGAACTGAAATATGAGATTGCAGAACTGCTATCAGTAATCTGTGAACTATCATTAAAATCATCTCTAATACCTGAAGATTGGAGGATCGCCAATGTAACACCAATTTTTAAAAAGGGTTCCAGGGGTGATCCGGGAAACTACAGACCGGTGAGCCTGACGTCAGTACCGGGAAAATGGTAGAAACCATCATAAAGAATAAAATTACTCAGCATGTAGATAGTCACAATCTAATGGGAGACAGCCAACATGGCTTTAGACAAGGAAGATCTTGTCTTACTAATCTGTTATGTTTTTTTGAAGAAGTGAATAAACAGGAGGACAAAGGTGAGTCGGTTGATATTGTGTATCTGGACTTTCAGAAAGCCTTTGACAAGGTCCCTCATCAGAGACTTTTGGCAAAACTAAAGAGTCACGGGATAGGAGGCAGTGTACTATTGTGGATCAGGAACTGGTTAAAAGATAGAAAGCAGAGGGTAGGGCTAAACGGCCAATTTTCCCATTGGAGAAAGGTGAATAGTGGTGTACCCCAGGGATCTGTGCTGGGTCCGCTGCTTTTTGACATATTCATAAATGACCTGGAAAGTGGAATAACGAGTGAGGTTATCAAATTTGCAGATGACACAAAACTATTTAAAGTTGTTAAAACCCAAGAGGATTGTGAAAAATTGCAAGAGGATCTTGATAAATTGGAAGACTGGGCATCAAAATAGCAGATGAAATTTAATGTGGACAAGTGCAAGGTTATGCACCTAGGGAGGAACAACCCAAACTATGGTTACATGATGCAAGGTTCCACATTAGGAACCACCACCCAGGAAAAAGATTTAGGCGTCATTGTGGATACCATGTTAAAACCCTCGGCCCAGTGTGCAGCGGCGGCCAAGAGAGCAAATAGAATGCTAGGTATGATAAGGAAAGGAATGGAAAATAAAACAAAAGATATTATAATGCCTCTATATCGTTCCATGGTGAGACCTTGAATATTGTGTGCAATTCTGGTCGCCGTATCTTAAAAAGGATATAGCGATTTTAGAAAAGGTACAGAGAAGAGCCACCAAAATGGTAAAGGCATATGGAAGGATACTCCTATGAAGAAAGGCTAAAAAGGTTAGGGCTCTTTAACCTGGAAAAGAGACTGCTGAGGGGAGATATGATAGAAGTCTATAAATTAATGAACGGAGTGGAACGGGTAAACGTAGATCAATTGTTTACCTTATCAGAATATAGAAAGACTAGGGGACATACAATGAAGCTACAGGGTAAACTATTTAAGACTAATAAAAGAAAATATTTTTTCACTCAACGTGTAATCAAACTCTGGAATTTGTTACCGGAGGATGTAGTAAAGGCTGTTAGTGTAGCTGGGTTTAAAAAAGGTTTGGACAAGTTCCTGGAGGAAAGGTCCATAAACCATTATTAAGAAGTGACCGAAGATATCAATGCTTGACCCAGTACAAGCATTGTGGATCTTGTGTCTCTTGGGGAAACTGCTAGGTACATATGACCTAGATTGGCCACTGTTGGAAACAGAATACTGGGCTTGATGGACCTTGGTCTAACCCAGTATGGCATATCTTATGTTCTTATGTTCTAAACTGCTCGAACGTGCGGTTTACCGCCATTGTCTTGACTTCCTCTCTTCCCATGCTCTTCTCGATCCCTTACAATCCGGTTTTCATCCTTTGCACTCTACTGAAACTGCTCTTGTCAAAGTCTCCAGTGACGTGTTCCTGGCTAAAACTAAAGGCCTTTACTCTGTCCTTATCCTCCTTAACCTTTCTGCTGCCTTAGACACTGCTGACCATGATCTTCTCCTTGACACTTTGTCCTCGCTTGGCTTTAGGGACTCTATTCTCTCCTGGTTCTCCTCATCTCTCTCCCATTGCTCCTTTGGTTTATGTTCTGGTGGCTGCTCCTCCTCTGTTACCCCACTCTCGGTTGGTGTCCCCCAGGGTTCTGTCTTGGGTCCCTTCTTTTTTCTCTCTATACCCAATCCTTTGGTGTGCTTATTTCCTCTCATGGTTTTCAGTACCATCTCTATGCTGATGACTCCCAAAATCTCTCTCTATTCCTGATCTTTCTTCTGCTTTCCAGTCCCAGATCTCTTGCTGTCTTCTCTGCCATTGCTGCCTGAATGTTCCATCGTCGCCTGAAATTGAACATGGCCAAGACTGAACTTCTTGTTTTTCTCCTAAAATTTCTCTTTCTTCTTCTTCTTTTTCAGTCTGTTGATGGCTCTGTTCTCCAACCTGTTTCATCTGCTCGCAATTTGGGTGTTATTTTTGACTCTTCACTCTCTTTCTCCTCTCATATCCAACTCATCACTAAGACCTGTTGCTTCTTTCTCTTCAACATTGGCAAAATCCGCCCCTTTCTCTCTGAGCTCGCTACTAAAACCCTCATCCATTCCCTAATCACCTCCCGCCTTGATTATTGTAACCTCCTTCTTGCTGGTCTCCCTCAGTCTCATCTCTTCCCTCTTCAGTCTATTCAGCACTCCGCTGCCCGATTTTCCGTCAGCCTTGTTTTGCCCACATCACTGGCTCCCTATCCGTTTCTGTATTCACTTTAAGCTTCTCCTTCTGACCTATAAGTGCATTCACTCTGTGGCTCCTCAGTCCCTTTCTTCTCTCATTTCTCCCCATTTCCCCCCTCGTGTACTCCATTGTTCTTCCCAGTTGCTTCTTGCTATGCCCTTCTCCTCTATTGCCAACTCCAGATTCCGCTCTTTTCACCTTGCTGCTCCTTACGCTTGGAATAAACTTCCTTTGTCTATACGTCAGGCATCTTCTTTGCCCCTCTTCAAACTCAAGTTAAAAGCTCATCTTTTCGCCTCTGCCTTTGGCTCTTGATTTTGCTGTTCTCCTTCCTTCCCCTTTTTTATTTCACCTTTTTTTCTTCCTCTTACACTTGTTCTTACCTCTTTCCTTTGTCCTGTCTCTCCTGTTCTTGTCTCTTTGCCCCTGTTCTTTTCTTCTCCTTTTCTTGCTTTGTCTTTTTAGATTGTAAGGTCTTTTGAGCAGGGACTGTCTTTTTGTGTTTTCATTGTACAGCGCTGCGTGCGCCTGGTAGCGCTGTGTAAATGCTTAGTAGTAGTAGTAGTTTAGGGGGAAAAATAAGCAGCTCAGTTTTGGCTATGTTCAATTTCAAAAGGCAGTGAGACATCCAAGCAGCAATGTCAAAAAGGCAGGCAAAAATCCAGGCCTGGATTACTGGAGAGATTTCAGGTGTAGAGAGGTAGATCTGGGCGTCATCAGTGTAAAGATGGTACTGAAAGCCATGGGAAGAGATGAGTGCACCAAGGGACTGGGTATAGAATGAGAAAAGGAGCGGACCCAAGACAGATCCTTGGGGTACACCAACTGAGAGCAGGATAGCAGTAGAGGAAGATGCAACAGAACACTGAAAGAGCAATGGGAGAGATAAGAAGAAAACCAGGATAGCACAGAGCCTCATGGTTAGACACAAAGTCACTTAACCCTCTATTGACTGAAGAAAGGCCTGGCAATCTACTTCTGGTCACACTGCCAAGAAAACCCAGGAGTCAGCACCGACACAAAGGCAAGCATTGCATTTGCATCCAAGGTATTACAATAAACAAGACGTCATCTAAATGTTTGAAAGTTTATTTTGAACTGCCCTTACTGTAAGTGCTTGCTAATGTGCATAGTTTTTGCGCCATATAGATCCTGCTTACATTGCATCAGCTATGGAACTTAGGAGCATCAAAAACATAGCCTTTGACCATTAACTGCCCAAAGGTTTCTTTCAGCTGGTTCAGCAGCCAATTTATTTTTTCAGGTGAGGTGATGAAATGATTCCCCTTTGAAGGAAGGCTAAACAAGTTAGGAATTTTTAGTTTGAGAAAGTGATGCTTAAGGGGATATAACAGAGTTCTATAAAATCATAAGTGATGGTGAATGGGTGAACAAGTACAAAGACTAGGGGAGACCATGAAAAAATAGGTAGCAGATTTAAAACTTTCTCCATTACACAATCTGCATTTGTTGCTGGGTTTAGACAAGTTCCCAGAAGAAAAGTTCAAACCATTATTAGCCAGGTAGCCTTAGAAAAGCAAATGTTTAATCCTGTGAGTGAGCAATAAGGAATGCATGTATGAGATATTTCCTGCATATGCCTGCTACTTCGTCCCTGTTCTTACTGTGTGTTTACTGTATTTTTTTGTGTTCTTGAATGTGATTTTTTTTTTTTACATTTTTTTGTGTTGTACATATATGTTTAGAATGAATCTCTCTCGACTGTGAACCGCCTGGATGTTACTGTACCAGAGGCGGTATATTAAGTGACATAAAATAAATAAATACAACATATTGTCAAACTAGATTTTTAAGTTTCAGATTTTTATATTTAACCCCCTCTCCCCCACCTCTCTCCCAATGCAGCCAATTCAATGGCCCAAATTTACACATTTTGCTCAATAAAGCACAAAATACTCGTATTTCATAAAAAAACATATTGAAAATTGAATTTAAATGTACTTCTAAAATAATTTTATTGAATAAAAACCTGATGATAGTCATACATACCGCTATCTTAATTTGCAGTTGTTGTATAACAACTCTTATCATATATTTGGCATGATAAGAACTGTGCCTCAAATACCCACAGGGGGGCAGCAGAGGTTCACAAGCTTATCAGTATCACACCATGGTATGAAGTCCAACTCCCACCCTCCCCTCCCCACACCTCTACTGAAACCAGGAAGTTTGTGCCCTCAGGATTGCAGCTCTTTTAAAAATAGATGTGCTTTATTTCTCTTCTGCTGACACAGAGATCCATGCATGGCTAAAAGCAGAGAGGAAGGTCCTTCACATATACCTAAATATAGCAGATGTTTCAGCTCAGTATGGTAGAAAGCACAAAGAGTGTTATCAATAGGGATGACGACAAATACAATGTACAATTTCCTTCCTTAAAAAGGCAGAAGTTTTATACATGCTATATTGATCACTACTAACAAAAGGAGGGGAAGGTAACAGACCAGAGACAGGATATATCATTATAAAAATCTGCAATAATTGCAAACCAAATCACAAAGGAAGCAGCACTAGTACACAGTGGATAAGTCAGACCTAAGTGATATGCTGACTGTGCCCCTCACAGCTCTGGGGGAAGTTGAGGGACTAGATAAAAGCAGACATCATCCTATGCCACAAAAGATGGAAACGAGGAAGGTAGTCAATAGCTTCACCACAAAGAGACAGCGGGGCATCTGCCCTGAGACAAGGCCAAGACGGCATGCAAATACCCGATAACGGAAAAACACCTCCTTATTCCTGGGCTTGCTAGTGAAACTGAAAAAGGAAGAGGATCTGGACTGGATTGACTCAAGGAAAGAAAATTAGCAGGGGAGGCCTAATTTCACCTTCCTTATCATCCCCTCCAGTCCAGGCTCCTGGGATGTACCACAGCAGTACTTAAAGGGTGGGGGGGGGGGGGGCCAGCAAGCCCAGTCTGCAGCACTCCAGCGCTGAACTGCACATCTGCCCTAGCCTGCACATGGCATCAGTAATGATGCACAAAGGTGTGAAGTGAAGACCAGGTGGCTGTCTTACAGATATCCACAGGTGGAACCAAACTGAACTCCTCCCAGGAGGCGGCTTGTGTTCTGGTACAGTGTGCCTGCAAGCCTAGAGGAAGAGGCCGGCGTTTGACCAGATAGGCAGAGGCGATAGCTCCTTTTATGCCAGCAAGCAATCAAAGCCTTCAAGGCAGCTTCTCCCTTGCACAGCCTCCAAGAAAAGATAAACATATGGTTGGACTTACAGAAAGACTCTGTACACTTAAGATAGTGGCGTACAGTTTGACGAACATCCAAAAGATGCAGTTGGCTATCTGCTGAACCCAAAAATACCGAAAGGGTCACGGACTGATTAAGATGACAGTCAGACAAACCTTCAGCAGAAAGGATGGAATGGGCTGCAAGACAATTACTTAGTGATCATGAAGAAAGGCTCTTTAAAGGACAATGCCTGAGGTTCGGAGATCCTATGAGCGGAACAAATAGCCACCAAAAGCACTATCTTCAGGGTAAGATCCTTAACGACAGCCTCCCTTCAAGAGTTCAAAAGGAGTTTCAGTCAAAGCAGCTTGAACTAAGTTAAGGTCACAGTATGGCACCGATGACTGCACAAGCGGACAGAGCTGCTGAACGGTCAGGAGAAAACGCACGATATCTGGATGAGAGGCCAAAGAAATCCCTTGTACTCTACTTTGGTAACAGGCGAGGGCCACCTCTTGCACCCGCAAAGAATTCAATGCTAAGCCCTTATCGATCCCAGCCTGCAGGAATGCTAGAATACGTGGAATCGAAGCTGCCAGTGCTCGATCATGCTCCTCACGCCATGCTTCAAAAACATGCCAGACTCGACTATAGGATAAAGAGGTAGACTGCAGGCTCTCATTAAGGTAGAAATAACCTGTGCCGAATATCCTTTTCATCTTAGCCTAGCCATTTCAAGAGCCAGGCCATAAGAAAGAATTGATCCACTTGAGGCATGAGAATCAGGCCTTGGAAGAGAAGATTGCTGATCATGGGAAGATGCCACGGAACTCTGACTGACAACTGAACGAGATCCGCACAGCAGAGTCTCTGAGGCCAATCCGGAGCTACAAGGATCACCAGCCCCCGATGAGCTCAATTCTCTGGAGCAACCCTACCTAATAGAGGCCACTGGGTAAAGGCATACAAAAGACCCTCCTGAGGCCAAGGCTGGGCTAGAGCATCCAGACCTTAAGACATTCTTTCGCAATGGCAACAGAAGAATTGGTTGGCTTTGGCATTTGCAGTAGTCACGATCAAGTCCATCATCGGAATCCCCCAGCAACGACCACTCCAAGGATCACTCACCTGGATCCAACTGATAACAGAAGATTGGCTTGCACATTTTCTTTTCCTGCAACGTGCGATGCCAACAGCACTACTAGCTTGGTCTCCACCCAACACAGAAGCAGAGCTCTCTCATCTGCCAGCACTACACTGCTCGTGTCCTCCTGGTGATTATGTAGGCCACTGTGGTGGCATTATCCGAGATGATTCTCACTGCCTTGCCCTTCAGGAATTTCTTCCTCCGCTGAACAGCTAAAAAACACTGCTTGCATTTCCAGGAGGTTGATGGACCAAAGTTTCACCTCCTGAAACCACCAACCCTGCGCTACCTGCGACAATGAGCCTCCCGATCGGAGATACTGGCATCTGTTGTCCCTATTGCCCAAACCAGAGAATCCAGCGGCATGCCCTGTAACAGTTTATTGGAGTCCAACTACCAGTCCAGATAGTTTCACCTCCAGCGGACAAACTAGTTTCCTTGATAGCAGATGGACTTGTGGAGACCATCGAGGTAACAGGGACCTTTCCAGGGGCCTCATGTGTGCCCTGGTCCAAGGTACCAGATCCAATGCTGCTGCCATGGACCCCAAGATCTGGAGGTAGGATCACGCTAACAGAGACTGCTGACTCAAGAAGCAACAAACCTGCGACTGCAACTTCTGAACCTTGTCCAGGGGAAAGGAAGACTAGGCCCTGCCAAGTATCAAATCAAGCCCCCAGGTAAGTGAGATTTTGAGAGGGAATGAGGTGATTCTTGGTAATATTGACCACCCAACCGAGCCCTTCCAGGACCCCGAGCATCCTCTGGGTTACCGCCTAACTATCTCACAGCAACTTCGCCTGAATCAGTCAATCATCTAGGCAGGGATGTACAAGTACTCCCTTACACCACCATAATTTTCGTAAAGGTATGTGGAGCTGGCCTAAAATAGTTGCTGGCCTAAAATGAAGGGCCAGAAACTGAAAATGACCCATTGGAATGGAGAGAATGTGAACATGTAGATAGGCTCTCATGAAATCGAGGGCTGCCAGGAACTCACCCCCTTACCACTACAATCACTGAGCATAAAGTTTCTTTCTGAAAGTGAGAAACTCGCAAGGTCCTGTTGATGTACTTAAGGTCAAGGATGGGCCAAAAAGCACCCTTTTGGAGTATCGACTGTGACCGCACTTTGAGGTGGGAACAGCCACCACCGCTTCCAACTGAAAGAGCCTTTTGAGAGTCTCTGCCACAACCTGCCATTTGGAAGGAACCTTGCAAGGGGATAACAGAAAGGCATCTGAAAGGGGTCTCGCCAACTCTGATGCATAACCTTCTTGGATGATGTTCAAAACCCACTGATCAGAAGTTATCTGGACCTAGGTGGAGTAAAATAGACACAGTCATCCACCTACTGGTACCAACTCCTCCTGGGTCCCCCTAGCTTCACTGTGACTAAGCCGGACCCAGCCCCGGCAAAATAGCCTCTCCCAGCTAATCTACTACCCCAAATGGACTGACCTCTGGAATTTAGTGAGCTCGCTGATAGGGAGTAAAACAGACAGCCCGTTACTTGCAATAATCAGGAGGCTACCCCACTTGGGAGGTGTTTGTTTGCTACTTTTAGGCTCATCCTCTGGGAGGCTTGGCTGGCTTGGATTCACCCAAGTCCTTAACCAACTTCTCTGGGGTTTCTCCAAACAAAAGCTTACCTCAAAGGGGAGCTTACCCAAACGAGTCTGAGGAAACAACTGCAGACCAATTGCACAATCAAAGAAATCGATGTGCAATGACAACCGAAGCCATGTTCTTGGCAGAAGCCGTAAAAAGATCATAAAAGGCATCAGCCAAATAATCTGACCTGATTCAAACTTAGCTGCCACCGAAAGGGAATCCTGACACCTGTCCCCCCCCCCACTAGGCATCTGGTAGGGTTTGCAACCATTGCAAGCAAGCTTGAGTCACATAGGCCCTGCACACAGAGGCCTGCAGCACTAAGGCATTCACCTTGAATGCTTGTTTCAGCAGAGACTCCAACTTTTTCTATACACCCTTCAAGACTGCACAACCCTCTATGGGAATGCTGGTGGTCTTAGTTATCACGGAGACCAAAGCGTCCACCCCTGGTAATCCTAACAAGATCCTTCTCACAGGATGGATGGAGTACAAATGAATCATAGTTCTGTTGTTGTTGTTAAGTGCCATCGAGTCGGAGTCGACTCATGGCGACCCTCTGGATAGCTATCCTAAATTGTGTTCGATCTTCAGTCAGGCGGCTCATTGTTGACAGACTGGTACCCGTAGCTGCTGTTATTGTATCGATCCATCTCATTGCTGGCCTTCCTCTTTTGCGTTGACCTTCTATCTTGCCAAGCATGATGTCTTTCTCTAATGATCTCTCTCTCCGCATGATGTGTCCAAAGTATGAAAGTCGAAGTCTTGTCATCTGAGCTTCTAAAGAAAGCTTAGGTTTGATCTCCTCTAGTACAGACTGGTTTGTTCTTCGGGCAGTCCATGGTATACACAGTATTCGCCGCCAGCACCATAATTCAAAGTCATCAATTTTCTTCCTGTCTATCTTTTTCACTGCCCAGATTTCACATCCATATGATGTTATTGAAAATACCATGGCTTGAACAAGTCGAATCTTTGTATGGAGAGAGACATCTCTGCTCTTGAGAATCTTATCTAGGTCTTTCATAGCCATTCTGCCAAGAGCAATGCGTCGTCTGATTTCTTGACTGCTTGTTGCTTCTTTATTGATAGTTGATCAAAGTAGGTTAAAGTTATTCACAATTTCAATTTCTTCTCCTTCGACGATGAACCTGTTGATTATGCCAGTTGTCATGATCTTTGTCTTCTTTACATTAAGGTGCAGGCCCATTTTGAGACTATGTTCTTTGATTGTGAGAAGCAAATGTTTCAGATCATCTTCACTTTCCGCCAGTAATGTGGTATCATCAGCATAGCGAAGGTTGTTGATGAGTCTTCCACCAATCTTCACACCTCTGTTGTCTTCATACAATCCTGCTTCTCTGATGATTTGTTCTGCATATAAATTAAATAGGTAGGGGGAAAGTATGCAGCCTTGTCTTACACCTTTGCTTATTTTAAACGATTCTGTTTCTCCTTGTTCCGTTTGAACTGTTGCTTCTTGATCAATGTACAGATTGTGCAAAAGAACGATCAGGTGTTCTGGTATACCCATGCTTCTTAATGTGACCCAGAGTTTCATGGTTTACAGTCAAAAGCTTTGCTATAGTCGATAAAGCACAAATAGATATCCTTTTGGTATTCTTTAGTCTTTTCAAGGATCCATCTCACATCCGCAATGATGTCTCTCGTTCCTCGCCCTTTTCTGAACCCTGCTTGCACTTCAGGTAGTTCTCGTTCTAGGTATGATTGTAGTCTCTTTTGAATAATCTTCAGTAGAATTTTGCTGGCATGTGGGATCAGAGCGATTGTGCGATAATTTCCACAGTCAGTTGGATCACCTTTCTTTAGTACTGGTATAAATACAGATCTTTTCCAGTGAGTTGGCCATGATGCTGTCTTCCATATTTCTTGGCAGAGCCTTGTAAGTACGGTAACAGCTGCATCAGATTGCTGTAATACTTCTATGGGAATGCAATCAATGCCTGGTGCTTTGTTCTTTGATAAGGCTTTCAATGCTGCTTCAACTTCTTCTTTCATCACCAATGGTTCCAGATCACAAGGTACAGGTTGAAACGGCTGTTGGTCCACTTGATCTTTAGCATATAAAAACTCTGTATATTCCTTCCATCTTTTCTTGATCTTCTCAGCATCATTCAACATAGAACCTTGAGCATCTTGTAACATTCCAATTTGAGGCTGGAACTTTTTCTTTAACTCTCGTAGCTTTAGGAAAGCTGATCTTGTTCTTCCTCTAATAGTTTTTGCTTCTATTTCCTTGCATGCGTCATTGTAGTACTTTTCCTTGTCCTGTCTTGCTGCACGTTGGAAATCTCTGTTGAGTTCTGTGATTGTCTTTCTTTCTCCTCTGGCTTTAGCTTCTCTGCGTTTCTGGGCAATTTTCAGAGTTTCTTCCGTCATCCATTTTGGCCGTTTTTTCTTTTTTACCTTTTGTAGAGACTTCTCGCTTTCTTCCAACACAACCTTCTTGATGTCATTCCATATCTCTTCTGGAACTCTATCATTTGTATCTAAAGCAGCAAATCGATTTTGCAGGCAGTCTTTAAATTCCAGTGGTATATTCTCAAGGTCACATTTTGCTGCATTCATGAGTGGTTTGCTCTTTTTCAGCTTTAGCTTGAGTTTGCATACTAGTAGTTGATGATCTGTACCACAGTCAGCTCCAGGTTTTGTCTTTGTTGATGTTAAAGAGCTTTTCCATCGTTGACTTCCACAGATGTAGTCAATTTGATTTTTATACAATCCATTGGGTGAAGTCCATGTGTACAGTCGCCGCTTGTGTTGCTGGAAGAAGGTGTTCGAGATGAATAGATCGTTGGTCTTGCAGAATTCTATCAGTCTTTCTCCAGCTTCATTTCTGTTGCCAAGTCCATATTTTCCAACTACTTTGTCTTCTTCTTTGTTGCCAACCTTTGCGTTCCAATCACCCATGACTATCAGGATATCCTGTTTGCATGTTCTGTCAATTTCAGCTTGTGCTTGTTCATAGAACTCTTCAATTTCATTCTCTTCTGCAGCTGTTGTTGGGGCATATACTTGAATTATAGTTGTGTTGATAGGCATTCCTCGTAGACGAATAGAGATTAAGCATTCGCTGACTGCATTGTATTTCATTACAGTTCTTGCAAGTTTCTTCTTTATTATAAATGCAACACCATTTCTTCTTTGTCTTTCATTTCCAGCATAATAGACCATGTGATCATCTGATGCAAAGTGCCCGATGCCAGTCCATTTCAGTTCGCTGACACCCAACAGATCAAGTTGTACACGTTCCATTTCATTCTTGACCACCTCCAACTTCCCTTGGCTCATGCTTCGTACGTTCAATGTTCCAATATGTAAGACATCTTTACAGCTTCTGACTCATTTCATGCGCAGCTACATCAGCAGTCAGACGTCCCGAGGGCTTTGATCCAACCACATCATAAATGCTGGCTTTACTCTGAAAGGTCTTCAGCTCTTCCCCAGTAGCCTTCCAACCTGGGGGTCTCATCTTCCAGCACTACAGCACAATTTGTTTTGTTGTAACTATCCATTGGGTTTTCATGGCAAGATAAAGAAGTAGATTGCCGGGCCTTTCTTCCGCGCAGTTTAAGTTTGGTGTTGTTGCCGTTGTCACAGAAATGTGATCCTCCGCCGTCAACACTATCCCATTCTGCTGCTGCCCAGATGGGTGGTTTGTCTTGGTCTGGCATCTCAGCTGAGACCTGTCCATCTTGGGAGACCCTGCCAGTAGTTAAACTAGATAGTTTAGCTCTCAGCATCACTGATGCACACAAGCCCTCACAACACGACAAGCTGCAAACCAAGTGAGGGATCATAGTTCTACGGCCCCACAAACCAGCCTCTGGCATTTCCCACTCAGTTTCCATTATCTGCTTAATGGCACTATGCACCAGATGGCTTTATACCTTTCAACAAGGGGTCCTCGAGCAGAACAGTCGGATTCTGCGGATCCTGCAAAATATTTAGAGTCACTAGCAAATGACCAGAGTGGACATAGAAACATGACGGCAGAAAAAGACCACACTGCCTATTCTAGTCTGCCCTGACATATCAACCACTACAACAGTCCCCTTTATTCCTTTAGATATCTTTTGTGTTTGTCTCAGGCTTTTTTGAATTCAGATACTGTCGTCATCTCTACCATCTCTCCAATGGGAGACTACTCCATGCATCTACCACTCTTTCTGTACAGAAATATTTCTGCATATTACTCCTGAGTCTATCCCTTTTCACCCTCATCCTATGCTCTCCTCCTGTACATTTATGCCACGGAGGTATTTAAACATCTCAGTCATATCACCTCTATCCCACCTTTCCTCTAACGTATGCATATTAAGATCCTTAAGTGTGCCCTCATATGCTTTATAACAAAGACCACTAACCATATTAGTACCACCCTCTGTACCAACTCCAAACTGTTTATATCCTTTTGAAGGTGTGGTCTCCAGAATTGCACACAATACTCCAAATGAGGTCACACCAAAGACCTATACAGAAGCACTAACACTTCCTTTCTTCTGATGGCCATTCCTCTCCATATACACCCAAGCATCCTTCTAGCTTTCGCCGTCACTTTTTCTACCTGTTTAGCTACTTTATGATCATCAGACACAATCACGCCCAGGTCCCGCTCTTCTTTTGTGGACAGAGGTACTTCATCCCCTATACTATATCGTTCCCTTGGATTGCTGCAGCCCAAACGCATGACCTTGCATTTTTTAACATTAAATCTCAGCTGCCAAATTCTAGACCATTCTTCAAGCTTAGCTAGACCTCTCCTCATGTTATCTACACCTTCCTGGGTGTCTACTTTATTGCAGAATTTGGTATCATTCGCACGGAGGCAAAACTTACCCGACAGCCCTTCCGCAATATCACTAAGATGTTAAAAAGAACTGGACCAAGGACAGATCCCTGGGGCACACCACTGGTAACCACCTTCTCCTCAGAGTGAGCTCCGTTTACCTGTACCCTTTGTCGCTTCCCACTCAGACAGTTTCTAACCCAAGCAGTAACTTTAGGGTCCATCCCTAGAGTGCTCAGTTTGTTTATAAGTCACCTTTGCGGAACGGTGTCAAAGGCTTTACTGACATCTAAATACACCACATCTAGGGCTTTCCATCTGTCCAACTCCCTGGTCACCCAGTCAAAGAAATCAATCAGATTTGTCTGACAAGACCTGCCTCTGGTGAATCCATGCTACCTCGGATCCAGTAATCCATTGGACTCCAGAAACCACATTATTTTCTCTTTCAGCAACGCTTCCAATAATTTACTCACCACAGAGGTTAAACTAACCAGCCGAGGTTAAACTAACTAGCAACATTTCAACCACATCCTTACTTCCGCTTTTGTGTAAAGGGACCACAGGTGCCTCTCTCCAGTCCTCTGGCATGACTCCAACAAGGCATTGAAAAGGACAGTCAGTGAAGCTGCTAGAATGTCCCCAAGATCCCTCAGTATTCTAGGGTGTATCCCATCTGGTCCCATCACTTTGTCTACTTTAAGTTGAGCTAGCTTCTCACAAAGACAGTCTTCTGAAAATTGTTCAAGATGTCCTTCGCTTCTGTTCCTGTTTGTGGGTTTTTTTGGAGGTCCTGCTCTTCGTTCTTCATCTGTGAACACAGAACAGAAATATTTGTTAAGCAATTCTGCTTTATCCTCATCAACTTCTACATATTTCTCCCCTTCACCCTTGAGTTTGACAATATCACTTTTGCCCTTCCTCTTCTCACTAAAATATCTGAAAAATGTCTTATCCACCACATCTAGTGCCACTCCTCTTCCCCTTCTTCCTACCCTATCCTTCCTGAGTAAAGTATAGCCTGGTATAACTATATCCCAGAAATGGTTGTCCATGAACCATGTCTCCATAACTGCCACTAAATCCAAGTCAGCCTCTCCCATTAAAGTCTCAACATCTGTAATCTTATTTCCCATGCTACGAGTATTTATAAACACTACCTTCCAGATGTTGTCCATTTTGCCTATTTCTATAAAGGTATTTAAGAACATAAGAACATAAGACATGCCATACTGGGTCAGACCGAGATCCATCAAGCCCAGTATCCTGTTTCCAACAGTGGCCAATCTAGGTCATACGTACCTAGCAATATCCCCAAAAGACACAGGTTCCACAATGCTTGTACTGGGTCAAGCATTGATATCCTGGGTCCCTTTTTAATAGCGGTTTATGGACCTTTCCTCCAGGAACTTGTCCAAACCTTTTTTAAACCCAACTATACTAACAGCCCTTACTACATCCTCCGGTAACAGATTCCAGAGTTTGATTACACGTTGAGTGAAAAAATATTTTCTCTTATTTGTCTTAAATAGTTTAACCTGTAGCTTCATTACATGTCCCCTAGAATTTCTATACTCTGATAGCGTAAACAATTGATCCACGTTTATCCGTTCCACTCCATTCATTAATTTATAGACCTCTATCATATCTCCCCTCAGCCGTCTCTTCTCCAGGCTAAAGAGCACTAACCTTCTTAGCCTCTCTTCATAGGAGTAGTCTTCCATCCCCTTCACCAATTTGGTGGCTCTTCTCTGTACTTTTTCTAATAACGCTATGTCCTTTTTAAGATACGGTGACCAGAATTGCACACAATATTCAAGGTGCGGTCATACCATGGAGCGATACAGAGGCATTATAACATCCTTTGTTTTATTCTCCATCCCTTTCCTTATGATACCTAGCATTCTATTTGCTTTCTTGGCCGCCGCTGCACACTGGGCGGAGAGTTTTAACATGTTATCCACGATGACTCAAATCTTTTTCCTGGGTGGTGGTTTCTAATGTGGAGCCTTGCATCGTGTAACTATAGTGTGGGTTGTTCTTTCCTAGGTGCATAACTTTGCACTTGTCCACATTAAATTTCATCTGACATTTGGATGCCCAGTCTTCCAATTTATCCAGATCCTCCTGCAGATTTCCACAATCCTCTTGGGTTTTAACAACTTTAAACAGTTTTGTGTCATCTGCAAATTTGATAACCTCACTAGTTATTCCCTTTTCCAGGTCATTTATGAATATGTCAAAAAGCAGCGGACCCAGTACAGATCCCTGGGGTACTCCACTATTCACCTTTTTCCATTGGGAATATTGGCCATTTAGCCCTACCCTCTGCTTTCTATCTTTTAACCAGTTCCCGATCCACAATAGTACACTGCCTCCTATCCCATGACTTTTTAGCTTCGCCAAAAGTCTCTGATGGGGGACTTTGCCAAAAGCTTTCTGAAAGTCCAGATACACTATATCAACCGACTCACCTTTGTCTACCTGTTTATGCACACCTTCAAAAAACATATCAGATTAGTAAGACAAGATCTTCCTTGTCTAAAGCCATATTGGCTGTCTCCCATTAGGCCATGACTATCTACATGCTGTGTAATTTTGTTCTTTATGATGGTTTCTACCATTTTCCCTGGTACTGACATCAGGCTCACCAGTCTGTAATTTCCTGGGTCACCCCTGGAACCCTTTTTAAAAATTGGTGTTACGTTGGCGACCCTCCAATCTTCAGATATTACAGATGATTTTAATGAAAGTTCACAGATTACCAAAAGCAGGTCTGCAAACTCATATTTCAGTTCTTTCAACACTCTGGGATGTATACCATCCGGTCCAGGTGATTTGCTACTATTCAGTTTATCAAATAGTGTAATATATCTTCCCGGTGTAGCGATATTTCTCTCAAATTCCTCTGCAGTATCACCTTTAAATACCACTTCAGTCTTGGGTAACATCCCTACATCTTCCTCAGTAAAGACCGAAGCAAAGAATTCATTCAGTCTCTCTGCTATAGCCTTGTTTCCTCTTACTGCCCCTTTTACCCCTCTATCATCTAATGGTCCAATTGACTCTCTCACAGGCCTTTTGCTACGAATGTACAGTCAAACCTCGGTTTTCATGATTAATCCGTTCGAAAAAGTCTGACTAAAACCGAAACGTATGAAAACTGAAGCAATATTTCCTATAAGATATAATGTAAATCCAATTAATCCGTTCCAGACAACCAAAAATATTCACAAAAAATACATTTTATAGAGAATAACTATATTTTTACATACAGAAAACAATGAGAAATAAATATAAATGACTAATGAAATGGATAAATGAACATTTAACATCACTGAAAGCAAGCTAAGTACAGTACTGTACAGTACGTTAACATCTGGCCTTAGCCACCCCTGACAATCTGCTGTGCCCAGCTCTCTTCGGAATCACATTGGATTCAGTCCATTAAAATACCTCTACATTATCTGCTCAATGCTTCAGAATGGCAGAAAATCTTAATGATATAGCTTCAGACGTACCCTGCAAGAGAAAGAACTGCCTCCCACATTCATGCAACATCTCCTGCTTACGTTGGGAGGAGGAGTAGCCTAGTGGTTGGGGCAAGGTACTTCAGGCCGGAAGGTCGGAGGTTCAAATCCCACTAGAGGACAGCAACCTTGGGCCGGAAGGACTGGGGTTTCTAGTCCCACAGATGCTCCTTGTGGTCTTGGGCAAGCCACTTAACCCTCCATTGCCCATGTTTCCTGTAAGTATTAGTGTATGTGTCTCATATCCCTGCGTGTTAAATGTATCCCCCAATTGTGTTGTGACCGCTTTGATTGAAGGATAAGGCGGTATACAAAACTGTCTAAATAAATAAATAAATAAATAAATACGTTGACAGCTTTTCTTCCCTGCTACCTCCGAGCCTGAGGGGGCGCTCCAGAGAACGGGCAGGCTGTGGACGAGATCGGGGCCTTCCTCTCTGCGCAATCCTTGCCTCTCTGACTCTGACCAGGCTCGAGGATGTGTTTCATTTACGTGCTCAGCTGGCTTTCGCTTCTCATCATGCTGGCGATCGGTGAGTCCGGGGGGGCAGTGCTGCCGGGACCGGGCGGGCGTTCTGGCAGTGTATACAGACCGGTGTGCAGCGCGAGAGTGTATGTATTTACAGTACTGTACTTTATGAAAACCGAGGCGATGTACGAGAACCGGGACAAAATCTCAGTCAAAAGACGTTGAAAACCGAAGCAATGCATGAAAACCGAGACAAAATCTCAGTCAAAAAAGACGTTGAAAACCGAAGCGTATGAAAACCGGGGCAAATGAAAACCGAGGTTTGACTGTACTTGAAAAAGTCTTTATTTCGTGTTTTTGCTTCCGTAGCAAGTTTCTTCTCAAATTCCCGCTTTGCCTGCCTTATCAATGCTTTGCATTTAACTTGCCAGTGCTTGTGCTGTTTCCAGTTTTCATCATTTGGCTCTTTTTTCCATTTCCTGAAGGTTGCTTTTTTGGCAGCAACAGCCTCTCTGACCTCACCTTTAAACCATGCTGGCAGTTTTTTGGACTTTCTTCCACTTTTCCTAATGTGTGGAATACAGCTGGTCTGGGCTTCGAGGATAGTATTTTAAATAACACCCAAGCTTACTGTAAGTCTTTAACCTTTGGAACTGCTCCTTTTAGTTTTTTCCTAACTATATTCCTCATTCTATCATAGTCTCCCTTTTGAAAGTTAAAAGGTAGTACTGTGGATGCCTTTACTATCTGTCCTCCACTAATTAAATCAAACATGATCATACTATGATCACTATTGCCAAGTGGTCCCAACACCCTTATTTCTTGCACCAGATCTGGCGTTCCACTAAGGACTAGGTCCAGTATGGCTTCCCCTCTGGTTGGTTCATGAACCAGCTGCTCCAAGAAGCAGTCATTTATTCCATCTAGAAACTTTATCTCTTTAGCTTGTCCTGCTGTGACACTGACCCAGTCGATACCGGGGTAATTGAAATCATCCATTATTACTACTCTGTTGTGACTTTTGTTAGCTTCCTTGATTTCTTTGAGCATTTCATCATCCATTTGTTCATTCTGGCCAGGCGGTCAATAGTATACTCCAACTGCCATCACCTTCCCCTTCATAAATGGAATTTCATTCCATAGAGATTCTACAGCAAATTTTGTTCCCTGCAAAACTTTAATCCTTTCTGACTCAATGCCCTCTCTAACACAGAGCGCAACCCCTCCACCAATTTGATCAGCTCTATCATTACGATATAGTGTATATCCAGGTATCACAGTGTCCCACTGGTTATCCTCCTTCCACCATGTCTCAGAGTGCAATCATATCTAACCTCTCATTTAGTGCTATATATTCTAACTCTCCCATCTTATTGTTTAGACTTCTAGCATTGGCATACAAGCATTTTAGAGACTGTATTTTATTCATATTAATCTGGCTATTGGTAGGCAGGGGTAATTTGGAATATTTATGCTCTGTCTGCTCCTTAATGTTTCACTTACATGGGGGCTTTCAACTTTTCACGATGGAAAACCCTTACGATATTCAGATCCTCCATAGGAAGGATTTCCCCTTCTTCCAGGTCCAGAGGAGCAAATTCCCTGTAAAGGTCAGAGGGTCTTCTCCAGGGGGTCCTCAGAGGCTGCAGAAATCAGAGGTCTATTTTCCTCTAAATCATCCTGCACCCGAGCCCGCTTAGCAGCTGGAGCCCCAAGTTCAAGAAGCTCAGAGAAGGAAGCCTTTTTGAGAAAAGGTATAGCAGAATTGATAACCGAAGCAACCCTCAGGCTCTGTTTAATGCAATAAGCATGGTGCAGAAAGTGTAGTTACTCATCTGTAAAGGTGATTTCCGGGAACAGCAGGAATTTAGTCTTCATATATGGGTGTCATTGGTACAGACTAAGCCCGCGCGAGAACGCTCCCCAGCGAACAATAGGAAAGCTTTTGGGAGCAACCCACTGTGCCTGCATACCTGCCATCCTGCCTTTCCATCTCGCCCTCCACATTGAGTTTGTAGCAGAGATAAAGAGAGAAAAAGTCGACCTACAACTCAGAGGGGAGGAGGGTGGGTTGTGAAGACCAAATTCCTGCTTATCCCGGAGATCACCTGTTACAGGTGAGTAACTACGCTATCTCCAGGAACAAGCAGGAATGTAATCATCACATATCAGAATCAGAAGACTCAAAGTATCGATGGGCAGGGTATTCCTGCTCCGCACAAACTCGGTACCGATCAAAACTGTGAGCTGAGGCTTGCGGTACCAGAACCTCGGTACTGGAAATGGAATCAAGGGCAGGTAGTGTGGTAAGCGGCACAAAAGTCGATGCGGGTTGTATCGGTACCAGAGTCGGTACCAACGCTTGCGGAACTGATCGCAAATGATTTACTGGTACCAAGAACGCCAGTAAGGCCGCTAAGCTCCGCTCGATGGCCAGGATAACGTAGTTATTGGGAGGGAGGCTTGTTGGGAGAGAGAATATAAGAACATAAGATATGCCATACTGGGTCAGACCAAGGTCCATCAAGCCCAGTATCCTGTTTCCAACAGTGGCCAATCTAGGTCATACGTACCTAGCAGTTTCCCCAAAAGACACAGGTTCCACAATGCTTGTACTGGGTCAAGCATTGATATCCTGGGTCCCTTCTTAATAATGGTTGTGATAAGGAAGCTTATCATAGTTCAGGAGGGAGCTATAAAAGAGGTGAATTGGCTCTGAACAAGCAACCTGTCTTTGCTGGTAGAAATACTAAAACAGAATGTTTTCATAAAAGACTACCAGTCCCAGAATGCACCAGGTTTCAAACAGCCTCTAGAAGGGCTGAAGTGGGGAAAACGAAATTAGGTCTTACCTGCTAATTGTCTTTCCTTGAACTTTCTCCGGGCCAGTCCAGGGAAAGGTAGGGTTGTCAATCCCCTATAGCAACTGAGGACTGAATGCTTCAAGTTTTCCTGAGAGGTGAAGCCACTCCCCCTTAGGGCTAACCATCAGTCTCCTTCTGTCAAAGCAACTAAAGAGAAAAACTGAAAAGAGTAGATTAACCCTTGAAAAACTGATAACAATCTATAGTTCTTGAACAACGAGGAAGCAAGGAACACACTTCCCCTGTATGCTATTGATTTTTTTTTTTCTCAAATAGTAGATACTATAGAGCGATCCGAGTTTGGCATTGAGTGCAGGCGCCCAGCCCCAAGTTGTGTCTCTGGAGCGAAGACGCTGAGAAGATGAAATGCTTCAAAGATGCCAAAAAGAAATATATATATATATATATATATATATATATATATATAAATACCGCTGACAAATGGCTGAACACCAGGGTGGGACCCTGGACTGGCCCGGAGAAAGTTCAAGGAAAGACAATTAGCAGGTAAGACCTAATTTCGTTTTCCTTATCATTTCTCTGGGCCAGTCCAGGGAAAGGTAGGGCAGTACCAAAGCAGTACCTAAATCCGGGAGGGGCCCGCCAAACCTGAGATAAGAGCCGCAGCCCCCACCTTAGCATCGTCCCGGGCTTGAACATCTAAGTGGTAATGCTTTGCAAACGCATGCAAGGAAGACCACGTTGCTGCTCTGCAAATATCAACCGGCGGAACAAAAGCGAACTCCGCCCAGGAAGTTGCTTGAGCCCGAGTGGAATGAGCTCGTAACGTCGCCGGCAGCGACAGACCGCGGATAGAGTATGCTTCGGTAATGGCTTTGCGGACCCACCGGGCAATGGTGGACTTAGAGGCCACGAGACCCTTTCGAGGACCACTGAACTGGACAAAGAGCCTATCCGTCTTCCGAATAGACTGCGAAATCCGAAGGTAGGTTTTGAGAACCCGAGCAAGATCTAAATGCCTGAGCGCCCTGTCCATAGGAGAAGTGGAGGAAACCGAAAAAACAGGCAACGCTACCGATTGGTTAACGTGAAAAGATGACAGCACCTTCGGCAAAAATGAAGGAACAGTGCGCAGCAAAACCCGTTCGGGAAGAAACTGCAAATAAGGTTCCCGACAAGACAAGGCTTGCAAATCCGAAATCCGACGCGCCGAACACAAGGCGACCAGGAAAGCCGTCTTCCAAGAACACTCCCGGAGCTGCTGCGAGTAGAGGGACGTCAAAGGAGAGCGAGAAAATGCTTCCAAAACCACATTCAAGTCCCAAGGAGGCACAATAGAACGAACAGGGGGACGGATAATTTTTGCTGCTCGTAAAAAACAATGCACATCCGGATGCGCGGAAAGGCGACGACGTTGCACCGTACCTCGAAAACAGGCAAGCGCCGCTATTTGTACTTTAAGAGTACTAAGAGCCAGCCCCTTGTCCAAGCCATGCTGTAAGAAAAGGAGAAGCTGTGGTAAGGTCGAGGACATAGGAAAAACATGGTGCTGCGTATACCAAGTTTCAAAAAGGCGCCAAACCCGCACATAGGCCAGGGAAGTTACCGGCCTCTTAGACTGTAGCAAAGTAGTCACTACGGAGCTCGCATATCCTTTGCGTGTCAAGCGAGCCCTCTCAAGAGCCAAGCCGTAAGCAAGAAGCGATCCACTCGTGGCATGAGTATCGGACCCTGCTGCAAGAGATTGCTGCGAACTGGAAGAGGCCACGGCTGATCCACTAGGAGTCGAACGAGATCGGCATACCAAGGCCGGCGAGGCCAATCCGGAGCAATGAGAATCACCACCAACCCCGGTGCCGCGCAATGCGCTGGAGAACCCGACTCAACATCGGCCACGGAGGAAAAACGTACAACAGAGAATCCTGAGGCCAGGGCTGAACGAGAGCATCGAGTCCCTCGGACATGTGTTCCCTGCGCCTGCTGAAGAAACGATTGGCTTTGGCATTGCTGCACGTCGCCATCAGATCCATCACTGGCTGTCCCCAACGCAAGGTGAGTTCGTGAAAGACCGCCACATTCAACTCCCACTCTCCGGGATTGAGTAGATGACAGCTGAGATAATCCGCCTGTACATTCTCCGTGCCGGCAACATGAGCCACTGAAAGCGCCAGCAGATTGTTCTCCGCCCAGGTCATCATCGCTTGACATTCGGATAGAAGAGAAGGAATCTTGGTTCCCCCCTGACGATTGACGTACGCAACCGTCACTGCATTGTCGGAAAAAATCTTGACCGCCGATCCCCTGAGAAAGGATGCAAAGTGAAGGAGGGCAAGACGAGCTGCTCGCAGCTCCAAGAGGTTGATCGACCAGGTGCTCTCTTCTGGGGACCAAGCGCCCTGAGCAACATGCGTTTGACAGTGAGCTCCCCAGCCGACAAGACTGGCATCCGTGGTGACTAACACCCAGGACGGTTCCTGTAAGGGAACTCCCACAGACAGATGATCCCGAACCAACCACCACTCGAGACTGCGTCTGACGAGAATTGAATAGGGCAGGCGTTGCGAGAGAGGGTGAAGTTGTGGTGACCAATGGGACAGCAAAGCCTGTTGTAAAGGCCGCATGTGAGCTTTGGACCATGGCACCAGATCCAGCGCCGCCGCCATGGACCCCAAGAGTTGCAAATACGTCCATGCCGACGGAGTCGTCAGCTGCAGAAACGCTTTAACCTGCCGTACCAGCTTGTCCATGCGCACTTCGGGCAAAGAGACTCCCGCGCTCGGTGTCGAAAAGAGCTCCCAGATAAACCATGTGCTGCGACGGTACCAAGAGACTCTTGGCTTGATTGATCACCCAACCGAGCCGCTCGAGAAGCTGCACCACCCGAGCAGTTGCGGCGATGGACTCGACCTGAGAATCGGCCCTGATCAACCAATCGTCGAGATAAGGATGAACGCGGATTCCATCCTTCTGCAGCGCCGCTGCAACCACTACCATTAGCTTTGTGAACGTCCGCGGAGCCGTAGCTAGCCCGAACGGTAAAGCTTGAAACTGGAAATGTCCCACCGGAAGGGCAAAGCGCAAAAAACGCTGATGCGATGGCCTGATGGGAATATGAAGATAGGCCTCTGAGATCTATTGAGGTGAGAAATTCTCCCGGCTGCACCGCCCGAATTACGGTACGAAGAGTCTCCATGCGAAAGTGTGGCACCCGCAAAGTACGGTTTACTTCTTTGAGATCTAGCACTGGATGAAAAGAATCGTCCTTTTTGGGCACTACAAAATAAATCGAGTATCGACCGCAACCGTATTGGTCTAAAGGCATGGGGACTATCGCCTGCAACTGCAAGAGGCGCGAGAGCGTTTCCGCTATGGCCTCCGCCTTCCGACCCGAGCCGCCGGGAGACATTACAAATGCGGGGTCTAAGGGGCACGCAAAATCGAGAGCATAGCCCTTCTGAATGATCTCCAACACCCATCTGTCGGAGGTGATGGCGGTCCAAGCCGTCAGAAATCCCTGAAGTCGCCCGCCTACCGGAACCAACTGCTGGACCAGCCGACCTTCATTGTGACTTTTTAACGGTGGGCTGAGGCGCCCCAAAGTAGGACCTGCTAAATCCTCTGGCACCCCGAAAGGACTGGCCACGAAAGCTGGAACGTCCCCTGGCATAGGGAGCAAAGCGTGCACCACGAAGACGACGTGATTCTCTACCAGACCCTCGGGAGACAGACCCCGAGCGCCCCGGCCTAGGTCTATCCTCAGGTAAACGACCGCCCTTGGAGTCACCCAAATCCTTAACAATCTTTTCCAAGGCTTCACCAAAAAGTAACTTTCCCTTATAGGGCAACTTACTGAGTCGCAACTTGGACGAAACATCCGCCGACCAGTTGCACAGCCAAAGAAAACGCCTAGCCGCCACGAGAGAGGCCATAGTTTTAGCCACAATCCGTAACAAATCATAGAAGGCATCTGCCATATACGCAGCGGCCGATTCTAATTTTGCCGTGTCGGGCACCTCAGAAGGTTGCTCCCCTGAGCCATCTCCCTGTAACCAGCGAATAGACGCCCGAGAAACGTATGCCCCACAAATTGCCGATTGTAACGCCAGTGCGCTGGAATCAAAGGCCTGTTTGAGCAGAATTTCCAATTTCCTATCTTGCAGGTCCTTGAGAGCCGCCGCCCCCTCGACGGGAATGGTAGTCTTTTTGGTAACTGCGGAAATAATAGCATCCACCTTTGGCATGTGGAATAAATCCTTCACCTCCTGGGGAAGGGGGTATAAGCGTGCTAAGGCGCGGCTACCACGCAGGGACGCCTCCGGACATTCCCATTCGGAATCAATCATTTGCCGGATCACCCGGTGCAGAGGGAAACAGCGTTGCTTGGTTTTAAAACCCTGCAATAAGGGATCTTCCAAGGGCTCCTGAGAAGAGGAAGGGAGCAATAGGTGTAGCGCTGTCAAGGATTGAGAAATGAGCGCCGCAAGTTCCTCTTTACGGAACACGCGAAAAACATTGGGATCTTCACCCGGAGCAATCTCCCCTTCCTCCAATTCCTCAGCCTCAAATTCTAAAGCTGGATCAGCTACCACCTCTTGATCCCCTTGAACTAGGGAAATGGCAGGCTGAGGAGAAAAAAGATCAATAGGATCTGAAAGGAAACCTTTAGCCTGAGATGAGCCTTCCCAAGGATCCTCAGGTCCGGGAGCCTGCACAGGCAGAGGCATAGGAGAGGAAATGGCAGAGAGCGAATCTGGCTGAGAAGATTTCAGTAAAAAGGCTGTGTGCATTGCCAGAATAAATTCTGGCGAAAAAAAATGACTCAATCTTCTCCTGAGGCGCAGAAACAGCATCGGGAGGCTTTTCTTGGCGCCCGGTATCTTTGGATGTCTTTGCCTTCCTCTTATGCGGCCGAGGCTGCTCTGACACGGCACTCACCGGTGCTGACAAAATGGCCATCTTTCCCGCCTTTTCGGCCGGCAAAGACGGATCCTCTAACCCTTGTAAAGACTTTTCTGCCATGAAGAAAAAAATACCCCCAAAAGTAAAAACCGAGGAGAAAAACCGACCGGCGACGGGATCCCCGCCAGGGAAGAATAAACCCAAACCGGTTCGAAGTAACGCCGCGGTATGGAGACTGGGAAGACAAAAGCCAAAAATAACTCACCCGATTAAAAAGAAAAAACTGAGCCGTTCCCGCAGAGCCGCCGCTAGCGGTAAGGACAGGAAGAGTGTCAGCGCTACACCAGAGGAACAACTGGGGCCCCCAGGATCACTCTGTAGATGGAGACGGAGGCAGGCAATGAGGCAGGCTCTACCTCGCACTGCAAGTACTTTTACTCAACATCTCTGTGCCTTAAAGCTATAGCGCACTTAATTTAGAGATTCACAATTTCTGACAAGAACTATAGCAATCAGCTCTGCTAGAGCCAAAATTACTTAGTGAAAATAAAGGCAAGAGGGAGAAAAAATAATTCGATCCTCTATAGCTGCTGAGGACTGAAAGACTGATGGTTAGCCCTAAGGGGGAGTGGCTTCACCTCTCAGGAAAACTTGAAGCATTCAGTCCTCAGTTGCTATAGGGGATTGACAACCCTACCTTTCCCTGGACTGGCCCGGAGAAATGATAAGGAAACGTGTGTTCAATCAGGAGAGCTATGAGGTAATCCCCAATCACTCATCTCCAAGGGCAGGGCTTGATTCAGCACAGCTGGGCTGTGCTAGGGTGGAGGGTCCCTCTAAGCACGTTAAAAGTAATAGATTTTCTACACACAAACAGAACAGGCAGAATTGTGAGCAGATCAAGGACAGAGAGAGCAAGGAAAGACAGAAGCAGCAGCAATTTGGAAAGAAGAAGAGAAAGACACCTTGGAGGTCTAAAGGAGGAGCCCACAGCAGTACGTGTGTTGGGAGTCATTTCAGAGGCAAGCATACTCCATTGGACTGGAGGAAGCCAGAGGAATGGGGTTATAGAGCCAGGAATTCCCAGACGGCACCTTTGAAGGAGACGGCTGCAGGTGGAAGGGGCCCTAAGACCGTTGCAAGAAAGTATGTGAAGAGAGACCCAGTGTCCAGGGATCTTGATTGGAAGGCTGGACATAAAAGCTGGACTACTTACTGGCCAGGATACCTGGAGAGGAAGCCTAACAGCAAAGGAAGCTCAGGTATGACCTTTGATCTATGCCCTAGCTTTTATCCAGGAAGACAGCAGGGAAACAAATATTATCCTGAGAGTGAACAGTTGAGGAATTCCTCTGAGCCAGACCAGGATATTGATTCCATGATATTTGAGGAAGAAGGAGATATATTAAATGATCAGAATGAATACATGGTTTGCTCTCTGTCTAGGCTGCTGTGGTAAAATACTTTCTCAATAATACAAAAACCACCAAAAGGAACTATAATTTGTTCTTTTATCTACCCAGAAAAGTCTGCAAGAAAGCTTTTGGGTAGGATTGAGCCATGTAGAGAAAGTGAACCAGCAAAGGGGTTTGCAGCTGGCTAATTGGTGATAATTGAGCCAGTCACAAGAGCACGTGAGCTCTGAAAGGAAAACTTTTCTTTTTGTGTGTAAATAGAAGAAAGTTATCCTTGAAAAAGAACAGTTTTGTTACTTTTGGGTTTTGTTTTTGCTTCTGGAGCAATGCTAAGAAAGTTATTAGCATGAGCAATCAAAAAGACCTTTTCTGTTTCCCATCAAGGTCTTATTTGATTTTTGCTTAAGAAGTTTAGTTACCTTATTTCATGTTTTGTTTTCCTGAATGCAATACTGAAAGCAAGTGTCCTTTTTTTTTGTGTTACCAAGTAAATCTGTGTGGGAGAATTAACCCCATGAATAAAATCCATTTTTCTTTGCTTACATTCGTGCATCACAACTCATTTTGTGAACGGCTGATTCTGGTATAAGTGAACTACATTCCCCACAATCCTTTGCAAGTCATAATACTTTTGGCTCTGCTAAGACTGTGGCCATTCACGACCAGGGCCCCCGTTTACATGGTTTATGGACCTTTCCTCCAGAAACTTGTCCAAAACGTTTTTAAACCCAGCTACACTAACAGCCTTTACACTACATCCTCCGGTAACAAATTCCAGAGTTTGATTACACGTTGAGTGGAAAAAATATTTTCTTTTACCCTTAAATAGTTTACCCTGTAGCTTCATTACATGTCCCCTAGTCTTTCTATATTCTGATAACATAAACAATCGATCTACGCTTAACCGTTCCACTCCGTTCATTAATTTATAGACTTCTATGATATCTCCCCTCAGCCGTCTCTTTTCCAGGTTAAAGAGCCCTAACCTTTTTAGCCTTTCTTCATAGGAGTATCCTTCTATCCCCTTTACCATTTTGGTGGCTCTTCTCTGAATCTTTTCTAATATCGCTACATCCTTTTTAGATACGACGACCAGAACTGCACACAATATTCAAGATGGGGTCTCACCATGGAACGATATAGAGGCATTATAATATCTTTTGTTTTATTTTCCATTCCTTTCTTTATGATACCTAGCATTCTATTTGCTCTCTTGGCCGCCACTGCACACTGGGCCGAGGGTTTTAACATGTTATCCACAATGACGCCTAAATCTTTTTCCTGGGTGGTGGTTCCTAATGTGGAACCTTGCATCATGTAACCATAGTTTGGGTTGTTCTTCCCTAGGTGCAAACCTTTGCACTTGTCCACATTCAATTTCATCTGCCATTTTGAGGCCCAGTCTTCCAATTTATCAAGATCCTCTTGCAATATTCCACAATCCTCTTGGGTTTTTAACAACTTTAAATAGTTTTGTGTCATCTGCAAATCTGACAACCTCACTCGTTATTCCCCTTTCCAGGTCATTTATGAATATGTCAAAAAGCAGCGGACCCAGCACAGATCCCTGGGGTACACCACTATTCACCTTTCTCCACTGGGAAAATTGGCCATTTAGCCCTACCCTCTGCTTTCTATCTTTTAACCAGTTCCTGATCCACAGTAGTACACTGCCTCCTATCCCATGACTCTTTAGCTTTGCCAAAAGTCTCTGATGAGGGATCTTGTCAAAGGTTTTCTGAAAGTCCAGATAGCGTAGTTACTCACCTGTAACAGGTGTTCTCCAGGAGCAGCAGGAATCAGTCCTCACTTATGGGTGACGTCGGCGCCGACGGAGCCCTCGCGGAGCAATTTTCCCCAGCTTTCAAAGAAAGCCTTTGGGAATTGCAGCGCGCATGCGCGGTCCCCTTCCCGCCCAAGGGTGCCATCTTAGCCAGTCAGATGACATAGCTAAAAAAGACAGCATAAAAATTTGCAAAAAACTAAAGCAGATGATTGCAACTCCACGGGGAGGAGGGAGGGTTGTGAGGACTGATTCCTGCTGCTCCTGGAGAACACCTGTTACAGGTGAGTAACTACGCTTTCTCCAGGACCAAGCAGGAAGTCAGTCCTCACTTATGGGACTCCCAAGCTCAAGGCTACCGGAGACCCTAAGCACAAAAATGAGCTCCCTCTAGCTCAGCAGCACAGAAGGAAAGAATCTTCGCTGAATTATTACCCACCGGTAGCCCACATCCGGGATGGAGAGTAGGAGTTGCTCAGACCTCGAAGAGATTCCGGAGGACTGCCTGTCCGAAAGCACTGTCCCTGCGGGACTCCCTCTCGAGACAGTAATGGACCGCAAAAGTCTGGCTCGAAGACCAAGTAACGGCCCGGCAGATGTCTGCCAGCGGAACAGAGCGGAGGTAAGCCACTGACGTAGCCTTTGCCCGAACGCAGTGAGCCGTGACTCGACCTTCCAAGGAGAGTCCGGCTGCCCCATAAGCCCAAGAGATACAGTCCGCAACCCAGATGGACAGAGTACGCTTGGAGACCGGGAGTCCCAATTTATTGGGGTCAAAAGACACAAAAAGCTGAGCAGCTTTACGGTGCTCCCGCGTACGGTCAAGGTAGAAGTTCAAAGCCCTTCTACAGTCCAGGGTATGGAGGACCGTTTCAGCTCGGCTGGAGTGTGGTCTGGGAAAGAAGGTTGGAAGTACCACCTCCTGATTGATGTGAAAGGGGGAGACCACTTTTGGAAGAAATTTTGGGTGAGTCTGTAGGACTACCCTATTTTTGTAGAACCGAGTGTAAGGGGGATCAGACACGAGGGCCTGCAATTCACTTACGCGTCTAGCGGAAGTGAGGGCGATCAAGAACAGTGTTTTCCAAGAAAGAAAACGGAGAGAACAGGTAGCCATAGGTTCAAAAGGCGGACAGGTGAAATGCTGTAAAACCACATTCAGGTCCCAGTCAGGCGCTGGCGGGCGCAGAGGTGGTTTAAGTAGAAGGAGACCTCGGAGAAACCTCGCTACGAGAGGGTCGTTGGAGAGAGGTCTGCCGTCCACCGGCACATGATGTGCTGAAAGAGCACTGAGGTGAACTTTGACGGAGTTGGACTTAAGTCCCAGATTAGAGAGGTAAAGCAAGTACTGCAAGACCACCGACACCGGGCAGGAGAAGGGATCCTGAGACTGTCGGGTACACCAAACGGAAAAGCGACGCCATTTAAGGGCGTAGCATTTTCGAGTAGAAGGTCGCCGAGAAGCTAGGACGACCTCTTCCACCTCTGCCGGCAGCAGGAGGGGAGCAAGGACTACCCTCTCAGCAGCCAGGCCATCAGATTGAGAGACCTGAGGTTGGGGTGTAGCAGAGACCCCTGATCCTGAGTGAGGAGATCCGGTTGAAACCCCAGAGGGAACGGATCCTCCACCGCTAATTGCAGCAGGAGTGGAAACCACGGCTGTCTGGGCCAGCGAGGAGCCACCAGGATCATGAAGGCTTTGTCTCGGAGAACCTTGAAGAGAGTCTGAGAGACTAGCGGGATGGGAGGGAAAGCATACAGAAGGCTCCCCGACCATGAGAGTAGAAAAGCGTCCGCCGCAACCCGAAGGGGGTGTGGCTGACGAGAGCAGAAGCGAGGAAGTTGCCGGTTGTGAGGACTGGCAAAGAGATCCACAGTGGGGAGGCCCCACTTTAGAAAGAGCTTCTGAACTACCAAGGGATCCAGACGCCACTCGTGCGGCTGGAGGATCCTGCTGAGTTTGTCCGCCAGGCAATTCTCTTGGCCTGGGAGATAAACTGCCTTGAGGAGAACGCCGTGACTGACGGCCCAAGAGCAGAGCTTCTGTGCCTCCCGACAGAGGAGGAAGGAGCCCGTGCCCCCCTGCTTGTTCACGTAGAACATGGCAACTTGATTGTCCGTCTGGACAAGGATGGACTGGTGAGAAGTCAGGTGGGAGAAGGCCTTGAGAGCCAGGCGGATCGCCCTGAGCTCCAGGAAGTTGATCTGCTGAGCAGACTCCCACGTGGTCCAGAGGCCCTGAGTACGTGCCCCTTGGCAATGTGCTCCCCAGCCCAGGAGGGATGCATCTGTTGTCAGCACCCGGGCCGGCTGAGGTGACTGGAACGGCATGCCGAATATCAGGTTCGGCCACTGAAGCCACCACCGGAGAGACAAGATCAGCGGCTCGGAGACGCGCACTAGGTCTGCTAGGCCGCCTGTGGCTTGTCGCCACTGCCGGCGGAGACACCATTGAGCAGGCTGCATATTCAGGCGGGCATTGGGGGTGACATGGACGGTGGAAGCCATATGGCCGAGTAGTCTCAGGAAGCGCCTGGCGGAGACCAGGGGCTGGCTGCGAAAACGGTCGGCTAGGTCCATGAGCCGTTGAGCCCTGTCGAGCGGTAGGTACGCTCGTGCCTGAGGAGTGTGCAGCCTTGCGCCGATGAACTCGAGATCCTGTGAGGGGAGCAAAGTGGACTTTGCGAAGTTTATAACAAAGCCCAAGTACTGCAGAAGAGTCACCGTGCGGTGCGTGGCGTTGGTGACCTCCAGAGCGGACGCTGCTCTGATGAGCCAGTCGTCGAGGTACGGAAAGACAGAGGCCGTGAAGCCGGAGATGGGCCGCCACCACCGCGAGACATTTTGTGAAGACTCGCGGTGCGGAGGACAGGCCAAAGGGCAGTACTCTGTACTGGTAATGATTTCCTGCCACCACAAACCTTAGGTATTGGCGGTGGCTTGGGTGGATGAGGATGTGCGTGTAGGCATCCTTTAGATCCAAGGAGCATAGCCAATCTCCCTGCTGGAGGTAGGGCAGAAGGATTCCAAGGGTAAGCATTTTGAACTTCTCCCGCACGAGGAACTTGTTGAGGTTGCGCAAGTCCAGGATGGGTCTGAGGCCTCCTGTTCTTTTTGGTATTAGAAAATACCGGGAATAAAAACCTTGACCCTTCAGGTGGTGGGGCACCGGTTCCACCGCCTGATCCTGTAGAAGACCTGCTAACTCCTGAAGGAGTAATTCCCTGTGCAGAGGGGGTCGTGGAGGTTCTCCCGGAAAATAGGAGGGAGGGACCTGGTGGAAGTGGAGAAGATAGCCTTCTCGCATGACTTGAAGCACCCAGGCATCCGAGGTGATGCTGGACCACCTGTGGGCGAAGTGAACCAGCCGGCCTCCGGTGCTGGGAGGAGCCAGCGGGGGGGGAGAGGCTATGCTTAAGGAGTCAAAAACCCCCACCCTGCGGAGCAGGGGTTGGTGGTGCAGGCTTGGGGGCTTGCTGCCTACGGGACCCGTTACCCCGTCCCTTGGCCTGCTGGCCCTGTTGGGGAGCTGCAGGGGCCTGATAGTGGGGGTATTGTTTGTAGGCAGTCGCCTTCCTCGGGTAAAAGAAGGACTTCTTTCCCGAGCCCTTCTTTTTCTGGGAAGGGGCGGAGGTCTTCCGAGAAAGCCTAGTCCTGGTGAGAGTCTGTCTCAATTTGTGCAGCCTTATCAGCCATGGGCTTGCCAAAGAGGTTTTCGCCTCGGCAAGGGACATCGACCAACTTGTCCTGCACCCAGGGCTCAAGGTCAGACGACTGAAGCCAAGCCTGTCGGCGGGCACCGATGCCGGCTGCGGCCACTCGAGCCGATGCTTCAAAGCCATCATAGGCTGCTCGGGACATGAATTTTGAGCATTCCCGAATGCCAGTGGACAAGGCCAGGAACCTCCGCAAGGGTTCCTCGGACAAACCAGCGGAGAAGCCGGCTAGCTCTTTAGCCAGGTCTCGGAGATACATGCCCATGTATAGCTGGTAGGTCTGGACATGACAGGCGAGCATAGAGCCCTGGAAACACTCCTTACCAAGGCCATCCAGGTTACGGGCCTCCCTGCCAGGAGGCACCGAGGAGTGCATCTTCTGGCTCTTAAGACGATGCATGGCCGATTCCACTACCATGGAATGGTGTGGTAGCTGTGCTTTCTGGAAGCCAGGGCTCTTGCGGACTCGATAGATAGAATCGACCCGCTTGCTCAGGACCGGCGAGGTGGCCGGACTCTCCCACATGCGGAAGAGTAGTCGTTCCAGCATGGGAGGAACCGGTACAGTAAAGTGTTCCCTGGCGGGAGAGTCATACTGGAGGGCGTCGAGCTCTTCGGCTCTTCGGCTCCTCCTCGGGATCCGCAGGGAAGGCCAAAGCCTTGGCCATATCCCTGACGAAGTCCGAGAACCGGACATCCTCCGGGGGGGGGGACTGCTTCCGAGGTTCGGACTCAGGTGAGTCCGAGGGGACACACCGAGTCCGAAAAGAATCAGGCGACTCTTCCTCTTCAGACTCCCAGACCGACTCCGACGAGGACTCGGTGGGGTCGGCCCGGGCAGGGCGCGGCGCCTGCCGCCCCGACGCCGAGGGAGTCGGCGTCGGCGACCTTGGTCCCGAACGGGAGGCCGAGGGCGACCTCGACCGAGGATCGACTCGAGTTCGCATCGACTCGAGGATCGGCTCGGTCTCCGGGGTCGACTTCGACGTCCCGGCGGTCGGGGCAGCGGCGCCAGCGAAGCCAGCGAGCAGTGCCCGCTGCTGGTCCATGAAGGCAGACAGTCTGCTCTCCAAGGCCGTCAACCTGAGTCCGAGCTCAGGTGACCCAGCAGCCCCCGACTCGGGCCCCGACGGCGTCGGGCCCGACGTCGGCTGTCGTGGAGGCGAGTCCAGAAGGACCACAGGACTTACCCGAGCAGGCAGCTCCGACTCCAGGCGAGGTCGCTTCATGAGGTGCTCCTTCTCCAAGGACCCGGGGCGGCTATCGGGGCTATGCGACCTGGCCCTCGCGGAGCCAGGAGCGTCCACCGACGCCGCCCTCGCGGGTTTCACCTTCCGTCGATGGTCCCCGGAGGGAGAACCCCTGTCGGAGGAACTCCGGCGACGGTCCGAGCTGGAACCCCTGGACGCGGAGGCCTCCGACGAGGTCCGGGTACGGCTGGGGTCAGCGAAGATTCTATCCCGCTGTTGCCGCCGACTTCTCAACGCTTTGGAGGAAAGTTTGCCACAAGGCCCACAGATCATTTCGTCATGATCCGGGCCCAGGCAGCGGAGGCAATTGTCGTGTGTGTCAGTTAGTGACATATTTCGGTCACACTGACCACACCGCTTGAAACCACTGGCAGCCATCGGGGGAAAAAAGGCCCCGGTGAGGTCAAAGGACCGGGCTGCCAGGGAAAAACCGAAACGAAAACTGACTAAGTCAGAAAAACCGAAAAATAAGAAGAGGACTCGTGACCGGCGTCGCGAGTCCGGCGGGAAAAAGACCGGCGTCGAACCGAATGGAAAAAACAGAGTAATTCTAAAGAAAATCAACTTTTTCGCGGGGACACGACGGGTACGTCTGTAGGGCTCCGCGGAAAAAAGAAGACTGGCTAAGATGGCACCCTTGGGCGGGAAGGGGACCGCGCATGCGCGCTGCAATTCCCAAAGGCTTTCTTTGAAAGCTGGGGAAAATTGCTCCGCGAGGGCTCCGTCGGCGCCGACGTCACCCATAAGTGAGGACTGACTTCCTGCTTGGTCCTGGAGAAACACTATATCTACCCACTCACCTTTGTCCACCTGTTTAATCACACCTTCAAAAAAACATAACAGATTATTAAGAAAAGATCTTCCTTGTCTAAAGCCATGTTGGCTGTCTCCCATTAGGCCATGACTATCTACATGCTGAGTAATTTTATTCTTTATGATGGTTTCTACCATTTTTCCCGGTACTGACGTCAGGCTCACTGTCTGTAGTTTCCAGGATCACCCCGGAACCCTTTTTAAAAATTGGTGTTACATTCACAATCCTCCAATCTTCAGGTATTAGCGATGATTTTAACGACAGATCACAGATTACTAATAGCAGGTCTGCAATCTCATATTTCAGTTCTTTCAACACCCTTGGATGTATACCATCCAGCTCAGGTGATTTGCTACTCTTCAGTTTAACAGTTGTAGTACATCTTCCTGATGTATCGATATTTCCTTCAATTCTTCCGCACCTTTAAATATCACTTCAGTCACGGGTAACATCCCTACATCTTCCTCAGTAAAGACCGAAGCAAAGAATTCATTCAGTCTCTCCGCTATCGCTTTTCCGCCTGTTAGTGCCCCTTTAACCCCTGTATCATCTAATGGACCAACTGACTCACAGGTTTTTTGCTACGAATGTACTTGAAAAAGTCTTTATTTCGCATTTTTGCTTCTGCAGCAAGCTTCTTCTCAAATTCTCCCTTTGCCTGCCTTATCAATGCCTTGCATTTGACTTGCCAGTGCTTGTGCTGTTTCCAGGTTTCGTCGTTTGCCTCTTTTTTCCATTCCTGAAAGATGCTTTTTTGGCAACAGCAGCCTCTCTGACCTCCCCTTTAAACCATGCTGGCAGTTTTTTGGACTTCCTTCCACTTTTCTTAAAGCGTGGAATACAGCTGGTCTGGGCTTCCAAGTTAGTAGTTTTCAACACCACCCAAGCGTGAAGTCTTTAACCTTTGCAACTGCTCCTTTTAGTTTTTTCTTAACTATTTTTCTCGTTTTATCATAGTCTCCCTTTCGAAAGTTAAAAGGTAGTACTGTGGATTTCCTTATTATCCCTCCTCCACTAATTAAATCAAAGGCGATCATGCTATGATCACTATTGCCAAGTGGCCCCAACACCCTTATCTTTTGCACTAGATCTGGTGTTCCACTAAAGACTAGGTCTAATGTGGCTTCCCCTCTGGTCGGTTCATTAACCAGCTGCTCCAAGAAGCAGTCATTTATTTCATCTAGGAACTTTATGTCCCTAGCATGTCCTGCCATGACACTGACCCAGTCAATACCGGGGTAATTGAAGTCACCCATTACTATTGTTGTTGTTAAGTGCCGTCGAGTCGGAGTCGACAAATGGCGACCCTCTGGATAGCTATCCTAAATTGTGTTCAGTCAGGCAGCTCATTGTTGACAGACTGGTACCCGTAGCTGCTGTTATTGTATCAATCCATCTCATTGCTGGCCTTCCTCTTTCGCGTTGACCTTCTATCTTGCCAAGCATGTCGTCTTTCTCTAATGATCTCTCTCTCCCCGCATTATTATTACTGCGCTGTAACGTTTGTTAGCTTCCTTGATTTCTTTGAGCATTTCATCATCCATTTGTTCATTCTGACCAGGCGGTCGATAGTACACCCCCACTGCCATCACCTTCCCCTTTTTACATGGAATTTCAATCCATAGAGATTCTACAGCAAATTTTGTTTCCTGCAAAACTTTAATCCTTTCTGACTCAATGCCCTTTCCAACAGAGCGCAACCCCTCCACCAATTTGATCAGCTCTATCATTATGATATAGTTTGTACACAGGTATCAGTGTCCCACTGGTTGTCCTCCTTCCACCATGTCTCTGATATTCCAATCATATCTAACCTCTCATTTAGTGCTAGAAAGCATTTAGTGCTAGAAAGCATTTTACAGATACTTCCCGACCATACCATTTATCCCAATTGATACATTCAGATCTGACTAACGTACTTGAATCTTCTGTAAATAGTTAGCTAGTTTTACATAGTTTTACCTTGTTATTCCCAAGTTTACAAATCCCTGTTACTTGTAAAATGCATTTTCAGTTCTATGTATGCATATTTTTGTTCTATGTAAACCGAGCTGATGACAATAGCGCGGTATATAAAAGATGTTAAATAAATAAATAAATAATAAATATATATTCTAACTCTCCGATCTTATTTTTCAGACTTCTAGCATTTGCATACAAGCATTTTAGAGACTGTATTTTATTCATATTAATTTGACTATTGGTAGACATGCTAATTTGGGATCTTTAAGCTCTGTTTGCTCCATACTCGAGGCCATTTGGGCTACTTTACTCTTTTTTGGAATCTCTCTGCTTTTGATAGTATCCTTCAAGGATACATTCTTCCGAACCATCCACTCTTGGGCGACTGTCGGCTTTCCCCTATTATCTAGTTTAAAAGCTGCTCTATCTCCTTTTTAAAGGTTAATGCCAGCGCCTGGTCCCATCCCGGTTAAGGTGAAGCCCATTCCTTCGGAAGAGCCCTTCCTTTCCCCAGAATGTTCCCCAGTTCCTAACAAACCCAAAACCCTCATCTCTGCACCATTGTCTCATCCACGCATTGAGACTCCGGAGCTCTGCCTGCCTTTTGGGTCCTGCACGTGGAACGGGAAGCATTTCGGAGAACGCTACTTTGGAAGTTCTGGATTTCAACTTCCTACCTAAAAGCCTAAATTTAGCCTCCAGAACATCCCTACCACATTTTCCCGATGTCACTGGTACCGACATGTACCAAGACAGCAGACTCCTCCCCAGCACTATCTAAGACCTTATCTAGGTGGTGCGTGAGGTCCGCTACCTTTGCACCAGGCAGGCATGTTACCAGGCGATCCTCACGTCCACCAGCCACCCAGCTATCTACATGCCTAATGATCGAATCACCAACTATAACGGCTGTCCTAACCCTTCCCTCATGGGCACATGGCCCTGGAGAAACTTCCTCGGTGCGATAGGGTTTTACATCACTTGGAGGACAGGTCCTAGTTACAAGATCACTTCCTGCCACACCAGGGTGATGCTCTCCTGTCATGTGACCTCTCTCCTCCATGGCAACAGGGATGCTGCCAGACTGGAGGTGGGACATCAGGACTATATCCCTGTAGGTCTCGTCTATGTACCTCTGTCTTTCTTATGTTTTCCAAGTCTGCTACTCTAGCCTCTAGAGAACGGACTCGTTCCCTGAGAGCAAAGAGCTCCTTGCACCTAGTGCACATATAAGACCTCTCACCAACTGGGAGAAAAAGAGTAGTTACTCACTTGTAACAGGTGTTCTCCAGGAGCAGCAGGAATCAGTCCTCACATATGGGTGACGTCGGCGCCGATGGAGCCCCCATGCGGAGCATTTCCCCAGCTTTCAAAGAAAGCTTTTGGGAATGCAGGCACGCATGCGCGGTCCCCTTCCCGCCCAAAGGTGCCATCTTGCTCAGTCTGATGACATAGCTAAAAGACAGCACAAAAAAGAACACAAACTATATACAACTGCAGCTCCAAGGGGAGGAGGGAGGGTCGTGTGGACTGATTCCTGCTGCTCCTGGAGAACACCTGTTACAGGTTAGTAACTACTCTTTCTCCAGGACCAAGCAGGAAGTCAGTCCTCATATATGGGTGACTCCCTAGCTCTGGGCTACCAGGAATCCAGGCTGAAAAATAGAGCTCCCTCTAGAACCTCAGCAACAGTGAGAGAATCTTCTCTGAGACCACACCTGAATGGTAGCCCAACACCAGGGCCGGAGGGTAGGAGTTGCCTAAACCTCAAAGAGATTACGGAGGACCGCTTGCCCGAAAGCATTGTCCCTACGGGACTCCCTCTCGAGGCAATAGTGGTCCGCAAAAGACTGGCTTGAAGACCAACTAGCGGCCCGGCAGATGTCTGCCAACGGAACAGAGCAGAAGTGAGCTACTGATGCGGCCTTCGCCCTGACCCGGTGGGCCGTGACTTGACCCTCCAGGGAGAGTCCGGCTGCCCTGTATGCCCAGTCGATACAGTCTGCCACCCAGATGGACAACGTATACTTAGTGACAGGCAACCCCAATTTATTAGGGCCAGAGGAAATGAAGAACTGAGAAGCCCTTCTATGCTCCTGCGTACCTTCAAGATAAAAGGACAGCGCCCTTCTACAATCCAGGGTATGCAAGACAGTCTCTGCCCTTCTGGTGTGCGGCCTGGGAAAGAACGTTGGAAGTACCACCTCCTGGCTGAGGTGGAAGGACGACACTACCTTGGGAAGGAGCTTAGGGTGAGTCCTCAAGACTACCCTGTTCTTATAGAACCTGGTATACGGCCTATCCGAGACCAGGGCCTGAAGCTCACTCACACGCCTAGCCGAGGTGAGTGCCACAAGCAACAACACCTTCCAGGATAGGAAACGTAAGTGGCAGGTAGCCATCGGCTCAAAAGGTGGGCGAGTCAGTTGCTGCAAGACCACTCAGTGGCCGATGGACAAATAGGAGGTTTGAGCAGAAGCAGGTCTCTGAGGAAGTGGGACACCAGAGGGTGGCCCGAGAGGGATTGTCCATCCACCGACGAGTGGTGAGCAGAGAGGGCACTGAGGTGGACCCGGACAGAGTTGGACTGAAGTCCCAGGTCAGACAGGTGGAGCAGGTACTGCAGCAACACCGGGACCGAGCAGGAGAAGGGATCCTCCTGCTGTTGAGAACACCAAGTGGAAAACCTACGCCACTTCAGAGCATAGGCCTTCTGAATGGAATGCTTTCTGGAGGCCAACACCACCTCTTCAACCTCCTTTGGTAGGAGCAAGGGAGCAAGGACTACCCTTTCAGCAGCCAGGCCATCAAATTGAGGGATTTGAGGTTGAGATGCAAGAGGGACCCCTGATCCTGAGTCAGAAGGTCGGGTTGCAGCCGCAGAGGAAATGGAGCATCCACTGCCAACTGCAGAAGAAGAGGGAACCACGGCTGCCTGGGCCACCTGGGGGCCATCAGGATCACCATGGCTCGGTCCTGCTGGGTTTTGAATAGAGTCCGGGCCACCAGAGGAGTGGGAGGAAACGCATACAGCAGGCCCTCTGACCAAGGGATCAGGAATGCATCTGCCGCTGCCCTCAGAGGATGCGGTTGTCTGGAACAGAACTTGGATAGTTGCCTGTTCAGCGGACTGGCAAAAAGATCCATGGTTGGAAGTCCCCACTTCAGAAAGATCTTTTGGACTACCCGAGGATCCAACTGCCACTTGTGAGGCTGCAGGAGTCTGCTTAGCCTGTCCGCCAGGTAGTTTTCCTGGCCAGGGAGATAGACCGCCTTGAGGGTCATGTCCTGATTGATAACCCAGGAGCAGAGAGCTTTTGCTTCCAGGCACAGGAGTCGGGATCCTGTGCCTCCCTGCTTGTTCACGTAGAACATAGCCACCTGGTTGTCCGTCTGAATTAGGAGAGACTGGTGAGAGAGGACCGGAGAGAAAGTCCGTAAGGCTAGTCGAATGGCTCTCAATTCCAACAGGTTGATCTGCTGGGCAGCCTCCCATGGAGACCACAGGCCTTGGGTGCAGGTCCCCTGGCAATGTGCCCCCCAGCCTTGCAGGGAAGCATCGGTTGTCAGTACTTGAGTGTGCAGGGAGGCCCAAAAGGGAACTCCCCCTACCGGGTTTGAGAGATGCCTCCACCAGCGTAAGGAGTACACCAAGAGTTTGGACACCTTTATCCTGTCTGACAACTTCCCTGTGGCCTGTACCCACTGTGCCCTGAGGCACCACTGAGCCGGCCTCATGTGCAGATGGGCATTCGGGGTGACATGCACTGTGGAAGCCATGTGACCTAAGAGCCGGAGGAAGTGTCGGGCAGAGACCAGAGAGTTTGTCTGAAACTGGCTGGCCAACTTCATCAGCCTGTGAGCTCTGTCCACAGGTAAATAGACCTTTGCATGGATGGTATCCAACCTTGCCCCTATGAACTCCACGTCCTGTGAGTGGACTAAAGTGGACTTTCGGAAGTTTATAACGAACCCCAGGTGCTGAAGCAGGGATATGGTTCTGAAGGTGGCCTGCCTGGCCTCTTGTGGAGACTGGCCCCTGATAAGCCAGTCGTCTAGGTAAGGGTACACAAAGATTCCTTGGTTCCTGAGGTAGGCCGCAACCACCGCCAGGCATTTTGTAAAAACCCTGGGGGCGGAGGTGAGGTCAAAGGGAAGCACTCTGTACTGGAAGTGGTTCCCTCCCACCACAAATCTTAGGTATTGCCTGTGACTTGGATGGATGAGGATGTGAGTATAAGCATCCTTCAAGTTTAAGGAGCATAGCCAATCTCCCTGCTGGAGGTAGGGCAGTAAGATTCTAAGGGTAAGCATCTTGAACTTTTCCCTCTCCAGAAACTTGTTGAGATTTCTCAGGTCTAGGATGGGTCTGAGGCCTCCTGTTCTCTTTGGTACCAGGAAGTATGTTGAGTAGAAGCTTTGCCCTTCCAGGTGGTGAGGCACCGGTTCCACTGCCTGGTCCTGTAGCAGACCTTCCAACTCCTGGAGAAGTAGGTTTCTGTGCAGAGGGGGTCTTGGAGGCTCCCCTGGAAAGTAGGAGGGGGGTATCTCGATGATGTTTAACACCCACGTATCCCCTGTGATGGGTGGCCACCTGTCTGCGTACAGGGTCAGCCGACCTCCTGTGCCCTGGAGAGGAGGAGAGGCTATGCTGGCATAGTCAGAACCCCCCTCCCTGCTGAGCAGGAGCCGGAGTAGGAGGCTTGGGGGCCTTCTGCCTACGGGGCCCATGACCCTGCCCCTTGGCCTGCTGGCCCTGTTGGGGAGCTGTAGAGGCCTGGTAGTGAGGGTAGGTTTTGCAGGCAGTGGTCTTCCTGAGGTAAAAGGTCTTTTTCCCCGAGCCCTTCTTCTTCTGAGAAGGAGCAGAGGTTTTCCTGGACAGCCTTGTCCGGGTAAGAGTCTCGGTCTCGAGTTCTGCAGCCTTTTCAGCCATGGGCTTGCCAAAGAGGTTTTCACCTCGACAAGGGACATCGACCAACTTGTCCTGTACCCAAGGCTCGAGGTCTGAGGATTGTAGCCAGGCCTGGCGGCGTGCACCGATGCCGGCCCCTGCTACTCGGGCCGAAGCCTCAAATCCATCATAGGCTGCTCAAGAGATAAACTTCGAGCACTCTCGAATACCAGAAGACAAAGCCTTGAACCTCTGCAAAGGTTCCTCGGAGAGACCAGCAGAGAACCCGGCAATCTCCTTTGCCAGGTCTCGAAGGTACATGCCCCATGTACAGCTGGTAGGTCTGGATGCGGCAAGCAAGCATAGAGCCTTGGAAGCACTTTCTACCGAGGGCATCCAGGTTCCGGGCTTCCCTGCCGGGAGGCACAGAGGAGTGTATCTTCTGACTCTTCAGACGATGCATGGCCGATTCCACAACCATGGAGTGGTGCGGCAGCTGTGCCTTTTGGAACCCGGGGCACTTGCAGACTCGATAGATGGAATCGACCCGCTTGCTCAGAACCGGCGTCGAGGCCGGCGCCTCCCACATGCGGAAGAGCAACCATTCCAGCATCGGAGGAACCGGTACAGTAAAGGCCTCCTTGAGAGGAGAGTCATACTGCAGGGCCTCGAGCTCTTCGGCTCGAGGCTCCTCCTCGGGGTCCGCAGGGAAGGCCAAGGCATTGGCCATATCCCGTACAAAATCCGAGAACCGGGTATCCTCCAGGGGGGACCTTGTCCGAGGCTCGGATCCCGGTGCTTTCGAAGGGACGCACCGGGTCCGGAAGGTGTCCAGGGACTCCTCTTCCTCGGTTTCACACGCCGATTCCTCCGAGGAGGAATCGAGCGGCTCCGAGTTCGCGGGCACCAATGCCATCTGTCCCGACAAAGAGGGTACCGGCGTCAACGACCTCGGTCCCAAACGGGAGGCCGAAGGTGATCTTGGCCGAGGATCAACTTGAGTTCGCATGGTCTCGAGGATCGGCACGGCCTCCGGTGTCGACTTGGACGTCGAGGTCCCGGTGGTCGGGGCAGATGCGCCGGTGAGACCAGCGATCAGCAACCGCTGCTGCTCCATGAAGGCAGACAATCTTCTCTCCAAGGCCGTCAACCTGAGTCCAAGTTCAGGAGACCCAGCAACCTCCGACTCGGGCCCCGACAGTGTCGTGCCCGATGTTGGCTCCCCCGGAGGAGAGTCCACGAGGACTACAGTACTCACATGACTCGGGGCCTTCGACTCTACATGAGGATGCTTTGCAGACCTCTCCGACTCCGAAGACCCGGGACGGCGATCGGGGCTATGCGAGCTGGCCCTCGTGGAGCCAAGAGCGTCCACCGATGCCGTCCTCACGGGATTCTTCTTCCTTCGGTGCACCCTCGAGGGGGACTCCCTCTCAGAGGTGCCCCGACGATGCTAGGGGTCAGACTCCCGAGACGTCAAGGCCTCTGACGAAGTCCGGACCCGTCCAGATGCAGAATCAGAAGATCCTCTCATGCTGGTGCTGACGGCTCCGCAATGCCTTCGAAGACATTTTGCCACAGGGACTATAGACCTTAAGATCATGGTCAGGCCCTAGGCACAGGAGGCAGCAGTCATGTGTGTCGGTGAGAGACATTAGTTTCTTGCACCAATCACACTTCTTAAAGCCACTGGCAGCCATCGGGGGAAAAAGGACCCCTGCAAGATCAAAAACTCGAGCTGCCAGGGAAAAGAAAAATTGTCGCGAACGCTGTCTCTAAGGACAAAAACTGAAGAGAGAGATCCGGGCTCGGCACCGGTGTACCAAATCCAGGTGGGAAAGGGAACCGACGTCGAACCGAAGAAAAAACTTGACTCAACGCAGGAAAATCCACTTTTTCCACGGGTGACAAGGAAACACGTCCATAGGGCTCTGCGGAAAAAAGAAGACTTAGCAAGATGGCACCTTTGGGCGGGAAGGGGACTGCGCATGCGTGCCTGCATTCCCAAAGGCTTTCTTTGAAAGCTGGGGAAATGCTCCGCATGGGGGCTCCGTCGGCGCCGATGTCACCCATATGTGAGGACTGACTTCCTGCTTGGTCCTGGAGAATCATACATGTGACACTCAATGCAAAAGACTGGAAAGACCCCATCTCGCTGCTGGACTGCTGTCTGCATCTTAGTTTTAAGTTTGTGTTTAGATCTTTAAGTTCTTTACTTACTAAGGGTTGCTATGGATATTTATACTAATAAAACTGTACCTAATACGTTTAATATACCTTGTTCACCTGAAGCTTAATTAATCTCAGGTGCTTAGTGTATGACTGATTTGGGTAACGAGTTTCACCTGAGAGCACCTCCTGTTTTTTAAGGCGTGTAAGTACCTATAAAGCTACGATTATTCCAGGGGTGGGTGGGTGTTGGGGAGGGAGGGAGGGAAATAACACTTATTAAGCACAGTTACTTACCTGTAACAGGTGATCTCTGGGAACAGCAGGAATAAGTCTTCACATATGGGTACGTCGGTACCGACGGAGCCTGCGTGGGAACGCTCCCCAGCTTCCCAAAAAGGAAAGCTTTTGGGAGCATCCCACAGCGCCTGCGCGCTGCCTTCCCGCCTTTCCTAACCGCCTCTCCCCAGTTCGAGTTTTAAAGCTGAGACAAAGAGAGAGAGGAAAGGAAAGATAGAGAGATACAACTCCTAGGGGAGGTGGGTGGGTTGTGAAGACTTATTCCTGCTGTTCCCAGAGATCACCTGTTACAGGTAAGTAACTGTGCTATCTCCAGGAACAAGCAGGAATGAGTCTTCACATATGGGGACTCCCTAGCTAGAGATGCTTGGGAGATCCCCAAGGTTATGAGACCCTGAGTAGGGCTCTACCTCCTCTTATGGATCTCAGGCATCCATCCAGGGAAGGAGGGCAGGAGTTGATTAAGAATGGAACAGGTGTTTGAGAACAGCCTGACCAAACAAGGCATCCCGGCGGGAGTCCTTGTCCAAACAGTAATGGGCTGTGAAGGTATGAACCGAGGCCCAGGTGGCGGCTCGACAGATCTGGTCGATGGACACAGAATTTAGATGAGCCATAGAGGTGGCCATGGCCCTCACACATTATGAGCTGTGACATGGCCCTCCAGAGAAAGATTCTTACTCTGGTAGGCGAAAGAAATACACTGAGCAATCCAATTGGACAGTGTCCTCTTAGAGACTGGAAGTCCTAAATGAGAGGGATCAAAGGCAACAAAGAGTTGAGAAGACTTTCTATGTTGCTGTGTCCTTTGTAAGTAAAAGGCAAGAGCCCTCTTACAATCCAGGGTATGAAGATTCCTCTCTGCACTTGATGCATGAGGACCTGGAAAAAAGACAGGTAAATACACCTCTTGATTAAGATGAAAAGGTGAGACCACTTTAGGCATAAAGTGTGGATTGGTCCTAAGGACTACCTATCATGATGGAACCTTGTATAAGGTGGATTAGCCACTAAGGCCTGCAGTTCACTGATGCGGCGAGCTGAGGTGACTGCAATGAGGAAAATAACCTTCCAGGAAAGAAATTACAAGGAGGTGGTGGCTAAGGGTTCAAAAGGAGGCTTCATAAGCTGACCAAGAACCAGATTTAAGTCCCATGCCACCGGAGGAGGCCCAATGGGAGGTTTAGTTAAAGTTAGGCCTCTCATGAATCTTGCAATAAGAGGATAAGAGGAAATAGGCTGTCCATTGATAGGCTTAAGGGATGCTGCAATAGCACTCAAATGGACCCTTACTGAATTTGTCTTAAGGCCTGCATTGGAGAGATGCAGGAGATATTCCAATAGAGAATTCAAAGGTAGTGCTAGAGGGTCAAGACCCTTCTCAGTACACCAAATGGAAAACCTTTTCCATTTAAAAGCATAGGAACGTCTAGTGGAAGGTTTTCTGGAAGCATGGAGGATATCCTTCATCTGCTGGGAAAGATTGCAACCTTGAAGGTCTAGGCCTTCAGTAACCAAGCTCTGAGGTGAAGGGACTTGGGGTTTGGGTGCCACAAAGTCCCCTCCTCCTGGGACAGAAGGTCTGGAGCAGCTCCCAAGTCTAGGGAGGGAGCTTGAGAGAGATGCAGAAGTAGAGGGTACCACACTTGGCATGGCCAGCGTGGAGCTATGAGGATCATAGATCCTTGATCCCTCTGGAGCTTGAACAGAGTCTTGGGAATTAAGGGAATGGGTGGAAAGGCATACAGGAAGTCTTGACCCCAGTGAAGGAGGAAAGCATCCTTGGCCTGAACTCCCTGACACGGAATTCTGGAACAGAATCGGGGAGGTTTGGCATTCCACGGACTTGCAAAGAGGTCTATGTCCGGGGTTCCCCACTCTTGAAAGATTCTGAGTACCTGGTCCATGTGCAGGGACCATTCGTGTGGAAGCAGAACTCGACTGAGTCTGTCTGCCCAAGAGTTTTGGATTCCTGGAAGGTATACGGCCAGGAGATGGATTTGATGCTCTCTGGAGAAGGCCCACAATCTTAAAGCTTCGTTGCAAAGCGACAGAGAGCCAGTTCCTCCTTGCTTGTTTATGTAAAACATGGCTACCTGATTGTCCGTATGAATGAGGACTGTCTTATTTATTTATTTATTTATTTATTTATGCTTTTCTTCTATACCGCTTTTTCCAAAGATCAAAGGCGGTTTACATTTAACATATAATGAACATGGTTTTACATTGAACAGTGTTTTTTCATAACTATGTACAATTAACTTTTCATGAACTTTTCATAACTATGTACAATTAACTGTCTTGTAGCTGAGCAGGGTATGGAAGACCTTGAGAGCTAGAAAAACTGCTCGGAGCTCCAAGTGGTTGATATGTAGAGAGGTCTCCTGTGGAGACCAAGTGCCCTGAGTGGAGAGGTCTTGCAGATGAGCTCCCCAACCTGTTTGGGAGGCATCTGTTGTGAGGGTTGCCTGGGGCAACAACTGTTGGAAGGGGGACCCCAGCAACAGATTTTGGGTAGATCTCCACCACTGGAGAGACCAAAAGAGGCGCCTGGAGGTTGCTATTTTGTCTGAGAGAGCCCCTGATGCTTGAGTCCACTGGGTGGACAAAGTCCATTGAGCTGCTCTCATGTGAAGGCGAGCATAGGGTACCACATGCACTGTGGATGCCATGTGGCCTAGCAGTTGTAGCATCTCCCGGGCAGTTAAATGGCTCTTTGACTGAATCTGGGAGGCTAACTGCACTAGGAGTAGGCAACGGGCCTGAGGAAGATAGGCCCTTGCAGTGGTAGTATCTAGCCAGGCCCCTATGAACTCTAGGGACTGAGTAGGGATGAGCTGGTACTTTGTGAGGTTTACCACAAGTCCCAGATACTGCAGAATGCGCCTTTTGCAGTCCAGGGAAGTCTGGGCCTCTGACTGAGATGGAGCTCGGATGAGCCAGTCGTCCAGGTATGGGAATACAAATATTCCCAGAGTGCGTAGAAATACAGCTACTACTGCCATGCATTTGGTGAACACTCTTGGAGCAGAGGCCAGACCGAAAGGAAGCACCCTGTATTGGTAATGCTTTCCTTGGAAAAGAAAACGGAGGAACCTTCTGTGAGATGGATGGATGAGGACATGTGTGTACGCATCCTTGAGATCTAGAGAACAAAGCCAATCCTGACTTTGAAGGTATGGAAGGAGAGTGCCCAGAGAAAGCATTTTGAATTTCTCCTTGCATAGAAATTTGTTCAATTCTCTGAGGTCTAATATGGGTCTGTAGCCCCCTGTTTTCTTTGGGATCAGAAAGTAGGGGGAGTAAAACCCTGACCCCTGTTGAAGAAGGGGTACTTCTTCTATTGCCCCTTGTGCAAGAAGGGTAGCCACCTCCTGACCTAGAAGGTCGAAGAGAGATGTTGGAGAATTGAAATGTCTCACCATGGTGTGGGGAGGAAGGTTTGAGAAATGAAGTTTGTAGCCCTCTCTTATGATGGAGAGGGTCCACTGCTCTGCTGTAATTTGCTCCCATCTGGGAGCAAAATGAGCTAACCCTTCCTGGAATGGTGAGAGGCTCTGGCTGTTTCAGAGCCAGAAAGGCTAGGTTCTCTAGCATTAAGTCAAAAACCCTGAGGAGGCTGAGTTTGCTGAGTTGCAGCAGCCCCTGTAGGCTTAGGCCTGGCCTGTTTAGGTTGCTGACGTTTAGCAGCAAAACGACCTGTAGATGATCGTTGGCCAAACGCAGGATGGAATCTGCCTTTCTTGAAAAAAGATTTCTTAAAAGGTTTTTTCTTGGCAGGAATGGAGGTTGACTTTGAAAGTCTATCCAAAGCAGAATTTTCTGCATCCATTTGAGTGGCCTTTATTTGCCAATCTTTGCCAAACAGGTTTTCACCTGTACAGGGAAGATTTCCCAAGCCATCCTGGACCCAAGATTCTAGATCAGAAGCCTGGAGCCAAGCAATTCTGCGAGCAGCTATGGCAATGGCCGAAGCTCTGCTGGCACCCTCAAAGGAGTCAAAAGCTGCATGGTTGGAAAACTTTGAAATATCCTGAGTATGCTTAAGCCAAATAAGAAATTCTTCCCTTTTATCCTCTGGAAGAAAAGGGAGGAAAGTGTGCAGCTTATCTGCAACTTCTTTCAGAAACATACCCATATAAAGACTATAGGAGTTGATTCTGGCAATGAGCATACTGGCTTGGAATATTTTCCTACCAAAAGCATCCAAGGTCCTGCATTCTCTTCCTGGAGGAGCAGAGGAGTGTCTTTTTGCACTCTATCTTTTTCATAGCTGACTCCACCACAATAGAATGGTGAGGAAGCTGTGTTTTATGAAACCCAGGACAAGGAGGGACACGGTACATAGTGTCCAATCTACGAGAATGAGGAGAGATAGTGAGAGGAGTCTCCCATAAGTCAATCATGTGATCATAAAGAATCTCATGAATTGGCAAGGTGACTGCCTCCTTAGGAGCCTTAGAATAACCTAAAATATTCAATTTTTTAGCTCTAGGCTCTGATTCAGAGGTTACTGAAATAGAAAGTCCTTTAGCCACTTCTCTTATGAAGTCTTGAAAGGACAAGTCCTCTGGAGGAGACATTCTTCTTTTTGGAGAAGGCGGCTCTTCAGGAAGGGCTATGGATACTTCAGAAGACTCCTCCGATGCATCAGAATCTTCGGAGGAATCAAAGTATCGACTGTCAGGGTGCTCTTCCAAAGCTCGATACGCATATTGAGCGGTATCGATATCGGGCGTCATCGGTACCGGTTCGATACCGATGGGCATCCCTGGACAGGGAACCGCTGCAGTCGGCATCCTGGTCGATGTTGATGCAGTCAGTACCGGTACCGACACTGGTGCCGGTACCGGAGCTGAAACCGACAACGGAGTTTGCTGTGGTATCAGCGGCGTCGCAGCTTGAATGAAGGCCGAGATAGCCTGCTGCATGGGTAGGACATTCTGATCCATCGACGCCATGAATGCCTGGAATTCGGTACCGGAAGGTTGCGCCGGTACCCCAGAGCATTCTAACAGGTGATCGGTCGAGGCCGTGCCATCGATATCAACCTGTAACCCCATAGGTGGAGCTTTGGAAGCCGGAGCTTCCCGCCGGGGTTGTTTTGCCGGTGCGGAATCCTCGAGGGCAAGCCCGGAGGCATCTTGATGCTTGGAAGGAGATCTACCCTTCGAGGACCGGCTGGATTTATGTTTGGTTACCTGAGATCCATGGGAAGAAGTAGAGGCCCTGGAAGACGTCGATGCCACTGAAGCTGCATCAGAGGGAAACAGCACATGGAGCTTGGCTGCTCGGTTCTGTAAACCTCGTTTGGACATCAAGGAGCAGGACGAACAATCCAAAATGGAATGGTCAGGACCCAAACATTTGAGACACCATCCATGGGTGTCGGTAACAGAAATAGTACCGCTGCACTTAGTGCATTTTTTAAACCCGGAGGCTGGTTTTTCCATGAGGAAAATTTCTCGTGAGGCCTAAGGCCCAAAAGAGGAAAAACACACTAAGTGAGGGAAAAATATGTGGTTTTTTTTTTATAAGAAAAGAAAGACCGGCGGTACCGGTCCGACGTCGGGGAAGGCAGACGCGCGACCAAAGAAATAAAATAAAACAAAGAACTCCTTCAGCGGTGACAGAAACACGACCTGCTGGCTCCGCGGAAAAGAACTGGGGAGAGGCGGTTAGGAAAGGCGGGAAGGCAGCGCGCAGGCGCTGTGGGATGCTCCCAAAAGCTTTCCTTTTTGGGAAGCTGGGGAGCGTTCCCGCGCAGGCTCCGTCGGTACCGACGTACCCATATGTGAAGACTCATTCCTGCTTGTTCCTGGAGATAAAGAGGGCTGCTACACAGTACCCCATCTTGTGCTGCCGAGGTAAGCTATATTTTGATTTGATTTAAATTATAGCTCTTTGCTGCTGCTAGGCTCTAGCTTATTATGAAATTTAAACTACAAGCTCTATGCTGGGTTCTAAATTTAAATTTAAAAAACAGAAGAGAGATTTCTGGTTAAACTAAAAGTACTTTGCTGATGTTAGACCCTGAGTGACTATTAAATTTAAACTACAAGCTCTCTGCTGGGTTCCAAATTTAACCAGAAAGCTCTCTTCTGTGTTTTAAATTTAAACTTAAACTGCTGCTACTAGGCCCTGACTGATTTAACAAAAAAATAGTGAGTTCACAAATTAATTAGCTTTAATACAAAGAATTCCTTTCAGAAAATTCCCAGAAGTATATACTCACAATTGCAGATCTCTCTCCAGAAGTAACAGTCCCCTTTTCTAGCCCTTCAAGACTCAAGCCTCAATCTGACTGGGTTCAGGATTGTCAGGTAACTTGCTTGGAATAAATCTTAATGTTTACATTGGGTAGTAAGGAACAAGGAGAGCATTAAGATTAAGTGAGGATTCCAGTGCAATAGGTGCAATGTGTTAAAAGCAGAATGTTTAATCAGATCCAGGTCCAGACTAGGAGCCAGTACTGCTCATACAGCAAAGGGGGTGACATGATGAGACGCCTCTGCAGCTCATTCAAAATACTGCAGTGGAACTCCTGTATAACACAATCTGTTTCATTGATATTGTGGGACACTTGCAGACAAAGAGCTGAAATAGTCCAGATAGTTTATTACATTGTGGCAGGTGCAGGCCTGTGATCCACAGTGTCTGACATAAGCAGGCAGGCCTAACTAGCTTGACCTGTAAATGAAGCCTGCGGAGAGGCTCATAGGAATTGCACATCCCCCAACATGCTGCTATTGTAGGATAGAACTCTGCAAGAGTACTAAACTAACTTAGATAAGCAAAACTGAGAGATGGAAAAATATAGAAAAATATGTTTAAGAGTTACTGATAAGAAAGTACATCTGCAAGGAATATAATTGGGATTGCTGACAGATGAGTTGCAGAGCCCTGCTCCCCTGCATGCACAAATTGGCTCTATGGCCTTGAGAGTATGAAAGTAACAAGTTGATGAACTGGCCATTGTAATTGGGACTAGAAGGGGGGTATGCAGGTGCCGAGCCCACTGAAGGAACATAATTGGATAATCTTAACAGTACCGGCACCAATGGAAGGGGTACGGGAGGTACGGGAGAGTACCGGGACCAATGAAATGTTTTTCTATACCTAGAATGGAACAGAAGTCTATAAAAGTTGTTGTAATGCTAGAAAACTTTGCTCAGCCATTTTGAAATTGACATTGCTTGAGACTTGTGCACAAATAAATGATTTGGACCTTCTGAACAGACTCCTGGTATCATTGGTTTGTCTGCGCTTTGCTGCTACAACATAAACATAAACATAGTTTATTACCACAGTATATATCAGTTTTTCATGCCTTGGTGTCTCATCACTTGTTTGTTCCTCTTTTTTTTGCTTAGGAAAATCCAAGCAGTAAAATCTCTTTGGAAAGGAGGACTTGAAGATCCTTACCATTCATTAATCCACATGAGTGACTCCAGACTATATAAAATACATCAGTTAAGATCCTATATGGAGCTAGAAAACTTGCTCATGTCATTTCCCTCCCTGGTTAATAAAAGTATCAGTAGCTAGTGCCGTTCATAAAGTCATCTCGTATACTGGACTGCCACATTACTGTGCATCTTTACTGCCGCCGCATACTTCCATACTTTCTGGCAGTTTTTCACATTTCCTCAGCTGCAATTACCCTCCCCCTGAGGTTACTCCACTCTGAGGACATACAGAGGATGTTTTACTATGTTATGGAAGGGCTCCCTCCAGATGTTAGAAGTGAGCAAATCCATTTCTAAATTCAAGATAGCCCTACAATCCAATTTTCTCCGCTGCACTTCTTTAGGTCAAATATAATTAGCCATCCCATTCATCTATTTTCAGTCAAGGTAGGCCCCACTGTGCTATGGTTTCAGCTGTGCCTCTTTAGTCTGTTTCTTTTATGGAAGGTTTCCCATACATCTGTGTTAGTTATTCATGTGCATCTTGTGTTTGTTTTGAAATTTATGTCTATCAACTTTATTTTAAACCGCCTTACTGTTACTAATGAAGGTCAGTAGGCCACAAAGCTAAGCATCAGACAAAAGATAGAAACCAAACATTCTAGCTCGTAATATGTTTAGGTTCATGTAGGATGTTAAATTTCTCATAGGCTATTCCTCAGTCTAATCTACATATTATGCCTTACTAACCCTGCAGCTAAGTAGAATAAAAAGACTGTTCGTTCGAAATTCTCACCATCCACATGATTTCTGATGTAGTGCACAGCTTCTGGCATCACAGCATGATCTTCATTAGAGTATCGTTGATTACTGAAATATAAAACACATCACTATGAAATTCTTGGGAAAAGGAAGGAGGGGGGGGGAGAGAATTAAAAGCTGGCATGATATAAGGTGAGTTAGTATGAAATGTCCTCATTGGTCCAGACGATTACTTTCATTCTGGCATCAAATAGCTAGATTAGATTTTTTTTTGCCCATTCAAAAACAGCTCAAGGCAGCACAGACAAAGGAACACATGCCGTGGCCTAGTGGTTGGGGCAAGGTACTTCAGACCGGAAGGTCGGGGGTTCAAATCCCACTAGAGGACAGCAACCTTGGGCTGGAAGGACTGGGGTTTCAAGTCCCACAGGTGCTCCTTGTGGTCTTGGGCAAGCCACTTAACCCTCCATAGCCCATGTTCCCTGTAAAATAGTTATCTCCAAGTTATAATGCCCTGTTCAATGTAATTTCAGTTTGTTCAATGTAAACCACACTGATGCAGAATAGCGCGGTATATAAGAGAAAGTAAATAAATAAAAATAAAATAAATAAATGCCCAAGGTACACATTGAATGACAAGTTTCCTGTCTTCCAGTATTAACACCCTTAGACGTATGGCAACGCTCCAGCCCCATAAGCAATTTTATTAACGGCTTAATCATACAAAGATTCCGTGGCTATGCCTGGTGTTAGAAAATTATTATAGAGCTTTCTAGAAAAGCATAAATGCTTTCCATTGCACATGTGCAGTAGTTCCGGTGTTGATATGGTCACACTGCTTCATCAGTTTAATTTAATTTAATTTCTTACATTCTGCCCAACCACTAGTTCAGAGTGGCATACAATAGCAATAAACAATACAAAAAACAATGACAATGACAAGAAATACAAAAACAATATCAGGATTACAATTAATCATCAGTACAAAAATATTTTATAATTAATCAAGTATTCAAAGACTCTTGAAAGTTGACATGTGATGCTTCCATACCCAACTCCAAATGAAGTTTAGGCCATAATAAGGGGGCTACCCACTTGAAAGCTCTTCTTGCCTGAACCTTATAATTTGAATTTTAACGCTGATGGAATTTTCAATTTATTTCTATGAATGGCTTGAGTAGACTTTACTAAGCATAAACTTTGAAACTACGTACAATTAACCTTTAAAACGATATACAGTTAACATATCATGACTATGTACAATATGTTGTGTATGCGCAGAATAGTCTCCCAGTGGAGGTAGTAGAGACAAGGACAGTATCTGAATTCAAGAAAGCATGGGACAAACATAGAAGATCTCTAAAGGAAAAAAGGGGACTATTGTAGTTGATATGGAAGGGAAGACTAGACAGGTCTTTTCTGCCCTCATGCTTCTAATTTTCTAATTTGAAAGCCAGAACTTCCAGGATAGCGTTCTCAGACATGCTTTGCATTTGACGCACATATGAACAAAATACAAACTTTGAAATGCCTGTATGCAAAATGCTAGAAGTCTAAAAATAAGATGTCAGAGTTAGAACACACAGCACTGAATAAAAGGTTAGATGTAATCGGTATCTCAGAGACCTGGTGAAAGGAGGACAACCAATTGGACATTGATACCTGGGTACAAATTATATTGCAATGAAAGAGTAGATCACACAGATGGAGGGGTGGTGCTATTGTGTCTTATTCACAATGTTAGAGAGAACATGTAATCAAACAGGGTAAGTTCTGCAGGAAACAAAATACACTGGAGAATCTCTATAGCTAGACATTCCATATGAAAAGGGATAGATGATGGCAGTGGATGACAAGATGCTAACAGAAATTAGGGAAACTAACAAAATTTCAATATCATATGGATACGGAAGTTGGACAGTGAAAAAGACAGACAGGAAGAAAATTGAGGCCTTTGAATTATGGTGCTGGCAGCAAATACTGCTTATACCATGGACCATCCAAAGAACAAGCCAGTCAGTACTAGAGGAGATTAATCCTAAGCTTTCTTTAGATGCTCAGATGACAAGACTTTGTCTTTCGTACTTTGGACACATCATGCGAAGAGAGAGATTAGAGAAAGACATCAGGCTTGGCAAGATAGAAGATCAACGCAAAAGAGGAAGGCCAGCAATAAGATGGATCAATACAATAATAGCAGCTACGGGTACCAGTCTGTCAACAATGAGCCGCCTGACTGAAGACTGAACACAATTTAGGACAACTATCCTGAGAGGATTACCATGAGTCGACACCAACTCGATGGTACTTAAAAACAACAATATTTACAAGACTAATAACGAGTGATTTCAATTACCCAGTATCAACTGGGTCAATGTCACATTAAGACATGCTAGGGTCAGTGTATCAATGGTTTCAGTCCTATAAATCGGACTGTGTGCAACAAGGAGAAATTTCACTTACCGTTATTTTCCTTTCCTGGAATACTGCTAGACCAGTCCAAACGGGTTGTGTCCCCCTGCCAGCAGATCCTGGAGACAGAGAATTCTACCAGAGCTCTGATAGGTTGGAGTCTGGTGACATAGTCCTGCCCTTAGGGGTCTCCCTCAGTATTGTCTGTAAAGCTAACTCAAACGTGAACTGCAACTTAACCCCAAGACCACACCTAGTGGATTCGGATTCAACTATGTACAAGGGAGCTGAAAGTATCCCCAGAACTGAAGGCTGCTACCAAAGATAACACAGCCATCGATCACCCATGGTGAGGCATACTGACAAGAATGTAACAGCGGCCGGCGGCTCCACCGCAACAGCAGCACTGCAACGGACAGCAGGGTGGGTCCTGGACTGGTCTAGCAGTATTCCAGGAAAGGAAATTAACGGTAAGTGAAATTTCTCCTTCCAAGTCATACTGCTAGACCAGTCCAGACAAACGGGCAGTACCCACGCTACCTGCTTTTAAGAGAGAGGGGGGGGGGGGTTTCAAAGCCGCCGACAGCACTGCAGCTCCAAAATGAACCTCCTGTCGAGCGTGAACGTCCAATCTATAGTGACGGACAAAAGTGGATGATGACGACCAAGTCGCCGCCCGGCAAATGTCGAGAGGAGCTACCCGAGAACGCTCGGCCCAAGACGTCGCTTGAGCCTTAGTGGAGTGAGCTCGGAGCCCTGCCAGAACCGGCTTTCCTTGCAGTATATAAGCTGCCTCAATAGCTCCTCGTAACCATCTAGAAATGGTGGATTTGGAGGCTGCGGACCCCCGCCGAGGACCCGCAGACAGGACAAAAAGATGATAGGTCTTACGGAAAGCGTTCGTGACCTTAAGATACCGATAAAGAACCCTCTTCAGCTCCACCGCATGCAACTGACGATGGCGACCGGAACACTGCTCTTTTGCAAAGGAAGGTAAGAAGAGGCTGGTTGACATGAAATGGAGTAAGCACCTTAGGCAAAAAGGAAGGGACAGTTCGGAGAGAAACTCCCGCCGAAGAAAACAAGAGATAGGGGTCTCGACAAGAGAGAGCCTGAAGTTCGGAAATCCGACGTGCCGAGGTTATGGCTACTAAGAATACTGTCTTCAGCGTTAAATCCTGAAGGGAACATGCTTTCAGGCGCTCAAAGGGAGGAGCAACTAGGGCACGGAGGACAAGAGCGGATCTTAATATGTACACCTTAGAGGAAAGGCGGGATAGAGGTGATATGATTGAGATGTTTAAATACCTCCGTGGCATAAATGTTCAGGGAGAGAGCCTCTTTCAATTGAAAGCAAGTTCTGTGACGAGGGGACATGGGATGAGGGTGAAGGGAGATAGATTCAGGAGTGATATGCGGAAATATTTCTTTACGGAAAGAGTAGTGGATCCGTGGAATAGTCTCCCAGTGGAGGTGGTAGAGATGAGGACAGTAACTGAATTCAAAAAAGCATGGGACCAACACAGAGGATCTCTAAAGGTAAAAAGTGGACTGTTGTAGTTATGGAAGGACAGACTAGATGGGCCTTGTGGTCTTTTTCTGTCATCATGTTTCTATGTTTCTATGTTTCTAAGAGCGAGATCCCAAGCAGGAACTAATGGACGTATCGGGGGCCGTAAGGTCTTAACCCCTTTTAGAAAATGTGAAACGTCCACATGCAAGGCGATAGAACATCCCGCTATTGGCCCTCGAAAACAAGCCAGAGTGGCTACCTGCACGTGCAAAGTCCCGAGTGCCAGACCCTTATCCAGACCGGCCTGCAGAAAGGACAGAATATCCGGGATGCTGCAATGCCAGGGCGAGATCTGACGTAGCGAACACCAAGTGTCAAAGAGGAGAGACCATCTGACCCCCAGTCAACAATTGTTTGAAAAAACGAGCATCAGGAGAGCTGTCAGGCCCCAAAAAAGCAGAGAAGAGAAAACTGCTTCCCGCCAAAAAACAGAGCTCCGCGGCGATTCAAAATGGCCGCCGGCAAACTGAAAATACTAAAAAGGTGAAAATAAACAAGAAACTAGTGAAAACTGGAGCCAAAAAGACAAGACTGGAGGGAGGAATGGTGCAGCAATGACAAGGATGTCCAAAAATTCAAAATATTCAAAAAAACTCGAACGTGCTGCCACGGAGCTGCAGGAGCCGGGGAGAGAGAAGGAAAGACTGTACTCACAGTACCGGCAGTGCAGAGAAGTCAAGGACCGCTGCCGATAACGTTGTCAGATGCCAGACCACTAAAATCATGACCATAAACATGATTTTAGGGGGCCCTTCGTCCAGCTAACAAGCCCTCATGGACAGATGCTGGGGATTCTTCCTGTCAGCGAGCTCTACTGTGTCAGAAAACAGGAGCTCAGCTGAAGACACCCTGGTGCACAGTGAACTATACTGGCAACAACAGGTAAGTCGAAATATTATTCCCCAAAGGGATTCTAAATGAATTTAAACGATTTTGAGGGAAAAAAACAACAAAAGCAACCAGTTCTGCTGGAGACAGAGAAATACTGAGGGAGACCCCTAGGGGCAGGACTATGTCACCAGACTCCAACCTATCAGAGCTCTGGTAGAATTCTCTATCTCCAGGACCTGCTGGCAGGGGGACACAACCCGTTTGTCTGGACTGGTCTAGCAGTATGACTTGGAAATTCAGAATGGGCAAGAAACATCTTCATCCTTTAAACAGCAGCAAGGTATCCCGCAAGGGTCTTCCCTGTCTGCACTACTATTTAATCTATACCGTCAACCAATTTGTAATAACTTTAAAAAAATTCAGAGTGAGATGATATATCTATGCGGAAGGGTGTCCAGTCTTGCTCCTATGAACTCCATGTTCTGTGAGGGGTGCAAAGCGGACTTTGCGAAGTTAATGACAAACCCCAGATGCTGAAGAGCGACAGTGCGGAGGGTGGCTTGATTGGTCTCCTGTGGAGACTGACCCCTGATGAGCCAGTCATCCAGGTATGGAAAGACAGAGTCCTTGAATCCTGAGATAAGCTGCCACCACCGACAGGCATTTGGTGAGAACCCTGGGGGCGGAAGTTAGGCCAAAAGGGAGTACCCTGTACTGGTTTCCTCCCACTACAATGGTTTCCTCCCACTACAAAATCGGAGATATTGTCTGTGGTCTGCATGAATAAGGATGTGAGTATAAGCATCCTTTAGGTCATCAGAACATAAGACATGCCATACTGGGTCAGACCGAGGTCCATCAAGCCCAGTATCCTGTTTCCAACCGTGGCCAATCTAGGTCATACGTACCTAGCAATATCCCCAAAAGACAGGTTCCACAATGCTTGTACTGGGTCAAGCATTGATATCCTGGGTCCCTTTTTAATAGTGGTTTATGGACCTTTCCTCCAGGAACTTGTCCAAACCTTTTTTAAACCCAGCTATACTAACAGCCCTTACTACATCCTCCGGTAACAGATTCCAGAGTTTGATTACACGTTGAGTGAAAAAATATTTTCTCTTATTTGTCTTAAATAGTTTACCCTGTAGCTTCATTACATGTCCCCTAGTCTTCCTATATTCTGATAGCGTAAACAATTGATCCACGTTTATCCATTCCACTCCATTCATTAATTTATACACCTCTATCATATCTCCCCTCAGCCGTCTCTTTTCCAGGTTAAAGAGCCCTAACCTTTTTAGCCTCTCTTCATAGGAGTAGCCTTCCATCCCCTTCACCAATTTGGTTGCTCTTCTCTGTACTTTTTCTAATAACGCTATGTCCTTTTTAAGATACGGTGACCAGAATTGCACACAATATTCAAGGTGCGGTCGTACCATGGAGCGATACAGAGGCATTATAATATCCTTTGTTTTATTCTCCATCCCTTTCCTTATGATACCTAGCATTCTATTTGCTTTCTTGGCCGCCGTTGCACACTGGGCGGAGGGTTTTAACATGTTATCCATGATGACTCCTAAATCTTTTTCCTGGGTGGTGGTTTCTAATGTGGAGCCTTGCATCGTGTAACTATAGTGTGGGTTGTTCTTTCCTAGGTGCATAACTTTGCACTTGTCCACATTAAATTTCATCTGCCATTTGGATGCCCAGTCTTCCAATTTATCCAGAACCTCCTGCAGTTTTCCACAATCCACTTGGGTTTTAACAACTTTAAACAGTTTTGTGTCATCTGCAAATTTGATAACCTCACTAGTTATTCCCTCTTCCAGGTCATTTATGAATATGTCAAAAAGTAGCGGACCCAGTACAGATCCCTGGGGTACTCCACTATTCACCTTTTTCCATTGGGAATATTGGCCATTTAGCCCTACTCTCTGCTTTCTATCTTTTAACCAGTTCCCGATCCACAATAGTACACTGCCTCCTATCCCATGACATTTTAGCTTCGCCAAAAGTCTCTGATGGGGGACCTTGTCAAAAGCTTTCTGAAAGTCCAGATACACTATATCAACCGACTCACCTTTGTCTACCTGTTTATGCACACCTTCAAAAAAACATATCAGATTAGTAAGACAAGATCTTCCTTGTCTAAAGCCATGTTGGCTGTCTCCCATTAGGCCATGACTATCTACATGCTGTGTAATTTTGTTCTTTATGATGGTTTCTACCATTTTCCCTGGTACTGACGTCAGACTCTCCGGTCTGTAATTTCCCGGGTCACCCCTGGAACCCTTTTTAAAAATTGGTGTTGGTGATTATCTGCGGAAGTGTTGGTCGGAGTATGTGCTGTATAACGAGGAGACAGCGAGTTCAGTAGCAACTTTTTGGGAAGCGGGTAAGGCCGTTCTACGAGGACATATCATAGCCTATGTCACCGCAGAGAAGCGTAGGGTTAATAATGATATTCTTAGACTGACTTGCGACCTACGCAACGCAAAGGCCCAGGCAATTCGCCGGGCGAGTGGCGTCCCCCCATATGTGGCTATCCAGAAGCAATTGAATGCCTTGTTGCAAGAGAGAGCAATCCAATCGCAACAGTATTACCGCCATCAATTTTTCCGCTACGGAGGTAGGTCGGGCAAACTGTTGGCGCGGTTAATACGGGATAGGGCGGGTCCCCGTGGAGTGACGGTCATTCGGGATGCGGAGGGCCGGCAGCATACGCGAGGTGACGCAGTAGCCTGTGTGTTTCGCTCCTTCTATGAGCAGCTGTATAGACAAGAAGATGGGGATGCCGATCAAGTAGCAGCTTTCCTGCAAAGACTTTCCCTCCCTCGGCTTTCGGACGAGCATAGGACAGCGTTGAATCAGCCGATCACAGGGGGGGAGGTACAAAAAGCGATTCGCGCTGGAACCTCACACAAGGCCCCTGGCCCTGATGGCTTTACCTATGAGGCCTATAAGCTGTTGGAGATTGCGTGGGTGCCCACGCTGGTGGCGGTCTATGAGGAGGCGGGGGCCTCAGGCATATTTACGCGTGATATGCGCACTGCTAGTATTAGTTTAATTCCTAAAGTCGGGAAGGACCTGGAGGACCCGGCCTCCTACCGCCCTATCTCTCTGATTAATGTGGACTTGAAGCTGTTTGCTTCGGTCCTGGCGAACCGGCTTCAATTATTTCTACCAGCCTTGATTGGACGCCATCAGGCGGGCTTTGTCAAGGGGCGGGAGGCTTCGAGTAATATTGGCAGGGTGCTCTTGGGAATTGAGAAATGTCTGCTTCATCGCGAACCATTGATCCTCGCCAGCTTGGACTCGGAAAAGGCGTTTGATCGGGTCTCTTGGAACTATATGTTCGCAGCCCTACAGAATTTTGGTTTTCAGGGGCAGTTCCCGCAATGGCTCCGGGCAGTTGTTGACACAGGGGGTGGGTCTTCCCAACCGTTTACCTTACACAGAGGGACGCGGCAGGGGTGTCCTCTTTCCCCACTGTTGTATGTTCTCCAGCTGGAACCCTTGTTAGTTGCCTTAGCCGAGTCACCCCTTATACAGGGCATCGAATGGCGTGGGGGGGGCATTAAGGTGAGTGCTTTTGCAGACGATCTTTTACTCTGCCTTACTGATCCCGAGAAGTCTCTGCCAGAGGCCCTACGCCTTATTGAGAGCTTTGGTAGTTTTTCGGGGCTCCGCATCAATCGTTTGAAGTCTCTGGTTTTGGATGTGGCTAATCAGTCGCGTCCAACGTGGTCGGGGGTCTTTCCATTAACTTGGGCATCTGGACACATTCGGTATCTGGGTGTCCACATCCCAGCACATCCCCGGAATCTTTATGAGGTCAATGTTCGGCCTCTCCTCCTGTCCACGATCGCTAATCTCCAGAAGTGGAAGGCCCTCCCGCTCTCGCTCATGGGCCGGATAGCCCTAGTGAAAATGGTGGAATGGCCGCGTTGGCTTTACCTCTTACGGCAACTGCCTTTGTGGGTAACTCGCAGAGACTTAACGGAGCTGCATAAACGGTTGGGTTGGTTTATTTGGCAGTCGAAGCGGCCTCGGATAGCGTTGGCAGCGCTTATGCGACCGGTAAGTGAGGGGGGTGTGGGTTGGACCTCCCTCAGGACTTATAATCTTAGCTATCTAGCGCGCAGGGTGAGCGATCTCGTCATGGGTAACGAGGAGCGCCTCCCTATATCTCTTCTCGATCAGGTCTCTGAATCTTGGCATCGCGTGTACTTGCTACACTGCGGGGGCTCGTCGCTACCGGCGTTTTGGAAGGAGTCGACTTACTTACGGATGCTTCGGTTGGTCTGGCGAATTGTCTGTCGTTCTCGCGGGCAGCGTTGGTCGACCACGGACTGCCTCCCTTTGCTTGGGAACCGTAGCTTTGTGCCTGGCAGAGGGGGGGGAGTGGCTCGGGCCTGGCAGCAGGCCGGAGTGGAATACTTGGGACAGCTGCGGATGGAGACCTCCGACCAATTGGACTCCTTCACGCAATTATGTGGGCGTTATCATTTGCAGAGGACAACCTTCTATTTTTATTTGCAAGCTCGCCACTATGTGGCTAGCATGGCGAGGGATGGATCGCCCTGGTCTAGCACAACTAGTCTTTGGCTGCTGATGGGCCGACTGCAGGAGTCTACGTCTGCCAGTGCGCTGCGGGCTGAGTTGGCTCTCCCGGCAACTTTGCAATGTTTGTCTCCTCTGGTGGCCCGCTGGAGGAGCGATGGGCTGGAGGGCCTTACCGTGGAGACTCTGGGACAGGCTTTTCGACAGCTCAAGGGTCTGGTGGAGGCTGTGCGCTACCGTGAATTGCAATTTAAGCTGTTGTGGAGGGCTTATATCTCGGAGGTGCGAGCGAAACGGATGGGTATCGTGTCGGTGGATGTGTGCAGTCTCTGCAAGGTGGAGGTGGGAACCTTGTTACATAGATTTTGGTCCTGCCCCCTTATTCAATTATTTTGGGAGGGCGTGGGGAAAAACATTGGTCATTGGACAGGAGTACAGTTTCCCCTTCACCCGCTCTGGTGCTTGTTCCACCTGGCTTGCCCGGGGGCCCAGGGTGCACAACCCTAGCGCCAGCTTTATGAGAAAGGTTTCTTAGTGGCCAAGCGCTGTATTTTACGCCATTGGCTGTCTGACTTGGGGCCGGGTTTGGAGGAATGGGAACGCCACCTCCGAGAATTAATGCAGATGGAGTGTCGCACTGCCAAACTGCTTGGGCCTAAGCCCTGGGAACAATTCCAAGCAATTTGGGAGCCCCTGTTTGGCTCTGTTAAGTGGGTCTCCGATGAGCATTCAGAGGGTTGCCCTGGGAGTCACGCATCTTAGGGACCTTGACAGTGGGGAGAGCCTTGGATACGCCAGTATGACGCGCTGGGAGTGGTTCTCGTGGTCTCTCTACTGGGGTAAGTGGTAGGGCTTGGGGAAGTTCGGGGTAGGGGTGGGGGGGGCTTATAGGGTGGGTGGAGGGGAGATGGGGGAGGGCGGGGGAGTATGGGAGGGGTGGATTTGCTCTTATGTCCTATTATTGCTGTTTTGGGTCAGACCCCTGTGAGTCTGCTTTTGCTTTGGGGTCCATCAGGGATCTCGAGTATTTAGCTGCAACGGTTAGGGGTTACCCCTGTCTGACTGTTACTTTCCTGTACGGCGCCTCCCGAGCGGGATACACTTTGTAGCTGAGTGCTATTCTATACTTCTCTGTTAGCCTTCGTACTTGTTCTGATTTAGTAGCATGATGGACCTCCCTGGTTGGGAGGGCCTTAGTCACTGTTTGTTTATATATATGAAAAACAATAAAAATGATTTTACCTAAAAATTGGTGTTACGTTGGCGACCCTCCAATCTTCAGGTATTAGAGATGATTTTAATGAAAGTTCACAGATTACCAATAGCAGGTCTGCAATCTCATATTTCAGTTCTTTCAACACTCTGGGATGTATACCATCCGGCCCAGGTGATTTGCTACTATTCAGTTTATCAAATAGTTGTAATATATCTTCCCGGTGTAGCGATATTTCTCTCAATTCCTCTGCAGTATCACCTTTAAATACCACTTCAGTCTTGGGTAACATCCCTACATCTTCCTCAGTAAAGACCGAAGCAAAGAATTCATTCAGTCTCTCCGCTATAGCCTTGTCTCCTCTTACTGCCCCTTTTACCCCTCTATCATCTAATGGTCCAACTGACTCTCACAGGCCTTTTGCTACGAATGTACTTGAAAAAGTCTTTATTTCGTGTTTTTGCTTCCGTAGCAAGTTTCTTCTCAAATTCCCGCTTTGCTTGCCTTATCAATGCTTTGCATTTAACTTGCCAGTGCTTGTGCTGTTTCCAGTTTTCATCATTTGGCTCTTTTTTCCATTTCCTGAAGGTTGCTTTTTTGGCAGCAACAGCCTCTCTGACCTCACCTTTAAACCATGCTGGCAGTTTTTTGGACTTTCTTCCACTTTTCTTAATGCGTGGAATACAGCCGGTCTGGGCTTCGAGGATAGTATTTTTAAATAACACCCAAGCTTGCTGTAAGTCTTTAACCTTTGGAACCGCTCCTTTTAGATTTTTCCTAACTATATTCCTCATTCTATCATAGTCTCCCTTTCGAAAGTTAAAAGGTAGTACTGTGGATTCCTTTACTATCTGTCCTCCACTAATTAAATCAAACATGATCATACTATGATCACTATTGCCAAGTGGTCTAAGGAGCATAGCCAATCTCCCTGCTGGAGATAGGGCAGCAGGATTCCAAGGGTAAGCATCTTGAACTTTTCCCTCTCCAGGAACTTGTTGAGATTCCACAAGTCTAGGATGGGCCTGAGGCCTCCTGTTCTTTTTGGTACTAGAAAGTACCTGGAATAGAAGCCTTGACCTCTCAGGTGGTGAGGCATCGGTTCCACCGCCTGTTCCTTTAGAAGACTTGCTAACTCCTGCAGGAGTAAATCCCTGTGCAGAGGGAGTCTTGGAGGCTCCCCTGGAAAGTAGGAGGGAGGTACCTTTTGGAAGTGGAGGAGATAGCCCCTCTGGACTATGCTTATCACCCAGGTATCCCTTGTTACGGCTGACCACCTGTGGGCAAACAGGGTCAGCAGGCCTCCTGTGCTGGGAGGGGCCAGCTGAGGAGGAGAGGCTATGCCACTGGAGTCAAAACCCTGCTCCCTGCTGTGCAGAAGCCGGAGCAGGTGGCTTGGGGGTTTTCTGCCTACGGGGCACATGTCCCTGCCCCTTGGCCTGCTGGGAAGCTGTGGAGGCCTGAAAATGAGGGTATGATTTGTAGGCAGATGACTTCCTCGGGTAAAAGGTCTTGTTTCCCCGAGTCCTCCTTCTTCTGAGAAGGGGCAGAGGTTTTCCTGGACAGCCTTGTTCAGGTGAGAGTCTCGGACTCGAGTTCCGCAGCCTTTTCAGCCATGGGCTTGCCAAAGAGGTTTTCACCTCGGCAGGGGACATCGACCAACTTGTCCTGCACCCATGGCTCAAGGTCCGATGACTGTAGCCAAGCCTGATGGCATGCACCGATGCCGGCCGCGGCTACACAGGCCGAAGCCTTGAAGCCATCGTAGGCTGCTCGAGAGATAAATTTAGAGCACTCTCGGATCACTGATGACAGGGCCTTGAACCTCTGCAAAGGATCCTCGGAGAGACCAGCAGAAAACCCGGCAATCTCCTTTGCCAGGTCTCGAAGGTACATGCCCATTTATAGCTGGTAGGTCTGGACACGGCAAGCAAGCATAGAGCCCTGGAAGCACTTTCTACCGAGGGCATCCAGGTTCCGGGCCTCCCGGTCGGGAGGCACCGAGGAGTGCATCTTCTGACTCCTCAGCTCGAGGCTCCTCCTTGGGATCCGTGGGGAAGGCCAAGGCCTTGGCCATGTCCCGCACGAAATCCGAGAACCAGGTGTCCTCCAGGGGGGGGGGGGGGGGGGGACCGTCTCCCAGGTTCGGACTCCGGTGAGTCCGAAGGGACACACCGGGTCCAAAATGTGTCCGGGGACTCCTCATCCTCCGTTTCCCAGCCCGACTCGGAGGAGGAATCGAGCGGCTCCGGTCGGGCAGGCACTGATGCCATCCGCCCCGACGTTGAGGGTACCAGCGTCGACGACCTATGTCCCGAACGGGAGGCTGAGGGAGACCTTGGCAGAGGATCGACTCGAGAGCGCATGGACTCGAGGATCGGCTCGGCTTCCGGAGTCGACTTGGACGTCGATGTCCCAGTGGTCGGGGCAGATGCACTGGTGAGACCGGCGATCAGTGCCTGCTGCTGTTCCATGAAGGCAGCCAAGCTGCTCTCCAAGGCCGTCAACCTGAGTCCGAGCTCAGGAGACTCAGCAGCCCCTGACTCTGGCCCCGATGTCGGCTCCCACAGAGGAGAGTCCACGAGGACTACAGCACTCATACACGAGGTTGTTTTGCAGGCCTCTCCGACTCCGAAGACCCGGGACAGCGGTCGGGGCTATGCGACCTGGCCCTCGAGGAGCCAAGTGCGTCCACTGACGCCGCCCTCGCGGGTTTCTTCTTCCTGCGATGCTCCCGCGAGGGAGACCCCCTCTCAGAGGATCCCCGGCAATGCTTGGGATCGGAATCCCGAGACGTCGAGGCCTCTGACGAAGTCCGGGCCCGGCCGGACGCGGAGTCAGAGAAGATTTTTCCATCAGGTGCTGCCGACTCCTCAACGCCTTCGAGGACATTTTCCCACACGGACCACAGATCATCGGGTCATGATCAGGTCCGAGGCAGCGGAGGCAGCAGTCTTGTGTGTCGGTGAGAGACATGAGTTTCTTACACCGATCACACTTCTTAAAAAAAAATGGCGCGAATGCTAGTCACGAAGGACAAAAACCGAAAAAAGAAGTCCGGGCTCGATACCAGTGTACCGGCCTGAGGCGGGAAGGGGAAACCGGCGTCGAACCGAGAAAAAACACGAAAAATCAACTTTTTTCAACGGGTGAACACGAACCACGTCCATCGGGCTCTGTGGAAAAAAGAAGACTGAGCAAGATGGCACCCTTGGGCGGGAAGGGGACCACGCATGTGTGTTGGCAGTCCCAAAGGCTTTCTGTGAAAGCTGGGGAAATGCTCCGCATGGGGGCTCCGGCGGCGCCGACGTCACCCATATGTGAGGACTGACTTCCTGCTTGGTCCTGGAGAAACTTGTCAGACGGATGCCTGGGTGAGAATGTTCACAGTCTTGGCAAAGGCATATATCAATATGATTTGCAAGGGATTGTGGGAAATGCAGTCCATTCACACCAGACACAGCTGCTCACAATAATTAGTTGTGCTTGAGTGTAAAGCCAATAAGATATTTATTTATGGGGTTATTTCTCCCAACACAGATATGCTTGGTAGCACATAAAACAGGATACTTGCTTTCAGTGTTAAACTTAGAAAAAACAAAATCAGGAAAACAGCTGAACTTGTCAGGCAATCAAAGCAAAAGAATAAAGACCAGGATGGTAACAGAATGGTCTTTTCTGTAGGCTCTAGCTAATATTTTCTTAGCAGTGCTTTAATCAACAAACAAAACCCACAAAGTAGGGAAAAACTGTTCTTTTCAGGTTAACTTCTTATATCTTCACACATAGACTCAGAAGTGATTCCCTCAAAGCTCACAAGGAATTAGGTAAGGCTCAATTGCTAGCAGTTATCCAGCTGAAACCCCTTAGCTGGCTTACTTTCTACTGCTTGGCTCAAATCCTATTCAGGAGCTTTTCTGAGTAGATTAAAGAACAAGTTTGTATTTCTTTGTGATGGTTGTTGTACTTTGTAACAGTAAATTACCAAAGGAGTTTAGACAGAGAGCAATCCATGTATTCACAGCCTGTATCTAAGACCTGTCTAAACTCCTTTGGTAATTTACTGTTACAAAGTACAACCACCATCACAAAGAAATACAAACTTGTTCTTGAAAGACTGGTAAGGGGGACTGTTGCTTCTGGAGGGAGGATCTGCAACTTCTGGTAATTTTCTAAAAGGAATTCTTTGTATTAAAGCTAATTAATCTGTGATCCACTATTTTTGTGGAATCAGTCAGGGCCTAGTAGCAGCAGTTTAAGTTTACATTTAAAACACAGAGGAGAACTCTCTGGTTACATTTCATACCCAGCAGAGAGCTTGTACTTTAAATTTAATAGTCACTCAGGGCCTACTAACAGCAACGGAGTGGAGGAGTGGCCTAGTGGTTGGGGCAAGGTACTTCAGGCCGGAAGGTCGGGGGTTCAAATCCCACTAGAGGACAGCAACCTTGGGCCGGAAGGACTGGGGTTTCTAGTCCCACAGGTGCTCCTTGTGGTCTTGGGCAAGCCACTTAACCCTCCATTGCCCATGTTCCCTGTAAGTATTAGTGTATGTGTCTAATATCCCCGTGTGTTAAATGTATCCCCCAATTGTGTTGTGACCGCTTTGATTGAAGGATAAGGCGGTATACAAAACTGTCTAAATAAATAAATAAATAAATAAAACGTACTTTTAGTTTAAATTTAAAACACAGAAGAGAGCTTTCTGGTTACATTTGGAACCCAGCAGAGAGCTTGTAGTTTACATTTAATAGTCACTCAGGGCCTAGCATCAGCAAAGTTCTTTTAGCTTAAATTTACAACACAGAAAAGAGCTTTCTGGTTAAATTTAGAACCCAGCAGAGAGCTTGTACTTTAAATTTCATAAGAAGTTAGAGCCTAGCAGCAGCTAAGAGCTATAATTTAAATCAAATCAGAATATAGCTTACCTCAGCAGCACAAGACAGGGTACTGTGTAGCAGCCCTCTTTTAATAAGTGTTAATTCCCACCCACCCACCCACCCCTGGGATAATCGTAGCTTTATAGGTACTTACACATCTTAAAAGACAGGAGGTGCTCTCAGGTGAAGCTCATTACCCATATCAGTCATACACTAAGGACCTGAGATCAGTTAAGCTTCAGGTGAACAAGGTATATTACACGTATTAGGTTCAGTTTTATTAGTAAAAATATCCATAGCAACCCTTAGTAAGTAAAGAACTTAGATCTTAACACAAACTTAAAACTAAGATGCAGACAGCAGTCCAGCAGCGGGATGGGGGCTTTCCAGTCTTTTGCATTGAGTGTCACATGTATGATTTTCTCCCAGTTGGTGAGAGGTCTTACGTGTGCACTAGGTGCAAGGAGCTCTTGCTCTCAGGGAACGAGTCCATTCTCTAGAGGCTAAAGTAGCAGACTTGGAAAGCATAAGACAGACAGAAAGGTACATAGACGAGACCTACAGGGATATAGTCCTGAAGTCCCACCTCCAGTCTGGCAGCATCCCTGTTGCCCTGGAGGAGAGAGGTCACCTGACAGGAGAGCATCACCCTGGTGTGGCAGGAACTGATCCTGTAACTAGGACCTGTCCTCCAGGTGATGTAAAACCCTCTCGCACTGAGGAAGTTTCTCCAGGGCCATGTGCCCATGAGGGAAGGGTTAGGACAGCCGTTATAGTTGGTGATTCGATCATTAGGCATGTAGATAGCTGGGTGGCTGGTGGACGTGAGGATCGCCTGGTATCATGCCTGCCTGGTGCGAAGGTAGCGGACCTCACGCGCCACCTAGATAAGGTCTTAGATAGTGCTGGGGAGGAGTCTGCTGTCTTGGTACATGTTGGTACCAATGACATAGGAAAATGTGGTAGGGAGGTTCTGGAGGCTAAATTTAGGCTTTTAGGTAGGAAGTTGAAATCCAGAACTTCCAGGGTAGCATTCTTCGAAATGCTTCCTGTTCCACGCGCAGGACCCAAAAGGCAGACAGAGCTCCGGAGTCTCAATGCGTGGATGAGACAATGGTGCAGAGATGAGGGGTTTGGATTTGTTAGGAACTGGGGAACATTCTGGGGAAAGGAGGGGCTCTTCCGAAGGGATGGGCTTCACCTTAACCGGGATGGAACCAGGCTGCTGGCATTAACCTTTAAAAAGGAGATAGAGCAGCTTTTAAACTAGATATTAGGGGAAAGCCGACAGTCGCCCTAGAGCAGATGGTTCGGAAGAATGTATCTTTGAAGGATACTACCAAAAGCAGAGAGGTTCCACAAAAGAGTAATGTAGCCCAAATGCCCTCAAGTATGGAGCAGACAGAGCTTAAAGATCCCAAATTACTCATGTCTAACAGACAAATTAATATGGATAAAATATATTCTCTAAAATGCTTGTATGCAAATGCTAGAAGTCTAAAAAATAAGATGGGAGAGTTAGAATATATAGCACTAAATGAAAGGTTAGATATGATTGGAATATCAGAGACATGGTGGAAGAACGACAACCAGTGGGACACTGATACCTGGGTACAAACTATATCGTAATGATAGAGCTGATCAAATTGGTGGAGGAGTTGTTCTCTATGTTAGAGAGGGCATTGAGTCAGAAAGGATTAAAGTTTTGCAGGAAACAAAATCTGCTGTAGAATCTATATGGATTGAAATTCCATGTAAAAGGGGGAAGGCAATGGCAGTGGGGGTGTACTATCGAGCGCCTGGCCAGAATGACCAAATGGATGATGAAATGCTCAAAGAAATCAAGGAAGCTAACAAAAGTTACAGCACAGTAATAATAATGGGTGATTTCAACTACCCCGGTATCGACTGGGTCAGTGTCACGTCAGGACATGCTAGGGAGATAAAGTTCCTAGATGAAATAAATGACTGCTTCTTGGAGCAGCTGGTTCATGAACCGACCAGAGGGGAAGCCATATTAGACCTAATCCTTAGTGGAACACCAGATCTAGTGCAAGAGATAAGGTTGTTGGGGCCACTTGGCAATAGTGATCATAGCATGATCGCCTTTGATTTAATTAGTGGAGGAGGGATAGTAAGGAAATCCACAGTACTACCTTTTAACTTTCGAAAGGGAGACTATGATAAAATGAGGAAAACAGTCAAGAAAAAACTAAAAGGAGCAGTTGCAAAGGTTAAAGACGTACATCAGGCTTGGCTGTTGTTGAAAAATACTATCTTGGAAGCCCAGACCAGCTGTATTCCACGCTTTATGAAAAGTGGAAAGAAGTCCAAAAAACTGAGTTGAGGTCAGAGAGGCTGTTGCCAAAAAAGCATCTTTCAGGAAATGGAAAAAAGAGCCAAACGACGAAACCTGGAAACAGCACAAGCACTGGCAAGTCAAATGCAAGGCATTGATAAGGCAGGCAAAGGGAGAATTTGAGAAGCTTGCTGCAGAAGCAAAAACGCGAAGTAAAGACCTTTTCAAGTACATTCGTAGCAAAAAACCTGTGAGAGAGTCAGTTGGTCCATTAGATGATAAAGGGGTTAAAGGAGCACTAAGAGGCGACAAGGCGATAGCGGAGAGACTGAACGAATTCTTTGCTTCAGTCTTTACTGAGGAAGATGTAGGGATGTTACCGATGACTGAAGTGGTATTTAAAGGTGCAGAAGAATTGAAGGAAATATCGATACATCGAGAAGATGTATTACAACTATTAGATAAGCTGAAGAGTAGCAAATCACCTGGGCCGGATGGTATACATACAAGGGTATTGAAAGAACTGAAATATGAGATTGCAGACCTGCTATTAGTAATCTGTGAACTATCATTAAAATCATCTCTAATACCTGAAGATTGGAGGATCGCCAATGTAACACCAATTTTTAAAAAGGGTTCCAGGGGTGATCCGGGAAACTACAGACCGGTGAGCCTGACGTCAATACCGGGAAAAATGATAGAAACCATCATAAAGAATAAAATTACTCAGCATGTAGATAATCACAACCTAATGGGAGACAGCCAACATGGCTTTAGACAAGGAAGATCTTGTCTTACTAATCTGTTATGTTTTTTTGAAGGAGTGAATAATCAGGTGGACAAAGGTGAGTCGGTTGATATTGTGTATCTGGACTTTCAGAAAGCCTTTGACAAGGTCCCTCATGAGAGACCTTTGGCAAAACTAAAGAGTCATGGGATAGGAGGCAGTGTACTATTGTGGATCAGGAACTGGTTAAAAGATAGAAAGCAGAGGGTAGGGCTAAATGGCCAATTTTCCCAATGGAGAAAGGTGAATAGTGGTGTACCCCAGGGATCTGTGCTGGGTCCGCTGCTTTTTGACATATTCATAAATGACCTGGAAAGTGGAATAACGAGTGAGGTTATCAAATTTGCAGATGACACAAAACTATTTAAAGTTGTTAAAACCCAAGAGGATTGTGGAAAATTGCAAGAGGATCTTGATAAATTGGAAGACTGGGCATCAAAATGGCAGATGAAATTTAATGTGGACAAGTGCAAGGTTATGCACCTAGGGAAGAACAACCCAAACTATGGTTACACGATGCAAGGTTCCACATTAGGAACCACCACCCAGGAAAAAGATTTAGGCGTCATTGTGGATACCATGTTAAAACCCTCGGCCCAGTGTGCAGCGGCGGCCAAGAGAGCAAATAGAATGCTAGGTATGATAAGAAAAGGAATGGAAAATAAAACAAAGGATATTATAATGCCTCTATATCGCTCCATGGTGAGACCGCACCTTGAATATTGTGTGCAATTCTGGTCGCCGTATCTTAAAAAGGATATAGAGTTATTAGAAAAGGTTCAGAGAAGAGCCACCAAAATGGTAAAGGGGATGGAAGGATACTCCTATGAAGAAAGGCTAAAAAGGTTAGGGCTCTTTAACCTGGAAAAGAGACGGCTGAGGGGAGATATGATAGAAGTCTATAAATTAATGAGCGGAGTGGAACGGGTAAACGTAGATCGATTGTTTACCTTATCAGAATATAGAAAGACTAGGGGACATGCAATGAAGCTACAGGGTAAACTATTTAAGACTAATAAAAGAAAATATTTTTTCACTCAACGTGTAATCAAACTCTGGAATTTGTTACCGGAGGATGTAGTAAAGGCTGTTAGTGTAGCTGGGTTTAAAAAAGGTTTGGACAAGTTCCTGGAGGAAAGGTCCATAAGCCATTATTAAGAAGGGACCCAGGATATCAATGCTTGAACCAATACAAGCATTGTGGAACATGTGTCCCTTGGGGAAACTGCTAGGTACATATGACCTAGATTGGCCACTGTTGGAAACAGAATACTGGGCTTGATGGACCTTGGTCTGACCCAGTATGGCATATCTTATGTTCTTATGTACCTCTCCCCCTTCTTCAACAATCATGGGTTCAATATCATGGATTGGCACAGAGGAATTTCTCAATGGAGCATTCTCAGGAGAATACTTGTTTCCCTGCTGTCTTTCAAGGGTATAGCTAGGGCATAGATCAGTGTTCATACCTGAGCTTCCATTGCTGTTAGAGTTCCTCTCTAAATAGCCTGGCCAGTATGTAGTCCAGTTCTTATGTCCAGCCTTCCAATCCAGATCCCTGGACACTGGATCTCTCTTCACATACCTTCTGGCACGGGTCCTAGGGTCCCTTCCAAGTGCAGCCGTCTCCCTCACAGGTACCGTCTGGAGATTCCTAGCTCTGCAGCACCACTCCTCTGGTTTTCCCCAGTCCAATGGTGTATGCTGGCCTTTTGAATGTCTCCCAGTATACGTACTGCTCTGGACTCCTTTAGACCTCCCAAATGCTTTTCTCTTCTTTCTTCCAAAGGGTTTCTTGCCCTCTGTCCGTCCGGTCTGGCTTCTGCTTCCGATGATCCTCCAGATGATGAAGCTGTCCAAGATCATGAAGATGATGTCCAAGATGAATCTGAGGATGATTCTCTGTAGAATAAACTCTGCCTTTATTCTGCTTAGATGAGTGCTCCACCCTAACACAGCGCAGCTGTGCTGAATCAGGCCCTGCCCTTTGAGATGAGTGCTTGGGGATTACCTCATAGCCCTCCTGATTGAACACACGTTTCCCCACTTCAGCTCCTCTAATGGCTGTTGGAAACATGGTGCATTCTGGGACTGGTAGTCTTATGGAAAAATTCTGTTTTCTTATGTCTACCAGAACTGACAGGTTGCTTGTTCAGAGTCACTTCACCTTTTCTATAGCTCCTTCCTGAGCTATAAGCTTCCTTATCACAAACTTTATTAACCAACTGAAAGGGGCAAGTAGAGGAGAACAGAATAGCGACCCCCCATTTCCTGGTGGAGTAGTTAGCTAAGTGTTTTTGTGGGAACCTACTTTTGGCTGAGTCAAAGTGATCATGCTTAGAAAAGTGGTTTTCTTGAAGAAAGATTATCTCAGCTTTCTCTCTGCACAGCTGGTCCACCACCCTTCTGCGTTTAGCCATGCACATTCCAAGAAATAGCTTTAAACCATTCCCGATCCTAGAGAAAAGCCACTTGTGAACTTTCATCCTTATCAATATATCCTTCCCTATACTCCCCAATCTTTGAACAACAGTTTTCCTTCCCCAGAATCCCTTAACATATCTTCCCCCACCATGTAGTTGAACATGAAGTGTACTTTGAATGTTCAGAGGAAGTTGTCTGATGCCCAGGTCAGAAGAGCACCACCACCCCCCCCCCCCCACATTCCTATGATTGCAGGAAGTATACCAAATAGATAAACGTCACAAAAGTGGCGACACCTCTAGTGTCTCCAGAGAAGGCATTGTGAATAATTGTGTGACAAATAAACCCCCAAAAAACCCTCCTCCCAACCCTCATCCCTGCACTATGGGAAAAAGAAAATAACCCTATAAAATGCTTCCCTATTATTTAGTGTGTTTCTTCAGCTAATTTCATCCCAGCCTTCTGTTCCCCTTCGCTGTTCCTCCTAGATCCCCGTTCTCCACCCCGCCCTTCCCTCTTCCTCCTTCGTCCTTAACCCTACTACTATACCTGAATTATATCATTGAAGTTCATCCTACACGATATAATATTGGGAAAAATGAAAGAACATCCCCAGACACCAATTCCCAATCACACTAAGATCATGAAGGAGCGGAATGTCCATCTCTTTCTGCAGATTGGAATCTGGGTCTGAGTTAGACGACTTTCGGGATCTTGGAACCTTGCGTCTCTTTGGTAAGGACATTTCCCACTCTCCATTTGTGCTTGACGTATTGGTCGCTCTCCGTGTTGCATCAGATCTAAGAACTCCATTGCTGCTGATAAATCCAAGATTTTTTGAGCAGAGTTATTCCACTCAAACAACAATGCAAAAGGGAAGCCCCATCTGTATGAGATTGCATGTTTCTGCAGCTCTTGGGTTAAGGGCTTGAAGTTTCTTCGTCGCTCTAAGGCAGCGATGGCGAACCTATGGCACGCGTGCCAGCTGTGGCACGCGAAGGCCTTGCAGCTGGCACGCGGGAAGGTCCGCATTTAAAAAAATAAAAAAAAGCTGTCTTCTGCCGCTTCCGGGGCCGCCGCGGCAGAATCGAGTGTGCCGCGGGGCCCCCCCTGTGCCTGGCAGAGCCTGCCCTCCAGATCCTGCCTTCCCCGGTATCAGCTCCCTGTTTCCAGCTTGTCACACGCGCCGGCTTTCAGAGCGCGAGGGGAGAGTTTCTCCCTCGCTGCTCTGTTAAGCCCGCGGGGGCTGATGGGAAGTTCCCATCAGCCCCCGCGGGCTTAACAGAGCCGCGAAAGGGAAACTAGTTCCCTTCGCACTCTGAAAGCCGGCGCGTGTGAGAAGCTGGAAACAGGGAGCTGATACCGGGGACGGCAGGATCTGGAAGGCAGGATCTGGAGGGCAGGCTCTGCCAGGCACAGGGGGGGGGCCCCGCGGCACACTCGATTCTGCCGCGGCGGCCCCGGAAGCGGCAGAAGACAGCTTTTTTTAATTTTAAATTTTGGCTGGGCTGGGCTGGGGGGGTTAGGAGTGGTGATGGGCGCTGCGGGGGGGATTAGGAGTGTTGATGGGCGCTGCGGGGGGATTAGGAGTGGTGATGGGCGCTGGGGGGGGGGTAAGGAGTGGTGATGGGCGAAGGGGGGGGCTTAAACTAAAAAATGGGTGATGGGGGAATAGGACAGGAAATGGGCTGGGGGGATTAGGACTGGAAATGGGCTGGGGGGATTAGGACTGGAAATGGGCTGGGGGGATTAGGACTGGAAATGGGCTGGGGGGATTAGGACTGGAAATGGGCTGGTGGGATTAGGACTGGAAGTGGGTTGATGGGGGTTAGGACTGATAATGGGCTATGGGGGGCTTAAACTAAAAATTGGGTGATGGGGGATTAGGACTGGAAATGGGCTGGTGGGATTAGGACTGGGAGTGGGCTATGGGGGGCTAGGACTGGTAATGGGTTGGGGGGGTTGCTAGGACTGGAAATGGGCTGAGTGGAAGGGGGCTTGAATTGCAAATAGCTGATGGGGGACGGGGCTTGGAATGGAAATGGGCTGAGGGGAAGTGGGAGGCTTGAACTGCAAATAGCTGATGGGGAGGGGGACTTGGAATGGAAATGGGCTGAGTGGAAGGGGGCTTGAACTGCAAATAGCTGATGGGAAGGGGGGCTTGGAATGGGCTCTTAGGGGAGGGAGCTAGGACAGGAAATGGGCTGATGGAGGGGCTAGGATAGGACTGGAAATTGGGTGTTGGGGGAGCTAAGTTTGAAAATGGGCTGTGGTGGGGGCTTGGATTGAAATGGACTCATGGAGGGGCTAGAACTGGAAGTAGGCTCATGGGGGGCTTGGATTAGAAATGGGCTGAGTGATGGTGGGGCTAGGAAAGGACTAGAAATGGGCTGATGGGAGGCTGGTATTGGAAATGAGCTGATGAAGGGACTCGGATAGGATTGGAAATGGACTGATGGGGGGCCAGGACTGGAAATGGGCTGATGTGGGGACTAGAAGGGAGCGGATACTGGGTGGGGCTGGAATTAAAAGGGAGCTGATGTTGGGGGAGATTAGAAGGGGATGGGGCTGGGAGTGTGAAATGGAGAGGGGAAAAATATTTTGTGTGGGAGGGAAGAAAAATGTACAATTGGCCGGGTATTGGGAGACTAAAAAAGGAGAAAGATTATTATGTTAAAGCAGATGAAGAGAGAGAATGGAAAAAAACTAGAAGAGAAGAAAGGAGAAATGGACAGCAGACGATGGATAGATAGCAGAAGACACAAATAAACCAGAAGAAAGTGGCTGGAACAATTGCAACTGAAAAAAATGCACAAAAGGTACAAAGATATCTCTTTATTTTGAATTTATTAACTGGAATATGTCAGCTCTGGGAAATGTGCATCATTAGTGTCTGTGCTTTTATTTATTTATTTATTTATTTAGCTGTATTTATATCCCGCTTTTCACCGGGTCAAAGCGGTCAGTTGGGGGATACATTTAACACGAGGGGATATGACACACATATGTTAATACTTACAGGGAACTGTTTAGTACAAGAGGAAATTAATTTATAGTTTTATTTCTACAGTGTTGTTGTACATTCCAAGTTTGGCTTTTGGGGTTCCCAGTTTAATTATTGCCTTCCTGTTTCTAAATTGAATGAAATCATTAAAACATTATAAATTGCCAATAAATTGAAATGAAAACCAAAGGATTGTGAATCAAATTGATTCTCTGACAATACAAAGATTCCAAACTTTACAAATGATGTTACATAGTTCAGGCAACTTTATAAAGAGTTTTTAGATACTAAAATCTTGTTGTTAAGGTTTAATTGACGTGCTGGCACTTTGAGGAAATTCTTTGGTTTTGTGCGGCAGTTTGGGCACTCGGGCTCAAAAAGGTTAGCCATCACTGCTCTAAGGTATACTGAGAAAGGTCATGGTATATTTGAAGCTCTTGACCTTTAAAGACCACTGAATGTTTGTTTATCCCTTAGACTTCTCAGTAATGCCACTTTGTCTTCAAAGAAGCTGAAACAGATAACTGCGCGAGGTTGTGCTTTGGAGGCTCGTCGGGCCCCAAGAGACCGGTGTGCTCTTTCCAACCGCACTGGTTTTGGTGCATTCGGCACACAGAAGGCATAAAATTCTTGGACTAGAGCCACCGTATCCTCTGAACCTACTGGTTGCTCTAGGAATCCAAATATCCTCAGGTTATTGCGTGTCTGCCTGTTTTCCAGTTCATCTTGTCTTTCCTTTAGATCCTTCGTAAGTTGGTCCAATTTCACGATTTTGGACTGAAAGGCCACAGTCGAGTCCATTTGTTCCCCTATATTGATCTCGGTCTGTGTTACCCTGTCGTCAAGTGATTTTAAATCTGCTCAGATATCACTCACCGCTTTGGTGAAGTCCTGGCAGAAGAGCTTGAGCGCCTTCAGGATTTCCATAAAGTCTGCTTTTGTGACCGGGAACTGCGGACCTGAGGCGTTGGCATTGGAGATAGACACACCCTCTACTGCATGTGAGGACAGCATATTGGGAGAGTCTGAAGATCTATCAAACTTGGATAGGGAAGATGCAAAAGACTTTGCAGTGGCCATGTTTATCAGGCAGATCCAAGTTCTCTATCCAGCAAGCTCTCGTGCCCTGAGCACACCACCATAATTGAATCAGACTGACTCACCTCTGCAAGCGTCTGTCAGGTCTTCCCCACCACCAAGGAATTAAAGTGGTCTGGGAAGCCTCACACCACCGCCGAATGCAGTAAAGAATTCTTGTAATTCGATCCCCCAGGCCGAATGGTGCATCAATATGAGGGCGAAATTTGTCTTGCAGCAGAATTTGTGAGACTTACGACGGGAATGTACCCCTGATCCAACTTCAGCTATCCCAAGGTGTCTTGCATTCAAGAATCCTGGAAGTACTTCAGCAAAGAGTATGCCGTCAGCTCCTCGTGTGGAAGTAAATATTCCCCTCACCAACGCTCCTTGAAAGGCTGGGATATTTAAGGAGTGAATATGACCAAGAAAACTATCATATGAGAAATTATATTATCTATTGCCTGCAATACTCACAAGAAACACAAGCATCAGCAATTTAGTGAGAGGAGCATATTCACTGCTAATTTTCTCCTGGCAGAAACGAGCAGCAGCTTACAATATTAAAGAAAATAACTTTTCATGCTCTGGTGACATCTCCGTTGGATTCCTGGTGAACAGAACGAGGCTTCTCTTTTCACTCCGGCGAAACAGAAACAAGCATCGGATCCCTTTAAATTGTGGCGGCCATCTTGCCTGTCACAACGTGCGTTCCAACGTTGCGTTCCACGGAGCGGTGGCCATTTTGAAGGGAGAGACAGCATCTGACTACACACATCAGCAGGACCGCGGCTGTCGTCAGCACCACCGTGCGTTCCAGAGAGAGCACACAACAGCTTTCCCACCACTGCTAGGATCCCCTTCTGCGTTCCACTGTTATTCTCTCAGGTATGTCTATCATGGCGGCGATTTTACTTTGTAGACGAGTCTGAAAACACTAGGACCCTGTAATGAGCTTCTGTCACATCACAAGTGTTTCAGTGGGCACCCTTTTCCCATCTTAAGCCCCAGACCATTATTTATATCTTTGTTGCAACTCACTGCGATAATACATCTTCAGGCAGGGTAGGCAGTTAGGCAAACAACCTGAGGCAGAGAATGTCCCCACTATCTTCGGTAGGATTAGCCCGCGGCCTCACTTCTGCTGAAATACAGCCATCAATTCTTGATATTCGGAGGCTGAGGATTCCCTCCAGGAGCTCCACAGAAGGAATTAGGATTTTCACATCATCTGTTAAGAGGCTGAGAGATCTGACGATAGCTCCTTAAATAGTTAGCATAGCACTATTAATAGAAGCGTTTGAGCCAAAATTTCATTTCTGGAACCTAGATGAAAGGGAATTGGAGGGAGAAGTTAAGGAGCCTCAATGCTTCGTGGCCATCTTGGTTGGGCTCACGAGTGCCCCCCCCCCATATCCTTTTTAAGATACGGCGACCAGAACTGCACACAATATTCAAGGTGCAGGCACACCATGGAACGATACAGAGACAGTATAATATCCTTTGCTTTATTTTACATTCCTTTCCTTATGATAGCTAGCATTCTATTTGCTCTCTTCGCTGCTGCTGCACACTGGGCAGAGGGTTTTAATACGTTATCCACAATGACACCTAAATCTTTTTCCTGGGTGGTGGTTCCTAATGTGGAACCTTGCATCGTGTAACCATAGCTTGGGTTGTTCTTCCCTAGGTGCATGGATGTTGAATTGTTTTATAATGCTGCATATTGGCTGTATATAGACATTGAATAGTAGAGCTGAGAGAGCTGAGCCTTGGTGTTGGGTGAAGGGTTCAGACTGTTGGGTTTTGCTTCTTACTTGCTGTGTACGGTGGGAGAGGCAGGAGAAGAACCAATCCAGGACTGTGCCGCTTATCTCCACGTCTGAGTCTGCAGCAGGGTGTTGTGGTTTAATGAGTCAAATGCAGTAGTGATGGCTATGAAACATAGTACAAACCGTGGTGTATATTGTCCATGCCTGTTACAAGTGTGTCCAAAAGAGATGTAATAAGTGTTTCTACGCTGTGGTTTTTTTGAAGCCGTATTGGTGGGGGTCCAGTGGGGCATAGGTGTCTATGTGGTCCTGTAGTTGATGCTGTACACATTTTTCAATTATCTTGGCTATGAAGGTGAGGCTGGATATTGGTCAGTAGGAGTTTGATTCACTTTTGTCAAGATTATTATTCTTAAGGACTGGTCTGATGGATGCTTTCTTGAGTTGCTGGGGGAGGTATCCTTGAGTTAGTGAGGATTCAACAATCATTTGTAGATGGGGTGTTAGGTATTTTTTTTTGTCTGCTTGATCCAGGTAACTGGGCATGGGTCCATAGGAGAGGTTGTTGTGTTTATGTTGGTTATGATGGAGTCTAGTTGTTTTCTTGATGGGATGTGAAATGTGACCCATGTTTCATCATTTATATGATGTATATTAGATTTGGTTTGTTTCTTGAGTTGTGTCTGTGTGTATCTGAGTTGTATATAGTCGGCTAGGTCTTGTAGGGGAATGGAGTTTAGATCATCTGCTGTTGTCGGTTCTTTCGTTAGATTGCTTACTATAGAGAAGAGCTCCCTTGGTTTGTTAATTGATTTCATTATCAGGTTTGAGTGGTATTCCTTCTTGTGACTGTTTATCATATTATGGTATGTGGCTTGCATTTCATTGTATTTTGTTATGGCTTTTGGTTCTTCTCCATTGCCTTTCTATTTTCCTTCGGAGCTTCTTGTATTCGTTTATTTCACTTGAATACCAGGGGGCGTAGTGTTTTCTTTTGTTGCCATGGGTTGGTTTATTTGGTGCAATTGCTGTGTTATGTAGAGTTTCGCTCCATTTGGCAATGGTGGTATCAAGATCTGTTATGCTTTGCTCTAGTTCTGGCAGTACTTCTTCCAAGAATTTGTCTTTGTGAAAGGTTCGAAATCATCTTTTCTCCTTGAGATTTGCTTCAGGGGTTTGTCTCTCCATGGGTGGGTTTATGGAGAAGTTAATCATATGGTGATCTGACCAAGGGATTGGGGTGACAGCTATGCGTGCTATCATGTTCTTGACGTAATATTGGTTTGGTGTAAATACCAGGTCGAGGGTTCCTCCCATCTTGTGGGTTGGGGTATTTATTAGTTGGATGTAATGCAGATCTTCCATTGTTTCCATGAAGGTATCTTGATTCTGGGTGGATAGTGATGGAATGTTGGGGTCCCCTAGGACTATGAGTGGTTTGTTTTGGATTGCCAGGGAGCAAATTTGTTCCAGTATGTTGGAGAGTTTGTCTTCATTTGAGCTTGGGGCTCTGTATAGGAGGCAGAGTGCTAGATGTTTATTTGAGACTGTTATTATGTTACTTCCTGTGGCTCATATGTTGGATGTGGTATGGAATTGTAGCTGTGACTTTGCAATGACTAGCACACCACCGCCTCTGCATGTTGGTTTTGTGGAGCTGTGTATTGTATATTGTTGGGAGGCCATTTGATTTATGAGTACATTGTCCGTATCGGAGAGCCATGTTTCGGTGATGCACATGACGTCTATGTCCTGGTTCTGTATGTAGTCCATTACTGTGTGGAATTTGTTCCGTATGGAACGGGCATTGACTAGTGAGAGTGTGGTGTTTTGTGGTGTTTTGATAGGAGATATTATTTCATTGCTAGTAGAGGTTATGTGTATTATTCTTCGTGGTCTGTTGTGGTGTTTTGTATTTGTGGCAGTATGTATCCTGTAAGTTGCATATCTGCCTGTTTGTATAATTGGTATCTGGTGTGTGTGTGATGGTAGTTTGGCTTCTCCAGCATGCATGTGACCACTTTTGAGGAGAAGGAGTAGTGTGAGTAGTATCTTACTATCCATTCTACTTGTCATTGCATGCGTTGGCAGTAAGTAGGGTTGATTGTGTAGTGACTACTAAAATTGGTTTAACTTTCTGTGGGGTTGAGATACGTGTGGTTGCTTTGTTCAGCTGAGTGCAGGGCTTACTCACAGTAATGTGTTCTGTGTCTTGTTGGAGCTTCTGGATGACCCTCGGGAGACCGGGTGCCTTCACCGGAGGCCTCTGTATTGGTTCGAGGTATCTTACTGGGCCGTTCCCTTTCTGACTCCAAGGTTTGCTGAAGGGGGCTGAGAGACCGGGCATGTGAAATTCTCATGCTTGTCTGGTGCCCCCGACAGAGTCCTTGCGGCCTTCTTCTTTAGCTTGCATTCAGGAGACCCCTGGTCAGAGTATCGTCATGCCCCGGGAGGAGCCTTGGGAAACTCCAGGGGTTGCGAAGCTGAAGAACAGGAGGTTACCAAGGATACCGGGGCTGCCTTACGGAAGAGATCATCCAGCTTCTGCTTACAAGTCTGGGTGACCTTGGAGGACATCATCTTACAGAGGGAGCATAGCTCTGGGTCATGGTCAGCTCCTAGACACCTGAGACAACAGTCATGGGTGTCCCTGAGCGACATGTTTTTTGAACACCTATCACATTTCTTAAAACCATAGGCCATCGGGAGAAAAAGGACCCCTGCCAAGACCCTCGACGCGGCCAGTGGTTAAAAAGAGCACGAAGTGCAGTGAAACACAAAAAGGCAAAAACCCGAGACGAGGGCCGAAACAGAGGTGCTCGAGAGGCGGGAAGAGGACCGGCAAAGGCCGGAAAGCAAAAAAACTGGTTGGAATAGAGAAACCTTTTCAAGAGAAGAGATGCACGTCCAAAGGGTTCCGTGGAAAAAGGGAGACTGAGTAAGACGGCACCCTTGGAAAAGCTGGGGAAATACTCTGCACGGGTTCAGTCGGTGCAGACATCACCCATATGTGAGGACTGACTTCTTGCTTATTCCTGGAGAACCATTCTTTACGATACTCAAAACCCATCTGTCTCTTGTTATGCACTTCTAGCTTTCTTGAAAAAGTTAGACAACCTCCTATTGGAATGTCCATTAAGCTTATGTAGCCAAAGGAGAAATTAGACCTTACCTGCTAATTGTCTTTCCTTGAGTTCTCTCCGGGCCAGTCCAGAACATGAGGGTAGTCAATCTTCCTCCTCTAGCAGCTGAGGACTGAAAAACTGATTCTTGTTGCCAAGGTTACCCAGCTCCCCCTTGGTGTCAGAACCCAGTCTTATGGTATCAAAGCAGTAGATGCACACATCCCCAACACCAAAATAAAAACCGATGTCTACTAATAAAAACTGTTCGAGCAAAAACCTGCAAGAGCATCGCAGGCGGCTACTTGTCGTGTCTCTAAATTAATTCCTTTTTTTTTTTTCAATTATATGCAAAACCTCCAACACAGAGGAGCTCTTTGACCTGTTCACGAACGATCGAAAAACCGAAAAAAAAACAGACCGCTCACAGAAAATATCAATATACATGGGGTGGGTTCTGGACTGGCCCGGAGAGAACTCAAGGAAAGACAATTAGCAGGTAAGGTCTAATTTCTCCTTCCTATTCGTCTCTCCGGGCCAGTCCAGAACATGAGGGTAGTACCAAAGCAGTACTTAAACCCGGGCGGGACCTGTTAGCCCCGCAACAATTTCCGAGGCCCCACCCTGGCATCCTGACGAGCCAGTACATCCAACCGATAGTGTCGGGTAAACGAATGAAGGGAAGACCAAGAGGCTGCTCGACAAATATCCACCGGTGGCACCAAGGCCTATTCTGCCCAGGACGCAGCCTGACCCCTGGTAGAATGAGCACGAAGTCCAACCGGAACCGATTTGCCCCTGGACTCGTAAGCCACACGAATAGCATGCTTCACCCATCTAGCTATCGAAGCCTTGGTGGCTGCCTTTCCCCTGGACGGACCCCCAAACAGGACGAACAACCTATCTGATTTACAAAAAGATTCAGTCTCCTTAAGGTAACGGCGGAGGACACGACCCATGTCCAATCTTCGGAGAGACCGATCTAGTCGATCCGCCCCTGACGCAGCGAAGGTGGGAAGCGAGACTGGCTGATTTACGTGAAAAACGGAAACTACCTTAGGTAGAAAAGACGGCACCGTCCGCAAGACCACTTTTTCCGCTGAAAATTGAAGAAATGGCTCCCTACACGAAAGCGCTTGCAAATCCGAAATTCTCCTCGCCGAACATAACGCCACCAAAAAGGCTGTCTTCCAAGACAACTCCCGGACACTACTGGACGCACGAGGTTCAAAAGGAGGTTCCGTCAAAGCTTCCAACACCAAATTCAAATCCCAAGGGGGTATGACTGGCCTAACCGGCGGCCGAAGAAGTCTAGCCGCTCTAAGAAATCGCAGAATATCGGGATGAGCGGAGAGAGACTTCCTATGAATCGATCCTCTATAAACGGCCAGAGCCGCCAACTGTACCTTGAGGGTGCTAAGCGCCAGACCTTTCTCCAGACCGCACTGCAGAAATGCCAGAATCTCTGGTAGGAAAGCACTTCCGGGCCGAAGCGCGCGTTCCGCACACCACGCTTCAAAGACGCGCCAAACCCGAATGTACGCTAGCGAGGTGGACCGTCTTCTGGACTGCAACATTGTGGCTATTACTGCCCCCGAATAGCCCTTACGGCGCAAGCGCTCCCTTTCAAGAGCCAAGCCGTAAGTAAGAACCGATCCGCCTGAGGCATTAGGACAGGCCCCTGATGAACCAAGTCTACTCGTTCGGGTAACCGCCAGGGCGGCTCCACCAAAAGACGCATCAGATCCGCATACCAAGGCCGTCGGGCCCAATCCGGAGCAATGAGGATCACCAGTCCCTCGTGTCTCGCTATCCGCTGGATGACTCGCCCCACCAACGGCCACGGGGGAAACACGTAGAGAAGCTGACCCAACGGCCAGGGCTGAACCAGACCGTCAAGCCCTTCCGACATGTGCTCTCGGCGTCTGCTGAAAAACCGCGCTGCTTTGGCATTGCCTAGGGTCGCCATAAGATCCATGACCGGTTGACCCCAGCGCCTCGTGATGTCGTGAAAAACGGCTGCATTGAGTTCCCATTCTCCGGGATCCAGCACGTGCCGGCTGAGATAATCGGCCTGAACATTGTCTTTTCCGGCCACATGAGCCGCCGAAATCGCCTCGAGATGAAGCTCCGCCCATTGGAATAAGAGCTGACTCTCCTCCAAGAGGGAGACACTGCCGGTGCCTCCCTGGCGATTGATGTAAGATACCGTCACCAAGTTGTCGGAGAAAACTCGCACCGCCTTTCCTTCGAGTAGGCTGGCGAACTGCAGGAGCGCTAGACACACCGCCCGCAGTTCTAGCCTGTTGATCGACCAAAGACTCTCTTCTGCCGTCCAGGCTCCTTGCGCAATCTGTGCTAAACAATGCACTCCCCAACCGGACAGACTGGCATCCGTAGTGAGTAGAACCCACTCCGGCAGATCCAGTGGAACCCCCGCTCGCAGATGTCGTGGAACTAACCACCAACGAAGACTGACACGCACCGGCTCCGGACAGCTCAAGCGGCGTGAAAGAGGGTGATACTGAGGGGACCACCGCGAGAGCAGAGCCTGCTGCAGGGGTCGCATATGCGCTCGAGCCCAAGGAACGAGATCCAAGGCCGCCGCCATCGTTCCCAGCAATTGCAAGTACCGCCAAGCCGTTGGGGCCTTGATGCGCAAAAACACCGACACTTGTGCCAAAACCTTCCGAACCCTTTCCGGAGGTAGAAGGATGACTCCTCTCTCCGTATCGAAGAAGGCCCCTAGGTAAGTCAACTGTCTCACCGGTTCCAACCGACCTTTTGCCTGGTTGACCACCCGAGACCCTCGAGGAATGCTACCACACGCGCCGTGGCCCTGACAGACTCCTCCCGTGATGCCGCACGGATCAACCAGTCGTCCAGGTAAGGATGCACTTGAATCCCTTCTTTCCGGAGTGCTGCTGCCGCCACCACCATCACCTTGGTAAAGGTGCGGGGTGCTGTCGCCAGACCGAAGGGTAACGCCCGGAACTGAAAATGACCCATAGGAACCGCAAAACGCAGAAACCTCTGATGGTCTGTCTTGATCGGAATGTGCAAATAGGCCTCCGTTAGATCTATGGAGGACCGCACCTCTCCCGGGCGAACCGAGCGTATAACCAATCGCAAAGTCTCCATTCGAAAATGAGGAACGCGTAAACACCTGTTGACATGTTTCAAATCTAGGATCGGACGAAAAGAACCCTCCTTTTTGGGAACTACAAAATATATCGAGTATTGACCGAATCCGTATTGGTCGGGAGGCACTGGAACCACTGCACGGAGCCGCAACAACCGCTGCAACGTGTCTCAGACCGCTGCCCGCTTTGCGAGAGGCCCGCACGGAGAGAAAACAAAAGCGTCCGCCAAAGCCTGCTCGAATTCGAGAGCATAGCCCTCTGTGACAATTTGGAGCACCCACCAGTCGGTAGTAATGGCGGCCCAAGCGGAGACAAAATTCTGCAACCGCCCCCCTACCGGAATCTCCCCCTGGGCCAGCCTCACGTCATTGCGGCTTTCTCGCTGAGGCTGGGGAGGTGCCAAAAAAACCTCTGCTGGAACTCCGGGCTCCGCGAAAGGACTGTCCCCTCGCAACAAAATGGCCGCGTTGATAAGGAGCAAAGCGAGCTCCTTGAAATCTGCGAAAGTCACGCCCCTGACCTCTCTGGAACGAACTCGGCTTGGCCGTTCGAGGACGATCTTCGGGAAGACGACCTCCCTTGGAGTCTCCTAAATCTTTCACAATCTCCTCTAAAGCCTCCCCAAAGAGCAGCTTACCCTTATATGGAAGCTTACTGAGGTGTGCCTTGGACGAAGCATCCGCAGACCAATTCCTTAACCAAAGGAACCGCCGAGCCGCGATCACAGAAGCCATGGATTTTGCCGAAATCCGAACCAAATCATAGAAGGCATCCGCCAAATAAGACGCTGCCGACTCGAGTTTCGCCCCCTCCATCGAAGGAGCAGCTTCACTCTCCTGACTGGGGCTCTTCTGAATCCACCGGATAGAGGCTCTGGACACATACGCCCCACAGACCGATGCCTGAAGCGCTAACGCACTGGAATCAAACGCTTGCTTCAAAAGCGCCTCCAACCTGCGATCCTGAATATCTTTAAGGGCCGTGGCCCCTTCCACTGGAATTGTGGTCTTCTTGGTGACCGCAGAAACCAGCGCATCCACCTTAGGCATCCGCAATAACTCTTTCTCCTCCTGGGGCACGGGATACAAACGCGCCAAGGCTCTAGCTCCACGCAAGGACGCTTCCGGGCATTCCCACTCAGATTCGATCATCTGTTTAATTACCCTGTGAAAAGGAAAACATCGCTGTTCCGCCTTGAAACCCTGTAACAAGGGATCCTCTAAAGGTTCCTGCTGCACCACCGGTGGTGCTAAATTAAGAGCTGCCAGAGATTGTACAATTAAAGCCGTCAGCTCCTCCTTCCTAAAAACATTAGGGTCCTCTCCGGGGCCTAACTCTCCTTCCTCCAAGTCTGTTGGCCAAGACTCAAAATCGGAGTCTGATAAAAGCTCCCCTTCCTCTAGCCCTAGAGGCTCCGGAGCCAAGGAAGAGGCCTGTTCCACCTTGGTATGCCTAACCTTAGCCATCGAGACCCCTTCACCAGGATCAGTTAGCACAGAGTCCTCAATCTGAGAGACCCCCCGGAAGAAGGCATAGTACTGAGAGGCGCCTGAGATTTTTTAATTAAATATGCCTTGTGAAGCGCCAAAATAAATTCTGTGGAGAGCAAAGAATCTACAGACTCTGGCACCAACGACAACGGCAGCTGCTCCTGATCCGCCGTCGAGTGTCCCCTGTGAGACTTTGCCTTGCGCTTTCCTGACGGTTTGGGCAGCGCGGGCGAAACGGAAGGCACTTCCAAAATGGCCGCCGTTCCCGCTCTTTCCGTCTGGAACTGAAGCTGGCCCAACTGCTCGCCCTCAGGCCTATGCTGGTCAGCCATACCGCGGTTCTGCTGTCCTTACCACGGGACCCCCGGCCCCGGCGAAAGAAACCCAAACCGGAAAGAAACAAAAAATTAAACTCCCGCGCAGCGCACAAGCTACAGCGCCCGCCCCAACGAGAACCGCCGAAACTAACTCCGCTAACAGAAGGGAACTGCAGAAAGTGCTTGGCGGCAGGTAAGATAAAACACTGAGGAATTACCTGCGAGAAGCAAGGCTGTCACCTCCGTCTCTGGCTGTGCCGTTGCTAACGGCTGCCGAAAAGAGCAAGAATTGCCCAGGAAAAACAGGCTCTGGGGCTCCCAGAGCTGTTTCCAAACCCCGAGTCACTGGAGAAAAAGAGAGACAGGCTCTGCCTCGAATCTCCGCCGACCTCCGGCTGTCCAACTCCAGGGGAACGGGCTGTTCTGTTATGTGTAGCAATGACCAAAAAGAAATTGAAAATGCCGTTTCACCCTGCTAGGGCAAACCAGGCAACACACTTCTGCTGTACTCTTGCATATCTTTCCCCACTAGAACTAGCAGAGAAGAAATTAAAAGAAAGAAAAATAACACTTCTAGGCCTTTGTGGGGAGCTTGTCATCCACACATCCAGCTCAGCTGCTGAGGACAAAAAGACTGGGTTCTGACACCAAGGGGGAGCTGGGTAACCTTGGCAACAAGAATCAGTTTTTCAGACCTCAGCTGCTAGAGGAGGAAGATTGACTACCCTCATGTTCTGGACTGGCCCGGAGAGACGAATAGGAAAGCTAATTTGAGACTTTCTTCTCCCTTGGCCTTTGTGGCTGATCTACCATCAGAGTACAGGCATAAATATTACTTTGGGTAGTGATAGTAAGTGTCAGCATACATCAGCATGACACAGGGGTCATGGCTGTTCACCAGACCTTGGATTTCAAGCAGCTTTGTTACTCTGGTGATTTCAGTCTCCAAAGTTAATGAGGGTAGTTTACAAGATGAGATTAACTCTGACCCCCTGGTGAGGTCAGTCTCCGGGCCTGTTGAGATTGGTCTGCAGTCCCTCTTTGCTAAATCAAGAATAGCAGACCTCAAAGGGAGGTGACTGGAAACAATAGCAGATCTCAAAGGGAGGTGCTAGAGAAAATTCACTATAAAGGACAGAAACATTTCCTCTCTCTCTCTCTCTTCCTCTATTCATCGGACATGAAGGACAGGAGGCTCTGATAATCACTTCTCTTCACCCCTCTCTGTGATCTCTCTCTTCCTATTTTCATCGGACACACCTTGCCATGAGGCTCTGACCCATACTTCTATCCCCTCCCCCACTTCTTTCTTTCTCTCTCCCTATTCTTCTTACTATGAGGCTCTAACCCACATGTTCTTGCCTCTCTCTCTCACACACACACACAGATTCATTGAAGTAAACTGAAGCAGCTTTCTAACAACCTTATAACTCTGTTCTATACCTATGTAATAAGCCTATTTCTACATAAAGACCTGTCTCCAAGCCATGCCTGTTTGGTTGTCTTATCTGTGCTGCTTACCCTACAGTCTCTGTGAAATGAACCCAGGACCAAGCGGAGAGTAGACCGAAAGATTACATATTCAGAAGATTACATTTAGGGGCCGTCTCAGACTTCACAGCAGATCTCCAGATGGGTAAGTAATAATTTTGTTTGATACATTAAAGTGGATTTCAGACAGGGTGCGACAGGAAAATCAAAAGCCCTTGTGACCATTTACAATTTTGGTTACAGGCTGGATTTAGTGAAAGGTTCCAGAGATAACTGTTTTGTGGGTTAGACAAGGTGAGATTTTTATTGTCAAAAGGCTCTGTAACAATCCTGAATTTTAATTATTACCTACACCTAGGGACATTACATAGGGTGGCTTGCAATTGTCTTATTTTTATGTATAGGCTTGCTACAGATTTTTCTATAGTATTTGAGCTGCTAAGAAAAGAGAGTTACACAGGTAAAACAATCCCTCATTGAATACAATATACATCTTTCCTGATAAAGCTATTACCTCCTGCCCCTTTTGCCTTTAATTTCTCTGTCTCCTGTCAGTAAGTATCTTAGTGAGAGCAGGCTTAAAGCTTGCTGCAATTGATACAATAACTGACAATTCTGTTAATCTCCTAACACCCTTCTTACTATTATTTCATCCTAAACTTCCACCCTGTTAAAAGCTGATAAGCACTTTTATTCAGGTATAATTATAAGGCGTGGTCTTTACGCCAGTACCCTTTACTGAACACCCATAAAATTTATGCCATTCCAACTATAATTCTATGTCTCACTTCTTCATAAAAGTGAGCATTCCTCTTTACAAGGTTGCACATTTGAGATAGTCCAACTACAGCCTTCTGCAGTCTCTAATATGGAAGCCTTTGATTTTAAAGAACTTAAAGAAATTGTAGTTGCATACTGTAAGAGGAAAGGTGGTCCCTTTGAAGGTGAATTCCCTGAGTCATCATGGTATAATATTCAAAGACAAATGTTAAACCATTATCAAGAATTCAAAAAGAAAACAAATAAAAGAAAATGCCTTTTTATCCAAGGCATGTGCAGGGGGCTCATTAGCATGAAACAGGACAATACTGAACTGACATCTCATTGTACGAAACTAACCAAAGACCTTGAGGAGGCACACATTTGCATCTCTATACAAAGGACTCAAGTGATCCAAGCCACAAATTCTTTTATAACTGTTAGTGAGCAATTAGAAGCACTTAAACTTGAATTGAGGCACGTTAAGGATCAATTGGCCTCTGAAAGACAAAAGAAATATACGCCCATTTCTTCCTCAGCCCCTTATGCCTATGACACACCCTATCAGCCATGCATACAAGCTACTGAGAAACAAAAGAATACTAAAGTATGCATAGCTGGACTTAGGAATGGAAAAAATAAAGCTGAATCAGAGGAAGAAAATCCGGATAGAGCACAGTTACTTACCTGTAACAGGTGATCTCTGGGAACAGCAGGAATAAGTCTTCACATATGGGTATGTCGGTACCGACAGAGCCTGCGCGGGAACGCTCCCCAGCGTCCAATCAGAAGCTTTTGGGAGCATCCCTCAGCGCCTGCGTGCTGCCTTCCCGCCTTTCCAACTGTCTCTCCTCAGTTGAGTTTTATAGCTGAGACAAAGAGGGAGAGAGAGAGAGGGAAAGGAGAGAGATAGAGAGAGAGATACAACTCCTAGGGGAGGTGGGTGGGTTGTGAAGACTTATTCCTGCTGTTCCCAGAGATCACCTGTTACAGGTAAGTAACTGTGCTATCTCCAGGAACAAGCAGGAATGAGTCTTCACATATGGGGACTCCCAAGCTAAGATGCCTGGAGCCCTAGCATGTTGGAGATTGAAACTTGCTACACCTCATATGGCCAGGCATCCTGAGGATGGAGGGTAGGAGTTGAAAAAAAAGAGGAGCTGCAGAAAACAGCTAACCTAAGATAGGACTACAGGCAAGGAGTCCTTGTATGTATGATAATTATTATGAAATATATTGAAATGAACAATCACAATATGGACCTCACCTACTGGACTGCAGGAAGTAGAGAGGCTGATGGAGTCTACTGGGGATCCAGTAGAGGAATCTTCAAGGTGACTTCACTGAAGTGAAGGTCAAAATCTGGAAGTGACAGGTGACCCCAGGATTCAACTGGGGTAGTACAAGAACGGTAGGTCTTTAGTGGGAAGCTTTATGGAAAAAGCTGAAAACTCTTTTGGCTACAGAGTTACTCACAGTTAGGAGCAAAAGAGGAAGACTGACCGATTTGGACAAACTGGCCTAGTCCTTGAGGGAAGAAGGAGTATGGGAAAAAACCCCGTATTCCCAAAGGAGGGACAGATGTCTGAGGAGTTGAAACCTCAGATCTACTGAAGATCCACCATGTCTTTCCTAACTGGTGAGAGGTAGGAAGATATTGGGGCATGGAGCTTCAGGGATACCTAAACCTAGGGTTATGGTAGGAGCTGTCAGTACCACAGCAGTGGTTGTGTGCATAATACGCCAAACATACTGTGGAACAGTATGAACATGTGGAAAGCCCACTGTCTGGAACATATAGGAAGGTAAAACCTTTATGAGCATAGACAGTTAGAGAGATAAGTATGTAAATACATATCTACCTATAACGAAGCATCTCGACAGATATATATATATATATATATATATATGGGTATATATATATATGTCTATAGCGAGATCTAGAGGGGCATAACATATGCACACGCAGCTGACATATGTATCTATAGAGATGTATATAGATATATATACTTATATGAATATATAGGTCTAAAGATAAATGTCTGCAATTAAGCAGAGATATGCCTATAAGAACATTCACATGGGAGATGTGAAGAGGAAAGATTCATCCAATAACAAGAAGGTGGAACCTACTTGAGAAGATATTTAGAGAATCTATTCCCCCTGGTTATGATGGTGCAGGAATGCTATCCAGTGAAATAACCAGGATGGTTGCGTGAAAAAACAGAGGATAATATCAGTCTGTAAACAGCAAGTCCTGAGTCCTGTAGAACTCTAGCATGGTAAATGGACAGAAAACGCATAGGATGAGATACCAGGTTGACCCACTTGAGGGACAAACAGGGGTATCATGCGTTTTTTAGATAAATATGTGCTGTCCATGAAGGATTAGGATACTATGAGGACAAGCTGCAAGGAAAAAAGAGCATATTCCCTGTAGGAATTGGACAACTCTTTAGATTTTCACGTAGAGAAGGCTTATGTCCTTTATTTTAAAAGGAGATAGTATGGTGTGAAGAACCCTCACAATCATAGGGAATGACTGAGGAAGCCTTTTTCAACCATATAGGATAGTCATTAGAGAAAAAAACCCATGCTCTCTATCAAGGGCCCATAGTGAAAAGCTTCTCTGAGGATTGCAGAGCGCATTATGCGGGAGAATTGGGAGATACAACTGGCTGTTAGAAAAAAACCCAGCAGCCACATCAACTATGCTGCCAAACCCAAAGGAATTGGAGATGGCAAGAATAGAAGATAGTGTGATAAGCCTGAAGTGATAAGGATTATCCAAGAAAGATGTATGCACTGTCTTGGAATCACTACTAAGGCCAGACAGAAAGTAGTGGAGGACAAGACTGGAAACTTGTGGAAAAGTACCAGTAGTCCAATCACTGGAACTCCTGCATGGGCAGCTGCTGAATAAGACAGCAGAGAGAATCTTTCTGTGTAAAACAGAAAGAACAGACAGAACAAGAGAAGAAATTCCTGTCCCTGTCTGATAAGCTGCCCAGGCAAAAGGAGGGAGTTTACTCAAGAGAAAAAACTCCACACTGGACTGGAAAGAAAGACTAGAAAGGCTAAGAAGCCCTCCAGTGGTATGGTACCACTCGTACAGGGGAAACCCTGGACAAGAGGGTAGAGAAACAGGAGCTGAAGGGTGACTTACCATATGGTAAGTCTGTGGAAGGAAAAAATTAATGTTGGTACAGAAAAACTATAATGGGATAGTTGTTAAACCTCTCTTCTTGGCAGGAAGAAGAGGAGAAACCTGTGACCCATAGACATGAATATCCTGACAGCTCAGCATACCTAGGAGCAACTGGATGTCCTGAGGAAAGGAATCCATGTGTAGAGTTTTGAATGAAAAACAGTGAAAAACCTCTGCTGAGAAGAAGTCAACTGTAGGTTGTAAATTCCAAGAGGCAGAAAACAGATTAATCAGAACCCTATGGTTGCTGGGTTTGTTTAGCCTGGCGAGAGTTTGGATTCTTCAGACCAGGGCGATGTATCCCCTGCTTGGGAACATCTGTATGATGGGCAGGAGAAGAGTAAAACCTTCTCCTCCTAGGGAAAGAAGGTTTGGTAGGGCATTTCCTACCTACTGGGGAAGGAGAAGGCTTAGGATAGCCTTCAGAAACAGGGAAGTCAGTGGACCACTGAGCAACCTGATGTAAAGACTCCTTATTGAAGAGATTTTCTCCAGTGCAAGGAGTATTACCCAGTCTTTGTTGTGCCCGTTTGTTTAAGTCTGAAGCTTGAAGCCAGGCTCTACGTCGTGCCCCTATGGTTATAGCAGAGGTTCTGCTAACAGACTCAAAAGAGTCTAGGGAAGCACGAGTAAGAAACCAAGAGATACTTTGAATATGACTAAGTAGTAAGGAATAGTCTGCAGTCTTGGGCTCTGAAAGAAAATGAGTCAAAAGATATAATTTCTTTGTGACCTCCTGAAGAGATAGACTCATATAAAAAATATATGAGAGAATCCTTGCTGACAGCATGGATGTCTGGAAGGTTTGACGTCCAAAGGCATCTAGTGTCCTAGACTCACGACCTGGTGGGTAAGAACAGTGCTTCTTCTTACTTTTCACCTTCCTCATTGCTGATTCCACCACAATGGAATGATGGGGAAGTTGAGTCTTTTGAAACCCTGGAGAGGGGGGCACCTGATACAGAAGATCAGTTGCTCTAGAAGGTGAGGGTACCTTTAAAGGTGCTTCCCACATTCTTAGAAGAAGATCCTGCAAGGAATGATGTAAAGGAAGACAGAGCCTTGTGTAGGATCATGGCCAGGGATAGGAATAGCAAGAGATCTTGCCATATCCAGGAGGAAATTCTGAAAAGAAGGATCTCCAAAGGGAACTGTCCCTGGACAGGCTAGACCTGAAGAACTAGCCTGGGCATCGGAGGATCTACTTGAGTATATAGGAATATAAGATCCTGCACGGTACAAAAAAGGATCCTTAAGGGATGGATGCTGGTACTGAAGGTCAGGATCTGTGACAGTCAGTACTGCATTGTCCATGCCAGGTATCGACTCCAAACTTGGTATAGAAAGGAGCGACCCTGGCGAAAGCAGCATGGAAGGAGCTGGCCCCGATGCTACTGCGGATACCGGTACCGATACCGGTAGTACTGTCGGAATCGAAGGTGACACCGACATCGGAGCAGTCATCGGTGGCTGCTCAATCGGTACCGAGGTAACCGAAGGCCTTTGGTAATCACCCTCGGTACCGAGCATCCGGTATCGGTAAGCATCGGTACCAAGACGTATCGGTACCCAGTCTTCCAGACTAGAGATCGATTCCAGGCTCGGCATCGAAGGAAGCGAGTCTATCGATGCATGTCTAGAGGGTACCGACGTCGGTGGTAGTATCGGCGTTGATGCCGATACTGGAAAGTCAATCTGGAGCGTATCCACCGGTCCCGAAGGTACCGAGAAAGCCAGATGACGATCCCTGGTTAGGAGAGCACAGTTATTTACCTGTAACAGGTGATCTCTGGGAACAGCAGGAATAAGTCTCCACATATGGGTACGTCGGTACCGATGGAGCCTGCGTGGGAACCCTCCCCAGCTTCCCAAAAAGGAAAGCTTTTGGGAGCATCCCACAGCGCCTGCGCGCTGCCTTCCCGCCTTTCCTAACCGCCTCTCCTCAGTTTGAGTTTTAAAGCTGAGACAAAAGAGAGAGAGAGGAAAGGAAAGACAGATAGAGAGATACAACTCCTAGGGGAGGTGGGAGGGTTGTGAAGACTTATTCCTGCTGTTCCCAGAGATCACCTGTTACAATGAAGTAACTGTGCTATCTCCAGGAACAAGCAGGAAAGCACAGTTACTTACCTGTAACAGGTGATCTCTGGGAACAGCAGGAATAAGTCTTCACATATGGGTACGTCGGTACCGACGGAGCCTGCAAGGGAATGCTCCCCAGCATCCAATCAGAAAGCTTTTGGGAGCATCCCTCGCGCCTGCGCACTGCCTTCCTGCCTTTTCCACTGCCTCTCCTCAGTTGAGTTTCATAGCTGAGACAAAAGGAGAGAAAGAGGAAAGGAAGATAGATACAACTCCTAGGGGAGGTGGGTGGGTTGTGAAGACTTATTCCTGCTGTTCCCAGAGATCACCTGTTACAGGTAAGTAACTGTGCCATCTCCAGGAACAAGCAGGAATGAGTCTTCACTAGCTAGAGATGCCAGGGGGAGATCCCATAAAATGTGTGTCCATGGATCAGGACTGCAGTTCCCACACATGGATCTACGGCATCCCATGAGGGATGGTGGGTAGGAGTTGAAAGGAGAGGAGCTATAAGCAAACAGCAAAGCTAAGGACTACAGGAGAGGAGTCCTTGGTATGTATGATAAGTACCATTAAAATTATTTAATGAACAATCACAAAAAGCGTAGTTACTCACCTGTAACAGGTGTTCTCCAGGAGCAGCAGGAATCAGTCCTCACATATGGGTGACGTCGGCGCCGACGGAGCCCTCGCGGAGCAATTTTCCCCAGCTTTCAAAGAAAGCCTTTGGGAATTGCAGCGCGCATGCGCGGTCCCCTTCCCGCCCAAGGGTGCCATCTTAGCCAGTCAGATGACATAGCTAAAAGACAGCATAAAAATTTGCAAAAAAAATAAAGCAGATAATTGCAACTCCAAGGGGAGGAGGGAGGGTTGTGAGGACTGATTCCTGCTGCTCCTGGAGAACACCTGTTACAGGTGAGTAACTACGCTTTCTCCAGGACCAAGCAGGAAGTCAGTCCTCACATATGGGACTCCCAAGCTTAAGGCTACCGGAGACCCTAAGCACAAAAATGAGCTCCCTCTAGCTCAGCGGTACAGAAGGAAGGAATCTTCACTGAATTATTACCCACCGGTAGCCCCCATCCGGGATGGAGGGTAGGAGTTGCTCAAACCTCGAAGAGATTTCGGAGGACTGCCTGTCCGAAAGCACTGTCCCTGCGGGACTCCCTCTCGAGGCAGTAATGGACCGCAAAAGTCTGGCTCGAAGACCAAGTAGCGGCCCGGCAGATGTCTGCCAATGGAACAGAGCGGAGGTAAGCCACTGACGTAGCCTTCGCCCGAACACAATGAGCCGTGACTCGACTTTCTAACGAGAGTCCGGCTGCCCCATAAGCCCAAGCGATACAGTCAGCAACCCAGATGGACAGAGTACGCTTGGAGACAGGGAGCCCCAATTTATTGGGGTCAAAAGACACAAAAAGCTGAGCAGCTTTACGGTGCTCCCGCGTACGGTCAAGGTAGAAGTTCAATGCCCTTCTACAGTCCAGGGTATGCAGGACCATTTCAGCTCGGCTGGAGTGTGGCCTGGGAAAGAAGGTCGGAAGTACCACCTCCTGATTGATGTGAAAAGGGGAGACCACTTTTGGAAGAAATTTAGGGTGAGTCCGTAGGACTACCCGATTTTTGTAGAACCGAGTGTAAGGGGGATCAGACACGAGGGCCTGCAATTCACTTACGCGTCTAGCGGAAGTGAAGGCTATCAGGAATAAGGTTTTCCAAGAAAGAAAACGGAGAGGACAGGTAGCCATAGGTTCAAAAGGCGGACAGGTGATCCGCTGTAAAACCACATTCAGATCCCAGTCAGGCGCTGGCGGGCGCAGAGGTGGTTTAAGTAGAAGGAGACCTCGGAGAAACCTCGCCACGAGGGGGTCGCTGGAAAGAGGTCTGCCGTCCACCGGCACATGATGTGCTGAAAGAGCACTGAGGTGAACCTTGACGGAGTTGGACTTAAGTCCCAGATTAGAGAGGTAGAGCAAGTACTGCAAGATCACCGACACCACGCAGGAGAAGGGATCCTGAGACTGCTGGGCACACCAAGCGGAAAAGCGACGCCATTTAAGGGCGTAGCATTTGCGGGTAGAAGGTCGCCGGAAAGCTAGGACGACCTCTTCCACCTCTGCCGGCAGTAGAAGGGGAGCAAGGACTACCCTTTCAGCAGCCAGGCCATCAGATGTAGAGATCTGAGGTTGGGGTGTAGTAGGGACCCCTGATCCTGTGTTAGGAGATCTGGTTGAAACCCCAGAGGGAACGGATCCTCCACCGCTAGTTGCAGCAGGAGTGGAAACCACGGCTGTCTGGGCCACCGAGGAGCTATTAGGATCATGGAAGCTTTGTCTCGGAGAACCTTGAAAAGAGTTCGAGAGACTAGCGGTATGGGAGGAAAGGCATAGAGAAGGCTTTTCGACCATGAGAGAAGAAAAGCATCCGCCGCTACTCGAAGGGGATGCGGCTGCCGAGAGCAGAAGCGAGGAAGTTGCCGGTTGAGAGGACTGGCAAAGAGATCCATCGTGGGGAGGCCCCACTTCAGAAAAATTTTCTGAACTACCAAAGGATCCAGTCGCCACTCGTGCGGCTGGAGGATTCTGCTGAGTTTGTCCGCCAGGCAATTTTCTTGGCCTGGGAGATAAACTGCCTTGAGAAGAATGCCGTGGCTGACGGCCCAAGAGCAGAGCCTCTGTGCTTCTCGACAGAGAAGGAAGGAGCCCGTGCCCCCCTGTTTGTTCACGTAGAACATGGCAACTTGATTGTCCGTCTGGACAAGGACGAATCGGTGAGAAGTCAGGTGGGAGAAAGCCTTGAGAGCCAGACGGATCGCTCTGAGCTCCAGGAAGTTGATCTGCTGCGCAGACTCCCACGTGGTCCAGAGACCTTGAGTACATGCCCCTTGGCAATGCGCTCCCCATCCTAGGAGAGACGCATCGGTCGTCAGCACTTGAGCCAGCGGAGACTGAAAAGGCATTCCGAGTATCAGGTTCGGCCGATGAAGCCACCACTGCAGAGAAGAGGCCAGCGGGCCGGAGACCCGCACTAAGTCGGCTAGGCCGCCTGTGGCCTGTTGCCACTGCTTGCGAAGGCACCATTGAGCAGGCCGCATATTCAGGCGGGCATTGGGGGTCACGTGGACGGTGGAAGCCATATGGCCGAGTAGTCTCAGGAAGCGCCTGGCGGAGACCAGGGACTAGCTGCGAAAACGGCCGGCTAGGTCCATGAGCCGTTGAGCCCTGTCGAGAGGCAGGAAAGCTCGTGCCTGAAGAGTGTGCAATCTTGCGCCGATGAACTCGAGATCTTGCGAGGGGAGCAAAGTGGACTTTGCGAAGTTTATGACAAAGCCCAAGTACTGCAGAAGAGTCACAGTGCGGTGTGTGGCTTTTGTGACTTCTGGAGAGGACGACGCTCTGATGAGCCAGTCGTCTAGGTACGGAAAGACATAGAGGCCGTGAAGCCGGAGATAAGCCGCCACCACCGCGAGACATTTTGTGAAGACTCGTGGTGCGGAGGATAGGCCAAAGGGCAGTACCCTGTACTGGTAATGATTTCCTGCCACCACAAACCTTAGGTATTGGCGGTGGCTTGGGTGGATGAGGATGTGCATGTAGGCATCCTTTAGATCCAAGGAGCATAGCCAATCTCCCTGCTGGAGGTAGGGCAGAAGGATTCCAAGGGTAAGCATCTTGAACTTCTCCCTGACGAGGAACTTGTTGAGGTGGCGCAAGTCTAGGATGGGTCTGAGGCCTCCCGTTCTTTTTGGTATTAGGAAATACCTGGAATAGAAGCCTTGACCCCTCAGGTGGTGGGGCACCGGTTCCACAGCCTGTTCTTGAAGAAGACACGCTAACTCCTGAAGGAGTAAGTCCCTGTGCAGAGGGAGTCGTGGAGGCTCTCCCGGGAAATAGGAGGGAGGGACTTGGTGGAAGTGGAGAAGATAGCCCTCTCTCACAACATGAAGCACCCAGGCATCTGATGTGATGTTGGACCACCTGTGGGCAAAGTGAACCAGCCGGCCTCCTGTGCTGGGAGGAACCAGCTGAGGGGGAGAGGCTATGCTGATGAAGTCAAAAACCCCCACCCTGCTGAGCAGGGGCCGGTGGTGCAGGCTTGGGGGCTTGCTGCCTACGGGACCGTTACCCCGTCCCTTGGCCTGCTGACCCTGTTGGGGAGCTGCGGAGGCCTGATATTGCGGGTAGTGTTTATAGGCAGCCGCCTTTCTCGGGTAAAAGGACTTCTTTCCCGAGCCCTTCTTCTTCTGGGAAGGGGCGGAGGTCTTCCTAGAGAGCCTAGTTCTGGTGAGAGTCTCCGTCTCGATTTGTGCAGCCTTCTCAGCCATGGGCTTGCCAAAGAGGTTCTCACCTCTGCAGGGGACATCGACCAACTTGTCCTGCACCCAGGGTTCAAGGTCAGACGACTGAAGCCAAGCCTGTCGGCGGGCACCGATGCCGGCTGCGGCCACTCGATCCGATGCTTCAAAGCCATCATAGGCTGCTCGAGAAATGAATTTGGAGCATTCCCGAATACCAGTTGTCAAGGCTAGGAACCTCCGCAAAGGTTCCTCGGACAGCCCAGCGGAGAGAATCCGGCTAGCTCTTTAGCCAGGTCTCTAAGGTACATGCCCATGTAGAGCTGGTAGGTCTGGACCCGACAAGCAAGCATAGAGCCCTGGAAACACTTCTTACCAAGGCCATCCAGGTTGCGGGCCTCCCTGCCAGGAGGCACCGAGGAGTGCATCTTCTGGCTCTTAAGCCTATGCATGGCCAAGTCCACCACCATGGAATGGTGCGGTAGCTGTGCTTTTTGGAAGCCAGGGCTCTTGCGGACTCGATAGATGGAATCGACCCGCTTGCTTAATACCGGCGACGATGCCGGACTCTCCCACATGCGGAAGAGTAGTCGTTCCAGCATGGGAGGAACCGGTACAGTAAAGTGCTCCCTGGCGGGAGAGTCGTACTGAAGGGCGTCGAGCTCGTCGGCTCGAGGCTCCTCCTCGGGATCCGCAGGGAAGGCCAAAGTTTTGGCCATATCCCTGACGAAGTCCGAGAACCGGGCATCCTCCGGAGGGGACTGTTTCCGAGGTTCGGACTCAGGCGAGTCCTAGGGGACACACCGCGTCCGAAAAGAATCAGGTGACTCTTCCTCTTCAGACTCCCAGGCCGACTCCGAGGAGGAATCGGTGGGGTCGGTCCGGGCGGGCGGAGGCGTCGGCCGCCCCGACGCCGAGGGAGTCGGCGTCGACGACCTCGGTCCCGAACAGGAGGCCGAGGGTGACCTCGACCGAGGATCGACTCGAGCCCGCATGGACTCGAGGATCGGCTCGGTCTCCGGGGTCGACTTAGACGTCGACGTCGACGTCCCGGCGGTCGGGGCAGAGGCGCCAGCGAGGCTAGCGATCAGTGCCCGCTGCTGGTCCATGAAGGCAGATAGTCTGCTCTCCAAGGCCGTCAACCTGAGTCCGACCTCAGGTGACCCAGCAGCCCCCGACTCGGGCCCCGACGGCGTCGGACCCCTCGGAGGCGAGTCCAGGAGGACTACAGGACTTACCCGAGCAGGCAACTCCGACTCCAGACGAGGTCGCTTCGGGAGACGTTCCTTCTCCAAAGACCCGGGACGGCTATCGGGGCTATGCGACCTGGCCCTCGCGGAACCAGGAGCGTCCACCGACGCCGCCCTTGCGGGTTTCACCTCCCGAAGAAAAAAGAGAAATAAACGACGAAAAATCAACTTTTTCTGCGGGGACAAGAAGACCACGTCTGTAGGGCTCCGCGGAAAAAAGAAGACTGGCTAAGATGGCACCCTTGGGCGGGAAGGGGACCGCGCATGCGCGCTGCAATTCCCAAAGGCTTTCTTTGAAAGCTGGGGAAAATTGCTCCGCAAGGGCTCCGTCGGCGCCGACGTCACCCATATGTGAGGACTGACTTCCTGCTTGGTCCTGGAGAATGGAGCTTACCTACTGGATTGTAGGAAGTAGAGAGCATGATGGAGTCTACTGGAGATTCAGTAGAGGATCCTCAAGGTGACCTCACGCAGCGAGGGTGAAGGTCCAATCTGGAATTGGCAGGTGACCCAGGTGTCAACTGGGGTAGTATAAGAACGGCAGGTCTTCAGTGGAAAGCTTTATGGAAAAAAGCTGAAAACTCTTTTAGCTACAGAGTCATTGACATTGAGGAGTAAAAGAGGAAGACTGACCGATTTGGACAAGTAGCCAAGTCCTGGAGGGAAGAAGGGGTATGGAAAAAAGCCCGTATTCCCAGGGAGGACAGATGTGTGAAGGGCTGAAACCTCAGCACTACTGCAGATCTACACTGTCTTTCCTAGCTGGTGAGAGATAGGAAAGATATTGAAGCATGATGCTTCAGGGATAGCGAGACCTAGAGTAAAGTGGAAGCTGCTAGTACCACAGTAGTGGTTTTGTGCATAACAGCCCCTACATAGCGAGGGACAGTACGAAGATATGCAAACCCACTGTCTGGAACCTCTATGAAGGTAAAAACCTTTATAGCAGAGGCAGTTAGGGAGATAGTATGTAAGACATATCTACCTATAAAAATCATCTCGACAGATATATAGATAGAGTGATATATATATATATATATATATATATATATATATATATATGGGCATAACCCATGCACACACAGCTTACAGACGTATGTATGTATAGAAATAAAGAGAGATATATACATACATGAATATGTAAACTTGAAAATACATATTTGCAACTAAGCCCCATAAGAACATTCACATGGAAGATGTGAAGGAGAAAGATTCATCTAATAACAAGGAGGTGGAACCTACTTGAAAAGATATATAGAGAATCTATTCCTCGTGGGCTAAGAGGGTGCGGGAATGCTATCCAGTGAATAACCAGGATGGTTGCTGAAAAACTGAGGATAATATCAGTCTGTAGAGAGCAAGTCGTGAGTTCTTGTAGAACTCTGACATGGTAAATGGACAGAAAACGCATAGAGGGAGATACCAGGATGACCCACTGGAGGGACACAGGGGTATCATGCGTTACTAGTAGAATATGTGCTGTCCATGAGGAGTAGGATAGTATAAGGCCAAGCTGTAAGGAAAAAAGAGCATATTCCTGCAGGATTGGGAAACTCCTTGGACATTCACGCAGAAAAAGCTTATATCCTGCATTATAACAGGAGACAAGAGGGAGTGGAGAACCCTCACAGTCATGGAAAATGACTGATAAGTCTTTTTTACTATATGGAATAGCCATCAGAGACAAAGTTCAATGCTCTCTAGCAAGGGCCCATAGTAGAAAGCTTCTCTGAAAATTGCAGAGAGCATTATGCAGGAGAATTAGGAGATAAAACTGACTGTAGGTCAGCTGTGTTGCCAAATCCAAGGAAATGGAGATGGCCAGAAAGAAGATAATGTAAGAAGCCTGAAGTGAGTAGGATTATCCAAGATAGATGAGGACTATCTTGGAATCACTAAGGCTAGACAGACTGGAACTTGTGGAAAAGTACCAGTAGATCAATCACTGGAACTCCTGCATGAACAGCAACTGAAAGAGACAGCAGAGGGAATCTTCCTGTGAAAAACACAGAGAGAAAAGACAAAGGGAGAGAAGTAGTCCTGTCCCTGTCTGATAAGCTGTCCAGAGAATTTATTCAAAGAAAAAACTCTACACTGGAATGAAAGGTGTACAGTATGGTACCACTCAATCAGGAGAAAACCTGGATGAGAGGGTAGAAAACAGGAACTGAAGGGTGACTTACCATATGGTGAGTCAGCTGGAGGAAAAAATGTTTATGTTGGGACAGAAACTATCATGGGATAGTAGTTAACTTCTCATCTTGGTAGGAAGAAGAGGAGAAATCTGTAACCCATAGACAAGAATATCTGGACAGTTCAGTACATCCTGAAGAAAGGAAGCCATGTGTAGAGCTTTAAAGAAAAAAAACCGTGAACAAACTTCTGCTAAGAAGAAGTTAACTGTAGGTTGCAACCTTCAGGAACCTATGGTTGCTGGGTATGCTCAGACTGGCTAGAGTTTGGATTCTTCAGACCAGGACGAGGTGTCCCCTGCTTGGGTACATCTGGATGATGGGCAGGAGAAGAGTGAAACCTTCTTTTCTTAGGGAAAGAAGGTTTGGTAGGACATTTCCTACCTCCTGGGGAAGAAGGCGGCTTAGGATGGTTTCCAGAACCAGGGAAGTCAGTGGAGCAGAGAGCAACCTGACGTAAAGCCTCCTTATTGAAGAGATTTTCTCCAGTATAAGGAGAATTACCTAGTGTGTGTTGTGCCCATCTGCTCAAGTCTGAAGCTTGGAGACAGGCTTTACGACGTGCTCCTATGGCAATAGCAGAGGATCTGCTAACAGACTCAAAAGAGTCTAGAGAAGCATGAGAAAGAAACCAAGAAAGATTCTGGCTATGGCTAAGAAGTAAGGAATAGTCTGCAGCCTTAGGCTCTGATAGAAAAGGAGTCAAAAGAGATCATTTCTTTGTGACCTCCTGGAGAGATAGACTCATATAAAAAATATAAGAGATAATCCTTGATGCCAGCATAGATGTTTGGAAGGTTTGACGTCCAAAGGCATCAAGTGCTCTAGATGCCCGACCTGGCGGATAAGAAGAATGCTTCTTCTTGCTTTTTACCTTCCTCATTGCTGACTCCACTACAATGGAATGATGGGGAAGTTGAGTCTTTTGAAACCCTGGAGAGGGGGGCACCTGATACAGAACATTAGTTGCTGTAGAAGGTGAGGGAACCCTTAAAGGTGATTCCCATATTCTCAGAAGAAGATCCTGCAAAGAATGATGTAAAGGAAGCATTATATTTTCCTTTTCTGCAGGAGAGCCTCGAGTAGGATCACAGCCAGGGATAGGAATAGCAAGAAATATTGCCATGTCGAGGAGAAATTTCTGAAAAGAGGGATCTCCAATGGGAACTATCTCTGGGCAGGCTAAGGTTGAAGGAGCAGTCTGAGCACCAGAGGATGTATTGGTCTGGTGCAGAAAAAGAACCCCACTAGATGGATAGTGGTACTGGTAGTCACGATTTGAGGCAGTCAATACTGCATCGTCCATGCCAGGTATTGATTCCAAACTAGGCATAGAGAGGATCGATGGTGCCGATGTAACTTGCCACCCACCCACTATCTGAACCTTGAGGGTTTCAGTAGGAGGTGGCCTTTGGTGCCCTTCAGGGTTGAGATTGTAGTTGTGTGTGCTCAAGTAGTTAAGGCAGGCAAAGAATTTCTTTTTATGAGGTTTATTTCCCGCTTTGCAGTTCAAGTGCAAACAGACGCAAAAGAAGTTTTAAAGCACAAAACAAGAGTAAGAAACCAAACTATACAAGGCTTGTACTGCTGGGCTAAATGTCCATAAGCTTCAGGATTCACATTCATTTGTCATGTGACTTCTCATTAACCGAAACAAACTCTGGCATAACAGCAAAGCTCTTGATATCCAGACAATTATGCTTTTAACTTATTCACTTCTCATAAGCTTCTCAGCATGACAATCAGCAAGGTAACTTCTTGTTATATTTTCGTCATATAATCTTTTAAAGCATTTAATCTCCTTCTCAATAATGCATGTTGAGCAGTCCATTGCACAGTCTTGTTCTGTGGACGGCAGAGAAGAATCTAGAGGCATCTCCTCTTCACAGCTGTTTGTAGCCTGTGCTGAATTATAGGGAGAAACTGCCCTGCTCTCAAGGAATTCCCTGAAGTCTTTAAGAAGTAATTCAGCCTGCATCTTTCCTGGGCTAAACTGGTATTTTCCTTCTCCTTCAGGTAAATGTTTAAGATCTTTATCTCATGATAATTAGCAATGCTGCTTTTGTTAGGACAACAGTTCAGCGTGTTAGAAGAATCCTTCCCCCACTTATCTCTGAACGTAAGTGCTGGGTTTAAAACTTCAGCTGAGTGTGGAGAGTTTCTTAACAGGGTTTTAAAAGTAGAACCGTCAGGTTTCTCTGGGCTCACTTCTCTGCAATAAGACTCATCAGCTTTCTTTCTACTAGCTTCTAAGCTATAGGCTTCAGCTGGCTTATGAGAGTATCTTGGGCTGCTTAAATACTTTTCAGGCTGCACCCAACTGCCACCATATTGTCTGACTTTATTCTGGCTTTTAAAGTTAGCCTTCACTCTTTCTGGCTTCCCACTGTTATAGCTGCTAGCTGCTTCAATTCCCCTTTGGTACCTTGTGCTGAGGCTTTCTCCAGGAGAATTCTTTGTCCCTCTGCTTTCTGCTCCAAGGTCCTGCTTGGTTCTCTGGAAGCCTGGGCTGTATCCTTGGGTCTCTCAGTGCTCTTGACTCCTTCTGCTCCCAGAAATCTCACTGCCCCTGAGTCTCCCAGGTACTTGCTTCGTGAGTCCAAACTGCTCCTCTGTGAATCACAGCTGCCTAGTTGCTCTCTCTCCAACTCTTCCTGTTCTTCTTGTCCTCCTACTCCTTCTCCTTCTACTACTTCCAACTCTGTTTCTGACTGCTTAACAAGCTGCCCGTGTGTTGCACTGCCCGCCTCCTGCTTGGGCGTGCCCAATCAGGGAATTGGCTTCTCTCCACCCCTAAGGTGAGGTGTGGTTCCTGATTACCTACGTGTTTTTATTTTTTCTCTGAAGAGAAAATCCTGCATTCTCTTGCAGTACCGGTTTTCTCCACCAGATCTCTGTCCGTTTCCATAGCTTCATGAGAGGCTTCTACGTCACAAACTGCAGGAACCGACATCGATACCGGTACCGGTAGCTGAGTCGGAATCGGAGATGGTAACGCCATCGAAGCAGTCATCGGAGGCTGCTCAAGCGGTACCGAGGCAACTCGAAACGCTTGGTGAATATCCTCAGTACTGCGTATCCGGAAACGATAAGGGTCGGTTCCGAGACGCGTCAGTACCCAGTCATCTAGACTAGATATCGATTCCAGACTCGGCATCAAAGGGAGCGAGTCCATCGATGCATGTCTAGAGGGTACCGACGTCGGTGGTGGTATCGGCGATGTTGTCGATACAGGAAAGTCGGTTCGGGTCGTATCGATTGGTCCCGAAGGTACCGAGAACGCCCAATGACAATCCCTGGTGAAAAGTGGATCACTCAATGCCGGGGTATCGGTACCGCTCGAAGCGGATGCCACCACCGAACATGGCTCAGGTATGTTCTGTGGGGGGTGAGCCCCAGGAACAACCTGAAACCCCTGAAATGCTTTGGAGCCCGGAGACTCCCGCCGGGGTTTTAATGCCAATGGGGTCTTGAGGGCAAGGCCGGAGCCGTCATCATGCTTGGCATGAGACCTACCACTCAAGGATTGGCTAGTCTTAACAGAATGTTTGTGGGTTACCTGATCCTGTAGAGAAGAAAAAACCGGTGCCCTCACTCCGGGAGGGAAAACGGTATCGAGGGAAACTCGAAAGAGGGAAGTTCCTCTCAGTTTTGCAGCCTGATTGTTCAGGGGAAAAAGGGTCAGGACCCAAACAGGTTAGACACCAGGCACTGGAGTCTAAAAAGAAAACTGTGCTTCCACAGTGAAGGCACTTCTTAGGAGAAGGCGGCTCCATGATGGAGAGGCTTTGTAGGCCCAAAAATGTTAAGACAGAAACTGAGGGAAAAATTTCCCTGAGTTTAAGAAAAGGAAAAGAAAAAACCCAATGGCGGTACCGGTGGCGGTGGAAAACACAGCCGCGACCACAAGAAAACAAGAAATAAAGAATTTGAAGAAAAAGGTTTCTGCGGTGACAGGAGGACATCCTGCCGGCTCCGCGGAAAAACGAAAACGGAGGAGAGGCAGTGGAAAAGGCGGGAAGGCAGTGCGCAGGCGCGAGGGATGCTCCCAAACGTTTCTGATTGGATGCTGGGGAGCATTCCCGTGCAGGCTCTGTCGGTACCGACGTACCCATATGTGAAGACTCATTCCTGCAGATTGAGTCTTCACATATGGGGACTCCCTAGCTAAGATGCCTGGGAGATCCCCAAGGATATGAGACCCTGGGAAGGGTTCTACCTCCTCCTATGGATCTCAGGCATCTATCCAGGGATGGAGGGTAGGAGTTGATTAAGAATGGAACAGGTGTTTGAGAACAGCCTGACCAAACAAGGCATCCCGGTGGGAGTCTTTGTCCAAGCAGTAATGGGCTGTGAAGGTATGAACCGAGGCCCAGGTGGCTGCTCGACAGATCTGGTCGATGGACACAGAATTTAGATGAGCCATAGAGGCGGCCATGGCCCTCACATTATGAGCTGTGACATGGCTCTCCAGAGAAAGGTTCTTACTCTGGTAGGCGAAAGAAATACACTGAGCAATCCAATTGGACAGTGTCCTCTTAGAGACTGGAAGTCCCAAATGAGAGGGATCAAAAGCAACAAAGAGCTGGGAAGACTTCCTATGTTGCTGTATCCTTTGTAAGTAAAAGGCAAGAGCTCTTTTATAATCCAGAGTATGAAGATTCTTCTCTGCACTTGATGCATGAGGAGCTGGAAAAAAGACAGGTAAATATACCTCTTGATTAAGATGAAAAGGTGAGACCACTTTAGGCATAAAGTGTGGCTTGGTCCTAAGGACTACCTTATGAGGGAACCTTGTATAAGGTGGATTAGCCACTAAGGCCTGCAGCTCACTGATGCGGCGAGCTGAGGTGATTGCAATGAGAAAAATAACCTTCCAGGAAAGAAATTTCAAGGAGGTGGTGGCTAAGGGTTCAAAAGGAGGCTTTATAAGCTGACCAAGAACCAGATTTAAATCCCATGCCACCGGAGGAGGCCTAATGGGAGGTTTAGTTAAAGTTAGGCCTCTCATGAATCTTGCAATAAGAGGATGAGAGGAAATAGGTTGTCCATTGATAGGCTTAAGGGATGCTGCAATAGCACTCAAATGGACCCTTACTGAATTTGTTTTAAGGCCTGCATTGGAAAGATGCAAGAGGTATTCCAATAGAGAATTCAAAGGTAGTGCTAGAGGGTCGAGACCCCTTTCAGCACACCAAATGGAAAATCTTTTCCATTTAAAAGCATAGGAACGCCTAGTGGAAGGTTTTCTGGAAGCATGCAGGATATCCTTCACTTGTTGAGAAAGATTCCAGCCTTGAAGGTCTAGGCCTTCAGTAACCAAGCTCTGAGGTGAAGGGACTTGGGGTTTGGGTACCACAAAGTCCCCTCCTCCTGGGACAGGTCTGGAGCAGCTCCCAAGTCCAGGGAGGGGGCTTGGGAGAGATGCAGAAATAGAGGGTACCACACTTGGCGTGGCCAACGTGGAGCTATGAGGATCATAGATCCTTGATCCCTCTGGAGTTTGAACAGAGTCTTAGGAATCAAGGGAATGGGTGGAAAGGCATACAGGAAGCCCTGACCCCAGTGAAGGAGGAAGGCATCCTTGGCCTGAACTCCCTGACACGGAATTCTGGAACAGAACCGGGGAAGTTTGGCATTCCACGGACTTGCAAAGAGGTCTATGTCCGGGGTTCCCCATTCTTGGAAGATTCTGAGTACCTGATCCATGTGCAGGGACCATTCGTGTGGGAGCAGAACTCGACTGAGTCTGTCTGCCCAAGAGTTTTGGATTCCTGGGAGGTATACTGCCAGGAGATGGATTTGATGCTCTCTGGTGAAGGCCCACAATCTTAAAGCTTCGTTGCAAAGCGACAGAGAGCCAGTTCCTCCTTGCTTGTTTATGTAAAACATGGCTACTTGATTGTCCGTATGAATGAGGACTGTCTTGTAGCTGAGCAGGGTATGAAAGACCTTGAGAGCTAGAAAGACTGCTCGAAGCTCCAAGTGATTGATATGAAGAAAGGTCTCCTGTGGGGACCAAGTGCCTTGAGTGGAGAGGTCTTGTAGATGAGCTCCCCAACCTGTTTGGGAGGCATCTGTTGTGAGGGTTGCTTGGGGCAACAACTGTTGGAAGGGGGACCCCAGCAACAGATTTTGAGTGGACATCCACCATTGGAGAGACCAAAAGAGACGTTTGGAGGTTGCTATTTGGTCAGAGAGCTCCTGATGCTTGAGTCCACTGGGTGGACAAAGTCCATTGGGCTGCTCTCATATGTAGGCGAGCATAGGGTACCACATGCACTGTGGAAGCCATGTGGCCTAGCAGTTGTAGCATCTCCCGGGCAGTTAAGTGGCTATTTGACTGAATCTGAGAGGCTAACTGCACTAGACGTTGGCAAACGGGCCTGAGGAAGGTAGGCCCTTGCAGTGGTAGTATCCAACCAGGCCCCTATGAATTCTAGGGACTGAGTGGGGGTGAGCTGAGACCTTGGGAGGTTTACCACAAGTCCCAGATACTGCAAAATGCGTCTTGTGTGGTTCAGGGAAATCTGGGCCTCTGACTGAGATGGAGCTCGGATGAGCCAGTCGTCCAGGTATGGGAATACAAATATTCCCAGAGTGCGTAGAAATGCAGCTACTGTTGCCATGCATTTGGTGAACACTCTTGGGGCAGAGGCCAGACCAAACGGAAGCACCCTGTATTGATAATGTTTTCCTTGGAAAAGAAAACGGAGGAATCTTCTGTGAGATGGATGGATGAGGACATGTGTGTACGCATCCTTGAGATCTAGAGAACAAAGCCAATCCTGACTTTGAAGGTATGGAAGGAGAGTGCCCAGAGAAAGCATCTTGAACTTCTCCTTGCATAAAAATTTGTTCAATTCCCTGAGATCTAATATGGGTCTGTATCCCCCTGTCTTCTTTGGAATGAGAAAATAGGGGGAGTAAAACCCTGACCCTTGTTGAAGAAGGGGAACTTCTTCTATTGCCCCTTGGGCAAGAAGGGTAGCCACCTCTTGACCTAGAAGGTCGAGAAGAGATGTGGGAGAATTGAAGTGTCTCACCATGGTGTGTGGAGGAAGGTCTGAGAAATGAAGTTTGTAGCCCTCTCTTATGATGGAGAGGGTCCACTGCTCTGATGTAATCTGCTCCCATCTGGGAGCAAAATGAGCTAACCTTCCTGGAATGGTGAGAGGTTCTGGCTGTTTTAAAGTCAGAAAGGCTAAGTTCTCTAGCATCAAGTCAAAAACCCTGAGGAGGATGGGTCTGCTGAGTTGCAGCAGCCCCTGTAGTCTTAGGCCTGGCCTGTTTAGGTTGCTGACACTTAGTAGCAAAGCGACCTGTAGAGGATTGTTGGCCAGAAGCAGAAGGGAATCTGCCCTTTTTGAAAAAAAAGACTTCTTGAAGGGTTTTTTCTTGGCAGGAATGGAGGTTGACTTTGAAAGTCTATCCAGAGCAGAATTTTCTGCATCCATTTGAGTGGCTTTTATTTGCCATTCTTTGCCAAACAGGTTTTCACCTGTACAGGGAAGATTTCCTAAGCCATCTTGGATCCAGGTTTCTAAGTCAGAAGCTTGGAGCCAAGCAATTCTGCGAGCAGCTATGGCAATGCCAGAAGCTCTGCTGGCACCTTCAAAGGAGTCAAAGGCTGCCCGGTTGGAAAACTTTGAAATGTCTTGAGTATGCTTAAGCCAAATGAGGAATTCATCCCTTTTATCTTCTGGCAGAAAAGGGAGGAAAGTGTGCAGTTTATCTGCAACCTCCTTTAGAAACATACCCATGTAAAGACTATAGGAGTTGATTCTGGCAATGAGCATACTGGCTTGGAATATTTTTCTACCAAAAGCATCCAAGGTCCTGCATTCTCTTCCTGGAGGAGTAGAAGAGTGTCTCTTTGTACTCTTTATCCTCTTCATAGCTGACTGCACCACAATGGAATGGAAGCTGTGTTTTATGAAAACCAGGACAGGGAGGGACACGATACATAGTGTCCAATCTGCGAGAATGAGAAGAGATAGTGAGAGGAGTCTCCCATAAATCAATCATGTGTTCATAAAGAATCTCATGAATTGGTAAGGTGACTGCCTCTTTCCTTAGAATAACCCAAAGTATCTAATTTTTTTGCTCTAGGCTCTGATTCAGAGGATACTGAAATAGAAAGTCCTTTAGCTACTTCTCTTATGAAGTCTTGAAAGGACAAGTCCTCTGGAGGAGACATTCTTCTTTTTGGAGAAGAAGGCTCTTCAGGAAGGGCTATAGATACTTCAGCAGACTCCTCTGATGTATCAGAATCACGAGGAATCAAAGTACCGTCTGTCAGAGTGCTCTTCTAACGCTCGGTACGCGTATCGAGCAGTATCGACATCGGGCGTCATCGGTACCGGATCGGTACCGATGAGCAGCCCTGGACAAGGAACCGCTGCAGTCTGTATCCTGGTCGATACCGATGCAGTCGATACCAGTATCGGCGCTGGTGCCGGTACCCGAGTTGATGCCGACAACGGAGTTTGTTGTGGTATCAACGGCATCGCAGCTTGAATGAAGGCACTGATAGCCTGCTGCATGGACAGTACATTCTGATCCATCGACGCCATGAATGCCTGGAACTCGGTACCGGAAGGTTGTGCCGGTACCCCAGAGCATTCTAACAGGTGATCGGTCGAGGCCGTGCCATTGATGTCAACCTGTAACCCCATAGGTGGAGCTTTGGAAGCTGGAGCTTCCCGCCAGGGTTGTTTTGCCAGTGCAGGATCCTCGAGGGCAAGCCCGGAGGCATCTCGATGCTTAGAGGGAGATCTACCCTTCGAGGACCGGCTGGATTTATGTTTGGTTACCTGAGATCCATTGGGGGAAGAAGCAGCCCTGGAAGACGTCGATGCCACCGAAGCTGCATCAGCGGGAAACAGCACATGGAGCTTAACCGCTCGGTTCTGTAAACCCCGTTTAGACATCAGAGAGCAGGATGGACAGTCCGAAATGGAGTGTTCAGGACCCAAACATTTAAGACACCATTCATGGGTGTCTGTAACAGAAATAGTACCGCTGCACTTAGTGCATTTCTTAAACCCGGAGGCTGGTTTTTCCATGAGGAAAATTTCATGTGAGGCCTAAGGCCCAAAGAGAAAAATACACTAAGTGAGGGAAAAATATATAGTTTTTTTTTTTTTTTTTTTTTTAAAGAAAAGAAAGAAAAGACCGGCGGTACCGGTCCGGAGTCGGGGAAGGCAGACACGCGACCAAAGAAATAAAATAAAACAAAGAACTTCTTCAGCGGTGACAGGGCTCGACCTGCTGGCTCCGCGGCAAAGAAGAACTGAGGCGGTTAGGAAAGGCGGGAAGGCAGAGCGCAGGCGCTGTGGGATGCTCCCAAAAGCTTTCCTTTTTGGGAAGCTGGGGAGCGTTCCCGCGCAGGCTCCGTCGGTACCGACGTACCCATATGTGAAGACTCATTCCGGCTTGTTCCTGGAGATTGTATCGTCCAACACCAGTGCCGATGCTGGGGTATCGGTACCACTCGAAGCGGATGCCACCACCGAGCATGGCTCAGGTATGTTCTGTGAGGGGTGAGCCCCAGGAACAACCTGAAACCCCTTAAAGGCTTTGGAGGCCGAAGACTCCCGCCGGGGTTTTGAAGCCAATGGACCCTCAAGGGCAAGGCCGGAGCCGTCATCATGCTGTGCTTGAGACCTACCACTCAAGGGTTGGCTAGTCTTAACAGACTGTTTGTGGGTTACCTGATCTTGTGGAGAAGAAGAAATGGTCGGTGCCCGGACACTGGAAGGGAACCCGGTATCGAGGGAAACTCGAAATGGAAAATCTCTTCTCACAATACTGTAGCCTAATGGCTCCGGAGGAAAATGGTCAGGACCCAAACAGGTTAGACACCAGTTCTTGGAGTCTAAAAATAAAACTGTACCGCCACAGCTTAGACATTTCTTAGGAAAAGAGGTTGGCGGCTCCATGATGGAGAGGCCTAGAAGGCCCAAAATATTTAAGACAAAAGACTAAGGGAAAAATATTCCCTGGATTTAAGAAAAAGAAAAACACCGGCGGTACCGGTGGAGTCGGGGAGACAGCTGCGACCACAAGAAAACAAAAGAATTAAAGAAAAATTTTCTGCGGTGACAGGACGACGTCCTGCTGGCTCCGCGGAAAAACGAAAACTGAGGAGAGACAGTTGGAAAGGCGGGAAGGCAGCACGCAGGTGCTGAGGGATGCTCTCAAAAGCTTCTGATTGGACGCTGGGGAGCGTTCCCGCGGAGGCTCCGTCGGTACCGACGTACCCATATGTGAAGACTCATTCCTGCTTGTTCCTGGAGATTATCATCTCAGCCAGAACAGAGCAATAATCAGGATCTGTGTCAGGAGGATAATTCAGATGAATTAGATATGGCACCCAGTACTGAACTCAGAGCACCAGTTAAAGTGATGCTGCAGGACAATTTAAAAGACAGAGACATGGAAAGAATAGTTGAGAAAATTGGCCCTATGCCTTTTGATGTTAATGACTGGTGTAAATGGGCCACTGATATTCTGATTCACTGGGGTCTAGGGAAATACAGAAGAAAACAATCAGACTTTGATAGACTTATGCATCTGGCTCTGGGGCCACACTATTATAAAGTTGGCTCTCACTCACCCATACCAGTTGGTTAAAAGGGGCATTGAGAAACTATTTCACTGTTCCCCAATGCAAGTATTTAAAATTATTTCACCTCTACCAAATGATACACTGGAAGAGTTTGCATATAGAGCCTGGATTTTAAAAGCAGTTCTTAATGAGCAGGAGTCCTGGCCCAATGCAGAAGATTATGGGGAGAGCATGCATAAGGCATTTTTATTAGAATTGCTATCCCCTGAGATTACAAAACACCTTCTGTTATTTTCTGAAGACCCTAAAGCAGTGATGGCTAACCTTTTTGAGCCCGAGTGCCCAAACTGCCGCACAAAACCAAAGAATTTCCTCAAAGTGCCAGCACGTCAATTAAAGCCCCATTTGCATAAGGTGCTTCATTTGCATAAATATTTGCATAATGTTACCATACACTAACTTTTAGTAAACATGCCTCTTAATGAGTATATGGATAAAGAAAGACTAAAAGGTTTCTACATTACTATAATCCAGTACCAACCGCCAGGCACATTAGGAACTACTACAAACGCTGCCCATTTTGAACCCATAGCAAACCCGCCGTATCCTAACAGCACTACCAGGACTCACAAAGCACCATACTCTACCTATCAAAAGGCAACACTGCAAATATTAAACCAATACATCTCAGAGAACAACAATACATGACCTACTGGGGAAAGAACAAGTGGCAATGTCAAATAGGAATTATATAAACAGAATACCTCAGCTTAGTTACACATGCAGAACAGACCATCACCAAACAAGGAATCACAATTTAGAAACAGGAAGACAATAATTAAACTGGGAACCCCAAAAGCCAAACTTGGAATATACAACAACACTGTAGAAATAAAACTATATATTAATTTCCTCTTGTACTAAACAAAGCGCAAAAATTAATGATGCACATTTCCCAGAGCTGACATATTCCAGTTAATAAATTCAAAATAAAGAGATATTTTTCTACCTTTTGTGCATTTTTTTTCAGTTGCAATTGTTCCAGCCACTTTCTTCTGGTTTCTTCGTGTCTTCTGCTAACTCTCCATCTGCTGTCCATTTGTCCTTTCTTCTGTCTTCTTGTTTTTTTTTTTCCATTCTCTCTCTACATCTGCTTTAACATACTAATCTTTCTCCTTTGGCTCTTTCCTCATTCCTATTTCATCTACTCAAAATTTACCCCTCCATCCTCAATCCCCACTTACTCTCCCAATACCCGGCCAATTGTAGATTTTTTATCCCTCCCACACAAAATATTTTTCCCCTCTCCATTTTACTCTCCCAGCCCCATCCCATTCTAATCCTCCCCCAACACCAGCTCCCTTCTAGTTCCAGCCTCACCCAGCATCCATTCCCTTCTAGTCCCTGCATCAGCCCATTTCCAGTCCTAGCAGCCCCCCAACCCAATACCAGTCCTATCCCCCCCTCATCAACCCACTTCCAGTCCTAACCCCCCATCACCCCATTTTCAGTTTAAGCCCCCCCCTATAACCCATTACCAGTCCTAACCCCCCACTTCCAGTCAGCCCCCCATAGCCCATTGCCAGTCCTAACCCCCCCATCAGCCCACAGTCCATTACCAGTCCTAACCCCATCAGCCCACCTCAAGTCCTAACCCCTCCCCATCAGCCCATTTCTTGTCCCAGCCCCCCATAGCCCATTATCAGTCCTAAACCCCCCCATAGCCCATTACCAGTCCTAACCCCATCAGACCACCTCCAGTGTTAACCCCCCATCAGCCCATTTCCAGTCCTAACCCCACCCAACAGCCCACCTCCAGTCCTAACCCCTCCCCATCAGCCCATTAGCAGTCCTAACCCCCCCTCTCTCGCCCATTAGCAGTCCTAACCCCCCCCCATAGCCCATTACCAGTCCTAACCCCCCCCCCATAGCCCATTACCAGTCCTAACCCCCATCACCCCATTTCCAGACAGCCCCCATCAGCCCACAGCCCAGTAGCAGTCCTAACCCCCCCTAGCCCTTTAGCAGTCCTAACCCCCCCTCCTAGCCCATTAGCAGTCCTAACCCCCCCCATAGCCCATTAGCAGTCCTAACCCCCCCCTCCTAGCCCATTAGCAGTCCTAACCCCCCCCTAGCCCATTAGCAGTCCTAACCCCCCCCCTAGCCAATTAGCACGCCTAACCCCCCCCTCCTAGCCCATTAGCAGTCCTTACCCCCCCCTCCTAGCCCATTAGCAGTCCTAACCCCCCCCTAGCCCATTAGCAGTCCTAACCCCCCCTCTCTAGCCCATTAGCAGTCCTAACCCCCCCCATAGCCCATTACCAGTCCTAACCCCCCATCACCCCATTTCCAGACAGCCCCCATCAGCCCACAGCCCATTAGCAGTCCTAACCCCCCCTAGCCCATTAGCAGTCCTAACCCCCCCCTCCTAGCCCATTAGCAGTCCTAACCCCCCCCCTGCCCATTAGCAGTCCTAACCCCCCATCACCCCATTTCCAGACAGCCCCCATCAGCCCACAGCCCATTAGCAGTCCTAACCCCCCCCCCTCCTAGCCCATTAGCAGTCCAAACCCCCCCCTCCTAGCCCATTAGCAGTCCAAACCCCCCCCCTCCTAGCCCATTAGCAGTCCTACCCCCCCCCCCTCCTAGCCCATTAGCAGTCCTACCCCCCCCCCCCTCTCCTAGCCCATTAGCAGTCCTAACCCCCCCCCAGCCCCTTAGCAGTCCAACCCCCCCCCCCCCAGCCCATTAGCAGTCCTAACACCCACCCCCCCCCCGGCAAATTTAAAAACAGAAAAAGCGGGCTCTGGCTGCTGCCGCGGACGCGGCAGCATGCAGTGTCCCGCGGGGCCCCCTCCGCCCGCTAAGCCCCTCTGCAAGCTAAGCCCCTCTGCAAGGGCTTTCAGATTCGCGAGGGAGACAGCGTCTCCCTCGCGTCTCTTGTTAAGCCCGCAGGGGCTAATGGGAAATTTCCCATCAGTCCCTCGCGTCTAAAGGGGCTGATGGGAAATTTCCCATTAACCCCTACGGGCTTAACAGAGACGCGAGGGAGACGCTGTCTCCCTCGCGAATCTGAAAGCCCTTGCAGAGGGGCTTAGCGGGCGGAGGGGGCCCCGCGGGACACTGCATGCTGCCGCGTCCGCGGCAGCAGCCAGAGCCCGCTTTTTCTTTTTTTGCGGACCTTCACGCGTGCCAGCTGCAAGGCCTTCGCGTGCCACAGCTGGCACGCGTGCCATAGGTTCGCCATCGCTGCCCTAAAGCAACCCCTTTTGATACTTTAATGCTCAGAATTGGGTCTGTTTGGAAGACCCAGCCCTCGCAGGTCATAACAGTATCAGAAGCACGGAAGTGGCAAGCTGAGGGATCCTCCCAACACACAAAAAACACAGACAAAGGATACAGGGGACAGATACCTTGGAGAGGACAAAGCAGAGGTACTTTTAGAAATTCCTCAGGTTACATTTCCTTTCAAGAGCTCAAAGCACAGACAGATGGATTAGAAAAGGAGAAAATTAAATGGGAACAGGACAAATACATACTGCAGATAGAAATAGATAAATTAAAACAGGACTTACAAGCAGCACAGGACAAACACAAGGCTAGTGCATAGGGGTGTCCTGACCTCTTGGGTTCAGATATCAAAATGTCTCAAGCCTTCATAGCCCAGCCTGCCTCCGTTCTCTCAGCAGAGGACTCAATTCCAGAGCCTCTGGATGATGAAACAGACACAGGCCCAGAATACAGTTTAAGGCTTGTAACATCCTTGATACTGGACTCTTGTGGACGCCCCAATGTTATCAGTAGAGTAGGGGGTCAGGATAAACTAGCTTTGATTGACACAGGGGCTGGAATTAGTTTTACAAACAGAGCTTCTCCCACTGCAGATCAGAAAAATATGGAAATTTATGAAATTCAAGGAATTAATGACACAGCTTCCAAATGTGTGGCTATCCCAGTTAAATGGGGTATTCCCTGTGCACAGTGAACAAAACAAGGAAATGTTAGAAACCACTGCCTCCACTATAGTGAACACACCAAAAGAAATAATTGGTACTGACGTTCTCAACCAGTTAAATTTGGTGGTGGATATGGCTAATCTTAAATTGTGGCAGTATTCAGGAACTTCAAGTGCTTCTAAAACTTTAGTGCATGAAGTCATTCCCATGCAGTTAGCAACTCAGTGCACCAAGGCAGCTCATCAGTATGATCTGTGTGTAATTCCCTCAGAGGTGGCTGATATTCCAGTCTGGGCACAAGACAAGTTAGATTGTAGGAAAATGCACACAGAAATACTGTTGGAAGGCGAGGATCCTCCACCACAGAAACAATATATTGATGGTAGTAGCCAATGTGAAGGAGGCAGGCGACTAGCAGGTTTTGCAATTGTACAATTGGACCCAAATAACCAAGTGGTACTGCAGAGACAGTATTCCTGTGGGTCAGCGTCAGCACAGTACTGTGAGCTGGCTGCTTTTGTGGCTTGTATGCAACAATATCAGGATTCACACCCAGAGATACAAATCATTTTAGATTCTGATTATGTCTTTAAAAGTGCCATTGCCCTGTTACCCTGGTGGCTGGCAAATAAATTTAAATCTACCGATGGGTCCACAGTGAAAAATTCATCACTGTTGACTATGGCACAAGAACTGAGTGAGAAGTTTCAAAGAGTACATTTAGTTAAAGTGAAGGCACATAGGAAGAAAGGCCCTTAAGTGAAAGGAAACACATTAGCAGACTCACTAGCCAAGGAAGCATGCCATGTAGGCCTCATATGGCCCTGGTATGAGCAGACACGCATGGTTGCTATTGCTACACGTTCCACAGATTATGATCAGATAATACCACCAGATTACTTCGTAGCACTGCAGACAAAGGACCTTGAGCTTTCCAATTTGAGGAAGCTTGTGCAGGACGCCCCAGATAACCTATATCACACACACCCTTTCTCACACTCGCTATAGAGAAAGACATTCTATGTGCAAAAAGAGAGGAAGGCTTGGTTATAGCTATCCCTAGAGCTCGAGGTAAAGAATGGATGCATTGGTTCATGGTGCAGGTCCTATGGGACACTCTAAAGCAGAAGAAATGCAGACTATCCTCAATAGGTTGGTATGGTGGCCCAGAAATGAAACATGATAGACAGGATCATGTTTCCTCCTGTGTAATCTGTGCTTCATTTGGGAGGCAACCTAAAAAGAGAAGGGGACAGTTAATGAGAGCACCTCCTCGTGGCCCATTTGAGAGATTGCAAATAGATCATGTGGGCCCTCTTCCGTTAACAGCTAGGAAAAATAGATTTTTGCTCACTGTTGTTGATTCCTTTTCTAATTGGGTAGAAGCATTCCCTGTCCCAGATCAAACTGCTCAAACCACTGCAGAAATCTAACTATGCAATTTTTTACACGCTGGGGCATTCCCAAGACTATTGATTCTGATAATGGTCCTGCATTTGTTTCTCAGCTCATCAAGGAATTGTTTGATTTTCTAGGCATAGAACAACAACTCCACATTCCGTACCATCCACAGGCAGCAGGGCAGGTAGAAAGAATGAATCAAACAATTAAGGCCCACCTCAGCCCTATGCTTACGTGTTTTATCAGTCTTTGTTTTCAGATACCACCTGAAGACAGCACGGACAGCTGCTTTCCGTAGACAGCACGGACAGCTGCTTTCTAAACAAAAGTCACGAGGACGGTAACTATTTACTTCTGCTGTATAGTTGATGTGTCCTATATAATGGACATGTGTTTAATAGTTATGTAAATAAGGAGTAAAAATTATTATTTTTTTTTGTTGTTAAGTGGGGAGCATTAGTTTACTCCCTAGTAGAGTGAAACAAGTTAGCTTTTATTATGTCTCGGTTTCCTGTTCTGGTATCTGCTCTCATCTACCCCAGTCTCATTACAGGAACTATCATCCGAATATGCACGACTGGCTGGGCGAACTCCACAGGTGGGGTATATCGTTATCAAGAAATACCCCCACCTTTCCCGGAAGGAAAGGATCTGGTCATCCTGAGTTTCTGTTCCATACAGGACAAGCCAGTGTTCTATTCATTAAACATCACTCAAGTACAGTGGGAGCCACCAGTTTCCACTTCTCTAGAAAGGACACAAGAATTGAGGGCACCTCCAGAACATTACTTTCTAGGTCCTCCTGCTTTGATTTTGTACAATATTTCCAGTAAGGACAGAGGTACCTGGAAAATAACTTATACATGGGTTGTGAGTGATCAACCGCACATCACTGAGACTTCATTCCTTTTGGATGTATCTTGTTTACCTACCACCCCTCATCCCACCCCTCCCATTACTTCTGCTCCTCCTGTACTCTACCTTTCTGATATCCACCCATTTCAGGAAGGACATCCCTTTCAGATTAAATATGATGCACCACACGATGTTTTATATGATGTGGAATACCATTTTCTTACTTGGCATCTATTTCCCAAATTGTTTCTAGTTACTCACAAATATCCAAATTGCTCTCAGTTTGTTGCCAACCACATACAAACGCTCAATACTTGGTTTGATATGCAGTCAGTAATACCCCGAGCCAAGCAATTTCGACACAAGCGTGAATTAATTGATACAATTTTAGGTGGCACAGGTACTGCACTTGGTGCCCTTAATATAATTGATATAGAGGTGCTCCGTAATAAAATGGGATCCACTGCTCAGCATGCTGCTGATGGTTTTACCTCACAACATATTAATGAAGCTTCCTCTAAACTGTCCAATGTAGTTGTAGATACCTTTGCTCTTATATCTCCCATTATAGAACAGAAAATTGCTACCTTAGCACATGCAGAATATAGATTGGGAAAGAATATTTCCTGGGCTCTTGCCTGTGATTAAGTACAGATCGAGCTTATTACTATACTAAAGGAAATCCTGATCACTGCTAAGTTAGGACACTGGCCACCATCTCTCATCCATATGGCTAGTACCAAAATACCTGAATTTGCTATAGCTCACCTTGATTGGTGGACAGTTAGTGTTCCCATTTGTTCACCACAAGGCTGCTCTACCTGTACTTTGATCCCATGGTCAGGACAACACACAGTTATTTATCCTATTGTTAATATTGGGGTGCAGTTTGATAAAGAGTGGTTACTCACCTGTAACAGGTGTTCTCCAGGAGCAGCAGGAATCAGTCCTCACATATGGGTGACGTCGGCGCCGACGGAGCCCTCGCGGAGCAATTTCCCCAGCTTTCAAAGAAAGCCTTTGGGAATTGCAGCGCACATGCGCGGTCCCCTTCCCGCCCAAGGGTGCCATCTTGCTCAGTCTGATGACATAGCTAAAAGACAGCAAAAAAATTAGCAAAAACGAAATGATAGGACTGCAACTCCAAGGGGAGGAGGGAGGGTTGTGAGGACTGATTCCTGCTGCTCCTGGAGAACACCTGCTACAGGTGAGTAACCACTCTTTTTCCAGGACCAAGCAGGAAGTCAGTCCTCACATATGGGACTCCCAAGCTTAAGGCTACCGGAGACCTCAAGCACAAAAATGAGCTCCCTCTAGCTCAGCAGTATAGAAGGAAGGAATCTTCTCTGAAAACGCCCCCGACCGGTAGCCCAACACCAGGGCCGGAGGGTAGGAGTTGCCTAAACCTCAAAGAGATTATGGAGGACTGCCTGATCGAAAGCACTGTCCCTGCGGGACTCCCTCTCCAGGCAGTAATGTGCCGCAAAAGTCTGGCTTGAAGACCAAGTAGCGGCCCGGCAGATGTCTGCCAACGGAACAGAGCGGAGGTGTGCCACTGACGCAGCCTTCGCCCTAACACGATGAGCCGTGACTCGACCCTCCAACGAGAGGCCGGCTGCCCCATAAGCCCAGGCGATACAGTCAGCTACCCAGATGGACAAGGTACGCTTGGAGACAGGTAGCACCACGTTATTGGGGTCAAAAGAAATGAAGAGCTGAACAGCCCTCCTATGCTCCCGCGTACGGTCAAGGTAGAAGGACAAGGCCCCCCTACAGTCCAGGGTATGCAGGACCATTTCAGCCCGGCTGGAGTGCGGCCTGGGAAAGAAGGTCGGAAGAACCACCTCCTGGTTGAGATGAAAAGGAGAAACCACTTTTGGAAGAAACTTAGGGTGAGTCCGTAAGACCACCCTATTCCTGTAGAACCTAGTGTAAGGAGGATCAGACACTAGGGCCTGCAGTTCACTAACACGCCTAGCAGAGGTAAGGGCTACCAAGAACAAGGTTTTCCAAGAAAGAAAACGAAGAGGGCAGGTAGCCATAGGTTCAAAGGGCGGACAGGTAATCCGCTGCAAGACCACATTCAGATCCCATTCAGGGGCTGGTGGACGCAAAGGAGGCTTAAGCAGAAGGAGGCCTCGGAGAAAACGAGCCACCAAAGGGTGGCTGGACAGAGGCCTGCCATCTACCGGTGCGTGATGTGCAGAGAGAGCACTGAGGTGGACTGACAGAGTTGGACTTAAGGCCCAGATTGGAGAGGTAAAGCAAATATTGCAAGACCACTGCCACCAAGCAGGAGAAGGGATTCTCAGACTGCTGAGCACACCACACGGAGAAGCGACGCCACTTAAGAGCGTAGGACTTCCGGGTGGAGGGCCGCCTGGAGGCCAAGACGATCTCTTCCACCTCCCGAGGCAGCAGGAGGGGAGCAAGGCCTACCCTTTCAGCAGCCAGGCCATCAGATGAAGGGACCGGAGGTTGGGGTGTAGGAGAGACCCGTGGTCTTGTGTCAGGAGATCGGGTTGAAACCCCAGAGGAAGAGGAGTGTCCACCGCCAGCTGCATTAGAAGCGGGAACCAAGGTTGCCTCGGCCACCGGGGAGCCACTAGGATCAGCGAGGCTTTGTCTCGGAGAACTTTGAAGAGCGTTCGAGACACCAGCGGCATGGGAGGAAAGGCATACAAGAGGTCTGTGGACCATGGAATCAGAAAAGCATCCGGCGCTACTCTGAGAGGATGCGGTTGTCGAGAGCAGAATCTGGGTAGTTGCCGGTTCAGAGGACTGTCAAACAGATCCAAGGCGGGGAGTCCCCACTTGAGAAAGATCTGCTGAACCACTAATGGATCCAATCTCCACTCGTGTGGTTGGAGGATCCTGCTTAGTTTGTCTGCCAGGTAATTTTCTTGACCTGGGAGATAGACCGCTTTGAGTATGCCGTGGCCGACTGCCCAAGAGCACAGCCGTCGTGCCTCCTGACAGAGAAGGAAGGAGCCTGTGCCTCCTTGTTTGTTCACGTAGAACATTGCTACTTGATTGTCCGTCTGGACCAGTACAGACTGGTGAGAAGTGAGGTGGGAGAAGGCTCTCAGAGCTAGGCGGATGGCTCTAAGCTCCAGGAAGTTTATCTGCTGCGCAGACTCCCAAGGAGTCCAGAGGCCTTGAGTACATGTCCCTTGGCAATGTGCTCCCCATCCCAGGAGAGAAGCATCGGTTGTTAGTACCTGAGAAGGAGGAGGAGATTGAAAATTCACTCCCAGTACTAGGTTTGGCAGATGAAGCCACCACCGCAGAGAAGAGACCAGCAGGTCCGAGACTTGTACTGAGTCCGTCAGGCTCCCCGTGGCCTGATGCCATTGCATGCAAAGGCACCACTGGGCAGGCCGCATGTTCAGGTGGGCATTGGGGGTCACATGGACCGTGGAAGCCATATGGCCGAGCAGTCTCAGAAATTGCCTGGCACAGACCAGGGAATTGCTGCGAAAGTGGCTGGCGAGATTCATGAGCCTGTGGGCTCTGTCCATAGGCAGGAAGGCCCGCGCCTGAAGTGTGCTTAACCTTGCGTCGATGAATTTGAGATCTTGAGAGGGGAGCAAAGTGGACTTTGCGAAGTTTATGACAAAGCCCAAGTGCTGGAGCAGAGACACAGTGCGATGAGTGGCTTGAGTGGCCTCTTGGGAAGACTGGGCCCGGATGAGCCAATCGTCCAGGTATGGAAATACAAAAAGGCCTTGAAGTCTGAGATAGGCTGCCACCACTGCCAGGCATTTGGTGAAAACCTGGGGGGCGGAGGATAGGCCAAAGGGCAGGACCCTGTACTGGTAATGATTTCCTCACACAACAAATCTGAGATATTGTCTGTGGTCTGGATGAATGAGGATGTGAGTATATGCATCCTTTAGATCTAAGGAGCATAGCCAGCATCTTGAACTTTTCCCTTGCCAGGAACTTGTTGAGGTTTCGCAAGTCCAGGATGGGTCTGAGGCCTCCTGTTCTTTTTGGTATCAGAAAGTACCGGGAATAAAAGCCGTGACCTCTCAGGTGGTGGGGCACCGGTTCCAAAGCCTGTTCCTGAAGAAGACTTGCCAACTCCTGAAGGAGTAAGTCCCTGTGCAGAGGGAGTCTTGGAGGCTCCCCTGGAAAGTAGGAGGGAGGTACCTGGTGAAAGTGCAGAAGATAGCCTTTCTGAACTATATGAAGTACCCAGGTATCTGATGTGATGGCTGACCACCTGTGGGCAAAGTGGACCAGCCGGCCTCCTGTGCTGAGAGAAACCAGCTGAGGGGAAGAGGCTATGCTGAGGGAGTCAAAAACCCCCACCCTGCTGAGCAGGGGCCGGCGTAGTGGGCTTGGGGGGCCTGCTGCCTACGGGACCCATTACCCCGTCCCTTGGCCTGCTGACCCTTTTGGGGAGCTGCTGAGGCCTGATACTGAGGGTAGTATTTATAGGCAGCCGCCTTCCTCGGGTAAAAGGGCTTTTTCCCCGAGCCCTTCTTCTGAGAAGGGGCAGAGGTTTTTCTGGACAGCCTAGTTCTGGTCAGAGTCTCGGTCTCGATTTGTGCAGCCTTTTCAGCCATGGGTTTGCCAAAGAGGTTTTCACCTCTGCAGGGGACATCGACCAACTTGTCCTGGACCCATGGCTCGAGGTCGGATGACTGAAGCCAAGCCTTTCGGCGGGCACCGATGCCGGCTCCGGCTACTCGAGCCGATGCTTCAAATCCATCGTAGGCTGCTCGAGAGATAAACTTCGAGCACTCTCGAATCCCAGTGGACAAGGCTTAGAACCTCTGCAAAGGTTCCTCGGAGAGACCAGCCAAGAACCCGGCAATTTCCTTTGCCAGATCTCGGAGATACATGCCCATATAGAGCTGGTAGGTCTGGACTCGACAAGCAAGCATAGAGCCCTGGAAACACTTCCTACCGAGGGCATCCAGGCTCCGGGCCTCCCTGCCGGGAGGCACCGAAGAGTGCATTTTTTGACTCTTGAGTCTATGCATGGCCGATTCCACCACCATGGAATGGTGCGGTAGTTGTGCCTTTTGGAAGCCGGGGCTCTTGCGGACTCGATAAATGGAATCGACCCGCTTGCTTAACACCGGCTCTGATGCCGGGTTCTCCCACATGTGGAAGAGAAGTCATTCCAGCATCGGAGGAACCGGTACAGTAAAGGCCTCCTTCGGGGGAGAATCATACTGGAGGGCATCGAGCTCCTCGGCTCGAGGCTCCTCCTCGGGATCCGCGGGGAATGCCAAGGCCTTGGCCATATCCCGCACGAAGTCCGAGAACCGGGTGTCCTCCGGGGGGGACCGTCTCCGAGGTTCGGACTCGGGCGAGTCCGATGGGACACACCGAGTCCGAAAACTACCAGGGGACTCTTCGTCTTCCGATTCCCAGTCGGACTCCGCGGAGGAGGATTCGAGTGGCTCCGGTCGGGCGGGCACCGATGCCCTCTGCCCCGACACCAAAGGAGTCGGCGTCGACGACCTCGGTCCCGAACGGGAGGCCGAGGAAGACCGCGACCGAGGATCGACTCGAGCTCGGATGGACTCGAGGATCGGCTCGGTCTCCGGGGTCGACCTGGACGTCGACGTCCCGGTGGCCGGGGCAGACGCATTGGCAAGGCCAGCGATCAATGCCCGCTGCTGGTCCATGAAGGCAGCCAAACTGCTCTCCAAGACCGTCAACCTGAGTCCAAGCTCAGGAGACCCAGCAGCCCCTGACTCGGGCCCCGACGGCGTCGGGCCCGACGTCAGCTCCTTCGGAGGCGAGTCCACGAAGACCACAGTACTCACGTGTCCAGGCGACTCCATTTCAAGACGAGGATGTTTCGAAGGCCTCTCCGACTCAGAGGACGGCTGTCGGGGCTATGCGACCTGGCCCTCGAGGAACCAGGAGCGCCCACCGACGCCGCCCTCGTGGGTTTTTTCTTCCTATGATGTTCCCGGGTAGGAGACCCCCGCTCAGAGGAACTCCGACGATGCTCAGGACCGGAGTCCCGGGACGTCGAAGCCTCTGACGAGGTCCGGGCCCGGCCGGACGCGGAGTCAGAGATTTGTTCTCGTTGATGCTGCCGACTCCTCAACGCTTTTGAGGACATCTTGCCACACGGACCACAGATCATCGGGTCATGATCGGGTCAGAGGCAGCGGAGGCAGCAGTCGTGTGTGTCGGTAAGAGACATGAGCTTCTTACAGCGATCACACTTCTTAAACCCGCTGGCAGCCATCGAGGGAAAAAGGGCCCCTGCGAGGTCAAAAGACAGGGCTGCCAGTGAAAAGGAAAAAATGGCGCGAACGCTTGTCACGAAGGACAAAAAAACGAAAAATAAAGAAACGGACCCGATACCGGCGTAGCGGGTCCGGGCGGGGAAAAAGGATCCGGCGTCGAACCGAAAAAGAATAAAAAATAAGAGAGAAAATCAACTTTTTCAGCTGTGATCACAAACAGTGTCTGTAGGGCTCCGCGGAAAAAAGAAGACTGAGCAAGATGGCACCCTTGGGCGGGAAGGGGACCGCGCATGCGCGCTGCAATTCCCAAAGGCTTTCTTTGAAAGCTGGGGAAATTGCTCCGTGAGGGCTCCTTCGGCGCCGACGTCACCCATATGTGAGGACTGACTTCCTGCTTGGTCCTGGAGAATATGCTTATGTATCCTGTGGACCATCTCACATGGGTGCAGCCACTGGACGACACCTGGACTTCATTCAAGCCGATGGACCCCAGTTTGTGTGAACAGACTACATTTCAGTTCAAGTGTCAACCTCACCAGTTTAAAGAGGCTGACACCTCCTGCTGGAACAATTCCTCCTCTTGCTCCCTGACTGTTAAGCTCTCATATTCCCTGACTATCTCATACAGTTTGTATTACCTTGGAGCTGGACACTTTTGTTTTCATCTGTTCTTTCCCCAGAATGTTTCTTTTTCGATTGATCCCAGAACGCATGACATTCGCCTTCCCAAGAACACTTTGTTGTACAGTTCAAACTGTTTACCAAACAATACCTGGTGCAGTCATACACCACTGGTCTCCATCACCATTAACGGGACAACTTATTCCACACCGCTGGTTACCAATGACTCTATGGACATTCCAGACTTTATCTCACATGCTGTGCATCCATTACCACTTGGCATGGGAGAAGAGACACTACATAAACTGCTCAACTTTACAGAACTCCATGCCTATATTGATCACCTTAAAGCAACATCCACTGAAGTGAATCACACCATCGCTTATGAGAATGGACACATTCAACAAATTGTTGGACACTTGCTACAAGATGCTCATGTGTCTGTATGGGAATTGTTATTTGGTTACTCACCTACTGCTGATCATGTCTTTAATGTTTTTATTCACCCTATTTTAACTGCTGTACAAATATTGCTATGCATTATCATAATTTTCCTGTGTTGTAAAATGAAACACATGTACATGTCCTTGCAGCGCACGTCCTACAGAACAACAACATTTTAAGGTAGTTACACGGAATTTCTCCAGCACCTACCTCTACATCCAGGCTCATTTGGCCTGTTAATTTGGCATTTCCTATTACACTGAATACCAGAGTCAGCTGCAGTCTAGTATTGCTTCCTATCCTCACTCACAGCATCCTGGTACCTTTTGGCTTTAACCTCCTCAAAAATTCCTGCAGCCCTTATGCACTGTTCACTCTCTCTAAGATGGGCACGGAGGTAGCATATTGGGTCCCCCCCCCCCCCCCAGTAGTGGCTGCCCTACCTAAGACACGAGATTTGGACTCATAAGGGGACTTGTTTATCTCTAGAACACTAGAGACAGTACTGTGCAGGACAGGGGACCTGCTAGACATAGCAAGGTATTTAATACAGGAGGTATTAGACAAGCTGCCTACTATCATGTAATGGCAGCTGGGACAGGTACCATAGGTTTGCTTCCACCATTTCCAGGCACAAATAATAAAAAAAAAAAGGTGTGGGAGATGTCAGCATACATCAGCATGACACAGGTGTCATGGCTGTTCCCCAGACCTTGGATTTCAAGCAGCTTTGTTACTCTGGTGATTTCAGTCTCCAAAGTTAATGAGGGTAGTTTACAAGATGAGATTAACTCTGACCCCCTGGTGAGGTCAGTCTCCGGGCCTGTTGAGATTGGTCTGCAGCCCCTCCTTGCTAAATCAAGAATAGCAGACCTCAAAGGGAGGTGCTAGAGAAGATGGTCTGCAGCCCCTCCTTGCTAGAAACAATAGCAGACCTCAAAGGGAGGTGCTAGAGAAAATTCACTATAAAGGACAAACACTTCCTCTTGCTCTCTCTCTTCCACTATTCATCGGACATGAAGGACAGGAGGCTCTGATAATCACTTCTCTTCACCCCTCCCCCCCTTCTCTCTCTCTCATCTCTCTCTCTTCCTATTTTCATCGGACACACCTTGCCATGAGGCTCTGACCCATACTTCTCCCCCCTCCCCCACTTCTTTCTCTCTCTCTCCCTATTCTTCTTACTATGAGGCTCTGACCCACATGTTCTTGCCTCTCTCTCTCTCACACACACACACACAGATTCATTGAAGTAAACTGAAGCAGCTTTCTAACAACCTTATAACTCTGTTCTATACCTATGTAATAAGCCTATTTCACATAAAGACCTGTCTCCAAGCCATGCCTGTTCGGTTGTCTTATCTGTGCTGCTTACCCTACAGTCTCTGTGAAATGAACCCAGGACCAAGCGGAGAGTAGACCGAAAGATTACATATTCAGAAGATTACAGTAAGGCCTTTAGTATAAGTGGTAATGGGAGCTCTTCTCCTAAGGCTGTTGATTAATACTGTCCACCAAAGTCTCTATGGTGGAAAAATCATCCTTTATCAAAGAAACTCTCTCATTAACTATCAAACAAGTTCTCTCCCATGCATGTCATGCAAGTCCTCTCAAAGGTCTGGGGTTCTTAAACAAGCCTTTCTTCTCCTAATTATGGCTATAGCCATCCCTCTAGCAGTTGTGTCGTATGCACTCTAAACCAACCTTATATTTTGCACATTCTTCTAGATCTGGACGTTTATGCAAATGGCTTTTGATTCTTCATAGTGGGAGGCCTGAACTGTAGCCAGAGTTTTATCTAGGACTGCATGAAAAAATGTCAAGTGGAACTGGTGTGCTGTCATTTGAGAGGATTATCAGTGTTTAGGAACATCTTTTTACCTGAAGTGTCCATTAGCTTAGGATCATTTCCCAAAAGAGTAATAAAGTAAATTCTTGAATTCTTGCGTTTTTTAAGTGTCAGTTCCACTTCTTGTTCAAGGGATTTTGGACTATTGTAATGTACTTTATGCTGGGATGCTGAGGAAATCCTTACATAGGCTGCAGATATTGCACAAACAAAGGTGGTCATGGAGACTAATGTCACCAATGCTGAAAGCTGATGGACTGGACTTCAGTGCCAAAAATATATTTGCACTCTCTTTCACAACCCTGAAACCCACAAGTAGAAAGCTTATGATCTGGTTTCAGGCACTGCAGACACCATTTGTAGGTGTCCATAACAGACATGGTCATGGAGCAGCTGGTGCATTTTTTAAACACACTAGCAAGCTTTTGGGACATGTCTGGAAAAAGATGTTGAGAAATCAAACAATTTGATGGTGAAAAAATAGAGAATGTGGCCAAAGTGGTTAGTGCAACATGCAAAAAGAAAGGAAACAAAAAACACGTGTAAGGACTTTATCCTTTTTATCCACAGAGAAAGCGTAGTTACTCACCTGTAACAGGTGTTCTCCAGGGACAGCAGGAATCAGTCCTCACATATGGGTGACGTCGGCACCGATGGAGCCCAAGTGCGGAGCAATTTCCCAGCTTTCAAAGAAAGTCTTTGTGACTGCATCGTGCATGCGCGATCCCCTTCCCGCCCAAGGTTGCCATCTTGCTCAGTCAAATGACATAGCTAAAAAGACGTCAAAAAGAATAAAAATCAATAACAGGACTGCAACTCCAGGGGAGGAGGAAGGGTCGTGAGGACTGATTCCTGCTGTCCCTGGAGAACACCTGTTACAGGTGAGTAACTACGCTTTCTCCAGGAACAAGCAGGAAGTCAGTCCTCACATATGGGACTCCCTAGCTATAGGCTACCGAGAACCCTTAGCAGAAAATTGGCTCCCTCTAGAAGAGCCGCAGCAGCTGTGATAGGAATTCAGCAGAGACGCAACACCCCCCCCCCCCCAGTAGTCTGACACCAGAGGGCCGGAGGGTAGGAGTTGCCTAAATCTCAAATAAGTTACGGAGTACCGCCTGGCCGAAAGCACTGTCCTGTCAGGACTCTCCATCCAAGCAGTAATGGTTGCAAAAGTCTGGCTTGAAGACCTAGTTGCGGCCCTGCAGATATCTGCCAATGGAACAGAGTGGAAGTGAGCCACTGATGCGGCCTTAGCCCTGACACAGTGGGCCGTGACTCGACCCTGCAACAGGAGGTCGGCTGCCCTGTACACCCAGGCAATGCAGTCTGCCACCCAGGTGGACAACGTGCGCTTGGAGACAGATAGCCCCAGCTTACTGGGGTCAAAGGAGACGAAGAGCTGAGTAGCCCTTCGATGTCCTCGCGTATGCTCCAGGTAGAAGGCTAAAGCCCTTTTATAATCAAGGGCATGCAGAACCGCCTCTGCCAGGCTAGCATGCGGTCTGGGAAAGAATGTCAGGAGAACCACCTCTTGATTTAGGTGGAACGGAGAGACCACTTTCGGAAGGAACTTAGGGTGGGTGCGCAGGACAACCCTGTTCCTACAGAACCGTGTGTATGGTCTTTATGACACAAGAGCTTGTAGTTCACTCTCTCGTCTGGCAGATGTGAGTGTCACCAGGAAGAGCACGTTCCAGGAGAGGAAGTGCAGATGGCAAGTGGACATCGGCTCAAAAGGTGGGTGAGTAAGCTGTTGCAAGACCACATTCAAATCCCACTCGGTTGCCGGAGGACGAACAGGGGGTTTTAGTAGAAGTAGACCTCTGAGGAATCTGGACACCAAGGGGTGAACCGAAAGAGGCTGTCCTTTCACTGGAGAATGGTGTGCTGACAAAGCACTCAGGTGGACACTGACAGTTAGATTTGAGGCCTAATTCTGAGACATGCAGCAGGTACTGCAACACCACTGGTACTAGACAAGAGAAAGGGTTTTCATTGTGCCGGCTACACCACACCTCAAACCTACGCCACTTGAAGGCATAGGCTTTCCGAGTGGACTGCCTCCTTGAGGCCAGTAGCACTTCTTCCACGTTCTTAGGCAGGAGGAGAGAAGCCAGCACTACCCTTTCAGCAGCCATGCCATCAGGCTGAGGGCCCTGAGGTTGGGGTGTAAGATAGAGCCCTGCTCCTGGGACAGGAGGTCGGGCTGCATCCCCAGAGGGAGTGGGGTTTCCACTGCCAGCTGGAGGAGAAGCGGAAACCAAGGTTGTCTTGGCCATCTGGGGGCTACTAGGATGACCGAGGCCTTGTCCCAAAGGATTTTGAATAGAGTTCAGGCCACCAGAGGAATGGGAGGAAACGCATACAGGAGGCCCACGGATCAGGAGATTAGAAAAGCATCTGCAGCCATCCTTTGGGGGTGTGGCTGTCTGGAACAAAAGTTAAGATAAATCGCTCATGTATTAAATAGGCATAAATGTTCCCTCTAATTTGTAAAAAGTTATTCACAAATATTTTAAGAGGTCTCAGACTTAATTGGTTCTGCCACCGGGACTGACGTCCGTTATCTCGGCAGAATCACCATTAGCATCAATGACCTCTGGAGTCAGTTGAACAACGCAATTGAAAAGCTGATCACACGACTTAATTTTAAAGTCCAATATTCAAGGTAAGAAGCTAAAAAATTCAATCCTTATCTGCGTTTTCAAAAGCACCCCATAAGTTGGGTTGAGCTCGGATCCCGACGCCTCACTCAGGTACCAGTCATGCGTTTCATGACAATAACTTTCTTCAGGGGATCACTCCGGCTCTCCCAGCCAACCGTCAATCACCTAACAAACAAACCACCAAACAAACAACTAATATTAAAATTAAACCCTAAACATCCTGGACAAATCACTTAAAACTCTCCACTATTCCACACATTGTACTACTCAAGCAAAGAACCAACCTCACCTTATCAATCCAAGGAAGCTGCCCGCGTTTAAACAAAATGTTTCTCTTCTCTTAGTCAATCTCTGAAGAAACGCCGCGCATGCGGAAAGAAAGTTATTGTCATGAAACGCATGACTGGTACCTGAGTGAGGCGCCGGGATCCGAGCTCAACCCAACTTATGGGGTGCTTTTGAAAACGCAGATAAGGATTGAATTTTTTAGCTTCTTACCTTGAATATTGGACTTTAAAATTAAGTCGTGTGATCAGCTTTTCAATTGCGTTGTTCAACTGACTCCAGAGGTCATTGATGCTAATGGTGATTCTGCCGAGATAACGGACATCAGTCCCAGTGGCAGAACCAATTAAGTCTGAGAACTCTTAAAATATTTGTGAATAACTTTTTAAAAATTAGAGGGAACATTTATGCCTATTTAGTACATGAGCGATTTATCTTGATTTTGAGCACATTTTGCATCGTTCAGTAATTGACCAATTCTCCGTGTGGAACAAAAGTTAGGCAACTGATGATTCTGCGGACTGGCAAAGAGATCTATTTTATTTATTTATTTACACTCTCTTATATACCGCGCTATTCTTCATCAGTGCGGTTTACAATGAACGAACTGAAATTACATTGAACAGGGCATTATAACTTGGAGATAACTATTTTACAGAGAACATGGGCTATGGAGGGTTAAGTGGCTTGCCCAAGACCACAAGGAGCACCTGTGGGACTAGAAACCCCAGTCCTTCTGGCCCAAGGTTGCTGTCCTCTAGTGGGATTTGAACCCCCGGACCTTCCGGCCCGAAGTACCTTGCCCCAACCACTAGGCCACTCCTCCACTCTATGGCCGGATATCTCCAGCAATGGAAGATCCGCTGGGCCACTTCCGGATTCAGTTGCACCTCGTGAGTTTGGAGAATTCTGCTTAGCTTGTCTGCTAGGCAGTTCTCTTGACCTGGCAGGTAAACTGCTTTGAGAGACATACCCTGTCGGATTGCAAACGAACAGAGGTCCGGTGTCTCCTGACACAGGAGGCGGGACCCCGTCCCTCCCTGCTTGTTCACGTAGAACATAGTCACCTGGTTGTCTGTTTGTGCTAAGACAGACTGATGTGAGAGAACATGAGAGAAGGTTTGAAGAGCTAGGCGCATTGCCTGGAGTTCTAAGAGGTTGATTTGTTGTGTCCTCTCCTGAGGAGACCATAACCCTTGAGTGCATAAATCCTAGCAATGGGCTCCCCAAGCCCAGCAGAGATGCATCTATCGTCAGCACTCTTATGTACGAGGGAGGTTGGAAAGGCAGTCCCTCGAGCAGGGTGGATGACTGAAGCCACCAGGTCAACGACTTTAGTCGTTTTGACACACTGATCCTGTCTCGGAGTCTTCCTGTGGCTTGTGTCCACTGATCTCTGAGGCACCACTGAGCTTTCCTCATGTGGAGACAGGCGTTTGGGGTCACATGAACCGCAGAGGCTATGTGTCCCAGAAGGCATAGAAAGTGCCTTGCTGATATCTGAGACTTGTGGCTGATTTGGTGTACTCGCTCCAGAAGCCTGTGTGCTCTGTCCTCTGGCAGGAAAGCCTTCGCTTCAAGGGTGTCTAGCCTTGCCCCTATGAACTCTAAGTTTTGAGTGGGGAGCAAAGTGGACTTTGCTTGATTTATGACAAAGCCTAGATGCTGCAGTATGCTGATAGTGAAAGCTGTGGCCTGTTAGGCTTCTTGAGGCGACGGGGCCCTGATGAGCCAATCGTCCAGGTATGGGAAGACAAAAATTTCCTGGTTCCTGAGGAAGACCGCCACTATCACCAGACATTTGGTAAATACTCTGGGGGCAGAGGCTAGGCCGAATGGAAATACTCTGTACTGATAATTGTTTCCTCCCACTACAAATCTGAGATATTGTCTGTGGTCTGGATGTGCGAGGATGTGCGTATAAGCATCCTTCAGGTCTAAAGAGCATAGCCAGTCTCCTTGGTGGAGTTAAGGCAGCAATATTCCAAGGGAAAGCATCTTGAACTTTTCCCTCACCAGGAACTTGTTTACGTTTCACAGGTCAAAGATGGGCCTGAGGCCTCCTGTTCTCTTTGGCAAGGCTTCTACTCCAGGTATTTTCTGATACCTAGCAGGCTGTGGGGCACTGGCTCCACTGCCTGATCCTCTAGAAGACCGGCCAACTTCTGTAAGAGGAGGTTCCTGTGTAGAGGGGGTCTGAGAGGCTCTCCTAGAAAATAGGAGGGAGGTACCTGGTTGAAATGGCACAAAGAGCCCTTTTGGACTATTTGTAGGACCCAGGTATCTGTGGTGAATGCTGGCCACCTGTGAGCATATAGGGTCGGCCTTCCTCCTGTGCCAAGCCTGACCCCTCATTGGAGAGAAACTATGCTGTGGCAGTCAAAAACCCCCCCTACCGGCTGGGAAGGAGCCGGTGCCTGGGGGTCTTCTGCTTACGCGGGCCATGCCCCTGTCCCTTGGCCTGCTGCCCCTGTTGGGGAGCCGGGGCGGCCTGGTGAGTGGGATAGTTGCAGTAAGCAGCACCCTTCCATGGGAAAAAGGGCTTTTTACCTGAGCTCTTCTTTTTAGAAGGGTCAGATGTCTTCTTGGAGAGTCTTGTCCGGGTCAAGTACTCGGTTTCGATTTCAGCAGCCTTCTCAATCATGGGTTTGCCAAAAAGGGTGTCAACTGGGCAAGGGACATCGACCAACTTGTCCAGAACCCATGGCTCCAAGTCTGATGACATTAGCCACGCCTGGCGTCGGGCACCGATGCCAGCTGCAGCTACCCAGGCTGAAGCCTTGAAGCTATCATAGGCTGCCGGAGACAAACTTTGAGCACTCCCAAATCCCAGTGGACAAGTTCTTGAAGCACTGCAAGGGTTCCTCGGAGAGGCCAGCTGAGAACCCGTCAATCTCCTTTGCCAGGTCCCGCAAGTATACGCCCATGTACAAACCCTCCATAGTCCATGTTCCCTGTAAAATAGTTATCTCCAAGTTATAATTCCCTGTTCAATGTAATTTCAGTTTGTTCAATGTAAACCACGCTGATGCAGAATAGCGCGGCATGTAAATAAATAACTAAATAACTAAATGGTATGTTTGGACACGGCATGATAGCATCGAGTCCTTGGTAGCACTTTATGCCGAGGGCATCCAGGTTCCGGGCCGATTCCACAACCATGGAGTTGTGCGGCAGCTGTGCCTTTTGGAACCCAGGACTCTTGCAGACTCGATAGATGAAACTGACCCACTTGCTGAGAACCGGCATCGAGGTCAGTGACTCCCACATGCGGAGCATCAGCCGTTCCAACATCAGAGGAACCGGTACCCCAAGGGCTTCCCGAAGGGGGAAGTCATACTGGAGGGCTTCAAGCTCCTCGGCTCGAGGCTCCTCCTCAGTGTCCGCCAGGAATGCCAAAAACCTTGGACATGTCTCTGACGAAGTCCGAGAACCGGGTATCCTCCGGGGGGGGGACCTTCTCCGAGGCTCGGACCCCGGCGAGTCCGATGGAACACACCAGGTCTGGTGGGTGTCCGGGGACTCTTCATCTTCCGTTTCCCATGCCAAGTCCTCCGAGGAGGAATCGATGGGCTCCAGCCGTGAGGGCTTCGGTCTCGACTGCCCTGACGTCGAGGGCACTGACGCTGACGACTTCGATCCCGAACGGGAGGTCGAGGGAGACCTCGGCCGAGGATCAACTCGAGCTCGAAGAGTTTCGAGGATCGGCTCAGCCTCCAGAGTCGACTTGGATGTCGAGGTCTGGGTGGTCGGGGCGGCCATCAGCACCTGCTGCTGCTCCATGAAGGTAGACATTCTGCGCTCCAAGGCCGTCATTCTGAGAATGAGCTCAGAAGACTCTGCAGCCGCCGGCTCGGGTCCCGATGGACGCCGGTTCTCCCAGAGGAGAGTCAATGAGGACAACAGCAGTTATCTTCCTCGGCATCTCCGGCTCCGTGCGAGGTACTTTTGCAGGGCGCTCCGGCTGCGAGGACCCAGGGCGGCGGTCAAGACTCTGTGACTTGGTCCACGAGGGCCCAGGCCGATCAGAGGCATCCAACGCCGCCACCCTCGCAGGTTTCTTCCTCCTCCGGTGTTCCCGCGAGGGAGACCCCCACTCAGAAGACCCCCGACGATGCTCGGAGTCAGATAGCTCCCAAGACGTCGAGGCTTCTGAAGAGGTCCAGACCCGGGTGGATTCAGACTCAGAGAAAATCCTTTCACGCTGCTGCTGCCTACTTCTAAGTGCCTTAGAGAACATTTTGCCACACGGGACACAGAGCTTCGGGTCATGGCTGGGCCCGAGGCAGCGGAGACAGCAGTCATGTGTGTCAGTGAGGGACATTAATTTTTTACACCGATCACACTTTTTAAACCCGCTGGCAGCCATGGGGGGAAAAAGGGCCCCTGCGAGGTCAAACGACCGGGCTGCCAGTGAAAAAGAAAAAAAGCGTGAACGCTAGTCACTAAGGACAAAAATGAAAAATATGACTGGACTCGATAATGGTGTACCGAACCGAGGCGGGAAGGGGAACCGGCATCGAACCAGGCCGAAGAAGAGAATCTTCAGAAGTTTTAATGCACTTTTTCCACGAGGGAAGTTAGCACAGTTACTTACCTGTAAAGCACAGTTACTTACCTGTAACAGGTGATCTCTGGGAACAGCAGGAATTAGTCATCACATATGGGTACGTCGGTACCGACGGAGCCCGCGCGGGAAAGCTCCCCAGCTTTTCAGATTAAAAGCTTTTGGGGCCTCCCACTGCACATGCGCGCTGCCTTCCCGCCTTCCTGAGCAGCTCTCGTCAGTTCGAGTTTAAAGCTGAGACAATAGAGAGAGAGGACAGGAAGATAGATAGAGATACAACTCCAAGGGGAGGTGGGTGGGTTGTGATGACTAATTCCTGCTGTTCCCAGAGATCACCTGTTACAGGTAAGTAACTGTGCTATCTCCAGGAACAAGCAGGAATACGTCATCACATATGGGGACTCCCTAGCTAAGATGCCTGGGAGATCCCCCTCCAAGGGTAAACCATCTTCGCATGGATCTCAGGCATCCATCCAGGGAAGGTGGGCAGGAGTTGTTTAAGTATGGAACAGGTGTTTGAGGACAGCCTGACCAAACAAGGCATCCCGGCGGGAGTCCTTGTCCAAGCAGTAATGGGCTGTGAAGGTATGAACCGAGGCCCAAGTGGCTGCTCGACAGATCTGATCTATGGACACAGAGTGAAGATGAGCCATAGAAGTGGCCATGGCCCTCACATTGTGAGCTGTGACATGGCCCTCCATAGAAATGTTCTTACTCTGGTAAGCAAAAGAAATACACTGAGCGATCCAATTGGAAAGTGTACGCTTGGTGACTGGAAGTCCCAAATGAGAAGGATCAAAAGCCACGAAAAGTTGGGAAGACGTTCGATGTGGTTGAGTCCTGTTGAGGTAAAAGGCAAGAGCTCTTTTACAATCCAGAGTATGAAGGTTCCTCTCTGCACTGGATGCATGAGGAGCCGGGAAAAAGACAGGTAGATATACCTCTTGATTAAGATGAAAGGGCGAGACCACTTTGGGCATAAAGTGGGGATTCGTCCTAAGGACCACCTTATCATGATGAAACCTAGTATAAGGTGGATGAGCCACTAAAGCCTGCAGTTCACTGATGCGGCGAGCCGAAGTGACTGCAATAAGGAAAACAACCTTCCAGGAAAGAAATTTGAAGGAGGTAGAGTCCAAAGGCTCAAAAGGTGGCTTCATAAGCTGACCTAGAACTAGGTTCAAATCCCATGCTACCGGAGGAGGTCGGATGGGAGGTTTAGTTAGAGTCAGGCCTCTCATGAAACGTGAAACAAGAGGATGAGAGGAGACAGGTTGTCCATTTATAGGTTTTAAGGATGCTGCAATAGCACTCAAATGGACCCTTACTGAATTCGTCTTAAGGCCTGCATTTGAAAGATGCAGGAGATAGTCCAAGAGGGAATTCAAAGGAAGTGCTAGAGGGTCAAGACCCTGCTGAGCACACCAAATGGAAAAACGTTTCCATTTGAAAGCATAAGAACGCCTCGTGGAAGGTTTCCTAGAGGCATGAAGGATATCTGTCACAGGTTGAGAAAGATTAAAGTCTTGAAGACTTAGGCCTTCAGTAACCAAGCTCTGAGATGTAGGGATTTGGGGTTTGGGTGCCACAAAGTCCCCTCCTCCTGAGACAGAAGGTCTGGCGCAGCTCCCAGGTCCAGGGAGGATCCCTGGGAGAGATGCAGAAGTAGAGGGAACCACACCTGGCGTGGCCAGCGGGGAGCTATGAGGATCATAGTCCCGTGATCCCTCTGGAGCTTGAACAGAGTCTTGGATATTAGAGGAATGGGTGGAAAGGCATAGAGGAATTCCTGACCCCAATGCAGGAGGAAGGCATCGTGGGCCTGAGCTCCCTGACACCGAGTTCTGGAACAGAACCGGGGAAGTTTGGCATTCCACGGACTTGCAAAGAGGTCTATGTCCGGGGTCCCCCATTCCTGAAAGATTCTGCGTATCTGGTCCATATGTAGGGACCATTCGTGTGGAAGCAGAACTCGACTGAGTCTGTCTGCACGAGAGTTTTGAACTCCTGGAAGATACACTGCAAGAAGGTGAATTTCATGCTCTCTGGCGAAGGCCCATATTCTGAGAGCTTCGTTGCAAAGCGACAGAGAGCCTGTCCCTCCTTGTTTGTTTATATAGAACATGGCTACCTGATTGTCTGTCTGAACTAGGACAGTCAGATTGACAAGGAGGGTATAGAAGACCTTGAGGGCAAGGTAAATTGCTCGCAGTTCCAGGAGGTTGATATGAAGGGTGGCCTCCTGCGGAGACCAAGTGCCCTGAGTGGAGAGGTTCTGAAGATGAGCTCCCCACCCTGTCTGGGAGGCATCTGTTGTGAGGGTTGCTTGGGACAACAAAGGTTGGAAGGGGGCCCCCAACAACAGATTCTTGGTGGATGTCCACCATTGGAGGGACCAAAATAGACGGCTTGAGGTGAGTATTTGGTCGGAGAGCGCTCCAGATGCTTGAGTCCACTGGGTGGCCAAGGTCCATTGAGCTGCTCTCATATGCAGACGAGCGTAGGGCACCACATGTACCGTGGAGGCCATGTGGCCCAGAAGTCGCAGCATTTCCCGGGCTGTCAAATGACTGCTGGACTGAGCTTGGAAGGCCAAACTCAGCAGGCGTTGGGCCCTGACCTGAGGCAGGTAGGCCCTTGCAGTGATGGTGTCTAACTGGGCCCCTATGAACTCGGGAGACTGAGTAGGGATTAGTTGAGACTTGGGAAGGTTTACTACCAGTCCTAGATACTGCAGAAGACGCCTTGTGCGGTCCAGGGAAATTTGGGCCTGGGACTGAGAGGGAGCTCGGATGAGCCAGTCGTCCAGGTATGGGAATATGAAAATTCCCAGGCCTCTTAGAAAGGCAGCTACGACTGCCATGCATTTGGTGAACACTCTTGGAGCAGAGGCTAGACCGAAGGGGAGTACTCTGTACTGGAAATGTTTTCCCTGAAACAGAAATCGAAGGTATTTTCTGTGGGATGGGTGGATGAGTATGTGTGTATACGCATCCTTTAGATCTAGAGAACAAAGCCAATCCTGACTCTGAAGGTATGGAAGGAGAATGCCCAGAGAAAGCATTTTGAATTTCTCCTTGAAAAGAAATTTGTTCAATTCTCTCAGATCCAGAATTGGTCTGAAGCCCTCTGTCTTCTTTGGTATTAGAAAATAAGGGGAGTAGAATCCCGTCCCCTGTTGAAGAAGAGGGACCTCCTCTATTGCCCCCTGGGCAAGGAGGGAGGAGACTTCCTGACCCAAGAGGGCCAGGAGAGATGGGGGAGAATTGAACTGCCTCACCATAGTATAAGGAGGAAGGTCGGAAAAATGGAGTTTGTAACCCTCTCTGATGATAGAGGGTCCATTGCTCTGATGTAATTTGCTCCCATCTGGGAGCAAAGTGAGCTAACCTTCCGGGTATGGTGAGGGGCTCTGGTTGTTCTAGAGCCAGAAAAGTTAAGTTCTCTAGGGGCAAGTCAAAACCCCTGAGGGGGTGGAGCCTGCTGAGGCGTAGCAGACGCCGCCGGCTTTGACCTTGCCTGTTTAGGTTGCTGACGTTTAGCAGCAAAACGAGGCTGAGAGGATTGTTGGCCAGTATTTGTAGAAAATCTGGACTTCTTGTAATAAGGCCTCTTAAAAGACTTCTTCCTGGCAGGAGTGGAGGTAGACTTAGAAAGTCTATCTAAGGTGGCATTTTCTGCATCCATTTGAGTGGCCTTAATTTGCCACTCCTCACCAAATAAGTTCTCACCTGTACAGGGCAGATTTCTTAAGCCATCTAGGACCCAAGGTTCTAGATCAGAAGCCTGGAGCCAAGCAAGACGTCGGGCTGCTATAGCAATGCCCGAAGCCCTACCAGCACCCTCAAAGGAATCAAAAGCTGCCCTGTTGGAGAACTTTGAAATATCCAAAAGGAAATGAACTGCTCCCTCTTATCCTCAGGGAGAAAGGGGGCAAAATGCCGAACTTTTAGAGCGATTTCACTGAGAAACATGCCCATGTAAAGACTATAGGAATTAATCCTGGCTATAAGCATAGTAGCCTGGAAAATGTTCCTGCCAAAAGAGTCTAGAGTCTTACATTCTCGCCCTGGAGGAGTAGAAGAGTGCCTTTTGGTACTCTTTATCTTCTTCATTGCAGACTTCACCACAATAGAATGGTGAGGCAACTGGGTTTTTTGGAAACCAGGAGAAGGGGGAACACGGTACATGGTGTCCAACCTGCGAGAAGAAGGAGACAATGTTAGAGGAGCCTCCCATAAGTCCATCAAGTGTTCTTGAAGGATTTCATGGATAGGCAAGGTGACTGCCTCTTTAGGAGACTTAGAGTATCCTAAAATATCCAGTTTCTTTGATCTGGGTTCCTTTTCAGAGGATGAAGCAATAGAAAGACCTTTAGCCATTTCTATGATGAAGTCCTGAAAGGACAAATCCTCTGGTGGAGACATTCTCCTGTTAGGAGAAGAAGGCTCCTCAGGAAGATCAAGGGAGAACTCATCAGAATCATCAGAGGAGTTAAAATCCTCTGAAGAAGCAGAGTATCCTCTATGTGCTTCCAACGCACGATACGCATACCGTTCGGTATCGACATCGGGCGTACCGGGTATGGGATCGGTACCGGGCAAAAGCCCGGATCCGGCATGCGGAACCGATCTGCGTTTGGAAGACGATGGCCTCGGTTCCGGTATGGAAGCCATTACCGGAACCGGACCCGGTACCGCTGGCTGCGGTACCGAGGGCATAGCAGCATTAATAAAAGCCAGAATGGCCTGCTGCATGACTTGGACAGTATTGCCCATAGACGCCACTGCTGCCTGGATGTCGGTACCGGTATGGGCCGGTACCCCAGAGCAGTACAACAGGTGATCTGTCGAGGCCGCGCCATCGATGTCAACCTGTGACCCCATGATTGCTTTGGAGGCCGGAGCCTCCCGCCGGGGTTTTTTGGCCTGGGCAGAATCCTCGAACTCAGAATTGAGAGCCTCTCGATCTTTAGAAAGAGATTTGCTTTTAGAGGATTTGCCCACTGGAGTTTTGGTTACCTGAGATCCATCCGGAGAGGAAGACCTGGATGACTGTGATGCTTCTGAAGGAAACAGCACATGGAACTTGTTGGCCCGGTTCTGCAATCCACGTTTCGACATCTGGGAGCAGGATGGGCAGTCCGGTATGGAATGGTCAGGTCCTAAACATTTAAGACACCATTCATGGGTGTCTGTAAGAGGAATGACAGCACTGCACTTGGTACACTTTTTAAAACCAGGAACTGGCTTCTCCATGAGGAGAATTTGTGTTGGCCTGAAGGCCTAACAAAGTACCAAGCTGTGCTGAAGAAAAGAAAAATATATATTTTTTTTTTTTTAAAAGAAAGAAAGAGAGACCGGCAGTACCGGTTTCAGAATGGGGAAGGCAGGTACGCGGTCTAAAGAAAACAATAAAATTAACAATTTCTTCAGCGGTGACAGGAACACGACCTGCTGGCTCCGCGGAAAAAAAGAAACTGACGAGAGCTGCTCAGGAAGGCGGGAAGGCAGCGCGCATGTGCAGTGGGAGGCCCCAAAAGCTTTTAATCTGAAAAGCTGGGGAGCTTTCCCGCGCGGGCTCCGTCGGTACCGACGTACCCATATGTGATGACGTATTCCTGCTTGTTCCTGGAGATCAGGTGATCTCTGGGAACAGCAGGAATAAGTCTTCACATATGGGTACATCGGTACCGACAGAGCCTGCGTGGGAACGCTCCCCAGCGTCCAAAAAGAAAGCTTTTGGAAGTATCCCACATGCATGCGCGCTGCCTTCCCGCCCATTCACTTCCCTCTCATCAGTTGGGTTTGTAGCTGAGTCCGAAGCAGGGAAGTAGACAAATGAGAGAGAGAGAGAGAACAACTTCTAGGGGAGGTGGGTGGGTTGTGAAGACTTATTCCTGCTGTTCCCAGAGATCACCTGTTACAGGTAAGTAACTGTGCTATCTCCAGGAACAAGCAGGAATGAATCTTCACATATGGGGACTCCCAAGCTAAAGATGCCTGGAGGAGGTCCCAGCATGTTGCAAATCTAATGGATGGGCCATGCTATTTTCCAGAAGCTCAGGCATCCAAGGGATGGAGGGTAGGAGTTGAATAAAAAAGGGTGTGCTGTGGAACAGCTTGAGTAAACATGGCGTCTAGAGGGGAGTCCTTGTGTAGACCATAATTGTTAGCAAATATTGAACTCCAATTTTCTAATGTGGACCTTACTCAAAGTATTGCGAAAGTATTTGTTGAGGGTAATATGATCTGGTGCCCAGAGCCAGTACATTATCCTCAAAGAAATTACCTCACTGTGAAGTAGAGGAAAATAATTTTTGCAATACAGGCAGAGGTCAGAAGCCTTAATGGCTAGAACTAATCCCAGAAGAAAAACTGGGAGAATTTAATGAGGTTGGACTTTGGAGGAGAAGCAAAAGCTTCTGTAGGCCAAAGTTGGAAGCTCTTTGTCCTTGGAGCAGAATAAGGCTCTAGGAAAGAGAGGAGATAATCTGACTAGTTTGCAGAAAAAGGATGGGTCTTTAAGACCCCTCTATCCAAATGAAAGAAAGAAACATTTGTGGTAGGCGGTGCAGCCTCCAACTCATTGAAGATCAGTAATGTCTTCCCTAAGTGATGTCACTTAGGATAATGACTTTACATGGAGAGCCTGAGATGCAATGTAACCGGAAAGGTTACGGTAAAAGAAGCTTGTTAGTAATTACCATAGAAATTGGCTGTCCATTTAAAAGGCTATGGTATGCTGGAACAGCATTAATATGGACAGTAACAAATCTTTCAAAGTCAGATATATTCATATATATATATATATCTAGAGAGAGAGAGAGAGAGAGAGAGAGAGAGAGAGAGAGAGAGATCCACTTAATAACAAGAAGGGGTAAGACTAAGACCTGCTTGAGAATATAGATAAAGAATCTCTTTCTGGTTATACGTGGAAGAACCATGGAGAAGGTTACATGGAAACCAGTGGAATGTTCTTACTTAGAAGGAGAGGTCTAGATTTCTTTAAAAATTGTAGCCTTTGAATAACCAGAATGGAGATCTACGTGAAGGGGTGCAGGAGGAGATCCTTAGTATTAAGACAAGTCTGGATCCTTCTATAACTTCAATGTGGAGAAGACAACGCAATATAAGGGGATACCATGTTTGCCCCTCTATGAGGGCAATATGAGTATCATGCGTTCTTTGTTCAGCATAAGCTTCAATGAAGTTTTGGGAATTAGAAGGAAAACAGTAGACAAGGACCGACTGCAGTGAAAAAGAATGCATCCCTGTTGAAAGAGTTCCACTGGAGATGTGGAACAACCCAGGGAATCGAGCAATTCTTTATGTTTTCACGTGGTCTAAGCCCTGGTTCCTTTTCCTTTAAAGGAAATTTTAAGGAAGATGGTAAGCGTAGGAAAAAACAGTCATGTAGGAGCATGACTGGGCAAAGCTCTTTTTAATCATCTAGAAGCTACCTACTAGGAATGGCTCTGACGCTCTCTAGCAAAGGCCCATAGTTGCAGAGCTTTTTTGTATAATTGCAGAGAGCATGTTGTAGGTTGCTTAGGTGAGATCTAGCTGTTTAACTGCCAGTGTGCAACCTAATCTATTCTGTAGGAGCCAAAAAAAATTAAAGATGGCTAAGAATAGTAGACAGGCCGGTTGCCTGCAATGATAATTGTAAAGGGAAAGAAAACTCTGTATGGAAATCAGTTACTGGAGTAGGTATTGAAGAAAACCTATGGGCTCAAAAGGTAAGCCCTCCAGTTGAATAGTATCACTATTAGAGACTAGATGTCCCGACTAAGAGGGATAGAAGCAATACACAGTTGAGAAGACTTACAATTTGGTAAGTCCCTTGCAGTCCAAACTAAGAGATATCCTCGTACAGGAAAACTGTCAAGGTGAAGGACATAGCCTACCTTTTTGTTAGTTGTTACTCCTCTTTTTCCTTCAAAAAGGAGAGGAGAACCCTGTTACCTGTAAGGCATGATTGTCCTTAGTAGCTCTTGGAGCTAAAAGAATGGATTTCTCTTGTGGCAAGAGATTCATGCCTAGAGTCGAGGACTGAGTCAGTGTATCACTGATATCTCAGTAAGGATGAGATGAACTGTAAATGCTTCTTTTCATAAGAAGTAGGTTACTGGTTCTAAACCTCAAACAGGAAAGAGATTCAATGAATAAAATATCAGAAACCCTGCGACTGCTGGGTTTGCTGAGCCTGTTGAGGTTTTGATTTTCTTAGCCTGGTTTGATGTTGCCCTTCTTTGGAAACATCTGCATGATGGGTAGAAGATGGATAAAACTTTTCCCCCCCAGGGGGATAAAGTTTGTTAGGAAATTTTTTAGTAGCTGGAATAGAGGAAAGTTTTGACAATCCTCTGAAAGCAAGAATATCAGTGTTTAACTGATTAGCTTGGAATAAAGCATCCTTGTTAAAGAGATTCTCACCAGTACAAGGAGTATTTGCCAGCCTTTCTTGTACCCATTTGTCCAAGTCTGAAGTTTGGAGCCAGGCCATGCGTCATGCCCCTACGGCTATAGCAGACGCTCTGCTAATAGACTCAAAACAGTCCAGGGAAGCACGATTAAGGAACTTAGAGACATCTTGAGCATGACTGACTAATAAGGAATAGTCTGCTCTTTAATGTTCTTGAAGAAAAGGGTTCAAAAGCTTTTAGTGCTTTGTGACCTCTTCAAGAGATAATCCCATATAGAAAATATATGAGATAATTCTTGCTGAAAGCATGGATGCCTGGAAGCATCGACGTCCAAAGGCATCTAAAGTCCTAGACTCACAACCTGGCGGATAAGAGGAGTGCTTCTTTGCACTCTTAATACGCCTCATTGCTGATTCTAACACAATAGAATGATGAGGAAGTTGAGTCTTTTGAAAACCTGGAGAAGGTGGCACCTTGTACATAGTGTCAAGTGTCTTAGAATGTGGGGGATACCGTTAAAGGAGTTTCCCACATTCTTAAAAGTAGATCCTGTAAGATCTGATGCAAAGGAAGCATGATTCCCTCCTTTGGAATCCAGGGAGTCTCTGAATCTCCTGGTATGGATTCTTCACCAGGTATAGAAATGGCAAGTAACTTTGTCATATCAAGCAGAAAAGCTTGAAAAGAAATCTCTCCTGAGAAGAACCCCCTAAAATGAGGGGTAAAGGTTAGAATTGTTGAAAATTCAGCCTTGGTACTGATGGATTCATCCCAGTCATCAGGATACTTGAAAGGATGAAGCATCGGATTTTCTTTAAAGCGATGTCTTCGGTACCGCCCGAGGTCGGTACCGAGACGAATCGGTACCGAGTACTTCATGCTAGAGAGCGATTCCAGGCTTGGCATTGAAGGAAGCGAGTCTGTTGAAGCAAGCATGGACGGTACAAACACCGATGCCGATACCGAAACTTGAGGAACGGTCTGCAGCAACTCAAGCGGTACAGAAGTAACTGAGAGTGCTAGACTACGTTCATCGGTGAGGAGTGTTTCATCCATCACCATAGCCGATGCCGGGGTGTCGGTACCGCTCGAAGCGGCCACAACCACCGAGCATGGCCCAGGTATATTCATTGAGGTAAGAACCCCGGGAACAACCTGAAGCCCCGTTAATGCTTTGGAGCCTCAAGACTCCCGCCGGGGCTTTATTGCCAAAATGTCCTCGAGGGCAAGGCCAGAGGCATCTCGATACTTAGAAGGAGATCTACCACTCGAGGACTGGCTAGTCTTAACAGACTTTTGTTTGGTTACCTGATCCTGTGAAAAAAGAAGATATTCTGGCTGGTGACATCGAGTCCGATGTGAACCGGGTATCGAGTTGTGCTCGATCCTGAAGACTTCTTCTGTTTGAGCTCCAGCAGGAAAGACACTCCAGTGGGCAATGGTCAGGACCTAAACATTTTAGACACCAAGAATGAGTGTCTAAAAATATATTTTTGTGGAGGAGTGGCCTAGTGGTTGGGGCAAGGTACTTCAGGCCGGAAGGTCAGGGGTTCAAATCCCACTAGAGGACAGCAACCTTGGGCCAGAAGGACTGGGGTTTCTAGTCCCACAGGTGCTCCTTGTGGTCTTGGGCAAGCCACTTAACCCTCCATAGCCCATGTTCCCTGTAAAATAGTTATCTCCAAGTTATAATGCCCTGTTCAATGTAATTTCAGTTTGTTCAATGTAAACCGCACTGATGCAGAATAACACGGTATATAAGAGAATGTAAATAAATAAAATAAATAAATATTTGTACCGCCACACTTTGGGCATTTCTTAAGGATAGTGGCTGGCTTTTCCATAATGGAAAGGGTAGAGGCCTAATGGCCTAGAAACTGTCAGACACTAAATAAGAAAAATTCCTAGAGAAAAGACGAAAAAATTTTTTAGTAAAAAAAGAAAAGCACCGGCGGTACCGGTGGCGTCGAGGGAAGGCAGACGCGACCACAAAAAAACTTAAGAATAAAAAGAAGAATTTTCTGCGGTGACAGGAATACGTCCTGCCAGCTCCGCGGAAAACGGAAAACTGATGAGGGAGAAGTGAATGGGCGGGAAGGCAGCTTGCATGCATGTGGGATGCTCCCAAAAGCTTTCTTTTTGGATGCTGGGGAGCGTTCCCGCGCAGGCTCCGTCGGTACCGACGTACCCATATGTGAAGACTCACCCCTGCTTGTTCCTGGAGATGGACTACGTCCGTTGGGCTCTGTGGAAAAAGGGAGACTGAGCAAGATGGCACCCTTGGGCGGGAAGGGGATCACGCATGGCGATGCAATCCCAAAGGCTTTCTTTGAAAGCTAGGGAATTGCTCCGCACGAGGGGTCCGTCGGTGCCGACGTCACCCATATGTGAGGGCTGACTTCCTGCTTGTTCCTGGAGAAAATATGTTCAATCCAACTTCTTTTCAGTAAGTTCAGAGTCATTTTAGCTTAACCTAATGTTTATTTAAATGTTCTCTCTCATTACTGCTTGTTTTCTTTAAGAATAAAAATTATTCTTGCCATCAGCCAGCAAACCATTGCACTTTCAAAGGGCAAAAGCTGTCCTTAAGAGCACATGGGTTCAAAAACCAGGTGCAATTTAGTATATTCTAGGCAATACTTCCACACCCTGTCCCTAAATGTTTGTTTGAAGTCCAAGCTATGTTTTGATTGAAAGATCCTGAAACCCACTTCCATAGCATGCACTGCTTTAGCAGCAGAGTCAGAACAAAGGTTAGCATTATTCCTGGATCATCTGCTTTTAAATGTCCAGAATCTGAAGTCCTAGTCCTTATTGCTACAAATAATTTTGCAAGTGAGCTACTCTTCCTTTTCATTCCTGTCTTCTATCTTCTTACTATTTACTGAGAAAGCACATTTCTCAGAGTAGGGAGGGACAATCACAGTGAAATTTGAGAGGTTTACAGAAGACCGTGTTTGAGAAAAAAATAAAATCTGCACACATCTCTGCTCACTCTAGATGTTTTTTCTTATATTTTGTAACACTGGATATATATTTCATTTCTAACTAAAGGACTTGCAACAAAAAATAAAGCTAACTACACTCCTTTCTTCAGACATGCATGTATGGTTAACCACCTAGACCGGTTTTCGTTTTAACCAACACCGGATGGCATTTTACAGGACTGCATAAATTAAAAAAGTAAATTTAATATTTTTTTTGAGTTATTGAATATATAACTTCCCCCAATTCCCCACCAAAGAAACCCCAAAACAGTTGAAGTGTACCTGCAAGTCTTGGTTTCTTTGATGCCTCTGCCAGTGATTGGACTGTTTCCTTCAATTACAGGGGAGTCCAGATTAGATGAGCCACTGCTGATGTAGTCGCTACTTTCATATCCGGACTCTGTCCTCTGCATTTGCCAGTGGTCAGGATGGGCTTTCGTCTCTGCTAAGCTCTTGCATTTCTCTTTCTCCGCGTGCCCTTTTCCTTCAGATTCCAAGGAGCTACGGCTCCCTGATTCCTGTCTGCTATCATCTTCATATATAGTCATAAGGCCTTTCTGCTTAGGGTTCTCCTTGGGCCAGTAGTTAAAACTCTGCTCCTTGCCATATTGAGGTTTGTCACTCAGGTTCATTTTATGTTTGGGGCTGTGTAGTTTCTTTTCATTCTCAGAGAATACACTGTCCACGTTCAGCGTCTCCCGCATAGGCTTCCAAGGCTTGCTCCGGCTCCTACGGCTCTCCTTCTCCTTCGAGTCCTGGCTGCTGTCAGTATCATAGCCAGCAGAGATGTCAGCCTTCACGTTCTCCTCAGTGGTGCAGGCTGCAATTTTGCTGGGCACAGATATGATTTGATGAGTAACTCGTTCATGTTTGTAAGGCCCTTTCCCCTCGCTATTATATAGACGTTGACATGAGTATTGTCTGAATCCATTCCCCGCAGGTGGTGACCGGGACGTAAACTGATGCAAATACCCAGCTGGTGGCGATCCTGATTTAAAATGCTGCAGCTCTTCTCCAGCCAAACCTTAGAAAGAAAAAAAAAAGTAAAGTTTGAAATCCCCCTCAGCTCTTTTTATACAGATGAGGTCATTCAAGGCCCACCCCCTGAGACAAAACTGCTTAGAAAATATTACAGTTCTCAAACTCAGATCCACAAGTTGAGCTGAGTGCATAAACAGAAGCTGGGCATGCATGAGATAGATCAGGGGGTGCAACACCAGAAACGTTACACACAGAATGAAGAGAAAGAATAGGAAAAAATAGACTTCACCTGGCAAACAGGCTGCGAGAGCAATAAAAAATGTATGGTGTCCTGAAATGACACTTGGGTATGCTTAGCCTACAACTTCTCTTAGAAATGACAGAAATGTAACCTATATTATTGGTTTGAGCAAATGCTCAACACTGATGTTTAACTCACCTCTGTACCTCCCAAGATCTCTCCTTTGTCCCTTTTCTGGCATTTTCCTTTGGGCTGATGGAAGATTCTTTAAGTCAACTGCTTTCCGAGCACACTCTCTGGAAATGTCTTTCATCTTCTCCCTTTGATAATCACCTAGTCGAACTGAACAAGTATCCATTAGTGCACTAGAGCATAACAGCACTTTCCTTTTTACAAGTTATATCTTAAAACATTCAAAAGAGTAACTTATTTTGACTGCATTCAACTCAACGTGAGAAAGATGAAAGGCTTCCAGGGAGAGCTAAGCCACTAAAATACATTACAGCCCCTCAAGCACAAAAAAACATTTGTACTCATATTTTCTCTGTGATTCTGGGTTTTACACAGTACCACACTTATCAGCTCTGTAGGCCTGAAGGAGCATATTCAACATATTATACCTGATGTATGCAAAGTCCCATATCACAGAAAAGCAAAGTAGCTTACCTGTTCTGGGGGTTCTCCATAGACAGTAGGTAAAAACCCCCCACAAATACAGACACACAAGTGGATAAAGTCCTGCACAGTTACGAGCTCACCACTTCCTTGGACTGTCAAAGATTATGGGGAAAAGAAAGAAGTACCCGCCGGTTGTCCAAATGAAGGCGGTAAAGATCACAGGCCCGATGGATGCCCATGTGAGAGTGCAGGATTTACCAGCGTCTCCTCCGCTATCGAAAGGTGGTACAATGGACATGTCAGCTGTGAGTATCTCTTCTTCTATTCCTTCCCTAAGCGAATCGGGTTTAACTCCCCCCATTGATGATCCTAAATGTTTGCCTGGTTCGGCCTCTCTGGGAGGAAGTCTGGTGGGGGCCGATCCCGGCTCAGCCTTACTGCCTACTTTTTTTCTCCGCGTCGACTCAGCTTCGACGTTACCACCGCCTATACCAGTTGCATTAACTTTTCCTTCCGTACTAGAAGTTGGTTCTCCTCCTTTGGAGGTGTCCTTAAAAGACATATGGGTGATAGTTTCCCGCATGGAATCGGCTCCGAGTTCCTCTTTGAAGAAGATTTCGGATTTTTCCAAAGAGACTGTCTCGAAATTATCAGATCATGAAGATAGAGTACTATCTTTGGAAAGACGAATGGATGTTCAAGATTCTATATCTTCATCACAAAAGGTTTCTTCTGAAAAGTTTGTAGTGGATTCTAATTCGCTGCATCGGCAGGATGAGTTTTTGTAGAATGTGATGCGATCTCACAACCTTCGGTTGTTAAATTTTCCAAAAACTCATTTTCTGTCTCCAACGATTCTATTGCGCAAATATTTTAAGGAAATTTTGCAAGTTTACTGATTTTGATAAGATTCTGATTTCTAAGCTTTATTATGTTCCTCAAGGCAAGGTGGATAGAGATGGGCAAGAAGGAGAGACAGCCCCTCAGTTTGAGCGGGTTGTCTCTTCTCCTTTGGACATCTCGGAATTTATTGAATCTGATGTTATATCTTCCAGAGCTACCCTTTTGGTTAGTTTTGTGTTAGAGTCAGACAAGGATAGAGTTTTGCGTGCGTACTTTTAAAAAAAGAATGAGAAATTTTGTGGTTGTACAATTCAAATGTTCCCGGATGTCTCTAGGGAGACCCAGAGATGTAGTAAATCTTTCTTGGAACTTCGTCACGGGCTTTGGCTCTTGGAGCGTCGTTTTACCTAAAATTTCCATGCAAATGCCATGTTGTGTATCAAGGGAAGAGATATATATTTTCTGTAGTAGATGAGTTGGTGGCTTTTCTTGACAGTAAGACTTGAATTTTTTCTTTCTCTCTTGGGAATTGTAAAGGATTTTCTTGGTTCATCGATAAGATAAAGGGAGTTTTGTTTTAGTTTACAGGGACCACACAGAGCTTTTTCTTTTTTTTGATTTGCTATATTTGAAAGTACCTCCTTGATGTGGACTATTGCTATTTGCTTGTTTTTCCTTTCTTGAGGCCGTATAGTATTATGGCTTTTGTAATTGTATTGATTTCCTTTTGTAATTTGAAATATTTTATAAATAAAAAATAAAAAAAAATAGCACCTTCCCACCATTCTGGGAAGTTGTGTGCATCTTGATTTATTCCAGTTGTCTATGGGGAAGATGACCTTAGTTACAGGTAAGCAAACTTAACTTTCTCCATCAGCAAGCAGGATGAATCAGCCAAAACATTGGTAATCTCAAAACTGAGGGTCATCCTATTGTAATTAAAACTTTGGATTTTCAGGACAGTTTGAATATAAGTATAATTAGAAGAGCTAGCTATGAATTAAAAAGGCCTTGTAGAACTGCTTGATCAAATGCATCATCTCTTCAAGACATACTGCTAGAGCAGCAAGATGTGAAACCATGAATGAATACCATGCTACTGGCTCAACAAATTTCCTGAAGTGAGAAGAGCGGGGCTTTTATTCTGCAAGGACTTTAGGCTTCTTCTTAGGTAGTACCTTTTGTTTCCATCTACATCAGCCTCTGGGAAATAAGAGGGAGAGGCTGAATGAAGTAATTAATTCTTCTGTTATGTCTGCTTTATTCTCACTCCTTCCCCTCCTTATCGCAACAGGCTGTTCCGTGGGTGGGGCCGAAAGGAGCAGGAAACATCACCTTTCACTGCAGAATACTGGCTAACATATAGTAATTCTATTCTGAAGGACTACCAAAAGGGACTGCTAGTGATGGGAAGAAATCTGCACTTGTAAGTATTTATTTACTTCTGGGACATTCTCTAAATCTTGAGGAAAGGGGAATTCTTTGGGTTAAAGCTGATAAAGCGTTGTTACTCGTAACAGGTGATCTCTGGGAACAACAGGAATTGAGTCTTCACATATGGGAGCCTGCGCAGGAACGCTCCCCAGCGTCCAATAGGAAAGCTTTTGGGAGCATCCCACTGTGCCTGCGTCGCTGCCTTCCCAACTCTCCCTCTTCAGTTGAGTTTATAGCTGAGGCGAAGGAGAGAAGGAGAGAAAAGAGAGAGAGAGAGAGAGAAATACAACTCCTAGGGGAAGTGGGTGGGTTGTGAAGACTCAATTCCTGCTGTTCCCAGAGATCATCCGTTACAGGTGAGTAACCACGCTATCTCCAGGAAGAAGCAGGAATGTAGTCTTCACATACGGGGACTCCCCAGCTGAAAGATGCCAGGGAGAAGACCCCAGAAAGCTGCGAAACCCAGGTTGAGATGGGTCATGCTTCCTCCCATGAATCTCTGGCATCGAAACCTGGGACGGCGGGTAGGAGTTGTTCTAAGTGTGAAAGAGATGCTGGAGAACAGCCTGGCCAAACGAGGCATCCCAACGGGAGTCCTTGTCTAAGCAGTAGTAGGCTGCAAAGGTGTGTACCGAAGCCCAAGTGGCTGCTCTACAAATGTTGCCAATGGATACTGAGCGAAGGTTAGCCAATAGAGGCTGCCATTGCTCTCACACTGTGAACTATGATATGACCTTCGAGAGAAAGTCCCTTGCTCTCATATGCAAAGGATATACAATTTGCAATTCATTTAGACAAAATTTGCTTGGAAACTGGTAATCCAAGATGACTAGAGTAAAAGGCAACAAAAAGCTGGGAAGCCTTTCTATTTTGCTTAGTTCTCTGAAGGTAAAAAGCTAAAGCTCTTTTACAATCCAGAGCATGAAGATTCCTTTCTGCATTGGAGGTATGAGGCCTAGGGAAAAATACAGGAAGGTAAACTGATTGGTTTAAATAAAAAGGCGAAACCACCTTTGGCATAAAGTGAGGGTGAGTCCTAAGAACTACTTTATCATGGTGGAACCTTGTATAAGGAGGATCAGTCACTAAAGCTTGTAGCTCACTGATGCGTCTTGCAGAAATGAGAGCAATTAGGAAGATTACTTTCCAAGAAAGAAACTTTAGAGATGTAGTGGCCAAGGGTTCGAAGGGCGGTTTCATGAGCTGCCCAAGGACAAGATTCAAATCCCTTGCCAAGGGTGGTGACAATTTTATTTATTTTATTTTATTTACATTCTTTTATATACCGCGCTATTCTGCATCAGCGCGGTTTACATTGAACAAACTGAAATTACATTGAACAGGGCATTATAACTTGGAGATAACTATTTTACAGGGAACATGGGCTATGGAGGGTTAAGTGGCTTGCCCAAGACCACAAGGAGCACCTGTGGGACTAGAAACCCCAGTCCTTCGGGTCCAAGGTTGCTGTCCTCTAGTGGGAGTTTTAGTTAAGAGTAGACCTCTCATAAACCTTGCTATGAGTGGTTGAGAGGAAACAGGTTGTCCATCCAAGGGCTTGTGGAAAGCCGCAATGGTACTAAAGTGGACCCTTACTAAATTAGTTTTAAGACCAGAGTATGATAAATGGAGGAGATACTCGAGTAACGTTTCCACTGGCACTGAAAAGGGATTAAGTTCCTTTGTTTAACGCCAGATAGAGAAGCTTTTCCACTTAAAGGCTTAGGCCCGCCTTGTGGAAGGATATCCTTGACCTGTTGAGAAAGGTTGTTATCCTGGGATTCTAGGCTCTCAGCAGCCACGCCCTGAAATGTAGAGACTGAGGATTTGGGTGCAATAGCGTCCTGTTCTCCTGAGAAAGATGATCTGGAACACATCCCAACTCCAGAGGCCTGGCTTGAGAGAGACGTAGAAGCAGAGGATACTACGTCTGTCGTGGCCAGCGTGGGGCTATGAGGATCATATGGCCCCTGTCTCTCTGAAGCTTGAACAGAGTTATGGGAATGAGGGGAATGGGTGGGAAGGCATGGTCTCACCAGGCACAAAGAAAGAACACCGTGCTCTAACCACCAATAGACCCATCAACATGGAAATATGTATATACAAGTGAAGTCACTAGCCTGCAATCAAGTGTAAACCTGTAATCCAAGTGATGTGACCTGTACTTTTCCACTAAATCGATATGTATGTTTTTAATCCCTGGCCTGTACAGCCACACTTATGTATAGCAAACCGCTGCTGATCGCTGGAAGTAGCGGGATACAAGTGTACACTAAATAAATAAATAAATAAAATAGAGGAAGGCATCCCTTGCCTGACAGTTCTGAGCCGAAATTCTGGAACAGAACCGGGGAAGTTTGGCATTCTGAGGACTTGCAAAGAGGTCTATATCTGGAGTTCCCCAGATCTGAAAATTTTGAGCAATTTGCTCTGGATGAAGAGACCACTCGTGTGGCAGCAATACTTGACTGAGTTTGTCTGCCAAGAGATTGTGTGCCTGGAAGATACGCGGCTAGTAGGTGGATTTGAAGATCTCTGGCGAAGGCCCAGAGGCATAGAGCTTCATTGCACAACGCTTGAAACCCCGTCCCACCCTGCTTGTTCACATAGAACATGGCTACTTGATTGTCGGTCTGGACCAGAACTGTCTTGTAGCTCAGGCGGACCTGAAATACTTGAAGAGCATAGAAGATGGCTGAGTTCCAGAAGGTTTATGTGAAGACAAGCCTCTTGCTCAGTCCAGAGACCCTGAGTGGAGAGATTGTCCAAGTGAGCCCCCCAGCCTAACTTGGACGCATCTGTCGTCAAGGTGGCTTGGTGCAGTGGCTGCTGGAAAGGAGACCCTACGATAAGGTTTTTCAGTGATTGCTGCCACTGTAGGGAAGAAATGAGACGTGTCTAGCTTCTGATTTTGTCCCTCAGGTGACCCGAGGCCCATGTCCACTGAGAGGTTAGGGTCCACTGGGCTGCTCACATGTGAAGGCAAGCATAGGGTACCGCATGGACAGTGGATGCCATATGCCCCAGCAAAGCATTTCTCGAGCACTTAGAAAAGTTTTCATAGCTGCTTGTGAGGTCAGCTGGAGTATTCGAAGACAACGTGGTTGTGGCAGGAAAGCCTTTGACTGCCTTGTGTCTAGAAGAGTCCCTATGAACTCCAGAGACTGAGAAGGGGTGAGATGAGATTTTGGGAGGTTTATGATCAGTCCCAGGTACTGCAGGATTTGCAGTGTACAGGAGAGTACGGAGCTGGCTTCTGGAGCTGTTGATGCTCGGATGAGCCAGTTGCCTAAGTAGGGGAAGACGAATATCCCCAGAGTTCTCAGGAATGCTACTACTGTCATGCATTTTGTGAAGACTCTTGGGGCAGAAGCCAGTCCAAAGGGTAGAACCCTGTACTGGTAATGTCTTCCTTGAAAGAGGAATCGAAGAAACCTCCTGTGATCTATATGGATGAGAATATGTGTATATGCATCCTTTAGATCTAGAGAACATAGCCAATCCTGACATCCTTACCGGAGGATGTAGTAAGGGCTGTTAGTATAGCTGGGTTTAAAAAAGGTTTGGACAAGTTCCTGGAGGAAAGGTCCATAAACCACTATTAAAAAGGGACCCAGGATATCAATGCTTGACCTAGTACAAGCACTGCAGAACCTGTGTCTTTTGGGGAAACTGCTAGGTACGTATGACCTAGATTGGCCACTGTTGGAAACAGGATACTGGGCTTGATGGACCTCGGTCTGACCCAGTATGGCATTTCTTATGTTCTTATGACTCTGAATGTAAGGAAGTAGTGTTCCGAGGGAGATCATCTTGAATTTTTCTCGGAACAAATACTTGTTCAACTCTGAGGTCCAGTATGGGTCGGTATCCCCCTGTCTTCTTTGGAATGAGGAAGTAGGGGGAGTAGAAACCCATGTCCTGTTGGGATATGGGTACCTCTTCTATTGCCCCTTAAGTAGTGAGGTGAAAGGGCCCTGAGAATTAAACTGTCTTGTGATGGTGGGAGGGGGCATACTGTGAAAATGGAGTTTGTACCCCTCTGTTACAATAGAGAGAGTCCAGTGCGATGTTATCTGTTGCCATCTTTTTCGGCAAAATGACAGTCTGCCTGGGATGGTGAGAGGCTCTGGACCTTTCAGGGGCAGGATGACTAAAATTTCTCTAGGAAGGAGTCAAAGCCCCTGAGGAGGCTGTATCTGCTGAGCTGGTTGAGCTCTGGGGACATGGGCTTTCCTTTACTGTCTGGGTTGCTGATGCCCCTTTTGGAGAGCATGAACTGGGCAGTGGACAGCCTGGGTGTAAGATGGGTAGAATTTCTTTTTCTTGTTGAAAAAGTGTTTAACTGTCTTTTTCTTAGCTGGCTTGGCTGTGGGTCCTTGATAATCTGTTCAAGGTGGTGTTTTCGGACTCAAGCTGATTAGCTTTGTCCTGCCAATCCTTGCCAAAGAGGTCTTCTCCTGTGCAAAGAATATTCCCCAGCTTGTCTTGCACCCATTGTTCTAAATCAGATGCTTGCAACCAGGCAATGTGAAGTGCACCGATGGAGATAGCAGAGGTTCTGCAAATGCATTCAAAACAATCAAAGGTAGCACGGTTCATGAACTTTGATACATTTTGGGCATGTTTGACCAGAGTGAGAAAGTCAGCCCTCTTGTCATCAGGAAGAAGTGGAGCCATAAGTTCCAAATCTCTTGTAATTTCCCAAAGAAACATACCCATATAAAGTATGTACGAGCTTATTCTAGCTGATAGCATCGAAGACTGAAAGCATCGACACCCAAAGGCATCGAGTGTTCTCGATTCACGACCCAGAGGGTTGGATGAATGCGTCTTAGCACTCTTGATCCTACGCATTGCTGATTCCACTACCATGGAATGGTGTGGTAATTGTGTTTTTTGGAAACCGGGACATTGGGGTACCCGGTACATCGTATTGAGTCTCCGAGAATGTGGAGACAACATTAAAGGTGTTTCCCACATCCTAAGCATGAGATCAGGCAGAATTCGGTGAATGGGAAAGGTATCAGCTTCTTTAGGAGCTGCCGGATACTGAAGAATTTCCAACTCTTCAGCTCTCGGTTCCTTCTCAGGGGTCACGGTGATCGAGAGTCCCCTTGCTACATCACATATGAAGTCCTGAAAGGACATGTCCTCCAGGGAAGACATCCGACGTTGAGGTGAAGGAGTGGGAGCCTCTGGAAGAACTACCCCAGTACCGACAGAGTCATCGGAATTATCGGAATTGGAGGATTCGAAGTATTGTTGGGCCGGATGCTCTTATTGCTTGTCGATGGTATTGATCGAAGTCGGCATCAGGCTGCCTCGATACTGGACCCTCAATGCCGGAGATCGATTCCAGGGCCGGCATGGGAGGAAGCATGGAGAGAGGAGCATCGGTCAATGCAGGTACGTTCGGTACCGACAACTGCATCGATTGCGATTTTAGCGGTACCGAGGCTGCTAATAAAGCCGCAAGGCTGCGCTCGATGGCCAGGATCCGTTGATCCATGGCGCCTGCCAATGCCTAGATGTCGGTACCAGCCGAGCAGGCCACGACACCAGAACATGGCACCAAGAGATCTCCGGAGGTGGAAGCTTCGGGAGCATCCTGGAACCCCGTTAATGCTTTGGAGGCCGGGACCTCCAGCCGGGGTTGTTTGGCTGGTGTGTTTTCCTCAAGGGCAACACTAGTAGCATCTCGATGCATAGAAGGAGATCTACCCTTTGAGGACTGGCCGGCCTTGGAAGACCTGGGTTTGGTTACTCGAGATCCATGGGAGGAAGATGAAGCTCTGGACGACGTCGATGCAACAGACACTGCATCCAAGGCAAAGAGGGTGCCGAGTTTTGCAGCTCTGTTCTGCAGGCCTCTCTTGGTCATCTTTCTACAGAGGAGACACTCTGATGGTAAATGGTCAGGACCTAAACATTTGAGACACCAGTCATGGGTGTCGGTAGCAGAAATGGTACCGCTACACTTTGAACAGTTTTTGAAACCACTAGATGGTTTCTCCATTTTGGAAGAAAAGAGGGCCTAGTGCCCAAAATGGCACCTAGCACCAAGAGGGGACAGACCCTCCAAAAAGATTTTTTTTTTTTTTTAGGAAAAGTTAAGAAAATAAACAAAAGACCTGTGGTACACCGGTATAGGCGTCGACAGTGAAGGCAGACGCGACCACAAAAAGAAGATTTTCTGCGGTGACAGGGTTTGCTGCCTGTCGGCTCCGCAGAAAACGAAAAACTGAAGAGAGAGTTGGAAAGGCGGGAAGGCAGCGACGCAGGCGCAGTGGGATGCTCCCAAAAGCTATCCTATTGGACGTTGGGTAGCGTTCCCACGCAGGCTCCGTCGGTACCGATGATACCCATATGTGAAGACTACATTCCTGCTTGTTCCTGGAGATATTCTATATTAGAATACAGAGTATTTGCTAATTCACTCAGTGCTCAGTAGCCCCAGAGAGCTTTTAATTTAAATCAAATTAGAGTATAGAGCTTAGCATAGAAGGAAGAATAGGGTAAATATTCTTTGAATAGAAAGATTTTTTTTTCTAGGACCTTTAGAAAAATGCCTTCCAATTAAGGGGCAAAAGACATGTGAAACTGTTTTAAATACACACAGGAAGGAATCAACTACATAAGGAGGGATCCAGCTAAACTTGAAGAATGGTCTAGAATATGACAGCTGAAATTTAATGCTAAAAAATGCAGGATCATGCATTTGGGCTGCAAAAATCCAAAGCAGCTGTACAGTGTAGGGGGTTAGGTACTTCTGTCCACAAAAGAAGAGCGGGACCTGGTCATAATTGTGTCAGACTATCTTAAAGAAGCTAAACAGGTAGAAAAGGCAACTGTGAAAGCCAGAAGGATGTTGGGTGTGTAGGGAGAGGAATGGCCAGCAGAAAAGAGGAGGTGATAATGCCTCTGTATAAGTCTCTGATGCGACCTCATTTGGAGTATTGTGTGCAATTCTGGAGACCGTATCTTCAGAAGGATGTAGACAGATTGGAGTCGGTGCGGAGGGTGGCTATTAAAAGGGTTAGTGGTCTTCATTATAAAGCATATGAGAACAGACTTAAAGATCTTAATATGTATACCTTAGAGGAAAGGAGAGATAGAGACATTTAAGTACCTCCATGGCATAAATGCACAGGAGAGTCTCTTTCAATTAAAGGCAAGCTCTGCTACGAGGGGACATAGGATGCGAGTGAAAGTGTCTACTTTGAGAGTTGAAATGTTGTCAAGAAATAAGAACTATGCTAGCTTTTAATTCTGGTCAAGTTAAGGCATTAATATCCAGAAGTTAATATCTATCCTACCACCTCTTTTAAATGATCCTTCCTCTCTTTTCTAGCCTTTAAAAGAAACATTCCTAGGAGAGGCTGCTGTCAATTGAAGACTCACCAGTAAAAAGTGAGAAAACAATTTAACACCACCACAGATTTTCACATGAGGCTTTACCTCGAGCCATGAGGCACATAATACAGTTTCTTGCATCAAGGGCACAGGATACTGTGTTCTCTGAAAGATACCGAATCTTCTTAATCTTTTCTTATTACTATATTTCAGATCCTTTTCCATGGATAGTTTAACACATCATTCCATGGTGTGACCACATCTTGAATATTGTGTGCAATTCTGGTTGCCGTATCTTAACAAGGATATAGTAGAATTACAAAAGGTACAGAGAAGAGCCATCAAAATGGTATAGAGGATGGAAGGATACCCTTATAAGGAGAGGCTAAAAAGGTTAGGGCTATTCAACCTGGGGGAGATATGATAGGAGTCTATAAATTAATGAATGGAGTGGAACGGGTAAACATAGATCGATTGTTTACGCCATCAAAATGTAGAAAGACTAGGGAACATACAATGGAGCTACAGTGTAACCCAGATAAGACTAATAAGAGAAAATATATCTTTTCACTCAACACATAACCAAACTCTGGAATTTGTTACTGGAGGATGTAGTAAAAGCTATTAGTGTAGCTGGGTTTAAAAAAGGTTTGTTCAAGGAGCATGTGATGCGGTGAACTCGGCGGACGGCTTCTGCTTGAGCTCCGGTCTCCTCTGCCCCGAATCGGGCCATTATTGCCGGTTTGAGAGCTGATTTACAGTAACGATATCAACTACCGTGAGGGGAAAGGCACCTGAAGCTGATTCAGCGGTTGAGAGGGCATTGCGGCGATGGCAGCGACAGTTAAAGCCGCGAGGAAGGAGAAAGAGCGTGGAGCCCCAACACCTAAAATGGTGGATGCCGTCAGCATGCCGAAGTCACCGACCTCTCCGGTGTTCTTGGAAGAGGTCTCAGCTGCTGTGGCAGATGCTCTAGCTATGCAATTCACAGCCCTGCATGAAAAAATGGACAGCTTACATGCCTCTTTCGGGGCCTTGGGCAACCGCATGCAAGAAGTTGAAAATCGCATTGGGCTGACGGAGGATAGCCTTAACTCTCTGACCCAGGAACTGACGACGATGAAATCCTAACTTCAGTCGCAGGAAGCCAAAATTGACGATTTAGAAAATCGCTCACGCCGAAACAACCTGAGGCTGATGGGCATTCCTGACTCGATTGCAGATAAGGATCTAAAGACATATCTGGAGAATTTGCTCCCCCAGATATTTGAGGGCCTTGAAGACGGTGGGAAGTTGCTCATAGAAAGAGCGCATCGCGTGGGGAGCAGACAACCCTGGGAGCACAGGCCGCAGGTAGTACTTGCTAAATTCCTGTATTTCCCCCAAAAGGAGATATGGTCGCTTCCCGCCAGGAGACCCAGGGCATTGGGGGAACCATTTGAATGTTGGAAGGGGGAGCCCCAGGCTGGGGGGGCTCTTCCCGGGATATGGTTGGGTATCTTTTTACGATACTGGGGTGATATTAATCCAGACTGAAGATAATTTCGTGGAACGTTTGTGGCCTGGGGAGCCCGATTAAGAGATCAAAAATATTACAGGCTTTAGCGAGGCAAAAAGCTGATATTGCCTTTCTCCAGGAAACCCACCAGACAAATGAGGAGCATGCTAAATTGCGTAGATCCTGGGTGGGACAGGTATGGGGGGCCCCGGCCCAGAATAAGAAAGGGGGGGGTGGCCCTACTGCTACATAAGCGTATACGCTTTGATATTACAAAGGAAATAGTGGATCCAACTGGGAGGTTCCTATTGCTACAGGGCAACCTGGAGGGAAGACCTGTTATTCTTGGTAATATTTATAGCCCCTAATGTGCTGGACTGTGATTTTTATTCCAGGTTGGCCTCCCAGGTAGAGCAGCTTCCGGAGCTCCCACTGATTTTGGGAGGGGATTTCAATGGAGTAATGGATGTGGAGATGGACACATCCCGGAGCGAGGGGGACTAGGGAGAGATCTCAAGGGGCTCGGGCCTTAAATAGTTTGAGGGCCAGATTGGGTTTGGTGGATCCGTGGAGACTGTTGCACCCCGCTGAAAAAGACTATACACACCAATCTCGTGCACACAGCTCTAGCGCACGTATCGATTATTTGTTGACCTCGCAGAGTTTGTTCGCTTTGGTAGACGAGGCGCAGGTAGGTCCTGCAGAAATTTCCGATCATGCCATTATTTGGCTTCAACTGCGTTGGGGCGCTACTCATCTTGAGACGAGGCTGTGGCGGTTTCCTTTGGAACTATATATAGAGACTTTCAGTTCCGCCAGTTCATACAGAGGCGTTGGCGAGAATTTGAGGCGGACCATAGTGGGCATTGTGAGGATCCTGAGCTGGTTTGGGAGACGGCAAAAGTTGTCTTGTGTGGGGATGATATTGTTTTTTTGGCGCGCAAATGAAGAATTATGGCGGAACGTATTATCCGATTGGAGCGCCTTGTCACCCAGCAGCGGCGGAAATGGGCGACTAACCCGAGCATGGTCTTGAAGAAGCAGGTTTGGGAGACGCAGACGGCGCTGAATGACCTCTTACACCAGCGGGCCAAAAAGTCGGTTATGTATTACAGATTTCAACTTTATTGCCATGGAGACAAACCAGGGAGACTGCTGGCCCAGTGTTTACGTGGTTCCAGGGGTTCTACACTGGTGCATGCGCTCAAAGATAAGGGGGTCCTTCACAGGGAGAGCCCGGAGATAGCTCGTGTTTTTCATTTGTTCTTTCAGAGACTTTACACAGCAGAGCCGGGCTCGCAAGTGCAGATGTCAGAATACTTGGAAGGGTTGGACTTACCTCAATTAAATGACCAGCAGCGGTTGCATCTAGATCAGCCGATTTCAGTACAGGAGGTGCAAACTGTTATTGCTAAAGCGAGTTGTTATAAAACCCCTGGAGCGGACGGGCTGGGGGCAGAATTTTACAAGATCCTGACTGGCTTGGTGTCTCCGCTGTTGGTGGCAGTTCATACCAGGAGATCTGAGCAGGGTACATTTCGATGGGGTAGTAACCTGGCTCACATGATCCTGCTTCCTAAGCCCGGGAAGGATTTATTGTGTGCTGAATCATATCGCCCTATTTCTCTTCTTAACTTTGATCTTAAAATCTTGGCGAAAATTCTTGCGGACCGCTTGGCGAGTGTATTGGGGCATTTGGTCCATGACTCCCAGGTGGGCTTTGTGAAAGGGAGGTATGCGGTCCACAACCTGCGAAAAGATTCTAGCCTCTTTAGAATGGGTACAGAGCTGACGTCTCCCGTCTCTGCTAATTAGTTTCGACGCAGAGAAAGCCTTCGATAGGGTTGATTGGCAGTATTTATGGCACCTGCTGCCTTGCTATGGGATCGGGAGATCTTTTTGTGCTATGGTTAGAAGTCTCTATCATGATCCGATTGCGGCGATTTGCTGTAATGGGGTGCTTTCAGAAACCTTCCCCCTACATCGGGGGACTAGACAGGGCTGTCCTCTCTCCCCGCTTTTTGTCCTCTCTCTGGACCCGTTCATCCATCAGGTGGAGTCCTCACGGAGGGTACAGGGGGTGCGCGTATTCGTACTGCCGATTTTAAACTGTCAGCTTTCGCCGATGACCTCCTTGTGCATCTGCTTCGGCCCCACGAATCGCTTCCCAGCTTAATGCGGGAGTTTGAGACCTTCGGTCATTTCGCAGGTTTAAGTATTAATAAGGACAAATCTGAGGCCTTAGATATCTCGGGCTCTGTGAGGGGTAGTTGGCAGGGACCCTTCCCTCTCAAGTGGGCGGTCAATCATTTTAAATACCTTGGCATTTTATTGACTGGTCAGCCCTCCCAGTTATATGGGTGTAATCTTAGTAGAATTCTCAAGAGCCTCCAAGTTCAGTTGCAGGCCTGGCGACCTCTTCCGTTGTCCCTGTCTGGGAGAATTGCCGCGATCAAGTTAGTCATTTTACCGAGGGTTCTCTACTGGTTACAAATGCTGCCAGTTTGGCTCCTGCGAAAAGACCTGAAGCAGATGAAGGGACTTATTAGTGGATTTTTGTGGGGAGGGGCGAGAGCACGTATCCCATATCGCCGCTTGGTGGGGAATTGGAGGCACGGGGGTCTGGGGCTCCCTGATTTAGGTGCTTATGCTTTGGCCTGCCAAGCCCGGCATTTGGGGGACTGGCTGGGGGGAACTGAGGTTTATACTCCTTTGGCATTAGAGGAGGCTTTTGTTGCTCCAATATCTTTGCTTGCCCTCTTACACTTGGACTACCGTCTATTCTCCGATAAATTAGCTGAGAGTGTACTAATCGACTCGGTGCGTCGAACTTGGAGGCAGCTAAACACCTACTGGAAAACGAACTGGAAGGTTTCCAGCTGGTTGCCGATTCAGGGTAATGTTCTCTTTACCCCGGGAATGGATCATGCGATATTTCGTGAGTGGGCGAGGAAGGGTCTTCATAGTTTGGGCCATGTGGTGGAACCATCGGGGCACTGCAAGAAGTTTTTGCCGTTATGTACCGAATATGATCTGGGGGCTGGACATTACTTTGCCTATGTGCAGATCTCACACTATGTTGGCCTCTCTGCTGGCAGAGGAGTTACAGGCCGACCGCTCGGCGCAGATTTTGGACTTCTTTAATCTGGGTGGGGAATTCCCGCCATCTATTCGGGTGTTGAAAGCTCGCTTGGCTCAATACCGACCTTCTCCAGACTACCATTCAGTGGAGCTGGCGTGGGCTGAGGAGATGGGAAGGGAGCTTGTCCCAGGTACACTTTTGAAAGCTCTGCAGCAGGTAGGGGAGCTGGCGGTGGGAGCTCGTTGGAGAGAAATGCAGTATAAATCTCTTACTAGGGTGCATTTCTCTCCTAGACGGGCCCTTCGTTCCCATCTTGCTTCGGATGGACGCTGTCCGAGGTGTTCGGCGCCACTAGCGAATTTGCTGCATATGTGGTGGGGGTGTAGACTTATCCGTCAGTACTGGACAAGAATAGGTTCATTCATGGAAAGGATACTGGGACAGCGGGTATGTTGGGATGCCTCCTTAGTTCTCCTGGATCACTTGCGCCTCATACAGCCCAAGGGCAAATGGGAGAGATTGTTGGTGCGTAGGGCTTGTTTGGTGGGTAAGGGCCCCATACTGCACAGATGGCGGGAATGGAATCCGCCCTCTTTTTGGGAGTGACGTAATGCCTTTCATCAGATGATGCTTATGGAGGCTAGATACACCCGGGGTAATGTTAAGCGCTGGCCACATTTTCAGTTGCTTTGGGACCCCTATATTCAGAGTCTGAGCTCTCGTAGTAGGAATGAAGTGTTGCAACTGGGCTCCTAGGCCGAACCTAGGACCGACCAGTGTGTAAGCCTTGGGGATCGATGCTCTGAGGTCTCTTGGTGAGGATGCGACTAAGGGGGGGGGGGGTGGCTGGGTGGGGGGAAGGGTGGGGGATGGGGGCGGGTAGGGGTTAATAAATAGAAAATTGGAAAACTCACCTGTATTTGTCATTTGCTCTCCTGGATGTATTTGTCATTTGCTCTCCTGGATGGGGATAAGAGTCAACCCCACCTGGAGTTAGTTTGATGTTTTGCCTATTATTGTTGGATAGTGTTGATAAATAAAGTTTATAAAAAAAAAAAAAAAAAGGTTTGTTCAAGTTCCTAAAGGAAAGGTCCACAAACCATTACACAGGTCTGCGACTAAAAAGCAGTTTGATTATTTTCATCTAATTTCCATGTATTTTGGTGTGCTAAAAACAAATAAAATATTGAAAAAACTCTTAGACGTCATGATTTGCCACAACATGCAAAATGGTCTTCAAATTTATCAAATTTTTTCAAATTACTATTAATTAATTCAAATTACTATTAATTAATTCACATAACTGCATTTAAGATATAAAATGCTAAAAAAACCTTAAAGGGGTTGTCCGAGTTATGTAAAAAAAAAATATAGCACTGTAAATCTGATGGTCAGCAATATATACATAAGCTAAGCAAGTTTTAAGTCCGTGCTTCTAATGGTAGAAGTGGTTAATCTTTCCTGAAGAATCCAGTGGGAGGGAGACACAGGGCAGATAGCAGCAGCTCCGGTCAGTGCAGGGGGGGGGCGTGGCCAGCACTGTGATGTCTCGTGTACAGACACAGAGCTGCTCTCTCCTGCATGCCACACTTGTGCACGAATCATCATCATGTTCTTGGCTGTTAAAACTTTTTCATCGCAATTCATGTTAGCTTGTCATTCTTCAACCGTTATGTTATGGCTACGCGAAAGTGTATTAATTCGCCAGACAGTTTCTGTTTAATCTGTGGTGAATATACAGTGTTGAAGCAACAGCAGAATATTACAGACTTTGTGAAAAAAGTATACTTTGCATACTTTGGACTAAAAATTGGAGATCAAGATAAAGTCTGGGCGCCTCATAAAGTGTGCAAACGGTGTGTTGAGGACCTCCGAAACTGCTTCAAGGGTAAGAAAAAATCTTTCCGTTATGGGATTCCTATGGTATGGCGAGAGCAAAAGAACCATAGTGACGACTGTTACTTTTGTTCATGCGATGTGAAAGGGTTTAATTCCAAATGGAAGCATTCCATTTCATACCCCAATCTTCACTCGGCAATTCGTCCCATCCCCCATGGCACAGATATACCAGTACCCAAGCCTCCTGCTACCTTGGAAGAGATACCTAGCTCCGATGAAGGTGAAGTCATACCTGAACCAGATGACGAATCAAGTTCTGACTTTGAAGATGATACAAGACCAAAATTGTTTTCTCAGGAGGAGATGAATGATTTGGTAAGAGACTTGAATCTTCCCAAAGATGCCGCTGAGTTACTCGGATCAAGGCTGAAAAGCAGGAATTTATTGTTGCCAGGAGTGTCATCTTCATGGTTCAGACATCGTGAAAAGGAGTTCGTTCCTTACTTCGCCCAGGAAGACAGGTTGGTTTATTGCATTGATGTCGAAGGTCTGATGGGTCAATTTAAAATCCAATATGATTCAGAGCAATGGCGTCTTTTTATAGAGTCTTCAAAAAGAAGTCTCAAAGCAGTTTAACTCCACAACGGTTTTTACGCTTCCATACCTGTAGGTCATTCCGTACACTTGAAGGAAACCTACGAGAACTTGGAATTGGTTCTTCGTAAACTTAAATATGAAGACCATGGTTGGCAAGTGTGTGGGGACTTGAAGGTCTTCTGCATGCTGCTCGGGCAACAAGCTGGGTATACCAAATATCCTTGTTTTCTGTGTCTATGGGACAGTCGAGACCGACAAAATCACTGGACCAAGAAGAGTTGGCAGCCGAGGGTGCTAACAGTCGGTGAAAAAAATGTCCTCCGAGAAACTTTGGTACCTTCCCATAAAGTTCTTCTATCACCTCTCCACATAAAATTGGGATTGATGAAGCAATTCGTAAAATCACTTCCAAGAGATGGAGAATGCTTCAAATACTTGGTCACCAAGTTTCCAGGCCTGTCGGAGGCAAAACTGAAGGAAGGTGTCCGGACTGGAAAACAGGTCTAGCACGGGTTCCCCCCAGAGCCAGAAAATCTGACTGGCTACCCTGGGGTCCAGCCGCCACTTCTGCGCTTGTGAGTCTGATGGCCAGCAGGTTGTCCTGGCCTGGCAGGTACACTGCTCGCAGGAGGATACCCTGTTGAACTGCATACGAGCAGAGGGCCAATGCCTCCTGACAAAGGGTACGAGATCCCGTTACCCCTTGTTTGTTCACGTAGAACGTCACCACCTGGTTGTCTGTCTGGACCTGAACCAGCACCGGCTGGTGATGCAGGTGGTGATAGAAGACCTTCAGGGCTAGGTGTATTGGTCGGAGAACCAGGAGTTGATCTGCTGGGTGCTCTCATCTGGCAACCAATGCTTTTCGAAGGAAGTAGCTGAAAAAGTGAAGAAAAAGAGGGAGGCCTTCATGAAATACAAGAGATCACAGAGAGAGGAAGACAGGCATATGTATTTGGAAAAACTTAGAGAAGCTAGCAAAGTAGTCAAGAAGGCAAAGATTCAAAAGGAGGAGGAAATAGCCAATGCAATAAAATGGGGGGATAAGACATTTTTCAGATATATTAGTGAGAAGAGGAAGGACAAAAGTGGTATTGTCAGACTCAAGGGTGCAGGGGGGGAATATGTAGAAGCTGATAAGGATAAAGCGGAATTGCTTAACAAATATTTTTGTTCTGTGTTCACAGATGAAGAACCAGGAGCAGGACCTCAGAAAACACCCACAAATAAGAACAGAAGCGAGGGACATCTTGAACAATTTTCAGAAGACTGTGTTCGTGAGAAACTAGCTCAACTTAAAGTAGACAAAGCGATGGGACCGGATGGGATACACCCGAGAATACTGAGGGAACTTGGGGACGTTATAGCAACTCCACTGACTGACCTTTTCAATGCCTCGTTGGAGTCAGGAGTGGTGCCAAAGGACTGGAGAGAGGCTCATGTGGTGCCTTTACACAAAAGCAGAAGTAAGGATGTGGTTGAAAACTACAGGCCGGTTAGTTTAACTTCGGTGGTGAGTAAATTATTGGAAACGCTGCTGAAAGAGAAAATAGTGAGGTTTCTGGAGTCCAGTGGATTACAGGATCCGAGGCAGCATGGATTCACTAGAAGCAGGTCTTGTCAGACAAATCTGATTGATTTCTTTGACTGGGTGACCAGGGAGTTGGACCGAGGGAGAGCTCTAGATGTGGTGTATTTAGATTTCAGTAAAGCCTTTGACACTTTCCTCACAGGCGACTTATAAACAAACTGAGCACCCTAGGGATGAACCCTAAAGTTACTGCTTGGGTTAGAAATTGGTTGGGTGGGAGGCGACAAAGAGTACAAGTAAATGGAGCTCACTCTGAGGAGAAGGATGTTACCAGTGGTGTGCCCCAGGGATCTGTCCTTGGTCCGATTCTTTTTAACATCTTTGTTAGTGATATAGCGGAAGGGCTGTCGGGTAAGGTTTGCCTCTTTGCGGATGATACCAAAATCTGCAATAGAGTAGACACCCAGGAAGGTGTAGATAACATGAGGAGGGATCTAGCTAAGCTTGAAGAATGGTCTAGAATTTGGCAGCTGGGATTTAATGTTAAAAAATGTAAGGTCATGCATTTGGGCTGCAGCAATCCAAGGGAGCAATACAGTATAGGAGGTGAAGTACTTTTGTCCACTAAAGAAGAGCGGGACATAGGCGTGGTTGTGTCTGATGATCTTAAAGTAGCTAAACAGGTAGAAAAGGCGACGGCAAAAGCTTGAAGGATGCTTGGGTGCATACGGAGAGGAATGGCTAGCAAAAAAAGGAGGTGATAATACCCCTGTATAAGTCTTTGGTGCGACCTCATTTGGAGTATGGTGTGCAATTCTGGAGACCGCACCTTCAAAAGGATGTGAACAGGATGGAGTCGGTGCAGAGGGTGGCTACTAAAATGATTAATGGGCTTCATTATAAAGCATATGAGGACAGACTTAAGGATCTTAATATGTACACCTTAGAGGAAAGGCGGGATAGAGGTGATATGATTGAGATGTTTAAATACCTCCGTGGCATAAATGTTCAGGGAGAGAGCCTCTTTCAATTGAAAGTAAGTTCTGCTACGAGGGGACATGGGATGAGGGTGAAGGGAGATAGATTCAGGAGTGATATGCGGAAATATTTCTTTACAGAAAGAGTAGTGGATCCATGAAATAGTCTCCCAGTGGATGTTGTAGAGATGAGGACAGTAACTGAATTCAAAAAAGCATGGGACCAACACAGAGGATCTCTAAAGGTAAAGCACAGTTACTTACCTGTAACAGGTGATCTCTGGGAACAGCAGGAATAGTCCTCACATATGGGTACGTCGGTACCGACGGAGCCTGCGCGGGAAAGCTCCCCAGCTTCCCAAAAAGGAAAGCTTTTGGGGCTTCCCACAGCGCATGCGCGCTGCCTTCCTGCCCAACTCTCCTCAGTTCGAGTTTAAAGCTGAGACAATAGAGAGAGGAAAGGAAGAGAAAGAGATACAACTCCTAGGGGAGGTGGGTGGGTTGTGAGGACTATTCCTGCTGTTCCCAGAGATCACCTGTTACAGTTAAGTAACTGTGCTATCTCCAGGAACAAGCAGGAATGAGTCCTCACATATGGGGACTCCCTAGCTGAGATGCCTGGGAGATCCCCTCCGTAGGTATTTCATCTTCCGATGGATCTCAGGCATCCATTAAGGGAAGGTGGGCAGGAGTTGTTTAAGAATGGAACAGGTGTTTGAGGACAGCCTGACCAAATAAGGCATCCCGGCGGGAGTCCTTATCCAAGCAGTAATGGGCTATGAAGGTATGAACCGAGGCCCAGGTGGCTGCTCGACAGATCTGATCTATGGATACAGAGTGAAGATGAGCCATAGAGGTGGCCATGGCTCTCACATTGTGAGCTGTGACATGGCCCTCCAGAGAAAGCACAGTTACTTACCTGTAACAGGTGATCTCTGGGAACAGCAGGAATTAGTCCTCACATATGGGTACGTCGGAACCGACGGAGCCCGCGCGGGAAAGCTCCCCAGCTTCCTAGAATGGAAGCCTTTGGGACCTCCCACTGCACATGCGCGCTGCCTTCCCGCCTTCCTGAACAGCTCTCCTCAGTTTCGAGTTTATAGCTGAGACAATAGAGAGAGGACAGGAAGACAGATAGATAGAAGATACAACTCCTAGGGGAGGTGGGTGGGTTGTGAGGACTAATTCCTGCTGTTCCCAGAGATCACCTGTTACAGGTAAGTAACTGTGCTATCTCCAGGAACAAGCAGGAATAAGTCCTCACATATGGGGACTCCCTAGCTGAGATGCCTGGGAGATCCCCCTCCAAGGGTTCGCCATCTTCGTATGGATCTCAGGCATCCATCCTGGGAAGGTGGGCAGGAGTTGTCTAAGAATGGAACAGGTGTTTGAGGACAGCCTGGCCAAACAAGGCATCCCGGCGGGAGTCCTTGTCCAAACAGTAATGGGCTGTAAAGGTATGAACCGAGGCCCAGGTAGCGGCTCGACAGATCTGATCAATGGAAACAGAGTGCAGATGAGCCATAGAAGTTGCCATGGCTCTCACATTGTGAGCTGTGACATGGCCTTCCAGAGAAATGTTTTTACTCTGGTAAGCAAAGGAAATACACTGAGCAATCCAATTGGAAAGTGTACGCTTGGAGACTGGAAGTCCCAAATGTGAAGGATCAAAAGCCACGAAAAGTTGAGAAGACTTTCGATGTGGCTGAGTCCTATTAAGGTAAAAGGCTAGAGCTCTTTTACAATCCAGAGTATGAAGGTTCCTCTCTGCACTGGATGCATGAGGAGCCGGAAAAAAGACAGGTAGATATACCTCTTGATTAAGATGAAAAGGCTAGACCACTTTGGGCATAAAGTGGGGATTCGTCCTAAGGACCACCTTGTCATGATGAAATCTTGTATAAGGTGGATTAGCCACTAGAGCCTGCAGTTCGCTGATGCGGCGAGCGGAAGTGACTGCAATTAGGAATAGTACCTTCCAGGAAAGAAATTTCAAGGAGGTAGAAAATAACGGCTCAAAAGGTGGCTTCATAAGCTGACCAAGCACTAGATTCAAATCCCATGCGACCGGGGGGGGGTCTGATGGGAGGTTTAGTGAGAGTCAGGCCTCTCATGAATCTTGCAACAAGAGGATGAGAGGAGATAGGTTGTCCATTTATAGGTTTCAGGGATGCTGAAATAGCACTTAAATGGACTCTTACAGAATTCGTCTTAAGGCCTGCATTGGAAAGATGCAGGAGATAGTCTAAGAGGGAATTCAAAGGAAGTGCCAGAGGGTCAAGGCCCTGCTGAGCACACCAAATGGAAAAACGTTTCCATTTGAAAGCATAAGACCGCCTCGTGGAAGGTTTCCTAGAGGCATGAAGGATATCTTTCACAGGTTGAGAAAGATTAAAGTCTTGAAGACTTAAGCCTTCAGTAACCAAGCTCGGAGATGTAGGGATTTGGGGTTTGGGTGCCACAAAGTCCCCTCCTCCTGAGACAGGTGGTCTGGTGCAGCTCCTAAGTCCAGGGAGGATCCCTGGGAGAGCTGTAGAAGCAGAGGGAACCACACTTGGCGTGGCCAGCGTGGAGCTATGAGGATCATAGAGCCGTGATCTCTCTGGAGTTTGAACAGAGTCTTGGGAATCAGCGGAATGGGTGGAAAGGCATATAGGAACGCCTGACCCCAATGGAGGAGAAAGGCGTCCGTGGCCTGAACTTCCTGACACGGAGTCCTGGAACAGAACCGGGGAAGTTTGGCATTCCACGGACTTGCAAAGAGGTCTATGTCCGGGGTCCCCCATTCCTGAAAGATTCTGCTTATCTGGTCCACGTGTAGGGACCACTCGTGTGGCAGCAGAACTCGACTGAGCCTGTCTGCTCGAGAGTTTTGAACTCCTGGAAGATACACTGCTAGCAGATGAATTTGGTGCTCTCTGGCGAAGGCCCATAATCTGAGAGCTTCGTTGCAAAGCGACAGAGAGCCCGTCCCTCCTTGTTTGTTTATGTAAAACATGGCCACCTGATTGTCTGTCTGAACCAGGACAGTCAGGTTGGCAAGGAGGGTATAGAAGACCTTGAGGGCAAGGTAAATTGCTCGCAGTTCCAGGAGGTTGATATGAAGGGTGGCCTCCTGTGGAGACCAAGTGCCCTGAGTGGAGAGAGTTAGCAGATGGGCTCCCCACCCCAATTGGGAGGCATCTGTTGTGAGGGTTGCTTGGGGTAGCAAGGGCTGAAAGGGAGCCCCCAACAACAGATTCTTGGTGGATATCCACCAATGGAGGGACCAAGACAGACGGTTTGAGGTTTGTATTTGGTCTGAGAGTGCTCCCGACGCCTGAGTCCACTGGGTGGCCAGGGTCCATTGAGCTGCTCTCATATGAAGACGAGCATAGGGCACCACATGTACTGTGGAGGCCATATGGCCCAGGAGGCGTAGCATTTCCCTGGCTGTCAAGTGAGTACTGGACTGGGCTTGGGAGGCCAAGCTCAGCAGACGCTGACCCCGAACCAGTGGAAGGTAGGCTCTTGCAGTGGTGGTGTCCAACTGGGCCCCTATGAATTCTAGAGACTGAGTAGGGCTGAGTTGAGACTTGGGAAGGTTTACCACCAGTCCCAGATACTGCAGAAGGCTCCTTGTGCGGTCTAGGGAAATCTGGGCCTGCGACTGAGTTGGAGCTCGAATGAGCCAGTCGTCCAGATATGGGAATACGAAAATCCCCATGCTTCTGAGAAATGCGGCTACGACTGCCATGCATTTGGTAAAGACTCTTGGGGCAGAGGCGAGACCGAAGGGAAGTACTCTGTATTGGTAAGGACTTCCCCTGAACAGAAAGCGAAGATATTTTCTGTGGGATGGATGGATGAGTAGATGTGTATACGCATCCTGCAGGTCTAGAGAACAAAGCCAGTCCTGACTCTGAAGGTATGGAAGGAGAATGCCCAAAGAGAGCATTTTGAATTTCTCCTTGTACAGAAATTTGTTCAATTCTCTCAGATCTAGGATTGGTCTGAATCAACCTGTCTTCTTTGGAATGAGAAAATAGGGGGAGTAGAAACCTGACCCTTGTTGATGAAGAGGAACCTCTTCTATGGCCCCTTGGGCAAGCAGAGAAGAGATCTCCCGACCCAACAGGGCTAGGAGAGGAGATGGAGAATTGAAGGGTCTCACCATGTGATGAGGAGGAAGGTTGGAGAAATGAAGTTTGTAACCCTCTCGGATGATAGAGAGGGTCCATTGCTCTGTTGTGATTTGTTCCCATCTGGGAGCAAAGTGAGCTAACCTTCCAGGTATGGTGAGAGGTTCTGGTTGGTCCAGAACCAGGAATGGCAAGTTCTCTAGGGGCAAGTCAAACCCCCTGAGGGGGCGGAGCCTGTTGAGCTGCAGTAGCTGCTGCAGGCTTTGCTCTTGCTTGTTTCGTTTGCTGACGTTTAGCCGCAAAACGAGGTTGAGAAGATTGCTGGCCAGTATTGGAAGCATATCTGGCTTTCTTATAATAAGGCCTCTTGAAAGACTTCTTCTTAGTGGGAGTAGAAGTGGACTTAGAAAGTCTCTCTAAGGTGGCATTTTCAGCGTCCATTTGAGTGGCTTTAACTTGCCACTCTGCACCGAATAAGTTCTCACCTGTACAGGGCAGATTCCGTAAGCCATCTAGAACCCAGGGTTCCAGATCAGAAGCCTGGAGCCAAGCCAGACGTCTGGCTGCAATAGCAATGCCAGAAGCTCTGCTGGCTCCCTCGAAGGAATCAAAGGCAGCTCTGTTGGAGAACTTAGAAACATCTGAAAGTTGTTTCACAACAGAAAGGAAGTCCTCCTGTTTATCCTCAGGGATAAAGGGGGCAAAATGCCGCACTTTCTTGGCAAGTTCCCCTAGGAACATGCCGATATAGAGGCTGTAGGAATTAATCCTGGCTATAAGCATACTAGCCTGGAAGATTTTCCTACCAAAAGAGTCCAGTGTCTTACATTCCCTTCCTGGAGGTGTAGAAGAGTGCCTTTTAGTACTCTTGATCTTTTTCATTGCAGACTTTACCACAATGGAGTGGTGAGGCAATTGAGTTTTCTGAAAACCAGGAGAAGGAGGGACCCGATACATGGTGTCTAACCTACGGGAATAAGGAGACAGAGTTAAAGGGTTCTCCCAGAAATCCATCAATTGTTCCTGAAGGATTTCATGGATAGGCAGGGTAACTGCTTCTTTAGGAGACTTAGAGTATCCTAAAATATCCAATCTTTTTGACCTTGGTTCCCTTTCAGAGGAGGTAGTGATAGAAAGGCCTTTAGCCATTTCTAAAATAAAGTCCTGAAAGGACAAATCCTCTGGAGGAGACATTCTCCTTTTTGGAGAAGAAGGTTCCTCAGGAAGGTCAAGGGAGAGCTCTGCAGACTCATCAGAGGAGCCAAAATCCTCAGAGGAATCGGTGTATTCTCTAGTTTCCTCCAACGCACGATACGCATACCGATCGGTATCGACATCGGGCGTACCGGGTATGGAAGCGGTATGGAGCGAAAGCCCATACGGTACCGATTTGCGTTTAGAAGAGGAAGGCCTGGGTTCCGGCATGGCGGACGATACCAGAACCGGGCCCGGAACCGCTGGAAGCGGTACCGATGGCGTTGCAGCTTTAATGAAAGCCATGACGGCCTGCTGCATGGATTGGACAGTATTGCCCATAGACGCCACGGCTGCCTGGATGTCGGTACCGGTATGGGCCGGTACCCCAGAGCAGTCCAACAGGTGATCTGTCGAGGCCGTGCCATTGATGTCAACCTGTAGCCCCTGAATTGGCGTTTTGGAAGGCAGAGCTTCCCGCCGGGGCTGTTTGGCTGGGGCAGGGTCCTCAAAACTAAGAGCCTCTCGATGCTTTGAAGGAGATTTGCCCTTTGAGGACTTGCCCACAGAAGGTTTGGTTACCTGAGATCCATCCGGAGATGATGACCTGGATGACTGTGATGTTGGATTCTCTGAAGCAAACAGCACATGGAATTTGTTGGCCCGGTTCTGCAGCCCACGCTTAGACATTTGGGAGCAGGAAGGGCAGTCCGGAATGGAGTGGTCAGGCCCCAAACATTTAAGACACCATTCATGGGTGTCTGTGACTGATATTACAGCAGTACACTTGGTACACTTCTTAAATCCAGGGGCTGGCTTCTCCATGTGGAGAATTCAAGTAGGCCTGAAGGCCTAACTGAAGTGACCAAGTGCTGAAAAATAATAAAAGAAAAAGAAAATAATTTTTCAAGAAAGAAAAAGGAAGACCGGCGATACCGGTATTGGTATGGGAAGGCAGGTACGCGGTCTAAAGAAACAAAACAAAAAACTACAATTTCTTCAGCGGTGACAGGATACACGACCTGCTGGCTCCGCGGAAAAAGAGAAACTGAGGAGAGCTGTTCAGGAAGGCGGGAAGGCAGCGCGCATGTGCAGTGGGAGGTCCCAAAGGCTTCCATTCTAGGAAGCTGGGGAGCTTTCCCGCGCGGGCTCCGTCGGTTCCGACGTACCCATATGTGAGGACTTATTCCTGCTTGTTCCTGGAGATATGTTTTTACTCTGGTAAGCAAACGAAATACACTGAGCAATCCAATTGGAAAGTGTTCGTTTTGAGACTGGAAGTCCCAAATGAGAAGGATCGAAAGCAACAAAAAGTTGGGAAGACTTTCGATGTGGCTGAGTCCTATGGAGGTAAAAGGCAAGAGCTCTTTTACAATCTAGAGTATGAAGGTTCCGCTCTGCACTGGATGCATGAGGAGCTGGAAAGAAGACAGGTAGGTATACTTCTTGATTAAGATGAAAAGGTGAAACCACTTTAGCCATAAAGTGTGGATTTGTCCTAAGGACTACCTTATCATGATGGAACCTTGTATAGGGTGGATTCGCCACTAAGGCTTGCAGCTCACTGATGCGACGAGCTGAAGTGACTGCAATGAGGAAAATAACCTTCCAGGAAAGAAATTTCAAGGAGGTAGTGGCTAAGGGTTCAAAAGGTGGCTTCATAAGCTGACCAAGAACCAAGTTTAAGTCCCATGCCACCGGAGGAGGCCTAATGGGAGGTTTAGTTAAAGTTAGGCCTCTCATGAATCTTGCAATAAGAGGATGAGAGGAAATAGATTGTCCATTGAGAGGCTTGAGGGATGCTGCAATAGCACTCAAATGGATCCTTACTGAATTCGTTTTAAGGCCTGCATTGGAGAGATGCAGGAGATATTCCAATAGAGAATTGATAGGAAGAGCAAAAGGATCAAGATCCTTTTGAGCACACCAAACGGAAAATCTCTTCCATTTAAAAGCATAAGAACGCCTTGTGGAAGGTTTTCTGGAAGCATGGAGGATATCTTTCACTTGTTGAGAGACATTTAAGTCTTGAAGGTCTAGGCCTTCAGTAACCATGCTCTGAGGTGAAGGGACTTGGGGTTTGGGTGCCACAAAGTCCCCTCCTCCTGAGACAGAAGGTCTGGAGCAGCTCCCAGGTCTAGGGAGGGACCCTGGGAGAGATGCAGAAGTAGAGGGAACCACACTTGGCGTGGCCAGCGTGGAGCTATGAGGATCATAGATCCGTGATCCCTCTGCAGTTTGAACAGAGTCTTGGGAATCAAAGGAATGGGTGGAAAGGCATATAGGAGGCCCTGACCCCAATGAAGGAGGAAGGCATCCCTGGCCTGAACCCCCTGACACGGAGTTCTGGAACAGAACCGGGGAAGTTTGGCATTCCACGGACTTGCAAAGAGGTCTATGTCCGGGGTTCCCCATTTCTGAAAGATTCTGAGTACCTGATCCATGTGCAGGGACCACTCGTGTGGAAGCAGAACTCGGCTGAGTCTGTCTGCCCAAGAGTTTTGAATTCCTGGGAGATATACTGCCAGGAGATGGATTTGATGCTCTCTGGCGAAGGCCCACAGTCTGAGAGCTTCATTGCAAAGCGACAGAGCCAGTCCCTCCTTGTTTGTTTACGTAGAACATGGCTACTTGATTGTCGGTATGAACAAGCACTGTCATGTTGTAGAGGAGGGTATGAAAGACCTTGAGAGCAAGAAAAATTGCTCGAAGCTCCAGAAGGTTGATATGAAGGGCAGTCTCCTGCGGAGACCAAAGGCCTTGAGTGGAGAGGTCTTGAAGATGAGCTCCCCAGCCTGTCTGGGAGGCATCTGTAGTGAGGGTTGCCTGGGGTGGTAGCGGTTGGAAGGGGGACCCCAGCAACAGGTTTTGAATGGACATCCACCACTGGAGAGACCCAAAGAGACGTTTGGAGGTTTCTATTTGGTCGGAGAGAGCTCCTGATGCTTGGGTCCACTGAGTGGACAGAGTCCATTGAGCTGCTCTCATATGCAGGCGAGCATAAGGCACCACATGAACTGTGGAGGCCATGTGGCCTAGCAATTGTAACATCTCTCGGGCAGTCAAGTGAGTTCTGGACTGAATCTGAGAGGCCAGGTGCACTAGCCGGTGGCAACGTGCCTGGGGAAGATAGGCCCTTGCTGTGGTGGTATCTAACCAGGCCCCTATGAATTCTAGGGATTGAGTAGGGGTGAGTTGAGACTTTGGCAGATTGATGACAAGTCGTTAGCCTGACACTCCTCCTGTTACCTACCCTTTATCACATTACAATGCCTAATATTATGTCTTAATCTATTTGTATAACAATGTACATAGTTTTCTCCCTGTTCATCCAAGTTTTTATCCCTTGTTTATTGTAAACTCAATGTAACAGGTTACATTGCTGTATATTTTGTTTAAATGTAAACCGCACTGATTGTAATAGCGCGGTATATAAGAAATGCAAATAAATAAATAAAGTCCCAGATACTGCAGAATGCAGATGGTGTGGTCCAGGGAAGTCTGAGCCTGAGACTGAGATGGAGCTCGGATGAGCCAGTCGCCTAGGTATGGGAAGACAAAGATTCCCTGAGTGCGTAGAAATGCAGCCACTACTGACATGCATTTTGTGAACACTCTTGGAGCAGAGGCTAGACCGAAGGGGAGTACTCTGTACTGGAAATGTTTTCCCTGGAACAGAAATCGAAGGAATTTTCTGTGGGATGGGTGGATGAGTATATGTGTGTACGCATCCTTTAGGTCTAGAGAACAAAGCCAGTCCTGACTCTGAAGGTAAGAAAGGAGAATACCTAGAGAGAGCATTTTGAATTTTTCCTTGCACAGGAATTTGTTTAATTCTCTCAGATCTAGGATGGGTCTGTGTCCTCCTGTTTTCTTTGATATCAGAAAATAGGGGGAGTAGAACCCTGAGCCCTGTTGGAGGAGGGGAACCTGTTCTATTGCCCCTTGGGCAAGCAGGGTATTCACCTCCTGATCCAACAGGTGTAGGAGAGATGGGGGAGAGATGAAATGTCTCACCCTGGGATAGATAGGAAGGCTGGGAAAATGCAGTTTGTATCCCTCTCTGATGATAGAGAGGGTCCACTGCTCTGATGTAATCTGTTCCCATCTGGGAGCAAAATGAGTCAGCCTTCCTGGAATGGTGAGAGGCTCTGGTTGCTGCAGAGCCAGAAAGGGTATGTTCTCTAGAAGTCAGTCAAAAACCCTGAGGGGGTTGGGACTGTTGAAGTGTAGCAGCTCCTGCAGGCTTTGTTCTGGCCTGTTTAGTCTGCTGTCGCTTAGGAACAAAGCGAACTTGAGCAGATGACTGGCCAGCATTGGAACCAAATCTAGGCTTTTTGTAGAAAGATTTCTTAAAAGACTTTTTTGGCAGGGAGTGAAGTAGACTTAGAGAGTCTATCCAAAGCAGCATTCTCTGCATCCATTTGAATGGCTTTGACTTGCCACTCTTTGCCAAAGAGATTTTCACCTGTACAAGGTAGATTGCCTAGGCCATCTTGCACCCAGGATTCCAGGTCAGAGGCCTGGAGCCAAGCAATTCGACGAGCAGCTATGGCTATGCCAGATGCTCTACTAGCACCCTCAAAAGAGTCAAAGGCAGCCCTATTGGAGAACTTTGACACATCTTGGATATGCTTTAACAGAAGCAGGAACTCCTCTTTTCTATCCTCTGGAATAAAGGGGAGAAAATCTTGTACTTTAAGAGCAAGCTCCTTTAGAAACATGCCCATATAGAGGCTGTAGGAGTTGATTCTGGCAATAAGCATACTAGCCTGAAAGATTTTCCTGCCAAAAGCATCCAAAGTTCTACATTCTCTTCCTGGAGGGGTAGAAGAGTGCCTTTTGGTACTCTTAATCTTTTTCATAGCAGACTTCACCACAATAGAATGGTGAGGAAGCTGGGTTTTTTGAAAACCAGGAGAAGGAGGGACCCGATACATGGTATCCAACCGACGAGAATGTGGAGATAGTGTAAGAGGAGCCTCCCATAAATCCATCATATGTTCTTGGAGAATATTATGAATGGGTAAGGTGACTGCCTCTTTGGGAACCTTAGAGTATCCTAAAATGTCTAATTTTTGAGCTCTAGGTTCCTTTTCAGAGGATACTGTAATGGAAAGTCCCTTGGCAACTTCCAAGATGAAGTCCTGAAAGGACAAGTCCTCTGGAGGAGACATTCTTCTCTTTGGGGAAGAAGGCTCCTCAGGAAGAATAAGGGATGCTTCATCAGAATCATCTGAGGTATCGGCATCCTCAGAAGACTCAAAGTATCGCCTACTTGCTTCCAGAGATTGATACGGGTACCGACCGGTATCGACCTCGGGCGTACCGAGAGCCGGGTCGGTACCGAGAATATCGCGGGAAGCAAAAACCGGTACCGGCCTTCTACTGGAAGTAGATGCTCTGGGTACTGGTATCGGTTGTGGTACCGGAACCGGGGTCGGAACAGACGGTTGCGGTACCGAGGGCGTCGCAGCATTAATAAAAGCCATTATGGCCTGCTGCATGGATTGTACCGTAGTACCCATTGACGCCACAACTGCCTGGATGTCGGTACCGGTTTGAGCCGGTACCCCAGAGCAGTCTAACAGGTGATCGGTCGAGGCCGTGCCATCGATGTCAACCTGTAACCCCATAGGAGGAGCTTTGGAAGCCGTAGCTTCCCGCCAGGGTTGTTTGGCTGGGGCAGGGTCTTCAGGGTCGAACCCAAGGGCCTCTCTCTGCTTTGAGGGAGATTTGCCCCTTGAAGACTTGCCCGAGGAATGTTTGGTTACCTGAGATCCATCCGGAGATGAAGACCTGGATGATGCTGATGCTGGATTATCTGTGGAAAACAGCACATGAAATTTAGCTGCTCGGTTCTGTAAGCCCCGTTTGGACATCAGAGAGCAGGATGGACAATCCGGAACCGAATGGTCAGGGCCCAAACATTTAAGACACCACTCATGGGTGTCTGTGACTGAAATAGTACCAGAGCACTTGGTGCATTTTTTAAAACCAGAAGATGGTTTCTCCATGAGGGAGAATTTGTAAAGGCCGGTAGGCCTTACAAAAAGAAATACACCAAGTGTGGAAAAAGAAAAAAAAATATATATTTTTTTTTAAAGAAACAAAGAAGTAAAGACCGGCGGTACCGGTTCGGAATCGGGGAAGGCAGATACACGGTCAGAACAACTTTTAAAACAAGAAATTCTTCAGCGGTGACAGGAACACGACCTGCTGGCTCCGCGGAAAAAGAATTCTATGAATCTTTTGATTTTTACATGTAGTAAGTTTTGTAAATAGTTACCCCTGTTATCCAAGTTTCTTGTTCCCGGTTATCTGTAAACTCATACATGTTATTGTACTGAGCATTTTGTTCCATGTAAACCGCGCTGATGCCGAATAGTGCGGTATATAAGAGAATGTAAATAAATAAATAAACTGAGGAGAGTTGGTCAGGAAGGCGGGAAGGCAGCGCGCATGCGCAGTGGGAAGCCCCAAAAGCTTTCCTTTTTGGGAAGCTGGGGAGCTTTCCCGCGCAGACTCCGTCGGTACCGACGTACCCATATGTGAGGACTCATTCCTGCTTGTTCCTGGAGATAAAGTAGACTGTTGTAGTTGTTATGGAAGGACAGACAAGATAGGCCATGTGGTCTTTTTCTGTCATCATGTTTCTATGTTTCTAACCAGTTGCCCTGAGTGCGGATATCTCCGCAGTGGGTTCCCCAGCCAAGCAGGGAGGCCTCCGTGGTGAGGACCTTCAAGTTGCTTGGGGCCTGAAAAGGCATGCCCGCTTCAAGATGCTGGGACAACTGCCACCAGAACAGGGAGTCCGTCAACTGGAGGGTCACCGAAACTGTCTCGGAGATGGCCTGTGGCCTGAGATCACTGGTCCCAGAGACACCACTGTGACGTCCTCATGTGGAGGCAAGCACCTGGGGTGAGATGCACCGTGGACGCCTTGTGCCCAAGGAGGCACAGAAGAAGCCTAGAGGGCACCAAGGGATGGTGCTGTACGTCCTGAGCCAGGGACCTGAGACGATCGGCTCAGTCCTCAGGCAAGAAGGCCTTCGACTGGAGAGTGTCAATCTTTGTCCCGATGAACTCCAGGAACTATGTCGGGAAGAGGTGAGACTTGGGGTAGTTTATGACAAAGCCCAAGTGCTGCAGAACCTGGATGGTGGCCGGCTGTGCCTCCCTTATGAGTCAGGTAGGGAAAAAGAAAGACCCCCTGGAGCCGGAGGAAGGTTGCCACGACTGCCAGGCATTTTGTGAAGACCCTTGTGGCAGAGACCAGGCCGAAGGGGAGCACCCTGTATTGAAAGTGCCTGCCCCTTACTACGAACCACAGGTACTGCCTGTGGTTGGAGTGGATGAGGATGCGAGTATAAGCATCCTTAAGGTCTAAGGAGCATAGCCAGTCTCCTTGCTGATTGAAGGATAAGGCAGGATAGAAATACCCTTTAAATAAATAAATAAATAAAATGGCAGCAATGTTCCAAGGGAGAGCATCTTGAACTTTTCCATCACCGGGAATCTGTTAAGGCTGCGCAGATCAAGGATGCACCTTAGGCCCGCCCCCCCCCCCCCCGTCCTCTTTGGCACGAGGACGTATCTGGAGTAGAACCCTTTGCCCTTGAGGTGGTAGGGCACTGGTTTCACAGCTTTGTGCTCGAGAAGACCTGCCAACTCTTTCAGAAGGTGGTTCCGGTGGAGGGGAGACCAAAGGGGCTCTACTGGGAAACATGGGGGACGTGTCTGAGCCAGGTGGAGGAGATAGCCCTCCCTGACTACCCTTAGTGACCAGGAATCTGTAGTGATGGCCACCCACCTCTGGGCATAGAGGGCCCTGTGGGCTGCTGATCTCCTTGGGGTAAAGAGGCCATGCTCAAGGAGTCAAAAGTTCCCACCTGGCTGGGCCTGGGCCGGGGCCGGAGCCTGGGGTTTTGAAACCACCTGCTTACACGGGCCATGCCCATGTCCCTTGGCCTGCTTACCCTGTTGGGGAGCTGGGGGGGGCCTGATAGGATGGGTAGTTTTGGTAAGCATCCACCTTCCTCGGGTAAAAGTGCTTTTCACCCGAGCCCGTCTGTCGGGGAGGGGCAATGGTCTTCTTAGAGAGCCTGGTCCTCGTCATTAACTCTGTCTCCAGCTTGGCAGCCTTGTCGGTCATGAGTATGCCAAAAAAGGTTCTCTCCTTATAAGAACATAACATCATAAGATATGCCATACTGGGTAAGACCAAGGTCCATCAAGCCCAGTATCCTGTTTCCAACAGTGGCCAATCTAGTTCATACGTACCTAGCAGTATCCCCAAGAGACAGGTTCCACAATGCTTGTATTGGGTCAAGCATTGATATCCTGGGTCCCTTTTTGTGTTTAAATCTGTTTATTCAAGTACACCCAACAAGAAAGTGCAAATTACAAAAACATCAACAGCAAAAAACATCAAAGTACAGATACATCCCACGGCATAAGGTTCCTGCTTAAACATCTAATACCAAGAATAAAGTCAAGCTACGCACCATAAGACTGTCTGGACCCACTACTGGTGGTGCAGCCAGATAAGTGTTTTTTTACTTTTCACCCCCCCTCCCCCTCCCAAAACGCACACCCATCCCGCCCAAACCCCCCTGGTCACCCACACTCCACTGCCCATGCTACCCATGGTCTAGGTGTGTCAGATTCCTACACCCAATCCTTAGCCCAATCCCAAAACCTAAACCACGGCCCATTATCTCCCTCCCCCACTGAATGCTTGCCCCCTACCTCCCCCCCCCACACCCACCCCTCCCCCGTTCTCGTCCCTCTCTCCTTCCCCCCCTCCCAGAAGCCCCCCCCATGTCTAGCAAGACCAGTCAGCTAAGCAGGCATAGAAACCACCAAAGTACCAAGCTACCCACTAGTCGTCCCCCCCCAAGATCCGATGGCGTGCCCGAGCAGGCAGCAACTGAAGATGAGGGCCCCAACATTGCAAAAAACTGTCCCATTTAGTCGGGTACCCATGGGCCCTAGTCCGTTCAAACAATAAAAGGTTATGCAGTCTAATCCTCCACTGCCCATACTTTGGGCCCCCCTTCGCCAACCAAGCATGTAGAATAGTCATACGTGCAGCAACTAGCACCAGTCTTATCCACCTCCATTCATGACAACGCAAACTATCTGCCCATCCACCATCCCAAATATCCAACACCAAATTCGCCGCTGTAAAAGTCAACCCATCCCCCATGCATCCCCTCACATGCCTCTGGACTCCCCCCCAGAAACTCCCCAGGTTTTGGCCGCTTCCGCCCCACATCTCAGACAGCTATTGGACGTACTAAGTCCCGCTCGCCATGCTCTATTCGGGGCATAGTACAACATTCTGATTAGCTTGTATTGCATATCGCGATGGGCAACCACCCAGCTGAGCTCCGGAATCGTGGCGATACCTTGCACAATCCCCTCCCCCGTAATCTCGACCTCCAACTCACTAGCCCACACCTCCGCTAATCCAGCTTCATCCTCCCCCACCTCCAATTCCTCCAAGGCTTTATGCAAAGAGGTCACTCTCGCCCCTTGATCCCCTCCCATTAACACCTCTTCCATCCTCGAGCTTACCGCTCCCAGCAACGACCCCCTTGGGATGCAACCTACATAACTCCGGAGCTGGACATAGGGAAACATATCTATTCCAGTCATCCCATACCGATCACTCAGTTGAGGAAAGGACTCAAGACTACCATCTTCCCTAAGCACGTGCTCTAACGTCGTGATCCCCATCCTCTTCCAACGCAGAAAGTCCTTCCCCATAATCCCTGGCACAAAGTCCTAATTGCCTTGAAGGGAGAGAAAAGGCGAGTGCAGGGGCGACACCCCGACCTTCCCACATAAATATCGCCACCCCTTCCACACTGGATCCAGCAACACCGCTCTAGTCACCGAATCAACCCCAGCCAACGACTGGGCATGCAGGAGATAGCCCAGGCTCAGGGGCTGCACCAATGCCTCCACCATATCTAATGGTGTATAGTCCCTGATCCTCCAAACCCAGTCCCGGACATGCCGAAGCAAGCAGGCCATGTTATACTGCTGGATATCCGGAAGGCCCATCCCTCCCCGCCCCCATGTCCTCTGCAACCGTCCTAAATGGAGCTGGGGCCTGCGCCCCCGCCAAAGCAACGTGTTGAGCACCTTATCTAGAAGGCGCAAGTCCTGACGCTTCAACAGTAGCGGGAGCGTTTGCAGCAAATATAGAAGCTTCGGAAATAAAGTCATCTTGAACAAAGCGATCCGACCTCCCAACGACAAAGGAAGGTCCCTCCACTTCTGCGCCTTTTCCTCCACTGCCCTAAGTACCGTGCGGGCATTGACGCGATAAAGTTCTGTTAAATCCGCAGGTATATAAACCCCCAAGTACTTGAACTTCCCAGCTGCCCATTTCAAGGGAAACCCCCCTCCCCACCTAGCGACCAACGCAGGATCCAACGGGAGCGCCTCCGACTTATCTAAGTTTAACCGAAATCTGGAGAATTCCCCATATTCCTGCATTAATGCCAACAAAGCCGGCAACCCGACCCGCGGCTCGTCTAGGTGGATCAACAAATCATCTGCAAAAGCGGCCACGCGGAACTCAGATGCCCCAACCGAGATCCCCCGAAAAGCAGTCGCTGATCGAATCCTGTGCAGCAGGGGCTCCAGTGTCAGCATGAATAATAGCGGCGACAAAGGACACCCCTGCCTTGTCCCTTTCTGGATCCGAAAGTCAGAGGACAGATTTCCATTCACCATGATAGCTCAGATAGGATCCGCGTAAAGCACGCGAATCACATCGACGAAGAAGCCACGTATACCCATAACCTCCAGTACCTGATACATAAACTCCCAGTCCACTCTATCAAACGCTTTTTCAGCATCAAAACTGATAAGCAAGGATGATCTACGGTCCTTGCGGCTCGCGCACATTGAAGCCAGGAGTCGGTGCACCCCGTATACGGCGTGCCTCCCTCTCACGAATCCCACCTGATCCCCATGAACCAAGGCCGGAAGAAATTCCGCGAGACGATCGGCCATGATTTTCGCCAGTATTTTAATATCAACATTCAACAGAGAAATCAGCCGATAGGAACCCAGGGCCAGAGGATCCCTCCCAGGTTTAAGCAAAATTGTGACTAAGGCCTTATTCTGCTCATATGGGAACCGCCCTGCCTGTATGAAACCTTCAAAATAGTCTCCCAATGGACTCATCAACCCATCCCCCAAGATAGCACAGTTACTTACCTGTAACAGGTGATCTCTGGGAACAGCAGGAATTAGTCATCACATATGGGTACGTCGGTACCGACGGAGCCTGCGCGGGAAAGCTCCCCAGCTTTTCAAATGAAAAGCTTTTGGGGCCTCCCACTGCACATGCGCGCTGCCTTCCCGCCTTCCTGACCAGCTCTCCTCAGTTCGAGTTTAAAGCTGAGACAATAGAGAGAGAGAGGACAGGAAGATAGAGGAATAGAGAGACAACTCCTAGGGGAGGTGGGTGGGTTGTGATGACTAATTCCTGCTGTTCCCAGAGATCACCTGTTACAGGTAAGTAACTGTGCTATCTCTAGGAACAAGCAGGAATAAGTCATCACATATGGGGACTCCCTAGCTGAGATGCCTGGGAGATCCCCCTCCAAGGGTAACCATCTTCGGATGGATCTCAGGCATCCATTCTGGGAAGGTGGGCAGGAGTTGTTTAAGTATGGAACAGGTGTTTGAGGACAGCCTGACCAAACAAGGCATCCCGGCGGGAGTCCTTGTCCAAGCAGTAATGGGCTGTGAAGGTATGCACCGAGGCCCAAGTGGCTGCTCGACAGATCTGATCTATGGATACAGAGTGGAGATGAGCCATAGAAGTGGCCATGGCTCTCACATTGTGAGCTGTGACATGGCCTTCCAGAGAAATGTTCTTACTCTGGTAAGCAAAGGAAATACACTGAGCAATCCAGTTGGAAAGTGTGCGTTTGGTGACTGGAAGTCCCAAATGAGAAGGATCAAAAGCCACGAAAAGCTGAGAAGACTTTCGATGTGGCTGAGTTCTATTGAGGTAAAAGGCGAGAGCTCTTTTACAGTCAAGAGTATGAAGGTTCCTCTCTGCACTGGATGCATGAGGAGCCGGAAAAAAGACAGGTAGATATACCTCTTGATTAAGATGAAAAGGCGAGACCACTTTAGGCATAAAGTGGGGATTCGTCCTAAGGACCACCTTATCATGATGAAATCTGGTATAAGGTGGATTTGCCACCAAAGCCTGCAGTTCACTGATGCGGCGAGCCGAAGTGACTGCAATAAGGAAAAGGACCTTCCAAGAAAGAAATTTCAGGGAGGTAGATACCAACGGTTCAAAAGGTGGCTTCATAAGTTGACCCAGAACTAAATTCAAGTCCCATGCTACCGGAGGAGGCCGGATGGGAGGCTTAGTGAGGGTTAGGCCTCTCATGAATCTTGCAATAAGAGGATGAGAGGAAACAGATTGTCCATTTATAGGTTTTAAGGATGCTGTAATAGCACTTAAATGGACTCGTACTGAATTCGTCTTGAGGCCTGCATTGGAGAGATGCAGGAGATAGTCTAGTAGAGAATTCAATGGAAGTGCCAGAGGGTCAAGACCCTGTTGGGCACACCAAATGGAAAAACGTTTCCATTTGAAAGCATAGGAACGCCTGGTAGAGGGTTTCCTAGAGGCATAAAGGATATCTTTCACTGGTAGAGAAAGATTAAACTCTTGAAGGCTTAAGCCTTCAGTAACCAAGCTCGGAGATGTAGGGACTTGGGGTTTGGATGCCACAAAGTCCCCTGCTCCTGAGACAGAAGGTCTGGTGCAGCTCCCAGGTCCAGGGAGGAGCCCTGGGAGAGCTGTAGAAGGAGAGGGAACCACACTTGGCGTGGCCAGCGTGGAGCAATGAGGATCATGGATCCGTGATCCCTCTGAAGTTTGAACAGAGTCTTGGGAATCAAAGGAATGGGTGGAAAAGCGTACAGGAATTCCTGACCCCAATGCAGGAGAAAGGCATCGTTGGCCTGAGCTCCCTGACACGGAGTCCTGGAACAGAACCGGGGAAGTTTGGCATTCCACGGACTTGCAAAGAGGTCTATGTCCGGTGTCCCCCATTCCTGAAAGATTCTGCATATCTGGTCCATATGAAGGGACCATTCGTGTGGGAGCAGAACTCGACTGAGTCTGTCTGCCCGAGAGTTTTGAACTCCTGGAAGATATACTGCCAGAAGATGAATTTGGTGCTCTCTGGCGAAGGCCCATAATCTGAGAGCTTCGTTGCAAAGCGACAGAGAGCCCGTCCCTCCTTGTTTGTTGATATAAAACATGGCCACCTGATTGTCTGTCTGAACTAGGACAGTCAGGTTGGCAAGGAGGGTATGGAAGACTGAGGGCAAGGAAGATTGCTCGCAGTTCCAGAAGATTGATATGAAGGGTGGTCTCTTGGGGAGACCAGATTCCCTGAGTGGAGAGATGTTGAAGATGAGCTCCCCACCCTGTTTGGGAGGCATCTGTTGTGAGGGTTGCTTGGGGCAACGAAGGTTGGAAGGGGGTCCCCAACAACAGATTTTTGGAGGATGTCCACCACTGGAGAGACCAAAACAGACGTTTTGAGGTGAGTACCTGGTCTGACAGCAGTCCCGATGCTTGAGACCACTGGGTGGCCAATGTCCATTGAGCTGCTCTCATATGGAGACGAGCATAGGGCACCACATGAACCGTGGAGGCCATGTGGCCCAGAAGTTGCAGCATTTCTCTGGCTGACAAGTGACTTCTGGACTGAGCTTGGGAGGCCAAGCTTATTAGCCTTTGGCCTCGGACCAGAGGGAGGTAGGCCCTTGCAGTGGTGGAGTCCAATTGGGCCCCTATGAATTCCAGAGACTGAGTAGGGATGAGTTGGGATTTGGGAATGTTTACCACAAGTCCCAGATATTGAAGAATACGCCTTGTGCGGTCCAGAGAAATCTGGGCTTCTGACTGAGATGGAGCTCGGATGAGCTAGTCGTCCAGATATGGGAAGACAAAGATTCCCATGCCTCTGAGAAATGCGGCTACGACTGCCATGCATTTTGTGAAGACTCTTGGAGCAGAGGCCAGACCGAAGGGTAGTACTCTGTACTGGAAATGTTTTCCCTGGAACAGAAATCTTAGATATTTTCTGTGGGATGGATGGATGAGTATATGAGTATACGCATCCTTGAGATCTAGAGAACAAAGCCAATCCTGAATCTGAAGGTATGGAAGGAGAAGGCCCAGAGAGAGCATTTTGAATTTCTCCTTGAATAGAAACCTGTTCAATTCTCTCAGATCTAGGATAGGTCTGAAGCCCCCTGTCTTCTTTGTTATGAGAAAGTAAGGAGAGTAGAAACCTAACCCCTGTTGTGGAGGAGGCACCTCCTCTATTGCCCCTTGGGCAAGAAGAGAAGAGACTTCCTGACCCAACAGGGTCAGAAGAGATGGGGGAGAACTGAATTGCCTCACCATGGTATGGGGAGGAAGGCTGGAGAAATGAAGTTTGTAGCCTTCTCGGATAATAGAGAGGGTCCATTGCTCTGATGTTATTTGCTCCCATCTGGGAGCAAAGTGAGCTAGCCTTCCAGGAATGGTGAGGGGTTCTGGTTGTGCTAGAGCCAGAAACGGCAAGTTCTCTAGAGGGAAGTCAAAACCCCTGAGGGGGTTGAGCCTGCTGGGATGTAGCAGACACTGCAGGCTTTGACTTTACCTGCTTAGATTGTTGACGCTTAGCCGCAAGGCGAGGCTGAGCAGATTGCTGGCCAGTATTTGTGGGAAATCTGGTCTTTTTATAGTAAGGCCTTTTAAAAGGCTTCTTTTTGGTAGGGGTAGAAGTAGACTTGGAAAGTCTATCTAGAGTGGCATTTTCTGCATCCATTTGAGCAGCTTTAATCTGCCAGTCTTCCCCAAATAAGTTCTCACCTGTACAGGGCAGATTTCTGAGGCCTTCTACAACCCAGGGTTCTAGGTTAGAAGCCTGGAGCCAAGCGAGACGTCGGGCTGCAATAGCAATTCCCGAAGCTCTGCCTGCAACCTCGAAAGAATCAAAGGCTGCCCTGTTGGAGAACTTGGAGACCTCTGAAAGTTGTGTCACCATAGAAAAGAAGTCCGCCCTTTGATCATCAGGGATAAAGGGGGCAAAATTCTGTATTTTTAGGGCAAGTTGCCCAAGATACATGCCCATATAAAGGCTATAAGAGTTGATCCTGGCTATAAGCATACTAGCCTGGAACATCTTTCTTCCAAAAGAGTCTAGGTTCTTACATTCTCGCCCTGGAGGGGTAGAAGAATGCCTTTTAGGACTCTTTATTTTCTTCATGGCAGACTTCACCACAATGGAGTGGTGAGGCAGCTGAGTTTTTTGGAACCCAGGCGAAGGAGGGACCCGATACATGGTATCCAACCTGCGGGAATGGGGAGACAGTGTTAAAGGAGTCTCCCACAAATCCATCAAGTGTTCTTGAAGGATTTCATGGACAGGCAGAGTGACTGCCTCTTTAGGAGCTTTTGAGTATCCTAAAATGTCCAATTTTTTTGATCTGGGTTCTCTTTCAGAAGATGTAGTAATAGAAAGTGCTTTAGCTACATCAACAATGAAATCCTGAAAGGATAAATCCTCTGGGGGAGACATCCTCCTCTTGGGAGAAGAGGGCTCCTCAGGAAGAGTAAGCTCAACAGAGTCATCAGAGGAATTAAATTCATCAGAAGAATCTGAGTACTCTTTCTGTGCTTCCAATGTACGATACGCATACCGGTCGGTATCGACATCGGGCGTATCGGGCATGGGATCGGTACCGGGCGAAAGCCGGAATCCGGTATGCGAAACCGATCGACGTTTAGAAGTCGATGGTCTCGGTTCCGGTGTAGATACCGGAACCGGGGTCGGTACCGATGAAATCGGTACCGAGGGCGTCGCAGCCTTAATGAAGGCCAGAACGGCCTGCTGCATGGTCTGGACAGTACTGCCCATAGACGCCACTACTGCCTGGATGTCGGTACCGGTATGGGCCGGTACCCCAGAGCGGTCCAACAGGTGATCTGTCGAGGCCGTGTCATCGATGTCAACCTGTGACCCCATGATTGCTTTGGAGGCCGGAACCTCCCGCTGGGGTTTTTTGGCCTGGGCAGAATCCTCGAACTCAGAGCCTCTCGATCTTTAGAAAGAGATTTGCTTTTAGAGGATTTGCCCACAGAAGTTTTGGTTACCTGAGATCCATCCGGAGAGGAAGACCTGGATGACTGTGATGCTTCTGAAGGAAACAGCACATGGAGCTTGTTAGCCCGGTTCTGCAAACCGCGTTTAGACATCTGGGTGCAGGATGGGCAGTCCGGTATGGAGTGCTCAGGTCCCAAACATTTGAGACACCATTCATGGGTGTCTGTGACAGAAATAACAGCACTGCATTTGGTACATTTTTTGAAACCAGGGACTGGCTTCTCCATGAGGAGAAAATGTGTAGGCCTTAAGGCCTAACACCGGGTACCAAGCTGTGCTGAAGAAAAATAAAAAAGTCTCTTTTTTTTGTATATAGAAAGAAAGAAAGACCGGCGATACCGGTATCGGTATGGGGAAGGCAGGTACGCGGTCTAAAGAAACAAACAAAAGTAACAAATTCTTCAGCGGTGACAGGAACACGACCTGCTGGCTCCGCGGAAAAAGAAGAACTGAGGAGAGCTGGTCAGGAAGGCGGGAAGGCAGCGCGCATGTGCAGTGGGAGGCCCCAAAAGCTTTTCATTTGAAAAGCTGGGGAGCTTTCCCGCGCAGGCTCCGTCGGTACCGACGTACCCATATGTGATGACTTATTCCTGCTTGTTCCTAGAGATGCGGTAAAACTCCCCCCGCAACCCATCCATACCAGGGGCCCCGTCCTTTCTTCAAATGTTTAATCCTGTTTAATACTTCCAGCGGCGATATAGGCTGGTTCAAGACCCCCAACTGTTCTTCAGTCATCGTAGGTAACTGGCAGGTCTGGAGGAATGCGCGCCCCCCATCCCCACCACTCCTTGCCCTACCATATAACTGTTGGTAATAATCACAAAAGACTTGCTCAATCTCTTCCGTTTTACTCCGGATCGTCCCGTCACTATGCCTGATGACCCCAATATGCCTGGGTCCCCCCTCTGCGCGCACTAAGGATGACAGCAATTTCCCGGCCCGATTCCCGTGCTGGAATAGCCTATGTCGGTAATACAGCATTGACTTCCTCGCTCGCTGGTTTAACAGGGCATCCAGCTCCACCTGCACCTCCTGAAAATGAAGCTTAGAAGCCCCCCGCTTACCTTGGGAGTACACACGCCGTGCCCTGGCTAATTCACATTCTAGCTGCAAAATTCTACGATTCATCTTCTGTCGCCTAGAACTGTGGTAGCTGATTATTTCCCCTCGAAGGACCGCCTTCCCAGCTTCCCAAAATAACACGGGATTGTCCCTATGTTGGGCGTTGGTAGCAACATAATCCGCCCATTTCGCCTTGAGGTGGGCCTCAAATGAAGCATCCCCTTCTAAGTCTAACGGATACCGCCATACCCGACTGCGACCTATGTCTTTGGATCGCAGTTCCAGCACCACCAGCGCATGATCAGAGATGACCGACGGGCCGATCTCCACCCTCGGAATCCAACTAAACAGCTCTTCCGAAACCAGAAAGTAGTCCAAGCGTGATCAAGTCCCATGTCCCCGCGACAGATGAGTATATTCCCTTTCGCCGGGATGCAGAGTTCTCCAGATATCCAACAAATTATTCCCCTCACAAATACCCAGTATCCGCAGCGCTCCCCTACGAGCTCTAGTTCCTACTCTACCCGAGCGATCCCAGTCTTCATCCATCACCAAGTTGAAATCACCGCCCAAAATCAAACTATAGCCTGTTATACTAGAAATAAGAGAAGTGAGGCGCTGGTAAAAGGAGGCTTCATACGTATTGGGTGCATACACCGACCCCAAGACCACACGCAACCCATTCAACAGACCCCATGCAAACACATATCTAACCGCTTGGCAATCAAAATAGCCACCCCCCTCTTCTTTCCCACCGCCGGCGCCCCATATACTGTGCCAATCCACCCTTTCCCAAGTTTACCATGCTCAACAGGAGACTGGTGCGTTTTTTGCAACATCGCGACTTCTATGCGCTTTAGTTTCAACTGCTGCAGGACCTTATATCTCTTTATAGGGAATCCCAAACCACAGACATTCCAGGACCCTATCCGTACAGTCTGAGCCATATACGCTCCACTCCAAGAAGGAGTATATTGCCCGAGACTCTTCGCCCATCAATGCGAGCCCCCCCAGCCTGAGGCCCACATCTCCCAGCCCCCCAAGCACCTGTCTTTCCATCACCACCCAGCTCGGCAGTCACACCCCGCAGTTTATATGCCTGATCTTGTACTGCAATCCCCATCCCCCCTCTCCCCAACCCCCCCTCCCCACCCACTGACCTCCGTGCCCCATAGCTGCCCTGCCCCCCCAGACCCTCCCCCCCACCTCCCGTCCTCCCCCTACCTGCTCAACCCTCTCCTTTCGCCATTGTGGCCTCTCCAGCGCTTCCGTGTCATGTGGAACTCAACCCTCCACCCTTAGCTTCTTAGCCTTATGCCCCTTCTAACCACCCAATTACCTCCCATTTCAAACCCCTAAGACCTTAATACGCCAATCCGCCCCTATCTTGGCCATGTACCACACTGGAGCCAACCCAATGTGGCCCCAAGAAATGCCCCCCCACCAACCCCCATAATTACTATCAGGTGGACGAGACCTTCAAAACAGAAAAACCTTGTGTCCCTGGGAACCTGATAATATTCTTAACAAAACGATAAGCTCCAAACATTGGCATAACTGATACAGGTAATACAAATAATAACAACAATACCAACAACAACCAGCAAAAGAGGAGAAAAAGGAAGAGAAAAAAAGGAAATAAAAAGAAAAAAAGAGAGATATGCAAGGTAATGGGCAGACGCAGGACCGGTGCTGCTTAATACCGACACTATATATCACTTGTAAATGATTAGAGAAGTATTCGCTCTTGTTTAGGAATTCAAGAGACTAAGACATTGGGAAATCACATTGCCCTTGCAACTGGAGAAATGTCCAAACATATAGCTCAATCCTGCTCCACCCTGCCGGTCAACGGAGCAATGGAGATGGCAATATATCCCGGTAGGGAAGGACTGAGTCCTGCTTCTCCACTCCGCTTGTCGCAGCATTCCCCCAGCATGGTCAGCAAATGCATGTCGCAAAGGCCAATCATCGACAGTAGAAAATTGAAGTAAGGGGCCTTCACAACAAGCCACAGCCTGAAACACCCATTACAACTCCCCATGTACCAGCAGCTACCGAATTGAAATTCTCCTCTGTCGTCTTCTGCTCACTGGGAGCGTCTCCGTCTGGTACGCCCAGGCTGCTGCCGCCGCCGAACTCCAGAAGGCAGTCATCCACCCATCAAATGAAAAGCCTTTTGCCTTTCCCCCATGTTGTAGAAGTCACAGCACACACCAAAGAACTGGAAGAATCAAAGTCAGGCCAACTCCCGAAACTGTCGGGCTCACCAATGCTGCTTGCAAAATGCCGCCGCCTCCACTGGGGTCTCAAGACATGCTGCGCTCCTTCCCACTCCACGTGCAGCTTTGCCGGATAGGCCAAGGTGAAGCGCACGCCATGTGCCACCAAAGCCCCGCACACCTCCTTATATGCCCTCCATTTCATGAAGACCCTGGCCGAATAGTCCTGGAAAACCAGGAGGTTCGCTGCCGCATTCTCTCCGCCACTGCGTCGCTGTTTTCTTGATGCCCGTAGTACACACTCCTTCTGATAGGCACTTAAAAAGCGAGCTATGACTGCTCGAGGCCTGTTTTCCGCCACGCGGAATGGGCCAATGCGGTGTATTCTTTCCAGTGTCACAGCACCAACCCCGTCCTCCAGGTCCAGGTTATCCCGGATCCACTGCTCAATATAACCTTTCAGATCCCGGTCCTTCACCGACTCATTGACTCCAATAAAGTGCAGATTTTTACGACGACTTCGATTTTCCAAGTCCTCTAGTTTCTCCGCCTGCTGCTTCACCGTTAACTCCAGGGTTTGCAGCCGGATAGAGGCCTGCGCTTGCCCGTCTTCAAGGGAGCTGATGCGTTGTTCGGCCTGCTCAACCCGGCCAGTGAAGTCCGACACTGCCTGAGCTACCTCGGACATCTGCGAGGCCAGCCCGCACAGTCTGTCTGCCAACGCCTCGCGACACCTCCGCCACCATGCCGCTCGCCTGGCCAACGCCCAGGCTCACTGCCTCCACACCCGCCATCTTGGCCTCCGTGCCTCGCGGCTTTTCGCGCCGGCTGAGTTTAGTGGCCATGAACAGTCTCACCAGGACTACGCCTCCACCGCCTCGCTGCCCAGCACACACTGGCCGCTATTTCCACAAATACTTTTATTTTATTTATTTATTTAGCTGTATTTATATCCCGCTTTTCACCGGGTCAAAGCGGTGGAACATACAATAATCAATTACAAGGGTTTGGGGCCGTCACCTGGTGGCCAACAATAATGATTGTTAACAATTAATTGGGACGTAGGCAGACATATACTGTGTATACCATGGACTGCCCGACGAACAAACCAGTCGGTACTAGAGGAGATCAAACCTAAGCTTTCTTTAGAAGCTCAGATGACAAGACTTCGGCTTTCATACTTCGGACACATCATGCGAAGAGAGAGATCATTAGAGAAAGACATCATGCTTGGCAAGATAGAAGGTCAACGCAAAAGAGGAAGGCCAGCAATGAGATGGATCGCTACAATAACAGCAGCTACGGGTACCAGTCTGTCGTCAATGAGCCGCCTGACTGAAGACCGAACACAATTTAGGATAGCTATCCAGAGGGTCGCCATGAGCCGACTCCGACTCGACGGCACTTAACAACAACAAGGCAGACATTGTGTTATGGTTACATATGACATATGTTCAGGGGGACGAAATATGGTGGTTGGGAGGGAGTCAGTGGTGGGTGCTTGTCTCTGGTCCGAGGAATTCTTGGAATAGTGCAGTTTTAAGTTGTTTCCTGAAGGATAAGAGGTCTGTGTTGCTTCTGATGTGATTTGGTAGAGAGTTCCAGAGGGATGGTGCATATAGTTCGAAGGCTCTGTTGCAGGTCCGTTGATTGTATTTCGTTCTTTTGTGTGGGATGGTGAGGGAGTTATTGGTGGTTTGTCTGGTTGTTCTGTTGTGGGCTGGCTGAGGCAGTAGAGTGCGGAGCTGGGAGGTTTGAGTTTGGTAGAGAGCTTTGTGGGTGAGTAGGGCGGATTTGTATTTGATTCTTGCTTCTAGAGGGAGTATGTGTAGCTCCCTCATGACTGGGGTGATATGGTCCTGTTTTTTTGCATTCTTGATAATTCTTACTGTGGTGTTTAAGGCAATTCGAAGTGGGTTGGTATGAGTGACTGGAAGTCCATGGTATATTATATTGCAGTAGTCCAGGTGGGGGAGTGTCAAGGCTTGCATCACTGTTCTGAAGTCCTGTGGTTCAAGAAGAGGTCTGAGACGTTGTACTGTTTTAGCCTTGTGGTAGATTGTTGCGGTGGTTTTTTTGATCTGTTGATTGAGTGTGAGTGCTTGGTCTATGATGATTCCCAGGTATCTTATTTGTGGTTGTATTTGTATTTTTGTGGTTCCAATGTCGAGGTGTGTAGGTGATGTGAAGTCTGGGTCCTTTGTTACTATAAGGGCTTCAGTTTTCTTTATGTTGATGGATAGGTTGTTCTTTTGTAGCCAGCTGGATACCTCTGTGAAGCATTCCGATAGGTGTTTATTGGATGGGTTGGATGTTGTGATTGGAGCATAGAGCATTATGTCGTCCGCATAGATATGGTAGTTAATGTTGTATGTGCGTAAGATTGAGCAGAGTGGTTGCAGGTAGATGTTGAAGAGCATGGCAGATAATGTGGATCCTTGGGGTACTCCTTGGTGTTGCTGGAACGGGGGGGAGGTTGATAGGTTTGTGCGGATCAGTTGTTGTCTATTGGTCAGGTAGGAACGGAACCATTGGAGTACGTTATCTTTGATGCCGATTGCTTGTAGTCTGTGTATGAGGATGTTGTGGGAGATGGTGTCGAAGGCAGCTGATATGTCCAGGAAGATCATGGCATATCCAGAGTGCTTGGCTTGAGTTCCCATGAGGAGGGTGTTCATTAGCGACGTCATGAGGGTCTCGACTCCGTGGCGTGGACGAAAGCCATGTTGTTGTGGGTCCAATATGTAGTTAGCATCTAAATGTTCTTGGAGTTGTCACAAATTCTGTCCAGTGGGTAGATAATGTGCCCTAGGAGGGTAATGAGTAGCCGGAGCTAGGGAGCGCACGTCAGCCCTAGTCCACCATGCCACCGGAAGTCCCTGGGTCCCTTTTTAATAATGGTTTATGGACCTTTCCTCCAGGAACTTGTCCAAACCTTTTTTAAACCCAGCTACACTAACAGCCTTTACTACATCCTCCGGTAACAAATTCCAGAGTTTGATTACACAATGAGTGAAAAAATATTTTCTCTTATTTGTCTTAAATAGTTTACCCTGTAGCTTCATTACATGTCCCCTAGTCTTTCTATATTCTGATAGCATAAACAACTGATCTATGTTTACCTGTTCCACCCCATTCATTAATTTATAGACCTCTATCATATCTCCCCTCAGCCGTCTCTTTTCCAGGTTGAAGAGCCCTAACCTTTGTAGCCTCTCTTCATAGGAGTAGCCTTACATCCCCTTTACCATTTTAGTGGCTCTTCTCTGTACCTTTTCTAATAATGCTATATCCTTTTTAAGATACGGCAACCAGAAATGCACACAATATTCAAGGTGCGGTCGTACCATGGAACGATACAGAGGCATTATAATATCCTTTGTTTTATTTTCCATTCCTTTCCTTATGATACCTAGCATTCTATTTGCTTTCTTGGCTGCCGCTGCACACTGGGCGGAGGGTTTTAACATGTTATCCACGATGACGCCTAAATCTTTTTCCTGGGTGGTGGTTCCCAATGTGGAATCTTGCATTGTGTAACCATAGTGTGGGTTGTTCTTTCCTAGGTGCATAACTTTGCACTTGTCCACATTAAATTTCATCTGCCAATTGGATGCCAGTCTTCCAATTTATCCAGATCCTCCTGCAGTTTTCCGCAATCCCCTTGGTTTTAACAACTTTAAATAGTTTTGTGTCATCTGCAAATTTGATAACCTCACTAGCTATTCCCTTTTCCAGGTCATTTATGAATATGTCAAAAAGCAGCAGACCCAGTACAGATCCCAGGGGTACTCCACTATTCACTTTTTTCCATTGGGAAAATTGGCCATTTAGCCCTACCCTCTGCTTTCTATCTTTTAACCAGTTCCCGATCCACAATAGTACACTGTCTCCTATCCCATGACTTTTTAGTTTTGCCAAAAGTCTCTGATGAGGGACCTTGTCAAAGGCTTTCTGAACGTGCAGATACACTATATCAACCTACTCACCTTTGTCTACTTGTTTATTCACACCTTCAAAAAAACATAACAGATTAGTAAGACAAGATCTTCCTTGTCTAAAGCCATGTTGGCTGTCTCCCATTAGGCCATGACTATCTACATGCTGAGTAATTTTGTTTTTTATGATGGCTTCTACCATTTTTCCCGGTACTGACGTCAGGCTCACTGGTCTGTAGTTTCCTGGATCACCCCTGGAACCCTTTTTAAAAATTGGCGCAACATTGGCGATTCTCCAATCTTCAGGTATTACAGATGATTTTAATGAAAGTTCACAGATTACTAATAGCAGGTCTGCAATCTCATATTTCAGTTCTTTCAGCACCCTTGGATGTATACCATGTGATCCAGGTGATTTGCTACTATTCAGTTTATCAAATAGTTGTAATACATCTTCCCGGTGTAGCGATATTTCTCTCAATTCCTCTGCAGTATCACCTTTAATTACCACTTCAGTCTTGGGTAACATCCCTACATCTTCCTCAGTAAAGATTGAAGCAAAGAATTCATTCAGTCTCTCCACTATAGCCTTGTCTCCTCTTACTGCCCCTTTTACCCCTCTATCATCTAACGGTCCAATTGACTCTCTCACAGGCCTTTTGCTATGAATGTACTTGAAAAAGTCTTTATTTTGCGTTTTTGTTTCCATAGCAAGTTTCTTCTCAAATTCTAGCTTTGCCTGCCTTATCAATGATTTGCATTTAACTTGCCAGTGCTTGTGCTGTTTCCAGTCTTTGTCGTTTGCCTCTCTGACCTCACCTTTAAGCCAATGCTGGCAGTTTTTTGGACTTTCTTCCACTTTTCTTAATGCGTGGAATACAGCTGCTCTGGGCTTCCAGGATAGCATTTTTAAACACCCAAGCTTGATGTAAGTCTTTAACCTTTGCAACTGCTCCTTTTACTTTTTTCTTAACTATTTTCCTCATTTTATCATAGTCTCCCTTTCGCAAGTTAAAAGGTAGAACTGTGGATTTCCTTACTATCCCTCCTCCACTAATTAAGTCAAACACGATCATGCTATGATCACTATTGCCAAGTGGCCCCAACACCCTTATCTCTTGCACTAGATCTGGTGTTCCACTAAGGACTAGGCCTAATATGGCTTCCCCTCTGGTCGGTTCATGAACCAGCTGCTCCAAGAAGCAGTCATTTATTTCATCTACGAACTTTATCTCCCTAGCATGTCTGCCGTGACACTGACCCAGTCGATACCGGGGTCATTGAAATCACCCATTATTACTGTGCTGTAACTTTTGTTAGCTTCCTTGATTTCTTTGAGCATTTCATCATCCATTTGTTCATTCTGGCTAGGCGGTCAATAGTACACCCCCCCACTGCCATCACCGTCCCCTTCATACATAGAATTTCAATCCACAGAGATTCTACAGCAAATTTTGTTTCCTGCAAAACTTTAATTCTTTCTGACTCAATGCCATCTATAAAAGAGCGCAACCCCTCCACCAATTTGATAAGTTCTATCATTATGATATAGTTTGTACCCAGGTATTACAGTGTCCCACTGGTTATCCTCCTTCCACCATGTCTCTGAGATTCCAATCATATCTAATCTCTCATTTAGTGCTATATATTCTAACTCTCCCATCTTATTGTTTAGACTTCTAGCATTTGCATACAAGCATTTTAGACTGTATTTTATTAATATTAATCTGGCTATTGGTAGGCATCGGTAATCTGGAATCTTTACGCTCAGTCTGCACCATACTCAAGGCATTTGGGCTACTTTACTCTTTTTTGGAACCTCTCTGCTTTTGCTATCATCCTTCAAGGATACATTCTTCCGAACCATGCGCTGTTGGGTGACTGTCGGCTTTCCCCTATTTTCTAGTTTAAAAGCTTCTCTATCTCCTTTTTAAAGGTTAATGCCAGCAGTCTGGTTCCATCCCGGTTAAGGTGAAGCCCATCCCTTCGGAAGAGCCCCTCCTATCCCCAGAATGTTCCCCAGTTCCTAACAAATCCAAAACCCTCATCCTTGCACCATTGTCTCATCCATGCATTGAGACTCCGGAGCTCTGCCTGCCTTTTGGGTCCTGCACGTGGAACAGGAAGCATTTTGGAGAACGCTACCCTTGGCATGGGACATCGACCAATTTGTCCTGAAGCCACTGCTCAAGGTCGGACAACTGAAGCCAAGCTTGGCAACATGCACCTATGTCCACCGCAGCTACCTGGGCCTCCGACTCAAACCCATCATAGACTGCTCCAGACATGAATTTGAAGCAATCATGGACGGCCTTAGCCAGGCTCCTGAACCGCTGCAAAGGTTTCTCGGAGAGACCAGCTGAGAACCCGGCAAGTTCCTTCGCCAGGTCTCTCAAGTATATGCCCATGTACAGCTGATAGGCCTGGATGCAGCAGATGAGCATTGAGCACTGGTAGCACTTCCTGCGAGGGCGTCCAAGGTGTGGGCCTCCCTGCCGGGGGGCACCGAGGAGTGCATCTTCTGGCTTTTCAGCCTAAGCATGGTCGACTCCACCACCATGGAGTTATGCGGCAGTTGTGACTTCTGGAAGCCCGGGCTCCGGTGGACCCAATACATCGAGTCGATCCATTTGCGCACCACTGGCACCAACGATGGTGTCTCCCACATGCGGAGCATGAGCTCTTCCAGGATGGGGGGAATGAGCACTGTGAGCGATTCCTGCGAAGGGGCCTCGTACTGGAGGATCTCCCACTCATCCGCCTGAGGGTCCTCATTCGACTCTGTAAGAACACCAGGGCCTTAGACATGTCCTTGACAAAGTCCAGGAAGCCCATGTCCTCGGATAGAGACTGCCGCCGAGGCTCCGGGATGGGAGAATCTGAAGGGACGTCATGATGGTGACGGGTATCAGGGGACGACTCATCCTCCGTCTCCCACTCGGAGTAGTCAGTGGAGGACTCGTAGGAGGGCTGCTCTGCGAGCCTCAAGGGTCCCGATGCTCTACGGCTGGCACCTGGTAAACTTGATGTGGATGACTGCGGTCTCGTCAAGCGGGACTCAGAGCGCGACCTTGGCCAAGGATCGACTCGAGGCCGAAGGACCTCAAGAATCGGCTTGGCTTCTGGGGACGTCTTGGATGAACCGATCGTGCTGGACAACAGCGCCCACTGCTGATCCATGAAGGCAGACAAACTGTGCTCCAGGGCCACCATTCTGGGCTCCAGACCAGAAGGCTCTGCAGCCTTCGGCGCGGGCACCGAGGGTCTTGGGCCTGATGCCGGCTCCCCCGAAAGGGAATTCTTGATGAGGATAGTGTCTGGGGACAGAGGCCAGTCTGTGGCCAGATCCTTCTGGGGGGACCTTCGCAGGTCGTTCCTTCTCAGACCCCTCGGATGAGCGTCTTGGACTGCGGGACCAGACCCGGGGAGCTCCCAGCCAGTTGAAACCATCCAAGGACACCACCTTCGAGGGTTGTTTCTTCTTCCTGAGTTCCCGAGAGAGAGAGACCCCCTTTCTAAGGACCCAACGACGATGCTCGGGTTCAGAGAATTCCGCCTGAGATGTCGGGGGCTTGGATGAGGCCCTGGCCTTTGCAGGCATCGGGGACTCAATGAAAAACTTGTCATGCTGCTGCTGGCAGCTCTTGAGAGCCTTGCTGGACATCCTCATGCAGAGACTGTAGGCCGCCAGGTCGTGGTCTAGCCTGAGGCAGTGAAGACAGCAGTCGTGTGTGTCGGTCAAAGACATGATTTTAAAACACCCATCACGCGTCTTAAAATCACTGGTAGCCATGGGGGAAAAAAGTACACCTGCAAGGTCAAAGACCCTCCAGGCTGCCAGCAGTAGGAAAAAAGGCGTGAAGATGCCAGAAAAAGAAAGAACGAAAACTACAAAAATTAAACCAAACCAGACACTGAGGCACCGAGGACAGAAGGCGGGAAGATTACCAGTGTAACACCGGAGGCGAGTTGGAAACTCAGGAACAAAATAATCACTATTTCCGGGGACAAACCAGACAACGTCTGAAGGGCTCTGCGGAAAAAAGGAGACGGAGTAAGATGGCACCCTTGGATGGGAAGGAGACCACGGATGCATGGTGGCATCTCCCAAAGGCTTTCTTTGAAATCTGGGGGAATGCTTCTGCGAGGGCTCCATCGGTGCTGATGTCACCCATATGTGAGGACTGACTTCCTGCTTGTTCTCGGAGAATAATTTGGCCTAGAGCATAGTGACAACATTCCACCTGAAAAGGGTAATGACATATCCACTGATTTTCATGAATGCATTTGGATTTGGACGCTAAAGTTATTAAAAACACCACTTCTGAATGTAGAACTTTTTGGAGCATAGAATATAGCAAAGCAGAGTACAGCAAAGCTGATATTTCACTTCCTGTAATATATAGAAACACAAACATGACAGCAAAGACCACATGGCCTATCTAGTCTGCTCTTCCATATCAACTACAATACTCTCCTTTCTACCTTTAGAGATCCTCTGTGTTTGTTCCATGTTTTTTTTTTTTTATTCAGATACTGTCCTCATGTCCACCACCTCTACAGGTAGACTATTCCATGCATCTACAACTCCTTCCATAAAGAAATATTTCTGCATATTACTCCTGAGTCTATCCCCTTTCACCCTCATCCTATGTCCCCTCATAGCAGAGCTTGCCTTCAATTGAAGGAGACACTCCTGTACATTTATGCCATGGAAGTATTTAAATGGCATTATCATATCGCCCCTATCCCGCCTTTCCTCTAAAGTATACATATTAAGATCTTAAAGTCTGTCCTCATATGCTTCATAACGAAGACCACTAACCATTTTTGTAGCCACCGACTCCAATCTGCCTATATTCTTCTGAAGCTGCAGTCTCCAGAACTGCACACAAAGCACAGTTACTTACCTGTAACAGGTGATCTCTGGGAACAGCAGGAATAAGTCTTCACATATGGGTACGTCGGTACTGACGGAGCCTGCGCGGGAACGCTCCCCAGCTTCCCAAAAAGGAAAGCTTTTGGGAGCATCCCACAGCGCCTGCGCGCTGCCTTCCCGCCTTTCCTAACCATCTCTCCTCAGTTCAAGTTTAAAGCTGAGACAATAGAGAGAGAGAGGAAAGGAAAGATAGAAAAAGAGATACAACTCCTAGGGGAGGTGGGAGGGTTGTGAAGACTTATTCCTGCTGTTCCCAGAGATCACCTGTTACGGGTAAGTAACTGTGCTATCTCCAGGAACAAGCAGGAATGAGTCTTCACATATGGGGACTCCCTAGCTAAGATGCCTGGGAGATCCCCAAGGATATGAGACCCTGGAGAGGGGTCTACTTCCTCCTATGGATCTCAGGCATCCATCCAGGGAAGGAGGGTAGGAGTTGTTTAAGAATGGAACAGGTGTTTGAGGACAGCCTGACCAAACAAGGCATCCCGGCAGGAGTCCTTGTCCAAGCAGTAATGGGCTGTGAAGGTATGAACTGAGGCCCAGGTGGCTGCTCGACAGATCTGGTCGATGGACACAGAATTTAGATGAGCCATAGTGGTGGCCATGGCCCTCACATTATGAGCTGTGACATGGCTCTCCAGAGAAAGGTTCTTACTCTGGTAGTCGAATGAAATACACTGAGCAATCCAATTGGACAGTGTTCTCCTAGAGACTGGAAGTCCCAAATGAGAAGGATCAAAAGCAACAAAAAGCTGGGAAGACTTTCTATGTTGCTGTATCCTATGTAAGTAAAAAGCAAGAGCTCTTTTACAATCCAGAGTATGAAGATTCCTCTCTGCACTGGATGCATGAGGAGCTGGAAAAAAGACAGGTAAATATACTTCTTGATTAAGATGAAAAGGTGAGACCACTTTAGGCATAAAGTGTGGATTTGTCCTAAGGACTACTTATCATGATGGAACCTTGTATAAGGTGGATTAGCCACTAATGCCTGCAGTTCACTGATGCGGCGAGCTGAAGTAACTGCAATGAGGAAAATAACCTTCCATGAAAGGAACTTCAAGGAGGTAGTGGCTAAGGGTTCAAAAGGTGGCTTCATGAGCTGACCAAGAACCAAATTTAAGTCCCATGCCACCGGAGAAGGCCTAATGGGAGGTTTAGCTAAAGTTAGGCCTCTCATGAATCTTGCAATGAGAGGATGAGAGGAAATAGGTTGTCCATTGATGGGCTTAAGGGATGCTGCAATAGCACTCAAATGGACTCTTACTGAATTTGTTTTAAGGCCTGCATTGGAAAGATGCAGGAGATAGTCTAACAGAGAATTTAAAGGTAGTGCTAGAGGGTCGAGACCCCTTTCAGCACACCAAATGGAAAACAGTTTCCATTTAAAAGCATAAGAACGCCTGGTGGAAGGTTTTCTGGAAGCATGAAGGATATCCTTCACTTGTTGAGAAAGATTCCAGTCTTGAAGGTCTAGGCCTTCAGTAACCAAGCTCTGAGGTGTAGGGACTTGGGGTTTGGGTGCCACAAAGTCCCTTCCTCCTGGGACAGAAGGTCTGGAGCAGCTCCCAAGTCCAGAGAGGGGGGCTTGGGAGAGATGTAGAAGTAGAGGGTACCACACTTGGCGTAGCCAGCGTGGAGCTATGAGGATCATAGATCCTTGATCCCTCTGGAGTTTGAACAGAGTCTTGGGAATCAAGGGAATGGGTGGAAAGGCATACAGGAAGCCCTGACCCCAGTGAAGGAGGAAGGCATCCTTGGCCTGAACTCCCTGACACGGAAATCTGGAACAGAACCGGGGAAGTTTGGCATTCCACGGACTTGCAAAGAGGTCTATGTCCGGGGTTCCCCATTCTTGGAAGATTCTGAGTACCTGATCCATGTGCAGGGAACATTCGTGTGGAAGCAGAACTCGACTGAGTCTGTCTGCCCAAGAGTTTTGGACTCCTTGGAGGTATACTGCCAGGAGATGGATTTGATGCTCTCTGGCGAAGGCCCACAATCTTAAAGCTTTGTTGCAAAGTGACACAGAGCCAGTTCCTCCTTGCTTGTTTATGTAAAACATGGCTACTTGATTGTCCGTATGAATGAGGACTGTCTTGTAGCTGAGGAGGGTATGAAAGACCTTGAGAGCTAGAAAAACTGCTCGAAGCTCCAAGTGGTTGATATGAAGGGAGGTCTCCTGTGGGGACCAAGTGCCTTGAGTGGAGAGGTCCTGTAGATGGGCTCCCCAACCTGTTTGGGAGGCATCTGTTGTGAGGGTTGCTTGGGGCAACAACTGTTGGAAGGGGGACCCCAGCAACAAATTTTGAGTGGACATCCACCATTGGAGAGACCAAAAGACGTTTGGTGGTTGCTATTTGGTCTGAGAGAGCTCCTGAAGCTTGAGTCCACTGGGTGGACAAAGTCCATTGAGCTGCTCTCATGTGTAGGCGAGCATAGGGAACCACATGCACTGTGGAAGCCATGTGGCCTAGCAGTTGTAGCATTTCCCGGGCAGTTAAGTGGCTTTTTGACTGAATCTGGGAGGCTAACTGAACTAGACGTTGGCAGTAGTGGTATCCAACCAGGCCCCTATGAATTCTAGGGACTGAGTAGGGGTGAGCTGAGACTTTGGGAGGTTTACCACAAGTCCCAGATACTGCGGAATGCGCCTTTTGCGGTCCAAGGAATTCTGGACCTCTGACTGAGATGGAGCTCGAATGAGCCAGTCGTCCAGGTATGGGAAGACAAATATTCCCAGAGTTCGTAGAGATGCAGCAACTATTGCCATGCATTTGAACACTCTTGGGGCAGAGGCCAGACCGAAAGGAAGAACTCTGTATTGGTAATGTTTTCCTTGGAAAAGAAACTGTAGGAATCTTCTGTGAGAGGGATGGATGAGGACATGGGTGTACACATCCTTGAGATCTAGAGAACAAAGCCAATCCTGACTTTGAAGGTATGGAAGGAGAGTGCCCAGAGAAAGCATCTTGAACTTCTCCTTGCATAGAAATTTGTTCAATTCTCTGAGATCTAAGATGGGTCTGTATCCCCCTGTCTTCTTTGGAATGAGAAAATAGGGGGAGTAGAACCCTGACCCTTGATGAAGAGGAGGAACTTCTTCTATTGCCCCTTGGGAAAGAAGGGTAGTTACCTCTTGACCTAGAAGGTCGAGAAGAGATGTGGGAGAATTGAAGTGTCTCACCATGGTGTGGGGAGGAAGGTCTGAGAAATGAAGCTTGTAGCCCTCTCTTATGATGGAGAGGGTCCACTGCTCTGATGTTATTTGCTCCCATCTGGGAGCAAAATGAGCCAACCTTCCTGGAATGGTGAGAGGCTCTGGCTGCTTTAGAGCCAGAAAGGCTAAGTTCTCTAGCATCAAGTCAAAAACCCTGAGGAGGTTGGGCCTGCTGAGTTGCAGCAGCCCCTGTAGGCTTAGGCCTGGCCTGTTTAGGTTGCTGACGCTTAGTGGCAAAGCGACCTGTAGAAGATTGTTGGCCAGAAGTAGAAGGAAATCTGCCCTTTTTAAAGAAAAACCTTTTAAAAGGCTTTTTCTTGGCAGGAATGGAGGTTGACTTTGAAAGTCTATCCAGAGCAGAGTTTTCTGCATCCATTTGAGTGGCTTTTATTTGCCATTCTTTGCCAAATAGGTTTTCACCTGTACAGGGAAGATTTCCTAAGCCATCTTGAACCCAGGGCTCTAAATCAGAAGCCTGCAGCCAAGTAATTCTGCGAGCAGCTATGGCAATGCCTGAGGCTCTGCTGGCACCTTCAAAGGAGTCAAAGGCTGCCCTGTTGGAAATCTTTGAAATGTCTTGGGTATGCTTAAGCCAAATGAGGAATTCCTCCCTTTTATCCTCTGGAAGAAAAGGGAGGAAAGTGTGCAGTTTTTGTGCAACTTCCTTTAGAAACATACCCATGTAAAGGCTATATGAGTTGATTCTGGCAATAAGCATACTGGCTTGGAAGATTTTCCTACCAAAGGCATCCAAGGTCCTGCATTCTCTTCCTGGAGGAGCAGAAGAGTGTCTCTTTGTACTCTTTATCCTCTTCATAGCTGACTGCACCACAATGGAATGGTGAGGAAGCTGAGTTTTCTGAAATCCAGGACAAGGAGGGACACGATACATAGTGTCCAATCTACGAGAATGAGGAGAGAGAGTGAGAGGAGTCTCCCATAGATCAATCATGTGTTCATAAAGAATCTCATGAATTGGTAAGGTGACTGCCTCTTTAGCAGCTCTAGAATAGCCTAAAATATCCAATTTTTTAGCTCTAGGCTCTGATTCAGAAGTTACTGAAATAGAAAGTCCTTTAGCTACTTCTCTTATGAAGTCTTGAAAGGACAAATCCTCTGGAGGAGACATTCTTCTTTTTGGAGAAGGCGGCTCTTCAGGAAGGGCTATGGATACTTCAGGAGACTCGTCTGATGTATCAGAATCATCAGAGGAATCGAAGTATCGCCTGTCAGTGTGCTCTTCCAATGCTCAATACGTGTATCGAGCAGTATCGACATCGGGCGTCCCCGGTACCGGATCGGTACCGGTAAGCAGCCCTGGACAAGGAACCGCTGCAGCCGGTATCCTGGTCGATGTCGATGCAGTCGGTACCGGTATCGATGCTGGTGCCGGTACCGGAGCCCATACCGAGAACGGAGTTTGTTTCGGTACCAGCGGCGTCGCAGCTTGAATGAAGGCCGTAATAGCCTGCTGCATGGACAGAACATTGTGATCCATCGACGTCATGAATGCCTGGAAGTCGGTACCGGGAGATTGTGCCAGTACCCCAGAGCAATCTAACAGGTGATCGGTCGAGGCCGTGCCATCGATGTCAACCTGTAACCCCATAGGAGGAGCTTTGGAAGCCGGAGCTTCCCGCCAGGGTTGTTTTGCTGGCGCGGGATCCTCGAGGGCAAGCCCGGAGGCATCTCGATGCTTAGAGGGAGATCTACCCTTCGAGGACCTGCTAGGTTTATGTTTGGCTACCTGAGATCCATCAGGAGAAGAAGACCTGGAAGATGTCAATGCTACCGACGGTGCATCAGCGGGAAACAGCACATGGAGCTTGGCTGCTCGGTTCTGTAACCCCCGTTTAGACATTAGAGAGCAGGACTGACAATCCGGAATGGAGTGTTCAGGACCCAAACATTTAAGACACCATTCATGGGTATCTGTAACAGAAATAGTACCGCTACACTTAGTACATTTTTTAAACCCGGAGGCTGGTTTTTCCATGAGGGAAATTTTCTTGTAGGCCCTGAGGCCCAAGAAGAGAATACACTAAGTGAAGAGAAAATAGATTTTTTTTTTTTTTAAAAGAAAGAAAGAGTAAAAGACCGGCGGTACCGGTCCGGAGTCGGGGAAGGCAGACACGCGACCAAAGAAATAAAATAAAATAAAGAACTTCTTCAGCGGTGACAGGGCTCGACCTGCTGGCTTCGCGGCAAAGAAGAACTGAGGAGAGATGGTTAGGAAAGGCGGGAAGGCAGCGCGCAGGCGCTGTGGGATGCTCCCAAAAGCTTTCCTTTTTGGGAAGCTGGGGAGCGTTCCCGCGCAGGCTCCGTCGGTACCGACGTACCCATATGTGAAGACTCATTCCTGCTTGTTCCTGGAGATTACTCCAAATGAGGTTGCATCAGAGACTTACAGAGACACTATCACCTCCTTTTTTTCTGCTGGCCATTCCTCTTCCTATACACCTAAGCACCTTCTGGCTTTCAGAGCTGCCTTTTCTACCTGTTTAGCTTCTTTAAGATCTTCAGACATTACCCCCAGGTCTCGCCCTTTTTGTGGACAGAAGTACCTCACCCCCTACATTGTACAGCTTCTTTGGATTTTTGCAGTCCAACTGCAGGACCCTGCATTTTTTAGCATTAAATTTCAGTTGCCATATTCCAGACCATTCTTCAAGTTTAGCTAGATCCCTCCTCATGTTGACTCCTTCCTGTGTGTCTACTCTATTGCATATTTTGGTATCATCTGCAAACAAGCAAACCTTACCCGACAGTCCTTCTGCAATATCACTAATAAAGATGTGAAACAGATCCCTGTGGTACACCACTGGCAATCTTCTCCTCAGAGAGAGCTCCATTTACCTGTACCCCTGTGTCACCTCCCACTCAACCAATTTCTAACCCAATCAGTAACTTTAGTGTCCATCCCTAGGGCACTCAGTTTGTTTATAAGTCACTTGTGTGGAACGGTGTTCAAAGGCTTTACCAAAACCTAAATACACCACATCTAAGACTCTCCCTTGGTCCAACTCTCTGGTCATCCAGTTAAAAAATCTATCAGATTTGTCTGACAAGACCGCCCTCTGGTGAATCCATGTTGCCTCTCATCCTGCAATCCACTGGACTCCAGAAACCTCACTATTCTCTTCTTTAGTAGCCTTTCCAATAATTTACTAACCACATAGGTTAGACTAACCAGCCTGTAGTTCTCAATGTCATCCTTACGTTTGCTTTTGTGTAAAGGGACCACATATGCCTCTCTCCAGAGCCTCTGGCACCACTCCCAACTCCAAAGAGGCATTGAAAAGGTCAGACAGTGGAGCCGCTAAAATGTCCCCAAGTTCCCTCAGTATTCTTGGATGTATTCCATCTGGACCATTGGCCTCGTCTACTTTTAGTTTAGCTAGTTCCTCTCAAACACAGTCTTCTGAAAATCGTTTGAGATTCCCATCACTTCTGCTGCTATTTGTGGGTGTTTTCTGAGGTCCTGCTCCAGGCACTTCATCTCTGAACACAGAACTAATATTTGTTAAGCAATTCTGTTTTATCCTCATCAGTTTTTGCATTTTACTCCCCTGCACCCCCGAGTCTGACAATACCACTTTTGGTCTTCCTCCTCTCACTAACATATCTGAAAAAGCGTAGTTACTCATCTGTAACAGGTGATCTCTAGGAAAAGCAGGAATTTAGTCTTCACATATGGGTGATGTCAGTACCGACGGAGCCTGTGCAGGAACCCTCCCCAGCATCCAATAGGAAAGCCTTTGGGAGCATCCCACTCCGCCTCATAGCTGCCTTCCCAGCTCTCCCTTCTCAGTTGAGTTTGTCGCCGAGATAAAAGGAGAGAAAAAAAAAAAGAATACCTACAATTCCTAGGGGAGGAGGGTGGGTGTAAAGACTAAATCCCTGCTGTTCCCAGAGATCACTTGTTACAGGTGAGTAACTACGCTATCTCCAAGAACAAGCAGGAATGTTTTCACATATGGGACTCTCTAGCTAGAAGATGCCAGAGAAATTACCTCTGAACCAGCAGCGATTTGCCTCTGAGTGGGCCTAAAGAGGTCATGGATCCTCCATGAATATCTGGTATCGAATTACGGGATGGAGAGTAGGAGTTGCTCTAAGTCTGAAAGAGATGCTGGAGAACAGCTTGGCCAAACATGGCATCCCAGCAGGAGTCCTTGTCCAGACAATAGTGAGCAGCAAAGATATGGACAGAAGACCAAGTTGCTGCTTTGCAAATTTCGTCAATAGCTACAGAGCGTAGATTTGCCATCGAAGTAGCCATGGCTCGAACATTATGGGCAGTGACATGACCCTCGAAGGAGAGTCCTGCTGCAACATAAGCAAAAGTGATGCAATCTGCTATCCATTTGGAGAGAGTACATTTGGAAACTGGCAACCCCAGGTGACTAGGGTAAAGGAGATGAACAACTGAGAAGCCTTCTGGTGCTCTCAAGTCCTCTGAAGATAAAATGCTAATGCACGTTTTCAATCAAGTGTGGAGGGTTGCCTCTGACCTAGATGAATGTGCTCTAGGGAAAAACACAGGAAGGTAAACCAACTGGTTATGATGGAAAGGCGAGACCACATTCAGTATGAAGTGAGGATGAGTCCTAAGGACTATCATATCCTGGTGGAACAGTGTGTAATGTGGGTCGGCCACCAAGGCTTGAACCTCACTAATGCGTCTTGCCGAAGTGAGGGCAATGAGGAAGATGACCTTCCATGTCAGAAACTTAGGTGACGTAGTGGCTAAAGGTTCAAAGGGCAGCTTGAGAAGTTGTCCTAGAACATCCTTCATAGTAACATACATAGTAAATGACAGCAGATAAAGACCAGCATGGTCCATCTAGTCTGCCCAGCAAGATGACAAGAGTAGGTGCACCTGTCGCTCTGTGCAGGCCACCCCTCCCTATGTCTTTGTTTAGTGGTAAACCCACCACTCCATGTAGAACACCCCTATTTGAGACGTTAGATGGTTCAGAAGTTAGATGGTACCGTTTATTTTGTTTTTATCCTGTTGCTGTAAAAGGATCCACTGTGTTTGTCCCATGCCGTTTTGAATTCTGTCACCATGTTTGCCCCAACCACTTCCATAGGGAGGGCATTCCAAGCATCCACCACCTTTTCAGTGAAGAAATATTTCCTGACATAGCCTTTTAATTTACCACCTTGCAGCTTCATGTTATGCCCTCTAGTTTTACAGCTTCCCCGTCTTTGGAAGAGGTTTGTTTGTTCATCATTTCTCTTTAAGTATTTAAAGGTCTGAATCATATCTCCCCTGTCCCTCCTCTCCTCCAAAGTGTACATGTTTAGGTCTTCAAGTCTCTTCTCATAAGGCTTCTGACGCAGGTTCCAAATCATTTTGGTCACCTTCCTCTGAAAGGTTTGCAGTCTTTTTACATCTTTTGCAAGATATGGGGGACAATGCTGCACGGAGCCCGTCAAGACAGGAAGGGCTCCGCGATGATTTTACAAGCACAGCCGCGGTTCCCTAAGAGGCAGGGAGCCGCGGCTGCAGAAGAAGGGAGGGAGCTGACATGGATTATTCAAGGTCAGGTATGAGCAGGTTTTTTTTCGTGCGGGGGGGGGGGGGGGAAGGGGGTGCTGCCCGCGAGTCTGCCGGTAGTCGGCTGTGCGGCCCGCGGCCCTCTGGAGGTTGGTGACCCCTGATCTAAGGGAATGTGAGAGGCCGAAATTGCACTTAGGTATAACTCTTACCGAATTGGTTTTGAGTCCAGATGAGGAAAAGTGAAGGAGATACTGGAGCAGCGCCTCCACCAGAGCTGAGAAGGGATTAAGATTATTCTGAGAAAGCACAGTTACTTACCTGTAACAGGTGATCTCTGGGAACAGCAGGAATAAGTCTTCACATATGGGTACGTCGGTATCGACGGAGCCTGCGCGGGAACGCTCCCCAGTGTCCAATCATAAAGCTTTTGGGAGCATCCCACAGCGCCTGCGTGCTGCCTTCCCGCCTTTCCAACTGTCTCTCCTCAGTTGAGTTTTATAGCTGAGACAAAGAGGGAGAGAGATAGAGAGAGAGAGACAACTCCTAGGGGAGGTGGGTGGGTTGTGAAGACTTATTCCTGCTGTTCCCAGAGAACACCTGTTACAGGTAAGTAACTGTGCTATCTCCAGGAACAAGCAGGAATGAGTCTTCACATATGGGGACTCCCTAGCTTTTGATGCCAGGGAGAGCGCCCAGAAGTTGTGTGACCCTGGGACAGGGCTGTACTTCCTCACCTGGATCTCTGGCATCCCTTGAGGGATGGTGGGTAGGAGTTGATTAGGTATGGAACAGGTGTTTGAGAACAGCCTGACCAAACAAGGCATCCCGGCGGGAGTCCTTGTCTAAGCAGTAATGGGCTGTGAAGGTATGAACCGAGGCCCAAGTGGCTGCTCGACAGATGTCGTCGATAGACACAGAGTTCAGATGAGCCATTGAGGTTGCCATGGCTCTCACATTGTGAGCTGTGACATGGCCCTCCAGAGAAATGTTCTTGCTCTGATAGGCGAAAGAAATACATTGGGCAATCCAGTTGGAAAGAGTTCTCTTGGAGACTGGTTGTCCCAAATGAGAAGGATCAAAAGCAACAAAGAGTTGGGAAGACATTCTATGTTGCTGTGTCCTCTGTAAGTAAAAAGCCAGAGCTCTTTTACAGTCCAGGGTATGAAGATTCCTCTATGTAGGTGATGCAGGAGGCCCTGGAAAAAAGACAGGTAGGTAGACCTCTTGGTTGAGGTGAAAAGGCGATACCACCTTATTTATTTATTTATTTAGCTGTATTTATATCCCGCTTTTCACTGGGTCAAAGCGGTCAATTGGGGGATACATTTAACATGAGGGGATATGAGACACATACGCTAATACTTACAGGGAACATGGGCAATGGAGGGTTAAGTGGCTTGCCCAAGACCACAAGGAGTACCTATAGGACTAGAAATCCCAGTCCCTCCGGCCTGAGATTGCTGTCCCCAGGTGGGACTTGAACCCCTGGCCTTCCGGCCTGAAGTACCTTGTCCTTACCACTAGACCACTCCTCCCACCTTAGGCACAAAATGTGGATTAGTCCTAAGGACCACCTTGTCATGATGGAATCTTGTATAAGGTGGATTAGCTACTAGTGCTTGCAATTCACTGATGCGGCGTGCTGATGTGATTGCAATGAGAAAGATAACCTTCCAAGAAAGGTATTTCAAGGAGGTAGTAGCTAAAGGTTCAAAAGGCGGCTTCATAAGCTGACCAAGAACCAAATTTAAGTCCCATGCCACCGGAGGTGGTCTAATGGGAGGCTTTGTTAAAAAGGAGGCCTCTCATGAACCTTGCTACAAGGGGATGAGAGGAAAGAGGTTGTCCATTTAGAGGCTTGAGTGAAGCTGCAATAGCACTCAGATGGACTCTTACTGAATTTGTCTTAAGGCCTGCATTAGACAGATGCAGGAGATACTCCAGCAACGATTCCAGAGGTATGGCACGGGGGATAAGACCCTTTACAGAACACCAGATGGTAAACCTTTTCCATTTGAAGGCGTAAGAACGTCTAGTGGAAGGTTTTCTGGAAGCTTGAAGAACATCTTTCACTTGCTGAGAAAGAGGAAGCATCTTTCAGGAAATGGAAAAAAGAGCCAAATGACGAAACCTGGAAACAGCACAAGCACTGGCAAATCAAATGCAAGGCATTGATAAGGCAGGCAAAGGGAGAATTTGAGAAGAAGCTTGCTGCGGAAGCACAAACACGAAATAAAGACCTTTTCAAGTACATTCGTAGCAAAAAACCTGTGAGAGAGTCAGTTGGTCCATTAGATGATAAAGGGGTAAAAGGAGCACTAAGAGGCGACAAGGCGATAGCGGAGAGACTGAATGAATTCTTTGCTTCAGTCTTTACTGAGGAAGATGTAGGGATGTTACCCATGACTGAAGTGGTATTTAAAGGTGCGGAAGAATTGAAGGAAATATCGATACATCGGGAAGATGTCTTACAACTATTAGATAAACTGAAGAGTAGCAAATCACCTGGGCCGGATGGTATACATCCAAGGGTGTTGAAAGAACTGAAATATGAGATTGCAGAACTGCTATTAGTAATCTGTGAACTATCATTAAAATCATCTCTAATACCTGAAGATTGGAGGATCGCCAATGTAACACCAATTTTTAAAAAGGGTTCCAGGGGTGATCCGGGAAACTACAGACCGGTGAGCCTGACGTCAGTACCGGGAAAAATGGTAGAAACCATCATAAAGAATAAAATTACTCAGCATGTAGATAGTCACGACCTAATGGGAGCCAGCCAACATGGCTTTAGACAAGGAAGATCTTGTCTTACTAATCTGTTATGTTTTTTTGAAGGAGTGAATAAACAGGTGGACAAAGGTGAGTCGGTTGATATTGTGTATCTGGACTTTCAGAAAGCCTTTGACAAGGTCCCTCATCAGAGACTTTTGGCAAAACTAAAGAGTCATGGGATAGGAGGCAGTGTATTATTGTGGATCAGGAACTGGTTAAAAGATAGAAAGCAGAGGGTAGGGCTAAATGGCCAATTTTCCCAATGGAGAAAGGTGAATAGTGGTGTACCCCAGAGATCTGTGCTGGGTCCGCTGCTTTTTGACATATTCATAAATGACCTGGAAAGTGGAATAACGAGTGAGGTTATCAAATTTGCAGATGACACAAAACTATTTAAAGTTGTTAAAACCCAAGAGGATTGTGAAAAATTGCAAGAGGATCTTGATAAATTGGAAGACTGGGCATCAAAATGGCAGATGAAATTTAATGTGGACAAGTGCAAGGTTATGCACCTAGGGAAGAACCACCCAAACTATGGTTACACAAGGTTCCACATTAGGAAGGTTCCACATTAGGAACCACCACCCAGGAAAAAGATTTAGGCGTCATTGTGGAATGCTAGGTATGATAAGGAAAGGAATGGAAAATAAAACAAAAGATATTATAATGCCTCTATATCGTTCCATGGTGAGACCGCACCTTGAATAGTGTGTGTAATTCTGGTCGCCGTATCTTAGAAAGGATATAGCGATTTTAGAAAAGGTTCAGAGAAGAGCCATCAAAATGGTAAAGGGGATGGAAGGATACTCCTATGAGGAAAGGCTAAAAAGGTTAGGGCTCTTTAACCTGGAAAAGAGACGGCTGAGGGGAGATATGATAGAAGTCTATAAATTAATGAACGGAGTGGAACGGATAAACGTAGATCGATTGTTTACGTTATCAGAATATAGAAAGACTAGGGGACATGCAATGAAGCTACAGGGTAAACTATTTAAGACTAATAAAAGAAAATATTTTTTCACTGAATGTGTAATCAAACTCTGGAATTTGTTACCGGAGGATGTAGTAAAGGCTGTTAGTGTAGCTGGGTTTAAAAAAGGTTTGGACAAGTTCCTGGAGGAAAGGTCCATAAACCGTTATTAAGAAGTGACCGAAGATATCAATGCTTGACCCTGTACAAGCATTGTGGAACTTGTGTCTCTTGGGGAAACTGCTAGGTACATATGACCTAGATTGGCCACTGTTGGAAACAGAATACCGGGCTTGATGGACCTTGGTCTGACACAGTATGGCATATCTTATGTTCTTATCCTGGAGATCTAGGCCTTCAGCAACCTAGCCCTGAGATGCAGAGACTGGGGATTGGGATGCCACAACTTTCCGTCCTCCTGAGAGAGGAGGTCTGGAGCAGACCCTAACTCTAGGGAGGGAGCTTGAGAGAGATGTAGAAGCAGAGGGTACCACACTTGCCGTGGCCAATGTGGAGCTATGAGAATCATGTGGCCTCTGTCTCTCTGAAGCTTGAACAGGGTTTTGGGAATTAGGGGAATGGGTGGAAAGGCATACAGGAAGTCTTGACCCCAGTGAAGGAGGAAAGCATCCCTTGCCTGAGCTGGAGTTCTGGAACAGAACCGGGGAAGTTTGGCATTCCACGGACTTGCAAAGAGGTCTATGTCCGGGGTTCCCCAAATTTGAAAAATTTTGGACACCTGGTCCATATGTAGGGTCCACTCGTGAGGAAGCAGAACTCGACTGAGTCTGTCTGCCCAAGAGTTTTGAACCCCTGGAGGATAGACTGCCAGAAGATGAATGTGATGCTCTCTGGCGAGGGCCCACAGTCGCAGAGCTTCGTTGCAAAGCGAAAGAGAGCCAGTTCCTCCCTGCTTGTTTATGTAGAACATGGCCACCTGATTGTCCGTGTGGACAAAGACTGTCTTGTGGCTGAGCAGGGTGTGGAAAACTCGTAGAGCAAGGAAGATTGCTCTGAGTTCCAAGAGATTGATGTGGAGACAAGTCTCCTGTGGGGACCAGATGCCCTGGGTGGAGAGGTCCTGAAGATGAGCTCCCCAGCCCATTGGAGAAGCATCTGTTGTAAGAGTTGCCTGGGGTAGAGGCTGTTGAAAAGGACACCCCAGCAAGAGGTTCTGAGGGGACTTCCACCACTGGAGGGACAAAATGACGCGACTTGTGTTTGCTATTTTGTCTAACAGGCAGCCTAATGCCTGGGTCCATTGGGTGGATAAAGTCCACTGAGCTGCTCTCATGTGAAGGCGAGCATATGGTACCACATGAACGGTGGAAGCCATGTGGCCTAGCAACTGTAACATCTCTCGAGCAGTGAGTAGGGGTTTCAACTCTGCTTGAGAAGCTAACTGCATCAAGCGAAGGCAACGGGCCTGGGGAAGAAAGGCCCTTGCCTTTGTGGTATCCAGCAGTGCCCCTATGAACTCCAGGGACTGAGTAGGGATCAAATTGGATTTTTGGGATGTTTATTACCAGCCCTAAGTATTGAAGGATACACATTGTGCAGGTTAGAGCAGTCCTGGCCTCTGATTGAGTGGGAGCTCGAATGAGCCAGTCGTCCAGGTAGGGGAAGACAAATATTCCCAGGGTGCGCAGAAAAGCAGCAACCACTGCCATGCATTTCGTAACACCCTTGGTGCAGAGGCCAGGCCAAAGGGGAGCACTCTGTATTGATAGTGCTTCTCCTGGAAAAGGAACCGAAGGAACCTTCTGTGAGTTAGATGGATAAGAACATGAGTGTACGCATCCTTGAGATCTAGAGAACAAAGCCAATCTTGACACTGAAGGTATGGCAGCAGAGTTCCTAGAGAAACCATCTTGAATTTTTCTTTGACTAGGAATCTGTTCAATTCTCTGAGATCTAAAATGGGTCTGAAGCCCCCTGTTTTCTTTGGAATAAGAAAATAGGGGGAGTAGAACCCTGTGCCCTGTTGATGAGAGGGCACTTCCTCTACTGCCCCCTGGGCTAGAAGAGTGGCAACCTCCTGCTCTAATATTTTATTTATTTATTTAGCTGTATTTATATCCCACTTTTCACCGGGTCAAAGCGGTCAATTAGGGGATACATTTAACACGAGGGGATATGAGACACATACGCTAATACTTACAGGGAACATGGGCAATGGAGGGTTAAGTGGCTTGCCCAAGACCACAAGGAGTGCCTATAGGACTAGAAATCCCAGTCCCTCCGGCCTGAGATTGCTGTCCCCAGGTGGGACTTGAACCCCTGGCCCTCCGGCCTGAAGTACCTTGTCCTAACCACTACACCACTCCTCCCTCTAATAGGCTGAGGAGGTAGGTTGGTTGGAGAATTGAACTGGTGCACTCTTGTGAGAGGGGGCAAACTGGAAAAATGTTGTACCCCTCTCTTATGATGGAGAGTGTCCACTGCTCTGCTGTGATTTGCCCCCATCTGGGAGCAAAGTGACATAGCCTTTCTGGAATGGTGGAGGGCTCTGGTCCTTCTAGAACCAGAAAGGCTAAGTTCTCTAGCAGAAAGTCAAAGGCCCTGAGGTGGCTGAGACTGCTGGGCTGGAGCAGGCCTCGCAGCCTTCGCCTTGGTCTGTTTGGAGGATTGCTGACGTTTGGAAGGGAACTGAGCTGCAGAAGATGCTCTCTGACTATAAGCAGGATAGGATCTTCCCTTCTTTGAAAAAGGTGTTTTCTTGAACAACCTTTTCTTAGCAGGAGCAGCTGTAGATTTGGATAGTCTATCCAAAGCAGAATTTTCAGCATCCATCTGATTGGCTTTTGCTTGCCAATCTTTACCAAACAAATTTTCACCTGTACAAGGGATATTTCCGAATTCATCTTGGACCCAGGTCTCCAAATCAGATGCTTGAAGCCAAGCAACCCTACGTGCTGCTATAGCTATAGCTGAGGCTCTGTTTACGCATTCAAAAGAATCGAAAGCTGCACGGTTGGAGAATTTGGAGACATCCTGGGCATGTTTGAGCGCAGAGAGAAATTCTTGCCTTTTATTGTCAGACATAAAAGGACTTAAAGTCTGCAAATGGTCAGTGACCTCTTTTAAGAACATGCCCATGTAGAGACTATAAGAATTAATTATTGCAAGCATGGAAGCTTGGAAGATTCTTCTACCAAAAGCATCCAAGGTTCTACATTCACGTCCTGGAGGATTAGAGGCATGTCTCTTGGCACTTCTAATCTTTTTCATTGCAGACTCAACCACAATAGAGTGGTGAGGAAGCTGAGTCTTATGGAAACCAGGACAAGGAGGGACACGATACATGGTGTCCAACCTGCGAGAATGAGGAGAGGTGGTTAGAGGTGCTTCCCACATCCTTAACATGAGATCATACATGCTACCAAACCTGTAACCAAAAAATGGCTCCACAAGGTCATGAGCAAAAACCGATGCCCGAAGGTGCCCGAGTCCTCAGGTTCTCGGGGCGAAGCCCTCAGTAGCCGTGAAGAAGGGTCGGAGGGCAGGAGTTGCTTATACCCCGAATAGATTGCAGAGTATAGCCTGGCCGAAGGCGCTGTCCTGGTGAGACTTCCTCTCCATGCAGTAGTGCGCAGCGAAGGTGTTCACTGAAGACCAGGTCACCGCCCAGCAGATGTCCCTTAGGGGCACGGAGTGCAGCGAGGCCACCGAGGCCGCTTTGGCCCAGACCCCGTGCGCGGTGACTCGACGATCCAATGGGGCACCAGCCTCGTGTGAGCAAAGGCAATGCAGTCCACCACCCATATAGAGAGGGTGCGTTTGGTAACTGCCTGTCCCGGACGACTGGGATTGTAGGTCAGAGTTGAATAGACTTGCGGCGAGCCTGGGTGCGCTGCAAATAGAAGGCAAGAGCCCTTCTGCAGTCGAGGATGTGAAGAGCCGCCGATGCCTGGTCAGCATGAGGTCTCGGGAAGAAGGTCAGCAAGACTATCTTCTGGTTGAGATGGAAATCCGAGACAACTTTAGGCAGGAATTTGGAGTGGGTGCAGAGGACCATCCTATTCCTATAGAACCTGGTGTAAGGAGCATCGGCCATGAGAGCCTGGAGCTCACTGACTCGGCAGGCCGAGGTCAGCATCACCAGGTTAAGCCACCTTCCAGAACAGATGCCAAGGTGAACACGTCGCCATCGGCTCGAAGGGTGGACGTGTCAGCTGCATGAGCACCACATTCAGATCCCGTTCCGCCAGGGGAGGCCAGATGGATGGCTTGGATAGCAAAGGACCCCACATAAAGTGGGAGACCAACGGTTGCCCCGAGAGGGGCTTTCCCTCGACAGGGAAGTGGTTCGCCGAGATGGCACTCAAGTGTACTCTGACGGAGTTCAACTTGAGACCTTCCCTCGAGAGATGGAGGAGGTACTGAAGGACCCATTAAATGGGACACAAGAATGGGTCAATCTGGAGCCCTGAGCACCAGACCAAGAAGCACCGCCACTTGAAGGCGTAGGCTCATCGAGTCCTTCCTCAATGCAATGAGGACCTCCAAGACCTCCTCTGGGGGAGCCGGCGAAGATAGGGAGACCCATTCAGCCGCCAGGCTGTAAGGGATAAGAAGGTCAGGTTCGGGTGCTGCACCCGCCCGTCGTCCTGCGTCAGCAGGCCAGGGGCAGAGCCCAGGGGACTTGAAGGCTCCGTCGACAGCTGGAGCAGAAGTGGGAACCAGGGCTGCCGAGGCCACGAGAGGCCTACGAGGATCACCGATGCTCGATCCCGCTGAGCCTTGTGAAGGGTCCTTGCAATAAGAGGAATGGGAGGGGACGCATAAAGCAGGCCGGAGGCCCAGCTCAGAAGGAATGCATCTGGACTCTCCCTGTTTAGGTGTGGTACCGGCCCACAAAAGCGTGGGAGCTGCATGTTCTGGGAACTGGCGAATAGGTCAATCGCTGGCGTCCCCCATCAAAGAAACAGCCAACCTGCCACTCCTTGATCCAGCCGCCACTCGTGAGGGCAAAGGATCCTACTGAGCCTGTCGGCTAGGACATTCTCCTGGCCCAGAAGGTAGGCCGCCCTAAGGGATATCCTCCGACAGACGGCAAAGGAGGACTGCTTCCTGGCAGAGGGAGTGTGATCCTGTACCCCCCCCCCCCTCCTTGTTGACGTAGAACATCGCCATGGGGTCCGTTGGTCCGTATGAGTACTGACCGCCCTTTGAGGTTGTCCTCGAAGGCCCTCAGAGCCCACTGAATCACCCGGAGTTCGAGCAAGTTTATCTGCTGCTGAGGACTCCTCAGGTGACCACTGCCCCTGCGTGCACAATGACCCGCAGTGTGCTCCCCACCCTAACAGGGAGGCATCCGTTGTCAGCACCACATCGTGCTGTGGGGCCTGGAAGGGCAAACCCCAGAGGTGGTTGCGGGGGTATTGCCACCAACTCAGGGACAAACAAAGGTCGGGAAGGACCCTGACGGGGTCCCTGAGGTGACTGATGGATGGGTTCCACTGGCTGCTGAGCTGTTCGCATGTGCAGTGTCAGACGGCTGCCTGGGTGAGAATCTTCACAGTCTTGACAATGCATATATTTATATGATTTTTGCAAGGTATTGTGGGTAATGTAGTTCATTCACACCAGACACAGCTGCTGACAATAATTTAGTTGTGCACAAGTGTTAAAGCCAATAAGATACTTCTTTATTTATGGGGTTATTTCTCCCAGCACAGATATGCTTGGTAGCACATAAATTAGATTACTTGCTTGCAGTGTTTAACTTGGTAAAACAAAGTCAAAAATCAAAATCAGGAAAACCACCTTCAAACTTGTCAGGCAATTAGCTAATGTTTTCTTAGCATATCTCTAACAAACGAAAAGCCACAAAGAAAGAAATAAACTGTTCTTGTAAGGTTAACTTCTGATTACTTTCCACACAGATCCAGAAGTAATTCTCTCCTAGCTCACAAGCAATTAGGTGCAGCTCAATTGCTATCAGTTATCCAGCTGAAACCCTTTAGCAGGCTGGCTTTCTACTGTGTGAGTCAAATCCTGCTTCAGGAGCTTTTCTTAGTGGAATAAAGAACAAATTTATAATTTCTTTGTGATGGCTGCTGTGCTTTATCACAGAAAGTTACCAACGGAGTTTGGATAGAGAGCAGTCCATATAAACAATATTTTGATCTGCTATTATTTCCCCTTCATCAACAAGCATAGGGTCACTATCATTAACTGGCACAGATGAATCCTTCAATGGAGCACCCTCAGGAGAACACTCATTTCCCTGCTGTCTTTCAAGGCCATAGCTAGGGCATAGATCAATGTTCATACCTGAGCTTCCATTGTTGCTATAGTTCCTCTCTATATAGCCTGGCCAGTATGTAGTCCAGTTCTTATGTCCAGCCTTCCAGTCCTGATCCCTGGACACTGGATCTCTCTTCACATACCTTCTGGCATAAGTCTTAGAGTCCCTTCCACGTGCAGCCATCTCCCTCACAGGTAGCCTCTGGTGATTCCTTGTTCTGCAGCACCATTCCTCTGGCTTTCCCCAGTCCAATGGTCTATGCTGGCCCTTGGAATACCTCCCAGTATACGTACTGCCTTGGACTCTTCTAGACCTCTCAAAGGCTTTTCTCCTCTTCCCTTCCAGAGGGTTTCTTTCCTTCTCTATCCGTCCGGTTTGGCTTCTGCTTCTGCTGATCCTTCAGATGAAACTGATGATCAAACTCAAGCTGATTCTCAGGATACTGAGGACAATTCTCTGAATATCCAAGGTGATCATGAAGCTGGTCATCTGTAGAATAAACTCTACTCTTATTCTGCTTGGATGAGTGCTCCTCCCTAATACAGCGCAGCTGTGCTGAATCAGGCCCTGCCCTTTGAGATGAGTGCTTAGGGATTACCTCATAGCCCTCCTGATTGAACACACGTTTCCCCACTTCAGCTCCTCTAATGGCTGTTGGAAACCTGGTGCATTCTGGGACTGGTAGTCTTTTATGGCAAAATTCTGTTTTCTCATTTCTACCAGCACTGACAGGTTGCTTGTTCAGAGACACTTCACCTTTTCTATAGCTCCTTCCTGAGCTATGATAAGCTTCCTTATCACAGCAGGCAGACATGGGGAACCACATGGACAGTGGAGGTCATGTGGCCCAGGAGGCGTAGCATAGTCTGAGCTGTGACTCAGAGGGTGCTCTGGGCCGGAGCCACCAGGGTTCGGAGGCGGTCGGCGTGATCTGCTGGCAAGAATGCGATCACCCGCTATCGAGGTGTGCCCCGATGAACTCTAAGGCCTGCAACGACTCGAGGTGGGACTTTGGATAGTTGACCAAGAACCCCAGGCCATCCAACATATGGATTGTGAGTGACGTCGCTCGCCGGGTTTCCTCAACCGAGGGTCCCATAACGAGCCAGTCATCGAAGTAGGGAAAGACCGATACGCCCCGACACCTGAGATAGGTGGCAACTGCGGAGAGGCATTTTGTGAAGACTGGTGGGGCGGATGCGAGGCGGAAGGGGAGCACCCTGTACTGGAAGTGCTCTCCCCGCACCCTGAAGCGCAGGTACTGCCTGTGCTGGGGGTGGATTAAAATGTGGGCATAAGCGTCTTTTAGATCCAAGGAGCACAGACAGTCACCCTGCCGGAGGAAAGGCAGCAGGACACCAAGTGACAGCATCTTGAACTTCTCCTGCACCAAGAATTTGTTTAACTTTCTGAGGTCGAGAATAGGCCACAGACCTCCCATCTTTTTCAGGATGAGGAAGTACCGGGAATAGAAGCCCCAAACCTCGAAAGTGCGGAGGGACCTCCTCGACTGCCCGTTGAGTGAGGAGAGAGACTAGTTCCCCCTGCAGGAAAACCTGGTGCATGGGGAGTCGAGGAGGCTCTGCCGGGGAGAAGGGAGGTGGAAGCCTGTCAAAGTGAAGGTGATAGCCATCTCGGACGAACTGGAGGAGCCAGGTGTCCGAGGTGATGCAAGCCCACAGAAGGGCGAAAGAAGACAGGCATCCCCCCCACTGGCTGCTGAGCCGCCGGAGGGTGAGAGGCTATGCCAATGGCATCAAAACCCCTGTGCGGGTTGTGGCGGATCTGGGGTTTGAGCCTTGGATTCCTTCGGTTTGCGATGCCCCTGGTCAGATTTCCCCTGTGCGGGTTGTGGCGGATCTGGGGTTTGAGCCTTGGATTCCTTCGGTTTGCGATGCCCCTGGTCAGATTTCCCCTGTGCGGGTTGTGGCGGATCTGGGGTTTGAGCCTTGGATTCCTTCGGTTTGCGATGCCCCTGGTCAGATTTCCCCTGTGCCGGAGTGGTCGGCGTGGAGGTGGTCGGGTACGATAGGTAGCCACGGTATTGAAGGCTTTTCCTTGGAAAGAAAGGCTTTTTGGTCTGTAGCTTTTTCCAGGGGAGGGTGGAGGTCATACGCAAGAGACGGGTCCTGGTGATGAACTCCATCTCTATCTATGCAGCTTTATCCTCCATCGGCTTGCCGAAGAGCTGCTCGCCGAGGCAGGGGACATCTAGGAGCTTTTCCTACACCCACTGCTCCAAATCTGATGATTGGAGCCATGCCTGGTGGCAGGCCCCAGCAGCCGCCACCTGAGCCAAGGACTCGAATCCATAGTAGGCGGCTCAGGAGAGGTACTTTGAGCAGTCTGCGACAGACTTCAGCAGAGCACTGAACCGATTGAGAGGCTCACCCTCGAGGCCAGCAGAGAAACCTCCGAGCTCCTTAGTCAAATCACGCAAGAACATGCCCATGTATAGTTGGTACGCTTGAATACGACAAGAAAGCTTGGAACCTTGGTAAGCCTTGAGGCTCAGGGCATCAAGGGCTCTCGACTCCCAGCCCGGGGGAACTGATGAGTGCGATTTCGGGCTCTTCTATTTCCTCATGGCCGACTCCACCATGGAGGTGTGGGGCAGTTGGGTCTTTCTAAACCAAGATCACGTTGTACCTTGTACATAGTATCGAGGCGCTTACTCATGATGCGAACCAAGGTGGGTGCCTCCCACATGCGGAGCAGCAGCTGGAACAGGATGGGAGGGACCGGAACAGTGAGAGACTCCCTAGGTGGGGACTCATACTGAAGGATGTCAAGGGTCCTCCTCGGCTTGAGTGGTCAGGTTTGGAGCCTATGCCATATCCCGAATGAACACCAGGAAGGTGGTGACCTTGGGTGGCAAGCACCACTGGAATGCGGGCGAGGAGGGGTCCGATGGAAGAGCACGATGAGTATGAATCTCCAGGGAGGTGTCCCCATCGGACTCCCTGTCCGAAAACTCGGATGAGGAGTCCGAGCCGGGCAGGTCACCCTGTCCAGCGGCCGAGGCCCGCCTGGAGGCGGAGGCCCTGGAAGACCCCACCCCCGAGGAATGGGAGGGCGAGCGAGACAGACATCGAGTACTCACACAAGGCCTGCGGCTCTCGGGGGTTTACTGGACGGATTTCGGTGTCCCATGCGAGGGATCCATGGTCTCTGGGCACGAGTCAGCAAAGCTGGCTGTGAGCGCCTGCTGGGAAGTGAATGCAGAAATGCTGCGTTCAAGTGCCAGCATCCGGGACTCCCACATGAGTGTGGGGACCTGTGACACCGACTGTGGGGTCACTGGGTTGGGCGTTGAGGAGGAGAGGGGGTCCTCACCAGGACGGCAGTCAGGAGACCGGGCGCCTTTGCTGAAGGCTTCCGTATCAGTACAGGGTACCTTGCGGGGCCGCTCCTTGTCCAACTCTCGGGAATGCCGAAGAAGGCTAAGTGACTGAGCGCGGAAACGCTACCGCTTGTCAGGAGCCCACGTCAGCAACTTCGAGGCCTTCTTCTTGCGCTGCGCCACTCCACTTCAGGGGATCCCTGGTTGGAGTGCCACCGAGAGCGCGGGGCCGAGGCGGGGGAACCCACCGGAGGAGAGAAGACCGAGGACGCCACCGGGGATTCCTAAGCGGCCTTTCTGAAAATGTCTTCGGACTTCTGCTTACAACTGAGCAGGGCTTTAGAGGACATTTTCTTACAGAGCGAACAGAACTCTGGATCATTATCAGCTCTGAGGCACCACAGACAACAGTCGTGGGTGTCCGTAAGCGACATGTTCTTGGAGCATCTATTGCATTTTTTGAATCCGGTGGCCATAGGGCAAAAATGGCCCCCGTGAGGTCAAGACCCACGCGGCCAGCGGTTAGTCATAAAAAAGGGCGCGAAGCCCATTAGCAAAAAAGACGAAGAAAACTGTCCCCTAAGAGCTTCAAAAAGGCAGAGCAGGGGAAAGGCGGGTAGAGGAGCGGTGCAACCGGAAAATAGAAAGCCAACAGGCCAAAAACGAAAGACCTTTTCCGAGGGACGAGGAAGCGAGTCCGAAGGGCTCCACGGCAAAAGGGAGACTAAGCAAGATGACACCCTTGGGCGGAAAGTGGACCATGTATGCGTGGCAGCAATCCCAAAGGCTTTCTTTGAAAGCTGGGGAATTGCTCCGCGCGGGCTCCGTCGGTGCCGATGTTACCCATATGTGAGGACTGGCTTCCTGCTTGTTCCTGGAGAATGTATTGCCACATTTGGAATACGTCTCAAAAACACTGGATGTTTTTTCCCATTGTGACGGTGACAAAATGGAAGGCCTAGGCTGAAGATGGCGTCGATGCGCAAGAAGAAAGTAGAACTTACTTCACTTTTTTTTTTTTTTAAAGAAAGAAATAACCAATGGTGAGTTGCGTCGACGGGAAGGCAGACGCGACGCACAAAAATATGAAAACAGGAATTTTCTGCAGTGACAAGCTTTGCTCCTTGTCAGTTCTGCGAAAAACAAAGAACTGAGGAGTGAGAGCTGGAAAGGTGAGAAAGCAGCTACACAGGCGCAGTGGGATGCTCCCAAAGGCTTTCCTATTGGACGCTGGGGAGCATTCCCCATGTGGGCTCCGTCAGTACAGACATCCTAGAGATATGTCTTATCCCCAAATCTTATTGCATTGGCTATTTCTCTTTGTACCTTTATTTATTTATTTATTTATTTATTACAGTTTCTTATATACCGCGCTATTTAGAATCAGCGCGGTTTACATCATAACAAAACGACCATAACGACAAACTGTCAGGTTTTACATTGAACAGGAATACAAACTTGGATAACTGGGTTAACTATATACATAAACTATCTACACTGCAGTGTGAGGGCATTTCTAGATTGGGTCATTTCTTGGAGGGGATATCTAGTTCAGTTGCTGTCTGGGAAATATTGGCAGAAAAGGTATGTTTTGAGAGCCTTCCTGAACTGATATAGATTGGTAATGGCTCTAATGTCAGGGGGTAGGGTGTTCCAGCATTTTGGTACATAAAAACTGAATGCCCTGTTTGTGGTGTTCGTGTTGGACTTTGTTGAAGCCTTTGGTATTGCTAGCAAGTTTACAGCTGATGTTCTTCTTGCTCTGTTGGGGGGGACCATGTGGATTAGATTCGTGAGTGAGAGGGATGAGGTGCCTTTGATTGACTTAAATGCTAATACAAGGGATTTGAAGGTGATTCTCCCGTGAATTGGTAGCCAGTGTAGCTGTTTGAGAATAGGAGTCACGTGGTCGTTTCTGGATGCACCGTAGAGGACCCTAGCTGCGGCATTCATGGCCAACTGTAAGGGGGTTAGTGTGGATTGGGGGAGACCTTGTAGGATGGCATTTGCAAAGTCAAAATGCGGCAGGATCAGCGCTTGATATATGGTACGGAAATCGTCTGGGTCCAGCAGGGAGCGTAGGTGTTTGAGGGAACGGATTTTGAAGTAGATGGCTTTGACTACGCTGCTTATGTGGCGTCTCATGTCTAGATGTTGGTCCAGGGTCACTCCCAAATATTTTATTGCATCTTTAGTTTGCAAATCAGCTTCCTTGACACTGACGTGGGATGGGGGCGTAAAGCTGGAGTCTCTGGAGATGAAAAGGACCTCTGTTTTTTTATGCTGGATACGTAGGTTCTGTGTCTGGAGCCATGTTGAAACTGCATTGAAACAATCTGTGAGTGGGGTCAGGTCCATGTGGGTTGTGGAGAAAGGCATGTATAAAAGAATGTCATCTGCATATATCATGCAGTTTACGTTGAATGATCTTATGATATTGCATATGGGCTGCATGTAGATATTGAAGAGTAAGGAGGATAATGAGGATCCTTGAGGTACCCCTTGTTTTGATGGAAGTGGCTAGACTCTTCTGATCCAGACTTCACATATTGCCATCTATCGTCCAGATAAGACTTGCACCATTTTAGTGCCTTGTTGCAGACACCCTTTTCTTTTAGTCTTCCCAGGAGGATTTCGTGACTGACGGAGTCAAAAGCCGCGGCGATGTCTAGGAAAATGAGGACAAAACCTTGATGGATGTTGTCAATTCCTGTGATGATATTGTTGATTAGACCAGTGAGTAGTGTCTCAACCCATGATGTTCTCTGAACCCATGTTGGCAGTTATCTAAGGGAGCAACAGAGTCTATGTGATCTTGAATTTGCCGTTGCGCTTCCTTCTCAATTATTTTGGCTAAGATGGGGATGCTAGCTATTGGTCGATAGGAGTCCACCCTTTGGGGGTCCAGTTTGGGGTTTTTCAGTAATGGTCTAATGGAAGTCTGCTTGAGTGAAGTGGGAAAATAACCTGTTGTAAAGGAGAGTTTCATTATATTTGCGATGACAGGACTGAGCACATCACGTAGTTCCTTGATCTAAAAAGCTGGACATGGGTCGGTCTGTGCAGTGGAGGTGTTGAGTGATGCTATGGTGTTCTCAATACATTTAATGGATGGTGTGGAAAAAAAGTTAAGTGGAGAGAGGTCCGCCGGTTCTTGATATTGGACTGCTGTGACCTTGTTAGTTTGTACAATCTTGGATTGCAGATAATCAGCGAAATCTTGTGGGTGTATGTTGATGTGTTGCTCGGGTGATGGTTCCTTTGAGAGGGATTTGACCAAATTGAAGAGGTCACGAGGTTTATTCAATGACCTCTTTAGGGTGTCAGTGTGATATTGTCTCATTCTGATAGAGATTGTTCCTCGATGTATTGCAAGGTGGGTTAGGTATGCGGTCTGATCTTCCGGTGAGCGTGATCGGCGCCATCGGCGTTCGAGTCTACGTAGTTGCATGAGGGAAGCGCGTAGGTCAGGAGAGAACCATGGGGCGGATTTTCTTTTCGCTCTTGCTGTATTTTTAGGGTTTGGGTGTTGTGAGATGGCAAGCAGGCTGGAATTCCAGTGAGAGATTAGTTCATCAAGGTCAGGTGTTGTTTTGTTGATGAGTGATGGGGTCTCCGAAAGGATGAGTTCCCTATCGAAGGGGCGGAAGCATCTAGTGGAAGTTCGAGAGGTGATGTTCTTGGGTTGGCTTCTGTTCAGCTGGTCATTGTTGCTGGGAATCTGGATAATGATCAATTTGTGGTCGGACCAGGGTACATCCACGACTGATGTTGGCAGATTGTGGCTTTTGTCCTTGACTGGATGTGGCATAAAAACCAAGTCCAGAATGTTCCCTTTTGTATGTGTGGGTTCATTATGATTTGTTTGAGACCCAGGTCTTCCATTGCATCAAGGAACGCATTTGCGTGGTTTTGGTGTAGCGATGGGAGATTGAAATCACCCATTATCCAATTTGGTTTGTTGGGAGTGCGGGTGTTAGCTGCAAGGTCAATGATGGTTGGAAGGTCAACTGGAGACGTAGATGGTGTTCTATATAATAGGGTAAGGGAGAATTGTTGGTTAGCAACAGAGAGAGTGTCCAGGCTGTTTGTGCTAGAAGAGTCCACAATCTGGAAGTTGAGGTCTGATTTGGAGATTATGAGCACCCCTCCTCCTTTTTTGTTTTCCCTTTGCTTTCCTGACTACATTGCTAGCTTCTCTAAGTTTCTCCAAATATAAATGCCTGTCTTCCTCTCTTTGTGATCTCTTGTATTTCATGAAGGCCTCCCTTCTTTTTCTTCACCTTCTCAGCTACTTCTTTTGAGAACCATAGTGGCCTCCTTTTCCTTTTACATTTACTGTTCTAACAAAAAGGTTTGTTGCCCTAAAAATATTTCCTTTCAGTTTTGCCCACTGTTTTTCTACATTCCCCAGCTGTTCCCATCCCACTAACGACTCTCTGAGGTATTGTCCCATCTTTGTAAAGTTAGTTTTCCTAAAGTTTAAGACTTTTGCTTTTGAATGATTTTATCAGCCCTAGTACTAATACTGAACCATACCATCTGGTGATCACTGGATGTAAGTTGATCTCCCACTGTAACATCAGAAACATTTCCCTCATTGGTAAGCACTAAGTCCAGTATGGCCCCATCACGTGTGCGTTCTGTTACCAATTGTCTGAATAGTTCTCCCTGTAGAGAATCCAGGATCTCCTTACTTCTAGATGACACTGCAGTAAGGGATGTGCCAATCCACATCAAGAATATTAAAGTCATCTATCAGTAGCACTTCTCCTTTCATGGCAATACTGTAATGGGGATCTGTATATAACTTCAACGCAAATGGAGTTTGCATTGGAGTTATATACAGATATCTATCACATATACAGGCGGTATTATAAGCACAGTTAAATAAATAAATTTCCTTTCCCTCTTTCTAGTTTAACCCACAGTGCCTCCTCTCTTCCTTTTAAGCCCTGCAATTCTATAGCTTTAATATTTTTAACATATAGTGCCACACCACCATTTTTAACATAGTGCACACCACCTCCCCTTCTTCCTACCCTGTCCTTCTTGAATATAGGAATCATTTAAATGACGCTGAATAACCTTAATGGAAAGTTTAGATTGCTCAAGTCTCAATCACACTGACCCAAAATATCCCATTTATACAAACAATCAAGTTACAGATTTAAAGATTACTGCCCACCACTTCCATTTAGAAACCTACAGTGACCATATCATCCAAGCGAGAATCACCTTCAAGACCCTGCTACTAGCCTTCAAAGCTCAAAAAGGACTTGCTCCCTCTTCACTATCAGATTTGATCCAACCAATCCCTTCCAATAGGCTTCGAAGAACCACGGAACTAAACATGCTAAAAGTTCCAAAAGAGTCCTTAAGATATATCTCCGCAACTGTAAACAGATCCTTCAGTTTATGCGCTCCAAAAACATGGAACACACTCCCACCACACATTAGGATCATCGCTGATCTCTCCCAGTTTAAAAAGGCCTTGAAGCACCACCTGTTCATCAAATACTTCCCAGAGAACACAGTAACACAAACTCACTCAAATAGCACCAATCCCATTCTAAACACGCAACCCCTGCTAACCCATTAACACTTCATACCCCGCTCACACTACAAAGATCTTTTCATGTACTACTCCGTCCATATGTTTATAGTTCAATGACTATTACTCATTGTAAATAGTTACCCCAGTTACCCAAGTTTTTGTTCCTGTTCCATGTAAAAAACAGATAATATGTATCTTATCTGATGTTTTATTGTTCTTTGTAAACCGCGCTGATTATAAATAGTGCGGTATATAAGAGATGTTAAATAAATAAATAAATAAAAAATAATAAAAATCATCAGATTGTCACAATTACACCCACAGTCCCAATTTAAATAATATTTTAGCTTCAATGCGCAACCTTGTCTGAGGTACAGGTGTGTCTCTGCAGTATAGTCTCACTACATACTATTCAAGAAGTTTATAGTTTTCCATCTGTGTCATGCAAACTTGGCACTGAATGAGCTAACTTGTGCAGCCAGTAGACTGTGGTTTCCAGTTTCATCCATCCTACTGGATGCTCCATATCCCTCCACAGAACCTGCTTTGTCACTAGAGTTTCATCTTTCAACCATCTTTGCTGTCATTTCAACTGCCATCCAACTGTCCTTCCCTCTACCCAACCCCCATGTACTTGCATGTTTTCCTTGATCATTTCTATCAGCTTCTTTCTTTCATCATTTATCATTAATTCCCTTATTTCTTCTGTTCTTTGCTTCTAACTTTTAAAGCCAGCCTCTGCTCGGCCCATCTTCAAAAAAATACCCCCTTGATTCATGTCCCATCAGGCAATTTTTGCTCCTCTACCTTACTTGCATTGGCTATGCCTCACATTAAATCTGTACCCTCTTTTTCATGCTGTTTTACTTACCCCCTCCTCTCCCTCCCCCCACCTTTGGAATTCTCTAGAATTATACAAATTTCCTCAATGCATAATCTAAAACTCACTTCTAGAGATTTAATTTTAACTACTAGCATTACTCTATCGCTTGCTTTTTTTTGCACCTGTCTGCATTGTATGATCCTTTTGAGAGTGGCATCTCAAATGTCAAAATAAATGACTACAGTATAATATCTACAGAGATCACCTGCTCTCGGATGAGTTCAATCACCTGAAAACTGATCTGTAGCTGATGACATCTAGCAGAATGTAACTCTTAAAACCTTTCTAGTGCTGCTTTAAACAAATATATAAACGACACCAACTATAAAGGCTTGAGTTTACCAATAGCCTAACATACTGTAACTCACATAAGACATTCATTAACTATTATCCTGCCTGCAAAGAAGTTCAGCATTGATACATGAAGCAAAGCACTTGGCAAGACAGCCTGACTGCAGCATTGCAGCAATCTGTTTCAGACATAAGTAGAAATCCAGCTAAAAACTGAAGTGTAATGACATACTATGTTACTTGTATGTCCTAATACCTGAAGAAACCAAGACTTGGCATAGTCCAAGTCAATTTATTACTTTTAAAATACAAAGTGAAATAAAAAGGAACATACCTGGTCCTCTTCCACCACTTGCCTGAACACGGCTCCTACTGAACACTAGGTTGCTGTTTCGAGTATTTGGACCATTGTTAGATACAAACGCATATTCTCTGGTGTGATCTGGTTTCTTAGGAACAGACATTTTTTCAGCACCTTCACAAAATAATTGCAAAGTATGAGTCCAAGTGAAACTGTTTCATATACAATGTACATTCGAAATACAATAATCAAACAGAATAGACTTCCATATCAACTGGACTCAGTATCTAAGTCTGGAAAAACAGTGCTTATAGTTTGATTATGATACGGTAGTTTTAGCTCCTGGTATCACATTTCCGCTAATACTCTGAAGTTGGTCCTTTAACTCACAGCTCAATGGAAAAGTCTAGACAGCACAACTTAAATGTAATTTTCTTAAAGACATGCAATCCAGACTAGGTTACTTTCTATAGTCATGAAGTTCAGCTTCAAATTGGTTAACTTTCAACTAGCCTAAACACCACTTTCTGATAAATTATTCAGATATGCAGACCCAAAGCAAACCTCCAGATAAGCCAAAAATTGTTTATCCAAGACAGAATGTAGAGCCATGTCAAAGTTAACAGCATACTTGTGCACTCATATCATTCAGGTATTTTCAACAACATCATATGGATGTGAAAGCTGGACAGTGAAAAAGATAGAAAGGAAGAAAATTGATGCCTTTGAATTATGGTGCTGGCGGCGAATACTGTGTATACCATGGACTGCCCGAAGAACAAACCAGTCGGTACTAGAGGAGATCAAACCTAAGCTTTCTTTAGAAGCTCAGATGACAAGACTTCGACTTTCATACTTTGGACACATCATGCAAAGAGAGAGATCATTAGAGAAAGACATCATGCTTGGCAAGATAGAAGGTCAACGCAAAAGAGGAAGGCCAGCAATGAGATAGATCGATACAACAGCAGCTACGGGTACCAGTCTGTCAACAATGAGCCGCCTGACTGAAGACCGAACACAATTTAGGATAGCTATCCAGAGGGTCGCCATGAGTCGACTCAGACTCGACTGCAATTAACAAACATCCTCCTTCAGGTGCCCAATTAAATTAGATGTCTATATTTTCATAAATGACTTGCTTTTCCATTTCTAAAATGTGTTCTCGGGCTTTTAGAGATCAAAGCATCAAATCTCATTTTAAGAAAATCTCAAAGCTAGGGAAAAGTATGACTTAATGGACTGAGTACCAAGGAAATTAGAATTCAAATCCCACTTTTCTCATGGACACTCCTTGACATGCTGAGCAAATAATCTCCCACAGCTTTAGTTAACTTAGAATATACGCTAGCTGCTTTGGGTAGGTACTTAATATACCTGAAAAAAATATATGTTGCAAACCAGCTTGATATTATTACTACTACTACTACTATTTATCTTATTTAACTTGAAAGACATTATAAAAGAAACGTTATCAAGACGGTTTACAATGAACGTAAAACTGGATGATAATTTTGAGTTCACTGTAAACCTAAGTGAGGAATGGTAACTAGCTATATTGACAACAGTTAAGATGGGAGACCCAGTTATTTATTTAATAACTCCATATCCAATGTATGTAACAATCAGCTCATGTATATAACTTATTGTTCCTTGTATATAATTTAATCATTCCATGTAATCTCTTCTATAACCTTTGTTCTATGTAAACCGCTGTGACCCAGTGAAAAGCGCTATAGAAACATAGAAAAATGAGGACAGAAAAAGACCACATGGCCTATCTAGTCTGTCCTTCCACATCAACTACAACAGTCCCCTTTTTTCCTTTGGAGATCCTCTGTTTGTCCCATTCTTTTATTAATTCACTTACTGTCCTCATCTCCACCACCTCCACTGGGAGACTATTCCATGGATCCACCACTCTTTCCGAAAAAGAAATATTTCCGCATATCACTCCTGAATCTATCCCCCTTCACCCTCATCCCATGTCCCCTCATAGCAGAACTTGCCTTCAAATGAAAGAGGCTCTCCCCCTGAACATTTATGCCACAAAGGTATTTAAACATCTCAATCATATCACCTCTATCCCACCTTTCCTCTAAGGTGTACATATTAAGATCCTTAGGTCTGTCCTCATATGCTTCATAATGAAGACCACTAACCATTTTAGTACCCACCCTCTGAACCGACTCCATCCTGTTCACATCCTTTTGAAGGTGCGGTCTCCAGAATTGCACACTATACTCCAAATGAGGTCACACCAAAGACTAATACAGAGGCACTATCACCTCCTTTTTTCTGCTAGCCATTCCTCTCCATATGCACCAAGCATCCTTCTAGCTTTTGCCGTCGCCTTTTCTACCTGTTTAGCTACTTTAAGATCATCAGACACAACCACGCTTAGGTCCCGCTCTTTAGTGGATAAAAGTACTTCACCCCCTATACTATATTGCTCCCTTGGATTGCTGCAGCCCAAATGCATGGTCTTACATTTTTTTTAACATTAAATCCCAGCTGCCAAATTCTAGACCATTCTTCAAGCTTACCTAGATCCCTCCTCATGTTATCTGCACCTTCCTGGGTGTCTATTGCAGATTTTGGCATCATCCGCAAAGAGGCAAACCTTACCCGACAGCCCTTCCGCTATATCACTAACAAAGATGTTAAAAAGAATCGGACCAAGGACAAATCCCTGGGGCGCACCACTGCTAAATAAATAATTGGGTTTATATACCGTCCTACTTTGAAATCAGAGTGGTTTACAGAAAACATTCTCAACCAATTAGTACCGGACAACTACTCAGCGTACAACTGCCCACGCACCCACAAGCGTGGAGGAGGAGTCCTGATAATAGCAAAGACAAAACTAAAGTTCAAAGCACAGAACTTCACCGATACAAAGCAATGTAACACAATCAGCATCAAGAACAAACACATTGCAATCTGCCTAACCTACAGAGCACCCAGAGCTCCACCCGACGAACTAGCCTTCACACTAGAAGAAGCCTGTGCTATAACAAATAACAAACCAGCCCTACTGATTGGAGACTTCAACCTCAAGTCCACCAACGCCAAAGACGCAGAGGCCTTCCTTCAAGCAATGACCTCACTTCAATTCACACAAATAACACAGGTACACTACCAAAAAACTGCCTCCAGTTTTGCAACTGATTCCTATAGATTTTGGGGTGCTGAATCCAGGAAAAATAGCCAAAATGTTCCATCACGTCACGTTTTCTTGCAAAATTAGATTTCTTACCCATATAAGGAATGTTCACATAATTTCTTTTTAGCCGACTGCAGTTTATTTTCTTGGCCCAAAATAGAGGTTGTAATGGTTAACTAACTAGAAACACTCCCTCATGATATTTTAAAGTGTTTTGTATTCATTTTATACATTAACAGGACAATTGGGAGGCAGGGGGCTAAATCCAGTACTCGCGCTGGCGCATGTTCTTTCCTGTTCGCCTCGCCTCGTTCGCTCGCTCAAACACGGTGGTTGCGAAATGAACGTTCCTGTCAAATTTCAGTTTCTTGCAAGTTCATTATTACCTTTTGTTTGCTCAGTCGTAATCCAGCTTTATTCCGAAGTTGTAGTTGTAGTTTGCAGTGCTGTGTATTTGTGATGGCTCACAGAGCCAGAGGTTGCGTCAACTCTCCGGACAGTTTTTGTTTTATTTGTGGGGAATATACCGTGAAAAAGCGGCAGAGGAACATTTCTGCATTTATTAAAAAAGTATATTTCGCCTATTTCGGTTTGAAGTTAGGCGATCAAGACAAACCGTGGGCTCCTCACAAAGTGTGCAAGACATGTGAGGAAGATCTACGCTTATGGATGAAAGGTAAAAAACAAGCATTTCGTTTCGGAATACCTATGATGTGGCGTGAACAAAGAGACCACAGCAGTGACTGCTATTTTTGCTCTTGCATTGTGAAGGGATACAACTTAAAAAATAAGAACGTAATAAGTTACCCCAACCTTCCCTCAGCAATTAGGCCTATGCCTCATAGCAACAAAGTACCTGTGCCTGAACCACCAAAATCTTTGGATCATATTTGTGTGGACGGTTCTGATCATGATGAGACTCATCAGATGGCTTTTCCCGATGAGTCCAGTACTTCCGAGTTTGAAACTGAACCAGATCCGAAACCTGAACTTTTCTCTCAAGCTGAATTGAATGATTTAGTCCGGGATTTAGGACTCCCAAAAGATGCTGCCCAACTGCTAGGTTCTCGGCTTAAACAGAAAAATCTATTGTCACCAGGAACAACTTTTTATTGGTACCGCAACCGCGAGACACAATTTTTGAAGTATTTCAGCAAAGAGGAAGATTTGGTATTTTGCAACGATATATACGGAGTGATGGAAAAGTTTAAACTCAAGTATGATCCTGCTGAATGGCGGCTGTTCATTGATTCGTCAAAAGACAGCATAAAAGGTGTTCTTCTTCATAATGGCAACACATTCGCTTCAGTTCCTATTGCTCACTCTGTTATTCTCCAAGAAAAATACGAGAATTTGGCCCTGATTCTTCAGAAGATTCGTTATGATGAGCATAAGTGGATGATTTGTGGAGACTTTAAAATTCTATCCATGCTATTAGGGCAGCAATCCGGTTTCACCAAATATCCCTGCTTCTTTGCTTGTGGGATAGCCGGGCCCGCGACCTACACTGGGGGAAAAAAGACTGGCCAATTCGGGAGTATTTGAGACCCGGTGAGAAAAATGTTCTTCATGAGAGCTTGGTACCTCGTGATAAAATTCTATTACCACCTCTCCACATTAAGTTGGGTCTCATTAAGCAATTCATCAAGTCCCTTCCAAAAGATGGTGAGTGCTTTCGGTACCTTTGCTCAAAGTTCCCCCGACTTTCTGAAGCAAAGCTAAAGGAAGGAGTGTTTGTTGGCCCTGATATACGGAAACTCATTTCAGATGGAGCATTCGCTGAAACGATGTCTGAGAAGGAAAAAGAAACCTGGGATTCCTTCAAGGATGTTGATCTCAAATTCTTGGGGAACAGGCGGGATGAGAACTATAAGGATATTGTTGCCAGGATGCTCAATGCCTTCAAAGAACAAGGCTGTAACATGAGCCTGAAAGTCCATTTCTTGCACTCCCATGTGAACTACTTTCCCGAAAACTTGGGGGCGTACAGTGAAGAACAAGGTGAAAGGTTTCACCAGGACATCAAGGACGCAGAGAGAAGGTACCAAGGAAGATGGAACACCACTATGATGGCTGATTTCTGCTGGTTGCTGCTGCGGGAAACCCCAGATGAAAAATACGCCAAGCAGCGCACCAAGAGAAGCATTCGGGGGAAGAAGAAACGGGCCCACCAGGAGATTGATTGACCCAAGAATGACTTTAAAATCTAAACTGTGTTGACAAATATCGTGTTTTTACTAAACTTTGAAATAAAAATTTGTTAGTTATTACCACAGTGTCGGATCTCATTTATTAGAATTTTATTTTCACACCATCGGGTGTTTGTCTTCATGTATTGCAATGGTGCGGTTTGCGTTTTCTATTCTTACATACATACCTGTACAACATTTTTTGCACATTTCTTTGCTTTGCTTTGTGTCTAACCTCGCTCTTATATGCTCAATGTTTGTGCACATGTATGTGGCTGTTTTAAGTGCAGACAATTTTGCTACCATCACAGTGTGTTTTGTTGACATTACTCTATTCTTATGTGCTGCCTTGTTACAATTTTCTTTATTCTTATTTGAATAACTACTAAACAATTAGTATAAAGAATTCATCCAAGAAACTTTTATCTCGATCGCACTCAATCTGAAACGTTCACCTCAAACTGCTAACCCAATGTAGCAAAAAATCTGTACGTGATGGAGAAAATTGGTTACCAGATTTGGATTCAGCGCACCAAAAAACGTAAAAGTCAATCGAAACAGAGGCAGTTTAAAAAAAATTTTTTTTAGTGTACCTGTGTAATCAATGCACCAACGCACAAACATGGATCATCCCCAGACCTCACCTTCGCATCCAATTACCTAACATCAAGAGACCTAATTTCAACGCCAACCATTACCCCAGTGCCATGGTCCGACCACTACATAATCGAGACAAAGTTGCGATTACAAGAAGACCAGATAAACGAACGAGCAGACATCTCACACTCACAAAGACGATTCAAGAATTTCGACAGGGACCAATTCACACAGGACACGATACAACACCTGACCATTACAACAGACGACCTGGAGGAGCAAGTTTCCAGCTGGAACAGCATTTTAGCTAACGCTGCCAAATCATCTGATGGCAGGCCCGAGAAACTCCATCACAACAGGAGACAAACAAACTCAGCAAAAATACGACAGGAAAAGAGGGAACTCAGGAAGATTGAACGGAGATGGAGAAAAAACAAGACAATAGACAACCAGCATCTTTACCTAACAAGGCAAAAACAATACAATGAACACATCAACCAATCAAAGAGGGAATTCCACACAAACATGATAAATACTTCCATCAACAAACCCAGAGAGCTTTTCGAAATCGTAAAAATCCTCACAAAAGAGCAAACAGAAGAGGAAGTACAAATAGATCCACAGGAATTTGCCGACCACATCAAGGACAAATTCCACTCCACAGAGCGAACACCCCCCAGCGTAACCACCAGGACAGACGTACACACCAAAACCTGGGACACATTCTACACACCCTCAACAGAGCAGCTATCCCACATCATCTCCACAATCAACACAAGCACTGCTCCTACAGACCCGTGCCCAGTGTCATGGGTCAAAACCACCAAATCAAGCTTCATCCACACCATACACAACATGGTGCACAACTCACTCACTCAAGGATTCATGCCAAAGCAACCAAAACTCGCCTCAGTAAGACCAATCACAAAGAAAACAACCCTCGACAAAAAAAATCCAGGAGCATACCGACCAATTTCCAGCATACCCTTCCTGGCAAAAATCATCGAAAAAACAGTTCAACTACAACTACAGGAGCACATCGACAAACATGAAACACTTGATGACAACCAACACGGCTTTCGTCCCAACCATAGAGTCGAAACACTACTGATTTACCTCTTCGACAGCATCCTAAGAATAATTGACAACACCAAGAATGGAATCATAATGATCTTCATCGACATCTCCTCAGCCTTCGACACAGTGGACCACAACATGCTCTTGGAAAGACTAAAGAACACTGGGATACATGGTGTCACCTTGAAATGGTTCCATTCATACTTAACCGAAAGACAGTTACAGGTCAAGGTGGGCCACAACACCTCCCGACCCATAAATGTCCGCCAAGGTGTACCTCAAGGGCCCGCACTCTCAGCACTACTATTTAACATCTACATCCAACCAATTTGCGACATCATGAAAGAGAACAACATTCAATACACAATATATGCAGACGATATCATGATATACACCCCGATATCAGTCGACAACCCGGACTTCTCTAAGATAACATACTGCCTTACCCAAATGACAAGTTGGTGTCAAAACAACAACCTCGCAATCAACTACGGCAAGACCGAGGCTCTAATCATCACTCGGAACCAAAGCTTCATACACCCACCAAATATAAAGATACAAAGCACTACTATACCAATAAGATCAGAAGTGAGATACCTCGGAGTTACTCTGGACAATAAACTCAATCTCAAGCCACACAGACAAAATAATCCAAAAAGCCTACTACAAGATGCGAATCATCAGAAGACTGAAACCACTCCTCGCCCCTGAACACTTCCGTACCGTCTGTCAAGCACTGATAACCCCACTTCTGGACTTCTGCAATCCGATATACCTTGGACTACCAAAACAAGCCCTCAAGCCACTCCAACTGGCACAAAACACTGCAGCGCGAATAATATCTGGAACAGCAAGACAGGAGCACATCACACCCATCTTGAAGGACTTACACTGGCTCCCAATCAGTTCACGCATCAGATACAAAACTATCATAAACCTATTTAAGATAAATCAGCACACATCAGCCAACAGCCTGCACACCCTCATACAACAGACACCAGCACACGTCCAAGAAGAAAACAAACACACAACCGAGTCAGCACCCCAAGTGAATTCAAACACACACGCAAGGACACAGACAGAGCACTCTCCATGGCTGCTCCAACAATATGGAACAAACTCCCGGACGATTTGAGGGCAACAACAGACCTCAAAGACTTCAGAAAACAGCTGAAGACCATGCTGTTCATAGAACACTATGGACACATCACATAACCTCAGAGAATGTATAACAGCACATGATACCTCCTAACACTGTATGTATAGAAAATGTTTTATAGCCCCCATTATATAGCGCACATTGTACATAGCTCAATCTAATCTCGCACACAACACAACATACACTCAAGTCAAAGTTTCACCCTCACTGCATCAATAACACGCTCACTTTACCCGTTTGCTGTGATACCACCTTGATTAATAAGATAAGGCGGTTTAGAAATACTGTTAAATAAATAAACAGAACGGTGAACAAGAATGTTAACTTGGATGAACTAGAACATGGGTATAATATAACATAACAGAAAGTTGGGTAGCTTATAAAACAATAAGATGGTACAGTATTGCGCATTTACATGGAGGGTTGTCTTGGGTTAACTTGCAGCGGGGTTGGGCTGGGTAGTTAGCATTATTCTTGCGGTGGGGGGATGTCAAGAGAGGGGTGTGTTCACTGTGGTGCTATGCAGGGGCAGGTGGTTGCTGGGGCAATTGCTTGAGGTTGTTTCCAGATACTATGGTATGTTTTTATAGTAGCGCTTGAATAAGTGGGTCTTTAGCATTCTACAGAAGCTTAAGAATCAGCACTGGTTTGAATCTGTTGGCGTATAAAAGGAGAGTGCTCAATTGCAGGTCATTTGCCTGTTTTCGTTTTTGTGGTACTAAATACTACTACATATTTCTAACACACTACTGGACATATGCAGCACTATACTGCAGTGATAAATATTCACACAATATATCCTTGCCTTAAAGAGCTTACAATCGGAGTGGGCAATTGAAGTAATGAGAAAGAAAGTGATTTGCCCAAGATCACAAGAGGCGGCAGACGCAGGATTTCAAACATGGCTTCCCTGAGTCTCATCCTATTGGCTCCAACCATTAGAACTTCTCCATTCCTTTTTTTTTATTTTATAAAGCAAAAGGTACTTGATAAGAGCATAAGATTTGCATACTGGGTCAGACCAAAGGTCCATCAAGCCCAGTATCCTATTTCCAACAGTGGTCAGAAGTTCTGGCAGGATCCCAGAAGGCAGACAAGATTTCCTCCCATCTACTTTATGGTTTATGAACTTTTCCTCAAGGAAAACCCAGCTCCAACAGCTTAAATATGCATTGAGAAAAAAAAATTCTCTGATTAGTCTTAAACGTGCTACTTTGAAGCTTCATTATATGCCCTCTAGTTTTTATGCCTTCTGAAAAAATAAACAAATTCACTGCTACATTTTAGAGATCTACTTATGGTTCCATCAAATTTTGGTCCCCATCTCCCTTTATTGGTCTGCAGACTGAATTAAAACCTACAGGGGAAGATGATGGAAGAGGGGATGTATTACCGACCGCCTTGCCAAAATGAACAAATGATGAAATGCAAAAAGAAATCAGGGAAGCTAACAAAAGTTACAATACAGTATTAATAATGGGCGATTTTAATTACCCCATATCGACTGGGTACATTGATCAAGAAGCAACGGTTCGAATGGAACAAGGAGAAACAGAAGACCGAACAATTTAGGATAGCTATCCAGAGGGTCGCCATGAGTCGACTCCGACTCGACAGCACTTAACATCGACTGGGTGTCACGGCAGGATATGCTAGGAAGAAAAGATGAAATAAATGATTGCTTCTTGAAGCAGTTGGTTCATGAACAAGAGGGGAAAGCATAGTTACTCACCTGTAACGGGTGTTCTCTGGGTCAGCAGGAATCAGTCCTCACATATGGGTGACGGCGCCGACGGAACCCTCGTACGGAGCAAATCTCCAGCTTTCAAAAAAAGCCTTTGGGAAATGCATCACGCATGCGCAGTCCCCTTCCCGCCCAAGGGTGCCATCTTGCTCAGTCAAATGACATAGCTAAAAAGACGGCAAAAGAACAAAATATAATAGGACTGCAACTTCAAGGGGAGGAAGGAGGGTCATGAGGACTGATTCCTGCTGTCCCTGGAGAACACCTGTTACAGATGAGTAACTACGCTTTCTCCGGAAACAAGCAGGAAGTCAGTCCTCACATATGGGTCTCCCAGCTATAGGCTACCGAGAACCCATAGCTGAAAAATAGGCTCCCTCTACGAGAACCGCAAGCAGTCACAATAGGAAGCTAACTGAGAGAAGCACTCCGGTAGCCTGACAAAGAAGAGAGAGAGAGAGAGAGAGAGAGAGAGAGAGAGAGAGAGAGAGAGAGAACTCCTCCTAGGGCAGGTGGGTGGGTTGTGAAGACTTATTCCTGCTGTTCCCAGAGATCACCTGTTACAGGTGCTATCTCCAGGAACAAGCAGGAATGAGTCTTCACATATGGGGACTCCCAAGCTAGAGATGCCTGGAGGAGGTCCCAGCATGTTGCAAATCTAATGGATGGGCCATGCTATTTCCCAGAACCTCAGGCATCCAAGGGATGGAGGGTAGGAGTTGAATAAAAAAGAGTGTGCTGTGGAACAGCTTGAATAAACAAGGCGTCTAGAGGGGGAGTCCTTGTGTAGACCATAATTGTTAGCAAATATTGAATTCCAGTTTTCTAATGTGGAACTCACTCAAAAATATTGTGAAGGACTTCCGGTGACGTCAGATACCCGATGGCCGCCTGAACGTTCAGCTCCGTCCCGAGTGAGGAATTAATGCCCTAATTGGCTGTTGGAAAACCCCGCTGAGCACCCCGAAACCTCGAATCCGGTGGAGATCGCCCCAAGGATTGAATGGCGGCAAAAAAGCTGAGTGCGGACTTAAAGGCTTACTCTTTTAAACCCTCGACGGGGCCGCGGACTCCTGCAGGCAAGATGGCCGCAGGTCGTGGTGAGCCCGCCGGAGCAGGAGAAGCCGGAGATGGTGGAGGGGGGCTGAGTGAAGTTCAGGCCCTTCGTGCAGATCTACAGGGGTGGTTTGAGTCTTCGCGGCAGGACTTTGAGAGTCTCAAATCTGAGGTGCACGCATGGCTCCAGGAAGTAAAAGGAGATTTGGCTGGGCTGGGTAGCCGGCTGGAAGACATGGAGACACAGTTTGAGGAGCACGTGGGCCAATGTGCTGTGGCGGAGCAGCGCATAGACTCGCTGGGCCTACTCCAAGAGGAGGTTTGGCAAAAGATTGAGGACCTAGAGAAATAGGTCCCGCCGAGCTAATCTGCGGATCCGGGGCCTGCCGGAGCAGGAAGGCTCTGTGAATTATTTGCTCCTGGCGGAGGAGTTTTGCGGGGCTGTGCTGGCGAAAGCTGAAGTGGCCACTGATTCAGTATGCCTGCGGGTTGATAGAGCGCACCGGGCGTTGGGTCCCCGCCGGGATAATAAGCCCCGGGACGTTCTGCTGTGCTTACATGAGTATCGAACCAAGGAATTGGTTCTGGCTGCTGCGCGGAAGCTGGGGCGCATAAGGTGGCAGGCGGCTGAGGTGGAAGTATTTGCCGATATTTCCAGCATCACCCTGCGGAAACGCCGCGAGTACCAGCTGGTGACAAAGAAATTGCGGGACGAGAATGTCCGCTACCGGTGGCTCTTCCCGGTGGGGCTCCAGTATTCACTTAATGGCAAGTCCTTTACAGTGCACTCTGTGGAGGCGGCGATCCAAAGCATGCAGCAGATGGGATGGTCGGACGTCCCAGCGCTCCCTCCGAGCGCGGATGGCGGCCCTGGGAGGAGTGGGGCACCGCGGTCTAATCATCTTCAGTGGAGCCGAGCAGCTGGGGGCGACCGGCGTTTGCGGAGGCAACGACCCTCTAAAGATCAGTCTACTGTGGACACTTGAACTGTTTGTTGGGGGGGGTCTGTGGGAGGCCTTTTGGTCTGCCTGGGCGTTCATGTGCTTCTCTACTGGAATGTGGGTAGGGTACTCATGGTGCGGGGTGGTTGTGTGTTTTTTGTATGTTTGAATGGGGTTATGGTATACTGTTGTTTGACGGGGGGGGGCTTTCTGGTCTGCGGTTTTTTTTTTTTGCCGCAGGTCGCCTTGTTGGGGCTGATGGTGGAGGGGGGAGGGGGGCGGAGAGGGGGGGAGATGGGGGCGGAGAGGGGGGGAGATGGGGGGGTGGGGGGGGAGGGGAGGGGGGGTATTGTTTGCATTCGAAGACCTTTATTTGGGGGACAAGTGCTTTAGGCCATGGCGTTCTTTAAATTAGTGACGCTTAATGCTAAGGGGCTTAACTCCTTTAGGAAGCGCCAACTCTTTTTTAAGGAATGTGATCGGTTGGGGGGTGATATTGTTTTTGTTCAAGAAACCCACCTTCGGGTGAAGGATGAGAGGTGTATGAGGCATAGGCACTTCCCACAGCAGTATTTCGCCTCCAACAGGCGTGAGAGGAAGCGGGGAGGTGTTGGGATTCTCCTATCATCTCGGGTAGCTGGGTTGGTGACAGAGTGCTATCGGGATGCTGGGGGCAGGTATGTGCTTTTAAAAAATTAAACTGGGGGCGGATCCTTTCACCCTGGTAAGTGCCTATGCCCCGAATGTGAACCAAGGGGAGTTCTTTGTGCACTTGCAGGGGTGCTCCTGGGGAAGGCAGAAGGGAAGTTAATCATGGGGGGGGATTTTAATGTCGCCCCGGACCCTGTGATGGATACATCCAGGGGGGCTGCCTCTACCCCCCAGGAGCCACCGCCTCAAGTTGAAACATTTGGTGAGCAAACTGGACCTGGTTGATGTTTGGCGGGAGGTGAATTATGGGCAGCGTGACTACTCTTATTACTCCCCCGTCCATGGATCCTATTCTAGGATTGACTTATTTCTCTTAGATAAAACCCTGTTGGGGGGGGTGAAGGACTGTGCGATCCGAGAACGAACTTGGTCTGACCATGCTCCCCTGACGTGTCAGATTCAGCTCAATAAGCTGGGCCCTTGCCGAGCTTGGTGGAAATTGAATGAATCCCTGTTAGATGACCCAGAGGTAGTGCTCCAGATCCGCGACACCATTTCTGATTTTCTTTCTCTGAATGACACGGGTGAGGTTTCCCCGGGGACCCTCTGGGAATGTTTGAAGGCGGTGGTGCGGGGCAGGCTGATTTCGGTGGGGTCCCACAAAAAAAAGACCCGGCTTGCCCAGCAGGGGCAGATATTTGGTTATATCAGGGATATCGAGAACCAGCTGAAGGCGAACCCACCAGATCGGACCTTACGTGAGCGGCTGCGGGGGTTCCAAAAGGATTTGAGTGAGCTTTCCCTCCAGGACCCCCAGTATAAGCTGCAGATGTTGCGGCAGCGCACATTTGAATTTGGTAATAAAGCCGGGAGATTGTTAGCACGCAAGGTGCGGAAGTGGACGGCACGCAATGCTATTCTCAAGATTAAGGATGTGCGGGGGCGGCTGCTGTGGCTTACCCATGAAATCGAAGATAGGTTTGTACAGTTTCTATCAGACTTTGTATACCCCCGAGCAGGTGGTGGGTGAGGAGTTGCTCTCGGACTATCGGATGGTGTTCGGCTTCCTCGGCTGTCTGGGAGGGACAGTGAGGAACTTTCTCGGCGACTTAGTGAGCAAGAGGTGATCTCCGTGATTAAAGGTCTGAAGCCCCACAAAGCCCCAGGGATGGATGGGTTTTCAAATTCCTTTTATAAGGTCTTTGCTGGTCAGCTAGTAGAACCCCTTACGGCGATGTATAACTCATTTGGAGATGGCAGTCCGCTCCCGGCGTCTCTACGGCTGGCCGGGATTAGCCTCCTTCATAAAGAAGGGAAGGACCCTACTGAATGTGGCTCGTACCGACCCATTTCTTTATTGGGCAGTGACTTTAAGATATTCACTAGGGTGCTGGCGAACCGGCTGCTGCCGAGCCTGGGACGGTTGATTCATCCCAACCAATCTGGGTTTATCCCCGGTAGGTATACCTCTGATAATATTCGCAGGGCGTTGAACCTGATGTGGCAAAGCTCCCGGGCCGGGACGTCTTTGGCGTTGCTAGCGGTGGACGCTGAAAAGGCCTTTGATCGAGTGAGCTGGCCCTTCCTGTTTAAAACTCTGGAAAGGGTAGGGGTGCAGGGGGTCTTCTTGTCCTGGGTTCGGAGTCTCTATCATCACCCTATGGCGTGCTTAAAGATTAATGGGGCGGTTACACAGGCCTTCGAGCTACAGCGGGGGACGCGACAGGGCTGCCCCTTGTCGCCCTTGCTTTTCATTTTGGCAATGGAACCCATGGCGCAGCGTGTCCGTGACTGCGCAGAGATCTCGGGGGTATCTGTCGGGGCGGGGCAACACAAGATTTCTCTATTTGCTGATGATGTGCTATTTTTTCTTACGAAACCTGAGTCTTCCTTGGCGGCAGTCCAGGCGGAACTGGCTAAGTATGGGGAGGTCTCCGGGTTCCGGATGAATGTTGTGAAGTCGGAATTGCTTAATGTTTCCCTCACGGATGGGGAGGTTGCTCGGGTGCGGCAGCTTTTCTCTTTTAACTGGGCCCGTAATAGTATTCGTTATCTTGGGGTGCAGATTACCGCGCAGCTGGGGCAGCTATTTTCGGCTAACTATAGACCGGCATGTGCTAACATGTTTAGGGAGTTGGAGAGGTGGGAAAGCTTTGAGGTGTCCTGGCTGGGACGGGTTGCGCTGCTTAAGATGATCGCCCTGCCACGTTTGTTATACTTGTTTATGAATCTGCCTATAAAGGTGCCCCGCTCTTTCCTGAAAAAGATCCAAGCTAGGTGTTTAAAGTTTGTATGGCGCGGGAGGAGGAGGCCGAGAGTGGCGTGGAATGTTTTGTGCGCACCTAAGTCAGAGGGGGGGATGGGGCTACCGTTGTTTTCCCCGGTACTACGAGGCAGCCCGGGTGCGGGAGGCCTTTGAATGGGCACTCCGTGAGGACGCGGAGTGGGTGACTCTTGCAGGGCTGCCTTGCGGAAGCCAGTCACGTTGGCCGCTTTACTGTGGGTGAAGGGGGGCGGGGAGCTGGTGGAGAACCCCTTTCTGCGGTTAACCCTGGGCTATTGGCGCAAATGGCATTCAAAGTGGTATGGAGGGCTGGGTGCTTCTAAATTTGTACCACTGGTGGGTAACCTTGACTTCCCACCTGGGCTTCAAGACCCCGCCTTTGCTCGGTGGGCTGGGCAGGGGTTGCAATATGTGGGCCAGTTTCGGGATGGGGGAGAGTGGGTTACTTTTGAGGATTTGGTGAGCGGATTTCAGCTCCGTCCCACTGACCGTTTTCGTTATCTGCAGGCGCTCCACTATTCCCAATCTTTGGGGAAGGGAGGGTTAGGCGAGCAGGGGGAGGCTGTTGATGAGCTCCTCTCCAGGGGGCAGGTTAAAGGGCTGATTTCTGCCTTGTACAAGTTAATGGACTTAACGACTTGTGCCGCCTGGGCCCACCGGCGGGCCTGGCAGTACGATCTGAATCGCTCTTGGGAGGGTCCACAGTGGCAGGGGATTTGCAAGGGATTGCTGACTGGCGTTGTGGCCAGCAACATCTTGGAGCATAACTATAAAATGCTGTACCGGTGGTACCTTACCCCGTTGCGATTACAGAGGTGGGTGGGAGGCCAGGCACTCTGTTGGCGGAATTGTGGGGGAGTGGGCTCCTTTTTGCACATCTGGTGGGAATGCCCTGTCATTCAGAGAACATGGGTGGAGGTGCAGGATTGGTGTGGTTGCATTGTTGGGCGGGCGGTGCCCTGGGGTCCGTGTATGGCACTTCTCAATGTGGGGAGTGACTCTCTTTCTGGAGACCTGGCAGGGTGGTGTGGCATTCTTTGTACTGCGACCCGCCAATGCATTGCTCGACACTGGAGGAGTGCTGAGCCGCCCCCCCTCTTGGTGGTCCAGAACCAGGTTGCTCAACTCTATTTGATGTATCGTCTCACTGCGCTGAGGGTTAAACGGCCCTGCGCTTTCAAGCTGTCTGGGACCGGTACTCTGAGTGGTGTAAGGGGTCTCAGGGTTAGTGGTTTACGCTTACTGTACTTGTGGCGCCAGGCCTGTTGTTCTGTGTGCGTGGTATTGAGTCTTCGATTGTACTGTGGCAGTTCTGCGGGGGGGGGGGGGGTCTGGGAGTTTTTGGGGATCCATGGTTGTGTCTGTTTATCTTTTTTGTATTGTGGCCTTTGGGTCTACTGCTGGATAAATAATAAAGGAAAAAAAAAAAAATATATATATATATATTGTGAAAGTGTTTATTGAGGTTAATATGGGTCTGCTGCTAAGAGCCAGTAGATTATCCTCAAAGAAATTACCTCACTGAAGTAGAGGAAAATAAATTTTGCAATACAGGCAGAGGTCAGAAGCCTTAATGGCTAGAATTAATTCCAGAAGAGGTTGGACTTTGGAGGAAAAGCTAAAGCTTCTGCAGGCCAAAGTTTAAAGCTCTTTTTCCTTGGAGCAGAATAAGGCTCTAGGAAAGAGGAGATAAATCTAACTGGTTTGGACGAAAAGGTAGAAATACCCCTTGCAGAAAAAGGCTGGGTCTTTAAGACCCCTTTATCCAAACGAAAGAAAAAAAAACTTTTGTGGTAGGCGGTGTAGCCTCCAATTTCTTGAAGATCAATAATGTCTTCCCTAAGTGATGTCACTTAGGATAATGACTTTACATGGAGAGCTTCAGATGTAACGTAACGGGAAAGGTTATGGTAAAAGAAGGTATTTTCTAATTACCATAGAAATTGGTTGTCCATTTAAACTCGTATGGTATGCTGGAACAGCATCAATATGGACAGTCACAAATCTTTCAAAGTCAGATATATCTCTATCTATCTCTATCTATCTCTATCTCTATCTATCTATATATATATATATATATATATAGAGAGAGAGAGAGAGAGAGAGAGAGAGAAAGAGAGATTCACTTAAATAACAAGAATGGGTAAGACCTGCTTGAGAATATGGATGGAGAATCTCTTTCTGGTTATAAGTGGAGAGCCATGGAGAAGGTTTCATGGAAACCAGTGGAATGCTCTTACTTATAAGGAGAGGTCTAGATTTTTTTTTTTTTTAAAGTATAGTAGCTGGAGAAGACGACGCAATATAAGGGGATACCATGTTTGCCCCTCTATGAGGGCAATATGAGTATCATGCGTTATTTGTTCAGCATAAGCTTCAATGAAGTTTTGGGAATTAGAAGGAAAACAGTAGACAAGGAGTGACTGCAGTGAAAAAGAATGCATCCCTGTTGTAAGAGTTCCACTGGAGATGTGGAACAACCAAGGGAATTGAGCAATTCTTTATGTTTTCACGTGGTCTAAGCCCTGGTTCCTTTTCCTCAAAGGAAATTTTAAGGATAAGAGTAGGAAAAAACAAGTCATGTAAGAGCATGACTGGGCAAAGCCCTTTTAACCATCTAGAAGCTACCTACTAGGAATGGCTCTGACGCTCTCTCTAGCAAAGGCCCATAGTTGCAGAGCTTTTTTGTATAATTGCAGAGAGCATGTTGCAGGTTGCTTAAGTGAGATCTGGTTGTTTAATTGCCAGTGTGCAACCTAATCTATTCTGTTGAAGCAAAAAAGAATTGAAGATGGCTAAGAATAGTAGACAGGCCGGTTGCCTGCAATGATAAATGGTCCAAGTGGGTTGTGGAACTTCTCTTGGAATTATCTGTTAAGGCAGCAGAAAAAGTTAGGTCCTATAGATTAGAAAAGGACCAACAGACATAATTAGGAGTGGTAAAACTCAATTACTGTCTGATAAGCTGTCTTAAAAGAAATATTTGAGAAGATTGTAAAGGGGAAGAAAACTCTGTATAGAAACCAGTTACTGGAGTAGGTATTGAAGAAAACCTATGGGCTCAAAAAGTAAGCCCTCCAGTTGAATAGTATCACTTTTAGAGACTAAATGTCCCGACTAAGAGGGATAGAAGTAATACAGAGTTGAGAAGACTTACAATTTGGTAAGTCCCTGAAAAGGTGAAGCCCCCTTGCAGTCCAAAACTAAGAGATATCCTCGTACAGGAAAAACTGTCAAGGTGAAGGACATAGCCTACCTTGTTGTTAGTTGTTACTCCTCTTTTTTCTTCAAAAAGGAGAGGAGAACCCTGTTACCTGTAGGGCATGATTGTCCTCAATAGCTCTTGGAGCTAAAAGAATGGATTTCTCTTGTGGCAAGAGATTCATGCCTAGAGTCGAGGATTGAGTCAGTGTATCACTGATATCTCAGTAAGGATGAGATGAACTGTAGATGCTTCTTTTGATAAGAAGTAGGTTACTGGTTCTAAACCTCAAATAGGAAAAAGAGATTTAATGAATAAAATATCAGAAACCCTGCGACTGCTGGGTTTGCTGAGCCTGTTGAGGTTTTGATTTTCTTAGCCTGGTTTGATGTTGCCTTTCTTTGGAAACATCTGCATGATGGGTAGAAGATGGATAAAAACTTTTTCCCCTTGTTATTGTTATTTGTTGTTAATGTCGTTAAGTGCCGTCGAGTCGGAGTCGACTCATGGCGACCCTCTGGATAGCTATCCTAAATTGTGTTCGGTCTTCAGTCAGGCGGCTCATTGTTGACAGACTGGTACCCGTAGCTGCTGTTATTGTATCGATCCATCTCATTGCTGGCCTTCCTCTTTTGCGTTGACCTTCTATCTTGCCAAGCATAATGTCTCTCTCTAATGATCTCTCTCTTCGCATGATGTGTCCAAAGTATGAAAGTCGAAGTCTTGTCATCTGAGCTTCTAAAGAAAGCTTAGGTTTGATCTCCTCTAGTACCGACTGGTTTGTTCTTCGGGCAGTCCATGGTATACACAGTATTCGCCGCCAGCACCATAATTCAAAGGCATCAATTTTCTTCCTGTCTATCTTTTTCACTGTCCAGCTTTCACATCCATATGATGTTATTGAAAATACCATGGCTTGAACAAGTCGAATCTTTGTATGGAGAGAGACATCTCTGCTCTTGAGAATCTTATCTAGGTCTTTCATAGCCATTCTGCCAAGAGCAATGCGTCGTCTGATTTCTTGACTGCTTGTTGCTTCTATATTGATAGTTGATCCAAGTAGGTTAAAGTTGTTCACAATTTCAATTTCTTCTCCTTCAACGATGAACCTGTTGATTATGCCAGTTGTCATGATCTTTGTCTTCTTTACATTAAGGTGCAGGCCCATTTTGAGACTATGTTCTTTGATTGTGAGAAGCAAATGTTTCAGATCATCTTCACTTTCAGCCAGTAATGTGGTATCATCAGCATAGCGAAGGTTGTTGAGTCTTCCAACAATCTTCACACCTCTGTTGTCTTCATACAATCCTGCTTCTCTGATGATTTGTTCTGCATATAACTTAAATAGGTAGGGGGAAAGTATGCAGCCTTGTCTTACACCTTTGCTTATTTTAAACCATTCTGTTTCTCCTTGTTCCGTTCGAACTGTTGCTTCTTGATCAATGTACAGATTGCGCAAGAGAACGATCAGGTGTTCTGGTATACCCATGCTTCTTAATGTGGCCCAGAGTTTCTCATGGTTTACACAGTCAAAAGCCTTGCTAGTCGATAAAGCACAAATAGATATCCTTTTGGTATTCTTTAGTTTTTTCAAGGATCCATCTCACATCCGCAATGATGTCTCTTGTTCTTTGCCCTTTCCTGAACCCTGCTTGCACTTCAGGTATTTCTTGTTCCAGGTATGGTTGTAGTCTTCTGAATAATCTTCAGTAGAATCTTGCTGGCATGTGGGATCAGAGTGATTGTGCGATAATTTCCACAGTCAGTTGGATCACCTTTCTTTAGTATTGGTATAAACACAGATCTTTTCCAGTCAGTTGGCCATGATGTTGTCTTCCATATTTCTTGGCAGAGCCTTGTAAGGTAACAGCTGCATCAGATTGCTGCAATACTTCTATGGGAATGCTATCAATGCCTGGTGCTTTGTTCTTTGATAAGGCTTTCAATGCTGCTTCAACTTCTTCTTTCATCACCAATGGTTCCCGATCATAAGGTACAGGTTGAAACGGCTGTTGGTCCACTTGATCTTTATCATATAAAAACTCTGTATATTCCTTCCACCTTTTCTTGATCTTCTCAGCATCATTCAACATAGAACCTTGAGCATCTTGTAACATTCCAATTCGAGGCTGGAACTTTTTCTTTAACTCTCGTAGCTTTAGGAAAGCCGATCTTGTTCTTCCTCTAATAGTTTCTGCTTCTATTTCCTTGCAAGTGTCATTGTAGTACTTTTCCTTGTCCTGTCTTGCTGCACTTTGGAAATCTCTGTTGAGTTCTGCGATTGTCTTTATTTATTTATTTATTTTATTTTTCTTATATACCGCGCTATTCTGCATCAGTGCGGTTTACATTGAACAAACTGAAATTACATTGAACAGGGTATTATAACTTGGAGATAACTATTTTACAGGGAACATGGGCTATGGAGGGTTAAGTGGTTTGCCCAAGACCAGAAGGAGCACCTGTGGGACTAGAAACCCCAGTCCTTCCGGCCCAAGGTTGCTGTCCTCTAGTAGATTGTCTTTCTTTCTCCTCTGGCTTTAGCTTCTCGGTGTTTCTGGGCAATTTTCAGAGTTTCTTCCGTCATCCATTTTGGCCGTTTTTGCTTTTTCACCTTTTGTAGACACTTCTCGCTTTCTTCCAACACAACCTTCTTGATGTCATTCCATAACTCTTCCGGAGCTCTGTCACTTGTATCTAAAGCAGCAAATCGATTTTGCAGGCAGTCTTTAAATTCCAGTGGTATATTCTCAGGGTCATATTTTGCTGCATTCATGAGTGGTTTGCTCTTTTTCAACTTTAGCTTGAGTTTGCATACTAGTAGTTGATGATCTGTACCACAGTCAGCTCCAGGTTTTGTCTTTGTTTACGTTACAGAGCTTTTCCATCGTTGACTTCCGCATATGTAGTCAATTTGATTTTTATATAATCCATTGGGTGAAGTCCATGTGTACAGTCGCCGCTTGTGTTGCTGGAAGAAGGTGTTTGAGATGAATAGATCATTGGTCTTGCAGAATTCTATCAGTCTTTCTCCAGCTTCATTTCTGTTGCCAAGTCCATATTTTCCAACTACTTTGCCTTCTGCTTTGTTGCCAACTTTTGCGTTCCAGTCACCCATGACTATCAGGATATTCTGTTTGCATGTTCTGTCAATTTCAGCTTGTACTTGTTCATAGAACTCTTCAATTTCATTCTCTTCTGCAGCTGTTGTTGGGGCATATACTTGAATTATAGTTGTGTTGATAGGCAATCCTCGTAGAAGAATAGAGATTAAGCGTTCGCTGACTGCATTGTATTTCATTACAGTTCTTGCAAGTTTCTTCTTTATTATAAATGCAACACCATTTCTTCTTTGTCTTTCATTTCCAGCATAGTAGACCATGTGATCATCTGATTTAAAGTGCCCCATGCCAGTCCATTTCAGTTCGCTGACACCCAACAGATCAAGTTGTACACGTTCCATTTCATTCTTGACCACCTCCAACTTCCCTTGGTTCATGCTTCGTACGTTCCATGTTCCAATGTGTAAGACATCTTTACAGCTTCTGACTCTCATTTCATGCGCAGCTACATCAGCAGTCAGACTTCCCGAGGGCTTTGATCCAACCACATCATAAATGCTGGCTTTACTCTGAAAAGTCTTCAGCTCTTCCCCAGTAGCTAGTTGAGTGCCTTCTGACCTGGGGGTCTCATCTTCCAGCACCATAGCACAATTTGTTTTGTTGTAACTATCCATTGGGTTTTCATGGCAAGATACAGAAGTAGATTGCCGGGCCTTTCTTCCGCGCAGTTTAAGTTTGGTGTTGTTGCCGTTGTCACAAAAATGTGATCCTCCGCCGTCAACACGGTCCCATTCTGCTGCTGCCCAGATGGGTGGTTTGTCTTGGTCTGGCACCTCAGCTGAGACCTGTCCATCTTGGGAGACCCTGCCAGTAGTTAAACTACCGATAGTTTAGCTCTCAGCATCACTGATGCACGCAAGCCCTCACAGCACGACAAGCTGCAAACCAAGTGAGAGTTTTTCCCCTTATGGGGATAAAGTTTGTTAACAACAACAACAGGAGAGCTTTTAGTAGCTGGGATAGAGGAAAGTTTTGACAATCCTCTGAAAGCAACAATATCAGTGTTTAACTGATTAGCTTGGAATAAAGCATCCTTGTTAAAGAGATTTTCACCAACACAAGGAGTATTTCCCAGCCTTTCTTGTACCCATTTGTCCAAGTCTGAAGCCTGGAGCCAGGCCATGCGTCATGCCCCTATGGCTATAGCAGAAGTTCTGCTAATAGACTCAAAACAGTCCAGGGAAGCACGATTAAGGAACTTAGAGACATTTTGAGCATGACTGACTAATAAGAAATAGTCTGCTCTTTAATGTTCTTGAAGAAAAGGGTTCAAAAGCTTTAAGTTCTTTGTGACCTCTTCAAGAGATAATCCCATATAGAAAATATTTGAGATAATTCTTGCTGAAAGCATAGACGCCTGGAACATCGACGTCCAAAGGCATCTAAAGTCCTAGGCTCACGACCTGGCGGATAAGAAGAGTGCTTCTTTGCACTCTTAATATGCCTCATTGCTGATTCTACAACGATAGAATGATGATGAAGTTGAGTCTTTTGAAAACCTGGAGAAGGTGGCACCTTGTACATAGTGTCAAGTGTCTTAGAATGTGGGGATACCGTTAAAGGAGTTTCCCACATTCTTAATAGTAGATCCTGTAAGATCTGATGCAAAGGAAGCATAATTCCCTCCTTTGGAATCCAGGGGGATTGCAGAGTCTCTGAATCTCCTGGTATGGATTCTCCAGGTATAGAAATGGCATGTAACTTTGCCATATCAAGCAGAAAAGCTTGAAAAGAAATCTTCCCTGAGGACCCCCTAAAATGAAGGGTAAAGGCTAGAATTGTTGAGAATTCAGCCTTGGCACAGATGGATTCATCCCAGTCATCGAGATCAGAAGACTTGAAAGGATGAAGCATCGGATTTTCTTTAAAGCGATGTCTTCGGTACCGGCCGAGGTCGGTACCGAGACGAGTCGGTACCGAATCCTCCATGCTAGAGAGCGATTCCAGGCTCGCATCGAAGGAAGCGAGTCTGTCGAAGCAAGCATGGACAGTACCGACATCGGTGCCGATGTTGATACCGGTACCGAAGGCGATACCGATACTCGAGGAACGGTGTGCAGCAACTCTAGCGGTACCGAAGTAGCTGAGCGCTAGACTACGCTCATCGGTGAGGAGTGTTTCATCCATTACCATAGCCGATGCCGGGGTGTCGGTACCGCTCGAAGCGGCCACAACCACCGAGCATGGCCCAGGTATGTTCATCGAGGTAAGAACCCCTGGAACAACCTGAAGCCCCGTTAATGCTTTGCAGCCCGAAGACTCTCGCTGGGGCTTTATTGCCAAATTGTCCTCGAGGGCAACGCCAGAGGCATCTCGATGCTTAGGAGATGATCTACCACTCGAGGACTGGCTAGTCTTTACAGACTTTTGTTTGGTTACCTGATCCTGTGAAAAAGAAGATATTCTGGCTGGTGACATCAAGTCCGATGTGTACCGGGTATCGAGTTGTGCTCGATCCTGAAGACTTCTTCTGTTTGAGCTCCAGCAGGAGAGACACTCCAGTGGGCAATGGTCAGGACCTAAACATTTTAGACACCAAATATGAGTGTCTAAAAATATATTTGTACCACCACACTTTGAGCATTTCTTAAGGATAGTGGCCGGCTTTTCCATAAAGGAAGGATAGAGGCCTAGTGGCCTAGAAACCATCAGGCACTAAACAGGAAAATATTCCATAGAGAAGAGACATTTTTTAGTAAAAGAAAGAAAAACACCGGCGGTACTGGTGACGTCGAGGGAAGGCAGACGCGACCACAAGAAAGAAAGAATAAAAAGAAGAATTTTCTGCGGTGACAGGAATACGTCCTGCCGGCTCCGCGGAAAACTGATAAGAGGGAAGTGAATGGGCGGGAAGGCAACGCGCATGCGTGTGGGATGCTCCCAAAAGCTTTCTTTTTGAATGCTGGGGAGCACTCCCGCACAAGCTCCGTCGGTACCGATGACCCATATGTGAAGACTCATTCCTGCTTGTTCCTGGAGATAATCAAATGCGTCTCTCTTCCTTTACCATTAACACATTGTTGCTCTAATCATTTTGTTGAATTATTAATATATTATAGGCCTCTGCAATATGTTTTTATTTTAAAAATACTTATTTAAACCACAATAATTAATCACAACAAGTAACAATAACTGATTTCAAAATTATGATGATTTTGTAGTCAAATCACTAATATGAAATAAAATTTTTTCTATCTTTGTTGTCTGACCAATTTATTCTCTGATCATGCTGGTCCCGATCTGAGGCTTCTGCTTTCCTGTCTTCTCTTAGCTCTCTTTCTGTGGTATATGGTCCATCTGCCATTTCTTATCTCTTTCGTTTTCTTCACTTCTTTCCATCAGCCTATTTCCAGTCTCAGTAATCCTCCCCAGTTTCAGCCCCTTTCCAGTCCTCATGCCCAGTACCTTCCAATGTCAACTTGCATTCCCATGACTGCCACTGGTGTCCATTCCCTTCCAGTCCCCCTCCTTCCCCACTGACCAGTCCCTTCTAGTACAAATACCATGGCAGCCCCTCTCATATCCACTCCCTTACAGTTCCATTCTCCCATCCCTTGTATCAGCCCACTTGTGGTTTTAGCCCCCAGTTTTCTTCCAGGGCCAGCAGCTCTATCCTCCCCGCCCCCCAATCAGCTCACTTCTAGTGCTAATCCCCCCTCAACCCCATTACCAGTGCTAGCCTCCCCTAATCAGCCCAATACCAGTCCTAGCCCCCATCAGCTCATTACCAGTCCTAGCCTCCATTAATCAGCTCATTTCCAGTGCTAGTCCCCCCCTCAACCCCATTACCAGTGCTAGGCTCCCCTAATCAGTCCATTTCCAGTCCTAACCTCACCGATCAGCTCATTTCCAATGCTAGACCCCCATCAGTCCATTACCAGTCCTACCCCCCCTTGATAAGTCCATTCCCAGTCCTAGCCTTCCCTAATCAACCCATAGTGGAGTGGAGGAGTGGCCTAGTGGTTGGGGCAAGGTACTTCAGGCCGGAAGGTCGGGGGTTCAAATCCCACTAGAGGACAGCAACCTTGGGCCGGAAGGACTGGGGTTTCTAGTCCCACAGGTGCTCCTTGTGGTCTTGGGCAAGCCACTTAACCCTCCATAGCCCATGTTCCATGTAAAATAGTTATCTCCAAGTTATAATGCCCTGTTCAATGTAATTTCAGTTTGTTCAATGTAAACCGCACTGATGCAGAATAGCACGGTATATAAGAGAATGTAAATAAATAAATAAATAACCAGTCCTAGCCCCCCCCCCATCTGCCCATTACCAGTGCTAGCTCCCCCATCAGCCCATTATAATCCTAACCCGCACTGTCTCTCGCCTGTCCAGCATTTATCCCGTCTGTCCAGTATGTCCCCGTCTCTCCCCTTTGTCCATGCCAGCCCCCTCCCTCCATGTCAGCCCCCCTCCCTCCATCAATCCATATCAGCCCCCATCCTTCCTTCTGACCATGTCAGCCTCCATCCATCCCTCCCTCCATGTCAGCCCCCATCCTTCCATCTGTCCATGTCAGCCCCCCTCCCTCCATCCATCCATCCATATCAGCTCCCTCCCTCCATGTCAGCCCCCCTCCGCCCATGTCAGCCCCCTCCCTCCATCCCTCCATGTCAGCCCCCCTCCGCCCATGGCCGCCCCACCTGTCAATGTCAGCCGTGTTGCAGGTTCCCTGCCCCCTCATCCCCTCTCCCCATGTCTGCCTCCCTTCTAATGCAGCCGCAGCTCCCTGCCTCTTAGGGAACCGTGGCTGTGCCTGTAAAATCGTTGTGGAGCCCTTCCTGTCTCAAAGGGCTCCATGCAGCATTGTCCCGCCTCCAAAGGAAGTTGTTTACCACTTCCTTTGGAGGCGGGACAATGCTGCACCGAGCCCATCGAGACAGGAAGGGCTCCGCAACGATTTTACAGGCACAGCCACGGTTCCCTAAGAGGCAGGGAGCCATGGCTGTAGAAGGAGGCGGTGAGTTTGCCGCTGCCAAGAAGCAGACTCGGCAGCGGCAGCAACTTGTGCGCGTCCTAAATTTTTATTTTTTTTTTTTAACTTGGTGGAGACTAAGCGACCCCCGCTAAATCCTGTGGCGACCCCCATGGGGGTCACGACCCACAGGTTGAGAACCGCTGCTATAGAACCTTTTATAAGGCCTGTCGGACACCAGGGCCTGCAGCTCACTCACTCATCGAGCCGATGTGAGTGCCACTAAGAAAACTACCCTAAAAGAAAGGTAGCGCTGATGACAGGTGGACATCGGCTCAAAAGGCGGCCGAGTAAGCCGCCCTAAAACCACATTCAAATCCCACTCGGTCGCCGGGGGGGGGGGGGGGGGGCGGACCAAAGGCTTCAGAAGAAGTAGGCCTTTCAAGAACCTAGCCACCAAAGGATGAGCGGAGAGAGGCTTCCTTTCCACTGGGAAATGGTTTGCTGCAAGGGTGCTGAGGTGCACTTTGACGGAATTGGACTGAAGGCCCAACTCCAAAAGGTGGAGAAGATATTGCAGTACCACTGCAACCTGGCAGGAGAAAGGGTTCACCTTCTGTTTCTCACACCACAACCCAAACCTACGCCATTTGAATGCTTAAGTCTGTCTAGTTGACAGCCTCCTTGAGGCCAGCAAGACCTCTTCCACGTCTTTTGGAAGAAGGCGTGGTGCAAGCACTAACCTTTCAGCCGCCATGCCATCAGGTTGAGGGAACTGAGATTGGGGTGCAGAAGACTGCCCCCCTCCTGGGACAGGAGGTTCGGAGAGGACCCCAAAGGAATGGGGGACGACTCTGCTAGCTGAAGTAGAAGCGGAAACCAGGATTGTCTCGGCCACCTGGGGCTTTCAGGATGACCGAGGCCCTGTCCTGGAGAACCTTGAATAAAGTTTTGGCCACTAGAGGTGTAGGGAGAAACGCAATGAGGAGGCCCACAGACCAGGATATCAGAAACACGTCAGCAGCTACCCTGTTTCGGTGTGGCTGCCTGGAGCAGAAGTGGGGCAACTGGTGATTTTGTGGACTTGCGAACAGGTCCACTACTGGCTGTTCCAGGTCTGAAAAAGCCATTGGACTATTTTCTTGTCCAGCTGCCACTCGTGGGGCTGAAGGATCCTGCTTAGTCTGTTGGCTAAGTAGTTGTCCTGGCCTGGCAAGTACACTGCTTTGAGGTGCATGCCATGTTGGACTGCAAAGGAGCACAGATCCAGGGTCTCTTGACACAGTAGGAGGAACCCCGTGCCCCCTTGTTTGTTCACACAGAACATGGCTACTTAGTTGTCTGTCTGTATCAATACCGGCTGGTGGGCCAGAGTCTGACAGAAGACTCGCAGAGCCAAACGGATGGCACGACGTTCCAGAAAATTAATTTGTTGCGTGCTCTCATTGAGAGACCACACACACTGAGTACAGAGACCCTGGCAATGGGCCCCCCAACCCAGCAAGGATGTATCCGTGGTTAGAATTCTTGTGTGACGAGGAGCCTGGAAGGGCATCCCCGCCTCCAAGTGTGATGGATGAAGCCACCACTCCAAGGACTGCACCAGTCTCCAGGATACTTTGATTCTGTCTGAGGCAGCCTGTGGCCTGTGCCCACTGATCTCTGAGGCTCCACTGAGCTGTGTGCATATGGAGGTGGGCACATGGCCTGTAGAGGCCATGTGCCTGTGGAGGCGCAGAAAGTGCCTTGCTGATGTCTGAGATCGGCAACTTATTTGCCTTGCCAGGGCCAGAAGCCTGTTCGCCCTGTTTGTTGGCAGGTAGGCCCTTGCCTGCAGAGTATCTAGTCTTGCCCCTATGAATTCCAGTTGTTGAGTGGGCACTAGGCTGGACTTGGGACAATTTATCACAAACCCTAGGTGCTGAAGCACCTGGATGGTGCGGTGTGGCCTGGTGGACCTCCATGGCTGAAGTGGCTCTCACGAGCCAGTTGTCCAGGTAGGGGAAGATGCAGTCTGAGGAAGGCAGCCACTACCTCCAGGCATTTTGTGAATACCCTGGGAGCGGAGGCCAGGCCGAAGGGAAGTACCCTGTACTGGTAGTGATTGCCTCCCACCTCAAAGCGTAGATATTGCCTGTGGTCTGGGTGTATCAGGATGTGTGTCTACACATTATTTAGGTCTAAGGAGCATAGCCAGTCTCCCTGGCAGAGGTAAGGCAGCAATATTCCAAGGGAGAGCATCTTGAACTTCTCCCTCACCAGGAATTTGTTGAGGTTGCGCAGGTCGAGGATGGGTCTGAGGCCTCCTGTCTTTTTTGATACCAGAAAGTACCTGGAGTAGAAGCCCTTTCCTTGCAGGTGGTGGGGCACCGGTTCTACTGCCTGATCCTCAAGAAGACCTGTTAACTCCTTTAAAAGGTGGTCCCGGTGAAGAGGAGACCCGAGAGGCTCTCCTGGAAAATAAGGAGGAGGCACCTGGGATAAATGAAGGAGAAAGCCTTGATGGACTATCTGCAGTACCCAGTAATCGGTGATGATGGCTGCCCACCTGTGGGCATACAGAGTTAGCCTTCCTCCTGTGGTGAGAGGGGCTATGCTGGAAGAGTCAAAAAACACTACCAGGCTGGGCCAGAGTCGGTGCCTGGGGTTTGGGGGCATTCTGCTTACGTGGGCCATGCCCCTGTCTCTTGGTCTGCTGCCCCTGTTGGGGAGCTGGGGAGACCTGAAAAGAGTAGCAGCTCCAGTAAGCGGTACCCCTTCCTCCAGTAAAAGGGCTTTTTACCCGAGCCCTTCTTTATGGAAGGGGCAGAGGTCTTCTTTGAGAGTCGTGTCCTGATCATGTACTCGGACTCTATCTCAGCAGCCTTGTCGGTCATGGGCTTGCCAAAGAGGTTCTCTCCCTGGCAGGGGACATCAATCAACTAGTCCTGAACCCATTGCTCGAGGTCAGACTATTGTAGCCAAGCCTGGCGGCGTGCACCGATGCCTGCCGCAGCTACCCGGGCCGCCGACTCAAAGCCATCATAGGCCGCGCGAGTCATGAACTTCAAACACTCATGGACCCCAGTGGACAGACTCTTGAAGCACTGCAAAGGTCCCTCGGAGCGTCCAGCCGAGAACCCGGCGAGTTCCTTCGCCAGGTCCCTCAGGTACATGCCCATGTACAGCTGGTATGCCTGGATCTGACATGTCAGCATAGATCCTTGGAAGCACTTCCTGCCGAAGGCGTCCAATTTGCAGGCCTCCCTGCCAGGAGGCACTGAGGAGTGCGTCTTCTGGCTCTTCAGCCTGCGCATGGCCAATTCCACAACCATAGAGTTGTGAGACAATTGTGCTTTCTGAAACCCAGGGCTCTTACGGACTCGATAGATGGAATTGATCCACCTGCTGACCACCGGCGTCGATGCCGGTGTCGCCCACATGTGAAGCATGAGTCTCTCCAGGATCAGAGGCATGGGTACAGTAAGGGCCTCCCCCGAGGGGGAGAATCATACTGGATGATCTCGAGCTCCTCGGCTCGAGGATCCTCCTTGGACTCCACAGGGAATGCCAAAGCCTTTGACATGTTCCTCACGAAGTCCAAGAACCTAGTGTCCTCCGGAGGGGACCTTCTCCGAGGCTTGGACATTGGGGAATCGGACGGGACGTCCCTGTGCCAGCGGCTATCCGGGGACTCTTCCTCCTCTGTCTCCCACCCGAAAGCCTCTGAGGAGTAATTGAGGGGGTCCGGCTTCGAGGGCCCCAGTCTCGACCGACGTCAATGACCTTGGCCCCAAACGGGAGGTTGAGGGAGACCTTGGCCGAGGATAGACTCAAGATCGCATGGTTTGGAGGATCGGCTCGGCCTCTGGGGTCGACTTGGACGTCAGTAGCCCAGTGGTCGGGATAGATGGACCGGTAAGGCCGGCTATCAATGCCCGCTGCTGCTCCATGAAGGTAGATATGCTGTGCGCTCCAGGGCCACCATTCTGAGACTAAGCTCAGAAGGCTCCGCAGCCCCCGAGTCAGGTCCCGACGGCTACGACAAGAACCGGTACTTGCCTTGGCTGTTCTGTATCTCTTCGAGGAAGCTTCGCTAGGTGCTCCATCTCCAAGGATCCGGGCCGGCGCTCAAGACTCCGCGACCGATCCCGGGCAGGACCTGGCCCTTCGGAGCTGTCCACCGAGGCTGCCTTCGAGGATTTTTTCTTCCTCTGGTGTTCCCGTGAAAGAGACCCCTCCCCGAGTATCCTCTACGATACTCGGGCTCGAAGTGCTCCCCCTGAGATATAGAGGGGCTTCAGACAAGGACCGGGCTCGTGAAGGCACAGACTCAGCAAAAATCGTATCATGTTGCTGCTGGCAGCTTCTCAGGGCCTTCGAGGACATTTTCCTGCACGGCCCACAGACCTTCGGGTTGTGGTCAGGCCGAGGCATCAGAGACAGCAGTTATGTGTATCGGTGAGGAACAACAGTTTTGTACACCGATCACATTTTTTGAACCCGCTGGCAGCCATCGGGGAAAAAAGGGCCCCTGCAAGGTCAAAGCCTCGGGCTGCCAATGAAAAAGAAAAAGAGCGTGAACGCTAGTCATGAAGGACAAAAATGAAAATGTCAAACGGACTCAACACCGATGTACCGAGCAGAAGGCGGAAAGAGGAACCGGTGTCGATTCGGTAAGAAAAAAAAATAAATGTCTTCACTTTTAGCACTTTTTTCGCGGTGACACGAGGACAACGTCCAGAGGCTCCGTGGAAAAAAGGAGACTGAGCAAGATGGCACCCTTGGGCAGGAAGGGTACCACGCATGCATGATGCAATTCCCAAAGGCTTTCTTTGAAAGCTGGGGATTTGCTCCGCACGATGGCTTCGTCGGCGCCGACGTCACCCCTATGTGAGGACTGACTTAATGCTTGTTCCCGGAGAAACCATTTTAGACATAGTCCTTAGTGGTACACAAGATCTGGTGCAAGACAAAGGTGTTGGGGCCACTTGGCAATAGTTATTATAGCATGATCGAGTTTGATTTCATAAATGGAGGAAGGACAGCAAAGAAAGCCACAGTACTGCCTTTTAACTTTCAAAAGGTAGACACTGATAAAATGAGTAAAACAATTAAGAAAAAACTAAAAGGAGCAGGAGCAAAGTTTAAAGATTTGCATCAAGCATGGACTTTGTTTAAAATACTATCTTGGAAGCCCAGACCAGGTGTATGCCACGCTTTAAGAAAGGTGGAAGGAAGACCACAAAACTGCCATCATGGTTTAAAGGTGAGCTCAGAAAGGCTGTTGTAGCCAAAAAAAGAATCTTTCAGGAAATGGAAAAAGGAGTCAAATGATGAAAATTGGAAACAAAAGCACTGTCAATTTAGATACAAGGTATTGATAAGGCAGACAAAGAATTTGAGTAGAAGCTTTTTGTGGAAGCAAAAACGCATAAAGTTTTCTTCAAGTACATTTGAAGCAAAAAACCTGCGAGACTGTCATTTGGACCATTAGATGATAGAGGGATATAAGGGGGCACTAAGAGGGGACAAGGCCATAGCAGAGAGACTGAATTCTTTGATTCGGTATTTACTGAAGACGTAGGGAAGTTACCCATGACTGAAATGGTATTTAAAGGTGATGCATCTGAAGAATTTAAAGAAATATTGATAAACTGGGCAGATATATTACAACTATTTGATAAACTAAACACTAGCAAATCACTTGGACCGGATGGTATATACCAGAGGGTGTTGAAAGAACTGAAATATGAGACTGCAGACCTACTATTAGTAATCTGTGAACTATGATTAAAATCATCTATAGTACCTGAAGATTGGTGAATTGTGGATCAGGAACTGGTTAAAAGACAGAAAGCAGAGGGTAGGGCTGCATGGCAAATTTTCCCAATGGAAAAAGGTGAATAGTGGAGTACCCCAGGGATCTGTGCTGGGTCCCCTGCTTTTTAACATATTCGTTAATGAACTGGAAATGGGAACAATAAGTGAGTTAGTAAAACTTGCAGATGAGAAAATTATTCAAAGTTGTTAAAACCCAAAAGGATTGTGAAAAATTGAAAGAGGACCTTGAACTCGTAAATTGGAAGACTGGATGTTCAACAGCAAATGAAATTTAATGTGGACAAGTGCAAAGTTATACATCTAGGAAAGAACAACCCAAACTATGGTTATATAATGCAAGGTTCCACATTAGGAACCACCACCTGAATAACATTTAAGTGTCATCATGGATAACACATTGCGGCGGCCAAGAAAGCAAATAAAATGCTAAGAATCAGAAGGAAAGGTATAGAGAATAAAACAAAGGATATTATAATGCCTCTGTATCATTCCATGGTGTGACCGCACCTTGATTATTGAGTGCAATTCCAGTCACCATTTCTTAAAAAGGAAATAGTGGAATTAGAAAAGGTATAGAGAACAGACACCAAAATGATAAAGGGGATGGAAGGATACCCCCTATGAGGAGAGGCTTAAAAGGTTAGGGCTCGTAAACCTGGAAAAGACATGGCTGAGGGGAGATATGATAGAGGTCTATAAATTAATGGAGTGGAACTGGTAAATGTAGATCGATTCTTTACAGCATCAAAAGTACGTTATCAGAATATAGAAAGACTAGGGGACATGCAATGAAGCTACAGTTTAACCAGTTTAAGACTTATAGGAGAAAATAATTTTTCACTCAACACATAATCAAACTCTGAAATTCGTTACTGGAGGTAGTAAAAGCTGTTAGTGTAGCTGGGTTTCAAAAAGGTTTGGACAAGTTCCTGAAGGAAAGGTCCATAAACCATTATTAAAGAGTACCAAGGTGCTCTGCTTGCCCCAATACAAGTATCATGGAACCTGTGTGTCTTTTTGGGAAACTGCTAGGTACTTCTGACCTATATTGGCCACTGCTGGAAAATGGGTTTGATGGACCTCGGTCTAACCCAATATGGCATTGCTTAGGTTCTTATGTTCTTACCTATGTCCTCTCCATTTGCTGCCTCTGTCTTACACTGTGACCACTGGATGACCTGCCTGAGAGCATCTTCTGTGGACACAGCTGTACCATCAGGATGTGCATAGAAAAGCAGCAATGGCTGGAAGTGACAGCGGAAACACTTGGAAACTACGTCTTTCCATTTTGTTCCAACCTGAGGAGCAAGTTTAGGAAACACAGGATTTAGCTTTCAGCATATACACACACAAACGCATTAGTATTTGTTCAGTAGATGTACGTGATAAGCCATGACTAAGCCAAAGAATCTGCATGAACTAGATATCTGTAAATCACAAAAGTCAGTGAGCCACTACTATTTAACATGTGTAAAGTGCTACAGAAGCGTATGCAGGGTTATACAAAGACAGAATGCGTTACCAATGCTAATGCAAGAACATTATGTATATAGTTAACAATTCTATTATATAATTTTGCTATATTGTTAATGTACACAGTTGATACTGTTCCATGTAATCTGAATATGTATTGTCTTGTACAATTCATATTGTTCAATGTAAACCGCAATTGATCTGTAGGAAATCACAGTATAAAAATGTAAATAAAATAAATAAAAATATAAGAGACAGGCCCTGCTCATAAGAGCTTACAATCTACTCAAGACAGACAACAACACAACAGGAAAGCACAGTTACTTACCTGTAACAGGTGATCTCTGGGAACAGCAGGAATAAGTCTTCACATATGGGTACGTCAGTACCGATGGAGCCTGCGTGGGAACGCTCCCCAGCATCCAATCAGAAAAATTTTGGGAGCATCCCTCAGCACCTGCGTGCTGCCTTCCCGCCTTTCCAACTGTCTCTCCTCAGTTGAGTTTCATAGCTGATTGAGAGAGAAAGAGGAAAGGAAAGCACAGTTACTTACCTGTAACAGGTGATCTCTGGGAACAGCAGGAATTAGTCATCACATATGGGTACGTCGGTACCGACGGAGCCCGCGCGGGAAAGCTCCCCAGCTTTACAGATTAAAAGCTTTTGGGGCCTCCCACTGCACATGCGCGCTGCCTTCCCGCCTTCCTGACCAGCTCTCGTCAGTTCGAGTTTAAAGCTGAGACAATAGAGAGAGAGGACAGGAAGATAGATAGAGATACAACTCCTAGGGGAGGTGGGTGGGTTGTGATGACTAATTCCTGCTGTTCCCAGAGATCACCTGTTACAGGTAAGTAACTGTGCTATCTCCAGGAACAAGCAGGAATAAGTCATCACATATGGGGACTCCCTAGCTAAGATGCCTGGGAGATCCCCCTCCAAGGGTAAACCATCTTCGCATGGATCTCAGGCATCCATCCAGGGAAGGTGGGCAGGAGTTGTTTAAGTATGGAACAGGTGTCTGAGGACAGCCTGACCAAACAAGGCATCCCGGCGGGAGTCCTTGTCCAAGCAGTAATGGGCTGTGAAGGTATGAACTGAGGCCCAAGTGGCTGCTCGATAGATCTGATCTATGGACACAGAGTGAAGATGAGCCATAGAAGTGGCCATGGCTCTCACATTGTGAGCTGTGACATGGCCCTCCAGAGAAATGTTCTTACTCTGGTAAGCAAAAGAAATACACTGAGCGATCCAATTGGAAAGTGTACGCTTGGTGACTGGAAGTCCCAAATGAGAAGGATCAAAAGCCATGAAAAGTTGGGAAGACTTTCGATGTGGTTGAGTCCTGTTGAGGTAAAAGGCAAGAGCTCTTTTACAATCCAGAGTATGAAGGTTCCTCTCTGCACAGGATGCATGAGGAGCCGGGAAAAAGACAGGTAGATATACCTCTTGATTAAGATGAAAAGGCGAGACCACTTTGGGCATAAAGTGGGGATTCGTCCTAAGGACCACCTTATCATGATGAAACCTAGTATAAGGTGGATGAGCCACTAAAGCCTGCAGTTCACTGATGCGGCGAGCCGAAGTGACTGCAATAAGGAAAACAACCTTCCAGGAAAGAAATTTGAAGGAGGTAGAGTCCAAAGGCTCAAAAGGTGGCTTCATAAGCTGACCTAGAACTAGGTTCAAATCCCATGCTACCGGAGGAGGTCGGATGGGAGGTTTAGTTAGAGTCAGGCCTCTCATGAAACGTGCAACAAGAGGATGAGAGGAGACAGGTTGTCCATTTATAGGTTTTAAGGATGCTGCAATAGCACTCAAATGGACCCTTACTGAATTCGTCTTAAGGCCTGCATTTGAAAGATGCAGGAGATAGTCCAAGAGGGAATTCAAAGGAAGTGCTAGAGGGTCAAGACCCTGCTGAGTACACCAAATGGAAAAACGTTTCCATTTGAAAGCATAAGAACGCCTCGTGGAAGGTTTCCTAGAGGCATGAAGGATATCTGTCACAGGTTGAGAAAGATTAAAGTCTTGAAGACTTAGGCCTTCAGTAACCAAGCTCTGAGATGTAGGGATTTGGGGTTTGGGTGCCACAAAGTCCCCTCCTCCTGAGACAGAAGGTCTGGCGCAGCTCCCAGGTCCAGGGAGGATCCCTGGGAGAGATGCAGAAGTAGAGGGAACCACACCTGGCGTGGCCAGCGGGGAGCTATGAGGATCATAGTCCCGTGATCCCTCTGGAGCTTGAACAGAGTCTTGGATATTAGAGGAATGGGTGGAAAGGCATAGAGGAATTCCTGACCCCAATGCAGGAGGAAGGCATCGTGGGCCTGAGCTCCCTGACACTGAGTTCTGGAACAGAACCGGGGAAGTTTGGCATTCCACGGACTTGCAAAGAGGTCTATGTCCGGGGTCCCCCATTCCTGAAAGATTCTGCGTATCTGGTCCATATGTAGGGACCATTCGTGTGGAAGCAGAACTCGACTGAGTCTGTCTGCACGAGAGTTTTGAACTCCTGGAAGATACACTGCAAGAAGGTGAATTTGATGCTCTCTGGCGAAGGCCCATAATCTGAGAGCTTCGTTGCAAAGCGACAGAGAGCCTGTCCCTCCTTGTTTGTTTATATAGAACATGGCTACCTGATTGTCTGTCTGAACTAGGACAGTCAGGTTGACAAGGAGGGTATAGAAGACCTTGAGGGCAAGGTAAATTGCTCGCAGTTCCAGGAGGTTGATATGAAGGGTGGCCTCCTGTGGAGACCAAGTGCCCTGAGTGGAGAGGTTCTGAAGATGAGCTCCCCACCCTGTCTGGGAGGCATCTGTTGTGAGGGCTGCTTGGGGCAACAAAGGTTGGAAGGGGGCCCCCAACAACAGATTCTTGGTGGATGTCCACCATTGGAGGGACCAAAATAGACAGCTTGAGGTGAGTATTTGGTCGGAGAGCGCTCCAGATGCTTGAGTCCACTGGGTGGCCAAGGTCCATTGAGCTGCTCTCATATGCAGACGAGCGTAGGGCACCACATGTACCGTGGAGGCCATGTGGCCCAGAAGTCGCAGCATTTCCCGGGCTGTCAAATGACTGCTGGACTGAGCTTGGGAGGCCAAACTCAGCAGGCGTTGGGCCCTGACCTGAGGCAGGTAGGCCCTTGCAGTGATGGTGTCTAACTGGGCCCCTATGAACTCGAGAGACTGAGTAGGGATTAGTTGAGACTTGGGAAGGTTTACTACCAGTCCTAGATACTGCAGAAGACGCCTTGTGCGGTCCAGGGAAATTTGGGCCTGGGACTGAGAGGGAGCTCGGATGAGCCAGTCGTCCAGGTATGGGAATATGAAAATTCCCAGGCCTCTTAGAAAGGCAGCTACGACTGCCATGCATTTGGTGAACACTCTTGGAGCAGAGGCTAGACCGAAGGGGAGTACTCTGTACTGGAAATGTTTTCCCTGAAACAGAAATCGAAGGTATTTTCTGTGGGATGGGTGGATGAGTATGTGTGTATACGCATCCTTTAGGTCTAGAGAACAAAGCCAATCCTGACTCTGAAGGTATGGAAGGAGAATGCCCAGAGAAAGCATTTTGAATTTCTCCTTGAAAAGAAATTTGTTCAATTCTCTTAGATCCAGAATTGGTCTGAAGCCCTCTGTCTTCTTTGGTATTAGAAAATAAGGGGAGTAGAATCCCGTCCCCTGTTGAAGAAGAGGGACCTCCTCTATTGCCCCCTGGGCAAGGAGGGAGGAGACGTCCTGACCCAAGAGGGCCAGGAGAGATGGGGGAGAATTGAACTGCCTCACCATAGTACAAGGAGGAAGGTCGGAAAAATGGAGTTTGTAACCCTCTCTGATGATAGAGAGGGTCCATTGCTCTGATGTAATTTGCTCCCATCTGGGAGCAAAGTGAGCTAACCTTCCGGGTATGGTGAGGGGCTCTGGTTGTTCTAGAGCCAGAAAAGTTAAGTTCTCTAGGGGCAAGTCAAAACCCCTGAGGGGGTGGAGCTTGCTGAGGCGTAGCAGACACCGCAGGCTTTGACCTTGCCTGTTTAGGTTGCTGACGTTTAGCAGCAAAACGAGGCTGAGAGGATTGTTGGCCAGTATTTGTGGAAAATCTGGACTTCTTGTAATAAGGCCTCTTAAAAGACTTCTTCTTGGCAGGAGTGGAGGTAGACTTAGAAAGTCTATCTAAGGTGGCATTTTCTGCGTCCATTTGAGTGGCCTTAATTTGCCACTCCTCACCAAATAAGTTCTCACCTGTACAGGGCAGATTTCGTAAGCCATCTAGGACCCAAGGTTCTAGATCAGAAGCCTGGAGCCAAGCAAGACGTCGGGCTGCTATAGCAATGCCCGAACTCTACCAGCACCCTCAAAGGAATCAAAAGCTGCCCTGTTGGAGAACTTTGAAATATCCAAAAGGTGTTTCACTAAGGAAATGAACTGCTCCCTCTTATCCTCAGGGATAAAGGGGGCAAAATGCCGAACTTTTAGAGCGATTTCACTGAGAAACATGCCCATGTAAAGACTATAGGAATTAATCCTGGCTATAAGCATAGTAGCCTGGAAAAGTTTCCTGCCAAAAGAGTCTAGAGTCTTACATTCTCGCCCTGGAGGAGTAGAAGAGTGCCTTTTGGTACTCTTTATCTTCTTCACTGCAGACTTCACCACAATAGAATGGTGAGGCAACTGGGTTTTTTGGAAACCAGGAGAAGGGGGGACACGGTACATGGTGTCCATCCTGCGAGAAGAAGGAGACAATGTTAGAGGAGCCTCCCATAAGTCCATCAAGTGTTCTTGAAGGATTTCATGGATAGGCAGGGTAACTGCCTCTTTAGGAGACTTAGAGTATCCTAAAATATCCAGTTTCTTTGATCTGGGTTCCTTTTCAGAGGATGAAGCAATAGAAAGACCTTTAGCCATTTCTATGATGAAGTCCTGAAAGGACAAATCCTCTGGTGGAGACATTCTCCTTTTAGGAGAAGAAGGCTCCTCAGGAAGATCAAGGGAGAACTCATCAGAATCAGAGGAGTTAAAATCCTCTGAAGAAGCAGAGTATCCTCTATGTGCTTCCAACGCACGATACGCATACCGTTCGGTATCGACATCGGGCATACCGGGTATGGGATCGGTACCGGGCAAAAGCCCGGATCCGGCATGCGGAACTGATCTGCGTTTGGAAGACGATGGCCTCGGTTCCGGTATGGAAGCCATTACCGGAACCGGACCCGGTACCGCTGGCTGCGGTACCGAGGGCGTAGCAGCATTAATAAAAGCCAGAATGGCCTGCTGCATGATTTGGACAGTATTGCCCATAGACGCCACTGCTGCCTGGATGTCGGTATCGGTATGGGCCGGTACCCCAGAGCAGTACAACAGGTGATCTGTCGAGGTCGCACCATCGATGTCAACCTGTGACCCCATGAGTGCTTTGGAGGCCGGAACCTCCCGCCAGGGTTTTTTGGCCTGGGCAGAATCCTCGAACTCAGAATTGAGAGCCTCTCGATCTTTAGAAAGAGATTTGCTTTTAGAGGATTTGCCCACTGGAGTTTTGGTTACCTGAGATCCATCCGGAGAGGAAGACCTGGATGACTGTGATGCTTCTGAAGGAAACAGCACATGGAACTTGTTGGCCCGGTTCTGCAATCCACGTTTCGACATCTGGGAGCAGGATGGGCAGTCCGGTATGGAATGGTCAGGTCCTAAACATTTAAGACACCCTTCATGGGTGTCTGTAAGAGGAATGACAGCACTGCACTTGGTACACTTTTTAAAACCAGGAACTGGCTTCTCCATGAGGAGAATTTGTGTAGGCCTGAAGGCCTAACAAAGTACCAAGCTGTGCTGAAGAAAAGAAAAATATATATTTTTTTTTTTCAAAAGAAAGAAAGAGAGACCGGCAGTACCGGTTTCAGAATGGGGAAGGCAGGTACGCGGTCTAAAGAAAACAATAAAATTAACAATTTCTTCAGCGGTGACAGGAACACGACCTGCTGGCTCCGCGGAAAAAAAGAAACTGACGAGAGCTGGTCAGGAAGGCGGGAAGGCAGCGCGCATGTGCAGTGGGAGGCCCCAAAAGCTTTTAATCTGAAAAGCTGGGGAGCTTTCCCGCGCGGGCTCCGTCGGTACCGACGTACCCATATGTGATGACTTATTCCTGCTTGTTCCTGGAGATAGATATAAAAATACAACTCCTAGGGGAGGTGGGCGGGTTGTGAAGACTTATTCCTGCTGTTCCCAGAGATCACCTGTTACAGGTAAGTAACTGTGCTATCTCCAGGAACAAGCAGGAATGAGTCTTCACATATGGGGACTCCCAAGCTAAGATGCCTGGAGCCATAACATGTTGAAGATTGAAAACATGCTACATCTCATATGGCCAGGCATCCTGAGGATGGAGGGCAGGAGTTGCATAGAGAGGAGCTGCAGAAAAACCAGCTAACCTAAGAAAGGACTACCCTCAAGGAGTCCATGTATGTATGATCATTATCAAAAGATATATTGAAATGAACAATCACCATAATAATGAAATGAACAATCACCATATGATGCTCACCTACTGGATTGCAGGAAGTAGAGAGGCTGATGGAGTCTACTGGGGATCCAGTAGAATTATGTTCAAGGTGACCTCACTGGAGTGAAGGTGGAGGTCAACATCTGGAAGTGAGAGGTGACCCCAGGATTCAATTGGGGTAACACAAACACGGCAGGTCCTTCAGTGGGAAGCTTCATGGAAAGCTGAAAACTCTTTTGGCTACAGAAGTATTCAGAGGTAGGAGCAAAAGAGGAAGACTGACCGATCTGGACAAACAGACCTAGTCCTTAAGGGAGGAAAGGGTATGAGAACAACCCCATACTCCCAAGAAAGGACAGATGTTTGAGGAATTGAATCTGAAATCCACTGAAGATCCACCATGTCTTTCCTAACTGGTGAGAGGTAGGAAGACATTGGGGCATGGAGCTTCAGGGATACGTAAACCTAGGATACGGTAGGGCTGTCAGTTCCACAGCAGTGGTTGTGTGCAAAATATCCGAAACATACTGTGGAACAGTATGAAGCTGTGCAAGCCCACTGTCAAACATACAGGAAGGTAAAAACCTTTATGAGCATAGACAGTCAGGAGATAAGTATGGAAATACATATCTACCTATAATAAGTATCTGGACAGATACATACATATATGAAGAGATGTGTATATACACACACGGGTATATAGATACAGTCAAACCTCGGTTTTCATGATTAATCCGTTCGAAAAAGTCTGACTAAAACCGAAACGTATGAAAACTGAAGCAATATTTCCCATAAGAAATAATGTAAATCCAATTAATCCGTTCCAGACACCCAAAAATATTCACAAAAAATACATTTTATAGAGAATAACTATATTTTTACATACAGAAAACAATGAGAAATAAATATAAATGACTAATGAAATGGATAAATGAACATTTAACATCACTGAAAGCAAGCTAAGTACAGTACTGTACAGTACAGTATGTTAACATCTGGCCTTAGCCACCCCTGACAAGCTGCTGTGCCCAGCTCTCTTCGGAATCACATTGAATTCAGTCCATTAAAATACCTTTACATTATCTGCTCAATGCTTCAGAATGGCAGAAAATCTTAATGATATAGCTTCAGACGTACCCTGCAAGAGAAAGAACTGCCTCCCACATTCATGCAACATCTCCTGCTTACGTTGACAGCTTTTCTTCCCTGCTACCGGGACAAAATCTCAGTCAAAAGACGTTGAAAACCGAAGCAATGCATGAAAACCGGGACAAAATCTCAGTCAGAAAAGACGTTGAAAACCGAAGCGTATGAAAACCGGGGCAAATGAAAACCGAGGTTTGACTGTATATATATTTCTATAATAAGATCTAAAGGGCATAGCATATGCACACTTAGCTGACAGACAGATACATCTACAGAGATGTATATAGAGAGATAGATATAGATATACCTGAATATATAGGTCTAAAGATAGATGCCTGCAATAAGCAGACAGAGCTATGCATATCAGGACATTCACATGGAGATGTGAAGGGAAAAGATTCATCTAAGAACAAGGAGGTGAAACCTACTTGAGAAGATAGAGAATCTATTCCCCCAGAGATAATGGTAAAGGAATGCTATCCAGTGAATTACCAGGATGGTTACGTGAGAAAAACAGAGGATATCATCAGTCTGTAAACAGCAAGTCCGGAGTCCTGTGGAACTCCAGCATGGTAAAAGGACAAACGCATAGAATGAGATACCAGGTTGACCTACGTGAGGAACAAAGGAGGTATCAGGCATTTTTCAGATTAATATGTGCTGTCCTTGAAGTGTTAGGATACCATGAGGACAAGCTGCAAGAAAAAGAGTATATTCCCTAAGGAATGGGATAACTCTTAGACTTTCACGTGGAGAAGGCTTATTGTCCTTCTCCCTCTTTTTTTTTTCTTTTTTTTTTTTTTTAAAAAGATAGCAGGCTATGAAGAACCCTCACAGTCATAGGGAATGACTGAGGAAGTATTTTTCAACCATGATGGATAGCCATTAGAGAAACTCTATGCTCTCTAGCAAGGGCCTATAGTGGAAAGCTTCTCAGTAGGATTGCAGAGAGCATTATGCAGGAGAACTGGGATGTAGAACTGGCTGATGGAGAAAACTGACAGCCATATCCACTACGTTGCCAAATCCAGAGATTGGAGATGGCAAGGGTAGAAGATAGTGTAAGAAGCCTGTAGTGAAAAAGATTATCCAAGAAAGATGTAGAAAACTTTCTTGGAATCACAACTAAGGCCAGACAGGAGTGGTGGAAGACAAGACTGGGACTTGTGGAAAAGTACCAGTAGTCAAGCACTGGACTCCTGCATGGGCAGGTACTGAATAGGACAACAGAGAGAGTCGGTCTGTGTCAAACAGAGAGAACAGACTGAACAAAGAGAGCAAGCTGTCTCTGTCTGCAGAGCTGCCTAGATAAAGAAGGGAGTTTACTCAGGAGAAGAAACTCTACAGTGAAAAGAAAGACAAGAAAAGTCTTTCAGTGGTATGGTACCACTCTTAAAGGGGAAACCCTGGCGAAGAGGGTAGAGATAGAAGCTGAAGAAGGACTTACCACATGGTAAGTCCCTGGAAGGAAAAAATTCATGCTGGTACAGAGAAACTATCATGTGATAGTTGCTAAACCTCTCTTCTAGTCAGGAAGAGGTGGAAAACTCTGTAACTTATAGACATGAATAGCCTGACAGTTCAGCATAGTGAAGAGTAAATGGATTTCCTGAGAATAGGAATCCCTGAGCAGAGTTTTGAATGGAAAAACAGTGAAAAACTTCTGCTGAAAAGGAATTAAGTGTAGTTATAAAAAGATTAATCAGAAACCTATGGTTACTGTGTTTATTCAGCCTGGCTAGAGTTTGGATTCTTCAGACCAGGGCGAGACTTCCCCTGCTTGGGAACAACCGAATGATGGGCAGGAGAAGAGGAAAACCTCTTTCTTTTAGGGAAAGAAGGTTTGGTAGGGCATTTTCTACCTGCTGAGGAAGGAGAGGGCTTAGGATGGCCCTCAGAAATAGGAAAGTCAGTGGAGCAATGAGCAACCTGACGTAAGGACTCCTTATTGAAGAGATTTTCTCCAGTACAAGGAGTATTACTCAGTCTTTGTTGTGCCCATCTACTCAAGTCTGAGGCTTGGAGCCAGGCTTTACGACATGCTCCTATGGCTATAGCAGAAGTTCTGCTAACAGACTCAAAAGAGTCTAGGGAAGCACGAGAAAGAAACCAAGAGATATTTTGGCTATGACTAAGAAGTAAGGAATAGTCTGCAGCCTTGGGCTCTGATAGAAAAGGAGTCAAAAGAGATAATTTATTTGTGATCTCCTGAAGGGATAGACTCATATAGAAAATATATGAGAGAATCCTTGTTGCCAGCATAGATGTTTGGAAGGTTTGACGTCCAAAGGCATCTAGTGTTCTAGATGCACGCCCTGGCGGGAAAGAAGAATGTTTTTTCTTGCTTTTTACCTTCCTCATTGCTGATTCCACTACAATGGAATGATGGGGAAGTTGAGGCTTTTGAAATCCTGGAGAGGGGGACACCCGATACAGAAGATCAGTTGCTGTAGGAGGTGAAGAAACCCTTAAAGGTTTTTCCCATACCCTCAGAAGAAGATTCTGCAGAGAGTGATGTAAAGGAAGCATTATATTTTCCTTTTCTGCAGAAAAATCCTGAGAAAACTCATAGCCAGGGATAGGAATATTAAGGAAGGTTGCCATGTCAAGGAGAAATTTCTGAAAAGAAGGATCTCCGATGGGAACCATCCCTGGACAGGTTAAACCTGAAAAAGCAGCCTGGGCACCGGAGGATGTACCTGTCCGGTGCAGAACAGGATTTGTAATGGATGGACACTGGAACTGGCAGTTATGAGTTGAGACAGTCAGTAGTGCATCATCCATGCCAGGTATCGACTCCAAACTAGGTATAGAAAGGAGCGATCCAGGTGAAAAAAGCATGGAAGGAGCTGGTCCCGATGATACTGCCGGTACCGACATTGATACCGATGATACCAGTAGCTGTGCCGGAATCACCGAAGCAATCAGCGGAGGCTGCTCAAACGGTACCGAGGAAACTCGAAAGTCTCGGTGAATATCCTCGGTACCGCGCCTCCGGAATCGGTGCGTGTCGGTTCCGAGACGCGTCGGTACCCAGTCTTCCAGACTAGATATCGATTCTAGACTTGGCATCGAAGGAAGCGAATCCATCGATGCATGTCTAGATGGTACCAGCGTCAGGGATCGTATCGACGGAGCTGCCGATACTGGAAAGTCAACCTGGGTATTGATCGGTCCCGAAGGCACCGAGTACACCAGATGACGATCCCTGGTGAGGAGTGAATCGCTCAACCAGTGCCGATGCCGGGTTATCGGTACAGCTCGAAGCAGATGCCACCCCCGAGCATGGCTCAGGTATGTTCTGTGAGGGGTGAGCCCCAGGAACAACCTGAAACCCCTGAAATGCTTTGGAGCCCGAAGACTCCCGCCGGGGTTTTAATGCCAATGGGTTCTTGAGGGCAAGGCCGGGGCCGTCAGCATGCTTAGCATGAGACATACCACTCAAGGATTGACTAGTCTTAACAGACTGTTTGTGGGTTACCTGATCCTGTAGAGAAGAAACGGCCGGTGCCCTGACACAGGGAGGGAAACGGTATCGAGGGAAACCCGGAATAGAGAATCTCTTCTCACAGCATTGTAGCCTGACGGTTCAGGGGAAAAGGGGTCAGGGCCCAAACAGGTTAGACACCAGTTATTGGAGTCTAAAAAGAAAACTGTATTTCCACAGTGAAGGCACTTCTTAGGAGAAGGCTCCTCGCCCGCTGTCTTCCCCCTGGTTTTTCTGCAGTCTCCACTCCACGTCTAGGCAAACCTGGTGGTGGTGTGGCTGCTCTGATACGGCCCACCCTCTCCTTTACTCAGCTCTTTCCCCCATCGCTCCACTACCCAGAAGCCCTTCTGCTCCACCTTCACACTTCTCCCCCTATGCATGTGCTCCTTATCTACTCCCCCCCCTGCTCTTCGCTCTGAGCTTTGGGATTCCCTTCTTTTGACTATCACTGATCTTTCTCTCGCTTTCCCCCATCTACTCATTGCCAGGGATTTCAACCTACACTTGGACTCGCCCACTTCAACCAGGGATCTCTCCTTTATTTCCCTCTTACAGGATCTATCCCTCGTGCAGCATGTTCCTTTCCCCACCCATCAGGCCGGGCACACCCTGGACCTGTTCCTAACATCATCCTCTTCCTCTCTTACACTTTATAATCTTTCCTCTACGCCTCTCCCTCGGACAGACCATGTCTGCCTTTCTGTCTTATGCTCCCACTCACGGGGATCTCATTCTTCCTCCTCCTCCTCCTCTCCTTCTCTTCCCTCTACCCCCTTCTTCTCCGCGGCTCTCCCGTGCCCTTTCATCTCTCACTATCCACCAATTTCCCGCAGCAACCGAGCTTCTACCCTCTGACTTTCCCCTCCTCTCCCCCAACTCTCAAGCTGCCCTCTGGTCATCAGCCCTCTCGCCTGCTCTTGACCGTATTGCTCCTTTGCGTCCTCAACCGTCCCGCCGTCGCCCCATGCATCCCTGGTACCATGGGGGTCTCCGGCTCCTACGCATGCAGCTTCGCAGAGCAGAGCGACTGTGGCGGAAGAACCCCTCACCTACCTCACTTGCATTCTTTAAATCTAGTCACTCCCACTACCGCTCTTCCGTCCATCTCGCCAAATGCACTTATTTCTCCAATGCCATTCTGAATGCCCCAAATCAGACTCGGCACCTTTATTCCACCCTCCGGTCTCTTACCTCCCTTCACTCCCCAGCCTCAGCTCCTCCGGCCCTTCCCTGTCCTCAGCCTTCCCTTCTAGCTGCCTGTTTCAGCAATAAGATCTCCTCTTTGAGAGCTTCTTTACCTTCCTGCCCTGCTCCGATTCTCTCCCCTCCCCCCACTGCCTCCCCCCCACCCATCTCTCAAACTTCTCACTGTTGGGCATCCTTCTCGTTGATCACTCCCCCTGAACTTCATCATCTCATCTCCTCCTCAAAGACGACTTCCTGCTCTCTAGACCCCATTCCTTCCTCTTGGCTCCTGGAATCCTCACTAGGTCTCCTTCCCATATTCTTACTATGTTTAACTCCAGTCTTTCTACAGGGTCCTTCCCCCGCTCTTGGAAACATGCCTTAATTCGCCCCCTCCTTAAAAATCCCTCACTTGATCCCTTGGTTCCCGCCCACTACCGTCCTGTTTCTAACCTTCCCTTTCTCTCGAAGCTCTTAGAGAAATTCGTCTTTGCACAACTTTCACATCACCTTGATTCCACTAATTTTCTTCACCCTCGTCAATCGGGTTTCCGTCAGGGTCACAGTGTCGAAACTATTCTCCTTGCCTTTACCAATGCACTACATGTAGCTCATGATCGTGGTGATATCTCGGTGGCGGTTGCACTTGATCTTTCCGCTGCATTTGATCTAGTTGACCACTCCCTCCTTCTTCGCCTACGGGAAGCGGGTCTCTGTAGTACTGTCCACCGCTGGTTCCACTCCTTTCTTTCCTCTCGTTCATGTGCAATCCTGTCACCTACCTCCTCTGCCCCTCCCTCGGACTCCTTCCCTCTTCCCTGTGGGGTTCCTCAGGGTTCCGTCCTGGCTCCCCTTCTTTTCAACCTTTTCTTAGCCCCCTTAGCCCTCTTAATCCAACAGTCCGGAATATCTGCCTTTCTCTATGCTGACGACATTGTTCTGCTTCATCACACCTCCCCATCCTGTCCAGACCTCTCCGCGTTAAACTCCTGTCTTTCCACTGTGGCTGATTGGTTGACACTTAATTGCCTTCACCTTAATCTCACTAAGACTATTGCTATCTGGTTTTCTCACAACAATCCACCCCCTACACTGGCCCCCTCTTTCTCTGGCTCTCCTGTTCCCCTAGTCTCCACCTTTTGTTATCTTGGGGTTCACTTTGATTCTGACTTATCTTTCCATGCTCATATATCACATGTCACCAAATCCTCCTTCTTCCTCCGACAAATCCGTGTAGTCCGCCCTTTCTTATCCCCTTCAGCTCTCACCACTTTGTTGCTATCTCTGGTTATGTCACGGGTGGATTTCGCGAACTCAATCTTCGTCGGCCTTTCCAAATCCCAACAGTCCCGGTTACAACAGATTCAGAATACTGCTGCTCGTCTTGTCACCCATTCTTCCCCCCGTGATCACATAACACCCCTACTATTTCGTCTCCACTGGTTGCCCTTTCCCCACCGTGCTCATTTCAAGCTTCTTATCCTGGTTCACAAAGCTCTCCATACAGGCACCCCTCAATACTTGACAGACCTTCTTTCTTTTCACTCTCCTAGGTACACCCCTCGCTCCTTCCACCTTAACCGCCTTACCCTTCCCTCCCCTTCCCGTGCCCACTTACAGTCTACTTGTTCCTCTGCCTTCTTTTTTGCTGGCCCCGCCCTCTGGAATTCCCTCCCCTCTTCACTCCGCCTGGAACCTCACCACCCCACATTCAAACAAAATTTGAAAACCCACCTCTTTTCCTTGGCATTTGATGTCCCCTCCCCTTTCGTGTGAATCCCACTTGCCCTATCTTCTGTTTTCCTTGTGCTTGCTCTCATTTATGTTTTGGTCTTGTCTCTCTTGTTTTTATTGCTTTTCTATCAAGAAATTGTAATTCTTTTCCACTTCATTGGCTTTGGCCTTCTTTTAAATTTGGTTTTATTGTACACCGCTTTGCTTGCCATTGAAAAGCGGTTTTTATCAAATGAAATAAAACAAACAAACATGATGGAGAGGCCTTATAGGCTCAAAAATTTTAAGACAAAAACTGAGGGAAACTCCCTCAGTTTGAGAAAAAGAAAAGAAAAAACCCCACCGGCGGTACCGGTGGCGGCAGGAAAACAGCCGCGACCACAAGAAAACAAGAATTTAAAAAAAATTAAAGAAAAAAGTTTCTGCGGTGACAGGAGGACGTCCTGCCGGCTCCGCGGAAAAACGAAAACTGAGGAGAGACAGTTGGAAAGGCGGGAAGGCAGCACGCAGGCGCTGAGGGATGCTCCCAAAAGCTTTCTGATTGGACGCTGGGGAGCGTTCCTGCGCAGACTCCGTCGGTACCGACGTACCCATATGTGAAGACTCATTCCTGCTTGTTCCTGGAGATACTAGGATATATCTCAGGGAGTGGTAACGAAACACTTAAGTGGTGAATAGAGACTAGGAGGATCAGGATCCAAAAACAGTCTCAAAGAATTAGTGTTTAGCCTGGATATGAACAGGGCCACGGATAGAGTCTGGTGCACCAACTCAGGTAGTTTGTTCCAGACATAAGGAGCAGCAAGGTGGAAAGATTGACATATGGAGTTGGCAGTGGAAGAGAAGGGCAAAGATAAAAGGCATCTGCTATTACAGCAGAGTTCCAGAGGGGTGTAAGGACAAATTTTCAGACTTTTGCTACAAGTTTTCTGCCTGAGTTCTTTAAAAAGGACTGTTTTTGTTATAAAACATTTTTATATATTGCTACTTAAGTCACAAAGAAGGTAGTTAATATTGTTCAAAGCCACTGCACTGCTAAGGTGTTAGACCCTTCCAGTGGAGGGATCTGAACTGCTGAGAACTGGTTTGGTCTCAGCCCTCCCACATGCGTGATGGCTGGACTGCTGCACCTCACATGGAGGTATTGCAGCAGTCATACACTTGGGCCGTTGCCCTCCACAGAGGGTACGCAACTCCCTGGTGGCCCAGCAGCCCAATTCCTCACCTGACAATGTTCTGACAGCATCAGGGGCGTCTCCCGAAGCCACGATCCCCTCAGGCCAACAAAACACTGTCAGGTGTCTCGACATCCACCAGTGCAGCTGTGGCAGGGAAATGGCATGTTTGAACCGGTTCGATGAACACTGGACATGCCAGAAACCAGTTCATGCAACCGGCCGGATCCCATCCTTCCTGCCCCTGCTTCTACACACTCCACTGCTGAATCTTGCTAAATGGACTTAATCCCCAATTAAGGGGTTGTATTAGATAGTTTTATTTTTGGAAAGGCCAATTATGGAACCAAGGGAGGCCAAATTTACATTCTCTGTGGAAATAGAACAAAGTATATTTCAGGGGGCTTTCATTATCATCTTTATTAAATATCTGAGGTAATTCTACAAAAGGGAACACATTATGAGTACAATACACATCACAGATTTATGAACACATTTTGTAGTCTTAAGCAAAGGTTTGCAAGACTTTTCAGAGTAAAGCCAGCATTTATGATGTGGTTGGATCAAAGCCCTCAGGACGTCTGACTGCTGATGTAGCTGCGCATGAAATGAGAGTCAGAAGCTGTAAAGATGTCTTACACATTGGAACATGGAACGTACGAAGCATGAACCAAGGGAAGTTGGAGGTGGTCAAGAATGAAATGGAACTTGTACAACTTGATCTGTTGGGTGTCAGCGAACTGAAATGGACTGGCATCGGGCACTTTGCATCAGATAATCACATGGTCTACTATGCCTCTGGCCTGAGCGGTATATCAAATTCTAAATAAACAAACAAAGACAAAGAAGAAATGGTATTGCATTTATAATAAAGAAGAAACTTGCAAGAACTGTAAGGAAATACAATACAGTCAGTGAACGCTTAATCTCTATTCGTCTACTAGGAATGCCTATCAACACAACTATAATTCAAGTATATGCCCCAACAACAGCTGCAGAAGAAGGTGTTTGAGATGAATAGATTGTTGGTCTTGCAGAATTCTCTCTCTTTCTCCAGCTTCATTTCTGTTTGCCAAGTCCATATTTTCCAACTACTTTGCCGCCTTCTTTGTTGCCAAATTTTGCGTTCCAGTCACCCATGACTATCAGGATATCCTGTTTGCATGTTCTGTCAATTTCATCTTGAACTTGTTCAGAACTCTTCAATTTCATTCTCTTCTGCAGAACATGGGCTATGGAGGGTTAAGTGGCTTGCCCAAGACTACAAGGAGCACCTGTGAGACTAGAAACCCCAGACTTGTTGATGAAGTCGAGGCCTCGAGAACATCCTGGATCCCTGATAATGCTTTGGAAGCCGAAGCCTCCTGCCATGGCAATTTTGCCAGTATGGAACCCTCAAGGGCAACGCCAGAGGCATCTTGATGCTTGGAAGGAGATCTACCCTTTGAGGACCGGCTGGACTTATGTTTAGTTACCTGAGATCCATGGGAGGAAGACGAAGCCCTCGAAGACGTCGATGCCACCGAAGCAGCATCGGAGGGAAAAAGGGCACTGAGCTTGGCAGCTCGGTTCTGTCGACCCCTTTTGGATATCATGGCACAAGCCGTGCACTCGGAGATGGAATGGTCAGGACCTAAACCTTTAAGAAACCACTCGTGGGTGTCTGTGACGGAGATGGTACCGCCACACTTGGTGCATTTTTTAAAACCCGAGGCGGGTTTCTGCATGGTGGAGGAAATTTTGGGCCTAAGGCCCAAAATGGCGCGTGCACATGGAAAGAAACGTTTACTATCTATCTATATATCTATATATCTATATCTATATATCTATATATTTTTTTTTTTTTTTTTTTTAAAAGAAAGAAAGAACCACCAGCGGTACCGGTATAGCGTCGAGGAAGGCAGACGCGACCACAAAAAAGAATAAGGAAAATAATTTTCTGCGGTGACAGAAACACGACCTGCTGGCTCCGCGGAAAATGAAGAACTGGAGAGAGGCAGTTGGGAAAGGCAGGAAGGCAGCACGCAGGTGCTGTGGGATGCTCCCAAAAGCTTCCTAATTGGACGCTGTGGAGCATTCCCGCGCACGCTCCATCGGTACCGAGGATACCCGTATGTGAAGACTACATTCCTGCTTGTTCCTGGAGATAATGCTTTGACCAGGTGAAAGGCGGCATATAAGCACAGCTAAATAAATACATAAATAAATATGTTTATGTTTATTTATTTGATGGATCATCTTTCGGACAGGAGCACAGCTAGGTGATTTATAATTTTAAAAAAATTAGAAAAATAAAAACAAAAATAAAACAATTAACATAGGAGTAGACGCAACCATCATCTGGATTTATAAATGTCTTTTGTGTATTTTAATTAGTACAGTGATTCCACTTCAGCAGAAGTCTGGAAAGGTGCGTCCAAACAAGTGTCTCTTATGACATTAGCTTCAGTCCTACTCTCTGAAGGGATCTCATTCCATAAACGAGTCAGAAATGGAAAAAAAAATGAATGAACTCATGTAGCATCATCTGTGAAGATGGTAGATATAAACATGCCATCTGTGATGACCTAACAGGGTGGCTCACAGTGTGTGGAATTAAGCAGGTAGCAAGGTACAGAGGTTGAACTGACAAAGCGCAATGCATAACGAGGATTTTAAAACTGACCCAATACTAAATAGGTGGTCAGTATTTTTGTCAAAAGGAAAGGTAATAGTGACACCAAAATAATTTGTAAAAGCTAAGAAGATCTCCAACAGGGCTCTCTCACACTCAGCCCCCACCCTCTGGAATGAACTTCCAGAAGACAGACAACTTACAGACATCAAGGACTTCCGTAAAAAATTAAAAAAACATTTATTTAAGTTACACTATGGCACACAGATTAACACTAGCTCTAACACACACATGGACAATGGATAATAAAAAACAAACAAACCCAAACTAATATTAAATCACACAAATATCTCACCCTGTACATAGTTTCAATGCTACCCTCTTTGGTAACTAACCAGGTCAGATTATATTCCATATAATAGTCTTGGGTAAGCCACTTAACCCTCCATAGCCCATGTTCCCTGTAAAGCACAGTTACTTACCTGTAACAGGTGATCTCTGGGAACAGCAGGAATAAGTCTTCACATATGGGTACGTAGGTACCGACGGAGTCCACGCGGGAACGCTTCCCAGCGTCCAATCAGAAAGCTTTTGGAAACATCCCAACATGCCTGCGCGCTGCCTTCCCGCCTTCCCAACTGCCTCTCCTCAGTTAAGTTTTAAAGCTGAGACAAAGAGAGAGAGAGCAAGGAAGGGAAAGAGAGAACATAAGAACATAAGATATGCCATACTGGGTCAGACCAAGGTCCATCAAGCCCAGTATTCTGTTTCCAACAGTGGCCAATCTAGGTCATATGTACCTAGCAGTTTCCCCAAGAGACAAGTTCCACAATGCTTGTACTGGGTCAAGCATTGATATCTTCGGTCACTTCTTAATAATGGTTTATGGACCTTTCCTCCAGGAACTTGTCCAAACCTTTTTTAAACCCAGCTACACTAACAGCCTTTACTACATCCTCTGGTAACAAATTCCAGAGTTTGATTACACGTTGAGTGAAAAAATATTTTCTTTTATTAGTCTTAAATAGTTTACCCTGTAGCTTCATTGCATGTCCCCTAGTCTTTCTATATTCTGATAAGGTAAACAATCGATCTACGTTTACCCGTTCCACTCCGTTCATTAATTTATAGACTTCTATCATATCTCCCCTCAGGCGTCTCTTTTCCAGGTTAAAGAGCCCTAACCTTTTTAGCCTTTCTTCATAGGAGTATCCTTCCATCCCCTTTACCATTTTGGTGGCTCTTCTCTGTACCTTTTCTAAAATCGCTATATCCTTTTTAAGATACGGCGAACAGAATTGCACACAATATTCAAGGTGCGGTCTCACCATGGAACGATATAGAGGCATTATAATATCTTTTGTTTTATTTTCCATTCCTTTCCTTATCATACCTAGCATTCCTATTTGCTCTCTTGGCCGCCGCTGCACACTGGGCCGAGGGTTTTAACATGGTATCCACAATGACGCCTAAATCTTTTTCCTGGGTGGTGGTTCCTAATGTGGAACCTTGCATCGTGTAACCATAGTTTGGGTTGTTCTTCCCTAGGTGCATAACCTTGCACTTGTCCACATTAAATTTCATCTGCCATTTTGATGCCCAGTCTTCCAATTTATCAAGATCCTCTTGCAATTTTTCACAATCCTTTTGGGTTTTAACAACTTTAAATAGTTTTGTGTCATCTGCAAATTTGATAACCTCTCGTTATTCCACTTTCCAGGTCATTTATGAATGTCAAAAAGCAGCGGACCCAGCACAGATCCCTGGGGTACACCACTATTCACCTTTCTCCATTGGGAAAATTGGCCATTTAGCCCTACCCTCTGCTTTCTATCTTTTAACCAGTTCCTGATCCACAATAGTACACTGCCTCCTATCCCATGACTCTTTAGTTTTGCCAAAAGTCTCTGATGAGGGACCTTGTCAAAGGCTTTCTGAAAGTCCAGATACACAATATCAACTGACTCACCTTTGTCCACCTGTTTATTCACTCCTTCAAAAAACATAACAGATTAGTAAGACAAGATCTTCCTTGTCTAAAGCCATGTTGGCTGTCTCCCATTAGGTTGTGACTATCTACATGCTGAGTAATTTTATTCTTTATGATGGTTTCTACCATTTTTCCCGGTACTGACGTCAGGCTCACCGGTCTGTAGTTTCCCGGATCACCCCTGGAACCCTTTTTAAAAATTGGTGTTACATTGGCGATCCTCCAATCTTCAGGTATTAGAGATGATTTTAATGATTGTTCACAGATTACTGATAGCAGTTCTGCAATCTCATATTTCAGTTCTTTCAACACCCTTGGATGTATACCATCCGGCCCAGGTGATTTGCTACTCTTCAGTTTATCTAATAGTTGTAAGACATCTTCCCGATGTATCGATATTTCCTTCAATTCTTCCGCACCATTAAATACCACTTCAGTCATGGGAATTCATTCAGTCTCTCCGCTATCGCCTTGTCGCCTCTTAGTGCTCCTTTAACCCCTTTATCATCTAATGGACCAACTGACTCTCTCACAGGTTTTTTGCTACGAATGTACTTGAAAAGGTCTTTATTTCGCGTTTTTGCTTCTGCAGCAAGCTTCTTCTCAAATTCTCTCTTTGCCTGCCTTATCAATGCCTTGCATTTGACTTGCCAGTGCTTGTGCTTTTTCCAGGTTTCGTCGTTGGGCTCTTTTATCCATTTCCTGAAAGATGCTTTTTTGGCAACAGCCTCTCTGACCTCACCTTTAAACCATGCTGGCAGTTTTTTGGACTTCCTTCCACTTTTCTTAAAGCGTGGAATACAGCTGGTCTGGGCTTCCAAGATAGTATTTTTCAACACCCAAGCTTGATGTACGTCTTTAACCTTTGCAACTGCTCCTTTTAGTTTTTTCTTAACTGTTTTCCTCATTTTATCATAGTCTCCCTTTCGAAAGTTAAAAGGTAGTACTGTGGATTTCCTTACTATCCCTCCTCCACTAATTAAATCAAAGGCGATCATGCTATGATCACTATTGCCAAGTGGCCCCAACACCCTTATCTCTTGCACTAGATCTGGTGTTCCACTAAGGACTAGGTCTAATATGGCTTCCCCTCTGGTCTGTTCATGAACCAGCTGCTCCAAGAAGCAGTCATTTATGTAATCTAGGAACTTTATCTCCCTAGCATGTCCTGGCGTGATACTGACCCAGTCGATACCGGGGTAATTGAAATCACCCATATTACTGCGCTGTAACGTTTGTTAGCTTTCTTGATTTCTTTGAGCATTTCATCATCCATTTGGTCATTCTGGCCAGGTGCTCGATAGTACACCCCCACTGCCATCGCCTTCCCCCTTTTATATGGAATTTCAATCCATATAGATTCTACAGCAGATTTTGTTTCCTGCAAAACTTTAATCCTTTCTGCGTCAATGCCCTCTCTAACATAGAGCGCAACCCCTCCACCAATTTGATCAGCTCTATCATTACGATATAGTTTGTACCCAGGTATCACAGTGTCCCACTGGTTGTCCTCCTTCCACCATGTCTCTGATATTCCAATCATATCTAACCTTTCATTTAGTGCTATATATTCTAACTCTCCCATCTTATTCTTTAGACTTCTAGCATTTGCATACAAGCATTTTAGAGAATGTATTTTATTCATGTTAATTTGGCTATTGTTAGACATGGGTAAATTGGGATCTTTAAGCTCTGTCAGCTCCATACTTGAGGGCATTTGGGCTACTTTACTCTTTTGTGGAACCTCTCTGCTTTTGGTAGTATCCTTCAAGGATACATTCTTCCGAACCATCCGCTCTTGGGCGACTGTCGGCTTTCCCCTAATATCTAGTTTAAAAGCTGCTCTATCTCCTTTTTAAAGGTTAATGCCAGCAGCCTGGTTCCAACCCGGTTAAGGTGAAGCCCATCCCTTCGGAAAAGCCCCTCCTTTCCCCAGAATGTTCCCCAGTTCCTAACAAATCCAAAACCCTCATCTCTGCACCATTGTCTCATCCACGAATTGAGACTCCGGAGCTCTGCCTGCCTTTTGGGTCCTGCGCGTGGAACAGGAAGCATTTCGGAGAACGCTACCCTGGAAGTTCTGGATTTCAACTTCCTACCTAAAAGCCTAAATTTTGCCTCCAGAACCTCCCTACCACATTTTCCTATGTCATTGGTACCGACATGTACCAAGACAGCAGACTCCTCCCCAGCACTATCTAAGACCTATCTAAGAGAAAGAGAAATGCAACTCCTAGGGGAGGTGGATGGGTTGTGAAGACTTATTCCTGCTGTTCCCAGAGATCACCTGTTACAGGTAAGTAACTGTGCTATCTCCAGGAACAAGCAGGAATGAATCTTCACATATGGGGACTCCCAAGCTCAGATGCCCGGAGGGAATCCTAGCATGTTGCAAGTCTAGAACGAGCCATGCTATTCCTCAGGACCTCAGGCATCCTGGGGATGGAGGGTAGGAGTTGAATATAGAAAAGAGCTGTGGAACAGCTGGCTAGAACAGGGCTTCAAAAGGGGAAGACCCTGTATCAAGGGCATTTAGTAATAAGATATTGTAATCTGGGCCTCCCTTGTTGGCATTGCACAAGTGCACTGAGCTACATATGGATCTGATAGAAGAGCCAGTGAATGTGCTCAAGGGGTACCTCACTGAGAAGTAGAGGTAATAAAGTAAAACAAAAAACAAGTGGAGGTCAAAACCCTTTAGGGTGAGAAAAAATAGCCCCAGAGGAAAACGGGGGTAGTATAAGAGGTAGAGCTTCAGCGGAGACGCAGAAGGTACTATTAAGGAAAGCTTAAGCTGCTTTGGTCCAAAAATAGTATAAATTTAGGACCAAGAGAAAAATTTAGTCTGACCCAACTGGACTGGGGTTAGAATCAGTCCATGTAGAGGAGAAAGGGTATGGAAACCCTTGTATCTGATAAAAAGGTAAGGACAGACTCAGGAACGCTAAGCTTTAGAGCAACGGAAGCTCCGCAATGTCTTTCCTAAATGGGGTCAATTAGGAAAGAAAGGTACATGGAGAGCTTCAGGAGTACCTAAACCTGAAAAGGTTAATTACCACAGAAGTGGTTCTAGGTGCAGTCCCCTAGGTATGCTGGTACAGCATTGATAGGGTTAGTGCCCATCTGTCAGGATCATAAAGGAATGTCAGGATATCTGATCCTAACAGCCAGATAGATAAGTAGATGGATACAGATCTAACACTATATCTCATCATATGTATTAACATATAGATATATAGACATAAATATATATATAGACATATAGATAGATATATATAGACATAGATATAGAGATATATATAGATAGAGATATATAGAGATATATAGATAGATTTAAATATATACACATATGCATATATCTATAAAGAGATACATATATGGGCAGAAGACACACAGATAGAAATATATATATATATGTATATGTATATATACCTAGATGAATAGGCAGGCATATAGAGACATGCCTCCAGGTATATGGATGGAGAAATGTCCAGAGAACCCCATCCCCCCTTATTAGGGAGAGAGAGAAATTTATCTAATAGCAAGAAGGTTGATACCTGCTTGAATAGATAAAATAGAAAAAAATCCTCTTCTCCTGGTTATGACTGACATAGTCAGAGGAAAGGTGTCCCTGACAAGAAGGCGGCTTAATTCTTTGCAGAATTTGAGCTCTTGAGTAACCAGGATGGCCTAAGTGAAAATGGCAGAGGATAACAGCATTCTGCAGACAGGAAGTCCAGATATCTCCAGAATTGTAGTATGGAGATTGGATAGAGGAGGCCTCAGGAGGAAGATACCCTAGTGATCCGCCTATGAGGGCAAGATGGGTATTAGGTATCCTCTAGCTGCCAGTGAAGAATTTATCTCTGACGGGAGACCCCAGGAGATATGGGCCAAGCCAGGGAACTGGCCCTTCTTTAGGCTTTCACGTAATGAAAGTCCTGAGGCTTATGCCTCAAAAGATTTTTAAGATAAGATGGAAAGGGTAGAAAATACCTGCCAGGCATGAACATGACTGGGGGAACCCCTTTTAACCATCTGGGGTTATCTGCTAGGCAAGATACTAATGCTCTCTAGCAAGGGCCCATAATGCAAAGCTACTCTGTAGAGTTGCAGAGAGCATGCTGCAGGTTGGTCAGACGAAAAAACTGGCTGTGGAAAGCCAGCAGGTAACCAGCTATTCTGCCAAGGGCAAGGGGCGAAGAATAGAAGTTAACCAACCAAACTGTGATAATAGGGTTTCCCAAACGAGGTTGATACCCTGTTTGGGACTTAGCACTGCTAGTGGAGGGGAAACCCTGGTTGTGTAGTGAACAATAACCAGTGGTTTAACCACTAGGAATTGCTGCATTTGCAGGAACTATCAGGGCAGCTTGGAGAATTTCTTTTCCCTCCTCTTTTTAGATTGGGAAAAAGAACCAGACATGGTAGGACTTCCCATTGTCTGAGGAGCTGCCCTAAGGTAACAAGGGGGAAGACAACTCCAGAAGGGAGAATCCCCCGGAAGAACAGGTAGAAGACCATAAGGGCTTACCCGTGTAAAAAAGTCACTCTTACAAACTAAATGTTGTAGTAAGAGGGAGGTAAGACAGAGTTGCAAGAGACCAACTATGGAGGAAGTCTCTGACAGGTGAGATGATACATGCCAATACAGGGAAAACAACTGTCTATTGATAGTTCTCTCTCTTTCCTCCTAGAGGAAGAGGAAATCTGTTAAGTATGGGCATGATCATCATAAAGACTCAGAGAAAAGATGTCTCATGAAGAGATATCTAGGTAGGTTAGGATAAATTTAGTGCAGATACTGCAAGTGAAAAGAAGCAGACTGCTACCCTAACCAGCAACCAAGAGGGACAAAGATCTATTTGAAACCCAGCGACTGCTGGGTTTGTTGACCCTGTTGAGTTTGTAGATTCTTCAGACCAGGGCGATGTTTCCCCTGTTTGGGAACATCTGTATGATGGGCTGATGATGGACAAAACCTTCTCCCCCTAGGGGAAGAAAGTTTGGTAGGACATTTCCTACCTACTGGGAAAGGCGGCGGCGTAGAATAGCCCCTGGAAAACAGTCAAGTCAGTGGATAACTGAGTAACCTGGAGTAAAGACTCCTTGTTGAAGAGATTTTCTCCAGTGAAAGGAGTATTTCCTAGTCTTTCTTGTGCCCATATGTCCAAGTCTGAAGCTTGGAGCCAGGCTCTACGTCGTGCCCCTATAGCTATAGCAGAAGTTCTGCTAACAGACTCAAAGGAGTCTAGGGAAGCACGAGTAAGAAACCTAGAGATATTATGAGCATGACTAACCAGTAAGGAATAGTCTGCTTGTTTGGGCTCTTGAAGACAAGGAGTCAAAATATGAAATTTCCTTGTGACCTCCTCAAGAGATAGTTCTTAGACTCACGACCTGGCGGACAAGAAGAGTGCTTTTTATTACTCTTTACTCGCCTCAATGCTTATCCCACTACAATGGAATGATGAGGAAGTTGAGTCCTTTGAAACCCTGGAGAGGGGGGCACCTGATATAGGAGATCAGTTGCTCTGGAAAGTGGGGGTACCCTTAAAGGAGCTTCCCACATTCGTAGGAGGAGATCCTGCAAAGAATGATGCAAAGGAAGCATTATGTTCTCCTTTGCTTCGTTAGGAAAAGAGAGGTATTCTGTATTCCCTTGTGTAGGATCTTGTCCAGGAATAGGAATGGCAAGTGATTTTGCCATATCCAGGAGGAAAGTCTGGAAAGAAGGATCCCCAAAGGGAACTTCCCTTGGATAGGCTAGATCTGATGAAGAACTAGCATTGGCACCGAGGGATCTATTCCAGTATATAGGAATAGAAGATCCTGAATGGTGCAGTATGGGATCCTTAGATGGTGGTCGCTGGTACTGCAGGTCAGAACCAGCGACAGTCGGTAACAGATCGTCCATGCTAGGGATCGATTCCAGATTCGGCATCGAGGGAAGCGAGCCTGAAGAGAGAAGCATGGAAGGTACCGACAGTAATGGTACTGTGGATATCGGTACCGATCTCGGTACCGTATCTGATACCGGCGGAAGAATACCAGCCGGTGGCAACTGTAACGGTGTCGGAGGAACCGAGAGTTGCGGATCCGAAGTATCGGAACCGAGCCTTTGGTACCGACGCGAGTCGGTACCCAGTCCTCCAGACTGGAGATCGATTCCAGACTCGGCATCGAAGGAAGCAAGTCTATCGATACACGTCTGGAGGGTACCGACGTCAGTATTTATTTATTTATTTCAGTTTTTTATATACTGCACTATTTATAATCAGCGCGGTTTACAGATGAACACAAAGACCAGAACAACAGGCTGTTCGGTATTACATATAACAGGAGTATAAACTTGGATAACATGGGAGAACTATATACATAGAATAAATATTCAATTAGTTCTATAGCATGAAAAAACTATTTACATAAAATAGCAGTAGTGCAAGGGTCAGGAGGAGATTGTGGTTAAGTTTGTGGTGAGGCTATTCTTTTGAACTTTATGTAGGGTAAAATTTGATAAATAGGTTAAATTTTAGGGCTCTTCTGAACTGGGTTAGTACTAGTATACAGTACTAGTATCGGTGTCGATACCGATACTGGAAAGTTGGTCTGAAGCGTATCCACCGGGCCCGTAGGTACTGAGGACGCCAGACGATCCTTGGTGAGGATTGTTTCATCCAACACCAGTGCCGATGCCGGGGTATCGGTACCGCTCGAAGCGGATGCCACCACCGGGCATGGCTCAGGTATGTTCTGTGAGGGGTGAACCTCAGGAACAACCTGAAACCCCACACAGGCTTTGGAGGCCGAAGACTCCCACCGGGGTTTTGAAGCCAGTGGATTCTCGAGGACAAGGCCATAGGCATCTCTATGCTGTGCATGAGAAGTGCCGCTTGAGGACTGGCTAGTCTTAACAGACTGTTTTTGGGTTACCTGATCCTGTGCAGAAGATATGGTCGGTGCCCTGAAGTTGGAGGGGGACCGCGTGTCGAGGGGAACTCGATGTTGAAAACAACTTCTCACCATATTGGTGCCCGAGGGCTCCGGAGGAAAATGGTCAGGACCCAAGCAGGTTAGACACCAATTGTGAGTGTCTAAAAATAAAGTTGTACCGCCACAGTTTGTACATTTCTTGGGGAAAGTGGCTGGCGGTTCCATGAGGAAAAATGGAGAGGCCTAGAAGGCCTGAGAACCGTGAGACACTAACAAAGAAAAATATATTCCTTAAGGGAAAAATTTTACAAGAAAAGAAAAAAGAAACACCGGCGGTACCAGTGGCGTCGGGGAAGGCAGCCGCGACCACAAGAAAACTAAAAAATAAAAGAAGAATTTTCTGCGGTGACAGGAGGACGTCCTGCCGGCTCCGCGGAAAAACAAAAACTGAGGAGAGGCAGTTGAGAAGGCGGGAAGGCAGCGTGCAGGCGTGTTGGGATGCTTCCAAAAGCTTTCTGATTGGACGCTGGGAAGCGTTCCCGCGCGGACTCCGTCAGTACCGACGTACCCATATGTGAAGACTCATTCCTGCTTGTTCCTGGAGATAACAGTTATCTCCAAGTTATAATGCCCTGCTCAATGTAATTTCAGTTTGTTCAATGTAAACCGCACTGATGCAGAATAGCGCGGTATATAAGAGAATGTAAATAAATAAATAAATTAAATAAATATACACAATTTGGAATGTAATTTGTACTGTTTGTACATAGTTATGTTACCTGTAAAAAGTTCTCGAATGTTCCATGTATTAGAACTAGACATGCATATCTGTCATGCCTGTATCACTTGTTCATTGTAAACCGCATCCGATCCATGAGAGGATGCGGTATAAAAGTGGTTGTTAAATAAATAAATATGAGAGAACTGGCTAATACCATACAGAAGTCTAACAGAAATAACTGCCTCCCTCACCCCCAACCTTTGCTAATAATGAAATAGTAATTGAGTTTATTAAGAATTAAAGAACAGGGGGGGCGGAGCCCGATGTCCAGCGGGATGGTCGCATAACGCTGAGGCTCCCGAGAGGCCTACTCAGAATCCTGAATTAACACCGGACATACTTGAATTTCTGCTCTGATCTTACCGGGGCACACTGGTGAGATGGCGGGGACCAAACCTACGCGCCTGGAATTTGGATCTCCAGCGGCTTCTCACGGCAAACGCTCCAAAACTGAACCCCCGTCTCCGCAGAAGGGGCTGGCTCTACGCGAGGGCCCCGAAATGCAGCAGGAAATCCTCGCAGAGATCAGAGGGGTGAAAGACCTCGTGCAGTCAAACGGGGAAGCACTCCGAGCGCTGCGGGAAGACCTTGGTGTATTGCAAGGCAGGCTAGAGGGGCTCTCCTCGCGTCAGGACAAAATGGAGAGCATATTAGACTCCCATGTGGTCCGGCTGTCCAAACTTGACAAAGTTGAACGTCAGGTGCGGGCCTTGCAGAAAGAAGTGGAAGACGGCAATAATAGAGCGCGCCGCAACAACCTACGACTAGTGGGCATACCGGAGGGAGCGGAATCGGGAGACATGAAGGAGTTTTTATATAAAATCCTCCCTTCTCTGCTCCAAATCACCTTTACCAAAGAATTGGAGATCGATCGCGCTCATCGTGTACCCACAAACATAACACTCAACAGGAAGACCCCGCGGCCTATCATCTTTCGACTTTTGAGATATCAACATGTGGAGCAAATTCTCAGCGCCTCCCGGGCAAAGGGCCATATGGAGTTTGAGAGCAACAAGATCTCCTTCTATCCTGACTTGGCTAAACCCACGGTTGATCGCCGAAAGCGCTTTCTGGAATTTCGGCCGAGGCTTCAACAATTACAAGCACGCTATGGCCTGATGTACTCGGCCAAGCTCCGAGTCACGCTTCACAATCAGACAAGAACATCTGAGGACCCTGATCTACTAGCGGAGTTTTTGGATGCTAAAGAAGCCGACTTGATGCGCTGATTTCCAGAGTTTTCCTACCAGTGTTCTCATATCCGCTGTACCTGCCATCTTGGATTTGCCACGGTTCAGCAAAGAGTCTGTCGAGGGCGGTTTGTTGCCTTATTTTGATGATATTTGTGACCCGACTCCATCTACCCAGAGTAGCCTCGATGAATATCAGAGACAGTGTTAATTATGGACTCTGGTGTTTCTTTTCCTTTTTTTTCATGTTTCTATCCTCTTCTCTAGGGCCTCCTCCCGCAGACATATGGTCGCCATATTCATTGGGGGTTTTGCTTCTTCTCTAAGTTACTTTGGTACATGCTTTTCAATATGGGGTGTATTAGCCAGCATACTCGGTGATTATGTCATTGTTGTACAGATTCTGCTTATGTTGTATGTTTTCAAGCGCCCTTACCTAAAATGTCTATTACCGATTGATGGCACCATGTAAGATTTTATCATTGAACGTAAAAGGCAACAATAATCCGATAAAACGGAAGAAAATCCTGAGCTATCTAAGTCATGAAGCTGCGGACCTGATTTTCCTCCAAGAAACGCATTTAAATTCGAAGGAAACTCTTAAACTCAATATTAAACCTTACATGGTGGCCGCCTATTCCCCAGCTGTTTCTAAGAAATGTGGGGTTGCCATACTGGTTAGGAAATCTCTGCATGCTACTATTATTGCGACTAGCTCAGATACAGCAGGCAGATGGTCTAGGGTTCACCTCAAGATAGGTAACCTTGAAGTTACATGTATATGCCTTTATGCTCCTAATGTAGATGACCCTGCCTTTTTTGCTACCATTGCTCAGGTTGCGCAGGCCTCTGCTAATACTTCATTGATAATTGGGGGGGATTTCAATTTAGTTCTTGATCCCCTGATTGACAAACAGCCGCCTAGGACGAGTGGTCCCCCCAAGAGTCACACCACGCTTACCTCTATGATCAAAGATCTTGCTTTAGTCGATCTATGGAGGTTACTACACCCCAATGAGCTTGACTTTACCTTCTTCTCTTCCCCTCATAAATCCCAGTCTCGCATAGATTTCTTTCTAATATCAAAACTGTTAGTTCCTCAGGTGGACACTGCAAAGATTCACTCCCAACATATCTCAGATCACGCTGCTATTTCTTTTCAATTACACACCACTGTGCTCCCAGGGAATTCGGGGGCCTGGTTCTTTGATAGAGCCCTATTAACTCAACCAGAGTTCCAGTTAGAAATTCGAGCAGCCATACAAGATTACTTTCACTTTAATTTACCCCAGGACACTGCAAATTGGGCTTGGTGGGAGGGTTTTAAAGCGGCCATTCGTGCAACGATCACTAGTTATCAAATTCGCCTGCGGAAACAACGCAAACAGCAGCTCCTTATACTAGACCAACAAATCAAAGCAGGCGAACGAGTTCTAACTTCACGTACTGATCCATGCGTCTTAGTTCGCTTACAGCGTCTCCGTTTTCAATATAATGCAATCCTTTCAACTGCAGCTTCTCAGAGTATTGCACTTCAACAAGGGACATACTACCGTGAAAGCAACCGAGCCGGTCGACTTTTAGCCAACGCCTTGAAAGGTCAAAAAGAAGCCAAACGCGTAGCGGCCCTTCGCGCCCCACAGGGAGGGGGCATACTGACCACAGACTCCGATATCGTAGAACTCTTTCGGGATTTCTATACCCGTCTATATCAATCTGAATGTGAGTTCTCATCCGAGACCTTCGAGCGCTTGTTTTCTGGTATTCAGCGGCCGACCCTTTCTGAAGCTGATAGGGATGCGCTGGATGAACCCTTCTCTACTTCAGAGATTCATTCTGCCCTAAAACGAACAGCCTCGGGTCGAGCCGCCGGGCCTGATGGTCTCCCGACAGAATTCTACAGAACGTTCAGTGCAGATTTAGCTCCCTACTTAAAACTTTACTTTACTGCCCTTGCGGTAGATACATCCTCTTTGGGATCCTTTTCTGCAGCTAATGTGGTAGTTTTTGAGAAAGAAGGCAGAGACCCGCTGCTAACCGCCAACTACCGTCCAATCTCCCTACTTAATGCCGATTATAAGATCTTCGCAACGATCTTGGCCACCCGGCTATCTGACAGGATGGCCACCTTAGTCCATCCCGACCAATGCGGTTTTATACCCGGCCGCTCCACCGCTGACAATGCTCGGACCTTGTGCCATGTGCTATCCAGTGCTGCCAATTTAAACTACCCATGGGTGGGTCTTTCCCTAGATGCTGAAAAAGCCTTTGATCGCCTAGAATGGCCCTTCTTATTTGCAGTTCTCCGATGGTATGGCTTTGGGGAGGGCTTCCTCCGATACCTCCAAGTCATGTATTCTCAACCCGTTGCCAGTATTTGTGTAAATGCCATTAAGTCTCGGCCTTTTAATCTCCAAAGAGGCACGCGTCAAGGTTGCCCCCTATCACCAATGCTCTTTGATCTAGCTCTTGAACCCCTCGCTCTCCTTATTAGACAGTCCGCACGTATTCGAGGTGTCCCCTTCAGTCACAGAGAGATTAAACTCTCTGCATATGCAGATGACCTTATGCTCTTCGTATCCCTTGATTCGGTCCCAGCTGTCTTGGACCTGATTGATGGATACTCGCAATTATCGGGCTATAAAATAAACTGGACCAAATCTGTAGCATTCCCACTGAACCGCTGGGTACATGAGGCTGACATGCAGGCCTTTCCTTTCCTTTGGCAATCCCGCATGGTGAAATATCTTGGCGTCCACTACTGTTCTCCTTTAGAAGACACTATTAGTTTTAATGCCAAGGAGGTAGTCTCTAAAGTCCGTGAGCTCACAAATCGTTGGTCTCCCTTATCCCTTACATGGTGGGGCCGCCTAGAAACCGTGAAAATGATGATAGTCCCCAAAGTGAACTATATATTAGAAATGCTGCCCTGCTTCCTCCCGCTACACACCTACAAAGACATTGAGGGCCTTCTCGTCCGTTATCTCTGGCAGGGAAAACCACCAAGGGTAGCTAAACAAAAACTACAGTCTGCGAAGGAACTAGGGGGTACCCGCTTTCCTGATTTTCTTAGATATCATCAAGCCTTCCTACTTAAACAAGGTGCCCGATGGCTAGCTGCCTCAGACAACAGACCAGTTTGGCTTGACATTGAAGAGGAGCTAAGTAGCCCAATTCCGTTGATCCATCTCCCCGGTATGTCCCATCAAGTAGACACCCGCCATCCCCCAATGATGGTCGATACTCTTGCGGCCTTTAACACTCTCATTCTGTCACTGGGCCCAAACGTATGTCCTCAGGACGGACTCCCGCTGTGGAATAACCCCAGAATTCAAGTCCTAAATAAAACGATCGCCTGGAAACCCTGGTACTCTAGGGGGATCTGGACACCCCAACAACTCTTCTCTGCAGCTCGTTGGAAGACCTTTTCTGACTTACAAAAGGAATTTGCGTTACCAGCGAAACATTACTTTCAACTGATGCAGCTTCAACACTGCCTCAAAAGTGCTCAAATCCTGCCGCCCTCTGCCCCTACTGAGGACGGGCTATCAGAGCTAATTCACTCTATTAGTAGTACACATGGGGTAGCCTCTAACTTTTATAAATTATTATGTCAGGGTACCGATACTGCTACTTGTAGAGCTCAACAAGCCTGGGAACGCGAACTGCAAACCACTTTAACCCCTGTGCAATGGAGCGTTTTCTGGAGCAAAGTGGTGCGGGTTTCCCGATCTGCCTCTGTTACCCAAACTCTCTTCTTTTTTGCACATAGATGCTTTTATACTCCAGAAAGAATAGCCAAATGGAACACAACTGCTAGGGACCAGTGTTGGTCTTGCCATACTGCTGTGGGAACCCTCGCTCATGTTCTTTATGAATGTCCTCAACTGCAGGTCTACTGGGGGCGGGTCTGGGGTCGTATTCAATCCATCTTACACCTCCACGAGCCTCTTTCTTGGAAGATTGTGGGACTCCGCTCAGTGGCCGAGGTCCCCTCTCTTCCTAAGAAGGGTCGCTTTCTCCTTGATTTCATGCTGGGTATAGCCATATGTTTAATCACGAGGAATTGGAAGGATAGCTCTCGAATTACTGCCAATGAATGGTGGAACCTCGTCTGCTTATATAGTAAATATGAGCAGATATCTCGGAGAGCTATTCCCCATATCCAAACTCACTCTCGCTTGTCTAAATGGCAGATGCTCAATGATTATGTACAATCTGCTCATTGCTCCGACATGTCTGTTTAATGTATACTCATCATGTTTCAGATCACCGTTAGGTTTTGTACCACAATAATGTCAGTACACGCCCGTTTTCGGGACTGATTAGTTTCTAGAGAAGAAGCAGGGGGGAGGGGGGTGGCAGGGGTTTACTTTCGTGTATGTATCACATTCTATGTATGTATCTGTCTTTTAGCTGTATGTCTTCCTTTCCTTTGTTGTTATAAAACGAAAATAAAGCATTAAAAAAAAAAGAATTAAAGAACAGATCAGGCATTGGATGTCCTTTTGGCCCAGCAAAGGGTGAACAGTTCCAATTTTTCTCAATGTCGAGATGGTGGAATGAACCAGTAACATTAATGTGTGGTTCAAAGGTCAAATGTGAATCCAAAGTTCTGCCAAGAACATAAGATATCCAACACAGGCCGTGATTCGTTGCCTTCGTCAGGGGTAATACACCTGGCACACTAAAATCATAAATACATAAATAATCTAAAACCTGCATTAAAAAATTAATATGATAATACAAATAAAACAAAATTATACTTATGAGTAAATATAAAAACAAATGAATAAAAACAAAGAAATTATTGATCACCTACATAGTTAAAATATAACAGCGAACAAGGCATTGAGAATTATGGATACCTATATATATATATATATAGATATATATATATATAGATATATATATATATATATATATATATATATAGATATATATAAACAAGGGCAACAAATACATTAATATAAACAATTAAGAAACTATGTAAATTACAACTAAAAAAGATAAAATATGATAAATAAATAAAAGTGAAGGGGATGACATTAATATGATCACATAATTATATAAATATTAATAAAAAACGTACAAAATATATCAAAACACATATAAAGCTGTATCTGAGATTGGATATCAACTGTAGCGTAACCTGGGAATGTCAAATTGCAACGAACTATCCAAAAGGAGGTAACTAATAAAACCCCCATCAAAGACAACACACTAGACATGGTGTTTCTACCCACTAAACATCCCAAGCTGTTGAAATCCCAACCGCAAATAACGCAAGTATCATGGTCAGACCATCATCAAATTGAACTCTCCATTCTTCTCTCCACAAGACCTGACCAGTCTCAAAGTGACCAAGCATCGCACCAACGAAGATGCTTCCAAAAATTCAACAAAGAAGCTCTCCTCGAATCCATAACAAGCTACATACACGTGGACCTCTCGGACCTCGAGTTGCTGGCTAACATCTGGAACACAGGAATCGAGGCTAACTCAAAACCCACCTGGAGTCATCCAAGAAACCCAACCAACACCAAGTCGGAACCATGGTACACCACAGCCCTACGGGAGCTAAAGCAGAACCTGAGAAAACAAGAACGAAAATGGAGAAAGCTCAAAACTGAGGAACACAGGAAGGATTACCTCAACCTCCTGTCAACATATAAGAATGCAGTCAACCAGGCAAAGAAAACGCATCACACAAACACACTCAATAAGGCCCTCAACAGGCCCAGGGAGCTTTTCGCATTCGTCAAATCGCTCACCAAGACTCCGCAGGACAACAATCCCAGCAGTTCCATAACTCCCCAACGGCTAGCAGACCATTATGACAGCAAACTTAGCCCCGCAGCACCTGCCCTCCTCGCTCCAAACCAGGACTCAGCTAACTCCCTACAAAAATTCAACACCCAGGGAAAACCTGTCCAGGGCAGAAAATGGTCAACCTTCCTGAGAGTGAATGACCAGCAGATAAAAGACATCATTACCAGCCTAAAAAACACTACCTCCCCTCTTGACCCCTGTCCAGCCTCCTGGATCAAGGCAACCAAGCAGGACTTGGCACAGCACATCTCTCACATAGTGAACCTTTCACTACTGCAAGGTCTCATGCCATCACTTCTCACTCATACGACCCATTTTGAAAAACAAGGCATTCAACAAGGACGACCCAACCTCATACCGCCCAATCTCAAGCATATCTTTCCTCGCCAAGATTATTGAAAAGGCAGTTCAGCAGCAGCTACAGGACCACATCGATGACACAAACGCCCTTGATGTGCATCAATACGGGTTTCGGCAACATCACGGCGTAGAAACCCTCCTGTTAGCCCTATTGGACAACCTACTCAAAGGCCTGGAAAACAAGAGCAAGATGTACATGCTCATATGCATAGATATATCAGCAGCTTTCGACTCAGTGCATCACCCCACATTACTAGAGCGACTAGAGTCCATGGGCATTTCAGGAACCCCACTAAAATGGTTCCCCTCTTACATACATTATTGCTGTTTTCTGTACATAGTTGCTCCTGTTATCCAGGTTAACTTCCCTGTTATATGTAATGAACAGATAAATGTAACTTGTCTGAAGTTTCTTGTTCCATGTAAACCGCGCTGATATCGAATAGTGCGGTATATAAAAAATGTTAATAAATAAATAAACAAACAGAATGCAGCAGGTCCAATTCAACAATGATAAAGCAACCCCCTTCCCGCAAACACAAGGCATTCCTCAAGGCTCCGCCCTCTCCTCTCTCCTATTCAACCTATACCTACAACCTGAATGCAAGATTTTCCAGGACCACAACATCAACTACCATATCTACGCGGATGACCTAATGCTTTACACACAACTAGACGTAAATAGCCCAAACCTCAGCAACCTTGAAAAATGCTTACTCGAGCTTCAAATCTGGCTTCAACGCAATAATATGGCCATTAACCACAAGAAAACAGAAGCAATGTGTATCTCCAGGAAACCGGGATTCGTCCCCCCGGCAACGATTACCATGAACAATAACAATTACATCATCAAAACAGAGATAAAATACCTAGGAGTAATGCTGGACAGCAACCTAAACATGGACAAGCATCTTTGAATTACCAACCGGGCTATATTCCACAAATTGAGAGTCTTGCAGCCCCTACGTAGCATACTCGATCATCCCGACTTCAGATCTGTCGCGCAAGCCCTCATCATTCCACACCTGGACTATTGCAATGCCATACTGCAAGGCCTACCAAGAAAAACCATAAATATTCTGCAAATGGCACAAAAAGTTGCTGCCAGAATCATTATGCAAAAAAGTCTCTAACCACATTACACCTGTCCTAATTGAGCTACATTGGCTCCCCATCACAGCCCGCATTCAATACAAAATATTAGTCACTACCTTCAAACTCATCCAGAATGTAGCGCCCTCACATCTCAATAGCCTAATATCCAATCTACCCAACAACCGAAGCAGAAGAACAGCAAACCTCAATACCCTCTGTCTCCCAAAGTCATTCAGAAAGGTTAATGCATGTACCAGTAACAGGGCTTTCTCATTTATAGCTCCAGCACTCTGGAACCGGTTGCCAAGTGAACTGCGTGCAATCTGTGATCTAAAAGACTTCAGAAAAAAACTTAAAACGCACCTCTTCCAATCACATTTCAATTTAACCTCATGAAATTCATTCAGGCATGTGTAAATATGTCTATAATGATCCCATTTAAAGTCTTAACAGTCAGGTTTGAGTAAATATGTATATAAATACTTTGTATGAAGTCTTAACATCAATCAGCTGTAAATCTGTAACCCTTTTTGCTGTGTGCTACCTCCCCCTCCTAATCGCTTTGTACATACCCCTAATTACTGGCTGGTACAACCAACCTTACCATGTATACCAACCGCTGCTGATTACTGGAAGCAGCGGGATACAAATTGTACGCAAATAAATAAAAATAAATAAAATAAATGAAAAAAATTGAAGCAATAAAAAGGTGGATGATGAGCTAAAGGGAAACGTAACCAAATACACTAAAACTTCAAAATGGATGATTATAAAGGACAATTAATCTTAAAAAACATTTGTGTATAAAAAAGGAACAAAAGTTTAGTAGAAACATGTAAAAGCACAACGGAGCAGGAGCGAAAAAAGCACTATGCATATGATTTGATGGTAATAGAATACTCAAAAAACATTAACATTAATAATAACTAATAATTTACTAATAAAATAGTAGAAATATACTAAAAGAGCATATGCTAACTAAAGTTTCAAAATACACTCTCCATATATCTATGTCGCAGTTAGGGACTGCACTTAAATACGCCCGAACACAAGGGAAACATAATAACTCACGTCTCTACTAAGGGGCAACTCAATACGATGTATATTTCTCATATATGAGAAAGACCGACATGTATACTAAATGTATAAAAAAGAACAGCACGTATGCTTAATGATGAAGCTTAATGATGCTCCTGTTACAATGTACTGTCCAAGTTTAAACTCCTGTTACAATGTAAGCACAGAACAGTTTTTTGACTGTGCACCCTTGTTGTATGTAAACCGCACTGATAACAAATAGCGCGGTATATAAAAGCTGTTAAATAAATAAATAAATAAATAAAAAGTAGAAAAAAAACTATATAAAAGTAGTATGGCATGATTAGAGTGGCTCAAACAACATAAGCGGTAGCACTGAAAAAAGCCAAAATGTACAAGAGCAACTATATTGTATAATTGTGAAGGGAAAATAAAGCGTAGTTACTCACCTGTAACAGGTGTTCTCCAGGAGCAGCAGGAATCAGTCCTCACATATGGGTGACGTCGGCGCCGACGGAGCCCTCGCGGAGCAATTTTCCCCAGCTTTCAAAGAAAGCCTTTGGGAATTGCAGCGCGCATGCGCAGTCGCCTTCCCGCCCAAGGGTGCCATCTTAGCCAGTCAGATGACATAGCTAAAAAAGACAGCATAAAAAATTTGCAAAAAAACTTAAGCAGATGATTGCAACTCCAAGGGGAGGAGGGAGGGTTGTGAGGACTGATTCCTGCTGCTCCTGGAGAACACCTGTTACAGGTGAGTAACTACGCTTTCTCCAGGACCAAGCAGGAAGTCAGTCCTCACATATGGGACTCCCAAGCTTAAGGCTACCGGAGACCCTAAGCACAAAAATGAGCTCCCTCTAGCTCAGCAGCACAGAAGGAAGGAATCTTCGCTGAATTATTACCCACCGGTAGCCCACATCCGGGATGGAGGGTAGGAGTTGCTCAAACCTCAAAGAGATTACGGAGGACTGCCTGTCCGAAAGCACTGTCCCTGCGGGACTCCCTCTCGAGACAGTAATGGACCGCAAAAGTCTGGCTCGAAGACCAAGTAGCGGCCCGGCAGATGTCTGCCAGCGGAACAGAGCGGAGGTAAGCCACTGACGTAGCCTTTGCCCGAACACAATGAGCCGTGACTCGACCATCCAAGGAGAGCCCGGCTGCCCCATAAGCCCAAGTGATACAGTCCGCAACCCAGATGGACAGAGTACGCTTGGAGACCGGGAGCCCCAATTTATTGTGGTCAAAAGACACAAAAAGCTGAGCAGCCTTACGGTGCTCCCGCGTACGGTCAAGGTAGAAGTTCAATGCCCTTCTACAGTCCAGGGTATGGAGGACCATTTCAGCTCGGCTGGAGTGTGGTCTGGGAAAGAAGGTCGGAAGCACCACCTCCTGATTGATGTGAAAAGGGGAGACCACTTTTGGAAGAAATTTTGGGTGAGTCCGTAGGACTACCCTATTTTTGTAGAACCGAGTGTAAGGGGGATCAGACACGAGGGCCTGCAATTCACTTACGCGTCTAGCGGAAGTGAGGGCTATCAAGAACAATGTTTTCCAAGAAAGAAAATGGAGAGAACAGGTAGCCATAGGTTCAAAAGGCGGACAGGTGATCCGCTGTAAAACCACATTCAGATCCCAGTCAGGTGCTGGCGGGCGCAGAGGTGGTTTAAGTAGAAGGAGACCTCGGAGAAACCTCGCTACGAGAGGGTCGCTGGAAAGAGGTCTGCCGTCCACCGGTACATGATGTGCTGAAAGAGCACTGAGGTGAACTTTGACGGAGTTGGACTTAAGTCCCAGATTAGAGAGGTAGAGCAAGTACTGCAAGATCACCGACACCGAGCAGAAGGGATCCTGAGACTGCTGGGTACACCAAACGGAAAAGCGACGCCATTTAAGGGCGTAGCATTTGCGGGTAGAAGGTCGCCGAGAAGCTAGGACGACCTCTTCCACCTCTGCCGGCAGGAGAAGGGGAGCAAGGACTACCCTCTCAGCAGCCAGGCCATCAGATTGAGAGACCTGAGGTTGGGGTGTAGCAGAGACCCCTGATCCTGAGTGAGGAGATCCGGTTGAAACCCCAGAGGGAACGGATCCTCCACCGCTAATTGCAGCAGGAGTGGAAACCACGGCTGTCTGGGCCAGCGAGGAGCCACCAGGATCATGAAGGCTTTGTCTCGGAGAACCTTGAAGAGAATCCGAGAGAGACTAGCGGGATGGGAGGGAAAGCATACAGAAGGCTCCCCGACCATGAGAGTAGAAAAGCGTCCGCCGCAACCCGAAGGGGGTGTGGCTGACGAGAGCAGAAGCGAGGAAGTTGCCGGTTGTGAGGACTGGCAAAGAGATCCACCGTGGGGAGGCCCCACTTTAGAAAGAGCTTCTGAACTACCAAGGGATCCAGACGCCACTCGTGCGGCTGGAGGATCCTGCTGAGTTTGTCCGCCAGGCAATTCTCTTGGCCTGGGAGATTAACTGCCTTGAGGAGAACGCCGTGACTGACGGCCCAAGAGCAGAGCTTCTGTGCCTCCCGACAGAGGAGAAAGGAGCCCGTGCCCCCCTGCTTGTTCACGTAGAACATGGCAACTTGATTGTCCGTCTGGACAAGGACGGACTGGTGAGAAGTCAGGTGGGAGAAGGCCTTGAGAGCCAGGCGGATCGCCCTGAGCTCCAGGAAGTTGATCTGCTGAGCAGACTCCCACGTGGTCCAGAGGCCCTGAGTACGTGCCCCTTGGCAATGCGCTCCCCAGCCCAGGAGGGATGCATCTGTTGTCAGCACCGGGCCGGCTGAGGTGACTGGAAAGGCATGCCGAATATCAGGTTCGGCCGCTGAAGCCACCACCGGAGAGACAAGATCAGCGGCTCGGAGACGCGCACTAGGTCTGCTAGGCCGCCGGTGGCTTGTCGCCACTGCCGGCGGAGACACCATTGAGCAGGCCGCATATTCAGGCGGGCATTGGGGGTCACATGGACGGTGGAAGCCATATGGCCGAGTAGTCTCAGGAAGCGCCTGGCGGAGACCAGGGGCTGGCTGCGAAAACGGTCGGCTAGGTCCATGAGCCGTTGAGCCCTGTCGAGCGGTAGGTACGCTCGTGCCTGAGGAGTGTGCAGCCTTGCGCCGATGAACTTGAGATCCTGTGAGGGGAGCAAAGTGGACTTTGCGAAGTTTATAACAAAGCCCAAGTACTGCAGAAGAGTCACCGTGCGGCGCGTGGCGTTGGTGACCTCCAGAGTGGACGCTGCTCTGATGAGCCAGTCGTCGAGGTACGGAAAGACATAGAGGCCGTGAAGCCGGAGATGGGCCACCACCACCGCGAGACATTTTGTGAAGACTCGCGGTGCGGAGGACAGGCCAAAGGGCAGTACTCTGTACTGGTAATGATTTCCTGCCACCACAAACCTTAGGTATTGGCGGTGGCTTGGGTGGATGAGGATGTGCGTGTAGGCATCCTTTAGATCCAAGGAGCATAGCCAATCTCCCTGCTGGAGGTAGGGCAGAAGGATTCCAAGGGTAAGCATTTTGAACTTCTCCCGCACGAGGAACTTGTTGAGGTTGCGCAAGTCCAGGATGGGTCTGAGGCCTCCTGTTCTTTTTGGTATTAGAAAATACCGGGAATAAAAGCCTTGACCCTTCAGGTGGTGGGGCACCGGTTTCCACCGCCTGATCCTGTAGAAGACCTGCTAACTCCTGAAGGAGTAATTCCCTGTGCAGAGGGGGTCGTGGAGGTTCTCCCGGAAAATAGGAGGGAGGGACCTGGTGGAAGTGGAGAAGATAGCCTTCTCGCACGACTTGAAGCACCCAGGCATCTGAGGTGATGATGCTGGACCACCTGTGGGCGAAGTGAACCAGCCGGCCTCCGGTGCTGGGAGGAGCCAGCGGGGAGGGAGAGGCTATGCTTAAGGAGTCAAAAACCCCCACCCTGCGGAGCAGGGGCTGGTGGTGCAGGCTTGGGGGCTTGCTGCCTATGGGACCCGTTACCCCGTCCCTTGGCCTGCTGGCCCTGTTGGGGAGCTGCAGGGGCCTGATAGTGGGGGTATTGTTTGTAGGCAGTCGCCTTCCTCGGGTAAAAGGACTTCTTTCCCGAGCCCTTCTTTTTCTGGGAAGGGGCGGAGGTCTTCCTAGAAAGCCTAGTCCTGGTGAGAGTCTCTGTCTCAATTTGTGCAGCCTTATCAGCCATGGGCTTGCCAAAGAGGTTTTCGCCTCGGCAAGGGACATCGACCAACTTGTCCTGCACCCAGGGCTCAAGGTCAGACGACTGAAGCCAAGCCTGTTGGCGGGCACCGATGCCGGCTGCGGCCACTCGAGCCGATGCTTCAAAGCCATCATAGGCTGCTCGGGACATGAATTTTGAGCATTCCCGAATGCCAGTGGACAAGGCCAGGAACCTCCGCAAGGGTTCCTCGGACAAACCAGCGGAGAAGCCGGCTAGCTCTTTAGCCAGGTCTCGGAGATACATGCCCATGTATAGCTGGTAGGTCTGGACACGACAGGTGAGCATAGAGCCCTGGAAACACTTCTTACCAAGGCCATCCAGGTTACGGGCCTCCCTGCCAGGAGGCACAGAGGAGTGCATCTTCTGGCTCTTAAGACGATGCATGGCCGATTCCACTACCATGGAATGGTGTGGTAGCTGTGCTTTCTGGAAGCCAGGGCTCTTGCGGACTCGATAGATAGAATCGACCCGCTTGCTCAGGACCGGCGAGGTGGCCGGACTCTCCCACATGCGGAAGAGTAGTCGTTCCAGCATGGGAGGAACCGGTACAGTAAAGTGTTCCCTGGCGGGAGAGTCATACTGGAGGGCGTCGAACTCTTCGGCTCGAGGCTCCTCCTCGGGATCCGCAGGGAAGGCCAAAGCCTTGGCCATATCCCTGACGAAGTCCGAGAACCGGGCATCCTCCGGGGGGGACTGCTTCCGAGGTTCGGACTCAGGTGAGTCCGAGGGGACACACCGAGTCCGAAAAGAATCAGGCGACTCTTCCTCTTCAGACTCCCAGACCGACTCAGACGAGGACTCGGTGGGGTCGGCCCGGGCAGGGCGCGGCACCTGCCGCCCCGACGCCGAGGGAGTCGGCGTCGGCGACCTCGGTCCCGAACGGGAGGCCGAGGGCGACCTCGACCGAGGATCGACTCGAGTTCGCATCGACTCGAGGATCGGCTCGGTCTCCGGGGTCGACTTCGACGTCGACGTCCCGGCGGTCGGGGCAGCGGCGCCAGCGAAGCCAGCGAGCAGTGCCCGCTGCTGGTCCATGAAGGCAGACAGTCTGCTCTCCAAGGCCGTCAACCTGAGTCCGAGCTCAGGTGACCCAGCAGCCCCCGACTCGGGCCCCGACGGCGTCGGGCCCGACGTCGGCTGTCGTGGAGGCGAGTCCAGAAGGACCACAGGACTTACCCGAGCAGGCAGCTCCGACTCCAGGCGAGGTCGCTTCATGAGGTGCTCCTTCTCCAAGGACCCGGGGCGGCTGTCGGGGCTATGCGACCTGGCCCTCGCGGAGCCAGGAGCGTCCACCGACGCCGCCCTCGCGGGTTTCACCTTCCGTCGATGGTCCCCGGAGGGAGAACCCCTGTCGGAGGAACTCCGGCGACGGTCCGAGCTGGAACCCCTGGACGCGGAGGCCTCCGACGAGGTCCGGGTACGGCTGGGGTCAGCGAAGATTCTATCCCGCTGATGCCGCCGACTTCTCAACGCTTTGGAGGATAGTTTGCCACAAGGCCCACAGATCATTTCTTCATGATCCGGGCCCAGGCAGCGGAGGCAATTGTCGTGTGTGTCAGTTAGTGACATATTTCGGTCACTGACCACACCGCTTGAAACCACTGGCAGCCATGGGGGGAAAAAGGGCCCCGGCGAGGTCAAAGGACCGGGCTGCCAGGGAAAAACCGAAACGAAAACTGACTAAGTCAGAAAAACCGAAAAATAAGAAGAGGACTCATGACCGGCGTCGCGAGTCCGGCGGGAAAAAGACCGGCGTCGAACCGAATGGAAAAACAGAGTAATTCTAAAGAAAATCAACTTTTTCGCGGGGACACGACGGGTACGTCTGTAGGGCTCCGCGGAAAAAAGAAGACTGGCTAAGATGGCACCCTTGGGCGGGAAGTGGACCGCGCATGCGCGCTGCAATTCCCAAAGGCTTTCTTTGAAAGCTGGGGAAAATTGCTCCGCGAGGGCTCCGTCGGCGCCGACGTCACCCATAAGTGAGGACTGACTTCCTGCTTGGTCCTGGAGAAAGAACCCTTACAGTCATGAGGAATGACTGAGGAAGCCTTTTTCAACCATATAGGATAGTAATTAGAGAAAAAATCCCCATGCTCTCTAGCAAGGGCCCATAGTGGAAAGCTTCTCAGTAGGATTGCAGAGAGCATAATGCAGGAGAAAATGGGAAATAAAACTGGCTGTTGGAGAAAACCAGCTGCCAGTTCAACTATGCTGCCAACTCCAGGGATTTGGAGATGGCAGAAAAGAAGCGATAAGGATTATCCAAGATAGATGAGCACTATCTTGGAAGCACTACTAAGGCTAGACAAAAAGTAATGGAAGACAAGACTGGAACTTGTAGAAAAGTACCAGTAGTCCAATCACTGGAACTCCTGCACGGGCAGCTGCTGAATGGAACAGCAGAGAGAATCTTTCTGTTTTTAAGAGAGAGGACAGAACAATAGGATAAAATCCTGATCATGTCTGATAAGCTGCCCAAATGAAAGAAGGGAGGTTACTCCAGAGAAAAAAACTCTACACTGGAAAGGAAAGGAAGACTAGAAAGGCTAAGAAAGCCTTCCAGTGGTATGGTACCACTCTTACAGGGGAAGGCCTGAAAAAGAGGGTAAAGAAAAATAGGAGCTGAAGGGAGACTTGCCATATGGAAAGTCTGTAGAAGGAAAAAATTTATGGTGGTACAGAAAAACTATCATGAGATAGTTGGCAAACCTCTCTTCATGGTAGGAAGAGGAGGAAAACCCTGTGATCCATAGACATGAATATCCTGACAGCTCAGCATACCTAAGAGCAAGTGGATGTCCTGGAAACAGGAATCCATGTGTAGAGTTTTAAATGAAAAAACAGTGAAAAAACTTCTACTGAGAAGTGAACTGTAGGCTATAAAGAGATTAATTAGAACCCTATTGAGGGTTAATTTTCCTGGCTTGGGTTTGGTCTCTTCAGACCAGGGCGAGGTTTCCCTTGTTTGGGAACATCTGTATGATGGGCAGGAGAAAAATAAAACCTTCTTTTAGGGAAAGAAGGTTTGGTAGGGCATTTCCTACCTACTGGGGAAGGAGAAAGCTTAGGACAGCCCTCAGAAACAGGGAAGTCAGTGGAGCAATGAGCAACCTGACGTAAAGACTCCTTATTGAAGAGATTTTCTCCAGTACAAGGAGTATTACCCAGTCTTTGTTGTGCCCATTTTATTTATTTATTTATTACATTTGCTTATATACCACACTATTCGGTATCAGCACGGTTTACAATATAACAAAATGACCAATACAACATTCTGTTTGGTTTTACAAGGAACAGGAGTAACAACTTGGCAAACAGGGTTGAACTATATACAGAGATAATAAATACAACAACAGGGTTGAACTATATACATGAGATAATAAATTGCAACAACAGGGTTGAGGTGAATACATGAAATGATAATTACAAGAATCTAAATGAAGTCCAGTAATCATTTTAAGACTGTATGTGCCTGATCTGCAGGAAGGAGGCTGGGAATGTTACTTAGACTCGGTTGCTGGCTGGGTAGTATTGGAGGAAGAGGTGAAATTTGATTGCCTTCCTGAATTGAGATAGGTCTACAATAGCTCGGATGTCTGGTGGTAGTGCATTCCAGCATTTGGGGGCGTACAGACTGAAAGCCCTATTTGCCGTTGTGTTGTTACATTTAGTTAGGGACTTCGGGGTTATCAGTAGATTTAGGGTTGTTGATCTTCTGGATCTGTTGGGGGGCACTGTGTGGATAAGCTCAGTAAGCGCAATAGAGAGGAGAGGGAATTGATGGCCTTGAATGAGAGAAGTAAGGTCTTGAATATGATCCTTCCGTGTATAGGTAGCCAATGAAGCTGCTTTAGAATGGGGGTCACATGGTCACTTCTGAAGGCTCCATGGAGGACCCTTGCTGCGGCATTCATGGCCAGTTGCAACGGGTTCAGTGTAGATTGAGGGAGATCTTGTAGAATGGAATTGGCAAAATCAAAATGAGGCAGGATCAGTGCTTGGAATATTGTCCGGAAATCATCTGGGTCCAGTAGGGAGCGCAGATGTCTGAGAGAATGGATTTTGAAGTAAACAGCTTTGACTATGTTGCTTATGTGAGATTTCATGTCAAGATGTTGGTCTAGGGTGACCCCAAGGTATTTTATTGTTTCTTTGGTTTGTAATTCCGCTTCCTTGACTCTTACATGAGATGGTGGAATAAAGTCAGGGTCTCTTGAGATGAACCGTACCTCCGTTTTTTTGTGCTGGATGCGGAGGTTTTGAGATTGTAGCCAATCGGATATCGCATTGAAGCACTCCACAAGTGGTGTGAGGTCCATTTGAACTGTCGAGAAAGGCATGTATAAGAGAATGTCATCGGCATATAACAGACAGCTTACGTTAAATGATCTAATGATATTGCAGATCGGTTGCATGTATATATTGAACAGTAAAGATGACAGGGAGGAACCTTGAGGCACGCCTTGTGTTTGATGGAATTGTTTTGATTCTCCCGATCCAGATTTTACATATTGCCATCGACCGTCTAGGTAGGACTTGCACCATTCTAGCGCAGTATTACGGATTCCCTTCTCTTTCAGTCGACCGAGGAGGAGCTCATGATGTACCGAGTCAAAGGCCGCAGCAATATCTAAAAAGATGAGCACAAAATCTTGTCGGATGTTATCGGTGCCTGTAATTATATTGTTGAAAAGGAAGGTGAGAAGGGTTTCGACTCCATGGTACTCTCTGAACCCGTGTTGGCAGTGGTCTAGGGGAGCTGTGGAGTCTATATGATCCTGAATTTTCCTTTGAACCTCTTTCTCAATTATTTTGCTAGAAGCAGAATACTGGCTATTGGTCTGTAAGAATCTACCCTTTGGGGGTCAAGTTTGGGGTTCTTCAATAAGGGCCTAATAGAGGTTTGTTTGAGTGCTGTGGGGAAGAAACCAGTAGTGAAGGAAAGGTTTATCAGTTTTTTGATGAATGGACTGAACTCCCTGCGTAGTTCTTTTACCCAAAAGGCTGGGCAAGGGTCAGTTTGCGCTGTGGAGGTATTGATAGAAGCTATTGTTTCTTCAATGCTTTTTCTAGATGGTGTGGAGAACATGAGTAGGGGGGTTAAGCCGGTAGGTTCCTAACATGATGCTGTTGAGGTTCTGTCGGTCTGTATGATCTTTGATTGTAGGTAATCAGCGTATTTTTGTGGGTGAATATCCACGTGTTGTTCGGGAGATGGTTCCTTAGAAAGGGCTTGAACCAAGTTGAAAAGATCTCGTGGTTTGTTCAGGGATCTCTTCAGGGTGTCGGTGTGGTGTTGTTTCATTTTCATTGTGATTAATTCTCTGTGCTTTGATAGGTGGAGTTGGTAGGCGGTTGGTAGGTGGAGTTGGTAGTCTGAAGCTTGGAGCCAGGCTCTACATCATGCTCCTATGGCTATAGCAGAGGTTCTGCTAACAGACTCAAAAGAGTCTAGGGAAGCACGAGAAAGAAACCAAGAGATATTTTGGCTATGACTAAGAAGTAAGGAATAGTCTGCAGTCTTGGGCTCTGATAGAAAAGGAGTCAAAAGAGATAATTTCTTTGTGACCTCCTGAAGGGATAGACTCATATAAAAAAATATATGAGAGAATCCTTGTTGCCAGCATAGATGTTTGGAAGGTTTGACGTCCAAAGGCATCCAGTGTTCTAGATTCACGACCTGGCGGGTAAGAAGAATGCTTCTTCTTGCTTTTTACCTTCCTCATTGCTGATTCCACTACAATGGAATGATGGAGAAGTTGAGGCTTTTGAAACCCTGGAGAGGGGGGCACCTGATACAGAAGATCAGTTGCTGTAGAAGGTGAGGAAACCCTTAAAGGTGTTTCCCATATTTTCAGAAGAAGATCCTGCAAAGAATGATGTAAAGGAAGCAGTATATTTTCCTTTTCTCCAGGAGAGCCTTGTATAGGATCATAGCCAGGGATAGGAATAGCAAGGAATGTAGCCATGTCAAGGAGAAATTTCTGAAAAGAAGGATCTCCAATGGGAACCATCCCTGGACAGGCTAAACTTGAAGAGCGAGCCTGGGCACCGGAGGATGTATTTGTCCGGTGCAGAAAAGGATCCCTAATGGATGGATACTGGTACTGGCGGTTATAATCTGAGACAGTCAGTACTGCATCGTCCATGCCAGGTATCGACTCCAAACTAGGTATAGAAAGGAGCAATCCTGGTGAAGAAAGCATGGAAGGAGCTGGTCCTGATGATACTGCAGGTACCAGCATCGATACCGATACTGGTAGCTGTGCCGGAATCGAAGGCGATACAGACATCGAAGCAGTCATCGGAGGCTGCTCAAGCGGTACCGAAGTAACCAAAAACCCTTGGTGATTACCCTCGGTACCGTGCATCCGGAATCGGTAAGCGTCGGTTCCGAGACGCATCGGTACCCAATCTTCCAGACTAGATATCGATTCTAGACTTGGCATCGAAGGAGTGGAGGAGTGGCCTAGTGGTTGGGGCAAGGTACTTCAGGCCGGAAGGTCAGGGGTTCAAATCCCACTAGAGGACAGCAACCTTGGGCCGGAAGGACTGGGGTTTCTAGTCCCACAGGTGCTCCTTGTGGTCTTGGGCAAGCCACTTAACCCTCCATAGCCCATGTTCCCTGTAAAATAGTTATCTCCAAGTTATAATGCCCTGTTCAATGTAATTTCAGTTTGTTCGATGTAAACCGCACTGATGCAGAATAGCGCGGTATATAAGAGAATGTAAATAAAATAAATAAATAAATAATATCGATGCATGTCTAGAGGGTACCGACGTCGGTGGTCGTATCGGCGGTGCTGCCGATACTGGAAAGTCAATCTGGAACGTATCGATCAGTCCCGAAGGTACCGAGAACGCCAGATGACGATCCTTGGTGAGGAGTGATTTGCTCAACACCAGTGCCGATGCCGGGGTATCGGTACTGCTCGAAGCAGATGCCACCACCGAGCACGGCTCAGGTATGTTCTGTGAGGGGTGAGCCCCAGGAACAACCTGAAACCCCTGAAAGGCTTTGGAGACCGAAGACTCCTGCCGGGGTTTTGAAGCCAATAGGGTCTTGAGGGCAAGGCCGGAGCAGTCATCATGCTTGGCATGAGACCTATCACTCAAGGATTGGCTAGTCTTAACAGACTGTTTGTGGGTTACCTGATCCTGTAGAGAAGAAATGGTCGGTGCCCTGACACTGGAAGGGAACTCGGTATCGAGGGAAACTCGAAATGGAAAATCTCTTCTCATAATATTGTAGCCTAAGGGCTCCGGAGGAGAAGGGTCAGGACCCAAACAGGTTAGACACCAGTTATTGGAGTCTAAAAAGAAACCTGTATTTCCACAGTTAAGGCACTTCTTAGGAGAAGGCGGCTCCATAATGGAGAGGCCTTACAGGCCCAAAGGTTTAAGACAGAAACTGAGGGAAAAAAAACTCCCTGAGTTTGAAAAGAAAAGAAAAAACACACCGGCAGTACCGGTGGAGACGGGGGAACAGCCGCGACCACAAGAAAACAAAGAATTAAAGAAAACATTTTCTGCGGTGACAGGAAGACGTCCTGCCGGCTCCGCGGAAAAACGAAAACTGAGGAGAGACAGGCGGGAAGGCGGCACGCAGGCGCTGAGGGATGCTCCCAAAAGCTTTCTGATTGGACGCTGGGGAGCGTTCCCGCACAGGCTCCGTCGGTACCAACATACCCATATGTGAAGACTCATTCCTGCTTGTTCCTGGAGATAACCTCTTTATTACTTGTTCATCTCTCATGTAAAAACAAGAAAATTAAGACAAGAGGAAGAAAAACAAACATTGTAACGCACATCTCTGTGGAACACGGGAAATCAAACCGCTGTGTGTGTCTCTTGTATTAGAATTCTTAAAACGCCGGCGCATGCGCTTGTTATAGGGCAAACCGCGGGAAAAAAAAACTTCAAAGCGGCGCTTTGTAACCAATAAAAATAATGTGGCCAAAAATGTATTAAACTTAAAACGGAGCCACAGTGTGATTGTAATTTTAAATTAAGAATTGTGAATAAAAAACAGTTGTATATTAATAGTTAATGAAAGAGATAATGCCTTCATATAAAAACCATTGTATAAAACAAATCTGAAAATTAAAAATTAAAAAATAAAACAATACTGCTTATGGGCAGTGTAGAGGTAAAACAATATACAAATAATTTGGCATAATTTAAGTGGGTCAAATAGCAAACGGTAGCACTGACCGTGCTCAAAAAAGAAGCGGAAATGTACAAGGGCAACTATATTGTATAGTTATGAAAGGAAAATAAAACTTCTTTATTACTTATTCATCTCTCATGTAAAAACAAGAATATTAAGACAAAAGGAAGAAAAAGAAACATTGTAACTCACGTCACCATGGAACGGGAAATCAAACATCTGTGTGTCTCTTGTGTAATAATTAAAACGCCGGCGCATGCGCTGGTTATAGGGCGAACCGCGGGTAAAAAATTTCAATGCGGCACTTTGTATCCAATAGAAAAAGTGTGACCAAAATTGTATTGAACTTAAAACGGAACCAGTGTGATTGTAATTTTAAATGAAAAATATATGAATTAAAAATTGTCATATGTTAATAACCAGAGGAAAATAAAGAAAATGATGGACAAGAGAAAAACAAATTAGAAAAAAACCGAAAGATCGCTATCACAGTTCAAACCGTGAGGGACTAAAGACTTGAGTAAAAAAAATATATTTCTGCTCAAACCTTAGGATGGCTTTGTTAATGTCCCCACCTCTCCAATTAGATTTAATTTTCTTGATGACAAAAAACTTTAGATCGCTAATTTTATGGTTCTCAGCGACCCAGTGGGACACTAAGGATTTATCAGCTAAATTCCTCTTGATACAGCTCTTGTGCTCCACAATGCGTGTGCGGATACTGTGAAGGGTTTTTCCTACATAAATTTTATTGCAGGGACACATAACAACTTTTATTGTTTCGCAGTTGGAAAAATCTTCTATATAAAATTTTTGTTTGGATGCCTTCTTCGCGGAGGGCCGCTGCCACCACCACCATAACCTTGGTGAAGGCCCGGGGAGCAGTCGCCAGGCCGAACAGCAACACCTGAAACTGAAAGTGACCTTGCGGCACCGCGAAGCGCAGGAACTGCTGGTGAGCCTCTCTGACGGGAATATGAAGGTACGCCTCGGTGAGGTCGAGAGAAGACAGAAATTCTCCCGGCCTCACCGCCACTATCACCAACCTCAGCGTCTCCATGCGAAAATGCGGAACCCAGAGACACCGGTTGACATGCCTGAGGTCCAGAATGGGCCGCCAACGAGCCTTCCTTCTTTGGCACCACAAAATAGATTGAGTACCGACCACAGCCGAGCTGGTCCCTTGGTACCGGGATCACCGCCCCTAATGCTACCAGCCTTGCCAGGGATTCTTCCACCGCAGCGCGCTTGGCTGCCGTCCTGCAAGGCGACTGGACGAACGAGGGAAGGACTGGCCTCGCGAACTCCAGGGCATAACCGCATTCTATAACTTCCAGAACCCACTTGTCGGACATTACCCGGGCCCAGGCGGGGAGAAACTGCCTTAAACGACCCCCTACAGGCAGCACCCTCACCCAAGCCCCCACTCTCTCATTGCGGCTTTCTCTGGGCCGAGGAAGCCCCAAAACCTCTGCCCTCTGGCTGGAAACTTGCCCCTCTGAAAGGAGCTCTGCCGACCTGATCTAGGCCTCCGAAACTCTCTGCTGCGAGCGCCCTTGGGAGGAAGGGCGCCCCTGCTTAGACTTATCCTCCGGGAGTCTACCGCCCTTAGACTCCCTTAAGTCCTTCACCAACTTGTCTAAGTCCTTCCCAAAGAGCAGCTTCCCCCTAAAGGGGAGCTTGCCGAGGCGAGACTTGGAGGAAGCATCCGCTGCCCAGTTATGGAGCCAAAGATATCTGCGAGCCGCCACCAGGGAGACCACATTCTTAGACAAGCTACGAATGAGGTCATACTGACTATCCGCCAAATAGGCCACTCCGGACTCAAGCCGAGCCACATTCCCCGAAGGCTCCACCTATGGACCCTCGGCTGACTGCAGCTGTTGAGACCACCTTAAGCACGCTTGGGCCACCCAAGCCCCACATACCGAGGCTTGAAGGGCCATGGCGCTAATGTCAAAAGCCTGCTTAAGCAAGGTGTCCACCTTCCTGTCCTGGCCATCCCTTAGAGCCGCACTGCCCTCCACCGGGATGGTAGTCTTCTTGGTCACGGCTGCTACCGCCGCATCCACTCTGGGAGTCCTTAACAAATTCTTTTCCGCCTCCGGCCATGGGTACAGACGTGCCATAGCACGCACCCCCCGCAGACCGGACTCCGGCTGATCCCACTCATCCTGAATCATCTGACAGACTACCCTATGAACTGGAAAGACCCTTTGAGACTTCTGGACCGCCAGAATCAAAGGGTCCTCGAGGGCCTCCTCATTCTCCTGTTCTCCCGAGGACATATTAAGTGCCTTCATTGACTCACCAATCAATGCCGGTAACTCCTCACGGCGAAAAACTCACAATTCTCGCCTGCTCCTCTGGGATCTCACCTTCCTCTAGTTCTTCCTCTTCCCCCAGATCCCTGTCTGATTCCAGAAGCTCAGACTCCGGGGAAAAGGGCTCTTCTTCAGCTGTTCTCGCCCTCTTGGCAGGAAGGTCCGGAACAAGCAGCGTGCTCTCCGCTCCCCGCTTGTGAGGGGCCTGGGTCTCCTGCTGGCGCATGCAGAAAGCTTTGTGCAATAACTGCACAAACTCCGGGGAAAAACCGCCGGCCCCCCCTCCACAGAGGAAGTACCCGGCAAGGAGTGGGGGGATGCCTGCTGCCCTACAGGCAAGGAGGGCAAAGAAGCCGCTCCCAGGGTCCCTTTTAACTCTTCCACGATGTCCATGACCGCAGAATCTGACGGAGGCTGCTTTACAGGGTCCTGGAGTTCCTGCTCCACAGAGGCTGCCTCCAGAGCGCAGCCCCTGCATACCCCAGCATCGGACACCGCGCCCCTGCGGGCCCCACACACATAAGGCACTGCAGACGCGCAGGCATTGCCACCTCTCCCCCTTATCTCTCCCCTTAATATTGTCCTCTTTATTCCTTTTTCCTTATTCCTCTCTTTTTCTTTTTGCAAGAAAAATAAAACCCAAAAACAGCTGTGTAACAAATTAACAAACTCTAAAAATATATGAAGCTGACCTAAATAAAACAAATAAACCAAATAAAATGCAAGAAAAACTTTGCCTTCCGGCTCCTACCGTGTCTTCAGTTCCCTCACCTCCCTCAGGCAAGGAACGCCACGCGGGCGAAAAGCACGCGAAGGCCCAAGCGAGAACTCTTCCGCCCAGGCAGCCATGCTCTGAACAAGGCCGCGGGCCCCGTTGATGCTCTCCCAATCGGAATCGTGCCTCCACTGCCGGGCCTTCCAGCCGTCCCTCACCACTCCTTTGCGCTGCTAGGCGGCCGAGGGGATGGAACGCCACTGTCTTCCCGCCCAAGTGCTCAGCCGCCTCCGGGGCTTCAGACATGAGGCGGGAGACCAAAGCAGGTGCCCTTCGCCGCAGGAGATCCGGCCGCAAATGACAAGGCCGGTCTCTGCTGCTTCCCAAACGGGCGCTGCTGCCGCCTTTTTTTTTTTTCTTCAACGGACCGGGCCGCTGCAAGCCTCCTCCGCCAGCAAGGGGGGGGGAGGAAACTAGGGAAGCCCAAGAACTACCTAACTGTAAGTAAACAAAATTAAATCAAACAGCATCACCCAGGAAAAGAAACCAAAAACCCTTCCTATGCTAAAGTCTCTCCTTAATCTGCTAGCTTGCTGATTCACTCCAGCTGCTTGGAGACTAAGTAAAAACTGAGGCTGGTGGGTTGTGCCAGTTCTATATGTATCCTGACGTCATCAAGAGTTTGGTTTACTTAGTCTCCAAGCTGCAGGAATAGGAGCACAACCCAGCATGAAGGGACTGGACTGGATAGACGCCCAGGAATCCACCTTTTTATTGCTTCAATTTTTTTCATTTGTTTTATTTAGTTTTATTAGTTACCTCCTTTTGGATAGTTCATTGCAATTTGACATTCCTAGGTTACGCTACAGTTGATATCCAATCTCAGGTACAGCTTTATATGTTTTTTGATATATTTTGTATGTTTTTTTATTAATATTTATATAATTATGTGATATTAATGCATCCCCTTCACTTTATTTTATTTATCTATCATCTTATCTTTTTTAGTTGTAATTTACATAGTTTCTTAATTATTGTTTATATTAATGTATTTGTTGCCCTTGTGAATATATATATCTCAGAATCTCAGAATCCAGAACAAGAAAACAGAGGTACTTTTCATCTCAAGAAACCCCAAGTTCACACCACCTACATTCCTTGAAGTCCATGATGCTAAGTTGCAAGTAAAACCCCACATCCGTTATCTTGGTGTTACCCTGGATCAAAATCTAGATATGAAGACCCACATAGCCAACACTGTAAAGTCAATTTATTTCAAGATTCGCTCCCTTAGACACCTTCGCCAACTAATTGATCCAGATGATTTCCGTACTGTCTACCAGGCTTTAATTATCCCACACTTTGACTTCGCAAATTGTATACTACAAGGGCTCCCCCAATCAACCCTCAACCCGCTTCAACTAGCATTAAACAGTGCTGCAAGAGTGCTCTTCGGGGTACCAAAAAGAGAACATGTAACACCTCTCCTGAAACAATTACACTGGCTCCCTATCCAAGCGAGAATCATCTTCAAGACCCTGCTACTAGTCTTCAAAGCTCACAAAGGACTTGCTCCCTCCTCTCTATCAGAGTTGATACAACCTATCCCCTCCAACAGACTTAGAAGAACCTCGGAACTAAACATGCTCAAAGTTCCAAAAGAATCCTTAAAATACATCTCTGCAACTGTGAACCGATCATTCAGCTTATGTGCTCCAAAACTGTGGAACTCCCTCCCACCACACATTAGGGCCATCTCTGATATCCCCCAGTTCAAAAAGGCCTTGAAGCATCACCTTTTCATCCAATACTTTCCAGAGAACACAATAACACAAGTTCATCCAAATAGCTCTAATCCCGTTCCTATCTAACAAGATGCCTTTTCATGTAATATTACTATCATATGTATATAGTTCAATGTTTATTATCCTTTGTTATAATTACCCCGGTTTTCCAAGTTTTTCTTCCTGTTCCATGTAAAAACAGATATATGTATCTTATCTGATGTTTTGTAGTTCTATGTAAACCGCGCTGATAATAAATAGCGCGGTATATAAAAATGTTAAATAAATAAATAAATAATAAATATATGGAGGTATCCATAATCCTCAATGCCTTGTTCACTGTTATATTTTAACTATGTAGGTGATCAATAATTTCTTTGTTTTTATTCATTTGTTTTTATATTGACTCATAAGTATAATTTTGTTTTATTTGTATTATCATAATTTTTTAATGCAGGTTTTAGATTGTTATTTATGTATTTATGATTTTAGTGTGCCAGGTGTATTACCCCTGACGAAGGCAACGAAACACGGCCTGTGTTGGGTGATCCCAGTCACATACATATTAAAGATTGGTCTTTCCTTACTCCACGTTTGGACTTGTTTCTTCACATCTACATGGCAGTTCTGCTTTCTACAGTGCTACAAGAACATAAGATATGCCATACTGGGTCAGAACAAAGGTCCATCAAGCACAGTATCCTATTTCCAACAGTGGCCAAAAGACAGGTTCCACAATCCACGTCACAAGTACCTGTACGGTTCCCAAAAAGGTAAACAGTTTCCATGTTGCTTAACCAGGGGTAAGTTGTGAATCCCTGATCCTTTTAATAATGGTTTATGGACTTTTCCTCCAGCAACTTGTCCAAATGTCTCTTAAACCCAATGCACTAATAACTTTTACTATATCCTTCAGTAATGAATTCCAGAGTTTGATTACACATGGAGTGATCCAGTAAGCCATATCTTATGTTCTTATGTCACACAGGAGGGATCACTTGCACATGCCCAAAGTTTTCTAGACTCTTCTAGGCTTTGGGAGAAAGTCCCAGCTTGCGTCATCAGGGATGACATCACCATACAGATAGGTAATGTCATCCCTGATGGTGCCAGGTGTGAGTTTCTCCCAAAGCCTGGAAAAGTCTAGAAAACTTTGGGCATATGCAAGTGATCCCTCCATTCTATGTGGCCGATTTATTCCTCTGGCGAAGAAGAACTATTGCTACAGATAAGTTCATTCTCTTTAGAGATGTAGATAGTTGGGTGGCTGGTGGGCCCGATGATCACCTGGGAATTTGCCTGCCTGGTACGAAGGCGGTATTCCATGCATGTCAACTAGATAAGATGTTAGATAGTGCTGGGGAAGAGTCAACACAGGATAACTCAGAAGGGAGGTTCGAGAAATCAAATATAGACTTTTAGTATACAACAGTTTGTTTGATGTCTAAATATATACTTGTCTATTTATTTTTCTGTTTTATTTATTTTTGTTATGTTTTAGATCCCTGATGCAGGCGAGTTTGCCGAAACTCAGCTGAGTCGGATCCCCCAATAAACATATTGAGTTGAACATTTTCTTGTGGCCATTGTCCATTTTCACTTGTTTTCCTTCTCCGTCAGAGTACTGGTGTCACCATATTCATAAGCTTTTAAAAGTAGAAAATTGAGACTTTATAAACATCAAAATTAAAACTATACTTAAAAGATACAGCTACTCTAGCAGAAGCCATCTCACCTCTTTCACAGCAGCATCATCAAATAAAACCCATCTGCAACTCTTGGTGTGGTAAGCAAAGGCACAGTAGTGGTGGCTTGTGTAGCAGATCATCCCCACAAGGTAAAGCTCACTATTTTTTGCATTTTCATCTGTCACCCTATAGAACAGCTGTAAGAATGTACAATTACTGACTGCCAGGAAAATAGGACATAAGAAAGTCATCTTTATTGTACAGCTCTAATATTTCATGGCAGTTTGCTTTTACAACTTTCATAATCAAACTTCTGGAAGCCACAGTGAGGCGGTTTGTACCAGTTCCCAGTGGAGATAGAGACAAGGACTGTATCTGAACTCAAGAAAGCATGGGACAAACACAGAAGATCTCTAAAGGTGAAAAAAGGATTGTAAAGCTTAGTAATTGGCATGGAACGGAAGACTGGATAGGCCGTATGGTCTCTATCTGCAGTCATGTTTCTGCTTAAGAGCATGTCGCTTCTGATGGGAAGCAACATCCACAGGCTGGCCATGATGTTGCCACTAAGCAACTGTGCTAGAACTCAGAAGAGCTCACCATGGACCCCTTCACTGGCTCTTTATTCAGGAAGGTCCATTATTATGGTTCTCAAATTTTTTAAAAAAGTTTGCTCGTCCATTTTATGGCACTCTAGCAGCTATATTGGTTCTGTGAAAAAAACAAAGCAAAAAAAAACTCCACTTGTATTTATTTCCTTTTATTTATATATATGTTACCCATTCAAGAAAAAGATTCACTCAAGAATAATTTGCAAACATTCTATTACATATCAACCAATATATAATCAGAAAATACTTCTTCCTGTCCCCTCCTTTCACTCAAAAAATGCCTCGTGCATTGAAAAATGAGAAAAGTCTGAATTTTGTTTTCAAGTATTTGCTGTCTCTTTCAACCCTATCAACTGAAGAACTTGGTCTATACTGCCCAGATGCAATGAATGAAATAGTGGAAATTCAAGGTCTACAGCTTTTAGGGCTAACTGACAATGAAAAGTCTGAATGAGAAACTATTACAGTTCTTTGTTGTAACCTTATGAGTTATGACTTGCATTGTTGGCCTTTCAGCTCTTTTTTTAAACAAATGAGAAATTCAGAGATACATGAAAACAGCTGACAATTGTTTACAAGGATGGTACAGTATTAGCTATATAAGCAGAAAAAATGAAGGACTCGGTACCAATCTGCAAAATGTCCAACAATGCAGGACGTATCAATTCATGTTTCCACTGACATACACCATAACTATAAGCTTAAGTCAACAATTCTCAAAGTCCCATTTTACTAGCCCTGATAGAGCCCCTTAAGCTAATATCATGAGAGTGGTACATCCCTGCGAAGCATGGTATGAACGACGCATGGTTCCAGACACACTGTCAACCAAAGGCCTGCCACTGCAATCAGAAGAGAATGGTAGGAATGGAGAGTGGAAAATAAGAGATTGCTGGGAGTGGGGGCAAGATAGATTCGACAGGCAAGATAGATCGCCAAGTGCCAAAATATGAAATGTTACGAGAGTTTGCCAAGACTCATCAAGCCCACTGACTATTACCCAATGTTGCTAATCCATGTCGGCACAAATGTTACTGCCAGGTATCCCTCTGAGCATATCATAAGTGACTTCATGGCTCTGGGACAGAGGGTGAGGCAGATAGGGGCGCAGGTGGTGTTCTCTTCAATTCTCCCTGTTGAGGGTAAAGATCAAGGCAGAGAAGCTCGCATCCTGGAGATGGTGTCAGAGAGAGTGTTTTTGGTTTCCTGGATGGACCAAGAGTTGCAGAGCAGAGTTGGCGTCCATCTGTCCAAGAAAGGTCGACGTGTCTTCAGTAGCAGACTAAAGAGGGCTTTTAAACTAGATTTGCTGGGGATGGGTGAAGAAAGCCCCCAGGTAAGTGAGAGCCGTCAGTTAAGTGAAACATTACATACCTTTATGAAAATGGGTAAAAGGGGCAACATCTGGAAAGTGGTGTTATAAATGCCCATAGCATGGGAAATAAGACCCCAGATGTTGAAACTTTAATGGGAGAGGCTGACATGGATTAAGTGGCAGTTACAGAAACATGGTTCACAGAAAACCATGACTGGGATATAACTATACCAAGCTATTCAGAAAGGACAGGATAGGAAGAAGGGGAGGAGGAGTGGCACTATATATAAAAATAAAGCAGCTTTGAAACTACAGAGCTTAAAAGGGAGATAGGAGACACTGTGGGTTACACTAGAAAGAGGGAAAGAGAAATCTATTTGCGTTGGCATGATATACAGACCACCCTCACAGGAGGAAGAGGTGGACGGAGAGTTAATTGAAGACATACACAGCACTGCCATGAAAGGGGAAGTGCTACTGATAGGGGATTTCAATATGCCAGATGTCAATTGGCACATTCTTACTGCAGTATCATCTAGAAGTAAGGAGATCCTAGATTCTCTACAGGGAGAACTATTCAGGCAACTGGTAACAGAACCCACACGAAAATAGCTAAACAGGTAGAAAAGGCGACAGCAAAAGCTAGAAGGATGCTTGGGTGCATAGGGAAAGGAATGGCCAGCAAAAGAAAGTAGGTGATAGTGCCTCTGTATAACTCTTTGGTGCAACCTCATTTGGAGTATTGTGTCCAATTCTGGAGACTGCACCTTCAAAAGGATATAAACAGGCTGAAGTCAGTACAGAGGGTGACTACTAAAATGATTAGTGGTCTTCATTATAAAGCATATGAGGACAGACTTAAGGATCTTAATATGTACACCTTAGAGGAAAGGCGGAATGGAGGCAATATGATTGAGACATTTAAATACCTCCATGGCATAAATATACAGGAGGAGAGCCTCTTTCGATTGAAAGCAAGCTCTGCTACGAGGGGACACGGGGTGAGAGTGAAAGGGGATAGATTCAGGAGTGATATGCAGAAATATTTCTTTACGGAAAGAATGGTGGATACGTGGAATAGTCTCCCAGTGGAGGTGGTAGAGATGAGGACAGTATCTGAATTCAAAGAAGCATGGGACAAACACAGAAAATCTCTAAAGAAAAAAAAGGGGACTGTTGTAGTGGTTGATATGGAAGGGCAGACTAGACAGGCCATGTGGTCTTTTTCTGTCGTCATATTTCTATGTAAATCCTAGGAGAATCACAGCATGAAGTAGACACAGCTGTTTTTTTTTTAAACCAGGAGCATCAACCCTGAATACATTGCTAGAAACAAAACATTTTGGATTAAATTGTGGAATAAAGGGGGCTGGAAGACCCCAATCAATTACATGAAAGGGGGGGGAAGGAAAAAAAAAAAGGTTTGCTTACACCTGGATAGAGTCAAATTTTTGGCTCTGCTTGCTGTCCTCATAGAAGATAATACAAGTTAGAATAAGTCAAAGGAATTTCTGCAGCTTTGCAAAGATTGGTCCAAATAGGAGTAAAAGTGCCCTCTATCCAAAAGCACTAAAGAGTGTACGTTCTATGATAAGTGCTCGAGTGTAGGGAAGATGAGAGCTGGCCTCAGGACTAATAGTAAAGAAAAACACTATTGGATTCAAGAACAAATGGAAGAGCCTCTGAAGTACAGTAAAGAGACTGGAAGGAGAGACAAAAATTGAAAGAGAAAACCAAAGAATGAGAAGGAGGAAGCCTCAGGCAAGTCACATCACCCCTCCCATAACTCAGATGCAACTTAGATTGTGAGCCTATTTGCTAGGGAAATAACTTATTTACTTGATGGTAACACCTTGAACACAGGTTTGAAAAATCTAAAATCCAACAAGAAAAGGTGTCTAGGATGCTTGCTATGAGGCAGTCTGTTAAACTTTGATTTATAGTTAAAAGAATTTAAACTTGCAAATACAACATAGAAACATGAAGACAAAAAAAGAACACATAGCCTATCTAATCTGTCCTTCTATATCAAACACTACAACAGTCCCCTTTTTTCCGTAAGAGGTCCTCTGTTTGTCCCATGCTTCTTTGAATTCAGATACTGTCCTCATCTCTACCACCTCCACTGGGAGACTATTCCACGGATCCACTACTCTCTACGTAAAATAAATTTTTCCACATATCACTCCTGAATCTATCCCCTTTCACCCTTATCCCATGTCCCCTCGTAGCAGAGCTTGCTTTCAAATCGAAAGAGGCTCTCCTCCTATGCATTTATGCCACTGAGGTATTTAAACGTCTCAATCATATCACCTCTATCCCACTTTCCCTTTAAGGTGTACATATTAAGATCCTTAAGTCTGTCCTCATATGCTTTATAATGAAGACCACTAACCATTTTAGTAGCCATCCTCTGTACTGACTCCAACCTGTTTATATCCTTTTGAAGGTGCGGTCTCCAGAATGGCACACAATACTCCAAATGAGGTTGCACCAAAGACTTATACAGAAGCACTATCACCTCCTTTCTTCTGCTGGCCATTCCTCTCCCTATGCACCCAAACATCCTTCTAGTCTTTGCTGTCACCTTTTCTATCTGTTTAGCTACTTTAAGATCATCAGACACAATCACGCCTAGGTCCCACTCTTCTTTAGTGGACAAAAGTACTTCACCCTCTATACTATATTGCTCCCTTGGATTGCTGAAAACTACTCCTGCTCTAAGAGGGCAGGAAGGTAGGCTTGTCTCTCTGCTACTGCTTCCCCTTGCAGCCTATTTGGCTGGCTAAACAATGTTTCACCAATGGGTTGAGCACAGAGCAGCAGTATAGGATAGACAGGCTTCCTACTTTTAGTCTGCCTCAAGTAAGGAGAAATGCTGACAGATATTTTGGGAATGGGAATGCAGAACTGACAAAAGAACAGAGGAAATGAAAGGAAGGAAGGACTGAGGGGGCACAGTATTCGTCACCAGCACCATAATTCAAAGGCATCTATTTTCTTATCTTTTTCACTGTCCAACGTTTGCATCCATATGTTATTGAAAATATCATGGCTTGAACAAGTCAAATCTTTGTATGAAGAGAGACATCTCTGCTCTTGAAAATCTTGTCTAGGTCCTTCATAGCCATTCTGCCAAGAGCAAAGTGTAGCCTGATTTCTTTGCTGGTTGCTTCTTTATTGATAGTTTATACAAGTAGGTTAAAGTTGTCTACGATTTCGATTTCTTCACCATCAACGATTAACTTACTGATTTTACCAGTTGTCAAGATCTATGTCTTCTTTATATTAAGGTGCATGCCCATTTTAAGACTATCTTCCTTGATCTTGAGAAGCAAATGTTTCAGATCATCAGCATAGTGAAGGTTGCTAATGAGTCTCCCACCAATCGTTACACCTCTGTTGCCGTCATATAGTCCTGCTTCTCTGATGATTTGTTCTGCATGTAAATTAAAGAGGAAGGGGGAAGTATGGAGCTTGTCATACACCTTTGCTGATTTTAAACCATTCTGTTTCTCCTTGTTCCATTCAAACTGTTGCTTTTTGATCAATGTAAAGATTGTGCAAGAGAACGATCAGGTGTTCCGGTATACCCATACTTCTCAATGTATCTCAGAGTTTCTCATGGTTTATATAGTCAAAAGCCTTGCTGTAGTCAATAAAACACAAATATCCTTTTAGTATTCTTTAGTCTTTTCAAGGATCCATCTAACATCCACGATGATGTCTCTTGTTCCTCGCCCCTTCCTGAACCCTGTTTGTACTTCAGTAGTCCTCGTTCCAGGTATGGTTGTAATCTCTGCTGAATAATCTTCAGTAGAATCTTGCTGGCATGTGAGATTACACCGATTGTGCGATAATTTCCACAGTCAGTTGGATCACCTCTCTTTAGTTTTGGTATAAACACAAATCTTTTCCAGTCAGTAGGCCAAGATGTCTTCCCAATTTCCTGGCAGAACCTTGTAAGTATGGTAACAGCTGCATCAGATTGCTTTAATACTTCTATTGGAATGCCATCAATGCCTGGTGTTTTGTTTTTTGATAAGGCTTTCAATGCTGCTTCAACTTCTTTCATCACAAATGGTTCCGGATCATAAGGTACAGGTTGAAATGGCTGTTGGTCCACTTGATCTTTAAACTATAATAACTCTGTATATTCTTTCCACATTTTCTTGAACTTCTCAGGATCATTCAACATAGATCCTTGAGCATCTTGTAACATTCCAATTTGAGGCTGAAATATATATATTTTTTTATAACTCTCGTAGCTTTAGAAAAGTCTATCTTGTTCTTCCTCTAATGGTTCCTTTTTCTATTTCTTTGCATGCGTCATTGGAAATCTCTGTTGAGTTCTGCAATTGCCTCTCTGTTCTCCTCTGGCTTTAGCCTCTTTGCATTTCTGGGCAATTTTCAGAGTTTCTTTGGTCATCTATTTTGGCTGTTTTTTCTTTTTCACCTTTTGTAATGATTTCCCGCTTTCTTCCAACACAACCTTCTTGATACCATCCCATAACTCTTCTGGAGCTCTGTCATTTATATCTATTTATTTATTTATTTATTTAGCTGTATTTATATCCCGCTTTTCACCGGGTCAAAGCAGCATTACATAAAAGGGTGGGGAAATTAAGTAAGGGCGGGGCCATCACCGGGGAGGCAACGTTAATGATTTGGACATGGTACAGACTTTGGACATGGGATAGGCTTTGGACATGGGCAGGTTAATGTAGTTTTGGATCAGAGGTTCTTGGCGGACGAGATCAGAGGTTAGTGCGCTTTTTGGTGGGGGTCGTGTTGAAGTATTCTTGAAGCAGCAAATCAATTTTGCAGGCAGTCTAAATTCCGGTGATATATTCTCAAGGTCATATTTTGCTACATTCATGAGTGGCTTGCTCTTTTCCAACTTTAGCATGTGTTTGTATACTAGTAGTTGGTGATCTGTACCACAGTCAGCTCCAGGTATTGTCTTTGTTGATTTTATAGCACTTTTCCATCGTTGATGTCCAGATGTAGTCAATTTGATTTTTATACAATCCATTGGGTGACGTCCATGTGTAAAGTTGCCACTTGTGTTGCTGGAAGAAGGTGTTTGAGATGAATAGATAATTGGTCTTGCAGAATTCTATCAGTCTTTCTCCAGCTTCAATTCTGTTGCCAAATACATATTTTCTAACCACTTTGCCGCCTTCTTTGTTGCCAACTTTTGCATTCCAGTCACCCATGACTATCAGGATATCCTGTTTGCATGTCCTGTCAATTTCAGCTTGTACTTGGCTCCTGGAACTCAATTACATCCTCTTCTGCAGTCGTCGTTTGGGCATATACTTGAATTATAGTTGTGTTGATAGGCATTCCTCGTAGACAAAATAAGCATTCACTGACTAGATTGCATTGTATTTCATTACAGTTCTTGCTAGTTTCTTCTTCATTATAAATGCAACACCATTTTTTCTTTGTTTTTCATTTCCAGCATAGTAGACCATGTGATCATCAGATGCAAAGTGCCCGATGCCAGTCCATTTCAGTTCACTGACACTCAACTGATCAAATTGTACACGTTCTATTTAATAAATTGACCACCTCCGACTTCCTTTGGTTCATGCTTTGTACCTTCTATGTCCCAATATGTAAAGCATAGTTACTCACCTGTAACAGGTGATCTCCGGGAACAGCAGGAATTTAGTCTTCACATATGGGTATCGTTGGCACTGACGGAGCCCGCGTGGGAACGCTCCCCAGCGTCCAATAGGAATGCCTTTGGGAGCATCCCCCAGCACATGCGTGCTGCCTTCCCACCTTTCCAACTGTCCCTCTTCAGTTAAGTTTGTAGCTGAGTGAAAGGATAGAGAGAGAGACAAAGAGAAAGAGAGAGAGAGACAACTCCTAGGGGAGGTGGGTGGGTTGTGAAGACTAAATTCCTGCTGTTCCCGGAGATCACCTGTTACAGGTGAGTAACTACACTATCTCCAGGAACAAGCAGGAATGTAGTCTTCACATATGGGGACTTCCTAGCTGAAGATGCCATGGAGGTAGCCCCAGGAAGGTGCCACCCTAGAAAGGTGGGAATCCTTCCTCCCATAGATCTCTGGCATCCCACCAGGGTTGGTGGGTAGGAGTTGAATTAGGTCTGAAAGAGATTTTGAAGAACAGCTTGGCCAAAGAAGGCATCCCGACAGGAGGCTTTATCCAGGCAGTAGTGGGCTGTGAAGGTGTGCACCAAAGCCCAGGTGGCTGCTCGACAAATGTCATCGATAGACAGAGTGGAAATTAGCCATGGAAGTTGCCATGGCTCTCACGTTATCAGCTGTGACATGGCCATGAAGAGGAAGACCCTTACACTCATAAGCAAAGAATATGCATTGAGCAATCCATTTAGATAAAGTTCTTTTGGAGAATGGAAGTCCCAAATGACTAGGGTCAAAAACTATAAAAAGTTACAAGGACTTTCTATGTTGCTGTGTTCTCTGTAGGTAAAAGGCTAAGGCTCTTTTACAATCCAAAGTATGAAGATTTCTTTCTGCATTAGAGAAGTGAGGCCTCGGAAAAAATACAGGAAGAAAAATTGATTGATTCAAATGAAAAGGCGAAACCACCTTTGGCATAAAGTGTGGATGAGTTCAAAGAACAACCTTATGATGAAACCTAGAATAAGGAGGATCAGCCACTAAAGCTTGCAGTTCACTAATGCGACGTGCAGAGGTGATTGCAATTAGGAAGATGACCTTCCAGGTCAAAAACCTAAGGGTTGTAGTGGCTAAAGGCTCAAAAGGCGGCTTCATGAGCTGCCCGAGAACTAGATTTAGATCCCATGCCTCCGGTGGTGGCTTAATGGGAGGTTTAGTTAATAAAAGGCCTCTCACAAATCTTGATAGGGGTGGATGAGAGGAAATTGGCTGTCCATTTAGAGGCTTATAAGAAGCTGCAATTGCACTAAGATGGACTCTTACCGAATTGGTCTTTAACCCAGAATTCGATAAGTGAAGGAGATACTCTAGTATCGAGTCTAAGGGTATGACCAGGGGGTTTAATCCCCTCTTGGAGCGCAATATAGTAAAACGTTTCCATTTGAAGGCATAAGATCTTCTTGTGGAAAGTTTCCTAGAAGCCTGAAGGATATCTTTTACCTGCTGGGACAGGTTGAAATCCTGGAGGTCTAAGCCTTCAGCAACCAGGCCGTGAGGTGCAGGGACTAGGGATTCGGGTGCCATAGCGTCCCGTTGTCCTGGGAAAGGAGATCTGGAGCGTGCCCTTCCAGAGGAGCCGCTTGAGAGAGATGTAGAAGCAGGGAATACCACGTTTGGCGTGGCCATCATGGTGCTATGAGAATCATGCGACCCCTGTCTCTCTGAAGCTTGAAGAGTGTTTTGGGGATGAGGGGAATGGGTGGGAAGGCATAAAGGAAGTCCTGACCCCAGTGAAGGAGGAAGGCATCCCTTGCCTGATAGTTGTGTGCCGGAATCCTGGAACAGAACTGGGGAAGTTTGGCATTCAGTGGACTTGCAAAGAGGTCTATGTCTGGAGTGCCCCAGAGATGAAATATCTTTGCCACCTGGTCTAGGTGGAGTGACCACTCGTGAGGTAGCAGTACTCGACTGAGTTTGTCTGCCCAAAGGTTTTGAATGCCTGGAAGATAGACACACTGTAAATAGTTACCCCAGCAATGTGCAAGTTTATAGTACCTTGTTCTCTGTAAATACAGTGCAGCTCTATGCGCTGTATAGAACCTTTGTTGTATGTAAACCGCACCGATACTAAATAGCGCGGTATAGAAGAGATGATAAATAAATAAAGATATACCACTAGAAGGTGAATTTGATGCTCTCTGGCGAGGGCCCATAGTTGTAAAGCTTCGTTGTATAATGACAGAGAGCCTGTTCCGCCCTGCTTGTTCACATAGAACATGGCTACCAGATTGTCCGTCTGGACTAGGACTGTCTTGTAGCTGAGCTTGGCGTGGAAAACTCGAAGAGCTAAATAAATTGCTCTTAATTCCAGGAGGTTTATGTGTAAACCAACCTCCTGTGGAGTCCAGGTGCCCTGGGTAGAGAGATGATTCAGGTGTGCTCCCCAACCCACCTGTGATGCATCTGTTAGGGTGGCCTGAAAGAGGGGCTGATGGAAAGGAGACCCCACTGTCAGATTTTCTAGTGATTGCCACCATTGGAGGGACAAAATTAGTCGTTGAGAGATTGTTATTTTGTCCGACAAATGACCCGTGGCCTGTGTCCACTGTGTGGAGAGGGTCCACTGAGCTGCTCGCATGAACTGTGGATGCCATGTGTCCCAGTAACTGCAGTAGTTCGAGCCGTGAGGGAGGATTTACCTGTTGCTTGGGAAGTAAGCTGCATAATGCAAAGACACCGGGCTTGTGGAAGGAAAGCCCTTGCCTGTCTGGTATCCAGACAGGTTCCTATGAATTCTAGGCATTGGGAAGGAACTAGTTGAGACTTCGGGAAGTTTATTTCCAATCCCAAGTATTGGAGGATTCGCATTGTATGGGACAGTGCAGTGCTGGCCTCTGCAACTGTGGAGGCTCGAATGAGCCAGCCGTCTAAGTAAGGGAAGACAAAAATCCCCAGGGTTCGTAGAAATGCGGCTACTACTGCCATGCATTGCGTGAACACCCTTGGTGCTGAAGCCAGACCAAAAGGAAGAACCCTGTACTGGAAATGTCTTCCCCTGAAAAGGAAACGTAAAAATTTCCTTGATCTGGATGGATGAGAATGTGAGTGTATGCATCCTTTAAGTCTAGAGAGCTAAGCCAGTCCTGGCTTTGAAGGTATGGCAGAAGAGTTCCTAGAGAAATCATTTTGAATTTTTCTCGAAACAGATATTTGTTCAATTCTCTCAGGTCTAGAATGGGTGTGTTCTCCTGTTTTCTTTGGAAAAAGAAAATAGGGGGAGTAGAACCCTGTCCCTTGTTGAAAAATGGGTACTTCCTCTATTGCCCCTTGGCCAAGTAGTGTGGAGACCTCATGCTCTAGCAGATTGTCTGCAGAGGTTTGTGAATTGAATTGCTTTAGAACTGTAGGAGGGGGTATGCTGTGAAAGCACAGTTACTTACCTGTAACAGGTGATCTCTGGGAACAGCAGGAATAAGTCTTCACATATGGGTATCGTCGGTACCGACGGAGCCTGCGCGGGAACGCTCCCCAGCGTCCAGTAAGAAAGCTTTTGGGAGCATCCCACAGCGCCTGCGCGCTGCCTTCCCGCCTTTCCCAACCGCCTCTCTCCAGTTCGAGTTTTAAAGCTGAGACAAAGAGAGAGAGAGGAAAGGAAAGATAGAGTGATAGAACTCCTAGGGAAGGTGGGTGGGTTGTGAAGACTTATTCCTTTTGTTCCCAGAGATCACCTGTTACAGGTAAATAACTGTGCTATCTCCAGGAACAAGCAGGAATGAGTCTTCACATATGGGGACTCCCTAGCTGCAGATGCCAAGGGAAGACCCCAGGTTGTGTGTCCTTGAAAAGGACTCTACCTCCCCCCATGGATCTCTGGCATCCAACCAGGGTAGGTGGGTAGGAGTTGATTAGGAATGGAACAGGTGTTTGAGAACAGCCTGACCAAACGAGGCATCCCGGCGGGAGTCCTTGTCCAAACAATAATGGGCTGTGAAGGTATGAACCGAGGCCCAGGTGGTTGCTCGACAGATTTGGTCGATGGACACAGAGTTTAGATGAGCCATTGAGGCTGCCATGGCTCTCACATTGTTATTGATATTATTGATATTGATATTATTGTTAAAATGTACTCAGTTGAAATATACTATCTGTTATGTTAGCTGTAAACTGACTTGAATTGTAGAAAGTCGGTATATAAAAGCTGTTAAATAAATAGTGAGCTGTGACATGGCCCTCCAGAGAAATGTTCCTACTCTGGTAGGCGAAAGAAATACACTGAGCAATCCAGTTGGACAGTGTTCTCTTACAGACTGGAAGTCCTAAATGAGAAGGATCAAAAGCAACAAAGAGTTGAGAAGACTTTCTATGTTGCTGTGTTCTTTGTAAGTAAAAAGCGAGAGCTCTCTTACAATCCAAGGTATGAAGATTCCTCTCTGCATTTGATGCATGAGGTCCTGGAAAAAAGACATGTAAATATACCTCTTGGTTCAGATGAAAAGGCGAGACCACTTTAGGCATAAAGTGTGGATTGGTCCTGAGGACTACCTTATCATGATGGAACCTTGTATAAGGTGGATTAGCCACCAAAGCTTGCAACTCACTGATGCGGCGTGCTGAGGTGACTGCAATGAGAAAAATAACCTTCCAAGAAAGAAATTTCAAGGAGGTGGTGGCTAAAGGTTCAAAGGGTGGCTTCATGAGCTGGCCAAGAACCAGGTTTGGACTGGAGGTGGTCTAATGGGAGGTCTAGTTAAAAGAAGGCCTCTCATGAATCTTGCTATAAGAGGATGAGAGGAAATAGGTTGTCCATTGAGAGGCTTGAGGGACGCTGCAATAGCACTCAAATGGACTCTTACTGAATTTGTTTTCAGACCTGCATGGGATAGATGCAGGAGATACTCTAGTAAAGAATTCAGAGGTATTGCAAGAGGGTTTAGACCCTTCTCTGAACACCAAATGGTAAATCTTTTCCATTTGAAAGCATAGGAACGTCTAGTAGAAGGCTTTCTAGAGGCATGAATAACATCTCTGACCTGCTGGGAGAGATGAAAATCTTGAAGGTCTAGGCCCTCAGCAACCAAGCCCTGAGATAGAGAGACTGGGGGTTTGGGTGCCACAACGTTCTTTCTTCCTGGGATAGAAGGTCTGGTGCAGAGCCCAAGTCCAGGGAGGGAGCTTGAGAGAGATGCAGAAGTAGAGGGTACCACACTTGGCGTGGCCAATGTGGTGCTATGAGGATCATGGTCCCTCGATCTCTCTGAAGCTTGAATAGTGTTTTGGGAATTAGGGGAATTGGTGGAAAGGCTTAAAGGAAGTCTTGACCCCAGTGAAGGAGGAAAGCATCCTTGGCCTGAACTCCCTGACACGGAATTCTGGAACAGAACCGGGGAAGTTTGGCATTCCACGGACTTGCAAAGAGGTCTATGTCCAGGGTTCCCCAAATTCGAAAAATCCTGGCTACTTGGTCCATGTGGAGGGACCACTCGTGTGGAAGCAGAACTCGACTGAGTCTGTCCACCCAAAAGTTTTGAACGCCTGGAAGATATACTGCCAGAAGATGGATGTGATGCTATCTGGCGAAGGCCCACAGTCGCAAAGCTTCGTTGCAAAGCGACAGAGAGCCAGTCCCGCCCTGCTTGTTCACATAGAACATGGCTACTTGGTTGTCCGTATGGAACACTCAGAACTAAGAATATTGCTCTGAGTTCCAATAGATTGATATGCAGAGAAATTTCCTGTGGAGACCAGATGCCCTGGGTGGAGAGATCTTGAAGATGAGCTCCCCAACCCTTTGGAGAAGCATCTGTTGTGAGAGTTGCTTGGGGTAGCGGTTGCTGAAAAGGGGACCCCAGCAACAGGTTTTGAGAGGACTTCCACCACTGGAGAGACCAAAAAAGGCAACTGGAGTTTGCTATTTTGTCTGACAGGCAACCTGATGCCTGAGTCCATTGGGTGGACAAAGTCCATTGAGCTGCCCTCATGTGAAGGCGAGCATATGGAACCACATGCACGGTGGATGCCATGTGGCCTAATAGTTGTAACATCTCTCAAGCAGTTAATTGGGACTTTAACTGAATCTGGGAGGCTAACTGCACCAGACGTAGGCAACGGGCCTGAGGAAGATAGGCCCTTGCAGTTGTGGTATCCAACAAGGCCCCTATGAACTCCAGAGACTGAGTAGGGGTGAGATTGGATTTTGGGATGTTTATTACTAGTCCCAAATACTGAAGGATACGCATTGTGCAGGTTAGACAAGTCTGGGCCTCTGACTGGGATGGGGCTCGAATGAGCCAGTCGTCCAGATATGGGAATACAAATATTCCTAGAGTGCGGAGAAATGCAGTTACTACTGCCATGCATTTCGTGAACACCCTTGGTGCAGAGGCCAGACCGAAAGGAAGCACCCTGTATTGGTAGTGCTTTCCTTGAAAAAGGAACTGAAGGAACCTTCTGTGTGTTGGATGGATGAGGACATGTGTGTACGCATCCTTGAGATCTAGAGAACAAAGCCAGTCCTGACTCTGAAGGTATGGAAGCAGAGCCCCTAGAGAAATCATTTTGAATTTCTCCTTGAATAGAAATTTGTTCAATTCTCTGAGATCTAAGATGGGTCTGTAGCCCCCCTGTTTTCTTTGGGATAAGAAAATAAGGGGAGTAGAACCCTGAGTCCTGTTGAAGAAGAGGTACTTCTTCTATTGCCCCTTGGGCAAGAAGGGTAGCAATCTCCTGACCTAGAAGGAGGAAGGCTTAAGAAGTGAAGCTTGTACCCTTCCTTTATGATGGAGGGGGTCCATTGCTCTGCTGTGATTTGCTCCCATCTGGGAGCAAAGTAAGTCAACCTTCCTGGAATGGTGAAGGGCTCTGGTTTTTCCAGAGCTAGAAAGGCTAAGTTCTCTAGTTGCAAGTCAAAGGCCCTGAGGAGGTTGAGGCTGCTGGGCTGTGGTAGGCCTGGCAGCCTTTGACTTGGCCTGTTTAGGTGGTTGCTGACGCTTTGCAGCAAAACGACCTGCAGAAGATGTCTGCCCATGAGCAGGATAATATCTTCCCTTTTTAGAAAAAGATGTCTTTTTGAACAATCTTTTCTTAACAGGGGCAGAGGTAGACTTTGAAAGTCGATCCAAAGCAGAGTTCTCAGCATCCGAGTGGCCTTTGCTTGCCAATCCCTGCCAAACAGGTTTTCACCTGTACAAGGAAAGTTTCCCAACTCATCTTGGACCCAGAGTTCCAAATCAGAGGCTTGTAACCAAGCAATTCTGCGTGCACCTATGGCAATGGCCGAGGCTCTGTTTGCACACTCAAAAGAGTCAAAGGCTGCACGGTTGGAGAATTTGGAAACATCTTGGGCATGTTTGAGCCAAGTGAGAAATTCCTGCCTTTTATCTTCTGAAATAAAAAGAGCTAAAGTCTGCAGATGATAGAAACATCCCCATATAGAGACTATAGGAGTTGATTCTGGCAGCAAGCATATTGGCCTGGAAAATCCTTCGGCCAAAAGCATCTAGAGTCCTACATTCACGTCCTGGAGGATTACATGAGTGTCTCTTTGCACTCTTTATTTTCTTCATGGCAGACTCAACCACAATAGAGTGGTGAGGAAGTTAAGTCTTATGAAAATCAGGACAGGTAGGGACACGGTACATGGTGTCTAACCTACGAGAATGAGGAGGGGTGGTGAGAGAAGTCTCCCACATGCACAACATGAGATCACAGAAAATCTCATGAATAGGTAAGGTAGCTGCTTCCTTAGGAGCCTTAGGATATTGCAAAATATCTAATTGCTTGGCTCTAGGCTCTGACTCAGAGGCCACTGTAATGGAGAGGCCCCTAGCCACTTCCCTAATGAAGTTTTGAAAAGACAAGTCCTCTGGAGGAGACATTCTTCGTTTTGGAGAAGCAGACTCCTGAGGAAGAAGTACCAGTGCCTCGACAGAAGCCTCCGACTCAGTCTTCGGAGGAATCGAAGTATCGCCTGTCTGGATGCTCCTATAAAGCCCGATATGCGTACCGAGTGGGATCGACATCGGGAGTAAGCGGTACCGGTTCGGTACCGATGGGCATCATAGGACAGGGTACCATTGCAGTCGACACCGAAGCCGATGTCGATGCAATCGGTACCGGCACCGGAAACGATACTGGTGCCAGAGTCGATACCGGCAACGGAGATTGTTGCGGTACCGAAGGCGAAGCCTGCATAAACGCCGTTATGGTGCGCTGCATGGACAGAATCTTCTGATCCATCGATGCCACCAGAGTCTGGATGTCGGTACCGGTGGAGGCCACCGGTACCCCAGAACACGGCAACAGGTGATCGGTCGAGACCGAGCCATCGATGTCAACCTGTGACCCCATAGATAATGCTTTGGAAGCCGGAACTTCCCACCAGGGTAATTTTGCTGGAGCGGAATCCTCGAAGACAAGCCCGGAGGCATCTCGATGCTTAGAGGGAGATTTGCCCTTCGAGGAACGGCTAGATTTATGTTTGGTTACCTGAGATCCATGGGAGGAAGAAGCAGCCCTGGAAGACGTCGATGCCAACGAGGCTGCATCAGAGGGAAAAAGGGTACTGAGCTTGGCTGCTCGGATCTGATGACCTCTTTTAGACATCATGGTACAAGACACAATCTGTGATGGAATGGTCAGGACCCAAACATTTTAGACACTAATCATGGGTGTCGGTGACAGAAATAGTACCGCCACACTTCGTGCACTTTTTAAACCCGGAAGCGGGCTTCTCCATGAGTAGAAAATGTTCAGGCCTAAGGCCCAAACCGCAATGCACAGTTGAAGAAAGAAAAGTTGTTTTTTTGGGGGGGCTTTATAAGAAAGAAAAGAAAAGAAAAGAAAAGACCGGCGGTACCGGTCTGACGTCGAAGAAGGCAGACGCGACACAGAAAAATAAAGAAAAAAATTAAGAATTCTTCTGCAGTGACAGGAACACGACCTGCTGGCTCCGTGGAAAAGAAGAACTGAAGAGAGACGGTTGGGAAAGGCGGGAAGGCAGCGCACAGGCACTGTGGAATGCTCCCAAAAGCTCTCTTACGGGACGCTGGGGAGCGTTCCCACGCAGGCTCCGTCGGTACCGACGATACCCATATGTGAAGACTCATTCCTGCTTGTTCCTGAAGATAAAGCACAGTTACTTACCTGTAACAGGTGACCTCTGGGAACAGCAGGAATAAGTCTTCACATATGGGTATCGTCAGTACCGACGGAGCCTGCGTGAGAACGCTCCCCAGCGTCCTGAAAGAAAGCCTTTGGGAGCATCCCACAGTGCCTGCGCGCTGCCTTCCCACCTTTCCTAACTGCCTCTCTCCAGTTCGAGTTTTAAAGCTGAGACAAAGAGAGAGAGAGAGGAAAGGAAAGATAGATAGAGAGATACAACTCCTAGGTGAGGTGGGTGGGTTGTGAAGACTTATTCCTGCTGTTCCCAGAGATCACCTGTTACAGGTAAGTAACTGTGCTATCTCCAGGAACAAGCAGGAATGAGTCTTCACATATGGGGACTCCCCAGCTAGAGATGCCTGGGAGATCACCCAGATTGTGAGTCCCTGGGAAGGGCTCTACCTTTACCCATGAATCTCAGGCATCCATTTCAGGGATGGAGGGTAGGAGTTGATTAGGTATGGAACAGGTGTTTGAGAACAGCCTGACCAAACAAGGTCAGGCTGTTCAATGTAAAACTCAATGTTACTTGTATGCATTGTAGTATGTTCTTGTTTCAATGTACACCGCACTGATTGAAATAGCGCGGTATAAAAGAATTGTTAAATAAATAAATAAATAAAGGCATCCCGGCGGAAGTCCTTGTCCAAGCAGTAATGGGCTGTGAAGGTATGAACCGATGCCCAGGTGGCCGCTCGACAGATTTGGTCGATAGACACAGAATTTAGATGAGACATAGAGGTTGCCATGGCCCTCACATTGTGAGCTGTGACATGGCCCTCCAGAGAAAGGTTCTTACTTTGGTAGGCAAAGGAAATACACTGAGCAATCCAATTGGACAGAGTTCTCTTAGAGACTGGAAGTCCTAAATGAGAAGGATCAAAAGCAACAAAAAGTTGAGAGGACTTTCTATGTTGCTGTGTCCTTTGTAAGTAGAAAGCAAGTGCTCTTTTACAATCCAGGGTATGAAAATTCCTCTCTGCACTTGATGCATGAGGTCCTTTGAAAAAAGAAAGGTAAATACACCTCCTGGTTCAGATGAAAAGGCTAGACCACTTTAGGCATAAAGTGAGGATTAGTTCTGAGGACTACCTTGTCATGATGGAACCTTGTATAAGGAGGATTGGCCACTAAAGCTTGCAACTCACTGATACGGCGAGCTGAGGTGACTGCAATAAGAAAAATAACCTTCCAGGAAAGGAATTTCAAGGAGGTAGTAGCTAAGGGTTCAAATGGTGGCTTCATAAGCTGGCCAAGAACCAGATTCAAGTCCCAGGCCACTAGAGGTGGTCTAATGGGAGGTTTAGTCAAAAGAAGGCCTCTCATGAATCTTGCTATAAGAGGATGAGAGGAAATAGGTTGTCCATTGAGAGGTTTAAGGGATGCTGCAATAGCACTCAAATGGACTCTGATTGAATTTGTTTTAAGGCCTGCATGGGATAAATGCAGCAAATAGTCTAGTAAAGAATTCAAAGGTATTGCAAGAGGGTTGAGACCCTTCTCTGCACACCAAATGGAAAACCTTTTCCATTTAAAAGCATATGAACGTCTGGTGGAAGGCATTCTGGAAGCATGAAGGATATCCTTCACCTGCTGAGAAAGGTGTAAATCTTGAAGGTCTAGGCCTTCAGCAACCAGGCCCTGAGATGGAGACTGAGGAATTGGGTGCCACAAGGTTCCCTCCTCCTGGGAGAGGAGATCTGGAGCAGACCCCAGGTCTAGGGAGGGAGCTTGAGAGAGATGCAGAAGTAGAGGGTACCACACTTGGCGTGGCCAAAGTGGTGCTATGAGGATCATAGTCCCCTTGTCTCTCTGAAGCTTGAACAGTCTTGGGGATTAGGGGAATAGGTGGAAAGGCATAGAGGAAGTCTTCCCTGGCCTGAACTCCCTGACATGGAATCCTGGAACAGAACCGGGGAAGTTTGGCATTCCACGGACTTGCAAACAGGTCTATGTCTGGGGTACCCCTAATCCGAAAGATTCTGGCTATCTGGTCCCCATGGAGGGACCATTCGTGCAGAAGCATAACTCGACTGAGTCTGTCTGCCCAAGAGTTTTGAACCCCTGGAAGATACACTGCCATGAGATGGATTTGATGCTCTCTGGCGAAGGCCCACAATCTCAGAGCTTCGTTGCAAAGCGACAGAGCGCCAGTCCCTCCCTGCTTGTTCACGTAGAACATGGCTACCTGGTTGTCCTTATGGATGAGGACTGTCTTGTAGCTGAGCAGGGTGTGGAAGACTCAGAGCCAGAAAGATTGCTCTGTGCTCTAAGAGGTTGATATGAAGAGATGTCTCCTGTGGAGACCAGATGCCCTGGGTTGAGAGATCTTGTAGATGAGCTCCCCAACCCCTTGGAGAGGCATCTGTTGTAAGGGTGGCTTGGCGTAACACCTGTTGAAAGGGGGACCCCAGCAACAGATTCTGAGTGGACTTCCACCAGTGGAGGGACCAAAAAAGGCGACTGGAGGTTGCTATTTTGTCTGACAGGCAACCTGATGCCTGGGTCCATTGGGAGGAAAGGGTCCACTGAGCTGCTCTCATGTGAAGGCGAGCATAGGGAACCACATGCATCTTGGATGCCATGTGGCCTAAGAGTTGCAACATTTCTCGAGCAGTTAAATGGAATTTTAACTGAATCTGGGAGGTTAACTGCACCAAGCGTAGGCAACGGGCCTGGGGAAGATAGGCCCTTGCAGTTGTGGCATCCAGTAAGGCCCCTATGAACTCTAGAGACTGAGTAGGGGTGAGATGGGATTTTGGAATGTTGATTACCAGTCCCAGATACTGAAGAACACGCCTTGTGCAGGCCAAGGAAGTCTGGGCCTCTGACTGGGTTGGAGCTCGGATGAGCCAGTCGTCCACATATGGGAATACGAATATCCCTAGAGTGCGCAGGAATGCAGCTACTACTGCCATGCATTTTGTGAACACTCTTGGAGCAGAGGCCAGACCAAAAGGAAGCACTTTGTATTGGTAGTGCTTTCCCTGGTAAAGGAACCGAAGGAATCTTCTGTGTGTTGGATGGATGAGAACATGGGTGTATGCATCCGTAAGATCTAGAGAACAAAGCCAGTCCTGACTTTGGAGGTATGGAAGGAGAGTTCCGAGAGAAGTCATCTTGAATTTCTCCTTGCATAGAAACTTGTTCAATTCTCTAATATGGGTCTGTAGCCCCCCGTTTTCTTTGGAATGAGGAAATAGGGGGAGCAGAACCCTGAGCCCTGTTGAAGGGGTACTTCTTCTATTGCCCCTTGGGCAAGAAGGGTAGAAATCTCTTGACTTAGAAGGCTGAGGAGAGATGTTGGAGAATTGAACTGTTTCTCCATGGTGTGAGGAGGAAGGTTTAAGAAATGAAGTTGATACCCTTCCTTTATGTTGGAGAGGGTCCACTGCTCTGCTGTGATTTGTTCCCATCTGGGAGCAAAGTGAGCTAACCTTCCTGGGATGGTGAGAGGCTCTGGATGTTCTAGAGCCAGAAAGGCTAGGTTCTCTTGTAGAAAGTCAAAGGCCCTGAGGAGGCTGAGGATGTTGGGCCGTAGCAGTCCTCGCAGCCTGGGTTTTGGCCGTTGCTGTCTCTTTGTAGCAAAACGACCTTGAGAAGAGGCCTGACCATAAGAAGAAAATTTCCCTTTCTTTGGGAAAGATCCCTTTTTGAACAACCTCTTTTTAAAAGGAGCAGTAGTAGACCTTGAAAGTCTATCTAAAGCAGAGTTTTCAGCATCCATTAGGTTGGCCTTTGCCTGCCAATCTTTGCCAAACAGGTTTTCGCCTGTACAGGGAAGGTTACCTAGACCATCCTGTAACCAGGATTCCAAATCAGAGGCTTGCAACCAAGCAACTCTGCGTGCACCTATGGCAATAGCCGAGGCTCTACTGGCCCCCTCAAAAGAGTCAAAGGCTGCACAGTTGGAAAACTTGGATACATCCTGTGCATGTTTAAGCCAGGTGATGTATTCTTCTCTCTTATCTTCTGACATAAAGGGAGATAAGGTTTGCAGATGTTCTGTAACTTCTTTCAGAAACATCCCCATATAGAGACTATAGGAGTTGATTCTGGCTACAAGCATACTGGCCTGGAAGATTTTCCTGCCAAAGGCATCTAGAGTTCTGCATTCTCTTCCTGGAGGAGCAGAGGAGTGCCTTTTTGTACTCTTGATCTTTTTCATAGCAGACTCTACCACAATAGAGTGGTGAGGAAGCTGAGTCTTATGAAACCCAGGACAAGGAGGAACACGATACATGGTGTCCAACCTTCTGGAATGAGGGGAGGTGGAAAGAGGAGTCTCCCATATGCCCAACATGTGTTCAAAAAGAATCTCATGTATTGGTAAGGTAGCTGCCTCTTTAGGAGCCTTAGGATATTGTAGGATATCCAATTTTTTGGCTCTAGGTTCAGTCTCAGAGGTTACTGAGATGGACAGGCCTTTGGCCACCTCCCTAATGAAGTCCTGAAAAGACAAGTCTTCAGGAGGCGACATTCTCCTTTTTGGAGAAGAGGGTTCCTGGGCAAGGATGCCCGATGCTTCAATTGAGGCCTCTGAAGAATCAGAGTCTTCAGAGGAATCGAAGTATCGACTATCTGGATGCTCTCCTAGAGCCCGATACGCGTACCGGGAGGTATAGACATCGGGAGTAATCGGTACCGGTCCGGTACTGATGGGCATCACTGGATAGCATACCGCTGCGGTCGATGCTGATGTTGATGGAAGCGGTACTGGTATCGGAACAGATATCGGGTCCGGTACCGGAATCGGTACAGGTACCGACAACGGGGTTTGTTGCGGTACCGTAGGCGTTGCAGCTTGAATGAATGCCGTGATGGCACGCTGCATGGTCAGAATATTCTGATCCATTGACGCCACCAATGTCTGGATGTCGGTACCGGTAGAAACTGTCGGTACCCCAGAACATTGTAACAGGTGATCGGTCGAGGCCGAGCCATCGATGTCAACCCGTGACCCCATAGGTAGTGCTTTGGAAGCCGGAGCCTCCCGCCGGGGTAATTTTGCCGGTGTGGTATCCTCAATACTTAGGGGGAGATGAACTCTTTGAGGACCGGCCAGATTTAAGTTTGGTTACCTGAGATTCATGGGATGAAGAAGCAGCCCTGGAAGACGTCGATGCCACGGAAGCTGCATCGGAGGGAAACAGGGTACTGAGCTTAGCTGCCCGATTCTGTAACCCTCTTTTAGACATCATAGAACAGGACTCACAATCCGCAATGGAGTGGTCAGGACCTAAACATTTTAGACACCAGTCATGGGTGTCAGTGACAGAAATAGTGCTGCTGCACTTTGTGCATTTTTTAAACCCAGAGGCGGGTTTTTCCATGAGGGAAAAATATATCTGTAGGCCTAAGGCCCCAGAAGAAAAATGCACTGAAATGTTTTGGGGGGTTTTTTTGTTTTTTTTTTTAAGAAAAAAGACCGGTAGTACCGGTGCGGAATCGAGAAGGCAGACACGCGACTAAAGAAAAATACAAGAAAATAAGAAATTCTTCAGCGGTGACAGGAAACACGACCTGCTGGCTCCGCGGAAAAGAAGAACTGGAGAGAGGCAGTTAGGAAAGGCGGGAAGGCAGAGCGCAGGTGCTGTGGGATGCTCCCAAAGGCTTTCTTTCAGGACGTTGGGGAGCGTTCCCGCGCAGGCTCCGTCGGTACCGACGATACCCATATGTGAAGACTCATTCCTGCTTGTTCCTGGAGATTGAAGTTTGTACCCCTCTCCTACAATGGACAAAGTCCAATCTTCTGTTGTTATCTAATGCCATCTGTTGACAAAGTGGCATAACCTGCCTGGAATATTGGGGGGTTGGGGACCCCTCAGAGGCAGGAAGGCAAAGCTCTCTAGGAAGGAGTCAAAGTCCTTGAGGGGGCTGAACCTGGAGAGCTGATTGGGCTCTCGGGCCTTTTGGTTTCTTTTGCTGTCTAGTTTGTGTCTTTTGGGCAACCTGACCTGGAGTCTGACTCTGCTGGGTATAGGAAGGATAAAACTTCCTCTTTTTGCTAAAAGAGGGTTTTTTATAAGGCTTCCTTTTGGCTGGAGTGGCTGTAGACTTTGACAATCTATCTAAGGTAGAATTGTCAGCATCTAACTCGTTAGCCTTTTCCTGCCAGTTCTTGCCAAAGAGATTCTCCCCCGTGCAAGGAATGTTGCCTAACTTGTCCTGTACCCAAGTCTCCAAGTCTGATGCCTGTAGCCAGGCAATCCGTCGTGCGCCAATGGCAATAGCAGAAGTTCTGCTGATGCATTCGAAGCAGTCAAAGGCTGCACGATTGACAAACTTGGAGACATCCTGAGCATGCTTAACTAGAGCAAGAAAATCTTGTCTCTTATCTGGGAGAAATGGGCTCATAAGTTCCAAGTCTCCTTGACTTCCTTAAGGAACATTCCCATATATAGGATATATGAACTGATCCTAGCTGAAAGCATGGAAGCTTGAAAAGTACGCATCCAAAAGCATCCAGAGTCCTGCATTCACGACCTGGAGGATTGGATGCATGCCTCTCTGCACTTTTCATCCTACGCATGGCTGATTTCACTACCATTGAATGGTGTGACAGCTGAGTATTCTGAAAACCAGGACATGGTGGAACTCGATACATAGTATCAAGTCTCCTAGAGTGAGGAGAAGTAGTCAGAGGTGTCTCCCACATTCTGAGCATCAAGCTATGCAGAATTTCATGGAGAGACAGAGTAGCTGCCTCCTTAGGAGCTTTAGGATATTGGAGGATTTCCAATTCCTTTGCTCTGGGTTCCTCTTCAGGAGCTACTGTGATTGAAAGACCTTTGGCCATATCACGGATGAAATCCTGAAAGGACATGTCCTCTGGAGGTGACATTCTGCGTTGGGGAGAAGAGGGATCTTCTAGGAGAAACCCTCTAGTGCCAGCAGAATTGTCAGAGTCTTCGGAATCGGAGGAATCGAAGTATTCCTGTTCCCGATGCTCTTGCAAAGCACGATCCCGGTACCGATCGAAGTCGGTACCGAGGTGACCTGGTACCGCTTTGTCCATTCTAGCCAGAGATGGCATGGGAAGAGTTCCCACCGGGGCCAGTACCGGCATCAGTGTCGATGTTGGCATCGGTGTCGATGTTGGCATCAGTGCCCTTGGGACCACCAGTACCGCAGCTGAAAGAAGAGCTGCAATACTGCGCTCGACAGCGAGGAACCTCTGGTCTATCGACGCTGCCGATGCCTGGGTGTCGGTACCGGTGAGGACAGCCAGAACCCCAGAGCATGGCACAGGTAGTTCTTGCGAGGTTGAGGCCTCAAAAACATCCTGAAGCCCCATCGATGCTTTGGAAGCCAAAGCCTCCCGCCGGGGCTGTTTTGCTGGTGTGGTTCCCTCATAGGCAATGCCAATGGCCTCTTGAGGCTTAGCAGGAGAGCTACCCTTTGAGGACCGGCTTTTATGTTTAGTTACCTGAGATCCATGGGAGGAAGAAGAGGCCCTTGACAATGTCGATGCAATGGATCTTACAAATGCAACGGTGGTCACTTATTCAGAGCAGTAATTTGTCAAAACAAGTAGTCTATCACTCTGATATCATTCCTGAAAGTATACTGTGTCTGATGACACATTGATCTTTTGTCTCTAATCAGTATTTATATTTTGTTTTTTTCTTTTTTGTATATATATTGTTTTTTTTATTTTTTACTCAAGCAACAAATAGGTCTCAGACTTACTGGGCATTATTTTATTTATTTATATATTTATTTAGCTGCATTTATATCCCGGCTTTTCACCGGGTCAAAGCGGTTGGGGGATACATTTAACACGAGGGGATATGAGACACATACACTAATACTTACAGGGAACATGGGCAATGGAGAGTTAAGTGGCTTGCCCAAGACCACAAGGAGCACCTGCGGGACAAAACTATGTATACATTCTGAAAATGCCTCAATTTGCATCAATGACCTTTATTATATATACCAATTGCTTGAGATCAATTATTCTCCATAACTTGCACAAAACTGTACTTAGCTCTCAATATGCTTCTCAATTTGTTCAGAGCTGTGCTTAGCCTTCCATAGCGGTTCCCAACACACCTTCTACGCTATATCTGCGTTTCACCGCACATCGGTTTCTTCAGGGGATTACGCAAGAAGCACTGCAATGTAAATGAATCGTGCTCTCAATATGCATAAACTTTCCATTAAGAAACTAAACTCACGAATGTTATGTGTTTCATGCAAAGGACCGATAGAAGGATGAGTACAAAGCGATAATCCAGAGATTGGATGAGAAACAATCGAGAGCAGGGTAGGAGGTCCTTTGCATGAAACATATAACATTCGTGAGTTTAGTTTCTTAATGGAAAGTTTATGCATATTGAGAGCACGATTCATTTACATTGCAGTGCTTCTTGCGTAATCCCCTGAAGAAACCGATGTGCGGTGAAGCGCAGAAGGTGGCGTTGGGAAACGCTATGGAAGGCTAAGCACAGCTCTGAACAAATTGAGAAGCATATTGAGAGCTAAGTACAGTTTTGAGCAAGTTATGGAGAATAATTGATCTCAAGCAATTGGTATATATAATAAAGGTCATTGATGCAAATTGAGGCGTTTTCAGAACGTATACATAACGTTTTGATGTGCATAATGGCCAGTAAGTCTGAGACCTATTTGTTGCTTATTTATTTATTTATTTATTTAACACTTATTTATATACCGCATCTTCCAGCGATCAGTTGCGGTGTACAATTAACAACAGTTAACAATGCAGAGCTTGTTTTACATGGAACAGAATAACTTTTTACATAGAACATCTTAACATGCACACATAGGTTTAAAAACTAAGCAGAATAATTCAACACACACAGATTGTGTAACAATTTAAACAAAGTACTGACTCTACCGCATAGGCAGATCATATCAGTTGCAACTATATACAAGTAGGGTATCAGTGCATAGGAGTGGAGTGTTCATTCGATTATGTTTTGTGTGTTATCCCTTGAAGAAGGGAGTATACGCTTGATGTGGGGGGGTTCATGTTTAGCCTTTATCTAAGTTGAGTGGAATGTTTTCTATGGAATTATAGTGTTTAGTGAATAGATATGTTTTCAATTTTTTTCTGAATTCTGTTATCTCTGTTAGTGATCGTAAGTCCTCTGGTAACGAGTTCCAAGTTGTTGGAGCTATGTGGGAAAAGGCTCTATTATTTGTAATTTTGGGAAAAGGCTCTATTTGTAAAAAAGAAAAAAAACATATATACAAAAAAGAAAAAAACAAAATATAAATACTAATTAGAAACAAAAGATCGATGTGCCATCAGACACAGTATAGATGCAATGGATCTGGCATCTGAAGAAAAGAGGGTACCGAGCTTTGCAGCCCAGTTCTGTCTTCCTCTTTTGGTCATCCCCATGCAGGAGAGACATTCAGTTGGAGAATGATCAGGTCCTAAACATTTTACACACCAATCATGGGTGTCAGTGACGGAAATGGTACCGCCACACTTAGTACATTTTTTAAAACCACTAGTTGGCTTTTCCATGATTTAGGAAAATGGGGCCTAATGCCCAAAATGGCGCCTAGCACCAAAGAGGAAAGTTTCTGAAAAGAAACAAAGTTTTGTTTTATGGGGGGGTTTTTATGAAAAGAAAAGAACCGGCGGTATCGTAAGCGTTGTGCGGTAGGCAAACGCAACCACAAGAAAGAAATTTAAAGATGGAATTTTCTGCGGTGACAGGGAACAGGTCCTGTCGGTTCTGCGGAAAACGAAGAACTGAAGAGGAACAGTTGGAAAGGCGGGAAGGCAGCACGCATGTGCTGAGGGATGCTCCCAAAAGCATTCCTATTGGACACTGGGGAGCATTCCCGCACAGGCACTGTCGGTACCGACGATACCCATATGTGAGGACTACATTCCTGCTTGTTCCTGGAGATAACTTCTTTTTGGTTGTCTGTATCAGTGGTAATAAATTAAAATGTCCCATGGTAGATCTTTAAATTCACACTAGCTTGGGCCTCAAAATGGCAACTTTTCTTTCTTTAACCCAGAGAACTGAATGTTACTTGGGCAGCATTACAGAAACAAAATGGCAGTATTACTACATAAGTCAAATAAAAAGGTATCACCATATTCTTTTTTTCTGAATTAACACTATGCAAGGTTTTAGTTTTGCAGACATACAGTTTCATTTCTGCAGAGACAAATTAAAAGTAGCAATACAGAGGCAGAGTTAGAAGAACCGTGTAAGACTATTGGGTCCTCAAAATGTACCAAGCTGGTCTATTTACCCCTGGAAGATAAAGCTGCGTTTCCAGAATCCGCACAACATCCTCCGTCAGATCTGAGTTATCAGAATCCCACACTAATCCGATGGTCACTATCTCGGGGCAGTTCATCAAGACACGGCGGATTTTAATCTTTTGCCCACAGTTGCTCTACAGAGAATCACAAAGGAAAAGGTATGTTAAAGCAGCAATATATGTTCAACATAGTTACTCACTTCTAGCAGCAAGCTGTTCTCCATGGACAGCAAGAAAAATCCTCATGTATGGGAGACATCATCTGACAGAGCCCCGTGTGGGAGTATTCCCAGCTCCTTCTAAAAGCCTTTAGGAAGCTCCACTGCGCATGCGTGTGCATTCCATCTGCTGCCTAGGAGCCATTTTAACCTCAGTCTAATACAATAGCTGAGGAGAATACAACTCCTAGGGGTGCGTTGTGAGGACTTTCCCTCCTGTCCATGACGAACACGTAGTTACTCACCTGTGACAGGTGATCTCCAAGAACACCAGGAATCAGTCTTCACATACAGGTAACGTCCTCCAACGGAGTCCGTGTGGGAACATTCCCCAGCATCTAATAGGAAGCAGCCCTCGGTGCATGAGTGCATGCCTCCCACTTTCCCAGTGATTCTCCTCAGTAAGGGTCATAGGAAAGAAGCAGCAAAACCTACAACGTCCTGTGGAGGAGGGTGGGTTGTTTAGACTGATTCCTGCTGTTTCCGGAGATCACCTGTTACAGGTGAGTAACTACACTATCTCCAGGAACAAGCAGGAATGCAGTCTTCACATATGGGACTCCCTAGTTCCAGGCTACTGGAAAACAGTGAGAAGGTCCCGTTACAAATGGGAAAAAAACCTGCTGAAGAACATGGGGAGTCTAGGGGATCTAAGACTTGGCATCCCAAGCACACCCCCATCGAGACAACAGTGGCAGTAGCCTGGATGGACAGAGGACCGGAGAGAAGTATCTAAGTTCCAAAAAAGTGCTGGAGTATGGCTCAGCCAAAGTCACTGTCCTTACAAAAGTCCTTGTCCAGGCAGTAAAGGGCTGCAAAGGTGTGAATCAAGGACCATATGGCAGCATGGCAGATCTTCGCTACAGAGACAGAGTATAAGTGGCATACGGATATGGAAATGGTCCAAACACTGAGCTGTAACATGACCCTCCAATGTCAGACCCGCCTGAGTGTATGCAAAGGATATGTAGTCTGCTATCCAAAAAGAAAGAGTGCATTTGGTCACGGTGAGACCAAGATGATTAGGGTCAAAAGAAATGAATAATTGTGAGGATTTTCAGTGTACCTTGGCTCTGTCAAGGTAATATGCTAAAGTTAGTTTGCAATCTAGGGCATGAAGCGCAGCCTCAGATAGAGATGCATGTGGTTTGGGAAAAAAAGGTGGGATGAACTACTGACTGGTTGAGATGGAAAGGAGAGACCACTTTTGGAAAGAAACATGGATGCGTTCTCAGTAACCACCCTGTTGTGATGAAAACGTGTATAAAGAGCATGTGCAACTAAGGCCTGTATTTGATGACCCGGCAAGCCAAGGTGAGTACAACTAGGAAGGAGACCTTACAAGTAATAAACTTGAGGGAGATAGTGCTGAGAGGCTCAAAATGAGGCTTGGGGAGTTGAGCAAGAACCACATTAAGGTCCCAGGCAACAGGTGGGGGCCAGATCGGTGGCTTAGTCAGGAGATTCCTGCATAAAATGGATGTGTGGAAACGGAGTTTCCATCAATCCCACAATGAGAAGCCAAAATGGTACTGAGGTGGACCCAAATGGAATTAGTTCTGAGAGCTGCAGAAGAGAGGTGGAGAAGGTACAGCAAGAGAGACTCCACCGGACAACTGAAGGGGTTGAGGGTGTGCTGAACACAAACAAACCAGTGCCACTTAAAGGCATAGGTGTGGCATGGGGAGTCCTTTCAGGACACCAGGTGGATTCCTTAAGAGCGTCCAGTAAATTGAGGACGGAAAAGTCTACCCTCAGCAGCCAAGTCATCAGGGGCAGTGCATGGACACTGGGATGCAGCAGCGCCCCCTCATCCTGCGAGATCAGGTCTGGTGCAAATCCCAGATGAAGAGGCTGATGCTGAGCTAGATGAAGAAGCAGGGTAAACCACGATTGTCGGGGCCAGAATGGGGCTACCAGGATCACGGTATCTCTTTGGCCTGCAACTTGAATAGCATTCTGGCTATGAGTGGAATGGGCAGGAAAGTGTATATAGCAGACACATTCCTTAGTGAAGGAGGAAAGCATCCAGGGCTTAACGGTGCAGAAAAGACAGCCTGGAGCAAAAGCAAGGGACCTGCGAGTTGAATGGGATGGCAAGCAGGTTGATCTCTGGAATTCCCCCTAGGCCAAAGATACGATCAACTGTTCTCCAATGAAGAGTCCACTCATGAGATCAGAGGACCCAACTGCGAGAACATTCCAATCTCTCGGCAGGTAAACGGCTCTGAGAATCATTCTATGAGTCAAGGCAAAAAGTCCACAAGTGGAATACTTCCCAACAGAGGAGGTGAGAGCCTGTGCCTCCCCGTTTGTTGACATAAAACATTGCAATCAGGTAGTCCATCTGAACCAGGATAAATGAATATGATTACTGATGGCGAAACACCCAAAGGGCATTGGTTATTGCTCTCAACTCCAGGAAGATGATCTGATGCAAAGCTCCCTGTTGAGATCAGAGGCCCTGTGTGCCCAGGCCACTGAGATGAGCTCCCCAGCCCTAATATGGATACATCTGTTAGCATCCGTTGAGGTGGAGGTATCTAAAAAGGTAACCCTACGAGATGGTTTTGAGGAGAGGGCCACCACTGAAGGGAGTTTGCCAGAAGAGGGGCGACAACCATATGAAGACAGTCCTTTGCTTGTTTCCACTGGGAGGAGAGGGTCCATTGCACTTGGCGCATATGGAGACGAGCGAAGCAGACTACATGAACTGTGGAGGCCATGTGACCCAACAAACAAAGCATGCCTCTTGCCGCAGTGTTTTAATTACGCTGAATGCCGCCTGCCAGTTCTGTGAGGCGTTTGAAACGGTCCTCGGGCAGGAAAGCTTGAGCCTGAATCGTGTCGAGAAGAGCACCTATGAATTCTAGGCTAAGTGAGAGAAAAGTGCTACTTTGGAAAGTTTATGACAAATCCTAGATGTTCAGGCACCGAGATGGTGCGCTGAATAGACACATGCACCATATGTGATGTCTCGTCCCTGACGAGCCAGTTGTCTAAGCAGCGAAAGACAAAGATGCCAGGGTGCAGAGATAGGCCGCGACTACTGCCAGACACTTTATGAAGACTCTTGGAGCAGACGCCAGGTCAAAGGGCAGGACTAGGTATTGGTAATGCCCACCGTCTAACATGAAGCAGAGGTACTGCCTGTGAGACGGGTGAATGAGGATGTGCATGTGCACATTCTTTAGATCCAGAGAACAGAGCCAATTGTTCCTCTGAAGGTAGGGCAGTAGGGTTCCTAGAGAAACCATCTTGAACTTCTTTCATACTAGGAACTTGTTGAGGTTCTGGAAGTCTAGGATGGGACAGAACCCCCCTGATTTTTTTGGGAATAAGGAATTAGGAGTAAAACCCTAATCTTTCCTGTGTGCAGGGAATACGTTCTATCGCTCTCTCTTAGAAGGGTGGCAACTTCCTGCTATAACAAAGACCGATGGAGAGGTTCTACAGGATATTCACCTGGAAAATAGTAAGAAGGTAAATGGGCGAAATGTAGCAGGTAGCCACTGAGGATGACCTGTAGGGTACAGGGCTCTGATGTTGTGAGGACCAGCCTGCCTGCTATGTGAGTAGGATGTGACTCCTTCAGAGGAAGAGTGGCAATGTTCTTCAGAAAGTATTCAAAGCTAGCCTCAGGCTAGGGCTTTGGAGCTGGTTATGGCTTAGGAGGCTTGGGCCTCTTGGGATGGTGAGGAGCCTGAGGCTTCTGCTGACCCCGGTGAGCATGATAGGGCGTGCAAGCCAGATAAGAGGGATAATTCTTCTTAGGATAAAAGGATTTCTTTACAGAGGCCTTCTTCCTAGAAAGATCAGCTGTTTTACAAGAGACACGCTTCATGGTAAGGGTCATCAGTCTCTATTTCACCAGTCTTCTCCCTCCAGTCGTGACCAAAGAGGTTCTCACCTCAACAGGGAATGTTTGCTAGCTTGTCTTGGACCCACTATTCGAGTTCTGAAAACTGCAATCAAGCCAGTCTTCTGGCCCCAATGCCCACCACTGCAGTTCTGCTAGTAGACTCAAAAGAGTCAAAAGCTGAACATGAAACAGTCCTGACTATGCTTAAGGCCCAGTAGGCATCCAGCTTTTCTGAAGGAATTATAGCAAAGAACTCATCAAGATCCTTCACAATGTCCCTAAGGAACAAATGCAATGTGTGCCTTTGAGTCCATGCAGATTGCTGGTGACCCAGCAACTTTTGGGTCTTCTTAGCAGCATGACCGGAAGTAGATTGAAGGCCTTTCTTCCAAAGCAATGGAGGGTTAAGTGACTTGCTCAAGGCCACAAGGAGTGCCAGTGGGAATCGAACCCTGGTCCCCAGCCAGTGCTCTAATCACTAGGCTACTCCTCCACTCACATGCCCATATAAGGTATGTAAGAATTAATGCAGCAAGCCAACATCAATGCCTGGAAGGATTGGCAGCCAAAGGCATCGAGGGTACACAATTCTCTTCCAGGAGGAACCAAAGAGTGATTCTTAGTACTCTTGAGCCAGCACATGGCTGATGGTGAAGGGGTTAAGATTTCTGGAATCCCAGTGAATCGGGACCCTGTACATGTCTAGCCTTTTACTGACCAAGGGAACCAAGAGAGGGGTTTCCCACATACTTCAAAATACGATGAACTGGAAAAGTGGCAGCCTCCTTAGAAGTCAAGGATACTGCAGTATTTAAAGTTTTCAGCGCCTACCGAGACAGAGAGAGCCTAGGCCATGTCCCAGGTAAAGTATTGGAAGGACATGTCATCAGGTGGGGATTGGCAGCATTCGTGAGACAGTGAAGAGTCCGACGGCACATCATGGTGCCTCTGTGAAAGAGGATTCTGTCTCCAATTCCTAAGCATCGGAGAAGAGGTCAAAACAGCAATGATCACCGTTGCATCTCCGCTGCTGATCCAATGTCAATGGATGATCACGATGCCGATGCCCTGAGGCATCCGAACCATAGAAGCTTGAGGTTGGTTCCTCCTGCAACTGATGGGACTTGGCCGGTTCCAGGCTCGGCACAGAAGCAGAGGGTCCCAATGGCAGCGGTTCCATGCTTGGTATCGAGACCTAGTCTCCTCCTAAGGGCATTGAGGACACCGGCACAGATGCTACCAGGAGCAGAGCCAAACTCCTCTTGATGGACAGCATGTGCTGCTCAAGGGAGATGGAGGATATCTGGGTAGATTCTGGTGCAGACTCTGGACCACCATTCCAGACAATGGAACTGGAGGCTCTCCAGAGGTCGAAGCCTTGGTTGCATTCTGGTTGTGCTTTGGAGGTGGAGTTCCTCCTGCCAGGGCTGTTTAGCTGGCCGCTCTCAGCAATCAGCATTGGTCCTCGACATTGAAAGCGGAGATGCCGATGCAGTGCCAGTGGTCAGCTGTTTCTTTCCACAGCCTCTCGGTTACGAAGGAGTGTGGGAACTCAAAGAACAGGAGCCCCAAGGGGGTGTCGACATCAAAGAAAAGTGTGCTGAGGGTGCAGAATCAGATCCAAAGACACTTGCGTTGCTTTTCCTGTTTTGGGGGGGGGGGGGTTAACTCTTTCTATGTCATTTGCTGACAAAGTACAAAAGTACAAGAGTCCAGGTTGTGGTCATGGCCCAAGCACTGTAAACACCAATTGTGCTTATTGGTGGCCAAAATGGTGCAATTGCAGGAAGTACATTTCTTGAAACTGCTAGCTGGCTAATCCACATCAGGAATAAAAGCCTTTGCCAAGTCAAAAGACTCAATGGCAGCTGGAACAGATGAAAAAACCCACAGGAACCAAGAGGTAAAAGAGACAGAATAAAAGTTACTTGAAGTGCCAAAAAGGTCACCGGTGTTGACAAGCGACGGTACTAAAATAGATGGGAAGGCAAAAAGAAAAAAACTATGCACCCCAAAGGGCACGGAAGAAAGAAAAAAACATCTGCAGTGACAGGGCAAGCATCCGTTGGGCTCCATGGAAAAACAGACTGAGGAGAATCACTGGGAAGGCGAGAAGGCATGCACACATTCACAGAGGGATGCTCCCATATGCTTACTATTGGATTCTGGGGTGTGTTCCCACGCAGGCTCCGTCTGAGGATGTCACCCGTATAGGAAGACTGCAGTCCTGCTTGTTCCTGGAGATCACCTGCTACAGGTGAATAGCTAATTTTTTTCCGTGGACAAGCAGGGAAAAAGTCCTCAAGTATGGGACTCCATAGCTACAGGATACCTTGGAGAAAAAATAGTTGCCATGTTAGGCTCTTACACATTTTTTGTTGGCAACAGGCCTTTTTTGAAGTCTCATACTTTTGTTTTGTTTTTTAAAGTTAGCCTGAACTGAAAAAAATGGGCCTAGGTAGGATGGAGATGGACTTTACTCCAAGTAGATTTCTGAATACTGATTGGCTGAAACTGCTGTCATGCCAGGAATTTATGGTGAAGTATTAGAACTAGGGCTGATAAAGCTCATTCAGAAGTGAGGATCCTAGAATTTAGGAAAACTAACTTTGCCAATCTGAGACAATATCTCAAAGAATCACTAGTGGGATGGGAACAGCTGGGGGATTCAGAAAAGCAGTGGGCAAAATGAAGTGGATATTGTTAAGGGCTACAAACTTTTTTCTTAGGAAAAGGAGGCCATTATGGTTCTCAAAAGCAGTAACAAACGGTGAAGAAAGAGGGTGGCTTTCATAAAATACAAGAGAAGATCACAGAAAGAGCGGACAAGCATCAGTATTTGGAAGAACTTAGAGAAGCTAGAAAAGTAGTAAGGAACACAAAGATACAAAAAGATGACAGTCAAAGCAATAAAATAGGGGGACAAGACATTTTACCAGCTATGTTAGTGAGAAAAGAAAGTGCAAAAGTGGTAGTGTCAGACTCGAGAGTAAGAGGAATATGTAGAAGCTGATGATGATAAAGTGGAAGTGATTAACAAATAAATTTGTTCTATGTTCATGGATGAAGGGCCAGGAGCAGAACCTCAGAAAACACCCACAGATAGCAAGAGAAGTTAGGGGGATCTTGAACGATTTCCAGAAGACTGTGTTCATGAGGAACTAGGCTAAACTAACAGTAGACAAAACGATGGGGCCAGAGTATCCAAAGGTATTGAAGGAACTTGGGGAAGTTCTAGTGGTTCCACTTTCTGATCTTTTCAATACTTCTTTAGAGTTGGGAGTGGTCTCAGAGAACTGGAGAAGGGCGCATGTGGTCCCTTTACACAAAAGCAGAAGGATGAGTTGGGAACTATAAGTTGGAACTCTGTGGTGAGTAAATGAATGAAACACTGCTAAAACAGGGAATAGGGAGGTTTCTGGAGTCCAGTGGATCACAGGAGCCAAGGCAACATGGTTTTACTAGAGGCAGGTATTGTCAGACAATTCTAATTAATTTGACTGGGCAATCAGAGGACCAAGGAGAACACTAGATGTGGTGTACTTAGATTTAAAGCCTTTAACACCATTCTGCCCAGGCAACATATAAATGAAATGGAGCACGATAAGAATGAACCTTAAAGTGACTGACTGGGTTAGAAATTGGTAGAGTGGGAGGCAACAAAGTGTACATAGGTAAATAGAGCTCACTCTGAGAAGGATGATACCAGTGTTGTGCTGCAGGGATCTGTTTCTGTGTTTCTAAGCCCCACATGAAGCAAATAAAGGCAATACAGAGATGGATTTACCTTCTACACCTCGGTGGTGAGCAAGTTAATAAATAAATAAATAAAATTGCACTGAGGTGAATCCTTACAGAGTTGGACTTAAGTTCAGACTCTGAAAGGTATAGCGTAGTTACTCACCTATAACAGGTGTTCTCCAGGTACAGCAGGAATCAGTCCTCACTTGTGGGTGACGTCGGCACCAACGGAGCCCACGCGGAGCAATTCAACAGTTTTCAAAGAAAGCCTTTGGGATTGCTACCACACATGCGTGGTCCTCTTCCCGCCCAAAGGTGCCATCTTGCTCAGTCAGATCCCCTAGCTAGAGCCCTACTAAGCAGCAACTCTTCAGGGGAAGTGGGAGGGTAGTGAGGGCTGATTCCTGCTGTCCCTGGAGAACATCTGTTACAGGTGAGTATCTAAGCTATCTCCACGAACAAGCAGGAAGTCAGTCCTCACTTATGGGACACCCCAGCTACAGGCTACCGAACCTGTAACCCAAACACGCCTCCATGAGGCCGTGAGCAGAAGCCGATGCCCTAAGGAGCCAGAGTCTTCGGGTCCCCGGGGCGAAGCTCTCAGAAGCCATCAAAGAAGGGTCAGAGGGCATGAGTTCCTTATACCCTGAACAGATTACGGAGTACAGCCTGGCCGAAGGCGCTGTCCCAGCAGGACTCCTTCTCCAGGCAGTAGTGTGACATGAAAGTGTTCGCTGAAGACCAGATCACAGCCCGGAAGATGTCCGATAAAGGCACTGAGCGCAGCGAAGCCACCGAAGCCGCCTTGGCCTGGACGCCGTTTGCAGTAACTCGCTGAACCAGCAGGGCGCCCGCCTTCGCCCAGAATGCAGTCTGCCACCCAGATGGAGAGGGTACGCTTGGTGACTACTTGCCCCAGGTGGTTAGGATGTTAGGCAAATAAGAGCCAATCGGATTTGCGATGAACTTGGGTGCACTGCAGGTAGAAGGCGAGAGCCCTCTTGCAGTCGAGTGTATGTAAGACCGCCGATGCCCGGTTGGCATGAGGTGTCGGGAAGAAGTTTAGCAAGACTATCTCCTGAATGAGATGAAAATCAGAGACAACCTTCGGCACAAACTTGGGGGTGGGTACAGAGGACCCTCCTGTTCCCATAGAACCTGGTATAGGGGGGGCTTCAGCCATGAGGGAGGAGGGTAGGGAGGAGTGGCTCAGTGGTTGGGACAGGTTACCTCAGGCCAGAAGGCCGGGGGTTCAATTCCCACATGGGGACAAGCAACCTCAGGCCAGAGGGACTGGGGTCTCTAGTCCCATGGCCACTCCTTGTGGCCTTGAGCAAGCCACTTAACCCTGCATTGCCTCAGACACTTAGATTGTGAGCCCTTCGGGGACAAGGGAATAAAAAAAAAAAAGTACCTGTTAGTATACATGTAAACCGCAATGATTCTAAAGAGCGCGGTATAAAAAATAAATAAATAAAATTAGGGCCTGGAGTTCACTGACTCGCCAAGCCGAGGTCAGAGCCACCAGGAAGATGACCTTCCAGGAGAGGATCTAAAGCGAGCATGTCGCCATCGGCTCGAAGGGCGGCTGCGTAAGCTGCATGAGCACAATGCTGAGGTCCCACTCCACCGGAGGAGGTCAGATGGGAGGCTTAGAGAGTAAGAGACCCCGCATGAAGCGGGAGACCAGGGGCTGCCCCAAGAGGGGTTTACCCTCGATCGGGAGGTGGTTAGCTGAGATGGCACTCAGGTGTACCCTGACTGAGTTGGACTTCAGCCCCTCCTTCGAGAGGTGAAGGAGGTACTGGAGAACACACCAGAGAGAGCAGGACAATGGGTCGATCTGGAGCTTGGAGCACCAGATCGAGAAACGCTGCCACTTAAAGGCATAGGCTTGCCTCATCGATTCCTTCCTCAATGCGAGGAGGACCTTCTCGACCTCCCCCGGGAGGTGCAGCAGGGCTAAGGAGACCCGTTCGTCCGCCAGGCTGTAGGGGACAGCGAAGCCAGGTTTGGGTGGAGCATCCATCCCTCCTCCTGTGTTAGCAGGTCCGGGACGCAGCCTAGGGGGACTGAAGGCTCAGAGGAGAGCCGGAGCAGGAACCAAGGCTGTCGAGGCCACGAAGGAGCCATAAGAATCATGGAAGCTAGATCCCGCTGGACCTTGTGCAGGGTCCTTGCAATGAGAGGAGTGGGGGGGGGGGGGGAAGGCGTAAAGGAGCCCGGAGCCCCAACTCAGGAGGGACACATCCGGAGCCACCCTGCTCGGGTGTGGAACCAGTCCACAGTATCGGGGGCACTGTTCCCTCTAAGCTGTGCACGCGCACGCACACCCCCCTCACCGAGCGAGCGCACATACTTTACAACAGAGCACACAAAAATTAGGCTTCTGATTTTGATAGAAAACACAGATGTCTTAAAATTTAAAAGTTGTGATTGTAATTACTAGAAATTTTCTGCTTCATTTAGTAATCGTCTATTTTCATTTAATTTGATTAAAATCAATGTGGTGTACATACTGTATTCTGACGTGTAGTCAAATTTTAAAGTATATAAGTCCGAGTGTCGCTATGTTGCGCACAAAAATTTAACCTTCCTTCAAAAGCTGCACAGCTATTTTATGTGCACACGGTCTACAGAAAATTAGAGGGAACATTGATCGGGGGAGCTGTGTGTTCAGACTGGCGAACAGGTCCATGGACGGAGTCATCCACTGATGGAACAAAAGGCTGGCCTTCTCCAGGTCCAGGCGCCACTCGTGTGGGCGGAGGATTTGGCTGAGTTTGTCTGCCAGGGCATTCTCCTGGCCTGGGAGATAGACCACTCTGAGGGTTATGCCCCGGCGAATGGCAAAGGAGCAAAGGAGGATTGCCTCCCGACAGAGGGGGCGAGAAACTGTTCCCCCTTCCTTGTTTATGTAGAACATAGCTACCCTGTTGTCAGTCTGCACGAGCACCGACTTTCCCCTCAGGTGGTACTCGAAGGCCTTCAGGGACCACTGAACCGCCCGAAACTTGAGCAGATTGATCTGCTGCTGAGCTTCCTCGGGTGACCACTGCCCCTGGGTGCGTAGACCGCCACAGTGGGCTCCCCAACCCAGCAGAGAGGCATCAGTTGTCAGGACGAGCTCGTGCTGCGGGGCCTGGAAGGGCATACCTCGAAGGAGGCTTCGGGGATCCTGCCATCAATCCAGGGAGGTGTAAAGGTTGTGGGAGATCCGGACAAGGTCCCGGAGGTGACCAGAGGCCTGGCTCCATTGAGCCCTGAGGCACCACTAAGCCACCCGCATGTGCATGCAGGCATGAGGGACAATGTGAACTGTGGAGGCCATGTGCCCCAGGAAGCACAACATGACTCAGGCTGGAATCTGAACTCGGCCCTGGACCTTGGCTGCCAGGGCACGGAGACCGTCCACACGATCCCAGGGCAGGAAGGCGGTCACCCGCTCCGTGTCGAGGAGTGTGCCGATGAACTCCAGGGTCTGCACCGGTTCGAGGTGGGATATGGAATAATTGACCAAGAAGCCAAGGCGTTCGAGGAGGAAGATTGTGCGTGATGTCGCAAGGCGGGCTTCCTCAGTCAATGCCCCTGTGATGAGCCAGTCATCTAGGTAGGGAAAAACAGGTATGCCCTGCTGCCGGAGATACACGGTGGCCACGGAAAGACACAGTGAAGACCCACAGGGCAGACGCGAGCCCAAAGGGGAGCACCCTATACTGGTAGTGCTTTCCCTGCACCATGAAGCGCAGGTACTGCCTGTGCTGGGGATGGATCAGAATGTGGGCGTAAGCATCTTTTGAGGTCCAAGGAGCATAGTCAATCGCCCTGCTGGAGGAAGGGCAGCAGGACACCAAGTAATAGCATTTTGAACTTCTCCTGTACCAGAAACTTGTTTACGTTCCTGAGATCAAGGATAGGGCATAGACCCCCCCCCCCCGGTCTTCTTCGGGATGAGGAAGTATCGGGAGTAGAACCCTCGACCTCGGAAGTACGGCGGTATCCTTTCGATCGCCCGCTGGCCGAGGTGGTTGGTCAGCTCCTGTTGCAAACAAGCCAGGTGTGAGGGAGGCCAAGAAGAGACTGCTGGGGAGAAGGGAGGTGGGAGCCTGTCCAGATGAATACTGTAACCGTCCCGGACCACCCTGAGGATCGATGCCCATTGAAGCACGAAAAGGGACAGGCATTCCCCCAGACGGAAGCCCCGCCGAGGGGCGAGAGGCTATGCCATCGGTGTCAAAACCCCTGTGCGGGTTGAGGTGGCGCCAGCGGTTGGGATTTAGGCCCTTTAGGCTTGCGATGGCCGTGTGTATCCCCCTTACCCTGCATGCCTATGGGCAGTGCGGGGGTGGACGGGTAGGGCGGATATCCCCGGTAGGGAAGCCCCTTCCTCTGGAAGAACAGCTTTTTCGACAGCAGCTTCTTCCGTAGGAGAGAAGAGGTCTTACGCGAGAGGTGGGTTCGTAATTATGAACTCAGTTTCAATTTCGGCGGCCTTATCCTCCATGGGCTTGCCAAATAGCTGTTCACCGAGGCAGGAGACATCCAGTAGTTTCTCCTGGACCCACTGCTCCAGGTCCGAGGACAGGAGCCATGCCTGGCACTGAGCCCCGATGCTGGCTGCTGCTACTCGGGCAGAGGATTCAAACCCATCAAATGTGGCACGGGAGAGGTATTTCGAGCAGTCCACGACCAACCTCAGGAGTGTCCGGAATCTGAGGTGGTGTTCACCCCCCCCCCCCCCCTCCCAAGACCTGAGAAAAATCTGCTGAGCTCTTTGGCTAGGTCGCACAGGAACATGCCCATATATAGTTGATAGGCCTGAATACGGCATGTAAGCATGGACCCTTAAGCTTTGTGCCCCAGGACGTCAAGGGCCATGGACTCTCTGCCCGGCAGGACCGAAGAATGTGACTTCGGGCTCTTGTGCTTCCGCATTGCTGATTCCACTACCATGGAGGTGTGCGGGAGCTGGGTCTTTCAGAACTCCGGGCCACGCTGGACCCTATACATGGCATCAAGGCATTTGCTCACGATGGGGACTGAGGCCGGCACCTCCACATGTAGAAGAGCAGCCGGGACAAAATGGGAGGCACTGGGACCGTAAGAGACTCCTGGGGCAGGGACTCATACTGTAAGATATCGAGTTCTTCTGCCCTCGGCTCTTCCTTAGCTTGCGTGGCCAGCTTGAGGGCCCGCGCCATGTCCCGCACGAACACCAGAAAGGACGTGTCCTTGGGAGGCGGGTGGGGACGGGTCCGAGGGAAGATCCCTGTGAGCATGGGTCTCCTGGGAGGTATCCCTGTCCGACTCCCAGCCCGAGAGGTCCGAAAAGGAGTCCGAGTCAGGTTGGTCGCCCTGTCCAGAAGCAGAGGCCTGCTTGGAGCCAGAGGCCTTGGAAGACCTGCCCCCGAGAAGTGGGACGGTGAACGAGACTGGTGCCAAGGACCCTCACGAGGCCCACGGCTCTCAGGGGTTTCCAGGGCAGGTTTAGGTGTCCCCCTCAGGGGAACCTCGGTCTCGAGGCGCGAGCCAGTTGTGCTGGGCAGAAGCGCCTGCTGGGCAGCTAAGAAGGCAGAAACGCTGCGCTCTAGTGCCAGCATTCGGGACTCCGTGGACATGAGTCCCTGCGACGCTGACACCAGGGGTTACTGGGTCTGGTGTGGAAGAAGAGAGGGGGTCCTCGCCGGGATGACCCTCAGGAGACCACGCGCCATCGCTGGAAGCCTCCGTTTCTGTACGAGGTACTTTTCGAGGCCGCTCCTTGTCTGACTCTTGGGAACGCTGGGGAGGGCCGGAGCCCCCTGACAGCGACTTCGAGGTCTTCTTTTTGAGCCTCTCCACCTCAGGGGATCCCTGACTGGCGTGCCACCTGGGCAGTGGAGCTGCAGCAGAGGATCCCGCAAGCAGAGGGACAGCCGAGGATGCCCCCAGGGACTCCGGGGCTGCCTTAAGGAAAATGGCGTCAAACCTCTGCTTATGACTTAGCAAGGCCTTGGCGGACATTTTCTTACAGAGAGAGCAGAGCTCCGGGTTACGGTCAGCCCCCAGACCCCTGGAGACAGCAGTCTGTGAGTGACATATTTTTGGAGCATCTGTCACATTTTAAAAGTAGTTAGCTATCGGGGCAAAAAGGGCCCCTGCTAGGTCGAAGACCCTCAAGGCCAGCGGTTGGAAAGGGCACGAAAAGGCCCAGTGAGAAAAAGGTTTTCCAAAAAAGGCTGGAATAAAGGACATCCCTTCGCTCGGGGAAAAGGAGCTAAGGTGAGGAAGGGAGAAGACCGATATTTATTTATTTATTTATTTTATTTAACAACTTTTATATACCGCACTATTCATAATCAGCGCGGTTTACATAGAACAAGACAACAGACAAGATATTTTTGTTTACATATAACAGGAACAATAACTTGGGTAACCGGGGTAATTATTTACAACAAATAGTCAGTGTAACTATTTACATTTGGAGGACATATTGTATAAAAAAGAACCTTTTAATATGAGAGAGAGGTGTGAAGTGTTGTTGGGATAGCAGAGGTTACGTGGAAAGAACGGGATTGTTGCTATTTGAGTGTGCCTGTGTTACTATGTTCTCTGGGAAATATTTGATGAAAAGGTGATGTTTCAAGGCCTTCTTGAACTGGAAGAGATCAGCGATGGCCCTAATATGTGGTGAGAGGGTGTTCCAAAGTTTTGGAGCGCATAAACTGAAGGATCGGTTTACTGTTGTGGAGTTGTATCTTAAGGACTCTTTTGGCACCATTAGCATGTTTAATTCCGTGGTTCTTCTTAGCCTGTTGGTAGGGATTGGTTGGATCATCTCTGATAATGATGAGGGAGCAAGTCCTTTGTGAGCTTTAAAGGCCAGGAGCAGAGTCTTAAAGGTGATTCTCGCTTGGATAGGGAGCCAATGTAGTTGTTTCAGGAGAGGTGTTACGTGTTCTCTTTTAGGTACCCCGAAAAGCACTCTTGCTGCACTGTTTAAGGCTAGTTGAAGTGGGTAAGGGAGCCCTTGTAATATAGAGTTTGCGAAGTCAAAATGGGGAATAATTAGAGCCTGGTAGACCGTACGGAAATCATCTGGATCAATCAGTTGGCGGAGGTGTCTGAGGGAGCGAATCTTGAAATACACTGCCCTTACTGTGTTGGCTATGTGGGACTTCATATCCAGATTCTGATCCAGAGTCACTCCAAGGTATCGGATGTGGGATTTTACTTGCAACTTGGCATCTTGAACCTCAAGGAATGTGGGTGGTGTGAACTTAGAGTTCCTTGAGATAAAAAGAACTTCCGTTTTTTTGTGCTGGATTCTGAGATTTTGAGTCAGTAGCCAATTTGAGATGGCGTTAAAACAGTTGGTTATGGGGGTGAGGATCATATTATCTATGCAGAACGGCATATATAGTAACACGTCATCAGCATAGATCATACAGTTGACATTGAAGGACCTGATAATGTTGCATATAGGTTGCATGTATGTTAAATAGTAGTGATGATAGAGAGGAACCTTGCGGGACTCCTTGTCCTTGGTGAAACGGATCTGATGTTTCACCATTTGAGCGAACATGCTGCCATCTCTCCGAGAGGTATGAGTTGCACCATTCGAGAGCATTTCCACAAAGGCCCTTCTCTCTTAGGCGGATAATGAGAAGATCGTGACAGACCGAATCAAAAGCAGCCGCAATATCTAAAAAGATGAGAACAAAACCCTGTTTGATGTTATCGATACCAGAGTTTAGGCTGTTGAGGAGTGAAGTGAGGAGCGTCTCGACCCCGTGCGATTCTCTGAAACCATGTTGACAGGTATCCAAAGGCGCTTCAGTGTCAATATGGTCTTGTAGTTGTCTGTAGGCTATTTTTTCAATTATTTTTGCAAGAGTGGGTATGCTGGAAATGGGTCGGTAAGAGTCTGTTTTTTGTGGATCTAACTTGAGGTTTTTCAGTAGGGGTCTGATAGATGTCTGTTTGAGGGCAGCAGGGAATGAGCCGGTGTCAAATGATAGCCTTATGATCTTGGATATTATTGGAGCAAGCTCTTTGCGAAGATCCTTTATCCCTGGGGTCACCAACCTCCAGAGGGCCGCGGGCCGCACAGCCGACTACCGGGAGCCTCGCGGGCCGCACCCCCCTTCTCCCCGCCCCCGCGAAAAAAAACAAACGCAAAATTATGAAAACAATGGCTGATCACCTTTATTGAATTTAATGAGATGGCTGATGATTCATGCTAGCAGACAAACGCTTAAAGTCCGGCTTCACAGATGACACTGACAGGAGAAGGGACGCTTGCAGGTGGTCGTCGGTGAGCTGCGAGCGCGTGGATACAATGGCGGGAATCCTTGGTGGGCCGCACGTAATGTTAACCGGGGTAGAGCCTCACGGGCCGCACGAAGGGACCTCGTGGGCCGCATGCGGCCCGTGGGCCGCAGGTTGGTGACCCCTGCTTTATCCAGAAGGCTGGACAAGGATCAGTATGTGCTGTGGATAAGTTGAGAGATGAGATCATATCTTCAATCAGCTTCAAAGAAGGGGTGGTGAATGATACTAAAGGAGTTGGGAGCCCCTGAATGCTCGGGACAGGGGGTATTGTAATTTTATTTGTACAGCACATCTTAGATTGTATGTAAAGAGCGTATTCTTGTGGGTTGATTTCACACTGGTGTTCCGGTGAAGGTTCCTTGGCTAGTTTCTTGACAAGAGTAAATAGGTCGTGGAGTTTATTTAGAGCACGTCTCAGGATGTCTGTATGATATAGTTTCATTTTTTCTGAAATGGCTTTACGGTGGGCGTCAAGATGTTGCATGTATGTAGTCTGATTGGTATTGGTGCGTGACCTCCTCCATTTCTTCTCGAGCTTTCGCAAAGGTTTTAGGGATTCTTTCAGATCTGATGTAAACCAAGGTGCCGTAGCCTTTTTTCTTGAGGACTTGTTTCTGGGTGGACGAGACGAAATGCGGTTGAGTCTGTTATTCCAAGAAGTGATAATCTCTTCCAGGTTTAAGGTAGAGTCTGAAGAGTGGATCAGTTTCATCGAGGATCTGTTCCCTGTTAAAAGGTTGGAAGCATCTGGATGTGGTATTTGAGTATTTGTTTAGGTCCTTGTCTTTTGAATATTGTTTCTTTTGAATGGGAATCTGGAACATAATGAGATTATGGTCTGACCATGGGAGACAGCCATGTTTCGGTGACCATAAGGATGTCAAGGTTGTGAGATGTTATTATGTCTGTGACAACTGGCCATTTTTTACGAAGAGAGCGAGCATTAATGAGGGCACATTTGAGAGAGCAGGGTTGATTGTAATTTTCTATATTTAAGTTTGTAGTGTGTTGAAGAGGTATGTGTAATAGATAATGGTGATGAGAACGGTGAGCCCAGTTTCCATTGTGGTGAGTGGTGCCTGACCATTTTCTCCAGTTGTTATGTAAGATAGATATGGAATTGCCTGAAGAAATTAGAGCTAGAATGTCTGGTATCAGACCTATGAGGAGGAGGTATAGGCCTAATGTTATCTTGATGTGGAGGGCCATTCTCAGCCTGTCTAATGTGAAGAAAATTGCTTGTGAGGGAGATTTTATTGCAGGAGAATATAGAATTGTTTGTCAAATGATTGGTAAAAGATTGCAAGAGAAGGTCAAGTGTTTAGTGAGGCATGAATAGCTATTAACAAACGTTTGCTTCAAGATAGGGTTTGTACTATTCTGTGGTAAAGTGCTTAATATCTGGCTAGGCAAAGACAATTCACTGGAGTTTAGTTAAGTACAGATGAATGTTACAGAAGCTTACTTAATGAGAGGTACAATACTATAGAATAAAATAAAATTATATTGCATAGCATTTAGAGTTGCACATTTAGGTTAGCATCTACAGTTGCACATTTACAGACTGCACATTTACAACTGGTTACATAATGAGACATAAGTGGTTCACCTGAGGAAGCTGGTTAGAGTAGCTTGGAGTCCGGGTGGATTAAATGATAGCTTGAGCTATCGTTGAGATTTGTTGAACAGGTTGTGGCACTATGATCTCCGTGGGGGTAGGCGTATGATCTATACTGCTGTTTTCCCAGTGCCCCGCCTAAGGGCCACGCCAAAGGGCCCTCTGGCGAGGCCCTCAGGCGCGGGCGCGCCCGACTGGCACGGCCTTTTAAGGCCTGCTGGTGAGCCCCGATTGGGCGATTTCGCTGCCGCTGCCCTCCTGCTGTCGGAGGCTCTATCCCCGGACTGGGGAGAGCTGAGGATGGTAGCAGGAGGGGAAGAGACCACGCGCCCGACTGGCACGGCCTTTTAAGGCCTGCTGGTGAGCCCCGATTGGGCGATTTCGCTGCCGCTGCCCTCCTGCTGTCGGAGGCTCTATCCCCGGACTGGGGAGAGCTGAGGATGGTAGCAGGAGGGGAAGAGACCACGCGCCTGACTGGCCTAGAAGGCCCAAAAAATTTAAGACAAAAAAGCTGAGGGAAAAAAATTCCCTGGATTTAAGAAAAAAGAAAATACCGGCGGTACCGGTGAAGTCGGGGAGACAGCCGCGACCACAAGAAAACAAAAGAATTAAAGAAAATATTTTCTGCGGTGACAGGAGGACGTCCTGCCAGCTCCGCAGAAAAACGAAAACTGAGGAGAGACAGTTGGGAAGGGCGGGAAGGCAGCACGCAGGCGTGGTGGGATGCTTCCAAAAGCTTTCTGATTGGAAGCTGGGAAGCGCTCCCGCGCAGACTCCGTTGGTACCGACGTACCCATATGTGAAGACTCATTCCTGCTTGTTACTGCAGATTAAGGGCGCTAGAACTACCCTTTCAGCAGCCAGGCCATCAAATTGAGGGACTGGGGTGCAAGAGAGATCCCTGCTCCTAAGAAAGGAGATCGGGTTGCATCCCCAGAGGAAGAGGAGTGTCCACCGCTAGTTGCAGAAGAAGTGGGAACCAGGGTTGCCTCGGCCACCTGGGGGCTACCAGGATCACCGAGGCCTTGTCCCGGATCACTTTGAACAGTGTCTTGGACACTATTTATTTATTTCTCTTATATACCGCGCTCTTCAACATCAGTGCGGTTTACATGGAATATTAGGTTTTACGGTGGGGTTAACCGTAAAAATACAGATAACAGGTAGCTCAACTTGGATAGTCAAAATTAAAATTAACTATTTACACATTTGATACATAGTAGTATTTCCATATTATACAACATTTTGAGGGATGATTATAGTGTACATGGAGCTTCTCTGCGGGAAGGTCGGGATGGTGCACCTTCATTTGGGTAACATTCGAGGAAAAGGTGGTGTTTCAATGCCCTTCTGAATTTAGTTAGTTCCGGGATTGCTCGTACGTTGGGAGGCAGGGCATTCCAGTATCTGGGAGCACTGATACTGAAGGCCCTGTTTGCTGTAGCCTGTGTACTAGAGGCGTGGGAGGAAACACATATAGGAGGCCTGTGGACCATGGAATGAGAAACGCATCCGCTGCTACTCAGAGGATGCGGTTGTCTGGAGCAGAACCTGGGAAGTTGACGGTTCAGAAGACTGGCAAAGAGATCTATGGTTGGAAGACCCCATCTCAGGAAGATCTGTTGAACCACTAAAGGATTCAACTACCATTCGTGCGGCTGCAGGATCCTGCTCAATATATCCGCCAGGTAATTTTCCTGACCTGGGAGATAGACCGCTTTGAGAAGAATGCCGTGATCGACTGCCCAGGAGCACAGTTTCTGCGCCTCCTGACATAGAAGACGGGACCCTGTGCCCCCTTGTTTGTTCACATAGAACATAGCAAATTGATTGTCTGTCTGGACTAAGACAGACTGGTGAGAGATGAGATGGGAGAAAGTTCTCAGGGCTAAGCGGATAGCTCTCAGTTCTAAGAGACTGATCTGCTGTGCGGCCTCCCAAGGAGACCACAGGCCTTGAGTGCATGCTGCTTGGCAATGTGCACCCCAACCTTGAAGAGAAGCATCTGTTTTCAGCACTTGAGAGTGTGGGGGTGTCTGAAAGAACACCCCTTGCACTAAATTCGGAAGATAGAGCCACCACTGTAGAGAAGACTCGAGCAGTTTGGACACCCTCACTCTGTCCGTGAGGTTTCCTGTGGCCTGGTGCCACTGAGTTCTGAGGCACCATTGAGCTGGCCTCATGTGTAGATGGGCATTTGGAGTTACATGGACCGTGGAAGCCATGTGGCCTAAATGCCTCAGGAATTGTCTGGCAGAGACCAGAGAATTGCTGTGGAACTGCCTGGCTAGATCCATCAATCTGTGGGCCCTGTCCACGGGTAAAAAGGCCTTTGCCTGAAGGGTGTCCAGTCTTGCTCCTATGAACTCCATGTTCTGTGAGGGGTGCAAAGTGGACTTTGCGAAGTTTATAACAAACCCCAGGTGCTGAAGCAGAGCGACAGTGCGAAAGGTGGCTTGATTGGTCTCCTGTGGGGATTGACCCCTGATGAGCCAGTCGTCCAGATATGGAAAGACAAAGAGGCCTTGAACCCTGAGGTAGGCTGCCACCACCTCCAGGCACTTGGTGAATACCCTGGGGGCGGAGGTTAGGCCAAAAGGAAGTACTCTGTACTGATAGTGGTTTCCTCCCACTACAAATCGGAGATATTGTCTGTGGTCTGGATGAATAAGGATGTGAGTATATGCATCCTTTAGGTCTAAGGAGCATAGCCAATCTCCCTGCTGGAGGTAGGGCAGCAGGATTCCAAGGGTAAGCATCTTGAACTTTTCCCTCTCCAGGAACTTGTTGAGATTTCGCAAGTCTAGGATGGACCTGAGGCCTCCTGTTCTCTTTGGTACCAGAAAGTACCTGGAATAGAAGTCTTGACCTCTCAGGTGGTGGGGCACCGGTTCCACTGCCTGCTCCTATACAAGACATGCCAACTCCTGCAGGAATAAGTTCCTGTGCAGAGGGAGTCTTGGAGGCTCCCCTGGAAAGTAGGAGGGAGGTACCTGGTGGAAGTGGAGGAAATAGCCCCTCTGGACTATACTTACTACCCAGGTATAGCACAGTTACTTACCTGTAACAGGTGATCTCTGGGAACAGCAGGAATAAGTCTTCACATATGGATATCGTCGGTACCGACGGAGCCTGCACGGGAACGCTCCCCAGCGTCCCAAAGGAAAGCTTTTTGGAGCATCCCACAGCACCTGCGCGCTCTGCCTTCCCACCTTTCCTAACCACCTCTCTCCAGTTTGAGTTTTAAAGCTGAGACAAAGAGAGAGAGAGGAAAGGAAAGATAGAGAGATACAACTCCTAGGGGAGGTGGGTGGGTTGTGAAGACTTATTCCTGCTGTTCCCAGAGATCACCAGTTACAAGTAAGTAACTGTGCTATCTCCAGGAACAAGGAGGCATGAGTCTTCACATATGGGGACTCCCCAGCTAGAGATGCCTGGGAGATCCTCCAGGTTGTGAGTCCATGGGTAGGTCTCTACCTCCACCTATGAATCTCAGGCATCCAGTCAGGGATGGAGGGTAGGAGTTGATTAGGTATGGAACAGGTGTTTGAGAACAGCCTGACCGAACAAGGCATCCCGGCGGGAGTCCTTGTCCAAGCAGTAATGGGCTGTAAAGGTATGAACCGAGGCCCAGGTGGCCGCTCGACAGATTTGGTCGATGGACACAGAGTTTAGATGAGCCATAGAGGCTGCCATGGCTCTCACATTGTGAGCTGTGACATGGCCCTCCAGAGAAAGGTTCTTACTCTGGTAGGCGAAAGAAATACACTGAGCAATCCAATTGAACAGAGTTCTCTTAGAGACTGGAAGTCCTAAATGAGAGGGATCAAAAGCAACAAAAAGTTGAGAGGACTTTCTATGTTGCTGTGTCATTTGTAAGTAGAAAGCAAGTGCTCTTTTACAATCCAGGGTATGAAGATTCCTCTCTGCACTTGATGCGTGAGGTCCTGGAAAAAAGACAGGTAAATACACCTCCTGGTTCAGATGAAAAGGTGAGACCACTTTAGGCATAAAGTGTGGATTAGTTCTGAGGACTACCTTGTCATGATGGAACCTTGTATAAGGAGGATTAGCCACTAAGGCTTGCAAGTCATTGATACGGCGAGCTGAGGTGACTGCAATGAGAAAAATAACCTTCCAGGAAAGGAATTTCAAGGAGGTAGTGGCTAAGGGTTCAAAGGGTGGCTTCATAAGCTGGCCAAGAACCAGATTCAAGTCCCATGCCACTGGAGGTGGTTTAATGGGAGGTTTAGTCAAAATAAAGGCCTCTCATGAATCTTGCTATCAGCGGATGAGAGGAAATAGGATGTCCATTGACAGGCTTAAGGGATGCTGCAATAGCACTCAAATGGACTCTTACTGAATTTGTTTTAAGGCCTGCATGGGATAAATGCAGCAAATACTCTAGTAAAGAATTCAGAGGTATTGCAGGAGGGTTAAGACCCTTCTCTGCACACCAAATGGTAAACCTTTTCCATTTAAAAGCATAGGAACGTCTGGTGGAAAGCTTTCTGGAAGCATGAAGGATATCCTTCACTTGCTAAGAAAGGTGTAAATCCTGAAGGTCTAAGCCTTCAGCAACCAGGCCCTGAGATGAAGAGACTGGGGATTTGGGTGCCACAACATTCCTTCCTCTTGGGAGAGGCGATCTGGAGCAGACCCCAAGTCCAGGGAGGGAGCTTGAGAGAGATGCAGAAGTAGAGGGTACCACACTTGGCGTGGCCAACGTGGTGCTATGAGGATCATAGACCCCCTGTCTCTCTGAAGCTTGAACAGTGTCTTGGGAATGAGGGGAATAGGTGGAAAGGCATAGAGGAAGCCTTGCCCCCAATGAAGGAGGACGGCATCCCTGGCCTGAACTCCCTGACACGGAATCCTGGAACAGAACCGGGGAAGTTTGGCATTCCACGGACTTGCAAACAGGTCTATGTCTGGGGTTCCCCAAATTTGAAAGATCCTGGCTATCTGGTCCCCATGGAGGGACCATTCGTGTGGAAGCAGAACTCGACTGAGTCTGTCTGCCCAAGAGTTTTGAACCCCTGGAAGATACACTGCCATGAGATGGATTTGATGCTCTCTGGCGAAGGCCCACAATCTCAGAGCTTCGTTGCAAAGCGACAGAGAGCCAGTCCCCCCCTGCTTGTTAACGTAGAACATGGCTACTTGGTTGTCCGTGTGGATGAGGACTGTCTTGTAGCTGAGCAGGGTGTAGAAGACTCAGAGCCAGAAAGATTGCTCTGAGCTCTAAGAGGTTGATATGTAGAGATGTCTCCTGTGTAGACCAGATGCCTTGGGTGGAGAGATCTTGTAGATGAGCTCCCCAACCCTTTGGAGAGGCATCTGTGGTAAGGGTTGCTTGGGGTAACACCTGTTGAAAGGAGGACCCCATCAACAGATTTTGAGTGGACTTCCACCAATGGAGCGAGGAAAAGAGGTGACTGGAGGTCGCTATCTTGTCTGACAGGCACCCTGATGCCTGGGTCCATTGGGTGGACTAAGTCCATTGAGATGCTCTCATGTGAAGGTGAGCATAAGGAACCACATGCACGGTGGATGCCATGCGGCCTAACAGCTTAACATCTCTCGAGCAGTTAAATGGGATTTTAACTGAATCTGGGAGGCTAACTGCACCAAGCGTAGGCAACGGGCCTGGGGGAGATAGGCCCTTGCAGTTGTGGTATCCAGCAAGGCCCCTATGAACTCTAGAGATTGAGTAGGGGTGATATAGGATTTTGGAATGTTTATTACCAGTCCCAGATACTGAAGAACACGCCTTCTGCAGGCCAGGGAAGCCTGGGCCTCTGACTGGGATGGAGCTCGGATGAGCCAGTCGTCCAGATATGGGAATACGAATATCCCTAGAGTGCGTAGAAATGCAGCTACTATTGCCATGCATTTGGTGAACACTCTTGGTGCAGAGGCCAGACCGAAAGGAAGCACTTTGTATTGGTAGTGCTTTCCTTGGTAAAGGAACCGAAGGAACCTTCTGTGTGTTGGATGGATGAGAACATGGGTGTACGCATCCTTGAGATCTAGAGAACAAAGCCAGTCCTGACTCTGGAGGTATGGAAGGAGAGTTCCGAGAGAAGTCATCTTGAATTTCTCCTTGCATAGAAACTTGTTCAATTCTCTGAGATCTAAAATGGGTCTGTAGCCCCCCGTTTTCTTTGGAATGAGAAAATAGGGGGGGGTAGAACCCTGAGCCCTGTTGAAGAAGGGGTACTTCTTCTATTGCCCCTTGGGCAAGAAGGGTGGCAATCTCTTGACCTAGAAGGTTGAGGAGAGATATTGGAGAATTGCACTGTTTCACCATAGTGTTAGGAGGAAGGTTTAAGAAGTGAAGCTTGTACCCGTCTCTTATGATAGAGAGGGTCCATTGCTCTGTTGTGATTTGTTCCCATCTGGGAGCAAAATGAGCTAACCTTCCTGGGATGGTGAGAGGCTCTGGATGTTCTAGAGCCAGAAAGGCTAAGTTCTCTAGTGGTAAGTCAAAGGTCCTGAGGAGGCTGAGGATGTTGGGCCGTAGCAGTCCTCGCAGCCTTAGGCTTGGCCTGTTTTGGTTGTTGTTGCCTCTTTGTAGCAAAACGACCTGCAGAAGAGGCCTGACCATAAACAGAAGAATATTTCCCTTTTTTTGGGAAAAATCCTTTTTTGAACAATGTCTTTTTAAAAGGAGCAGAAGTAGACTTTGAAAGTCTATCTAAAGCAGAATTTTCAGCATCCATCTGGTTAGCCTTTGCTTGCCAATCTTTGCCAAACAGGTTTTCACCTGTACAAGGAAGGTTACCTAGTCCATCCTGAACCCAGGATTCCAAATCAGAGGCTTGTAACCAAGCAACTCTTCGTGCACCTATGGCAATAGCCAAGGCTCTGCTGGCACCTTCAAAAGAGTCAAAGGCTGCACGGTTGGAAAACTTGGAAATATCCTGGGCATGTTTAAGCCAGGTGAGAAACTCTTCCCTTTTATTTTTTTCTGACTTAAAAGGAGATAAGGTTTGCAGATGATCTGTAACTTCCTTTAGAAACATCCCCATATAGAGACTATAGGAGTTGATTCTGGCTACAAGCATACTGGCCTGGAAAGGCATCTAAGGTTCTGCATTCTCTTCCTGGAGGAGTAGAAGAGTGCCTCTTTGTACTCTTCATCTTTTTCATAGCAGACTCCACCACAATGGAGTGGTGAGGAAGCTCAGTTATGAAAACCAGGACAAGGAGGAACACGATACATGGTATCCAACCTACGAGAATGAGGGGAGGTGGTAAGAGGAGCCTCCCATATGCCTAACATGTGATCATAGAGAATCTCATGTATTGGTAAAGTGGCTGCCTCTTTGGGAGCCTTAGGATATTGTAAAATATCTAATTTTTTGGCTCTAGGCTCTGTCTCAGAGGCCACTGAGATGGAAAGGCCCCTGGCCACCTCCCTGATAAAGTCTTGAAAAGACAAGTCCTCTGGAGGAGACATTCTCCTTTTTGGAGAAGAGGGTTCCTGAGGAAGGATCCCCGATGCTTCGATAGAGGCCTCTGATTCATCAGAGTCCTCAGAGGAATCGAAGTATTGCCTGTCTGGATGCTCTCGCAGAGCCCGATACGCATTTATTTATTTATTTTATTTATTTAACATTTTTATATACCGCACTATTTAACATCAGCGCGGTTCACAAGTAACAAATGTCCAGTGTGGGGGTCTACATTGGGCTTACAGTAAAACAAGTAATTTAAACTTGGAGAACAGGTAAAGCACAGTTACTTACCTGTAACAGGTGATCTCTGGGAACAGCAGGAATAAGTCTTCACATATGGGTACGTCGGTACCGACGGAGCCTGCACGGGAATGCTCCCCAGCATTCAATCAGAAAGCTTTTGGGAGCATCCCTCGCGCCTGCGCGCTGACTTCCCGCCCTTTCCACTTCTTCTCCTCAGTTGAGTTTCATAGCTGAGACAAAGGAGAGAGAGAGGAAAGGAAGATAGATAGATAGATACAACTCCTAGGGGAGGTGGGTGGGTTGTGAAGACTTAATCCTGCTGTTCCCAGAGATCACCTGTTACAGGTAAGTAACTGTGCTATCTCCAGGAACAAGCAGGAATGAGTCTTCACATATGGGGACTCCCTAGCTAGAGATGCCAGGGGGAGATCCCATAAAATGCATGTTCCTGGATCAGGAGTGCATTTCCCACACAGGAATCTCCGGCATCCCATGAGGGAATGGAGGGTAGGAGTTGCGAATAGAAGAGCTGTAAGGAAAACAGCAAACCCAAGGACTACAGGAGAGGAGTCCATGGCATGTATGATAAGTACCATTAAATTTATAATATGGAGCTTACATACTGGATTGTAGGAAGTAGAAAGCGTGATGGAGTCTACTGGATATGCAGTAGCGGAATCCTCAAGGTGACCTCACAGCAGTGAGGGTGAAGGTCCAGACCTGGAATTAGGAGGTGATCCAGGTGTCAACTGGGGTAGGATTAGAACAGCAGGTCTTCAATGGAAAGCTTTATGAGAAAAGCTGAAAACTCTTTTAGGTACAGAGTCATAATATTGAGGACTAAAAGAAGAAGACTGACCGATTTGGACAACTAGCCCAGTCTTGGAGGGGAGAAGGGGTATGGAAAAAAGGCCCATATTCCCAAGGAGAACAATGTGTACTCAAAGCAATGAAGATGTACACTGTCTTTCCTAGCTGATGAGAGATAGGAAAGATATTGAAGCTTGAATCTTCAAGGATAGGGAGACCTAGAGCAAAGCGGAAGCTGTTATCACCACAGTAGTGGTTGTGTGCATAACAGTCCCCACATACTAAGGAACAGTATGAAAAAGGGAGCTCACTGTCTGTAACCTCTGAGAAAGGTACAAATTGCTATAGCATAGACAGTGAGGAGATAGTATGTAATATATATCGATCTATAAAAAGTCTCCCAACAGATATACACCTATATATATATACATATATATACCTATACACCTATATATATACACATACATACATATACACATACATACATATATACATATATACATACACATACATATATACATACACATACATATATACATACACATACATATGTACATACACATATATACATACACCTATATATATATATACCTATATATATATGTATATCTAGATATGCAGAAATATGTATCAACTTATATATATAGGTGGATATATATATACATATGGGGGCATTAACTATGCACACACAGCTTACAGACATATGTATGTAGAGGCATATATAGAGATATTTACATACATGACAATAAGTCTGAAGATACACTAAGCCCCATAAGAACATTCACATGGGGAATGTGAAGGGGAAAGATCCATCCAATAACAAGAGGGTGAAACCCACTTGACAGATATATAGAGAATCTATTTCCGTGGGCTAAGAGGATGCAGGAATGCAATCCAGTAAAATAACCAGGATGGTTGCGTGAAAAACAGAGGATAATATCAGTCTGTAAAGAGCAAGTCGGGAGTCCTTTAGAACTCTGACATGATAGATGGGTAGAAACGCATAGAGAAGATACCAGGAGGACCCACTGGAGGGACATAGGGGTATCATGCGTTACTAATAGCCTTGGATATTCACGCAGAAAAAGCTTATATTCTGAATTGTAACAAGAGACAAGAGGGTGTGGAGAACCCTCACAGTCATGGGAATGATTTATAAGCTTTTTTTCTACTATATAGAATAGCCCTCAGAGACAAAGATCAATGCTCTGTAGCAAGGGCCCATAGTAGAAAGCTTCTCTGAAGATTGCAGAGAGCATTGTGCAGGAGAATTATGAGATAAAACTGACTGAAGTCAGGTGTGTTGCCACATCCTAGGAAAAGGAGATGGCTAGAAAGAAGATAATGTGAGAAGCCTAAGTGAGTAGGATTATCCAAGATAGATGAGGACTATTTATTTATTTATTTATTTAACAGTTCTTCTATACCGCTCTATTTTAGATCAGAGCGGTTTACATTTAACATCAACTATACAACACAAGGAACTTTGAGTTGTATTTACAATAAACAGGGAGATCAACTTGGAAGTAACTGGGGGAAACTATGTACATTCTTAATTCTATACATTGTATCACACTGGTACCTGATTTCAGGCAGAACATATCTACATTTTATTTACACTGGGGTACATTCTGAGCGATCATTTGATTATCCTTTTTCATGCTGAGTCTGATTGTTTACTTGTAATGAGAGATTGTCTGGGGGGCCATATGTATGGTTACTAAGGCTAGATTCAGGGTAGTATGTAGTGAACAGATGCTGCTTTATTGCCTTCCTGAAGTGGGTTAGGTAAGTGATGTTTCCGAATATAGGTAGGGAGAGCATTCCATGCTCTGGGAGCGTAAATCGTAAAGGCCCTATTTGTTGTTGTTCTCGTGCATTTTGTTATTACTTTTGGGACCTCTAGGGTGTTTTGCATCATGGATCTTCTATTTCTGTTCTGTGGTACTTTATGTATCATCTTGCTGAGGGCTGTGGGGGTCAGAGTGTTTGAGGCTTTGAAAGTTAAGGTTAGAACTTTGTGGAGGGTTCTTGCTTGAACTGGTAGCCAATGGAGGTTCATCAGTACTGGCGTTATGTGCTCTCTCCGTGAAGCCCCTGTTAGTACTCTTGCAGCAGTGTTCATTGCAAGCTGGAGGGGAGCTAGGGTTGCTTGAGGGAGACCGTGTAGAATTACGTTGGCATAGTCGAAATGAGGTAATATTAATGCCTGATAGATCGATCGGTAGTCGCTGAAGTCGAGTAGTGGTCGGAGATGTTTTAAGGCCTTTATTTTCATGTATACTGTTTTTACTGTGTTTTTTATGTGAGTTTTCAGATCCAGGTGTTGATCCAGTGTAACGCCAAGGTAGCGGATTGTGGATTTGGTTTTCAGTTCTGTGTTGCCGATTTTTAAAGAGAGTGGAGGGGTGAAGTCCTGGTTCCTTGAGATGAAAAGGACATCTGTTTTACTGTAGTTGATTCTCATGTTTTGTGTGCTGAACCATTCTGCTACTGCCTCAAAACATCTTGTTAGAGGGGAGAGGTCCGGTTGGTTAGTCCTGAAAGGGATGTATAGGAGGATGTCATCTGCGTAGGCTAAACAGTTGACCTTGAATGAACGTGCTAGGGCACATATGGGCTGCATGTAGATGTTAAACATCAATGCAGATAGTGACGAGCCCTGTGGTACACCCTGGTTTTGTAAAAATGGTTCGGAGGTTGTGGAGCCTGACCTTACATGTTGCCATCTATTAGTCAGGTATGACTTGCACCACTTTAGGGCTGTTCCCTGAATTCCTTTCTCGCTGAGGCGTTGTATGAGTATCTTGTGACTCACTGAGTCGAAAGCCGCAGCGATGTCGAGGAATATGAGGGCGAATCCTTGATGAATTTTGTCGGTTCCAGAGATTAGATGGTCAAATAGGTTGGTGAGGAGGGTTTCAACCCCATGTGCTTCTCTGAACCCATGCTGGGAAGGATCCAATGGGGCTTCAGTATCAATATGCTGTTGGATTTGGCGCTGTACTAACTTTTTCGATTACTTTGGCAAGCATGGGGATACTTGAAATTGGTCTGTATGATTCCACTTTCGATGGGTCCAGCTTGTTATTTTTTAGCAGTGGTCTGATGGATGTTTGTTTCAGACTTTGTGGAAACGATCCGGTTGTAAGAGATTGGTTTATTAATTCGCTCAGATATTGGCTTAGGTCACATCGTAACTCCTTTATCCATAAGCAGGGCATGGGTCATTGGGTGCGGTAGTAGGGTTGATTGCAGCGATTGTGTCTTCAATCTCTCTGCGTGATATTTTTTCAAATTTGTACAGTGGTGATGGTTGGGGCAAGGTATGCTGAGAGCTGTTTTCCGCGGAGTTCGAGGTTGTACCAGCCTGGGTCACTTCAGGTTGAAAGTAGTTGGTTGCAGATGTAGTAGTCTGGACCATTTTTGACTGTAAATAGTTGGAGTATGCCTGGGGGTGTGGCATCTGTGACTGGTCTGCAGGAGGTTCTCTAATGAGAGATTTCACTATATTGAAGAGGTCGTGGGGCTTGTTTAGTGACCGCTTCAAGATGTCGGAATGATATTGTTTCCGCTTTTTTGTTAATTCATCGCGGTGTACTCTTAGGTGAGCGATGTAAGTATCTTGTGCAACCGTAGAGTGAGACCGACGCCATCTTCTCTCTAGCCTGCGCAGGCACTTGAGTGAGTCTCGGAGATCTTTGGTATACCATGGTGCATGGTCTCGTTTCTTTGTTGTTTTATTTGTGGCTGGTATGCATGAAATGGTCTTGAGGCTCTCGTCCCAGGTGGACACCAATGCATCTAGGTCGTGTGGTATGTTGTTGAGGAGTGGGAGGATCTTCTCTCGAATCTCTTCTTTATTAAAGGGGCGGAAGCGCTTCAAAGAGGGTTCGTGGCAGTGTTGGTTTTGTTGGAGTTTTTATTGTGTGTGTTAATAGGTATCTGGAATTGTATCAGGCTGTGGTCGGACCATGGCACAGGAGTTATGGTAGGTGGTATTAGTGGGGTGGTATCCTTATCCGTCTGTGGGGCAAAGATCAGGTCAAGTTTGTTTCCCTTGACGTGGGTGGGGTTAATGACTAGTTGCTCATATCCTAGATCTTGTAATGCTTCTAGGAAAGCAGAGGCTTGAGATTCATGTAGCGTAGGCAGGTTGAAATCACCTAGGATCCAGTTCTGGGATCGTGGTCTGTTTGAGTTGCAGGCGAGGCCCATTATCGTTGCAAGATCCTCTGAGGATGGTGTTGGTGCTCGGTACAGTAGGTTGATCGTGCAGGTGTTATTTGTTATGGTGAGGGAGTCCAGGTGGACTGTGCTGGTTGAGTTGCACATCTGGAAGCCTAGGGAAGTTTTGACAAGAATGAGTGTTCCTCCTCCTCTCTGATTGGTTCTATGGCATGTGTGGACTGAAAAACCTGTGGGTAACATCTGGTTGATGATTGCGTTGTCAGATTCTGATAGCCAAGTTTCCGTGATCATGATGATATCAAGGTTATGGGTCATGACCAGATCGGTAATTATTGGCCATTTTGTACGTATTGACCTTGCGTTGATGAGTGCACACTTCAGGGCTTGGTGGTGTTGCTGACGGTCCAAATGTGACTTCTTGAGATGTTGAAGTGGGATGTGTAATAAATGTAAGTAAGGCGTGTCGTTGGGTTCTCTTGGGAGGTGTTGGTGATTCTCCGTCCATCTTTTCCCGTCACTGTGGAGTATTGGGATGTGGTTAGTGTAAGTGTGAAAAGCTTGGGCTGTAAGGGGGATCCAGGAGGCTAGGTGTAGACATGCCAAGGCTAGAAATGGGTGCATTTTGTGATGTTTTTGTGAACTAGTATGTGAGCTGTTTGTTGCTGGGTAATTAGTGGGACTGGTATTGACTATTGTTCTAGCTATCCGCAGTGTATAAACTTACTGTCTGGCGATGAGTAGGTATTTGGAACAATGTGGCAGCATATAAGACAGGAATAGTACAGCATCGAGCAAGCAATGGAGCACTGTGTCCGTCAGCGGATAATGAGACACTGTGACCCTCAGCAAAGAACAACACAGAGTAATATACTGCCAACAGTAATAAGTTCACACTTTTTGGGTAAGGATGAATTACTGGCAACAGTAATGAGGTATGGCACAGTTGTCAGTAGTAGGATTAGCACTGATGCATGGAAATGGGTTTTTGGCAACAAAATAGCAGTTGAGTGATACTAGCAATAGTATGAAATTAGCATTGATACATATAATGTAAAGTCTGGCAGTAAAGTGATACTGGCTACAATAGTAAGATTATCACTGATACATGCGAATGTATTATTGGTAACAAATAAGGTCTAGCAGTTGGGTGATACTAGCAATAGTATGAAATCAGCACTGAAACATGTAGTTGTACAATCTAGCAATGTACACTACATTGACACATATAAATGTAGAATATTAGCATGGTAATAAGATTAGCGCTGATACATGAACATGTGTTATCGGCTGTGGAGATATAATCTATCAGTTAAGTTGACTGTCAGCGTAGTGCTAGTGAATGAGTGTTAATCAACGGGCAACGGAGTTACTGGGTAAATATTACACTTCTTATGGCATTTCGTAATACTTGCGGTTCGGAAAGGGAACAGGAACAACTGGAAATGTGTCCCAACTAGAAGTAGATCTTGTTGAATCTTGGGGTTTTTCGACGTGCCACCGCCTAAGGGCCACGCCAAAGGGCCCTCTGGCGAGGCCCGCCAGTCGCGGGCGCGCCTGAAGGCGCGAAGTTTAAATCTCCCTTGCTGGACCCGGATTGGGCGTCGGGAGTCAGCAGGCCCCTGCTGCTGCCGGTGGCTCGATCCCCGGGAAGGGGAGAGCTGCTGGTGGTGGTGGGGGCTCCTGGAAGCCGGCGCCTGAAGGCGCGAAGTTTAAATCTCCCTTGCTGGGCTCGGATTGGGCGTCGGGAGTCAGCAGGCCCCTAGCTAGCTTAGAATCACTACTGAGGCTAGACAAAAATTGTGGAAGATAGACTGGAACTTGTGGAAAAGTACCAGTAGTTCAATCACTGGAACTCCTGCATGCACAGCGGCTGAAAAAGACAGCAGAGAAAATCTTCTTGTGCAAAACAAAAAGAAACAAAGGGAGAGGAGATATTCCTGTCCCTGCCTGATGAGTTATCTTGAGAATGTATTCAAGGAAATAAAAAATCTACACTGGAATGAAAGGCTAGAGAAGCTTTTCAGTATGGTACCACTAAGTCAGGGGAAACCCTGGATGAGAGGGTAGAGAAAACAGGTAATTGGAGGGTGACTTACCCATAGGGCGAGTCAGCTGAAGGAAAAAATGTTCATGTTGGGACAGAAACTATCATGGGATAGCTGCAACTTCCCTTCTTGGTAGTAAGAGGAGGAGAATTCTGTAACGCATGGACAAGAATATCCTGACAGCTTAGCATACTGAAAAAGGAAAACTCCAGTGTAGAGCTTTAAGAAAAAACAGTGAACAAACTTCTGTTAAGAAGTTAACTGTAGATTGTAACCCTCAGAACCTATGGTTGCTGGGTATGTTGAGACTGGCTAGAGTTTGGAAACTTCAGACTAGGACGAGGTGTCCCTTGCTTGGGCACCTCTGGATGATGAGCAGGAGAAGAGTGAAACCTTCTTTTCTTAGGGAAAGAAGGCTTGGTAGGACATTTCCTACCTCCTGGGGAAGAAGGCGGCTGAGAATGGTCTCCAGAACCAGGGAAGTCAGTGCAGCAATGAGCAACCTGACGTAAAGCCTCCTTATTGAAGAGATTTTCTCCAGTACAAGGAGAATTACCCAGTGTATGTTGTGCCCATCTGTTCAAGTCAGAAGCTTGGAGCCAGGCTCTACGACGTGCTCCAATGGCAATAGCAGAGGATCTGCTAACAGACTCAAAAGAGTCTAGAGAAGCACGAGAAAGAAACCAAGAGATATTCCGGCTATGACTAAGAAGCAAGGAATAGTCAGCAGCCTTAGGCTCTGACAAAAAAGGAGTCAAAAGAGATAATTTCTTTGTGACGACCTGGAGTATTAGACTCATAAAAAATAAATAAGAAATAATTCTTGATGCCAGCATAGATGTTTGGAAGGTTTGACGTCCAAAGGCATCAAGTGCTCTAGAAGCACGACCTGGCGGATAAGAAGAATGCTTCTTCTTGCTTTTTACCTTCCTCATTGCTGATTCCACTACAATGGAATGATGGGGAAGTTGATTCTTTTGAAACCCTGGAGAGGGGGGCACCTGATACAGAACATTAGTTGCTGTAGAAGGTGAGGGAACCCTTAAAGGTGATTCCCATATTCTAAGAAGATCCTGCAAAGAATGATGTAAAGGAAGCATTATATTTCCCTTTTCTGCAGGAGAGCCTTGGTTAAGATTACAGCCAGGGATAGGAATAGCAAGAAAGGTTGCCATGTCAAGGAGAAACTTCTGAAAAGAAGGATCTCCAATGGGAACCATCCCTGGGAAGGCTAAGGTTGAAGATGCAGCCTGAGCACCAGAGGATGTACTGGTCTGGTGCAGAAAAAGAACCTTACTAGATGGATAATGATACTGGCAGTCACGACTTGAGGCAGTTAGTACTGCATCGTCTATGCCAGGAATCGATTCCAAACTAGGCATAGAAAGGATCAATGGCACCGATGTAACTGCAGGAATCGACATCGATACCGATACCGGTAATGGCATCGAGGCCGTCATCGGAGGCTGCTCAAGCGGTACCGAGGTAACCAGAGAGTCTTGGTGAGTATCCTCAGTACTGCGTATCCAGAAACGATAAGGGTCGGTTCCAAGGCGCGTCAGTACCCAGTCATCTAGACTAGATATCGATTCCAGACTTGGCATCGAAGGGAGCGAGTCTATTGATGCATGTCTAGAGTGCACTGACGTCGGTGGTGGTACCGGCGATGCTGATACAGGGAAGTCAGTCTGGGTCGTATCAATCGGTCCCGAAGGTACCGAGGATGGTGAAGAGTGGAACACTCGACACCGGTGCCGATGCATCAGTACCGCTCGAAGCGGATACCACCCCCGAGCATGGCTTAGATACAGGAAAGTCAATCTGGAACGTATCGATCGGTCCCGAAGGTACTGAGGATGCCAGATGACGATCCCTGGTGAAGAGTGGAACACTCGACACCGGAGCCGATGCCAGGGTATCGGTACCGCTCGAAGCGGATACCACCACCGAGCATGGCTTAGGAAAGTCAATCTGGAACGTATCGATCGGTCCCGAAGGTACCGAGGACGCCAGATGACGATCCCTGGTGAAGAGTGGAACACTCGACACCGGTGCCGATGCCGGGGTACCGGTACCGCTCGAAGCGGATACCACCCCCGAGCACGGCTCTGGTATGTTCTGTGAGGGGTGAGCCCCAGGAACAACCTGAAACCCCTGAAATGCTTTGGAACCCAAAGACTCCCGCCGGGGTTTTAATGCCAATGGGGTCTTGAGGGCAAGGCCGGAGCCGTCATCATGCGTGGCATGAGACCTACCACTCAAGGATTGGCAAGTCTTAACAGACTGTTTGTGGGTTACCTGATCCTGTAGAGAAGAAAAACCCGGTGCCCTCACTGCAGGAGGGAAAACGGTATCGAGGGAAACTCGAAAGAGGGAAGGTCTTCTCTCAGTATTGCAGCCTGATAGTTCAGGGGAAAAAGGGTCAGGACCCAAACAGGTTAGACACCAGTAATTGGAATCTAAAAAGAAAACTGTTTCCACAGTGAAGGCACTTCTTAGGAGAAGGCGGCTCCATGATGGAGAGGCCTTGTAGGCCCAAAAAGTTAAGACAGAAACAGAGGGAAAAATCTCCGAGTTTAAGAAAAAAGAAAAGAAAAAACCACCGGCGGTTCCGGTGTCGGCGGGAAAACAGCCGCGACCACAAGAAAACAAGAAATGAAGTATTTAAAGAAAAATGTTTCTGCGGTGACAGGAGGACGTCCTGCCGGCTCCGCAGAAAAACGAAAACTGAGGAGAAGAAGTGGAAAGGGTGGGAAGTCAGCGCGCAGGCGTGAGGGATGCTCCCAAAAGCTTTCTGATTGGATGCTGGGGAGCATTCCCGTGCAGGCTCCGTCGGTACCGACGTACCCATATGTGAAAACTCATTCCTGCTTGTTCCTGGAGATAACTATGTACATAACTCTTCAATATATATATCTATGCATGTTATTTAAAGGTCGCTGTGACGTGTAGAGTCGAGGTTGGTCGGGTGACTAACCGGGAAAGGGGGGTTGGAGGGTCGGAGAGGGTGACTGGGGTGACTGTTCGATGGATGTTGGGTATGGATGAGATGTGGCTACGTAACGTCTTCAGAGTTGGGAAAGCATTGAAGGAAAAGGTAGTGCTTCAAAGCCTTTCTGAATTGGTGAAGGTTGTTTATGGCACGGATGTTGGTTGGTAGGTTGTTCCAGCATGAAGGTGCGGATAGAGCAAAGGCGCGGTCTCTAGAGGCTTTGTTACATTTGGTGATGGTTTTTGGGAGTATTAAGGGGTTGGTGGCAACAGATTTTCTCAGTCTGTTGGGGGGGGGGGGGTGAGTTGGATAAGTTCAGAGAGGGTGCTGGCCGTGCATTTATTGATGGCTTTGAATGTTATTGTTAAGATTTTGAAGGTGATCCTGTAGCGTACTGGGAGCCAATGTAGCGTTTTCAGGATAGGGGTGATGTGCTCCCTTCTAGATGCTTGGTGAAGGGTTCAGGCTGCAGTGTTCATTGCTAGCTGCAAAGGTTGTAGAGTGCACTTCGGAAGGCCGTGGAGAATGGAGTTCGCATAGTCGAAGTGGGGCATTACCAGTGACTGAAAGACTGTCTGAAAGTCTTCTGGCTCAAGCAGCGGTCTGATGTGACATAGCATCTGGATTTTGTGGTAAATTGCTTTTGAGATGTTGCATATCTGGGCGTTTAAGTTGAGATGTTGGTCTAGCGTCACTCCAAGGTAACGGATCATTGTCTTCGTGAGAAGTTCGGCATCACGTACTTTCAATGAAGGTGGCGGGGTGAATGCTTGGTGTCTGCTGATGAAAAGTACCTCCGTTTTTTTAAGGTTGATTTTGAGCTTCTGAGAGTGTAGCCAGTCTGTGACTGCGTTGAAGCATGAGGATAATCGGGATACGTCTGGGTGATCAGTATGTATTGGGGTGAACATGAGGACATAATCAGCATAAATTAGGCAGTACACCGAAAGACCTGATGGAGCAGATAGGCTGCATATAGACGAAGAATAGGGCAGAGAGTGAGGAACGCCCTTCGTTAGTGGGAATGGGGTGGAAGTTGAGGTACCGGAGCAGACGTGCTGCCATCTGTCATTTAGGTATGAGGTACACCATGCGAGGGCGGTGCCGTGGATTCCCTTTTCGACAAGGCGGGACAGCAGTAGATCATGGCTGACGGAGTCAAAAGCCGCCGCAATGTCGAGAAAGATGAGGGCGAATCCTTGTTTGACATTATCTAGACCTGTTATCAGAGTGCTGAATAGAATTGTTAATAAGGTTTCCACGCCATGTTGCTCACGAAACCCGTGCTGGCAGGTATCAAGGGGTGAATTATCCTCGATATGTTGGCTCAGTTGACGGTGGACTATTTTCTCCGAGATTTTAGCTAGAAGCGGTATGCTGGAGATGGGTCTGTATGAGTCCATCTTTGTGGGATCAAGTTTATTGTTCTTGAGAAGTGGTCTAATTGAGGTTTGTTTTAGGCTTCGGGGGAAGATGCCTGTCTGGAATGAGGTTCCAATCAGTTTAGCCAGGAAGGTACTGAGCTCAGTACATAGGGTTTTTATCCAGAATGCTGGACATGGGTCGTTTGGTGCTGTGGTGGTGTTTATATTCATGATGATGTCTTATATTTCTCTTTCAGTTGGGGAAGCAAAGGTGGAGATGGTACTTTGGGTAAAGCACAGTTACTTACCTGTAACAGGTGATCTCTGGGAACAGCAGGAATAAGTCTTCACATATGGGTACGTCGGTACCGACGGAGCCTACGCGGGAATGCTCCCCAGCATCCAATCAGAAAGCTTTTGGGAGCATCCCTCAGCGCCTACGTGCTGCCTTCCCGCCTTTCCAACTGTCTCTCCTCAGTTGAGTTTTATAGCTGAGACAAAAAGAGAGAAAGAAGAAAGGAAGATAGAGAGATACAACTCCTAGGGGAGGTGGGTGGGTTGTGAAGACTTATTTCTGCTGTTCCCAGAGATCACCTGTTACAGGTAAGCAGGAATGAGTCTTCACATATGGTGACTCCCAAGCTAAGATGCCTGGAGTCCTAGCATGGTGAGGATTGAAACATGCTACACCTCATATGGCCAGGCATCCTGAGGATGGAGGGTAGGAGTTGAAAAGAGAGGAGCTGTAGCCTTGGGCTCTGATAGAAAAGGAGTCAAAAGAGAATTTCTTTGTGACCTCCTGAAGGGATAGACTCATAAAAAATATATGAGAGAATCCTTGTTGCCAGCATAGATGTTTGGAAGGTTTGACGTCCAAAAGCATCCAGTGTTCTAGAAGCACGACCTGGCGGATAAGAAGAATGCTTCTTCTTGCTTTTCACCTTCCTCATTGCTGATTCCACTACAATGGAATGATGGGGAAGTTGAGGCTTTTGAAACCCTGGAGAGGGGGGCACCTGATACAGAAGATCAGTTGCTGTAGAAGGTGAGGTAACACTTAAAGGTGTTTCCCATATTCTCAGAAGAAAATCCTGCAAAGAAGGATGTAAAGGAAGCATTATATTTTCCTTTTCCCCAGAAGAGCCTTGTGTAGGATCATAGCCAGGGATAGGAATAGCAAGGAATGTAGCCATGTCGAGGAGAAATTTCTGAAAAGAAGGATCTCCAATGGGAACCATCCCTGAACAGGCTAAAGTTGAAGAACTAGCCTGGGCACCGGAGGATGTATTGGTCCGGTGCAGAAAAGGAGCCCTAATGGATGGATACTGGTACTGGCGGTTATGACTTGAGACAGTCAGTACTGCATCGTCCATGCCAGGTATCGACTCCAAACTAGGCATACAAAGGAGCAAGCCTGGTGAAAAGGGAGTAGTTGGTCCCAATGTTACTGCAGGAACCGGCATCAGTACCGATACCGGTAGCTGTGCCGGAATCGGAGGCGATACCGACATCGAAGCAGTCATCGGAGGCTGCTCCAGGGGTACCGAGGCAACCAAAAACCCTTGGTGAGTATCCTCGATACCGCGCATCCGGAATCGGTAAGCGTCGGTACCCAGTCTTCCAGACTAGATATCGATTCCAGACTCGGCATCAAAGGAAGCGAGTCCATCGATGCATGTCTGGAGGGTACCGGCGTCGGTGGTCGTATCGGCAATGCTGCCGATACTGGAAAGTCAATCTGGGACGTATCGATCGGTCCCGAAGGTACCGAGAACGCCAGATGACAATCCCTGGTGAAGAGTGGATCACTCAACACCAGTGCCGATGCATCGGTACCGCTCGACGCGGATGCCACCACTGAGCATGGCTCAGGTATGTTCTGTGAGGGGTGAGCCCCAGGAACAACCTGAAACCCCTGAAAGGCTTTGGAGACCGAAGACTCCCGCCGGGGTTTTGAAGCCAATAGGGTCTTGAGGGCAAGTACCACTCAAGGATTGGCTAGTCTTAACAGACTGTTTGTGGGTTACCTGATCCTGTAGAGAAGAAATGGTCGGTGCCCTGACACTGGAAGGGAACGCGATATCGAGGGAAACTCGAAATGGAAAATCTCTTCTCATAAAATTGTAGCCTAATGGCTCCGGAGGAAAAGGGTCAGGACCCAAACAGGTTAGACACCAGTTATTGGAGTCTAAAAAGAAAACTGTATTTCCATAGTTAAGGCACTTCTTAGGAGAAGAAGGCTCCATGATGGAGAGGCCTTACAGGCCCCAAAAATTAAGACAGAAACTGAGGGGAAATCTGAGTTTTTGAAAAGAAAAGAAAAAACCCCACTGGCGGTACCGGTGGAGGCGGGAAAACAGTCGCAACCACAAGAAAACAAGAATTAAAGAAAAAATTTTCTGCAGTGACAGGAGGATGTCCTGTCGACTCCACGGAAAAACGAAAACTGAGGAGAAACAGTTGGAAAGGCAGGAAGGCAGCACGCAGGGATGCTCCCAAAAGCTTTCTGATTGGACGCTGGGGAGCGTTTCCGCACAGGCTCCATCGGTACCGACGTACCCATATGTGAAGACTCATTCCTGCTTGTTCCTGGAGATCTGTCAATACTTGTGTGGGTAAGGGTGGGGGGGAAAGGGCCGGCTTCATGTCTGGCAACCCGGAGCTAGCGGGTAGGGTGGCCTGGTTTGTTTTGCTTTGCAGGTAGTCTGCATATTTCTGTGGGTCTGGTTGGTTTGCCTGATCAGTAGAGGGTTCCTTAGCTAAGGATTTGACAATGTTGAACAGCTCATGTGGCTTATTCAGGGATCGTTGTAGAAACCCAGCGTGGTATTGCCTCATTTTCCTCGAAACTGCTGTTCGATGGATGCACAGCTGGGCAGAGTAAGCTTCTTGGTTTTCGGCACATCTGGAGCGGCGCCAGCGTCTCTCTAGCTGTCGGAGTTGTCGGAGGGAGGTCTTGAGCTCGGGCGAGTACCAAGGTGCCTTCTTCCTCTTGTTATGTGAAGCATCAATGGCGGGAGGGTCGATTGCAGCATTGAGGCATGAGTTCCATGTGGAAACCATGTCATCAAGATTCAGTCCATGTGTATTGTGGAGGGGTTGTGCTCTAAGATCTCTTCTCTGTTGAACTGGCGATAGCGTTTTGATACTGGTGCTGGTGGTTTGTTTGAGGAATGAGGGTTAGAGAGTGAGGGATGTGTGGGCATCGCGAATCTGATTAGGCTATGGTCCGACCACGGTACTGAGCATAGTGAAAGGTTGATCTTGGATGTGGAACAGAGAGCTGATTGTGGTGCGAATATTTATTTATTTTATTTATTTAATTCGTTTATATACCGCGCTCTTCAACATCAGTGCGGTTTACATGGAACATGAGGTAATTACGGCAGGGGTTAGCACCGTGATACATATAACAGGTAGCTTAACTTGGATAAAGCACAGTTACTTACCTGTAACAGGTGATCTCCGGAACAGCAGGAATTAGTCTTCACACGTGGGAGACGTCGCCGACGGAGCCCGCACGGGAAAATGCTCCCCAGCATCTGGCCCCTTTGTATATAGCGCACTTTGTAAATAGCTCAAACTAATCTCGCACTCAACACAACATACACTCAGTAAAGTTTCTCCCTCACTGCATGTATAACACGCTCACTTTACCCGATTGTTTGCTGTGATACCACCTTGATTAATAAGATAAGGCGGTTTAGAAATACTGTTAAATAAATAAAATAAATAAAAATCAGAAAGCCTTTGGGAGCATCCCCCGCGCCTGCGCGGTGGCTTCCCGCCCTTCCTACTGCCTCTCCCCAGTTGAGTTTCATAGCTGAGCCGGCAGGAGAGGAGAGGAAGGAATAGAGAAAAAGAGAGATACAACTCCCAGCGGAGGTGGGCGGGTTGTGAAGACTAATTCCTGCTGTTCCGGAGATCACCTGTTACAGGTAAGTAACTGTGCTATCTCCAGGAACAAGCAGGAATGAGTCTTCACACGTGGGGACTCCCTAGCTTAGGATGCCCGGGGAGATCCCATAAGCGCAGCCCAGATGGGATGGCATTTGCCCAGCCTGAATCTCCGGCATCCCCTGAGGGATGGAGGGCAGGAGTTGAATAGAGGAACAGCGAATCCAAAGACTACGGAGGCAAGTCTTTAGAGTGCAGAATAGGTACCATTAGGATACAGCAAAAAAAACCCCAGGCTACGAGAATAGGCAGAGGGGAGCATGAAGAGAATCATTAAGCATGTAATGAGTAAATGACCTAGTACCATACAGAGCTTACCGGCCATTAAGTTTCTACTGAATTAATGGTTTAGAATCCTGTACTGCTTACCCACCGAGTTGTCGGAAGTAGTCCTGTGATGAAGGCACTGTAGACGCAGTAGTGAGGTCATCAAGGAAACTTCACCGCAGCGAGGAGGAAGTTCCAAATCCGGAAGGCCATGGGATCCAGGCGTCAGCTGGGTCAGGGGAAGGACAGCAGGTCTTCCAGGGGGCTCACGGCAAGCTGAGCACTCCCTTAGGAGTAGAGTCCATAACTCAGAGGACCAACAGTGGAAGACAGGCCGAACTAGAGAGCCTATCCCGGAGAAGAGTAGAGGTGTACCCCGGAGCAGAAGGGGTACACAGTCTGCCCTAGCGAGAGATAGGGAGACAAGGGTCCGGACCTCCGGGAGGAGGACCTAACTGAAAAGGGGACTGTTGACTTCACAGCAGTAGGGTGCCACCAGTCCGCGGCCCGACGGGGATTAGGCAGGCGGACTGGCCGGACCCCCTGGGGGGGGGGTGAGTACCGGCCATAGGGGGAAAAAGGCGGTAAACACAGGTACTGTGGGGATCCCCCAAGGCGCCTGCCAAGCAGGTGATATCTAGTATATCTAAGCCGGTGGACATGGGGACGCCCCCTCCGGTACTAACGCAGGCACACCGGAGGGCCTGCCTCCATGAGCAGCACTCAGGTAAGGCGGATCTGCCATCGATCCCCAGAACGTCCACCTGGAGAGGTGGCCGCAAGATCCGTCAGGGGAGGGATCTTTCCCGGAGGGCAAGGGCAGATCGGCGAGCTAAGAGTGCGGTAGCGCGGGGGACGGAGGATAGCATCAGTCCGGTAGAATGCCGCAGGGGTTGGAGGCCCTAATGTGTCCCCAGGACCTGTGCGTAGAAATTGTCCCCCGCACAATCAGGGGACATGAGGGTATAGTCCCTGGAGAGTATAGGGGGACTATAGCGGCTGGAGGGGAATTCCAGTACGGAAGCAATCAGCAAGAGGATACTGGCAGAGAGGGGTTCGGGGACGTACCGAAGAATAAGTAGGGTGACCGTGGGCCAGAGCGATCACGGCGTAAGGTGGTCTCCCTTTCCCACGGAGGAGAAGACCTGAACCCCTAGATAAGTCCCCGAACCATTTTCCAACTGGACGAGCCCCAGAGTAGAGCTCTAGTCTAAACTTCTGGTAAGGAGGTTAAGAGCAGACAGCCGCCCACCTGAGCCTAAAAATGCTTAGTATGAGAGTCCTGGCGCGGGCCCGGGGACATCAACCCGGGGTGAGAGGTCCCTTGCTTGGGCGCGCCTGGAGGGTGGGCGGAGGGCTGACATTTCCTCTTCCTAGGGAAGGGGGGTCTGGAGGGGCATTTACCACCACCGGGGGGAAGCCGGGCCCTAGGCTGGCTGCTAACTCTGGGAAGGTTAGCGAAGCACTGTGCGACCTGACGTAAGGCTTCGCTATTGAAGAGGTGATCTCCGTCGCAGGGAGAATTACCCAGGATGTGCTGTGCCCGTCGACACAACTCGGACGCCTGCAAACATGCCGTGCGGCGTGCTCTAATGGCAACAGCAGAGGCTCTGCTGACCGACTGGAAGGAGTCCAGCGAAGCACGAGAAAGGAACCCGGAGATATTCCTGCAATGATAAAGCAGGGAATATTCAAAGGCCTTGGTTGCAGATACGAAGGTGGATAACCGAGATAACCTCTCGGTGACCTCCCGAAGTGACAGACTCATATAAAATATATATGAAATAATTCTGGCCGCCAGCATAGACATTTGGAAGGCTTGACGTCCTAGAGTATCTAGCGTCTTCGAGGCGCGGCCTGGAGGGCGAGAAGCATGCCTCTCCTTGCTTCCGGCCTTCCTCAGCGCCGATTACACCACAATGGACCGATGTGGAAGCTGGTGCTGCCGAAACCCCGGGGACGGAGGCACCCGGTACAGAGCCTGCATCGCAGTCGGCGGCGCCGGAACCCTCAAAGGCGACTGCCAAGCCCCCAGCAGAAGATCCTGCAGGGCGGGATGCAGAGGAAGCATCGCGGCTGCCTGTTCCGCAGGGCCTGGGCTCGGATCCAGGATAGGGATGGCCAGCAAGTCCGCCATGTCAAGGAGGAAATCCTGAAAAGGCGGCTCTGTCGGAGCAGTTATGGCGGGAGAGGTCGCCCGAGCACTAAGAGGCCGCTCGGGCCGATGCCCGCTGGGCAGAGGAGGGGACCAACCGACCCGGATCGGGGCAGTCAACATGGCGTCGTCGGCTCCTGGAATTGATTCCAAGCTAGGCATCGAAGTCGTCGATGGCACCGACGGCGCCGCAGGAACCGGCCGCGGCCCCGAACCCGGGGGCGGCACTTCCCCCCGTGACTGGAGCGAATCCGTGGCCGCCGGAGGGCAGGGGCCAGCGGTCTCTGCTCTGCGCTGCGGGAGAGGACAGGGGCCGATCCCGAGACATGCCGAGGCCAGGCTTTCAAGGCTGGACGACTCCAGGCTGGGCATCGAACCGAGCGAGGAGATAGACTCTGTCCTCGAGGCCCCCGGCGGGAGTGACCGCGCCGGTGGTGGAGATCCCGGAGCGCGGATCGGAACCGCGCTGACCGGTGCCGCGAACATCAAGGGCCCCCGAGGACGGTGCTCGGAGGAGAGGGGGTCATCTGACGCCGGCGCCGATGTCGATCGGCGGGCACTGCCCGGCGCCGGGCTCCCTCTCGAACCCGTCCGACCCGGAGAGAAATCCTTCCGGGGCATACGGCCCGTCCCCGAGGGGACCCCGGTCACTCGACAACGAGTCCCTGTGGGGGGGGGGGATGCAAAGCCCCTGTGCCGACGTCGGGGTACCGTAGCAGGGCGGCGCAGACCCAGATTGTGTCGAAGCGGTCGAAGACCCCGAGACCCCTTCTCTAGGGAAGGGCGGGGCCCTCGACGGCCATGTCGATGCCGGGGAGTCGCCTGTGTGCTGGCCGACATACCCCGAGGTCCCCGGGGATGGTCGATGGCGGTCCCTCGTGCTCGACGCCCCTGCCGTCACCGGCGGAGCGGCGCCGCTCGAACCCGGCACCACCCTTGCGCAGGGCTGGGATACCGGCGACCCGGCGCGGGTCGAAGCGAGTGGCCCCGAGGGGAGGGAGGCCAGATGACCATTCCCGGCGCGGGGCGGAACCACCGATGCCCGCGCCCTCGAAGCAGGTACTACCCCCGCGCATGACCTAAACGTAGGGCCGTCAGACAGTGTCGAGTCGATCGGCCCCCGAGGTGCCGAGGGCAGCGGCTGGCGATCCCCAGAGGGGAGCGGGTCACTCGACATCGACGCCGATGGGTCGGCACCGCCCAAAGCGGATACCACACCCGTAGGAATGCCATACCGGCGCGAGTCGGTCGGCCCCGGAGGCGCCGAGGACCGCAGCCGCCAATCCCCGGTGAGGAGCGGAACGCTCGACGCCGAGGGGCCGGTACCGCCCGAAGCGGGTACCGCCCACGCGCATGGCAGGGCTGAAGGAACGCCGAGGAAGGAATGCCGAGGACAGCAGCCGAGGATCCTCGGTGAGGAGCAAAGAGCGCTCGACACCGACGCCGATGCCCGGGGCTCAGTACTGCCCAGAGCGGCTACCACGCCCGAGCATGGCTTGGATGTAGGGAGGTCAGATCCGGTCGATCCGATCGGCCCCGAAGGCGCCGAGGACACTGGCTGACGATCCCTGGCGAAGACGCTGACGCCAGGGGAATCGGCACCGCTCGAAGCGGGTACCTCCCTCGGGCATGGCTCGGAACTGTTCTGTGAGGAGCGAACCTCAGGAACATCCCAAAACTCCGTAAATGCTTTGGAGCCCGAGGACGCCCGCCGGGGTATATCAGCCAAGGAGGACTTGAGGGGTTGGCCGGAGCCGTCGCCATGCCGCGCATGAGACTCGCCCCTCAAGACTCGGCTAGTCTTAACAGACTGTTGTGTGGTTACCTGATCCTGGAGAGAAGGACAACCCGACGACCGCGCCTTTGGTGCGAAGACGTCGTCGAGGGATACCCGAAAGAGGGAGGGTCTTCTCCCGACACTGTAGCCCGGTGAATCCGTGGAAAAAGGGTCAGGCCCCAAACAGGAGAGGCACCGGGCATTGGAGTCCACATGGAAAATTAAGTCCCCGCCGTGAGGCTGGGGGGAAGGCGGCTCCATGCCCCGGTCCTCAGCGCCCGAAGGGGGCGACGAAAATTAAATGAAAACAATTAAAAGAAAGAAAGAAAAAGGGGGGGGGGGCACGGAGGTGCCACCGGCGGCGGGAAAGCCGCGACTACAGAAAAAAAAGGAAAAATTTCTGCGGTGGCAGGAGGGACGTCCTGCCTGCTCCGTGGAAAACGAAAAACTGGGGAGAGGCAGTAGGAAGGGCGGGAAGCCACCACGCAGGCGCAGGGGATGCTCCCAAAGGCTTTCTGATTGGATGCTGGGGAGCATTTAACCGTGCGGGCTCCGTCGGCGACGTCTCCGTGTGAAGACTCATTCCTGCTTGTTCCTGGAGATCAGTATTAACTATTTACAATTGTAATGATAACAGAATGATATCCATACTTATATACAATACATGAGGGAGGTTGCATGTGGTCGGGGTTACATTGCGAGCGGTGGAGTTGGTGTGTGTTCATCAGGGTAGCATTTGAGGAAGAGGTAGTGTTTCAATGCTCTCCTGAATTTAGTTAGTTCCGGGATTGCTCAGATGTCGGGTGGAAGAGCGTTCCAGCTTCTGGGAGCATAGAGATTGAAAGCCCTGTTTATGGTTGTCTGAGTACAGTGGGTCATTGCTTTGGGGATTACTAGAGTGTTTCTAGCAGTGGACCGTCTGGTTCTATTCGGGGGGGGGGGGGGTAATGTGGGTGAGGTCAGAGAGAGAGGAGGGGGTGAGTCCATTGATGGTTTTGAATGCTAGTAGTAGGGTCTCGAAGGTGATCCTGCTGTGGATTAGGAGCCAGTGGAGACTTTTGAGGATGGGTGTTATATGGTCCCTCCTGGAGGCGCCATGTAGGACTCTGGCTGCAGCGTTCATGGCGAGTTGGAGCGGGCTCAGAGTGGATTGTGGGAGTCCTTGGAGAATTGCGTTGGTGTAATCGAGGTGTGGGATGGTTAGTGCTTGGAAGATTGTTCTGAAGTCGGCTGGTTGTAGGAGGGTGCGTAGATGTTTGAGTGTCCTGATCTTATGGTACGTTGATTTTACTATGTTGCCCACGTGTGTCTTCATATCCAGTCTCTGATCCAATGTGACACCCAGATAGCGGATTGAGGGTTTGGTTTGCAGTTCTATATTTCCAATTTTTAGGCAGGTTGGAGGGGAAAAGTTGGGGTTTCTGGAGATGAACAGCACAGTGTGTTTCCCTTGATATGGGTAGGGGAGTTGATCAGCTGGGTGTAGCCCACCGTCTCGAGAGCATCTAGGAAGGCTCTGGCTTGAGTGTCTTGGAGTGAGGGGAGGTTGAAATCTCCTAGTATCCAGTTCGGGGTATGTGTCTTGATGGGGTTACAGGCAATGTTAATAATTGAGGAGAGTTCATCTGGTGATGGTGAGGGTGCCCGATATAGCAGGTTGATGGTGAGATGTTTGTTCGTTATAGCAATGTGGTCTAGGTGGGGAGTGCTGCTTGATGCAATTGTCTGGAATTGTAGAATGGTCTTACTTAGTATGAGTACCCCACCCCCCCTTCTGTCAGTTCTGGGGCACGAGTTGGTGGTGAAGTTGGGGGGGACAAACTGGTGGAGGATTGCCGCGTCTGCCTCTGACATCCATGTCTCTGTGATGCACAGTATGTCGATGTTGGGGGAGGCTAACATGTCGGATATGGCAGGCCATTTCTTTCTGATAGAGCGGGCATTTATTAGGGCACATTTCAGGTCGTGAGGGGGGGTGTCGCGGTTGTGCTGAGAGGGTCTAGCCTGGTGAAGGGCCACGTAGATGAGGTGAGGGTGTGTCGTGTGCATGGTTCTGACTGTGTGGTGGTTGGTGTGGTCATGGTGTCTTTTCCAAGGGTTGTGAAGGATTGGGATGGAGCTATGGGTGGAGGTGAGGGCTTGGGAGACTTGTGTCAGTGCGAGAAATACGTAGCAGCTGATAAACGTGTGTGATAGTGTGATTGTGGCGGGAGGAGCCATGGCGTCAGGAGATGGTAGGGAGTTCAGGTTGAGTCTTTTGGTAGGGACGGTTTGGGTCAGTGAGTGGTATGAGTGTGTCCCTAGTGCTGTTGAGCAAATAGGGTAAGGCACTAGTAAGATATTAGTGCTTTTTCAGTAGCTTGTTGGAGAGAACAGTGTCAGCGTGATGTAAACAATATCACAATTTCACAGAGTATCAGGGGTACAGATCTCTAGCATAATTGATCCTGTAACATCTGTAAATATATGTCAGTTGTATCAGCTGGTAACCGCTGTGATAAGCATAGGTTGGCTAGTTAAGTGAAACAGTGAGCCTACGTAAAGCTGCTGACAGAAGTTACTGACGGTCAATTACTGGCAGCAGGTTAATGGTAATGGACAATGATGACAGTAAAGCTACTGAAACAGGTACTGGCAACAGTAAAAGCAAGAGTAAAGGCAAGAATGTTAGTTACGGACCACAGTAAAGCTACTGGCAACAAGTTACTGACAACAGTAATCTATAAGGTAAAACAAGCAGTAAAGCTACTGGCAACAAGTTACTGACATTAGTAATCTGTAAGGTAACCAAACAAGTAAAGTAGATTGCTGGCTGTGTAATTAATGCTAGCTGTCGGGACTTGTAAGATTGCAAGTTACTGGCCACAGTAAAGAAAGAGTTCAAGCTGCTAGATACAGTACAAGTGGTCAATTGGAAACAGATGCTGGTTACCGTGAAAGTAGATGTCGACTACTGGGAACAGTGATGATGTCAGGAAAGTTCTTGCTGATGACGATAGCGAGCTCGACCCTGGGGGAGCTCAGCAGTTGATTGATCGAGGTGGTGAGTACTTGGACGATTTCCCCAGTCGTTTCAGAGAAGGCCACTGCCTAAGGGCCACGCCAAAGGGCCCTCTGGCGAGGCCCTCAGGCGCGGGCGCGCCCGCTGGCGCTTCTTTTTTATCGCTGTAGAACTGCCCCGATTGGGCAGGGGAGCCGATGGGACATCCGGCGATGAGGCCCTTGGTCAGCACGCGGCAATCTCCCTCCTGGGAGCTGGGCAGGGCAGAAGAGGATGGGTATCGACATCGGGAGTACTCGGTACCAGATCGGTACCGATGGGCATCACAGGATAGTGTACCGCTGCCGTCAACGTCGATGTCGATGCAATCGGTACCGGCAGCGGAACCGGTATCAGGTCCGGTACCGGAATCGGTACCGACAACAGAGTTTGTTGTGGTACGGAAGGCGTCGCAGTTTGTATGAATGCCATGATGGCACGCTGCATGGTCAGAATATTTATTATTTATTTTATTTATTTCAATTTTTTATATACCGCGCTATTTACAATCAGCGCGGTTTACAGAGAACCAAAGACCAGAACAACAGGCTGCTCGGTATTACATAAAACAGGAAAATAAATTTGGATAAGATAAACATGGATAATATGGGGGTAAAACTATATACATTGAACTATATACATAGAATATTAATCTGCTAATTCGATCACATGAGAGAAGTAATTATGTAGTATTATCAATAATGTTTGGAAAAGGCGGGAATTCTGTTAAGTTTGTGGTAAATATTAAGCACTTTATGTAGGGTAGTATTTGATGAATAGGTTATGTTTGAGGGCCTTTCTGAACCGGACTATGCCGGTTATAGCACGAATATTCTGATCCATCAACGCCACCAATGTCTGGATGTCGGTACCAGTGTGAACGCCGGTACCCCAGAACATTGTAACAGGTGATCGGTCGAGGCCGAGCCATCGATGTCAACCTGTGACCCCACAGATAAAGCTTTGGAAGCTGGAGCCTCCCGCCGGGGTAATTTTGCCGATGTGGATTCCTCGAGAGCAAGCCTGGGGGCATCTCGATACTTAGAGGGAGATGTACTCTTCAAGGACCGGCCAGATTTAAGTTTGGTTACCTGAGATCCATGGGAGGAAGAAGCAGCCCTGGAAGACGTTGATGCCACAGAAGCTGCATCAGAGGGAAACAGGGTGCTGAGCTTGGCTGCTCGATTCTGTAAACCTCTTTTAGACATCATAGAACAGGACTCACAGTCCGCGATGGAATGGTCAGGACCTAAACATTTAAGACACCAGTCGTGGGTGTCGGTGACAGAAATAGTGCTACTGCACTTCGTGCACTTTTTGAACCCGGAGGTGGGCTTTTCCATGAGGAAAAATTTTCTGCAGGCCTAAGGCCACAGAAAGAAAAATGCACTGAAGTAGAAGAGAGTAGGGTTTTTTGTTGTTTTTTTTTAAGAAAGAAAAAACCGGCAGTACCGGTCCGGAGTCGAGAAGGCAGACACGCGACTAAAGAAATAAAAGAAAAAATAAGAAATTCTTCAGCGGTGACAGGAAACACGACCTGCTGGCTCCGCGGAAAAAGAAGAACTGGAGAGAGGCGGTTAGGAAAGGCGGGAAGGCAGCGCGCAGGCGCTGTGGGATGCTCCCAAAAGCTTTCCTTTTGGACGCTGGGGAACGTTCCCGCGCAGGCTCCGTCCGTACCGACGATACCCATATGTGAAGACTCATTCCTGCTTGTTCCTGGAAATCCCTTGTTACGGCTGACCACCTGTGGGCATACAGGGCCAGCTGGCCTCCTGTGCTGATGTGGGTCAGCTGAGGAGGAGAGGCTATGCCACTGGAGTCAAAACCCCGCTCCCTGCTGTGCAGGAGCTAGAGCTGGCAGCTTGGGGGTTTTCTGCCTGCGGGGCCCATGTCCCTGCCCCTTGGCCTTCTGACCCTGTTGGGGAGCTACAGAGGCCTGAAAATGAGGGTATTGTTTATAGGCAGATGACTTCCTCGGGTAAAAGGTCTTTTCCCCTGAGCCCTTCTTCTTCTGAGAAGGGGCAGAGGTTTTCCTGGACAGCCTTGTCCGGGTAAGAGTCTCGGTCTCAAGGTCTGCAGATTTTTCAGCCATGGGCTTGACAAAGAGGTTTTCACCTCGGCAGGGGACATCGACCAACTTGTCCTGCACCCATGGCTCGAGGTCCGATGACTGTAGCCAGGCCTGACGGCGTGCACCGATGCCGGCCGCGGCTACCCAGGCCGAAGCCTCGAAGCCATCATAGGCTGCTCGAGAGATAAACTTCGAGCACTCACGAATACCCGAGGACAGCGCATTGAACCTCTGCAAAGGTTCCTCGGAGAGACCAGCAGAGAACCCGGCAATCTCCTTTGCCAGGTCTCAAAGGTACATGCCCATGTACAGCTGGTAGGTCTGGACACGGCAAGCAAGGATAGAGCCCTGGAAGCACTTCTTACCGAGGGCATCCAGGTTCTGGGCCTCCCGGCCGGGAGGCACCAAGGAGTACATCTTCTGACTCTTCAGACGATGCATGGCCGATTCCACAACCATGGAGTGGTGCGGTAATTGTGCCTTTTGGAACCCGGGGCTCTTGTGGACTCGATAGATGGAAATCGACCCGCTTGCTCAAAACCGGCGTCGAGGCTGGCGCCTCCCACATGAGGAAGAGCAACCGTTCCAGCATCGGAGGAACCGGTACAGTAAAGGCCTCCTTTGGAGGAGAGTCATACTGTAGGGCCTCGAGCTCTTTGGCTCGAGGCTCCTCCTCGGGATCCGCGGGGAATGCCAAGGCCTTGGCCATGTCCCGCACGAAGTCCGAGAACCGGGTATCCTCCGGTGGGGACCGTCTCCGAGGCTTGGACTCCAATGAGTCTGATGGGACACACCAAGTTCGAAAGGTGTCGGGTGACTCCTCATCCTCCGTTTCCCAGCCGGACCCCTCGGAGGAGGAATCGAGCGGTTCCGGTCGGGCAGGCACTGATGCCATCTGCCCCGACGCCGAGGGTACCGGCATCGACGACCTTGGTCCCGAGCAGGAGGCCGAGGGAGACCTTGGCCAAGGATCGACTCGAGCACGCATGGACTCGAGGATCGGCTCGGTCTCCGGGGTCGACTTGGACGTCGATGTCCCGGTAGTCGGGGCAGATGCACCGGTGAGACCGGCGATCAGTGCCCGCTGCTGTTCCATTAAGGCAGCCAAGCTTCACGCCAAGGCCATCAACCTGAGTCCGAGCTCAGGAGACTCAGCAGCCCCCGACTCGGGCTCAGACGGCGTCGGCCCGACATCAGCTCCCCTGGAGGAGAGTCCACGAGGACTACAGTACTCACGTGACCCGGGGACTCCATCTCCACACGAGGTTGTTTGGCAGGCCTCTCCGACTCCAAAGACCCGGGACGGCGCTCGGGACTATGCGACCTGGCCCTCGAGGAGCCAAGTGCATCCACCGACGACGCCCTCGCGGGTTTTTTCTTCTTGTGATGCTCCCGTGAGGGAGACCCCCTCTCAGAGGAGACTCGGCGCTGCTCAGGGCCGGAGTCACAAGACATCGAGGCCTCTGACGAATTCTGGGCCCATCCAGATGCGGAGTCAGAGAAGATTCTTTCCTTTTGGTGCTGCCGACTCAAAGCCTTCGAGGACATTTTCCCACACGGGCTACAGATCATCGGGTCATGATCGAGTCCGAGGCACCGGAGGCAGCAGTCATGTGTGTCGGTGAGAGACATAAGTTTCTTACACAGATCACACTTTTTAAACCCGCTGGCAGCCATCGGGGGAAAAAGGGCCCCTGCGAGGTCAAAAGACAGGGCTGCCAGTGAAAACAGAAAAATGGCGCGAACGCTAGTCACCAAGGACAAAAATTGAAAAAAGAAGTCAGGGCTCGATGCCGATGTATCGGGCCCAGGCGGGAAAGGGAAACCGGCATCGAACCGAAGAAAAACAGGTCCACGCAGAGAAAATCAACTTTTTCCTCAGGTGAAAACGAAACACATCCATCGGGCTCCGCAGAAAACAGAAGACTGAGCAAGATGGCACCCTTGGGCGGGAAGGGGACCGCGCATGCGCGCTGCATTCCCAAAGGCTTTCTTTGAAAGCTGGGGAAATGCTCCGCACGGGGGCTCCGTCGGCGCCGACATCACCCATATGTGAGGACTGACTTCCTGCTTGGTCCTGGAGAATAGCTTCGTCATATGACCCATTTTTGCACCAATGAGAGGCATTACAACCTTTACAGCAATTTACATTGATAACAAATGTTTTATAATCTCATGGTTTCCACAGCTTACATGCAATTTTATATACACACACAAAATCAGTGAAAAAGTTCAAAGGATGAACCATGTTCATCTGCCAAAAATAAAATTAGTTTAAAGAGAACCATAGTTGCGTTAATATCATACCATTAAGTTAGAGTAACATTTGTTAAATATTCCTTAACAAAACTACAATCTTAACTATTTGCCCTACGACTCTCTCAGAACTAGTGCTATTCATACCCACAGTGCATCAGCACATGTTATGATCTAGAATGCAGCCATTTTGTGCAATGTACTCACAGGGCACTTTCTGACGTCATCGGCAGTGTTTGCTGCTTGCAGCAACTCTGCAAACATTTCAGGTTTCCGTCGCTCATGCCGCTCCAGCATTCGGTTGACTTCTTTGCTGTGAATAAAATACAACCCAATAAATAACTACACGGAAATAAGTTTACTTGGTGCTATCACATCAACAGCAAAACACAATTTTTCCACAATAACTTCCAAAATGTTTAGTTTAACCTTTTGCTAAAACAGTAGTTCTCAACCCAGGCAGGTTTCCAGAGTAACCATAAGGAATATGCATCAGATAGATTTGCATACAATGGAAGCAGTGCAGGCAAATCTCTCTGCTGTGTGTGTCTCGAGGACTGTATTGAGAACCCATATGCTAGAGGCAGCAAAACATTGGCAATAATCCGACCATATGATTCTGCTCACTTATTCACCATCCCATCACTACCTCCGTTTTTTTTTTATGCTTAAAAGTTGTTCGACAAGCTTTTTCAATAGACAAACATAAGTCAATTTAAAAAGCTTCACAAAAAGGAGGGAGGAGTGGCCTAGTGGTTGGGACACAGTACCTCAGACCAGGCTGGAGGGACTGGGGTTTCTAGTCCTATAGGCACGCCTTGTGGCCTTGGGCAAGCCACTTAACCCTCCATTGCCTCAGGTACGCAGATTGTGAGCCCTTTGGGGACAAGAAAATGTATCCAGTACCTGTTTGTAGTGAATACATAATGTAAACCTCTTTGATTGAAGGATAACACGGTATAGAAAACTGGTTAAATAAATAAAATATTCATGAAGAGGGAGAGATGAATGATGCCTTTAAAAGTAGTTTGCCCATTTCCCTCCACTCAGGATATTACAAACCTCATATCTCTCCTAGCCTTTTAAGCCTTTCCTCATAGGAGAGACATTCCGTCCCCATTACCATTTTGGCCACCTTTATCTGTACTTTTCAGAATTGCACAAAATACTCAAGGTGCGGTCGCACTATGGAGGAAATACAGGTATTATGAAACTATTCTCTATTCCTTTCCTAATAATTGCAAACATTCTCTGCGCCTTTTTGGCTGCTGCTAAACAGTGAACAGAAGATTTCAAAAGTATGAAGACTATGAAGACCCCTCACTTGGTTTGCAGCTTGTCGTGCTGTGCATCAGTGTGCATCAGTGATGCTGAGGGCTAAGCTATCGGAAGTCTAACTACTGGCAGGGTCTCCCAAGATGGACAGGTCTCAGCTGAGGTGCCAGACCAAGACAAACCACCCATCTCGGCAGCAGCAAAATGGGACAGTGTTGACGGCAGAGGATCACATTTCTGTGACAATGGAACAAGCACCTCTATCCAATTCCGGTCAATACAGGGCGTACATCAAAGATCCTCCCTGTCTGCTCTTTTAACCTATACATTCAGCCCATCTGCACAATCATTAGAAGGCACAAGGTCCACTACACCATATATGCTGCCCTAATCTCCAATCAACCTTGACAACCCAGACTACTCAAAATTGACGAACTGCTTAGAAGAAATAAGTTGGCAAACCCAAAATAACCTAAACAACTACACTACGACTGAAGCCCTCCTGGTCACACAAAACGCAGGATTCACTCCGTCAAACTCAATCCAGCTAAAAAACCACACCATAGCCATCAAAACAGAAGTGAAGTATCTTGGAGTCACCCTGAACCGCGAATTAAACCCACAATCCCTTATAAACAAGACAACTAAGAGCGCCTACTACAAATCGAGTATCAGAAGGCTCAAACCACTACTAAGCCCAGAACACTTCTGCATCGTGCTCTTCTCTGTACCTTTTCTAATAACGCTGTATCTTTTTTTATGATACGGCGACCAGAATTGTACACAATATTCAAGGTGCGGTCGCATCATGGAACGATACAGAGGCATTATATCATCTTTTGTTTTATTTTCCGTTCCTTTCCTTATCATACCTAGCATTCTATTTACTCTTGGCCGCCGCTGCACGCTGGGTGGAAGGTTTTGACATGTTATCCATGATGACACCTAAATCATTTTCCTGGGTGGTGTTTGCCAATGTGGAACCTTGTAATGTGTAACCATAGTTTGGGTTGTTCTTTCCTAGATGCATAACTTTGTACTTGTCCACATTAAATTTCATATGCCATTTGGATGCCCAGTCTTCCAATTTATCAAGATCCTCTTGCAATTTTCCACAATCCTCTTGGGTTTTAACAACTTTAAATAGTGTTGTGTCATCTGCAAATTTGATAACCTCACTCGTTATTCCCTTTTCCAGGTCATTTATGAATAAGTTAGAAAGCAGCGGACCCAGCACAGATCCCTGGGGTACTCCACTATTCACCTTTTTCCATTGGGAAAATTGGCCATTTAGCCCCACCCTCTGCTTTCTATCTTGTAAACAGATCCTGATCCACAATAGTATATCACCTCTTATCCCATGACTTTTTTAGTTTTGCCAAAAGTCTCTGATGAGGGACCTTGTGAAAGGCTTTCTGAAAATACAGATACACTATATCAACCCAATCACCTTTGTCTACCTGTTTATTAATACCTTCAAAAAAACATAACAGTTTAGTAAGACAAGAGCTTCCTTGTCTAAAGCCATGTTGGCTGTCTCCCATTAAAACATGACTATCTACATGATGAGTAATTTTATTCTTTATAATGGTTTCTACCATTTTTCCCGGTACTGACGTCAGGCTCACCGGTCTGTGGTTTCTCAGATCACCCCTGGAACCCTTTTTAAAAATTGGCTTACATTGGTGATCCTCCAATCTTCAGGTATTACTAAAAGCATGTCTGCAATCTCATAATTCAGTTCTTTCAACACCCATGGATGTATACCATCAGGTCCAGGTGATTTGTTACTCTTCCGTTTATCAAATAGTTGTAAAGCACAGTTACTTACCTGTAACAGGTGATCTCTGGGAAAAGCAGGAATTAGTCCTCACATATGGGTACGTCGGTACCGACGGAGCCTGAGCGGGAAAGCTCCCCAGCTTCCCAGAAGGAAAGCTTTTGGGGCCTCCCACTGCGCATGCGCACTGCCTTCCCACCTTCCTGACCAACTCTCCTCAGTTCGAGTTTATAGCTGAGACAATATAGAGAGAGGAAAGAAAGAGAGAGAGAGATACAACTCCTAGGGGAGGTGGGCGGGTTGTGAGGACTAATTCCTGCTGTTCCCAGAGATCACCTGTTACAGGTAAGTAACTGTGCTATCTCCAGGAACAAGCAGGAATAAGTCCTCACCATATGGGGACTCCCTAGCTAAGATGCCCGGGAGATCCCCTGAAGGGTATGAGACCCTGAAAGGTTCTTCATCTTCCTATGGATCTCAGGCATCCATTCAGGGAAGGTGGGCTGGAGTTGTTCAAGAATGGAACAGGTGTCTGAGGACAGCCTGACCAAAGAAGGCATCCCGGCGGGAGTCCTTGTCCAAACAGTAATGGGCTGTAAAGGTATGAACCGAAGCCCAGGTGGCTGCTCGACAGATCTGGTCAATGGACACATAGTTTAGATGAGCCATAGAGGTGGCCATGGCCCTCACGTTGTGAGCGGTGACATGGCCCTCCAGAGAAAGGTTCTTACTCTGGTAAGCAAAAGAGATACACTGAGCAATCCAATTGGAGAGTGTTCTGTTGGAGACTGGAAGTCCTAAATGAGAAGGATCGAAAGCAACAAAAAGCTGAGAAGACTTTCGATGTTGCTGTGTCCTGTGGAGGTAAAAGGCAAGAGCTCTTTTATAGTCTAGAGTATGAAGGTTCCTCTCTGCATTGGATGCATGAGGAGCTGGAAAAAAGACAGGTAAATATACCTCTTGATTAAGATGAAAAGGTGAGACCACTTTAGGCATAAAGTGAGGATTGGACAATACAGTCCTCATGATGGAACCTTGTATAAGGCGGATTAGCCACTAAGGCCTGCAGTTCACTGATGCGGCGAGCTGAAGTGACTGCAATGAGGAAAATAACCTTCCAGGAAAGAAATTTCAAGGAGGTAGTGGCTAAGGGTTCAAAAGGTGGCTTCATAAGCTGACCAAGAACCAAGTTTAAGTCCCATGCCACCGGAGGAGGTCGAATGGGAGGTTTAGTTAAAGTTAAGCCTCTCATGAATCTTGCAATAAGAGGATGAGAGGAAACAGGTTGTCTATTGATGGGCTTAAGTGATGCCGCAATAGCACTCAAATGGACTCTTACTGAATTCGTTTTGAGTCCTGCATTGGAGAGATGCAGGAGATATTCCAAAAGAGAATTCAATGGGAGTGCCAGAGGGTTAAGACCCTTTTGAGCACACCAAATGGAAAATCTTTTCCATTTAAAAGCATAAGAACGCCTAGTGGAAGGTTTCCTAGAGGCATGTAGGATATTCTTCACTTGCTGCGAAAGGTTGAAGTGTTGAAGGTCTAGGCCTTCAGTAACCAAGCTCTGAGGTGAAGGGACTTGGGGTTTGGGTGCCACAAAGTCCCCTCCTCTTGAGACAGGTGGTCTGGAGCCGCTCCCAAGTCCAGGGAGGAGGCTTGGGAGAGATGCAGAAGTAGAGGGTACCACACTTGGCGTGGCCAGCGTGGAGCTATGAGGATCATGGATCCTTGATCCCTTTGAAGTTTGAACAGAGTCTTGGGAATCAAAGGAATGGGTGGAAAGGCATACAGGAAACCCTGACCCCAATGCAGGAGGAAGGCATCCTTGGTCTGAACTCCCTGACACGGAATTCTGGAACAGAACTGGGGAAGTTTGGCATTCCACGGACTTGCAAAGAGGTCTATGTCCGGGGTTCCCCATTTCTGGAAGATTCTGAGTACCTGATCCATGTGCAGGGACCATTCGTGTGGAAGCAGACTCGACTGAGTCTGTCTGCCCAAGAGTTTTGGATTCCTGGAAGATATACTGCCAGGAGATGGATTTGATGCTCTCTGGCGAAGGCCCATAATCTTAGAGCTTCGTTGCAAAGCGACAGAGAGCCAGTCCCTCCTTGTTTGTTTATGTAAAACATGGCTACTTGATTGTCCGTGTGAATAAGGACTGTCATGTTGCTGAGGAGGGTATGAAAAACTTTGAGAGCTAGAAAGATTGCTCGAAGTTCCAAGTGGTTGATATGAAGGGTGGTCTCCTGTGGAGACCAAGTGCCCTGAGTGGAGAGATCTTGGAGATGAGCCCCCCAACCTGTTTGGGAGGCATCTGTTGTGAGGGTTGCTTGGGGCAACAATGGTTGAAAGGGGGCCCCCAACAACAGATTTTGAGTGGATATCCACCATTGGAGAGACCAAAAGAGACGATTGGAGTTTGCTATTTGGTCTGAGAGAACTCCTGATGCTTGAGTCCACTGGGTGGATAAAGTCCATTGAGCTGCTCTCATATGCAGGCGAGCATAAGGCACCACATGCACTGTGGAGGCCATGTGGCCTAATAGTTGTAGCATCTCTCTGGCAGTCAAGTGGCTTCTGGACTGAGTCTGAGAGGCTAAGTGCACTAGACGTTGGCAACGGGCCTGAGGTAGATAGGTCCTTGCGGTGGTGGTATCCAACCAGGCCCCTATGAATTCTAGGGATTCAGTAGGGGTGAGTTGGGACTTTGGCAGACTGATCACAAGTCCCAGATACTGTAGAATTCGCCTGGTGCGATCCAGGGAAATCTGAGCCTCGGACTGAGACGGAGCTCGGATGAGCCAGTCGTCCAGGTATGGGAAGACAAAAATTCCCAGGGCGCGTAGGAATGCAGCTACTATTGCCATGCATTTGGTAAATACCCTTGGAGCAGAGGCTAGACCGAAGAGAAGTACTCTGTATTGGAAATGTTTTCCCTGGAACAGAAACCGTAGGAATTTTCTGTGGGATGGATGGATGAGTATATGTGTACGCATCCTTGAGATCTAGAGAACAAAGCCAGTCCTGACTCTGTAGGTATGGAAGGAGAGTGTCTAGAGAAAGCATCTTGAATTTCTCCCTGTATAGAAATTTGTTCAATTCTCTGAGATCCAGAATAGGTCTGTACCCCCGTGTTTTCTTGGGAATGAGAAAATAAGGGGAGTAAAAACCTGACCCTTGTTGAGGAAGAGGAACCTCTTCTATTGCCTTTTGGGCGAGAAGAGTGGTCACCTCCTGACCCAACAGGTCTAGGAGAGATGGGGGAGAATTGAAACTTCTCATCATGGTATGGGGAGTAAGGTTGGAGAAATGTCGTTTGTAGCCCTCTCTGATGATAGAGAGGGTCCATTGCTCTGATGTGATTTGCTCCCATCTGGGAGCAAAATGAGTTAACCTTCCTGGAATGGTGAGAGGTTCTGGATGTTTTAGAGCCAGAAAGGTTAAGTTCTCTAGTTTTAAGTCAAAAACCCTGAGGGGGTTGGGACTGTTGGGCTGTAGCAGCCCCTGCAAGTTTTGCCCTGGCCTGTTTAGGCTGCTGACGCTTAGGAGCAAAGCGAGCTGCAGAAGATTGTTGGCCAGTATTTGTGGCAAATCTGGCCTTCTTGTAGAAAGGTTTTTTGAAAGATTTCTTCTTGACAGGGGTAGAGGTAGACTTAGCAAGTCTATCTAAAGCAGCATTTTCTGCATCCATTTAAGTGGCTTTGATTTGCCACTCCTTACCAAACAGATTCTCACCTGTACAGGGCAAATTTCCCAACCCATCCTGGACCCAGCGTTCAAGGTTAGAGGTCTGGAGCCAAGCAATTCTGCGAGCCGCTATGGCAATACCTGAGGCTCTGCTAGCACCCTCAAAGGAGTCAAAGGCTGCTCTGTTGGAGAACTTTGAAATATCTTGGGTATGCTTCAGCAGAAGAAGGAACTCCTCTTTTCTATCCTCTGGGATAAAGGGGAGGAAATGGCGTATTTTTAATGCAATTTCCTTCAGAAGCATGCCCATATAGAGGCTGTATGAGTTGATTCTGGCAATAAGCATACTTGCTTGGAAGATTTTTCTTCCAAAAGCATCCAGAGTCCTACATTTTCTTCCTGGGGGAGTAGAAGAGTGTCTTTTAGTACTCTTGATCCTTTTCATAGCTGACTGCACCACGATGGAATGGTGCGGGAGCTGAGTTTTTTGAAACCCAGGAGAAGGGGGGACACGATACATGGTGTCCAGACGACGAGAATGTGGAGATAGGGTGAGAGGAGTCTCCCATAAGTCCATCATGTGTTCTTGAAGAATTTCATGGATGGGCAAGGTGACTGCCTCTTTGGGAACCTTAGAGTATCCTAAAATGTCTAACTTTTTCGCTCCAGGTTCTTTTTCAGAGGATACAGAAATAGAAAGACCTTTAGCTACTTCAATGATGAAGTCTTGACAGGATAAATCCTCTGGAGGAGACATTCTCCTCTCTGGAGAAGAGGGCTCCTCAGGTAGAGTAAGGGATACTTCAGCAGAGTCATCTGATGAATCAGAATCATCAGAAGACTCAAAGTATCGTCTGTTTGCTTCCAGGGATCGATAAGCGTATCGACCGGTATCGACATCGGGGGTACCCGGAACCGGATCGGTATCAGGAAAAACCCCGGAACCGGGAACCGGAATCGGTATCATGGTCGATGTGGAAAGCATGGGTACCGGTATCGGTTGTGGTACCGGAACCGGGGTCGGTACCGCAGGGTGCGGTACCGAGGGCGTCGCAGCCTTAATAAAAGCCAAAATGGCCTGCTGCATGGATTGAACTGTATGATCCATGGATGCCACGACTGTCTGGATGTCGGTACCGGATGATTGAGCCGGTACCCCAGAACAGTCTAACAGGTGATCGGTCGAGGCCGTGCCATCAATGTCAACCTGTAACCCCATAGGAGGAGCTTTGGAAGCCGGAGCTTCCCGCCGGGGTTGTTTGGCTGGGGCAGGGTCCTCAGGGTCAAGCCCAGGGCTATCTCGATACTTAGAGGGAGATTTGCCCTTTGAGGACATGCCAGAGGAATGTTTGGTTACCTGAGATCCATCAGGAGAGGAAGACCTGGAAGATGTCGATGCTGGAGTATCTGTAGAAAACAGCATGTGAAACTTGGCTGCCCGGTTCTGTAAGCCACGTTTAGACATCAAAGAACAGGATGGGCAATCCGGAATGGAATGGTCAGGCCCCAAACATTTAAGACACCATTCATGGGTGTCTGTGACTGAAATAGTACCGCTGCACTTGGTGCATTTTTTAAACCCAGAGGCTTGTTTCTCCATGAGGGAGAATTAGTGAAGGCCTAAAGGCCTCACAGAACTAACACACCAAGTGAGGGAAAAAAAGATGATTTTTTTTTTTTTTTAAATAAAGGAAAAAAAGACCGGCGGTACCGGTCCGAAATCGGGGAAGGCAGACACGCGGCCAAAGAAATAAATTAAAACAACAACTTCTTCAGCAGTGACAGGAACATGACCTGCTGGCTCCGCGGAAAAAGAAGAACTGAGGAGAGTTGGTCAGGAAGGTGGGAAGGCAGCGCGCATGCGCAGTGGGAGGCCCCAAAAGCTTTCCAGCTGGGGAGCTTTCCCGCTCAGGCTCCGTCAGTACCGACGTACCCATGTGAGGACTTATTCCTGCTTGTTCCTGGAGATTATATCTTCCCGGTGTAGCAATATTTCTTTCAATTCTTCTGCATAACCACCTTTAAATACCATTTCAGTTATGGGTAACATCCATAAATCTTCCTCAGTGAAGACCAAAGCAAAGAATTCATTCAGACTCTCCGTTATAGCTTGTCCCCTCTTACTGCTCCTTTTACCCCTCTATCATCTAATGGTCCAACTGACTCTCACAGGTTTTTTTTACTACAAATGTAATTGAAAAAGTCTTTATGCATTTTTGCTTCCACAGCAAGTTTCTTCTCAAATTCTCTTTGCCCGCTTTATCAGTGCCTTGCATTTAACTTGCCAGTGCTTCTGCTGTTTCCAGTTTTCGTCATTTGACTCTTTTTTCCATTTCCTGAAAGATACTTTTTGGCAACAGCAGCCTCTTTGACCTCACCTTTAAATCATGCTGGCAGTTTTTTGGACTTCCTTTCACTTCTTAAAGCATGGAATACAGCTGCTCTGGGCTTCCAAGATAGTATTTTTAAACACCCAAGCTTGATGTAAGTCTTTAACCTTTGCAAGTGCTCCTTTTAGTGTTTTCTTAACTATTTTCCTCATTTTATCATAATCTCCCTTTCGAAAGTTAAAAGGTAGTAATATGGATTTCCTTACCATTCCTCCTCCATTAATTAAATCAAATGCGATCATGCTATGATCACTATTGCCAAGTGGCCCCAACACCCTTATCTCTTGCACCAGATGTGGTGTTCCACTAAGGACTAGGTCCAATATGGCTTCCCCTCTGGTCGGTTCATGAACCAGCTGCTCCAAGAAGCAGTCATTTATTTCATCTAGAAACTTTATCTCTCTAGCATGTCCTGCGTGACACTGACCCAGTCAATACCGGGGTAATTGAAAATCACCAATTATTATTACCGTTCTGTAACTTTTGTTAGCTTCCCTCATTTCTTTGAACATTTCATCATCCATTTGTTTATTCTGGCCAGGTGGTCGATAATACACCCCCACTGCCATCGCCTTCCCCTTTTTACATGGAATTTCAATCCACAGAGATTCTACAGCGAATTTTGTTTCCTGCAGAACTTTAATCCTTTGTGAGCTTCTTCCAGCAACACAAGTGGCGACTGTACAAATGGATTTCACCCAATGGATTGTATAAAAATCAAATTGACTACATCTGTGGAAGTCAACTATGGAAAAGCTCTATAACATCAACAAAGACAAAACCTGGAGCTGACTTTGGTACAGATCATCAACTACTAGTATGCAAACTCAAGCTAAAGTTGAAAAAGAGCAAACCACTCATGAATGCAGCAAAATATGACCTTGAGAATATACCACTGGAATTTAAAGACTGCCAGCAAAATCGATTTGCTGCTTTAGATACAAATGACAGAACTCCAGAAGAGTTATGGAATGACATCAAGAAAGTTGTGTTGGAAAAAAGCGAGAAGTCTCTACAAAAGGTGAAAAAGCAAAAACGGCCAAAATGGATGACGGAAGAAACTCTGAAAATTGCCCAGAAACGCAGAGATGCTAAAGCCACAGGAGAGAGAAAGACATTCACAGAATTCAAAAGATTTCCAACGTGCAGCAAGACAGGACAAGGAAAAGCACAATGACACATGCAAGGAAACAGAAGCAGAAACTATTAGAGAAAGAACAAGATCATCTTTCCTAAAGTTACGAGAGTTAAAGAAAAAATTCCAGCCTCGAATTAGAATGTTACAAGATGCTCAAAGTTCTATGTTTAATGATGCGGAGAAGATCAAGAAAATGTGGAAATATACAGAGTTTTTATATGATAAAGATCAAGTAGACCAACAGCCATTTCAACCTGTACCTTATGATCCAGAACCATTGGTGATGAAAAAGAAGTTGAAGCAGCATTGAAAGCCTTATCAAAGAACAAAGCATCAGGCATTGATGGCACTCTCAGACGTATTTACAGCAATTTGCTGCAGCTGTTATCGTACTTACAAGGCTCTGCCAAGAAATTTGGAAGACAACATCATGGCCACTGTTGTTACTGCTGCTGCTGTTACCGTTATCACCGTCCTGTTTGGCTGTGCCCTTTATGTGCTGTCCTTTTGCCTGTTGTGCATATCCTTTGCTGTTGTACAGTATATGTTCCTGGTTTAATTGATATTCACCACTACACCTGTTTCCGCTCCTTTCTTTCTTTTTATATTTTTATGCTTTATGCTTGTTTGTGCTTACTGTTGATCCGATTGTACCTCTCCCTCCTTTAGGTATTCCCTGCTGTTGATGCTAATTCAATCAAGGCCCAGCTGATTCCTACAAACCCGGAAGTGACGTGGCCGCATTTTCGCGACCGCGTGACCATAAGGTGCTCCCCTGCATATATTCAATCTCGCTGCGGCAGCGTGCGCCCAAGGAGCAGGTCCTGCTCCTTGGACGAGCTCCTTGGGGTGAGTCCTGGGGCATGAGTCCAGGATCTCCCATGCTCAGGAAACCTCTCTTCTATTTCTGCCTACGGATACGTTCCTTTGCCGTTACTCTCCTACTGCACTAGGGCTCGTCAAGTTCTGGGTAAGCTGCCGCTCCTAGTTTCATTTCTTCTTCTACTCTTTCAATCGTGCTACCCCATACTACCACAACTAATCCTAGGAACTTCCCCCGGTATGTCTGCCATTCCAGTACTCTGGGGCAGTAGGCCCATTCCTTCTCCGACTCCCCCTGACTTTGTCTCCCGAAACCTCTCCAATCTTATACCGTGTCCTTCCCCCTCCACAGTGCCCTGTCCTATATCAACTCTGCTATGTCTACAACTGGCTCTTTTAAACTATCGCTCTCTACGTACCAAAACAACCTTAGTTCATGATCTTATATCTCAACATGCTACAGATGCCCTGTTCCTAATGGAGACATGGTTGAAGGAGGGAGAGGAACCTCTTTTGAACCGTTGTCTTCCCCCTGGTTACACAGCCTTTTTCGCCTGTCGTCAAGGTAGGACCGGTGGAGGGGTCGCTGTCCCCTCCCGCTCTTTAGCTTTTTAAGAAATTTCCTCCCCTGCACTCCACTGTCCTGAATCTCTTCTTCTTCACCTGAATTCTTCATCTCCTCCACTCTATTTTCTTCTTCTCTATGCCCCTCCTTTCCTATCCCCTCATCATTGGGACTCTTATCCTAACACTTTCCAAACTCTCCCTCCTTTATCAACATATCCTCATTCTTGGTGACTTCAATTCTTGGTGACTTAGGCTGTGGCACTTCAGCAACTACAGCAGTGAAACCAGAGCTCTCACCCGAAAAGGTTCAAGTCTCCCTCACCAGGAAAGTACCAAACAGATAGCCTGGGACTCAGACCGACCCCAACATCTATCCTAGCTTATCTATTGCTACTATATCTGTAAGATATATATAAGGTATATATATGTAAGGTACTATATCTATAAGGTAACAGTAATCTGAATATACCCTTTAGCATCTCACATTGTAATACTTCGTTACAAACAAATCCCCTTCGAATTGAGCTCTGCAACTGTGTCTTATTAACAGAGTACATTGTTCCTCTTAGCTAGCTCTGCAACTGTCTTGTTAACAAAGTACATTGTTTCTCTTAGCTACGCATTGCTATTTATATAATTGTTTGCATATTACCTCTGCTGTAGTATCCCAACCAATCAAGCAGCACTCACTGTTTTCCTCCAACCTTTATTACCCTACATTGTACCCTTCCATTATTGACTCCTTACATTGTATCCTTTCATTATTGAAACTATGGCTATCTCTCTACTTACATTAGTTAGCCTCTATCTATTAACTAATGCCACTCGAAATACAGCAGCCCTATCTCCTACCACAAACAATATCCCCATATTGCACGGGCTAGGAAGAAAGTATCATTCCTCTTACCATCACTCAGCACAACAGCCACACCATGCTAGGCACTCTCATCTACTATATATCTCCCTCAATACTACTGGTAGCTTCAAGTCCAATCCTACTCCCTCACATACCAACCTAAATTGTGCACTCATCAACGCCCGCTCAGTACGTAATAAGTGGCCAGTCGTTACTGACCTTATCACAAAGCTGAACTTAGACATCCTCCTGGTCACAGAATCATGGCTATCAGACACAGACAATGTCCTCATAAACCAACTCATTCCTCCAGCATACTCAATACACACCTGTCACAGAACAGACCGAAGGGGAGGGGGAGTATTCATCCTTTCTAGAAGTAACCTTCAATTTAATCTACTTTCCTCTAGGAGCACCTCACACATGGACTTAATTACTATAGCTAACAAACATATCATCCTAAATCTTATATATAGAGCTCCTTCTTCACCACCAGAAGACCTATCTAGTATAATAGAGCTTGCATGCAACCCAGAAAGCCCACACAAATCCAACTGGCTAATGGGTGACTTTAACCTCACCTCACTTCACCATAGTCACTCGTCCACATTCCTTGATGCCATGGCTGATCTTAACTACTCTCAACTAGTCAGCTCCCCTACACACCTCAAGGGTAACACCCTTGACCTCATTTTTGCGCCCCATCCTACAACAACTACCAACTTTAACCTTTTACTTACCCCTGTTCCATGGTCTGACCATAACTTGATATCCTTTCAAGTCCCATATCTGCAAAACAGTATCCCAACAACACAGACAAATACAGTCTCATCAGGATCAGCAACCCGCTTCAAAACGCTCGATAAGGATGACTTCATCAGCCGTACCCTTCCAGCTCTTCGTCTACCAACCAACAACCTTGATGAGCTGATCAACAACTGGTACACCACCCTAAACTCCTCTTCACAATTACCCTCCTTGAATAGACCACCAGCATCCAGCACATCACCAAAAATTAGAAGCCCAAAACCTTGGTTCTCGGCTGATTTACGACTGTCCCTCCAGAATCTAAGAAAACAAGAGAGAAAATGGCGCAGATCGAGATCTCCATCCGACCAAATGGATTATGAAAATGTCCTAAAGAAGCACCGGGAAAAAATAGCTGAAAAGATGAGAGAACACCACACAGAAACCCTCCTCAGATCATTAAACAAACCACGAGACCTCTTTAACATTGCCAAATCCCTAACTAAGGCACCATCTTCCAACCAAACAATTTCAATTCAGCCTCAGTCTTTCGCAGACTACCTTCAATCCAAAACCATTAACACAAAATCAACACTAAGTTTTATACCCAACCCTGTTTCAATTACACAGCCTCTAAAAAGTTTTGTCGCCCCTACAGTGAAATACATCACTGACCTTATTGCTACCTTGAATACCACCACAGCCCCAAATGATCCATGCCCTGCCTACTGGATCAGAGCGTTGCGTGCTGAACTGAGCCCTACACTTACCCTTATCATGCAACTCTCCTTCACAACTGGATCTTTCCCAACATCTCTCAAGCAAACTTCAATACGCCCTCTCCTGAAAAACAATAAACTCGACCCAGCAAAAACGGACTCATATCGTCCCATTTCAAGTATACCCCTTCTAGCCAAAATCATAGAAAAGGTGGTACAAATACAATTGCAGCAGCACATTGATATTTCAGCCCCTCTTGACCCCTGCCAACATGGGTTCCGTGAATCCCACGGCATAGAGACCCTACTTACATTACTTATCAACACCTTAACAAGAGGGATTGACAAAATTGAAAACGGATTCATACTCATCTTCCTGGATATCTCGGCAGCTTTCGACTCGGTTAACCATGTTCAACTCCTACACCGTCTTCAAGAAAAAGGAGTTCAAGGATCAGCTTGGGAATGGTGCAGATCATACCTAACTAACCGATGGCAACAGGTCCGGATAGGATCCTCAACATCCGATCCCTTCCATCAACAACAGGGTGTTCCCCAAGGATCCTCCTTATCAGCTTTACTATTCAACATATATATGCAACCAATTTGTGAAATCATCAGAGCATTCAACGCCGCCAGTTTGATCTACGCAGACGACGTTCTCATATTCACTCCAATAAAAATCAATGCCCCTGACTTCTCCCCAATAGTTTCATGCTTCAATGCGATTACAGACTGGCTCTTATCCCAGAACCTACGAATAAACTTCAAGAAAACCGAAGTCCTATTCGTAACCAGGAATAAGAATTTCTCACCCCCCACTACATTAAAGGTGAGGGATGCGGAACTTCCGTGTAAATCATCGATCCGCTACCTTGGAGTCATCATAGACCAAGAACTGACCTTCAAAGATCATATAAAGCAGACCGTCAAATCCATTTACAACAAAATAAGAACTCTGAAACCACTAAGACCTCTACTCTCCCCGAATGACTTCAGAACAATCTTCCAATCCCTTGTAACACCACATTTTGACTATGCCAACGTCATCCTGCATGGTCTGCCCAAGAGCACCCTCAACCCACTACAATTGGCAATAAACTCAGCAGCCCGCATCCTCTGTGGTACCTCCAGAAGAGATCACATCACCCCCATACTAACAGATCTTCACTGGCTACCCCTACAAGCCAGGATAATTTACAAAGCGCTATTACTGTCCTTTAAAGCAATCAATCAAATAGCCCCACCCTCCCTCTCCTCACTTCTTATCAACACCCCCACAAACAGGCTGAGAAGATCCGCAGCCGCTAATACCCTCGTTGTACCAAAAGAGTACACTAAATGTCACCAAGCAACCAGAGACAGGGCCTTCACCTTCTTCGCACCAACCTGCTGGAACAATCTCCCTCCACATATCCGTGCAATAAAAGACCTCTCTCAATTTAGAAAGACCCTTAAACACTACCTTTTCTGTCTTCACCTTTTAGACCCTAACACTACACCCCTTCCCCCCATCTCTCAAATCACCCACACAGCCTCAGACATTCCAACAACATAGCCCTGACAGAACACGAACCAAACTTTCTGCATTCCCAAAGTCATGATCCCAATATGTTACCTGAACTGTAAATTCAGACACTGATAATACTCTGTTTGTATATAATTTGTATATAGTTTCCCCTGTTATCTCCAAGTTACCAACCCTGTTATAATGTAAGCAAAGGATTGTCCCAATGCAAAATTTGTTAACTGTAAACCGCACTGGTACCAAAGAGCGCGGTATATAAGAACTGTAAATAAATAAATAAATAAATAAAATATCCATGTGGACTCTCCTCCTCCTTCTCATGATTCCACATTTCTTTCCCTCCTATCTGATCTCTCTCTTCAGCAATTTATTCATTTTCCCACTCATTCTGCAGTCCACTCAGACTTGGTTATCTCACATTCCTCATCTTCTTTGGTCCCTTCTTCCCTCTCTACTTTGTCAATCCCTTGGTCAGATCATCTCTGTTTTTCAAGATTCCAACCCTCTCCCCCCCCCTTTCCTCTAAACACCCCCTCTGCCCCCAGCCATTTTAGTCGCCACATTACCCTAGATACCCTCTCCCGCTTTCCCTCCTCAGACTCCCTCTTTCCTCCTGATTTTCACTTGTTTCCAGTAGACCAACAAGCTCAGTCCTGGAATACCACACTCATTGCCGCTCTGGACAAACTAGCTCCTCAGCAGCTCTCTTCACCTTCTCGCACTTGCTCTAGCTTTCCCTGCTTTCACTCGAGTCTTCTCTTACACCGCTCCTATTTGTGCCGCGCTGAGCACCATTGGCGTAAGCATCCCTCTCCTGATTCTCTAACCCACTTTAAATACTGTCACTCTCATTACCGTTCCTTGCTACACTCTGCCAAACTGGACTATTTCTCTACTCTTATCTCTTCCGCTTCTAATTCCACCCATCAGCTCTATTCAGTCCTGCACTCCCTCACTTCCTCACCCCCTTCCCCCATTATCCCTGACCCAGTCCTTCTTGCCTCTCACTTTGCCACCAGTCAATGATCTTCGTCTACTTTTCCCTTCTTGTCCTCCTTCCCTTTCTCCAGCTCCCCCCCCCCCCGCTCCCCTCCTTGCTCCTCCCCTCTCTCATTGTTGGTCCTCGGTCCAACCCATAACTTCTGCAGAGTTCGATAAGGTCCTCTCAACAATTCGAAAGACCACCTGTATCTCTGACCCCATTCCTTCTCACTGGGCTCCTGGAAACCTCCCTGGCCCTCACCCCTCTAGCTCTTTCTATTATTAACTCCAGTCTTTCCTCCGGCACTTTCCCTACCACCTGGAAGCATACAGTTGTCCACTCTAGTCTCAAAAAGGAGTCCCTTGACCCCTCATCCCCTGCCAATTGGCGCTCCATTTCAAATCTTCCCTCTCTCTCTAAACATTTAGAAAAATTGGTTATCTCTCAACTTTCCTCCCACTTAGAGGCCTCTTTAGCACTTTACCCCCGACAATCTGGTTTCCGTCCTGGTCATAGCACAGAATCTATTCTACTGTCCTTTCTCAACGAACTTCACATGGCTCACGATCATGGTTCTATTTCTATTGCTGTCTCTTTAGATCTGTCTGCAGCCTTTGACCTCGTAGATCATCACACCTTATTAGCACGTCTTCACAATATCGGTCTCACTGGTAATGTTCTGCATTGGTTTTGCTCATTTCTCACTAATAGATCCTTGTCCGTTTTTTCAGGCCTCTCCTCTTCTCCTCCCACTGCCCTCCCATGTGGTGTCCCCTCAGGGTTCCGTCCTCGCTCCTCTTTTATGTAATATCTTCTTGGCCCCCCTAGCCCTCTTAGTTCAGCAGCACAGTATTTCATCATATTATTATGCAGATGACATCTTTCTCTTTCACACAGACCCCTCTTCCCCTGACCTTACTCCTCTGAATTTGTGTTTAGCCTCCATTGATTCCTGGCTCTCTTCCAACTTTCTGCACATTAAACTTTCCAAAACAGCTGCTATCTGGTTCACCTTTGGTTCTTCCATCCCCTCTCTTGCTCCTTCTCCCTCTAACTCCTCGGTTCCTGTTTCCTCTCTGCGATATCTCGGAGTAACCTTAGATTCTGCCCTATCTTTTAAGGAGCACATCTCTTTGATAGTATGTAGATCCTTTCATACTTTAAGACAACTCCGCTCAATTTGCCCCTTTTTATCTGTTCCCTCTATGATCACCTTGCTCCTGTCTCTGGCAATATCCCGGATAGATTATTGCAACGTTTCCCTGGCAGGCCTTCCAGTCACAACTTCGTAGGTTACAACTAGTCCATCACATAGCAGCCCTTATCCTGACTCACGCATCCCGGTTTGACCACATTACTCCTATCTTAATACAATTACATTGGCTCCCGGTTCCGTATCGCATACAATATAAAATGCTTATCTTTGTCCATAAGATCAACCACACCGGCACTCCCCTGTATCTCGCAGACAATCTGTCTTCATACACCTTATCGCTCACTTAGATCAATTCACTCTAATCGTATGTTTCTACCTTCCCCTTCCCCTTCTCAAGCCCATCTTGAATTAACCCGTTCTTCTGTCTTTTTCTTCCTGGGTCCTCGATTATGGAACTCGCTCCCTCCAGAACTTCGTCTTGAACCCTCATACACAACATTTAAGACCAGGCTAAAAACACACTTATTTTGCACCGCGTTTGACCTTCCAACCCCTTCCACCATTTTATCACCACCTCCCCGTTAGCCATCCTCTCACATTTACTGTTGTATTGAGTATTCTATCTTGTCTGTTTCTGCCCTCTTTCCTGTCATGAATTGGCGTTCCTTTCTCACTAAAGCAGTCTCAGTTTTGTTTTGTAAACCGCTCTGATGCTTTTAGTAAGAGCGGTATATTAAATCTGTAATAAAGATAAAGATAAAGATGGCCAACTGACTGGAAAAGATCAGTGTTTATACCAATACTAAAGAAAGGTGATCCAACTGACTGTGGAAACTATTGCACAATCACTCTGATCCCACATGCCAGCAAGATTCTACTGAAGATTTAACAGAGACTACAACCATTCCTGGAACAAGAACTACCTGAAGTGCAAGCAGGGTTCAGGAAAGGGCAAGGAACGAGAGACATAGCAGATGTGAGATGGATCCTTGAAAAGACTAAAGAATACTAAAAGTATATCTATTTGTGCTTTATCAACTATAGCAAGGCTTTTGACTGTGTAAAGAGTAGTTACTCACCTGTAACAGGTATCCTCCAGGAGCAGCAGGAATCAGTCCTCACATATGGGTGTCATCGGCACCGATGAAGCCCCAGCAGAGCATTTCCCCAGCTTTCCATGAAAGCCTTTGGGAATGCTGGCACGCATGCGCGGTTCCCTTCCCGCCTAAAGGTGCCATCTTACCTCAGTCAAATGACATAGCTAAGAAGAGCACACAAAAATGTAAAAACACAAAAGCATGTACAACTGCAACTCCAAGGGGAGGAGGGAGGGTTGTGAGGACTGATTCCTGCTGCTCCTGGAGAACACCTGTTACAGGTGAGTAACTACTCTTTCTCCAGGACCAAGCAGGAAGTCAGTCCTCACATATGGGTGACTCCCTAGCTCTGGGCTACCGAGTAACCCAGGCTGAACAAGAGAACTCCCTCTAGTCCCAGCAGCAAAGAAAGGCTTTTCACTGACACAACCTCCACCGGTAGCCCAACAGAGGGCAGGAGGGCAGCAGTTGCCTAAACCTCAAAGAGATTCCGGAGTACTGCTTGGCCAAAAGCACTGTCCCTACGGGACTCCCTTTCCAGATAGTAGTGGGCTGCAAAAGTCTGGCTTGAAGACCAAGTTGCAGCCCTGCAGATGTCTACCAAGGGCACAGAGCGGAGATGAGCCACTGAGGCAGCCATTGCCCTGACACGATGGGCCGTGACCCTACCCTGCAAAGGAAGGTCAGCCGCCTTGTAAGCCCAGGTGATACAGTCAGCCACCCAGATAGACAAGGTACGCTTGGACACAGCTAACCCCAACTTATTGGGGTCAAAGGATACGAAGAGCTGAGTAGCCCTTCTATGCCCCTGCGTACGGTCAAGGTAGAAGGATAAGGCCCTCCTACAGTCCAGGGTATGCAGGACTGCTTCAGCCTGGCTTGCATGAGGCCTAGGGAAGAATGTTGGAAGAACCACCTCCTGATTGAGGTGGAAAGAGGAGACAACCTTAGGGAGGAACTTGGGATGAGTCCTGAGGACTACCCTGTTCCTATAAATCCTGGTGTAAGGCCTATCACAGACCAGGGCCTGAAGCTCACTCACTCGCCCAGCCGAGGTAAGGGCTATCAGGAAGAGTGTCTTCCAGGAGAGGAAGCGCAGTGGACAAGTAGCCATCGGCTCAAAGGGTGGGCGAGTCAGTTGCTGCAAGAGCACATTCAGCTCCCCACTCAGGAGCAGGAGGACGGATGGGGGGCTTGAGCAAAAGCAAGCCCCTGAGAAAGCGGGACACCAAGGGGTGACCTGACAAAGAATGTCCCTCCACCAGTGAGTGGTGAGCTGCTAAAGCTGAGAGGTGGACCCGAACAGAATTGGACTTAAGTCCCTGATTTGATAAGTGCAGTAAGTACTGAAGCACTACTGGCACAGTACAGGAGAAAGGATCCTCTGTAAGTAGCTGACACCACACAGAAAACCTCTTCCATTTGAGAGCATAGGCTTTTCTAGTGGACTGTTTTCTAGAGGCTAGGACAACCTCCTCAACTTCCTGAGGCAGGCCCCAGGGAGCCAAGACTACCCTTGCAGCCTCCAGGCCATCAAATTGAGAGTCTTGAGATTGGGGTGTAGTAAGGAACCCTGCTCCTGAGAGAGAAGGTCGGGTTGCAACCCCAGAGGCAGTGGGGGATCCACCGCCAGTTGAAGCAGAAGAGGAAACCAAGGCTGTCTCGGCCATCTGGGAGCTACCAGCAGGACCGAGGCCTTGCCCCGAAGAATCTTGAACAGAGTTCGGGCCACCAAGGGCGTGGGAGGAAACACATACAGAAGGCCCCGAGACCAGGACATCAGAAAAGCATCTGGTGCGATCCTCAAAGGATGTGGTTGCCTGAAGCAGAACTTGGGTAGCTGCTTGTTTAGTGGACTGGCAAAGAGATCTATCCAAGGGAGACCCCACTTAAGGAAGATCTTTTAAACCACCAAGGTATGCAGCTGCCACTCGTGGGGCTGCAGAATCCTGCTCAACCGGTCGGCCAGGCAGTTCTCCTGGCCTGGGAGGTACACCGCCTTGAGAAGCATGTGGTGCTTCAGGGCAAAGGAACAAAGGTCCTGAGTCTCTCGACAAAGGATCTGGGACCCAGTGCCGCCCTGCTTGTTCACATAAAACATGGCCACCTGGTTGTCTGTTTGAATCAAGACTGAGCGGTGAGCCAGGGCTGGAGGAAAAACTCAGAGCCAAGCGGATAGCTCGAAGTTCCAGCAGATTGATCTGTTGGGCTGCCTCCCAGGAAGACCAGAGGCCTTGGGTGCACTTGTCCACACAATGAGCACCACAGCCCTTCAGAGAGGCGTCGGTAGTGAGGACCACTGAGTATTCTGGCATTTGGAAGGGCATGCCTTTGAGTAGATTGGGTGGATGTAGCCACCAGCTGAGGGAGGCCAAAAGGGGTTTGGACACCTTTATCTTGTCTCGTAAGTGGCCTATAGCTTGAGGCCGAGTCCGAAGGCACCACTGTGCAGGCCTCATATGGAGCCTGGCATTGGGAGTCACATGTACTGTCGAAGCCATTTGACCCAGAAGCCTTAGGCAGAGTCTGGCGGAGACCAGGGACTTGTTCAGAAACTGCTTTGCCACGTCCATCAGCCTTTGAGCCCTGTCTTCTGGCAAGAATGCCTTTGCCAGTTGAGAATCCAACCTTGCCCCTATGAACTTCAAGTTCTGGGATGGGAGCAAAGTGGACTTTGCGAAGTTTATGACAAAGCCCATCTTTTGAAGCAAAGCAATGGTGTTGAGGGTGGCTTGTCTGGCCTCCAGGGACGTCTGACCCCTGATGAGCCAGTCGTCCAGATAGGGAAAGAAAAAGATGCCTTGATTTCTTAGGTAGGCCGCAACCACTGCCAGGCACTTGGTAAAAACCCTGGGAACGGAGGACAGGCCAAAAGGTAGTACTCTGTACTGATAATGGTTTCCTCCCACAATGAACCTGAGGTACTTTGTGGTCTGGATGAATGAGGATGTGAGTGTACGCATCCTTTAGATCTAAGGAGCATAGCCAATCTCCCTGCTGGAGGTAGGGCAGAAGTGTTCCAAGAGTAAGCATCTTGAGCTTTTCTTTCTCTAGGAACTTGTTGAGGTTTCAGAGGTCCAGAATGGGTCGAAGGTCACCGGTTCGTTTGGGTATCAGGAAATACCTGGAGTAGAATCCGTGACCTTGCAGTGGAGAGGCACAGGCTCCACCGCCCTGTCCACCAACAGACCATGAAGCTCTTTTAGAAGGAGGTCAGTGTGCAGGGGAGGCCTTGGAGGCTCCCCTGGAAAATATGGTGGAGGCAGTTGGTGAAAATGGAGGGCATAGCCACTGTGAACTATGTCCAGCACCCAACTGTCCCCGGTGATAAGGGGCCACTGGTGGGCAAAGAGGGCGAGGCGACCTCCTATGCAGGGTGGGGAGAGCAGTGGAGGAGAGGCTATGCTCAAGGAGTCAAAAACCTCCACCCTGCTGAGTTGGAGCAGGGGCCTGAGGCTTGGGGGTCCTCTGCCTACGGGGCCCATTACCCTGGCCCTTGGCTTGCTGACCCTGGGGGGGCAGCTTGGGCAGCCTGATACCGAGTGTACTGTTTGTAGGCAGTGGCCTTCCTCGGGTAAAAGGACTTTTTACCCGAGCACTTCTTCTTATGTGAAGGGGCAGAGGTCTTCCTTGACAGCCTTGTCCTGGTAAGGTGCTCTGTCTCAAGCTGAGCAGTCTTCTCGGTCACGGGTTTGCCAAAAAGGTTCTCACCTCGGCAGGGGACATCGACCAACTTGTCCTGAACCCATGGCTCGAGGTCTGATGACTGCAGCCACGCCTGGCGTCGAGCCGTGATGCCGGCAGCCGCTACTTGGGCCGAAGCCTCGAAGCCATCGTAGGGGGCACGGGAAATGAACTTCGAGCATTCCCGAATCCCTGAGGACAAGGTCTGAAATCTCTGCAAGGGTTCCCCGGAGAGACCAGCAGAGAAGCCGGCCAGTTCTTTGGCCAGGTCCCGCAAGTACATGCCCATGTACAGCTGGTAAGACTGGACACGGCAAGCAAGCATCGACCCCTGGAAGCACTTCCTGCTGACGCCATCGAGGTTGCGGGCCTCCCTGCCGGGGGGCACCGCAGAGTGCATCTTCTGTCTCTTCAGACGATGCATGGCCGATTCCACAACCATGGAATGCTGTGGTAGCTGTGCTTTCTGGAAACCAGGGCTTTTGCGGAGTCGATAAATGGAATCGACTCGCTTACTTAGAACCGGCGCCGAGGCCGGGGCCTCCCACATTCGGAAGAGGAGCCATTCCAGCATCGGAGGAACCGGGACAGTAAAGGCCTCCTTCGGAGAAGTGTGGTACAGTAGAGCATCGAGCTCCTCGGCTCGAGGCTCTTCCTCGGGATCGGCAGGGATAGGCAAGGCAGCGGCCATATCCCAGATGAACTCCGAGAACCTAGTGTCCTCCGGAGGGGATCTACTCCGGGAATCAGACTGCGGTGAGTCCGACGGGATGCACCGAGTCTTAAAAGTATCGGGAGACTCCTCGTCCTCCGTCTCCCAGGCGGACTCGTCCGAGGAGGAGTCAGGGTCCGACCCCGCGGGGCCCCGAGGCACCCGCTCCAACGCCGGGGCACTAGCGTCGACAACCTCGGTCCCGAACGGGAGGTTGAGGGAGACCTCAACCGAGGACGACTTCGAGCCACGAGGGTCTCGAGTATCGGCTCGGTCTCCGGGGTTGACTTCGAAGTCGACGTTCCGGTGGTCAGGGCAGATGCACCAGACAGGCTGGCCATCAGTGCCCGCAGCTGCTCCATGAAGGCAGACAGTCTGCACTCCAAGGCTGTCATCCTGAGACTCAGCTCGGGAGATGCAGCAGCCACCGACTCGGTCCCCGGCGGAGCCGGGCCCGACGTCGGCTCTCTGGGAGGAGAGTCCACGAGGACTAAGGGGCTTACGTGTCCAGCAGACTCCGGCTCCATGCGAGGAACTTTGGCAGGCTTCTTTTGGTCCGCGAGCCGCTTCTTCCTCTTACGTTCCCGGTCGGGGGACCCCTGTCCGAGGAGCTTTGACGGTGCTCGGGATCGCAATCCCGAGATGTTGAGGCCTCAGACGAGGTCCGGGCCCGGTCGGAGGCAGAGTCCGAGAAAAACCTTTCCTTTTGATGCTGTCGACTCTTTAGTGCCTTGGAAGACATCTTCCCACATGGCCCACACGACTTTGGGTCGTGGCGTATGTGTCGGTGAGAGACATAATTTTCTTACACCGATCACACTTTTTGAAACCACTGGAAGCCATCGGGGAAAAAATAGCCCCAGCGAGGTCAAAAGACCGGCCTTCCAGTGAAAAATGAAAAAAGGGCGCGAACGCCAGCCACGAAGGGCAAAAACCGAAAAATGAAGAAAACGGGCTCGATACCGGTGTACCGAACCAGCGTCGAACCGGAGAAAAAATAGCGAAAATCGCCGAAGAAAAAAAATCGCTTTTATCCGGGAGAACAGGACACACGTCCGATGGGCTTCTCGGAAAAGAAGAGTCTGAGGTAAGATGGCACCTTTAGGCGGGAAGGGAACTGCGCATGTGTGCCAGCATTCCCAAAGGCTTTCATGGAAAGCTGGGGAAATGCTCCGCTGGGGCTTCATCGGCGCCGATGACACCCATATGTGAGGACTGACTTCCTGTTTGGTCCTGGAGAATCATGAGAAACTCTGGGCCACATTAAGCAGCATGGGTATACCAGAACACCTGATCATTCTCTTGCACAATCTGTACATTGATCAAGAAGCAACAGTTCGAACGGAACAAGGAGAAACAGAAAGGTTTAAAATAAGCAAAGGTTTAAGACAAGGCTGCATACATTCCCCCTATCTGTTTAATTTATATGCAGAACAAATCATCAGAGAAGCAGGATTGTATGAAGACAGAGGTGTGAAGATTTTTGATGAGTTTTCCCCACCAACCTTCACTATGCCGATACCACCACATTACTGGCTGAAACTGAAGATGATCTGAAACATTTGCTTCTCACGATCAAAGAAGTGTCTCAAAATGGGCCTGCACCTTAATGTAAAGAAGGCAAAGATCATGACAACTGGCAAAATCAACAAGTTCATCGTTGAAGGAGAAGAAATTGAAATCGTGGACAACTTTAACCTACTTGGATCAGCTATCAAAGAAGCAACAAGCAGTCAAGAAATCAGACGACGCATTGCTCTTGGCAGAATGGCTATGAAAGACCTAGACAAGATTCTCAAGAGTAGAGTTGTCTCTCTCCATACAAAGATTTGACTTGTTCAAGCCATAGTATTTTCAGTAACATATGGATGTGAAAGGTGGACAGTGAAAAGACAGACAGGAAGAAAATTTATGCCTTTGAATTATGGTGCTGGCGGCAAATACTGCGTATACCATGGACTGCCCATAGAACAAACTAGTCAGTACTTGAGATCATCAAACCTAAGCTTTCTTTAGAAGCTCAGATGACAAGACTTAGACTTTCATACTTGGACACATCATGCAAAGAGAGAGATCATTAGAGAAAGACATCATGCTTGGCAAGATAGAAGAACAACGCAAAAGAGGAAGGCCAGCAATGAGATGGATTGATACAACAGCAGCTACGGGTACCAGTATGTCAACAATGAGCCGCTTGACAAAAGACTGAACGCAATTTAGGACAACTATCCAGAATGTTGCTATGAGTCGACACCAACTCGACGGCACTTAACACCACTATGAAGACATGTAGTTCCTTTCCCTAGGTGGTGGTAACTCCTAATGTGAACTTAGCATCATGCAGCTATAGTTTAGGTTATTCTTCTCTACATGCATCACTTTGCACTTGTACACATTAAATTTCATTTGCCATTTGGATGCCCAGACTCCCAATTTCAAGATCTTCCTGTAACTTCACAACCTAAAATAATTTGTCATCACCTGCAAATGTAATCACCTCACTGTTCCTATTCCAAATCATTTAAACTATGTTAAAGTATTTGCATAGAACCATTTCAAAGTACATGTTTTGCTCATAAAAAAAACCTGCTCACCAGAGTAATTTGGAATATTTCTATTCTTGGAGTGGAGGCATAGTCTAACGTTAGAACAGTAACTTCACAGTCAACCTGAAGAAAGCACAGTTACTTACCTGTAACAGGTGATCTCTGGGAACAGCAGGAATTAGTCTTCACATATGGGTACGTCGGTACCGACGGAGCCTGCGCGGGAATGCTCCCCAGCGTCCAATCAGAAAGCTTTTGGGAGCATCCCTCGCGCCTGCGCGCTGACTTCCCGCCTTTCCCACTGCCTCTCCTCAGTTGAGTTTCATAGCTGAGACAGAAGGAGAGAAAGAGGAAAGGAGATAGATAGATACAACTCCTAGGGGAGGTGGGTGGGTTGTGAAGACTAATTCCTGCTGTTCCCAGAGATCACCTGTTACAGGTAAGTAACTGCTATCTCCAGGAACAAGCAGGAATGCGTCTTCACATATGGGGACTCCCTAGCTATGGGTGCCAGGGGAGATCCCATAAAATGCGTATTCCTGAAACAGGACGGCATTTCCCAAACCTGGATCCCCGGCATCCCCTGAGGGATGGGGGGTAGGAGTTGAATAGAGAAGAGCTGTAGAGGAACAGCGAATCTAAAGACTACAGAGAAAAAGAGTCTTTAGAATGTATGTCAAGTATCATTAAAATATTTAATGAACTAGTACAATATAGAGCTTACCTACTGGATTGTAGGAAGTAGAACCGTGATGGAGTGTACTGTAGATGCAGTAGCGGAATCCTCAAGGGAACTTCACAGCAGTGAGGATGAAGTTCCAAACCTGGAATGGGCAGGTGACCCAGGTGTCAACTGGGGTAGGAGAAGAACAGCAGGTCTTCAATGGAAAGCTTTATGGGAAAAAGCTGAAAACTCTTTTAGGTACAGAGTTATTAACATTGAGGACTAAAAGAAGACTGACCGATCTGGAGAATTAGCCCAGTCCTGAAGGGAAGAGGGGGTATGGAAAAAAGCCCCTATTCCCAAGGAGAACAGAAGTGTACTCAGAAATACTGAAGATGTACACTGTCTTTCCTAGCTGGTAAGAGATAGGAAGACATTGAAGTTTGATACTTCATAGACAGGGAGATCTATAACAAAAATAGAAGCTGTTGACATCACAGCAATAATTGTATGTATAACCGCTCCCCACTTACTAAGCCGTAAGGGAGTAGGCAATTGGACTGTCTGGACCCCTTAAGAAGGGAAAAAGTTTATAGCACAGACAGTTAGGGAGATAGCAGGTAATACTTAGCATCCTATGGACATCTCCCAATGGGCACATTATATATATATATATATGGAGAGACATACCTAGCTATATATATGTGCATATATGTCTAGATATGTGTGATATATATAGATATATGGGCATGACTTATGCCCACACAGACTACAGAAATATGTATGTATAGGACATATACATACATGAATATAAGTCTGAGAATACATGCCTGCAACTGAGCCCCACAAAAACATTCACATGGGGAATGTGAGGGGAAAAGATTCATCTAATAATGAGGGGGTAAAAACCACCTGAAGATATATAGAGAATCTATTTCTGCGGTGCAGGAATGTAGTTCAGTGGAATAACCAGTATGGTTGCGTGAAAAAAAACAGAGAATAACAACAGTCTGGCAAGAGCACGTCAGGAGTACTTTAGGACTCTGACATGTCCAAAGGACAAAAAAACGCATAGACTAAGACACCAGGATGACCCAGCCAAGGGACACAGGGGTATCATGTACACTAAAAAAAGTATGCGTTGTCCAAGTGGGAGCAGAAAAGCATAATGCCAAGCTGTAAGGAAAAAAGGGGTAGATTCCTGCAAGATTGGGAAACTCCCTGGACATTCACGCCATGGAATGATTATATAAGCTTTTTCTACTATATGGACAAAGTTCAATGCTCTGTAGCAAGGGCCCATAGTAGAAAGCTTCTCTGAAGATTGCAGAGAGCATTGTGCAGGAGAATTATAAAATAAAACTGACAGAAGTCAGGTGTGTTGCCACATCCTAGGAAAGGATATGGCTAGAAAAAGATAACCTGCAGTGAGTAGTATTATACAAGATAGTTGAAAGTAGCTTGCAATGAGCATTAAAGTAATCACTGGAACTCCTGCATACACAGCAACTGAACAAAACAGAGAGGATTCTCCTGTATACAAACAGAGAAAACAGACAAAGGGAGCGTAGATATTCCCGTCCCTGTCTGATGAGTTGTTCAGAGCATGCATTGAAGGATAACAAAAAGTCTACACTGGAAAGAAAGGGAAGTGTTTCAGTATGGTACCAACTCAAGCAGGGGAAACCCTGGAAGAGAGGGGGTTGGAAAGTGACTTACCATATGGTAAGTCAGCTGAAGGAAAAGATGTCCATGTGGGGACAGAAACTATCATGGGATAGTTGTAACCTCCCTTCGTAGTAGTAAGAAGGGGAGAATTCTGTAACCCATGGACAAAAGTATCCTAACAGCTTAGCATACTGAAAAAGAAAAAAATCAGTGTAGAGTTTGAAGAATAAACTTCTGCTAAGAAGAAGTTAACTGTAGATTGCAACATACAGGAACCTATGGTTGCTGGTTATGATTAGAATGGCTAGAGTCTGGAGACTTCAGACTAGGATGAGATGTCCCTTGCTTGGGTACATCTGGAGGATGGGCAGGAGAAGGGTGAAACCTCCTTTTCTTAGGGAAAGAAGGTTTGGTAGGACATTTCCTACGTCCTGGGGAAAAAGAAGGCTTAGGATGGTTTCCAGAACCAGGGAAGTCAGTGGAGCTATGAGCAACCTGACGTAAAGCCTCTTTATTGAAGAGATTTTCTCCAGTACAAGGAGAATTACCCAGTGTATGTTGTGCCCATCTGCTCAAGTCTGAAGCTTGCAGCCAGGCTGTACGACGTGCTCCAATGGCAATAGCAGAAGATCTGCTAACAGACTCAAAAGACTCTAGAGAAGCACGAGAAAGAAACCAAGAGATATTCCTACTATGATTAAGAAGCAAGGAATAGTCAGTGGCCTTAGGTTCTGACAAAAAAGGGGACAAAAGAGATAATTTCTCTGTGACCTCCTGAAGTGTCAGACTCATAAAAAATATATGAAATAATTCTTGAAGCCAGCATAGAAGTTTGGAAGGTTTGACGTCCAAAGGCATCAAGTGCTTTAGATGCACGACCTGGCGGATAAGAAGAATGCTGCTTCTTGCTTCTTACCTTCCTCATTGCTGATTCCACTACAATGGAATGATGTGGAAGTTGGAGAGGGAGGCACCTGATACAGAACATTAATGGCTGTAGAAGGCGAAGGAACCTTTAAAGGTGATTCCCACATCCTCAGAAGAAGATCCTGCAAAGAATGATGTAAAGGAAGCATTATATTTTCCTTTTCTGCAGGATCTTGGCCAAGAGTAGAGCCAGGAATAGGAATGGCAAGAAAGGTTGCCATGTCAAGGAGAAATTTCTGAAAAGAAGGATCTCCAATAGGAACTATTCCTGGGTAGGCTGAGGTTGAAGGAGCAGCTTGAGCACCAGAAGACATACTGGACTGGTGCAGAAAAAGAATCCTGCTAGATGGACAGTGATACTGACAGTTCTGATTTGAGGCAGTTAGTACTGCATCGTCAGTGCCCGGTATCGATTCCAAGCTAGGCATAGAAAGGATCGACGGCACCGATGGAACTGCAGGAATAGACATCGATACCGATACCGGTATCGGAGACGATAATGTCATCGAAGCAGTAATCGGGGGCTGCTGAAGCGGTACCGAGGTAGCCAGAGAACCTTGGTGAATATCCTCGGTACTGCGTAGTCGGAAACGATATGGATCGGTTCCGAAACGTGTCGGTACCAAATCATCTAGACTGGATATTGATTCTAGACTCGGCATCGAAGGGAGCGAGTTTATCGATGCATGTCTAGAAGGTACCGACGTTGGTGGTGGTATCGGCGATGCCAATACAGGAAAGTCAATCGGAATCGTATCGATCGGTTCCGAAGGTACCGAGGACATCCGAAGACGATGCCTGGTGAAGAGAGGAATACTCGACACCGGCGCCGATGTCGGGGTATCGGTACCACTCAAAGCCGATACCAACCCCGAGCATGGCGAAGATACAGGAAAGTCAATCTGGGTGGTATCGATCGGCCCCGAAGGTACCGAGGATACCAGATGACGATCCCAGGTGAAGAGTGGAACACTCGACACCGGTGCAGGTGCCGGGTTATCGGTACCGCTCGAAGCGGATACCACCCCCGAGCACGGCTCAGGTATGTTCTGTGAGGGGTGAGCCCCAGGAACAACTTGAAACCCCGTAAATGCTTTGGAGCCCGAAAACTCCCGCCGGGGTTTTATTGCCAATGGGGTCTTGAGGGCAAGGCCGGAGCCGTCATCATGCTGAGCATGAGACTTACCCTTCAAGAATTGGCTAGTCTTAACAGACTGTTTGTGGGTTACCTGATCCTGGAGAGAAGAATAAATCGGTGTCCTCACCTCAGGAGGAAAAACGGCATCGAGGGAAACTCGAAAAAGGGAAGGTCTTCTCCCAATAATACAGCCTGATGGATCAGGGAAAAAAGGGTCAGGACCCAAACAGGTTAGACACCAAGCATTGGAGTCTAAAAAGAAAACAATGTTTCCACAGTGAAGGCACTTCTTAGGGGAAGAAGGCTCCATGTTGGAGAGGCCTGGTAGGCCCAAAAAGTTAAAACAAAAACTGAGGAGAAAAAATTTCTCTAAGTTTAGAAAAGAAAAGAATAAAGCACCGGTGGTATCGGTATCGGCGGGAAAGACAGCCGCGACCACAAGAAAACAAGGAAAATAAGAATTTTAAAGAAAAAATTTCTGCGGTGACAGGAGGACGTCCTGTTGGCTCCGCGGAAAAACAAAAACTGAGGAGAGGCAGTGGGAAAGGCGGGAAGTCAGCGCGCAGGCGCGAGGGATGCTCCCAAAAGCTTTCTGATTGGATGCTGGGGAGCATTCCCGTGCAGGCTCCGTCGGTACCGACGTACCCATATGTGAAGACTCATTCCTGCTTGTTCCTGGAGATATCTGAAGCACTCATTACTAGGAACAAAGCATTCAACCCTCCCTGTTCACTCCATATAAACAATGCAACACTGGAAATAAAAGAAATAAAATAAAATACCTTGGAATCTACTTAGATCAACAGCTTGAATTGACCAGACACATCAACAAGACCACCTGTGCAATTTAACATAAAACCAAAATGGTAGAGCACCTGAGACCACTGCTCTCCCACACCAACTTTCGCTTTGTAGCTCAAGCACTGATTTGCCCACACTGACTACAGCAACAGCATACTTCATGGACGCCCCAAGAAAACACTAAAGACCTAAACAAGATCAACAGCTTGACTTGACTAGACACACAGGTTGACTGTGTATAGAACTCTGTTTCACCAATGTTAATGTATATAGTTAAAAACGTTCTATGTAATGGAATATGCAGATGTTTTGTACTTTCCAAATTGTTGTCATATGTAAACTGCTTTTGATCGCCTGGAAAAAAACGCAGTATAAAAATGTTAAATAAATTAAAAAAATAAATAAAGTCATTATAACTTGCTCAAAACATGGTTGCACATATGCATGCCAAAAGATCAGACCACATAACACCCATTGTGTTTCACCTCCACTGGCTCCCGATTCTTCAAAGAATCAAATTCAAAGCCCTTACAAACATCTATAAAATAAACATTGCACCAGCATACCTCAGCACACTGATAAACATGCAGCAACACACAAGGACAACAAGAGACAACCTCAAAACTATCCATCCCAAAAAATGTATGAAAAGCAAATCAACCACCAACAGAGCTTTCTCCTTCTACGCACCTGTCCTTTGGAATAACCTATCCAATACTCTTTTTTTTTTTTTTTTTTTTTTAGTGCCATCGAGTCGGTGTTCACTCATAGCGACCCAGCTACCTCTGGGTTTTCTTGGCAATGTATCACTGGAAGTAGATTGTCAGCCTTTTCTTCCGAGGCAATGGAGGGTAAAGTGACTTGCCCAAAGTCACAAGGAGTGCCAGTGGGAATCGAACCCTTGATCTTCTGGGTACTAGGCAGTTGCTCCAACCACTAGGCTACTCCTCCACTCCTCCAATACTCTAAGAGACATCAAATACCTCACCCAATTTAGAAAACATCAAGACTTTCATCTTCACGGACTACTATAAATGTGATCAACAGCAATAAATTTCATATTTACCTCCAGTCAACATTACAATGACTCTCACCATTTTCTCAGTTACCACTCACTCTCTTGTAAAGTAATAAGAATACGTGAACATGTAAATAGTCGCATTACTTATTGTTATTGTTAACTGCAATTGTTGTGTTTCTTGTTCCTTGTAAACTGCATTGCGCAGTAGTTCAAAAGTTCCATGTAAACCGCTCTGATTTCCAAGACAAAGAGGTATATAAAAACAACAGTAGGCAAAGAAATCTGGTTCAAATCCCACTGCCACTCCTTGTGATCTTGGGCAAGTCACTTAACCCTCCATTGCCGCAGGTACAAACTTAGATTAGAAAATACCTACTTGTACATAAAAGTAACTCATCTTGAGCTATTCCTGAAAAGGCATTTAACAAGTTTTATTTATTATTATTATTCTTAAACAGGACAAGGAAGGAAACCTCTTCCAAAGACAGGGAAGCTGTAAAACTAGAGGGCATAACATGAAGCTGCAAGGGGGTAAACTGAAAGGCAATGTCAGGAAATACTTTTTTCCACTGAAAGGGAGATGGATGCTTGGAATGTCTCCCGATGGAAGTGGTGGGGGCAAACAGTGAGAGAATTCAAAATGGCATGGGACAGACAGTGGATCCCTTTATAGCACTAGGATAAAATCAATATAAGCATAACTATCTCTTATATCTGATCAAATAGAGGTGACCTACACGGAGTGGTAGGTACACCCCTAAACAAAGGCATGGGGAAGGGTGGCCTGCACAGAGTGGCAAGTGAACCTACTCTTGCCTCCTTGCTGGGCAGACTAGATGGACCATACAGCACAGTTACTTACCTGTAACAGGTGATCTCTGGGAACATCAGGAATAAGTCTTCACATATGGGTATGTCGGTACCGACGGAGCCTGCGCGGGAACGCTCCCCAGCGTCCAATCAGAAAGCTTTTCAGAGCATCCCTCAGCGCCTGCGTGCTGCCTTCCCGCCTTTCCAACTGTCTCTCCTCAGTTGAGTTTTATAGCTGAGACAAAGAGGGAGAGAGAGAGAGAAAGGAGAGAGATAGAGAGACAACTCCTAGGGGAGGTGGGTGGGTTGTGAAGACTTATTCCTGCTGTTCCCAGAAATCACCTGTTACAGGTAAATAACTGTGCTATCTCCAGGAACAAGCAGGAATGAATCTTCACATATGGGGACTCCCTAGCTTTTGATGCCAGGGAGAGCGCCCAGACATTGTGTGACCCTGGGACAGGGTTGCACTTCCTCACCTGGATCTCTGGCATCCCTTGAGGGATGGTGGGTAGGAGTTGATTAGGTATGGAACAGGTGTTTGAGAACATCCTGACCAAACAAGGCATCTCGGCGGGAGTCCTTGTCTAAGCAGAAATGGGCTGTGAAGGTATGAACCGAGGCCCAAGTGGCTGCTCGACAGATGTCGTCGATAGACACAGAGTTCAGATGAGCCATTGAGGTTGCCATGGCTCTCACATTGTGAGCTGTGACATGGCCCTCCAGAGAAATGTTCTTGCTCTGATAGGCGAAAGAAATACATTGGGCAATCCAGTTGGAAAGAGTTCTCTTGGAGACTGGTTGTCCCAAATGAGAAGGATCAAAAGCAACAAAGAGTTGGGAAGACTTTCTATGTTGCTGTGTCCTCTGTAAGTAAAAAGTCAGAGCTCTTTTACAGTCCAGGGTATGAAGATTCCTCTCTGCAGGTGATGCATGAGGCCCTGGAAAAAAGACAGGTAGGTAGACCTCTTGGTTGAGGTGAAAAGGCGAGACCATCTTAGGCATAAAATGTGGATTAGTCCTAAGGACCACCTTGTCACGATGGAATCTTGTATAAGGTGGATTAGCTACTAGTGCTTGCAATTCACTGATGCAGCGTGCTGATGTGATTGCAATGAGAAAGATAACCTTCCAAGAAAGGTATTTCAAGGAGGTAGTAGCTAAAGGTTCAAAAGGCAGCTTCATAAGCTGACCAAGAACCAAATTTAAGTCCCATGCCACCGGAGGTGGTCTAATGGGAGGCTTTGTTAAAAGGAGGCCTCTCATGAACCTTGCTACAAGGGGATGAGAGGAAACAGGTTGTCCATTTAGAGGCTTGAGTGAAGCTGCAATAGCGCTCAGATGGACTCTCACTGAATTTGTCTTAAGGCCTGCATTAGACAAATGCAGGAGATACTCCAGCAACGATTCCAGAGGTATGGCACGGGGGTTAAGACCCTTTTCAGAACACCAGATGGTAAATCTTTTCCATTTGAAGGCGTAAGAACGTCTAGTGGAAGGTTTTCTGGAAGCTTGAAGAGGGTTTTGGGAATTAGGGGAATGGGTGGAAAGGCATACAGGAAGTCTTGACCCCAGTGAAGGAGGAAAGCATCCCTTGCCTGAGCCCCCTGAGCCGGAGTTCTGGAACAGAACCGGGGAAGTTTGGCATTCCACGGACTTGCAAAGAGGTCTATATCCGGGGTTCCCCAAATCTGAAAAATTTTGGACACCTGGTCCATATGTAGGGACCACTCGTGTGGAAGCAGAACTCGACTGAGTCTGTCTGCCCAAGAGTTTTGAACCCCTGGAAGATAGACTGCCAGAAGATGAATGTGATGCTCTCTGGCGAGGGCCCACAGTCGCAGAGCTTCGTTGCAAAGCGAGAGAGAGCCAGTTCCTCCCTGCTTGTTTATGTAGAACATGGCCACCTGATTGTCCGTGTAGACAAGGACTGTCTTGTGGCTGAGCAGGGTGTGGAAAACTCGTAGAGCAAGGAAGATTGCTCTGAGTTCCAAGAGATTGATGTGGAGACAAGTCTCCTGTGGGGACCAGATGCCCTGGGTGGAGAGGTCCTGAAGATGAGCTCCCCAGCCCATTGGAAAAGCATCTGTTTTAAGAGTTGCCTGGGGTAGAGGCTGTTGAAAAGGACACCCCAATATCTTAGCTCTACTTTGTAGAGGATGCAATCACTTGCTAGAGATACAAACGTTCCTCCAAACTATCGTCTTGGACTAATTATCCCATTAGATGTATGAATCCTCCAATTGTTCAATTCATACCATAGAAATATGTTCTAATTAGAACCGGGTCTCAAACAATTGTTAGTACATATTATGGGATGGAATCCCTTTTGTACTTACTTCGCATCAATGACCACGGTTCAGTGGTTAGTTCTTATATGTTGGAGCAGGAGATGTTTAGAAGAGAAGGGTCTTTATTGTGCACAGGACACCCCAACGCGTTTCGGCAACGCCTTCCTCAGGGGGAGGAACACTAACAAATACAATCAAAGTGTGTACATTAAAAAACAATGTGTACATTAAAAAAACACAGTTAAGAAAATTTAAAAACATATTCACAATATGAAAGCACCGGCAGGATATGAAACATAGATTATTATGATAATAATACAATAAAAAGTACGATAAAAAACACAAAGCACAAAGCAGGGCTGAGGGAACAAAATTATATCTAGAACAGTGTATAGGAAAGAAGAGCATAACATAAAAATCATAAAAATAATGTGGAAGCATGTAAACTGGAACTGATATGCTAATAAAATGGACAAAAAACAATGAGACTAGCGTACATCTCTTATAACAACTGGTGAAGCTCAGAAGACGAAGGACCTGAGTGGGCCAAGTGAATTACATGTAATTATAAACAATGAATGAATAAATAATGGATACTATCCAAATAAAACTTCATACACAAGGACAAACAACCACCGAAGTGATTAAAACAGTAAGTATGTAGTAAGCAGTATAAAAAGAGAAGGAAATAAAACAAATTAACCATCTAAAAAGAAAAAAATAAATTGAAAATAAGATATTAAAAAGTTAAGTTAAAAAATAACAATATAAGAAAAGTGTTGTAAAATTATAAATAAAAATAAAATGTATGAAGATGATGCAATAAGACAATAAAAAGGTGAAGGGTTAAAATTAATTAGAATCGCAAATTTAAGTTGAACTAAGCCACTGAGACTGAGACAATGAACATCGATAAATATGGCATAAATCATACAAAAAAGTCCACTAGAAACAAATCATGTTAAATACATGTTGGGGATAAAAACTGAACTTCAAAATAAAACAAATAAAAGGGAACAAGATGAGTGCTGAACAGATAGCATATATAACAATTAAAATTGGAAGACATGCACCATTCTATGAGCTCACTCAAAATTGCAGCTGTGTACGAGGATATGAACCAGGGGGACCATGGAGTACCATCTCAAACCAAGTATAAAAACGTATAATGAAAACTAAGAACCTCTAAAAAATGTGTTAAAAACAAGAATAAATGTGTGTGCAATAAATAATAAAACAATAAATAATGCTAAAATACTGTACAAATATGAATAAATAATGATATTAAAATTTGAAATTTGTATGTGATAATAGTAAATATATTGTAAATCCTGTGAAAGAGTTTTATGAAAATGGTGATAGTATTTATTCCCCAGGCAGCTCATCGCGGTGTAACAAAAAAACTTATATGAAAAACCAACTGAGGCAACAAGAGTGCAACGCTATTCGGAAAAATGCCGTTTGAGCAAAACTTGTGTGCAATAGTGGCAAACCTACAGAGGTGGAAGGAACAGGAGAAATTGCAAGTGTGTCCCAAAGAGTATCTGCACCGTGTGAGCAAAATGCAGAAAAGAGAGGCATTGAGTGCCGTGGTTGCACGGCGAACTGAAAAGTGTTGAGTGAATTACAGCAAACTTAACCTTATGAGGCCATATCGCAAGGTGCAAAGCACAACCACCAAATAAATTACATCACCACAATAGGGAAGCCGGGAATGTGATCACAGAGAGAACTTACAGAGAGTCAAAAACGGCTTAGTGCTCCAGCAGAATCACATGTCCAAGAGGGAGAGCCGGGAAAGATAAAAGCCATGGGGGAAATTGCGCCCACTTAGATCACATGATCCCAAGGAAAGTCATAGGCACAACCGACAAGTGGAGGCGTAAAAACAGTGGTAAAAGGCAGGCTGACGCCGCAGTGTATACTAATGCATGAAGGAAGGACGCACCGGCTCCAATAAAGTAAAGGTATAGCTGAAGGAAATTAATAGTACTAATATAAAGGAGGTACGAGAACTCACCCGTATGCACTTTGGTAGAAATCCCACCAACCAGAGTAAAAATGAATCGCAATGTTGCTAAAGGAAAATGATAAGCAGTCAAACCAAAAGAGAACTCAGAGAAAAGTAGAAGTCTCATAAAAAATAGGCACCAACTGACGTACTCACGATCTGGCAGAACCTCAAACTGCAAAGTCAGCCGTGTCAAATGAAGAATGCAGCGCTAAAGGCGCGTTCAAACCAACTGAAGAGATTAGGTGGCTGAACTGCAGTACTATTTAAATAACGATGTTGGCGCCAACTTTAAAACAACGTGACGTTTGGGGGAGGAGTCTCCAGCATGTTGGATTTTAAAGGTGATTGAAAGCAAAAGGGGCGGAGTTACTTAAATTGTGAAACACTCAGGTGTTAGAGGAGAGCCTCAAACGTACTGCATTATGATGAGAAAAAACGGAGAAGATAATGATTATATATAAATACTCAAAGAGTAACAGGAATAAGGTTATGAAAAAATAAGGAAATGTGCTACAAGGGAAGGGTGGTCAGCCCAAAACAACTGATAAATCTACCTCTTGATTTAAACCTCCAAAATAATGAATTCGTAATTGAACAGTTGCTCAAAACTTAACAATACAATAGAAGATAATGACATAAAGAGTGACAGGAATAAGGTGATGAAAAAAATGAGGAAAAATGTGCTACAAGAGAGGGGTGGTCAGCCCAAAAAAAACGGATAATGATACCTCTTTATTTAAACCAAATGGTTCCAGAGTATTAAATTCATAAATGAACCGTTGTTCAAATCTTAACAAAGTTTTCTCTATGTTACCTCCCCTCCAGTGGGGAATAATGGTTTTAAGCACCATGAATTTGATGTCACTGATATGATGATTCATATCTACCCAATGGGAAACCAAAGGTTTATCCGGGTGTTTCCTAGAGATATTGCTGCGGTGTTCGATTATGCGGGTGCGAACCTGTCTCAAAGTTTTTCCAATATATAATTTGTGACATGGGCATTGTATTAAATAGATTACGTTGGCCGTCTTACAGTTAGAGTAATGATGTAAGAAACACTTACGGCCAGTATTGTTGTCCAAGAAAAAATCTTTAACTATGATGGCATGCGTGCACACCGAGCAGTTGCCGCAGCTGTAATGACCCTTGATGGTTGGAGAGGGCCTATACCCAGTCAGAGCAGATGGAACAAGTGAATCAGACAAATTAGAGGTACGCTTATAAGCGATCATTAATCTTTTAGTAGCAAAGGCCGGAATGGTGGAAAGAAGATGCCACTCTTGTTTTAAGATGTTGACTATGTCTTTAGAACAACCTGAGAATGATAAGGGACAAACAATCTTATCAGAATATGTACGTGTGGTCTTCTCAAGAAGGAACGGTCGGTGGCACATGCTCTCTGATAGGCTGCCTTAATGCAGGGTGCCGGATACCCACGTTGTGCAAACCTACTCATCATGTCAGCAGCATGATGTTCAAAATCCTTGTTGTCTGTACATATTCTTTTAATCCTTAAAAACTGGCTAACCGGAAGGTTATTCTTAAAAGATGGATTGTGGCTGCTGTCATATTTGAGAAATGTATTACGATCCGTGGGTTTACGGAAAAGTGTTGTTGAAAAACCTGAGTCGGACTTTTTGATAAGAATATCAAGATAGGAAATCTCTTTGCTATCGTAGTTACCTTCAAATTGTAAGTTTGAGTCTAGTGTGTTGAGCCACGTATGAAAAGTCTGTAACAGTGTCTCCGTACCATACCATATTCATGAAAACGTCATCAATGTAGCGCTTCCAAAGAAGCACGTTAGATTGATATGGATGACATGTCAAGAAGGTGGTCTCAAAATTAGTAACGTACAGATTTGCTATGTCGGGCGCCATGGGGGAGCCCATGGCCACCCCTTTGATCTGCTTATAGAAGATACCTCTAAAACAGAAATAATTTTCGGTCATGGCCAATTCTGCTAACTGTGTGAGGAAGAAGGTCGGAGTACGTACGGGTTTAGGTCTTCTAATTAAAGTATTGGCTAATACCTCCAAGGCAGCCTGTTGTGGGATGTTGGTGTATAATGAGCGGATGTCGTAAGTGACCAGAAGCACATCTTCCAAAGGACCTTGAAATGACTGTAGAATCTGTATGATATGTGTAGAGTCCCTAACATAAGAGGATGCTTGTGTAACAAAGGGTCTCAAATGTACATCAAGAAGTTTCGATAAGGGCTCAAAAAGTGATCCAATCGCCGATACTATAGGCCGTCCCGGTGGATTCTGTAAAGATTTATGTATCTTGGGGAGCATATATATAGTGGGTGTGATGGGGTGTGAAACTGTGAGATATGAAATTTCTTTTGTAGTAAGGTACCCCGCTTCTTTGCCAATGTACAGCAAAGTTTCAACCTTCTGTCGCAGTCGATCAGTAGGGTCATTAAAAATCTTTAAATAGTATTCCGTGTCATTCAATTGGCGCAGGACTTCTGTTATATATGTGTCTTTATCTTGTATGACTATGGCCCCACCCTTGTCGGCCGGCTTGATGATAATGTCATGGTTGGACTTTAAACTCTGAAGGACTGCCTTTTGAGGACATGTCAGATTATAAAAAGGTTTCTTGGTGTGTGACTTATACAGATGATTAATCCTGCTAAGGACGACCGACTCATAAGCCGCAATCATAACATTGGGTTTGCACGGTGGCATCCATGTGGATGGTTTTTTAACAACCGAAGGATCAGCTGCATCATTGCTAGGTACGTCAAAAAAATGATCTATAATTTTTAATTTTCGAAAGAATTTAAATAACTCAACATGAGTGGCAAACCTATCATGAGACTTGGTGGGTACAAAGGAAAGGCCCTTGTTAAGAACTTCAAGCTCTGCCTCTGATGGTGAATATTTAGAAAGATTAATAACTGCATCTAGAGGTCCCAGTCGAGTTGCCTCTTGGACATTAGGCCCTGACTGTGCGTTCTCATTCGTTGTGGGTATTGTCTGTTCGGTGAATGCCTGGGCTTGTATGTACGATGTTGTGGCGACTTTGGGGACAGGTTTCTTTTTCCTTTTTCCCATAATCTGTCCATCATAAAATCCCGTTTCTTACCATAATTGTTATCTTTCGGCGGGGGTCGTTCAGTGGAGAATAGAGAAGCAGAAGGGTTGACCTGTTCTCGTGAGTGGTGTCTTGTTCTTTTAGTGTGTCTTTCGACTTCAGGAGTAATGGATGGGGATCTGGATCTATTCCTTACATTCCCCCTGGGGTTGTTTCTATAGATCTGTCTAGGTGACTCCCTTCTTCTATAGGAAAAATTTCTCTTCCTATCCCTAAGGTCGGATTTATTGTAGGTCCAATAGTACACCATGTTCAACCTGTAATCATCTTCATCCCGCTTTAATTTTTTAATTTTTTAATCTTCTTCTCTTTCACACCTTTCTTATAATCAAATGTATTCTGGTCAAATTTCCTTTTCTCAATATCAAATTGTACATCTTTCTTTTTGAGATGTTCAATCTTCTGTTCTACTTGAGATTTTAAGACCTCAGCCCTGCGTTTAGATGTATTAATTAAAAGAATCATTAAGTCTAAAGAACATTTGTTCAAAATCTTAATCCAGTTAGACATAAAAGTTTCATCATCCTTGAACATGCCGGGTGCTTTCTGAACTCGTAGGCCTCTAGGTATAATCTTCTTCCTACAGTACTCAAGTAGAGAGGCTGCATGTAAGTCTTCTCTAATTAAACGCTGTGTTAGCCACACACAATCTTGCCACTCATCCTCTAAGTCAGGAACACCCTCTTCTTCCGTGTAGAAAGGGTCCTCTGGGAGCATGGAGCGTAATTCATCCTCTTTGAAGCTGAGGACCTCTTTCCACGGGGAAAACATGGCTCCGAGGAGACCAGGGACACAAGGAGGAGCTACCTCCCGCAGAGAGTCCAAACATCGTGTTCAACATCGCGCGGCGTTTTTGAGCCGAGGAGCTCGATGTTGAACACGGAGTCTAGCGCTTAAAAGATTTCTTGTTGCTATTATCTAAGCTTTTGATGAAACTCGACCCCTGAAGAAACATTTGTGAAATGCAAATGCGGTGCGGACTGGTAGCGTCGGGGAAAGTTCAGCTAAAAGACCAACAGATATGAGACCAACTGCAAGTTAAGTTCTATCATTTGTTGCATTCTTGCACAATATTATATCATTGTGGATCTGAAAATTGAAAGGTCTGATTTACCATTATATGAGAATGCCAACATATAAGAACTAACCACTGAACCGTGGTCATTGATGCAAAGTAAGTACAAAAGGGATTCCATCCCATAATATGTACTAACAATTGTCTGAGACCCGGTTCTAATTCGAAAAGGACACCGCAGCAAGAGGTTCTGAGAGGACTTCCACCACTGGAGGGACAAAATGACGCGACTTGTGTTTACTATTTTGTCTAACAGGCAGCCTAATGCCTGGGTCCATTGGGTGGATAAAGTCCACTGAGCTGCTCTCATGTGAAGGCGAGCATATGGTACCACATGAACGGTGGAAGCCATGTGGCCTAGCAACTGTAACATCTCTCGAGCAGTGAGTAGGGGTTTCAACTCTGCTTGAGAAGCTAACTGCATCAAGCGAAGGCAACGGGCCTGAGGAAGAAAGGCCCTTGCCTTTGTGGTATCCAGCAGTGCCCCTATGAACTCCAGGGACTGAGTAGGGATCAAATTGGATTTTGGGATGTTTATTACCAGCCCTAAGTATTGAAGGATACGCATTGTGCAGGTTAGAGCAGTCCTGGCATCTGAGTGGGAGCTCGAATGAGCCAGTCATCCAGGTAGGGGAAGACAAATATTCCCAGGATGCGCAGAAAAGCAGCAACCACTGCCATGCATTTCGTAAACACCCTTGGTGCAGAGGCCAGGCCAAAGGGGAGCACTCTGTATTGATAGTGCTTCTCCTGGAAAAGGAACAGAAGGAACCTTCTGTGAGTTGGATGGATAAGAACATGAGTGTACGCATCCTTGAGATCTAGAGAACAAAGCCAATCCTGACTCTGAAGGTATGGCAGCAGAGTTCCTAGAGAAACCATCTTGAATTTTTCTTTGACTAGGAATCTGTTCAATTCTCTGAGATCTAAAATGGGTCTGAAGCCCCCTGTTTTCTTTGGAATAAGAAAATAGGGGGAGTAGAACCCTGTGCCCTGTTGATGAGAGGGCACTTCCTCTACTGCCCCCTGGGCTAGAAGAGTGGCAACCTCCTGCTCTAATATTTTATTTATTTATTTATTTAGCTGTATTTATATCCCGCTTTTCACCGGGTCAAAGCGGTCAATTAGGGGATACATTTAACACGAGGGGATATGAGACACATACGCTAATACTTACAGGGAACATGGGCAATGGAGGGTTAAGTGGCTTGCCCAAGACCACAAGGAGTGCCTATAGGACTAGAAATCCCAGTCCCTCCGGCCTGAGATTGCTGTCCCCAGGTGGGACTTGAACCCCCGGCCCTCCGGCCTGAAGTACCTTGTCCTAACCACTACACCACTCCTCCCTCTAATAGGCTGAGGAGGTAGGTTGGTTGGAGAATTGAACTGGTGCACTCTTGTGAGAGGGGGCAAACTGGAAAAATGACGTTTGTACCCCTCTCTTATGATGGAGAGTGTCCACTGCTCTGCTGTGATTTGCCCCCATCTGGGAGCAAAGTGACATAGCCTTTCTGGAATGGTGGAGGGCTCTGGTCCTTCTAGAGCCAGAAAGGCTAAGTTCTCTAGCAGAAAGTCAAAGGCCCTGAGGTGGCTGAGACTGCTGGGCTGGAGCAGGCCTCGCAGCCTTCGCCTTGGTCTGTTTGGAGGATTGCTGACGTTTGGAAGGGAAACTGAGCTGCAGAAGATGCTCTCTGACTATAAGCAGGATAGCATCTTCCCTTCTTTGAAAAAGGTGTTTTCTTGAACAACCTTTTCTTAGCAGGAGCAGCTGTAGATTTGGATAGTCTATCCAAAGCAGAATTTTCAGCATCCATCTGATTGGCTTTTGCTTGCCAATCTTTACCAAACAGATTTTCACCTGTACAAGGGATATTTCCGAATTCATCTTGGACCCAGGTCTCCAAATCAGATGCTTGAAGCCAAGCAACCCTACGTGCTGCTATAGCTATAGCTGAGGCTCTGCTTACGCATTCAAAAGAATCGAAAGCTGCACGGTTGGAGAATTTGGAGACATCCTGGGCATGTGTGAGCGCAGAGAGAAATTCTTGCCTTATTGTCAGACATAAAAGGACTTAAAGTCTGCAAATGGTCAGTGACCTCTTAAGAACATGCCCATGTAGAGACTATAAGAATTAATTCTTGCAGCAAGCATGGAAGCTTGGAAGATTCTTCTACCAAAAGCATCCAGGGTTCTACATTCACGTCCTGGAGGATTAGAGGCATGTCTCTTGGCACTTCTAATCTTTTTCATTGCAGACTCAACCACAATAGAGTGGTGAGGAAGCTGAGTCTTATGGAAACCAGGACAAGGAGGGACATGATACATGGTGTCCAACCTGCGAGAATGAGGAGAGGTGGTTAGAGGTGCTTCTCACATCCTTAACATGAGATCATACAGAATCTCATGAATAGGCAAGGTAGCTGCCTCTTTAGGAGTTTTAGGATATTGTAAAATATCTGACTCTGGGGCTACTGTAATAGAGAGACTCCGAGCCACCTCTCTGATAAACTCTTGAAAAGACAAGTCCTCTGGAGGAGACATCCTTCGTTTAGGAGAGGACTCCTCCTGTGGAAGAAGCATCGCTGCATTGACAGACTGTTCAGAATCCTCAGAGTCATCAGAGGAATCGAAGTATCGTCTGTCGGGATGCTCTTGCAAAGCCCGATACCCGTACCGACCGGGGTCGGTATTGGGAATCATCGGTACCGGGGTATCGGTACCGGAAGGCTGCAGAGGGCAGAGTACCGGCATGGCTGACAACGATGCAAATGTCGATGCCACCGGTACCGGAATCAGTACTGATGGCGATACCGGAGCCGGTACCTGCGGAGTAGTCTGATGCGGTACCAGGGGCGTCGATGCCACAAGGAAAGCCGCCAGACTGTGTTCCATGGACAGAATCCTCTGATCCATGGACACTGCCAATGCCTGGAAGTCGGTACCGGTGGAGGCCACCGGTACCCCAGAGCATGGCACCAGGAGATCGGTTGAGGCCACGCCATCTAGATCATCCTGGAACCCCAATGATGATGCTTTAGAAGCTGAAGCCTCCCGCCGGGGTAATTTTTCCGGTGCAGAATCCTCGAGGGCAAGGCCAGAGGCATCTCGATGATTAGAAGGAGATTTGCCCTTCGAGGACCAGCTGGATTTATGTTTAGTTACCTGAGATCCATGTGAGGAAGCAGCAGCCCTGGAAGACGTCGATGCCACCGAAGCTGCATCAGAGGGAAAACAGGGTACTGAGCTTGGCAGCTCGGTTCTGTCGACCTCTCTTAGACATCATGGAACAGGACATACAATCTTTGATGGAATGGTCAGGGCCTAAACATTTGAGACACCAGTCATGGGTGTCGGTGACAGATATAGTACCGCCACATTTTGTGTACTTCTTAAAACCTGAGGCAGGTTTCTCCATATTTGAGGAAAAAGGTTTTGGGCCTAAGGCCCAAAACTGAAGTACACCTGAAGAAAAAATAGAAGGTTTTTTGGGGGGGGTTTTTAGGAAAAGAATAAGAACCGGCGGTACTGGTATAGTGTCGAGGAAGGCAGACGTGACAGAAAAGAAATAAAGAAAAAAATAAGGAAATTCTTCTGCGGTGACAGGAACACGACCTGCTGGCTCCGCGGAAAAAGAACAACTGAGGAGAGACAGTTGGAAAGGCGGGAAGGCAGCACGCAGGCGCTGTGGGATGCTCCCAAAAGCTTTCTGATTGGACGCTAGGGAGCATTCCCGCACAGGCTCCGTCGGTACCGACGTACCCATATGTGAAGACTCATTCCTGCTTGTTCCTGGAGATTGGTCTTTATCTGCTGTTATATACTATGTTACTATGAAAGAGGATAAAGTAGGGAAGGGAGACAAAATGACAAAGGAGACACAAGGAATGGGGGTGATCAGGGACCACCGGTAGCCTTAAAGAGGTGAGCATTTAGCAAAGATTTGAAGAAAGAGAGTGATGAAGCCTGACGAACAGCATCAGGAAGAGAGTTCCATATGTAAGGAGCTGCAAGGTGAAAGAACCAAAGTATGGAGTTAGCAGAAGAGGAAAAAGGTAGGGAAAGAAGTAAGTTAGAAGAACAACAACGTTCACGACGAGGAGAGTAGAGAGAGAGGAAGTAAGGATGTGGTTGAAAACTACAGGCCTGTTAGTTTAACCTCTGTGGCGAATAAATTACTGGAAGCGCTGCTGATTAGTGAGGTTTCTGGAGTCCAACGGATTACCGGATCCAAGGTAGCATGGATTCACCAGAGGCAGGTCTTGTCAGACAGATCTAATTGATTTCTTTGACTGGGTGACCAGGGAGTTGGACAGAGGGAGAGCCCTAGATGTGGTGTATTTAGATTTCAGTATAGCCTTTGACACCGTTCCAGACAGGCTACTTATAAACTGAACACCCTAGGGATGGAATCTAAAGTTACTGCTTGGGTTAGAAATTGGTTGAGTGGGAGGAAACAGAGTACAGGTAAATGGAGCTCAATCTGAGGAGGAGGAGGTTACCAGTGGTGTGCCCCAGGGATCTATCCTTGGTCAGATTCTTTTTAACATCTTTGTTAGCGATATTGCAGAAGGGCTGTTGGGTAAGGTTTGCTTGTTTGCAGACAATACCAAAATCTGCAATAGAGTAGATACCCAGGAAGGTGTAGATAACATGAGGGGGGATCTAGCTAAATTTGAAAAATGGTCTAGAATTTAGCAGCTGAGATTTAATATTAAAAAATGCAAGGTCATGCATTTGGGATGCAGCAAGTCAATATAGAGGGTTAAGTACTTCTGTCCACAAAGAGCGGGACCTAGGTGTGATTGTGTCTGATGATCTTAAAGTAGATAAACAGGCAGAAAAGGTGATGGCAAGATTTAGGAGGATGCTTGGGTGCACAGGGAGAGGAATGGCCAACAGAAGAAAGGAGGTGATAGTGTCTCTATGTCTTTGGTGCAACCTCATTTGGAGTAGTGTGTGTAATTCCGGAGACTGCACCTTCAAAAGGATATAAATAGGTTGGAATCAGTACAGAGGGTGGCTACTAAAATGGTTAATGGTCTTCATTATAAAGCATATGAGGACAGACTTAAGTATCTTAATATGTATACTTTAGAGGAAAGGTGGGATAGAGGTGATATAATTGAGACGTTTAAATACCTCTGTGGAATAAATGCACAGGAGGGTCTCTTTCAATTGAAGGCAGGCTCTGCTACAAGGCGACATAGGATGAGAATGAAAGGGGATAGACTCAGGAACAACATGTGGAAATATTTCTTTATGGAAAGAGTGGTAGATGCGTGGAAGTGTCTCCCAGTGGAGGTGGTTGAGATGAGAACAGTATCTGAATTCAAAAAAGCATGGAACACAGAGGATCTTTAAAGGTAAAAAGGGGACTGTTGTAATGGTAGGTATGGAAGGATAGATAGGCCATGTGGTCTTTTTTCTGCCATCATGGTTCTATGTTTCTATGATACTACAATATTGGCTGAAAGTAATTTGCTTAGTTTTCTATGTGTTCCCTAACCATTCCCCTAGATGTATCCTTGTCCTCAGCTGTTGTGTTTGTCTTAACTAGATTGTAAGCTCTGATGAACAGGGACGGCCTTTTACATGCGTCTGTAGAGTGCTGCATACACCTTGTTAGTTATACAAATGATCAGTAGTAGTAGTATGATGACAAACATTTGCTTCACAAGATCAAGGAACAGTCTTAAAAGACGACAAAGATCCTGACAACTGACAATCAATACGTTCATCGTTGATGGAAGAGAGACTGAAATAGTGGACAACATTAACCTACTTGGATCAATAATCAATAAAGAAACAACAAGCAGTCAAGAAATCAGATTACACGCTGCTCTTGGCAGAATGGCTATGTAGGACCTAGACAAGATTCTCAAGAGCAGAGATGTGTCTCCATACAAAGATTCAACTTATCTAAGCCAACAGCAGGGCATAAATTATCTGATTTAAAATATTTTGTTATAAAAAAAGTTAAACTGGCGAGGCGGCAATATTAATAACACCCTCTTGCGCCTTGAACAGCGCTATATTTATAATTTAAATAGTTTATATCCAGATGGTTTGAATATGGATAGGGATCTTTCAGTATTCCTTTAGTCTTTTCATACATGTTGTATATTTGTGACAAAAGGATAACGTAATGTTTCAGAAGGATTATTACTTTGTGTTTTTTATGCCTTCCCTTGGCCCTACTTTTCTTTTTTAATATACAAAAATTTTTAATATAAAGAATTCTTTTGGGTATCAATTGATGATGGCATATGGTGGTTCCCCCTTTTTTAGGGGGGTTCTATATTGTGACTTAATACATCATTCTTTTTGACTTCTTGATACATCTTCTAGTCACCCCTTTATATGTGTTCTTTTCCCCTTACTTTTTTGGATCAGGGTGGATACATGTTTTTTGCGGGTTCCCTTTTTTTGTATACTGATCACATGTTTTTAATATTTGCTTAGTGCATCTATTGAATATAATCCACATTTATATTGGCATACATAAAACAGATGTGTTTAGATATTGTTCGCATTTGCATTTCTTGTGATGTCATTTCCCCCCCTTTTTTTCTTTTAAATACAGCTTAGTGCGCAGACGTCGGCGTTTCTTTGACTTTTCAGTTTGTGCGCGGCAGTACAGTTTTCATGTAGTTCAGTGGTTCTGTAACGTGAGTAATTCGCCTTTTTTTGCAAATGTCATCATCGGCTCTGCTATTATCCGTTTTGCTGAAATGTAGTTACTGTTTTGCTGTCACGGTTTTATTTGGTTAAGTTGGTCTATTTAGTGCTTTTGCTGTCTAACATACATAGGATAGTCTCATGGCGGCTGTTTATGTCTTTATGCCACCCTGATTGATCTAATGTGGTTACTTTGTGGTTTTATGTAACACGATTTTGTTACATAGTCTTTTACCCTTCGTGGTTTCTTTCACGTTGTTTTAGCTTGTTTCACTATTCATTTTTAATCCTATCGGTTGGTAGATGTCATGTTACTAGATCCACCGTTTTTATTCTTGCTTTTGAGTGCCTTTGTCCGGCAGGGCTCTTCCTAGTACGGCGTTATGTGACATTTTAATACACTTGTAGTTATTCTTATTTTTGAACGCCGATCAGAGGTGAGAAGGCAGTACTAATATTAGCCATTGTAAGTGTTAATTAAATATGTTAACCCAAAAAATATACTAACAATGCCCTGTGGAGCCTCACGAGTCTTTTATATATCTTATACATATTAGTAATTATTCTTTTTATAAAAGCCAATTGGAGGCAGGACTGATTCATACATTGCAAGGTTTATGCAATGCCTGGTGGAGCCTTACAATGCCTTTACACATTTTATGCATATTAGTAGTTACCCCCTTTTTTTAAAAGCCAATCGAAGGCAAGAAGGCAGAATTTATTTAGTCATTGTAAGTTTTATGTTTTGGATTAACACAGTACTTAGGTCACAATGGGTGAGCCCATTTGTTTTTGGTTAAGAATGGTTTTTATAAGTTATTTTGGAAGTTACATAATTTTAATATTCCCCTTATAGGAATAGTACTATGGCGCTATAAGCAGAATCTGAGTTTAAGAGGTCTTATCTTACACAGGTAATTTTCAGTTTTTTATTTTTCTTTGCATAGGCTACCCTATTCTGTTTTGGTTTTTTGCCTCTTGGCCTATTAGTATCGAGAGTCGCATATCAACATTGACAGTTTTTACTTGTTTTTTTCGTCCTCATCCCTCTTTTTCTTTTTGATTCTTTCCCTCTTTGTGTGCTAACAATACTGTTTATTATGTTTTTAAAGTTTTAGCCTCTGAGTTTAAGGAAGAGCATTTATAATAATAGAAGCACACGATATACAGGTATGATTTTGTTTTTCATTTTATTCTTTATGGTTTAGTCACATCCTTTGTAGCGCATGTTTTATTTTAAAATTTTATACATGTTTAATTTTTAATTTTTATACATAATTTTCACACATGTGGTTATTTCTTTTTAACGCTGACGTACAACAATTATTATATCTGTGATATTTTTTAACATTCCTTTGTGTTAACTTATATTTACATATTTATTTGCTTATATGTATAATTTAGAGTTTTTTCATATTATTGGTTTATTTATTATTTTAGTATGGTTGATTGTTATTATGCAATTTCTATTTATATTTTTATTCATATTTATGCTTTTAGTTAGCTGTGTTAATTTATCATTTTACTCTGTGTTTGCTCCTTTTATTGGCTGTACTTCATTTTATTTGCTATACTGACGTGTTTTTAACACTAAGAAAATATTTTTTCACTCAACGTGTAATCAAACTCTGGAATTTGTTACCGGAGGATGTAGTAAAGGCTGTTAGTGTAGCTGGGTTTAAAAAAGGTTTGGACAAGTTCCTGGAGGAAAGGTCCATAAACCATTATTAAGAAGGGACCCAGGATATCAATGCTTGACCCTGTACAAGCATTGTGGAACCTGTGTCTTTTGGGGAAACTGCTAGGTACGTATGACCTAGATTGGCCACTGTTGGAAACAGGATACTGGGCTTGATGGACCTTGGTCTGACCCAGTATGGCATATCTTATGTTCTTATGTTTTATTTGTGTTTTATTCATTCTCTGTTTTCTCCTATTAAAAGTGTGATTCATAATATTTCTGTTTTTAAATATGTATTTATGTGTTTTAGCCATCATTTGCCCCTGAGGAAGGTGGTTTTGAAACACGGCCAGTGTTGGGCCGTGGCTGATGTGGAATTAAGAAATAAAAGTATTTGACTCCACGTCTTTTCGTTGCATTCCACGTTTCTTACTGGGTTCCTTGGTGCACGTGGATTCGTGCTCTTTTTGTTTGACAATACAGTTTAGGACAGCTATCCAGAAGGCTGCTACAGACTTGACGGCACTTAACTTTTTTTTATACCGCCTTTAGGCCAAAACAGTTTACAGAGAACAAACTCACTCGATTCAGTTGTAGTTACATAGATCTTCAGGGTGATACTAACTTGTTAACAAAATGAGGGATTTATATATTTCAGTAGGAGGTGGTGGAGGTTATCTTATATGGAGTTATGTGATTTCATTAGAACCATAGTGTTCAATGAAAAGATGACTTTATATTCAGGACCTGAAAAAATGATTAATGTGCAGACCTTATGGGTTCCAGGAGTGAGTTCCAGATTGTGGGGGCGAACAGTGTGAAAGCTCTATTGTTTGTTTGTTGAGTGCATCTAGTCTTTAAGTATAGGATGACTAATAGGTTCTGATTCGTTGATCAGCTTGCCCTTGTTGTAGGCATTCTTCCGATTAGTTCATCAAGGCAGGGGGCTGATAAACTGTGTAGAATTTTGTATATAGTTGTTATGACTTTGTGCTTTATCCTTTGGGCTATTGGGAGCCAGTGTAAGCTCTTGAGGGTGGGTGTAATATGTTCACGTTTTGAGATTCCTGTTAAGATTCTAGCAGTGGTGTTTTGCAGTAGCTGAAGATGATATAGTGTTTGCTTTGGTAGCCCCTGGTAAAGCACAGTTACTTACCTGTAACAGGTGATCTCTGGGAACAGCAGGAATAAGTCTTCACATATGGGTACGTTGGTACCGACGGAGTCTGCGCGGGAACGCTTCCCAGCGTCCAATCAAGAGCTTTTGGAAGCATCCCAGCAAGCCTGCGTGCTGCCTTCCCGCCTTTCCCAACTGCCTCTCCTCAGTTAAGTTTTAAAGCTGAGACAAAGAGAGAGAGGAAAGGAAAGATAGATAGAGATACAACTCCTGGGGAGGTGGGAGGGTTGTGAAGACTTATTCCTGCTGTTCCCAGAGATCACCTGTTACAGGTAAGTAACTGTGCTATCTCCAGGAACAAGCAGGAATGAGTCTTCACATATGGAGGACTCCCAAGCTGAGATGCCTGGGGTCCCAGCATGTCATAGGCTGGAACATGCTATCTCCCAGAACACCAGGCATCCTGAGGATGGAGGGTAGGAGTTGAAGAAAGAAGGATGCTGTGGAACAGCTAGTCTAGCATAGGACTGCAGAGATGGAGTCCATGTGTGGATGATGGTCATCAAGAATATTGCAAAGGATATTGCAATATGGACCTCCCCTGACAGGATTTCACAGAAGTATGGAGGTTCATGGATCTACTGGGAAACCTAGTAGAGGAACCTTGAAGAGGACCTCACTGTAAGTAGAGGTAATAATCCTGTAGGAAAACCAGTGGAGGTCAGAATCTTGAAAGGTAAAAGGTAACCCCAGTAGGAAAACTGGGGTAGTCCGTAAACGGTGGGCCTTCAGCGGAAGGCTTTATGAGAAAAACCCTAGCTCTTTTGGAGGCAGAGTGAGTCACTCTTAGGAGCAAAAAGAGAAGGTTAACCGATTTGGACAAACAGGCACAGTCTTTGTGGGGAGAAAGGGTGTGGGAACTCCTTGTATCCCAAAAAGAGAGGACAAATGCCTGAGGCGTTAAAGCCTGTGATTAACTGAAGATCCACAATGTCTCTCCTAACTGGGGTAAGCTAGGAGAGATATTGGGCACGGAGAGCCCCAGAGGTACCTAAACAGTTAGGTTATGGTATAAAAATTGTTGACTACCACAGGAGTGGTTGTGTGTGTAGAACTCCAAACCTGCTAGATAGCATAGGTATGGGTAAAGCCCCTCTGTCAGAATCATATAGCTATATGAGGATAGACAGTGAGATAGATAAGTATGTGGATACATATCTATCTATAATAAAATATCTCAACAGATACATATAGATAGACAGACATATAAGAATATATCTATAGTGAGATATGACAGGGCATAAAATACACACAAAAAATAAATATGGATATGTAGGCCTACATATGGGTATCTGCAATTAAACAGACAGATATGCCTACAGCACAGTGATCACATAGGATATGTGGAGAGGAAAGATTCATCTAATAACAAGGAGGTGGAACCTACTTGAGAAGACATATAGAGAATCTATTCCTCCTGGTCATGATCTGCAAGAATGCTGGTTAGTGAAAAATAACCAGGACTGTTACGTGAAGAACAAAGGACAATATCAATGTGCAGCCAGCAAGTCCCGAGTCTTCCAGGAGTCTAGCATGGTAAGTAGACAGAAGACGCCTAGAGATGAGATACCATGTTGACCTGCTTAAGGGCAAAGGTATCATGTGTTCTTACCATGAGGACGAGCATATCCCCGATTGGGAATACTATGGACCAAAGCAGGGAACTGGCAACTCCTTGAGCTTTCACGTAAGAGAAGGCCTATGTCCTTTATATCAAAAAAGGAGATAGTCAAAGGAGGGAGAACCTTCTAGTCATAGGAGAAATGACTGAAAAGCTTTTTCTAACCAGCTAGGATAGCTGTTGGAGAACCCCCCCCCCCCCCATGCTCTCTAGCAAGGGCCCATAGTGGAAAGCTTCTCTGTAGATTGCAGAGAGCATGATGCAGGAGAATGAGGAGATAGAACTGGCTGTTAGAGAGCCAGTATCTCTGCCAACTATGCTGCCAAACTCAGGAAAATGAAGATGGCAGAATAGAAGACAATCTAGAAAGCTTGTAGTGAGATGATCTCCAAGAGAGATGAAGCACTGACTTGGAGCCACTACTAAGACTAGACAGAATGTTAGTGGAGGACAATCTGGTTGTTTGTGGACAAGAACCAGTGGTCCAAACATTAAAGCTCCTGCATAGACAGCTGTTAGCAAGACAGCAGAAAGAATCTTACTGTTCAAAACAGAAAGAACAGACAGGAGTAGGAAACTCTGGACATGTCTGATAAGCTGCCCCAAAGCAAGATTGAGCAGAGGAGGTAAACTCCGCACTGGCAAGTGAGAAAAGTAGAGAGGCTGAAGAAAAAGCCTCCCAGTAAGTAATTCCCTCTTACAGGTGAAAAACTTGGTAAGAGGGTGAAGAGAATGGAGCTGAAGAAGACTTACAAAGTAGGAAGTCTATAGAAAGGAAAGAGCCATGCTGGCACAGGAACTATCATTTGATAGTGGTTAGACCTCTTTCCCTAGCAGGAAAAAGAGGAGAAACCTGTGACCTATAGGCATGAATATCCTGACAGCTCATAGAAATATAGAAAAAATGGATATCTTTTGGAAAAGGATCCATGTGACCCCAAGAGTCACAAGCATCTGATGATTGATCAGAAACCCTGCAGATGCTGGGTTTGCTGAGCCTGGTGAGAGGTTGGATTCTTCAGACCAGGACGATGCCTCCCCTGTTGGGGAACATTTGTATGATGGGCAAGTGATGAATAAAACCTTCTCCTGTGGGAAGAAAGTTTGGTAGGAGATTTCCTACCTAGTGGGACAGAAGAAGGTGTAGAACAAACCTTAGGAACAGGTAAATCAGTGGATAACTGAGTAACCTGACGTAAACACTCCTTGTTGAAAAGATTTTCTCCAGTGCAAGGAGTATGTCCCAGACGTTGTTGTGCCCATTTGTCCAAGTCTGAAGATTGGAGCCAGGTTTTACGTCGTGCCGCTATAGCAATAGCAGAAGTTCTGCTAACAGACTCAAAAGAGTCTAGGGAAGTACGAGAAAGAAACCAAGAAATATTCTGGATATGCTTAAGCAGTGAAGAATAGTCTTTACTCCTAGAATCTGGAAGGAAAGGAGTTAAAAGATGTAACTGCTTTGTGACCTCCTCAAGAGAAAGACTCATAAAAAATATATGAGAGAATTCTTGCAGAAAGCATAGATGTCTGAAAGGTTTGACGTCCAAAGGCATCTAGTGTCTTAGACTCACGACCTGGCGGATAAGAAGAGTGTTTTTTCTTACTCTTTACCCGCCTCATTGCTGATTCCACTACTATGGAATGATGAGGAAGTAGAGTCTTTTGAAACCCTGGAGAGGGGGACACCTGATATAAAAGATCAGTGGCCCTGGGAGGTGTTTCCCACATTCCTAGAAGGAGATCCTGCAAGGAATGATGCAAAGGAAGCATTATGTTGTCCTTTGCTTTGGTAGAAATAGAGCCTTGTGCAGGATCATGTCCTGGAATAGGAATGGCAAGAGATCTTGCTATATCCAGGAGGAAACTCTGAAAAGAGGGATCCCAAACAGGAATCTCCCCTGGACAGGGTAGATCTAAAGAACTAGCCTGAACATCCACAGAGTTATCCAAATATATAGGAATAGAAGATCCTGCAGAGTGCAGTGTGGAATGCTTAAAAGATGGTTGCTGGTACTGGCTGTCAGGAGCAGCCCCCATCCTTACCACATCATCCATGCCAGGTATCGACGCCAAGCTTGGTATAGAATGGAGTGATCCTGTTGAAAAAAGCATGGCAGGAATTGGCGATGATGCTACTTTGGGTACCGGTACCGATGCTGATACCGGTACCGATGTCGGAGTCGAACCCGACAGACATCGGAGCAGTCATCGGTGAGAGTTCAATCGGTACCGAGGTAACCGAAAACCTCTGGCCGCTATCCTCGGTACCGAAGCACCGGTATCGATCGGTGTCGGTACCAAAATCTATTGGTACCCTGTCTTCTAGACTAGAGATCGATTCCAAACTCGGCATCGAGGGCAAAGAGCCTGATAAGCGAAGCATGGAAGGCACCGACAGTGAAGGTAATGAGGACATCGGTACCAATTTCGGTACCGTGTCTAATACCAGTGAAAGAAGGGCAACCAGTGGCAACTCAATCGGCGTCGGGGGAACCGAGAGTTGCGGATCCGAATCATCGGAACCGAGCCTTCGGTACCGTCGAGAGCCGGTACCAAGGCAACTCGGTACCCAGTCCTCCAGACTGGAGATGGATTCCAGACTCGGCATCGAAGGAAGCGAGGCTATCAATGCACATCTGGAGGGTACCGACGTCGGTTGGAGTATCGGTGTTGGTACCGATAATGGAAAGTCAATTTGGAGGGTATCCACCGGTCCCGAAGGTACCGAGGACGCCAGACGATCCCTGGTGAGGAGTGTTTCATCCAACACCAGTGCCGATGCCGGGGTATCGGTACCGCTCGAAGCGGATGCCACCACCGTACACGGCTTAGGTATGTTCTGTGGGGGGTGAACCCCAGGAACAACCTGAAACCCCTTATAGGCTTTGGAGACCAAAGACTCCCGCCGGGGTTTTGAAGCCAGTGGGCCCTCGAGGGCAAGGCCGGAGCCGTCTACATGCTGCGCATGAGACCTACCACTCGAGGACTGGCTAGTCTTAACAGACTGTTTGTGGGTTACCTGATCCTGTGTGGATGAAGAAGGGGACGGTGCCCCGAAGTTGGAGGGCAACCGTGTATCGAGGGAGCCTCGATGTTGAAAACCTCTTCTTACCAAATTGTTGTCAGGACCCAAGCAGGTTAGACACCGACTTCGAGGGTCTAAAAATAAAGTTGCACCGCCACAGTCTGAACATTTATTGAAGAAAGTGTCTGGCGGTTCCATGAAGGAAAAAGAAGAGGCCTAAAAGGCCTAAGAGACCGTGGGACACTATGAAGAAAAAATATCCCGTGGAAAGGGAAAATTTTTCAAGAAAAGAAAAGAAAACACCGGCGGTACCGGTGGCGTCGGGAAGACAGCTGCGACCATAAGAAAACTAAAAAATAAAAACAAGAATTTTCTGCAGTGACAGGAGGACGTATTGCCGGCTCCGCGGAAAAACGAAAACTGAGGAGAGGCAGTTGGGAAAGGCAGGAAGGCAGCACGCAGGCGTACTGGGATGCTTCCAAAAGCTCTTGATTGGACGCTGGGAAGCGTTCCCGCGCAGACTCCGTCGGTACCAACGTACCCATATGTGAAGACTCATTCCTGCTTGTTCCTGGAGATAGTATGTTGCCATCATCTAGGTGGGGCGTTATGATAGATTGGAATACTGCTCTGTAGTCATTGTGGTGGAATAGTGATCATACATGTTGGAGCGATTTCAATTTGAGGTATGCAGTGTTGGCTGACTTCTTTGATATGGGAGTGCATGTTGAGGTTCCTATCAAGGGTTATACCCAGGTATTTGACTGTCTTTTACCATGATCTCTGTGTGTTGGAGCGTGAACTTTGCTGGTGGAGTGAAGGAAGGGTCTCTTGTTACCAGTAGTGCTTTGGTCTTGCTGCTGTACACTGCTAAGTTTAGTCCTGCGAGGAAGTCCATGATGCCTGTGAAGCAGTCTGAAATGGCGGAGAAGTCCGGAGTTATAACGTTCTACATGTCCTTCCACTATCATCGGTGTATAGGTGAAAGTGCATGTTGAATTTTCTGAGCAAATTGCAAACGGGTTGAATGCCTTGCCTTAGACTGAAATGGTTGGATTTGAGGGGACCAATTTTTACTTGCAACTGTCTGAGAGATATGAGGTAAACCAGTCAATCGTGTTTTTGTGGAGGCCTATGCCACTGAGCTTTGTAAAAAGGGTGTGGTGGGAGATGGAGTCAAAAGGGGCACTAATGTCCAGGAATATCGCCACAAAGCCTTGATATGGTTTATAGAGACCCCTGATTAAGGTGTTGAAAAATGTGGTAAAGAGTATCTACACCATGCTGAGGGCAGAAACAGTGTTCCTGGGAGTCCAGGGGAGCATGAGTGCCAACGTGATCCTGGAGCTGATGTACTGCTTTTATCACTTAACAGCTAAGGATACACAGCACTATACAAGCACACAAAAAGACAGTCCCTGCTCCACAGAGCTTACAATCTAAGACAAATAAACAGAACCATGAGGGACATGGGAATCTTAAGGAAATGGTTGAAATATAAATGGGTAAAGACAGGAGGATAAGGTGTCAGGATTCAAAGGTACTCTTGAAGAGATATGTTTTTAACCTGGAAGGAGAAATTTCACTTACCGTTAATTTCCTTTCCTGGAATACTGCTAGACCAGTCCAGACAAATGGGTTGTGTCCCCCTGCCAGCAGACCTTGGAGACAGAGAATTCTACCAGAGCTCTGATAGGCTGGACTCTGGTGATATGGTCCTACCCTGTCAGACGGCTGCCTGGGTGAGAATGTTCAGTCTTGGCAAAAGCATATATCAATATGATTTGCAAGGGATTGTGGGAAATGCAGTCCATTCACACCAGACAGCTGCTCACAATAATTAGTTGTGCTTGAGTGTAAAGCCAATAAGATCTTTATTTATGGGGTTATTTCTCCCAACACAGATATGCTCGGTAGCACATAAAACAGGATACTTGCTTTCAGTGTTAAACTTAGAAAAACAAAATCAGGAAAACAGCTGAACTTGTCAGGCAATCAAAGCAAAAGAATAAAGACCTGGTTGGTAACAAACTGGTCTTTTCTGTAGGCTTTAGCTAATATTTTCTTAGCAGTGTATCAAACAAGCAAAACCCACAAAGAAGGGAAAAACTGTTCTTTTCAGGTTAACTTCTTATATCTTCATACATAGACTCAGAAGTGATTTCCTCAGAGCTCACAAGCAATTAGGTAAGGCTCAATTGCTAGCAGTTACCCAGCTGAAACCCCTTAGCTGGCTTAATTTCTACTGCATGGCTCAAAATCCTACGCAGGAGCTTTTCTGAGTAGATTAAAGAACAAGTTTGTATTTCTTTGTGATGGTCGTTGTACTTTGTAACAGTAAATTACCAAAGGAGTTTAGACAGAGAGCAATCCATATATTCACAGCCTGTATCTAAGACTTCTCCCCCTTCCTCAACAATCATCGGTTCAATATCATGAATTGGCACAGAGGAATTTCTCAATGGAGCACTTTCAGGAGAATACTCGTTTCCCTGCTGTCTTTCAAGGTTATAGCTAGGGCATAGATCAGTGTTCATACCTGAGCTTCCATTGCTGTTAGAGTTCCTCTCTAAATAGCCTGGCCAGTATGTAGTCCAGTTTTTATGTCCAGCCTTCCAATCCAGATCCCTGGACACTGGATCTCTCTTCACATACCTTCTGGCACGGGTCCTAGGGTCCCTTCCAAGTGCAGCCGTCTCCCTCACAGGTACCGTCTGGAGATTCCTGGCCCTGCAGCACCACTCCTCTGGCTTCCCCCAGTCCAATGGTGTATGCTTGCCTTTTGAATGCCTTCCAGTATACGTACTGCTATGGACTCCTTTAGACCTCCCAAATGCTTTTCTCTTCTTTCTTCCAAAGGGTTTCTTGCCCTCTCTGTCTGTCCGCTCTGGCTTCTGCTTCTGATGATCCTCCAGATGATGAAGACGTCCAAGCTGAGAATATCCAAGCTGATTCTGAGGATAATTCTCTGTAGAATAAACTCTACCTTTATTCTGCTTAGATGAGTGCTCCACCCTAGCACAGCACAGCTGTGCTGAATCAGGCCCTGCCCTTTGAGATGAGTGCTTGGGGATTACCTCATAGCCCTCCTGATTGAACACACGTTTCCCCACTTCAGCTCCTCTAATGGCTGTTGGAAACCTGGTACATTCTGGGACTGGTAGTCTTTTATGGAAATATTCTGTTTTCTCATTTCTACCAGAACTGACAGGTTGCTTGTTCAGAGTCACTTCACCTTTACTATAGCTCCTTCCTGAGCTATGATAAGCTTCCTTATCACAACCCCTAGGGGTCTCCCTCAGTATTGTCTGTAAAGCGAACCCAAACATGTAACGCAACTAAACCATAAGACCACACATAGTGGATGTTTAATTCAACTATGTACAAGGGAGCTGAAAGTATCCCCAGAACTGAAGGCTGCTAAGACCGATAACGCAGCCATCGGCCCCCCCATGGTGAGGCATACTGACAAGGAAGTAACAGAGGCCAGTGGCTTCACCGCACTAGCAGCACCATAACTGACAGCAGGGTGGGTCCTGGACTGGTCTAGCAGTATTCCAGGAAAGGAAATTAACGGTAAGTGAAATTTCTCCTTCCACGACATACTGCTAGACCAGTCCAGACAAACGGACAGTACCCAAGCTACCTGCTTTCAAGGGGGGGTCAATGCCAACGACAGCACTGCAGCTCCAAACTGACCCTCCTGCCAAGCGTGAACGACCAATAACTATGTTATGCTTCCTGTTTCATAACCTGTACATAGGTTTTAAAAAAGTGTTATTGTTAACGTTAAAAATATGTTCCATGTAACAAAACGTGTATATAGTTAAAACATGTTCCATGTAAAATATACGGAAGTACGTTAATTTTTGTTCAATGTAAACCGCCCCTGATTTCTGGAAGGGGCGGTATAGAAGAAACTGTTAAATAAATAGTGACGGACAAACGTGGACAACGACGACCAAGTCACCGCCCGGCAAATGTCGAAAGGGGCTACTTGAGACCGCTCGGCCCAAGACGAAGCCTGAGCCCGAGTGGAGTGAGCTCGGAGCCCTGCTGGAACCTGCTTGCCTTGCAGTATATAAGCTGCCTCAATAGCTCCTCGCAACCATCTAGAAATGGTGGATTTGGAGGCTGCAGACCCCCATCGAGGGCCCGCAAACAGGACAAAAAAATGATCGGTCTTACGGAAGGCGTTCGTGATCTTAAGATACCGATAAAGCACTCTCTTCAGGTCCACAGCACGTGACTTGACGAAGGTGACTGGAACACTGCTCTCTTTCAAAGGTAGGCAAGAAAAGAGGCTGGTTGACATGAAACGGGGGTAAGCACCTTAGGTAAAAGAGTAGTTACTCACCTGTAACAGGTGTTCTCCAGGAGCAGCAGGAATCAGTCCTCACATACGGGTGACGCCGGCGCCAACGGAACCCTCGTGCGGAGCATTTCCCCAGCTTTCAAAGAAAGCCTTTGGGAATTGCAGTGCGCATGCGCGGTCTCCTTCCCGCCCAAGGGTGCCATCTTGCTCAGTCTGATGACATAGCTAAAAGACAGCAAAAATTAGCAAAAATAAATCATATGACTGCAACTCCAAGGGGAGGAGGGAGGGTTGTGAGGACTGATTCCTGCTGCTCCTGGAGAACATATGTTACAGGTGAGTAACTACTCTTTCTCCAGGACCAAGCAGGAAGTCAGTCCTCACATATGGGACTCCCAAGCTTAAGGCTACCGGAGACCCCAAGCGAAAAAATGAGCTCCCTCGAGCTCGTCAGCACAGAAGGAAGGAATCTTCTCTGAGAACACCCCCGACCGGTAGCCCAACATCAGGGCCGGAGGGTAGGAGTTGCCCAAACCCCAAAGAGATTATGGAGTATTGCCTGTCCGAAAGCACTGTCCCTGTGGGACTCCCTCTCAAGGCAGTAATGGGCCGCAAAAGTCTGGCTTGAAGACCAAGTAGCGGCCCGGCAGATGTCTGCCAACGGAACAGAGCGGAGATGAGACACTGACGCAGCCTTCACCCTGACACAATGAGCCGTGACTCGACCCTCCAACGAGAGGCCGGCTGCCCCATAAGCCCAAGCGATACAGTCAGCGACCCACATGGACAACGTACGCTTGGAGACAGGTAGCCCCAACCTATTGGGGTCAAAAGAAACGAAAAGCTGAACAGCCTTCCGATGCTCCCGCGTACGGTAAAGGTAGAAGGATAACGCCCTCCTACAGTTCAGGGTATGCAAGACCAGCTCAGCCTGGTTGGCATGCGGCCTGGGAAAGAAAGTCGGAAGAAACACCTCCTGATTGAGGTGAAAAGGTGAGACAACCTTAGGAAGAAACTTAGGGTGAGTCCGTAGGACTACCCTATTCCTGTAGAACCTAGTGTAAGGAGGATCAGACACTAGTGCCTGCAGTTCACTCACTCGCCTAGCAGAGGTGAGAGCTACCAGAAATAAAGTTTTCCAGGAGAGAAAACGGAGAGGGCAGGTAGCCATAGGTTCAAAAGGCGGACAAGTAAGCCGCTGTAAGACCACATTCAGATCCCACTCAGGGGCCGGTGGACGCAAAGGAGGCTTAAGCAGAAGGCGGCCTCTGAGGAAACGAGCCACCAAAGGGTGGTTGGAAAGAGGCCTGCCGTCCACCGGCGAGTGGTGTGCTGAGAGAGCACTAAGGTGAACTCGGACAGAATTAGACTTAAGGCCCAGATTGGAGAGGTAGAGCAAATATTGCAACACTACCGCTACCAAGCATGAGAAGGGATTCTCACTGTGCTGAGCACACCATGCGGAGAATCTACGCCACTTAAGAGCGTAGGATTTCCTGGTGGATTGATGCCGAGAGGCCAAGACTACATCTTCCACCTCTCGAGATAGTAGTAGGGGAGCTAGGACTACCCTTTCAGCAGCCAGGCCAACAGATGAAGGGACTAGAGGTTGGGGTGCAAGAGAGTCCCCTGATCCTGAGACAGGAGATCGTGTTGAAACCCCAGAGGAAGAGGTGTGTCCACCGCCAGTTGTAGCAGAAGCGGGAACCACGGTTGCCTCGGCCACCTGGGGGCTATGAGAATCAACGAAGCCCCGTCCCTGAGGACCTTGAACAGCGTTCTGGACACTAGTGGTGTGGGAGGAAACGCATACAGTAGGCCTGTGGACCACGAGATCAGAAACGCATCTGCTGCTACTCTGAGAGGATGCGGTTGTCTGGAGCAAAATCTCGGGAGTTGCCGGTTCAGAGGACTGGCGAAAAGGTCCATGGTGGGGAGCCCCACTTGAGAAAGACCTGCTGAACCACCAATGGGTTCAATCTCCATTCGTGTGGTTGCAGGAGCCGGCTCAGTCTGTCTGCCAGGCAATTTTCCTGACCTGGGAGGTAGACAGCCTTGAGAAGGATTCCGTGATTGACAGCCCAAGAGCACAGTCGCTGTGCCTCCTGACAAAGGAGGAAGGAGCCTGTGCCTCCTTTTTTGTTCACATAGAACATGGCAACTTGATTGTCCGTCTGGACCAATACAGACTGGTGAGCGGCGAGGTGGGAGAAGGCTCTCAGAGCTAGGCATATCGCCCGCAGTTCCAGGAAGTTTATCTGTTGAGTAGCCTCCCAAGGGGTCCAGAGACCCTGAGTACATGTCCCTTGGCAATGTGCTCCCCAACCGAGAAGAGAGGCATCGGTTGTCAGCACCTGAGTATGCGGAGGGGATTGAAAAAACACTCCGAGCACCAGATTCGGAAGATGAAGCCACCATTGCAGAGAGGAGACCAGGAGGTCGGAGATCCTCCCTGAGTCCGCTAGGCCCCCTGTGGCTTGATGCCACTGAGTGCGAAGACTCCACTGAGCAGGTCGCATGTGCAGGCGGGCATTGGGGGTGACATGAACCGTGGAAGCCATATGGCCAAGTAGTCTCAGGAATTGCCTGGCAGAGACCAGGGAATTGCTGCGAAACTGGCTGGCCAGATCCATTAGCCTGTGGGCCCTGTCCAGAGGCAGAAAAGCCTTTGCTTGAAGAGTGTCTAGTCTGGCCCCTATGAACTCTAAGTTCTGGGATGGGAGCAAAGTGGACTTTGCGAAGTTTACAACAAACCCCAAGTGCTGAAGCAGAGCCACAGTGCGAAGGGTGGCCTGGTTGGCCTCTTGGGAAGATTGGCCCCTTATGAGCCAGTCGTCCAGGTACGGAAACACAAAGAGACCCTGAAGCCTCAGGTAGGCCGCCACCACTGCCAGGCACTTGGTGAAGACCCTGGGAGTGTAGGACAAGTCGAAGGGTAGTACTCTGTACTGATAGTGGTTTCCTCCCACAACAAACCTGAGATACTGTCTGTGGTCTCGATGGATAAGGATGTGAGTATACGCATCCTTCAGATCTAAGGAGCATAGCCAGTCTCCCTGCTGGAGGTAGGGCAGCAGGATACCAAGGGTAAGCATCTTGAACTTTTCCCTCTCCAGGAACTTGCTGAGTTTTCGCAAGTCTAGGATGGGTCTGAGGCCTCCTGTTCTTTTTGGTACCAGAAAGTACCTGGAATAAAAGCCTTGACCTCTCAGGTGGTGGGGCACCGGTTCCACAGCCTGATCCTTTAGCAGACTTGCTAACTCCTGAAGGAGTAGGTCCCTGTGCAGAGGGGGTCTTGGAGGCTCCCCTGGAAAATAGGAGGGAGGTACCTGGTGAAAATGGAGAAGATAGCCCTTTTGGACTATATGAAGAACCCAGGTATCTGAAGTGACAGCTGACCACCTGTGGGCAAAGTGGGCCAACCGGCCTCCTGTGCTGAGAGAAGCCAGCTGAGGAGAAGAGGCTATGCTGTTTGAGTCAAAAACCCCCACCCTGCTGAGCAGGGGCCGGTGTAGATGGCTTGGGGGCCTTCTGCCTACGGGGCCCTTGACCCTGCCCCTTGGCCTGCTGACCCTGTTGGGGAGCTGCAGAGGCCTGATAATGAGGGTATTGTTTATAGGCAGACGACTTCCTAGGGTAAAAGGACTTTTTTCCCCGAGCCCTTCTTCTGAGAAGGGGGCAGAGGTTTTCCTGGAAAGCCTAGTCCTGGTCAGAGCCTCGGTCTCGAGTTCTGCAGCCTTTTCAGCCATGGGCTTGCCAAAGAGGTTTTCACCCCGGCAGGGGACATCGACCAACTTGTCCTGGACCCATGGCTCGAGGTCGGATGACTGTAGCCAAGCCTGTCGGCGGGCACCGATGCCGGCCCCGGCTACTCGGGCCGAAACCTCGAAGCCATCGTAGGCTGCTCGAGAGATAAACTTCAAGCACTCTCGAATACCGGTGGACAAGGCTTGGAACCTCTGCAAAGGTTCCTCGGAGAGACCAGCAGAGAACCTGGCAATCTCCTTTGCCAGGTCTCGGAGGTACATGCCCATGTAGAGCTGGTAAGTCTGGACACGGCAAGCAAGCATAGAGCCCTGGAAGCACTTCTTACCGAGGGCATCCAGGTTCCGGGAGGCACCGAGGAGTGCATCTTCTGACTTTTCAGTCGATGCATGGCCGATTCCACAACCATGGAGTGGTGCGGTAATTGCGCCTTTTGGAACCCGGGGCTCTTGCGGACTCGATAAATGGAATCGACCCGCTTGCTTAACACCGGCGTCGAGGCCGGGGTCTCCCACATGCGGAAGAGCAGCCGCTCCAGCATCGGAGGAACCGGAAAGCGTAGTTACTCACCTGTAACAGGTGTTCTCCAGGAGCAGCAGGAATCAGTCCTCACATATGGGTGACGTCGGCGCCGACGGAGCCCTCGCGGAGCAATTTTCCCCAGCTTTCAAAGAAAGCCTTTGGGAATTGCAGCGCGCATGCGCGGTCCCCTTCCCGCCCAAAGGTGCCATCTTGGCCAGTCTGATGACATAGCGAAAAGACAGCAAAAAATTTGCAAAACTAAATCATATGACTGCAACTCCACGGGGAGGAGGGAGGGTTGTGAGGACTGATTCCTGCTGCTCCTGGAGAACACCTGTTACAGGTGAGTAACTACGCTTTCTCCAGGACCAAGCAGGAAGTCAGTCCTCACATATGGGACTCCCAAGCTTAAGGCTACCGGAGACCCTAAGCACAAAAATGAGCTCCCTCTAGCTCAGCAGCACAGAAGGAAGGAATCTTCGCTGACTAATCTCCAACCGGTAGCCCAACATCCGGGATGGAGGGTAGGAGTTGCTTAAACCTCGAAGAGATTACGGAGGACTGCCTGTCCGAAAGCACTGTCCCTGCGGGACTCCCTCTCGAGGCAGTAATGGGTTGCAAAAGTCTGGCTCGAAGACCAAGTAGCGGCCCGGCAGATCTCTGCCAATGGAACAGAGCGGAGGTAAGCCACTGACGCAGCCTTCGCCCGAACACGATGAGCCGTGACTCGACTTTCCAACGAGAGGCCGGCCGCCCCATAGGTCCAAGCGATACAGTCAGCTACCCAGATGGACAGAGTACGCTTGGAGACAGGAAGCCCTAATTTATTAGGGTCGTTAGACAGGAAGAGCTGAACAGTCTTACGGTGCTCCCGCGTACGATCAAGGTAGAAGTCAAGTGCCCTTCTACAGTCCAGGGTATGCAAGACCATCTCAGCTCGGCTGGAGTGTGGCCTGGGAAAGAAGGTCGGAAGCACCACCTCCTGATTGATGTGAAAAGGGGAAACCACTTTTGGAAGAAACTTAGGGTGAGTCCGCAGGACTACCCTGTTCTTGTAGAACCTAGTGTAAGGGGGATCAGACACTAGGGCCTGCAGTTCACTAACGCGTCTAGCGGAAGTGAGGGCTACCAGGAACAAGGTTTTCCAAGAAAGAAAACGGAGAGGACAGGTAGCCATGGGTTCAAAAGGCGGACAGGTGATCCGCTGCAAAACCACGTTCAGGTCCCAGTCGGGGGCTGGGGGGCGCAAAGGCGGCTTAAGGAGAAGGAGACCTCGGGAGAACCGTGCCACGAGAGGATGGCCGGAAAGAGGTCTGCCTTCCACCGGCACATGATGTGCCGAAATAGCACTGAGGTGAACCTTGACCGAGTTGGACTTCAGTCAAAGATTGGAGAGGGAAAGCAAGTACTGCAAGACCACCGACACCAAGCAGGAGAAGGGGTCCTAAGACTGTTGAGTACACCAGGTGGAGAAGCAACGCCATTTAAGGGCGTAGGATTTCCGGGTAGAGGGTCGCCTGGAAGCTAGCACGACCTCTTCCACCTCAGGAGGCAGCAGGAGGGGAGCAAGGACTACCCTTTCAGCAGCCAGGCCATCAGATGAAGAGACCTGAGGTTGGGGTGTAGGAGAGACCCCTGATCCTGGTCAGGAGATCGGGTTGAAACCCCAGAGGCAACGGAGTATCTACCGCCAGTTGCATCAGATGTGGGAACCACGGTTGCCTGGGCCACCGGGGAGCTATCAGGATCAGCGAAGCCTTGTCCTGGAGAACCTTGAAAAGTGTTCGAGACACCAGCGACATGGGAGGAAAGGCATACAGAAGGCCCGTGGACCATGAGAGCAGAAAAGCATCAGCCGCTACTCGGAGGGGATGCGGTTCCCGAGAGCAGAACCGAGGAAGTTGCCTGTTCAGAGGACTGGCAAAGAGATCCAGCGTGGGGAGGCCCCACTGGAGAAAGATCCTTTGGACCACCAACGGGTCCAATCTCCACTCGTGTGGTTGGAGGATTCTGCTCAGTTTGTCTGCCAGGTAATTTTCTTGACCTGGGAGGTAGACAGCTCGGAGGAGGATCCCTCGACTGACGGCCGAAGCGCAGAGCTTTTGTGCTTCCCGACAGAGAAGGAAGGAGCCCGTGCCCCCTTGTTTGTTCACGTAGAACATGGCCACTTGATTGTCCGTCTGGACGAGGACGGACTGGCGAGCAGTAAGGTGGGAGAAGGCCCGGAGAGCCAGGCGGATCGCTCTGAGCTCCAGGAAGTTGATCTGCTGGGCAGATTCCCACGGGGTCCAGAGACCCTGAGTACATGTCCCTTGGCAATGTGCTCCCCAACCCATGAGAGAAGCGTCGGTCGTCAGTACCTGAACAGGCAGAGGAGACTGAAAGGGCATTCCGAGCACTAGGTTGGGCAGATGAAGCCACCACCGCAGAGAAGAGATCAGCGGGCTGGAGATTCGTACTGAGTCCGCTAGTCTCCCCGAGGCCTGACGCCATTGTGAGCGAAGGCACCATTGAGCAGGCCGCATATTCAGGTGGGCATTGGGGGTCACATGGACCGTGGAAGCCATGTGGCCGAGCATTTTCAGAAAGTGCCTGGCCGAGACCCGGCAATGGCTGTGAAAGCGGCTGGCGAGAGCCATGAGCCGTTGCGCCCCGTCGAGCGGCAGAAAGGCTCGCGCTTGAAGCGTGTTTAACCTGGCGCCGATGAACTCGAGATCCTGAGAGGGGAGCAAAGTGGACTTTTCGAAGTTTATGACAAAGCCCAAGTACTGGAGCAGAGCCACAGTACGTTGCGTGGCGTGAGTGGCCTCCGTGGAGGACGGTGCTGATGAGCCAGTCGTCTAGGTAAGGGAAGACAAAGAGGCCTTGAAGCCGGAGATGAGCCGCCACCACTGCGAGACATTTTGTGAAGACTCGTGGTGCGGAGGATAGGCCAAAGGGCAGTACCCTGTACTGGTAATGATTGCCTGCCACCACAAACCTTAGGTACTGTCGGTGGCTTGGGTGGATGAGGATGTGAGTGTAGGCATCCTTTAGATCCAAGGAGCATAGCCAATCTCCCTGCCGGAGGTAGGGCAGCAGGATTCCAAGGGTAAGCATCTTGAACTTCTCCCTTTCCAGGAACTGGTTGAGGTTCCGCAAGTCCAGGATGGGTCTGAGGCCTCCAGTTCGGTACCAGGAAGTACCTGGAATAAAAGCCTTGACCTCTCAGGTGGTGGGGCACCGGTTCCACCGCCTGTTCCTGAAGACTTGCCAACTCTTGAAGGAGTAAGTCCCGATGAAGAGGGGGTCGCAGAGTCTCCCCTGGAAAGCAGGGGGGAGGTACCTGGTGGAAGTGTAGAAGATAGCCCTCTCGGACTATGTGGAGCACCCAGGTATCTGACGTGACGTTGGACCACCTGTGGGCAAAGTGGACCAGCCGGCCTCCCGTGCTGAGAGGAACCAGCGGAGGGGGAGAGGCTATGCTGAAAGAGTCAAAAACTCCCACCCTGCGGAGCAGGGGCCGGTGGCGCAGGCTTGGGGGCTTGCTGCCTACGGGACCCGTTACCCCATCCCTTGGCCTGCTGGCCCTGTTGGGGAGCGACGGAGGCCTGATAATGAGGGTAGTGTTTATAGGCAGCCGTCTTCCTCGGGTAAAAGGGCTTTTTCCCCGAGCCCTTCTTCTTCTGGGAAGGGGCAGAGGTTTTCCTGGAGAGCCGAGCCCTGGTGAGAGTCTCCGTCTCGAGTTGCGCAGCCTTCTCGTCCATAGGTTTGCCAAAGAGGTTTTCACCTCTGCAGGGGACATCGACCAACTTGTCCTGCACCCAGGGCTCGAGGTCGGATGACTGAAGCCAAGCCTGTCGGCGGGCCCCGATGCCGGCTGCGGCTACTCGAGCCGATGCCTCAAAGCCATCATAGGCTGCTCGAGAGATAAACTTTGAGCACTCTCGAATACCAGTGGACAAGGCCAGGAACCTCCGCAAAGGTTCCTCGGAGAGACCAGCAGAGAATCCGGCTATCTCCTTAGCCAGGTCCCTGAGATACATGCCCATGTAGAGCTGGTAAGTCTGGACCCGACAAGCAAGCATAGAGCCCTGGAAACACTTCTTACCGATGCCATCCAGGCTGCGGGCTTCCCTGCCGGGAGGCACCGAGGAGTGCATCTTCTGGCTCTTGAGCCTATGCATGGCCGATTCCACCACCATGGAATGGTGCGGTAGCTGTGCTTTTTGGAAGCCAGGGCTCTTGCGGACTCGATATATGGCATCGACCCGCTTGCTTAATACCGGCGACGACGCCGGGCTCTCCCACATGCGGAAGAGAAGTCGTTCCAGCATCGGAGGAACCGGTACAGTAAAATGCTCCTTTGCAGGAGAGTCATACTGGAGGGCATCGAGCTCTTCGGCTCGAGGCTCCTCCTTGGGATCCGCAGGGAAGGCCAAGGCCTTGGCCATATCCCTCACGAAGTCCGAGAACCGGGCATCCTCCGGAGGGGACTGTCTCCGAGGTTCGGACTCGGGGGAGTCCGAAGGAATACACCGAGTCCGAAAAGAATCAGGTGACTCTTCCACCTCGGATTCCCAGGCGGACTCCTCGGAGGAGGAGTTGAGCGGCTCTGGCCGGGCGGGCGCAGACGCCGTCCGCCCCGACGCCGAGGGAGTCGGCGTCGATGACCGCGGCCCCGAACGGGAGGACAAAGGGGACCTCGACCGAGGATCGACTCGAGCCCGCATGGACTCGAGGATCGGCTCGGTCTCCGGGGTCGACTTAGACGTCGACGTCCCGGCGGTCAGGGCAGAAGCGCCAGCGAGGCCGGCGATCAATGCCCGCTGCTGGTCCATGAAGGCAGCTAGGCTGCTCTCCAAGGCCGTCAACCTGAGTCCGAACTCAGGAGACCCAGCAGCCCCCGACTCGGACCCCTCGGAGGCGAGTCCACGAGGACAACAGAACTTACGTGAGCAGACGAGTCCATCTCGAGACGAGGCTGCTTGGACGGCCGCTCCAGCTCCAAAGACCCGGGACGACTATCGGGGCTATGCGACCTGGCCCTCGCGGAGCCAGGAGCGTCCACCGACGCCGTCCTCTCGGGTTTCTTCCTCCGATGATGTTCCCGGGAAGGAGACCCCCTCTCAGAGGAGCTCCGACGGTGTTCAGAGCCAGATTCCCTGGACACCGACGCCTCTGACGAGGTCCGGGTACGGCTGGGGTCAGAGAAGATTCTCTCCCTCTGATGCTGCCGACTCCGCAAGGATTTGGCGGACATCTTGCCACAGGCCCCACAGATCATTTCTTCATGATCTGGGCCCAGGCAGCGGAGGCAGCAATCATGTGTGTCGGTAAGAGACATAAGTTTCTTACACTTAACACACTTCTTAAAACCACTGGCGGCCATCGGGGGAAAAAGGGCCCCTGCGAGGTCGAACGTTCGTGCCGCCAGGGAAAAGTGAAAAAAGCGAATTTGTCACTAAGGACAGAAAAAACCGAAATGAAGGGGAGGCCTCGCAACCGGCGTCGTGAGGCCGGACGGAAAAAGGACCGGCGTCGAACCGAAGAAATAAGAATAAAATAATAAAGAAAATCAACTTTTCAGCGGTGACTGGTAGACAACGTCTGTAGGGCTCCGCGGAAAAAAGAAGACTGGCCAAGATGGCACCTTTGGGCGGGAAGGGGACCGCGCATGCTGTGATGCAGCGGACCCTCTTGCAGAAGAAAAAATAGTTTTAAATTTAGAAAAAAACAGGTTTCAGATGCAATATCCTGAAGGTCCACATAGAGGGAGCAGGAGAGCCAGCATAGATTCAGAAGAACCACGCCTCTATGGGCAGGACTTAGGCCCAGTCAGTTCCGATTTAAGGAGAGGCAGTCCTGAATCAAGCAGAGCAGTCAAGGAAGGAGCAGTCAAGGAAAGACAAGCCCAGAGAGCACTCAAGGAGAGAGATGTTCCAACATCCAGCTTGAGAGAGAGCCCTATCCAGGGAGTAGGGCTAAGACACAGCCTGAGAGAAAGACATGCGAGAAATGACGTGGAGGAAAGACCTCCAGTGAAAAGATATCCAGGAGAAAGATATCCAGCTGAAAAAGATATCCAAGGAGAGAAAGGTACTCAGAGAGATACCTATAGAAGTAACTGGAGAGAAAAGTGGAGAACTCAGAGGCCTGGTGAGCAGGGAGAAGCTGCAAGGGCGCGGCCACCAGACAACAGCCACAAGAGTGGAAGCAAAGGCCGATGGCAACAGCTGCAGCCTTGGCTCAGAGGGGTTTCTCCACACACTAAGGAAAGAGACACTGTGGGAATACTTGGGCCAGCAAGAGTTGGAGGATAACCCGACTAGGCCTCAAGCCTTCCCTGGAAAAGACAGAAGAAAGCTCAAAGGTAAAGCAGCCATTTCTTGTGATTGTTTGCTTAGGCCTAGCACAGAAGAAAGCCAGAGGAAAGTTTATCTGTATAACAATGATACTTATAAGCAGAGATTAACAGATAATTTCCCTAAGAAGAAAACTGCCAGTACTAAATGTTGTGACAAGAGTGCTTTTAAAACTATAGCGGATGAACAGCCATTGTTCTATCCTGTAGCCAGAAGCCGACACCCTAAGCTAACAAACACTGGAAAACTGTATGGCATGTTTTTAAAAAGCCAGGACTCAGCCCTACCGAAGCTTCAGACTCAGAGCCATCTGATATGGAATGGATGCCAGTGGAATCTGGGGGTGAGGAGGCTGAGGAACCTATGGAATGTACATATTGTACAGCAGTGAAGCTATAGCCTGTTTGGGAGTTCAATGAATGCATAAAGTGAATGCAGGATTCATCTTACTTTTAGTTACTGTGAAGTTAACAGTTGTTACTTTGACCGTTTTTGTATGCGTTGAACCTGATGTAAAGACTGATACAATCCTGTGGCTTTCCAAAGCCGTATGTTTTGAACCATTTTTGCGTAAAGGAGAAATAAAGCCTTTTTTCTTTTTCCCTCCACTTTGGTGTGAAGTTACTCTTTTGGGAAGTTGGTAACGAGGTCGACACAAAGGACCACTACCTTTGACCCTCGCACCTGGCCAACCCCAATACCCCTAATCTTGTGCGCTCCCCAGCTCTTCGGTGGAAACACTACGCCGCCACCAGAGGGGGCTGCGGGGGACAATGCGCGCTGCAATTCCCAAAGGCTTTCTTTGAAAGCTGGGGAAAATTGCTCCGCGAGGGCTCCGTCGGCGCCGACGTCACCCATATGTGAGGACTGACTTCCTGCTTGGTCCTGGAGAACAGTAAAGGCCTCCTTCGGGGGAGAGTCATACTGGAGGGCCTCGAGCTCCTCAGCTCGAGGCTCCTCCTCGGGATCTGTGGGGAAGGCCAAGGCCTTGGCCATATCCCGCACGAAGTCCGAGAACCGGGTATCCTCTGGTGGGGATCGTCTGAGGTTCGGACTTGGGTGAGTCCGATGGGACACATCGAGTCCGATGGGTTTCGGGTGACTCTTTGTCCTCCGTCTCCCAGCCCGACTCCTCGGAGGAAGAATCGAGCGGCTCCGGTCGGGCGGGCACCGATGCCCTCTGCCCCGACGCCAAGGGTATCGGCGTCGATGACCTCGGCCCCGAACGGGAGGTCGAGGGAGACCGTGGCCGAGGATCCACTCGAGCCCGCATGGACTCGAGGATCGGCTCGGCCTCCGGGGTCGACTTAGACGTCAAGGTCCCGGTGGTCGGGGCAGATGCACCAGTGAGACCGGCGATCAATGCCCGCTGCTGTTCCATGAAGGCAGCGAAGCTGCTCTCCAAGGCCATCAACCTGAGTCTGAGCTCAGGAGACCCAGCAGCCCCAGACTCGGGCACCGACGGCGTCGGGCCCGACGTCGGCTCCCTCGGAGGAGAGTCCACGAGGACAACAGCACTTACGTGTCCAGGAGACTCCATCTCAACACGAGGATGCTTAGCAGGCCTCTCCGACTCCAAAGACCCAGGGCGGCTATCGGGGCTATGCGACCTGGCCCTCGAGGAACCAGGAGCGTCCACCGACGCCGCCCTCGCGGGTTTCTTCATCCTGCGATGTTCCCGCGAAGGAGACCCCCGCTCAGAGGAACCCCGACGCTGCTCGGGGCCGGAGTCCCGAGACGTCGAGGCCTCTGACGAGGTCCGGGCCCGGCCAGACGCGGAGTCAGAAAAAATTTGATCCTTCTGGTGCTGCAGACTCAACGCCTTTGAGGACATTTTGCCACACGGACCACAGATCATCGGGTCATGATCGGGTCCGAGGCAACGGAGGCAGCAGTCATGTGTGTCGGTAAGAGGCATAGGTTTCTTACACCGATCACACTTCTTAAACCCGCTGGTAGCCATCGGGGGAAAAAGGGCCCTTGCTAGGTCAAAAGACCGGGCTGCCAGGGAAAAAAGAAAAAAGGCGCGAACGCCAGTCACAAAGGACAAAAACCGAAAGAGAGAAAAGGACTCGATACCAGCGTATCGGTCCGAGCGGGAAAAGGATCCGGCGTTGAACTGGAGAAAAATAGGGAAAATCAACTTTTTCCTCGGAGAAAAACGAACTACGTCCGTCGGGCTCCACGGAAAAAAGACGACTGAGCAAGATGGCACCCTTGGGCGGGAAGGGGACTGCGCATGCGCGCTGCAATTCCCAAAGGCTTTCTTTGAAAGCTGGGGAAATGCTCCGCACGAGGGCTCCGTCGGCGCCGACGTCACCCATATGTGAGGACTGACTTCCTGCTTGGTCCTGGAGAAAAGGATGGAACAGTTCGAAGAGAAACTCCCGCCGAAGAAAACGAGAGATAGGGGTCTCGACAAGAGAGAGCCTGAAGTTCGGAAATCAGACGTGCCAAGGTTATGGCCACTAGGAAAACTGTCTTTAGCGTTAAATCCTTAAGGGAACATGCCTTCAGGGGCTCAAAGGGAGGAGCAACAAGGGCACGGAGAACGAGAGCGAGATCCCAAGAAGGAACTAAATGACGTATCAGGGGCCGTAATGTCTGAACGCCTTTAAGAAAACGCGAAACGTCCACATGCGAGGCGAGAGAACGCCCCGCTATCAGCCCTCGAAAACAAGTTAGCGCGGCAACCTGCACGCGCAAGGTCCCGAGCGCCAGACCCTTATCTAGACCGGCCTGCAGAAAGGAAAGAATATCCGGGATGTTGCAACGCCAGGGCGAGATGTGACGTAGCGAACACCAAGTGTCAAAGACCGCCATGCCTTAAGCATTGTCGCCACCACACTCGACGAATATCCCTTCTGAACTAACCTGCGGCATTCAAGAGCCAGGCCGTAAGCGAGTAAGGAGTCGGGTTTCCCATTTCCACCGGCCCTTGGAGCAGGAGCCCTGGGAATGCTCCCAGGCGTAGAGGAGATACCCGAGACAGCCGGACGAGATGCGCATACCACGGTCTGCGAAGCCAATCCGGTGCCACCAGGATCACCGGGCTGTGATGCTCCCTGACTCTTTGGAGAATCTTGTCGATCATGGACCAGGGAGGAAAGACATACAGGAGGAGATGGGTTGGCCACGCTTGAGACAGTGTATCTGTCCCGTGCGACCCATTGTCTCTCCAACGGCTGAAGTAGATCGGTGCCTTGGTATTCTGCACCGTAGCCATGAGATCCATTGCCGGTAGACCCTATCGTCGAACAATGCACTGAAAGGACTCTGGCGCCAGAGCCCACTCCCCCGGATCCAGAGCATATTGGCTGAGGAAATCGGCTTTTACATTGTCTACCCCCGCGATGTGTTGCGCCGAGATCGTCTGCAGATGCCTCTCCACCCACGGAAGGAGAAGACTCATTTCCTTCGATACACCTGGACATTTCGTGCCCCCTTGGCGGTTGAGGTATGCCACTGTCGTAGAGTTGTCGGACAGAATTCGAACCACCTGACTCCGCAGAAGAGGCTGAAACTTTCACAAGGCTAAGCGCACCGCTCGCGTCTCAAGGTGACTGATGGACCACCGGGCCTCCCGAGGAGACCAAATCCCCTGCGCTGAGTGCGAACCGCAATGCGCTCCCCAACCAGAGAGACTGGCGTCCGTCGTTACCAACACCTAGCATGGAGTCTCCAAGGGAACCCCTCGAAGGAGACAAGACTGCGGGGCCGGAGCCACCAATGGAGGCAAAGTCTCACCGCCAGTAGTAGAGGCAACCGAACTTGATAATCCTCTGGACACCATGCTCGAGGCGAGACCTACGTTAGGAGACTGCGAACTTGAGATGTCAACTTGAGGAATCGAGGCATTGACAAAAAGACCCGACCTAAGGCTGTATCAAATCAAGCCCCCAAAAAATTTGATCTCCTGGGACGGCTGAAGACAACTCTTGTCGCGGTTGATTACCCAGGCGAGGCTTTCGAGAAAGGCAACAACCACCGAGACTGTGCTGCAAGCCTCGGGGAGAGAGTCTGCGCGAATGAGCCAGACGTCCAGATAAGGATGAACTCTGATGCCGCGGCTGCGTAAGGCCGCAGCTACTACCACCATTACCTTGGAGAAGGTTTAAGGCACCGAAGCTAGACCGAAGGGCATCGCACGAAATTGGAAATGTTGACTGAGTACCGTGAATCGAACGAGTCGCTGATGCCCCTCTCGAATGGGAATGTGAAGAATGCTTCTGCGAGATTGAGGGAAGCTAGAATTCCCCCTTGCGTACCGCTTGAATAACGGATCGCAGAGTCTCCATTCGAAAGTGTGGTACCCGCAGACTGCGATTGACACCTTTGAGATCCAAGATAGGACGAAAGGAGCCGTCTTTTTTTTTTGGCACCACAAAACAGACAGAGTAACGGCCTAGCCCTCTTTCCAACGGTGGAACTGGATGAATGGCAGCTAAACGCTGGAGTCTTTGAACGAATCAACATCCGCTGCCCATTGACACAGCCAGGGCCATCTCCGAGCTACTGTCACCGGTGCTACGGAGCGAGCTGACAGCCACAAGAGAAGGCCTCTGCCAGGAATGCAGCGATGGATTCTAAACGAGCCAACTCGGGATCACCTGGAAGCTGCTGAATCCATCTAAGGGAGGCCTGTGCTGCTAGACCTGTGCACACCCCTGCTTGAAGGGAAAGAGCGGACAACGAAAAGCCCGTCTTTAGCAGACTCTCAACTTTTTTTGGTCTTGCTGGTCACGGAGTGCCGCTCCACCCTCAACCGGAATTGTGGTATGCTTGGTGACCCCGGTCACTAACGCATCAACTTTCAGGTACGTCAGCCAACGTTCAAGTCAGAAGGAGACCAAGGGTATAACTGACCAATACCGCGTTCCGTACGTAGAGAGGACTCTGGAGAGTCCCACTCTCGAGATACCATATGCTGTAACTCGGCTGGAAAGGAAAAAGCTTTGGAAGGCTTACGAATGCCCTGTAAAATGGGATCCGGCTGCAACAGGGTTTGAGAACTCTGTGGATCAGGCGTGTCGACTAGGCGTAGCGACTCCATCACCTGTGTGATTAGGGCCGGCAACTCCTCTTTCCGAAAAGTCTGATATCTTGAGAGCCCTCGTGAACTGTCAGCGAAGAATCAGACGGAGAATATTCCCCATCTTCTTTCTCCAATGAGTCAGGGCTCACCTCCGACGATTTAAAGTCTTCTGGAATATCCGTAGTGTCCCGCAAGCCACATGTAACGTTCCTGGAAGGAAGTACTGCTTTAAGGTCTGAGGACTTTCGGGACCGCTTGCGAGACCCCACCATATCCTTGTGTGCTACCGGGCGGGTGCTGGAGGTATACCAAAAGACTCAGAACGCCACAGGTGCCACGCCTGGCGGAAGAGCGTCAGGAACTCACTGTCAGCCAAGGCTGCCATGGCTTCCAGCGGCTGTGGAAGCAAAATGGGAGCTGACTGAGTCCTTTCTGCAGGAAGATCCTGTTTCAGGGGCTCTAAGGAGGGATGAGTTAAGGCGCTGATGTCCCCAGCTGGCAGAGCAGTGGGAATGGAGGAAGACAATTCTCCTGGATGCAGCATGCAGGTGAAACACAAGCAATTAACTCCTTTTTCTTATTATTACATATAATACAGCTGTGCAGAGAAACAGGCATTGCAGAGGCTTAAACCTTTTTTTTTTGTAAACAAAAATCAAGGTAGGCTTAGGGAAACAGAAGACTCTTCAAAGAAAAGGGATTTTGAAACTTTTAAATGTTTTGAAATGGCTGCCCAGAGCTGCTCCCTCCAAAAAAAACACTGAAGAGAAATCCCTCCTGATTTTCAAAATGGCCACCAGCACAGAAAAACGGCAAAATAAAAGTTTCCTAAGCTCTAAAAACCTTAAAAATGCAGCAAAATCGCTGGGGAAGAGGCAAGGATTGCTGTGGTGAACAGCAAGAATCATTCAAAGAGCAAAGAAAACCGACCACATCACCCCAATTCTGAAAGACCTCCACATACTTCCCCTCGAAGCAAGGACTAAATACAAGGCCATCCTCCTCACCCATAAAGTCATACATCAAACACAAAATACCCAGCTCCGCACCCTACTGTCTCGTCCAGCCCACGGCAGAACTACAAGACAAACCTCCAGCAACTCCCTCACCGTCCCTCACAAAAGAACTAAATGCTCGCAACGGACCTGCAACTGAGCCTTTGAACTTTATGCTCTATCCTTATGGAATTCTCTACCGAGCTGTCTCAAACAATGCAGACCAAGCGGAAAAGCGACGCCATTTAAGGGCGTAGCATTTGCGGGTAGAAGGTCGCCGGGAAGCTAGGACGACCTCTTCCACCTCTGCCGGCAGTAGAAGGGGAGCAAGGACTACCCTTTCAGCAGCCAAGCCATCAGATGTAGAGATCTGAGGTTGGGGTGTAGTAGGGACCCCTGATCCTGTGTTAGGAGATCTGGTTGAAACCCCAGAGGGAACGGATCCTCCACCGCTAGTTGCAGCAGGAGTGGAAACCACGGCTGTCTGGGCCACCGAGGAGCTATCAGGATCATGGAAGCTTTGTCTCGGAGAACCTTGAAGAGAGTTCGAGAGACTAGCGGTATGGGAGGAAAGGCATAGAGAAGGCTTTTCGACCATGAGAGCAGAAAAGCATCCGCCGCTACTCGAAGGGGATGCGGCTGCCGAGAGCAGAAGCGAGGAAGTTGCCGGTTGAGAGGACTGGCAAAGAGATCCATCGTGGGGAGGCCCCACTTCAGAAAAATTTTCTGAACTACCAAGGGATCCAGTCGCCACTCGTGCGGCTGGAGGATTCTGCTGAGTTTGTCCGCCAGGCAATTTTCTTGGCCTGGGAGATAAACGGCCTTGAGAAGAATGCCGTGGCTGACGGCCCAAGAGCAGAGTCTCTGTGCTTCGACAGAGAAGGAAGGAGCCCGTGCCCCCCTGTTTGTTCACGTAGAACATGGCAACTTGATTGTCCGTCTGGACAAGGACGGACCGGTGAGAAGTCAGGTGGGAGAAAGCCTTGAGAGCCAGACGGATCGCTCTGAGCTCCAGGAAGTTGATCTGCTGCGCAGACTCCCACGTGGTCCAGAGACCTTGAGTACATGCCCCTTGGCAATGCGCTCCCCATCCTAGAAGAGAAGCATCGGTCGTCAGCACTTGAGCCGGCGGAGGAGACTGAAAAGGCATTCAGAGTATCAGGTTCGGCCGATGAAGCCACCACTGCAGAGAAGAGGCCAGCGGGCCGGAGACCCGCACTAAGTCGGCTAGGCCGCCCGTGGCCTGTTGCCACTGCTTGCGAAGGCACCACTGAGCAGGCCGCATATTCAGGCGGGCATTGGGGGTCACGTGGACGGTGGAAGCCATATGGCCGAGTAGTCTCAGGAAGCGCCTGGCTGAGACCAGGGACTGGCTGCGAAAACGGCCGGCTAGGTCCATGAGCCGTTGAGCCCTGTCGAGAGGCAGGAAAGCTCGCGCCTGAAGAGTGTGCAATCTTGCGCCGATGAACTCGAGATCTTGCGAGGGGAGCAAAGTGGACTTTGCGAAGTTTATGACAAAGCCCAAGTACTGTAGAAGAGTCACAGTGCGGTGTGTGGCTTTTGTGACTTCTGGAGAGGACGATGCTCTGATGAGCCAGTCGTCTAGGTACGGAAAGACAAAGAGGCCGTGAAGCCGGAGATAAGCCGCCACCACCGCAAGACATTTTATGAAGACTCGTGGTGCGGAGGATAGGCCAAAGGGCAGTACTCTGTACTGGTAATGATTTCTTGCCACCACAAACCTTAGGTATTGGCGGTGGCTTGGGTGGATGAGGATGTGCGTGTAGGCATCCTTTAGATCCAAGGAGCATAGCCAATCTCCCTGCTGGAGGTAGGGCAGAAGGATTCCAAAGGTAAGCATCTTGAACTTCTCCCTGACGAGGAACTTGTTGAGGTTGCGCAAGTCCAGGATGGGTCTGAGGCCTCCCGTTCTTTTTGGTATTAGGAAATACCTGGAATAGAAGCCTTGACCCCTCAGGTGGTGGGGCACCGGTTCCACAGCCTGTTCCTGAAGAAGACTTGCTAACTCCTGAAGGAGTAAGTCCCTGTGCAGAGGGAGTCGTGGAGGCTCCCCGGGAAATAGGAGGGAGGGACCTGGTGGAAGTGGAGAAGATAGCCTTCTCTCACAACATGAAGCACCCAGGCATCTGATGTGATGTTGGACCACCTGTGGGCAAAGTGAACCAGCCGGCCTCCTGTGCTGGGAGGAACCAGCTGAGGGGGAGAGGCTATGCTGATGAAGTCAAAACCCCCCACCCTGCTGAGCAGGGGCCGGTGGTGCAGGCTTGGGGGCTTGCTGCCTACGGGACCCGTTACCCCGTCCCTTGGCCTGCTGACCCTGTTGGGGAGCTGCGGGGGCCTGATAGTGAGGGTAGTGTTTATAGGCAGCCGCCTTTCTCGGGTAAAAGGACTTCTTTCCCGAGCCCTTCTTCTTCTGGGAAGGGGCAGAGGTCTTCCTAGAGAGCCTAGTTATGGTGAGAGTCTCCGTCTCGATTTGTGCAGCCTTCTCAGCCATGGGCTTGCCAAAGAGGTTCTCACCTCGGCAGGGGACATCGACCAACTTGTCCTGCACCCAGGGTTCAAGGTCAGACGACTGAAGCCAAGCCTGTCGGCGGGAACCGATGCCGGCTGCGGCCACTCGAGCCGATGCTTCAAAGCCATCATAGGCTGCTCGAGAAATGAATTTGGAGCATTCCCGAATACCAGTTGTCAAGGCTAGGAACCTCCGCAAAGGTTCCTCGGACAGCCCAGCGGAGAATCCGGCTAACTCTTTAGCCAGGTCTCTAAGGTACATGCCCATGTAGAGCTGGTAGGTCTGGACCCGACAAGCAAGCATGGAGCCCTGGAAACACTTCTTACCGAGGCCATCCAGGTTGCGGGCCTCCCTGCCAGGAGGCACCGAGGAGTGCATCTTCTGGCTCTTAAGCCTATGCATGGCCGATTCCACCACCATGGAATGGTGCGGTAGCTGTGCTTTTTGGAAGCCAGGGCTCTTGCGGACTCGATAGATGGAATCGACCCGCTTGCTTAATACCGGCGACGATGCCGGACTCTCCCACATGCGGAAGAGTAGTCGTTCCAGCATGGGAGGAACCGGTACAGTAAAGTGCTCCCTGGCGGGAGAGTCGTACTGAAGGGCGTCGAGCTCTTCGGCTCGAGGCTCCTCTTCGGGATCCGCAGGGAAGGCCAAAGCCTTGGCCATATCCCTGACGAAGTCCGAGAACCGGGCATCCTCCGGAGGGGACTGTTTCCGAGGTTCGGACTCAGGTGAGTCCGAGGGGACACACCGAGTCCGAAAAGAATCAGGTGACTCTTCCTCTTCAGACTCCCAGGCCGACTCCGAGGAGGAATCGGTGGGTCGGTCGGTCCGGGCAGGCGGAGGCGTCGGCCGCCCCGACGCCGAGGGAGTCGGCGTCGACGACCTCGGTCCCGAACGGGAGGCCGAGGGTGACCTCGACCGAGGATCGACTCGAGCCCGCATGGACTCGAGGATCGGCTCGGTCTCCGGAGTCGACTTAGACGTCGACGTCCCGGCGGTCGGGGCAGAGGCGCCAGCAAGGCTAGCGATCAGTGCCCGCTGCTGGTCCATGAAGGCAGATAGTCTGCTCTCCAAGGCCGTCAACCTGAGTCCGACCTCAGGTGACCCAGCAGCCCCCGACTCGGGCCCCGACGGCGTCGGGTCCGACGTCGGACCCCTCGGAGGCGAGTCCAGGAGGACTACAGGACTTACCCGAGCAGGCAACTCCGATTCCAGACGAGGTCGCTTCGGGAGACGTTCCTTCTCCAAAGACCCGGGACAGCTATCGGGGCTATGCGACCTGGCCCTCGCGGAACCAGGAGCGTCCACCGATGCCGCCCTCGCGGGTTTCACCTTCCGATGATGATCCCCGGAGGGAGAACCCCTGTCGGAGGAACTCCGGCGATGGTCAGAGCTGGAGCCTCTGGACGCCGAGGCCTCCGACGAGGTCCGGGTACGGGTGGGATCAGCGAAGATTCGTTCCCGCTGATGCCGCCGACTCCGTAACGCTTTGGAGGACATTTTGCTGCAGGCCCCACAGATCAGTTCCTCGTGATCCGGGCCAAGGCAGCGGAGGCAATTATCGTGTGTGTCAGTGAGTGACATATTTCTGTCACACTGAACACACCTTTTGAAACCACTGGCAGCCATCGGGGGAAAAAGGGCCCCTGCAAGGTCAAAGGACCGGGCTGCCAGCGAAAAACCGAAAACGAAACTGACAAGAAAAATCAGAAAAACCGAAAAATAAGAGAAGGACTCGCAACGGCGTCGCGAGTCCGGGCAGGAAAGAGACCGGCGTCGAACCGAAGAACAAAGGAGAAATAAATGACGAAAAATCAACTTTTTCTGCGGGGACAAGAAGACCACGTCTGTAGGGCTCCGCGGAAAAAAGAAGACTGGCTAAGATGGCACCCTTGGGCGGGAAGGGGACCGCGCATGCGCGCTGCAATTCCCAAAGGCTTTCTTTGAAAGCTGGGGAAAATTGCTCCGCGAGGGCTCCGTCGGCGCCGACGTCACCCATATGTGAGGACTGACTTCCTGCTTGGTCCTGGAGAACCATCCTTTTCCAGGAACACTTCAACACGACTCCCACCGAAAAGCGCACCAACCCCTGATCTAGCCCACCATGAACCACTGATCATAAGCTATACTAACCTGTCCATGTCCAAAGTCTGTCCTATGTCAAAATCATCAATGTTGCCTCCCCGGTGATGGCCCCGCCCGTATACTTAATTCCCCCACCCCTTAATGTAACGCCGCTTTGACCCGGTGAAAAGCGGGATATAAATACAGCTAAATAAAATAAATACAGCTAAATAAACAATTGCTGCTAGCAACTTAAAAATCAAATCCTGACGAACCCTGAATCACCAGAAACAGAGGGGAGAAGGAAACTGTCAGTTATTCACTGTGCTGGTACAGAGGAGCTGAGTTCCCATGGAGGAGAAGAGAAACTTTCAAAGTCAGTGTAAGGTAATTACCGTGAGTTTGATCCCTCTGCAGCCACTTAGACCCTCATGGCAGGGGCTGGAAGGTGTTTCTGGAGAGAAAGGGAGCTGCACAGACAGTGAAATCAGAAGCTCAAACCCTGTTGTATTGCTGATTACAGAAAAGACAGCTGTTAAGGAGGGAAGCCTGGGAAACACCTCTTGTGTGCTCTGGGTGCATCCAGGAAATGAAAATGAAGAAAATAGGAACTTCAAAACCCAGTTGAACAGACCCTGATGAAAGCGGAAGTGAAGGAATCAGGTCAGAGACGGCCGGTCCCGATGCAGTTGAAATAAACCCAGGGCAGCTGAGGCAAGTAAGAAAAACAGTTTACTTACAGTTTCTCTCAGAAATTGATACCTGATCCTCCTGCTGTCTAAGCTCTCGTGGCAAAGACTCAGCGCTGCTGAATCGGGAGCTCTACTGAAGCCAGGCTCAGGAGCTCCACAAGTTTATCTGGGGAATCAAGTTGCTGGGAAACCAAGAGTAACACCTCTTGTGAAATCTGGGTGCATCCAGGAGCCTCAAGATACAGAGAAACCTGATTTTAGGGAGGCCTTCGTCCAGCTAACAAGCCCTCATGGCCAGATGCTGGGGATTCTTCCTGTCAGCGAGCTCTACTGTGTCAGAAACAGGAGCTCAGCTTCAAACACCTTGGTGCACAGTAAAACTATATTGGCAGCAACAGGCAAGTGGAAATATCAGTCCCCAAAGGGATTCTAAATAATTTTAAAGATTTTGAGGGAAAAACAACAAACGCAACCAGATCTGCTGGAGACAGAAATACTGAGGGAGACCCCTAGGGGTAGGACCATATCACCAGAGTCCAGCCTATCAGAGCTCTGGTAGAATTCTCTGTCTCCAAGGTCTGCTGGCAGGGGGGACACAACCCGTTTGTCTGGACTGGTCTAGCAGTATGACTTGGAATTGTCTATTCCAGGCAGACAGAGCAGTAAGTCAGAAGAAATGGAGTCTAGAGTTGGCGGTACTACTTCTACTAATTATTTGTATGGCGCTACAGGCATATGCAGTGCTGTACAGAAACATGTAAGAGACAGTCCCTGCTTATAAGAGCTGACAGTAATCAGGATATATCTAGGGGAATGGTAAGGAAAGAGTGGGATTTGGTAGAAGATAAGAGCACAGAATGCCATGATTGCTTGATGAGCAGAGTTGCTGCAGACAGGTATAGAGAGAAGATAGGAGAGGCAGTGAGGAGCCGCAGAATGAGTGCCTTTGTAAGTCATCAGTAGAAGTTTGAACTGTATGCAGAAGCTGATAGAGACCCAATGAAGTAACTTGAGAAGAGGGGTTATATGAGCATAGCGACACTGGCAGAAAATTTGTATACAGCCAAGTTTTGAACAGATTAAAGGGGAGATAGATGATTCAATGGGAAAACAGTGAGCAACAAGTCGCAATAATCTAGGCGGAAGATGACAAGGGAGCAGATAAGGGTCTTGGTAGTGCGTTTTGAGAGGAAGGAGGGATGAATTTTGGTGATGTTATAGAGAAAGGACAGGTTTTATCCATCTTTTGGCTATGTGCAGTGAAAGAGAGAAGTCAAAGATGACCCTGAGGTTGCAAGCTGAGGAGAGAGTATGACAGTATTAACCACATAAATAGAGAAGGGAGGAAGGGTGTGTTTAGGGGGAAAAGATAAGAAGCTCCATCTTAGCCATGTTCAGTTTCAGACAGACAGTGATGGGACATTCAGGCAGCAACGTCAGACAATCAGGCTGAAATTCGGGTCTGGATTCCTTGAGAGACTTCAGGGGTATTTCTATTAGGAAGGATAAGCAGGTGCACCGACGGAGGAAGTGGACATCTGCTCTAGCCGGCCTGATAGTCAAATCAACCCTAGAGATCCTGGGATGACATATTACCCTCACATCCACATTCCTCCATTAGTATACTTGTCAACTAGGATACTGCACTTGAGAAATCACCAAGAAACCCTTTGATTGTTCTGAATGACCGGAGTATGCACTCAGGCAAGACCAATCTGTTGATGGTGCTGCCTCTGAATGCTGCAATCTTCTGCTTTTTCTATTGCTGTCCCCAGACTGGGACAAGGAATAAATTGATTTGAAGCATTTTAAAAAGTCACTGAAGGCATTCTTGTTTAAAGAAGCCTTTCCTGGGTAGGCAGGCGTGGGATTTATTATAAAATTGTATACTACTTATTAATTTAATTTTCTAATGTGCAGGCACATTATATACGTTGATTGTAAACTGGTTAGGATGACTTTTACCATATGCAATGGTGTATAAGTATGTTTTTAAATAAATACAAATAAAATAAATGTGCTAATTTTTAGTGCACTTTAGTGAACTGGAAGAATGCATCCAACATGGAAAGTGCATTACGATTAGCTCAGCATTTTACTTACTGCTTAGTGCAGATTTCTGGTACACTGAAGCAGAAATTAGACCTTACCTGCTAATTGTCTTTCCTTGAGTTCTCTCCGGGCCAGTCCAGAACAGATGGGTAGTCAAATCTCCCTCCTCTAGCAGCTGAGGACTGAATACTAATTCTTGTTGCTAGGATACCTAGTTCCCCCCTGGCGACAGGAGGCAGTCTTAACGTAATAAGCAGAGAAAAAATAACAAAGTGGAACAGTAGAACCGAGGAAGAGTTACACAGAAGGTTTCGGAGCGTGCCCCGTGCGTTGCTAACGACCACGGCGGCACTGATAAGAACACACAGGTGCTCTGACGTAGAGCCACGCCCTTTTTTTTTTTCCTCAATTTATTTTCCGTTTTCTTGTGTTACCAAAACACCAGCCAACCCGAAGATGGCTAATAACTCTTACATCACTGAAGATACAGAAGACACAGAAGGGCGGGTTCTGGACTGGCCCGGAGAGAACTCAAGGAAAGACAATTAGCAGGTAAGGTCTAATTTCTGCTTCCTTATCGTCTCTCCGGGCCAGTCCAGAACAGATGGGTAGTACCAAAGCAGTAACTAACCCTGGGAGGGACCTGTGAGCCCCGCTATGACGGCGGAAGCCCCCACAGAAGCATCCTGACGCGCAAGCACATCCAAACGATAATGACGCGAAAAGGCATGAAGCGAAGACCAGGCCACTGCTTGACAAATATCCACAGGAGGAACCAAAGCCGACTCCGCCCACGAGGTTGCTTGCCCTCTGGTAGAATGAGCCCGAAGCCCGACCGGTGCGGGCTTACCGCTGATCTCATACGCGATCCGAATGGCATGCTTTACCCAACGCGCAATGGAAGCCTTGGAGGCCGCTTTACCCTTGGACGGCCCCCCAAACAGTACAAACAACCTGTCGGACTTACGAAATGATTCGGTCTCTCTAAGGTACCGACGTAGCACGCGACCCATATCCAACCGTCGCAGCGAACGATCAATAGAACGCCCGGCTCCGGATGCCACGAAGGTGGGTAGTGAAACGGGCTGGTTCAAATGGAATGCTGACACCACCTTAGGCAGAAAGGAGGGAACCGGACGCAAAACCACTTTTTCCTCAGAAAACTGAAGAAAGGGCGGCCGACACGAAAGCGCCTGCAAATCGGAAATGCGGCGAGCGGAACATAAGGCTACCAAAAAACCCGTCTTCCATGACACCTCCCGGATAGCACCGGAGGAGCGCGGCTCAAACGGAGCGCCAGTCAAAGCCTCCAGCACTAGATTTAAATCCCAAGGAGGAATAACCTGCCGGACAGGAGGTCTAATATGCCTGGCCGCCCTAAGGAACCGCAAAATATCAGGATGCGATGAAAGCCGAGACCCTCGAATCGGACCCCGAAAAACGGATAGCGCCGCCAACTGTACCTTCAAGGTGCTCAGAGCAAGCCCCTTTTCCAGACCGCCCTGAAGGAATGCGAGAATATCCGGAATGGAAGACAAATGGGCTCGCAAGGAGCGCTCGGCGCACCATGCTTCAAAAACGCGCCACACTCGGATGTATGCTAACGACGTGGAGCGCCGGCGAGACTGCAACAAAGTGGCGATCACCGATGATGAATAACCTTTGCGGCGCAACCGTTCCCGCTCAATAGCCAGGCTGTAAGCAAGAACCGATCCGCCTGGGGCATCGGAACGGGCCCTTGATGCAGCAAGTCTGCCCGAGCGGGCAACCGCCATGGCGGCTCCACGAGAAGCCGCATCAGATCGGCATACCAAGGGCGTCGGGGCCAATCCGGAGCAATAAGAATCACACGACCCCTGTGAGTGGCTGCTCTTTGAACTACTCGACCTACTAACGGCTACGGAGGAAACACATAAAGCAGCTGTCCCGATGGCCAGGGCTGAACTAGACCGTCGAGACCCTCCGACATATGCTCCCTGCGCCTGCTGAAAAAACGCTCCGTCTTGGCATTGCGCAGAGTCGCCATCAGGTCCATGACCGGCCGACCCCAACGCAGAGTGATATCGTGAAAAACCTCTGCATGGAGCTCCCACTCTCCCGGATCCAGCCGATGACGACTGAGATAGTCGGCCTGCACATTGTGCTTGCCTGCCACATGAGACGCCGAAAGCGCCTCCAGGTGCACTTCCGCCCAGTGAAACAAGCGTTGACTCTCTTCCAGGAGCGGGAGACTTCCCGTTCCGCCTTGGCGATTTATATAGGACACTGTCACTCGGTTGTCGGAAAAGACGCGCACTGGCTTGCCCTCCAGAAACTCGGCAAACGCTAGCAGCGCTAGATAGACAGTTTTGAGTTCCAGTCGATTGATGGACCACAGCGTCTCTTCCGGCGACCAGGAGCCCTGTGCTATGTGAGCCAAACAATGCGCCCCCCAACCGGTCAGACTGGCATCCGTAGTGACCAATATCCAATCCGGTAGAGCTAGGGGAACGCCCGCTAGAAGATGATCCGGAACCAACCACCACCGAAGACTGAGCTGCACGTGCTCGGGACAGCTCAAACGCCGAGAAAGCGGATGACGCTGCGGAGACCACCTTGAAAGAAGCGCCTGCTGGAGTGGTCGCATGTGCGCTCGGGCCCAAGGCACCAGATCTAAGGCTGCCGCCATCAGCCCCAGCAACTGTAAGTACTTCCAAGCTGTGGGAGCCTAAAGACGCAAGAAACCGGACACGTGCGAGAGAAGCTTCCGAACACGTTCCAAGGGCAAGGAGACTAGCCCTCTGTCCGTGTCAAAAAACGCCCCCAGATAAACAAGCTGCCGAATCGGCTGCAGACGACTCTTTGCCTGGTTCACTATCCATCCGAGGCCCTCGAGACAAGAAACCATTCGAGCGGTTGCAGCGATCGACTCTTCGCGCGACGCCGCTCGAATCAACCAGTCGTCCAGATAAGGATGCACCTGGACGCCCTCCTTGCGAAGAGCCGCCGCCGCCACCACCACCATCACTTTGGTGAAAGTGCGCGGCACCGTCGCCAGACTGAACGGCAAGGCCCGAAACTGAAAATGACCCATGGGAACCGCAAAACGAAGGAACCGCTGATGTTCCGGCTTGATAGGAATGTGGAGGTAAGCCTCTGTCAAATCTATGGAAGAGAGAAACTCCCCCGGACGCACGGAACGGATCACTGACCGTAAGGTTCCCATCCGGAAATGTGAGATCCGCAGACAGCGGTTTACGTGCTTCAAATCCAAAATTGGCCTGAAGGAGTCTTCCTTTTTGGGGACCACAATATAAATCGAGTATTGACCGAAGCCGCACTGGTCTCGAGGGACTGGGACCACGGCCCGGAGCTGCAACAAGCGCTGCAATGTGTCGTGAATCGCCCTTTGCTTGAAAAGCGGACCGCAAGGAGAAAAAACAAAGGCGTCTGACAGATGACAAGCGAATTCGAGCGCATAACCCTCTCGGATAATTTGTAGCACCCACCGATCGGTGGTGATGGCGGCCCAAGCGGAGACAAACGCCTGCAATCGACCTCCTACGGGAATCTCTGCCTGGACCTGCTGAGTTTCATTGAGGTTTCTTAATGGAAGTTGGAGAGGTTCCAAAATAGCCTCTACCGGAACCTCTAGCGCCTCGAAAGGACTGACCTCGGGACGGAAAGCGACCCCGCTGATACGGAGCAAAGCGGGCCCCCCGAAATCGACGAAAATCACGTCCCTGCCCCCTAGCGAAGGAGCTCTGCTTACCCACCCGAGGACGGTCCTCGGGAAGGCGACCCCCTTTGGAGTCCACCAAATCCTTGACAATTTTCTCCAGCGCTTCTCCAAAAAGAAGCTTACCTTTATACGGCAACTTACTGAGCCGAGCCTTGGAAGCAGCATCCGCCGCCCAATTGCGCAACCAGAGAAAACGACGGGCGGCAATTACGGAAGCCATCGCTTTCGCGGTAATGCGAATCAAATCATAAAAGGCATCCGCTAGATAAGACGCCGCAGACTCTAACTTAGCCCCTTCCCCGGAAGGAGAAGAGTCCCCCTCTGGACTAGACGCCAGTTGACTCCACCTAATAGAAGCTCTGGAGACGAAAGCTCCACAGACAGACGCCTGAAGCGCCAGTGCGCTGGCATCAAAGGCTTACTTCAAGAGACCCTCTAACCGACGATCCTGAACATCCTTAAGGGCCGCAGCCCCTTCCACTGGGATTGTGGTTTTCTTGGTGACAGCCGAAACCAACGCATCCACCTTAGGCATGCGCAGAAGCTCACTCTCCTCATGGGGCACAGGATACAAACGAGCCATGGTCCTAGCCCCTCTCAAGGAAGCCTCTGGAAATTCCCACTCCGACTCTATCATCTGTTTGATGACTCTATGGAAGGGAAAACATTTCTTTTCGGACTGTAACCCCTGCAACAAGGGATCTTCTAAGGGCTCCTGCTGCACCACCGGAGGAAGAATATTGAGAGCTAATAGACTGCGCAATCAGAGCAGGCAACTCATCCTTTCTAAAGACCCTAAACATATTATGGTCCTCCCCTGGCCCCAATTCACCTTCTTCTAAATCCGCAGGCCAGGCGTCCAAACCCGGGTCGTCTAGGAGCTCCCCCTCCTCTGGCCCCAGCGCCCCTGCAGCCAGAGAAATGTCATCCCCTTGAGAATCTTTAAAGGCTGACAAAGAAGAAACCCCTTCCCCGGGTTCTGACCGACCAGAGACCGCAGCCTGAGGCATCTGCAGAGAGTCTGTCACCACTGGCACAGGAGACAGATTTCTTAATTAGGTAAGCTCTGTGAAACGCTAAAATGAATTCCGGAGAAAGAAGAGGATCAATTACCTCGGGCAGAGCTGGAGCCACCGGCCGCTCCTGCTCCACAGTAACATGCCGCGATTTAGCCTTTCGTTTAGCCGGCTTAGCAAGCTTGCCAGAAGAAACGGACGGCCCTGCCAAAATGGCCGCCGCTCCCACGCTTTCACCGGATGCCTGAAATTTATCAACGCGCTCCATTTGAGAACCGGACTGCTCGGGCATCGCAGGCTCGAGTTGCTCCCAATGGATACCAGCAAACGAGGCCGAAAGTACCAGGAATCCCCAGACCCCAACTCAAAACGCCCGCAGGCAGCAAAGTTGAAAAAAAACGCGAGCGGGAAGGGAAACGCCACGCGCTGAAGAAATACCTGCAAATATGCCGGCTTGTCTGAAGAACTCCTGACCAAACAGGGCACCGCTGCTAGCGGCTCAGGAGCTGGAAAAGGTACCTTCGAATCAGGACAGCTACTGGGGCCCCCAGGTCTGTTCCCAATCACCACACGGTACAGAGTAGAGGAGACAGGCTCTGTCCCATACTCCGATCTAACAAAGGTAGTTATAAATAGGAGGTCAGGCACCACAAATTACAGTGAAGTGCTAAAAATACCCTGCTAGGGCAAAGAACCCCCCCCCCAATGTGAAACTCTTCCAAAAAAAATAATAAAAGAAGGCCATAGAAATAAACCTAAGAGAACTCTGGTGGGGAGTCAAATCTCCACACATCCAGCTCAGCTGCTGAGGACAATAAGACTGCCTCCTGTCGCCAGGGGGGAACTAGGTATCCTAGCAACAAGAATTAGTATTCAGTCCTCAGCTGCTAGAGGAGGGAGATTTGACTACCCATCTGTTCTGGACTGGCCCGGAGAGACGATAAGGAAAGCCTTGCTGCCATAGAGTGGGATTTGGAAGAGAAGGGGATTTTGGATTTAGCTCATGACTTTTTTTTTTTTTTTAATGGTAACACAAGGTGAGTTACATTCACGCATTTCCCTGTCCTTAGAGGGTTAAGTGACTTTCCCTAGACCAAAAGGAGACATAGCAAGATACAAACCCTAGCCTCTAAGTCCTCAGCCCACTGCTCTAACCATTACTCCCAACATAAGCACAGAGAAAATCTGTGCTAAAGCTGAAGGAAACCGCCATACTAAGCACAGTGCAATTTAGATATCTTGGGGCCAATGTAATATCTATAGAGATCAACTGAGCTATCTACTCACACAAGAATTTTGCAGAACAGGGGTCACTGAGCACTGCTTGAACTATAATGGCTGAATGTGGAAGTATTAACAAATCCAAAAACAACACACACATTCAAAGGGAAGGAACTACTACTTTCAGCAGCCAGAGAACAAAGTACACAGTTGGTATTGTCTCAACTTGATCAAAGTATGAGGCAAAAACAATGCTCTACAAGCTCCTGTCTGTAGCCAACAGCCTCACTTCCTGTTATTTCCAAGCTATCAGGGTCAAGCAGAATTATTCTAACTAAACAAGCATGCTAGTAGGAACAGCACACAAAGAAATGCTTCTTTATCCCAGCTTTAGGATTTAGGCTCCTGAAGAGGTATTATGAAACAAAGTGTTTCTATTGACTCCAGAGCAATTTCTTAAGGTTGTTTGGCTGAGGTTCATACATAACTACTACTTAGCACTTATATAGCACCACGCACGCAACGCTGCACAGTTAGCCTACAAGAGGTGGCTAATATACAAGAGAACTGAGCACAGAAGTTCTGCAGTGAGTATTCTCCCAGAAGTACAACGATTTATTCTAACAATTTCCTTTTTGACCACCACTTATGATATGGAAGGACAGACTAGATAGGCCATGTGGTCTTTTTCTGTCATCATATTTCTATGTTTCTATATATGCCAAAGTCTAATCACAATCTGTACGGACACTGCAATTCCAATGCCCTCTCAGGGATACTGTTGTGGAAAGAAGTGTTTGAGAGCCCTTCTCTACTTAAGCAGACTCAAATGTAATACTGAGAAGCTACAAAAGTCTCAGTTCTACAGCTGCTGTGCTATGCACTATGCCTCCACTGTATAGCACTTATCAACAGGGTTAGATTTTTGTGTAGATAATGCTGTCACCAAGGAGATGGTATGCTCAGGCCTGGGGAAAGAAGAGAGGACTGCTGCTGCGCTGCAATGGGAGCACCTATTGGCCAACCAGTGGTGCTAAGGGTGCTAAGGGGAACAGCCCTCTAGACCGGGAACCAGCAAGAGACTGCTGTGTCAGAGATACAACTGTCTGGGGAAGGAAAGGACAGCAGAAGATACTGAAAGCATAAACACCGTTTCAGCTTGGTTTCATTCTCAGCAAAGCGTGTTTTTCTGATACTTCTGCATGCCAATTCCATATTAAACTAAGAAAGTGAGGATGCTGCTTGAGTAGAGTACTGGCTATGCACAGGCAGGTGATACTGAAAGTTTCTTACCAGAGGGCTGTGGTGGAAATGTACCGCACAAACTCTGTGAAAGGCAGTGGGTCTGATGAAGCCCCACAACTGCGACAGACACACTAAGGAAAAAAGAAATTCAAGTTACTCTATGGTCAAAAGAAGATGCTGAAAGAAAGCAGAATAAGGCAACAAAAATGTCCAACCTGCTCATACAGCGTCATAGCAAACTTCTGGTGTGTGATGCAGGACTTAGATGCACACATCTCTCCTTTTATGTTTGGCACGATGTGAAAATGAATCCGTTCAAGTATGTTCTCCTGAAACAATTATGAGTTACAGCTTGGTTAATCCCCAGTCCAGCCACACAGAGCTTCAGCCTAAACTAAAAACTATGACAAAAACAAACTTACAAAAGCAGTAGATTCAATACCATATAACTGCACACACACCCATTCTAGTTTCAGTAATTCAATCCTTTTTAGTCAGTATGCATGGCTATAATTCAGCAAAGATTTTGGTACTGTTCTTCACAGAAGGCTCATAAATAAACTGAGCAGTCTGAGGGTCGAATCCAAGACAGCTGACTGGTTTAGAAACTGATTTAGTGATATGAAAGACAGGATAGTGATACAGGGCATTTAATCTGACAAAGGAAGGATGAAAAAGAGTAGTTACTCACCTGTAACAGGTGTTCTCCAGGAGCAGCAGGAATCAGTTCTCACATATGGGTGACATCGGTGCCCTCGTGCGGAGCATTTCCCCAGCTTTCAAAGAAAGCCTTTGGGAATTGCAGCGCGCATGCGCGGTCCCCTTCCCGCCCAAGGGTGCCATCTTGCTCAGTCTGATGACATAGCTAAAAGACAGCAAAAAAACAAAATGAATTTATATATATATATATATATATATATATATATATATATATATATATATATATATATGACTGCAACTCCAAGGGGAGGAGGGAGGGTCCTGAGGACTGATTCCTGATGCTCCTGGAGAACACCTGTTACAGGTGAGTAACTACTCTTTCTCCAGGACCAAGCAGGAAGTCAGTCCTCACATATGGGACTCCCAAGCAATGTTCCCTCTAATTTTCTGTAGGCTGTGTGCGCATAAAATATCAGCTGTGCAGCTTTTGAAGGAAGGTTAAATTTTTGTGCGCCACATAACGACACTCGGAGTTATATACTTTAAAATTTGACCACGTCACCACATGTACACCACATTGATTGCACTAGAAAATATTATAGAACTTGTGAAAACCATAAATACACAACTTTTAAATTTTAAGATGTCTGTTTTCTATCAGAATCAGAACTGTAATTTTTGTGCGCTCTGTTGTAAAAGTATGTGCGCTCGCTCGGCGAGGTGTGCGCACACGCGCACAGCTTAGAGGGAACAGTGCTCCCGAGCTCCAGGCTACCAAGAACCCAAAGCTGAAAAATAAGCTCCCTCTAGAGCCTCAGCATGTGTGATAATAAACTTCTCTGAGAACGCCCCCGAACGGTAGCCCAACACAAGGGCCGGAGGGTAGGAGAGAGTAGTTACTCACCTGTAACAGGTGTTCTCCAGGAGCAGCAGGAATCAGTCCTCACATATGGGTGACGTCGGCGCCGACGGAGCCCCCGCGGAGCAATTTCCCCAGCTTTCAAAGAAAGCCTTTGGGAATTGCAGCACGCATGCGCGGTCCCCTTCCCGCCCAAGGGTGCCATCTTGCTCAGTCAGATGATATAGCTAAAAGACAGCAAAACAAATAGCAAAAACGAAATGATAGGACTGCAACTCCAAGGGGAGGAGGGAGGGTTGTGAGGACTGATTCCTGCTGCTCCTGGAGAACACCTGTTACAGGTGAGTAACTACTCTTTCTCCAGGACCAAGCAGGAAGTCAGTCCTCACATATGGGACTCCCAAGCTTAAGGCTACCGGAGACCTCAAGCACAAAAATGAGCTCCCTCTAGCTCAGCAGAACAGAAGGAAGGAATCTTCTCTGAAAACGCCGCCGACCTGTAGCCCAACACCAGGGCCGGAGGGCAGGAGTTGCCTAAACCTCAAAGAGATTATGGAGGACTGCCTGACCGAAAGCACTGTCCCTGCAGGACTCCCTCTCCAGGCAGTAATGTGCCGCAAAAGTCTGGCTTGAAGACCAAGTAGCGGCCCGGCAGATGTCTGCCAACGGAACAGAGCGGAGGTGTGCCACTGACGCAGCCTTCGCCCTAACACGATGAGCCGTGACTCGACCCTCCAACGAGAGGCCGGCTGCCCCATAAGCCCAGGCGATACAGTCAGCCACCCAGATGGACAAGGTACGCTTGGAGACAGGGAGCCCCATGTTATTGGGGTCAAACAAAACGAAGAGCTGAGCAGCCCTCCTATGCTCCCGCGTACGGTCAAGGTAGAAGGATAAGGCCCTTCTGCAGTCCAGGGTATGCAGGACCGTATCAGCCCGGCTGGAGTGCGGCCTGGGAAAGAAGGTCAGAAGAACCACCTCCTGGTTGAGAAGAAAAGGAGAAACCACTTTTGGAAGAAACTTAGGGCGAGTCCGTAAGACCACCCTATTCCTGTAGAACATAGTGTAAGGAGGATCAGACACTAGGGCCTGCAGTTCACTAACACGCCTAGCAGAGGTAAGGGCTACCATGAACAAGGTTTTCCAAGAAAGAAAATGAAGAGGGCAGGTAGCCATAGGTTCAAAGGGTGGACAGGTAATCCGATGCAAGACCACATTTAGATCCCATTCAGGGGCTGGTGGACGCAAAGGAGGCTTAAGCAGAAGGCGGCCCCGAAGAAAACGAGCCACCAAAGGGTGGTTGGACAGAGGCCTGCCATCTACCGGTGCATGATGTGCAGAGAGAGCACTGAGGTGGACTCTGACAGAGTTGGACTTAAGGCCCAGATTGGAGAGGTAAAGCAAATATTGCAAGACCACCGCCACCAAGCAGGAGAAGGGATTCTCAGACTGCTGAGCACACCACACGGAGAAGCGACGCCACTTAAGAGCGTAGGCCTTCCGGGTGGAGGGCTGCCTGGAGGCCAAGACGACCTCTTCCACCTCCTGAGGCAGTAGGAGGGGAGCAAGGACTACCCTTTCAGCAGCCAGGCCATCAGATGAAGGGACCGGAGGTTGGGGTGTAGGAGAGACCCGTGGTCTTGTGTCAGAAGATTGGGTTGAAACCCCAGAGGAAGAGGAGTGTCCACCGCCAGCTGCATCAGAAGCGGGAACCAAGGTTGTCTCGGCCACCGGGGAGCCACTAGGATCACCGAGGCTTTGTCTCTGAGAACCTTGAAGAGAGTCCGGGACACTAGCGGCATGGGAGGAAAGGCATACAAGAGGCCTGTGGACCATGGAATCAGAAAAGCATCCGGCGCTACTCTGAGAGGATGCGGTTGTCGAGAGCAGAATCTGGGTAGTTGCCGGTTCAGAGGACTGGCAAACAGATCCAAGGTAGGGAGTCCCCACTTTAGAAAGATCTGCTGAACCACTAATGGATCCAATCTCCACTCGTGCGGTTGGAGGATCCTGCTTAGCTTGTCTGCCAGGTAATTTTCTTGACTTGGGAGATAGACTGCTTTGAGGAGTATGCCGTGGCCGACTGCCCAAGAGCACAGCCGGAGTGCCTCCTGACAGAGAAGGAAGCAGCCTGTGCCTCCCTGTTTGTTCACGTAGAACATAGCTACTTGATTGTCCGTCTGGACCAGTACAGACTGGTAAGAAGTGAGGTGGGAGAAGGCTCTCAGAGCTAGACGGATGGCTCTGAGCTCCAGGAAGTTTATCTGCTGCGCAGACTCCCAAGGAGTCCAGAGGCCTTGAGTACATGTCCCTTGGCAATGTGCTCCCCATCCCAGGAGAGAAGCATCGGTTGTTAGTACCTGAGAAGGAGGAGGAGATTGAAACTCCACTCCCAGTACTAGGTTTGGCAGATGAAGCCACCACCACAGAAGAGAGACCAGCAGGTCCGAGACTTGTACTGAGTCCGTCAGGCTCCCCGTGGCCTGATGCCATTGAGTGTGAAGGCACCACTGAGCAGGTCGCATGTTCAGGTGGGCATTGGGGGTCACATGGACCGTGGAAGCCATATGGCTGAGCAGTCTCAGAAATTGCCTGGCAGAGACCAGGGAATTGCTTCGAAAGTGGCTGGCGAGAGTCATGAGCCTGTGGGCCCTGTCCAGAGGCAGGAAGGCCCGCGCCTGAAGTGTGCTTAACCTTGCGCCGATGAATTCGAGATCCTGAGAGGGGAGCAAAGTGGACTTTGCGAAGTTTATGACAAAGCCCAAGTGCTGGAGCAGAGACACAGTGCGATGAGTGGCCTGAGTGGCCTCTTGGGAAGACTGGGCCCGGATGAGCCAGTCGTCCAGGTATGGAAACACAAAAAGGCCTTGAAGTCTGAGATAGGCCGCCACCACTGCCAGGCATTTGGTGAAAACCCGTGGGGCGGAGGATAGGCCAAAGGGCAGGACTCTGTACTGGTAATGATTTCCTCCCACAACAAATCTGAGATTTTGTCTGTGGTCTGGATGAATAAGGATGTGAGTATAGGCATCCTTTAGATCTAAGGAGCATAGCCAGTCTCCCCGCTGGAGGTAGGGCAGCAGGATTCCAAGAGAAAGCATCTTGAACTTTTCCCGTGCCAGGAACTTGTTGAGGTTTCGCAAGTCCAGGATGGGTCTGAGGCCTCCTGTTCTTTTTGGTATCAGAAAGTACCTGGAATAAAAGCCGTGACCTCTCAGGTGGTGGGGAACCGGTTCCACAGCCTGTTCCTGAAGAAGACTTGCCAACTCCTGAAGGAGTAAGTCCCTGTGCAGAGGGAGTCTTGGAGGCTCCCCTGGAAAGTAGGAGGGAGGTACCTGGTGAAAGTGTAGAAGATAGCCCTTCTGAACTATATGAAGTACCCAGGTATCTGATGTGATGGCTGACCACCTGTGGGCAAAGTGGACCAGCCGGCCTCCTGTGCTTAGGGAAACCAGCTGAGGAGAAGAGGCTATGCTGATGGAGTCAAAAACCCCCACCCTGCTGAGCAGGGGCCGGTGTAGTGGGCTTGGAGGCTTGCTGCCTACGGGACCCATTACCCCGTCCCTTGGCCTGCTGGCCCTTTTGGGGAGCTGCTGAGGCCTGATACTGAGGGTAGTATTTATAGGCAGCCGCCTTCCTCGGGTAAAAGGGCTTTTTCCCCGAGCCCTTCTTCTTCTGAGAAGGGGCAGAGGTTTTTCTGGACAGCCTAGTTCTGGTCAGAGTCTCGGTCTCAATTTGTGCAGCCTTTTCAGCCATGGGTTTGCCAAAGAGGTTTTCACCTCTGCAGGGGACATCGACCAACTTGTCCTGGACCCGATGCCGGCTCCGGCTACTCGAGCCGATGCTTTAAAGCCATCGTAGGCTGCCCGAGAGATAAACTTCGAGCACTCTCGAATCCCAGTGGACAAGGCTTGGAACCTCTGCAAAGGTTCCTCGGAGAGACCAGCCGAGAACCCGGCAATTTCCTTTGCCAGATCTCGGAGATACATGCCCATATAGAGCTGGTAGGTCTGGACTCGACAAGCAACCATAGAGCCCTGGAAACACTTTCTACCGAGGGCATCCAGGTTCCGGGCCTCCCTGCCGGGAGGCACCGAGGAGTGCATTTTTTGACTCTTGAGTCTATGCATGGCCGATTCCACCACCATGGAATGGTGCGGTAGTTGTGCCTTTTGGAAGCCGGGGCTCTTGCGGACTCGATAAATGGAATCGACCCGCTTGCTTAACACCGGTGCCAACACCGGGTTCTCCCACATGCGGAAGAGAAGTCGTTCCAGCATCGGAGGAACCGGTACAGTAAAGGCCTCCTTCGGGGGAGAATCATACTGGAGGGCATCGAGCTCCTCGGCTCGATGCTCCTCCTCGGGATCCGCGGGGAATGCCAAGGCCTTGGCCATATCCCGCACGAAATCCGAGAACCGTGTGTCCTCCGGGGGGGACCGTCTCCGAGGTTCGGACTCGGGCGAGTCCGAGGGGACACACCAAGTCCGAAAACTACCAGGGGACTCGTCGTCCTCCGATTCCCAGTCGGACTCCGCGGAGGAGGATTCGAGTGGCTCCGGTCGGGCGGGCACCGATGCCCTCTGCTCCGACGCCGAAGGAGTCGGCGTCGACAACCTCGGTCCCGAACGGGAGGCCGAGGGAGACCGCAACCGAGGATCGACTCGAGTTCGGATGGACTCGAGGATCGGCTCGGTCTCCGGGGTCGACTTGGACGTCGACGTCCCGGTGGCCGGGGCAGACGCATTGGCAAGGCCAGCGATCAATGCCCGCTGCTGGTCCATGAAGGCAGCTAAACTGCTCTCCAAGGCCGTCAACCTGAGTCCAAGCTCAGGAGACCCAGCAGCCCCTGACTCGGGCCCCGACGGCGTCGGGCCCGACGTCAGCTCCTTCGGAGGCGAGTCCACGAGGACCACAGTACTCACTTGTCCAGGCGACTCCATCTCGAGACGAGGATGTTTCGAAGGCCTCTCCGACTCAGAGGACCCGGGACAGCTGTCGGGGCTATGCGACCTGGCCCTCGAGGAACCAGGAGCGTCCGCCGACGCCGCCCTCGCGGGTCTTTTCTTCCTATGATGTTCCCGGGGAGGAGACCCCCGCTCAGAGGAATTCCGACGATGCTCAGGACCGGAGTCCCGGGACGTCGAAGCCTCTGACGAGGTTCGAGCCCGGCCGGACGCGGAGTCAGAGAAGATCCGTTCTCGCTGATGCTGCCAACTCAACGCTTTTGAGGACATCTTGCCACACGGACCACAGATCATCGGGTCATGCTCGGGTCCGAGGCAGCGGAGGCAGCAGTCGTGTGTGTCGGTAAGAGACATGAGTTTCTTACAGCGATCACACTTTTTAAACCCGCTGGCAGCCATCGAGGGAAAAAGGGCCCCTGCGAGGTCAAAAGACAGGGCTGCCAGTGAAAAGTAAAAATGGCACGAACGCTTGTCACGAAGGACAAAAAAACGAAAAATAAAGAAACGGACCCGATACCGGCGTAGCGGGTCCGGGCGGGAAAAAGAATCCGGCGGCGAACCGAAAAAGAATAAGAATAAGAAAGAAAATCAACTTTTTCAGCAGTGAATACAAACAGCGTCTGTAGGGCTCCGCGGAAAAAAGAAGACTGAGCAAGATAGCACCCTTGGGCGGGAAAGGGACCGCGCATGCGCGCTGCAATTCCCAAAGGCTTTCTTTGAAAGCTGGGGAAATTGCTCCGCGGGGGCTCCGTCGGCGCCGACGTCACCCATATGTGAGGACTGACTTCCTGCTTGGTCCTGGAGAATTGCCTAAACCTCAAAGAGATTACGGAGTACCGCTTGTCCAAAAGCACTGTCCCTGCAGGACTCTCTCTCGAGGCAGTAATGGGCCGCAAAAGTCTGGCTTGAAGACCAAGTAGCGGCACAGCAGATGTCTGCCAACGGAACACAGCGGAGATGAGCTACTGACGCAGCCTTCACCCTGACACAGTGGGCCGTCTGCTACCCAAATGGACAGGGTACGCTTGGAGACAGGTAACCCCAGCTTATTAGGGTCAAAAGATACGAAGAGCTGAACAGCCCTTCGATGCCCATGCGTACGGTCAATGTAGAAAGACAACGCCCTCCTACAGTCCAGGGTATGCAAGAGCATTTCAGCCCGGCTGGCATGCGGCCTGGGAAAGAATGTCGGAAGAACCACCTCCTGATTGAGGTGGAAGGAGACGACAACCTTTGGAAGGAATTTAGGATGAGTCCGTAAGACCACCCTGTCCTTATAGAACCGTGTATACGGTCTATCAGAAACCAGAGCCTGTAGTTCACTCACACGACTGGCTGAGGTAAGAGCCACCAAGAACAACGCCTTCCAGGAAAGGAAGCGTAAATGACACGTAGCCATCGGCTCAAACGGTGGGCGAGTAAGTTGCTGCAAGACCACATTCAAATCCCACTCAGGGGCTGGTGGACGAATCGGAGGCTTGAGCGAAAGCAGGCCTCTGAGGAAGCGGGCTACTAAGGGGTGGACCGACAGACTGGCCCTCCACCAGCGAGTGGTGCGCTGACAGATGCTGAGGTGGACCCGAACAGAGTTGGATTTAAGGCCTAGGTCCGACAGGTGAAGCAGATACTGCAGCACCACTGGTACCAGGCAGGAAAACAGATCCTCTTGGCGCTGAGCACTTGAGGGCATAAGATTTCCAGGTGGATTGTCTCCTAGAGGCCAAAACCACCTCCTCCACTTCCCTAGGTAGAAGTAAGGGGGCTAGAACTACCCTTTCAGCAGCCAGACCATCAAATGGAGGGACTGGAGGTTGGGGTGCAGGAGAGATCCCTGATCCTGAGACAGGAGATCGGGTTGCACCCCCCAGAGGGAGTGGAGTGTCCACCGCCAATTGCAGAAAGAGTGGAAACCACGGTTGCCTCAGCCATCTGGGGGCTATCAGAATCAGCAAGGCCCTGTCCCGAAGAACCTTGAATAGGGTTCGGGCCACTAGAGGCGTTGGAGGAAACGCATACAGTAGGCCCGTAGACCAAGAGATTAGTAAGGCATCTGCTGCTATTCGCAGAGGATGCGGTTGTCTGAAACAGAACCTGGGCAGCTGACGGTTCAGTGGGCTGGCAAAGAGATCGATGGTTGGAAGACCCCATTTTAGGAAGATCTGCTGGACCACTAGGGGATTCAAATGCCATTCGTGAGGCTGTAGAATCCTGCTCAACCTGTCTGCCAGGTAATTTTCTTGTGAAAATTTTTGGTCTTCTTACAAACGTCCTACCTCTCGGTATTAACTACAAAAACACGTTCGATGTAACACATTAAGGGAATGTACTTAAAGAATTAACTTTTCCTCTTCTGCTTGTTCACCAACGTACATTATATTAAAAATTTCTACCCAGAGGTCTCAGATTAGCACCTATTCCCTGGACAGATCGTCTGTAAAGGAATATGTGTGCTATATCACATCAACGACCTCCTCACTGGTATGTGAAACAGCTAGCGGGTATGGCAGAAACTATCAAAATTCCCCGGGGCTTCTTCAAAATTTATTTCTCCAAACTATAGTTTATGTAATACCCCTCTCTCATTATTAACTGCCATCCACAAAGCTGAAAATCACTTCTATAATATTCAATGATCCTTATGCTCAATAATCCCTTTTGACGCTTCCCTTCAGCGCCTTTGAGCGTTTCTCCAATTCGGGTTCTTCAGGGTATCTGTTAAGGATCCTGTGAACAAAACGAATAGAAACAAAAGATCATTCCCTACTCTTACAATAGGAAAGTTAAAACTCCACACTTCAAGCCAAAACCTGAAAAGACAACGGTACTTACAAAATGCTGCCCGCATCTAATACATAGCTGTTCCTCTTTGCACAAATGTATCGTGTCTCACAATAACTAAAAAAGACGCCGCGCATGCGATCTAGAACTAACAAGTGGTATTTAAAAGTGCTTACGTCTACGTGACGGAAACTAACTCCTCCCACTATGTGGTAGCACCTAATGCCCTTACTGACTCTAATATTTATATCTATAGACAAGCTGACCACTCTATCATGGCATTCAATCCATTTGGTGTTATTGAGCATAAGGATCATTATTAGGATTATTAAATTTTGAAAAAGCCCCGGGGAATTTTGATAGTTTCTGCCATACCCGCTAGCTGTTTCACATACCAGTGAGGAGGTCGTTGATGTGATATAGCACACATATTCCTTTACAGACGATCTGTCCAGGGAATAGGTGCTAATCTGAGACCTCTGGGTAGAAATTTTTAATATAATGTACGTTGGTGAACAAGCAGAAGAGGAAAAGTTAATTCTTTAAGTACATTCCCTTAATGTGTTACATCGAACGTGTTTTTGTAGTTAATACCGAGAGGTAATTTTCTTGGCCAGGTAGATAAACTGCCTTGAGAAACATGCGGTGCTTGACTGCAAAGGCGCACAGGGCCTGTGCTTCGACACAGAAGCCTGGATCCTGTGCCTCCTTGTTTGTTCACATAGAACATTGCTACTTGGTTGTCCGTCTGAATCAAGACAGACTAGTGAGAGAGGACATGAGAGAAAGATTGTAGAGCTAATCGAACAGCTCGCAACTCCAACAGATTGATCTGCTGTGCGGCCTCCCAAGGGGACCAGAGGCCCTGAGTGCATGCCCCCTGGCAATGTGCACCCCAACCTTGAAGAGAAGCATCTGTCGTCAACACCTGTGTGTGTGGTGGTGCCTGGAAAGGTACCCCTTTGATCAGGTTTGGGAGATGCAGCCACCACTGCAGGGAGGCCGCTAGTAGTTTGGACACTCTTACTCTGTCTCGTAAGTCTCCTGTGGCCTGTATCCACTGAGCTCTGAGGCACCATTGAGCAGGCCGCATATGCAGACGAGCATTTGGAGTTACATGGACCGTGGATGCCATGTGACCCAAAAGCCTCAAGAAATGTCTGGCAGAGACCAGAGATCCACTGCGAAACTGCTGGGCCAGAGCCATCAGTCTGTGAGCCCTGTTCCTGGGCAAATAAGCCATTGCCTGTAAAGTATCCAACCTTGCCCCTATGAACTCTACGTCCTGTGAGGGGAGCAAAGTGGACTTTGTGACGTTTATGACGAAGCCCAGGTGCTGGAGAAGAAAGACAGTGTGAAGAGTAGCTTGTCTGGCCTCCTGTGGAGACTGACCCCTGATGAGCCAGTCATCCAGGTATGGAAAGACAAAGATGCCCTGGTTTCTGAGACAGGCCGCCACCACCACCAGGCATTTGGTGAAAACCCTGGGTGCGGAGGTGAGGCCAAATGGAAGTACTCCGTACTGAAAATGATTTCCTCCCACTACAAATCTGAGATATTGTCTGTGGTCTGGATGAGTGAGGATGTGAGTATAAGCATCCTTTAGGTCTAAGGAGCATAGCCAATCTCCCTGCTGGAGGTAGGGCAGCAGTATTCCAAAGGTAAGCATCTTGAACTTTTCCCTCTCCAGGAACTTGTTGAGATTTCGCAAGTCTAGGGTGAGCCTGAGGCCTCCTGTCCTTTTTGGTATTAGAAAGTACCTGAAGTAGAAGCCTCGTCCTCTCAGGTGGTGAGGCACCGGTTCCACCGCCTGCTCCTGTAAAAGACTTGCTAACTCCTGAAGGAGGTTCCTGTGTAGAGGGAGTCTTGGAGGCTCCCCTGGAAAATAGAAGGAAGGTAACTGGTTGAAGTGGAGCAAGTAGCCCTTTTGGACTATGCTCAGTACCCAGGTATCCCCTGTTATAGCTGACCACCTGTGGGCGTGCAGTGTCAGCCAGCCTCCTGTGCTGAGTGGAGCCAGCTGTGGGGAGAGGCTATGCAGTGGGAGTCAAAACCCTGCTCCCTGCTGTGCAGGAGCCAGAGCTGGCGGCTTGGGGGTTTTCTGCCTACGGGGCCCATGTCCCTGGCCCCTTTGCCTGCTGACCCTGTTGGGGAGCTGTAGAGGCCTGGAATTGAGAGTAGGATTTGTAGGCAGAGGCCTTCCTCGGGTAAAAGGGCTTTTTCCCCCCCGAGCCCTTCGTCTGAGAAGGAGCAGAAGTCTTCCTGGACAGCCTTGTCCTGGTGAGAGTCTCAGTCTCGATTTCTGCAGCCTTTTCAGCCATGGGTTTGCCAAAGAGGTTCTCACCCCGGCAAGGGACATCGACCAACTTGTCCTGGACCCATGGCTCGAGGTTCGATGACTGTAACCAGGCCTGACGGTGTGCACCGATGCCGGCCGCTGCTACTCGGACCGAAGCTTCAAAGCCATCATAGGCTGATCGAGATATAAACTTCGAGCACTCTCGAATCCCCGATGACAAAGCTTTGAACCTCTGCAAAGGTTCCTCGGAAAGGCCAGCAGAGAACCTGGCAATCTCCTTTGCCAGGTCTCAGAGATACGTGCCCATGTACAGCTGGTAAGTCTGGACACGGCAAGCCAGCATAGAGCCCTGGAAGCACTTTCTACCGAGGGCATCCAGGTTCAAGGCCTCCCTGCCGGGGGTCACCGAGGAGTGCATCTTCTGACTCTTCAGACGATGCATGGCCGATTCCACAACCATAGAGTGGTGCGGTAGCTGTGCCTTCTGGAACCCAGGGCTCTTACGGACTCGATAAATGGAATAGACCCGTTTGCTGAGAACCGGCGCCGAGGCCGGTGCCTCCCACATGCGGAAGAGCAGCCGTTCCAGCATCGGAGGAACTAGTACAGTAAAGGCCTCCTTCGGTGGAGAGTCATACTGGAGGGCCTCAAGCTCCTCGGCTCGAGGCTCCTCCTTGGGATCCACGGGGAAGGCTAAGGCCTTGGCCATGTCCCTCACGAAGTCTGAGAACCGGGTATCCTCCAGGGGGGACCTTCTCCGAGGCTCGGACTCCAGTGAGTCCGATGGGACACACCGGGTCCGGAAAGTGTCCGGGGAATCCTCGTCCTCCGTCTCCCACTCCGACCCCTCCGAGGAGAAATCAAGCGGCTGCAGTCGGGCGGGCACCGATGCCATCCGCCCCGACACCGAGGGTACCAGCGTCGATGACCTCTGCCCCATATGGGAGGCCGAGGGAGACCTTGGCCGAGGATCGACTCGAGACTACATTGACTTGAGGTTCAGCTCGGCCTCCGGGGTCAACTTGGACGTCGAGGTCCCGGTGGTCGGGGCAGATGCACCGGTCAGACTGGCGATCAGCACCCGTTGCTGTTCAATAAAGGCAGCAAAGCTGGTCTCCAAGGCCGTCAACCTGAGTCCGAGCTCAGGACACTCAGCAGCCCCCGACTCGGGCCCGACGTCGGCTCCCCCGGAGGAGTCTCCACGAGGACAACAGCACTCACGTGACTCGGGGACTCCAGGCTCCACACGAGGCATTTTGGCAGGCCTCTCCGACTCCGAGGACCCAGGACGGCAGTCGGGGCTAAGCGACCTGGCCCTCGAGGGACCAAGAGTGTCCACCAACGTCACGGGTTTCTTCTTCCTTTTGTGTTCCCGTGAGGGAGACCCCAGCTAAGAGGAGCCCCGATGATGTTCGGGGTCGGACTCCTGAGACGTTGAGGCCTCCGACGAAGTCCGGGCCCGGCCAGACGTGGAGTCAGAGAAGATCCTTTCTCGTTGATGCTGATGGCTCCTCAGCGCCTTAGAGGACATTTTGCCGCACGGGTCACAGATCATCAGGTCATGATCGGGCCCGAGGCACCAGAGGCAGCTGTCGCGTGTTTCAGTGAGAGACATCAGTTTCTTATACCGATCACACTTCTTGAACCCACTGGCAGCCATCGGGGGAAAAAGTGCCCTGCAAGGTCAAAAGACCGGGCTGCCAGTGAAAAAGAAAAAAAGCGTGAACGCTAGTCTGAAAGGACAAAAACCGAAAAAGTAGCTCCGGGGTTGATACCGGTGTACCGTACCCCAGGTGGCTGCTCGACAAATGTCATCGATAGACACAGAGTGGAGATTAGCCATGGAAGTTGCCATGGCTCTCACGTTATGAGCTGTGACATGGTCCTGAAGAGGAAGACCCTTACTCTCATAAGCAAAGGATATGCACTGGGCAATCCACTTAGTTAAAGTTCTTTTGGAGACTGGAAGTCCCAAATGACTAGGGTCAAAAGCTATAAATAGTTGCAAGGACTTTCTATGCTGCTGTGTTCTCTGAAGGTAAAAGGCTAATGCTCTTTTACAATCCAAAGTATGAAGGTTTCTTTCTGCATTAGAGGTGTGAGGCCTCAGAAAAAATACAAGAAGATAAATTGATTGATTTAATGAAAAGGCGAAACCACCTTTGGCATAAAGTGTGGATGAGTTCTAAGAACAACCTTATCATGATGAAACCTAGTATAAGGAGGATCAGCCACTAAAGCTTGCAGTTCACTAATGCGACGTGCAGAGCTGATTGCAATTAGGAAGATGATCTTCCAGATCAAAAGCTTAAGTGCTGTAGTGGCTAAAGGCTCAAAAGGCGGCTTCATGAGATGCCCGAGAACTAGATTTAGATCCCATGCCACCGGTGGTGGCTTAATGGGAGGTTTGCTTAATAGAAGACCTCTCATAAATCTGGATATGAGTGGATGAGAGGAAATTGGTTGTCCATTCAGAGGCTTATAAGAAGCTGCAATTGCACTAAGATGGACTCTTACCGAATTGGTCTTTAGACCAGAATTCGATAAGTGAAGGAGATACTCTAGTATCGATCCTAAGGGTATGACAAGGGGGTTAGAGTAGTTACTCACCTGTAACAGGTGTTCTCCAGGAGCAGCAGGAATCAGTCCTCACATATGAGTGACGTCGGCGCCGACAGAGCCCTCGTGCGGAGCATTTCCCCAGCTTTCACAGAAAGCCTTTGGGAATTGCAGCGCGCATGCGCGGTCCCCTTCCCGCCCAAGGGTGCCATCTTGCTCAGTCTGATGACATTGCTAAAAGACAGCAAAAGAATTAGCAAAAATAAATCATATGAGTGCAACTCCAAGGGGAGGAGGGAGGGTTGTGAGGACTGATTCCTGCTGCTCCTGGAGAACACCTGTTACAGGTGAGTAACTACTCTTTCTCCAGGACCAAGCAGGAAGTCAGTCCTCACATATGGGACTCCCAAGCTTAAGGCTACCGGAGAACCCAAGCGTAAAAATGAGCTCCCTCTAGCTCGTCAGCACAGAAGGAAGGAATCTTCTCTGAGAACGCCCCCGACCGGTAGCCCAACACCAGGGCCGGAGGGTAGGAGTTGCCTAAACCCCAAAGAGATTATGGAGTACTGCCTGTCCGAAAGCACTGTCCCTGAGGGACTCCCTCTCAAGGCAGTAATGGGCCGCAAAAGTCTGGCTTGAAGACCAAGTAGCAGCCCGGCAGATGTCTGCCAACGGAACAGAGCGGAGATGAGCCACTGACGCAGCCTTCACCCTAACACGATGAGCCATGACTCGACCCTCCAACGAGAGGCCGGCTGCCCCATAAGCCCAGGCGATACAGTCAGCGACCCATATGGACAACGTACGCTTGGAGACAGGGAACCCCAACTTATTGGGGTCAAAAGAAACTAAAAGCTGAACAGCCTTCCGATGCTCCCGCGTACGTTCAAGGTAGAAGGATAACGCCCTCCTACAGTCCAGGGTATGCAAGACCATCTCAGCCCGGTTGGCATGCGGCCTGGGAAAGAAGGTCGGAAGAACCACCTCCTGATTGAGGTGAAAAGGTGAGACAACCTTAGGAAGAAACTTAGGGTGAGTCCGTAGGACTACCCTATTCCTGTAGAACCTAGTGTAAGGAGGATCAGACACTAGTGCCTGCAGTTCACTCACTCGCCTAGCAGAGGTGAGAGCTACCAGAAATAAAGTTTTCCAGGAGAGAAAACGGAGAGGGCAGGTAGCCATAGGTTCAAAAGGCGGACAAGTAAGCCGCTGTAAGACCACATTCAGATCCCACTCAGGGGCCGGTGGACGCAAAGGAGGCTTACGCAGAAGAAGGCCTCTGAGGAAACGAGCCACCAAAGGGTGGTTGGAAAGAGGCCTGCCGTCCACCGGCGAGTGGTGTGCTGAGAGAGCACTAAGGTGAACTCGGACAGAGTTAGACTTAAGGCCCAGATTTGAGAGGTAGAGCAAATATTGCAATACTACCGCTACCAAGCACGAGAAGGGATTCTCGCTGTGCTGAGCACACCATGCGGAGAATCTACGCCACTTAAGAGCATAGGATTTCCTGGTGGATTGACGCCGAGAGGCCAAGACTACATCTTCCACCTCTCGAGGTAGTAGTAGGGGAGCTAGGACTACCCTTTCAGCAGCCAGGCCATCAGATGAAGGGACTGGAGGTTGGGGTGCAAGATAGTCCCCTGATCCTGAGACAGGAGATCGTGTTGAAACCCCAGAGGAATAGGTGTGTCCACCGCCAGCTGTAGCAGAAGCGGGAACCACGGTTCCCTCGGCCACCTGGGGGCTATGAGAATCAATGAAGCCCCGTCCCTGAGGACTTTGAACAGCGTTCTGGACACTAGTGGTGTGGGAGGAAACGCATACAGTAGGCCTGTGGACCACGAGATCAGAAACGCATCAGCTGCTACTCTGAGAGGATGCGGTTGTCTGGAGCAAAATCTCGGGAGTTACCGGTTCAGAGGACTGGCGAACAGATGCATGGTGGGGAGGCCCCACTTGAGAAAGACCTGCTGAACCACCAATGGGTTCAATCTCCATTCGTGTGGTTGCAGGATCCAGCTCAGTCTGTCTGCCAGGTAATTTTCCTGACCTGGGAGGTAGACAGCCTTAAGAAGGATTCCGTGATTGACAGCCCAAGAGCACAGGCGTTGTGCCTCCTGGCAAAGAAGGAAGTAGCCTGTGCCTCCTTGTTTGTTCACATAGAACATGGCAACTTGATTGTCCATCTGGACCAGTACAGACTGGTGAGAGGCGAGGTGGGAGAAGGCTCTCAGAGCTAGGCATATCGCCTGTAGATCCAGGAGGTTTATCTGCTGAGTAGCCTCCCAAGGGGTCCAGAGACCCTGAGTACATGCCCCTTGGCAATGTGCTCCCCAACCGAGAAGAGAGGCATCGGTTGTCAGCACCTGAGTATGCGGAGGGGATTGGAAAACCACTCCGAGCACCAGATTTGGAAGATGAAGCCACCATTGCAGAGAGGAGATCAGGAGGTCGGAAATCCTCACTGAGTCCGCTAGGCCTCCAGTGGCTTGATGCCACTGAGTCCGAAGGCTCCACTGAGCAGGACGCATGTGCAGGCGGGCATTGGGGGTGACATGGACCGTGGAAGCCATATGGCCAAGTAGTCTCAGGAATTGCCTGGCAGAGACCAGGGAATTGCTGCGAAACTGGCTGGCCAGATCCATTAGCCTGTGGGAACTGTCCAGAGGCAGAAAAGCCTTCGCTTGAAGAGTGTCTAGTCTGGCCCCTATGAACTCTGGGACGGGAGCAAAGTGGACTTTGCGAAGTTTATGACAAACCCCAAGTGCTGAAGCAGAGCCACAGTGCGAAGGGTGGCCTGGTTGGCCTCCTGGGAAGATTGGCCCCTTATGAGCCAGTCGTCCAGGTACGGAAACACAAAGAGACCCTGAAGCCTCAGGTAGGCCGCCACCACTGCCAGGCACTTGGTGAACACTCTGGGAGCGGATGAGAGGCCAAAGGGAAGCACTCTGTACTGACAGTGGTTTCCTCCCACAACAAACCTGAGATATTGTCTGTGGTCTGGATGGATAAGGATGCGAGTATACGCATCCTTTAGATCCAAGGAGCATAGCCAGTCTCCCTGCTGAAGGTAGGGCAGCAGGATTCCAAGGGTAAGCATCTTGAACCTTTCCCTCTGCAGGAACTTGTTGAGGTTTCGCAAGTATAGGATGGGTCTGAGGCCTCCTGTTCTTTTTGGTACCAGAAAGTACCTGGAATAAAAGCCTTGACCTCTCAGGTGGTGGGGCACCGGTTCCACAGCCTGATCCTTTAGTAGATCTGTCAACTCCTGAAGGAGTAGGTCCCTGTGCAGAGGGAGTCTTGGAGGCTCCCCTGGAAAATAGGAGGGAGGTACCTGGTGAAAATAGAAAAATAGAGAAAATCAACTTTTTCCTCGGGGAAAAACGAACTACGTCCGTCGGGCTCCGCGGAAAAAAGAAGACTGAGCAAGATGGCATCCTTGGGCGGGAAGGGGACCGCGCATGCGCGCTGCAATTCCCAAAGGCTTTCTGTGAAAGCTGGGGAAATGCTCCGCACGAGGGCTCCGTCGGCGCCGACGTCACCCATATGTGAGGACTGACTTCCTTCTTGGTCCTGGAGAATAATCCCTTCTTGGAGCACCATATAGTAAAACGTTTCCACTTGAAGGCATAAGATCTTCTTGCGGAAAGTTTCTTAGAAGCCTAAAGGATATCCTCTACCTGTTGGGACAGGTTGAAATCCTGGAGGTCTAAGCCTTCAGCAACCAGGCCATGAGATGCAGGGACTGGGGATTCGGGTGCCATAGCGTCCCGTTCTCTTGGGAAAAGAGATCTGGAGCATGTCCTAACTCCAGAGGTGCAGCTTGAGAGAAATGTAGAAGCAGGGGATACCACGTTTGGCATGGCCATCGTGGCGCTATAAGAATCATGCGACCCGTCTCTCTGAAGCCTGAAGAGCGTTTTGGGGATGAGGGGAATGGGTGGGAAGGCATAAAGGAAGTCCTGACCCCAGTGAAGGAGGAAGGCATCCCTTGCCTGACAGCTGTGCGCCAGAATCCTGAAACAGAACCGGGGAAGTTTGGCATTCAGTGGACTTGCAAAGAGGTCTATGTCTGGAGTGCCCCAGAGAGGAAATATCTTTGCCACCTGGTCTAGGTGGAGGGACCTCGAGAGACAGCAGTACTCAAGTGAGTTTGTCTGCCCAAAGGATTGAATGCCTGGAAGATATACCACTAGAAGGTGAATTTGATACTCTCTGGCGAGGGCCCACAGTCGTAAAGCTTCGTTGCATAACGACAGAGAGCACGTCCCGCCCTGCTTGTTTACATAGAACATGGCTACTTGATTGTCCGTCTGGACTAGGACTGTCTTGTAGCTGAGCTGGGCGTGGAATACTCGAAGAGCTAAATAGATTGCTCTTAATTCCAGGAGGTTTATGTGTAGACCAGCCTCCTGTGGAGTCCAGGTTTCCCTGGGTAGAGAGATGATTCAGGTGTGTTCCCCAACCCACCTGTGATGCATCTGTTAGGGTGGCCTGAAAGAGGGGTTGATGAAAAGGAGACCCCACTGTCAGATTTTCTAGTGATTGCCACCACTGGAGGGACAAACGTAGTCGCTGAGAGTTTACTATTTTGTCTGATAAATGTCTTGTGGCCTGTGTCTACTGTGTGGATAGGGTCCACTGAGCTGCTCGCATGTGGAGACGAGCATATGGGACTACAAGAACTGTGGATGCCGTATGTCCCAGCAACTCCAGTAGCTCTCGAGCAGTTAGGGAGGATTTCCCTGCTGCTTGAGAAGCTAGTTGCATTATGCGTAGACACCGGGCCTGTGGAAGGAAAGCCTTTGCCCGTCTGGTATCTAGACAGGCCCCTATGAATTCCAGGCATTGGGAAGGAACAAGTTGGAATTTTGTGAAGTTTATTACCAACCCCAAGTATTGGAGGATTCGCATTGTGCGAGACAGTGCAGTGCTGGCCTCTGCAAATGTAGGGGCTCGAATGAGCCAGCCGTCTAAGGGAAGACTAATATTCCCAGGGTTCGTAGAAATGCAGCTACTACTGCCATGCATTTCATGAATACCCTTAGTGCTGAATCCAGACCAAAGGGAAGAACCCTGTACTGGAAATGTTTTCGGCTGAAAAGGAATCGTAAGAATTTCCTGTGATCTGGATGGATCAGAATGTGAGTGTATGCATCCTTTAAGTCTAGAGAGCAAAGTCAATCCTGGCTTTGAAGGTATGGCAGAACAGCTCCTAGAGAAATCATTTTGAACTTCTCTCGAAACAGGTATTTGTTCAATTCTCCGAGGTCTAAAATGGGTCTGTCCCCTCCTGTTTTCTTTGGAATAAGAAAATAGGGGGAGTAGAACCCTGCACCCCGCTGAAGAATGGGTACCTCCTCTATTGCCCCTTGGGCAAGAAGTATTAAGACCTCATGATCTAGCAGATTGTCTGCGGAGGTTTGAGAATTGAATTTCAGGAGGGGTCCCGGTATCTTAAAAAGGATATAGCGATTTTAGAAAAGGTTCAGAGAAGAGCCACCAAAATGGTGAAGGGGATGGAAGGATACTCCTATGAAGAAAGGCTAAAAAGGTTAGGGCTCTTTAACCTGGAAAAGAGACGGCTGAGGGGAGATATGATAGAAGTCTATAAATTAATGAACGGAGTGGAACGGGTAAACGTAGATCGATTGTTTACCTTATCAGAATATAGAAAGACTAGGGGACATGCAATGAAGCTACAGGGTAAACTATTTAAGACTAATAAAAGAAAATATTTTTTCACTCAACGTGTAATCAAACTCTGGAATTTGTTACCGGAGGATGTAGTAAAGGCTGTTAGTGTAGCTGGGTTTAAAAAAGGTTTGGACAAGTTCCTGGAGGAAAGGTCCATAAACCATTATTAAGAAGGGACCCAGGATATCAATGCTTGAACCAATACAAGCATTGCGGAACCTGTGTCCCTTGGGGAAACTGCTAGGTACGTATGACCTAGATTGGCCACTGTTGGCAACACAATACTGGGCTTGATGGACCTTGGTCTGACCCAGTATGGCATATCTTATGTTCTTATAACCCTAAGAACGGAACGATTAAAATGTAATATGCAAATTGTACATAGTTTCCCCAGTTCATTCCATGTTTTCCCCTGTTTTATGTAAACTCTGATTGCCTTTGCTGTCATTGAGTCATTTTGTTATCTGTAAACCGCACTGTTGGAAAAGAGCACGGTATAGAAGAAATGTTAAATAAATAAAATAAATAAATGGACTGATTTACATGGAAAGCTGAAACCACCTTCGGTAGGAACTACGAAGCTGTGCGTAAAACTACTTTATCCCGAAAGGAGGACAAAAAAGGCTCTCGACATGACAAGGCCTGCAACTCTGATACTCGACGTGCAGAACAGATTGCCACCAAGAAAACAACCTTCAAAGTCAAATCCTTTAATGAAGCTTGATGCAATGGTTCAAAGGGAGCTTTGGTCAATGTGGTTAAAACCAAGTTGAGGTCCCAAGGAGGAATCACTACTCTCCTAGGAGGACGAAGACGTGAAACCGCTCTCAAAAAATGCAAATCAGGATGAGAATCTAAGGCGACACCTTGCACCTTCCCACGATAGCACGCAATAGCTGCCAGTTGTACCCTCAAAGAACTGGCCGCCAGACCCTTCTCAAAACCATCCTGCAAAAAACTCAGTATTTCCAGAACTGTAGCCGAGGCCAGGTGCACTTCCCATGCCATGCACCAATCCTCAGAAATACACCACACGCGAAAGTATGCCAAAGAGATTGACCGCTTTCTGGCTAGGAGCAAAGTAGCAATTTCTGCTCCCAGAGTATCCCTTTCTCCTTAACCGTGACCTTTCAATGGCCAAGCCGTAAGCGAGAAAGAGTAGTTACTCACCTGTAACAGGTGTTCTCCAGGAGCAGCAGGAATCAGTCCTCACATATGGGTGATGGACGTCGACGTCGATGGAGCCCCCATGCGGAGCATTTCCCCAGCTTTCTAAAAAAGCCTTTGGAAATACACCCACGCATGCGCGGTCCCCTTCCTGCCCAAAGGTGCCATCTTGCTCAGTCAGATGACATAGCTAAAAGACAGCACAAAAACAAAATGAACTATGTACAACTGCAACTCCCAGGGGAGGAGGGAGGGTTGTGAGGACCGATTCCTGCTGCTCCTGGAGAACACCTGTTACAGGTGAGTATCTACTCTTTCTCCAGGACCAAGCAGGAAGTCAGTCCTCACATATGGGTGACTCCCTAGCTCTGGGCTACCAGGAACCCAGGCTGAAAAAGAAACTCCCTCTGTGAAGCTGTAGCATGAAGGAAAGAATTTCACTGAGACCAGAACCCCTCGGTAGCCCAACAAGAGGGCAGGAGGGTAGGAGTTGCCTAAACCTCAAAGAGATTCTGGAGTACTGCCTGACCAAAAGCACTGTCCCTACGGGACTCCCTCTCCAGGCAGTAATGGGCTGCAAATGTCTGGCTTGAGGACCAAGTTGCAGACCTACAGATGTCTGCCAACGGTACCGAGCGGAGATGAGCTACTGATGCAGCCATGGCCCGGACACGGTGGGCTGTAACTCGACCCCGCAAGGAAAGGCCTGCCGCCCTGTAAGCCCAGGTGATACAGTCTGCCACCCATAAGGACAAGGTACGCTTGGAGACAGGAACCCCCAAGTTGTTTGGGTCAAAGGAGACGAAGAGCTGAGTAGCCCTTCTATGGCCCTTAGTATGCTCTAGGTAGAAAGACAAGGCCCTTCTACAGTCCAGGGTGTGGAGGACTTCCTCAGCCCTGCTTGCATGGGGCCTAGGGAAGAATGTTGGAAGAACCACCTCCTGGTTGAGGTGGAAGGAGGAGACCACCTTCGGGAGAAACTTAGGATGAGTCCTAAGGACCACCCTGTTCTTATAGAAACGGGTGTATGGCCTGTCACAGACCAGGGCCTGAAGTTCACTCACTCGCCTGGCCGAAGTCAGTGCCACTAGGAAGAGAGTCTTTCAAGAAAGGAAGCAAAAAGGGCACGTAGCCATCAGCTCAAAGGGTGGGCGAGTAAGCTGTTGCAAAACCACATTCAACTCCCACTCAGGGGGAGGTGGACAGAGGCGGCTTTAGCAAGAGCAAGCCTCTGAGGAACCTGGCCACCAGGGGGTGAACCGACAAAGAGTGCCCCTCCACCACTGAGTGGTGGACTGCCAGAGCAGAGAGGTGTACCCTAACCGAATTGGACTTAAGACCCTGATTAGACAAGTGCAGCAGGAACTGAAGCACCACTGGCACAGGACAGGAGAAGGGGTTTTCCTGGTGCTGATCACACCACAGGGAGAACTGCCTCCATTTCAGGGCATAGGTCTTTCGGGTGGATTGCTTCCTTGAAGCTAAGACAACCTCCTCGACTTCCTGAGGCAAGCCCCAGGGAGCCAGCACTACCCTTGCAGCCTCCAGGCCATCAAATTGAGAACTTTGAGATTGGGGTGCAGAAGGGATCCCTGATCTTGAGAAAGAAGATCGGGTTGTAACCCCAGAGGAAGAGGGGTGTCCACTGCCAGCTGTAACAGGAGGGGGAACCAGGGTTGCCTTGGCCATCTGGGGACCACCAGGATGACCGAGGCCCTGTCCCTTAGAATCTTGAACAAGGCTCGAGCCACCAGGGGCGTGAGGGAACGCATACAGTAGGCCCTAGGACCATGAGATCAGGAAGGCATCCGCCACCAATCTTTTGGGATGCGGTTGCCTGGAGCAGAACTGGGGCAGCTGCCTGTTCAGGGGGCTGGCAAAGAGGTCGACAGACGGAAGTCCCCATCTCAGAAAATGGTCTGGACCACTAAAGGGTGCAGTTGCCACTCGTGAGGTTGTAGGACCCTGCTCAATCTGCCTGCTAGAAAGTTTTCCTGGCCAGGAAGATAGACAGCCCTGAGCAGCATATTGTGTTGAAGTGCAAAGGAGCAGAGGGCCTGTGTCTCTCGACACAGGAGCCTTGACCCTGTGCCCCCCTGCTTGTTGACATAAAACATTGCCACTTGGTTGTCTGTCTGCACCAAGACAGCCTGGTGGGCCAGGGTATGGGCGAAGGCCTTGAGGGCTAAACGTATCGCTCTGAGTTCTAACAGGTTGATCTGCTAAGTGGCCTCCCAAGGGGACCACAGGCCCTGTGTGCACTTGTCCAGGCAATGTGCACCCCAGCCCTGCAAGGAGGCATCGGTTGTGAGTACCACTGTGGGAACAGGTACCTGAAAAGGAATCCCCTGCAGCAGGTTGGGGGAGTGTAGCCACCACTGCAGGGAGTTCAGGAAGGGTCTGGACACCCTTACTTTGTCTCTGAGGTTTCCTGTGGCCTGCCTCCACTGAGTTCTGAGACACCACTGTGCAGGCCGCATATTCAGGTGAGCATTGGGGGTCACATGCACTGTCGATGCCATATGGCCTAGGAGCCGTAGACAAAGCCTGGCGGAAACCAGTGGGTTGCTTATGAACCGGCTGGCCAAGCTCATCAGCCTTTCCGCCCTGTCCTCTGGCAAGTAAGCCTTCGCTTGCAGGGAGTCCAACCTTGCCCCTATGAACTCCAGGTTCTGGGAGGGGAGCAAAGTGGACTTTGCGAAGTTTATGACAAACCCCAGTCGCTGAAGAAGAGATACAGTAAGGAGGATGGCTTGCCTTGCCTCCTGGAGAGTCTGACCTCTGATGAGCGAGTCGTCCAGGTAGGGGAAGACAAAAATACCCTGGTTTCTCAAGTAGGCCGCTACCACAGCTAGGCACTTTGTGAAAACTCGTGGGGCGGAGGTTAGGCCAAAGGGTAGTACCCTGTACTGAAAATGGCTTCCTGCCACCACGAACCTGAGGTACTTTCTGTGGTCTGGATGAATGAGGATGTGAGTGTACGCATCCTTTAGATTTAAGGAGCATAGCCAATCTCCCTGCTGGAGGTAGGGCAGTAGTGTTCCAAGAGTTAGCATCTTTAACTTCTCCTTTTCCAAGAACTTGTTGAGATTTCTCAGGTCCAGAATGGGCCGAGACCTAAAGTCCGCTTTGGCACAAGAAAGTACCGGGAGTAGAAGCCCTGTCCCCATAAGTGTGGAGGTACAGGCTCTACCGCCCTGTCTTGAAGCAGACCTAGCAGTTCCTGGAGAAGGAGTTCCTGATGCAGAGGAGGCCCTTGGAGGCTCTCCTGGGAAGTAGGTAGGGGGTACCTGATTGAAATGGAGCAGATAGCCCTTTTGGACTATGCTCAGTACCCAAGCATCCCTTGTGATTGGTGGCCACTGGTGGGCAAACAGGACCAAGCGACCCCCCGTGCTGAGGTGGGCCAGCAGGGGTGGAGAGGCTATGCAGAGGGAGTCAAAAGCCCCCTCCCTGCTGAGTGGGAGCAGGAGTTGGAGGCTTGGGGGCTTTCTGCCTACGGGGCCCATGTCCCTGCCCCTTGGCCTGCTGACCCTGCTGGGGAGGCCTGATAATGAGGGAAAGGTTTGTAGGCAGGCGCCTTCCTCGGGTAAAATGCCTTTTTCCCCGAGCTCTTCTTATGAGAAGGGGCAGAGGTTTTCCTGGACAATCTTGTCCTCGTCAGAGTCTCAGTCTCGAGCTCAGCGGCCTTCTCGGCCATGGGCTTGCCGAAGAGGTTTTCACCCCGGCATGGGACATCGACCAACTTGTCCTGCACCCATGGCTCGAGGTCTGATGACTGTAGCCATGCCTGGCATCGAGCAGTGATGCCGGCTGCCGCTACACGGGCCGAAGCCTCAAAGCCATCGTAGGCCGCCCGGAAGATGAATTTGGAACATTCCCAGACCCCCGAGGACAAGGATTGGAACCTTTGCAAAGGTTCCCTGGAGAGACCAGCCGAGAACCCGGCTACCTCTTTAGCCAGGTCCCGCAAGTACATGCCCATGTACAGCTGGTAGGCTTGGACACGGCAAGCAAGCATCGAGCCCTGGAAGCACTTTCTGCCGATGGCATCTAGGCTTCAGGCCTCCCTGCCGGGGGCACCGCAGAGTGCATCTTCTGGCTCTTCAGACGATGCATGGCCGATTCCACAACCATAGAATGGTGCGGCTGCTGCGCCTTCTGAAACCCAAGGCTCTTCCAGACTCGATACATGGAATCGTTCCGCTTGCTCAAAACCGGCGCCGAGGCCGGTGCCTCCCACATTCGGAAGAGGAGCCGTTCCAGCATCGGAGGAACCGGCACAGTAAAGGCCTCCCTTGGGGGAGAGTCATACTGGAGGGCGTCGAGCTCTTCGGCTCGAGGCATTCAAGGCCTTGGCCATGTCCTTAACGAACTCAGAGAACCGGGTATCCTCCGGAGGGGACCTACTCCGGGGCTCGGACTACAGCGAGTCCGAAATGTATCAGGGGACTCCTTGTCCTCCGTCTCCCATGCAGACTCATCTGAAGAAGAGTCGAGGGGCTCCGACTGCACGGGTTCCGGAAAACACCCGCCCCGACGCCAGGGACATCGGCGTCGATGCCCTCGGTCCCCAACGGGAGGTCGAGGGAGACCGTGACCGAGACAGGACTCGGGCCTTCATGGCTTCGAGAATCGGCTCAGTCTCAGGGCAGATGCACCAGTCAGGCTGGCCATCAGCACCCGCTGCTGATCCATGAAGGCAAAAAAGTATATATCCCTCCAAATGTACTAAGAGATGAATAAATTGAATTCCACTGCTATCAACTATGACCATATGCTAATCATAAAAGATTGAAAGAACCCAGGGGGTCTCAGACAATAACAGCAACATTCCTGAACATATTTTCTTGGGGAATGTGTTGCTTTTTCGCATCAATGACCTCTCCGGTTCCAAATTATATATTGAATCAAGCAGGTATATGATAATCTGAATGTCTCTTAATACTATTCAAAATCCAAGTCTTCACAATTGATGTTTCTACTCATTCACTGCTGAGATTTCAAAAAATTGCTATCACCATATCTTAAATAAGTGTGCTTATCTCAAAAATAGAGTAACGAACTTCCCCAACGCCACCATTCAGGTACCGGCTTTGCGTTTCAACTCTTCCTCAGGGGGAGCTGTTAGTTCGTAATATAGCACTATCTATAAATAAAATAAAAGTTGTAAATTCAAAAGGATCTCAGTCCGTTTGCCAAAAAATATTGGTACGGAAGATATTCTAAAGCAGTATGTTCTTACCGTCGGTTCCTTATGCCGAATGTCCTAGAGCAATGAGTAATCTCATGGCTGTCCGCTAGCCTGCCGGCTTTCCTTCAGACGCCGCGCATGCGTATCATTGTTGTAACAAAAATTTAAATAGCTGCGCACTGATGTGTACGTATGGCAAGTGATCTATCTCTTCCAGTCTTTTCAGGCTCACCAAATTAAACACAGGCTCCCCACTCTATCGTGTTTAAACCACCTGGAATAACTGATTGTAGTTTATAGATCCATATTTGTTCCTGAATGAGTAAAGGTTTTGCTGTAGATTTTCCCGCCCTCCCGGCTGTCACTAATTCAATACCAAAGCATCTTAGCTCCTCAAATGTGTGATGATATTGTATACAATGTGCTACCAGGGGGGCCCTCCTGGGCGCAACATTTGAGTCTGCTTCGATGCTCATTCATGCGAACCCGGAATTGCCTGATAGTTTTACCAACATACAGCAAGCCCAATGGACACCTAATCCCATAAACAATATGGCCCGAGGCAACGCAGGCAGCAGTCGTGTGTGTCGGTAACAGACATGAGTTTCTTACAACGATCACACTTTTTAAAACCACTGGAGGCCATCGGGGAAAAAAGGGCCCCCGCGAGGTCAAAAGACCGGCCCTCCAGGGAAAAGAAAAAAAAGAGCGCGAACGTGTGCCACGAAGGGCAAAAAAACAAAAAATAGAGATCGGGTCGATACCGGTGTACCGAACCCAGGCGGGAAGGGGAACCGGCGTCGAACCGGACAAAAAGAGGCGCGAGAATCACAGAAAAAAATCCAACTTTTCCGGGTGACAAGGACAGACATCCGTTGGGCTCCACGGAAAAAGAAAGACTGAGCAAGATGGCACCTTTGGGCGGGAGGGGACCGCGCATGCATGAGTGTATTCCCAAAGGCTTTCTTAGAAAGCTGGGGAAATGCTCCGCATGGGGGCTCCATCGACGTCGATGTCACCCATATGTGAGGACTGACTTCCTGCTTGGTCCTGGAGAATCGATCCACCTGAGGCATTTGAAGAGGCCCCCGCCAAAGAAGTTCGTGCCGACTCGGAAGCCTCAGACAAGTCGAGAAGATGCACCAAATCGGCATACCATGGAAGTCTGAGCCAGTCCGGAGCGATTAGAAGAACCCGCCCTTGGTGGGACTCTATGCATTGAATCACCCGGCCTATAAGCGCCCAAGGCGGGAAGACATGTAGTAGGCCTTCTCTAGGCCATTGTTGCACCAAGGCATCGAGACCCTCTGACATTCTCTCCTGCCTTCTACTGTAGAAGCGGCTCGCCTTGGCCGACCGGAAAGTAGCCATCAGATCCATAATGGGGATCCCCCATCTGCTGACTATCTGAGCAAACACTTCTAGATGTAGTTCCCACTCTCCGGGATCTATGCGAACCCGACAGATAATCCACTGTTATATTGTCTACCCCCACAAGGTGAGCTGCTGACAGCGCTTGAAGCCGCCGTTCTGCCCAGCTGAACAACACTGCGGCCTCCTCTTCCAGAGCTACGCTGCCTGTACCCCCTTGCTTGTTGATGTATGCTACCGCGGAGGCATTGTCTGACAGAATTCGTACCTCTCGACCCGCAAGAGATGATCTGAAGGCACGGAGAGCCCGCAGTACTGCTCTCAACTCCAGCTGGTTGATTGACCACTGCAGTTCGTATTCGCTCCAGGTTCCTTGCGCAAACAGCTCCCTGCAATGAGCTCCCCAACCCGCCAGACTGGCATCGGTTAAGAGGGGAACCCACTGTGGCTGCTCCAGCGGCATGCCCGCCGCCAGGTTCTGTGGAAGAAGCCACCAACGTAAAGACTCCCTGACTCTCGCTGCAAGAGGAAGACGTTTGGTCAGAGTCTCCTCCTGGTGGGACCATCGGCAAAGCAAGGACCTCTACAGCGGACACTTATGCGCCCTCGCCCAGGGCACCACCTCGAGAGTGGCTGCCATTGTTCCCAGGAATTGAAGATACTGCCAGGCCTTAGGTGCTGCTCGATCCAAGAACGTGTGCACCAAGCAACGTAGCCCCTGAGCTCAATGTTCCGGTAGAAACACCGAACCCACTCGAGTATCGAACCGGACTCCCAGATATTCCAGAACTTGAGATGGTTCCAACCGGCTCTTGGCTACATTTACAACCCAATCGAGGCTTTCCAGAAGCTGCATCACTCTGGCTGTAGCTTGTACACTTTCGACTCTGAACTTTGTTTGAATCAGCCAATCGTCCAGATAGAGGTGGACTAAGACACCCTCCTTGCGAAGAGCTGCTGCCACCACTACCATCACCTTGGTGAAAGTTCGTGGCACAGTTGCTAGGCCGAAGGGTAACACCTGGAACTGAAAATGTCCGAGGCACCGTAAGCTTTAGGAAGCATTGATGATTTGGCCTGATCGGAATATGCAGGTACGCTTCGGTGAGTTTGAGAGATGTCAAGAATTCTCCTTTTCGCACTGCCACGATAACCAAACACAAAGTTTCCATGCGAAAATGGGGCACCCGAAGACATCAGTTTACTCCCTTGAGGTCTAGAATTGGACGAAAGAACCCGTCCTTTTTTGGAACCACGAAATAAATGGAGTATCGACCACAACTGTACTGGTCCAGAGGAACCAGAACTACTGCCCCCAGTTGTAGAAGACGAGCCAGTGTCTTCCGCACTGCCACCGACTTGCTTCGAGATGTGCAGGGAGACCGCACAAACGAGTCGGTCACTAGTCGGATGAATTCGAGGGCATATCCTTCGCAAATGACTTCCAACACCCAGCGGTCAGAAATTATCTGGACCCAGACCGCAAGAAAGTCCCGTAGATGCCCTCCCACAGGTTGAATAGCGGCCAGGGTCCCCCTCGTTTCATTGGGTCTTACGGAATCCTGAGGAAGAGGGAGTCGAAAAACCTCCAACTGCTCCCCAAAACCTCCTGAAACCTTGTCCACGCGAAGGAAATCTTCCCCTCTGGAAACCTCCCAGTCGGGAAGTACGAAAACGCCTGAAATCCCGTGACTGACCGCGAGAAGGCCCCACAGTTCAACTGGGCTTTGGCTTATCCTCTGGTAAGCGACCTTTTGATTCCACCAAGTCCTTGACTAACTTGCTGAGGTCTTCTCCAAATAAAAGTTTACCTTTAAAAGGAAGTTTACTGAGACGCGCCTTGGAACAACTGTCCGCCGCCCAGTTCCGAAGCCAAAGATAACGCCTAGCCACTACAAGCGACGCCATGCTATTAGCCAAACCTCTAATAAAATCATAATGCAGATCAGCCAGGTATGCCGCTCCAGATTCCAACCTAGACACATCTGCTATCTGTTCTTGCGGCTGCTCTCCCGGCTGCTGCAGACGCTGCAACCAACGCAAACAAGCAGTGCAACCCAAGTTCCACAAATGGAGGCTTGCAGGGATAGTGCATTAACATCAAAGGCCTGCTTCAACAAGGAATCCAAACGGCGGTCTTGACCGTCCTTTAGGGCCACACTGCCCTCTACCGGGATGGTAGTCTTCTTGGTTACCGCTGACAATGCGGCATCTATGCGTGGAGAACGAAAAACCTTGCGTTCCTGGTCTGACAAGGGATAGAGGTGAGTCATGGCTCTAACCCCCCCCCCCCCATAGACCTGCTTCCGGCAGATCCCACTCATCCTGAATCATTTGCCTGACTACGCAATGCACCAGAAAAACAGCCTGCGTCTTTCGTACCACATGAATGAGGGGATCCTCTACTGCCTCCTCTTCAGCAGGCTGTCCCACGGAGAGATTGAGTGCTTGAAGCGATTCCGTGATCAGAGCTATCAGCTCTTCTCTTCTAAAAACTCAGATGATCCTAGCCTGGTCCTCGGGTTCAGAAATCTCACCTTCCTCGAGTTCGTCTACTCCTGCCTCTGGCTCAATGTCACCATCCTCTACCTCTAGCCAGTCCGAAAGAGAAGGCTGCTCTTCAATGGATCAAGCTCTCTTAGCCAGCCCCGGAGGTGAGACGTCAACTTTCACCACAGCAGCCATATCTGCTGTATCCCCGAGAGGTCCGAAACAACCCCCTGTTGCTTTAAACAGAAAGCCTGGTGTAAGAGAAGAACAAACTCCGGCGAAAACCCTGCCAGAGATGCTCCCAGCAAACTGGTACCCACAGAGGAGCCTGGAGCCGAAGAAGGCCCTGCTTGCAGAGAAATGGAAACCTCTAAGAGTGGGCTTACCTCCACCACAGACTGAGGTCCCTGGATCAGTGAGGAAGTCATTTCTTATCTTGGAGCTCCTGCTCCATGCTAAGCACCTCTGCTGCGCAGCCACGGCACACATTGGCATCCAAGATGGTCCCCCTACGGGTACCGCAAACGAGACACTGTGGACGTGCTGGCATGAGCCCCAACAACCTAACCGCATTGACCACAGTATAAGGACAGAAGCACCTCAAAATCATCTTTTTTTTCAATATATTGATAAAATACACCCAATTAGCTTCCCCCCCGCAAAAATTAGAGGTTAAAAATTCTTGTTTATCATAAAATTAATGGAAACTAAGCAGAAAACACCCCCGATTAAAACCGTGGCTCAGAAAAAAAAAACAGGGAAAAAAACGGGCTGTCTACTGACAGGAAAAGAAACAGTGCAGTAAAATCACCACGAGGCAGCAGGCCGCCCCAAAAGGCCTCGAGCAGCATTCCCCTTCAAAGCACTCACCTCTGCTGAAATCAGGGCCGACGAAATCGCTGCTGAGCGGTATAACACAACCCGGCCCACTGAGAGGAAGACAGAACAACTCACCTCTGGCGGCAGCCAGAGTAGAGCAGAGAGGGAGAGAGCAGTCCTGCTGACGGCTCCTCACCCGCAGTCAAGATCGGGAGCCGCCAGAGAACACGGGAACAGAGCAGTGCTTCAGCTCCTCTCCGTTCAATCAAGGAGGGGAGAGAAGATAGGGAAAAGCTAGCGATCAGAGGAAGCAGGGGAAAGAACCTTTTAATACTAAATCTCCAGTTTGAAACCCGGCTGTCCCCTCTAAGGTTTTTTTTTTTTTTTTTTTTTTTTTACAACTTTAACTGCACTGCTTTCCCAAATAAATTAAAATATGAGATAAATGAAAGCCAAAAAACCCCAAAGTACTCAAATTTGCTCCTTTTATTTTATTTATTTAACAGATCTTATATACCGCGCTCTGTCATCAGTGCGGTTTACATTAAACAATATAACAATCGGACAGTCAAATCTGACCTAAGTTTACATATAACAGGGGACATAACATGGATTAGAACTGGGGAAACTATTTACATTTTAACAGTTACCAAGCTGGTAAGCTATTTACAAAAGAGTACATCTTACTGCATTACAACTGAAAACAATTCTACCTGGTTTGTGTAACAAGCTCAGTCTGTGGCATATTGGTTAATGAAGAGGAATTGAGTTGTGAGGAGGGAGGAGAGGGGGCGTTGTTAAGATGTGCAAAGTGAATGAGGAACAGATGGTGCTTGAGGGCTTTTCTGAATTGCATAAGGTCTCTGATCGCTCTGATGCAGGGAGGGAGCTTGTTCCAGCATCTGCGGACATAGTATGCAAATGCTCTATTAGTTGTTTGAGCACATTTAGTGAATTCACTTGGGATAACTAGTGTATTTTCAGCCAATGATCTCCTAGATCTATTGTTCGGGGTGTGGGTGAGAAGGGCTGAAATTGAGGAGGGCGATATTTTATTAATGGATTTGAATGTAATGAGGAGGGCTTTATAAGAGATCCTGCAACTTATCGGGAGCCAGTGTAGCTCCCTTAGGATAGGGGTAATATGGTCTCTCCTTGATGCTCCACACAAGACGCAGGCTGCGGCATTCATAGCTATTTGTAACGGGTTTAGTGTGTTCTTTGGGAGGCCATGTAGTACAATATTCGCGTAGTCAAAATGGGGTGTGACCAGTGCTTGGAATATTGTGCGAAAGTCATCAGTCTCCAACATGGGTCTCAGGTGCCGAAGGGTTTTTATCTTGTAGTAGATGGATTTTACAGTGTATTTTATGTGCTCTTTGAAGTCTAGCTGTTGATCAAATATTACACCCAGGTAGTGTATGGTGGCCTTGATTGAAAGTTCTGCATCTCTTACTTTTAGGGTTGGGGGGGTGAGAAGCATTTGTTTCTTGTGACGATTAGGACTTTGGTTTTTTTGAAATTTATTCAAAGGTTCTGATTGAGGAGCCAATCTGTAATTGTAATTAGTCCCTATAGTGAGCAGTGAGCCCAGCACCTAGGCTCACTACAACCTCAAACTACTTGGAGACTGAGCACACTGGGAACTGGTGGGAGGTGCCAGCAGTGTATTATCAGTGGCTTCAGAATCTGACATGCCCAGTCTCCAAGCTGAGGAAGGAGGTGCACTACCCAGAGGTGCGGGACTGGACTGGAGGGATGATAAGGAAAGTGCCCCTGCAAGGTCGAAGCCTCGGGCTGCCAGTGAAAAAGAAAAAGAGCGTGAACGCTAGTCATGAAGGACAAAAAACAAAAAAGTCAAACGGACTCGATATTGATGTACCAAGCCGAAGGAGGGAAGAGGAACCGTGTCAATCCGGTAAGAAAAAAAGAATAAATTTCTTCACTTTTAGCACTTTTTTCGCGGTGACACGAGGACAACATCCGGAGGGCTTCGTGGAAAAAAGGAGACTGAGCAAGATAGCACCCTTGGGCAGGAAGGCGACGGCGCATGCGTGATGCAATTCCCAAAGGCTTTCTTTGAAAGATGGTGATTTGCTCCGCACGAGGGCTCTGTCGGCATCAACGTCACCCATATGTGAGGACTGACGTCCTGCTTGTTCCCGGAGAAATGTAGCTTCTACTAGACAGTGCCACTTGTTCTCTTTCCCCAGTAGGAGGTATATTTATTTATTTAAAAAGATTTATATCCCGCTTTATCCTAAAATCAAAGCAGCTTTCATTTCAAATGAATCAAGTTGCATAGTGCGGGGGTATAGTCATACAGTGGTTGTATAGTAGTGTTTGTGTAGGTGTAATACAGGTGTAGCTTAATTATAAGATACAATATATACAGGTTGAGCTATATACAATGAGTTATATACAAAGAGGTGGTGTGGGCTTGGCTAGGGGAGTGGGAGGGCGGAAGGAGTTAGGCAAAGGAGGGGTGGGGGAAAGCGGTGGCAGGAACAATTAGATTGAAGGTGTCTCAGAGATATATTGGTTTAATATCTGCAGTGTTGCCTTTTGATAGGTAGGGTATGGTGCTTTGTTAGTCCTGGTAGTGATGTTATGATACGGTGGGTTTATTATGGGTTCTAAATAGGCAGTGTTTGTAGTACTTCCTAATGTGCATAGCGGTTGGCACTGGAGTATAGTAATGTAGAAATCTGGTAAATGTTTTTATCCATACTCTCATTAAGAGGCATGTTTACTAAACGTTAGTGCACATTAACATTATGCAAATGAGGCCCTGCAATGAGTCTCCACACATGGCCCCACACTCCCCTTGTGCCGTCCCTAGTTGCAGCTATACATATATCCTGTAGTGGAATATTCTTTGCATGCACTATAGAAGTTTCTTTTGCTCTTAGCTGATGGGCTTCCACTGTTACAAGGGGTGCCAATTGTACTTTTCTGTAGCAAAAATTAATGCAGTGGGAGACCCAGTTAGCTATAGTCCTCTGATGCCAGATAGCCAGGATTACTGGGGCGGTAGGTGATGAAGAGTTTAGTCTATGTCTTTGGTTGCTCGAAGGTCATAAAGGAGTGCACGTCTGCAGTAAAGTGTGTGAGAGCATATTCTGGGTCTCCTAATTTGATGTTGGGGAAAGAGGCTGGGAGCACAATGGATTGATCGATATGAAAGGTGATACCCCTTTTGGAAGAAACTTGGGGTGTGTTTTTAGAAGGACTCTATTGTGGAAGAATTGGGCATAGTGAGGATAATGTACAAGGATGAAATTCACTCTCTCCTTGAGAAAGTGATAACCATAAGAAAAACTGTTTTCCCAAGTAATTTAGCATGCCAAGGCTTGACTCATTGCCTCAAATTGGTTCTCCATGAGCTGTGCCAGGACTATATCGCGGTCCCATTTAGAGAATGCTGGGTGTAATGGGGGTCTAGTATTTAGAAAGCCTTTCATGAATTTGGCAACCAGGAGAATGGTTGACACCATTTTCCCTTTACTTTGTCATGATAGGCAGAAATGGCAGTCACATTTATTTTACAGTTTTTATATACCGCCTTACCTTAGATCAAGGTGGTTTACATTTAAACCATCATTTTACTACACACACACACACACACACACACATACATACATACATAGTAGTGTGTGGAAGAATACATGTTTATTTTACTGGGTTGTAATAACCTTAGTGTATAGCTACAATACGATTATCCTGATTTGTTATTTAAGTGTGTTTGAGCAACTGCTGGATCATGAATTTGAATGAAATAAGTTTGAAGCCCTGACTGCAATAGATGATGGAGATATGAGTATCTATTTGATGGGACAGGAAAAAGGATTTTGCATGTGGGCAGTAGTCCAGTGTAAACTGTGACCACTTGCTTTCATATGATTTTTCAGTTGAGTCTCCTGGATTCCATGAGAACATCTTTAACGGCCGTAAGTAGTTGTAATTGGTTTATAAGTTGCTATTCAATCGCCAGGCTGTAAACAAGAGACTTTTCAAGTTGGGATGAGTAATCCCTCCTGTTTGTGTCAGCAGAGAGGGGTGTTATCATCGAAGTATGGGAGGCCTGGATGTGAGAATCAGAAGACACAGTAACCAAACCTGCCTAAGTCAGAGCGAAGCAATTGACATCATCTGTACTCTTTGTTAATCTCCTACACCAGCCGTGGAATAAATGGGAATGGAGGAAATGCATAAAGGAGATCAATGTTCCACAGGATAGCAGACTGTCAAATTGAACAGAAATGTGCAGAAGGGTCTATTTGAGATTGCTCTCAAACTTTGAAGAGATGCTGAGTTTCCAGAGTAGCCCAGGACCATTTGTATGGGTCTAGTTGATGGCTGAGTGAATCTGCCAAATATTTTTCCTTTCCTAACAGATAGAATGCTTTGAGGGTTACTTTCATGGAACAAGCTAGATTCCAAATCTTGATAGCCTTTTGACACAAAAGCAGGGATCTAGTGTCCTCTTGTTTGTGGATATAAAATATTGCCCATTCAGACCAGCACCACTTTTAGTTGCAGCCACATTTTGAGTGCACCGATTTGCTCAGAGCTCCAGGAAGTTGATGTGATGGGCACATTCAAAACTGTTCCAGAATCTCTGAGTATTGATATTGTGTATATATGTTCCTCCACCTCAGTTGGAGGTGTCTGTTGTCACTACTAATTCTGGTGGTGGAGGGACGAAGGACTGACCTATTAAGAGGTTGGAAACGTCCATCCATCATGATAAGTATTGATGAATTTCATCTGAAATTGGGAATACAGGTAGGAGACACGCAATGAAGCTACAATGAAGACTAATAAGAGAAAATATGTTTTCACTCAATGCATAATCAAACTCTGGAATTTGTTACCAGAGGATGCAGTAAAAGCTGTTAGTGTAGCTGGATTTAAAAAAGGTTTGGACAAGTTCCTGGAGGAAAAGTCCATAAACCATCATTGAAGAGGACCCAGGAAATCCACTGCTTAGCCTGCGACAAGCACTGTGAAACCTGTGTACTTTCTTGGGAATCTGCCAGGTTCTTGTAACTTGGATTGGCCACGGTTGGAAACAGGATACTGGGCTTGATGGACCTTGGTCTGACCCAGTATCACATTTCTTATGTTCTATGTTTTTATGGTTATTTAGTGAACCAAGAAGTGTGGTGGTATTGCAAAATTTGTAACTGGTATAATACAATCTTTAATGCCAGCATTCAGTGCTTGTAAAGCACAGTCACTTACCTGTAACAGGTGATTTCTGGGAACAGCAGGAATAAGTCTTCACATATGGGTATCGTCAGTACCAACGGAGCCTGCGCGGGAACGCTCCCCAGCGTCCTGAAAGAAAGCTTTTGGGAGCATCCCACAGCGCCTGCGCGCTGCCTTCCCGCCTTTCCTAACTGCCTCTCTCCAGTTCGAGTTTTAAAGCTGAGACAAAAAGAGAGAGACAGGAAAGGAAAGATAGAGATACAACTCCTAGGGGAGGTGGGTGGGTTGTGAAGACTTATTCCTGCTGTTCCCAGAGATCACCTGTTACAGGTAAGTAACTATGCTATCTCCAGGAACAAGCAGGAATGAGTCTTCACATATGGGGACTCCCCAGCTAGAGATGCCTGGGAGATCACCCAGATTGTGAGTCCCTGGGAAGGGCTCTACCTCTACCCATGAATCTCAGGCATCCAGTTCAAGGATGAAGGGTAGGAGTTGATTAGGTATGGAACAGGTGTTTGAGAACAGCCTGACCAAACAAGGCATCCCGGCGGGAGTCCTTGTCCAAGCAGTAATAGACTGTGAAGGTATGAACCGATGCCCAAATGGCCGCTCGACAGATTTGGTCGATGGACAGAGTTTAGATGAGCCATAGAGGTTGCCATGGCCCTCACATTGTGAGCTGTGACATGGCCCTCCAGAGAAAGGTTCTTACTTTGGTAGGCAAAGGAAATACACTGAGCAAGCGAATTGGACAGAGTTCTCTTAGAGACTGGAAGTCCTAAATGAGAAGGATCAAAAGCAACAAAAAGTTGAGAGGACTTTCTATGTTGCTGTGTCCTGTGTAAGTAGAAAGCAAGTGCTCTTTTACAATCCAGGGTATGAAGATTCCTCTATGCACTTGATGCATGAGGTCCTGGAAAAAAGACAGATAAAAAGACCTCCTGGTTCAGATGAAAAGGTGAGACCACTTTAGGCATAAAGTGTGGATTAGTTCTGAGGACTACCTTGTCATGATGGAACCTTGTATAAGGAGGATTAGCCACTAAAGCTTGCAACTTACTGATACGGCGAGCTGAGGTGACTGCAATGAGAAAAATAACCTTCCAAGAAAGGAATTTTAAGGAGGTAGTGGCTAAGGGTTCAAAGGGTGGCTTCATAAGCTGGCCAAGAACCAGATTCAAGTCCCAGGCCACTAGAGGTGGTCTAATGGGAGGTTTAGTCAAAAGAAGGCCTCTCATGAATCTTACTATAAGAGGATGAGAGGAAATAGGTTGTCCATTGAGAGGCTTAAGGGATGCTGCAATTTCACTCAAATGGACTCTGAATTTGTTTTAAGGCCTGCATGAGATAAATGCAGTAAATAGTCTAGTAAAGAATGCAAAGGTATTGCAAGAGGGTTGAGACCCTTCTCTGCACACCAAATGGAAAACCTTTTCCATTTAAAAGCATATGAACGTCTAGTGGAAGGCTTTCTGGAAGCATGAAGGATATCCTTCACTTGCTGAGAAAGTTGTAAATCTTGAAGGTCTAGGCCTTCAGCAACCAGGCCCTGAGATGGAGACTGAGGATTTGGGTGCCACAAGGTTCCCTCCTCCTGGGAGAGGAGATCTGGAGCAGACCCCAGGTCTAGGGAGGGAGCTTGAGAGAGATGCAGAAGTAGAGGGTACCACACTTGGCGTGGCCAAAGTGGTGCTATGAGGATCATAGTCCCTTTGTCTCTCTGAAGCTTGAACAGAGTCTTGGGAATTAGGGGAATAGGTGGAAAGGCATAAAGGAAGTCTTGCCCCCAATGAAGGAGGAAGGCATCCCTGGCCTGAACTCCCTGACATGGAATCCTGGAACAGAACCGGGGAAGTTTGGCATTCCACGGACTTGCAAACAGGTCTATGTCTGGGGTACCCCAAATCCGAAAAATTCTGGCTATCTGGTCCCCATGGAGGGACCATTCGTGCAGAAGCAGAACTCAACTGAGTCTGTCTGCCCAAGAGTTTTGAACTGCTGGAAGATATACTGCCATGAGATGGATTTGATGCTCTCTGGCGAAGGCCCACAATCTCAGAGCTTCGTTGCAAAGCGACAGAGAGCCAGTTCCCCCCTGCTTGGTCACGTAGAACATAGCTACCTGGTTGTCCATGTGGATGAGGACTGTCTTCTAGCTGAGCAGGGTGTGGAAGACTCAGAGCCAGAAAGATTGCTCTGAGCTCTAAGAGGTTGATATGAAGATATGTCTCCTGTGGAAACCAGATGCCCTGGGTCGAGAGATCTTGTAGATGAGCCCCCCAACCCTTTGGAGAGGCATCTGTTGTAAGGGTTGCTTGGGGTAACACCTGTTGAAAGGGGGACCCCAGCAACAGATTCTGAGTGGACTTCCACCAGTGGAAGGACGAAAATAGGCGACTGGAGGTTGCTATTTTGTCTGACAGGCAACCTGATGCCTGGGTCCATTGGGTGGATAGGGTCCACTGAGCTGCTCTCATGTGAAGGCGCGCATAGGGAACCACATGCACCATGGATGCCATGTGGCCTAAAAGTTGCAACATCTCGAGCAGTTAAATGGGATTTTAACTGAATCTGGGAGGCTAACTGCACCAAGCGTAGGCAACGGGCCTGGGGAAGATAGGCCCTTGCATTTGTGGTATCCAGTAAGGCCCCTATGAACTCTAGAGACTGAGTAGGGGTAAGATGGGATTTTGGAATGTTGATTACCAGTCCCAGATACTGAAGAACACGCCTTGTGCAGGCTAGAGAAATCTGGGCCTCTGACTGGGATGGAGCTCGGATGAGCCAGTCGTCCAGATATGGGAATACGAATATTCCTAGAGTGCGTAGGAATGCAGCTACTACTGCCATGCATTTTGTGAACACTCTTGGAGCAGAGGCCAGACCGAAAGGAAGCACTTTGTATTGGTAGTGCTTTCCTTGGTACAGGAAGCGAAGGAATCTTCTGTGTGTTGGATGGATAAGAACATGGGTGTACGCATCCTTGAGATCTAGAGAACAAAGCCAGTCCCGACTCTGGAGGTATGGAAGGAGAGTTCCGAGAGAAGTCATCTTGAATTTCTTCTTGCACAGAAAACTTGTTCAATTCTCTGAGATCTAATATGGGTCTGTAGCCCCCTGTTTTCTTTGGGATGAGAAAATAGGGGGAGTAGAACCCTGAGTCCTATTGAAGAAGGGGTACTTCTTCTATTGCCCCTTGGGCAAGAAGGGTAGCAATCTCCTGACCTAGAAGGTTGAGGAGAGATGTTGGAGAACTGAACTGTTTCACCATGGTGTGAGGAGGAAGGTTTAAGAAATGAAGTTTGTACCCTTCCCTTATGATGGAGAGGGTCCACTGCTCTGCTGTGATTTGCTCCCATCTGGGAGCAAAGTGAGCTAACCTTCCTGGGATGGTGAGGGGCTCTGGATGTTCTGGAGCCAGAAAGGCTAAGTTCTCTAGTGGAAAGTCAAAGGCCCTGAGGAGGCTGAGGCTGTTGGGCCGTAGCAGTCCTCGCAGCCTGGGTTTTGGCCTGTTTTGGTTGTTGCTGCTGCCTCTTTGTAGCAAAACGACCTTGAGAAGAGGCCTGACCATAAGAAGAAAATTTCCCTTTCTTTGGGAAAGATCCCTTTTTGAACAACCTCTTTTTGAAAGGAGCAGTAGTAGACGTTGAAAGTCTATCTAAAGCAGAATTTTCAGCATCCATCTGGTTGGCCTTTGCTTGCCAATCAGGTTTTCGCCTGTACAGGGAAGGTTACCTAGACCATCCTGTACCCAGGATTCCAAATCAGAGGCTTGCAACCAAGCAACTCTGCGTGCACCTATGGCAATAGCCGAGGCTCTACTGACCCCCTCAAAAGAGTCAAAGGCTGCACGGTTGGAAAACTTGGATACATCCTGTGCCTGTTTAAGCCAGGTGATATATTCTTCTCTCTTATCTTCTGACATAAAAGGAGAAAAGGTTTGCAGATGATCTGTAACTTTTTAGAAACATCCACATATAGAGACTATAGGAGTTGATTCTGGCTACAAGCATACTGGCCTGGAAGATTTTCCTGCCAAAGGCATCTAGAGTTCTGCATTCTCTTCCTAGAGGAGCAGAGGAGTGCCTTTTTGTATTCTTGATCTTTTTCATAGCAGACTCTACCACAATGGACTGGTGAGGAAGCTGAGTCTTATGAAACCCAGGACAAGGAGGAACACGATACATGGTGTCCAACCTTCTGGAATGAGGGGAGGTGGAAAGAGGAGTCTCCCATATGCCCAACATGTGTCCATAAAGAATCTCATGTATTGGTAAGGTGGCTGCCTCTTTAGGAGCCTTAGGATATTGTAGGATATCTAATTTTTTGGCTCTAGGTTCAGTCTGAGGTCACTGAGATGGACAGGCCTTTGGCCACCTCCCTAATAAAGTCCTGAAAAGACAAGTCTTCAGGAGGAGACATTCTCCTTTTTGGAGAAGAGGGTTCCTGAGGAAGGATCCCTGATGCTTCAATTGAGGCCTCTGAAGAGTCAGAGTCTTCAGAAGAATCGAAGTATCGACTGGATGCTCTCGTAGAGCCCGATACACGTACTGGGAGGTATCGACATCGGGAGTAATCGGTACCGGGCCGGTACTGATAGGCATCACTGGATAGCGTACCGCTGCCGTCGATGCTGATGTCGATGCAAGCGGTACTGGTATCGGAACCGGAATCTGATCCTGTACCGGAATCGGTACGGGTACCGACAACGGGGTTTGTTGCAGTACCGTAGGCGTTGCAGCTTGAATGAATGCCGTGATGGCACGCTGCATGGTCAGAATATTCTGATCCATTGACACCAATGTCTGGATATCGGTACCGGTAGAAACTGCCGGTACCCCAGAACATTGTAACAGGTGATCGGTCGAGGCCGAGCCATCGATGTCAACTTGTGACCCCATAGGTAGTGCTTTGGAAGCCGGAGCCTCCCGCCGGGGTAATTTTGCCGGTGTGGTATCCTCAAGAGTAAGCCCGGGGGCATCTCGATACTTAGAGGGAGATGAACTCTTTGAGGACCAGCCAGATTTAAGTTTGGTTACCTGAGATCCATGGGATGAAGAAGCAGCCCTGGAAGACGTCGATGCCACGGAAGCTGCATCGGAGGGAAACAGGGTACTGAGCTTAGCTGCCCGATTCTGTAACCCTCTTTTGAACATCATGGAACAGGACTCTCAATCCGCAATGGAGTGGTCAGGACCTAAACATTTTAGACACCAGTCATGGGTGTCGGTGACAGAAATAGTGCTACTGCACTTTGTGCATTTTTTAAACCCGGAGGCGGGTTTTTCCATGAGGAAAAAATATTTCTGTAGGCCTTAGGCCCCAGAAGAAAAATGCACTGAAAAAAGTAGAAGCTGGGGGTTTTTTTGGGGTTTTTTTTAAAGAAAGAAAAAGAACCGGTAGTACCGGTGCGGAATCGAGAAGGCAGACACGCGACTAAAGAAAAATAAAAGAAAATAAGAAATCCTTCAGCGGTGACAGGAAACACGACCTGCTGGCTCCGCGGAAAAGAAGAACTGGAGAGAGGCAGATAGGAAAGGCGGGAAGGCAGCGCGCAGGCGCTGTGGGATGCTCCCAAAAGCTTTCTTTCAGGACGCTGGGGAGCGTTCCCGCGCAGGCTCCGGCGGTACCGACGATACCCATATGTGAAGACTCATTCCTGCTTGTTCCTGGAGATAGCACAGTTACTTACCTGTAACAGGTGATCTCTGGGAACAGCAGGAATAAGTCTTCACATATGGGCACGTCGGTACCGACGGAGTCTGCGCGGGAATGCTTCCCAGCGTCCAATCAAAGAGCTTTTGGAAGCATCCCACCACACCTGCGTGCTGCCTTCCCGCCTTTCCCAACTGCCTCTCCTCAGTTAAGTTTTAAAGCTGAGACAAAGAGAGAGAGAGAGGAAAGGAAAGATAGATAGAGAGATACAACTCCTAGGGAAGGTGGGTGGGTTGTGAAGACTTATTCCTGCTGTTCCCAGAGATCACCTGTTACAGGCAAGTAACTGTGCTATCTCCAGGAACAAGCAGGAATGAGTCTTCACATATGGGGACTCCCAAGCTGAGATGCCTGGAGTCCCAGCATGTCATAGGTTGGAACATGCTATCTCCCAGAACACCAGGCATCCTGAGGATGGAGGGTAGGAGTTGAAGAAAGAAAGGTGCTGTGGAACAGCTAACCTAGAATATTGCAATAGGGACCTCCCCTAACAGGACTTTAGAGTATGGAGGTTCATGGGATCTACTGGGGAAACCAGTAGAGGAACCTCGAGAAGGACCTCACTGTAAGTGGAGGTAGTAAACCTGTAGGAAAAGCAATGGAGGTCAGAATCCTGAAAGGTAACAGGGAACCCCAGTAGGAGAAAACTGGGGTAGTACAAAAACGGTGGGCCTTCAGCGGAAGGCTTTATGATAAAAGCCCATCTTTTTTGGTAGCAGAGTGGCTCACTCTTAGGAACAAAAACAGAAAGGCTAACCGATTTGGACAGACAGGCCCAGTCCTTGTGGAGAGAAAGGGTATGAGAACCCCTTGTATCACCTTACAGCCAAATAAGAGAAGCAGAAGATCTCCAAACCTTAATACCCTCCTGGTCCCAGGGAGCCTGAGATCTGTCAATACAAATACCAGCAACCGAGCATTTTCATTTATAGCGCCTCTGCTATGGAACCAACTACCATGCGAACTGAGAGCAAACAGTGACTTGTTGGACTTCAGAAAAAAACTTAAGACTCATCTTTTCCAGATGCATTTCAATCCTGCCTAATCACCATGTACTCACATTGGGTCACAACAGGCACAAAGAAAGAACTCCACGTTCTAGCCAACAATAGACCCAGCGACATGTAAATATGTATATACTTGTGAAATCACTAGCCTGCAATCAAGTGTGAATCATATAATTTGAGTGATATGACCTGTACTTTTCCACTAAATCATTATGTATGTTTTAATTCCTGGCCTGTACAGCCGCACTGTTATGTATAGCAAACCGCTGCTGATCGCTGGAAGTAGCGGGATACAAGTGTACACTAAATAAAATAAATAAATAAATAAAAGAAAGGACAACGCCGGAGGCGTTAGAGCCTGTGAGTAGCTGAAGACCCGCAATGTCTCTCCTAACTGAAGGCAGCTGGGAGAGATATTGGAACATGGAGAGCTTCAGAGGTACCTAAGCTTAGGGTTATGGGAGGTGTTAACTACCACAAACGTGGTTGTGAGTGTAGGACCCCAAAACATGCTGGATAGCATAAGTATGGGTAAAGCCCATCTGTCAGAATCATATGGCTATATGATCTTGGACAGTCAGGTAGATAAAGCAGAAACATATCTACCGATAGTAAAATATCTTGACAGATATATTCTCATTTATCTATATATTATAGATAGATAGAGATAGATAGATAGATATGAAGGGCATAAAATACTCACACATGATAGACAGACATCTGTAAGGTGTGCTATAGGTATGAAAATATATATATATATATGGAAGTCTGCAAGAAGCAGACAGAGATATGCCTACAAAAGGTATCCACATAGGAAAAGGTGGAGAGGAAAGATACATCTAACAAGAAGGTGGAACCTACTTGAGAAGACATATAGAGAATCAATTCCCACTGGTTATGGCTACAGGAATGCTAGGTAGTAGAATAACCAGGATGGTTACATAAAAGCAGAGGATGATATCAGTCTGCAGCCTGCAAGTCCCGAGTATTCTAGAATTCTAGTATGGTAAGTGAATAGAAGACGCATAGGAATGAGATACCATGCTGACCTGCTTAAGGGCAAAAAGGTATCATGCATTCTTACCATGAGGACGAGCTGGAAGGGGAAAACATATTCCCTATTGGAAATACTATGGACCAAAGCAGGGAATTAGCAACTCCTTAAGCTTTCACGTAAGAGGCGGCCTATGTCCTTTATATTAAAAAGGAGAACTTTTCTAGTCATGGGAGACATGACTGAAAAAGCCTTTTTCAAACATCTAGTAATGCTGTTGGAGAAAAAGCCCCCCCACCCATGCTCTCTAGCAAGGGCCCATAGTGGAGAGCTTCTCTGTAGAATTGCAGAGAGCATGTTGCAGGAGAATGGGGAGATAGAACTGGCTGCAGAAGAGCCAGTAGCTATGTCAACTATGCTGCCCAACCCAGGGGAATGGAGATGGCAGAGAGAGAAGACAATCCAGCAAGCCTGTAGTGAAAAAATTTCCACGACAGATGACAGCACTGACTTGGAGACACTACTAAGACCAGACAGAATGTTAGTGGAGGACAAATATGGTTGCTGGTGGACAAGAACCAGTGGTTGAAACATTAAGGCTCCTGCATTGGCAGCTGCTTGCCAGACAGCATAAGAATGGTACTGTTTAAAAACAGTAAGAACAGACAAAACAAGAGTAGAAAACTCTGGACGTGTCTGATGAACTGCTTCAAAGCAAGATTGAAAAAGAGGAGTCAACTCAGAGAAGAGAACTCCGCACTGGAAAAGAAAGAAAACTAGAGAGGCTGAAGAAAAGCCCTCCAGTGAAGCAATACCGCTCTTACAGAGGAAAAACCCTGGTAAGAGAGTAAAGAGAATGGAGCTGAAGAAAACTTACAAAGTAGTAAGTTTATAGGAGGGGAAAAAAAGACATGCTGGCACAGGAAACTATCATTTGATAGTGGATAGACCTCTTTCCCTAGAAGGAAAAAGAGGAAAAATCCTGTGTCCTAGAAGCATCCTGTGTCCTTAAAGCATCGCTTAACCAATTACGGAAACTTGAGAAACGCTGGCGCCGATCTCATTCTTTAAATGACCAGATAACTTACAACCGTCATCTGGCTGCGCATCGCAACACAATCACCAACTCGATGAAGCAGTACTACTCCGACACCTTAAAGAGATCGCTTAATAAACCACATGACCTTTTCGACATGGTTAAGACCTTATCAAGGGAACCATCTTCTGGACCCCCATTCGAGATACACCCACAAGATTTCGCAACCTATCTCCAATCCAAGATATGCCAGACCAACAGAACCTCTAATACAACCTCCGCAATAGAGCAAGTCTGCCAAACAACACTAACCATGTTTTCTACCCCCACCAAGAGAGGTCTTGAAGACACTATTGCGGCCATTAATACCACTACTGCCCAGTCCGATCCATGCCCAGCCTTCTGGATCAAGGAACTTCGCAGTCACTTCAGCCCAATACTGTCCAAAATAATTAACCTCTCCTTCTCTTCCGGCTCTTTCCCTTCAGACCTGAAACACACCTCTATTAGACCTCTGCTAAAAAACTGCAAGCTCGATCCACAACAGGCAGAATCCTACAGACCCATATCCAGCATTCCATTACTTGCGAAAATCATCGAAAAGGAAGCTCAACGTCAACTGCAGGAGCACATCGACTTCGCTGCACCTTTAGACACATGCCAACATGGTTTTAGGGAAGGCCATGGCGTTGAAACCCTTCTTACCACTCTATTTTGCAAGATACTCACTGGCATAGATGACATCCGGCAAGGATTTGCTCTCATCTTTCTGGACATAGCTGCAGCCTTTGATTCAGTAAATCATGAGCTTCTATTAGGACGTCTGTTTGACAAAGGCATTAATGGACGAGCGCTCGAATGGTGCAGATCCTACCTGTCCGAAAGATGGCAACATGTTCGTTCTGGAAGGATAAATTCTGAACCTTTCCACCAAAGTCAAGGAGTCCCACAAGGATCCTCCCTCTCGGCGCTCTTGTTCAACATTTACATGCAGCCAATCTGTAATATTATCCGGTCCTTCAATGTTGACTGCATGTTATACACAGACGATGTCCTGCTCTACATACCCTTCTCTACCGAGCATCTGGACCTCTCCCCACTAACGAGTTGTTTCAATGCAATATCTGACTGGCTTCTCTCTCAAAACCTCAGAATACAACATAAGAAAACAGAAGTACTCTTCATTACGAGGAACCCCAACTTTACCCCACCTCAATAAGTAAAAGAAGCTGAGCTGCAATCTAAATCCTCAATACGATACCTGGGAGTCACCCTAGATCAACGCCTGGATATGAAGGCCCACATAGGGAACATAGTCAAATCAGTCTACCACAAGATCCGCTCACTTAGGCATCTACGTTCCATCCTCGAACCAACTGATTTTCGGACGATTTTCCAGGCATTGGTCATACCTCATTTTGACTATGCCAATGCAATATTACAAGGTCTTCCCCAATCCACGTTAAACCCGCTGCAGCTAGCCATGAATGCGGCAGCAAGAGTCCTCCACGGAGCCTCCAGGAGCGACCACGTGACACCTCTGTTGATACAGCTACATTGGCTACCAATTCATGCAAGAACTGTATTCAAGACCTTGATAATCACTTTTAAAGCTGCTCACAATCTCTCACCTGCATCCGTAACCGCCCTCATCCATTCCACATCCCCAAATAGAATAAGAAGAGCCACGGCTATAAATTCCTTAAAAGTCCCGAAGGCACTTACTGCCTGCACCAAATCAACAGCCAACAGGGCCTTCAGTCTCAGTGCACCAAGACACTGGAATGCATTACCCCATGACATCCGGGCTATTAAGAAACTACCACAGTTTAGGAAAGCCCTCAAAACCCACCTCTTCAACAAGTACCTGATAGACCCTGACTGCATCCCCTAGAATCTCAGGACACCACCGATACCATTCTCAGTCAAATTTACAGTACCACAAGCAACTCACCACGTGAATACTCAAACCCATGAAGTGAACTGTGTTCTCTATGCAACTACTTTGATTATGACTCCATGTTAATAGTCTGTAAATAGTTTACCCCTGTTAGCCAAGTTTCTGTCCCCTGTTATATGTAAACTCATACATGTTAAATGTAATGAGCATTTGTTCCATGTAAACCGCGCTGATGCTGAATAGTGCGGTATATAAGAGACTGTAAATAAATAAATAAACATCCTAACAGCTCATAGAACATAGAAAGAATGGATGTCTTTCGGGAAGAGATCCATGTTTAGGATTTAGAATGACAGCAGTGGATTGTCTCTAATGAGAAGAAGCAACTGCAGATTGTAATCCCCAGAGTCACAAGCATCTGATGAATTGATCAGAAACCCTGTGGTTGCTGTGTTTGCTGAGACTGGTGAGAGGTTGAACTCTGCAGACCAGGACGATGCTTCCCCTGTTTGGGAACATCTGTATGATGGGCAGATGATGCATAAAACCTTCTTCTCCTATGGGAAGAAAGTTTGGCAGGAGATTTCCTACCTACTGGGACAGAAGGTGGTGCAGAACAGCTCCTAGGAACAGGTAAGTCAGTGGAGAACTGAGTAACCTGACGTAAAGACTCCTTGTTGAAAAGATTGTCTCCAGTGCAAGGAGTATGTCCCAGTCTGTGCTGTGCCCATTTGTCCAAGCCTGAAGCTTGGAGCCAGGCTCTACGTCGTGCCCCTATGGTTATAGCAGAAGTCCTGCTAACAGACTCAAAAGAGAGTCTAGGGAAGCACGAGTAAGAAACCAAGAGATATTCTGGAGATGCTTGAGCAGTGAGCACTCCTGGACTCTGGAAGGGAAGGAGTCAAAAGATGTAATTGCTTTGTGACCTCCTCAAGAGATAGACTCATATAGAAAATATATGAGAGAATTCTTGCAGAAAGCATAGATGTCTGGAAGGTTTGACGTCCAAAGGCATCAAGTATCTTAGACTCACGACCTGGCGGATAAGAAGAGTGCTTTTTTTTGCTCTTTACCCGCCTCATTGCTGATTCCACAACTATGGAATGATGAGGAAGTTGAGTCTTGAAACCCTGGAGAGGGGGGCACCTGATATAAGAGATCAGTTGCTCTGGAAGGTGGGGGTACCCTTAAAGATGTTTCCCACATTCCTAGAAGGAGATTCTGCAAGGAATGATGCAAAGGAAGAATTATGTTCGCCTTTGCTTTGGTAGAAAGAGAGTCCTGTGCAGGAGCATGTCCTGGGATAGAAATAGCAAGAGATCTTGCTATATCCAGGAGGAAATTCTGAAAAGAGGGTTCCCCAACAGTATTTTCCCGTGGACAGGTTAGATCTGAAGAACTAGCCTGAGCACCGACAGAGCTATCCAGATATATAGGAATATAAGATCCTGCACAGTGCAGTGTGGAATGCTTAAAGGATGGTCGCCGGTACTGGCTGTCAGGAGCAGCGACCGTCATTACCACATTGTCCATGCCAGGTATCGACTCCAAGCTTGGCATAGAAGGGAGCGATCCTGTTGAAAAAAGCATGGTAGGAGTTGGCCACGATGCTACTGTGGATACCGGTACCGATGCCAATACCGGTACCGATGTCGGAGTCGAGCTCGACAAAGACATCGGAGCAGTCATCGGTGACCGTTCAATCGGTACCGAGGTAACCGAAAACCTCTGGGTGCTATCCTCGGTACCGAGCCACCGGTATCGATCGGTGTCAGTACCAAAATGTACTGGTACCGAATCTTCCAGACTAGAGAGCGATTCTAAACTCGGCATCGATAAGCGAAGCATGGAATGCACCGACTGTAAGGGTAATGAGGACATTGGTACAGACTTCGGTACCGTGTCTGATACTGGTGAGTGAAGGTCAGCTAGTGACAACTCAATCGGCCTCAAGGGAACCAAGAGTTACGGATCCCAATCATCGGAACCGAGCCTTCGGTACCGCCCGGAGCCGGTACCAAGGCGAGTCGGTACCCAGTCCTCCAGACTGGAGATCGATTCCAGACTCGGCATAGAAGGAAGCGAGGCTATCGATGCACGTCTGGAGGGTACCGACGTCGGTGGTAGTATCGGTGCTGGTACCGATAATGGAAGGTCAGTCTGGAGTGTATCCACCGGTCCCGAAGGCACTGAGGATGCCAGATGACCATCCCTGGTGAGGAGTATGTCATCCAACACCAGTGCCGATGTCGGGGTATCAGTACCGCTCAAAGCGGATGCCACCACCAGACACGGCTCAGGTATGTTCTGTGAAGGTGAACCCCAGGAACAACCTGAAACTCCTTATACGCTTTGGAGACCGAAGACTCCCGCCGGGATTTTGAAGCCAGTGGGCCCTCGAGGGCAAGGCCGGAGCCGTCTACATGCTGTGCATGAGACCTACCACTCGAGGGCTGGCTAGTCTTAACAGACTGTTTGTGGGTTACCTGATCCTGTGTAGAAGAAGGGGACGGTGCCCCGAAGCTGGAGGGAAACCGTGTATCGAGGGAACCTCAATATTGAAGACTTCTCATCAAACTGTTGACAGAACCCAAGCAGGTTAGACACCGACGTCGAGGGTCTAAAAATAAAGTTGTACCGCCACAGTTTGAACATTTCTTGGAGAAAGTGGCTGGCAGTTCCATGAAGGAAAAAGAAGAGGCCTAAAAGGCCTAAGATACCGTGAGACACTATGAAGAAAATATATTCCCTAAAAAAGGAAGATTTTACAAGAAAAGGAAAACACCGGCAGTACCGGTGGCGTCGGGAAGACAGCCGCGACCACAAGAAAACTAAAGAAATAAAAGAAGAATTTTCTGCGGTGACAGGAGGACGTCCTGCCGGCTCCGCAGAAAAACGAAAACTGAGGAGAGGTGGGATGCTTGCAGGCGTGGTGGGATGCTTCCAAAAGCTCTTTGATTGGACGCTGGGAAGCGTTCCCGCGCAGACTCTGTCGGTACCGACATATCCATATGTGAAGACTCATTCCTACTTGTTCCTGGAGATACTTTTTTACCCACGTTGTTCAGTAGCCTCTCATCTTTGCCTGATGGAAATTGAATCTGAGGCTTCATGAATCTGCTGCCTTTACAGTTGCCTTGGAGACCATGGATTGATGGGGAGGTGAGTTTTATCATGACCTGGTGCCAATAGGACTTTATATTTTAAATCTAAACATCAGGAGGTGGGGTAAAAAGATGACTATCTTCCAGATGGAGAGTTGAAAGCCTTGAAGGACCTGATGCACCAGTAGTGCCAGTGACTAGCAACTTTAAATAACTGAGCAACTTTAAAAAGTTAAAAGAAATCTTTACATTTAAGATGCAGACAGCAGTCCAACAGAGAGATGGGGGTTATCCAGTCTTTTGAACTATTACATGTATGATTTTCTCCCAGTTGATGAGAGGTCTTATGTGTGCACTAGGTGCTAAGGGCTCTTTGCTCTCAGAGAATAAGCCTGATCTCTTGAGACTAGAGTTAGCAGACTTGGAAGAGCTGAGGCAGAAAGGTATACAGACGAGACCTACAGGGATATAGTAAAGAAGTCCCATCTCCATTATGGCAGCCTCTCTGCTGCTATGGAGGAGAGAGGTCATGTGAAAGAGGAGCATCATCTTTGTGTAGCAGAAGTGATCCTGTAGCTAGGACCTGTCTTCCAAGGGATGTAATACCCTCTTGCACAAAGGCATGTCCGGGTGATGTGCCCTATAGCAGTGCTTTTCAAACTTTTATCCCATATGACCCCATTTTAAACAACTGAAAATTCACATGGCCCCAAAATGATGATGAAATCAAACTGGCAGGTCTCCAGCCTCCTTTCCCTCATCTAAAGCAGGAAGTCATAGCAACAGCAGCGGCAACAGCAGCAGCAGAATCCAGCACTAGGGTCCCTTGTGTCAGTGTACAGTATATGCTTACAAACCCCAGTACTCAAGCATGGGTTTCCGGCCTAACAGGAAGCTTATCCAGGAGGAGCAAGGGCCTATGAATGTTCACTGATTCACAGGTCACATGCTGACTGGTTTACTGCCACTACTTTGTATAGGTCACAGTGAAAGTCCAGGAAGAAGAAGAAATGGCCAAGTTTCTGTGATCCCATCCACTGATGTGACCCCATTTGGGGTTCTGACCCCAAGTTTGAGAACCACTGCACTAGAGGGAAGGGGTAGTGCAGCTGTTATAGTTGGCAAGTCGATCATTAGACATGTAGATAGCTGTGTGGCTTGTGAACATGAGGATCACCTGTTTACCTGGCCTGTATAGTGCAAAGGTAGAGGACCTCACGCGCCACCTAGATATTACTGGGGAGGCGGCCTGCTGTCTTGGTACATGTTGGTACCAATGACATAGGAAAGTGTGATGAGAGATTCTGGAAGCCAAATTTAGGCTTTTAGGGAGAAAGCTGATATCCAGAATTTCCAGGATAGCATTCTTAGAAAGGCTTCCTGTTCCAAGCTCAGGACTCAAGAGGCAGGTAGAACTAGAGTCTTAATGTGTGGATGAGATGATAGTCCAAGGAAAGAGGATTTTGGATTTGTTAGGAACTAGGCAACACTGGGGAAAGAGAGGGGGGGGCTTTTGCCAAAAGGGGGGCACCACCTTAACCAGGGTGGAACCAGGCTGCTGGCATTAACCTTTAAAAAGGAGATAGAGCAGCTTTTATACTGAATGCTCAGGTAGCCTGAGAAGAAAATGGTCCAAAGGCCTATTCAAAGAGAAACTTTAATAGAGATTTATTTATTTTATTTATTTATTTGCATTCTCTTATATACCGCGCTATTCTGCATCAGTGCGGTTTACATTGAACAAACTGAAATTACATTGAACAGGGCATTATAACTTGGAGATAACTATTTTACAGGGAACATGGGCTATGGAGGGTTAAGTGGCTTGCCCAAGACCACAAGGAGCACCTGTGGGACTAGAACCCCCAGTCCTTCCGGCCCAAGGTTGCTGTCCTCTAGTGGGATTTGAACCCCCGACCTTCCGGCCTGAAGTACCTTGCCCCAACCACTAGGCCACTCCTCCACTCCAATCAAATGTACGCGGGTAAGCAATTCCATAATGAAGGCGCAAGAGAGAAGAAAGCAGAACGCCTAGTGGACTCAAATTTAGTGTGGGTAGGGGACGGAATGACCAACAAATGGTCCTGAAGGGAGTGCAGGCAGTGGGAAGGGACCTAAAGATGAACTAGGGAGGAAAGATACTGTCTGCTAAAACCCCACTGTATCTTGAAACGAGAGTCAGAATTTTGAATGACACTCGCTGGAAAAGGGAAGCCAGCATTGATTGATAAGGGGAGCGACATGATCATATTTACGTGCATGTGAGAGCAAATGGACGGCATTGGACTGGTAATCCTGAGAGGACAATGTTACAATAAACCAGGCATGAAACTACTGTAGCGTGGAAATAGAAGTGAATACCATTTTATCAAGTAGAGGACGCAACACCCTACAACGGCAGAGAGCGATAAAGGATGATCTGATAATGGCGCTTATGTGATCTAAGGAGGGAGCTGAATCAATGTAGACACCCAAGTATTTGAAAGTAGAATGAAGAGCTATGGGAGTAGAACCGAGGACAGGGACCAAAGAGGGAACAGAACCAGAACTCCAAGTAGCGGTTGTTTTGGAGGGATTTATTTTCAAAAAATTATCAGTTAAACAGGAGGAGATAGCTATGTACAAATGAAAGATCAGGAGCCAAACTGTCAATGGTAAAAATGAGAAGACGTAAAAATGTATGCATAGATATAGAAATGTATGCCGAGGGATTGTATTAGAGTGGCCTGGAAGCAAAGGAAGACATTAAAAAGAATTAGAGAAAGAGCAGAACTCTGGGGCACACCACAGGGAAGCAAATACTGAGAAGAAAATGAATCATGTGAGAGAACCCGATAGGCACAACCACGTTAAAAAAGGAGATCCAAGACTGAACCAATGTCAGAAAGACAGGAAAGCAAAATCTTGTGATCAACCAGATCAAACGCAGCAGTAAGATCCAGAGAGATAGTATAAGCAAAGGAACCCCAATCCAGAATATGGTGCAAATCATTAAGAACAGAAGTGAGAATAGTTTGTGCTATAATACAAGCGGAAGCCAGACTGGCGAGAATGAAAAACTGAGGTGTGTTCCAAATTATTAGTAAACTGAAAAAAAAGATGATGCACTCTGAGTTTGGCAGCAAACTGAAGATTGGCAAAGGGTCTATAGTTAGAGTCAGATGGGTCAGAACATGCATTCTTTAAGTGAGGTTGAATTAAGATATTCTTCCAGCTAGATGGTAAGATAACCATTGAAAGACTGAGCAGAATCATAGAATGAAGAACAGGAATGAGACAGAGCTGGGTTAGGCAACCTGGACGAAGATATAGGGCCCAGAGGACAGGTGGTTTTCTTCATAGGATTAAAAAGAGTGGACAGCTTATCCACAGAAAGTGTGTGGGGGGGGGAAAGCCCTGAGTGTGGGCCAAGATGAGATTCACGAAAGGAGGAGAGAAAGGAGGAGAGGACAGAGAACAGGGGGGACGGGTTGAGGGCAAAGATGGTGGGGGGAGCTGCTGTGGAAGCTGTAGAGGCTGCAGAGGAAGAAAACTGATGCGCAGAGAGAACTTTAGTGGTGAAATATGTTGCAAGAGCACCTGGGTTAGGGAGGGCCTGTGAGGGGAGGTTGGAAGGTGCGAAAGACAAGGAAGAAAGATGGGCAGCAATGGCAAACACAGTTTTAGGGTTGCGAGATGAGGCCGCAACAGAACAAAAATAAGTTCTTCTAGCAGAAAGAATCTGGGTACGATAGAACTGGTGGCTGATCTTGAAGGCCTGCAGGGAAGTGGGGACTTGGGGCACAATGCCAGATTCTTTCTGCAGCCCTCAACTGTCTTTTTAGTAAACTAAGACCTGGATGGTACCAGGGGGAGGAGCAATGCTAGGAGCGAGTAGTAGATAAGCCTGAGGCCAGGCCAGGCCCTGAAGCCGTTTGGAGAGAATGGAATTCCAAAGGGAAGCTTGATAATCGAAAGAATTGTATGCAAAGTCAGCAGGGAAGATTACATCTGCCCGTGGGAACTTAAGCAAGGCATCCAGAGGAAGCCTGGGTGGGCCATGAGGCAGCATACGCAGCAGGGGGCTGGCACAGTGGGACAAAGGGGAACCCAGTAGAGAGAAAGAGAGGAGAAAGTGATTCGACCAAGAGAGAATGTGAATGGCAAACTGAATCGGCAAAGGGGAGCAGTTGGACTGTGTGATCACTAGATCCAAAGCCTGCCCTGCCTTATGGTTTGATCTGGGCATATGTTGTAGGAAATCACGATTCTCTAGAAAATGACTGAATGAGACAGAAATCACGTGATATGGAAGTTTGGAAGTAATGGATGTTAAAATCCCCCCAAACTAGGAGATTCTGAAACACGACCATAGTATCAAGAGACGACTTCAATATGGAGTCCCATTGGGACTCTCTCTTATAGAAGGGACACAATATAGGAGGAGCAGATGAAAAGGGTTGTGAGAGACAACCCTAAGTAAAAGGTTTTCCGGACTTCTCCAAGGATCCAGAGGGAGTTCCATAAGAGGAATGGCGTTTCTGTAGATGACAACTACGCCCCTTCCAATATGAGTGGAGCGGGAAGCCTAAAAAGCTCCAAAGCCTGGAGGCAGACAACACTGCAGATATAGTTCGTCACCAGGTCTGAGCCACAATTCTGTCAAACAGCAGATAGCCAAACGATAACGAAGAATGACATCTAGAACAAGGTCAGTCTCTGATTTCAAGGACCTACAATTAAGGAGAGCCACAATGCAGCTACAGGCTGGAGAATGCTGAAACAGAGGCAAACAACGTGAAAAATGGAGTGGGGAGAAAACACACAGGACCAAGAATCTTACCTTAGGCACCAGATAACTGTGGAAAGGCAAGGTAGTCTGTCCGACACATGGATCGGAATAGTAGCCATAGGATCAGGCGGGCAGCCTCCTTCTAGACCCGATCCGAATGAAGACATCCCACCCAAACATCATACCAAATGAATTATGAAAAAACAATAAAGGACAGTCTTCATCATTGCCCCAGATGCGCCCCAAGGAGCACGCCCAAGGAGCACGCCCAAGGAGCACGCCCAAGGAGCACGCCCAAGGAGCACGCCCAAGGAGCACGCCCAAGGAGCACGCCCAAGGAGCACGCCCAAGGAGCACGCCCAAGGAGCCATTGCAGAAATCAGTGCAGAAATACCACTGATCTTGGCGACATCAGTCACTGATGTCACAGGTGGGCAGAGCCAGCATGAGCAGGAACAGGAGCAGAGAACTACAGGAACACTGGGGCTAAAAAGACAAACAGCAGCAGCTTAGGCTGCTAAACAAGCAAACATGGGAACAAAGCATAAAAAAAGCAGCGGACGCCGCTCGTATGAGTGCAGAAATACCATTGATCTTGGCAATGTCAATTATTGACATCGTGGGTGAGCAAAGCCAGCATGAGCAGGAACAGAAGCAGAGAACTACAGGACCACTGATGAACGTATGGGGGGGAGGGGGGCTTGCCAACCCAAAAGGCAAAGCCAAAAACTGAAAATGACCCATGGGCACCACAGATCTTAGGAATTGTTGCTCAAGCTAAATGGGAATGTGCAAGCATGCCTCATTGAGATTGAGCAAGGTCAAGAACTCGCTTGCCTTGACCACCACTATAACCAAGCAGAGTGTCTCCATGTGGAAGCAGGGCACCCTTAAGCAGCAATTTACATGCTTGAGATCCAGTATGGGGCAGAATAAACCTTCCTTCTTAGGGATCACAAAGGATATGGAGTATCGGCAACAACCGCGCTGGTCTCTGAACACCTCCATTACTGCCCACAACTCTAGCAGACACCATGGAGAGTGTCCTGTGCAGCTTCCAGCTTCCGAAGGGACCTGCATGGAGAGTTGACAAAAGGTTTCCACGAGAGGATGGGCAAACTCCAACGCATACCCTTCTCTGATGACTTCCAACACCCACTGATTGGAAGTCATCCTGGTCCAGGCATTACAGAAGTCCCGCAGCCAACCTTCCATGGGAACCAAACCCTTCTGGATCCTGCCTGGCATCACTGTGTTTTCTTGGCTGATGAGGGAGCTGAGGCGTAGAAACCCATGCTTCCCCCTTGAAATACTTGCCCCCGAAAAGGGAATCACCCTCTCTGATAGGGCGCAAATCGAACAGCTCAAAAGTGTCAAAAATCCCACGGCTGTCCCTTCATTGGGCCTGCAGAATGAACTGACTTGCTTGTCCTCCGGAGGCCTGCCTCCTTTGGACTCCCCGGGGTCCTTCACCAACTTATCGAGATCCTCTCCAAAGAACAGCTTCCTTTGAAATGGAAGTGTGCTGAGCTGGGATTTGGAGAAGGTGTCCACTGCCCAATTATACAACCACAAGTAGCGGTGAGTGGCCACCGCCAAGGCCATGCCTTTGGCAATACTCTAATCAGATCATAAAAGGTGTCTGCCAAAGTAGGCCACCTCGGACTCTTAACATCACTGCCTCTGGCTGAAGCAACTGCAAGTCTGCTGTGCCCTCCTGCACTGTCTGCGCCCAATGCAGACAGGCTCGGGCCACAAAAGCCCCAAACACTGAGGCCTGCAAGGTTAGTGCATTAATCTCAAACACTTGCTTGAGGAAGAGTCTCCAACTTCCGATCCTGTGCATCCTTAATCGCCAACCTGCCCTCCACCAGGATAGTGGTCTTTTTCGTGACCGCTGCCACTGTGGCATCCACCCTGGGAGAGCGGAAAGGTTGCTTATCTAGATCCAGTAGCAGATACAGCCGGGCTGTAGCTCGAGTACGCTTAATGGGATGTCCCTTTCATCCTGAATCATCTGTTTGGACCACCCGATGCAGCAGAAACACATCTGACTTTCTGACTGCTTGAAACAATGGGTTCTCCAACGGCTTTTCCTCTACTGGGACATCAGCTGACATATTAAGGGCTTTAGCGGAATGCGCGATCAATGCGCTAACTCCTCTCTACGGAAAACGAACAATGCGAGACTCCTTCCCCTTATAGGATCATACCTTCCATAAGCTCCAAAGCCTCTGCTTCCATGTCCACCTCCACCATCGGGTTTTCGGCCTCATCCAAATTTTATTTATTTATTTATTGTGAATTTTTATACCGCATTTTTCCAGTGAATCAAAATTGGTTTACATTGAACAAGTTGAATATTACAGTACAGGTAGATATTCAATTACATAGAACAGGTATTTTTCTTAACTATGTACAATTGGGAGCCCAGGTCCTCCCAAAGGATCAGTTTCCATAGGCTTTCTATTAGGGCCGGGCTCCCTTTCTGCTCTCATCCAAGTGGGCCTCTGAAAAATAGTTATCTGTAAAAACGTTATCTGTAAAATAGTTATCTCCAAGTTATCATGCCCTGTTCAATGTAATTTCAGTTTGTTCAATGTAAACTGCACTGATGCAGAATAGCGCGGTATATAAGAGAATGTAAATAAATAAAAATAAATAAAATAAGAGGTATTGAGGGGCTGCAGAGTGAATGCATTTATAGGTCAGCAGGAGAAGCTTGAACTGGATGCGGAATTGGACAGGGAGCCAGTGAAGCGACTTGAGAAGTGGAGTAGTGTGGGCATGGCGAGATTGACGGAAGATTAATCAGCAGCGTGATTTTGTATAGATTGAAGGGGAAGGAGGTGGCTCATGGGGAGACCCGCAAGGAGTAGGTTGCAGTAGTCGAGGCAAAAGGAGATTAAGGAGTGGATAAGGGTTTTGGTAGTGTGTTCAGAGAGGAAGGGGCGGATTTTGCTAATGTTGTAGAGAAAGAAGCGGCAGGTCTTAGCTACAAGCTTGATATGTGTGGAGGAGGAGAGAGAGGTATCAAAAATAACCCCTAGATTGCGGGCCGAGGGAAAAGGAAGGATAGTGGAACCATCCACATAGACTGAGAAAGGGGGAAGAGGAGGGGAGGAATTTTGGGGAAAAAACAAGGAGTTCAGTCTTTGCCATATTCAGTTTCAGTCGGCGATGAGACATCCAGGTGGCGATGTCGGAAAGGCAGGCAGAGATCTTGGGCTGGGTTGCCGGAGAAATATCAGGTGTAGAGAGGTAGATCTGGCAGTCATCAGCACAGAGATGGTACTGGAAGCCATGGGAGGAAATAAGCAGGCCTAAGCCCTGGGTATAGAGAGAGAAGAGGAGGGTGCCCAAGACGGATCCCTGGGATACACCTACATGGAGCGGGGTAGGGGAGGAGGAGGAGCCGCCAGAGCATACACTGAATGAGCAATGGGAGAGGTAGGAGGAGAACCAGGAAAGTACAGAGTCCTTGAAGCCAAGTGAGGAGAGGGTGGTAAGGAGAAGATTGTGGTCAACGGTATCAAAGGCAGCAGAGAGGTCAAGAAGGATGAGGATAGAGTAGAGGCTGTTAGATTTAGCCAGAAACAGGTCATTGGAGACTTTTGTGAGCTGTTTCAGTGGAGTGTAGGGGACGGAATCCGGATTGTAGTGGATCCAGGAGGGCCTGGGAGGTGAGGAAGTCGAGGCAGCAATGGTGAACTGCTCGTTCAAGTAGTTTAGATATGAAGGGAAGGAGGGAGATGGGTTGACAGTTAGGACATGTGGGATCGAGCGAGGGTTTCTTGAGGAGGGTTTCTTGAGGAGGGGCGTGACAACAGCATGCTTGAAGTCAACAGGGACAGTTGCAGTGGAGAGCGAAAGGTTGAGGATATGAGAGATGGGGGGGGACAATGGTGGGGGAGATGGGGTGTAGGAGATGGGTGGGGATAGGGTTGGATGAACAGGTAGTGGGGTTGGAGGAGGTAAGAAGGAGTGTGGTTTCTTCTTCAGAGATTGGAGGGAAGGAGGAGAGGGAAGCAGAAGGAATATGGATGGGGGGAGAGGTGGGGAGGTAGATGAGGGGGTGGGGAATTGGAGGGTAATCATGTGGATTTTGTCATGGAAGTAGTCAGCTAGGGTTTGGGCAGAGAGGGAGGGTGGGACCGGAGGCAGGGGGACCTTGAGGAGAGAATTGAGGGTGCTAAAGAGACGGCAAGGATCAGAGGCAAGGGAGTTGATCAGATGGATGTAGTAGTCTTGTTTGGCAAGTGCTATGGCTGACTGGAAGGAACTAAGCATGAATTTGAAGTGTAGAAGGTCCTCTGGGGAGCAGGATTTAGACCAAGCACGTTCAGCAGAACGGGCGCAGATGCGTAGATAGTGGGTTGTGGGCGAGACCTAGGGTTGGGGAGTAGATTGTTTGACAGGACTGGGGTGGGTGGGGCAAGGGTGTCAAGAGCTGAGGATAGTGTAGCACTAAGAAAATAGTGCCTCGTCAATGGACTTGGAGGATATAATGGAGGAAAGAGATGGAGAAATGGTGGAGGAGAGAGTCAGGGGATCAATATTATGGAGGTTTCTAAATAGGTCGGAGGAGACAGGACGGGGTTGAGACGGCAGAAGCTGAAGAGTAAAGGTTAAAAGGTGATGTCAGATGAGGGAAGGACTGAGTTGCAGAAATCAGAGGGAGAAGAATTGGAGAAGAGTATTAGCTCAAGACAGTGACCATGTAGGTGGGTGGGGGCGGTGGAGCAAAGTTGGAGGTCGAACGAGGAGGTGAGGGTGAGGAACTTTGAAGCGTGGGGGTCCGAGGGGTTGTCGACGTGAATGTTAAAGTCGCCAACAATAAGAGTGGGGGAAGAGGGATCCAGGAAGGCGGAAAGCCAGGAGTCAAAGTCGGTGAGGAAGGTCGAATAGGATTTGTCGGGTGGGTGATAAATAACAGCTACTCGGAGGGGAAGTGGTGTGAGGAGGCGAATGGAGTGGACTTCAAAGGAGAGGGGGGAGTGTAACTGAATTAGCAGGAGGAGTTGGAATTGGCAGGAGGGAGAGAGTAGGAGGCCAACACCACCACCGCGACCAGTAGCTCGAGGTGTATGGGAGAACTGGTAGCCCCCCATAGCAGAGGGAAGCAATGGATGTGGTGTCATCAGGAGGGAGCCAGGTCTCAGTCAGGGCAAGAAGGTGTAGGGCATTAGAGATAAAGAGGTCGTGAATAAAAGGACTTTTTTTAGTGACAAAGCATGCGTTCCATAGGGCACATGAAAACGGGAGAATGGAGGGGGGAAGGAGGGGGATATGGACAAGGATGGATAAGTTACGCGAGGATTTCTTATGAGAGTAATGTGAGGGTCTATTTCTAGAGTAGTGCAGAGATTTGGAGGGAGCAGGGTGAGGGTGGATATGTCTGGGTGTGTGTGCCCTCCAGGAGTGACCCGAGGGAGGGGAAGTGAGGGATGAGTGAGGGGTGATATTAATGATATCAGGTAGGTTGTGTGAGGATTTCATTTTGGAGATAAGGTTGGGGTTGATATCTCTGGATGAGTGAGTGGGGGATGAGTGAGTGGGGGATGAGTGAAGGAGGGCGGAAAGGGGGAGGAGCGGGATGTGGTTGAGATTAGATAAGGTGCGTGAAGAACTCTTTTTAAGGTGAGAAAGAAATCGAGGCTAGAGGACAGAATGGAGGGAGAAGTGAGGAAGTGGGGGGGAGGGAGGGTGTTGGTAGGAGGGGATGCAGTTCAGGAGGATGAGGAAGGAGGACGACAACGTGATGTGGGGCCATGGCAGTGGGTAGCAAGTTCTATGCAGGCAGTGGGTAGCAAGTTCTATGCGGGCAGTGGGTAGCAAGTTCTATGCGGGCAGTGGGTAGCAAGTTCTATGCGGGCAGTGGGTAGCAAGTTCTATGCGGGCAATGGGTAGCAAGTTCTATGCAGGCAATGGCTAGCAAGTTCTATGCAGGCAATGGGTAGCAAAATCTATGCAAATAAGGGTAGCAAGGACTATGCAATCATTGGGTAGTAGGTTTTATGCAGGCAGTGGGTAGCAGGTTCTATGCAAACAATAGCAAGATCTATGCAGGTAATGGGTAGCAAGTTCTATGCAATCATTGGGTAGCAGGTTCTATGCAGGCAAGGGTAGCAAGATCTATGCGGGTGATGGGAAGCAAGAACAGGGCCAGGAGTGGGAAGCAAGTCCAAGGCAAAGTTACTTGTAGGTAGTGGGGTAATGATTGTGAGATGGTAAGGGCCAGGAGGCGAAGTGTGGAGGAGCGATCTTTATCTTTATTCGCATATTTAATATACCGCTCTTTACCAGTGGTATCAGAGCGGTGTACAATAAAATACAAAATATAAGGCTGCTGAAACAGAAAAGGAACGCCAAAATCATAGAGAGGATAGAATAGAGAGAAAGAGGAAGGCAATAGAGAAGGACATCGGAGGACAAAACAGAGACAAGCGCAAGCAGGATCACCGAGGTGGGGGGGGAGAGGGGAGCAGAAGGGGGGGGGGAAGATTGAAAGCGGTGCAAAAAAAGGGGGTCTTTAGCCTAGCCTTGAAAGTTTTATAAGATGGTTCTAAGCGGAAGGCGACGGGAAGCGAATTCCAGAGTTTCGGACCTAAAAAGAAAAAACGCTGAGGAACGAGTGGACTCGAGATGAGCCTGTGAGGGGGAGGGAAAAGACATGCAGTCTCTGTTCGGCTTCCCGGTAGCTGTGGAGCTGAGTTACGGCTCACGGCAGAGCGCCCTGCGGGGCCCGCGCCTAAGGGCCATGCCAAAGGGCCCTCTGGCAAGGCCCGCCAGGTGCGGGCGTGCCCAATGGCACCCTCACAGATGAAGGGACGGATGGCGGCATGCAGCCTGATGGCGGCGCTCCTCTCTCCAGGCGGGCGGATCGCCCGATGGCACCCTCGCAGACGGAGGGGCAGATGGCAGCATGCAGCCCGATGGCGGCGCTCCTCTCTCCAGGCGGGTGGATCGCCCGATGGCGCCCTCGCAGATGAAGGGGCGGATGGCAGCGTGCAGCCCGATGGCGGCACTCCTCTCTCCAGGCAGGCGGATCGCCCGATGGTGCCCTCGCAGATAAAGGTGCGCCAGTGCCAGTGGGGCAAGACTAACCCTGCCCCCCTGCATACCAGCGGCTACTTCACCAGAAGCGGGAGAAGATGAGCCCTCTAGTGGGGAAGGTTCTTCCGCTCCTCAAGGAGTTTGGTCCATTCTCCCTTCCAAAAAAACATCATTGACTGACCTGGCATCTGCCAGACAACCACGGCAGAAACTCATGGCCAAGACTGATCTCAAAGGTAGAACAAAAGAAGCAACAAAGTATCTGTAAAACCTACAGGAACAAGAAAACAGATATCAAGACTGGCGAGGATTTCAGGTTTGGTCAAACCCCTTTTATTGACCCCATAGAGAATCAAGAACTCTCGATGCCTTTGGGTGTTTATGCTTCCAAGCATCAATGCTCTCAGCTAGGAATAACTCGTACATCCTCTATATGGGAATGTTCCTGAAAGAGGTCTCCAGGGATCTCAAAGCCTTTGCCCCTCTTCTTCCAGATGACAAGAGAGCAGATTATCTTGCCCTCATTAAACATAGCCAAAATGTATCGAAGTTTGTCAGTAGAACTACCCTCGATGCTTTTGAATGCACAAGCAAGGCCTCAGCAATGTGCATTATTGGTGCACGTCAAACTGCATGGCTTCAGACCTCAGATCTTGTACAGTGGGTTCAAGATAAGCTGGGCAACATGCCTTGCAAAGGGGAAAACCTCTTTGACAAAGATTGGCAAGATAAGGCTTCTCAATTAGAGTCAGAATACACTACTCTAAAGAGACTGTCCACAGTAACAGCTGACCCTAATAGGAAAAAGACTCCTGCAAAGAAGTTTTTCTACAATAAGAAAAAAATTCTTCTCTTCCTATCTCCTCCTGCTTCTCGGTATCAGGTCAGCCCCACCGAAGAGGCAGCAGCCTCCTAAACAAAAGAAGCCACATCTCAACCAGCTAAATCTCAACCAGTTCCGTAGCCACATTCTGTGCCTGGTGTTTGACAAAGTGGATGCCATCGATTTCACTTCGGATGCGAAGTATGCTCCAAATTTAGAAGCCCTGTTTTGAAGGCCACTGTCTCATTTTCTGACAGAGGGAACACTCTTTTGGCTGGTGATCTGGGCCAAGGCATGTTAGACACCAGTCATGTGTCAGTCATCAAAAGGGTCCTGGCACAATAAGAAAAAATTTTTTAAACCACTAGTTGGTTTCTCCATACTTTTAAGTGTGAAGAGCATGGTAGGCTTGAGGCCTAAAAAGGGTATCGACGCCTAAGTATTTTTTTTTCCCAAAGAAAGAAGTTGGGAAGGTGTTTCAGCAACCGTGCAGACATTGAGGAGGCACAGGCATCTCACCTGGACAGCCCTAAAGTGATCGGAGGCTTTGATATCTTCAAGGAGTTCCTAGGCGCGCAGCCGTGGCGTGTTCAAAGGGGCATGTAACAAGAGGCTTGCAATGCCCCATGTGAGCCTCTTTGGAGCACTGCTGGAGCCTTGAGAAGGGCGAGAGCAAGTCCGTGGAAATGGGGAAATGTAAAAAAAAAAGTGTTTTCCTCAGATTTTGTTATTAGTCCAATGGATAAGCACTTAATTTCTAAAGGAGATCTGGACCTGCTAGCAGGTACTGATTTTTTGACTATTCGAGACTCCAGGGCATCTTTGAGCTCTTCTGCCCATACCCCTCCTTCACCTCTAGGGTCTGTGGACTCTCCTACTCCAGTGGATGGTGTTACCCCTTTAGGTCAGAGTATTCCCTCTTTAATTGTTGTGCCTTATCAGGTGGTGACATGGTCGCCTATTCCGGATGTTGGTCAGGAAATACCTAAGGAGCAGGTGTCCCTTGCTGATATCTGGAAGGTGACGACCTATACAGAGCAGACACTAGTCTCGACCATATCTCAGCTTTGCATGCTCTCTCAAGAGACGGATGCAAGGCTGAGTGAGGATGAGGAGCGGGTGAGTTCAGAAAGTGGGAAGTTATTTAAATGAGAACAAACTTGCTCCTCTCTGCAATCAGTGTATGCCGCAATGATCAAGGATAAACTAATTATTCATCAGAAACTTGAGACGCTGGATAATTTTCATTGTGAAAATCTCCTGAGGTTTTGCTGCAGAAATATTTCAGGGAAGTCCTGACCTTACCTAATGCCGATTCAATTATGCTTTCTAAAGTTTATTATCTCCCGGTGGGTCGGGTCTCTGGGGATCTTATGGATGGCTGTGAGGTTTTGCAGCCTGGAGCAGATTTCAAATTGACCCAATTTTTGGAAGATTCCCAAGACACGATACCCACTAGGGCTACATTGCTTGTTACATTTGTTTCTGTTCAAGATAAAAGATCTGTGTTTAAGAGTTACTTTAAAAATAAGGCTTTCATGTTTTGTGGGGCAAGGATTCAACTTTTTTTCACATTTATCCAGGGCAACTCCATTGCAGCAGAAAGTCTTTTTGGCTCTCAAGCCCAGAGTTTTAGCCTTGGATGCTTCTTTTTTTCTTCAGTATCCATGTAAATGTATTGCAACCTTTCAGGCTTCTAAATGTGTGTTTGTGGATTCAGCTGATTTGGAGAGCTTCCTGGTTGAGAGGGAGAAGCAGATTGGGGGTGATAAGGATAAAGTGGGTTAGTAGATAATAAGCTGTTTTGTTTGGATGGGGGGTTCCCCCTGTTTCCTAGATGTGGGCTAAGTTGACAATTTATTGATTGCTGAGTCAGTTTTGATTTTGTATTTTTTTCTGTATGTTCTATGGTCATGTTTCCTTTATGCTTCTTTTTAAGTACTGATTTAAAATCTAATAAATAAAAAAAAAGTAAAAAAAAAAGAAAAAAGTTAAAGAAAAGAATGAGGGAACCAGCAATGTCCTAGGCAGTGCCAGTGTCGAAGGGAAAGCAGAGGCGCAATCCACAAAAAGAAGTTTTTCTGTGGTGACAGGATTTGCTTCCTGCTGGCTCCGCGGAAAACATTTTTATTTTATTTATTTTATTTAACACTTATTTATATACCGCATCTTCCAGCGATCAGTTGCGGTGTACAATTAACAATTAACAATGCAGAGCTTGTTTTACATAGAACAATTATAACTTTTTACATAGAACATCTTAACTTGAACAACAAAGTGTATATATAAACTGTGCGGATTAATTCAATAAATCAACTAACACAGATTGAGTAACAATTTAAACAGAAGTACTGTCTCTAAAACAGTTGTAACTATATACAAGTGGGGTATCAATGCATAGGAATGGAATGATTATTCATTTGAGTTTGTACGTATTGATTGTAGTAGGGAGTATAATCTTGATTTTAGGCAGGTTCATGTTTAGCCTTTATCTAAGTTGAGTGGAGGGTTTTCTATAGTATTATAGTGTTTAGTGAATAGATAGGTTTTCAATTTTTTTCTGAATTCTGTTATCTCTGTTAGTGATCGTAAGTCCTCTGGTAAAGAGTTCCAGACTGTTGGGGCTATGTGGGAAAAGGCTCTATTTGTTAATTTGTGAGTTCTTATATATTCTTTTGGCATCTTAAGTTTATTTGATTGACCTTTTCTATGTGTGGGCTTAGGTGGTTCTTTGCTTATTAGATTACAGAGCGTCTTCGGGGCCATGTCATTTAGGGCTTTGAATGTAGTTATTATTGTTTTGTATGTTATCCTGCTTTGTATTGGTAACCAGTGAAGGGATGCTAGTATCGGTGTAATGTGTTGGAGTGAATTTATCTTTAATATAATTCTAGCTGTAGCATTTTGCGCAAGTTGGATCCTTTTGATGTTTTGTTTTGAAATGCCTATAAGTATTAAGTTGGCGAAATCGAAGTGTGGAGTTATGGTAGCCTGTGTTATATTGATAAAATCTTGTATAAATACAAGGGGGCGTAATTGTTTGAGGATTTTAAGTTTGAAGTAGATTTTCTTTAAGGTATTTCTGATGTGCGTTTCCATAGTAAGGTGTGTATCTAAAATGACACCTAGATATCTTATTTCATTTTTTATTTTAATTTCTTGGTTTTGTAGTGTTATGTGGGTTGGCGGAGTGAATGTTTGTTTTTTTGTTACGATTAAGACCTCAGTTTTTGCATGGTTTATATGGAGGTTTTGGGTTTTTAGCCAGTATGTAATTTCATTGTAGCAGTCAGATAGAAGTTGAATCGGTAGGTTAGGAATCGTAAAAGGTATGTACATCATGATATCGTCCGCATAAAGGTGATATTGTACTCCAAATTTTTTAAAGATATTGCAGACCGGTTTTATATAGACATTAAAAAGTAGGGCTGACAGTGCTGAGCCTTGTGGTAAACCTATTTCTTGTTTGTATGTGTTGGATGTTTGATTACCTGTTCTTACATTTTGTGTTCTGTTATGTACATACACCTACAAAACATACACCTACAACTGTCGTCAGTCCTTGTGCATCTGCTTTGTTGGTCTCTTATTGGTGTGCAGATACAGCGTAGTTACTCACCTGTAACAGGTGTTCTCCAGGAGCAGCAGGAATCAGTCCTCACTTATGGGTGACGTCGGCGCCGACGGAGCCCTCGCGGAGCAATTTTCCCCAGCTTTCAAAGAAAGCCTTTGGGAATTGCAGCGCGCATGCGCGGTCGTCTTCCCGCCCGAGGGTGCCATCTTAGCCAGTCAGATGACATAGCTAAAAAAGACAGCATAAAAATTTGCAAAAAGAACATAAGCAGACGATTGCAACTCCAAGGGGAGGAGGGAGGGTAGTGAGGACTGATTCCTGTTGCTCCTGGAGAACACCTGTTACAGGTGAGTAACTACGCTTTCTCCAGGACCAAGCAGGAAGTCAGTCCTCACTTATGGGACTCCCAAGCTCAAGGCTACCGGAGACCCTAAGCACAAAAATGAGCTCCCTCTAGCTCAGCAGCACAGAAGGATAGAATCTTCGCTGAATTATCACCCACCGGTAGCCCACATCCGGGATGGAGGGTAGGAGTTGCTCAGACCTCAAAGAGATTACGGAGGACTGCCTGTCCGAAAGCACTGTCCCTACGGGACTCCCTCTCGAGACAGTAATGGACCGCAAAAGTCTGGCTCGAAGACCAAGTAGCGGCCCGGCAGATGTCTGCCAGCGGAACAGAGCGGAGGTAAGGCACTGACGTGGCCTTTGCCCGAACGCAATGAGCCGTGACTCGACTTTCTAAGGAGAGTCCGGCTGCCCCATAAGCCCAAGAGATACAGTCCGCAACCCAGATGGACAGAGTACGCTTGGAGACCGGGAGCCCCAATTTATTGGGGTCAAAAGACACAAAAAGCTGAGCAGCTTTACAGTGCTCCCACGTACGGTCAAGGTAGAAGTTCAATGCCCTTCTACAGTCCAGGGTATGGAGGACCGTCTCAGCTCGGCTGGAGTGTGGTCTGGGAAAGAAGGTTGGAAGTACCACCTCCTGATTGATGTGAAAAGGGGAGACCACTTTAGGCAGAAATTTTGGGTGAGTCCGTAGGACTACCCTATTCTTGTAGAACCTAGTGTAAGGGGGATCAGACACGAGGGCCTGCAATTCACTTACGCGTCTAGCGGAAGTGAGGGCTATCAAGAACAGTGTTTTCCAAGACAGAAAACGGAGAGAACAGGTAGCCATAGGTTCAAAAGGCGGACAGGTGATCCGCTGCAAAACCACATTCAGGTCCCAGTCAGGCGCTGGCGGGCGCAGAGGTGGTTTAAGTAGAAGGAGACCTCGGAGAAACCTCGCTACGAGAGGGTCGCTTGAGAGAGGTCTACCGTCCACCGGTACATGATGTGCCGAAAGAGCACTGAGGTGAACTTTGACGGAGTTGGACTTAAGTCCCAGATTAGAGAGGTGTAGCAAGTACTGCAAGATCACCGACACTGGGCAGGAGAAGGGATCCTGAGACTGTTGGGTACACCAGACTGCAAAGCGACGCCATTTAAGGGCGTAGCATTTGCGGGTAGAAGGCCGTCGCGAAGCCAAGACGACCTCCTCCACCTCCGCCGGCAGGAGAAGGGGAGCGAGGACTACCCTCTCAGCAGCCAGGCCATGAGGTTGAGAGACCTGAGGTTGGGGTGCAGGAGGGACCCCTGATCCTGAGTGAGGAGATCCGGTTGTACCCCCAGAGGGATTGGATCCTCCACCGTCAGTTGCAGCAGGAGCGGAAACCACGGCTGCCTGGGCCAGCGAGGGGCCACCAGGATCATGAAGGCTTTGTCTCGGAGAACCTTGAAAAGAGTCCGAGAGACTAGCGGGATGGGAGGGAAAGCGTACAGAAGGCTCCCCGACCATGAGATCAGAAAAGCGTCCGCCGCAACCCGAAGGGGGTGTGGCTGACGAGAGCAGAAGCGAGGAAGCTGCCGGTTGTGAGGACTGGCAAAGAGATCCACCGTGGGGAGGCCCCACTTGAGGAAGAGCTTCTGAACTACCAAGGGATCCAGACGCCACTCGTGCGGCTGGAGGACCCTGCTGAGTTTGTCCGCCAGGCAATTTTCTTGGCCCAGGAGATAAACTGCCTTGAGGAGAATGCCGTGACTGACGGCCCAAGAGCAGAGTTTCTGCGCCTCCCGGCAGAGGAGGAAGGAACCCGTGCCCCCCTGCTTGTTCACGTAGAACATGGCAACTTGATTGTCCGTCTGGACAAGGACGGACTGGTGGGAAGTCAGGTGGGAGAAGGCCCTGAGAGCTAGGCGGATCGCCCTGAGCTCCAGGAAGTTGATCTGCTGAGCAGACTCCCACGTGGTCCAGAGGCCCTGAGTACGTGCCTCTTGGCAATGTGCTCCCCAGCCCAGGAGAGATGCATCGGTGGTCAGCACCCGGGTCGGCTGAGGTGACTGGAAAGGCATTCCGAACATGAGGTTCGGCTGCCGGAGCCACCACCGGAGAGACGAGATCAGCGGCTCGGAGACGCGCACTAGGTCTGCTAGGCCGCCTGTGGCTTGACGCCACTGCTGGCGGAGACACCATTGAGCAGACCGCATATTCAGGCGGGCATTGGGGGTCACATGGACGGTGGAAGCCATATGGCCGAGTAGTCTCAGGAAGCGCCTGGCGGAGACCAGGGGCTGGCTGCGAAAACGGTCGGCTAGGTCCATGAGCCGTTGAGCCCTGTCGAGCGGTAGGTACGCTCGTGCCTGAGGAGTGTGCAGCCTTGCGCCGATGAACTCGAGATCCTGTGAGGGGAGCAAAGTGGACTTTGCGAAGTTTATAACAAAGCCCAAGTGCTGCAGAAGAGTCACCGTGCGGCGCGTGGCGTTGGTGACCTCCCGAGCGGACGCTGCCCTGATGAGCCAGTCGTCGAGGTACGGAAAGACAGAGGCCGTGAAGCCGGAGATGGGCCGCCACGACCGCGAGACATTTTGTGAAGACTCGCGGTGCGGAGGACAGGCCAAAGGGCAGTACCCTGTACTGGTAATGATTTCCTGCCACCACAAACCTTAGGTATTGGCGGTGGCTTGGGTGGATGAGGATGTGCGTGTAGGCATCCTTTAGATCCAAGGAGCATAGCCAATCTCCCTGCTGGAGGTAGGGCAGAAGGATTCCAAGGGTAAGCATTTTGAACTTCTCCCGCACAAGGAACTTGTTGAGGTTGCGCAAGTCCAGGATGGGTCTGAGGCCCCCTGTTCTCTTTGGTATCAGAAAATACCTTGAATAAAAGCCTTGACCTCTCAGGTGGTGTGGCACCGGTTCCACCGCCTGTTCCTGCAGAAGACCTGCTAACTCCTAAAGGAGCAACTCCCTGTGCAGAGGGGGTCGCGGAGGTTCTCCCGGAAAATAGGAGGGAGGGACCTGATGGAAGTGGAGAAGATAGCCTTCTCGCACGACTTGAAGCACCCAGGCATCTGCGGTGATGCTGGACCACCTGTGGGTGAAGTGAACCAGCCGGCCTCCGGTGCTGGGAGGAACCAGCGGGGGGGGAGAGGCTATGCTTAGTGAGTCAAAAGCCCCCACCCTGCTGAGCAGGGGCTGGTGGTGCAGGCTTGGGGGCTTGCTGCCTACGGGACCCGTTACCCCGTCCCTTGGCCTGCTGGCCCTGTTGGGGAGCTGCAGGGGCCTGATAATGGGGGTATTGTTTGTAGGCAGCCGCCTTCCTCGGGTAAAAGGACTTTTTCCCCGAGCCCTTCTTTTTCTGGGAAGGGGCGGAGGTCTTCCTAGAAAGCCTGGTCCTGGTGAGAGTCTCAGTCTCAATTTGCGCAGCCTTTTCCGCCATGGGCTTGCCAAAGAGGTTTTCGCCTCAGCAGGGGACATCGACCAACTTGTCCTGCACCCAGGGCTCAAGGTCTGACGACTGAAGCCAAGCCTGTCGGCGGGCACCGATGCCGGCTGCGGCCACTCGAGCCGATGCTTCAAAGCCATCATAGGCTGCTCGGGACATGAACTTTGAGCATTCCCGAATGCCAGTGGACAAGGCTAGGAACCTCCGCAAGGGTTCCTCGGACAGACCAGCGGAGAATCCGGCTAGCTCTTTAGCCAGATCCCGGAGATACATGCCCATGTATAGCTGGTAAGTCTGGACACGACATGCGAGCATAGAGCCCTGGAAGCACTTCTTGCCAAGGCCATCCAGGTTACGGGCCTCCCTTCCAGGAGGCACCGAGGAGTGCATCTTCTGGCTCTTAAGACGATGCATGGCCGATTCCACTACCATGGAATGGTGTGGCAGCTGTGCCTTTTGAAAGCCAGGGCTCTTGCGGACTCGATAGATAGAATCGACCCGCTTGCTCAGGACCGGCGAGGTGGCCGGACTCTCCCACATGCGGAAGAGTAGTCGTTCCAGCATAGGAGGAACCGGTACAGTAAAGTGTTCCCTCGCGGGAGAGTCATACTGGAGGGCGTCGAGCTCTTCGGCTCGAGGCTCCTCCTCGGGATCCGCAGGGAAGGCCAAAGCCTTGGCCATATCCCTAACGAAGTCCGAGAACCGGGCATCCTCCGGGGGGGACTGCTTCCGAGGCTCGGACTCCGGTGAGTCCGATGGGACACACCGAGTCCGGAAAGAATCAGGTGACTCTTCCTCCTCAGACTCCCAGACCGACTCCGACGAGGACTCGGTGGGGTCGGCTCGGGCAGGGTGCGGCGCCAGCCGCCCCGACGCCGAGGGAGTCGGCGTCGGCGACCTCGGTCCCGAACGGGAGGCCGAGGGTGACCTCGACCGAGGATCGACTCGAGTTCTCATCGCTCGAGGATCGGCTCGGTCTCCGGGGTCGACTTGGACGTCGACGTCCCGGCGGTCGGGGCAGCGGCGCCAGCGAAGCCAGCGAGCAGTGCCCTCTGCTGGTCCATGAAGGCAGACAGTCTGCTCTCCAAGGCCGTCAACCTGAGTCCGAGCTCAGGTGACCCAGCAGCCCCCGACTCGGGCCCCGACGGCGTCGGGCCCGACGTCGGCTGTCGCGGAGGCGAGTCCAGAAGGACCACAGGACTTACCCGGGCAGGCATCTCCGACTCCAGGCGAGGTCGCTTCGGGATGTGTTCCATCTCCAAGGACCCGGGGCGGCTGTCGGGGCTATGCGACCTGGCCCTCGCGGAACCAGGAGCGTCCACCGACGCCGCCCTCGCGGGTTTCACCTTCCGACGATGGTCCCCAGAGGGAGAACCCCGGTCGGAGGAACTCCGGTGACGGTCCGAGCTGGAGCCTTTCGACGCGGAGGCCTCCGACGAGGTCCGGGTACGGCTGGGGTCAGCGAAGATTCTCTCACGCTGATGCCGCCGACTTCTCAACGCCTTTGAGGACATTTTGCCGCAGGGCCCACAGATCAGTTCCTCATGATCCGGGCCCCGGCAGCGGAGGCAAAAGTCGTGTGTGTCGGTTAGTGACATATTTCGGTCACACCGACCACACCGCTTAACCCCACTGGCAGCCATCGGGGGAAAAAGGGCCCCTGCGAGGTCAAAGGACCGGGCTGCCAGGGAAACCGAAAACGAAAGCTGACTAAGTCAGAAAAACCGAAAAAAGTAAGAGGACTCGTGACCGGCGTCGCGAGTCCGGGCGGGAAAAAGATCGGCGTCGAACCGAAGGAAAAAAGGATAAAATAAAGAAGAAAATCAACTTTTTCGCGGGGACAAGACGGGGACGTCTGTAGGGCTCCGCGGAAAAAAGAAGACTGGCTAAGATGGCACCCTCGGGCGGGAAGACGACCGCGCATGCGCGCTGCAATTCCCAAAGGCTTTCTTTGAAAGCTGGGGAAAATTGCTCCGCGAGGGCTCCGTCGGCGCCGACGTCACCCATAAGTGAGGACTGACTTCCTGCTTGGTCCTGGAGAATTTTTGCTCCCCTTTGGTACCCAGAGCTGGAACAGCCATGAGGTTACTGCTGGGTCCAGGCACCACTCGTGTGGCTGGCGTGCGTACTTAGCTTATTTGCCAAGACAATATCCTGGCCCAGGAAGTAGACCATCCTCAGGAGCATCCCTCTGTGTGTGGCATAAGAGCAGAAGGCTACTGCCTCCTGGCAGGAGAGGTATTTATTTATTTATTAATTTTATTTATTGTTTCTTATATACCGCACTCTTAAAAATCAGCGCGGTTTACATAAAACATGATTGTGCCGGGGGCACTTACAATGAACTGGAGATTTAAACTTGGAAATCAACTGGGCGAAACTATGTACATCAAATTAAACTTATTTACAAACTGTATCTACAATATTTACATAGACAATGATCATGTGTTTGTGGTTGGGTGTATGCTAGGGAGTGCAGGTTGGTAGGCTGTGAGTAGTGTAATAGAAAGAGATGGTGTTTAAGCGCTTTTCTGAATTGTGTTAGGTCCGTTACGGTTCTGACGTCTGCTGGAAGAGCATTCCAACAGCTGGAGGCATAGAACTGAAAAGCTCTATTCCTTGTTGACTTGGTACATTTTGTTATTTCCCTAGGGATCAATAGGGTATTGGTGGTGCATGTTTTCCTTTCTCTGTTGGCTGACACATGGTGGATCAGGTCCATTAAGGCTGGGGGGGGCTAAATTGTTGATAATCTTGAATGTGATGATGATTACTTTGTAAAATAACCGGCAGTATATTGGTAGCCAGTGTAGGTCTTTAAGGACCGGAGTGATGTGATCACCTCTGGCGGCTCCACTCAAGACCCGTGCAGCAGCATTCATAGCTAGCTGTAGGGGGTTTAAGGTGTTTTTGGGGAGGCCCTGTAGGATTACATTGGAGTAATCAAAGTGGGGTGTCACCAGAGCCTGGAAAACTGTTCTGAAGTCCTCAGGTTGCAGCAAGGGACGAAGATGTCGTAGGGTTCGTATCTTGTGGTAGATTTATTTGATAGTGTTGCTGATGTGTGCTTTGAAATTGAGATGCTGGTCTAGCGTCACACCTAAGTAGCGGATGCTAGTTCTGCTCGAGAGTTCTGCGTCTCTTGTCTTTATGGTTGCTGGAGGCGAAAAGGCCTGGTTTCTAGTTACAAACAGAACGTCAGTCTTGTTAAAGTTAATCTTGAGACTTTGGGAGAGGAGCCAGTCAGTTATTGCATCGAAGCAGTTTATCAGTTGGGTGAGGTCTGGATCATCAATCATAAGGTGAGGTCTGGATCATAAATGGGGTAAAGAGCAACACATCGTCAGCATGGAGCAGGCAGGAAATGTTAAATGAGCGAATTATTTCACAGAGAGGTTGCATATAGATATTGAATAGGAGTGCAGACAGGGACGAGCCCTGGGGTACACCGTGAAGTTGTTGGAAAGGTTGCGAGGTTGTGTTTCCTGTTCGCACTTGCTGCCACCTGTCGGTTCGATAGGATTTGCACCAATTCCAGGCTGATTCACTTATTCCTTTATCCTGTAGCCGCACAAGGAGTTGTTCATGGTTTACGGAGTCGAATGCGGCAGCGATGTCTAGGAAGATTAGTGTGTACCCTTTTTTGATGGAGTCAATCCCAGTAATAAGTTGATGAGGGTGGTGAGGAGTGATTCGACACCATGGGATTCTCTGAACCCATGTTGGCTTGGGTCGAGAGGGGCGTTGGAGTCATTGTGATCTTGCAACTGTCGTACAGTTTTCTCAATTATTTTTGCTAGCAATGGGATACTAGATATGGGTCGGTAAGATTCCACCTTAAGAGCGTTTAGTTTGGCATTCTTTAGGAGTGGCCTGATGGATGTTTGCTTAAGGCTTGAAGGGAACTGACCAGAGGAGAAGGAGTGGTCGATGATTTTGGCTATTATTGGGCTGACCTCTTGGCATAGTGATCTTATCCAGAAAGCTGGACAAGGGTCATTAGGGGCAGTGGTGGCATTGATGTTTGCTATGATGTTCTCGATGCTTGCTTCTGATGGTGTTGAGAAGGTGGTGAGTTGCTTAGGTAGGTTTTTGGTAGGGCTGGATAGTGTTCCTTTGTTGACGTTAATGGTTTTAGCTATCATGTAATCTGCGTAGTCCTGCGGAAGTATCGCGGCTGCTTGTGGTGCTGATGGTTCCTTCGTTAGGGTCTTTACAATGTTGAACAAGTCATGGGGCTTGTTCAGGGATCGACTTAGTAGATCTGAGTGGTATTCTTTAATTTTGGAGGATATTAAACCTCGATGGGCTTGCAGGTGGGAGTTATAGAGTGTCAGGTCTGTTGCGGCCCGGGTGCGTCGCCATTTTCTTTCTAATTTCCTCAGGGTTTGTAATGAGGACTTGAGATCGGCGGTATACCAGTGTGCAGATGCCTTCTTATTTGGCTGCTTGTCCATATGTGGTTTCGTTTGGGTAGGTACATATGCACTGGCACTCAGGTTGTTATTCCATGAGTCCAGCACCTCTTCGATATTCGGTGATGTAGTCCTGATGTTGGGAAGGACGTTTTTGATGATTTCCTCACTGTCAAATGGTCTGAAGCGTCTGGTGTATGCTCCTCCTGTTTCGGTTGGTTTTGCGGCTTGTACTCTTTCTTGATGGAAGGGTAGTTGGAAAGTGATTAAATTGTGATCAGACCAAGGTATGGGGGAGATGGTTATGTTGAACTTATGGTCTGGCTTGACCTCGGGTCAGGGGCTGAAGATCAGGTCTAGCGTGTTTCCTTTTTGGTGTGTGGGGGCATCTACTATCTGATCATAATGTAGATTGCTGAGTGCTTCAAGGAAGGCTTTGGAATGGATGGCCTGTAGGGCTGGTAAGTTAAAATCTCCCAGTATCCAGTTTGGCTTACGTGAGTTTTGTGGGTTGGATGCTAGTTCAATTATAGTTGCAAGATCGTCGGTGGAGGGGGATGGGGATCTGTAGATTAGGTTAACTGTATTGTAGTTGTTAGCTATAGTGATAGTATCTAGGTAAGTTGAACTGTTGGAGCTGATTGTTTGATAGTGTAGGTCTGTTTTAACCAGAATGAATGCGCCACCTCCCCTGCGGTCAGTTCTATGACAGGTGTGAATTGAAAAGTCAGGGGGGAGGGTAAGGTGGTTGATGAGGATGGAATTTGAGCTATTGAGCCATGATTCTGTCACTAGTAGCATGTCTAAGTTAAGGTGTGATATGAGGGCAGGGATGGCTGGCCACTTTATGGACAGAACGTGCATTTATGAGGGCACATCTTAAGTTGCGTGGGTCTTGGGGTTGTTGGATTTTGCGGGGCGTAGAAGTGGTATGTGGATTAAGTGATGGTGGGTGCTCTGAGGGTGAGTGGTATGTATTGCTGTGTTCTCTCCTTCCATGCCCTCTTATGACCATAATTGTGTTGAGGCTGACTGCTTCAGTGAGGGACCTATTGAAGGCATTACTGAGTAAGAATGTTATGCTTAGGAATCTGCTGAGTGAGAGCATTTTTACTGGTGTGAGCCGTGAATCTTATCGCACAAGTGCTTGGCTATGCAGAGAATATTCAGTAAATAACAGGGTATTAGTAACTGCAGTGGTACTCCTCACAGTGAACAGTACAATTAGTTACTAGCAGTACACTATTGCATACAGTACACCATATTATTAACACTTACTGGCAGTAAGAATAATTACATTGTACAGATATTAATCGTGCAGGTATGACCCCGTTCCCCCCTCCTCCCCCCATTTGTTCACGCAGAACATCGCGATCTGGTTGTCAGTCTGGATCAGCACCACGTGGTGCTGCAGCTGGTGGCTGAAGGCTTCGAGGGCCAGGAATATGGCCCTGATTTCCAAAAGACTGATCTGCATTTTGGATTCCCTCTGGGACCAGCAGCCTTGTGTCTGGAGGCTCTCGCAATGCGCTCCCCAGCCCATTAGAGGCGTCTGTGGTGAGGGCTTTCTGGGGTGCCAGGAAGGGTATCCCAGCCTGAAGGTGACCTCAGTTCTGCCACCATCTGAGGGAGTCTGCCAGCTGGTGGATCACATGCACTCTGTCCTGGAGCCTGCTTGTAGCTTGGATCCACTGAAAGCAGAGGCACCACTGGGCATCCTAGGTCATGTGAACCATGAAGGCAGTGTGTCTTAGTAGACGGAGAAGCTGGGCGGACATTGTCCTGCGCCACTGCACCTTTGCAGCTAGTTCATGAGGCTTATTGACCTCTCCTAAGAGAGAAAGGCTTTTGTCTGAAGGGTGTCCAGCTGTGCCCTATCAACTCTAGGCTATGAGCGGGAGTGAGTTGAGGCTTGCGGTAGTTTATGACAAACCCCAGGTGCTGCAGGGTGTTAATGGTGCATCCAGTGGCACATTGTGCCTCTGCAACTGTGTCCACCTTTCTGAGCCAGTCGTCCAGGTAGAGAAAGATGAAGGCCCCTTGAAGCCTGAGGCGGGCTGCGACCACAAGGCATTTTGTGAAAACCCTTGGAGACGAGGCCTAAGAGCAATACCCTGTAGTGGCAGTGCTGTCCCCCCATCAGAACATAAGATATGCCATACTGGGTCAGACCAAGGTGATCAAGCCCAGTATCCTGTTTCCAATAGTGGCCAATTTAGGTCAGAAATACCTAGTAGTTTCCACAAAAGACTCAGGTTCCACAATGCTTGTATTGGGTCAAGCAGTGGATATTCTGGGTCCCCTTTAATAATGGTTTATAGACCTTTCCTCCAGGAACTTGTCCAAACCTTTTTTAAACCCGGTTACATTAACAGCTTTCACTACATCCTCTGGTAACAAATTCCAGCTTTCACTACATACTCTGGTAACAAATTCAAGAGTTTGAGTACACGTTGAGTGAAAAAATATTTTCTCTTATTAGTCTTAAATAGGTTACCCTGTAGCTTCATTGCATGCCCCCTAGTCTTTTTATATTTTGATGGCATAAACAATCGATCTACGTTTACCTATTCCACTCCATTCATTAATTTATAGACCTCTATCATATCTCCCCTCAGCCGTCTCTTTTCCAGGTTGAAGAGTCCTAACCTTTTTAGCCTCTCTTCGTAGGGGTATCCTTCCATCCCCTTTACCATTTTGGTGGCTCCTCTCTGTACCTTTTCTAAGAACACTATATCCTTTTTAAGATACGGCGACCAGAACTGCACACAATATTCAAGGTGCGATCACACCACCTGGGCAGAGGGTTTTAACATGTTATCCACAATGACACCTAAATCTTTTTCCTGGGTGGTGCTTCCTAATGTGGAACCTTGCATCGTGTAACCATAGTTTGGGTTGTTCTTTCCTAGGTGCATAACTTTGCACTTGTCCACATTGAATTTCATCTGCCACTTGGATGCCCACTCTTCCAGTTTATCAAGATCCTCTTGCAATTTTCCACAATCCTCATGGGTTTTAACAACTTTAAATAGTTTTGTGTCATCTGCAAATTTGATAACCTCACTCGTTATTCCCTTTTCCAAGTCATTTATGAATAAGTTAAAAAGCAGCGGACCCAGCACAGATCCCTAAGGTACTCCACCATTCACATTTCTCCATTTGGAAAATTGGCCATTTAGCCCTACCCTCTGCTTTCTCTCTTAACCAGTTCCTGATCCACAATAGTACACTGCCTCCTATCCCATGACTTTTTGATTTTGCCAAAAGCCTCATGAGGGACCTTGTTAAATGTTTTCTGAAAGTCCAGATACACCATATCAACTGACTCACCTTTGTATACCTGTTTATTCAAACCTTCAAAAAAACAAAAGATTAGGAAGACAAGACCTTCCTTGGCTAAAGCCATGTTGACCGTCTCCCATTAAGCCATGACTATCTACATGTTCAGTAATTGTGTTCTTTATGATGGTTTCTACCATTTTTCCCAGTACTGACATCAGGCTCACCGGTCTGTTTCCCAGATCACCCCTGGAACCCTTTTTAAAAACTGGAAATACATTGGCCATCCTCCAGTCTTCAGGTATTACAGATGATTTTAATGATAGTTCACAGATTAGTAATAGTAGGTCTGCAATCTCATATTTCAGTTCTTTCAACACCCTTAGATATATACCACCCGGTCCAGGTGATTTGCTACTCTTCAGTTTATTTTTATTTATTTTATTTACACACATTTATATACCGCATCTTCCAGAGTTCAGTTGCGGTTTACAGTGAACAACAATTAACAAAGCAAGTTTGTTTTACAAGGAACGTCATATTATAAGTATAATGAAAAACAAAACAGCATATGTATTGGAACGAAGCAATTAACTAAACAATTTATTTATTTATTTTATTTAGTATACATTTGTATACCGCTACTTCCAGCGATCAGTAGCGGTTTGATTACAGATTGTCAATCATGACAGAAAATTTGGAGTATAAACACATTGATTTGGAGGGGAAAGCACAGCACACAGGAAGATAGTTTAAAAGGAGCGGATTCAGAATTTACATATCTACATTTTCACATAACAGTTCCCATTTTTCGTAGTGAGGCATGTATTGTCTAAACAATGTGAGACAATACGGAACAGAATAAACTATATTATATATATATATATATATATATATATGGAAGTGATAGGGCATAAGAGATTGGATCATCAAAGGAATTCGACTAAGTGTGCTATCTGTTTGAGTGAAAGGGTTTTTATTTGAAACAGTCAGGTACCTGTTTAGCCTTTGTCTAAAGCGGGTGAGGGATTATCTATGTTGTTGTAGTGTTTGGTGAATAAATAAGTTTTCAGTTTTTACGGAGTTCCATGATCTCAGTTAGTGTTCGTAGCTCCTCTGGGAGGGAATTCCAGATAGTTGGGGCTATGTGAGAAAAGGCTCTATTGTTTGTTGATTTATGAGCTTTTGTGTAATCTTTCGGAATCTTTAGTTTGTTTAATTGTCCTTTTCTGTGTGTAGGCTTAGATGGTTCTTTGCGTGTTAGGTTACATAGTGTAGTTGGAGCCATATCATATAAGGCTTTGAATGAGGTTATTATTGTTTTGTAAATTATCCTGCTTTGAATTGGTAGCCAATGGAGGGAAGCTAGTATTGGTGTTATGTGTTGGAGTGAGTTTACTTTCAATATAATTCTAGCAGCTGCGTTTTGTGCTAATTGTATTCGTTTGATGTTTTGTTTTGATATGCCTATTAGTATTAGATTGGCAAAATCAAAGTGAGGAGTTATGGTGGCCTGAATTATATTGATAAAATCTTGTAAAAATACTAGAGGACGTAGTTTGAGGATTTTGAGTTTGAAATAAATTTTCTTTATGGTATTGCTAATTCCAGTTTATCAAATAGTTGTAAAGCATAGTTCATCACCTGTAACCGGTGATCTCCGGGAACAGCAGGAATTGAGTCTTCACATATGGGAATCATTGGCACAGACGGAGCCCGCATGGGAACGCTCCCCAGCGTCCTATAGGAAAGCTTTTGGGAGCATTCCACTGCGCCTGCGCTGCTGCCTTCCCGCCTTTCCAACTCTTCCTCTTCAGTTGGGTTTGTAGCCGAGACAAAAGGAGAGAAGGAAAGAAGAGAGAGATAGAGATACAACTTCTAGGGGAGGTGGGTGGGTTGTGAAGACTCAATTCCTGTTGTTCCTGGAGATCACCTGTTACAGGTGAGTAACTATGCTATCTCCAGGAACAAACAGGAATATAGTCTTCACATATGGGGACTCTCAAGCTTAGAGAGTGGAGTGGAGGAGTGGCCTAGTGGTTGGGGCAAGGTACTTCAGGCCAGAAGGTCGGGGGTTCAAATCCCACTAGAGGACAGCAACCTTGGGCCGGAAGGACTGGGGTTTCTAGTCCCACAGGTGCTCCTCGTGGTGTTGGGCAAGCCACTTAACCCTCCATAGCCCATGTTCCCTGTAAAATAGTTATCTCCAAGTTATAATGCCCTGTTCAATGTCATTTCAGTTTGTTCAATGTAAACCGCACTGATGCAGAATAGCGCGGTATATAAGAGAATGTAAAATAAATAAATAAATAAATAGAGATGCCAGGGAGATGACCCCATAGAGCAGCCAAACCTAGGCTGAGGTGCGACATGATTCCTTCCAAGGATCTCTGGTATCGAAACCCGCAATGGGGGGTAGGAGTTGTTCCACATCTGAAAGAGATGCTGGAGAACAGCGTGGCCAAACGAGGCATCCCAGCAGAAGTCCTTGACTAAGCAGTAATGGGCCACAAAAGTGTGAACCAAGGACCAAGTGGCTGCTTTGCAAATGTCATCGATGGACACTGAATGAAGGTTGGCCATAGAGGCAGTCATTGCTCTAACATTGTGAGCTGTGACATGACCTTCGAGCAAAAGTCCCTTACTCTCATAGGTAAAGGATATGCAGTCTTCAATCCACCTGGAGAGTGTTCTCTTGGAGACTGGTAACACCAGGTGGCTGGAATCAAAGGCAACAAAAAGCTGAGAAGCCTTTCTATGCTGCTTAGTTCTCTGAAGGTAAAAGGCCAAAGCTCTTTAACAATCCAGAGTGTGAAGATTCCTTTCTGCATTCTAGGCATGAGACCTAGGGAAGAAGACAGGAAGATAAACCGACTGGTTTAAATGAAAAGGCAAAACCACCTTTGGTATAAAGTGAGGATGAGTCCTAAGGACTACTTTAACATGGTGGAACCTTGTGTAAGGAGGATCAGCCACTAAAGCTTATAGCTTACTGATGCGTCTTGCAGAAGTGATGGCAATTAGGAAGATTACCTTCCAGGAAAGAAGCTTTAGGGATATAGTGGCTAAGGGCTCGAATGGCAGCTTCATGAGCTGTCTGAGGACGAGATTTAAGTCCCATGCCATGGGTGGTGGCTTAATAGGAGGCTTAGTTAAGAGCAGACCCCTCAAACCACTCTACAAGCAGCTGAGAGGAGACAGATTGTCCAAAGGGCTTGTGGAAAGCCGCAATGGTACTAAGGTGGACTCTTACTGAATTAGTCTTGAGACCAGAGAATGACAGATGGAGGAGATACTCTAGTAACGCCTCTACGGGAAGTGAAAAGGGATTAAGTTCCTATTTTGAACACCAGCTAGAGAACCTTTTCCACTTAAAGGCATAAGCCCGCCTTGTGGAAGGTTTCCTTGAGGATAAAAGGATATCCCTAACCTGTTGAGAGAGGTTGACATCCTGGAATTCTAAGCTCTTAGCAACCATGCCATCAGGTGTAAGGACTGAGGATTCAGGTGCAGCAGCGTCCCGTCGTCCTGGAATAGAAGATCTGGAGCACATCCCAAGTCCAGAGGCCTGGCTTGAGAGAGACGTAGCAGCAGTGGAGGAGGTAACCCTCCTTGGCCACCTCCAACACCCACCCAGGTATCTGTGGTGATGGCTGTCGACCTGTGGGCAAACAGGGCCAGTTGCACCCCTGTGGACAGCAAAGGACCCCCTGGGGGTGTGGGGGTCATGCCCAGGCAGTCAAAAGCCTCCCCTGGGCTGGGCCTGAGCCAGTGCCTGGGGCTTTATGCTTTCTGGGACCATGTCCCTGGTCTTTTTGTTGCTGGGCCTGCTGAGGGTCTGAGAAGGTTTGGAAGTGCAGAGTAGTACTGAAGCCCCTTCCCCCCCCCCCCCCCACCTCGGGAAGAAGGGTTTTTTCCCCAGGGTTTTCTTTCAGGGTTGCACAGAGGTCTTTTTTGAGAGCCTGGTTCTCATCACATACTCTGTCTCTATCTCCGCCGCTTTGTCCACCATGGGTTTCCCCAAACAGGATCACGAGTGCTCCTCGGCCTCTGTCTTGATCATCAGAGCCTTGGCCATATCCATCACAAAATAGAGGAAAGCAACATCCTTGGGTGGGGAGCGGTGTCGGGCCATCAGGGGAGACGGGTCTGAGGGCACGTCACTGTCTCCTCGTGTCCAGGGACTCTTCGTCCTTGGTCTCCCATTCAGATGCAAAGTCAGAGTAAGAGTCCAGACACCGCATGATCACCTCTGTTGAGAACTGCTCTCCACTGTGCAGGACCCTCCAAAGGTTCGTCGGTCCGAGCTGCAGGAGCTCGCCAGGGAGGACTGGTGTACCGAAGAATGGGACCGGGACCTCAACCAAGGGCTCTCTCAAGTCCAGTGGAGCTCGAGGACCGGCTCGACGTTGAGGGTTCTGTAATCATGGCGGATGAACCAGACAAAATGAATATAAACACCCGCTGCATGGCCACTAGGGCAGATATACTGCTCTAGGGCTGCCATTCTGGTCTCCATGCCAGTTGGCTCCGCAGCTTTCAACATGGGCAAAGAGGACATCAGCCTAGCATCGGTAATGTGACAAATAAAAATCTAAAAGCCAAAAAAATACAAGCTAACACGTCCAACAACAGACACTCATATAATAAAAATAGGCTCCCTTAGAATCTGCTTAATATATAGACCTCCTAATCAAAAAGCTGACAGTCTTCACTCTCTAATTGAACTTCTTAGTACATCCACTGAACAAAATCCCTTAATTCTAGGTGATTTCAACCTTCCCTCACTCCCATTAACTGAATCCAACCTTTTCCTAGAAACCATATCTGACAGACTTTCACCAAATAATAAACATACCAACTCACAACAAAGGAGGCACACTTGACCTTGTCCTCCTACCCTACTCACTTTTCAACCCAGACTCTTTAGAATGTACTCAAATACCCTGGTCTGATCACCACCTTATCAAATTAAATCTCACTTGCTATACCACCTGTGCCACAAAACACACAAGAAACGACCTGACAATAAAATTCAAGAAATTCAATGAATTAGAATTTTTGGATTCTACAATCCCTCACCTCTCATCATCCCCAACAGATTTGGACGAAGCGGTAATAAACTGGCACACCACCATTAACAACGCTGCCAAAATTAACCAACATAATAATAAAAAGAGAACCTATTCAAAAACTAACTGTACCCCATGGTTCAATACAGCACAGTTACTTACCTGTAACAGGTGATCTCTGGGAACAGCAGGAATTAGTCCTCACATATGGGTACGTCAGAACCGACGGAGCCTGCGCGGGAAAGCTCCCCAGCTTCCCAGAAAGGAAGCTTTTGGGGCCTCCCACAGCGCATGCGCGCTGCCTTCCAGCCTTCCTGACCAACTCTCTTCAGTTCGAGTTTAAAGCTGAGACAATAGAGAGAGGAAAAGAAAGAGAGAGAGAGATACAACTCCTAGGGGAGAGGTGGGTGGGTTGTGAGGACTAATTCCTGCTGTTCCCAGAGATCACCTGTTACAGGTAAGTAACTGTGCTATCTCCAGGAACAAGCAGGAATGAGTCCTCACATATGGGGACTCCCTAGCTAAGATGCCGGGGAGATCCCCCCCCCCCCCCCAAGGGATCCTCATCTTCCTATGGATCTCAGGCATCCATTCAGGGAAGGTGGGCAGGAGTTGTTTAAGAATGGAACAGGTGTCTGAGGACAGCCTGACCAAACAAGGCATCCCGGCGGGAGTCCTTGTCCAAGCAGTAATGGGCTGTGAAGGTATGAACCGAGGCCCAGGTGGCTGCTCGACAGATCTGATCAATGGATACAGAATGAAGATGAGCCATAGATGTGGCCATGGCTCTCACATTGTGAGCTGTGACATGGCCTTCCAGAGAAAGATTCTTACTCTGGTAAGCAAAAGAAATACACTGAGCAATCCAATTGGACAGTGTTCTTTTTGAGACTGGAAGTCCTAAATGAGAAGGATCAAAAGCAACAAAAAGTTGAGAAGACTTTCAATGTTGCTGTGTCCTGTGGAGGTAAAAGGCAAGAGCTCTTTTACAGTCTAGAGTATGAAGGTTCCGCTCTGCACTGGATGCATGAGGAGCTGGAAAAAAGACAGGTAAATATACCTCTTGAGTAAGATGAAAAGGTGAGACCACTTTAGGCATAAAGTGGGGATTTGTCCTAAGGACTACCATATCATGATGGAACCTTGTATAAGGTGGATTAGCCACTAAAGCCTGCAGTTCACTTATGCGGCGAGCAGAAGTGATTGCAATAAGGAAAATGAATTTCCAGGAAAGGAATTTCAAGGAGGTAGTTGCTAAGGGTTCAAAGGGTGGCTTCATAAGCTGACCAAGAACCACGTTTAAGTCCCATGCCACCGGAGGAGGCCGAATGGGAGGCTTAGTTAAAGTTAGACCTCTCATCAATCTTGCAATAAGAGGATGAGAGGAAACAGATTGTCCATTTATAGGCTGAAGAGATGCTGCAATAGCACTCAAATGGACCCTTACAGAATTGGTTTGAAGTCCTGCATTGGAAAGATGCAGGAGATATTCGAGTAAAGAATTTAAAGGTAGTGCTAGAGGGCTAAGACCCTTTTCAGCACACCAGATGGAAAATCTTTTCCATTTAAAAGCATAAGAACGCCTGGTAGAAGGTTTCCTAGATGCATGGAGGATATCTTGCACTTGTTGAGAAAGATTGAAGTCTTGAAGGTCTAGGCCTTCAGTAACCAAGCTCTGAGGTGAAGGGATTTGGGGTTTGGATGCCACAAAGTCCCCTCCTCTTGAGACAGAAGGTCTGGAGCAGCTCCCAGATCCAGGGAGGGTGCCTGGAAGAGATGCAGAAGTAGAGGGTACCACACTTGGCGTGGCCAGCGTGGAGCTATGAGGATCATAGATCCTTGATCCCTCTGAAGTTTGAATAGAGTCTTGGGAATCAAGGGAATGGGTGGAAAGGCATATAGGAAGGCCTGACCCCAATGAAGGAGGAAGGCATCCTTGGCCTGAGCTCCCTGACACGGAATCCTGGAACAAAACCGGGGAAGTTTGGCATTGTACGGACTTGCAAAGAGGTCTATGTCCGGGGTTCCCCATTCCCGAAAGATTCTGAGCACCTGATCCATGTGCAGGGACCATTCGTGTGGAAGCAGAACTCGACTGAGTCTGTCTGCCCAAGAGTTTTGGATTCCTGGGAGGTACACTGCCAGGAGATGGATTTGATGCTCTCTGGCGAAGGTCCACAATTTTAGAGCTTCGTTGCAAAGCGACAGAGAGCCAGTCCCTCCTTGTTTATGTAGAACATGGCTACTTGATTGTCGGTATGAACAAGGACTGTCATGTTGATGAGGAGGGTATGAAAGACCTTGAGAGCAAGGAAAATTGCTCGCAGCTCCAAAAGGTTGATATGAAGGGTGGTCTCCTGAGGAGACCAAGTGCCCTGAGTGGAGAGGTCTTGGAGATGAGCTCTCCAACCTGTTTGGGAGGCATCTGTAGTGAGAGTTGCTTGGGGTAACAAAGGTTGGAAGGGGGCCCCCCAACAACAGATTTTGAGTTGATATCCACCATTGGAGAGACCAAAAAAGACGTTTTGAGGTTGCTATTTGGTCTGAGAGAGCTCCTGATACTTGTGTCCACTGGGTGGACAGAGTCCATTGAGCTGCTCTCATATGTAGGCGTGCATAAGGCACCACATGAACTGTGGATGCCATGTGGCCTAGCAGTTGTAGCATCTCCCTGGCGGTCAAGTGGCTTTTGGACTGAACTTGAGAGGCCAAGTGCACTAGACGGTGGCAACGGGCCTGAGGAAGATAGGCCCTTGCAGTGGTAGTATCTAGCCAGGCCCCTGTGAATTCTAGGGATTGAGTAGGGGTGAGTTGCGACTTTGGCAGATTGATGACAAGTCCCAGATACTGCAGTATGCGTCTGGTGTGGTCCAGGGAAGTCTGAGCCTTGGACTGAGATGGAGCTCAGATGAGCCAGTCGTCCAGGTATGGGAAGACAAAGATTCCCAGAGTGCGTAGAAATGCAGCTACTATTGCCATGCATTTGGTAAATACCCTTGGAGCAGAGGCTAGACCGAAGGGAAGGACTCTGTATTGGAAATGTTTTCCCTGGAACAGAAACCGTAGGAATTTTCTGTGGGATGGATGGATGAGTATATGTGTGTACGCATCCTTGAGATCTAGAGAACAAAGCCAGTCCTGACTCTGTAGGTATGGAAGGAGAGTGCCTAGAGAAAGCATCTTGAATTTCTCCTTGTATAGGAATTAGTTCAATTCTTTGAGATCCAGAATGGGTCTGTATCCCCCTGTTTTCTTGGGAATGAGAAAATAAGGGGAGTAAAAACCTGACCCTTGTTGAGGAAGAGGAACCTCTTCTATTGCCTTTTGGGCGATAAGAGTGGTCACCTCCTGGCCCAACAGGTACAGAAGAGAAGGGGGAGAATTGAATTGTCTCACCATGGTATGGGGAGGAAGGTTGGAGAAATGTAGTTTGTAGCCCTCTTTGATGATAGAGAGGGTCCACGGTTCTGATGTGATTTGTTCCCATCTGGGAGCAAAATGAGTTAACCTTCCTGGAATGGTGAGAGGTTCTGGTTGTTGCAGAGCCAGAAAGGTCAAGTTCTCTAGAATCAAGTCAAAAACCCTGAGGGGGTTGGGACTGCTGGATTGTAGCAGCCCCTGTAGACTTTGTTCTGGCCTGTTTAGTTTGCTGACGCTTAGGAGCAAAGCGAACTTGGGAAGATTGCTGGCCAGTATTTGTGGAAAATCTGGTCTTTTTATAGAAAGGCTTCTTAAAAGGTTTTTTCTTGGCAGGGGTAGAGGTAGACTTAGAAAGTCTATCTAAAGCAGCATTCTCTGCATCCATTTGAGTGGCTTTGATTTGCCACTCCTTGCCAAACAGATTTTCACCTGTACAGGGCAGATTGCCCAAGCCTTCTTGTACCCAGGGTTCCAAATCGGAGGCCTGGAGCCAAGCCAGTCTGCGAGCATCTATGGCAATGCCAGAGGCTCTGCTTGCCCCCTCAAAAGAGTCAAAGGCTGCTCTGTTGGAGAACTTTGAAACATCTTGAGTTTGCTTTAGCAAAAGAAGGAACTCCTCTTGCTTATCCTCTGGGATAAAGGGGAGAAACTGACGTATCTTTAATGCAATCTCTTTCAAAAACATGCCCATATAGAGGCTGTATGAATTGATTCTGGCAATAAGCATGCTAGCTTGGAAGATTTTTCTCCCCAAAGCATCCAGAGTCCTACATTCTCTTCCTGGAGGGGTAGAAGAGTGCCTTTTGGTACTCTTTATCTTTTTCATAGCAGACTTCACCACAATAGAGTGGTGAGGAAGCCAAGTCTTTTGAAAACCAGGAGAAGGAGGAACCCGATACATGGTGTCCAAACGTCGAGAATGTGGAGATAGGGTGAGAGGAGCCTCCCACAAGTCCATCATGTGTTCTTGAAGAATTTCATGTATGGTTAAGGTGGCTGCCTCTTTGGGAACCTTAGAGTATCCTAAAATATCCAATTTTTTTGCTCTAGGTTCCTTTTCAGAGAATACAGATATGGAAAGTCCTTTAGCTACTTCAATGATGAAGTCTTGAAAGGACAAATCCTCTGGAGGAGACATTCTCCTTTTTGGAGAAGAGGGCTCCTCAGGAAGAGTAAAAGAGACGTCAGCAGAATCATCTGATGTATCAGAATCTTCAGAGGATTCAAAGTATCGCCTATTTGCTTCCAGAGATCGATACGCGTACCGACCGGTATCGACATCGGGTGTACCGGGAATCGGAGCGGTATCGAGGAAATCTCCGGAACCAGAGACCGGAACTGGCATGCTACTGGAAGTAGATGCTCTGGGTACCGGTATCGGTTGCGGTACCGGAATCGGAGTCGGAACCAATTGTCGCGGTACCGATGGCGTTGCAGCATTAATGAAAGCCAGTAAGGCCTGCTGCATGGATTGTACCGTAGTACCCATAGTCGCCATAACTGCCTGGATGTCGGTACCGGTGTTAGCCGGTACACCAGAGCAGTCTAACAGGAGATCGGTCGAGGCCGTGCCATCGATGTCTACCTGTAACCCCATAGGAGGAGCTTTGGAAGCCGGAGCTTCCCACCGGGGTTGTTTGGCTGGGGCAGGGTCCTCAGGGTCAAATGCAAGGGCCTCTCGCTGCTTAGAGGGAGATTTGCCTTTTGAGGACTTGCCTGAAGAATGTTTGGTTACCTGAGATCCATCAGGAGAAGACGACCTGGAGGATGTTGATGCTGGAGTATCAGTAGAAAACAGCATATGAAACTTAGCTGCTCTGTTCTGTAAGCCCCTTTTGGACATCAGAGAGCAGGATGGACAATCCGGAATGGAATGGTCAGGCCCCAAACATTTAAGACACCACTCATGGGTATCTGACTGAAATAGTACCGGTACACTTGGTGCATTTTTTAAAACCAGAAGCTGGTTTTTCCATGAGGGAAGCCTGAGAAGGCCTAGAGGCCTCACAGAAAAAATACACCAAGTGAAGGAAAATTATATATATATATATTTTTTAAAATAAACGAAAAAAGACCGGCGGTACCGGTCCGGAATCGGGGAAGGCAGACACGCGGTCAAAGAAACAAATTAAAATAACAATTTCTTCAGCGGTGACAGGAACACGACCTGCTGGCTCCGCGGAAAAAGAAGAACTGAAGAAAGTTGGTCAGGAAGGCGGGAAGGCAGCGCGCATGCGCTGTGGGAGGCCCCAAAAGCTTCCTTTCTGGGAAGCTGGGGAGCTTTCCCGCGCAGGCTCCGTCGGTTCCGACGTACCCATATGTGAGGACTCATTCCTGCTTGTTCCTGGAGATCACATTAAAACAAATGAAACGAGAACTAAGGAAACTAGAGCTTAAATGGCGCAAAACCAAGTCTACTATCCACAAAGAATTATATTATAACCATCTCACAAAATACAAGGATGCTTTAGACAGCACAAAGAAAAACTACTATGCAACAATCTTATCAAAATCATATAATAGACCAAGAGAACTATTTTCCATTGTTAGTAATCTAACTTGCAAGCTACTAGCAAGGAAATTACTGACATATCAGCTCAAACTTTAGCCAACTATTATCAAGACAAAACAAAACAGCCATTTATGACTCCAGACTCCATCTACAAACCTCTTCATCTAACAGATGGTCAGAATTTCATCCTATATCTAAAGTATCACTAAAAAATATCATTCTCAATCTCAACACCACTACCTCTCATCTCGATCCTTGCCCAGTAATCTGGATAAAACACACACTTCCAATCCTTCTCTCCTTCTTACTTCCCATTGTCAATCTTTCTCCAAGGTCACCTCCCACCAACACTAAAACATGTACAAATCCGACCAATTCTTAAGAATGGCACACTTGACAAAACTTCACCAAAATCATACAGACCCATCTCAAGTATACCATTCTTAGCAAAAATAATAGAAAAAAACGTACAAATACAGACACAGGAGTACCTAGACTCATCCTACCCACTTGATGATCAGCAATATGGATTTCGTCCCAGACATGGAGTGGAAACACTTCTTACAGTTTTAAACAGACGTCCTATTAAGAGGAATCGACAACCACAAACAAGCTTTCATCCTCTTATTTACTGATATATCAGCAGCTTTTGATAGCGTTCACCATACTATAATGCTTAACAACCTGAGACAAATAGGTATAAATGCCACAGTTCATAAATGGTTCACCTCTTATCTAAATAACAGAACCCAAAATGTAAGAATAGGCAAACGTCCGCTTCATACAAACTAGAAACGGGATTACCACAAGGCTCAGCGCTTTCAGCTCTTCTATTTAATATATACATAAAACCAGTCTGCAATCTCTTTAAAAAAATTTGGTGTACTCTATCATCTATATGCAGATATCATGTTGTACATCCCGTTCACTATCCCTAACTTACCGATACAGCTCCTGTCTGATTGCTTCAATGAAATTACAACTTGGTTAAATGCCCAAAACCTCCAAATAAACCATTCAAAAACTGAAGTGCTAATTGTTACCAAAAATCAATCCTATATTCCCCCAACACACATAACACTTCAAAACCAAGAAATTAAAATAAAGAATGAAGTAAGATACTTAGGAGTTATTCTGGATAAACACCTTACAATGGATACCCATATCAGAAATAGCACAAGGAAAATTTACTTCAAGCTTAAAATCCTTAAACAACTAAGACCCCTTGTATACATACAAGATTTTATCAGCATAATTCAAGCTACCATAACCCCACATTTTGACTTCGCTAATCTAATTTTATTAGGTACAACAAAACAAAACATCAAAAGAATTCAACTTGCACAAAATGCTGCAGCTAGGATAATAATGAAAGCACATTCACATCAACATATAACTCCAATACTTGCATCCCTTCACTGGCTCCCAATTCATAGCAGGATAGTATATAAAACTTTAATAACTTCATTTAAAATTCTAAATGATATGGCCCCAGTCACGCTAAGTAACTTAATCATTAAAGAACATGCAAAATCTACTCAACGGATAGGACAATTAAACTAAAAACTCCCAAAGACTTCATAAAAGCAAACAAATTAACAGAGCATTCTCACACGCAACTCCAACAATCTGGAACTCCCTCCCAGATGACCTAAGAATGATAACTGAGATCATTGAGTTTCGTAAAAAGTTGAAAACCTACCTATTTACAATGCATTACAACAATACAGATCATTCCTCAATTGATTTAGACTATGGCTAACCTGTATTTACCTGAGGTGATTCAAAGACCTAAACAGACAATGCTACCCAACTGAAACTGTACTATCCACAATGCTAAAACCCTACATAATGTGTATCTGTATATAATGTATATAGTTCTTTCACTGTTCTGTTCTATTCAATCTTAACATTTTCTGTTTAATATTGCTTGGTTATAAGAAGTTACATGTAAAACAAACGCTGCTTTGTTAATTGTTGTTTATTTGTGAACCGCAACTGATCTCAGGAAGATGCGGTATATAAATGTTTGTTAAATAAATAAATAAATGTCAACGGGGAGTCCTCAATGATGGCCTCAGAGGCCTGAGGCCGGTTGGTGGGAACAGACGACTCCTTGCAGGGCCTACTTGGAGGGCCTCTTCTACCCCAACTCCTCCAACTCACAGCTGGGGCTAAGGGACCTGGGGTGGGATTTCACCTTCTTCCCTGATCCGTCCTCCGAGGCAGTCTTCTAGGAATTCCTCGTCTTATGCTCCACATCTAGGGACTTAGGCCATGTGGTCTCTTTCTGTCGTCATATTTCTATGTTTCTATCTAGTCTGTCCTTCCATATCAACAACTACAACAGTCCCCTTTTTACCTTTAGAGATCTTCTGTGTTTGTCCCATGCTTCTTTGAATTTGGTTACTGTCCTCATCTCTACCACCTCCACTGGGAGGCTATTCCACTACTCTTTCCGTAAAGAAATATTTCCGCATATCACTCCTGAATTTATCTCCCTTCACCCTCATCCCACGTCCCCTCGTAGCAGAAATGATAATTACACTTACCTGGTAATTGTAGTTCCTTGAGTGACGACAGTTCAGTCCTCTACCTCTGGGTTGTCAATCTCCTCCTGCAGCTTGGAGACTGGTATGTCAGAATGATGACATCACTGGATATAGCCTGCTGCATTCTCTCCTCCATTCCAGTGTGAAGTATTAACAAAGCAGACTCAAAGGAGCAACAAATAAGTATCAAACCATAATCATTGAACCTAGTAAACAGTAACGAGTCCCTTTCGGGCAAGACTTTCTTTCGCCTGCCCCTGCATTAAAGAAAGGGAAACCCCCCAATCAAGGAAATCAAAACAGACCTACCTGTAATACTCAGCGGCACTGAACGTGCCCAGAATCCCCCTTGTAACATCTGGGTGGGACGGAGGACTGAACTGTCGTCACTCAAGGAACTACAATTACCAGGTAAGTGTAATTATTTCCTTATCGTTCCTCCAGTTCAGTCCTCTACCTCTGGGATGTACCAGAGCAGTAATCATTGGGAGGGACCTCTCGAGCCAGCCGATAAAACTGCTGACCCAAAGCGAGCGTCGCTAGCCGCCGCGACATCCAACCGGTAATGCTTGCTGAAAGTATGCAATGATGACCAATTGGCCGCTCTACAAATGTCCCCGGGAGGAACCAAACTGTGTTCCACCCAGGAACAGGCCTGCGCCCTGGTGGAGTGCGCCCGTAATCCAACGGTCGCCACCCGACCGTGAAGCAAATAAGCAGATGAAATCGCCTCTCTAATCCACCTGGCAATGGAAGCCTTAGCCGCCGGCTCTCCTTTGCGCACGCCGCCAAACACAAACAACCGATCAGACTTGCGGAAAGGCTCCGTGACCGCTAAATATTGACGCAACGCTCTTATTTATTTTATTTAAAGGGTATTTGTACCCCGCCTTATCCTTTAATCAAGGCGGTGATTCACGTCCAGAAAACGGAGACGACGATCCGCCTCGCCACCATGCATTGACCCCAGAACAGGCAAGCATACCAACTGATTCAAGTGAAAGGGAGACACCACCTTAGGCAAAAAGGACGGTACCGGCCGCAGAACCACCTTTTCTCTAGAAAAGACCAAGAAAGGCTCTCGACACGACAAGGCTTGTAACTCCGAAATCCTTCTAGCAGAGCAAATCGCTACAAGGAACACCGTCTTTAACGTCAAATCCTTCAGCGACGCATGACGCAACGGCTCGAATGGAGCATTGGATAACGCCGCGAGGACGAGATTGAGATCCCACGGTGGTACGCTCACTCTACGCGCAGGATGCAACCTGGAAACCGCCTTCAGAAATCGACTCACATCGGGATGAGTACCTAAGGAGATTCCGCTGATCTTGCCCCGATAACAAGAGAGCTGCCAACTGCACGCGCAGGGAACTGGCCGCTAGACCTTTATCATAACCGTCTTGCAAAAACTCTAAGACTACCGGGACGGACACCGTAGCCGCCCTAACCTTCCGCCGCGAACACCAATCTTCAAAGATCCGCCAGATCCGCACATATGCCAAGGACGTGGACTGCTTTCGCGCCCTAAGGTGGCTACGACCGCCGAAGAGTAACCCTTCTTTCTCAGCTTAGCCCTCTCAATGGCCATACCGTAAGCGAGAACCGATCCACCTGGGGCATGAAAAGTGGACCCTGCATCAACAGATCCGCTCTCTCCGGAAGCCGCCAAGGCGCGCCGTCCAGAAGACGCACCAAGTCCGCATACCAAGGACGCCTCGGCCAGTCGGGCGCCATCAAAAGCACGTTCCCCGGGTGAGCCCCGATTTTCTGGAGCACCCGGCCTATCAATGCCCAAGGGGGAAAAACATATAGAAGACCCCCCGACGGCCATCGATGCAAAAGCGCATCTATGCCTTCCGACATCCTTTCCCGACGCCTGCTGAAAAACCGACCGACTTTCGCCGACTGGAACGTCGCCATCAGATCCATGACCGGAGTCCCCCAGCGGGCCTCTATCTGCTCGAAAACTTCGGGATGCAACTCCCATTCGCCGGCCTCCACCTGTACCCTGCTGAGGAAATCCGCCTGAACATTGTCCTTTCCTGCAATGTGCGCTGCTGAGATTGCGGACAACCGAAGCTCCACCCAAGCGAACAGCTCGTCCGCCTCTTTTTCCATTGCGGCACTCCCCTTGCCACCCTGACGATTGATGTATGCGACCGTCGCCGAGTTGTCGGACAGAACCCGCACGGGCCGACCCCGGACCACCTTCTCGAAAGCTTGAAGAGCTCGGAAAACCGCCCAAAGTTCCAGACGGTTGATCGACGAGGACTCCCGGGGAGTCCACTGCCCCTGCGCAAACAGATCTCCACAGTCAGCCCCCCAACCCGTCAGGCTGGCATCCGTCAACAACGGAGTCCAGTCAGGCTGGTCCAGCGGCATGCTGGCCTCCAGGGACGACCGGCGAAGCCACCAACGAAGAGATCGCCGGACCTCGATCGGGCAAGGCAAGCGTTTGTTCAACGAATGGGACTGATGTGACCAGCGGCGGAGCAGCGCTCGCTGCAACAGTCTCATGTGTATCTTGGCCCACGGCACAACCTCCAGCGTCGCCGCCATGGTCCCCAAGACCCGTAGATAATCCCAGGCAGACAGCGCCGACATTGACAGGAAGTTCCGAACCAGGGACCTCAGGGCTTCGGCCCGTTTTTGCGGAAGAAACACCTGACCGGACAAGGTGTCGAACCGGATCGAGATATTCAAGATCTTGGGAGGGCGTCAAGTGACTCTTCGCCGGGTTGACTACCCAACCCAGACTCTGCAGGAACTGCACCACCCTGGCCGTCACCCGAACACTCTCCTCCACGGACTTTGCTCGAATCAACCATTCGTCGAGATAAGGATGGACCAGGATGCCCTCCTTGCGCAACGCCGCCGCCGCCGCCACCACCACCATGATTTTGGTGAAGGTCCGTGGCGCCACCGCTAGACCGAACGGCAAGGCCTGAAACTGATAGTGGCCGCAAGGAAGCGCAAACCGCAGAAACCGTTGGTGAGCCTCCCGGATGGGAGTGTGTAAATACGCCTCCGTAAGATCTAGAGAGGTCAGGAACTCTCCGCGGCGAACCGCCACTAGGACCGATCGTAACGTCTCCATCCGAAAATGCGGAACCCGCAAACAACGGTTTACAGCCTTGAGGTCTAGAATGGGTCTCAAGGTACCGCCCTTCTTCGGAACCACGAAATAGATGGAGTATCGACCCAAACCGCAGTCGGCTGGGGGCACCTCTGTCACTGCCCCCAGGTGAAGCAACCTGTCCAACGTGGTGCGAACGGCTGCCGCTTTCGCGGGGCCTCTGCAAGGAGACATAACGAAGGAATCTTGTATTGGACAAGACATTTCCAAGGCATATCCGTGTTGGATTATCTCCAACACCCACCGGTCGGAGGTGATGTGGGTCCAAGCGGAAAGAAACTCCCGAAGCCGCCCGCCTATTGGAGGCCCTTCCGCCGGGACCCACCCCACTTCATTGCGGTTTACGTTGTGCGGAGACAGGGGTAGTGGAGAATCCTCTGGAGGCACCTCGAAACCCCCGAAACCCCTGGGCCCGAGACTGATACCGACCCCTTTGGAAACTACTGAACCGAGCAGACCGAAATCTACGGAAATCGCGAAACTGGCCCCGAAAGCTTTGCGCAGCCTTTGCTGGTTTTGGTTTACCCTCCGGGAGCCTGCCCACTTTGGACTCTCCCAGATCCTTAACCAACTTCTCTAAATCCTCTCCAAACAGCAAACCACCGTTAAAGGGAAGTTTACTAAGTCGCGACTTAGAAGGACCATCTTGCCGCCCAATTCCGCAACCATACCGAATGCCGAGCGGCTACGACTGAAGCAGTACTATTGGCTAGTGCTCTGATTAAGTCGTAATGCACATCCGCTAAGTAGGCGGTACCGGACTCCAGCCGATCCAACTCTCTCAACTCCTCAGCACCATACACGAAGACTGACGGAGTCGCTGGACCCACTGAAGACATGCCCGGGCCACCCACACACCACAAATGGAGGCCTGCAGAGATAGGGAATCCGCTTCAAAGGTCTGTTTTAGGAAGCCGTCCACCCGGCGATCCTGCGCATCCTGCAAGGCCGCACTACCTTCCACCGGAATGGTGGTCTTTTTAGTAACAGCCGACACTACCGCGTCTACCCGCGGAGCCCGGAACTTGGCCTTGTCCGTATCAGCCAGAGGATACAGGCGATTGAGCGTTCGAATGCCGTGGAGACCCGCCTCTGGCCTATCCCATTCATCCTGAATCATTTTGTCTACCACTTTGTGGACGGGAAACACCACCTGTGTCTGCCGAACTGCCTGGATTACGGGATCTTCAACATCGTCCACCACCGCGGCGGTTTAGCCAAATTCAACATTTGTAAGGATTCCATGATTAAGGCCGCCAGCTCCTCCCTGCGGAAGACCCGAATAATCTTGGCCTGATCCTCGAGTTCAGGGATCTCGCGCCTTCCTCGAGATCCTCCGGCTCCATGTCCTGATCCCAATCGGGATCACGGGCTTCCGGCCACTCGTCCTCCGAAGCCGTGTCTCTCTTCCGAATCCGTTTAGGAACCGGCGGAGTCTCATCCACCGCCGCCACTGCTTCCAGCTGCGGCATTGGGGATGTCAATGCCCCAGCGACCGACCCCTTGCTCCGGCTACGCAGGCAAAAGGCCTGATGCATGAGTAAAATTAACTCGGGGCTGAACTCCAGGGCCCGACGGCTGCGCTGGTAAAGAAGCGATGGAGGCTCCCGCCAACTCTTCCATCGCCGAGTCATGTGCTGGGGACTGCGGTGAAGAAATGCCCGCCCCGCGGACGCCCCTTGCGTCTCGGGTGAGTCCTTGGGCTCCATCTGCTGCTCCACGGCAGAGGAAAGGGTGGCGCATCCACGGCACACCCCAGTGTCTGCGACCCTCCCACGTCACGTGCCACAGACAATACACTGAGGTCGAGCTGCCATAATGCAGACCCCTGCCTGTATTACTTAACTGTCTCTGTCCCTCTTACTTTACTTTTTTTTTTTTTTTTGACAGAACATGCTATACCACAGCAGGGACTAGAAAACAAAAAATATTTTTGGTAACCTCCAACTCCCCGGGAGAGAGAGAGCCCCCTCACAGCCCCTCCCCCAACCCAGAGAAGTGGCTGAAGGGGAAACGAAATTAATAAAACTTGCCCCAAATTAAATAAAAAGGCAGAAACCAAGAAAGAAATCAAAACAAAACAACCGCAAAACTGCAGAAAAGCAGAGAATCGGGACTCCCCTCGATGCACACGCGGCTGCTCTGCGGTTCTCAAAATGGCCGCCGCAACTTACCAAGGCAGAGAAAGAGCGCCAAACACAGCCGCAGCCGCTCCGGGCCCGAAGTACACTAGATCGCAGCTTGGTCAAGAAGCCTGACACCGGTGAAAGGCGTACCGGTCAGGACTGCTGCCGCGGACACTGAAAGCTGTCTGTCAGGAACCGCGATCCCCGAGTACAGCAGCACTGTCTCACAGCACCAGGTAAAGCAGGTCCGAAGTGACAGAAAGGGCTCTCCCCCGTAGTGTCCGGGGGGAGAGCACCTCTTAGCAGTAAAGAAAGGAAACGTGCCCCTTAAGCTAGCAACTCCCAAGAAAGTGCAGGGGCAGGGGGGAAAGCCTGTCACGGAGCGCTGACCCAAAATCCTGACTTTTTTTTTTTTTTTTTTTTTTTTTTTTTTAAAGATACAGTGCTCAATAAAATGATCAAACTGATCAAAATGCCAATCAAAAATCCAAATTAGACAGCCAAATTAGACCCTCACTAACACCTAGCTCCTTATCAATTCCTCCAGAGAGCCCTATCCCTAAGGTTCGTCAAGTCTTCTTGCTGCATGGAGACTGGTCACACTGGAATGGAGGAGAGAATGCAGCAGGCTATATCCAGTGATGTCATCATTCTGACATACCAGTCTCCAAGCTGCAGGAGGAGATTGACAACCCAGAGGTAGAGGACTGAACTGGAGGAACAATAAGGAATTTGCTTTCAATTGAAAGAGGCTCTCCCCCTGAACATTTATGCCATGGAGGTATTTAAACATCTCAATCATATCATCTCTATCTCGCCTTTCCTCTAAGGTGTACACAGAGGCGAGCTGGCTCAGGGGCAGGAAGGAACCGGTACACAAACCGGACAAAATTTAACTATTTAAAAAAAAAACACACACACATACAGACTTTTTCCGGGGAAAAAAGGAGACTGAGGCAAGATGGAATCCTTGGGCAGGAAGTGGACTATGCACGTGTGGAGCATCTCTCAAAAGGCTTTCTTTGAAAGCTGGGGAGATGTTGCTGCATGGGCTCTGTTGGCGCCGACGTCACCCATATGTGAGGAATGACTTCCTATTTGCTCCCGGAAAACTGGAAAGAGTAGCTGCATAGAGATTTGTTCTGGGAGGAAGAAGGAAGTGTGTTGGGGGTTACTGGGAAGACATTTCTTAGAGCCAATCTGCATATGCCAAGCTTAACAAAGACCGAGGTTTTAGAAAGATTGATGTAAATCACACTACAGGCTTACTTAGGCTTGGTTAATCACATATTCACGTCACAATATTCTTCAAAACAAGAGGGCATGCAAATTAAGTCCCAGTAAAGAAACCCAGCCATACAATACTCAGCTGAAGAATGAGGAACTTAAGCCACTTCAGCTATCAAAGATCTCCAATTGTTCCATAAGGAAATTAAAATCTTCTTGTTCATTGAACATTATGGTAACCCTCCCAACAATATCGATATTTACCCAACATAACTATATTAACTTTTTAGTTCAGATTCCCATTGCAACTGACCTAATTGTTATCCAAGTTTCCACACATACAATGGCTGCTAACCATAACTAAAATGTACATATGTTGAATACAATACATGTTAGCTGTAAATAGTTATCTGCACATAGCTGACCAACAGTTAATGTATTTTTCACTGTTCTAAGTTATAATTGAAACTACCCGTTCTTTGATCAATGTAAACCATCCTTGATCTTTGGAAGGGGCGGTATAGCATAGTTACTCACCTGTAACAGGTGATCTCCGGGAACAGCAGGAATTTAGTCTTCACATATGGTATCGTCGGTACCGACGGAGCCCGCGCGGGAACGCTCCCCAGAGTCCAATAGGAAAGCTTTTGGGAGCATCCCACAACGCCTGCGTGTTGCCTTCCCGCCTTTCCCAACTGTCCCTCTCCAGTTGAGTTTAAAGCTGAGACAAAAGAGAGGGAAAAAGAGCGAAATAGAAAGATACAACTCCTAGGGGAGGTGGGTGGGTTGTGAAGACTAAATTCCTGCTGTTACCGGAGATCACCTGTTACAGGTGAGTAACTATGCTATCTCAAGGAACAAGCAGGAATGTAATCTTCACATATGGGGACTCCCTAGCTGCAGATGCCAGGGAGATGGCCCCAGAAAATTGTGTGCCCTTGTGAAAGGGCTCCACTTCCCCCCATGGATCTCTGGCATCCTACCAGGGATGGTGGGTAGGAGTTGATTAAGACTGGAATAGGTGTTGAAGAACAGCCTGACCAAACAAGGCATCCCGGTGGGAGTCCTTGTCTAAGCAGTAATGGGCTGTGAAGGTATGTACCAAAGCCTAAGTAGCTGCTCGACAGATGTCGTCGATAGACACAGAGTGAAGATGAGCCATTGAGGCTGCCATGGCTCTCACATTGTGAGCTGTGACATGGCCTTCAAGAGGGAAGGTTCTTACTCTCATAAGCAAAAGATATACACTGTGCAATCCAGCTGGACAGTGTCCTTTTGGAGACTGGAAGTCCCAAATGACCAGGATCAAAAGCAATGAAGAGTTGAGAGGATTTTCTATGTTGCTGTGTCCTTTGCAAGTAAAAGGCCAAAGCTCTTTTACAGTCCAAAGTATGAAGGTTCCTTTCTGCATTTGAGACGTGAGGCCTTGGAAAGAATACAAGAAGGTAAACCGCTTGGTTTAAATGAAAGGACGAAACCACCTTTGGCATAATGTGTGGATGAGTCCTAAAGACTACCTTATCATGATGGAACCTTGTATAAGGAGGATCAGCCACCAACGCCTGCAATTCACTGATGCGATGTGCTGATGTGATTGCAATGAGAAAGATAACCTTCCAGGAAAGGAATTTCAAAGAGGTATTGCCCTCACTTGGTTTGCAGCTTGTCGTGCTGTGAGGGCTTGTGTGCATCAGTGATGCTGAGAGCTAAACTATCGGTAGTTTAACTACTGGCAGGGTCTCCCAAGATGGACAGGTCTCAGCTGAGGTGCCAGACCAAGACAAACCACCCATCTGGGCAGCAGCAGAATGGGATAGTGTTGACGGCGGAGGATCACATTTTTGTGACAATGGCAACACCACCAAACTTAAACTGCGCGGAAGAAAAGCCCGGCAATCTACTTCTGTATCTTGCCATGAAAACCCTATGGATAGTTACAACAAAACAAATTGTGCTATGGTGCTGGAAGATGAGACCCCCAGGTCGGAAGCACTCAACTAGCTACTGGGGAAGAGCTGAAGACTTTTCAGAGTAAAGCCAGCATTTATGATGTGGTTGGATCAAAGCCCTCGGGAAGTCTGACTGCTGATGTAGCTGCGCATGAAATGAGAGTCAGAAGTTGTAAAGATGTCTTACACATTGGAACATGGAACATACGAAGCATTAACCAAGGGAAGTTGAAGGTGGTCAAGAATGAAATGGACCGTGTACAACTTGATCTGTTGGGTGTCAGCGAACTGAAATGGACTGGCATCGGGCACTTTGCATCAGAGGATCACATGGTCTACTATGCTGGAAATGAAAGACAAAGAAGAAATGGTGTTGCATTTATAATAAAGAAGAAACTTGCAAGAACTGTAATGAAATACAACGCAGTCAGTGAACGCTTAATCTCTATTCGTCTATGAGGAATGCCTATCAACACAACTATAATTCAAGTATATGCCCCAACAGCTGCAGAAGAGAATGAAATTGAAGAGTTCTATGAACAAGTACAAGCTGAAATTGACAGAACATGCAAACAGGATATCCTGATAGTCATGGCTGACTGGAATGCAAAAGTTGGCAACAAAGAAGAAGGCAAAGTAGTTGGAAAATATGGACTTGGCAACAGAAATGAAGCTGGAGAAAGACTGATAGAATTCTGCAAGACCAATGATCTATTCATCTCAAAACACCTTCTTCCAGCAACACAAGCGGCGACTGTAGACATGGACTTCACCCAATGGATTGTATAAAAATCAAATTGACTACATCTGTGGAAGTCAACGATGGAAAAGCTCTATAACATCAACAAAGACAAAACCTGGAGCTGACTGTGGTACAGATCAACTACTAGCATGCAAACTCAAGCTAAAGTTGAAAAAGAGCAAACCACTCATGAATGCAGCAAAATATGACCTTGAGAATATACCACTGGAATTTAAAGACTGCCTGCAAAATCGATTTGCTGCTTTAGATACAAATGACAGAGCTCTGGAAGAGTTATGGAATGACATTAAGAAGGTTGTGTTGGAAGAAAGTGAGAAGTCTCTACAAAAGGTGAAAAAGCAAACACAGCCAAAATGGATGACGGAAGAAACTCTGAAAATTGCCCAGAAACGCAGAGAAGCTAAAGCCAGAGGAGAAAGAAAGACAATCGCAGAACTCAGAGATTTCCAACGTGCAGCAAGACAGGACAAGGAAGAGTACTACATCAATACCTCCATAAACAAACCTCGAGAGCTCTTTCAAATAATCAAAAAGCTGACAAAAGCACCACACAGCTCTGACCAATTACCACAGATCCCACCAGAACTACTGGCCCGTCAATATAAAACAGCTACAACCACCACAAAACCCACACCTAACAGCACAGCCAACTAAGGAGAACCTTCACCCCAACCTGCACAGTGACTGGATTACCTTCAAAGAAACATCAACAGAAGAGATCTCAGTCACTATCTCCTGCCTCCACACCACCACCTCACCGCTGGACCCATGCCCCACTGACTGGATAAAGAAATCAAAAAACAAACTGAGCACACCACTAACCCGTATCGTCAAGGAATCCTTCTCCAGAGGACACATGCCAGACGCACTTAAAACCACGATCATCCGACCTTCCTTGAAAAAGCAAAACCTGGATCCTCTTAACCCCGCATCCTACAGACCCATAGCAATGTCTACCTTTCACAGCCAAAATGATCGAGAAGATCGTCCAGCAGCAACTTCAGGAACACCTGGATGTTAACATACTGGACCCTCAACAACATGGCTTCCGCCCGCTACATGGAGTCGAGACCCTTATGACCACGCTGATGAACACCCTCCTCACAGGAACACAAGGGAGACAATCTGGATACGCCATGATCTTCCTCGATATATCGGCAGCCTTTGACACCATCTCCCACAACATCCTCATACACCGACTACAGACTATTGGGATCAAAGACACCGTGTTGAAGTGGTTCCAATCCTACCTGACAAACAGACAACAAATCATTCGCACCAGCACCTCAACTTCCTCCCCATTCCAACAACACCAGGGAGTACCCCATGGATCCACACTATCAGCCATGCTCTTCAATATTTACCTCCAGCCACTCTGCACCGTCATACGCACCCACAACGTCAGCTTCCACATCTATGCTGACGATATCATGCTCTACGCTCCCATTACAACCACAAACCCTACAAACAACCACCTATCAGCATGCTTCACTGCAGTCTCCAACTGGTTACAGACAAACAACCTATCCATCAACATAAAGAAAACCGAAGCCCTCATAGTGACAAGGGACCCTGACTTTACACCACCCACACACCTCATCATTGGAACTACAAGCATCCGAATTCAACCACAGATAAGATACCTGGGCATTATCATCGACCAAGCCCTCACCTTAAAGCAACAGATCACTAAAACCTCCGGAACTATATTTCATAAAGCACGAACAGTGCAACGTCTCAGACCCCTCCTGGAACATCAAGACTTCCGAACAGTGATGCAAGCCATGACACTCCCACATCTGGACTACTGCAACATAATCTACCATGGCCTTCCAGCCACCCACACCAACCCCCTCAGAACTGATTTAAACACCACTGCAAGAATCATTCAGAGGACAAAGAAAACCGACCATATCACCCCAATTTTGAAAGAACTACACATTCTCCCCCTCGAAGCACGGACAAAATACAAAGTCATCTTACTCACCCACAAAGCTATCCATCAAACACAAGACACCCAGCTTCGCACCCTACTGGCTCGTCCAGCCCACGGCAGATCTACTAGACAAACCTCCAGCATTTTCCTCACCGTCCCTCACAAAAGAACCAAATGCTCACAACGGACCTGCAATCGAGCCTTCGAACTTTATGCTCCGTCCTTATGGAACTCTCTACCAAGCTATCTCAGATGCAATACCGACCTTCTAACTTTCAGAAAACAGCTAAAAACCATCCTCTTTCAAGAATACTTCAACTCGAGACCCACCGTAAAACCCACAAACCCCCGATCTCATCCACAATGAACTTCTAACCCAAAGCTACCCTAACCTGTCTATGTCCACGTTTGTCCTGTGTCCAAAGTCCTTCCTATGTCAAAATCATCAATGTTGCCTCCCCGGTGATGGCCCCACCCTTGTAGTTAATTCCCCCACCCCCATGTAACACCGCTTTGACCCGGTGAAAGGCGGTATATAAATACAGCTAAATAATAATAATAATAATAACAATGACACTTGCAAAGAAATAGAAACAGAAACTATTAGAGGAAGAACAAGATCGGCTTTCCTGAAGCTTGTTGTTAAGTGCCGTCGAGTCGGAGTCGACTCATGGCGAACCTCTGGATAGCTATCCTAAATTGTGTTCGGTCTTCAGTCAGGCGGCTCATTGTTGACAGACTGGTACCCGTAGCTGCTGTTATTGTATCGATCCATCTCATTGCTGGCCTTCCTCTTTTGCGTTGACCTTCTATCTTGCCAAGCATGTCGTCTCTCTAATGATCTCTCTCTTCGCATGATGTGTCCAAAGTATGAAAGTCAAAGTCTTGTCATCTGAGCTTCTAAAGAAAGCTTAGGTTTGATCTCCTCTAGTACCGACTGGTTTGTTCTTCGGACAGTCCATGGTATACACAGTATTCGCCGCCAGCACCATAATTCCTGTACAGCCGCACCATTATGTATAGAAAACCGCTGCTGATCGCTGGAAGTAGCGGGATACAAGTGTACACTAAATAAATAAATAATTCAAAGGCATCAATTTTCTTCCTGTCTATCTTTTTCACTGTCCAGCTTTCACATCCATATGATGTTATTGAAAATACCATGGCTTGAACAAGTCGAATATTTGTATGGAGAGAGACATCTCTGCTCTTGAGAATCTTATCTAGGTCTTTCATAGCCATTCTGCCAAGAGCAATGCGTCGTCTGATTTCTTGACTGCTTGTTGCTTCTTTATTGATAGTTGATCCAAGTAGGTTAAAGTTGTTCACAATTTCAATTTCTTCTCCTTCAACAATAAACCTGTTGATTATGCCAGTTGTCATGATCTTTGTCTTCTTTACATTAAGGTGCAGGCCCATTTTGAGACTATGTTCTTTGATTGTGAGAAGCAAATGTTTCAGATCATCTTCACTTTCAGCCAGTAATGTGGTATCATCAGCATAGCGAAGGTTGTTGATGAGTCTTCCACCAATCTTCACACCTCTGTTGTCTTCATACAATCCTGCTTCTCTGATGATTTGTTCCTGAAGCTACGAGAGTTAAAGAAAAAGTTTCAGCCTCGAATTGGAATGTTACAAGATGCTCAAGGTTCTATGTTGAATGATGCTGAGAAGATCAAGAAAAGGTGGAAGGAATATACAGAGTTTTTATATGATAAAGATCAAGTGGACTAACAGCCGTTTCAACCTGTACCTTATGATCGGGAACCATTGGTGATGAAAGAAGAAGTTAAAGCAGCATTGAAAGCCTTAACAAAGAACAAAGCACCAGGCATTGATAGCATTCCTATAGAAGTATTGCAGCAACCTGATGCAGCTGTTACCATACTTACAAGGCTCTGCCAAGAAATATGGAAGACAACATCATGGCCAACTGACTGGAAAAGATCTGTGTTTATACCAATACTAAAGAAAGGTGATCCAACTGACTGTGGAAATTAATCGAACAATCGCTGTGATCCCACATGCCAGCAAGATTCTACTGAAGATTATTCAAAAGAGACTACAACCATACCTGGAACAAGAACTACCTGAAGTGCAAGCAGGGTTCAGGAAAGGGCGAGGAACGAGAGACATCATTGCGGATGTGAGATGGATCCTTGAAAAGACTAAAGAATACCAAAAGGATATCTATTTGTGCTTTATCGACTATAGCAAGGCTTTTGACTGTGTAAACCATGAGAAACTCTGGGCCACATTAAGAAGCATGGGTATACCAGAACACCTGATCGTTCTCTTGCGCAATCTGTACATTGATCAAGAAGCAACAGTTCGAACGGAACAAGGAGAAACAGAATGGTTTAAAATAAGCAAAGGTGTAAGACAAGGCTGCATACTTTCCCCCTACCTGTTTAATTTATATGCAGAACAAATCAGAGAAGCAGGATTGTATGAAGACAACAGAGGTGTGAAGATTGGTGGAAGACTCATCAACAACCTTCGCTATGCTGATGATACTACATTACTGGCTGAAAGTGAAGATGATCTGAAACTTTTGCTTCTCACAATCAAGGAACATAGTCTCAAAATGGGCCTGCACCTTAATGTAAAGAAGACAAAGATCATGACAACTGGCATAATCAACAGGTTCATCGTTGAAGGAGAAGAAATTGAAATTGTGAACAACTTTAACCTACTTGGATCAACTATCAATAAAGAAGCAACAAGCAGTCAAGAAATCAAACGACGCATTGCTCTTGGCAGAATGGCTATGAAAGACCTAGATAAGATTCTCAAGAGCAGAGATGTCTCTCTCCATACAAAGATTCGACTAGTTCAAGCCATGGTATTTTCAATATCATATGGATGTGAAAGCTGGACAGTGAAAAAAAAAGACAGGAAGAAAATTGATGCCTTTGAATTATGCTGCTGGCGGCAAATACTGTGTATACCATGGACTGCCCGAAGAACAAACCAGTCGGTACTAGAGGAGATCAAACCTAAGCTTTCTTTAGAAGCTCAGATGACAAGACTGACTTTCATACTTTGGACATATCATGCGAAGAGAGAGATCATTAGAGAAAGACATCATGCTTGGCAAGATAGAAGGTCAATGCAAAAGAGGAAGACCAGCAATGAGATGGATCGATACAATAACAGCAGCTACGGGTACCAGTCTGTCAACAATGAGCCGCCTGACTGAAGACCGAACACAATTTAGGATAGCTATCTAGAGGGTCGCCATGAGTCGACTCAGACTCGACGGCACTTAACAACAAGTGGCTAATGGTTCAAAGGGCGGTTTCGTGAGCTGTCCAAGTACCAGATTTAAGTCCCATGTCACCAGTGGTGGCTTAATGGGAGGCTCCGTTAAAAGAAGGCCTCTCATAAATCTCGCTATGAGAGGATGAGAGGAAATAGGTTGTTCATTTAGAGGCTTGAAAGAAGCTGCAAGCACTCAAATGGACTCTCACTGAATTGGTCTTAAGCCCTGCATTTGATAAATGAAGGAGGTACTCCAGTAATGATTCCAGAGGTATCACAAGAGGGTTAAGACCCTTCTGCGAGCACCATATGGTAAACCTTTTCCACTTAAATGCATAAGAGCGTCTTGTGGAAGTTTTCCTGGAAGCATGAAGGATATCCTTTACCTGCTGGGAAAGGTTAAGATCGTGAAGTTCTAGGTTTTCAGCAACCAGGCCCTGAGATGCAGAGACTGGGGACTGGGATGCCACAGCATCCCGTACTCTTGAGAAAGAAGATCTGGAACAGATCCTAACTCCAGAAACGGAGCTTGAAAGAGATGTAGGAGCAGAGGTTACCACATTTGCCATGGCCAACGTGGAGCTATGAGGATCATATGACCTCTGACTCTCTGAAGCTTGAAAAGGGTTTTGGGAATTAGGGGAATGGGTGGAAAGGTATACAGGAAGTCTTGACCCCAATGAAGGAGAAAAGCATCCCTGGCCTGACAACCTTGAGCCGGAATTCTGGAACAGAACCGGGGAAGTCTGGCATTCAGCGGACTTGCAAAGAGGTCTATGTCCAGGGTTCCCCTTTCGTGTGGAAGCAGAACTCGACCGAGTCTGTCTGCCCAAGAGTTTTGAATGCCTGGAAGATACACCGCAAGGAGATGAATTGATGCTCTCTGGTGAAGGCCCATAGTCGCAAAGCTTCGTTGCACAGCAACAGAGAGCCTGTTGCGCCCTGCTTGTTCATACAGAACATGGCTACCTGATTGTCCGTTTGAACTAGGACTGTCTTGTAGCTGAGCTGGGTGTGAAATACTCGAAGAGCAAGGAAGATTGCTCCGAGCTGAAGGAGGTTGATATGGAGATAGGCCTCCTCTGGAGTCTAGGTACCCTGGGTATAGAGGACTTGCAGGTGGGCTCCTCATCCCACCTGTGAAGCATCTGTTGTTGGGGTGGGGGTTGCTGAAAAGGAGACCCCACCAGAAGGTTTTTTGGTGACTGCCACCATTGGAGGGACAAAATAAGGCGATCTGAGTTTGCTATTTTGTCTGACAGGCAACGTGACGCCTGAGTCCACTGAGTGGATAAGGTCCACTGGGCTGCCCTCATATGGAGGTGAGCATAAGGAATCTCATGTACGGTGGATGCCATGTGGCCTAGCAACTGTAACATTTCCTGAGCAGTGTGGTGAGGTTTTAGCACTGCTTGGGAAGCTAACTGCACAATGCTAAGGCAGCGGGGCTGTGGAAGGAAGGCCCTTATCCGTCTGGTATCCAGAAGAGCTCCTATAAACTCTAGGAATTGAGTGGGAGCAAGGTTGGACTTTGGGAAGTTTATGACAAGTCTCAAATACTGAAGGATGCGCATTGTGCGAAACAGAGCAACCCTGGCCTCTGGCTCTGAAGGGGCTCGAATGAGCCAGTCGTCTAAGTAAGGGAAGACGAATATTCCTAGGGTGTGGAGAAATGCTGCTACCACAGCCATGCATTCTGTGAACACCCTTGGTGCAGAAGCCAGGCCAAAAGGAAGAACCCTGTATTGGTAGTGCTTCCCTTGAAACAGGAATCGAAGGAACTTTCGGTGAGTTGGAAGGATGAGAACATGAGTGTACGCATCCTTGAGATCTAGAGAACAAAGCCAATCCTGACTCCGAAGGTATGGCAGCAGAGTTCCTAGAGAAATCATTTTGAACTTCTCTCTGAACAGGAATTTGTTCAATTCTCTGAGGTCTAGAATGGGTCTGTGTCCTCCTGTTTTCTTTGGAATAAGAAAATAGGGGGAGTAAAACCCTGTACCCCGTTGGGGGATGGGCACCTCTTCTATTGCTCCTTGAGCAAGGAGCATTGTGACTTCTTGACCTAACCGGTCGTTGGGAGAATTCTGAGAATTGAACTGTCTTAATATTGTAGGAGGGGGCATGCTGAGGAAATGAAGCTTGTACCCCTCTCGTACAATAGACAGTCCAATTTTCTGCTGTTGTCTGACACCATCCTGGGGCAAAAATGACATAACCTTCCTGGGATAGTGGAGGGTTCTGGGCCGTTCAGGGCCAGGAAGGCAAAGTTCTCTAGATGGAAGTCAAAGCCCCTGTGGAGGCTGAGTCTGCTGAGCCGGTTAAGGCTTAGCTGTTTTTGGCTTCCTTTGTTGCCTAAGTTGTTGCTGCTGTCCCTTTTGGGCAGCTGACCTGAACGATGTCCCTGCTGGGTATAGGAGGGATAAAACTTCTTACTGAAGAATGGTTTCTTAGAGGATCTTTTCCTCGCAGGATCAGCTATAGATTTGGACAATCTATCCAAAGTGATATTGTCAGCATCTATCTCATTAGCTTTTTCCTGCCAATTCTTGCCAAAGAGATTCTCTCCTGTGCAAGGTATATTCCCCAGTTTGTCCTGTACTCAGATTTCTAAGTCAGATGCCTGGAGCCAGGCAATTCTATGTGCACCTATGGCAATAGCAGAGGTTCTGCTTATGCATTCAAAGCAGTGAAAGGCTGCACGATTCACAAACTTGGAAACATCCTGAGCATGTTTAACAAGAGTAAGATAATCTTGCCTTTTATCATCAGGAAGGAGAGGGCTCATAAGCTCTAAGTCTCCTGTGACTTCCTTAAGGAACATACCCATATACAAGATATAGGAACTGATCCTAGCAGAAAGCATGGAAGCCTGGAAGGATCGATGTCCAAAGGCGTCAAGAGTCCTACACTCACGTCCTGGAGGATTAGATGCATGCCTTTTTGCACTCTTCATCCGTCTCATGGCTGATTCCACCACCATGGAATGGTGTGGTAATTGAGTCTTCTGAAACCCAGGACAAGGAGGAACTCGATACATGGTTTTGAGTCTTCGAGAATGAGGAGATGTGGTTAGAGGTGTTTCCCACATCCTTAACATAAGATCATGCAAGATCTCATGAATAGGTAAGGTAGCTGCCTCCTTGGGAGCTTTAGGGTACTGTAGGATTTCTAATTCCTTTGCCCTAGGCTCTTTTTCAGGAGCCACTGTGATCGAAAGACCTCGGGCCACATCTCAGATAAAATCCTGAAAGGACATATCCTCAGGTGGAGACATTCTACGCTGAGGAGAAGAGGAATCCTCGGGAAGAAGTACTCTGGTATCGGCAGAGCCTTCAGAGTCTCCAGACTCATCCGAGGATTCAAAGTATCTCTGATCCGGGTGATCGTGCAAGGCACGGTACCGGTACCGATCAAAGTCGGCATCGGAGTGGTCCGGTACCGACTTGTCGATGCCGGATAGAGACACATGACTCAGTCCCGGTAGAATACCTGCTGATGTTGATGCGGTTGGTGCCGGTACTGGTTGAATTGTCTGAAGCGGTTTCAGGGGCATCGAGGCCGTGAGAAGAGCCGCCAGACTGCGTTCAATAGCCAAGAATCTCTGGTCTATCGATGCTGCAGATGCTTGGGTATCAGTGCCGGTTATAGCAGCCAGAACCCCAGAGCATGGCACCAGTAGTTCTGCCGAGGTTGAAGCCTCGAGAACATCCTGGAGCCCCATTAGTGCTTTGGAAGCCGAAGCCTCCAGCCGGGGCTATTTTGCGGTGAAAGTCCTTTAAGGGCAACACCAGAGGCATCTCAATGTTTAGAAGGAGATCTACCCTTTGAGGACCGGCTAGATTTATATTTAGTTACCTGAGATCCATGGGAGGAGGATGAAGCCCTGGAGGATGTCGATGCCACGGAGGCTGCATCGGAAGGAAAAAGGGTGCTGAGCTTAGCAGCTTGGTTTTGCCGGCCCCTTTTTGACATCATTTCACAGGCAACACACTCTGAAATAGAGTGGTCAGGACCTAAACATTTGAGGCACCACTCATGGGTGTTGGTGACGGAGATGGTACCGCCACACTTAGAACACGTTTTAAAACCCAAAGCGGGTTTTTCCATTTTGAGGGAAAAAGTTGGGCCTAGTGCCCAAAATGGCACTTGGCACCCGAGAAGAAAATTACTGGAGAAAGACTCCAGAAACAAAGTTTGTTTGTTTGTTTTAGAAAAAAGAAAAGAACCACTGGCCATACCAGTATAGCGTCGAGGGAAGGCAGACGCAACCACAAAAAAGTAGTATAAAGAAGGGAATTTTCTGCAGTGACAGGATCTGCGACCTGTCGGCTCCGCGGAAAACGAAGAACTGGAGAGGGACAGTTGGGAAAGGTGGGAAGGCAGCACGCAGGCGCTGTGGGATGCTCCCAAAAGCTTTCCTATTGGACGCTGGGGAGCGTTCCCGCGCAGGCTCCGTCGGTACCGACGATACCATATGTGAAGACTACATTCCTGCTTGTTCCTGGAGATAGAAAAACACACAAATTTATGTATAAACAAATAAATATTTAGAGAAACATTTTTAATATACAGTAGACAAAACCATACCAGAAAGGCTGAAAAGCTAGCACTCAGTACTCACAAAGCATTCTGCTGCATCATCCATGAAGCCGAGCTGAAAGCGGTGCTCATCCTTAAAGCTTTCAGCCAGGGCATGCCTCATGACGTCCGAAGGAAGCGCTTTCTCTCGACTGTGCTGAAACTCTGCAAAGAGTGACTGAAGAAAACAAGTGAAATACTATATTAAATGATGAATGAGTATTTGCTTCATTACCATTACAATCATGAAGTAATGCTTAGAAAACCTGGCTGCTAGCCAAACATTTTAGGAGCTAAGGCAGAACTCTTTCCTTCACCATATCTGTTTTTTTGTTTGTTTGTTTGTTTTGTTTTTTTACTTAGGTATTTTTGCCTTTTATCTAGCCTTTTAATTTTGCTTTCTTGTTTTGTCAATTTTTAAAAAAAATTGTGTCCAGTATTTGAATTTTGTCCCCTCCCCCATGTAGTTTCTTTTCCTGTGTGGAAGCAGCACCAATCTACAGAGTCAACGCCTCCAAGACTTTTTCACTTCCTGCTAGACAACCTTAACTGTGGCAAGACTGCATAAATATGGCTCACAAGAACACATTCAAGTAACCTGCATGGTGTGGCAGTTACAACCCAAACAGCAGTGATAAGGTTGCATAGGAGGTTCTAAGAGTGCTGGAGTAATCTGGATAAACTGACTGTAGTTAAAAAACATACATTAATGGGCATGGGGAAACCAGATATTTTGGACAACAGACTTGTTGGTTTTAGTGGCTGTGTGAATTGTTAGAAAGCGTGGTGCTAGCACGTGGAGGAGTTCTGGTTTTATTCTTAATTCAAGTGTTAGTCTTGTAAGAATCAAAGAGGAAGAGGAGGCCTGAAATGGCCTATCAGTGGAGATTGTGAAGACCAGTACATTAACAGACTGTGGGCAAGTTCAGGATTATGGTAGGCAATGGTAGGTAAAGGGTCGAAGATCAAGTAAAGCATATTCTTTGGAAGGAGGTGGGGGGGTGGGGAAGGCAGCGGACTGGTGGTGTATGCTTATCTAACTAAAGTGGAATAATCTCATTTGGGAAGACCGAACAGGCCAATTATGTCTGTCTCTCCCATCATATGCTTTGTAAAATTATAAAAGATGAATAAAAAGCTATGAATAAGTTGAGTCTTTAGTTCAGCCTTATTTTTTAGTCCAGAGGACAATGTCCAAGGCTTCATCTTTCTCTCTGAATCCACTTGAATTCCACTTACAGCTACTGGTAAGACCTTATAAAATAAGTAGTATCGCATGCAGCACACATTCTATTAGCACACATTTTCCACAATTTTTTTTTTCTTCTATTTGTGAATTTTACAATTAATCCAAGCAATACAACTTGAATGGCAATAAGGATACAGAGAACAAACATTTAAACATAAAGAAATAAGCATAGCAAGAAAATATATCATTTCTGTACCTTCTACAGCCCCCAACATTAAAGAGAGGATCCAATTAGGGTTAAGGAAAAAAAAAGAAGAAAACCTAAAATGAAGGAAAACAGCTGAAGGGTAACAGTCAGGATATTAAATTGCAGTAGAACCTATACCGCGTCTGAGGGGCAGTGGGCATTAATGAAAGCAAGCAACTGGGATGGTTCAAAAAATACATACATAGCAGAATTCAATTTAATCAGACATTTAGAGGGAAACTTAAGAAAAAACTGACCCCCCAATAATAATATACCTGGACGTAATAACAAAAACTCTCACCGACGTTTCTGAGTCTCCCTAGAGAAGTCGGGAAAAACCCGAACAGACAAACCCAAGAAGACAACTTCACGTTTACGAAAAAACATTTTAAGGAACCAGTCCCTATCAGAATTTAATGCAAAAGTTACAATTAAAGTAGCAGGAGAAACTGTATCAATTAAGGTTTCTAACATAGCAGACACATCTAAAGAATCAACCACATCCACCCCAGGTATATTTCCACCACCCTCCACTTTTTTCCTAACAGACAAATAATATGCCTTAACCAGAGGTGGATGTGATTCAACCGGAACTCCCAATACTTCAAGCATATATTTTTTAAGCATTTCCTTTGAACCCACAGACTGCGCCTTAGGAAAATTAACCAGTCGCAAATTAGAATAGCGAGCCATATTTTCCAACATTTCCACTCTCAACTGTGTCGCCCCAAGATCTTTCTGCCAGCCCAATCCCAAGTTTTCAACCTGAGTTACTTTGTGTTGTAGCTCCGAGACAGAGCTCTGTATCGCAGTAATCTCCACCGTGTGTTGCTGCAAAAGACCTGTATGTTCCTGTAGCTGGAAATTCAGGGTAGAGATCTGTGGAACCAGTAATTCACCCAACTTGACTATTGCAGACCAGATTGACTCCAGAGTGAATTCTGCACGTTTCTCAAAGGAGAGAAACGCCGAGGTAACAGCAACAGACGCTCCCGCTCCAGCTTCCATAGTCCGCCGCTCCACTTCAAACGTAGCAGGAGACCCCGATGCCGCCAAAGGTGACAAATTGGCTGTGGGAGAGGTTACCGCGGCAAACGTGCCGTTCCCCGATACCAACGTCCCTCCGCTCTCCTCTTCCCTGCTAGTCGCCAGGGGAGGAATCACCGTCGGCACCAGGCACCTTTCCAGCAAAGGCTCTTTAAAGGGCCGCCACTGCACCGGCGAGGAGATGTCTGGCCCGGATCCTCCCGCCGAACTCAACTCAGCCGAGAGTTCCCTAGGGCCGCCAGTCGCCGTCTGCCGAGACTGCTGCCGTGGCAGTAAAAAGGAATCAATCGGTCCAACCGTCTGAGAAGGTAACGGGGTCGAGGTCGCTGGGGTAGAAGAGGGCTTCTTAGCCCCTTTAGCTTTCCTTTTCCCCATATAATGAAATCGCTGCAGCACGGCACTCCCTTCAAGCGGCCATTTTGGATCCTCACACATTTTCCACATTTAACATGCATTTAGAATCTCAGAAAACGGGGGCGGAGCCTGATGTCCAGCGGGTAAGACGCTTTGCGTTGAAGCTCCCGAGAGGCCTACTTAGAATCCTGACTTAATACCTATACAAACTTACTATTTCGCTCCGAGCTGACCGGGGTACATCGGGGGGGATGGCGGCCCATAAACCAGCGCGCTTGGACTTCGGGTCTCCTTCCTCTTCTCACGGAAAACGCTCCAAAACAGAGGTGTCCTCCCCACAGAAGATGGCTCCATTTCGTGAAAACCCCGAAATGCACCTGGAAATTTTGGAAGAAATATGCGGTGTGAAGGAATTGGTGCAGTCCAATGGAGAAGCGCTTCGAGCTATGCGAGAAGACTTTGGAGTGCTCCAGGACCGACTTGAAAGTCTCTCATTACGGCAGGACAACATGGCGGGGATCCTCGACTCGCACGTGGTGCGCTTGGGCAACCTGGACAAGGCTGAGCGCCAGATACAGAATCTTTAAAAGGAGTTAGAAGATAGCAATAATCGAGCCCGTCGCAACAATGTGAGGCTCATTGGCATACCGGAGGGGGTGGAAGTCGGAGATATAAGAGAATTCCTGCTCAAAACTCTTCCCTCCTTGCTAAAGATCACTTTTCATAGAGAACTGGAAATCGATCGTGCATACCGTGTTCCTACCCACATGGCGCTCAACCGAACGACCCCCCGGCCTATTATCTTTCGCTTGCTACGATATCAACAAGTGGAACAAATTTTAAATGCTGCCCGGGCGAATCATCATTTGGAATTTGAAGGTCACAAAGTCTCCTTCTTCCCTGATTTTGCAAAGCCTACCGTTGACCGTCGGAAGAAACTCCTTGCTTTTCGCCCTCGACTTCAACAGCTACAGGCTCGCTTTGGCCTGTTGTATCCAGCGAAGCTCCGAGTGACTCTCCACAACCAAACCAGGACATTCGAAGATCCTGATCTACTGTCAACATTTTTGGACTCCAAAGAAGCAGAGCAGATGCGCTAATCCAAAAACTTGGACTTTTATCTGCCGGCTCTGTCCGCCATCTTGAAGGGCCCGATGCGGCGGTCATAGCCAAGCACAGAGACTACCTGGACTTCCTTTCTTTCTCTATATGACCTTTTGATTTTGGTCTCCTATCCCTCCATGATGTGTGCCTCGGTCGGATTCGGAGCACGCACAGTCCTACAGGTTATGTGTTTTTTCCATTTCGGCCTTCTCTGGGGTTTCTCCCCGCAGACACATGGTCGCCAGTAATTTTTGGGGTTTTGCTTCTTCTCTACCGCACTGCGGTTTTCTTTTTTAATGTGGGGCGCTCCATTGTATTATTTTAGCCTGTTTTCTTTCATGTCATATGTACAGCCAGATACAGTCAATATGAGGGACATTGGGAAATTATGTGTGCTATCATGCTCAGAACTTTTAACTTTGTTGAATGGCTTTATGTAAAATTTTATCACTCAACGTAAAAGGCATTAATAGTTCAATCAAAAGGAAGCAAATCCTTAGCTATCTTAGCCATGAGCATGCTGATTTAGTGTTTCTTCTGGAAACGCATCTAAATTCTTCTGAAACACTGCAACTCAATGCTAAGTCTAACATGGTGGCTGCCTACTTTCCCGCCGTTTCCAAACGGTGCGGGGTAGCCATTCCGGTTAAGAAGTCTTTGCAAGCTACTGTAATTGATACTGGCGCTGACAAGGAGGGTAGATGGGCCCGTGTACACCTTAAGGTTGGAGATAGCGAATTCACGTGTATTTGCATTTATGCCCCGAATGTGGACAACCCTGCTTACTATTCAAGTATTGCGCAGTTGGCATAGGCCTCTGCCAATGCTCCATCCATACTTGGTGGTGATTTTAATCAAGTGTTCCATTACTCTTTTCTTCTCAAACACGGCGCTCGTTGGCTGGAAGATCCAGTACCGAGTAGACCTGTGTGACTAGACATAGAGGAGGATCTTTGCAAACCGATTCCTCTTACTTTTCTCCCTGGTATGACTCTCCCATCAGACTCCCACTATCCACCAATGCTTTTAGACACTTTAGGTGCCTTTAATACTCTAATGCAATCCTTAGACTCCTGACTCTGTCCGTTCGATAGGCTCCCGCTTTGGTACACTACTTGATTTCGAATACAAAATAAGTCTATAGTGTGGAGCCCCTGGTACACCAGGGGCATTTGAATTCCTAGCCAGTTGTTCCATGATGGTCGCTGGAAAACTTTCAGTGAATTGCAAATTGAATTTGGTCTCCCAGCGACACACTACTTTCAGTCGATGCACCTTCAGCATTGCCTTTGGAGTGCTAAGGTACTTCCGCCATTGGCATCCCCTATACAAGGTTGATCGGAGACTATCCGATCTATCGGTGGTTCACCGGGTGTAGCATCCAATTTTTACAAACCCTTATGTAATGCTATAACTTGCGATACCCCTATAGCGCAGAAAGCATGGGAGAGAGAATTGCATGTGACTTGGCCTTGGAGCAATGGAGCCTTGACTGGAGTAGAGCGCCACGGGTTTCCTGATCCGCCTCACTCACTCAGACACTCTTCTTTCTAGCCCACCGGTGTTTTTTACACTCCTGACAGATTAGCCAAATGGAACACTACTCAGGGCAATAGTTGTTGGACATGCCATGCGGCCATTGGTTCACTACCTCATGTTATGTATGAATGTCCCGCACTACAGTATTACTGGCGTCGGGTCTGGGGTCGTATCCAGTCTATTTTGCACTTTCAGGAGCCCCTTTCTTGGAGGATGGTGGGACTTCGCCCAGCTGCGGGGATCTCCTCTTTTCCAAAAAAACGGCTTACTTCCTTTGGGGCTTTATGCTTGGCATTGCTATTTCCCTAATTAAGAAATACTGGAAAAATAGCTCCCATCTGAGCCCCAATGCATGGTGGAATCATGTTTGTCTCTACAGTAAATATGACCAAATACCTCGTATGTTTGCTTCCCCCGTTCAGACTTCTCATTATAGGTCTGAATGGAAGATGCTCAATGACTATGTTCCTTCTGCTAAATGCTCTCATCTGACTGTCTAAATTTGTATATACTTTGGTCCCATGATCATTCTGTATCGTTGATACCCTTTTGACCGTTTTTGATGTATAATCACTGTTAATTGGAAGCGCTCACATGCTGACATAATCGGCTAGAGAAGAGGCATGGGGGTGGGGGGTAATTGGGTTTACTTTTCCTTATTGTATCCTTGTTTTGTCTCCTTTGGTGTGTTTCTTTTGTTTGTTACAAAATGAAAATAAAAGTTTCAAAAAAAAAAGAATCTCAGAAAACTTTATCCTGGGTAAGTTTTCCCCTTGACACTTATTTCCCCCAAAAATATAGGTAAGTACTGAAGGATATCATTATGACCCTACCTACATTACACCACCCCTACAAAGTGGGTAACCGAGCAAGGAGACTAATCATGGAGGCAACCAAGAGGTCAATGGCAACTTTGAAAGAGCTATAGGCTTCCATAGCCAACACTGGTTAAAGTGTGTATGTGACACTATTCCAAGCTCTTCACAAATCAGGCCTGGTATGGTAGGGTGGCAGGAAGGAAGCCATTACTTGCCAAAGGCCACCTCAAATCCCATTTATAAAAATAAAATACTGTGGGAGATCTGCTGCGTTTTGAGAAGCTATCGGCATTGGTAAAAGGCTAGTGGAAGGGTTTCTCTCCACCTGAGCTCCATTTTGTCATCATGTTTGTAAACGATTACGGATGAGGAGGTGGTATGGGAGGGAAGGTATGCATATATTTGGATTTTGACTGCTGTTTGCTTTCCTTTTGGTTGAGAGGCATAATGGTAACAGGCAAAAGGGGCTTGACTGGGCAGGTAGGTTTTCTGTAGGTTGGTTTGTGGCCAGCTCAATGGGGAATATTAGGTGGGAAGTTGAATTCAAGTTTTTTGGAATTTATCAGAAATGGGAGGAATAATGAGACTAGTGTGCACTGGTGTGTAATAGGGTGTGTCAATTTTGGAGATGTCCATTTTAAAATACTGTTATCCAAGTTGAGCTACCTGTTATATGTAATTACGGTGTAATCCCCCACCATAAAACACCCCGATGTTCCATGTAAACCGCACTGATAGCGTGGCATATAAGAGAAATAAATAAATAAATAAAAAGCACTAGTGAAAAAATGGTACAATTTCATGTGGCAAATCAACTAGCTTTGCATTTTGTGTAATATGTTATTAACTTACCTGTAATTTCTAGGAAATTCTGCAAAAATACACAAATTACTGAAATATGTTGAAGAAATCTGATAATAGTTTGTGTGTGTTTGCATTGCATATTAATGCCTTTTATGCCTCAATCATCAATTTATCTTACTTATTTCTGTGTTGGGGCTTACATGTTAAAATGCAAGTTTGAGTTCTATGTAAACCGCCTTGATTTGTGAAAGGCAGTATATAAGAGCACATAAATAAATAAAAAATAAATAGCGAACTGGTTCAATTCAAAAATAAATAGCAATTTGACAAAATGTCTCAGGCATCTCCTTTTCCAGCTGCAACTGCTGAAAGAACAGTGTGAAGAGGTAACAAAGATAGTCATGCGTACAGTGAAAAGGTCAGCTTAGTATGGTTACAGCAAGTCTGTTCTGCAAGCTGTGTTGTTCAGCAAAGAGGAACAAGAAAGGAAATGCAGTGGAGACTATATTCAAGATAGGAGGTGAAAGAGTTGAGGAGTTGACTGGAGCTCCGTAGTCTGAGCCTCCTCTTACCTATACCCTGACAACAGCAGAGATCAAGGCATTTCTGAGCAAGCCCATGGTGGTTCCAAGACTGGCCATCACACACCCAGTCCATAGAAAGGTGCATAAAAATGACAACTCAGGCTGCTGGTCATCTGTGCAATCAGGAGAGGAGGGAACATTATATTAGGGATCAGATAGTCAGCAGGGAGTTCATGAGCCAAAATAGAAGCAAACAAGATATGGCTTCTTTGTTGGATTTTGTTAAACATTAAATTAACAGCATAAATGACATTTTAAAGACAATTATGTGGCTACAAGTGTTGTTCAGACCTTCTCTACCACATCACCAGATTATACTAAGCTCTCAAACTTGTTTGTTCACACAAAACTTGGATACCTGGTTGTCTGTTCTAATATCTGTTGGTCTGACAGTTGGGGTTGAAAAACCCGTAGGGCATTTGTGAGGGCACGCAGTTCCAGGAGGTTTATCTGCAATGCAGAATCCTGCGGCATCCACAGACCCTGTGTGGTCAGGTCATTCAGATATGCTCTCCATCCTAGTTTGGAGGCATCTGTAGTAAGGATGCACTGAGGTGGAGGCATCTGAAAAGGTGACCCGCCAAGTAGGTTCTGTGGGGAACACCACCAGTGAAGAGACATGATCAGTTGAGGTGTGATGTGTATCTTGTCTCGGAGACGCCCCTTTGCCTGGGTCCTGTGAGAAGACAGAGTCCATTGAACTTGCCGCATGTGTAGGCAAGCATAGAGGAATACATGGACCTTCGAGGCCTTGTGCCTTAAGTGGCGAAGCATCTCCCGAGCTGTTACCATCCTTTGTTGCTGTATGTGTTTTATGAGCTCAATGAGGCAGGCAGAGCGATCTTGCAGAAGGAATGCACAGGCCTGCTGAGTGTCCAAGAGTGCTCAGATGAACTTGAGCCTTTGGGTTAGAACGAGGTGTGACTTTGGGAAGTTTAGGACAAATCCTAGATGTTGGAGCACAGTGATGGGGTGATGCAGTGAGTATGTTACCTCCTGAAGGGAGTCTCACCTGATTAGTCAGTCATCTAACTAAGGGAAGATGAAGATTCTGAAAGTGCAGAGGTAGGATGCAACTACTGCCATGCATTTTGTAAACACCTGCGGTGTGGAGGCTAAGCCGAAGGGCAGCACCTGATACTGGTAGTGGTTTAGCTGAAACATGAAGCACAGATACAGTCTGTGCAGAGGATGGATCAATAAGTGCGTGTATGCCTCCTTCAGGTCTACAGCACATAGACAATTATACCTCTGGAGGCATGAAAGAAGGGTTCCTAGATAAATCAGTTTGAATTTCTCTCAGACCAGGAATTTGTTTATGTCCCTGAGATCCAGGATGGGCCTGAAACCTCCTGTCTTCTTTGGAATGAGAAAATATGGAGAGTAGAAGCCCGTCTCTTCCTGAGGGGAAAATAACTCTTTCTATGGTACTCTGGGACAACAAGGTGGACACCTCTTCTCTTGAGAGTGCTTTTCAGGGGATGGATGAGATAGTCCCCTGTGAAGTTGATAGGAGGTAAAGTGTCGAAGTGAAGGTGGTATCCCCCTTTGAACAATATTGAGAATCCACTGTTCTGAAGTGATGTGGTGTCACCTGTGGGCATGGGAACAGAGTCTGCCTGCTATGTTTAGGGGTTTATTTATTTATTTACATTCTCTTATATACCGTGCTATTCTGCATCAGTGCGATTTACATTGAACAAACTGAAATTACATTGAACAGGGCATTATAACTTGGAGATAACTATTTTACAGGGAACATGGGCTATGGAGGGTTAAGTGGCTTGCCCAAGACCACAAGGAGCACCTGTGGGACTAGAAACCCCAGTCCTTCCGGCCCAGAGTTGCTGTCCTCTAGTGGGTTGAGGACCTTTCAGAGGCAGAGTGGCAATGCTCTCTAGGAAGCAGTCAAAAACTAGGGGCAGGTTGTGCCTGCACTCACTGGCTGTGGCTTAAGAGCCTTGAGTTTTTTGGGTGGGTGAGAACCCTGCTAGTGCTGCTTTTGCTGGTAAGAAGCTGAAGGTATGTAGGAAGGATATCTCCTCTTTCTTGGAATGGAAAGATTTATTTGGAAGAGCTTTCCTTTTGGAGGGTTCAGCCGTCTTCCTGGAGAAGTGCTTGAGGGCGAGTTCATCCATCTCAAATCTCACCGGCCTTCTCTTTCCAACCCTTTCCAAAAAGGTTCTCTCCGGTACATGAGATATTAGCCAACTTGTCTTGCACCCACTGCTCAAGATCTGAAGCTTGTAACCATGCCATCCCGTGAGCTCCAATGCAGACTGCTGAAGCTCTACTGATTGATTCAAAAGCATCAAAAGATGCTCTGGTAAGGAATTTAAAGGTATTTTGACCCTATCTGATAAGGGCTTGGAATGCACTCCTCTTATCAAGAAGCATGAGAGCAAAGGTCTCCAGATCGCTGGTGACATCTTTTAGGGATATATAGGATGTAATCCTTGAGATTAGCATGCATGCTTGAAAACATCAATGCACAAAAGTATCGAGTGTCCTCGAGTGTCTGCCTGGAGGCATGGAAGAGTGATTCATTGAACTCTATTTGGTGTATGGCTGATTCCACAACCATTGAGTGGTGTGGGAATTGAGGCTTCTGAAAGCCTGGACATACTGGGACTCTGTACATGGTATTGAGAGTCTTGCTGATGTGCAGAACCATGAGAGAAGCCTCCCACATGTGGAGCATGAGATCCTGTAAGATTTGATGCGCCAGTAAAGTAGCCACATCCTTCAGCGTAGGAGGGTATTGGAGGATCTTGAGTTCCTCTGCCCTCAGTTCCTTCTCAGAAGCTACAGTGATCTGCAGCCCTGCTGCCATGTTTCAGGTGAATTCTTGGAAAGACATATCCTCTGGTGGGGACCTGCACCTCTGAGGAGGAGACGGATCTGAAGGAATGTCTGGGAAGTCTTGGGAATCCCAAGTGTCCCCATCAGAATCTCAGGAAGTGGAGTCAGAGTCTGACAAGAAATCAAAGTATCGGCAATCATGCTTTTGAACCCAATACTTCATCGATGTCTAGGGTCAATGCAGATACCGATGCTCCAAGGTATTGGAATCGGGAGCCCTAGCAGATTTAGCCTGTTGGGTACTGATGTTGTCAGTCCAGGCCCAATATAGTTGGCAGGGTGCCGAAGTCTGCACTGCTGGAGCTGTCGATGCCATCAGTACCGATGCCAGAAGTACGGCCAAACTCCTCTCGAGAGCCAGCATGCACTGGTCCAGGGAGACTGCAGATATCTGGGTGGAATCATCTATGAGGCTTTGAGCCACTGTCCCAGAACATGGAACCGGTAGCTCTCCAGAGGTTGATTCCTTGGTAGCATCCCAGAGCCCCTCGTGCTTTGGAGGATAGGTCCTCCCACCAGGGCTGGTTGGCTGGCCAGCCTGCATCGGAAGCACCCTTTTCTACGCCAATGATGGGACTTTCCTCTCGACTCTGAATCGGTCTGATGCCGATGTCTTAGACTTACTCTTATGTTTGGACTTACTGAAACCTGAGACCCATGCAAGGAGGTCGATGTTCTTGATGTGAAAGCCACTGAAGCAGAGTCCAGGGCAAATAGTGTGACATACTGTCTGGTTCTATTCTGTAGGTCTCTTTTCGTCATTTGGTGAAGAAAAGGACAAGACTTCGGTAAATAGTCAGGGCCCAAATATTTTAAACACCAGTCATGTTTATCTGTGACTGATATTGTACCGGAATATTTAGTACATTTCTTTTTAAACCACTAATGGGTTTTTCCATGTTTAAGGGTCTCTTCAGGAATGAAGAGAAAAAAGTAGGCCATAGGCCTAGTTGGCAGTGAATATCGCGAAAAAGAAAAATGAAATTTTTTAAGCTAAACAAAAGATATACAGGCCAGTATCAGAGAGACAGGACCAGCGTCAATCCAATGGCAGAACACAGTTTTAAACCAAAAAAGAAAAGTTCTTCAGCGGTGACAAGACTGAACAACCTGTTGGCTCCGTGGAAAGCAAAGAACTGAGAAAGCAGATGAGAAGGCAGACGTGCAGGCACAGTGAGGTTCTCCCAAAGGCTTTCCTATTAGACGCTGGAGTGTGTTCCCATGCGGGTTCCATCGGTACAGATGTCACCCATTATGTAAAGACTGCATTCCTGCTTGTTCCTGAAGATAAGCTAAATCACCTTGGGGAATGAATATAGCCTATGGCAGTGAAATTTGAAGAACAAAGTCTCATGGCCCTGCTTTTTGGCAACGAAGTTCTAAAAGACAGGGGGAGGGGCTGCTGCACGTTATATATTTGACTTTTCAGAATTGTTTTTGCTGCTCTTTTGCTGTAAATTCTTTTATCTGACTCCACCAGCAGCTGGGAACAGAGCATATCCGATTTCTGATGTCCTAGTACAAGGGCTCCCTCCATAGGTTCCAGAGATCAGTATCCTATTGACAAAGCATACTCCAAGGCTAAAATTCCAAACAATATTCCCATCAAACATAGCCTGAGGACCAAAATAACCCCTCATCCAACTTTGCTACTGAAAGCAACTTGTAGAACTATTTACAAAAAGGAGAGGAAAGCAAGAAGTCAGGGTCATACTTCTCGTGGGATGATTCTTGACAGTATGACAACTCCCCAACATATAGTAGTGTATTTCAGAAAAGAGCCCACCAGGATAGGCTGCCGGACTCACCCAGTACTCCTAAAATTCAAAAACACAGAAAGTAGCTATCGATATTGGGAGGGGGGGACTGGATGGAAAGACCATTAGCAGATAAGGTCTAATTTTGCCTTCCCTATCATCCCTCCAGTCCAGTTCAGCCCAGTCCATTCCAGTCCGTGTGGGATGTACCAGAGCAGTAACTAGGCATGGGAGGGACCCGCGAGTCCGGCATGGAGCACTGAAGCTTGCACATCAAGGTGGCAAAGGCACAAAGTTATGCAAGGACAACCAAGTAGTTGCCCTGCAAATGTCACCCGGTGGAACTAGACTGCACTCCATACCCAGAAGGTTGCTCACGACCTCGTTGAAAGTGCCTTAAGATCACTCAGGACTGCTCTTCAGCATTTAAGCAGAGGCAATGGCCTCCTTTATTCACTGAGCTATCGAAGCCTTGGAAGCCACTTCACCCTTGCATGGTCCTCCAAACAGATGATCAGACTTATGGAATGACTCAGTTCTTCTAAAATATTGATGCAACACTCTGTGCAAGTCTAGCCAGTGCAACTGACTATCTTCCTCCAAGTCTTGCAAACAAGGAAAAACCAGAAGGGTCACGGTCTGAGGTGAAACCGCACACCCACCTTCAGTAAAACACAACTGAACTGGCCTCACCACCACCTTCTCCTTGGCCAGCACCAGAAAAGTCTCTCTGCAAGGTAAAGTCTGAAGCTCTGAAATCCATTGTGCCAAACAAATAGTCACCAGGAAAATCACTTTTAGGGTAAGATCTTTCAAGGAAGCCCTAGAGAGAGGCTCAAAGGGTGAACCCATAAGAGCAGATAGCACCAGGTTGAGGTTCCAAGGGGGAACAACAGCTTGCAAAGACGGACGTATTTGCTTCACTACTCTAAGAAAATGGACCATGTCTGGATGGGCTGCCAGCGAGAACCCCTGTACATGAAGAGTAGCATGAGATAGTCGCCACCTGGGCTCAAAGGGAGTTCAAGGCCAACCATTAGTCCAACCCGGCCTTCAAGAAGGCCAGAACATTCAGAATGGAGAATGAAAAAAAACACACACCCTCGGAAACCATTATCCTCACACCAGCGTTCAAACAACCTACATATTCTGACAAAGATGTAGAATGCTTACAGGCTCTCAAGAGGGCGGCCACCACTGAAGCAGAGTAACACTTTCGCCTTAGCTTCGCCCTTTCAAGAGCCAGACTAAGCGAGAATCGATCCACTTGTGGCATCAGGACTGGTCCCTGCAAGATCAGGTTGATCCTGTTCAGCAGCCACCACAGGCTCGCTATCAATTTAGAGATCGACATACCAAGCTGGCAGGGCCAGTCCGGAGCAATGAGAATCTCCCATCTGGGTGGGATTCTATGCATTGTAGACCATAGACCATGGAACAAACAAAGAAACCCCTCCTTCGGCCATCTCTGCACCAGCGCATCTAAGCCCTCTGACATAGGCTCCCATTGCCTGCTGAAGAACATGTTCGCCTTGGTCTAACTGGTGACAACTGAGGAAATCCACTTGAATGACCTCTTTGCCTGCTAAGTGAGCTGCTGGAAGGATCTCGAGATTCTCCTCCACCCACAGCAGTAAAGGGTGAATATCCTCTGCTAACGTTGCACTGTCTGTGCCCCTTGGAAAATGATGTATGCTACAGTCATCACCTTGTCTGAGCAGACCCTTACTGGTCTCCAATGAAGCAGAGGAAGGAAAACTTGCAGAGCCAGAAAGACCACTCACATTTCCAAACTACTGATGGACCAAGTGCTCCGCGTCACTTGTGACTTGTAATGCGCTCCCCACCCTGTGAGGATGGCATCCATTGCCAACAAGAGAGCACAGCCTGTTGCAGAGGTTTCATGACAGCCCAAGCTCAAGGGACTAAACTCCAAGGCCATCGCCTCAGGCACTGCAGTATGGGATTCCAGCTCGTCCATTGCCAAAGCTTGAATCCAGCGGATGGAAGCCCTGGTCATATATACCCCACAGATGGAGGCCTGAAGAGTCAGAGCACTAGAATCGAATGCTTGCTTTAAAAAGGTCTTCAGTTTGCAGGTCTTTCAATGCTACAGGAATGGTAGTCTTTTTGGTCACCACCGAGACCAGAACATCCACCTTAGAGGTTCTTTCCTCCAGAGGAATAGGGCACAGGCGACCCATAGTCTGACCCCCCCCCCCCCCCAGCCAGTTTCAGGTACCTCCCATTGTGCTACAATCAATTTTCTTGATAACTCTGAACAAGGAAAGATGTTTGTGAGGACTTGAACCCCTGCAACAAGGGTTCATCTGCTATTGAAGTCGCCAGAATAATGTTGAGTGCTACACGTGCACAATCAGTGCCAGTCAGCTTCTCCCTGTGAAATACCCTAAAAATTGGAATTTCTCCCCCCCCCCCCCACGTGAGGGATCTCACCTCCTTCCAATTCAGGTACAGCTGTCTTCCCCAGAAATCCATGGGCTCTTCAAGAGGATCCTCCAAGTGTGGAGACTCCTGGTCCATCCAAGAATCCTCCTCAAGCCGTTTGTTTGGATGGAGGCACCTCTGCCTTCAAAGAGGTCTTCTGCAGGGTGTCAACTTCTCTGACCCAGAGGGCCTTGGGTACCTGAGCTCCCATATTGCACCCCCCCCCCCAAGCATTCTCTTTAGTAAAAAAAAGGCTTTATGTCAATATAAAATAAACTCAGGGTAAAACACACTCAGCCTGTCCAGAAAGAGCAGCCTCTTTTTTTTGTCCCTAGTGCTGAAATCTGATGTTTTCCCTAGGCGTGCTTGCACCACGATCAGCAGTTGAGAAACTCGCAAATGGACACACTTCCATTCTGCACCAACTGAGGGCATGAAATACTACAATATATGGGTAAAGAACCAAGCGGAGGGTGAATACCACGGCCAACAAGGGTATTGTAGATAAAATCAATTTTTATTGGAGACCCAATATTGGAGTTGAACCAATGGAGCTTAAGCCCTCACAAACTGTTGACAATGCGCTGCAGAGGGCTGCTCCCTCACCAGCAACCTGACACAGGCTGAATGGAGCCCCAGTTAAGATCCATGCTGAAAAGTATCTCCTACATACTAACTGGCCCACCACAGGCTGGGCCAGTGCCCGCCTTCAGTGATTTAAATATTTAATTATTCAAGTATTTAATCATTTAACTATTGAAATAATTAAAAAGGAGCAAACAGTGGAGCACCCAGGAAGCCTCGGCGACAAACTGAGAAAAGGGCGCGAATGCCTTAGCGAACTGCCGGAGCTGACGGTATCCCAAAACAGACCAGAAAGCACAGTTACTTACCTGTAACAGGTGATCTCTGGGAACAGCAGGAATAAGTCTTCACATATAGGTATGTCGGTACCGACGGAGTCTGCGCAGGAACGCTCCCCAGCATCCAAAAACAAAGCTTTTGGGAGGATCCCACACGCATGCGCACTGCCTTCCCGCCCATTCACTTCCCTCTCATCAGTTGGGTTTGTAGCTGAGACCGAAGGAGGGACGTAGACAAATTAGAGAGAGAGAGAGAGAGAGAGAGACAACTCCTAGGGGAGGTGGGTGGGTTGTGAAAACTTATTCCTGCTGTTCCCAGAGATCACCTGTTACAGGTAAGAAACTGTGCTATCTCCAGGAACAAGCAGGAATGAGTCTTAACATATGGGAACTACCAAGCTAAGATGCCTGGAGGAGGTCCCAGCATGTTACAAATCTAGTTGATGGGCCATGCTATTTCCCAGAACCTGAGGCATCCAAGGGATGGAGAGTAGGAGTTGAAGTGAGAAGGGTGTGCTGTGGAACAGCTTGACTAAACAAGGCATCTAGAGAGGAGTCCTTGTGTAGATCAGAAATGTTAGTGAAAATTGGATTCCAATTTTCTAAAGTGGACCTTAGTGAAAAATATTGCGAAAGTATTTGTTGAGAGTAATGGTCTGGTGCTAGAAACCAGTACATTATCCTCAAAGAAAATACCTTACTGTGAAGTAGAGGAATACATTTTGCAATACAGGCAGAGGTCAGAAGCCTAAATGGCTAGAACTAATCCCAGAAGAAAAAACTGGGAGAGTTTAATGGGGTTGGACTTTGGATGAGAAGCTAAAGCTTCTGTAGGCCAACGTTTGAAGCTCTTTGTCCTTGGAGCAGAAAAAAGCTCTAGGAAAGAGAGGAGATAAATCTGACTGGTTTGCAGAAAAAGGATGGGTCTTTGAGACCCCTCTATCCAAATGAAAGAAAGAAACATTTGTAGCAGGCGGTGTAGCCTCCAATTTCTTGAAGATCAGGAATGTCTTCCCCAAGTGATGTCACTTAGGAGGACTTTACATGGAGAGCTTCAGATGTAACGTAACCAGAGAGGTTACAGTAAAAGGCGGCAGTTTGTGATTACCATAGAAATTGGTTGTCCATTTAAACCCTATGGCATGCTGGAACAGCATTAATATGGACACTAACCAATCTTTCAGAGTGAGATATATGTATTTATTTATTTATATCTATATCTATATCTATATCTATATCTATATCTATATCTATATCTATATATATATATATCACAGTTACTTACCTGTAACAGGTGATCTCTGGGAACAGCAGGAATAAGTCTTCACATATGGGTACGTTGGTACCGACGGAGCCTAAGCGGGAACGCTCCCCAGCGTCCAGGAAAGAAAGCTTTTGGGAGCATCCCACGCGCAGGCGTGCTGCCTTCCCGCCCATTTATTTCCCTCTCATCAGCTGGGTTTGTAGCCGAGACCGAAGGAGGGAAGCAGACAAATTAGAGAGAGAGAGAGAGAGAGAGATGTAAATGTAAATAGTTTTGAAAATTAATGCACAGTTATTTGTATAAAGTTACAATGTTATAAATCCCTGTTAATAACTATTATCTGTATAAAGTTAAAAAAAAATCTCTGTTCCATGTAATGTATACATCTGTATACAAACTTGTTTACTTGTTCCATGTAAACCGCCCCTGATCTCTGGAAGGGGCGGTATAGAAGAAATAGATAAATAAATAAAAATAAATAAATAAGAGAGAGCGAGCAACTCCTAGGGGAGGTGGGTGGGTTGTGAAGACTTATTCCTGCTGTTCCCAGAGATCACCTGTTACAGGTAAGTAACTGTGCTATCTCCAGGAACAAGCAGGAATTAGTCTTCACATATGGGGACTCCCAAGCTCAGATGCCTGGAGGCGGCCCCAGCATGTTGCAATGTAAGATGGGCCGTACTTATCCCTCAAACCTCAGGCATCCAAGGGATGGAGGGTAGGAGTTGAACTAGAAAAGAAAGAGATGCTGTGGAACAGCTTGACTAAACAAGGTATCCAGAGGGGAGACCTTGTGTAAATCATAAATATTAGAAAAAATATTGGGTCCCAATTTTCTAATATGGATCTCACTCAAAACTATTGCAAAAATACTTGAGGGTAATATGGTTCTGTGGTTGAGAGCCCTACACTGTCCTCAAAGAAATTCCCTCAATGTGAAGTAGAGGGAAAAAATAAATTTTGCAATACAGAAAGAGATGAGAAGCCTTAATGGCCAGAACTAACCGCAGAAGAAAGTACTGAGGGAGTTCAAAGAGGTTGGACTTTGGAGAAATAGCTAAAGCTGCTGTAAAGTCCAAAAAATTGAACTTCTTGTCCTTGGAGCAGAATAAGGTCCTAGGAAAGAGTGGAGATACTCTGACTTGTTTGGAGGAAAAAGGTAGAAATACCCTTTGCAGAAAAAAAGGGGTAGGTCTCTAAGACCCCCTTTATTCCAAAGAAAGACAAAGACATTTGTACTAGGCGTTGAGCCTCCAATTTCTTGAAGATCAGTAAAGTCTTTCATAAGTGATGTCACTTATGATAATGACCTTACATGTAGAGCTTCAGATGTGAGGTAACCTAAAAGGTAATAGAAGATATTTCCTCATTTACCATAGAAATTGGTTGTCCATTGAGTGTTATGGTATGCTGGGGCAGCATTAATATGGACAGTAAACCAATATTTCAAAGTCAGATGTTGTATAGAGATTGACCCAACGACAAGGATTAAGACCTACTTGAGAATATTGATGGAGAATCTGTTTGGCTAAATATGGAAGAATAGAAAACATTTAGTGGAAACTGGTATTATGTTCTTCACTTACAGGGATAGGACTAGACTTCTTGAAAAGATCTAGCCCCTGAATAATCAGTTCTCGAGATGTACGTGAATGAGTGCAGAGATGATCCTTAGTCTTAAGACAGCAAGTCTGGATCCTTCTATAACTTCAAATAGTAGCTGGAGAAAAAGACGAAATAAGGGGATACCATGTTTGCCTCTCTATGAGGGCAATATGAGTATCATGCGTTCTTTGTTCATTATAAGCTACCATGAAGTATAGGAAAATAGAAGGAAAGTAGTGAATAAGGACCAACTGCAGTGAAAAAAATGCATCCCTGTTGTGGAAGTTCCAGTGAGATGTGGAACGAACCAGGGAATTGTGCAATTTTCTACGCTTTCACGAGGTCTAAACCCTGATTACTTTTTCTTAAAAGGAAATTTTAAGGAATATGGTAAGAGTAGGAAAAAAAAAAAAAAAAAAAAAGAGTCATGTAGAAGCATGACTGGCAGAATCTACCAGCTGAAGCCCTTCTTAACCATCTGGAAGCTACCTACTAGGAGTAGCTCTGAAGCTCTGTGGCAAAGGCCAACGGTTGCAGAGCTTTGTTGTATAATTGTAGAGAGCATGTTGTAGGTTGCTTAGATCTGGCTGTTGAATTGCCAGTGTGCAACCTAATCTATTCTGTTGGAGCCAAAGAGAATTGAAGATGGCTAAGAATAGCAGACAGGCCTGATGCCTGCAACAACAAATAGTCCAAATGGGTTCTGGACCTCTTTTTGAATTATCTGTTATCAAGGCAGCATAAAAGGTTAGGTCCTATAGATTGGAGAGGACCGACAGACATAATTTGGAGTAGTGATACCCAATTTCTGTCCGAAAAACTGCCTTAAAAAAGTATCTGAGAAGGTTAGCTCAAAGACACACAGAGAAGATGATGAACCGCAAAGAGGGAGAAAAGACTCTGTATGGAAACTACTTACTGGAGTAGGTATTGAAGAAAATCCTATGGCTTAGAGAATAAACACTCCAGTTGATTAGTAGTACTCTTAGAGACTGAATGTCTGGGCTAAGAGGGATAGAAAGTAATACAGAGTTGAGAAGACTTATAGTTTGGTAAGTCCTTGAAGAGATAGGATCCCCTTGCAGTTAAAAGTATGAGATATCCTCAAACAGGAAAACTGTCAAGGTGAAGGGTATAGGTCACCTTGTTGTTAGTTGTCAGTGCTCCTTTTGTTTTAAAAGGAGAAACCTGTTATCTCTGGGGTATGATAGTCCTTAAAAGCTCTTAGAGCTAAAAAGATAGATTTCTCTTGTAGCAAGAGGCTAGAGTAGCAGACTTGGAAAACATAAGAAAGACAGAGAGGTACATAGACGAGACCTACAGGGATATAGTCCTGAAGTCCCACCTCCAGACTGGCAGCATCCCTGTTGCCATGGAGGAGAGAGGTCACGTGACAGGAGAGCATCACCCTGGTGTGGCAGGAAGTGATCCTGTAACTAGGACCTGTCCTCCAGGTGATGTAAAACCCTCTTGCACCAAGGAAGTTTCTCCAAGGCCATGTGCCCATGAGGGAAGGGTTAGGACAGCTGTTATAGTTGGTGATTCGATCATTAGGCATGTAGATAGCTGGGTGGCTGGTGGACGTGAGGATCGCCTGATAACATGCCTGCCTGGTGCGAAGGTAGCGGACCTCACGCGCCACCTAGATAAGGTCTTAGATAGTGCTGGGGAGGAGTCTGCTTTCTTGGTACATGTCGGTACCAATGACATAGGAAAATGTGGTAGGGAGGTTCTGGAGGCTAAATTTAGGCAGGAAGTTGAAATCCAGAACTTCCAGGGTAGCGTTCCCCGAAATGCTTCCCGTTCCACGTGCAGGACCCAAAAGGCAGGCAGAGCTCCGGAGTCTCAATGCGTGGATGAGACAATAGTGCAGAGATGAGGGTTTTGGATTTGTTAGGAACTGGGGAACATTCTGGGGAAAGAAGAGGCTCTTCCGAAGGGATGGGCTTCACCTTAACCAGGATGGAATCAGGCTGCTGGAATTAACCTTTAAAAAGGAGATAGAGCAGCTTTTAAACTAGATAATAGGGGAAAGCCAACAGTCGCCCAAGAGCGGATGGTTCGGAAGAATGTATCCTTGAAGGATACTACCAAAAGCAGAGGTTCCAAAAGAGAGTAAAGTAGTCCAAATGCCCTCGAGTATGGAGCAGACAGAGCTTAAAGATCCCAAATTACCCACGTCTACCAACCAATGTTCCCTCTAATTTTCTGTAGGCTGTGTGCGCATAAAATATCAGCTGTGTGCAGCTTTTGAAGGAAGGTTAAATTTTTGTGCGCCACATAACGACACTCGGAGTTATATACTTTAAAATTTGACTACACGTCAGAATACAGTATGTACACCACATTGATTGCACTAGAAAATATTGTAGAACTTGTAAAAACCGTAAATACACAACAACTTTTAAATTTTAAGACGTCTGTGTTTTCTATCAGAATCAGAACTGAAATTTTTGTGCGCTCTGTTGTAAAGTATGTGCGCTCGCTTGGCGAGGTGTGTGCGCGCGCACACGCGCACAGCTTAGTGGGAACAGTGCTACCAACAACCAAACTAATATGAATAAAATACAGTCTCTAAAATGCTTGTATGCAAATGCTAGAAGTCTAAAAAAATAAGATGGGAGAGTTAGAATATATAGCACTAAATGAGAGGTTAGATATGATTGGAATATCAGAGACATGGTGGAAGGAGGACAACCAGTGGGACACTGATACCTGGATACAAACTATATCGTAATGATAGAGCTGATCAAATTGGTGGAGGGGTTGCGCTCTATGTTAGAGAGGGCATTGAGTCAGAAAGGATTAAAGATTTGCAGGAAACAAAATTTGCTGTAGAATCTCTATGGATTGAAATTCCATGTAAAAAGGGGAAGGCGATGGCAGTGGGGGTGTACTATCGACCACCTGGCCAGAATGAACAAATGGATGATGAAATGCTCAAAGAAATCAAGGAAGCTAACAAAAGTTATAGCGCAGTAATAATAATGGGTGATTTCAATTACCCCGGTATCAACTGGGTCAGTGTCACGGCAGGACATGCTAGGGAGATAAAGTTCCTAGATGACAAATGACTGCTTCTTGGAGCAGCTGGTTCATAAACCGACCAGAGGGGAAGCCATATTAGACCTAGTCCTTAGTGGAACACCAGATCTAGTGCAAGAGATAAGGGTGTTGGGGCCACTTGGCAATAGTGATCATAGCATGATCGTCTTTGATTTAATTAGTGGAGGAGAAAGTAAGGAAATCCACAGTACTACCTTTTAACTTTTGAAAGGGAGACTATGATAAAATGAGGAAAATAGTTAAGAAAAGACTAAAAGGAGCAGTTGCAAAGGTTGAAGACGTACATCAAGCTTGGGTGTTGTTGAAAAATACTATCTTGGAAGCCCAGACCAGCTGTATTCCACGCTTTAAGAAAAGTGGAAGGAAGTCCAAAAAACTGCCAGCATGGTTTAAAGGGGAGGTCAGAGAGGCTGTTGATGCCAAAAAAGCATCTTTCAGGAAATGGAAAAAAGAGCCAAACGACAAAACCTGGAAACAGCACAAGCACTGGCAAGTTAAATGCAAGGCATTGATAAAGCAGGCAGAGGGAGAATTTGAGAAGAAGCTTGCTGCGGAAGCAAAAACGCGAAATAAAGATTTTTTCAAGTACATTCGTAGCAAAAAACCTGTAAGAGTCAGTTGGTCCATTAGATCAGTGCTCCCCAACCTTTTTATCGCCGCGGACCGGTAAACGTTTGATAATTTTTCCGTGGCCCGCTTGTTTTAATTTAATAATTTTAATTTAATTGTATTTAAACATGCCTTCAAAATAAAATACAGCTACACCAAAAAATGAATATAAAGTGATTTATTTTATTTAACTCACTAGAATTCCAAATCAATGAGAACCCTGAGCTTGTTTCTTTGCAACGAGACGGTTCCATCTGGGGGTAATAGGAGACAATGACTGTCCATTTGTCCTTTCTTCTCTTCTAGTTTTTTTTTTCCATTCTCTCTCTCTACATCTGCTTTAACATACTAATCTTTCTCCTTTTGCTCTTTCCTCATTCCTATTTCATCCACACAAATTGTACCCCTCCATCATCAATCCCCCGTTACTCTCCCAATACCCAGCCAATTGTAGATTTTTCATCCCTCCCACACAAAATATTTTTCCCCTCTCCATTTTACTCTCCCAGCCCCATCCCATTCTAATCCTCCCCCAACATCAACTCCCTTCTAGTTCCAGTCTCACCCAGCTTCCATTCCCTTCTAGTCCCTGCATCAGCCCATTTCCAGTCCTAGCCACCCATCAGCCCATTTCCAGTCCTAGCTCCCCCATCCATTTCCAGTCCGAGTCCCTTCATCAGCTCATTTCCAATCCTAGCCCCCCATCAGACCATTTCTAGTCATTTCCTAGCCCCACCATCAGTCCATGTCAAATCCTAGCTCCCCCTCCACTCAGCCCAATTCCAGTCCAAGCCCCCCCATGAGCCTACTTCCAGTTCTCAGCCTCCTTGTGCCCAAAAAAAACCATATCACTGTCCGACAGCTCCACCCGCATGCCACGATGGACACGGACATCATTAACGTAAGTGCCATGAGTGCTGCAGTCCACAATGTAAACTCTCCAGTCTCCACTGCCACCTTCCTCTCCCCCCGCATGTATCTCTGCATGGACCTGGGAGATCAGATCTGGGTTTCTCTCAGACACTAGCGCCACATCACAGATATCAGAGCGCCGTCCCAAGCGAAAGACACAGCATGGTGTCTCTGGCCGAAAGGTGTACAGATCTTGGGAGACTGGGCTTGTTGAGCCAGGGGATCCCACCAACCCCATCCTGAGGAGCTGGAAGCAGGGCTGCACCTCTGACAACATGGCATACAAGGGTCTCAGGAGCCAGACACTCCTGCGCTCCTCCCAAATTATTTCAAAATCTCTCTTCCACTTATGTTTACAAATAAAACTAAACTAACATTGCTGGGGAAATTTGTTTTTCCTTTATGGTGGATTTAGCTCATGCCTTTCCAGAAATAGTTCAATGCAAAGTAAGCTAGATATTTAAGAAATGAGGAAAACAATCTGATCAGGAGTTTGTTAAACACACAATCATTCTTAGCAAGCAATAGCCGGGGCACTCTTTCTATTGGCTCCTATATAGCCCAGCTACATCCTGTGGATAAAATTACCTGAGATACCATTTTACCTGCTCCACATTATAAAATATTATAAATCTGTATATATAAAATTACATACATTTATATATGTGTATCTGTATGTAACAAATTACATAAGACCATTCTAAGTCTCATTTGTTTCCCCAGATGTGCGTGTGTTGCAAAGTAAAGTGCCCCTTTTCCCTTCAGGCCCAGGCCGACCCCCAAAAGACGGCTCCTTTGACTAGATTTTGGTCCTTTTCAAACCTGAAAAACCAAGTTAGGACTAGGAGGGGGTACCAATCTTACACTTCAGCAAACTCCTGCGCCTAACTTCCAGCGTAAAAAACACACCTAACCAGGACACGTGGGTCCCCCATGCACCTACGCCCAGAGAACCCCTGGAGGAGGGGCAATTCCCAAGGAAGTATGGATTGCTAATTTGGGAAGATGTGAAAAGGGAAGTCTGACCCCTTTTATTACCACTCACATAAACGGATTAAACCGCAGAATGGGCCGCTCCCCTTCTCCCCCTTTCCTGTCCTACAGAGAAGTTGAGGGGGCAGAGCGTGCGCTGTCTGTGCGCGAGCTGCATGAGCAGACGTGCGCGAGCTGCATGAGCAGACGCCCGCGCGCGCAGCGGCGGCTCCTCCTCCCGCTTTCTATAACTGTCGCAAGACGCTCGTTGGGAAGCAGGAAGACTGTAGCTTCCAGGGTGGCTCTTGAGTGCGCACTCATTACGTCCAATCAGGAGGCGGGAGGACCCACAGTGAAAATATTTAAAGTTCCTCGGGCGGCCCGGTACCGTTTGATCCATGGACCGGTACCGGTCCGCGGCCCGGGGGTTGGGGGAACACTGCATTAGATGATAGAGGAGTTAAAGGGGCTCTAAGAAGTGACAAGGCGATAGCGGAGAGACTGAATGAATTCTTTGCTTCGGTCTTTACTGAGGAAGATGTAGGGATGTTACCCATGACTGAAGTGGTATTTAAAGGTGCGGAAGAATTGAAGGAAATATCGATACATAGGGAAGATGTATTACAACTATTAGATAAACTGAAGAGTAGCAAATCACCTGGGCTGGATGGTATACATCCAAGGGTGTTGAAAGAACTGAAATATGAGATTGCAGACCTGCTATTAGTAATCTGTGAACTTTCATTAAAATCATCTGTAATACCTGAAGATTGGAGGATCGCCAATGTAACGCCAATCTTTAAAAAGGGTTCCAGGGGTGATCCGGGAAACTACAGACCGGTGAGCCTCACGTCAGTACCGGGAAAAATAGTAGAAACCATCATAAAGAATAAAATTACTCAGCATGTAGATAGTCATGGCCTAATGGGAGACAGCCAACATGGCTTTAGACAAGGAAGATCTTGTCTTACTAATCTATTATGTTTTTTTAAAAGTGTGAATAAACAGGTGGACAAAGGTGAGTCGGTTGATATTGTGTATCTGGACTTTCAGAAAGCCTTTGACAAGGTCCCTCACGAGAGACTTTTGGCAAAACTAAAGAGTCATGGGATAGGAGGCAGTGTACTACTGTGGATCAAGAACTGGTTAAAAGATAGAAAGCAGAGGGTTGGGCTAAATGGCCAATTTTCCCAATGGAGAAAAGTGAATAGTGGTGTACCCCAGGGATCTGTACTGGGTCCGCTGCTTTTTGACATTCATAAATGACCTGGAAAAGGGAATAACGAGTGAGGTTATCAGATTTGCAGATGACACAAAACTATTTAAAGTTGTTAAAACCCAAGAGGATTGTGGAAAATTGCAAGAGGATCTTGATAAATCGGAAGACTGGGCATCAAAGTGGCAGATGATGATATTTAATGTGGACAAGTGCAAAGTTATGCACCTAGGGAAGAACCACCCAAACTATGGTTACACGATGCAAGGTTCCACATTAGGAACCACCACCCAGGAAAAAAGAGTTAGGCGTCATTGTGGATAACATGTTAAAACCCTCGGCCCAGTGTGCAGCGGCAGCCAAGAGAGCAAATAGAATGCTAGGTATCATAAGGAAAGGAATGGAAAATAAAACAAAAGATATTATAATGCCTCTATATCGTTCCATGGTGAGACCGCACCTTGAATAGTGTGCAATTCTGGTCGCCGTATCTTAAAAAGGATATAGCGTTATTAGAAAAGGTTCCGAGAAGAACCACCAAAATGGTAAAGGGGATGGAAGGATACTCCTATGAAGAAAGGCTAAAAAGGTTAGGGCTCTTTAACCTGGAAAAGAGACGGCTGAGGGGAGATATGACAGAAGCCTATAAATTAATGAACGGAGTGGAACGGGTAAATGTAGATTGATTGTTTACATTATCAGAATATAGAAAGACTAGGGGACATGCAATGAAGCTACAAGGTAAACTATTTAAGACTAATAAAAGAAAATATTTTTTCACTCAACGTGTAATCAAACTCTGGGATTTGTTACCGGAGGATGTAGTAAAGGCTGTTAGTGTAGCTGGGTTTAAAAAAGGTTTGGAAAAGTTCCTGGAGGAAAGGTCCATAAACCATTATTAAGAAGGGACCCAGGATATCAATGCTTGACCCAGTACAAGCATTGTGGAACCTGTGTCTTTTGGGGAAACTGCTAGGTACTGTTGCGCCCCCTTCTGTCCAGGCAGCTGCCTAGAGGAGGGGACGTGCCTTAATATATTCCAGAGCCGGGGCTTCTGGGGATTGTAGTTGTGGGTTCAAATAATATTGAGGCCCGAGAGTTTAAGGCAAACACAGGAATATTTTTTTTTTCCACCTTCCAAAAAGAGCCTTTAAAAGCTCAACGCATGGTAAACAAATTTCTCCCAAAACCATGTTTTCCACAAAAGAAAGACTTGTACATACAGCACCACATGGTAACTGTTTCTATCAGGCTAAAACGTTTGTAGCTACTTTTCTTATAACTTCCAGCATTCAGAACAAAGCTTTAATTGCTTCCTTCAGCATTAAAGACATGTGGCTGTTTTCCTTTCAAAGTTCCAGCCTTCAGCATAAGGTTTTTAGCTGCTTCACTCAGCATAAAGCGTAGTTACTCACCTGTAACAGGTGTTCTCCAGGAGCAGCAGGAATCAGTCCTCACATATGGGTGACGTCGGCGCCGACTGAGCCCTCGCGGAGCAATTTTCCCCAGCTTTCAAAGAAAGCCTTTGTGAATTGCAGCGCGCATGCGCGGTCTCCTTCCCGCCCAAGGGTGCCATCTTAGACAGTCTGATGACATAGCTAAAAGACAGCATAAAAATTTGCAAAAAAACTTAAGCAGATGATTGCAACTCCAAGGGGAGGAGGGAGGGTTGTGAGGACTGATTCCTGCTGCTCCTGGAGAACACCTGTTACAGGTGAGTAACTACGCTTTCTCCAGGACCAAGCAGGAAGTCAGTCCTCACATATGGGACTCCCAAGCTTAAGGCTACCGGAGACCCTAAGCACAAAAATGAGCTCCCTCTAGCTCAGCGGCACAGAAGGAAGGAATCTTCACTGAATTATTACCCACCGGTAGCCCCCATCCGGGATGGAGGGTAGGAGTTGCTCAAACCTCGAAGAGATTTCGGAGGACTGCCTGTCCGAAAGCACTGTCCCTGCGGGACTCCCTCTCGAGGCAGTAATGGACCGCAAAAGTCTGGCTCGAAGACCAAGTAGCGGCCCGGCAGATTTCTTCCAATGGAACAGAGCGGAGGTAAGCCACTGACGTAGCCTTCGCCCGAACACAATGAGCCGTGACTCGACTTTCTAACGAGAGTCCGGCTGCCCCATAAGCCCAAGCGATGCAGTCAGCAACCCAGATGGACAGAGTACGCTTGGAGACCGGGAGCCCCAATTTATTGGGGTCAAAAGACACAAAAAGCTGAGCAGCTTTACGGTGCTCCCGCGTACGGTCAAGGTAGAAGTTCAATGCCCTTCTACAGTCCAGGGTATGCAGGACCATTTCAGCTCGGCTGGAATGTGGCCTGGGAAAGAAGGTCGGAAGTACCACCTCCTGATTGATGTGAAAAGGGGAGACCACTTTTGGAAGAAACTTCGGGTGAGTCCGTAGGACTACCCTATTTTTGTAGAACCGAGTGTAAGGGGGATCAGACACGAGGGCCTGCAATTCACTTACGCGTCTAGCGGAAGTGAGGGCTATCAGGAATAAAGTTTTCCAAGAAAAAAACGGAGAGAACAGGTAGCCATAGGTTCAAAAGGCGGACAGGTGATCCGCTGTAACACCACATTCAGATCCCAGTCAGGTGCTGGCGGGCGCAGAGGTGGTTTAAGTAGAAGGAGACCTCGGAGAAACCTCGCTACGAGAGGGTCGCTGGAAAGAGGTCTGCCGTCCACCGGCACATGATGTGCTGAAAGAGCACTGAGGTGAACTTTGACTGAGTTGGACTTAAGTCCCAGATTAGAGAGGTAGAGCAAGTACTGCAAGATCACCGACACCGAGCAGGAGAAGGGATCCTGAGACTGCTGGGTACACCAAGTGGAAAAGCAATGCCATTTAAGGGCGTAGCATTTGCGGGTAGAAGGTCGCCGAGAAGCTAGGACGACTTCTTCCACCTCTGCCGGCAGTAGAAGGGGGGCAAGGACTACCCTTTCAGCAGCCAGGCCATCAGATATAGAGATCTGAGGTTGGGGTGTAGCAGGGACCCCTGATCCTGTGTTAGGAGATCTGGTTGAAACCCCAGAGGGAACGGATCCTCCACCGCTAATTGCAGCAGGAGTGGAAACCACGGCTGTCTGGGCCAGCGAGGAGCTATCAGGATCATGGAAGCTTTGTCTCGGAGAACCTTGAAAAGAGTTCGAGAGACTAGCGGGATGGGAGGAAAGGCATACAGAAGGCCCTTTGACCATGAGAGCAGAAAAGCATCCGCCTCTACTCGGAGGGGATGCGGCTGCCGAGAGCAGAAGCGAGGAAGTTGCCGGTTGAGAGGACTGGCAAAGAGATCCATCGTGGGGAGGCCCCACTTCAGGAAAAGTTTCTGAACTACCAAGGGATCCAGGCGCCACTCGTGCGGCTGGAGGATCCTGCTGAGTTTGTCGGCCAGGTAATTTTCTTGGCCTGGGAGATAAACTGCCTTGAGAAGAATGCCATGGCTGACGGCCCAAGAGCAGAGCTTCTGTGCTTCTCGACAGAGAAGGAAGGAGCCCGTGCCTCCCTGTTTGTTCACGTAGAACATGGCAACCTGATTGTCTGTCTGGACAAGGACGGACTGGTGAGAAGTCAGGTGGGAGAAAGCCTTGAGAGCCAGACGGATTGCTCTGAGCTCCAGGAAGTTGATCTGCTGAGCAGACTCCCACGTGGTCCAGAGACCCTGAGTACATGCCCCTTGGCAATGCGCTCCCCATCCTAGGAGAGACGCATCTGTCGTCAGCACTTGAGCCGGCTGAGGTGACTGAAAAGGCATTCCGAGCACCAGGTTCGGCCGATGAAGCCACCACTGTAGAGAAGAGGCCAGCGGCCCGGAGACGCGTACTAAGTCGGCTAGGCCGCCCGTGGCTTGTTGCCACTGCTTGCGAAGGCACCATTGAGCAGGCCGCATATTCAGGCGGGCATTGGGGGTCACGTGGACGGTGGAAGCCATATGGCCGAGTAGTCTCAGGAAGCGCCTGGCTGAGACCAGGGACTGGCTGCGAAAACGGCCGGCTAGGTCCATGAGCCGTTGAGCCCTGTCGAGAGGCAGGAAAGCTCGTGCCTGAGGAGTGTGCAGTCTTGCTCCGATAAATTCGAGATCCTGTGAGGGGAGCAAAGTGGACTTTGCGAAGTTTATGACAAAGCCCAAGTACTGCAGAAGAGTCACAGTGCGGTGTGTGGCATTGGTGACTTCCGGAGAGGACGATGCTCTGATGAGCCAGTCGTCTAGGTACGGAAAGACATAGAGGCCGTGAAGCCGGAGATAAGCCGCCACCACCGCGAGACATTTTGTGAAGACTCGCGGTGCGGAGGATAGGCCAAAGGGTAGTACTCGGTACTGGTAATGATTTCCTGCCACCACAAACCTTAGGTATTGGCGGTGGCTTGGGTGGATGAGGATGTGCGTGTAGGCATCCTTTAGATCCAAGGAGCATAGCCAATCTCCCTGCTGGAGGTAGGGCAGAAGGATTCCAAGGGTAAGCATCTTTAACGTCTCCCTCACGAGGAACTTGTTGAGGTTGCGCAAGTCCAGGATGGGTCTGAGGCCTCCTGTTCTTTTTGGTATCAGAAAATACCTGGAATAGAAGCCTTGACCCCTCAGGTGGTGGGGCACCGGTTCCACAGCCTGTTCCTGAAGAAGACTTGCTAACTCCTGAAGGAGTAAGTCCCTGTGCAGAGGGAGTCGTGGAGGTTCTCCCGGGAAATAGGGAGGGAGGGACCTGGTGGAAGTGGAGAAGATAGCCTTCTCTTACGACCTGAAGCACCCAGGCATCTGAAGTGATGTTGGACCACCTGTGGGCGAAGTGAACCAGCCGGCCTCCGGTGCTGGGAGGAACCAGCTGAGGGGGAGAGGCTATGCTGATGAAGTCAAAAACCCCCAACCTGCTGAGCAGGGGCCGGTGGTGCAGGCTTGGGGGCTTGCTGCCTACGGGACCCGTTACCCCGTCCCTTGGCCTGCTGACCCTGTTGGGGAGCTGCGGAGGCCTGATATTGAGGGTAGTGTTTATAGGCAGCCGCCTTCCTCGGGTAAAAGGACTTCTTTCCCGAGCCCTTCTTTTTCTAGGAAGGGGCGGAGGTCTTCCTAGAAAGCCTAGTTCTGGTGAGAGTCTCCGTCTCGATTTGTGCAGCCTTTTCAGCCATGGGCTTGCCAAAGAGGTTCTCACCTCGGCAGGGGACATCGACCAACTTGTCCTGCACCCAGGGTTCAAGGTCAGACGACTGAAGCCAAGCCTGTCGGCGGGCACCGATGCCGGCTGCGGCTACACGAGCCGATGCTTCAAAGCCATCATAGGCTGCTCGGGACATGAATTTGGAGCATTCCCGAATACCAGTTGTCAAGGCCAGGAACCTCCGCAAAGGTTCCTCGGAAAGCCCAGCGGAGAATCCGGCTACCTCTTTAGCCAGGTCTCTGAGATACATGCCCATGTAGAGCTGGTAGGTCTGGACCCGACAAGCAAGCATAGAGCCCTGGAAACACTTCTTACCGAGGCCATCCAGGTTACGGGCCTCCCTGCCAGGAGGCACCGAGGAGTGCATCTTCTGGCTCTTAAGCCTATGCATGGCCGATTCCACTACCATGGAATGGTGCGGTAGCTGTGCTTTTTGGAAGCCAGGACTCTTGCGGACTCGATAGATGGAATCGACCCGCTTGCTCAATACCGGCGACGATGCCGGACTCTCCCACATGCGGAAGAGTAGTCGTTCCAGCATGGGAGGAACCGGTACAGTAAAGTGTTCCCTGGCGGGAGAGTCATACTGAAGGGCGTCGAGCTCTTCGGCTCGAGGCTCCTCCTCGGGATCCGCCGGGAAGGCCAAAGCCTTGGCCATATCCCTGACGAAGTCCGAGAACCGGGCATCCTCCGGAGGGGACTGCTTCCGAGGTTCGGACTCAGGTGAGTCCGAGGTTCGGACTCAGGTGAGTCCGAGGGGACACACCGAGTCCGAAACGAATCAGGTGACTCTTCCTCTTCAGACTCCCAGGCCGACTCCAAGGAGGAATCAGTGGGGTCGGCTCGGGCAGGCGGAGGCGTCGGCTGCCCCGACACCGAGGGAGTCGGCGTCGACGACCTCGGTCCCGAACGGGAGGCCGAGGGTGACCTCGACCGAGGATCGACTCGAGTTCGCATGGACTCAAGGATCGGCTCGGTCTCCGGGGTCGACTTAGACGTCGACGTCCCGGCGGTCGGGGCAGCGGCGCCAGCGAGGCTAGCGATCAGTGCCCGCTGCTGGTCCATGAAGGCAGATAGTCTGCTCTCCATGGCCGTCAACCTGAGTCCGACCTCAGGTGACCCAGCAGCCCCCGACTCGGGCCCCGACGGCATCGGGCCCGACGTCGGACCCCTCGGAGGCGAGTCCAGGAGGACTACAGGACTTACCCGAGCAGGCAACTCCGACTCCAGACGAGGTCGCTTCGGGAGGTGCTCCTTCTCCAAAGACCCGGGACGGCTATCGGGGCTATGCGACCTGGCCCTCGCGGAGCCAGGAGCGTCCACCGACGCCGCCCTCGCGGGTTTTAACCTTCCGTCGATGGTCCCCGGAGGGAGAACCCCTGTCGGAGGAACTTCGGCGATGGTCAGAGCTGGAACCTCTGGACGCCGAGGCCTCCGACGAGGTCCGGGTACGGCCGGGGTCAGCAAAGATTCTTTCCCGCTGGTGCCGCCGACTCCTTAAGGCTTTGGAGGACATTTTGCTGCAGGCCCCACAGATCAGTTCTTCGTGATCCGGGCCGAGGCAGCGGAGGCAATTATCATGTGTGTCAGTAAGTGACATATTTCTGTCACACTGAACACACCGCTTGAAACCACTGGCAGCCATCGGGGGAAAAAGGGCCCCTGCAAGGTCAAAGGACCGGGCTGCCAGCGAAAAACCGAAAAAGGAAACTGACCAAAAATCAGAAAAACCGAAAAATAGAAGAAGGACTCGCAACGGCGTCGCGAGTCCGGGCAGGAAAAAGACCGGCGTCGAACCAAAGAAAAAAATAGAAATAAATCACTAAAATCAACTTTTTCAGCGGGGACACGACGGGTACGTCTGTAGGGCTCCGCGGAAAAAAAGAAGACTGGCTAAGATGGCACCCTTGGGCGGGAAGGAGACTGCGCATGCGCGCTGCAATTCCCAAAGGCTTTCTTTGAAAGCTGGGGAAAATTGCTCCGCGAGGGCTCCGTCGGCGCCGACGTCACCCATATGTGAGGACTGACTTCCTGCTTGGTCCTGGAGAAAGCACGTGTAGCTGTTTCCTTCTTTTAAAGGCAAACAGGATTCTTGTGCAATACTGACTTAAACAACGTTCAGCCTGTTTTCTTTTCTGCTTTACCAGACAGTAAGATTCTAGGCCTTTCTCCTTTCAGTTAAGATCATTACAAAGTCTTATGACAAAGAACAGTCCATTATAGAAGACTCGGACTCCTGGTCAGATTCATAACATTCAGTTTGCATTTCTTCACCATCAGTGCTATCCGTACCCTGCTTTAATTCTCCCTGTACAAACTCAGGTTTAACCTCTTCTAGCAGCTCTACTACTTTCCTCCAATAAGACTTCTCTTTGCACACAGGCTTTTCAGCAGGTACGTGAAGCCTCTTCTCTCTCATTAAGTGGCATAGTGCTTCTAACTGACTTAAATTACTTTTAGTCACAGATTTACTCACGTTCCCTTTTGGAGCTGGCAAATTTCCTATAGCTTCCTGGATTACTGCCAAAGTACGTTGCTCCTTGTCAGGACTTCTCAGTTATAAATCTCCTCCCTCTAGAGCCCAAAGCAGTTTCTCTGCAGCACTGGCTCCTCTCTGGGTTATGGCTTCTACCACTGAGAGCTCCACTGCATTCCTCAGCGTTCTCTGTGGTTAACCTTTTCCTGTGACTCGGTCTCACAGCTTCCTTCCCTCTAGAACCCTCTCTAGTGTTGTCCTTGGAAATACTCTTCTCTTCAGCTGCCCTGAAGGTCTTCCTTCCTTCAGACTTCAAGTTTCTGCTTCCTTCTATTTCCCTGGTGGTTCTATTTCCTTCTATTCCCCTGCGTTTATATGAGTGTGCCTGAACTAGGGTCCCGTGCTCCTCCCCCAGGTGGCACTCATTAACTTTACTACTTACTTCAAAGCTTGAGCGTGGCTTGTAACCAGGAGCTACGTGTGTTTTTTTCTGTTTAGCTTCAGCATGAGAGCTACAGCCTTCCTGCCTGTCTCTCTCCCTAAAGGTAAATGGATGTTTTTCTCCTATTTCCATAGGCTCAGAAACACTTACGCCATCACAGTACGTATGACCTAGATTGGCAACTGTTGGAAACAGGATACTGGGCTTGATGGACCTTGGTCTGACCCAGTAATGGCATATCTTATGTTCTTAAGAGATTCATGCCCAAAGTCGAGGACTGAGTCAATATATGACTGATATCTCAGCATGGATGAGATGAATTATAGATGCTTCTGTTGAAAAGTAGTATGCTCAAAAGTTCTAAACCTTACACAGAAAGTGAATAAAACATCAGAAACCCTGCGACTGCTGGATTTGCTGACCCTGTTGAGGTTTTGATTTTCTCAGCCTGGTGTGATGTCCATCTTTAGGAACATCTGCATAATGGGTAGAAGATGGATAAAGCACAGTTACTTACCTGTAACAGGTGATCTCTGGGAACAGCAGGAATTAGTCCTCACATAAGGGTACGTCAGTACCGACGGAGCCTGCGCGGGAAAGCTCCCCAGCTTCCCAGAAAGAAAAGCTTTTGGGGCCTCCCACAGCGCATGCGCGCTGCCTTCCCGCCTTCCTGACCAACTCTCCTCAGTTCGAGTTTAAAGCTGAGACAATAGAGAGAGGGAAGGAAAGAGAGAGAGAGAGATAGATACAACTCCTAGGGGAGGTGGGTGGGTTGTGAGGACTAATTCCTGCTGTTCGCAGAGATCACCTGTTACAGGTAAGTAACTGTGCTATCTCCAGGAACAAGCAGGAATGAGTCCTCACATATGGGGACTCCCTAGCTAAGATGCCCGGGAGATCCCCCCTAAGGGTATGAGACCCTGAAGAGTTCCTCGTCTTCCTATGGATCTCAGGCATCCATTCAGGGAAGGTGGGCAGGAGTTGTTCAAGAATGGAACAGGTGTCTGAGGACAGCCTGACCAAACAAGGCATCCCGGCAGGAGTCCTTGTCCAAACAGTAATGGGCTGTGAAGGTATGAACCGAGGCCCAGGTGGCTGCTCGACAGATCTGATCGATGGACACAGAATGAAGATGAGCCATAGAGGTGGCCATGGCTCTCACATTGTGAGCTGTGACATGGCCCTCCAGAGAAAGGTTCTTACTCTGGTAAGCAAAAGAAATACACTGAGCAATCCAATTGGACAGTGTTCTCTTAGAGACTGGAAGTCCTAAATGAGAACGATCAAAAGCAACAAAAAGCTGGGAAGACTTTCTATGTTGCTGTGTCCTGTGTAAGTAAAAAGCAAGAGCTCTTTTACAATCTAGAGTATGAAGGTTCCTCTCTGCACTGGATGCATGAGGAGCTGGAAAAAAGACAGGTAGGTATACCTCTTGATTAAGATGAAAAGGTGAGACCACTTTAGGCATAAAGTGAGGATTTGTCCTAAGGACTACCTTATCATGATGGAACCTTGTATAAGGTGGATTATCCACTAAGGCCTGCAGTTCACTGATACGGCGAGCTGAGGTGACAGCAATAAGGAAAATAACCTTCCAGGAAAGAAATTTCAAGGTGGTGGTGGCTAAGGGTTCAAAAGGTGGCTTCATAAGCTGACCAAGAACCAAGTTTAAGTCCCATGCTACCGGAGGAGGTCTAATGGGAGGTTTAGTTAAAGTTAGGCCTCTCATGAATCTTGCGATAAGAGGATGAGAGGAGACAGGTTGTCCATCGAGAGGTTTAAGAGATGCTGAGATAGCACTCAAATGGACTCATACTGAATTCGTTTTGAGTCCTGCATTGGAGAGATGCAGGAGATATTCCAATAGAGAATTCAAGGGAAGTGCTAGAGGGTCAAGAGCCTTTTGAGCACACCAAATGGAAAATCTTTTCCATTTAAAAGCGTAAGAACGCCTAGTGGAAGGTTTCCTAGAGGCATGGAGGATATCCTTCAATTGTTGAGAAAGATTGAAGTCTTGAAGATCTAGGCCTTCAGTAACTAAGCTCTGAGGTGAAGGGACTTGGGGTTTGGGTGCCACAAAGTCCCCTCCTCCTGAGACAGAAGGTCTGGAGCAGCTCCCAAGTCCAGGGAGGGGGCTTGGGAAAGATGCAGAAGTAGAGGGTACCACACTTGGCGAGGCCAGCGTGGAGCTATGAGGATCATAGATCCTTGGTCCCTCTGAAGTTTGAACAGAGTCTTGGGAATCAAAGGAATGGGTGGAAAGGCATATAGGAAGCCCTGACCCCAATGAAGGAGGAAGGCATCCTTGGCCTGAGCTCCCTGACACGGAATCCTGGAACAGAACCGGGGAAGTTTGGCATTCCACGGACTTGCAAAGAGGTCTATGTCCGGGGTTCCCCATTTCTGAAAGATTCTGAGTACCTGATCCATGTGCAGGGACCATTCGTGTGGAAGCAGAACTCGACTGAGTCTGTCTGCCCAAGAGTTTTGGATTCCTGGGAGATATACTACCAGGAGATGGATTTGATGCTCTCTGGCGAAGGCCCATAATCTTAGAGCTTCGTTGCAAAGCGACAGAGAGCCAGTCCCTCCTTGTTTGTTTATGTAAAACATGGCTACTTGATTGTCCGTATGAATAAGGACTGTCATGTTGTGGAAGAGGGTATGAAAAACTTTGAGAGCTAGAAAAATCGCTCGAAGTTCCAGATGGTTGATATGAAGGGTGGTCTCCTGTGGAGACCAAGTGCCCTGAGTGGAGAGGTCCTGAAGATGAGCTCCCCAACCTGCTTGGGAGGCATCTGTTATAAGGGTTGCTTGGGGCAACAGTGGTTGGAAGGGAGCCCCCAACAACAGATTTTGAGTGGATATCCACCATTGGAGAGACCAAAAGAGACGTTTGGAGGTTGCTATTTGTCTGAGAGAGCTCCTGATGCTTGAGTCCACTGGGTGGAGAAAGTCCATTGAGCTGCTCTCATATGCAGGCGAGCATAAGGCACCACATGTACCGTGGAGGCCATCTGGCCTAGTAGCTGTAGCATCTCCCTGGCAGTCAAGTGGCTTCTGGACTGAGTCTGGGAGGCTAAGTGCACTAGACGTTGGCAACGGGCCTGAGGGAGGTAGGCCCTTGCAGTGGTGGTATCTAACCAGGCCCCTATGAATTCCAGGGATTGAGTAGGGGTGAGTTGAGACTTTGGCAGATTGATGACAAGTCCCAGATACTGTAGAATGCGTCTGGTGCGGTCCAGGGAAGTCTGGGCGTCGGACTGAGATGGAGCTCGGATGAGCCAGTCGTCGAGGTATGGGAAGACAAAAATTCCCAGGGCGTGTAGAAATGCAGCCACTATTGCCATGCATTTGGTGAACACTCTTGGAGCAGAGGCTAGACCGAAGGGAAGTACTCTGTATTGATAATGTTTTCCCTGGAACAGAAACCGTAGGAATTTTCTGTGGGATGGATGGATGAGTATATGTGTGTACGCATCCTTGAGATCTAGAGAACAAAGCCAATCCTGACTCTGCAGGTATGGAAGGAGAGTACCTAGAGAAAGCATTTTGAATTTCTCCTTGCATAGGAATTTGTTCAATTCTCTGAGATCTAGAATGGGTCTGTATCCCCCTGTTTTCTTTGGAATGAGAAAATAAGGGGAATAAAACACTGACCCCTGTTGAAGAAGAGGAACCTCTTCTAATGCCCTTTGGGCGAGAAGGGTGGTCACCTCCTGACCCAAAAGGTCCACGAGGGATGGGGGAGAATTGAAACATCTCACCATAATATGGGGAGGAAGGCTGGAGAAATGTAGTTTGTAGCCCTCTCTGATGATGGAGAGGGTCCACTGTTCTGATGTGACTTGCTCCCATCTGGGAGCAAAATGAGTTAACCTTCCTGGAATGGTGAGAGGCTCTGGTTGTTGTAGAGCCAGAAAGGTTAAGTTCTCTAGTATTAAGTCAAAAACCCTGAGGGGGTTGGGACTGCTGGGCTGTAGTAGTCCCTGCAGGTTTTGCCCTGGCCTGTTTAGATTGCTGACGCTTAGGAGCAAAGTGAGTTGTAGAAGATTGTTGGCCAGTATTTGTAGAAAATCTGGCCTTCTTATAGAAAGGCTTCTTAAAATATTTTTTCTTGGCAGGGGTAGAGGTAGACTTAGAAAGTCTATCTAAAGCAGCATTTTCTGCGTCCATTTGAGTTGCTTTGATTTGCTACTCTTTTCCAAACAGATTTTCACCTGTACAGGGCAGATTTCCCAAGCCATCCTGGACCCAGGGTTCTAGGTCAGAAGCCTGGAGCCAAGCAATTCTGCGAGCAGCTATAGCAATGCCTGAGGCTCTGCTAGCACCTTCAAAGGAGTCAAAAGCTGCTCTGTTGGAAAATTTTGAAACATCTTGGGAATGCTTTAGCAAAAGAAGGAACTCCTCCTCTCTATCCTCTGGGATAAAGGGGAGAAAATTGCGTAGCTTTAGTGCAATCTCCTTCAGGAACATGCCCATATAAAGGCTGTATGAATTGATTCTGGCAATAAGCATACTGGCTTGGAAGATTTTCCTACCAAAAGCATCCAAAGTCCTACATTCTCTTCCCAGAGGAGTAGAAGAGTGTCTTTTGGTACTCTCTATCCTTTTCATAGCTGACTGCACCACAATAGAGTGGTGAGGGAGCTGAGTTTTTTGAAAACCAGGAGGAGGGGGGACACGATACATGGTGTCCAAACGACGAGAATGTGGAGATAGAGTGAGAGGAGTCTCCCATAAGTCCATCATATGTTCTTGAAGAATTTCATGAATGGGCAAGGTGACTGCCTCTTTGGGAACCTGTGATAAGGAAGCTTATCATAGCTCAGGAAGGACCTATAGAAAAGGTGAAGTGACTCTGAACAAGCAACCTGTCAGTTCTGGTAGAAATAAGAAAACAGAATATTTCCATAAAAGACTACCACTTCCAGAATGCACCAGGTTTCCAACAGCCATTAGAGGAGCTGAAGTGGGGAAACGTGTGTTCAATCAGGAGGGCTACGAGGTAATCCCTAAGCACGCATCTCAAAGGGCAGGGCCTGATTCAGCACAGCTGCGCTGTGCTAAGGTGGAGCACTCATCTAAGCTGAATAAAGTTAGAGTTTATTCTACAGAGAATTATCCTCATCCTCAGGATCAGCTTGGATATCCTCATCTTGGACATCTTCATCATCTGGAGGATCATCAGAAGCAGAAGCCAGAGCGGACGGACAGAAAGGGCAAGAAACTCTTTGGAAGAAAGAAGAGAAAAGCATTTGGGAGGTCTAAAGGAGTCCAGAGCAGTACGTATACTGGGAGACATTCAAAAGGCAAGCTTACACCATTGGACTGGGGAAAGACAGAGGAATGGTGTTGCAGGGCTAGGAATCTCCAGACGGTACCTGTGAGGGAGACGGCTGCACGTGGAAGGGACCCTAAGACCCATGCCAGAAGGTATGTGATGAGAGATCCAGTGTCCAGAGATCTGGATTGGAAGGCTGGACATAAGAACTGGACTACATACTGGCCAGGCTATTTAGAGAGGAACTCCAACAGCAATGGAAGCTCAGGTATGAACACTGATCTATGCCCTAGCTATAACCTTGAAAGACAGCAGGTAAACAAGTATTCTCCTGAAAGTGCTCCATTGAGAAATTCCTCTGTGCCAATCCATGATATTGAACCCATGATTGTTGAAGAAGGGGGAGGAGTCTTAGATACAGGCTGTGAATACATGGATTGCTCTCTGTCTAAACTCCTTTGGTAATTTTCTGTTACAAAGTGCAACAACCATCACAAAGAAATACAAACTTGTTCTTTAATCTACTCAGAAAAGCTCCTGAAGTAGGATTTGAGCCACGCAGTAGAAAGCAAGCCAGCTAAGGGGTTTCAGCTGGGTAACTGCTAGCAATTGAGCCTTACCTAATTACTTGTGAGCTCTGAGGAAATCACTTCTGAGTCTGTGTGTGAAGATATAAGAAGTTAACCTGAAAAGAACAGTTTTTCCTTTCTTTGTGGGTTTTGCTTGTTGTTTAGAGCACTGCTAAGAAAATATTAGCTAAAGCCTACAAAAAAAGACCAGTTTGTTACCAACCAGGTCTTTATTCTTTTGCTTTGATTGCCTGACAAGTTCAACTGTTGTTTTCCTGATTTTGTTTTTCCAAGTTTAACACTGAAAGCAAGTATCCTGTTTTATGTGCTACCAAGCATATCTGTGTTGGGAGAAATAACCCCATAAATAAATATCTTATTGGCTTTACACCCAAGCACAACTAATTATTGTGAGCGGCTGTGTCTGGTGTGAATGGACTGCATTTCCCACAATCCCTTGCAAATCATATTGATATATGCCTTTGCCAAGACTGTGAACATTCTCACCCAGGCATCCGTCTGACAAACCTTAGGGTATCCTAAAATATCTAATTTTTTTGCTCTAGGTTCTTTTTCAGAGGTTACTGAAATAGAGTCCTTTAGCTACTTCAATGATGAAGTCTTGAAAGGACAAATCCTCTGGAGGAGACATTCTCCTCTTTGGAGAAGAGGGCTCCTCAGGAAGAGTAAGAGATACTTCAGGAGAGTCATCTGATGAATCAGAATCATCAGAAGACTCGAAGTATCGTCTGTTGGCTTCCAGGGATCGATAAGCGTATCGACCGGTATCCACATCGGGCGTACCCAGAACCGGATCGGTATCGGTAAAAACCCCGGAACCGGGAACCGGAACCGGTATCGTGGTCGATGTGGATGCCCTGGGTACCGGCATCGGTTGTGGTACCAGAACCGGAATCGGTACCGCTCGCTGCGGTACCGTGGGCGTCGCAGCCTTAATAAAAGCCATCATGGCTTGCTGCATGGATTGAACAGTATGATCCATAGACGCCACGACTGTCTGGATGTCGGTACCAGAAGAGTGTGCCGGTACCCCAGAGCAGTCCAACAGGTGATCGGTCGAGGCCGTGCCATTGATGTCAACCTGTAACCCCATAGGAAGAGCTTTGGAAGCCAGAGCTTCCCGCCGGGGTTGTTTGGCTGGGGCAGGGTCCCTCAGGGTCAAGCCCAGGAGCATCTCGATACTTAGAGGGAGATTTGCCCTTTGAGGACCTACCAGAAGAAGGTTTGGTTACCTGAGATCCATCAGGAGAGGAAGACCTGGAGGATGTCGATGCTGGAGTATCTGTGGAAAACAGATATGAAACTTGGCTGCCCGGTTTTGTAAGCCACGTTTAGACAAAAGAGAACAGGACTGGCAATCCGGAATGGAGTGGTCAGGCCCCAAACATTTAAGACACCATTCATGGGTGTCGGTAACTGAGATGGTACCGCTACGCATTTTTTAAAACCAGGGGCTGGTTTCTCCATGAGGGAGAATTTTCTCTAGGCCTAGAGGCCTAAAGAGGAATACACCAAGTGGGGAAAAGAAGATTTTTTTTTTTTTTTTTTTTTTTAGAAAAGTAAAGAAAAAGACCGGCGGTACCGGTCCGGAGTCGGGGAAGGCAGACACGCGGCCAAAGAAACAAATTAAAATAAGAACTTCTTCAGCGGTGACAGGAACACGACCTGCTGGCTCCGCGGAAAAAGAAGAACTGAGGAAAGTTGGTCAGGAAGGCGGGAAGGCAGCGCGCATTTATTTATTTAACACTTATTTATATACCGCATCTTCCAGCGATCAGTTGCGGTGTACATTTAACAACAATTAACAATGCAGAGCTTGTTTTACATAGAACAGTTATAACTTTTTACAATGAACATCTTAACTTGAACAACAAAGTGTATGTAAAAACTATGCGGAATAGTTCAATGAATCAACTAACACAGATTGTGTAACAATTTAAACTGTAGTACTGTTTCTAACTCAATTTTAACTATATACAAGTGGGGTATTGATGCATTGGAATGGAAAGATTATTCATTTAAGTTGTACGTATTATTGTAATAGGGAGTATAATCTTGATTTTAGACAGGTTCTTGTTTAGCCTTTATCTAAGTTGATTGGAAGGTTTTCTATGGTATTATAGTGTTTAGTGAATAGGTAGGTTTTCAATTTTTTTCTGAATTCTGTTATCTCTGTTAGTGATCGCAAGTCCTCTGGTAAAGAGTTCCAGACTGTTGGGGCTACGTGGGAAAAGGCTCTTTTATTTGTTAATTTGTGAGTTCTTATATATTCTTTTGGCATCTTAAGTTTATTTGATTGTCCTTTTCTATAAGTAGGCTTAGGTGGTTCTTTGCTTATTAGATTACAGAGTGTCTTCGGGGCCATATCTTTTAGGGCTTTGAATGTAGTTATAATTGTTTTGTATGTTATCCTGCTTTGTATTGGTAACCAGTGAAGGGATGCTAGTATCGGTGTAATGTGTTGGAGTGAATTTATCTTTAATATGATTCTGGCTGTAGCATTTTGCGCGAGTTGGATCCTTTTGATGTTTTGTTTTGAAATGCCTATAAGTACTAAGTTGGCGAAATCGAAGTGTGGAGTTATGGTAGCCTGTGTTATATTGATAAAATCTTGTATAAATACAAGGGGGCGTAATTGTTTGAGGATTTTAAGTTTGAAGTAGATTTTCTTCAAGGTATTTCTGATGTGCGTTTCCATGGTAAGTTGTGTGTCTAAAATGACACCTAGATATCTTATTTCATTTTTTATTTTAATTTCTTGGTTCTGTAGTATTATGTGAGTTGGCGGGGTGAACGTTTGGTTTTTTGTTACGATTAAGACTTGCGCTGTGGGAGGCCCCAAAAGCTTTCCTTTCTGGGAAGCTTTCCCGCGCAGGCTCCGTCGGTACTGACGTACACATATGTGAGGACTCATTCCTGCTTGTTCCTGGAGATCGCTCCCCAGCGTCCAAAAGGAAAGCTTTTGGGAGCATCCCACAGCGCCTGCGCGCTGCCTTCCCGCCTTTCCTAACCGTCTCTCTCCAGTTCGAGTTTTAAGCTGAGAAAAAGAGAGAGAGAAAGGAAAGGAAAGATAGATAGAGAGATACAACTCCTAGGGGAGGTGGGTGGGTTGTGAAGACTTATTCCTGCTGTTCCCAGAGATCACCTGTTACAGGTAAATAACTGTGCTATCTCCAGGAACAAGCAGGAATGAGTCTTCACATATGGGGACTCCCCAGCTAGAGATGCCAGGGAGATCCCAAAGGTTGTGAGTCCCTGATAAGGGCTCCACCTCACCCCCATGGATCTCGGACATCCAACCAGGGATGGGGGGTAGGAGCTGATTAGGTATGGAACAGGTGTTTGAGAACAGCCTGACCAAACAAGGCATCCCGGCAGGAGTCCTTGTCCAAGCAGTAATGGGCTGTAAAGGTATGAACCGAGGCCCAGGTGGCCACTCGACATATTTGGTCGATGGACACAGTTTAGATGAGCCATAGAGGCTGCCATGGCCCGCACATTGTGAGCTGTGACATGGCCTTCCAGAGAAAGGTTCTTACTCTGGTAGGCGAAGGAAATACACTGACCAATCCAATTGGACAGAGTTCTCTTAGAGACTGGAAGTCCTAAATGAGAGGGATCAAAAGCAACAAATAGTTGAGAGGACTTTCTATGTTGCTGTGTCCTTTGTAAGTAAAAAGCAGTGCTCTCTTACAATCCAGGGTATGAAGATTCCTCTCTGCAGTTGATGCATGAGGTCCTGGAAAAAAGAAAGGTAAATACACCTCCTGGTTCAGATGAAAAGGTGAGACCACTTTAGGCATAAAGTGTGGATTAGTCCTGAGGACTACCTTGTCATGATGGAACCTTGTATAAGGAGGATTAGCCACCAAGGCTTGCAGCTCACTGATACGGCGAGCTGAGGTGACTGCAATGAGAAAAATAACCTTCCAGGAAAGGAATTTCAAGGAGGTAGTGGCTAAGGGTTCAAAGGGTGGCTTTATAAGCTGGCCAAGAACCAAATTCAAATCCCATGCCACTGGAGGTGGTCTAATGGGAGGTTTAGTTAAAAGAAGGCCTCTCATGAATCTTGCAATAGGAGGATGAGAGGAAATAGGCTGTCCATTGAGAGGCTTAAGGGATGCTGCAATAGCACTCAAATGGACTCTTACTGAATTTGTTTTAAGGCCTGCATGGGATAAATGCAGCAAATACTCTAGTAAAGAATTCAGAGGTATTGCAAGAGGGTTAAGACCCTTCTCTGCACACCAAATGGTAAATCTTTTCCATTTAAAAGCATAGGAACGTCTAGTGGAAGGCTTTCTGGAAGCATGAAGGATATCCTTCACTTGCTGAGAAAGATGCAAATCTTGAAGGTCTAAGGCCTTCAGCAACCAGTTTCTGAGGTGAAGAGACTGGGGATTTGGGTGCCACAACGTTCCCTCCTCCTGGGACAGGAGGTCTGGAGCAGATCCCAAGTCCAGGGAGGGAGCTTGAGAGAGATGCAGAAGTAGAGGGTACCACACTTTGCGTGGCCAATGTGGTGCTATGAGGATGATAGACCCCTTGTCTCTCTGAAGTTTGAAGAGTATCTTGGGAATTAGGGGAATGGGTGGAAAGGCATAGAGGAAGTCTTGCCCCCAATGAAGGAGGAAGGCATCCCTGGCCTGAACTCCCTGACACGGAATCCTGGAACAGAACCGGGGAAGTTTGGCATTCCACGGACTTGCAAAGAGGTCTATGTCCGGGGTTCCCCAAATTCGGAAGATCCTGGCTATCTGGTCCCCATGGAAATGTACCATTCGTGTGGAAGCAGAACTCGACTGAGTGAGTCTGCCCAAGAGTTTTGAACCCCTGGAAGATACACTGCCAAGAGATGAATTTGATGCTCTCTGGCGAAGGCCCACAATCTCAGAGCTTCGTTGCAAAGCGACAGAGAGCCAGTCCTGCCCTGCTTGTTCACGTAGAACATGGCTACTTGGTTGTCCATGTGGATGAGGACTGTCTTGTAGCTGAGCAGGGTGTGGAAGACTCTGAGAGCTAGAAAAATTGCTCTGAGCTCTAAGAGGTTGATATGTAGAGGTGTCTCCTGTAAAGACCAGATGCCTTGAGTGGAGAGATCTTGAAGATGAGCTCCCCAACCTCTTGGAGAGGCATCTGTTGTAAGGGTTGCTTGGGGTAACACCTGTTGAAAGGGGGAACCCAGCAACAGATTTTGAGTGGACTTCCACCAGTGAAGGGATCAAAAGAGGCGACTGGAGGTTGCTATTTTGTCTGACAGGCAACCTGATACCTGGGTCCATTGGGTGGACAGAGTCCACTGAGCTGCCCTCATGTGAGGGCGAGCGTAAGGAACCACATGCACAGTGGATGCCATGTGGCCTAACAGCTTAACATCTCTCGAGCAGTTAAATGGGATTTTAACTGAATTTGTGAGGCTAACTGCACCAAGCGTAGGCAACGGGCCTGGGGAAGATAGGCCCTTGCAGTTGTGGTATCCAGCAAGGCCCCTATGAACTCTAGAGACTGAGTAGGGGAGAGATGGGATTTTGGAATGTTTATTACAAGTCCCAGATACTGAAGGATACGCCTTGTACAGGTTAGAGAAGTCTGGGACTCTGACTGGGATGGAGCTCGGATGAGCCAGTCGTCCAGATATGGGAATACAAATATCCCTAGAGTGCGTAGAAATGCAGCTACTACTGCCATGCATTTTGTGAACACCCTTGGTGCAGAGGCCAGACCGAAAGGAAGCACACTGTATTGGTAGTGCTTCCCTTGATAAAGGAACCGAAGGAACTTTCTGTGTGTTGGATGGATGAGGACATGGGTGTACGCATCCTTGAGGTCTAGAGAGCAAAGCCAATCCTGACTCTGAAGGTATGGAAGGAGAGTACCAAGAGAAATCATCTTGAATTTCTCCTTGCATAGAAACTTGTTCAATTCTCTGAGATCTAATATGGGTCTGTAGCCCCCTGTTTTCTTTGGGATAAGAAAGTAGGGGGAGTAGAACCCTAAGCCCTGTTGAAGAAGGGGTACTTCTTCTATTGCCCCTTGGGCAAGAAGGGTAGCAATCTCCTGACCCAGAAGGTCGAGGAGAGATGTCTGAGAATTGAACTGTCTCACCATGGTGTGAGGAGGAAAGGTTAAGAAATGAAGCTTGTACCCCCTCCCTTATGATGGAGGGGGTCCATTGTGCTGCTGTGATTTGTTCCCACCTGGGAGCAAAGTAAGCCAACCTTCCTGGAATGGTGAGAGGCTCTGGATGTTCTAGAGCCAGAAAGGCTAAGTTCTCTAGTTGTAAGTCAAAGGCCCTGAGGAGGCTGAGGCTGTTGGGCCGTAGCAGTCCTAGCAGCCTTAGGCTTGGCCTGTTTCGGTTGTTGCTGTCTCTTTGTAGCAAAACGACCTACAGAAGATGACTGCTGGCCATAAGCAGAATAATATTTCCCTTTTTTGGGAAAAACACCCTTTTTGAACAACCTTTTCTTAAAAGGAGCAGAAGTAAACTTTGAAAGTCTATCTAAAGCAGAATTTTCAGCATCCATCTGGGTGGCCTTTGCTTGCCAATCTTTGCCAAAAAGGTTTTCACCTGTACAAGGAAGGTTTCCTAGTCCATCTTGAACCCAGGGTTCCAAATCAGAAGCTTGTAACCAAGCAACTCTGCGTGTACCTATGGCAATGGCCGAGGCTCTGCTGGCACCTTCAAAAGAGTCAAAGGCTGCACGGTTGGAAAACTTGGAAATATCCTGGGCATGTTTGAGCCAGGTGAGGAACTCTTCCCTTTTATCTTCTGAAATAAAAGGAGATAAAGTTTGCAGGTGATCTGTAACTTCTTTTAGGAACATCCCCATATAGAGACTATAGGAGTTGATTCTGGCAATAAGCATACTGGCCTGGAAAATTCTCCTGCCAAAGGCATCTAAGGTTCTGCATGCTCTTCCTGGAGGAGCAGAAGAGTGCCTTTTTGTACTCTTTATCTTCTTCATAGCAGACTCCACCACAATGGAGTGGTGAGGAAGCTGAGTCTTATGGAAGCCAGGACAAGGAGGAACACAATACATGCTGTCCAACCTGCGAGAATGAGGGGAAGTGGTGAGAGGAATCTCCCATATGCCCAACATGTGATCATAAAGAATCTCATGTATTGGTAAAGTGGCTGCCTCTTTAGGAGCCTTAGGATATTGTAAAATATCTAATTTTTTGGCTATAGGCTCTGTCTCAGGGGCCACTGAGATGGAAAGGCCCCTGGCCACTCCCTAATGAAGTCTTGAAAAGACAAGTCCTCTGGAGGAGACATTCTCCTTTTGGGAGAAGAAGGCTCCTGAGGATGGATCACCGATGCTTCGACAGAGACCTCTGATTCATCAGAGTCTTCAGAGGAATCGAAGTATCGCCTGTCTGGATGCTCCTGCAGAGCCCGATACGCGTACCGGGTGGTATCGACATCGGGAGTGATCGGTACCGATTCGGTACCGATGGGCATCACAGAACAGTGTACCGCTGCAGTCGACACCGAAGAGGATGTCGATGCAATCGGTACCGGTGCCGGAGTCGGTACCGGCAACGGAGTTTGTTGCGGTACCGAAGGCGTCGCAGCTTGTATGAATGCCGTGATGGCACGCTGCATGATCAGGATATTCTGATACATCGACACAACCAATGTCTGGATGTCGGTACCAGTGGAAACCACTGGTACCCCAGAACATGGGAACAGGTGATCGGTCGAGGCCGTGCCATCGATGTCAACCTGTGACCCCATAGATAAAGCTTCGGAAGCCGGAGCCTCCCGCCGGGGTAATTTTGCCGGTGCGGATTCCTCGAGGGCAAGCCCGGAGGCATCTCGATACTTAGAGGGAGATTTACCCTTCGAGGACCGGCTGGACTTAAGTTTGGTTACCTGAGATCCATGTGAGGAAGAAGCAGCCCTGGAAGACGTCGATGCTACCGAAGCTGCATCAGAGGGAAACAGGGTACTGAGCTTGGCTGCTCGATTCTGTAGACCTCTTTTAGACATCATGGAACAGGACTCACAATCCGTAATGGAGCGGTCAGGACCTAAACATTTTAGACACCATTCATGGGTGTCTGACAGAAATAGTGCCACTGCACTTCGTGCATTTTTTAAACCCAGAGGCGGGCTTTTCCATGAGGAAAAATTTCCTAGGCCTAAGGCCAAAGAAGAAAATGCACTGGAGAAAAACAGTAGTTTTCTTTATTTATTTATTTAAAAAAAAAAAAAGACCGGCAGTACCGGTCTAGCGTCGAGAAGGCAGACGCGCGACCAAAGAAATAAAATAAAAAAAGAAATTCTTCAGCGGTGACAGGAACACGACCTGCTGGCTCCGCGGAAAAGAAGAACTGGAGAGAGACGGTTAGGAAAGGCGGGAAGGCAGCGCGCAGGCGCTGTGGGATGCTCCCAAAAGCTTTCCTTTTGGACGCTGGGGAGCGTTCCCGCGCAGGCTCCGTCGGTACCGACGATACCCATATGTGAAGACTCATTCCTGCTTGTTCCTGGAGATAACTTTTTTCCCCTAGGGGGATAAAGCTTTTTAGATGTTTTATTAGCTGGGATAGAGGAAGGTTTTGACAATCCTCTGAAAGTAATATCAGTGTTTAACTGGTTAGCTTGAAATAAAGCATCCTTGTTAAAGCGATTTTCACCAGTACAAGGAGTATTCCCCAGCCTTTCTTGTACCCATGTGTCCAAGTCTGAAGCTTGGAGCCAGGCCATGCGTCGTGCTCCTATGGCTATAGCAGAAGTTCTGCTAATAGACTCAAAACAGTCCAGGGAAGCATGATTAAAGAACCTAGAGATATTTTGAGCATGACGGACTAGTAAGAAATAGTCTGCTTTTTTATGCTCTTGAAAAGAAGGGTTCAAAAGCTTTAAGCTGTTTGTAACCTCTTCAAGAGATAATCCCATATAGAAAATATATGAGATTATTCTTGCTGAAAGCATGGATGCCTGGAAGCATCGACGCCCAAACGCATCTAAAGTTCTAAACTCACGACCTGGCAGATAAGAAGAGTGCTTTTTTGCACTCTTAATACGCCTCATTGCTGATTCCACAACAATAGAATGATGAGGAAGTTGAGTCTTTTGAAAACCTGGAGAAGGTGGCACCTTGTAAATGGAGTCAAGTGTCTTGGAATGTGGTGATACCGTTTCCCACATTCTTAAAAGGAGATCTTGTAAGATCTGATGCAAAGGAAGCATGACCACCTTCTTTGGAATACAGGCGGATTGCAGGGTCTCTGAATCCCCTGGCAAGGACTCTTTACCAGGTATAGAAATGGCAAGTAACTTTGCCATATCAAGCAAAAAAGCTTGAAAAGAAATCTCCCCTGAGGAGGATCCTCTAAAATGAGGGGTAAAGGCTAGATTTGTGGAAAAATCAGCCTTGGTACCAATGGATTCATCGCAGTCATCGGAATCGGAAGACTTGAAAGGATGAAGCATCGGATTTTCTTTAAAGCGATGTCTTCGATACCGAGACGAGTCGGTACCGAATCCTCCATGCTAGAAATAGATTCCAGGCTCGGCATCGAAGGAAGCGAGTCTGTCGAAGCAAGCATGGACGGTACCGACACCGATGTCGATACCGGTACCGGTACCAAAGCCGATACCGATACCGAAGCCGATACCGATACATGAGGAACGGTCTGCAGCAACTCCAGCAATACCGAGGTAACCGAGAGCGCTAGACTGCGATCATCGGTGAGGAGTATTTCATCCATCAGCATAGCCGATGCCGGGGTGTCAGTACTGCCCGAAGCGGCCACAACCACCGAGCATGGCCCAGGTATGTTCTCCGAGGTAGGAACCCCAGGAACAACTGAAACCCCGTTAATGCTTTGGAGCCCGAAGACTCCCGCCGGGGCTTTATTGCCAAGATGTCCTCGAGGGCAAAGCTGGAGCCATCTTGATACTGGAAAGGAGATCTACCACTCGAGGACTGGCTAGTCTTTAAAGACTTTTGTTTGGTTACCTGATCCTGTGGAGATATTCTAGCTGGTGACATCGAGAGCGATATGAACCGGGTATCGAGTTGTGCTGGCTTCTGAAGATTTCTTCTGTTTGAAGTCCAGCAGGAAAGACACTCCAGTGAGCAGTGGTCAGGACCCAAACATTTAAGACACCAAGAATGGGTGTCTGAAAAAATATTTGTAACGCCTCACTTAGAACATTTTTTAAGGATAGTGGCTGGCTTTTCCATAACGGAAAAAATAGAGGCCCAGTGGCCTAGCAAACCGTCAGACACTTAAAAGGGAAAAAATTTCTGAAAAAAGAAGAAAGAAAAGCACCGGCGACCACAAAAAACGAAGAATAAAAAGAACAATTTTCTGCGGTGATAGGAATACGCCCTGCCGGCTCCTCGGAAAACTGATGAGGGAAGTAAATGGGTGGGAAGGCAACGCGCATGCGAGTGGGATACTCCCAAAAGCTTTCTTTCCTGGACGCTGGGGAGCGTTCCCGCACAGGCTCCGTCGGTATCGACATACCCATATGTGAAGACTCATTCCTGCTTGTTCCTGGAGATATATATTTATTTATTTTTTATTTTTTATTTACATTCTCTTATATACCGCGCTATTCTGCATCAGTGCGGTTTACATTGAACAAACTGAAATTACATTGAACAGGGCATTATAACTTGGAGATAACTATTTTACAGGGAACATGGGCTATGGAGGGTTAAGTGGCTTGCCCAAGACCACAAAGAGCACCTGTGGGACTAGAAACCCCAGTCCTTCCAGCCCAAGGTTACTGTCCTCTAGTGGGATTTGAACCCCCGACCTTCTGGCCTACACACATACACACATACACATACATATACATACATACACACACACACACACATACACACACACATACACACATACACACACACACACATACACACACATACACATACATACTGTCGTGACCCCCTGCCTGGGCCAGTGGCTCACAGGCAAAGGGCTGCCATATTTGTCCTTAAATAAAGCTATTTTTGTCTCCAGCAAGGAATCCTGGGACTTGTAGTTCTTTTTTCATTAAAGACAAAGTAGTGTGTGACCACTGGGGGTTTTTTAAGGCAAAAACAAGAAATTTATTTTTGGGTTCTTTCCACGCATTAAATTCAATGACAACGCAGGCAAAAGGATTATTATCCAAAACAGAAAAACTTAAAGGAACAAAAGTACACGTGAAGTTAAAGAACTGAAATACTTCTTTAAACACGGCAGCTGTTTTCAGTACACGTCTCAGCACCTGTTCATTCAAACAGCATAGTTAAATTCTGATCATTTTCCAATAATGCTGCTTTAATTCAAACTCTGTTCTTAGCAAAGTTCTTTAGCTTAAAGAAACACTTAGCACTTTCCTGGCTAAGGAAAAATTGCTCTTCAAAAGTTCTTTTTACAGTCCTTTCTAGCAGCTTTCAATTTCCCTCATACATAAAGAACAATCCATCGGTGATTCGTCATACTCTGAATCTGACTCAAGAGTGTCAATTTGCATACCTTCCTGTTCTGCAAATTGCTTATCTCTTTCAGGATTTTCAATGTTTTCCAACTTACTATTCTGTAGAAAGTTCAAAAGTCCTTTCCAGAACTGCTCTCCCTGGTAGCATTGGCTGTATCAGGAGCGTGGGGCTTCTTTCCCTGGAACAAAAGCTTAACTGCTTCACCTGTGTTCAGCTTTACATCTCTGCCTTTGGCTGGGTCTTGGTTACGTTCTTTTGTAACAGCTTTCACTCCCTTCTGGCAGCTTGGGTTTTCTGAACTGTCTCTTGCCCACACTGCACTGCACTTTGTTCCAGCTCTTCAGCAACCTCCCCAGCTATACATCTTCTGGTCTCTGGCTCAAGCGTACCTTCCACACAAGGGTTGCTTCCTTTGCTGTTGGAACTGCTTCTCCCACGTGGAGTTAAACTTCCCCCATCTCCTTGCTCCTTCCTGTTGCTGCTCCTCTCTTCTTCCTTCATCATTCCTCCCCCTCTCTGCACTGAAGCAGGTTTAAAAAGCTGCTTCCAAGCTACCACACCCTTATCTCTGCACAGGTGGTTGTCATTAGAGTCCAAGCCTGCACTCATGTTGGGGCTTGGGCGTGGCTTAGCCTCAGCAAGTACGTGTTTCTTTTGCTTGGCTGTAGCTTTAGCCCTCTGAAAAGCTTGCCTGTCTCTTGTCTTAAAGACACAGTCACTATTATCCTCTGTTTGCATCGGCTCAGCACAGCTCTCATTGTCACAATACACATACACATACATATAACAGAAACATGATGACAGAAAAAGACCACATGGCCTGTCTAGTCTGTCCTTCCATATCAACAACTACAACAGTCCACTTTTTACCTTTAGAGATCCTCTGTGTTGGTCCAAAGCTTTTTTGAATTCAGTTACTGTCCTCATCTCTACCACCTCCAATGGGAGACTATTCCACGGATCCACCACTCTTTCCGTAAAGAAATATTTCCGCATATCACTCCAGAATCTATCTCCCCTCACCCTCATCCCATGTCCCCTCGTAGCAGAACTTGCTTTCAATTGAAAGAGGCTCTCTCCCTGAACATTTATGCCACGGAGGTATTTAAACATCTCAATCATATCACCTCTATCCCGCCTTTCCTCTAAGGTGTACATATTAAGATCCTTAAGTCTGTCCTCATATGCTTTATAATGAAGCCCACTAATCATTTTAGTAGCCACCCTCTGCACCGACTCCATCCTGTTCACATCCTTTTGAAGGTGCGGTCTCCAGAATTGCACACTATACTCCAAATGAGGTCGCACCAAAGACTTATACAGAGGCATTATCACCTCCTTTTTTCTGCTAGCCATTCCTCTCCGTATGCACCCAAGCATCCTTCTAGCTTTTGCCGTCGCCTTTTCTACCTGTTTAGCTACTTTAAGATTATCAGACACAACCACGCCTAGGTCCCGCTCTTCTTTAGTGGACAAAAGTACTTCACCTCCTATACTGTATTGCTCCCTTGGATTGCTGCAGCCCAAATGCATGACCTTACATTTTTTAACATTAAATCCCAGCTGCCAAATTCTAGACCATTCTTCAAGCTTAACTAGATCCCTCCTCATGTTATCTACACCTTCCTGGGTGTCTACTCTATTGCAGATTTTGGTATCATCTGCAAAGAGGCAAACCTTACCCGACAGCCCTTCCGCTATATCACTAACAAAGATGTTAAAAAGAATCGGACCAAGGACAGATCCCTGGGGCACACCACTGGTAACATCCTTCTCCTCAGAGTGAGCTCCATTTATTTGTACTCTTTGTCGCCTCCCACCCAACCAATTTCTAACCCAAGCAGTAACTTTAGGGTCCATCCCTAGGGTGCTCAGTTTGTTTATAAGTCGCCTGTGAGGAACAGTGTCAAAGGCTTTACTGAAATCTAAATACAACACATTTAGAGCTCTCCCTCGGTCCAACTCCCTGGTCACCCAGTCAAAGAAATCAATCAGATTTGTCTGACAAGAACTGCCTCTGGTGAATCCATGCTGCCTCGGATCCTGTAATCCGCTGGACTCCAGAAACCTCACTATTTTCTCTTTCAGCAGCGTTTCCAATAATTTACTCACCACCGAAATTAAACTAACCGGCCTGTAGTTTTCAACCACATCCTTACTTCCGCTTTTGTGTAAAGGCACCACATGAGCCTCTCTCCAGTCCTTTAGCACCACTCCCGACTCCGAGGCATTGAAAAGGTCAGTCAGTGGAGTTGCTAGAACGTCCCCAAGTTCCCTCAGTATTCTAGGGTGTATCCCATCCGGTCCCATCGCTTTGTCTACTTTAAGTTGAGCTAGTTTCTCATGAACACAGTCTTCTGAAAATTGTTCAAGATGTCCCTCGCTTCTGTTCCTATTTGTGGGTGTTTTCTGAGGTCCTGCTCCTGGTTCTTCATCTGTGAACACAGAACAAAAATATTTGTTAAGCAATTCCGCTTTATCCATATCAGCTTCTACATATTCCCCCCCCCCCTGCACCCTTGAGTCTGACAATACCACTTTTGCCCTTCCTCTTCTCACTAATATATCTGAAAAATGTCTTATCCCCCCATTTTATTGCATTGGCTATTTCCTCCTCCTTTTGAATCTTTGCCTTCTTGACTACTTTGCTAGCTTCTCTAAGTTTTTCCAAATACAGATGCCTGTCTTCCTCTCTCTGATCTCTTGTATTTCATGAAAGCCTCCCTCTTTTTCTTCACTTTTTCAGCTACTTCCTTCGAAAACCATAGCAGTCTCCTGTTCCTTTTGCCTTTATTTACCATTTTAACAAAAAGGTTGGTTGCCCTTAAAACACCCCCTTTCAGTTTTGCCCACTGTTTTTCTACATCCCCCAGCTGTTCCCATCCCACTAACGACTCCCTGAGGTATTGGCCCATCTTCGCAAAGTTAGTCTTCCTAAAGTCTAAGATCCTCACCTTGGAATGGATTCTAACAGCCCTAGTCCTAATACCGAACCACACCATCTGGTGATCACTGGATACAAAATGATCTCCCACTACAACATCAGAAACACTTTCACCATTGGTAAGCACCAAGTCTAGTATGGTCCCTTCACGTGTGGGGTCTGTTACCAATTGCCTGAATAGTTCTCCTTGTAGAGAATCCAGGATCTCCTTACTTCTAGATGCTACTGCAGCAGGAATGTGCCAATCAACATCTGGCATATTGAAATCTCCTATCAGTAGCACTTCCCCTTTCCTAGCAATGCTGCATATGTCTTCAATTAACTCTCTGTCCACCTCTTCCTCTTGTGAGGAGGTCTGTATATCACACCAATGCAAATAGATTTCTCTTTCCCTCTTTCTAGTTTAACCCACAATGCCTCCTCTCTCCCTTTTAAGCTCTGTAATTCCAAAGCTTTAATAGTAGTTTTTACATATAGTGCCACTCCTCCTCCCCCTTCTTCCTAACCTGTCCTTTCTGAATAAAGTATAGCCAGGTATAGTTAAATTCCAATCATGGTTTTCTGTGAACCATGTTTCTGTAACTGCCACTAAATCCAAGTCAGCCACTCCCACCAAAGCTTCAACATCAGGGATCTTATACACACTGCTTTCCATGTTACCGCTGTTACCCATTTCCATAAAGGTATTTAACGTATCACCTACCTGGGGGCTTTCACTTACCTGGGGGCTTTCTTCACCCATCCCCAACGAATCTAGTTTAAAGCCCTCTTCAGTAGATTAGCCAGTCTACTACCGAAGATGTGTTGACCTTTCTTGGACAGATGGATGCCATCTCTGCTCTGCAACCCTAGGAACAGCATATATAAAGAGAGACTCACTTAACAAGAAGGGGTAAGACCTGCTTGAAAGTAAGGATAGAGAACTCCTTACTGGTTATACGTGGAAGAACCATGAAGAAGGTAACATGGAAACAAGTGGAATTTTCCTAGTCAGAAGGATAAGTCTAGATCTCTTTAAAATTCTAGACTTTAAATAACCAGAAATGGAGATCTACGTGAAGGGGTGCAGAGAAAACCTTAGTCTTAAGACGAGAAGTCTGGATCCTTCTATAACTTCAGTGTGGAGAAAAAAAAGACGCAATAAAAGGGAATACCATATTTGCCCATCTATGAGGACAATATGAGTATAATGCATTCTTTGTTCAGCATAAGCTCCAATGAAGTACTGGGAATTAGAAGGAAAACACTAGACAAGGACAGACTGCAGTGAAAAGAAATGCATCCCTGTTGGAGAAGTTCCATCGACTGGGTCAGTGTCACGTCAGGACATGCTAGAGAGATAAAGTTCCTAGATGAAATAAATGACTGCTTCTTGGAGCAGCTGGTTCATGAACCGACCAGAGGGGAAGCCATATTAGACCTAGTCCTTAGTGGAACACCAGATCTAGTGCAAGAGATAAGATTGTTGGGGCCACTTGGCAATAGTGATCATAGCATGATCACCTTTGATTTAATTAGTGGAGGAGGGATAATAAGGAAATCCACAGTACTACCTTTTAACTTTCGAAAGGGAGACTATGATAAAATGAGGAAAACAGTTAAGAAAAAACTAAAAGGAGCAGTTGCAAAGGTTAAAGACATACATCAGGCTTGGCTGTTGTTGAAAAATACTATCTTGGAAGCCCAGACCAGCTGTATTCCACGCTTTAAGAAAAGCGGAAGGAAGTCCAAAAAACTGCCAGCATGGTTTAAAGGTGAGGTCAGAGAGGCTGTTGCCAAAAAAGCATCTTTCAGGAAATGGAAAAAAGAGCCAAACGACGAAACCTGGAAACAGCACAAGCACTGGCAAGTCAAATGCAAGGCATTGATAAGGCAGGCAAAGGGAGAATTTGAGAAGAAGCTTGCTGCGGAAGCAAAAACGTGAAGTAAAGACCTTTTCAAGTACATTCGTAGCAAAAAACCTGTGAGTCAGTTGGTCCATTAGATGATAAAGGGGTTAAAGGAGCACTAAGAGGCGACAAGGCGATAGAGGAGAGACTGAATGAATTCTTTGCTTCGGTCTTTACTGAGGAAGATGTAGGGATGTTACCCATGACTGAAGTGGTATTTAAAGGTGCGGAAGAATTGAAGGAAATATCGATACATCGGGAAGATTTATTACAACTATTAGATAAACTGAAGAGTAGCAAATCACCTGGGCCAGATGGTATACATCCAAGGGTGTTGAAAGAACTGAAATATGAGATTGCAGACCTGCTATTAGTAATCTGTGAACTATCATTAAAATCATCTCTAATACCTGAAGATTGGAGGATCGCCAATGTAACACCAATTTTTAAAAAGGGATCCGGGGTGATCCAGGAAACTACAGACCAGTGAGCCTCACGTCAGTACCGGGAAAAATGGTAGAAACCATCATAAAGAATAAAATTACTCAGCATGTAGATAGTCATGACCTAATGGGAGACAGCCAACATGGCTTTAGACAAGGAAGATCTTGTCTTACTTATCTGTTATGTTTTTTTGAAGGAGTGAATAATCAGGTGGACAAAGGTGAGTCGGTTGATATTGTGTATCTGGACTTTCAGAAAGCCTTTGACAAGGTCCCTCATGAGAGACTTTTGGCAAAACTAAAGAGTCATGGGATAGGAGGCAGTGTACTATTGTGGATCAGGAACTGGTTAAAAGATAGAAAGCAGAGGGTAGGGCTAAATGGCCAATTTTCCCAATGGAGAAAGGTGAATAGTGGTGTACCCCAGGGATCTGTGCTGGGTCCGCTGCTTTTTGACATATTCATAAATGACCTGGAAAGTGGAATAATGAGTGAGGTTATCAAATTTGCAGATGACACAAAACTATTTAAAGTTGTTAAAACCCAAGAGAATTGTGGAAAATTGCAAGAGGATCTTGATAAATTGGAAGACGGCATCAAAATGGCAGATGAAATTTAATGTGGACAAGTGCAAGGTTATGCACCTAGAGAAGAACAACCCAAACTATGGTTACACGATGCAAGGTTCCACATTAGGAACTACCACCCAGGAAAAAGATTTAGGCGTCATTGTGGATACCACGTTAAAACCCTCGGCCCAGTGTGCAGCAGCGGCCAAGAGAGCAAATAGAATGCTAGGTATGATAAGGAAAGGAATGGAAAATAAAAGATTATAATGCCTCTATATCGTTCCATGGTGAGACCGCACCTTGAATATTGTGTGCAATTCTGGTCGCCGTATCTTAAAAAGGATATAGCGATTTTAGAAAAGGTTCAGAGAAGAGCCACCAAAATGGTAAAGGGGATGGAAGGATACTCCTATGAAGAAAGGCTAAAAAGGTTAGGGCTCTTTAACCTGGAAAAGAGACGGCTGAGGGGAGATATGATAGAAGTCTATAAATTAATGAACGGAGTGGAACGGGTAAACATAGATCGATTGTTTACCTTATCAGAATATAGAAAGACTAGGGGACATGCAATGAAGCTACAGGGTAAACTATTTAAGACTAATAAAATAAAATATTTTTTCACTCAACATGTAATCAAACTCTGGAATTTGTTACCGGAGGATGTAGTAAAGGCTGTTAGTGTAGCTGGGTTTAAAAAAGGTTTGGACAAGTTCCTGGAGGAAAGGTCCATAAACCATTATTAAGAAGGGACCCAGGATATCAATGCTTGAACCAATACAAGTATTGTGGAACCTGTGTCCCTTGGAGAAACTGCTAGGTACATATGACCTAGATTGGCCACTGCTGAAAACAGAATACTGGGCTTGATGGACCTTGGTCTGACCCAGTATGGCATATCTTATGTTCTTATGTTCCACTGGAGATGTGGAACAACTCAGGGAATTAAGCAATTCTTTATGCTTTCACGTGATCTAAGCCCTGGTTCATTTTCCCTAAAAGGAAATTTTAAGGAAGATGGTAAAAGTAGGAAAAAAACTGGTCATGCGGGAGCATGACTGGGCAAGCCTTTCAACCAACTGGAAGTTACCCACCAGGAATGGCTCTGACGCTCTCTGGCAAAGGCCCATAGTTGCAGAGCTTTTTGTAGAATTGCAGAGAGCATGTTGTAGGTTGCCCAGATGAGATCTGGTTGTCTAGTTACCAGTGTGCAACCTAATCTTTTCTGTGGGAGCCGAAGAATTGAAGATGGCTAAGAATAGCAGACAGGCTGGTTGCCTGCAACAATAAATTGTCCAAGTAGGTTTTGGAACCTCTCTTGGAATTATGTGTTAAGGCAGCAGAAAAGGATAGGTCCTATAGATTGGACAAGGACCGACAGACAGAATTAGAAATGACTAACTCTCAATTATGGTCTGATAAGCTGTCTTAAAAGAAATATTTGAAGAGATTGCAGAGGGGAGAAATTCTGTATGGAAATTTACTGGAGTAGGTATTGAGGACAATCCTATGGCTTAAAAGGTAAGCCCTCCAGTCAAATAATATCACTCTTAGATTGAAAATCTCAACTAAGAGGGATAGAAAGTAATACAGAGTTGGGAAGACTTACAATTTGGTAGTCCCTGAAAAGGATAAAGCTCCCCTGCAGTCAAAAGTATAAGATATCCTCGTACAGGACAACTGCCAAGGTGAAGGTTATACCATACCCTGTAAGTAGTTGTAACTCCTCTGTTTACTTTAAAAAGGAGAGGAGAATCTTGTTACCTGTAGGGCATGATTATCCTCAATAGCTCTAAGAGCTGAAAGGATGGATTGCCCTTAGTCCTCTACTTTAGGCATGAATCTCTTGCTAAGGCAGTGTATCACTGACCTCTCAATAAGGATGAGAAGAACTACAAACGCTTCTGTAGTTAAGAAGTAGTGGTTCTAAAACTCAACAGGAAAAAAGATTTAATGAAATAAAAAAATCAGAAACCCTGCGACTGCTGAGTTTGCTGAGCCTGTTGAGACTGGTTTTCTTAGCCTGGTATGATGTTGCCCTTCTTTGGAAAAATCTGCATGATGGGTAGAAGATTTATTTTATTTATTTATTACAGTTTTTTATATACCGCGCTATTTACAATCAGCGCGGTTCACAGATAACCAAAGACCAGAACAACAGGCTGCTCGGTTTTACATAAAACAGGACGATAAACTTGGATTCGATAAACTTGAATAATATGGGGGTAAAACTATATACATAGAATGTTGGTCTGTTAATTTTGATAACATGAAAGGGATTTATGAGATGTTGCTTGTGGGGTTGTGAAAGGAGGCAAAGTGGTTAATATTGAGGTGAATATTTTGAATTTATGTAGGGTAATAAATGTTGATTAGGTTATGCTTGAGGGGAAGCTTTATGTAGGGTAGTATTTGATGAATAAGTTATGCTTGAGGGCCTTTCTGAATTGGCATATGTTAGTTATGGCACGAATTTCGGGTGGTAGGGAGTTCCAGTGTTTTGGGGCACAGAACATGAAGGCTCTGTTCGCTGTTGATCGGCTACACGTTGTTATGATGAATAAAACTTTTTCCCCCTAGGGGAATAAAGTTTGTTAGGAGATTTTTTAGTAGCTGGGGTAGAGGAAAGTTTTGACAATCCTCTGAAAGCAACAATATCAGTGTTTAACTGAATAGCTTGAAATAAAGCATCCTTGTTAAAGAGATTTTCACCAGTACAAGGAGTATTTCCCAGCTTTTCTTGTACCCATTTGTCCAAGTCAATACATTCTGCTACTAGACTCAAAACAGTCCAGGGAGGCATGATTAAGGAATTTAGAGACATTTTGAGCATAACTAATATGGAAAAGTCTGCTCTTTTTATATGTTCTTGAAGAAAAGGGTTCAAAGACTAAGTTCTTTGTGACCTCTTCAAGAGATAATTCCATATAGAAAATATATGAGATAATTCTTGCTGAAAGCATGGATGCCTGGAAGCATCGACGTCCAAAGGCATCTAAAGTTCTAGACTCACGACCTAGCGGATAAGAAGAGTGCTTCTTTGTACTCTTAATATGCCTCATTGCTGATTCTACAACAATAGAACGATGAGGAAGTTGAGTCTTTTGAAAACCTGGAGAAGGTGGCACTTTGTACATGGAGTCAATGTCTTAGAACGTGGTGATACTGTTAAAGGAGTTTCCCACATCCTTAAAAGTAGATCTTGTAAGATCTGATGCAAAGGAAGCATGATCACCTCCTTTAGAATCCAGGGGGATTGCAGGATCTCTGAATCCCCTGGGAAGGATTCTTTACCAGGTATAGAAATGGCAAGTAACTTTGCCATATCAAGCAGAAAAGCTTGAAAAGAAATCTCCCCTGAGGAGGACCCTCTAAAATGAGGGGTAAAGGCTAGACTTGTTGAAGATTCAGCCTTGGTACCAATGGATTCATCCCAGTCATTGGGATCGGAAGACCTGAAAGGGTGAAGCATCAGATTTTCCTTAAAGCAATGTCTTCGGTACCCCCCCCCCAACCCGAGGTCGGTACCGAGACGAGTCAGTACCGAATCATCCATGCTAGTGATCGATTCCAGGCTCGGCATCGAAGGAAGCGAGTCTGTTGAAGTAAGCATGGACAGTACTGACACCGATGCCCATGTCGATACTGGTACCGGTACCGAAGCCAATACCGATACTGGAAGATCGGTCTGCAGCAACTCTAACAGTACCGAAGTAGCCGAGAGCGCTAGACTGCGATCATCGGTGAGGAGTGTTTCATCCATCACCATAGCCAATGCCGGGGTGTCGGTACCGCTCGAAGCGGCCACAACCACCGAGCATGGCCCAGGTATGTTCATCGAGGTAAGAACCCCGGGAACAACCTGAAGCCCCGTTAATGCTTTGGAGCCCGAAGACTCCCGCCGGGGCTTTATTGCCAATATGTCCTCAAGGGCAAGGCTAGAGCCAACTCGATACTGGGAAGGAGATCTACCACTCAAGGACTGGCTAGTCTTTACAGACTTTTGTTTGGTTACCTGATCCTGTAGAGATATTCTAGCTGGTGACATCGAGTGCGATGTGAACCAGGTATCGAGTTGTGCTCGATTCTGAAGACTTCTGTTTGAGCTCCAGCAGGAAAGACACTCCAGTGGGCAATGGTCAGGACCCAAACATTTTAGACACCAAGTATGGCTGTCTGAAAACATATCTGTACCGCCACACTTTCAGCATTTCTTAAAGGTAGTGGCTGGCTTTTCCATGATGGAAAGATAGAGGCCTAGTAAGTGTCAGACACTAAACAGGAAAATTTCTGAAGAAAAAGAAGAAATTCTTTAGAAAAAAGAAAGAAAAGCACCGGCAGTACCGATGGCGTCGTGGGAAGGCAGACGCGACCACAAAAAACTAAGAATAAAAAGAAGAATTTTCTGCGGTGACAGAAATACGTCCTGCCGGCTCCGCGGAAAGCGGAAAACGGAAAACTGATGAGGGGGAAGTGAATGGGTGGGAAGGCAGCGCGCATGCACGTGGGATGCTCCCAAAAGCTTTCTTTTTGGACGCTGGGGAGCGTTCCTGCGCAGGCTCCGTCGGTACCGACGTACCCATATGTGAAGACTCATTCCTGCTTGTTCCTGGAGATAACACACAACCAGAAAGGCCAAAGGAATAAAAATGCAGGAGTAAGGACAAAGCAAAAGGAGCTGAAGCAATCTTCTTCCAAGGCGGCAGACTTATTTATTTTTATTTTTTTTATTTACATTCTCTTATATACCGCACTATTCTGCATCAGTGTGGTTTACATTGAACAAACTGAAATTACATTGAACAGGGCATTATAACTTGGAGATAACTATTTTACAGGGAACATGGGCTATGGAGGGTTAAGTGGCTTGCCCAAGACCACAAGGAGCACCTGTGGGACTAGAAGCCCCAGTTGTTCACTGCAACTGCAACAGGAAGGAGTGCCTAAACACAGCCGTCTCCCCACTTAAGGGGACATCGGCAGAAACCTCCTATTACATGAAATCGCTTATTTTAGCATTTTTTTCTTCTGCTCTGCCTGCCAGCCGTTTTCCCCCTAAACAAGTATGAGGCATGGAAAGAGCTTACCTTGTCTTTAGATAAGCCATATCCATAAGATTTACCCCCAAAAATGTAATACTGCAACTCAGGGGGTAAAAAAAAGGGGGGAGGGGGCCTGGTACCACCAGGTTTGCACCCAGGGGCTTACTGTCAGCCATAGCTAACAAACCCACCCCTTCCTTATTAGTCTTCCAATCCAATTCAACTGCACAGGGATACACACCACCACCACCTGATGTTTTTGCTGCTTTTTCTGCTTTTTTTTAAATTTTGTGATGTTTCTTTGTTTCCTGAGGTAAAATGGCCGCTGGAGCGGAAATGGCTGCTGTTCCTGCCAAAACCGCAGAAGCTCAAACCGCAGTAGCTCCAGAGTGAGAAGAGTCTTGACCTGAAACGTTTGACACAGAATTCACGTCCCCGACATTTATAACTAGTGCTGCAGACTTTTCCTGCCTAACACAATGCCTGCAAAACTCTTCAGAGATCAAACCGCAGCTCTCCCCACACCCAGCACAGAGGAGTGGGGAGAGGCTTTAACATGCGCGGGGGGAAAAGAAATGGAGTACTTACCTCTCCTGAAGCTCTGCAAACAAACTGCAAAACAGCTCAAAACTGCCATTTTCTATATTTCTGAAGCACTGCTGATAACATCGGGCTTTTAGTTTCAATTTTTTTTTTTTTTTAAAGGCACAGTACCAACAACCACCAGCCCAGCGAAATAAAGGGAGGAAATAGGAAAAGCCAGCAGAGTCTCCCCAGAGGAGTGCTGGACAAGCCAGCTGGGGGGGGGGGGGGGGGAAGGGACCTGGACCACCAGGTATTTAACCCATGGGCTGCACCTGACCCATCCAAGGGTCTCTGTGCTTAACAGGCAGACCCTGCAGCTGCCAGCCCTCACTAGTAAAAAGCTCCCCCACGGCTATTACCCAGCCTACCAGCTCGTGAATTCTGTTCAGCCTTTAAGAAACTTCCCTTTCCTTCTTTGTGTGCGCCTATTTTTTTTTGGGGGGGTGGGAGTTAATAGGCCACAGAAAAATACCATCCAGTGGAGTTCTGCCACAGAGAAGCTCTCCCCAGCCGCTGGGAACCAAGGTACTGATCTCTGGAGCCTATGGAGGGTACTCTTGTACTATGACATAAGAAATCTGACATGCTCGATTCCCAGCTGCTGGTGGAGGCTGATAAATAAAATGTGGGTTATTTTATTAAAATTTTTATACCGCGATTTCCAGACAATCAAACGCAGTTTACAAGAAACAATTTGAGTAATAAAGAACAGTTTTGTACTCATTTACAATGAACAATGTAGAACTATTTACAGTGGTATAATATGCAATTAACTAAATACATATATGGTATGATAGACATTTAACCATATACATGAACAAGTTTGAGCGCACTAAAAAATTCTTTGCGAACTGGTTATGTTTGGGGAAGAAGTGATTCTGAGGCGATTGTATTATGTAGGTCTTGATTGCCATAATGGAGGATCAACAGATGGGTTTTAAGTTTTTTTCTGAAAGTCTGGAGGTCAGTTAGTTCTCTAATATTATCAGGGAGAGCGTTCCAGAGGTTAATAATCTGTTGATTTCTCACTCTGCCCCTTATCTCTGGAACGCATGTACTAGACTGGAGGGACGATAAGGAAATTTATTTTGCTCCTTGGGACAGAGATCTCCAAAACCCATATGACCTACATTTGCTGGTCACTGAACCCCTCTGATTACTATATGAGGTAAATGTAGAGGCAATCTATACAGTAACAAAGCAGCACATACATATTTTCGGTGGTCAGTGTGCTGATAGCAGCATGCAGTCCAATTCAGTGAAGCTCTTGGTCATTATCCAACTGGCATCTTCACAGAGACAGCAGCATTGAAACGGTCATATGACTTTTCTACAGCAGCATCTGGTGCCTTATACTGCGATAACCATAAATATCCAGTGTGCAAAAAAGTCAAATCTGTCACTGCAGTGAAAAGTGAAGAGAATTTACTTCCCACAGGTATGTGGTTCAGAGGCGAACAAGTCGTCCATTGGCTTACTTGAGGATGTTGAAGCACAATACAATGTACTGAGAAATAACTGGAACACATTAATGTAATAGGTTTCTAGCAAATATGCTTAGCATCACTTTCAGCATAGTAGCAGATCAGCACATACAGTGCTGTATACATAACATAGAGGCTCTAATAAGCTTGCGGTCTACCATCCAGCATAGAGAAACTAAGAATAGGAAAACCGGGTATCTGGAGTCCCAGTTTCCCCAACTCTAGTTACACTGTCAGAGCCCGTAGCCTGCAAACCAATGAAGTGATCTCATCTGAACAAGCTATACACAAATGTTATTATCTGTGTGCCTTTGAGTCAATGCAGACTCCTGGACCCAGCAGCTTCTGGGTTTTGTTGGCAGTAGATTGCCTCGGAAGCAAGGCCTGGTAATTAAGGGTTAAGTGGCTTGTCCAAGGTACACAGGGAGTGCTAGTGGAGATTGAACCCTGGTCTCTTAGTTTTCAAGCTAGTGTTCACTAGGCTTACAAGTCATAAAATTGTTATTTACGGGTATATGAATTTCATTAATTTTTTTGGTAAAAATCAATGAAATGAGGACTATAAGAAAATAGGCCAGATTCTAGATGTCATTTTCCCTGAACAGAAGCTAGGAGAACATCTTTGCAACTTCTGTCGTCCAACCCCTCCTTACTTATCTGTACCCATTACCCCCTTTCCCCTCACTTAGAATGTACCTAACTTCACCATGTAAACCACTTTGATTAAAGGAAAAGGTGGTATATGAAACTGGATAAATAAATATGTCCATAACAGTGTGTTAGATTTAGCTTATTATAGAAATGTCTTAAGATTACCTTTAAAGCACAAAAAATGCAGGCATCTCCCAGGCAAACGTGCCCAGTCAGCTCCCGAAAACTCCGACGGAATATGTCCAGTTGCCATAAGACCTATACAAAGAGAGGTGCATAAATTAAAGATAACTCTAATGAAAAAGAGAACTGATGCACTCTATAGGCTTAATCTTTGTCCTTACAGAACACAGAGCAATTATGTAAAGTTCATTTTAGCATAGTGATGTGATGGAAAAGAAAGGGGCTGGCAAAGAGAGAATTTCTAACTGATAAAATCTGCTCCGCACATACCAGCTGCTATTCCCAGATACTGTATTTAAATACAGTGGTGGCTCCAGAGCACAAAAGGTTTCCAGGTTAATCAGAATTGGCAGTTTTACCTGATATTCCATGCCATAACAGAAGGATAGGTTTATTTTTAAACTCATTTACTATTTTGAAGCATTTGCAATATTGCAATTTGTTTTACCCTTGCATTTCTTTTAAGGGTACAGAAATAAGAGCTAAAGTTGAAACCTATAGCACCCTCAGGAAAGTGCACATTTATTTATTTATTAATTTATTTTTATTTAACATTTTTTATATACCGCACTATTCATCATCAGTGCGGTTTACATTGAACAACAACATACCTGTCAATACATGACTCATGCCAAAAGAACTAAGCCAATAAATTCTGACATACAGCACTGTGAAATGTTGTCCTTAAGTTACTGGAGAAATGACTAAACATGTCCCAATCGTGATTAAACTAGTGAGAAAGCAATCAAATTAAGCTATGGTCCAAATATTTGTTGCCCATCTGCCAACTACAGCAGCTCAGTGGAGTAATAAATATGGGCAGGCACAGAAAATCCCAAGAGTCTAAAATTCAGCACCTTGCATCAACTGCCTAGAAAAGCAGATGCTACCGTGAGCTCAGGTAGAGGAGAGATGGTTGGCAACTGCTTTCTGGTGCTTTGAAGCAGAGAGGTTGCGGGAGGAAAGACTGGATGCAGACTGCCTGGAAGGAGGCGAGGACAAAAGAGGGATAAGCAAAGACAGACCAAAAAAAAAAGCAAAAACCTAAAGCTCAGGAAAAGACATTTTGCCCCAACTTCCAAAACCTTTGGGCTGCTGTGTAAAGTTTCCAAAACATTTTTCCACTGCTGCCTGCGAGTCACAATATTCAGGCTACATTTGTCAAACAACGTAAAAGCCAACAGTTAAGAACCATTTCAGCCACCCAGTGTCCTTAGTTCTTTGTCTGCATTGCTCTAGTTCAGTGCTTCTCAACTTTCTCTTTCTGTTGCAACATACCCAAGATACCGTATTGATGTACGTGATGCACTAAGATCTAAGGCTGAACAGAAAAGAGCAGCCCAAATAGCATAGTAACTCACCTGTAACAAGTGTTCTCCAGGAACAGCAGGAACCATTCCTCACTTATGGGTGACGTCGGCACAGACGGAGCCCGGGCAGAGCAATTACCCAGCTTTCAAAGAAAGCCTTTGGGATTGCTGCCATGCATGCGTGGTCCTCTTCCCGCCCAAGGGTGCCATCTTGCTCAGTCAGGTCCCATAGCTACAGCCCTATTAAGCAGATGGCAAAAGGACGGACAAAAACAGCAACTCTTCAGGGGAGGATGGAGGGTAGTGAGGACTGATTCCTGCTGTCCCTGGAGAACACCACTTACAGGTGAGTAACAATGCTTTCTCCAGGAACAAGCAGGAAGTCAGTCCTCACTTATGGGATTCCCCAGCTACAGGCTACCGAGCCTGTAACCCAAAAACGCCTCCGCGAGGCCGTGAGCAGAAGTCGATGACCGATGGAGCCCAAGTCTTCGGGTCCCCGGGGAGAAGCTCTCGGTAGCCGAAGAAGGGTCGGAGGGCAGGAGTTGCTTATACCCCAAACAGATTACAAAGTACAGCCTGGCTGAAAGCACTCCCTTCTCCAGGCAGTAGTGCGAAACGAAAGTGTTCGCTGAAGACCAGGTCGCAGCACAGCAGATATCCGTTAGAGGCACTGAGTGCAGCGAGGCCACCGAAGCAGCCTTGGCCTGGACGCCGTGTGTGGTGACCCATCAATCCAGTGGGGCACCCTCTTTTGCTTGGGCAAAGGCAATGCAGTCCGCTACCCAGACTGAGATGGTGCATTTGGTGACTGCCTGTCCCAGGCGATTAGGATTGTAGGTGACAAAGAGCCAGTCGGACTTGCGATGAACCTGGGTATGCTGAAGGTAGAAGGCAAGAGCCCTCTTGCAGTTGAGTGTATGTAACACCACCGATTCCCAGTTGGCATGCAGTCTCGGGAAGGTGGTCGGTAAGACTACCTCCTGATTGAGATGAAAGTCCAAGACCACCTTTGGTAGGAACTTGGGGTGGGTACGGAGGACCAGCGCATTTCCATAGAACAACGTATAGGGAGCCACAGCCATGAGGGCCTGGAGTTCACTGACTTGCCGAGCCGGAGGTCGGAGCCACCAGGAAGACTACCTTCCAAGAGAGGTGCCGAAGCGAGCACGTCGCCATCGGCTTGAAGGGTGATCACGTAAGCTGCATCAGCACGATGTTCAGGTCCCACTCCGCCAGTGGTGGCGAGATGGGGAGCTTGGAAAGTAAGATGCCCCGCATGAAGCAGGAGACCAGGGGCTGCCGCAAGAGGGGTTTTACTCTCTATGGGGAGCTGGTGCGCAGAGATGGTGCTCAGGTGAATCTGGAGAACCCACCTGGTAGAATAAGAAAACGGGTCGATCTGGGGCTCGGAGCACCAGACAGAGACGCGTCGCCACTTAAAGGCATAGGCCCGTCTCATCGAGTCCTTCCTCGATGCGAGGACAATCTCTTTGACCTCCCCCGGGAGGTGCAGCGATGCTAAGGAGACCCATTCAGCCGCCAGGCCTTAAGGGACAGCGAGGTCAGGTTCGGGTGAAGCACCTGTCCCTCTTCCTGCGTCCGCAGGTCCGGGGTGCAGCCCAAGGGAACTGGAGGCTCCGATAAGAGACTGAGCAGGAGCAGGAACCAAAGCTGTCGAGGCCACAAGGTGGCTACGAGAATCATTCAAGCACGTTCTTACTGAACCTTGTTGAGGGTCCTCGCAATGAGGAATGGAAGTGTAAAGAAGCCCGGAGGTCTAGTTCAAGAGGAACGCATCTGGGGCCACCCTGCTTGGGTGTGGAACGGAGCCGCAGAAGTGGGGAAGCTCTGCATTCACCAGGCTGACTGAGTCTCCCACCGATGGAACAAGAGGCTGGTGACCTCCGGATCCAAGCGACACTCATGTGGGCAGAGGATTCTGCCAAGTTTGCCTGCGAGGACATTCTCTTGGCACGGGAGATAGACCGCTTGGAGGGACATCCCCCAGCGAAAGGCAAATGAGCAAAGGAGGATCGCCTCCCGGCAGAGGAGGTGGGAGCCTGTTGCCCCTCCTTGTTTATGTAGAACATGGCTACCCTGTTGTCGGTCTGCATGAGCACCAACTTCCCTCTTAGGCGAGCCTCGAAGGCCCTCAGTGCCCACTGGACTACCCAGAGCTCGAGCAGGTTGATCTGCTGCTGAGACTCCTTGTGCGACCACTGCCCCTGGGTGCGCAAATCGCTACAGTGGGCTCCCCAACCCAGCAGGGAGACATTCATTGTCAGGGCAAGCTCATGCTGCAGGGTCTGGAAGGCAATTCCCCGAAGGCTTCGAGGATCCCGCCACCAATCCAAGGAGCTGTGGAAACCTTGGGGAGACCCGGATGGGCTCCCTAAGGTGACCGGCAGCCTGGCTCCACTGCATCCTGAGGCACCACTGAGCTGTTCTCATGTGCATTTGGGCGTGGGGGACAACATGGAGGCCACGTGACCCAGGAGGCGTAGCATGGCTCACGCTGAGACTCGAGCCCTGCTCTGGGTTTTGACTGGGCACATAGGCGGTCTGCACGGTCTGTAGGTAAGAACATAAGATATGCCATACTGGGTCAGACCAAGGTCCATCAAGCCCAGTATCCTGTCTCCAACAGTGGCCAATCTAGGTCATAAGTACCTAGCAGTTTCCCCAAAAGACAGGTTCCACAATGCTTGTAATGGGTCAAGCAGTGATATCCCGGGTCCCTTTTATTAATGGTTTATGGACCTTTCCTCTAGGAACTTGCCCAAATCTTTTTTAAACCTGGCTACACTAAAAGCATTTACTACATCCTCCGGTAACAAATTCCAAAGTTTGATTACACGTGGATTGAAAAAATATTTTCTCTTATTAGTCTTAAATAGTTTATCCTGTAGCTTCATTGCATGTCCCTTAGTCTTTCTATATTCTGATGATGTAAAAAAATTGATCAACATTTACCCATTCCACTCCATTCATTAATTTATAGACCTCTATCATAGCTCCCCTCAACTGTCTCTTTTCCAGGTTGAAGAGCCCTAACCGTTTTAGCCTCTCTTTGTAGGGGTATCCTTCCATCCCCTTGACCATTTTGGTGACTCTTCTCTGTACCTTTTTGTAATAGCACTATATCCTTTTTAAGATATGGCAACCAGAATTGTACACAATACTCAAGGTGCAGTCACACCATGGAATGATACAGAGGCATTATAATATCCTTTGTTTTAATTTTCCATTCCTTTCCTTATGATACCTAGCATTCTATTTGCTCTCTTGGCCGCCGCTGCATACTGGGTGGAAGGTTTTAACATGTTATCCACAATGACACCTAAATCTTTTTCCTGGGTGGTGGTTCCTAATGTCTAACCTTGCATCGTGTAACCATAGTTTGGGTTTTGCTTTCCTAGGTGCATAACTTTGCACTTGTCCACATTAAATTTCATCTGCCATTTGGATGCCCAGTCTTCCAATTTATCGAGATCCTCTTGCAATTTTCCACAATCCTCATGGGTTTTAACAACTTTAAATAGTTTTGTGTCATCTGCAAATTGATAACCTCACTCGTTATTCCCTTTTCCAGGTCATTTATGAATATGTCAAAAAGCAGCGGACCCAGCACAGATCCCTGGGGTACTCCACTATTAACCTTTTTGCCATTGGGAAAATTGGCCATTTAGCCCTACCTTCTGCTTTCTATCTTTTAACCAATTCCTGATCCACAGTAGTACACTGCCTCCTATCCCATGACTTTTTAGTTTTGCCGAAATTCTCCGATGAGGGACCTAGTCAAAGGCTTTCTTAAAGTCCAGATACACTATATCAACCGAATCACCTTTGTCTACTTGTTTATTCACACTTTCAAAATAATATAACAGAGTAGTAAGACAAGGCCTTACTAGGAAGGCAGTTGCCGCTCTGTGTCGAGGAGTGCACCGATGAACTCCAAGGTCTGCACCAGTTCAAGGTGGGACTTGGAGTAGTTGACCAGGAAGCCAAGGCATTCGAGGAGGCGGCTCGTGCGCAACGACGCCAGGCGGGCTTCTTTGGCCGGCGTCCCCATGACGAGCCAGTCTTCTAGGTACAGGAAGACGGGTATGCCCTGTTGCCGGAGGGCGTCGGCCGCAGAGAGAAACACTTTGTGAAGACCCGCGGAGCGGATGCGAGCCCGAAGGGGAGCACCCTGAAGTGCAAGAACTGCCTGTGCTGGGGTTGGACTAGAATGCGGGCGTAAGTGTCCCTTAGGTCTAAGGAGCATAGCCAATCGCCCTGCTCGAGGAAGGGCAGCAGGACGCCAAGGGATAACATTTTGAACTTCTCCCGCACCAGAAATTTGTTTAGGTTCCTGAGATCGAGAATGGGGCACAGGCCCCCCCCCCCCCCGTCTTCTTCGGAATGAAGTAACGGGAGTAGAACCAGCGACCTCGGAGGTGTGGCGGTATTTTTGACCGCCCGCTGGGTAAGGAGGTTGGTCAGCTCCTGTTGCAAGCAAGTCTGGTGCGAGGGGAGCCGAGAAGGCTCCGCTGGGGAGAAGGGTAGAGGAAGTCTGTCCATGTGAAGACGATACCCATCCCTGACCACCCGGAGGGACCCTGGTGTCCGACGTGACTGACGCACATAGGGGGATGTCTGTCCTTTTTTGTCTCCCAATCGGCAGAAGTACTGCCGGGGGGCGAGAGGCTATGTTGTCGGCGTCAAAAACCCTTGAGCAGGTTGGGGTGGCGTCATGGGTTGGTGTGGCTTCGGGGTTTGGGCCTTGGGCTCTTTAGGCTTGCAGTGGCCATGCGCTCCACCCTTCCCCTGCGTGCCAGAGGCCAGCACGGGGGTGGGCGGGTATCCCCGCTAGGGGAGCCCCTTCCTCTGGAAAAACGGTTTCTTAGTTTGCTGTTTCTTCCAAGAGAGAGAAGAAGTCTTATACGAGAGGCTGGTCCGAGTCACGAACTCCATCTCTATTTTGGCGGCCTTGTCGAACAGTTGTTTGTCGAGGCAGGGGATGTCCAGGAGCTTCTCCTGGACTCACTGCTCCAGGTCCAAGGACTGGAGCTACGCCTGGCCCCGATGCCAGCTGCTGCCACTCTGGCAGAGGGCTCAAATCCATCATACACGGCACGGGAGAGGTATTTCGAGCACTCGGCGATGGACCTCAGGAGGGGCTCACCTCCGGGACCTGTAGAGAAACCGCCAGGCTCCTTGGCGAGGTCACGCAGGAACATGCCCATATACAATTGGTAAGCCTGGATACAGCATGTGAGCATGGACCCTTGATAGCCTTTGCACCCAAGGGCATTAAGGGCTCTAGACTCCCTGTCCGGCAGGACCGAAGAGTGTGACTTCGGGCTCTTTTGCTTCCACATTGCCATTCCACAACCAAGGAGGTGTGCAGAAGTTGGGTCTTTCTGAACCCCGGACCGCGCTGGACCCGATACATAGTGTTGAGGCGTTTGCTCACAATGGGAACTGAAGCAGGTGCCTCCCACACATGGAGGAGCAGACTGGACAGGATGGGAGGAACCGGGACAGTAAGAGACTCCCGCAGCGGGGACTCATACTGCAAGATGTCGAACTCCTCAGCCCGCAGCTCTTCCTCAGGTTGTGTTGCTAGGTTGAGGGCTCGTGCCATGTCCCATATGAACACCAGAAAGGATGTGTCCTCGGGCAGCAAACACCTCTGGGAGGTGGGTGGAAACCGGTCTGAAGAGAGGTCCCAGTGGGCACGGGTCTCCGGGGAGGTGTCCCCATCCAACTCCCAGCCCAAGAGGTCCGAGGAGGAGTCCGATTAAGGCTGGTCGCCCTGACCGGAGGTAGGAGGCCTGCTTGGAACCAGAGGCCTTGGAGGATCTCGCTCCCGAGGAACAGGAAGTCGAGCGAGACCGACGCCTAGGACTCTCACGAGACTCACGGCTCTCGGGGTTTTCCAAGGCGGGTTCAGGTACCCCTCTAGAGGAAAGCGCGGTCTCAAGGCATGGGGGGCCAGCTATACTAGGCACAAGCACCTGTTGGGCAGCTAAGAAGGCAGAAACGCTGCTCTCTAGTGCCAGCATGTGGGGCTCCCATGCGGGTGTGGGTCCCTGCACCGCTGACACCGGGATTACCAGGTTGGGCATAGACGAGGAGAGGGGTCCTCACCAGGACGACCCTCAGGAGACCGGGCACCGCCGCCGGAGGCCTCTGCGTCTGTACGAGGTACCTTTCAAGGCCGCTCCTTGTCCGACAGCAACTTTGAGGTCTTCTTCTTGTGCCTCTCCACCTTAGGGGACCCCTGATCAGAGTGCTGCCTTGAACATGGGGCCGAAGCAGGGGACCACACCAGTGGAGGGACGACCGAGGGTGCCACCGAGGATTCCAGTGCCACTTTATGGAAAATGCCATCGGACTAATGCTTACAACCTAGCAGGGCCTTGGAGGACATTTTCTTGCAAAGAGCGCAGAGCAGAGCTCCGGGTTATGGGTCGGCCCCAGACACAGAAGACAGCAGTCATAGGTGTCCATGAGCAACATATTTTTGGAGCATCTGTTGCATTTTTTAAAAACTGTGGCTATTGGGGCAAAAAGGGCCCCTGCTAAGTCGAAGACCCGCGAGGCCAGCGGTTAAGGGAAATAAGTTGGAAACCCACAAAAGAATTCATTTCTAGCGAAAGGACGTCCCCTCGCTCAAAAGTAAGGAGAGCAGGGTAGGGACAGGAGAGGACCGGTGCTACCGGAAAACACACAGGCCAGAGGACGAAAAACAAACACTTTCTCCCAGGGATGAGGATGTGCGTCCGAAGGGCTCCGTGGAGAAAGGGAGACTGAGCAAGATGTCACCCTTGGGTGGGAAGAGGACCATGCATGTGCGTGGCAGTAATCCCAAAAGCTTTCTTTGAAAGCTGGGGAATTGTTCCGCGCAGGCTCCGTCGATGCTGACGTCACCCATAAGTGAGAACTGACTTCCTGCTTGTTCCTGGAGAAATCATTTTATTGCAGCAAAAAATAATAATGCCTGGGCTAGTAGCAACTGTGATCATTGGAGCGGGGAGCAAAATTAGGGACTGCTTATAAGGATTTCAAGTACCTACTGTAGCTTCTTGTTTTGTACACACCCTAGCCTACAGACACATCATTGCTAAGGAAAGCATGGACTTGCTGTCTGTCAAATGTTTGGTGATACAACACCCTGCTGTTGGCTTTTTGTCTGGCACAGACCTCAGGTTCGCTTGTCTCCAGTCTCCTGGCTCAACCATAGAATTAGTTTTAAAGACCGAAGGATAGCCAGTAAGATGTCAATCATGTAGTACTGTAGCAGATTTAATGATAGGTTATGGAATACCAGTAGCAAATTTATAATTTTGTATTTGAGTTCCTTCAGGCTTGAAATGAATACATGAGGTCCTGGTGATTTCCTGCTATTTACAGTAGCTTGTCAATTTGCTTCAATACATCCTCCAGTTTCATAGTCATTTGCTTCAGTCCTCTGACTCATTACCTTAATCCTTTCCACACGGATACATTTTCTATGTTGCTCGTGCCATATCGGAATAAATTTTATGTACTTCCAGCTGAGGGTGCATTTTCCTATCATGCCAACAAGAGAAATTACAAAATGTCCTGCGAAGAAGGACTTATAGTCCATAAACTAGCATGTTATTCATATGTCCCACAGGGGGTGGGACAGTCAAGTGGCAAGGGCTAAGAAAGAGACCCATGCTGTACTCTCCAGTAAAGACCAAAGCAAAGAAACCATTCATTCCGTTTTTTAAATCCTGCATGATGGTTTTGTACTCCAGGTAATAAACCAAAAAAAAAAAAAAAACCACACTACCAAAATTATCTTCACATTGTATTATTCATAAACCTACAGATATAACTTAATTCAGGGCTTGACCAATTTTGATAGGATACAGGAGCCAAGCCTAAATCTTTCTCCACTAGCCTTCCTCCATTTATGCGTTGATATTAGTTATGATCTTATCTAGCTGTTTTCTTGTAGGTACTTGAAATTTTTCCCAAGTGATATCCATGGAGTGGTACGAATTAGTTTTGAGTAGTTTTTCAATTGATGTCGGTGTATTTCTGCTGCATGAAGTCTGCTATGTTTTGTGGTGATACTGAGTGAGTCAAATGGTTCCATTGGTTCATATAACCTTAAGCATTTTGTAAAGCACAGTTACTTACCTAAGCACCTTACCTTCTAAATAGAATGCTAGGTATCATAAGGAAAGGGATGGAGAATAAAACAAAGGATGTTATAATGCCTCTGTATCTCTCCATGGTACGACCAAACCTTGAATATTGTGTGCAATTCTGGTCACCGTATCTTAAAGACCATAGCGTTATTAGAAAAAGTACAGAGAAGAGCCACCAAATTGGTGAAGGGGATGGAAGGCTACTCCTATGAAGAGAGGCTAAGAAGGTTAGGGCTCTTTAGCCTGGAGAAGAGACGGCTGAGGGGAGATATGATAGAGGTCTATAAATTAATGAATGGAGTGGAACGGATAAACGTGGATCAATTGTTTACGCTATCAGAGTATAGAAAGACTAGGGGACATGTAATGAAGCTACAGGGTAAACTATTTAAGACAAATAAGAGAAAATATTTTTTCACTCAACGTGTAATCAAACTCTGGAATCTGTTACCGGAGGATGTAGTAAGGGCTGTTAGTATAGCTGGTTTTAAAAAAGGTTTGGATAAGTTCCTGGAGGAAAGGTCCATAAACCACTATTAAAAAGGGACCCAGGATATCAATGCTTGACCCAGTACAAGCATTGTGGAACCTGTGTCTTTTGGGGATATTGCTAGGTACGTATGACCTAGATTGGCCACTGTTGGAAACAGGATACTGGGCTTGATGGACCTCGGTCTGACCCAGTATGGCATGTCTTATGTTCTTATGTTCTTACCTGTAACAGGTGATCTCAGGGAACAGCAGGAATAAGTCTTCACATATGGGTACGTCGGTACCGACGGAGCCTGCGCGGGAACGCTCCCCAGCGTCCAATCAGAAAGCTTTTGGGAGCATCCCTCAGCGCCTGCGTGCTGCCTTCCCGCCTTTCCAACTGTCTCTCCTCAGTTGAGTTTTATAGCTGAGACAAAAAGAGAGAAAGGAAAGGAAGATAGATAGAGAGATACAACTTCTAGGGGAGGTGGGTGGGCTGTGAAGACTTATTCCTGCCGTTCCCAGAGATCACCTGTTACAGGTAAGTAACTGTGCTATCTCCAGGAACAAGCAGGAATGAGTCTTCACATATGGGGACTCCAAAGCTAAGATGCCTGGAGTCCTAGCATGGTGGGGGATTGGAACATGCTACACCTCATATGGCCAGGCATCCTGAGGATGGAGGATAGGAGTTGAAAGTTGAAATCTTCAAGGTGACCTCACTGAAGGGAAGGTGAAGGTCCAAATCTGGAAGTGACAGGTGACCCAGGTGTCAACTGGGGTAGTACAAAAACGGTAGGTCTTTAGTGGAAAGCTTTATGGAAAAAGCTAGGAACTCCTTTGGCTACAGAGTTACTCACAGTTAGGAGCAAAAGAGGAAGACTGACCGATTTGGACCAACTAGCCCAGTCCTGGAGGGAAGAAGGGGTATGGGAAAAAAAGCCCGTATTCCCAAGAAGGACAGATGTCTGAAGGGTGGAAACCTCAGATCTACTGAAGATCCACTCTGTCTTTCCCAACTGGTGAGAGATAGGAAAGATATTGGAGTATGGTGCTTCAGGGATACCTAAATCTAGGGTTAAGGTAAGAGCTGGCAGTACCACAATAGTGGTTGTGTGCATAATACCCCAGACATACTGTGGGACAGTATGAACATATGCAAGCCCACTGTCTGGAACCTATAGGAAGGTAAAAACCTTTAGAAGCATAGAAAGTTAGAGAGATAAGTATGTAAATACATATCTACCTATAAGGAAGCATCTCGACAGATACACATACACACATACATATATACATATGTGTATATATACATATATATATGGGTATATAGATATGTCTATAGAGAGATCTGGAGGGTATAACATATGCACACGCAGCTTACAGACATATGTATCTATAGAGAAGTATATAGAGATATATACATACATGAATATATATGTCTAAAGATAAATGTCTGCAATTAAGCAGATAGAGATATGTCCATAAGAACATTCACATGGGAGATGTGAAGAGGAAAGATTCATCTACTTGAGAAGATATATAGAGAATCTATTCCCCCTGGCTAAGATGGTGCAGGAATGCTATCCAGTGAAATAACCAGGAAGGTTGCGTGAAAAAACAGAGGATAATATCAGTCTGTAAACAGCAAGTCCTGAGTCATGTAGAACTCTCGCATGGTAAATGGACAGAAAACGCATAGGATGAGATATCAGGTTGACCACTGGAGGGATACAAGTGGTATCATGCGTTATGAATTAAATATGTGCTGCCCATGAAGGAGTAGGATACCATGAGGACAAGCTGCAAGGAAAAAAAAGAGCATATTCCTTGTAGGAATTGGAGAACTCTTTAGACGTTCACGCAGAAAAGGCTTATGTCCTGTATTATAAAAGGAGATAGTAGGGTGTGGAGAACCCTCACAGTCATGGAAAATGACTGAGGAAGCCTTTTTCAACCATATAGGATAGTCAGAGACAAAACCGCATGCTCTCTAGCAAGGGCCCATAGTAGAAAGCTTCTCTGTAAGATTGCAGAGAGCATTATGCAGGAGAATTGGGAAATAAAAACTGGCTGTTGGAAGAAAAACCAGCTGCCACGTTAACTATGCTGCCAAATCCAAAGGAATTGGGGATGGCAAGAAAAGAAGATAGTGTGATAAGCCTGAAGTGATAAGGATTATCCAAGACAGATGCAAGCATTACCTTGGAATCACTACTAAGGCCATACTGGAAGTAGTGGAAGACAAGACTGGACTACTGGTACTTTTCCACAAGTTTCCAATCACTGGAACTCCTGCATGGGCAGCTGCTGAATAAGACAGCAGAGAATATCCTTCTGTTAGTAACAGAGAGAACAGACAGAAGAGGAGGAAAAAATCCTGATCATGTCTGATGAGCTGCCCAATGAAAGCAGGGAGGTTACTCCAGAGAAAAACTCTACACTAGAAAGGCTAAGAAAGCCTTCCAGTGGTATGGTAACACCCTTACAGGGGAGGCCCTGAAAAGAGGGCAAAGAAAAATAGGAGCTGAAGGGAGACTTGCCATATGGTAAGTCTGCAGAAGGAAAAATTTCATGGTGGTACAGGAGAGAACTATCATGAGATAGTTGGCAAACCTCTCTTTATGGTAGAAAGAGGAGGAAAGCCCTGTGACCCATAGACATGAATCTCCTGACAGCTCAGAATACCTAAGAGCAGGTGGATGTCCTGGAAAACAGGAATCCATGTGTAGAGCTTTAAATGAAAAAAAAGTGAAAAAACCTCTGCCTAGAAGAAGTGAACTGTAGGTTATAAAAAGATTGAGAAGAACCCTATTGAGGGTTAATTTTTCTGGCTTAAGTTTGGATTCTTCAGATCAGAGCGAGGTTTCCCTCGTTTGGGAACATCTGTATGATGGGCAGGAGAATAATAAAACCTTCTTCTTTTAGGGAAAGAAGGTTTGGTAGGGCATTTCCTACCTACTGGGGAAGGAGAAGGCTTAGGATAGCCCTCAGAAACAGGGAAGTCAGTGGAGCAATGAGCAACCTGACGTAAAGATTCCCTATTGAAGAGATTTTCTCCAGTACAAGGAGTATTACCCAGTCTTTGTTGTGCCCATCTGCTCAAGTCTGAAGCTTGGAGCCAGGCTCTACGTCGTGCTCCTATGGCTATAGCAAAGTTTCTGCTAACAGACTCAAAAGAGTCAAGGGAAGCACGAGAAAGAAACCAAGAGATATTTTGGCTATGACTAAGAAGTAAGGAATAGTCTGCAGCCTTGGGCTCTGATAGACAAGGAGTCAAAAGAGATAATTTCTTTGTGACCTCCTGAAGGGATAGACTCATAAAAAAATATAAGAGAATCCTTGTTGCCAGCATAGATGTTTGGAAGGTTTGACGTCCAAAGGCATCCAGTGTTCTAGATTCACGACCTGGCGGGTAAGAAGAATGCTTTTTCTTGCTTTTTACCTTCCTCATTGCTGATTCCACTACAATGGAATGATGGGGAAGTTGAGTCTTTTGAAACCCTGGAGAGGGGGGCACCTGATACAGAAGATCAGTTGCTGTAGAAGGTGAGGAAACCCTTAAAGGTGTTTCCCATATTCTCAGAAGAAGATCCTGCAAAGAATGATGTAAAGGAAGCATTATAGTTTCCTTTTCTCCAGAAAAGCCTTGTGTAGGATCATAGCCAGGGATAGGAATAACAAGGAATGTAGCCATGTCAAGGAGAAATTTCTGAAAAGAAGGATCTCCAATGGGAACCATCCATGGACAGGCTAAAGTTGAAGAACTAGCCTGGGCACCGGAGGATGTAGTGGTCCGGTGCAGAAAAGGAGCTCTAATGGATGGATACTGGTACTGGCGGTTATGACTTGAGACAGTCAGTACTGCATCGTCCATGCCAGGTATCGACTCCAAACTAGGTATAGAAAGGAGCGATCCTGGTGAAAAAGGCATGGAAGTAGTTGGTCCCGATGGTACTGCAGGAACCGGCATCGATACCGATACCGGAATCGGAGGCGATACCGACATCGAAGCAGTCATCGGAGGCTGTTCAAGCGGTACCGAGGCAACCAAAAACTTTTGGTGAGTATCCTTGATACCGCGCATCCGGAATCGGTAAGCGTCGGTTCCGAGACGCGTCGGTACCCAGTCTTCCAGACTAGATATCGATTCCAGACTCGGCATCGAAGGAAGCGAGTCTATCGATGCATGTCTAGAGGGTACCGACGTCGGAGGTCGTATCGGCGATGTTGCCGATACTGGAAAGTCAATCTGGGACGTATCGATCGGTCCCGAAGGTACCGAGAAAGCCAGATGACGATCCATGGTGAAGAGTGGATCACAACACCAGTGCAGATGCCGGGGTATCGGTACCGCTCAAAGCGGATGCCACCACCGAGCATGGCTCAGGTATGTTCTGTGAGGGGTGAGCCCCAGGAACAATCTGAAACCCCTGAAAGGCTTTGGAGACCGAAGACTCCTGCCGGGGTTTTGAAGCCAATAGGGTCTTGAGGGCAAGGCCGGAGCCGTCATCATGCTTGGCATGAGACCTACCACTCAAGGATTGGCTAGTCTTAACAGACTGTTTGTGGGTTACCTGATCCTGTAGAGAAGAAATGGTCGGTGCCCTAACACTGGAAGGGAACTCGGTATCGAGGGAAACTCGAAATGGAAAATCTCTTCTCACAAAATTGTAGCCTAATGGCTCTGGAGGAAAAGGGTCAGGACCCAAACAGGTTAGACACCAATTATTGGAGTCTAAAAAGAAAACTGTATTTCCACAGTTAAGGCACTTCTTAGGAGAAGGCGGCTCCATGATGGAAAAGGCCTTACAGGCCCAAAAATTTAAGACAGAAACTGAGGGAAAAAAGTCCCTGAGTTTGAGAAAAAGAAAAGAAAAAAAACCCACCGGCAGTACCGGTGGAGGCAGGGAAACAGCCGCGACCACAAGAAAACAAGAATTAAAAAATTAAAGAAAAAATTTTCTGCGGTGACAAGAGGACGTCCTGCCGGCTCCGCGGAAAAACGAAAACTGAGGAGAGACAGTTGGAAAGACGGGAAGGCAGCACGCAGGCGCTGAGGGATGCTCCCAAAAGCTTTCTGATTGGATGCTGGGGAGCGTTCCCGCGCAGGCTCCGTCGGTACCGACGTACCCATATGTAAAGACTCATTCCTGCTTGTTCCTGGAGATAGATAACCTTCCAAGAAAGGTATTTCAAGGAGGTGGTAGCTAAAGATTCAAAAGGCGGCTTCATAAGCTGACCAAGAACCAAATTTAAGTCCCATGCCACCGGAGGTGGTCTAATGGGAGGCTTTGTTAAAAGGAGACCTCTCATGAACCTTGCTACAAGGGGATGAGAGGAAACAGGTTGTCCATTTAGAGGCTTGAGAGAAGCTGCAATAGCACTCAGATGGACTCTTACTGAATTTGTCTTAAGGCCTGCATTAGACAGATGAAGGAGATACTCCAGCAACGATTCCAGAGGTATGGCATGGGGGTTAAGACCCTTTTCAGAACACCAGATGGTAAACCTTTTCCACTTGAAGGCGTAAGAACGTCTAGTGGAAGGTTTTCTGGAAGCATAAAGAACATCTTTCACTTCTTGAGAAAGATGAAGATCCTGGAGATCTAGGCCTTCAGCAACCAAGCCCTGAGATGCAGAGACTGGGGATTGGGATGACACAACTTTCCGTCCTCCTGAGAGAGGAGGTCTGGAGCAGACCCTAACTCTAGGGAGGGAGCTTGAGAGAGATGTAGAAGCAGAGGGTACCACACTTGCTGTGGCCAATGTGGAGCTATGAGAATCATGTGGCCTCTCTCTCTCTGAAGCTTGAACAGGGTTTTGGGAATTAGGGGAATGGGTGGAAAGGCATACAGGAAGTCTTGACCCCAACGAAGGAGGAAAGCATCCCTTGCCTGAGCCCCCTGAGCCGGAGTTCTGGAACAGAACCGAGGAAGTTTGGCATTCCACGGACTTGCAAAGAGGTCTATGCCATACCTCTGGAATCGTTGCTGGAGTATCTCCTTCATCTGTCTAATGCAGGCCTTAAGAAATAAATACCACATGCTCCGTGACCTAATCACAACTGAGCACGTAGACATCCTATGCATAACAGAAACCTGGCTGACCGACACTGACACAGTACTAATGAACCAACTAGCCCCAGAAGGATACACCCTCCATCACTGCTCCCGAGAGCACGCCAAAGGAGGGGGTGTCGCCATCATAGCAAGAACCGACCTCCACTTCAGGACCCATTCCTCGGAAACCACCACTGAAGCTGATCTCCTCACCCTCACCAACAAACACCTCTCAATATGTCTAATCTACCGTGCACCCACCGCAACCACTGACCTACCAAGATTACTACAACACATATCAGAAAGCACCAGCTCGACTAAGGAACAAATCATCCTAGGAGACTTCAACCTCCCATCACTTCAAGAAGAACATGCAACAACCTTCCACACCACTATGACTGCAATGGATCTGGTACAGATCATACAGGAACCCACCCATGAAAAAAGTAACACACTAGACCTCATCTTTCTCAACTCCACCACCACCGCCGCCTCAGCAAAGAACCCACGGATCTCGCCAGTACCTTGGTCTGACCACCACCTCATCACATTATCCTACACATACCAACATAAAACCAATAAGGATGATAGACACCACATAAGACGATTTAAACCATTCAACAAAAAGGGCTTCTTAGAACAAATTCTACCCAAACTACAAATGAACTCCAACGACATCAATGACCTCATAGACAACTGGAATACTACGATCTCCACTGCGTCTGAAGCTTCAACAAACATAACTATCACCAGACCCCCTTCCACAAGGGCTAGATGGTATACTCCCAGTCTCCGAAAGCTAAAAACAAAACTCAGGAGAACTGAAAGAAAATGGAGAAAAACCAAACAACGAAAATAAAATAAAATACCTAGTGGTTAGAGCAACTGCCTCGTACCCAGAAGATCAAGGGTTCGATTCCCACTGGCACTCCTTGTGACTTTGGGCAAGTCACTTTACCCTCCATTGCCTCGGAAGAAAAGGCTGGCAATCTACTTCCGGTGATACATTGCCAAGAAAACCCAGAGGTAGCTGGGTCGCTATGAGTCAACACTGACTTGATGGCACTAAAAAAAAAAAAAAAAATGAACTCAACGCGTATCACTATGAGACTGACAAAGCAAAGAAAATCTACCACATGAAAATCATCAATACCTCCATAAACAAACCTCGGGAGCTCTTTCGGATAATCAAAAAGCTGACAAAAACACCACACAGCTCTGACCAATTACCGCAGATCCCACCAGAACTACTGGCCCGTCAATACAAACAGCTACAACCACCACAAAACCCGCAGCTAACCGCACAGTCAACCACAGAGAACCTCCACCCCAACTTGCACAGTGACTGGACCGCCTTCAAAGAAACATCAACAGAAGAAATTTCAACCACTTTCTCCTGCCTCCACACCACCACCTCACCGCTGGACCCATGCCCCACTGACTGGATCAAGAAATCGAAAAACGAACTGAGCACACCATTTACCCGTATCGTCAACGAATCCTTCTCCAGAGGACACATGCCAGACGCACTCAAAACCACGATCATCCGACCTTCCTTGAAAAAGCAAAACCTGGATCCTCTTGACCCTACATCCTACAGACCCATAGCAAGTCTACCTTTCACAGCCAAAATAAATCGAGAAGATCGTCCAGCAACAGCTTCAGGAACACCTGGATGTTAACAACATACTGGACCCTCAACAACATGGCTTCCGCCCGCTACATGGAGTCGAGACCCTCATGACCATGCTGATGAACACCCTCCTCACAGGAACTCAAGGAAGACACTCCGGATACACCATGATCTCCCTCGATATATCTGCAGCCTTTGACACCATCTCCCACAACATCATCATACACCGACTACAGACTATTGGGATCAAGGACACCGTGCTGAAGTGGTTCCAATCCTACCTAACAGACAACAACTCATCCGCACCAGCACCTCAACTTCCCCCCCATTCCAACAACTCAATATTTACCTCCAGCCACTCTGCACAGTCATACGCACCCACAACGTCAGCTTCCACATCTATGCTGACATCATCATGCTCTACGCCCCCATTACAACCACAAACCCTACAAACACCCACCTATCAGCATGCTTCACCGCAGTCTCTAACTGGTTACAAACAACCAACCTATCCATCAACATAAAGAAAACTGAAGCCCTCATAGTGACAAAGGACCCAGACTTCACACCACCCACACACCTCATCATTGGAACTACAAGCATCCGAATACAACCACAGATAAGATACCTGGGCATTATTATTGACCAAGCCCTCACCTTAAAGCAACAGATCACTAAAACCTCCGGAACTATATTTCATAAGGCAAGAACAGTGCAACGTCTCAGACCCCTCCTGGAACATCAAGACTTCCGAACAGTGATGCAAGCCATGACACTCCCACATCTAGACTACTGCAACATAATCTACCATGGCCTTCCAGCCACACACACACCAACCCCCTCCGAACTGCATTAAACACCACTGCGAGAATCATTCAGAGGGCAAAGAAAACCGACCATATCACCCCAATTCTGAAAGAACTACACATTCTCCCCCTCGAAGCACGGACAAAATACAAAGCCCTCCTACTCACACACAAAGCTATCCATCAAACACAGGACACCCAGCTTCGCACCCTACTGGCTCGTCCAGCCCACGGCAGATCTACTAGACAAACCTCCAGCATTTTCCTCACCATCCCTCACAAAAGAACCAAATGCTCGCAACGGACCTGCAATCGAGCCTCTGAACTTTATGCTCCGTCCTTATGGAACTCTCTACCGAGCTATCTCAGAAACAACGCCGACCTATCATCTTTCAGAAAACAGCTAAAAACCATCCTTTTCCAGGAATACTTCAACTCGAACCCCACCGAAAAACCCACAAACCCCTGATCTCACCCACAATGAACCTCTAACTCAAAGCTACCCTAACCTGTCTATGTCCAAAGTCTTTCCTATGTCAAATCATCAATGTTGCCTCCCCGGTGATGGCCCCACCCTTGTACTTAATTCCCCCACCAGTATGTAACACCGCTTTGACCCGGTGAAAAGCGGTATATAAATACAGCTAAATAAATAAATCAATATAAATAAAAAATAAATGTCCGGGGTTCCCCAAATCTGAAAAATCTTGGATACCTGGTCCATATGTAGGGACCACTCGTGTGGAAGCAGAACTCGACTGAGTCTGTCTGCCCAAGAGTTTTGAACACCTGGAAGATAGACTGCCAGAAGATGAATGTGATGCTCTCTGGCGAGGGCCCACAGTCGCAGAGCTTCGTTGCAAAGCGACAGAGCCAGTTCCTCCCTGCTTGTTTATATAAAACTTGGCTACCTGATAGTCCGTGTGGACAAGGACTGTCTTGTGGCTGAGCAGGGTGTGGAAAACTCAGAGCAAGGAAGATTGCTCTGAGTTCCAAGAGATTGATATGTAGACAAGTCTCCTGTGGGGACCAGATGCCCTGGGTGGAGAGATCCAGAAGATGAGCCCCCCAGCCCATTGGAGAAGCATCTGTTGTAAGAGTTGCCTGGGGTAGAGGCTGTTGAAAGGGACACCCCAGCAACAGGTTTTGAGGGGACTTCCACCACTGGAGGGACAAAATGAGGCGACTTGTGTTTGCTATTTTGTCTGACAGGCAGCCTAATGCCTAGGTCCATTGGGTGGATAAAGTCCACTGAGCTGCTCTCATGTGAAGGCGAGCATATGGTACCACATGAACGGTGAATGCCATGTGGCCTAGCAACTAACATTTCTCGAGCAGTTAGTAGGGGTTTTGACTCTGCTTGAGAAGCTAACTGCACCAAGCGAAGGCAACAGGCCTGAGAAAGATAGGCCCTTGCCCTTGTGGTATCCAGCAACGCCCCTATAAACTCCAGGAACTGAGTAGGGATCAAATTGGATTTTGGGATGTTTATTACCAGCCCTAAATATTGAAGGATACGCATTGTGCAGATTAGAGCAGTCTTGGCCTCTGATTGAGTGGGAGCTCGAATGAGCCAGTCGTCCAGATAAGGGAAGACAAATATTCCCAGGGTGCGCAGAAAAGCAGCAACCACTGCCATGCATTTCGTGAACACCCTTGGTGCAGAGGCCAGGCCAAAGGGGAGCACTCTGTATTGATAGTGCTTCTCCTGGAAAAGGAACCGAAGGAACCTTCTGTGAGTTGGATGGATGAGAACATGAGTGCACGCATCCTTGAAATCTAGAGAACAAAGCCAATCCTGACTCTGAAGGTATGGCAGAGTTCCTAGAGAAACCATCTTGAATTTTTCTTTGACTAGGAATCTGTTCAACTCTCTGAGATCTAAAATGGGTCTGAAGCCCCCTGTTTTCTTTGGGATAAGAAAATAGGGGGAGTAGAACCCTGTGCCCTGTTGTTGAGAAGGCACTTCCTCTATTGCCCCCTGGGCTACAAGAGTGGCAACCTCCTGCTCTAATAGGCTGAGGAGGGAGGTTGGAGAATTGAACTGGTGCACTCTTGTGAGAGGGGGCAAGCTGGAAAAATGAAGTTTGTACCCCTCTCATGATGGAGTGTCCAATGCTCTGCTGTGATTTGCCCCCATCTAGGAGCAAAGTGACATAACCTTCCTGGGATGGTGCCTTGGTCTGTTTGGAGGATTGCTGACGTTTGGAAAGGAACTGAGCTGCAGAAGATGCTCTCTGACTATAAGCTGGATAGGATCTTCCCTTTTTAGAAAAAGGTGTTTTCTTGAACAACCTTTTCTTAGCAGGAGCAGCTGTAGATTTGGATAGTCTATCCAAAGCAGAATTTTCAGCATCCATCTAATTGGCTTTTGCTTGCCAATCCTTACCAAACAGATTCTCACCTGTACAAGGGATATTTCCCAATTCATCTTGGACCCAGATCTCCAAATCAGATGCTTGAAGCCAAGCAATACTACGTGCACCTATAGCTATAGCTGAGGCTCTGCTTACGCATTCAAAGGAGTCGAAAGCTGCACGGTTGGAGAATTTGGAGATATCTTGGGCATGTTTGAGCCCAGTGAGAAATTCTTGTCTTTTACTGTCAGACATAAAAGGACTTAAAGTCTGCAAATGGCCAGTGACTTCTTTTAAGAACATTCCCATGTAGAGTCTATAAGAATTAATTCTCGCAAGCAAGCATGGAAGACTTCTACCAAAAGCATCCAGGGTCCTACATTCACGTCCTGGAGGATTAGAGGCATGTCTCTTGGCACTTCTAATCTTTCTCATTGCAGACTCAACCACAATAGAGTGGTGAGGAAGCTGAGTTTTATGGAAACCAGGACAAGGAGGGACACGATACATGGTGTCCAACCTGCGAGAATGAGGAGAGGTGGTTAGGAGGTGCTTCCCACATCCTTAACATGAGATCATACAGAATCTCATGAATAGGTAAGGTAGCTGCCTCCTTTGGAGTTTTAGGATATTGTAAAATATCTAACTCCTTAGCCCTAGGCTGACTCTGGGGCCACTGTAATAGAGAGGCCCCGAGCCACCTCACTGATAAAGTCTTGAAAAGACAAGTCCTCTGGAGGAGACATCCTTCGTTTAGGAGAGGACGCCTCCTGTGGAAGAAGCATCACTGCATCGACAGACTCTTCAGAATCCTCAGAGGAATCAAAGTATCGTCTTTCGGGATGCTCTTGCAAAGCCCGATACCCGTACCGACTGGTATCGGGAATCACCGGTACCGGGGGGCTGCAGAAGGCAGAGTACCGGCATAGCGGACACCGATGGCGATGTCAATGCCACCAGTACCGGGATCGGTGCCGATAGCGATGCCGGAGCTGGTACCGGCTGAGTAGTCTGTTGCGGTACCATGGGCATCGATGCCACAAGGAAAGCCGCCAGACTGCGTTCGATGGACAGAATCCTCTGATCCATCGACGCCACCAATGCCTGGAAGTCGGTACCGGTGGAAGCCACCGGTACCCCAGAGCATGGCACCAGGAGATCTGTCGAGGCCACGCCATCGAGATCATCCTGGAACCCCAATGATGATGCTTTAGAGGCCGAAGCCTCCCGCCGGGGTAATTCTGCCGGTGCAGAATCCTCAAGGGCAAGGCCAGAGGCATCTCGATGCTTAGAAGGAGATTTGCCCTTCGAGGACCGGCTGGATTTATGTTTAGTTACCTGAGATCCATGTGAGGAAGCAGCAGCCCTGGAAGACGTCGATGCTACCGAAGCCGCATCAGAGGGAAACAGGGTACTGAGCTTGGCAGCTCGGTTCTGTCAACCTCTCTTAGACATCATAGAACAGGACATACAATCTGTAATGGAATGGTCAGGGCCTAAAGATTTTAGACACCAGTCATGGGTGTCTGTGACGGAGATAGTACCGCCACATTTTATGCACTTCTTAAATCCTGAGGCAGGCTTTTCCATATTTAAGGAAAAAGGGTTTGGGCCTGAGGTCCAAAACTGAAGTGCACCTGAAGAAAATAAAAGGAAAAAAAAGGTTTTGTTTTGTTTGTTTTTTTAAAAAGAAAAGAACAATGACCGGCGGTACCGGTACAGCGTCGAAGAAGGCAGACACAACAGAAAAGAAATAAAGAAAAAAATAAGGAAATTCTTCAGCGGTGACAGGAACACGACCTGCTGGCTCCGCGGAAAAAGAACTGAGGAGAGACAGTTGGAAAGGCGGGAAGGCAGCACGCAGGCGCTGTGGGATGCTCCCAAAAGCTTTCTGATTGGATGCTGGGGAGCGTTCCCACGCAGGTTCCATCGGTACCGACATACCCATATGTGAAGACTCATTCCTGCTTGTTCCTGGAGATCATTCCAATTTGAGGCTGGAATTTTTTCTTTAACTCTCATAGCTTTAGGAAAGCCAATCTTGTTCTTCCTCTGATAGCTTCAGATTCTATTTCCTTGCATATGTCATTAAGAACATAAGATATGCCATACTGGGTCAGACCAAGGTCAATCAAATCCAGTATTCTGTTTCCAACAGTGGCCAATCTAGGTCATCTGTACCTAGCAGTTTCCCCAAGAGACACAAGTTCCACAATGCTTGTACTGGGTCAAGCATTGATATCTTCGGTCACTTCTTAATAATGGTTTATGGACCTTTCCTCCAGGAACTTGTCCAAACCTTTTTTAAACCCAGCTACACTAACAGCCTTTACTACATCCTCCGGTAACAAATTCCAGAGTTTGATTACACGTTGAGTGAAAAAATATTTTCTTTTATTAGTCTTAAATAGTTTACCCTGTAGCTTCATTGCATGTCCCCTAGTCTTTCTATATTCTGATAACGTAAACAATGGATCTACTTTTACCCGTTCCACTCCGTTCATTAATTTATAGACTTCTATCATATCTCCCCTCAGCCGTCTCTTTTCCAGGTTAAAGAGCCCTAACCTTTTTAGCCTTTCTTCATAGGAGTATCCTTCCATCCCCTTTACCATTTGGTGGCTCTTCTCTGAACCTTTTCTAAAATCGCTATATCCTTTTTAAAGATACGGCGACCAGAATTGCACACAATATTCAAGGTGCGGTCTCACCATGGAACGATACAGAGGCATTATAATATCTTTTGTTTTATTTTCCATTCCTTTCCTTATCATACCTAGCATTCTATTTGCTCTCTTGGCCGCCGCTGCACACTGGGCCGAGGGTTTTAACATGGTATCCACAATGACGCCTAAATCTTTTTCCTGGGTGGTGGTTCCTAATGTGGAACCTTGCATCGTGTAACCATAGTTGGGGTTGTTCTTACCTAGGTGCATAACCTTGCACTTGTCCACATTAAATTTCATCTGCCATTTTGATGCCCAGTCTTCCAATTTATCAAGATCCTCTTGCAATTTTTCACAATCCTCTTGGGTTTTAACAACTTTAAATAGTTTTGTGTCATCTGCAAATTTGATAACCTCACTCGTTATTCCACTTTCCAGGTCATTTATGAATATGTCAAAAAGCAGCGGACCCAGCACAGATCCCTGAGGTACACCACTATTCACCTTTCTCCATTGGGAAAATTGGCCATTTAGCCCTACCCTCTGCTTTCTATCTTTTAACCAGTTCCTGATCCACAATAGTACACTGCCTCCTATCCCATGACTCTTTAGTTTTGCCAAAAGTCTCTGATGAGGGACCTTGTCAAAGGCTTTCTGAAAGTCCAGATACACAATATCAACCATTGTAGTACTTTTCCATGTCCTGTCTTGATACATGATGGAAATCTCTGTTGAGTTCTGCGACTGTCTCTCTTTCTCCTTTGGCTTTAGCTTCTCTGCCTTTATGAGCAATTTTCAGGGTTTCTTCCATCATCCATTTTGGCTGTTTTTGCTTTTTCAACTTTTGTAGAGACCTCTCGCTTTCTTCCAACACAACCTTCCTGATGTCATTCCACAACTCTTCTGGAGCTCTGTCATTTGTATCTAAAGCAGCAAATCGATTTTGCAGGCAGGCAGGCAGGCAGTCTTTAAATTCCAGTGGTATATTCTCAAGGTCATATTTTGCTGCATTCATGAGTGGTTTGCTCTTTTTCAACTTTAGCTTGAGTTTGCATACTAGTAGTTGGTGATCTGCACCATAGTCAGCTCCAGGTTTTGTCTTTGTTGATGTCATAGAGCTTTTCCATTGTTGACTTCTACAGATGTAGTCAGTCAATTTGATTTTTGTACAATCCATTGTGTGAAGTCCATGTGTACAGCCGCAGCTTGTGTTGCTGGAAGGTGTTTGAGATGAACAGATCATTGGTCTTGAAGAATTCTATCAGTCTTTCTCCAGCTTCATTTATGTTGCCAAGTCCTTATTTTCCAACCACTTTGCCTTCTTCTTTGTTGCCAAAGTTCCAGTCACCCATGACTATCAAGATATCCTGTTTGCATGCTTTTCAATTTCAGCTTGTACTTGTTCATAGAACATATCAATTTCATCCTCTTCTGCAGTTGTTGGGACATACAGTATATTTGAATTATAGTTGTGTTGATACATATTCCTCGTAGACGAATAGAGATTAAGCGTTCACCGACCGCATTATACTTCATTACAGCTCTTGCAAATTTCTTCTTTATTATAAATGCAACACCATTTCTTCTTTGTCTTTCATTTCCAGCATAGTAGACCATGTGATCATCTGATGCAAAGTGCCCGATGACAGTCCATTTCAGTTCGCCGACAAACAGATCAAGTTGTAGGTGGTCAAAAATTAAATGGAACGTGTACAACTTCCCTTGTTTCACGCTTCGTACGTTCCATGTTCCAATACGTAAGACATCTTTACAGCTTCTGACTCTCATTTCATGCGCAGCTACGTCAGCAGTCAGACATCCCGAGGGCTTTAATCCAACCACATCATAAATACTGGCTTTACTCTGAAAAATCTTCAGCTCCTCCTCAGTAGCTAGCAAATGACAACCCAAGAGGAATGTGAAAAATTGCAAGAGGACATTGATAAATTGGAAGATTTGCTGTTCAAATGACAGATGACATTTAATCTGGACAAGTGCAAAGTTATGCATCTAGGAAAAGAACAACCCAAACTATGGGTACCCAATGCAAGGTTCCACATTAAGAACCACCACCAAGGAAAAAGATTTAGGCATCATCATGGGTAACACGTTGAAACCCTCTGCCCAGTGTGCAGCAGCTGCCAAGAATTATATGCTGGGAATCATAAGGAAAGAAAAGGAATGGAGAATAAAACAAAAGATATTATAATGCCTCTGTATTGTTCCCAGGTGCGACCGCACCTTGAATATCTTATGCAATTCTGGTCGCCATATTTTAAGAAGGATATAGCAGAATTAGAAAAGGTACAGAGAAGAGTCACCAAAATGGTAAAGTGGATGGAAAGATATCCCTATGAGGAGAGACATAAAAGGTTTGGGCTTTTCAACCTGGAAAAGAGACGGCTGAGAGGAGATATGAAGAGGTCTATAAATTAATGAATAGAGTGGAATGGGTAAACGTAGATCGATTTTTTATGCCATCAGAAAGTAGAAAGGCTAGGGGACATGCAATGAAGCTACAGTGTAACACGTTTAAGACTAATCAGAGAAAATATTTTTTCACTCAACGCGTAATCAAACTCTGGAATTCATTACTGGAGGATGTCGTTAAAGTCGTTAGTGTAACTGGGTATAAAAAAAAAAAAAAAGGGAGGTTTGGACAGATTTCTGGAGGAAAAGTCCATAAACCATTATTAAAGAGGAGCCGGGTAATCCACTGCTTGCCTCAATACAAGTATTATGGAACCTTGTGTCTTTTTGGCAACTGCTAGGTACTTGTGACCTGGAATGGCAACTGTTGGAAACAGGATACTGGGCTTGATGGTCTAACCCAGTATGGCATGTCTTATGTTTTTAAGGCCTTCCAAAGTCCACATTATTCCCAGTACAACTCACAGAACACTGCCACTAAGATTACTGCAGGTGCTCCTAGACAATTCCATATCACTCCCATCCTAAAGCTGCTCCATTGGCTGCCTATCCACATGAGAATTAGGTACAAATCCTCCTTAAATATATTCAAAATCTTCCACAGCCTCTCCCCAGACAGCCTTCAATCATGCATCCTGACAACCCCTAACAGAACCAGAAGAAAATCTAACCCGGTGGTTCTCAACCCAGTTCTCTGGGACCGCCAGGCCAGCCACGTTTTCAGGAAATCCACATTGAAAATGCACGAGATAGATGGTTTATGGTTTATTATATCATTTGATACATCATCTTTTGGTCACGCCAAAGCGGTGTACAATAAAATCATTTGGAAGAAGAAAAGAATGGCATAAAAATCTGACAGGACAGCATAAGAGAAAGAAAAGCAGGGAAGGATAAGAGAGAGAACGAGGGTCAGGACACAAGGAGGCAGAGTCCTGAGAGCCTGTATAACGGCCCGAGACAGCAGGAGGTCCAGGACATTAAGGAACAGTGGGGAGGCCAAAGGTAATGCAAAACATATGCTTGCAAGGAGGTCTTAAATTTTGACTATAGGGGTTCCAGTCTAAGATCAGATGACAAGGAATTCCATAATGATGGGCCCAAGAAAAAGGCAGTGCATGCAGATGTATCTCATAAATATTCATTGTGGATATCCTGAAAACCTGATTGGCCTGGGGATCCTTGAGGACTGGATTGAGAACCACTAATACAATCAAAACAAGTTCCCTGATCCACCCCTGGCAGCTCGATGCACCCACGTTACTTCAAACAGCCTTCTTTCTCGCTGTATGCGCCTATCTTGTTCTTAAGTCCAAGGGAAGGACGTTCTACATCAATAACCATAAATTAATTCCGTCACAGGCTGAAAACGCATCTTTTCACTGAGCATTTGGCTCCAAAACTTAATTACACTCCCTGCTCATAACACAGATAAACTGTATGCACTTTATTTCATGGTGACCAATCTCTTATTCATTTAAATGTTAACCCATCCCTTTCCTTCACACCCACTTTCGTCTCCCAAAATCCATTCCTTTCCTTCGACAAACCACAGCACTATCTCAACCTATGTCCTCATGTGGGTTTAACTATACCACAATCAGCTACTGTTCACACGTTATAAGTTATATCTTGTTCAAGGTCTCATCACATTATTTGTAAACTGTTAAACCTATGTTATGCTGTTTCTTGTAGATACAGTAGTACAGAAAGGTTGCTAAATATATATGCTAAAAGGCGCAGTCGCCTACCCCGCAGAAGACACACAGGCACTCCATCCTTGCACCACAAACAGGCATGCTTTCTCCATATCGCACAAACACACACGCACAGGCACCCCACCACACACACAGGTACTTCACCCTTACACTGCACCACACGCATACACACATAAAGGCACTAAACCCGCACACCACACACCCACTTGTCTGATCGAAATAGTAATTACACTTACCTGGTAATTGTAGTTCCTTGAGTGACGACAGCTTAGTCCTCTACGTATGGGTAGTGCACCACCTCCTGCAGCATGAAGACTGGACCAATCAAAATTCAGCATCAATGGATCCAGCATCCTGGCTTTCCCTTGCCCTCCAGTGAACTACTGTCAAAGCAAACTGAAAGAGATAGCTAACCTTTAAGAAAACAACGTAAGAGATTAGTACGTCATGTAATTTGACAAACCCAGTTGAATTTTTTTATTTTTTTATTTTTTTTACGAGAAGGGATACCTAGGAAAAAAAAAAAAAAAAAAAAAAAAATAGCAGAAGACTGCATCCATCCCCACAGGAAGGAACGGAAAAAAAACCAAAACAGGCAACCGAGGATCCCGATCCTGCCGCACCAGAAACAGTTAGCGAGAGCAAAAGATCAAAAAAGAACTCCTGAAGAACTCACCTGTACAGACTGACTCTCGTATTGAATGCGTGCCGCGCCAAAACCGCGTCCCAAGGGAGGGAAGGACGACTAAGCTGTCGTCACTCAAGGAGCTACAATTACCAGGTAAGTGTAATTACTATTTCCTTATCGTTCCTCCAGCTTAGTCCTCTACGTATGGGATGTAACAGAGCAGCCTTAACGGGAGGGATTCCGCCAACCGGCACGCAAGACCGCGGAACCAAAACAGGCATCACGTGCTGCCAAGACATCAAGACGATAGTGCTTACTGAAAGTGTGTAGGGACGACCACGTCGCCGCTTTACAAATCTCTGCCGACGACACTAAACTATATTCCGCCCAGGACGTCGCTTGAGCTCTGGTAGAATGAGCCCGCAAGCCTGGCAGCGCAACACGCCCCTGCAACAGATAAGCGGAGGCAATCGCCTCTTTAATCCATCTAGAAATGGAGGCTTTCGCTGCAGCCTCACCCTTCCTAGAACCGCCGAACAAGACGAACAAACGATCTGACTTGCGGAAGTCTTCTGTGACCTTCAAATAGCGACGCAAAATTCTCTTAAGGTCCAAACGACTAAGACCGCGATCAGAGGCCCGCTCCCCCGACGCATGTAACACCGGGAGCGACACCACCTGATTCAAGTGAAAAGGAGAAGACACCTTAGGTAAAAAGGAAGGTACGGGCCGCAGAACCACCTTCTGATCCGAAAAAGACAGGAAAGGTTCTCTGCAAGAAAGAGCCTGAAGCTCAGAGATACGCCGCGCGGAACAAATCGCTACCAGAAACACCGTTTTAAGGGTCAAATCTTTCACCGAAGCCCGAGAAAGAGGCTCAAACGGCGCTGCGGTCAGCGCCCGCAATACCAAGTTAAGATCCCACAGAGGGACAGACACGCGACGTGGAGGGCGCAGACGAGAAACCGCCTTTAGAAAACGGATCACATCGGCATGAGAACCCAGCGCGACCCCCTGTATTTTACCTCTGTAACAGGAGAGAGCCACGAGCTGCACTCGCAAAGAACTAGCCGCCAAGCCTTTATCAAAACCGTCCTGCAAAAAATCCAAGACAACCGGAAGAGAAGCCGTAGCCACCCGAACCTGACGCCTGGAACATCAATCCTCAAAGATACGCCAAATGCGGACATAAGCCAACCAAGTGGAATGCTTCCGGGCTTGAAGCAACGTCGTGACAACAGCCCTCGAATAACCTCTCTTCCTCAGCCGCGCCCTTTCAATAGCCAGGCCGTAAGGGAGAATCTCTCCACCCCCGGCATGCGAAGAGGACCCTGACGCAACAGATCCAGAGCAAGCGGAAGCCGCCACGGAGAATCGCTTAACAACCGTATCAGGTCGGCATACCAGGGACGACGGGGCCAATCCGGCGCTATCAACAACACCCATCCCTTGTGAGACTCGATCCGCTGAATCACCCGCCCCAGAAGTGGCCACGGGGGAAATACATAAAGGAGGCCGGAGGTGGGCCAAGTCTGCAAAAGAGCATCGATGCCCTTGGACATGGGCTCCCGCCGACGGCTGTAAAAACGCGACGCCTTGGCGGAACGAAAGGTCGCCATCAGGTCCATTACCGGCGGACCCCAACGCCGCACTAACTGTTGGAACACCGCAGGATTCAGCTCCCATTCGCCGGCATCCACTTGAACCCGACTGAGAAAATCCGCCGTGACATTGTCCTTTCCGGCAATGTGTGCCGCCGATATCGTTTGCAATCGGGGCTCTATCCACGCGAAGAGCAACTGGGCTTCCGCTTCCAAGCCCACGCTTCCGGTACCTCCCTGCCGATTTATGTAAGCCACGGTCGCGACATTATCTGAGAGAACTCGAACCGCTCGGTTCATGACCTGTGATTCGAAGCTTTGCAGCGCTAACCGAACGGCTCTCAGCTTCAAACGATTGATCGACCAACTGCTCTCTTGCGGAGACCAAAGGCCCTGCGCCATGAGGTCCCCGCAGTGCGCGCCCCAGCCCGAGAGACAGGCATCCGTCAACAGCGGAAGCCAGTCCGGCTGTTCCAAGGGCATCCCCGCCCGAAGCGAGGACGGGCGCAACCACCACCTCAGACTCTGGCGAACAGACCGCGGGCAGGGAAGACGTTTGTTCAACGAATCGTTCTGATTGGACCAGCGGCGTAGCAAGGCCCTCTGCAGGGATCGCATGTGGAAGCGAGCCCAAGGCACCACTTCCAACGATGCCGCCATCGTCCCCAAAAGTTGGAGATAGTGCCAAGCTGAGGGAGCCGCAGCCTTTCGAAAGCGGCGCACCAGGGACTGAAGAGCTAGTACTCTCCGTTCCGGGAGCGACATGACACCCCTGGAAGTCTCGAAGCGGACTCCGAGGTACTCGAGCGACTGAGTCGGGACCAAGTGGATCTTGTCCGGGTTGACTACCCAGCCGAGCAACTGCAAAAGCCCGACGACCCTCGCCGTCGCTAACTCGCTCTAAGTGAGTTTTGCCACGTATCAACCAATCGTCTAGATAGGGATGAACCAGCACCCCCTCCTGACGTAAGGCTGCCGCCACCACCACCATGACTTTGGTGAACACTCGAGGAGCGGTGGCCAGCCCGAAGGGTAACGCCTGGAACTGAAAGTGACCCCACGGAGCGCGAAACGAAGATACTTCTGATGGGACTCCCTGATAGGTATATGGAGATAGGCCTCGGACAGGTCGAGAGAGGAAAGGAACTCGCCTTTGCGGACCGCTACAATCACGGACCGCAAGGTTTCCATGCGAAAATGCGGTACGCGAAGACAGCGATTCATGCCTTTGAGATCTAAAATGGGACGAAGCGCACCATCTTTCTTTGGCACCACGAAATAAATGGAGTACCTGCCGAGACCATACTCCGCCGGCGGAACAGGGACGGCGGCCCTAACCGGAGCAAGCGATCCAGGGTTTGGCGAACATGAGCGGTCGTTACCGGTCCCCGGCATGGAGATGCCACGAAGGAATCGAGAACAGGTCGGGCAAGATCTAAGGCGTACCCGTCCCGGATAATCTCCAAAACCCAGCGATCGGACGTGATACGGGTCCAAGCAGGGAGAAACTGCCGAAGGCGACCCCCAATCGCAGTTACCCCCGCCTGGACCCGCAGCCCTTCATTGGGACTTGCGAGCGGCGGACAGAGTCGCAGCAGTGAATCCTCTAGAGGCTCCTCGGAAGCCCCGAAAACTGGGAGATCTCGAAGGATACCTGCCCCGCTGCGATCCCACGAAACGGGAAGACCTAAATCGACGAAAGTCCCGAAACTGACCTCGAGGGGAAGGGGAGACCTCCCTCTCTTTGGACGATCCTCCGGGAGACGGCCGCCCTTGGATTCGCCCAACTCCTTGACCAACTTATCAAGATCCTCACCAAAGAGTAGCTTTCCCTTAAAGGGCAACTTACCCAGGCGAGACTTAGAGGAAGCATCTGCCGCCCAACTCTTCAACCAAAGGGCTCTGCGAGTGGCTACCAAAGAGCCCATACTATTGGACAGCGCGCGGATGAGGTCGTAATGGACATCCGCGAGATACGCCGAACCAGACTCCAAGCGCTGAAGCTCGGCCAGGTCCTCAGCTTCCGCGGGCGCCGCCTGTCGAAGACGTTAAACCCAGCGGAGGCAGGCGCGAGCAACCCACACGCCACAAATGGAAGCCTGTAATGCCACAGCGTCCGCCTCAAACGATTGTTTCAACAAACCATCCATCTTCCGGTCCTGAGGCTCCTTTAAGGCCGCGCTACCCTCAACAGGGATCGTGGTCTTCTTAGTTACCGCCGAGACCGCTGCATCCACCTTAGGCAAACGAAACCGGTCGAGATCTTTGTCTGACAACGGATACAGTTTACGCATGATCTTGATGCCCTTGAGACCAGATTCGGGGGCATCCCACTCGGTTTGTATCATTTGGTCAAGGACCCGGTGCAGGGGAAAAACCGCCTGCGGTTGACGGACAGCCTGAATGATGGGGTCCACCCCATCGTCCTCCTCAGCCGGCGGAGCTGAAACCAGCCCAAGAGTCTTAAGCGCCTCAGACAGGAGCGCAGGCAATTCCTCTCTGCGAAACACCCGGATGATTTTCGCCTGGTCTTCCGGCTCCTGGATCTCGCCTTCTTCCAAGGCGTCGTCCTCCATGTCCAACTCAGGATCTTCTCCTTCAACCCAATCCGACTCGGACAACAGGGGCTCCTGCAGGCGCGGCCTCTTGGCCGCTCTCCCCCCAGAGGGCCTGCCGTCCTTCGCCGAAGGGCGAGTGGAAAGGCCCTGCTCCAAAAGGGAACCCTGCGCAATCCCTTGACGCCGGCGACAAAACGCTTGATGCATCAGTAAAACAAAATCAGGAGAAAAATCCTCCAAGAGGGAAGCTCCTCCGAAATCAGCTGGCGGCCCTGTGCCCGCAGAAAGAGCGGAGCTCGCCCCCGAGGGCCCTTCTAAGGGCGAGTCAATAGCCATAGGCGCGGCAGCGGGAGGGGAAACTGTCAACGGCGGCTCCAGCCGTTGCTCCATGCTAAGGGACACGGAGGCACAGCGCGGACAGACGCCTGTCTCTGCTGAAGCGCCCCTCCGTGATCCACAAATGACGCACAAGGATCCAGAGGGCATGGCGACAGGACACCCTGTACCCCAGGGAGGTTCCGTATGCGGCCAGCTACCAAAAGAACAGGGAGAACGTGGAACCGTAGCCAAAAGCAAGCCGTTGCCCAGACACTGGGTGGCTACCAGCAAGGAGGGCGTCTCTGCCCACTCTATGCTAGGTGGCTATTGGATGCGCTTGTTGTCTTATTTTTATTTTTTATTTTTTTAAATCAACAGAAAACGAGCTAGCCTCAGGCAGGCTGCAAAGCCCGTGAAATCACCTCTAGCCCCCCCCAACACACTCGTCGCCGGGGAGGGTCCTGAAAAAAACGAACAAACAAAAGAAAGCAAAAAGAACAAAGGAATCAAAAAAGAAATACAGCGGAGAGGCACCGCGTCTCCGGGACAGCCGACAGCCGCCGCATGGACCGCGGGGTGCAGAAACCGCAAGAAATAAAATGGCTGCGGGCATCCACCAAGCGGAAGCACGGGAAAAATTTTTGGCGCCTACAGGAGCAGTGCAGCCAAGGCCCCGGCAAAATAGCCCGCTCCCGCCTGAACCGTAAAACTCGGGCCGAAGAAAAACGCTAAGGAAAATAAAGAACAACCCGCGATAGCAGCAAAGACCGGGGCCGTTGCTCAAAATGAGCTCGCTGTCAAGACCGCCGTCGGCACTTACCAGGCACAGAGTCCTACCCTCCAGGAACTGTGACACTGGGCCGTCGACGCCGCCGGGGCTCTGTCCCGAACAGCCTTGGGTACAGAGATCCGAGGAAATGAAAAATAACAGCAAGCGGTTATGGCAGAGCAGGAGAGGAACCTCTGTGAGCCCCTCCCCCTCCGGAGTGCCGGTTTCCTCCAAAATTAAAGAGACAGGTACTCCTATACTAGAGAAAACAAAGAGAACCCTCAATAGGGACCCAAGAAAGAAAAAAGCAAAAGGTTAGCTATACCTAGACCTAAACTAACTAACTAGTGAGCCCAGCCTGGTTCACAAACATCTTCCTGCTGCATGAAGACTGGACACACTGGAGGGCAAGGGAAAGCCAGGATGCTGGATCCAGTGATGCTGAATTTTGATTGGTCCAGTCTTCATGCTGCAGGAGGTGGTGCACTACCCATACGTAGAGGACTAAGCTGGAGGAACGATAAGGAAGTATACATACACATACAGCACCAGTTAAAGATTCCTCATACAGCCCCTACTGACATAAGACATTTTATCATCTTTTGTCTCTCCCCCCACCAATATGTATCATTTTGCAAATGAGGAAAGAGGAAATGCATCGCTTTGTTAAACCCCAAGTATGCTGTTTTCACATGCACACAGTCCCCCCCAACAGATATTAACATACAAAGCCTCTCACACACACCCCACATTTTTGCCATTGCCTTTTGTACCTGTTTAGCCACCTTTAGATCAAGGACAAAAAGCCCAAGATCCAGCACTTTTTTTCATGGACAGAAGCATTTCATCCCCTATACTTCACTGCTCCCTTGGATTTTTGCAGCCCAAAGGCATGCCCTTGCATTTTTTTAGCATTAAATCTCAGCTGTCAAGTCCTCAATCATTCAGGTTTCCCTAGAACCATCCTCATGTTATCTACAGTACATTCTAGCTTCATTTTGTGTCCCCTTGTCTTTCTACTTTGGAAAACGTAAACAACTGATTATATGCTTACCCGTTCATCTCCCCTCAACAGTCTCTCTTCCAAGTTGAAGAGCCCTAACCTTTTAAATCTTTCCTCGCAGGAATATCCTTCTATCCCCTTTATCATTATGGTCACTCTCTGTGCCTTTTTTAATTCCACTATATCCTTTTTTAGATATGACGACTAGAATTGAACACTATATTCAAAAAGCAGTCATACCATGAGGTGATACAGAGGCAACATAATATCCTTGCTTTTACTCTCCATTTCTTTCCTTATGATTCCTAGCATTCTATTAGCTTTCTTGGCCGCCGCTGCATACTGGGTGGAGGGTTTCAATGTATTATCCACAATAATGCCTAGAACTAATGTAGAAACCTGCAGCGTGTATCTGTCATTTGGCTTATTCAACTTTAAGTGCATAACTTTTGAACTTGTCCACATTAAATTTCATCTGTCATTTGGACAACTAGGGGTATGTTTACCAAACGGTGGTAGCGGACTGTGTGATATCGGAGCAGTGGTCCCATTAATTTCAATGGGGCCGTGGCTCCAATATCACACAAAGTCCGCTACCGCCTTTAAGTAAACATACCTCCTAGTCTTCCAATTACTCAAGGTCCTCTTGCAATGTCTTACAATTCTGTTACAATTTACCAACCTTGTCATTTGCAAATTTGATCACCTCACTCATTGTTCCTGTTTCCAAGTCATTTATGAATATGTTAAAAAGCAGCGGGCTAAGCACAGATCTCTGAGGTACACTGCTATTTATTTATTAGTATTTAGCTCACACCTTTCCAATGGTAGTTTAAAGCACGTTACATTCCCTGTGAGATGGATCCTTGAAAAGACTAAAGAATACCAAAAGGGTATCTATTTGTGCTTTATCGACTATAGCAAGGCTTTTGACTGTGTAAACCATGAGAAAATCTGGACCACATTAAGAAGCATGGGTATACCAGAACACCTGATCGTTCTCTTGTGCAATCTGTACATTGATCAAGAAGCAACAGTTCGAACGGAACAAGGAGAAACAGAATGGTTTAAAATAAGCAAAAGGTGTAAGACAAGGCTGCATACTTTCCCCCTACCTGTTTAATTTATATGCAGATCATCAGAGAAGCAGGATTGTATGAAGACAACAAATACCTTATTACCACCCACAAAGTTCTTCACACAGGTACTCCCCAATATTTATCCAATCTTATCTTCCATCAACCCGTCCCTCGCCTTCTCCATTCTTCTCACAGTAACCGCCTTTTTCTTCCATCCCCGTCTCAAGCCCATCTCGAACTTACCCATCATTCTGCTTTCTTTTTCTTAAGTCCTGCTCTATGGAACTCTCTTCCCCACTCACTCCGCACCGAACCTTCATTTCCACATTTCAAAGCCCTTCTCAAGACCCATCTGTTTTCCCAGGCTTTTGATCTCCCAGCACCCCCTGACAGTTACGCAGGCCCTTACACCGTATGCTACTCCAACCCTTCCCTCTCTTCCTTCGTCCTTCCTGTTGCCCCTAACTCTTTAGCCATACTGTTCCGTCTCTTTCTTTCTTTCTATTTCTACAGCACTTTCCTGTCATTTGAATGGCGTTCCTTTTCCCTCTTTAATTTTCTGGCAGCCTGCTTTTATTGTACACCGCTCTGATACTCCGGTTTGGGCGGTTTATCAAGTCTCATAAATAAACAAACAGAGGTGTGAAGATTGGTGGAAGACTCAACAACCTTCGCTATGCTGATGATACCACATTACTGGCTGAAAGTGAAGATGATCTGAAACATTTGCTTCTCACAATCAAAGAACATAGTCTCAAAATGGGCCTGTACCTTAATGTAAAGAAAACAAAGATCATGACAACTGGCATAATCAACAGGTTCATCGTTGAAGGAGAAGAAATTGAAATTGTGAACAACTTTAACCTACTTGGATCAACTATCAATAAAGAAGCAACAAGCAGTCAAGAAATCAGACGACGCATTGCTCTTGGCAGAATGGCTATGAAAGACCTAGATAAGATTCTCAAGAGCAGAGATGTCTCTCTCCATACAAAGATTTGACTTGTTCAAGCCATGGTATTTTCAATAACATCATATGGATGTGAAAGCTGGACAGTGAAAAAGACAGATAGGAAGAAAATTGATGCCTTTGAATTATGGTGTTGGTGGCGAATACTGTGTATACCATGGACTGCCCGAAGAACAAACCAGTCGGTACTAGAGGAGATCAAACCTAAGCTTTCTTTAGAAGCTCAGATGACAAGACTTCGACTTTCATACTTTGGACACATCATGCGAAGAGAGAAATCATTAGAGAAAGACATTATGCTTGGCAAGATAGAAGGTCAACGCAAAAGAGGAAGGCCAGCAATGAGATGGATCGATACAATAACAGCAGTTACAGGTACCAGTCTGTCAATAATGAACCGCCTGACTGAAGACCGAACACAATTTAGGATAGCTATCCAGAGGGTCGCCATGAGTCGACTCCGACTCGACGGCACTTAACAACATTCCCTGTCCCCAGAGGGCTTACAATCTAACTTTGTACCCGAGGCAATAGAGGGTTAAATGACTTGCCCAAAGTCATAAGGAGTGCCATCTTTCTCCATTCAGAAAAGTGGTCATTTAGCCCTACCATTTTCCTATTTTTTTTAACCAGCTCCCAATCCACGGTAGTACACTACCTCCTATCCCATGACTTTTTAATTTCCTCAAGTCTCTCTCATGAGGCTTTCTGAGAATCCAGATACACTATTAGGGTCATTCCAGAAGCCGAATAGGCTGTTTGCACGTTTACGGCAGATACATATGTAGTGAAAACATCTGCAGACGTATTCCAGGACATGCTGCCCGCAGATATCCACGGTGCTTGCACAGGGATGTCTCCACATCCCCAGAAGAGGGCGGAACAGAGTGTGGTCTGCCCCAGAGACATGTATGATGTATTCCACAAAGCCCCAAGTATGTATTCGGACTTTGCCACAGATATGCCCATTATTCCTGCTGGAGACACGGAACAATACCAATACTTAGCCAATTATTCTGCTGTATTCTACAATTCGTCCCTGCAAGTGAAAGTGTGTGCGTGGTATGAGGGTTTACGTCCCAACTATTTGTTAAAATCATGAATGTTGGCCCACCTGGTGACGGCACATACCCTAAAACTGATTATTTCCCCCCCCCTCGTTCAATGTTCCACTGCTTTGAGCCGGTGAAAATAGTAATTCATTTACCTGGTAATTGTAGTTCCTTGAGTGACGACAGCTTAGTCCTCTACGTATGGGTAGTGCACCTCCTCCTGCAGCATGAAGACTGGACCAATCAAAATTCAGCATCACTGGATCCATCATCCTGGCTTTCCCTTGTCCTCCAGTGAACTACTGTCAAAGCAAACTCAAAGAGATAGTTAACCTTTAAGAAAAATGCAAGAGTTTAGTATGTCTAAACTCATACTTGTTTAAATGTACTGAGATGTTTTTGTTCTATGTAAACCGCGCTGATGCCGAATAGTGCGGTATAGAAGAAACTTTAAATAAATAAATAGTCGCGTAATTTGCAAAACCAGTTTTTGGTTTTTTTTGTGTTAAGTGAGACCTACAAAAATCACATCAGACTGCATCCACCCCTACAAGAAGGGAAGGAAAAAACCAAAAACAGCCAATCGAGGGTCCCGCGCCTGCCGCACCAGAGGCAGTCAGCGAGAGCAAAAAGTCAAAGAAGAAACACCTGAAGAACTCACCTGTAAATACTGACTCCCGTACTGAATGCGTGCCGAGACAAAACAGCGTCCCAAGGGAGGGAAGGAGGACTAAGCTGTCGTCACTCAAGGAACTACAATTACCAGGTAAGTGTAATTACTATTTCCTTATCGTTCCTCCAGCTTAGTCCTCTACGTATGGAATGTTACAGAGCAGCCTTAACGGGAGGGATTCCGCCAACTGGCACGCAAGACCGCGGAACCAAAACAGGCATCACGTGCCGCCAAGACATCAAGACGATAGTGCATACTGAAAGTGTGGAGGGACAACCACGTCGCCGCTTTACAAATCTCCTCCGGCGACACCAAACTATATTCCGCCCAGGACGTCGCTTGAGCTCTGGTAGAATGAGCCCGCAATCCTAGCGGCGCAACACGCCCCTGCAACAGATAAGCGGAGGCAATCGCCTCTTTAATCCATCGAGAAATAGAGGCTTTCCTAGAACCGCCGAACAAGACAAAAACGATCCGACTTGCGGAAGTCTTCGGTGACCTTTAAATACCGACGCAAAACTCTCTTAAGGTCCAAACGACTAAGACCGCGATCAGAGGCCCGCTCCCCCGACGCATGCAACACCGGGAGCGACACCACCTGATTTAAGTGAAAAGGAGAAGACACTTTAGGCAAAAAAGAAGGTACTGGCCTTACAACCACCTTCTGATCCGAAAAAGACAGGAAAGGTTCCCTGCAAGAAAGAGCTTGAAGCTCAGAGATGCGCCGCACCGAACAAATCGCTACAAGAAACACCGTCTTAAGGGTCAAATCCTTCACCGAAACTCGAGAGGCTCAAACGGCGTGGCGGAGAGCGCGCGCAAAACCAAGTTGAGATCCCACGGAGGGACGGAAATGCGGCGCGGAGGGCGCAGTCGAGAAACCGCATTCAGGAAACGGATCACATCAGCATGGGTGCCCAGCGCGACCCCTTGTATTTTACCTCTGTAACAGGAAAGAGCCGCGAGCAGCACACGCAAGGAACTAGCCGCCAAACCTTTATCAAAACCGTCCTGCAAAAAATCCAATACCACCGGAAGAGGGGCCGTAGCCGCCGAACCCGACGCCTGGAACACCAATCCTCAAAAATACGCCATATTCGGACATAAGCCAGCGAAGTGGATCGCTTTCGGGCTTGAAGCAACGTCGTCACAACAGCCTTCGAATAACCTTTCTTCCTCAGCCGTACCCTTTCAATAGCCAGGCCGTAAGAGAGAATCTCTCCACCTGCGGCATGCGAAGAGGACCTTGACAACAGATCCAGAGCAAGCGGAAGCCGCCACGGAGAATCGCTTAACCATATCATGTCGGCATACCAGGGACGATTGGGGCCAATCTGGCGCTATCAACAATACCCGTCCCCTGTGAGACTCGATCCGCTGAATCACCCGCCCCAGTAGAGGCCATGGGGGAAACACATAAAAAAGGCCGGTGGTGGGCCAGGTCTGCAAAAGAGCATCGATGCCCTCGGACATGGGCTCCCGCCGACAGCTGTAAAAACGAGGCGCCTTTGCGGAGCGAAAGGTGGCCATCAGGTCCATTACCCGCGGACCCCAACAACGCACTAACTGCTGGAATACCGCAGGATTCAGCTCCCATTCGCCGGCATCCACGTGAACTCGACTGAGAAAATCCGCCGTGACATTGTCCTTCCCGGCAATGTGTGCCGCCGATATCGTCTGCAACCGGGGCTCTATCCACGCGAAGAGCAACTGGGCTTCCGCTTCCAAGCCCACGCTTCAGGTACCTCCCTGCCGATTTATGTAAGCCACGGCCGCGGCATTGTCTGAGAGAACTCGAACTGCTCGGTGCGTGACCTGGAGTTCGAAGCTTTGCAGCGCCAATTGAACGGCTCTCAGCTCCAAATGATTGATCGACCAACCGCTCTCTTGCTGGGACCAACGGCCCTGCGCCACTAGCTCCCCGCAGTGCGCGCCCCAGCCCGTGAGACAGGCATCCGTCAACAGCGGAAGCCAGTCCGGCTGTTCCAAGGGCATCCCAGCTTGGAGCGAGGATCGGCGCAACCACCACTTCAGATCCTGGCAAACAGTCCGCGGGCAGGGAAGACGTTTGTTCAACGAATCGTTCTGATTGGACCAGCGACGGAGCAAGGCCCTCTGCAGGGATCGCATGTGGAAGCGAGCCCAAGGCACCACTTCCAAGGATGCCGCCATCGTCCAACAGTTGCAGATAATGCCAAGCTGACGGAGCCGCAGCCCTCCGAAAGCGGCGTACGAGAGACTGGAGAGCTAGCACTCGCCGCTCCGGGAGAAACACGGCACCCCTACAAGTATCGAAAAGTACTCCTAGGTACTCGAGCGACTGAGTCGGAACCAAGTGACTCTTGTCCGGGTTGACTACCCAGCCGAGAGACTGCAGAAGCCCGACGACCCGCGCCGTGGCTGTCTCGCTCTCCAAGCGAGTTTTCCCGCGTATCAACCAATCGTCCAGATAGGGATGAACCAGTACACCCTCCTGAAGTAAGGCTGCCGCCACCACCACCATGACTTTGGTGAACACCCGAGGAGCGGTGGCCAGCCCGAAGGGTAACAACTGGAACTGAAAGTGACCCCACGGAAGCGCGAACCGGAGATACTTTTGATGGGACTCCCGGATAGGTATATGGAGATAGGCCTCGGACAGGTCAAGGAGGTAAGAAACTCGCCTTTGCGGACCGCTACAATTACGGACCGCAGGGTTTCCATTCGAAAATGTGGAACTCGAAGACAGCGATTCACGCCTTTGAGATCTAAAATGGGACGAAGAGCACCATCCTTCTTTGGCACCACGAAATAAATGGAGTACCTGCCGAGATCATACTCTGCCGGCGGAACAGGGACGACGGCCCCTAACCGGAGCAAGCGATCCGAGGTTTGGTGAACATGAGCGGTCTTTACAGGTCCCCGGCATGGAGACGCCACGAAGGAATCGAGAACGGGTCTGGCAAGATCCAAGGCGTATCCGTCCCGAACAATCTCCAAAACCCAGCGATCGGACGTGATACGGGTCCAAGCAGAGAGAAACTGCCGAAGGCGACCCCCAATCGCAGTCACCCCCGCCTGGACCCGCAGCCCTTCATTGGGACTTGCGAGCGGCAGACGGAGCCGCAGCAGTGAATCCTCTAGAGGCTTCTCGGAAGCCTCGAAAACTGGGAGATCGAGAGATACCTGCCTCGCTGCGATCCCACGAAACGGGGTGACCAAAATCGACGAAAGTCCCGAAACTGACCCCGAGGGGAAGGAAGGGACCTCCCTCTCTTCGGGCGATCCTCCGGGAGACGGCCGCCCTTGGATTCGCCCAACTCCTTGACCAACTTATCAAGATCCTCTCCAAAGAGCAGCTTGCCTTTAAAAGGCAACTTGCCCAGGCGAGACTTAGAAGAAGCATCCGCCGCCCAACTTTTTAACCAAAGGGCTCGGCGAGTCGCTACCAAAGAACCCATACTATTAGAAAGCGCCCGGATAAGGTCATAATGGACATCCACTAGATACGCCGAACCAGACTCCAAGCGCTGAAGCTCGGCGAAGTCCTCGGCTTCCGCGGGCACCGCCTGTCGAAGACGCTGAACCCAGCGAAGGCAGGCGCGAGCAACCCAAGCGCCACAAATGGAGGCCTGTAACACTACAGCATCCGCTTCAAACGATTGTTTCAACAAACCGTCCATTTTCTGGTCTTGAGGCTCCTTTAAGGCCGCGCTACCCTCGACAGGGATCGTGGTCTTCTTAGTAACCGCCGAGACTGCCGCATCCACCTTAGGCAAACAGAACCGGTCAAGATCCTTGTCCGACAACGGATACAGCTTACACGTGATCTTTATGCCCTTGAGACCAGATTCTGGGGCATCCCACTCTGTGTGTATCATTTGGTCAATGACCCGGTGCAGGGGAAAAACCGCCTGCGTCTGACGGACAGCCTGAATGATGGGGTCCGCACCATCGTCCTCCTCAGCCGGCGGTGCTGGAACCAGCCCAAGAGTCTGAAGCGCCTCAGACAGGAGCGCAGGCAATTCCTCTCTGCGAAAGACACGTATGATTTTCGCCTGATCTTCTGGCTCAGGGAGCTCGCCCTCTTCTAAGACCTCCTCCTCCATGTCCAACTCATGATCTTCTCCCTCAATCCAATCCGACTCGGACAACAGGGGCTCCTGTAGGCGCAGCCTCTTGGCCACTCGCACACCTGAGAAACCACAGTCCTTCGCAGAAGGTTGCGCGGCAGTTGCCTGCTCTGAAGGGGACCCCAGCGCAACCCCTTGACGCCATCGACAAAACGCTTGATGCATCAGTAAAATAAAATCGGGAGAAACGTCTTCCAAGAGGGAATCCCCTCCGAGATCAGCTGGCACCCCCGCGCTTACAGAAAGAGCGGGGCCCGTCCCCGAGGGACCCTCCAAGGGCGAGTCCGTAACCAGAGGAGCGGTAGAGGGCAGGGAAACCGCCAACGAAGTCTCCAGCCGCTGCTCCATACTAAGGGACACGGAGGCACAGCGCTGACAGACGCCCATCTCTGCTGAAGCGCCCCTCCGCGATCCACAAATGACACACAGGGACCCCAATGGCATGGAAGCCAAAACACCCTGCCCCCAGGGGAGAAGAAAGAGATCCCTGGCGCCCAGACCACAGAAAAAAAAAGGAGAACGCTGACCCCTAGAAAAATCAAGCCCCTACCCAGAAACTGGGTGGCTGCCAGCAAGGAGAGCTCCTTCTGTTTACTCTTTGTTTTTCTTTTTTTTTTCTTTTGTAACAGAAAACGAGGCAAACGCAGGTAGGCTGCTCAGCACGTGAAAAGCACTCCTAGCAGTCCACAATACTCCTGTTGCAGGGGAGAGCCCAGAAAAACGGAAAAACAAAAGAAATAAAAGAAATAAAGTAAAAAGAAGGGAAAAAAAAACAACAGAGGCACCAAAAAGAGGCTCAGCGGAGAGACGCCTGCGGCTCCGGGACAGCCGACTGCGGCCGCATGGACCGCGTGAAGGAGAGAACCGCGAGAAACAAAATGGCTGCGGTTACTCACCTAAGTTGAGGTGCGGGAGAAATTTGGCGCAGAAAAGAGCAGCCCGGTCAAGGCCCCGCCGAAATAGCCCGCTCCCGTCCGGACACAGACTCGGGCAAGAGAAAAAAACGCCCCAAAAAACAAACTCTAAACAAAGAAAGAAGAGGAAAGACAAAACCGCGATAGCGGCAAAGACAGGGGCCGTTGCACAAACTGTGCCTGTTCCCGAGCAGCCCGTCGGCACTTGCAACGCACAGAGTCCTACTTCCAGGAGCTGTGGCGCTGGACAGCCGCCGCAGGAGCTCTGTCCCGAACAGCCTTGGGCACAGAGATCCAAGCCAAGCAAAGGTAAACGTAACTGCAAGCGGCTTTGGCTGAGCAGGAGAGGGACCTCTGCTGAGCCCCCCCTCCGGAGTGCCGGTTTCCCCAAAAATTAAAGAGACAGGTACTCCTGTACTGTAGTAAACAAATAGAAACCCCAATAGGGACCAAATAAAGGAAAAATAAAAGGTTAGCTATAACTAAGACCTAAACTAACTGACTAGTGAGCCCAGCCCGGCTCACAAACATCTTCCTGCTGCATGAAGACTGGACACACTGGAGGACAAGGGAAAGCCAGGATGATAGATCCAGTGATGCTGAATTTTGATTGGTCCAGTCTTCATGCTGCAGGAGGAGGTGCACTACCCATACGTAGAGGACTAAGCTGGAGGAACGATAAGGAAAGCAGGATTTAAATACAGCTAAATAAATAAATAAATGAGGGTTGCACAGGAGATCCGGCGTGCTGATCTGCAAATTAGGGAGGACATGAATACCTGGTTTGGAATAGCTATGCTGCATAAGGCAGATAGAGAAAGGAGGACAACAGAAAAGAGGCTACCTATCAGAGGGTACCTGGGCTGAGAAGCCAGTACCTAGATCTTACTGATGAACAGTGTCACCAGGTTCCGCTTTGATAGAGCAGCCATACTTCAGCAGAGCAAGGAGCTGGAGCCCCACCACAGTGCCATAACACACAGGAGACAGGCCCTACCTGTGCAGCTGCAGGTGACAACAGAGCTCACTGTCCTGGCAACAGGTACCTTTCAATCTGTGCTGGCAGCCACTGTAGGTCTGAGCCAAGCGGCAGCATCCAGGTGCATCAGCCAGTTCCCAAGAGCCGTCTTGATATGTATCTCAGATTACATTGCATTCCTACACACAGTGCAACAGAGGCATCAGACAATGATTCAGTTGAGGTGGATTGGTTCCCTTCTGTGATGGGGGTGGTGGAGATTGATTGTATGCACATGGCCCTCAGGCCCCTTCAATAGAGTGAGGCCGCATGTTGCAACTGAATAGCATTCCACTTTATGAATATACAAGTAGTGTGCCAGACACAACATTCCCCAGATTGTGCCACAAGGCCTACATCCCTACCCAGCCCAGGATCTATGTAAGCTTCAAGAATGATGATATATCTGGAGGCTAGCTACTTGGAATGACGACAAAGGGATCCTCCCCTCCCATACCCACATAGACCTGACCAGGGGAGCACTGCCATAAAGCAGACTGTGGGAAGGCAGGCAGGATTGCCCCACAGCAGACCAAAATAAGACAGGACAGAGTGGACATTGAATGGGACAGGTGTAGCCACATATAGGGAGATGCTGTGAGAAATGTCAGTATCCAGATATGTAGGAAATAGATGCCATAACCATGGAGTGACAGCACAATAATACAGACATACAGAAGGCCATACAGTGAGAACAGAAGCCTAGGACATGGCCACGTCTCCTTGGTTTGAACGTGCACCTGAGGCGTCCATGAACATATCGCAGAGATGTGGAACCGTTCAGAATATGGCAAGCATTGGGGACATCCAGGACCATTTCAGCACTTACACATGTCCTAGAATACTAGTGTGTATGTGTTTCTCCATTTTCTTCTATGCTAAGTGCCTGCACCTGTACGCGTTTCTCGCTGACAATACGTGCTGAACGGCGTGTTGTACAGGCTGCACCGAACATGCCCCCTACAAGATCACAGAAACATGAGCGCGTCTATACCCATGTATGTGCTATTAGGTTTGAATCACACCCATGCCTGATTTAAACAGGCCCGCAGGAGATATGCAGCCTATGTGTAATCTGCCTCCATATCAACAGGCTCAGCTTTGTCTACCTGTTTATTCACACCTTCAAAAACATAACAGTTTAGTAAGACAAGACCTTACTTTGCTAAATCCATGTTGGCTGTCTCCCATTAAACCATGACTATCTACAAGTTCAGTAATTTTTTTCTTTATAATAGTTTCTACCATTTTGCCCGGTACTGACCTCAGGCTCACTGGCCTGCATTTTCCCAGATCACTCCTGGAACCCTTTTTAAAAATTGATGTTACATTGGCTATTTGCCAATCTTCAGGTACTACTGATGATTTTAATGACAGTTCACAGATTACTAATAGTAGGTCTGCAATCTCTTATTTCAGTTCTTTCAATACTCTCGGATATATACCATCCGGTCCAGGTGATTTACTGTGTGATCCTAAGTGTAATCGCTTGCACCTCCCCCCCACTGGCAGGAATGCCAGCAGAGAACTCAGCACAGCTTAGTGGGAATACTGGTGCTACTATGTCATAAGCAAAATGTATGCAAATGAGATGTGCAAAACATCTACAAGACAACATTGCTCTGTAACCAAAATAAGTAATTAAATCTAAACTCTAGTCCAACAATTAACTAAAAACCTCCCATAAACACCTCATGTAAATATAGGATTGTTTGATATTACCAGTTAATTATCTTTCTAAACTAATCAAGTGTTTTTTGCTAATATGGCGCACCCTGTTGTCAACGTTCCATGTACTGCATATTTATTTATTTAACTGTATTTATATCCCGCTTTTCACCGGGTCAAAGCGGTGTTATATGTTATAATGCAACTTTTGAGTTATTTGTAAACCGCTTTGATTTAGGAAAGGCGGTATATAAGTGCACATAAATAAATTAAATTATGTGCAGTGGGCACTGGATGCAAATAAAGAAAGTGTGTGTGCTAGCAGCAGTGCCAGACACATGAGCAGAAAAACGTATGCACTACCTTTGACATACTTGTAGCAAAAAAATAACCATATGTATTACATTTAAAATAACAATTTTAAGTGTAGAGTAACAGGGGTTTTTTTTTACCTGCATGGCATTGGGGAAAGTTGTCTGCTTAACTTTACTGCCTGAGACAGTATTTTGTTGAGGACACCTATACACAGTAAGGAATGGAACCCCACTGCAAAGCCACTAGTGGATAAATCACATCCGAAAACATTTCCTCTCTCCTCCTACACCAGTTTTACTTCACCTTCAATCAGGCATTCAAAACAACGGCGCTACTGCACATTTCTTTAAACCCAGGTAGAACAGCTAATGACATCGTTAAAATGTCATTTGAATATGGGCAGCTCATTATGTATTTCAATAAGTGCCATGCTACTGTCTGTGCAGCCACGTATATGCAGGTAACCCTTGCACCAATACTCTCACAATAAGTTTGCACAGATCTCACACTAACATTTTTTCATTGACCCCATAGAGTGAACCATCTACAGCAGTGATTCACAAACTTTGGGTCACATCATCACTAGATGGGAGCACTGTTCCCTCTAAGCTGTGCGCGTGTGCACGCGCACACACCTCGCCGAGTGAGCGCACATACTTTACAACAGAGCGCACAAAAATTACAGTTCTGATTCTGATAGAAAACACAGAAGTTCTTAAAATTGAAAAGTTGTTGTGTATTTATGGTTTTCACAAGTTCTACAATATTTTCTAGTGCAATCAATGTGGTGTACGTACTGTATTCTGACGTGTAGTCAAATTTTAAAGTATATAACTGAGTGTCGTTATGTGGCGCACAAAAATTTAACCTTCCTTCAAAAGCTGCACAGCTGATATTTTATGTACACACAGCCTACAGAAAATTAGAGGGAACATTGGATGGGAGTCACAGAAAACGTGGCCATTTCTCCTTCTCTCTGCACCTTCACTATGAGTTATGTCAAGTAGTAGCAGTCACCAGTCAGCATGTGGCCTAGGAGCCAGTAAATATTCATAGGTCCTTGTGCTCTCCTGGGTAAGCTTCCTGTTAGAAACCCATGCTGAGTACCGAGGTCAGTAAGCACACATTACACACTGACACAAGGGAGCCTGTGCTGACTGCTGCTGCCTTTCTGCTTTAGATGAGTGACGAGAGGGGGCAGGATGGAAACCTGCTATTTTTATTTCCTTATCTGGGGTCACATGAATTTTCAGGTGTTAAAATGGGGTCATACGGGGACAGAAGTTGTGAAAAGCAATGATCTATATCCTTCCTGAGATGCAGAGGGAAGGGCATTATTCCTTGAGAAAGGGGTTGTTCCTACTTTGATTACCATGTCAAAGTTAAGCACTGCTTTATATTTCAATTTAAGTAAACTGGTTGATTGAGTCAGAACACAGTTTAAGCGACATAAGAAAGGGTCATTGATGTTAGAGGGTGCAAATATATTGGACACGCTGGAGTCTGAATTACAGCCCCATGATACTCTGAGACCCTGTTGCTTATTTAGTATAGAAATCTATAACAATCAACTGTTTAGCAATATTGGTATTGCTATAACATCACAATCTCGAGGATAATACTAGAGTAGGGTAACTATAAGTTTAACAGGCCTACTTTGATTACGCCAACGCGATCCTATATGGGCTCCCGCAAGCATCACTGAACCGGCTTCAGCTGGCGATGAATACAGCTGCCAGAATTCTATACGGAGCCACTAGAATGGACCACATCACACCAATCCTAAAGAAACTCTACTGGTTACCAGTCCAAGGCAGACTATGCTTCAAGATCCTAGCAATGACCTTCAAGGCCATAAACAATCAACCCTCCACCTCCATCACCGAGCTAATCCACCCCACACCCTCAAACAGATCCAGAAGATCCACAGCTGTCAACACACTGATAATTCCAAAGGAAACAACGAAATGCACCCAGGCGACATCTAATAGGGCGTTAATGCTCTATGCAACCAGATGTTGGAATGCCCTCCCCATGGCCATTCGAGCAATCACTGACCTGGCCCATTTCAGGAAGGCACTGAAGCACCACAGACTCAGACGACAGCCCCACAGGTAAGCTCACAAATAGATCCACCAATCACCAAGACCCCCTCACCAGCACACTAGAGGGCAGCTAGCCCCACTGCGGCAACCCCATGTAAATATATTTATGTACAGTTATTAATGTAAATAATTTGTAGAAAGTTACCCCAGTTCTTTATCCAAGTTATATTTCCTGTTTATTGTAAATACAATACAGCCACGACTGCATTGTATAAGATTTTGTTGAATGTACACCGAACTGATATTGAATAGCACAGCATAGAAGAGACATTAAATAAATAAATACTTACCCTACAGGTAATATTACTACTACTTATTTGTATTCTGCTACAAAGCATAGGCAGCGCTGTACTTGTACAAGTACATAAGTAAGAGACAATACTGCTCATCAGAGCTTACAATCACATCAAGAAGGTCCACAGAACTGGGCACAAGGATATATCTAGGGGAATGACAAAGTACACATAGGTGCTGAATAGGAGAATCAGGATCCAAAAGCAGGTGGTGAAACCTTTTCTTAGGACAACATGACAAAATACTATATGGCGTGGAGGAATAGTCTAATGGTTAGAGCACTGGCTTGGGAACCAAAAGGGAGCAAGGAAGAGAGCAGTTCTTTATTCAGAAGAAGCCTTGGGCAAGTCACTTTTTATCCCTCCTTTGCCTCAGAAAAATCCAAGTTATCAATGTCCCTGTTTAATGTACCTACTCTTGTCACCGTGCTGGGCAGGCTAGATGGACCATGCTGCTCTTCTTCACCTGCCTATGTTATGTATGTACATTACCACGTTTAAGATACAATGTAAAGCTGTTTGACTGAAATGATAAAAGCGGTATAAAAACCTGCTAAATAAATAATAAAAAAATACGTACGTTTTATTAGTGGCTATCTAGCACCATTTTTGAATTTTTGTTAGTACACACGCATGATATTAAAGCTCAAGCTCCTGATTTGTTTATGCTACAGCTAGGAAACGTCTTAGAAAAGAGGCGCTAAGCACCAGGCGGCTGAGCGGGTAAAGTGCGCCCTGAAGCAGTGGCTAGGTACATGTCATGCAGGGGGGAGGCCTCGCCTTGCGCTCACCTGCACCGCGCTGTTCAGGAAGCAGCTGTTCTGGCCCGGTTCGTTTAACAGGCCTTTGGTGGGCGCCAGCGACAGCACGCTGCCGGGCTGATACACCTTGCCCAGGTTACCGCCCGGTTTGCGGAACAGCTTCACCCAAGCCATGGCCGCGGGGCAGCGAGTCACAGGCCCGGCGGCGGCTTCATCTCGGCTCCCGTCCTCCTCCGCTCAGGCCCGAGTCGTCGCTGCCGCGCGACTGACTGACGGCCGAGAGCTCGCGCCCAGCGCGGTCAAGGGCGGAACAGGTGGGCTCGCGCCCCGGCGTGACGTCACGAGGGGCTCGCTCTGCGTCCGGCAAGCAAGCAACCCGAGGAACAGGTGGGCTCGCGCCCCGAGCGCTCAGAAGAGTTAAGGTGAGCGCTCGCGCCCTCCTTCCCGCCTCCACCGGCCCTCAGACGAAAAAGTCAGAACCCTAAGAGAGAGAGAGAGAGGGAGAGCGACGCTTTGTTTTGGTATAACGACGCCCGCACCTTCGTCCACCTCTCCCTCGCGTGCATGCGCTCTAAAGTCCTACACGGAGAGCTTCGGGAAAGTCTCTCACCTGCCGGGTGACGTCACGCGCAACAGAGATTGGTTCTGAAGAAAAGCCAGTACCGCCCCCTCAGCGAAGGCATGAACCAATCAGCTGCGAAGATCGCCGCGACTGGGAGGAGCTTTGCACCCCACTTTCCCCTACCTGTGGATATTGAAGGTTGCAACTCTCGACTCCGAGGAGCTTGCAGGTTCAGATTGGCAAGACTAAAATTAAAAAAGTAGATAACTTTACTAAACGTAAAGGCACCACATTTATAGTCCCTGCTTTTGATGCTTGTTGGCTCATGAACAGATTAAAGATTTCAGGATAACATATTTTGCTGTAATAGCCGTTTGGCCCGTTTCCACAGAATTATAGAGATTTTCCTGTTAATTCTGTAGGGGGCAATTTCTGTAAATGGGTTACTGACTCAAAGGCACACATTGCATTGAATTTGCACAAGACATACGCAGCTCTGTACATATAGGCGTAATTCACAGTCCCTACTCAGTAGAGTAATAATATAATAACATCATATGAATGCGAAAGCTGGACAGTGAAAAATTATTTATACTCTCTTAATCAGTGAAGTTTACATTGAACAGGGCATTATAACTTGGAGATAACTATTTTACAGGGAACATGGGCTATGGAGGGTTAAATGGCTTGCCCAAGGAGCACCTGTGGGATGAGAAACCCCAGTCCTTCTGGCTCAAGGTTGCTGTCCTCTAGTGGGATTTGAACCCCCAACCTTCCAGCCTGAAGCACCTTGCCCCAACCACTAGGCCATTCCTCCACTCCACTAAAAAGATAGACAGGAAGAAAATTGATGCCTTTGAATTATGGTGCTGGCGGCGAATACTGCATATTCCATGGACTGCCTGAAGAACAAACCAGTCAATACTAGAGGAGATCAAACCTAAGCTTTCTTTAGAAGCTCAGATGACAAGAATTTGATTTTCATACTTTGGACACATCATGCGAAGAGAGAGATCATTAGAGAAAGACATCATGCTTGGCAAGATAGAAGGTCAGCGCAAAAGAGGAAGGCCAGCAATGAGATAGAGCAATACAATAACAACAGCTACGGGTAACCAGTCTGTCAACAATGAGCCGCCTGACTGAAGACCGAACACAATTTAGGACATAAGAACATAAGATATGCCATACTGGGTCAGACCAAGGTCCATCAAGCCCAGTATCCTTTTTCCAACAGTGGCCAATCTAGGTCGTACATACCTAGCAGTTTCCCCAAAAGACACAGGTTCCACAATGCTTGTACTGGGTCAATCATTGATATCCTGGGTCCCTTCTTAATAATGGTTTATGGACCTTTCCTCCAGGAACTTGTCCAAACCTTTTTTTTTTTTTTTTTTTTTTTTTTTTTTATTGAAAGACTTCCAAAGAATTACAAAGATACAGAAACCACAAGGATCTTCAAACAAGATGCAACAGTATCAACACAACATCAGATCTCAATAAGGATCTACAATACGTCTTCATTTTTATTCGTTTATAATAAAGAGACCAGGATCCCCCCCCAACCTCCCTTCCCCCCCCCCATAGGTACCCCAATCCCGGGGCCCCCCACCCCCCCACCTCCCCACCCCCCCAACTATGGCTTGCTAGAGCTAGGGTTCGGAACAAAGGTGAGCTAGGAATCACACGTAGGGGGCAAACCTCCGAAGAGGTCAGCATACCACTCCCAAATAGCCAGAACAATCACGCGCCATAGCGAGAAACGAAGGGCTCCCACACCAATTCAAAGCGAGCCAGACGCATCCGGTTAACCGCTACCCCCCGTTCCATGGAATATGTATCCCACATGCGTTCCAGCCAGACCTGGAAGGAGGGGGCCAAAGCATGCTTCCAGGCCGCCGCCAGGGATAGTCGGGCCGCATTCAAGCCATGCCTGAGTAGGGCGAATTGTAAAGCCCGAGCTCCCGGCACGGAGGCTCCAAAAAGAAAAATCCCCGGGTCCCAAGGGATGCTTAGTCCCAGTAGCATCTGCATCCGGAATTGAACCCCTCTCCAAAAGGCACGAATGCGGGGACACGCCCACCAAATATGTCCCAGGGTACCCCTCTGCCCACAGTTACGCCAACATAGGTCCACAGCTCCGGGGAACATACGAGTTATCCGCACCGGAGTCATATACCAACGGTACAGCAGTTTATAGTTCGTTTCACGGGCATTAGTCGCTATTGAGCTCTTCCACAGGCGAGCTTCCACTGTCTCCCACTGCTGATCAGTATAAGACAGACTCAAATCAGAGTTCCAAAGCGCCCTATGACGTGTTGGGCACGTCTGGATCCCCTGCAAGTGGGCGTATAAGGTCGCCACAAGACCCTTGGTAGTAGTACACCCCTCACAGTAGCGCTCCAAATCTGTCAAGTCCCGGGCGACCTGAGGCCGAACTGACCTAGAAGTGACCCAGTGCGTCACCTGCATATAACGATAAAGATGCCCAGCCGGGAGGTTAAACTCGTCCCGCAATGCACGGAAAGATTGTAGCCGACCATCAACAAAAAGTTGGCCGACCCGGCTGAGGCCAAGGTGCCCCCATTGTCGAAAGGCCACATCAGTCAAACCCGGTGGGAAAGAGGCGTTGCCAACTATAGGGGCTAATGGGGAGAGATCCACGTCACGGGATCGGAAGTGGCGATCCCAGCACCGGAGGGTATGAGAAATGTAGGGATTACGGGTGGGTGTGCCACGACGAAGCTGCGGTCCAAGCCATAGCCAATCCCCTAACCCTGCTCCCCCCGCCAAGCTCATTTCCAACTGCACCCACCGCTTAGTGCTATCGGCAATCATCCATTCCACCCCCGCCCGGCACTGCGCCGCCGCATAATACCACTGTAAATTGGGCATGCCCATACCGCCAGAGCGCGTGCGGGCAAAAAGAACTTGCCGCGCTAGGCGTGGGCGACGATAGTGCCACACAAACTTCAAAAGCAACTGTTGCCAGGTCGCCAAGGTAGCTCGCGTGATGGGGAGCGGGAGAACCTGAAAGAAATAAAGGAAGCGGGGAACAATCACCATCTTAACTACGGCTATACGCCCAAACCAGGAGAGGAGCAGGCTGTTCCAAACTTCTAAGTCCCGCCGAACCTGACGAAGCAAGGGATCATAATTAGCTTTAAAAAGATTCGCCCGGTCCACGGTAAGGTTCACCCCCAAGTAGCGCATGGCGTCAGGCACCCAGCGAAGAGGATAAGCCTCTTGAAGTTCCGCACAGACCGCCCTAGAGACCCCAACATTCAGGATCTCCGATTTAGTATAATTAATTTTAAAGCCGGAGGCTCGAGAAAAGTTGGTGAACAGCTGCATTGCGATTGGGAGAGACACGGACGGGTCCACCAGGGATAAGATGATATCATCCGCGAAGAGCGCGATCCGATATTCCGCAGGACCGATGCGGACCCCTCGCAAACCCGGGTGATCGCGAAAGCTCTGAGCCAGAGGTTCCATTGCTAGGGCAAAGAGCAGGGGCGAGAGGGGGCAACCCTGTCGTGTGCCTCTTTCCAAGAAGAAATGTCTCGAGTGACCCCCATTTATCCGAACGCACGCCTGGGGCTGTTGGTAGAGGCTACGGACCCACCCGATATAAGTAGGGCCAAAGCCCATCTTTTCCAGGACACACCATAGATATCCCCAATCCACCCGATCGAACGCTTTTTCTGCATCAATTCCCACTAGCAATGCTGGTTGTGGGTCCCACTGGGCCACATGAATAATCTGCAACATACGTCGAATGTTGTCGGCGGCCTGGCGACCCGGCACAAAGCCAACCTGATCGGGCTGAACCAAGCCCGGAAGAACCCGGTTCAGACGCGCAGCCAGCACAGAAGCAAAGATTTTGACGTCAACATTTAACAAGGAGATGGGGCGGTATGAAGCCGCATCATGCAAGGGCTTACCGGGTTTGGGTATCATCACAATCAATGCCTCACGTTGGGACGGGGGAAGAGAGGCTGTCCCCAGGATCTCATTAAACAGACAGGTGAGGGATGGTGCCAATTGCGCTCGAAACTTTTGGTAGTATTCTGCCGGAAAACCATCACTACCCGGCGTACTGCCAGTTTTCAAACGCCGAATTGCATTTTCCACTTCATCAATCGTAAAGTCTGAGTCCAGCTGATCTCGTTCAGAGTCAGAGAGGCGCGGTAGAGCGGCCCCCTGGAGATAGTCCTGCACTTGATCCCTATCAATGGGCTCTGCCTTATAAAGCCGCTCCAAATAATCGGCAAAAAGTTCACGGATCTCCCGGGAAGTGACCCTCTTCTGCCCCTCCGCGTCACATAATTCGCGGACCACTCTCGAGGACTGCTGTTGACGTAGACGCAAAGCCAAAAGGCGGCCAGTTTTATTCCCATGTTCATAAAAGGTTTGCTTTAATTTCCGACGCTTATTATCAAGTTCTCTCTGCATACATGCATCTAACTTCGCTCGGACCGTTCGCCATTGGCGTAAGATCTGCCTCGACCCGGTGCGGGCGTGCTCCAAGCCTAGGCGAGCAGACTCCCTCACCAAGTGATCGTGATCACGTGTCCATATTTTGCGCGTACGGGCTGCCTCTGCCATCAGTTGACCGCGGGCTGTGGCCTTATAAGCATCCCATACCATGGGAAGGGGAACATCCCCAGTATCATTAAACTCAAAGAATTCCTTAATAAAGTGGGTGTGATCTTGTACTGCACCCTGCCGCCGTAGGAACCGTGTGTCTAACCGCCAAAGACGGCGGCACTCGCTGTGCATGCCGTCCGGAAGGGTGAGCCAGCACGGGGCGTGGTCTGACCAAGTCAGCGCCCCAAGTCCAGCCTGCACTCTCCCGTCCATCAGACGCTGGTCCAACAAAAAATAGTCAATGCGAGTGTGGACCTGATGGACTGGGGAGTAGTAGGTATAACCCCTCTCTCCCGCGTGGGTGTCCCTCCATATATCCCGTAGGCCCAAGTCGAGCATCAAACGTTGAAGGGCTCTTGCTGATCCCCCCGTCCCCCCCCCAGGGCGACCCGCAGAGTCCAAATGGGGCACTAAATGCGTATTACAGTCCCCACCCAAAACAATGGGGCCCTTTGCAAAATCCGCCAATAGGGCTTTCAGTTGTGTAAAAAAGGGCCCCTGACCCGTATTAGGGGCATAGATATTAGCTAAAGTGAGCAAATGTCCATCTAGGCGAGCATTTAGGAAAAGCCACCTCCCCAGGGTATCTCGTTTTATCTCTTCAATCTGCAAGGAGAGGCTCTGATGGAATAGTAGAGCCACTCCCCGCTTCTTCCGACCCTGCGTGTCGGAGGCCAACCGCACCTCGGTGTATGGGGATCGCTTTAGCCAATCCTGTTTAGAGCTTTGAAGGTGGGTCTCCTGTAAGTAAACAATATCCCCTTGCAAAGTGCGCAATTCGGAGAACAGCAGGGACCGTTTGCGCGGGGAGTTGAGACCTTTAACATTCAAAGAGATAAAACGCACCATTTGGAAACAGTACCCACCCCCCCACATCCGCTGGTCACCCAGAAGGTCCCAATGGAGGCTCCCCCTAGCAAACCCAGGAGTTTAATTAATCGAGCCCACCTAAACCCACCCCCAAGAACAAAAGCCATAGACCCACCTTCCCAGCCCAAACCTACCTCCCAGCTCCATGTTGAGAAACCCCCCCTCCCACCCCTCACCCCCCCTCACCCCCCCCCCCTTCCTGTCAATACCACCTGCCTGTCTAAGTTAATACAGGACACGGTAAATTGACCACAAACCCCGTACCCTCAAAACCCCAGAAAGTGAGAATTCAACCTAAACATAGAAAAACATTCCCCCCATTACTCCCCCACCCCTCCCGGATCATCATTCTCATCACGTCCCCCCCCCCCAAAATGGTAACATCAGTAAAAACCTTTACAGGTCAGCCGCCGCCCCCCTTGAGAAATGGAGTGTGGACCCCAGGCTAGTCTTTGCCACTAATTATCCAAAAAAAACAGGGGACCCACCAGTCGGAGTTCCCTAAAAGAGAACAAATAGGAGGGGGTCTTCAACTCTACCAAAGTGTCAGGTGGGCTTGCCCACCCGAGTCCACTTAGAGTGTTGGGGCTTAGGGGGCGGCGGCTGAGACTGAGTATTATCATCAACTAAACCCGCTTGGCGAAGGGCTCGCCAAGCTTCAGAGTAGTCCTTTGCAGAAATCTTTTTGTTGTCCAATAGAAAGTTCATCCTAAATGGGAAGGACCAGGAATAGCGAATCCCCTTGCTGTTTAGGACCGCCGAGACTGGTTTCATCTCTCTCCGGCGCGCCAAAGTGAACATCGAGAGGTCCTGATAGATGGAGACTGTCGCGTCCTGGAAATGGATCGTCTTCTTCTCCCGGCCACGACGTATAAGAAGCTCTGCGTCAGAGTAGCGTAGGAATCTCGCAATGACATCTCGTGGCTGGTTGTTAGGGGGTTTTCCCAGGGCACGATGAACTCGTTCAATTTCCATTCCGGAGGCGTGTGTAGCCAGCTCCGCCGCCGGAAGCAGTTCCGCTATCAGCAGCCTAAGCACAGTCGGCAGGTCTTCCCCACCTCTCCCCGGCTCCGGGATCCCACGAAAACGCACATTATTGCGGCGGGAGCGGTTTTCAATGTCATCAATTTTATAGGTCAGCTCCATTGCCTGCGCACGCTGCCTGTCGAGAGCGCATTGTAAGTCCATCAGAGTTCCATCCTGGTCAACCACCTTGGCCTCCACATCTTCTACGCGGGTTCCCAATTCCGCAACTTCGGTCCGGAGGTCTGCGACGTCTTTCATCAAGTCTTCCCGTAAAGTGCGGAATTCATTGGCTAACTCTGCGAAGCCCCTACGGAACTCTTTTTTGATTTGAGCCGAGGTGAGTGGCTTATAGGGGTCCAGTTCCTCTGCACTTACAGTTTCGTCGTCAGAGCCTGCTGGAGGGGACTGGTCATGGGGGCTGCTTAAGGCTCCGGACTTACTCAGCAGCCGCTGAGAAGAGCGCATCCCCTCCCGGGTTTCAGAGTTTTGAAGTTTTGCAGCCATCTCACAGGGCCACCAGGCTCACACAGTGTTGGGAGAGGTAGAGGCAATGCCAGCAAAAGGGAAGGCACCGGAGAGAGAACGTTGCACAAAGACACACCAGTCCGTAGGACAGCCACCACCACACAGTATCAGGAGATATAGAGAAGCAAAGTCAGCAAAATAACAGGCACCGGTGGGACAGTGAGTTGGAAGGTCTTGAGCTGCCTCCAGTCCTCCGGGAGAAATAGCCAAGCACAAGCAGGAGACAAAAAGTAGTGTAAGGCAGCACGGGACTACACAAGTATGGGCCTGCAGGGTACCCAGAGTCTAATCGGGAGGGGGGAGGCCTCGACGGGACACCTGGCTGCCAAAGAGAAGCAGACCCAGCCACCAGTTTCAAGCCCAGTTTAAGGGGCGGGCAGGAGAAGAGACACAAACTTACCCCCTTCAAGATGGCTCGTGTGGGTAGTGAAGGGTGGTAAGTGCTGTTGGATGTTGCAGCAGCAGCCGCCGCGCGGAGTGCACGTGGTCCCGGCCAAGCTCTCCGGCAGATCTTCCACGCTGTGGGTTGCAGTCCCCCTTCCGCGAAACACTCCGGCGCTCAGCCCGCAGGCAATGAAGAGGGCTCACTTCATAGGCCCCGCGGGGGCCTGCCAGAGGAGTTTCGGCAGCGCTGAGTGCAGGGGCTGATGGCAGGATCAGGCGAGGGGGAGTCCAGTAGCCGGAGACAACTTTCAGCAGGCCGCTTGGCAGGGAGCGTTTCCTCGATGCCCCAGTCCCCGGAGGACCCGCAGGGTCGCAAAATCAAGCGGTGAGGCAGATCGCTGGTTAGCGCCAATCCGGGAGAGGTACTGGGGGGAGCAGAATGCGACTGTTTGCTGAATGATAGCGAAAAGTTAGGGGTTGTGGGGACGGAGCTTCAGCAAAGTGCGGCCATCTTGCAGTGGGCTCACGAGCGCCCCCCCGTCCAAACCTTTTTTAAACCCAGCTACACTAATAGCCTTTACTACATCCTCCGGTAACAAATTCCAGAGTTTGATTACACGTTGAGTGAAAAAATATTTTCTTTTATTAGTCTTAAATAGTTTACCCTGTAGCTTTATTGCATGTCCCCTAGTCTTTCTATATTCTGATAATATAAACAATCGATCTACGTTTACCTGTTCCACTCCGTTCATTAATTTATAGGCTTCTATCATATCTCCCCTCAGCCGTCTCTTTTCCAGGCTAAAGAGCCCTAACCTTTTTAGCCTTTCTTCATAGGAGTATCCTTCCATCCCCTTTACCATTTTGGTGGCTCTTCTCTGAACCTTTTCTAATAACGCTATATCCTTTTTAAGATACGGCGACCAGAATTGCACACAATATTCAAGGTGCGGTCTCACCATGGAATGATATAGAGGCATTATAATATCTTTTGTTTTATTTTCCATTCCTTTCCTTATGATACCTAGCATTCTATTTGCTCTCTTGGCCGCCGCTGCACATTGTGCCGAGGGTTTTAACATGTTATCCACAGTGACGTCTAAGGGGTATGTTTACTAAAGGGCGCTATTTGCGCTGCTGTCATGTTATCGGGCGATAAGGCACCTTATCTCGTGATAATGGTGCTTTACCGGGCGATAAGGCACCTTAGCACGCGATAACGCGCGCAGCAGCGCAAACGAGCGCTGAAGGTGGAGAAAGGCTCCCGGAGAGCGGAGGAAGGGTCCCCAGGGGAGGAGGAAGGCTCCCCAGGGGCGGAGAGAGAGGGTCAATGGGTGGAGAGTGGGAGGGGAGTGGCTCCCTGCACACTAACGCCATGGATTCCGGGGCTGAAACTAACGCCAGTGAAACCCTGGCGTTAGAGCAGATTTAAAGGGAAGAGAAACCATTTCCGTCTGCAATGTACAGCACAGCCAGGGAAACCTACAAAAAGTGAGAAGTGTGATACATGTGCATGAAACAAAAGGGCAAATAAACATTGAAAATGACCTGAACAAACTGGAAAAATAACCATAACCAAGCTGGGCAATAGTGATATTAATGGGAAACATAAAAAAAACTTGGGAAATAGTGATATTAATGGGAAAGCTCCAAAAAAAAAGATATTAATTTTGGAAGGGGCTATGCTCTGTCCCCATATAAGGTGAATTTATTTTATTTATTTATTTATTTATTCCAATTTCTTATATACTGCACTATTCTGCATCAGCGCGGTTTACATGGAACAGAAAAATCAGACAGGATAACATGTGTCTGAGTTTATAATTAACCGGACATCAAACTTGGATAACAAGGGAGAGTTACAAATAACAGGGTAGCAAACTTGGAATACATAGGAGAATCTATTTACACATTAGAGTCATGATCCCACAGTGAAATAGCGCTGATCAGGGTTTTCCCTTTCTATTGGACAGGTTTCCTATGGCGTGCACATGTTCCGCAACAGCAGGGTGGGCATGTCGGAACGGGCAACTGGACAGATGCTGGAAAAGGGGATACAGAGGGCTGCAGGCGGCACATGCTGTGGTGCAGCTGGGCCACAGTGCGGACTAGGGTGATGCCTAGGTGGCCCATAGGAATGCTTAAACAGTAGAGCCACCAGACAGCAACTGATGAGGGCCCAACATGGGCATGAGTGTGTTTCCCACAGTGTCACAGGGGATAGCACCCAGCAGGTACCCCCAAGGGCACAGAACATTGGCAGGCGGTGCTGGGGGGAAGCGTGGACGTCTATGCAGGCACCCCTACCCTAGAACCCACACCATAGGCAGCCGCCTACCGGCACACTGGATGGCCTGAGACTGCGCACCACCAGCAGAAGGGCATGTCAGCATGGTGACAGAGGGGTACTGGTGGTGGAAGGGGCAGTGGCAGCTGCCCACAGCAGACCATGGCCTAGCCCTATTTAGGTGGGTGCAATGCACTGCAACAGACAGGCCCTGTCTGACAAACAGTCATGGTATCCCCAGGGAGTAAACTGTCCCTCTAGCCACAGTGTGGTGCAGTACATACAGCCTTTAGGAGCAGAAGGACACAGGTTCAAGTCCCAGCTGTGGCTCCCACCAACCCAGTCCCCATCTTTTACCCAGTACTAAACCGTGGTAATAAAGAGGGAACCTTTATTGCAGATAGCATAAACATGCCTGAAATGCCTATATTTTACCCTATAGAGCACAGACACCATAGACATGTGCAATACCTAGAGCAGAGTTTCCCAAATGCAGTCCTGGAGGGACAAACTCCATTCAGGCGTCATGCTGTCTCTAATAAAGATGCCTGTGCTGCATTTCTATGTGCCGCTCCCAAGGTATGCAGATGTGTCTCATGCATATTCATTAGGGACAGCATGAAAACCCGAACAGTGATTGGCCCACCAGGACTGGAGTTGGGAACCTCTGCCCTAGGGCAGCGGCCAACAGGGGCAGAAACACCCGCACCCACAGGTGCCATTATCCAAAGCCTCCTGGAGAGGCAGGATGTTGGGCCCTGCGTGCAGCACCATCTCCCAATACTAGCACTTGCATACCATAGTACTGCCACCCTAAATCTGGGAATACGGAACACATATATCAAAAGGTTGCTATGATTACTGGCAGATAGCAATCCCTAGGTAAAGCGCAATCTGCTCATTGAGCTGTATCATAGCAACCTCTCTGATGTCTGTGGAGTGTGCTTCAGGTCTGGTGTCTGACAGTGTTTACCACCCTGGGGAGTGACCCCAACAGTATTGCGTACCATAGCCATGCCTGCACTGTGCCCAGCACTGGTGCGGTGGCCAGGGCTGCCAAAAGCCTCTATAGTTGCACAATGCTGGCATAGGTGTGGAAGTGTGTGTCTGTCTACCCAGTGTGTGGTGGCTGCCAACACCTTCCTCAGCCCACACTGCTTGCACTGTTGCCAGTGTCAGCCTGCCAATGTGCATAATAAGGAGCAAGGTACCATGGGTATAGCCCGGACAGGGTGGCCTGGCCAGGATGCATCTGCACAGGGCATAGGGCAATGGCTGGGACATTGTAGTGCCCGGTACCACCTGCACGGACAGGGTGGCCACAGCATGTCCTGCTGGGAGGTCACTCTCACCCTGACTGAGCAGTGACCACGGCATGGCTAGGTTCCCCCATAGTGCTATATAGTATTTCTCTTATGTGATATTTATGGGTTTTCCTTTGGGGCCCAATCACTGACTTATCTGCTTGGTGTGTATGCTGACATCCCAGTTCTGGGTACATGCCTCTCCTCCAGAAGCATGCACTATGGACTAGCTAGCAGACTGTCTGCAGTTAGTATGTGTCTGGCTGGAACACCTTGCAGGGTGCAGCGGCTGGAGGCTTGCTGCTGAAAAATGTCAGAGAGTGGTGGTGGTGGGGGGGGGGGGCAGTTGAGTATTTCCAGGCCTACTGTCTGTCTGCCTTGCCTTATGGATATGTACATATCTGCATTGACTGTGTTGTAGGGTGTCTGTTCCCCAGCAGGACTGGGGTTGATGGTCCCCTCTACTGCCACCATTGCAGGGAAGTAGATTGTGGATCTGTTGGTGGGAGATCCTGTCCCCCACTCTGAACCCCAGAGGGTGGGTTGGGAGGTGGTACATAATCCGCCTATGGATCCAAACACCACCCCCTTCACCTACATCATGTGACCATGGCACCCACACAGGATATGCACTACTCTGGGTGCATCATAACCCATAAGGGCCAGACATGACTGAGAAATACAGATGGACACAGATGTATCCTAGGTGTGTCTGCAGGAACTACCTATCACACACACTGATGGGGACAGGCAGCATGGCCATGAAAGGTGCTGTGAACCTGGTGCAGGGCACCCCTCCTCACCCTCAGGGTGAGCACAGTACCCGCACAATGTGATTGTCTGTAGCTACTTTGTGCCAGTAACACACACGGTCAGTACCCCCTACCAGGCTGAGGTGTTGTGGGGGTGCACACGGTCAGTTTCCCCTACCAGGCTGAGGTGCTGTGGGGGTGCACACGGTCAGTTCCCCCTACCAGGCCGAGGTGCTGTGGGGGTGCATACTCCATCTTGTGATAATCTATAGACTGCTGATTTGTATGTGCAGTATATCATGGGTACGGGTGGGTTAACCCTATCCTGGTAACCACAGCAGACAGTTTGTGTGGTGACCTACAGTCCTTCTGTAGCCAGCTAGGGAGCTGTTAGTAGCTATAGAGCTGTAGCCCACTGGTTACTTCACTGCCTGTGGAACCAGTGGTCATGGGTTTGATCCCACAGTGGGGTTATTTGATAAGGCTGTCTGAGGCATTTTCTTTTTTAATTTAAATTAGTGCTGCCAGCAAAAACACCCTCACAGTGCTGTAGCCTTAAGGTGCCTCATAAGGCGCCTATAAAGCACTCTATAGGGTGCCCTATAATGCGCCCTATAAGGCGCCCTATAGGGAACATTATAAGGTGCCTTGGCAGACAGTGCACTTTATAATGTGCCCTCTGGAGTGCCTTATAGGGCGATTTATAGGGTGCCTTATAGAGCGCTTTATAGGGCGCCTTATAGAGCGCTTTATAGGGCGCCTTATAGAGCGGCATTGTGAGGGTGTGTTTGCTGGCAGCACTAATTTAAATTAAAAAAGAAAATGCCTCAGACAGCCTTACTCATTGAGCTCACTGGGGGATGGAACTCATGACCCCTGTACCATCAGTCAGTGTATCAACCAATGTGCTACACCTCTGCTGCTCTGGTGGCATGTCAGCGCGTCTACATAAGATTAACGTGCGTTAACGTGCTTATCTCCTTCTCGCACGATAATGTGTGCAGCGCGCGTTATCGCGCGATAATCCCGGTTTGCTACGTTTAGACCGGAACGCCCACTCCTTTTATGGCATCCTGCACACTATCGCCGAGCGCACATTAAGACCGCTTAGTAAACATACCCCTAAATCGTTTTCCTGGGAGGCGATTCCTAATGTGGAACCTTGCATCGTGTAACCATAGTTTGGGTTGTTCTTCCCTAGGTGCATAACCTTGCACTTGTCCACATTAAATTTCATCTGCCATTTTGATGCCCAGTCTTTCAATTTATCAAGATCCTCTTGCAATTTTCCACAATCCTCTTGGGTTTTAACAACTTTAAATAGTTTTGTGTCATCTGCAAATTTGATAACCTCAATCATTATTCCCTTTTCCAGGTCATTTATGAATATGTCAAAAAGCAGCGGACCCAGCACAGATCCCTGGGGTGCACCACTATTCACCTTTCACCATTGGGAAAATTGGCCATTTAGCCCTACCCACTGCTTTCTATCTTTTAACCAGTTCCTGATCCACAATAGTACACTGCCTCCTATCCCATGACTCTTTAGTTTTGCCAAAAGTCTCTGATGAGGGACATTGTCAAAGGCTTTCTGAAAGTCCAGATACACTATATCAACCGACTCACCTTTGTCCACCTGTTTATTCACACCTTCAAAAAAACATAACATAGTAACATAGTAAATGACGGCAGATAAAGACCTGCATGGTCCATCCAGTCTGCCCAGCAATTATATGGCAAGAGTAGGTGCACCCATCGCTCCAGTTCTCATGTTCTTATGTTCCATTGCAGGCCACCCCTCCCCATGTCTTTGTTTAGGGGTGGACCCACCACTCCATGTAGGACACCCCTATTTGTTGAGAAGTTAGATGGTTCAGTTTATTTTGTTTTTATCCTGTAGCTTGTGATAAGGAAGCTTATCATAGCTCAGGAAGGAGCTATAGAAAAGGTGAAGTGACTCTGAACAAGCAACCTGTCAGTTCTGGTAGAAATAAGAAAACGGAATTTTCCCATAAAAGACTACCAGTCCCAGAATGTACCAGGTTTCCAACAGCCATTAGAGGAGCTGAAGTGGGGAAACGTGTGTTCAATCAGGAGGGCTATGAGGTAATCCCTAAGCACTCATCTCAAAGGGCAGGGCCTGATAAAGCACAGCTGCGCTGTATTAGGGGGGAGCACTCATCTAAGCAGAATAAAGGTACAGTTTATTCTACAGAGAATCAGCTTGAGCTTGATCATCTTCATCATCAGGAGGATCATCAGAAGCAGAAGCCAAACCGGACGGACAGAGAGGGAAAGAAACCCTTTGGAAGAAAGAGGAGAAAAGCCTTTGAGAGGTCTAGAAGAGTCCAGAGCAGTACGTATACTGGGAGGCATTCCAAGGGCCAGCATACACCATTGGACTGGGGAAAGCCAGAGGAATGGTGCTGCAGAGCTAGGAATCTCCAGACGGTACCTGTGAGGGAGACGGCTGCACGTGGAAGGGACCCTAAGACCCGTGCCAGAAGGTATGTGAAGAGAGATCCAGTGTCCAGGGATCTGGATTGGAAGGCTGGACATAAGAACTGGACTACATACTGGCCAGGCTATATAGAGAGGAACTCTAACAGCAATGGAAGCTCAGGTATGAACACTGATATATGCCCTAGCTATAACCTTGAAAGACAGCAGGGAAACAAGTATTCTCCTGAAAGTGCTCCATTGGGAGATTCATCTGTGCCAATCCATGATATTGAACCCATGCTTGTTGAAGAAGAGGGGGTGATAGCAGATGAAGAATCTGTTTACATGGACTGCTCTCTGTGTAAACTCCTTTGGTGATTTTCTGTTACAAAGTACAGCAACCATCACAAAGAAATACAAACTTGTTCTTTAATCTACTCAGAAAAGCTCCTGAGTAAGATTTCTAGCCACGCAGTAGAAAGCAAGCCAGCTAAGGGGTTTCAGCTGGATAACTGCTAGCAATTGAGCCTTACCTAATTGCTTGTGAGCTAGGAGAGAATCACTTCTGAATCTATGTGGGAAGATATAAGAAGTTAACCTGAAAAGAACAGTTTTTTTCTTTCTTTGTAGCTTTTGGTTTGTTGTTTGATACATGCTAAGAAAATATTAGCTAAAGCCTACAGAAAAGACCAGTTTGTTGCCAACCAGGTCTTATTTCTTTTGCTTGGATTGCCTGACAAGTTCAAATGTTGTTTTTCCTGATTTTGTTTTTTTCAAGTTTAACACTGAAAGCAAGTAACCTGATTTATGTGCTACCAAGCATATCTGTGTTGGGAGAAATAACCCCATAAATAAATATCTTATTGGCTTTACCCAAAAGCACAACTAATTATTGTGAGCAGCTGTGTCTGGTGTGAATGAACTGCATTGCCCACAATCCCTTGCAAATCATATAGATATATGCACTTGCCAAGACTGTGAAGATTCTCACCCAGGCAGCCGTCTGACAAGCTATAAACGGATCCGCAGTGCTTGTCCCATGCTGTTTTGAATTCCGTCACCGTGTTTGCCCCACCACTTCCATCGGGAGAGCATTCCAAGCATCCACCACCCTTTCAGTGAAAAAATATTTCCTGACATGGCCTTTCAATTTTCCACCTTGCAGCTTCATATTATGCCCTCTCGTTTTGCAGATTCCCCATCTTTGGAAGAGGTTTGTTTGTTCATCGTTCCTCTTTAAGTATTTAAAGGTCTGAATCATATCTCCCCTATCCCTCCTCTCCTCCAAAGTGTACATATTTAGGTCTTCAACTCTCTTCTCATAGGGTTTCTTACGTAGGCTCCAAATCATTTTGGTCGCCTTCCTCTGAACAGTCTTGAAGGACTAGAAAAGGGGACTGTTACTTCTGGAGAGAGATCTGCAATTGTGAGTATATACTTCTGGGAATTTTCTAAAAGGAATTCTTTCTATTAAAGCTAATTAATCTGTGAACCCACTATTTTTTGTTAAATCAGTCTGGGCCTCGTAGCAGCAGTAGTTTAAGATTAAATTTAAAACACAGAAGAGAACTTTCTGGTTACATTTCATACCCAGCAGAGAGCTTGTAGTTTAAATTTAATAGTCACTCAGGGCCTAGTATCAGCAAAGTACTTTTAGTTTAAATTTAAAACACAGAAGAGAGCTTTCTGGTTAAATTTGGAACCCAGCAGAGAGCTTGTAGTTTAAATTTCATAATAAGTTAGAACCTAGCAGCAGGAAAGAGCTATAATTTAAATCAAATCAGAATATAGCTTACCGCAGCAGCACAGGACAGGTTACTGTGTAGCAGCCCTCTTTTAATAAGTGTTATTTCCCTCCCTCCCTCCCCAACACCCACCCACACCTGGGATAATCATAGCTTTATAGGTACTTACATATCCTAAAAGACAGGAGGTGCTCTCAGGTGAAGCTCGTTACCCAAATCAGTCATACACTAAGGACCTGAGATTAATTAAGCTTCAGGTGAACAAGGTAAATTAAACATATTAGGTACAGTCTTATTGGTATAAATATCCATAGGAACCCTTAGTAACTAAAGAACTTAAAGATCTAAACACAAACTTAAAACTAAGATGCAGACAGCAGTCCAGCAGCGGGATGGGGGCTTTCCAGTCTTTTGCACTGAGTGTCACATGTATGATTTTCTCCCAGTTGGTGAGAGGTCTTACGTGTGCACTAGGTGCAAGGAGCTCTTTGCTCTCAGGGAACGAGTCCATTCTCTAGAGGCTAGAGTAGCAGACTTGGAAAACATAAGAAAGACAGAGAGGTACATAGACGAGACCTACAGGGATATAGTCCTGAAGTCCCACCTCCAGTCTGGCAGCATCCCTGTTGCCATGGAGGAGAGAGGTCACGTGACAGGAGAGCATCACCCTGGTGTGGCAGAAAGTGATCCTGTAACTAGGACCTGTCCTCCAGGTGATGTAAAACCCTCTCGCACCGAGGACGTTTCTCCAGGGCTATGTGCCCATGAGGGAAGGGTTTGGACAGCCGTTATAGATGGTGATTCGATCATTAGGCATGTAGATAGCTGGGTGGCTGGTGGATGTGAGGATTGCCTGGTAACATGCCTGCCTGGTGCGAAGGTAGCGGACCTCACGCGCCACCTAGATAAGGTCTTAGATAGTGCTGGGGAGGAGTCTACTGTCTTGGTACATGTCGGTACCAATGACATAGGAAAATGTGGTAGGGAGGTTCTGGAGGCTAAATTTAGGCTTTTAGGTAGGAAGTTGAAATCCAGAACTTCCAGGGTAGCATTCTCCGAAATGCTTCCCGTTCCACACGCAGGACCCAAAGGGCAGGCAGAGCTCCGGAGTCTCAATGCGTGGATGAGACAATGGTGCAGAGATGAGGGTTTTGGATTTGTTAGGAACTGGGGAACATTCTGGGGAAAGGAGGGGCTCTTCTGAAGGGATGGGCTTCACCTTAACTGGAATGGAACCAGGCTGCTGACATTAACCTTTAAAAAGGAGATAGAGCAGCTTTTAAACTAGATAATAGGGGAAAGCCGACAGTCGCCCAAGAGCGCATGGTTTGGAAGAATGTATCCTTGAAAGATACTACGAAAAGCAGAGAGGTTCCAAAAAAGAGTAAAGTAGCCCAAATGCCCTCGAATATGGAGCAGACAGACCTCTTCCTTTCTGCTGGTAATCCCTCTTTGTATGCAGCCCAACATCCTCCTGGCTTTTGCCGCCCGCCTTGTCGAAGTGTTTTGCCACCTTGAGATCATCAGAGATAATCACACCAAGGTCTTACTCCTGAACAGATTAGTAAGACAAGATCTTCCTTGTCTAAAGCCATGTTGGCTGTTTCCCATTAGGCCATGACTATCTACATGCTGAGTAATTTTGTTCTTTATGATGGTTTCTACCATTTTTTCCCGGTACTGACGTCAGGCTCACTGGTCTGTAGTTTCCCGGATCACCCCTGGAACCCTTTTTAAAAATTGGCTTTACATTGGCGATCCTCCAATCTTCAGGTATTACAGATGATTTTAATGAAAGTTCACAGATTACTAATAGCAGGTCTGCAATCTCATATTTCAGTTCTTTCAACACACTTGGATGTATACCATCCGGCCCATGTGATTTGCTACTCTTCAATTTATCTAATAGTTGTAATACATCTTCCCGATGTATCGATATTTCCTTCAATTCTTCCGCACCTTTAAATACCACTTCAGTCATGGGTACCATCCCTACATCTTCCTCAGTAAAGACCGAAGCAAAGAATTCATTCAGTCTCTCCGCTATCGCCTTGTCGCCTCTTAGTGCCCCTTTAACCCCTCTATCATCTAATGGACCAACTGACTCTCTCACATGTTTTTTGCTACGAATGTACTTGAAAAAGTCTTTATTACCCGTTTTTGCTTCCTGTGAGGGTGCCATGGTCATATGATTTAAGTGAAAGGGGTGTTTGAACCCATAGGCTGATTATGTAGCACCACCCAACCCGCCCTTTGGGGCTCAGGGTGGGGGACAGGATCTCCCACCAACAGATCCACATTCTACATCCCTGCAATGGTGGCAGTAGAGTAGTCCTGCTGGGGAACAGGCACTCTACAGGGCAGTCTCTACAGATCTGTACACATCCATAAGGCAATGGCAGACAAACAGTTGGCCTGGAAATGCTCAGCTGCCCCCCCCCCACCACTTTCTGACACTCTCCAGCAGCAAGCACAGTGAGTATCCAGCCACTGCACCCTGCAAGGTGTTCCAGCCATACACATACTAACTGCAGACAGTCTGCTAGTTAGTCCATGTTCCTGGAGGAGATGTGTGCACCCAAAACTGGGATGTGAGTGCGCGCGCACACACACACGCCAAGCAGATAAGTCAGTAATTAGGCCCCAGAAAAGAGAACCCATTAATTTCACTTGAAAGAAATACTATATAGCATTATCGGGGAACCTAGCCATGCCGTGGTCACTGCTCAGTCAGGGTGAAAGTGACCTCCCAGCAGGACATGCTGTGGCCACCCTGTCCGTGCAGGTGGTGGCCGGTCACTACAATGTCCCAGCCATTGCCCTATGCCCTGTGCAGATGCATCCTGTCCGGGCCATACCCACAGTACCTTGCTCCTCATTATGCACATTGGCAGGCTAACACTGGAAACAGTGTAAGCAGTGTGGGCTCAGTAAGGTGTAGGCAGCCACAACACACTGGATAGAGAGACACACACTCCCACACCTATGCCAGCATTGTGCAAATATAGAGGCTCTTGGCAGCCTTGGCCACCACACCAGTCCTGGGCACAGTGCAGGCATAGCTATGGTATGCAATACTGTTGGGGTCACTCCCCGGGGTGGTAAACACTGTCAGAAACCAAAACTGAAACACACTTCACAGATATCACAAAGGTTGCTATGATGCAGCTCTATCAGCAAATTGTGCTTAACTTAGGAATTGTTATCTGCCATTAATCATAGCAACCTTTTGATATATGTGTAATGTATTCCCAAGTTTAGGGCGGCATTGCTAAGGTATGCAAGTGCTAGTACTGGGAGATGCTGCTGCGCACAGGGCCCAACAGCCTGACTCTCCATGAGGCTTTGGATAGTGGAGCCTGTGGGTGTGGGTGTTTGTGCCCCTGTTAGCCGCTGCTCTAGGGTAGAGGTTCCCAACTCCAGTCCTGGTGGGCCAAACACTGTTCAGCTTTTCATGCTGTCCCTAATGCATATGCATGAGATACATTTGCATACAATGGGGGCAGCGCATACTAATGCAGCACAGGCATATTTATTAGGGACAGCATGAAACCTGAATTGTGTTTGGCCCTCCAGGACTGCAGTTGGGAAACTCTGCTCTAGGGATTGCACATGTTTATGGAGTCTGTGCTCCGTAGGGTAAAATATAGGCGTTTCAGGCATGTTTATTTTATCTGCAATAAAGGTTCCGTCTTTATTACCATGGTTTAGTACTGGGTAAAATGTGGGGAAAGGGTTGGCAGGAGCCACAGCTGGGACTTGAATTTGTAACCTTCTGCTCCTGAACACACTGGCTGTGTGTACTGTACCACACTGTTGCCACAAGGACAGTTCATTCCCTGGGAATACCATGACTGTTCATCAGACAGACCCTGTCTGTTGCATTGCACGGCACCCACCTAAATGGTCTGCTATGGGAAGATGCCACTGCCCCCTCCGCCACCATGCTGCCATGCCATTATGCCGGTGGTGCTGGTGGTGTGCAGTCCCAGGCCATCCAGTGTGCCGGTAGGTAGCTGCCTATGGTGTGGGTTCTCGGGTAGGGGTGCCTACATGGACATGTGTGCTTCCCCCCCCCCCCTGCACCTCCTGCCAATGTTATGTGCCCTTGGGGGTACCTGCTGGGTAATATCCCCTATGACACTGTGGGACACACACTCGTGCCCATGTTGGACCCTTGTCAGTTGCTGTCTTGCTGCTTTACAGTTTCAGCATTCCTATGTGCCACCTAGCCATCTGCCTGGCCCGCACTGTGCCCCAGCTGGACCACAGCATGTGCCGCCTGCAGCCCCCTGTATCCCATTTACAGCATCAGTACAGTTGCCCTTTCCTACATGCCCACTCTGCTGTTGCTGCACATGTGCACGCCATAACAAACCTGCCCAATCTAAACGACAGAAACCCTGTTCAGCGCTATTTCAATGTGGGATCATTCACTTTGTAGGGGGACAGAGCATAGACCCTTCCAAACATGGTATCTTAATTTATACGCTTTGTCAGTAGTGTTGCTTTATGTTTATCATTAATATCACTATTGGCCAGCTTGGTTATTGGGATTTTAGATGTGGTTCTGGTCCTTGTATATGTTTATTTGCCTTTTTGGTCCCTGCACATGTATCACAACTATCACTTTTATGGGTTTCCCTGCCTTTGCTGCACATTGCTGACTGAAATGGTTTCTCTCTCCTGCAAATGTGCCTCTAGCGCGAGGTTTTCAATGGCGCTAATTTTCAGACCCTGATTTCGCGGAGTTAGTGTGCATGGAGCCTCTCCCCGCCCACTCTCCACCCTTTGATCCCTTCTCTCCGCCCTCTGGGAAGCCTTACTCCACCCTTCAGGCCTGGATTTCACAGCGTTAGTGTGCCTTAACGCCGCCGCTGCTTTATCGCGCGATAATACCACCGCTGTGACGTTAAGACGGTTTAGTAAACATACCCCTTTGTCTCTTTGACTTTGATCCTGTATTCATTTCTGTGTTCCTCTGTTTGCAAGCTTTTGAATTTTGCGAAAGCTGTGTTTTTTGCCTTTATTTGAGCAGCCACTTCTTTGGAAAACCAAATAGGTTTTCTTCTCCTCTTGTTTTTGTTTACTTTTCTTACATATTTATCTGTTGCCCCTTTTATTGCCACCTTTAGTTTAGCCCATTTCAATTCCACTTCCCTTATCTCCTTCCACCCTGTCAGCTCTTCCTTTAGGTACTCGACCATTTTATTGAAGTCTGGGTTTTTGAAGTTTTGGACCTTGAGCTTGCTATGATTGGCCTGTACCATGGCTTTTATCTCAAACCACACCGTGTGATGATCGCTGCTGCTCACATGGGCACCCACGCAGACATTCAACACGCTATCACCGTTGGTGAGCACTAAATCCAGCGTTGAGCTTTCCCTGGTTGGTTCCATCACCACTTTTCTAAGTAATGCGTCTTGGAGAGCATCCACAATTTTTTTGCTTCTTTCCAGATTTGCAGAAGGAGTAATCCAATCCACATCAGGTAGATTAAAGTCACCCAAGATTTACGCCATCAACACCCGTTAAAAGTTAAAAGTTAGCTAAATAGACAGAAAGCCTCAAGCCAATAACACCCGTTTTCCTCAAATATCAGTCATAGGTCAAAATGTGTTTTACAATTTTCTAAATGCATTTAAAAATACAAGAAAACACTTAGCTTAGCAGCAGTATCTCTTAGAGGGCTGTCATTCACTCTCTTCAAAGGCTAGATGTCTAGCAAGTTGAACAAGTGTTGACTCGAGTTTCACCCGTCACTGCTATACAGGCTATGACTGATATTTGAGGAAAATGGGTGTTGTTGGCTTGAGGCTTTTTGCCTATTCAGCTAACTTTTCTCTCGCACCCTCTCCTGTAAGGCCTCTTAAAAATATTAAAATACAAAAATATCGCTGGTCTTCACGGGGTGAATTACAATCCTAATTTCAAGAAAATCACTCCATACAAACAAATAATCCTAGTGGAAAATTCTTTTACTGACGGGGGCAACTGGAAACACTGTTCTAAATGCAGCGAATTAGAATTTATTAACTCACCAGGAGGTTTCAGACTAATACTGCGCTACAAACTAATGCTCACTTGTGGAAAAGCATCAGCGCATAGGTAACATCAATAACCAACCTGGGATTTTTTCTTTTAAAGTTGCTGACATAAAACACCAGTTCTCCACCACCAATGTGTCAGAAGCTATTGAAAAGTTTTTTGTAAAAGAGAAATTTTTAGCTTTTCATCTTGTGTTTCTTCCGCCTCTACGCTTCCCCCGGTACCCTTACAGCGTTTCACTCTGCATAGGAGTTTCTTCAGGAGGGTATAAATGCTGCTGCCCGCATTTTCTCAAGCTGTAAACTGATGTTGCAAAAATGCGTTGTACGGTACCTACCGGCTGACGACGTTCTTTAAACGCGATTCAGAGTTTATTCTACATCGCAAGTGTGAGGCAGGTGTTCTCCACTGTCCCGCCAATCAAAGCGTGTTTTCTTTTGGCTGGTCATAGTGTGAGCACTCAACCCCTGAAGAAGTGGTGTACGAAACACGGCCTGTGTCGGGTTGGCACACTTGATCCGTGGAACAATAAAGGCAATTTTAGAACCTCCTGCCACGTTTTCTGACTGGTTCCTAGTTGCCCATGTGGCGGCCTGCTGTTTTTTGGTGGACAGCAATGTTTGGTTACAGAAGGACTGCAGATCACCGCACAAACTGTCTGCTCTGAGTGCCAGGATAGGGTAACCCCACCAGTACCCATGATGCAGTGCACATGCTGAATAGCAGTCTACAGCTGATCACCAAGTGGGGTCTGCACCTCTCCGGTACCTCAGCTTGGAAAGACGAACTGACAGTGCATGATACTGGCACAGAGTAGCTACAGACCATGCCATTGTGCAGGTTCTGTGTTCACCCTGAGGGATAGGATGGGTGTCCAGCACTAGGTCCACAGTACATGTGGTGCTAGAGATAGGTCCCGCTGTACATCCCCATCACTACCAGTGTGTGACAGATGTTCCTTGCAGTGCAGCTGAAGGTAATTTGGTGTCCATCTGTATCCTGCAGTCACATGTGTCCCTGTGGGAGCAGATACCAGCCAGATTGGTGTGTACCCCATGTTAGAGTCTGGCTGAGATGGGCAGCTGTTATCAGGGCAGAGGGGTTCCTAGAATTGCATGAGGTGTGTGTGTAGCAGTGCCTTTATAGGTTGCAGTGGTATACACTACATCCCCCAAAGGGCCCACATCCCCCCTTTTTGTAGGTAAAGAACAGGTGCCCCTGCCCCGGCGAAGCAACCTCCATCCTGTTTGTATGAGACAGCCCTCCAGGGTTGGTGGGCCAGAACCATACCTATGACTGGGGCAGTGGCAGACCAGCAGTAATGCTGGGGTTAGGTCTGGAAAACCCCAACTGCCTCCCACCACTGTCTGCCAGTCACCAGAAGACAGCACAGTCAGACTGTACCTTATAGGTGTTCTGACCATGTACAGTCTAACTGCAGACAGTCCACCAGCCAGTCCATAGTGCATGCTCACAGAGGAACTATGTGCAGCAAGCAGCCATCTCAGTGATTGGGACCCCAGCATTGGGGAACACGAATATATCACTGGAGGCAGAGAGCGCTATGTGGGAACCTAAACCTGCCATGGTCACTGCTCGGTCAGAGTGAGTGCCCTCCCAGCATGCCATGCTGTAGCCACCCTGTCCATGCAGGTGGTGGTCAGGCACTACAGTGTCCCAGCCATTGCCCCACACCCTATGAAGATGCATCCTGGCCAATCTGCCCTGTCTGGGCCATACCCAAAATACCTTGCTCCTCATTATGCACCTATTCGGGCTAACGCTGGTAACAGTGGGACATTTTGGGCCAGTGAAGCGTGGGCAGCCACAGAACAATGGATAGACATACACACACGCTCACTCCTATTGCAGCATTGTACAAAGATAGGGGTGGTTGGCAACCCTGCCCGCCACACTGGTCCTGATCACAGTGCCGACATTGCTAAACTGTGCAGGGGGTAGTAGTAGTGCTCTGGTGATAACTTCAGCTCAATGCTGGGGCCAACAGCCTGACTGTCCATGCATCTTTGGATTGTGGAGCCTGTGTAGGTGGATGTTTGTACCCCTGTTCGCCGCTGCTTTGGGCTTTGCACATGTTGCTGTTGTATCTGTATTGTAGGGTAAAACATAGGGACATGCTCTGCAGGAACCACAGGTGGGGCTTGAACCTGTGACCCTCTGCTTCTGGACACACTGGCTGGGTGTACTGCACCACACTGTTGCCACAGATGCACAATAGTCCCTTGGGGCTACCTGTACTTTTCCTCAACCAGACTTTGTATGTTGCACTGCACAACATGTACTGATGCAGGGCATGGCCTAGGTCCACTGCAGGGAGGTGGTACTGCCCCCTCCAGCACGGGCACACAGCCCCCTGCCAAGCTGATATGGCCATTTGCTGTCAGTGCTGGTAGTGCGCAGTCCCAGGCCATGCACTGTGTAGGTAGGCACCCGCCTAGGGAGCGGGTTCCGGGGTGGGGGGGGGGGCATACATGGACATCCTCACATCCCCCCCATCACTGCCTACCAATATTATGCCCCTTCCACATGGAGGCGGGATGGCTGGGGGGATGTCAGGTCAGTGCCCTAGCAACTATTGGATAGGGTGAACCAGGTAGATATAGGTGAATTGTGTTTGGCCTTGGTTGGCTGCTATCTTGCTGATTTCCGGTTTCCATGTTCCTATGTGCCACCTAGGCGCCCGCCTGGTCCACCCTGTGCCCCAGCTGCCCATGCTACATGTCTTGCCTTCGGCCCCCTATGCCCCATTTGCACCATCACCATAGTGGCCATTCATACTTTGGCACTATGGTGTTGCTGAAAATGGAGCACTGCTATCACATTTCTTGAGCTCCCTGCCTAGGCTGTACATTGCTGACACTTAAGTGGTTTTTCTCTCTTGCAAATGTGCATCTAACGGCAGGTTTTCATTTGTGGTAGGATTCAGCCCTTCAGTTCAGCGCGTTAGTGTGAAAGGGGCCTCTCCCTGCCCACTCTCTGCCCATTGACCCCTTCTCTCTACCCTCTCTCCACCTTCTGCGGTGTTTACTGCGGCCGGGGACGTTAACGATCGTTAAGTAACGTTAACGCGCGTTAATGTTACATACCGCGTGTTAACGTTACCTAATGATCGTTAACGTTACATAACGCGCGGTATGTAACGTTACCGCAGTTTAGTAAACATACCCCTTAGTGTTTGCATTCGGTGACTCTTTATGTATTGACTGAGTGAGTGAGAGTCCCAGAGGATTTTTTTCATGTATATAGCATACTGGCGCACAACATTTGTAGTGCTCTTGTGCTAGAAAACCGTGCACATGGCTTTTAGCACACGGCTCTAACCCCGGCTTTCTGCATAAGTCCCTTTGTATTTCCCAGTGTATTTGATATAATTCTTTGATCTAATTTTCTCTTAATTTGCAAATTCTGTGGCTTCCTTCCCTACATGGGCTGGTGGATTCTCACCCATCCCTTCTACTCATCAGAATGCTTTTCCATGTCTAATGATGGAGACAGATTCTGGAGGTTTACTTTCATATTTCAGTGCTTTTTGCCTATTTGGATCTAACTATAATGTTAAGTAGATCTGGAGGCCTACAATAGTAGCTCTGTAGTATAATGGATTTCTATGAGGCCCAGTTCTCCTCCGGCTCTAAGGATGTACACTCTCAGTATACACTGGTTCTTGTACATTACCTCATGGGCATGGAGGAATTTTCTTATCCATACATTCAATTTTTCAAGGTCTACAATCGCAAAGCCGTATGAGGGTACAAGAATTGCCAGCTGATCAATGGCTAGTATCTTATTCCATGACGTTAAAGCACTTTATAGTAAGTATTTTAATCTCCTGTAATATTCTTTACTGATCTTTTCTGTTAGTAATTTAATAGGAAGGCTTTGATGTTCTCTCTCAACTATGGTAACTGTACATCTCTGATATATATTTGTATTTTGCCCAGTGCAAGAGAAAATGTCTGTTCTTTTTTTTTTTTTTTTTTTTTTACTCAATTGTTGCATAGCAGAGAAAAGGGAGTCAAAGAGTAACATTTTTTTTAAAATTTTACCTCCCTTTCCCCTAGCCAAGGATCCTCTGTGCTTATTGCAGACTTTACTTCTCATTCCGCACAGCTAAAAAAGCTGCTTGCAAAAGAAGTGTGACACCCAGTCAGCTGCTGAGGGACTTCCACATCAAACATGGTGGTGACCGGGGCGGCACGCAGATAGCAAAGTGGAGACAGGCCGCGCTCAACACTATAAGTGCCACAGTGCAGATGTAAGAATGATATAGGTCAGAGCCTGTCAGAAAGGTCACAGAAGGAATTACAAAGCCTTGCGCCCATTTGGAGAAACTGCCCCATGCACATTTTTCAGATTCAGTTGCCTAAAATGTATTATATCCCAGGAAACAGTAAAGTTTTAACACCTTTCCAGAACTTTAGGCAATCATGTTCCAGTCATAATGGTAGGGAAAATATGCAGTCCCTTTATACCACTTTTCGTACAGCCTCCTCCCAGTGTCCCAGAGTTCAGCATGCTTATATCTTATCTTTCTATCAAATTCATTTCATACAACAGAAGCAGTTTGATTGTTCATCCAAGGGAGAAGTAGCCTAGTGGCCTGGCAACCAGAGTTCACACGCCATTGACACTCCTTGTGGCCTTGGGCAAGTCACTTAACCCTCCATTGACTCTGCTACAAACTTGGATTGTAAGTACTCTGGGGACAGGAAAATGCCTAAATGTAACTCACCTTGAACTACTCCTGAAAAGGTGTGAGCTAAATACAATTCCGATATAAAATCAGCTCAGCTACAATGCTTGGACTGAACTTTATGGGCCTTGTTAAGACAATTTGTGGAAGTTGAGCTAAAATTTTTTACCAGTTAACTGTACATAGTTTTAACTGTTCCATGTAAACTTTACTACTTGTTCTATGGAAACTGTTTTGCCTTGAAGAAAAACAATATATAAAACCAGTTAAATAAATAAATGGGATTATTATGGTAAATGGTATGAAGATGCAATCAAGACTTTTTGGTTTCTTATTCTTAAGTACTTTTTGAATATTTCTACAATTGCTCTTTTATGTTGAGTGTACAGCATGCTGTCTAGATCAGTGAAACAGACCTTTAACATTAATGCATTTTGAATTGTATTTTATAAACAGTCGAATGTGACAAACATATAAGGCTTTAAAATTATTTTCAAGGCACTGTATGCAGCCAGTCAGTCACTGGAAAAGGAGACTTCCAAGGCCCTTACTGTAACTCACACCAGAAAAGGGGTACCGCTGCAGAAAACAAAGCTTTTACTTTGTCTGTGATTTGGTGAGGTGCTTTGCAATAGGTTCCTCTGGCATGATGCCGCATCAAACCCTAAAGAAGAGTATAGTATTCTGAGGAGGCAGACCCCAATCTATCAGCCTCCCCAGAGATTCTTAGAGGGATTCACTCTGCGCCAGACAGCATAGAAAAAGGAACATAGGGCCCGGAGGCAGACCCCAATCTATCAGCCTCTTCAGAGATTCTTAGAGGGATTCACTCTGCGCCAGACAGCATAGAAAAAGGAACACAGGGCCCGGAGGCAGACCCCAATCTATCAGCCTCTTCAGAGATTCTTAGAGGGATTCACTCTGCGCCAGACAGCATAGAAAAAGGAACATAGGGCCCGGAGGCAGACCCCAATCTATCAGCCTCTTCAGAGATTCTTAGAGGGATTCACTCTGCGCCAGACAGCATAGAAAAAGGAACATAGGGCCCGGAGGCAGACCCCAATCTATCAGCCTCTTCAGAGATTCTTAGAGGGATTCACTCTGCGCCAGACAGCATAGAAAAAGGAACATAGGGCCCGATTTTTCGAAAGGCATTTCATGGTTCACAGCCCAGTAAACCATGTAAATGCCTTAAATGGGGATATTCAACGGCACTTACATGGTTAGTGGCTTTGAATATCTCCTTCTAACTCCCCTACATGCCTCGATAATACCTGGTTAGGATCAGGGCTTGTCAGGAGCAGTCCGGGGCGGAGCGCAGGTGACGACAAGAGATAATCAGGCAGCAGCGATATTGCATATTGCCCGGTTAGCGATCTGCGCCAAAAAAATAGTTGAGGAAAACCCTCGCCTATCTTTAAGGCGCAGACCCTAACTGGGCAGCATGCAATATCGCTATTGCCCAATTAGCTTTGGTGGCTTCCTGTGTCTGCGGCGATCCCTGGATATTCAATGCTATCCAGGATAGAGGTCAATGGGGGGGGGGGGGGGTATGCACCGATGAAGTGCATAGCCCTTCAAAGATGTGCACAGCTCAATGTCGGGCCCATAATCCTTGTTCTGATTTAGCCAAGGGATGAAGGTGTACAGCTTTTGAAAACTGAACAAAAGTGTGTTGGGCAACCTGGAACTGATGTTTGCTCAGTTTGGGACTGAGATACTGTGTATTGAGCCCAAAATGGTTCAGATAAAATGTAAGATAAAAAGCGCCTCCAGGCGCCATCAAACTGCACCCTCCACTGATCCCAGACCAGTACGCCATATACAAAGCATACAAAAACATGAAAAAAAAATCCTCTGGGACTCTCACTCACTCAGTCAATACATAAAAAGTCACCGAGTGCAAACACTAAGCGATGAAGGGGAAGTGACGATTAAACTTCCACAACTCCTAAACACATAAGAGACAGTCAACTAGAGAAATCTGCCAATATTGTTAAGAGGCCTCAGACAGGAGGGGCTGTGGGAGATAAGTTAGCTAAATAGGCAGTAAGCCTCAATGGAATGTTTATGTATGTTATTGTGTATTTTGGAAAATTGGGAAGGTCATTGATGCTAATAGTACACTTGAGCTAAATTCTAATAGCTCAGCGTCAATGAGTCTGAGACCTCCCACACAAAAAAAGTTTTGCTTATAGTTTCTAAAGGAAGTGGAAAAGAAGCTGATATCACCGTTGAAACTATTAGTTGAGAGTCACTACCTTTGGTTATTTTTTGAGTGTACATTAATTGCTTTTTGCTAAGCTAAGAGAGGCAATCGTAGAACTCAATAGAGATTTCCAACATGCAGCAAGACAAGATAAGGAGAAGTACTACAATGACGCATGCAAGGAAATAGATTCAGAAACTATTAGAGGAAGAACAAGATCGGCATTTATAAAGCTACAAGAGTTAAAGAAGAAATTCCAGCCTCAAATTGGAATGTTACAAGATGCTCAAGGATCTATGTTGAATGATGCTGAGAAGATCAAAAAAAGGTGGAAAGAATATACAGAGTTTTTATATGATAAAGATGAAGTGGACCAACAGCCATTTCAACCTGTACCTTATGATCGGGAACCATTGGTGATGAAAGAAGAAGTTGAAGCAGCATTGAAAGCCTTATCAAAGAACAAAGCACCAGACATTGATGGCATTCCCATAGAAGTATTACAGCACTCTGATGCAGCTGTTACCGTACTTACACGGCTCTGCCAAGAAATTTGGAAGACAACATCATGGCCAACTGACTGGAAAAGATCTCTGTTTATACCAATACTAAAGATAAGTGATCCAATTTACTGTGTAAATTATTGCACAATTGCTCTGATCCCACATGCCAGCAAGATTCTACAGAAGATTATTCAACAGAGACTACAACCTGTAAACGGGGGCGCTGGGTGAGAATGTCCACAGTCTTGGCAAAGGCAAATATTAATATGACTTGCAAAGGATTGTGGGAAATGTAGTCCATTCATACCAGACTCAGCCGTTCACAATAAATTAGTTGTGCATGCTCGAATGTAAAGCAAAGAAGATATTTTATTTATGGGGTTATTTCTCCCAACACAGATATACTTGGTAGCACATAAAAAGGAATACTTGCTTTCAGTATTATACTTAGAAAAACAAATAAGGAAAAAACAACAGCTGAACTTGTTAAGCAATCAAATCAAAGCATAAAGACCTTGATGGGAACAGAAAGGTCTTTTTTGTAAGCTCCTGCTAATTCTCCTTAGCAGTGCTTCAAAGAACAAACAAAACCCACAAAGTAGGAAAAAAACTGTTCTTTTTCAGGGATATCTTCCTGTATCTTCACACAAACTCAGAAGTGTCCCTCCAGAGCTCACAGGCAATTAGGCAAGGCTCAATTGCTAACCATTACCAGCTGAAACCCTCTTGGCTGGTTTACTTTCTATTACGTGGCTCAAATCCTACTCAGAAGCTTTTCTGAGTAGATTAAAGAACAAGTTTATATTTCTTTGTGATGGTTGTTGTATTTTGTGACAGCATATTACCACAGAGGTTTAGACAGAGAGCAATCCATGTATTCAATGTCCCCATTTATAACATCTTCCCCTTCTTCAACTATCATGGGTTCAATATCATGGATTGGCACAGAGGAATTTCTCAATGGAACACTCTCAGGACAATACTTGTTTCCCTGCTGTCTTCCCAGTGAAGAGCTGGGGCATAGATCAGTGTTCATACCTGAGCTTCCATTGCTGTTAGAGTTCCCCTCTAAATACCCTGGCCAGTATGTAGTCCAGTTCTTATGTCCGGCCTTCCAATCAAGATCCCATTTATAACATCTTCCCCTTCTTCAACTATCATGGGTTCAATATCATGGATTGGCACAGAGGAATTTCTCAATGGAACACTCTCAGGACAATACTTGTTTCCCTGCTGTCTTCCCAGTGAAGAGCTGGGGCATAGATCAGTGTTCATACCTGAGCTTCCATTGCTGTTAGAGTTCCCCTCTAAATACCCTGGCCAGTATGTAGTCCAGTTCTTATGTCCGGCCTTCCAATCAAGATCCCTGGACACTGGATCTCTCTTCACATACCTTCTGGCACTGGTCTTAGGGTCCCTTCCAAGTGCAGCCGTCTCCCTCACAGGTGCTGTCCGGGGATTCCTGGCTCTGCAGCCCCACTCCTCTGGCTTTCCCCAGTCCAGTGGTGTATGCTTGCCTCTGGAATGCCTCCCAGTATACGTACTGCTATGGACTCCTTTAGACCTCCCAAATGCTTTTCTCTTCTTTCTTCCAAAGTGTTTCTTGCTCTCTCTGTCCGTCAGCTCTGGCTTCTGCTGATGATGATGGTCAGGATGATCAAGGTGCTTCTGATCAAGATGCTTCTGATGATCAAGATGATGATTCTCTGTAGAATAAGCTTTTCTTTTATCCTGCTTAGATGAATGCTCCACCCTAGCACAGCACAGCTGTGCTGAATCAAGCCCTGCCCTTGGAGATGAGTGCTTGGGGATTACCTCATAGCCCTCCTGATTGAACACACGTTTCCCCACTTCAGCTCTCCTAATGGCTGTTGGAAACCTGGTGCATTCTGGGACTGATAGTCTTTTATGGAAACATTCTGTTTTATTATTTCTACCAGAACAGACAGGTTGCTTGTTCAGAGTCACTTCACCTCTATTATAGCTCCTTCCTGAACTATAATAAGCTTCCTTATCACAAACCATATCTGGAATGAGGACTGCCTGAAGTGCAAGCAGGGCTCAGGAAAGGACGAGGAATGAGAGACATCATCATGGATGTGAGATGGATCCTTGAAAAAATTAAAGAATACCAAAAGGATATTTATTTGTGTTTATTAACTACAGCAAGCCTTTTGACTGTGTAAACCATGAGAAACTGTAGGCCACATTAAGAAGCATGGGTATACCAGAACACCTGATCGTTTTCTTGCACAACCTTTACATTGATCAAGAAGCAACAGTTTGAACAGATCAAGGAGAAACAGAATGGTTTAAAATCAGCAAAGGTGTACGACAAGGCTGCATATTTTCCCCCAACCCATTTAATTTATATTCAGAACAAATCATCAGAGAAGCAGGATTGTATGAAGACAACAGAGGTGTGAAGATTGGTGGAAGACTCATCAGCAACCTTTGCAATGCTGATGACACCATAATACTGGCTGAAAGTGGACGATCTGAAACATTTGCTTCTCAAGATCAAGGAACATAGTCTTAAAATTGGCCTACACCTTAATGTAAAGGAGACAAAGATCATGACCACTGGTAAAATCAATAAGTTCATCGTTGATTGACAAGAAATTTCAGTAGTGAACAACTTTAACCTACTTGGATCAACTATCAATAAAGAAGCAACAGTCAAGAAATCTGACAATGCATTGCTCTTGTCAGAATGGCTATGAAGGACCTAGACAAGATTCTCAAGAGCAGAGATGTCTCTCTTCATACAAAGATTTGACTTGTTCAAGCCATGGCATTTTCAATAACTTCATATGGATGTGAAAGCTGGACAGCGAAAAAGATAAACAGGAAGAAAATTGATGCCTTTGAATTATGGTGCCGGCGACGAATACGGTGTATACCATGGACTGCCCAAAGAACAAACCAGTCAGTACTAGAGGAGATCAAACCTAAGCTTTCTTTTGAAGCTCAGATGACAAGACTTCGACTTTCATACTTTGGACACATCATGCGAAGAGAGAGATCATTAGAGAAAGACATCATGCTTGGAAAGGTAGAAGGTCAACGGAAAAGGGGAAGGCCAGCAATGAGATGGATATATAATAATATCAGCAGCTATGGGTTCCAGCTTGTCAACAATGAGCCTCCTGTCTGAAGACCAAACACAATTTAGGACAACTATCCAGAGGGTTGCCATTAGTCGATTCCGACTCAATGGCATTGAACAACAACAGCAAATCACCTGGACTGGATGGTATACACCAGAGGGTGTTAGAAGAACTGAAATATGAGATTGCAGACCTACTATTATTAATCTGTGAACTATCATTAAAATCATCTGTAATACCTGAAGATTAGAGGATCGCCAAAGTAACGTCAATTTTTAAAAACAAATCCAGGGGTGACCCGGAAAACTACAGACCAGTGAGTCTGACGTCAGTACCGGAAAAAACAGTATAAACCATTATAAAGAACAAAATTACTGAACATGTAGGTAGTCATGTCTTAATGGGACATGTAGATAGTCAAGTCTTATTGTGACATGACTTTAGCAAAGGAAGGTCTTATCTTACTAATCTGTTATGCTTTTTGTGAAGGTGTGAATAAACAGTTACCAAAGGTGAGTCGGCTGAAATAGTGTATCTGGATTTTCAGAAAACCTTTGGCAACGTCCCTCATGAAAGAGTCTTGGTGAAATTAAAAAGTCATGGGACAGGAGGCAGAGGGTGGGGCTAAATGGCCAATTTTCGCAATGGAGAAAGGTGAATAGTGGAGTACCCCAGGGATCTGTGCTGGGTCTGCTGGTTTTTAACATTTTTGTAAATGACCTGGAAATGGGAATAACAAGTGAGGTAATCAAATTTGCAGATGACAAAAAATTATTCAAAGTTGTTAAAACCCAAGAGGATTGTGAAAAGTTGCAAGAGGACCTTGATAAATTGGAAGACTGGGCATCCAAATGGCAGATGAAATTTAATGTGGAGAAGTGCAAAGTTATGCACCTAGGGAAGAACAACCCAAACTATGTTTACACGATGCAAGGTTCCATATAAGGAACCACCACCCATGGATGACATGTTCCGTCCAGTGTGCCGCAGCAGCAGAGAACGCAAATAGAATGCTAGGAATGATAAGGGAAGGAATGGAGAATAAAATAAAGGATATTATAATGCCTCTGTATTGTTCCATGGTGAGACCGCATCTTGAATATTGTGTGCAATTCTGGTTGCCATATCTTAAAAAGGATATAGCAGAATTAGAAAAGGTGCAGAGAAGAGCCACCAAATTGGTAAAGGGGATGGAAGGATACCCCTATGAAGAGAGGCTAAATGGTTAGGGCTCTTCAACCTGGAAAAGAGACGGCTGAGGGAGATATGACAGAGGTCTATAAATTAATGAATGGAGTGGAACAGGTAAAGGTAGATTCATGGTTTATGCCATCAAAATGTAGAAAGACTATGGGGCATGCAATGAAGCTACAGTGTAACCCATATAAGACTAATAAGAGAAAATATTTTTTCACTCAACGCATAATTAAACTCTGGAATTCGTTACCAGAGGATGTAGTAAAAGCTGTTAGTGTATCTGGGTTTAAAAATGGTTTGTCCCAGTACAAGCATTGTGGAACCTGTGTCTTGTGGGGAAACTGCCACGTACTTGTGATCTAGATTGGCCACTGTGGAAACAGGATACTGGGCTTGATGGACCTTGGTCTGACCCAGTATGGCATATCTTATATTCTTATGTTCTTATGATTGAATGGATCAAACTGGTGGTAGGACAGCACTATATGTTAAAGAGAGCACGGAGTCAAATAGAATAAAAGTTCCGCAGGAATCAAAATGTACTATTGAATCTTTATGGATAGACATTCCACACATGAAAGGGAAGAAAATAGTGGTAGGGGTTTATTACCATCCACCTAGACAGAATGAACAGAAGTGGACTCCTTGTGACTTTGGGCAAGTCACTTAACCCTCCATTGCCTCAGGTACAAACTTAGATTGTAAGCCCCTTGGTGTCAGGGAATGTAACCCGCCTTGAACTAGTATTGGAAAGATGTGAGCTAAATAAGAATAATAAATAAATAAATAGCAGTGTACCCCAGGGATCTGTGCTTGGCCCGCTGCTTTTTAACATATTCATAAATGACCTGGAAATGGAAGCTATGAGTGAGGTGATCAAATTTGCATTTATTTATTTAACATTTCTTATATACTGCCTTTCATGATATCAAGGCAGAAAAAACTGAAATTGCATTGAACAGGGCATTATAACTTGGAGATAATTATTTTACAGGGAACATGAGCAATGGAGGGTTAAGTGGCTTGCCCAAGACCACAAGGAGCACCTGTGGGACTAGAAACCCCTGTTCTTCCTGCCCAAGGTTACTGTCCTCTGGTGGGATTTAAACTGCTGACTTTCTGGCCTGAGGTAACTGGCCCCAACCACTAGGCTACTCCTCCCTCACAATGACACAAAGGGGTATGTTTACTAAACCGCGGTAACGTAGCAGCGGCTATGTTAACGCGTGATAAAGTTAACACACGTTAACGTCTCCGGCCGCGTATCAGATTAGTAAGTCCCGCAGAGGGTGGAGAGAGGGCAGAGAGAAGGGGTCAATGGGCGGGGAGAGGCTCCTGCTACACTAACATGGGGAACTGAAGGCCGAACATTACCGCGAGTGAAAAACCTGTCGTTAGATGCACATTTGCAGGAGAGAGAAACCATTTCAGTGTCGGTAATGTACAGCATAGGCAGGGAGCCCAAAAAAAGTGATAGTAGTGCTACATGTGCAGCAACAGCATAGTGCCCAAGTATGAAAGGGCACTATGGTGATGCTGCAAATGGGGCATAGGGGGCTGCAGGTGGGACATGTAGTGGGGTAGCTGGGGCACAGGGTGGACTAGGCAGATGCCTGGGTGACACATAGGAACGCAGAAGCTGGAAATCAGCAAGACAGCAAATGACCAAGGTCAAACATGCCCAGGAGTCTGTGTCCCACAGTGTCCCATCCAGGGGACATTACCCAGAAGGTACCCTAAAGGTCACACAGGTACCACAATGCCTGTAATAGGGCAATCACTGCACATCTGGGGACCACTCGAACAAGGGTCTACAGATATTCCCCAGGATGTGTCACAAACAGGTCAGAAACCCAGGTAAATGAACACTCTTTGCTGCAGCCCGTAGGAAGGCATTGCAGGGTCTGACCACACGTTGTCTAGAACTATCTACACCCAGTAGGCCAAACCGGGTACACCGTACCGGAATTGCATGCTCTAGCCTGTGCACAGTCTGCTGGCATAACACAATCTACCTACATTTACCAGGTCCACCCTAGACAATAGTGGCTAGATCACCAATCTGACACCCCCAAGCCGTCTCCCCCCAGAATGGCAGGCACATATCATTGGCAGGTGGTGCCGGGGGGAATTGTGGATGTCTATGAAGGCACCCCTACCCCAGACCCCACATCCTAGGCAGCCGCCTACCTACACACTGAATGGCCTGGGACTGCGCACCACCGGCATATGGGCATGTCAGCATGGTTGGAGAGGGGTACTAGTGATGGAGGGGGCAGTGGCATCTGCCCACAGCAGACCAAGGCCAAGCCCTGTGCAGGTGGGTGGAGTGCAGTGCAACAGACAAGATCTGTCTGTTCATGGTATCCCCAGAGACCAACCTGCCTCTGTGGCAACAGTATGATGTAGTACATACCACCAGTGTGTCCTGGGGCAGAAGGTCACAGGTTCAAGTCCCAGCTGTGGCTCCTGCAGACCATGTCCTACATTTTACCCTACATAGCACATACAACATAAACATGTGCACTCCCTGTAGAGCAGGGGTGTCCAACCCTGTCCTGGAGGGCCACAATCCTGGCAGGCTTTTGGGATAGCCCTAATGAATATGCATGAGATATATATGCATTAGAGATATCCTGCCAAACTGACTGGTTTGTGGCCCTCCAGGACTGGATTTGGAGACCTCTGTCATTTAAGATTGTGAGTGGGCAAGGTACATATGTCCTAGACATCAAAAGGGTAGATAGAATTTGTCACATTCCTCCTCGATTCTCACCACAACCAAAAGGTTGTCTAATAGGGGGAACCCTAGGCCAGTCAGGTCTTCAGGAGTCCCACAATGAATATGCATGAGAAAGAGTTGCACGGTTTGCCTTCATTGTATGCAACTCTATTTTATGCATATTTCATTGTGGGACTCCTGAAAACCTGACTGGCCTAAGGTTTCTCGAGGATTGGATTGAAAACCCCTGCCCTAGAGCATTGGCCAACAGGGGCACAAACACCCCCACACACACACAGGCTCCACTGTCCAAAGCCTCATGGAGAGTCAGGCTGTTGAGCCTGGCATGCAGCAGCAGTTAGCACCAAAGCACTACTGCTAGCGCCTGCATAACTTAGCAATGCCTGTACTGTGCTCAGGATTAGTGTGGCGAGCAGGGTTGCCAACCACCCCTATCTTTGCACAATGCTGAAATAGGAGTGGGAGTGTGTGTATGTCTATCCATTGTTTTGTGACTGCCTACTCCTCACTGGGCCCACAATGCTTACGCTGTTTCCAGCGTTAGCCTGCCAATGTGCATAATGAGGAGCAAGGTATTGTGGGTATTTATTTATTTAGCTGTATTTATATCCCGCTTTTCACCGGGTCAAAGCGGGTATGACCTGGACAGGGCGGACTGGGCAGGATGCATCTGCACAGGGTGTGGGGCAATGGCTGGGACATTGTAGTGCCCGACCATCACCTGCATGGACAGGGTGGCCACAGAATGTCATGCTGGGAGGTCACTCACTCTGACTGAGCAGTGACCATGGCATGTTTAGGTTTCCACATAGTACTGTACAGTGATTCTTTCTAGTGATATCTGTGTGTTCTCTGTTCAGGGGCGGGGCCTAGTCACTAATATATATGCTTGGTGTCTGTGTTTACATCCCACTCCTGGCTGCACATACATCCTCTGGGAACATGCACTATGGACTGGCTGGAACACTTTGCAGGATGCAGCAGGTGCAGACTGACTGTGCTTTCTGCTGGTGAATGTCAGATGATGGTGGAAGGCAGCTGAGCTTTTCCAGGCCTGTCTGCCTGTGCCCTTGTGACAAGTACAGATCTGCATCAACTGCCCTGGATGGTGCCCTTTCGCCAGCAGGACTGGGGCTGCTGGTTCCATAGCTCTTCATCATATCCCTCTACTGACTCCATTGCAAAGATGTAGAGTGTGGGTCTGTTGGGGCCAGATCCTGTCCACCACCTTGCCCCAGAGAGGGTGATTTGATAGGTGGTGCTACATAATCCGCATGTGAGTCTAGATCCCACCCCACAACAAGTGACCATTGCTACCACCCTGGATATGCACTATTCTGAGTGTGTCATTGTCCACAAGGGCTAGATATGACTGGGGAATACAGATGAACATAGGATTATCCTAGGTGTGTCTGCAAGGAATACCTGTCAGCTTTAACATGCAATGTCCCATTAATGTGCGACAACTGGCCAAAGCGCCCTTTACCGCGCGTTAAACAGCCATTGCTACCTTGATGCCAGTACGCCAACTTCCTTATATGGCATTGCTCACGTTAATGCTGCACTTAACGCCAGTAACGTTACCGCACTTTAGTAAACATACCCCAAAATTATTCAAGGCTGGTAAATCATAAGAGAATTGTGAGACATTGCAAGAGGACCTTGAGGAACTGGAAGACTAGGGGGGTCTATACTGTACTGTGACTAGCAGGGATGGATGTCCCATTGGAATGTCCATCCCCACTATTCGCTCCTCTTCCATCCCCGGCAAAAGCTTCCCCATACGAACAAGGAGTTTGTATGGGGAGGCTTAGATGGGAGCGTTGCGGAGGCAGAGTGAGGGTAGTCGGCAGTTCGCGACCCCGGATGTACTGGGCCAATTCTGAAGTCAGCCCTGTATGCCCAGGGTCTTGAATCTAGATGGCAGACTTATTCCACCTTGGAGGTGGAATAAGTCCACCTGGACATCGGGGGATGTCAGGCCCAGGCAGTGGCAGAGAGGTGAGGGGGTGCAGGGGATTCCCCCAGCCCAGCCCTGGCCATGGAAGGTCAGATCGGGGGTTGGGCTGCAGGGAAAGAAGATTGAGGTTGGCAGCTGGGGATCGCAGCTCCTGAATGGAGCCACGGTGCCATGGCAATGGGATGCCATGACACCGCGACTCCATTCAGGAGCCTAACTGAGTTAATCGGGCAGGAGTCTGTATGTGCAGGCCAATCTGAATTGGGTCCCAGTCTGCACATACAGGCCCTAGACCTGATTCTGAACCCACCGGGCATGTCTAGCCCCCGTGGGATCCGAATTGGGTCTGCCTCTGTGCGTCCCAATTCTGATCAGACACACAGGGGCCTGGATGCACACATTATCCACCTGTCCAAATGCACACATCCTCCACATGTCCAAATGACAGATGAAATTTAATGTGGACAAGTGCAAAGTTATGCACTTAAGGTTGAATAACCCAAATGACAGATACATGATGCAAGGTTCCACATTAAGAATCACCAGCCATGAAAACATTCTAGGCATCATCGTGGATAATGTATTGAAACCCTCCACCCAGTATGCAGTGGCGGTCAGGAAAACTAATAGAATGCTCTCGTAGTCATAAGGAAAATTGATGCCTTTGAATTATGGTGCTGGCGGTGAATACTGTGTATACCATGGACTGCCCGAAGAACAAACCAGTCGGTACTAGAGGAGATCAAACCTAAGCTTTCTTTAGAAGCTCAGATGACAAGACTTCGACTTTCATACTTTGGACATATCATGCGAAGAGAGAGATCATTAGAGAAAGACATCATGCTTGGCAAGATAGAAGGTCAACGCAAAAGAGGAAGGCCAGCAATGAGATGGATCGATACAATAACAGCAGCTACAGGTACCAGTCTGTCAACAATGAGCCGCCTGACTGAAGACCGAACACAATTTAGGATAGCTATCCAGAGGGTCGCCATGAGTCGACTCCGACTCGACGACACTTAACAACAACAACAGTCATAAGGAAAGGATTGGAGAATAAAAGCAAGGATATTATGACGCATCTGTATCGCCCCATGGTACGACTGCACTTTGAATATAATGTGTAATTCTAGTTGCCATATCCAAAAAAGGATATAGCTGAATTAGAAAAGGTACAGAGAAGAGTGACCATAATGATAAAGGGGATAGAAGGATATTCCTATGAGGACACTCAATGAAGCTACAATGTAGCACAGTCAAGACTAATCGGAGAAGATATTTGTTCACTCAGTGCGTAATCAAACTCTGGAATTTATTTATTATTTATTTATTTTATTTTACATCTCTTATATACCGCACTATTCAACATCAGCACGGTTTACATCGAACAAAACATTTCAGTACACAAAAATGTCGGAGTTACATTAAACAGGGTTAATAACTTGGATAACAGGGTAAGTTTGAATCACAGGTAAATAACTTTGATTGCAGTGTAAACTATTTACATCTTTAAATTAGGGCACAGTTGAGAAGTAATGGACAGCTAAGCCTTGAACTTACTAAGTGGGGAATTCAGGATCACTGGGTGATTCGTAGTTTCTATAACTAACAGAGATGGGTCGTGATTCTGCACTCACTGGGAAGTATATAAGGAATAGGTAATGTTTGAGGGCCTTTCTGAATTGCAGTAGGTTGGTGATTGCTCTAATATCAGGTGGCAACATATTCCAAAGCTTTGGGGCACGGAGACTGAAAGCCCTATTTGCTGTTGATGTGGTGCATTTTGTAAGTTCACGGGGAACCAATAGCATATTTAATGCAATTGATCTTCTTGATCTATTAGGGGATATGGGCTTGATGAGCTCAGTTAAAGAGGTGGAGGAGAGACTGTTTACCGCTTTGAATGTAAGTAGTAATGTCTTGAAAATGATCCTGGCCTGTATAGGAAGCCAGTGTAACTGCTTTAGAAGGGGTGATACATGCTCACTCCTCGATGCTCCATAGAGAACCCTCGCAGCGCTATTCATTGCAAGCTGTAGGGGATTCAAAGTGGATTGAGGGAGGCCTAGCAATACGACATTAGCATAGTCAAAGTGTGGCATGATCAGAGCCTGGTAGATGGTACGGAAATCTTCGGGTTCAAGTAGTGAACGAAGATGTCTTAGTGACCGGATTTTGTAGTATATGGATCTTACAATGTTAGCTATATGCGCCTTCATATCTAGGTTCTGATCGAGTGTAACACCCAGATAACGTATTTGTTGTTTTGATTGTAGCTCAGCATCTTTCACCTTAAGGAATTGTGGAGGGCTGAAATTCGGGTTCTTCGACATAAAAAGCACCTCTGTCTTCTTATGTTGAATCCTGAGGTTTTGTGATAAGAGCCATTCCGATATGGCATCAAAACAGTTGCTCGGAGGGGATAGGTCCAAATTGTCTATGTTGAAAGGCATATAAAGCAGGACGTCATCCGCATATACCATGCAACTTACATTGAAAGACCGGATGATCTTGCAAATAGGCTGCATATAAATATTGAACAACAAAGCAGATAGAGAGGAACCTTGTGGTACCCCTTGCCATTGGTGGAATGGATCAGACATCGCTCCCCCAGCACGAACATGTTGCCATCTTTCGGATAAGTACGATCTGCACCACTCAAGGGCAGTTCCGCCGACTCCTTTCTCCTTTAGCCATAATAGGAGGAGGTCATGGCTCACAGAGTCAAAAGCAGCGGCTATGTCCAGGAACACAAGTGCAAAACCCTGTCGGATGTTGTTGATCCCAGAAATTATGGTATTGAGGAGAGCTGTAAGGAGTGTCTCTACACCATGTGACTCTCTGAAGCCATGTTGGCAAGGATCCAATGGAGCAGTGGTATCAATGTGGTCCTGCAATTGACATTGTACCTCCTTTTCTATTAATTTCGCGAGAAAAGGAATACTTGAGATGGGTCTGTAGGAGTCTACCTTTTGAGGATCTAACTTACAGTTTTTCAGGAGTGGTCTGATGGAAGTTTGCTTGAGGGCAGAGGGGAATGTACCGGAGTTGAAAGACAGCTTTATTATTTTAGTTATTATTGGGCTGAATTCACAACGCAGTTCTCTTATCCAGAAGGCTGGGCAAGGGTCCGTCTGAGCAGTTGTGGAATTGAGAGACATGATCAGATCTTCTATTCGCTTCTTGGTAGGGGTAGAAAAACAGGTTAGTGCTGTTTGGCAATCTTTATCTGTGGGGGTTAATTTTAATGGAGGTTTATTTGTTTGTGTAAGCTTGGATTGTAGGTAGACTGCGAAGTCTTGAGGATGGATTTCGCATTGTTTTTCAGGGGCTGGCTCTTTAGATAATGTCTTGACTAGATTAAACAAGTCATGAGGTTTGTTTAGTGCACGCCTCAAGGTGTCTGTGTGGTACCGCTTCATTTTCTCTGAGATGGCCTTGCGGTGGATGAATAGCTGATTGAGGTAGGCTGCCTGATCTACCGTTGAGCGAGACCGACGCCAGCGCTTCTCAAGGTTCCGTAGTTGGGATAGCGATCGTCTCAGATCATCTGTGTACCATGGTGCAGAAGCTCTTATTCTAGGCGGCCTGTTGAGTGCTGGTCGTATTGCAATCGAATTAAGACTGGTGTTCCAACATGTGATTAGATCTTCTATTTCTAGGGAGGACTTGATACGAAGTGAGCATGTTCCAGCAAGAATGCGATCTCTGTTGAAAGGAAGAAAACTCCTAGCCAGAGATTTGGGGTTGTTATCCGGAGCATTGTTGGTCATTGAATGTCTGTTGTGCATAGGAATTTGGAAAAAGATGAGTTTATGATCTGACCACGGTACATCAGTAATAGATATCGCAGCAGTGTAAGATTGGATGTTTAAGGACTGTGGGGCAAAGATAAGATCAAGGGTGTTTCCCTTTACATGAGTAGGTTCATGGATTAATTGTTGGTATCCCAGGGATTCAAGCGCTTCGAGGAAGGCAGAAGAGTGACTATCTTGGAGAGCTGGCAGGTTAAAATCCCCCATAATCCAAGTTGGGATATTAGGATTCTGAATGTTGGATGCCAGATCTATAATGGCTGGAAGGACGTCTGGGGAGGCTGAAGGTGCTCTGTATAGAAGGTTTATCGTGCATAATTTGTTGGAGATAGAGACTAACTCGAGGTGGTCGGATCTAGGGGTATCTATAAGCTGGAACTGAAGGTCTGATCTGGAGAGAATGAGTACGCCCCCTCCTCGCTTGTTTTGTCTGTGACTGGCAAACACTGAGAAATTTGGTGGAAGGAGTTGGTTAAGTAGCACATTGTCTTCTGCAGAAAGCCACGTTTCAGTAACCATGAGAATATCAAGGTTATGGAGGGAAATAGTGTCCGCAATCACCGGCCATTTCGTACGAATTGGAATTCATTGCTAGAGGATATAGTAAAAGCTTTTAGTGTAGCTGGGTTTAAGAAAGATTTGGACAAGTTCCTGGAGTCTCTTATCCATTAATTTTCAGCAGCAATATGCAGATAGTACTGCTGAAAGTTTCCTCTGACTGCTCCATTATTATCCATTCAGCGCCAGGATAGAGCGAGGGCATTTCGCCCAGCTATATAGATAGCTCGATGCTCAGCCATGATTCATATAGTAAGTGGTTTATGTTAGGACAGAACGAGTTGCAAAGTGTACACTAGTAATGTGACACAATGGTGTGTTTCTCCCCTTTCCAGAATCAGGCTCATGGGAAGCATCAGGAAATTAGCCTGATGTGTGTATGTTGTATTGGGAAGGGGTGGGGGATATGTTTGTCATGGAAAGAGTCAGGGGATGTGTGTGAGTGTGTGGTAAAGGGGTCTGCATATGTGCTTGTGAAGTTTTGTGGGGTTCATGAATCTGTGTGTGTCTCATGGGGAGTGTGGGCAGTATGCATGTGTGTGTGTGTATCATAAGAAGTGTCAGAGGTTGTGTGTGTATGCCATTGTCATGGAGAGCTCCTCAAAAATGCAGTGGTTCACACTTCCCTCACTGTGATTCACTCTCTGTATGGTGGAGCCACAGGGTGCAGGAAGTTTGGGCTAATTTCCTGGTTTCACGTCTTGTGAGACGATCAACTGTGAGATCAGCCCAAACTTCCTGCTTCGCATTGCTTCACCATTCAGAGAGGAAGCGTGATGATGGTGTTTTGACTAGGTTCGCACACTCATGTTTGTTTGTGCATGCACAAACAAACATGCATAGAGTCAGTTTCCCTGCCGCTAAGCCCTCAACAATAGGAACTATGCCTAAGCGTCCAAACTTACACTGCTTAGCTATACATATGGAGGGTAATTCTATAAGGGTCACTTAGTTCAATGCGCATTGCCATGTGTGTATTAAAGTAAAGTGTGCCTCTACTTTATAGAATAGGGGTGTAAGTGGTGAGATATGTGTGCCAGATTTAGGCACCACCGCTTACACCAACCCTAGACTTAGGGGTATGTTTACTAAACTGCGTTAGTGTGATTCGCGTTAGGAGCCGCGTTAGTGGAAGAAATGCCAAAAAAGGAAATGGGCGGTACATCGTTAGTGATAATGCACGCTATAACGCGCCGCACAGCAACAATCGTTACAGGGCGCGTTACTGCACGTTAAGCGTAAGAAGGCGTGCAGACACCCAAATACAGAAACAGAGCTGTAGCACAATGATTAATACACAGACCGATGGTACAAGGGTCATGGGTTTGATTCCCCAGTGTGCCTAATGAATAAGGCTGGCTGAGGCGTCATGTGTAACCCTTTGAAAGCCTACTATAATATTTTAATCCACAGTCTGCAGCCGGGTTAATGTTTGCATATGTCAGGAAAATTGTACCCGTCTTATTCAATATGTTCCAATAGTGTCGTTCCCTCTGCCATGGTCATGTATTATATACCATTTGATAGGAATATTTAGGCAGATGTTTGGATCCCGAAAGTTTTGGCCTTGGCCTGGAAAGGGTTAAGTATTGGGCTGTGAGGAAGTTGAGTTGTACGTTAATAGTGCTGCCAGCAAACACACCCTCACAGTGGCGTAACCTAAGGTGCCACATAAGGCACCCTAGAAGGCACTCCATAGGGCACATTATAAAGTGCGCTGTCTGCCAAGGCACCCTATAATATCCCTTATAGGACACCATATAAGGCACCTTATAAGACGCTTTATAGGGCGCCTTATGAGCCACCCTAAGGTGACAGTACCCTGAGGGTGGTTGTGCTGGCAGCACTAATATACAATAAAAATAGACAATGCCTAAGACAGCCCTATCGATGAACCCCACTGTGGGTTGTGAACCCATGACCTCTGGCTCCATGGGCAGTGAAGTAACCAGTGGGCTAGAGCTGCTAATAAACACCCGGCTGGCTACAGGAGGACTGCATGGCCCCACACCCACATTCTGCTGTGGTTACCAGGGAGATTACATACCACCACCCAACCCACCCTCTGGGGCTCAGGGTGGAGGACAGGATCTCCCGCCAACAGATCCACTTTCTACCCCCCTGCAATGGTGGCAGTAGAGGGGACCATCACCCCAGTCCTGCTAGAGATCAAACACCCTACAGGGCAGGCAATGCAGAGCAGTACACATCCATAACGCAATAGCAGACAGACGGCAAGTCTGGAAATGCTCAGCTGCACACCCCCCCCCCCCACCCCCCACCACCAACCACCATTATCTGACATTCTCCAGCAGCAAGCCTCCAGCCGCTGCACCCTGCAAGGTGTTCCAGCAAGACACATACTAGCTGCAGACAGTCCACCAGCTAGTCCATAGTCCTGGAGAAGATACATGTACCCAGAACGAGGATATTAGCATACACACCAAGCAGATAAGTCAGTGATTGGGCCCCAAAAGGAAACCCATAAATATCACATAAAAGAGATACAATATAGCACTATGGGGGAACCTAGCCATGCCATGGTCACTGCTCAGTCAGGGTGAGATTGACCTCCCAGCAGGACATGCTATGGCCACCCTGTCCGTGCAGGTGGTACCAGACACTACGATTTCCGGCCATTGCCCTATGCCCTGTGCAGATGCGGCCAGGCCAGGCCACCCTATCCAGGCTATTCCCACAGTACCTTGCTCCTTATTATGCACATTGGCAGGCCAATACTGGCAACAGTGCTAGCAGTGTGGGCTGTGGAGGGTGTTGACAGCCACCACACACTGGATAGACAGACACACACTCCCCACACCTATGCCAGCATTGTGCAGCTATAGAGGTGTTGGGCAGCCCAGGCCACCACACCAGTCCTGGGCACAGTGCAGGCATGGCTATGGTACGCAATACTGTAGGAGTCACTCCCCAGATTGGTAAACACTGTCAGACACAAGACCTGTAGCACACTCCACAGACATCAGAAAGGTTGCTATGATGCAGCTCACTCCGAAAATTGTACTTAACCTAGGAATTGCTATCTGCCAGTAATCATAGCAACCTTTTGATAGATGTGTACCATATTCCCAGGTTTAGGGTGGCATTACTAAGGTATGCAAGTGCTAGTATTGGGAGATGCATGCAGAGCCCAAAGTCCTGCCTCTCCAGGAGGCTTTGGATAATGGGGCCTGTGGATGCGGGTGTGTCTGCCCCTGTTGGCTGCTGCTTTATGGCAGAGGTTCCCAACTCCATTCCTGCGGTGCAAAACACTGTTCGGGTTTTCATGCTGTCCCTTATGAATATGCATGAGATACATCTGCATACCATGGGGGTGGCGCATAGAAATGCAGCACAGGCATCTTTATCAGAGGCAGTATGGAACCTGAATGGTGTTTGGCCCTCCAGGACTGCATTTGGGAGGCTCTGCTCTAGCTAATGTGCATGTTTATGGTGTCTGTGCCCTGTAGGGTAAAATATAGGTGTTTTGGGCATGTTTACGTCATCTGCACGAAAGGTTCTGTCTGTATTAGCACGTTATAATAGTGGGTAAAATATGAGGACTGGGTTGGTGGAAACCACAGCTGGGACTTGAACCTGTGACCTTCTGAATACACTGGTTTTGTGCACTGCACCACCATGCTATCACAGAGATGGTGCATTCCCTGGTGATACCATGACTGTTGCTCAGACAGGGCCTGTCTGTTGCAGTGCACGGCACCCACCTACACAGGGCTAGGCCACGGTCTGCTCTGGGCAGCTGCCACTGCCCCCTCCACCACCAGTATCCCTCAGCCACCATGCTGACATGCCCTTCTGCTGGTGGAGCTGGTGGTGCGCAGTCTCAGGCCATCCAGTGTGCAGGTAGGTGGCTGCCTATGGTGCGGGTTCTGGGGTAGGGGTGCCTGCATAGACGTCCACGCTCCCCCCCAGCCCCGCCTGCCAATGTTCCGTGCCCTTGGGGGTAGCTGTTGGGTACTATCCCCTGTGACACTTTGGGAAACCCACTCGTGCCCATGTTGGACCTTCAGCAGTTGCTGTCTGGCTGCTCTGCTGTTTCAGCATTCGTATGGGCCACCTAGGCATCACCCTAGTCCGCACTGTGGCCCAGCTCCACCACAGCATGTGCTGCCTGCGGCCCTCTGTATCCCCTTCTCCGGCATCTGTCCAGTTGCCGTTCCGACATGCCCGCCCTAATGTTGCGTGACATGTGCACCTGTCCGATGGTGGGGAAAACCCTGAGCAGCGCTATGTCACTGTGGGCTCATTCACCTTGTATGGGGACGGCGTATAGACCCTTCCACGATTTATATCTGTTCTATGGAGCTTACTCGGGGGGGGGGGGGAGGGGAGATGGGTTGATGTTTCTCATTGATACCACTATTGCCCAGCTTGGTTATTGTTTTTTTCCAGTTTGTTGGGGTCATTTTCAGTGTTTCTGTGCCCTTTTGTTCTGTGCACATGTATCACACTCATCACTATTTTTTGGTTTCCCTGCCTGGGCTGTACATTGCTGACACTTAAATGGTTTCTCTCCCCTGTAATGTGCCTTTAACGGTAGGTTTTCATTCGCGTTGGAATTCAGCCCTGAAATTCAGCGCGTTAGTGTGAGGGGAGCCTTTCCCCGCCCACTCTCCGCCCATTGACCCCTTCTCTCTGCCCTCTCTCCACCTTCTGCGGTGTTTTAACGCGCCGCGAAGCATTACGCTCGTTAGTGCGTCATAACGCGCGTTGTATAATGTTAACACTCGTTAGCGCGTCATAACACGCGTTATGACGCGCTAACGAGCATTAACATTATACAACGCGCGTTATTCACGATTACCGCAGTTTAGTAAACATACCCCTTAGTGTAAATGCTGCAACGTGTAAGTTAGAGCACGCTTAAATTTGTGCTCTGCCCCTGTGCTTGCCACTTCAAAATATGCCCCATTGCCCTGACATACATGCTGACAGAATAGCAACCACCTACGTGCCGTGCATAAGTGCCCATCCCCATGCATAAGTCATTTAAAATAGGTGACTTATGCACGGTGGCATGCCATGTAAGAGGCTCGTTCTAGAATTACCTCCATAGTGGCTGAATATCACCATTATACGTATGGCAGCCATTGTAAGCGCTGTACACATATATTCCATGCTGAATATACATTGTTTATCCAAATGACATCGTCAGCATTTTAAATAAATGCTCACAATGATGTTTAAATATTGATCAGTAAGTACTGGCATTTTAACCTGATTTGTACCTTCTGGCTGTAAGCCAGGAAATGCTTCTGTTATAGTCCTACATGTAGATGAACCAGCATGAATTCTCCATCCTGAGTGGGACGTTACTGCAGGACATTCAAATAGGAAGCTTTCTGACAAAATCCGAGTTTGTGACCAGACTTATTCCTCTCTGGTTTTGTGGGGTAGTCGGCAGGAGTAATGATGGACTGTTTCTACTTTGGAAAGAATAGGATTTGGGGTGATTCTCTGCCTAGTATTTTGTTTCTTTTTTCTTTATTGGGTTATAGTTTATTGTTCTGTTTTGTATTTTTGTTATGTATTTTACTGTAAATCACTTCTGATTCTCAATGAAACAAATACAAAAATGTGCTAAATAAATAAAAAAGGAAAGGAGGTAAACTGTAGAAGGCAGAGTTTGTGCGTTTAATTCTTGATCCTAAATTCCTGGTTTAAAGTAAAGGAAGGCTGTTGTTTCCTGACAGAAAGCGCCTGTGACCAGAGAAGGCAACGTTGTACAGTAAGTTACTGCTGTTTGTTATGGTCGTTATGCATGTTTTCAGTTTTAGAAGATAACCAAACCATTTCCCCTAGTCAGGCTGTGAGGATTGCATTGCCAATACATGAAGCAAACTCCAGAGTCATCAAAGCTAGACACTAAAGTGTAGTCCTCCTTCTTAAGAGGCATTACAGGCACTCTCCTGACACATTTCAGGAGTTTAATGGCGGGTTGCCCGTTCCCAGCAGCTTCCCCAAAGTCCTTTTTCAGCTGCAAGAACAGCCCAACCAAATTAACCTACTGCTTTGCTCTGTGATATAGCTGACAGCTTCAGCTCCAAGAAATCTCTTAATTGCTTCCTTCTTAAAACAGGGCAAATATCTAATGGAAAAACAGCAGCTCCTCCAATTTTTTAAAGAGAAGAAAGTACTTTCAGATGCAGCTATTAATTTAGCAACTGGCTTACACATGTCACTGATGAAATGCAAGGCAATTTTTGGCATTAAACAATGGGTTTTATCTGAGAGGCTTCCTTGAAGGTCACACAAAGTGCTTTGCATGGAACTGAAGAGCAGGAAAGCAGCTGTTGCATTTGTTGCCATTGCTGTAAGGAAGCAGTTTGCTTGAGATAATCTGAAGTACTTCATCGTCCTGCTCCCGCCATGTAGAGCCTAGCATTGTGTATGTACAGTTTGGGCTATTCTTCTCTGCATGCACTTGTCCATATTAAATTTCACCTGCTATTTGGATGCCGTCTCACAAGTTCTGCTGCAGTTTCTCACAATCCACGTGTGATTTAATAACTTTGAACAGTGGTGTAAGTTCCAATGAGGGGCCCTTGTCACTCTCCCCCGTATGGTAGCCCCTTCCCCATGCAGGCCCCTCCCCCCGTGTGGTAGCCATGAACTTACTGTTATCGTTGCTGTGCTGTCTCCACTCTGTAAGTTTTCCTCATGCCCAGCGACTGTTCGCCGCCGGGCCAAAGTCTCGTGGTGCGGCTCTTATCGCGAGACTTCGGCCTAGCGGGGAAGAGTCGCTGGGCGTGAGGAAACTTACAAAGAGCAAGGGCAGCACAGCAATGATAACAGTAAGTTTGCTGCTGCTGCTGTACAGGCTCCTTTTATGCCCAAGCCCACCCCCCCCCCCCCCCCACACACACACATCATGGGGGCTGCTTGGACAGAATTTACACCACTGACTTTGAATAATTTTGTGTCATCTGCAAATTTAATAACCTCACAGTCTCAATTCCAAATCTTTTATAAATTTATTTATTATTTTATTACATGCACTTATATACCGCGCTATTTTCCATCAGTGCAGTTTACATAAAACCAATTAAATACACATCTCAAAACAGTTGATTTGTGTTTACAATTAACAGGTGACAGAACTTGGAATAGACAACAAGGGGTAACTATTTACAACTGTACAGAAAGAGCTGGCTGAACGTCTGTTTGACATGGTTAGTTTACTGATGAGGCATTTGAGGTGCTGTCATCCGGGTAGTGCGCGAGGAAAAGGTGATATTTCAGAGCTTTCCTAAACTGCGTTAAATTAGTGATTGCCCGTATACTGGGAGGGAGGCTGTTCCAGCATTTTGCTGCAGAGAATTTGAAAGCCCTGTTCACTGTTGTATGGCAGCACTTGGTTGTTTCTCTTGGGACTATTAGTTTATTGTCCTCAGGGGATCTTCTAGGTCTGTTCAGGGGGGTTATCTGAATGAGGTCTGCTAGGGCTGGTGGGGCGAGCTTATTTATGATCTTGAAGGTCAGAATTATGGTTTTGAACGTAATTCTGCCTTTTATGGGGAGCCAGTGGAGTTGTTTAAGGACGGGTGTCATGTGTTCCCACTTCCTGGAGCACTCTTGCAGCAGCGTTTATTGCAAGCTGTAAAGGGTGTAGCGTAGATTGCGGGAGACCCTGGAGTATGGCGTTTGCATAGTCAAAATGCGGTATGATCAAGGCTTGGTATACTGTGCAGACGTTGCCAGGTTCCAGTAAGGTGCGTATGTGTCTAAGTGATCGGATTTTATGGTATATCGCTCTTGCTACATTGCCTATATGGGTCTTCATGTCTAGTCGCTGGTCAAGTGTGACTCCTATATATCTAATAGAGGGTTTGGTAAGTAGTTCTGCATCTAAGACCTTCAAGCATGGTGGTGTGATGAATTTTGGATCTCTGGTGATGAAAAGGACTTTGGTTTTCTTATGTTGGATTCGCAGGTTTTGTGATTGGAGCCATCTGGATACTGCGTTAAAACAGTCCGTGAGCGGTGAGAGTTCAGGGTTCTCCGTTCCAAGAGGCATATATAGGAGCACGTCGTCTGCGTATAACAGGCATTGCACCTTGAAGGACTGGACGATCTCGCAGATCGGTTGCATATAAATATTAAACAGGGCAGATAGAGAGGATCCTTGTGGGACCCCTTGGCTCTGGTGGAAAGGTTCTGATGTTGCTTCATCTGATCTTACATGTTGCCATCTATCCGAGAGATATGACTTGCACCATTTGAGTGCTAAGTCACTGTGTGTTTCCTTTGGTCTGCTGCAAGTAGGTGCTCCTTTTCTGGTTTGCGCCATGTAATGTAGGGGCGTTTTCCAAGGGTGGCAGGGGGACACATTCTCTGTTTACACATGCGGGGCATGCATGCACAGGTGTGGACATGTCCACGGTGCAATTCCATAACCATGGGTGTGTATATCGATGTGCTTACGGAATCTGCTCCATTGGCTGCACATTTCCATCCTGCACATTTCTGTTGGGGCTGCACATCCTTTCCTGAATTGGAAACAATTCATCAATACAAAGATGCAGGACAGCAGTAAGATGGGAGCTATGCAGTCTTTTGCATCGAGTGCCACATATACGATTATCTCCCAGTTGGTGAGAGGCTATATGTGAGCCCTCAGTGCAAAGAGCTCCTGGTTCTCAGATTGAGTCTGATCTCTTTAAGCTAAATAGAAGACTTGGAGAAGCTGAGGCACAGAGAGAAAGGTAAATAGAGGAGACCTTCAGGGATATAGTAGAGCAATCCTACCTCCCATCAGGCAATGTCTGTGCTCCCTTGGAGAAGGGAGGCCAACTGGAAGGAGAACATAGCCTTCATGTGGCAGATGCAAATTCATCCGTCGATGCAAATTCCTTAGTAATAACCGTGGCTTCCTTTATCTTTGAAGCTGCAACCATACGACACTTTCTTCTCGATTTCCGTGACCCAATGTTGTATATGTTTCGAGCCAATAAGTTTTCCTGGCCCTTCTTCAAACCAGATTGCTTCCGGATGCATTTGGTTACTCAGGAAGTTATAACGACGGATGAATTTGGCTGGTGGAGATTTGGAGAACGCTAAGCCGACGGGCCTGGGGGAATGTTGGCAGTCAGATAAGTGTCTTCCTTCTGGAGGGTTTTCCTGCAAGTTGAAGGGTTTCGGTTGATGTTGAGGGGTTGATTTCCCCTTTTAACGCTTGGTAGGGTTGCGTCCCTAAATAAAGAGAAAAAAGGAACATTTCACCACGAGAGGGCTTAGTCCTTCTCGGCATGTGTTCCGACAAAAAATTATTTATGTTTGTAAGTCTCTCTATGTATTTGATGTTATAGGTGGGGGACTATTGTTGGTTTATGTGTTTGAGAGTCATCAACGGACAGCACAGTCAGACTGCACCTTCAGCATCCTACAAGGTTTTTCCACCATGCACAGGCAAACTACAGACAGCCCACTAAACAGTCCATAGTGTATGCTCACAGGGGAACCCTGTGCACCCAGAAGTGGTATGCACAGCACAGACACTAAGCATGTATCTCCATGATTGGGCCCCCAAAACCAGGAACACACAGGTATCACTGGAAACAAATAATGTGTGGCACTATGTGGGAACATAGACATGCCAAGGTCACTGCTTGGTCAGAATGAGAGTGACCCCCCCCCCCAGCGTGACATTCTGTGGCCACCCTGTCCATGCAGGTGGTGGTCGGCCACAACAGTGTCCCAGCCATTGCCCTCCACCCTGTGCAGATGCATCCTGGCCAGTCCGCCCTGTCTTGGCCATACCCACAATACATTGCTGCTCATTATGCACATTTGCAGGCTAACGCTGGAAGCAGTGTGAGCAATGTAGGCTCAGTGAGGTGTTGGCAGACACAAAACAATGAAGAGACATACGCACACTCCCACACCTATCTCAGCATTGTGCAGAGATGGTGGTGGTTGCCAACCCTACCCCCTGTATTGGTCCTGATCACAGTGCCAACATTACTAATCTGTGCAGGGGGTAGTAGTAGTAGTGCTCTGGTGATAACTGCAGCTCTGTGCTGGGGCCAACATCCTGACACTCCATGAAGCTGTGGATAGTGGAGCCCTTGGGGGTGAATGTCCGTACCTCTGTGCACCACTGCATTGGGGTTTGCCCATGTTGTTGTTGTGGCTGCATTGTGGGCTAAAACTATGGGGAGATGCTCTGCAGGATCCACAGATGGGACCTGAACCTCTGACCCTCTGCTCTTGGACATGCTGGCTGAGTGTACTGTACCACACTGTTGCCACAGCAGCACAATGGTCCTTGGGGCTACCCTTACGTTCCTCGGCCAGACCTCTTCTGTTGCACTGCACAACACATACTGGTACAGGGCATGGCCTAGGTCCACTGCAGGCGAGTGCCACTGCTCCCTCCAGCACAATCACCCACCCCCTCTGCCATGCCGCCATGACCATATGCTGTTGGTGCTGGTGGTGCGCCATCCCAGGCCATCCATGGGGCAGGTAGGCGGCTGCCTAAGGTGTGGGATCTGGGGTAGGGGTGCCTACATAGATGTCCACGCTTCCCCCGGCACCACCTGTCAATGTTATGCACCCCTTGGGGTGCCTGCTGGGTGATGTCCCCTGGATGGGACACTGTGGGATACAGACTCATGGGCATGTCTGACCCTGGCCAGTTGCTGTCTTGCTGGTTTCCATTTTCTGCGTTCCTATGTGCCACCTCGGCAACCGCTTAATCCACCCTATGCCCCAGTAGCCCCTACTGCAGGTCCTGCCTGCAGCCCCCATGCCCCATTTGCGCCATCACCATAGTGGCCTTTCATACCAGGGCACTATGCTGCTGCTGCAAATGAAGCACTACTATCACCTTTCTTGGGCTCCCTGCCTATGCTGTACATTGCTGACACTGAAATGTTTTTTCTCTCTTGCAAAGGTGTGCTAACGCCATGTTTTCAGTTGCGTTAGGATTCAGCCCTTAATTTCTCCGTGTTAGTGTGAAGGGGCCTCTCCCCGGCCACTCCCCACCCATTGACCCCTTCTCTCCACCCTTTTCTGGCCTTAACGCGGCCGGGAACGTTAAGGCTGCTGCTATGTTAATGCAGTTTAGTAAACATGCCCCTTTATCTCTTCTTCCTACAGTCCTACTCACGCCTCTTTTATAATTTTAACATGTAGTAATTATATGTGTTCCTCTGCCCTGCGTTCTGTTATTTTAATTATAGTTTCACATTGATAAAATTTTATATGTTGTATTTATGTTTTAACTATTTATGACATTTATATATTGTTTTAATCATTGGATTTTATTTTATTTTACTTTATTTTATATTATTTTAAAAGCTGCATACCCCCTGAAGAAGGCGTTGCCGAAACGCGTTGGGGTTTATCCAATAAAGACTCCTGTGACCTTTACACAACTCTTGCTTCTTGTGTTCACTGGATTCCACTTGCTCTTCCTTATGTTGATCCAATACAGGAACAGGCCAGTTAATTTAACCTCGGTGGTGAGTAAATTACTGGAAACGCTGCAGAAAATAGTGAGGTTTCTGGAGTCCAGCTGATTACAGGATCCGAGGCAGCATGGATTCACCAGAGGCAGGTCTTGTCAGACAAATATGATTGATTTCTTTGACTAGGTGACCAGGGAGTTGGACCAAGGGAGAGCCCTAGATGTAGTGTATTTAGATTTCAGTAAAGCATTTGACACTGTTCCGCACAGGCGACTTATAAACAAACTGAGCACCTTAGGGATGGACCCTAAAGTTACTGCTTGGGTTAGAAATTGGTTGAGTGGGAGATGACAAAGAGTACAGGCACATGGAACTCACTCTGAGGAGTAGGAGGTTACCAGTGGTGTTCCCCAGGGATCTGTCCTTGGTCCGATTCTTTTTAACATCTTTATTAGTGATATAGCGGAAGGGCTGTCGGGTAACTTTTGCCTCTTTGCAGATAATACCAAAATCTGCAATAGAGTAGACACCAAGGAAGGTGTAGATAACATGAGGAGGGATCTAGCTAAGCTTGAAGAATGGTCTAGAATTTGGCAACTGAGATTTAATGTTAAAAAATGCAAGGTCATGCATTTGGTCTGCAGCAATCCAAGGGAGCACTATAATATAGGGGTGAAATACTTTTGTCCACTAAAGAAGAGCGGGACCTAGGAGTGATTGTGTTTGATGAACATAAAGTAGCTTAAGAGGTAGAAAAGGTGACAGCAAAAGCTAGAAGGATGCTTGGTTACACAGGGAGAGGAATGGTCAGCAAAAGAAAGGAGGTGATAGTGCCTCTATATCAGCTGCATATGCAATTACATTGTATCCCATAGCTTGGGTTAATTTGAAACTGTTAACTGAGTCAAAATATATGACGTAACTAATAGCTCTGCTATTTCATATGCCCTAGCCATATCCAACAGCCTTCCCTCTGGAGTCAGAGCTTTGTCTGGGCAGCAGCAGGTATAGCAACCACCTTCAAAGATCCACCCAATAGTTGCTCTAGTCTGCCTTCTTAGAGCACCATTTGATAATTCTTACTTGGTGTCCGCCCTCACTTCCCTCACACAAATCTTTAAACCTTACTAAGATGGGTTCCCCTATTACCACCATCTTTGGATACTATATCATCCTCACAAGTTGGCTCTCCTGCTCTCTAGCCTTAACCCCATCTGTCAACCAAATCCCAATATTACAGAGCCATGGAAGGAGATGGTCTGGTGCATCTCGTAGCAACTTAGACTGGGACACACGCCCTCATCACCCCCATCTCCTTCATATTATTCCTCAACATTCCATTAGAGACAAACAGTCTGAAAAGCCCTACCCCCATAGCCTAAAATGTGCCCTCATCAACGCACGTTCCATCCGGAAGAAATGGCCAGCTGTCACTGACATAATCTCCACTCATGAACTTGACATACTCATGGTCACAGAGACGTGGTTATCTGAGGAAGATAATGTCATAATCAACCAGCTCCTCCCCCAAATTTCACAGTACATATCAGTCACAGGCAAGACAAAAGAGGTGGTGGTGTCCTCATCCTCACCAGGTCAGACCTCCAGTTCCAGACGATGCACTCCACCAGCACAAGTCACCTGGAAACCATTACCATTTCCAACAGATGCTGCTCAATCAGCTTGCTCTACAGAGCACCCTCTACGTCCCTCGATGATCTTGCCACTATCATTGAGCTCGCCTCCAACACTCATAGCCCACACACCCCAACTTGGATCCTAGGTGACTTCAATCTACCAACGTTACAGGATAATCAAGCAACTTCATTCCTAGAAGCCCTTGAGAACCTCGGCTTCAAGCAACTAGTGAAGGTTCCCACTCACATTAAAGGCAACACCCTAGACCTGGTATTTGCCCCACAGTCATCCCTCAACCCATCTCTTGATCCCATAACATCCATAACGCCTGTTCCCTGGTCAGATCACAAATTGATCATCCTCCAGATTCCTTCAAACAAAATCCATACCAAGAGCATCAAGACATCGGCCAACATAGCGAGACCGACCATTAGATCTTTTAAGTCATTTAACAGAGAGCTCGTCCTCGCGGAAACTCAACAACTCATCAATACCACCACCATGAACCTTGAGGACCTAGTCTCTCACTGGAACAATAGTCTTAGTGCTATTGCCGTGCGTCCTCCAACCAACAAGCATTCAAGGAAAAGAGAGAATGCTCCTTGGTACACAGCGGACCTTAGAGAATCCCTCATCCAATTACGGAAACTCGAAAAACGCTGGCGTCGCTCCCATGCTATTGATGACCTGACAGCATACAATATCCACCTAGCTGCTCACCGCAAGGCAATCTCCGAGTCAATGAAACGGTACTACTCTGATACCTTGATGAGATCTCTCAATAAGCCAAATGACCTTTTTGACCTAGTTAAGTCTCTATCTAAGGAGTCATCCTCTGGGCCTCAAGTTGAGATACACCCTCAAGACTTTGCAACCCACGTACAATCTAAGATGTGCCTGATCAACAGAACCACTACAACAACCACCATCCTTGTGCAGGACGTCCCAAGAGCCCTTTCTGCATTCTCTATCCCCTCTAAGAAAGGAATTGAAGACATCATTACAGCCCTCAACATTACTACATCCCAGTCTGATCCATGCCCTGCCTTCTGGATCAAGGAGCTCCGCAGTCACTTCAGCCCAGTAATTTCCAACATAATGAACCTCTCCTTTTCAACAGGATCATTCCCTTCAGCTCTTAAGCATACTTCAATTAGACCCCTGCTGAAAAACTGCAAGCTCGACCCCCTAAGGGTAGATTCCTACAGACCCATTTCTAGCATACCTCTACTTGCTATGATTATCGAAAAGGAGGTTCAACAACAGTTACAGGACCATATTGACACCGCTGCACCGCTAGACCCCTGCCAACACGGCTTCAGGGAATACCATGGAGTCGAAACTCTTCTCACCACCCTCTTCAGCAAGATAATCACTGGCATTGATAACATCCGCCAAGGATTTGCCCTCATCTTTCTGGATATCGCCGCAGTGTTTGATTCAGTGAATCACGAACTCCTTTTAGCGAGACTAATTGAGAAGGGCATCAGTGGAACAGCGCTTGAATGGTGCAGGTCCTACCTATCCGGAAGATGGCAGCATGTCCGCTCAGGAGGCAGAACTTCAGAACCCTTCCACCTAGATCAGGGAGTCCCACAAGGTTCCTCACTTTCTGCCCTTCTGTTTAACATCTACATGCAACCAATCTGTAAGATCATCCGGTCATTTAATGTCGACTGCATGCTTTATGCCGATGATGTTCTACTTTACACCCCCTTCTCCACTGACCATTTAGATCTCTCCCCTCTAATAAACTGTTTCAATGCAGTATCTGACTGGCTTCTCTCCCAAAACCTCCATATACAACATAAGAAAACGGAAGTCCTCTTCATCACGAGGAACCCCAACTTCATCCCACCACAATATCTCAAAACAAAGGAAGCTGAATTGCAATCCAAGCCCTCAATACGTTACCTGGGAGTCACTCTAGATCAACGCCTGGATATGAAGTCCCACATAGGAAATACAGTCAGAACAATATACTATAAGATCCGTACACTGAGACACCTACACTCCATGTTGGAGCCAAATGCTTTCAGGACAATCTACCAAGCACTGATCATACCCCACTTCGATTACGCCAATGTCATCCTTCAAGGTCTTCCTCAATCCACCTTGAACCCGTTACAGCTGGCAATGAATGCCGCAGCAAGGGTCCTTCATGGAGCCGCCAGGACCGACCACGTTACACCTCTGCTGATTCAATTACATTGGCTACCCATCCAGGCCAGAATTATCTTCAAAACTCTACTTCTCACATTCAAAGCTCTCAATAAGCTCTCCGCCGCATCCTTATCTGCCCTTATTCACACTACTACACCAAACAGAGCAAGAAGATCCACGACCATCAACTCCCTAAAGCTCCCAAAGGCTCTAACAAGCTGCTCTTCGTCCACGGCCAACAGAGCCTTTACCCTCTGTGCCCCAAGGTGCTGGAATGCACTACCCCCTGGCATCCGGGCTACCAATAGCTTAACACAATTTAGGAAAGCCCTCAAATTCCATCTCTTCTACAAGTACCTTATAGAGTCAACGACACCCATAGACCTCAGTGATTCCACCCATTAATACAATTCCTTGGTGTCTCAATAACACGCCAAGACTGATTCTCTATAAGTAAAGATTATATTCTTAGTAACCGCTCCTAGTAACAGGTACCTATGCAGTAGTGTTATCCTTGTAAATAGATTGTAAATAATTACCCTTGTTATCCAAGTTCCTTCCCTTGTTATCTGTAAACTCATGCATGTTGACTGTACTGAGATTTTTGTTCTATGTGAACCGCGCTGATGCTGAATAGTGCAGTATATAAGAGAATATAAATAAATAAATAAATAAATAAAATAAATAAATATATAAGTCTTTGGTGCGACCTCATTTGGAGTATAGTGTGCAATTCTGGAGATTGCACCTTCAAAAGGATGTGAACAGGATGGAGTCAGTACAGAGGGTGGCTACTAAAATGGTTAGTGGTCTTCATTATAAAGCAAATGAGGACAGACTTAATATGTACACCTTAGAGGAAAGGCGGGATAGAGGTGATATGATTGAAACGTTTAAATACCTCAATGGCATAAATGCACAGAAGGAGAGCCTCTTTTGATTGAAAGCAAGTTCTGCTACGAGGGGACATGGGATGAAGGTGAAGGGAGATAGATTCAGGAATGATATGCAGAAATATTTCTTTATGGAAAGAGTAGTGGATCCGTGGAATAGTCTCCCAGTGGAGGTGGTAGAGATGAGGACAGTAACTGAATTCAAAAAAGCATGGGACAAACACAGAGGATCTCTAAAGGAAAAAACGGGGACTGTTGTAGTGGGTGATATGGAAGGACAGACTAGACAGGTTGTGCGGTCTTTTTTAGTCGTCATGTTTCTATGTTTCTGTGTTTCTATGTAACACAACCCCTATTCCAGTTGCCCATATCAATACAGACAGCCACAACACCACAGGGAGCACCAACCAGAAAGGAGAGGTACAGGTGATGCCCAACCAGTCCTGTCTGCTGGAAACCAATAATGTGCAGACACCACAAGGACAGTTACTCGCAATCATGCCAAACAGGCAGTAGCAGAGGAACCTCCCCCCCCCCCAGCCTGTGTCCTCATGCAACCCAGATAGCTCTGCCAGCCAAGACCCATGAGTGCCCAACACAAACAGACACCCATGACATTAACTATGTTTGCCAGACAGCTGCACACATGTCAACAATAAGCAGGAGCAGGGGTTACACATGCCCCTCCACTACTCCGCAATGACACGCTGGTAACAGACCCCCAAGAGGCAGAGCTATGTAAGAAGGACAGCAGACAGAGCGGTCAGGCAGGGTATGACAATGGGTACATGACAGCCAAACAAACCCCTCACTGTACCTAATGTCCACCTCTTTGTATCCCACACATAGCTATCCTGGAGGAAGACCCCTCCCCCCTGCCAGAGGAGCCCATGGAGGAAGAGGAGGAGGAGGAAGAGGAAATGGCAGAGCAACCCCAGCCAGGGCACCATGGCAGGAGGTTTCTCCCTGGCATGGGCAGCCCCAGCAGTCGGGCCAGTCACATGGCCACCAGCAGCACTCCCAGTCCCATAGTATTATCTAGCATCTCCCCTTCAGGAGATGTCCATCCCCACTATTCGTGCCTTCCCCCGCCAGTGTCTAACCTCCCCGCCGGTTGTGTGGGGAAGTCAGATGTGGGCGGGGAAGGGGCAGCTCGGGGGTGGAGTCTGGGCGGGCGGTGGGCAGTCGCCGGCCCTCGACGTACATGGCTGATTCTAATGTTGGCCCTGCATGTCCAGGGATGGCAACTTGTGCAAGTAAGTTATTCCACCTTCGAGGTGGAATAACGTCCCTGGACATTTCTTTTTCCTGCCCAGGTCACGGATGGGGCAGTGGGGGCCAGAGGACAATCCCCGAAGCCTGACCCTGGCCTTAGGAGGCCAGATCGGGGGTCGGGCTGTGGGGAATAAGCTCTTTTTCCCTGTGGCCGGCTTCGCGGTTTTAAATGGAGCTGCGGTGCCATGGCAACTGGTCGCCATGGTGCCGCGGCTCCATTTAAAAGTCTTAACATAAGAACATAAGATATGCCATACTGGGTCAGACGAAGGTCTTCACTGGGTTAGTTGGGCTTGTCATGTATGTGCAGGCCAGGCTGAATCAAAGTCCTGGCCTGCACATACATGTCTGATCATAATTTTGATCCCGCGGGGCTAGACGTGCCCATGGGATCAGAATCGCGACCCCCTCTGTACGTCCGGTCAAACCGGATGTATCGAGGGGGTGTACGTCCCGGATGGAATAAGCCTGCAAGTATGGGGATAATAATAATAGCAATATAAACAACCAGTATTATGATAAGGGGTTCAAGGAGATTGGGTGAAATAGCAGTATAGGATAAGAAAGTATTCAATACCATTCATTGATGCATTTCCTTATATTATAAATAACCAAGCTTAAAAGTGTAAGATTATAATACAGTGTTCACCAAAGCATTTCAATGCAGTTCAAATAACTAACTATAACCATGTATGTAATGTCCTAAGTGAATCTTTAAAGATTATGTACTTAACCTCATTAACCTGTCTCTTAACTTCCTTCCCCTTGTCCACCAGCCCCAAGTCTTACCCAGTGCTGGATCTCTGGACCGGTGGCTGCTTGAGGAGAGAGAGGTTTTGTAATCCTGTCCAATCACTGAGGCTGTAGACTTGACTCTGCCTTCTCCAAGCTCTCCTCCAATCAAGAGAGAGTTTTGCATTCCTGTCCAATCAGGAACAACTTCAGCAGTTCTGCAGTGAGTTGATCTCCTGCTGGACTCCCAAGGGTCTTGTGGTTCCTAGCCTGGAATGGATTCTCTGCTACTGGACTCCTGGACCTGGAATAGGTCCCCCAGAGTCTCCCTCTGCTGCTGAAGTTCTCCAGTTAGCTGATCTCCTGCTGGACCTCCCAGGGTCTTGAGGTTCCTAGTCCAGAATGGACTCTCTGCTGTTAGACTCCCGGACCTGGAATAGGTCCCTCAGAGACTCCCTCCACTGCTGCAGCTCTCCAGTGAGCTGATCTCCTGCTGGACTCCCAAGCCTGGATAAGATTCTCTGGAGTCTCTCCACTATCATCTCTACTTCCTGGGCTGGAAGGAGACTGTCCACCTCATCTTCACACCTAGCCCTGACTGGGCCTGTAGGAGGCTCTTGGTTTGCTTTTCTCTGATTAGAGAAAGGCTGAACTTTTACAGAGCTCTGCTAGTGAGTGGATTTTTGCCTCCTGGGACATCTTACTGTGAGTTCTAGCTGTTTATTTAATTATTTACTGTTTGTCTAACTGTTGTTTGTTTAATTATTTAGTGTTTGTCTTAGTGGTGTGCAAGTTTCAGCCTTCTCAGCTGTATTTACCTTGCCTCTCTCAATTAACTGGGCCTTGTGTGGTAGCCATTTTGAATTAATCTCTCTCCCCAGAGCCTGCTGTTTGTTAAGCTTTTCCTGTCCTTGCCTGCCTGAGTGACTCCTCCCCCTGTGTGTGTGGTAGCCATTTTGAATTAATCTCTCTCCCCAGAGCCTGCTGTTTGTTAAGCTTTTTCCTGTCCTTGCCTGCCTGAGTGACTCCTCCCCCTGACCCCCTCCCCCTGAGGTATCCTGTAACCTTGTTCCTGTTTTCTCCACGTGTGCATAGGCTGTTTTAGTTTGCTTTTCTCTGATCAGAGAAAGGCTGAACTTTTACAGAGCTCTGCTAGTGAGTGGATTTTTGCCTCCTGAGACATCTTACTGTGAGTTCTAGCTGTTTATTTAATTATTTACTGTTTGTCTAACTGTTGTTTGTTTAATTATTTAGTGTTTGTCTTAGTGGTGTGCAAGTTTCAGCCTTCTCAGCTGTACTTACCTTGCCTCTCTCAATTAACTGGGCCTTGTGTGATAGCCATTTTGAATTAATCTCTCTCCCCAGAGCCTGCTGTTTGTTAAGCTTTTCCTGTCCTTGCCTGCCTGAGTGACTCCTCCCCCTGTGTGTGTGGTAGCCATTTTGAATTAATCTCTCTCCCCAGAGCCTACTGTTTGTTAAGCTTTTTCCTGTCCTTGCCTGCCTGAGTGACTCCTCCCCCTGACCCCCTCCCCCTGAGGTATCCTGTAACCTTGTTCCTGTTTTCTCCACGTGTGCATAGGCTGTGTTAGTTTGCTTTTCTCTGATCAGAGAAAGGCTGAACTTTTACAGAGCTCTGCTAGTGAGTGGATTGTTCCTGTTTTCTCCACGTGTGCATAGGCTGTTTTAGTTTGCTTTTCTCTGATCAGAGAAAGGCTGAACTTTTACAGAGCTCTGCTAGTGAGTGGATTTTTGCCTCCTGGGACATCTTACTGTGAGTTCTAGCTGTTTATTTAATTATTTACTGTTTGTCTAACTGTTGTTTGTTTAATTATTTAGTGTTTGTCTTAGTGGTGTGCAAGTTTCAGCCTTCTCAGCTGTACTTACCTTGCCTCTCTCAATTAACTGGGCCTTGTGTGGTAGCCATTTTGAATTAATCTCTCTCCCCAGAGCCTGCTGTTTGTTAAGCTTTTCCTGTCCTTGCCTGCCTGAGTGACTCCTCCCCCTGTGTGTGTGGTAGCCATTTTGAATTAATCTCTCTCCCCAGAGCCTGCTGTTTGTTAAGCTTTTTCCTGTCCTTGCCTGCCTGAGTGACTCCTCCCCCTGACCCCCTCCCCCTGAGGTATCCTGTAACCTTGTTCCTGTTTTCTCCACGTGTGCATAGGCTGTTTTAGTTTGCTTTTCTCTGATCAGAGAAAGGCTGAACTTTTACAGAGCTCTGCTAGTGAGTGGATTTTTGCCTCCTGGGACATCTTACTGTGAGTTCTAGCTGTTTATTTAATTATTTACTGTTTGTCTAACTGTTGTTTGTTTAATTATTTAGTGTTTGTCTTAGTGGTGTGCAAGTTTCAGCCTTCTCAGCTGTACTTACCTTGCCTCTCTCAATTAACTGGGCCTTGTGTGGTAGCCATTTTGAATTAATCTCTCTCCCCAGAGCCTGCTGTTTGTTAAGCTTTTCCTGTCCTTGCCTGCCTGAGTGACTCCTCCCCCTGTGTGTGTGGTAGCCATTTTGAATTAATCTCTCTCCCCAGAGCCTGCTGTTTGTTAAGCTTTTTCCTGTCCTTGCCTGCCTGAGTGACTCCTCCCCCTGACCCCCTCCCCCTGAGGTATCCTGTAACCTTGTTCCTGTTTTCTCCACGTGTGCATAGGCTGTTTTAGTTTGCTTTTCTCTGATCAGAGAAAGGCTGAACTTTTACAGAGCTCTGCTAGTGAGTGGATTTTTGCCTCCTGGGACATCTTACTGTGAGTTCTAGCTGTTTATTTAATTATTTACTGTTTGTCTAACTGTTGTTTGTTTAATTATTTAGTGTTTGTCTTAGTGGTGTGCAAGTTTCAGCCTTCTCAGCTGTACTTACCTTGCCTCTCTCAATTAACTGGGCCTTGTGTGGTAGCCATTTTGAATTAATCTCTCTCCCCAGAGCCTGCTGTTTGTTAAGCTTTTCCTGTCCTTGCCTGCCTGAGTGACTCCTCCCCCTGTGTGTGTGGTAGCCATTTTGAATTAATCTCTCTCCCCAGAGCCTGCTGTTTGTTAAGCTTTTTCCTGTCCTTGCCTGCCTGAGTGACTCCTCCCCCTGACCCCCTCCCCCTGAGGTATCCTGTAACCTTGTTCCTGTTTTCTCCACGTGTGCATAGGCTGTTTTAGTTTGCTTTTCTCTGATCAGAGAAAGGCTGAACTTTTACAGAGCTCTGCTAGTGAGTGGATTTTTGCCTCCTGGGACATCTTACTGTGAGTTCTAGCTGTTTATTTAATTATTTACTGTTTGTCTAACTGTTGTTTGTTTAATTATTTAGTGTTTGTCTTAGTGGTGTGCAAGTTCAGCCTTCTCAGCTGTACTTACCTTGCCTCTCTCAACTGGGCTTTGTGTGGTACCCCCATCCCCCTGCTGAGGGTTCAGGACAGGGTACCTTGTAACTGCCCTCTTTAATAGGACTTATCTCCCCCCCTCCCTCCCCAGCACCCACCCCTGGGGAAATTGTAGTTTTATAGGTACTTGGACATCTTAGAGGAAAGGGGCTGCTCTCAGGTGCAGCTCTTAATCCAAATCAGTCATACACAGAGGACCTGTGATTAATTAGCTTCAGGTACACAGGGTGTATTAGGGGTATTAGATACACTTTTATTAGTATAAGCATCTACACCAATCCTTATTATATACCGATTTAAAAGACCTAAACACAAGCTTTAAACTAAGATGCAGTCAGAGGTCCAGCAACGAGATGGGGGTTCTCCAGTCTTTTGCATCGAGTGTCACATGTATGATTATCTCCCAGTTGGTGAGAGGTCCTACATATGCACTAAGTGCAGGGAGCTCTTTGCTCTCAGGGAACGAGTCCGTTCTCTAGAGGCTAGAGTAGCAGACCTGGAAGACATAAGAAAGACAGAGAAGTACATGGACGAGACCTACAGGGATATAGTCCTGAAGTCCCACCTCCAGTCTGGCAGCATCCCTGTTGCCATGGAGGAGAGAGGTCACGTGACAGGAGAGCATCACCCTGGTGTGGCAGGAAGTGATCCTGTAACTAGGACCTGTCCTCCAGGTGATGTAAAACCCTCTCGCACCGAGGACGTTTCTCCAGGGCCATGTCCCCATGAGGGGAGGGTCAGGACAGCTGTTATAGTTGGTGATTCAATCATTAGGAATGTAGATAGCTGGGTGGCTGGTGGACGTGAGGATCGCCTGGTAACATGCCTGCCTGGTGCGAAGGTAGCAGATCTCACGCACCGCCTAGATAGGATCATAGATAGTGCTGGGGGGGAGTCTGCTGTCTTGGTACATGTTGGTACCAATGACATAGGAAAATGTGGTAGGGAAGTTCTGGAGGCTAAATTTAAGCTTTTAGGTAGGAAGTTGAAATCCAGAACTTCCAGGATAGCGTTCTCCGAAATGCTTCCTGTTCCACGTGCAGGACCCAAAAGACAGGCAGAGCTCCGGAGTCTCAATGCGTGGATGAGACAATGGTGCAAGGATGAGGGTTTTGGATTTGTTAGGAACTGGGGAACATTCTGGGGAAAGGGGGGGCTCTTCCGAAGGGATGGGCTTCACCTTAATCAGGATGGGACCAGACTGCTGGCATTAACCTTTAAAAAAGAGATAGAGAAGCTTTTAAACTAGAAAATAGGGGAAAGCCGACAGTCACCCAGGAGCGCACGGTTTGGACAAAGGTATCCTTGAAGGATACTACCAAAAGCAGTGAGGTTCCAAAAGGGAGTATAGTAGCCCAAATGCCCTTGAGTAAGGAGCAGACAGAGCATAAAGATTCCCAATTACCCATGCCTACCAATAGCCAGATTAATATTAATAAAATACAGTCTCTAAAATGCTTGTATGCCAATGCTAGAAGTCTAAACAATAAGATGGGAGAATTAGAATATATAGCATTAAATGAGAGGTTAGATATGATTGCACTCTCAGAGACATGGTGGAAGGAGGATAACCAGTGGGACACTGTGATACCTGGATACAAACTATATCGTAATGATAGAGCTGAACAAATTGGTGGAGGGGTTGCGCTCTATGTTAGAGAGGGCATTGAGTCAGAAAGGGTTAAAGTTTTGCAGGGAACAAAATATGCTGTAGAATCTCTATGGATTGAAATTCCATTTATGAAGGGGAAGGTGATGGCAGTGGGAGTATACTATCGACCACCTGGCCAGAATGAACAAATGGATGATGAAATGCTCAAAGAAATCAAGGAAGCTAACAAAAGCCACAACAGAGTAGTAATAATGGGTGATTTCAATTACCCCGGTATCGACTGGGACAGTGTCACAGCAGGACAAGCTAAAGAGATAAAGTTTCTAGATGAAATAAATGACTGCTTCTTGGAGCAGCTGGTTCATGAACCGACCAGAGGGGAAGCCATACTGGACCTAGTCCTTAGTGGAACGCCAGATCTGGTGCAAGAAATAAGGGTGTTGGGACCACTTGGCAATAGTGATCATAGTATGATCATGTTTGATTTAATCAGTGGAGGACAGATAGTAAAGGAATCCACAGTACTACCTTTTAACTTTCAAAAGGGTGACTATGATAGAATGAGGAATATAGTTCGGAAAAAACTAAAAGGAGTGGTTCCAAAGGTTAAAGACTTACAGCAAGCTTGGGTGTTATTTAAAAATACTATCCTCGAAGCCCAGACCAGCTGTATTCCACGCATTAAGAAAAGTGGAAGAAAGTCCAAAAAACTGCCAGCATGGTTTAAAGGTGAGGTCAGAGAGGCTGTTGCTGCCAAAAGAGCAACCTTCAGAAAATGGAAAAAAGAGCCAAATGATGAAAACTGGAAACAGCACAAGCACTGGCAAGTTAAATGCAAAGCATTGATAAGACAGGCAAAGCGGGAATTTGAGAAGAAACTTGCTACGGAAGCAAAAACACGAAATAAAGACTTTTTCAAGTACATTCGTAGCAAAAGGCCTGTGAGAGAGTCAATTGGACCATTAGATGATAGAGGGGTAAAAGGGGCAGTAAGAGGAGACAAGGCTATAGCAGAGAGACTGAATGAATTCTTTGCTTCGGTCTTTACTGAGGAAGATGTAGGGGTGTTACCCAAGACTGAAGTGGTATTTAAAGGTGATACTGCAGAGGAATTGAGAGAAATATCGCTACACCGGGAAGATATATTACAACTATTTGATAAACTGAATAGTAGCAAATCACCTGGACCGGATGGTATACATCCCAGAGTGTTGAAAGAACTGAAATATGAGATTGCAGACCTGTTATTGGTAATCTGTGAACTTTCATTAAAATCATCTGTAATACCTGAAGATTGGAGGGTCGCCAACGTAACACCAATTTTTAAAAAGGGTTCCAGGGGTGACCCGGGAAATTACAGACCGGTGAGCCTGACGTCAGTACCAGGGAAAATGGTAGAAGCCATCATAAAGAACAAAATTACACAGCATGTAGATAGTCATGGCCTAATGGGAGACAGCCAACATGGCTTTAGACAAGGAAGATCTTGTCTTACTAATCTGATCTGTTTTTTTGAAGGTGTGCATAAACAGGTAGACAAAGGTGAGTCGGTTGATATAGTGTATCTGGACTTTCAGAAAGCTTTTGACAAGGTCCCCCATCAGAGACTTTTGGCGAAGCTAAAAAGTCATGGGATAGGAGGCAGTGTACTATTGTGGATCGGGAACTGGTTAAAAGATAGAAAGCAGAGGGTAGGGCTAAATGGCCAATATTCCCAATGGAAAAAGGTGAATAGTGGAGTACCCCAGGGATCTGTACTGGGTCCGCTACTTTTTGACATATTCATAAATGACCTGGAAAAGGGAATAACTAGTGAGGTAATCAAATTTGCAGATGACACAAAACTGTTTAAAGTTGTTAAAACCCAAGAGGATTGTGGAAAACTGCAGGAGGATCTGGATAAATTGGAAGACTGGGCATCCAAATGGCAGATGAAATTTAATGTGGACAAGTGCAAAGTTATGCACCTAGGAAAGAACAACCCACACTATAGTTACAAGATGCAAGGCTCCACATTAGAAACCACCACCCAGGAAAAAGATTTAGGAGTCATCGTGGATAACATGTTAAAACCCTCCGCCCAGTGTGCAGCGGCGGCCAAGAAAGCAAATAGAATGCTAGGTATCATAAGGAAAGGGATGGAGAATAAAACAAAGGATATTATAATGCCTCTGTATCGCTCCATGGTACGACCGCACCTTGAATATTGTGTGCAATTCTGGTCACCGTATCTTAAAAAGGACATAGAGTTATTAGAAAAAGTACAGAGAAGAGCCACCAAATTGGTGAAGGGGATGGAAGGCTACTCCTATGAAGAGAGGCTAAAAAGGTTAGGGCTCTTTAACCTAGAAAAGAGGCGGCTGAGGGAGATATGATAGAGGTGTATAAATTAATGAATGGAGTGGAACGGATAAACGTGGATAAATTGTTTACGCTATCAGAATATAGAAGGACTAGGGGGCATGTAATGAAGCTACAGGGTAAACTATTTAAGACAAATAGGAGAAAATATTTCTTCTCTCAACGTGTAATCAAACTCTGGAATCTGTTACCGGAGGATGTAGTAAGGGCTGTTAGTATAGCTGGGTTTAAAAAAGGTTTGGACAAGTTCCTGGAGGAAAGGTCCATAAACCACTATTAAAAAGGGACCCAGGATATCAATGCTTGGCCTAGTACAAGCACTGCAGAACCTGTGTCTTTTGGGGAAACTGCTAGGTACGTATGACCTAGATTGGCCACTGTTGGAAACAGGATACTGGGCTTGATGGACCTCGGTCTGACCCAGTATGGCATTTCTTATGTTCTTATGTTCTTATGTTGTTATCTTCACTTCAAGCCTTTCTAGCTTTCCAGTGCTATCTTCAGGAGAAGGGCTGCAGAGCACTCCCCTACTAGTCCTAGGCTTAAAGCATGTAACCAGCAGGTTAACCAATTCTGCAGAGAAGCTCCCTCCTCCCCTTTCAGCTAAGGGGAAGCTCTGTTTAAATAAAAAAGGTTAACAGCCTCTAAATCCAGCAGCCTCTTACACAGGGCTGCTGTTGCCAGTACCTGTTTACCTGATACCATTACTCTTATAGTGAGCAGTTTCCACCAGCCTCAGTATTTGCCTCTCCACCCTCTGTATAGTGTATGCACTTTATTCCCCTACACTGTTCCCTATAGATTTAAAAGATGAATTTTAATAATATATGTAAACGTGGGCAAATATTAACTCTCGCTCCTTCACCAGTCAGTGATTTGCATCTCCACTCTTAACCTCCTAAAGATCCCAACCCAGAAAATCAAGAGCAAGCAGTTCATTTGCATTCGAGCCTTCTCCCTATATGCCCCCACATTATGGAACTCTCTCCTGCCAACACTAAGAGGTATGTTTACTAAACTGTCTTAACGTAGCAGCGGTGACATTATTGCGTGATACGTAAAGTATCGGGTGATAACGTCGGAAGCGGCGTTAAGGCACACTAAAAAATCACACACTGAAATCTGGGTCTGAAGGGTGGAGTAAGGCCTCCCAGAGGGCGAAGATAGGGGTCAATGGGCAGAGAGTGGGCGGGGAGAGGCTCCAGGCACACTAACGCTGTGAAATCCGGGTCTGAACACTAACGTCAGTGAAACCCTCGCGCTACAGGCACATTTGCAGGAGAGAGAAACCATTTCAGTCAGCAATGGCAGGGAAACCCAGTAAAGTGATAGTAGTGATACATGTGCAGGAACCAAAAAGGCAAATAAACATATAAAATGACCAAAACCACATTTGAAATCCCAATAACCAAGCTGGCCAATAGTGATATTAATGATAAACATAAAGCAACACTACTGACAAAGCGTAAAAAGGAAGTTATCATGTATGGAAGGGTCTATGCTCTGTTCCCCTACAAAGTGAATGATCCCACATTGAAATAGCGGTGATCAGGGTTGTTGTCATTTATATAGGGCAGGTTTGTTATGGCGTGCACATGTGCAGCAACAGCAGAGTGGGCACATAGGAAAGGGCAACTGTACTGATGCTGTAAATGGGATACAGGGGGCTGCAGGCGGCACATGCTGTGGTCCAGCTGGGGCACAGTGCAGACTAGGCAGATGCCTAGGTGGCACATAGGAATGCCGAAACTGTAAAGCAGCAAGACAGCAACTGACGAGGGTCCAACATGGGCATGAGTGTGTGTCCCACAGTGTCACAGGGGATATTACCCAGCAGGTACCCCCAAGGGCACATAACATTGCCAGGTGATGCCGGGGGGGGGGAGGGGGGGAAGCTGCATGTCCATGTAGGCACCCTTACCCGAGAAACCACACCATAGGCAGCTGCCTACTGGCACATTGGATGGCCTGGGACTGTGCACCACCAGCACCACCGGCATAAGGGCATGTCAACATGGTGGCAGAGGGGTGCTGGTGGTGGATGGGGCAGTGGCATCTGCCCACAGCAGACCACGGCCAAGCCCCATTTAGGTGGGTGCCGTGCACTACAACAGAGAAGGTCTGTCTGATGAACAGTCATAGTATTCCCAGGGAATGACCTTCCCCTGTGGCAATAGTTTGGTGCAGTGCACACAGCCAGTGTGTTCAGGGGCAGAAGGTTATAAGTCCAAGTCCCAGCTGTGGCTCCTGCCAACCTTGTCCCCATATTTTACCCAGTATAAAACCGTGGTAATAAAGGCAGAACCTTTATTGCAGATAAAATAAACATGCCTGAAACGCCTATATTTTACCCTACAGAGCACAGACACCATAAACATGAACAAACCCTAGAGCAGAGTTTCCCAACTGCAGTCCTGGAGGGCCAAACACCATTCAGGTTTCATGCTGCCTCTAATAAATATGCCTGTGCTGCATTTGTATGCATCGCCCCCATTGTATGCAAATGTATCTCATGCATATTCATTAGGGACAGCATGAAAACCTGAACAGTGTTTGGCTCACTTGGAACAGAATTGGGAACCTCTGCCCTAGAGCAGCGGCCAACAGGGGCACAAACACCCACACCCACAGGCTCCACTATCCAAAGCCTCATGGAGAGTCAGCTGTTGGGCCCTGCACGGAGCAGCATCTCCCAATACTGGCACCAGCATACCTTAGCAATGCCGTCCTAAACTTGGGAACACGTTCCACATATATCAAAAGGTTGCTATGATTAATGTCAGCTAACAAATCCTAAGTTAAACACGATTTGTTGATAGAGATTCATCTCAGCAACTTTTCTGATATCTGTATTGTAATGACACGTTCGTCCTGAATGAGCATTCTATTTCTAGTGTTTCTCGTACCTGATTTGGTCAAGCCAAGTACTGTAAAGGGTGACGAATCTACACGCTTTTTTGAACAATTCTTGGTTCATTACCAATAGTGCCTTTATATCCCCCTGAGGAAGGCTTCGGCCGAAACGCGTAGGGGACTCAATAAAGGCATTTGTGTTCATCCACATCTCTTGCCTCGCTGTGTTCCTGTTGGATTAGCAAGAGCTTTTTGCTCTCTTTGTGCCTATTATGAAATGTGATGCAATATTACATCATTCAAGACTTATTTGGGATGTTGTTGATGTCCTACTGGATAAATTTACACGGTGAAACGTCAAAAATGAACTACATGCAATATCTTCAAAACGAGAGCCAATAAAAATGTTTTAATGTTATATTCGTGTTCAGCTCACCAAGATACTACAGATTAGGGCCTTTTAAAGTCAGTAACGATTTCAATGTTGACCAGTGCTATTTTCTCTTCCATTTGCAGCTTGCCTTCCTGATTACTTTACTGGCTTCTCTTAGCTCTCTGTGATCTCTTGTGTTTCCTGAAGGCCTCCCTCTTTTCCTCATCTTTTCAGTTATTCCTGTTGAGAAGCATAGTGGCCTCCTTTTTCTTTTACATTTATTTACTTTCCTAATGAAAAGGTTTGTTGCCCTTACATTATCCCCTTTCTGTTTGCCACTGCTGTTCTGCATACCTCAGCGGTTCCCATCCTGCTAACAACTCTTTGGGGTTAGTGACAGCGGAAAGCCCTTTCCTTTGGGGGGTCCCAGTACCGCCGTGAGCTCTACCCTAACTCCACCCCATCGGCAGAGACTAACCCTGTTCTGCTTGCGGGGATCCCGTCTTCTGTGGGCAGGCGGGAAGGGAAGAATCGCAGCTTCTCTTCTTTTTCGGCCTGCGGGGGGGGGGGGGGGAGGGGGTGGGGATCCCCATGTGCAGCAACCTCTGTTTACCAGCTGCAATCATGGCGAAGACCCTTCCTGTCTGTCCATTGGAGAATCCCCTGCGGGCAAAAGAAGAAGAGAAGCCACGATTGGAGCCGAGGCCCTTCCTGCTCTGCAGAGTGTTGCTGCCCGGTTAGTCCTGCAGCAATCTAGGGCAGTGTGGAATTCAATGCCGCAGCCCGCATATGGCCTCAGCATAGAATATAGAATATCCAGTTTTAAAATTCAGCGCCAGAGGCTAACCGCTTTAGCCGCGCTAGCTGCCAGCGCTGAATAAGAGGACCATATTATTCACAATTGTTAATATCTTCCTTGTGGTTTCTTGGGTAATATAGTATTCGGGGTTTTTAAGTGAGGTGAATGTATGGAAAATTTAATAAATGGGCGGGGCTGAACTGTGGGGTTGGAATATGAGAAAAGCCCTGGATTCATTATTGTACTGGATGGTGCTCTGCTCCTTAGGTCATGGAGTGCGAATCAGACATGCCTAGGTGCCCGTTGTGGCTGACTTCCCAGCTGCTCTGCCACAGCTGGATGCCATTGCACACACGCAGACAGGAAAAATCCCTTCCATGTCAAGCATTCTTTCTCCCTGAATGCAGTCCAGCATTTATAGAAACTCTGTGGAAGAGCTTCCGCTTGCTGATACCATGGTAACACTAGACTTCATCGTGTAATGTCAGACACCCACACGCAGATTCAGCCTAGTGTGATCCAAATAGCATGCAGAGCCTCTCTAAATGGAGGAAAACAGTCTGTTTTATTAGTGCTTGCATAATAAGACTAATTACAGTTATAGAGTGCTTTTCATCTAAACAATATCTCAGTACATTTCATTTATTTAGTAAGATTTATTACAAGAGTCCGCAGAAAGAGAAAAACAAGCAGCACTATCTGGGAAATTAAAAAGAAGCTGGGAAAGTGGTCAGGAAAGCAAAGATGCAAATGGACAAAAAAATAGTCAGGAACACAGAGGGAGCAGGACCCTCATAACAAAAGACAGAAGAACACAACAAGCGAGAGACGATTAGGGTCACAGGTGCTTATTTTATTGAAAAACCCCACCTGTGACCCTAATCGTCCCTCGCTTGTTGTGTTCTTAAAAAAAATAGTCAGTACAGAAAAATGTGGAAACAAGATTTTTTTGATAAGTTAGTGACAGGAGGAAGTGCAAAAGTGGTATTGTCATACTCAGTGGCAAAGGGGAGGAATATGTAGAAGCTAATGAGGATAAAGTAGAATTGCTTAACAAATATTTTTATTCTGTGTTCACAGATAAAGGATCAGAAGTAGGATGGCAGAAAACAAACACAAATAGGAATATAAGCAAGATAGACGATAAGGGATTATTTTTTTAAGGGGGCATGTACTTGTAGGTGCCAAACACATACCCAGCTGGGGATTATTTTAGTTATTACCAGATACACATGACCATATACATGCATTAATGACCTCTTATAAGATTCCAACAAGCATAAAAGTACGTATGCTGCCTAAGAGTGTATATGTTGCTGGTGGGCATGTATATGGGTAACATTTTTGGCACAGTGTGTTTGGAGTGCACAAATACAAAAGTAGATTCCAAAATATTATAATTTACATGTGTTCTTGAAAATATAGGTATGGGCTTTTCCAACATTTAGATTGATATTTTACAAAGACAAGTAGGTACTAACTTGTTTTAATAAAATAGGTTTAACTTAGTAGTCTTAAAAAGTGCTTTAAGTATTCGCCCCCTTATAAAAAGCACATCCCTATAGCCTATGCGCAGTATCACAGTGCCTCTAAAGGCCAGACCTAGAGGTAGAAGCCTTCCCAGGTAGAAATAGGAAGGGAGGTGGGTACTAATAAAACTTTTAGGGAACTGAGTGACGTTCTTGTGGCTCCACTGTCTGACCTTTTCAATGCACCTTTAGAGTCAGGAGTGGCCCCAGAGGACCGGAGAAGCAGGCATGTGGTCTCTCTACACAAAAGCAGAAGTAAGGACGAGATTTGCAACTACAGGTCGGTTAGTCTGACCTCTGTGGTCAATGCTTTGATGGAAATTCTGCTAAAACAGAGGATAGTGAGGTTTCTGAAGTCCAATAGATTGCAGGATCCAAGGCAGCATAGTTTATTACTAGAGGCAAGTCTTATCAGACAAATCTGATTAATTTTTTTGACTGAGTCACCAGAGAGTTAGACAGAGGGACAGCGCTAGATGTTGTATATTTAGATTTCAGCAAAGACTTTGACACTTTTACACACAGGTGATTTATAAATAAATTGATAGCAGAACAAGTCTACTATAACAACATCATCATCCAAGACAAAAATAGAAGAATCCTGAACCATTATTATTAATGAAAGGACCTCAAAATTAATAGAGCAGATAATGCTTCTAGCAAGAGAGCCTAGACAACTTTAAGGCCACAACACCAGGAAGGCTCAAAGTTGCATCATCGGTCCAACCAATGTCCCAGGAGCGGGCATCTTTATTTAAATATACTACAATTTTTAGAATTGTTAAATTTGTAATTTTAAATAATTTAAATATAATTATATTTAAAAACATAGAAACATGACAGCAGAAAAAGACCACATCACCTATCTAGTCTGCCCTTCCATATCAACTATTACAATAGTCCCCCTTTTCCTTTAGAGATCCTCTGTGTTTGTCCCATGCTTTTTCAATTCAGATATTGTCTTCATCTCTACCACCTCCCTTGGGAGACTATTCCAAGCATCTACCACTCTTTCCATAAAGAAATATTTGGGCATATTACTCCTGAGTCTATCCCCTTTCACCCTCATCCTATGTCCCCTTGTTGCAAAGCTTTCTTTCAATCGAAAGAGGCTCTCCCACTGTGCATTAATGCCACGGAGGTATTTAAACATCTCTATCATATCACCTCTATCCTGCCTTTCCTCTAAGGCAGTGGTTCTCAACCTTTTTTGTACCATGGTCCCTTTTACCATTGGTCAATCTGTGGTGACCCCAATGATAAAATCAAAAGCGTCTCTCTTCCTTTACCATTAACGCATTGTCGCTGTAATCATTTGTTGAATTATTAATATATTATAGGCCTTTCCAATATGTTTTTATTTATAAAATTTACTTATTTAAACCACAATAATTGATCACAATAACAAATAACAATATTTGATTTCAAAATTATGATGATTTTGTAGTCAAATCACTAATATGAAATAAAATTATTTTTTCTACCTTTGTTGTCTGACCAATTTATTCTCTGATCATGCTGGTCCCGATCTGAGGCTTCTGCTTTCCTGTCTTCTCTTAGTTCTCTTTCTGTGGTCTATGGTCCATCTGCCATTTCTTATCTCTTCTTTTGTTTTCTTCACTTCTTTCCATCAGCCTATTTCCAGTCCCAGTAACCCTCCCCAGTATCAGCCCCTTTCCAGTCCTCACTCTCAGTACCTTCCAATGTCAACTTGCATTCCCATGACTGCCACTGGTGTCCATTCCCTTCCAGTCCCCCTCCTTCCCCACTGACCAGTCACTTCTAGTACAAATACCATGGCAGCCCCTCTCAGATCCACTCCCTTCCAGTTCCATTCTCCCATCCCCTCGTATCAGCCCATTTGTAGCCTTAGCCCCAAGTTTTCTTCTAGGGCCAGCAGCTCTATCCTCCCCTCCCCACAATCAGCCCATTCCCAGTCGAAGCCTCCCCTAATCAGCTCGCTTCCAGTGCTAGTCCCCCCCTCAAACCCATTACCCATAAATAAATAAATAAATAAATAAATTACCAGTGCTAGCCTCCCCTAATCAGCCCAATACCAGTCCTACCCCCCATCAGCTCATTACCAGTCCTAGCCTCCCCTAATCAGCTCATTTCCAATGCTAGTCCCTCCTCAACCCCATTACCAGTGCCAGGCTCCCCTAATCAGCCCATTGCCAGTCCTACCCCCCCCCCCCTCCATCAGCCCATTACCAGTCCTAGCCTCCTCTCATCAGCCCATTTCTAGTCCTAACCTCCCCAATCAGCTCATTTCCAATGCTAGCCCCCCATCAGTCCATTACCAGTCCCACCCCCCTATCAGCACATTACCAGTCCCAACCCCCCTTGATCAGTCCATTCCCAGTCCTAGCCCCCCATCTTCCCATTATAATCCCGCACTGTCTCTCCCCTTTGTCCAGCATTTATCCCCTGGTTGTCCAGTATGTCCCCCTGTCTCTTCCCTTTGTCCATGTCAGCCCCCCCTCCATCCATGTCAGCCCTCCCTCCCTCCCTCCATCTCTCCATGTCAGCCCTCCCCTCGCTCCCTCCCTCCATCCATGTCAGCCCCCCTCTCTCATTGTCAGCCCCCCTCTGTCATTGTCAGCCCCCCTCTCTCATTGTCAGCCCCCCTCTGTCCGTCAGCCCTCCCTCCCTCCATGTCAGCCCCATGTCCATGTCAGCCCCCTCCCTCCCTCCATCTATCCCTCCATGTCAGTCCCCCCTGTCCATGTCAGCCCCCATCCCTCCATGTCAGTCCCCCCTCCATCCATCCATCCATCCATCAATGTCAGCCCCCCTCCCTCCATCCATCCTTCCATCAATGTCAGCCCCTTCCCTCCATGTCAGCCCTCCCCTCCCTCATGTTAGCCCCGTTGCAGGTTCCCTGCCCCCTCCTCCCCTCTCCCTGTCTGCCTGCTGCTGCTGCCCTGTTCTTCTTCTGCAGCTGCGGCTCTCTGCCTCTTAGGGAACCATGGCTGAGCCCATCAGCCCCTGCGGGCTTAACAGAGACGCGAGGGAGACACTCTCCCTTCACGCCTCTCAAAGCCGGCATGGAGGGATTCAGCTGGGCAGAAGGGGCCCCGCGGGACGGCAGCAGCCAGCGTTTTTTTTTTAAACTATTCAAAAGCCGGCACGGAGGGATTCAGCCGGACAGAGGGGGCACTGCGGGACAGTTCATGCTGCCGCGGTAGCAGCCAGCATTTTTTTTTTAACTATTCAATTTTTGTGGGCCCTTGCCAGCTGTGGGCCCTATGCCACTGCGTAACTGGCGTATAGGTAAATCCGGCCCTGCCTGGCAGGTTCCCAAAAAAGCACACAGGTTCCACAATGTTTGTCCCATGGCAAGCAGTGGATTTCCCAGGTTCTCTTTAATAATAGTTTATGGACCTTTCCTCCGGGAACTTTTCCAAACCTTTTTTTAAATCCAGCTACACTAACAGCTTTTATTGCATCCTCTGGTAACTAATTCTAGAGTTTGATTACACAGGATTGTAGGCTAACTGCAGGGAGGCAGTTACATGCCCTTGCAGTTACCGCATTTCAGTGTGGAAAAACAGGTGCTGGTGCAACTAAGGCCACCCACTGAGATGGCATTAGTTGCACTCACGCTACTTGCGCTAAGCCATTAAATTATTTTCTGCCGACAATGCATATGCTTGTGTGTAAGAGTTCTTTCTCTCACCTCACTCTGCAGTAAAGTATAATTTTGGGAAAGAAATCCTGTAAACCTAACAGTAATGGGTAAAAGCATTTTTTTACTACATATGTCTGTTTTTAGTTTGTATTTATTTATTTAGCATTTCTTATAAACCGCCTTTCAGTGGTATTAAGGCAGTTTACATCGAACACAACTGAGCAAGAGTTACATAGAACATGATTTCAACTAACGATAAGTTACATACTATTTAATCCTTAAACAGGTAACTATTTACAATTTAAACTAATATAATCCCTACTTGGTGAAGATCTATCTCTGTTCCGCATGTGTGACTGAGGCTACATGTTCTGTTAGCATAGAGTTTCTATGTAGGGAGCTGTAGTAATCCGGCTTGTTCAGTTTTCTGAATAGGAATATGGATGATCTAGGGCCCACTGCAATATTTATGGTGTTGCCTTTTTCTGGATACACTCCATGTTGTGTGAGTTTTGGAAGTTAATGCTGTTATGGAATAGTAGATTTGCTCTATGGGTCCTGTACTCTGGGTTCTTGGTAGTGGAATATGTAGTGTTTTTGAGTTTTGCAGTTTTGCGTTCTTTATGCTGCCAGACTGAAATTTAAAATATTTTGTCAGTTCAGATTCAAGGAAATTTTAAGGGAACATCTCAATTTAATTTTCTTTAGTAGCCTGATAGCTTCACCGCTGCTGAGGTCCGGACTTTTCCAGCTCTAGCACAATCCAATTCAGTGTTTGATTTTATGGCTACCAGGATTAGTTTCTCAATTTATATCTTCCCTCCTCAACAATAATCTGGTCATAGCAAAATAAATCTGATGTGCAGATACGTATAATGGTTTGACTGGGAGGGAGAGGTGCTGTGTAAGTGGCTTTTCATTAATCAAATTTAGTGTTTTATTATTATGTTTGTTTTATTGTAACATTGTTTTACTAAATTGCATGTATATGTTTAGAAGGCATCTAGGATTTTAGATGGGTGGCATATACATTTTAAGATAAAGTATACTAAATTTATGCAAATGATGTTGCAGTGAGGCTCCACACATGGCCCTGCATCACCCTCATGCTGTCCCTGGGGGAAGGTAGTCAAGGGGGGGGGGGGCACTGGGAGACAAAGGAAAGCAGAAACCTCAGATTGGGACCTACATAATCAGAGAATAAAATAGTCAGACAACAAAGTTAGAAGAGAATTTTATTTTCAATTTAATGATTGGACTTGGTGCTATCTTTATATTTTACACAGTACATGGAAACGCTTCTCCTTCTATTTCTCTGGTACTGTACTGTATGCAGAATCTGGCTTCTTGAGGTTGTAGTTTAATTTTTATCTACATATGTTTATTTTTAGGTTACGGTCACTTATTCTGTACTTGGTGAGGGTTTCTGTTTTGAGTGTGTGACCAAGACCAGGTGTATGTAGGGATCTGTACTGTAGTAACCTGAATTGTTCAGCTGTCCAAATAGGTGTTCGGATGTTCCAGGGCCCATTGTAGTATTTACAGTGATGCTTTTTTGGATGGACTCCTTATGTGAGTTTTGGAAATTGGTTCTGGTATGGTATGGTAGATTTTCTGTATAGATACTTGGGGGTATGTTTACTAAACCGTCCTAATGTTACCGGCGCTAGTTGCAGTGATAATGTGAAGAATGCCATATAAGGAGTGGGTGTTCCAGTCCTAAGGTAGCAAGAATATGTATCGCGCGATAGTGGGCGCCGTGGCACGTTAACGCGCGTTAACCCTAAATACATGCCAGCGCAGCATTAGAAGCTGTAACGATGTAGCCCACTGGTTACTGCAATGACTGTGGAGGCAGAGGTCATGGGTTTGATCCTGCAGTGGTGTAATCTAAAAAGGCTGTCTGGGACATTTTCCTTTAAATCAGTGCTGCCAGCAAAAACACCCTCACAGTGCCATAACCTAAGTTGCCTCATAAGGCACCCCATAGGTCACATTTAAAGTGCTCTGTCTGCCAAGGCACCCTATAATGTGCCCTATAGGACGCCTTATGAGTCACTTTAGGCTACAGCACTGTGAGGGTGTTTCTGCTGGCAGCACTGATTTAAATTAAAAGAAAATGCCTCAGACAGCCTTTTTAGATTACACCACTGGGGGATCAAACCCATGACCTCTGTCTCTACAGTCATTGAAGTAACCAGTAGGCTACATCTCTATAGCTACTACCACACTGCTGGCTGGCTACAGAAAGACTGCAGGTCACCACACAAACTGTCTGCTGTGGTTACCAGGATAGGGTAAACCCACCCATACCCATGATGCACTGCAATGCAGATCAGCAGTCTACAGCTGATCACATAATGGGGTATGCACCCCCAGAGCACCTAGGCCTGGTAGAGGGAACTGACTGTGTGTGTTAATGGCACAGAGTAGCTACAGACTGTGACATTGTGCAGGTACTGTGTTCACCCTGAGGGTGAGGTGGGGCACCCAGCACCAGGTCTGCAGCACCTGGCTTGGCTAAGGTAGCTTATGCTGTAGGTCCCCATCAGTGCTAGTGTGTGATAGGTAGTCCTTTCAGACACACCTAGGATATACCTGTATCTCCCAGTCATATCTAGCCCTTGTGGACTATGATGCACCCAGAATAGTGCATATTCTGTGTGGGTGCCATGGTCACATGTTGTAGGTGAAGGGGGTGTTTGGACCCAAAAGTGGATTATATAGCACCACTCAACCCACCCTCTGTGGCGGAGGGGGAGGGAGAGGGAGAGGGAGAGGGAGGGGGGAGAGGGGGAGGGAGAGGGAGGGGGGAGAGGGGGAGGGAGAGGGAGGGGGGGAGAGGGGGGGGAGAGGGAGGGGGGGGGAGAGGGGGAGGGAGGGAGGGGGGGAGAGGGAGAGGGAGGGGGGGAGAGGGAGAGAGGGAGAGGGAGGGGGGGAGAGGGAGAGGGAGGGGGGAGATGGAGAGGGAGAGGGAGAGGGAGGGGGGGAGGAAGAGGGGGACGGAGAGGGAGGGGGGGAGGGGAGAGGGAGGGGGGAGGGGAGGGGGGAGGGGAGGGGGGCAGCAGCATCTCCTACCAACAGATCCACATTGTAGATCTCTGCAATGGTGGCAGTAGAGAGGACCATCAACCCCAGTCCTGCTGGGGAACAGGCACCTAAAGGGCAGTCGATGCAGATCTGTACGCATCACATAAGGCAATAGCAGACAGCCAGAATGCTGGAGAAGCTCAGCTGCCCCCCCCCCCCAACCAACCAACCAACCAACCAACCAACCAACCAAACAACCAACCAACCATCTGACATTCAACAGTAGAGGGCACAGTCAGTCTCCACCCACTGCATGGTGTCCCAACAATACACATACTAACTGCAGACAGTCTGCTAGTTAGTACATAATGCATGTTCCTGGAGGAACTATTTGCACCCAAAAATGGGATGCGAGCACACACACACCAAGCAGGTATGTCAGTGATTGGGTCCCAGAAGAGAAAACACTTAAACATCACTGAGGAAAAAATAGCATATAGCACTATGGGGGAACCTAGCCATGCCATGGTCACTGCTCAGTCAGGGTGAGAGTGACCTCCCAGCATGACATACTGTGGCCACTCTGTCCATGCAGGTGGTGGTCGGGCACTACAATGTCCCAGCCATTACCCTATACCCTGTGCAGATGCATCCTGCCCATGCCACCCTGTCCGGGCCATACCCACAGTACCTTGCTCCTCATTATGCAAATTGGCAGGCTAACACTGGAAACAGTGCAAGCAGTGTGGGCTCAGTAAGGTGTAGGCAGCCACAACACACTGGATAGCCAGACACACACTCCCACATCTATGCCAGGATTGTGCAAATATGGAGGTTTGTGGCAGCCCTGGCCGCCACACCAGTCCTGGGCACAGTTCAGGCATTGCTATGGTACGCAAAACTGTTGGGGTCACTCCCCGGAGTGGTAAATACTGTCAGAATCAATAACTGAAACACACTCCACAGATATCAGAAAGGTTGCTATGACGAATCTCTATCAACAAATCGTGTTTAACTTAGGATTTGTTAGCTGACATTAATCATAGCAACCTTTTGATATATGTGGAATGTGTTCCCAAGTTTAGGACGGCATTGCTAAGGTATGTAGGTCCCAGTATTGGGAGAAGCTGTTCCGCGCAGGGCCCAACAGCCTGACTCTCCATGAGGCGTTGGATAGTGGCGCCTGTGGGTGTGGTTGTGGGTGTTTATCCCCTTGTTGTCCGCTGCTCTAGGGCTGAGTTTCCCAACTCCGGTCCTGGTTGGCCAAACATGGTTCAGGTTTTCATGCTGTCCCTAATGAATATGCATGAGATACGTTTGCATACAATGGGGGCGTTGCATACAATTGCAGCACAGGCATATTTATTAGGGACAGCATGACACCTGAATGGTGTTTGGCCCTGCAGGACTGCAGTTCTGAAACTCTGCTCTAGGGATTGCACATTTTTATGGTGTCTGTGCACTGTAGGGTAAAATATAGGCGTTTCAGGCATGTTTATTTAATCTGCTATAAAGGTTCCATCTTTATTACCATGGTTTAGTACTGGGTAAAATATGGGGACAAGGTTTGCAGGAGTCACAGATGGGGCTTGAATCTGTGACCTTCTGCCCCTGAACATACTGGCTGTGTGTATTGCACCACACTGTTGCCACAGGGGCAGGTCATTCCCTGGGGATACCATGACTGTTTGTCAGACAGACCTTGTCTGTTGCAGTGCATGGCACCCACCTAAACGGGGCTAGGCCATGATCTGCTGTGGGCAGATGCCACTGCCCCCTCCACCACCAGCACCCCTCCGCACCATGCTGACATGCCCTTATGCCGGTGGTGCTGGTGGTGTGCAGTCCCAGGCCATCCAGTGTGCCAGTAGGCAGCTGCCTATGGTGTGGTTTCTCGGGTAGGGGTGCCTACATGGACATGCGCGCTTCTCCCCGGCATCGCTTCCGTAGTGATTATCATGCAGGCTTTCTCCACAGCTCTCTCTCTGGCCTCTTCTTCAGCTCTCTCCACGACTCTCTCCACGACTCTCCCCATGACTCTGACTAACTGTTTGTGAGCTGTGCTTATCTACATACCTCCGAGCAGCACCTCCCCCCAGCTGACTTGCATCAGGTGATAACCTCCTAGCTTTCCTGCTGGCTGGGTGTGTCTCTCTGGCTCGTGACCACATTTGTTTTTGTTGCTCATAGCAACTTCCTGACATGTGCTTTCTAAAAACGTCAGTGTCAGCCTGATCCACTACTTCTCTGTCTATCTCCCTAGGCTCTGGTGAATCTGCTCTGTGACAAAGGAAGTCCAAAAAACTGCCAGCATGGTTTAAAGGTGAGGTCAGAGAGGCTGTTGTTGCCAAAAAGCATCTTTTAGGAAATGGAAAAGAGACAAATGACGAAAACTGGAAACAGCACAAGCACTGGCAAGTTAAATGCAAGGCATTGATAAGGCAGGCAAAGTGAGAATTTGAGAAGAAACTTGCTACGGAAGCAAAAACACATAATAAAGACTTTTTCAAGTATATTCGTAGCAAAAAACCCATGAGAGAGTCAATTGGACCATTAGATGATAGAGGGGTAAAAGGGGCAGTAAGAGGGGACAAGGCTATAGCGGAGACACTGAATGAATTCTTTGTTTCAGTCTTTATTAAGTAAGATGTAGGGATGTTACCCATGACTGAAGTGGTATTTAAAGGTGATACTGCAGAGGAATTGAAAGAAATATCGCTACACTGGGAAGATGTATTACAACTATTTGATGAACTGAAGAGTAGCAAATCACCTGGATTGGATGGTATACATCCATGGGTGTTGAAAGAACTGAAATATGAGATTGCAGACCTGCTATTATTAATCTGTGAACTGTCATTAAAATCATCTGTAATACCTGAAGATTGGAGGATCGCCAATGTAACACCAATTTTTAAAAAGGGTTTCAGGGTTCCAAGGGTTCCAGGAAACTACAGACCGGTGAGCCTGATGTCAGTACTGGGAAAAATGGTAGAAACCATCATAAAGAACAAAATTACTCAGCATGTAGATAGTCATGGCCTAACGGGAAACAGCCAACATGGCTTTAGACAAGGAAGGTCCTCTCTTACTAATCTGTTATGTTTTTATGAAGGTGTAAATAAATAAGTAGACAAAGGTGAGTTGGTTGATATAGTGTATCTGGACTTTCAGAAAGCCTTTGACAAGGTCCCTCATCAGAGACTTTTGGCAAAACTAAAAAGTCATGGGATAGGAGGCAGTGTACTACTGTGCATCAGGAACTGGTTAAAAGATAGAAAGCAGAGGGTAGGGCTAAATGGCCAATTTTCCCAATTGAAAAAATGTGAATAGTGGAGTATCCGAGGGATCTGGGCTGGGTCCGCTGCTTTTTGACATATTCATAAATGACCTGGAAAAGGGAATAACGAGTGAGGTTATCAAATTTGCAGATGACACAAAACTATTTAAAGTTGTTAACACCCAAGAGGATTGTGGAAAATTGCAAAACATCTTGATAAATTGTAAGACTGGGCATCCAAATGGCAGATGAAATTTAATGTGGGCAAGTGCAAAGTTATGCACCTAGGAAAGAACAACCCAAACTATGGTTACACGATGCAAGGTTCCACATTCGGAACCACCACTTAGGAAAAAGATTTAGGCGTCATCGTTGATAACATGTTAAAATCCTCCGCCCAGTGTGCAGCGGCAGCCAAGAGAGCAAATCGAATGCTAGGTATCATAAGGAAAGGAATGGAAAATAAAACAAAGGATATTATAATGCCTCTGTATCGTTCCATGGTGTGCCCGCACCTTGAATATTGTGTGTAATTCTGGTCGCCATTTCTTAAAAAAGATATAGCGTTATTAGAAAAGGTACAGAGAAGAGCCACCAAAATGGTAAAGGGGATGGAAGGCTACTCCTATGAGGAGAGGCTACAAAGGTTAGAACTCTTCAACCTGGAAAAGAGACGGCTGAGGGGAGATATGACAGAAGTCTATAAATTAATGAATGGAGTGGAACGGGTAAACGTAAATTGATTGTTTACATCATCAGAATATAGAAAGATTAGGGGACATGCAATGAAGCTACAGTATAACCTATTTAAGACTAATGAGAGAAAATATTTTTTCACTCAACATGTAATCAAATTCTGGAATTCGTTACCAGAGGATGTAGTAAAATGTGTCATTATAGCTGGGTTTAAAAAAGATTTGGACAAGTTCCTGGAGGTAAGGTCCATAAACCATTAAAGGATCCCAGGAAATCACTGCTTGACCCAATACAAGCATTGTGGAACCTGTGTTTTTTGGGGAAACTGCTAGGTACGTATGACCTAGATTGGCCACTGTTGGAAACAGGATTCTGGGCTTGATGGACCATGGTCTGACCCAGTATGGCATATTTTATGTTCTTATGTTCTTATAATCAGCTTTTTGGTTTGGTTCAGTCCCTGATTGGAGTTTTGAGAAAGCTCCGCCCCCCTCTATGGGGGGGGGGGGCGTCATCTCATCCTTCACCTCAGGCAGCAGATTGCCTTGAGCCACCCCTGACGCCAATGCAAATGGATTTCTCTTTCCCTCTTTCTAGTTTAACTCAGATTGCCTCCTCTCTCCCTTTTAAGTCCTGTAATTCTATAGATTTAATTACTTTTTACATATAGTGCCACTCATCCTCCCCTTCTTCCTACCCTGTCCTTCCTTAATAAAGTATAGCCTGGTATAGTTACATCCCAGTCAGAAATTGGTTGACAGACAGACGTCAGAAGGTGATGGTAAATGGAGCTCACTCGGATGAAAGGAGGGTGATTAGCGGGGTGCCCCAGGGTTGGATCCTGGGACCGGTACTGTTCAATGTATTTGTGAGTGATATTGCTGAAGGACTGAATGGAAAAGTCTGTCTTTTTGCAGATGACACAAAAATTTGCAACAGAGTGGACTCCCCTGAGGGAGTGGATAACATGAGGAAAGATCTACAAAAGCTGGAAGAATGGTCTAATGCTTGTCAGTTAAGATTTAATGCGAAGAAGTGCAGTGTGATGCACTTGGGTAGCAGAAATCCAAGGGAAATGTATGCAATAGGGGGCGAGAGGTTGGTGTTCATGGACCAGGAGAAGGATCTTGGTGTGATTATTTCTGAGGCTCTCAAGGTGGCAAAACAGTGCGACAAGGCGGTGGCAAAAGCCAGGAGGATTTATTTACATTCTTTTATATACCACACTATTCTGCATCAGTGTGGTTTACATTGAACAGGGCATTATAACTTGGAGACAACTATTTTACAGGGAACATGGGCTATGGAGGGTTAAGTGGCTTGCCCAAGACCACAAGGAGCACCTGTGGGACTAGAAACCCCAGTCCTTCTGGGCCAAAGTTGCTGTTCTCTATTGGGATTTGAACCCCTGACCTTCTGGCCTGAAGTACCTTGCCCCAACCACTAGGCCACTCCTTCACAGGATGTTGGGCTGCATGCAAAGAGGAATTACCAGCAGAAAGAATGAGGTACTAATGCCACTATATAAGTCACTGGTGAGGCCTCACTTGGAATACGGTGTTCAGTTTTGGAGACCATATCTTGCAAAGGATGTAAAAAGACTGGAAACTGTTCAGAGGAAGGCAACCAAAATGATTTGGAGCCTGAGTCAGAAGCCTTATGAGAAGAGACTTGAAGACCTAAATATGTACACTCTGGAGGAGAGGAGGGACAGGGGAGATATGATTCAGACGTTTAAATACTAAAAGAGAAATAATGAACGAACAAACCTCTTCCAAAGACGGGGAAGATGTAAAACTAGAGGGCATAACATAAAGCTGCAAGGTGGTAAATTGAAAGGCAATGTCAGGAAATACTTTTTCACTGAAAGGGTGTTGGATGCTTGGAATGCCCTCCCGATGGAAGTGGTGGGGGCAAATATAGTGACAGAATTCAAAATGGCATGGGCAGGGGCGGCTCAAGGCTATCTGCTGCCTGAGGCAAGGGATGAGATTGCGCCCTCCCCCCCCCCCCCCGAGTAAGTGGGTGGATCTTTCTCAAAGGTCCAGTCAGGGACTAAACCAAACAAAAAAGCTGATTAGATAATGTGGAGGAAATGCAAGATGTTTGCACACCAAGGAACTAAAAGAGAGAGTAAGAAACTTGTTTACAGGTAAGGCAAAAAATTAATTCTCCTCAGTCATGAAATAAACAGCAATGTGATGCTTTTGTTTCATTTTTGACCACAGCTGCTGCCAGAATGATTTCAAGCACTTCAGGAAGTGCAGCTGCTACAAAAAGAAAAACATCTCACTATTCTCTCTGCATCACTTCCCCCCTCCCCCCCAAAAAAATCTGGAATTGAATGCGGATGGATAACTGCTAAGCTTTCTTCCTGGTGCTGTGTTCTAGATAAGCTCATGCTGGATGAACCCTTCCCTTGCCACCTCCGCTCCCCTCCTTCTTCCACACAGAGTGAGCTCAGTAACTGTGCAATTCTTAAAATAAAAATGAGCCCAGCAGCCACTCTTGGCTTTGCAGATATTTGATGCCTTTTGTGTGTGAGAGAGATCTTTCAATCAAATGCATTCACTGCACAAGTTACATTCTGTGTGGTTGACAACCCATGGAAAAAAAAACACATAAAAATAGAGAATAAAAAGAATGTCTCATTAAAATAAACTTTAAAAGAGTTTTGTTACCACTTTTCTGGTCCTGGTCACTTTTCATTGTACCTAAAAGGAAGCAGAGGGGTTGATGCAGACCAGGAATACTCAAAGTCCCATCCAAAGGATAGGGAGGGGGCGGGGGGGGGGCAGAACCTGAGGAGCAGCAGACGCTCTTGCTCTGTGCAAGTAATCTTCAGTTTAAATAAAAACCAAACCGGTGCAGAGCCTTCCTGCCTCTGCTGCCCATGCAGATGCGTCCCGCCCCCAAAGGAAGTTCCAATCTGTTATGATGTAAACCGCCCCCAATCTTTGGAAGGGGCTGTATAAAAATAGGTTCAAATAAATAAATAAATATTTAGCATAGGAAATGGAATTTATTTACTTACATTCTCTTACATCTATTTATTTACATCTATTTATTTACATGAATACATGTCTATTTTGTTTGGACTGCCCAAACCACATCCCCTTTGAATCTTTTTTTAAATTAGACTTTGCACATTTACATGCTCAAGTAAATACAAAGGACATGTTATAGTAAAAAACGTAACAAAAAGAAAAGAACGAAAACTACATCTTCAGTTTTGGCACTAGTCCACATCACGGGTAGAGAGAAAGCATACTATACTACAACTCTGTACACAGGGAAACCAAAAGAGGGGACCCCCCCCCCCATTAACTATGGGCATTAAACTTTAGTGGACCCAGTTATACCCTATACCTTCTTGTCTACAAGAAACTTTTCCAGCTGAACAGAATCGTAAAAAACAAACGTTTCCCTCTGCAAGGTAAGAAATACACTTGCAGGAGTAGCGTAAAAAGAAAGTTGCACCCAACTCCCCAACTTTTGACAAGGCCAAGAAATTCCTACATACGGGAACGCATTTAATTTCTGACCACAGCAATCTTATCAGCAATAGAAACTAATAGTATAGTCCATTTAGCTATGTCATCAGTGGAATCCTCCAAAAATTTAGTCAAATCCTGATTGACTTCAGGTGGCTAAATGTCTAACCCTTCATCACCCCCCACCGTCCGACTGCTGCTTCCTAGAAGGTAAATAGAAACACTTTTGAATAGGAACCTTATCAGTAAGAAACAAAACTTTGTTGAAATATTTATCTAATAGGATTTCTGCAGACAATAGGGATGTTATTGGGAAATTGAGGAAATGTAAGTTGTTAGTTCTGGCAGAATTTTCCAGGGCTTTCAGTTTGGAATGAATAGACAAGGAATCTTTTATAGTGGAGACACTGGTCTATTGCACAACTTGCAACTGACCTTCCAACTTAAGGACATTATTAGAAACCTCCATCAACCTGTTGCCCATTTCTGTGTTTGTTTTGAGCTTTCTTGAATTCAGATACAGTCCTTGTCTCTACCACCTCCACTGGTAGACTATTCCATGCATCTACCACTCTTACCATAAAGAAATATTTTCACAAATTACTCCTGTATCTATCCCCTTACTCAGTCCTTGGCCTTGTCCATCATGACCTTGCCAAAGAGGTTCTCCCCCCAGCATGAGACATCGACCAGTTTGTTCTGGACCTATTGCTCCAAGTCTGAGGACTGTAACCAAGCCAGACAGTGGGCACTAATACCCTCAGCAGCCACTCTAGCCACGGACTTGAAGTTATCATAGGCTGCTTGAGTGACATACTTGGAGCAGTCCTTGATCACTACCATCATGCTCTTGAAGTGCTGGAGGTGATCATCAGAAAGACCAGCTGAGAACCCGGCAAGCTCCTTTGTCAGGTCTCTCAGGTACATGCCCATGTACAGCTGGTATGCCTGGATATGGGCGATGAGCATCAAGCCCTGAAAACACTGTCTTACTAATCTGTTATGTTTTTTTGAAGGAGTGAATAAACAGGTGGACAAAGGTGAGTCGGTTGATATTGTGTATCTGGACTTTCAGAAAGCCTTTGACAAGGTCCCTCATCAGAGACTTTTGGCAAAACTAAAGAGTCATGGGATAGGAGGCAGTGTACTATTGTGGATCAGGAACTGGTTAAAAGATAGAAAGCAGAGGGTAGGGCTAAATGGCCAATTTTCCCAATGGAAAAAGGTGAATAGTGGTGTACCCCAGGGATCTGTGCAGGATCCGCTGCTTTTTGACATATTCATAAATGACCTGGAAAGTGGAATAACGAGTGAGGTTATCAAATTTGCAGATGACACAAAACTATTTAAAGTTGTTAAAACTCAAGAGGATTGTGAAAAATTGCAAGAGGATCTTGATAAATTGGAAGACTGGGCATCAAAATGGCAGATGAAATTTAATGTGGACAAGTGCAAGGTTATGCACCTAGGGAAGAACAACCCAAACTATGGTTACACGATGCAAGGTTCCACATTAGGAACCACCACCCAGGAAAAAGATTTAGGCGTCATTATGGATACCATGTTAAAACCCTCGGCCCAGTGTGCAGTGGCGGCCAAGAGAGCAAATAGAATGCTAGGTATGATAAGGAAAGGAATGGAAAATAAAACAAAAGATATTATAATGCCTCTATATCGTTCCATGGTGAGACCGCACCTTGAATATTGTGTGCAATTCTGGTCGCCGTATCTTAAAAAGGATATAGCGATTTTAGAAAAGGTACAGAGAAGAGCCACCAAAATGGTAAAGGGGATGGAAGGATACTCCTATGAAGAAAGGCTAAAATGGTTAGGGCTCTTTAACCTGGAAAAGAGACGGCTGAGGGGAGATATGATAGAAGTCTATAAATTAATGAACGGAGTGGAACGGGTAAACGTAGATCGATTGTTTACCTTATCAGAATATAGAAAGACTAGGGGACATGCAATGAAGCTACAGGGTAAACTATTTAAGTCTAATAAAAGAAAATATTTTTTCACTCAACGTGTAATGAAACTCTGGAATTTGTTACCGGAGGATGAAGTAAAGGCTGTTAGTGTAGCTGGGTTTAAAAAAGGTTTGGACAAGTTCCTGGAGGAAAAGTCCATAAACCATTATTAAGAAGTGACCGAAGATATCAATGCTTGACCCAGTACAAGCATTGTGGAACTTGTGTCTCTTGGGAAAACTGCTAGGTACATATGACCTAGATTGGCCACTGTTGGAAACAGAATACTGGGCTTGATGGACCTTGGTCTGACCCAGTATGGCATATCTTATGTTCTTATATGTTTATCAAAGCCATCCATGGTGCAGGCCTCCGAAACAAGGGGCACTGAGGAGTGCATTCTTTGCCTTTTGATCCGGCACATGGCCGACTCCACCACCATGGAATTGTGTGATAGCTGTGACTTTTGAAGTCCTGAACTCTTGCAGACTCAATACATGGAATCGAACCACTTGCTCACAGTGGGAATTGTAAGCGGGGCTTCCCACATCCTGAGTAGGAGCCGTTCCAAAATAGGGGGAACCAGCACCATGAGAGCCTCCTTAGGAGAGGAATTATACTGGAGGATCTCAAGGTCTTCTGCCTGAGATTCCTCCTCCAATTCCACTGCAATAGCCAAGGCCTTTGACATGTCCAGGACAAAGTCCAGGAAGAAGAGGTCCTCAGGCAAGGACTGACGGCGCTCCTGTAGAGGAGAAGGGTACAAGGTAGCATTGCGGTGCTGAATGGTCTCAGGGGGATTCATCCTCTGTTTCTTATTTGGAATCAGACTCTGAGAGGAGCTCGAATCACCAATGGGCACTACGCCAATGCACAATTGGGGTAGCTGGGAGACAAGGCACTCAGCACTCAGAACCCAAAATGCTCAGTGGGGAGGAATGGTGAGAAGACTGGGAACGGGATCAAGCTCTAGCATCAGAACTCTACCTGAACCGCTCCCACACTGGCTGCATCTCCACCAGTGATACCCCCATGGTAGAAGGACTGGTGGCTGCACCCGAGGAACTGGAGGAGGCTTGGATTGATCCAGTGCGCTGTTGGAGGAAAGCTGTAAGGCTGCGCTCCAAGGAAGTCATCCTGGCCTCAAGAACTGAGGGCTCTGCAGTCATCAACGCACTTCCCAATGGTCATGGGTCTGACGCCAGTTCTCTCAGTGGGGACTCACTGATAATGGTGGCCTCTGTGGGCTTTGTGCAGCCCTCTGAGGAAGAAGGAGTTTCCTCCTGTCAGGGCAGCTTCGAGGGCCACTCCTGGCCATCACCCTCGGCATTGCATCGAGGACTGCAGTGCCAGTGATCATGGATCTTACCCCCAGTACCAGCACTGGCCTTTGACTTTGATTCAGATGAAGCCTGGTCCTTCTGGGGGTCAGTCTTCTGTGGATGATCCCTGGTCTGATGCTCCATGAACCTGGAGCACAAAGCGGGTATGGTCACCACACGAGGCCAGTGACTCCACAGCAGCCCTCAGGGGTGTCAATTCCATGGTTGAAACTGGTGCCAAAGACGAGGCCTTGAGGCCAAACAGTGCCTCATACTGCCTTTCACAATTCTTCTAACCCTTGCTCATCATCTGGAGACAGAGTGGGTAAGTGGTTGTTGTGGTCAGCCCTGAAGCACTGAAGACAGCAGTTGTGCTGGTCCATTATGGACATGGTGTAGGCACAACTGCTGTACTTTTTAAAACCGCTGACTGAGGACATAACAAGAAAAAAGGATTCCTGTGAGATCAAACTCCAAGGTCCTCGTCAGGGAAGGGTGTGAGAAAAAACCTGCACACTGAGTGAAAAAAAAAGGAGGGAACCCGAGAAAAACGCGACGCAGAGGAAGCGACAATTCCGGCTATGGGAAGGTAACAGTATGTGACCGAGGAAGAATAGCACAGAAAAAACAAAAAAGAAGGGAAAGAAATGCCACGTTTTTCATGAGGAACAGATGAGCATTTGATGGACTCTGCGGAAAAAAGATGACTGAGGTAAGATGGCTTCAAGGACTCCGTATTATCCTAATTCTCCTCCTACCTCTCCCATCGCTCATTCAGTGTATGCTCTGGTGGCTTCTCCTCCTCCCCTACCCTGCTCCATGTAGGTGTACCCCAGGGATCTGTCTTGGGTCTCCTCCTTTTCTCTCTCTATACCCAAGGTCTTGGCGTGCTTATCTCCTCCCATGGCTTTCAATACCATCTCTATGCCGATGACTCCCAAATCTACCTCTCTACACCTAATATTTCTCTGACAACCCAGTCCAAGATCTCTGCCTGTCTTTCGGACATCGCTGCCTGGATGTCTCATCGCCAATTGAATCTGAACATGGCCAAGACTGAACTCCTTGTCTTTCCACCCAATTCCTCCCCCCCACTTCCCCCTCTCTCAGTCCATGTGGATGGATCTACTATCCTTCCTGTTCCCTCAGCCCGCAATCTAGGGGTTATCTTTGACACCTCTCTCTCCTTCTCCGCTCATATCCAGCTTGTAGCTAAGATCTGCCGCTTCTTTCTCTACAACATCATATCCATAGCCCCTCAGATAGTAGACTAAGAAGAAGGAGGAATCTCAATACAGTGCAAGTACCAGATACAATAAGAAAGACAAAGCAAATAACAAGCAACAGCGCTTTCACCTATGTAGCACCTACACTATGGAACAACCTCCCTGATCAACTAAGAGAGACAAAAGATCTCCAAAAGTTTAGAAAGGAACTAAAAACACACTTATTCACCCACCATTACTGCCAATTCTCAGATCTGGCCTCCCACCCCCCATAGCTCATTCTGCCAATCTGCCAAAAATACTCACTCACTTAATAATATTATCCAAAGCAGATTTTATGTCACAGGTTGTAAATATCACAGTTCTGTAAATAATCAAGATTTTTTGTTATAATTCTGTAAATAATTAACTGTCTAAATAATCAAAGGTTCCTGTTATGAGCTATATATGATTACTTTTGTTTATACTGTTCCTTGTACATGGTTACAATGTTGCATAATGTTCCATGTATTTGTTCACCATTGTTCTATGTAAACCGCCACTGATCTTGGGAAGGGGCAGTATATAAAAGATTTCAAATAAATAAATAAATAAATAAACATCAGCAAAATCCGCCCCTTCCTCTCTGAACACACTACCAAAACACTTATCCACTCCTTAATCTCCTCTCGCCTCAATTACTGCAACCTACTCCTCGCTGGTCTCCCCGTGAGCCACCTCCTCCCCCTTCAATCCATAGAAAATCACGCTGCTTGACTAATCTGCCAGCCTCGCCATGCCCACATTACTCCTCTTCTCAAGTCGCTTCACTGGCTCCCTGTCCAATTCCGCATCCAATTCAAGCTTCTCCTACTGACCTATAAATGCATTTACTCTATGGCCCCTCAATACCTCTCATCTCTTATCTCTTCCTACGTCCCCTCTCGAAATTTGCGCTCCACTAACAAATTACTTCTATCAATGCCTTTCACCCGCACTGCGAACTCCCGACTGCGCTCCTTTCACCTCACTGCACCATACGCCTGAAACAGCCTACCTGCGTCTATGCGCCAGGCATCCTCCCTGGTCCTCTTCAAATCCAGGTTGAAGGCCCACCTCTTCACCATTGTATTCAGATCCTGACTTCCATCCTCATCTTACCATAACCCCCGTCAACGTTTATGACCAAACTATAGTCCAAACTGTACCACACCGTACCTTCCGCAGACCTGACTAATGCTTTGTACTGTTCTAACTAGATTGTAAGCTCCGATGAGCATGACTGTGACGGGCAGGGACTGTCTTTTGTATGCTGGCTACCTCTTGTAGGTTAGCTGTACAGCGCGTCATGAGTGGCGCTTTATAAGTGCTAAATAGTAGTAGTAGTAGTAGTAGTAGATGGCACTCTTGGGTGGGAAGGTGACCACGCATGTGTGGTAGAATTCCCAAAGGCTTTCCATGAAAGCTAGGGAGAGGTTACTGCATGGGCACCATCGGTGGTAACGTCACCCATATGTGAGGACTGACTTCCTGCTTATTCCTGGAGAATTCCATTTACGTATATCTTGACCTGAGGTCAACTGCATCCGGGAGTTTTAAACTGATTATAAAGATTAGTAGTGAGGAGTAGCCTAGTGGTTGAACAACCTCCTACTCAAGAGCCCAGGATTTGATTCTCACTGGCACACCTTGTGAACTTAGGCAAGTCACTTTACCCTCCACTGCCTTGGAAGAAAAGGTCCGACGCCCTACTTCCAGTCATATCTTGCCAAGAAAACCCAAGAGGAGTTTTTTGGATTTGTGATGTTTTGAGCATTGCTATGGGGGCAGTTTTGGCATGCCCACATTTCCGGCTCAAATGGTTCTGAGATCTTTTTCTCCTCATGATTATTAATATCCATTTTTTCTTGGGGTTTGGAAAGCCCTCAATATTTTAATGGAGTGAGTTCTCATTATTTGCAGTGAAGAAAACCCAGGGGGCTGCTGGGTTGCCAGGTGTCAGCATTGACTTGATGGCACTTAAAAAAAATGAAAAACTACTAGAAAAAGCTATAGCAGCCCTCTGTGCAACAAAGACATCTTTATTCTGTACCAATATAACCCCCACATAAAACTCCAATTAAAAGCATTGATAGCATCATCCAATCAATGTGGGAGTGAGGTCTGGGGACTCTCATTAACTCAAAGTTATACAGAATGGAAGAGAATCTCTGCAGAAACTCTAAACATATACCCAATCCCAGCAAGGGACGCAGAGCAGGAATAGGCCACGTCCCTTTGCTACTCACAACAAAGACACAAACTCCCCCCACCACTGTGAGGTTGGGAAAAACCATGAAAAAACTGTGCTGCTGAAACCATCACCCAGAACTCAGAGAGCTACAACCTGGCCTATGAAAGCTGGACTCAGAGCCAGGGCGAGGGTGTTAGGGGCCCTCGGCAAACCTTCTCGGTTTTCAGGTCTCTAGCCCCTATCGCCCGAGATTATGATAATGAAGTTCTACAGTCATGATCACCCCAACACTGTAATGGGACTTAAAGAAGATGATATTCAGAAGCCACTTGTGGGTACACGTGAGTGCTAATAAGTGATTTTTTCTTTTACTTGTTTAAAGTTCTCCACATTTTTTCAGCCAATTCACCTAAATGGATAAAGCAGCTGAAGTGTGCATAACCTTTCATGGATATTTAGTTATGCACCGTGTGGCCGGTTGAATATGTATACATATATATATATATATATAGGGGTGTGTGTGTGTATATATATACTGTATATATACATAAAATGAGAGCAGTTTCCAAAGGCCATTTACCCGGATAGATGAACTATTTAACTACCTGGGGAAAGCTGCTATCGGCATCTGTTGTTTTGCTTTGACTGGAAATGCTATTTGCTGCACTTGAGAAGCTACCACGCTAGGTCATAGCCTAGTTTACCTAATGGTGAAGGCAGCCCTAGTTGGACATAGAAACTGCATGCTCGGGGAATACCTGACCTCAAACACACGTGAAAAGCACAGGCAGGCCTTCAGCAATTATAGAAGTATGCAGATAGAAACCCCAAGAAGCTGGACTCCGCCTGCGGCCCAGTGCTGGAGAAGCACAAACAGAAATGCATTGCAGTGTGCGAAATCCGAAGATATCAGGGCCACACGTGTCCTAGCAGAGTCAATAAAAAGAATGTGCAAGAAGCACTGCATGATCCTGCAGGAAAGAGCAACAGCAGCAAAATATATTGCATCCTTCCAGCAGGCAGGAAACGCAGCCTGACCAGGGGCAATGCGGCCAGCAGCAGAAACTGTGAATCGTCCTCTTGTTAATCCGGAATTTACTTTACTTTCCTTACTTTGTAAAATAACCGCTTTCCAGTTTTTACTGTAATTACTTTAATCTATTATTTTGGCAACACATATAAAACTGTCATGGCAATAAAAATGATCTCGGAGCATCTTTTGCATTTCATTGTCTTCCCTTTCTGACTCCTCTCTGGCAGCGGCACATGCTACAGCCCTGCTCTTGCACTGCCGCTGCGGCTCCGCAGGTGATTTCTCAGCCAGGCTGGAAATTTCCTGTGCTGCTGAGGTTGCGCAACATTAAAGTACGTAATGCAATGTGTGATCCACTGGAAATGAGGAAGAAAAATATTACCTGCTATTTATGGAACACAAAACAGTGGCGACAAGACTGTAAGTCACAGCACAGGGAGGTTAAGGAACATGCCAAGGAAAACACAGGACCCATGCAATGAACGTTGTTCCCACAGACACAGAAAGTAAACCTGGTGCACACTGGGAGGCAGAGGAGTGCTGGACGGAGGAAGGACGGGGCTTCTCCAAGCGCACTGCTCTGTGCTCTATAACCTTTAGACAAGGTCCACACTGGGAGGCAGAGGAGTGCTGGACGGAGGAAGGACGGGGCTTCTCCAAGCGCACTGCTCTGTCCTCTATAACCCTTAGACAAGGTCCACACTGGGAGGCAGGGGAGTGCTGGACGGAGGAAGGACGAGGCTTCTCCAAGCGCACTGCTCTGTCCTCTATAACCTTTAGACAAGGTCCACACTGGGAGGCAGAGGAGTGCTGGACAGAGGAAGGACGGGACTTCTCCAAACGCACTGCTCTGTGCTCTATAACCTTTAGACAAGGTCCACACTGGGAGGCAGGGGAGTGCTGGACGGAGGAAGGACGAGGCTTCTCCAAGCGCACTGCTCTATCCTCTATAACCCTTAGACAAGGTTCACACTGGGAGGCAGAGGAGTGCTGGACAGAGGAAGGACGAGGCTTCTCCAAGCGCACTGCTCTGTGCTCTATAACCTTTAGAGAAGGTCCACACTGGGAGGCAGGGGAGTGCTGGATGGAGGAAGGACGGGGCTTCTCCAAGCGCACTGCTCTGTGCTCTATAACCTTTAGACAAGGTCCACACTGGGAGGCAGAGGAGTGCTGGATGGAGGAAGGACGGGGCTTCTCCAAACGCACTGCTCTGTGCTCTATAACCTTTAGACAAGGTCCACACTGGGAGGCAGAGGAGTGCTGGATGGAGGAAGGACGGGGCTTCTCCAAGCGCACTGCTCTGTGCTCTATAACCTTTAGACAAGGTCCACACTGGGAGGCAGGGGAGTGCTGGATGGAGGAAGGACGAGGCTTCTCCAAGCGCACTGCTCTGTCCTCTATAACCTTTAGACAAGGTCCACACTGGGAGGCAGAGGAGTGCTGGATGGAGGAAGGACGGGGCTTCTCCAAGCGCACTGCTCTGTGCTCTATAACCTTTAGACAAGGTCCACACTGGGAGGCAGGGGAGTGCTGGATGGAGGAAGGACGGGGTTTCTCCAAGCGCACTGGTCTGTGCTCTATAACCTTTAGACAAGGTCCACACTGGGAGGCAGGGGAGTGCTGGATGGAGGAAGGACGGGGCTTCTCCAAGCGCACTGCTCTGTGTTCTATGACCTTTAGTCAAGGTCCACACTGGGAGGCAGAGCAGTGCTGGACGGAGGAAGGACGGGGCTTCTCCAAGCGCACTGCTCTGTGCCCTGTAACCTTTAGACAAGGTCCACACTGGGAGGCAGAGGAGTGCTGGATGGAGGAAGGACGAGGCTTCTTCAAGCGCACTGCTCTGTGCTCTATAACCTTTAGACAAGGTCCACACTGGGAGGCAGAGGAGTGCTGGACGGAGGAAGGACGAGGCTTCTCCAAGCGCACTGCTCTGTGCTCTATAACCTTTAGACAAGGTCCACACTGGGAGGCAGAGGAGTGCTGGACGGAGGAAGGACGAGGCTTCTCCAAGCGCACTGCTCTGTGCTCTATAACCTTTAGACAAGGTCCACATTGGGAGGCAGAGGAGTGCTGGATGGAGGAAGGACGGGGCTTCTCCAAGCGCACTGCTCTGTCCTCTATAATATTTAGACAAGGGCTTTTATCTGCCTGTATCTGCTTCTCGCTGCATTTTTCCCTGCAAGGGACCTTGTGAAATGACAGTAGGGCAAGGCTTGATTAGAGAGCAGAGTAGCCCTTCTCCGTTCTTCTGTTCTGGCGTTACTATCTCCCCTCCTCCTCCCTATAAAAACAGGAGCAGAGGAGAGGGGAAACAGGAAGGAAAGGGCTGATTAGGGAGGAAAGTTGGTTTGCTTTGCTCCTTCTCCTTCCACTGCTTCCATGCAAGCGTCTGAGAAGAAGGGTGCAGAAGAAAGCAGAGGGTCGTGGCGCACAGGGTTGCAGTTAGACATGCAGGAGCCCCAAAGCCCACCTGTGAGCTATGCCTTCTTCAGCTCGAAGCAGACTTGGGGCCCCCTTTGACATGGGGTCCAGGGCAATTGCCTTGTTTACCATCCCCTAATGCTGGCTCTGCCTGTCTTCCCACGCCAGAGGAGAGAAACAGAAGCTCATGTGGCCTCTGCCCTCTGCTTCACCCTTTTGTAATTTCTCTCCCTCCATCTTCCACTCCTCACACACTATACTCCAAATGAGGTCGCACCAAAGACTTATACAGAGGCATTATCACCTCCTTTTTTCTGCTAGCCATTCCTCTCCGTATGCACCCAAGCATCCTTCTAGCTTTTGCCGTCGCCTTTTCTACCTGTTTAGCTACTTTAAGATCATCAGACACAACCACGCCTAGGTCCCGCTCTTCTTTAGTGGACAAAAGTACTTCACCCCCTATACTATACTGCTCCCTTGGATTGCTGCAGCCCAAATGCATGACCTTACATTTTTTAACATTAAATCCCAGCTGTCAAATTCTAGACCATTCTTCAAGCTTAGCCAGATCCCTCCTCATGTTATCTACACCTTCCTGGGTGTCTACTCTATTGCAGATTTTGGTATCATCTGGAAAGAGTCAAACCTTACCTGACAGCCCTTCCGCTATATCACTAACAAAGATGTTAAAAAGAATCGGACCAAGGACAGATCTCTGCGACAGACCACTGGTAACATCCTTTAGGAGCACAGGGTCCAAAGAAAGCTTTAACATGTTAGATACCTACTGCAAATCCTGGGCATTAACAGTAAACATGGAGAATAGATGTTCACTGGAAACACTGATTGGAGGGCAGGACAGGAAATTCTGTGGCCTTGGCCTCTACGGGCCCTACTATTATTACTACTACTAATCATTTGTATAGCGCTATGAGGCTGTAGAGAGACATGTAGGAGACTGTCCCTGCCCATCAGAGCTTACAGTCTAGTGAAGACTGACCACACAACAGCTGGGGACCAGGATATGTCTAGGGGAATGGTAAGGAAACACATAGGAGACTGAACAGACCAGGATGCAAAAGCAACCTCAAAGAGGTGAGTTTTCAGCCTGGATTTGAACAGGGCCGGAGATGGAGTCGACATACCGGCGGGCTACTTATTTCCAGGCATAAGGAGCAGCACGATGGAAAGATTGAAATCTGGACTTGGCAGTGGAAGGGAAGGGCACAGCTAGAAGGGATCTGCCAGAAGAGCGGAGCTCCCGAGGAGGGGCGTAGAGAGAGAGAAGAGAGGAAAGGTAGTGAGGAACCGCAGAATGAGTGCACTTATAAGTATCCTGTCACTCAAATGTGTGCAAGGGTCTCACTTGTGGCAAAGTGCTCTCTGCTGCTTATCACTGCAGCTGGGGCTTCTGTCAGCAAAACTGTTCTCCAGAGGACTGGCGCATAAAGATGGGGAAGCCAAGATGATGGTACTCGCGCTGCACTTCCCCCTGCTGCATCACTGCCATCCCTCGGCCTCTGGTGCTCCCTTTCCTACACCTGAAGCACTGGCTGCGCCACACAGTGATAGTTCCTTTCACCTGTGCGTCACGGAGAAGAGCTGGCCCTTTAACTTCGCTTGGAGAAAATTCACTATCAGGATGAGAAGGCTCTCGGCAGCCCTTCTGGAGCTCAGTTCCCCCAAGGCATCCTTGAAGGCCTTCACAACATCTAGGACCTGAGTCATACTTGTCTCTGGGACCCCAAGGGACTGTCACTACCAATATTAGTCTCCAATGGCATCCAATGCAGAGCTGCCCACTGCTCCACTAACCACTCGGGTGCCAAGATCTGGAGTAAACTGGTTCTCAGGTGCCCCCTGCTGCCTTCTTCTTACTCACCTCATGCTCACTCTTCACATATACACTAGGACTTCACTCATATGTATTTTTAATCATTTCCTTAAGAAAACTTTAGCTCTCCATTGCTCTGTTTGTCTGTCTTAGTGGATTCTCAGCTCTGTGGAGCACAGACTGTCTTTTATGTGTATTTGTACAGCACTACTTATGCCTTGTAGCACTATATAAGTGACCTGGAAGCCCTAATGGTGGAAATGGACTTGGACATTGTGGCCATTACAGAAACATGGTTTAACGAGTCGCATGAATGGGATATAGCCATAGCTGGCTGTAATCTACTTAGAAGAGATAGAGAGGGTAGAAAAGGTGGAGGAGTAGCCCTGTATGTCTAAAGCAATATTAAAGGTGCTGAAATACAGGGGGCATGGGGAAAAGAAGAAGCGCTGTGGATTGTGTTGGAAAAAGGAGATGGCACTGTCATCCATACTGGTGTGGTTTTTAGGCCTCCAACTCAAACTGAAGAAATGAATAGCGAATTGATTATTGATATTGTAAAGGTAGCCATGAAGGGGGAAGTGATTATACTGGGGGACTTTAATGTACCTGATGTGGATTGGAGTATTCCTTCTGCAAAATAGCCCATGTTCCCTGTAAAATAGTTATCTCCAAGTTATAATGCCCTGTTCAATGTAATTTCAGTTTGTTCAATGTAAACCGCACTGATGCAGAATAGCGCGGTATATAAGAGAATGTAAATAAATAAATAAAGTAAAAAAATTGCGGATGCTTTCCAAGATGCGTAACTTAAACAAATGGTGATGGAACCGACCAGGGAAAGTTCAATGCTGGATTTAGTTCTCACCAACAGTGACAGCATGTCAAATATCTGGGGGTGCCCATGTGAGCAGCAGTGATCATCACATGTTCTGGTTTGAGATAAAAGCTAAGCTGCATTCCAATCACAGCAAGCTCAAAGTCCTAAACTTCAGAAACACTGACTTCAGTAAAATGGCCAAGTACCTGAAGGAGGAGTTGGCAGGGTGGGAGGGGATAAGGGAAGTGGAATTGCAATGGGCTAAACTAAAGGTGGCAATAAAAGGGGCAACAGATACGTATGTAATGAAATCAAATAAAAACAAGAGGAGAAGGAAACCTATTTGGTTCTCCAAAGAAGTGGCTGCTCAAATAAAGGCAAAAACCCACAGCTTTCACAAAATTCAGAAGCTCACAAACAGAGGAACACAGAAAAGAATACAGCATAAAACTAAAAGACACAAAGAGAAATAACGATAGCAAAATCAAAGGCAGAAGAAAAGATGGCTAAAGATATGAAATGTGGCAGCAAAACTTTCTTCAGGTATATTCGGAAGAGGAGGAAAATCAGAGTTGGAACTGCAGGACTCAGAAGTGCTGGGAATTGACTCGTGGAAAGTGACATTGAAAAAGCAAAAATGCTAAACAAATACTTCTGCTCTGTTTTTACTAAAGAAAATCCTGGAGAAGGACCATCTGTGACTCCCAAATATAAAAATGGGAATGGAGTAGATACCACACCATTCACTGAAGATGATGTGTTAAAACAGCTTGCAAAACTGAAAGTGGACAAGGCCATGGGATCGGATGGGATACATCCCAGGATACTAAAAGAGCTCAGAGAAGTTCTTGCAGGGCTGATAACGGATGTTTTTAACAGATCCTTGGAGACAGGAGAAGTTCCTCAGGACTGGAGAAGGGCTGATGTTGTACCTTGTCAGCATATATCAGGATGACATTATGCCTAGCATAGGTGTCACATCTTTTCCCAGACCTTGGATTGCAAGCAGCTTTGACCCTCTGGTGATGTCAGTCTCCAGACTTAATGAGCAAAGGGGCATGTTTACTAAACATTCCTAACGTGCGGGGCCGTGCTAGTGTGCCTGTGCCATATAAGGAGTGGGCGGTTCAGGCAGAAAATAGAAAAAAAACGGTAGTAAGCAACCGGACGTGTGTGCGTCGCGCTAATGTGCGGGGGTCGACATTAGCGCGTGGAAAGGCAAAGTGGCACGCTGCTGAGTATACAAAACAACAGAGCCGTGGTACAACGGTGAAGACACTGACCAATGGTGCAGGGGCCATGGGTTCAATCCCCCAGTGTGCGCAACGACAAAGGTCAGCTGAGGCAGTAATTGTAATGATTAACATTGTTTTAGGAGGCAAATTAATTTGGAACGGCATAAGGCGGCGCACAGTTATTTTTGGGCGGCAGAAGGCGGCGCACAGTGCTTTTTGGGCGGCATAAGGCGGCGCACAGTTATTTTTGGGCAGCAGAAGGCGGCGCACTGGTCCCCTTGGGCGGCAGAAGGCGGCGCGCTGATAGGCACAAGGCGGCGCGCTGATGCACAAGCACAGGAACAGAGCCACAGCACAATGGTTAAAACACTGACCAATGGTGCAGGGATCAGGGGTTCAACACCTCACAATGCCCAGTGAAAAATGCCTGCTGAGGAAGTATGTATTATGTTGTGGAGTGCTGTAGGAGGCTGTATAATTTTATTTTGTTATCACTACTAGCAAACGCACTCTCCCAGCATGTTAACATACGGCGGCCCATAAGGCACATGTTACAGTGCACTGTTCGCCAAGGCACCCTTGAATGACCCCTATAGGGCAGCATGTATGTTGCGACACAGGATAATGTATAGTGCACCCTATAGGGATGGCAACCATAAGGTGGCCTACAGGGCGCCCTATGAAGCACCCTCAGAGGCACCTAATGGGTATAGTAAGCTGAGGGTGGTCTTGCCGGCATAGACATATGTACAGTAAATAAAAATAAAGCTGTGGACAGCCCTACCAAAGGGCCCCACTGGGGGTTTGAACCCATGACCTCTGGCTGCACAGGCAGTGATGTAACCATTGCGCTACAGCTCCATAGCTGTAAGCAGGCCCCTGGCTGGCTGCAGATAGCCTACACGTCACCTCACAGACAGTCTGCTGGTGTCAACAGGATAGGGTTAGGCCACCCGTACCCATGATGCACTGCACATGCAAATTAGCTGTCCGCAGATGGACACAAGATGGGGAATGCACCCCCACAGCACCTCGGCCCTGTTGGGGGAAGTGACCGGGTGCACCCACACAGCACCTTGGCCTAATAGGGGGCACTGACCGGGTGTTTTACTGGCACAGAGTAGCCACACACCGTTACATCGTGCGGGTACTGTGCTCACCCTGAGTGTGCAATGAGGTGGCCAGGACCAGGTCAACAACACCTGCCATGGCTGCTGGAGGCCAAGCGGGCGTTCCAAAGCAGTGTTAATGTGTAAGATAGCTAGTTTCTGCACAAACACCATGGATATCCCTGTCTGCCGCCATCAGGCACCCCCCCCCAGTGGCAAACATGGTCCCCATCAAGGGATCCACACTCTACCTCCCTGCAAAGGTGGCAGTAGAGGGCAACATCAACCCCAGTCCTGCTGAGGAACACCACCACCCCCCCCCCACCCCCCCCAGGCAGGCAGCTCCATACACAGCCATAACACAATAGCAGACAGACATAAGCCCAGGGTATGGTAAGCTGCACTCCACCACCAGATATTCCCCTGCAGCAAGCCAACAGCCACTGCACCCTGCAAGCCATTATAGCAAGACATTTACCAGCTACAAACAGTCTGCTGGTTAGTCCATAGTGCATGTTCCCAATGGAGATGCATGCACCCAGAACTGGGCTGTCTGCATACACAGCAAGCAGATAGATCAGTGACTGGGCCCCAAAGAGAAACCCATATCTATCACATGAGAGAACTACTATACAGCACTATGGGGGGGCCTAGCCATGCTGTGGTCACTGCACAGTCAGGGTGAGCATGATCCCCCAGAAGGACATGCTTTGGCCACCCTGTCTGTGTAGGTGGTGGCCGGACACTACAATATCCCAGCCAATGTCCCTGCCAGGGCCCTATGCCCAGTGCAGATGCATCCTGGCCACGCCACCCTGCCCTGGCTATACCCATGGTACCTTGCACCTCATTATGCACATTGACTGGCCAATACTGGCAACAGTGCTGGCAGTGCGGGCTGTTGAAGGGGCTTGCAGCCAACACCCACTGTATAGACAGACACACACTTCCACACCTCTGCCATCATGGTGCTACGATTGAGGGGGTAAGTAGCCTTGCCCACCAAACCGGTCCTGAGCACGGCAAGGCATGGATATGGTACGCATTACAGCTGGTGGTCACTCCCCAGGGTGGTAAGCACCGTCAGAGGCCAGGCCTGGAGCATGCCCCGCAAACACCTAACAGATTGTTTGGATGGGGTCAACTAGCAGTATGTACGTAACGTATGGATAACTGCCTGCCTGTGCTCCTAGCAAACGTCTCCGAGCTGTGTACCGTATACCTCAGGTGTAGGGTGACATTGGTAAGTTATGCAAGTGCTCGTTTTGGGTGCTGCATGCACGGTCCAATGTTCTGCCTTTCCAGGAGACATTGGCCAATGGGGCCTGTGGGTGTGGGTGTGTCTGCCCTTGATGGCTGCTGCTTTACGGCACAGATTCCCAACTCCAGTCCAGGTTTGCATCACACTGTTCGGGTTTTCCTGCTATCCCTCATGAATATGCATGGGCTACATCTACATGCCATGGGGGTGGTGCATAGATATACAGCACAGGCATTTGTATGAGTGTCAGCATGGAACTTGACTGGTGTGTGGCCCACCAGGACTGCATTTGGGTGATTCTGCTCTAGGTACTGCCCCTGTTCATGGTGTCTGTGCTCAGTGGGGTAAAAGATAGATGTCTTACCATTGCATATGTCCCCGCCATGAAAGGTGTGTCCTTACTATCACTGTTTAGTTGTGGGAAAAATATGTGGGCAGGATTGGCAGTAGCCCCAGCTGGGCTTTGAACCTGTGACCTTCTGTTTTTGTATGCACTGTCTGTGTGCACTGCACCACTGTGTAGCCACAGATTGGTTGGATTCCCTGGACTGTCCATGACTGTGGATCCGGCAGGACCTGTCTGTTGCAGTGGACTGTGCCAGCCTGCACATGGCTAGGCCTCTGTCTTCTGTGGTTAGCAGCCACTGCCCCCTGCACCACATGTACTTGTCCGCCAACATGCTGGCATGAACTTCTCTCAGAAAAAGCAGTTGACCTGATTGCAATGTGGCAGTATGGGACTGCATTTGGGGGACTTGGCTGTAGGTAATGCCCATTGTTGTGGTGTGTGTGCGGTGTTGGGTAAAATATGGGTGTTTTTCCCCATGCATACAGGGGTGTCTGCGCTATCTTTATTTAGTGGTGGGTAAAATATAGGGACTGGGCTGGCAGGTGCCCCAGCTGGGTTTTGAACCTCTGCCCTCTGGTCCTAGAGGTAATGACTCTGTCCGCTGTACCACACTTTGGCCACAGAGACAGTGCAGCCCCTGGAGGCAGTAAGCCTGGCAGGATGGAGTCACAAACCCTGCTCTACGCAATTCTACTGTGGGCATATGCACCCTGTCTGGTGACAAACGTGCACATAAACCCCGGAAATGACCACGGGAAATGTGGGACAAAATATCACCACGCTGGGCAACAGTGATATTAATGGGCAACCATAGCAAACACTCCCAGGAAAGCTCCAAAACGTGGAAATGTTTTTTGGAAGAGTCTCCTCTCAGTAGACCCTTCCAAAATTCATTTCTTTTTTCTGGAGCTTTGCTGGGTGTGATTTCTGTATTTGCCCATCACTATAACTGTTCCCCAGCTGAATTACTATTTTTAATAGTTCTGTTGTGGTCATTTTCTATTTTTTATTTCACTTTTGTGCTGTGCACATGTATCACACTGCTCACGTTTTGCTGGTTTCCCCGGTTTTCCTGTACATTGCTGACGGAAATGGTTTCTCTTCCCTTTAAATGCTTTTTACATGCATATTCGGGCCCGATACTGTGCGGGGAGCCTCTCCCCTCCCACTCTCCACCCATTGACCCCGTCCCTCCGCCCCTCCGGAGCCTTCCTCCGCCCTCCTTTCGCCGTTCCACGCCTCTATCGGACATTTGCGGGCCCGCACTTGTACGGGGCCCGTTAGTGAGCCGCGTACCTGTGCGGGGGTGACACGCACGTGTGCGGGGCGTTTAAACGCGTTTCTGCGTGTTTCAGTGCCGCGTTGCCGTGCGCTATTTTGCGGCGCGCTATTTTGCGGATTTTAGTAAACATGCCCCATAGTTTACCTGATGAGATTAGCTCTGACCCCCTGGTGATGTCAGTCTCTAGACTTAATGAGCATAGTTTAACTGATTAGTGTGTAAGACAACAACCCCTCCTTACTAATCAGGAGAGATCAGATCAAACAGACCAAATTATGACAAAAAGGGAGGTGCTCGAGAATTTCACTATAAAATACAGAGGACAAAAATATCTTGCTCTCTTCCAATTTCATCGGACACTCCTTACACCTGCTTCTTACCCCCCACCCTTCTTTCTCTTATTTATTTACATTCTCTTATATACTGTGCTATTCTGCATCAGTGCAGTTTACATTGAGCAAACTGAAATTACATTGAACAGGGCATTATAACTTGGAGATAACTATTTTACAGGGAACATGGGCTATGGAGGGTTAAGTGGCTTGCCCAAGACCACAAGGAGCACTTGTGGGACTAGAAACCCCTGTTCTTCTGGCCCAAGGTTGCTGTCCTCTAGTGGGATTTGAACCCCTGACCTTCTGGCCTGAAGTACCTTGCCCCAACCACTAGGCCACTCCTCCACTCTTCTCTTCCTATTCTTTGGACACCCACTTCTGACCCCACCCTTCTCTCTCTCTCTCTCTCTTCCTATTCTCTCTCACACACAGACAGACACACAGACACGCAGATTCATTGAAGTACACTGAAGCAGCTTTATAACAGCTTTTTACATCTGTTCTGTAAATAAGCCTATTTCTATATAAAAACCTTTTTCCAAGCCACACCTGTTTGGTTGTCTTATTATGGTACTAACCCTACTGTCTCTGTGAAATGAACCCAGGACCAAACGGAGCGTCACCGAAAGTAGAGAGCGGCGAAAGATTACACCACCTTCTCATTAAATCAAAGCGGTTTACATTATAACACACACATTTACAAGGAACTTATGAAACTCACATTTACAAATAACTTATTATGAGGCTCAGTAGGGAGGGTGACATGTGAGAGATGCACTGAGGCATAACTTATTTACTGAGAACATATATACATAAAGTATTTGTTGGACTTCAACTGTTCAAGAGTTTGGTGGGTTCATTGAATTGGTCAGCAAAGAGGAAGGTCTTTAGTTGTCTTCTGAAGTCCTTCATGTCAGTGGTGGACGTCAATTTCCCAGGGAGAGTGTTCCAGATAATAGTTGCAGCAAGCGAGAATGCTCTCCTTGTGGTTGATTCTCTTGCTCTTTTGTATGCAGAGGGTATAGGAATGGTGTCTATCGTGCTCTGTCTCTTATACAGTGACAGAATTCAAAATGGCATGGGACAGACACAGTGGATCCCTTTATAGCAAGAGGATAAAATCAAAATAAACTTAACTATCTCTTATATCTCTACAAATAGGGGTGCCCTACACAGAGCAGTGGGTACCCCCCTAAACAACGGCATGGGGAGGGGTGACCTGCACGGAGCGGCAGGTGCACCTACACTTGCCACCTTGCTGGGCAGACTGAATGGACCATACTGATCTTTATCTGCCGTCATATAGAGAAAAAGGCTTTATCTGCCGGCGAAGAGAAAAAGGCATCAGTGGAACAGCCCTCGAGTGGTGCAGATCTTACCTGTCTGGAAGATGGCAATATGTTCGAGCAGACGGGTCCACATCCGAACCATTCCTACAAAGTCAAGGAGTGCCTCAAGGATCCTCCTTATCATCACTGATGTTCAATATCTATATTCAACCCATCTGTAACATCATTAGATCGTTCAATGTGAGTTGCATGATATACGCTGACGATGTGCTGTTATACATGCCAATATCCCTGGATTGCCCAGACCTTACCCCTCTGACTAAGTGCTTCAACACCATATCTGAATGGCTCCTATCACAAAATCTGGTCCTGTTCATCTCGAGAAATCCCAAGTTCACACCACCCAGCTATTTAAAAGTAAATAATGCCGAGTTACAAGTAAAATCAGCTATACGTTACCTCGGGGTGACATTGGACCAGAACCTCGACATGAAGCAACACATATCTAATACTGTAAGAGCGATCTACTTCAAAATCAGATCCCTCAGACACTTACGTCCGTTACTTGAACCAGGTGATTTCCGCACCATTTACCAAGCCCTCATTATTCCTCATTTCGATTATTCAAACGCCATCCTACAAGGACTCCCCCGGGCCACCTTACATCCCCTGCAACTTGCTATGAACAGTGCAGCGCGGGTACTCTTTGGAGCCTCCAGAAGAGAACATATCACACCCCTCCTAAAGCAGCTGCACTGGCTTCCCATTCAAGCCAGGATCAGTTTTAAGATCTTGGTGATGACTTTCAAGGCCACCAAGGGGCTCTCCTCCTCTTCACTATCTGACCTCATACAACCACTTGCACCCAACAGGCTAAGGAGAACCGCAGAGTCCAATATGCTATCGATACCGAAAGATACGACAAACTGCACCAAAACAACATCTAACAGAGCCTTCAGACTCTGCACCCCAAGTCTCTGGAACTCCCTACCACCACATATCAGAGCAATCCCCAACTTGAGCCAGTTCAGGAAGGCTCTGAAACATTTTCTCTTTATCAAATATCTCACTGACTGCCCTGAACCCCAGCTACCCTAGAATAGTGCGTCCCCAAGTATGTACAACACCCAACAATATCCGCTCTCATTTCATCTGCATATGTATATAGTTTACCCTGTTCTCCAAGTTACATTTCCTGTTCAATGTAATGACCAGACATTTGTTTATTGTCAGATTTTGTTTGTTCTATGTAAACCGCGCTGATCACAAATAGTGCGGTATATAAAAAATGTAAATAAATAAATAAATATACTGTACTATGTTACTATATGTTACAAGTAGTAGTAACAGTAGTAGTCAGTAGATTCACAAGGCAAAAAAAAATCCATTTAGCATTTTACATAGAACTGCAGACCTTACAAACTTTGGGCCAATCAGGAAACAGGATGATCTTTCTACCTTGCTGCTGCTTATGCCTGGAACAAACTATCTGAGTCAGTACATCAGGCTTCATCTGTGGCCCTGCTCAAATTTAGCTTAAAAACCCATCTCTTTGAGACTGCTTTTGGATTCTGATTCTCTTAGTCTCCTCTTAACCTCCTATGTTTTTCCTTACCATTCGCCTAGATATAGTTCGATTCCCAGTAGTACTCCTTGTGGTCTTAGACATCTTCTGTTTAGCTTCTTATTCACCTATCTTGCTTTGTAAGAGGACCACGTCTGTGTTCACAGTGTCTAGGAATCTCCTGCACTTTAGTACATAGGAAAGGCCTCAATGAACCTTGAGCTCACTATTTATTTTATTTATTTATTTACATTTCTTATATACCGCACTATTTGCGATCAGCGCGGTTTACATAAAACAAACAGTATCCGACAATAAACAAGAGTCAGGTCATTACAATGAACAGGAGCAGTCAACTTGGATAACAGGGGAAACTATCTACATGTGTGGAACATTGAAATAGGTAACTGTATATATGTGAGATGGAGTTATTGTGTGTTGCTCATACATGGTGGCTGGGGTTCGGGGGAGGCTGTGAGGTATTTAATGAAGAGGAAGTGTTTTAAGGCCTTCCTGAACTGGCTCAAGTTGGGGATAGCTCTGATGTGTGGTGGTAGGGAGTTCCAGAGGCTTGGGGCACTCAGACTGAAGGCTCTATTTGAAGTTGATATGGTGCATCTTGTCATAGCTTTTGGTATTGCTAGCATGTTGGCTGCAGCGGTTCTTCTTATCCTGTTGGGTGTGGGTGGTTGTATGAGGTCACATAATGAAGAGGCGGATAACCCGTTGATGGCTTTGAATGTCATCACTAAGGTCTTGAAGCTAATCCTGGCTTGGATGGGGAGCCAGTGCAGCTGCATCAGGAGGGGGGTGACCTATTTGCATTTCCAGCGCTTTGAGATGCCCACTTTATTTCATTTTTAGGTGCATTTTGTTCAAGTGAGGGTCAGGTGCCATCATTTTTCAAGATGGCGGGGCAAAAGTGGAAGCACATGGACGGCGCTCCTATTCATTTCTAAAGGTACTGGGAGGGAGGGGTGTTCAGGGCCACTGTGCCACCAGGTTGACCTTTATTTGGCAGGGGTGGGGGGAATCGGTGCCACCAGAGCCAACAGATTTATTTTTTGGAGGGTGAGGAGTTCAGGGCTGCAGGGTCAACAGGTTGATTTTTAGTTGGGAGGGTTGGGGGGATCCTGGCCACTGGGCCACTGGTTGATTTTTAATTGGGAGGGAGGTGGGGGATCGGGGCCACTGGGCCACCAGGTTTATTTTTTGGGGGGTGGTGGGTTTGGGGCCACTGCGCCACCAGATTGATTTTTAGTTGGGTGAGGGGATCAGGGCCACTGGGCCACCAGGTTTATTTTTAGTTGGGTGGGGGTTGGTGGGATTGAGGCTACTGGGCCACCAGGGTTTTGCTTTCTGTCGAGGGCACCGACATCTGACAGTATTTTGATGGCATCTGGGGCTTTCCCTGACGCCTGGATCATTCTTGACATTTCTCCTCAGATGATCGAGGCATTGATGAAAGCTCCCGTTGCCAATCAAGATACTGTCATGGGGGTCATGCTAGATGTTTAAGTTACCTCAGACCAAGGCATAAAGATATTGGCGCTAAGGTTGGTTGTGAAATCCTGTACGCATTTATCTGCATTGGGTGCAGAAAGTATTTGCATACCAGTTTATTATGTGCAGCTCATTTGCCTATAATTTAAGTATATTTAAATACTCTTGGCATTAATTCTGTGCTCATTTTTCTATTGCTGTTTATGTGCATGTCCGTCTCTTTTCTGCATTTGATGGTAGCAGTAAGTGTGCTTAAAAGTGGTGTTATCTGTGCTTAAAGATCACGCTAGTCTTCTGCATTGACGTGATTGAGCTTGAACTTGGGAAATCTGAATAATTAAATCTAAAATCCACAGTCTTTAAACCTCTGCCTTTACATAGTTCATGAGGGTCATGAGTCAAATTTCCATGTGATTGGATTAGTCAAGTCAGCTTCTGCTATAAGAGAGAAAGCGGTTAGGAGGGTCTTGTTGCAGATCTGAGAGGAGTGCAGCCTTATCCAAAGCTTCTCTAATTCTCAGGACTTTATTAGTAAACTGAGAAGCAGGTTTATTGCCAGTAACAACGGACCTTTGCAGGGACTCTGCGTACGCCACAGAAGATGGAATAAGGGGACACTGGATTTGGCGCAGAAGTTCAATGTAGAGTAAGTTATATTCAGGTACAGTAGGTACTGTTTTAGTCCCAGAGGGCTTACAAGCCAAGTTTATACGTGAGGCAATGGAGGGTTAGGTGACTTGCCCAAGATATCAAGGGGCAGAGGTGGGATTTGAATCTGGCTTCCCCAGTGCTCCGGCCGCTCCTCTTCTCCAAGGCAGTGAGATTTGTCGGTTTTGCTTATTTTGTTGTATGGATCACGTCAGTGGTTGCAGCAGGGGCACCGAGTATTAGACAGAAAGACGCTTGTCTGTGCTGTGTGCCTGTGGGTGGCAAGCGGCCTCCAGTTTGGTCTTCCCACACACCCCTTTGTACAATAATATTATTAGCAGCCAGGCCTGGGAGCAGCTGTGTCAATAATTCAGGAGTTTGTTATTGTTGACAGGGAGCCCAAATCTGTAATATTGACTTCAGGAAAATGGCTGCGGGTGGAAGGCAAGATGGTTTACAGACGGCAGACCTCACCCTGAGCAGCTCAAAAATATGCCAAAAAATAACATTAAGATTGTAAATTCAAATATGCAGGAGGCAATGCTACAGGAGGCCAGGCAGTGCCTTATTTCAGTTCCTAAATACCAACAACAAAGTGCAGAGATACAAGACAATGTTTAAACGCCATTTACGCAGGTAAACACTGAAAACTGCCCCTCCTTAGCCAGAATAAGGATATGCAGCGTAGGGCTTCTACAGGAGACACTTCCAGGCGGGTGCTGACATTAGACGCTCAGATTTCGCTTGTACAAATGGCAGGTGAAAAAGTCGTGGGTCAACTGTACCTTTGGGCAAGTTGCTGGTGGACTTTCTGTTTGAAAATTTCTACAAAGCCTGAGAGGTGAAGTATCCATGGACGTTGCATCTGCACAGTGCATTTATAGCACTCCTGGTGACCTTGGGCAAATCACTTAACTTCCATTGCCTCAGAAAAATCCAAGTTATCAATGTCCCTGTTTAATGTACATTACCAAGTTTAAGTTGCAATGTAAACCACTTTGACTGAAATGATAAAGTGGTATAAAAACCTGATAAATAAATAATATTACCCCAAGGCTTCTGCAGGTGTAAAGTCGGAAGAGAGAATATTCACTGCTGCTTTATGTGATGTGAATGTAGGTGTGTTTGGGGGGGGGGCAGAGCAGGGCAGGGTTGGAAAATACGCATGCATTCTATAAAATATATGCAAGCTTTCACTACGAGTACCACTACGTATCATTTGTATAATGCTACAAGGCATACGCAGCATTGTACACAGATACGTAAGAAACAGTCCCTACTCCAGAGGGCTTGCAATCTCTGCAAGACAGACAAATCCAGCAAACAGTGATAAAACTAAGGGGAAATGGTTATAACACACATGGCTGGTAAAGAGGAGACTAAGAACCCAATTTTGGAAGGGGCACATCTGGCCCCTCTGGATGGTCCCATGTAGGATGGCCTGTTTGGACCCGATTCAGAAACGCAGGAGGAAAACATTCTGATGGCTGTAAGAATCAGGTGCAAGGACAGCCTGGTGTGCCCCTCTCTGCGGCTCCATCTGCTCACAGTCCCGGACTGCCGAGTCCCTGCCGCCTGACCCTGACAGGGGCCGTTGGTGCCCAGATCAGGTGGTGGGAACTCACCCTCTGTGTGTGTGTGTGGGGGGGGGGTGGCCAGCCACATTTGGGGTTGGCGCCACACTCTTATTTCACCTCAGAGGTAGTATAAGCAGCGTATCTCCCCGGCAATCCCCGGATGTATAGGGCCATCCTGGAATCAGCCCTGTACATCTGGTAGTCAGCCCTGCCATGTTCTGCCCACTCTCCGCCCCATCGGGCCTCCGTCCACCACTGCACACACAGTAGCTCCATGCGTGCACTGGGGGATGGAGTCGGAATACCAGCAACGCAGACAGTGGGGTGCACGTCCCGGTCTAAGGGCTCAGGACCCAAAAGCAGCCTCAAAGAGGTGGACTTTCAGCCTGCATTTAAATAGGACTAAAGAAGGAACCTGTCGTAGCAACTCAGGTAATTTGTTCCAGGTATATGGCGCGGCAAGGCAAAACAAACAAGTGTGGAGTTGGCAGTTGAAGAGATAGGCACAGATAGAAGGGATTTCTCTGATGAGTGGAGTTCCCTGGGGAGGGGTAAGAGAGGAGAGGTGCTGACTACTACTCATCATTTGTGTAACCCTACAAAGCATACGCTGCGCTGTATATGTACAAGTAAGAGACAGTCCCTGCTCAGCAGAGCTTACGATCTAATCAGGACAGACCAGACAACGACAGGGGACTAGGGTAATTCAGAGGGAAGGGCAAGATACAGAGAGGTGAGGGATCAGGATTCAAACACAGCCTCAAAGAGGTGGGTTTTTAGCCTGGATTTGAATAGGGCCAGAGAAGGAACCTGACATATTAAGTCAGGTAGTTTGTTCCAAGGATATGAGGTGAGGTAGAAAGATCGGTCTAGAGATGGCAGTGGAAGAGAAGGGCACAGATAAAAGGGATTTGCCAGAGGAGTGGAGTTCCTGGGAAGGGATGTAGAGTGAGATATCTTAAAAAGGATAAAGCAGAATTAGAAAAGGTTCAGAGAAGAGCCACCAAAATGGTAAAGGGGATGGAAGGCTACTCCTATGAAGAAAGGCTAAAAAGGTTAGGGCTCTTTAACCTGGAAAAGAGACGGCTGAGGGGAGATATGATAGGAGTCTATAAATTAATGAACGGAGTGCGCCATTGTTCTTATCGTCTTTATGATTTTATGTTGTTGTAAACCATTCTGATACTGTGTGACGGGTAATATATCATATCTGGAATAAACCATAACCCATAACACTGTGACTGTGGAGCCGTTTGCTACATTGTACTGTGGCAACTCAGGCTGAACTCAAATTCTTTGATTCTTAATCTGGCTACAGAACAGTCTGATTTTTTGCCAACACTAATTATCATCAAGGAAGTGGGCAGAGTGATTGGAATGTAGCAGCAGAGCGCAGACAAACCAATGATACCAGGAGTCTGTTCAGAAGGTCCAAATCATTTATTTGTGCACAAGTCTCAAGCAGAATCAAATTCAAAATGGCTGAGCAAAGTTCTCTGGCAATACAACAACTTTTATAGACTTTAGCTTCATTCTAGGTATAGAAAAACATTTCATTGGTCCCGGTAACCTCCCGTACCTCCCGTACCCCTTCTATTGGTCCCGGTACTGATATGATTATCCAATTATATTCTTTCTGTGGGCTCAGCACCTGCTTACCCCCCTTCTAGTCCCAATTACAATGGTCAGTTCACTAACTTGTTACTTTCCTACTTTCAAGGCTGTTGGACTAGTTGCTACGTGCAGGGAAGCAGGGCTCTAGAACTTTTCTGTCAGCAGTTTTAAACATGAATTTCTGTATTTTTCCATCTGTTCTGCTTGTCTAAGCTAATTCAATACTTTTACTGAGTTCTTAATTCTATAGCAGCATATTGGGGGATGTGCAATTCCTATGGGCCTCTTCACAAGCTTCATTTACAGGTCAAGCTAGTTAGGCTTGCTTATGTCAGACACTGTGGATCACAGGCCTACACCTGCCACAGGAAGACTCCTCAGGCCAAATAATACTCCAAGTCCAGATGAGTATTATTTGAATTTTTATGTAGCTGAGGCCTCAGAACTGGGCCCTTTATGTCCACACAAAGGAAAGTTCTAGAGTCCCTGTTCCTAAAGAGGTGATGGAGATTGAACTTTCCTGTCACTCAGAGATCAGGAGGAATCATTACTACTACTGCTGAACATTTGTATAGCGCTACAAGACATACACAGCGCTGCACAGACACATGTAAAAGCGGGTCCTGCTCATCAAAGCTTACAATCTAGTCAAGAGACAACACAGTAGCTGTAGACATGGGATCCATCTAGGGGAAATGGGAAGGAAACACAAAGGAGATTAGACCAATCAAGATCCGAAAGTGGCATAAATTGCAGGGAACTATAAACAAGCTTTTCAGACCAGTGCCCCAGGTCTTCCTTCCACGAGGCAGTCAGCCTGTTGCAGCAGGGGAAAAAGGAGTCTACAGACGTAGGAGGCCTGTGAAGAGAAGGGGAAGCAGTGCATCAGTGAGACAGGACTTCAGAGCTCCAGGTCGTAGGAACAAAGCTAAGACCGAAGTGCTGGATTTGCTCTGGATATATGGTACATCTATCTTCAGTGCTCTGAAGACTTAGGACTGCATGTGGGCAGGGACCTGTCACCCAGGTGCATCCCCAAAGCCCCCACACCTCAAAACTCCTTTTAATCAAGCCTGTGGCTTCCAACATGATGGGGAATATTTCTGAATTGTTTTGCTGCATTTCCTGGTACTTTAGGATCTTCTCCCTCTGCACCTGATTCACAGAATAATCAGTTGGACCTGACGCCTCTGTTATCAATGGCATTTGGCATTTTTCTCCTTTACCACTATGGTGGGTTTCCTCATATCCAGCTTCTGATCTGTTGGAATGGAAATGTCCCAGGTGATCATTCTCCATAATTCTCTTAGGATCATTCTCCCAGTGCTTTTCCAGTGCACTGATACCGTAGTGTTTACAGTTTCCAGTGTATGAGTTGGGTTACTTTGTTGTGCCTTTCCGTATAGAAATTTTCTGCCATCAGAACTTCACAGCCAGCTAAGAGGCGAGTCGCCGTTTCCAGCTCCTTCTATGTAGGTCTGCTTTGACAGATTTTCAGTGCATACAGTGAACTGTCTCGTCCATAATCTACTGTCCTGGGTTCCAACTATCAGTCTCTCATCCTTAGCTTTCAGTTCACCTCTCCTTAACCAGTCAGGTGCTCTGGTTTCATCCATACCTAGTTCTTGCAGAAACACTTTTCCACTTCTCTTTCCTTGTCTTCTGATCTAATTCTTTTAAGTCTTTTTATCTTGTTTCGCAAATTCTACTGCTTCTTTTCCTATGCATACCGGTGATTTCTCACCCATTCCTTCAGTTCATTAGAATGCCTGTCCAAATGTAATGATGGAACTTGTCAGACGGCTGCCTAGGGTGAGAACTTACACAATCTTGACGATGCATATATTCATATGATTCTTGCAAGGTATTGTGGGTATTGTAGTTCATTCACTCCCAAACACAGCTGATGACAATAATTGAGTTGTGAAACCAAGTGGTAAGGCCAATAAAATACTTCTTTTATTGATGGGGTTTAATTCACCCAGCACAAGTATGCTTGTTAGCAATATAAAAGAGGTTACTTGCTTGCAGTGTTTAAATGGATAACAAAAAGTCACAAAGCAAATCAGAAAACAACCTTCAGCTTGTCAGGCAATTAGCTAATGTTTTCTTAGCAAATAATTACCAAATACAAAGGCACAAAGAAATAAATAAACTTTGCTTGTTAGGTTAACTTCTGCTTATTTTCCACGCAGATCCCAGCAGTGATTCTCCCCTGCTCACACACACAATCAGGTGCAGTTTTAATTACTATCAATTGACCAGCTGAAAGCCTTTAGCTGGCTGGCTGCTACTGTGTGAGCCCAAATCCTGCTTTAAGAGCTGTTTGCAGTGGAAATAAAGAACAAAGTTAGGTTTCTTTGTGATGGCTGATGTGTTTGCTCACAGAAAGCTAGCAATAGCATTTAGATAGAGAACAGTCCATGTAAACTGTACTTTCATCTGCTGTATCTCCCCCTTCATCAATCAGCATAGGGTCACTATCATACATTGGCACAGACGAGTCTTTCATTAAGACACTATCATGAGAATGCTTATTTCCTTGCTGCCATTCTCTATTATAGATAGGGTCTGGATCAGTGTTCATACCTGAGCCTCTCCTGCCATCATAATTCCTCTCTGTAAAGCCTGGCCAGTATGTAATCCAATTCTGATGTCCAGCCTTCCAATCTTGATCCCTGGACACTGGATCTCCTCTCACATACCTTCTGGCCTTGGTCTGAAAGTCCCTTCCACGTGCAGTCTTCTCTCTTCCAGGTAGCCACTGGTGATTCCTATCTCTGCCATTCCATTCCTCTGGCTGAATCCAGTCCAATGGACTCTGATGGCACTTGGAATACCTCCCAGTATGGGTACTGCCTTGGACTCTCCCAGACCATTCAATGGGCTTTCTTCTCTTCCTTCCAGAGAGTTTCCTTCTTTCTCTATCCGCTTGGCTTGGCTTCTCTTCCTCCAGGTGATACTGGTGCTTGAGCTTGTAGCCGTTGCTGTCTCTGTCTCTGTATCTCTTCCTGAAGCTCTTTCTGTAGCTGTTCTTGAAACTGTTATCTGAAGAATAAGCTCTATTCTTATTCTTTCCTAATGTGTGCTCCTCCCTAACCCAGCGCAGCTGTGTTGAATCAGGCCCTGCCCTTTGAGATGAGTGCTTAGGGATTACCTCATAGCTCTCTTGATTGCACACACATTTTCTCACTTCAGCCCCTCTCATGGCTGCTGGAAACCTGGTGCATTCTGGGACTGGTAGTCTTTTATGTGAAAACTCTGTTTTCTCACTTCTACCAGAACTGACAGGTTGCTTGTTCAGAGTCACATCATCTTTTCTATAGCTCCTACCTGAGCTATGATAAGCTTCCTTACCACATACCCCCCTGCTTAAGTTATTACGGACTGGTTTTACTGGTGAAACTTCTTCTCTACAGTCCGTAATACCTACGAGAGTGTTATCTTCTTGAAGCTCACTTACTTCCTGACTGGGTTCAAGGTCATTATTTACAGGCCTCTCCCTCCAAGACTTAAGTACATTAATATGGTAGGTCTGCCTACGCCCTCTTGCATTTTCTACCATATAAGACACTGGGCTCACTTGTTTTACAACCTCCCATGGCCCTTTCCACTGTACCTCAAATTTTGGAGCAGTTCCTGCTACTTGAACCAAAACCTTTTCACCAATGGTTAATTGGCGGCTTTTGGCCTTTTTATCATACCACCCTTTCTGGCGAACTTGACTGTCCTGCAGGTTCCTCTCAGCAACCTGCGACGTCCTTTTCAAACGTGCTCTCAAGTCACGTAGAAACAGTGGCACCTCCTGACTTCCTGGTTCAGGATCAATCCATTGTTCCCTCAAAATATCCAACAAACCCCGGGGAGCCCTACCATACATCAACTCATACGGAGTTACACCTAGGGACACTTGAATTCTTTCCCTGCAGGCATATAAGGCAAAGGGTAATAACATATCCCATTCTTTTACCTCTCCTGCTAACCCCCTTCTCAACATTTGTTTGAGAGTTTGGTTGAATCTCTCCACCAAACCATTTGATTGTGGATGGTAGGCTGAGGTTTTCACGTGACGAATGCCAAAGGCATCCCAGACCTGGGCCAAATATTTGGATACAAAATTGGACCCTCGGTCAGTCAACACCTCTCTTGGGAATCCCACTTCACAAAACAATTTTACTAGCTCTAAAGCTATTGTTTTTGCAGAAACATTCCTCAATGGTATGGCCCAGGGAAACCTTGTTGCCTGATCTACCATAACTAGGATGTATTGGAAACCTCGGGGCGTTCTAACTAATGGGCCTACAATATCCATGGCAATGCGACCAATTGGGTCTGTGATGATTGGCATGGGGATCAATGGCACCACCGGTGGGTGTGCCGCTGTAACTCGCTGACATGCTGGACATGCAGCACAAAACTGGGCAGTTTCTTTGAATATACCTGGCCAGTAAAAACGCACAAGAATTTGATCCAGTGTTCCTTGCATACCTTTATGACCTCCCACTGGATGATCATGTGCTAGTCTAAGTACTAGCCCTTTGAAAGTTGTGGGTACCACCAATTGTTTACGTATGGCACCATTTCTGGGGTCATGACTCTCTCTATATAATATGTCATTATCTAGTCTGAATCTGGGCAATTCCTCCCTGACCTCCTGAGCATACTTAAAAGCTCGGGTGAGAGCTTGATCAGCTCGCTGCTCTTGTGGAAAGTTAGGAAACTTTGCCACCAACTCAGCTGGCACCCAGGGTAAACTTTGACCAGCTAACATCTCAGCCCTACCCTGTGCTCTGCAAAGTCTCTCACGCCTCTTTTGTGCATTCAACTTTCTTACTTTACCAGATGATGGGGTTATTAAATCATCATGAGAGGGTAAATCTCCTAATAACTCTGCCTGCTCCCCCTCCTCCTTCTGCTGGCTCTCTAACTTAGCCTGCGAGCGGGTGGATACAAGGCCCCTCTTATTACCCATAGTTTGGCCTTCTGGAAGCTTAACCATCTTTTTAGCTAGGGACTGAGGACTTCCAAAGAAAGGCCCGGGAGCTATTTCCATTATTAAACCTTCTCCCTCCTTCTTTCCTAGCCCTTTCACTAGTTCCTGCTTAAATCTTGGCCAGTCCTTCCCTAGAACCAAATCAAAGGGTAGCCTAGGCACCACTGCTAATAGGACTTCCTCTTGTTCCCCCAGGCACTTAACCTTAAGCCTATAGGTGGGATATGATGTTGCAGCACCATGAATGCATCTGATGTGAACTTGGCTTTCAGGGGTTCTAGGCACAAATCTTTCTTGGGCCTCTATCCTCTTCCAAAGCCTTTTTGACATCATACTCTGGTCTGCCCCAGAGTCTAATAATGCATTTGTGGTAATTCCTTGCACATCAACCATCAAATAAATCCTTCCTTGGGCTGTTTTAAATCCAGACCCATTAAACTAGCGTGTCTGGCATCTCTTCTTTAAATGTCCCAATTTCCCACACTTGAAACATTTCTTTCTATTCCACTGTGTCATCTGGTTTGATACAGTACATTCATTTTCAGAAACATTCTTAATTATTCCTTTTTCTGATACAGCACATCTAGCCTCAGCATCCATCTTTAGAGGGCCACCCATTCTATGGCAAGCCTGTGTGGCTTCCAAGAATCTCTCTGCTAGCATGGTTGCCTCTCCAAGATTTTGGCAATTTTGCTGTATAAGAAAAACATTCAAATCTTTAGGTACCCCAAGCATAAATTGTTCCAGCATTATAACATCTAATAACATTTCTACTGTCTTTTGCTCAGGCTCCAACCATTTTACAGCTAAACTTCTGATTCTCTGACTCAGAGCCCTGGGTGTCTCACCCACTTTCAATGTAACAGCTCTAAACATTCACCTATACTCTGAAATAGACAACCCTAGGCGATCTCTAATAGCTGCCTTTACATCCTTATAAATCAAAGCCTGGGCTGCTGGCATTGCTCTGTAGGCTGCTAGTGCCTCTCCAGTTAATGAGGCTGCCAGCCTTACTGCCCACTGGGTCTCTGGCCATGCTAAAGCCTGTGCCACTCTTTCAAAAGACTCTAGAAAATCATCAACATTATCATCTGGAGTTAATTTCCCAAAATTAAATGCCCCAATCCCTTGATTGAGTCCCACATTGTCCACATGTGGTGTACCAGTATTAACTGCTGGTCTTGCATCTGTTCCACTTTGGCTCTGCAGCTGCACTAGAGCTTGCACCAGATCAAGCACTGGTTTCTGCTGTTCCATTAAGGCCTTCATAGCAGTGTCCTGGGCCTGCTGTGATAGCTCCTGCTGCTTACTAAATTGGGCTGCCATCCACTGAGCCATCTCCCTCGGATCCATCTTGACCCCTGCAAGAAATAAAGAAAAAAAAACCCCAAAGAGCAGCACCTTCCAACCAGGTGTGTTTTTTTCAACTTTTTTTTTTTTTTCCAATTACCCCCTGTGCTTACACACATCCACCACTAGACATGCCCAGGTACATATTACCTTGTCTCAGTGATGAATCCAGCTTTTCACAGGGTCTTTTCATCTGGGACAGCTTCCTGGAACAACCACTTTTCTTCCAAAGTGCAGATGAGGGAAAGAAATCTTCTTACAGCTTTAAACTTGACTTTTATTTGTAATCCACAACAAGTAAATCCTCTTGGTGCAAGAGCAATCCGAAAAACTACGCCATTTGTCAGACGGCTGCCTAGGGTGAGAACTTACACAATCTTGACGATGCATATATTCATATGATTCTTGCAAGGTATTGTGGGTATTGTAGTTCATTCACTCCCAAACACAGCTGATGACAATAATTGAGTTGTGAAACCAAGTGGTAAGGCCAATAAAATACTTCTTTTATTGATGGGGTTTAATTCACCCAGCACAAGTATGCTTGTTAGCAATATAAAAGAGGTTACTTGCTTGCAGTGTTTAAATGGATAACAAAAAGTCACAAAGCAAATCAGAAAACAACCTTCAGCTTGTCAGGCAATTAGCTAATGTTTTCTTAGCAAATAATTACCAAATACAAAGGCACAAAGAAATAAATAAACTTTGCTTGTTAGGTTAACTTCTGCTTATTTTCCACGCAGATCCCAGCAGTGATTCTCCCCTGCTCACACACACAATCAGGTGCAGTTTTAATTACTATCAATTGACCAGCTGAAAGCCTTTAGCTGGCTGGCTGCTACTGTGTGAGCCCAAATCCTGCTTTAAGAGCTGTTTGCAGTGGAAATAAAGAACAAAGTTAGGTTTCTTTGTGATGGCTGATGTGTTTGCTCACAGAAAGCTAGCAATAGCATTTAGATAGAGAACAGTCCATGTAAACTGTACTTTCATCTGCTGTATCTCCCCCTTCATCAATCAGCATAGGGTCACTATCATACATTGGCACAGACGAGTCTTTCATTAAGACACTATCATGAGAATGCTTATTTCCTTGCTGCCATTCTCTATTATAGATAGGGTCTGGATCAGTGTTCATACCTGAGCCTCTCCTGCCATCATAATTCCTCTCTGTAAAGCCTGGCCAGTATGTAATCCAATTCTGATGTCCAGCCTTCCAATCTTGATCCCTGGACACTGGATCTCCTCTCACATACCTTCTGGCCTTGGTCTGAAAGTCCCTTCCACGTGCAGTCTTCTCTCTTCCAGGTAGCCACTGGTGATTCCTATCTCTGCCATTCCATTCCTCTGGCTGAATCCAGTCCAATGGACTCTGATGGCACTTGGAATACCTCCCAGTATGGGTACTGCCTTGGACTCTCCTAGACCATCCAATGGGCTTTCTTCTCTTCCTTCCAGAGAGTTTCCTTCTTTCTCTATCCGCTTGGCTTGGCTTCTCTTCCTCCAGGTGATACTGGTGCTTGAGCTTGTAGCCGTTGCTGTCTCTGTCTCTGTATCTCTTCCTGAAGCTCTTTCTGTAGCTGTTCTTGAAACTGTTATCTGAAGAATAAGCTCTATTCTTATTCTTTCCTAATGTGTGCTCCTCCCTAACCCAGCGCAGCTGTGTTGAATCAGGCCCTGCCCTTTGAGATGAGTGCTTAGGGATTACCTCATAGCTCTCTTGATTGCACACACATTTTCTCACTTCAGCCCCTCTCATGGCTGCTGGAAACCTGGTGCATTCTGGGACTGGTAGTCTTTTATGTGAAAACTCTGTTTTCTCACTTCTACCAGAACTGACAGGTTGCTTGTTCAGAGTCACATCATCTTTTCTATAGCTCCTACCTGAGCTATGATAAGCTTCCTTATCACATACTGGATTCTGGTCCCTTAGTTTCATGCTGCATCACTTTTTCTGCGTTTGGATCTGTTGATGCCGTTAACTATGTCTGGAGGCCTTTGATTGTAGCTGTATATGAATCAATTTCTATGAGACCCATAAGAACATAAGAACATAAGATATGCCATACTGGGTCAGACCAAGGTCCATCAAGCCCAGTATTCTGTTTCCAACAGTGGCCAATCTAGGTCATATGTACTGTCATCCCTCATCCGCCCCAGCGGTGAAGACTGGTATTGTTGGGCTTTCTGAGAGTGGTAGTTGTGCCTTACTTATATAGATCACACAGAAAACTTCTTTTCTTTTTTTAGGTTTTTATTCCCCGTCCCTTGAGGTTTCTTCTTCCAAAGATAACAGAAATTAACAGCCCATTTTGGCTTATAACAAAAGATAAATGAACAACAAAACAGCTTCCTTCGGCTTATAACTTTGAACATAACAAAATAACAAACAGCCTAACTGTCTGCTTGGCTGGAGAGAGAGAGTAAGCTGCAGCCTTGCAACTCATACACTGGAGTTAAGGTCACACAATCACGTTTACCTCAGTGAGAATTCTGGCTCTGTTACAGTGAGAGAACACTCCATCAATTCTGGATTTTCTAATACTTCTGAGTTTTCATATTCCATTAATTCCTGTTCATTAACTTCTCCATTATCAGCTTCAGACGTGGGGTAAAAGTATGGCAGGCTTGCCTCCTCCCCTAGGAAGTTTCTTTTCCCTTCTGAAGCACTGCCTCTCTGGGAAGTATCGTATAACCCTGAGCTGTGCCTTCCAGAGCTCTGCCCCCGCTGGTGTCTTAATAGATAGCTCAGGTCCTTGTTTGACCTGCTAGCTGGATAATTACGGCAGGATCCTTGCCGGGTCTGCACTGGCTTCCTAGACTCAGCTGGGCTAGATTGGAAAGCTTGTAACGGCGTTTCCCTAGAAGCTGGGAGCTCACAGTGATAAGGGAAATCTTCAACTTTTCTGGGTGAGTGAAACCCTCTTCTCTTAGTATTTTTATAACCAGGATAAAAGCTATTGTCAGCCTCTAAATATCTGGGCTTTATGTGGCTATTTCTATGCTTCCAGGGCTCCTCCCTCTCAGATAGCAAATAGCCCTTGTATTCACTCCTTGCCCCTGTACCTGCTGTTGCAGTCTTCTTATATTTCTCTCGTCCTCCAAGCACAAACACACAGTCAGGGTGTTGCTTTCTCTCCGAGCCACACAGGTCTCTGGATTCTTTCCAACTTTCACACCGGCTCCCTTGTTGCCTCACTGACTCACTCTCACTGTCTTCATCTCTGTCACACCAGCTCCAGGCTTTCCATGGTTTCAACCGTATCTGCTGTTGCCTTTCAGCTTGTGACCTCTGTTGCTTCAACTCCTCTCTCAAGGATTCCCTCTCTCTCAAGGATTCCCCATCTCTCAAGGATTCTCTCTCTCTCAAGGATTCCCTATCTCTAACGATATTGCCCCCTCCCATCTATCCACGCTCCTCCACGCCCCAAATGAATCAAGAGCCCGCAGACTAAATGCAACCCTCTCACTAGAGCTGCCAAAAACATTCACGAGGACTAAAAACTCCACCAGTGCCAGAGCCTTCACATTCACCGCTCCCACACTCTGGAATGACCTCCCAATAGACATCTGAATCATAAAGGACCTCTCCCAATTCAGGAAAGAACTCAAGACATACCTTTTCTCTGAGCATTTCGGAATCCCCTACCCTCCAAGTCCAGCCACACAGTGTCCACAGGCACACAAACAAAAAAACCTGCAGACACACAATTAACACACACAACTCCTTCTTCAAACAGCCCCCCAAAGACACACCAAACAACCCACGAAAAAATGGAAATAAATTCCATCACACACACACACTCACACACCCACACACACATACACACACACACACACACACACACTTGAATAGTGAAATCATGTATCCTAACCTTTTGTAAATAACATCTATAAATAGCAATGTCAGCTCGCTGACATTCCCCTGTAAATACACAAGTATACACCCTGTAAATAATTTTAAGCAACCTACTGTTCTGTTTTATGTAAAAAGTTAAAAAGTTATATGTAAAAAGTTATATGTAAAAAGTTAAAAAGTTCTTGTTCTATGTAATGTTATACGAATGTATACAATTGTTCCATGTAAACCGCCCCTGATCTCTGGAAGGGGCGGTATAGAAGAAATAGATAAATAAATAAAATAAATAAAATTGTTTGGGAGTCTATTTTATCTGCGTGTCTCCTGACTCCACCTTCACTCAGCTGCACTCTATTGGGTAAAACAAATTCCCTTGTTTTGCTCTCTGGGTGTGTCTTTCTGGGCTCTGTGCACGTGTGCCTAGGTTGTCCCTGGCAACCATCAAACATTCCTCTGTTTACCTTGTCACTTTTATTGTGATCATTCACACTGATCTGCCCTTTCTCGGTTTGCCTTAAGTCTACCCTGTGACAGTACCTAGCAGTTTCCCCAAGGGACACAGGTTCCACAATGCTTGTATTGGTTCAAGCATTGATATCCTGGGTCCCTTCTTAATAATGGTTTATGGACCTTTCCTCCAGGAACTTGTCCAAACCTTTTTTAAACCCAGCTACACTAACAGCCTTTACTACATCCTCCGGTAACAAATTCCAGAGTTTGATTACACGTTGAGTGAAAAAATATTTTCTTTTATTAGTCTTAAATAGTTTACCCTGTAGCTTCATTGCATGTCCCCTAGTCTTTCTATATTCTGATAAGGTAAACAATCGATCTACGTTTACCCGTTCCACTCCGTTCATTAATTTATAGACTTCTATCATTTTTTTATTTATTTATTTATTACATTCTCTTATATACCGCGCTATTCTGCATCAGTGCGGTTTACATTGAACAAACTGATATTACATTGAACAGGACATTATAACTTGGAGATAACTATTTTACAGGGAACATGGGCTATGGAGGGTTAAGTGGCTTGCCCAAGACCACAAGGAGCACCTGTGGGACTAGAAACCCCAGTCCTTCCGGCCCAAGGTTGCTGTCCTCTAGTGGGATTTGAACCCCTGACCTTCCGGCCTGAAGTACCTTGCCCCAACCACTAGGCCACTCCTATCTCCCCTCAGCCGTCTATTTTCCAGGTTAAAGAGCCCCAACCTTTTTAGCCTTTCTTCATAGGAGTAGCCTTCCATCCCCTTTACCATTTTGATGGCTCTTCTCTGAACCTTTTCTAAAATCGCTATATCCTTTTTAAGATACGGCGACCAGAATTGCACACAATATTCAAGGTGCGGTCTCACCATGGAACGATATAGAGGCATTATAATATCTTTTGTTTTATTTTCCATTCCTTTCCTTATCATACCTAGCATTCTATTTGCTCTCTTGGCCGCCGCTGCACACTGGGCCGAGGGTTTTAACATGGTATCCACAATGACGCCTAAATCTTTTTCCTGGGTGGTGGTTCCTAATGTGGAACCTTGCATCGTGTAACCATAGTTTGGGTTGTTCTTCCCTAGGTGCATAACCTTGCACTTCTCCACATTAAATTTCATCTGCCATTTTGATGCCCAGTCTTCCAATTTATCAAGATCCTCTTGCAATTTTCCACAATCCTCCTGGGTTTTAACAACTTTAAATATTTTTATGTCATCTGCAAATTTGATAACCTCACTTGTTATTCCACTTTCCAGGTCATTTATAAATATGTCAAAAAGCAGCGGACCCAGCACAGATCCCTGGGGTACACCACTATTCACCTTTCTCCATTGGGAAAATTGGCCATTTAGCCCTACCCTCTGCTTTCTATCTTTTAACCAGTTCCTGATCCACAATAGTACACTGCCTCCTATCCCATGACTCTTTAGTTTTGCCAAAAGTCTCTCATGAGGGACCTTGTCAAAGGCTTTCTGAAAGTCCAGATACACAATATCAACCGACTCACCTTTGTCCACCTGTTTATTCACTCCTTCAAAAAAACATAACAGCTTAGTAAGACAAGATCTTCCTTGTCTAAAGCCATGTTGGCTGTCTCCCATTAGGTCGTGACTATCTACATGCTGAGTAATTTTATTCTTAATGATGGTTTCTACCATTTTTCCCGGTACTGATGTCAGGCTCACCGGTCTGTAGTTTCCCGGATCACCCCTCGAACCCTTTTTAAATATTGGTGTTACATTGGCAATCCTCCAATCCTCAGGTATTAGAGATGATTTTAATGATAGTTCACAGATTACTGATAGCAGGTCTGCAATCTCAAATTTCAGTTCTTTCAATACCCTTGGATGTATACCATCCGGCCCAGGTGATTTGCTACTCTTCAGTTTATCTAATAGTTGTAAGACATCTTCCCGATGTATCGATATTTCCTTCAATTCTTCCACACCTTTAAATACCACTTCAGTCATGGGTAACATCCCTACATCTTCCTCAGTAAAGACCGAAGCAAAGAATTCATTCAGTCTCTCCGCTATCGCCTTGTCGCCTCTTAGTGCTCCTTTAACCCCTTTATCATCTAATGGATCAACTGACTCTCTCACAGGTTTTTTGCTACGAATGTACTTGAAAAGGTCTTTATTTCGCATTTTTGCTTCCGCAGCAAGCTTCTTCTCAAATTCTCTCTTTGCCTGCCTTATCAATGCCTTGCATTTGACTTGCCAGTGCTTGTGCTGTTTCCAGGTTTCATCGTTTGGCTCTTTTTTCCATTTCCTGAAAGATGCTTTTTTGGCAACAACAGCCTCTCTGACCTCACCTTTAAACCATGCTGGCAGTTTTTTGGACTTCCTTCCACTTTTCTTAAAGCATGGAATACAGCTGGTCTGGGCTTCCAAGATAGTATTTTTCAACAACACCCAAGCTTGATGTACGTCTTTAACCTTTGCAACTGCTCCTTTTAGTTTTTTCTTAACTGTTTTCCTCATTTTATCATAGTCTCCCTTTCGAAAGTTAAAGGGTAGTACTGTGGATTTCCTTACTATCCCTCCTCCACTAATTAAATCAAAGGTGATCATGCTATGATCACTATTGCCAAGTGGCCCCAACACCCTTATCTCTTGCACTACATCTGGTGTTCCACTAAGGACTAGGTCTAATATTGCTTCCCCTCTGGTCAGTTCATGAACCAGCTGCTCCAAGAAGCAGTCATTTATTTCATCTAGGAACTTTATCTCCCTAGCATGTCCTGTTGTGACACTGACCCAGTCGATGCCGGGGTAATTGACCCAGTCGATGCCGGGGTAATTGACCCAGTCGATGCCGGGGTTGTGACACTGACCCATCCCTCCTTTGGTTCTAGGGACATATAGTCTCAGGATAGACTCTTATAAATCACCTCGTGGACATGAAGGAGCGTTCTTGCTTATATATCCAGTTTTTCAAGATAGTCTACAGCTAATTGCTGGCTTCTATTTTAGTCTTTGATGTTAGAGCATTTTTCAGCACCAGTTTTAAATCTCCTGTAATACTCTTTGCTGTTTTCTTTTTCTCTCAGGTTGCTTCTTGCTCTATAACCAACAATCCAACAGAAAGTCCTACTTTATGCAGATCTGACAATCTCACAATTTGTGACTGCATTTTTTGAGAATTGATAAAAGGCATTCATGTATACTTCCCTCATCTTAGAAACATGATGGCAGATAAAGACCATATGGACTGTCCAGTCGCCCTTCCATACCAACTACTAAGCTTTACAGTCCTTTTTTTCCCTTTAGACATCTTCTCTGTTTGTTTTGTGCTTTCTTGACTTCAGATACAGTCCTTGTCTCTACTACCTCCACTGGAAGACTATTCCATGCATCTACCGCTCTTACCTTAAAGAAATATTTTCACAAATTACTCCTGTATCTATCCCCTTTCACCGTCATCTTATGCTCCCTTGTTGCAGAGCTCTCTTTCAATTGAAAGGGGCTGTCTTCCTGTGCATTTATGTTATATGAAAAATGCAATGTGTGCCGTTTAGTCAATGCTGACTCAGTAGCCCCTGGGTTTTCTTGGCACAGTGTGACTGGACGTAGACTGCCAGGCTTATCTTTGAGGCAATGGAGGGTAAAGTGACTTCCCAAGGCTACATGGAGTGCCAGGGGGAACATGAACACTGGTCTCTTCATTACCAGGCTACTGCTCTAACCACTAGGCTACTCCTCCACTTATTTATGTTATTGAAGTATTTACAGTTGTGGTCAACATTACTGGCACCCTTGCAGTTCAACCCCTTAATGTCCAATATCTCCTAAAAAAAAAGTGGCCAGTTAAATGCACACAGATTTGACACATAGAAGAATTTATTTATATTTTCTTACATACCATGCTATTCTGCATCAGTGCGGTTTACATTGAACAAACTGAAATTACATTGAACAAGGCATTATAACTTGGAGATAACTATTTTACAGGGAACAGTACCCAGTACCCAAAATCAAATAAAACAAGAGAATTAAAAAAGGAAATAGTATAAAAACTGTAACATTGCCAGGATATGATTATTTGGCACCCTTTATAAACCATTCAAATCAGTTTGAACAGAAGAACCACATTCCCATTGCAATAAAATTAGGCACATCTGTGATTGATTGTCAGTACCCACATGACTTGAAAGGTGGCTCTAATGTTTAAAATGGTCACATTCACTTCCTGTTTCATTTCACAATGGTGAAGACAAGAGAGCTGCCTGAGACTGTCAGAAACGCCATTATCACCAAACACAAAACTTCAAAGGGGTACAAGACCTGAGTTCTTTGGGTATTGATTCCCGTGTATACAATTTGCAATGTTATTAAGATCTTTTCTGCTCATGGAACTGTCAAGAACCTTCCAGGATGTGTGGGAAGAGGAAAATTAATGCAAGAAGTCTTCGAAGGTTAATGCAAACTGTTGGAAAAACACCACGTACAACATCCATAGAGCTTAAGACTGACCTGGAGCAATCTGGAGTGGTGGTTTCAACTTGCACCATAGGCTGTGCACTAAACAAAGAAGGACTTCATGGGCAAACGCCAAGGAGGACCCTACTGCTCAAAGACAGACATAAAAAGGCACACCTGATCTTTGCCCAAACTCACCTTGAGAAACCACAATCCTGCTGGAAAAATGTTCTTTGGACAGATGAAACCAAACTTGAGCTCTTTGGCAATGCAGACCAACAATACATCTACAGGCAAAGAAATGAAGCTTATAAGGAAAAAAACACCCTTCCTACAGTTAAATATGGTGGAGGTTCCATAATGTTGTGGGGCTGTTTTGCTGCCTCAGGAACTGGAGGCCTGGAACGTATTAAAGGAATCATGAGGTCAGAGGACCACCAAGGTATTTTGGAGTGAAATGCGCTACCTAATGTCAGAAAGTTAGGTCTGGATGAAAGGTCATGGGGCCACCAGCAGGACAATGACCCAAAACATACATCCAAAAGTACAAAAGAATAGTTAAAAAGGAACAAATGGACTGTTTTAAACTGGCCAGGAATGAGTCCCGATCTCAATCCAATCAAGAACCTTTGGAAAGAGCTGAAATCTGCCATTGGTAAAAGGAATCCTGGAAACATTCATGAGCTGGAACAAATCACAGTTGAAGAGTGGGAGAAACTACCAGCAGACAGATGTATGAAATTTATAGATGGCTACAAGAAACATTTGGAGGCTGTCATCACTGCCCAGGGTTGTGCAACCAAATATTAGTGAAGGGTGACATTAATCATGTCTAGGTCATATTTAGATTTTTTTCTCAGAAATTACTGCATCTACGTTGCACAGACATCTTTTTTTTTGTTGTATACATTTGAACATACTATTAAAATATTATGATGACATACATTTGGAGTATTTCTCAAAATATTGTGCACAATATACCTAAAATGCAAGGGTGCCAATAGTATTGACCAGATCTGTAAATGTCTCTCTCATATGTCCCCTCTCCACATTTCTTCCAAAGTATGCATACTGAGATATTTAAGTCTGTCCCCATATGCCTTATGACCAAGCCCACTGGCCATTTTGGTAGCTACTCTCTGCACAGACTCTATCCTGTTTATATGCTTTTGAAGGTGCGGTCTCCAGAATTGCACTCAGTACTCCAAATGAAGTCTCAGCAAAGACTTATACAGAGATATTATCACCCCTCATTACAGATAGCAGTAAATTTTTGCATCCTTTCCCTCCACACGCCCCCATCATCGCCCAAGAGAGAAGGGTAAAAAAGACAAGAAGCTCCATAAACAACTAAAAAAGCCTACTTCCTGAGATATTTGTCACTGTCGTCCACCGATAAGTGTGGATCCACAATGAAAATCACCTTGTAAGAATCCTCATATCCCGAAAACTTTCAGTGGTCACCAAAATCAAAAATTATTAGACACACACATTACAATCTCTTCCTCTGGGCTTGTCCCAGGCTTTCTTGAATTCACATATGGTACAAACTCTATTTGAGGTGAGCAAAGAGGGTCAACAGATATCCATGAGAGTAACCAAATGGTTGAACCTTTAATATATGCTCTATAGCCCTCAAGAAATTACATTTCCATATAAAAAACTTATTGTTGGACTACATAAATCAGATCATCAGGTAACAAACTTAGACGATCTTCACCCAGCAGTCCATTTTGCTCAATTTATTCACACAAAAGCCTTGCATTTTGAAAAGAGAGAAGACATATCCCATTCCCCACCCTGACATAGCACTACATTTCAAAAGGCAACAGAAATCTTTTTAAACCATTCTGCTTTAGGGGAAAATCAAATACTGTTAGTTGAATTGAATAGCATGTACTTATCAAGAAAGTCCAATATTCACTTTGCTCTTTTCCTCGCTTTGAAAGTACAGCATTCAGTCATGCTCCATACTCATAAGGACTACAGTGTGCTTAACAAATAGTTTTATTCTGTTTTCGCAGATGAAGGGTCAGAAGCAGGAACTCAGGAAACACCCACAAACAGGGGCAGAAGTGACGGGGATCTTGAATGTTATTCAGAAGACTGTTCGAGAGGAACTAGCTTAACTAAAAGTAGACAAAGCGATGCGACCGGATGGGATACATTTGAGAATATTGAAGGACCTGGGGGATGTTCTAATGGTTCCACTGACTGATCTTTTCAATGCTTTACACAAAAGCAGAAAGAGGAGAGCCTCTTTGGGTTGAAAGTAAGCTCTGCTACAAGGGGACATGGGATGAGGGTGAAAGGGGATAGACTCAGGAATAACATGTGGAAATATTTCTTTTTGGAAGGGTGGCGGATGCGTGGAATAGTCTCCCAGTGTAGGTACTAGAGACAAGGACAGTATCTGAATTCAAGAAAACATGGGACCAACACAGAAGGTCTGTAAAGGAAAAAAGGAGACTATTATAGTTTATATGGAAGGGCAAACTAGATAGGCCATATGATCTTTTTTTTTTGCAGTCATGTTTCTATGTTTCTATGATGAACGCTGGACTTTTCAACTGAGGAATAGAGCAAGATGAATATTATTTATTTTTATTTATTTAACAGTATATTTATATACCCATCTCTTCCTTAAATCAAGGTGGTTTACATGGAACCCAGTTGTTTACATTGTATGATTTACATTCAACTCTATAACTTGTATACATTGTAATATTTTGGGAAGGGATGTACATAGTGGGAGGTCACAAATGACCATTAACAGTTTAATTCTTTATTTAGAAGTGCGATTTATTTACAGTTGGGGGTCATGCTTTGTGCTTATGTGGTATTTTGTTCCTTATTCGTTGTCTGGTGCGTGAGTGGAGGGAGTATTTGTATTGTTGTATGTGATATTGCCAAAGTGTTCAGTAAGCAGGAATGTCTTCAACTTTTTCCTGCAGTCCTTGGTGTCCCTCGTGGTTCTGATGTCCTCAGGGAGGGCATTCCATAAATTCGATGCATACAGTGATAAAGCCCTGTTGGAGGTGTTCTTCCTTGTTTTGGAGAATTCAGATGGAGCATCTAGTGTGTGTTTGCTGTTTGCTCTCGCTGGGCGGCTCTCAGGATGTTTTGTTATGAGTTCTTGCAGTGACGCGACTGATTCATTCTGCATATTTTGAGTATGTTCATAGTTGCCTTGAATCTTGTATGAGTCTTTATCAGCAGCCAGTGTAGCTGAGCCAATATTGGGGTTATGTTTTCTTGTTTGCTTGTTCCTGTGAGGATGCGGGCTGCAGTGCTTTGCACCATCTGAAGCGAGTGGATGGTAGTAGCTGGTAGGCCTTGGTACAATGAGTTGGAAAAGTCGAGAAGTGGCATGATTATTGCTTGTAGGACTGTTCTGAAGTCGTTATGACCTAGGAGGGGCTTTAGTTTCCGGATGCTTTCTAGTTTGTAGTATGCATTCTGTGTTGTTCTGTTGATATGTGCTTGTAGGTTCAGGTTCTGATAGAGGATAACCCCTAGGTATGTCACTTCACCTTTCAAAGCTAAGTGCCTGTTATTTAGGGCTATAGTGTGAGGAGGAGTGAATCTCTTGTTCCTTGTTATTGTGAGTGCTTCTGTTTTGTTATAGTTTATACTGAGGTTGTGGGTGTTGAGTCATCCTGAGACTTTTTTGATAAGTACATGCTATTCAATTCAGCTAACAGTATTTGATTTTCCCTTGAAGCAGACTGGCTTAAAACGATTTCTGTTGCCCTTTGAAATATAGCACTATGTTGGGGTGGGACATATGATAGCTTTCTCACTTTATAAATTCAAGAAGTTTTTGTATGAATAAATTGAGTAAAATGGACTGCTGGGTGAAGATCATTTGAATTTATTACCCGATGACCTCATTTATGTAGTACAACAAAAAAATTGTTTTTGTATGGAAATGTAATTTCTTGACAGTTCTATATATTAAGAGTTCAACTATTTGAATACTATCATTGTTTTACTTCAGAGACATTTAGCCAAAAAGATGAATAGAACAGAGGGGAAGCAAGACAGAGCTCAGCAGTGGCCAGGCCCTGATGGACATGAGCCTCCCCTTCCTTCTGTAACACCAATGCTATGCCCAGGAAAGACTGAGCCATGCCCATCTGCAGGTATGCTCATGGTTTCCAAATGTCTTGCAATGGTTTAAGAATATCTCAGATTGGTTGAGACTTGTCTGGAAATATCTGGCTATTGACCTGCTCCTATTAAGAGGAGCTTGGGCAAGTAACACTGTGATGTGCAGATTGGCATGACCCTGCAAAGGTCATGACCACCCAGAAATCCCCCCTCCCCTCCACTCTGATCTTGCATGAGCACATTGGACAAACCTTTCCTCCCTCCCATGAATGCATCACTTGGAAAAGAGCCTATGATCTGGTTAAGCCAGCCACCTTTAATAAGGACAGATATTATGGAAGTCCCTCACTTGGTTTGCAGCTTGTCGTGCTGTGAGGGTGTGTGTGCATCAGTGATGCTGAGAGCAAAGCTATCAGTAGCTTAACAACTGGCAGGGTCTCCCAAGATGGATAAGTCTCAGCTGCAGTGCTAGACCAAGACAAACCACCCATCTAGGCAGCAGCAGAATGGAACAGTGTTGGTGGCAGAGGATCACATTTCTGTGACAAAGTCAACAACACTAGAATTACCTGCGCAGAAGAAAGGCCCTGCAATCTACTTCTGTATCTTGCCATGAAAACACAATGGATAGTTACAACAAAATAAATTGCACTTTAGTGCTGTAAGATGAGACCCCCAGGTTGGAAGGCACTCAGCTGGCTACTGGAGAGGAGTTGAAGACTTTTCTTAGTAAAGCCAGCATTTATGATGTGGTTGGATCAAAGCCCTCAGGCGTCTGACTGCTGATGTAGCTGCGCATGAAATGAGTCAGAAGCTGCAAAGATGTCTTACATATTGAAACATGGAATGTATGAAGCATAAACCAAGGGAAGTTGGAAGTGGTCAAGAATGAAATGGAATGTGTACAACTCGATCTGTTGAATGTTAGCGAACTGAAATGGACTGGCATTGGGCACTTTGCATCTGATGATCACATGGTCTACTATGCTGAAAATGAAAGACAAAGAAGAAATGGTGTTGCATTTATAATTAAGAAGAAACTTGCAAGAACTGTAATGAAATACAATGCAGTCAGTGAACGCTTAATTTCTATTCGTCTACGAGGAATGTCTATCAACACAACTATAATTCAGGTATATTCCCCAACAACAGCTGCAGACCAGGATGAAGTTGATGAGTTCTATGAACAAGTACAAGCTGAAATTGACAGAACATGCAAACAGGATATCCTGATGGTCATGGGTGACTGGAACGCAAAAGTTGGCAACAAAGAAGAAGGCAAAGTGGTTGGAAAATATGAACTTGGCAACAGAAATGAAGCTAGAGAAAGACTGATAGAATTCTGCAAGACTATCAATCTATTCATCTCAAACACCTTCTTCCAGCAACACAACTGGAACTATACACATGGACTCCACCCAATGGATTGTACAAAAATCAAATTGACTACATCTGTGGAAGTCAACAATGGAAAAGCTCTATAACATCAACAAAGACAAAACCTGGAGCTGACTGTGGTACATATCATCAGCTACTAGAATGCAAACTCAAGCTAAAGTTGAAAAAGAGCAAGCCACTCATGAATGTAGCAAAATATGACATTAAGAATATATAACCAGAATTTAAAGACTACCTGCAAAATCAATTTGTCACTTTAGATACAAATGACAGAGGTCCAGAAGAGTTATGGGATGATATCAAGAAGGTTCTGTTGAAAGAAAGTGAGAAGTCTCTACAAAAGGTGAAAGAACAAAAAATGGCCAAAATAGATGACCGAAGAAACTTTGAAAATTGCCCAGAAGTGCAGAGAAGCTAATGCCAGAGGAGAAAGAGAGGCAAACGCACAATTCAACAAAGATTTCCAATGTGCAGCAAGACAAGATAAGGAGAAGTACCACAGTGACATATGCAGGGAAATAGAATCAGAAACTATTAGAGAAAGAACAAGATCGGCTTTTCTAAAGCTATGAGAGTTAAAGAAAAAATTCCAGTCTTTAACTGGATTGCTACAAGATGCTCAATAATCCATGTTGAATGATGCTGAGAAGATCAAAAAAGGTGGAAAGAATATACAGAGTCATTATACGATAAAGTTCAGAGTCATTATACGATAAAGTTCATTATACGATATACCAACAGCAGTTTCAACCTGTATCTTATGATCCGGAACCATTGGTGATGAAAGAAGAAGTCGAAGCAGCATTGAAAACCTTATCAAAGAACAAAGCACCAGGCACTGATGGCATTCCCATTGAAGTATTACAGCAATCGGATGCAGCTGTTACTATACTTAGAAGGCTCTGCTAGGAAATTTGGAAGACAACATCATGGCCAACTGACTGGAAAAGATCTGTGTTTATACCAATACCAAAGAAAGGTGATCCAACTGATTTTGTAAATTATCGCACAATCACTCTTATCCCACATGCCAGTAATATTCTACTGAAGATTATTCAGCAGAGACTAAAACCAAACCTGGAATGAGAACTGCCTGAAGTGCAAGCAGGGTTCAGGAAAGGGCGATAAATAAGTGACATCATCGCGGATGTGAGATGAATCCTTGAAAAGACAAAAGAATACCAACAAGATATCTATTTATGTTTTATCGACTACCGCAAACTCTGGGCCACATTAAGAAGCATGGGTATACCAGAACACCTAATAGTTCTCTTGCACAACCTTTATATTGATCAGGAAGCAACAGTTCGAATGGAACAAAGAGATAGAATGGTTTAAAATCAACAAAGGTGTACAATAAGGCTGCATACCTTCCTCCTACCTGTTTAATTTATATGCAGAACAAATCATCAGAGAAGCAGGACTGTATGAAGAGAACTGAGGTGTGAAGACTGGTGGAAGACCTTCGCTATTTATTTATTTAACAGGTTTTGTATAGCGCCTTATCATTAATTCAAGGTTGTTCACATGAAACAAACAGCAATAGGCTTTTACATAGAACAGGGAGTAGGAACTTGTAGGAATATATGGGGCAGTAGATACATTTAACAATGGCTAACTATGTACAGTAACATTGTTGCAGATTGAGCTGATATAGCTACATTTAGCAGTTGTCCATTATACGAGGGGGTACCCAAAAAAAACAGGAATAACATTGCCATGGGCAGAGCTTGTGTAGTACGCACTTCTGCCGCTAGGCGTGTATAGTGCAACTCATTGTCAGTTCAGTGCCACCTGTGTTGTCGACCTGGCTTGTTCTGTTCATCTGCAGTGATTGTTTTTGCTAGCGCTGTTTTGTTCTTGTTTCTTTTTTTATGATGACAAGTTTAAGTGAACAACGTGCAGCTGTGAAATTTTGTTTTCTACTCGGTAAAAATGCTGCTGAAACTGTTTTAATGTTGAAAACAGCTTATCAAGATGACGCTATGGGAAAAAGTCAAGTGTACCAGTAGTTTGCTCGGTTTAAAAATGGCGACATGTCGATTGATGACAAACCTCGTTCTGGGCGTCCATCAACTGCCCGAATTGACGAAAATATTGAAAAAATTAGAGAGCTCTTGCTCACAGACCGTCGACAGACAATTGATCAACTGTCAAAGATTAGTGGGTAATCTTGGAGCTCGGTTCAGCGAATTTTAATGGAAGATTTGGGAATGAAAAGGGTTGCTGCCAAGTTTGTTCCTCGGGTTAAGAACATAAGAACATAAGATATGCCATACTGGGTCAGACCAAGGTCCATCAAGCCCAGTATTCTGTTTCCAACAGTGGCCAATCTAGGTCATACGTAACTAGCAGTTTCCCCAAGGGACACAGGTTCCACAATGCTTGTACTGGTTCAAGCATTGATATCCTGGGTCCCTTCTTAATAATGGCTTATGGACCTTTCCTCCAGGAACTTGTCCAAACCTTTTTTAAACCCAGCTACACTAATAGCCTTTACTACATCCTCCGGTAACAAATTCCAGAGTTTGATTACACGTTGAGTGAAAAAATATTTTCTTTTATTAGTCTTTATTGCACACAATATTCAAGGTGCGGTCTCACCATGGAACGATATAGAGGCATTATAATATCTTTTGTTTTATTTTCCATTCCTTTCCTTATCATACCTAGCATTCTATTTGCTCTCTTGGCCGCCGCTGCACACTGGGCCGAGGGTTTTAACAAGGTATCCACAATGACGCCTAAATCTTTTTCCTGGGTGGTGGTTCCTAATGTGGAACCTTGCATCGTGTAACCATAGTTTGGGTTGTTCTTCCCTAGGTGCATGACCTTGCACTTCTCCACATTAAATTTCATCTGCCATTTTGATGCCCAGTCTTCCAATTTATCAAGATCCTCTTGCAATTTTCCACAATCCTCCTGGGTTTTAACAACTTTAAATAGTTTTGTGTCATCTGCAAATTTGATAACCTCACTTGTTATTCCACTTTCCAGGTCATTTATGAATATGTCAAAAAGCAGCGGACCCAGCACAGATCCCTGGGGTACACCACTATTCACCTTTCTCCATTGGGAAAATTGGCCATTTAGCCCTACCCTCTGCTTTCTATCTTTTAACCAGTTCCTGATCCACAGTAGTACACTGCCTCCTATCCCATGACTCTTTAGTTTTGCCAAAAGTCTCTCATGAGGGACCTTGTCAAAGGCTTTCTGAAAGTCCAGATACACAATATCAACTTATCATTTGGGACACAGGTCTGCGACTAAAGAGCTGTTTGATTATTTTCATCTAATTTCCATGTATTTTGGTGTGCTGAAAACAAATAAAATATTGAAAAAACTCCTAGACGTCATGATTTGCCACAACATGCAAAATTGCCTTCAAATTTATCAAATTTTTTCAAATTACTATTAATTAATTCAAATTACTATTAATTAATTCACATAAGTGCATTTAAGATATAAAATGCTAAAAAAAACCTTAAAGGGGTTGTCCGAGTTATGTAAAAAAAAAATATAGCACTGTAAATCTGATGGTCAGCAATAAATACATAAGCTAAGCAAGTTTTAAGTCCATGCTTCTAATGGTAGAAGGGGTTAATCTTTCCTGAAGAATCCAGTGGGAGGGAGACACAGGACAGATAGCAGCAGCTCCGGTCAGTGCAGGGGGGCGTGGCCAGCACTGTGACGTCTCGTGTACAGACACAGAGCTGCTCTCTCCTGCATGCCACACTTGTGCATGAATCATCATCAGGTTCTTGGTTCTAGGCTGTTCACACTTTTTCATCGCAATTCGTGTTAGCTCGTCATTCTTCAACTGTTATGTTATGGCTCCGCGAAAGTGTATTAATTCGCCAGACAGTTTCTGTTTCATCTGTGGTGAATATACAGTGTTGAAGCAACAGCAGAATATTACAGACTTTGTGAAAAAATTATACTTTGCATACTTTGGACTAAAAATTGGAGATCAAGATAACGTCTGGGCGCCTCATAAAGTGTGCAAACGGTGTGTTGAGGACCTCTGAAACTGGTTCAAGGGTAAGAAAAAATCTTTACGTTATGGGATTCCTATGGTATGGCAAGAGCAAAAGAACCATAGTGATGACTGTTACTTTTGTTCATGCGATGTGAAAGGGTTTAATTCCAAATGGAAGCATTCCATTTCATACCCCAATCTTCACGCGGCAATTCGTCCCATCACCCATGGCACAGATATACCAGTACCCAAGCCCCCTGCTACCTTGGAAGAGATACCTGAAGGTGAAGTCATACCTGAACCAGATGACGAATCAAGTTCTGACTTTGAAGATGATACAAGACCAAAATTGTTTTCTCAGGAGGAGATGAATGATTTGGTAAGAGACTTGAATCTTCCCAAAGATGCCGCTGAGTTGCTCGGATCAAGGCTGAAAAGCAGGAATTTATTGTTTCCAGGAGCGTCATCTTCATGGTTCAGATATCGTGAAAAGGAGTTCGTTCCTTACTTCGCCCAGGAAGACAAGTTGATTTATTGCATTGATGTCAAAGGTCTGATGGGTCAATTTAAAATCCAATATGATTCAGAGCAATGGCGTCTTTTTATAGATTCTTCAAAAAGAAGTCTCAAAGCAGTTTTACTCCACAACGGTTTTTACGCTTCCATACCTGTAGGTCATTCCGTACACTTGAAGGAAACCTACGAGAACTTGGAATTGGTTCTTCGTAAACTTAAATATGAAGATCGTTCTTTTTAACATCTTTGTTAGTGATATAGCGGAAGGGCTGTCGGGTAAGGTTTGCCTCTTTGCAGATGATACCAAAATCTGCAATAGAGTAGACACCCAGGAAGGTGTAGATAACATGAGGAGGGATCTAGCTAAGCTTGAAGAATGGTCTAGAATTTGGCAGCTGGGATTTAATGTTAAAAAATGTAAGGTCATGCATTTGGGCTGCAGCAATCCAAGGGAGCAATACAGTATAGGAGGTGAAGTACTTTTGTCAATTAAAGAAGAGCGGGACCTAGGCATGGTTGTGTCTGATGATCTTAAAGTAGCTAAACAGGTAGAAAAGGCGACGGCAAAAGCTAGAAGGATGCTTGGGTGCATATGGAGAGGAATGGCTAGCAGAAAAAAGGAGGTGATAATGCCTCTGTATAAGTCTTTGGTGCGACCTCATTTGGAGTATAGTGTGCAATTCTGGAGACCGCACCTTCAAAAGGATGTGAACAGGATGGAGTCGGTGCAGAGGGTGGCTACTAAAATGATTAGTGGGCTTCATTATAAAGCATATGAGGACAGACTTAAGGATCTTAATATGTACACCTTAGAGGAAAGGCAGGATAGAGGTGATATGATTGAGATGTTTAAATACCTCCGTGGCATAAATGTTCAGGGAGAGAGCCTCTTTCAATTGAAAGCAAGTTCTGCTATGAGGGGACATGGGATGAGGGTGAAGGGAGATAGATTCAGGAGTGATATGCGGAAATATTTCTTTACGGAAAGAGTAGTGGATCCGTGGAATAGTTTCCCAGTGGAGGTGGTAGAGATGAGGACAGTAACTGAATTCAAAAAAGCATGGGACCAACACAGAGGATCTCTAAAGATAAAAAGTGGACTGTTGTAGTTGTTGATATGGAAGGACAGACTAGATAGGCCATGTGGTCTTTTTCTGTCATCATGTTTCTATGTTTCTAAGACCATGGTTGGCAAGTGTGTGGGGACTTGAAGGTCTTGTGCATGCTGCTCGGGCAACAAGCTGGTTATACCAAATATCCTTGTTTTCTGTGTCTATGGGACAGTCGAGACCGACAAAATCACTGGACCAAGAAGAGTTGGCAGCCGAGGGTGCTAACAGTCGGTGAAAAAAATGTCCTCCGAGAAACTTTGGTACCTTCCCATAAAGTTCTTCTTCCACCTCTCCACATAAAATTGGGATTGATGAAGCAATTCGTAAAATCACTTCCAAGAGATGGAGAATGCTTCAAATACTTGGTCACCAAGTTTCCAGGCCTGTCGGAGGCAAAATTGAAGGAAGGTGTGTTAGTCGGACCAGACATTAGAAGGCTTATAGTTGATCAAGAGTTTGTCAATACCATGACGGATCTTCAAAAAGAAGGGTGGATTGCATTTAATGTGAACAGCCTCCGGAGGGAGCCGCGACCGCCGAGAGAGCTCTCCTCCCCCTTCGGCGCTCCTGCCCTATCAGGGCAGTGGGAGCAGAACACCGGGCTCCATTTAAGCGGCGTCCCTCGCCTCCGGAGGGAGCCGCAACCGCCGAGAGAGCTCTCCTCCCCCTTCGGCGCTCCTGCCCTATCAGGGCAGTGGGAGCAGAACACCGGGCTCCATTTAAGCGGCGTCCCTCGCCTCCGGAGGGAGCCGCGACCGCCGAGAGAGCTCTCCTCCCCCTTCGGCGCTCCTGCCCTATCAGGGCAGTGGGAGCAGAACACCGGGCTCCATTTAAGCGGCGTCCCTCGCCTCCGGAGGGAGCCGCGACCGCCAAGAGAGCTCTCCTCCCCCTTCGGCGCTCCTGCCCTATCAGGGCAGTGGGAGCAGAACACCGGGCTCCATTTAAGTGGAGTCCCTCGCGGGCGCGCCCGCACCTGGCGGGCCCGCGCCTGAGGGCCTCGCCAGAGGGCCCTTTGGCGTGGCCCTTAGGCGTGGCACAAAGGCGCAAAAAAAACAACAACAAAAAAACGGGAAACGACAAGCCCAATGCCAAAAGGACCCACATTACATCCAACAGCGAAAACACCTCAACCACTACCAAAAACACCACCACCAACCCCGCAGAGAACAAGACCTCACCACCCCAAGAACACAGGCATGGCACGAAGGCGAGCAGAGCAGAAGGAAACAACCAAGTGAAACAGCAACGCCGACAGCATCACAGCAGAACACAACAAGGAGCAGACCGAGACCGAGACGAAGAACGACAGAACCGCAAGTAGAATTCTCACAGAACATCACACATCTACCACCACCAAACTCTCACTTCCACTACACACGCCTGAATAGATCCGGCCCTCCCTCCACGGGAAGGCTCCCTCCATGGGACAGGCTCCCTCCACGGGACAGGCCCCCGCACCAAGGCGCCCTCTGCAGATCCGGCTCCCCCTCCACGGGACAGGCTCCCTCCACGGGACAGGCTCCCGCACCAAGGCACCCTCCGCAGATCCGGCTCTCACTCCACGGGACAGGCTCCCGCACCAAGGCGCCCTCCGCAGATCCGGCTCCCCCTCCACGGGACAGGCCCCCATACCAAGGCGCTCTCCGCAGATCCGGCTCCCCCTCCACGGGACAGGCCCCCATACCAAGGCGCTCTCCGCAGATCCGGCTCCCCCTCCACGGGACAGGCTCCCGCACCAAGGCGCCCTCTGCAGATCCGGCTCCCCCTCCACGGGACAGGCTCCCTCCATGGGACAGGCTCCCACACCAAGGCACCCTCCGCAGATCCGGCTCTCACTCCACGGGACAGGCTCCCTCCACGGGACAGGCTCCCGCACCAAGTTCAGCTCTCCTCAAACAGACAACAGACGACAGACGAAGACCTAAGAAAACAGACATCACCCTAACAGAACATCACAAAAAACCAACATGCACACCACATACTTCCTCCCCCTCTACCTACTCGTCACACAACTCACCCCACCAACCACACACCTACACTTCCCACAAGCAAACACAACATGGCACCCCCCAACTGTGTTACAATATTTAGTACCACAGCACACACAAAGAGACACTCAGAACATCCCAGACAAAGCGACCAATCAAACACAAATCAAACCCCCACACCTGCACAAAGGAAGCACAGGTAACAGCAACCTCCTCAACAAAGACAACAACGATTGAGCTCATAAACGCCAGATCCGTCCGCAACAAGATACACACTCTTGTAGACCACATAGAAGAGCGACAGCCTGACATAATATGCATCACAGAGACATGGCTCAACCCTACCGACAATGTACTACTCAACCAACTCGTACCGGACAACTACTCAGCGTACAACTGCCCACGCACCCACAAGCATGGAGGAGGAGTCCTGATAATAGCGAAAACAAAACTAAAGTTCAAGACACAGAACCTCACCGATACACAGCAATGTAACACAATCAGCATCAAGAACAAGAACATTGCAATCTGCCTAACCTACAGAGCACCCAGAGCTCCACCCGACGAACTAGCCTTTGCACTCGAAGAAGCCTGTGCCATAACGACAAACAACAAACCAGCACTACTGATTGGAGACTTCAACCTCAAGTCCACCAATGCCAAAGACGCAGAGGCCTTCCTGCAAGCAATGACCTCACTTCAATTCACACAGATAATCAATGCACCAACGCACAGACATGGATCATCCCCAGACCTCATCTTCGCATCCAATTACCTAACATCAAGAGACCTAATTTCTCCCCCCACCATCACCCCAGTGCCATGGTCTGACCATTACTTAATCGAGACAAAGCTGCGATCACAAGAGGATCAGACAAGCGAAAGAGCAAATTTCTCATACACACAAAGACGATTCAAGCATTTCGACAGGGACGAATTCATACAGGACACAATACAACACCTGAACATTACTACAGACGACCTGGAGGAACAAGTTTCCAGCTGGAACAGCATTTTAGCGAACGCCGCCAAAACATCTGATGGCAGGACCGAGAAACAGCATCACAACAAGAGACAAAACAAACCATGGTACTCAGCAAAAATACGACAGGAAAAGAGGGAGCTCAGGAAGATCGAACGGAGATGGAGAAAAAACAAAGCAACCGCCGACCAGCATCTTTACCTAACAAAGCAAAAACAATACAATGACCACATCAACCAATCAAAGAGGGAATACCACACAAACATGATAAATACTTCCATCAACAAACCCAGAGAGCTGTTCGAAATAGTAAAGATCCTCACAAAAGAGCAAACAACAGAAGGGGAAGTACAAGTTGATCCACAGGAATTCGCCAACCACATCAAAGAAAAATTTCACTCCACAGAGCGAACAACACCTAGTGGGACCACCCTGACGGACGTACACTCCAGAACCTGGGGCACATTCTACTCACCCTCAACAGAACAGATATCCCACATCATCTCTACAATCAACACAAGCACTGCTCCTACAGACCCATGCCCAGTGTCATGGGTCAAAGCCACCAAATCAAGCTTCATCCCCACCATACAAAAAATAGTACACAACTCACTCACTCAAGGACTCATGCCAAAGCAGCTAAAACTTGCCTCAGTAAGACCAATCGCAAAGAAAACAACACTCGACAAAAAAGATCCAGCAGCATACCGACCAATCTCCAGCATACCCTTCCTCGCAAAAATCATCGAAAAGACGGTTCAACTTCAACTTCAGGAACACATCGACAAACACGAAACACTTGACGACAACCAACACGGATTTCGCCCCAACCATGGAGTCGAAACACTACTGATATACCTCTTCGACAGCATCCTGAGAATAATTGACAACACCAGGAATGGAATCATAATGATCTTCATCGACATCTCCTCTGCTTTCGACACAGTGGACCACAACACGCTCCTGGAAAGACTAAAGATCACCGGTATACACAGTATCACACTGAAATGGTTCCACTCGTACCTAACGGAAAGACAACTGCAGGTCAAGGTGGGACACAACACCTCCCGACCCATAAATGTCCGACAAGGAGTACCTCAAGGATCCGCACTCTCAGCACTCCTATTTAACATATACATCCAACCAATATGCAACATCATGAAAGAGAACAACATCCAATACACAATATATGCAGACGACATCATGATATACACCCCGATATCAATCGACAACCCGGACTTCTCTAAGATAACAGACTGCCTCACCCAGATGACGAGTTGGTGTCAAAACAACAACCTCGCAATAAACTACAACAAGACCGAAGCTTTAATCATCACCCGGAACCAAAGCTTCATACACCCACCAAATATAAAGATACAAAGCACCACAATACCAATAAGGTCAGAGGTGAGATACCTCGGAGTTACTCTGGACAATCAACTCAATCTTAAGCCACACATAGACAAAACAATCCAGAAGGCCTACTACAAGATGCGAATCATCAGGAGACTGAAACCACTCCTCGCCCCAGATCACTTCCGAACCGTTTGTCAAGCCCTGATAACCCCACTACTGGACTTCTGCAATCCAATATACCTCGGACTACCGAAACAAGCCCTCAAACCACTCCAACTGGCACAAAACACCGCAGCACGAATCATATCCGGAACCGCAAGACAGGAGCACATCACACCCACCTTAAAGGACTTACACTGGCTCCCAATCGGTGCACGCATCAGATACAAAACCATCATAAACCTATTTAAGATAAAACAGCACACATCAGCCAACAGCCTGCACACCCTCATACAACCAGACACCAGCACTCGTCCTAGAAGAAAACAAACACACAACCGAGTCAGCACCCCAAGTGAATACAAAAACACACGCAAAGACACAACGGACAGAGCACTCTCCATGGCTGCTCCAACAATATGGAACAAACTACCAGACGATTTGAGGGCAACCACAGACCTCAAGGACTTTAGAAAACAGTTGAAAACCATGCTGTTCATAGAACACTATGGACACATCACATAACCCCAGAGAATGTATAACAGCACATAACCCCGCCTAAACAATGTATGTATGGAAAATGTATTTAGAACCACTGTATATAGCCCACGTTGTACATAGCTCATACCAATCTAGCACACAATACAACACTCACCCAACTAAATTTTACCCTCACTGCATGTATAACACACTCACCTTACCCGATTGTTTGCTGTGATACCACCTTGATTATTAAGATAAGGCGGTTTAGAAATACTGTTAAATAAATAAATAAATAAATAAATTTAAAGAAGTCGTACAGAAACGTTTAGGCAATAACAAAGATCCTCACTACAAAATGATCGTCGGACAAATGCTGAAAGCATTTCAAGCTTTAGGTTGCCTGATGAGTTTGAAAGTGCATTTCCTCCAGTCCCACCTTGACTACTTTCCTGAAAATTTGGGAGCTGTGAGTGAGGAACAAGGTGAATGATTCCACCAAGACATTAAAGAGATGGAAAGGAGATACCATGGAAAATGGAGCATTACAATGATGGCAGACTACTGTTGGATGCTTCAGTGAGACATTCCAGATGCTACTCACAAGCGTAAATGCACCAAGAGGAGCCTCACAAGGAAGAAGAATCGAGTTGTAGATGTGTAGATGAGCTCATTTCAGTTCAGAAAAGGATTTTCATGAAAATATTGTAATAAAACTTTAATTTTATAAGTCTATTTCCATTTATTTTGAGGTATTGCCTTATTTAACATAGTTACCTAAATTGTCAGGAAATGTGATGTCCTATGACAAAATGGAGGTCATTTTCGGATTCAGCGCACCAAAAAACATAAAGATTATGTGGAATAACCAAAACAGCTCTCGAAATTTTTTTTTTGCAGACCTGTGGGATCTTTTCACATATAATGGCAAGGTAGAAGGTCAATGCAAAAGAGGAAGGCCAGCAATGAGATGGATCGATACAATAACAGCAGCTATAGGTGCCACTCTATCAACTCTTCCATAAAGGGAGGGAGGAGTAGCCTAGTGGTTGGGGCAAGGTACTTCAGGCCAGAAGGTCAGGGGTTCAAATCCCACTAGAGGACAGCAACCTTGGGCCAGAAGGACTGGGGTTTCTAGTCCCACAGATGCCCCTTGTGGTCTTGGGTAAGCCACTTAACCCTCCATTGCCCATGTTCCCTGTAAGTATGTGTCTCATATCCCTGCATGTTAAATGTATCCCCCAATTGTGTTGTGACTGCTTTGATTGAAGGATAAGGTGGTATACAAAACTGTCAAAATAAATAAATAAATCAACAATGAACTGCCTGACTGAAGACCAAAAACAGTTTAGGACAACTATCCAGGGGTCACCATGAGTTGACTCCAACTCAACAACACTTAACAACAACAACATTACAGAAGTGAAGAGTGGCAGAAGGAACAGAGGAGATAACAACTGCAGAAGGAAGAACAACAGCAGAGAGCACTGGAAGCTGTAGGGTGGGGTGGGGCAGCCATGAGGAAGAAGACTGGGAAAGGCTGCCTGCTCCACTCTACATTCATGGCTAAGAGAAATCCATGACTCCACACATGTTTGGAGCTGATTAGTAATATTAGTCATAAGAGATATTGGAATAATTATTTTACCCAAATCCACCTTCTATATGTTTTGGCTGTCGCTCTTTATTACCTTATCCATTGTAAGATTTCATAATTTATAGTAATAAGCTTATAATTTGTCTTATTATGAATTCATGTACTAGAAGTGAACCTAGTATGTGTGTGTGTGTGTGATGAGGGAGGAGATTGTATGAGGGTTGTGGAAAGATAATTCACATAGTTGTATCCCCATTTCCTAGACATTTCCATAATAGCCCCAGTCTTCTTGCAACTTAGCCTTAGTGTGGGGCTTTCGGGTGTCATGGGGGCCCTGCGCGAGATTTCTGTATGAGCTGCCTGTTACCATGGAAGATTGGGCAAGTGCTGGGCACTGCAGGACAGTGAGCCATTGTGGGCCCACAATTAGGTTAAATTGCAGGAGTTTTTAAGAGGAGACTGCTCTGGCAGTGGGCCTCAATGGTGGCATGGTGACGGTGCCTATGAAAATTGGGCATCAGAAGTAGTTATTTACTTAACTCATTTTTATACCATTTTTCTACAAGTCAAAATGGTTTACAATAAACCAGGTGCACTCAGACAGCGTTCTGTGCATTTCGTAACTTACAGGTAATGTTAACGAGTACAATAACAACAAGAAGTAACAGGAGGAGTAAGAGCAATAATGGTAGTAACAGGAGGAGTCAGCCTAGGCAGAGGTGGGGGAATTTCTTTGATGTACGATGCTTTTGTTTGTTGGGCAGTGCTGTTGCGATGGTGATGTGTTGAGTAGCTTTGAGGCTGGAGGTCCTGGTATGTTGATTTGGTCTGCTTTAATCCAGCTGTGGGTCTGCACCATAGTATTCAAGGAAGAGGTGGATCTTTAGCTTCTTGCCGAAGTCTGCTATTGATTCAATGGCTCTTAGGTTAAGAGATAGAGAGTTCCAGATGGACGGGGCATAGAGAGAGAGAATGCCCGATTGCGTGCTCACTTGTGGGGTGGTACGGCAAGGAGATTTTGTGTGCTGTGTCTTCATAGCCTATTGGTTTTGAATCCCTGTAAAAGTGTTCGCAGATGTTCTGCTGACTGATTGAGTAGTATTTTGTAGGTGTTGAGAATGGATTTATATTTGATTCTGGAGATGATGGGGAGCCAGTGTACTTGCTTTAGGATGGGGGTGATGTGGGTAGGTCGTGGTGCTCTCTGGATTATTCTTGCTGCAGTGTTCTGTGCCAACTGTAATGGGTATAATGTGTGTTTGGGTAGTCCTTGGTAGACTGAGTTACTGTAGACTAGCAGTTGCCTCTTCCTAGATGCGAGCTTACTCGGTCTCTCTTCCTTTCAGAAAAAGAAGCGTGAGGGGTTCCAAAGATGATAAAGTGTCAAGGCGCTTTGACAAACTCTAGTCATAGGTGTCAAACCTGTCCTGGAGGGCCACAATCCTGCCAGGTTTTGGGATAGCCCTAATGAATATGCATGAGATATATATGCATTAGAGATAGCCTGCCAACCTGACTGGTTTGTGGCCCTCCAGGACTGGATTTGGAGACCACTGCTTTACACCTCTGTCATTTAAGATTGTGAGTGGGCAAGGTGCAGATGTCCAAGACATCAAAAAGGTTAGATAGAATTTGTCACATTCCTCCTCACTTCTCACCACCACCAAAATATTGTCCATTAGACATCTTTTTGGTGGTGGTGAGAATCGAGGATGAATGTGGCACATTCTAGCTACCCTTTTGATGTCTAGGACATCTGTACCTTGCCCACTCACCATCTTAAATGACAGAGGTGTAAAGCAGTGGTCTCCAAATCCAGTCCTGGAGGGCCACAAACCAGTCAGGTTGGCAGGATATCTCTAATGCATATATATCTCATGCATATTCATTAGGGCTATCCCAAAACCTGGCAGGATTGTGGCCCTCCAGGACAGGTTTGACACCTATGCGGCTAGCTCCAAGCTCCGTTATTCCTCTGTTATAGGGAAGCAGCACTAGAAGCAGCTTTTCTTCATAAGAAAACACAGTAAGAAGCAGGTGATAGAGTAAAACAGACTAATTTCTTTTGCCAAGTTTGCTGATTTGCAAAGGTTGTCAGGGAAAAAAGAGGTTCAGATCGAGAATGAGCTGAAGAAACCTCCTAGAGAGGATTTAGCACTTTTTATTATGACAAGTTTAAGAGGTCTAAAAAGAGTTGGAGAAAGAAAGGGAAGGTAGGAATGTTGGAGGAGACCAAAGTAGAGGATGAATATAAAATATAAAATCTTGACTCACCTGATCTCCTTGTTTCTTTACCTTTCCCCCTTTGTTTATCCCTGTCTACACCTTCTGTATTGTCTGTCTTGGCTAGATTGTAAGCTCTGATGAGCAGGGACTGTCTCTTACATGTCTGTGCAGCGCTGAGTACGACTTGTAGCGCTATACAAATGCTCAGTAGTAGTAGTAGTAAGTCTGAGGTGTTATGGATAGTGATGACCACAGCTGGAAGATCTGATGATGATCCCATTGTTGAACTGTGAAATATCAGTGTTGAGTGAGGTGAAGACACTGGGTGCTGTTGCGGGGCTGGGGGGGGGGGGAGAGGTTGGGGGTGCTGAGATCTGATGATGATCCCATTGATGAACTGTGAAATATCAGTGTTGAGTGAGGTGAAGATACTGTGTGCTGTTGCGGGGCTGGGGGGGGGGGAGAGGTTGGGGGTGCTGAGATCTGATGATGATCCCATTGCTGAACTGTGAAATATCAGTGTTGAGTGAGGTAAAGACACTGGGTGCTGTTGCGGGGTGGGGGGTGGAGAGGTTGGGGGTGCTGAGATCTGATGATGATCCCATTGCTGAACTGTGAAATATCAGTGTTGAGTGAGGTGAAGACACTGGGTGCTGTTGCGGGGGGGGGGGGGGAGGGGGTGCTGTGATATCATGTTTTCAGGTGCAAGGGACAAGAGCAATGGTTAGAGCAATGGGCTAGGAAGACAGTGCTCAAAGCTCACTGCTGCTCCTTGTGATCTTGGGGAAGTCACTTAATCTATCATTGCCTCAGATTGTGCGTCCTCTCAGGGTGGGAAAATATCCCCTGTACCTGAACGTAGTTTGCCTTCAACTTCAGAGCAAGGTGTGAGCTACATCTGCTCCAAGTCCCCTTGATTTAATTTTCCATGAGAGGAAAAGAAACGTGTTAAAGTCTCCCCCATCCTTTCAAAGGAGCTCAAGGAGAGTTACGTTCAGGTACAGCGCCTTGTGAAAGTATTAATCCCTTTGTCTTTTGTCCTGTTTTGTCCCATTACGTACAACCTGGAATGAAAATGGAGGTCCATTTGGATGTTAGGTAATGGACCTAACAATATAGTCCAAACTGGTGAAGTGAAATGACAAAAAAATACCTTGTACTGTATATATAAAAAAACAAGTAAAAATGGAAAAGTTGTGAGTGCATATGTATTCATCCCTTTTGCTGTGAAAACCCCTAAATAAGATCTGGTCCAACCAATTAACCTCAGAAGTCACATAATTAGTTGATTAGGGTCCACCTGTGTGCAGTCAGTGTCACATGATCTGTCACATGATGCTTGTATAAATATACCTCTACTGAAAGGCCTCTGACTCTGCAACACCACTACGCAAGCAACCTGAAAACCAAGGAGCACTCCAAACAGGTAAGAGACAAACTTGTGGAGAAGTATAGATCAGGGTTTGATTATAAAAATATATCCCAAATTCTGAATATCCCACAGAGCATCATTAAATCCATTATAACAAAATGGAAAGAATATGGCACCACTACAAACCTGACAAGAGAAGGCCGCCCACCAAAACTCATAAACCGGGCAAGGAGGACATTAATCAGAGATGCCACAAAGACACCAAGGATAATACTGAAGGAGCTACAAGGATCCACAGCGGAGATGGGAGTATCTGTCCATAGGATCACTTTAAGCCATACACGCCACAGAGTGGGGCTTTATGGAAGAGTGGCCAGAAAAAAGCCGTTGCTTAAAGAAAGAAATAAGAAAACACGTTTGGAGCTTGCACAACAGCATGTGGCGGACCCCCCCCCCCCCCAAACACATGGAAGAAGGTTTTCTAGTCAGAGACGAAAATTGAACTTTTTGGCCATTATGGGAAACGCTACGTGTGGTGCAAACCGAACACTTCCCATCACCCCGAGAACATCACTTGCACAGTGAAACACGGTGGTGGCGGCATCGTGATGTGCGGATGTTTCTCATCGGCAGGGACAGGAAAACTGGTCAGGATTGAAGGAATGATGAATGGCACTAAATACAGGGCAATTCTTGAGGAAAACCTGTTTCAGTCTGCCAGAGATTTGAGACTGGGAGGAAGGTTCACCTTCCAGCAGGACAATGACCCTAAACATACTGCTAAAGCTGGTTTAGAGGGAAACATTTAACTATCTTGGAATGGCCTAGTGAAAACCCAGACCTCAATCCAATTCAGAATCTGTGGCATGACTATTTGAAGGAGCTGGAGCAGTTTTGCCTTGAGGAATGGGTGAAAATCCCAGTGGCTGGATGTGCTAAGCTAATAGAGACATACCCCAAGAGACTTGTCTATAACGTATTGACTTTGGGGGGTGAATACATATGCACACTCCTGCTTTCAGGTTTTTTAAATCTTAATTATTGTTTGTGTCACAATAAAGGATATTTTGCACTTTCAAAGTCGTAGGCATGTTGTGTATATCACATGGCGCTAACCCCCAAAACTCCATTTAAATTCCAGGTTGTAATGTGACAAAACCAAAGGGGATGAATGCTTTTGCAATGCACTGTATTTTTCCTCTCCCCAGAGGGCATGTACTGTAAGTGATTTGCCTAAGATTACAAGGAGCAAAAACAGGTTTCAAAGCCGGCTTTTCTGGTTCTGGGCCACTGTTTTAACCATTAGGCTACCCTCCCCCCACAGCTGCAGCTGAGACTTTCCATCGATATTGCATCATTTGATCTTTTGAGTTCAGTGCAGCTAGCGGAAAGCATGTGTGCTAATTCGTGGGTATTCCTAGAGCTTCTGATGACTGAATACTCTGGGCCTCAAATACCTTTTCTCTCCAAGCTTACCGATCAACATTCTGAATGACTCCTGAAGCTTCCCGAGATAGCCATCCTTCAGACGAATCCAGTCTTTTGGGAAACAGAGGTAAATAGATATAAATGTGTCTGAGAAAGGGAAGGAAGTCCCAGTGACAGATTAAACAGCGGTTCAAGCCAGCCACATGCGACTTCATACCTGAAGGAAGGGACACGTCCCGGTCCCTTGACTTAATAATGGGACTCTGTGGCCTCATTGCTTTCTCAATTCTGACTAAGTTACAGGCAAACGTTGAAGTGTCTCTTATTGCCACTGCAGTGTAACTACAGCTCCACCAACTACTGGAACCACATTCACGCTGTCCTCTCACCACGTTACACAAGAGCAAACAAATCTCTCACACATGAAGCTGCAAGGGGGTAAACTGAAAGGCAATGTCAGGAGATACTTTTTCACTGAAAGGGTGGTGGATGCTTGGAATGCCCTCCCGATGGAAGTGGTGGGGCAAATACAGTGACAGAATTCAAAATGGCATGGGAGAGACATAGTGGATCCCTTTATAGCAACAGGATAAAATCAAAATAAACTTAACTATCTAATTTCTCAACATACAGGGGTGTCCTACATGGAGCGGTGGGTTCACCCCAAAAATGAAGACATGGGGAGGGGTGGCCTGCACGGAGCGGCAGGTGCATCTACTCTTGCAATCTTACTGGGAAGACTAGATGGACCATACTGGCCTTTATCTGCCATAATTTACTATGTTACTATGAAAGTCACACTCCGGTTTCATGAGAGCTGAGGAGTACAGAAGGTTCGTGCTTAATCCTTTGTATATACACCAAACACTCTTCTTTCTTCCCAGAAACTAACAAAGGTTGCATCTGAGAAGTGGCTGTATGCATGTACCCTGCTGTTCACTCAAATACTAGCAATGAAAGACGAGCTCAGAAACTGCACAGCTCTGAATCATTCATAGTCACACACTTTTTATTTACGTTTTCAATCAATGAAACTTGTTCCAGTGAGTCATGCAGTTTGGCATATTACATTTGAAAATGGTTGTGTCTGGTTCTGGGGCTACCATGGGACTTAGGAATAAAACTTGTGCTATAAACGTTTAGTATGCAACTTGATAAAATGTTTATCTGCATGCCAAAATGGGACTTAATATACTATGCAATACTTTTTACCTAGGACAGGCTAAACTTACCATCAATAGTGTGACCTTGCTATTAACATAAAAAAGTGTAATATCCATGCTAACGTCTAGGAAATCCCCAAGCTAACAGCTCAAAATAAACAGACAGTTAGTAGAAAGGACATCCTTCTCCCAACCCCCATATAGGTCCTGCCATCTCTCTGTTCACTGAAGACCCCAAATTCCCACAGAACCTCTGCAGAAACCTTCTTCCACTGCCCACTAGAATGAAGTACCTGAAGGTAACTTGCCTTGAACTACTATTGAACAGGTTTGAGCTACATCATAATAAGTACACACATATAGCAAGATGACAATGGCAGAGAAGACCAGCTGGAAAACCAGTGGTTCCAGTTCTTCCTGTCCACACTGCAAGGACACGTCCCAGCTGCCAGCCATGGACCTGTCTCCTTATCTAAGAGAGTATTTGTTGTCTTCTTCATTGCTTCATCAATCTACTAACGCCAGCTCTCAGGAGTCTTTGCTTCTTATTGTCTCTCTACTCATTTTACCTCTTCCCCTATCCTTTCTCTTTTATTTTCTCTCCTTTTCTGTTCACGAAGTCATCGATGAGATGTGACTCCTTCCACCATAATCTTCCCACAATATTTCCTTCTTTCTTGTCCCCTCCACCCTTTTTCTTCCAGCATCTTGTTTGGTAATTTAGGGGGTTTTCTCTCTCCTCTCTGCCCCTTTCTCCCTTTTATCAGGTGTTCTCATTAAAACTGGGCCCCCGACTCTTTCTTTTTAAGTTCACTCTTTCTCACTTCCTTACATATACTCCTACTATAGCCATAGAGTTTAGCCGCCTCCTCCCATATCTTCCCTCACGTCATCAACTCTCTTCTTTTACTGCTGCCCCATCCATTGATTGGGCTTGATACTGACTGAATAAAGAAGGGTCTTGGACCCAGTGGGCAGGAGTAAAGAGCAGAAGAAATAGTCCTGTTTGTTGCTATATGAAGACCTTGTGAACACTTTGTTGTATGATGCATTAGATCATCTGTCACTTGGAGTTGTGGTCTTACTGTTAGCTGTGAGTTGATACGGTCTATTTATCTAGGGTGAGGAGTTTTTGCTTACACGATGAGAAGTTCCATAAGCTCTGCTGAAAGCCCCCACAAAGGATGTGAGATAGGAGGTAAAAGTGCAGGGAAAGTGTGATGTGAACTTTATAGACATGGAAGACGACCTCTCTCAGCAACACCCAGTAGAGTGTGGATGGAGCAGAATCAGCCATTTTTACATACTAACATTCAGGGTTTCATAGTATTCTTATAAAACACATCCAAGGACCGACCCCTTGATGTTATGTGTGTTAGGGGCCTGGATAACGTTTCTGGGTCTGAACCAGCTCAGAACTCAAAACTCTATTGGTTTCGCTGGTTGTGGAGGAATCCTGATTCTCTGCAGGTTATGGTAGCTTAAGGATTAGCCAAAGATGCCTATGTCCACTAGTTCTCCAGACCTTCCAGTTCTCCTCATGCAAATCTAATGAAGAAAGGTAGCACAGCCTGCACAGAGTCCAGGGTTTGGCATGGAAACATCTTGTCCCCTAACTATTCATATGGGCTCACATGCCATGAAGTTCCTTTCAGAGACAGAAGAAGGTCATGAGCTGCAGTGAAGTTTGGGCAGGTGCTGTTGGCTATGCTACGTGCTGCCATCAAAGTTCACCAGAGCTGCCGCATGACACAAATTTTGCAGGGAGGTATTTGGCCAGTTTTGTTTTATAGCTTTTGTTTCAATGAATTGTGGTGTTTGTAGTCTGGTGTCAGAAAGCCAGGAGTGGCCTAAAATCTACTTGCCAGAAATGAGGTCACAGAGCAGCCCTTGCATGGAAATCCTAGGTGTACAGCTCCCTTCACACCTCTTTGTGGGGATGGGATTCAGCATTTGTGCTCAGTCTGGGCATTTCATAATTCTTGGTGTTATTTTTTTGGACATCCCGAAACTTGGCAGGTAGAAGAGGAAATGGCAGCGTGCTAGAGCGAGTCCCCTCCCTGAAGTCACCAGGTCTAGAGCTGATGTCTGATACTGACAGTGCACATTGCTCTATTACCCCCTGCTCTTATCTTCTTTAAGAGTGACTCTGTCTGACCTCTTTGAAAGCCATCGGAATGGGCTGTTCATTCCTGTTTCTTTCTAAGAATATTTGTCTCTTAAATATAACTATAACTACCTACTACAGCAACCAGTCAAGAAACATCTTTGCTGCACTAAGGTTTGATATGACTTACAGTCATGCGTAGCACTTAAGAATCAAAGTTCTTTTAGGGAAAGTACATAATATCACTTTATTCATGATTAGGATTCATTCCCAGGAAAGGGGCTCTGCTTCAGACATGGGTAGGTGTATTCCACCAGTCAGGGCCTCCAAAGCCTTCTATTGCTCAACTTCCCATTCTATGGTGTTGGGACCAATAGCTACTGTCCTTCACAGGTCTTCTGTTTCTGGAACCACAGCAGCTGGGGGTTGGGATAAGATGATAATAGGTGTGTTTTCAGAGCCCCAACCCTGAGCCATCCTGTTGAAGGAGCGTCTGATGGACAAAGGATTCACCAGCATGGAGAGCGAAGGGTCATTCAGCAGACGAAAGTTAAACTCGGGCACCTTGTAGGTGACCAGTCTTGATGCCCTCTCAAAACCGCCAAATGGAGTAGCTGCCCTGTGGATGTCAGAGGAAGGTTAAATCTTTCTTACAATAATGTTTCTCACATCAGTGTTTGCTTGTTCCTTAGAAAGAAGGGACTCCTTCACATGTGGCTAACAAGTCTCCCTCCTAACAATTCTTCAGATCTGAGACATTTCAATGGAACTGAAGCTCAAAACCCACAAAACAGTGTCAAACATCACTTTGTCTAAAAAAAAAAAACAGTTAACTTAGCATTTTCCCTAAATGAACCTCTTCCAAGCATTCTGGCGGTGTTTCCCCTGCCTTTCTGGGCATAGCAGTTGGTTGGGGTTAATGAGGCTGCAGATGGCTAGGATATGAGGTTAACAAAAGCTTGTCTGAAATCTTGTGGTCTGGCTTTTGGCAGGTAGTGCCTTCTAAATGTGTCATTTCTGAATAGTCAAAGAGTGTGTAGAATGTGGTGCATGGTTTGTTTCCTGTTCGATAATGAGAAATGCTAAAACTATGTGCAACATTTTCATTTTAGCCCGTCAGACTGTTTACTGACTGTGAGTGGAAGTGAAAGAAGCAGAAAAGCGTCTAGAAGCACTGAGAATGCAGGAAGACTGGGAGCACAGTGAGTGCGGGCAGCACATGGAGCACAAGCCGCCAGCAGAGCGCTCAAGTCTCGCAGATCTTCCAGGAGACTCCCCTGATGTCAGGCTTCCCTCTCACGAAGCAGCACTCTCCACTGAAGGACAATGCCAGCTAGGGAAGGGCATTCATTAAAAAACCCCAAAAACAATCAAAAACAGAATGAAAATGTCCTGTTTGGTTTCATTTCTAAAACAAAAAAAAAAGCAACAACGCTCTTTCCAAGAGAATTTCCTTAGAGAATTGGAAAGAGTTATACAAAGGGGTCGAGAAATGTCTGTCTGTCCATCTGGAGGCAAAATAACTCTGAAAATTAAATGGAATGGATGGGATGAAACGAAACAGAGTTTGAAAATGGGCAAGATCTGATTGGGGATTCCAGAGATATAAGCCCCCCCCCCCCCCAATAAAATGGCCCAATGCATTTCTATGGGAGCAGCGGTTCCATCTTCTGTAGCATGACAGCATACATATAGTGAAACACAGCAGTTAGGAAATTGCTCCTTTCAAACTCCCTCTTTCCTGTTCTCAGACCTCCTCAAACTCCAAACTGTCCTGACTCCCAAAAACAACTGTTGCAATTGTCCTACACCCAAAATGCCACCACTCCCAAAAAATACCTCCCACAACAGCCCCATCACCTCACAAAATTTTCCCAGCTTCCAAAATGTATCCCTCCACAACTGCCACCACCAGTCAAAACTACCCCAACAACTGTCCCACCACCTTGCCATATGCCCTCCGTCTCATCACCTGCAAACTGCTCCACCCCAAAAAATAACTGTAGCAACTCCATGACCATCCTATTAAGTGACCCCTCACTCCTAAAATACCCCTGCAACTGCTCCACCACTCCCACAGACTATCCCACCACCTTGCCAACTGCCCCATCCCTAAAAGCTACCCCACAATAGCTGCCTGATCCCCAAAATATACTCCCTGTAATTGGCTCACCGCCTTGCCAACTACTGTCACCCCAAAAGACTGACCTACCACTCTGCCAACTGCCCCACCTCTAAAATGTATACCCCATAATTGCCTCATCACTCTGTAAACTACCTCTCTACAACAGTATCCATCTCCCAAAACTATGTCCTCTGGAACTGCCCTACCCTACCCTACCACCCCTGCTACACACACAGACAGAACCACAGGCACAGCACACAAAGAACACACAACAAAGATATACACACACAAAAAAGCACATGAACACCACACAAACAAATGAAGAGTACACACACACACACACACACACAGATTACAAATAATTCTCTAGATATCATGTACTGCATTTTAAATTAAGAGTATAAGGAGTGAGGTAACAAACCACACCATAGAAGTGCAAACGGCGACATCATTGGAATGTCAGTAGATCCCGTCCTACATGTCCATGTTTCGGCAAAGAGCCTTTGTCAGGGGCTTAGGATTTGCTTTGAAACTGCTTTGCCTTATCCTTCTGCTGTAACTAAGACTTGACACATTTGTATGCAATGGTTGCCTGGATGTCCTTGCTACAGATACCGGTACATTGGGCCTGATATTCGAAAGGCATTTACAGACCTGTAAACCATGTAAATGCCACTGAACAGGACAGTCAATGACAGTAACACAGTTAGTGCCACTGAATATCCCCAATTAGCTTAGGTTTGGGGCACATCATGGGCATCCCAGGGCGGAGCAGAGATGGCCACTGTCGCTACCCGATTAGCAACTGTGGGTAAAACCAGGTGAAGCAAAAGCTAACTGGGCAGCGGCGCAATATCAGCACTACCTGCTTAGCTTCTGTGGCTCTGGGGCATGTGCAGCAATCCCAGATGTTCAATGTTAGGGCAGCATATGATCCCGGCACTGAGGTGGGCGGGGAGGGCTTTGTGCCATAGTGGTGCATAGATGGCTCAATTCAATATCAAGCCACTCGTGTCTATTATTGAGTGCCTCGTATCCTTGCTCACAAGAGCTTACAGTCTAGTCAAGACAAACAACACAACAACCGGGAACCAGGATATATCGGGGGATGGTAAGGAAGTACATAGGAGATGAACAGGGATAAGGGGATCAGGATTGGAAAGCAGTCTCAAAGTAGTCCGTTTTTAGCCTGGATTTGGAAAGGGCCAGATATGGAGCCTGATGTACTGACTCGGGTAGTTTGTTCCAGGCATAAGGTAGAAAGATCGAAGTCTGGAGTTGCAGTAGAAGAGAAAGGTAGAGATAGAAGGGATCGGCCAGAAGAGCGGAGTTGCAGAGGAAGGGTGTAGGGAGAGATAAAGAGTAGAAAGGTAGTGAAGAGAGCTGAATGAAGGCACTTATAGGCCAGAGGTAGAAGTTTGAACTGGATACGGAAATGTATAGGAAGGCAATGAAGTGGCTTGAGAATAGGGGTGACATGAGCATAGTGACACTGGCGGAAGATTAGCCGTGCAGCTGAGATTTGAACAGATGGAAATGGGAAGAGATGATTCAAAGGAAGACCAGCAAGGAGGAGGTTGCAATAGTCCAGATGGAAGATGACTAGTGAATGGAGAAGGGTCTTAGTACTGTGTTCAGAAAGGAAGGAATTCATTTTGCCCATGTTACAGAGAAAAAAAGCAACAGGATTTTGCTATCTGTTGGATGTGTGTGGAGAAGGAGAGGGAGAAGTCAAAGATGACTCCAAGGTTGCAAGCCAAGGAAACAGGGAGGAGTAGAGTGTTATCCACAGAAATAGTGAAAGGAAGAAGGGGGAGGTTGGCTTAGGGGAAAATATAAGGAGCTCAGTTTTGGCCATGTTTAATTTCAGATAGTGATAAAACACCCAGGCACTAATGTCAGATAGGCAGGCAGAGATCTGAGCTTGTATTCCCAGAGACATTTCAGGTGCAGAGAGATAGATCTGAGAGCCATCAGCATAGACATGGTACTGAAAACCATGGGAGGAGATGAGTGCACCAATGGACTGTGTAGAGAAAAAGAGAAGTCCCAAGGCACAGCCCTGGGGTACACTGACTGAAAGCAGGACAGAAGTAGAGGAGACCAGAACATACACTAAAAGTGTGGTGGGAGAAATAGGAAGAAAACCAGGAACCAGGACAGGAAGGAACCCCTAAATCCAAGCAAGGACAGGGTGTCGAGAAAGAAGTGATGATAAACAGTGTCAAAAGCAGCAGAAAGGTCTAGAAGGATCATGATTGATTAAAGGCCATTGGATTTAGCAAGGAAGAAGTCACTGGAGACTTTGGCAAGAGCCGTCTCAGTAGAAAGTAGAGGGTGAAAGCCAGATTGAAGTGGATTCAGAAAGGACTGAGAGGAAAGAAAGTCAATACAGCATCAGTGAACCGCACGTTCAAGCAATTCTAGAAACAAAGGGGAGGAGAGAGATGTATCAATAATTAGAAGGACAAATAGGATCAAGGGATGGTTTCTTGAGGAGAGGTGTAACCACCGCATGCTTGAAGGCCGCAGGAACAGTTGTGGTAGAAAGTAATAGATTGAGGATATGACAGATGGAAGGGACAACAGTGGATGAGGTAGAGTTTAGTAGATAGGTGAGTATGGGATCAAAGAAGCAGATGTTTAGAGGAGGAGAGAAGATATGTTGTTTTGTTCCTCAGTGATCTGAGAAAAGGAGGAAAAGATTACAGAAGTTAATGAAAGGTTTAGGGAATGAAGAAGGGGAAGAGTGGATAGAGGTGACCCCAGGGGTAACTCAAGCGTAATCTTGTGAATTTTATCATGGAAGTAGTCAGCCACAGTCTGAACAGAAAGGGAAGGAAGAGCAGAGTTGGAGGCACTTTGAGAAGAGTGTTGAGAGTTGTAAAGAGATAGTGAGAATCAGAGGCAAGAGAGTTAGTCAGATGAACATAGTACTCTTGCTTGGTGAGTGTTCTGGCGGACTAGAAAAAGGCTAGGATGAATTTTAAGTGTAGGAAGTCTGCTAGGGTGCAGGATCTTATGTTCTTATTTGAAGCAAAGGCGCTTAGTTGAGCAGGCACAGGAAAGCAGGTAGGGGTTTTTAGAGGACAGCCATGGTTGAGGTACAGTACGCCTCACTGGACATGAAGTGGGAGGAGCAGGAGCATCCAGAGCAGAGGAGAGTACAGTGTTATAGGAAGATACTGCCTCATCAACAGACTCAGATGACATAGTTTGCTTCAAGAGCCAGACTAGAATCCACGCGTATTTCTGTCTTCTACTTCCTTGGCCCATCACTATGGAATGTACTGCCCAGCAATCTCCACCTCGAACCTTCCTATGTTAAGTTCATATCCCTGCTAAAATTCCACCTCTTTCAGATAGCCTTCAAGACACCACCTCCATGTCCATAAGTTCTCCTGACCTTACTTTCCTCTGACTCTACTCTCCCTATGTGATTGCAACACCTTTCTTATCAAGTTATTGTGTTCCTTTTCTGTTTCTCTTCTTCTACCTTTTGTTTTAATGTACACCACCCTGTTGCAAATGTGAAGGATGGTACATCAAATGCAATAAATATAAACATAAACATAGTAGAAGAAAGAGGTGGTGAGACAGCAGTGGAGAAAGCTGATGGGTCAATAGCATGAGGATTCCTAAAGAAGAGAAGGCCAAGGTAGTGGTCTAGCTGGTGAGAAGGGGTGGTAGAACATAGCTGGAGAATGAATGAGGTGGTAAGAGAAACAAGCTTTAAGGCATGAGAGAGTCAGAGGGGTTATCAAAATGAATGTAAAAATACCCAAGTGAGGGGGAAGATGCACTGAGAAAGAGGGAAAACCACAAGTCAAAGTCAGTGAGAAAAGTAGAGGTGGACTTATCAGGAAGTTGATAAAAGACAGCTATCTGGAGAGGTAGTGAAGTGAAGAGGCGGATGGAGTGGACTTCAAAGGAAGGAAAGATGAGACTGATATAGAAGGAGGAGTTGAAATTGGTAGGAATGAGAGAGTAGAAACCCAAAACCACCGCCACACCCAACAGAGTGAGGCATATGGAGAACTGGAGGCCTCTATCACAGAGGACAGCAACTGAAGTCGAGTCTTCAGGAAGAAGTCAATTCTCAAAGCTAGAAGATGCAGAGTATTAGAGATAAAGAGGTTATGAATGAAGGCAAGCTTATTGGAGATGGAGTGTGCGTTCTACAAGGCACATGAGAAAGGGAGAGAGGACAGGGAAAGGAGAAGTATAGGAATAAGATTTGAGGGGTTGCATGTGGATCTGTCTTGAAAGTATAAAAATGTCTAGGGGAACCAAAGTTGGGATTGATATCCTTCGATGACAGAGGGAGAAGGCACAGGAAAATGTGGAAGAGAGAGGAGGGGGCACGACGTTAACAAGAGTGAGGTTCCTTCAGAGAGAGGGGAGATGGGTGAATGAGAGGAAGAAAATAATGAAGCTGAAAAGTACACGACAGGGTAGAAAATAAGATGGCAGGAGAGGTGAGGATGGTAAGGGGGCAGTAAGGAGTAGGACTTGAGATCATCAGACTGAAAGGAGAAGACTAGGGAGTGTCAAGAATAGGAAAAGAAAGTGATGTGGACCTATCAGAATGACATAGAGTGGGAGTAGAAGTTGAAGGAGATATATGAAGGATAGGCAGGAGAGAATACAGCCAATGGGAAGGCTCTGGGGGTGGAGCATTGGAATGCTCATCTTGTTACAGTCTGTAGGTAGGATCCAGCCAATGGGAAGGCTGTGGGGGTGGAGCATTGGAATGCTGATCTTGTCATAATCTATAGGTAGGATCTAGCCAATGGGAAGACTGTGGGGAGAAGCACTGGAAAGCTGCTGTAGTCAAAGAGACTGTGAGTAAGCTCCAGCCAATGGGAAGGTTATGGAATAGAGCACTGGAATGCTGCCCTTTTTACAGAATGTGGGTAGGATCCAGCAAATGGGAAGGCTGTAGGGGCAGAGCACAAGAATACTGCTGTAGTCACTGAGACTGTCCACAGGATTCAGACAATGGGAAGGCTGTGGGGCAGAGCACTGGAATGCTGCTCTAGTCACAGAGACTGTGGGTTGTGTCCAGCAAATGGGAAGGCTGTGGAGGTGGAGCATTGGAAGACTGCTGTAGTCACAGAGACTGTGGGTAGGATCCAGCCAATGGGAAGGTTGTGGGGGTGGAGAACTGGAATACTGCTCTAATCAGAGAGACTGTGGGTAGGGTCCTGGCAATGGGAAGGTTGTGGGGGCAGAGCACTGAAATGCTGCTCTAATCACAGAGACCTCTTCAAGTCCAGATTGAAAACCCATCTCTTCTCTATTGCTTTCTGTTCTTGATTCTTGTTTTTGCTCTTCTTGTTTATTGTATACTTTGTCTTACTTGATTGTATTTGTATTTTGTGGTCTTCTTGACTAGATTGTGAGCTCTGATGAGCAGGGACTGTCTTTTCTTCATGTATGTACAGCGCTTCGTACATTTGAAGCGCTTTATAAATATGAAATAGATAGATAGATAGATAAATAGATAGAATGAATGTGGGATCCAACCAATGGGAATGCTGTGGGGGTGGAGCATGGCAATGCTGCTCTACTCATAGAGACTATAGATAGGATCCAACCAATTGGAAGGTGTGAGGTAAAACACTGGAATGCTGCTCTAATCACAGAGACTGTGGGAAGTATCCAACCAATGGGAAGGCTGTCTGGGGGGAGGGGGGGGGCACTGGAATGCTGCTCTAGTCACAGAGACTGTGGGAAGTATCCAACCAATGGGAAGGCTGTCTGTGGGGGGGGGGGGGGGAGCACTGGAATGCTGCTCTAGTCACAGACTGCGTGTATGATTCAGCCAATGGGAAGGCTCTGGGGGCGGAGCTCTGGAATGCTGCTTTAGTCACAGGAAGGGACGATGTGAGCTGGAGGAAGTTCCTGTGCTCTACAAGTTTAGTTTCTGCATGTGGTGGGAGATAGAAGAGACATGAAGTTTTGATTCATCGGAGTAGTTTCCCTTCTTAATTTGGGGGTGGGGCAAAGAGTAAGGACATCATACTGGCAGTGCGGACAAGGGACCAGTTCGCTATCAGTGCCTACAGCATTTGGGGGCACCCCCCATGCCCTCCCAAGATACCCCTATGCCCCATCCCCAAAAAATGCTTCAATGTATTTCTATAGGAAAATCACTTTCAACAGCTGCAGCACCCTATTACTGATAGAACTGCAGCTGTCATGCAGCCCGTCCCTCTCCTCTCCTGATCAGAGACACTGACATGTCCATGCATGTACAGACATAGAGATGCACGCAGGCTGACACACACGCATATACTACTGTGTGCTTGCATAAAAAGATGCATCCATGTAAGCATTCAGGCTTTCCAAGATGGCGGCAGAATGAGGTCACTTATCCTGATGCTTTTTGGCTTGTTGGCTTTTTCTGTTAAACTGGGCAAGCGCAAGGATAAAACAAAAGTCAATCCCTCAGAGACGTCGTTTTCTCCCATTGTGAGCTTGACTGATGCCTTTCATCAGTGTTGGTAACTCCAGGAATAGGAGCCAGAGTGGTGTTGATTTATGTTCCATCAGATACAGGAGGACTGGATGGTCTTAGCCTAGATTTCGGTCTTCCCCATGCAGCTGGAAATTCCTTTGCCAGGCCCTTTTGCTGCCAGCTTGCAATAGCCTAATGGAGCAGGTGGTCTGCCGACCCAAGGAGAGACAATCTGCATATTTATTTATTTATTTTATTTTATTTATTTAACAGTTTTTCTATACCGCTTTCTCATTAAATCAAAGCAGTTTACGTTATAATTTACATGTTACAGGGAACATTTATAATACACACATTTACAGAAAACTTGTAATGAGGAGGGGGGGGGGGGCATGCTGGAGATCCACTGAGACATAACTTATTTACAGTGTATTTTACAGAGAACATATTTAAATAAGTATTGTGTGAAACCTCCAGTATTAAGTGGTAGTTCAGCTGTTCAAGAGCTAAGTGGGTTCATTGAGTTGATTAGAGAAGAGGAAGGTCTTTAGTTACTTTCTGAAGTCCTTCATGTTGGTGGTGGATCTCAGTTTCGCAGGAAGCGCGTTCCAGATAGCAGGTGCCGCAAAGGAGAATGCTCTTCTTGTGGTCAATTCTCTTGAATCCTTGTATGCGGAAGGTGTAGGGATAGTGTCTTTCATGCTTTGTCTCTTAGGCCTGTTGCTGTGATTGGTGCAGAACATCTCCTCCAGGACTCCCGCTGACATGTTGTTTCTTATTTTGAATACAGTTAGGGTATATTTATATCTTCCACGTGCGGTAATTGGGAGCCAGTGGAGTTGATGAAGGAGGGGTGTTACGTGATCTTGTTTATTTGAATCAGTGATGATTCTGGCAGCAGTATTTTAAACTAGTTGAAGAGATCTTGTAGCTTGCTTAGGTAAACCTTGATAGATGGCATTGCAATAGTCCTTTGCATAGGCCTTCTCTGCAATCCTTATCCACTATAATGGTTAGTGACAGAGCGCTGGGTGGTTCACAGCAGGATAAGGGGGCTGGAGGAATCGGACATTCTAAAGAAGAGAGCTTGGCTGCAACATCTGGATACTTCTTATTACCTTCTTCTCCGCAAGGCTTGCCAAGTGTGAAGCAAAGGTTAATCTTTGTGAAACGGAGTAAGAACATTTGAAGCGTCTGAGTCTATGATTACTTCTGTGCAGGCTCTTAATGCTACTTTGCTAAAGGAAATTTAATTTTTGAGAATGAAAACTACAACATTGGAAAATAATGTTCATTCTCATAATATGCAACTAATTAACTGTTCACGGCTCCCTCTCAGATCTCCTAAGGAACTTTCCCAGCAAAATATGGTGGACATTCTTTTCACTCTCGCTGACTCCATTTCACCAGTGACTAAAGCTTATTTTTTCCTTGTGGTGAAGAAAACACAGAAGCCCTTGAGGGAGGATTTATCACCTAAAGTTTCCAATATTTCCGCTATTTTGCATACTTCAGACAGACTTGGTGATGCCATTAGCTTTGAAATCAGATAGAGATCGGCTTTTACAGATCTTTAAACATTGGGGTGATTTGTTTTTCCAGTGCAAGACAAGAATGTTTCCAGATCTAGCTAAGGAAGCTCCAAGGCGACATGGAGAATTTTTCCTTTTGAGGCTGAGGGTGTTTCAGATTGGAGCCTTGTTTTTATTGACGTACCCAAGCCTTGAAAACTTACCTGTTCGAGGATGCCTTTGGCTCCTCATGAATTCTGCCTCTAAGGGCCCCAGCACATTACATGGCTTGAGTGAGCCTCACCCATCTCTATCCCCCTGTTTCCCCTTCTCTTGTCTCCCTTTCTTTTCTCCCTGCCTCCCCTCCTTTCTTTCCGCTTCTGTTTCTCTGTATCTTTCCTATCATAAGATTGGCATTCCTTTTCCTTCCTTCCTCTTGCTGTATATTTTATTATTTTTAATTTTAGTTTACCTTATTTTTATTTTAATATATCTATTTTATTTTATTTTGAGTATTATATTGTAAACTGCTTTGCTTGTTCCAGAAATTGTGGTATATCAAATAAAGTCAAACATAAGCATAAAACAAACAAACATGCACACGAGTTGTTAATCAATCTGCTAAATATGTTTTCTTGGATCATCTCATTTAACATATTTTATAGCTGCTCTTTTCCAGATGCCCCTATTGTATCGACTGCTGCCGAAGCCTGAAAGGAACTGTAATATCTCGGGAGTATCGCATCTATTCTCTCCCTTGTTTTTTTTTTTTTTACAGTTTTCTGACATAATATAATTAGATCTTTTTTCACCCTTTTTTGTGGACTTTAATGTGTGGTGGTTTGTTATCTATTTTCTTTTTGCTTCATTGCATAAATGGTTTTATTTGCTTCTTGTCTTCATGACCATATCTTCTTTCTTTATAAGTTTCATTGCTTGGCTAATTACTTACAATTCAAATTAAATAAAAAGCATTCAGATACCCACATTCAAGCTTATACAAGCACACATGCAGTGACACACACATGTGCACATAGATACAAACATATACAGACATACCAGCCCACAGAGATATACCCACACAAAGAAAGTAGAGGTGTACGTACGTACACATACACTTCCACACACAGGCAATGCAGCTGCGATAGATGGGTGAACGCATGCACACACACGATATGCAGAGGGACTGGAAAGAATTCCATGAGCCATGCCCTGCATGTTTTCCCCACTTGTTTTCTTTTTGTTTCATTTAAATTCATTTTTGGCAAGTGCTATTTGCAAATAACATGTACTAAAAAGGAAATGTAATGAAGTGAACAAAATTTTTAAACAAAATCAAAATGGCCAATAAAACTGCTGAAATGAAATGAAACCTGACTGGTGTGCATCCACCTATTGCCAGCAAGGAAGCGGGGAACTTGCAAAGCGCACAAGCCCCTGCCCCTCATCAGGACTCTTCTTTATGTTCCTGCAGAGAGAGAGCAGGAGGGGGGGTTTCAGGAGATGGAAATGGAGTTCCATGTGGCTGAGAGCAGGAAGATGGGGGCTGATGCTGACTGTGGTAGAGTTCATGTAAGGCTCTGTGAAAGACTGGATATGAGTATGTGACTATCAGGGCTAGGGCAAGGATCTGAGATGCCCTAGGTGAATCTCATTCCTGCCGCCTTTGAAACATTAGTGCTCCAGACGACCACCTACTTCACCTATTGGCCAGCGCTGACCCTTGTGACTCTATGTATCCAACATAGCCAAACCTTCCCTTTTCTAAGGTCTTTCACTGCTTCATCCATCATATTTCTTACAAAAATGTGGCATGTGGTAAGCGTCTCTTCTCTGTCAGCCCACGGTGATCACCTGTTAAAGCTCTTGTAGTCAGGGAGCAGGGCATACTGCTCTGGCTTTGGCATCATGGAATAGAAAGCGCCCAGGAGCTCAGGGTCGTTGGCTATGGCTTCCTGCCAAGGGGACTGATAGTACCTGGGGACCGCGGTGATGTTGAAGGTTTCACAGGGGATTTCCTTCAGGGGACCAGAATATCCTGTGTATAGAAAAAAAGACAGGGAAAAGGATTTTAATTTCTTCAAAATTTTAACTGCCTTGCTCTCTAGGAACCCAAGACAATGCCCTGTCAGAAACCAAACATACCACGTAAATCACAGAACTACATACAGAGAAGCATGTAAATCACAGACGTACATACAGAGAAGCATGTAAAGCCATCGCGCCTGAGGGACCCCGCAGACCTGGCTCTATTATGAATGAGCACTGTGCCTATCCACACAGCACTTTCTATGCATAACTCTGTACAACTACTAACTACCTTGTGCGTAGTAACCAAACTCTTAAATACCTCAAGCTTAACTTCAGATTATTGCTGAAAAATATATTCATACTCACACACACCTCAAAGCATAAAAATCTACCATGTTTAAGCTTACCTCACACCTTGACCTATTTCTTCTCACTGCTCTTATAATATCTCAGGCAGCTGCACTCACCACATCCACCTTCATACCCATCAAGCCAGACTTCAACCTCCACCTTCCATCATCCACCTTCATACCCATCAAGCCAGACTTCAACCTCTACCTTCAACCTCCACCTTCCACCATCCACCTTCATACCCATCAAGCCAGACTTCAACCTCCACCTTCAACCTCCACCTTCCACCATCCACCTTCATACCCATCAAGCCAGACTTCAACCTCCACCTTCAACCTCCACCTTCTACCATCCACCTTCATAGCCATCAAGCCAGACTTCAACCTCCACCTACAACCTCCACCTTCCACCATCCACCTTCATACCCATCAAGCCAGACTTCAACCTTCACCTTCAACCTCCACCTTCCACCATCCACCTTCATACCCTTACAATGCCAGACTTCAACCTCCACCTTCAACCTCCACCTTCCACCATCCACCTTCATACCCATCAAGCCAGACTTCAACCTTCACCTTCAACCTCCACCTTCCACCATCCACCTTCATACCCTTACAATGCCAGACTTCAACCTCCACCTTCAACCTCCACCTTCCACCATCCACCTTCATACCCATCAAGCCAGACTTCAACCTCCACCTTCCACCATCTACCTTCATACCCTTACAATGCCAGACTTCAACCTCCACCTTCCACCATCTACCTTCATACCCTTACAATGCCAGACTTCAACCTCCACCTTCCACCATCTACCTTCATACCCTTACAATGCCAGACTTCAACTCATCTTCCACAAACCACGGAGCAGGGACATACATAAACATTAAAATCTAACTGCTCTCCAGAGTCACCTTTCCCCCCCCACTAAACCAGCCAGTAACCAACTATGTAAATGCGTACTCATCAATACACGCTCTGCCTGCAACAAAATCCCCATACTGGTAGACTGCATCAAGCAAAACTTTATTGATAAACTATAATGTGTATAACTGAATCATGGCTTGACAAATCCGAAAATGTCCTCATAAACTAACTTGCCATCCCATCACACCAGCTCTTTAATCATCCAAGACTGGCCAAGAGAGGTTTATGAGTACTCAAATTCAGGGCCGGCCTGTCCACTTGGGGGGTGGGCAGTGGAAGCAGCACACACGGGCAGCCGCACCACCCCCCCCAGCTGCTGCCGATTCCGTTTGAGAAGGGGGAGGTGAGCAGTGGCAGTATTTCCAAAAGCAGCGGCAAAAAGCTGCCACTTTTGGAAATACTACCACTGCCACTGCCTGCTTCCCCCTCCCGAGACAGAATCAGTGGCAGCAGTACCTGGGGGGGGGGGGCAGTGGCAACTGGGGGGTGGCATCAATGGGGGGGGGGGTGGCGGCAGCTTGGGGAGCAGCAGATATCCTTGGGCTGGCCCTGCTCATAATCGCAAGGAATAATCTCCAGTTTAACATCAACAAATCTTATTCATCTAGACCTAGACTCAATCACCATATCTAACATGCACTTAACACTATGCCTTGTATATACAACAGCAGGCTTTAATGACCTTTCACCACTGATTGAGAAGCATGCATCGACAATCACTGCAGTAAATGGTTTATTCTCTTAGGTGACCCCATCTAACAAGCAAGATATCTGGGAGTCACACTTGACCAGTGACTAGACATGAAGATCCATATAGGCAATATAGCAAGAGCTGTATACCATAAAATCTGATCACTTAGACACCTACGCACCTTACTTGAACCGGATGACTTCCAGACTGTGTACCATGCCTTGATCATACCACATCTTGACCATGCAAATGCCATACTCCAGGGTCTCCCGCAATCCACGCTGCACCCTTTACAGCTTGCTATGAACTCAGCTGCAAGAGTGCTCATGGGTGCTCCCAAGTGGGAACACATGACACCCATCCTTAAACAGCTCCACTGGCTTCCCATAAAAGGTAGAATCACCTTCAAAACCATAATGCTTACTTTCAAGATCATAAATAGGCTCGCCCCACCAGCCCTGACGGACCTCATATATGTAAACCCCCGAACAGATCGAGAAGGTCTCCAGCAGCCAATAAACTAATAGTCCCAAGAGAAACGACCAAGTGCTGCCAGATGACAGTGAACAGAGCCTTCAAATTCTCTGCACCAAAATGCTGGAACACCCTCCCACCCAGTATACGGGCAATCACCAACATAACTCAGTTTAGGAAAGCTCTGAAATACCACCTATTCCTCATGCATTACCCGGATGACAGCACCTCAAATGCTTCATCAGCAAACTAGCCAAGTCAAATGATTGTTCAGCCAGCAAGCTTTGTATAGTTGTAAATAGTTACCCGTGTTTTTTCTCGAAGTTCTGTTTCCTGTTAATTGTAAACACAGATCAACTGTTTTGAAATGTGTACTTTAAATGGTTCTATGTAAACCGCACTGATGGAAAATAGCGCGGTATATAAGAGAATGTAAATAAATAAATAAAATAAATAAATCCACATCCTTCCTAGATGCCATGGACGCTCTTCAGCTCAAGCAGATAATTTCAGACTCAACTCACATTAGGGGAGGAATTTTAGACCTCATCTTTACTTCAGCCACCTGGCTGTATCAGCGCCTCTCCTCACACAGAATGCTCCGGTGCCATGGTCTGATAAATAATGTGCTCACTTTCTCTATTTGCCACAACTCCTCAACACACCAACATATCAACCTCTGACACTCCTGAAGATTTCATCCCTTTAACAAAGATTTATTCCTCAACAAATTCCTGCCACTGGCACAAGCTCATCCATCTGGCCTTGATTCTCTGATCTCCGAATGGAATAATTGTATCTCGGCCTATGTGACCACACCTATCAACCCATGCCTCGTCAAAAGATCACACCACGTTCCATGGTTCACATCTGATCTAAAGAATCTCAAGGTTAAACTCAGGCAACTAAAATGTAAATGGAGATGTTCCAAGGATCCAGTCCACCACGCTGCAAATATAACCGCTCAAGGTGAATACTGCTCACTGACCTACACTCGGAAAAAGAAGTATCAAACCAAGCTAATCAGATCTTCCCTAAACCGTCCCAGAGAGCTATTTGACATAGCACTGAAACTATTGAAAAGCCCCACACCCAAAAAATATGATGCCATGTTAACCCAATCAGACATGGCATAATTCCTCCAATCTAAACTAACTCCCACAAACAGAACTACCTTGCTGACCCCTAATCTGACCAAAGACCCTGACACTCAAACTCGGTCTAAATTCAACACATCAGCAAGCGGTAACTTGCACTGTCAAGTAATCTGGCACTAGTATAAAAGACCATGAACAAACTTTACAACATTGCACCATAATGTAGAACTAACATATCACGTGCCATATCATTTATGCTACTGTATGATATAACAGTAGGCCCCTATAGCTAAGGTTAGTGATTTTTTTCAGGCTATATCAATATTCGTGGTGATGCTATGCTGCAGGAGGGGGGAGAAGGATGCTCCTCACTCATGTCCTGTTTCTACTGAAGAAGGTGGGGAGCAGGTCCCTGAGCTTATAATTAGTCTTCTTGGACAAACCATAGTAAAAGCTCCTTGCCACCTGGAGGCATTTTCGGAAGTGATAGACCAACAGTTCTGGATAAACAAGTAAGATGAATCAGACACACAGGTGGGTGATGTCATCTCACGCCACTGAAATGGATGGCTGTCTCAGAGCAGAGAAAAATCTAGAAGAAATTTCTGAACATGAGTGGGTCTTCCTGTGCAACCACTGCTTGACAAAACCCCTCAATCTATTTTATTTATTTACATTCTCTTATATACCGCGCTATTCTGCATCAGTGCAGTTTACATTGAACAAACTGAAATTACATTGAACAGGGCATGATAACTTGGAGATAACTATTTTACAGGGAACATGGGCTATGGAGGGTTAAGTGGCTTGCCCAAGACCACAAGGAGCACCTGTGGGACTAGAAACCCCAGTCCTTCCAGCCCAAGGTTGCTGTCCTCTAGTGGGATTTGAACCCCTGACCTTCCAGCCTGAAGTACCTTGCCCCAACCACTAGGCCACTCCTCCACTCCATTTTGGCTAAGCTTTTGAACAAACTTGTTTTTTTGCTGTCTAGAAATTTTTTTCCTTATCGCTGAAGAGACTTTCTATCACCTTATTCCATTTTTTCTGCCTTCTGAGTTCCTAAAAATATATTTCTTAGATACAGTGAAGCTTTTTCAGATACAGGAACCAGTCCTGGAAGTTCTACGAGAACAGCTCCCATTAGAACCTTTGAGATGTTTCTTCTCTATCTTCTCCAGCTCCTGTTCTTCAATTCATTTGAATAAAATATCACCTGCACCATTATACTAACAGGGATACCTACTTGGACAAAGAGCATCTGGATACAAGAGATATCACTGGATCAACCGAGGATGAAGATCCTGTTTCACTTGATCTATCAAAGAATTATTTCATGAGTATGGAACATGACCATCCTTTGATTTCAGGCCCACAGTTCTCAAAACATTGGTGAGGGCATTCCTCAAGATAGTCAGTCATACCTGTGTTCCATGTGAGGCTGGAACCTCCAACCACCCACTGTTAGAAGTTCCACCCTCAGAACCCCTTTGGTTCCCTCCTCCTTGTAGGATTCTGGGATTTGTAGTCCTACACTAATACTTGCCTGCTGTGGGGTTTCAATTCATTACCAGAGGATGTATTAAAAGCTGTTAGTGTAGTTGGGTTTAAAAGAGGTTTGGGAAAGTTCCTGAAGGAAAAGTCCATAAACCATTATTAAAGTGGACTGGGGAAATCGACTGCTAACCCCTGGGATAGGTAGCATGGAGTTTGTCTACCTTTTGGGATCCTGACAGGTACTTGTGACCTGGATTGGCCACTGTTGGAAACACAATACTGGGCTTGATGGACCTTTAGTCTGACACAGTATGGCATAGCTTGTGTTCTTATGTTCTACTATCTGCTGTTAAAAAAATCACAGAGCTTCAAGTGGAAAAAACGGTCTTAGTGTATTCCTGGAACCTGATCCATTTACCTTCTCTGAAAGTAGCCTGCTTCAGTATTTATTCTACCTTTCATTGTCTAGTCTATGTACCACATCCGTAAGGTGCATCTGCGTGCAAGAGTGACTTACGTCACACATATTACTGGAAACTTGGTTTGGCTTTATCAAGTGGAAGTTAACTTTCAAAAAGGTTTCTTCAGATAAAGCAGAGCTTTATATTCAGAAATAGGCTTTTATAAAATTGCTATTGAATAGGCCCAATAATAAAATAGGCAAATTAGGTCAAGGGACTATGGTTTGGAACCTCTGCAATACACTTAATGTGGTCTTACGGGGACTTTCCAACAGCTTCCACAAGTAAACAAATGATATCAACAGCCAAATATGGGCCCTTAATAAATTGTACACATTAAATGCAATGCATAAGGCTGGGTATGTGTCATGGTCACTGGCCTTACACATCAAGAACAGATGCTGAGACCTAGATAAGGTCAGATCACCCTGTCTCTAAGGCTAAGCCAATCTTCAGAGCGATAGCAACCCAACCTAGGCCATAGCCAATGATGAAAGAGCAGTACAGTGTATGGGCTAAAACCCTATAAATACGTGCATTTTGGACCTTCAGAGCTCAGCAGAGTCCAGCATGAAATGTCATTGAGGAGAAGACTCCAGCCAAGAGGTAGCATTATGAAGATCATCACACTTGCCGAAGACGTAAGAGGCTTCAACTCCAGAGGAGAGAGACAAAACCACATGAAGTAGATAGATATTTTCCTTTGCATCTGTATGACAAACACTAAGCTCATAAGTCATTTTACTTACCTGCTGTCTTTGGGTTTCAGCATCTGAAGTGCTCACATTTTCTTGCTCCCATGCATGTGTAAATCTCATCCCACCAGATGTTTTCTAACATGCCACAACGCCCTTTTCAGCTAATTTCTTGCCATAGCAATAAGTCCACAGGTAAAAGTACCCACAGATTTCGCAGCTGTGCATATCATTTCAGAAAATGCCCCCTACAAGAGCAATTTTCTAAACCTTAGTAAAACACCTCTCATGCATAAAAGGAGCCACAGTGCAAGCCAGCACAGATTCATACAGTAGGCGTGCTCAGGGAAGGCACTAGGGCAGAGCACGGGCGGAGTTGCAATCTATGCATGTATGTATAAAATAAACCATGTTCATGCCTTCAGTCTAGCAGGTTTTATGGTAGTATTTTATAAAGATATAGAGGCACCTACAGTATGTGTCTTTATAAAATAGATTAAAAATGGCCGCCTTCTTGCCCTATGAATCTCGATGCTCTGTTAGAAAATTACCCCCTATAAGTGGAAAGACAAGAGTTACATTAAATTATATGTCCTCTATCCCCTGCCGCAGTGTAAGAGAGAGGAGGGAATCCCAGGAGCCCTCTGGTACAGTAATTCCAGCTGTCACTGCTCCTTACCTGGTGCAATGCTGTCAGGGTTTGGGGGGCTCCGTGGATCTGGTGTGTTTGGGGGTGTCAGTGGTGCATGTTGCTGCCCAGTTCCTAGGCTGCTGGAGCCTTCCTTTTGCCCATCTTGTACAGATCCCTGGTGGTATAGCAAAGGAAACAGAGGTTGGCATTATAACAGAGAAAGCAAAGAGCGGGGCTAGGCAAGCCTCACATAGCTGAAGGGAGATGCATCAGAATCCTATGAGGCCATCCAAAACTTGCTTTAATCACAGCAGAAATGAGATGATTAAAAACAATTCTTCACAAACCAGACACTAAAATATCCAATTCTGGATCACATTGAATCACCTACCCCTCTATTAACAGGGCCAGTGCTACCATTAAACAAACTAGCTGTTCGTTTAATGCGCCAGCCCTTTGGGGGCACCCATTGCCACGGCTGCCACCCCTCTCTGGAGCCAGCAATCGTGGCAATGGTAAAAGAACGGCGATGCAGCACTTAGCAAAGGCTCCAGTGTGGCTTCGTAATTCCTGCCAGTTATCATCGGGCATTTTTGCCCCCTTCTGACGCAGACTTCCAGTTTATGCCCCAGAGAAGGACAGCATCAGTGGCAACGAGGGAGGGGAGTAACGGGATGGAGGGGCCTGTCTAGGGGCCTCCAGTCTTTGCACTGCTGTGGACTACTATGACCTACCCACATTGCCTCATTTATGTTTCCTGAAACTTAAGGCTTGTATCCATCTGTAGAAGCCCTCTTTGCGCCCGGTGGAACCAGACGCATAGAGGGAGTCGCCATTCTGATCTCGCAGGGCATATCTAGCCCCACGGGATCAGAATCGTGAACAGGCCTGTACATGCAGGTCGGGACCGCGATTCAGCCCATCCTGCACATACAGTCCTTGCCTGCCTAACTCAGTCAGGGCTTTTAAATGGAGCCGTGGCGCCATGGTGTCTGGTTGCCATGGCACCGCAGCTCCATTTAAAATCCGCAATCCACGGCCACTGGCCTCCAAATTGCTTTTCCTGCAGCCCAATCCCCGATCTGGCCTCCCAGGGCCAGGTTTGGGCTGTGAGGAATACCCTCTGTCCCCTGCCACCGCTTCCCAGTCCCAGGCCTGCTAATCCTGCCACATTGGGGAAGTTATTCCACCTTGGAGAGATAGAGGGAGGGGGAGAGATAAAGGGAGAGAGAGAGAGGGAGAGAGAGATAAAGGGAGAGAGAGAGAGAGTTATATGGAGGGAGAGAGAGAGATAAATGGAGAGAGAGAGAGGGAGAGAGAGAGAGGAAGGGGGAGATAAAGGGAGAGAGGGAGAGAGATAGAGGGAGGGATAGAGAAATAAAGGAGAGAGAGAGAGAGGGAGAGAGATAGAGGGAGAGAGAGAGAGAGATGGAGAGAGAGAGAGAGAGGGAGAGAGAGAGAGAGATAGAGATAGGGATAGAGAGATAAAGGGGGAGAGAGAGAGAGATAAAGGGAGAGAGAGAGATAAAGGGGGAGAGAGAGAGTTATAGGGAGGGAGAGAGTTATAGGGAGGGAGAGAGATAGAGGGAGAGAGAGAGAGAGAGAGAGAGAGAGGGAGAGAGAGAGAGATAAAGGGAGAGAGAGAGAGAGAGAGATAGAGGGGGAGAGAGAGAGGGGGAGAGAGAGAGGGAGAGAGATAGAGGGAGAGAGAGCAAGATAAAGGGAGAGAGAGAGAGGGAGAGAGAGAGGGTTATAGGGAGGGAGAGAGATAGAGAGAGATCGAGGGAGAGAGAGATAGAGGGAGGGATAGAGAGATAAAGGGAGAGAGAGAGAGTGGAAGAGAGATAGAGGGAGGGGGAGGGAGATGGAGGGGGAGGGAAATAAAGGGAGAGAGAGAGCGAGAGACAGAGAGAGAGAGGGTGAGAGAGAGAGGGAGAGAGATAGAGGGAGGGGGGATGAAGGGAGAGAGGGCGTGAGGGGGAGACATAGAGGGAGGGATAGAGAGATAAAGGGAGAGAGAGATAAAGGGAGAGAGTGATAGTGAGAGAAATAGAGAGAGACAGAGAGTGGTTTGTTGCATATGGGAGAGAGAGAGAGGGAGGGAGAGGGAGATAAAGGGAGAGAGAGGGAGAGAGAGAGAGTGGAAGAGAGATAGAGGGAGGGGGAGGGAGATAAAGGGAGAGAGAGAGAGAGAGGGAGAGAGAGAGGGTGAGAGAGAGAGGGAGAGAGATAGAGGGAGGGGGAGATAAAGGGAGAGAGGGCATGAGGGGGAGACATAGAGGGAGGGATAGAGAGATAAAGGGAGAGAGAGAGATAAAGGGAGAGATATAGAGTGGAAGAGAGATAGAAACATAGAAACATGATGACAGAAAAAGACCACAAGGCCCATCTAGTCTGTCCTTCCATAACAACAACTACAACAGTCCACTTTTTACCTTTAGAGATCCTCTGTGTTGGTCCCATGCTTTTTTGAATTCAGTTACTGTCCTCATCTCTACCACCTCCACTGGGAGACTATTCCATGGATCCACTACTCTTTCCGTAAAGAAATATTTCCACATATCACTCCTGAATCTATCTCCCTTCACCCTCATCCCATGTCCCCTCGTCGCAGAACTTGCTTTCAATTGAAAGAGGCTCTCTCCCTGAACATTTATGCCACGGAGGTATTTAAACATCTCAATCATATCACCTCTATCCCGCCTTTCCTCTAAGGTGTACATATTAAGATCCTTAAGTCTGTCCTCATATGCTTTATAATGAAGACCACTAACCATTTTAGTAGCCACCCTCTGCACCGACTCCATCCTGTTCACATCCTTTTGAAGGTGCGGTCTCCAGAATTGCACACCATACTCCAAATGAGGTCGCACCAAAGACTTATACAGAGGCATTATCACCTCCTTTTTTCTGCTGGCCATTCGTCTCCCTATGCACCCAAGCATCCTTCTAGCTTTTGCCGTCGCCTTTTCTACCTGTTTAGCTACTTTAAGATCATCAGACACAACCACGCCTAGGTCCCGCTCTTCTTTAGTGGACAAAAGTACTTCACCTCCTATGCTGTATTGCTCCCTTGGATTGCTGCAGCCCCAATGCATGACCTTACATTTTTTAACATTAAATCCCAGCTGCCAAATTCTAGACCAGCGATGGCGAACCTATGGCACGCGTGCCAGCTGTGGCACGCGAAGGCCTTGCAGCTGGCACGCGGGCCATAGGTCCGCAAAAAAAAGAAAAAGCTGTCTCTGACTGCGGACGCGGCAAGGGCAGAATGCAGCGTCCCGCGGGGCCCCCTCCGCCCGCTAAGCCCCTCTGCAAGAGCTTTCAGATTCGCGAGGGAGAGCGTCTCCCTCGCGTCTCTGTTAAGCCCGCAGGGGCTAATGGGAAATTTCCCATCAGCCCCTTTAGACGCGAGGGACTGATGGGAAAGTTCCCATTAGCCCCTGCGGGCTGAACAGGGACGCGAGGGAGACGCTCTCCCTCGCGACGCGGAAAGCCCTTGCAGGGGGGCTTAGCGGGCGGGGGGGGCCCCGCGGGAGATTGGAATCTGCCGCGCGGCAGCAGCCAGAGCCTGCTTTTTTTTTTAAAAAAAAATTTGCCGGGGTTAGGACTGCTAATGGGCAGGAGGAGGGGGGTTAGGACTGCTAATGGGCAGGAGGAGGGGGGGGGTTAGGACTGCTAATGGGCAGGAGGGGGGGGTTAGGACTGCTAATGGGCAGGGGGGGTTAGGACTGCTAATGGGCAGGAGGAGGGGGGTTAGGACTGCTAATGGGCAGGGGGGGGTTAGGACTGCTAATGGGCAGGAGGGGGGGTTAGGACTGCTAATGGGCAGGAGGTGGGTTAGGACTGCTAATGGGCATGAGGGGGGGGTTAGGACTGCTAATGGGCAGGAGGGGGGGTTAGGACTGCTAATGGGCAGGAGGGGGGTTAGGACTGCTAATGGGCAGGAGGGGGGGTTAGGACTGCTAATGGGCAGGCGGGGGAGGTTAGGAAAAATAATGGGCAGGAGGGGGGGTTAGGACTGCTAATGGGCAGGAGGGGGGGGTAGGACTGCTAATGGGCAGGAGGGGGGGGGGTGTTAGGACTGCTAATGGGCGGGGGGTTAGGACTGCTAATGGGGGCGGGCGGGCGGGGGGTAGGACTGCTAATGGGCTGGGGGGGTAGGACTGCTAATGGGCTGTGAGCTGATGGGGGCTGTCTGGAAATGGGGTGTTGGGGGTTTAGGGCTGGAAGTGAGTTGATGGGGGCTAGGACTGGTATTGGGTTGGGGGGTTGCTAGGACTGGAAATGGGCTGATGCAGGGACTAGAAGGGAATGGATGCTGGGTGAGGCTGGAACTAGAAGGGAGCTGATGTTGGGGGAGGATTAGAATGGGATGGGGCTGGGAGAGTAAAATGGAGAGGGGAAAAATATTTTGTGTGGGAGGGATAAAAAAATCTACAATTGGCCGGGTATTGGGAGAGTAAGTGGGGATTGAGGATGGAGGGGTAAAATTTGAGTGGATGAAATAGGAATGAGGAAAGAGCAAAAGGAGAAAGATTAGTATGTTAAAGCGGATGTAGAGAGAGAGAATGGAAAAAAAAAACTAGAAGAGAGAAGAAAGGACAAATGGACCAGCAGATGATGGAGAGTTAGCAGAAAAGAAAACATGAAGAAACCAGAAGAAAGTGGCTGGAGCAATTGCAACTGTGTAACTGAGCTGAGGTATTCTGTTTATGTAATTACTTTTTGACATTGCCACTTGTTCTCTTTCCCCAGTAGGTCATGTATTGTTGTTCTCTGAAATGTATTGGTTTAATATTTGCAGTGTTGCCTTTTGATAGGTATGGTGTGGTGCTTTGTGAGTCCTGGTAGTGCTGTTAGGATACGGCGGGTTTGCTATTGGTTCTAAATGGGCAGTGTTTGTAGTAGTTCCTAATGTGCCTGGCGGTTGGCACTGGATTATAGTAATGTAGAAATCTTTTAGTCTGTCTTTATCCATACACTCATTAAGAGACATGTTTACTAAAAGTTAGTGTATGTTAGCATTATGCAAATATTTATGCAAATTGACGTGCTGGCACTTTGAGGAAATTCTTTGGTTTTGTGCGGCAGTTTGGGCACTCGGGCTCAAAAAGGTTAGCCATCACTGTTCTAGACCATTCTTCAAGCTTAGCTAGATCCCTCCTCATGTTATCTACACCTTCCTGGGTGTCTACTCTATTGCAGATTTTGGTATCATCTGGAAAGAGGCAAACTTTACCCGACAACCCTTCCGCTATATCACTAACAAAGATGTTAAAAAGAATCGGACCAAGGACAGATCCCTGGGGCACACCACTGGTAACATCCTTCTCCTCAGAGTGGGAGGGAGATAAAGCGAGAGAGAGAGAGAGAGAGTTATAGGGAGGGAGAGAGATGGAGGGATAGAGATGGAGGGATAGAGAGATAAAGGGGGGGGGGGAGAGAGAGAGAGATGGAGAGAGAGAGAGATAAAGGGAGAGAGAGAGAGAGAGTTATAGGGAGGGAGAGAGATAAAGGGAGGCATAGAGAGATGAAGAGAGAGAGAGAGATAGAGGGAGAGAGAGATAGATAAAGGGAGAGAGTGAGAAAGATAGAGGGAGAGAGAGAGAGAGAGATAGAGGGAGAGAGAGAGAGATATAGGGAGAGAGAGAGAGATAGAGGGAGAGAGAGAGAGAGATAAAGGGAGAGAGTGAGAGAAATAGAGAGAGACAGAGAGTGGTTTGTTGCATATCGGAGAAAGGGAGAGAGAGAGAGAGGGAGGGAGAGGGAGATAAAGGGAGAGAGAGAGAGAGAGTGGAAGAGAGATAGAGGGAGGGGGGGGAGATAAAGGGAGAGAGAGAGAGAGAGGGAGAGAGAAAGGGTGGAGAGAGAGGGAGAGAGATAGAGGGAGGGGGAGATAAAGGGAGAGAGAGAGATAAAGAGAGAGAGAGAGAGAGATAAAGGGAGAGAATGAGAGTGAGAGAAATAGAGAGAGACAGAGAGTGGGAGAAAGTCGTCTGACCTTATTAAGGGCACTGAAGGGCATAAGGAGGGGTTTTGTACTGCCTGGCAGCGGAGGCTGGAGCTGAGGAGGGGAAGGGGCAGTGGTCAGGAGATGCCATCCTCCTCCTCCTCCTCGTCCTGGAAAGGACATTCTGTGAGAGAGAGGCAAAGACTGAGCAAGTTTCATACCTTCAGCCATCCTATGGCTTGATTTTTCTGGTTCTATGCCTGACCATTTTATTTCCCTTCTTTCACTTAGGTTGGTTCATTTGGGGCTTTTCCGTTACGCGGCTATTTTTCCTGTAACTTGTTTCTTCCTGAGAGTGGGCAGAAGTGGTCATTTCTATCCAGAGGGGCTCTTACCAGTGCACGGTGACTGGGAAGACAGGAAAGTGGTGAGCGGCACAGACAGAAGCATTTTCATTCTGTAGCCGGCCTCTGCGGTCACCCTGAGCCCTTTGAATGAAGGCCCCAGCTATATATACTAAAGGGACATGTGACAGGGCTGATTAACGTTAGAGTCACGAAGACTCCTCCTAACATTAGGGGGAATTGTATGAACCCCTATCCTGAAGTCATTTTGGATGACACTAGAGCCGTGCCTTTCACCGGTATTCCCGAAGCAAATGTATGGAAACATGGTGCTCTGTCAGAGGGCTTCACTGCGATGATAAGGGATTTTATACACATAAAAATTACGGTTGTGAAATAGGAGTGTGAAGAATTTCACATTTCAAAGCATGAGAATGTGGTGTTCACTGGAGGATTAAATACCCAATAGCAAAAGCATTATATAAAAGAGTAATTCATGGACTTGTGATGAAAATGACGGGAATAGCTGGCACATTATAAATCAATACTTCCATGTTATGAAGACTCTTTATTAAAGGAGGTCGGAGGTTAAAGACTGCAGTGAGTTTCTCTTCTTTAGCAAAATGAATGGAATCTCAGCTACAAGACTCCTTATGGAGATATGATATCTTCGGATATGAGGGGCACTTGCAGCTTAGCATTAGGGATCTGGTATTTCAGAAACTGCACCCTGTGAGCCTGAACTGCCAGTTACCTAACGAAAGCAGGACTAGAAACCCTCCGCTGGCAATTTCCAGGCAGGGCTGCTTGAACCTGTTCCTGGGAACCTGGACTTCTGTTGTCTTGCTTCGCTTTGCTTGTTTGGTTGGGTTTTAAGGCTGGAGAGAGATGAAGTAGGAGGTTTAAATGATGATAACATCATCTGATCTGTAACAGGACTGGCCCAACTATTAGGCAAACTAGGCGGTCACCTAGAAGGGCAGCTTCTGTGGGACTGCAAAAAGCAAGGTATTCAAAACTAAACAATGGATTCTGAGAACTGGGGGATGGGGGAGTTGCATAAGGCTTAAGGTTTGCCTAGTGTGCCAACACCTGGGGGCTCCCCAGGTCCCTAGTGAAGCCAGGTCTAGGTCACCAATAGCCCTTCTCTAAGTCATACAGGTACTCAAGGAAAGACTGTTGTGAGCTCAAGATGCACATCATACGCTTGGGTCTTAGTCAAGAAGTGTAGAGAAACCTTGTGATAGGGAGGGTTTCAGCCTGCACTCATTTTTCTAGAATATTTTTTTATGCAGGACAAGATGCTACTGTGTTAATTTAAAAGTACACCGTGGGCTAAGTGCACCAGCAAAGACACAGTGGATCCAGGTGAGACTGCAAAGACTTACTGAGGAAGGGCCCAGAATGTGTGTCAGGTGGATTTGGAAGCAACGCAACACTTTCATGCTACAAATCCCTGTGTGACCTCTGCTCATGCCTTGTTCTTGAATAACCCTCTTCCTCGGGACAGACCACAAACAGATTTCCTCAAAGCAAAACAGACTCCCACAAGCCGTCTGCAGCTGGTGATGTAAGAGCAAGACTGGGCAGAGTACCCCATGGCTAGCACGTTTCACAGGAGGGGAGCGGCACACTCACTGCTTTATCGAATGTCTCATTGTGCTGTTAGGAAGGAAGTGACTGATTAACCATGTCTGGAAAGGTTTTACAGAGTCGAGACACCAAACAAAACAGAAAGCAGGGTGTGATGTGATTTACTGTAGTGAGAAGAAAGCAGCGATTGCATTACACACTTCTGTGCCCAGAGGCAGGGCTCTCTGTTCCTGAGTGAAGACGGGGTGCAGGAAACTTCGAGAACAGCAACTGAGCATTCTCGGAAGCAGGACCCCAGTGCATCAGTGGGGGGAGGCCTGATCTTGTATTGGGTGGGATACTTGGATGGGGAGAAGCCCTGAATATATAGTCATCCTTCCCCTGCTATTAAATATTAGCATGCTGGCGCACCTCCTCTCCTTCCCGGGCCAGAGTTTCCTATCTATGGTCCATGGACCCTTGGGACTCCATGAGACGATTCCACAGGGTCTACATGCACAGAAAAGTGAAAAAGAGAGAGAGGCTGCTGGGGCTTGCCTGGGGAGATGAGAGACTGGAAGAGGAAAGAGAGAGAGAGGCTGCTGGGGCTTGCCTGGGGAGATGAGAGACTGGAAGAGGAAAGAGAGAGAGAGGCTGGTGGGGACTGTCTGGGGAGATGAGAGACTGGAAGAGGAAAGAGAGAGAGAGGCTGGTGGGGCTTGCCTGGGGAGATGAGAGACTGGAAGAGGAAAGAGAGAGAGGCTGCTGGGGACTGTCTGGAGGGGAAGAGAGACTGGAAGAGGAAAGAGAGAGAGAGGCTGCTGGGGACTGTCTGGAGGGGAAGAGAGACTGGAAGAGGAAAGAGAGAGAGAGGCTGCTGGAGCTTGCCTGGGGAGATGAGAGACTGGAAGAGGAAAGAGAGAGAGGCTGCTGGGGCTTGCCTGGGGAGATGAGAGACTGGAAGAGGAAAGAGAGAGAGAGGCTGTTGGGGCTTGCCTGGGGAGATGAGAGACTGGAAGAGGAAAGAGAGAGAGAGGCTGGTGGGGACTGTCTGGGGAGATGAGAGACTGGAAGAGGAAAGAGAGAGAGAGGCTGGTGGGGCTTGCCTGGGGAGATGAGAGACTGGAAGAGGAAAGAGAGAGAGAGGCTGGTGGGGCTTGCCTGGGGAGATGAGAGACTGGAAGAGGAAAGAGAGAGAGAGGCTGCTGGGGCTTGCCTGGGGAGATGAGAGACTGGAAGAGGAAAGAGAGAGAGAGGCTGCTGGGGACTGTCTGGAGGGGAAGAGAGACTGGAAGAGGAAAGAGAGAGAGAGGCTGCTGGGGACTGTCTGGAGGGGAAGAGAGACTGGAAGAGGAAAGAGAGAGAGAGGCTGCTGGGGACTGTCTGGAGGGGAAGAGAAAGGAAGGGGAAGGAACATAAAGAGGGCTAGAAACCCCAGGGCTGGGACGCCAACAGTCAGCACTGGTTCGCCAGGACACACTTTCTTTTTTTCCAGTGTGATAGGCTTGGTGCTGAGGTCAGGGGGTCCAAGAAAAGTGAGGGGTATGAGCTATGAAGCTCTGTTCTAGGCCTCATGTAAGCCTATCATTGCCAGCCATTCATTTATCACCTAGCACTGCTACAGCAGTTTCACAGTTTGGACTGCAGGGAGCAGACAGGTTCCCTGAGACTTGCAGGGCAGACATGCTTCAAACAGCAAATCTGTTGGCACGCAGTAGATGAGTGGCTGACCCAGGCCTGAAGGACGATGGTCTTAGAGGCAGTGCTGACCCTAGTTTAGGGCCATATATAACATCTTCCTTTCTTGGCCTTATCACTACCCTCTGTGTTTGTCCCAAAAGCTTCAGTCAAGGTTTTGCTTTTCACTAGATCTTCTAGTGGATAGTCCTAATGTCTGCCACCCTCTTAATAAAGAAGTATTTACATAAGAACATAAGATATGCCATACTGGGTTAGACCAAGGACCATCAAGCCCAGTATTCTGTTTCCAACAGTGGCCAATCTAGGTCATATGTACCTAGCAGTTTCCCCAAGAGACACAGGTTCCACAATGCTTGTATTGGTTCAAGCATTGATATCCTGGGTCCCTTCTTAATAATGGTTTATGGACCTTTCCTCCAGGAACTTGTCCAAACCTTTTTTAAATCCAGCTACACTAACAGCCTTTACTACATCCTCTGGTAACAAATTCCAGAGTTTGATTACACGTTGAGTGAAAAAATATTTTCTTTTATTAGTCTTAAATAGTTTACCCTGTAGCTTCATTGCATGTCCCCTAGTCTTTCTATATTCTGATAAGGTAAACAACCGATCTACATTTACCCGTTCCATTCCGTTCATTAATTTACAGACTTCTATCATATCTCCCCTCAGCCGTCTTTTTTCCAGGTTAAACAGCCCTAACCTTTTTAGCCTTTCTTCATAGGAGTATCCTTCCATCCCCTTTACCATTTTGGTGGCTCTTCTCTGAACCTTTTCTAAAATCGCTATATCCTTTTTAAGATACGGCGACCAGAATTTCACACAATATTCAAGGTGCGGTCTCACCATGGAACGATATAGAGGCATTATAATATCTTTTGTTTTATTTTCCATTCCTTTCCTTATCATACCTAGCATTCTATTTGCTCTCTTGGCCGCCGCTGCACACTGGGCCGAGGGTTTTAACATGGTATCCACAATGACGCCTAAATCTTTTTCCTGGGTGGTGGTTCCTAATGTGGATCCTTGCATTGTGTAACCATAGTTTGGGTTGTTCTTCCCTAGGTGCATAACCTTGCACTTGTCCACATTAAATTTCATCTGCCATTTTGATGCCCAGTCTTCCAGTTTATCAAGATCCTCTTGCAATTTTCCACAATCCTCTTGGGTTTTAACAACTTTAAATAGTTTTGTGTCATCTGCAAATTTGATAACCTCAATCGTTATTCCACTTTCCAGGTCATTTATGAATATGTCAAAAAGCAGCGGACCCAGCACAGATCCCTGGGGTTCACCACTATTCACCTTTCTCCATTGGGAAAATTGGCCATTTAGCCCTACCCTCTGCTTTCTATCTTTTAACCAGTTCCTGATCCACAATAGTACACTGCCTCCTATCCCATGACACTTTAGTTTTGCCAAAAGTCTCTGATGAGGGACCTTGTCAAAGGCTTTCTGAAAGTCCAGATACACAGTATCAACCGACTCACCTTTGTCCATCTGTTTATTCACTCCTTCAAAAAAACATAACAGATTAGTAAGACAAGATCTTCCTTGTCTAAAGCCATGTTGGCTGTCTCCCATTAGGTCATGACTATCTACATGCTGAATAATTTTATTCTTTATGATGGTTTCTACCATTTTTCCTGGTACTGACGTCAGGCTCACTGGTCTGTAGTTTCCCGGATCACCCCTGGAACCCTTTTTAAAAATTGGTGTTACATTGGCGATCCTCCAATCTTCAGGTATTAGAGATGATTTTAATGCTAGTTCACAGATTACTGATAGCAGGTCTGCAATCTCATATTTCAGTTCTTTCAACACCCTTGGATGTATACCATCCGGCCCAGGTGATTTGCTACTCTTCAGTTTATCTAATAGTTGTAATACATCTTCCCGATGTATCGATATTTCCTTCAATTCTTCCGCACCTTTAAATACCACTTCAGTCATGGGTAACATCCCTGCATCTTCCTCAGTAAAGACCGAAGCAAAGAATTCATTCAGTCTCTCCGCTATCGCCTTGTCGCCTCTTAGTGCTCCTTTAACCCCTTGATCATCTAATGGACCAACTGACTCTCTCACAGGTTTTTTGCTACGAATGTACTTGAAAAGGTCTTTATTTCACGTTTTTGCTTCCGCAGCAAGCTTCTTCTCAAATTCTTCCTTTGCCTGACTTATCAATGCCTTGCATTTGACTTGCCAGTGCCAGTGCCAGTGCTATTTCTTCAGACCTTCCCTCTCTCCAGCTTCATATCAGTACTATCATTTGTGTAATGGTATAGCGCTGTACATGTAGATTTAAGACAGTCCCTGCTCATCAGAAATAATCGAGACGAACAACAACATCACAAAACTAGGGACTAGAGTATGGTAAAATACACATAAGTAGTGACCAAGACAGTGAGGAGTATCCCTGAATTTCTCTTCCTGTGGATAAAATTACCTCTCAGTGCTTGAGCAAAAAACTAAACCAGGCCACAGAAATGCTCATCTGCTCCATACCTTATCAGGGAGGTGATAAAAGGAAAAGTTTGCATTTTTGCATGTGACACAGAGATCTACCGCAGAGCGGATGCCACTGAGGGAGTTGACAGAACGCAAAATGATTTGCCAAAAGCTTGGGGAGTGGTCAAATATTTAGCAGCTACACCTAAATGCAAAAAGTGCTTCCAGAAATGGTACAGGATGGGGAAAGAGGCTGAGGAACTGAAGTGCACCCACTGGAAAAGAGATCTCAGGCTGACGGAGTCTGATGATCCCGGGGGGAGAGGGGGGGGCAAGCAGTGGCTGGAAGAGGGAAATGCGAGAGAGGCATAACCGGCAGAGACAAGGAGCTGGCACCTTTCTACAGGGTGGCGGTGACATCTCACTAGAGTGCTATAATCAATCCAGAAAGATGGTGCAGAGAGAGATTAGAGCAGCCCAGTGAAAGGCAAGCAGAATGGGGAGGGGTCTGTATCAGAAGTGACAGCAGATGAAGCTTGTGTATCTACGACGTGCATATACATACTGAGTGGAGGTGTAGCCTGATGGTTAGAGCACTGGCTTAGGAACAAAAAAAAAAACAGGGTTCAATTTGCACTAACACTCCTTGTTGTCTTGGGTAAGTCACTTAACCCTCCATTGCCTTAGAAAAAACTGAGTTACTTACCTGTAACGTGAGTTCTCCAGGGACAGCAGGATAAGTCAGCCACAAGTGGTGACGTCATCTGACGGAGCCAAGACAAAAGTACTCTCAGTAGCCCAGAGGGCTTTAGCCCTCTGGGCATGATCAGTAGCCCCACCTCCAGATCCGCCCCTAGCTGGCCAGATTTCCCCAGCTGAGGCACGCCAAGAGCTAGGAGGCGGATCGTAGCGGTATGCCCCCTGAGCCCCCCCCCCCCCGCCGAGGAGGAGGGTGGGAAAGTGTGGCTGACTTATCCTGCTGTCCCTGGAGAACTCATGTTACAGGTAAGTAACTCGGTTTTCTCCCAGGACAAGCAGGATGAGTCAGCCACAAGTGATGCCTCCCCAGCTATACCTACAGCGGTGTGGGGGGGAGAGGGTAGGACCGGCAAGGAAGACGGAGACAGGGCAGTAAGGTGCAATAGGTAGGTTCAATGTGCAACACAGCAAGCAAAAAAAACCAAACAAAATAGCATGGAACAGCTAATGTGCAATGTAACATGAGTGACCCAGCAACATAACAGGGAGCAATCAAACAGTGTGAAACAAAACAGTGCAAATCAGAGTCAACAGAGATTGCGACAATAAGGTGCCCGCGTGCAAACATCTGACAGCAGGTTTCTTCAAGGTGCGGCATAGCCTTAATGCGGTTTAGGCCCTGGCGACAGGTCGGAGGCTGTAGATAGCACCGCAAGGCCAAATGCGGAGCCGCTGTGATCTGTCCTGTCCAGGCAGTAGTGGCGCTGGAAGGTTTGGATCGAGGCCCACGTGGCCGCTCTGCAGATCTCAGGAACTGGAATGGACTGTAGACTGGCAATGGTGGCAGCAAGCGCTCGTAAGTGGTGCGCCCTGACCCCAGCGGAGGGAGGTGCTCCTGCGCGTGATAGGCATAGCGAGATGCAGGAGGAGATCCAGATGGACAGCGTACGTTTGGATACCGGACGCCCGGGCTTGTTGGGATCGTACGAGACAAAGAGCTGGGAGCCCTTCTGTAAGGTGGAAGGCCGTTCCAAGTAACATCGCAGGGCCCTAACACAGTCTAGGGTATGAAGCCGCTGCTGTTCAGGCTCCGAGTGTGGCCCCGGCAGGAAGCATGGTAACTCAATAGTCTGATTGATGTGGAAGGCGGTAGCCACCTTCGGGACAAACTTCTGGTGTGTCCGTAGACAGGCACGGTCCTGATGGAGTATGGTATAAGGTGGGTAGGCCACGAGGACGTGAAGCTCGCTGATCCGTCTGGCCAAAGTTATGGCGATAAGGAACAGCGTTTTCCAGGAGACAAACTTCAGGTCCGCAAATTGCAGAGGTTCAAAGGGGTCCCCCGTGAGTTGGTTAAGAACGATGTTAAGGTCCCATGGGGCACCGGCTCACGGACGGGGGGGGTGTAGGTTGGACAGACCCATCATGAAGCGGGCCACCAGCGGGAGGGCCGCTATCGATACGACCCCAATACGATGGTGAAAAGCCGCTATGGCAGCCAGGTGGACTCTGACGGACTGGGTCTTTAGACCAAGGGACAAGAGGGAGGAGAGGTACTGGAGGAGTAAGGGCACCAGGCAAGAGAAGGGGTCCAGACACCATGACTCGCACCAGATGCTGAAGCGGTGCCATTTGAGGCTGTAGGATTTTCGGGTAGAAGGGCGCCCGGCCCCCAGAATGACTTGCTGGACCTCGGTTGAAAGGTCGAAGAGTGCCAGGGCTAACCTCTCAGCTTCCAAGCCGTTAGCGATAGCATCCGCAGGTTGGGGTGGAGGATCATGCCGTTGTCTTGAGAGAGCAAGTCCGGCCTCAGGGGTAGGCGAATGGGAGGTTCCAGTGCCAGGCGGTGTAGGTATGGGAACCAGACCTGCCTTGGCCAGTAAGGGGCTATCAGAATGGCTGCAGCCCCGTCCCTGATCAGACGCTGAATGGTCCACGCAATGAGCGGGGTGGGGGGGAAGGCATATACCAGGGACCACTGACTCCACGTCACGTCGAAGGCGTCCGCTGCTATCCTGTGCGGTGTGGGTCTCTTGGAGCAGAACAGTCGACATTTGGTGTTCTCCTGAGACGCGAAGAGGTCGATCCTCGGGTGACCCCACTTCGTGAAGAGGGACAATGACACTTCTTCATGGAGTGTCTATTCGTGAGGATTCAGTTGCCTGCTGAGGCGATCGGCAATGACGTTCTCTTCCCCCGGCAGGTAGCACGCCTGGAGACTGCAATTGTATGAGAGGGCAAGGTGCCAGGTGCGGAGGGCCTCCTTGCATAGGGGCCTTGACCCCGTGCCCCCTTGCTTGTTTATGTAGAACATGGCCACCTGGTTGTTGGTTAGAATCCTCACGACCTTGCCCTCTATGGAATCCCGGAAGGCCATGAGCACGAGGCGGACAGCTCTGAGCTCGAGTACGTTGATGTGCAGGGCTTTTTCCGGTGTTGACCAGGAGCCCTGAGTGTGGGATCCAGCACAATGGGCTCCCCAGCCCAGAGCCGATGCATCTGTGGTCACAGTGATTTGGTGTGCAGGTGTTTGGAGGCTTCTGCCCTGTGACAAGTTTGGTGAGGTGGTCCACCAACAGATTGCTCTGGCCACTGAGGAGTCGATGGGGATCAGAGTGGACAGGGGCTGCGAGTGTTGGCACCAGTGAGAGCGGAGGTGCCATTGGAGAACTCGCATGTGCAGCCTTGCGAGAGGAAGGACATGGGTGGTAGCTGCCATGTGTCCCAGGAGACGAAGGAGGATTCTCGCCGTCGTCTGCGAGGAGTTGAGCACTTGGAGGGCAAGTCGGATGATGGTGCTCCTTCTGTCCCGTGGGAGAAAGGCCTTGGCCTGGGTAGTGTCTATGTAAGCCCCGATGAACTCCAGCTTCTGGACTGGACAGAGATGAGACTTTCCGTGGTTGACTAGGAAGCCCAAAGAGGCTAGCAGCGATGTGGCCCTCTTGACAGCTCTCCGGAGTTCTGCGGGAGAGGTTGAGGTGAACAGCCAATCGTCCAGGTAGGGGAAGACGAATATCCAGAGTTTGCGGAGGTGAGAGGCTGCTACTGCCACACACTTGGTGAAAACTCTGGGGGCAGGGGAAAGGCAAAAGGAAGGACCCTGTATTGGTAGTGGTTCCCTGCTACCTTGAAGCGCAGGAATTTCCTGTGGTGAGGGTGTATGGGAATGTGAGTGTATGCATCTTGAAGATCCAGGGAGGCCAGCTATTCCTTGGGTTGGATGAGGGGGAGAATGGATGAGAGGGAGTGCATCCTTAATTTCTCTTTGGCAATGCACTTGTTGAGCTTCCGCAGATCAAGAATGGGTCGGACACCCCCTGACGTCTTGGGAACGAGGAAATATCTGGAGTAAAACCCCGTATTGATTTCGCTGAATGGGACAGGCTCGATGGCTCTGGACTGTAGGAGGGATGCAATCTCCGAGGTCATGGTTACCAGGTGTTGGGGAGGAATGCTGTTCGCCGGAGGAGGGCGTGGAGGTGGAAGCGAAGAGAATTTTATCTGGTAGCCCTGCTTGATGATGGTAAGCACCCACTGATCCGTCGTTATACTCTTCCAGCAACGCCGGAAGGCAGACAGACGGCCCCTGGTCGGCAGGTGCTGGCAGGGCTGCGAGTCAAAAATTGGGATTGCTCTTCGTTGGCCCAGACGTGGCCTTCTTTTGTGCGTGCTCCCGCTGTTGCGGTTTCTGCCTGTAGGGTTGCTGGTAGGATTGTTGTTTGTACCGTGGCTGTTGCCATCTGTGGTGTGAATTGTAAAGCTTGGGAGCTGAAGAGCTCTGCGAGTATCCCTTGCGGTAAGAGCGAGGGCGATCTGTACTCTCCTCAAGGGTTTGAAGAGTGGTACAGCGTTCGCGCATGTCGTTTACAGTGTCCTTGACTTTGTCGCCGAAGAGTGAGTCTCCAGTGCAAGGAGTATCTGCAATTTTGTCATGAGAGTCAGACCGCAGCCCTGAGGCCCTGAGCCAAGCCAGGCGACGTCCGGAGATGGCAGTTCCGGCAATTCTGGCGGCTGTCTCAAAGGCGTCGTGGGCAGCCCGTCCCTGATGTTTTGTGCATTCCTCAAGCTCTGCTAGGGCAGCGATGAAGGCCGGTGGAGTTTCAGCAAGTTGAGTGACGGTAGATTTAATGTTGGAGACCAGTAGGTCCTGGTAAATGGCATGTTGGAATTGGTGTGCCGCTATTGTGGCATTTAGCATGGACCCTTGGTAAACACGCTTAGCGACATCATCAAGGAGCTTGTTGTCCTTTCCCGGGAGTGCATTAGCGGAGATACGGGAAGATTTGGAACGCTTGAGAGCTGACTCGACCACAATCGACTGATGAGGTAGCTGTTGCTTGTCAAACCCCGGAAGGGGTTGAATTGCATACTTAAAGTCCAGTTTACGTGGGCAGACCTGGTTGGAAGCGGGTGTCTGCCACGTCTTGGAGAGGTTGACCTGAAGAAGCTGGTGCACAGGCAGAGCGGTGATTGCTTTGGGGGCATCAACGAATTTGAGTGCGCTTTGAACTTCGTCGCACCGGTCCGGGGTATCTACAGGTGCGAGGGATAGTGAGGAGATCACCTTGCGTACAAATTTGTAGTAGGCCAGGTCTTCTGGAGGGTTGTCAGAGGCCGCAGTGGAGAGAGAGTCTCTGTGCGATGATGGCTCTGCTTGTGAAGGACTCTCCGCAACGTCTTCCCCCAGAGGTGTAGAAATAGCCGCCTGCAACGGTGGGGTAGCCTCGGGGGATGATTCATTAGGCTGGGGTGATGGTCGCAATAGCTGCTTGGAAGCCAGGTTAGACAGGGTGGAGGCCCATTGCTGCAACATGCCCGTGAGGAGCTGTAGTGTTTCTGGGGTCTGCTGCAGTGTCTCAGTGGTCTTTGTTGAGGCGGGTAGAGTCTGTGCACTGACCTCTGGAGAAGTCAAGCTTGCCATGATTGAGGAGGAGGAGGAGAGTAAGGAGAGCTCCCCATAGCTGCAGAGGCTGGAGCTGGAGGAGCTTAAGGACCGCCGCGCTCTTTTGTGCTGAGAAGAGTAGCTTCCCTCCTGCTGTGAATCATTGCTCCTGCTCCGTCTGACTCCAGCGTTGCTTCGAAAGGGGCTAGGCGATCCGCGAGGGGATGTGTTGCTCCGAGAATGACTCTGGGCATCCCGGCAGCTCCTGTCCCGCTTATGGCTCCTGTGCCGGTGATGGGATGTGCGGCTTGTGCTGCACCGATGGCTTCTATGGCTGTCCCTGCGGTTCCAGTCCCGCTTACGGCTCCTGCGCCGGTTATGTGATGTGTGGCTTGTGCTGCGCCGACGGCTTCCGTAGCGGTGTCCCAATGATCGGCGCCGGCTCCCCGATCTGCGCCGACTCCGGGAACCTCTTCTGTGCTGGTTGGATCTGCCCTGCTGACAGGAACCCGGAAGGGAGACAGGAAGTTGGGAGGAGTCGCACCCAGCAGAAATGGCAGCCCCCAGAGGGAGACACGAGGCTGAGAGAGTCTCACCTTTGTGGCGGGGGACGGAGGCCAGGGAAGGCATGTCCTGGGCCGGAGAGGGGTCGGGAGGAGGTCCCAGAGCAGCGGTGCTTGAGTTCGCGGCAGCGTTAGGGGCTGAATGGAGAGCAGCGGTGCTCGAGTTCGCGGCAGCGTTAGAAGCTGAATCCAGAGCGGCGGTGCTTGAGTTCACGGCAGTGTTGGAAGCTGAGTCCAAGAGGGCATGTTTGTGGTACTTGCGGGCCCGAGGAGACATGCGGGCACAGGAAGGACAATCCTCAATGAGGTGCTCCTTGCCAAGGCACCGGACGCAAAACTGGTGAGAGTCGGCGTTGGCCATCTTCCTGGAGCACCCCGGGCACTTCTTGAAGCCTGTTTTCTTCATTTTAGTAATAGTAGATGTAAAAGTTGAGAGTAAAATAAAAAACGTCTTTCTGGCAAGGCGGAAGACAAATTCTGGCCAGCTAGGGGCGGATCTGGAGGTGGGGCTACTGATCATGCCCAGAGAGCTAAAGCCCTCTGGGCTACTGAGAGTACTTCCGTCTTGGCTCTGTCGGATGACGTCACCACTTGTGGCTGACTCATCCTGCTTGTCCTGGGAGAATCCAAGTTATCAATGTCTCTGTTTAATGTAGATTATCAACTGCACAGAGTAGCAGTTGCATCCCTAAACCCAGTGGATCTGTGAGAAAGTATTAGGGAAGAGAAGAGCAAACTGCATGCAGGGTCAGTCCAAGGACATGTGATCCCTTAGGTGAATCTTCAATCATGCACCCTCCCTCCTCCCAGGAGGGGCAGAATCTTCCCTACCCCACCAGTGTCTAGCATCTCCTATTCCCTCCCCCTGCCATGTACAGACTCTCCCCTTCCTCCTCCTACTCCTTCAACTAGCCAACAGCACCCTTCCCTTCCCCTTCTAACCCCCTCTTCATGTTCATCAAATTCATTTTCTTTTGCTCCCAGTGCCCAGTATTGCCCCTTCCTTTCCCTAACCCACTTACCATGTCCAGTATCTCCCCCTTCACCTCACTACCCCTCTCCAAGTGGCCAGAAACTCACCATCTCCATTCTATCCCCACAAGCTATCAGGCATCTCACCATCTCCATCCCATCCCCCAAGGTGTCCAGCACCTCATCTCCCCTTTCCTACTACTCCTCCCCATGTCCAGAATCGTTCCTCTTTTTCCTGCTCCCTGCCGGGCGTACCACCACTGCAGCTGCCCCAGCACCCTAACTTTGCGCAGGCCAAAAGAAGCAAAAGTAAATTGGCATGGGGCAAGGCCTTCCAACACAGGCCCATATTATGCACTGCTGTGTAACGCCTTCTCCAGTGCAAACGTCCTGTCAGAGGGAGCAGGCCCTGGCAGGGCTTGAGTGTGGACTTATGCTGGAAGGTCCATACCACGCTGATGTTTTAAAGTTCCACTTTCCTGCCATGTGGGATTCGCACAACTGCCCCCCAAATTCTGCCACCTTAGGCAGATACCTAGTCTGATTATTTTTGCGTACTGTCCACTTAAACACCGAGGTGATTATTCTTATGTCTCTTTCTTGTTTGGAACATGGACAGATCACTCCAACTTCTGGAAAAAACGAAAAACTCACTTGTTCCTTGAACACTTTCCCATTGAAACAACATAATTGACTTTCCACCAATGTACTATCCCACCCCAGTTCTTCCCCCCACCTCACCTCCCATCAATAGCATCTAGCACTACAACGTGCGCAAGTGACTGATATCTCACCTATATGTTATCCAGTTCATTTGTTTATTGTTCATTGGTCCGATTCTTTTTAACATCTTTGTTAGTGATACAGTGGAAGGGCTTTCAGGTAAGGTTTGCCTCTTTGCGGATGATACCAAAATCTGCAATAGAGTAGACACCCAGGAAGGTGTGGATAACATGAAGAGGGATCTAGCTAAGCTTGAAGAATGGTCTGGAATTTGGCAGCTGGGATTTAATGTTAAAAAATGTAAGGTCATGCATTTGGGCTGCAGCAATCCAAGGCAGCAATATAGTATAGGGGGTGAAGTACTTTTGTCCACTAAAGAAGAGCGGGACCTAGGCGTGGTTGTGTCTGATGATCTTAAAGTAGCTAAACAGGTAGAAAAGGCGACGGCAAAAGCTAGAAGGATGCTTGGGTGCATACGGAGAGGAATGGCTAGCAGAAAAAAGGAAGTGATAATGCCTCTGTATAAGTCTTTGGTGCATACTCATTTGGAGTATAGTGTGCAATTCTGGAGACCGCACCTTCAAAAGGATGTGAACAGGATGGAGTCGGTGCAGAGGGTGGCTACTAAAATGATTAGTGGTCTTCATTATAAAGCATATGAGGACAGACTTAGGGATCTTAATATGTACACCTTAGAGGAAAGGCGGGATAGAGGTGATATGATTGAGATGTTCAAATACCTCCGTGGCATAAATGTTCAGGGAGAGAGCCTCTTTCAATTGAAAGCAAGTTCTGCTACTAGGGGACATGGGATGAGGGTGAAGGGAGATAGATTCAGGAGTGATATGCGGAAATATTTCTTTACGGAAAGAGTAGTGGATCCATGGAATAGTCTCCCAGTGGAGGTGGTAGAGATGAGGACAGTAACTGAATTCAAAAAAGCATGGGACAAACACAGAGGATCTCTAAAGGTAAAAAGGGGACTGTTGTAGTTGTTATGGAAGGGCAGACTAGATAGGCCATGTGGTCTTTTTCTGTCATCATATTTCTATGTTTCTATGTTTCCATTGCTCTATCGATTTGCTAAGTTGCCTTTGCTACCTGTAAGCCCTATTGGCCAAGTTGTTATATGTAAATCTCTTAGACTTGTAGATCAGCAGTATATAAATGCAGTTAAATAAATAAATTGGGGATAAGTGGTAAAGGGAAGGCTGAATTTACTGTTTGACATCTGCATTGAGCTTTGTAAGTAAGATGTGGCCCCGTTTGTCTGTGGGTCTAGACCAATGATAACCAAACTGAGTGCAGTGTCTCCCACTTCTAACCCTGTGGATACCACGAAACTCGGTAACAGAAAGCTTGACAAGGCTTCAGACACCCCTGAAGCACAAGTACAATAAATTATAGAAAGTAGTTATTCATTCAAACTGTAGAATTTGTCGCTGCAAGATGTGGTCAAGAGTTAGCATACAGAAGATGGGTCTGAAAAGGGTTTAGACAGGTTCCTAGACGCAAAGCACATAAACCATTATTAGCACATAGTCTTGGGAGGGTCACCATGTCTCTGTGGGGTGGATCTGCTCCTTGGGATCCTCAGCTGACACAAGCCACTGGCTCGATGGGCCTTTGGTCTAACTCAATATGCAGCGTCTTATCTTCTTATGCTATGTCTGGATGTCTGTTAGTTATCCAGTGTTGTTAATTTAAACACTGTAATTTGTAATATGTTGGGTGCTCACTTTGAGCCCTTTAGAAAGGTGATTTTATGTCTATAATAATAAATGAATGAGAGAAGAGTGGAACCCAACTCTGGTAATAAGTTTCCATTAATTTGGATTTTCCATCCAAGCAGTATGGCATTTATATTTAGACAGATAACTTATGCATTTAAAGTTATGTTGTTGTTGTTAAGTAACATCGAGTCTGTGTTGACTCAAGGTGATCCTCTGGATATTGTGTTCATTCTTCAGTCAGGCGGCTCATTGTTGACAGACTGGCAACCATTGTTGTTAAGTGCCGTCGAGTTGGTGTCGACTCCTGGCGACTCTCTGGATAGTTGACCTAAACTTTGGCCTTCAGCCAAGCGGCTCATTGTTGATACAGTGGTATCAATAGCTGCTGTTATTGTATTGATCCATCTCATTACCGACCTTCCTCTTTTATGGTGACCTTCTACCTTGCCAAGCATGATGTCTTTCTCCAATGATCTCTCTCTCTTTGCATAATATGTCCAAAGTATGAAAGTCAAAGTCTTATCATCTGAGCTTCTAAGGAAAGATTAGGTTTGATCTCCTCTAGTACTGACTGGTTTGTTCTTCGGACAGTCCACAGTATACACAATATTCGATGCCAGCACCATAATTCAAAGGCATTGATTTTTTTCCTATCTTTTTCACTGTCCAACTTTCGCATCCATATGACATTATTGAAAATACCATGGCCTGGATAAGTCAAATCTTTGTATAAAGAGAAACGTCTCTACTCTTGAGAATCCTGTCTAGGTCTTTTATAGTCAATCTGCCAAGAGCAATGCATCATCGGATTTCTTGACTGCTTGTTACTTCTTTATTGATAGTTGATCCAAGTAGGTTAAAGTTGTTCACAATTTCAATTTCTTCTCCTTCAATGATGAACCTGTTGATTATGCCAGTTGTCATGATCTTTGTCTTCTTTACATTAAGGTGCAGGCCCATTTTGAGACTATGTTCTTTGATTGTGAGAAGCAAATGTTTCAGATCATCTTCACTTTCAGCCAGTAATATGGTATCATCAGCATAGCGAAGGTTGTTGATGAGTCTTCCACCAATCTTCACACCTCTGTTGTCTTCATACAATCCTGCTTCTCTGATGATTTATTCTGCATATAAATTAAACAGGTAGGGGGAAAGTATGCAGTCTTGTCTTACACCTTTGCTTATTTTAAACATTCTGTTTTTCTTTGTTCCGTTCGAACTGTTGCTTCTTGATCAGTGTACAGATTGTGCAAGAGTACGATCAGGTGTTCTGGTATACCCATGCTTCTTAATGTGGCCCAGAGTTTCTCATGGTTTACACAGTCAAAAGCCTTGCTGTAGTTGATAAAGCCAAATAGATATCCTTTTGGTATTCTTTAGTCTTTTCAAGAATCCATCTCACAACCGCAATGACATTTCCCATTCCTCGCCCTTTCCTGAACCCTGCTTGCACGTCAGGTAGTTCTCATTCCAGCTACGGTTGTAGTCTCTGTTGAATAATCTTCAGTAGAATCTTGTGATAGCTGTTTTCTGGATTAGCTTTCGAAGGTTAACACTTTCTCCTTCAGGTCAGGAGAGCATCAGCAAGAGATGCCCACGCCAGGGGAAAGGAGGGAGGGGAACAGTGGGAGCAAAGGGGGGGTGGGGGGAGCAGAAGGGGACAATGCAGCAACATTCATGCTCTATAATTCAATAAGAAACCCAGGTCTTTGTTAAGTCCTTTCTTGTCCGTCTGGAAGCGTCTTTTCATTTTATCTTCTTCTATTCCTGGATTCTTTTGAAATTTTTGACCATAAAGTCATTGATGCAAATGTTTCCCCATCGAAGTGTCACATTGGTCAGCCAGAACGGATTCTTCTCCTTAACATTTGGCTTGTCGTCCCCATGCAGAACCCTTCTCCTCCCTGCATGACTTGTAGAATTGCCCCCATTTTAAACAGATAACTTTGGCCATTTAATGATGCAAATAACCAAAGTTAATTATATGGATTTAGCTCAGGAATTTCCAGTGGTAGTTACATTCTGGTAGAGTAGGTATTTCCCTGTCCTCGGAGGGCTTATAAACTAATTGTGCTCCTGAGGAATAGAGGGTTAAATACCTTGCGTAAAACCACCAGGAAAGTCACTGAGATTTGAACCCTGACATCCTGCTGGACTCACCAGTGGCTACTCTTCCACTCTCTTTTAGTACTGTGGGGGTTTTTATAGAAGCACATATGGATCAGGCCATAGCCCACTGCCCATCACATAAGTCTTTAAAAAGAATGACCACATTCAGTTGCGCATTGCCGTCACCGCCAAACTTTAACCACAGTTATTTAATGCCGCAGTTATATGTGGCCCCGGCATTGAATATCTGAGGTTGCCACATAGCCAAGGACACTGCAGAAGGTAACTGGGCAGCAGTGATATTGCGCCGCTGACTGGTTAGTTCTCATGGGGAAAGATAGGCCAACGTTTGCTGCGCCTATCTTTACCCGCAATGCAATATCGCCACTGCCCTGTTAGCGATTGGTGTCATCTCTGCTCCGCCCCGCAATGCCCCCATCACACCCCCATGCTAAGCAGTTAGCATCAGAGCATGTAGTGGCGTAAAATGTGTAAATGTCTTTGACTATCAGGCCCTTTGGTATTAAGCAGTTCTGCATGCTGCCTATATTTGTAATATTTTGTGCTATACCGCCATCTGATGGTTGTGTTTATGTTTATTTAAAACTTTCTATATTGCCCTGCACAATTAAAATTAAATAATAACAGAAAGGAATTCCAGTAAAAACAGGAAAGAAACAGTTACAAAAGAAAGAAAAGATTAAGAAAAGGGAGAGGAGTAGAACCCAGCACGTGCCCTGAAGAACTCTAGAAAGCAAGAGTGAAAAAGAGTCTTTAGGCGCATCCTGAATGTTTTTGGAAAAGGATTCCATACAAATGGACACAGGGACAGTGTTCCCCAAGGTTGGGGCCAGAATATAAAAGGCAGCATGACATGATGGGATACGGGAGGAATAGTCAATAAATTGGGATTTTGAGAACGTAGAGAGGGAAGTTGTGTTAACTTGGCAACTGGTGTCTACAGCACTACCTGATGCAAACACAGAGATATATTATCAGCACTAAATCGAAGAAATAGTTTAAAGCAGCTAAGAGGGTGGAGGAGCAGCCTAGTGGTTAGGGCAGCGACCTGGGCAGCCGGAAAGGTCCATGCTGAAATCCCACTGCTGCCTCTTGCAATCACGGACAACTCACTTAACCCTCCAGTGTCTCAGGTACAAACTTACAGGCTAATGCAGAAAACTAGCACAGATAAAGCCAAATGCAGAAAAGAGATAGACGAGCACATAAACAGTAAAGGAAAAGCTAGCACACACATAACACCAAGAGGATTTAAATTATAGGCAAATGAGCTGCCTGGAATAAAACGGCATGCTAATATTGTCTGCATCCGATGCAGAGAAACGCATAGAGGGTTTCGTAATGAGCCTTAGCGCCAATATCTCTACGCCAGGTCTTGAGGAGATGTAAACATCTTGCACATGCCCCCAACACTACTTTGATGGCAAAGCACCCAATGCCATCAAAATACCATCAGGGACCCAGTGGCCCTGACAGAAAGTAAATCCCTGGTGGCCCAGACGCCCCGAACCCTCCACCCACTCAACCAAAAATAACCCTGGTGACCCAGCAGCCCTGAACCCCCACCTCCCTCCCAGTATCTTTACAAATGAATGGGAGCACTGCCCACAACTCCCGCTCCTGCTTCGCCATCTTGAAAACTGGCAGCGCCTGGGATGCAGCGGGTGGGGTTCAGACTGCCGTATAAGGTCTGTGCCCATTGCAGAGAAATACATAGAGGATTGTGTGAGCAGTCGAAATGCCAGTATCTCTATGCCTGCTCTGAGATGGCTTAAACATCCTGCACGTGCCCCTGACAGTATTTTCATGACAAACTTCCCCTCAGATGATCCAGGCATTGGGGAAAGCCCCCAACGTTATTAAAATACTGTCGGGCTCATATGCAAATAAGCCACACGGTGCCCCTGTTCCTCTGGGAGAACATGCCAATCCGTGCGTGTGTATTTTACTTGCTCTTCCAGTTGAATGTTGCCATATCGCACAGTTTAGCGCATGGCTAGCTTGCATATGAAGCCGCACTGAGGTCACATGCTACTGGTGTGCTGCAAAGGGGTGCACAAAGTTGATAGCGCGACTTCAGGGCCGGATTTCTGCATCGGCCTGTTAGATTGTAAGCCCTCCGGGGACAGGGAAATAGCTGCTGATCTACCACTGGAAAGGGCTGGGCGAAGTACTGTAATAATATACGGCCTGATATTCAAAGGCATTTACAGTTCATGCTGCTGAAAATTGCTGGTTAAATGCCCCGATGCTAACTGTTCTGGGGCAGAACTTGTTGCACAGTGGTCAGCAGCGATGTTGAGCCGCTGCCTGGTTACAACCCACAGATAAAGTTCGGTGCGGCAAAATCTGGCCTATCTGTACCTGCAGAAGCCAATCAGACAGCAGCTCAATATCTCCACTGCCTGGTTAGCTTCTGGACTGTGAAGCAGACCCAGGTAGTCAATGCCGGTGGCTGGATATGGCCCTGGCATATAATATCCGGGTTAATATTCAGTGCGCATAAGTTGCAGTATTTTATAATTTAACTGTGTATATTTAAGCTCAGCCTACACTCTGCCCAAGCTCTGCCACCATGTAGCTAAGCAGCATCAGCCTGACGCATGGACTTATAGAACAGCACATAAAGGCTCATGGACAAGTGTCAGTCATTGGAAATACATGACTTACATAGGCTGTTGGCGCCTAAATTTACACGGCTGCTTGTAAAACGTCATCCCTGTATGTTTAGTTAGCATTACTACTACCACTACTATTGAACACTTATATAGCGCTACAAGACATCCCACCTACACATTTATATAGCGCTACAAGACCTCCCACCTACACATTTATATAGCGCTACAAGACATCCCACCTACACATTCTGGGTGGGATGTTTGACACGATTAATGTGATTACCAAACTTGCTAACTGGTTAATGGTGGTCACCATGATATTCAGCCACTGCCAAGTTACCCTAACTTTAGCCGGTTTTGCCATCCAGTCAGCAGCTGAGTGTCGCCACTGACTAGATTGCAAGACCACAATCCAGGCAACCTAGATGATCAATGCCAGGGCCCGGATATGCCTTGGCACTGAATATCTGGGGCAAAGTTAAGGTGGCAATGGCCAGCTGCTTTATCTGTCGCCACTGAGAATCCCCCCATAATCTCTATGTATACGTGCCAATGTTTGGCCACTATAGGGCTGGTACTGAGAGTGATTAATGCTAAGCACGTTAATCAGGGCAACTGAGAAATTCAGTGGCATTAATGTGGGTACTGCCACTGAATACCCCTGATGCCACTACTTAATGCCCTGGCGCCAGGTGGCTGGCATTGGGGTGTCCAGGGGTGGAGCAGAGGCGGCAGCGATATTCACTCAGTGCCTGGTTATTCCTAAACCATGGACGTTCCTTGCTTTTGCCACAGAAGTGAACTGGGCAGTAGCTATTTTTGATTTATTTAGTAGTTTTTAGCTGACACCTTTCCACTGGTAGAGTGAGGTGAGTTTCCCTGTCCCCAGAGGGCTTATAATCTAAGGTTGGACATGAGGTAATGGAGGGTTAAGTGACTTGCCCAAGGTCACAAGGAGTGTCAGTGGGATTTGAACCCTGGTCTTGTTGATGCCAGGTTGCTGCCCTAACCATGAGATATTACTCCTCCTCCTCCATCTACCCAGATATACAATGCCAGTGACCAGAAATGGCCCCTGCATTGACTACCTGGACTTTTAAGTTCAGAAGCGATGGCTAGCTGCTCTACAAGTGCCGCCACCACCACCGCTGCCATTGAATATCCCTCATGTGCCGTCTGAGTTATATCTGTTTTTTGGGTGACCAATGAGACATATAATAACTGGCTCCCCATTCAGGCAAGGATCAGTTTCAAGATCTTACTGCTAACATTCAAAGCGGCTAAGGGGCTCACCTCTTCCTCTCTCTCCAACCTCATACAACCACTTGCACCAAACAGGCCACGAAGAACAGCAGAATTAAACACACTAGTTATCCCAAATGACACCACAAGATGCACTAGATCAACAGCCAACAGAGCCTTCCAATTCTGCGCCCCATCTCTATGGAACACCTTACCAGCACAAATCAGAGCAATACCTAATCTAAGTCAGTTCAGAAAGGCTTTAAAGCATTTCCTCTTCCTTAAATATCTCAATGGCAGCTCCGAACATAACCCCCAGGTGAATAGCAGAAGTGGTCAAACAGATAGACCCCGCAACAGACCAACTTCACAATGTAAATAGCAAGTTATTCCATATACTATTGTACCACTGTTGTATATAGTTAACCAGGATATCCTTTATCAGATAACCCTGCATTGTATTTAGTTTCCCCTATTTCGCCAAGTTATACTTCCTGTTAAATGTAACGACCAGACACGTGTAAACTGTCGGATGTTTTCTGTTCAATGTAAACCGCGCTGATGTCTAATAGTGCGGTATATAAGAATTGTTAATAAAATAAATAAATAAATAAATAATTTACACATGTACCGGATAAATATCAGCACTTATACATACTGGAGGGGATATTTAAAGGCATATACATGGTTGGCAAGCATGTGGTCTGTGTAAATGCTGCTCCACAGGACATCCGCAGGTGTCACTGCTACATGCCCCGATGCTCAGTGCTTAGCATTGGGACATAGCAGGATGTTCCAGGGCAGGGCAGAGCAGACGCGGCTCCTGTCGCTAGCCGGGCAGTGATGCTATTGAGCTGCTGCCCAGTTAGCAACACGCAGGTAAAGTAAGGCATGGCAAATGCTAGCTTAACTTTAACCGTGGAAGCTCAGTATCGCTGCTGCCTGGTGGGCTTCAGGTTTCTATGGCAACCCGAATATTCAATGCCAGTGGCCGGATATGAATATCCCAGGTTAGTCACCAGTGGCAATGGCTAGCTGCTTTGCAAGCGCTAGCCACCACTGTTGAATATCCTCCCCATAGTAAATACATAGGGGCAGATATTCAGCCAGTGCTGGGCAGCATTTCTTTGCAAGTACAGAGCACCCTGGCACTATCCAGAGAATGCCCAGGCAGTCTAGGAAATATTCAGCATCTCTTTCTGGTTACATAGAAACATAGAAACATGATGACAGAAAAAGACCACATGGCCTATCTAGTCTGGTTAGTGTTGCTGAATGTCTCTTGCAGCAGGACTTAACCAGTTAGCAGGTCCCCACTGATGTCATGCTGCCCTCAGAACCGCCCCCTTGTCTCAATGTCTAATTTCAGACATGTGGAGGTCAATTCCATAGGTGCATGTCAGGGCCATCCGGACATCCAGAAATCCAGATGGTTTGGAGATGCACCCGATTCTGCTCCTGTGGGGGCCAGACGGCTCCGCGGGAGCAGAGTCGCGGCATTGGGCCTGGATGTCCAGGATGTACCCCAATTCTGGCACACTGGATGTCCAGGCACTTCCCCGGCTAGCTCAGCCTGGCTCCTGCATGGTGTCCCTTTGCCATGACACTGTGGTTCCATGCAAGGAGCCCTGATCAGCCACCTAAAGCAAAGGTGCCCCGTTCCCTGACACCCGACATTGGACCTATTAAGGCCAGTGATGGGCTGCAGGGAACCCCCTGCCCCACTCACCATGCCAGTGCCTGCCCTGCCACACCATTCCCCCATGTCTAGGGAACTTATTCCACCTCCGAAGTAGAATAAATCCCCGTCCATCTGCCCATACCTGGGCATACAAGGCCATCAACAGAATAGGCCATGTACATATGGGTTAGGGGTCACGCCTTCAGCCTGCCCTTGCTCCTCCCTTGGCCCGCCCCTCCCGCTCTCCATCGGAGCTCCCCACACATCTCACGTGCAGGGAGCTCTGTTGCTGAATATGGCCCAGGTGTTTAGCAGGTATTATATGTCCCACCGGGATGTATATCCCTGCTAAACGCGGGTCAGAATCTACCCTATAGTACATTACGGGGTTAATTGTATAAGGAGCTGTGTAGATACCCACCATTTATGCACGCAAATCATCAATACTGGGCTTGATGGACCTTGGTCTGACCCAGTATGGCATATCTTATGTTCTTATGTTCTTTTTACTTGTAATTAGTGATATATCATCTTTTCTGTTATTTCTTTTTTGTTCAATGTATTTGTGAGTGATATTGCTGAAGGACTGAATGGAAAAGTCTGTCTTTTTGCAGACGACACAAAAATTTGCATCAGAGTGGACTCCCCCGAGGGAGTGGCTAACATGAGGAAAGATCTACAAAAGCTGGAAGACTGGTCTAATGCTTGGCGGTTGCGATGGGGAAGAAGAGGAAGCACAGGAGCTAGTCCTCGGGCTCTATGTCGACTCCAGCTGGTCTCATTCAGCAATCCATTGCAAGGCTTTGCCTTTCTGCAGCATCCATGGCTTCAGCGGGCCTGCTTATTTCTACGGTGGATCTGAGCATTGGGGTGGAATTCAGCCCCTAGCAGGCATCTCCACCACAACCCGGAAACAGTTGCTCGATTGTAGATGACTGGCTTGGTGAGCTACCAAGTTTGGAGGCCTCCAGCAGTATGGAGGGAGCCAAGTTAAAGCAAATCTTGGTGATGTTCATGGCTGGGAGTAGAGTTATGGGGTTTTTCCCAGGAGGTGCTCCTACTGGTTTGCAGGGGAAGAGCAATACACCATCTGCCCTGAGGTTCGGTGGGCTGGAAAGACCAGCGCTAGTCACTCTAGATAGCTTATGGGAAGCTCTCTCTTCACTTCAGCAATCTCTTTTACCCATGATGGGGATTTTAAGTCAAGAAATTTCAACTGTTAAAGGACAGTGTTTGTCAGCAGAGACAGATTTGGCTCAGCATTCTAAGCAGATAACCCGGCTAGAAACCCAAGTGGAAGATCTACAGGTACTTGGTGGAGCCCAAATCAGGGAGCATTCCGTTCAGGCCTGGAAGACTGAATTCATTGAAAATCAGTTGCAGTGGAATAACTTGAGGTTTTTTAATTTCCCCCGGTCACCTTTACTGTCACCATTGGACCTGGTTCATAAGAACCTGGTTGATGTCCTTAAATACCTGTTGAGGCTTTGCTGACCATTGTGAGGACACAGTATGTGGCGGCTATGTCATCTTCCCCTGGGTACTGGACTGGACCCGGGGGAGATTCTGTCGGATTAGGGCAATTGGACCTTTCAGGCTTTCTGGAAAGCTCCCTTGAGGTGGTGACCAGTTGCACCACTCTGTTAGTCTGCTCTGCCTTTGAGTCAGACTGCAACTCTATCCTACGACTTTATTTCCGCAATATGTCTTTACAATTTATGGGGTCCAAAATATCTATATTTCCTGATTTGGCTAGAGATACCCAGAAAAGATGGAACAGCTTTCTGGCCTTGCGCTAGAGATCATCCACTCTGGGTGCTTTGATTAGGTTAAAATATCCTTGTAAATGTGTTCTTTTGTATCAATCTAAGCAATTTTTCTTTTTTGAACCCCAGCAACTTGTTCAGTTTTTGCAAGTAAGGGAAAGTGTGATGGATGAATGACTTCCTGTACCGACTGAAATGTTATCTTGCTCCTGATATTATAATTTTTCCATATACTATTAATTATCTGATACTTGGATCTGTATTGTGGTCTAATCTAATCAAGTTGGTATGACCTAGATTGGCCACTGTTGGAAACAGAATACTGGGCTTGATGGACCTTGGTCTGACCCAGTATGGCATATCTTATGTTCTTATGTTCTTTTTACTTGTAATTAGTGATATATCATCTTTTCTGTTATTTCTTTTTATTCAGATTTTTGCTGGATATGTATGTTAAAACTGATATAAATAAAACATTAAAAAAAAAAAACAGAAGGATGCTAAATGACCAGCAAGGGAGACTATGATAAACTGAGGAAAATAGTTAAGGAAAAAGTAAAAGGAGCAGCTGCAAACGTTAAAGATTTACATAAACATGAGCTTTGTTTAAAAATACTATCTTGGAAGCCCAGACCAGATGTATTCCATGCTTTAAGAAAAATGGAAGGAAGGCCAAAAAACTGCGAGCATGATTTAAAGGTAAGGTCAGAGAGGTTACTGTAGCCAAAAAACATCTTTCAGGAAATGGAAAAAGGAGCCAAATTACAAAAATGGGCAACAACATAACCACTGACAAATTAGATGCAAGGCATTGATACGGCAGGCAAAGAGAGAATTTGAAAAAAAGCTTGCTGTGGAAGCAAAAATGCATAATAAAGACTTTTTCAAGTACATTTGTAGCAAAAAGCCTGTGAAAAAGTCAGTTGGACCACTGGGTGACAGAGGGGTAAAAGGGGCGCTAAGGGAGGACAAGGCCATAGTGCAGAGACTTAAGGAATACTTTGCTTCAGTCTTTACTGAAGAAGATGTAGGAAAGTTACCCATGCCTAAAATGCTGTTTAAAAGTGCTATATTGGAAGAATTGTAAGAACTATTGAGAAACTGGGAAAAGTAGTTGATAAACTGAAGAGTAGTAAATCACCTTGACTGGATGGTATACATCTGAGGGTGTTGAAAGAACTGAAATATGAGATTGCAGACCTACTATTAGTAATCTGTGAACTATCATTAAAATCATCTGTGGTACCTGAAGATTGGAGAATGGCCAACGTAGTGTGAATTTTTAAAAAGGGTTCCAGGGGAGGTCCAGGAAACTTCGGACTAGTGAGCCTGACGTCAATACCAGGCAAAATGGTAGAAACCATTATAAAGAATACAATTTCTGAACATATAGATAGTCATCATTTAATGGGAGAAAGTCAACATGGATTTAGCCAAGGAAAGTCTTGTCTTACATTTTGCATTTACATTTTACATTTTTTGAAGGTGTGAAAAAACAGGTAGAACAAGGTGAGCCGCTTGATATAGTATATCTGGATTTTCAGAAAGCCTTTGATAAGATCCCTCATGAGAGATTCTTGGCAAAATTAAAAAGTCATGGGATTGGAGGCAGTGTACTATTGTGAGTAAGGAACTGATTAAAAGATAAAAAGCAGAGAGTAGGGCTAAATGGTCAATTTTCTCAGTGGAGAAAGGTGAATAGTGGAGTACCCCAGGGATATGTGATGACCTGGAAATGGGAATAACAAGTGAGGTGATGAAATTTGCAGATGTCACAAAAATATTCTAAGTTGTTAAAACCCAAGAGGATTGTGAAAAATTGCAAGAGGACTTTGACAAATTGGAAGACTGGACATCCAAATGACAGATGAAATTTAATGTGGACAATTGCAAATTTATGTACCTAGGAAAGAACAACCCAAACTACTCTTAAAGGATGCAAGGTTCCTCATTAGGAGCCACAACCCAGGAAAAAGATTTTGGTACCATTGTGAATAATACATTGAAACCCTCCGCCCAGTGTGCAGCGGTGGCCAAGAAAGCAAATAGAATGCTAGGTATCATAAGGAAAGGAATGGAGAATAAAACAAGAATATTATAATGCTTCCATATTGTTCCATGGTGCAACCACACCTTGAATATTGTGTGCAATTCTTGTTGCCATATCTTAAAAAGGATATAGCGGAATTAGAAAAGGTACATAGAAGAGCCACCAAAATGATAAAGGGGATGGAAGGATACCTCTATGAGGAAAGGCTTAAAAGGTTAGGGCTTTTCAACTTGGAAAAGATACGACTGAGGGGAAATATGATAGAGGTCTATGGGTAAAAAGTAGAAAGATTAGGGGATATGCAATGAAGCTACAATGTACCCCATTTAAGACTAATAGGAGAAAATATCTTTTCACTCAACCCATAATCAAACATGGCTATTAGTGTAGCTGGGTTTAAAAAAGGTTTGGACAAGTTCATGTGAAGAAAGGGATCATTAGAGAGAGACATCATGAGAAGAAAGGGATCATTAGAGAGAGACGTCATGTGAAGAAAGGGATCATGCGAAGAAAGGGATCATTAGAGAGAGACATCATGTGAAGAAAGGGATCATTAGAGAGAGACATCATGCGAAGAAAGGGATCATTAGAGAGAGACATCATGCGAAGAAAGGGATCATTAGAGAGAGACGTCATGCGAAGAAAGGGATCATTAGAGAGAGACGTCATGTGAAGAAAGGGATCATTAGAGAGAGACATCATGAGAAGAAAGGGATCATTAGAGAGAGACATCATGTGAAGAAAGGGATCATTAGAGAGAGACATCATGCGAAGAAAGGGATCATTAGAGAGAGACATCATGCGAGGAAAGGGATCATTAGAGAGAGACATGCGAAGAAAGGGATCATTAGAGAGAGACATCATGTGAAGAAAGGGATCATTAGAGAGAGACGTCATGTGAAGAAAGGGATCATTAGAGAGAGACATCATGCGAAGAAAGGGATCATTAGAGAGAGACATCATGCGAAGAAAGGGATCATTAGAGAGAGACATCATGCGAAGAAAGGGATCATTAGAGAGAGACATCATGCGAAGAAAGGGATCATTAGAGAGAGACATCATGTGAAGAAAGGGATCATTAGAGAGAGACATCATGCTTAGCAAGGCTGAAGGTCAATGCAAAAGAGGAAGGCAAGCAATTAGATGGATTAGTACAATAACAGCATTTATCATGATGATGGATTGTTCTCTGAGCTTGATAGTTTGATTGCAGATGTTTCAAGACAATCATAGCAGGCTCCAAGTCCTAAAATTTAAAAACACTAATTTCAATAAAATGGCCGAGTACCTAAAGGAGGAGCTGACAGGGTGGAAGGAGATAAGGGAAGTGGAATTGCAATGGGCTAAATTAAAGGTAGCAATAAAAGGGCAACAGATAAATATGTAACAAAAGTAAACAAAAACAAGAGGAGAAGAAAGCCTATTTGGTTTTCCAAAGAAGTGGCTGCTCAAATAAAGGCAAAAAAACACAGCTTTCGCAAAATTCAAAAGCTCGCAAACTGAGGAACACAGAAATGAATACAGGATGAAACTCAAAGAGACAAAGAGAGAAATAAGGAAAGCAAAATCAAAGGCAGAGGAAAAGATGGCTAAAGATGTGAAGTGTGGTAACAAAACCTTCTTCAGGTATATTCGGGAAAGGAAGAAGATCAGAGGTGGAATTGCAGGACTCAGAAGTGCTGTGAAAGGACTCGTGGAAAGTGACGTTGAAAAAGCGAAATTGTTAAGCTAATACTTCTGCTCTGTTTTTACTATAGAAAGTCCTGGAGAAGGACCACCTGTGACTCACAAATATAAAAATGGGAATGAAGTAGTTACTACACCATTCACAGAAGATGAGGTGTTAGAACAACTTGCAAAACTGAAAGTGGACAAGGCCATGAGACCGGATGGGATACATCCCAGGATACTGAAAGAGCTCAGGGAGGTTCTTGCAGGGCCGTTAAAGGATGTTTTCAACAGATCCTTGGAAACAGGAGAGGTTCCTCAGGACTGGAGAATGGCTAATGTCATACCTCTACACAAAAGTAGTGACAGGGAAGAAGTGTCAAACTACAGGCCTGTGAGCCTTGCCTCGGTAGAAGGAAAAGTCATGGAGGCGCTCCTGAAAGAGCAAATAGTGAACTTTCTCAAAACCAACAGGTTGCAAGACCTGAGGCAACATGGTTTTACCGAAGGACGATCTTGCCAAACAAATCTGATTGAGTTCTTTGACTGGGTGACCAGGGAGCTAGATCAGGGGCATGCGATGGATGTCATCTACCTGGATTTCAGCAAAGCCTTTGATACTGTTCCTCATAGGAGGCTTATCAATAAACTCAGTAGCTTGGGGATGGATCCTAAGATGGTAAATTGGAAATTGGTTGACTGACAGATGACAGAGGGTGATGGTAAATGGAGCTCACTCAGATGAAGGGAAGGTGAGTGGCCCGGCACTGTTCAATGTATTTGTGAGTGATATTGCTGAAGGACTGAATGGAAAGGTCTGCCTTTTGCAGATGACACGAAAATTTGCAGCAGAGTAGACTCCCCCGAGGGAGTGGTTAACATGAGGAAAGATCTACAAAAGCTGGAAGAATGGTCAAATGCTTGGCAATTAAGATTTAATGCGAAGAAGTGCAGAGTCATGGATTTGGGTAGCAGAAATCCAAGGGAAATGTACGCAATAGGGGGCGAGAGGTTGATGTGCACAGATCAGGAGAAAGACCTTGGTGTGATTATTTCTGAAGATCTCAAGGTGGCAAAATAGTGCGACAAGGCGGTGGCAAAAGCCAGGAGGATGTTCGGCTGCATACAAAGAGGAATTACCAACAGAAAGGAAGAGGTACTAATGCCACTGTATAAGTCACTGGTGAGGCCTCACTTGGAATACTGTGTTCAGTTTTGGAGACCGTATCTTGCAAAGGATGTAAAAAGACTGGAAGCTTCCAAAGACGGGGAAGCTGTAAAACTAGAGGGCACAACAGGAAGCTGCAAGATCGTAAATTGAAAGGCAATGTCAGGAAATACGTTTTCACAGGAAGGGTGGTGGATGCTTGGAATGCCCTCCTGATGGAAGTGGTGGGGGCAAACACAGTGATGGAATTCAAAATGGCATGGGACAGACACAGTAGATCCCTTTACAGCAACAGGATAAAATCAAAATAAACTGAACCATCTAATTTCTCAACAAATAGGGGTGTCCTGCATGGAGTGGTGGGTTCACCCCTAAACAGGGACATGGGGTGGGGTGGCCTGCATGGAGCGGCAGGTGCACCTACTCTTGCCGTCGTGCTGGGCAGTCTAGATGGACCATGCTGTTTTTTATCTGCCGTCATTTACTATGTTACTATGTAAATGTGATCATGCTTTGATCACTATTGCTAAATGGCCCCAACACCCTTATCTCTTGCATCAGACCTTGTGTTCCACTAGGGCTAGGTCCAAAATGGCTTCCCATCTTGTTGGTTCATGAACCTGCTGCTCCAAGAAGCAGTCATTTATTTTATCTAGAAACTTTATCTCCCTAGCACGTCCTGCCGTGACACTGACCCAGTCGATACCGGGGTAATTGAAATCACCCGTTATTATTACTGTGCTGTAATGTTTGCTAGCTTCACTCCATGTAAATAATGATTATGATAATGATTTATGGACTTTTCCTCCAGGAACTTGTCCAAATCTTCTTGAACATGATTATGTTAACAGCATATACCACATTCACCGGCGATGAGTTCCAAAGCTTAATTAGGCAGTGAGTGAAATCTGATTTTCTCCTATTAGTCTTAAATGTATTACTTTGTAGCTTCATTGTGTATCTTCTAGTCTTAGCACTTTTTGAAGGAGTAAACAACCAATTCACGTTTACTCATTCATTCATTAATTTATAGACCTTTAATCACATTGCCCCTCAATCGTCTCTTCTCCAAGCTGAACAGCCCTAATCTTTTAAACTTGTCCTCATAGGGGTAGCCTCTCATCCCCGTTATCCTTTTATTTGCCCTTCTCTGCACCTTTTCTAATTCCACTATATCTTTATTTTAAATGCAGTGACCAGAACCGAACACAATACTCAAGGTGAGGTCGCACCATGGAGCGATACAGAGGCATTATGATGTCATCCTTTGTTTCAGTCTCCATTCCGTTCCTTATGATTCCAGCACTCTATTTGCTTTCTTGGCCACCGCTGCACACTGAGTGGAGAATTTCAACATATTATGCACAGTGACACCTAAATTCTTTTCCTGAGTAGTGTTTCCTAACATGGCACCTTGCATCATGTAACTGTAGTGTGGATTCTTCTTCCCTGGTGCAGAACTTTGCACTTGTCCACATTAAGTTGCATCTGCCATTCAGACACCCAGTCTCCCAATATCTCATAGTAACATAGTAAATGACGGCAGATAAAGACCAGTAGGGTCCATCTAGTCTGCCCAGTAAGATGGCAAGAGTAGGTGCACCTGCCGCTCCGTGCAGGCCACCCCTCCCCATGTCTTTAAGGGGTGAACCCACCGCTCCATGCAGGACACCCCTCCCCATGTCTTTAAGGGGTGAACCCACCGCTCCATGCAGGACACCCCTCCCCATGTCTTTAAGGGTGAACCCACCGCTCTGTGTAGGACACCCCTGTATGTTGAGAAATTAGATGGTTCAGTTTATTTTGATTTTATCCTGTTGCTGTAAAGGGATCTACTGTGTCTGTCCCATGCCATTTTGAATTCCGCCACTGTGTTTGCCCCCACCACCTCCATCGGGAGGCATTCCAAGCATCCACCACCCTTTCAGTGAAAAAGTATTTCCTGACATTGCCTTTCAATTTACCACCTTGCAGCTTCCTGTTATGCCCTCTAGTTTTACAGCTTCCCCGTCTGTGGAAGAGGTTTGTTTGTTCATTGTTCCTCTTTAAGTATTTAAAGGTCTGAATTATATCTCCCCTGTCCCTCCTCTCCTCCAGAGTGTACCTATTTAGGTCTTCAAGTCTCTTCTCATAAGACTTCTGACGCAGGCTCCAAATCATTTTGGTCGCCTTCCTCTGAACAGTTTCCAGTCTTTTTATATCCTTTGTGAGATATGGTCTCCAAAACTGAACACAGTATTCCAAGTGAGGCCTCACCAGTAACTTATACAGTGGCATTAGTACCTCTTGTAATTTTTCTCATTCCTCCTGTGATTAACAACTTTTAACAATTTTGTGTCACCTGCAAATGTAATAACCTCACTAGTTGTTCTGATTTCTAGCTCATTTATAAATATATTAAAAAGCAGCAGGCCCAGCACAGATCCTTGGAGTACTCAACTTTCTCCATTTGGAAAATTGGCTATTTAGCCCTACCCTCTGCTTTCTATCTTTCACCCAGTTTCTAATCCACAATAGTTCACTGCCTTCCAGGGCTTAATTTGTGCCAGAATGGTGTGAAACGGCACTTCTTGAGCCCCCAAAGAAAGTGACGTCAGCCGATGTGAGTTCCTTATTCCTGTGATTGCTGCCTCAGTTAGCTCCCAATGAGGCTGCCATTGTCTCCTCTGCTGCTGTTGCATGTCTGCTTTTTCTTCTCTCTGCTGCCTGCAATGCTGCTGGATGTGCAGCAGTGGCAAGAGAGAGAAGATGTGGGGCCGTCAAGCCAGCATGCACCTCTAAGGCTCTGTCAGTCCTGCCCCCTTCGATGAACACTTCTCGTTTGTAACTGGTCAGGTGGTGCATGCAAGCTGAATGGCCCATGCCTTCTCTCTCTTTTTTTGTCTGCTGTGTGTCCAGGGAAGCAGAAGCGTTAAGACAAGCAGCAGAGAGAAGACCCGATCAATTCGGGGGCAGGCAAGAGGAGATGCTGGATTGGGAGAGAACAGAAACTAGAGTGGATGAGAAAGGGGAGGATGTTAGACACAGCGAGAAGGGAGCTGCTGGATTAATATTGGAGGCCAAAACAAGAGGTACTTGGGGAAGAGATTTGGGGGGAAGGAAGATACTTATTTGGGGGAGAGGGAAAGAAAAGGGAGATGCTGGATTACAAAGAGGGGGCAATGGCAGATAGCAGAGGACATAGAGACCCAAAGGAGACATAAAGACACAGGGATACTGGGAGGGGGTTGAGTGACAGTGGAAATGCTGGACATATGGGGGGGGGGTAGTAGGAAGGCAGAAGATGCTGGACCAGGCAGGAGGGTGTAACAAGACTGGGGATAATGAATATAAGAGGGAGATAGGGACAGACAAAGAGAATGCGGGACGTCAGAGGAATAGAAAGATAGGGCAGATGCTGAGCATTGTGGGAGGGGTATGAAGAGAGGGGAATGATGCTAGACATTGCTGGGGGGGTAGAGATACAAACAGGAGGATGCTGGATACTGGGAGGGTAGGGTGATAGGAAATGCTGACATGGGAGGGGGCAGGGCAGAGATGCTGCACAGAGGAGGGGGATACAGGCAGAGAGGGAGAATGCTAGATATGAGGGGAAATAAGGAAATAGGAGTGATAGGGGCACAGAAGGAGGATACTGGACAAGGAGAAATGCTGAATGAAGGGGGAAAGAGAAGATGCTGGAGAAAGGATGGGGCATAGGGAGAAAAGATGCTGGAGGAAGGATGGGGCATAGGGAGAGAAGATGCTGGAGGAAGGATGGGGCATAGGGAGAAAAGATGATGGAGGAAGGATGGGGCATAAGGAGAAAAGATGATGGAGGAAGGATGGGGCATAGGGAGAGAAGATGCTGAAGGAAGGATGGGCATAGGGAGAGAAGATGCTGAAGGAAGGATGGGGCATAGGGAGAGAAGATGCTGGAAGAAGGATGGGGCATAGGGAGAGAAGATGCTGGAAGAAGGATGGGGCATAGGGAGAGAAGATGCTGAAGGAAGGATGGGCATAGGGAGAGAAGATGCTGAAGGAAGGATGGGGCATAGGGAGAGAAGATGCTGGAAGAAGGATGGGGCATAGGGAGAGAAGATGCTGAAGGAAGGATGGGGCATAGGGAGAAAAGATGCTGGAGGAAGGATAGGGCATAGAGAGAAAAGATGCTGGAGGAAGGATGGGGCATAGAGAGAGAAGATGCTAGAGGAAGGATGGAGCATAGAGAGAGAAGATGCTGGAGGAAGGATGGGGCATAGGGAGAGAAGATGCTGAAGGAAGGATGAGGCATAGAGAGAAAAGATGCTTGAGGAAGGATGAGGCATAGAGAGAAAAGATGCTTGAGGAAGGATGGGCATAGGGAGAGAAGATGCTGGAGGATGGATGGGGCATAGGGAGAGAAGATGCTGGAAGAAGGATGGGGCATAGGGAGAGAAGATGCTGGAAGAAGGATGGGGCATAGGGAGAGAAGATGCTGGAGGAAGGATGGGGCATAGGGAGAGAAGATGCTGGAAGAAAGATGGGGCATAGGGAGAGAAGATGCTGGAGGAAGGATAGAGCATAGGGAGAGAAGATGCTGGAGGAACGATGGGGCATAGGGAGAGAAGATGCTGGAGGAAGGATAGAGCATAGGGAGACAAAATGCTGCATAAGTCACGAACTACTCATACACAGACTAAAACAAATTGGTCTGCAAAGAACAGTCATAAAATGGTTTACATCCTACCTATCCAACAGAACGCAACAGGTCAGAATAGGACAAGACTCATCCTCCATCTTTACCCAGGTACAAGGTATCCCACAAAGATCTTCCTTATCTGCCTTATTATTCAACATTTACCTGCAGCCAATTTGCAATATATTCAAAACACACAATATTAGCTTTCATCTTTACGCTGATGATATCATGATGTACCATCCAATAGATTCTACCAACCCAGATCACTCCCAAATAATCTCATGCTTGAATGACATAACAGGGTGGCTCAATGACCATAACTTCAAAATCAACTTAAAATAAACTGAAGTCCTCTATGTCTCTAGAAATCCAAACTTCACCCCCCCCCCCAAATAAAATACTATTACAAGAGACAGAACTTGAAGTTGAGGATGAGGTTAGATACCTACAGTAGGTGTAGTTTTATTTATTTATTTATTTAGCTGTATTTATATACCGCTTTTCACTGGGTCAAAGCGGTGTTACATAGGGGTGGGGGAATTAAGTACAAGGGTAGGGCCATCACCGGGGGGGGGGGGGGGCAACATTGATGATTTTGACATAGGAAAGACTTAGATCATTAGACTTAGATGATTTTGACATAGGAAAGTTTTAGATCAAACTTTAAGCATAACCTCCCACATAAAGGCCATTACAAAAAGTATATACTTCAAATTACAGACAATTCAACGTCTCAGACCATTGCTAGAAGAACATGACTTCAGAACTGTCTTCCAATCATTAATAACCCCACACATTGACTACTGCAATAGTATTCTCCAGGGACGTCCTAAAAAAACCACTCACCAGCTCCAACTAGCACAAAACCTTGATGCACGAATTGCATCAAAATCTAGACGCACTGATCACATCACCCCCATACTCCATGACCCCCACTGGTTACCGGTCACGTCAAGAATAAAATATAAATATCTAATGATTATATTTAAACACCTTAATAACATAGCCTCAACCCCACTTTCCGCCCTACTCATACCAACTAGCACACCAAAGGTAAGAAGGCATGGTTCCCAAAACACCTATAAAGTACCCTCCCACATCTGCAACACAAATCAATGCACCAGCTCAAGAACCTTCTCCTACATTGCCCCAGTATTATGGAACTCCCTCCCCAATAACCTAAGATCTACAAAAGGCCTCCTTCAATTCCAGAAGGATTTAAGATCCTTCCTGTTCATTGAACATTTTGGCGACTCAAACAACATCACCAGATCCCAATGACTCTGTTTCATTATAAAGAAACCTCACATGACAACGCAGTTCAATAAAACAATGAGTTACCAAACTTCATGATACAGATAACCTAGCCCTTGTCTTATACAGCATATTGTACATAGTTATAACATGTTAACTGTATATAGTTATAAAGGTTAACTGTACATAGTTTCAAAGGTCAATGTAAAGTTTGCTGTGATGTTCCTTGTATACCGCCCTTGATCTCAGGAAGGGGCGGTATATAAAAGCTTGTTAAATAAATAAATGAAATGGTGGGAAAGAGAGAAGGTGCTGGAGGAAGAATGGGGCATAGGGAGAGAAGATGCTGGACAAAGGGTAGGAGAGAGAGAAGATGCCGGAGGAAGGATGGGGCATGGGGAGAGAAGATGTCGGACAAATGGTGGGAGAGAAGATGCTGGAGGAAGGATGGGGCATGGGGAGAGAAGATGCTGGACGAATGGTGGGAGAGAGAGAAGATGCTGGAAGAAGGATGGGGCATAGGGAGAGAAGATGCTGAAGGAAGGATGGGCATGGGGAGAGAAGATGCTGGAGGAAGGATGAGGCATAGGGAGAGAAGATGCTGAAGGAAGGATGGGGCATAGGGAGAGAAGATGCTGAAGGAAGGATGGGGCATAGGGAGAGAAGATGCTGGAGGAAGGATGGGGCATAGAGAGAGATGCTGCTGGAGGAAGGATGGGGCATAGGGAGAGAAGATGCTGAAGGAAGGATGGGGCATAGGGAGAGAAGATGCTGAAGGAAGGATGGGGCATAGAGAGAGAAGATGCTGGAGGAAGGATGGGGCATAGGGAGAGAAGATGCTGAAGGAAGGATGGGGCATAGGGAGAGAAGATGCTGGAGGAAGGATGGGGCATAGGGAGAGAAGATGCTGGAGGAAGGATGGGGCATAGGGAGAGAAGATGCTGGATGAAGGATGGGGCATAGGGAGAGAAGATGCTGGAGGAAGGATGGGGCATAGGGAGAGAAGATGCTGAAGGAAGGATGGGGCATAGGGAGAGAAGATGCTGGAGGAAGGATGGGGCATGGGGAGAGAAGATGCTGGAGGAAGGATGGGGCATAGAGAGAAAAGATGCTGGATGAAGGATGGGGCATAGGGAGAGAAGATGCTGGAGGAAGGATGGGGCATAGGGAGAGAAGATGCTGGAGGAAGGATGGGGCATAGGGAGAGAAGATACTGGAGGAAGGATGGGGCATAGGGAGAGAAGATGCTGGAGGAAGGATGGGGCATGGGGAGAGAAGATGCTGGACGAATGGTGGGAGAGAGAGAAGATGCCGGAGGAAGGATGGGGCATAGGGAGAGAAGATGTCGGACAAATGGTGGGAGAGAAGATGCTGGAGGAAGGATGGGGCATGGGGAGAGTAGATGCTGGACGAATGGTGGGAGAGAGAGAAGATGCTGGAGGAAGGATGGGGCATAGGGAGAGAAGATGCTGAAGGAAGGATGGGCATAGGGAGAGAAGATGCTGGAGGAAGGATGGGGCATAGGGAGAGAAGATGCTGGAGGAAGGATGGGGCATAGGGAGGGAAGATGCTGAAGGAAGGATGGGGCATAGGGAGAGAAGATGCTGGAGAAAGGATGGGGCATGGGGAGAGAAGATGCTGGAGGAAGGATGGGGCATAGAGAGAAAAGATGCTGGATGAAGGATGGGGCATAGGGAGAGAAGATGCTGGAGGAAGGATGGGGCATAGGGAGAGAAGATGCTGGAGGAAGGATGGGGCATAGAGAGAAAAGATGCTGGAGGAAGGATGGGGCATGGGGAGAGAAGATGCTGGAGGAAGGATGGGGCATAGGGAGAGAAGATGCTGGAGGAAGGATGGGGCATAGAGAGAAAAGATGCTGGAGGAAGGATGGGGCATAGGGAGAGAAGATGCTGGAGGAAGGATGGGGCATAGAGAGAAAAGATGCTGGAGGAAGGATGGGGCATAGGGAGAGAAGATGCTGGAGGAAGGATGGGGCATAGAGAGAAAAGATGCTGGAGGAAGGATGGGGCATAGGGAGAGAAGATGCTGGAGGAAGGATGGGGCATGGGGAGAGAAGATGCTGGAGGAAGGATGGGGCATAGAGAGAAAAGATGCTGGATGAAGGATGGGGCATAGGGAGAGAAGATGCTGGAGGAAGGATGGGGAATAGGGAGAGAAGATGCTGGAGGAAGGATGGGGCATAGAGAGAAAAGATGCTGGAGGAAGGATGGGGCATAGGGAGAGAAGATGCTGGAGGAAGGATGGGGCATAGGGAGAGAAGATGCTGGAGGAAGGATGGGGCATAGGGAGAGAAGATGCTGGAAGAAGGATGGGGCATAGAGAGAAAAGATGCTGGAGGAAGGATGGGGCATGGGGAGAGAAGATGCTGGAGGAAGGATGGGGCATAGGGAGAGAAGATGCTGGAGAAAGGATGGTGCATAGGGAGAGAAGATGCTGGAGGAAGGATGGGGCATAGGGAGAGAAGATGCTGGATGAAGGATGGGGCATAGGGAGAAAAGATGCTGGAGGAAGGATGGGGCATGGGGAGAGAAGATGCTGGAGGAAGAATAGAGCATAGGGAGAGAAGATGCTGGAGGAAGGATGGGGCATAGGGAGAGAAGATGCTGGAGGAAGGATGGGGCATAGAGAGAAAAGATGCTGGAGGAAGGACGGGGCATAGGGAGAGAAGATGCTGGAGGTAGGACGGGGCATAGGGAGAGAAGATGCTGGAGGTAGGACGGGGCATAGGGAGAGAAGATGCTGAAGGAAGGATGGGACATAGGGAGAGAAGATGCTGGAGGAAGGATGGGGCATAGGGAGAGAAGATGCTGGAGGTAGGATGGGGCATAGGGAGAAAAGATGCTGGAGGAAGGATGGGGCATGGGGAGAGAAGATGCTGGAGGAAGGATGTGGCATAGGGAGAGAAGATGCTGGAAGAAGGATGGGGCATAGGGAGAGAAGATGCTGAAGGAAGGATGGGACATAGGGAGAGAAGATGCTGGAGGAAGGATGGGGCATAGGGAGAAAAGATGCTGGAGGAAGGATGGGGCATAGGGAGAGAAGATGCTGGACAGAAGATAGGAGAGCAAGGGGCTGGATGAAGGGTGGGAGAGTAAGAGAAGATGCTGCTTGAAGTGTGGGAGAGAGGAAAGGACCAGGGAAGAAGAAGGAGAATAGGAGGACTGAGGTAAGGAAAACTGAAAAGTTGTAGGTAGCTGCAATAAAAAGAGGGAGATTTGACAAGTGATATCTGAGAGGATCAAGACAGAAAAATAATTATCAATTTTGAGAATTCATATGTGCTGTCTTTATAGTTTACGGCATGCAGGGAGATGTGCTTTATTGTTCTCTATATCTCTGGTGTTGCACTGCACACAGAGTATAATTTCTTGTTGTCTTTGTCTTTGAGTCCTCTCTCTCCTTCTCCACACACATCCATCTGATAGCTAAGACCTGCCCTTTCTTTCTCTATAACATCAACAAAATCCGCCCATTCCTTTCTGAACATACTACTAAGACACGTATCCACTCCTTAATCACCCCCCGACTAGACTATTGTAACCTACTCCTTGCTGATCTCCCTTTAAATCATCCTTCTCCCCTTCAATCTGTTGAACACTCTGCTGCGTGGCAAATCTTCCCGCCAGCCTCATCATGCCCATATTACCCCTCTTCACAAGTCACTTCACTGGCTCCCTATCCGTTTCCGCATCCAGTTCAAAGTTCTCCTGCTGACCTATAAGTGCATTCACTCTGCAGCTCCTCACTACCTTTCTTCTCTTATCTCTCCTTACACCCCCTTCGGGAACTCCGCTCTTCTAGCAAATCACTTCTATCTGTGCCCTTCTCTTCTACTGCTAACTCCAGACTTCGCTCCTTTCACCTTGCTGCACCTTACGCCTGGAACAAACTACCTGTGTCTGTACGCCAGGCACCTTCTCTGATCCTCTTCAAATCCAGGCTGAAAATTCACCTCTTCGCTGCTGCTTTCGGATCTTGACTCACCTGATCTCCTTGTTTCTTTACCTTTCCCCCTTGTTTTATCCCTGTCTACACCTTCTGTGTTGTCTGTCTTGATTAGATTGTAAGCTCTGATGAGCAGGGACTGTCTCTCACATGTCTGTGCAGCGCTGCGTATGACGTTTTGCGCTATACAAATGCTCAGTAGTAGTAGTTTTCAGTTTAGTTTTTGGCTACATATTTCTATTTTAAGTTTGTGGTTACATATTCCGTACTTGGTGACGGTCTATCTGTGTGTGTGACCAAGCCCAGGTGTGCTGTTATATGAGATTTCTATTAGGGATCTATAGTAATTTGGCTTGTTCAATTTCCCATTAGGTGTATTGATGTAATAGGGCACTGCAGTATTGATGGTGCTGCCTTTTTCTAAACAGGGAAGTTAGTACAGTTATAGTATGGTAGATTTGCTGTGTGGGTCCTGAGTGACTTTTGCAGGTTTTATATGACGTCACAAAATGCCCTGGTAGTGGAGAAGGTTTATGTTCCTCTCACTGAGTTATACCAAAAACAGATATGTATTTATTTATTTTTGTATGGTGAGCTCTCAGGAAATGTCCTATTTCTGCTCGTTAAATAAAATGAAAATAAGGTAGTGTCTTTTCATTGGACTGACTATTTGTAGACGAGCTTTTGAATGTTAAAACCTTCTTTTTTAGGTCAGGACCGTATAAGCAGCAGATGCCAATTCCATATCTCTTGCTCAAGCTGCCCTGAGCTGAAGAAGAAGGTTTTAACCTTTGAAAGCTAGTCTACAATTGTATTAAATTAGTCCAATATAGATGTGTCCCCTTCTTTTCCTTTAACTAGCATTATGGAGGACTAACATGTCTATCGAACTACTTTATCCTAGTTCTGCTCTGCACCCGTTGCTGGCGAGGGTCCTGGATATAAGTATGTTTCTTCTTCATAGTTTATATTTCTAAGGTATTTGAATACCTCTTCATTCCTCACCATGTTTCACAAACAATCATGCCAGGGAGTGGGGCGGGGCGTGTGTACATGGGTGTGATGTCACTTCAGGCCCTGGCCCAACCAACGGCTCCACCTCCACAGTTCCACTTCTTTTTTATCTATAAATTAAGCCCTGCTGACTCCTATTCCATGACTTCTCAATTTCCTCTGACTTTATGATTTCTTTAATACATTCCAGGTCTCCAATTCCTGAGGCAGCAAAACAGCACCACAACATTACCGAACCTCCACCATATTTAACTGTAGGAAGGATGCACTTTTCCTTATAAGCTGCATTTCTTCACTTGTAAATGTATCACTGGTCTGCATTGCCAAAGAGCTCAAGTTTGGCTTCATCTGTCCATAGAACATTTTCCCAGAAGGATTGTGGTTTCTCAAGGTGGGTTTGGGCAAAGATCAGGCGTGCCTTTTTATGTCTGTCTTTGAGCAGCGGGGTTCACCTTGGCCTTCGCCCATGAGGTTCTTCTTTGTTTAGTGTGCAGGTTGAAACACCACTCCAGATTGCTCCAGGTCAGCCTTAAGATCTTTGGACGTTGTATGTGGTGTTTTCCCAACAGTTCACACTAACCTTCAAAGACTTCTTAGATTATTTTTCCTCTTCCCACCACATCCTGGGAGGTTCTTGAGAGTTCCATGAGCAGAAAACTTCTTAATAACATTGAGAAGTAGAGACACAGGATTCCCAAGGTCTTTGGAGATGGCCTTGTACCCCTTTGAAGTTTGATTTTTGGTGATAATGGCTTTTCTGATGGTCTCAAGCAGCTCTCATCTTCACCATTGTGAAAATGGAACAGGGAGTGAATATGGCCATTTTAAACATTAGAACTATCATTCATTGGTTGATTCATGTCATGTGAGTACTGATGATCACAGGTGTGTCTAATTTTACTGCAGTGGGAATATGGTTCTTCTATTCAGACTGATTTGAATTGTTTATAAGGGTGCCAATAATCATGTCTTTCCTAAAAAAGGAGCTCCCCACTGGAAAAAATTCTTATGTCGGAATGTTTATCATGAGGCCACAAAGCCTCTCATGACAAACTCTCCTTTTTAATATTTTTATCTAGTGGACTAGACACCACAATACTTATAAAAATCATTGAACAAGCACAACTTGCAGTTTAGTTCTTATTGAACTCTCAACTGCTATGCCAGCAATCCCATGTCCAGCCAACAATCGATATACAGCTGTTTGTTCCCAAAGCTTTGTGTCATATTTCATACGAATGCCTCGTTCAATGCCAAAGTGATGTCACAAGACAAACACAGCCCTGCGTTTAGAGCTTATTCATTCTTAAAGCTCTGTCTCAATGTTCAAAAGGACATATGGTGACCCGAAACGCGTGTAGCTGTCATTTCTTCAGGCTCCTATTTAAATTTACAGCATATGACGTACTCAAGCACATGGTATAATCAAACTCCCAAAAATGTTTACTGATGATCAATCATTCTATACTAAATGGAATAACATATTAAATAAATGCAGTTTAGATTTGATAGCATTTTTGGGTGAACGTTTATCAGTAGAGGAAGAGGTTGTTAAACAACAGGTGGTTTCTGTTGAGAATAAAATTGGATGTTTCCCGTGAACATTTTAAATCTCTAATGGATGAAATGAATTTGCAATTGGCTCAATTTTGAGATTATTTGAGGGGTTTAAAAATCAAGAAGTTTAATAGAAATAAACATGATGAAGTTTATACTTGGAAGCAGCGGGTTAATCAACAAAAATAGCAGGTTACGTTTGAAAGCACATTGGATGACACGGAAGGGAGTGTTTCCTTGGATCATTCATATCATAAATCATCTACAAAATCCTCATATGAATTTAAGGATAAGGAGCAGGTTTTTCACAGAGAATGTGGCTGGGGTCAGGGGTCAAGTCAAAATTACTCAGCCAACTCGTGGAAGGGTCCCACAAATCAAGCCCGGACCAAACTTCACTTGTGAATTTATCCTCAGTTTCATTGACACATATTCAGGAGAAAGTTTTGAATTTAGGTTTGTCATTTATCCCTACGGTCACATATCAGCCCTTTAAAATCTGTCAAGCATTATTTAGATTTTGTTGGAAATTGCAAGTAAAGCATTATCTTTCTTCAGTTTCAACAACTTCTGATATTTTGGTTAAAAAGAATCCTTCAAAATGGTGCTCCAGATCCAGTGGTTGCTACTTACCAATGATTGTTTTTGGCGGATCTTAAAAAATTGGAAGATACTAAGATTTCAGCTTTTTTTAATAACACCAAGATGGAACACACTGCTCTTAATGAGCTTAGGGATAGGTCTGATATTATCATTTGAAGTGCCAACAAAGGGAGAGTCATTGTGATTCAAGATATGTCGACATATCATACCCATTTATTATCACAATTGATAGACACTAAAGGGGTCATTCTATACTGCGAATGGCAAGTTTTGCTTATTTAATGACTTTTATAGGGGTTGACAGATGATTGTGGTGGAACACATTAGTGGTGTCTAGTACATTAGATAAAAGTATTAAAAAGGAGAGTTTTTCACAAGAGCTTTATGGCTTCATGATAAACATTCCGACATACGCATATTTTTCAGGGGGGAGCTCCATTTTTTTAGGAAGGTTCACTTTTTTGTCATTGATATTAATTTGGTGGACTTTTTGTGTGGAGTCTTTTTTGAGCAGGAATAATCATGTCCTGGCAATGTCCCAGTTTTAATACTATTTCCTACTTTTTCCTTTATTAATTGATTCTGCTATATGTCAAATATGTCCAAAGCCATTTCACTGGGCACTTTGTTTTAGGAGATACTGGACATTAAGGGGTTGAACTGCAAGGGTGCCAATAATGTTGACCACAACTATATTTACCTGTTTATTCACACCTTCAAAAAAATATAACAGATTTGTGAGACAAGACTTTCCCTTGGTTTTGACCCCTTAAATTATAACTATCTATATGTTCAGTAATTTTGTTCTTTATAATGGTTTCTACCACTTATATCAGATTCTCCAGTCTGTATTTTCCTGGATCACCCCGGAACCCTTTTTAAACACTGATGTTACTCTCCTATCTTTAGGTACGAAGATGATTTTAATGACAGTTTGTAAATTATTTATAATTGGTCTGCAGCTTCATTTTGGAGTTCTGGAGTTATCTTTTATCCAGTAGCTCATGAGTGTTGCTTTACAGGGAATTCCCCCTCCCCCTGACCTCCCATCGGAGACTCTCTGCTTTCCCTTTTCCTGAGTTAGAGTGCAATCTTTAAACTATCTGCTCACTACTACTACTACTACTATACCTTTATAATACATGTTCCATGGTTCTAAGTTCTATGTACAGTATCTTACTGTTCTATGTAAATTGTTTATGGTTTATGTTTTATCTAAACCGCACTGATCTCGAAAAGTGCAGTATATAAGAACAAATAAATAAATAAATACTATTGAGCATTTGTATAGGGCTATAAGGCGTACGCAGCGCTGCACAGACACATGTAAGAGACAGTCCCTGCTCATCGGAGCTTACAATCTAGTCAAGACAGACAGCACAGTAGCTGTAGACATGGGATATAGCTGGGGGGGGAATGGTAAGGAAACACAAAGGAGTTCAGGTGAGTCAAGATCCGAAAGCGGCAGCGAAGAGGCGGGTTTTCAGCCTGGATTTGAAAAGGGTCAGAGAAGGCGCCTGACGTACAGACTCAGGTAGTTTGTTCCAGGCGTAAGGTGCACCAAGGTGAAAGGAGCGAAGTCTGGAGTTAACAATAGAAGAGAAAGGCACAGATAAAAGGGATCTGCCAGAAGAGCGGGGTTCTCGAGGAGGGGTGTAGGGAGAGATGAGAGAGGAAAGGTATTGACGAGCCATAGAGTGAATGCATTTATAGGTCAGTAGGAGAGGTTTGAAATGGATGCGGAAAAAGATAGAGAGCCAATGAAGTGATTTGAGAAGAGGGGTAATATGAGCATGATGAGGCTGGCGGAAGATTAGTCGCGCAGCAATGTTGAACAGATCGAAGGGGAGAGAGATGATTCAGAGGGAGACCAGCAAGGAGCAGGTTATAATAGTCTAGATGGGAGGTGACTGAGTAGTGGATAAGTGTCTTAGCAGTGTGTTCAGAAAGGAATGGGTGAATTATGTTGATGTAGAGAAAGAAGGGTCAGGTTTTAGCTATTAGCTGGATATGTGGGGAGAAGGAGAGAGAGAAGTCAAAGACGACCCCAAAGTTGCAAGCTGGGAGAAAAATAAGCAGGTCAGTTTTTGGCCATGTTCAGTTTCAAGCAGCAGTGAGACATCTAAGCAGCAATGTCAGAAAGGTAGGCAGAGATCCAGGCCTGGAGACATTTCAGGTGTACAGAGGCAGATGTGGGAGTCATCAGCGTAAAGATGGTACTGAAAGCCATGGGAAGAGATAAGCGCACCAAGGGACTGGGTATAGAGAGAGAAAAGGAGCAGACCCAAGACAGAGCCTTGGGGTACGCCAACTGAGAGCGGGATAGCAGAAGAGGAGGATCCACCAGAACAAACACCCCTAGAACTAGAGCATCATGAGGATTTTATTTCCCCTGCAAAGATATCCCCATGTTCAAATAAGGGCTCTGAGCTGTAGTTGCACTATCTTTTCTCTCTAAGAGCCAAACCAAGGAATTGTCTTTTTATATTGCATTCATCCCCAGTAAGAAAATCTAATTGAAGACGTGACAGTTCAGAGACCCTGTAGGCGTATTCTTATTTCAAGTTCAACTTCCATTAAATTCTATGCTTATCCAATTATTACCTTTAAATAAATGATTTGGAAGTTAAAAGGTGAGTCGATCTGCATATAGGAAGTTGAGGCAAAGACAGAGCACAAGGGAGGAGTCAGGCTGAGAAAATGGCTTTTATACAGAATACTTACACTCAGGTGCGTCTTAGAATCATAAGAGAAGTTTTCGAAGGTGTATTTCTCAGAGCGACGCTGACGCTTCTTGAAGAGCTGTGAGCCTCTGTTGGTGAGCAGCGATAGCTCCTCCAGCATAATGTCTCTTGGGATGCTTAATTTCTTTCCAAAGTCCATGCCATCGGACACTGAGGTAGAGAGCATTATGGATTAACACATGACCTTGAACACACACATTTCCTTCCCTTCCATAGAGGAAACCTCAGATCCTGTGAAATAGCTGCACAGGATCAGGTTATGCCCCTGTCTGGATATATCGAGGATGGAGAGCAGGACCTGCGCGGCAGGGGCAGTTAGTATCTGAGGAAGAAGAGAACGGCAAGGGAGAGAGCAAGGCATATGGAGCAGGGGCAGGAGGGGCAGAAAGAGTGCAGACGAAAGCGAGATAGGGTAGGAGTAGGGTTGCCAACCGGCCGGTTTTCAGCCGGCCTGGCCGGTTTTCCTGTGGCCGGGATGGCTGCCGGCAGAGAACCGAAACCGGCCATTGAAAAGCCATTTTTTTGCTCTGGCTGCGAGATCGGGAGCGCCCAGAGCACAAAACTGGCTTTGCGATTGCGATCACAGTCCTGGCCCCCTTGCAGCCGCTGCTTCTGCTTCTTACAGAGCAGCGGCTGCAATAAAGTTAATTTAAAAGTAGGGAAACCTATGAGGGGCCTTCCAGCCCTAAGAAACTCCTTCTGCAGTGCCCGCCCCTCTGATGTCACTTCCTTTTCAGCCAGGGACCCTGCAGAAGGAGTTTCATAATAGCGGAGGGCTCCTCACAGGTTTCCTTACTTTTAAATTAACTTTATTGCAGCCGCTGCTCAGTAAGAAGCAGGAGCAGCGGCTGCACGGGGGGGGGGGGGTAGTTAAGCTGCACGGGGGGGGGAGTTAAGCTGCACAGAGGGGTAAGCTGCACAGGGGTGGGGAGTTTAAGCAGCACGGGGTGGAGGGTTTAAGCAGCATGGGGAGGGGTTTAAGCACCATGGTGAGGTTAAGTTCCATGGGGTGGGGGGTTAAGTTCCATGGGGGGGGTTAAGCTGAATGGGGGGGTTTAAGCTTCACAGGGGGGTGTTAAGCTGCATGGGGAGGTTAAGCTCCAAGGGGGAGGATAAGTTGCACAGATGGGGGTGTTAAGCTGCATGGGGGGGGGTTTGAGCTGCATGGGGTGGTTAAGCTCCATGGGGGGGGTTAAGCTGCATGGCAGGGGTTTAAGCTGCACTGGGGAGGTTAAGCTGAACAGGGGGGTTAAGCTGCACTGAGGAGGGGGTTAAGCTGCACTGGGGGGGGAGGTGAAGATGTTCTGGGGGGGTGAAGCTGCACTGGGGGGGGGGGGAGGTGAAGCTGCACTAGGGGGGTGAAGCTGTAATGGGGGGGGGGGATAAGGCTCCACACAGGTTTAAATTTATTTTTATCTTAACTTTATTGCAGCCGCTGCCCTGTAAGAAGCAGGAGCGGCGGCTGCAAGGGGAAAGAGGTGGCAAAAGGGACTGACAGGTGGAAAGTGAGGGCTGGAAGAGAGCTGAAAGGTGGGGAGGAGGTGGCTGGAATAGGGTTGTCAGCCGGCCGGTTTTCAGCTGGCCTGGCCAGTTTTTCCATGGCCAGACCGGCTGCCGGCAGAGATGTAAAACCGGCCATGGAAAAGCCATTTTTTTGCTCTGGCCGCAAGATCGGGAGCGGCCAGAGCAAAAAACCGGCTTTTCTCCTGACTCCCGAAGTCCGCGGGGGAGGGAGCCGGGGAAGCCTGTGAGGCCCCGGCTCCCTCTGTACAATCGCCAGCGTGAAGATCTTTTTCCTTCATGCTAGCGGCTGTTTCTGTGAAGCCGTGATTGCTGGGAAAGGTTAAAGGCAATGCTGGGCTTTACTGAAGCTGCCTGGGAACTGTGGTGTGGACTCGAGGCAGCCATTGTGTTGCCAGCTGGGACAAGGGGGGGTTTGTGTTTAGAACGATGTCTCCTTATTAAGACACGAGAGAGGATGAATTGACTGTGCCAGTGGGAACTGCTGTCAGTATAGTGCAGCATTGAGGACTTATAGTAAGATTGGCACACCGGTGATTAATCGCTGTACTGGACTGCTGAGGAACTTTTAAGACTGGGACAGCTGGTGGGGACGGGGACAGCCAGCCAGTGTTGTTCAGAGTCTAGTTTCCAGCACACCTGCACCGGAGAGTGCCCCCTGATGGTGACAAAGGTATAGCAGTGGTGGGATTTCTTGGATCCTGCATGCTGGTGGGATTGCAAGGTGACCGCCTACCCTGAGCTGTGCCTGTATACTTGAGCCATTGGGTAACAGTACCTGGACCCTAAGGGAGTGTGTTTGATATTCTCGAGGTAGCAAAGAGCAGGGGGGGGGGGAGGGGGCTCATTGTGATTCAGCCACACTTGGGTTGTGTGTTTTTCTCTTTTTCTTATAGGAGCCATGGAGTCAGATAAGCTGCTTCAATGGTCTGGCGAGCCTTTGCAGACCCAGCAGCAGCAGACCCAGAGAATGCTGCAACAGACATTGGACGTATCTCAGAAGATGCAGGAGAACTAGCAGCGACTGTTTCTGGAGATGCCGGAGGAGCATTTACAGAACACCAGAACTTGCTAGAGGATAGAACCACAGAAGGACGTGGACTGACACTCTCTACAGAGGATCCTTTTAACCTGGTAGAACTGGGAACTATGAGATCTGTATATCTGGGGAAAATGACTGAGAGAGATAACCCAGGAGTGTTTCTGATGGCTTTTGAGTGAGTAGCCCAAGGGGCAGGGTGACCGAGGCACAGAGGGAATATAGGCTGGCCCCTTGTCTTACTGGGGAAGCTTTAAATGCTCACACGGCATTGACTGTAGAGCAATCTAACCATTACCCATCAGTAAAGGGCAGCTTAGGCTTGACCTGGGAGCATTGACTCTGGATGCTCTTGCTCCTTCCATGCCATGTCCTGTGAGGTATACTGTACCTCAGCCCTGGCTATCATCGACTACCTGCTACCTACGTTCCTGTGCCCACTCAGCTGAGCACATTTGGCTCAAATTCCGCACCCTTGCAGACTTTCTGCACTTCAAATTCACACTTGCCTATTTCCAGTCAGCCATAGCACTCGCCAAGGATTATTAAGTCCACCTGACTAACTCTCTTGCCTCTGAACCTCTCCATCTTTTTACAACTCTCAACTCTCTTCTCAAGGTGCCACCTCCCCTGATCCCTCCTTCCCATTCTGCCCAAACTTTGGCTGGCTATTTCCATGACAGTCCACGAGATTACACTCAAATTCCCCACGAGGTCTCCATCCCCTCTTCCCACTCTTCACTCCCAACTCTTCCCCTCAACCTCTGCTACCCTTTCTTCATGAAAACATAAGATATACTATACTGGGTCAGGCCAAGGTCCATCAAACCCGGTATCCTGTTTCCAACAGTGGCCAGTCCAGGTCACAAGTGCCTGGCAGTTTCCCCAAAACACACAGGTTCCACAATGCTTGTATTGGGTCAAGCAGTGATACCCTGGGTCCCTTTTAATAATGGTTTATGGACCTTTCTTCCAGGAACTTGTCCAAACCTTTTTTTAAATCCAGCTACTCTAACAGTTTTTACTACATCCTCCGGTAACAAATTCCAGAGTTTGATTACACGTTGAGTGAAAAAATACTTTCTCTTATTAATCTTAAATAGGTTACCCTGTATCTTCAATACATGTTCTCTAGTCTTTCTATATTCTGATAACGTAAACAATCGATCTACGTTTACCCGTTCCACTCCGTTCATTAATTTATAGACCTCTATCATATCTCCCCTCAGCTGTGTCTTTTCCAGGTTGAAGAGTCCTAACCTTTTTAGCCTCTCTTCATCCGTCCATCCCCTTTACTATTTTGGTGACTCTTCTCTGTACCTTTTCTAATAACGCTACATCCTTTTTAAGATATGACGACCAGAATTGCACACAATATTCAAGGTGCGGTCTCACCATGGAACGGTATAGAGGCATTATAATATCCTTTGTTTTATTTTCCATTCCTTTCCTTATCATACCTAGCATTCTATTTGCTCTCTTGGCTGCCGCTGCACACTGGGCCGAGGGTTTTAACATGTTATCCACAATGCCGCCTAAATCTTTTTTCCTGGGTGGTGGTTCCTAATGTGGAACCTTGCATCGTGTAACCATAGTTTTGGTTATTCTTTCCTAGGTGCATAACTTTGTACTTGTCCACATTAAATTTCAGCTACCATTTAGATGCCCAGTCTTCTAATTTATCAAGATCCTCTTGCAATTTTCCACAATCCTCTTGGGTTTTAACAACCTTAAATAGTTTTGTGCCATCTGCAAATTTGATAACCTCACTCATTATTCCCATTTCCAGATCACCACTGGAGACCTTTTTAAAAATTGGTGTTAGGTTGGCCACTCTCTAGTCTTTGGGTACTACTGATGATTTAATTGGTAGTTCACAGAAAACAAATATTAGGTCTCCAATCTAATTTTTTGAGTTTTGCAGCACCATGGGATGTATACCATCCAGTCCAGGTGATTTATCAAATGGTTGTATTGTTGTGTGTGATATTTATTTATTTAACAGTTTTTTATACAGCATTATCATTCAGTCAAAGCGGTTTACATTGTAACAAACTTGATAATATACATTAAAGAGGGATATTGATAACTTGGATTATTTTGAGGCAATGGAGGGTTAAGTGACTTGCCCATGGCCACAAGGAACGTTAGTGGGAATCAAATGCTGGTCTTTTGGTTCCCAAGCCAGTGCTCTAACCATTAGACTACTCCTACATATTCCTCAGTGAATACTAAAGCAAAGCATTCATTCCGGCTCTCACTATGGTCTTATCCTTTCTTACTGCCCCTTTTACCCCTCTATCATCTAATGGTCTTACTGATTTTCTCACAGGTTTTCTTGCTACATATGTACTTGAAAACGTTTTTATTGTTTTTCCTTCCATGGCAAGCTTCCTTTTAAATTCTCTCTCTGCCTGCCTTATCATTGCTTTGCATCTAATTTGCTAGTACTTATGATGTTTCCTGTTTTTGTAATTTTGCTTCTTTTTTCCATGTCCTGAAAGATGCTTTTTTGGTTACAGCAGCCTCTCTGATCTCACCTTTAAACCATGCTGTCAGCTGTGGGCCTTCCTTCCACTTTTCTTAAAGTGTGGAATACATCTGTTCTGGACTTCCAAGATAGTATTTTTAAAAATGCCCAGGATTGATGTGAACCTGTAACCTTTGCAACTGCACCTTTTAGTTTATTCTTAAGCATTTTCTTCATTTATTATAGTCTACCTTTTTAAAGTTAAATGCTATTGCCTTGGATTTCTTTGGTGTCCTCCCTCCACTTATTAAATTACATGTGATCAAGTTATGGTCCACTAAGGACTAGGTCTAAAATAGCTTCCCCTCATGTTGGTTCCTGAACCAGCTGCTCCATGAAGCAGTCATTCATTTCTTCTAGAAACTTTAATCTTCCTAGCATGTCCTGATGCGACTGACCCGGTTGATACTGAAGTAACTGAAATCGCCCATTATTACTGCAGGTTCTGCTGACCAAAGAGCAGTGCTAAAGGTGGTTATGATGGAGACGGTACTCCAACCTCTGAGCCAAAGAGAATCCCTACAGCATCATCGCATGTCAGCTGGGGGGAGAGTAGGCATGTAGACTGAAGTGAGCTGAAGTTAAATATAAAAGCGAGTGGTGTGCCTACAGTCCAGGACTCTTACAGACACAAAGGTAGAAAGGTGTGTGAGAAGAGAGTTCATGCACTGCAGACACAGAGGAGAGGGAAGCTGGGGAGGGGGATGAGGGGGTAAAGGAGGAGGATTTAAAAGTAGCATTTCTTATATTTCTAAGATCCTTGGCAATTGATGTTAATGACATCTTTTGCCTCTGTCAGAGCTTCCCAAACCTGTCCTGGGGATGCCAGAGTCAGTCAGGCTTCAGGATATCGCAAAGTCCATTCCATTCTATGAGATCAGTGTGCAATAACTGCATTACGCAGACTGGTCTCTGAAACCCTGGATGGCTGCAGGGACTCCAGGACAGCTTTGGGAAACTCTGTTTCCAATATTTCCCTTTGCGGTTTAGCAGAGAATCACATACAGGGCTGGTGCTAAACGTTTTTTGCTGCCCTGTGCGAATGATTATTGTGACCCCCAACTGTCCCCATTGTCACTGCTGTCCTCACCCTCACCAGTTCCCACGGAGCCCTTCTCAAGCCTCTCTTTTGTCCCAACATGTTGAAAATTCTGAGATGGTGTCTGCGTTAGTCTGGAGTAGCAAAAATGATAGAGGCAGGTGCTACCTTTTACACTAACCAGTTTATTGAGGTATGAACTTTCCAGGATAAGAGTCCACATCAAGTGATCTCTTGTCCTTGAAAATTTGTGCTTCAATAAATTGGTTAGTCTATAAGGTTTATGTATGGCTGAAGTCATAAATGCAGCATGTCATCAATAACTCTGGAGTCTGTCTTAACTTTATTGATAAAATATGTCCCTTTCTATACATCTGTTTGGTACAAAGGTCAAGTGTGCCCGAGTGGGAAGATCATTTAGCTTTGATGTTCTTCCATTCCTTGGCAAAAGCCCCTCGCTTCCTTTCCCTGTGTTATGATTCGGGGTCATTATAGATAGCATTTGTTTTGCAAACTCTTCTTCTGGGCCTCGTGATTCATTTTCTTAAATAAAGTAATGTGGAAACCATATTAGTCCACTTGAATGCGCAGAAATAAAGGTGAACAAATGCTGGCAATTGGTGTAATAAAAAGCTGACACCTTACGTGCCTGTTTACCTAGAGCTCTTTTTTCCTAGAGAAACAGGGTGGAAAGGAGAGCGGGAAGAGTGGGCTCACCACCTTCTGAGTTCAAGAAAGTTTTACTCAAGAATAAAAATGAAGCTCTCTCTGTAAAGTAATTATAGGTGCAATCACTGAGAAAAAAAGTCAGCACAAAACACACAATTTGCAGGTTCCCTAATTACTGCTTTCAAATCAGATATTGGAACCTAAGATATGTCGTATTGGGTCAGACCATCAAGCCCAGTATCCTGTTTCCAACAGTGGCCAATCCAGGTCACAAGTACCTGGCAAAATGGCACACAGGTTCCACAGTGCTTGTCTCGGGTCAAGCAGTGGATTTCCCAGGTTCTCCATGGTTTGTGAACCTTTCCTCCAGGAACTTGTCCAAACCTTTTTTAAACCCAGCTACACTAACAGCTTTTACTACAGCCTCTGGTAATGAATTCCAGAGTTTGATTACACGTTGAGTGAAAAAATATTTTTTCTCATTAGTCTTAAATGGGTTACACTGTAGCTTCATTATATTTTAGATACCTGTTCCCCCTCCCTCCCAAAAATCTGAAAGACAGAAGCTGACTGAACTTATTTTGTCTTTATTTTGTGAAGTAAAACATACTGTTTACAGAAATTCCACCACCTATGGGGAATAATGAAATAGAAATCTAGTTGCAGGTCCTATTAAGGCAAAGGCTCTGAGGGAAGTTTCTGAAGGAGGCAGACTGATAATTAAAGGCAGTAAATAATACAGAATAACCGGACGGATAACCTCAGTTACTCACATGGCCAAGTCCAGCTCTGTCCTTGGCCCAGCCATGAAGAATGCAAAGGGGCTTGCTGTCTGCTCCCCGGTGTATCTCAGAAAGCTTCCCAGCACAGCCTTTGCCAGCTCTCTTCATGAAGGGCGTCCAAAGACCCACTTCCTGCTAGCAGAGCCACGCCTCACTCGGTGCCATGGTTCCCACCTCACCTCGCCTGGCCTTGCTTCCCCTTTTTAATGCTACAGATCTGAAAAAGAAGAAAGCAGCACGAGGCTTTGGAGTCCATGTGCACGCTGCATGTATAATGCGTCCCTGCCTCCTCTGATGCAACTTCCTGTTACTGAGGAGCAGAGACGCGTCAAACATGCAGCGTGCACATGGGTTCCGAAGCTGCTTTTGGTTCTACCTCTCTGCTGTTCATTGCTTGCCATGATTCATCCTACAGCTGGACCTGGCCCGGCTCATTGTGTCAACCATGCTGCTCTCTCACGACTGCTGCCCTGGGCGAGCGCACAGTTTGCGCAATGTGTCGCGCCGGCCCTGTTCACATGCTCAGAGGAAGGGACATGCAGAAACTATAGAGAAGACTGACGTTGTGCTGCAGTGTGGAGGCTGGAGGTGAATTTAAACCCTAATAAACCATTGTAAGGGGATCCAAGGGGAATGTGCATCAGCTGTTCACTAGCCTCATTCCTCTAGGACAGTTGTTCCTCTGAAAATAACTTTCAGATGCAAAGGAACAAGTACAAAGGGATTAACTACCCCAGGCTGCGAGGGCTGAGCTCCCAGCTGACCCAGTGACTTTGGGGAGCTAAAAGCATGGCTTTAGTAATGGCAGGGGGCAGTCGGAGAGAGGAAGGGTCGTGTACCTGTTCCATGGACTTCCTTCATGATGGCTAATGCCTGTCGCTTCCTTTCTCTCTCCAGAGCTTCAGGCGATAACATTCGTTCCAGCTCCTTCCTCCCTCTGCAGGAGAAGAAAACAAGGCAAAGAGTGAGGAGGAGCTTCCACTGCTAGCCACTGACTCCTGGATTTACTGTCTCTCTTGCTCGTTAATCTCTGAGTGTCTACGGTTCATCTCCTCTGACTGTCCATCGCCAGCAGACTCTGCACATTAAGAAGCTGTGACGTGCCAAGCTCCTTCCATCCATGACAGTGTCCCTGTGCCTGAACCTTTGGTGATCACAATATCCCCATACAAGGCCTAAGAGTTCACTTTCTGTTCCACCACCAGCTGTGAAATGTTGCTTTTTCTCATTACAATGGCTGTGACCTTTAGAAAACTCCTTGTGATCTGTGCATCTGACGTTTTGAAAAGATCTTCATCTCCAGTGAAACCAAAGTTTGATTACATCTACCCTGGACTACTGTAACATTATCTATCAAGGCCTACCCAAGCAAACCCTTCACCGCCTACAGTTAGCCCAGAATACTGTGTCACGTATAATCTTTGGAGCCCCTGCAGAGTGCACATCACCCCCATACTAATGCAACTGCATTGGCTTCCCATCACTGCTAGAATCAGATTCAAGGCCCTCAACACAATATTCAAGATTTTACATAAGGAATCAGCCACCTGTCAACAAACCCTGATCTCCATCCCCCAGACTGAAAGGTCACGAAGAAACAATACCAGCAACCTACTTATGATCCCCAACCTGAAGACCAGGAGCAAGCAGTTACTGAACATTTACACTACCTGTCCCCACAGTATGGAACTCCTTACCCCCAACCTTAAGAGGATGCTCGGACTTATCTGAATTCTGGAAGAAATTAAAACATTTCTCTTCCAAGAGGAATACAAAATAACCTTGGACCTAAATTCTAACCGCCCTAGTCACATAGCCCTAGTCAGAATAACCCTATACCCACCTTGAAATTAGGACCCATCACTATACAAATGTTGAACTCTTGACTATCCGCACCCCACACTTGAACTGTAAATAGTTCCAAGTGTTAACATATGTTACTGTTACACTGATTTTCCACCCTCCACACTTGCACTGTAAATAGTTCCACATGTTAACGTATGTTACTGTTACATTTTATCCACACCCTACACTTATACTGTAAATAGTTCCGAGTGTTAACATATGTTACTGTTACACTGATTTTCCGCCCTCCACACTTGCACTGTAAATAGTTCCACATGTTAACGTATGTTACTGTTACATTTTATCCACACCCTACACTTATACTGTAAATAGTTCCGAGTGTTAACATATGTTACTGTTACACTGATTTTCCGCCCTCCACACTTGCACTGTAAATAGTTCCACATGTTAACGTATGTTACTGTTACATTTTATCCACACCCTACACTTATACTGTAAATAGTTCCGAGTGTTAACGTATGTTACTGTTACACTGATTATCCACACCCCACACTTACACTGTAAATAGTCCAAGTGATAACATATGTTACTGTTACACTGATTATCCATACCCCACACTTACACTGTAAATAGTTCCGAGTGTTAACGTATGTTACTATTACACTGATATCCACACCCCACACTTACACTGTAAATAGTCCAAGTGTTAACGCATGTTACTGTTACAGTGATTATCCACACCCCACACTTACACTGTAAATTGTTCTGAGTGTTAACGTATGTTACTATTACACTGATTATCCACACTCCACACTTACACTGTAAATAGTCCAAGTGTTAACGTATGTTACTGTTACACTGATTATCCACACCCCACACTTACACTGTAAATAGTTCCGAGTGTTAACGTATGTTACTATTACACTGATTATCCACACCCCACACTTACACTGTAAATAGTTCCGAGTGTTAACGTATGTTACTGTTACACTGGTTATCCACACCCCACACTTGCAGTGTAAATAGTTCCACATGTTAACGTATGTTACTGTTACATTTTATCCACACCCTACACTTATACTGTAAATAGTTCCGAGTGTTAACATATGTTACTGTTACACTGATTTTCCGCCCTCCACACTTGCACTGTAAATAGTTCCACATGTTAACGTATGTTACTGTTACATTTTATCCACACCCTACACTTATACTGTAAATAGTTCCGAGTGTTAACGTATGTTACTGTTACACTGATTATCCACACCCCACACTTACACTGTAAATAGTTCCGAGTGTTAACGTATGTTACTATTACACTGATTATCCACACCAACACTTACACTGTAAATAGTTCCTAATGTTAATGTATGTTACTGTTACACTGATTATCCGCACCCCACACTTGCACTGTAAATAGTTCCGAGTGTTAATGTATGTTACTGTTACACTGATTATCCGCACCCCACACTTGCACTGTAACTAGTTCCGAATGTTAACGTATGTTACTGTAACACTGTTTGCTTCTCTGTTTAGTTCACTGTAAATAGAGTGCTTCTTAAGGCCCTGATACTTTTGTTAGTTATCTGTAAACTGCTTTGAATGATAGAAAGGCCTTATAAAAATACGTTTAAATAAACCAATAACGTTCCCCCTGCTTCACCATGTAGCTGCAGTTGATAGCAGACACACGCCTGCTGGGGGCCTGTCCCACACCAAGCTGCCTTGTTTATGTCCAGGCCCAAGATGAGAGGCAGGAATGTCACTGCAATGGACTGTTTGGGGGAGTGTGAGATGGGAAGTCGATGCACAGCTGCAGTAATGCAATGAGAAAAGAAGTACAGAGATATAGAAAAGTCTGGAAGGAGCAATAAAGAAAGACTTCCCTAATCCATTGTGGTGCCCACAGTCAGCTGGATCTTCCAGAGATAAATAATATATTTGCATTGTGAGTATCTTGAAAAGCTGAACGGCTATGATGTCATCAGGGCAGGTGTGGGATGTCCTGGTTCGAAAGAAGTTAGGAAGCCAAGCAGAAGGAGGAAAGAGGTGAAAAAGAGAGAATGCGAGAGAGATTGCAGAGAAGAAGGGAAGGGAGCCCCTCGGAAAAGGGAGAGACGTGGATAGGAGGGAAGGAGCAGAGGTGTATCTCAGCCTAAGCAGCAGAAAAATCAGGATTCAAATCCTGCTTCTGAAATGCTTTTTGACCTTGGGCAAGGTAGGTCACCTTCCCATAGCAGAGCTCGGCTTTTCCACAGATTCACTAACCGACATTAGGTTTCTTTTGCATTGCTGCAGTGAATTACGTTCTGCATTTTTTTCCTCAATAAGGCAGGATGGCTGGCTCCAAATCGGTGGTCTTCTAATTTAAAGAGCCAATAAATGGTGAAACGTAGCCCCCATCCCCCAATCCCTTTTTTGAAATGTGCCTTCTCCTTCTAGACCCCCCCCCCCCCCAATCATCATCAATCCTGTTTTAAAAACTGGTCAGGCTCCCCTGCACCTCCAACATGGACTGGTTGTCCCTGGAGTGTAAAGGGGGGGGGGGGGGGCAGCAGGAGTGATTCTTGCTTGTTCCAGCCTCAGTGACTTCTGTTTCCGAAATGATTTCACGCAAGCTCTGAGCAGTGACTAGGGTTTAGCTTGACCCCAAAACAAAGCTGAAATCCACAGAAATCAAGAAAATACAAATTATTAACCCATTAGATACTGTGTATGTGACTTTACATGCTTCTAGATTATGCTGTGTCCCCTTTTCAAACTGATTATAAAAGCATGTACAGTAAATTAACAAGTAGTATTGCTCCGTTCACTCTCTGCCTTCGTCTGGGTGTCCACTGTGCAAGTACAGAGCCCACCCCTCTGACCTCTTTACCTCTCGTGTCCTGCTTAGAGACTGGAGACAGCTGGGCCCTTTGCGTTTCCAGAATCCAGTCAGATTTACAGTAACGACCTCCCCCCAATTTGCCAGAATAGCCGAGTTCCTGAGTTGGGGTGTAGGGAGAGATAAGAGAGGAAAGGTAGTGAGGAGCTGCAGGGTGAATGCACTTATAGGTCAGCAGGATCTTATGCTTTGTGAAAGCACTTTTCTCATTTCTGCGTCTTTAGGCCCAAGTTACCCAGTTTCAATGGGGCCGCAGCTCCAATAACGATCGCGAACCGCTACCGCGGCTTTGTAAACAAGCCCCCTAGATTTCTGATAACCTCATCCTGATGCATTATGTGAGCTGCTGCACTGATTCCAATGGGTACCTGCAGAGACCACAATTACCGCACTACTTGAGGACGCAAGCTCAAAACCAGGACTGACCATAAAGTTTCCCTCCTGGAACTAGGTAATTTGGCAGCTCAGTTTGAGTTCTGTGGTATAAAAGACACATAGACATCCATATGTACACACACATGCACACAGACACAGACAGACACACACACACATCCCCCCCCCCCCCCACCACACACACATATCTAGAGTGAGGACATGGCAAACCTATGGGTACATATACTAGATACAGGTACACACACACTGCTCATTGCATCCAGAGTGAGGACATGGCGATCCCATGAATATATGGAATAGATATACACCCCCCCCCCCCAACACATCCACAGTGAACACACAGTGAGCTTGTCCTGAAGTTGCTTAATGAAAAATTGATTGCAAACAATTGTGTGTTTACCAAATTGCTGCAGCACCGAACCAGAAGTAAGTCCTGCAGGAAGTACCAGGGAACTCATTGCGACCCCTGGGGGAGTGCCTGCCTCAGCACACGATGGGCATTGCTGCATCCACTTCTGGCTGTGTTTTTACATCCCCTCAACAGACCTACAGCATGTGGGGCAATAATACCAGAAGAGGCAGAATCTGCGCTCGCCCACAGCAGCCTCCAGTATGCAGGAAATGCATCTGACAAGTGATCGGGTGCAGTCCGGAGAGAGGACAAACAGAGGTCGGAGTGCTGAAAGACGTGCAATCACTTACCCTGCTGTACTCCGTTAAGCTGAATTGAGAGGAAGCCTCAGAGATGATGTTGTCTCTCCTTCTGCTTGGTCCGCACGGTACCCAGGAGGGAGGAAACTGGGGGGCTTAGCCTCTTCAAACGCCTGCTATCCAGCTGACATCAGTCTGTTATTTATAGCATGAAAGAGTCCACACACTCATTTCTTCCTGACTCTCGGTATAAGGGAAACAATGTTGATGTTAAATGTGACTGCCACAGGTATGCAGCAATATTAAGCACCCTGCACCGACCAGGGGAAATGCATATCGCACGATGAGAAAGATGAGGGCAGGACAGACGATGGAGCCAAACACTGGAAGACCAGAGAAAGAGAGAGAACAGAGGAGATTACCGGGCAGCACAGGAATGCAGGGTGCAAGACGGAAAATAGCCCCCCACCCTCCAAGACAGAAATAAAGAATAGGAGACATGGGCTTTGCACCAACTCTCATTACCCTGCAGCTACATTATTTGACGACATGCCCTGAGAGAGGATTTCATAGCATTGTTTTATTTATTTAACAAATGTTTTATACTGTTTTTCTACTTGTCAAAATGCTTTACAAGGAACTGAGTGTAAATAGAGAGCTTTAGGTGCATCAAGGTTATATATAACATCAATAAATTCCAGAAATGAAAAGAATTAATATAACATAATCTAATAGACTAGTAAGTATGAACATTGATATGATGGAATAACTGTGAGTACATTGAGGGGGAGTGGAAATTGGGGGTAGGGGCTATGTCTTAGTGGGTGTGCTTAATCTGAATTGAGATGGTAAGTGTTAGTAATGGGGGGGGGGGGTTAACTAAAGTGTCTTTGACCATGTCCTTGGATCAAGAGTTTCTTTGAGGTGAGGTGAGAGAGTCCATGTTGAGTTGGGAGAGTCCGCGTTGCCTTGAAATTTTATTGGAGGTTCGAGCCAAAGTATTCTTGGAAGAAGAAGGTTTTTAATTTTTTTCTGGAAATCTCTTATTGATTCAATAGTCCTTAAAGTGGGAGGTAGTGAATTCCAGAGCACAGGGGCATAAAATGAGAGAACTCTGTTGCATGTGTTGTTGACATCTGTGTACGTAGCTAGAGTGTCACTGACTGAAGGATAAAGTTTATGGTCATTTTTCATCTGAATGTTTGGTACCTGGTTCTCTCCCATTTCCGCAATATCGGTAATGGTCACATTGGTGTTAGATCCTGATGCCTCTCACTCTCTTGTTCACCACTTATGTGAATCTTACCATACTGTAATCCCGAATTTTGTGATGTTGTTCATCTTGATTAGATTGTAAGCTGTCATGAGTAAGGACTGTGTCTTGCATCTATATGTACAGCACTTCGTACGCCTTGTAACGCTATACAAACGATTGGTAGTACTAGTAGTGGCCTTTGTCTAAAGATCACAGTTTTAGGTCTTTAGCCTCAGTTACCAAAGGCAGGGTTCAGATGTGAACAACTGTGAGGAGCTGTCAGATTAGTAGCCTTACCGAGGGTACGGAGGGTCCTTTGGAGGTGAGAATGGGGGCTGCATGCTGGGATTTTAGTCTTACTGATCCATGGTAGTTTGATAATGTCCACTATGTTGATCTGTCTTGGCTTACTGTTAAAATGATATACATTATAAGAAATAAATGAAATGAAAATGAAGGTAAGAACAGAAACCGTGCGCAGCACAACTTCACCTTCAGGGAGTCAGACACAACCTGAACCCTTTTGCGGAAGATGAAGCAGGTCCAATCCACATTAGAAACATAGAAACATGATGGCACAGAAAGACCACATGGCCCATCATGTCTGCTCTTCCATATTAACTACTACGACAATCCCCTTCTCTGTGTTTCCAACAGTGACCAATCCAGGTTACAAGTACCTGGCAGTTTCCCAAAAAGACACACAGATTCCACAATGCTTGTATTGGGGCAAGCAGTGGATTTTCCCAGGATTTTCCCTATTTATTTATTTATTTAGCAGGTTTTCTATACCACTTCATCCTTAAATCATCTCAACTTCGTTTTTGCAAGTAACAGTGTGATTTATGGACCTTTCCTCCAGGAACTTGTTTAAATCTGGCTACACAAATAGCTTTTACTACATCCTTCGACAATGAATTCCAGAGTTTGACTATGCGTTGAGTGAAAAATATTTTCTCTTATGAGTCTTAAATGGGTAGCTTCATTGCATGTCCCCTAGTCTTTCTACTTTTTTTGATGCCATGAATAATCGATCTACGTTTACCCGTTCCACTCCATTCATTAATTTATAGACCTCTATCATATCTCCTTTCAGCCGTCTCTTTTCCAGGTTGAAGTGCCCTAACCTTTTGGTGGCTCTTCTCTATACCTTTTCTAATTCCCCTATACACTTTTGTAATATAAGCGACCAGAAATGCACAAAATATTCAAGGTGCGGTCGCACCATGGAATGATACAGAAGCATTATAATATCCTTTGTTTTATTCACCATTCCTTCCTTATGATACCTACCACATTAAGGGGTATGTTTACTAAAGGGCGCTATTTGCGCTGCTGTCACATTATCGCGTGATAAGGCGCCTTATCACGCATTAACGCGTGCAGCAGCGAAAACGAGCGCTGAAGGCAGGGAAAGGCTCCCGGAGGGCGGAGGAAGGCTCCCCAGGGGCGGAGAGAAGAGGTCAATGGGTGGAGAGTGGGAGGAGAGAGGCTCCCCGCACACTAACACTGTGAAATCCGAGGCTGAAAACTAACGCCACTGAAACCCTGGCGTTAGAGCTGATTTAAAGGGAAAAGAAACCATTTCTGTCAGCAATGTACAGCTTTGCTTCTTCGTTCATCTTTCGGTAATCGTCTTTTCCTCCCCTCTCCTACACAGGCCCACCTGGAGTCCACCCGTCATTCCGCCTTCTTTTTCCTAAGTCCCGCTCTCTGGAACTCTCTTCCTCTCCCACTTCGCACCGAACTGTCCTATACCCGTTTCAAAGCCTTCCTAAAGACACATCTCTTCTGTCAGGCCTTTGATCTTCCTCCCCTTGCTGATGGTGCCTCATCCCCCAGTCGTACCCCCCATCCCCCTTGATCCCCACATGTTGCTCCTCCCTCTCCCTTTCCCCGCCTGTCTGTCTCTCCACAGGGCTCCTCTGTCTTCTATCTGTCTTGCTGTCCCTCTCTGTCCTATTGTTTTTGGCGTTCCTTTCTCTCTTTTTTTTCCAGTAGCTGTCGTTTTGTTATTGTACACCGCCCTGATGCTTCGGCCTGGGCGGTTTATCAAGTGCCCAAATAAAGATAAAGATAAAGACAGCATAACCAGGGAAACCTACAAAAAGTGATAAGTGCGATGCATGTGCACGGAACAAAAGGGCAAATAAACAGTGAAAATGAACAGAAGAAAATGTAAAAAAAAAATAACCAAGCTGGGCAATAGTGATAGTAATGGGAAACATCAAAAAACACCCCCAAGAAAGCTCCAAAAACAAGATATGAATTTTGGAAGGGTCTATGCTACGTCCCCATTCAAGGTGAATGAGCCCACAGTGAAATTGCGCTGAGCAGGGTTTTCCTCTCCATTGGACAGGTTTCCTATGGTGTGCACATGTTCCACAACAGCAGGGCGGGCATGTCGGAATGGGCAACTGGACAGATGCTGGAAAAGGGGACACAGAGGGCTGCAGGCGGCACATGCTGTGGTGCAGCTGGGCCACAGTGCGGACTAGGGTGATGCCTAGGTGGCCCATAGGAATGCTGAAACGGTAGAGCAGCCAGACAGCAACTGATGAGGGCCCAACATGGGCACGAGTGTGCTCCACACATAGTCACAGGGGATAGTACCCAGCAGGTACCCCCAAGGGCACGGAACATTGGCAGGCAGTGCTGGGGGGAAGCGTGCACAGCTATGCAGGCACCCCTTCCCCAGAACTCGCACCATAGGCAGCCGCCTACCCAGACACTGGATGGCCTGAGACTGCGCACCATCAGCACCACTAGCAGAAGGGCATGTCAGCATGCCAGCATGGAATGGAGGAGTGGCCTAGTGGTTGGGGCAAGGTACTTCGGGCCGGAAGGTCAGGGGTTCAAATCCCACTGGAGGACAGCAACCTTGGGCCGGAAGGACTGGGGTTTCTAGTCCCACAGGTGCTCCTTGTGGTCTTGGGCAAGCCACTTAACCCTCCATAGCCCATGTTCCCTGTAAAATAGTTCTCTGTGTGCTGTGCTTTCCTGTCTAATCAATGTGTTTATACCTCAAAAATTTCCTGTCATGATTTGACAATTTCCAATCTGTAATCAAACCGCTGCTGATCGCTGGAAGTAGCGGTATACAAATGTATACTAAATAAAATAAATAAATAAATGGTGGCAGAGGGGTACTGGTGGTGGAAGGGGCAGTGGCAGCTGCCCAGAGTAGACCATGGCCTAGCCCTGTTTAGGTGGGTGCCGTGCACTGCAACAGACAGGCTGTGTCTGACAAACAGCCATGGTATCTCCAGGGAATGCACAGTCTCTGGGGCAACACGGTGGTGCAGTGCACACAGCCATTGTGTTCAGGAGCAGAAAGTTACAGGTTCAAGTCCCAGCTGTGGTTCCTGCCAACCCAGTCCCCATATTTTACCCACTACTAAAACGTGGTAATACAGACAGAACCTTTATTGCACATAACAGAAGCATGCCCAGTATGCCTACATTTTACCCTACAGAGCACAGACACCATGAACATGCGCATTACCTAGAGCAGAGTCTCCCAAATGCAGTCCTGGAGGGCACAATAACATTCAGGTTCCATGCTGCCTCTAATAAACACAGCTGTGCTGCATGTCTATGCATCGCCCCCATGCTATGCAGATGTATCTCATGCATATTCATTAGGGACAGCATGAAAACCCCGAACAGTGTTTGGCCCACCAGGACTGGAGTTGGGAACCTCTGCCCTAGAGCAGCGGCCAACAGGGGCAGACACACCCTCACCCACAGGCTCCATTATCCAAAGCCTCCTGGAGAGGCAGGATGTTGGGCCCTGCGTGCATCTCCCAATACTAGCACTTGCATACCTTAGCAATGCCACCCTAAACCTGGGAATACGGTACACACCTATCAAATGGTTGCTATGATTACTGGCAGATAGCAATTCCTAAGTTAAGCACAATTTGCTGATTGAGCTGCATCATACTCGTAGCAACCTTTCTGCTGTCTGTGCAGTGTGCTTCAGGTCTGGTGTCTGACAGTGTTTACCACCCTGGGGAGTGACCCCAACAGTATTTCGTACCATAGCCATGCCTGCACTGTGCCCAGGACTGATGCGGTGGCCAGGGCTGCCAAGAGCCTCTATATTTGCACAATGCTGGCATAGGTGTGGGAGCGTGTGTTTGTCTATCCAGTGTGTGGTGTCTGCCAACATTCCTCAGCCCACACTGTTGCCAGTGTAAGCCTGCCAATGTGCATAATGAGGAGCAAGGTCCCATGGGTATAGCCCGGACAGGGTGGCCTGGCCAGGATGCATCTGCACAGGGCATAGGGCAATGGCTCGGACATTGTAGTGCCCGACAACCACCTGCACAGACAGGGTGGCCACAGCATGTCCTGCTGGGAGGTCACTCTCACCCTGACTGAGCAGTGACCATGGCATGGCTAGGTTCCCCCATAGTGCTTCTCTCATGTGTTATTTATGGGTTCTTTTTTGGGGCCAAGTCACTGACTTATCTGCTTGGTGTGTATGCTGACATCCCAGTTCAGGGTACATGCATCTTCTCCAGGAACAGGCACTATGAACTAGCTAGCAGATGGTCTGCAGTTAGTATGTGTCTGGCTGGAGGCTTGCTGCTGGAGAATGTCAGTTAGTAGTGGGGGGCAGCTGAGCATTTCCAGGCCTACTGTCTTCCTGCTATTGCCTTATGGATGTGTACAGATCTGCATTGACTGCCCTGTAGGGTGTCTGTTCCCCAGCAGGACTGGGGTTGATGGTCCCCTCTACTGCCCCCCTTGCAGGGAGGTAGAATGTGGATCTGTTGGTGGGAGATCCTGTTTCCCACCCTGAGCCACAGAGGGTGGGTTGGGTGGTGGTACATAATCCGCCTATGGGTCCAAACGCCACCCTCCTTCTCCACCTACATCATGTGACCATGGCACCAACACAGGATATGCAGTATTCTGGCTGCATCATAGCCCATAAGGGCTAGACATGACTGAGAGACAAAGATGTATCCGCAGGAACTACCCAATCACACACACTAGCACTGATGGGGACCTGCAGCATAGCGTATTTCAGCCATGAAAGGTGCTGTGGACCTGGTGCCCCACCTCACCCTCAGGGTAAGCACAGTACCCGCATAATGTGATGGTCTGTAGCTACTCTGTGCCAGTAACACACACGGTCAGTTCCCCCTACCAGGCCGAGGTGCTGTGGGGGTGCATACCCCATCTTGTGATCATCTGTAGACTGCTGATTTGCATGTGCAGTGCATCATGGGTACGGGTGGGTTAACCCTATCCTGGTAACCACAGCAGACAGTTTGTGTGGTGACATGCAGTCCTTCTGTAGCCAGTCAGGGGCTTGTTATTAGTTGTAGCCCATTGGTAGCTTCACTGCCTGTGGAGCCAGAGATCATGGGTTTGATCCCACAGTGGGGTTATTTGATAGGACTGTCTGAGGCATTTTCTTTTTTTATTTAAATTAGTGCTGCCAGCAAAACCACCCTCACAGTGCTGTAGCCTTAAGGGGCCTCATAAGGCACCCTCTAAAGCACTCTATAAGGCGCCCTATAAGGTGCCTTTGCGGACAGTGCACTTTATAATGTGCCCTCTGGAGTGCCTTATAGGGCTCCTTATGTGGCACCTTAGGTTACGGCACTGTGAGGGTGTGTTTGCTGGCAGCACTAATTTAAATTAAAAAAGAAAATGCCTCAGACAGCCCTATCAAATAACTCCACTGTGGGATCAAACCCATGACCACTGACTCCCCAGGCAGTGAAGTTACCAGTGAGCTACAGCTACTAATAACCAACCCCTGGCTGGCTACAGAAGGACTGCAGGTCACCACACAAACTGATTTAAAGTAAAGGGCAATGCCTCAGACAGCCTTACTCATCGGGCCCACTGGGGGACCGAACTCATGAGCCCTGTTGCATCAGTCAACATATTAACCATTGTGCTACACCTCTGTTGCTGTGTTTGTATGTCAGCGCACCTAATTAAGGCTAACGCGCATTAATGTGCCACGGCTCCCTCTATCGCATGAAAACATATCTTATCGCACGATAACCCTAAATGCTACCTTAAGACAGGAACGCCCACTACCTTATATGGCATCCTGCACACTAATGCCGGCTGCACGTTAAGACTGCTTAGTAAACATACCCCTAAATTTCATCTGCCATTTGAACGTCCAGTCTTCCAGCTTATCAAGGTCCTCTTGCAAATGTTTTCACAATCCTCTTGGGTTTTAACAACTTTGAATAATTTTGTGTCATCTGCAAATTTGATTCCCATTTCCAGGTCATTTATGAATATGTTAAAAAGCAGCGGACCCAGCACAGATCCCTGGGGTACTCCACTATTCACTTTTCTCCATTGGGAAAATTGGCCATTTAGCCCTACCCTCTGCTTTCTATCTTTTAAACAGTTCCTGATCCACAATAGTACACTGCTTCCTATCCCATGACTTTTGAATTTCTCCAAGAGTCTCTCATGAGGGACCTTGTCAAAGACTTTCTGAAAATGCAGATACACTATATCGACTGGCTTATCTTTGTCTGGCTGTTTATTCATGCCCTCAAAAACATATAGCAGCTTGCAAATGTGTGGTATCTCTGTTGGGTGTCTATTATGTTTATATGGATCCTCAACAGAAGGTTTTTTGAAGAGCAGGGAAGGTGGGGTATGTAGTGGTACCTAATGGGTAATTTTCTTATGTATATTATATTATATTTATTTATTTATTTATTTATGTACGTACAAATTTGTATCCCGCTGCTTCCAGTGATCAGTAGCGGTTGAAAACAAGGTAAGGCTGATTGTACTGGCCAGTAATTAGGGGTAGGTACAATGCGATTAGTGAGGTGGGTAGCACACATAAGAAGGGTTACAGATTTACAGTTGATTGAGATTAGGGCTTTGCACAAGGTGCTTATATACATATTTACACTTTACACAAAGGTAGTTATATACATATTTACACAAGCCAGTCTGCTAGGACTTCACATAGGATCTTTATAAACATATTTACACATGCCTGAATGAATTTCATGCGGTTAAATTGAAATGAGATTGGAAAAGGTGCGTTTTAAGTTTTTTCCTGAAGCCTTTTAGATCACAGATCGCACGCAGTTCACTTGGTAATCGGTTCCAGAGTGCTGGAGCTATAAAAGAGAAAGCCCTGTTACTAGTACCTGCATTAGCCTTTCTGAAGGACTTCGGGAGGCAGAGGGTATTTAGGTTTGTTGTTCTTCTGCTTCTGTTGTTGGGTAGATTGGATAGCAGGCTACTGAGATGTGAGGGCGCTACATTCTGGATGAGTTTGAATGTGGTGACTAATTTGTATTGAATGCGGGCCGAGATGGGGAGCCAATGTAGCTCAATTAGGACTGGTGTAATGTGGTCAGATAGCCTTTTTTGCATAATGATTCTGGCAGCAACATTTTGAGCCATTTGCAGAATGTTTATGGGTTTTCTTGGTAGGCCTTGCAGTATGGCATTGCAATAGTCCAGGTGTGGAATGATGAGGGCTTGCGCGACAGATCTGAAGTCGGCATGATCGAGTATGCTACGTAGGGGCTGCAAGACTCTTAATTTGTGGAATATTGCTCGGTTTGTAATTCGAAGATGCTTGTCCATATTAAGGTTGCTGTCCAGCAACACTCCTAGGTATTTTATCTCTGTTTTGATGTTGTAATTGTGATTGTTCATGGTGATCGTTGCCGGGGGCACGAATCCCGGTTTCCTGGAGATACACATTGCTTCTGTTTTCTTGTGGTTAATGGCCATATTATTGCGTTGAAGCCAGATTTGAAGCTTGAGTAAGCATTTCTCAAGGTTGCTGATGTTTGGGTTATTTGCATCTAGTTGCGTGTAAAGCATTAGGTCGTCAGCGTAGATATGGTAGTTGATGTCGTGGTCCTGGAAAATCTTGCATACAGGTTGTAGGTATAGGTTGAAAAGGAGGGAGGAGAGGGCGGAGCCTTGTGGAATGCCTTGGGTTTGCGGGAAGGGGGTTGCTTTATCATTGTTGAACTGGACCTGCTGCATCCTGTTTGTTATGTAAGATGAGAACCATTTTAGCGGGGTTCCTGAAATGCCCATGGCCTCGAGTCGCTCTAGTAATGTGGGGTGATGCACTGAGTCGAAGGCTGCTGATATGTCTATGAATATGAGCATATACATCTTGCTCTTGTTTTCCAGGTCTTTGAGAAGGTTGTCCAATAGGGCTAACAGGAGGGTTTCTACGCCGTGATGTTGCCGAAACCCGTATTGATGCACATCAAGGGCGTTTGTGTCGTCGATGTGGTCCTGTAGTTGCTGCTGAACCGCTTTTTCGATAATCTTGGCGAGGAAGGATATGCTTGAGATTGGGCGGTATGAAGTTGGGTCATCCTTGTTGAGTGTCTTGTTTTTCAAAATGGGCCGAATGAGGGACTTCTTGAGAAGAGATGGCATGAGTCCTTGCAGAAGTGAGAGGTTCACTATGTGAGAGATGTGCTGTCCCAAGTCCTGCTTGGTTGCCTTGATCCAGGAGGCTGGACAGGGGTCAAGAGGGGAGGTGATATGTGATTTTGTTTTGTTAGTGGGATCTGGGAATTTAGAGCTTGACAAAGTAATTTGCTCTAGGTTATTATTGCCCTTTGCACTCCTGGATGTGGTCTGATTGCATTATATATAATTTTTGTAATCCTTTGGGGATATGGTCCCCTTTATTTCCTTCTTTTGATGTATTTCTCATATTTCTTTGTATATGTTTCTGTTGTATTAAATAGAAATTCTTAATAAAAAAACATAGAACAGATTAGTAAGATAAGACCTTCCTTGACTAAAGCCATGTTGGCTGTCTCCCATTAAACCCCCACTATCTACATGTTCAGTAATTTTGATCTTTATAATGGTTTCTACCATTTTGTCCGGTACTGATGTCAGGCTCACTGGTTTGTAGCTTCCCAGATCACCCCTGGAATCCTTTTTAAAAATTGGCGTTACATTGGCCATTCGCCAATCTTCAGATATTACAGATGATTTTATTGATAGTTCACATATTACTGATAGTAGGTCTCCAATCTCATATTTCAGTTTTTTCAAGACCCTTGAATGTATACCATCCGGTCCAGGTGATTTACTACTCTTTAGTTTATCAAATAATTGTAATACATCTTCCCAATTTATCAATATTTCTTTCAATTCTTCCAATGCTTCACCTTTAAATACCATTTCAATCATGGGTAACTTCCTTACATATTCTTCATTAAGGACGGAAGCAAAGAATTCATTCAGTCTCTCCCTATGGCCCTGTCCCCTTTTAGTGCCCATTTTACCCCTTTATCATCTAATGGTCCAACTGACTCTCTCACAGGTTTTATTGCCACGAATGTACTTGAAAAAGGTTTTATTATGCATTTTTGCTTCCACGGCAAGCTTTTCGTCATATTCTCTCTTTGCCTGCCTTATCAATGCCTTGTATCTAACTTGCCAGGGCTTATGTTGTTTCCAATTTTTGACATTTGGCTCCTTTTTTCCATTTTCTGAAAGATGATTTTTTGGCTATAGCAGCTTCTCTGACCTCAACTTTAAACCATGCTGGCAGTTTTGTGGACTTCCTTGCACTTTACTAAAGCGTGGACTACAGCTGTTTTGTGATTCCAAGATAGTAATTTTAAACAACACCCATGCTTGATGTAAATCTTTAACCTTTGCAGCTGCTCCTTTTAGTATTTTCTTAACCCTAGTGCATGACCTTGAATTTTTTAGCATTAAATGTAAGCTGACAAATTCTAGACTATTCTTCAGGCTTAGCTAGATGCCTGTTCATGATATCTGCTACTTCCTGGATGTCTACTCTATTATAGATTTTAGTATCATCTGCAAATAAGCAAACCTTATCCAAAAGCCGTTCTGCAAAATCAGTAACAAAGATGTTAAAAGAATTGGACCCAGGACAGATCCCTGGGGCACACCACTGGTAACCTCCTTCTCTTCAGAGTGAGCTCCATTTCCCTCTACCCTTTGTCACCTCCCACTCAACCATTTCTAACCAAATAAGTAACTTTAGGATCCATTTCCTGGGTGCTCAATTTGTTTATAAATGACTTTTGTGGAACGGTGTCATTGCTTAAGAATAAATCCAGGTACAGCAAGGCTGAAACTTTTCATGGTACTCGCATCAAGTCCATTTCCAAGGCATTCTTCCACATATAGCTCAACATCTCCACAGAGTCATATTTTTGCTAGAGCTGGGCATCTATTGAAATCTGTCATGTAGTCTCCCTTTCGAAAGTTAAAAGGTAGTACTGTGGATTTCCTTACCATCCCTCCTCCATTAATTAAATCAAAAGCAATCATGCTATGATCACTCTTGCCAAGTGGCCCCAACACCCTTATCTCTTGCACCAGATCTGGTGTTCCACTAAGGACTAGGTCCAAATGGCTTCCCCTCTGGTCGGTTCTTGTATATAGTTTACCCCGGTTCTCCAAGTTTGTACTCCTGTTCGATGTAAACCAAACAGCTTGTTGTTATGGTCTTTATGTTATAATGTAAACCGCGCTGATGCCGAATAGTGCGGTATATAAGAACTTGTAATAAATAATAAATAAATAAATAAATGAACCAGCTGCTCCAAGAAGCAGTCATTTATTTCATCTAGAAACTTTATCTCTCTAGCATGTCCTGCCGTGACATTGACCCAGTCAATAGCAGGGTAATAGAGATCCCCTATTATTATTACTGTTCTGTAACTTTTGCTAGCTTCCCTGATTTCTTTGAGCATTTCATCATCCATTTCTGGCCAGGCGGTCGATAGTACACCCCCACTGCCATCTTTATTATCTTTATCTTTATTTAGCAGATTTGATATACCGCCTATTACAAAAGTATTAAGGCAGTGTACAATGAAAACTATCTTGGCTGTGGAAAAGAAGGATAGAAAGGAACGCCATTCGATGGATAGGAAAGTGGACAGAGAGAAAGGGACAGCAAAAGGTAGTGAAAAGCGAGCTACAGAAAACAACATGATGGATGAGACGAGACGTAGCAGATCGACCAACATAACGAATAATAGACAGGGTGACGAAAACAAGTAACAAAGCAGATTACAACTAACATAACAAGCGGACAAGCTACGCAACAGGAATACAACAGGCAACATAGGGGAACATCGCCTTCCCCTTTTTACATGGAATTTCAATAAAGATTCTATAGCGAATTTTGTTTCCTACAAAACTTTAATCCTTTGTGACTCAATGCCCTCTCTAATATGGAGCTCAACCCCTCCACCAATTTGATCAACTCTATCATTTCGATATAGTTTGTACCCTGATATCACAGTGTCCCACTTGTTGTCCTCCTTCCACCATGTCTCTGAGATACCAGTCATATCTAACCTCTCATTTTCTGCTATATATTCTAACTCTCCCATCTTATTTTTTAGACTTCTAGCATTTGCATACAAGCATGGCTATCAGTAGACAGTGGTAATTTGGAATCTTTAAGCTCTGTCTGCTCTGTACTCAAGGGCATTTGGGATACCTTTGTCTTTATTGGAACCTCTCTGCTGATGTGCCCTAACTTCATTTTGTGGTAGTATCCTTCAAGGATATATTGTTCCGAACCATGTGCTCTTGGGTGACTGTTGGCTCTCCCCTATAACCGAGGGAGAGCGGACTCGATGCTCCTCCCTACCTCCCCCACTTAATCCTTTCCCTTCCCCCCATCGTCCCCCCCCCCCTTTTGTAAACACAAAAGTCTGACACCGTTCAATAGTTTGGTAAACAACTGGTCGCAGCTTTATTAACCATTAACAAATCAACAATTAACTCCAATAACATACAATAGCGGAATGATACATCACCCGCCATATCACTAGCAAAGTGATATTGCCTCCACTTTTTGCACACTTCCTTCCCCCCCTTAGCCCTGACTTCACCATGTCATTAGCAAAAGCCAGCCAGGGGTTGTCTGGGTCGGGGGTACTCTACCCCCGTCCCAAGCTTATCCTAAGTGTCCAGACCCCGGAAACCTCCGGGATACCGCCACCGGCACAGATGACTTCACCGTCCCTGCACCGCCCCACCCCCCCCACCAAAACTGTGACTAACAAGAATCCCGCAAAGCTACCCACTCTAACGCCTCCTGTCAGTCATTCAATAATAAATCCAACCCCACAGGAGATAAATGTACCCCATCCCTGCCGTACAAACCCTCACAGCCCACATCCACCCATGAATGCATTACTTGGTATCCGCCATGTGCACAGACCCAACAGCCGATTGATCTTAGTTAAGCCCTACGACCATCGTCACTGGTCCCGATAAATCGGCCATGGGATAATGTCCGACCACATTACTATTACCCCCGGGAACAATTGAAACACCTCCCCAAAATCTTTTTCCACAGCTCTGATCAGTTGCTTGCAAATTCCTGTTTATTGTAAGTCCAATGTAGACTCCCCACACTGGACATTTGTGTTACATGTGAACCGCGCTGATGTTAAATAGTGTGGTATATAAAAAATGTTAAATAAATAAATAAAATAAATAAATAAAATTAATTGCCCCCCAAATGTATTAACATGAAGTCTGGTGAACTCCGAAGGCGCGCATGGTGCCGAAGCAAAGGGAGCAACTGCGTCAATCGTAGACCTCGCTCACCCAGCCATGAAAAAGTCACCACTGTGGGATCCAGGCCCAGATTCGATCCCAAAGGCCGCACAGCCACTCGCTGACCTGCCCAATGCACAAACGAGTGGCCAATCAGCCAACAGCCATGCGAATTCCGCCCTCAGTCTGCAAAAGAGAACACAATTAGCCACACACTTCCCCTTCTCCACCCCTCCTATAGAAGGACATAGCCCAAAAAAGCCTTAGACCACCATCTCCAAATACGCTGTACATCCTGATTGGACAAACCCGCCGCCGCAGCACTAGTTGCTGCGCCTATGCAGAAGGAATGTGCCGCAAACTGATGCGGTTCCTCGCCTATCCGCCGCAGGACCATTCTTAATACTGCTGTCACCTGAAACCTCGTCACTCCCCTAGCATCAGCATGTATAAACAGCAAACCCCCCACTGCCGGGCGGCACCGCAGGTATTCCCGCAACGCCACCACCGTACAAGTCGTCACACCCTGAATCTCCCGTAATACCACCCACCACCCCCGCCCTTGCTGATCGGTCTTAGAACGGGCCAACAAGACCCGCACACTCCCTTCCTCCACCTGCACATGCTGGTGGAGCAGCTCTCCTACCCCACCCGACCCATTCGAGGAAGCAACTAACTCCCCAATACGAAAGGCACTAAAAAATGCCAAGCAAAATATTGCTTTAAAAAGTAATGCTTCATATCCGGACGACGCCACCAAAGGTAGCGCCACACATACCCGCACCAGCAAGTCATGCGTGATCGGCCGTCTGCAATCCCTCTGCCTCATCTCCACCCTCCCCCACCCCTGCATCAGCCTCCGGGTTAAAAACCTGGCTGCCGCCGGAGCCCATCCCACCACTTTAGCAAAAAACTGTAAAACCGGGCAAATGGGACCGAACAGCAGACTTGGAATCCCTTTCTCTTTTGCAGCCACCAGATATTGCGCCAACATCCAATCGGACACCGATTCAGGCTGCCATCCCTGCGCCTCCAAGAACTCCTCGACCTTGCCACAGCCGCGATGATAAGCCGACCATGTTGCTTGCGCCACTGAGCTCTGCAGCAAACTCAACATCTTGTCTGGCCAACGTGCCATAAACACTCTGGGACCTTCCATCCTGTCGTGTCCGCTCCTGGCGCTAGCTTCCGAAACCGATCCCACTGAAAACGAGAAAGAGCGTCAGCCACCTCATTGGTACATCCCGGGATATGCCTCACTTTGATCACCACGTTCAAGCGTAAACAAGCTAACACCACCTCCCGCATTAATTCCGCCACTCGCTCGCATCGCGGGGTATAATGGTTGATCATGCTAACCACCGCTGCATTATCACACCACCACAATACTTGCCTATTACACAGGTGCTCTGGCCACACTTTCAAGGCTACGAGCAAGGGAAATAGCGCCAAAAAAGCCACATTATTCACTAAACATGAATCATGCCATGACTGCAGCCATTTATCTGCACACCAGGCTTCTGCAAAATAAATGCCTAAACCTGCTCCCCCTGCCGCATCCGTGTACAACTGCAAGTCGTCAGAGGAAATCTCCCCCCCCCCCATCATGACAGACGTCCCATTAAATTCTTTCAAAAACGATATCCCAAATCCGTAAAGCCGCCCTCATCACACTTGACACCCTGATACGGTGGTGAGGTTTTCTCACCCCCGCCGTAGCTCCTGCCAACCGCCGCAGAAATACCCTACCCATAGGGATGACCGGGCATGCAAAATTCAAGGCACCAATCAGCGCTTATAACTTCCGCAAAGTCAACTTGCTGGAAGCCCTTGTGTTGGCGACCAACACCTGCAACCTGACGACCTTCTTGCGTGGAAGCCTAGCTACCATCTCCCTCGAGTCTAATCCTACCCCTAAAAAGGTCAACTGCTTCGTTGGACCCTCCGTCTTCCCCTCTGCCAACGGCACACCGATTTCCTTTGTCAAGTCCAGAAAAACCCATCACTAGACTCTGGCACGCCATGGAATGCGCGGTTCCCACATAAAAAAAAGTCATCCAAATAATGGACCATGTTCGCACAACCCACTTCCTTCACCAGCGCCCAATGCAGAAATGTACTAAATTTCTTGAAGTAAGCACAGGACACCGAACAACCCATGGGCATGCACTTATCAAAATAAAAGCTATCATCAAACCAAAAACCCAACAATGGAAAACTAGATGGGTGCACCGGCAGCAGACGAAACGCTGACTCAATATCAACCTTCGCCATCCACGCACCCCTTCCTGCTCGCCTCACGAATTCAACCGCCCAGTCGAAAGATGCATACCGCACCGCACACTTATCCCGTGGTATCTGATCGTTGACCGAGGCTCCTTCTGGGAATGACAAATTATGAATTAAGCAAAACTTACCTACTTCCTTTTTTGGTATAAGCCCCAGCAGGGAAACCACTAGATTCGGGAACGGCCTCTCTGTAAAGGGGCCTACAATCCTGCCCAACTCTAATTCAATTAACAATTTATATCGCACTATGGTCGATAACCGCCGCACCGAGGTTGCATTGTGCGACGCCTTACCCACAACCTTGCCTACTACCGGAATGACAAAACCTTCATGGAACCCCTTGTCCAAAACCACCCTGTCACCCCGCCTGATATTGCAACAGCCTAGCCCACAATGCCTCCACCTTTATTGCGTAGGGGCAAGACTGCATAAATCAGCCTTACTTCGTGACCGGTCCGCTAGGCGGGACGGAGACTTTATTGCCGCATTTTGCCGCCGAATGCCCACCTCCGCAACTGGAGCAAGCATGTCGGAACTTGCAATCTGGAAAGGGACACGAGGACTTGAATCTCCAGTACATGTCCCCTGTTCCCGCCCCCCCCCCTCTCTGCTGCAACACAGCTCCTGCCGGCCGAAAGGAACGACCCGGACCCCCCAGATTTGCCACCCCCCCCCCCAGTTTTCCTCCTCCAAGTCCTCCTGCCCCCGATTTAGCCAACATTTGCGTTAGCCATAGATTAATGTCCTGAGAACCCCACGACAAGAACTGGTTCTCCTCCATTTTATCTTGGAACCTCTCATCGTAGTTCAACCACGACCAGCCTTCATGCATCTGCGCTGCCTCCAAAATACAGCCCTCGTATGCCAACAACATCCCATACTGCTCGGGGTGATGATGCCCCCATACACTCGCTAAATACAAAAACACTCGAGTCCAGTTCACTACATTCCAGGACACCTTCTTCACATGTCCCGCCTTCTCATCCTCTTTCCTCTTCTTCTTACTATCCCCTGAATGCCTCCGCCCCTCTAACAACCGGAAGATGTCAATGTATCTTCGTTTACGAATCTTACGATGCAAGTTCTTCGGAACACTTTCCCACAATTCCGCATATGCTGCTAAGGAAGGAGCTCCCCCTACTTGCTTATCTAGCCCCTCACCACTGACTCCCACCGTAATCCCCGCATCTCCTCCACTCGAGGAGGACAACGATGACCAGGATGACGATGAAGATGAGGAATCTGACCCCTGCCACCTTCTACCCCCGTGCCTCCACTTCTTGCGCGCCTTTTGCTTATATCCAGCTGTCTCCCCCCTCTTCGCCGAAACCTTGCCCTGTTCAACTGGGAACTCACCTGTGGCCCTCATGTCCACTGCACCTACAGTAGATGCCACCATCGCTGTCTGGCTGTCCTCCCCAACGGGCTGCTGCCACTCGACTGGTCTCATGCTTGTCATCTCCCCTCCAACATTCTGACGCTCATTGAGCTGGTCCGCTCCCATGTTGCCTCTTCTTCCAGGTGTTGTGGGGTACGAACCCCTCGCTGGCATCTGCAGAGACATAAAGGGAAACACCGAGGGAGGGACTACCGAATGCCAAGCTGGCTGACAGGCCCCGAGCCACTCGGCCCCAGATGGACCTTGTCCCCCTCCTAACCAATGTTCCCAAGCTACCATACTCCCTGCCGGCCAAGAACTCCTGCGCTCCTCCCAGCCTGCTGCCGGCATGTGAAGACCTTGACCTCTGACACTGCCATAGGCTTGACCCATAGTGCCGCTTCCCCCCTTACCTCCTCACCCCACCCACCCGAGCCAAGTGTGACCCCATCCCCCCCCCGGTACCCCCCACATGCCAACACCCGCCTCTGTGCCTCCAAACCCTCCCCCTTGCGGCACCAAATCTTCTCCTCTCTGACCCCTCGCTTCCTTGCCCTTGAGCGAGACCCCTGGGCCAATCCCTCCCTCCTCCCTGTTTCCGGTGCTGCTTCACCACCCCTCCCGGTCCCATGTGGGAACCATGCCCCCCTCGCCCCTCTGCAATCCCTTCCCGCTCTGACTCTACCTCATTCACGGCCCCCTGCCCCTAGCACCTGAGCAGAATCCCCAGCCCCCTCCACCACAGCACCCCCCTCTGGCTGCCTTGCTCACCTCCCCATGACCTTACCAGCCCTCCCAGGCCCTCTGCCCCACTGACTCCCTTGTGCCAGCATTGCACAGCTCTCTGCTCAATGCAATAACCTTATTAAAGATGCTTCTGTGTATATTTAATTACTCCTGTTTTTTTTTATATAAGGCACATGCCCACCTATCCACTATTTGCCTGCATGCCCCAACGCTGAGCTGACCGCCACCACCGATCCCGACAACGTGCGAACCGACCATGTGCTTGTCTCCGCCTGCTAGCACCGCTTGCACTCGCCGGGCTGGTCGACCTCACACCTCTGCCGAGCCCAGGCAACGCTCCTGGGCTCCAGCCGACTACTGCCTCAGTTCTCCTCTGTCCAAGCCGCACTGAATCCCGCTGTCCTCTGCGACCATGACACCGGCTTCGAGACATTGGTCCCTCCTCTTCCTCTGTCCGCTCATTGGCTCCCACCAGCGCTCCCGTGGGGTGGGCGCCAATGAGTTCAAAAGATGCGCCGCATCTGGGTCTCTCCTCCTACTCCCCCTCCCCCCGCCTCGTGGACCTCCCAACCGTTGCCTCTCGCTGCGCTGCCCAGTTACAGGCGGCCGGCCTGGACTTGGCCACGCGGCCTTCACTTGTCTAGTTTAAAAGCTGCTCTATCTCCTTTTTAAAGGTTAATGCCAGCAGCCTGGTTCCATCCCGGTTAAGGTGAAGCCCATCCCTTCAGAAGAGCCCCTCCTTTCCACAGAATGTTCCCTAGTTCCTAACAAATCCAAACCCCTCATACTTAACCCTCATTAACGATCTTTACAAATGTCTTATATTCACTTTAACATTACCATTACGATCTTTTATTGCTGCTAGTTTTATTTGATTTTATCATAGTGTAAAATGCATTAGAATGCTTCATTTTTTAGTTCATATATTTAATTTCCATGGCTTTATTATGTTTTTACCTGCCCCGATGTGGTGTCTAATCTAATTACCTATAAGAGGTATTTTCATATAGGATATCCTTATACAGGCTGTTTTAAATTTAAAATGAAGTGTCATAATATATCTCTCCATCGGTTTGAAAAATCGTTGGTCTCACCATTGATACTATCTGAAGCGTATCTTTGAGATGCGCAGTTTGAGCAGAATCTACAATAATTCAACGTAGTTCATGTCATTATAAATAAAATTTCTGATACACGTATCACTCAGTATGATTGCTCATGTTTTTCATGTTTTCATATCTTAAAAGCTTTTTCTTTACATATGTCTTTTACAATTGATAGTGTGCTGTTGACATTTTTTTGTTCTCTATTATAAGACTATGGGGTATGTTTACTAAACCGTCTTAACGTGCGCCCGGCGATAGTGTGCAGGCTGCCATAAAAGGAGTGGGCATTTCAGTCTTAAAGTAGCAAAACGGGATTATCGCGCGATAACGCGCGCTGCTGTGCACATTATCGGGCGAAGCGCCGCTAAGCGCGTTAAAGGCGGGAATCTTAAGTATGCACATTGGCAGGCCAATACTGGCAACAGTGCTAGCAGTGTGGGTTGTGGCCAGCACTGTTCAACTAGAGAGGTGGTTGGCAGCCCTGGCCACCACACCAGTCCTGGGCACAGTGCAGGCATGGCTATGGTATGCAATACTGTTGGGGTCACTCTGTCAGACACCAGACCTGAGGCACACTCCACAGACATCAGAAAGTTTGCTATGATGCAGCTCAATCAGCCAATTGTGCTTAACGAAGGAATTGCTAACTGCAAGTTATCATAGCAACCTTTTGATAGCTGTGTACAGTTTTCCCATGTTTAGGGTGGCATTGCTAAGGTATGCAAGTGCTAGTATTGGGAGATGCACACAGGGCCCAAAATCCTGCCTCTCCAGAAGGCTTGGGATAATGGAGCCTGTGGGTGCGGGTGTATCTGCCCCTGTTGGCCGCTGCTCTAGGGCAGAGGTTCCCAACTCCAGTCCTGGAGGGTCAAACACTGTTCGGGTTTTCATGCTGTCCCTAATGAATATACATGAGATACATCTGCATACCATGGGGGCAGTGCATAGAAATGCAGCACAGCCACATTTATTAGAAGCAGCATGGAACCTGAATGGTGTTTGGCCCTCCAGGACTGCATTTGGGAGACTCTGCTCCTGGTAATGCACCTGTTTATGGTGTCTGTGCTCTGTAGGGTAAAATGTAGGTGTTTTGGTCATGTTTACGTCATCTGCAATAAAGGTTATGTCTGTATTAGCATGTTTTAGTAGTGGGTAAAATATGGGGACTGGGTTGGTAGGAACTACAGCTGGGACTTGAACCTGTAACCTTCTGCCTCTGAACACACTGGTTGTGTGCACTGCACCATCGTGTTGCCACAAAAACAGTGCATTCCCTGGTGATACCATGACTGTTCGTCCGGCAGGGCCTGTCTGTTGCAGTGCATGGCACCCACCTACACAGAGCTAGGCCATGGTCTGCTCTGGGCAGCTGCCACTGCCCCCCTCCACCACCAGTACCCTTCTGCCACCATTTATTTTATTTATTTATTTTTTATTTGCATTCTCTTATATACCGCGCTATTCTGCATCAGTGCGGTTTACATTGAACAAACTGAAATTACATTGAACAGGGCATTATAACTTGGAGATAACTATTTTACAGGGAACATGGGCTATGGAGGGTTAAGTGGCTTGCCCAAGACCACAAGGAGCACCTGTGGGACTAGAAACCCCAGTCCTTCCGGCCCAAGGTTGCTGTCCTCTAGTGGGATTTGAACCCCCAACCTTCCGGCCTGAAGTACCTTGCCCCAACCACTAGGCCACTCCTCCACTCCACCATGCTGGCATGCCCTTCTGCTGGTGGTGCTGGTGGTGCACAGTCTCAGGCCATCCAGTGTGCAGGTAGGCGGCTGCCTATGGTGCATGTTCTGGGGTAGGGGTGCCTGCATAGACGTCCACGCTTCCCCACAACACCGCCTGCCAATGTTCTGGGCCCTTGGAGGTACCTGCTGGGTACTATCCCCTGTGACACTGTGATAAACACACTCCTGCCCATGTTGGGCCCTCATCAGTTGCTGTCTGACTGCTGTACAGTTTCAGCATTCCTAAGTGCCACCTAGGCATCTGCCTAGTCCGCACTGTGCCCCAGCTGCACCACAGCATGTGCCCCCTGCAGCCCTCTGTATACCATTTTCAAGCATCTGTCCAGTTGGCCATTCCGACATGCTCGCCCTGCTGTTGCCGCACATGTGCACGCCATAGGAATCCTGTCCGATGGAGAGGAAAACCCTGCACAGCGCAATTTCACTGTGGGCTCATTCACCTTGTATGGGGACGGAGCATAGATCCTTCCAGAATTCATATCCTTTTTTTGGTGCTTTCTTGGGAGTGTTTTTTGATGTTTCCCATTGAGATCGCTATTGCCCAGCTTGGTTATTTTATTTTTACATTTTCTTCTGTTCATTTTCACTGTTTATTTGCCCTTTTGTTCTGTGCACATGTATCACATTTATCAGTTTTTTGTAGGTTTCCCTGGTTTTACTGTACATTGCTGACAGAAATGGTTTCTCTTCCCTTTAAATCAGCTCTAACGCCAGGGTTTCACTGGCGTTAGTTTTCAGCCTCAGATTTCACAGCATTAGTGTGCAGGGAGCCTCTCCCCTCCCACTCTCCACCCATTGACCCCTTCTCTCCGCCCCTGGGAGCCTTCCTCCGCCCTCCGGGAGCCTTTCTCCGCCTTCAGTGCTCGTTTGCGCTGCTGCGCATGTTATCGCGTGCTAAGGTACCTCTGCACCCAATAAAGCGCCATTATCGCGCGATAAGGTACCTTATCGCACAATAACGTCACAGAGCGCACATTAAGACGGTTTAGTAAACATACCCCTATATTTTCTCTTTTATTATTCAAAGATATATTCTTAGAGGGTGGCTTCTTTGTTATTTTTAGCCTTCAACAATCCTTGAATTTTATTATTCATTTTGGTCACTACTTTTTATTTAGTATTATTATATTTTAATGTTTCACATTATCCTCCATCTTCTCCCCTCTCTCCCCCTCTCCCCTTTCCCCCTTCTCTTTTTAATTTGAATGGCATCATTACTGTACATGGAGGAATTTCCTTTTGAAGATGTTTTGAACATTAGTATTTACTATTTTTTGTTGTTTTAAGCTATACAAGTGCATAAAGCAGGAAGCATACTGTTTTTTTTTAAATAGCAGTCTAATCTTAGAGCTTCATTGCCATTTGAATTATATATTTATTTAGCAATGCTTATATCCCGCTTTTTCACTGGGTTAAAGCAGTGTACATTCAGGTATGGTACATGTTTCCCTTGTCCCCGAAGGGCTCACAAGCTACAATTTGTACCTGAGGCAACAGAGGGTTAAGCGGCTTGCCTGTGGGGCTAGAAACCACAGTCCCTCCAGTCCAAGGTCGCTGTCCTCCAGTGGGAACTATAAAAACAATATAGGAATATTTAAACCTATAAGAAGCAAATTGGAAACAGAGGGCCAATTAAGAATTAGAATTTGTAGGAATATTCTTTCAATAGTTTGTATCAGTAATTAGTTTTTTGTCTGGAGGTATCATATTTGAAACATTAGTGTAGCTATGAGAGTTTTTAAATCTTCAGGTGTGTCCTTCCATTTATTAGAGAAATTCTTTTTAGCTATTTGTCATTTGACACATGACAGTCGACATGAGTTTTTATAATCAGCAGCAAGTTCTTAAGCACGAAAGGTGACACATGCATAGCCTGCCTTGTCTAAAGCCGAAGAGCCTGTTTTGTAGTAAAATCTCTTTATTCATTTTAGCTGCATAAGTGTTTTATTTTTTACAGCACACAATGGAATATCATATCTATTATGCAGAAGCAGGTGCTTTGATTATTTTCACTTGGTTTGGATCCAGTCCCCGTAGAGTTTACGATAGATTCGCTTGATGACCTATGGCCTTCCTTTTTAAATGTTTTGTAACATTTTTCATTTTTTTCATATTTTTAATAGGGAAATGGTTTTGCCAAGTTTTTCTAACCAAACACACGACGTTTTTTGTTAATTTACATCAAGTAGGGCATTATTTAAGAAGCCGTGTTTTGGCACCAAAAGCAGGTTCAAAATACTGCTGTACGCGGCCGCTTGCATTTAGCGTTCTGAGCGCGAGCGTGAGCATCTCTGCTGAAGTTCACATAGATTGGATCTTTCACAAAGAGATCTCGTTTAATACATGTTCTTACAAGGTATGTCTGTTTCGATCCTTGAAAGTTCCTTTTTTTCATTATATATCACCAAATGGATGACTCTGATATCAGCATATTGTTTTACATGGCTCTATTGTGATCAACGCTGCATAGATAACATTACAACATATTGTTTTTCACTTGATTAGTCAAAACGTATGAAGATTTTTCTGATTGTATGTTTTAATTTTAGATAGAGGTTTATTTTTAGTTTTTAATTATATTTTACTTGTATATAGAGTGACTATATTTGATCATATCATCCTTGCAACAACATGACTAATGTACCTCTAGTAAAGTATTGTCCTTTCAATAATGTGCTGCCTATATTAGGGCATTTGACTACTATGGTTAGCACTATAAGTGACGCTTTCACAATTTTTCATTTTACTCTGCTTAGATATATTCTTGTCGCAGGATCTCTCTAAGTTTCTATGGATCTTGCAATAAGTAAGTACTGTTTTGGTTTTTCCCTCTTTCCCCCATTAAGATGTACAAATTTATTTTTTTAGTGCCATCGAGTCAGTGCTGCCTCCTTCCAACCCAGCTGCTTCTGGGTTGCAAGAAGCATCCTACAGCAGAGGAACTGGAACTCAGGATTCTCCTGCTCCTCTGCTACATAAGACCATGAATCCACCAACGAAAAGCAGCCCAGGACTTTAAACAAAGGAAGCACTTAGGTGCACCCATGCCTGGTGGGTCCATGCCTGAGGGCCTCGCCAGAGGGCCCTTTGGCGGGGCCGACAGCGGTAACAAAAAGCAAGCCACCTGCAACACTAGCTCCACAAAAACTCTGACCAGGACATCCTCCACAAAGTGAAACAACGAACGACACTGATCAATGGCCAGAAGAACAGGCAACGTCACATAGACCTCTAGAAATAAGCACCAGTGACAAGTGCAACCGGAAGGTAAAATACAGAAAATGTTCACCATTTACCCTCTGCTCTACATTCTGCTATTTACCATAGCCCACAATACTCCACCCAAAACAGCACCCCTACTATGACTCACAAACCAGTTATCCAACAGAGCAAATGCTCATCTCCCACAGAACAATACAATTAATTCACATAAAAAACTCCACACCACAAGCCACACAATACCACTCAACACCACGCCCACACACTCCTTACAATGTGCCCTAATAAACTCTCAATTCATACAAACTAAAATCCAAATCATCAAAGACCTCTTGGAATCAAAAAATCTAGACATACTCTGTATTACCAAACATGGATCACAGAAACAGACAACATACTCCTTAACAGGCTCATGTCAAAAGGATACAACATATAGCAATGTCCCTGAACCCAATGACGAGGAGGTGGAGTGATGGTGATAGCCAAGAAAAACATCAACTTCCAGCTCCAGGCAAACAACAGTACCAACAAATCTGACTCCATCACCGTCTCCAACAAATTGGCCACAATCTGCCTCATATATAGGACATCGACCTCCAACACCAACGACCTATCAGCAATACTGGATACAGTCATAACAGCAGAAATAACAGAAAAGGAATAAATGGTTCAAGGAGACCTCAACCTCCCCTCCCTACACTAAAACCATGCACAGTCCTTCCTTCAAGCCATAACAGTGATGACCTAATACAACTACTAAATGCTCCCATGCACATAAAAGGAAACACATTGGATTTAATATTCTTCAATAGCCATAACGCTCAACCAAACACACCCCATTCTATACAACTACGCTCAGTACCATGGTTGGACCACAACCTCATTGAATTCTTACCCCCACAAGGCCTCACCCTCAGGCGCCGACATCCGGCAGCCCCCACCACCACCAGCAGCTCTCCCCTTCCCGGGGATCGAGCCACCGGCAGCAGCAGGGGCCTGCTGACTCCCGACGCCCAATCCGGGCCCAGCAAGGGATTTAAAATACACGCGCCCTCAGGCGCCGACATCCGGCAGCCCCCACCACCACCAGCAGCTCTCCCCTTCCCGGGGATCGAGCCACCGGCAGCAGCAGGGGCCTGCTGACTCCCGACGCCCAATCCGGGCCCAGCAAGGGATTTAAAATACACGCGCCCTCAGGCGCCGACATCCGGCAGCCCCCACCACCACCAGCAGCTCTCCCCTTCCCGGGGATCGAGCCACCGGCAGCAGCAGGGGCCTGCTGACTCCCGACGCCCAATCCGGGCCCAGCAAGGGATTTAAAATACACGCGCCCTCAGGCGCCGACATCCGGCAGCCCCCACCACCACCAGCAGCTCTCCCCTTCCCGGGGATCGAGCCACCGGCAGCAGCAGGGGCCTGCTGACTCCCGACGCCCAATCCGGGCCCAGCAAGGGATTTAAAATACACGCGCCCTCAGGCGCCGACATCCGGCAGCCCCCACCACCACCAGCAGCTCTCCCCTTCCCGGGGATCGAGCCACCGGCAGCAGCAGGGGCCTGCTGACTCCCGACGCCCAATCCGGGCCCAGAAAGGGATTTAAAATACACGCGCCCTCAGGCGCCGACATCCGGCAGCCCCCACCACCACCAGCAGCTCTCCCCTTCCCGGGGATCGAGCCACCGGCAGCAGCAGGGGCCTGCTGACTCCCGACGCCCAATCCGGGCCCAGCAAGGGATTTAAAATACACGCGCCCTCAGGCGCCGACATCCGGCAGCCCCCACCGCCACCGGCAGCAGCAGGGGCCTGCTGACTCCCGACGCCCAATCCGGGCCCAGCAAGGGATTTAAAATACACGCGCCTTCAGGCGCGCCCGCGACTGGCGGGCCCGCGCCTGAGGGCCTCGCCAGAGGGCCCTTTGGCGTGGCCCTTAGGCGGAGCACGAGAGGCGGCACACCAGATGCCTCACCAGTGACCTAACTGCCGGACACCTGACCAAGATTCCAGCGTTCTACCAACATCTGAACTGTGAGAATGTGTTTTTGTTGAATATCGCCATCTATTGTAAGCCACATTAACTTACAAAGTAACCTGATAGCATCATAACGTATTAGATACTATCTTAGCAATACAATCTTGCCAGTTGGAAGTCAATTTAAACTGCCAGCTTTGCACTTCTTACAGTGTTCACATTACTGCAATACTGCATTCTCTCTGTAAAGTTAGTCATTATCTTGCATGCAAACTGTACCTGCTCTATTGTGCGCTCTCATATAATTACTCCTCTACAGTGTCTCACACACAATCCAAACCCTCAGAATGGCCCTCCAGGTCGCTGTCATTCTTAGCCTCTACCTCCTCACCCACTGGCTTGGAACCTCCCAATCTCTCTACATACCACATGGCAGGATTCCAATCCTGAATAGCCATGGCAAAAGATGGAATAGTCCCCCTTACTTCAACACAGAAAGTAACACCTACCCACGCCACTCCCACCTGATACATGTAGCACTCCAGCTATCCAATACACCCAACCAGGAAAAACCTTGTAGATGCCGACCCCTAAAATGTGCCATCATTAACGCACGTTCCATCCGCAAAAAATGGCCTGTTGTCCTTGACACAATCTCCTTCTATGACCTTGAGATCCTCATGATCACAGAAACATGGCTATCACCAGAAGACAACGTCCTCCTCAATCAACTACTTCCCCCCAATTTTTCCATACACACGAAACATAGGGAAAACAAAAAAGGAGGAGGGGTGCTCATAATCTCCAAATCAGACCTCAACTTCCAGATTGTGGACTCTTCTAGCACAAACAGCCTGGACACTCTCTCTGTTGCTAACCAACAATTCTCCCTTACCCTATTATATAGAACACCATCTACGTCTCCAGTTGACCTTCCAACCATCATTGACCTTGCAGCTAACACCCGCTCTCCCAACAAACCAATTTGGATAATGGGTGATTTCAATCTCCCATCGCTACACCAAAACCACGCAAATGCATTCCTTGATGCAATGGAAGAGCTGGGTCTCAAACAAATCATAAATGAACCCACACATACAAAAGGGAACATTCTGGACTTGGTTTTTATGCCACATCCAGTCAAGGACAAAAGCCACAATCTGCCAACATCAGTCGTGGATGTACCCTGGTCCGACCACAAATTGATCATTATCCAGATTCCCAGCAACAATGACCAGCTGAACAGAAGCCAACCCAAGAACATCACCTCTCGAACTTCCACTAGATGCTTCCGCCCCTTCGATAGGGAACTCATCCTTTCGGAGACCCCATCACTCATCAACAAAACAACACCTGACCTTGATGAACTAATCTCTCACTGGAATTCCAGCCTGCTTTCCATCTCACAACACCCAAACCCTAAAAATACAGCAAGAGCGAAAAGAAAATCCGCCCCATGGTTCTCTCCTGACCTACGCGCTTCCCTCATGCAACTACGTAGACTCGAACGCCGATGGCGCCGATCACGCTCACCGGAAGATCAGACCGCATACCTAACCCACCTTGCAATACATCGAGGAACAATCTCTATCAGAATGAGACAATATCACACTGACACCCTAAAGAGGTCATTGAATAAACCTCGTGACCTCTTCAATTTGGTCAAATCCCTCTCAAAGGAACCATCACCCGAGCAACACATCAACATACACCCACAAGATTTCGCTGATTATCTGCAATCCAAGATTGTACAAACTAACAAGGTCACAGCAGTCCAATATCAAGAACCAGCGGACCTCTCTCCACTTAACTTTTTTTCCACACCATCCAATAAATGTATTGAGAACACCATAGCATCACTCAACACCTCCACTGCACAGACCGACCCATGTCCAGCTTTTTGGATCAAGGAACTACGTGATGTGCTCAGTCCTGTCATCGCAAATATAATGAAACTCTCCTTTACAACAGGTTATTTTCCCACTTCACTCAAGCAGACTTCCATTAGACCATTACTGAAAAACCCCAAACTGGACCCCCAAAGGGTGGACTCCTATCGACCAATAGCTAGCATCCCCATCTTAGCCAAAATAATTGAGAAGGAAGCGCAACGGCAAATTCAAGATCACATAGACTCTGTTGCTCCCTTAGATAACTGCCAACATGGGTTCAGAGAACATCATGGGGTTGAGACACTACTCACTGGTCTAATCAACAATATCATCACAGGAATTGACAACATCCATCAAGGTTTTGTCCTCATTTTCCTAGACATCGCCGCGGCTTTTGACTCCGTCAGTCACGAAATCCTCCTGGGAAGACTAAAAGAAAAGGGTGTCTGCAACAAGGCACTAAAATGGTGCAAGTCTTATCTGGACGATAGATGGCAATATGTGAAGTCTGGATCAGAAGAGTCTAGCCACTTCCATCAAAAACAAGGGGTACCTCAAGGATCCTCATTATCCTCCTTACTCTTCAATATCTACATGCAGCCCATTTGCAATATCATAAGATCATTCAACGTAAACTGCATGATATATGCAGATGACATTCTTTTATACATGCCTTTCTCCACAACCCACATGGACCTGACCCCACTCACAGATTGTTTCAATGCAGTTTCAACATGGCTCCAGACACAGAACCTACGTATCCAGCATAAAAAAACAGAGGTCCTTTTCATCTCCAGAGACTCCAGCTTTACGCCCCCATCCCACGTCAGTGTCAAGGAAGCTGATTTGCAAACTAAAGATGCAATAAAATATTTGGGAGTTACCCTGGACCAACATCTAGACATGAGACGCCACATAAGCAGCGTAGTCAAAGCCATCTACTTCAAAATCCGTTCCCTCAAACACCTACGCTCCCTGCTGGACCCAGACGATTTCCGTACCATATATCAAGCGCTGATCCTGCCGCATTTTGACTTTGCAAATGCCATCCTACAAGGTCTCCCCCAATCCACACTAACCCCCTTACAGTTGGCCATGAATGCCGCAGCTAGGGTCCTCTACGGTGCATCCAGAAACGACCACGTGACTCCTATTCTCAAACAGCTACACTGGCTACCAATTCACGGGAGAATCACCTTCAAATCCCTTGTATTAGCATTTAAGGCAATCAAAGGCACCTCATCCCTCTCACTCACGAATCTAATCCACATGGTCCCCCCCAACAGAGCAAGAAGAACATCAGCTGTAAACTTGCTAGCAATACCAAAGGCTTCAACAAAGTCCAACACGAACACCACAAACAGGGCATTCAGTTTTTATGTACCAAAATGCTGGAACACCCTACCCCCTGACATTAGAGCCATTACCAATCTATATCAGTTCAGGAAGGCTCTCAAAACATACCTTTTCTGCCAATATTTCCCAGACAGCAACTGAACTAGATATCCCCTCCAAGAAATGACCCAATCTAGAAATGCCCTCACACTGCAGTGTAGATAGTTTATGTATATAGTTAACCCAGTTATCCAAGTTTGTACTCCTGTTCAATGTAAAACCTGACAGTTTGTCGTTATGGTCGTTTTGTTATGATGTAAACCGCGCTGATTCTGAATAGCGCGGTATATAAGAAACTGTAATAAATAAAATAATAAATAAATAAAGTCTCAACCAGCAACCAGCAACCAGTAGAAGATTTAAACTGTTCGATAAAGAGAGCTTCATCAAAGAAACCATTGGCCTACTGACTCCACTGACCCAGAAGTACTCATAGAAAACTGGAACAATACCATCAGAAAAGCAGCAATCCCCCCCCCCCAACACCCCAAAGACCAAAACAACAAAGACACACACGCAGCAACCCAAGTCTGACTGGTATACCTCAACAGTCCGACTCCTACAAAGACAATTCCACAGACATGAAAGAAAATGGCAAATAACAAAACAATGCTATAATCACACCACTTATTTGCAAACAATACAGATAACAAAAATACACAACGCAAAAAACTATTTTTAACATAAAATTCAAGTTATTCCTTATTAATCTATAACATACTCCCTAAGTGTAATTTACACCTTCCAAGAAAGATTATTATTCACACTAGTGTGTATCAACATTAACTTTATTATGTCTAAATATTAATCATTCCAATGCACATATAGGGGCATGTTTACTAAACCTTCTTAACATGCGCGGCACGCATGAGCGCACGCTAAGGTACCTTAGCGCACGCTAATGATGCTTTACGGGGCAAAAATGCGCTTTAGTGCGTGCTCACGCGTGCAGCGGCGCAAACGAGCGCTGAAAGCGTGGAAAGGCTCCTGGAGGGCGGAGGAAGGCTCCCCAGGGGCAGAGAGAAGGGGTCAATGGGTGGAGAGTGGGAGGGGAGAGGCTCCCCGCACACTAACGATGTGAAATTCGAGGCCAAAAATACCGCAAGTGAAAACCTCGCGTTAGAGCTGATTTAAAGGGAAAAGAAACTATTTCTGTCAGCAATTTTACAGCAAAACCAGGGAAACCTACAAAAAAGTGATGTGTGATACATGTCGACAGAACAAAAGTCCTAATAAACATTGAAAATGACCCCAACAAATTAGAAAAAAATCATAATCAAGCTGGGCAATAGTGATAGTAATGGGAAAAAAGAAGGAGGGTTTTGACTCCAAGGAAGGGTCGAAATCCATATCGATGTTAAGAACATAAGAACATAAGATATGCCATACTGGGTCAGACCAAGGTCCATCAAGCCCAGTATTCTGTTTCCAACAGTGGCCAATCTAGGTCATATGTACCTAGCAGTTTCCCCAAGAGACACAAGTTCCACAATGCTTGTACTGGGTCAAGCATTGATATCTTCGGTCACTTCTTAATAATGGTTTATGGACCTTTCCTCCAGGAACTTGTCCAAACCTTTTTTAAACCCAGCTACACTAACAGCCTTTACTACATCCTCCGGTAACAAATTCCAGAGTTTGATTACACGTTGAGTGAAAAAATATTTTCTTTTATTAGTCTTAAATAGTTTACCCTGTAGCTTCATTGCATGTCCCCTAGTCTTTCTATATTCTGATAACGTAAACAATCGATCTACGTTTACCCGTTCCACTCCGTTCATTAATTTATAGACTTCTATCATAACTCCCCTCAGCCGTCTCTTTTCCAGGTTAAAGAGCCCTAACCTTTTTAGCCTTTCTTCATAGGAGTATCCTTCCATCCCCTTTACCATTTCGGTGGCTCTTCTCTGAACCTTTTCTAAAATCGCTATATTCTTTTTAAGATATGGCGACCAGAATTGCACACAATATTCAAGATGCGGTCTCACCATGGAACGATATAGAGGCATTATAATATCCTTTGTTTTATTTTCCATTCCTTTCCTTATCATACCTAGCATTCTATTTGCTCTCTTGGCCGCCGCTGCACACTGGGCCGAGGGTTTTAACATGGTATCCACAATGACGCCTAAATCTTTTTCCTGGGTGGTGGTTCCTAATGTGGAACCTTGCATCGTGTAACCATAGTTTGGGTTGTTCTTCCCTAGGTGCATAACCTTGCACTTGTCCACATTAAATTACATCTGCCATTTTGATGCCCAGTCTTCCAATTTATCAAGATCCTCTTGCAATTTTTCACAATCCTCTTGGGTTTTAACAACTTTAAATAGTTTTGTGTCATCTGCAAATTTGATAACCTCACTCTTTATTCCACTTTCCAGGTCATTTATGAATATGTCAAAAAGCAGCGGACCCAGCACAGATCCCTGGGGTACACCACTATTCACCTTTCTCCATTGGGAAAATTGGCCATTTAGCCCTACCCTCTGCTTTCTATCTTTTAACCAGTTCCTGATCCACAGTAGTACACTGCCTCCTATCCCATGACTCTTTAGTTTTGCCAAAAGTCTCTGATGAGGGACCTTGTCAAAGGCTTTCTGAAAGTCCAGATACAAAATATCAACCGACTCACCTTTGTCCACCTGTTTATTCACTCCTTCAAAAAAACATAACAGATTAGTAAGACAAGATCTTCCTTGTCTAAAGCCATGTTGGCTGTCTCCCATTAGGTTGTGACTATCTACATGCTGAGTAATTTTATTCTTTATGATGGTTTCTACCATTTTTCCTGGTACTGACGTCAGGCTCACCGGTCTGTAGTTTCCCGGATCACCCCTGGAACCCTTTTTAAAAATTGCTGTTACATTGGCGATCCTCCAATCTTCAGGTATTAGAGATGATTTTAATGATAGTTCACAGATTACTGATAGCAGGTCTGCAATCTCATATTTCAGTTCTTTCAACACCCTTGGATGTATACCATCCGGCCCAGGTGATTTGCTACTCTTCAGTTTATCTAATTGTTGTAAGACATCTTCCCGATGTATCGATATTTCCTTCAATTCTTCCGCACCTTTAAATACCACTTCAGTCATGGGTAACATCCCTACATCTTCCTCAGTAAAGACCGAAGCAAAGAATTCATTCAGTCTCTCCGCTATCGCCTTGTCGCCTCTTAGTGCTCCTTTAACCCCTTTATCATCTAATGGACCAACTGACTCTCTCACAGGTTTTTTGCTACGAATGTACTTGAAAAGGTCTTTATTTCGCGTTTTTGCTTCCACAGCAAGCTTCTTCTCAAATTCTCTCTTTGCCTGCCTTATCAATGCCTTGCATTTGACTTGCCAGTGCTTGTGCTGTTTCCAGGTTTCGTCGTTTGGCTCTTTTTTCCATTTCCTGAAAGATGCTTTTTTGGCAACTACAGCCTCTCTGACCTCACCTTTAAACCATGCTGGCAGTTTTTTGGACTTCCTTCCACTTTTCTTAAAGCGTGGAATACAGCTGGTCTGGGCTTCCAAGATAGTATTTTTCAACAACACCCAAGCTTGATGTACATCTTTAACCTTTGCAACTGCTCCTTTTAGTTTTTTCTTAACTGTTTTCCTCAATTTATCATAGTCTCCCTTTCAAAAGTTAAAAGGTAGTACTGTGGATTTTCTTACTATCCCTCCTCCACTAATTAAATCAAAGGCGATCATGCTATGATCACTATTGCAAAGTGGCCCCAACACCCTTATTTCTTGCACTAGATCTGGTGTTCCACTAAGGACTAGGTCTAATATGGCTTCCCCTCTGGTCGGTTCATTAACCAGCTGCTCCAAGAAGCAGTCATTTATTTCATCTAGGAACTTTATCTCCCTAGCATGTCCTGACGTGACACTGACCCAGTCGATACCGGGGTAATTGAAATCACCCATTATTATTACTGTGCTGTAACATTTGTTAGCTTCCTTGATTTTTTTGAACATTTCATCATCCATTTGGTCATTCTGGCCAGGCGCTCGATAGTACACCCCCACTGCCATTGCCTTCCCCCTTTTATATGGAATTTCAATCCATATAGATTCTACAGCAGATTTTGTTTCCTGCAGAATTGTAATCCTTTCTGAGTCAATGCCCTCTCTAACATAGAGCGAAACCCCTCCACCAATTTGATCAGCTCTATCATTACGATATAGTTTGTACCCAGTTATCACAGTGTCCCACTGGTTGTCCTCCTTCCACCATGTCTCTGATATTCCAATCATATCTAACCTTTCATTTAGTGCTATATATTCTAACTCTCCCATCTTATTCTTTAGACTTCTAGCATTTGCATACAAGCATTTTAGAGAATGTGTTTTATTCATGTTAATTTGGCTATTGTTAGACATGGGTAAATTGGGATCTTTAAGCTCTGTCTGCTCCATACTTGAGGGCATTTGGGCTACTTTACTCTTTTGTGGAACCTCTCTGCTTTTGGTAGTATCCTTCAAGGATACATTCTTCCGAACCATCCGCTCTTGGGCGACTGTCGGCTTTCCCCTAATATCTAGTTTAAAAGCTGCTCTATCTCCTTTTTAAAGGTTAATGCCAGCAGCCTGTTTCCATCCCGGTTAAGGTGAAGCCCATCCCTTCGGAAGAGCCCCTCCTTTCCCCAGAATGTTCCCCAGTTCCTAACAAATCCAAAACCCTCATCTCTGCACCATTGTCTCATCCATGCATTGAGACTCCGGAGCTCTGCCTGCCTTTTGGGTCCTGCGCGTGGAACAGGAAGCATTTTGGAGAATGCTGCCATGCAAGTTCTGGATTTCAACTTCCTACCTAAAATCCTAAATTTTGCCTCCAGAACCTCCCTACCACATTTTCCTATGTCATTGGTACCGACATGTACCAAGACAGCAGACTCCTCCCCAGCACTATCTAAGACCTTATCTAGGTGGCGCGTGAGGTCCACTACCTTCGCACCAGGCAGGCATGTTACCAGGCAATCCTCACGTCCACCAGCCACCCAGCTATCTACATGCCTAATGATCGAATCACCAACTATAACGGCTGTCCTAACCCTTCCCTCATGGGCACATGGCCCTGGAGAAACTTCCTCAGTGCGAGAGGGTTTTACATCACCTGGAGGACAGGTCCTAGTTACAGGATCACTTCCTGCCATACCAGGGTGATGCTCTCCTGTCACGTGACCTCTCTCCTCCATGGCAACAGGGGTGCTGCCAGACTGGAGGTGGGACTTCAGGACTATATCCCTGTAGGTCTCGTCTATGTACCTCTCTGTCTGTCTTATGTTTTCCAAGTCTGCTACTTTAGCCTCTAGAGAACGGACTTGTTCCCTGAGATCAAAGAGCTCCTTGCACCTAGTGCACACATAAGACCTCTCACCAACTGGGAGAAAATCATACATGTGACACTTAATGCAAAAGACTGGAAAGCCCCCATCCCGCTGCTGGACTGCTGTCTGCATCTTAGTTTTAAGTTTGTGTCTAGATCTTTAGGTTCTTACCTACTAGGGGTTGCTATGGGTATTTATACCAATAAAACTGTACCTAATACGTTTAATATACCTTGTTCACCTGAAGCTTAATTAATCTCAGGTCCTTAGTGTATGACTGATTTGGGTAATGAGCTTCACCTGAGAGCACCTCCTGTCTTTTAAGATGTGTAAGTACCTATAAAGCTACGATTATCCCAGGGGAGGGAGGGAAATAACACTTATTAAAAGAGGGCTGCTACACAGTACCCTGTCTTGTGCTGCTGAGGTAAGCTAAATTCTGATTTGATTTAAATTATAGCTCTTAGCTGCTGCTAGGCTCTAACTTTTTATGAAATTTAAACTACAAGCTCTCTGCTGGGTTCTAAATTTAACCAGAAAGCTCTCTTCTGTGTTTTAAAACTAAAAGTACTTTTCTGATGCTAGGCCCTGAGTGACTATTAAATGTACACTACAAGCTCTCTGCTGGGTTCCAAATGTAACCAGAAAGCTCTCTTTTGTGCGTTAAATTGAAACTAAAAGTACTTTGCTGTTTCTTGGCCCTGAGTGACTATTAAATTTAAACTACAAGCTCTCTGCTGGGTATGAAATGTAACCAGAAAGTTCTCCTCTGCATTTTAAATTCAAACTTTACTTGCTGCTACTAGGCCCTAACTGATCCAACAAAAAACAGTGGGTTCACAGATTAAGTAGCTTTCATACAAATAATTCTTTTTAGAAAATTACCAGAAGTATATACTCACAGTTGCAGATTTCTCTCCAGAAGTAACAGTCCCCCTTTCTAGTGGTATGGAGGTATATATGAGTCTTGCAGTTGGATTACTTTCTCAATGATTTTGGCGACGAACGGGATACTGCCAATGGGTCTGTATGGTGTTGGGTCATCTTCATTGAGTATTCTGTTTTTTAGTATGTGGCGGATGGTGGTGATTTTGAGTTCATTTGGCATGGAAAATTGGGCTAGGGATTAGTTTTTATTTATTTATTTATTTACATTCTCTTATATACCGCGCTATTCTGCATCAGTGCGGTTTACATTGAACAAACTGAAATTACATTGAACAGAGCATTATAACTTGTAGATGACTATTTTACAGGGAACATGGGCTATGGAGGGTTGAGTGGCTTGCCCAAGACCACAAGGAGCACCTGTGGGACTAGAAACCCCAGTCCTTCCGGCCCAAGGTTGCTGTCCTCTGGTAGTTCACTAAGGGGTATGTTTACTAAACTGTGGTAAACCATCATAACGTGTGTTATGTAACGTTAACGATCGTTAACGCATCATAACACGTGTTATGATGCGTTAACGATTGTTAACGTTACATAACGCGCGTTATGATGCGTTAATGATTGTAAATTTCCGCGGCGTGGTAAAACATCGCAGAAGGTGGAGAGAGGGCGGAGAGAAGGGGTCAATGGGTGGAGAGTGGGCGGGGAGAGGCTCCAGGCACAGTAACGCGCTAAACTCAAGGGCTGAATCCTACCGCGAATGAAAACCTGCCGTTAGATGCACATTTGCAGGGGAGTGAAACCATTTCAGTGTCAGAAATGTACAGCATAGGCAGGGAAACCCACAAAACGTGATAAGTGTGATATATGTGCACGGAACAAAAGGGCAAATAAACAGTGAAAATGACCAGAAGAAACGAGGAAAAAAACATAACCAAGCTGGCCAATAGTGATACCAATGGGAAACAGCAATAAACACTACTGAGAAAGACAACAAGGGAGTTATTGGAAGGAGGGTGGTGATAATACCTCCACGTACTCCTCGGACTCAAGCTCAGAAGTCAGGGCTTCACATACGCGTTCTAAGGGACATAAAGATTCTTCAATGGACTCAGTTGAGCCTCCAAAAGATCGCCGGGAAAATTTTTCCAGGCCCCCAACACGGTCCTGACGAAAAAAGAACGGGGTGGCTTTTCAATGATGCAGACTGTGATAAATTTGTCGGATGTAATATTGACATCAGCGCAAGTTAGTCTCTTATCTAAAGGACTTTCATTTGTTGATGGTCCTGTCTACGATGGTTTTCGCAGTCGGGTGATGATGGAACAACTCATACGGTCTTTACAATTGAAGAGTTTTTTAAAGATAGAGAAGATGTTTTAGATTTGTCGATGGTTCGACCGAAATCTACTTGGGTCCCTCCTGGACCTTTAGACCCGATTTTATATACTTTTCGTCATCTGGTATTATCTGATTTAGTGAAACTGGAAAGAACTGCTTCTATTCCGCCAAAGAATTTGTCTAAGATGGAATTTGTAGCTTTGAGAGAATTGCAACATATGCCTGATATAGTCATCAAACAGGCTGATAAGGGAGGAGCAATTGTTGTTTTAAATTCTGCGGATTATAATGGTGAAATAATGCGTCAATTAAACAACTATGATCATTATTTGATGTTGTCTAGTGATCCTACTGAAGATCTACAAAGAATACTGAAGGAAGTTACGGCCCAGGCATTCTCTGCGGGCTTCCTGACTGAGAAGGAAAGGGTATTTCTTAATCCATCTTTTCCTAAGGTACCTGCCTTTTACATTTTGCCGAAAATTCACAAAAGTCTAATATCACCTCCTGGCCGCCCGATTTTATCTAGTAACGATTCCTTGTTGGAGCGCGTGGGAATATACTTGGATAAGTTTTTGCAAAATGAGGTTCCTAAGATCGCATCTTATGTCAAAGATACTACTCATTTTTTATGTTTATTGGATTCTGTTGAGTCTGTGGAGCAAATTGACCTAATGGCGTGTTTGGATGTGGCAGCATTGTACACCTCAATTCCTCAGGATGCCATTGATGTTTTGATGCAAGTTTGGGATGCTAGAGCAGCTCCGCATTGAGTCCCTACCTCATTTTTGTCTACTCTGGCTGAATTAGCGTTAAAAAGGAATTATTTTGTCTACAATCAAACTTTTTATCAACAGATTTCGGGAACGGCCATGGGGGCGACCTTTGCGCCTTCCTTGGCCAATCTATATATGTTTTTTTGAAAATCATTTTGTTTATTCTTCTAGCTATGCTGTGCATATCATTAGATGGTATCGTTATATAGATGATATATTTCTTTTGTGGCATGGCACTAGAGAGCTTCTTGAAGAATTTTTTCAATATCTAAATAATTGTAATGTTTCTATCTCTTTTGACATTAATATTCAAGTTTCCAATATTCATTTTTTGGATGTCAGTATTTCTAAATGTCAAGACCGTTTTTTTACCACTCTTTATTCTAAACCGACAGATCGAAACACTTTGCTACACTTTAGCAGTTTTCACCCACAACATCTACGCTGCAGTTTACCTTATTCACAATTTTTACGATGTCGGCGGATCTGTTCAACATTGTCGGAGTTTAAAGTTCAAGTTTCATCTATGATGCGTAAATTCGAGGAACAGGGGTATCCATCAGCAGTTTTGCGAAAGGCATATCGGAGGGCCCGTTTTAACCATCGTGAATGGCTGTTGCAATCCAGTAAAGCTACTTCACAGCCAGTATCTTCATCGATTGTTACCTGTGTTTTACAATACTCTAACGTGTCGACCCGTATTGCTACGGTGCTACGTCAGCGATGGGCTTTACTGGCAACACATCCTACGTTTTCAAGATACTCTCTACGGCTTGCATATAGCCGTAGTTTTAATTTGAAAGACCATTTATGTCCAGCTGTGCCACGGCAGCTGTCTTCTTCTGATTCCACAATTGGTCATTTTGCGTGTCAACGCTGCTCTTATTGCAGCGTTATGTCACATTCGATTTGTGCAGCTTATAGTGCGAAGGTTCGTGATTTGCTATTTAACACAACTTGTGCTACAACACATGTAATCTATGGCCTTTGGTGCCCGTGTTCAAAACTTTATGTTGGAAAGACTACTCGGCCTCTTCGGACAGGTCTTGCTGAACATAAATACTGTCTTCATAAGAAACGTATTGATACACCTCTGATTCAGCATTGTATGGACTTTGGTCAACAGTTTTCTGACTTGCGATGTACTGTTTTGGAACATGTCCCATTTAATATTCGACGGGGAGACCGTGGTAAAGTTCTGCTACAGAAAGAGCAACGATGGATTTATTTTTTGGATACTTTATATCCTTCTGGTCTGAATGATAAAATAGAGTTGACACCTTTTTTCTGATTTCTTCTCAGCGATTCTCTGTGAGGCTGCTGGAATGAGCTTTTTAGTGATTTGGCTTAAGTAGTTCCTGTGGAGCTCCTCTTCATTGACTCTTTTTTGTTTTTATGTTCAATGTGGTTAAGTGGTTGTGTTGTTGAATGATTTGTAATGTTCTGGGAGAAAATGACGATGGTACTAGGTAGGATTTTGATTGGTTGTTGGGGTGTTTTAAAAGTGACGTCACACGCCGTCTTTTGGGATGGTGGGTTCAGTTGATCTGTAGTGAAGACGTAGAATCTTAACCCCTGAAGAAGCCTGTACCTGGCGAAACGAAAGCTTTTGTAGGGTTTTATATAGTTATAACTTTATAAGAGGTGCAGTTTTTTCCCCGCTATGATACACTTTGGGGAGTGTTCCCGGTTGCTGTTCGTCATGTTTCATGCTGCCATGGAGGCAGTTAGTGAGCTGAATGTTTGAGGCAGCTGCAGAGCAGAACATTGGAGAAAACTACGATATGATAAGTTTATATGGGCTATTTTGGTCCTTTCTTGACTTTGGATACTGATTATATTTTTTATCCTTGTAGGATTTTTCCTGATTGTTCCTGTGCTGCTTATTATACATGCTTTGATTAACTCTGATGCTTTGGGGCAGTGTGTGTGAAAATTGATGGATAGTTGGTAGAATGTCTGTGTTGTTGTAATCTGTATTGTGTTGCTATATGGTCCCAGGGTGAATTTGATGTGGTGTATAATTGGATAGTGGTATTGTCTATATTTAGGAATTAGGAAAGGCTAGACCTATGATGTGAGCATCAGCTATTCCCTACAGTGAGTTTCTCGCTGCATGTGGGGTACTAGCCACCCTGAGGTCTTATTGCCTTGCGGTAAGCAGGGGTATCCATGCAAGGTCATTTGGGTATGACATCCGGGTGCGGGCCTGTGGGTGAGGGGGTAGGTGGTGTTGGGGCTTTTCTGGGCTTCCCCTAACATTCTTTGTGGATTGTCTATGTTATGTTTTGGCTGTTTGTGTTCGACCCCAGCATACATCTACAGGACTTTGATTAATTTGTTCATGACACCATAGACGCATAGGGTTTGTTTTATTTAGATTTTGCCAGGCCTGTCACAACCAGCTTTGCTTTAGTAAAGTATAGATTTCATTTCCAATCCATGGTGTGACAACCACAGCACCTAGCTTAGGTATAGTCAGTCCTGGGGATGGAGGACAGCTTCACTCCAATGAGATCAGCTATGTCTATGCATCAGGTATTCTTCTCCATGTTTATATCCACAGCTTGCTGACAAAATGATTCCTTTATTTTCTTGTTCTGCATTATTGTTAATAGAGATTTTGCTTCCCGATATGTCTCACTGTCATATCCTCTCTCCACTTTTGGCTGTTGAATCCTGTTCTCACTCGCTGTGTGCTGACCCGCGAGTCATGTTTCCTGCAAGATAAACTGCGGATAATGATGTTTGTCTTCTTTGTTTATGTTTCCCTTGGTTCATTTGGGAGGCCCATGTTGGCAATGTGCTAGCTTTTCATTGGCTGTATGGTATTCAGAGATTCTCATTGTGTGAGCTCTCTGGGACAGGGTCTGGGTTCATTTCATTGCTCTATCTTTGCTGAATTTGCCATTTCAGTGTGGTGAAGTCAGAGCAAGCTGTACCTTGGGCCTTAGTTATATACGTTAACACAAGTGGCATTCAATCTGTAATGACGGTACCTGAGGGGACTCATTTTTATCCCCACAGTGTACAGGTATTGCTGATGTGTACCATGTCTGGGTATGGTTACATCACATATTTTAGTCCCACTACATTCTTCCCTGACAGACGTACCGCACCTGCACAGTAGGGATTGTGGCCTACTGGTTCAGACACAGTACCTCAGACCAGGGGTCCATGGGTTCACATCTCACCTAGGGACAGGAACGTTGGGACTGGGGTTTGCATTTTTATTGCCCCTCCTTATTGCCTTGGCAACGCCATGTAGCCCTACATTGGCCACTGCTTCATATGAGGGGTACGGCGGGATGGACACCTGTTTACTTACATAGATGACTCCATACTTTTGTCTGTAAATGCCCCCTGTACACAGCGCTGTGGGGACGTGTCGTGCTGGCGCTCTCCTCATCGCATCTTAATGTCTAGTTGGGATGGGTGATGGAATGAGGGCCAGGGGTTGGGGAGACAACGGTGGTGTGGGGTCAGGGTGGTTAGGGTCCACGGGCAGCACCAGGTAGGTGGGCTCGCAACATGGATTGGATGTGTGTTGGCGAAGGTGCCTGCCACACAGGCCCCGTGGGTTTATCCAAGGCATATTGCGCATCAGGGTGCGGGATACGATGTCTGCTGTGATCTAGTGGGTGACTTTTGTGGACCATTGTTTGCATTTTGGTTGTTAGGGTTCTTTGGGATAGTGGTCACAGACATGCATTACCAAGCCATAGGTTGCTGGTTTGAACCCCACATGTTCTGTTCCTTTTCCTTTCATGTTTGCTGATTATCTGCCCATGTGCTGTCTGCAGCCCCGTCACATCTCGACACACCCTTCCATCTTTGGGCTGTGCATGACAGTGTGCCCTGTCTGCAGCCTATCTGCCACATCTTGTGGATTACCTATAGTTTTTTCTTGGTGGTGACCATGTGACCGGTCTGCTTGGTCGATTGGTACTGCTGCTGTTGGTTGGTCTGTGCCACATCACTGAGCGGGTTGGTCTTTCACATGCTCCTTTTTCAGTCCATTGCCCTGGTCCACAGGCCATCCACATAGCTTTCCCTTCAGCTGGCCCCTGACACCCTTCGTGTATCACTCCCATGCTCTTTTGCATGCTGTTTACACTGCGTTACATCTCATGGTGTGTGCATCTGTCTCTATGTGCCTCCCGCCCCACCTATAGACTGTGCTATGAGCTGTGGACACCTACTTTAACTGTGCATTGCATCATGGTGACTGTTTGGGTTGCCCTCTCCTGACACACAGCTGGTGTGAGCCTCAGAGTAGTGGTGTAGCCTATTGGTTTGTGCAGTGCTTTCCATCCTAGTGGTCATGGATGCATGCCCTCTTTGTTCTCCTTTGTTTGATGTCTTTCCTACGCTGGTACCTGTAATCCCTGTGACAGTCATATCTCGGCTGCTATGTGCTGCCTGCTCATATTGCCCTCATCACAGTTGCCAACCATCCTTCAGTCCATCTATCTACATCTGTCGGCTGTGAGGTGTCCTGTATGCCAGTGTGGGCTGTCACCCTATGTCCTGCACTGCTACCCTTTCCTGCATTGTACCTCTTTGTGCTTTCCGTGCCTGTGCCTGATCTGCATGGCACCACCACTCCTCTGTCCACCCATCATTGTAACTATCCTGCCACCTCCACCTCCACTGGGGGACACATATTCCCATCATCTGCCACAAACTGTCTTTCCGGTACTTTACATTGCCAACACCCTGTGCTGTGGTACAGTTGCCCCACCATGTTTGTCATCGCTGCTGGCAGCCACATGGAATGCCCGCAGATATGGCAGGTCCAGTGGCTCCCAGCTCTCCCTACTTCACTCACCTGTTCATTGCCTTCCTGCGTGCTCTATGTAGTGTTAGGGCTACATCTGTCTCTGTTCCGCACAGGTCATGCAGGTCTTCCTGACGCACCTTGCAGTCCCTAGGGCACACTGACCTAGGACGCCATACCCTTGTTCAGCCACCTTGACGTATGGTTCTATAGCCCAGGGTGCCTTCTGCACTGCCTTATGCATGTGTACCTGATATGGCGCTTAGCCTAGGACGCCCTATTAGACGCCTTACTGGGCACCTTGTCATGCGCCTTTTGGGCACCTGTTGGGCTACTGTCTGTAACTACTCTGTGCCAGTAGCACACACAGTCAGTTACCCCTACCAGGCTGAGGTGCTGTGGGGGTGCATACCCCGTCTTGTGGTCATCTGTAGACCACTGATCTGGAGCCAGAGGTCATGGGTATGATCCTACAGTGGGGTTATTTGGTAGGGCTGTCTGAGGCATTTTATTTTTTTAATTTAATTTGGTGCTGCCAGCAAAAATACCCTCACAGTGCTGTCTCCTTACGGTGCCTCATCAGGCGCCCTATAGAGCGTCCTGTAAAGCGCCCTCTATGGCGCCCTGTAGAGCGCCCTACAAGGCATCTTATGGGGCGTTCCATAGGCAACATTATAGGTTGCCTTGGTGGACAGTGTACTTAATAATGTGCCCTCTGGAGTACCTTATAAGGCGCCTTATGCGGCACCTTAGGTTACGGCCCTGTGAGGTGTGTTTGCTGGCAGCACTAATTAACTTTACACAACAATATGCTTCAGACAGCACTGATTTAAAGTAAAAGCTAATGTCTCAGCCAGCTTTACTCATTGGACCCATGGGGGGATTGAACTCACATCCCTGCACCATCAGTCAGTGCATTAACCATTGTGCTACAGCTCTCAACACCTTGCTAAACAGCTTATCAAATGCCTTATGGGCGCCGTACAGGGCGCCTTGCGTGGCGCTTTACACGGCACTTTGTAACGCTCGTTAATTTATGACGCCTTGTAACGCGCGTTATCGGTAACGATGTACCGCCCATGTCCTTATTTGGGATTTCTGTCTCTATCGCGGATCCTAACGCGAATGGCATTACCGCAGTTTACTAAACATACCCCTAAGTTTAATAGGAAGGGGGCAAGTTCTGCTTTTGTTGCTTTGATCCATGCTACAGGACATGGATCTAGGGTGAGCGGCATGCATTCATGTGGCTAGTTCCATTTTTATTGTTAGGTCTTCGGTTCTTACTTAAAATTGATTAAAAGGAAGACCCGCTACAAGAGAGGTTTTCCTCTCCAGGTGGGTGATCCAACAAAAAGATTGGCACACATGATAGGTTTCACCGGTTTGGTTGTTAAAAAAGGTGAATGTTTCATAGTATGAAGTCATCTCGATTTAGGAATACATATTGGTGATTTCTTTGAGCTTAATTAGGGTTTCAATTAAGACATGATTATTAGCACACTTATAATCCTTTCTGACATTGTTGCTTGGAAGTCTCACCACCGCTTGAAATTGAACATGGCCAAAACGGAGCTTTTTATTTTACCCTCTAAAACCTCCTCTCCCCTTCCTCCTTTCTCAGTCTCTGTGGATAACTCTCTACTCCTTCCTGTCTCCTTAGCTCGCAACCTTGGGGTCATCTTTGACTCCTCACTCTCTTTCTCCACACACATCCAACTGATAGCTAAAACCTCCTGTTTCTTTCTCTGTAACATCAACAAAATCCGCCCATTCCTTTCTGAACACACTAAGACTCTTATCCACTCTTTAGTCACCTCCCATCTTAAGTATTCAAACCTACTCTTTGCTGGTCCCCCGCTGAATCATCTCTCTCCCCTTCAATCTGTTCAACACTCTGCTGCGCAACTAATTTTCTGCCAGCCTCGTCATGCTCATATTACCTCTCTTCCCAAGTCACTTCACTGGCTCCCTATCCATTTCCCCATCCAATTCAGACTTCTTCTGCTGACCTATAGGTTCATTCACTCTGCAGCTCCTCACTACATTTCCTCTCTTATACCTCCCTACACCCCTCCCCGGAAACTACGCTCTTCTGGCAAATAGCTTCTATCTGTGCCACATAAACATCCAAAGGGCTTAAGGCTGACCTGGAGCAATGTGGAGTGGTGGTTCCAACCCACACCATACGCTTCACACTAAACAAAGAAGGACTTCATGAGTGAAAGCCAAGGAGGACCCCGCTGTTCAAAGACAGACATAAAAAGGAACACCTGATTTTTGCCCAAATCCACCTTGAGAAACCCAAATCCTTCTGGGAAAATGTTCTGTGGAAAGATGAAACCAAACTTGAGCCCTTTGGCAATGCAGACCAGTGATACATTTACAAGTGAATAAATGAAGTTTATAAGGAAAAACATCCTTCGTACAGTTAAATATGCTGGAGGTTTCATAATGTTGTGGGGCTGTTTTGCTGCCTCAGGAACTGGAATCCTGGAACATATTAAAGGAATCATGAAGTCAGAGGACTACCAAGGTATTTTGGAGATAAATTTGCTACCTAGTCAGAAAGCTAGGTCTGGGTTGAAGGTCATGGGTCCTCCAGCAGGACAATGACTCAAAACATACATCCAAAGGTACAAAAGAATAGATAAAAAAGAACAAATTGACCGTTTTAAACTGGCCAGCGATGAGTCCTGATCTCAATCCAATCGAGAACCTTTGGAAAGAGCTGAAATCTGCCATTGGTAAAAAGAATCCTGGAAACATTCATGAGTTGGAACAAATCTCAGTTGAAGAGTGGGAGAAAGTACCAGCAGACAGATGTATGAAACTTATAGATGGCTTCAAGAAACGTTTGGAAGCTGTCATCACTGTCCAGGGTTGTGCAACCAAATATTAGTGAAGGGTGCCATTAATCCTGTCCAGGTCATATTTTGTTTTTTTTTCAGACATTACTACATCTAAGTTGCAGACATCTTCTTTTTGTTGTGTACCTTTGAACATACTATTAAAATATTATGATGACATACAGTTGGAATGGTATGCTGTCTGCCAGGTGCCAAAATTCAAGATGTTACGGAGAGTTTGCCGAGACTCATCAAGCTACTCCTGAAGTACCACTAGGCTACTCCTCCACTCATCATGGAGTGGAGGAGTAGCCTAGTGGTTGGGGCAAGAAGGCCAGAAGGTTGGGGGTTCAAATCCAACTAGAGGACAGCAACCTTGGGCTGGAAGGACTGGGGTTTCTAGCCCCACAGGTGCTCCTTGTGGTCTTGGGCAAGCCACTTAACCCTCCATAGCCCATGTTCCCTGTAAAATAGTTATCTCCAAGTTATAATGCCCTGTTCAATGTAAACCGCACTGATGCAGAATAGCGTGGTACATAAGAGAATATAAATAAATAAGCCCACTGACTATTACCCAATGTTGTTAATCCATGTCGGCACAAATGATACTGCCAGGTATCCCTCTGAGCATATCAAAAGTGACTTCATGGCGGACGGAGACTGCTGAGCCAGATGCATTTCTTCATGCTGTGTCGGAGGAAAGTTCAGCTTGGGAAAGTACCCCAGACTTCTCTGCTGGCTGCCTCTGTTTTACCTCTTTCTGGTCCTTTGGATTCCTTCGTGCGTCAGGCCGGTCAGCCACACAGTGAGGGGGTGAGTAGCCAGGCTGAGAGCTCACTGGAGCAGGTGTGCTGAGCGTCTCCCTCAGGCAGTGATCAGACGCCCCCGGATCTACAGAGACCTCTGAAGCAGGCATGCTCAGGGGTGCGCTTGGAGTCTGTGGAAGCGGATGAGCTCTCCGGAGGTGTTGTGCCCGCTGCTTCGCTGGGGCCGAACCTGAGCGTGACTGTGAGTGTTGAAGTTTCCTCATGGGATCCATCTAGCCCTGAGACGCTGCTTGGAGAGCAGTTGTTGGCAGACGAGGCAGAAGAGCAGCTTCCTTTCTTCCTCTGAACCCCACGATGGCAGCAGTTGAAGTGGAGACTGTGAGAGACGCTTCACCCTTTTCCTTTGTATTGCAGCGACCGGAGCAGTTTACCTTAGAGGCAATTTGGTCTGCTATCAAACAGTTAGGTGAGGCCATTATTCCTCAGGTTCCATCTTTGCAAACCCAGGTGGTGAAGAACGAGAAGACCTGTTCTACGAACGTTGAGTCCATTGAAACCCTTAAAGCTTCTGTTTCTGATTTCTCATTGAGAACTGATCATTTAGAATCTCAAGCAGAGGCATTGATGAAAGACTTTGGAAATATGAGGAGTCGTTTGGAATATTTGGATAATCATTCAAGGCTAACTAATCTACGTTTGATAAACTTTCCTAGAATAACTGGTATTTCTCCTAAAGAGATGTTTAAAGCTTATTTGTTTGATGTGCTTGGGGTTTCTCCCGAGCTTTGTCCACCATTGGTTAAAATTTATTATATTCCTACTATATTCCTACTACTATCATATGGAGTGGAGGAGTGGCCTAGTGGTTGGGGCAAGGTACTTTAGGTCAGAGGATCAGGGGTTCAAATCCCACTAGAAGACAGCAACCTTGGGCCAGAAGGACTGGGGTTTCCAGTCCCACAGGTCATCTTGGGCAAACCACTTAACCCCCCATGGTCCCAGTAAAATAGTTATCTGCAAGTTATAATGCCCTGCTCAATGTAATTTCAGTTTGTTCAATGTAAACCAGCTTGATATCATGAAAGGCAGTATATAAGAAATGTTAAATAAATAAATACTGGTAAAAAAACCTTTTCTAATGTGGAAATACCTGGCCCACAAATGGCTGATGTCCTAAATGTTACTTCTTTATTAGAAAAGTCAGATACGGAAGTGGCTGTTCCTGCTACATGTTTGGTAGCCTTTGCATTGGCATCAGATAGGGAATGGCTCCTTAAAATGTTTTTTAAGAAGAGGAGTGTGCCTTTTAAGGGCTGCCTGGTCCGTATATTTCCTGACTTAGCTAGGGAAACCCAATGATGCAGGAGAGAATTTTAACTTCTGCATCCGAGGGTCTCTCAATTGGGTGGGCTTTTCTTTCTGAAGTATCCCTGGAAAATGTTTGGTGAAATTAGAAGGTATTTCCTATATTTTCTTTTTCCCATCTCAACTAATTTCTTTTCTGAGTGCCCGTGGGCTGACAGGTGGGGTATCCGCTAACTGTTCTACTCTGCTTTAATTGGGAATATGGCTGATATCTCTCTGTATATTTCCTGTAAGAGTTTCTTTTTGAATGGTATTTTCTTGTTCATTTTTTGAATCTTTATTGTGGGCTAGAGCTCGGTTATCTGGTTAACTATTTCTTCTGATTGTTTCTTTCCTGATGTTATAATTCATTGGTTCCCCAATTTCCATGCAAGTGATTGTATCCTTGTAATAAATTTGTAAAATTATAAATATAAATTTTTTTTTAAAAAGTGACTTCATGGCTCTGGGACAGAGGGTGAAGCAGATAGGTGCACAGGTGGTGTTCTCTTCAATCCTCCCTGTTGAGGGTAAAGGCCAAGGCAGAGAGGCTCGCATCCTGGAGATGAATGTATGGCTGCGTGGATGGTGTCATCAAGAGCGTTTTGGTTTCCTGGACCATGGGATGCTGTTGCAAGTGTTGCAGAGCAGAGATGGCATCCATCTGTCCAAGAAAGGTCAACGCGTGTTCAGTAGTAGACTGGCTAATCTACTGAAGAGGGTTTTAAACTAGATTCATTGGGGATGGCTGAAGAAAGCCCCCAGGTAAGTGAAAGCCCCCAGGTAGGTGATACATTAAATACCTTTATGGAAATGGGTAACAGGGGTAACATATGGAAAGCAGTGTGTATAAATGCCCGTAGCATCGGAAATAAGATCCCTGACACTGAAGCTTTGGTGGGAGTGGCTGTCTTGGATTTAGTGGCAGTTACAGAAACATGGTTCACAGAAAACCATGACTGGGATGTAACTATATCAGGCTATACTTTATTCAGAAAGGACAGGGTAGGAAGAAGGGGAGGAGGAGCAACACTATATGTAAAAAATAATATTAAAATTTTGGAGTTACAGAGCTTAAAAGGGAGAGAGAAGACACTGTGGGTTAAACTAGAAAGAGGGAAAGAGAAATCTATTTGCATTGGCATGATATACAGACCTCCCTCACAAGAGGAAGAGGTGGACAAAGAGTTAATTGAAGACATATGCAGCATTACTAGGAATGGGGAAGTGCTACTGATAGGGGATTTCAATATGCCAGATGTTGATTGGCACATTCCTGCTGCAGTATCATCTAGAAGTAAGGAGATGCTGGATTCTCTACAGGGAGAACTATTCAGGCAATTGGTAACAGACCCCACATGTGAAGGGGCCATATTGGACTTGGTGCTTACCAATGGTGAAAGTGTTTCTGATGTTATAGTGGGAGATCGTTTTGCATCCAGTGATCACCAGGTGGTGTGGTTCAGTATTAGGTCTAGGGCTGTTAGAATCCATTAAAAAGTGAGGGTCTTAGACTTTAGGAAAACTAACTTTGCCAAGATGGGCCAATACCTCAGGGAGTCGTTAGCAGGATGGGAACAGCTGTGGGATGTAGAAAAACAGTGGGCAAAACTGAAAGGGGATATTCTAAGGGCAACCAACCTTTTTGTTAAAATGGTAAATAAAGGTAAAAGGAAAAGGAGACCGCTATGGTTTTCGAAAGAAGTAGCTGAAAAGGTGAAGAAAAAGAGGGCCTTCATGAAATACAAGAGATCACAGAGAGAGGAAGACAGGCATCTATATTTGGAAAAACTTAGAGAAGTTAGCAAAGTAGTCAGGAAAGCAAAGATTCAAAAAGGGGAGGAAATAGTCAATGCAATAAAATGGGGGAATACGACATTTTTCAGATATGTTAGTGAGAAGAGGAAGGGCAAAAGTGGTATTGTCAGACTCAAGGGTGAAAGGGAGGAATATGTAGAAGCTGATAAGGATAAAGCGGAATTGCTTAACAAATATTTCTGTTCTGCATTTACAGATGAAGAACCAGGAGCAGGACCTCATAAAACACCCACAAACAGGAACAGAAGCAAGGGGCATCTTGAACAATTTTCAGAAGACTGTGTTTGTGAGAAAATAGCTAAACTTAAAGTAGACAAAGTGATGGGACCAGATGGGATACACCCTAGAATACTGAGGGAACTTGGGGATGTTCTAGCAGCTCCACTGACTGACCTTTTCAATGCCTCATTGGAGTCGGGAGTGGTGCCAAAGGACTGGAGAGAGGCTCATGTGGTGCCTTTACACAAAAGCGGAAGTAAGGATGTGGTTGAAAACTAAAGGCCGGTTAGTTTAACTTCAGTGGTGAGTAAATTATTGGAAACGCTGTTGAAAGAGAAAATAGTGAGGTTTCTGGAGTCCAGCAGATTACAGGATCCGAGGCAGCATGGATTTACCAGAGACAGCTCTTGTCAGACAAATCTGATTGATTTCTTTGACTGGGTGACCAGGGAGTTGGACCAAGGGAGAGCCCTAGATGTGGTGTATTTAGATTTCAGTAAAGCCATTGACACCATTCCTCTCAGGTGACTTATAAACAAACTGAGCACCCTAGGGATGGACCCTAAAGTTACTGCTTGGGTTATAAATTGGTTGAGTGGGAGGCGACAAAGAGTACAGGTAAATGGAGCTCACTCTGAGGAGAAGGAAGTTACCAGTGGTGTGCCCCAGGGATCTGTCCTTGGTGAAATTATTATTTTTTTTCAAATTTTTATTTCAATTTTTAATAACAAAAGAGACCATGTCAACATGTTTACAAGACAGTATTGAACACAAGCACTGGCAACAAAATACAATTACAAACACAACCCCCCCCCCCAGCCCACCTCACCCTCCCAGGTTCTCTGAGGAACAGCGATACCTCCGCAAATGCAGAAGTCCAGCAATTCGGCCGCCAGCCAGACATACCCGGCCACCTCAGGTCCCACACTGCACCCCCTTCCCGCTAAATAGAGGAGCGGGCACAGTACTGGACCAGGGGTGCCCATCTATCAACATTCAAATCCACTCCACTCGGGTGGTGCAGCTTGCCATATAGTCTCTCTAACTTGGAATAATAGCAAACTGCATTCCACCAGCCATCCAAGCTGAGTGCCTGGAAGTGTTTCCACTTTGTCAATATGAGCTTTAACGCAGCAGCTACCATAAAGTTCAACAGAAAAGCATTCTCCTTAGGGATATCCAAGCATGGTTCTAAAGACCGTAACATGACCATGCTCAAGGAAATAGTAGTAGAAATACCCCAAATTCCCTGGATTCTACCCCATATATCCTTCCAAAATCTTTGAAGCAGAGGGCATTCAAAAAACATATGTGCATAGGTGCCTATCTCCTTTTGACAGGACCAGCATCGATCAGACGACATTTTATCCCATTTAGACATTTTTACAGGTGTAATATAGGCCCTATGCAGAAAGAAGTACAATGATTGAGTAAGCGCCGCAGATCTCGAAGTCCTAGTTATAGGACCCCACAGCAACTTCCAAACTATTGGGCGGTAGCGGAACAATCGAATCGTACTCCCAGGCCCCAGATAAGCCCTTTAAATCATGAGGGGCATAGTCCCTGATTAACCTATATATAGCAAACATAGCACCCTTCTGCCCAATCGAAGTCTGGAGGAAACTAAGAGAGCCCGCCTCCTCAGTCAGGTCCGCCGCCCTAATCCCACTTGCAGCCATACTATGTCTGAGTTGCGGTAGGGAGAATTCCACCCGTAAGGAGGCAAATTCCTTCCACCCATTTTCACCAGCCAGGTTCCCCAATGTCCATATGTCGGATTTCTGCCACTTATGCCAAGCAAATTTTTGACCCTTAATTTTGAGCATTGGGTTCCACCACAGCGGAGATCGCCTTGAAGAGAGGCCACCTTTGCCCGTTAAGTGCACCAATTTTAGATATGCATCCTGAGTAGCCAAGATAATTCCCCCTACTGCAGACTCCGCCGGGAACCTCATGCCTAGCAAGTGCTGCAAGGGATAGGGGGCAGAGACCCGCTCCTCCACCTCGAGCCAGGTCTGTCTTTGTCCAGTGCCCCCGGTATCTAACCACAACGCTCCTTGCTTTAGGAGAAGGGCTTGATGATACCACTGAAAATCTGGAAATTGGACTCCCCCCATTTCTTTAGAAGCTTTGAGCTTCCTAGTAGCTATTCTTGGTCGTTTTCCATTCCAGAGGAAACTTATTAACAATCTTTCAATATCCCCAAATATGCCTTTCGGAAAGGCAAAGGGACGCATACTTAAGACATAATTTATTTTTGGGGCGAGAGACATCTTGATTGTTTCGAGCCTGCCCCACCAAGATAAGTGAAGGGGCGACCAGGTATATGTCATCTTGCAGATCATATGTATTAAACTAGCAACATTTGCTTTAATTGTCTCCTCCCGCGATGAGCTATACTGAACACCCAGATACTTGATTTTGTCTGCCTCCCACCGAAAGGGGAAATCAGCCATGAGATTAGCGTTTGGAATCCCATTTAGAGGAAATGCTACTGATTTAGTCCAGTTAATTTTATATCCGGAAATGGAGGAATACAAATCAATTAAAGTTAGGATCGTCGGCACCTCCTGTGGTTGAGTGAATAGGAGAAGATCGCCAGCATAGGCTGCAAGCTTAACTTGTAAATCGCCTATCCTGACACCTGCTAAGTCTGACTGTTGCCTAATAGCAATATCCAAGGGCTCTAAGGCTAGATTGAATAGGAGAGGGGACAAAGGGCAACCCTGTCGCGTTCCCCTGTGGAGAGAAAAGGAGCGTGACAAGGACCCATTGGCGAAAATGCGAGCACTGGTATTAGAATATAGCACTTTTACCCTACTAATGAACTCATCTCCTAAGCCAAACCATTGGAGAGCTGAAAATAGAAAGGTCCACTCAAGTCTGTCAAAAGCCTTCTCAGCGTCAAGAGAGAGGCCAACATAAGGGGTGCGGCTCACAGAAGCCCTTTCCAATAAGTTACATAACAATCGGGCGTTATCAGTAGTTGCTCTCCCTGGAACAAAGCCACATTGATCTGGATGTATCAAGTCTCCAACAACCTGGGCAAGCCGTTTCGCTAGGATGCTCGCGTAAATCTTGTAGTCTATGTTCAATAAAGATATTGGCCTGTAATTTGACACAAATCTGGGGTCCCTACCTGGCTTCTCCAGGACTACAATCGTAGCTTCTGCAAAATTGCCAGTACATCCTTGCCCTTTCACCAATTCTTCATAATATACTAATAAGTGCGGCAACAGCTCCTCGCAAAACACCTTGTAAAACTCAGCAGGGATTCCATCAGGGCCTGCGGCTTTGCACCCGGCCAAAGAACTGATGGCCACTCACAGTTCCTCTCTGGATATTGGCCTGCCAAGACTTTTGGATTGCTGCAATGTCATTTTGGGGTGGGTCAAACTCTCCATAAATTCTGAGAAAGCCCCTGGAGCTGCACTTAAATCAGACGAATACAGCTTACCATAATAATTAGAAAATTCTTCCAAGATTTGCGCATTGTTAGTCTGGCTCACTCAGGGCCGGATTTACCTTGAGTGAGGCCCTACGCCAACAAAAATTGTGGGCCCCCAGCAGGGGCGGCCCAAGGGGGGTGCGGACCTCATTTGCATAAGGGGCCTCATTTGCATAAATATTTGCATAATGTTACCATATACTAACTTTTAGTAAACGTGCCTCTTAATGAGTGTATGGATAAAGAAAGACTAAAAGATTTCTACATTACTATAATCCAGTGCTAACTGCCAGACACATTAGGAACTACTACAAACACTGCCCATAGTAAACCCGCCGTATCCTAACAGCACTACCAGGACTCACAAAGCACCATACTCTACCAATCAAAAGGCAACACTGCAAATATTAAACCAATACATTTCAGAGAACAACAATACATGACCTACTGGGGAAAGAGAACAAGTGGCAATGTCAAACAGGAATTATATAAACAGAACACCTCAGCTCAGTTACACATGCAGAACATAGACCATCACCAAACAAGTAATCACAATTTAGAAATAGGAAGACAATAATTAAACTGGGAATCCCAAAAGCCAAACTTGGAATGTACAACACTGTAGAAATAAAACTATACATTAATTTGCTCTTGTACTAAACAAAGCGCAGACGTTAATGATGCACATTTACCAGAGCTGACATATTCCAATTAATAAATTCAAATAAAGAGATATTTTTCTACCTTTTGTGCATTTTTTTCAGCTGCAATTGCTCCAGCCACTTTCTTCTGGTTTCTTCGTGTCTTCTGCTAACTCTCCATCGTCTGCTGTCCATTTGTCCTTTCTTCTCTCTTCTAGATTTTTTTCCATTCTCTCTCTACATCTGCTTTAACATACTAATCTTTCTCCTTTTGCTCTTTCCTCATTCCTATTTCATCCACTCAAATTTTACCCCTCCATCCTCAATCCCCACTTACTCTCCCAATACCCGGCCAATTGTAGATTTTTTATCCCTCCCACACAAAATATTTTTCCCTTCTCCATTTTACTCTTCCAGCCCCATCCCATTCTAATCCTCCCCCAACATCAGCTCCCTTCTAGTTCCAGCCTCACCCAGCATCCATTCCCTTCTAGTCCCTGCATCAGCCCATTTCCAGTCCTAGCCATCCATCAGCCCATTTCCAGTCCTAGCAACCCCCCAACCCAATACCAGTGCTAGCCCCCCCATCACCCCACTTACAGTCCTTAACCCCCCATCACCCCATTTTCAGTCCTTAACCCCCATCACCCCATTTTCAGTTTAAGCCCCCCCTATAACCCATTACCAGTCCTAACCCCCCATCAGCCCACTTCCAGTCCTAACCCCATCAACCCATTTCCAGTCAGCCCCCCATAGCCCATTGCCAGTCCTACCCCCCCATCAGCCCACAGCCCATTACCAGTCCTAACCCCATCATCCCACCTCCAGTTTTAACCCCCCAGCCCATTTCCAGTCCTAGCCCCCCATAGCCCATTACCAGACAACCCCCATCAGCCCACAGCCCATTACCAGTCTTAACCCCCCCCAAAGCCCATTACCAGTACTAACCCCCCCCCAACAGCCCATTACCAGTCCTAACCCCATCAGCCCACCTCCAGTCTTAACCCCCCAGCCCATTTCCCGTCCTAGCCCCCCCCCCATAGCCCATTACCAGACAGCCCCCATCAGCCCACAGCCCATTACCAGTCTTAACCCCCCCCAAAGCCCATTGCCAGTTCTAAGCCCCCCCAACAGCCCACAGTCCATTACCAGTCCTAACCCCATCAGCCCACCTCTAGCCTTAACCCCCCCCAGCCCAGCCCAGCCCAGCCCATTTCCAGCCCCAGCCCCCCAATAGCCCATTACCAGCCCTACCCCCCAGTCCATTTCCAGCCCCAACCCCCCCATAGCCCATTACCAGTCCTACCCCCCCCATAGCCCATTACCAGTCCTACCCACCCCCCCCCATAGCCCATTACCAGTCCTACCCCCCCCAGCCCATTACCAGTCCTACCCCCCCCATTACCAGTCCTACCCCCCCCATAGCCCATTACCAGTCCTACCCCCCCAGCCCATTACCAGTCCTACCCCCCCCCATAGCCCATTACCAGTCCTACCCCCCCCATAGCCCATTACCAGTCCTACCCCCCCCCCATAGCCCATTACCAGTCCTACCCCCCCCCCCGGCCTAAAGTAAAATTTAATTTTAAAAAAAAAACCTGGTGGCTGCCGCCACGGGGCCCCCCTCTGCTGCCGCGGGGGCCCCGTCTACAAGCTGGTCGGGTCCGGTCCGGTCCGGTCCGGTCCGGTCGGGTCGGGTCGGGTCTCTCTCCCTCCCTCGCTGCAGGCTGCAGGCTGCGAGAGACGCGAAGGGAGAGCGTCTCCTCGCGTCTGTGTTAAGCCCGCAGGGGCTGATGGGAAATCCCATCAGCCCTCTGCGGGCTTAACACAGACGCGAGGAGACGCTCTATCTTCGCGTCTCTCGCAGCCTGCAGCGAGGGAAGGAGGGAGAGAGACCCGAACGGACCCGACCCGACCCGCTTGTAGACGGGGCCCCCGCGGCAGCAGAGGGGGCCCCGCGGCGGCAGCCACCAGGTTTTTTTTTAAAATTGAGTTTAAAAAAAAAAACTGGTTCTTTTTTTGTGGGCCCCTGCCGGCTGTGGGCCCTACGCCATGGCGTACATGGCGTATACGTAAATCCGGCCCTGGGCTCACTGAATTATCATCCATGATAGAGGCGATTTTCTTTTTATCCTGTTGCCCTCTCAAGGTATTGGCCAAGGATCTGCTGGCTCTATTTTGCTCTATGTGAAATCTAGCTGCTTGGTTAAGTAACACTTGGTCAACCTCAGAAGTTAGTATTTCATTATATTGGAATCTTAAGCGTTGTAGTCTATATAGTATACATGAATCTGGTTGCTTACACCATAATCTTTACCCTGCTTTAATTTGGCTATCTAAAGCTGAAAGTTGCGCCTTTTTCTTTTTGTTTTCTCTAATCGAGTAGCTAGTGATTGTGGCACGGATATGGGCCTTAAAGGCCTCCCACCAAGCCCAGCTGGCAGAATCCCCCAATTTATTAATATCAAAATACATATTTATAGCATCCTTAATCTCCTTTTGGAAGAAGGGTTCTGCAAGCCATGCTCTGTTAAAAGACCAAGCCGGTTTAGTCCTCTCCATCTCAGGAATAGCTACTGTTAGTGTAATGGCTGCATGATCCGAAATAGTTATACTCTCTATACCCGCTACGCAATCCTCAGTGATAACAGACTTAGGGGCATGTTTACTAAAAACCGCACAATTGCGTGCCGCACAATAGCACAATAAAAGCAGCACTTAAGTGCTCTTAAGTGCCCCGCACACGTGCGATGAACCCCCGCGAAGGTGCGCGTCACACTAACGGGCCCCGCACAAGTACGGGCCCGCAAATGTCCGATAGAGGCGTGGAAAGGCTAACGGAGGGCGGAGGAAGGCTACCGAGGGGCGGAGAGACGGGGTTAATGGGCGGGGAAGGGGAGGGGAGAGGCTCCCTGCACATTATCGGGGCCGAATTTCAAAGCAAAAATACCGCGAGTGAGGGCATTTAAAGGGAAGAGAAACCATTTCCGTCAGCAATGTACAGCAAAACCGGGGAAACCTACAAAACGTGAGCAGTGTGATACATGTGCACAGAACAAAAGTGCAAATAAAACCCAAAATGACCACCACGAAAATGTTTAAAAATTATAATTCAGCTGGGCAATAGTGCTAGCAATGGGCAAAAATAAAAAACACACCCAGGAAAGCTACAAAAAAAAAAGAATTTTGGAAGGGTCTACGGAGCGGAGACCCTTCCAAAAATCATTTCCTTTCTGTGGAGCTTTCCTGGGTGTGTCTTTTTATGTGTGCCCATTAATATCACTGTTGGTCAGCTTGGTTATATTTTTCCCCCGTTTTCCGTGGTCATTTGCGGGTTTTATTTGCACTTTTGTCGCCAGACACGGTGAATGAGCCCACAGTAAAAATGTGCAGAGCAGGGCTCCCTACTCTTTTGGTCAGGTTTCCTATCTCCAGGGACTGCACTGTCTCTATGGCCACAGTGTGGTGCAGCGGACAGAACCAGTACCTATAGGACCAGAGAGTCACAGGTTCAAATCCCAGCTGTGGCACCTACCAGCCCAGTCCCCACATTTTACCCACCACTAAACAGAGATAGTAACGACACCCCTATATTGCAGAGTACAGAAGCATGGTGCAAACACCCATATTTTACCCTACACCGCTCACACACCATGACAATGGGCATTACCTACAGCCAAGTCCCCCAAATGCAGTCCGGGAGTGCCACAACTCAATCAGGCCATATGCTTTTACCAAGATAAGGACATGCCAGCATGTTGGCGTAAGGGGACAGGTGGTGGGGGGCAGTGGCTGCTAGCCACCGAAGACAGTGGCCTATCCATGTGCAGGCTGGCACTGTCCACTGCAACAGACAGGCCCTGTCGGATGTACAGTCATGGGCGTCCCACGGAGTCCAGTCAATCTGTGGCAACACGGTGGTGCAGTGCACACAGACAGTGTGTGCAACAACAGAAGGTCATAGGTTCAAAGCCCAGCTGGGGCTACTGCCAATCCTGTCCACATATTTCTAACACAACTAAACCATGATAATACAGACAAACCAGGATTGCTGGGGACATACACATTGGTATTATACCTATCTTTTTGCACACCGATCACAGACACCATGAACAGGGGCATTACCTAGAGCAGAGTCTCCCAAATGCAGTCCTGGAGGACCACACACCATTCAGGCACCTTGCTGCCGCTAATACAAATGCCTGTGCTGCATATCTATGCACCACCCCCATGGCATGTAGATGTAGCTCATGCATACTCATGAGAGACAGCAGGGAAACCCGAACAGTGGTAGGCACACCAGGACTGGAGTTGGGAAACTCTGCCGTAAAGCAACATCCAACAGAGGCGAACATACCCACACCCCCAGGCCCCATTGGCCAATGCCTCCTGGAGAGGCAGGACATTGGGCCCTGCGTGCATCTCCCAATACTAGCACCTGCATACCTTAGCAATGCCACCCTACACCTGGGTATGCGGTGGACAGCTCTCAAACGTTTGCTATGTGTACTGGCAGGTAGGCTGTCCTACTTAAAGCACATTTGGCTCTTTGATCTCCAACATAAAAATCTGTCTGATGTCTGCGGTGCGTGCTTCAGATCTGGTCTCTGACAGTGTTTACCACCCTGGGGAGTGACCCCCAACAGTACTGCGTAGCATATCCATGCCTGTACTGTGCCCAGGACTGGTGTGGTGGACAAGGCTGATAAACCCCTCTATAGTGGCACAATGCTGGCATACGTGTGGGAGTGTGTGTCTGTCTATACCTGGGGTCACCAACCTCCAGAGGGCTGCGGGCCGCACAGCCGACTACCGGGAGCCTCGCGGGCCGCACCCCCCTTCTCCCCGCCCCCGCGAAAAAAAACAACAAACGCAAAATTATGAAAACAATAGCTGATCACCTTTATTGAATTTAATGAGATGGCTGATGATTCATGCTAGCAGACAAACGCTTAAAGTCCGGCTTCACAGATGACACTGACAGGAGAAGGGACGCTTGCAGGTGGTCGTCGGTGAGCTGCAAGCGCGTGGATACAATGGCGGGAATCCTTGGCGGGCCGCACGTAATGTTAACCGGGGTAGAGCCTCGCGGGCCGCACGAAGAGACCTCGTGGGCCGCATGCGGCCCGCGGGCCGCAGGTTGGTGACCCCTGGTCTATACAGTGTATGTTGGCTGCAAACACCTTCCACAGCCCACACAGCCAGCACTGTTGCCAGTATTGGCCTGACAATGTGCATAATGAGCAGCAAAGTACCATGGGTATAGCTCAGACAGGGTGTGCTGGCCAGGATGCATCTGCACAGGGCATAGGGCACTGGCAGGGACATTGTAGTGGCCGGACACCACCTACACAGACAGGGTGACCTCTGTATGTGCTGCTGGGTGTACACTCCACCCTGACTGTGCAGTGACGCCAGCATGGCTAGGCACCCCCATAGTGCTATATGGTATTTCTCTCATGTGATATGTATGGGTTTCCTTGTGGGGCCTAGTCACTGATTTATCTGCTTGTGTGCGCTGCCATCCCAGTTCTGGGTGCATGCATTTCCACCAAGACTAACTAGCAGACTGTTCTCAGCTGGTATGTGTCTTGATGGAGCGCCTTGCAGGGTGCAGCGGCTGAAGGCCTGCTGCAGGAGAATATCAGATAGTGGTGGGGTGCAGCTTAGCATATCCTGGCCTAATGTCTGTCTGATATTGTGTTGTGGATGTGTATAGGGCTGCTTTGGATGCTCTGTAGGGTGTCTGTTCACCAGCAGGACAGGGGTTGATGGTCCACTCTACTGCCACCATTGCAGTGTGGTAGAATGTGGATCTGTTGATAGGGGACCCTGTTTTTCACCTGCAGCCTGGGGGGGGGGGGGAAATGGTGGTACATAGCCCACCTAGGGGTCCATAAGGGGTTCCACTGACTGACGCAGACAGAGTAATCCAGGGTGTTTCTGCAGGAACTACCTATCTCTCAGATTACTACTGCTTTGGAGCTCTGGCATGGCCTCTGTCAGCCATGGCAGGTGTTGTGGACCTGGTCCTGGGCGCATCACTGCACCCTCAGGGTGAGCACTGTACCCGCACGATGTGACGGTGTGTAGCTACTCTGTGCCAGTAACACACCCGGTCAGTACCCCCCTACCAGGCCGAGGTGCTGTGTGGGTGCACACGGACACTTCCCCCTACCAGGTCGGGGAGCTGTTGGGGTGGATTCCCCATCTTGTGTTCATCTGTGGTCAGCTGCTTTGCATGTGCAGTGCATCATGGGTACTGGTGGCCTAACCCTATCCTGGTTCCCACAGAAGACTGTCTGTGTGGTGACGTGACGGCTCTCTGCAGCCAGCCAGGGGCTTGTTGGCAGCTGTAGCCTAATGGTTATGTCACTGCCTGTGAAGCCAGCGGTCATGGGTTTAAACCCACAGTGGGGTTATTTTAGAGGGTTGTCCAATGTTTTTTTTAACTGTCATGTACATATGTTGTTGCCAGCAAAAACACCCTCAGCGTACTGTACCCATAAGGTGCCTCTGAGGGTGCTTTATAGGGCGCCCTATAGGGCACCGTATGGTTGCCGTCCATATAAGGTGCACTATACATTACCCTGTACCGCAACATATATGGGGCCCTATAGGGGACATTCTAGGGTGCCTTGCCGGACAGTGAACGTTAACATGTGCCTCATGGGCCGCCTTATGTTAACATGCTTTGTGAGTGCGTTTGCTAGTAGTGTTAACAGAGATAAAAAAATTAACCTGCCCCCTACAGCACTCATCCCCATAATACATAATGCCTCTGTGAGCCTTCTTCATTGAGCACCTTGGGGGATTGAACCCATGGCCCCTGCACCATTGGTTAGTGTCGTAACCATTGTGCTGTGGCTCTGTTCCTGTGCTTACACATCGGCGCGCCGCCTTCTGCTGCACAAAATTAGGCTCCCTCCTAAAACAATCCTCCCCATAATAGGTACTGCCTGAGCCAGCCTTGTTCATTGCACCCAGTGGGGGTTCAAACCCATAGCCCCTACACCATTGCTCAGTGTCTTCACCGTTGTACTACGGCTCTGTTTGTTTGTGTGCCCAGCAGCGCGACACTTAGCCTTCCCACGCGCTAATACGGACCCCACACAGTTGCACGACTTGCACAAGTACGGTCGCTTTCTCCCGTTTTTTTTTCTTTTTTCTGCCTGAACCGCCCACTCCTTATATGGCACAGGCACACTAACGGGGCCCCGCACAATTTCGGAGTTTAGTAAACATGCCCCTTAGAGATTAGAAAATAGTCAATACGGGAGAAAGATTTATGCGAGGAGGAAAAAAAGGTATATTCTTTATCTGCAGGATGAAGCACCCTCCATATATCAACCAGGCCGTTGGCCTCTATCAGAGCCGTCACTGCTAAGCCAGCTCGAGAGGACCTCTCAATTCTCCCAGGGTTACGATCAATGAGCGGATCTCTTACCATATTAAAATCTCCGCCTAAAATGATGGGAATCTGCTTCTCAGCTTGAATCCTGCCCGATATAGAACGAAAGAAAACCGGATCATCACAATTAGGGCCATAAATATTTAAAATAAGGAGTGACCTTCCCCCAACCTGTATTAGGGACTTGACCCACCTACCAGAAGCATCATTGTTAATACTTTCAACCGTGGCCCCCAGCGCCTTCCTAATTAAGGTCACCACCCCATTTCTCTTATGGACCGCTGGGGAGGAACCAATTACCATATACTGTTTATTTTCCAATTTGCTCGTCTCCTGCTCAATGAGGTGCGTTTCTTGCAACAGGATAATAGCTTGATTTCTCCCACAATAAACTAATATTTTCTTTCTTTTGGCTGGGGACTTAATGCCCTTGACATTTAAAGATAAAAGTTTTAACCCATTAGCCATTGTATCCTATACATATTACCACCCTCAACACATGATACATAGGCGGCCCAACCCCCAGACCACATTATAAAACCACCATCCGCCATCCCCAGAGAACCTTCAACAAAACCCCTTAACAACAAAAAAAACCCAAGGATATGGGTGAGGCAGCGTGACCATTCATACATGGCGCAGCCGGGACCCAACATGACGAAGGCTGAAAGCCAACAGAAACATATAAACAAATACAAAATCATCTCAAGCAGGCAAGGATTGGAAAACACACAGTCTTAGGACCCACATGAAGTAGAGTCCCCTTGCCAGTTCCAGAAGCAGACCCGGCGGTATGACAGAAATGTTCACTGCAGGAACACATACCGCGAGGCCATCTCCACAAATCCTTCAATGGGCAGATGCCGATCCACTGCAGCAAGAGTGGCCGTCCAGCAGAGCAAACCCAGAACAAACACTGACATATAAGACTAGGAAAAGATTAGCTTTGATGCATCATTAAGGCCTCTTGCTCCTCGATGAACCGTTTAAGGACTGCTGGGTCTTCAAATGTCCTGGTTGAGTTGTTCAAAGTAACTTTGAATCTCGCCGGGTTGAAGAGACCATACTTGGCCTGGAGATGCTGGAGTCTCGGTCTGAGCGCAAGAAATTGCTTTCTCTTTTCCACCGTGGGCTTACTATAATCCGGGTAAAAGTTAACTTTCTGACCCCCAAACTGGAGGGATTGAGACGCTTTGGCCGCGGCCAGAAGTTGTACTGCCTGTTGATGCCTCAATACACAGAAAATCATCAGACGCGGCCTTTGGCTGTGTAGATTAGGCGCTGACGGTATCCGATGCACCCGCTCAATCTCTAATGGCCGAGAGAGTTCAACTTTCAGCAGCGTTGGCAGCAGGGTCTCCAGGAACCGAATAGGGTCACCTCCCTAAAGCTCCTTCCTTAAGCCCGACTATGCGAATGTTATTGCGCCTGGCTCTGTTGTTCATATCCTCTATACTCCTTTCTAGATGTTCCACCTTCTGCATCATCTTTGCTTGCTGCTTGGCCCGTTCTTCACATCTAGCCATCGACGCTTCCGCTGTTTCCATTCGGAAAGTTAAAGTTTGCATCTGGGACCGCAAGTCTCTCAAATCTGCTTGCATCGCTTGCAGCGACTCTCCATTAGAGTCCACTCGAGCCCAAATTGCCCGAATTTCTCGCAGCATCTCCTGCAGGCCCTCTGCCGCTTCTTGATGTGGCGCCATTTTTTGAGGAGAGAGTGGATCAGTCTTAGATCTCTTAGAGCCTGACGCCGCGGGATTAACAAACTCCAACCGGGTCTGCTTGCTGCCGGCCATCCCAGCTAACTATAGCTCAGCTTAGTCAGTACAAAAGGAGCAAATTCCTGCAGAGATGACCAGGATTAAGGGACAGGGTCCTCGGGAGATAAATCTTACGCGGCCATGTTGGAGTCTCGCTGGCTCCGCCTCTCCAGGTGAAATTATTTTTAACATCTTTGTTAGTGATATAGCGGAAGGGCTGTCAGGTAAGGTTTGCCTCTTTGCGGATGATGCCAAAATCTTCAATAGAGTAGACACCCAGAAAGGTGTAGATAACATGAGGAGGGATCTAGCTAAGCTTGAAGAATGGTCTAGAATTTGGCAGCTGGGATTTAATGTTAAAAAATGCAAGGACATGTATTTGGGCTGCAGCAATCCAAGGGAGCAATATAGTATAGGGGGTGAAGTACTTTTGTCCACTAAAGAAGAGCAGGACCTAGGCATGGTTGTGTCTGATGATCTTAAAGTAGCTCAACAGGTAGAAAAGGTGACAGCAAAAGCTAGAAGGATGCTTAGGTGCATACGGAGAGGAATGGCTAGAAGAAAAAAGGAGGTAATAGTGCCTCTCTATAAGTTTTTGGTGCGACCTCATTTGGAGTATTGTGTGCAATTCTGGAGATCGCACCTTCAAAAGGATATAAACAGGATGGAGTCAGTACAGAGGGTGGCTACTAAAATGGTTAGTGGTCTTCATTATAAAGCATATGAGGTCAGACTTAAGGATCTTAATATGTACACCTTAGAGGAAAGGCGGGATAGAGGTGATATGATTGAGACATTTAAATACCTCCGTGGCATAAATGCACAGGGGGAGAGCCTCTTTCGATTGAAAAGAAGTTCTGCTATGAGGGGACATGGCATGAGGGTGAAGGGAGATAGATTCAGGAGTGATATGCAGAAATATTTCTTTATGGAAAGAGTGTTGGATCCATGGAATAGTCTCCCAGTGGAGGTGGTAGAGATGAGGACAGTAACTGAATTAAAAAAAGCATGCGACAAACACAGAGGATCTCTAAAGGAAAAAAGGGGACTGTTGTAGTTGTTGATATGGAAGGACAGACTAGATAGGCCATGTGATCTTTTTCCATCATCATTTTTCTATGTTTCTATGAATATTTGCAATTATTTCTCAAGATGTTGTACACAACGTACACAAGATATTGCAAGGGTGCCAATAATGTTGACCACAACTGTATATATACACACACACATATATATATGTATATATATGTGGAGCCCCATTCCAAGCAGGAGACATCCAGGCCATTGGCCTGTCTAAAGACGGAATGGGCTAAATGTGTACCCAATTCTGCACCTGCGGGAGTTAGACGTTCCCATGGGTGCAGAATCGGGCACATAGACGGGCCGGCCGTGCCCCGATTCCACAGTGCGGGACATCGACTGACCTCCTATTTTCCTTTTGGAGTAGCCATGCCATGATGTCCCATTGCCATGGCACTGGGATGCCCAGGAGGAAAACAGGCACCCCGCCACTGGTGCTGCCCTTCTTTCCCTGCCACCTGGCCCTCTGCAGGGGCAGCCACACCGGGATCAGGTGGTTTTGGTCATTCTACAGGTGCTCCTCCATTGTTGCAGGTCCGCCCGGGCCAATTCCTTCCAGCAATGAGACTTATTCTTCCTCTGAGTTGGAATAAGTCCCACATACGATCTTCTGCCCTCGGACATGCATGGCCGTGACCAGAATCGGCCCTGTATGCAAGGGCTGTGCACCCCGCTCCCACTCTGTCCTGTCGCCGCCCCCTCCTGCCCCCATCCAGAGCTCCCCACACAGAGGTTTTGTACATGTAGGAAGCTTTGGATACAGAATAGCAAATAGCGGGGGTTGGACTCCAAGCCAGACGTCCATCCCCGTTATTCGCGTATCTGCATGTCCCCACATAGTTAATATCTATGTGTTCACGTGTGTATGTATATTTGTGGTTTCTGTCCATGAATTAAAAAACAAAGTATAAAAATCTTTTCACAACCTTCATCAGTGCAGCATGATTCAACCTACAGGATCATCCCCTTCCAGCCCATTCAGTTCAGTAGGTCACTTATCTCTGTACCTTTTCTAATTTTATGTCTTTTTTGAGATGGGGAGACCAGAATTACACACAATACTCAAGGTGCAGTTGCACCATGGAGTGATCCTGAGGCATTATATTCTTTGTATTACTCTCCAGTCCTTTCCTAATACTGTAATTTCTAACATTCTGTTGGTTTTTTTGGCCGCCGCTGCATATTGAGCAGAAGATTTCAACATACTTTGCATGATGACGCCTAGATCTTTGTCTTGAGTGATGACTCCAAATGTGGAACCTAGCGTCCCATAGCTATCATGTGGGTTAGTCTTCTCTACACGCATCACTTTGCATTGCTCACATGAAATTTCAACTGCCATTTCGATGCTCAGTCTCCCAGTCTCACAAGGCTCTCCTGCAACTTCTCACAATCCACATGTAATTTAACACTGTCATCTGCAAATATGATCAACCCACTCAATGTTCCCATTTCCAGGTCATTTATGAATATGTTAAAAAGCAGCAGACCCAGCACAGACCCCTGGGGTACTTCACTATTCTCCTGCCTCTATTAGGAAAATTGGCCATTTAGCCCTACTCTATTTTTTATCTTTTAACGACTTCCCCAGCTGCAATAGGATTCTGCCTCCCAGGGCCGGATTTACGTATACGCCATGTACGCCATGGCGTAGGGCCCACAGCCGGCAGGGGCCCACAAAAAAAGAACCAGTTTTTTTTTTTTAAACTCAATTTAAAAAAAAAACCTGGTGGCTGCCGCCGCAGGGCCCCCTCTGCTGCCGCGGGGGCCCCGTCTACAAGCGGGTCGGGTCGGGTCCGGTCGGGTCTCTCTCCCTCCCTCCCTCGCTGCAGGCTGCGAGAGACGCGAAGATAGAGCGTCTCCTCGCGTCTGTGTTAAGCCCGCAGAGGGCTGATGGGATTTCCCATCAGCCCCTGCGGGCTTAACACAGACGTGAGGAGACGCTCTCCCTTCGCGTCTCTCGCAGCCTGCAGCCTGCAGCGAGGGAGGGAGAGAGACCCGACCCGACCCGACCGGACCGGACCCGACCAGCTTGTAGACGGGGCCCCCGCGGCAGCAGAGGGGGCCCCGCGGCGGCAGCCACCAGGTTTTTTTTTTTAAATTAAATTTTACTTTAGGCCGGGGGGGTAGGACTGGTAATGGGCTATGGGGGGGGGTAGGACGGGGAATGGGCTATGGGGGGGGGGTGGGACTGGTAATGGGCTATGTGGGGGTAGGACTGGTAATTGGCTATGGGGGGGGGTAGGACTGGTAATGGGCTATGGGGGGGGTAGGACTGGTAATGGGCTGGGGGGGTAGGACTGGTAATGGGCTATGGGGGGGGGTAGGACTGGTAATGGGCTGGGGGGGTAGGACTGGTAATGGGCTATGGGGGGGGTAGGACTGGTAATGGGGGGGGTAGGACTGGTAATGGGCTATGGGGGGGGGTAGGACTGGTAATGGGCTGGGGGGGTAGGACTGGTAATGGGCTATGGGGGGGGTAGGACTGGTAATGGGCGTGGGGGGGGGAGGACTGGGAATGGGCAATGGGGGGGGGTAGGACTGGTAATGGGCTATGGGGGGGCTGGGGCTGGAAATGGACTGGGGGGGGTAGGGCTGGTAATGGGCTATTGGGGGGCTGGGGCTGGAAATGGGCTGGGCTGGGCTGGGCTGGGGGGGGTTAAGGCTAGAGGTGGGCTGATGGGGTTAGGACTGGTAATGGACTGTGGGCTGTTGGGGGGGCTTAGTAATGGCAATTGGCTTTGGGGGGGTTAAGAATGGTAATGGGCTGTGGGCTGATGGGGGGTGTCTTGTAATGGGCTATGGGGGGGGGGCTAGGACTGGAAATGGGCTGGGGGGTTAAGACTGGAGGTGGGCTGATGGGGTTAGGACTGGTAATGGGCTGTTGGGGGGGGTTAGAACTGGTAATGGGCTTTGGGGGGGTTAAGACTGGTCATGGGCTGTGGGCTGATGGGGGTTGTCTGGTAATGGGCTATGGGGGGCTAGGACTGGAAATGGGCTGGGGGGTTAAAACTGGAGGTGGGATGATGGGGTTAGGACTGGTAATGGGCTGTGGGCTGATGGGGGGGGGTAGGACTGGCAATGGGCTATGGGGGGCTGACTGGAAATGGGTTGATGGGTTAGGACTGGAAGTGGGCTGATGGGGGGGTTAGGACTGGTAATGGGTTATAGGGGGGGCTTAAACTGAAAATGGGGTGATGGGGGGTTAAGGACTGAAAATGGGGTGATGGGGGGTTAAGGACTGTAAGTGGGGTGATGGGGGGGCTAGGACTGGTATTGGGTTGGGGGGTTGCTAGGACTGGAAATGGGCTGATGGATGGCTAGGACTGGAAATGGGCTGATGCAGGGACTAGAAGGGAATGGATGCTGGGTGAGGCTGGAACTAGAAGGGAGCTGATGTTGGGGGAGGATTAGAATGGGATGGGGCTGGAAGAGTAAAATGGAGAAGGGAAAAATATTTTGTGTGGGAGGGATAAAAAATCTACAATTGGCCGGGTATTGGGAGAGTAAGTGGGGATTGAGGATGGAGGGGTAAAATTTGAGTGGATGAAATAGGAATGAGGAAAGAGCAAAAGGAGAAAGATTAGTATGTTAAAGCAGATGTAGAGAGAGAATGGAAAAAAATCTAGAAGAGAGAAGAAAGGACAAATGGACAGCAGACGATGGAGAGTTAGCAGAAGACACGAAGAAACCAGAAGAAAGTGGCTGGAGCAATTGCAGCTGAAAAAAATGCACAAAAGGTAGAAAAATATCTCTTTATTTTGAATTTATTAATTGGAATATGTCAGCTCTGGTAAATGTGCATCATTAACGTCTGCGCTTTGTTTAGTACAAGAGCAAATTAATGTATAGTTTTATTTCTACAGTGTTGTACATTCCAAGTTTGGCTTTTGGGATTCCCAGTTTAATTATTGTCTTGCTGTTTCTAAATTGTGATTCCTTGTTTGGTGATGGTCTATGTTCTGCATGTGTAACTGAGCTGAGGTGTTCTGTTTATATAATTCCTATTTGACATTGCCACTTGTTCTCTTTCCCCAGTAGGTCATGTATTGTTGTTCTCTGAAATGTATTGGTTTAATATTTGCAGTGTTGCCTTTTGATTGGTAGAGTATGGTGCTTTGTGAGTCCTGGTAGTGCTGTTAGGATACGGCGGGTTTACTATGGGCAGTGTTTGTAGTAGTTCCTAATGTGTCTGGCAGTTGGCACTGGATTATAGTAATGTAGAAATCTTTTAGTCTTTCTTTATCCATACACTCATTAAGAGGCACGTTTACTAAAAGTTAGTATATGGTAACATTATGCAAATATTTATGCAAATGAGGCCCCTTATGCAAATGAGGTCCGCACCCCCCTTGGGCCGCCCCTGCTGGGGGCCCACAATTTTTGTTGGCGTAGGGCCTCACTCAAGGTAAATCCGGCCCTGCTGCCTCCTATGCTCGATTTCTTAATTTTCTCATGAGTATCTCATAAGGGACTTTGTCAATTGCTTTCTTAAAGTCCAAATACACGATGGAAGTTATTTTAGAAGCCTTATTTGTAATTTACAGGTGTAAATAAGATCACTTATACGTGTAAATGCCCATTTTAGAAAAGTGCTGCAACCTAAACGATACCCAAAGGGTCCAAAATCTACATATAAACAAAAATAGTCCCTTATACAAAATTACAATAAAAAAAACTCCCTCGAGGACACTCACAAAAAACAAATACTATTATGAGGAGAAAAAGACCTCAGTATTACATTGTATCCTGTCCCTCAATACAGCCCTAGGAAAAATCCTTTGCCACAGGGGACACAGACATCACTGGTCAGAAAAAACTCCTCATGAAATATTGATAATATTAAACATACATCTCATTCTCCTCTGTTATTTCCCACTGGCAATCTCTCATGAATTCTTTTTATTGATAAGTCAGCTGCACCTACAGATGTGGTAGGCGAAGGCCTATGATCCATGGTGTCTGAAATGAACAGACAGGCCTAACAAGCTTGACCTGTAAATGAAGCCTGTGGAGAGGCCCACAGGAATTGCACATCCCCCAATATGCTGCTATTGTACAAATAAAGCTTAGCAAAGAATAATCAGCTTAGCTGAGCAGAATTGAAACTCAGAAAAATATAGGAAAATAAGTTTAATTGCTACTGATAAGAAAGTACAGCTGCAAAGAATTTAATTAAAACTGCTGACAGAAAGGTTACAGTGCCCTGCTCCCCACATGTGCTAACTAGTTAAATGGCCTTGGAGGAGAAAAGTAACGAAGTTGGTGAACTGACCATTGTAATTGGGACTAGAAGGGGGTGAGCAGGTGCTAAGCCCAGTCAAAGGACATAATTGGATAGCCTTATCAATACTGGGACCAATAGAAGGTGTACGGGATTTTACCGGGACCAATGAAATGTTTTCCTATGTCTAGAATGGAGAAGAAGTCTATAAAAGTTGTTGTTTTACTAGAAACCATTGCTCAGCCATTTTGAATTTGATTCTGCTTGAGACTTGTGCACAAATAAATGATTTGGACCTTCTGAACAGACTCCTGGTATCATTGGTTTGTCTGTGCTCTGCTGCTACATATTTTTGGTGCGTTGGCCGGGAAGGTGTGGTATTAGAGGGTATATAGGGCAATATACCACGACTTTCCACCTCTACAGGTTTGGTCCTGCCGGGATCGCGCCCTTCCGACGGGGCTCGCTCCCTGGCGCCACCGGTCCCTTGCATCGGAGGGAGCTGGCCGGACCTCGGCGGGTGCTGGACCCGGCTGGAGCCAACACCTCGAACCCGAGTGAGGGGAGTCCGAGGTCCAACTCATGCGCTTGCTTGGGAACTTTGAGGACCGGATCCGGTGAGTAGAGTTTTGATTTGGTATGTCTAGACAGATAAGAAAGAGCAGTACTGCCACTTGAATCTTGCATCTTGAATTTCGAACTTGGAACTTGGAACTTGGTAAGAGAGCTTGATCACCTCTCAAAGACGGGCCGATTAACCCTGCATGAGTATTCGCAGGGCGAAACCCCCGTCTTCTTGTATTTTGGAATTTGAACAAGACTAGTCAGAATAGACAGGATTGGATTACATTCCTGGGATACGTTGCTAGCATGATTGTGTGAATGAAGTGTGAATGAGAGGTCTGGCAGCACGGACCAAGCGAAGGCGGACCCCTGAGTAACGCAGTTCCTGACCGGGCGACCGCGTTCAGGTCATAAAAAGGGGGAAGCGACTGTCGTCTTGTCTTGCTATTTGTTTTCCCTATATGTGTCTAGGGCCGTGAGGACCCCTTACCCACGGTCCGCCCTCCTTTTCCCTTTTGTCTGTTGTTGCGCACACACATCGAAATGGGAGGGGCGGGGTCTACTAGGAACACTCCATTAGAATGTATGATCGCACATTTTAAAGAAGGATATTCAGGAGACTATGGAATTAAAATGACTGCATCCCGATTACAGATTTTGTGTACTAGGGAGTGGCCCGATTTAGACCCCACCTGGCCCCAAGAGGGAACCCTTAATATAGGAATTATCCAGTCAGTTCATCAGAAAGTGCGAGTATCGCACCCCGATCAGTACCCCTATATAGATTCCTGGTTAAGTATTTGTGAAAGCCAGCCCCTTTGGGCAAAGCATTGTTACGAAGAACAGTGCAGAATAATGTTAGCACGGACAGATCATAGTCAGAAAATAGAACAGTCTAGAAAGAAAGGGAAAGGTGAGAAGTCCAGACAGAAACCCGTCCTGGCAGATCCTGATTCCCCAGAAGTGATCACTCGACAGCCCCAAGCCCAGCGCCCAGTAAGGGTAGCCCCGCGTCCTGCCCCAGAACCCCGGAGACAGCGGGAACAGGACCCAACCCCCGAGCCATCACCCGAAGAGCAGGTAGATGAGCTCCCTCTAAATGAAGAAGAAGATTCTACTGAGACCGAAGAGAAAGGTGAATCAGAGACAGAAACAGAACAGGAGGAAACTGAAATTTCCCAGAGCGATACTGACAGTGTAAAAGCGGTTGTCAGTGTTAGCTCGTCAGTAAAAAGTAAATCTAAAGCAAAGCACATAGAGAAAAAGACAACCCCTGACAGGAAAGTTACGAAAATATCCCTCAGATCCCAAAAGACATTTACTGCCAAGATGATGCCTTTACGGCAAGTCCCGGGAATGCCCGTAAGGAATGAGGAGAATGAGGTGGTGGCGGGACCCCTAAGTTATGTATATGTGCCCTTCTCTACCACTGATTTGTTAAACTGGAGGATGCATTACGCTTCCTATACTGATAAGCCCCAGGAGCTCACAGAACTATTGCATACCATTATGGAAACCCACCAACCTACATGGGCAGATTGCCGTCAGCTCCTGTCCACCTTATTTACTACTGAAGAGCGGACACGAATTAGAAAGGCAGCCATTGACTGGCTGGCAGATAACCCCGTAGCTCCCGGAGTAGGGGAAGATGCCAGAATAGATAATCGAGAAGCGGCCCAAAGAGAATTCCCAAATGAAGACCCCCGATGGGATCCGAATACAGAAAGAGGATCCAGAGCCCTAGCCCGTTTTCGCCAAGGCCTTATGCAAGGTCTGAAAAGGGGGGGCCAGAAAGCTATGAACCTTTCTAAAGTTACTGAAGTTATTCAAGGTATAGATGAGAGCCCAGCAGTGTTTTATGAGAGATTAACTGAAGCGTATAGAATGTATACCCCCTATGACCCAGATGCGCCAGGAAGTTTATGCATGGTGAATTCTGCTTTTGTAAATCAGTCACAACCAGACATAAGACGTAAGCTACAGAATTAGAAGGGTTTGCGGGCATGAATGCAACTCAGTTACTGGAAGTCGCTCATAAAGTATATGTGAATCGTGATAATGAAAGACAGAGAGAATGTGATCGAAAGATGAAGAAGAAAGCTGATTTTTTGGCTGCGGCCATAGTTGAACAGAAAAGGGAGATTTCCCTAGTCGACGGAGCAGAGGAAGAGGGAGGGGCCGAGGAGGAGGCCACCCCCAGCTAGGCGTGAACCAATGCGCCTACTGCAAGGAAGAAGGACATTGGAGAGATACATGCCCGCAACTCGAAGACGCCCACCAAGATGACGAAAATAATCATCAATGGAGAGAAAGAGGAAGAGGCCATCCCCGGAATCACGGAGGAGCCAATTGAGAACAATTCCAACGAGAAAGAGGAGAGGTCATTCAAGCATTGGCCGCAACAGCCAATGACGAGGGTGATGTGGATTAGGACAGACCGGGCTCCGAATTCGCTTTAGGTCTCCAGGAGCCTATGGTCGGAATACAAATAGGAGACCAAGTTATGAACTTTATGGTTGATACTGGAGCAGAACATTCAGTAGTAGACAAAAAGATTGCCCCATTTTCCGCAAGAGCAGTCACCATCGTGGGAGCAACTGGTGCCAAAGCTACAAAACCTTTTCTTCAAAACCGTATATGCAGTCTGGGAGGACAGCAGATAACTCATCAATTCCTCTATATGCCTGAATGTCCAGTGCCATTACTGGGACGAGATATGTTAGCCAAATTACAGGCCCAAATATCATTTTCTGAAAAAGGAGAGATGCAAATGACAGTAAATCCTCAAACTAAACCTGCAGGAATAATGCTGCTTACTGTACCCCGAGAAGAGGAATGGAGGTATTACAGTGACGAATCCACCCAGGATACCTATTTTGAGCAAACTTTAAAAAGCATTGATGCCCCGCCCGGATTATGGGCGGAAGGCAATCCCCCAGGCCTAGCCAAGCATATAGCTCCAATAATTGTGAATCTTAAACCGAGTGCTACACCAATACATGTCAAGCAATACCCGCTCCCAAGAGCAGCAATTGAAGGCATTCACCGCCACTTGTTAAGATTACTAGAGTATGGCCTACTAAAAGTATGTCAGTCCTCATGGAACACTCCACTCTTGCCAGTGAAGAAGCCTGGAACAGATGACTACCGTCCAGTGCAGGACCTGAGGAGAGTGAATGAAGCAGTTGAGACCATACATCCAGTTGTGCCAAACCCTTACACACTTTTAGGACTAATTCCTGCTGAAGCTACCCATTTTACTGTTTTGGACTTAAAAGATGCGTTCTTTTGCATAAGATTAGCCCCAATTAGTCAATTGTTGTTTGCCTTTGAATGGCAGGATCCTGTCTCTGGAAGATGGGGCCAACTTACTTGGACACGATTACCCCAAGGATTCAAGAATTCACCTACCATCTTCAGTGCTGCATTGAACCAAGACCTTTCCAGCTATCCAGTGGCCCCGGGGAAGAGAGTACTTCTCCAATATGTGGACGATCTGCTGATAGCTGCTGTATCAGAAAGTGAATGTATACAAGCCACCAAAGACCTCTTGCAGTTACTAGATGAAGCTGGATATAAAGTTTCCAGAGCCAAAGCACAGCTATGCCAAAAAGAAGTGAAATATTTAGGCTTTCGTCTGACTAAAGGAAGCCGCCAATTAGGAAGGGAGAGAAAAGAAGCTGTGTGCAGAATCCCAACCCCAACTACCAGGAAGCAAGTCAGAGCCTTTCTGGGAGCAGCAGGATTTTGCCGAATCTGGATTCCCAACTTTGCTCAAATTGCCAAACCATTGTATGAAGCTACAAAAGGAGAAGAAAAGTCGCCACTAGAGTGGGGACTTGAGCAGGATACAGCCTTCAAAACGTTAAAGGAAGAATTGATGTCATCACCAGCACTTGGACTACCAGATGTCCACAAGCCTTTCCATTTGTTTGTACATGAGACACAAGGGAATGCTTTGGGCATGTTGACTCAGAAATTAGGAAATTGGGAACGACCTGTAGCATACCTGTCGAAACAATTGGACACTGGCTAAAGGATGACCACCTTGTTTGAGAGCAGTTGCAGCTACAGCCCTGTTAGTAAGTGAAGCAGACAAGCTCACATTAGGACAGAATCTACGAGTCACTGTGCCACATGCAGTACTTGCTCTCATGGAACAGAAAGCAAATCATTGGCTCACCAATTCTCGAATGTTGAAATACCAGAGTATGCTATGTGAAAATCCACAGATACAATTAGAAGTGAGCCATGCCTTGAACCCAGCTACATTGTTACCTGTCAGTGAAGAATTGCCAGAGCATGATTGTATAGAAGTCATGGAAACTGTCTTTTCAAGTCGACCAGACCTAACAGATGTGCCCCTAGAGAATCCAGATCAAACCTACTTTGTGGATGGAAGCAGTCTCATCATCAATGGACGACGTTGTGCTGGGTATGCAGTAGTCACCCAGTATGAAGTAGTTGAATCATCAGCTTTAGCATCAGGCACATCAGCCCAGAAAGCAGAATTAATTGCACTTACCCGAGCATTAGTATTAGGAGCACAACTTGTGTTAAATGTATACACAGACTCTAAATATGCCTTCACCACTCTGCATGCTCATGGAGCTCTTTATAAAGAATGAGGGCTCATCATGTCAGGAGGAAAATCAATTAAATATGGCCCGGAGATATTGATGTTACTAGATGCAGTATGGGCTCCAACTCGTGTAGCTGTCATGCACTGCAGAGGACATCAAGCAGGCAAAGGAGATGTTGCCAAAGGAAATAGGCTCGCTGATGCCTCAGCAGGACAAGCAGCCATGACAGGACAAATTTCATCGCAAGCCATGCCAATGCAGCCAGCATTGTTTCCAGTACCCCTCAATCTATGGACACCCCGATATACCACCAAAGAATTGGAGTACTACTGTACTAAGGAAGAGGGAGTGCTGAAGGATGGGTGGATTGAGCTGCCACCAGTAGAGGGCAGTCAACCCCCAGGACGGATTGTAATTCCTGAATTATTGGGACCAGCCTTTGTCAAGGCTTTCCATCAAGCCACACATTATGGAAAAAGTGCTATGGAAAAAGCACTCAGACCACATTTTTGTATTACTATGCTGGCAGCCCTATCAGCCTCAGTAGCACGCCGGTGCTTAACTTGTGCCAAAAATAATGCCAAACAGGGTCCCACACCACCACCCCGAGTTCAGTCAGGAGGTGTAACCCCCATGCACCACCTGCAAATTGACTTTACTGAAATGCCAAAAGCAAATGGATACCGCTACTTGTTAGTATTAGTTTGTACCTTCTCTGGGTGGGTGGAAGCTTACCCCATCAGGACTGAAAAAGCTAGAGAAGTCACCAAAGTGTTGCTGAGAGAGATTATCCCTAGATTTGGAATTTCAGCTGTAATAGGGTCAGATAATGGGCCCTCATTCGTGTCTCAAATCACTCAACAGTTAGCAAAAGCCCTACAGATACAATGGAAGCTTCACACTGCATATAGACCTCAGAGTTCAGGGAAAGTTGAGCGAATGAACCGCACCTTGAAAGCCCAAATGTCTAAGCTTTGTCAGGAGACTCGCCTGAAGTGGCCCCAAGTACTCCCAATAGCTTTACTCAGAATACGCTCAGCTCCTGTGAAGTCAACAGGATTTTCCCCTTTTGAGGTTTTGTATGGTAAACCGCCACCAATAGTGCAGGGAATTAAGGGAAGTTTAACACAGATTGGTTCAGAAATAACCAGACAAGAACTTCTAGCTCTTAGTTTTGTTCTACAGACTCTTCATACGTGGATACAGGACCAGTTGCCTATCAACTTGACGGAGCCCCTGCATCCCTACCAGCCTGGAACCTCGGTGTGGATCAAAGATTGGAGAAAGACACCGTTGGAACCACTTTGGAAGGGGCCATATACCGTCATCCTGTCTACCCCAACTGCAGTAAAGGTAGCAGAGATCGATTCCTGGATCCACCACAGCAGAGTCAAGCCCGCAGCCGTTCCAGAACCCGAGCAGTGGACAGCAGAGCAGCATCCTGATGTACCTTTGCGACTCACCCTGAGACGGCAACCAGCAACCTAGATACTTTTGGGATCGCCCCAGCAACCACAGTGCCTTGCAGTAACCAAGTCTTTCGAAGAGGATTGCTGTATCCAATGCAGCAAGAGTTTGCTTAAATGAACCTCATGGGTATGTGATTTCACACACACTGCTTTGATATTATATTGATTGACAATATTTAGAGCCAACTAAAGTTGATAAGTTGGTTGACGCACGACGGACATTTTGAGGATCTTCAATCAACACTCAGCGCCCGTTGAATTGCTTCATTAGCAAACGGGACGAAGAAGAGGACGTCGAGGTCAAGATTTTCAAATTGAGGATTCAGAAGGACTCCAATCAACATGTATCTTTACTTTTACCTTGCCCTGGTTGCCTGCCTAGGAGGCTTTGAACTGACTTGTGCCTTGCCTCCATGTACAGCTTGCATTACTTCCACTCGGATTGGAATGAAAGTAACTCAGACTTTGCTATATCATTCTTACCATACTTGCACCGGTAAAGTGACTCGATGTATTTATAACACCACTGAACTGAATGTTTGTACCAAAGGTAAATCTAAAGTATGCTTTAATCCGCATCAGAACCCATCCTATTACACCTTGGAGATACGATGGAATGATGCAGATGGACCTTTGCTTAATGCCACACCTCCTCTCAAGGATCCCACAGAGGATGCCTTTTTGTATTTTGATGCTTGTGATGCCATAAATAGAGATAGTTGCTCTAAATGTGGTAATTGGGAAAAAACCTATTCACACAATGATAAATATATGTGTCCAGAAGGAACCACTGGATGGGGGGAGTGTACAGGGAAAAGGGTTCTAGCCACATATACAGTACAGCCCCAGAGGCTGATTACTTTTGCCCAAAGTGGACCTGTGTTTTTTACGCCACTTGGAAAACAGGTATGATAGAAAATACCAGAGACAATCGAATGGCTTCCTTAACCAAGCCATATGTTAAAGATATAGCCAAATGTAAAAAAGGTGCCTGTAATCCATTAGAACTTCTTATAGTGAATCCCAGTGCATGGAAGCAAGGGTATAAATTTGGCCTACGAATTGCAGGATCTGGATCAGATCCAGGAACCATAGTATATATAAGATTAAATACCCAAGCCCATAGATCATCCAGGTACCATATCCATAACACTTTCTATGAAACCATGCATGAGAATAAGTTTGATATTCCCCATCCCTCCCAGAATTTATTCTTAGAATTAGCTGGAGTAGTAGTATCCAGTCTCCATATCTCAGACTGTTACTTTTGAGGTGGGACACAAATGGGTGACCAGTGGCCATGGGAAGCCCAAGAGTTGAATTATTCCATGACTTACAACCATACTGAATTACATAAGACTACCAGCGAATGGGTATTAGCACACCCAATAGTTGGACGTCTCTGTTATGCCAGAACTGGACCACAATTCAGTCTACCGGTGGGACAGCTGGTCTGTCTCAGCCAAAAGTTCTATAATGACACCACCAAAAAGACGACCTGGTGGTCAGGGGCCAAAGAACCTGAACCCCCTAATCCATTAGCAAAATTCCCTGAGCTTGCTGATTTATGGACTAATCTTGCCAAACCTCATGCCTGGCAAGCCCCACCTGGCCTATATTGGATCTGCGGAACCCGAGCATATGCCAGACTCCCTATACACTGGGGAGGGGCGTGTGTCTTAGGGACCATCAGACCTTCTTTCTTTCTCTTACCCGCAGAACATGGAGAACAATTAGGATACCCAGTGTACACTACTCACCGAGACAAAAGAGCGCTAAGACAAAAGAGAGCACCCTTACAGATAGGCAAGTGGGAAAAGTGGAAGGGTGATGATTGACCACCAGAAAGAATCATTGATTACTATGGGCCTGCCACTTGGAATGATGATGGTATGTGGGGCTATCGAACCCCTGTATATATGATTAACCGTATTATTCGTTTACAAGCAGTAGTTGAATTAATAACCAATGAGACTAGCCAAGCACTCACACTTTTAGCCAGACAGAGCACACAGATGCGCACTGCTATATATCAGAATCGCTTAGCACTAGATTATCTATTAGCAGCTGAAGGAGGAGTATGTGGAAAATTGAATTTAACCAATTGTTGTTTGAAGATCGATGATAAAGGTCAAGTAGTTGAAGAAATTGCTGAAAATATTCGAAAACAAGCTTATGTGCCAGTACAGACTTGGCACGGATTGCATTTTCCTAACTGGTTTGCCTCTATTTTCTCATGGCTGGGAGGACTTAAAACTTTCCTGATACTAGTACTAATAATTGTTGCTGTATTTTTGCTATTACCATGTATAATTCCCTGTTGTATGCATTCTATCAACGCTGTTATTGAGAATACAGTTGAGCGGAAGACCGCAACTAAAATCATGGCCTTATGGCATCCTAGTCCTCCTGCATATAGTCGGGATCCTCCGACCATGGTATGATCCAATTGAATGATTTAACTCTCACACCTTATTAAGTAATAGGGTGAGATTAATCAAAGGGGGGAATGTGGTAGGCGAAGGCCTATGATCCATGGTGTCTGAAATGAACAGACAGGCCTAACAAGCTTGACCTGTAAATGAAGCCTGTGGAGAGGCCCATAGGAATTGCACATCCCCCAATATGCTGCTATTGTACAAATAAAGCTTAGCAAAGAATAATCAGCTTAGCTGAGCAGAATTGAAACTCAGAAAAATATAGGAAAATAAGTTTAATTGCTACTGATAAGAAAGTACAGCTGCAAAGAATTTAATTAAAACTGCTGACAGAAAGGTTACAGTGCCCTGCTCCCCACATGTGCTAACTAGCTAAATGGCCTTGGAGGAGAAAAGTAACGAAGTTGGTGAACTGACCATTGTAATTGGGACTAGAAGGGGGGTGAGCAGGTGCTAAGCCCAGTCAAAGGACATAATTGGATAGCCTTATCAATACCGGGACCAATAGAAGGTGTACGGGAGGTTACCGGGACCAATGAAATGTTTTCCTATGTCTAGAATGGAGAAGAAGTCTATAAAAGTTGTTGTTTTACTAGAAACCATTGCTCAGCCATTTTGAATTTGATTCTGCTTGAGACTTGTGCACAAATAAATGATTTGGACCTTCTGAACAGACTCCTGGTATCATTGGTTTTTTCTGCGCTCTGCTGCTACACAGAGGCAGAACATAGTCCCACATTATGCTGAAGTAAAGCCATCATCCAACCCATCTGTGACATCATCAGATCCTTCAATGTCAGTTACATGATATATGCAGACGATGTGCTATTATATATGCCAATATCATTGGATTGCCTAGACCTCACCCCTTTGACTAACTGCTTCGACACCATATCAGAGTGGCTCCTGTCACAAAACCTGCGAATACAACACAAAAAGACGGAAGTCCTTTTCATCTCGAGGAACACCAACTTCACCCCACCTAGCTGTGTTAAGGTAAAGGATGCCCAACTACAAGTGAAGCCTGCGATACGTTACCTTGGAGTAATGTTAGACCAAAACCTTGACATGAAGAACCATATAGCCAATACGGTCAAGGCAATCTACTTTAAAATCAGATCCCTCAGACACCTACGCACGCTACTCGAACCGGATGATTTCCGCACCATTTATCAAGCCCTTATACTTCCCCACTTCGACTTCTCAAACTCCATACTACAAGGACTCCCCGGTCCACCCTGAACCCCCTGCAGCTGGCTATGAACAGTGCAGCGCGGGTACTCTTTGCGGCATCCAGGAGAGACCACGTGACACCCCTTCTAAAACAGCTACACTGGCTCCCCATTCAAGCAAGAATCAGTTTCAAGACTTTACTGCTAACATTCAAAGCGGCTAAGGGGCTCACCTCTTCCTCTCTCTCTAACCTCATCCAACCACTTGCACCAAACAGGCCACGAAGAACAGCAGAATTGAACATGCTAGTTATCCCAAATGAAACCACAAGATGCACCAGATCAACAGCTAACAGAGCCTTCCGATTCTGCGCCCCAACTTTATGGAACACCTTACCAGCACAAATCAGAGCAATCCCCAATTTGAGCCAGTTCAGAAAGGCGCTAAAACATTTCCTCTTCCTTAAATATCTCAATGACAGCTCCGAACATAACCCCCAAGCGAATAGCAGAAGTGGTCAAACAGGCAGACCCTCGCAACAGGCCTACTCCACAATGTAAATAACAAGCAGTTTCATGTACTGTTGTACCACCTATGTATATAGTTGACCATGATATCCCTTATCAGATAAACCACCATTGTATTTAGTTACCCCGTTTCTCCAAGTTCTACTTCCTGTTAAATGTAATGACCAGACATATGTAAATTGTCGGATGTTTTCTGTTCAATGTAAACCGCGCTGATGTCTAATAGTGCGGTATATAAGAATTGTTAATAAATAAAGAAATAAAGAAATAAATAAATCATACAAACAAAAGATTAACATCACTTATCTGTAGGCTTCTGTAGTCATGCACAAATCCACTAGTCCTCAAAGAGAGCTTTCATTTGTGATAGACGTCCAACAAAGATCCTTGTTTCGCTTCATAGCTGCATCAGGGGCTTCTCTCCATTCCAGCTTCCAGCATTGGCGCCTGACTTTTCTCCAATTTCTTTTAAACTGAGCACACACAGAAAGAGCCAATCGGCTTACAAGAGAAGGGCTTCAAAAACCTTCTCTTAAAGGAATATGGCACAATAATAGGCTCATTCAGAGATTGCCAGTGGGAAATAGCAGTGGAGAATGAGATGTATGAACTCGGTTTAATATTATCAATATTTCATGAGGAGTTTTTTCTGACCAATGATGTCTGTGTGAATGTCATGTTCCCTGTGGCAAAGGAGTTTTTCTGGCGCTGTAGAGGGACAGGATACAATGTAACACTGAGGTCTTTTTCTCCTTATTAATGGTATTTGTTTTTTTCTGAGTGTCCTCGAGGGAGCTTTTTAATTGTAATTTTGTATAAGGTACTTTTCTGTTTCTATGTACATTTTAGAAAGGTTTCATTTTACAGGTGAATGTCCATATTACATCTGCGTTGCATGGGCCATGTTGGGAATGTGTCGGGGGCATGGCCAGGGCACCACCAAATCTACACATGTAACCCTGAGTTCATAAAAGAGAGGCACGTATAAGACTGAAGTTGTCCTGACACGAATAGGAAAAAGCAGAGTGCCGCATTTACAGGAGGAATGAAGGGCGAGACCCTTCTTCATCCCTAATATTTACTTCCCTCTCTTAGTCATAGTGAGGGAAAGACAGAGGCCTCTGCAGCTAATTAGGGGCATCTACATGTTTAGATTTGTAAAATGAGAAAGATACCCGTGTACTGTGCTGCTGAGTATCCAACAGTGAGTTTTCCTACCTGTATCTTTGTGCAATGATTCCTCCTGCAGCCCATCCCCCTTTCCTTCTGTGCTTCTGTCTTTGATATAACGCACACAATCCACCTTGATTTTACATCAGACTTAGATGAGCCTGCCCTCTCCTCTAGAATTGACATAGATTTGCAGATGTTCTCACTTGGACATTCCTGCAACCACGTAAACGGCCTTTCTGAAATGTGTCTTTATATTTGCTGCTTCACCCTTAGCCATATATTGATTCACGCCTTAAAAAACTGTAGCAGATTGCTGAGGCAAGACTTCCCTTGACTAAATCCATTTTGACTTTGTCGTATTAAATCATGTTTATCTATGCATTTAGTAATTTTGTTCTTTATAATACTTTCTACCACTTTGCCTGACATTGATATCAGGCTCACTGGTCTGTAGTTTCCCAGATTACGAATGGAGCACTTTTCTAAAAAATAGCATTATGTTGACCACCCTCAAATCTTCAGGTACCATAGATTATTTTAAAGATATGTTACAAATTCCTAATAGTAGCTCTGCAATTTCATCTTTTTCAGCACTATTGCATATATGCCATCTGGTCCTGGTGATTGGTCACTCTTTTGTTTGTCAATTTCTTTTCTTGCATCTTCCATGTTCACTGAAATTGTTTCAGCTTTTCCAACTCATCACCATTAAATACATCTTCTGGCATGGGTATCTCCCTCACATCTTTCTCAGTAAAGACCAAAACAAATAATTTATTTAGTCTCTCAGCTATGGCCTTGTCTTCTCTAAGTGCCCCTTTTACTCCTCAATCATCTAGTGGTACAACTGACTCCTCACAGTTTTCTTGTATCAAATGTACCTGAAAAGGTTTATATTATACATTTTTGTCTCTACAGCAAGCTTTTTTACAATATATGTTTTTGCCTTCCTTATCAGTGCTTTGAATCTAACTTTTCAGTGCTTATATTATCTTCTATTTTCTTCATTTGGATTGTTTTTCCATTTTATGAAAGATGTTCTTTGGCTACAATAGGCTTTTTCCTATCACCTTTTATACTATGCCAGTTGTTATTTGGCCTTCCTTCCACCTCTTTTGTCCAGTGAATTAAATTCCTTTGGCATTATTTTAGTCTATGTATGCAATATGTATATCATGCAGAGATTTTCACCATCCCTCCACCTGTGTGTGGGAGAGCAGCGTAAACAGAGACTTTGAACTACACAGAGGAGAGATCAACACCAGATTGGAGCTTGATCACTTCAGAAGGTATTTTGGGATAACCCTTTCCATTATAGAGAATGCAAAGAGGATCCCATTGAGGAGGGAATACGACTGCTAATTGCAATGGGTAACCAAAACTATGAGCCTATTGCAGGACAACAAGTAGTCATATTAGGATCACAGACAGCCATAGCAGAGGTGATACCATTTATAGTAAAGTCAGTTGGAGCATCCCAATCCATGTTGAGAGTTTTTGTGGACTTGTGTGCCAGGGCCTTGAAGGGAATTTCCTCCCTCTTTTGGAGAAGGTGCTTCCCTTGGATAAGGGTTGATACTGACTGAGGGAGAGGACCAGGGATATTGATTGCAGTTTGAGGGCCCTTGGGGTATGAACTGCCCTGTGAATACAGGAGCCCCTTTGCACAAGGAAGGAATCTTTGCCTCTGATACATCCCATTCCCACCCTAACTTCTCTTATCGTAAGCTCCTGTAGACTCTTGTCCTACAAAAAGGAGAAAAACAAAATGGAAAAGAGATTGAATTGCTCAGACCTGGAAGGTAAATAGTGAAAAGATTATTTCTTCCCTCCAGTGCTTGACAAAATCATTTTATTAAGTGACATAGGAGTTAAGTTCCAGCACAAGCCTGTGGGAAACAATTACTGTTCTGAAGGTTTTGCAGTGAACAAAGAGCTAAGTGAAGTGAAAACTCCCCAAGATTTCACAGTGGCGGTGAAGTACTGATCACAATACTGTCATCTCCCGGGTCACCTCCCTGAAGTCCAGCTGTGGGAGTCAGAAGAAGCAGGAGCTGGAGTAGTCTGAACTGCCTGCTGGGGAGAGGGGTTTAAAGCTTAAGAGATATCTGGAATACAAGCAGGGGGTGTCAGAAACATCAACAAGACATTTTTGTATGTGAACTGAAGAGAAATTCTTGAAGGAAAGTCACTCATGCATTGCAGAGCCAAGGTTATGTCAGTAAAAGGTACATGAGGATAGGCGGAAAGCGTGCGCTCACTAACAAATGCTGCACTTGGAAATGAGACACTAACAAATAAAGTTATCTACCGTGTGATTGTCTGCACTATTGTACATAAAAACATTTGATTAAAAGCCACAGCATGTGACATTGCAAAGCAATCTGTCTCTGTTTCTCTCTCTCTCTCTCTCTCTGTCTTTCTCCCTTCTCATCACTTCCACCCTCCCCCAACACTATTTCTCTCTTTCCCTTCCCATCTCTGGCTTTCTCTTCCCTCCTCCCCCTCCCATCTCTGTTTGCCTCTCTCTCTTTCTCCCCTCTCATCACTTCCACCCTCCCCCATCACTATTTCTCTCTTTCCCCTCCCATCTCTGGCTTTCTCTTCCCTCCTCCCCCTCCCATCTCCGTCTTTGCCTCTCTCTCTCTCTCTTTCCCCCTCCCATCTCTGTCTCTCTCCTCTGTATGTCTCACTGTCCTGTCTGCATCTGGCCCTCTCTGACAAAAAGATGACATACATACAGACACGCACAGGATTTTATTTAGTGTAGCTACTGTGGTGACTCATTGCACAGCAATTAGGGCAGGACTGGTGATTTATTCCTTGGTAGAGCATGCCAGGATCTGCTGTACTGCAGGACCCTCGTGGGCACTGAGTGTAAGCCCTATCCTAAACTGATAAAACGGATTCATGTGCACAGTTTAACATTACAGAAACGCCTCGTTTCTTTACAGATACCATGAGTTCATTGTGCACAAGCCTAAAATAGCACAAGGCACAGCTACATTTAAGCCCTTTTCTTTGCACAGCTTTATAGGTAGAATTTCTCCCTTCTTGAAGCTGCAAGAAAGTCTCAGTCATAGAACTGAACTATCCTGCAGGCTTTCAGCATGTGTGAAGTGCCCTAGGGTGCCTGAAATGCAATGTAGCACCTCATGTGCCATGCTTCTTGAAAACACGCCTGAAGGATATTAGGTCCATGTTCTTTGTCTGCTTTAACGGCTACTGTAGCAAGATTAGCAGTCCGTGCCATCTGTGAGTGTGAATGGGGACAGCATTCCTTACACTGTACTCCATCTCTCACAATACTACTGTCTTAACCAGACTCAAACCATGTAGCACATAACAGCGACCAGGGCACTGAGGAACTCCTGAATATCCCCACCCTCCAGCTATGTGCTGACATAAAGAAGCCTTGTGCTCCACCTGTATATTGGCATAAGACAGCTTTGCATTTCCCCCAATCCATGCACTGAAATAAGGAAGCTCTGCCCTGAACCACATCCTCCACGTGCTTACTGGGATAAGGAAACCATACCCTCCTTGTGTGTACTGGGATAAGGAAGTCACACCCTCTATGTGCATACTGGGATAGGGAAGCCACTCCCTCTATGTGCGTACTGGGATAGGGAAGCCACTCCCTCTATGTGCATACTGGGATATGGATGTCACACCCTCCATGTGTGTACTGGGATAGGGAAGCCACTCCCTCCATGTGTGTACTGGGATAGGGAAGCCACTCCCTCTATGTGTGTACTGGGATAGGGAAGCCACTCCCTCCATGTGTGTACTGGGATAGGGAAGCCACTCCCTCCATGTGTGTACTGGGATAGGGAAGCCACTCCCTCTATGTGTGTACTGGGATAAGGAAGTCACACCCTCTATGTGCATACTGGGATAGGGAAGCCACTCCCTCTATGTGTGTACTGGGATAGAGAAGCCACTCCCTCTATGTGTGTACTGGGATAGAGAAGCCACTCCCTCTATGTGCGTACTGGGATAGGGAAGCCACTCCCTCTATGTGTGTACTGGGATAGGGAAGCCACTCCCTCTATGTGTAGTCTGGGATAGAGAAGCCACTCCCTCCATGTGTAGTCTGGGATAGGGAAGCCACTCCCTCTATGTGTAGTCTGGGATATGGATGTCACACCCTCCATATGTTTACTGGGATAGGGAAGCCACTCCCTCTATGTGCGTACTGGGATAGGGAAGCCACTCCCTCTATGTGCGTACTGGGATAGGGAAGCCACAACCTCTATGTGTAGTCTGGGATATGGATGTCACACCCTCCATGTGTGTACTGGGATAGGGAAGCCACACCCTCTATGTGTAGTCTGGGATATGGATGTCACACCCTCCATGTGTGCACTGGGATAGGGAAGCCACACCCTCTATGTGTGTACTGGGATATGGATGTCACACCCTCCATGTGTGTACTGGGATAGGGAAGCCACTCCCTCTATGTGTAGTCTGGGATAGGGAAGCCACACCCTCTATGTGTAGTCTGGGATAGGGAAGCCACTCCCTCTATGTGTGTACTGGGATAGAGAAGCCACTCCCTCTATGTGTAGTCTGGGATATGGATGTCACACCCTCCATGTGTGTACTGGGATAGGGAAGCCACACCCTCTATGTGTGTACTGGGATATGGATGTCACACCCTCCATGTGTGTACTGGGATAGGGAAGCCACTCCCTCTATGTGTGTACTGGGATAGGGAAGCCACTCCCTCCATGTGTAGTCTGGGATAGGGAAGCCACTCCCTCTATGTGTGTACTGGGATAGAGAAGCCACACCCTCTATGTGTAGTCTGGGATAGGGAAGCCACACCCTCTATGTGTAGTCTGGGATAGGGAAGCCACTCCCTCTATGTGTGTACTGGGATAGGGAAGCCACACCCTCTATGTGTAGTCTGGGATATGGATGTCACACCCTCCATGTGTGTACTGGGATAGGGAAGCCACACCCTCTATGTGTAGTCTGGGATATGGATGTCACACCCTCCATGTGTGTACTGGGATAGGGAAGCCACACCCTCTATGTGTGTACTGGGATATGGATGTCACACCCTCCATGTGTGTACTGGGATAGGGAAGCCACTCCCTCTATGTGTGTACTGGGATAGGGAAGCCACTCCCTCCATGTCTAGTCTGGGATAGGGAAGCCACACCCTCTATGTGTGTACTGGGATAGGGAAGCCACTCCCTCTATGTGTGTACTGGGATAGGGAAGCCACTCCCTCTATGTGTAGTCTGGGATAGGGAAGCCACAACCTCTATGTGTGTACTGGGATAGGGAAGCCACACCCTCTATGTGTGTACTGGGATAGGGAAGCCACTCCCTCTATGTGTAGTCTGGGATAGGGAAGCCACTCCCTCTATGTGTGTACTGGAATAGGGAAGCCACTCCCTCTATGTGTAGTCTGGGATAGGGAAGCCACTCCCTCTATGTGTGTACTGGAATAGGGAAGCCACACCCTCTATGTGTAGTCTGGGATAGGGAAGCCACTCCATCTATGTGCGTACTGGGATAGGGAAGCCACTCCCTCTATGTGTGTACTGGGATAGGGAAGCCACTCCCTCCATGTGTAGTCTGGGATAGGGAAGCCACACCCTCTATGTGTGTACTGGGATAGAGAAGCCACACCCTCTATGTGTAGTCTGGGATAGGGAAGCCACTCCATCTATGTGCGTACTGGGATAGGGAAGCCACACCCTCTATGTGTAGTCTGGGATAGGGAAGCCACACCCTCTATGTGTGTACTGGGATAGGGAAGCCACACCCTCTATGTGTAGTCTGGGATAGGGAAGCCACTCCATCTATGTGCGTACTGGGATAGGGAAGCCACTCCCTCTATGTGCGTACTGGGATAGGGAAGCCACTCCCTCTATGTGTGTACTGGGATAGGGAAGCCACTCCATCTATGTGCGTACTGGGATAGGGAAGCCACTCCCTCTATGTGCATACTGGGATAGGGAAGCCACACCCTCTATGTGTATTCTGGGATATGGATGTCACACCCTCCATGTGTGTACTGGGATAGGGAAATCACACCCTTTATGTGTAGTCTGGGATATGGATGTCACACCCTCCATGTGTGAACTGGGATAGAGAAGCCACACTCTTGATCTGTGCTGGGCTATTTCTGGCATAGGATAGCTCCAGCTTCCATTGCTGAGACATTCATTAGTTTTATTTCCCCTGGAATAACTGTAAAATATCCAATATCTAATCCAGATACCAGGGCTAGGAGTTCTCAGAAGACGAGTCTAGGGTCCAGTCCCAGTTGCTGAGAGCATCTCGAAGGTTGGGAGTTCTGGGCTTTTGTTCCTAGGAGTGGGAGTGTTACAGAAGTAAGAAGAGTTGGGCTTCATTTCTTGCTCTGGTTCCTCCTTAGGCTCCATTCCCAGCTGTGGCTGCTGATTCTCTAGGGCTGAGAATGACACACAAGACAGGAGCTTTGGCTCCTTTTCCCTGGGCTGGGTTTGTTCCTGAGATTAGCAGACCTGGGCTTCATTCCCGGCTCTGGCTAAGCTAGAGAGGTTAGTAGACTCGGGAGTCCTACTCCAACTCATGCTGTAGGCAGGACAGAGTGTGGAGAGGGCACGAGTGAAAGGAGTAAGCAAGGGCACCATCCCCAAGAGGAAATCTCTGGATAAAGAAGTCAGGTTCTGTAGCTCCCATGCCCACTGCTACTGACTGGTCTTGTGCGTCTCACAGAAATGACATGCTCAAGGCTTGGAAAGGAACTGTTGATATGGAAGGGCAGACTAGATAGGCCACGTAGTCTTTTTCTGCCGTCATGTTTCTATGTTTCTAACACAAATCCTGCCAGTGACAAGCTTTATGTAGGAGGCTTCCCTCCAACCCTGAGCAAGTGAGAGCATCCTGACGCACCCAGGCATGCGAACTGGGGGGATGAGCTTGCAGAGACCCATGAGGAAGAAATTAGGGACTTTGTTTTTTTTAAAAAAAGAGAAGGGTCATGGAGAGCTTTGTATGATAGCTCCCTGACAGGAGGAGACATAAAGGATAGGGAAGGCTGAACAAGTAACTTGGGGTAGATTATGAGAATTCTAGTCAAGTTCAGAATGAATTTTCTGATACAATAACTACAGCTGCAGAGGTGTACGTTGACAGGACACATAAAGAAATCCCGCCATTACTGTACATGTGTCATGCTTCAGGGTAGGGGGATACACTTAGATCGTGTGCAAGAAGTACCCCTGAGGCATCCACAACACGATCTGAGATTCAGCTGTTATTGTCCTGTGTCTCTTCAACTGAAACGGGATGTATCCGAAATTTTGTACAAAGCCGACTGCCCTATATTTTGAGGATAACACTTCTAAATGTTTTTGTGTGTACACAGAGATAAGAAATTACTTCTACTTTCTACCTGTTAGAGAGGAACATAAGAACTGCCACATTAGATCAGACCAAAAGTCCATTATCCTGTTGTCACCATGGCCAATCCAGGTGACAAGTAGAGGAATCACTACATTTCCTGCTTGGTACCCTCTGGAGATATCCAGTGACAGGCATGCACCTTCTGCTAATGTGTTCTGCACCCCTTTCATTCCCTCAGCTGCAGTGTGGGCGGGACGGGGCATCTCCTCAATCGCCTTCCTGGGTCTTCTTTACTATGTGTATGTGTGTTTTGAATGGGGAGATCTGTTCAGACATGTAAATGTGTTCTCGGTTTCCCCTATGCCCAACACCTCTCACTGGAGAGGAGACCACTAATGTTTAATGTAAAAACAGCGAAGCACCAAGAAGAGGTTCAACAGAACACTAGTTGTGAATATCCTGGCACAGGCTGGACTGCAAAATATTCTGAACTGAAACATCTTAAACAAAAGCCTGGGAGCTTGCAGCCATCGCTCATGCCCCCATCCAAACCCACATATATTTGTTTTTTTGTCAATCTGCACTGGGACAATGGTAATTTTTTTTTTTAAAGCGCTGAACCTATAAAACATGATGAGGAGTCTGTATCAGTCCCAGCTTATCCAGCACAGAGCACCTTCCCCACCGCTGAGGCCGAGAGCCACTTAGCGCCTCCATGCCTTGGGGTGGGGGTTGTAATTTGAATCAGGCAGGGATGACAGGAGATACTCAGACCTGGTCTCCATGTGAGCCAGAGCAGGATAGGTGAGGGAATGCTGGCTGGGGTATGGCTGCCTCCACTGAAGGGGTGCGCTTGGAGCAGACACACTGCTTCTTGGAGGTGACATGACTCCTGACTGCCTTCTTACATCCAGGCCCGCACTGGGGCTTGTGCTCGAGACCCGCTGTTTCCAGGCTTCTGGAGGTTCCGGCAGAGTTTTGCGTCGGGCTGCAGACACCACATTAACAGCAATAGATTCCTGGATGTTTCTGGGAGCAAAAGCATCTTCTACAAGACCAAGAGGAGACTTTGCCGCTGCTTCCCAGGGAGTCAGTCTCCGGCTGACAGGATCAGAAACTTGAGTAGAGTATCCAGGAGCAGGCTGGAATAGAACAGGTGAGGTCACAGACATTGTGCGTTGTAGATATCCCGATGCAGATCGGCGACCAGGAAGGGACAGTGAAAGAGCTCCATCTCTGCCCTAGAAATAAAGAGAACGTTTGTTACTTTTTGTGTGTCATCCAAAGCATGGCACAGAAAAAGAAATTAAGAAACATATATTACAGCATGGGGCAGATAATTATACTCTTTCCAAGGGAGAAATGTCATTAGGTACCAGATCAGGTTCTACAATTTACATAGTGTCCTGTGTTGTGAAAAGTTCTCTGCAAAGTCTAATGCAAACTATGAACACAGGCCTTTAATTTAATTTAACCTCAACCTTTTCATATGGATTTAATTTCAGGACTTGGTGACGGCCTTTTCATTCTTCAGAACATACAAAGAATTGTACAAAAATAAAACACAATTCCAAATTTAAAAAACAATAAAATAAATATATAGTATGCACATTAAAGCAAGTGATACATTCCTAACACCGCCCTAGCACAATGGGATATTGCTGGCTTAGAGAAAGAAGAACACCTCGATATACTGCTCAGGTACTTATCCAGGTAACTTTAAGAGGATATTCAAAAGGGCATTAACTGACAACACATCCGCTGGTATGTGCTGAATGGGCTTTGGGATATGCATTGCCAGGATGATCCCCGTGCTAATGGTGTAACCCACCTTAGGGTCCTGAGCAGGTGTGGTGGGGGCAGGGAATGGGCATGGTGTCACACCCCGGCTAATGGCATCAGCGTGGGATCACCTAACGCCACCTCAATAGGTGGAGTTAAGTGCACGTGCACTAATGTGCTATGCGCTAAGGGACAAAGCTCCATGTTACCTGCTGGAGAAATGTTTTCCATACCCCAACAGTTAACGCAGTGGAGTGATCTGGTTAACATTTATACAGTGATTTTTTTCCTACCAGACTAAGATATATATATATATATGTACAACTACTACTGAACATTTGTATAGCGTTACAAGACATATGCAGCGCAGTACAAACACATGTAAAAGATGGCCCCTGCTCATCAGAGCTTACAGTTTAATCAAGACAGAACACAGTAGCTCTAGACATGATACGTCTAGGGGGAATGGTAAAGAAACAGAAAGGAGACCAGGTGAGTCAAGATCCGAAAGTGGCAGCGAAGAGGTGAGTGCTGTCAAGTCATTAATGGACCTTAATTAATATCAGCACTATCCAAACCATGCCCAGAACCTGCTCCTTTAAAACTGAACCTGCTCCTTTAAAACTGTATATGCAGATAATATTATGGCATACACTCCAATACAGTTGGATTCCCCGGACTTCACAACAATGTCAGAATGTCTTCAAGAAACAATAAACTGGCTGACTAACAACAACCTCAACATAAATGTCAAAAAAAACAGAAGCAATTATTATCACAAGCGAGACTTCATTCACCACACCGACCTCAATCATCATTGCTGAAAACCCAATACTGATAAAAAATGAAGTACAATACCTTGGGGTCATCCTTGACAACCACCTTAACCTCCAAGCCCATATCAACAAAACAGTTAAGACAGCTTTCCAAAAGCTCGCTACTATTAGGAGACTCAAACCCCTCCTCAACCAAGATCGCTTCCGGACAGTATGTCAGGCCATCATAACACTCACTCTGGACTACTGTAATGTCCTTTTCCAAGGTCTCCCCATGCAAACCATCCGTTCCCTGCAACTAGTTCAAAATACCGCTGCCCAAATCATCACTGGATCATCCCAACACGACCACATAAACCCCCTCTTGAATCAGCTCCACTGGCTTCCAATCACTTCCTGTGCCAAATATAAATTTGCTCTCAGCATCTTTAAAATTAAAAACAGTTTGTCAGCCAATATTTTACAAGGCCTGATAGGTACCAAACCCATTAAGAGACCAACAAGACATAGCACCATAAATACCATATCTACACCCAGCTTATTCACCAAGGTCAACAACTCCACTGCAAAGAGAAGAGCCACCAAAATGGTAAAGGGGATGGAAGGCTACTCCTATGAAGAGAGGCTACAAAGGTTAGGGCTCTTCAACCTGGAAAAGAGATGGCTGAGGGGAGATATGATAGAGGTCTATAAATTAATGAATGGAGTGGAATGGGTAAATGTAGATCGATTGTTTACGCTATCAGAATATAGAAAGACTAGGGGACATGTAATGAAGCTACAGGGTAAACTATTTAAGACAAATAAGAGAAAATATTTTTTCACTCAACGTGTAATCAAACTCTGGAATTTGTTACCGGAGGATGTAGTAAGAGCTGTTAGTGTAGCTGGGTTTAAAAAAGGTTTGGAAAAGTTCCTGAAGGAAAGGTCCATAAACCATTATTAAAAAGGGACTCAGGATATCAATGCTTGACCCAATACAAGCATTGTGGAACTTGTATCTTTTGGGGATACTGCTAGGTACGTATGACCTAGATTGGCCACTGTTGGAAACAGGATACTGGGCTTGATGGACCTTGGTCTGACCTAGTATGGCATATCTTATGTTCTTATGTTCTTATAAAAAGGGCTCCTTCACTTGCTACCTCAGCTATCTGGAACTCCCTTCCTGACGGTCTGAGAACCACCTCAGACATTAAAGACTTCAGGAAGCAGCTCAAGACATTCTTCTTCATTGAATACTTTGGTGGAGACTCCAAACTTCTCCAGTAACCTCCGGACTCATGCTCTCACTTCACAAGCAAATTCAATCAATCATCTGTTCCACTGTATATATGATGTGCGATTCCATACCTCCCGCTTGTTTATTTATTTATTATTTATTTTATTTATTTAACAATTGTTCCCCCCCCCTTTTGTTCTCCTTGTAATGGTTTGAATCATGTTCTTTCATATGCAAGTTCTATGTAACAGTTTTTTGAGTTTCAATGTAAACCGCCTTGATTAAATGAGAAGGCGGTATAGAAAAATTGTTAAATAAATAAATTAAATAAAGTGTACGTAACAGCCTTCTTACAATTACCTATTCACTTACCCACATCCTTCAATGCAAGTTACATGCAGGTGAACTATTTATTCATTTAAAAATACTTATAATTTGCAAATCTATAGTTTCTAAGCAGATTACAACAAACATAAGAAATAAGAATCACAAAACATAAAACAAACACATTATAGAAAAACAAAATACAGCAATCCTTCGATATCCAAATCTTATCCATTCCAGAAAATCATTTGGATACCGAAAGCTTATTTACCATTATTTTAAATGGGGAAAATAATAATGCATTTCCAGTCCATCCGAAAACCCCAACCAGTCTTCCCAAACATCCCTAAAACAGTGAAAAATCTCCATATAACAATCAAATGCTTACACTTTCTGAATGTGAATGTGCTGCGCAACATGTTAACATGCAGAGCACAAGAGACCGGAAGTCTTCCGGAAACAGCAGATGATGCGCCAACTAGCTTCCGGACATCCTTCAAGGGTTCCGGAAACAGCAGATGATGCGCCAACTAGCTTCCGGACATCCTTCAAGGGTTCCGGAAACAGCAGATGATGCGCCAACTAGCTTCCGGACATCCTTCAAGGGTTCCGGAAACAGCAGATGATGCGCCAACTAGCTTCCGGACATCCTTCAAGGGTTCCGGAAACAGCAGATGATGCGCCAACTAGCTTCCGGACATCCTTCAAGGGTTCCGGAAACAGCAGATGATGCGCCAACTAGCTTCCGGACATCCTTCAAGGGTTCCGGAAACAGCAGATGATACGCCAACTAGCTTCCGGACATCCTTCAAGGGTTCCGGAAACAGCAGATGATGCGCCAACTAGCTTCCGGACATCTTTCAAGGGTTCCGGAAACAGCAGATGATGCGCCAACTAGCTTCCGGACATCCTTCAAGGGTTCCGGAAACAGCAGATGATGCGCCAACTAGCTTCCGGACATCCTTCAAGGGTTCCGGAAACAGCAGATGATGCGCCAACTAGCTTCCGGACATCCTTCAAGGGTTCCGGAAACAGCAGACGATGCGCCAACTAGCTTCCGGACATCCTTCAAGGGTTCCGGAAACAGCAGACGATGCGCCAACTAGCTTCCGGACATCCTTCAAGGGTTCCGGAAACAGCAGACGATGCGCCAACTAGCTTCCAGACATCCTTCAAGAATTCTGGAAACAGTGGAATGTCGCACATTTAAACTTGCATTTCAAATTTTCTTCAGGCATGCTTTAATAAATTGTGTTATATTGAAGAATTATTGCGGATAATGAAATTTTGGTATGATTGGCTGTGAGCCGTTATATTGAAAATTCGGATAATGACAGTTCAGACATCAAGATATCAAGGGATTGCTGTAATGACAATAACAAATCAGTCATATAAAATGCAAACAATTAAAAAAATAAACAAAATCTGAAGAAAATCACAGAAAACTGCTGAAAGCAACTTCAAAGTATGTCATCTTGACGTATTTAAGAATATAAGATACGCTATACTAGGTCAGACCAAGGGTCCATTAAGCCCAGTATCTTGCCAGGTTTCCAAAAAGGTAGACAGATTCCATGCTGCTTATCCCAGGGGTAAGCAGTAGATTCACTAGTCTTCTTTAATAATGTTTATGGACTTTTCCTCCAGGAACTTGTCCAAACCTCTTTAAAGCCCAGCTATACTAGCAGCTTTTACTACTCTGGCAACAAATTCCAGAGTTTGATTACGTGTTGAGGGAAAACATATTTTCACTATTTATTTAACAAGTCTTGTATACCGCTTTATCATTTTAGTCAAAGAAGTTTGCATTGTAACTTAACCTTGATAATGTTTATTAAATAGAGTTGAGAACTTGAATCCTTTGGAGGCAATGGAGGATTAAGTGATTTACCTAAGGCCACAAGGAGGAATAGAACCCTGGCCTCATGGTACTCACACCAGTGGTCTAACCACTAGGCTACTCCTCCACTCCAACTATCCTTAGATGTGCTACTTTCATTGTGTGTCCCCTAGTATTTCTATTTTTTGAAGGAGTAAACAACCGATCTATATTTGCATGTTCCACTCCACTCGTTATTTCATAGACCTCTATCATTTCTCCCCTCAGCCATCTCTTTTCCAAGTTGAAGAACCCTAACCTTTAAGCCTCTCCTCATAGGGGTATCCTTCCACCCCCTTTGTCATTTTGGTGGCTCTTCTCTGTACCTTTTCTAATTCCATTATATCCTTTTTAAGATATGGTGACCAGAATTGCACACAATAGTCAAGGTGTGGTCGCACCATGGAACGATACAGAGGCATTATAATATCCTTGGTTTTATTCTCCATTCCTTTCCTTATGATTCCTAGCATTCTATTTGCTTTCTTGGCTGCCGCTGCACACTAGGAGGAAGATTTCAATGTATTACTCTGACCTAACAATTTTTACATAGTTAAACCAACCTGTAAATAGTTTTGAGCTGACCATTTCGCCTGTGACAGCCAGCTTGCCTGTACATAGTTACCCTGTCAGCCCCGTGAAGAAATCCCTGTTCACTGTAAGTCCATTATAGGCCCTGTCTGCACTGCACAAATTTGTTAACTGTAAACCGCACTGATTCTAAAGAGCGCGGTATATAAAAGACATTAAATAAATAAATAAGAATTATCCACAATGACGCCTAAATGTTTTTCCTGGGTGGTGGTTCCTAATGTGGAACCTTGCATCATTTAACCAAAGTTTGGTTTGTTCTTTCCTAGGTGCATAACTTTGCACTTGTCCACATTAAATTTCATCTGCCATTTGGATACGCAGTCTTCCAATTTATCAAGGTCATCTTGCAATTTTTTACAAACCTCTTGGGTTTTAACAACTTTGAATAATTTTGTGTCATCTGCAAATTTTACTACCTCACTCGTTATTCCCATTTACAGGTCGTTTATGAATATGTTAAAAATCAGCGGGCCCAGCACAGATCCCTGGGGTACTCCACTATTCACCTTTCTCCACTGAGAAAATTGTCATTTAGCCCTACTCTTAATTTTGCAGAGGTGGCGGAGCCATTAACCAATCTCCTCTGAAAGAGAGCTCCCAAACTGATCCCAGTGGTCACCGGAGCTGGACGTGGCCTTCCAGTGTGCTCTGCAGTCGTCCCGATTAGCCCTGATTTCTCCCTACCATTTATTGTGCAAACTGATGCCTCAAAGATGGGCTTAGGAGCTGTTCTGGCCCAGGAAGTCAGGAGTAAAGAACATCCCATACCATTCATCAGCAGGAGAAGCATTATGCGGTGATGGAGAAGGAGGCCCTGACTGTCAAGTGGGCATTAGAAATCTTCAAATACTACCTGCTCAGCCACCCGTTTATGCTAATAATGGACTACCAACCCCTCAAGTGGCTGACTTGACATAAGGAGTCCAATGGCCATATTATGTGGTGATTTTTGAGTCTACAACCCTACCACAGGGCTGGTTGGACTCACCTGAATGTGGATTTCCTTTCCCAGATGGGGGTCCCTTGTGAGGCAGGGCTCAACGAGGAATGGTTGAGCTGAGGGTGACGGTGTGTAATGGGGTATATACTGTAGAATGTTACCGATCCCTCTTCAAAGGGATTATCAACAGTCACCTTTAAGAGAGTCTGCAGCCTATAGTTCAAAGCTGGGAGGACAGGGCTCAGAGGGAGAGCTTAAGAACCCAGAAGGACGCAGGAAGGAGAAGGCCCCTTGGAACCAGAAGTCCTTCCAAGGGAAGCCATGCAAAGGAGTTCTGAGGTAGGAACTTTAACTGGGGCTGGAGGAAAGGCTGGGAGAACCAGCTTGTGGAGGTTTAATAAGCTGGCACAGAAGTAAAGCTGCTTTTGTTTTCCTTGAACTGCTGTCTGTTCTGGGTTCTGCATTATGGAGGTTTAACAAGCTGGGATAGAATAAAACCTGCTTTTGTTTTTCCTGAACTGCGGTCTGGCCTTTGTTGTAAAGAAAACCCCTTCCCACCCCACACTACACTACCACAGTGGTCAAAGAAGCACATTGAATCTAGGCGCAATCTCTTATACCAGTCCAATGGCTGGTGTAAATGTCCATGCCTAGATTAGAAAAGAGCACTCACAAATTATAATATTTTATAAATTGCACATGCACTTGTGTGCTCTGCCCAAACTCCACCCAGGCGCAAACCCATGGTGAAAGTACACGCCATTGGGCTGATGTGTGTACTTATAGAACAGCAACCAGCTAGAGTATATGCATAAACACCCACTCATGTACACAAAGCACTAAAATGCCATCATTCTGCACTTAGTGATCCATGGAGGCTAATTTTATAAGTGAATTCAATGACTGCTCCAAAATGAAACAACAATTCACTACAAAAAGGAAGAACACACAATAACACCCATAATTACCACGCCAAATAACTACTACAGCTGAACACATTAGGAGCTCTAATTTCTTCACAGTGTGTAACCAGACACCATGATTTAACATTCACCATTGCTCTCCTAATAACAATGGTTTTAATCTTTTTATCATTTTGATTATAATTTAATTTTTCTTTTAAAATATACTGGTGGTCTGGTGGGGGAGCCCGTTGACGGGAGATACAGTTTAAATACCTCCTACAGGCACACTTTTCTCCGAGACGGGCGTTACGATCCCATCTCACGGAGATGGGCAAATGCCCAAAATGCCCCTGTCCCTTGGCAGATTTAGGACATATGTGGTGGGGATGTCCGGTAGTTCGCTTGTACTGGAGGAGGATAGGTGATCTTATGAGTAGAGTTATATTGCAACAGATTTGTTGCACGGCAGCGCTTGTGGTGTTAGATCAGCTTGGACCACTCCACCCGAAAGGGAAATGGGAACGCCTCTTAGTCAGAAAGGCATGTCTGGTAGGTAAGGGACCGATACTTCATAGATGGAGGGAAACGACTGGTCCCACCTTTTGGGAATGGCATAACAGCTTTCACCAGCTGATGCTCATGGAGAGGAGGGGGGCTAGAGGAAGTACTCAACGCTGGGCCGTATTCCTGCTGATATGGGAGCCATATATTCAGTTATTGAGGCCCCGTGTCCGGAATGAAGTGCTTCAACTGGGTTAGGATGGGGAAAGGGATAGGAGGAGTGGGATACTTTTGGAACAAGAAGGGTGTTGTAATCATTATGTATGTTCACTGAGGGGGGTCTGATGCCAAAGGGAGAGGCTGCGGGGGTTAGGGGATTGGTGGGGGTTGGTGGGGGGTGGGAGGTGGGGAGGAGGGGGGAAAATTGTGAATGCTGTAGTTGTATAATTGATCTGTTGAGGTTCCTGGTTTGTATATTGTTTTGCATGATTTGTACTGTGTGGACTTTAATAAACAGAGCTTTCAAAATAAAATATACTTAAAGAAGAAAAGTGTCAAAACACTTATTTTAGATTCTCCATACAGTAATTGTAAGACTGAGCCATGCCCAGGTATTGCCAAAGTGAAATAACTCTGCTCTGGCCAGTAGGTTTCACTCTACCAGGGTCTTCTTCAGGGCGACTCTATAAGTAACACATAAAACATCAAAGCCATGTCATATTTTCTATAAAAACTTCAATGAATTTACTCCAAATATACTTACAAAATAGTTCAAAAATGCCCACACTGAATATAAGATGGAGAACGTTAATGGGCTAAACGCCTGCACTTACGCTTGAATCCTTATCCGGCGTCATTCTAAGCTGATGTCAGTATCAGTCATCCAATGAAAATCACTCTACAAAACTTAAAACTGAGAGAGATCTTAAAGAAAATGAATTTATTTTATTTATATTCTCTTATATACCGTGCTATTCTGCATCAGTGCGGTTTACATTGAACAAACTGAAATTACATTGAACAGGGCATTATAACTTGGAGATAACTATTTTACAGGGAACATGGGCTTTGGAGGGTTAAGTGGCTTGCCCAAGACCACAAGGAGCACCTGTGGGACTAGAAACCCCAGTCCTTCCGGCCCAAGGTTGCTGTCCTCTAGTGGGATTTGAACCACTGACCTTCTGGCCTGAAGTACCTTGCCCCAACCACTAGGCTACTCCTCCACTCCACTCTGAGTTGAGACCATTTGGGCCATGGTACTCCAATGAAAGATGTATAACTGTTCACTCTGTATTTACTTATCGGGGTTCCCAGAAAATTTCTCAGTCACAGAAAAATGTAGATCAATTTGTATCATAGTTTAATATGTTCTCTGTAACTAAGTTTTTGTTCGATGTAAACCGCCCCTGATCGTTGGAAGGGGCGGTATAGAAAAACTGTTTAAATAAATAAATACAATAAAATCAATTAAACTATGAGAGAATTCCACCCAGTGTTGCATAAGTGAGGCAGAGAATTTTGCTGCATGAATTGCTGAACAATGCTCAATGATTCGAGTCTTTATTTTCCAATGTCCCTTCTCTCATGGTGCCCAATTCTATAACATGCACATCCAGCTTGCGGATACATCTAAATTAAAAACAGGCCCTGATTGCATCCAATTTCACATATGTGGATCTAGACATCACTGTAGGGTCTGGAATTGGGGAGATAGACATGTTCAATGGGGGAAGCACTATTTAGCTGGCCTGTGGTCTACACACAGGTGCAACTTGTCCCCTGTTTTCTATACCACCTTATCCTTCAATCAAAGTGGTTTACATTATGTAATTACTACAAGCAGGTACTGGATATATTCCCTTGCCCCAAAGGGCTCACAGTCTATGTGTACCTGAGGCAACAGAGGGTTAAGTGGCTTGTCCAAGGCCACAAGGGGTTCCTATAGGGCTAGAAACCCCAGTGCCTCCAGGCTGAGATTGCTGTCCCCAGGTTGGGACTTCAACCCAACCTGGGGACAGCAATCTCAGCCTGGAGGCACTGTGTACTGTGTCCTAACCACCAGGCCACTCCTCCCTCCTTATTGGACAGGGGTAAATGTTTTGGATGTCCATGCACATACCGTATTCTGAAAAGTTACACGTTTCAGACCCTGCCCATCTCTGCAATATACCTGCGGACGCTATACCCCTCGGGAAAAACCTGCATCTCCTAAGCTGCTCTTCACACTGACAGTAGTTTGCTGATGCAAACTAGACATAAATACCAATGAGAAACGACTGCTGCTGCGACCTAGACCATATACCCTCCCTCTACAGGTCTTGAAAAGTGCCAGGTAATCCCAGTGCACCCTAGTATGGTATAAGAGAATGTAAATATGAAGATGTATTTCAGGACGTATCTTGCCTCAAATAGTACTTGGCATTATAAAACAGCCCCAGTGATTTCTGCCTTGACCATCTCTACAAACACGCTGTAAACTGCTAAGGGTGGACCTTACCAAGTGCACAAAACCCCAAACTAACATTGCAGTTCCCCAAAGGATACATAATAGTGATGAGCAACAAATGCATGCCCTCTTTGTGCCTCTGGCCTATAAGGGCGCTGATTCTGCTGCTCCGCACTACAGTTTCTCTCTTAACTCTCCCTCCACCCCTCCACAGGAACTCCTCTCTTCTGGCAGATCACTTCTCTCTGTGCCCTTCTCTTCTACTGCCAAATCCAGACTTCGCTCCTTTCACCTTGATGCTCCTTATGGCTGGAGCAAACTACCTGAATCTGTGTATCAGGCTTCTTCTCTGTCCTTTCACAAATCCAGGCTGCGCGCTCACCTCTTCATTGCCACTTATGGATCTGATCTGCCTAATCTCCCTTGTCTTTCCTTACCATTCCCCCTAAATGTATCCTGTCCACAGCTGCTATGTTGTCTGTCTTGACTAGATTGTAAGTTGTACTGAGCAGGGATCATCTTACATGTGTCTGTGCAGCACTGAGTATGCCTTGCAGCACTATACAAATGATCAGTAGTAACAGTAGTAGTAGTATTAGCAGTAGTAGTAGTAGCAGTAGCAGTAGTAGTAGTAGTAGCAGTAGCAGTAGTAGTAGCAGTAGAAGTAGTAGTAGAAGTAGTAATAAGGCCTTCTGGCTATGGCCTCTCATTCCCACCTATCTGGGTACTGGCATTTCTCACAGCAGCAACACCTGCCTATCGTGGCGTATGTCGCTCTGTATACATCCGCTATTTGTGGGGTAACCCTGTCTGCCTTCCCACAGTCTGCTTTGTGGCACTGCTCCCCTGGTCAGGCCTGTGTAGGCATGGGAGGGGAGATCCCTGTGCCATCACACCAAATAGCCTGCCTACTGATATATCACCACTCTCACAGCTCTCATAGATCCTGGATTGGGTAGGGATGTAGGCCTCATAGAACGATCTCGGGAATGTGCCTGGGAGAGAAGATGTATGGCTGCCCTATCACACTGCAACAATATATGATCTTATTAGAGTACCCTATGAAATATATTCCAGAAGGAATCTGAATAGGTTCCCTTAGCTAAATGTCACAACATGTTGTTGTTGTTAAGTGCCATCAAGTCGGTGTCGACTCATGGCAACCCTCTGGATAGTTGTCCTAAACTGTGTTCGGTCTTCAGTCAGGAGGCTCTTTATTGATAGAGTGACAGCTGTAGTTGCTGTTATTGTATCGATCCATCTCATTGCTGGCCTTTCTCTTTTTGACTTTCTACCTTGCCAAGTATGATGTATTTCTCTAAAAACCTCTCTCTTTGCATGATGAGTCCAAAGTATGAGAGTCAAAGTCTTGTCATCTGAGCTGCTAAAGAAAGTTTAGGTTTGATCTCCTCTAGTACTGACTGGTTTGTTCTTCTGGCAGTCCATGGTATAAACAGTATTCATCACCAGCATCATAATTCAAAGGCATCAATTTTTTTCCTGTCTATCTTTTTCACTGTCCAACTGTCATATCAATATGTTATTGAAAATAACATGGCTTGAACAAGTTGAATCTTTGTATCGAGAGAGACATCTCTGCTCTTGAGAATTTTTCTAGGTCCTTCATAGCCATTCTGCAAAGAGCAATTCATCATCAGATTTCTTGACTGCTTGTCATTTCTTTATTGATAATTGATCCAAGTAGGTTGAAGTTGTCAGCTATTTCAATTTCTTCTCCATCAACAATCATCCCTATCAATGATGTCAGGATCTTTGTCTTCTTTAAATTAAGGTGTAGGCTGATTTTAAGAATATGTTCCTTGATCTTGGGAAACAAATGTTTCAGATCGTCTTCACTTTCAGCTGCTAATGTGGTATCGTCAGCATAGAGAAGGTTGTTAATGAGTCTTCCACCAGTTTTCACACCTCGGTTGCCTTCATACAGTCTTGCTTCTCTGATGATTTGTTCTGCATATAAATTAAAGAGGTAGGGAGAAAGTATGCAGCCTTATGGTACACCTTTGCTGATTTTAAACAATTCTGTTTCTCCTTGTTCCATTCAAACTGTTGTGTCTTGACTGATGTAAAGACTGTGCAAGAGAACTATCAGATGTTCTGGTATACCCTTGCTTCTTAATGTGGCCCAGAGTTTCTCATGGTTTCTCAAAAGACTTGCTGTAGTCGATCATGCAAATATAGATATCCTTTTGATATTCTTTAGTGTTTTCAAGGATCCATCTCACATCTGCGATGATGTCTCTCATTCCTCGCCCTTTCCTGAACCCTACTTGCACTTCAGGCAGTTCTTGTTCCAGGTATGGTTGTAGTTTCTGCTGAATAATCTTGAGTAGAATCTTGCTGGCATGTGGGATCAGAGCAATTGTGCAATAATTTCCAGTCAGTTGGATCACCTTTCTTTAGTACTGGTATAAATACAGATCTTTTCCAGTCAGTTGGCCATGATGTTGTCTTCCAAATTTCCTAGCAGAACCTTGTAAGTATGGTAACAGGTGCATCTGATTGCTGTAATACTTCAATAAGAATGCCATCAATGCCTGGTGCTTTGTTCTTTGATAAGGCTTTCAATGCTGCTTCAACTTTTTCTTTCATCACCAATGGTTCTTGATCATAAGGTACAGGTTGAAATAGCTATTGGTCTACTTGATCTTTATGGTATAATGAATGTGTATATTTTTCCACCTTTTCTTGATCTTCTCAGCATCATTCAACATGGATCCCTGAGCATCTTGTAGCATTCCAAGTTGAGGCTGGAATTTTTACTTTAACTCTCTTAGCTTTAGGAAAGCCGATCTTGTTCTTCCTCAAATAGTTTCTGATTCAATTTCCTTGCATGCGTCATTGTAGTACTTCTCCATGTCTTGTCTTGATGCATGTTGGAAATCTCTGTTGAGTTCTGCAAGTGCGTCTCTTTCTCCTCTGGCATTAGCTTCCCTGCATTTCTGGGCAATTTTCAGAGTTTCTTCAGTAATCCATTCTGGCCATTTTTGCTTTTTCATCTTTTGTAGAGACTTCTCACTTTCTTCCAATGCAACCTTCTTGATGTCATCGTATAACTCTTCTGGAACTCTGTCATTTGTATCTAAAGCAGCAAATCAATTTTTCAGGCAGTCTTTAAATTCCCATGGTATATTCTCAAGGTCATATTTTGCTACATTCACGAGTATCTTGCTCTTTTTCAACTTTAGCTTGAGTTTGCATACTAGTAGTTGGCGATCTGTACCACAGTCAGCTCCAGGTTTTGTCTTTACTGATGTTATAGAGATTTTCTATCAATGACTTCCACAGATGTAATCATTTTTATTTCAGTAGAATCCATTGAGTGAAGTCCATGTGTACAGTCACCACTTGTGTTGCTGGAAGAAGGTATTTGAGGTGAATAGATCGTTGGTCTTGCAGAAATCTATCAGTCTTTCTCAAGTTTCATTTCTGTTGCCAAGTCCATATTTTCCAATCACTTTGCCTTCTTCTTTGTTGCCAACTTTTGTGTTTCAGTCACACATGACTATCAGGATATCCTGTTTGCATGTTCTGTCAATTTCAGCTTGTACTTAACACAGAACTCATCAACCTCATCCTCTTCTGCAGCTGTTGTTAGGATATATACCTGAATTATAGTTGTGTTGATGGGCATTGCTCATAGACAAATAGAAATTAAGTGTTCACTGATTGCATGATATTTCATTACAGCTCTTGCAAGTTTCTTCTTGATTATAAATGCAACACCATTTCTTCATTGTCTTTCGTTTTCAACATAGTAGACCATTATCAGATGCAAAGTGCCCAATGCCAGCCCATTTCAGTTCGCTGACACCCAACAGATCAAGTTGTACGCATTGCATTTCATTCTTGACCACCTCCAACTTCCCTTGGTTCATGCTTCATACGTTCCATGTCCCAATATGTAAGACATCTTTGCAGCTTCTGACTCTCATTTCATGCACAGCTATATCAGCAGTCAGACGTCCCGAGCTTTGATCCAACCACATCATAAATGCTGGCTTTACTCTGAAAAGTCTTCAACTCCTCCCCAGTAGCCAGTTGAGTGCCTTCGACCTGGGGGGTTTCATCTTCCAGCACTATAGTGCAATTGTTTTCTTTTGACTATCCATTCATTTTTCATGGCAAGATACGGAAGTGGGTTGCCAGGCCTTTCTTTCGTGCACGTAATTCTAGTGTTGTTGCCGTTGACACAGAAATGTGATCCTTCTCTGCCAATACTCTCCCATTCTGCTGCTGACCAGATTGGTGGTTTTACTTGGTCTATTACCTCAGCTGAGACCTGTCTATCTTGGGAGACCCTGCCAGTAGTTAAGCTATGGATAGCTTAGCTCTCAGCATCACTGATGCACACAAGCCCTCACAATATGACAAGCTGCAAACCAAGTGAGGGGTCACAACACATATCCCTGTCAATAATAAGGGACCCCTCAGCATATGAGCATTTAGCAGTAAAAATAACACTAATACATGCTCAACAGCAACCTGGGTATGTATTAGTGCTGTTTTCACTATTGAATGCTCTTTTTCTGAGGGTCCCTTATCATTGATAGGGATATGTTTTGACATTTTGCTATAGAGAACCTTCTCTGATTTTGTCTCCTGATCACACTGTCATCCAGTGACACTGCGGTCATCCATACAGTCCAGGTACTGGCTAGGCTTTCATGTCCCCCCTGAATTGCAGATGAGCACACCACACATTCAATAACAGCAGCTACAGGTACCAGTCTGTCAACAATGAGCCGCCTGACTGAAGACCGAACACAATTTAGGATAGCTATCCAGAGGGTCGCCATGAGTCGACTCCGACTCGACGGCACTTAACAACAACAACACCACGCATACACACACTCTTTCTGTCACAGAAACCTAATTCTGCCAAAAAGATGCCCTGAACCTATACACAACTACTGTGATATAACATAATAGCATGGGGTACCAAGACTCTGTTTCTGACCCAAAAAAGAATTATTTCCCTACCCACGCCCATACTATCTCTACTTCAGCAGTCCTGTTTTTCTGAACATGGGAACTGTTAGGGTCCCATAGATTGGCTTCATTAGCACAAACAACACATTTCAGCATTGCTGTAATTCACATCATTGCTCTTCTGAATATTTCTCTAAGGGTCTTTATTAGTGTTTCTTTACCTTACGACATTTTCCAGACAGCAGTCACACCAGTTCAGCATATACTTGTCACAACCATTCTTCTATATGGGGTGAATTGCAGAGCAAAGAAGATTTTCTAAGTCCTGGCCTTATTGCACGTTTCAGCAGGAATAATGTGGACATTTCCAGGAAACACAATACATACACGGGCCTTTCCTGAATACAATTTATACATCTGCATGGCTGACCATGCCCCCGTTCCGCCCCTTCTGGGTACGTTCTGAGATTCCCATGCTAGTGACACGTATATGCATGATAGCAGTGTTTCAGAATATGGTCAGGGGCGCTTTCGGCACATAAACATCCCCGTCGCGCATACAAATCCCTTTCTGTCGTCATATTCCTATGTTTCTATTCTAAAGGTAAAAAGGGGACTGTTGTAGTTGTTATGGAAGGACAGACTAGATAGGCCATGTGGTCTATTTCTGTCGTCATATTTCTATGTTTCTATGTTTATTCGTGTTTTGGAATGACCCTCATAGTTTAATTGATCTACATTTTTCTGTGACTGAGAAATTTTCTGGGAACCCCGATAGGTTAATACAGAGTGAACAGTTATACATCTTTCATTGGAGTACCATGGCCCAAATGGTCTCAATTCAGAAATTGAATGGATTCATTTTCTTTAAGATCTCTCTCAGTTTTAAGTTTTGTAGAGTGATTTTCATTGGATGACTGATACTGACATCAGCTTAGAATGACGCCGGATAAGGATTCAAGCGTAAGTGCAGGCGTTTAGCCCTTTAACATTCTCCATCTTATATTCAGTGTGGGCATTTTTGAGCTATTTTATAAGTATATTTGGAGTAAATTCATCGAAGTTTTTATAGAAAATATGACATGGCTTTGATGGTTTACGTGTTGCTTATAGAATCACTCTGAAGAAGACCCTGGTAGAGTGAAACCTACTGGCCAGAGCAGAGTTATTTCACTTTGGCAACACTTGGGCATGGCTCAGTCTTACAATTACTGTTTGGAGAATCAAAGATAAGTGTTTCGACACCTTTCTTCTTTAAGTATATTTTAAAAGAAAAGTGAAATTATAATCAAAATGATAAAAAGATTAAAACCATCGTTATTAAGTGAGCAATGATGAATGTTAAGTCATGGTGTCTAGTTACACCCCATGAAGAAATTTAAGTTCCTTATCAGCCCGATTCCATCCGGGACATGCAAGCCCTCTGTGTGCCTGGTCGGAACCAGACGCACAGAGGGAGTTGTGATTCTGATCCCGCAGGGCATGTTTAACTCTGCGGGATCAGAATCACGAACAGGCCTATACATGCAGGCCGGGACCTCGATTCTGCCTGACCTGCACTTACAGGCCTTGCCTGACTAACTCAGCCAAGGCTTTTAAATGGAGCCACTGTGCCATGGTGTCCAGTTGCCATGGCACCATGTCTCCATTTAAAAGCTGCGATCCCCGGCCGCCGGCCACCAATTTGCTTTCCCCACAGCCCAACCCTCAATCTGGCCTTCCAGGAGCAGGGTCGGGCTACAGGGAATGCTCTCTGCCCCCTGCCGCTCCTTCCCAGCCCCGGGCTCGCTGATCCAGCCAAATTTGGGAAGTTATTCCATCTCGGAGGTGGTATAACTTCCCCGTTCAAGTTGCCGGCACTGGACGTACAGGACCGATATTAGAATTGGACCTGTACGTCTGGAGCTAGCGACCGCTCACTGCTCGCTCTAATGCCGCCCCCGATCCTACCCTTTCCTGCCCCCCATCTAACTTCCCCGTACAACCGGAGGGAAAGTTAGATGCCGGTAGGAAGGGGCACGAATAGCTATTTGCAGCTCGGAATGTGTTCAATAAATGTTTTAGTTATTTGGTGGGATAATTGTGAAAATTGTATGCTCTTGCTTATTGGTAATGACAGGGTAACTTCATAACACACGGCCAGATTTATGTCAATTTTTATGCACACATTTCATGCATATTCTATAAAGTCTAGTATGGGTACCCTTTACTTTTTAAATGGGAGTTGGTAGGGTGGGAGGGGTTAAGGGAAGTGGAATTGCAATAAGCTAAAGAAAGCAATAAAAGGTGCAACAGATACATAAGTAAGGAAAGTAAATAAAAACAAGAGGAAAAGGAGACGTATTTGGTTCTCCAAAGAAGTGGCTGCACAAATAAAGGCAAAAAAAGACTGCTTTCACGAAATTCAGAGACTCGCAAGCAGAGGAACAAGAAAAGAATACAAACTAAAAGAGACAAAAAGAAAAGTAAGGATAGCAAAATCAAAGGCAGAAGAAAAGATGGCTAAAGATGTGAAGTGTGGCGACAATACTTTTTTCAGGTATATTCGGGAGAGGAGTAAATTCAAAGGTGGAATTGCAGGACCCAAAAGTGCTGGGAACGGATTCGTGGAAAGTGACATTAAAAAAGCGACAATGCTAAACATATACTTCTGCTCTGTTTTCACTAGAGAAAATCCTGGAGAAGACCACCTGTGATTGACAAATATACAAATGGGAATGGAGTAGATACCACACCATTCACCAAAGATGATGTGTTAGAACAGCTTGCAAAACTGAAAGTGGACAAGTCTATGGGACCAGATGGGATACACCCCAGGATACTGAAAGAGCTCAGAGACGTTCTTGCAGGGCCTTTAAAGGATGTTTTTAATAGATCCTTGGAGACAGGAGAAGTTCCATGGGACTGGAGAAGGGCTAATGTGGTACCTCACCACAAAAGTGGTAAGAGGGAAGAAGTGACAAACTACAGGCCAGTAAGTCTTACCTCGGTGGCGGAAAAAGTAATGGAGGCACTCTTGAAAGAGCGAATAGTGGACTTCCTCAAAACCAACAGGTTGCATGATCCAAGGCAACATGGCTTTACCAAAGAACGATCTTGCCAAACAAATCTGATTGAGTTCTTTGACTGTGTGACCAAAGAACTAGATTATGGGCATGCGATGGATGTGATCTATCTAGATTTCAGCAAAGCCTTTGATACTGTTCCTCATAGGAGGCTTATCAATAAACTCAACAGCTTGGGGATGGTGAACTGGATCAGAAATTGGTTGACTGCAGACAACAGAGGGTGATGGTAAACGGAACTCACTCGGATGAAAGTAAGGTGATTAGCGGTGTGCCCCAGGGTTCAATCTTGGGACCGGTACTGTTCAATATATTCGTGAGTGATGTTGTTGAAGGGCTCAATGGAAAGTCTGTCTTTTTACAGATGACACCAAAATTTGCAACAGAGTGAACTCCCCTGAGGGAGTAGGGAACATAAGGAAAGATCTACCAAAGCTGGAAGAATGGTCTAATGCTTGGCAGTTAAGATTTAATGAGAAGAAGTGCAGTGTAATGCACTTGGGAAGCAGAAATCCAAGGGAACTGTATGCGATAGGGGGATGAGAGGTTGATGTGCACAGACCAGGAGAAAGACCTCCATGCGATTGTTTCTAATGATCTCAAAGTAGCAAAACAGTTTGACAAGGTGGTGGCAAAAGCCAGAAGGATTTGGGTTGCATGCACAGAGGAATTACCAGCAGAAAGGAAGAGGTACTAATGCCACTGTACAAGTCGCTGGTGAGGCCTCACTTGAAATATTGTGTTCAGTTTTGGAGACCTTATCTCTCAAAGGATATAAAAAGGCTGGAAGTGGTTCAGAGGAAGGCGACCAAAGTGATTTGGAGCCTATGTCAGAAGACTTATGAGAAGAGACTTGAAGACCTAAATGTACACACTCTGGAGGAGAGGAGGGACAGGGGAGATATGATTCAGACCTTTAATTACTTAAAGAGTATTAATGAACAAACAAACCTCTTCCAAAGATGAGGAAGCTGTAAAACTAGAGGCCAGAACATGAAGCTGCATAGGGTAAATTGAAAGGCAACGTCAGTAAATACTTTTTCACTGAAAGGATGGTGGATGCTTGGAAGTCCTCCTGATGGAAGTGGTGGAGGCAAATACAGTGACAGAATTCAAAATGGCATGGGACAGATACAGTGGATCCCTTTATAGCAACAGGATAAAATCAAAATAAAACTAAGTATCTCTTATATCTGAACAAATAAGCGTGACCTACATGGAGTGGTGGGTACACCCCTAAACAAAGGCATGGGGAGGGGTGACCTGCACGGAGCGGCAAGTGCACCTACTCTTGCCACCTTGCTGTGCAACTAGATGGACTATGCTGGTCTTTATCTGCCGTCATATACTATGTTACTATGTGCATGTTACTATGGGAGAAGGAGATGTCTGTGGATAAACAAGCCAGGGAAGCTACCAGGGCCGCTTTTACCTATGGGCAAAAGAAGCAGTTGTCCCAGGCCCCAGCACAACAGGGGCCCATCTCCCTGCTGCCTATACATAATAGTGGCCATACCCCTGCCCCCACGCTCACTGCTGCCGCCCCTATCAGTGACACCGGTGTTACCTTCTCTTCTGGTGCCACCATGCCGTTCATGCTCTGGTGCCACCGTGCCGTTCATGCTCTAGTGCCACTGTGCCGTTCATGCTCTGGTGCCACAGTGTCGTTCATGCTCTGGTGCCACAGTGCCGTTCATGCTCTGGTGCCACCGTGCTGTTCATGCTCTGGTGCCACAGTGTCTTTCATGCTCTGGTGCCACAGTGCCGTTCATGCTCTAGTGCCACCATGCCGTTCATGCTCTGGTGCCACCGTGCCGTTCATGCTCTGGTGCCACAGTGTCGTTCATGCTCTGGTGCCACTGTGCCATTCATGCTCTAGTGCCACCGTGCCGTTCATGCTCTGGTGCCACCGTGCCGTTCATGCTCTAGTGCCACAGTGTCTTTCATGCTCTGGTGCCACAGTGCCGTTCATGCTCTAGTGCCACAGTGTCGTTCAGGCTCTGGTGCCACCGTGCCTTTCATGCTCTAGTGCCACCGTGCCGTTCATGCTCTGGTGCCACAGTGTTGTTCATGCTCTGGTGCCACCGTGCCGTTCATGCTCTAGTGCCACAGTGTCGTTCATGCTCTGGTGCCACCGTGCCGTTCATGCTCTAGTGCCACAGTGTCGTTCATGCTCTAGTGCCACCGTGCCGTTCATGCTCTGGTGCCACCGTGCTGTTCATGCTCTGGTGCCACAGTGCCGTTCATGCTCTGGTGCCACCGTGCCGTTCATGCTCTGGTGCCACAGTGTCGTTCATGCTCTGTTGCCACAGTGCCGTTCATGCTCTGGTGCCACCGTGCTGTTCATGCTCTGGTGCCACAGTGCCGTTCATGCCCTGGTGCCACCGTGCCATTCATGCTCTGGTGCCACAGTGCCAGAAGAGAAGAAAAGTCTGTTGCTGCAGTGCCCCCACTGCATGGCCCGGAGAGGAGGCACGTGAGCGGGGGGTCCTCACCAGAAACAGTCGCCCTGGAACCCACTAACAGAAGGGCAGCTTAGGTCACTGCACTACAACCTAAGGAACAAAGAATTAATCAGGAGAGATGCAGCCTTGGTGAAGGAAGGTGTTGCAGGGAGTCCTGATCCTGGAACAGAAGAGTGGATAAAACGGACATTTCCTGGAGCAAAGACAAGGCCCACCTGAGGGGCACAAGGTTTGCAATTATCTCCAAGTCCAGCATTCAACTCTAGAAGGTACTCTGAGGAAAGGCGCTATTAGAATGTAAGATATGCCGTACTTGGTCAGATGACTATCTACATCTCCAGTAATTTTATTCTTTATAATGGTTTCTACTATTTTGCCCAGTATTGATGTCAGGCTCACTGGTCTGTAGTTTTCCGGATCACCCTGGAACCCTCTTTAAAAACTAGTGTTACATTGGCCATCCTCAAATCTTTAGGTACTACAAATGATTTTAATGATAGTAGGTCTGCAATTTTATATTTCAGTTCTTTCAGTCCAGTGATTTGCTACTCTTTAGTTTATCAAATAACTGTAATACATCTTCCTAGATTATTGAGACTTGTTTTATTTTCTTCCAATACATCACCTTTAAATACCATTTCAGACATGGATAACTTCCCTGCATCTTCTTCAGTAAAGATTGAAGCAAAGAATTCATTCAGTCTCTCCGCTATGGCCTTGTCCTCCCTTAGTGCCCCTTTTGCCCTTCTATCATCTAATGGTCGAACTGACTCTCCCACAGGTTTGTTGCTAGGAATGTACTTGAAAAAGTTTTTATTAGGTGTTTTTGCTTCCACAGAAGCTTCTTTTCAAATTCTCTCTTTGCCTGCCTTATCAATACCTTATATCCAACTTGTCAGGCTTTATGTTGCTTCCTGGTTTTGTCATTTGGTCCCTTTTTCCATTTCCTGAAAGATGCTATTTTGTCTACCATGCCGGCAGTCATTTGGCCTTATTCTACCATTCTTAAAGCTTGGAATACATCTGATCTGGGCTTCCAAGAGAGTTAGAGATGAAAGGTTCTCTACCTAGAAGGGAGAGTCCAACTAAATACTGAATGAAATGTAACTTTCTGATTTTTGTTCGGCCGTTATACTATTTTGTTATTATTGTTCGTGATGCCTAAGTATATTTCAGTAAATCCTTGGTTCAGAACAAGCAAATTCTTGTCTCAACTGATTTATTGAAAGTGAGGATTGGAATGAATCTAAGGTGCCAACAGCCTACCAGTTTTACTGGTCCTGATCTATACCCTAAAATTCCCAGTAAAGCCTGCAAGGACAGTATTATCTCCCTGAAGTTGTGCTCCCAGTTTGCCAAATAGTTGTAAATAGCCAATGTGAGAGACTCCCAGATTGGCAAGGGTTACAAATGACAAACACATTTTGGCATGATTTTCCTATCAAGATTTTCTGTCAGGTAAGGAAATTTCCAACAGGCCCACAAACAGAACCATGGAGAGCACTAACAACCTGAGGGTGGCCCATTGCTGCTGTCCTTCTCTGGGACCTGCATCAGCAGCGATGCTTGAAACAGCAATGCAGCGCTTACCGAAACCTCTTCCACCCCCTCCAATGCAGACTTCCTGACTGCATAGGAGCAGAAGAGGCTGGACCAGCTGTTTCTACTCCCACGCATCGGAAGTGATGCAAGTGGGAACAGCGCTTAGTGCCGGGGATTTTAGTAAGCCCTGTGGGTTCCATTAAAAGGAAGCAGTGGCAGCGATGGGGGAAGGGGATGGGGGAGGGGTGCACCAAGGGCGCCTCATATGCTTGCCCCAGCCTTGCACACACATGGGTAACATCATCTGTGTCTTGTGCTCTGCTGCGTGGATGTATGATAACTTTCCCAAACTTTGTTTTCTTCATTCTGTTTCCAACAAAGGGGCCCTTTTACTAAAGCTTGATAATGCTGTGCACCTTGTCTTTTTCTCCAACTGCTCACCTTCAAACTTCTCCACCTTAGTTCTTCATCTATCAACTTTCACTCTTAAACCTCACGAAATTCCATGCCAAAATGCTTTCCACATCCTAGGTTGTAGACGAGCTCTAACCTAAAACCTTAAATGATCATTTAGGAATTCCATGCAATTTTTACATCTCCTTTGTTCCAAAAGACCTGAAAAGAAACAACTTTAGCAGATGGGCGCGCATCCTGTATTTGATTTCCATCATAAACCAGCAGTCTGATTAGATTAAAACTACTATAGCAATAGTGGCACTCTTAAAGTCTGCCTTGCTGGATACAATCCTCAAAATGAAAGACAAAGAAGAAATGGTGTTGCATTTATAATAAAGAAGAAACTTGCAAGAACTGTAATGAAATACAGTGCAGTCAGCGAACGCTTAATCTCTATTCGTCTACGAGGAATGCCTATCAACACAACTATAATTCAAGTATATGCCCCAACAACAGCTGCAGAAGAGAATGAAATTGAAGAGTTCTATGAACAAGTACAAGCTGAAATTGACAGAACATGCAAACAGGATATCCTGATAGTCATGGGTGATTGGAACGCAAAGGTTGGCAACAAAGAAGAAGACAAAGTAGTTGGAAAATATGGACTTGGCAACAGAAATGAAGCTGGAGAAAGACTGATAGAATTCTGCAAGACCAACGATCTATTCATCTCGAACACCTTCTTCCAGCAACACAAGCGGCGACTGTACACATGGACCTCACCCAATGGATTGTATAAAAATCAAATTGACTACATCTGTGGAAGTCAACGATGGAAAAGCTCTATAACATCAACAAAGACAAAACCTGGAGCTGACTGTGGTACAGATCATCAACTACTAGTATGCAAACTCAAGCTAAAGCTGAAAAAGAGAAAACCACTCATGAATGCAGCAAAATATGACCTTGAGAATATACCACTGGAATTTAAAGACTGCCTGCAAAATCGATTTGCTGCTTTAGATACAAATGATAGAGTTCCAGAAGAGTTATGGAATGACATCAAGAAGGTTGTGTTGGAAGAAAGCGAGAAGTCTCTACAAAAGGTAAAAAAGAAAAAACGGCCAAAATGGATGACGGAAGAAACTCTGAAATTTGCCAGAAACGCAGAGAAGCTAAAGCCAGAGGAGAAAGAAAGACAATCACAGAACTCAACAGAGATTTCCAACATGCAGCAAGACAGGACAAGGAAAAGTACTACAATGACGCATGCAAGGAAATAGAAGCAGAAACTATTAGAGGAAGAACAAGATCAGCTTTCCTAAAGCTACGAGAGTTAAAGAAAAAGTTCCAGCCTCGAATTGGAATGTTACAAGATGCTCAAGGTTCTATGTTGAATGATGCTGAGAAGATCAAGAAAAGATGGAAGGAATATACAGAGTTTTTATATGATAAAGATCAAGTGGACCAACAGCCGTTTCAACCTGTACCTTATGATCTGGAACCATTGGTGATGAAAGAAGAAGTTGAAGCAGCATTGAAAGCCTTATCAAAGAACAAAGCACCAGGCATTGATTGCATTCCCATAGAAGTATTACAGCAATCTGATGCAGCTGTTACCATACTTACAAGGCTCTGCCAAGAAATATGGAAGACAGCATCATGGCCAACTGACTGGAAAAGATCTGTGTTTATACCAGTACTAAAGAAAGGTGATCCAACTGACTGTGGAAAATATCGCACAATCGCTCTGATCCCACATGCCAGCAAAATTCTACTGAAGATTATTCAAAAGAGACTACAATCATACCTGGAACGAGAACTACCTGAAGTGCAAGCAGGGTTCAGAAAAGGGCGAGGAACGAGAGACATCATTGCGGATGTGAGATGGATCCTTGAAAAGACTAAAGAATACCAAAAGGATATCTATTTGTGCTTTATCGACTATAGCAAAGCTTTTGACTGTGTAAATCATGAGAAACTCTGGGCCACATTAAGAAGCATGGGTATACCAGAACACCTGATCGTTCTCTTGCACAATCTGTACATTGATCAAGAAGCAACAGTTCGAACGGAACAAGGAGAAACAGAATGGTTTAAAATAAGCAAAGGTGTAAGACAAGGCTGCATACTTTCCCCCTACCTGTTTAATTTATATGCAAAACAAATCATCAGAGAAGCAGGATTGTATGAAGACAACAGAGGTGTGAAGATTGGTGGAAGACTCATCAACAACCTTCGCTATGCTGATGATACCACATTACTGGCGGAAAGTGAAGATGATCTGAAACATTTGCTTCTCACAATCAAAGAACATAGTCTCAAAATGGGCCTGCACCTTAATGTAAAGAAGACAAAGATCATGACAACTGGCATAATCAACAGGTTCATCGTCGAAGGAGAAGAAATTGAAATCGTGAATAACTTTAACCTACTTGGATCAACTATCAATAATGAAGCAACAAGCAGTCAAGAAATCAGACGACGCATTGCTCTTGGCAGAATGGCTATGAAAGACCTAGATAAGATTCTCAAGAGCAGAGATGTCTCTCTCCATACAAAGATTCGACTTGTTCAAGCCATGGTATTTGCAATAACATCATATGGATGTGAAAGCTGGACAGTGAAAAAGATAGACAGGAAGAAAATTGATACCTTTGAATTATGGTGCTGGCGGCGAATACTGTGTATACCATGGACTGCCCGAAGAACAAACCAGTCTGTACTAGAGGAGATCAAACCTAAGCTTTCTTTAGAAGCTCAGATGACAAGACTTCGACTTTCATACTTTGGACACATCATGCGGAGAGAGAGATCATTAGAGAAAGACATCATGCTTGGCAAGATAGAAGGTCAACGCAAAAGAGGAAGGCCAGCAATGAGATGGATCGATACAATAACAGCAGCTACGGGTACCAGTCTGTCAACAATGAGCCGCCTGACTGAAGATCGAACACAATTTAGGATAGCTATCCAGAGGGTCGCCATGAGTCGACTCCGACTCGACGGCACTTAACAACAACATTGGACTAAGCCTCACCAAAGGGCAATGCCTTTCATCAAGCTGTATTGAACAGGCAGCTGTCGCACTGGGGACACTAGGGTAAAAGTGAGCAGTACTAAGCTGGGGAGTCACCCACCTGATCCAATCTTCTTTGCTTACCTGTAACAGGAGCTTTCCATGGACAGCAGGCATGATAAGGCACACTATCCCTCCCACCTCCCCCAGAGTTGTCTATTTTTTTGAGTTTTGCAATGAATTAAGATGCTGAGGAGAACATTGTGTGTGAGAAGGGCTGCAGATGCACACATCTCTACAATATGTTTTGAGCTGTGGAAGAGCTGTCCCAGTGTCATTGGATGACATCACCCACTTGTGTGCCTTAGCAATCCTGCTATCTACAAAAAACACCTGGCACAAACAAGGTTGCCTTCATGTTATTCTTGCTAGTGGCCTAGTGGTTAGGACACCATTCCTCAGGCAAAAGTGCTGGGGGTTCAAGTCCCACCTAGGGACAGCAATCCCAGGCAGGAGGGACTGGGGTTTCTAGTCCTATAGGCAGTCCTTGGGCAAGTCATTTAGCCCTCAGGTACATATAAATTATGAGCCATTTGGGTATAAGAGAATGTATCCAGTAGCTGTTTGTAGTGATTACATAATGTAAACCGCTCTGATTGAAGGATAAGGTGGAATAGAAAAACTGGTTAAATAAATCACAATCACTGCTATAGTACTGTGATAATGCCCTCTTCATTCTGTACATAAATGTTATTTGTTTTCAGAGATGAACTGGCATCACATGGTATCCAATCTATGGAGGGCTATTTTAGATAGATGGTGCAGGAGAGAACTTAGACGTCCACATCAGGACATGCAGAATTCTCTCTGTCAGATGCAGACCCTCTTGTAAACATGTTTCAGGATGTGAATATCAGACCTTGTCCAGCAGGAACAGTGATTTAGGAAAGAGTGTCCTGCTGTTCCCCAATTGTGAGTAAGAGCAGCTTTATAAAAATTGCTGCTCCCAACAGCATCCATCTCCCTCACTTCCTAATCCCCCCCCCCCAAAAAAGCAGTGACCTCCACCAACCCCAAACCACCCCAAAGCTCCCGATCGGCCTCCCCAACATTCACCTCCTCCCCTCGACAACCATATGTCCTCCCAATCTGCCTCTTTCTTTCCTGGCCCTTCCTCTCTTCCCTTTCTTCTCTCTGCTGGGGTTACCCTGCACCCAGTCCTACTCCCGAGGTCAGCAGAAGAGTTTAATGAGACCTCATCTCCTAGAGTGGTAAGAGACTCAGCTCCTGCTGCTGACAGGGGTGAAAACCAGAGCAACGGGTCATCAGATGGGACAGGGGTTTGGGTTACTCAAGGCCCAATCCAATGACTGAAACTGAGGTGACAAAGGGGCGGAAAGCCATTCTTTTGAGGTGACGCCTGCTACTCTGCAGTAACAACACATATAAATGAGGGTAAAGACTGGATTACTCGAGTCCATTTTCATAAATTCAGACACTAACCTTGTGAGTTCATATTTATGTCTGTTTAAAGCACATTGGATAAGAATGTGTGCTGTGTTCACATACTTTGAATCTAGGAATATTTGCATACATTCAAATCAGTATCAGTTAATCTGAATTCTAAAAAGTCAGATTGGTACTGATTTGAAACTGAGGCTGATTATACCAGTATATCTTGGCACAAATTCAACGATTTGAACTTGCTTGAAGACTGCACCAACCCTGAAACAGGTGAAAGATGTCATTTAATTTAAAATGCCATTTATATTTTGCCTGTCATACTTTCTACGCTTAATCCTGGAAAATGACCCATCTGTGCAAGGCTGGGTTAGCATATGAAGGGGTATTTGCTGCCATCTTGTGGTGTCTAGAGGTATTATACCAGCAAGCAGTGGGACATGGGGATAAATGACCCAAACAAAATGCTGAATCTGCCGAGTCCTATCATTTATAAAGAAACAAATTATAACACAATATGACCAGAGCTCAGGCCTTTCCAACAGCAGTTGAAGACAAGGTGCATTCATGTATTTTCCTGTCCTAGAAGGCTTATAATTTAAATTTGTACCTGAGACAATGGAGGGTTAAGTAACATGCATAAGGAGCTACTACTACTACTACAGGAGTGGAGGAGTAGCCTAGTGGTTAGAACACTGGCTTAGTAACCAAACAACCAGGGTTCAAGTCCTACTAGCACTCCTTGTGGCCTTGGGCAAGTCACTTAACCCTCCATTGCCTCAGAAGAAAGACCTGGCAATCTACTTCAGTGACACTGCCAAGAAAACCCAGAAGCTTCTGGGTCACCAGGAGTCAGGACTGACTCAAAGGCATACACTGCATTTTGCACTACTACTACTATCAAACACTTATATATCGCCACGCACGCAGCGCTGTATAGATAACATACAAGAGACAGTCGGTTTAAACCGGGGTCCTCACTCAGTTCTCCTCTACTGTAGCTATTGCTTTACAGATCAATGAAGAGACTGGGTCTAGCTCTGGAAACAGAAAGACAGAGTAAAGGTCATCAGTAACCCAGTGGATAAAGCACTCAACTAATGATCCCACAGGCACACTTCATGGCCTTGGGCAAGCTATTTAACCCTCTACTGCCTCAGGTATAAACTTAGATAGTAAGTTCTCTGGGGACAGGAAATACCTACGATACCTGAATATAACTCTACTACTACTACTGAGCATTTGTATAGCGCTACAAGATGTACGCAGCTCTACACAGACATCTAAGAGACAGTCCCTGCTCATCAGAGCTTACAATCTAGTCAAGACAGATAACAGAGTAGGTGTAGACATGGGACACATATAGGGGGAATGGTAAAGAAACACAAAGGAGATCAGGAGAGTCAAGATCCGAAAGTGGCAGCGAAGAGGCGGGTTTTCAGCCTGGAACCCCTGAGAAAAGGCAGAAGCTAAATCCAATTCTCCCTCCAATTAACATAATTGGAATTCATAGCAGCTCAGGTAGATACAACTTAGACAAAAGCCTTTCTTCCACACTGGTGTCCATAGTGGAGGAGAGTCTCTTTTTTTATCCCTGGCTCGGTCCCTCTCCTTTCACTCATCTAGAACACACTCTTATCACCAGGAAGCATGTTCTACATGGGGAGAAGGAAAATCCTTCAAGACTCTTGGCACATGAATTAAAGAGGCTTTGACTTTGAATTCGATTCTGCAATTCCTTTACTGTAACCAAAATGTCCAAGTCAAACAGAAATACTTAGAAATACTTACTACCTGCCTTGATTCGGCAGTTTCACAATAGTAATCCTACCCGCTTCTGATCGCTGGAAGGAGCGGGCTACAAATGCTTGCTAAATAAAATAAAATAAATAAATTAGTGAAGTTATAGACCTCAATTACACAGTCTTCAGTTATACAGTTATTGTCCTTTAGAAACATTTGTGTCTGTGATCTCAATTTAAATATTTATCATTTCCGCTTCTGGCAGAAAGATCCTGGGGTAGGGCTCTTTTGGGGAAGTTTCTCCAAATAAGTTATTTCTGTTGGAGGCCATGAACTTCACTTCTAAGCCAGATTATGTGGAATATGATCTCAGTCACTCAAATTTACAGCTGACACTCGGAGCAGTACTCACATTGTGCCAAAGAGAGCCTCCTTCTGGAATTCATAAGATGTTACATGTATGGGTAATTTATCAAGGCGTGCTTGGAAGTTCTTCTTAATCAAGCCTGTGGCACCCCACACAATGGGAAATAACTTGATATCTTTCTGCTACATTTTCTTGGTTTTCAATTGCATATCTTGGTACTTGAAGATTTTCTTACTCTCAATGCGATTCACTGAGTAGTTGCTTGGAACTGACATCTCTATAGTCAATGTTGTTTTGATGTTCTTCTCCTTTATCACTCACATCCAGCAGATAAAAATATCTTTTTTCCCTTCTCACTGTGATCCTTTTCCTCTAATACTTTCTGTACTATGTTCACAGAAAAACCCATTGTACTCTTTCTTCAGCAGAAAAATCTTCTCCAAAATAGCAATCTCTTTTAGGCTTGGGTAGTAAGCCAACTCCTTCTCTATGATTTCTTGGTTAGGCTTGTGACAAGCCAGCTCGTTAAATCTCTCACTACACTCTGGAAGAAGGGTGGGTAAAACCTCTGACAGGCTCTCAAATCTTCACACGCTGACAAATTTTAAGAATCAAGGGTTGATTCCACACATTGACAAATAAAAGAGGTGCATTCCAAGTGAAATATTACAGCAATCCAATGCAACTGTTACAAGGCTCTGCCAGGAAACTTTGAAGACAACATCATGGCAAACTGTCTGGAAATGATCTGTGTTCATACTAATACTGAAGAAAGGTGATCCGATTCATTGAAGAATTATTGCACAATTTCTCTGATCTTATATGCTAGCAAGATTCTACTCAAGATCATTCAGTGAACATTACAACCATACCTGGAATGAGAATGGCCTTGTATTCAAGCAAGGTTCAGGAAAGGTCAAGGAACAAGAGACAACATTGCAGATGTGAGATGGATCCTTGAAAAGATAAAATACAAAAAGGAAATCTACATGTATTTTATTGATTACAGCAAGGCCTTCTAATATGTAAATATTCTAGTCTTGAAGGACTAGAAAAGGGGACTGTTACTTCTGGAGAGAGATCTGCAATTGTGAGTATATACTTCTGGGAATTTTCTGAAAGGAATTCCTTGTATTAAAGCTAATTAATCTGTGAACCCACTATTTTTTGTTAAATCAGTCAGGGCCTAGTAGCAGCAGTTTAAGTTTAAATTTAAAACACAGAAGAGAACTTTCTGGTTACATTTCATACCCAGCAGAGAGCTTGTAGTTTAAATTTAATAGTCACTCAGGGCCTAGCATCAGCAAAGTGCATTTAGTTTAAATTTAAAACAGAGAAGAGAGTTTCTGGTTAAATTTAGAACCCAGCAGAGAGCTTGTAGTTTAAATTTCATAATAAGTTAGAGCCTAGCAGCAGCAAAGAGCTATGATTTAAATCAAATCAAAATATAGCTTAGCACAAAAGGCAAAACAGGGTCAGTACTCTTTGAGCAACAAATAAAGTCTTCTAGAGACCCTTACAAAGAGGCCTTCTACCTAAGGGGTAAGAGACCTATGAAACTTCTTCAATAGGTGTTAACACCAGGTGGCAGGCCAAAAGGCCATTTTGAAAGACTCCTTCTATCCAAGCAAGGACTGCTAATCACCCAGGAAGTTTTTAACAGCTTACCTCAGCAGCACAGGCATAAATAGCTCAACCAGAGCTCTGTGATCCTCAGTCTTGAAGGACTAGAAAAGGGGACTGTTAGAGATCTGCAATTGTGAGTATATACTTCTGGGAATTTTTTGAAAGGAGTTATTTGTATTAAAGCTAATTAATCTGTGAACCCACTATTTTTGTTAAATCAGTCAGGGCCTAGTAGCAGCAGTTTAAGTTTAAATTTAAAACACAAAAGAGAACTTTCTGGTTACATTTCATACCCAGCAGAGAGCTTGAAGTTTAAATTTAACAGTCACTCAGGGCCTAGTATCAGCAAAGTGCTTTTAGTTTAAATTTAAAACACAGAAGAGAGCTTTCTGGTTAAATTTGGAATCCAGCAGAGAGCTTGTAGTTTAAATTTAATAGTCACTCAGGGCCTAGCATCAGCAAAGTACTTTTAGTTTAAATTTAAAACACACAAGAGAGCTTTCTGGTTAAATTTAGAACCCAGCAGAGAGCTTGTAGTTTAAATTTCATAATAAGTTAGAGCCTAGCAGCAGCAAAGAGCTATAATTTAAATCAAATCAAAATATAGCTTACCTCAGCAGCACAGGACCGGGTACTGTGTAGCAGCCCTCTTTTAATAAGTGTTATTTCCCTTCCTCCCTCCCCAACACCCACCCACCCCTGGGATAATCGTAGCTTTATAGGTACTTATGCATCTCAAAAGACAGGAGGTGCTCTCAGGCGAAGCTCGTTATCCAAATCAGTCATACACTAAGGACCTGAGATTAATTAAGCTTCAGGTGAACAAGGTATATTAAACATATTAGGTACAGTTTTATTAGTATAAATATCCATAGCAACCCTTAGTAAGTAAAGAACTTAAAGATCTAAACACAAGCTTAAAACTAAGATGCAGACAGCAGTCCAGCAGCGAGATGGGGGCTTTCCAGTCTTTTGCATTGAGTGTCACATGTATGATTTTCTCCCAGTTGGTGAGAGGTCTTACGTGTGCACTAGGTGCAAGGAGTTCTTTGCTCTCAGGGAACGAGTCCGTTCTCTAGAGGCTAGAGTAGCAGACTTGGAAAACATAAGAAAGACAGCAAGGTACATAGACGAGACCTACAGGGATATAGTCCTGAATTCCCACCTCCAGTCTGGCAGCATTCCTGTTGCCATGGAGGAGAGAGGTCACGTGACAGGAGAGCATCACCCTGGTGTGGCAGGAAGTGATCCTGTAACTAGGACCTGTCCTCCAGGTGATGTAAAACCCTCTCACACCAAGGAAGTTTCTCCAGGGCCATGTGCCCATAAGGGAAGGGTTAGGACAGCCGTTATAGTTGGCGATTCGATCATTAGGCATGTAGCTAACTGGGTGGCTGGTGGATGTGAGGATCGCCTGGTAACATGCCTGCCTGGTGCGAAGGTAGCGGACCTCACGCGCCACCTAGATAAGGTCTTAGATAGTGCTAGGGAGGAGTCTGCTGTCTTTTTACAAGTCTGTACCAATGACATAGGAAAATGTGGTAGGGAGGTTCTGGAGGCTAAATTTAGGCTTTTAGGTAGGAAGTTGAAATCCAGAACTTCCAGGGTAGCATTCTCTGAAATGTTTCCTGTTCCACGCGCAGGACCCATAAGGCAAGGCAGAGCTCCAGAGTCTCAATGCGTGGATGAGACAATGGTGCAGAGATGAAGGTTTTGGACTTGTTAGGAACTGGGGAACATTCTGGGGAAAGGAGGGGCTCTTCCGAAGGGATGGGCTTCACCTTAACCGGGATGGAACCAGGCTGCTGGTATTAACCTTTAAAAAGGAGATAGAGCAGCTTTTAAACTAGATAATAGGGGAAAGCCGACAGTCGCCCAAGAGCAGATGGTTCGGAAGAATGTATCCTTGAAGGATACTACCAAAAGCAGAGAGGTTCCAAAAAAGAGTAAAGTAGCCCAAATGCCCTCGAGTATGGAGCAGACAGAGCTTAAAGATCCCAAATTACCCATATCTACCAATAGCCAAATTAATATGAATAAAATACATAGAAACATAAAAACAAAGAAACATAGAAATATGTTGACAGAAAAAGACCACATGGCCTATGTAGTCTGTCCTTCCATATCAACAACTACAACAGTCCCCTTTTTACCTTTAGAGACCCTCTGTGTTTGTCCCATGCTTTTTTGAATTCAGTTATTGTCCTCATCTCTAACACTTCCACTGGGAGACTATTCCATGGATCCACTATTCTTTCCGTAAAGAAATATTTCCGCATATCACTCCTGAATCTATCTCCCTTCACCCTCATCCCATGTCCCCTCATAGCAGAACTTGCTTTCAATTGAAAGAGGCTCTCTCCCTGACCATTTATGTCATGGAGGTATTTAAACATCTCAATCATATCACCTCTATCCCGCCTTTCCTCTAAGGTGTACATATTAAGATCCTTCAGTTTGTCCTCATATGCTTTATAATGAAGACCACTAATCATTTTAGTAGCCACCCTCTGCACCGACTCCATCCTGTTCACATCCTTTTGAAGGTGCGGTCTCCAGAATTGCACACTATACTCCAAATTAGGTCGCACCAAAGACTTATAGAGAGGCATTATCACCTCCTTTTTTCTGCTAGCCATTCCTCTCCGTATGCACCCAAGCATCCTTCTAGCTTTTGCCATCACCTTTTCTACCTGTTTAGCTACTTTAAGATCATCAGACACAACCACGCCTAGGTCCCGCTCTTCTTTAGTCTCTAAAATGCTTGTATGCAAATGCTAGAATTCTAAAAAATAAGATGGGAGAGTTAGAATAAATAGCACTAAATGAGAGGATGGATATGATTGGCATATCAGAGAGATGGTGGAAGGAGGACAAGTGGCCTAGTGGTTGGGGCAAGGTACCTCAAGCCAGAAGGTCAGGGGTTCAAAGCTCACCAGATGACAGCAACCTTGGGCCAGAAGGACTGGGGTTTCTAGTCCCACAGGAGCTCCTTGTGGTCTTGGGAAAGCCACTTAACCCTCCATAGCCCATGTTCCCTGCAAAATAGCTATCTCCAAGTTATAATGCCCTGTTCAATGTAATTTCAGTTTGTTCAATGTAAACCACACTGATGCAGAATAGCACAGTATATAAGAGAATGTAAATAAAGAAACCAGTGGGACACTGATACCTGGGTACAAACTATATCATAATGATAGAGCTGATCAAATTGGTGGAGGAGTTGTACTCTTTGTTAGAGAGGGCATTGAGTCAGAAAGGATTAAAGTTTTGCAGGAAACAAAATTTGCTGTAGAATCTCTATGGATTGAAATTCCATGTAAAAAGGGGAAGGCGATGGCAGTGGGGGTGTACTATCGACCGCCTGGCCAGAATGAACAAATGGATGATGAAATGCTCAAAGAAATCAAGGAAGCTAACAAAAGTTACAGCGCAGTAATAATAATTGGTGATTTCAATTACCCCGGTATCGACTGGGTCAGTGTCACAGCAGGACATGCTAGGGAGATAAAATTCCTAGATGAAATAAATGACTACTTCTTGGAACAGCTGGTTCATGAACCGACCAGAGGGGAAGTCATATTAGACCTATTCCTTAGTGGAACACCAGATCTAGTGCAAGAGATAAGGGTGTTGGGGCCACTTGGCAATAGTGATCATAGCATGATCATCTTTGATTTAATTAGTGGAGGAGGGATAGTAAGGAAATCCACAGTACTACCTTTTAACTTTTGAAAGGGAGACTATGATAAAATGAGGAAAATAGTTAAGAAAAACCTAATAGGAGCAGTTGCAAAGGTTAAAGACTTACATCAAGCTTGGGTGTTGTTGAAAAATACTATTTATTTATTTATTTATTTATTTATTTTTCTTATATACCGCACTCTTTAGCATCAGCGCGGTTTACATGGAACCATAATTAACAATAACAGTTTTACATAGAACAGGGAAGAAAAACTTGGATAACTTAGGGAGAAATGCACAAAATTATTTACATATATAACAATGAGTTTTGTGAATATCTTATGATAAATCTATGGATATGCATTAGGACTAGAGGATGGGTGTGTCTATGGTGTATTAGGATTGATTTGGTAGTATTGTATAAATAAGTGGTGCTTGAGTGCTTTCCTGAATTGCATGAGATCAGAGATTGATCGGATTTCTGGAGGCAGTGTATTCCAACATTTGGGAGCATAAAGACTGAATGCTCTGTTGGATGTTGTTAGTGTGCATTTTGTTGAAGCATTTGGTATAATTAGGGTGTTTGCTGATGTAGATCTTCTGGATCTGTTGGGTGGAGTGGGTTGAAGTAGATTGACTATCTATATTGGAAGTAGATTGACTATCTATATTGGAAGCCCAGACCAGCTGCATTCGACGCTTTAAGAAAAGTGGAAGGAAGTCCAAAAAGCTGCCAGCATGGTTTAAAGGTGAGGTCAGAGAGGCTGTTGTTGCCAAAAAAGCATCTTTCAGAAAATGGAAAAAAGAGCCAAACGACGAAACCTGGAAACAGCACAAGCACTGGCAAGTCAAATGCAAGGCATTGATAAGGCAGGCAAAGGGAGAATTTGAGAAGAAGCTTTCTGCACAAACAAAAACGCAAAATAAAGACTTTTTCAAGTACATTCATAGCAAAAAACTTGTGAGAGAGTCAGTTGGTCCATTAGATGATAGAGGGGTTAAAGGGGCACTAAGAGGCGACAAGGCGATAGCGGAGAGACTGAATGAATTCTTTGCTTCAGTCTTTACTGAGGAAGATGTAGGGATGTTACCCATGACTGACATGGTGTTTAAAGGTGCGGATGTATTGAACGAAATATCGATACATCAGGAAGATGTATTACAACTATTAGATAAACTGAAAAGTAGCAAATCACCTGTGCCGGATGGTATACATCCAAGGGTGTTGAAAGAACTGAAATATGAGATTGCAGACCTGCTATTAGTAATCTGTGAACTATCATTAAAATCATCTCTAATACCTGAAGATTGGAGGATCGCCAATGTAACACCAACTTTTAAAAAGGGTTCCAGGGGTGATCTGGGAAACTACAGACCGGTGAGCCTGACGTCAGTACCGGGGAAAATGGTAGAAACCATCATAAAGAATAAAATTACTCAGCATGTAGATAGTCATGGCCTAATGGGATGTTTAAGACAAAAAATCCGTTTAATATCCTAAACCCAACAACCTGGAACTATTCTTATACATCATAGTAAAGAATACAGGTCTCAGAAGAAACTCACAGCACCAAAGCAAGGGTATTAACCCATTAACAGTGTTTGTCCTCACATCAATGACCTGATTCAATACTTTTATGCTTTTCTAAAAAATCTTCTTTCTCATAGAACGTAAAGGTCTTCCTCACCTCTTTATACTAACAAATATTGTAAAAAATCTCACAAAAGCTGAAGAAATGAACACTTAACTTGTGAAAGATGTTAGCCAAAAATTAACTGGACTATGGTCAATTCCATATTCTTTACTATGATGTATAAGAATAGTTCCAGGTTGTTGGGTTTAGGATATTAAATGGATTTTTTGTCTTAAACATTAACGTGTTATACCGTTTATGAGATATTTGGCTACTCCCTCCGATGGCCTAATGGGAGACAGCCAACATGTCTTTAGACAAGGAAGATCTTGTCTTACTAATCTGTTATGTTTTTTTGAAGGTGTGAATGAACAGGTGGACAAAGGTGAGTCAGTTGATATAGTGTATCTGGACTTTCAGAAAGCCTTTCACAAGGTCCCTCATCAGAGACTTTTGGCAAAACTAAAGAGTCATGGGATAGGAGGCAGTGTACTACTGTGGATCAGGAACTGGTTAAAAGAAAGCAGAGGGTAGGGCTAAATGGCCAATTTTCCCAATGGAGAAAGGTGAATAGTGGTGTACCCCAGGGATCTGTGCTGGGTCCGCTGCTTTTTGACATATTCATAAATGACCTGGAAAGTGGAATAATGAGTGAGGAATAACTGACTGGAAAAGATCTGTATTTAAACCAATACTAAAGAAAGGTGATCCAGCTGACTGTGGAAATTATTGCACAATCACTCTGATCCCACATCCTAGCAAGATTCTACTCAAGATTATTCAGCAGAGGCTACAACCATACCTGGAATGAGAACTGCCTGAAGTGCAAGCAGAGTTCAGGAAAGGGTGAGGAATGAGAGACATCATCGCGGATGTGTGATGGATCCTTGAAAAGACTAATGAATACCAAAGGGATATCTATATGTGTTTTATTGCTACAACAAGGCTTTTTACTGTGCAAACCATGATAAACTCTGGGCCACATTAAGAAGCATGGGTATACCAGAACACCTGATAGTTCTCTTGCACAACCTTTACATCGATCAAGAAGCAACAGTTCAAACAGAATAAGGAGAAATAAGGAGAAATAGAATGGTTTCAAATCAGCAAAAGCATACGACAAGGCTGCATACTTCCCCTACCTGTTTAATTTATATGCAGAACAAATCAACAGAGAAACAGGACTGTATGAAGAGAACTGAGGTATGAAGATTGGTGGAAGTCTCATCAATAACCCTCACTATGCTGATGATACCACATTAATGGCTGAAAGTAAAGATGATCTGAAACATTTGCTTCTCAAGATCAAGGAACATAGTCTTAAAATGGGCCTGCACCTTAATGTAAAGAAGACAAAGATCCTGACAACTGGCAAAATCAATATGTTCAGCGTTGATGGAGAAGAATTCAAAATAGTGGACAACTTTAACCTACTTGGATCAACTATGAATGAAGAAACAACAAGCAGTCAAGAAATCTGATGACGCATTGCTCTTTGCAGAATGCCTATGAAGGACCTAGAGAAGATTCTAGAGAGCAGAGATGTCTCTCTCCATACAAAGATTTGACTCGTCCGTATGACTTTTCAATAACTTCAAATGGATACGAAAGTTGGACAATGAAAAAGATAGGAAGAAAATTGATGTTTTTGTATTATGGTGCTGGTGATGAATACTGTGTATCGCATGGACTGCCTGAAGAACAAACCAGTCAGTACTAGAGGAGATCAAACCTAAGCTTTCTTTAGAAGCTCAGAAGACAAGACTTCGACTTTCATAATTTGGACACATCATGTGAAGAGAGAGATCATTAAAAAAAGACATCATGCTTGGCAAGGTAGAAGGTCAACGCAAAAGAGGAAGGCCATCAATGAGATGGATCAATACAATAACAGCAAGTATGGGTGCCAGTCTGTCAACAATGAGTCGCCTGACTGAAGACTACACAGTTTAGCACAACTATCCAGAGGGTCGCCATGAGTCGACACCGACTCGACGGCACTTAACAACAATATATAAAAACAGAGGCATCCTCCACAGCCTGCACTGGAATAGACTGATTGATTTCGCATTGCCTGGGCCAGCTCTGCACCAGAAACATAGTTGGAGATTTTCAGCCAAGCCAACATTTTATAGTAATTTGTTTGCAGGGCTGTAATGAGGGCTGTGTGAGCAGTGGAAACCAAAGGCAAGTGCCTCTTTCTGAGCCCCTTTATGAAGCCCTTAGGTAATTTTATTGCCAGAATTGTTTATTGTTTTTGTTATATCAATTGTTTTTGTTATGTCAATTTTCTTTGGGTTTGATGTCAAGTATGTGGGCAGGATGGTGGTTGTTTTTGAGTCTGGGCTTGTTTTTTGGGTTTGGATTTGGGGTAGGAGGATAGATAGTGAGGGTTATGGGATTGAAGTCCTATAAGGAGTGGAGGAGTAGCCTAGTGGTTAGAATACTGGCTTGGTAACCAAACAGCCAGGGTTCAATTCCCACTAGCACTCCTTGTGGCCTTGGGCAAGTCACTCCATTGCCTTGGAAAAAAGGCCTGGCAATCTACTTCCAGTGACACTGCCAAGAAAACCTAGGAGCTTCTGGGTCACCAGGAGTCAGGACTGACTTGAAGGCACACATTGCATTTGCAGGGACAGTATTTTAGACAGGAATGAGGGGATGTTTTTTGCAACTAGTGTTAAGGGATTGGAATGGAAGGGGCAGTTTAGGGTTTGTGAATATTGGGCTGTTAAATGGGAGAGCTATTAACTCAAAGAGAAATTGGTTCAGGATCACTTTGCAGCATTGAAGTATTTGTTTGGTGGAGACGACTTCAGGGAGGACGTTCTGTGAGCCTTGTACAAGCATGTCTCCCAGGTTTCCGATATTTGCATTTATTCATTATTTATTTATTAACATTTCTTATATACCGCACTATTTGCCATCAGCGCGGTTTACATGGAACAGAAACATCCGACAACTTACATATGTCTGGTCATTACACTTAACAGGAAATGGAACTTGGAGAACAGGGTAAACTATATACATAGGCAGTGTAATGAGAAAGGATACTGTTTGATGCATAAATCAAGAGCGGCTATTATGAGGGAGCATTGGGGGTAATGTTTGCATATAAGATGAAGTTGATCTTGTTATATGGATGGGATTTTGAGGGGAATGAATGTCTGGCTTTTAAATATAGTGGGAAATGAGATTTTAAAACTTTATTAATTTATCAACTGTCAAATACAAGTTTGATGATTTGGCAAGTTTGATTGTTGAACTCATTTTTTATTTATTTTCATTCTCTTATATACCACACTATTCTGCATCAGTGCAGTTTACATTGAACAAACTGAAATTACATTGAACAGGGCATTATAACTTGGAGATAACTATTTTACAGGGAACATGGGCTATGGAGGGTTAAGTGGCTTGCCCAAGACCACAAGGAGCACCTGTGGGACTAGAAACCCCAGTCCTTCCGGCCCAAGGTTGCTGTCCTCTAGTGGGATTTGAACCACCAACCTTCCAGCCTGAAGTACCTTGCCACAACCACTAGGCCACTCCTCCACTCCATGATGGAAAATGCTACCTGAATCATAATGAGGTGATTTTAATATTCTCTGATGGATAGTTTCATTATGTGGGCTATGAGGGATTTTATTTTTATAGGATTAATTGCAGAGTCCAACCATAAGGTTGGTCATATTCTTAAGCAGATGATTGTGTCTCGGGCTGAATCACACAGGTTTCATGATGTCCATTTCCAAACAGTATTTTAGTCTGATCATAAATTGATCTATTTTTAACTAGTTGGAGATAGAATGAGGGAAATATAGATAGAGCAGTACAGGCAAAATTTGAGGTTCATGACAGAGGAGGAAGTGGTTAGAAAATATCGGAAGAAACCGTCACCGATGAGGGTAGTTTGGTGGAAGTTGTAATAGATGTAATGAAATGGAGAAGGAGGCTGAGTGATGCATGAGCTCCAGTACAGCTAGGAGAATGTATCCTTGGTATCTTGCTCAGTTACAATTGGTGAAATGGCAGTAATGGCAATTGGAGAGAAAGTGATTAAAAAAGTGGTAGTGAGGAAGATAGGTTGCATTGCCAAGTTCAGAGTAGGAAATGTGGGTTTGGATAAATATGCCAAAAGGGAGTCTATGAAGGACTACCAAAAGGGATTGCTACAGCTGGAAAAAGATCTGTACTTGTAAGTATTTAGCTTCTGGGAAATACTCTAAGGGGCTTGTTTACAAAGCCACGGTAGCGGTTTCCGATCGTTATCAGAGCCGCGGCTGCATTGAAATCAATGGGGCCTTGGCTCCGATAACAATCGGAAACCGCTACCGCGGCTTTGTAAACAAGCCCCTAAATCTTGGGGAAAAGGGGATTCTTTGAGTTAAAGCTGATAAATCTGTGTATTTTAGAATTCAGTGTTTTTGCTGAGTCAGTCAGGTCTTAGTTCCACCTGATAGCTTTTTAGTTAAATCAAATCAAAATTCAAGAGCGCATGGTTTAGAAGGATGTATTCTTGAAGGATACTAGCAAAAGAATGAAGTTAGGGTGTATCAACAGAGAGGTTCCAGTAAAGACAAAAGTAAATCAAATGCTCTTAGGTATAGAGCAGACAGAACTTAAAGATTCCATATTACCCCTGCCTAGTAATCAGGTTAATATGAATAAAATACAGAGTTAGAATATATAGCACTAAATGAGATGTTAGATATCATTGGTATCTCAGAGCCATGGTGGAAGAAGGACAACCAGTGGGCAGGGCCGGCCCGTTCATTGAGCGAGAATGTTTTTTGCACAGGGCCCCGCGTTTCAGGGGGCCTGGCGCAAAAAACATTCTGATCTAAAAGTAAAATTTAAAAAAAAAAAAAAAAGCTGTCTGCTGCCGCTGCCGGGGCCGCCGCGGCAGAATCGAGTGTGCCGCGGGGCCCCCCCTGCCCAGCAGAGCCTGCCCTCCCCTGTATCACCTCTCTCTTTACAGCTGCAGTCACACGCGCCGGCTTTCAGAGCGCGAGGGGAGAGTTTCTCCCTCGCTGCTCTGTTAAGCCCGCGGGGGCTGATGGGAAGTTCCCATCAGCCCCCGCGGGCTTAACAGAGCTGCGAAAGGGAAACTAGTTCCTTCGCGCTCTGAAAGCCGGCGCATATGACTGCAGCTGCAAAGAGAGAGGTGATACAGGGGAGGGCAGGCTCTGCTGGGCAGGGGGGCCCCGCGGCACACTCGATTCTGCCGCGGCGGCCCCGGCAGCGGCAGCAGACAGCTTTTTTTAAAAAAAAAAATTCCCTAGGCTAGGCTGGGCTGGGCTGGGCTGGGCTGGGCTGGGCTGGGGGAGGGGTTAGGAGTGGTGATGGGCTGGGGGGGGTTAGGAGTGGTGATGGGCTATGGGGGAGCTAAGTCTGTATATGGGCTGATGGGATTAGGACTGGAAGTGGGTTGATGGGGGGTTAGGACTGGTAATGGGCTAGGGGGGGGGCATAAACTAAAAATTGGGGGAGGGGGATTAGGACTGGAAATGGGCTGGTGGGATTAGGACTGGGAGTGGGCTGATGGGGAGGTTAGGACTGGTAATGGGGTATGGGGGGGGCTTAAACTGAAAATTGGGTGATGGGGGATTAGGACTGGAAATGGGCTGGTGGGATTAGGGCTGGGAGTGGGCTATGGGGGGCTAGGACTGGAAATGGGCTGGGGGGGTTGCTAGGACTGGAAATGGGCTGGGGGGATTAAGACTGGAGGTGGGCTGATGGGGTTAGGACTGGTAATGGGCTGTGGGCTGTTGGGGTGGTTAGGACTGGTAATGGGCTATGGGGGGCTAGGACTGGAAATGGGCTGATGGGGGGGTTAAGACTGGAGGTGGGCTGATGGGGTTAGGACTGGTACTGGGTTGTGGGCTGTTGGGGGGGTTAGGACTGGTAATGGGCTATGGGGGGCTAGGACTGGAAATGGGCTGATGGGGGGGGTTAACACTGGAGGTGGGCTGATGGGGTTAGGACTGGTAATGGGCTGTGGGCTGATGGGGGGTTAGGACTGGTAATGGGCTATGGGGGGGTTAGAACTGGTAATGGGCTATGGGGGGGTTAAGACTGGTAATGGGCTGTGGGCTGATGGGGGCTGTCTGGAAATGGGCTATGGGGGGATAGGACTGATAATGGGCTAAGGGGGGGGCTAGGACAGGAAATGGACTGATGGGGAGGGGTTAGGACGTCAGATGGGCTGAGGGGGTTAGGACTGGTAATGGGCTGTGGGCTGATGGGGGGGGGGGTTAGGACTGGCAATGGGCTATGGGGGGCTGACTGGAAATGGGTTGATGGGGGTTAGGACTAGAAGTGGGCTGATGGGGGGTTAGGACTGGTAATGGGTTATAGGGGGGCTTAAACTGAAAATGGGGTGATGGGGTGTTAGGACTGGAAGTGGGTTGATGGGGGGGGCTAGGACTGGTATTGGGTTGGGGGGTTGCTAGGACTGGAAATGGGCTGATGGGGGGCTAGGACTGGAAATGGGCTGATGCAGGGACTAGAAGGGAATGGATGCTAGGTGAGGCTGGAACTAGAAGGGAGCTGATGTTGGGGGAGGATTAGAATGGGATGGGGCTGGGAGAGTAAAATGGAGAGGGGAAAAATATTTTGTGTGGGAGGGATAAAAATCTACAATTGGCCGGGTATTGGGAGAGTAAGTGGGGATTGAGGATGGAGGGGTAAAATTTGAGTGGATGAAATAGGAATGAGGAAAGAGCAAAAGGAGAAAGATTAGTATGTTAAAGCAGATGTAGAGAGAGAATGGAAAAAAACTAGAAGAGAGAAGAAAGGACAAATGGACAGCAGACGATGGAGAGTTAGCAGAAGACACGAAGAAACCAGAAGAAAGTGGCTGGAGCAATTGCAGCTGAAAAAAAATGCACAAAAGGTAGAAAAATAACTCTTTATTTTGAATTTATTAATTGGAATATGTCAGCTCTGGTAAATGTGCATCATTAACGTCTGCGCTTTGTTTAGTACAAGAGCAAATTAATGTATAGTTTTATTTCTACAGTGTTGTACATTCCAAGTTTGGCTTTTGGGATTCCCTGTTTAATTATTGTCTTCCTGTTTCTAAATTGTGATTCCTTGTTTGGTGATGGTCTATGTTCTGCATGTGTAACTGAGCTGAGGTGTTCTGTTTATATAATTCCTATTTGACATTGCCACTTGTTCTCTTTCCCCAGTAGGTCATGTATTGTTGTTCTCTGAAATGTATTGGTTTAATATTTGCATGTTTCCTTTTGATAGGTAGGGTATGGTGCTTTGTGAGTCCTGGTAGTGCTGTCAGGATACAGCGGGTTTGCTATGGGTTCTAAATGGGCAGCGTTTGTAGTAGTTCCTAATGTGTCTGGCAGTTGGCACTGGATTATAGTAATATAGAAATCTTTTAGTCTTTCTTTATCCATACACTCATTAAGAGGCATGTTTACTAAAAGTTAGTATATGGTAACATTATGCAAATATTTATGCAAATGAGGCCCCTTATGCAAATGAGGCCCCGCACTGAGTCTCTGCACATGGCCCCGCACCCCGCTTGGGCCGCCCCTGCCAGTGGGACAAGATCTACTCCCCAGCCCTGGCTTTCGCCCACAACCCGTTATCTACGCACATGCGTATGTTCCGCTGAGCGTGCTTGGTCCAAATCCCGCTCCCCAGAGGACCTTCTACACTTCAAATTCATTCTTGGCTCCTTCCAGTCAGCCATAGCACTTGCCAAACAAGACTACTACATCCACCTGACCAACTCCCTTGCCTCTGATCCTCGCCGTCTCTTTAGTACCCTCAATTCTCTCCTCAAAGTCCCCCTGCCCCTGGTCCCGCCCACCCTTTCTGCCCAAACCCTAGCCGACTACTTCCATGACAAAATCCACAAGATTACCCTCCAACTCCCCACCCCCTCATCTACCTCCCCCCTTCCTAATTCTCCCCCCATCTGTACTTCCTCTGCCACCTCTCCTCCTTCCCTCCAATCTCTGAAGAAGAAACCACATTCCTTCTTACCTCCTCCAAACCCACCACATGTTCATCTGACCCTATCCCCACCCATCTCCTACACCCCCTCTCCTCCACCATCTCTCATATCCTCAACCTCTCACTCTCTACTGCAACTGTCCCTGTTGACTTCAAACATGCTGTTGTCACACCTCTCCTCAAGAAACCCTCACTCGATCCCACATGCCCTTCTTTATCGACCCATCTCCCTCCTTCCCTTCATATCCAAACTACTAGAACGTGCAGTCCACCACCGCTGCCTCGATTTGCTCACCTCCCAGGCCCTCCTGGACTCACTTCAATCCGGATTCCATCCCTTACATTCCACTGAAGCGGCTCTCGCGAGAGTTTCCAATGACCTATTCCTTCCTCGATCCCTCCCTGTGGAATTCTCTCCCTACAACTCTTCGCTTGGAACAGAACTATACCAAATTCAAGTCACTCCTCAAAACACACCTATTCTGCACTTCCTTTGACCTCCCAACACCTACTGTCTGACCCAGGTTATCTATGTTGTTTGTCTCCTCATCTTGTCTGAACGATTGGGCTCTCCTTCTTTCCTATCACACATTGTAGTTCTTTCTTCCTTTTATGGCCTCTGGCCTTACTTTTATTCTTTTTGGATTGTATACTGCCGTGATATAATGAAGGAGTGGTATATCAAATGCAAATAAACATAAACATAATCAAACTCTGGAATTCGTTACCGGAGGATGTAGTAAAAGCTGTTAGTGTAGCTGGATTTAAAAAAGGTTTGGACAAATTCCTGGAGGAAAGGTCCATAAACCATTATTAGAGAGGACCTGGGAAATTTACTGCTTACCCCGGGACAAACATTGTGGAACCTGTGTATCTTTTTGGGAACCTGCTAGGTATTTGTTTCCTGGATTGGCCACTGTTGGAAACAGGATACTGGGCTTGATGGACCTTCGTTTGACCCAGTATGGCATATCTTAAGCAGGGCCGGCCTGTCCATTGAGCGAGAATGTTTTTTGCACAGGGCCCCGCGTTTCAGGGGGCCCCGCGCAAAAAACATTCTGATCTAAAAGTAAAATTAAAAAAAAAAAAAAAGCTGTCTGCTGCCGCTGCCGGGGCCGCCGCGGCAGAATCGAGTGTGCCGCGGGGTCCCCCCTGCCCAGCAGAGCCTGCCCTCCCCTGTATCACCTCTCTCTTTACAGCTGCAGTCACACGCGCCGGCTTTCAGAGCGCGAAGGAACTAGTTTCCCTTTTGCGGCTCTGTTAAGCCCGCAGGGGCTGATGGGAACTTCCCATCAGCCCCCGCGGGCTTAACAAAGCAGCGAGGGAGAAACTCTTCCCTTGCGCTCTGAAAGCCGGCGCGTGTGACTGCAGCTGCAAAGAGAGAGGTGATACAGGGGAGGGCAGTTTCTGCTGGGCAGGGGGGGCCCCGCGGCATACTCGATTCTGCCGCGGCGGCCCCGGCAGCGGCAGCAGACAGCTTTTTAAAAAAAAAAATGTCCCTAGGCTGGGCTGGGCTGGGGGGGGGGGGGGGTAGGAGGGGGGTTGGGCGGGGGGGGGTAGGAGTGGTGATGGGCGATGGGGGAGCTAAGTCTGTATATGGGCTGATGGGATTAGGACTGGAAGTGGGTTGATGGGGGGTTAGGACTGGTAATGGGCTATGGGGGGCTTAAACTAAAAATTGGGTGATGGGGATTAGGACTGGAAATGGGCTGGTGGGATTAGGACTGGGAGTGGGCTGATGGGGAGGTTAGGACTGGTAATGGGGTATGGGGGGGGCTTAAACTGAAAATTGGGTGATGGGGGATTAGGACTGGAAATGGGCTGGTGGGATTAGGACTGGGAGTGGGCTATGGGGGGCTAGGACTGGTAATAGGTTGGGGGGTTGCTAGGACTGAAATGGGTTGGTGGGATTAAGACTGGAGGTGGGCTGATGGGGTTAGGACTGGTAATGGGCTATGGGGGGCTAGGACAGGAAATGGGCTGATGGGGAGGGGTTAGGACTTGAGGTGGGCTGTTGGGTGGGGTTAGGACTGGTAATGGGCTATGGGGGGCTAGGACTGGAAATGGGCTGATGGGGGGGTTAACACTGGAGGTGGGCTGATGGGGTTAGGACTGGTAATGGGCTGTGGGCTGATGGGGGGTTAGGACTAGTAATGGGCTAGGGGGGTTAGGACTAATAATGGGCTATGGGGGGCTAGGACAGGAAATGGGCTGATGGGGAGGGGTTAGGACTTGAGGTGGGCTGATGGGGTTAGGACTGGTAATGGGCTGTGGGCTGTTGGGGGGGTTAGAAATGGTAATGGGCTATGGGGGGGTAAGACTGGTAATGGGCTGTTGGCTGATGGGGGCTGTCTGGTAATGGGCTATGGGGGGGGTTAGGACTGATAATGGGCTATGGGGGGATAGGACAGGAAATGGGCTGATGGGGAGGGTTTAGGACTTGAGGTGGGCTGATGGGGTTAGGACTGGTAATGGGCTATGGGCTGATGGGGGGGGTTAGGACTGGCAATGGGCTATGGGGGGCTGACTGGAAATGGGTTGATGGGGGTTAGGACTGGAAGTGGGCTGATGGGGGGTTAGGACTGGTAATGGGTTATAGGGGGGGCTTAAACTGAAAATGGGGTGATGGGGGGTTAGGACTGGAAGTGGGTTGATGGGGGGGGCTAGGACTGGTATTGGGTTGGGGGGTTGCTAGGACTGGAAATGGGCTGATGGGGGGCTAGGACTGGAAATGGGCTGATGCAGGGACTAGAAGGGAATGGATGCTGGGTGAGGCTGGAACTAGAAGGGAGCTGATGTTGGGGAGGATTAGAATGGGATGGGGCTGGGAGAGTAAAATGGAGAGGGGTAAAATATTTTGTGTGGGAGGGATAAAAAATCTACAATTGGCCAGGTATTGGGAGAGTAAGAGGGGATTGAGGATGGAGGGGTAAAATTTGAGTGGATGAAATAGGAATGAGGAAAGAGCAAAAGGAGAAAGATTAGTATGTTAAAGCAGATGTAGAGAGAGAATGGAAAAAAACTAGAAGAGAGAAGAAAGGACAAATGGACAGCAGACGATGGAGAGTTAGCAGAAGACACGAAGAAACCAGAAGAAAGTGGCTGGAGCAATTGCAGCTGAAAAAAAATGCACAAAAGGTAGAAAAATATCTCTTTATTTTGAATTTATTAATTGGAATATGTCAGCTCTGGTAAATGTGCATCATTAACGTCTGCGCTTTGTTTAGTACAAGAGCAAATTAATGTATAGTTTTATTTCTACAGTGTTGTACATTCCAAGTTTGGCTTTTGGGATTCCCAGTTTAATTATTGTCTTCCTGTTTTCTAAATTGTGATTCATTGTTTGGTGATGGTCTATGTTCTGCATGTGTAACTGAGCTGAGGTATTCTGTTTATGTAATTCCTATTTGACATTGCCACTTGTTCTCTTTCCCCAGTAGGTCATGTATTGTTGTTCTCTGAAATGTATTGGTTTAATATTTGCATGTTTCCTTTTGATAGGTAGGGTATGGTGCTTTGTGAGTCCTGGTAGTGCTGTTAGGATACGGCGGGTTTGCTATGGGTTCTAAATGGGTAGTGTTTGTAGTAGTTCCTAATGTGTCTGGTGGTTGGCACTGGATTATAGTAATGTAGAAATCTTTTAGTATTTCTTTATCCATACACTCATTAAGAGGCATGTTTACTAAAAGTTAGTATATGGTAACATTATGCAAATATTTATGCAAATGAGGTCCCTTATGCAAATGAGGCCCTGCACCGAGTCTCCGCACATGGCCCCGCACCCCCCTTGGGCCGCCCCTGATCTTATGCCCTTATGTACTTACACACAGTTGGACAAATGTGATTATAAGCCTCATAAGTTCTTGGGAAGGATAAATCAGCTGAAGGGTTATTTTCTTGTTCCGATAAAACAGAAGGTGTGGAATGTTGTGGGCTCTATAACAGCGATGCCTTGTGGAGATATTACTGGAATTAAAGAAGAAAAGCAAGTACAGAGTTGTGAGGTGCTGTCAGAATTTTCTTTGGTTACTCAGTTCTGGCTTCAGTAGACCTTTTATCAACTAAAATTCATTACTTGTAGCTTTGATCTTGGCCCTACTAAAATTATGCAATTGGTGGGAGATACTGGTTGACATTGTGACTCTTTTGTTACAAGGTGGAGAATTTCTCAGTCATTTAAAAACAGCTGTGGTACATCATCTTTTAAAGAGGGATAAATTAGGTCTGTGGGTAGGTTCCTACTACCGACTGGCCTTAATCCTGCCTTGGTTGGGTAAGGTGAGTAAAACGGTTTGTTATAGCCAGTTGAACAGTTTTTGGAGCATTCAGAGCTTTCTGTGGTTATCAGTCTAGCTGTAGGATGGAATATTTATTTATTTATTTATTTAGCATCTTTTATAAATGATATTGGTTAGCTTGCTGGTCAAGATTAGGATTTGGGCAGATGGGAGGAGGACTCTTTGTTAGTCCTTCTTAATTTGTCATCTGTGTCTGATACTATTAATCATGACCATCTTTTAAGGAGATTGAATGAGGTAGGTTTGAGGGGGAAGGTATCACAGTGGTTTATATCCCATCTTATAGTGATTGTAAACCGCTCTGATGCTCTTCAGCCTGGGCGGTATATCAAGAAATTGCATAAACATAAACATTTGAGAAATAAAGAATATTATATAGAGCAAGAGGATGTTCACTCTGATGTTTACTGGCTTGTAAGATAAGTTCCCCTGGGGCAAACTAGATAGGCCATGTGGTCTTTTTCTGCCTTCATGTTTCTATGTCTATTATTTCTCCAATTGAAGCGGTTAGGCCTTTTGGGGTCTTGTGCAATTTATAAGCAGATTATATTCAGTCGTTGGCCAAGGTGGTGTTGATCAAGGGAAGGATGTGAGAAACCTAGCAGCTTCTTTGAGGACAGTGGAAGATTGGTTGGCAAATGCTGTGGATTATTAAGTTAAGGGGAGAAGTTACAGTGTTCCTGGAGATGGGAAGTGTAACAATTAGACCTCAAAATGAAGTCTGTAGTTTGGGTGCTCAGTTAGACAGCTCTCTGTCATTGGCTCCACAAATTTCAAAGACGGTCTGCATGGTGTTTGTGGCAAATCCATAAACTGCGTTCATACTTTTCTTCTCAGTCACTTAGACTGATTGTACAGGCTCCAGTTCTTACAAAAATAGACTATTGCAGTGAGTTGTACTGGGGAATTTTGCAGATTAATAGGAAAAGCCTTGAACTATTAAAGAGTACAGCAGCCAAGTTGATAGTTGGGGCAAAGCGTTTTGATTCGGTAAACGGCAACTTTATGTTGCCTCATGTGGTTGCCAGTGGAACCAAGGGTTCAGTTTAAGATTTTGGCTTTGGTGTTTAAAGATATGTGCTTGGGGCAACCAGTATATCTGGTGGAATTCTTAGAGTTATCAGCCTCCTCATTCGTTACGTTCAAGTAGTCAGGTTTAATTATCATTGCTTAATGTACTAACCTAGGGCCCGATATTTTAAAGGCATTTACACAGTTTACAGCCCTGTAAACCATGTAAATGCCGCTCAGCGAGATATTCAATGGCACTAAATATGGTTAGTGCCACTGAGTATCCCAGATCTTCTCCCCTACATGCCTCGATGCTAACCACATAGTATCGGGATGTGTCATGGGCGTACCGGGGAGTGTCATGGGCAGCGACAGAGGCTAACCACATAGTATCAGGATGTGTCATGGGCAGCGAAAGAGGCTAGCCGGGTAGCGGCAATATTGCACTACTACCTGTTTAGCTTCTACACATAAAAGATAGGCGCTGCAAAAGCTGGCCTATCTTTACCCATAGAAGCTAACCAGGCAGCAGTGCACTATCCTCTGCAGCTTCCAGGCATGTGCAGCGACCCCACATATTCAATGCCAGGGCAGCATATGACCCCGACATTGACTATCTGGGGATAGAGGATGGCGGCGATGGCTAGGCACTGCCATCCTAACTCAATATTGGGCCCAAATAAATGACAGCAGGTAAAGACCAACAAAGTCCATCAAGTCTGCTCAGTAAGTTGAAAGTTGAGGTGGGTGAAGTCTGCAGTGAATTGCGCGAAGAAGTGAGCGAGTTGAGCAGGCGCATGGAGGTCCAGGAACAGCAACTGGCTAAGGTGCAAGACGCACAGGGGAAAATAACGCACACTGTGATAATGTGGGAACATTGGAAGGAGCAACTTCAGTATAAACTGGAGGACCTTGAAAATCGCACTAGGCGCAACAATTTGCGGATTCGGGGAGTGCCAGAGGAACCGGAATTTGAAGATAGCCGGAGAGTAGCTGAGGCTATATGCAAGGCTATACTGCTGGCAGGAGATGACACTGTCGAGGAGGCTAGTGTGATGCTGGATAGGGCACATAGGGCGCTAGGGCCCCGCCGGCCTAATAGGCCACGTGACATTGTTATTTGCCTCCGGGATTTTGTGGTTAAAGAAAAGATTGCTGCATTGATGCGCAGAACCCGAGAGTTTGTGTGGCAAGGCTATAAGGTGGCGATCTATGCGGACCTGGCAGCTGGTACCCTGCAGCGCCGGCGAGAGATGCAGACAGTAACAACAGTGCTACGGCAGGAAAATGTGCGGTATCGCTGGCTTTATCCGTTTGGACTGTGTTTCACGGTGGGGATGCGCAGCTGGAGGGTGAAGAATTGTGAGGAAGCGCGGAAGGCCTTGCGAGAGGCGGGACTACAGGCTCCGCAACGGAGGCCGCGTGAGCAGCAAGATCAGCACAAGGAACGAGATGGAGCGGAAGAAGCCGCGGCGGATCTCCCCAGTCCTGTGCAACTCTTACATGAGGAGGAAGCTAGCCGGGGCTGACTGGCTATGCCATGAGGCACTTGTGACATTTCAGGGGGTGGTGTAATGCTTGTTTGGACTTTTGATATGCCTCGTAAATATGATATGCGGGTCGGGGGAGGGGGGTGTGGGGTGGAGGGAGGGAGAGTTGCGGTTAGGGGATGTTGGCAAGTTTTGATATTGATGTATTCTGGTTCGGGGCATGGGGTTCTACGGGGAGGGAAAGCGGGCATCTGACAACTGGAGAAAGGGAAAGGGGGTGAGATGGAGGGACAGGGGGGGGGATAGGGGGGGAAAGGAGATGGGCAGCGGTGTCTATGGGGGATGGTGGATGGGGCTGGAGGGGGGGAGGTATGGGGACGCAGTGGGGTATTGGGGGGGGCTTCCCGGGGGGAGAGGGAAGGCAGAGGCGGGGGATCGGAGGGAGCTTGGGTAGCTCTGCACTGGTGGGCACTACTCTACAGGAGGCCTCCAGAGAAGGGAGGATGGGGATGGGGGGAGGGAGGGTGGGGGGCGGGGATGGGGAGTCTGTAGGAGGGGTGGAGGGGAGGGGGGTGGGGGGAAGGGGGGGCGGAGGGGGGGAGGGGGAGGGGGAGGGAGACGGAGAATGGAGAAGGGACAGGGGGAGGTGGGGGAGCCAACACTGCAGATGGTAACAATTAATGCTAAGGGGTTAAGAACCTGGCGCAAGCGTAGACTGGTGGAGAAGGAGGGGGTACGGAATCGGGCAGACTTTATCTGTGTTCAAGAAATGCACCTGAAGGTAGGACAGGAGAGGTTACTTGCGACACGAAAATATCCGAAGGTGGTGTTGGCGGGGCAGAGGGCGGAACCGCGGAAGGGGGGGTAGCGATTATGGTGGGGGCTGCGATGTGCGATAAAGTGGTGGGAGAACATAGGGATAAGAAGGGGAGATACGTGGGAGTTAAGGTTCAATTGGGGGGGGGATTTGGTTTGGATTTTTAGTGTGTACGGGCCGAATGAGGGGCAGGGGGAGTTTTTTGTAGCTATGCGGGCTGATTTGGAAAAGTTGGAGGCTATACCGATTATTGTAGGGGGTGATTTTAATTTAACTCTTAACCCTCGCCTTGACAATGGTCAGGGGATAGGGGCGGCGCGACGTAGAGAGCGACTGCACATGTTGGCAATGAAAGCAGGCCTGGGGCTGGTGGATGCGTGGCGCTGTAGGAACCCGGGAAGGAAACAATACACTTACTACTCAGCGGCACATGGGAGTTATAGCCGTATTGATATGATCTGGGTGGACTGTGGCTGGATGAGTAAGGTGGTGGAGGTGGAACAGGGTTCTATAACATGGTCTGACCACGCACCAGTGAGCATTCGGTTTAACTTGGGCTATAGGGACACGGGTGTGAAGTTCTGGAGGTTGAACGATTCCATCCTAGATGACCCCGCAGTGGTAGAGCGGACAGTAGGGGTTATTACGGAATATAAGGATTTCAATATGAATGGGGAGGTAGGGCTTGGTATGGTTTGGGACGGTTTGAAGGCGGTGGTGCGTGGCCACCTATTGGGCGAAGCCTCGAGGAAATGTAGGGCGCGGGGGGCGGATGAGCAGAGACTACTGGGGGAGATAAGGGGCTTGGAGGAGAGCCATCAGTGCGATTTGCATGAGGGTACACTCAGTGAGCTGCAGCGCCTGCGCGGCCAGCTTAGCCAGATAAGGGCAAGCAAGATGGCTCATGAATTAAATATGCTTAAGCAGGCTATGTTTGAGGGGGGGAATAAGGCGGGCCGACGGTTGGCCCGACGCTTGAGAGCAAGGGTAGCCCAGGCCAATATTGGTAGTATACGCAACGGGGAAGGGCTGCTATTGACGGGGAACAATGAGATTCGTAAAACGTTTCAGGAATATTATCAAAAGCTATATAGCAGGGAAGTTCCCGCGGGTTGTGAAAATAGTCGGCAATATTTAGCGGGCTGTGAGTTGCCCCGGTTGGATTTGGGGGTGCAGGGCCGATTGGACCGCTTGATTGATGGTGAGGAGGTGGCGGCGGCTATCAAAAATTTGAAATTGGGCAAGGCCCCTGGTTTAGATGGTTTGACCGGAAAATTTTATAAAGTCTTTCGGGCGGGGCTCCAGCCGCTGTTAGTGGAGGTATTTAACGGGATACTTCAGACAGGAGCGGTGCCTGATACTATGACGGAGGCGGGCATTACTGTTCTTCTTAAGCCAGGCAAGGACCCCATGGTCTGCGGTTCCTATCGGCCTATTTCTCTTTTAAATGTGGATGCCAAGTTATTGGTAAAGATACTGGCCACGCGTTTGCAGAAGGTCCTACCATCCTTAGTGCATGCGGACCAGACCGGTTTTATAGCAGGTCGGCAGGGGGGGGGATAATATTCGCAGACTTTGTAATCTGACATGGGAGGTACAACGAACGGGGCAGAAAGCTGTGTTCATTTCTATTGACGCTGAGAAGGCGTTTGATAGGGTGGAATGGGAGTTCTTGTTGATGGTCTTGGAAACAGTTGGGTTGGGGGTAAATTTTATTAAGTGGGTTCGAGCATTCTATACGGCTCCGCGGGCTCGTGTGCGAGTGAATGGGAGTTATTCGGAGGCCTTCCACTTGGGGAGGGGAACAAGGCAGGGGTGCCCGTTGTCGCCCCTATTATTTGCTCTGGCTATTGAACCGTTGGTGGATCGGGTGCGTAGGGCGGAGGATGTTAAAGGTGTGGTAATGAATAATTGGGAGTCGAAAATAGCGTTATTTGCATATGATGTTATTTACACCCTCAGGGACCCCCTTATTTTGATGCCGCTTCTTATGCAGGAAATTGACCAGTACAGTAGGGTGTCTGGGTACAAAATTAATGTTAGCAAGACTGAGATTTTGGGTTTTAATTTAGGGGAGCGGTTGGAGACTAGTCTTCGCAGTAGTTTTCCGTTTCGGTGGGTGGGGGGGGAATACCGATATTTAGGCATTCAAATGGGCAAGGATTGGCGGCAGCTCTGGGAGCGGAATTTTGGCATACTTTTGCGAGCAATTCAGGCTGACATGGATCGCTGGCGGCGTGTGTATTTAACTTGGCTGGGGCGTATTGCAGTTCTTAAAATGAATGTCTTGCCTCGGTGGCTGTTTCTGTTTAGCTCTATTCCCGGTAGGGCGCCGCCTGGTTATCTGCGAAGGGCGCAGCGCCAGATCTATGAGTTTGTATGGGCAGGGGGGAAGTCCCGGGTATCCAAGAGTACTATGTACCGGGAGCAGAGTGAGGGGGGTCTGGGAGTGCCGTGGTTGGAAAAGTATTATCTTGCGGCGCAGCTGAAGACTGTGGTAAGCTGGCATGGGGGGGAGGAGACACCAATTTGGGTAGAATTGGAACAGCTGCGTGGGCCAAATTCGACCCTGCAGATGTGGCTGTGGGACCCGGGGGGGAGACGGGAGGGGGGAGGGGGGGAATCCCTTCCGCGATTACACGCAGTTGATATGGGGGAGGATGAAGAGCCTACTGTTGCGGGGGAAGCGTTACACAAGGAATACCTTCATGCGAGGGATGCAGGATTTCAGTCCAGGGCTGGAGGGGGGGGGGGTGTTTAAAGAATGGGGGGACCATGGGCTACATACTTTGGGGCAGTTGGTGACGGAAGGTGGGGAGGAGCGGTCATTTGGTGCACTGCAGGAGCTGTATGGGGTGCGGGGATGGCACTATTTTGCGTATCTGCAGATTGTGTCATATATTAGGCGGAAAGGAGTGTTGCCTGACCTACGGCAGGTAGCTACTCCCCTGGAAGTGGCTCTGCGAAGGGGGGGAGGGAGGAGAGGGCTTATTACTCTTTTGTACGGGGAATTACAGACGTAGGGGGGGGGCAGGGGGTCGATGGGGAGGAGTAAAGGGGAATTGGCATGGGAAAAACAGTTGGGTGGAGACTGGGGGGAGGAGCGCTGGGACCATATCTACCGTTGGTCTAGGCGCCTGGCCCCGAGCCCCACCTATCTAGAAAATAGTTTAAAAGTCCGCCACCAAATGTATTGGACTCCGGGGAAGTTAACAGCTTTTCGTACACAGGAAAGTGGGGATTGTTGGCGGGGTTGTGGGAGTTGGGGGGATTTATTTCATATAGTTTGGGGGTGTGAGAAGGTGCAATTGATGTGGAGGGGCTTGGGGGCCTGGCTCCAGTCCCTGTTGGGCCGGGAGGTATTTCTCACGGCATCAATGGTCTTATTAAATGAAATGCCGGAGATGGGGGAGCGAGAGATCCTGATGTTGGTGGGCAGCTGTATAGGAGCGGGGAGAGGGGCAATTATGGCCAGATGGCGCAGTGAGCTTGCCCCGACCTTGGGTATGGTTCTGCAACGTATTGATCATTTGTGGACTATGAGTGCCATAACAGCACATCAGCGACACACGGTAAAGGCCTTTAGGGCTGTGTGGGGAAAATATGAGGGGTGGAGGGAGAGAGGGGGGGAAGGGGGGGTTTTGATATCAGAACCAGGGGGCTCCGGACCTTAGGTAGGGGGTGGGGGGATCTGGGGGAAAGTGGGTAGTGATGTTGATGTTTGGTATTGATATAAAAGTTTTGTTATATTGGCTGATGCTGTTTACATTAATGTACAATTCTATACCGATTCTGAAAATAAACAAATTAAAAAAAAAAAAAATGCCAAACTGGGTCAAACCAATGGTCCATCAATCCCTGTATCCTGTTTCCAATAGTGGTCAGTCCAGGTCACAAGTACCTATCAGGTTCCCAAAGGGAAGACAGATTCCATGCCGCTTGTCTAAGGGGTAAGCAGTGAAATCTGTGTACTTTTTGGGAATCTGACAGCTGTACTCCTTGGTGTTCCTCCATTAAGTGTAGTTCAATTGGAATATACTGGGCAATTCGTGTTTAGTTATGCAGGTCCGAAATTATGGAATTCTTTGCCTTAAGAAATTAGAGAAGAGTTGTGGTATTTGCATTTTAGGAAGTTAGTAAAAACCTGGTGGTTTGGAACGTACTTTGTGTGCTGTGCCGGAATGTGAATTTGGCAGTGGGTGTAATAACAGGGTTGGGAGGAGGGGTTGTAGGTAAGAGATTTGATTTAGTTTTTATGTATATATTGCAATATCTGATTGCATCTGCCTTGATGTTTGAGTTACATACGGCAGGATATTAATTTGTATAAATATAATAAATACATTAGTGCAGAAGAGGTGCTGATGCCGTCACTGGGGTTTCCAGTAGCCCGACTAAAGTGAGTTCTTGTTCGGGTGGCACCAGCTTTGCCAGTCGCACTGGGCACATTTCTAGCTCGCTGTGTTTCTTTGTACAGATAAGAGTTAATGTGCCTCCTGCCAGTGTGTAAAGCAGCCTCTCAGCTGTGCTCTATTGCGTTTCCCTGACATTTCTTTAGATGCTGGAGGTAACTGACACACCTTCCCCTGATACAGCCTCAGTCACTGGCCACAGACACAGCACCTCTTCTTACGGCATGATCTCGCTTCCCTGAAACCTCCTCCTCCAAGACTTCCTAAATCAGACTGAAGCATGCTCCAGCCCCAGGGTGACTGAAGACACTTTTAATTTATTTCTTGTAAACTGGTTTCAAATTTTAGAGTGGTAGGCTGATCGAGTGATAAAGCTGTATAAAAGACCTGTTAAATAAGCATATATTCACTGCGTGTGGCATGTCTGTGCATACATTCATCTTCCTCCGCTCACTAAGGGGTATGTTTACTAAACTGCGGTAAGCGCGAACAACGCACGTAATGTAATGTTAACGATCGTTCGCACGTCATAACGCGCGTTATGACGTGCGAACGATTGTTAACGTTACATTACGCGCGCTAACCATAGTTAACGATCGTAAACTCCCGCGGCGCGGTAAAACACCGCAGAAGGTCTAGAGAGGGCGGAGAGAAGGTGTCAGTGGGCGGAGAGTGGGCGGGGAGAGGCTCCCCTCACACTAACGCGCTGATTTTCAGAGCTGAATTCCAACGCGAATGAAAACCTGCCGTTAAATGCACATGACAGGGGAGAGAAACCATTTCAGTGTCAGCAATGTACAGCCCAGGCAGGGAAACCAAAAATAAGTGATAAGTGTGATATATGTGCACAGAACAAAAGGGCACAGAAACACTGAAAATGACCCCAACAAACTGGAAAAAAACAATAACCAAGCTGGCCAATAGTGGTATCAATGAGAAACATCAATCCCTCCCCGCCCGAGTAAACTCCATAGAACAGATATAAATCGTGGAAGGGTCTATACTCCGTCCCCATACAAGGTGAATGAGTCCACAGTGAAATAGCGCTGCTCAGGGTTTTCCCCACAATCAGACAGGGTTCCTATGGCGTGCACATGTCCCGCAACATCAGGGCGGGCATGTTGGAATGGCAACTGGACAGATGCCGGAGAAGGGGATACAGAGGGCCGCAGGCGGCACATGCTGTGGTGCAGCTGGGCCACAGTGCGGACTAGGGTGATGCCTAGGTGGCCCATACAAATGCTGAAACAGCGGAGCAGCCAGACAGCAACTGCTGAACGCCCAACATGGGCACGAGTGTGTTTCCCAAAGTGTCACAGGGGATAGTACCCAACAGCTACCCCCAAGGGCACGGAACATTGGCAGGCGGGGCTGGGGGGGAGCGTGGACGTCTATGCAGGCACCCCTACCCCAGAACCCACACCATAGGCAGCCACCTACCTGCACACTGGATGGCCTGAGACTGCGCACACCACACCACCAGCAGAAGGGCATGTCAGTATGGTGGCTGAGGGATACTGGTGGTGGAGGGGGCAGTGGCAGCTGCCCAGAGCAGACCGTGGCCTAGCCCTGTGTAGGTGGGTGCCATGCACTGCAACAGACAGGCCCTGTCTGACCAACAGTCATGGTATCACCAGGGAATGCACCATCTCTGTGATAACATGGTGGTACAGTGCACAAAACCAGGGTATTCAGAAGCAGAAGGTCACAGGTTCAAGTCCCAGCTGTGATTTCTGCCAACCCAGTCCTCATATTTTACCCACTACTATAACGTGCTAATACAGACAGAACCGTTCTTGCAGATGACGTAAACATGCCCAAAACACCTACATTTTACCCTACAGAGCACAGACACCATAAACATGCACATTACCTAGAGCAGAGTCTCCCAAATGCAATCCTGGAGGGCCAAACACCATTCCGGTTCCATGCTGCCTCTGATAAAGATGCCTGTGCTGCATTTCTATGCGCCACCCCCATGGTATGCAGATGTATCTCATGCATATGCATGAGGGACAGCATGAAAACCCGAACAGTGTTTGGCACCGCAGGACTGGAGTTGGGAACCTCTGCCCTAAAGCAGCAGCCAACAGGGGCAGACACACCCACACCCACAGGCCCCTTTATCCAAAGCCTCCTGGAAAGGCAGGACTTTGGGCTCTGTGTGCATCTCCCAATACTAGCACCTGCATACCTTAGTAATGCCACCCTAAACCTGGGAATATGGTACACATCTATCAAAAGGTTGCTATGATTACTGGCAGATAGCAATTCCTAGGTTAAGTACAAATTTCTGAGTGAGCTGCATCATAGCAACCTTTCTGATGTCTCTGGAGTGTGCTACAGGTCTTGTGTCTGACAGTGTTTACCAATCTGGGGAGTGACTCCTACAGTATTGCATACCATAGCCATGCCTGCACTGTGCCCAGGACTGGTGTGGTGGCCAGGGCTGCCCAACACCTCTATAGCTGCACAATGCTGGCATAGGTGTGGGGAGTGTGTGTCTGTCTATCCAGTGTGTGGTGGCTGACAACACCCTCCACAGCCCTCACTGCTAGCACTGTTGCCAGTATTGGCCTGCCAATGTGCATAATGAGGAGCAAGGTACTGTGGGAATAGCCTGGATAGGGTGGCCTGACCTGGCTGCATCTGCACAAGGCATAGGGCAATGGCTCGGACATTGTAGTGCCCGGCCACCACCTGCACGGACAGGGTGGCCATAGCATGTCCTGCTGTGAGGTCACTCTCACCCTGACTGAGCAGTGACCATTGCATGGCTAGGTTCCCCCATAGTGCTATATGGCATTTCTCTCATGTGATATCTATGGGTTCCCTTTTGGGGCCCAATCAACGACTTATCTGCTTGGTGTGTATGCTGACATACCTGTTCTGGGTGCATGCATCTCCTCCAGGACCATGAACTATGGACTAGCTGGCGGACTGTCTGCAGCTAGTATGTGTCTTGCTGGAACACCTTGCAGGGTGCAGTGGCTGGAGGCTTGCTGCTGGAGAATGTCAGATAATGGTGGGGGGCAGCTGAGCATTTCCAGGCCTGCCGTCTGTCTGCCATTGCGTTATGGATGTGTAGTGCTCTGTCTGTTCCCCAGCAGGACTGGGGTTGATGGTCCCCTCTACTGCTACCATTGCAGGGAGGTAGACTGTGGATCTATTGGTGGGTGCTCCTATTCCGCACCCTGATCCCCAGAGGGTGGGTTGTGTGGTGGTACATAATCTGCCTATGGGTCCATAAACCCCCCCCCCTTCACCTACAGCAGGTAACCATGGCACCAACACAGGATATGCACTATTCTGGGTGCATCATCTGCCATAGGGACTAGACATGACCGAGACATACAGCAGGACACAGATGTATCCTAGGTGTGTCTAACGGAACTACCTACAACACACTGATGGGGACCTGCAGCATGGCGTATTTCAGTCATGAAAGGTGCTTTGGACCTGGTGCTGGGCGCCCCACCTCCACCTCAGGGTGGGCACAGTATTTATTTATTTATTTATTTAGCTGCATTTATATCCCGCTTTTCACCGGGTCAAAGCGGTTGGGGGATACATTTAACACAGTACCCGCACAATGTGACTGTCTGTGGCTACTCTGTGGCAGTGCCACACACGGTCTGTTCCCCCTACCATGCCGAGGTGCTGTGGGGCTGCACATGGTCAGGACCCCCACCAGTCCTAGGTGATGGGGGGGGCACACCTCAACATATGACCATCTGTACACAGCTGATTTGCATGTGCAGTGCATCATGTGTGTGACTGCTCCAATCCAACCCTGTGAACCACTGCAGATGGACTGTGTGGTGAACTGAAGTCCCTCTGTAGCCAGCCAGGCATGTATTTCTTTTTTTATGTTTTTTTTATTTAGCTGTATTTATATCCCGCTTTTCACTGGGTCAAAGCGGTCAATTGGGAGATACATTTAACACGAGGGGATATGACACACATACGCTAATACGTACAGGGAACATGGGCAATGGAGGGTTAAGTGGCTTGCCCAAGACCACAAGGAGTGCCTATAGGACTAGAAATCCCAGTCCCTCCGGCCTGAGATTGCTGTCCCCAGGTGGGACTTGAACCCCCGGCCCTCCGGCCTGAAGTACCTTGTCCTAACCACTAGGCCACATCCTCCCTTGAGGATGTAGAAGGAGCTACAGAGATGTAGTCCACTGGCAAATGCACTGACTGTGGAGCCAGAGGTTATGGGTTTGAACCCACTGTGGTGATACATGGCAGGGCTGTCAGGTGCATTTCCATCTGGAGCAGTGGTGTCTGCAACCAAATAATACCAGAGGTAAAGTACAGAATCCAAGCCTATGTTTTCTGCCAAAAACCCAGAGAGGAACGAGTCCAAAGGTGAATGAGCACGCTTGAACAGGAGCAAATTCATGCTATACATTTCCAAACAGTCAAATACACACAAGCTCTCCATTGGTCCCAATGCCACCCCTACATTTATCCAATCAGGGACTCTCTCTGTGCCTTTGTCTCCACACACCCTCCTCAATTCATCTAAACAAAAGGGACATTAGAAATGTGAGATACATCTCCACGTCAAGGACATCTCTAGCCAAAAGAATGTGAATGTATCCTAATGTGAGATGTGTGAAGCAGAAGGTGTTATAAAACATGATGCAGACTCTGCAATAAGCAGAGTCCTAAAACCTTTAACTCGGATATGTAGCAGCAGTACTAAAAAGTGGGGGTTTTAAAATCCAGCTCTTGCTCACAGGCTCTGATAAGCCATAGGCCATCACAATTATAGATGGTAGCATTAATGTGAGGTGCAATACACCCTCAAGGGTCTGTAATCTAAAGTGCCCACGCCGGAACCAACGCACGTATCCACGCACGTAGTTACGCCCGCACCAACGCACGTATCCACGCACGCTGTTACACCCACACCAACGCACATATCCACGCGCGCTGTTACGCCCGTACCAACGCATGTATCCATGTACCAATGCACGTGGCTACACCCTCAACAACGCACGTGGCTACGCCCTCACCAACGCACGTGACTACGCACCAAAGATACATTCTGAGCAGATGACTGCCATGTCCAGGAAGCCTGCGTTCACCCAGAGAGAGCTCTACATGTTCACAGAGCTGTTCTGCCTCCGCCAGCAGCGCCTCTTTCCTGGCTCATCCAGGAGGCAGAACCTGTCAAGGGTCAGGAGGGCCTGGGAGTGCCTTACAAATAGGTATAACAGGAGCTCTGATTACCCACGTGAGGTAAGTGCATGGGGACAGGCACCCCAACTGAGGATGTGTTTGAATCATACCTAACAAATAGAATGCAACAGGTACGCTTCAATAACGAGCAAGCTAAGCCATTCCCCCAAACCCAAGGGATACCTCAGGGATCAGCAATCTCCTCCCTGCTATTCAACGTCTACATCCAGCCAGTATGTACAATTTTCCAAAAGCATAATATCTGCTACCATCTATATGCAGATGACATTATGATGTACACACAACTTGACATAAATGATCCTAAGTTCAACCAATTAGAAGAATGCCTACAAGAACTGCAAAACTGGCTCCAATGCAACAATATGTCTATAAATCACAAGAAAACAGAAGTGATGTTCATATCAGGAAAACAGGACTTCAATCCTCCTGCATCTATCACTCTGAATGGGAACACTTACCACTCAAAAAACGAGATCAAATACCTAGGAGTAATAATTGATGCTAACCTAAAAATGGAAAAACACCTCCGGATAACGAATCGAGCAATATTTCACAAGCTGAAAGTCCTACAACCCTTGCGTTGTATCATTGACCACTCTGACTTTAGAACAGTAGCACAAGCGCTCATCATTCCCCACTTCGATTACTGTAATGCTATATTACAAGGGCTACCGAAAAAAACAATAAGCATCCTACAGATGGCGCAGAATGTATCAGCCAGGATTATTATGAATAAGAGCCTGACAGATCACATCACTCCAGTTCTTATGGAGCTCCACTGGCTCCCCATAACCGCAAGAATAATTTACAAAATGCTGATAATGGCATTCAAAATTATCCATAAGATATCTCCCACTTTCCTTGATATACTAATCACCACCCAGCCTCCCAAGAGATGCCGATGGACCGCAAACCTAAACACACTCTGCGTACCCAGCAGCATAAGATCAGTCAAAGAACGGACGAGCAACCGGGCATTCACGTATTCAGCACCTATGCTCTGGAACCAGCTCCCACATGAGTTACGGCAGACCAAAGAATTACACACCTTCAGAAAAGAGCTTAAAACACACCTGTTCCAATCGTATTATGGCATCACCTAGCTGAACTCAACTTTATCTTCCCATCCTGCCTTTCCACCTCGTAAGCACAAGGTTAATAGGAACCTAAATTCTCATTGTTGCATCACATCCTTGAAGATTCTTAAACAAAAAAAAAAAAAAAAGAATAAATTGTGTTTATATGTATATATTGCTCTGCTAATTGTTTGTATTGTTGCGATCTCTATGTACATTTATAACCTGCTCTGTTTGCTCAATTCTGTAATTTATTGAATAATCAGTTGTATAACTGTGAACTGGTGGTTGTTAGTCCCCCTACCGTAATCATACTGTATTCCTAAATTTTGTGCTGTACATATTCCCTTGTCTTGTCTTCCTAAGGACCGCTTCTGATTGCTGGAAGGAGCGGTGTATAAATTTATGCCAAATAAATAAATAAATAAATGTGGGGAAGAACACCCTGTAACCAAAGCACCAAGAAACTATGCACTGCCAGGGAATGTCAGGTGTTGCCGCGTCCAGCTGGTAGTCAAGTCTGCCACACACCTAAAATCAGAACCCCCCAGCCCCCAAGGGGTAGCTGCAACCATGGCAGAGGTGCACTACAGACCACAATGGTATGGTATGGGGCGCTGTTGCAGCCTCAGTGATGTGCCCTATCCACAGGAAACCACAGGCCCACCACTAAGGCCAAGAGACACACAGGGGTCTGTCACTTGCCCTTGTCAGCTATCACAAGGCCCGAATACATCCCAGGATGCTGCAGGCCCCAAAAGAGGGGTCCATCCCCCGTCCTGGCACTATGGTATCTGGCCCTGTTTGTGATTACCAGGCGTAACTATAGCCCCAGGATGCTGCAGGCCCCAAAAGAGGGGTCCATCCCCCGTCCTGGTGCTATGGTATCTGGCCCTGTTTGTGATTACCAGAAACAAACCATAGCCCCAGGATGCTGCAGGCCCCAAAAGAGGGGTCCATCCCCCGTCCTGGTGCTATGGAATCAGGCCCTGTTTGTGATTACCAGAAACAAACCATAGCCCCAGGATGCTGCAGGCCCCAAAAGAGGGGTCCATCCCCCGTCCTGGCGCTATGTCTTTATCTCTTTATCTTTATCTTTATTAAAACACTTGATAGACCGCCCAGGCCGAAGCGTCAGGGCGGTGTACAATCATAAAAAGTGACAGCTGCTGAGAAAGGAGGAGAGAAAAGAACGCCAAAAAATAATAGAGCAGCAAAAGAAATAGCAAAGAGTAAGGGTCCATCCCCCGTCCTGGTGCTATGGAATCAGGCCCTGTTTGTGATTACAAGAAACAAACCATAGCCCCAGGATGCTGCAGGCCCCAAAAGAGGGGTCCATCCCCCGTCCTGGCGCTATGGTATCTGGCCCTGTTTGTGATTACCAGAAACAAACCATAGCCCCAGGATGCCGCAGGCCCCAAAAGAGGGGTCCATCCCCCGTCCGGGTGCTATGGAATCAGGCCCTGTTTGTGATTACAAGAAACAAACCATAGCACCAGGATGCTGCAGGCCCCAAAAGAGGGGTCCATCCCCCGTCCTGGCGCTATGGTATCTGGCCCTGTTTGTGATTACCAGGCCTAACTATAGCCCCAGGATGCTGCAGGCCCCAAAAGAGGGGTCCATCCCCCGTCCTGGCGCTATGGTATCTGGCCCTGTTTGTGATTACCAGGCCTAACTATAGCCCCAGGATGCTGCAGGCCCCAAAAGAGGGGTCCGTCCCCTGTCCTGGCGCTATGGTATCTGGCCCTGTTTGTGATTACAAGAAAAAAACTATAGCCCCAGGATACTGCAGGGAGCACTGCAGAGGCCCACCACCCACCCCGGCATTGGCTGATGGGCACTTGCAGATGTGTGGAGGTGGCCCACAGAGATGTGCTGTGTCTGGCTCGCTGGGGCGCACACACAGGGCACCTGGGGCCCAGGCTGGACAGGCGTGTGCGCGGGGCACACATGGGGCTGTCCCTTGTGAAAGCATGGGGCATGAATGTATCACTCAATAGGGGCAGGCACCTGTTGCATAAAGAGATAGATAAGTGTTGCGTCAGAGGACCCTAAAGTGTCTGTGGTAGCTAATGTCAATGTGCATTGTCAACCCTACAGGTGGAGGACCTGCGGAAAAAGGCCCGGGAGTTAAGGGCAAGATACCCGCGCTTTGTTGCGCACGTCCAGCGGGAACGGATGGCCCAAAGGAATGGTGAGTAATGTGACATGGCCCTGTGGGGCAATGGGTGGCAGATCCACAGGATGCATGTGACTGCGTTATCTGATGTGTGACCATGGAGATGATATGTGTTCCCCTCTCCCACAGCGGATGCACGTGCTGCCGTGGAGCCAGTGGGGCCTGAGGAGGCGGATGTTGCTGCGGGCCTGGAGGAGGCAGATGGCGATGTGGGCCAGGAGGGCGACAATGGCCAGGAGCCCATGGAGGAGGCCAATGGCAGTGGAGGCCACGAGGGGGGTTCCGCAGCCCTCACTGAGGGGGAGGAGGGGGACGGGGAGGATGAGGGGCAGTGGGATGGGGATGGGGAGGAGGTGGGGGACAGGGAAAGGGAGGGGGAGGAGGGGGAAGGGGATGTGGAGAGGGAGGTGGGGGCCGGGGGGGGGAAGGGGATGGTTTGGGTGCGGGGATGGGGGGGTGGCTATGGCAGGTCCCCACTGGCACGGTCTGCCACAGGGCAACGGGGGCACCAGCCACCTGCCCCTTGATGTCGGCGAGGCACACCTACTGGACGTGTGCCTGCCACACATAGCTGCAGACAGGTGCACCGTGCATGCAGCCACACAGACACGGGGAGATGTGTGTCCGTGCGGCTGCATGTGCGGGCTGCGCCTGGCTGCGGCTGTGCGTACCCAGGCGCACGCTCAGAGGCAGTTTGCCCTCATCCAGGGGCAGGTGCTGGCAACCCTGTCCATGGTGGCTGACCGGCTGCGTGAGCTGGATGAGTGCATTGCCGGTGGCGCACCCGGCCAGCCACCATGTGACAGGGGTCCCCGGGGTGTGTGGTGTGGGGATGCACATGGCACACCCACCCTGTGACAGCCCGTGCCATAGCCAGCCACACACAACAGGGACAGGGATGGGTGGGCCCCACAAAAGTTGCCATGTGCGGCCACGTTAAGACAGGGCAATGTAAATAAATATGTTAATATTTTGCATATACCAATGGTGGTCAGATGTTCCTCAATGCCATATGTCAGTGTTGTGTGAATGACAAATGTGAACACCCACATGCGTGTCAGCGTGCATCAAAACGGGAGAGCGCAGGGTACTGTACCCATGTCAGGGGTGGGGGGATAATATGGGCATCATATGGGGAGGTGCCACACATGGACAAACCAACACACGTGTCACGGTGGGTATGGGACATCTGTGGTGGGCCATGCAAGGGTATGTGCAACAGTGGCGATAGGTAAAGACCAGGGTGGACGCTGACATGGACAAGGCACGTGGGCTAATGGACACTGTGGTGCACAGTGCACATGGCTAGGGGTGGACCGAGTGGCCATGGGCGCAGGGGGACAGGGGATGGGTGGCATATATGGTGCATGTGGGGGGGCCAAGATCACCACAGGTGTGATTGGACAGGAGCACATGGTGATGGCGCCAGGATCCACATGTGGCCCGTGGTCAGCGTGTTGTGGTGGCAGCATGAGGCGTGGGAGGCTATGCAGGATCCACAGTGCACTTATCACAGTCCTGTAGACCGTTAACCCTATGTGGTGGGGGTCCCGTGGTCTGGAAACGCAGTAGGCGCCTGCCCATGTCCATCAGTAGTGTCCAGGCGTCTCAGGTATGGGGCCAGCGTGGTAAGGGCACCACCATGACACACAGTGCAATGAGATATGCACTTTGGAATATCTGGTACCAGCAGTGCCGTACAGTGTGATAACAGTGTTGGGCATGGGAACAAAGCCACATAGCAACGTAGGCATATGACCACAGAGAACGACCACTAGGCATATCTCGTCTGTCCGTCCAGAAACACTACAACGGTCCCCCCTCAACACCTTTGCGAACCTCTGTGTGTGTTCCATGAGTTACTGAAGTCAGATACTGTCCTTAACACCACCACCTCAGCTGGGGGACTATTCCACGGATCAACTACCCCCTCAGTAAGTAGAAAGCTGTGCAAAGCTCAACTGCTGCTATCTCCCATAACCCGCACCCCATGTCCCACTGTTGCGGAACATGCTCCCAATGGAGGTAGTCTCGCCCCCTGAACAGGTATGCCATGGAGGTATGTAATAATCTCAATAATGTCACCAACATTCCACATGTCACATAAGGTGAACATCTTAAGATCCCTCTGTCTGTGCCATATGCCGTTTAGCGGGGACCAATAATCATTCTGTTAGCCAACCTCCACACCGACCCCATCCTAGTCACATCTCTTAAAAGGGGCGGTCTCAGGGATTGGACACAATACGCCACATGGGGTTGCCACAAAGGCCTATGGGTCACACCCTTGGTACTGTTGGTCATCCCCCTCCATATGCACCCAAGCATCCCCCTAGCCGTTGCCGTCGCTGCTTCCCTGAGCTACCCTGAGATCATCAGATGCAACCACACCTAGGCCCCGCTCACCATTAGCGGACAAACGTACCTTGCGCCCCATACAGTATTGCTCCCCTGGATTACTGCCCCCTAAGTGCATGGCCCCACGGTTGTGAACCTTTAACCCCAACTGCTGAATCCCACATCAGTCCTCACGCTTAGCTAGATCCCACTTCATGTTATCCATACCTCCCTGGGTTCCCACCCTAATGCACAGTGTGCTATCATCTGCACAGGGGCAAGCCGTACCTGATGGTCCGTGCATCAAAGCACCAACACAGATGTTACATATGGGCGGACCATGGACAGCTCCCTGGGGCACCCCACTGACAACACCCCACCCCTCAGAGCAAACACCATGTATATGTACCCTCTGTCACCCCCACCCAAACGGCCTCTACACCACGCAGTGACATTGGGGTCCACCCCTAGGGTGCCCAGTCTGTGTCTATGTAGCTGATGACAGGCATTACAGGGACTTTGATGAAATCTAAATACACCATATCTAGGGCTCTCTCTCTGTCCAACTCCATGGTCACCCAGTCACGATGAGCAATCGGATGTGTCAGACAGAACCTGCCTGGGGTGAATCCATGCTGCCCCTGATCCAGACATCTGCTGGACCACAGACGCCACAATGAATGCACATCCAGCAACGTTGGCAATAATGTTCACGCCACCACAGTCAAACTAACCGGCCTGTAGTAGCCAACCACATCCGTATGTGCACCTCTGTGCAACGGCACCACATGAGCCTCCCCCCACCTCCTGGGCCGCACACACGACCACACCAAGGCAGTGACACAGTCGGTCAGAAGAGCTGCTCGTACGTACCCAGGTCCCCTCAGCAATCACGGGTGTACCCCATCCGGTTCCTTTCGCTCTGTGTATTTGAGACAGAGATAGTTTGCGACGGACACATTCATCTGGCAATTGCTCAGGATGACCTTTGATGCTGTCCATACCTGTGGGTGAGGGCTGGGGTCCTTCCACAGGTACGCCATCTGTACACACAGAACAAACATATTTGTTAGACTGTGCCGCTGTGGTACCATCAGCAGCCACATGTCCCTACCCCGCACCTGACAATACCACTACTGCCCTTCACCCTCTGTGGCAGTGACGCACACGGTCATCTCGCCCTAACGGGCCAGGGTGCTGTGGGGGTGCATACCCCATCTTGTGTTCATCTCTGGACTGCTGATCTGCATGTGCAGTGCACCATGGGTATGGGTGCGTTGACCCAGATCCTGGCCAACACAGCGGGCGCTTTGCGTGGTGGCCTGACGCCCTTCAGTAGGCAGTCAGGGGGTTGTTGGTGCTGGGGGAACAGGCGCCTGGATATTCTTTATCCACATATTCATAGTGAGTTTGTTTTTTCCTTTGCTTTTGCCAGTAGCTTTCAGTGTATGAAAAGGTCTGTGATGTTATTGGGCTTTCCGTATTTGGTAATGATCTAGACCTTGGTCTTGATTGTACATAAGAACATAAGATATGCCATACTGGGTCAGACCAAGGTCCATCAAGCCCAGTATTCTGTTTCCAACAGTGGCCAATCTAGGTCATATGTACCTAGCAGTTTCCCCAAGGGACACAGGTTCCACAATGCTTGTATTGGTTCAAGCATTGATATCCTGGGTCCCTTCTTAATAATGGCTTATGGACCTTTCCTCCAGGAACTTGTCCAAACCTTTTTTAAACCCAGCTACACTAACAGCCTTTACTACATCCTCCGGTAACAAATTCCAGAGTTTGATTACACGTTGAGTGAAAAAATATTTTCTCTTATTAGTCTTAAATAGTTTACCCTGTAGCTTCATTGCATGTCCCCTAGTCTTTCTATATTCTGATAAGGTAAACAATCGATCTACGTTTACCCGTTCCACTCCGCTCATTAATTTATAGACTTCTATCTTATCTCCCCTCAGCCGTCTCTTTTCCAGGTTAAAGAGCCCTAACCTTTTTAGCCTTTCTTCATAGGAGTATCCTTCCATCCCCTTTACCATTTTGGTGGCTCTTCTCTGAACCTTTTCTAATAACTCTATATCCTTTTTAAGATACGGCGACCAGAATTGCACACAATATTCAAGGTGCGGTCTCACCATGGAACGATATAGAGGCATTATAATATCCTTTGTTTTATTTTCCATTCCTTTCCTTATCATACCTAGCATTCTATTTGCTCTCTTGGCCGCCGCTGCACACTGGGCCGAGGGTTTTAACATGGTATCCACAATGACGCCTAAATCTTTTTCCTGGGTGGTGGTTCCTAATGTGGAACCTTGCATCGTGTAACCATAGTTTGGGTTGTTCTTCCCTAGGTGCATAACCTTGCACTTGTCCACATTAAATTTCATCTGCCATTTTGATGCCCAGTCTTCCAATTTATCAAGATCCTCTTGCAATTTTCCACAATCCTCTTGGGTTTTAACAACTTTAAATAGTTTTGTGTCATCTGCAAATTTGATAACCTCACTCGTTATTCCACTTTCCAGGTCATTTATGAATATGTCAAAAAGCAGCGGACCCAGCACAGATCCCTGGGGTACACCACTATTCACCTTTCTCCATTGGGAAAATTGGCCATTTAGCCCTACCCTCTGCTTTCTATCTTTTAACCAGTTCCTGATCCACAATAGTACACTGCCTCCTATCCCATGACTCTTTAGTTTTGCCAAAAGTCTCTCATGAGGGACCTTGTCAAAGGCTTTCTGAAAGTCCAGATACACAATATCAACCGACTCACCTTTGTCCACCTGATTATTCACTCCTTCAAAAAAACATAACAGATTAGTAAGACAAGATCTTCCTTTTCTAAAGCCATGTTGGCTGTCTCTCATTAGTTCATGACTATCTACATGCTGAGTAATTTTATTCTTTATGATGGTTTCTATCATTTTTCCCGGTATTGACGTCAGGCTCACCGGTCTGTAGTTTCCCGGATCACCCCTGGAACCCTTTTTAAAAATTGGTGTTACATTGGCGATCCTCCAATCTTCAGGTATTAGAGATGATTTTAATGATAGTTCACAGATTACTAATAGCAAGTCTGCAATCTCATATTTCAGTTCTTTCAATACCCTTGGATGTATACCATCCGGCCCAGGTGATTTGCTACTCTTCAGCTTATCTAATAGTTGTAATACATCTTCCCGATGTATCGATATTTCCTTCAATTCTTCTGCACCTTTAAATACCACTTCAGTCATGGGTAACATCCCTACATCTTCCTCAGTAAAGACTGAAGCAAAGAATTCGTTCAGTCTCTCTGCTATCGCCTTGTCGCCTCTTAGTGCTCGTTTAAACCCTTTATCATCTAATGGACCAACTGACTCTCTCACAGGTTTTTTGCTACGAATGTACTTGAAAAGGTCTTTACTTCGCGTTTTTGCTTCTGCAGCAAGCTTCTTCTCAAATTCTCCCTTTGCCTGCCTTATCAATGCCTTGCATTTGACTTGCCAGTGCTTGTGCTGTTTCCAGGTTTCGTCGTTTGGCTCTTTTTTCCATTTCCTGAAAGATGCTTTTTTGGCAACAACAGCCTCTCTGACCTCAACTTTAAACCATGCTGGCAGTTTTTTGGACTTCTTTCCACTTTTCTTAAAGCGTGGAATACAGCTGGTCTGGGCTTCCAAGATAGTATTTTTCAACAACAGCCAAGCCTGATGTACGTCTTTAACTTTGCAACTGCTCCTTTTAGTTTTTTCTTGACTGTTTTCCTCATTTTATCATAGTCTCCCTTTCGAAAGTTAAAAGGTAGTACTGTGGATTTCCTTACTATCCCTCCTCCACTAATTAAATCAAAGGCGATCATGCTATGATCACTATTGCCAAGTGGCCCCAACAACCTTATCTCTTGCACTAGATCTGGTGTTCCACTAAGGATTAGGTCTAATATGGCTTCCCCTCTGGTCAGTTCATGAACCAGCTGCTCCAAGAAGCAGTCATTTATTTCATCTAGGAACTTTATCTCCCTAGCATGTCCTGACGTGACACTGACCCAGTCGATACCGGGGTAGTTGAAATCACCCATTATTATTACTGTGCTGTAACTTTTGTTAGCTTCCTTGATTTCTTTGAGCATTTCATCATCCATTTGGTCATTCTGGCCAGGCGCTCGAGAGTACACCCCCACTGCCATTGCCTTCCCCCTTTTACATGGAATTTCAATCCATATAGATTCTACAGCAGATTTTGTTTCCTGCAAAACTTTAATCCTTTCTGACTCAATGCTCTCTCTAACATAGAGAGCAACCCCTCCACCAATTTGATCAGCTCTATCATTACGATATAGTTTGTACCCAGGTATCACAGTGTCCCACTGGTTGTCGTCCTTCCACCATGTCTCTGATATTCCAATCACATCTAACCTTTCATTTAGTGCTATATATTCTAACTCTCCCATCTTATTTTTTAGACTTCTAGCATTTGCATACAAGCATTTTAGAGAATGTATTTTATCCATATTAATTTGTCTGTTAGACATGAGTAATTTGGGATCTTTAAGCTCTGTCTGCTCCATACCTGAGGGCATTTGGGCTACTTTACTCTTTTGTGGAACCTCTCTGCTTTTGGTAGTATCCTTCAAAGATACATTCTTCCGAACCATCTGCTCTTGGGCAACTGTCGGCTTTCCCCTAATATCTAGTTTAAAAGCTGCTCTATCTCCTTTTTAAAGGTTAATGCCAGCAGCCTGGTTCCATCCCAGTTAAGGTGAAGCCCATCCCTTCGGAAGAGCCCCTCCTTTCCCCAGAATGTTCCCCAGTTCCTAACAAATCCAAACCCCTCATCTCTGCACCATTGTCTCATCCACGCATTGAGACTCTGGAGCTCTGTCTGCCTTTTGGGTCCTGCGCGTGGAACAGGAAGCATTTCGGAGAATGCTACCCTGGAAGTTCTGGATTTCAACTTCCTACCTAAAAGCCTAAATTTAGCCTCCAGAACCTCCCTACCACATTTTCCTATGTCATTGGTACCAACATGTACCAAGACAGCAGACTCCTCCCCAGCACTATCTAAGACCTTATCTAGGTGGCGCGTGAGGTCCGCTACCTTCGCACCAGGCAGGCATGTTACCAGGCGATCCTCACGTCCACCAGCCACCCAGCTATCTACATGCCTAATGATCGAATCACCAACTATAAAGGCTGTCCTGACCCTTCCCTCATGGGCACATGGCCCTGGAGAAACTTCCTCGGTGCGAGAGGGTTTTACATCACCTGGAGGACAGGTCCTAGTTACAGGATCACTTCCTACCACACCAGGGTGATGCTCTCCTGTCACCTGACCTCTCTCCTCCATGGCAACAGGGATGCTGCCAGACTGGAGGTGGGACTTCAGGACTATATCCCTGTAGGTCTCGTCTATGTACCTCTCTGTCTGTCTTATGCTTTCCAAGTCTGCTACTTTAGCCTCTAGAGAACGGACTCGTTCCCTGAGAGCAAAGAGCTCCTGGCACCTAGTGCACACGTAAGACCTCTCACCAACTGGGAGAAAATCATACATGTGACACTCAATGCAAAAGACTGGAAAGCCCCCATCCCGCTGCTGGACTGCTGCCTGCATCTTAGTTTTAAGTTTGTGTTTAGATCTAAGTTCTTTACTTACTAAGGGTTGCTATGGATATTTATACTAATAAAACTGAACCTAATACCTGTAATATACCTTGTTCACCTGAAGCTTAACTAATCTCAGGTCCTTAGTGTATGACTGATTTGGGTAATGAGCTTCAGCTGAGAGCACCTCCTGTCTTTTAAGATGTGTAAGTACCTATAAAGCTACGATTATCCCAGGGGTGGGAGGGAATTAACACTTATTAAAAGAGGGCTGCTACACAGTACCCTGTCTTGTGCTGCTGAGGTAAGCTATATTCTGATTTGATTTAAATTATAGCTCTTAGCTGCTGCTAGGCTCTAACTTCTTATGAAATTTAAAGTACAAGCTCTCTGCTGTGTTTGCCATGTGCCCTTGTTTGCTGAGACCTTGGTTTGTTTCACTGCCAAGTCTTCTTTGTTTGTACGTAGTGAAACTGGGGTTTATCTGGGGTGGGGGTTTTTGACATTGGATAGTTCTACTCCATAAGCTAGCCACATCGTTATTGGGGATTTGTTTGTCGCACGAGCGATATAGGCGAAACGTTACTTCACTGACTGTGGGGGCCAGAGGTCATGGGTTTCATCCCACAGTGGTGTTATTTGGCGGGGGTGTCTGCGGCCTTTTTTTTTTTACTTTACATTGCTGCTGCCAGCACCACCACCCTCACAGTGCGGACTCCTCACGGTGCCTCATCAGGCACCCTCTTACGTGCTCTATGAGGCACCCTGTACCGCGCCCTATAGGGTGCCCCATGGGAGACATTATAGGGTGCCCTGGCGGACAGTGCATATTATACTGTACCCTCTGGTGTGCCTTGTATGGTACCTTATGTGGCACCTTGGGTTACGGCCCTGTGAGCGTGTGTTTGCCAGCAGCACTTCTTAAACGTACAAAACAAACTGCTTCAGACAGCACTGAATTAGTGTAAAGGTGATGTCTCAGCCAGCTTTAGTCCTTAGACCCACAGGGGGATTGAACTCACAACCCTTGCACTATCTGTCACTGTATTAACCATTGTGCTATGGCTCAGGCTGCCTTATTGAACACCTTTTCAAGCTCCTTATTGGACACCCTGTTGGGCTACTGTCTGTTGCTACTCTGTGGCAGTGACGCACACGGTCATCTCGCCCTACTGGGCCAGGGTGCTGTGGGGGTGCATACCCCATCTTGTGTTCATCTCTGGACTGCTGATCTGCATGTGCAGTGCACCATGGGTATGGGTGCGTTGACCCAGATCCTGGCCAATACAGCGGGCGCTTTGGGTGGTGGCCTGACGCCCTTCAGTAGGCAGCCAGGGGGTTGTTAGCAGCTATGGAGCTGTAGCCCAGTGGTTCTTTCACTACCTGTGGGGCCAGTGGTCATGGGTTCAAACCCACAGTGGGGTTATTTTATAGGGCTGTCTGCAGCATTGTCTATTTTTAATGTACATTAGTGCTGCCAGCGACAACCCCTCAGCATACTGTAACCTTACAGTGCCTCATACCGCGCCCCATGCGGCACCTTATATGGCGCCCTATAAGGTGCCTTATAGGGTGTTCTATAGGGGACATTATGGGGTGCCTCAGCAGACAGTGCACTTTATAATGTAGCCTATGGAGTGTGTTATGGGGTGCCTTATGCGGCACCTTAGGTTACGCCACTGTGAGGGTGTGTTTGCTGGCAACACTACTGAAAATAAACGTAAAATGCCTCCTCATTCACTACTTAAACGTACAGGGTGATACCTCAGCCAGCCTTATGCATTAAGCACACTGGGGAATCGAACCCATGATGCCTGTATCATCAGTCAGTGCAGTAACCATTGTGCTACAGCTCTGTTTCAGTGTTTCTTGTCTGTGCGCCTTCTTAAGATTAACGCGCGGTAACGCGCCACAGTGCCCTGTAACGCTCGTTAGTTTTTGTAACGCGCATTAGCGGTAACGATGTACCGCCCATGTCCTTATTTGGGATTTCTGTCTCTACCGCAGCTCCTAACGCGAATCGCACTAACGCAGTTTAGTAAACATACCCCTAAGTGCGATATATATAAGCATAACCTCATCTTAAAGCTGTTAGTGTAGCCGGGTTTGAAAAAGGTTTGGACAAGTTCCTGGAGAAAAAGTCCATAAGCCATTTTTAAAGGGGACCCAGGAAATACACTGCTTGTCCCCGCACAAGCATTGTGGAACTTGTGTCTTCTGGGGAAACTGCTAGATACTTATGACCTGGAAACAGGATACTGGGCTTGACGGACCTTGGGCATGTCTTATGTTCTTAACCTCAATCTGCTTCTTAGTTCAGGTTTCTCATCCTGGGGCTGGGGAGGCTGCGGGGGGGCGGGGGGGGGGGTTGTTCACAGCTTTGGGAAGGAGGGGCAAATCATAGGCATGCTACAAAAGCAACTTCTCGTGGTCAGATTTAGTAGTCAAGATTGCAAGGGTCTAGAAGGAGACCCGGTGCATGGACCCTGCCAAGCATTCTCAGTGCAATAACTAAAGTGTATTTGGAGGAGGAATTAAATACAAGAGAATTCCTCACATAGGCTGGAATGAAAGAAAGTTCATGATGCCAGATCCCAGTCCTGGTTCTGACTGCACTGGAAACCTTTTAAGGGACAGGAAGATGCAAATAAAAATCCCTCTAGTGGATTCTCAGAATACTACATCTCCTCTTTCTCCTGTCTCTTTATCCTAGAGCTCCTTTCATTTGAGGGCAAACATATCTTAATTCTTATATTTGTACATTTTTTAAAATAAAGGATTGTTTATATTTCATTCAGTTTGTTTGTTTTTATTTAACCACACAGGAAGTCATTTTATAATGAATTTATCCCACATATCTGCCTTTACACATGCACTAATGCCTTCTACAAACTTACGTCTCTGGCAAGTAGAAATCGACTTGTAGACATTTGGGTGGAGTTAAGGCAGAGCCGTTATGTAGGTGTGCAGGTTATAAAACACACAGCTACCAGCGTACTTCAATTTATAACTGCTCCTGAGCAGGGCAAATGTACACAGCTGCATTGCAGCTGTGATTTCAGCAGAGTTTGTGCTGGTATTTTAGAGAGATACATAGGCATCTATGTGTCTTTATAAAATGACAGCACCGATAACACACATCAGCTCTCTCCAGGATCAGGGATAGCACTATTGCAAGAGGGAATAGCTGAGGGAGGTGATGACTGATAGATTACTGACAATGTAATTGTTGGTTTAAAGGTCCTACCAGCTGCTGGCCTTTCTTGCTGAAAACCAGTAAGGCTACCCAAATAAATACCAGTTTACTGGTAATCCTAGTTGTATCTATGCTGTGGTATATGCATGGGGCTCTAATCAGGGTGAGATGAACTCTAAGCACATTTACCACCTCATAGAAAACACAAAAATATGGAAATATTACTTTTTCATATTGCATTTTTATTGCTGGTAACTCTCAAAGCTCATAGTTTTGGAATTCTATTTTCTTTGAAGAAAATAACATTACCTCATCCAACCTGAGCCCTGCATACAGGAGAAGCTGTATCCCTTGTGCTATCAGTGGATGTCCGTGACAGACTGGCGCATCGGGATTGTAAAGATGGACAGCGGAGTTGCATCTGCTCCATAAAAGCAGACAATTTCTCTTTCATGTGCCTCTGCATTTAAAACGTCTCCTTTGGTCTGTAGAATACTACTTGAGTTCTATGGTGAGATCCGGGAAGGCCAGCTTCATGCTCACTTTATCTGATATACCGTCTGTCAATTAAATATCCAAGGGGTTTACAGATGTTCTGCTTTCATCTCTGGCGAGAGAGGCTTCCCCTTCCCATCACGCACACACCCTACTTGCTGGTTTCTTTATACAGATGCTTTTCATATACGTGGATCATTAAGCAATGCTTTCTAGAGCTCAAATTTGGTACCAACCACAATAACTGCTAGAGGTTATCAGGGGCAAGTGGTTAGAACTGTTTTTTTAGAATCTATTTCACTTTATTGTAGTAGACAGAAATACAGTGCACAGTATATGCGAAGACTGGAGTGATGCAATTCCTGTTTGGCAGCTTGCTGAATCCCATAGCACTGCCCTAGCTCTTGGGCACAAAGAAGCTGGAAAATCCTGGACTCCCTCCAAGGGTCTCTCTTTAGACACAATTATCAGAAAGCACAGGGAAGGGGCAATACCCGTATTTACAAATGGGGGTGTTTTCTCCTGCCATCCTCCCAACTCACCTTGCGCAGAGCTTCTAAAAGACTCTCAGGGTGATTCTGTGAAATAACCATGAGCCACAGAACAGTTAGACAATGCAGAACATGATTTTCTGTTAGTACAATATTGTACGGAGAGTCTGACAGAAAAACAGCAGAAAAGAATGAATACATTGTCAGCCTGCTCTGTGGCTCTGTGCTAGTTCTCAGAATAATCCCATCCTAGGAAAAGTCCACAGCCCATGGCCACTTCTAGAACCCGCTTAATGTGGATTGTAGATCTGGAAACTAGATGGTGCCATTCTACTTAACCTTCTCTAGCTTGGTAGCAGAAGATGGGGTTGCAATTTAACCCAAGTCTAGTGCCCAGGGATTATACCCATAAAAGTGCCTGTGCTGACAAGAAGGCATGTACTTTGAGGTTATCTGTGTGTTTTGGGAAGGAGTTTGGGGGGCAGGGCTGGCAGAGTCGAGATTCAGGTGTATATTTTATGAGACACATGTGTACTTTGGGTGCTAACACTTTAGGCTGCCTCACAAGCAGGCATAAATGTCCATAGCTTCAATTAAGGTGCAATTTCTGCTGATTTACCCTAATTTTGTAAAGATACAGAAGCACCTAGGTGGCCTCCACACACAGGTGACCTGTTATAGAATCACCATCTCTATGCATAGCACCGCTGAACAGTCACAGATATGCTTACTGGCCGTTGCTAAACATATAGATGCCCTAAAATTACTGAACTCATAGATAGACACAGCTTAGTGGGAATGAGTCAGCATGGGATCAGCAAAGTCAAAGCTCAGCTTACCAATTTATTAGATAGATTTGAAGGTGAACTGGTTGAAAGTGCATTTGTATTTTCAGAAGGTGCTGGACAAAGTCTCTCATGAGAGACTCCTTAGCAAACTAAAGTACAGTACCTTGAGATAGGAGGCCTTCCCTTTTGTGGATTTGAAACTGGCTAAAAGATAGGAAACAGAGAGTAGCACTTAACTGCCAGTTACAGTATGTATATGCAAAAGGGTCACTAGTAGAGCGCTTCAATGATCTGAATGGGACCTGTGCCGTTTAACACAATCATAAATGATCTGGAGAATGAAACATAGAAACATGATGACAGAAAAAGACCACATGGCCTATCTAGTCTGTCCTTCCATATCAACAACTACAACAGTTCACTTTTTTCCTTTAGAGATCCTCTGTGTTGGTCCCATGCTTTTTTTAATTCAGATACTGTCCTCATCTCTACCACCTCCACTGGGAGACTATTCCACGGATCCACTACTCTTTCCGTAAAGAAATATTTCCGCATATCACTCCTGAATCTATCTCCCTTCACCCTCATCCCATGTCCCCTCGTAGCAGAACTTGCTTTCAATTGAAAGAGGCTCTCTCCCTGAACATTTATGCCACGGAGGTATTTAAACATCTCAATCATATCACCTCTATCCCGCCTTTCCTCTAAGGTGTACATATTAAGATCCTTAAGTCTGTCCTCATATGCTTTATAATGAAGACCACTAATCATTTTAGTAGCCACCCTCTGCACCGACTCCATCCTGTTCATATCCTTTTGAAGGTGCGGTCTCCAGAATTGCACATTATACTCCAAATGAGGTCGCACCAAAGACTTAAACAGAGATAGGAAATAGGAGTTATGAGTGGATGCCGTGAAAATGGCAGAGGATTGCAAGGATTTGCAGAAGGATCTTGTGAGACTAGCAGATGAAATTTAACGTGGACAAGTGCAAACTGATGCACATAAGGCAAAATAATCCTGTGCTAGTCTGTGCTTCAGGCTTCTTCTTTGGCCCTTTTCAAATCCAGGCTGAAAACTCACCTCTTCGAGGCCCCTTTTGGATCCTGATCCACTTAGTCTCCTATATGTTTCCTGAGCATTCCCCTAGATGTGTCCTTGTCCTCAGCTGTTGTGTGGTCTGTCTTGACTAGATTGTAAGCTCTGAGAGCAGGGACGGCCTTTTACATGTGCCTGTACAGTGCTGTGTACGCCTTGTAGTGCTAGACAAATGGAAAATAGTAGTAGTAGTAGTGAATTGTATGCAGGTGTGGTCACTCCCTCTCGGAACGGATATGGCAAAACTAGAAAAAGTTCCGAGAACTGTGACAGAAGTGATAAAGGGGACAGAAGACCTCACTCATGGGAGGCTCCTCAACTTGGGGGAAAGATCATTTTAGAGGTATGATAGAAGTTTATAAAATCATGCTGGGGTAGAATGTTTAATATTTCAAAACACATAAAAACTACTACTACTTACTATTATTTGCATAGCGCCACAAGGCGTCGGCAGCGCTGCACACATACTTGTAAGAGACAGTCCCTGCTCTACATTCAAGACAGACAAACAGAGGGTAGTTCTTTGAGGGAAATGATTCAAACACACACAGGAAGGGTGTCAGGATCCAAAAGCAGCCTCTAAGAGGTGGAATTTTAGCCTGGATTTGAATAGAATCAGAGATGGCGAAAGGTACTGGTGTCTAAAAACAAAACAACACTCCATGAAACTAACAATCAGCAGACTGAAAAAACAAGTCATAGAAAGATTTTTCTTTGACAGAGCACATAAGCTGTGGAATCTGCTGCTGGAGGATATGGTGAAGGTGGCTAATATGGGAAGATTCAAATATTGCTGGAGGAAAAGTCCATAAAATATGATTAAGTGAGCAAGTCCAAATAGGCAAGCTATTATAAATGACAAACAGCAAGAAAAAGTTAAACCAAACATCAAAATGTAAGAAATATAAATAATTTAATAAAGGACTGATAATCAAAAATGGTTGATCAAAAGAACATTCATAAAACCATATGAAAACATAAATTAAAGGGGAAATCAATAGGTGATAAAACCAGACATGGCCATGTTTTGGTTTATGACAGAGGTAAAATGGGGAGTAATAAAACACTGAAACTCTGGGGGTTCATATAACTTATCTATATGTATATTGCGGCGTATGCCTGGTTGCACTGTGCAAATGATTAGTAATAATAGTAGTAAGCTCAAACGTGGCCATGTTGGCTTTTATTATCTATTGTCTGGCCCTTTAACTTATGCTTTTATATTGTTTTATGAATGTTTTTTCGATAAACTATTTTTAATTGATCTTTCATTAAATTACTTCTATGCCTTACATTTTGGTGCTTGATTTTACTATTTCCTACTGCCATAAAAAATATTAGCCAAGTTTACTTAGGAGAGACCTTGCTCATCTGCTTTCCGGGATCTACCAGGTACTTGTGATCCAGGTTGGCCGCTGTTGGAGATGAGGTGCTGGGCCTAGTGGACCTTGGTCTGATTCAGCATGGTTTTCCTTATGTTCTTAAATCCATCTGACAAACTCACTTCTCTAAGGCTGTTCTTAATCCTTGAATTCTGATTCTAACTTTTTATGACCTTTTTGACTTTAACCATTTTTTCTAGATTAAGAAAGCTTCCGGAACATTTGTCTTGTCTCTATGTCTTGGCTAGATTGTGCTATAGTGCTATGGAAATGATAAGTACTAGCAATAGTAGGAGGGTGTCATTAGAAGAGCCTCCTGACCACATTAATCATGCCGAGTGGGATATTCAGTAGCACATAATCGTCTTGAGCCAGTGACAATCCCTCCTGAAGTCACTAAACACCCCAATGCTAACCAGGGCCGACACTCACATTAAACAATCAGCGGCGATATTCAGCCACTGTCTGGCTATCTAAAACTGGCTAAGACTGGTCTAACTTTAGCCGGTTTAGCTAACCGGCAGTGGCTAAATATCATTGCTGCACTTGAGCTAAAATGCTGAACTGGATATTCAGTGTCAGTAGTTGGACATGACCCTGGCATCGAATCTCAGGATCTATGCTAAAGTGACGATGGCAAGCCTCTTTAAATGCGCTGCCCACCTCCACCACTGACTATCAGTGCTGTGGTTTATAAGAGGTGGCTGAAAAGGTACTGGTAAAAAGACTAGCATCCAAAAGGTAGAAAAATACAGTATTAACAAAGGAGCTCGGGGAAGGATATCTAGAAAGAAACCACATGCAGGGAAAGCAGCCAGGATAGGAAACTTAAATGCAAGGAAAGATAGAGAGAGCAAAGGCGATAACACATCATTTCAGTTCTGTCATTAATAAGCAGAAGGACATAGGTAGGACTGTAAGACTCAAAGGTAAAGAGGAGAAATGTGTGGAGATAAACAAGGAAAGAGAAGACACACTGAATAAAAGGAGAGGCCATAGAAAGAGCGCAGAGTAGCTAGCAGGAGTTCATAAAGAGAGGCTTTGCATGGGGCCGGATGGAATACAGCCAGGATGTTAAGGGAGAATGGAAAGTTCTGGAAGGTCTCTTGAAGGAGAAAAAAATGGCTCTAGAGGATTGGAAAATGCTGGATGTTGCTGCTGTTCACAAGAGCAGACATAGGAAGGCCAGTTACTCATATCTTAGTGGCCTACGGAAGGATAATGAATGAGCAAAATAAATAAATAAAATAAATAAATAAATTTTGGATTTAGTGGATTGCAGTTAGGCAAGAGGAAGATCATGTCAAACAAATCTAATCAATTTTATTTGCCTGAGTGAGCAAAGAATTAGAAAGGGTCAAGCAGGGGCCATAGAACGCCTCTCTGGGGGGTCAGGCTCTGCCCTAACTCTACCCCTTGCCCCCTGTGATCTCCAACGGGCAGAAGGGAATGGCTATGATTGCAGCAGACTCCTTCTGTCTGCCTGTGGGAGATCAGATCCTCACAGGCAGGAGGGGAACGCTGCCGCTCCTTCTGTCTGCCTGCAGGGATCTAGTCTTTGTCGTGATCGCGGTGGCCTTTCACCCTGCCCACGGGGATCCAATGTCCCACAGGCAGACAGGAGTCTGCCATGATCGCAGCATCTCACTGCAGATGGTGTCAAAACTTTTGTAGGGCCCGTGTGGCCCACCCCATTCCAATGCCTATTGGGTTAAGAAATAGATGGGATTAATTTTGATTTATGTAAAATTTTTGAATTTAATAGACAGATGTTGGATATCAGGTGAAAGATAATCAGATGAGTTATCTTGATATCCTTAAGTACTATTCAGAAAGATATCTAATAAGATCACTTTAAGAGGGTTACATAGCGTTTGCACATGTAAATAGAAGGTTTACGCATGCAGATGGCTGTCTGCATTATACACACATATCTCCAAGGCACATGGGTGGGGATATTCAGCAGTGGCAAGTAGCGCTGCTAAAGTGACTAGTCAACGCTTCTGAACATTGAACCCAGATACAGTATTCAGTGCCAGGGCCACATCCAGCCACAAACATAGCACAAGGAAGGAAAAGCTTTAAAACGTTTTATTTGATACTTGAATGAGATTGCGTGCCAAAGACCCAACCCAGGCCGTGTTTCGTCACACCTTCATCAGGGGTATTGGCATACTCAATGAGTTCTCTTATATCTCTTCAAATCTCTTCATGTAAAACTCTTAAGACCAATATTGAGAAGCTCCTACATGAACAACGATCTTTATTAGCAGGAATACTAATGATGAAAATATTACTAAAGGAATCGTAGACGATCAGCTTCAGTTCTTTGTGTAGAAAATAAGTGCCTGTGACCAGCTTTTCTAGCGCCCCTTTAAGGAAAACAGCCACAGATCAATGCCAGAGTTTAACCAATCAGAAAGAGGGATGTAAAGGCAGGTTGTGGGATTTTACTTGCAGGTGCTCAGTTTGAGACGAGAACATCTGGCATTGATCTGTGGCTGTTTTCCTTAAAGGGGCGCTAGAAAAGCTGGTCACAGGCACTTATTTTCTATTTCTCTGATCACCTCGGCACGATCCAGATCTATGGACAGAGCTGAGGAAGAGCCAGTACTTATTTGGATAGTGGCGATTTTCAGCAAAGCACATTACATAGGACAGCATAAAAGCCATCCTAAAGGATATGTGCGCTGCAGCCCAACCGACCAAGAAGACAATCCACAAAGACCACTTTCATCATCCCAAAAGCAAGAGCAAAATCCAACCAACAAGCATGTGCATGATCCTTTGAACTCTATGCACCATCTATCTGGAACGCCTTCTGCAAACACCCAGAAACCCACCTTGCACCAAATATTCTGGCCCCTCTCCCACCCACCCCCTCCAACGCTAACTTTCATAAGAGCATCTCATCAAATCTCATTCTACCCACACATTGAATATAACTCAACAATGTACATAACTATTAACACATGCATGTATCCTCTACTCTTGTACGTAAGTTACTTATTCCATGTATCTAAATTAATCCTTCCATGTAACCTTTTAAGCGGTATATAAGCCTTGCTAAATAAATAAATAAATATAGCAGCTAGCCAGATACTGCCAGCACTGACTACTACACCTGGATGTTCAGTAACAGCCAATGTCTAGATAGCGCTGAATATTTAACTGCAGTGACCAGAGTTTTAAAAAATGCTGACTGCTGCTGCTCTTAAATATCAACCTGTTTGATTATAAGCCTTCCTGAGACAGTGAATGTCATTCACCTCGAACTATCACTGGAAAGGCCTGAGTTAAAAATGGGGTTTCTCTGTGAACACAAACAGGTACACACTGCTCCTTATATACACGTGCAGAAAATACACTGGAACGTCAGAAACAGCATTCTATGTCAGCCCAAAGGCCCAGTATCCTGTATCCAGCGGTGGCCAGTCCAGGTCATGAGCACTCACAGGATTCCAAAGACTAGACCATATTCATGGTGTGATTCTAAACACACAGATAGCACACACACTGCTTTCTATACACACAGACACTCTCTGTACACACATATGGCATGCTCGCTGCTCTTTGCATATACACAGACACAGCCTACACACCACTTACTCTATATGGATGCTACAAACACAAAATACTCCTGACACGTCTCATGGAGAAGGGCGTTCAGGGCACTGCGCTAACCTGGTGTGCATCGTACTTAACAGACAGATGGCAGCATGCTCGCACCGGCCCCTCCACCTCCGCACCTTTCCCGCAAGAGAAAGGTGTACCACAGGGATCCTCGCTCTCAGCCCTACTATTCAACGTCTACATGCAGCCCATTTGCAACCTCATCCAATCTTTCAATATCAAGTGCCTAATCTACGCCGACAACGTGTTACTATACATGCCTATCTCGACAGATCATCCTGACCTCTCACCTCTATCCACCTGCTTCGATGCTGTAATGGATTGGCTACACACGCAGAAACTCAGAATAAATTTTAAAAAAACAGAGTCCTCTTTATCACCAGGAACCCAGCATTCATGCCGCTCACCTCACTAAAGGTGCGAGATGCAGAGCTCATCAGCAAGCCCATGGTTCGGTACCTAGGGGTCACACTGGATCAACAGCTCAATATGAAGGCCCAAATAAGCAACATGGTCAAAGTGATCTATAACAAAATTTGGATGCTTCGCCACCTGCGACAGCTGCTTGAGCCAGAAGACTTTCTGACAGTCTACCAAACACTAGTAATTCCACATTTCGACTATGCGAACGCCATACTACACGGTCTCCCAAAAAACACGCTGAGTCCTCTGCAACTGGCAATGAATGCAGCCGCCAGAATCCTGCACGGAGCATCCAGGAGGGAACATATAACCCCAATTATGAAGCACCTGCATTGGCTCCCGGTCCACTGCAGGATCTCCTTTAAGATCCTAATGATGACCTACAAAGCCACCAACAAGTGCTCCTCCACCTCCCTTACAGATCTCATACAGACCACCCCCCTCAATAGAGTAAGGAGATCAGCCGCCGTCAATACTCTGAAACTCCCGAAGGCAATCACAAAATGCTCGCAGGCAACTAGAAACAGAGCTTTCGCCCTATATGCACCCACATGCTGGAACGCCCTGCCACCTGCCATCTGGGCTATCAATGACCTCTCCCAGTTTAGGAAGGCATTGAAGCACTATCTGTTCCTCCAGCACTACACCGAACCTGAGGATAATCCACAGTCAGTCACACTCTGGACCCAGGTTGACACCCCCGACGCAGCCACTCCACGAATCTGCAGCCCAGCCCGCTAGACCCCGATCCCTTCGATGGGTAGAGGTATACTCCCCTGCCTTGTCACCATGTATATAGCTGATGTGTAAATAGTGTCGAGCTGTCCTCATAACATATGACAGCAAGTTATCTTGTACATAGTTACCCTGTTAACCCTGTACATAATCCCCTGTTTATTGTAAGTCCAGTGTAGGCCTGCCTGCACTGCATTCATCTGTTACCTGTAACCCGCACTGATTTTTAAAGAGCGCGGTATAGAAGAGACATTAAATAAATAAATAAAATAATGCTTTCTGTTCAGATCTGCATCTGATGCACTGCTTTGTGCACACAACAGGCATCACACCCACTGCTCTCTGTACACATACAAGCAGCAAACACAAACCATTCTGTACACATGAGGCACACATGCTGTTCTACACCCACACATGCATCTCGCAAACAGATCTCGATGCACAGATGCAACATGCAGATTCGTCTGTATACACACACATGCATCACAGCACCTACACTGCTTTCTACACACACGCATTCAACAAGCATGTGTGTTCCTATACATATACATACAGTGCACATACACTGCTCGCTATACACACATATGCAAAGCTACACTCTTCTTTTGACAAAGCGGGTACCCCTCAGGTCTGAGCGTGGGATGAACTTGTACACAGAAGAAGTTATTGGGGCACTATTCATGCATTGCTTTATTTGGGGGCTGAAATTCTCTACCCTGCCCCCCTCTATTTCTGAAGATTCAACAAGGATGCCAAACACATTCCATGCAGCTGCCAGAAGAAAACAGGTAGAAAACGCCAGCAAACTAGGAAAGAAAATTAAAATCCTTAAGAAAAACGACAGTAAACACAGAGACCCCTGCATCGGGTTTATGCCTGTATCATCCAGGCAATGTTGGCTTGACCCTCAGTGCACACACACACTGCTCTCCCATTTCATCTGAGGGACAGAGATGCGTACTCCAAGCACATGGAAAGAGCATCTAATGATGCCTGGAATCCAGAGAAAAACTAGCAACTCGGGCTCACAGGGAGATAGCACGGAGACTTCCACTGCTCTTCCCTAAAGCTCATATTAAAGGGACTCCAAGAACTGGCTCTGAATCATGACCCCATCTTCTTGAGTCATACAGAGATTTGCACTAACTTTGTGGCTGACAGACACTGGAGAGCAGAGAGAATGGAGAGAAAACCAGAAAGTGTTTGAAACAGGTTAGATCCAGGGAGAAAGGTCCCTGGCTCACATGTGCCACAAGGAGGAGAAAGGGAAAAAATAATGTATACATGCTAGCAAGGAATTCAAGTACAGTCCTGGTGTGCTGCTAGGCAAGGCAGCACTTCCTAACAACTACTCCTCTAGAATAAATTTACTTCTTGTTGATATATATACCGTCAAGTCAATATCAACTCATGTATTTAGTCAGGTGGCTATTATTGTATTGATTCAGCCCATTGCTGGTCTTCCTCTTTTGCGTTGATCTTCAGCATTGCCACGCATGATGTCTTTCTCGAATTATCTTTCTCTTCCCATGATGTGTCCGAATTATGAAAGTCAAAGTCTTGTCATTTGAGCTTCTAAAGAAAGATTAGGGTTGATCTCCTCTAGCACCATGGTAAACACAGTATTCTTCCTGGCATCATAATTTGAAGGCTTGATGTTGATGAACCGACCAGAGGGGAAGCCATATTAGACCTAGTCCTTAGTGGAACACCAGATCTAGTGCAGTCCTTAGTGGAACACCAGATCTAGTGCAAGAGATAAGGGTGTTGGGGCCACTTGGCAATAGTGATCATAGAATGATCGCCTTTGATTTAATTAGTGGAGGAGGGATAGTAAGGAAATCCACAGTACTACCTTTTAACTTTCGAAAGGGAGACTATGATAAAATGAGGAAAACAGTTAAGAAAAAACTAAAAGGAGCAGTTGCGAAGATTAAAGACGTACATCAAGCTTGGGTGTTGTTGAAAAATACTATCTTGGAAGCCCAGACCAGCTGTATTCCACGCTTTAAGAAAAGTGGAAGGAAGTCCAAAAAACTGCCAGCATGGTTTAAAGGTGAGGTCAGAGAGGCTGTTGCCAAAAAAGCATCTTTCAGGAAAAGGAAAAAAGAGCCAAACGACGAAACCTGGAAACAGCACAAGCACTGGCAAGTCAAATGCAAGGCATTGATAAGGCAGGCAAAGAGAGAATTTGAGAAGAAGCTTGCTGCGGAAGCAAAAACGCGAAATAAAGACCTTTTCAAGTACATTCGTAGCAAAAAACCTGTGAGAGAGTCAGTTGGTCCATTAGATGATAAAGGGGTTAAAGGAGCACTAAGAGGCGACAAGGCAATAGTGGAGAGACTGAATGAATTCTTTGCTTCGGTCTTTACTGAGGAAGATGTAGGGATGTTACCCATGACTGAAGTGGTATTTAAAGGTGCGGAAGAATTGAAGGAAATATCGATACGTCAGGAAGATGTCTTACAACTATTAGATAAACTGAAGAGTAGCAAATCACCTGGGCCGGATGGTATACATCCAAGGGTGTTGAAAGAACTGAAATATGAGATTGCAGACCTGCTATCAGTAATCTGTGAACTATCATTAAAATCATCTCTAATACCTGAAGATTGGAGGATCGCCAATGTAACACCAATTTTTAAAAAGGGTTCCAGGGATGATCCGTGAAACTACAGACCGGTGAGCCTGACGTCAGTACCGGGAAAAATGGTAGAAACCATCATAAAGAATAAAATTACTCAGCATGTAGATAGTCACAACCTAATGGGAGACAGCCAACATGGCTTTAGACAAGGAAGATCTTGTCTTACTAATCTGTTATGTTTTTTTGAAGGAGTGAATAAACAGGTGGACAAAGGTGAGTCGGTTGATATTGTGTATCTGGACTTTCAGAAAGCCTTTGACAAGGTCCCTCATCAGAGACTTTTGGCAAAACTAAAGAGTCATGGGATAGGAGGCAGTGTACTATTGTGGATCAGGAACTGGTTAAAAGATAGAAATCAGAGGGTAGGGCTAAATGACCCATTTTCCCAATGGAGAAAGGTGAATAGTGGTGTACCCCAGGGATCTGTGCTGGGTCCGCTGCTTTTTGACATATTCATAAATGACCTGGAAAATGGAATAACGAGTGAGGTTATCAAATTTGCAGATGACACAAAACTATTTAAAGTTGTTAAAACCCAAGAAGATTGTGAAAAATTGCAAGAGGATCTTGATAAATTGGAAGACTGGGCATCAAAATGGCAGATGAAATTTAATGTGGACAAGTGTAAGGTTATGCACCTAGGGAAGAACAATCCAAACTATGGTTCCACGATGCAAGGTTCCACATTAGGAACCACCACCCAGGAAAAAGATTTAGGCGTCATTGTGGATACCATGTTAAAACCCTCGGCCCAGTGTGCAGCGGCGGCCAAGAGAGCAAATAGAATGCTAGGTATGATAAGGAAAGGAATGGAAAATAAAACAAAAGATATTATAATGCCTCTATATCGTTCTATGGTGAGACCGCACCATGAATATTGTGTGCAATTCTGGTCGCCGTATCTTAAAAAGGATATAGAGATTTTAGAAAAGGTCCAGAGAAGAGCCACCAAAATGGTAAAGGGGATGGAAGGATACTCCTATGAAGAAAGGCTAAAAAGGTTAGGGCTCTTTAACCTGGAAAAGAGACGGCTGAGGGGAGATATGATAGAAGTCTATAAATTAATGAACGGAGTGGAACGGGTAAACGTAGATTGATTGTTTACCTTATCAGAATATAGAAAGACTAGGGGACATGCAATGAAGCTACAGGGTAAACTATTTAAGACTAATAAAAGAAAATATTTTTTCACTCAACGTGTAATCAAACTCTGGAATTTGTTACCGGAGGATGTAGTAAAGGCTGTTAGTGTAGCTGGGTTTAAAAAAGGTTTGGACAAGTTCCTGGAGGAAAGGTCCATAAACCATTATTAAGAAGTGACCGAAGATATCAATGCTTGACCCAGTACAAGCATTGTGGAACTTGTGTCTCTTGGGGAAACTGCTAGGTACATATGACCTAGATTGGCCACTGTTGGAAACAGAATACTGGGCTTGATGGACCTTGGTCTGACCCAGTATGGCATATCTTATGTTCTTAAGTTCTTCCTGTCTTTCTTTTTCACTGTTCAACTTTCATATCCATATGACGTTATTGAAAATACCATGGCTTGAACAAGTTGAATCTTTGTACAAAGAGAAACATCTCTGCACTTCAAAATCTTGTCTAGATCCTTCATAGTTATTCTCCCAAGAGTAATGTATTATCAAATTTTTTGACTGCTTGCCATTTCATTATTGATATTGATCCAAGCAGGTTGACGTTGTCTACTATTTCTATTTCTTCTCCATCAATGATGAAATGATTGATATTGACAGTTATCAGGACCTTTGTCTTCTTCATGTTGTTGCAGATCCATTTCAAGACTGCATTCTTTGATCCTGATAAGCAAATGTTTCTGATCGTCTTCACTTTCAGCCAGTAATATGGTATTGTCAGTATAGTGAAAGTTGTTGAGTCTTGTAGCAATCTTCACATCACAGTTGTCTTTATACAATCCTTCTTCACTGATGATTTGTTCTGCATATAAAACTGAACAAGTATATGGAAAGTATGCAGTCTTGTTGTACATCTTTGCTGATTTTAAACCATTCTATTTTTCCTTGGTCAGTTTGGCTATAGCTTCTTGATCAATATAAAGGTTGTGCATGAGAACTAGGGCGTACCATGGGCAGGGTGGTGGGTGCAGCCTGTCCTGTGTGCCGGCCAGGAGCGGATGCACTCCCACTGGGCCCACACTTTGGAGGTAGTGATTGCGAGACTTTGGCCAGGAGAGAAGAGCCAGCCTGGATTAGAGGCAGCACAGCAAGTCACCTGCCTCCAAAGTGTGGGCTTAGGGGAAGGGTTGCCAGCCACAAGGCTGGGGGGGGGGGTGTCTGGTCCAGGTTAAGGGGGGTTGGGAGTGACACTGATGAGAACTATCAGGTGTTATGGTATACCCAGGATCCTTAATGTGGTCCAGAGTTTTTCATGATTTAGGCAATCAAAGACCTTGTAGTCTGTGAAACACACATAGATATCCTTTTTTTTTCCAAAGGATCCATCTCAAATCCATGATGTCGTCTCTTGTTCCTTGTCCTTTAATGAAACTTGCTTGCACTTCAGGCAGTTCTCATTCCAGGTATGGTTATAGTCTCCACTGAATGATCTTAAATAAAATCTTGCTGACATGGGGATCAGAGCGATTGTGCAACAATTTCCACTGTCAGTTGGATCACCTTTCTTCAATATTGGTAAATATGTTGTTGTTAAGTGCTCTCGAGTCGATGTCAACTCATAGCAATCCTCTGGATAGTTCCCCTAAACTGTATTTGGTCTTCAGTCAGGTGGCTAGTGCCATCCATAGCTGTGTTATTGTATTGATCCATTGCATTCCTGGTCTTCCTCTTTTGCGTTGAACTTCACCCTTGCCAAGCATGATATCTTTATCTCTTCGCATGATGTTTCTAAAGTATGAAAGTCGAGTTATTGTCATTTGAGCTTCTAAAGAAAGTTTAGTTTGATCTCTTCTAGTACTGGTTTGTTCTTCAAGCAGTCCATGGTATAGATAGTATTCTTCGCTAGCACCATAATTCAAAGGTGAATTCCTTATAATATGGTGCATTATATCATATCATTCAGAGAAACTGGATTCTGAGCATGTTTTATACTTATAACTTCAGAAACATGTCCAGCCAGCACTAAGGCAGATGCACAGTCTTAAAGATCTGATTGTATAAAGGAGCAATGGAAAGATATATTCCATTTACGTGCATAAGTCACTATTTCAAAAATGTATGTGCATGAATGGGCACTTATGTGCGTACTTTAGTCAGCCTCTATTCTATAAGTACGAGTGTTAAGACCAATAGCATGTACTTTCAGAGTGGGCAAGTAGAGGGGCGGAACAAGGGCAGAGGGCAAATTTATGCGCCTAAGTCATACAATACAACTTATATGCATTTCTGCAAAATCTAGCTGCAGGCATTACACCTGTCCTAGGTCAGGTGAAAGTGCTTGAGACTAGTTTGATGTATATTTTCACACCACTCACACCCCTATTTTGTAAAGTAAAATATATGCATAAGTCACTTTATAAAATAGGTCTCAAATACATGTGTATTAACAAGCATTAACTCCATGGGACTTTATAAAATTACTCTTCAAATGTCTGTCATCAGGTCTGAAAATGGACAACAGGAGAAGGAAAATGTTACTAATATTATATGATGATGTCATGGCTCAGGGGTGGGCATGTTCAATTCCTGGAATGAAATCCATGCTTCCTAGGATGATCAGGGCTTAAGATGGTTGAGGCAGTGATCACAGCCTGTGTGGGAAGGATTCCCAGTCACCATAGACAGTTGCCGTGTAGCCGTGTATGCAAACACCTCCACACACACACACACACACACACACCCATGGCAGTTTGCAGTCCCATTCCCCATCATCAAGGAGATGCCTTCCCTCAAAGCAGAGTGTTGTCTCTTTAGTCCAGATCACCCCATGACCAGTGCACAGTCCCATATCCAGTGTCTGGTCCCATTACCCTTGTGGCTGGAGTGTGGTCCCATCCTCCGTAGCACTCCTTCCTTCTCACAGACAGAGAGGAAACGGAAGGTGAGAAGAAGCAGTCAAAGCAAGAGGCAGAGAGAGGGAGATGATGTCAGCATGTCTCCTCTTTATATATTATACAACAATAAGTAACACTGATGTTAAAAAATGACCCAAAGACACCAGACTCTGCTTCACTCCTGCTTGACCCCATAACATACTGTTCCATCCTCATCTGTGCACAGAAAGTGGGAGTCCCAGGGAGAGCAGTAGCTGCCTTGCTTCTTCTGCCCCTGTCCCAACTCCTCAGCTTAGAGTTACAGGGCACCATGTAGCCAGAACTGGAAAAAAATGCTCCTAAAGTAAGCAATAACTGAAAAGGCCTACAGAAGTCCCTGTCAGTTCAATCAGGTCAACCTAAATATGACATTCAAGACTTGGAGCATGCATGGAAATGCATTCCTGCTTTATTTTTGTGGGGACCTAAGAACTATAACTCCATGCATGCTCTCAAGGAAAAATCAAGAACGGAACTGCTTTGGGTCAAATGAGAGCCTACTTGTTGGCTACTGAGATTGCTCTGTTCTTCACTGGCTGCCAATATTCCCCTCTTTTCTCAGGCTGCTGACCTCTCTGGGGTGCTTTAGGGAGAGTCATGTTCTGTGAGGGTCAGAAACCTTTCAGGAGCAATGAGAACATACCAGAACAAAATAGAGATTAAACCATTTTAAAAGGGAAGTTTTCCTTCAAAGGGTGTAGGGTCTCTAGCTGAGCATCGCAGCACAGGACATACTGTATATATTAAAGTGCTGCTTTCCTTTACACACTTGCAGTTACCTAAGAACCATAGCCAGATAAAAGGAGAAAGGGGCTAGCAAAATTTCATTAAATATGTCCTCAAAAAAGCAAGTCCTTTAACTATACCTCCCAGCCACAGCCACAGGCGATATAGCAAGTCTAAATAAACATAAACATAAATCTGCATCCTTTTCCCATCTTTTCCAACATTTCTTCTTTTCCTCCTTTGGGAGAGCCCAAAGGTAGCCAGTGGTGGTACAGCATAGCACCGAGCCACACAACTAACTGCACAACAGACATCATGTGTCACTTTCTGGATTTTCCATCTAAAGCAATGAATGTTGCTTTAAAGATACATGTACCCGTGGGCCCTCAGCACACAATTCTAAAAGGAAATTTATGTAGACTGCTTTCTAATAAATGCAGTAAACATAGCTGACTATGTTTTGTGTGTAAGGGCATAAAGTCTGCATCCTGCTTACTTATTATGGCTGTGCGTGCTCTGCCTAGGGTAGTGATCTGCCTGAGGGGATGCTCCTATCTATGCTGATATCCATTTCTGATTCATTTGAAAAGCTAAAGTGACTTTGGACCCAGAAGTGCTAGATGTGAAGTGATTAAGTAAAGCAAGGACTGCAAAAGGCACTCAAGTAGGCCAGACAACCACTGCAAACATTTCATTCCAAGGAAAGAGCTCCCAGATATGGACATGAGATTACTCGTCACCAACAGCTGGTTTCCACACCTGGGCTGTGACACCAACTTTCTTGGCAGAAAATTTTGGCCTTGGAGCAGGAATCAAAGATGACACCATGGGCTCTTGCTTGGAAAACATGGGATATCCCACCGACTCATAAGATTCATTGGCCGTGGTAGATAGGAAGGATGGCTGTGAGCTGTAGGCTGGCATGGAGTACACCGATGATGCCTGGAAGTTGGTATAAGAAACATCACTAATGGGCCTGGAGGGCTGTATGTGTTTTGAGGATGCTGGGCCATCGACCTTAGAAGGATGTTTTGAAACCACATCTCCCTTGGCTTCTGAAGGAGGCTGGAAAGTAAATAGTGATGCATTGAGTTGATATGGTTGATGTTTCATGACATCCAAAGCATCCAAAGTTTTGGTAGTTTTTTTCTTGGTGGATTTTGTAGCTGCTGGTGACTTGGGCTGAGATTTGGTAGCTGCCAGAGGATACATTGGGGACTGGATGGGATTATATGCCACTGGTGGAGGTGCTCTAACATTGGATGAATACTTCCATGAAGGTGGTAAGGATGGAGTTGGAGAAGAGGAACGGGCCCTGTTGGCTTGAACAGTTGAAGAATCTACCACAAACTTCTCCATGCGAGATTGCCTCTTAGCAAACAGCTCTGCTCCTTTACCCCTCAGAGCTGGCATCTCATAGGCTGTTCCTCCATTCCCAGCAAGGGCAACATTTCCTATTGGGGTGGTAGGTGGAGTTTTTGGAGTATGCCTTTGGCTTGCAGTTGCTGCTTGAATACCTTTAAAAGGCTCAGACAGGTTAAGAGTACTTGGGGGCTGGTAAGAATGATGAGTAGGATGTGCTGGGCTCACTGGTAGAGTAGCAGTAGCTTGAGATACGCTTTGGTTTGGGAAGACTGTAAGTTGGGTAGGAGCCACAGCAGGCGGTGACCACACAGGTGAAACTGGTGTTACAGCAGTGGGAGAGGTTTTGACTGTGGGCTTTGGAGCCACAGGAGGAGGGGTCTTCTGTTTGGCTGCTTGGATCTGCATAAAGTTGCAAGCCTCTGCACCCAAACTGAGGTAGTCTTCTTCAGGCCCTGATTCATTACCAGTTCCAGAACCTTTCTTGCCTTCTTGATTCTGAACAAGACTTAACAAGGCTGGATTGGGACTCAACTTGGGAGGCTCTTTAAAGGTAAACATGGGCTTTGCAGTGCTTCGCTTCTTTGCATCTTGCAGTATTCCTGTTTTTTTGACTGGAACTGCAATTCTTTCATCTCGGGATGCTATCTGTTCCATTGATTCAGATGGTGACCAAATCACTGGATGAGCTGTACCAGCCACTGGGGATGTAACTTTGTATAGGGGAGTGGGTGGTGGGCTGATTGAGGAATAAGGAGGGGGTGCAGGTAGGTCTGAGAGAGGACTAGTCACATTTCTGGTAGGAGAAAATGGTACTGCTGCCCGGTTCTGCACCCCTGAGAATGGTTTGGCTGTTTTATTTAATGTAGCTGATTGTAGAGTGCCAGTCATCTCCTGTCCCCCACCGATTCCATTGGGCACCCTCCCATGGCTGTGGGTTACCTCTATATAGCTTTTGCTCACACAAGTCTGGGGTTTTGATGTATTACTCTGTTGTGCCTGATAAGATATGACATTTTGGACACTTTCTGCAGTAGTGGCTTCTCGTGGCTCCTCTGTTGGTATCCTCAGACTCCTCATCTCCTCCTGTTCTGCTGCAATCTGATCCATTCTCTGCTTTCTTCGGGCAAACATCATGACCCCTTTGCCCTTGGTTTCTGGAAGGCTCTCCATCTGGTCTCTACTTTGTAGTTTCTTTTCAACGTCAAGGAAACTGCTGTCCCAATCAAATGTTACAATCTGGGCTTCGTTCTCAGGGTCAGAGGAGAAATCTTCATCAAGGTCAGACTCGCTCCCCCCAAACAGAGTCACCTGATAAGCTTTGTCACCTTCCTCGCCTTCGTCCCCCTCCTCCTCCTCCTCAGCTTCGTCCCTCTCTAATTCCCCAGTGCCGTAGCTAATTAAAGTGTATTTCTTGGCCCTCTGGCGCCGCTTCTTAAACATCAACACCCCCTTGGAGGTAGGGTTGGGGGCTGCCGTCAACAGCAGGGCAATGCTCTTGCATTTAGATTTGGCTTCCTTCAGTTGCTTTTCAGACAGGCTCTCACTGCGCCGGAGCCCTAGGAAAGGATCAAAGAGAGATCATAAGTCCTTGCATCACACTAGAAGACAGAGGATGTGATCTGATGCATTTGTGCTGTCTACGCTCCCTCTGCCCCCTTTCTGCAGTGAATTGCGTTTCTGTAAAGCAGTAGTATTAGTGAAAGCAGATTTCACAACAGCAAGACTAGGTATATTACTACTAATATCTATCATTTATATAGTGCTAGTAGAAGCATGCAGCACCATACATGTACACAGAAGAGAGTATCCCTGCACTATGGAGTTTACAATCTATTCAAGATAAACAAGCAGGACAAATACTGTAACAGAATTAGGGAATTTCATTTATTACTATTGAAATGGTTAAAACAACATAAGCATGAACAGGAGAATAAGGGGCTGACATTTAAAAAGAGCCTCAAAAGGTGTAGGGTGAGCATATTCAAAGCGGTTTAACCAGTTAGACCTACTAATCGGTTAAAACTCACTCAGCCCAATATTCAGCGGCACAAACCAGTTAGTGCCACTGAATATCCCAACAGACTACTCAAAAAATGCCCGGTTACAACATAACAACATGTCATACTGGGTCAGACCAAAGATCCATCAGGACCAGTATCCTGTTTCCAGCAGTGGCCAACTCAGGTCACAAGTACCTGTCAGGTTCCCAAAAAGGTACACAGGTTCCATGACGCTTGTCCCATGAGTAACCAGCTGATTTCCCCAGTCCTCTTTAATAATGTTTTATAGACTTTTCCTTCAGCAACTTGTCCAAACCTGTTTTAAACCCGGCTGCACTAACAGCTTTACTACATCCACTGGCAATGAACTCCAGAGTTTGATTACGTGTTAAGTGAAAAAACATTTTCTGTGATTAGCTCGCATCCTGGAGATGAATGCATATCTGCATGGATGGTGTTATCGAAAGTGTTTTGGCTTCCTGGACCTTGGGATGATTTTCCACGGGCTGCAGAACAGAGATGGCATCCATCTATCTAGGAAGGGTCAAAGTGTCTTCCGCAGCAGACTAGCTAGCATACTGAAGGGTGCCTTAAGCTAGATTCATTGGGGATGGGTGAAGAAAGCCACCAGGTAAGTAAAAGCCTTCAGGTAAGTAAAACAAATACTTCTGTAGAAATGGTTAAAAGGGGCAACATCTGGAAAGCCGTGTGTATACATGCCTGTAGTATGGGAAATAAGATCCCAGATATTGAGGCTTTAATGGAAGAGGCAGACATGGATTTAGTGGCAGCTATGAAGACATGGTTCATGGACAACTGTGACTGGGATGCAATTATACTGGGCTATACTTTATTCAGGAAGGGCAGGGGAGGAAGAAGAGGAGGAGGAGTGGCACTATATGTAAAAAAATAATATTATAGCTATAGTCTTACAGGACTTACAAGGGAGTGAGGAGGCACTGCGATTTAAACTAGAAAGAGGGAATGGGAAATCCCATTGGATTGGTGTGATACACAAATCTCCTTTACAGGGAGAAGAAGTGGACATATTCAATAAAAGACATATGCAGTATTGCCATGAAAGGGGAAGTGCTACTGATAGGTGATTTCAATATGCCAGATGTTGATTGGTACATCCCTGCTGAGGTGTCATCTAGAAGTAAGAAGATCCTGGATTCTCGACAAGGAGAACTACTCCGGCAACTGATAATGAGCCCACACTTGAAGGGGTCATACTGGACTTGGTGCTTACTAATGCTGAAAGTATTTCTGATGTTATAGTGGGAGATCATCTCACATCCAGTGATCACCAGATGGTGTGGTTCAATATTAGGAGTAGGGTTGATAAAGTCCATTCAAAAGCAAGGGTCTTAGACTTTAAGAAAACTAACTTTTCCAAGATAGGACAATACCTCAAGGAGTCATTAGCGGGATGGGAACAGCTGGGGGATGTAGAAAAGCAAAGGGCAAAACTGAAAGGGGATATTTTAAGGGCAACCAACTTTTTTGTTAGAAAGGTTAATAAATGTAAAAGGAAAAGGAGACCACTGTGATTCTCAAAAGAAGAACTGAAAAGGTTACAAAAAAGGGGGAGGCCTTCATGAAATACAAGAGATCACAGAGAAAGGAAGATAGGCATCTATATTTTGAAAAACTTAGAAAAACAAAGATATACAAAAAAGAAGACGAAATAGCCAATGCAATAAAATGGGGGAATAAGACATTTTTCAGATATGTTAGTGAGAAGAGGAAGGACAAAAGTGGTATTGTCAGACTCAAGAGGGAAGGGGAGGAGTATGTAGAGGTTGATAAGGAAATAGGAATAGCGAGTGAGATGTTCAAATTTGCAGATGACACAAAATTATTCAAAGTTGTTAAAATACAAGAGGATTGTAAAAATTGCAAAGCGACCATGACAAATTAGGAGACTGGGTGTTCAAATGGCAAATGAAATTTAATGTGGATAAGTGCAAATTTATACACTTTGAGGCCAATTCCATTAATTAATTAATTAATCAATTAATTAATTAGTTTGTTTTTATATTTATTTATTTTTTATACTATGCTCTTTAGAATCAGTGTGGTTTACATGTATACTAACAGGTACTTTTTTATTCCCTTGTCCCTGAAGGGCTCACAATCTAAGTGTACCTGAGGCAATGGAGGGTTGGGTGGCTTGCCCAAGGCAACAAGGAGTGGCCATGGGACTAGAGACCCCAGTCCCTCTGGCCTGAGGTAACCTGTCCCAGCCACTGAGCCACTCCTCCCTCCCTCCCTCCTCCCTGAATACTGCACTTTTAGATCAATGTGGTTTACATATAACAAGAACATTAACTGGTTTACATAAAACAGGTTTACATATAACAGGTAACAGGTTTGCATATAACAGGTAACAGGCTATATAGAACAAATTTACATTATATAGGTATTAACATGAACCGTTAACAGTAAACATTAATAGGGTTTGAATAGGACAGTTTAACTTGGGTGGGGGTCATGGGGGAGCGGATAAATCCTTGTGTTAAGGGAGGAAGTTAAGTGTTAGGTGTCAGCTGTAAGATACATATAAGTTACAATTATGACTTGTTTAAGGTGGGTGGCTGTAGGCTTATTGGAAAAGGTATGTATTTTTAGTGCCTTCCTGAAGGATATCAGTTCTGGGATAGCTCGTATTGCTGGGGGTAAGGCATTCCATTGGGTTGGTGCAAATAGAGAGAATGCACGATTCTTGGTTGATTGGGTACAAGATCTTACTACTGAGGGGATGATGAGAGAATTCATCATGCATGATCTTCTCGTTCTAGTCTCTGGCATGCATTGTATGAGTTTTGTGAGCAAGGTTGAAGACATCCCATGAAGGGACTTAAAGGTAAGTAGGAGGGCTTTGTAAATCAGGCGGCTTGCGATGGGGAGCCAGTGAAGCTGAATCAACAGGGGGGTGATGTGTTCATGTCTGGATGCAGACAGGAGTGTTCGGGCAGCTGTGTTCATGGCTAGCTGTAATGGTTGGAGAGTGTGCTTTGACATGCCATGAAAGATGATGTTGGAGTAGTCTAAGTGGGGGAAGATGAGGGCTTGTGATACAGTACGGTAGTCTGAGGGCTCTAGAAGAGGGCGGAGGTGCCGGAGGGTTCTCAGCTTATGTTAGACTGCTTTAGTCACATTTTTAATGTGGGTCTCCAGCTTCATGTTTTGGTCGATTGTGATTCCCAGATAACGAACTTCTTGTTTGGTTATGAGGTCGAAGTCCTTTACCCTGAGGGAGGTTGGGGGGGGGGGTAAAGGTGGAGTCTTTGGTTGTGAATAGTACCTCTGATTTATTGCTGTTAACCATCTGAATTCCGTGTTGCAAGCCAATCTAAGACTGCATCGAAGCATTCTGCTATGGAGGAGTAGTTGGGGATGTCTATGAGGAATGGGGTGTACAAGAATACATTGTCGGCGTAGATGTGGTAGAACACGTTGAACGATTGAATAATGGCACAGATTGGCTGGATGTACGATATATTAAAAAGTAGTGCAGAGAGGGATGATCCCTGTGGGACTCCTTTTGTCTGTTGGAATGGTTTTGACGATTGATTATCTATGCGGACTTGTTGCTGCCTGTCAGATATGTATGATTTGAACCAGTCAAGAGCAAGGTTTCTTATGCCTTTTTGATGCAGGCAGGTGAGAAGGAGATTGTGATTGACTGTGTCGAAGGCAGAGGCAATGTCCATGAATATGAGGATGAAACCATGTTTTTTCTTGTCTAAGCCTGTGTGAAGTCTTTCAAGGAGGGTTGTAAGAAGGGTTTCGACACCATGCTGCTGGCAGAATCCGTGCTGTTGCAGATCTAGCGGCGCAAAGGAGTCAATATATGGGTTTGTTGATGGATGATCTTTTCTATGATTTTGGTTAGGAGGGGGAGGCTAGAGATAGGTCTGTAAGACTTGATCTCTGTCGGGTCAAGTTTGTTGTTCTTGATCAGAGGTCGGATGGAGGCAGTTTTCAGTGGGGGAGGGAGGATACCTTCAGATAGGGATAGGTTCGCTATTTTGGCGATGAATGGGCTGAGGTAGGTTTGTGTTTGTTTGATCCAGAATGCTGGGTATGGATCCACTGGGGAGGTAGTGGTGTTGATCCCACTGATGATTCTCTCTATTTCTTCAGGAGGGTATGGATAGAAGGAATCTAGTGTCGGTAAAAGTGTGTCATTGGGAGCTGGTGGGTGCCTGGGTGAGCATTTAAGATCAGCATAGGCAGAGTTGGTCATTGGCACCTTGGCACCTCTTATGTCCACTTCTCTGATTCCTCTGGTCCCTGTTCTTCGCTACCTTGGTGTTACTCTTGATCCCTCTCTTTCCTTTCACCAGCACATCTCCACACTTGTGCGTAGCTCATTCTTTCACCTCCGTAGAACCCGAACTGTTCGTCCTTTTCTCTCCCTCTCTTCCCTTACTACTCTTGTCCTTTCTCTGGTGATCACCCAACTTGATTATTGCAACTCACTCTTCGCTGGTCTCCCCCAATATCAGCTTCGTCGGCTCCAACTAGTTCAGAACACGGCTACATGGCTTCTCACTCACTCCTCCCCTCGGGATCAAAAAACTCCCTGTCTTCTCTCCCTTCACTGGCTCCCTATTAAAGTCCATATCTTATATAAGCTACTCACCATTATCCATTAGGTTCTTCATACCAGTACCCCTCAGTACCTCGCCGACATCATCTACCTCCAGCCCACTCCCCGTCTACTTCATTCTGCCCACTGTAATCGTCTTTTCCTTCTGTCCCCTGCCCAGGCCCACCTCAAATCGACCCATCATGCTGCTTTTTTTTTCTGAGTCCTGCCCTCTGGAACTCTCTTCCTCATCTTCTCCGTACTGAATCATCTTTTACCCGGTTCAAGGCCCTTCTCAAGACCCATCTCTATTGCCAGGCTTATGATCTTCCCATTCCTCCCGATTTCCTTCCACCAAGATGCCGCTAAACCACTCTCCTTTGCAATATCCCCTTTGTTATGATTGGTACTTAGGCTTACAGCCCCCTCCCATTCCCCCTACCAGTCCTACCTATCCCCTTTGTCTTTATCTGTAGCGTAAACAATATAAACACAGGTCTATATCAAAGCCAGATAATGATATTTCATATATTAATAATTGGCTTTACTGCATTAACTAAATTGCGATAATTATTACTCAGCAAAATAAAGTAGAAAGCAAACCTCAGAAAGACTCGCCAGACCTTCAAACATCACCTCCCGGTGAAAAAAAGTCTAACCCTGAGTCAAATATATCAACTGTTCGCTACTACCTAAACCAACCACCATACTAAGGGTTCACTAACCAAAACCTATATTTAGTTAACAACCATGATTATAACATTATTCAAAATACATATAAAATATTTCATAAAGGTTTGTGAACTCCATAGTAATAAACTAAACAACCTCCAAGTAGAAAGCAAACCTCAGAAAGACTCGCCAGACCTTCAAACATCACCTCCCGGTGAAAAAAAGTCTAGCCCTGTGTCAAATACATCAACGGTTCGCTACTACCTAAACCAACCACCAAAACCTATATTTAGTCAACAACCATGATTATAACATTATTCAAAATAGATATAAAATATTTCATAAAAATATGTGAACTCCATAGTAATAAACTAAACAACCCCCGACGCCCACAGAGACATCTTTTCTTAGCATTTTGCGTCAGCTGTTTCAAGGGGATCCAGCTGGAAAACAGAAAAAATTGCTTATTATATACATCGCAAATATAAAACCAACCTTTTATCCAAACTGAAACAGGAAACCATTGACATACTTATCTGACACAATCAAAATTGCATCGCATCAAACTCAAAACCTTATGGTCAATAACTGGTTCAACTATATCTTCTCACGTTGACGATCAGTCAACGCCACAAAAGCATATTAGCATACCCTGAGCCCTCCTCATTATGTACATCATCAAATTAATCCAAAATCAATCCACCTGAAAAACTACAATCATTCCTATCAATAAACTCCAACACTGCCACTCAACTCGGCAACAATAAAACAATCTGTCCAATTAATTCACAATTTAAAGATCATTACACACAGGCGCCCCAATCTATTTCCGAATTTAAACCATTAGGTGACACCATACCTAAATGGAAAATCCACCATTGTTCTTTATATAACAAATATAGACCTCGCGTTTTCTGCCCAGATCCAGAAAATATTCTCTCAATACAAAAACATTGTAACTCCGTAAAAGTATGTTTAAATGTTAAACAACGTTCCACTATCGGTGCTTCCTTCACAAACCTTTATGAAATATTTTATATGTATTTTGAATAATAGTATAATCATGGTTGTTGACTAAATATAGGTTTTGGTTAGTGAACCCTTAGTATGGTGGTTGGTTTACGTAGTAGCGAACCGTTGATATATTTGACTCAGGGCTAGACTTTTTTTCACCGGGAGGTGATGTTTGAAGGTCTGGCGAGTCTTTCTGAGGTTTGCTTTCTACTTGGGGGATGTTTAGTTTATTACTATGGAGTTCACAAACCTTTATGAAATTTTTATATGTATTTTGAATAATGTTATAATCATGGTTGTTGAATAAATATAGGTTTTGGTTAGTGAACCCTTAGTATGGTGGTTGGTTTAGGTAGTAGCGAACCGTTGATGTATTTGACTCTGGACTGGACTTTTTTTCACCGGGAGGTGATGTTTGAAGGTCTGGCGAGTCTTTCTGAGGTTTGCTTTCTACTTCATTTTGCTGAGTAATAATTATCGCAATTTGGTTTATCTGTAGCGTTCCTCTGGGTCTATTACTGTCCTTACTATCCTTCTTTCTTCTTTCCTATTTGCTCTCCTATCATACCGATGGCGTTCCTTTTTCCTCCTTTACTTTCACCAGTTGCACCTTGTTATTATTGTACACCGCTTTGATGCTCCGGCAATGAGCGGTATATCAAATGATACTAATAAAGATAAAGATAAAGTTTTGCTTTGAAAGTATGTAGCAAAGGCCTCTGGGCTTGGAGTGTTTGTAGGGTTTTGCATGGATGTATCTTTTGTAAGAGATCTAACAAGGCTGAAGAGCTCACGGGGTTTATTGAGGGAGCGCATGAGGGTACTGGTGTGATGTTCTTTCCTCTTGAGATTGAGAGCTCTTCGGTGTTGTTGTTGTTTGTTCAGGTAGGCAGCTTGGTCATTGCTGTGCCTGGAGTGTCGCCAGCGGTGTTCGAGCTTTCTGAGGTGTATTAGTGATTCACGCAGGTCAGCGGTAAATCATACGGCTTTGTAGTTTTTCTAGGTGGGTTTTGTGGATGGTGGAAGGAGTGCAGCTTTGGAGAGGTGGATGTTCCAGTTATCTAATAGATTGTCCAGGTCGTTAGAGTCGGAGTTGAAGTTATGAAGAGTGTTGCTGAGGAAAGTTTCTTTGTCGAAGTGTTTGAAGCGGTGGTGAACCTGAGAGTTTATGAAGGTAGATTGTTGTTCTTCTCTGTTATGTGGAATGTCAAAGAGGATGGCATTATGGTCAGACCATGGCACTGGTTGTACATGTGGTGAGATCTGGTTCTGTAAGTTGTTAAGGAGTAGCGGGGCAAAGATCAGGTCTAAGGTGTTGCCTCCAATGTGGGTAGGGGTATTAATGATTTAGTGGTAGTCCAATGCAGCCATTGCATCAAGGAATGTTGTGGAGTGTTTTGCAGGGAGTGAGGGGAGATTAAAGTCACCCAGGAGCCAGAGCCATTTCCATTGTGTACTGTTGTTGCATGCTAGATCGAGGATTGTGGCCAGCTCTTCTGTACTTGGAGAAGGTGCGCGGTAAAGAAGACAGATTGCTAAGGTCTTATTGGAGATTTGTATGTTATCGAGGTTGTTAGAGCTTTGAGTTAAGGTGTATTGGAAATGGAGGTTACTTTTGGCTACTATGAGGACTCCACCTCCTTGCCAGTTTGTTCTAGGGCAGCTGAAGAGGTCATAGCCAGGTGGTTTTAATTGATTGGTGATGACTGTATCTGTGTTGGTTAGCCAGGTTTCGGTGACGAAGAGCAGGTCCAAATTCCATTGTTTTATATAATCAGTAAGGATTGGCCATTTAGTACAGATGGAATGGGCATTGATTAGCATGCAGTTGAGGCTCTCCTGGAGCAGGGTCTTCCGTCTCTTAGATTTATCCATGGGTTGACAGGTCATGTGGATCAGCCAGTGAGGATTTGCAAACTGAAGTGGTCTGTTGTGGTGGGGGAGGGGGGTCATCGATGCCTCTGCATCCAGGGGTTCTCATGGTAGGTATTATACCTTGGAGTTGTTTGAGTGAGTCTGCCCATATTATGAGATGGGTCATGCAAAGGAGTTGAAGGATGACTGCGAGATGCCATGCCATAGCGGTGGTATGCCAGGCGGCTGGTGTATAACCTGGGAGGGATCCGATGGTGCCACAGGACACTGTGTAAGCTTAGGTTGTGTAACAATTAATGGTGACTTATCCCATTGGGATTGTTGCTTTATCGTCTGGAGAGTTTTTACTGTTAGTGCAGTGGGTTGTTGTTGGAGGTATTCTGTATGTGTAAGGTCTCTATACTCATGACGTACTGCTATGGGGGTTGTAGGAGTCATCTGTTTAGGAGTCTTCGTGGCCTCGCTGGGTAGATCAGGGAGGAGCAAACCCTCCCGCTGTACTCCCCAATGGCGATCTGGGTGCCGGTGCTCATTAGATGAAGTAGGCTCGGTAACAAACCAGGATCAGTGCTGCCTGGCTGTTGCTGGTGCAGCTTTTTATTATTCCTTTTTCCACCTGTGTTCCCCACCTAAGGCCACGCCAAAGGACCCTCTGGTGAGGCCTTCAGGTGCGGGCGTGCCAGATCTCTGGTGGAATTTGAAAGTCCCGCTGGAGGGTTTCATCGGCCTGATTGGCCTTGGTAAAGGGGAGCAGGGATGAGTTTACCTTCCTGCTCCCTTCTGCTGATGCCGATCGGGCCACTCTGCTGTTGATGTTCCCGCGCCGGGTCTCTGGTGGAATTTGAAAGTCCCGCTGGAGGGTTTCGTCGACCTGATTGGCCTTGGTAAAAGGAAGCAGGGAGGAGCTTACTTTCCTGCTCCCTTCTGCTGATGCCGATTTGACTGCTGTGCAGTTGATGTACCCGCGCCGGGTCTCTGGTGGAATTTGAAAGTCCCGCTGGAGGGTTTCGTTGGCCTGATTGGCCTTGGTAAAGGGGAGCAGGGAGAAGCTTACCTTCCTGCTCCCTTCTGCTGATGCTGATCGGGCCGCTGTGCTGTTGATGTTCCCGTGCCGGGTCTCTGGTGGAATTTGAAAGTGGAATTAATGCACGTCCAGCCCCTGTACAGAGCCCCTGCAGGATAAGAATACGGTCTAGCAACTGGATGTGCAGGCCTGGACTTGATTCTGTCTAGCCGTATGTCCCAGCGACTACCTGGCTAACTCAGCCGGTCTTGTTGCCATGGCACCATGGCTGCACTCATGAGTCGTGACCCTGGCCTGACAAACTTGAATGTCTGTTCCCCACAGCCCGACTGCCAATCCAGTCTTCCAAGGCCTGGTTCAGAATGCGGGAAACACCCTGTGCCCCCTCACCTATGTTCCCGGGTTCCGTGCTGTGATCCCCCACCATCCAGGAGGAATTATTCCATCTTTGAGGTGGAATAAGTCCCCCATCTAGATTTGAGGCCCTGGACGTACAGGGCCGACCTTTGAATCGGCCCTGTACGTCCAGGGTCACTGCCCACCTATGCCTTACCCTTGCTCTATCTTCAAAATACCCCTTCCCACCCTCGTCTAGGCCTCTCCATACAAACCCGCAGTTCATACGGGGAGGATATTGACGGGGCCAGCAGGGAGACGAATAGTGGGGATGGACATCCCAACGGGATGTCCATCCCCGCTATTCGCGATACAGAATGACTCTCTCAGGGAAGAACATCCCAAAATAGAAATTACACTTACCTGGTAATTGTAGTTCCTGGAGGGTCCAGTTTAGTCCTCCACATCCGGGTAGTGCACCTCCTCCTGCAGCTAGGAGACTGGACCAATCAAACTCTTCAATCCCATAGTATGTATCCTGCTGGAGCTCCCATCAGCCCCCCAGTGAACTAGTAACAAAGCAGACTCAAAGAAGGAACACATTAAAGCAACAATAACTATAATCAGATTATGTCCCCAAAACACCCAAGGACCCGCCCCCCAAACGAGAAAGTCCGAACTGTGCACCTTGCTTCTGCCCTCTTACTTAAAGACATTGACAGACAGAGCAGCAAGCATAAGGCAAACAAAGAAAAGGACTAGGAAAAGACTGTAAGGGTTTTTTTGGGGTTTTTTTGTAAATCACACTTACCCAACTCTCTTGATCACTAGAAGTAGCGCGCCGGACAGTCAAAAAAGACGCTGAGCTACTTTAGGGAGGGACTGAGGACTAAACTGGACCCTCCAGGAACTACAATTACCAGATAAGTGTAATTTCTATTTCCTGAGCAGTCCTCCAGTTTAGTCCTCCACATCCGGGATGTAACAGAGCAGTAATCAACGGGAGGGACCCTGCCAACCGGCGCGCAACACCGCCGAAGCAAAACAAGGATCCCGTGCCGCTGCGACATCTAAGCGGTAATGTCTACTGAAAGCGTGGAGGGAAGACAAAGTCACTGCCCTACAAATTTCTAGCGGAGGAACCAGAGCATGTTCTGCCCAAGACGCCGCTTGCGCTCTAGTAGAATGGGCCCGCAGACCCAATGGAACCGGCCGGCCTTGTAAAATGTAAGCAGAAGCAATCGCTTCCTTAAGCCACCTCGAAATGGAAGACTTCGCCGCTGCTTCCCCTTTCCGACCTCCACCGTAAAGCACAAACAATCGATCTGACCTTCGGAATGGTTCCGATACCTTCAGGTAGTGGCGCAAAATCCGACGCACATCCAGCCGATGAAGCCCGCCGTCCGACGCACCTGGTATCTCTGAAGAAAAGGCTGGCAAGACAACAGACTGATTCAAATGAAATGGAGAAACCACCTTGGGAAGAAAGGAGGGAACCGGTCGGAGAACAACTCTATCCTGAGAGAAAACTAAGAAGGGAGCCCTACAAGATAGCGCCTGCAGCTCCGAAATTCGCTGCGCCGACAAAATGGCCATGAGAACAAATGTCTTTAGGTTAAATCCTTAACTGAAGCTTTGCTCAGAGGTTCAAAGGGTTTCCGAACCAAGGCCTGCAATACCAAATTCAAATCCCAAGACGGAATGGTCACCCGACGCGAAGGACGCAGCCGACAAACCGCCTTAAGAAAACATCGCACATCCGGGTGTTCCCCAATAGAAACATCCTGAATCTTTCCACAGTAGCACGCGAGAGCCGCCAATTGAACCTTCAGGGAACTAGGGGCGAGTCCCTTGTCAAATCCAGCCTGCAGAAAGCTAAGAATCTCGGCAATCGAAGCCTTCGCCGCTCGAATACCATTCCTAGAACACCAATCTTCGAAGATTCGCCAAACCTGAACATACGCAAGAGAGGTCGAAGGTGTTCTAGCGCATAGGAGGGTAGTAATAACTGCTGGGGAATAACCTTTCCTTCTCAACCTAGCCCTTTCAATGGCCATACCGTAAGCGAGAACCGACCCACCTGAGGCAGGCACAGCGGTTCCTGAACCAGTAAGTCTACCACGTGGGGAAGCTGCCAGGGAACGCCGTCCAGAAGGCGAACCAGATCCGCATACCAAGGCCGTCTGGGCCAATCCGGAGCTACCAACAACACCTTGCCGCTGTGCGCTTCTATGCGTTGAACTACTCTGCCGATCAACGCCCACGGCGGGAAGACATACAGAAATCCGCACTAGGGCCATGGCTGAATGAGAGCGTCGATTCCTTCGGACATGTGTTCTCTCTGCCTGCTGAAGAAGCGACTGGTCTTTGCCGACTGGAAGGTCGCCATAAGGTCCATGATTGAAGGACCCCAGCGGTGAACTATTTGCACATAAATCTGTGGGTGTAACTCCCATTCTCCGGCGTCCACCTGCACCCGGCTGAGAAAATCCGCCATCACGTTTTCTTTTCCCGCGATATGCGCTGCCGAAAGGGCAAGGAGACGAACTTCCATCCATACGAATAACACCTCCGCTTCCTCCTCCATGGCCGCACTCCCGGTGCCTCCTTGTCGATTGATGTATGCCACCGTAGCCGCGTTGTCCGATAGAACTCGTACCGCCCGACTCGTTACAGACTCCTTGAAGGCCTGCAGCGCCAGACGCACTGCCCACAGCTCAAGACGGTTGATCGACCACACAGCCTCCCGGGCTGACCATGTCCCCTGCGCGTACCGATCCTGACAGTGAGCTCCCCAGCCCGCTAGACTCGCATCCGTAATTACAGGAGCCCAAACTGGCTGTTCCAGAGGCACTGCAGGGCCAGGCGAACTCACCTCAGGCAGGGCAATCTTCGATTCAGAGAATCCGACTGATTCGACCAGCGACGTAACAGAGATCGCTGAAGTGGACGCATATGAAACCTGGCCCATGGAACCACCTCCAGCGTTGCTGCCATAGTTCCCAGCAACCGGAGATACCACCAGGCGGACGGGGCTGGAAGGTCCAAGAAGGTTCGTACGAGATGACACAAGGCTTGTGCCCGGCGCACAGGCAGAGACACTAAGCCCTTCGCCGTGTCGAAGCAAACTCCCAGATACTGGAGGTTCTGAGTAGGAACTAAGTGGCTCTTCTTCACATTGACCACCCATCCGAGACTCTGCAGCAGGCGCACAACCTTGTCCATAGCCTGCAAGCTCTCCCTTTCGGACTTTGCTCGAATCAACCAGTCGTCGAGATAAGGGTGAACTAGAACACCCGCTTTTCGCAACGCCACCGCCACCACCACCATAACCTTGGTAAAGGTGCGTGGCGCCGTAGTGAGCCCGAACGGCAAAGCTTGAAACTGGTAGTGCCCCCATGGAAAGGCGAACCGCAGGTACTTTTGATGAGCCGCTCTGATCGGTATATGTAAATAGGCCTCGGACAGGTCGAGAGATGTCAAGAACTCCCCTTGACGCACCGCCACAATGACGGACTTTAGCGTCTCCATGTAAAAATGAGGCACCCGAAGGCAACGATTCACACCCTTGAGATCTAGAATAGGACGGAGAGACCCGTCCTTCTTTGGTACCACAAAATAAATGGAGTAGCGACCCACTCCGCGCTCGGACTCCAGAACGGGAACTACCGCCCCCAAAGCTAGCAAGCGCTCTAACGTTGAACGAAGTGCCAGCTCCTTCTGCTGCCCCTTGCTGGGCGAAAGGACAAAAGAGTCCCAAGGTGGAAAGAGAAACTCCAGCGCATAGCCCTCTCTTATTATCTTGATGACCCACTGGTCTGACGTTATGTGGACCCAAGAGAGAAGAAAGTCGCGAAGTCGACCCCCGATCACTTGACTTCCCTCCGGGGTCCGCCTCGCTTCATTGTGACTTGTGACTGAAGGAAGAAAACAAAGTCGAGGGCAAAGCTGAGAAACCCCTACCAGCTCCTCGAAACCCACGAAAATTATGCGACCTTGTCCCCAGCCTGCCACGTTGAGAACCCCAAGGTCTGGCGGAACGAAACCTATGAAAGTCTCTAAACTGACTGCGGCCCCCCCCGGCAAAATTCTGCCTAGCCTAGGCTTATCCTCCGGTAGCCTGCCACCTTTAGACTCCCCAAGGTCCTTTACCAATTTATCTAGATCATCTCCGAACAACAACCTGCCTTTGAAAGGAAGTTTGCTGAGGCGAGATTTGGATGAGCCGTCGGCCACCCAATTCCGTAACCAGATGGACCTCCTTGCCACCACCAAGGATGCCATGCTATTTGCTAATGTCCAGATCAAATCATAATGCACATCCACCAAATAAGCCGAGCCAGACTCCAACCGCGTCACCTCGAGCGAACCCTGTTGATCCAAATGTGGGTCCTGCCGCAAATGCGGCGCCCAGCACAAACAGGCTCTAGCCACCCAGGCTCCACAAATAGAAGCTTGTAACGACAAGGCATTAGTATCAAAGGCCTGTTTCAACAAACCGTCCACCTTCCTGTCCTGCATGTCCTTTAATGCCGCACCTCCCTCAACAGGAATTGTCATCTTCTTGGTTACTGCCGACACCACGGCGTCCACCCGAGGCGACTTAAACTTCTCTTTGTCTTTGTCTGCTAAGGGATAGAGTCGGTTCATAGTCTGAATACCTTTCAAGCCTGCCTCCGGCTGATCCCACTCGGTCTGAATCATCTGATCTACCACCCTATGAACCGGAAAGACCACTTGAGAATCCTGCACCGCCTGAATGAGGGGATCCTCCAATTCCTCGTCCTCAACCGGCCGCGCCGTAGCGAGATTGAGGGTTTGGAGGGCTTCCGTAATTAGAGGTAACAACTCCTCCTTATGAAACATGTGGATAATCCTAGCTTGATCTTCAGCCTCGGGAATCTCACCTTCCTCTAGGTCCTCAACAATGTCCTCCGGATCCAACTCAACATCTGTGTCCTGCCACTCCATATCCTCCTGACCCAATGCCAAGGTCCGCGTCCTTTTAACCGGCTTGGGACCCATGCGACCAGCCGCCTTCATCTTGGGGGGTGGAAGAAGTGCCGGAGAGGCACGGGCCTCGGGCAACGCGCCGAAGCGTCCCAACTGAAAAGCTTGATGCATTAGCAGAACGAAGTCAGGGGAAAAACCCGCCAAGGAAGAAGATGAACCTGCCTCGTCCTCTGGCAGAGCAGCCCCCCGGCCCTGGGCCGTAGCAGGAACTGGAGAAGGGAGAGGAACCGGAGGAGAAAGCCCTTCCGCAGACAACACAGGCTCTAAAGGATCCGGCTGAGGCTTGTCCTCTAACTGCTGGTCGCCATCCGAGGAGACAGCAGCGCAGCTCCTGCAGAAGCCTGAATCCGCCACCAAGCTCTTGCGGGAACCGCAGACCACACATTGCGGTCTGGATAACATTAAGGTGGGCTCGAGTACCTTGGAGAAAGGAAAGAACTGTCCGCTAGTTCAGAAAAACCCTCCCCCAACAAGGAACTGCTTCCCTATTAAGAACCTGCCTGACTAACACAGCAGGTCTGTTTATTTTCTTCTTTATTTTATTTTTTCTTTTTATCGATTTAGTTATTCCAGAGAGGCTTAGATGACTACAACCCCCAATAATTGCTGCCCACCAATGGCAAAGGAAGCCCTGTGCGGAACGAACACATCGAGATCTGCAGCCCAGAAAAAAAAAAAAGTCAGCCTTTAAAATGGCCGCCGCAACTGGTTCACACCGAAAAGAAAAAGGCGCCAAAACAAAAAACAAAGAACTCCATGACAGCACCGCGTGCCCAAGGGTCAAGAAAGACTGCTGCAATAGAGCGGGAAGGAAATAACTTACCCCGTCCCCAGCACAGGGTTAAGCGCCAGCTGCCCCGCTCAAATCCTGAGCGGTGTACCGCTGACATCCCGGCTGACTGAAAAGAGCCAGAGAGCTGAATCCCCTCCCCCCCTCCGCAGCACTCACCGCTGTCGGCACAAAGCAGAAAACCTCGCTGCCCCCGCAAAAACAAGGGTGCTGCAGAACTCCGATCTCTCCCCCGTACTGTCTAGGGGGAGCGATCAAAACGTGCTGCTTGCTCTGAATACCGTCAAGTATAGAGGGGGAAGGTCAGTGATGCTTCGGCTCCTCAGCCATTTTTTTTTCTTTTTTTAAAATTTAAAGCACTAGTCTGCTAAAGAGCTAAAGGAAAGAAAATAAAGAGTATGAAGTAATAACAAAAGAAGACAAAAAACTATGCCTAAGTGAGCCCAACACCAGGCTCACACGTCCTCCTGCTGCAAGGAGACTGGACACACTGGGGGGCTGATGGGAGCTCCAGCAGGATACATACTATGGGATTGAAGAGTTTGATTGGTCCAGTCTCCTAGCTGCAGGAGGAGGTGCACTACCCGGATGTGGAGGACTAAACTGGAGGACCGCTCAGGAACTACAGTTAAATGATGCAAGATTCCACATTAGGAATCACCACCCAGGAAAAGGATCTAGGCATCATCATGGATAATACGTTGAAACTCTCTACGAGTGTGCAGCGGCAGCCAAGAAAGCAAATAGAATGCTAGGAATCAGAAGGAAAGGAATGGAGAATAAAAGCAAAGATATTATAATGCCTCTGTGCCACTCCATGGTGCGTCTGCATCTTGAATATTGTGAGCAATTCTGCTTCCATATCTTAAAAAGAGTATAATAGAATTAGAAAAGGTACAGAGAAGAGCCACCAAAATGATAAAGGGGATGGAAAGATACCCCTACAAGGAAAGGCTTAAAATGCTAGGACTCTTCAACTTGCAAAATAGACAACTGAGGGGAGATATTACGAAAAAGGTCTATACAATAATGAATGGAATCAGTTGCTTATTTATTTATATTCTCTTATATACTGTGCTATTCTGCATCAGTGTGGTTTACATTGAACAAACTGAAATTACATTGAACAGGGCATTATAACCTGGAGATAACTATTTTACAGGGAACATGGGCTATGGAGGGTTAAGTGGCTTGCCCAAGACCACAAGGAGCACTTGTGGGACTAGAAACCCCAGTCCTTCCAGGCCAAGGTTGCTGTCCTCTAGTGGAATTTGAACCCCTGACCTTCTGGCCTGAAGTACCTTGCCCCAACCACTAGGCCACTCCTCCACGCCAAGAACTGCTTCAAAAAGTAAAAAGACTAGGGGATGTGCAATTTAAGACTAATCAAAGAAAATATATTTTCACTCAACTCATAATCAGACTCTGGAATTCATTACCAGAGGATGTACTAAAAGCTGTTAGTGTAATTGGGTTTAAAAGAGGTTTAGACAAATTCCTGGAGGAAAAGTCTATAAACCATTATTAAAGAGGATCAGGGAAATCCACTGCTTACCTCTGGGATAAGTAGAGTGGAATCTGTCTATCTTCTTGAGAACTTAACAGATACTTATGATCTGGAAATAGGATTCTGGGCTTGATGGACCCTTGGTCTGACTCTACTGTAAATGGCATATCTTATATTCTTATGCTCTTATGGACGGGCTGCTCTTATCCACTCTCTCATTACCCCCTGTCCCGATTATTGCAACTTGCTCCTCACTGGTCTCCCACTGCATCACCTCTCCCCTTCCTTCTGTTCAATACTCAGCTGTTGGCTGCTCTTCTGCCAGCGTCACTATGTTTACATAACCCTTCCCCTCAAATCACTTCATTGGCTCTTTATCCATTTCCTCATAGCGCTGACCTACAGATGCATTAATTCTGCAGTTCCTCACACCCGCTCCTCTCTTATCTTTCTGTATACCCCTCCCTGGTACTCTGCTCATCAAGCAAATCACTTTTATGTATGTTCTTCTCTTCTACTCTGTTTGTACCACCTTCCTGCACTGTAACAGACTGTCTCAGTCAGTACGTCAGGCTCCATCTCTTTTTCTAGTTAAGTCCAGGCTAAAACTCATCTTTTCAAGGCTGCATTTTGATTCTGACCCCTTCAATCCCCTGTCTGTAATCATTTTCCTTAAGAAATCCCTAGTCCTCTCTTTGTATTTCTTAAGAGACTGTAAGCAGGGCCTGCCTGTCCATTGTGCAATAATGTTGTTGGCACAGGGCCCTGCGTTTCAGGGGGCCTCGCGCGAACTTCACTTTCACACAATGGATGACTGCAGAGGGAGCCGGGGAAGCCTACGTGAGGCCCCAGCTCCCTCTGCACAGCCGCCAGTGTGAAGAGTCTTTTCCCTCACGCTGGCGAGAGAAAAGACTCTTCACGCTGACGGCTGTGCAGAGGGAGCCGGGGCCTCTTGCGGACCTCCCCGGCTCCCTCTGCAGCCCCTTAGATGGCCGCGAGGAGCTTTGGAGGGAGGGAGCTAGGACTGGAATCAGGCTGTGATGGGGGGATCTTGAACTGGAATCAGGCTGTGATGGGGGGAAACTTGGACTGGAAATGGACTGTGATGGGGAGGGCTAGGACTGGAATCAGGCTGTGATGGGAGGGAAACTTGGACTGGAATCAGACTGTGATGGGGGAAACTTGGACTGGAAATGGGCTGCGATGGGGGGGGCTAGAACTGGAATCAGGCTGTGATGGGGGGAAACTTGGACTGGAAATGGGCTGTGATGGTGGGGGGCTAGGACCGGAAATAGGTTGTGATGGGGGGCTAGGACTGGACAGGCTGTGATGGGGGAAACTTGGACTGGAAATGGGCTGTGATAGGGAGCTAGGACTGGAATCAGGCTGTGATGGGGGGAAACCTGGACTGGAAATGGGCTGTGATTGTGGGGGGCTAGGACTGGAAATATGCTGTGATGGGGGGGGGGGCTAGGACTGGAATCAGGCTGTGATGGGGGGGAAACCTGGACTAGAAATGGGTTGTGATGGTGGGGGGGGGGGCTAGGACTGGAAATGGGCTGTGATGGGAGAGTAAGCTGGGACTGGTAATGGGCTGTGATGGGAGGGCTAGGATTGGAAATATTTATTTATTTATTTACATTCTCTTATATACCGCGCTATTCTGCATCAGTGCAGTTTACATTGAACAAACTGAAATTACATTGAACAGGGCATTATAACTTGGAGATAACTGTTTTACAGGGAACATGGGCTATCAGAAATAGACTGATGAGGAGTTGGAATAGGACTGGAAATGGGATGATGGGGGGAGCTTGGACTGCAAATGGGTGATGGGCTGGATTAGGACTGGAAATGGGCAGATGGGAGCTGGAATAGGGCTGGAAATGGGCTGATGGGGGGCTAGGATTGGAAATCGACTGATGGGGGAGCTTGGAGTGTTAATGGGCTGATGGGGGGGCTGGAATGGGACTGGATATGGGGGGCTAGGACTGCAAATGGGCTGATGTGGGGGCATGGAAAATGGGACTAGAAGGGAGGGGATGCTGGGTGGGTCTAGAACTAGAAGGGAGCTGATTTGGGGGGAGGACTAGAAGGGGATGGGGATGGGGATGGGGAATGAGAATGGAGAGGGGAAAAGATATTTTGTGTGGGAGGGAAGAAAAATTGACAATGGGCCGGGTATTGGGAGAGTAAGTGGGGATTGAGAATGGAAGGGTGAAATTTGAGTGTATGATAAAGGAATAAGGAAAGAAATGGGGGAAAGAGCAAAAGGGGAAAGACCAGTATGTTAAAGCAAATATAGAGAGAGAATGGAAAAAATCTAGAAGAGAGAAGAAAGGACAAATGGATAGCTCGCAGAAGACATGAAGAAACCAGAAGAAAGTGACTGGAGCAATTGCAACTGAAAAATAAAATGGCCAAACAAAAGGTAGAAAAATACTTTTTATTTTGAATTTATTAACTGGAATATATGTCAGGTATGGGAAATGTGTATCGCTAACATCTTTACGTTTTTGTTTAGTGCAAGAGGAAATTAATTTATAGTTTTATTTCTCCAGTGTTGTTGTACATTTCATGTTTGGCTTTTGGGGTTCACAGTTTAATTATTATCTTCCTATTTCTAAACTGTGATCCCTTGCTCTTTGTTTGGTGACGGTCTATGTTCTGCATGTGTAACCAAGCTGAGGTATTCTGTTCATGTAGTTTCTATTTGACAGTCCCACTTGTTCTCTTTCCCCAGTAGGAGATGTATTGGTATTCTCTGAGATGTATTGGTTTAATATTTGTCATGTTGTCCTTTTGATAGGTAGGGTTTGGTGCTTTGTGAGTTCTGGTAGTTCTGTTATGATACAATGGGTTTGCTATGGGTTCTAAATGGGCAGTGTTTATAGTGCTTCCTAATGTGCCTGGCGGTTCTCACTGCAATATAGTAATGTAGAAATCTGTTAGTCTTTCTTTCTCAGACACTCATTAAAAGGCATGTTTACTAAAAGTGCATGTTAACATTATGCAAATATTTATGCAAATGAGGCTCCTTATGCAAATGAGGCCCCGCAATGAATCTCCGCACATGGCTCCGCACCCCCTTTGAGCTGCCCCTGATTGTAAGCTCTCTATACAGTACTGCATAAGTCATGTTTTTTGTTTGTTTGTTTTTAAGTGCTTTCAAGTCACTACTGACTCCTGGCGACCCAGCAGCATCTGCATATTGACTGGAAGTAGATTGCCAGGCCTTTTCTTCCAAGGTAATGGAGGGTAAAGTGACTTGCTCAAGGTCACAAGGAGTGCCAGAGGGAACTGAACCCTGATCACCTGGGTACGAGGCTGTTGCTCTAATCACTCGGCACATCAAATACGTCAAGTAGAACTGTATAAATTATTATTTGCAGTAGTAGTAGCATCATTGGGAACGTGAGGTTCAAGGTTTTTTGTAGAAAGGGAGAAGGCCCAGGCTGTGCATGGCCAGTTTGACTAAGACCATGAAACAAAGAGGATTTTGGGTCCCATATCTGCACATGTAAAATTTATGTTTATTAAGAAGTGTGTATGTTTGGTTGTGAGGTATATCCTCTTTGGTGGATGTGGAGCTAAAAGGTGATATAATTAAGTCTCTTGTCCTGCCCTATGTGCTTTATGTTCTCTGAGGAGAAATTCCAAATGGATGTAACGAAAGTATATTAATAAAGGGAGCTAGATGGGCATGGTTTTGGGTGTGGAGGAAGTTAGGGTTGAACTCCCAAATATCTGGTCATCTCCCACTTGGAAATAATGGGGACTTTGAGCCTGGTGTGAGACATGCTCTGATTCAGAAATTGGCAAAGAAGGGGCTGAGTCAAAAAGCCTAGCTCTATGAGAGTGATGACGTTTCCCTCAAAGGTTTTGCATTATTGCAGTGGGGATTTAACTTGAGTTCTAAAGAGTTTTATGGATATTTACAGATTTGCTGTTAGATTGGTCTGAAAGTGTGACCTGTGCCAGATATGGGGAGAGGAAGACATTTGAAGGAATAGTGCTACAGGAGCTTAGGGTTCATTTGTCAATCTTTGCTCGGAGTGAAAGGAAATGGGGACTTTTGGCTATGGTCCAATGATTGAATGAAGATCTGAGTCTAGAGATGGATGAAGATGCCCTGTGTGTATGAAGTGGGCGAATTGGTGCGTGTGGGATGGCATGAGATGCATATTAAGATGATATATAGAATGTTTAAGCATCTGAGGAGACCATAGAGGGAGGGTGGGAGTGGTAAATACCCCAAACTGTCAAATATGGTGATTGTGACAGCATCTATGTGTACAGTATGTGGAAATGCCCGAAGGTGATGCAATTGTGGGAGAAGTTATTTATGAATTTATTTATTTATTTTATTTATTAGGATTTCTATACCGCCTTATCCTAAAATCAATGTGATTTATAGTATAACTTGTAGTTTTACATAGAACAATGGGTGAAGGGGTATGCAGGAGATTGTTTCAATCTAAATATATACAAAATAAGCTACGTACATTGTGTGAGTTATGGCATCATTGATCTAAATTGAATTGGGTTAAGTACAGCTAGATATTAAATAATTGGAGTGGTTGTGGTAGGGCTAGTTCTGGGAGGAGTTGAATCGGAAGGGGCAGAGTGGGGAAGAGAGGGAAATCTTATTATGCGGTTGGTCTATATTCTGCAGGTGGCCTATACTATGTAATGTCTCTGAAGTGGGTCTTGTATGCTGAATGTGGATTTGGAACCCACAGTGTAGCTTTGTATTTTTGACCAGTGGGAGGTCCTACCTCTAGGCTCAAAAGGAAGCGTGCTTCTGGTCAGGAAAGCCTGTTTGGCAGTCATGCTCCACTGGGTGGGGGATAGGGGAGCTCTCATCGTCAGATGTATCTCTTGCTGCAGGAAAGCAAGTCAATCTCAGCGCAAGTGGTTTGTGGAAGTGCGGCTCCCCTTTCTACAGACTATTCATCCACGGCAATGGAGTGGCATTCCCAACACCCTAACAATCTGAAGTTTGATGTTCAAATGGAAGTGATGGAGTTGCCGGGGGTGAAAGAAGGTGAAATTAGACTTACCTGCTACCTGCTTACCTGCTACCTGCTTACCTGGAGTGGAACCAGTCTAGTCCTGGAACCTCTGGGTTGCCCATCTCATCCAGCAGCTTGGAGACTGAGAAACTCATCTTTTTGTGACATCACCAGTATAACTCCCCGGTGTCCGCCTCCTGTCACCAGTAACCTATTGACAAAGCAGACTCACCGGAGAAACAAGTAAGAATTTGCTCAACTATAATAAACTACATTAACTACATTAAAGCAAACAGAACCACAGTAAGTCACAGCTCATGAACGAGGACACGCAGATCCCCCCATACTGTGACTGGGGATGTGCACAGACTACTTCTTCACCCCAAGGAAAGGATAGCAAGCCCCCCCCCCCCCCCCAACAGCAAGACCATAATCATAGCCTCTTCCCCCAGCTGTTCCGTTTTTTTTTTTTTGTTTTTTTTTACTGCAACCAGCAAAAACGAAACATGTCTTACCTGTGATCTACATAGTACCTTCAGGCTGTCAATCTCTCAGAACACTATGGGGAGGAGTGGCCTAGTGGTTAGGACAAGGTACTTTGGGCCGGAGGGCCGGGGGTTCAAGTCCCACCTGGGGACAGCAATCTCAGGCCGGAGGGACTGGGATTTCTAGTCCTATAGGCACTCCTTGTGGTCTTGGGCAAGCCACTTAACCCTCCATTGCCCATGTTCCCTGTAAGTATTAGCGTATGTGTGTCATATCCCCTTGTATTAAATGTATCTCCCAATTGACCGCTTTGACCCGGTGAAAAGCGGGATATAAATACAGCTAAAATAAAAATAACACGCTGGGAGGGATACGGGACTAGACTGGTTCCACTCCAGGAACAATTAGCAGGTAAGTCTAATTTCACCTTCCTGATCGTGTCCCCAGTCTAGTCCCAGAACCTCTGGGTCTGTACCAGAGCAGTGAAGCAATCAATCACAGGAGGGACCTGGCAAACCAGCCTGAAGCACCGCTGTGCCAAACAATGCCTCCTCTGCCATTTGCACATCCAGACGATAGTGCCTAATGAAAGAATTCAAAGACCATGTTCCCACCTGGCAAATCTCCACCGGCGACACCAACCGAACTTCCGCCCAGGAAGTAGCTTGAGCCCTAGTGGAGTGGGCCTTTAACCCCTCCGGCACTACTCTACCTTTCAACACATACGCCGACGCTATAGCTTCCTTAATCCAGCACGCAATGGACGCCTTCGATGCAGCTTCTCCCTTACGAGGACCCGCGAACAGAACAAAAAGCCTATCCGACCTACGAAATGACGCTGTCCAGCTAAGATACCTCTTCAACGCCCGCCGGACATCCAACAGATGCAGCTTTTTCGACGAAGAACCAGCACAGCCCTCGGCAAACACCAGCAAGGAAATCTCCTGGTTAACATGGAACATTGAAACCACCTTCTGGAGAAAAGCCGGGTCCAGCCGCAAAGAATGAAAGGTAGGGTTCCCTACAAGAAAGTGCCTGTAGCTCCAACACCCACCTAGCCGAACAGATAGCCACCAAGAACACCACCTTAAGAGTGAGATCCTTGAGTGTCGCACGCGCTAACGGCTCAAAAGGTTCTCGTTCCAGCGCCTCCAATACAAAAGGTAGCTGCCACCTAGGAAACACTTGCCGTGCCGGCGGCCGAGCAAGCGAATCCGCCCTTAAAAACCGCTTCACATCTCGCTGAGTACCGAGCGACTGGCCTGCCACACTATCCCTATAGCAAGACAACGCTGCTACCTGCACACACAAAGATGCTGCTGCTAGGCCTTTGTCAAAGCCAGCCTGCAAGAACTCCAAAATCTGAGGAATAGAAGCCCTTAACGCCTTGCACTTCCTTTCCCCGCACCACGCTTCGAAGATCCTCCAAACCCGAACATACGCTAGAGATGTGGACTGCTTCCTGGATCTCAAGAGGGTAGCAATGACCGCTGCCGAGTACCCCCAGGATCTTAGCCGAGCCCTTTCAAGAGCCAAGCCATAAGCGAGAATTGATCCACATGCGGCATGAACAGGGGCCCCTGGCTTAACAGATCCGCCCGGCAAGGGAGCCGCCTAGGGGCTGGCCACTAGCAACCTCACCAGATCCCCGTACCAGGGGCGATGCGGCCAATCTGGCGCTATCAGAATTACGTGACCTCTGAACTTTTCCACCCTTTGCAGGACTCTTCCTATCAGGACCCACGACGGAAAGACATACAGCAGTTGCCCCTCTGGCCAGACCTGCATAAGGGCTTCCAGGCCTTCCGACATCCTTTCTCTGCATCTGCTGAAGAAGCGAGGGGCCTTTGCGGAGGTGAGAGTCACCATGAGATCCATGACCGGTGATCCCCATCTGCGAACCACCATCTCGAAGACCTCCGGATGGAGGACCCACTCCCCTGGATCCACCCTCACCCGGCTGAGGAAATCGGCCTCCACATTGTCCACCCCTGCTACATGCGCTGCCGACAGGTCCAAGAGATTTGACTCCGCCCAGCCACATAGAACTTCGGCTTCTGCTTCCAGTGACACGCTGCTGGTGCCCCCTTGCTTGTTCATGTATGCAACCGCTGTAGCATTATTGGACAACACTCGGACCGCCTTCCCCCCCGAGGATTGACCGAAATGCCTGCATTGCCAGATACACCACTATTAATTCTAACCAGTTGATTGCCCATGTCCTTTCCAGAGGACTCCACAGCCCCTGAGCAAACCTGCCCTGACAATGAGCCCCCCAGCCCTGCAAGCTGGTGTCCGTCATTACTGCCACCCAGTCCGGCACCTCCAAAGACTTCCCCCGCTCTAGCAACTCGGGAAGCAACCACCAGTGCAGGGCTTGGCGAGTCTCCACCGGGCAAACTAGCTTTCGGGACAGCGGATCCCGCTGATGTGACCAGCGGCGAAGTAACGCCCTCTGCAAGGGTCTCATGTGAGCTCTTGCCCACGGCACCGTCTCTGTTGTTGCTGTCATGGTGCCCAACAGTTGAAGATAAAGCCATGCTGAAGGAGCCTTGAGACTCAAGAATCTCTCTACGAGACTTCGCAGAACTTGAGATCAGTGCACTGTGAGAAACACTTTCCCTAGCTGGGTGTCGAAGCGTGCTCCCAGGTACTCCAGATTCTGGGAAGGTTGCAAATTGACTATCCACCCGAGACTTTCTAGGAAGGTTACCACCCGGGCTGTGACCCTCTCGCTCTCAACCTGCGACTTTGCGCGAATTACCCAATCGTCTAGGTAAGGGTGTACCAGGATGCCTTCTTTGCATAATGCCGCCGCTACCACCACCATAACCTTAGTGAACACTCTCGGAGCCGTCACGAGGCCGAAGGGCAAAGCTTGGAACTGATAATGCCCGAAGGGAACTGCGAACCTCAGAAATTTGTGATGCTCCGCCCTGATGGGAATGTGAAGATATGCTTCCGACAAGTCCAGAGCCGTAAGGAACTCTCCTTTCTGCACCGCTACTATAACCGACCGTAGTGTTTCCATGTGAAAATGCGACACCCGCAGACGATTGACGCCTTTGAGATCCAGAATCGGATGGACCCCTCCGTCTTTCTTTGGAATGACAAAGTAGATGGAGTATCGACCGCAACCGTACTGGTCTGCCGGCACGGGGACTATCGCTCTGAGGTCCAACAACCTTTGCACTGTCTCCCGCAGCGCCGCACACTTCGACACTGACTTGCCGGGAGACTGTACTGGTCTCAAGAATTCCAGAGCGTAGCCCTCCCGTATGACTTCCAGCACCCACTGGTTTGAGGTGATTTGGACCCAGGCAGGATAAAACTCTCGCAAACGCCCCCCTACCGGACGTAGGGATGCCTGGGTCCACTTCATCTCATTGGGACTTCTTGAAACTAGAGGAGGAAGGTCCAAAACCCCTCCCTGCTCCACGAAACCCCTGAAAACCTTGGCTCCTATTGTGGAAACGATCTCTTTGCCCCGAAGAGAACATTTGGGACCGAAACCGACGAAAATCTCAAAACTGTTGTCTGCCTCCCGGAGCTCCACGAGGCGACTTAGGCTTGTCCTCCGGCAACCTGCCTCCCTTGGATTCCCCGAGATCCTTAACCAGCTTCTCCAAATCCTCTCCAAACAGCAGACGGCCCTTAAAGGGTAGTTTACTTAGCCTAGCCTTAGAGGAACTATCTGCCGCCCAATTGCGCAGCCACAGGTACCTTCTTGCTGCTACCGCCGAGGCCATGATTTTTGACAGGCCCCGCATAAGGTCATAGTGAATATCTGCCAGGTAGGCTGCCCCCGATTCTAGCCGGGCTGCCTCTCCCGCTAAGGGACTTGACTGCCCCTCTTGGACTTGTTGTGCCCAGTGAAGGCAAGCTCTAGCTACCCACGCACCGCAAACCGCCGCCTGCAGAGAAATTGCATTAACATCAAACACCTGTCTTAACAAGACATCCAACCTCCTGTCCTGACCGTCCTTGAGGGCCGCACTGCCCTCAATGGGAATCGTAGTTTTCTTGGTCACCGCTGAAACGGCTGCGTCCACCTTAGGCGACTTAAAGACTTCTTTGTCCTGATCCAGCAACGGGTACAGCCGGCCCATAACTCTGGAACCCTTCAAGGGAGCCTCTGGCATGTTCCACTCTTCCTGGATCATCTCCTGAAATACCCTGTGCACAGGGAAAGCCATCTGCATCTTTCTAAACACCTGAAGCAAAGGATCCTCTAGGGTATCATCCTCTGCTGACCCCGGGACCGGCATATTAAGCGTTTTAAGAGTCTCTACCATGAGCGCCGGTAGTTCCTCTTTTCGGAAGACTCTCACAACGCTCGCCTGGTCTTCCCACTCCGAAATCTCACCCTCTTCTAGCTCCTCATCCAAGGCCAAACTGGGGACCTCCTCATCTGAAAGAGGAGCCTCCGACGCCCCGGAATGCTCTCTCAAGTCCCTGTCGCCAAGAGGCCTCTTGCTCCCACGCGGAGGGCTGTCCACCCTAGTAGACGCCAGTCGCTTCTTAGCCCTACCAGTCTCCGAGGTAAACTGCTGCTGTAGCGAACTTCCGAAGACTGTCTGCTGAAGCAGTGTAACAAATTGCTGTGAAAAAATGGAAGATAGCTCCTTGGGGAAAGGCGCCTGTGAAGGAAGCATGCCCGCAACAGAAGGACCTGCCACGGCTCCTCCTGCGCTAAGTCAGGAACTATCCCGACCGTGGCTTCAGGAACACTTCCCAAAGCTCCGGTCTGCTGTGCTGGGACCAGCTCTGCATCCGCGGACTCCCCCAAGCAAGCCCTGCAGACCCCTGCGGAGGAGCCCTTCCGAGCCCCGCATATGACGCACTGAGGCTTGGCAGGCATCACGTACACAAGCAGCCTGACTGAAACCTGTCTGCTTACTAGTACGCCTATAAGGGGAACAAAAAACACCGAAGAGCAAAAAAAAAACACAAGACTCAGGAAATAAAATTTACTGCCGCAGGCCTAAATTACCCGAGTCCACAATTCTGCCTTTTCCTAACTAAAATCCTTCTTCTCTTTTCTTTTTTTTTTCTATTTCAAAGGCAGCAGAATCCTTTTCTCTCGGCTAATCTGTGCGGCTGGGGCTGCAGGCCGACCACGCCGCCGCCACGCAGTCGGGCCTAAAGCCTGGAGCGCGCCAAAATCATGCTGGTGAAAAAAAACCTTCCTCTGACCGCAGAGCGGCTTACCTCGTGTGGCCGCAAGCGCCCTTGCGCTTCTGAGGCCAAACTGCGCTGAGGACCGGCTCCGGAATCTCCCTGCTGCTCCGGATCTGATCTCGCACCCCGCACTGCAAAGATTAGCCGGCAGGCTCCGTGCAGCGGGAGAGAGACGCCAGGCACGCTTGCGGGCAAACCTTTTGCGCGGTGTCCTTCAGCGGAATGCTAGCCCTGCTCTGCCCCAGCAAACATCTCCGGAGCAGACAGACCCCCGATTACACCCCCACCAAGGCGGAAAGGAGCAGACGGGGGGGGGGGGGGGAAGAGTAAGAGAAGAAACAAGATGAAAAAGCTGGTCTGATGCAGTCTTAAAGTCACAGACCCTTGAAAACCCCAGGATATCTGTAATTAAATTAAAAATCCCCAAACAACAAACTAAGTAACTCCTTCAACCCTTAATCGTTTCTCCAGTGAGTCCGGACCCCCGGGCTCCCATCTATCCAGCTGCTTGGAGATTGAGGTAACTGGTGACAGGAGGCGGACACCGGGGAGTTATACTGGTGATGTCACAAAAAGAGGAGTTTCTCAGTTTCCAAGCTGCTGGATGAGATGGGCAACCCAGAGGTTCCGGGACTAGACTGGGGGCATGATCAGGAAGGGGATATTTCTTAGATTGATATGTGCTCAGTTATTGTGAATAGTAAGCTGAAGAAATGTTTGTTTGTTTATGTTTATTAAAAACTTTATATACGACTGTATTAGTATGGCATGTGGTAGAAAGAGGTTTTCATTTAAAAAAACTGAACAGCTAGCAGTCAAGAAAACAAGGTCAGCTTTATTCCAAGCCAGCTGTTAACCCTTCACAGCCTTCAAGAAAACAGCGTCAGCTTTGTACTATCCCAGCTGAGAAACCTTCACAGCCTGGTTCTCTGGGCCCTTCCTCCAGCCCCCGTTAAAGCTCCTTCTACTACGGAGGGCAGGAATATGTGCAGTAATATACTATGGAGGAAAACTCCACCATCACCAAAAGAGTGGGAGTATGTATGAGCAGTGCTAGTGGGAATCTCATGGCTGTTGCTCTAACCACTAGGCTACTCCTCCACTATGGATAAAGGTGAGCCAGTTGATATGGTGCATTCTTGATTTTCAGAACGCCTTTAACAAGGTCCCTCATGAGAGACTCTTGGGGAAATTAAAAAGTCATGGGCTAGATGGCAGTGTACTATTGTGGATTAGGAACTGGTTAGAAGATTGAAAATAGAGTAGGACTAAATGGCCAATTTTCTTAATGGATAGGTGAATAGTGAAGTACCCCAGGGATCTGTGCTGAGCCCACTGCTTTTTAACATTTATAAATGACCTGGAAATTGAAATAAGAAGTGAGATGATCAAATTTACTGATGACACAAAATTATTCAAAGTTGTTAAAACTCAAGATGATTGTGAAAAATTACAAGAGGACCTTCAAAAATTTGGAGATTCGGCATCCAAATGGCAGATGAAATTTAATGTGAAAAAGCAAAGTTATGCACATAGGGAAGAACAACTCAAACTATGGTTACACCACCGCCTAGGAAAAGGATTTAGGCATCATTGTGGATAATATATTGAAACCCTCCACCCAGTGTGCAATGGCAGCCAAGAAAGCAAATAGAATGCTGGAATCATAAGGAAAGGAATGGAGAACAAAACAAAGGATATTATAATGCCTCTGTATCGCTCCATGGAGGGACCGCACCTTGAATACTGTTTGATATAGCAAAAGGTACAAAGAACAGAAACCAAAATGATGAAGACAGGCTTAAAAGGTTAGGAATCTTCAACTTGAAAGAGACAGCTGAGGGGAGAACTTTATTGTCTTTTGATATACTGCCCTAGGCAGTGAAGCATCAGAGCTGTTTACAATAATCATAATTCAAAAAAAGTGAAAGGAAAGGAACACCAATTGTTGACAGGACAGTGAGGAGAAAAGAGACATATAGGAGGGGAAAGCTGGTCAGAAGTGGGGAAGGAGGACAACTAGCCTGAAGGTGACAGGCAGGGAGTGGGGGGGACAGCTAGTCAAGTCAGGAAGGGAGAGCTAAGCAGGGGGAGGGGGAGACAAACAGCAGGGAAAAGCTAATAAGGGGGGGGGGGGGAGAGAGGGAGGTCATAAGCAAGATGGAACAGGTGGGTTTTGAGCAGAGATATGACAGAGGTCCATAAAATAATGAGTGGAGCAGAACAGGTAAACATAGATCCTTTAAAAAGTAGAAAGATTAGGAACACGCAATGAAGCTACAATGTAGCATATATAAGACTAAACAGAAGAAATATTTTTTCACACAACATGTAATCAAACAGCTTTTACTACATCCCCCGGTAAAAAAATTCCAGCCAACAACAGCTGCAGAAGAGGAAGTAGTAACTCACTTCTATGAACATGTACAAGCTGAAGCTGGGAGTGGAGGCGGAATTCGTGCTGTTGAATTTGAGGCTCTTCCTTGTGAGTATGCAGACTCTGCTGGACATTTGAGGGCAGTTGTGGATGTTATGAGTTGTAGTGTTGAGTTGGTTGTCATTATCGGAGAACCAGGTTTCAGTGATGTATAGAATGTTGAGCTTGTTGTCTGTTATGCATTTAGACAGGCTTTGAATTTTGTTTCAGGCGGATCGTGAGTTAATGAGGGCACATCTTATGGGATTGTGCAGGTGCGTAGGATTCTTGTGCTTTGAAGGTGCGTTATTTGGAGCTACCGTGTGTATTGTGATGAGGCGTCCATATTTCCTGTCCTGATGAGAGCTGGAAGGGTGCCATAAGTTTGGTAGTCTGTTGCGTGGCTTGGAAGGTGATTGATTATGAGTGCAGAGGTCTAGGAGGGAGATGAGGACACTTAGGATAATTAACCATAGAGTAGATGAGTCATGTTGCTATGTGTAAGGTTTCATACCTTGTTTCCTGTGACTGAGAGCTGTGTTAGTTGAGAGTGTGGGGGTATCCATGGTGCAGGTTTTGACATGCAGTGTTCTTTGCTTGTAGAGTAGCGGTGAGACAGTAGCTTGGATAGTTAGAATGGGGGTTTGGTAGCTGTTGTTATCTTGGTACAGAGGTTGAGTTGTCATTGTTACTTTGGTGCCAATATCTTTGATCCTCACCTAAGGGCCTCGCCAAAGGGCCTTTTGGTGTGGCCTTTAGGCACGGGCCTACCAGGCAGGAAGGAGCCTTCCGGCGCTTCTTTTTATCTGCTGGCGAGGTGGGCCTGATTGACCTTCGCTGCAGGGAACAGGAGAAGCTTACCTGCCATTCCTTGTGGCCGGACTCCAATCAGGTGGCTGACGGAGAGGTCTTCATGCCTTCTGGCGCTTGTTTTTATCTGCTGTGGAGGTGGGCCCGATTGGCCGCTGCAGGGAATGGGAGGAGCTTACCTGCCATTCCTTGTGGCTAGACGCTGATTGGGTAGCTAGTGGAGAGGTCTTCGTGCCTTCCAGTGCTTGGTTTTATCTGCTGGGGAGGTGGGCCCGATTGGCCTTCGTTGCAGGGAATGGGAAAGCTTACTTGCTGTTCCTTGTGGCTGGATGACGATCGGGTGGCAGGTGCAATTTACTAGGTCTGGATGGAGTGATGTTATCTGTTTGGCCAAAGGTTGGTTATTCCATCTGGGCTAGGGCTCTTCCAGTTTGGGGCTAGCTATAATCTGCTTGCCAGCCCTTTTGTTGTCATGGCAGGCCATTCCATAGGTTTGATGTTTGCTTTCTCTAAATGCTCCTGTATGCGGGGTTTGCAGCTTGTCATGCTGTGAGGGCTTGTGTGCATCAGTGATGCTGAGAGCTAAACTATCGGTAGTTTAACTACTGGCAGGGTCTCCCAAAATGGACAGGTCTCAGCTGAGGTGCCAGACCAAGACAAACCACCTATCTGGGCAGCAGTAGAATGGGATAATGTTGACGGCGGAGGATCACATTTCTGTGACAACGGCAACAACACCAAACTTAAACTGTGCAGAAGAAAGGCCCATCAATCTACTTCTGTATCTTGCCATGAAAACCCAATGGATAGTTACAACAAAACAAATTGTACTATAGGAGGGAGGAGTGGCCTAGTTGTTGGGGCAAGGTACCACAGGCCAGAAGGTCGGTGGTTCAAATCCCACTAGAGGACAGAAACCTTGGGCCGAAAGAACTGGGGTTTCTAGTACCACAGGTGCTCCTTGTGGTCTTGGGCAAGCCACTTAACCCTCCATTGCCCATGTTCCCTGTAAGTATTAGTGTATGTGTCTCATATCCCCTCATGTTAAATGTATCCCCCAACTGCTTTGACCCGGTGAAAAGCGGGATATAAATGCAGCTAAATAAATAAATAGTGCTGAAAGATGAGACCCCCAAGTTGGAAGGCACTCAACTAGCTACTGGGGAAGAGCTGAAGATTTTTCAGAGTAAAGCCAGCATTTATGATGTGGTTGGATCAAAGCCCTTGGGACGTCTGACTGCTGAAGTAGCTGTGCATGAAATGAGAGTCAGAAGCTGTAAAGATGTCTTACACATTGGAACATGGAACGTACGAAGCATGAACCAAGGGAAGTTGGAGGTGGTCAAGAATGAAATGGAACGTGTACAACTTGATCTGTTGGGTGTCAGTGAACTGAAACGGACTGGCATCGGGCACTTTGCATCAGATGATCACATGGTCTACTATGCTGGAAATGAAAGAGAAAGAAGAAATGGTGTTGCATTTATAATAAAGAAGAAACTTGCAAGACCTGTAATAGAAACATAGAAACATAGAAATATGATGACAGAAAAAGACCACATGGCCTATCTAGTCTGTCTGTTGTCCCCTTTTTACCTTTAGAGATCCTCTGTGTTTGTCCCATGCTTTTTTGAATTCAGTTACTGTCCTCATCTCTACCACCTCCACTGGGAGACTATTCCACGGATCCACTACTCTTTCCATAAAGAAATATTTCTGCATATCACTCCTGAATCTATCTCCCTTCACCCTCATCCCATGTTTCCTCGTAGCAGAACTTGCTTTCAATAGAAAGAGGCTCTCTCCCTGAACATTTATGCCATGGAGGTATTTAAACATCTCAATCATATCACCTCTATCCCGCCTTTCCTCTAAGGTGTACATATTAAGATCCTTCAGTCTGTCCTCATATGTTTTATAATGAAGGCCACAAATCATATTTGTAGCCACCCTCTGCACCGACTCCATCCTGTTCATATCCTTTTGAAGATGCGGTCTCCATAATTGCACACTATACTCCAAATGAGGTCGCACCAAAGACTTATACAGAGGCATTATCACCTCCTTTTTTCTGCTAGCCATTCCTCTCCGTATGCACCCAAGCATCCTTTTAGCTTTTGCCGTCGCCTTTTCTACCTGTTTAGCTACTTTAAGATCATCAGACACAACCATGCCTAGGTCCCGCTCTTCTTTAGTGGACAAAAGTACTTCACCCCCTATACTATATTGCTCCCTTGGATTGCTGCAGCCCAAATGCATGACCTTACATTTTTTAACATTAAATCCCAGCTGCCAAATTCTAGACCATTCTTTAAGCTTAGCTAGATCCCTCCTCATGTTATCTACACCTTCCTGGGTGTCTACTCTATTGCAGATTTTGGTATCATCCGCAAAGAGGCAAACCTTACCCGACAGTCCTTCTGCTATATCATTAACAAAGATGTTAAAAAGAATCGGACCAAGGACAGATCCCTGGGGCACACCACTGGTAACATCCTTCTCCTCAGAGTGAGCTCCATTTACTTGTACTCTTTGTTGCCTCCCACCCAACCAATTTCTAACCCAAGCAGTAACTTTAGGGTCCATCCCTAGGGTGCTCAGTTTGTTTATAAGTCGCCTGTGAGGAACAGTGTCAAAGGCTTTACTGAAATCTAAATACACCACATCTAGGGCTCTCCCTCGGTCCAACTCCCTGGTCACCCGGTCAAAGAAATCAATCAGATTTGTCTGACAAGACCTGCCTCTGGTGAATCCATGCTGCCTCGGATCCTGTAATCCACCAGACTCCAGAAACCACACTATTTTCTCTTTCAGCAGCGTTTCCAATAATTTACTCACCACAGAAGTTAAACTAACCGGCCCGTAGTTTTCAACCACATCCTTACTTCCGCTTTTGTGTAAAGGCACCACATGAGCCTCTCTCCAGTCCTTTGGCACCACTCCCGACTCCAACGAGGCATTGAAAAGGTCAGTCAGTGGAGCTGCTAGAACGTTCCCAAGTTCCCTCAATGAAATACAATGCAGTCAGCGAACGCTTAATCTCTGTTCGTCTACGAGGAATGCCTATCAACACAACTATAATTCAAGTATGTGCCCCAACAACAGCTGCAGAAGCAAATGAAATTGAAGACTTCTATGAACATGTACAAGCTGAAATTGACAGAACATGCAAACATGTCATGGGTGACTGGAACGCAAACGTTGGCAACGAAGAAGGCGGCAAAATAGTTGGAAAATATGGACTTGGCAACAGAAATGAAGCTGGAGAAAGACTGATAGAATTCTGCAAGACCAACGATCTATTCATCTCAAACACCTTCTTCCAGCAACACAAGCAGCGACTGTACACATGGACTTCACCCAATGGATTGTATAAAAATCAAATTGACTACATCTGTGCAAGTCAAGGATTGAAAAGCTCTGTAACATCAACAATGACAAAACCTGGAGCTGACTGTGGTACAGATCATCAACTACTAGTATGCAAACTCAAGCTAAAGTTGAAAAAGAGCAAACCACTCATGAATGCAGCAAAAATATGCCCTTGAGAATATACCACTGGAATTTAAAGACTGCCTGCAAAATCGATTTGCTGCTTAAGATACAAATGACAAAGCTCCAGAAGAGTGAATGACATCAAGAAGGTTGTGTTGGAAGAAAGCGAGAAGTCTCTACAAAGGGTAAAAAAGCAAAAACGGCCAAAATGGAAGAGGGAAGAAACTCTGAAAATTGCCCAGAAACGCAGAGAAGCTAAAGCCAGAGGAGAAAGAAAGACCATTGCAGAACTCAACAGAGATTTCCAACGTGCAGCAAGACTGGACAAGGAAAAGTACTACAATAATGCATGCAAGGAAATAGAAGCAGAAACTATTAGAGGAAGAACAAGATCAGCTTTCCTAAAGCTACGAGAGTTAAAGAAAAAGTTCCAGCCTCGAATTGGAATGCTCAAGGTTCTATGTTGAATGATGCTGAGAAGATCAAGAAAAGGTGGAAGGACTATACAGAGTTTTTATATGATAAAGATCAAGTGGACCAACAGCCGTTTCAACCTGTACCTTATGATCAGGAACCATTGGTGATGAAAGAAGAAGAAGCAGCATTGAAAGCCTAATCAAAGAACAAAGCACCAGGCATTCATAGCATTCCCATAGAAGCATTACAGCAATCTGATGCAGCTGTCACCATACTTACAAGGCTCTGCCAAGAAATATGGAAGACAACATCATGGCCAACTGAATGGAAAATATCTGTGTTTATAACAATACTAAAGGGCCCTTTGGCGTGGCCCTTAGGCAGTGGCCCCCTTGATTCCCCCACCGCACTGTTCCAGCGAACCAGCTCTCCTCTCCAACACGTTCTCCCAGTGTAATCGTCCACCGACTCTCTGTGCACCTCACCGTGTAAAGAAGGACACCACCAGTCGATGAGGTAAATTCCTCATTCCATAGCTGACACCTACAAGGACTGTAAAAAGCCGAACATTTTACCATTTATCTTACCCCTTTCCAATGCTAAACTGCCTTACTTGATACTGCAGATGTATTTTTAGATATCTTGTTGTGATTAGCCCTCGCTCTTATACCTGTACCTCTTAACCTATTATAATCGTGCCACAGTACTGACACAGTGGATACATTACTGTCTCATTGTTACTTTCCAACTGCTACTACCACCCCAACTTGTAACTAACCTAGTTTACCACAGCACTGACACGGTTCTGTTACATGTACTGTTACTTTGCTACACTTTGTTATATTCTAGCTGCTACTGCCTTAAATTGTACCTACTATCAAGCTCCAATCCTACACCTAAAGTAGCTGCCCCACTTTGAACATCCAAAATGCCCTCTTCCTTATCCTTATTCCTCTTCCTCCTCACCGCTTGGGCCCCCAACCTGTTACTGGCCCTCAATCCTGATATCAAGCATATCCCAATCCTCTTTAACTATAGCAGAAGATGGTCTGAGAATCCTCGTCAACATTCAACAAAAGCCAGTGCCCTTCATCCCCACCTTCTACACATCCCCTTACAAGATTTTAAAAGGATCCAAACTGAGAAATGTAATTACCAACAGCTACTAAAATGTGCACTTATCAATTCCAGATCAACACGCTCAAAATGGCCAGCTGTCAACGACCTTATAACTCTACATGATCTCGATATTCTAATGATAACAGAATCTTGGTTATCCGATCATGATAATGCTCTAATCAACCTGATGTTACCACCTGGTTATTCAACCTTTGCCTGCCATAGGTCCCACCAGAGAGGAGGTGGAACACTCATTTTTGCCAAATCCGACCTTCAATTTACTATAAAGAATTCTATCAGCTCAACCTACCTGGATATAATATCCATATCGAATGAACACTGTTCAATAAATCTCTTATACCGAGCACCAACTGCATCACCAGATGACCTCCCGTCAATAATCGACTTAGCTTGCAACTCCGCTAACCCACGCACCCTAAATGTCCTGATGGGAGATTTCAACCTGCCATCCCTACATGATACACATTCGACAGCATTCCTCGACGCAATGAATGAACTGGGCTACACGCAACTTATCAACTCCCCTACTCATAACAAAGGTGGCATACTTGACTTGATCTTCATACCACAGACCGCTATCAACACCTCCCAGAGTTTGTTACTCTCCATAACTCCGGTACCCTGGTCCGACCATCATTTACTCCTATTTCACATACCCACCAACAATCTTGGCATTTCCAGCACCAAAACACACGCTCCCACTAGAACCGTGACAACACGCTTTCGACCACTTGTTAAGGATACAGCTCTCGAGAAGATCCTACCTCTACTCACCAACAATTCTCTTGATCCAGATGAATTGGTTTCCAATTGGGACGACACCCTCAGAGCTGCCTCCTGCCTATCATCTGTCAACAAAAACCAAGCGAAACGCGATCACGCACCATGGTACTCTCTGGATCTACGAACATCGCTCATCCAGCTACGTAAACTAGAAAGACAGTGGCGCCACAATTGGACTCCTGAGGCACTTGGTGCATACTCCACACACCTGCAAGACCACCGAAGAAAAACCATGGAAAAAAGAAAGTTGTATTACTCAGAACTACTAAAGCGATCACTTAACAAACCTCATGACCTATTTAACATAGTGAAGTCACTAACTGGCGATCCAGCACTAGCCCAAACAACCTTGCCCCAGCCGCAAGACTATTCTACCTACCTTCAATCTAAGATGATACAAACCAAGGACAACACGAAGACATCCATATTTCATACCTCCCACGGACTTCCACAACCAACCCCATTACTATCATTCTCCAAGGTATCCAACAAAGAAATTGCAGATATCATCACATCTATCAACCTCACCACTGCCCCCAATGATCCCTGTCCTGCTAGTTGGATTAAAGAATTGCGCCATGACCTCAGTCCATTTATATGCAGAATTTTGAATCAATCATTCATAACAGGATCCTTCCCTCAAAGCTTAAAAAACACTTCAATCCGCCCTCTGCTAAAGAATAGTAAACTTGATCCATCTAAAGTTGAGTCATTCCGGCCAATCTCGAGCATCCCACTGCTTGCCAAAATCATGGAGAAGGTAGTCCAACGGCAAATCCAACACCATGTTGATACAGTCGCACCACTGGACCCATCCCAACACGGCTTCAGGGAAGCTCACAGAGTGGACACCATCCTCACAACCCTCTTCAACAACCTAATCACAGGAACTGACAATACCAACCATGGATTCGTCCTCATTTTTTTAGACATAGCAGCTGCATTTGATTCAGTGAACCATGAAACACTTCTAGATCGCCTCAAAGATAAAGGTCTGCAAGGCTCAGCGCTAGCATGGTGCGAATCCTATTTATGTAACAGATCACAACAAGTCAGAGCAGGTTCCAAAACCTCCGAACCATTCTCACTAAAGCAAGGTGTACCCCAGGGTTCCTCCCTCTCGGCATTAATGTTTAATATATACATGCAGCCCATTTGTGCCTTAATCCGCTCCTTCAATGTCCAATGCCTTGCATATGCAGACGACATCTTAATGTACCTTCAATTTAAAATCGATCAACCAGATTTCAATCCAATTATAAGATGTTTTGAAGCTGTAGCAGATTGGCTCCTCTCTCAAAATCTCCGCATTAACCATAGCAAAACAGATGTACTATTCATCTCACGGAACCAGAAGTTCACGCCACCTCCCTCTCTTCTAGTCAATAACATTGAACTAAAGTCCAAAGCTACAATTCGCTACTTGGGCATCACCCTCGACCAGCGACTTGACATGTCAGCACATGTTACAAACACAGCTAAAGCAATCTATCACAAGATCCGATCACTACGCCATCTCCGCCCACTGCTTGACTTCCCTGACTACCACTCAATTTTCCAAGCCTTAGTCATCCCACACCTTGACTTCGCCAACATTATCCTACTGGGACTCCCACAATCGACTCTTAACCCGTTACGCCTTGCCATGAACTCAGCTGCAAGGGCACTGTCCGGGCTTTCAAGGTCTGACCACATAACGCCAGTTCTAAAGAACCTACACTGGCTCCCGCTACGGGCCAGAGTCCAATTCAAGGTTCTTGTCATGACGTTCAAGTCATGTAAGAATCTTACTCATACACCCATCAGCGATCTCCTCAACAGCACACCAGATAATAGAACTAGGAGATCTACTTCGTTGAATAAACTTGAAGTCCCAAAAGTGTTGGTAAAATGTAAGAAATCAACAGCAAGTAGAGCCTTCTCCATTGCTGCACCTATGGCATGGAACGCCCTCCCAGCAGAAATCCGGGCCATCCCAAATTTGGCACTATTCCGTAAAGCCCTCAAACATCACCTGTTCCTACAATATTACCCTGACAGCATTCCCGACATTTACAATGCCCCCACCTCACCTCCCTGCCTAATCCGTCCCTCAGATCATCTTCCTGTAGATAATGGTTAACCACTATCTCTCCCACTGACCTCCTCGACCATCTAGCCAACCCTCTAGACAAAGGTCATATTTTTATTTACCGTAAGAGCATTATATTTGTTTACAATATGTACATAGTTCCTCCCTCGTTTTTACTCCATGTTTTACATTCCCTGTTCAATGTAAAAAACTTGATGTAGCTTGCTTACATTCTTGTATGTTCTGTTTCAAATGTAAACCGCACTGATTATAATAGCGCGGTATATAAGAAATATAAATAAATAAATATAAATAAATAAATAAATAAGAAAGGTGATCCAAATGACTGTGGAAATTATCGCACAATAGCTCTGATCCCACATGGCAGCAAGATTCTACTGAAGATTATTCAAAAGAGACTACAACCATACCTGGAAGAAGAACTACCTGAAATGCAAGCAGGGTTCAGAAAAGGGCGAGGAACGAGAGATATTATTGCGGATGTGAGATGGATCCTTGAAAAGACTAAAGAATATCAAAAGGAGATCTATTTGTGCTTTATCGACTATAGCATGGCTTTTGACTGTGTAAACCATGAGAAACTCTGGGTCACATTAAGAAGCATGGGTATACCAGAACACCTGATCGTTCTCTTGCACAATCTGTACATTAATCAAGAAGCAACAGTTCGAACAGAACAAGGAGGAACAGAATGGTTTAAAATAAGAAAAAGTGTACGACAAGGCTGCATACTTTCCCCTTACCTGTTTAAATTATATGCAGAACAAATCATCAGAGAAACAGGATTGTATGAAGACAACAGAGGTGTGAAGATTTTTCTTTTATTTGAGTTTTAACAAGCATAACAAGTTAGGCCAAAACAATTCAGGACAATCAGAAACAATTACTAAAAGATAACAGCATTACAGCACGTTAACACTATATGATAAAGTCCACATCACTGGGACCCGGATGTGAAAAGAAGAAAAGGAAAAAACTACCATATGAAAACAAGCTTTATAAACAAACCTACATTATAGAGGTGTACACTACTTACTCATCCCGACTAACCTCAACAGAGCCCTGCCGCTCCAAAACAAATTTCTCCAAATGAGCAACATCTGAAAAGACATAAACAGCACCCTCAGGGAAATCGAAGGAAAAAAGTAGCACCCAACTTAAGGAGGAGGCTTTTTTTTTCTTTTTTTCAGAGGTGTGAAGATTGGTGGAAGACTCATCAACAACCTTCGCTATGCTGATGATACCACATTACTGGCTGAAAGAGAAGATGATCTGAAACATTTGCTTCTCACAATCAAAGAACATAGTCTCAAAATGGACCTGCACCTTAATGTAAAGAAGACAAAGATCATGACAACTGGCATAATGAGCAGGTTCATCGTTGAAGGAGAAGAAATTGAAATTGTGAACAACTTTAACCTACTTGGATCAACTATCAATAAAGAAGCAACAAGCAGTCAAGAAATCAGACGATGCATTGCTCTTGGCAGAATGGCTATGAAAGACCTAGATAAGATTCTCAGGAGCAGAGATGTCTCTCTCCATACAAAGATTTGACTTGTTCAAGCCATGGTATTTTCAATAATATCATATGGATGTGAAAGCTGTACAGGGAAAAAGATAAACAGGAAGAAAATTGATGCCTTTGAATTATGGTGCTGGCGGCTAATACTGTGTATACCATGGACTGCCCGAAGAACAAACCAGTCGGTACTGTAGGAGATCAAACCTAAGCTTTCTTTAGAAGCTCAGATGACATACTTTGGACACATCATGCAAAGAGAGAGATCATTAGAGAAAGACATCATGCTTGGCAAGATAGAAGGTCAACGCAAAAGAGGAAGGCCAGCAATGAGATGGATCAATACAATAACAGCAGCTACGGGTACCAGTCTGTCAATAATGAGCCGCATAACTGAAGACCGAACACAATTTAGGATAGCTATCCAGAGGGTGGCCATGAGTCGACTTCGAATCGGCACTTAACAACAACAAAATGCAGGGTAGCCATTCTGTTTCTTGATTGTGTTTTATAGGGTCCTCGTATAGCTTTCTCCAGAAGCTTTTCATTTCGGCTTTGGTTGGTGGTGCTTTTATTATCTTAATGCTCATTCCCAATTCCCTGTAGAATTGTTTTGGGTTCTCTCTAAATAGCTTACTTTTATATCTTTCTTTTCAGTTTTCTTCATATCTTTGCAGTTTTTGTGCTTCTGTTGCTACTTAAAATTTATTGTTGGAACATATAAATTTCAGGTCTTCTGTTAATGCAGCATGCTTCAGCTTGATTTCTTGGATCTTCCTTAATATCTTTGATGATCTTAATCTTTATAGATACCCATCTATCAAGGATACCTCCACAAAAATACTGTATTTTTCCCTCGATGCGCTTTTTCCAAGAAGGAACTGCTATTGCTTTCTTTTTCTTCTAACCTTGCAGTTTAGCTGGTATTATTCTTGCAGTAATAATTTTAGCTACACAATAATATATTTGATTTATTTTAGTGATGTCAATAAATGGTCCCTTTATGCTGGATATGGCCTCCATCTCCCCCTTAGCTGCTCTTTCTGTTTCTGTGTATTCCTTTCTTCTGGTACTCTCACCCAGGTCATCTCCTCCTCCCTGGCATGATGCGCAAAGCCATGATGGTTCCCGAGGCCAGAACTGTAGAGTTGCTCCAGGGCTTGTAGGCAAAGGAATGGGCTAAGCCAAACAAGAAGCTGTCCAGGAAAGGTCGACGCGTCTTCAGTAGTAGACTGGCTAATCTACTGAAGAGGGCTTTAAACTAGATTCGTTGGGGATGGGTGAAGAAAGCCCCCAGGTAAGTGAAACATTAAATACCTATATGGAAATTGGTAAAAAAGGTAACATATGGAAAGCAGTGTGTATAAATGCCCGTAGCATGGGAAATAAGATCCCTGATCTTGAAGCTTTGATGTGAGTAGCTGACTTGGATTTAGTGGCAGTTACAGAAACATGGTTCACAGAAAACCATGACTGGGATGTAACTATACCAGGCTATACTTTATTCAGAAAGGACAGGGTAGGAAGGAGGGGAGGAGGAGTGGCACTATATGTAAAATATAATATTAAAGCTTTGGAATTACAGAGCTTAAAAGGGAGAGAGGAGGCACTGTGGGTTAAACTAGAAAGAGGGAAAGAGAAATCTATTTGCATTGACGTGATATACAGACCTCCCTCACAAGAGGAAGAAGTGGACAGAGAATTAATTGAAGACATATGCAGTATTGCTAGGATAGGAGATTTCAATATGCCAGATGTTGATTGGCACATTCCTGCTGCAGAATCATCTAGAAGTAAGGAGATCCTGGATTCTCTACAGGGAGAACTATTCAGGCAATTGGTAACAGAACCCACACGTAAAGGGGCCATACTGGACTTGGTGCTTACCAATGGTGAAAGTGTTTCTGATGTTGTAGTGGGAGATCATTTTGCATCCAGTGATCACCAGATGGTGTGGCTCAGTATTAGGACTAGGGTTGTTAGAATCCATTCCAATGTGAGGATCTTAGACTTTAGGAAGACTAACTTTGCGAAGATGGGCCAATACCTCAGGGAGTCATTAGTGGGATGGGAACAGCTGGGGGATGTAGAAAAACAGTGGGCAAAACTGAAAGGGGGTATTTTAAGGGCAACCAACCTTTTTGTTAAAATGGTAAATAAAGGCAAAAGGAACAGGAGACTGCTATGGTTTTCGAAGGAAGTAGCTGAAAAACTGAAGAAAAAGAGGGAGGCCTTCATGAAATACAAGAGATCACAGAGAGAGGAAGACAGGCATCTGTATTTGGAAAAACTTAGAGAAGCTAGCAAAGTAGTCAAGAAGGCAAAGATTCAAAAGCAGGAGGAAATAGCCAATGCAATAAAATGGGGGGATAAGACATTTTTCAGATATATTAGTGAGAAGAGGAAGGGCAAAAGTGGTATTGTCAGACTCAAGGGTGCAGGGGGGGAATATGTAGAAGCTGATAAGGATAAAGCGGAATTGCTTAACAAATATTTTTGTTCTGTGTTCACAGATGAAGAACCAGGAGCAGGACCTCAGAAAACACCCACAAATAAGAACAGAAGCGAGGGACATCTTGAACATGCCTTCCCGCCTTCCTGACCAACTCTCTTCAGTTCGAGTTTAAAGCTGAGACAATAGAGAGAGGAAAGGAAAGAGAGAGAGAGAGAGAGATACAACTCCTAGGGGAGGTGGGTGGGTTGTGAGGACTAATTCCTGCTGTTCCCAGAGATCACCTGTTACAGGTAAGAAACTGTGCTATCTCCAGGAACAAGCAGGAATGAGTCCTCACATATGGGGACTCCCTAGCTAAGATGCCGGGGAGATCCCCCCCCCAAGGGTTCCTCATCTTCCTATGGATCTCAGGCATCCGTTCAGGGAAGGTGGGCAGGAGTTGTTTAAGAATGGAACAGGTGTCTGAGGACAGCCTGACCAAACAAGGCATCCCGGCGGGAGTCCTTGTCCAAGCAGTAATGGGCTGTGAAGGTATGAACCGAGGCCCAGGTGGCTGCTCGACAGATCTGATCAATGGATACAGAATGAAGATTAGTCATAGATGTGGCCATGGCTCTCACATTGTGAGCTGTGACATGGCCTTCCAGAGAAAGGTTCTTACTCTGGTAAGCAAAATAAATACACTGAGCAATCCAATTGGACAGTGTTCTTTTTGAGACTGGAAGTCCTAAATGAGAAGGATCAAAAGCAACAAAAAGTTGAGAAGACTTTCAATGTTGCTGTGTCCTGTGGAGGTAAAAGGCAAGAGCTCTTTTACAGTCTAGAGTATGAAGGTTCCGCTCTGCATTGGATGCATGAGGAGCTGGAAAAAAGACAGGTAAATATACCTCTCGATTAAGATGAAAAGGTGAGACCACTTTAGGCATAAAGTGGGGATTTGTCCTAAGGACTACCTTATCATGATGGAACCTTGTATAAGGTGGATTAGCCACTAAAGCCTGCAGTTCACTGATGCGGCGAGCAGAAGTGATTGCAATAAGGAAAATGACTTTCCAGGAAAGGAATTTCAAGGAGATAGTGGCTAAGGGTTCAAAGGGTGGCTTCATAAGCTGACCAAGAACCACGTTTAAGTCCCATGCCAACCGAGGAGGCCGAATGGGAGGCTTAGTTAAAGTGAGACCTCTCATGAATCTTGCACTAAGAGGATGAGAGGAAACAGATTGTCCATTGATAGGCTGAAGAGATGCTGCAATAGCACTAAAATGGACCCTTACAGAATTGGTTTTAAGTCCTGCATCGGAAAGATGCAGGAGATATTCGAGTAAAGAATTTAAAGGTAGTGCTAGAGGGTTAAGACCCTTTTCAGCACACCAGATGGAAAATCTTTTCCATTTAAAAGCATAAGAACGCCTGGTGGAAGGTTTCCTAGATGCATGGAGGATATCCTGCACTTGTTGAGAAAGATTGAAGTCTTGAAGGTCTAGGCCTTCAGTAACCAAGCTCTGAGGTGAAGGGATTTGGGGTTTGGGTGCCACAAAGTCCCCTCCTCTTGAGACAGGAGGTCTGGAGCAGCTCCCAGATCCAGGGAGGGTGCCTGGGAGAGATGCAGAAGTAGAGGGTACCACACTTGGCGTGGCCAGCGTGGAGCTATGAGGATCATAGATCCTTGATCCCTCTGAAGTTTGAATAGAGTCTTGGGAATCAAGGGAATGGGTGGAAAGGCATATAGGAAGGCCTGACCCCAATGAAGGAGGAAGGCATCCTTGGCCTGAGCTCCCTGACACGGAATCCTGGAACAAAACCGGGGAAGTTTGGCATTGTACGGACTTGCAAAGAGGTCTATGTCCGGGGTTCCCCATTCCTGAAAGATTCTGAGTACCTGATCCATGTGCAGGGACCATTCGTGTGGAAGCAGAACTCGACTGAGTCTGTCTGCCAAAGAGTTTTGGATTCCTGGGAGGTACACTGCCAGGAGATGGATCTGATGCTCTCTGGCGAAGGCCCACAGTTTTAGAGCTTCGTTGCAAAGCGACAGAGAGCCAGTCCCTCCTTGTTTGTTTATGTAGAACATGGCTACTTGATTGTCAGTATGAACAAGGACTGTCATGTTGATGAGGAGGGTATGAAAGACCTCGAGAGCAAGGAAAATTGCTCGCAGCTCCAAAAGGTTGATATGAAGGGTGGTCTCCTGTGGAGACCAAGTGCCCTGAGTGGAGAGGTCTTGGAGATGAGCTCCCCAACCTGCTTGGGAGGCATCTGTAGTGAGAGTTGCTTGGGGTAACAAAGGTTGGAAGGGGGCCCCCCAACAACAGATTTTGAGTGGATATCCACCATTGGAGAGACCAAAAAAGACGTTTTGAGGTTGCTATTTGGTCTGAGAGAGCTCCTGATGCTTGTGTCCACTGGGTGGACAGAGTCCATTGAGCTGCTCTCATATGTAGGCATGCATAAGGCACCACATGAACTGTGGATGCCATGTGGCCTAGCAGTTGTAGCATCTCCCTGGCCGTCAAGTGGCTTTTGGACTGAACTTGAGAGGCCAAGTGCACTAGACGGTGGCAACGGGCCTGAGGAAGATAGGCCCTTGCAGTGGTATCTAGCCAGGCCCCTATGAATTCTAGGGACTGAGTAAGGGTGAGTTGAGACTTTGGCAGATTGATGACAAGTCCCAGATACTGCAGTATGCGTCTGGTGTGGTCCAGGGAAGTCTGAGCCTCGGACTGAGATGGAGATCGGATGAGCCAGTCATCCAGGTATGGGAAGACAAAGATTCCCAGAGTGCGTAGAAATGCAGCTACTATTGCCATGCATTTGGTAAATACCCTTGGAGCAGAGGCTAGACCGAAGGGAAGTACTCTGTATTGGAAATGTTTTCCCTGAAACAGAAACCGTAGGAATTTTCTGTGGGATGGATAGATGAGTATATGTGTGTACGCATCCTTGAGATCTAGAGAACAAAGCCAGTCCTGACTCTGTAGGTATGGAAGGAGAGTGCCTAGAGAAAGCATCTTGAATTTCTCCTTGTATAGGAATTTGTTCAATTCTCTGAGATCCAGAATGGGTCTGTACCCCCCTGTTTTCTTGGGAATGAGAAAATAAGGGGAGTAAAAACCTGACCCTTGTTGAGGAAGAGGAACCTCTTCTATTGCCTTTTGGGCGAGAAGAGTGGTCACCTCCTGGCCCAACAGGTACAGGAGAGAAGGGGGAGAATTGAATTGTCTCACCATGAAATGGGGAGGAAGGCTGGAGAAATGTAGTTTGTAGCCCTCTTTGATGATAGAGAGGGTCCACGGTTCTGATGTGATTTGTTCCCATCTGGGAGCAAAATGAGTTAACCTTTCTGGCTCTGCAACAACCAGAGCCTCTCACCATTCCAGGAAGGTTAAGTTCTCTAGAATCAAGTCAAAAACCCTGAGGGGGTTGGGACTGCTGGATTGTAGCAGCCCCTGTAGACTTTGTTCTGGCCTGTTTAGTTTGCTGACGCTTAGGAGCAAAGCGAACTTGGGAAGATTGCTGGCCAGTATTTGTGGAAAATCTGGTCTTTTTATAGAAAGGTTTCTTAAAAGGTTTTTTCTTGGCAGGGGTAGAGGTAGACTTAGAAAGTCTATCTAAAGCAGCATTCTCTGCATCCATTTGAGTGGCTTTGATTTGCCACTCCTTGCCAAACAGATTTTCACCTGTACAGGGCAGATTGCCCAAGCCTTCTTGTACCCAGGGTTCCAAATCAGAGGCCTGGAGCCAAGTCAGTCTGCGAGCAGCTATGGCAATGCCAGAGGCTCTGCTTGCCCCCTCAAAAGAGTCAAAGTCTGCTCTGTTAGAGAACTTTGAAACATCTTGAGTTTGCTTTAGCAAAAGAAGGAACTCCTCTTGCTTATCCTCTGGGATAAAGGGGAGAAACTGACGTATCTTTAATGCAATCTCTTTCAAAAACATGCCCATATAGAGGCTGTATGAATTGATTCTGGCAATAAGCATGCTAGCTTGGAAGATTTTTCTCCCAAAAGCATCCAGAGTCCTACATTCTCTTCCTGGAGGGGTAGAAGAGTGCCTTTTGGTACTCTTTATCTTTTTCATAGCAGACTTCACCACAATAGAGTGGTGAGGAAGCTGAGTCTTTTGAAAACCAGGAGAAGGAGGAACCCGATACATGGTGTCCAAACGTCGAGAATGTGGAGATAGGGTGAGAGGAGCCTCCCACAAGTCCATCATGTGTTCTTGAAGAATTTCATGTATGGGTAAGGTGGCTGCCTCTTTGGGAACCTTAGAGTATCCTAAAATATCTAATTTTTTTGCTCTAGGTTCCTTTTCAGAGGATACAGATATGGAAAGTCCTTTAGCTACTTCAATGATGAAGTCTTGAAAGGACAAATCCTCTGGAGGAGACATTCTCCTTTTTGGAGAAGAGGGCTCCTCAGGAAGAGTAAAAGAGACGTCAGCAGAATCATCTGATGTATCAGAATCTTCAGAGGATTCAAAGTATCGCCTATTTGCTTCCAGAGATCGATATGCGTACCGACCGGTATCGACATCGGGCGTACCGGGAATTGGAGCGGTATCGAGGAAATCTCCGGAACCGGAGACCGGAACCGGCATGCTACTGGAAGTAGATGCTCTGGGTACCGGTATCGGTTGCGGTACCGGAATCGGAGTCGGAACCGATTGTTGCGGTACCGAGGGCGTTGCAGCGTTAATGAAAGCCAGTATGGCCTGCTGCATGGATTGTACCGTAGTACCCATAGTCGCTACAACTGCCTGGATGCCGGTACCTGTGTTAGCCGGTACCCCAGAACAGTCTAACAGGAGATCGGTCGAGGCCGTGCCATCGATGTCTACCTGTAACCCCATAGGAGGAGCTTTGGAAGCCGGAGCTTCCCGCCGGGGTTGTTTGGCTGGGGCAGGGTCCTCAGGGTCAAATGCAAGGGCCTCTCGCTGCTTAGAGGGATATTTGCCTTTTGAGGACCTGCCTGAAGAATGTTTGGTTACCTGAGATCCATCAGGAGAAGAAGACCTGGAGGATGTTGATGCTGGAGTATCGGTAGAAAACAGCATATGAAACTTAGCTGCTCTGTTCTGTAAGCCCCTTTTGGACATCAGAGAGCAGGATGGACAATCCGGAATGGAATGGTCAGGCCCCAAACATTTAAGACACCACTCATGGGTATCTGTGACTGAAATAGTACCGGTACACTTGGTGCATTTTTTAAAACCAGAAGCTGGTTTTTCCATGAGGGAGACCAGAGAAGGCCTAGAGGCCTCACAGAAAAAATACACCAAGTGAAGAAAAAGTAATTATTATTATTATTTTTTTTTAAATAAACGAAAAAAGACCGGCGGTACCGGTCCGGAATCGGGGAAGGCAGACACGCGGTCAAAGAAACAAATTAAAATAACAATTTCTTCAGTGGTGACAGGAACACGACCTGCTGGCTCCGCGGAAAAAGAAGAACCGAAGAGAGTTGGTCAGGAAGGCGGGAAGGCAGCGCGCATGCGCTGTGGGAGGCCCCAAAAGCTTCCTTTCTGGGAAGCTGGGGAGCTTTCCCACGCAGGCTCCGTCGGTTCCGACGTACCATATGTGAGGACTCATTCCTGCTTGTTCCTGGAGATCAGGTGTTCTCCAGGAGCAGCAGGAATCAGTCCTCACATATGGGTGTCATCGACGCCGATGAAGCCCCAGCGGAGCATTTCCCCAGTTTTCCACGAAAGCCCCCGGGAATGCAGGCACGCATGCGCAGTTCCCCTCCCGCCCAAAGGTGCCATCCCACCTCAGTCAAATGACATAGCTAAGAACAGCACACAAAAAGTAAAAATAAACTATGTACAACTGCAACTCCCAGGGGAGGAGGGAGGGTTGTGAGGACTGATTCCTGCTGCTCCTGGAGAACACCTGTTACAGGTGAGTAACTACTCTTTCTCCAGGACCAAGCAGGACGTCAGTCCTCACATATGGGTGACTCCCTAGCTCTGGGCTACCAAGGAACCCAGGCTGAACAAGAGAACTCCCTCTAGTCCCAGCAGCAAAGAAAGGCTTTTCACTGACACAACCTCCACCGGTAGCCCAACAGAGGGCAGGAGTTGCCTAAACCTCAAAGAGATTCCGGAGTACTGCTTGGCCAAAAGCACTGTCCCTACGGGACTCCCTCTCCAGACAGTAATGGGCCGCAAAAGTCTGGCTTGAAGACCAAGTTGCAGTCCTGCAGATGTCTACCAATGGTACAGAGCGGAGATGAGCCACTGAGGCAGCCATTGCCCTGACACGGTGGGCCGTGACCCGACCCTGCAAAGGAAGGTCAGCCACCTTGTAAGCCCAGGTGATACATTCAGCTACCCAGATGCACAAGGTACGCTTGGACACAGCCAACCCCAACTTATTAGGGTCAAAAGACATGAAGAGCTGAGTAGCCCTTCTATGCCCCTGCGTACGGTCAAGGTAGAAGGATAAGGCCCTCCTACAGTCCAGGGTATGCAGAACTGCTTCAGCCTGGCTTGCATGAGGCCTAGGGAAGAATGTTGGAAGAACCACCTCCTGGTTGAGGTGAAAAGAGGAGACAACTTTAGGGAGGAACTTTGGATGAGTCCTAAGGACTACCCTGTTCCTATAGAAGCGAGTGTAAGGCCTGTCACAGACCAGGGCCTGAGCTCACTCACCCGCCTGGCCGAGGTTAGGGCCACCAAGAAGAGTGTCTTCCAGGACAGGAAGCGTAGGGAGCAAGTAGCCATCGGCTCAAAAGGTGGGCGAGTCAGTTGCTGCAAGACCACATTCAACTGCCACTCAGGAGCAGGAGGACGGATTGGAGGCTTGAGCAAAAGCAAGCCTCTGAGAAACCGGGACACCAAGGGGTGAACCGAGAGAGAATGGCCGTCCACCAGTGAGTGGTGAGCTGCTAAAGCTGAGAGGTGGACCCGAACAGAATTGGACTTAAGTCCCTGAATGGATAAGTGCAGTAAGTACTGAAGCACTACTGGTATAGTGCAGGAGAAAGGATCCTGTGTACGTAGCTGACACCACCCAGAAAACCTTTTCCATTTGAGAGCATAGGTTTTCCTAGTGGACTGTTTCCTAGAGGCTAGGACAACCTCCTCAACTTCCTGAGGTAGGCCCCAGGGAGCCAAAACTATCCTTGCAGCCTCCAGGCCATCAAATTGAGAGCTTTGAGATTGGGGTGCAGAAGGGAACCCTGATCCTGAGAGAGAAGATCGGGTTGCAACCCCAGAGGCAGTGGGGGATCCACTGCCAGCTGAAGCAGAAGTGGATACCAAGGCTGTCTCGGCCACCTGGGAGCCACCAGCAGGACTGAGGCTTTGTCCTGAAGAATTTTGAACAGAGTTCGGGCCACCAAAGGCGTGGGAGGAAACGCATACAGGAGGCCCTGAGACCATGGTATCAGAAAAGCATCTGCTGCTACCCTCAGAGGATGCGGCTGTCTGGAGCAGAACCAAGGCAGCTGTTTGTTCAATGGACTGGCAAACAGATCTATCAAAGGAAGACCCCATTTCAGGAAGATCTTCTGAACTACCAAAGGATGCAGCTGCCACTCGTGGGGCTGCAGAATTCTGCTCAACCTGTCGGCCAGGTAATTTTCCTGGCCTGGAAGGTATACCGCCTTGAGGAGCATGTGGTGCTTGAGGGCAAATGAGCAAAGGTCCTGTGCCTCTTGACAAAGGAGTCTGGACCCGGTCCCGTCCTGCTTGTTCACATTAAACATGGCTACCTGGTTGTCTGTCTGAACCAGGACAGATTGATGAGCCAGGGCAGGAGAAAAAGCTCTGAGTGCTAATCGAATAGCCCTGAGTTTGAGGAGATTGATCTGCTGTGCGGCCTCCCAGGGAGACCACAGGCCCTGGGTGCACTTGTTCAGGCAATGAGCCCCCCAGCCCTGCAGGGAGGCATCTGTGGTCAGTACCACTGTGTACCCAGGAATTTGAAAAGGCACCCCTTTCAGTAGATTGGGTGGGCGCAACCACAAGTTGAGGGAGTTCAGAAAAGGTCTGGACACCCTTATCCTGTCTCTCAGCCTGCCTGTGGCCTGTGACCACTGACTCTGAAGGCACCACTGTGCAGGCCTCATGTGGAGCCTGGCATTGGGGGTCACATGTACCGTCGAAGCCATGTGGCCTAGAAGCCTCAGGCAAAGTCTGGCGGAGACCAGTGGCCTGCTGAGAAACTGGCTTGCTAAGTTTATGAGTCTTTGAGCTCTGTCTTTTGGCAAGAATGCCTTTGCCAGCAGAGAGTCCAACCTCGCCCCTATGAACTCCAAGTTCTGGGAGGAGAGCAAAGTGGACTTTGCGAAGTTTATCACAAACCCTAAGCTTTGAAGAAGAACAATAGTCCTGAGGGTGGCCTGTCGGGCCTCCTGGCACGTCTGACCTCTTATGAGCCAGTCGTCCAGATAAGGAAAGACAAAGATGCCTTGAGTTCTCAGGTAGGCCGCCACCACTGCCAGGCATTTGGTAAAGACCCTGGGAGCGGAGGTTAGACCAAAAGGCAGTACTCTGTACTGATAATGGTTTCCTCCCACAATGAACCTGAGGTACTTTCTGTGGTCTGGATGAATGAGGATGTGAGTGTACGCATCCTTTAGATCTAAGGAGCATAGCCAATCTCCCTGCTGGAGGTAGGGCAGAAGTGTTCCAAGAGTGAGCATCTTGAACTTTTCTTTCTCTAGGAACTTGTTGAGATTCCTGAGGTCCAGGATAGGTCGAAGGCCACCGGTTCTTTTGGGTACCAGGAAATATCTGGAGTAGAACCCTTGACCTTGCATTGGAAGGGGCACAGGCTCCACCGCCCTGTCCACCAACAGACCTTGGAGCTCCTGAAGGAGAAGATCTGTGTGCAGGGGAGGCCTTGGAGGCTCTCCTTGAAAATATGGAGGAGGCAGTTGGTGAAAGTGTAGTGCATAGCCCCTGTGGACTATGTTCAACATCCAACTGTCCCCAGTGATCCGGGGCCACTGGTGGGCAAAGAGGGCGAGGCGACCTCCTGTGCAGGGTTGGGGCAGCAGGGACAGAGAGGCTATGCTTGAGGAGTCAAAACCCCCCACCCTGCTGAGTGGGAGCAGGGGCCGGAGGCTTGGGGGTCCTCTGCCTACGGGGCCCATTACCCTGCCCCTTGGCTTGCTGACCCTGGGGTACAGCTTGGGCAGCCTGATACTGAGGGTACTGTTTGTAGGCAGTGCCCTTCCTCGGGTAAAAGGGCTTTTTACCCGAGCCCTTCTTTTTGTGAGAAGGGGCAGAGGTCTTCCTAGACAGCCTTGTCCTTGTAAGGTGCTCGGTCTCGAGCTGAGCGGCCTTCTCGGCCATGGGCTTGCCAAAAAGGTTTTCACCTCGGCAAGGGACACCGACCAACTTGTCCTGAACCCATGGCTCGAGATCCGATGACTGCAGCCATGCCTGGCGTCGAGCCGCGATGCCGGCTGCCACAACTCGGGCCGAGGCCTCAAAGCCATCGCAGGCGGCACGGGACATGAACTTGGAGCATTCCCGAATCCCCGAGGACAAGGACTTGAAACTCTGCAAGGATTCCCCGGAGAGACCAGCAAAGAACCCGGCCAACTCCTTGGCCAGGTCTCGCAAGTACATGCCCATGTACAGCTGGTAAGACTGGACACGGCAAGCAAGCATCGAACCCTGGAAGCACTTTCTACCAAAACCATCGAGGTTTCGGGCCTCCCTGCCAGGAGGCACCGCGGAGTGCATCTTCTGACTTTTCAGGCGATGCATGGCCGATTCCACCACCATGGAATGCTGTGGTAGCTGTGCCTTCTGGAAGCCAGGGCTCTTCCTGAGTTGATAGATCAAATCGACCCGCTTGCTTAAAACTGGCGCCGAGGCCAGTGCCTCCCACATCCGGAAGAGGAGCCGTTCCAGCATCGGAGGAACTGGGACAGTAAAGGCCTCCTTCGGAGGAGAGTCGTACTGCAGGGCCTTGAGCTCCTCGGCTCGAGGCACTTCCTCGGGGTCCGCCGGGATAGCCAACGCGGCGGCCATATCCCGGACAAACTCCGAGAACTGGGTATCCTCCGGAGGGGATCTACTCCAGGGCTCAGACTGCAGTGAGTCTGACGGGACGCACCGAGTCTTGAATGTGCCGGGGGACTCCTCATTCTCCGTCTCCCAGGCGGACTCGTCCAACGAGGAGTCAGGGTCCGACCCCGCGGGGTCCGGGAGCACCCGCCCCGACGCCGGAGGCACTGGAATCGACGCCCTCAGTCCCGAACGGGAGGTCGAGGGATACCGCGACCGAGGTCGACCTCGAGCCTTCACGGTCTTGAGTATCGGCTCGGTCTCCGGGGTCGACTTCGATGTCGATGTCTCAGTGGTCGGGGCAGATGCGCAAGACAGGCTGGCCATCAGTGCCCGCTGCTGCTCCATGAAGGCAGTCTGCACTCCAAGGCTGTCATCCTGAGACTCAGCTCGGGAGACGCAGCAGCCACCGACTCAGGCCCCGGCGGTGCCGGGCCCGACGTCAGCTCTCTGGGAGGAGAGTCCTCGAGGACAACAGGACTTACGTGTCCAGCAGACTCTGGTTCCACACGAGGAACCTTGGCAGGCTTCTCTTGTTCCACGAGCCCGGGGTGACGGTCGGGGGTCTTAGACCTGGCCCTCGAGCCAGGGACCTCTTCCAACGACACCCTCACGAGCCGCTTCTTCCTCTTGCGTTCCCGGTCGGGGGACCTCCTGTCCGAGGAGTCACGACGGTGCTCGGGATCCGAATCCCGAGATGTTGAGGCCTCAGACGAGGTCCGGGCCCGGCCGGAGGCTGAGTCAGAAAAAAGCCTTTCTTTCTGCTGCTGGCGACTTCACAGTGCCTTGGAAGACATCTTCCCACATGGTCCACACGTCTTAGAGTCGTGATCAGGACCGAGGCACCGAAGGCAGCAGTCGTGTGTGTCGGTGAGAGACATCAATTTCTTACACCGATCACACTTTTTAAAACCGCTGGAAGCCATCGGGGAAAAAAGAGTCCCCGCGAGGTCAAAGGACTGGCCTTCCAGGGAAAAAGCAAAAAAGGGCGCGAACGCCAGTCACGAAGGGCAAAAACCGAAAAAGTAGAAACGGGCTCGATACCGGTGTACCGAACCCAGCGGGAGGGGAACCGGCGTTGAACCGGGAAGAAAAAATAGTGAGAATCGCCGAAAAAATCAAACTTTTATCCGGGATGACAGGACACACGTCCGGTGGGCTTCTCGGAAAAAGAGAGACTGAGGTGGGATGGCACCTTTGGGCGGGAGGGGAACCGCGCATGCGTGCCTGCATTCCCGGGGGCTTTCGTGGAAAGCTGGGGAAATGCTCTGCTGGGGCTTCATCGGCGTCAATGACACCCATATGTGAGGACTGACATCCTGCTTGGTCCTGGAGAATAGGAGAATGCTAAAGATAACTATTATGTGAAGACCTGAATTCATATGTGGTAAGGAAGCTCATTTTGAGTTAGGAGAAAGGGAAAAAAACAAAGAATTCACCTTAATAAAAGGACCTATTTTACAAGGTCAGAGAAATAAAACCACAACCACACCTAGAAACCAGAAAATCCCCAGCTGGAATAGGTTTCAGAGTTCCCCTAGTGGAGTAAGGGAGAGTGAATACAGACCCAAGGTAAAAGATCCTTACGTCAGTAAGCTCCCTGATTACCCAGGTGCCAGAGGGCAAGCTGATCTCCGTCACCTGGGAAGAGAAGAGGTGGGGCTGGAACCCTGGAGATTTAAGCCAAGGCTGGATTATACAGAGATTAGCAAGGAGAGCAAGGAGAGGAAGGAGAGCAATGGGAACAAGAGCAGGAACAGCAGGAGAGGAGAGTGCTGGAAAGACCCCGAGAGAGGTACAGAGCACGAGAGAGGAGAAGCTGCTACAAGCCAAGGCACAGGTACAAGCCTTAGAAACCCGTACCATACGGAGCAGTGCAGAGTTGGAGAAGACACTCTCAGCTCTAATGAGAGGCTGTCAGCTAAGCCCAGTGAGCTAGAAGGAGAGATAGAACCAATGCAACTAGGAGAGCCTGATGCAGCTTTGAATGAGGAAGATATATTCATGGACTGCTCTTTGTGCCAAGCCTTAGCTACAGAGGGGTTGAAGGAAAGCCAAACTTAAGAGAAAACTCTCCAGAGCAAGGTAACCTTGAAAAGCAAGGAAGATGTTTTGTGAATTCCCTGTGTTAAAGAGGGGAAACTTTTGCTGAGAAGTGAGAACAAGCTGAAGCTGTATAATTGTGCTTGTTAAACACCTGCTATCCTGTGCTGAGAGAAGGCAAGAAGCCAAGCTAACGGTGAGAGGAATAAAGATTTTGTTTTGCTTTTGAATGTTCCTGAGAAAACCTGAGTAGAGCTTTATTTGCTTATTGGAAGTTTGTTCCTGTTGGAAGTTTTGCTTTGCTTATAAAGAGGAGTACAGCCTGGAAATGTTTGGAACTGAAAAGAAAGAAAACTGCCATTGAAGAAAGCTGTTTGTGTTTATGCTTTAACCAGCAAGGCTAGAGAAAGCTGGTAGCCTTGCTGTTAAAGGGGTTTTTGCTTTTGAGCTGAAGAATACTGTAAGCTGACATTTTGTTTTGACTTTTGCTGATGTCCTGTTATGTTTTGAAAGAAACCTGGAGAAATAATCCTGAAAGAGGTAATTTATGAACCTTGCATTTGAGTTTAATAAATTTCTGTCATTGCCTTACCAAAAGAGCCAAACTACAAGTTTTTTTTCTACCTGAAGTCATATGTGTAGCAGTTAAACTACATTTCCCAAGAAGCATTGCGGGGGAACCAGTCAGAGAAGGCTGAAAAGGGAAGTTTCTATTATAACCACGACCCTCCATGCTGAATGCAAGGAGCAAGGGCGTGACGCATATTATTTCAAAATGAGTGGATTGATCTTAGGAGAGAAACAGAACTAGGTTATTAAGTCAGCACTAACTGTGCAATCGTAGGTGTTTCTGGCTGTGAGAACTGCAGACAGTTTTGAATGCTGAGACTCAGTGCTGACATGCGCTGTGGTTTGAACCGCGCTAATGCGTTGATTGACTGATCTTGCTGCAGTATTTCCCACTCTCTCAGCTGATTGTCGGCTTATACAAAGTACATATGAAATCCTACTCATTACAGACAAATACACACCAACCACACCAAGGCCACGCAAAGGAGCATGCAAAGGGGCTCCGTAGTCATGCTCCTTCATTGGCACGACACATTAGGCGTGTGCACCACCGGTGCCATGCACCTCTGGCATACACGCCAGCTCTCTAGTCCCCTCCGCCCCAAGGACATTACTGGAGGGGAGGAGCTGGCAGACAGAGCCCATGACCCTTTTCATGTAGATAACTGATCATTTAGTTCTTTTCTCTGTTTCCTGGCTTTTAATCAGGTTAATTTTTCCCATGACTCTTTAATTTTCTAAGGAGTCTTTGAGACTGCCAAATGACTTCTGAAAATCCAAATATACTACATTAATTGGCTCACTTATATCCATTTGTTTGATTGTACTTCCAAAAATACCTCATAAATTGATAAGGCAAGACTTGCCTTTGCTCAACCCATAACAGAACATTTCTATTAAGCCATGTCTTTCTATATGGTTAGCAATATTGTTTTTCATTACAGCTCTAACCATTTTCCTGCCTTCGATGTCAAGCTCACCAGTCTATAGTTTCCTGGATTAATCCTAGAGCCCTTTTTAAAATCTGCCACTACACTGCCCACCTTCCAGTCCTCAGACATCATGGGTTACTGATGACTAGTAACAGCTTAGCAATTTCAGAACTCTGGGGTGAATACTATCCTGTCCCAGTGATTTATTGCTCTTAGTTTGTCAATTTGATCTGCTATATCTTCTAGACTTACAGTGATGTGCTTTAGTTGCTCTGAGTTGTCATGTCCCAAACATCCTCCTCTTTACAGAATGAGGCAAAGAAATCATTTAATAGTTCTTCTTCAATCTCCTTTTCCTCCCCTGAGCACTTCTTTTATCCACAATGTCTTTTTGCCTCAGATAAACTTAGAACATAAGTTATGCCATACTGGTTCAGAATAAAGGCCCATTAAGCCCAATATTCTGTTTCCAACAGTGGCTAATCCAGGTCACAAGTACTTGTCGGGTTCCCAAAAGGTAGACAGATTTCATGCTGCCTATCCCAGGGTAAGCAGTGGATTTCCCCAGACCTCTTTAATAATGGTTTGTTGACTTTTCCTCCAGAAACATGTCTAAACTTCATATAAACCCAGCTACACTAACAGCTTTTATTTATTTATTTATTTTATTTATTTAACAAGATTTTTATACCGCCTTTTCCTTCAATCAAAGCGGTTACAAAGACATACAAAGGTTATACAAAGGCAAGGGAAACATGCACTGCTTAATCAATATATCAAAGCAGTAAGGTGGGATACATAACATAGGGAAACCATTACACACAATCACACTACATAGAGTTTACTATATCCTCTGGAAACTATTACCAGAGTTTGATTACACATTGAATGGAAACATATTTTCTTATATGTGTTACACTGTAGCTTAATTGTGTCCCCTAGTCTTTCTATTTTTTGAAGGCATAGACAACCAATCTACATTTACCCATTCAACTCCACTCTTTATTTTATATATTTCTATCGTATCTCCCCTCAGTCATCTTTTTTTCAAAGCTGAAGAGCTGTAACCTTTTGAGACATTCCTCATATGGGTATCCTTCCATCCCTTTTATTTTGGTCACTCTTCTCTGTATCTTTTATAATTCCACTATATCCTTTTTTAGATTTGGCTACCAGAATTACACACAATATTCAAGATGCAGTCACACCATGGGTTGATATAATGGCATAATAATATCCTTGGTGTTGTTCCCCATTCCTTTCTTTATAATTCCAGGCATTCTAATTGCTTTCTTGGCCGCTGCTGCACACTGAGCAGAGGTTTTCAGGATATTATCCATGATGATGCCTAGATCCTTTCCCTGGATGGCAATTTCTAGTTTAGAACCTTGCATCGCGTAAGAGTAAATTAGACTTACCTGCTAATTGTTGTTCCTTGCGGAACTCTAGTCCAGTCCCGGAACCATAGAGTTGTGAACCTCCACCAGCAGCTTTGGAGACTGAACATCTTCATCTCTTTGATCATCCAGCTATATGCAGCCCCAAGGACCGCCCACACATCAGTACCTATTGACAAAGCATACTAAGCAGAGCAACAAATAAGTAGATATAACCATACAGTGGAAAAAAGTATCCTGACCCTAAAGATCCCACTACTAGCGAAAATGTCTTTTTTTTTTTTTTTTGTATTTCTTATGAACAATCTCCCGCCTACGGGAAGGCGGACCAGAACAGCCGTGGCGACCCCTGCGCAAAACACAAGCAACAAGAGGCGCCACCGCTCACCCTCCAAATTGGCCCCAAAAGGGAACTAAAGCGTGCTGCAAGCAGAGGAGCTCTGACCGAAAGCATAGAGAACAGAAACCCTGGCAGACTCCTATAATGACTGTATCTTCTTGGCTGGCAGCGAGAACCGAGAGACAGGGAGGGATCCGGGACTGGACTAGAGTTCCACAAGGAACAACAATTAGCAGGTAAGTCTAATTTACTCTTCCTTAGTGTCTCTCTAGTCCAGTCCCGGAACCATAGAGGATGTAACAGAGCAGTATATCTCAACGGGAGGGCCTCGCTAGTCCAGCCTGAAGCACCCGAGAGCCAAACCGCGCATCCGACGCCGCCTGCACATCCAGACGATAGTGCTTAGCAAAGGTGTGCAAGGATGACCACATCGCCGCCCGACAAATATCCACCGCCGGCACCAAGCTAACTTCTGCCCAAGACGCCGCCTGTGCCCTAGTCGAGTGAGCCCGAAGCCCGGCAGGAACCACCTTGCCGTGTAAAAGGTATGCCGACGAAATCGCCTCTTTCAACCAGCGGGAAATGGAAGACTTAGACGCCGCTTCCCCCTTGCGCAGACCGCCAAAGGTGACAAATAAGCGATCGGACTTACGGAAGGACGCCGTTTCCCGCAAATACCGGCGAAGCGCTCGACGGACATCCAATGCGTGCAAGGAGTTATCCGCGTGCTTGCCGCGTTCCTTGGCAAACACCGGGAGAGACACCACTTGATTCATGTGAAACGCCGAAACTACCTTAGGCAAAAACGCAGGAACCGGTCGCAATACCACCTTGTCGGCCGAGAAAGACAGATAGGGTTCCCTACACGAAAGAGCCTGCAACTCCAAAATCCTGCGAGCTGACGAGATCGCCACCAGAAACACCGTCTTCAACGTCAAGTCCTTCAACGAAGCTTGCACCAAGGGTTCAAACGGCGAAGCCACCAGAGACCTCAACACCAAATTCAAGTCCCACGAGGTAACTAAAGCCCTGCACGGAGGACGCATAAGCAACACCGCTCGCAAGAAGCGCTTCACATCAGCATGGGACCCCAATCGCTGGCCCTGAACCTTGCCTCGAAAACACGCAAGAGCTACAAGTGGTACCTTCAAGGAACTGGCCGCCAGGCCCTTGTCCACCCCTGCTTGCAAGAAGGAGAGGATCTGAGGAACGGAGGTCCGCAAAGGCCGCAATTCGCGATCCACACACCAGCTCTCAAAAATACGCCAGACCCGGACATACGCTAGCGACGTGGACCGACGCCGCGCCCGCAACAAGGTAGCAATGACCTCTGGAGAATAACCTTTGGCTCTCATTCGCGCCCTCTCAATAGCCATGCCGTAAGCAAGAATCGAGCCACCTGAGGCATCTGCAGCGGCCCCTGCCGAAGGAGATCCGGTCGAGGAGGAAGCAGCCACGGATCGGCCACACTCAACCGCACCAGATCCGCATACCAAGGCCGATGAGGCCAGTCTGGGGCAATCAGAACCACGGGACCCGGATGACGCTCGATCCGCTGCACCAGGCGACCCACCAGAGCCCACGGAGGAAAGACATAGAGCAGCCCGTACCTTGGCCACCTTTGCGCCAATGCATCGAGGCCTTCCGACATGCGTTCCCGACGCCTGCTGAAGAACCGTTCGACCTGCGCGGACTCGAAGGTCACCATGAGGCCCATTATCGGCAGACCCCAACGACGGACCAGCAACGCAAATACCTTGGGAGGTAGAGACCACTCTCCGGGGTCTACTCTGCGACGACTCAGAAAGTCCGCCTCCACATTGTGAACCCCCGTGACATGCTGGGCCGACAGACATTGAAGATGCCGCTCTGCCCATTCTAGAAGCAGATCCGCCTCCGCTTCCAACGCCGCGCTGCCTGTGCCTCCCTGGTGATTTATGTAGGCTACCGTGGAGGCATTGTCGGACAGCACCCTGACCGCCGCTCCCTGCAGCCAAGGCTGAAACGCAGTCAGAGCCAACCACACGGCTCTCATTTCCAGATGGTTGATGGACCACTGGCTCTCTCCCGCGAGGACCACTGGCCCTGAGCAATCTGACCCTCGCAATGAGCCCCCCAGCCGCTCAAACTGGCATCCGTCATCAGCAGACGCCAGACGGGAGACTCCAAGGGCATACCGTTTGCCAGAGAGCACCGACGCAACCACCAGCGAAGGCTGCGCCGAACCCCCAAGGGGCAAACTAACTGACGAGCTAGCGAGTCAGACTGATGACACCATCGACGCAGCAGCGCTCGCTGCAGGGGCCGCATGTGCGCCCTTGCCCACAGAACTACCTCGATGGTCGCCGCCATCGTGCCGAGAAGCTGAAGGTATTTCCAAGCCGAGGATGACCGTCTCGCTAGAAACTGCTCCACCAGCCGCCTCAGGACCCGCGCTCTGTGCACTGGGAGAAAAACCTTCCCGTTGCCGGTCTCGAAACGCGCCCCCAAATACTCAAAGGTCTGCGAGGGAAGAAGGCTGCTCTTCGCCCGATTGACCACCCAGCCTAACGACTGCAAAATATGTACGACCCGCGCCGTCGCACGGAGACTCTCCTCCCTCGACTTCGCCCGGATCAACCAGTCGTCGAGATAGGTATGCACGAGGACACCCTCCTTCCGCAGGAACGCTGCTACCACCACCATGATCTTCGTGAAGACCCGTGGCGCCGTCGCTAGGCCGAAGGGCATGGCTTGAAACTGAAAATGGCCCATCGGCAGTGCAAACCGCAGAAATCTTTGATGTTCCCGACCAATGGGAATGTGCAAATAGGCCTCCGTAAGGTCTAGGGACGTTAGGAATTCCCCCTCGCGGACCACCGCTATGACCGAGCGCAGCGTTTCCATGCGAAAATGCGACACCCGGAGGCACCGATTCACTCTCTTTAAATCCAGGATTGGTCGAAAGGTGCCCTCCTTTTTCGGCACCACGAAGTAGATGGAGTATCGACCGGACCCTAACTGCCCCTCCGGCACGGGGGCAACTGCCCGGAGCCGAAGCAGCCGGGAAAGTGTATCTGATACGGCTCTTCATTTCCAGGGAGCGCTGCACGGGGACATAACGAAGGAATCTAGCACCGGTCGATGCAGCTCGAGCGCATATCCCTCTCGTATCACTTTTAACACCCACTGATCGGATGTGATAGCGGCCCAGGCAGGGTAGAAATCCCGTAGTCTGCCCCCTACGGGGATCACCGCCACCGGAGCCGGCCTCGCTTCATTGTGACTTTTTGATGACCTGTGCCTGGAAGGAGCCAAAACCTCTACCTGCCCCCCGAAATCCGCGGAAACTCTGTCCGCGCCCTGGGTATCTGGAACGCTGGGACTGACCAAAGCGGGAGGCACGAAATCTCCGAAAGGACTGCTGAGACCCCCGGAAGGTGAAGGTCGGCTTCCCCTGCTTGGGCTTATCCTCCGGAAGCCGACCCCCCTTAGAATCCCCGAGATCTTTTACCAACCTATCCAAGTCCTCTCCAAATAACTGCCTGCCCTTAAACGGCAGCTTACTAAGGCGAGCTTTAGAAGAACCATCAGCCGCCCAATTGCGTAACCAAAAAGAACGACGCGCCACTACCACCGACGCCATGCCGATAGCCAACCCCCTAATGAGGTCATAGTGGATATCCGCCAAATAAGCGGTACCAGACTCCAATCTGGACACCGTGGCCTCCTGTTCCGCCGACTGGGGCCCCTGCAACTGCTGAGACCTGCGGAAGCAGCCGCGCGCCACCCAGGCCCCGGCCACCGCTGCCTGCATTGACAGGGCAGAAACATCAAACGCCTGTCTCAACAAGCTCTCGACCTTTCTATCCTGCGCATCCTTCAACGCCGCAGCACCTTCCACTGGGATAGTAGTCCGTTTAGTAACCGTGGAAACTGCCGCGTCCACCTTCGGCGAACGAAAAAGCTCTCTATCAGCCTCCAATAGAGGATACAACTTAGGCAACAGTCTAGCCCCGCGCAAGGCGGATTCTGGACTGTTCCACTCCTCCTGGATCATAGCCTTAAAAACCCTATGGAGCGGAAAGACTCTGTGGGAAGTGCGCACCGCCTGCATCAAGGGATCCTCCAACTGGTCCTCCGTAGCGGAATCTTCCACAGGTATGTTCAATACTTTGAGGGTTTCGGCCATCAGTGCCGGAAGTTCCTCTTTATGAAATACACGCACTATTCTACTACTCTGCTCGTCGTCAAACAACTCGCCGTCTTCTAAATCTTCCGCAGACTCTAGCCCGAGAGCCTCCACCAGCCCCTCGTGGAACTCATCCCCAGGAGGCGCAGAATCCGCAACACTCAGGGGCCGGCTCTTCTTTTGTGGGCCGGTGTCTCCCTCTACTGAAAGTGGGCGCTTTAGCCCACAGCGGGGCGGGACCGAACCTCCACCCGCCGGCTGCAAGAGAGCCAGAGCCTCCTACATGAGAGAGAAAAAGGCAGGTGTAATTCCCAGGGATCCCTCCAGGACGCCCCCCGCCAACAGGCGCTCTGGCACCTCAGAAATCCCCGGATCAAGGACCGTCTCTGCCTGCCTTGATGTCCCTTCTGTAGAGACAGGAGGGAGATCCGCACTGGAGCCCTCCAGCGGATCCTCCATGACAGCACCCACAGCAGAACAAGTGGCACAGACTCTGGCTTCCAAATTACTACTTCTACAAATGCCACAAACCAGACACCGAGGACTAGGAGGCATGCCTATGCACACAGCCCTCTACCAGCAAAGCAGAGACACCTTGCTGAAGCAAACAGAGCAGAATAAAAAAAAAAATTGCGATTTTAAAAGTGCTCAAAAACGCTCCAAATCGCAGGATTAGATAGAGCTGGGGTCAATTAGCTGATATCTGACCAAAAAATTCAAAAACGAAGCTCCTATCCCTAAAAAAAAACACGAAGAAAAAATGATGTTGAAAATCCAAAATGGCCGCCGGACCCGATCCCGCCAAAAAAAGGACTATAAAAAGTACCCAAAAGGTCTAAACAAACTCCCCAGAGCTGATTCCAGGCTACCCCAAGGCCTCTATCACTGCCTTTAGAAATAAAAAGCCCCAAACTCTACTCATCCACACACAGGAGAGGAGGGGGGGGTGTCAAAATTCTGTGAGTGCTGTCCAGCGTGCCTGCAACAAGCTCTGAGTAGCAGTTATCAGAGTCAATATCAGAGTTAATAACCGCTCAGGGCAGCTCGGGGAACCCCTAAATCAGTTAGGGGACCCTCAGAGCCTACTGCTGTATTTAATTGCTGCAGTTAATTGCCTTCAACCTTCTCCTCACCCACCAAGGGGGTTTGGTAGAAAGGAGACCTGTGTCCTTTGCAGCTCCCCTGCTTGTTTGACCTATGGGGAGACTGACAGAGAGAGAAAGAGAGAAAAAAACAGATCAGATAAAGGCAGAAGGGACACAGCCAAAGAATTCCTCCACAGCAGCAGCCCAGCACCTAAACCTAGAAAATAATAAAACACTAAAGCTCTGCTTATTTGTTCCTAAGGAGCCCAGTTCTGGGCTCTGACTTCCAAGCTGCTTGGAGACTGAGATACTGATGTGTGGGCGGTCCTTGGGGCTGCATATAGCTGGATGATCAAAGAGATGAAGATATTCAGTCTCCAAAGCTGCTGGTGGAGGTTCACAACTCTATGGTTCCGGGACTGGACTAGAGAGACGCTAAGGAACAATAATTTGGGTTGTTCTTCCCTAATTGCATAACTTTGCACATGTCCACATTAAATTTCATCTGCCATTTCGACACCCAGCCTCCCAATTTCTCAAGGTCCTCTTGCAATTCTTCATAATCCCCTTGAGAATGGAGAAATTTGAATAACTTTGTGCCATCTGTGAATTTTATCATCTCACTCATTGTTCCATTTCTAGGTCATTTATGAATATGTTAAAAAGTAGAAGACCCAGCACAGATCCCTGGGGTACTCTATCACCTTTTTCCATTGAGAATACTGGCCATTTAGGCCTACTCTCTCTACCTTTTAGCAAGTTCCCAATCCACAATAGTACACTACCTCCTATCCCATAACTTTTTAATTTCTTCAAGAGTTTCTCATGGGGGACCTTCTGAAAGGCTTTCAGAAAATCCAGCTACACTGTTATCAGCTTGCTCATTTTTAACTACCTGTTTATTCACATCTTCAAAAAAATGTAACAGATTAGTGAGACAAAGCTTTCCTGGGCTAAAAGCATGCTGGCTTTTTTCCATTAAACCATGACTATCTTTATGTTCAGTAATTCTACTATTTATAATGGTTTGTACTGTTTTGCCCAGCACTGATGTCGGGCTCACTGGTCTGTAGTTTCCTGGATCATCCCTAGAACCCTTGTTGAAAATTGGCATTACATTGGCCTTTCTCCAATCTTCAGGTACTATAGACGATTTTAATGATAGTTTACAGATTTCTAATAGTAGGTCCACAATTTCATTTTTGAGTTCTTTCAGCACTATCTGGGCCAGGTCATTTGCTATCCATTAGTTTATCAAATTGCTGTATTGCATTACTACTACTACTACTGCTGCTGCTGCTGCTGCTACTACTACTACTACTGCTGCTGCTGCTGCTGCTGCTGCTACTACTACTGCTGATACTACTACTACTACTACTACTGCTGCTGCTGCTACTACTACTGCTGCTGCTACTACTACTGCTGCTGCTGCTGCTGCTGCTACTGCTGCTACTACTACTACTACTACTACTACTGCTGCTACTACTGCTGCTGCTGCTGCTGCTACTACTACTTATCATTTGTATAGCACTACAAGGCGTATGCAGCGCTGTACAGAAACATGCAAGAGACAGTCTCTGCTCATAAGAGCTTACAATGTAGTCAAGACAGACAACACAACAACTGGGGACTAGGATATATCTCGGGGAATGGTAAGTAAACACATAGGAGGTAAACAGGATACTAAGGGGATCAGTATCCAAAAGCAGTCTCAAAGAAGTAACGTTTAGCCTAGATTTGAACAGGGCCACAGATGGAGCCTGGTGTATCAACTCAGGTACTACTACTACTTTTAATCATATGTATAGCATTACACGGCGTATGCAGTACTCTACATAAAGATGTAAGACACAGTCCCTGCTCATCAAAGCTTATAATTTAATCAAGATGAAAAACATCGCAAAACTAGAGACTAGAGTATGGTAAGATACACATAAGTAGTGAATGAAAGAGTGACAGGCATCAGGATCCAAAAGCAGCCTCAAAGAAGTGGTTTTTTAGTCTGGATTTGTATAGGGCCAGAGAAGGAGCCCAACGCATCAACTCAGGTAGTTTGTTCCAGGCATAAGGAGCAACAAGGAAGAAAGATAGAAGTATGGAGTTGGCAGTGGAAGAGTAGGGCACAAATAGAAGAGATCTGCCAGAAAAGCGGAGTTCCCGAGGAGAGGTGTAGAGAGAGATAAGAGAGGAAAGGTAGTGAGGAACAGCAGAATGAAGGCACTTGTAGGTCAGTAGTAGAAGTTTGAATGGGATGCAGCAACACATAGGGAGCCAATGAAGTGACTTATGAAGAGAGGTGACATGAGCATAGTGACACTGGCGGAAGATTAGCTGTGCAGCTGAATTTGGACCAGATTGAAGAGGGGAGAGAGGATTCCGAGGAAGAACAGCAAGGAAGAGGTTGCAATAATCTAGACGGGAGGTTCTGGAGCAGTCAGGAGGGAGATTTCCCAAGTCCCTGCAGCTGTGAGGGCAGCTGGGACCTTTAAGCAGCGTAGTAGGTTGTGTAGCTGTGGGTACGAGTCAGAGCAAATTGCTATTCTGATTGTTACTATGTTATTGCAAAATGTATGGAGCCAACTGCCATGGGCGTGGCAAAAACACCCAAATTTAAATTCCTTAAGTTATCTAATTTCCTTGAGTCTTCCTCTAAAGAGATATCGGGTAGGGCAACCATAGTGGCAACTTCTGTTAATGAGATGGATAAAATATATATTTTGGAACTGTGTTTCAAGAAGAAACAGGATCCCTTCTGGCCATAGTAACATAGTAAATGACGGCAGATAAAGTTACCAGAATGGTTCATCTAGTCTGCCCAGCCAGGCAGCAAGAGCAGGTGCACCTGCCGCTCCATGCAGGTCACCCCACCCATGCCTTTGTTTAGGGGTGGACCCACTGCTCCGTGTAGGACACCCCTATTTACTGAGATATAAGAGATAGTTATGTTTGTTTTGATTTTATCCTGTTGCTTTAAGGGGATCCATTGTTTCTGTCCCATGCCATTTTGAATTCTGTCACTGTATTTGCCCCCACCACTTCCATTGGGAGGGCATTCCAAGCATCCACCACCCTTTCAGTGAAAAAGTATTTCCTGACATTACCTTTCAGTTTACCCCTTGTAGCTTCATGTTACGCCCTCTAGTTTTACAGCTTCCCTGTCTTTGCAAGAGGCCAGAGGTTAATGATTTTTCCTGATGTATCTCGTTTAACACAAATGTGACAGAGATCCTTTTAGCTTTTGAAACCTAAAGCTTTGCCATAGGGGCCACCTTTTTCCTTCAATTTCAGTGTAAATGCCTGGTAGTGTTCCAAGGGAATTGGTTAATTTTTTATGATTATTTGCAATTAGAGGATTTCCTTAGGGATAAAGTGACTGTTAAAGAGTAGGCAACACAGGTGGGTGTGACTGAGATTACTGCGGGCGGGGGGGGGGGGGTCTTGTTTGTTAGATCTCATTTCTGGTGTTCATTGTACTTTTAAAATTGTTTTTGTGTTAGGGGATGGAAGTATAACACAATAGTAGAATATCTTATGACCAGTCCAGGCTAGGTGTTTCTGTTTATGCCTCTCCCTTGACATGGGCTATCATCTATTCTTTGTGTTTGCATGTTTTGCTTTATGTTTCTTTTATTGCCTTTTTTGTTACTTAATATAATACAATTGAAACTGCAATAAAAGCAAAGAAAGGTAGTAAGAAGCAGCGAAATGAAAGCACTTCCAGGTCAGCAGTGGAAATTTGAATGGGATGCAGTAATGGATAGGGAGCCAATGAAGTGACTTGAGAAGAGGTGACATGGGCACAGCCACACTGGCAGAAGATTAGTTGTGCAGCTGAGTTTTATTTATTTATTTATTTAACATCTTTTTAATACCATATTTCTACCAGTCAAGATGGTTTACATATAACTCAGTGCATCAAACAATGAAATTTGAATAATAGAGTGCGCGTTACAGTAAACATGTAGTTTAACATATTTTTAACATCTTTTCACATATAGTCAACAACAGGCAGTTTAACTTATAACTATTTACATGGAAGCACATTCAAATATGTGCTCCCAGGCCCCTGCGCGTCCGATTGGAATCAGGATGCACAGAGGTAGGCCCATTTCCGATCCCATGGGGGCTAGACGTGCCCCACAGGATAATAATTGGGTATAGGGTCTGTACATGCAGGCCGGGACCTGATTCCAATTGGCCCTCATGTATAGACCCATGCCCGGCTAACTCAGTCAGGCTCCTGAATGGAGGCGCGGTGCTATGGTGTCCTGTTGCCATGGCACCGCGGCTCCATTCAGTAGCCACAATCCCCACCCACTGACCACACTTTCCTTTCTCCGGAGCCTGATCCCCAATCTGGCCTTCCATGGCCAGGGTTGGGCTGCGGGGAACCTCCTTCACCCTCTCACCTCACTGGCGCTGCCTGGGCCTGCCATCCCCTGACATTCAGAATGTGCCCCATCCAGTCTACTGACCCCAGACGTACAGGGCCGACTTCAGAAGCAGCCATGTACATCCAGGGTCACAGACTGCCAATGCCCCACCCTCGCTCCGCCTCTGGAACACCCCCTCCCTGTATGGGGAGGGTTCTGCCAGGGACGGAAGGGATGAATAGTGGGGACAGACGTTATAGAACAGACCCCATTGTGTTATATGGTTGCAGATGATGCTCAGGGAATTGTTCCTTGATCTGTATCTGCTCCATAGTGTTCTATGAACAGATTGAAGTGGGGAGAGAGATGATTCAGAGGCAGACCAGTGAAGAGGAGGCTGCAATAGTCTAGATGGGAGGTGACTAGAAAATGTGTTCAGAAAAGATAGTTACTCACCTGTAGCAGGTGTTCTCTGTTGACATCAGGAATAAGTCCTCACATATGGGTGATGTCAACGGAGCCTGTGCAGGAACACTCCCCAGCTACTAGTTGAAACTTTTAGGTCCTTCCTCTGTGAATGCGTACCATTTTCCTACTTGCCACCGTGGCACCATCTTAGATTAGTCTGATACTATAGCTATAGTAGAACACAACTCCCAGGAGAGGTGGGGTGGTGTGAGCACTTATTCCTGCTTTCCACGGAGAATATCTGGTACAGATGAGTAACTACCTTTTCTCCGTGGACAAGCTGGAATGAAGTCTTCGCACAGAGCCTTGGACAGCCATGGACCATGTGTGTGCTGCTAGTATAGGAAGCTGCTCTTCTCCTCAGATGACTGCATAGCCCTCATCCTCGGCAGCTCCAGACAGGCCTCACAGCCACCGGTAAGCTCCGCCTCCTTCAGAGGCATCATTACCCCTATAAAATCTCTCACATTTCCCAGGTGGGCCCTCGCCTAAGGGCCTAGCCAAAGGGCCCTTGGGCAGGACCCTTAGGCATAAACTGCAGAGGGAATAGCATCATACTCTAACACAGCTACATCAGCTGCATCTACACAATGAACAAAGCAAAGGGGGCCAAGGGGAAGAGGGTCAAGAGGAACTGCTGTGCTTTCCTTTGGAGTGGGATTATAATTCCCTCCCCAAGTCTTGCTGGGTACCTTCATGTGGTGACCCCGTTGTATAAAATCTATTCTGAATCCCAGCAAAGCAACACTACAATTAAAGTATGGTAGGAACAAAAAAGAAAAATACATACTGGCTGCATGTCGTCCAGGATAAAAAGGTGCCTGCCCGTAGCTTATACACTAAGGTGGTTGCGATAGTGCAGACACTGTAGATGTAGATAACATCCCTGCCACAGATAAAGGTTGTAGTGAGCATGTTCACGGACCCACTGTGGCAGGAGATAAACCACGGAAATTAATGAAAATGTTAAGAGGATTAACTATGGTTAAGTGGACTTCTGCAGATAAAGAGGAGATAAAGTACTGCTACTTTTATGCTACAAACCCTCTATCTAAATCAAGAAGGTATGCAAGGAGAATCCGCCAAAGACTGGAAGAAAGAGGATAATTGCAACAAGAAAAACTGCAAAAAGCAACAGATGCAAATTTAAGATCGTTAATTTCACAGATCAAAGCAAAGAAGTATGTGATGAAACATCTTGAAGCAACTAAGGGCGTCCGTGGAAAGAGAAATACAGGGAGGAGGCGGCGACCTGGGTGAGAGTAGCAGAAGAAAGGAATACACAGAAACAGAAAGAGCAGTTGAGGGGGAGGAGACCTGGGTGAGAGTAGCAGAAGAAAGGAACACACAGAAACAGAAAGAGCAGTTGAGGGGGAGGAGACCTGGGTGAGAGTACCAGAAGAAAGGAACACACAGAAACAGAAAGAGCAGTTGAGGGGGAGGAGACCTGGGTGAGAGTAGCAGAAGAAAGGAACACACAGAAACAGAAAGAGCAGTTGAGGGGGAGATGGAACTTGGACATCTGGAACTGCAGGAGAGTGAGGTAACTACAGGACAGGTCAACAAATCCACTGAAGAGGAGGAAGAAAGGGAGGAGAAAGATCCAGAGGTGGAGGAATTCAAGATCAAACTCCTAATCCATATAGAAAAAGATGAATATGCTGGATTTCAGGCAAGGGAAAGATTACCAAAGTTAAATTTAACACCTAAGGTTAAAAGTATGATTATAAAGATGAACAAGGCTATTTCCAATATAAAGGGACCATTTATTGACATCACTAAAATAAATCAAATACAGTATTGTGCAGCTAAAATTATTACTAAAAGAATAATACCAGCTAAAATGCAGGGCCAGAAGAAAAAGAAAACAATAACAGTTCCTCCTTAGAAAAAGCAAAAGGGAAAAATACAATCATTGCGCATGGAGGTATCCCTAATAGACGGGTATCTAAATGGATTAAGATCATCAAAGATATTAAGGAAGATCCAAGACATTAAGCTGAAGCATGCTGCATTAACAGAAAACTTTAAATCTGTTAGTTCCAAAAATAAATTGAAAATAGCAGCATAAGCGCAAAAAACTGTGAAGACATGAAAACCCCCCCGAAAAGAAAGATATCAAAATAAGCTATTTAGAGAGAATCAAAAACAATTTTACAGCAAATTGGGAAAGAACGTTAAGATACTAAAAGCCACACCAACCAAACCTGAAACGGAAAGCTTCTGGAGAAAACTATACGAGGACCCTATAAAGCACAATAAAGAAGCAGACTGGTTACCCTGCATACAGGAGCATTTAGAGAAAGCAAACATCACACCTATGGAATGGTCTGTAGTAACAACAAAAGAGCTGGCAAGCAGGTTAGGTCAGCCCCAAACAGGAAGAGCCCTGGCCCAGATGGAGTAAACCAACTTTTGGCTCAAACAGTTAATATCACTCCATCCAGACCTGGTGAATTGCAAAAATCAATTGTTTATGCAGCCAGACTTAACACCATAATGGCTTACTACAGGAAGAACATTTCTCCTTCCAAAAGGAAACCCAAGTAACACTCCCAACAATTATAGACCAATAACTTGTCTACCTACAATCTATAAGCTGCTCACTGCAATAGATGCAGACAGAATATATGACCATATCGAGGCCAATAACATCATGGCAATAGAGCAAAAGGGCAATAAGAGAGGGGCATATGGCACCAAAGACCAGTTAATGTTGAATAAGACCATCATGGCCAACACTAAAAACCCCCAGAAATCTCAGTATAGCATGGACTGAATTATAAGATAGCTTTTGAAAGCGTCCCACACTTATGGATAATAAATTGCCTTGAAATGTTGAAAATAAATCCTGGTTTAATAAAGTACCTTAAGCTCACTATGACAATGTAGCAAACCACACTCTTTTTGAAATATGAAGATGGTCAGTATATTATTCCTAACATCAAGATCCAGTGAGGAATATTTCAGGGGGATTCCCTGTCACCCTTTCTATTTTGTGTGGCGCTTAATCCAATGAGTACTCTCATCAACTCTTTGGGATATGGATTTAGCAGGTAACAACCCAGAAACAACATCTCATTTATTATTTGTAGACGATCTGAAGCTCTATAGTTCCAGCAATCAACAATTAGCACAGCAACTCCGTATGGTGAAACGTTTTTCTCATGAAATCAGGATGACCTCTGGCCTTGACAAATGTGCTAAGGCAACTTTTTTAGATGGAAATTAAGCAAAACAGAACACATCTCCCTGGCTGAAGGCTGTGACATCAAGGACCTTGAACAGGAAGGCATATATAAGTATCTTGGGGGTAGAAGAAGGAAAGCCACTCAAGCAGAAATTACTGAGAGAAAAGATAAGCAAAGAATACTATAGGAGATTAAAATCATTATTGAAAAGTGTTTTAACATTATGGAATAAGATACAAGCCATCAATCAGCTGGAAATTCCTGTACTTTCATACAGCTTTGCGGCTGTGGACTGGTCTTTTAAAGATCTTGAAAAACTGGAAGTGCAAAAACGAAAACTCCTCCATGCCCATGAAGTGATTTATAAGAACCAATGTATGCCAAGACTGTACATCCCAAGAGCTGAAGGAGGGCTAGAACTCATAGAGATTGATTATGCATACACAGCTACTATCATAGGCCTTCAGGCCTACTTAACTGCATCCTTAGATCTAAATATGCAAAAAGTGCTGAAAAGTGCTGTCTCCATCATCAAACTTGGATAAGCGTTCTGTCGACCAGAAGGAATGAGTGAAAATCCACAAGCATGCACAGGGAAAGCAATAACAGAATTTGCAAAACAAGAAAAAAACCTCTTCAAGGAATTAGATCAACAAACAAGGAAAGACAAGTGGCAGATGCACAAATGCAGTGGGAAATACAGAGTGTTACTCCAGGAACCCTTTGTCAATCAAGAATGGACACATGAATGGTTAAGGAGGGGTGAACTGAAACCGAAGGATGAGAGGTTGATAGTTGCAGCCAGGGCCGGCCCATCCATTGTGTGAGAAAGTTGTTCACAGAGAGCCCCGCGCTTCAGGGAGCCCCGCGCCAACAACATCCCGCACTGAATGGCAGGCAAGTCGGCTTTAGAGGGAGCCGGAGAGGCCCCGGCTCACCTCTAACAGCTGCTGAAGTGAAGCACGTCTTTTTCCTTCACTTCGGCAGCTGTACTGAAGTTTAGAATGCTGCCGCGCTGAGCGCCGGGAAACAAGAAGTCCCTTTTGACCTCAGCGCAGCAACGTTCTAAACTTCAGTACAGCTGCCGAAGTGAAGGAAAGAAACATGCTTCACTTCGGTAGCTGTTAGAGGTGAGCCAGGGCCTCTCCATCTCCCTCTAAAGCATTTTAGATAGCCGCAGGCCTCTTTGGGAGGGGGAGGCTTGGACTGGAAATGGGCGGAGTGGAGGGGGGCTTGAACTGGAAATAGCTGATGGAGAGGGACTTGGAATGGAAATGGGCTTTGGGGGGGAGCTAGGACTGGAAATGGGCTAAGGAGGGGGGGGGGGGCTTGAACTGAAATAGTGAAATTGGAGAGGGGGAAAAATATTTTGTGTGGGAGGGAAGAAAAATCTACGATTGGCCGTGTATTGGGAGGGGGGCTAGGACTGGAAATGGGATGACTGGGGGGGGGGGCTAGGACTGGAAATGGGCTGATGGAGAGGCTAGGATTGGAAATGGGCTGATGGGGGGCTGGGATTGGAAATGAGCTGATGGAGGGGCTAGGATAAGAAAGGAAATGGGCTGTTGGGGGGCTAGGATTAGAAATGGGCTGTGGGTGGGGCTTGGCTTGAAATGGACTCATGGAGGGGCTAGGACTGGAAATAGGCTCATAGGGGGGCTTGGATTGGAAATGGGCTGAGTGGGGGGGGAGCTAGGACTGGAAATGGGCTGAGTGGGGGCTTGGACTGGAAATTGACTGATTGGAGGGGAGCTAGGACTTGAAATGGGCTGATGGTGGGGCTAGGAAAGGATTGGAAATGGGCTGATGGGAGGCTGGGATTGGAAATGAGTTGATGGAGGACTAGGATAGGACTGTAAGTGGATGGGGGATCTAGGACTGGAAATGGGCTGAGGGGGGGGCTAGGGGTGGAAATGGGCTGATGGGGGGGGGGCTTGGCTAGGACGGGAAATGGATGGGGAGCTAGGACTGGAAATGGACTGATGGTGGGGCTAGGATAGGACTGGAAATGGGCTGATGGGGGGCTAGGGTTGGAAATGGGCTGATGGGGGGCTTTGATAGGACTGGAATGGATGGGGGAGCTAGGACTAAAAATGGGCTGATGGAGAGGCTAGGATAGGATTGGAAATGGGCTGATGGGGGGCTAGGATTGGAAATGGGCTAATGTGGGGACTAGAAGGAAGAGGATGCTGGGTGGGGCTGGAAGTAGAAGGGAGCTGATGTTGGGGGAGGATTAGAATGGGATGGGGCTGGGAGAGTGAAATGGAGAGGGGAAAATATTTTGTGTGGGAGGGAAGAAAAATCTACAATTGGCCGGGTATTGGGAGAGTAAGTGGGGACTGAGGATGGAGGGGTAAAATTTGAGTGGATGAAATAGGAATGAGGAAAGAGCAAACGGAGAAAGATTAGTATGTTAAAGCAGATGTAGAGAGAGAATGGAAAAAAACTAGAAGAGAGAAGAAATGACAAATGGACAACAGACAATGGAGAGATAGCAGAAGACAAGAAGCCAGAAGAAAGTGACTGGAGCAACTGCACCTGAAAAATAAAATGCAGAAACAACAAAAGGTAGAAAAATACTTTTTATTTTGAATTTATTAACTGGAATATGTCAGCTCTGGGAAATGTGTGTCTTTAACGTCTGCATTTTGTTTAATACAAGTGGAAATTAATTTATAGTTTTATTTCTGCACTGTTATTGTACATTCCAAGTTTGGCTTTTGGGGTTCCCAGTTTAATTATTGTCTTTCTATTTCTAAATTGTGATCCCTTGTTCTTTGTTTGGTAATGGTCTGTGTTCTGCATGTGTAACCGAGCTGAGGTATTCTGTTCATGTAACATAGTAACATAGTAAATGACGGCAGATAAAGACCAGCATGGTCCATCCAGTCTGCCCAGCAATACGGCAAGAGTAGGTGCACCTGTCGCTCTGTGCAGGCCACCCCTCCCCATGTCTTTGTTTAGGGGTGGACCCACCACTCCATGTAGGACACCCTTATTTGTTGAGAAGTTAGATGGTTCATTTTATTTTGTTTTTATCCTGTTGCTATGAAGGGATCCGCTGTGCTTGTCCCATGCTGTTTTGAATTCTGTCACCGTGTTTGCCCCCACCACATCTATCGGGAGAGCATTCCAAGCATCCACCACCCTTTCAGTGAAAAAATATTTCTTGACATTGCCTTTCAATTTTCCACCTTGCAGCTTCATGTTATGCCCTCTAGTTTTGCAGCTTCCCCGTCTTTGGAAGAGGTTTGTTTGTTCATCGTTCCTCTTTAAGTATTTAAAGGTCTGAATCATATCTCCCCTATCCCTCCTCTCCTCCAAAGTGTACATATTTAGCTCTTCAAGTCTCTTCTCATAAGGTTTCTTACGCAGGCTCCAAATCATTTTGGTCGCCTTCCTCTGAACAGTTTCCAGTCTTTTTACATCTTGGTCTCCAAAACTGAACACAGTGTTCCAAGTGAGGCCTCACCAGTGACCTGTACAGTGGCATAAGTACCTCTTCCTTTCTGCTGGTAATCCCTCTTTGTATGCAGCCCAACATCCTCTTGGCTTTTGCCATCGCCTTGTCGCACTGTTTTGCCACCTTGAGATCATCAGAGCTGGGTTTACAAAAGGTTTGGACAAGTTCCTGGAGGAAAGGTCCATAAACCATTATTAAGAGGGGGACCCAGGATATCAATGCTTGACCCAGTACAAGCATTGCGGAACCTGTGACTTTTGGGGAAACTGCTAGGTACGTGTGACCTAGATTGGCCACTGTTGGAAACAGGATACTGGGCTTGATGGACCTTGGTCTGACCCAGTATGGCATATCTTATGTTATTATGTTAATCACACCAAGGTCTTTCTCCTGAACCATGCACACGAACCTCTCGCCCCTATTGTGTACATTTCCCTTGGATTTATGCTACCTACGTGCATGACACTGCACTTTTTCGCATTAAATTGTAATTGCCAAGCATTAGACCATTCTTCCAGCTTTTGTAGATCTTTCCTCATGTTATCCACTCCCTCAGGGGAGTCCACTCAGTTGCAAATTTTTGTGTCATCTGCAAAAAGACAGACTTTTCCATTCAGTCCTTCAGCAATATCACTCACAAATACATTGAACAGTGCCGGGCCCAGGACCGAACCCTGGGCCACCCTGCTAATCACCTTCCTTTCATCCGAGTGAGCTCCATGTACCATCACCTCTGTCATCTGTCAGTCAATCAATTTCTAATTCAGTTTACCATCTTGGGACCCATCCCCAAGCTACTGAGTTTGTTGACAAGCCTCCTTTGAGGAACAGTATCAAAGGCTTTGCTGAAATCCAGGTAGATGACATCCATCGCATGCCCCTGATCTAGTTCCTTGGTCACCCAGTCAAAGAACTCAATCAGATTTGTTTGGCAAGACCGTCCTTCAGTAAAACCATGTTGCCTCGGATCTTGCAACCTGTTGGTTTTGAGAAAGTTCACTATTCGCTCTTTCAGGAGCGCCTCCATTACTTTTCCCTTCACCGAGGTAAGGCTCACGGGTCTGTAGTTTGACACTTCTTCCCTGTCACCACTTTTGTGTAGAGGTACGACATCAGCCATTCTCCAGTCCTGAGGAATCTCTCCTGTTTCCAAGGATCTGTTGAATACATCCTTTAACGGCCCTGCAAGAACCTCTCTGAGCTCTTTCAGTATCCTGGGATGTATCCTATCCGGTCCCATGGCTTTGTCCACTTTCAGTTTAGCAAGTTGTTCCAACACCTCATCTTCTGTGAATGGTGTGGTATCTACTTCATTCCCATTTTTATATTTGGGAGTCACAGCTGGTCCATCTCCAGGATTTTCTTTAGTAAAAACAGAGCAGAAGTATTTGTTTAGTAATTTCGTTTTTTCTATGTCACTTTCCAAGAGTCCTTTCCCAGCACTTCTGAGTCCTGCAATTCCAACTCTGAACTTCTTCCTTTCCCGAATATACCTGAAGAAAGTTTTGTCACCACCCTTAACATCTTTAGCCATCTTTTCCTCTGCCTTTGATTTTGCTATCCTTATTTCTCTTTTTCACTCTTTGAGTTTGATCCTGTATTCATTTCTGTGTTCTGTTTGCAAGCTTTTGAATTTTGCGAAAGCTGTGTTTTTTGCCTTTATTTGAGCAGCCACTTCTATGGAAAACCAAATAGGTTTCCTTCTCCTCTTGTTTTTATTTACTTTGTTTACATATTTATCTGTTGCTCCTTTTATTGCCACCTTTAGTTTAGCCCATTGCAATTCCACTTCCCTTATCTCCTTCCACCCTGTCATCTCCTCCTTTAGGTACTCGGCCATTTTTTTGAAGTCAGTGTTTTTGAAGTTTAGGACTTTGAGCTTGCTATGTTTGGCCTGTACCTTGGCTTTTATCTCAAACCACACTGTGTGATGATCGCTATTGCTCACAGGGGCACTCACGCAGACTTTCGACATGCTATCACCGTTGGTGAGCACTAAATCCAGCGTTGAGCTTTCCCTGGTTGGTTCCATGACCATTTGTCTAAGTGATGCATCTTGGAGAGCATCTACAATTTTTTTGCTTCTTTCCAGATGTGCAGAAGGAGTGATCCAATCCACATCAGGTAGATTAAAGTCACCCAAAATGATCGCTTCCCCCTTTGTGGCTATCTTGGCAATATCTGTAATCAATTCATTATCTATCTCTTCAATTTGAGTCGGAGTTCTGTAGACTACAGCACTATGGATGACAGTGCCATCTCCTCTTTGCAACGCAATCCAGAGCACTTCTTCTTTTCCCCATGTCCCCTGCATTTCAGTAGCTTTAATATTGCTTATGAAACAACTATTTATGGTCTCTCTCTCTGAGCGATTATAACACAAAAGTTCAAAAATGAAAGATGCTCAATTCAATCAGCATAGAACCAAAAAACGTCTTTCAACAATATTGTCACTGATGGTTACTCGCTGGATTATTTTTATTTATAGAAACATAGAAAACATAGAAATATGATGACAGAAAAAGACCACATGGCCTATCTAGTCTGTCTTTCCATATCAACAACTACAACAGTCCCCTTTTTACCTTTAGAGATCCTCTGTGTTTGTCCCATGCTTTTTTGAATTCAGTTACTGTCCTCATCTCTACCATCTCCACTGGGAGACTATTACATGGATCCACTACTCTTTCCGTAAAGAAATATTTCCTCATATCACTCCTGAATCTATCTCCCTTCATCCTCATCCCATGTCCCCTCGTAGCAGAACTTGCTTTCAATTGAAAGAGGCTCTCTCCCTGAACATTTATGCCACGGAGGTATTTAAACATCTCAATCATATCACCTCTATCCCGCCTTTCCTCTAAGGTGTACATATTAAGATCCTTCAGTCTGTCCTCATATGCTTTATAATGAAGACCACTAATCATTTTAGTAGCCACCCTCTGCACCGACAAATGAGGTCGCACCAAAAACCGACAAATGAGGTCGCACCAAAGACTTATAGAGAGGCATTATCACCTCCTTTTTTCTGCTAGCCATTCCTCTCCGTATGCACCCAAGCATCCTTTTAGCTTTTGCCGTCGCCTTTTCTACCTGTTTAGCTACTTTAAGATCATCAGACACAACCACGCCTAGGTCCCGCTCTTCTTTAGTGGACAAAAGTACTTCACCCCCTATACTATATTGCTCCCTTGGATTGCTGCAGCCCAAATGCATGACCTTACATTTTTTAACATTAAATCCCAGCTGCCAAATTCTAGACCATTCTTCAAGCTTAGCTAGATCCCTCCTCATGTTATCTACACCATCCTGGGTGTCTACTCTATTGCAGATTTTGGTTTCATCCGCAAAGAGGCAAACTGTACCCGAGAGCCCTTCAGCTATATCACTAACAAAGAAGTTAAAAAGAATAGGACCAAGGACAGATCCCTGGGGCACACCACTTGTAACATCCTTCTCCTCAGAGTGAGCTCCATTTACTTGTACTCTTTGTCGCCTTCCACCCAACCAATTTCTAACCCAAGCAGTAACTTTCGGGTCCATCCCTAGGGTGCTCAGTTTGTTTATAAGTCACCTGTGAGGAACAGTGTCAAAGGCTTTACTGAAATCTAAATACACCACATCTAGAGCTCTCCCTCGGTTCAACTCCCTGGTCACCCAGTCAAAGAAATCAATCAAGACCTGCCTCTGGTGAATCCATGCTGCCTTGGATCCTGTAATCCACTGGACTCCAGAAACCTCATTATTTTCTCTTTCAGCAGTGTTTCCAATAATTTACTCACCACCGAAGTTAAACTAACCGGCCTGTAGTTTTCAACCACATCCTTACTTCCGCTTTTGTGTAAAGGCACCACATGAGCCTCTCTCCAGTCCTTTGGCACCATTCCCGACTCCAACGAGGCATTGAAAAGGTCAGTCAGTGGAGTTGCTAGAACGTCCCCAAGTTCGCTCAGTATTCTAGGGTGTATCCCATCTGGTCCCATCGCTTTGTCTACTTTAAGTTGAGCTAGTTTCTCATGAACACAGTCTTCTGAAAATTGTTCAAGATGTCCCTTGCCTCTGTTCCTATATGTGGGTGTTTTCTGAGGTCCTGCTCCTGGTTCTTCATCTGTGAATACAGAACAAAAATATTTGTTATGCAATTCCGCTTTATCCTTATCAGCTTCTACATATTCCTCCCCTGCACGCTTGAGTCTGACAATACCATTCTTGCCCTTCCTCTTCTCACTAATATATCTGAAAAATGTCTTATTCCCCCCATTTTATTGCACTGGCTATTTCCTCCTCCTTTTGAATCTTTGCCTTCTTGACTACTTTGCTAGCTTTTCTAAGTTTTTCCAAATATAGATGCCTGTCTTCCTCTCTCTGTGATCTCTTGTATTTCATGAAGGCCTCCCTCTTTTTCTTCACTTTTTCAGCTATTTCTTTCGAAAACCATAGCGTTCTCCTTTTCCTTTTACCTTTATTTACCATTTTAACAAAAAGGTTGGTTGCCCATAAAATATCCCCTTTCAGTTTTGCACACTGTTTTTCTACATCCCCCAGCTGTTCCCATCCCACTAACGACTCCCTGAGGTATTGGCCCATCTTCGCAAAGTTAATCTTCCTAAAGTCTAAGATCCTCACCTTTGAATGGATTCTAACAGCCCTAGTCCTAATACTGAACCACACCATCTAGTGATCACTGGATGCAAAATGATCTCCCACTACAACATCAGAAACACTTTCACCATTGGTAAGCACCAAGTCCAGTATGGCCCCTTCACGTGTGGGGTCTGTTACCAATTGCCTGAATCGTTCTCCCTGTAGAGAATCCAGGATCTCCTTACTTCTAGATGATACTGCAGCAGGAATGTGCCAATCAACATCTGGCATATTGAAATCTCCTATCAGTAGCACTTCCCCTTTCCTAGCAATGCTGCGTATGTCTTCAATTAACTCTCTGTCCACCTCTTCCTCTTGTGAGGGAGGTCTGTATATCACACCAATGCAAATAGATTTCTCTTTCCCTCTTTCTAGTTTAACCCACAATGCCTCCTCTCTCCCTTTTAAGCTCTGTAATTCCAAAGCTTTAATAGTAGTTTTTACATATAGTGCCACTCCTCCTCCCCTTCTTCCTACCCTGTCCTTTCTGAATAAAGTACAGCCAGGTATAGTTACATCCCAATCATGGTTTTCTGTGAACCATGTTTCTGTAACTGTCACTAAATCCAAGTCAGCCACTCCCACCAAAGCTTCAACATCAGGGATCTTATTTCCCATGTTATTTCTATTGTTGAAGGTCTCAGACTTTTTCGGCACTTATTTTCAGACTTATGGCATGTCCAACAGTAGTACCTAATAGCATCAATGACCTCCAACAACCTATCTACTATAGATTTCTATAGCCAAAACTGAGAGCTTGTGGAACTTATATTTCATTATACATTGCCCGATTTCATAACCATTCTAATATTTCAATACTCAGTAAAAGTCGAGCGCTTAACTTCTGCTTAAATTTCTTCTTTCCACTTGCGTCCCGCTCTCTGATCCCAACGCCTCCCCCTGGCGCCTCCGTTGCGTTTCACTTCAGTTATTTCCTCAGGGGATCAATAACCGCTTTAATCTCGACTTTGAATCTCTACAAAATAAAACCCATTTCAATAACCACCCCTTTTTTTACTAAACGCCAAATATATAGCTCCTCAGTTCCCCTATATCTATACGACAATAAAGCTCCTACCTGGATGCTGCACACGCCTCATATCAACTCTATTCCAGCGACTCCATTAAATTAAACTTTCATTCAGGTCTGTCAGACGGCTGCCTGGGTGAGAATGTTCACAGTCTTGGCAAGTGCATATATCAATATGATTTGCAAGGGATTATGGGAAATGCAGTCCATTCACACCAGACACAGCTGCTCACAATAATTAGTTGTGCTTGAGTGTAAAGCCAATAAGATATTTATTTATGGGGTTATTTCTCCCAACACAGATATGCTTGGTAGCACATAAAACAGGATACTTGCTTTCAGTGTTAAACTTAGAAAAACAAAATCAGGAAAACAGCTGAACTTGTCAGGCAATCAAATCAAAAGAATAAAGACCTGGTTGGTAACAAACTGGTCTTTTCTGTAGGCTTTAGCTAATATTTTCTTAGCAGTGTTTCAAACAACAAGCAAAACCCACAAAGAAGGGAAAAACTGTTCTTTTCAGGTTAACTTCTTATATCTTCACACATAGATTCAGAAGTGATTCCCTCAGAGCTCACAAGCAATTAAGTAAGGCTCAATTGCTAGCAGTTATCCAGCTGAAACCCCTTAGCTGGTTTGCTTTCTACTGCGTGGCTCAAATCCTACTTCAGGAGCTTTTCTGAGTAGATTAAAGAACAAGTTTGTATTTCTTTGTGATGGTTGTTGTAATTACCAAAGGAGTTTAGACAGAGAGCAATCCATGTATTCACAGCCTGTATCTAAGACTTCTCCCCCTTCCTCAACAATCATCGGTTCAATATCATGGATTGGCACAGAGGAATTTCTCAATGGAGCACTTTCAGAAGAATACTTGTTTCCCTGCTGTCTTTCAAGGTTATAGATAGGGCATAGATCAGTGTTCATACCTGAGCTTCCATTGCTGTTAGAGTTCTTCTCTAAATAGCCTGGCCAGTAGGTAGTCCAGTTTTTATGTCCAGCCTTCCAATCCAGATCCCTGGACACTGGATCTCTCTTCACATACCTTCTGGCACGGGTCCTAGGGTCCCTTCCAAGTGCAGCCGTCTCCCTCACAGGTACCGTCTGGAGATTCCTAGCCCTGCAGCACCATTCCTCTGGCTTTCCCCAGTCCAATGGTGTAAGCTTGCCTTTTGAATGTCTCCCAGTATACGTACTGCTCTGGACTCCTTTAGACCTCCCAAATGCTTTTCTCTTCTTTCTTCCAAAGGGTTTCTTGCCCTCTCGGTCCATCCGCTCTGGCTTCTGCTTCTGATGATCCTCCAGATGATGAAGCTGTCCAAGATGAGAATATCCAAGCTGATTCTGAGGATCTCCCAGATGAAACTGAGGATGAGGATAATTCTCTGTAGAATAAACTCTACCTTTATTCTGCTTAGATGAGTGCTCCACCCTAGCACAGCGCAGCTGTGTTGAATCAGGCCCTGCCCTTTGAGATGAGTGCTTGGGGATTACCTCATAGCCCTCCTGATTGAACACACGTTTCCCCACTTCAGCTCCTCTAATGGCTGTTGGAAACCTGGTGCATTCTGGGACTGGTAGTCTTTTATGGAAATATTCTGTTTTCTTATTTCTACCAGAACTGACAGGTTGCTTGTTCAGAGTCACTTCACCTTTACTATAGCTCCTTCCTGAGCTATGATAAGCTTCCTTATCACATACCCCCCTGCTTAAGTTATTACGGACTGGTGTAACTGGTGAAACTTCTTCTCTACAGTCCGTAATATGGGAAATGGCATCCGCATTCTTGTGTAACTTCCCAGCACGATGTTCCACTTGAAAATCAAATGCCTGTAAGGCCATGTACCAGCGTGTCAACCTGGCATTGTGGTTCTTCATTTGCTGCAACCACTTAAGTGGGGCATGGTCTGTGACCAACTGGAACTTTCTCCCTGTAAGGTAAAACCTTAACGCCTCCACTGACCACTTAATAGCTAAACATTCTTTTTCTATTGTGGAATACTTTTTTCAGCCGGTGACAACTTCCTGCTCAGGTACATCACAGGATGCTCCTCCCCTTCATGACACTGGGATAGAACCGCTCCTAGCCCTACATCCGATGCATCTGTTTGAACCAGAAAGGGTTTCCTGAAGTCCACCCCTTTCAGTACCGGTCCTGTACACAATTTTCCTTTTAGGACTGAAAATGCTTTTTCAGCTTCAGATGTCCACTTTAGCTGGTTTGGACAATTCTTCCGCAGCATATCCATGAAAATGGCACTTTTCTCTGCAAATTGCGGTATAAATCTGCGGTAGTATCCAATTAGTCCCAAGAAACTTCTTAGTTGTTTTTTTGTTGTTGGAGGGGGAAAATTCCTGATGCTATCTACCTTACTCACTAGAGGTTTAATTTTTCCTCTTCCCACTAGGTGGCCCAGGTATTTTACCTCCCTATTTGCAAAGGCACACTTCTTCGGGTTTAAAGTGATTCCCGCTTGCTTCATGGAGCACAAGACTGCCCTGATCCTCTTTAGATGCTCCGCCCAGGTGTTACTATGGATTATGACATCATCCATATATGCAAACGCATAATTTTGGTGGGGTCGAAGTACCTGATCCACTAACCTTTGGCAGGTAGCTGCCGCTCCATGCAGTCCGAAAGGCATCCTCTTGAACTGGAAAAGGCTTCGACTCCCTGGTTAGAGGGATTTGCCAATATCCTTTTGTCATATCAAGGGTGGTTAAGTATTGAGCCTGTCCCAGCTGGTCCAACAACTCTTCAATTCTTGGCATTGGATATGCATCAAAAACTGATATTGCGTTTACCTGCCGGAAGTCAATACAAAATCTTAAAGATCCATCAGGCTTCGGCACCAGGACTATGGGGCTATTCCAGGGACTCTTTGACTCCTCTATTACTCCCATGTCCAACATCTCCTGGACTTGTGCCACTACTTCCTGTCTCTTGGCTTCAGGCAAGCGGTATGGCCTTTGACGAACTAATTTCCCAGGTGGAGTTATTATTTCATGGGCAACCAAATGTGTCTCCCCAGGTATGGGTGTCACACATCTGGGAATTCTTTAAGCAATTTCCTAATTTCTTCCTGTTGTACCACTGTCAGGTCCTCACCTATTTGGGGCTCTGATTTTTCTTTACAATCAGATACCTGGGGTCCCAAATCTTCCTCTTCATTCACCTCCCTCTCTCGGGCACAGGTGGCAGCTAGGCTTTTAACCCCTTTGACGTCAGTAGGACCAAAGCCTTTGGTTCCACGCTCAGAATTTTCCAGGGATGTGACCTCCTCCACAGGTGGAAAACCCAGCCTCTCACAGATCAATTGGGCAATTCTGTCTCCTGTCTTCACGTGATAATCATTCTGTCCAAAATTAAATAACAGAACTTTAATATTGCCCTTGTAATCGGGATCAATTACTCCCGCACCCACATCGATGAAATATTTAAGGGCTAATCCGGACCTTGGGGCTACTCTCCCATAGCATCCAATAGGTATTTCCACTTGGAGACCGGTGTCAACCAGGGCTCTCCCTTGTCTAGGTACATTCACATTTTCTATGCTGCACAGGTCAAACCCAGCAGCTTGAGGGGTTGCCCGCTTAGGAGCTTGGGCCTTCTCTGTGACCCTATGGTACTTTAAGACGAATGTCTGCTTTGGGGTAGCTTGGTCTTCTGGACTCTTAACCATCTTTTTAGCTGGGGTCTGAGGACTTCCAAATAAAGGCCCGGGAGCTATTACCATTAATCCTTCTCCCTCCTTCTTTCCTAGTCCTTCCACTAGACCCTGCTTAAATCTTGGCCAGTCTCTTCCTAGAACCAAACCATTTCAATCGACTCCTGTGTTCCCCCATTCTAACTTTGAAGGGGCAAATAGTCTTACCCACATAGATTAATTCACAGGGGCATTGAATAACATACACTACACTAGTGGAATCACACATCATATGTCTTCTTAATGGATAAGTAGACCCTTGATGTACAAAAACTTCTATCTCCATAGTACTATCATATATATTGCAACTTCTGCATTTTCTATGGCCCTTTATCATAGTGGATGAAATTACTAGTGAAGCAGGGGCTTTTAATAAGCAGAAACCTTCACCACCTTTAACAAGCAGAAACCTTCACCACCGCCATGACAGCAATGGGCCTGACGCAGATCATACAAGAACCTACACACGACAAAGGAAACACACTGGACCTCATATTCCTAAACTCCCTAACTCCCTCCCCACCCAAGAACCCGAAGATCTCGCCTGTACCTTGGTCAGACCACTACCTCATTACCATATCCCACACCTACCAACTTATGACCTATAAGGATGATGGACACCGCACTAGAAGATTTAAAACCTTTAACAAAGACGACTTCTTAGCGCAAACCCTACCAAAACTACAAACAAACTCCAGTAACATCGATGACCTAATCCACAACTGGAATACCACGATCTCCACTGCGTCTGAAGTGCCAACAAGCAAAGCCACCACCAAACCTACATCCATGAAGGCCAGATGGTTCACTCCCAATCTCCGAAAACTAAAAACAAAACTCAATCCTACTTAACTAATAGACAACAACTAATCCGCACTAGCACCTCGACCTCGCCCCCCTTCCAACAACACCAAGGAGTACCTCAAGGATCCACGCTGTCCGCCATGCTCTTCAACATCTACCTTCAACCACTCTGCTCAGTTATACGTTCCCACAACATCAACTTTCATATATATGCTGATGATATCATGCTCTATGCCCCAGTTACAACCGCAAATCCAATAAATATACATCTATCAGCATGTTTCACAGAAGTGACCGACTGGCTTCATGAAAATAACCTAGACATAAACATAAAGAAAACTGAAGCCCTCATAGTGACAAAAGACCCAGACTTCACACCGCCCACACACCTTAACATAGGAACCACATGCATTCAAATGCATCCACAAATAAGATATCTAGGCATTATCATTGACCAAGCCCTAACCCTCAAGCAACAAATTACTAAAACCTCCGGAATTATATTCCACAAAGCAAAAACAGTGCAACGTCTCAGACCCCTCCTCGAACCTCAAGACTTCAGGACGGTAATGCAAACTATGGCACTCCCACATCTGGACTACTGCAACATGTTATCTGTAACTCATACGTGTTTCAAATGTACTGAGATTGTTTTGTTCCATGTAAACCGCACTGATGATGAATAGCGCGGTATATAAGAAACTTTAAATAAATAAACTTTAAATAAACATAATCTACCATGGACTACCAGCCACACAGACCAACCCCCTCCGAACCGCATTGAACACCACAGCGAGAATTATTCAGAGAGCAAGGAAAAGCGACCACATCACCCCAATCCTAAGAGACTTGCACATACTCCCCTTCGAAGCACGAACTAAATACAAATCCATCCTACTCACCCACAAAGCCATCCACCAAACACAGAACACACAGCTCCGCACCCTGCTGTCTCGTCCAGCCCATGGAAAAACCACCAGACTGGCCTCCAGCACCTCCCTCACCGTCCCTCACAAAAGAACCAAATGATCTCAACGGACATGCAATCGAGCCTTTGAACTTTATGCTCCATCCCTATGGAATTCTCTACCAAGCCACCTCATAAACAACAACGATCTAATGTCCTTCAGAAAACAGCTAAAAACCATCCTATTCCAAGAATCTCTCACTTGGTTTGCAGCTTGTCGTGCTGTGAGGGCTTGCGTGCATCAGTGATGCTGAGAGCTAAACTATCCGTAGTTTAACTACTGGCAGGGTCTCCCAAGATGGACAGGTCTCAGCTGAGGTGCCAGACGAAGACAAACCACCCATCTGGGCAGCAGCAGAATGGGATAGTGTTGACGGCGGAGGATCACATTTCTGTGACAACGGCAACAACACCAAACTTAAACTGCGCGGAAGGAAGGCCCGGCAATCTACTTCTGTATCTTGCCATGAAAACCCAATGGATAGTTACAACAAAACAAATTGTGCTATGGTGCTGGAAGATGAGACTCCCAGGTCGGAAGGCACTCAACTAGCTACTGGGGAAGAGCTGAAGACTTTTCAGAGTAAAGCCAGCATTTATGATGTGGTTGGATCAAAGCCCTCGAAGTCTGACTGCTGATGTAGCTGCGCATGAAATGAGAGTCAGAAGCTGTAAAGATGTCTTACACATTGGAACATGGAACGTACGAAGCATGAACCAAGGGAAGTTGGAGGTGGTCAAGAATGAAATGGAACGTGTACAACTTGATCTGTTGGGTGTCAGCGAACTGAAATGGACTGGCATCGGGCACTTTGCATCAGATGATCACATGGTCTACTATGCTGGAAATGAAAGACAAAGAAGAAATGGTGTTGCGTTTATAATAAAGAAGAAACTTGCAAGAACTGTAATGAAATACAATGCAGTCAGCGAACGCTTAATCTCTATTCGTCTACGAGGATTGCCTATCAACACAACTATAATTCAAGTATATGCCCCAACAACAGCTGCAGAAGAAAATGAAATTGAAGAGTTCTATGAACAAGTACAAGCTGAAATTGACAGAACATGCAAACAGGATATCCTGATAGTCATGGGTGACTGGAACGCAAAAGTTGGCAACAAAGAAGAAGGCAAAGTAGTTGGAAAATATGGACTTGGCAACAGAAATGAAGCTGGAGAAAGATTGATAGAATTCTGCAAGACCAATGATCTATTCATCTCAAACACCTTCTTCCAGCAACACAAGCGGCGACTGTACACATGGACTTCACCCAATGGATTGTATAAAAATCAAATTGACTACATCTGTGGAAGTCAACGATGGAAAAGCTCTGTAACATCAACCAAGACAAAACCTGGAGCTGACTGTGGTACAGATCATCAACTACTAGTATGCAAACTCAAGCTAAAGTTGAAAAAGAGCAAACCACTCATGAATGCAGCAAAATATGACCTTGAGAATATACCACTGGAATTTAAAGACTGCCTGCAAAATCGATTTGCTGCTTTAGATACAAATGACAGAGCTCTGGAAGAGTTATGGAATGACATCAAGAAGGTTGTGCTAGAAGAAAGCGAGAAGTCTCTACAAAAGGTGAAAAAGCAAAAATGGCCAAAATGGATGACGGAAGAAACTCTGAAAATTGCCCAGAAACGCAGAGAAGCTAAAGCCAAAGGAGAAAGAAAGACAATCGTAGAACTCAACAGAGATTTCCAACGTGCAGCAAGACAGGACAAGGAAAAGTACTACAATGACACTTGCAAGGAAATAGAAGCAGAAACTATTAGAGGAAGAACAAGATCGGCTTTCCTAAAGCTGCGAGAGTTAAAGAAAAAGTTCCAGCCTCGAATTGGAATGTTACAAGATGCTCAAGGTTCTATGTTGAATGATGCTGAGAAGATCAAGAAAAGGTGGAAGGAGTATACAGAGTTTTTATATGATAAAGATCAAGTGGACCAACAGCCGTTTCAACCTGTACCTTATGATCAGGAACCATTGGTGATGAAAGAAGAAGTTGAAGCAGCATTGAAAGACTTATCAAAGAACAAAGCACCAGGCATTGATAGCATTCCCATAGAAGTATTGCAGCAATCTGATGCAGCTGTTACCGTACTTACAAGGCTCTGCCAAGAAATATGGAAGACAACATCATGGCCAACTGACTGGAAAAGATCTGTGTTTATACCAATACTAAAGAAAGGTGATCCAACTGACTGTGGAAATTATCGCACAATCGCTCTGATCCCACATGCCAGCAAGATTCTACTGAAGATTATTCAAAAGAGACTACAGCCATACCTAGAACAAGAAATACCTGAAGTGCAAGCAGGGTTCAGGAAAGGGCGAGGAACGAGAGACATCATTGCGGATGTGAGATGGATCCTTGAAAAGACTAAAGAATACCAAAAGGATATCTATTTGTGCTTTATCGACTATAGCAAGGCTTTTGACTGTGTAAACCATGAGAAACTCTGGACCACATTAAGAAGAATGGGTATACCAGAACACCTGATCGTTCTCTTGCGCAATCTGTACATTGATCAAGAAGCAACAGTTCGAACGGAACAAGGAGAAACAGAATGGTTTAAAATAAGCAAGGGTGTAAGACAAGGCTGCATACTTTCCCCCTGCCTGTTTAATTTATATGCAGAACAAATCATCAGAGAAGCAGGACTGTATGAAGACAACAGAGGTGTGAAGATTGGTGGAAGACTCATCAACAACCTTCGCTATGCTGATGATACCACATTACTGGCTGAAAGTGAAGATGATCTGAAACATTTGCTTCTCACAATCAAAGAACATAGTCTCAAAATGGGCCTGCACCTTAATGTAAAGAAGACAAAGATCATGACAACTGGCAAAATCAACAGGTTCATCGTTGAAGGAGAAGAAATTGAAATCGTGAACAACTTTAACCTACTTGGATCAACTATCAATAAAGAAGCAACAAGCAGTCAAGAAATCATACGACGCATTGCTCTTGGCAGAATGGCTATGAAAGACCTAGATAAGATTCTCAAGAGCAGAGATGTCTCTCTCCATACAAAGATTCGACTTGTTCAAGCCATGGTATTTTCAATAACATCATATGGATGTGAAAGCTGGACAGTGAAAAAGACAGACAGGAAGAAAATTGATGCCTTTGAATTATGGTGCTGGCGGCGAATACTGTGTATACCATGGACTGCCCGAAGAACAAACCAGTCGGTACTAGAGGAGATCAAACCTAAGCTTTCTTTAGAAGCTCAGATGACAAGACTTCGACTTTCATACTTCGGACACATCATGCGAAGAGAGAGATCATTAGAGAAAGACATCATGCTTGGCAAGATAGAAGGTCAACGCAAAAGAGGAAGGCCAGCAATGAGATGGATCGCTACAATAACAGCAGCTACGGGTACCAGCCTGTCAACAATGAGCCGCCTGACTGAAGACCGAACACAATTTAGGATAGCTATCCAGAGGGTCGCCATGAGTCGACTCCGACTCGACGGCACTTAACAACAACATTCCAAGAATGCTTCGAAGCACTCCCCACCAGAAAGTGCACCAACCCCTGATATCACCCATCAGGGACCCCTGATTGAAAACTGAACTATACTGTCCATGTCTAAAGTCTGTCCTATGTCGAAATCATCAATGTTGCCTACCCGGTGATGGCCCCACCCTTATACTTAATTACCCCACCCTTAAATGTAGCACCGCTTTGACCCGGTGAAAAGCAGGATATAAATACAGTTAAATAAATCAATAAATAAATAATACAGCAGGACTAAGATGTTCTTTTAAATTCTGATTCCATTGCCATACGCAACATATTTTTTTGCCCGCTACACTGGGGATAACCCCCAAAATATTGCCATGCTTCCTTAATATTCTCTGAATGCCAGAACTTAGTGGAGAATAACGAGTGATCAAATTGATATTAGTAGAATCAACCTTATCCATTTTTTTAGCCTCCAATAGCAAACTTCTATTATTATATAGGGCTCTAGAGTAAGCTTGCTTCACAACTGTTGTGGGGTAACCTCTTTCCCTAAAGCTACCAGGTAATTGTTTTGATAGCCTTTTAAACTCACAATCATCAGAGCAGTTGCGCCTATAATGTAAAAATTGAGAGAAGGGAAGACTCTCTTTTAATCTCGGGGGGTGCGCACTTGCAAAGTGCAAAAATGAGTTACGATCCATGGTCTTTCGATAGACTGATGTTAACCACTCCCCTTGCCCTCTACTGATGACTACATCCAAATAGGTCAATGTTTCTTTATCATACGTGTATGTAAATTGTATATTATGATCACATTGATTAATCCACTGCAAAAATAATGCTAACCTTGCCTCCGTACCCCTCCACAACATAAACACGTCATCTATATACCGATTCCATGAAATCACATTGGAAACATATGGAGACTGAGACAACCATTGTTCTTCAAACTTGCCCATATAAAAATTTGCTATTGAGGGGGCACAGGTGGCCCCCATAGCTACTCCAGATATCTGTTGGCAAATAACTCCTTCAAAAATAAAATAATTTCGATAAATGGCCAAATGAGCTAATTGTAACAAAAATATAATCTGTGTCTCTGAAAGATCTCCTCTCTGACGCAAAACCTGCTCTACCACTTGGTACGCTGCTAATTGAGGAATATTTGTGTATAAGGACATCACGTCCATAGTGACCAATAATATATCTGCATGTGTTGCCCATTGTGCTTGAGTGTTTAAAATGTTTAAGAAATGCGTGGTATCTTTTTTTTTTTTTTTTAAATCTCTGTTTATTGAAAACCAAATAGTACAGATCATGCAAAACAATATACAAAAACGGCATTTCTGGTGGTCCCCCAATCCAGGATTCCTCAGCAAATCAGTCATACAAATACAACCAAAAAAGAATTCACAATATTCCCCTCTCCCCCCCCTTCCTCCCCCCGCCATCCCTCACCAACCTCCCTCCCACCCTGCAGCCTCTCCCTTCGGCAACCAACCCCCCACAGTGAACGTGCACAGTAATTATACCATTAATATCCCATTTCTCCTATCTCTTCCCTCATCCATCCTCTAGGTCTTCTAACCCAATTGAAGCACTTCATTCCGGACACGAGGCCTCAATATCTGAATATATGGCTCCCAAATTAGCAGGAATAAGGCCTTGGGGGCACTGAGGTGTGAATCTTGGAACTTTTGGATCTCTTAAGGGTGGATTCAACCAGCAAGGAATGGTGAGGAAGCTGAGGCTTCTCGAATCCTGGAGCCTTTTGAACTCTATACATGGCATCAAGTCTTCTACTGACTGGAGGCACAGTGAGGGGGTTCTCCCACGTTCTCATCTGTGCTCTCTGAAAGATACTGTGCAGAGGCACAGTCACAGATTCCTTAGGGGCCAAGGAATACTGAAAGATCTCCAATTCCCTTGGTTCATTTTCAGTCTCTAAAGAAAATGGTATGGTCTTGGTCATATCCTTGAGAAAATCTTGGAAGTTCATATCCTCATAAGGGGAATTCCATCGCTAATGAGGAGGAGAAGAGTACAATGAAAGCTCTGGAGCCCTATCTTTCAACAAGTCCTGAGACTCGACATCAGTGATCCAGCCTTTTGTGTCAGACTCAGAGAGGAAATTGAAGTACATCTGAGTCTCTGCCTGGAACTCTCTCCTGACCCTCGAAGATTGGGAGTGATGATACACCGATGCTCTTCTAAATTTCAAGTGGGCATTGGACCCTAAAATGCTAGAGAGTGATATCGGCCAGGCAAGCACTGGTGTTGGGAGCCTTTTGATGCCCTGATGATGATGCTTCTCCCACAGGCAAGCCATGTGTCTTGAGGATCGATTGGTTAGGTGCCAATGTTGATGCTCCGGCCTGCTTCATGGTCAACAGCACCATGATTCCATTCCTTGAGAGCCTTCAGAAGGTGTTTCTCTATAGCTGCTGACTCTGAAGGCTGCAGGGCCTCAGCAACCTCGACCGATATACCCAGAATCTGCAAGGGGGTCTCAGTGGCTTGGTCTCAGCTATCAATAGGCAGTTGCTGCTGCTCCAGTGTCTTGGAGGATGAGCTCTCCTCTCTTTGGGGCAGCTTAAAGGGGTGCTCTTGTAGGCCCTCATAACTCTCAATGCTGTGCCTCAAGGGGCTTTGATGCTGGTGCACTGGAGCCATCACTTGGTGCTTATTAAATTACTATCGTAACCCTCCTATGTCACCAATATCTTAATCCCATAAGAAAGGCGCATATAGTCCTCTCATTTAGCCACCAATTCTAATTTCCCTTATTTAAGCCGGGCAGAGGCAAATCACTATAATAAACCTTTTTTTGTCAGATCGCTGTCATGAGGTTGATAAATCACTCTCTTGCAACAGGCCCTCCATTTTAATCAATTTTCAAAAACGGCCAACCGGCCAAAGTGCGTGAGGTTATATGTTCCCCCGAACCAACCACCGCATAATCCTTAAAATGCTTTCTTAAAACCAGCTAAATGTCACTCAGAGTCTTATTTAACGTGCCTAAATCCATAGTGCACTGATATCAACAGCACGGCACAGCACTCATATACTTATCTGGAACACTTCCAAAATCCATAAATCTCTAGCTGATCCGTCGGGACGGCCGATAGTTTCTTGCCGTTCCTCGGTCCTTGAACCACTTTTAATATTCTGTGATAAGTTTCTTCAGCCTTTGACATTACATATTACATCATATATACGTGATTCCTATGACTTTTTGTTACAATTACAGGAAGTTCCAGTACAAGCTCATCATATTCTTGGGACACTGGATGGTGTCTCACTATATACAAATATTCATCAACAGGAGGCATTTTCTATTTTGGCCGCACTACTATTTTCGCTACCGTCAGGATTACCTAAGAATTTTGTGCTACAGCTACTGACCTGGGGTTTGGAAAGGAATTTCTTCATGTATGACCATCAGTATTATCCCCAGTGCTTTGGGGTAGCAATGGGTGTGACTGTTGCGCCCTCAGTGGCGGCGTTGTACATGTCTCATTTTGAGGATACCTATCAATATGGTTCGGCTGTCTTTAGCCATATTTCTTTTTGGAAACGTTTTTAAGACGATATATTTTTCATTTGGACAGGTTCTCTTGTTGAATTGCAACAGTTTTTAAATTGGATAAATACATTATATAACCATATTCAATTTGAAGCTAAGTTTCATTTTTCTCAGATTGAGTTTTTGGATATGTTATTATATAAGGAGCAACATTGTATATTGTCCACTTTATACAGGAAACCGGTACAACGTAATACTTTGTTGCAATTTACCAGCTATCATCCAGGTCCCCTCCGGAGAGCATTACCGGTGGGGCAATTTTTCGCATATGTCGATTATGTTCAACAATAACTGAATTTCGGAAGCATGCAGGTGATTTAAAATCGCGTTTGTCCATATGGGGATATCCCTCACAGCTGATAAACCGGGCATATAAACGTGCCTTATATACCCACCCCGAATGGTGGGATAATAGAGTGAGTCATCCGGGTGAGAATGAAGCACTTTTCTTTGGGGTGCTCCCTTATATGCCTCATACGTCAGCTGTATCAAATATTCTGAAATCCCATTGGCATATTTTAACCCTGCATGAATGCTTTCAGCGCCCTCGCATGCTAGCTTATTGCTGGAGTGCTAATATTGCGGATCGTGTAGTCCACACCAGTTTTTTATCACAGACAGCGCAACGAGCAGAAAAAGGACATCATGCTTGCGGTTCCTGTGATTTTTGTTCCACTACAATAGAAGGCACTGAATGGTGTTATCCACACTCACGACGCAGATATAGATTACACCATGCTACCAATTGCAACTCGTCTTTTGTGGTCTACTTAATAATTTGCCTCTGTGATAAAATATATATAGGCAAGACAATATGTGCAGTCAAGAAGCGTTTGCGTGAACATCGCTCTAGGATTAATACCAGAGTTTTGGCAGCACCGCTGGTGCAACATTGTATCAAGCATGATCATGAATTTGATCACTTAAAATGGCTTGTATTGGATATGGTTCCTCCACAAATAAGAGGGGGAGACCGACAAAGTCATCTTCGTTATAAAGAACAACGATGGATTTACATGCTTCAATCTATCACACCAAGTGGCCTAAATACTGAAGTTGAATGGTGGTCTTTACATTAAGCTTTGAGTTTAAAGTGTCGCGACGTTTATCATGACCTTCTGATAACATCTTATTTCCGATGACATCATCACGCTATTAGAGGTGCAGGAATTTGGGTTAACGCACCTTGATAAAGAGCTGTGGGAGAAACAGGCTTGAAACACAATGATTGTGTCGAGGCACCCAACAGATTGACGGCAGCACTTAACAGCACAGTAATACCATCGGGGGACCGGCGGTTGGATCCATTGGAAACAGTATCTATAAGTGAAGGATTGCATCTCCAGACTGATACAGAGCGAGCCATTGCTCATGTGTTTTCCCACGCAAGTGTTCCAGATAAGTATATGAGTGCTGTGCCGTGCTGTTGATATCAGTGCACTATGGATTTAGGCATGTTAAATAAGACTCTGAGTGACATTTAGCTGGTTTTAAGAAAGCATTTTAAGAATTATGCGGTGGTTGGTTCGGGGGAACATATAACCTCACGCACTTTGGCCGGTTGGCCGTTTTTGAAAATTGATTAAAATGGAGGACTTGTTGCAAGAGAGTGATCTATCAACCTCATGACAGGCAATCCGACAAAAAAAGGTTTATTATAGTGATTTGCCTCTGCCCGGCTTAAATAAGGGAAATTAGAATTGGTGGCTAAATGAGGGGTCTATATGCGCCTTTCTTATGGGATCACTTGGTGCTTGGCACGATCACCCTGCAGTGCTGACTAAGCTGAATCCTTCTTCATCTCCAGGTGAAGATCAATCTATTTGCCAAAGCTTGTGGGCTTTATGGGTACTCGGCTCTTAGTGGGCTTGAGAACACCTCAATGACGATGCACCTCCAGCATTCAGTTAAGCTTTCAAAGTCATTGAGAACGGTGCCATCAATGTCTGGATCAGACTTGTGAACATCAAAAAGTGATTTGCACTGCTTCTTTTGACCCCCGGCTCCTCTTTTTGTCACCTGTAAACACAAATTACAAGAAGAGGGCTGATGATTGGATTCCAGGTATTGAAGGCACCAATTCTGAGTATCCATGGCGGATATGGTCCTTGAACACTGGGAACATTTTTTAAACTGGCTGGCAAGAGTTTTGGGACATATCAGCCATAAAAAACAGCTACAGCAAAATCAAACGGCTCGATTTTGAAAGAGGAAGACCCACGGCCTAAGAGGGTAGTGGTGCCAAGGGGGCAGAGGCATCTAAGGGGGCAGAGGTGCCAAGGAAAATAAAAGGAAACTTTAACAAATCAAAATAAAAAATAAACTAACTACATCGAGAGATACAAACTGTGATGAGCAGGCATGGGGTGGGGGGGGGGGGGGGGGGGGGAAGGTAAAGGTGCCAAAGAAGGCGGCAGAGTTCCCAGTGAGAAGAAAATTACCAACACTGCGGAGTGTCTGTGAAATGTGTCCATTGGGCACCGTGGAAAAACAAAGACTAATCTAAGATTGTGCTGTGGCAGCAGGGGAAAGATAGCATGCATGCACAGAGGAAGCTCCCAAAAACTTCATCTGGTAGCTGGGGAGCATTCGCACTCAAACTCCGTTGGATGACATCATCCATACTTGAGGACTTCATTCCTGCTTGTCCACGGAGAAAGGAAGGGATTATAGAGAAAGAAGCTACAGGTTTTAGCTATCTGTCGGATGTGTGTGGAGAAGGAGAGGGAGAGTCAAAGATGACCCCAAAGTTGCGAGCAGAGGAAAAAAGAAGTATAGCTATCCACAGAAATAGAGAATAGAGGAAGGGGGCTTAGGGGGGCTTAGGGGGGAAGATAAGGAGCTCAGTTTTGGCTATGGTTAATTTCTGATGGTGGTGAGACATCCATGTACTTACTTCAGATAAATAGGCAGAGATTCAGGCCTGGATTCCCAGAGAGATGTCAGGTCAGAGAGGTAGATCTGTGAGTCATCAGCATATAGATGGTACTGAAAACCATGGGAGACAAGTGCACCAAGGGACTGGGTGTAGAGAGAGGAAAGGAGAGGTCAGAAGGCAGAGCCCTGGTATATACTGGTTTATCAAGACTTCTTTCAATTCCTCCAATACATCACCTCTAAATACCATTTCTGTCCCCTATGTCAGCTTCAGTAAAGACCAAAGTAAAGAATTCATTCAATCTCTTCACTATGGTCTTGTCCTTCCTTAGTGTCCTGTTTATCCCTCTATCATCTAATGGTCCAACTGGCTCTCACAGACATTTTGCTACAAATGTACTTGAAAAAGTTTTTATTATGATTTTGCTTCCACAGCAAGATTCTTTCAAATTCTCTCTTTGCCTGCTTTATCGATGCCATGCATCTAACTTGCGAGTGCTTATGATGTTTCCTGTTTTTGTCATTCGGTTCTTTTTTCCATTTTCTGAAAGATGCTTTCTGGGCTATAACAATCTCTTTGACCTCCCCTTTAAACCATGCCAACAGTTGTTTAGCCTTCCTTCCACCTTAAAATGTGGAATACATCTGGTCTGGGCTTCCAAGAGAGTATTTTTAAACAACACCCAAGCCTGATGTACTTTTAACCTTTGCAGTTGCTCCTTTTTTAGCTTTTTCTTAACTGTTTTCCTCATTTTATTTAACAGCTAGGGATTAAAGAAGAAAAAGAAGAAGATACCGCATTTCCAAAGGTCAAGGGGGTTTACATAAAACACATCTTGTGCATTACAGTAAACAAAGTAACAATTACATTAACATTGTAACAGAGACAAAGGGAGGGGTAACTCAAGTTAACATAACAGTAACATGGTAGTAGGGTAAGGAGGAGAAAGGCAGAAGTTCAGCAGGGCATAAATGATGAGGGTAAATTGAAGAAAATCAAATGGAGAGTATAACTAGGGGCTGTTCTAGAGGAGAATGGCAAGGCGTATTGGTTGACTTAGGTTACATTTTTGAAGTGTTCTTTCAGTAGCTTGCAAAAGGCTATAATGTCAGAAGTAGTTCTGATTTCTTGCGGGAGAGCGTTCCAGAGGCTTGGCACATATAGAGAAAAGAGTCTAGCACACGTAGTCTGGTTTCTCTTGATCAACTCTTGGGGAAGTGCAAACATATTTTGCGTAGTGGATCTTCTAAGTCTGTTTTCTGATGGTTTATGTAGTAGCTGCTGCAAGTTCTGTGAGGTTGATTTGTAATAAATGTTAAAGATGGTTACAGGAATTTTGTATTTAATGCGGCAATGCATAGGTAGCCAGTGAAGATCCTTTAGTATGGAAGTAATATGACTGGATCTAGGTGCACCCATAGTTTCTCTTTTGAAAGTTAAATACTAGTTCCATGGATTTCCTTGCTATCCTTCCTATTTATTAAATCAAATGTGATCATGTTATGATCACTATTGCCAAGTGGCCCCAATATTATTGCCTCTCACACCAGATTCTGCATTCCACTAAGTACTAGGTCTAAAATAGCTTCCCTTCATGTTGGTTCTTGAACCAGTTTCTCCATGAAGCAATCATTTACAGTGCCTTGTGAAAGCATTCATCCCCTTGGTGTTTGTCCTGTTTTGCTGCATTACAACCTGGAATGAAAATGGAAATTTGGGGGTTAGCACCACATGATTGACACAACATGCCTACCACTTTGAAGGTGCAAAATATCTCTTATTATGACACAAACAATAAGTAAGACAAAAAAAACCCAACAGAAATCATGAGTGTGCATAGGTCATAGGTTTTCAACCCAGTCCTCGGGGAACCCTAGGCCAGTCAGGTTTTCAGTATTCCCACAATGAATATGCGTAAGATAGATTTGCATACAATGAAGGCAGAACATGCAAATCTTTCTCATGCATATTCATTCTGGGAATCCTGAAAACCTGACTGGCCTAGGGCTCCCCGAGGACTGGGTTGAAAACCCCTGGATAGGCATCCTCCCTCCCCCACAAAAGTCAATACTCTGTAGAGCCACCTTTTGCTGCAATTACAGCTGCAAGTCTCTTGGGGTATGCCTCTATTAGCTTAGTACATCTAGCCACCAGGAGTTTCACCTATTCCTTAAGGCAAAACTGTTCCAACTCTTTCAAGTTAGATGGGTTGCATTGGTGTACAGCCATCTTCAAGCAATGCCACAGATTCTCAATTGGATTGAGGTCTGGGTTTTGACTAGGCCATTCCAAGACATTTATGTTTCCCTTTAAACCATTCCAATCTAGCTTTATAAGTATGCTTAGGCTCATTGTCCTGCTGGAAGGTGAACCTTCATCCCATTCTCAAAACTCTGGCAGACTGAAACAGGTTTACCTCCAGAATTGCCCTGTATTTAGTGCCATCCATCGTTCCTTCAATCCTAACCAGTTTTCTTATCCATGCTAATGAAAAACATCCTCACAGCATGATGCTGCCACCACCATGTTTCACTGTGGAAATGGTGTTCTCGGGGTGATAGGAAATGATGGGTTTGCACCACACATGGCATTTCCCATGATGGCTAAAAAGTTCAATTTTTGTCTCATCTGACAAGAGAACCTTCTTCCATGTGTTTGGGGGGGTCCGCCACATGCTGCTGTGCAAACTCCAAATGTGTTTTCTTATTTCTTTCTTTAAGCAATGGCTTTTTCTGGCAACTCTTCCATAAAGCCCTGTTCTGTGGAGTGTATGGCTTAAAGTGGTCCTATGGCAGATGCTCCCATCTCCACTGTGGATATTTGCAGCTCCTTCAGTGTTATCCTTGGTGTCTGTAGCATCTCTGATTAATGCTCTCCTTGCCCGGTTTGTGAGTTTTGGTGAGCAACCTTCTCTTGTCGGGTTTGTAGTGGTGTCATATTCTTTCCATTTTATTATAATGGATTTAATGGTGCTCCGTGGGATATTCAGAATTTGGGATGTTTTTAATAACCCAACCCTAATCTGTACTTCTCCACAACTTTGCCTCTGACCTGTTTGGAGGGCTCCTTGGTCTTCATGTTGCTTGCGTAGTGGTGTTGCAGAGTCAGAGGCCTTTCAGTAGAGGTATATTTTACAGGTATCATGTAACAGATCACGTGACACTGATTGCACACAGGTGGACCCTAATCAACTAATTATGTGACTTCTGAGGTTAATTGGTTGGACCAGATCTTATTTAGGGGTTGCATAGCAAAACGGATGAATACATACAGTATATGCTCACAATTTTTCAATTTTTAATTGTTTTTTTTATATATACAAGGTATTTTATTGTCATTCCACTTCACCAATTTGGACTATATTGTTAAGTCCATTACCTAACAACATCCAAATGAACCTCCATTTTCATTTCAGGTTGTAATGTGACAAAACAGGACAAACACCGAGGGGGTGAATACTTTCACAAGGCACTACAATGTATTTCATCTAGAAACATTATCTCCAAAACATGTCCTGATTTTGATTTCAATACCAGAGTAATTGAAATTGCCCATTATTATTGTATTATAAATTTTGTTACCTTCCCTAATTTCTATTAGCATTACATCATCCATCTGTTCATTCTGGCCAGGAAGATGGTAGTATACCCCCACTGCCATTCTCTTCCACTTTTTAAAGAGAATTTCTATTCATAGAGATTCTACAATATATTTTGTTTCCTGCAAAACTCTTATCCTGTTTGACTCAATGCCCCCTTTAACATATAGTGCCACCCCTCCACCAATGTGATCTAACCTATTGTTGTTGTTATGTGCCCTTGAGTCAGTGTTGACTCATGGTGACCCTCTGGAAAGTTGTTCTAAACTGTGTTCAGTCTTCAGTCAGGCAGCTCACTGTTGACAGAGTGGCACCCATAGCTGCTGTTATTGTATCGATCCAGCTCATTGCTGGACATCCTCTATTGCGTTGACCTTCTACCTTCCCAAACATGACGTCTTTCTCTAACAATCTCTTTCTTCACATGATGTGTCCAAAGTATGAAATTCAAAGTCTTGTCATCTGAGCTTCTAAAGAAAGTTTAGGTTTGATCTCCTCTAGTACTGACTGGTTTGTTCTTCGGGCAGTCCATGGTATACCCAGTATTCACTGCTAGCACCATAATTCCAGGGCATCAAATTTTCTTACTGTTTATCTTTTTCACTGTCCAACTGTTGCATCCATATGACGTTATTGGAAATACTATGGCTTGAACAAGTCGAATTTTTGTATGAAGAGAGACATCTCTGCTCTTGAGAATCTTGTCTAAGTTCTTCATAGCCATTCTGCCAAGAGCAATGTGTCATCTGATTTCTTGACTACTTTGTAGTTTCTTTATTGATAATTGATCCAAGTAGGTTAAAATTGTCCACTACTTCAACTTCGTTTCCACCAACGATGAACTTATTGATTTTTCTAGTTGTCAGGATCTTTGTCTTCTTTACATTAAGGTGCAGACCCATTTTAAGACTATGTTCCTTGATCTTCAGAAGCAAAATGTTTGAGATTGTCTTCACTTTCAACTAGTAATGTGGTATCACTAGCATAGTGAAGGTTGTTGATGAGTCTTCCACCAATCTTCAGATCTCTGTTGTCTTCATACAGTCAAGCTTCTCTGATGATTTGTTCTGCATATACATTAAATAGGTAGGGGGAAAGTATGCAGTCTTGTCATACACCTTTGCTGATTTTAAACCATTCTATTTCTGCTTGTTCCGTTCAAACTGTTGTTTCTTGATCAATGTAAAGATTGCAAAAGAGAACGATCCGGTATTCTGGTATAACCATGCTTCTTAATGTGACCCAGAGTTTCTCATGGTTTACACAGTCAAAAGTCTTGTGGTAGTCAATGAAACACATACAGATATCATTTTGATATTCTTTAGTCTTTCAAGAATCCATCTCACATCTGCAATGATGTCTCTTGTTCCTAGCCCTTTCCTGAACCCTGCTTGCACTTCAGGCAGTTCTCGTTCTAGGTATGGTTGTAGTCTCTGCTGACTAATCTTCAGTAGAATCTTACTGGCATGAGGGGGTCAGAGCAATTGTGCGATAATTTCCACAGTCAATTGGAACACCTTTCTTTAGTATTGATATAAACACAGATCTTTTCCAGTCAGTTGGCGATGATGTTGTCTTCCAAATTTGCTGGCAGAGCCTTGTAAGTATGGTAACAGTTGCATCAGATTGCTATAATACTTCAATGGGAATGCATTCAATGCCTGGTTCTTTGTTCTTTGATAAGGCTTTCAATGCTGCTTCGACTTTTTCTTTCATCACCAATGGTTCCGGATCATAAGGTACAGGTTGAAATGGCTGTTGGTCCACTTGATCTTTATCATATAATAACTCTGTATATTCTTTCCACCTTTTCTTGATCTGCTCAGCATCATTCAACATGGATCCTTGAGCATCTTGTAACATTCCAATTCGAGGCTGGAATTTTTTCTTTAACTCTTGTAGCTTTAGGAAAGCCGATCTTGTTCTTCCTCTAATAGTTTCTGCTTCTATTTCCTTGCATGCATCACTGTAGTACTTCTCCTTGTCTTGTCTTGCTGCACGTTGGAAATCTCTGTTAAGTTCTGCGATTGCCTCTCTTTCTCCCCTTGCTTTATCTTCTCTCTGTTTCTGGGCAATTTTCAGAGTTTATTCGGTCATCCATTTTGGCAGTTTTGCTTTATCACTTTTTGGTAGAGATTTCTCACTTTCTTCCAACACAATCTTCTTGATGTCATCCCATAACTCTTCTGGAGCTCTGTCATTTGTATCTAAAGCAGCAAATCAATTTTACAGGTAGTCTTTAAATTCCGGTGGTATATTCTCAAGGTCATATTTTACTACATTCATGAGTGGCTTGCTCTTTTCTCAACTTTAGCTTGAGTTTGTATACTAGTAGTTGGTGATCTGTACCATAATCAGCTCCAGGTTTTGTCTTTATTCATGTTATAGAGCTTTTCCATCATTGAATTCCACAGATGTCATCAATTTGATTTTTGTACAATCCATTGGGTGAAGTCCATGTGTACAGTCGCCGCTTGTGTTGCTGGAAGAAAGTGTTTAAGATTAATAGATCGTTGGTCTTGCAGAATTCTATGTCTTTCTCCAGCTTCATGTCTGTTGCCAAGTCCATATTTTCCAACCACTTTGCCTTCTTCTTTGTTGCCAACTTTGTGTTCCCGTCACCCATGACTATCAGGATATCCTGTTTGTATGTTCTGTCAATTTCAGCTTGTACTTGTTCATAGAACTCATCAGCTTCATCCTCTTCTGAAGCTGTTGTTGGGGCATATACTTGAATAGCACAGTTACTTACCTGTAACAGGTGATCTCTGGGAACAGCAGGAATTAGTCCTCACACATATGGGGTACGTCGGAACCGACGGAGCCTGCGCGGGAAAGCTCCCCAGCTTCCCAGAAAGGAAGCTTTTGGGGCCTCCCACAGCGCATGCGCGCTGCCTTCCCGCCTTCCTGACCAACTCTCCTCAGTTCGAGTTTAAAGCTGAGAAAATAGAGAGAGGAAAGGAAAGAGAGAGAGAGAGATACAACTCCAAGGGGAGGTGGGTGGGTTGTGAGGACTAATTCCTGCTGTTCCCAGAGATCACCTGTTACAGGTAAGTAACTGTGCTATCTCCAGGAACAAGCAGGAATGAGTCCTCACATATGGGGACTCCCTAGCTAAGATGCCAGGGAGATCCCCCTGCAAGAATTCCTCATCTTCCTATGGATCTCAGGCATCCATTCAGGGAAGGTGGGCAGGAGTTGTTTAAGAATGGAACAGGTGTCTGAGGACAGCCTGACCAAACAAGGCATCCCGGCGGGAGTCCTTGTCCAAGCAGTAATGGGCTGTGAAGGTATGAACTGAGGCCCAAGTGGCTGCTCGACAGATCTGATCGATGGATACAGAATGAAGATGAGTCATAGATGTGGCCATGGCTCTCACATTGTGAGCTGTGACATGGCCTTCCAGAGAAAGGTTCTTACTCTGGTAAGCAAAAGAAATACACTGAGCAATCCAATTAGACAGTGTTCTTTTTGAGACTGGAAGTCCTAAATGAGAAGGATCAAAAGCAACAAAAAGTTGAGAAGACTTTCTATGTTGCTGTGTCCTGTGGATGTAAAAGGCAAGAGCTCTGGGGGGCGGAGCCTGATGTCCAGCGGGATGGTCGCATAACGCTGAGGCTCCCGAGAGGCCTACTCAGAATCCTGAATTAACACCTCACATACTTGGAACTTCTACTCTGATCTTGCCGGGGCACATTTGTGAGATGGCGGGGACCAAACCAACGCGCCTGGAATTTGGATCTCCAGCGGCTTCTCACGGCAAACGTTCCAAAACTGAACCTCCGTCCCCGCAGAAGGGGCCGGCCTTGTGCGAGGGCCCCGAAATGCAGCAGGAAATCCTCGTAGAGATTAGAGGGGTCAAAAACCTTGTGCAGGCAAACGGTGAAGCACTCCGAGCGCTGCGGGAAGATTTTGGTGTGCTGCAAAGCAAGCTAGAAGGGCTTTCTTCGCGTCAGGACAAAATGGAGAGCATATTGGACTCCCATGCGGCCCGGTTGTCCAAACTCGACAAAGTTGAACGACAGGTGCGGGCCTTGCAGAAAGAGGTGGAAGATGGCAATAATAGAGCGCGCCGCAACAACATACGACTCGTGGGCATACCGGAGGGAGCGGAATCGGGAGACATGAAAGAGTTTTTATGCAAAATCCTCCCTTCCCTGCTCCAAATCACCTTTACCAAAGATTTGGAGATTGATCGCGCTCATCGTGTACCCACAAGCATAACGCTCAACAGGAAGACCCCGCGGCCTATCATTTTTCGACTATTGAGATATCAACACGTGGAGCAAATTCTAAGTGCCTCTCGGGCAAAGGGCCATATGGAGTTTGAGAGCCACAAGATCTCCTTCTATCCCGACTTGGCTAAACCCACGGTCGACCGCCGAAAGCGCTTTCTGGAATTCCGGCCGAGGCTTCAACAACTACAAGCACGCTATGGCCTGATGTACCCGGCCAAGCTCCGAGTCACGCTTCACAATCAGACAAGAACATTTGAGGACCCTGATCTACTAGCGGAGTTTTTGGATTCCAAAGAAGCCGACTTGATGCGCTGACTTCCAGAATATTCCTGCAAGTCTCCTCATATCCGCTGTACCTGCCATATTGGATCTGCCGCAGCCTAGCAAAGAGTCTGGCGTGGGCAGTCTGTTGCCTTACTCTTGATGGTATCTGTGACCCGACTCCATCTACCCACTGTAGCCTCGATGAGTATCAGAGACAGTGTTATTATGGACTCTGGTGTTTCTTTTCTTTTTTTTACATGTCTTTCTATTTCCTCTCTAGGGCCTCCTCCCGCAGACATATGGTCGCCATATTCTTTGGGGGTTTTGCTTCTTCTCTAAGATACGTTGGTACATACTTTTCAATATGGGGTGTATTAGCCAGAATACTCGGTGATTATGACATTGTTGTACAGATTCTGCTTATGTTATATGTTATCAAGCGCCCTTACCTAAAATGTCTATTACCGATTGATGGCACCATGTAAGATTTTCTCATTGAACGTAAAAGGCATCAATAATCCGATAAAACGGAAGAAAATCCTAAGCTACCTCAGTCAGGAAGCAGCGGATCTGATTTTTCTCCAAGAAACGCATTTAAATTCGAAGGAAACTCTTAAACTCAATATTAAACCTTACATGGTGGCCGCCTATTCCCCAGCCGTTTCTAAGAAATGTGGGGTTGCCATACTGGTTAGGAAATCTTTGCATGCTACTGTTATTGCGACTAGCTCAGATACAGAAGGTAGATGGTCTAGAGTTCACCTCATGATAGGTAGCCTTGAAGTTACATGTCTATGCCTTTACGCTCCTAATGTTGATGACCCTGCCTTTTTTGCTACCATTGCTCAGGTTGCGCAGGCTTCTGCTAATACTTCATTGATCATTGGGGGGGATTTCAATCTAGTCCTTGATCCCCTGATTGACAAACAGCCGCCTAGGACGAGTGGTCCCCCCAAGAGTCACGCCACGCTTACCTCCCTGATCAAGGATCTTGCTTTAGTTGATCTATGGAGGTTACTACACCCCAATGAGCTTGACTTCACCTTCTTCTCCTCCCCTCATAAATCTCAGTCTCGCATAGACTTCTTTCTAATCTCAAAACTGTTAGTTCCTCAGGTGGACACTGCAAAGATTCACTCCCAACATATTTCAGATCATGCTGCCATTTCCTTTCAATTACACACTACTGCACCCCAGGGAAACTCGGGAGCCTGGTTCTTTGATAGAGCCCTGTTAACTCAGCCAGAGTTCCAGTCAGAAATTCGTGCAGCCATACAGGATTACTTCCATTTTAATCTACCCCAAGATACTGCGAATTGGGCTTGGTGGGAGGGCTTCAAAGCGGCCATTCGTGCAACGATCACTAGCTATCAAATCCGCCTGCGGAAACAACGTAAACAGCAGCTGCTCATACTAGACCAACAAATAAAAGCAGGCGAACGAGTTCTAACTTCACGCACTGACCCATGTGTATTAATTCGATTACAGCGTCTCCGTTTTCAATATAATTCAATCCTCTCAACTGCAGCTTCTAAGAGTATTGAGCTTCAGCGAGGGACATATTATCGTGAAAATAACCGAGCCGGTCGACTCTTAGCCAATGCCTTGAAAGGTCAAAAAGAAGCCAAACGCGTCGCGGCCCTTCGAGCTCCACAGGGAGGGGCATAGTGGCCACAGACTCCGACATTGTAGAGCTCTTTCGGGATTTCTATACCCGCCTATATCAATCTGAATGTGAGTTCTCGTCAGAGACATTCGAGCGATTGCTTTCTGGCATTCAGCGGCCGACCCTCTCTGAAGATGATAGGGATGCGATGGATGAACCCTTCTCTACTTCAGAGATCCAATCTGCCCTAAAACGAACAGCCTCGGGCCGTGCCGCAGGGCCCGATGGTCTCCCGACCGAATTCTACAGAACGTTCAGTGCAGATCTAGTTCCCTATTTAAAACTCTATTTTACTGCCCTCGCGGTAGATACATCCTCTTTGGGATCCTTTTCTGCAGCTAATGTGGTTGTATTTGAGAAAGAAGGCAGAGACCCGCTACTGACCGCCAACTACCGTCCAATCTCCCTACTTAATGCCGACTATAAGATCTTCGCAACGATCTTGGCCACCCGGCTATCTGACATGATGGCTACCCTAATTCACCCCGACCAATGCGGTTTTATACCCGGCAGATCAACTGCTGACAATACTCGGACCTTGTGCCATGTGCTATCTAGTGCTGCCAATCTCGACCATCCATGGGTGGGTCTTTCCCTGGATGCCGAAAAAGCCTTTGATCGTCTAGAATGGCCCTTCTTATTTGCAGTTCTCCGATGGTATGGCTTTGGAGAGGGCTTCCTCCGATATCTCCAAGTCATGTATACTCAACCCGTCGCCAGTATTTGTGTAAACGCCATCAAATCTCAGCCATTTAACCTCCAAAGAGGCACGCGTCAAGGTTGCCCCCTATCACCAATGCTTTTTGATCTCGCTCTTGAACCCCTAGCCCTCCTTATTAGACAGTCTGCACGTATTCGAGGTGTCCCCTTTAGTCATAGGGAGATTAAACTCTCTGCATATGCAGATGACCTTATGCTCTTCGTATCCCTCGATTCGGTTCCAGCTGTCTTGGATCTGATTGACGGATACTCACAATTATCGGGCTATAAAATTAACTGGACCAAATCTGTAGCATTCCCACTGAACCGCTGGGTACATGAGGCTGACATGCAGGCCTTTCCCTTCCTTTGGCAATCTCGCATGGTGAAGTATCTCGGGGTCCATTACTGTTCTCCTTTAGAAGACACTATCAGTTTTAATGCCAAAGAGGTAGTCTCCAAAGTCCGTGAACTCACAAATCGTTGGTCTCCCTTATCTCTCACATGGTGGGGCCGCTTAGAAACTGTGAAAATGATGATAGTCCCCAAAGTGAACTACATTTTAGAAATGCTGCCATGCTTACTTCCGTTACATACCTATAAAGATATTGAGGGCCTTCTCGTCCGTTATCTCTGGCAGGGCAAGCCACCAAGGATAGCTAAACATAAACTGCAGTCTGCAAAGGAACGAGGGGGTACCAGATTTCCTGATTTTCTTAGATATCATCAAGCCTTTCTACTTAAGCAAGGTGCCCGATGGCTAGATGCCTCAACAGACAGCAGACCAGTTTGGCTTGACATAGAAGAGGAGCTTAGTAGCCCAATTCCGTTGACCCATCTCCCCGGTATGTCCTATCAAGTAGACACCCGCCATCCACCAATGATTGTCGATACTCTTGCGGCCTTTAACACTCTCATTCTATCACTGGGCCCGAATGTATGTCCTCAGGACGGACTCCCGCTATGGAATAACCCCAGAATTCAAGTCCTAAATAGAACAATAGCCTGGAAACCCTGGTACTCCAGGGGGATCTGGACACCCCAACAGCTTTTCTCCGCAGCTCGTTGGAAAACCTTTTCTGATTTACAAAAGGAATTTGCGTTACCAGCGACACACTACTTTCAATTGATGCAGCTTCAACACTGCCTCATAAGTGCTCGAATCATGCCGCCCTCTGCCCCTACTGAGGATGGGCTATTAGAGATAGTTCACTCCATTAGTAGTACACATGGGGTAGCCTCTAACTTTTATAAAATAATTTGTCAGGGTACAGACACGGACACTTTTAGAGCCCAACAAGCCTGGGAGCGCGAACTGCAAACCACTTTAACCCCTGTGCAATGGAGCGTTTTCTGGAGTAAAGTAGTGCGGGTTTCCCGGTCTGCCTCTGTTACCCAAACTCTCTTCTTCTTGGCACACAGATGCTTTTATACCCCCGAAAAAATAGCCAAATGGAACCCAAATGCTAGGGACCTGTGTTGGTCTTGCCATACTGCTGTGGGAACCTTCGCTCATGTTATTTATGAATGTCCTCAACTGCAGGTCTATTGGGGGCGGGTCTGGGGTCGTATTCAATTTATCTTACACTTTCATGAACCTCTCTCTTGGAAGGTCGTGGGACTCCGCTCTGTGGCGGAGGTCCCCTCTCTTCCTAAGAAGGGTCGCTTTCTCCTTGATTTCATGCTGGGTATAGCCATATGCTTAATCACGAGGAATTGGAAGGATAGCTCTCGACTTACTGTCAATGAATGGTGGAACCTCGTCTGCTTATATAGTAAATATGAGCAGATACCTCGGAGAGCTATTCCCCATGTCCAAACTCACTCTTGCTTGTCTAAATGGCAGATGCTTAATGATTATGTACAATCTGCTCATTGCTCCAACATGCCTGTATAATGTGCACTCATCATGTTTTAGATCACCGTTAGGTTTTGTAACACAATAATGTAAGTACACGCCCGTTTCGGGAATGCTTAGTTTTCTAGAGACGAAGCTGGGGGGAGGGGGGGGGTAGGGGTTTACTTTGGTGTATGTATTACACGTTATGTATTTGTCTTTTAGCTGTATGTCTTCCTTTTCCTTTGTTGTTATAAAACGAAAATAAAGAATTTAAAAAAAAAAAAGGCAAGAGCTCTTTTACAATCTAACGTATGTAGGTTCCTCTCTGCACTAGATGCATGAGGAGCTGGAAAAAAGACAGGTAGATATACCTCTTGATTAAGATGAAAAGGTGAGACCACTTTAGGCATAAAGTGGGGATTTGTCCTAAGGACTACCTTATCATGATGGAACCTTGTATAAGGTGGATTAGCCACTAAAGCCTGCAGTTCACTGATGCGGCGAGCAGAAGTGATTGCAATAAGGAAAATGACTTTCCAGGAAAGAAATTTCAAGGAGGTAGTGGCTAAGGGTTCAAAGGGTGGCTTCATAAGCTGACCAAGAACCACGTTTAAGTCCCATGCCACCGGAGGAGGTCGAATGGGAGGTTTAGTTAAGGTTAGGCCTCTCATGAATCTCGCAATAAGAGGATGAGAGGAAACAGGTTGTCCATTGATAGGCTGAATAGATGCTGCAATAGCACTCAAATGGACCCTTACAGAATTGGTTTTAAGTCCTGCATTGGAAAGATGCAGGAGATATTCGAGTAAAGAATTCAAAGGTAGTGCTAGAGGGTTAAGACCTTTTTCAGCACACCAAATGGAAAATCTTTTCCATTTAAAAGCATAAGAACGCCTGGTGGAAGGTTTCCTAGATGCATGGAGGACATCCTTCACCTGTTGAGAAAGACTTGAAGTCTTGAAGGTCTAGGCCTTCAGTAACCAAGCTCTCAGGTGAAGGGACTTGGGGTTTGGGTGCCACAAAGTCCCCTCCTCTTGAGACAGAAGGTCTGGAGCAGCTCCTAGATCCAGGGAGGGTGCCTGGGAGAGATGCAGAAGTAGAGGGTACCACACTTGGCGTGGCCAGCGTGGAGCTATGAGGATCATAGATCCTTGATCCCTCTGAAGTTTGAATAGAGTCTTGGGAATCAAAGGAATGGGTGGAAAGGCATACAGGAAGGCCTGACCCCAATGAAGGAAGAAGGCATCCTTGGCCTGAGCTCCCTGACACGGGATTCTGGAACAGAACCGGGGAAGTTTGGCATTGCACGGACTTGCAAAGAGGTCTATGTCCGGGGTTCCCCATTTCTGAAAGATTCTGAGTACCTGATCCATGTGCAGGGACCATTCGTGTGGAAGCAGAACTCGACTGAGTCTGTCTGCCCAAGAGTTTTGGATTCCTGGGAGGTACACTGCCAGGAGATGGATTTGATGCTGTCTGGCGAAGGCCCACAATTTTAGAGCTTCGTTGCAAAGCGACAGAGAGCCAGTCCCTCCTTGTTTCTTTATGTAGAACATGGCTACTTGATTGTCGGTATTTACAAGGACTGTCATGTTGATGAGGAGGGTATGAAAGACCTTGAGAGCAAGGAAAATTGCTCGCAACTCCAAAAGGTTGATATGAAGGGTGGTCTCCTGTGGAGACCAAGTGCCCTGAGTGGAGAGGTCTTGGAGATGAGCTCCCCAACCTGTTTGGGAGGCATCTGTAGTGAGAGTTGCTTGGGGTAACAAAGGTTGGAAGGGGGCCCCCAACAACAGATTTTGAGTGGATATCCACCATTGGAGAGACCAAAAAAGACGTTTTGAAGTTGCTATTTGGTCTGAGAGAGCTCCTGATGCTTGGGTCCACTGGGTGGGCAAAGTCCATTGAGCTGCTCTCATATGTAGGCGAGCATAAGGCACCACATGAACTGTGGATGCCATGTGGCCTAGCAGTTGTAGCATCTCCCTGGCAGTCAAGTGGCTTCTGGACTGAATTTGAGAGGCCAAGTGCACTAGACGGTGGCAACGGGCCTGAGGAAGATAGGCCCTTGCAGTGGTGGTATCTAGCCAGGACCCTATGAATTCTAGGGACTGAGTAGGGGTGAGTTGAGACTTTGGCAGATTGACGACAAGTCCCAGATACTGCAGTATGCGTCTGGTGTGGTCCAGGGAAGTCTGAGCCTTGGACTGAGATGGAGCTCGGATGAGCCAGTCGTCCAGGTATGGGAAGACAAAGATTCCCAGAGTGTGTAGAAATGCAGCTACTATTGCCATGCATTTGGTAAATACCCTTGGAGCAGAGGCTAGACCAAAGGGAAGTACTCTGTATTGGAAATGTTTTCCCTGGAACAGAAACCGTAGGAATTTTCTGTGGGATGGATGGATGAGTATATGTGTGTACGCATCCTTGAGATCTAGAGAACAAAGCCAGTCCTGACTCTGTAGGTATGGAAGGAGAGTGCCTAGAGAAAGCATCTTGAATTTCTCCTTGTATAGGAATTTGTTCAATTCTCTGAGATCCAGAATGGGTCTGTACCCCCCCTGTTTTCTTGGGAATGAGAAAATAAGGGGAGTAAAAACCTGACCCTTGTTGAGGAAGAGGAACCTCTTCTATTGCCTTTTGGGCGAGAAGAGTGGTCACCTCCTGGCCCAACAGGTACAGGAGAGATGGGGGAGAATTGAATTGTCTCACCATGGTATGGGGAGGAAGGCTGCAGAAATGTAGTTTGTAGCCCTCTCTGATGATAGAGAGGGTCCACTGTTCTGATGTGATTTGTTCCCATCTGGGAGCAAAATGAGTTAACCTTCCTGGAATGGTGAGAGGCTCTGGTTGTTGCAGAGCCAGAAAGGTTAAGTTCTCTAGAATCAAGTCAAAAACTCTGAGGGGGTTGGGACTGCTGGACTGTAGCAGCCCCTGTAGACTTTGTTCTGGCTTGTTTAGCTTGCTGACGCTTAGGAGCAAAGCGAACTTGGGAAGATTGCTGGCCAGTATTTGTGGAAAATCTGGTCTTTTTATAGAAAGGCTTCTTAAAAGGTTTCTTCTTGGCAGGGGTAGAGGTAGACTTAGAAAGTCTATCTAAAGCAGCATTCTCTGCATCCATTTGAGTGGCTTTGATTTGCCACTCCTTGCCAAACAGATTTTCACCTGTACAGGGCAGATTGCCCAAGCCTTCTTGTACCCAGGGTTCCAAATCAGAGGCCTGGAGCCAAGCAAGTCTGCGAGCAGCTATGGCAGTGCCAGAGGCTCTGCTAGCCCCCTCAAAAGAGTCAAAGGCTGCTCTGTTAGAGAACTTTGAAACATCTTGAGTTTGCTTTAGCAAAAGAAGGAACTCCTCCTTTTTATCCTCTGGGATAATGGGGAGAAAATGATGTATCTTCAATGCAATCTCTTTCAAAAACATGCCCATATAGAGGCTGTATGAATTGATTCTGGCAATAAGCATGCTAGCTTGGAAGATTTTTCTACCAAAAGCATCCAGAGTCCTACATTCTCTTCCTGGAGGGGTAGAAGAGTGCCTTTTGGTACTCTATCTTTTTCATAGCAGACTTCACCACAATAGAGTGGTGAGGAAGCTGAGCTTTTTGAAAACCAGAAGGAGGAACCCGATACATGGTGTCCAAACGTCGAGAATGTGGAGATAGGGTGAGAGGAGCCTCCCACAAGTCCATCATGTGTTCTTGAAGAATTTCATGTATGGGTAAGGTGGCTGCCTCTTTGGGAACCTTAGAGTATCCTAAAATATCCAATTTTTTTGCTCTAGGTTCCTTTTCAGGAGGTTACAGATATGGAAAGTCCTTTAGCTACTTCAATAATGAAGTCTTGAAAGGACAAATCCTCTGGAGGAGACATTCTCCTTTTTGGAGAAGAGGGCTCCTCAGGAAGAGTAAAAGAGACATCAGCAGAATCATCTGAGGTATCAGAATCTTCAGAAGATTCAAAGTACCGCCTATTTGCTTGCAGAGATCGATACGCGTACTGACCAGTATCAACATCGGGCGTACCGGGAATCGGAGCGGTATCGAGAAAATCTCCGGAACCGGAGACCGGAACCGGCATACTACTGGAAGTAGATGCTCTGGGTACCGGTATCGGTTGCGGTACCGGAATCGGAGTCGGAACCGATTGTTGCGGTACCGAGGGCGTTGCAGCGTTAATGAAAGCCAGTATGGCCTGCTGCATGGATTGTACCATAGTACCCATAGTCGCCACAACTGCCTGGATGTCGGTACCGGTGTTAGCCGGTACCCCAGAGCAGTCTAACAGGAGATCGGTCGAGGCCGTGCCATCGATGTCTACCTGTAACCCCATAGGAGGAGCTTTGGAAGCCGGAGCTTCCCGCCGGGGTTGTTTGGCTGGGGCAGGGTCCTCAGGGTCAAACCCAAGGGCCTCTCACTGCTTAGAGGGAGATTTGCCCTTTGAGGACCTGCCTGAAGAATGTTTGGTTACCTGAGATCCATCAGGAGAGGAAGACCTGGAGGATGTTGATGCTGGAGTATCCGTAGAAAACAGCATATGAAACTTAGCTGCTCTGTTCTGTAAGCCCCGTTTGGACATCAGAGAGCAGGATGGACAATCTGGAATGGAATGGTCAGGCCCCAAACATTTAAGACACCACTCATGGGTATTTGTGACTGAAATAGTACTGGTACACTTGGTGCATTTTTTAAAACCAGAGGCTGGTTTCTCCATGAGGGAGAATCTGAGAAGGCCTAGAGGCCTCACAGAAAAAACACACCAAGTGAGGAAAAAGTAATTATTATTATTATTTTTTTTTTAAAGAAATAAATGAAAAAAGACCGGCGGTACTGGTCTGGAATCGGGGAAGGCAGACACGCGGTCAAAGAAACAAATTAAAATAACAATTTCTTCAGCGGTGACAGGAACACGACCTGCTGGCTCCGCGGAAAAAGAAGAACTGAGGAGAGTTGGTCAGGAAGGCGGGAAGGCAGCGCGCATGCGCTGTGGAAGGCCCCAAAAGCTTCCTTTCTGGGAAGCTGGGGAGCTTTCCCGCGCAGGCTCCGTCGGTTCCGACGTACCCCATATGTGTGAGGACTCATTCCTGCTTGTTCCTGGAGATTATGGTTGTGTTGATGGGCATTCATCGTAGACAAATAGAAATTAAGCATCCACTGATTGTATTGTATTTCATTACAGTTCTTGCAAGTTTCTTCTTAATTATAAATGCAAAACCATTTCTTCTTTGTCTTTCATTTCCAGCATAGTAGACCATGTGATCATCAGATACAAAATGCCTGATGCCTGATGCCAGTTTGCCGACACCCAACAGATCGAGTTGTACACGTTCCATTTCATTCTTCATCACTTCTAACTTCCCTTGGTTCATGCTTCATGTGCTCCATGTCCCAATATGTAAGACATCTTTGCAGCTTCTGACTCTCATTTTATGCTCTGCTGCATCAGCAGTCAGTCATCCTGAGGGCTTTGATCCAACCACATCATAAATGCTGGCTTTACTCTGAAAAGTCTTTAGCTCCTCCCCTGTAGCCAGTTGAGTGCCTTCCAACCTGGGGGTCTCATCTTCCAGCACTATAGTGCAATTTGTTTTGTTGTGACTATTGATTGGGTTTTTGTGGCAAGATACAGAAGTAGATTGCCAGACCTTTCTTCCATGCTGTTTAATTTTAGTGTTGTGTGTCATTGTCACAGAACTGTGATCCTCTGACGCCAACACCATCCCATTCTGCTGCTTCCCAGATGGGTGGTTTCTCTTGGTCTGGCACCTCAGCTGAGTCCTGTCCATCTTAGGGACTCTGCCAGTACATCATTGATGCACACAAGCCCTCGCAGCATGACAAGCTGCAAACCAAGTGAGGGGTGATCTACCCTATCATTGCAGTATAACGTAGATATAATTGGCATCTCAGAGACCTGATGGAAGGAGGATAACCAATGGGAAGCTATGATTCCAGATTACAAACTATATTGTGATCTACTCTATCATTGCAATATAGTGTGTAGCCCTGTATCAGTAGTTCAGTAGTTCATTGCAGGCTACCGGTATCAAAGAATCTACATGCCCACCCCACAGTGCCAAGCAGCTCTCCCTTCCTTTGATATGACCTCAGGATGCCATACGTTCCAGCAACATCAGATGGTGAAAGCCATTACGCCATTCCCAATAACATGGAATAATGGCCTCTATCCAGTGGTGCAGCAAAATTTGTTTACCAATCACACATGCCTTCCACACCAACAATTGAGTCCATTGTCCCTTGGGCCGAGAGGGCAGCAGTTCATCGAACACTACTAAGGCTGCCATCCATTGTACTGCCTGTCCTACCAAAGTCACCATATAGTTTTGCATCTGGGTCCAATAGTGATGAAGACTCTTACAAATCCACCACATATGGGCTAAATCCAATTTTGGGGATCCACAGTATCCATTGGTTATCCTCCTTCCAGCGGGTCTCTGAGATGCCAGTTATATCTATCTTATTTATTTATTTTTATATACCACTTTATCCTAAAGCCAAAGTGGTTTACAGGGTAAGTGAATAAACAGTTACATGTTGTTGTTGTTGTTAAGTGCCGTCAAGTCGGAGTCGACTCATGGCGACCCTCTGGATAGCTATCCTAAATTGTGTTCAGTCTTCAGTCAGGTGGCTCATTGTTGACAGACTGGTACCCGTAGCTGCTGTTATTGTATCGATCCATCTCATTGCTGGCCTTCCTCTTTTGCGTTGACCTTCTATCTTGCCAAGCATGATGTCTTTCTCTAATGATCTCTCTCTTCGCATGATGTGTCCAAAGTATGAAAGTCGAAGTCTTGTCATCTGAGCTTCTAAAGAAAGCTTAGGTTTGATCTCCACTAGTACCTACTGGTTTGTTCTTCGGCAGTCCATGGTATACACAGTATTCGCCGCCAGCACCATAATTCAAAGGCATCAATTTTCTTCCTGTCTATCTTTTTCACTGTCCAGCTTTCACATCCATATGATGTTACTGAAAATACCATGGCTTGAACAAGTCAAATCTTTGTATGGGGAGAGACATCTCTGCTCTTGAGAATCTTATCTAGGTCTTTCATAGCCATTCTGCCAAGAGCAATGCGTCGTCTGATTTCTTGACTGCTTGTTGCTTCTTTATTGATAGTTGATCCAAGTAGGTTAAAGTTGTTCACGATTTCAATTTCTTCTCCTTCAACGATGAACCTGTTGATTATGCCAGTTGTCATGATCTTTTAGAACATCACAAACTAGAACTTTGAAGGTTAAACTGATTAGCTAGAATTTGATGCAGTATAAGGTTAGAATTATTTACATATATTACATAGAGTGAGGTGAACATGCTGTATATGTGGAGAAAGGGAACACTCTAGGGGAAGAGTGAGGGGAAGAGGGAAGAATTGCTGGAGAAGTGCAAATTTCAAGTTCCAGTGTCAGTGTTCATTGAAGATATGAGTTGTGAAATCCTAACCTTTCATTCAGTGCTATATATTCTAACTCTCCCATCTTATTTGTTAGACTTCTAGAATTTGCATACAGGCATTTCAAAAAAATGTTTTGTTCATATTAACAGTTTATTTTATTTATTTTGTATTTATTTATTTGGCGCTTATTCCGCATTTCCAGTGATCAAGGTGGTTTACAAAAAAATAACATAACATTACAAGGAACATGTTATATAGGTACAGTATATATCAACTTAGCACAGGTATTTAATGGCTTAGAATTTACATTCAATGCTTAATATTCAACCATGTAACTAAGTTATAGTTACTGTAGGATGACAGAGATATGTGGATTTAGGAGCTAAAGTTACATGGAAATCAAGTGGTCCAGATGTGACAAGTGAGTATGATGGAATTCACTACTCAAGAAGTTCATAGATAGCTGAGTATCTAAGTTATGCCTCTGAATTGTTCTGTAAAGAACAGAGTTTTTAATAACTTCCGGAAAGTTGTAGTATCAGTGGTAGCTCTTATGTGTTCAGGTATTGAGTTCCAAAGGCCGGGAGCATGTAAAGAGAATGTGCGCGAACTGGTTGTCAGGTTGAACTTGGTGAAGTCGGAAGAGAGTTTGAGTAGATGATGAGCATGGCTCCTTCTATTACGATTATTCGGTGTTCTCACTATTATTGATTGCACGTAATGTGAGCATAACTCATGATAGACTTTAAATGTGTTCATTATGTTTTTGCATTTTATTCTGCTAGGCAAGGTTAGCCAGTGCAGTTCCTTCAGAATGGGGGTGATATGGCTGTTTCTGAGTGCACCAAAGAGGATTCTTGCAGCTGCATACAGAGCCCGTTGCAGTGGATGTAAATGACTTTTAGGTATACCATGGAGGATTGTATTACAGTAAACTATGTGGGGAAGTATCATTGCCTGGAAGACAGTTCTGAAATCCTTTGCCTTGAAAAGGGGTCACAGATGTTGGAGAGTCTGAATTTTATTATAAATGATTTTTGTTGCTTTGTTTATGTGAGATTGTAATGTGAGGTGCTGATCAATGATTACTCCAAGGTATCTGACTTCAGATTTAACCAACAAATCTGTGTTGTCAACTTTTAAGGTAATCGTTGGGGAGAAGTTCTTATCACTGGTTATAAAGAAGACCTCAGTTTTGATGCAGTCGATTGTGAGGTGGTGTTCGGATAGCCAATGGTTAATTACAGTGAAACAGTTTGTTATTGGTATGAAGTTTGCATTAGTGGTTGAGAAGGGAGCATAGATCATGATGTCATCTGCATATAGATGGTAGGAGACATCATGAGAACAGATGAAATCGCAAATCGGTTGGAAGTAGACATTGAACAAAAAGGCTGAACATGCTAAGCCCTGTGAAATTCCTTGTTTTTGAGTGTAAGGGTCCAAAGTATTTGTTCCTGATCGAACTATTTATTGAAGGCCAGAGAGGTAGGAGTGAAGCCATATAAGGGCTAGGTTATGGATGCCAATGCTTTGTAATCATTGTATTAGTATGTCATGGCATATTGTGTCAAACATTGCCTCCATGTCCAGAAAGATGAGGAAGAAACCCTGCTTAAGTTTTTCTATGCCTTTCATCAGTCTGTCCATTAGTGAGGTAAGCAGGGTTTCAGTTCCATGGCCAGGTCGGAATCCATGTTGCTATGGGTCAAGGGGTGCATTGATGTGAGCCTGCAATTGTATTTGGACAATCTTTTCCAGTATTTTTGCCAGGAAGGGCAAGCTAGATATTGGTCTGTATGAACTTGGCACAGATGGACCTAGCTTAGGGTTTTTTAAAATGGGACAGATGGATACTATCTTAAGTCTGGAAGGTAAATATCCTTGTGAGACTGAAAGGTGTATAATTCTACATAACATTGGGGCTAACACAGCTCTTGCAAGTCTGAGCCAACTTACCATGCATGGGTCAAGAGGGGATGTGATAAAGTTGAGATTATTTATATTCTCTTATATACCATGCTATTCTGCATCAGTGTGGTTTACACTGAACAAACTGAAATCACATTGAACAGGGCATTATAACTTGGAGATAACTATTTTACAGGGAACATGGGCTATGGAGGGTTAAGTGGCTTGCCCAAGACCACAAGGAGCACCTGTGGGACTAGAAGCCCCAGTCCTTCCAGCCCAAGGTTGCTGTCCTCTAGTGGGATTTGAACCCAAGACCTTCCAGCATGAAGTACCTTGCCCCAACCACTAGGCCAGGCATTGAGGTGTACCTTGCCCCAACCACTAGGTGTACCTTGCCCCAACCACTAGTCCAGGCATTGAGGTGTGACTAGGCAGAATGATTGAAGAAGGGTGGAAGTACAGGTTTGAATGTTATTTTTAGTTATGGCTGGAGGTGTGTTGAGGAGCTTGGATTTGAATTGTGAAGCAAGTGCTTGTGGTCCAGAGATGTACAGAGATTGTGTTTGCTTATATTCATTTACCAATGACTTAACAATATCAATTAACTCTTGGTTTGTTTAATGATTTCATAATAATTTGTGTGATACTGTATTTTTGCATTATTGGCTTGAATCCAATATGAATGTGGTATGTGTAGGTGATTGGTCTTGAGTTGATCATCATGGGTTTGTCTCCATTTGCACTCAGCTTTTCTGAGGTCACATTTAAGCTTTTTCAGGTCCGCAAAGTACCAGGGCAAATGATTGCGGAGTCGTGCTCTCTTTGTGTTATGAGAAGGAGCCATGGCACTAGTGCTAATAGTTTCATACCAGACAAAGAAGTCTAGGTCATTTGAGTCTACCGTTAGCGTGGGGATGATGTTTTGGAAGAATGACTTCTCAAATTGTTTAAATCGGTGGAGGTTAAATTCCTTTTGTGTACTGGGGGTTTCTTGCAACTGGTATATAATTTGGAATGAAATGGTGCTGTGGTCTGACCAGTGAACCTGTGTCAGCTGAGGATTAGGAACAGTGGACCTCTCCAGAAACTGTGATGGGAGGAATATTAGATCAAGGGTATTACCTTTATTGTGTGTTGATTGTTGTATTATTTGTGTATAATTTAAGTACTCCATTGCATCCATGAAGGTCTTAGCTTGCTTCTGTGGCATAGTTGATAAGTTGAAGTCACCCAAGAGTGTCAGTGGGCAATTTGTACCTGTGTGTAAACATACTACTTCGAGTAGTGTTGCAAGTTCTTCATGACTGGAAGTGGCGATCTGTAAGTAAGGCATATGGAATACTGTTTGTTAGAAATGGTTAATGTATCAAGTCCATTTGTGCTCAATGTAGCTACAAGTTGAAATAGTAAGCTCCATTTCACAGGTATGCATAGTCCACCTCCTCTGTGATCAATTTAGTAGCAGTTAAATATGTCATAGTTTGGATGGGCTAGTTGATTTTCAAGTATAGTGTCTGTTTCTGTAAACCATGTCTCTGTGATGCACATAAGGTCAGTATCATTATCTATTAGGTAATCAGTGAGGATCTGTGTCTTATTTCTGGCTGAGCGTGCATTGATGAAGATACATTTCAGGGTAACATGATTGATGATTTTCAAGTATCTTATGTTGATCCAAGGAGGGAGCATTAATTAGTGGTATGTGAACTAGAAAAGATTGAGTTCTATTTCTTATTCTTTGAGGTGGAGGTCTTATCCCTGGAGTGCCATATCAACGGATGATTGGGATTTGACTAGGGTTGTCTGCGTGAAGAGAGAGAGTAACAATGCCGTGCATAAGAAGATATGAAGGACGCAATGGAGAACAGGCATGATTCATAAAGTTCCCTTGTGCTTTGAGGAGGTTACGTCTGAGGAGCAGTGGAGCAGACTATGTTAATTTGCTAACCTAAGTAGTCACAGTTGGATGATTCACCCTGCAGTTACCTCATTACACCTCAATGATCTTTCTCTCTATCTGAGTGCATATATCCGAGATGGAGCAGCTCTGTAGCATGAGGATGTGTTGAGTTGGCTATTTCACAGTGTTGAAGTGAGCTGCAGTGGCCTTGTAGATGTTGCACCGTGGAGTGGGGAGGTGCTCACTCACTCGCTGTCTTACGGTGCTCAGAGGGTGATTCCTTTTGTTGTGGGCTGCCTAGGCTTCATCCAAGCCTCAGGGCCACGTCAAAGGGCCCTCTGGCGAGGCCCTCAGGCACAGGCACACCTTAGTGTGCCTCTACTTTTAAATCCAGTGTGGCTTCCTGATTGCTTCTGGTGGTGGGGAGAGGGGAGGAGCTCCCCTGCCCACTCCCTTCTGCTGAGGCTGAACAGGGGTCTGTTTGGCTATCAGATATCAGGGGTAATTTTGGAATATTTCAACTCTGCATAGGAAAATGTGGTAGAGAGGTTCTAGAGGCTAAATTTAGGCTTTTTAGTTGAAATCCAGAAATTCCAGGGTAGCGTTCTCCGAAATGCTTCCATTCCACGCGCAGGACCCAAAAGGCAGGCAGAGCTCTGGAGTCTCAATGCGTGGATGAGACAATGGTGCAAGGTTGAGGGTTTTGGATTTGTTAGGAACTGGGGAACATTCTGGGGAAAGGAGGGGATGGAACCAGGCTGCTGGCATTAACCTTTAAAAAGGAGATAGAGCAGCTTTTAAACTAGAAAACAGGGAAAAGCCGACAGTCACCCAAGAGCGCATGGTTCGGAAGAATGTATCCTTGAAGGATACTACCAAAAGCAGAGAGGTTCCAAAAAAGAGTAAAGTAGCCCAAATGCCCTTGAGTATGGAACAGACAGAGCTTAAAGATTCCAAATTACCCATGCCTACCAATAGCCAAATTAATATGAATAAAATACAGTCTCTAAAATGCTTGTATGCAAATACTAGAAGTCTAAAAAATAAGATGGGAGAGTTAGAATATATAGCACTAAATGAGAGGTTAGATATGATTGGAATCTCAGAGACATGGTGGAAGGAGGACAACCAGTGGGACACTGTGATACCTGGGTACAAACTATATCATAATGATAGAGCTGATCAAATTGGTGGAGGGGCTGCGCTCTATGTTAGGGAGGGTATTAAGTCAGAAAGGATTAAAGTTTTGCAGGAAACAAAATTTGCTATAGAATCTCTATGGATTGAAATTCCATGTAAAAAGGGGAAGGCAATGGCAGAGGGGGTATACTATCACCCACCTGGCCAGATTGAATAAATGGATGATGAAATGCTCAAAGAAATCAAGGGAGCTAACAAAAGTTACAACACAGTAATAATAATGAGTGATTTCAATTACCCCAGTATCGACTGGGTCAGTGTCACAGCAGGACATGCTAGGGAGATAAAGCTCCTAGATGAAATATATGACTGCTTCTTGGAGCAGCTGGCTCATGAACTGACCAGAGGGGAAGCCATATTGGACCTAGTCCTTAGTGGAACACCAGATCTGGTGCAAGAGATAAGGGTGTTGGGGCCACTTGGCAATAGTGATCATAGCATGATCGTGTTTGATTTAATTAGTGGAGGAGAGATGGTAAGGAAAGCCACAGTACTACCTTTTAACTTTCGAAAGGGAGACTATGATAAAATGAGGAAAATACTTAAGAAAAAACTAAAAGGAGCAGTTGCAAAGGTTAAAGACTTACATCAAGCTTGGGTGTTGTTGAAAAATACTATCTTGGAAGCCCAGACCAGCTGTATTCTACACATTAAGAAAAGTGGAAGGAAGTCCAAAAATCTCCCAGCATGGTTTAAAGGTGAGGTCAGAGAGGCTGTTGTTCCCAAAAAAGCATCTTTCAGGAAATGGAAAAAAGAGCCAAACTACAAAAACTGGAAACAGCACAAGCACTGGCAAGTTAAATGCAAGACATTGATAAAGCAGGCAAAGGGAGAATTTGAGAAGAAGTTCCTGCGGAAGCAAAAACGCATAATGAAGACTTTTTCAAGTACATTTGTAGCCAAAAAACCTGTGAGAGAGTCAGTTGGTCCATTAGATGATAGAGGGGTTAAAGGGGCACTAAGAGGCGACAAGGCGATAGCGGAGAGACTGAATGAATTCTTTGCTTCGGTCTTTACTGATGAAGATGTAGGGATGTTACCCATGATTGAAGTGGTATTTAAAGGTGCGGAAGAATTGAAGGAAATATTGATACATCGGGAAGATAAGAACATAAGATATGCCATACTGGTTCAGACCAAGGTCCATCAAGCCCAGTATCCTGTTTCCAACAGTGGCCAATCTAGGTCATACGTACCTAGCAGTTTCCCCAAAAGACATAGGTTCCGCAATGCTTGTACTGGGTCAAGCATTGATATTCTGGGTCCCTTCTTAATAATGGTTTCTGGACCTTTCCTCCAGGAACTTGTCCAAACCTTTTTTAAACCCAGCTACAATACGGCCGAGGGCAACGGAGGCCATCGCCCGTCCCTTCCGATGTATTACAACTATTTGATAAACTGGAGAGTAGCAAATCACCTGGACCAGATGATATACATCCAAGGGTGTTGAAAGAACTGAAATATGAGATTACAGACCTGCTATTAGTAATCTGTGAACTATCATTAAAATCATCTGTTATACCTGAAGATTGGAGGATGGCGAATGTAACGGCAATTTTTAAAAAGGGTTCCAGGGGTGATCCGGGAAACTACAGACCGGTGAGCCTGACGTCAGTACCAGGAAAAATGGTAGAAACCATCATAAAGCACAAAATTGCTGAACATGTAGATAGTGTGACGCTCGCGCCCCTACCAGGCGGTTGCCTAGTAGGGACGGCTGGCCATCTGATATCCCTTCTAGGGTTTTTGTAGTTGTGCACGAAAGGAAGAGCCAAGTGGTTAATAAAGCGCACAGGAAATTTTATTCGGTTTCCAGGCTGGTAAGTGGTGAACATAAAATTCTTCAAGCATAACTTTTTTTCCAGACAAAAGAAAATACAGGATAACTTCTCCCAGAAATCAAAATGTCCAAAACAGTGTAACCTGGAACAAACTCATAGCAGTTCCTGTTCCTTACTGCAACTGCTTAACCTTAGCATTAGAGGAAAAAGGGATTTTTAAAACTCTTCACCCAGTGAGTGAGTTATCAGCTTCAACCCTGCTGTTGCCACACACAAACAGTTTCAGCTGTTTGAACCTCCACTGAGCTCCTGCAGTTTCAGCTTCTTAGGAGAGATTCTTAATCCTTTACATTCAGGCTTTTCTCCCTCTCTTCCGCTTCTGAAACTGTCTTTAAGTTACAACAGCCCTTTTTATGTTCCACTGTTTCTAGCTCACACTACTATACCTTAGTGCACAGCTCGCATTCCATTTCAGAGACCTCAGAATTAACAACACTTTCCTCAGGGCCTACCTCCATGCTCTCTATTGAGCTACAGCTGGGTGCTTCTCGAAAGTGCTCTGGGCTCTTTTCCTTAAGAGTCTTCACCAGATTAAACAGTCTCTCCCACTGCCTGGCCTTGCCTTCTTCAGGCCGGTCTTTTGGGGGTCTCTCCTGTTTAACTTCCTTAGTGAGATATTTCTGTCTGTGCTGAGCCTTCTGGGGTATGACAGTCTCCTCTGAGTCAGAGCAAGAACTATCCTGCTGGCAATGCTTGTTCCCTGCGTACCTTTCTTGGCTGCCTCTATAGTGGTTCCTCCTTTTGCTGCTCTCCTTGGCTGCAAAGCTTCTCCTCAGCTTGGCCCCAGATCTTTCCGGTCTGTGCCTTCTGGGAACTGGACTAGAACCTGGGCTAGGCCTGGAACTGCAACTGCTGCTTGTGCTTGCTCTTGCACTCCTCCTGGACCTTCTTCTCAAAGCCCCTTCCAAACTCAAACTGGCTCTCCTTCTTGTGTTTGTTTTCTCCCTGTTAACTGCTGAGCAGGGCAACTCCCTTCCTGGCTCCTCCCACTTGGACCTCCTACTCCTATGCAAGGTTGTCCTGTGGTCTGGGATTGGTTTACCTTTAGCTCTGCCCCCTAGGTTCCTTTCAGGGCTTCTAGTATGGAGTATGTGATTTTGTTCGCCCATCCCCCGTAAAGAAGAAAAATCCTTCTTTTTTCAGTTTTCCCTAGCTGGGCTGCACCCTCCTTACCACAATAGTCATGGCTTAATGGGAGACAGCCAACATGGCTTTAGACAAGGAAGATCTTGTCTTACTAATCTGTTATGTTTTTTTGAAGGTGTGAATAAACAGGTAGACAAAAGTGATTCGGTTGATATAGTGTATTTGGACTTTGAGAAAGCCTTTGACAAGGTCCCTCATCAGAGACTTTTGGCAAAACTAAAGAGTCATGGGATAGGAGGCAGTGTACTATTGTGGATCAGGAACTGGTTAAAAGAAAGAAAGCAGAGGGTAGGGCTAAATGGCCAATTTTCCCAATGGAGAAAAGTGAATAGTAGTGTACCCCAGGGATTTGTGCTGGGTCTGCTGCTTTTTGACATATTCATAAATGACCTGGAAAAGGGAATAACGAGTGAGGTTATCAAATTTGCAGATGACACAAAACTATTTAAAGTTGTTAAAACCCATGACGATTGTGGAAAATTGCAAGAGGATCTTTGGAAATTTGGAAGACTGGGCATCAAAATGGCAGATAAAATTTAATGTGGACAAGTACAAAGTTATGCACCTAGGGAAGAACAACCCAAATTATGGTTATACGATACAAGGTTCTGCATTAGGAACCATCACTCAGGAAAAAGATTTAGGCGTCATTGTGGATAACATGTTAAAACCCTCCGCCCAGTGTGCAGCGGCGGCCAAGAGAGCAAATAGAATGCTAAGTATCATAACTCTTGAATTTGTTACCGGAGGATGTAGTAAAAGCTGTTAGTGTAGCTGGTTTTAAAAAAGGTTTGGACAAGTTCCTGGAGGAAAGGTCCATAAACCATTATTAAAAAGGGACCCAGGATATCAATGCTTGACCCAATACAAGCATTGTGGAACCTGTGTCTTTTGGGGAAACTGCTAGGCACGTATGACCTAGATTGGCCACTGTTGGAAACAGGATACTGGGCTTGATGGACCTTGGTCTGACCCAGTATGGCATATCTTATGTTCTTATGTTTACTTAAAGGCATCTGGGATACTTTTACCTTTATTGGAACCCCTCTATCAGGGTGCCGTAACTTCCCTCTTGCTAGTAATCAAGGATATCATTCTGAGCCATGCACTCTTGGGCGACTGTCTGCTTTCCCCCATTATCTTTTTTATCTCTATAGCAAATGTCTTAAAGGCAGATTTTCGATAGTACATGGATAGGGGAATTCATGCATCCAGGTTGGGACATGGGGAATTCTTATAAAGCCCGATTCCTTAGTGTACATGCAGGCCCTCTGTGCGCCCGGTCAGAAGTGCATCATGATTCTGATCCCGCGGGCACGTCTAGCCCCGCGGGATGAGGCTCACCGAAGGCCTGTACATGCAGGCCTGGACCACAATTCTGTCCGGCTTGCACGTACAGGCCTTCCCAGACTAACTCAGTCAAGGATTTTAAATTTAGCCGTGGCGCCATGGCATCCGGTTGTCAAGGCACTGCAGCTCCTTTTAAAAGCTGTGATCCACAGCCACCGGCCTCCAAATTGCTTTCCCTGCAGCCCAAACCCCGATCTGATGTTCCAGGGCCAGAGTCGGGCTACAGGACATGTCCTCTGCCCCCTGTCGCCTCTTCCCACCCCCGGGCCCGTCGATCCCACTGCATCGGGGAAGTTATTCCACCTCGGAAGTGGAATAATGTCCCCGTTCAAGTCGCCGGCCCCAGACATACAGGGCTGACATTAGAATCAGCCCTGTACATCCGGGGCCAGTGACCGCCCACTGCCCACCCTAAAACCACCTCCGATCCTCCCCTTTCCCACCCCCGTCTAACTTCCCCATACAACGTGCCGGGAAGGAGGACGGGGCTGGGAAAGGCCACGAATAAAGGGAAGGATGTCCCAACAGGATGTCCATCCCCGCTATTTGTGGCTCAGAATGACCCCCATAGTATTTTACCAGAGGTTCTGACAAATGTACAGCATATTATAAAATAGCTGAAGGACTGTATGTGTATGTCTAGCAGGGACAGTGATTTTAAAAGGCTGCACATGGGGGGGAGTGAAAATTGCTCCCGCATATTTGTTGGGGCAGCTTTTTAAAATTGCTCCTCCCACTGTAGATGAATGGCTCGAGGAAAGCAGGACCAGTTGCGCTCCTCCAATGACACTCCTGACCTGAATTTCTCCCCCCCCCCATTCTCCCCCCCAACCTTGATTTCACTTAATCATTGCAGAAGACATCGGATCCTCTTCTGATTCTTCTCCCCCCCCCCCACCCCCCTCAACTGCTGAGCCTCCCCAGCCTCCAAAGCATCTGTTCCCCATCAACTACAATCCCTCTGGCATAAAGACCCATCCCCACCAGACACCCCCCACCCCATCCTCATTCCCAGCCTTACTAGGGGTCCCTGGTATCTAGTGGGTGCAGGAGCAATTCTCAGACATGACTACTCTTTGGCCCCAGATTTCAAAATGGAACCCGAGACCCCTAGCGGTAAGCTCATGTTATTGAGCCCTTAAAAAAAAACACTTGTTATCAAATCATTAATAGTGCCATTGGGATGTATTTTCAAAAAGGAGGAAAATGCCCCAAATAAGCCTGAAGCAACTAAGAAATTATCATGCTCGCTTTGCTTTTTCCAAACTACTTTACCAGCATATGTCAAAAAATCTCCTAAAAACGCGTTTTTTCCAAATTTGAATATATTTTTCTTTAATGCATTTTGTCATGATAATTTTACTTGTTTCTAATTACAGTATTTTTACTTTAAAATTTTTGTCAATCTAACTTCATAATAATTGGATCTCTACTTAGCTTCAACTTAGCAACCAGTAAACAGAACATTGCAAATTCTCAGAGAAGTGGTGAGCTACGTTTTCAAATGAGCTACATTTAAAATTGCAGAGTTCTAGGAAAGTTATGCCTGACAACATTAGATATGATAGAAATTGATGATTAAGGGGTAATATTCAGCCCATGGTGGACGTCGGCTGCTGCAGATAACCAGAGAAATCCAGGTTTTCAGCAGCAGCAGTACCTGGCTATCAGCTAGTGTTGAATCTCTGGATTTAGTGGTCAGCAGCAGCACAATTCCAATAACAGACAATCCTTATAGCACTTGGGATGGCTCTTCTGCTGCGTCCTGTTATCTGGGTAGTGGTGCTGAAAATTGCCACTAACCAGATAAGTGTCTTTTCCACCTCCGCTTCCTCCATAGACCGTCCGGATAGTACAGACTCCACCTCTGCTTCCTCCATAGACCGCCCGAATAGTACAGACTCCACCTCCATAGACCGCCCGGATAGTACAGACTCCACCTCCATTTCCTCCATAGACCACCCAGATAGTACAGACTCCACCTCCGCTTCCTCCATAGACCGCCCAGATAGTATAGACTCCACCTCCGCTTCCTCCATAGCCCACCCAGATAGTACAGACTCCACCTCCGCTTCCTCCATAGACTGCCCAGATAGTACTATACAGAAGCAGTCAGAGGTCGCTGAATATCCCCTTCACTGGGACTGGTAACCGGATAAGTCCTTTTGAATGCCGATCCCTAAGATTTTTGGAATGTTCTCTTTACTGGTTGCTTAGCTAAAGCTAATTAGAGAGATCTAATTATCATGATGTTTGAATGAAAACATTTCATCTAAAGTAAAAATAAATTGAAACAAATACAGTTATGAAGACACACTGACTTTGGTCCAAATGACGCTCTCACAGGCTCATGACTGAAAAGGACATTTTACTACGAGATTTGTCTGTATGACATGTTTCTTTGTAAAATCTCTTTCTGCCTGCTTTAATCAATGCTCAGCATTTAACTTCCCAATCCTTTATCCGTTTTCCTATTTTTCCTATTTGTGATTTACTAACATAGATGGCATGTAACATTCCTCACTCAGCTCCTTATAAAATCACCCCTTGATCTCGGGGTCACATGTTTAAGCCCCATGTTGGGCAGCTAGTGGCTTTGAGAATTGGGCACCTTAGAGGAAAGGCGGGATAGAGGTGATATGATTGAGACGTTTAAATACCTCCATGGCATAAATGTTCAGGGAGAGAGCCTTTTTCGATTGAAAGCAAGCTCTGCTACGAGGTGACATGGGATGAGGGTGAAAGGGGATAGATTCAGGAGTGATATGTGGAAATATTTCTTTATGGAAAAAGTGGTGGATCCGTGGAATAGTCTCCCAGTGGAGGTGGTAGAGATAAGGACAGTATCTGAATTCAAAGAAGCATGGGACCAACACAGAGGATCTCTAAAGGAAAAAAGGGGACTGTTGTAGCTTTTGATATGGAAGGACAGACTAGATAGGCCGTGTGGTCTTTTTCTGTGGTCATGTTTCTATGTGTGGCAAAATCCCAAAGGAGCAGTACAATATAAGGGGTGAAGTATTTTAGTGCACGAAAGCAGAGCAGGACCTGGGGGTGACTGCTTCTGATGATATCAAGGTGGGCAAACAGGTAGGAAAGGTGACAAAAGCCAGAAGGATACTCAAGAATACTGGGAGAGGAATATCCAGCAGGAAGAAGGAGGTGATAGTGTCTCTGTATAAGCCTCTAGTGAGACTTCATTTTGAGTACTGTGTGCAGTTCTGGAGATCACATCTTCAAAAGGATATAAACAGGATGAAGTTAGTTCAGAGGACAACTACTAAAATGGTCAATGGTCTTCATCATAAAGCATATGGGGATAGACATTCAATAAAGATCTCAATATGTATACTTTGGAGAAGAGGAGAAATACGATAGCTACTTTTAAATGTCTCCAAGGTATAAATGCAGAGGAGAGAAAGGAATTAAAAGGAAGCTCGAGGGGGGGGGGGGGGGTCAAAAGATCTAATGAAATATGTCTTTATGGAAATGGTAGTAGATGTGTAGAACAGCCTCTCAGTGGAGGTGGTGGAGACAAGAACTGTATCTGAATTCATGAAAGCCTGGGACAAGTACAGAGGATCTCTGAGGAAGAAGGATTGCAGAGCTTAGTGGTTCATAGTGATGGGCCATACAGTATGTTTCACTGCTGCTGGATATCATTACTGAGTGCTGGAGCGGTCCAGGGCAGAGCAAAGAATTATCCAGATTACAGTGATTTTCAGCCATTATGCAGATAAACCAGCCACATAGCGGCTGCAGAACCCATCTGCTAGATCTATGGATCTTTCTCACCTGTGGCAGCCGGCATTTAAAAACAAACTGAATTCCTCTGGATCAATATTACCCTCTGGAGGACTAGGGGCATGCTATAAATCTTCAGGGGGACAGTTTCTGGAATGTCAGGAAATATGTTTCACAGACTGGGTGCTCTCCTGCACAAAGTGGTGTACACAAAAAAGCTATGCTGCTAGATTTCAAAACAGCACACGATAGACAAAGAGGATCCATGGTGGCAAGATAATGGGACTGAAGCATAAAGTATCCTTACACATCATCCGGATAATCGTCACAAGAGCCAATGGAGTTCAGAAATAAACTCAAGACGCATCTTTTCCAGTGCTACTACAATCTGATATAAACCATAGCGGGTCTGCAATAGGCCTCTAAAGGAACCATAGATGCAGTTATGTATATATGTAAATATGTAAATTTCTGACCCCCCCTCCTTAGACCCACTCTCTGTGTGCTGTGCTGTGCTTTCCCTTTCGAATCAATGTGTATATTCCTCAAAATTTGTCATGATTTGACAGTCTTCCGTCTGTAATCAAACCACTACTGATCGCTGGAAGTAGCGGTATACAAATGTATGCTAAAATAAAATAAAATAAATAAATAAATTCTCAACTCCCAAACAGCTCTGGCACGACACTAGTCTTCCTGGAACTGCTGAAATAGGTTCCATGGGACGGCAGTTGCAGTCCTGTACATCCAAGGAAGCCAGCAGATAGGTAAATCCCAAACATCAAAAAAGTAAGGGAAGGCCGGATTTTAACATGTCTGGTGTTGATCTGTCAGTAGCAAAATTGAAGACGGTAAGAAATGAAGTGGCCAGTAAATAAAGATGGTAAAGAGCATTATGAAAGCAAATTGTTTTTTTGTATGTTGGAGAGGATATGGAGTGATGGGTAAGTCTGTGAAAACTCGGAGTAGAAGACATGGGGGAAGAATATGGCTCAGCTGCACACGGAAATTCATAAGTGCATCTACACAAATGCACATGTCAACTGAGTAGACTGATTGGGCCATTTTGGTATCTATCTGCCATCCTTCTATATGTTACACAATGGAGAGATAAGAGCTGCTACTACTATTACCGAGCATCTGTATAGCGCTACAAGTTGTACGCAGCACTGCACAGACATGGAAGAGACCGTCTCTGCTCATCAGAGATTACAATCCAGTCAAGACAGACAACACCGAAGGTGTAGACAGGGATAAACAAGGGGGAGGTAAAGAAACAAGGAGATCAGGTGAGTCAAGATCCAAAAGCAGCAGCAAAGAGGTGAGTTTTCAGCCTGGATTTGAAAAGGGTCAGAGAAGGCGCCTGACGTACAGACTCAGGTAGTTTGTTCCAGGCATAAGGTTCAGCAAGGTGAAAGGAGCGAAGTCTGGAGTTGGCAGTAGAGAAGAAGGGCACAGATGGAAGCAGTTTGCAAGAAGAGCGGAGTTCCCGAGGGGGGGGGGGCGTAAGAAGAGATAAGAGAGGAAAGGGAGTGAGGAGCTGCAGAGTGAATGCACTTATAGGTCAGCAGGAGAAGTTTGAACTGGATGCGGAAACGGATAGGATAAGTGGATCATCATCAGACACCCCCCTCCAATCCCCCCCCCCATCATGCAGGCATCACACTGATACATGTAGATCACTTAACCCTCCATTGTCTCAGAAAATTCCAAGCTATCAATGTTTCTGTTTAATGTACATTACCAAGTTTAAGTTACAATGTAAACTGCTGTGACTAAAATGATAAAGTGGCATAAAAAACTGTTAAATAAATTGTAACCCATAGAAACAAAGAAAAATGACAACAGAAAAAGACCACATGGCTTATCTAGTCTGTCCTTCCATATCAACAACTACAACAGTCCCCTTTTTTCCTTTAGAGATCCTCTGTGTTGGTCCCATGCTTTTTTGAATTCAGTTACTGTCCTCATCTCTACCATCTCCACTGGGAGACTATTCCATGGATCCACCACTCTTTCCGTAAAGAAATATTTCCGCATATCACTCCTGAATCTATCTCCCTTCACCCTCATCCCATGTCCCCTCGTAGCAGAACTTGCTTTCAATTGAAAGAGGCTCTCTCCCTGAACATTTATACCACGGAGGTATTTAAACATCTCAATCATATCACCTCTATCCCGCCTTTCCTCTAAGGTGTACATATTAAGATCCTTAAGTCTGTCCTCATATGCTTTATAATGAAGCCCACTAATCATTTTAGTAGCCACCCTCTGCACCGACTCCATCCTGTTCACATCCTTTTGAAGGTGCGGTCTCCAGAATTGCACACTATACTCCAAATGAGGTCGCACCAAAGACTTATACAGAGGCATTATCACCTCCTTTCTTCTGTTGGCCATTCCTCTCCCTAAGAATACAGCACAGACGGCAGAAAAGCACATGTTCACCAAAGCTCCATGCAGGTGTCACATTGACACATGTTAAATGTTAGTACAGCTTGGAGAGTGCAGAAGGAGAGTTCAATACAAGATGCATTCATTCTAGTTTAAAAAGCACAGACATTTATAAAAATGGAAATAAAACGACAGAATGAAAGAGTAGCTGATATTCTGAGTTAGAGCTTCTGCTGTCAGACATTTCTCTGCTGAATTAAGGGTTTTGAATTTTATGAAAGCTGCTTTTCCTTAGTTAGTTGTTCCATTATGGAGCTGTCTAGATATGGGTGCTGTTCTCCTGTTCGTCTCAAAGCTAATGCCTCCAAAGCCTATGTATAGCCAAGCAGCTAGTGTGACCTCAGACAACATGTTTATCAATAACCCTGGCATGCTGTGTTCATCAGGTGCAAAAATATAGGCAAACAAGAGAAACCTTGGAATAAAACTGACAGCAGATGAAAAAACAAAGAAACAAGCAAACTATTGAGCGTTGGTAGTTGTGCTGCCCTAGTACAAGCAAGTTAGAACTGCAGATTTCCACGTGCATACCATGTGCCTCACTCTGCCAGCAACACCCTGGTATCATTTCTGCCTTCTCAGTGCCTATTGGACAGGGCAGCAGAGTCCCAGCTGGCATAAGGAAGATTTCTAAGCTAAAACTTGGTAGGATGGAGCATTTCTATAACTGTTAAACCAATACTGAAGATTATATTTAACAGGTTTTTATACTGCTTTATCATTTCAATCAAAGCAGTTTACATTGAAACTGAAACTTGGCAATATTTATTAAAGAGGAATTTTGATAACTTGGAGTCTTCTGAGGCAATGGAGGGTTAAGTGACTTGCCCAAGGCCACAAGGAGGGCTAGTAGGAATTGACCCCTGGTCTCTTGGTACCTAAGTCAGTGCTCTAACCATTATACTACGCCTCTACTCTGGCTAGCAGCCACTGACAAGATAATACAGAGGCCAAATGCTCTTGCCAGGACACCAGGCTGTGATATGCAGATGTCTGACTGTCATGGTCACATATTTATTTATTTTATTTATTTTTTGTTCTTATATACCGCACTCTTAAAAATCAGCGCGGTTTACATAAAACGGATCTGTGCCGAATAGGCTCCTATTAGGCTCTTACAAAGAACAGGAAGTAAAACTTGGTTTCAACTGGGGGAACTATGTACATCAATTTCAGTTTATCTACAGTATGTACATGCGTTGACAGTAACTTATGAGTTCCTAGTTGGGTGTGTGATAGGTGATGTTAGGTTGGTGGGTTGAGAGTAGTGCAAAAGAAAGAGGTGGTGTTTTCGTGCCTTTCTGAATTGGGCAAGGTCTGTTATGGCTCTGATGGTAGTTGGGAGCGTAGAACTTGAAGGCTCATATGTGTAGTGAGGGAGCTCTGGGGTACACTATAGGGGTTCACTGATGAGATGAGATCCTGTCAGCATGCTAAAGAGCTGATTTATTTCCCGAGAAGCATAATTCCCCTTTCCCACCCTCTTTTTCTTTTTTTTTGGAGATAAAGCTGATTCCTGTAGCTACTCTGTCCCAAGTGAGCATAACAGGAGGAATCTTCGTACCTGCCAAGGATTGTTGCAGTCGTCAGGAGACTTAGCACAAAGAAAGCTTCCCCACAGCCCAATATACTTCTGAGCTGAAATGTCAGCTTTAACCAGGCCAAAAGCTTTGATTTATTCCCAAATTAGAAATGAAATGTTTCCTAAATGATATTTCATATTTCAAAGAAACTAACTGAAAAGAAAGTGTAGCTGACAAACATCCCATAAGAGCTGGTTTGTCATACTGTTCTGGGCTTATTAACAAGTCTGAATCAGTTTGATGTGATCTGCTTGTGTAAATCTCCCACAGCACGATTCAGGACCTGTAGAAAGCTGTAGACAGACTAGGAAGACTGGGAGGGAGGCTGTGGAGACACTGGACCACTGCTCACTTTCTTTTAGCTCTTAGAGCATACAACAGCAGGTCACATAGTACCCTGGACCCCTTTCACTTCCAAACCCTGCAGTGCACCAGAAAGACTGGTAACTGTGATCTAAGCCCCAGGCTTTCCTGGGCTCAACTTGCAATTCCTTTTTTAGATAATCTTTGTAGTCTCTGGATAAATCATACCTTCATCTAATTAAAAGTTATTACAGCCTAAAAAGAATTGTGTTTTTGCCAGCACCATTATGACTAATGGAGCTCAGCAATGCAGACTTTTAGGGAAAATAGTGATCTACTAAAAACAGATCTTTGGCCACCTTTCCTTATCCCCCACCCTGCCTACAGCCAATACAGTAATAATCCCACACATCTAACCATAGTCTACTGTTACCTCACTGCTCTCAAGGAGGGTCCAGATAATTAACTTATGAGAGTGCAAGAGCCTGTAATTGATCTAATATCCGCAAACAGTGAGACCCCTCCCCAGCTCTGGACCCTGCAGAGTCTGCAGTGATCAGGTAACCCAGAAGCCTTGCACATGCCCGCGTCTGTCAAGCAACTTTCCTCCCCTCCTCTTGGCTACTTATAACTCAAGGCACACAACTCAGCATAAAGCAGGGAGAGGGAGGGTCTGAACAGGGACACTTTCTGCTAAGGGCTGGGGCACACATCTGCTTTCGGAGATTTTCACTGCTTTCAGATCTAGCTGTGCCTGCATAGACTTGTTCAGGGTTTCCCATAATTCTTTATGGACTTTAGAAGATCATTTGCAAAGCCTTATTTGTAACTTTTAGTCATTTACATTCCACTTTGTGATGATGGAACTGTTAAAAAATAAAGGACAAATGGAATAAGTGGCACTAAGCTGTTATGTTTCATCCTTTAAAGAGCAGAATATTGTAGCTGCCGTGATAGTTCACTTGGATATGTGGAAATAAGAGTCACCTAACAAGTTGTCGGTGAGAGCTTTTTATTAGACTAACTTACGTATCTTTGACGAGCTCTTGAGAGTTTCTCTTTCTTCATGCAACTTGAAGAGAGGATAATCAAGTATCAAGTCGGATAACTCTCACTCAGAGTTCCTCAAAGATACATGAAGTTAGTCTAATTAAAAGGTCTTGCGTCCAGCTTGTTTGGTGAGCCTTATTTCCACATATCCTATGAAGAAGATTCACTTAGTGTCCTCAGATCCTTAAAGCGCATACAGAGCACAGAGAAAACAGATGAATGCACTAATATACATATAAATCCAGAGAGCACAAGACAACAAAAGTGGAATAAATGTCACCTCCCCGCAGCAGAGCAGCGCCTGGGGCGAGAGCACTTACTTGCGTGTCTGGCTCTGTGCTTGTGGGGTCTGCTGAAATCCCTGTCTGAGCGCAGCTGGTCTCCTCTCTCCTGCTCTTTGCCTTCTAAGCACACTGCAGAGAGGGTTGCCGGAGGAGGTGCTTGTGCCTGCCCCCCGCCTCCTTCTACTTGAGATCCATCACTCCCCTTGGCAGTCAGAGCCCAGGACACTTCCTTATTCTTATCTGAACAACCAAGGATTACTTGCACTCGGGAGAGAGATGGAGCCTCAGCCTCCGCTCTGGTAGGGACCACTGTTGCACCTTTGTCGCTGTCATCTACCAAAAGCTGAGCAGAGTTTTCAGTGAGACATATCTTCTGAGCAGGGTGCAAACTGGGGCTGGCTCCTGGAGGGTGGCATCTCCCTGCTCCTAGCAGAGTGACAGTAGGGGAACTGGTGCTTTTCTCCCCATCATGTCTCAGGTCCAATTGCAGGTTCACCACAGCACCTGTTCCATGGACAGAAGCCTCTACCTTGGGGCTTTTGATCACTTTGGGGGTAATTTTATAGCATTCTGCTGCTTCCTGTGCTTGTCTTGCCCTCTGAAGGCCAGTGTCTCCTTCTGTCTGTCCCCGAGGCTCAGAGGTGGATGTTCCTCTGTAAGCCGGCTCTCGACGTGACTTTTGTTCCAGTGTACTGCTCTCCATGTAGTCTCCTCTCTCCACCGTTTCATAGGTTCTGACCTCCCCATTTACTGCACTAGCCGATCTGTAAAAGAGAAAATAAATAGAGGAATAGATTTGTCAGAGGGACATTTTCTGCATTCTCTAAGTTTGATATTTCTTCCCCAGGACAAAATGTGCTCATTGTCTGTCCCTTACAGCTATCACACAGTTCATAACTCTGGCATGTCCTCCACAAGAAGACAGCAGCTAGGCTGTCCCACTGCAAACAGCCAGGGAGACCACCCTGAATACGGCTACCAGGTAGCTCCCGGTCATGAAGGACAGGCTAAGCTAGTCCTGGAGCTAAAATCCTACTCAAGGGAAGTCTCTGCAGATAGCCAGCGACACTGTATATGCGGCAACTGGCACTGAAGATCTAGTTGGGCCAGATTGTTGTTCTGCAGAGATATTCAGCCTTTTACCTGTCCTAACTTTATGCGGTTTAGGTATGCGGATAGTGACTGAATATGACCGCTAACCGCATGGCTCCTGGAGCTGCTTCACTCCGCCCTTAGAATGCCCTGGAGCTATCCAGATGGCGCCTGGGCTTTTAAACTGGCTATCCGGAGACAGTCAGCTGCACTAACTGCTGAATATACTGGACAGCAGCATTTATGTGGTTTGCAGGTCTGCAAATCGCATACAAGCATTTGAATATGCTCCCAGTATGTATAAATAACAACACAACTAAGAATAAAATAATCAAACAGTAACAAAAACATAATACAATAAAAAGTGCATTCAAACAGTTTTTACTCAAATGCCCAGCTGAAAAAGAAGGCCATGATTTATTTCCTAAAAGTCAATCAATTCCTGTCTTGACATCCCTCAATAGCCAGATTGTTCTGCAACAGGGCCATACCAAGGGCTGTGTGAGTGGTGCAGCCGAACAGGGCGTAAGCACATAACAGGGCTCCAATATCATCACTGGGCTTACAGGAACGTGACTGGGTGGGGGCACTGGATTTGTTAGGCACACAGGGCACATTTCTAGCTTGGTATGGTCCTGTTCTGCTACAGAAAAACTGCAAGCCTGCATCTCAGCACATCCCAACAAGCAAGGGAACCGTCAGAAATTATTTATTAGTCACCAAGGAGTACAGGATGGCTTAAAAAGATCTAATCTAACTAATAACTCATTTTTTCTTTTTATCCCCAACTTTCTGCATCTATTTATTAATCATTCTGACTTTTCTTTTGCTTCAGACCCTTTTTTAGCAGTAGTTTACAGTTGCAGATATACTATCAATACATTTTGTTTTCTAAACACAATTAAGCAGTTTCTCTTGGGCTAATGTTTCTAATCTGTATTATGTGATCTGCTTCTTTTTATGATTACTTGTACCCCCTTTTGATTAACTATTGTCAGAAAACTGGTATAAGTGTTTGTAACTATTTATTTACATTCTCTTATATACCATGCTATTCTGCATCAGTGTGGTTTATATTGAACAAACTGAAATTACATTGAACAGGGCATTATAACTTAGAGATAACTATTGTACAGGGAACATGGGCTGTGGAGGGTTAAGTGACTTGCCCAAGACCACAAGGAGCACCTGTGGGACTAGAAACCCCAGTCCTTCCGGCCCAAGGTTGCTGTCCTCTAGTGGGATTTGAACCCCTGATCTTCCAGCCTGAAGTACCTTGCCCCAACCACTAGGCCACTATTCCACTCCAGTCCAACTAAGTAAGTAAGTAAATAAATAAATAAATGGGTTGCACATTCCATGACAGTAATGAAACGTATTCATCAGCCAAGGTATGGAGAGTATCATCTCTGTCTCAAATACACTGCTAACATTCACTGTAGCGCTTGCATCATGCCAAAGAGAGCTTCCTTCTGGACATCACAGGATGTATGTAATAGGGAGGAGTGGCTCAGTGGCTGGGAACATTACCTCAGGCATGAAGGCTGGGGGTTCAATTCCCACATGGGGACAAGCAACTTCAAGCCAGGGGGCCTGGAGTCTCCACCCCCTGTGGCCATGGGCAAGCCACCCAACCCTCCATTGCCTCAGGTACACTCAGATTGTGAGCCCTTCAGGGATAAGGGAATAAAAAGTACCTGTTAGCATACATGTAAGCCACACTGATTCTAAAGAGCACAGTATAAAAAAGAAATAAATAAATGTATAGGCAACTTATTAAGGCATATGCTTGTTTGCATCTTTCATATTTGATCAAGGTAGCTGTCAGTATTCTTTCCAGCCAACCCCCTCTGGAGTCCATGATTATATGGGGCTATAATTACTAACATGGCCATTTAAGGTCTTTCAATTAACTGTTTTATAGGATGTGTCTGCCTTCATTTCACTCGTGCTTTCTTTTCCCAGATCATGAATGAATATGTTAAGCAGCACTGGTCCCAGTGTAGAACCTTGTGGGCACAGCACTACGGACCATTTTTCTTGTGAAAAATTGACAAGTAAACTTGGAAACGAAATGACTGAGAAAGACAGACAAGGTTATAAAATTATCATTGGGATAAAATGGTTAAATAGGAAACTATTGTTAATCTTTTGAATAGCACTAAAACAAGAACACACTTTTCTAAGAAATTAACAACTGAACTACACAAAGTATGTTTTTCATGCAGTGCACAATTAAGCAATGAAATCTGTTGCTAGAGGACATGGTCTAGTGAAGTTCAAAAGGGATTTGGACAAGTTCATGGAGGAAAAATTCATTAAAAAATTATTAGCTGGGTAGAACTGGGAAAGCTATACCTTATCCTTTGATATGTTATGAGAAATATCTACTTTTTGGGATCTGCAGGGTACTTGCAACTTGGACTGGCCACTTATTTTATCTCTCACCTGTCATCCCAAAATCTCAGCAGCTCAGGGTAAGACCTGCCCCCACTAGTATTTCCTGGCATGTCTGAGAGGTGGCAGAGGAGAGGTGGGCCTCGGTATAGGCTAATGTCTTCTCAGAGGTGGCCTCAATTTATTTATTTATTTATTTTTATTTTATTTATTTAGTATACATTTGTATACCGCTACTTCCAGCGATCAGCAGCGGTTTGATTACAGATTGGAAATTGTCAAATCATGACAGGAAATTTTTGAGGTATAAACACATTGATTTATTTATTTATTTAACAGGATTTATAGACCGCTTTATCCTAAAATCAAAGCGGTTTACAATGACTCATGTCCAAAGGCTGTAGTCACCTTCAGCAGCTATGTGCACACTTACACTAACATATGTAGCTTTACATTGTAAATAAAAGTGCACTTACCAGTTAGGAAAATGTGAGAATCAAGTTATTCCTTGCTGCCACTGTTTGCTCATACCCTTGGTGGAATTAGGGTTCTAGCTGGGGGCAGTTTCTTCGTCCTCCTCTGGCTGGGGGCCCTCCAAAGGAAAGTCACAGCCGCATCATGGAGCATGCAACAATCTAGAAGAGGAACTGCTTTTCAGATCTGTCTAGCCCAAATGTGTTTTCTTTGACTATCCTAGCCTGCCTGTGCTCCTCTGCTGCACTGGATCATAAGTTAAACCTTCTGGGGATAGTCCCTATTACCTGTGGAGGACAAGGCTAGGGCGGAGGGCTACTAGCCATTGTTGGAACTCTTTGGCTGAGTTCACAAAAGTCAGAGAGGGTTTTACGGAGAGAGAAAATAGGAGTATAAAGGTGGAGAGCGTGTTTGGTTGTTTACCTAGAAGTTCTTCTCCAGTGATTTTGCCATTCTCAAAGCTGTCACATATGTCGTACTGTTCCAGAATGCATGACAGGAGCGTAGGAAGTGTGGGCACACATCAGTTATGAAATCTGTGCTGTTGCAGACTAACTGTATGCTGAGGCAGTGAAAAGCCCTACAATGCTTGTAACTGCCCTCACTCCCTGCAAGCAGCCTGACTGCAATGTGTGTGCAATCGACAGCCTCCAAAGATGACGGAAATCGAGGCAGCTCAGACGGTTCAGTCAGCGTTAGCATTCTCTGCTCTCCTTCCTCCGGGAAAGCAATATACTGAACACTTCTCCTGAGACAAGCACTCAGACACTGAGCAAAGCAGAGGAAGGGGCTGACTGAAGGATGCCCTCTGTGGCCCCAGAGTGATCTGAAAGCTGCCTGTGGGCTGCATTGACCTGTAGGTGCACTGGAATGGCGTAGCCACTTATATCAAGGACTCCCCAAAAACGCTGTACACCCACTTCAAATGGTGCAAAACACCACGGCCCGCATAATCACGGGCACACCCAAATTCAAGCACATAACACCAGTGCTCCATCAACTGCACTGATTACCCATAGCAGCACGGGCAAAATTCAAAGCAACACTAACCATATTCAAGATCTTACACCAATGCTCAGCAGATATTCTACAAACCACAGTAACCAGAGACACTAGCAGCAGACCCAGAAGAACCAAGGCAGCAACAGACTCCTCACCCCAGCCGGATACCACAAAACGAAGCAATCAACATCCAGAAGAGCCTTCTCATTTTCTGCGCCGCACCTTTGGAATACCCTCCCTGAAGAACTAAGAGCACAAGGGGACCTTAAGGACTTCCGAATATCCCTCAAAACCTATCAGTTCAGAGCCTCCTTAGGACAAGAACCTTAACTCCCACCCTGACAATAAGAAGCATCTACCACCATCATCCCCCCTCCCCCCAGGGAACCCCCTCCCCCTAGAATATATGTATGTTCGCCTCCGATGTTAAATGTTCTACCCCGTCCCCCCTACCACTTTGATTGAAGGATAAGGTGGTATACAAATCTGGCTAAATAAATAAATAGCCTCTCCATGTGGCAGCCTGCAGCTAGTGCTGTTGAGTAGCCTTCCAGACCGCCTCAGCACTAGCTGGAAAGTACCAGGGTGCCAGGGCACAGCGTGGGTGAACCCTGAAGTTAATTGGAGAACGATGATATTCAGACTGCTATCTGCATAGCTATCCCGATAGCAGCAGCCCTTGCCCCTCTAGCCAGATATTCAGTGCCAGCTACGATCCGGATACTAGAGCTGAATATCTAGAATATTTTAACCACCAACTGCGGTGTTTCAGTATTTACCTGTTTATAAAAATGTATATACAGTCGTAATATTAAAACCCAAGTGTGAATAAATCAAGGTTAGTACGAAGAATAGAAGTGGGAAGAAGTTGTGGGATTAGAAACAAACAGATGACCGAGTTTATTTTTTGACAGCAGTGTGCTCTGAGTATCCGCAAACGATAAATCCACCTCCTTGAGGAGGCAATGCCGCAGGACCCCACACACCAAATGATCTTGCAGCTTAACATTCTGCAGTCAGCTGGAGAAGCTCATAAGTATGAATTGCAAAACATTTGTCAGGGCGTTCCTTCCTCTTGTAGGAATGACATTTCTGGATAATATCAGATGGCCTGCAAGGATGTGATTCATCGTTATCACCGTCCTCTCACATCTCTATATGGGCGATGCTAGAGAATTGAGTGACTGAAAGGCTAAGCACTTTCCAATCTCTTTTTTCACCTGAATTTATAGACTGTAGCTTCTTAAGGTTTTCTTTTACTTTATTTTGGAAAGGCTTTTTGAAACAGAATCCGATTTCACTGAACAAGGAGGTCAAACGTCACCACAAATCTGCTGTGAACTTCTAGCACCATCAATAAAGCAGGAAAGGCCTCACAGGGCAGACTTGGGTGGATGATTTAAGATGAACAGACCTTTGAAATATTTTGGTTTTGGCCCAGAAATGTCTTCATTTCCCTTTGGTCTTCCAGTGAGTGAGGCCATGGTACCATGTGCCTTTTGTTTCTTAACCTTTCTCCCTTGTATAGCCTGGCTGAGGGGCAGAGCACAGGTCTTTCTAGAGCCTGACAAACGTGTATTCGTCAGGCAGCAGAAGGGTAATTTCCTAAACTAACACCTAGTTAACCTGCATTTTGACGCACATACTTTATGCCTATTTTATAAAGTCTTGAATTCAAGAAAGCATGGGACAAACACAGAAGACCTCTAAAGGAGAAAAGGAATTGTGTAGAGCTTAGTAGGTGGTAAGGAAGGGAAGAATGGATAAGCCTTATGGTCTTCAGCTGCCATCAAGTTTCTGTGTTTCAAATACCTCATGTACCTGACTTCATTAAATAGGACATTAGTGCAAAAGTACACACATATAGAAACATAGAAACATGATGACAGAAAAAGACCACAAGGCCTATCTAGTCTGTCCTTCCATAACAACAACTACAACAGTCCACTTTTTACCTTTAGAGATCCTCTGTGTTGGTCCCCTGCTTTTTTGAATTCAGTTACTGTCCTCATCTCTACCATCTCCACTGGGAGACTATTCCATGGATCCACTACTCTTTCCGTAAAGAAATATTTCCGCATATCACTCCTGAATCTATCTCCCTTCACCTTCATCCCATGTCCCCTCGTAGCAGAACTTGCCTTCAATTGAAAGAGGCTCTCTCCCTGAACATTTATGCCACGGAGGTATTTAAACATCTCAATCATATCACCTCTATCCCGCCTTTCCTCTAAGGTGTACATATTAAGATCCTTCAGTCTGTCCTCATATGCTTTATAATGAAGCCCATTAATCATTTTAGTAGCAACCCTCTGCACCAACTCCATCCTGTTCACATCCTTTTGAAGGTGCGGTCTCCAGAATTGCACACTATACTCCAAATGAGGTCGCACCAAAGACTTATACAGAGGCATTATCACCTCCTTTTTTCTGCTAGCCATTCCTCTCCGTATGCACCCAAGCATCCTTTTAGCTTTTGCCGTCGCCTTTTCTACCTGTTTAGCTACTTTAAGATCATCAGACACAACCACGCCTAGGTCCCGTTCTTCTTTAGTGGACAAAAGTACTTCACCCCCTATACTGTATTGCTCCCTTGGATTGCTGCAGCCCAAATGCATGACCTTATATTTTTTAACATTAAATCCCAGCTGCCAAATTCTAGACCATTCTTCAAGCTTAGCTAGATCCCTCCTCATGTTATCTACACCTTCCTGGGTGTCTACTCTATTGCAGATTTTGGTATCAGCCGCAAAGAGGCAAACCTTACCCGACAGCCCTTCCACTATATCACTAACAAAGATGTTAAAAAGATGTTAATGTGCAGTCACATACCAGCCCTACAGCTAACGTAAATGGTCATGTTCATGTAACTCCTTGTGATGGGGTCTGTAAAATGTTACCCATCCCCTTTAAGAGGGTCTGCAGCCCAGATTTCAGAACTGGGAGGGCGTAGCTCAAAGGGAGAGGTTAAGAACCCAGCAGGCTGCAGGAGGGAGAGAGGCCCGTGGAGCCAGATATCCTTCCAAGGCAAGCCGTGCAATGGAGTTCTGAGGTAAGAACTTTAACTGGATCTGGAGGAAGGGCCAAGAGAACCAGCTTGTGAAGGTTTAACAAGCTGAGACAGAAGTAAAGCTGCTTTTGTTTCCCCTGAACTGCTGTCTGGCCTGTGTTTTAAAGAAAACCCCTTCCCACTGCACACCACACTACCACATATGGTGGCAGGGGTGGGATTTCCTTTAACCACGTGACTGAGGGCAAATCCACATCCATCCAGAGCTGAGTTGCTACAGCAGGTCAGGATTTTTTTGTTTGTATGGGCTAAGAAGGTTAGCCTTGCCTAGTTAGGGAGCTTGAAGAAGGTATAGTCAGTGCCAAAAAGGCAGGCTTTGTTTTGGCCACTAGAGGCCATCAAAGATTTGGAGCTGAAATACTGCAAGGTTAACTCATCTGCAGAAGAGGAAGCTGTGGTGGTGTTGCAAGAGAATAGTGACATGCCAAGATGAAGAGGCTCCTCCGGGTCCTGGCAGAAGGTCAGCAGCAATAGAAACAATGTCAGCAGCCATTTCAGAAAGGCCTGCTAGAAGGGCAGCAGCAACAACAACAATATCAGCAGCAGCTACAAGATCTTATTCAGGTGCAAGGGGAATTAGAGGAGTTCCCTGGTTCTGTAGACTCAAGCCCTACAGGGACTGCCATTCCACCCTCCAGCACAAGCGCTATTGAAAATTACAGCAGAAGAGGAACTTGATTACTTTTTGGTAAACATTGAACAAACTGCCCGCAGAGCTGGAGGCAATATGGTCTACTTACTTGGAGAATTCGCTAACGGGTAGAAGTCAGGCTGCATTCAAGGAGGCCACCCTTGATGGATCAGCTATATATGCAGCTGTCAAGGCCACCATATTGGAACAGGCTGACTATACACCAGAGGCCTACTGTCAGAGATTCAGAAAGGGGGAGGCGCTACATGAAAGAGAGCCCTCAGAGGTTCCTCTGCCGATTGAAGGAGCTCACATGGAAGTGAAAAATCAGACTTGAGGTAGCCAAGATTGTGCTATTGGAGCAGTTTTTGGAGAGCTTGACTGCCCTGATGAAACAGTGGATATGTCCACACCCCAGGCTTACACTGGAGAGTGTACTGGAAATAGGGGTATCATGAAGCCCAGTCGGTGACTAAAGCAGACAGTGCAAAGGGGAAGAAGTCGCCCATCAGCTCAGGAGGACAGAAGGGGAAGCCAGAATGGATGTTGGCTCCCATGTTCCGACTCCCCAAAGTCACCTCCTAGGCGAGGGCATGGCCCCAGCCATGACCCCTTCACTTGTTTTAGGTGTGGAGCCTGGGGACACTGCTCGGAAATGTACCCTGGGTACAGAAGAACCCATGAATGCAAGCATAACCACCACTCACACCTGCACTTTTGTGGACACTCCCCACCTTGGGGCACAGAACTTTGTGATTCCAGTGGAACTCAAGGGAACCCACCTCCAGGTCTTGATAAACTCTGGGAGTGTGCAGACCCTCATTCGCGGGCAAACCATAACCTAATTTCAGATTGACTATGCAAAGATGATAACACTGGCCTGTGTATATGGAGACCAGAGGCAGTATCCAACAGTTTCACTTAAGACTCCAGCAGGGCAAGCCACCTTCAAGGTTAATGTGCTACCTTGGCTCCCATATCCAGTGCTGATCAGCCAAGTCTACCCAAACTTTGAAGCAATATGGGCCTGGCTAACTGACAGTTCCACTAAGTTGGACCAGGAAGATGCCCAGAGATTTTCCTCTTGGAAGACCCAGATCTGTATATTGAGAATTCCAATCCTGTAAAATCCCAGAGTTGGTGTCACCGGGAAAAGCTACACTACCAACAAAATCTGGGGGTGTCTATAGGGGAGGGTTCCAGGGAGGGAGAGTCTAAGAAAGAAACCCCTGGGGATAGCTCAGGGCTCAGTGGTAGTGACCCAAATACAATTATCCCTTTCCCAGAATGAGGGCTGGGGAAAGACCCAGGGAGCTTCAAGAGGGCCCAGCAAGAGATTGAGTCCCTTAAACATGCCAGAAAGCAGGTTTTGGAGGTGGTTGGGGTTTCAGTAGGTAACAGAATCCTCTGCAAGAACCTTTCCTTATTTTGTGCTAAGGGGAGATTTATTATATAGAGCAGCCTAGGGTTCTCTAGAGGGGGAAGAGGTAGAACAACTGATAAGACAGGGGAATTATCATCAGCAGGGGTTATGGTTGGCCCATAGCAATTTATTAGGGGGACACCTGGGGGTGGAGAAAACACTAGAGCATGGTTATTTTGCTGGCCCAGGGTCCATAAACAGGTGCACTTATATTGCCAGTCATGTCCCACCTGCTAACTTCATAACCCTGCCAGAGTACAACCTGCCCCTCTAGTGCCTATGCCAACATTGAAGCCCTGTTTGAAAGAATGGCCATAGATCTGGTAGGACTCTTGGAGTGAGCCACCTGAGACAACAAGTATATTTTAGTCATACTGGACTATGCTACTCGCTACCCGCAGGCCATTGCTCTAAGGAATATGAAGATTACTACGATTGCAAGTGACCTCTGGTAAGTATTCTCATGGCTGGGAATACCCAATGAGGTTCTCATTGATCAAGGAACATTCTTTGTATCCAAGGTGATGAAGCAAGTGCGTGCCTTGGTGAAGGTCAAGATCCACAGACAGAGGGCCTCGTTAAATGAGTCAATAAAACTCTGAAACAGCTGTTTAAAAAATTCATGCAGGAGGACGGGAAGAACTGGGACATTCTCCTACTCTATTTGATGTTTGCTATCCATGAGGTACCTCAGAGTTCCACAAGTTTTTTGCCTTTTGAGTTGCTCTTTGGAAGATGGTCAAGAGGCATATTAGAAGTGGTAAGAAACCTGGGAAGAAGAACCCTGTGTCAGGCGTAATTTGGCGGAGTACATTATACAAATGCAACACTGGCTGAGGAAAGCCAGAGAGGTGACCAAACTCAGTCTGGAAAAGCCCAAGCTGAGCAGGCCAGCGTCTACAATCAGATAGCCATGCACCACACCTTCTAACCAGGAGACAGAGTTTTAGTCTTGGTGCCCTCATCCGAAAGCAAGTTACTCTGTAAATGGCAAGGGCCCTATGAAGTGCAACAGAAAGTGGGGCTGTTAACTACAAGATTGCCCAGCCAGATAAATGGAAGAAAGCCAACATTTATCATATTAACCTACTGAAAAAATGGACTCCAATGATGGCTATGGTGGTACAGGGAGATGATTTCTGCCCCGTTGGATCCAGCTCAAGTCTCGATTGGAGACCAGCTCTCTGATGCCCAGAGAAGAGATTTAGAAGTTGATCCACCGGTACCTAAAGGTGTTCTCCACCCACCTGGGACACACCCACCTCATTTGTCATGATGTCATTATTGCCCTTTTGCTGGTTATCTGGCAACATCCCTACCAGATTCTGGAGGCCTGGCGACAAGCTGTTGCCAAGGAGCTGGAAGAAATGTTTAGCCTAGGAGTGATAGGGTCTATGAGTGATTGATCGTCAGCCATCATCTTGATTCCTAAACTTGATGGATGCATCAGATTCCGCATCGACTTCCAGAGGGTCAGTGCAGCTTCTAAACTGGAAGTGTATCCCATGCCCAGAATAGATGAGCTAATTGAGTGACTTGGTGGAGCACGCTTTATATCAATCCTGGATATGTCCAAGAGTTACTGGCAGGTGCCTTTGATTACGGCTGCCAAGGAGAAGAATGCTTTTTTGACACCGCAAGGTCTGTTCTAGTTTACAGTACTGTCCTTTGGATTACACAGGGCTTCTGCCATGTTTCATTGCCTAACTGACCGCCTACTGAGACTTCACAAGGAGTATGCGGCTGCATACCTTGATGACATCGTCATCTACAGCAAAGTCTGGACCACCCATCTAACCCATGTACAAGCCATGTTGACCAGCCTGCGGAAGACCAGCTTGATGGCCAACCCCAATAAAAGTTTTCGGGGAGGTTCAGATGTTCAATAACTGGAATATTTAATCAGGAATGGGCAGATACGACCTCAACTATGGAAGGTGAAAGCCATTGCCCAGGTCCCCAACTCAAAATCAAAGAAAGAGGTTCAGGTTTTCCTTGGATTGATACTGCCAGTTCATCGTAATTTGGCAGAGGTGGCAGAACCGTCAACCAATCTCTTTCAGAAGAGAGTTCTTGAATGGATTCCGTGATCACTGAACCTGGATATGGCTTTCCAGCGCCTCAAGAAGGCTGTATGCTCTGAACTCATCCTGATTAGCCCTGATTTTTCTCTACCATTTATTGTGCAAACTGATGCCTCAGAGGTGGGCCTAGCAGCTGTTCTAGCCCAGGAAGTCAGGGGTGAAAAACATCCCGTAGCATTCATCTTCAGGAAGCTGCTTCCTCAGGAACAGCATTATACGGTGATAGAAAAGGAAGCCCTGGCTGTCAAGTGGGTGCTTGAGACCTTCAAATACTACCTGCTCAGCCATCCATTTATACTGTTAACAGACCACCAACCCTTTAAGTGGCTAGCTTAACATAAGGAGTCCAATGGCCATATTATGCGGTGGTTTTTGAGTCTCCATCCTTACCAGTTCCAGATTCACCATGGGGCTGGTTGGACTCACTCGAACATGGACTTCCTTTCCCGGGTGGGGGTCCCTTGTGGAACAGGCATTCAACTGGCCATGGTTGAGCTGAGGGGGAGGATATGTAATGGGGTCTATAGAATGTTACCCATCCCTTTCCAAAAGGAGTATCTACAGTCCCCTTTAAGAGAGTCTTCAGCCCAGAATTCAGGGTTGGGAGGGCTTGGCTCATAGGGAGAGGTTAAGAATTCAGCAGGCTGCAGGAGGGAGAAAGAGGCCTGTGGAGTCAGACATTCTTCCAAGGCAATTTGTGCAATGGAGTTCTGAGGTAGGAACTTTAACTGGGGTTGGAGGAAGGGCCAGGAGAACCAGCTTGTGGAGGTTTAACAAGCTGGGACAGAAGTAAAGCTACTTTAGTTTTTCCCGAACTGCTGTCTGTTCTGGGTATTGTTTTGTTGAAGTTTAACTAGCTGGAATAGAATAAAAAGGTAATTTTGTTTCCCTGAACTGCTGTCTGGCCTGTGTTTTAAAGAAAACCCCTTCCCACTGCATGCCACACTATCATACTCTTCTTCTCAAATCACTTCACTGGCTCCCTATCCGTTTCCGAATCCAGTTCAAACTTCTCCTACTGACCTACAAGTGCATTTACTCTGCGACTCCTCATTACCTTTTCTTTTTTTTGTCTCCCTACACACCTCCTCAGGAACTCCGCCTCTCTGGCAGATTCCTTTCATCTGTGTCCTTCTCTCCACTGCCATCTCCAGACTTCATTCATTCCACTTGGCTGCTCCATATGACTGGAATGAACTGTATCTGAATCAGTATATTGGGCTCCTTCTCTAGGCCTATTCAAATCCAGGCTAAAATTTCACCTCTTTGAGGCTGCTTTTGGATGCCCCTCACTCTCTTGTTCACCAATTATGTGTATCTTACCATACTCAAGTCCCCGGTTTTGTGGTGATGTTCATCTTGATTAGATTGCAAGTTCTGATGAGCAGGGATTGTCTCTTACATCAATTTGTATAGCGCTGCATACGCCTTGTAGCGCTATACAAATAAGTAGTAGTAGTAGTAGTAGCCTACTTTTGCAATTATGCATGTAAATTAAAGAATTTTATAGATAAAGTATGTTCACATTGCCCATGCTCCTCCCAAACCCTGCCGATGTACACAGCCACAGTGAAAGTATATGCGAAGCAAACTACACCCGGAATTTTAGAGTAGTTGGTATTTCCTAAGAGGTAATTTACATTTGCAAGTCACCATTTATGTGCATAAACTAAAATACCCAAATTCACATGCATTGTTCTTGCATAAATCTAGGCAGCTCCTTATAAAATTACCGCCTATACTTCCAACGACAGCTGGGAATCCCTCCTAGCAATATTCAGACTTCTCTAAAATAGGTTCAATCATCAGTAAGAGAAACTTTGAAAAATACTAAAGTTTGGTTAAGATATTCATAAAAGCACTACTGAAGGAAAATAACACAATCCAAAGCAGATTCTGTAAGATCCACTTTCAGAATTTTTGAAAATAAAAAGCAGATTATTTAGATTTTTTTTTCTTTTTGGATTTCCTTTGACAGGCACCTAAATTAGCCAGGGGATATTGAACTGATTTCTTTGCCTCTCTCTCTCTCTCTCTCTGTCGCTCTCAGGGGCTGTGAAGGCCAGAAAAGAAGCTGGGTCCCCTGTGCCGCAGTTTCCCTGCTGGATCATATTTACTAGATCAGAGCAAGAGCTGAGCAGAGAGCAGTAAACCAGACACCACCATGTCCCTCACATTTATAACCCAATGACTGATTAAACAATCTATCTTCAGTAGGAAACAATGTGCGACATCTCTGCACTGAATATGGAAAGGTCGGCAGAGAGTAATTTACTTTCTGTGCTGACTGCAACTGGCTTCCATCACAAGCTGGAATCAAGAAAATGCATCATTTGATTTAGGATGACTGAACTCTACAAATTCATAAACATTTCCTTGTAGGATACTGAGTGCAAGTCAGCTGTTATCCTTTATTGGTATCTGCTCAACAGCATTACATAGCTGGAAAGAGAAAGGGAGAGAGAAGTCAGAGAAGAAAGGAAGGGGCAAGAGAAACTGAATCTGCTGGTTGATAAGTACCATAAGTCTTACTTCAGCTACCAGAGCTAGAATATAAGAACATGATCATAATTCTTAAATAAAATCAGCCTAGCCGATGTGTTTTATACCAACTGAAGACATGAACGAGCTCTCTTTGGAAGACAATGCCATTACAGTAATCCAATTGTGTGGTGATGAGGGCATCAATTAGATTTAACACTAGAAGCCCCAAAGTGTGTCAGTTGACGCAAATGCATCTTCGAAGTTGTATACCAGCGCCACTGCTAGAACCATGTCAGTCATGTTCCATGACTTTGTTAGCAATGTCAAGATGTTCAAATATGTGCATCGAAAATTAATGACAGATGCACCACCTAGCGGGAAAATGAATTTATACCTAGAAGCCCCAAAGTACGTCAATTGACGCACTCAATTGTCTTGGATGCGTCAATTGACATACTTTGGGGCTTCTAGGTATAAATTCATGTTCCCACTAGGTGGCGCATCTCAATCACTGTTTACAGTTTTACTCCAACATTACAAACAATAAACACATAATGACATCATGTAATGACGTCACATACTGCACATATTTAACAAATAAGTAACTTCACATTTATTCACATATGCATTTCATGCTAAACGCAGTCGTCGTGATAATGCGTCAATTGACGCACTTTCAGGTTTCTAGGTAAAATTCCTTTTGGGGCTTCTAGTGTTAATGATTCTGCACTAAGAATAAATGACTAGATTGTAAGCTCTGATGAGCAGGGACCGTCTTTTACATGTGTCTGTGCAGCACTGCATACATCTTATAGAAACAGAAAAATGACGACAGAAAAAGACCACATGGCCTATCTAGTCTGTCCTTCCATATCAACAACTAGAACAATCCTCTTTTTACTTTTAGAGATCCTCTGTGTTTGTCCCATGCTTTTTTGAATTCAGATACTGTCCTCATCTCTACCACCTCCACTGGGAGACTATTCCACCCTCATCCCATGTCCCCTCATAGTAGAACTTGCTTTCAATCGAAAGAGGCTCTCTCCCTGAACATTTATGCCACAGAGGTATTTAAACATCTCATTCATATCACCTCTAACCCGCCTTTCCTCTAAGGTGTACATATTAAGATGCTTAAGTCTGTCCTCATATGCTTTATAACGAAGACCACTAACCATTTTAGTAGCCACCCTCTGCACCGACTCCATCCTATTCATATCCTTTTGAAGGTGCGGTCTCCAGAATTGCATACTATACTCCAAATGAGGTCACACCAAAGACTTATACAGAGGCATTATCATTTCTTTTTTCTGTTAGCCATTCCTTTCAATATGTACCCAAGCATCGTTCTAGCTTTTGCTGTCGCCTTTTCTACCTGTTTAGCCACTTTAAGAACATAAGATACAACCACGCCTAGGTCCCGCTCTTCTTTAGTGGACAAAAGTACTTCACCCCTATACTATATTGCTCCCTTGGATTGCTGCAGCCCAAATGCATGACCTTACTTTTTTTTTTTTTTTTACTTTATTTTTATTACACACCAATTCAGCAAACACAACATCCTGAACAAAAGTTACAACATTTCTGCACACATCATCCACGGTGTCTACAAGTCACATAACCTTCCAACTGGCATAACTTTACATATCCCTGTTCCCCACCCCCCCCCCCTTCTCCCCCCGCCACCCTTACATTTTTTAACATTAAATCCCAGCTGCCAAATTCTAGACCATTCTTCAAGCTTAGCTAGATCCCTCCTCATGTTATCTACACCTTCCTGGGTGTCTACTCTATTGCAGATTTTGGTATCATCCGCAAAGAGGCAAACCTTACCCGAGAGCCCTTCCGCTATATCACTAACAAAGATGTTAAAAAGAATCGGACCAAGGACAGATCCCTGGGACACACCACTGGTAACATCCTTCTCCTCAGAGTGAGCTCCATTTATTTGTACTCTTTGTCGCCTCCCACCCAACCAATTTCTAACCCAAGCAGTAACTTTAGGGTCCATCCCTAGGGTGCTCAGTTTGTTTATAAGTCGCCTGTGAGGAACAGTGTCAAAGGCTTTACTAAAATCTAAATAGACCACATCTAGGGCTCTCCCTCAGTCCAACTCCCTGGTCACCCAGTCAAAGAAATCAATCAGATTTGTCTGACAAGATCTGCGTCTGGTAGTAAATGATCTCAGTTCCCTAATAAGTCTCAAAGAGGCAAAACAAGCTGTTATTACACTTTCAATCTGCAGCTCAAAAGATAAATCCTATACATATTCTTGACATTTAAGATTGACATCTCCAGTCAATGGTATATTCAATGCAATTCTGTTAGTTCTGTTGTTGTTGTTGTTAAGTGCAGTCGAGTCGGAGTCGACTCATGGCGACCCTCTGGATAGCTATCCTAAATTGTGTTCGGTCTTCAGTCAGGCGGCTTATTGTTGACAGACTGGTACCCGTAGCTGCTGTTATTGTATCAATCCATCTCATTGCTGGCCTTCCTCTTTTGCGTTGACCTTCTATCTTGCCAAGCATGATGTCTTTCTCTAATGATCTCTCTCTTCGCATGATGTGTCCAAAGTATGAAAGTCGAAGCCTTGTCATCTGAGCTTCTAAAGAAAGCTTAGGTTTGATCTCCTCTAGTACTGACTGGTTTGTTCTTCAGGCAGTCCATGGTATACACAGTATTCGCCGCCAGCACCATAATTCAAAGGCATCAATTTTCTTCCTGTCTGTCTTTTTCACTGTCCAGCTTTCACATCCATATGATGTTACTGAAAATACCATGACTTGCAGAAGTCGAATCTTTGTATGGAGAGAGACATCTCTGTTCTTGAGAATCTTATCTAGGTCTTTCATAGCCATTCTGCCAAGAGCAATGCGTCGTTTGATTTCTTGACTGCTTGTTGCTTCTTAATTGATAATTGATCCAAGTAGCTGTTGTTGGGGCATATACTTGAATTATAGTTGTGGTGATAGGCAATCCTCGTAGACAAATAGAGATTAAGCGTTCGCTGACTGCATTATAATTCATTACAGTTCTTGCAAGTTTCTTCTTTATTATAAATGCAACACCATTTCTTCTTTGTCTTTCATTTCCAGCATAGTAGACCATGTGATCATCTGATGCAAAGTGCCCGATGCCAGTCCATTTCAGTTCGCTGACACCCAACAGATCAAGTTGTACACGTTCCATTTCATTCTTGACCACCTCCAACTTCCCTTGGTTCATGCTTCGTACGTTCCATGTTCCAATGCGAAAGACATCTTTACAGCTTCTGACTCTCATTTCATGCGCAGCTACATCAGCAGTCAGACTTCCCGAGGGCTTTGATCCAACCACATCATAAATGCTGGCTTTACTCTGAAAAGTCTTCAGCTCTTCCCCAGTAGTTAGTTCTAATGTACCATAAAATTTCTGTTATTTTTGGCGAGGCCGCGGGGCAGGGTCCCCCGGCCGAAGATAACCAGGCACGCGGCCCGGTGCGGGGACCCTGCCCACGGTTGAGGAGGGGAGGGCCCTCGCGGGCGTGATTCAAATCTATTGGCTCGCCCCGAGGAAGAGTTGGGGCGAGCCAATGAGCAGGGCAAGGGCAGGGGGGGGGGTTGTTAAAGGGTGGCGCGCGGCGGCGGCGGTCTCTCTTGGACCGGCAGCAAGGAGAGAGGGACCGTCGTCCGTCGTTCATGGCCGGTCGGCAGATGTTCCCAGGCCTCACCAGCGTGCAGGACTGAGAGGACCTCAGCCGGACGGGAGGCTTGCGGCGGAGGGCCCGTGTGCGGCGCGCAAGTATTATTAAAAAAAAAAAAAAAAAGCGGACAGTGATATTTGTAGGGGCGCCGCACGGGGAGCGGGCGGCATACCGCGGGTGCGCGAAGGCCGGCTTGTGGTCGGTGGGGGGTAGGAAGGCTAATGGAGTCGGGCTCCTTTCGGGCGTCGGGAGCACGCATGCCGCCACGGAAGGGACGGCAGGCCCGCAGTTCACCGCGTGGTCGTGGTGAACAGGGCCGGGGAATGCGTCCCCAGCAGCCTTCGTCTGCTCAGTCGGGGGGGGCGGCTAGAGGAGCGTTGGGGAGGGGGTCTGGGCCCAGAGGGGCTGGGGGGGCCCAGGTGCGTGGCGATAGAGGCTCTGGGGGGGCGCGATCCTCGGGGGGCAAGACAGCAGCTGGAGGGAAAAGGAAGAGAGGTGGCAGAGTGGAGAGAGAGCGGTGTGTGGGGCTGGTAGGGGTGGCTAATGGGCCCCAAGTCCAAGGAGGGGATGGGGTTGTGCAGGGGGTAGTGGGGTTGGAAGGTAGGGGTGAGTTGAGCTCTGGGGGGCAGGGAGGGGCTGGGGTACGGGAGGGGGCTGTGGTCAGTGGCAGTGGGGATGGACAGGGGCAGGGGGGTTGGGCTGGGGGGGGGAGGGCCTTTTTCCCCGGGGTGGGCTTCTCCTTGGTTCGGAGCACAGAGCTATGGGCAGGTGCCCTTTGGACATGGAGGGGTAGCGGGGAGCATGGGTACTCCCGGGGGCTATGCGCCATGGGACCATTGGCAAGGGGGAGGCCAAGGCTCATCACGGGCAGAGTGGCTGTCAGCTTGGCAGCCGGGGGGTTCCCCGGCGGTCCCCTCTCCCCCCTCTTCTTCTCTTTTGTTTTCACAGGTCGGATCAACGGTGCCGGTGGCAGTACAGAGGCCTGAGGGGCGGCGGACGGCGATGACGGAGGATGTTGGAGCCGGCTCCAGAGAACCCCAACGGCGGGAGGACCTCCAGGCGAGCGGGATGGGGGCACAGACAGCCGGCGGGGAACGGCGAGTTCAGGACGGATTGCGGCAGGATCTGACGGCCAGCGTCGGAGGTGCTGGGGGTGAGTTGTCTGGGGGCAATGGAGGGGGGGGGTGGGCCGGACTCGTCGGAAGGGCAGGGAAAGAAGGGGCGGAAGGCTAAGCGTAAGCGACGGCATGTACGGCACCATCAACACAGTTCGGAGGGTTCTTCGTCGTCCACGGTATCCACATCGTCATCCTCGAGTGTGCCTTCCCGTTCAGGACAGGGCAGCGAGCCGGTGCCTTTGGGATCGTCGGGCAGAAAGGGCGTTCCTACGACAGTGGCATTTACGGAGGTGTGGGAGGGCGAACCGCGGCATTTGCGGCGCAAGATATGGAAGAGGAGGTATATCGATATATTTCGATTACTCGAGGGGCGGAGGCGGTCCAGTGAGAGTAGGAAAAAGCGGAAGGAAGATGAGAAGGCGGGTCGCGTCAAGAAAGTGTCCCGGAATGTCCTTAATTGGGTGCGATCCTTTTTAAGATTGGCGAGTGTTTGGGGGCGGCAGGCGCCAGAGGATTATGGTATGCTTTTGGCATACGCGGACTCTATCATAGAAGCGGCGCAGACCCACAGCGGTTTTGCGTGGCTGAATTATGACGAGAAGTTTCGGGACAAGATGGAGGAGAGCAAGGGGCTATCTTGGGGGACGCAGGATATCAACTTGTGGTTAACCCAGATGTCCGTCGGGATGGGGGGGGTGGAGGGGCAGGGGGGTGTGGGGTGGGGGGCAGCTTTGGTGGGGCCGGGCGGCCCTTTCGTGCAAACAGTAGTCAAGGGCAGCAGAAGGCAGGGGGGGGAGGGCAAGGAGACATCTGTTGGCGTTTCAACAGGTCCTCGTGCCCTTTCCCTGACTGCAAGTTCCGGCACGCATGCTCGGCCTGCGGGGGGGGGCATTCCGCACTCAAATGTTTCAAAAAGGGTGGGGTTCCTGCCCCGGCCACAGCCAACAAGTAATTTTGATTTGGCGGAGTTAGCGCCCTCTCCACTTTCCCGGGAGGTGATCGGCGGCTGGCTGCGTGCATATCCGCGGAGGCGGGAGAGGGAAATGTTAATGCGTGGGTTTTGTGAAGGGTTCATTATTCCGGTACAAGGAACTATAGCGGGTAGGGCTGTGCGCAACTCGCCGTCAGTGCGGCGATTGGCGGCGGTGGTTAAGGAGAAATTGGCGGTCGAGTTGCGTTTGGGCAGAATAGCGGGTCCGTTTGCGGAGCTGCCAGTGGAGAATCTAGTGGTTTCCCCATTAGGTGTCATCCCTAAAAAGGAGGCAGGGAAATTTCGTCTAATACATAACCTCTCATTTCCACTGGGGGACTCGGTGAACGATCATATTCCGAAGGAGCTGTGTTCGGTTCGCTATGCGTCCTTTGACGAGGCGGTGGGGTTGGTGAGACGTTGTGGCCCAGGGGCTCGGTTGGCAAAAGTAGATATCGAATCGGCTTTTCGTCTGCTGCCGGTCCATCCGGCTTCGTTTTATTTGCTGGGTTTTTCTTTTGAGGACGAGGTTTATGTGGACAAGTGCATGCCAATGGGATGTTCGGTGTCGTGTGCATACTTCGAAATGTTTAGCTCCTTTTTGCACTGGAATTTAGTACGGCGAGTTGGGGTTAAGAATGTGGTACACTATCTGGATGATTTTCTGTTTGTGGGGGCGGCTGGTTCTGGGGAGTGTCAACAGTTGATGGACGGTTTTATGAGCATGGCAAGGGCGTGTGGGCTCTCGCTGGCGGACGACAAGACAGAGGGTCCCGCCACGTGTATTACGTTCTTGGGAGTGGAAATTGACTCGGTGGGTATGGTGGCGCGCCTCCCGATGGACAAAGTCGTCAAGTTGCGGGTCTTGGTAGCGAATGGATTGGCTTCTAGCAAGTTATCTTTGAAGGAACTGCAAATATTGATTGGCTCGTTGAACTTTGCATGCAGGGTCATACCGATGGGCCGGGTGTTTATGCGTCGCTTGGCGGCAGCCACGGCGGGGGTGCGCAAGCCGCATCATCGGATCCGAATGTCGCAGGTCATGAAGGCTGATTTGAAGGTTTGGGATGTTTTTCTGAGGGACTTTAACGGGGTATCTGTTCTGATGGAGGAGGAGGTCTCTAGCGCGGATCTGCAGCTTTATACAGACGCGGCGGGTGGAGGGGGTTTGGGGATTTACTTTGGGGGTGAGTGGTGCGCCGCGCAGTGGCCTCAATCATGGCACGCAGCGGGCTGGACTAGCAACATTACGTTCTTGGAGCTGTTCCCGTGGCTGGTCGTCTTGCACTTGTGGCCGGAACGCCTGCGGAACCGGAGAGTGACATGGCGGTGTGACAATGAGGCCGTGGTGGCGATAGTCAACCGGTACACGCCGCACTGTTCGCTGGTAGCGGGTTTGATGCGGGACATAGTGTTCGAGTGTTTGCGTTTAAATGTCGCGGTAAGGGCACAGCACATTCCGGGTTGCACTAATCGCATTGCCGATGCTCTTTCTCGTTTCAAGTGGGAGTTGTTCCGGACGCTGGCGCCGGAGGCGAGCGAGGAAGGCAGGACGGTGCGGGAGCATTTATGGACGATTGGCCAGCGGAGATGGTTCGACTGTTGAAGGATTCCCTCGCTCCGTCGACTTGGGTGGCATACCAGAAAGGATTCAACGCGGTCCTGGGCTACTTAGAGTCGCACGGGTGGCGGCCAGGAGCCGGTGTGGACTGTTTATTGGGGCGCTATGTCGTGGAGGCGAAGTGCGCTGGCCAGTCCCGGGCATCACTGCGTAGGCGGTTGGCGGGCTTTACCTTCTTTGCCAGAGCGGCAGGCTGGGTGTCAGGGAAGCCGGGATTTTTGGTACAGCGGCTTCTTCGCGGCTGGGATAGAGGGAGCCCGCCTCACCGGGACTCCCGGTTGCCTGTGACACACGATCTCTTGGCGAGGCTGTGCGAGATGCTGCCGAGTGTGGCGGAGTCTCGCTACGAGGCGGTGCTGTTTAGGGCAATTTTCTGCTTGGCCTTCTTTGGGGCCTTCCGGGTGGGGGAACTGGTGGCCAGCTCGAGCAGGGCGGAGCGGACTGGGGGGCTATGGTTTAAGCACGTGCAGCTGGAAAATGGGCAGCTGAGGGTTAGGCTCGTGAGGTCCAAGACCGATCAATTGGGCAAGGGGTTGTGGGTAGTGCTGAAAGAGGTGGTATCCTTGCCGACTTGCCCGGTGGGGGCCGTGTGGGCATATTTAGCGGGGCGCCCGGTCGCGGATCACTTGTTTTTCCTACACGAAAATGCAAGGTGGGTGACCCGATTCCAGGTGGCAGCGGTACTGCGGTTGGCCGTTAGGGGTCTAGGCATGGATCCGACACACTTCGCTCCGCATTCCTTCCGCATTGGAGCGGCGACAAGCGCAGCTGCGGCTGGGCTGTCGGAGGTTGAGATTCAGAGCATTGGGAGATGGCGGTCGCAGGCCTTTAAAGGTTATGTCCGTTTATAAAGGGAATGGGGGGGCCTGTGGCTAACATGTGCTTTCTTTTTCAGATGCTGTGCGGTGCCCACAACTATGCTGGATGATCGGGCATTCATTTGTGCATTGGGCGGGGCTGCAGGCAGCTGAACGGCCACTTGGGTCCAATTTGGGTCTTGACCCGGCTTCGGTGTCGCTTCTATGGCTGGGTGAGCGTGGTCTGCGGTGGCCGCAGCTCTTACCTCTGCTTCGACATCATGGCCGAGTGAGAGCCAAACCCGCCGTGATCCTGCTGCATGTGGGAGGAAATGATCTGCAGGAATGGACCTGCAAGCAGATCATTCGCGCAGCGAAGAGAGATTTGGCAATAGTGTCTAGGCTGTTTCCACAGGTGACGTTAATGTGGTCAGACATTATTCCAAGGCCTGTTTGCCGGCAGCAACGGCGTTGGTCCCGTGGGTTGGCGAAAGTCAATCGACAAATTGGGAGGTGGGTCAGTCAGCAAGGGGGGTACCAGATTATACACCCCTGGGTGGATGTGGACTGTGCCGGGCTCTATCGCACGGACGGTGTGCATTTATCACCAGTGGGAGTGGACCTCTTGTTAAATGACTGGCAGGAGGCCTTGGAATGCATAGTCCAGCAGGAGGCTCGATGGTCGCAGCTTAGTGGGGGGGGCGGCGTAAAGGCGCAGGTGCGCTATACGCCGGGTGGCGGGATCCCGGAGGTTTCCGGGGTCCGGAGCCTTAAGCTGGAATTGGGGCGGGGGCCCCCAACCCGGATGACCCCTGCCGGTCTTTGCTAGTAATATGGCGAGGCCGGGGAAAGGGGGGGGTTGGCTTTGCCGCTGGCTCGGCCGCGGCGGGAGTGGAATGAGTTCACCTTGCTAGTAATATGGCGGGTGAGGGCTCATCCTACTCGGGGTTTGTTATATAATGATTGTATGATTAAACAATGTTTGGAATCTTATAATTTGGTTAATAAAAGCTGCGACCATTTTGAGCCAAGTTATTGTCTGGACTGATTATTGGGTATGAAAGGGAGAAGGGGGAAGGAAGGATTGGGGAGGGGGAGGATCAGGGTACCACCGGGTCCAAGCTGCTTTGGTTATGGCGAGGCCGCGGGGCAGGGTCCCCCGGCCGAAGATAACCAGGCGCGCGGCCCGGTGTGGGGACCCTGCCCACGGTTGAGGAGGGGAGGGCCCTCGCGGGCGTGATTCAAATCTATTGGCTCACCCCGAGGAAGAGTTGGGGCGAGCCAATGAGCAGGGCAAGGGCAGGGGGGGGGGTTGTTAAAGGGTGGCGCGCGGCGGCGGCGGTCTCTCTTGGACCGGCAGCAAGGAGAGAGGGACCGTCGTCCCACCCACCCGCCCTTGGTATGGTGGGTTTGTGGTTGGGTTGTCGCAGCTGGTGGGGGGGCGGGATCCCGGAGGTTTCCGGGGTCCGGAGCCTTAAGCTGGAATTGGGGCGGGGGCGGGGGCCCCCAACCCGGATGACCCCTGCCGGTCTTTGCTAGTAATATGGCGAGGCCGGGGAAAGGGGGGGGGTTGGCTTTGCCGCTGGCTCGGCCGCGGCGGGAGTGGAATGAGTTCACCTTGCTAGTAATATGGCGGGTGAGGGCTCATCCTACTCGGGGTTTGTTATATAATGGTTGTATGATTAAACAATGTTTGGAATGTTATAATTTGGTTAATAAAAGCTGCGACCATTTTGAGCCAAGTTATTGTCTGGACTGATTATTGGGTATGAAAGGGAGAAGGGGGAAGGAAGGGTTGGGGAGGGGGAGGATCAGGGTACCACCGGGTCCGAGCTGCTTTGGTTATGGATTTAAAACTAAATAATTGTGTTTGAATCATGCAGCTGCCCACTGAAATCCATAATTGTACATTATCCGTGCCTATCTGGCAGGAGACGACATAGCTAAGAATCAAAGAAGCCAGAGGCTCAGATACATATTGAATAATAAAGGTGATAATATTGAATCCTGGACAGTGTGGGTTTGGTCAGATAAAAAGGACTGTAAACATGCTAAGTAAGGCTAATCCTTTGATTCCAATCATTCCAAGAGTTCCATTAAAAAATTACGTATAACTCAAGCAAATTCTCAGCCTTTTACTTCTGGGCACCACATCAGTGGAATAACCTGCCTCATGAAGTTCATTTGGAACCCACTTATGACTGTTCTAAGTCAGCCTTAGAAACTCACCTCCTTCAGAAGACATTTGACCTATGCCCATGAGCAGCACTTATGGACAGCCCTGCTTCTTCTATTATAACTCTCCTCTCCTCTTCATCTTCTCCCCTCTCCTGTATGACCGTGTTTATCTCTCCTCTCACAATACTGCAGTTCTTTCTGACTTTTATTGTTTTATTTTTATGTAAACCGCTTTGAATTAATGAAGGACAGTATATCAAATTTTAATAAACCATAAATTATGTTTTACAGTAATAAAAGCTGCTGTAATATCTAAAAATACCAAAAGGGAATCGTCCCCATTCTCTGCTGTCATTCTGGAAGCCCAACTGAAAATTATGGAAGAGATCCATTCACCTCCCCAAAATCTAAAAGGTGGAAATGGACCACCTTTTCTAGTAATTTCCCTAAAAATGTGAGGTTTGACTCTGCGATATGGCCAAATATTACCTTGATCTATTGTTTTGTTTAGCATAGGCTTTACCCTTGCCTGTTTAAGGTCTTTAGGGTCTACTCTCCTGTCCAATGAAGAATATTATTTCCTTCAGCAAAGGTAAAATACCCGTATGACAATGGAGGAGGAGCCAGAACAGAAAATGATGATTTTATGGTATTTAATACTACATCATAAGAACATATGATATGCCATACTGGGTCAGACCATGGTCCATCAAGCCCAGTATCCTGTTTCCAACAGTGGCCAATCTAGGTCATACGTACCTAGCAGTTTCCCCAAAAGACACAGGTTCCACAATGCTTGTATTGGGTCAAGCATTGATATCCTGGGTCTCTTCTTAATAATGGTTTATGGACCTTTCCTCTAGGAACTTGTCCAAACCTTTTTTAAACCCAGCTACACTAACAGCTTTTACTACATCCTCTGGTAACAAATTCCAGAGTTTGATTACACGTTGAGTGAAAAAATATTTTCTTTTATTAGTCTTAAATAGTTTACCCTGTAGCTTCATTGCATGTCCCCTAGTCTTTCTATATTCCGATAACATAAACAATCGATCTATGTTTACCCATTCCATTCCGTTCATTAATTTATAGACTTCTATCATATCTCCCCTCAGCCATCTCTTTTCCATGAATACAGTGGTAGTGGGAAATATAAAAGTTTTATTATTACTTTCTTTTCAATTATTTTTTAAATGAACTTTCAAAGTATAAAACAAAACCGATGCCAGCAAGTACTGAAGTAAGCCGGCAGAGCACTCCTACCATTTCTATATTTCTGTTGGATGCATGAAGCGCTGTAAGGAGCACACAGATAAGAGGATAGAGTAATACCTTTTGATCAGCAATTGGAGAGTATCCTCTGTGCTGCCTATGAGCGTGATGATCTGTGCCTGCAGGAGGTCTGCACAAGGTCTGCCATTGATAGCCACCACCTCGTCCCTCTCGCACAATCCTGCACTCCTAGCCTTGCTCTTCGCAAGCACCTGGTGGGGAAAAAATGAAAAGTACAAGAATACAAAAGGTGTGGACTAGTATCCCAATGGCTGAGACCCAGGAAAGTCAGGGTTCAACTCCTGCTTCTCTAACTGACCTTGGACAAGTCACTTCACTCTCTACTTCTACAAGTGCACATTTGTGGATCGATATGCAAAGCCAAATATTTTTATACCGGCAGTCACTATACTAGTGGTATTCACTCCCAGTCCTGGAATGCTGCCATTGCATCAGGTTTTCAGCATTTCCCTAACAAATATGCATGTGAGATTTGCATGTCTAACACTTTCACTGTACGCAAATCTTTCTCATGCATATTCATTAGATGTATCCTGAAAAGCTGACCCATTGGTAGCATTCCAGGACTGGGAATGAATACCAAGGCGCCATATGGATACTGGTGCTGGCCAGCACTACCCCAAGGTATATGGATAGTGCTGACAGTGCGATATTCAGCCTACTATCCTTAGAAAGAAAGAAATACAATAAAAGCCACACTATTTCAGATTTCTGCTAATTGAACCATATTATGTCCTGTATATAAGCTGTTTTAGTCTAAAGTAGCAAAAAAATCACAGAGGTTGGTGGCATCGGCCAAGCTCATGCCTTAGGAAACTGATTAGTCTATAAAGATGCCACCAGGCTCTGTCAGTATATGAATGTGTACTTTGTGCTTCTGTTTTTTTCTTTATTTATTTTATATGTCATTTCTTCAGTAGCTATAAAACAATTTATTATAAAACAGCATAAAATCAATCTAAAACAATCACAGCATTAATCCTCAGTCACCATGAACACTCTTCAAAAGCCGTGCCTTACAGTTTCTGAAAATAACATATCATTAAGATCTTTCAACTCAACAGAAGCTTACTCCAGAGAGTAGGGGTAACACATCAGAATGCACCTTTTCTAGTTTCCATCAGCCATATCCTTTAGGACTGGTACCTATGAAACCAAACAAAACAAGGAGCGCCGCTCTTGCAACTATCAACCGGAACCACAATGAGCAAGAGTCGAAAGACATTAGGATAAGTTCAAATTGCTTTTATTCAAGTAGTCCACAATGCGTTTCGGCATGTCTTGCCTTCATCAGGGGGTAGCAGAATAACCCAATTCTAATTTTCTATTATATCTTGGGTAAATGCTGATGACGTGCTGTTTCTGAAGCGCTAGTATAGCGTAGCGTCAATCATGTATAAACTCAGAAGCACGGAACCGCCGTCAAATGTAATATTTTGCATGTAGTAGAACGGAATGTTGAATACTCGGAGGAGCAGGAACCGCTAGCAAACGTTGCGTATTTCAGGAAGTCGTTCTACTACATGCAAGATATTACGTTTGACGGCGGTTCTGTGCTTCTGAGTTTATACACGATTGACGCTACGCTATACTAGCGCTTCAGAAACAGCACGTCATCAGCATTTACCCAAGATATAATAGAAAATTAGAACTGGGTTATTCTGCTACCCCCTGATGAAGGCAATACATACCGAAACGCGTTGGGGACTACTTGAATAAAAGCAATTTGAACTTATCCTAATGTCTTTCGACTCTTGCTCATTGTGGACTGGTACCTATGGCCTGAACCAAACAAAATGGATTCATGCTACAAAAGCCTCAGATGTGTTTCAAGTCTTTATGTGTATGGATACAGAAGGTTATTGTGCCCTGCTTAGCTTACATGCAAGTGAGCCTGCTTTCTGGCCCTTTCTCATCCTGCTGACCTTGGAAACTTGCAACAGTGTATGTGACTGCAGACCATCATCTTCTCTCATCATGGACTCTACTGTGCACGAGATCACCACATGATGAGTGTCTCCTGATTCACCGAAACACTTCACAATATCTCATGCCAACCAATCACCAAAGTGTGATAAGGATGCAGCACAAGAAATAATAACGTGTGCAAAGAAGAACGTTTGCATCATTTTGCTTTTTACCTTCCTTACTGTTTATACAAGCAAAATGACACTCCCGAGGTGGGGATTGGCCAGATAGTTCAATCCTGTACTTTTTTAAGTGCAGACCAAACCTGTGACCTTGGTTGTTAGTTAGTGCTCTATTCTACAAGAATTATTAGTGCTGCTACCAAACCTATTTATCTCATTTAGTGTTAGCCTTAAGTGTTTCTATTTTGCTACTTTAATAAAACTAATATATAATCACAGGACTTGTCTCTCTCATGGCTCATTGCCAGAAAGTCTCACTGAACCAATGCAGAAAGAAAACCGCAGACTCCCCTAGGCATACAATTATGGTCATGATTACTGGCACACTTGCATTTTAGGTATGATGTGTACAATATCTTGAGAAATAATTGGAAATTCTCCACTTGTATGCCATAATATTTGAATAGTATGTTCAAAGGTATACAAGAAGAAAAAAAAATATAACCTGGACAGAATTAATGGCACCCTTCACTAATATTTGCTTGCACAGCCCTTGACTGTGATAACAGCCTCCAAATATTTTTTGTAGCCATTTATAAGTTTCGTAGATCTGTCTGCTGGTGGTTTCTCCCACTGTTCAACTGCAATATGTTCCAAGCTCATAACTATTTCCCGGATTCCTTTTTTTTTTTATTTATGCAATTTCAATTTTACATCCAATAATATTGAATGAACAGGCAATATAAGAAATATACTCAAGAAATAAGCTTCATCACAAATATTCCAAACAAATTAGACCACAAGTTCACCACAATTGAGGCAAGATCAGGAAATAAAAATAGAAGGTGTAAATACCTAAAAAAGAAAAAATATATTTAACTAGTGGCGGCTAAATATATATAGATATATAGATAGATATATAGATACACACACACGCACATCTGGGCAGCAACAGAATAGGAAGGTATTGGCGGTGGAGAATCACATTTCTGTGACAATGGCAACAATACTAGAATTACCTACGCGGAAGAATGGCCTGGCAATCTATTTCCATATCTTGCCAAGAAAACCCAATGGATAGTCACAACAAAACAAATTGCACAATAGTGTTGGAAGATGAGACCCTCAGATCAGAAGACACTCAACTCGCTTCTGGGGATGAGCTGAAAACCTTTCAGAGTAAAGCCAGCATTTATGATGTAGTTGGATCAGTCCTCAGGATGTCTGACTGCTGATGTAGCTGCACATGACGTGAGAGTCAGAAGCTGCAAAGATGTCTTACATATTGGGACATGGAACATACAAAGCATAAACCAAGGGAAGTTGGAGGTGGTCAACTGTGAAATGGAATGTGTACAACTCAATCTGTTGGGTGTCAGCAAACTGAAATGGACAGGCATCGGGCACTTTGCATCTGATGATCACATGGTCTACTATGCTTGAAATGGAAGACAAAGAAAAAATGGTGTTGCATTTATAATTAAGAATAAATTTGCAAGAACTATAATGAAATACAATCTAATCAGTGAATGCTTAATTTATATTCATCTACACGGAATGCCCATCAATACAACTATAATTCAGGTATAGGCCCTAATAACGGCTGCAGCAGAAGAAGAAGTTGATGAGTTCTATGAACAAGTACAAGCTGAAATTGACAGAACATGCAAACAAGATATCCTGAGAGTCGTGGGTGACTGGAATGCAAAGGTTGGCAACAAAGAAGAAGGTGAAGTGGTTGGAAAATATGGCAACAGAAATGAAGCTGGAGAAAGACAGATAGAATTCTACAAGACCAATGATCTATTCATCTCAAATATCTTCTTCCAGCAATACAAGCAGCAACTGTACACATGGACTTCATCCAATGGATTGTACAAAAATCAAATTCACTACATCTGTGGAAATCAACGATGGAAAAGCTCTAAAACATCAACAAAGACAAAAACTGGAGCAGATTGTGGTACAGATCACTATTTACTACAGAGGTTCCCAACCCAGTCCTCAGGTACCCCGAGGTGTCAGGTTTTCAGGATATCCAAAATGAATATGCATGAGAGAGATTTGCATGCACTGCTTCCATTGTATGCAGATCTATCTCATGCATATTCATTGTGGATATCATGAAAACCTGACTTGTCTGGGGTACCCAAAGATGGGAACCACTGATCTACTAGTAAGCAAACTCAAGCTAAAGTTGAAAAAGAGCAAGCCACTCATGCCTATAGCAAAATATGACTTTGGGAATATACTACCGGAATTTAAAGAATGCCTGTAAAATCAATTTGCTGCTTTAGATACAAATGACAGAGCTCCAGAAGAGTTATGGGATGACATCAAGAAGGTTGTGTTGGAAGAAAGTGAAAAGTCTCTACCAAAGGTGAAAAAGCAAAAATGGCCAAAATGGATGACAGAAGAAACTCTGAAAGTTGCCCAGAAATGCAGAGAAACTAAAGCCAGGGGAGAGAGAGAGAGGCAAGTACTTTGGAAGGAGATGAAGAAGGTATCTTCTCTTCAGGCTTCTTCGGGTCCTCAGAAGGTGGATATGCCATAGGTTTGGAAAACTCTGAGGAAGTACAAACCAGTTTAATGTTATTTGATGGTCTTCTTGGGTGATAACTTTTCAAGCCACTATGCAGGGAAATTGAGGGTCATTCCATGGAAGATTCTTGACATGCATGGAAAGAGCACATAGACATCTCTGTAGAGGAGACCAGAAGCAATTGTTTTCAACTTCAAAGTAGTTGCAGAAGCAAATGAAGCAATTGTTTCATTTTCTAGGAGACATAAGAGCACGACACTTGCATTCGCTCTGATAATGATCCACACTCTAAAACAAGGGGTCTCCAATTCCAGTCCTAGAGGGCCGCAACCAGTCAGGTTTTCAGGATGGCCCTAATGAATATGCATGAAATAAATTTGAATCTAATAGGAGCAGTGCATGCAAATATATCTCATGCTTATTAGAGACATCCTGAAAACCTGACTGGTTTGCAGCCCTCCAGGACTGAAGATAAAATTTTTGGAGTGAGTGAAGGCCTTGATTTTTCTGACAAATTTCAGGCATGGCCTGAATCCAGACTTTGATGCCATAACAAAGGCACTATTACCTCATTTTTCCTAATGGCCATTCCTCTCCCTATACACCTAAGCACCCTTCTGACTTTTGCCACAACCTTTTCTACCTGTTTAGCCACTTTAAGATCTTCTCTTGGGCTTCCACAGCTAGTATGATAAACTTTACAGTTTTCCAGGTCATACTGCGCCTTCATAATTAGAAGTGATGTTTCAGCCACCGTACTGAGGGGCTTTCTTCAGGGTGAAGTGGTTAAGCAGTGGATATCTGTTCTTTTATATGGTAATCCTCAAACCGGATTGGTGGGATTGAGGTGGGAAATTTGAATTTAAATTTTGGAGGGAAAAGCTGGAGACATCTCTTTTCCCACAGACTGGAAGGTTCTCTGGTGAATTTATTTTTTTTATTTATTTAACAAACTTTTATATACCGCAGCCTTCCGTTGATCAGGTGCAGTTTACAAATAACAGTTGAGGAGACAGAATGGCATTTCTGTTTACATTGAACATTATATGAACTATATACATGAACAATTTAACTTTAAAATTTTTAAACTTTGGAGACTATGTACAATTTACAATTTAAACTATGTACAATTAACTATGTACAGTAAGTTCAACAGTATCAACATCATTGTTGTTGTTGTTAAGTGCCTTCGAGTCGGAGTCGACTCATGGCGACCCTCTGGATAGCTATCCTAAATTGTGTTCGGTCTTCAGTCAGGCGGCTCATTGTTGACAGACTGGTACCCGTAGCTGCTGTTATTGTAGCAATCCATCTCATTGCTGGCCTTCCTCTTTTGCGTTGACCTTCTATCTTGCCAAGCATGATGTCTTTCTCTAATGATCTCTCTCTTCGCATGATGTGTCCGAAGTATGAAAGTCAAAGTCTTGTCATCTGAGCTTCTAAAGAAAGCTTAGGTTTGATCTCTTCTAGTACCGACTGGTTTGTTCTTCGGGCAGTCCATGGTATACACAGTATTCGCCGCCAGCACCATAATTCAAAGGCATCAATTTTCTTCCTGTCTGTCTTTTTCACTGTCCAGCTTTCACATCCATATGATGTTATTGAAAATACCATGGCTTGAACAAGTCGAATCTTTGTATGGAGAGAGACATCTCTGCTCTTGAGAATCTTATCTAGGTCTTTCATAGCCATTCTGCCAAGAGCAATGCGTCGTCTGATTTCTTGACTGCTTGTTGCTTCTTTATTGATAGTTGATCCAAGTAGGTTAAAGTTGTTCACGATTTCAATTTCTTCTCCTTCAACGATGAACCTGTTGATTATGCCAGTTGTCATGATCTTTGTTTTCTTTACATTAAGGTGCAGGCCCATTTTGAGACTATGTTCTTTGATTGTGAGAAGCAAATGTTTCAGATCATCTTCACTTTCAGCCAGTAATGTGGTATCATCAGCATAGCGAAGGTTGTTGATGAGTCTTCCACCAATCTTCACACCTCTGTTGTCTTCATACAGTCCTGCTTCTCTGATGATTTGTTCTGCATATAAATTAAACAGGTAGGGGGAAAGTATGCAGCCTTGTCTTACACCTTTGCTTATTTTAAACCATTCTGTTTCTCCTTGTTCCGTTCGAACTGTTGCTTCTTGATCAATGTACAGATTACGCAAGAGAACGATCAGGTGTTCTGGTATACCCATGCTTCTTAATGTGGCCCAGAGTTTCTCATGGTTTACACAGTCAAAAGCCTTGCTATAGTCGATAAAGCACAAATAGATATCCTTTTGGTATTCTTTAGTCTTTTCAAGGATCCATCTCACATCCGCAATGATGTCTCTCGTTCCTCGCCCTTTCCTGAACCCTGCTTGCACTTCAGGTAGTTCTTGTTCTAGGTATGGCTGTAGTCTCTTTTGAATAATCTTCAGTAGAATCTTGCTGGCATGTGGGATCAGAGCGATTGTGCGATAATTTCCACAGTCAGTTGGATCACCTTTCTTTAGTATTGGTATAAACACAGATCTTTTCCAGTCAGTTGGCCATGATGTTGTCTTCCATATTTCTTGGCAGAGCCTTGTAAGTACGGTAACAGCTGCATCAGATTGCTGCAATACTTCTATGGGAATGCTATCAATGCCTGGTGCTTTGTTCTTTGATAAGGCTTTCAATGCTGCTTCAACTTCTTCTTTCATCACCAATGGTTCCTGATCATAAGGTATAGGTTGAAACGGCTGTTGGTCCACTTGATCTTTATCATATAAAAACTCTGTATATTCCTTCCACCTTTTCTTGATCTTCTCAGCATCATTCAACATAGAACCTTGAGCATCTTGTAACATTCCAATTCGAAGCTGGAACTTTTTCTTTAACTCTCGCAGCTTTAGGAAAGCCGATCTTGTTCTTCCTCTAATAGTTTCTGCTTCTATTTCCTTGCAAGTGTCATTGTAGTACTTTTCCTTGTCCTGTCTTGCTGCACGTTGGAAATCTCTGTTGAGTTCTGCGATTGTCTTTCTTTCTCCTTTGGCTTTAGCTTCTCTGCGTTTCTGGGCAATTTTCAGAGTTTCTTCCGTCATCCATTTTGGCCGTTTTTGCTTTTTCACCTTTTGTAGAGACTTCTCGCTTTCTTCCAGCACAACCTTCTTGATGTCATTCCATAACTCTTCCGGAGCTCTGTCATTTGTATCTAAGGCAGCAAATCGATTTTGCAGGCAGTCTTTAAATTCCAGTGGTATATTCTCAAGGTCATATTTTGGTGCATTCATGAGTGGTTTGCTCTTTTCAACTTTAGCTTGAGTTTGCATACTAGTAGTTGATGATCTGTACCACAGTCAGCTCCAGGTTTTGTCTTTGTTGATGTTACAGAGCTTTTCCATCGTTGACTTCCACAGATGTAGTCAATTTGATTTTTATACAATCCATTGGGTGAAGTCCATGTGTACAGTCGTCGCTTGTGTTGCTGAAAGAAGGTGTTTGAGATGAATAGATCATTGGTCTTGCAGAATTCTATCAATCTTTCTCCAGCTTCATTTCTGTTGCCAAGTCCATATTTTCCAACTACTTTGCCTTCTTCTTTGTTGCCAACTTTTGCGTTCCAGTCACCCATGACTATCAGGATATCCTGTTTGCATGTTCTGTCAATTTCAGCTTGTACTTGTTCATAGAACTCTTCAATTTCATTCTCTTCTGCAGCTGTTGTTGGGGCATATACTTGAATTATAGTTGTGTTGATAGGCAATCCTCGTAGACGAATAGAGATTAAGCGTTCGCTGACTGCATTGTATTTCATTACAGTTCTTGCAAGTTTCTTCTTTATTATAAATGCAACACCATTTCTTCTTTGTCTTTCATTTCCAGCATAGTAGACCATGTGATCATCTGATGCAAAGTGCCCGATGCCAGTCCATTTCAGTTCGCTGACACCCAACAGATCAAGTTGTACACGTTCCATTTCATTCTTGACCACTTCCAACTTCCCTTGGTTCATGCTTCGTACGTTCCATGTTCCAATGTGTAAGACATCTTTACAGCTTCTGACTCTCATTTCATGCGCAGCTACATCAGCAGTCAGACTTCCCGAAGGCTTTGATCCAACCACATCATAAATGCTGGCTTTACTCTGAAAAGTCTTCAGCTCTTCCCCAGTAGCTAGTTGAGTGCCTTCCGACCTGGGAGCCTCATCTTCCAGCACCATAGCACAATTTGTTTTGTTGTAACTATCCATTGGGTTTTCATGGCAAGATACAGAAGTAGATTGCCGGGCCTTCCTTCCGCGCAGTTTAAGTTTGGTGTTGTTGCCGTTGTCACAGAAATGTGATCCTCCGCCGTCAACACTATCCCATTCTGCTGCTGCCCAGATGGGTGGTTTGTCTTCGTCTGGCACCTCAGCTGAGACCTGTCCATCTTGGGAGACCCTGCCAGTAGTTAAACTACCGATAGTTTAGCTCTCAGCATCACTGATGCACACAAGCCCTCACAGCACGACAAGCTGCAAACCAAGTGAGAGTCAACATCATTAGGCAGTGTCAAAGTCAAGCTATCATAAGGCATTGCAGTGTTAGTTTCAGTGAGTTATATAGATCATCCCTTTTCGTTTAGGAGTTGAGAATTTGCTAGTGGGCCGTAGTGTGAGATAAAGAGGTGAGTTTTTAAGGTTTTACGTAGTACTTTAAGGTCGGTTAAGGCTCTGATTTCGTCTGGTAGTGAGTTCCAGAGTATAGGGGCAGCATGGGAGAATGCTTTTTTATTGGTTGTTTTTGTGGTCTTTGTGAATTATTTTGGAATCTTTATTTTGTTGGCATTGCCTCTTCTATGTGCGGATTGGGGTGTGTCTTTAGATAGTAGTTTATTTAGTGTGGCTGGGCAGTGTCATTTATTTATTTATTTATTTAACACTTATTTCTATACCGCTCTTTCCCAAGTATCAAGTGCGGTTTACAAAGAACAGTAAATTATATGGTATGTGGAAGCACATACCTAGTCGTTTTACATAGAACAGATGGAACTATTTACACGTAACAATATAACATTTGAACGGTAAAAAGTTAGAACGTATTTACATTATGGGTACTTACAAATTATATCATCAAAATTGTGATGGGTACATATTTTGTGTGTTTTGTAGTATTGTAGTATTGTTGCTAACCTGTGTCTCTTTGTGTATTCTGATTATGTAGTGTATTGTAGTGTAGAGAGAATAAGTGGGTTTTTAGTTTTTTTCTAAAATCTTTTAAGTCTGATAGTTGGCGAATGTTGTCAGGCAGCGTATTCCATAGAATAGGTGCCGAATGGGAAAAGGCCCTCTTGTTGGTTTGTTTTCTTGCTTTTGTGTAATCTTTTGGAACTGCTATAGTGTTTGTGTTTAATGCTTTGAAGGTGGTTATTATTAGTTTATAGTTTATTCTGCATTGGATAGGGAGCCAGTGTAGTTTGCCTAGATAGGGTGATATGTGCTCAAAAGGGTGTACCTTCATTATGGTTCTGATTTAAAGATGCTGTCCCTGTAGAGTTTCTTTAAATGTTTTCTTGGGCTTCCACAGCTAGTATGATAAACTTTTCAGTCTTCTGGGTCATGCTGCATCTTTGTAACTGAACCAACATTTTAGCCACCATACTGTGGCATTCTTGAGGGCAAAGTCATCTCTGAATCATCTCTCCCCTCTTTAATCTGTTCAAAACTCAGCTACACTACTAATCTTCTGAGAGTGTTGCTGTGCTGACATTATCTCTCTTCTCAAGTCACTTCATTGGCTCCCTTTCCATTTCCACATCCAATTCTGACTTCTCCTACTGACCTGTAAGTGCATTTGTTCTGCTGCTCCTCACTACCTTTCCTCTCTTATCTCTCCCTACATCCCTCCTTGGGAACTACGGTCTTCTGGTAGATCCCTTTATTTGTGCCCTTCTCTTCCACTGCCAACCAGGGCCGGCCCGTCCATTGAGCGAGAATGTTGTTCACACAGGGCCCCGCGCTTCAGGGGGCCCCATGCCAACAACATTCTGCATGCTCTGGCCTCTCGGGTCATCTCCTTTTAGCAGGTTGCGGCTCCAGGCAAGTCAGTAACAGCTCCTTACCACCGCCGAAGTGAAGAGCGTTGTCTCCTTCACTTCAGCAGTTGTGTTGTAATGAAGATCGCAGGCGCGCTGAGTACCTGGACACTGGAAATGTCCCTTGACCTCCAGCAGTCAAAGGACATTTCCTGTATCCCAGCATTCAGTGCGCCTGCGATCTTCATTACAACACAGCTGCTGAAGTGAAGGAAACAGCGCTCTTCACTTCGGCAGCTGTGCTGTAAGGAGCTGTTACTGACCTGCCGGGATCCGCGACCTGCTAAAAGGAGGTGAGCTGGGGCCTCTAAAGCCTGCTGCGGGGCTCTTCGGGGAAGGGGGGGGGGGACTTTGGCTTGAAATGGGCTGCGTCGGGGAAGGGAGCTGAGTTGGAGCAGGGGGCTAAAATCGTAAATGTGCTGTGTGAGGGGGGAGCTAGGATTGGAAATGGGCTGAGTGTGGGGGTGGCTAGGACTGCAAAGGAGCAGATGGGGAGGACTAGGACTGGAAATGGGCTGGGGGGTAGGAATGGAAATGGACGGAATGAGGGGGAGCTTGGACTGAAAATGGGCTGATGTGGGGCTGGAATAGGATTATAATTGGTTTATGGGGAGGGGGTGGTATTGGAAAAGGAGTAGCCTAGTGGTTAGAGCAACTACCTAGTACTCAGAAAATCAAGGGTTTGATTCCCACTGGCACTCCTTGTGACCTTGGGCAAGTTACTTTACCCTCCATTGCCTCAGAAGAAAAGGCTGGTGATACATTGCCAAGAAAACCCAGTGGTAGCTGGGTTGCTATGAGTCAACACTGACTTGATAGCACTAAAAAAAAAAAAAGTATTAGAAATGGCTGATGTGGGGCTAGGATTGCAAATGGGCTGGAATAGGACTGGAGATGTGGAGCTGGAATAGGATTATAATTGGTTTAGGGGGCTAGGATTGCAAATGGGCTAATTGGGGGGGGCTAGGACTGGAAATGGGCTAATGCAGGGGTGGGGATGGGAGAATGGAACTAGAAGGGAGCAGATGCTGAGTGGGGGTGTGGAACTAGAAGGGGATGGGGCTGAAGGGAGAAAAAATATTTTGTGTAGGAGGGAAGAAAAATCTACAAGTGGCAGGGTATTGGGAGAGTAAGTGGGGACTGAGGATAGAAGGGAGAAATTTGATTCGATGATAAATAAAAAAGAAATCAGGGAAAGAGCAAAAGGGGAAAGATCAATATGTTAAAGCAGATGTAGAAGATAGAATGGAAAAAAATTTAGAAGAGAAGAAAGGACAAATGGACAGCAGAAGACAGAAGAAACCAGAAGAAAGTGACTGGAGCAATTGCAATTGAAAAATAAAATGCCCAAACAACAAAAGGTAAAACAATACTTTTTTATTTTGAATTTATTAACTGGAATATGTCAGCTCTGGGAAATGTATATTTCTAACGTCTTTGCATTTTTGTTTAGTACAAGAGGAAATTAATTTATAGTGGTGTTGTATATTCCAAGTTTGGCTTTAGGGGTTCTCAATTTAATTATTGTCTTCCGATTTCTAAATTGTGATTCCTTGTTCTTTCTTTAGTGACGGTCTATGTTCTGCATGTGTAACTGAGCTGAGTTATTTGGTTTATGTAGTTTCTATTTGACAGTGCCACTTGTTCTCTTTCCCCAGTAGATGTATTGGTATTCTCTGAGATGTACTGGCTTAATATTTGCAGTGTTGCTTTTTGATAGGTAGGGTACGGTGCTTTGTGAAGCCTGGTAGTGCTATTATGATATGGTGGGTTTGCTATGGGTTCTAAGTGATTAAGATCGTATGTCGATACTGGCCGGTCTTAACGGTACATCCCTGTTTTGCAGGCAAGCGGTTTATGGCTGCATATTCAAGGGGATCTGATTTACGAGATAAAGTTGTAAAAACCACTTCTCCTTTGGATCGTTCTCTTACAGCTCATAATGACCCTGGCCACTTTACATGTGGTTCTTGTAGTTATTGTCAGTTAGCTCTTACATAAGAACATAAGATATGCCATACTGGATCAGACCAAGGTCCGTCAAGCCCAGTATCCTGTTCCCAACAGTGGCCAATCTAGGTCATACATACCTAGCAGTATCCCCAAGAGACACAGGTTCCACAATGCTTGTATTGGGTCAAGCATTGATATCCTGGGTCCCTTTTTAATAATGGTTTATGGACCTTTCCTCCAGGAACTTGTCCAAACCTTTTTTAAACCCAGCTACACTAACAGCCTTTACTACATCCTCCGGCAACAAATTCCAGAGTTTGATTACACGTTGAGTGAAAAAATATTTTCTCTTACGGGGCTCATCTGGACAGATGTCCATACTTCGATTACATACAGTTCTAACTGGCGCACTACTTGTGAATCCAGCTTTGTAGTCTATTTAATTCAATGTCCCTGTCAGCTTTATTATATTGGTTGAACCACTTGGTGTGTGAAGATTCGACTTGGGGAGCATGCCTCCCGTTTACGAACTAGGACCCTGATGGCGCCTATGGTAGAACATTGTTTGCAGAAGGAGCACTTGTTTCATCAATTACAATGGCGTGTCTTGGATTTTGTCCCTATGGACCCTAGAGGTGGTGATCGGGTTGCCAAGCTGCAGAGATTAGAACAACATTGGATTTTTAACTTAAAGACCGTTTCACCTCGGGGACTGAATGCCTCTTTAGAATGGTACACTATGCTTTAATGCAGGACTGCCTTCTAAGGATTGTTCAATGACGGCAGGGAGTTCCCTTGACAATAGGGTTTCCCCACTAGTCATTGGCTGTTGTGACCCGTGCACTGATTGGCTGGTGATCTCTTTCCTTTTGCAACTTACGTCACACGCCAACTCTATAAACCTAACCGTTCAGTTTTTTCTGATATTGAAGCTATTAATAGGGAATTCATATTATCCACCTGATGCAGGGCTATTGGAGTTTGTCTAGCCCGAAACGTGCCACGTTGTGCGTATCATGAATTCTGCAGTTGTTCTGGCTCGAAAAGAAGTTTTGAAGCTAAGTGTTTTTTGTTTAATTACAAATTTAAATGATTAAAAAGGAATAATCACGGCGAGGAGTAGGTCTTTGTTCCTCCCCCTTTTGAATGGTTATTCCGACAAAAAGAAAAATCAAAAAACAAAACGACTTATTGAAACGGAGGTTGTTCACTTTAATGCCAAGGTTCTGTTCTTTGGTAGTGTTATATTTACCTTGTGCTGGGGTTCTTTTGGTTATGGGTTCTAAATGGGCAGTGTTTATAATACTTCCAAATGTGCCTGGCAGTTGGCACTGGAGTATGTTGTTGTTGTTAAGTGCCGTCGAGTCGGAGTCGACTCATGGAGACCCTCTGGATAGCTATCCTAAATTGTGTTCGGTCTTCAGTCAGGCGGCTCATTGTTGACAGACTGGTACCCGTAGTTGCTGTTATTGTATCGATCCATCTCATTGCTGGCCTTCCTCTTTTGCGTTGACCTTCTATCTTGCCAAGCATGATGTCTTTCTCTAATGATCTCTCTCTTCGCATGATGTGTCCAAATTATGAAAGTCGAAGTCTTGTCATCTAAGCTTCTAAAGAAAGCTTAGGTTTGATCTCCTCTAGTACCGACTGGTTTGTTCTTCGGGCAGTCCATGATATACACAGAATTCGCCGCCAGCACCATAATTCAAAGGCATCAATTTTCTTCCTGTCTGTCTTTTTCACTGTCCAGCTTTCACATCCATATGATGTTACTGAAAATACCATGGCTTGAACAAATCGAATCTTTGTATGGAGAGAGACATCTCTGCTCTTGAGAATCTTATCTAGGTCTTTCATAGCCATTCTGCCAAGAGCAATGCGTCGTCTGATTTCTTGACTGCTTGTTGCTTCTTTATTGATAGTTGATCCAAGTAGGTTAAAATTGTTCACAATTTCAATTTCTTCTCCTTCAATGATGAACCTGTTGATTATGCCAGTTGTCATGATCTTTGTCTTCTTTACATTAAGGTGCAGGCCCATTATGAGACTATGTTCTTTGATTGTAAGAAGCAAATGTTTCAGATCATCTTCACTTTCAGCCAGTAATGTGGTATCATCAGCATAGCGAAGGTTGTTGATGAGTCTTCCACCAATCTTCACACCTCTGTTGTCTTCATACAATCCTGCTTCTCTGATGATTTGTTCAGCATATAAATTAAACAGGTAGGGGGAAAGTATGCAGCCTTGTCTTACACCTTTGCTTATTTTAAACCATTCTGTTTCTCCTTGTTCCGTTCGAACTGTTGCTTCTTGATCAATGTACAGATTGAGCAAGAGAACGATCAGGTGTTCTGGTATACCCATGCTTCTTAATGTGGCCCAGAGTTTCTCATGGTTTACACAGTCAAAAGCCTTGCTATAGTCGATAAAGCACAATTGATATCCTTTTGGTATTCTTTAGTCTTTTCAAGGATCCATCTCACATCCGCAATGATGTCTCTTGTTCCTTGCCCTTTCCTGAACTCTGCTTGCACTTCAGGTAGTTCTTGTTCCAGGTATGGTTGTAGTCTCTTTTAAATAGTCTTCAGTAGAAGCTTGCTGGCATGTGGGATCAGAGTGATTGTGCGATAATTTCCACAGTCAGTTGGATCACCTTTCTTTAGTATTGGTATAAACACAGATCTTTTCCAGTCAGTTGGCCATAATGTTGTCTTCCATATTTCTTGGCAGAGCCTTGTAAGTACGGTAACAGCTGCATCAGATTGCTGCAGTACCTCTATGGGAATGCTATCAATGCCTGGTGCTTTGTTCTTTGATAAGGCTTTCAATGCTACTTTAACTTCTTCTTTCATCACCAATGGTTCCCGATCATAAGGTACAGGTTGAAACGGCTGTTGGTCCACTTGATCTTTATCATATAAAAACTCTGTATATTCCTTCCACCTTTTCTTGATCTTCTCAGCATCATTCAACATAGAACCTTGAGCATCTTGTAACATTCCAATTCGAGGCTGGAACTTTTTCTTTAACTCTCGTAGCTTTAGATAAGCAGATCTTGTTCTTCCTTGAATAGTTTCTGCTTCTATTTCCTTGATGCGTCATTGTAGTACTTTTCCTTGTCCTGTCTTGCTGCACGTTGGAAATCTCTGTTGAGATTTGCGATTGTCTTTCTTTCTCCTCTGGCTTTAGCTTCTCTGCGTTTCTGGGCAATTTTCAGAGTTTCTTCCGTCATCCATTTTGGCTGTTTTTGCTTTTTCACCTTTTGTAGAGACTTCTCGCTTTCTTCCAACACAACCTTCTTGATGTCATTCCATAACTCTTCCGGGGCTCTGTCATTTGTATCTAAATCATTTGTATCATTTGTAGAAATCTGGTAGTCTTTCTTTATCCAGACACTCATTAAGAGGCGTGTTAACATTATGCTAATATTTATTCAAATGAGGTGGTTTATGCAAATGAGGTCCTGCAATGAGTCTCCGCACATGGCCCCACACCCCCCTTGGGCCACCCCTGCTGCCAACTCCAAACTTCAATCTTTCAACCTCTCTGCTCCTTATGCCTGGAACAAACTACCAGGTTCAGTATGTCAGGCTCCATCTCTGGCCCTATTCAAATCCAGGCTAGAAACTCACCTCTTCTGAGACTGCTTTTGGATCCGGATCCGCTTAGTCTCCTGTTTACCACCTATATGTTTCCTTATCATTCTCATGGAGCAGAGGAGCAGCCTAGTGGTTAGAGCAGTGGCCTGGTAATTAAGAAAACAAGGTTTGATTCCTTGTGGCCTTGGGCAAGTCATTTTACCCTCCACTGCCTTGTAAGAAAGGCCTGGTAATCTACTTTTAGCCAACAAAACCCAGGCGCTGCTGGGTTGCCAGGAGTCAGCATTGATATGAGGATACACACACACACACACCATTCCCCAAGACATAGTCTAGTTCCCAGTTGTTGTGTTTTCTGTCTTGACTAGAGTGTAAGGTTTGATGAGCATGAATTGTCTCTTATAAAAGCTCAAAAGCTACAAATACAACATCAAAAGCTACAAATACAACATCAAACCACTCACGTTTTACCCGCTTCGATAACAAGACATTCCTTGAAAAGGTATTACCCAAGCTCGCTACAAACCTAACGGACATCAACTCAGTTATAGAGAATTGGAACCAAACAATCCATGAAGCAGCCACCCCTACACATATCACGAAGAAGAGAGTCAAAGAATCAGAAAAATGGTTCACAAAAGACCTTGCCCTACTAAAAAAGCAACTACGAAAACAGGAAAGAATCTGGAGAAAAACAAGATCAAATGATAACAAAACCAAATACATAAACATACTTAATAGCTATAAAAATGCAATCAACAAATCAAAAAGGGACTACTATGCCAAAGTAATAAATCTCGCCCTTAACCGACCAAGAGAACTCTTCTCAATTGTGAAAACACTAACAAAAATACACAACCCAGAACCTAACCAGGACACGATAAATGTACAAACGCTAGCATCACACTTTGCTGAAAAACTAAAGGAAAAACCCCATACCCCAACCATAATAAAATCAAATAACGACAATAACTACCAATGGACAACCTTCCACATGGTTGAACGAAAACACCTGCTTAAAATTATTACAATGATCAACACCACAACCTCCACACTCGACCCATGCCCGGTATCATGGATCAAAGCTACTAAGGACTTCCTTGCGGAATACATAGAATACATAGTGAACCAATCACTATCTCAAGGCATTATGCCCAACACCTTAAAACTCTCCTCGATCCGCCCTATCATAAAAAACAACAAACTAGACCCAAAAGACCCAAACTCATACAGACCAATAGCTAGCATACCACTCATTGCCAAAATAATAGAAAAAACCATACAACTCCAATTACAGGACCATATTGATGAACACAAACTCCTTGACTCTCATCAGTTCGGATTTCGCCCCTTCCATGGAGTTGAAACTCTCCTAATCGCTCTGATGGACCTCCTCATCAGAGGCACTAATGACAATAACCAAGGTTTCCTACTCCTCTTCATAGATCTATCTGCCGCATTTGACAGCATCAATCATAACACACTGTGATAAGGAAGCTTATCATAGCTCAGGAAGGGGCTATAGAAAAGGTGAAGTGTCTCTGAACAAGCAACCTGTCAGTGCTGGTAGAAATGAGAAAACAGAATTTTGCCATAAAAGACTACCAGTCCCAGAATGCACCAGGTTTCCAACAGCCATGAGAGGAGCTGAAGTGAGAAAACGTGTGTTCAATCAAAAGGGCTATGAGGTAATCCCCAAGCACTCATTGCAAAGGGCAGGGCTTGAATCAGCACAGCTGCGTTGTGCTAGGATGGAACACTCATCTCAAAGGGCAAGGCCTGATTCAGCACAGCTGCGCTGTGTTAGGGAGGAGCACTCATCTAGGCAGAATAAGAGTAGTGTTTATTCTACAGATGACCATCTTCATGATCACCTTGGATATCCAGAGAATTGTCCTCAGTATCCTGAGAATCAGCTTGAGTTTGATCATCAGTTTCATCTGAAGGATCAGCAGAAGCAGAAGCCAAACCGGACGGATAGAGAAGGAAAGAAACCCTCTGGAAGGAAGAGGAGAAAAGCCTTTGAGAGGTCTAGAAGAGTCCAAGGCAGTACGTATACTGGGAGGTATTCCAAGGGCCAGCATAGACCATTGGACTGGGGAAAGCCAGAGGAATGGTGCTGCAGAACAAGGAATCACCAGAGGCTACCTGTGAGGGAGACGGCTGCACATGGAAGGGACTCTAAGACCTATGCCAGAAGGTATGTGAAGAGAGATCCAGTGTCCAGGGATCAGGACTGGAAGGCTGGACATAAGAACTGGACTACATACTGGCCAGGCTATATAGAGAGGAACTATAGCAACAATGGAAGCTCAGGTATGAACACTGATCTATGCCCTAGCTATAACCTTGAAAGACAGCAGGGAAATAAGTGTTCTCCTGAAAGTGCTCCATTGAAAGATTCATCTGTGCCAATTCATGATAGTGACCCTATGCTTGTTGATGAAGGGGAAATAATAGCAGATCAAGATATTGTTTATATGGACTGCTCTCTATCCAAACTCCGTTGGTAACCTTCTGTGATAAAGCACGGCAGCCATCACAAAGAAATATAAATTTGTTCTTTATTCCACTAAGAAAAGCTCCTGAAGCAGGATTTGTCTCACACAGTAGAAAGCCAGCCTGCTAAAGGGTTTCAGCTGGATAACTGATAGCAATTGAGCTGCACCTAATTGCTTGTGAGCTAGGAGAGAATTACTTCTGGATCTGTGTGGAAAGTAATCAGAAGTTAACCTTACAAGAACAGTTATTTCTTTCTTTGTGGCTTTTCGTTTGTTAGAGATATGCTAAGAAAACATTAGCTAATTGCCTGACAAGTTTGAAGGTTGTTTTCCTGATTTTGATTTTTGACTTTGTTTTACCAAGTTAAACACTGCAAGCAAGTAACCTAATTTATGTGCTACCAAGCATATCTGTGCTGGGAGAAATAACCCCATAAATAAAGAAGTATCTTATTGGCTTTAACACTTGTGCACAACTAAATTATTGTCAGCAGCTGTGTCTGGTGTGAATGAACTACATTACCCACAATACCTTGCAAAAATCATATAAATATATGCATTGTCAAGACTGTGAAGATTCTCACCCAGGCAGCCGTCTGACAACACTCATCAATAGACTAAAAAAATTAAAAATAGGAGGGACTGTCCTTGAATGGTTCAAGTCATACATCTCACATAGATTAATACGGGTACAAATGAGTCAAGAAACATCTGAAACTTTCCCTCAAGGTCAGGGTATCCCTCAAGGCTCAGCCCTCTCCGCCCTCCTTTTCAACCTGTACTTACAACCCATCACAAATATATTCAAAAAATATAAAATCAACCATTTTATATATGCGGATGACATTATGCTTGCCATCCCCATAAATTCTAACAACCACAACTATGACAACCTACTCATATGCATGAATGAGACCACCACATGGCTCGAAGACAACCATCTAAGCATCAACCTTAAAAAGACAGAAGCAATGTTCGTAACAAGAAAGCCAGACGCCGATTACAATTACCCAGCAACAATCTCAATCAACAACACACCTATACCTGTTCAAAAGGAGGTAAAGTACCTGGGACTAATATTAGACCACTCCCTCACCATGCTTCCCCACATAAAACAGACAGTAAAAACGATATTCTATAAACTCAAGACAATACAACACCTAAGACCCCTACTTGACACACATGATTTTAGATCAGTAGTCAATACCCTCATCACCCCCCACTTTGACTATTGTAATAGTCTCCTAATTGGCTTACCGCTAAAGAGCATCTACCTACTACAAAGAGCCCAAAACATATGCGCCAAGATGATCACAAAAGCTAAAATAACAGACCATGTCACCCCAATACTGTTAGACTTGCATTGGCTCCCTATAAGTAGCCGAATAAAATACAAAATCCTCCTAACCACCTTCAAACTCCTTAATAACATCTCTCCCTCACATTTGTCTACCCTAATACACCCCCCATCAGAAACTAGAATGCGCAGACAAAACGCAATCCATTCCCTCAACATAAAAACAACCATCAGAAAAACTAAAGTAACTACAAGTGATAGGGCCTTCTCCTTCGCTGCCCCCACTCTCTGGAACGATCTACCACTAACCATTCGCATGATAAAAGACCTTTATCAATTCAAAAAAGAACTTAAAACCTACCTTTTCACAAACCATTTTGAAATCCCCTATCAACAGAGAACCTCTCCCCAACAATCACAAAAACACATCCACAGCACCCAAGATAGGACAAACGACTAACACAACATTACTTACACACTTTACCCAACACGCAAAAGTCTTACCCAATCTGTTGTTTTTACTGCTCTTGTAAATAACCTTATGTAATTTAGTTCTGTTATGTTTTATGTATTATTACTTGTATATAGTTAAAACCATGTTCTATATAGTTAGTACCATGTTCCATGTAAAGTATACAGATGTATACAAAATTTGTTAACTGTTCAATGTAAACCGCCCTTGATCTCTGGAAGGGGCGGTATAGAAGAAACTATTAAATAAAATAAAATAAATAAATAAATAAATAATATGTCTCTGTACTGTGCTGCATATACCACATAGTGTTATACAAATGATTAGTCACAGTAGGATTTCACAAGGATCAGTGCTGTTGTTGAGAGTATTTATATGGCCTCGTTGGGTTGGCTCCTTCCCCGTATAGGGCAATGCTTTTCAACCAGTGTGCCTTGGGAAAGTCCCTAGTGTAGCTTAGCATGGACTCATCAGGTGCTTGCCTGATCTCTGTTGGATAGTGCCCTCTACTTCCTGCTGCAGTCCAGTCTTCTCCCAAGCAGAATGCAGAAACCAGGAGGAGAGGGGTGAGCCTAGAGCAGACGGAGCAAAAAAGAGCTGCTCTGTTTCTTAATTCACCCCAGTCGCCCCGTCATTCAGAGCTTGAAGTGGACGTGTACGATTGCAGCAGATCCCCTACTCTCCCTGCTCCAGCCCCACTCTATTCCAGATGTAGAAAAACACATTTCATTTTCAGGTTAGTAATCATGTCTGATCTGATATCTATGCTTCCTGGAGTAAGCTGGACTCTCTGGAATCAAGGGTAAAACCTGACTAGTATCTCCCACACTCAATTAGCATGTCAGTAATCGTTCAATTATGTTGGCTACTTTTTCTCTGGTGCACAATTCTCTTATATGCAACGGAGGATTTTGTACTGAACCCAAAAATATTTTGTAGTAATAAAACTTAAAGAATGTATTTTTAGTTATAGTAGATTACTATCATTTTTTGTGGAGAAAGTCATCTGGACTCTCCTCATCCTCCCCACCAAACTGAATTGATCGTTCACTACTAGCAATACAGAGAATATGAGGTAGTGTCAGAAATCTGATAAACTTAAGTCACTTCATTCCCTCCCATTGATGAGACAGAAGCAGTTCCTACCTGCATGCCTCCTCTGCTGACTTCAGTCTGGGAGCTGAATGCAGGGAGCCCTCATATCTCTAATGTGAGATAGAATCTGTCAGAATGAGGCACCCATAGGGAAAAGATGCTGCTCTCCTATCAGTGGAAAAGACTGAACAGTGAGCATCATGCAAACCTTTGCTTGTGTGCCACAAGCACTGAACAAACTCAAAAGTATGACATGTAGCATTGGCAAACTTTGTTCCTTCTTGAACACACTACTAAAATCCTCATCCATTTTCTTGTCACCTCCTGCCTAGCCTATTGCAACGTCCTCTTTACTGGTCTTCCTCTGAATTATCTTTCCCCACATTGATCTATTCAAAACTCAGCTGCCCGACTAATCCTCCACTATGCTCATGTCACCTCTCTTCTGAAGTCACTTCATGGGCTCCCTGTCCATTTCCGCATCCAGTTCAAACTTCTATTACTGACCTATAAGTGCCTTCATTTGGTTGCTGCTACTTACCTCTCCTCTTTTATCTCTCCCTACACCCCTCCTCGGGAACTCCGCTCTTCTGGCAGATCCCTCCTATCTGTGCCCTTCTCTTCCACTGCCAACTCAAGACTTCAATCTTTCTACCCTGCTGAATCGGTATGTGGTTCTGTTCAAAGTCAGGCTAAAGAGTCACTGCTTTTATTTATTTATTTATTTAACTTTTAATATACAATTTTTCTATGAGGCAAAATGGTTTACATGGAACAGAACAGAATGGTTTACAAAGAACAGGTTGAAACAGTGCAGGCAACTATATACAAATACAATTACAAATGCAGGCAACTATATACAGAAAGCTATAAACAGTCAGCTAACAGTTGACTAATGGCAGAGTTGACATGGGCAGTTGCAGGGGGGAGTGGGTGGGGGAGGCAAGAGATGGGTTGTGGGGGAGGGAGAGAATGCTTGAGGCATGTTAAGTATGTGTAAAGACAAGAACAAGGGTTATGGGGGAGGGGATAAGGGGTTAGTATGTGACAGTGGAGGATGTTCTTGCTGTTGGTTGGTTGCAGTGGAAGTACTCTAGTGTTTTTCAAAAGGGAATGTTTTGAGGTGTTTCTTGAAGAGGATGTAGGATGTTATGCAGCGTAAGATGGGAGGGAGTTGGTTCCATATGGTGGGAGCATAGAATTTGAATGCTTTGGTGCAAGTTCATTGAGGTTTCTTGCAGATTTGCATTGGTGGGAGAAGATTGGAAGCATTCTGTTAGCGGAGTCTTTGTTTATAGGGTGTTTAATTAGTGATTGGAGCTGTTCAGCAGAGGTATTGAAATAAGTTCTATGAATGATGGTTAGTATCTTGAATTTGATTCAGGATGCAATGAGGAGCTAATGAATGGATTTTAGAGTGGGAATGATGTGGGAATATCTTGGGATACCAGCTATAATGCGGGATGTGGTGTTTTGAGCAAGCTGTAGAAGAGCAATGGTGTGGAGGAGTAGCCTAATGGTTAAGAACACTGGCTTTGGAGCCAAAAATGGAGTGCTACTGACCAGGGTTCAATTCCCCCTAGCACTCCTTGTGGCCTTGGGCAAGTCACTTAACCCTCCATTGCCTCAGAAAAATCCAAGTTATCAATGTCCCTGTTTAATGTAATCCAAGTTTAAGTTTCAATGTAAACTGCTTTGATTTGAAATGATAAAGCAGTATATAAACCTGTTCAAAAATAAAAATGGTGGCCTTAGAGAGCCCATGGAGGACAGAGTTACAGTAATCAAGAAGTAGTGTGATGGAAGCTGTCAGGTGGAAGGAGGGGTTGAAGGTTACAGAGAATTCAGAGTTTGAAAGATGATCTTGGTGACATTTTTGATGTGATGTTGGAAGCTTAGATGCTGGTCCAGGTAACAGTAGGATTTCAAGGTATTTAATCTGAGATTTGACTTGTGTGTCTCCGAGTTTGATACTTGGGGGAGGTGTGAATTTGAGGTCTCTGGAAATGTGAAGAATCTCTGTCTTGTTAAAGTTTACTACAAGGTTATGATGCTATAGCCATAACACAATTTCTTTGAAGCAGTCGGAGAGACAGGAGTAGTCAGGGGAAGAGGTGTGGAATGGGGTGAAGAGCATTATATCGTCAGCATAGAGCTGGTAACCGATCTTGAATTTCTGGATGATATAGCATAGGGGCCTGATGTAAATGTTGAATAAGAGGGAGGAAAGGGCGGAACCTTGAGAGATTCCTTAGAGAAGTGTGTAAGGCGCTGATGATTGGTTGCCGAGCCTAACTGTTTGGGTTTGGTGGGAAAGGTAGGAGTGAATCCATTTGAGTTGGGCACCCTGGACTCCGATGGCATTGAATTGGTTGAGTAGGATTTGGTGGGATAAAATGTCAAATGCAGTGGAGATGTCAAGGAATAACAGTATGAAACCAGAGAGGGGTTTTTCAGTTCCAATGATGAGTGCATTTAGTGGGAGGTGAGTAGGGTTTTGGCACTGTGGTAGGGACAAAAGCCATGTTGCCTGTGGTCAAGCGGGGCAGATCTGTCGACATGTTCCTGTAACTGAATTTGAACTGCTTTTTCAATAATTTTGGAGAGGTAGGGTACACTGGAAATGGGTCTGTAAGATGCAGGAGAGTTAGGGTCGAGGTTGAAGTTCTTGAGTAGGGGACTCACAGAGGCTTATTTGAGAGCAGGTGGGAGATAGGTTTGGGTGAGTGAGGTTTGAAGGATGGTACTGTAAATGGTAACATAGTAGTCTTCATTTGTTTTTGGATCCTGATCCCCCCAGTCTCCTGTTCACCTCCTATGTGTTTTTTTGCTGTCTCTTACATGTCTCTGTACAGCGCTGCATATGTCTTGTAGCACTATACAAATGATAAGTATTGGTATAGGTATCATGGGTCATCTTTGGTGATGCCAGTAGATTTCAGTATAGAGCCGGCTGTGGAATCATTGCTTGAAGTTAAAGTCAAAGAAATGTGAATTGTTGTGGTGTAGCATGTGTTGCCTGTGTACCTTGAGAATGAGGGGGTAGTGTAATTGCATTATTTTAGGAGATTACAGCCTTATGTTAATAGGAAGGATTTTCTCACCATTACCCAAGCCTTCATTACATCCCACTTCAATTATTGTAATGTGATATATCAGGGGCTCGCAAAGTACCACGTTTAGAAAGCTTCAAAATGTACAGAACTCTGTAGCAATAAATCACATTAGCTCTTTATTGCAAGAATTGCACTGGCTGCCTATTTTGCAAAGAATTCAGTTTAAAATTTTGTGTGCTGCTTTTAAATGTTCACACATACATCACCCTGAATTATCTTGTCTATTTACTTTGCCCCTATGGCCCAGCCACACTTTACGGTCATCACAGCAGAATGTCCCAGAAGTATCACGGTTTCCTCAGATTCAGCGGGATGTTTTGCAACTTAACAGCTTCCGTTGTTTAGCACCTGCGTTGTCGAATGACTTGCTGTCATTTCTTAAGATATGTGTAAAAAATCCCCTCAAGGAGCCAAATTTCTCAAAAAACAAAAAAGCATTAACTCCAAACAAAGCGCAAAAGAAATAACTGGGCAAAAAACAGAAAAAGAAAAAGGAAAAAGAAAAAAGGAAGAAAGGAAAAGCTGAACACCAGTCGGCAGAAGCTTATCCCGCTGGAGGAAAAAACACCTCAGCAACCCTCCAACCTACCTCCCGGGCCGTAGGTTGAAGGGTTGCTGAGGTCTTTTTTCCTCCAGCGGGATAAGCTTCTGCCGACTGGTATTCAGCTTTTCCTTTCTTCCTTTTTTCTTTTTCTTTTTCTGTTTTTTGCCCAGTTATTTCTTTTGCGCTTTGTTTGGAGTTTATGCTTTTTTGTTTTTTGAGTCATTTCTTAAGAAGCAGCTGCATGTTTTGCGATTTTGGAAAAGGGTGAAGGTTTGGTTGTATTTGGAGGCGTTTGAGGAAGAGGGGCAAATAGGGGGCTGGAGTGTTTGTTGCTGTTGAATTGTGTTTGATGTATCTGCATTTAATTTGTTAGCTGCTTTAAGCTCTTGATTGGGCATGAGTAGAATAAATAAAAAGTCACCACTCGTCACCACTCAGGAAAAGGATCTAAGGGTCACTGTGGATTAAATGTTGAAATCTTCTGATCAGTGTGTGGCAGTGACGAAAAAAGCAAATAGAATGTTATGAGTTATTAGGAAAGTAATGGAGAATAACATAATATTCCAGTATCACTGCATGGCGCAACCGCATCTTGAGTTTGTGTGCACTTTTGCTCATCACATCTCAAATAAGATACAGTAGAATTAGAAAAAGCTATAGAGAGAGGCATTCAAAATGATAAAGGGGATGCCATATTCCCGTATAAGAAAAAAGCTAAACACTTTAGGTTGCTTCAGCATGGAGAAAGGCAGCGGAAGGGAGGTATGTTAGAGATCTCCAACATCGTAAGTGGAAAGGAAGGAGTAAATGTGAATTGGTTATTTATTCATTCAAAAACAAAAGTACAAAGACTGGGGGACATATCAAGAATTTGCTAAATAGCAGATTTAAAGCAAATAGGAGAAATATTTTTTCACTTGACACATAATTAACCTCTGAAATGCATTGCCCAAGAATGAAGTAAAAGCTATTACTGTAGCTAGGTTTAAAAAAAAATTGGACAAGTTCCTGGAGGCAAAGTCCATAAAGAATGTTAGCTACTTTTCTGGGATCCTGCCAGGTACATGTTGCATGGATTGGCCATTGCTAGAAACAGGACACTGGGCTGGATGGACAATGGGCTATGGCAGTTATGTTCTTGTCCATCCTTTAAATCTCTTCCTCATGTGACAATACCGGTAAAAGGTTTTCAGGTGGCAGGACCTCAGGGGTGGAATTCTCTTTCAGCTCTGCTCCTTGCCATATCCAATCTTTAATTCTGCAAGTAGCTGAATATTAATTTGTTTCAAATTGCCTTTGGCTAAAGCTCCTGATTTTTTCTCTCTTCTCTTGTTACATTGTTCTGTACGCTTTGATGTCTTATCTATTTTATATATTATTTCTGATGGTTTCTTTTGCTACCTGCCAAGATTTGTTGATTGATATAAACATTCAGATATTTAACAGACACAGTAAAGTAGAAGGAAACATTTTCCATGAATAAGAAATTCAAGGCAAAGGCTCATTATATGAAGTTCTAGGAGGGAGGCTTATCACATATAGGAGGAAATACTTCTTTAATGAGAGGGTGGTTGCCTGGAATAACCTACCAGCACAAGAGGCCAATCGTGTGGCAGCATTTAAGAATGGTTGGGAGTGATTAGAATGGGGAGAGGGGAGATATGATAGAGGTCTATAAGATAATGAATGGAGTAGAATGGGAAAATGTAGATCAGTTGTTTACTCCTTCAAAAAGTAGAAAGACTAGAGGACACACAATGAAGCTAGAATGTAACACGTTTAAGACTAATCGGAGAAAATCTTTTTTCACTCAATGCATAATCAAACTCTGGAATTTGTTATCAGAGGATGTAGTAAAAACTGTTAGTGTAGCTGCATTTAAAAGAGGTTTGGACAAGTTCCTGGAGAAAAAGTCCCTAAACCAGTATTAAAGAAGACCACAGAAATCCACTGCTTACCTGGAATAAGCAGTGTGGAATCTGGATATCTTTTTAGAACCTGACAGGTACTTGTGACCTGGATTGGCCACTGTTGGAACAAGATACTGGGCTTGATGGACCTTTAATCTGACTCAGTATGGCATATTTTACAGTATTTATTTATTTATTTATTTAAAAGTTTTTCTATAACGCCTCCTCCTTTAATCAAGGTGGTTTCCACAGCAAACAATCATAAGAGTGGTTCAAGTGTGTTCATGCAGTGATACAGATTGTGTGTTTGTTTTGGTGCATACGTATTAGTATGTTCTTACGTTATTGATAAAGAAACCAGACTAAATTACAAAGGTGCAGGAGTGGTGGAGAGTGGAGTAAATGTTCATCTTAAAATAAAGAGTAATTGAAGAGAGTGTGGTAACATAGTGACATACCTAACTGAAAGGAGAAAGGAGTACTCTATCTGCAACTATTGTGACTAAGAAGGAATTTACTGCTTGTAACATAGTCCTGGTTTGTTGCTTCTGCCAATTGTTCTTTTTGTTATTGCTCAGTAATCCTAAAGTTTAAGTAAACCCTTGGTTCAGAACACAGTTTGTAGCCTGGACTCATTTATTTGAGAAGGGAAAAGGTCTGAAATTGCCAAGTGCCAAGGGCATAAGAACATAAGATATGCCATACAGTATCCGGTTTTCCAACGGTGGCCAATCTAGATCATAAGTACCTAGCAGTCTCCCCAAAAGACACAAAAGGCCTCCCAAAATGAACCCTGATAATTAAAATAAGTGAGTCTCTCCCCTCGTCTGCCAAGCTGCTTGTAGCACCTGCAAGGACCATAAAGAAGTTTCTATGAAATTGCTTGTGCTCTACAGCTGAGGTCTCTCCAATCCTCCCTGCTGAGATCTTTTTCCTCTATCTCTGCTATTTCACACCTTTCACCCTTCTTCTTCCCCTACTCTCTGTGGATCCTCTCCTTCCATTGAGATTCTACCCTGCCTTTCTACAGAGAACTTTCTCCGTCCAGTCTTGCTGAAGTCTACTCTCTTCCCCAGGAATGGTCAGTACTCAATAGTTTCCCAGAATCACATAAAAATCAGACTCTGGATTATCACTTTTCCCTGCAAACTCCCTTCTACTGTTATATAAAATTCCATTGTGTATCATCCCAGAACATTAACATTTTATGGTAAATTAATTCTGAAAATTTATGAAAACTACACAAATGGACAGTAACTAGGTTGAAGCCTGAGCTTGTGGTGTTATTGCTCCAAGTTTGAATGTTGTTTCCATATGTTCAATACGTCTGCATGCACTTTTCTGGGTATTTGAAAAGAGTGACTTTTAACTTAATGTGCAACAGATGACTTGGTATCTGACTTTAAACTGCTGGAAAGAAATTTGTATGTCCCCATAGAAGCATTAACATATACAAATATGGAGTGGTATTCTGTGTTTATCTTTTTTACTGCACAAATGTAAGCATCCAAGTTTTCTGAAGTGAAAAGAGAGGTGATCTAGCCCTCATGTCTAAGACAATCCATTCTTCGGAGCCTTAGGCTGTCTACCCTTCAGGGCTCAGGCATTCTTCCCTTCCAGACCATTCCTCTCTAATTTATCCAGCTGCTGGAGACAAACTTGCCTTTTCACTGCAGTGTCTGGAATAAACAATGCCATGGATTGTGTGTCCTTGGAGAATAATCTGTTTCCCCATTTAGCTTAATCTTCAAGCCACTTTTTAAAGGGAAAATCTCCAGGAAAATCTCTTACCCTGCAAATTTGCAAGTTTAAAGTGAAAATCTCTCTTCATACCAACTCTAACCTCTCTCTCTCTCTCTCTCCCCTCCCACTGCTTATCATACCTATTCCTCCGTTCTGCTCCCACCTCTCCCTATAGTAGGATTGCCAACTTTTTGAAAGAGAAAGACCAGCCACCTGGGGGTAGCAATGCTCCGCCTATGCCTGCCCCCTGCCCTGTCATAAAAATAATTGCAGAGAGGGCAACGGTGCAGACTTTAGCATCTGCAGGTTATATCAAGGGGGGGAGGGGTACAAGAAGTTGGACTCTTCAGCACCTATTCAGCCACAGTCCCCTTCTCAGGCTCCTCCAACACATATATGCTCTCCCATATGTCATTAAATCTAAACATATATTCTGCATCCACCGAACCCCGCCCCCCCTCCCCCCAGCCCCTTCCCCAACAATCTGTGCGGAGCAGAGCTAGAACCTTCCCCATAAAACTTAACCTATGAGAAAAAAATCCCTCTCAATACCAAGCATATTGTGAATTAATCAGGGCCAGCCCCAGTGTTGGTACCCTAAGCAAATCTTAATATATATGTCCCCCCTGGTTGTCAAAATTTATTGTTTAGCTTTGAATGCCCTACTCTCTGCCGAACCCCAGAAGCGATCGCCTAGGTTGCCTGATGGTTGGGCCGGCCCTGGAATTAATACAAAAAAATCATTTGGGACCAAGATCAAATCTGCCATGCCAGTACTAACATCCAAAACTCACACAAAGATCTTACCTAGAAAAAGGCAGCACCGTTAATACTCCAGTGGGCCCTAAAACATCAATAAACCTATTAGAAAAGCTGAACAAGTCAGATCTCTACACACTCTTAAACAGAGATTCCATACACACACACACATACACACACACACACAGGCTTTCACCAAATGACCACAAAGTGAAAACAGAAATACATAGACAAAAAAATAACATAAAACCTCAGGAAGCCAGATGCTGAATGTAGTGCAACACCTAAGAAACAGAAAGAAATGCATTTCCCCCTATACTGAACTAAACAAAAGACAGCAAATATCAAGATTGGCATTAGGAGGGAAGCAATCATATTCCCGGTGGACTCGGCACAAGAAAATGCAAGAGGTTGTGCAGGGCCTTTTCATTTATTCAGCCGTTTATTTATTTATTTATTTATTTATTACAATTTCTTATATACCGCACTATTGTCAGCGCGGTTTACATACAACAAAATGATCATAACAAACTGTTTGGCTTCACATAGAACAGGAGAAAACAACTTGGATAACATGCTTCTGCTTTACATAGAACAGGAGTAATAACTTGGATAAACGGGGTATGCAAACTAAACTACTTACATATGTACAATGAGATCGAGTATTGGGAATTCAGTGTGAACATGTGTACAATAGAGTTGATATATTAACTTGAGGGGGTGAGGGAGAGGCACTTATGTAGGGGTAGGGTTAATCTGGTAGTATTGAGTAAATAAATGGGATTTGAGAGCCTTTCTGAATTGTGATAGGTCAGTAATCGCACGGATGCCTGGTGGTAATGCGTTCCAACATTTTGGGGCATAGATACTGAATGCCCTGTTAGATGTTGCGGTTGTGTACTTTGTTGAAGCCTTTGGAATTACTAGCACATTTGTAGATGGGGTTCTCCTTGTTCTGTTGGGAGGAGCTGGCTGGATGATGTTGGTTAATGAGGGGGAGGTGATGCCATGGATAGATTTGAAGGTGAGTAACAAAGATTTGAATGTAAGCCTTCCTTGTACGGGGAGCCAATGAAGTTGTATTAGGATAGGCGTTATATGGTCGCATCTTGCTGCTCCTACTAAGATTCTGGCTGCGGCATTCATGGCAAGTTGCAACGGATTTAGAGATGATTGAGGGAGACCTTGGAGAATAGCGTTGGCAAAGTCAGTGTGGCAAGATAAGTGCTTGGTATATTGTCCGGAAGTCTTCAGTGCTTAGAAGGGATTGCAGGTGTCTGAGTGACCGGATTTTGAAGTATACGGCTCTGACTATGTTGGATATATGGGTTTTCATATCTAGTCGTTGGTCGAGGGTGACCCCTAAGTACCGAATTGCTGATTTGGTTTGGAGCTCAGCTTCTTTAACTTTTATATGAGGTGGGGGGCAGAATTTCTGGTCTCTGGTGATAAATAGCACCTCAGACTTTTTGTGTTGGATCCTGAGGTTTTGTGATAGGAGCCATTCGGAGACTGTATTGAAGCATTCAATCAGTGGCGAAAGGTCCATTTTTTTCTGTGGAGAATGGCATAAATAGGAGGATGTCATCAGCATAAATTAGACAGTCGACCTTGAATGATTCGATAATGTTGAAAATAGGTTGCATGTAAATATTAAATAATAGAGATGAGAGGGAGGACCCTTGGGGGACGCCTTGTCGCTGATGGAAGGGTTCGGAAGATCTTGAACCTGATTTTACATGCTGCCATCTGCCATCAAGGTACGATCTGCACCAATCGAGGGCGACGCCACTTATGCCCTTTTCTTTTAGTCGTTCTATTAGCAGACCATGGTGTACAGAGTCAAAGGCTGCCGCAATGTCTATAAAGATGAGGGCGAAACCTTGATGGATGTTGTCGATACCTGTGATGATTTTATTGAAGAGAGAGGTAAGTAGGGTTTCGACGCCATGGTATTCCCTGAAGCCATTTTGCCGATGGTCTAGTGGGGAGGCTAAATCTATATGGTCTTGCAGTTGCCTTTGTGCTTCCTTTTCGATTATTTTGGCTAATAGAGGTATACTGGCTATGGGTCTATAGGATTCAACTTTGCTTGGGTCCAGTTTAGGGTTCTTTAACAGAGGTCTGATGGATGTTTGCTTGAGTGGTGCAGGGAAGGATCCATTTGAGAATGATAGGTTCATCATTTTTGTGATAAGTGGGCTGAGTTCTGATCGTAAATTTTTAATCCAATATGCGGGGCAAGGGTCAGTTTGTGCAGTCGTGGTGTTGAGTGCTGCAATAGTATCTTCCACATGTTTCTTGGATGGTGTGGAGAACTTATAAAGTAAAGTTGGACTGGTGGTGCCTTGTGCTATGAACGTGTTAACTTCATCAGTTTGAAGTAGCTTGGATTGTAAATGGTTGGCAAACTCTTGTGGGTGGATCTCTTCGGGATGGCTTGGGGATGGTTCCTTAGAGAATGATTTAACTAGTTCGAAGAGGTCACGAGGTTTGTTTAGAGATCTTTTGAGGGTGTCAGTATGGTATTGTTTCATATTTGATAGGATAGCCTCTTTGTAGATTGCAAGGTGAGTTCTGTAAGCTGACAGGTCTCCGGCGGAGTGGGAACGCCTCCATCTTTTCTCTAGTTTCCGTAAATGAGAGCGGGAGATACATAGTTCAGGAGAGAACCAAGGAGAATGTTTTCTATTATTTACGATGTTGTTCTTCGTAGGTTTTTGGGCAATAGAGCTAAGATTCTTATTCCATGAGGAGATTAAATTGTCGAGGTTGAGGGTTGCATTGTTGTATAGGGGAAGAGTTTCAGCCAGTATAAGATCTTTGTTGAAGGCTCTGAAGTTTCGAGAAGTGGTGTTGCTTAAAGTTCCATTGTTGTGTAGAGAGTTGTTGTTGATAGGTATGCTGAAATTGATAAGCTTGTGATCTGACCATGGTAAAGAAGTGAGTGATGTTACCAGCTTTTCATTTGGATCTTGTAATGACAGAGGGGCAAAGATCATGTCCAGTATGTTCCCTTTGGTGTGGGTGGGTTCGTTGATGATTTGTCTGTAGCCCAGATCATTAATTGCTTCTAGTAGGGCAGTGGCATGACTGGAGTGAAGTGAAGGGAGATTGAAATCTCCTAGTATCCAGTTTGATAAGTTGAGGTTGCGAGTGTTGGCTGCTAGGTCGAGGATGTTGCAGAGATCGTCAGTTGAGGATGAGGGTGCTCTATATAGCAGGTTGATGGCGCATTGGTCATTTGCAATGGATATGATATCAAGATTGTTGGTACTGGAGGAGTCTGTTGTATGAAAATGCAAGTCCGTTTTGGTTAAGATAAGGGCCCCCCCTCCTCTTTTGATTCCTCTATGCCGGGAGTGGCTTGTGAAGTTGTTGGGTAATAGTTGGTTGAGAATTACATTGTCTACGTCGGAAAGCCACGTTTCAGTTATTAAGAGAATATCCAGGTTGTGGGATGCAATTAATTCAGTGACAACTGGCCATTTATTACGAATTGATCTTGCATTTATAAGGGCGCAATTAAGAACTAGAGTGGATTTCTCTGGTTTAGTTTGTTTGTTATGTTGGAGAGCTATGTGTAACAAATATGATTGACGTGTGTGTGTGTTCTTTAAGTGGTTAGGGTAGGCAGAGTTTGTCCATGTTTTGGCATGGTGCTGGAGTATTGGGATATGATTAGTAGCATGGAATAAGGCTAGGGACTCAACAATCAGCCAAGAAAAGATCAAGAGGCCGCTCATTATGGCCGTGATGGGTGGGGCCATTTCAGTGTTGATCTTGGATGTTGAAGATCTGGTGTCAGCCTTGTTGTTAGTGTATTGGTGGTAAGTCTATGCTGTGTTAGTGGGTATTACTGACTGCTGGGGGTTGTCAAGGGAGCAAATGCAGTATTTTGTAGTGGTTTGGCAGTGAATAGGGATAGGAGTGTAAACAGATGTAGAATATGCAAGTTCTAGTAGTGTACAACAGGCAAAAATGGATCAAACATATCAATGAGACAGAATTTAGAGGTAAAGCTATTAAGTATTACACAAAGTATATGACGGATTTCAGAAACATGCAACAAACTTGCTAACATTTCTTTTTGTCTGGCTCTGCAGTCACCAGTTGTGGCCAGGAGAACTGGTGACTGCCCACAGGGATCCCAACCCTTGCAGGCAGTCACCGGCTCTCCTGTCCACGATCGCAGCTGATTCTGTACTTCTGCTCATGGGGCTTGGGATCCCCATGGGCAGTCCTTGACTCTACTGGTCATGGGGCTTGGGATCCCCGTGGGCAGTCCTTGATATGGATATTTCATCTTGACTCTTTAGAGCCTAAAGGACTGAACGATAAGATTGAATGGACTTTGTTTTTTTTAATTTTTTTCTTTGTTGACTGTTTTCACTGGCGTTAAAACTTGGAGTTCTGTAGTTTTCACCTCTATGAGCTTATAGTGAGTTGGATTCAGCACTAGGAAATTTGCCATGCTTCCTTTGAAGTGAGGTGTTGGTGAGAGGTTTTGATTGAGAAAACCACTAGCTCCAGAGCATTCACATTCACTGCCCCTACGCTCTGGAATGACCTCCCAATAGACCTTCGCGTCATAAATGACCTCTATCAGTTCAGGAAAGAGCTAAAAACTTACCTCTTTACTGAACACTTTGAAATCCCATATACCCCCAAAACACCTCCATAACCATGGTATTACACACACAAACCCCCTTGCTCAAAACTAAACAACTCACCCCCCCCCGTCTGAAACCCCATACACACCCCCGATTTACGTCATAAAAGGAAATAAATTCCAAAATATACACAAAACACAACCACTGTAAATATCCAATGTAAATAATTTAATGGTTGTTTGTATTACTAATACATCTTGAAGTTGAAGTTTTGTTCAATGTAAATAGTTAAACTTAACCGTTCATTGTAAATAGTTGAATCTGATTGTTCAATGTAAATGTATACATCGGTGTACAATTGTTAAAATGTTCCTTGTAAACCGCCCTTGATCGCTGGAAGGGGCGGTATAGAAAAAATATAGATAAATTAAAAAAAAAAAAAATAATAAATTGGTTGTGACTTGCTTAAAAAGATTGACGTCAGACACTTGGGTTCACCTGAGCTGTTGTCGTCTGTGATCTAAGTATACCCCTGATGGAGCCTTTTTCAAGGAGAAACGAAGATCTTTGTTGGGTTAATGACTGAAGTTCAGGCAGCAATGTGTATGGAGTTTAGAAGCTGTTGAAGGTACAGCTGGAAGGAAGCAGCGTCGAAGCCTAGAAGATAAGTAGAACTTCTGATCTATGGCTTTAAAGGAATAGCGACTTGATATCTTTTGCAGATTATGGTGGTGAATTTTCCTGCTGATGCAGTGTAAAAACAAAATTAAATATAAGCTTCTTTAGAAGAGAGATAGAAGTATTTTATATGTGGTTTAAATATTTTAAAAAATAATACAAAAAAAGTACTTTTTCTGTAAGTTTATTGAGTAGTTTAATGAGATAGATGGTTATTCATAAGGGAGGTTTTGGGACTGATGATGCATGAAGCTTCAATCCACTATGGTGATTAGTTTCACCACATAGTGGGAGGTAATGCATTAGTCTGAGGTCTTTTCTCCCATATAAGAGGTATAGTTTCATATATAAAAAGGTTTAGGGTAAGTTAGAAGTTTGAGAGTTAGATAAGTTTAAATGTAGTTATTAGTGAATCCATCCAACCTTTAAATATCATTTCAGGCATGGGTAACTTTCCTACATCTTCTTGAGTAAATACCAAACAAAGAATTCATTCAGTCTATCCACTATGACCTTTCCCTCCCTTAGCGCCCCTCTTACACCACTATCATCTAATGATACAACTATCTCAGACCCACTACAACCTGACCTAAGTGCGATACTCTACCTCAACCAGATGACTTTTGCCTGCCACGGCGGCACTTGGAATACTGGCATGTAATCATGTATAAATTGTATATTTTGGGCCCCTCCCACGCTATTGCAATCAAATGCATACCCAGATCTGTGTGCCCCAACTAAATGTATATTGTATCCAATTGATTCTCCTGTGTTATGTAAATCATTGCCTAATCGAAATGTAAATCAAAAAAATTCACTGTATTGTACGATACATTATGATTCTGTAAAGTAAACCGCTGCTGATCGTAGGAAGCAGCGGTATACAAATGTTTACTAAATAAATAAATAAATAAATCTCATAGGCTTTTGCTATGAATGTATGTTAAAAAGTTTTTCTTATGCATTGTTACTTCCATGGCAAGTTTCTTTTTTCAAATTCTCTCTTTCCTGCCTTATCAATGCCTTGAAAGAGTAGTTACTCACCTGTAACTGGTGTTCTCCAGGAGCAGCAGGAATCAGTCCTCACATATGGGTGACATCGACGTCGATGGAGCCCTTGCGGAGCATTTCCCCAGCTTTCCAAGAAAGCCTTTGGGAATGCAGGCACGCATGCGCGGTTCCCTTCCCGCCTAAAGGTGCCATCTTGCTCAGTCAAATGACATAGCTAAAAACAGCACACAAAAATGCAAAAATAAACTATGTACAACTGCAACTCCCAGTGGAGGAGGAAGGGTTGTGAGGACTGATTCCTGCTGCTCCTGGAGAACACCAGTTACAGGTGAGTAACTACTCTTTCTCCAGGACCAAGCAGGAAGTCAGTCCTCACATATGGGTGACTCCCTAGCTCTGGGCTACCAAGGAACCCAGGCTGAACAAGAGAACTCCCTCTAGTCCCAGCATCAAAGAAAGGCTTTTCACTGACAGAACCTACATCGGTAGCCCAACGGAGGGCTGGAGGGCAGGAGTTGCCTAAACCTCAAAGAGATTCCGGAGTACTGCCTGGCCAAAAGCACTGTCCCTACGGGACTCCCTTTCCAGAGAGTAATGGGCCGCAAAAGTCTGGCTTGAGGACCAAATTGCAGCCCTGCAGATGTCCACCAATGGTACAGAGTGGAGGTGAACCACTGAGGCAGCCATTGCCCTGACACGATGGGCCGTGACCCGACCCTGCAAAGGAAGGGCAGCCGCCCTGTAAGCCCAGGTGATACAGTCAGCTACCCAGGTGGACAAGGTATGCTTGGACACAGCTAACCCCAAATTATTAGGGTCAAAAGATATGAAGAGCTGAGTAGCCCTTCTATGCCCCTGCGTACGGTCAAGGTAGAAGGATAAGGCCCTCCTACAGTCAAGGGTATGCAGGACTGCTTCAGCCTGGCTTGCATGAGGCCTAGGGATGAATGTTGGAAGAACCACCTCATGGTTAAGGTGGAAGGAGGAGACAACCTTTGGGAGGAACTTTGGATGAGTCCTAAGGACTACCCTGTTCCTATAGAAGTGGGTGCAAGGCCTATCACAGACCAGGGCCTGAAGCTCACTCACTCGCCTGGCCGAGGTTAGGGCTATCAAGAAGAGTGTCTTCCAGGACAGGAAACATAGAGGGCAAGTAGCCATCAGCTCAAAAGGTGGGCGAGTCAGTTGCTGCAAGACCACATTCAACTCCCACTCAGGAGCAGGACGACGGATTGGAGGCTTGAGCAAGAGCAAGCCTCTGAGACACCGGGACACCAAGGGGTGAACCGACAGAGAATGTCCTTCCACCAGTGAGTGGTGAGCTGCTAGAGCTGAGAGGTGGACCCGAACAGAATTGGAAAGTCCCTGATTTGATAAGTGCAGTAAGTACTGAAGCACTACTGGTACAGTACAGGAGAAAGGATCTTCTGTACGTAGCTGACACCACACAGAAAACCTTTTCCATTTCAGAGCATAGGTTTTCCTAGTGGACTGTTTCCTAGAGGCTAGGACAACCTCCTCAACTTCCTGAGGTAGGCCCCAGGGAGCCAAAACTACCCTTGCAGCCTCCAGGCCATCAAATTGAGAGCTTTGAGATTGGGGTGCAGAAGAGACCCCTGATCTTGAGAGAGAAGGTCGGGTTGCAACCCCAGAGGCAGTGGGGGATCCACTGCCAGCTGAAGCAGAAGTGGAAACCAAGGCTGCCTCGGCCACCTGGAAGCCACCAGCAGGACCGAGGCCTTGTCCTGAAGAATTTTGAAGAGGGTTCGGGCCACCAAGGGTATGGGAGGAAACGCATACAGGAGGCCCGGAGACCAGGGAATCAGAAAAGCATCTGCTGCTATCTGCAGAGGATGCGGTTGCCTGGAGCAGAACTTTGGCAGCTGTTTGTTCAGTGGACTGGCAAAGAGATCTATGGATGGAAGTCCTCATTTCAGGAAAATCTTCTGAGTCACCAAAGGATGGAAATTTTGAGTTTATTAAACAAGCAACAAAATACATACAAAACTCAGAAACAAGCACCCCAACCAAGTCCCACACCCCCCCAAAACCCCCACCCCCCGACATAGCACAAAACAAATATCACAACCCCCCCGTGACCCACCTCCCCAAACCCACCACCAAACCCAGCAATAAACACACGTGCCCTAACCCCCAAAAGGTCCTTATCAATGTCCATGTCCCCTCCCCCCCCTCAGTCCAATGTCCATGCCCGACCCCTCCTCCCCCCCACCAGACCACCCCAGCAGAGCCCACACATTGCATCTTGCAGTCCCTGAACCCCTGCCCCGCACAACACCCCCACCAATCCAAATGTCCAACTGTCCAGTCTGTGTGACTCTCAGACTCCCCCTCCCCACCCATCCAGAAAATAAACCCCCTATCCCTATCCCTCCCCCTTCAGACCCATCCCATCCAGACAAACACTTCAAAGACAAACCTCCCCACCCCACCCCCCAAACCAAATGAAAACATAAGGGCCCCCTTAGCCCATCCCCAACACAATCCCATCAAAACAAATCATAAGTAATCATACAAATCAAATCAAATAGCGAAATACAAAGGAAATACAGAACCCTTGTACTGCCCTGCCCTTCAGACAACGGAGCGGGATGCCCAGAAAACAAAAAGAACAGACAAACACGGAAAACAAAAATATTGGGATGGCCACCCTCTAAGAAGAAAGGGAAAGCGGACAACCGGTCAAAAACCCCCTTATGGAGCCCCAGCTCACCCCCCCCCTCCCCTCCCGGGAGGAAAACATCCCAAAATCATAAAGAGAGGGACAAACCCAGGGAAGGGAAAACTAACCCCTCCGATCACACCCCTCCCCCCAGGGAACAACAAACCAAAACAAAAACCTCACAGTCCTACAGGGACGAAAACCCCAGGGAACCCCTCCCCCTCACGGGGGGCGAAGGGTGAGGTGACGCCACAGACGCTCCCAACGATGAGCCTCCACCACCCTCCTTTCACGTTGCGCCATGCTGGACACTTCCTCCAGAATGTCCCGCACCACCTCGTCAAGGGGCAGGACCAACCCCCGGGTCGAGACATGACAGCGCGCTTGCCACAGGTGGTAGCGTACCACGGCCGTGACGAGGTAGAGGGTCCCGGAGTCCTGCCTTAGAGGAAAGGACCAGGCCCCGTACACCCACTCCGCATACGTGAGGAGGGAAAGGTCGCGCAGGTGAAGAGCAGCGGACACCAACCGGCAGGCCTCCACGTTAAAGGGGCACTGCCGGAGGAAATGGTCCATGGTCTCCGCTTGCCCCTCACACCCGGCCTTCGGACAGACCCGCTCGGCCTGTGACCTGTACTTGAGGTTGTCCCTCACGTACAAACGCCCGTGGAAAGACAACCAGGCTACATCCCGAACCTTCTTCGGTAGCCGAGGGGAGTTCAACAGCCGAAGGCCCCGCTGCATCACATCCGCCGGACAGTCCCGCAGGGCCCACCTTGGTTGATAGTGAGAGGTGAGAACCATCCGGTATAAGCCTTTCCGCCCCAAGTACTGGGCGAGCGGGTCGGTCACCCCCCACCGCCGAATGAGCCCCACCATCACGAATACGTACGATGGGGCCTGTTCCCCTCTCCGGCGCACACGTGGGACCGAGGACGCCCCCTCCCACTGCTCCCAGAAGCGGGAGAACCATTCCCGATAGGAGGCCACCCACCAGACCCCACCCCCTTCCCGCATCCTACCCAAGTGGAACGCCATAGACAAGACTGACAGGAAGACAAGGGGGTGCAACATACCCAAACCGCCCTCTGCCCGATCCAGGCAAACGATGTTGCGCTGGACGGGGTTCAAGCGGTTACCCCACAGAAAACAGAAAAAGACAGCACAGACAGACGCCTGACGGGACAACGGAAGGACGAAGACCGTGGCCACGTGCAGAAAGAGAGGAAGCAGAAACGTCCCGAGGAGTTTGATCTTCTCCTCGTACGTACACCTCCACCCCCTCCACCGCAGCACCCGACACCGTGCAGTCTCGAGACAACGGTCCCAATTGGACTCCGCACAGTCCTCCGACCCGAAGACGAGGCCCAAAACGCGGACCTCCCCCACGGGAGGAGGAAAGGGGGCGCAGGAAGGCGGGGAGGCCTCCGAGGAGCCCAACCACAGCGTCTGGCACTTGCTGTGGTTGACAACAGAGTGGGCTACCTCCGAGTACTCCTCCACGGCCTCTCGCAGGGCCTCTACCCCATCAGTGCCGTCCACGTAAACTGAGATGTCGTCAGCGTAAGCAACGACGGACACCGGGGGCGCACCGGGCGCCTCCAGGCCCCGCAACCCACCTGAGGACAATCTCCGGAGGAAGGGGTCAAGGGAGAAAACATACAGCAGGGGGCTCAAAGGGCACCCCTGCCGCACCCCCGAGGCGACACCAAATGGCCGTCCGAGCCACCCGTTAATAAACGGGAAGCTCACCCCCCCTCGGTACAGTGCCTGCACGACGAAGAGGAAACCTGCGGGGAGGCCGAAGTGCTGGAGCACCACCCACAGGTACCGGTGACTGACTCGATCGAAGGCCTTGGACTGATCCAAGGAGACCAACCAGTGGTCCCGTTGGAGCGACCGGCCTCTTTCCACCATCTCCCGGACTGTGGCGACAGCGTCCAGAACCCCTCTCCCCCGAACGGAACAATACTGGGAAGGGGACAGCAAATCGCCCGACACCTCCACCAGTCGGTTGGCCAAACACTTGGCCAGGATCTTCCGGTCCGCGTTCAGAAGAGAGAGCGGCCGCCAGAAGTCCAAGGAGCTATCGTCCTTCCCCTTGGAGAGCAGCAGCAGGACAGACTCACGAAATGACCGCGGGAGATACCCCGTGTCCATGATCTCCTGAAACAGGGAGGTCAGGAAGGGGGCCAGCTGGGCAATGAAGGTGCGATAGAACTCCACAGGGAGCCCATCTCGCCCCGGCACCTTCCCCAACGGCATGGCACGAATCGCCCTCTCCACCTCCACCTGCTGAATCGGTGCAGCGAGTGCATCAACCTGTGCCTGGACCACAGCCGAATACACCGGGGGAAGGCCCAGGTACGTTCGGATATGGGTGAGGTCCACGGGGGGATCCCCAAACAGGTCCGAGAAGTATTCCCCCACCATCCGCAAAAGGTCCTCCTGGGAGGTATGAATGGTACCGTCCTCGCCCCGCAGGGCCATGACCTCCCGACGCTGAACCCTCTCCCTGCAAGTCCGGAAAGGGTCTGGAGTGGCGCCCCCACCGGCCGCCCCCTCGAAGCATAGGGAGGCATGGCGATCGTAAAGCAGGCCACGGAACTGGACGCGCACCTCTTCAACCTCCTCCCGCGCTGCCCCTCGGGATACCAAACGATCCAGCGACCTCCGGAGGACAGTGTAGGTGAGGTAGCGGGATCGAGCCATGGAGGTACCCCGGGAACGGAAGAGTTGTCGGGCACGCGTCTTCACCTCATCCCACCAGGCGCCACGGGAAGGAAAAACACTCAGCAGGGTCTCCTGGTCTGCGAGAAAGGCCAAGAACTCCTGGACCACCTCTGATGTTGCCAACAACTGCACATTCAGTCGCCACAGGCCAGGACCCCTGCTAAGCTCCTCGTGGTTAGCCAGGAAGGACACGGAGAGGACGCGGTGGTCCGAAAAGTCAACCGCCTGCAACTGCGGAGGGGAACACTCCACCCGGGCACTCACATATATCCGATCGATACGACTCCTGCAGGTCCCATGGTAGTAGGTGAACCCCGGCGACCGTGGAAAGGCCCGGTGGAAAACATCCACCAGGTCAGCCGTCCGGGTCATCTCGGCCAAAAAGAGGCCCTCGTAACTAGGTGGGCAACGCTCCCCCCCTCGGTCCTGCAAAAAGGTGGTGGTGTTGAAATCCCCGGCGAGGACCACCAAACGGGAGGTGTGTAGGTAGGGGCGGATGACCCCAAACAGGGTCTTCCGCGCCAACTTAGACTGGGGGCCGTAGACCACCACGAAACGAAACCGATGAGGCCCACAGTAGCCGTCTAAGAGCAGACACCGGCCCTGCTCCAGTTCCCACACGTACTGCACCTGAAATCGGTTAGACGTGAACAAAACCGCCACTCCTGCGTAGGGCTGTGCCGCAAGTGACCAGTACGAAGGGCCCCACCTCCACTCTCGCTTTGCCCGATGAAGGCTAGCGAGCGAGGTGAGTCTGGTCTCCTGCAAGAAGATGACATCCAGCCCGCTTGTAGAAAGAAAATCATAGGCCATAGCCCGCGCCTGGTCTGAGAAAATGCTGGCCACGTTGATGGTGGCGCACGAGAACGCAGGAGTGCACGCCATGCCTATTTCGAGTGCAGTGACCCTTTCCTCCTCTTCTCACCAACCCCGGGATCCCCAGAATCCCGCTTGCAGGACAGGCCTGCGAGCTCAAACAACTCCTCCTGGTCCACATCGACCACCTCGAGGATCTCCTCCTCCTCCCGCTCGACCCTGTCACCCCAGGAGGTGCTGGCGCCCCCGGGACCACCAGGCAAAGCTGTCGCGAGGGCAGGCCCAGCCCCTACCGGAGGAGGAGGTACAAACGGGTCAGGGGTCAGAGGAATGACCTCCTCCGTGGGGTCCACCACCTGTGCAGCCCCCCCCTCCCCGGACAAAGACTGAGACAATACGACAGTGCCCACCCCCGCGGGGGAGGCCAGGGCGGCCGGGTCAGCAGGGGGCTCCTGCGAAGGCCCCGAACCCAACTGCGGGGGTACAAGGCCATCCTCCCTCACCCGTCGGGCGCCAGTATCCCCCTTGATTGGAGGACCCTGACTGCGGCGCGCCTTCTGCACCTTTGAAGGTCGCCGCTGAGGAAGAGGGGCCGCCCCCGCCGCCAACCGCTCCGAGCGCCGCACAGGAAGCCCTGCCTCCACAGGCATGCCCTCATCCACCTCAGCCGCATCAGTAGCCAAGAAGACGAAACGGTTAACGTCCAACACGGGCTCTACTTCCAACAATGGGGAGGTCTCCCGCTTCTTCCTCTTGGACTTGCCACCCTTGGAAGGGACCGTGGTCCATTCCTGAGGTGGCACCACCCGCGACCCACTATCCTTTCGTGACACATCAACCTCCACCACATCAACCCTCTCCTCCCTCCTACCCAAATCCCCTCCCCCTGGTGGCTCCCTCGGTTCAATGGACTCCTCCACCCCAGGGCCCCCTGGCTCCTCCTGAGGGAGAGGGGCCTCTACAGCCTCCTCCCGCACAGGAGCCCGAGGTGGAGTGACGGCAACCCCCCCCGGTCCATTGTGTGACGCGGAGGGGCAGCGGGCAAAGGGGTGGCCCAACTCCCCGCAAAGGTTACACCGAATTAGCAAACACCCGGCCGAAGCGTGACCCCGTCCACCACAACGGGTGCAGACCTGCTCGGGACAGTTCATGCTCAAATGGCGGAATGAGCCACAGCGGTGACACTCGCGGGGTTGCCCGGGGTAATAGCACAAGATGCGATCCCGACCGAGAAAACCGGCCGAGGGCACGTGCTGCACCACGTTTCCCACCTCACGCAAACGGATCCTACCCTTCCACGACCCGTCCCACACCCCTAGGGGCCCAGCGCCCTTAACCAGGGGTGCGAGGAGCACCGCATGGCGCGACAACCAAAACTGGATGTCCTGCCCTGGGAGCGACTCATTCCTGGATAGGATGGTCACAGGTACCGTCCCCTGGCGAGAGATAGGCACAACACGAAAGTCAGCCCACCCTCCCTGCCCCCTCTGCTGCTGGTATCGGTCCCAGAAAATCTCCAGCCCCCGTCTCAGCATGAAACTAACATCATATTCAATGGTGTTGTTCATGTGGATAAAGGCGTAGAGATCTCCTGGGAGAAACCCCAGCCCAAGGACCATCCTCAAGACCTGTTCCCTGGCTGGAGGGGACCCCTCCCCAGCCCATCGGATCTGCGCCACGTTGCGCCGTCGGACCTCACCCCCTACTCCCCTTTGAAACCCTCCCCCTCCCCCTCCTCCTTCCCCTCCTACGGGACCATTCCCCTGCATACCTCCCCTCCCCCCACCCTCCCCCGACGTCCCCGGAGTGGTGCCCGACCCCTTCAGAGCCTCCGCAAAGGTACGGAGGGGGGGAGCCGACCCCCCAGCCTCCATCCCCCGCCCTTCTGGACATTCTCCTCCTTCCACCTGCGGGGGAACCTGTTGCCGGACCACAGGATCCGTGATCTCCTCACTTGGAACAACCTGAGGACTGGGTAGGGTCAGCTCCGCAAATACAGAGTCCGGGATGCTCTCCCTTCCGGATCCCTGGGTACTACCGAGAACCCCTGGATCATCCCCCGTCGCCACCGCGCCTGATGTTGAAATGCAGCAAAGGCCCCAGGAGGGCCCGTCGGGGTCTCCAAAGCCAATTTTAAAGCGGCACAAACCTGGTTCTCGTTAATACCCAGGGAACCGGAAAACCCCCCCAAACTTCCATCCTGCTTCTCCGACCCAGCAGAAGGCTCCTGGGTCTCGGCCACCACTACCGGGGACAAACCCCGCTCCCCTTCAATCCCGGAAGCCAGGGGAACCATCCTCTCCCTCACTCCCCCTTCTAACATCCCCTTCCTTCCATCCTGAGCAACCTCCCCCTCCTGCCCCACAACGAAACCTGTCGTCCGCTCCCCCTTTCCCTCCGCCATACTCTCCACCAACCCACCATCCTCCACTCCCTGCATGGCCACCGCCAACAAGGCAGGACCATCTCGGGACAGCGGGGCAGATCCCTGCATAGCAAAACCCCCTAAACAGCCACCCCCCTGCCCCTCTGCCCTCTCAGGTCCTACCTGGTCGTCGGTGCCAGCCGTGGCACAGGGATCCAGAGAAGTCCGGCCGGTAGCCAAGGCTCCAGCAGGGAGGGCGGACACCCCCCTGCGAGCCAGGCTCACCTCAGCCATGCCACCAGACAGGATAGACACCGGTGCATCCCGCTCCGCTGATCCAGAACTCAAAGATAGTGGCCCCCTATCTTTCCCTATCCCTTTACTCATGCCTTTCCGGCGCCAAACAGCCGCCTCAGGGAAAGCCGGGCGGCCATCCCGTAACTGTTTGAGCACCGGAAAAACATCCACATTAGGGGGGGCCGAACTTTCACCCTCCCCCCCACCCAAAACCATGGTAGATTGTACAGTTCCTGGACGCTGCAGATCCAGACAGGGAATGGACAAATCAGCCACCCTCCGGATTTCCACAGACTCAGCAGGCTCAAAGGACGGGGGGCAGCCAGTCTTCAGGCTCCTGGCCACACTGAGAGAGGGCTCAGCCAAAGCAGATGAAATGCTGCTCCGCGGGATCGTAGAAGGCATCCCCGAAGCTGCTGTTGCTGAATCCAAGCCCCGACAGGAGGAAACAGCAGACAAACCCCTACTAGGCAGCACCGATTCCCCTCCGACAACAGGCCTTCCGATGGGGATCCGGTCTGCATTCCTGGAACCTTGCCGGTGCTTCAGTGACAGGAGAGGGGAAGGGGAAGTAGCAGTGACACACTTCCTGGCAAACCCGGAAGTGACCTCATGATCTTCACGGCGGCCATCTTTGTAGTCCGAAGTACTGGGAAAACACCCCTGAACGACATCCCGCATCGGGGCTCCCTGCTCTAGACCAGTGGCTCTCTCTACCTGCATCCCTCGGTGATCATGCTGCCAGGAATCTTCTGCCTCTGGATTTGTGTATGACGCTGGAAAATGGGTCTCAGAAATCCGCGATTTTTGGAGGGGAAGAATATCACCAGGCCCCTCCCTGACAGTGCTGCAAACAGAGCTTTCTGGACAGGGAGCCACTATACCAGCCCTTGGAGGTGGGACAGCGACCGGACCAGGGCTCACAAAGTGGGCAACTCTCCTTCCAGTCCGATGAGACGTATTCAGGTAAGGGTCCTTGGACCATCTATCCTCTTCTCCCCTTGCCGGGGCATAATAGGAAAAGGGCAGACTATGAGAATGGGGAGTCCCAGCCATCCAACCTACCCCCGGGGGCCCCCCCTGAACTGCTCCCTGTACTGCCCATCTATCATAGGCCTGATATATCTCTGTGAGGGACCCACAACCCTGCTGCTTGAGGTATATTATTTCTCGGTTTTTGCCCTTCAAGGCCCGCTTCACCCCTTTCCAATAGGTGACATAGGCCACCCATTCCTCCCCGGAAATGGTGGCCTGCAGGCTCTCCAGGTGGGAGAGCTGGGCTCGCAGCTGGGCCGCCTCCTCCTGGAGACCCCGAAGCCGTCGCACCGCTGCTACAATTGCCTCAGGGGCCCTAGCGGGCTGCTGGTAAGAAGGCAGGACCGACCCCTCCCCCTCATCCTCACTGGAGGAGGTAGAGGCCTCCTCCAGGACCCGAGGTGGAGGGGGGAACCCACCTCCCTCAGTACTACATTCCACGGTCCTCCAGGGTCTCCCCAGGGCCTCTCCCTGCTGCCACCCAGCCTCCACACCATGCCTGGGGAGAAGACAGGAGCCTCCTCCCTGGGGTGGCGGGCCCATACCTCCATACCTGTGGGTCCCTCGGTCCTGGCCAAGTGCAGTCCTACTGGGGGAAGCCCCCTCCCGGGGTTCCAGCTGTTCCAGGTTACGGGTTCCGCCAGTCACTTCCAAAATAGGAGGCCCACCCGGCTTGGCAGGCCTCTGGGCCTGGGCCTCCCCCTCCGGAGGCGGCCCAGGTCCCGACATCCAGGCACGAGCAGAGAAACAGGAACCTCTCCCTAGCAGGAGCTCTGCTCAACTGAGCCTCTCAGTGCTGCAGCCAAACAGGAAGTGGGTGGAGCTGCCACTCGTGGGGCTGCAGAATCCTGCTCAACCTGTTGGCCAGGTAGTTTTCCTGGCCAGGGAGATACACAGCCTTGAGGAGCATGTTGTGCCTGAGAGCAAACAAGCAAAGGTCCTGTGCTTCCTGACAAAGGAGCCTGGACCCAGTTCCGCCCTGCTTGATCACATAAAACATGGCTACCTGGTTGTCTGTTTGAACTCACGAGAAAGGCAACATTCTTGACCTCATTTTCGCCCCGCAGCTAATTCTGGATCAACCACAAGACATCGTGTTTTCAATAACCGCAGTCCCATGGACTGACCACAAACTCATCACCTTTCAGATGCCTACCCTCAACTGCTCACATAAACCAAAAACGGTTACAAGCAAGACTCCTAACCCAGCTGCCAGACGTTTCTACCCACTTAACAGAGAACGCATCATCGCCGAAACAAGCACACTCATTGATGAGACCGCCTTGAGCCTAGACGAGTTGATCGCTGCCTGGAACAGCAAACTCAGTACAATTGCTATCCGCCCTCCAACGAACAAGAACCCAAAGAAGAGATCATCAGCCCCATGGTTCACAGCCGACTTAAAAGCTTCACTAACCATTCTAAGACGGCTGGAAAAGCGATGGAGAAAGTCACGCACCAGCAGTGACCAAGCAGCCTACTTCCAACACCTGGTAGCTCACCGTAAAGCCATCACAGACAAGATCAGGCAATACCACACAGATACCCTGAAACGGTCTCTGAATAAACCGCATGACTTGTTTAACCTAGTTAAAACGCTTTCCAAAGAACCAACCCCTGAGCACCACAACGGTATCCACCCACAGGACTATGCGATCTACATGCAATCTACAATGTGCAAGACCAACAAAATATTAATACCGGACCCTCCTGACGAACAAAACTACCCAGCACCACTGACAGCCTTCTCCACTCCTTCGAAGAAAATTATTGAAGATACCATCCTAGCCCTAAACACAACCACTGCGCACACGGACCCTTGTCCTGCACATTGGATAAAGGACTTGCGATGTGACCTATCCCCAATTATAGCCAAAATCTTAAACCAATCCTTTACCACTGGCTCTTTCCCACCTACTCTCAAGCAGACCTCTGTAAGACCTCTTTTAAAGAATACCAAACTCGATCCTCAAAAGGTAGAATCTTACAGGCCCATATCTAGCATACCGATGCTTGCAAAAATCATCGAGAAAATAGTGCACAGGCAATTACAGGATCATATAGACACCTCAGCCCCACTAGATCCGGCCCAACATGGATTCAGAGAGTCACATGGAGTGGAAACACTACTCACAACCCTCTTCAACAACATAATCTCAGGTGTGGATAACATACGACATGGCTTCGCTCTTGTCTTTCTAGACATAGCAGCGGTTTTTGACTCGGTATGCCACGAAATTCTCATCTGCCGGCTAAGGGAAAAAGGTATCTGCGGAACAGCGCTCGAATGGTGCAAATCTTACCTGTCCGGAAGATGGCAGCATGTCCGAGCCGACGGAGCTATATCAGAACCATTCCAACAAAGTCAAGGTGTACCGCAAGAATCCTCCCTATCTGCATTGATGTTTAATATATACATCCAACCCATCTGCGACATCATCAGATCCTTCAATGTCAGTTACATGATATATGCAGACGATGTGCTATTATATATGCCAATATCACTGGATAGCCTAGACCTCACCCCTCTGACTAACTGCTTCGATACCATATCAGAGTGGCTCCTGTCACAAAATCTACGAATACAACATAAAAAGACGGAAGTCCTTTTCGTCTCGAGGAATACCAACTTCACCCCACCTAGCTGTGTTAAGATAAAGGATGCCCAACTACAAGTGAAGCCTGCGATACGTTACCTTGGAGTAATGTTAGACCAAAACCTTGACATGAAGAGCCATATAGCCAATACTGTCAAGGCAATCTACTTTAAAATCAGATCCCTCAGACACCAACGCATGCTACTCGAACCGGATGATTTCCGCACCATTTATCAAGCCCTTATAATTCCCCATTTCGACTTCTCAAACTCCATACTACAAGGACTCCCACGGTCCACCCTGAACCCCCTGCAACTGGCTATGAACAGTGCAGCGCGGGTACTCTTTGGGGTATCCAGGAGAGACCACGTGACTCCCCTCCTAAGACAGTTACACTGGCTCCCCATTCAAGCAAGGATCAGTTTCAAGACTTTACTGCTAACGTTCAAAGCTTCTAAGGGGCTTACCTCATCCTCTCTCTCTAACCTCATCCAACCACTTGCACCAAACAGGCCACGAAGAACCGCAGAGTTGAACATGCTAGTCATCCCAAATGAAACCACAAGATGCACCAGATCAACAGCCAACAGAGCCTTCCAACTCTGCGCCCCAACTCTATGGAATGCTTTACCAGCACAAATCAGAGCAATCCCCAACTTGAGCCAGTTCAGAAAAGCGTTAAAAACATTTCCTCTTCCTTAAATATCTCAATGACAGCTCCGAACATAACTCCCAAGCGAGTAGCAGAAGTAGTCAAACAGGCAGACCCACGCAACAGGCTTACCCCACAATGTAAATAACAAGTAGTTTCCTGTATTGTTGTACCACCTATGTAGATAGTTGACCGTGTCCATTATCAGATGAACCACCAATGTATATAGTTAACCCGTTTATCCAAGTTCTACTTCCTGTTAAATGTAATGACCAGACATATGTAAATTGTCGGATGTTTCTGTTCAATGTAAACTGCGCTGATGGCTAATAGTGCGGTATATAAGAATTGTTAACAAATAATAAATAAAATAAAATAAACTAGGACCGACTGATGAGCCAGGGTTGGAGAGAAAGTCTTGAGGGCTAACCGAATAGCCCTGAATTCCAGTAGATTGATTTGCTGTGCGGCTTCCCAGGGAGACCACAGGCCCTGGGTGCACTTGCCTAGACAATGAGCTCCCAGCCCTGCAGGGAGGCATCCGTGGTCAACACCACTGTGAACCCAGGAATCTGAAAAGATACCCCTTGCAGCAGATTGGGTGGGTGTAGCCACCAGCGGAGGGAGTTCAGAAACTGTCTGGACACCCTTATCCTGTCTCTGAGGTTGCCTGTGCCTGTGACCACTGAGTCCAAAGGCACCACTGTGCAGGCCTCATATGGAGCCTGGCATTGGGGGTCACATGCACTGTCGAAGCCATGTGACCAAGAAGCCTCAGGCAGAGTCTTGCGGAGACCAGTGACCTGCTGAGAAACTGGTTTGCTAAGTTTATCAGTCTTTGGGCTCTGTCTTCTGGCAAGAACGCCTTTGCCAGCAGAGAGTCCAAACTTGCCCCTATGAACTCCAAGTTCTGGGAGGGGAGCAAAGTGGACTTTGCGAAGTTTATTACAAACCCCAGGTTTTGAAGAAGAGCAATAGTTCTGAGGGTGGCTTGTCAGGCCTCCTGGCACGTCTGACCCCTGATGAGTCAGTCATCCAGATAGGGGAAGACAAAGATTCCCTGATTTCTCAGGTAGGCCGCCACCACTGCCAGGCATTTGGTAAAGACCCTGGGAGCGGAGGTAAGGCCAAAAGGCAGTACTCTGTACTGATAATGGTTTCCTCCCACAATGAACCTGAGGTACTTTCTGTGGTCTGGCTGAATGAGGATGTGAGTGTACGCATCCTTTAGATCTAAGGAGCATAGCCAATCTCCCTGCTGGAGGTAGGGCAGAAGTGTTCCAAGAGTAAGCATCTTGAACTTTTCCTTCTCTAGGAATTTGTTGAGATTTCTGAGGTCTAGAATAGGCCGAAGGCCACCAGTTCTTTTGGGTACAAGGAAATATCTGGAGTAGAACCCTTGACCTTGTAAGTGGGGAGGCACAGGCTCCACTGCCCTGCCCACCAACAGACCTTGGAGCTCCAGAAGGAGAAGATCTGTGTGCAGGGGAGGCCTTGGAGGTTCCCCTGGAAAGTATGCATGAGGCAGCTGTTGGAAGTGTAGCAGATAGCCCTTGTGGACTATGCTTAACACCCAACTGTCTTCAGTGATGAGTGGCCACTTGTGGGCAAACAGGGGGAGGCGACCTCCTGTGCAGGGTTGGGAGAGCAGGGACGGAGAAGCTATACCTAAGGAGTCAAAAACCCCCACCCTGCTGAGTGGGAGCAGGGGCCGGAGGCTTGGGAGTCCTCTGCCTACGGGGCCCATTACCCTGCCCCTTGGCCTGCTGACCCTGAGGGGCAGCTTGGGCGGCCTGGTACTGTGGGTACTGTTTGTAGGCAGTGCCCTTCCTCGGGTAAAACGACTTTTTACCCGAGCCCTTCTTTTTGTGAGAAGGGGCAGAAGTCTTCCTAGACAGCCTTGTCCTCGTGAGGTGCTTGGTTTCGAGCTGTGCGGCCTTCTCGGTCATGGGCTTGCCAAAAAGGCTCTCACCTCGGCAAGGGACATCGACCAACTTGTCCTGAACCCATGGCTCGAGGTCCGATGACTGCAGCCATGCCTGGCGTCGAGCCACGATGCCGGCTGCCACAACACGGGCCGAAGCCTCGAAGCCATCGTAGGCAGTGCGGGACATAAACTTGGAGCATTCCCGGATCCCTGAGGACATTGACTTGAACCTCTGCAAGGGTTCCCCGGAGAGACCAGCAGAGAACCCGGCCAGCTCCTTTTCCAGGTCTCGCAAGTACATGCCCATGTACAGCTGGTAAGACTGGACACGGCAAGCAAGCATCGAGCCCTGGAAGCACTTTCTACCAAAACCATCGAGATTCCGGGCCTCCCTGCCAGGGGGCACCGCGGAGTGCATCTTCTGACTTTTCAGGCGATGCATGGTCGATTCCACCACCATGGAATGGTGTGGTAGCAGCGCCTTCTGAAAGCCAGGGCTCTTCCGGAGTCGATAGATAGAATTGACCCGCTTGCTTAGAACCGGCGCCGAGGCCAGTGCCTCCCACATCCGGAAGAGGAGCCGTTCCAGCATCGGAGGAACCGGCACAGTAAAGGTCTCCTTCGGAGGAGAGTCATACTGTAGGGCCTCGAGCTCCTCAGCTCGAGGCTCCTCCTCAGGGTCCGCAGGGATAGCCAACGCAGTGGCCATATCCCGGACGAACTCTGAGAACCGGGTATCCTCCGGGGGGGGATCTACTCCAGGGCTCAGACTGCGGTGAGTCCGACGGGACGCACCGAGTCCTGAAGGTGTCAGGGGACTCCTCGTCCTCCGTCTCCCAGGCGGACTCGTCCGATAAGGAATCAGGGTCCGACCGCGCGGGGCCTGTGAGCACCCCCCATTGACGCCGAAGGCACCGGCGTCGACACCCTTGGTCCCGAGCAGGAGGTCGAGGGAGACCGCGACCGAGGTCTACCTCGAGCCTTTATGCTCTCGAGTATCGGCTCGGTCTCCGGGGTCGACTTCGATGTCGATGTCCCGGTGGTCGGGGCAGATGCGCCAGACAGGCCGGCCATCAGTGCCCGCTGCTGTTCCATGAAGGCAGACAGTCTGCTCTCCAAGGCTGTCAGCCTGAGACCCAGCTCAGGAGACTCAGCAGCCCCCGACTCAGGCCCCGGCAGCGCCAGGCCCGACGTCAGCTCTCTGGGAGGAGAGTCCATGAGGACTACAGGACTTACGTGTCCAGCAGACTCCGGCTCCACTCGAGGTACTTTGGGAGGCTTCTCCTGTTCCACGGGCCCGGGGCAACGGTCGGGGGTCTGAGACCTAGCTCTTGAGGAGCCAGGGACCTCTTCCGACGACGCCCTCGCAAGCCGCTTCTTCCTCTTTTGTTCCCGGTCGGGGGACCTCCTGTCCGAGGAGCCTCAACGGTGCTCAGGATCCGAGTCCCGAGATGTCGAGGCCTCAGACCGTGCTTTTCTAATAACTGGTCAAACAAGAAAAGAGACAGAACATAGGAAGACACGAAAGGTCGGCAGCATCGTTTTGTACACGAACTTAAGGTAATGAGGTTCTCCTGATGAAACCACAGGCCGGGAAACGCCGCAGTGGGACCCCTATGAGAGCGTCGGGAACCCAGTGGAACTCAGTGGAATTAGCATACAGACTCCAATCTATGCAATATTTCTGAGAGCTTGGATTACAACAGCTAAGTGCCAGCTAAGTGCCATTTTTTGGAATATATGAGTGATTTTGATATACACGCTCTAAGATACCAAGCCTTAAAGACTGATATTATTACTTTTAGTAGTGCGGGGACTGTTCTAATAAATTGATTTCCATAAAAAAGGTCATTGATGTGACTATCAGCTACAGCTGTGGAAAATTTATTAGCCCGGCTGGCTAGAAACTGAGACCTTTGGAAATCTGAAGATATGATAAGTAAACCCTTAAATAGCTGAGATGCATATTTAAGCATTAATTTGTTATTTTTGAGCGCAACCTCAGATATCACTATTAGCTCGCTCAGTTAGAGACCTTGTACTTTTGTAAAACTATAAAAAGATGTGGCTTGAGATCTTTCCTGAAGGTTATTAGGTCAGTAGTGGATCTATCAATGCAAAAGACTGGATAGACACCATCTTGCTATTGGACTGCTATCTGCATTTTAGTTTTAGCTATTTAAGTTGTTTACTTAAAGTTGCTAGAGCTACTTGTACTAATACAACTATACCTAATTCGTTTAAGGGACTTTGTTTGCCTGAAGATGGCAAAATTAGACCTTACCTGCTAATTGTCTTTCCTTGAGTCCATCCAGTCTAGTCCAGTACAAGTGGATTATCAGCCTCTACCAGCAGCTGAGAATTGAGCATGTCAGATTTGTGATGTCATAGTACAAGAGCTCCCTTTATAGGTTCCAGCGATCAGAGGGAGGAGTGGCTCAGTTGTTGGGACAGGTTGCTGCAGGCTGGAGGGCCAGGGGAGAAAGTCCCATGTAAGGACAAGTAACCTCAGGCTGGAGGAACTGGGGTCTCTAGTCCCATAGCTACTCCTTGTGGCCTTGGGCAAGCCACTTGACCCTCCATTGCCTCAGGTACACTTAGATTGTGAGTCCCTTCAGGGACAAGGGAATTTAAAAAAAAAAAAGGTGCCTGCATATATCTGTAAACCGCTTTGATCTGGTGAAAAGCGGTATATAAGCACAGTTAAATAAATAAACAGTATCCCATTGACAAAGGACTCCAAGAGGGCATAGTAAGGTTACAAACATGGGCAATATTCACAGTATACAAACCTGAGGGCAAAAACTAAGCCCCACAAAAACTTGTGTTGCAGAAAAGAAAACTGTGAGGTGAGAAGAAGGCAATAAGCTAGGGTCATACTTGCCATGAAGTAAAGAAAACTTCCCAGAGGATTCCCCAGTGTATAGTGATGTTCTTCTTAAGGAAGCCCATCCCAGGACAAACAGCTGAACTTGTTCAGTGCTCTTAGGAATCAAAATATAGAATGTCATTATCCAGAGGAGGGTGGTCCTGGAGTGGACTGGATGGACTCCAGGAAAGACAATTAGCAGGTAAGGTCTAATTTTACCTTCTTTACCATCCCTCTAGTCCAGTCAAGTCCAGTACGAGTGGGATATACCAGAGCAGTAACTAATCTTGGGAGGGACCTGCGAGTCCAGCCTGGAGTACCGACGTCCCAAACACACTTCATTCGAGCCTTGCTCATGCAGACGGTAATGATGCTTAAAGGTATGCAAGGATGACCAAGAGGCCACCCTACAAATGTCAGTTGGCAGAACTAAATTCCACCCAGGAAAGCTGAGGAGTGGATCCGCGCAGGCTTCATCGGTGCCAACGTCACCCATATGTGAGGACTGACTTCCTGCTTGTTCCTGGAGAAAAATACATTTAAATCAATAAAATAAATAAACATGCCCACAGTAACAAGAGAGAGCTGCCATCTGGGCTCTGAGGGAATTTAAGGCCAAACCCTTGTCCAGCTTGTCCTGCAAGAAGGCCAGAACGTCCAGAAGCGAGGACGAAAAGGCTTGGAGCCTGTTGTCCCCACACCAGCTCTCAAACACCCTCCACACCCTAACATAAACCAAGGATATTGAACACTTACAGGCTTTCAAGAGTATCTACCACTGCCGTCGAATAACCCTTCCACTTCAGCTGTGTCCTTTCAAGAGCCAGGCCGAAAGCAAGAATTGATCCACTTGAGGCATCAGGACCGGCCCTTGTGAGAGCAAATTGATTCTGGTCGGGAGATGCCAGGGAATGGTTATCAAAAATCTGTGAAGGTCGTATTCCATGACCTTTGGGGCCAGTCTGGAGTGATGAGAACCACCTTTCCAGGATGGCCCTCTATTATTTATTTATTTATTTAACAGTATTTCTATACCGCCTTATCTTACAATCATGCATTGAAGAAGACGCCCTATTAGGGACCATGGAGGAAATACATACAGGAGTCCTTCCATCGGCCATCTCTACACCAGAGCATCAAAGTCCTCGGACAAGGGCTCCTGAAGTCTGCTGAAGAACCTGTTCATCTTGGCATTGGAGGTGGAGGCCATGAGATCCATGACCAGCACACCCCACCAGCAAGTGACATCATGAAACACTGCTGCATTGTTCCCATTCTCCTGGGTCTAGGTGGTGCTGACTGAGAAAATCCACTTGAACATTCATCTTGCCAGCCACGTGGGCTGCTGAAAGCCTTGAGGTTCTCTTCCACCCATAGCAATAGAGGACAAATCTCTTCCGCTAACATCACACTGCCTGTGCCCTGATGATTGATGTATGCTACTGCTGTCATATTCTCAGCACAGACCTTTACTGCTCTCCAATGAATCAGAGGGAGTAAGGATTGCAGAGCTAGAGAGACTACCCTCATTTCCAGGTGATTAATGGACCATGAGCTGTCCTCCAGGGACCAGAGTCCCTGTGTCACCTGTGACTCGCAATGCACTTCCCACCCCATGAGACTGGCATCCGTTGTCGCCAAACTCCAGTTCTGCGGTTCCAGCGGCATTCTCATCACATGGTGCTCTGGCCACGGCCACCAGATAAGACTGTCTGGTGACCAGTGGGCAGACCACCTTCTTTGAAAGTGGGTATAGTTAGGGTGAACAACGAGAGAGCAGAGTCTTCTGAAGAAGATGCATGTGAGCCCGTCCCCAGGGTACCAGCTCCAAGGCCACCACCATGGAGCCCAGGAGCTGAAGATAGTACCATGCTGAAGGCACCATCATGCCAAGGAAAGACCGTATCTGAGCTCGAATCTTCTGTGCCCACTCTTCTGGGAGGAAAATAAGTCCCACCTTGGTGTCAAAGCGGGCTCCCAGATAGACTAGATCCTGCACTGGATCAATCTAGCTCTTTTCCAAATTGAACACCCAGCCAAGGCTCCAGAGGAATTCCATCACCCACTGAGTAGTGGAGGAACTTTCACTCTTGGATCTTCCTCTGATCAACCAACAGTCGAAATACAGATGAACCAACATGCCCTCCAGTCTCAGAGCCGCCGCCATGACCACCATGATCTTGGTGAAGGTCTGCGTCACTATTGCTAGGCCGAATGGCAGTGCTTGGAACTGAAAATGTCCCATCGGCACTACAAACCGCAGATACTACTGATGGTCTGGTTGAATTGGGATGTGAAGATATGCTTCCATGAGATCCAGCGCCAAGAGGAACTCTCCCTTCCTGACCGTCACTATCACTAAAAACAAGGTTTCCATGTGAAAATGCAGCACCAGAAGGGCCCGCTTTACATGCTTGAGGTCTAAGATGGGATGGAAGGTGCCCTTTTTCTTGGGAACCACAAAGTAAATGGAGTATCGACCAGATCTGTATTGGTCATTCGGAACAGGTAGTACAGCCTGGAGGTCCAGCAAATGCTATAATTTATCATGGACACAGGGTGTTTTGAGCAATTTTTGTAAGGGGACTGCAGAAAGGCCTTTAAGAGAGGATGAGCCACAAAACATACCCCTCTCTGATAACTTCCAGCACCCACTGGTTAGTGGTAATAGACACAGAGGAGGAGTAAAACTGCTGAAGATGACCCCCTATTAGAACTACCCCATCTCATTTCATTGGGACTTTTTGGGAGGAACCACAGGGGCAGAAAAGTACCTCCTATTAGAACCTCTGAAGCATCATAAAGGCTGGCCTCTTGAAATATAGTGACCACTGAAAAGGGGCAAAATGAATAGATTTTTTTTATTTATTTCTCTTATATACTGTGCTATTTGACATCAGTGCGGTTTACATGGAACATTATATTGAACAGGGCATTATAACTTGGAGATAACTATTTTACAGGGAACATGGGCAATGGAGGGTTAAGTGGCTTGCCCAAGACCACAAGGAGCACCTGTGGGACTAGAAACCCCAGTCCTTCTGGCCCAAGGTTGCTGTCCTCTAGTGGGATTTGAACCCCTGACCTTCTGGCCTGAAGTACATTGCCCCAACCACTAGGCCACTCCTCCACTCCACTAGATCAAAATTCCTAAAATTCCTAGGCTGATCCCTTGGGACGGTCCCCTGATTTGGCCCTTTACTCTCACCCAGATCTTTAACCAAGTATCATGTGCAGCTCTGGAGACCGCACCTTCAAAAGGATATAAACAGGATGGAGTCATACAGAGGCGGCTACTAAAATGGTTAGTGATCTTCATTATAAAGCATATGAGGACAGACTTACGAATCTTAATATGTATACGTTGTGATACAGTGGACTATATAGAGCCTATGGAGGTTAGTGAAAAGGAAAATCTTACCTCAGATTTAGCTAGACAGGAAGACTCAGCACATGTAGAAACAGCTGAGCAACAAGTGCCGTCAGCACAAGAAAAGCTAAAAGGATTTAAAGTGAAGTTTCCCTGTAATAGTTCTGACGCAGGCAGAAACAGGAAAGCTCATCAGGAGCACCTGTGCTCAGAGTCCCACGTAACGTGCAGAGAAGGGAAGCATATAAGTTCCTGGTTAGAACCAGGAAGGGGAGGTCTTTGGAAAGACAGGAGTAGAGGTCTCTGGAAGGAGAGGATTGGAAGTCTCCGGGCAGAGAAGATTAAGGGAGATCTTTGGAAGGACAGGATTGGAGGAAGTCCTTGGCAAGAGAGGAGTGGAGAAGGAGGTCTCTGGAAAGGCAGTCCTAGAGAGAGTTCCCACAGGAGCAGGAAGTGGGGCAGTAACTCAGGAGGACTGAATGAGCAACCGAGGAGCATAGCTCAGGCTGGAGGAAGTGTGCCAGGGGAGAGAAAGCCCAAGCGTGACTTCAAAGCCAGAAACAAGGTAAAAAGCTGGAAGCCTTGTTTTTATACAGAAGAGGCTGGAAGCTCTGCATGTTTTAAAGGGCGTGGCCCTGAACATAGCTTTAACCCAGGAGGATATACAGAGTTCTCACTAGGTGGGACAGGGGAGAGAAACCAGCAAGAAGCCTTTCATGCACCAGGCATTTATAACCCTGACTTTAAAGAGCACTTTATAGGAAAAGGGGTTTGTCTGCCACAGGGGAATGTGCCCTGCTCCAGCACATGTAAAGAGTGTGACACAGAGTATTGGGAGTGGGCCCGAGATAATGCAATGGGAGAATAATAACTATTTTCCAGACCCAGTACCGATGGACTGTACGATTTGTTTGTCAGACGACATCACTTCTTTATGTTGACCTTCAGGAGAATGACCTTGTGACCTTAACAAGGTAGAAGAAGAGATATTTTTGTAACCCCTTTTGTTCTAATGCTGTTTTGTTCTGTGTGCACTTCCAAGAATGTTTTTCTGTTTCGGGAAAGGGAATAAATCCCCAATTTATTGTTTAACCACTCGACTGACTGACTCTGTTTAAAGTAGAGAAGCAGTTTAAAATTCACAATACCCTAGGCAGTGGCCTAAATAGGGTTCACAGAGGCTCTACCATAAGGGTCTCCGTGACAACGTTAGAGGAAAGGCGGTATAGAGGTGATATGACTGAGACATTTAAATATCTCCATGGCATAAATACACAGAAGGAGAGCCTCTTTTGGTTGAAAGCAAGCTCTACTATGAGGGGACATAGGATGAGGGTGAAAGGGGATAGACTCAGGAGTAATATCCGGAAATATTTATTTATGGAAAGAGTGGTAGATGCGTGGAATAGTCTCCCAATGGAGGTGGTACAGATGAGAACAGTATCTGAATTCAAAAAAGCATGGAACACAAAGGATCTCTAAAGGCAAAAACGGGACTATTGTAGTGGTTGATATGGAAGAGTAGACTAGATAGGCCATGTGGTCTTCTTCTGCTGTCATGTTTCTATGTTTCAATTTGTCTAGAGCTTCTCGAAAGAGCAGCTTGCACTTAAATGAAAGATTGCTGAGCCTAGTCTTGGAAGACACATCAGCTGACAAGTTTCTTAACCACAAAAAGTGCCTGGCCACAATAATCAAAGCCACGGTCTTGGCTGAAGCTTGTACCAGGTCATAAAAGGCTTTCACCAGGTAAGCTGAGGCCAACTCCAGCTTAGCTCCTCTGGCACTGCAGCTTGAGATTCCAGCTCTCCTGTTGTCAAACCTTGGATCCAGCAAATGGAAGTACTAGTCACATAAGCCCCACAGATTGAGGCCTGCAGAGCACTAGTAGCAAACGTTTGCTTCAAAAAGGCCAACTTGCAGTCCTGCAGGTCTTTCAATGCTGCCCCACCTTCTACTGGAATGGTGGTATTTTTGTTCACTGATGAGACTAAAGAATCCACCTTAGGCATCTTAAGCAAATCTTTTTTTCCTCCTGAGGAACAGGGTACAGACGGTTCATTGCTCGATCCCCTCTGGCTGGCTTCCGGCACCTCCCATTCTTTTTGTTTTGATTTTCTTGATGACTCTGTGCACCAGAAAAGTAATTTGTGAGGACTTAAATCCCTGCAGAAGTGGGTCCTCCAGGGGCTCCTCTGCTATTGCAAGGGCTAGTTAATATTAAGCAAAGCCAGCGAGTGTGCAATCAGCATGGCCAGCTCCTCCTTGTGAAAAGCTCTAACCACATTGGGATCATCTCCTTGAGGGAGCTCCTCTTCCTCTAGTTCAGTAGCTGCTGTCTCCCCGGCAGAGGTCCGCTGCACCCTCCAGAGGTTCCTCTGAGTGGAGAGATTGAAGTGAATCCTGGTCTAACCAAGAATCATCCTCCACTCAAAGGTCCTGGTGCTGAAGAGGCACCCCCCCCCCCCCCCACACACACACACACAAGTAAAAGGTTTCTCAGAGAAAATAGATCAGCCTGCAAGCTCCTGAGAGCTAGTCAGCTTCTGCTAGTAATCTGCAGCCACCTTTTCTTTTCTCTCTTTTTTCTCTTTCCCTTATATTTTCCTCATTTTTGTTTTTTTTTATTTTTTTAAACCTGAAGAAAATCTTCCAGTGGAGATCAGCCACAGGGAAGATCTCCCAACTGCTGGGAACTGAATACTGATCTCTGGAGCATATAGAGGGAGCTCTTGTACTATGACATCAGAAATCTGACATGCTCAGTTCCCAGCTACTGGTAGAGGCTGATAACCCACTCATACTGGACTGGATTGGAGGATGTTAAGGAATAATTAATTTCAGGGCCTTAATTAATCTATTCCTGATGAGGATAGCCAGCTGAACTTGAAAGTGAATTTGACCATCTCTTTCTCTTTAATAGATTTAAGAGCCTATAAAATTAAGATTATGCCTGGGGTGGGTGGGAGTTGGGGTGGGTGAGTTGGAAAGAACATTTAGTAAAAGTTGGCTTGTTATACGGTGCCATGACCTATGCTTCTAAGGTAATCTCTTAACAATTTCCTGGGTGATTCACACATCACTTGGTTTGATAAAAGGAGCTTTTCAAACTGCCCCTTTGATCTATCACTTGGCTTTAGCACCTTTTTAACATGATCTAAAACAATTTCATGGGTCTCTTGCTTCCTAGCTGGATGGCCTCTTTGTAAAGGTCTCTAGAAACAATTTCCTTCTTTCTTCTCAAAGAATATTTACCCTATTCTACCTTATATGCTAAACTATATTCTGATGTGATTTAAATGAAAAGTTCTCTAGTGGTACTAAGTCCACTGACTTAACAAAAACACTGAATTCTACTGTAAAATACACAGATTTATTAGCTTAAACTCAAAGAATTCTCTTCTCCGTAAGATTTAGAGAATTTCCCCAAAGGTAAATACTAGCAAGTGCAGATTTCTTTCCAGAAGTAGCAGTCTCTTTTGGTAGTCCTTCAATACAAAACAACACTAGAAACCACTCCTAACTCAACCCCACCCCCACAACCCACCCCAATTAAATAAAAGAAACCACCCGACAGACTTCCACTAACCTACACGCCCTTCCCCAAAAGCCCGCTGAAACAAAAATATCTTCAGTTATTTTTTAAATCATCCAAGAGATGTAACTCTTGCAGTAACGCATTCCATAGCACTGTCACCTGCACTGAAAAAGCTGTACTCCAGTGAGCCACATTACTCCATTGTTTATACAAAGGAACAGCCACTCAGTTTGAGATCTCAAAGACTGACAAGGGACATACGAGACTACTTTATCAAGAATACAGGCGCAAACCCATGCAAAACCTTGAACACCAAAACCAAGGTCTTAAACATCACCCAAAATTTCACAGGGAGCCAATGAAGCTCCTTTAACATGGAGGAAACATGATCAAATTTATGCAGCCCCATTATCAGTTTTTCAGCCACATTCTGCATCAATCAAAGGTACATTAAATCCTTCTGAGCCACACCCAGAAACAGTGTGTTACAGTAATCTAATTAATGCAAAATCAAAGCCCAAGTCACAGCCCCCAAATGCAGTCCCACCAAATACGGCCTGAGTTGTTGAATCTGCCTCAATAATGATGGAAGAAATATGCATTGACATCCCTAACCCAGAGTCCAACAAGAACTCCACAACATCTGGTGGGTACCTCTCCCACATTACCAGGAGCCAAAGAGACTTACAGCCCTCCCAACTCCTACTCTGCAAAAAGCACCAACTCTGTTTGGCCACATTCACTTTTAAACCAAGAAACCAAAACCAACACAGGAATAACAAAAATGATCCCCCACCACACCATCCAACCCACCCACTACATCCGGCAAAGGAATCAAAACTTGCACATCATCTGCATAAGCATAAAACAACATCTTAGAGGAAAGGCGGGATAGAGGTGATATGATTGAGATGTTTAAATACCTCCATGGCATAAATGTTCAGGGAGAGAGCCTCTTTCAATTGAAGGCAAGTTCTGCTACGAGGGGACATGGGATGAAGGTGAAGGGAGATAGATTCAGGAGTGATATGCGGAAATATTTCTTTACGGAAAGAGTAGTGGATCCGTGGAATAGTCTCCCAGTGGAGGTGGTGTAGAGATGAGGACAGTAACTGAATTCAAAAAAGCATGGGACCAACACAGAGGATCTCTAAAGGTAGAAAGTGGACTGTTGTAGTTGTTGTTATGGAAGGACAGACTAGATGGGCCTTGTGGTCTTTTTCTGTCATCATGTTTCTATGTTTCTATGTGTCTATCTATTTATTTATTTAACTAGGTCTTTTTATACCACTTTTCACCAGGTCAAGGCGGTGTGCATAGAACAACAGATGCAAATGCTACATTGAAACAGTAACGAACTTATGTACAGTTGCAGAAACTTAAATACATTTTCCAAAGTACATTGGGAACAGTATGCAAACTTATGTACAGAAATAGAAGCTATTATGTTTTTGCCAGAGGTATGCTTAGGGGTTTTTTAGGCTCGCATCACTCTACATAATGGGACAAAAAAAATATTAAACATATGTGGGGAAAGATTGACCCCAGAGCGACTCTTGTCTCCCAGGGAAACAATTCAGGTACCTCATCACTGACCTGCATGGCCTAAAACCACACACCCAGATAGGAACTAGCCACAACAACACCCGCCCCTCAATCCCAAGATGGGATAAACAGTCCAACAAGGAATGCCACATTGTACCAAAAGTGGCAAAATATCAACAACAACAAAAGGCGCAACCGGCCTTATCCAACAAAGAATGCACATCATCCACCAGAGACACTAACAAATTCTCCACGCTGCAGTAGCAATGAAACCCTACCTGATGAGAGTCTAATACAGAAGAAAAAACAGATTTAAGGCTCCCATCTGATTTCTAGTGACGGGCCAACTTACACTCTTTCTACAACAAAGAACATACATTATCCACCAGAGACACTAACAAAGTCTCCACGCTGCGTTAGCGATGAAACCCTACCTGATGAGAATCTAACACAGAAGAAAATCCAGATTTAAGGCTCCCACCTGATTTCTAAGAGGTGAAGGGCCAGAAAGGCATTCTTTCACTCTTGCAGATTAAACATTGTTAGCTGCTCTTACTGACACCATTATCAGGGGTCTGGACAAACCCAACTCGGGGTTTGTCCTCATCTTCCTAGATATTAAAGAAGCCTTTGACTCTATTCCTCACAACTTGCTATTACAATGTCTACAAGCACTAGGATTAAGGAATATCACTTTAAATTGGTTTAGATCCTGTCTTACTGATTGGCAAATGCAAGTTAAAGTTGGTTCAATGAAATTTTCCACCTACATACAACAGCAAGGAGTTCCTCAGGGTTCTGCATTGTTCTACTTACTTTTCAACCTCTACCTTCAACCGATATGTTCAATCATAATGAAACAATATTTATTATCACCTTTATGCTGATGATGTTATGCTATATGCCCCTATTAACACTAAGAGCACAGATATTTCATCTTTAATGAAATGTTTTAGTGCTGTTACACATTGGCTCAATGAACGTAACTTTGTTATTAACTATAATAAAACCCAAGTCATCTATATCTCTAAAGACATCAGCTTTACACCGTCACTATTTATCACTATTGATAACATTCAGCTACAGGTGAAATCTGAGATACATTACTTTGGTGTTATATTGGACCAACATCTTTCTTTTACATCTCACATCAATCACACTATAAGGAACATATATTTCAAGCTCAAGACTATTTACCGTATTTTTCGGACCATAAGACGCACCGGACCATAAGACGCACCTGGTTTTCAGAGGAGAAAAATAGGAAAAAATATTCCAACGGGTGCAATTTATATACGGAAGCTAGGGAGGGAGGAGGTCAAATTCGAACCTAGAGATGCCAGTAGAGCTTCATGGAAATAAATATATCTTAACTGTTGGCAATATCAGGGATAGGCCTCAAGTGTATATAATGTGCCAATTCTACTAACTAATTCTAATAAAAGTGGAACCGAATATCTATATTTCAAAATCACACAGCTGAAGAAACCAACGGTTTAGTAAAACAAATCGCGTTACCAAAATCAGTAGCTGTCATGAATTACCAGCATACAATCCAGGTCGTGCATAGCTCAGCACACCAAAAGAACTTTCAGACCGCCTTTAAAAAGGTCCCTCATAAACCAACAGTGTAGTAAAGCAAATCACGCTTACCAAAATCAGTAGCTGTCATGGATTACCAGCATATAACCAAAGTCGTGCATCATCCAGCATACCAAAGAAACCTTTCTAATAGGAACGCCGACACATGCGCAGGACTTGTAGTCTCCGTGTAGAGCGGGAAACTGGGGGGCGTGACGGAGGCGGAGTCTATTCCTTCTGACGAATAGTATTAAGCATATATATTATAAAGACCAAGGTAGAACTATCTTTTGTGATACGTCCGAAACAATATGACCATCTCAAACAGTAAAAACAATGGATAAATAAATAGCTAAAATATAGTTAAAATCGTCATAGAAAAGGGAGCCTGAAAAACAAACTTACAAAGAGGCACAAGGTGCCAAATGTGCATCGGGAGGCAGGGGAGAAAAAAGTCACACTCGAACTAAAAGTTACCAACAAAGCTAATTAGAAGCAAATGTAACTTGACTGTCGGCACCAATAAATAAAGCTGATAATAAATTGGGTTGTACATAGGTCTTAGATTACTAATTTAATAAAGTGTTTTTCCACCCAATCACGTTTTGGACTGTGTTCCAGAAGGTAAGCCTGCCTGCTTCCGTTTTCCGAAAACTAAAATTTCTTCTATTTGCACCATTTATTTATTTATTTATTTAGACAGTTTTGTATACCGCCTTATCCTTCAATCAAAGCGGTCACAACACAATTGGGGGATACATTTAACACATGGGGATATGAGACACATACACTAATACTTACAGGGAACATGGGCAATGGAGGGTTAAGTGGCTTGCCCAAGACCACAAGGAGCATCTGTGGGACTAGAAACCCCAGTCCTTCCGGCCCAAGGTTGCTGTCCTCTAGTGGGATTTGAACCCCCGACCTTCCGGCCTGAAGTACCTTGCCCCAACCACTAGGCTACTCCTCCCTCCACCATAAGATGCAGGCACTTTTCCCCCCGCTTTTTGGTGAAGGAAAAGTGCGTCTTATGGTCCGAAAAATACGGTAGTACCTAAAACCGCTTTTGGAACATCAAGACATTCGCTATGTATTACAGGCGCTTATTTTCCCACACCGTGACTTTTGTAACCTCATACTCCAAAGTCTACCTAGCTATGCCATTCACCCTCTCCAGCTTGCTATGAATCCAGCTGCCCTTCTCCTTTGCAATGCCCCAAGGTCCGCACATATCACTCCAATTCTCAAGCAGTTATATTGGATACCAGTCTCTCAACGCATTAAATTCAAGTTCCTTTTAACAATATTTAAAGTTTATTACAGTCGTTTAGCTGTTTATCTTCAATCTCTGATCCAGAAAATTCCAGATAACAGAAACAGGAGATCAAGCTCACTTAATATATTGCACGTATCTTCAGCATATATCAAGAGCTTTCTCTTTTTTTGCACCTACTCTTTGGAACTCACTCCCAAATGATCTTCGCACTACCTATGACCTCCTGGATTTTAAAAAAAAGTTAAAAACTCATCTCTTTATGGACCGTTTTTCTAATTAATTAAATTAGTTTACCTCTTATATAGTATTATATTTATGTATTAACTCCTTTTCTTTTTGTTCTATGTAAAGCCTACTTGGCATGTTTGTTTGTTGTAAACCACCTAGATTCTTAGATGGGTGATATATAAGACTAGCTAAATAAATAAATTTCAGATGTCGTCCTCTGGATTGCCATGTATAGAAAGCTGGTGGGTAATCAGGAGGCGACTAGGAATAAACCCTATAGGAAGTAACGTCAATGCTGGGTTTACTCTGATTCATATAGAGTTTACTGCTCTCTTTAATCCATTGGTTCCCAATCCTGGCTGACTCATTCCTAACTGATGATGATTAGGCTATAAATTCTCTGAAAAGAGGTACCGGCCAGCATTGTTTGCAGAAGCATAGATTCCCTCACCACCCACTCATATCCTATATCAATGACCCAGTCACATGCCCGCTCTGTTCCGCTCATCTTACCACCTAGAGCTGACAAGGGGGAGCTTTCATTACAGATTCAGCTACCAGACATCATATCATGCACTAATTTTGAAGCTCTAGAAAACTCTTCTTCGCCACTGTGGACAAGCAACTTTAAGAAACGACTTTGTCGGATAATTCGATACTTGTATATTATGAAGCCATGCTGAAAGGCTCTGAAGACGATGCAACAAGGGTGGAAGCCTATGTGCCTGTATCTCTCCTTGCCAGCGTTTGCTTCCATCTGTCTCTATCTCTTCTTGCACTTCCTCTGCCTATGTCACCTCTGCTTCTGTCTGCTTGCTTTTCTTCATTTCCTTCAGAGAGAGAGAGCTCTATTGAACTTGTCCCTGAACTGACCAGCAGAATCAAGCCAGGCAGGGATTCCTTTTTTGTTTGTTTAATGGACTATGATGTGCTTTTAAGCTCTTGGAAATACTTGTAAAGGTCTGTGAACAAACAAATGCTGCTATATTTAGGCTTATTTCCTGCTTGAAAACTCTTTCCAAGCTGCCTTTTCTGACCTCTAACCATAAAATCTGGTGATATTACAGAGACAAGTTCATATCCATATCACAGAACCTCATTATTTATTTATTTATTTATTTAATTGGATTTCTATACCGCCTTATCATACAATCAAAGCGGTCTTACAAACAAAGATATTAAGAGTATTAGTGAGAAAATGTAAAGAAATAAAAGTTAAAGTTATGGTATAATGTGTTAGAGTGAGTTGCATTATCTACATAGTGAGCTATACTATATGTGAGCTATTATACAATATGTATATGATTTACATTCCAGACAAATTAATTTAGTTAATTGCATGACCGTAGTGTTCTATAAACAAAGATGTTTTCAGTTGCTTTCTAAATTCATTGATGTCTTGAGATGATCTCAGCTCATTAGGTAGAGATTTCCAGATGGAAGGTGCAGCAAAAGAGAAAGCCCTTTCAGAGGTGTCTTTACGTGTTTTTCTGACATCATTTGATAAGCTGATTCTGTTGTCAGATCCTCTTCTTCTAGGTCTGTTGCTAATATCTGACTGTATGAGATATGTCAGGCTTTCTGCAGAATATTGTTGTTTTATCTTGAAAATATAAATTATAGTTTTATATTTTACACGTGAAGCTATTGGTAACCAGTGAAGCTCTTTCAAGATGGGAGTTATATGTTCTCTACTTGATAGACCAAAAATTATACGTGCAGCAAAGGGGCCGAGGCAGTAAAGTGTGCTAGGCTCTGCAAGCAGGTTAGCGCACAATTTGTGCACTAGAAGATACAGCGTAGTTACTCACCTGTAACAGGTGATCTCCAGGAACAGCGGGAATTGAGTCTTCACATGTGGGTCGGTACCTACGGAGCTCATGTGGGAATAATAGGAAAGCTTTTGGGAGCATCCCACTGTGCCTGCGTAGCTACCTTCCCGCCTCTCCAGCTCTCCCTCCTCAGTTGAGTTTGTAGCTGAGATAAAAGGACAGAAGGAGAAGAAGAGGAAACGTACAACTCCTAGGGGAGGATGGTGGGTTGTGAAGACTCAATTACTGCTGTTCCCGGAGATCACCTGTTACAGGTGAGTAACTAGGCTACCTCCAGGAACAAGCAAGAATGTAGTCTTCACATATGGGACTCCCTAGCTTGGAGATGACCTCAGAGTGAGCTGTGGAACACAGGGCTAAGTAGTAGGTCATATATCCTCCAGGGATGTCTGGTATCGAAACCCGGGATTGGGGGGAGGGGGGGTAGGAGTTAATCTAAGTCTGAAAGAGATGCTGGAGAACAGCTTGGCCAAATGAGGCATCCCGGCGGGAGTCCTTGCCCAGGCAATAGTGAGCAGCAAAAGTATGGACAGAAGACCAGGTTGCTGCTTTACATATTTCATCAATCACTACAGAACGCAGATTCACCATTGAAGTAGCCATTGCCTGAACATTATGCACAGTGATGTGACCCTCAAGAGAGAGTTCTGCAGTGTTGTAAGCAAAGGAGATACAATCTGCTATCCATCTGGAGAGAATTTGCTTGGATAATGGTAGTCCTAGGAGACGGGAGTCAAAAGTGATGAAAAGTTGGGAAGCTTTTCTGTGTTCCCTGAGTTCTCTGGAGATAAAAGGCCAAAGCATGTTTGCAATCCAGAGTATGGAGGGTTACTTCTTCACTATAAGAATGAAGTCTAGGGAAAAAAACAGGGAGGTATACCGACTGGTTCAAGTGAAAAGGCGAGACCACCTTTGGCATAAAGTGAGGATGAGTCCTAAGGACTAACTTATCATGGTGGAAACGCATATAAGGAGGATCAGCCACCAAAGCCTGAAGCTCACTGATGCACTTTGCTGAAGTGAGGACAATAAGGAAGGTGACCTTCCAGGTAAGAAACCTCAGAGAAGTACTACTACTATTAAACATTTAAATAGTGCCATGCACGCAGCGCTGTACAGACATACATACAAGAAACAGTCCCTGCTCTTCCGAGCTTACAATCTAGTCTGGCTAGGGGTTCAAAGGGCGGCTTCATAAGTTGTGCTAAAACAACATTAAGGTCACATGCCACTGGGGGTGGCTTAATGGGAGGTTTAGTTAATAGAAGATCTCTCATGAAGCGTGCTACAAGCAGTTGAGAAGAGATGGGCTAACCATCCAAGGGCATGTGAGAAGCCGCTATGGCACTTAGGTGGACTCTTACCAAATTGGTTTTGAGTCCAGAGGAAGAGAGGTGGAGAAGATATTCAAGTAATGCTTCCATCGGAGCTGAAAAGGGGTTAAAATCTCATGTCCTGCTCCTGCACTCGATCAGCAGCATTGAGGGAGAGTGGGAAGGTAAGCTCATCCCCGCTCCCCTCCGACAAGGCCAATAGGGCCCGACAACTTCAGCCTCACCAGACAACCAGCACTCTGCAGCCGAACAGCCTCTCCTGCCCTGCACCCGATATAGTTCCACAATACATGACAACCAACTCTCACATACCACATACCATCATCCCTGTTCCATGGTCAGATCATTCCTTAATACTATTCTCTCTCCCATCTAACCACAAGAAAAACACTACTCCTCCCCCGTCCTTGCTAACCTGTAAATTCAGACCATTTGATGTTGACCTAATTCTAAAACAAGTAATACCCCAGCTAAAATTGACTCTCACGTGCCACCTAGATAAGGTCTTAGATAGTGCTGGGGAGGAATCTGCTGTCTTGGTACATGTCAGTACCACTGACATAGGAAAATTTGGTAGGGAGGTTCTGGAGGCTAAATTTAGGCTTTTAGGTAGGAAGCTGAAATCCAGAACTTCCAGGGTAGCGTTCTCCTAATTGCTTCCTGTTCCACGCGCAGGACCCAAAAGGCAGGCAGAGCTCCGGAGTCTCAATGCGTGGATGAGACAATGGTGCAGAGATGAGGGTTTTGGATTTGTTAGGAACTGGGGAACATTCTGGGGAAAGGAGGGGCTCTTCCGAAGGGATGGGCTTCACCTTAACCGGGATGGAACCAGGCTGCTAGCATTAACCTTTAAAAAGGAGATAGAGCAGCTTTTAAACTAGATAATAGGGGAAAGCCGACAGACATCCAAGAGCAGATGGTTCGGAAGGATGTATCCTTGAAGGATACTACCAAAAGCAGAGAGGTTCCAAAAAAGAGTAAAATAGCCCAAATGCCCTCAAGTATGGAGCAGACAGAGCTTAAAGATCCAAAATTACCCATGTCTACCAATAGCCAAATTAATATGAATAAAATACAGTCTCTAAAATGCTTGTATGGAAAAGCTAGAAGTCTAAAAAATAAGATGGGAGAGTTAGAATATATAGCACTAAATGAGAGGTTAGATATGATTGGAATATCAGAGACATGGTGGAAGGAGGACAACCAGTGGGGCACTGTGATACCTGGGTACAAACTATATTATAATGATAGAGATGATCAAATTGGTGGAGGGGTTGCGCTCTATTTTAGAGAGGGCATTGAGTCAGAAAGGATTAAAGTTTTGCAGGAAACAAAATTTGCTGTAGAATCTCTATGGATTAAAATTCCATGTAAAAAGGGGAAGGCGATGGCAGTGGGGGTGTACTATCGACTGCCTGGCCAGAATGAACAAATGGATGATGAAATGCTCAAAGAAATCAAGGAAGCTAACAAAAGTTACAGCGCAGTAATAATAATGGGTGATTTCAATTACCCCGGTATTGACTGGGTCAGTGTCACGGCAAGACATGCTAGGGAGATAAAGTTCCTAGATGAAATAAATGACTGCTTCTTGGAGCAGCTGGTTCATGAACCGACCAGAGAAGAAGCCATATTAGACCTAGTCCTTAGTGGAACACCATATCTAGTGCAAGAGATAAGGGTGTTGGGGCCACTTGGCAATAGTGATCATAGCATGATCACATTTGATTTAATTAGTGGAGGAGGGATAGTAAGGAAATCCACAGTACTACCTTTTAACTTTCGAAAGGGAGACTATGATAAAACGAGGAAAATAGTTAAGAAAAAACTAAAGGGAGCAGTTGCAATGGTTAAAGACTTACATCAAGCTTGGGTGTTGCTGAAAGATACTATCTTGGAAGCCCAGACCAGCTGTATTCCATGCTTTAAGAAAAGTGGAAGGAAGTCCAAAAAACTGCCAGCATGGTTTAAAGGTGAGGTCAGAGAGGCTGTTGTTGCCAAAAAAGCATCTTTCAGGAAATGGAAAAACAGCCAAATGACGAAACCTAGAAACAGCACAAGCACTGGCAAGTCAAATGCAAGGCATTGATAAGGCAGGCAAAGGGAGAATTTGAGAAGAAGCTTGCTGCGGAAGCAAAAACGTGAAATAAAGACTTTTTCAAGTACATTCGTAGCAAAAAACCTTTGAGAGAGTCAGTTGGTCCATTAGATGATAGAGGGGTTAAAGGGGCACTAAGAAGCGACAAGGCGATAGTGGAGAGACTGAATGAATTCTTTGCTTCGGTCTTTACTAAGGAAGATGTAGGGATGTTGCCCATGACTGAAGTGGTATTTAAAGGTGTGGAAGAATTGAAGGAAATATTGATACATCGGGAAGATGTATTACAACTATTAGATAAACTGAAGAGTAGCAAATCACCTGGGCTGGATGGTATACATCCAAGGGTGTTGAAAGAACTGAAATATGAGATCACAGATTACTAATAGCAGGTCTGCAAACTAGCATTAAAATCATTTCTAATACCTGAAGATTGGAGGATCGCCAATGTAACACCAATTTGTAAAAAGGGTTCCAGGGGTGATCCCGGAAACTACAGACTGGTGAGCCTGACATCAGTACCAGGAAAATTGTAGAAACCATCATAAAGAATAAAATTACTCAGCATGTAGATAGTTATGGCCTAATGGGAGACAGCCAACATGGTTTTAGACAAGGAAATCTTGTCTTACTAATCTGTTATGTTTTTTTGAAGGTGTGAATAAACAGGTAGACAAAGGTGAGTCAGTTGATATAGTGTATCTGGACTTTCAGAAAGTCTTTGACAAGGTCCCTCATCAGAGACTTATGGCAAAACTAAAGAGTAATGGGATAGGAGGCAGTGTACTATTGTGGATCAGGAACTGGTTAAAAGATAGAAAGCAGAGGGTAGGACTAAATGGCCAATTTTCCCAATGGAGAAAGGTGAATAGTGGTGTACCCCAGCGATCTGTGCTGGGTCCGCTGCTTTTTGACATATTCATAAATGACCTGGAAAGTGGAATAACGAGTGAGATTATCAGATTTGCAGATGACACAAAACTATTTAAAGTTGTTAAAACCCAAGAGGATTGTGGAAAATTGCAAGAGGATCTTGATAAATTGGAAGACTGGGCATCAAAATGGCAGATGAAATTTAATGCGGACAAGTGCAAAGTTATGCACCTAGGGAAGAACAACCCAAACTATGGTTACACGATGCAAGGTTCCGCATTAGGAACCACCACCCAGGAAAATGATTTAGCGTCATTGTGGATAACATGTTAAAACCCTCGGCCCAGTGTGCAGCGGCGGCCAAGAGAGCAAATAGAATGCTAGGTTTGATAAGGAAAGGAATGGAAAATAAAACAAAAGATATTATAATGCCTCTATCATTCCATGGTGAGACCGCACCTTGAACATTGTGTGCAATTCTGGTCGCCGTATCTTAAAAAGGATATAGCGTTATTAGAAAAGATTCAGAGAAGAGACACCAAAATGGTAAAGGGGATGGAAGGATACTCATTTGAAGAAAGGCTAAAAGGTTTAGGGCTCTTTAACCTGGAAAAGAGACGGCTGAGGGAAGATATGATAGAAATCTATAAATTAATGAACGGAGTGGAACGGGTAAACGTAGATCGATTGTTTACGTTATCAGAATATAGAAAGACTAGGGGACATGCAATGAAGCTACAGGGTAAACTATTTAAGACTAATAAAATATTTTTTCGCTCAACGTGTAATCAAACTCTGGAATCCGTTACCGGAGGATGTAGTAAAGGCTTTTAGTGTAGCTGGGTTTAAAAAAGGTTTGGACAAGTTCCTGGAGGAAAGGTCCATAAACCATTATTAAGAAGGGACCCGGGATATCAATGCTTGACCCAGTACAAGCATTGTGGAACCTGTGTCCCTTGGGGAAACTGCTAGGTACGTATGACCTAGATTAGCCACTGTTGGAAACAGGATACTGTGCTTGATGGACCTTGGTCAGACTCAGTATTGCATATCTTATGTTTTTATGTTCTTATGATGATGAGGTCAACCTAGATACTCAAATCAACAGATGGAATACCATCCTGACCACAGCAGCACAAGTAACCCCCAAAACACATACTCTGAAACACCGCAAGAGAGCGCCATGGTACTATACATCCCTACATAACCTACAAACAGAACTCAGATGGCTTGAACACTGCTGGCGTCGCCAACGCAACCCATCCAATCTTTCCTCCTACTCCGAAAAACTCAGCACCTACTGCAATGAAACGCTAAAACAGAAAAGGGCATATAACGAGAACATAATCCTACAATCCATAAATAAACCTAGGGAACTATTCTCCATAGCCAAAACCTTTCTAAAAGATACACCAAACCAAGAACTGGGAGAAAAAATCTCCTCCCAAACCATAGCAGACCATCTCTGCTCCAAATACACTTTTCTCACTTCCAACACCAATGTCCATACAAATGCCCAAACCCCCAAGTTAACCCCCACAACAACATGTAACCAGTTTGACCCTCCATCCTTTAAAAACATAATAGATTTTAAAAACCTTAACACCACTACCTCTGCTCTAGATCCATGCCCAGTCACATGGATTAAAAACACAAAAGAAACACTAAGCCCCTTCATTCAATCTATGGCTACAACCTCCCATAAAACTGGTATTATGCTTGCCCCACTGAAAAACAGCTACATCCATTCCATCCGCCCCATCCTGAAAGGAAACAAACTTGACCCCACATCACCAACGTCCTACAGCCGATCTGAAATATCCCCCTATTAGCAAAAATAACTGAAAAGTCTGTACAAAATCAGCTTCAAAACTTCATTGATGATCACTCCCCCCTTGATCCCTTCTAACATGGGTTCAAAAAGAATCATGGTTTGGAAACCTTGATCACTTACCTCCTCGACTCAATAATAACATACACACAATCCCCCAACCAGCGATGTACTCTGGTCTTCCTCGACATATCCTCGGCCTTTGATTCGCTCCCCCACGGACAACTGCTTGACAGACTCCATGACATAGGCCTCAGAGACACAACACTGAACTGCTTCACTTCATACCTCGAAAACAGAACATAACAAGTTTGAATTGGCAATAAAACCTCCCAACCATTCACCCTTCCTCAAGGAGTACCCCAAGGCTCCAGCCTCTCAGCACTCCTCTTTAACATCTTTCTCCAACCTATATGCAAAATATTCCAAGAATACCATATACAGTATCAACTTTATGCTGACAACATAATGTTCTTTGCCCCCTTTAACATATCTAAGCCAAACCTCACTAACTAGAAGCAATTCCTTCTCCAAAAATAAGACAGTGGCTCCACCACCACAATCTTTTAATTAATCAATTCAAAACAGAAGCCATCCAAATCACCTCCAACTCATCCTTTGTCCTCCCTCCCTCCATTCTCCTTGGAGACCTCACAGTCACAGTAAAGTCACAAGTCAAATGCCTAGGTATAATAATAGACCAGAACCTTACTTTTCAGGAACAGATAAAAAGAACAACCAATTCCATTTACTTCAAGATACGAGCACTAAGGAACCTCCGTCCATTACTAAACCCAGACTCCTTTCAAACCATCTGCCAGTCCTTTACTACCTCGACCCTTGACTACTGTAACCTTATGTACCATGGTCTCCCAAAATACACTCTCCACCCCCTGCAGATGGTGTAAAATAGCCTGGCGCGTCTAATAACGCACTCACTTCAACAAGCACACATCACCCCCATCCTAAAGGATCTTCACTGGCTCCCCATACAAGTTAGGATAAAATTCAAAATCACCACCTTAATTCATCAAGTTCTGCATAATGAATCTGCCACATGCTTACTCTCGCTCCTCTCAACACTAAACTCTTTCAGACCATGTAGATCCAACACAGTAAACATTTTAGGAATCCCAGCACAAAAAAAAAAATGCACCCAATCCACTTGCAATTGTGCCCTCCCCCTAGACTAAGAGGTTGTAATGACCATTCAGAGATCCGTAAAATGCTCAAAACCTTCCTTTTTTCCAAATACTACCCACTACCCCCTTAAACTCCAGAACCCCTCCTTACCCCTAATTACCCCTCATTAATCCTGCAAAACCCCCCTCCTCCCATCCACTACCTACTTAAACTCCAGAATCCTTCCCTACTCCTAATTAACCCTCATTAATCCTGCAAAACCCCCTCTCCCCCATCTCCCCCTAGCTACATACCTCTTTTCTATCCCTCCTAATTAATGTAAATAGTTCTGTTTTAAATGTCCAACCATTGTTAAAATTGTTATTGTTCCATGCAGGGCCGGATTTACCTTGAGTGAGGCCCTACGCCAACAAAAATTGTGGGCCCCCAGCAGGGGCGGCCCAAGGGGGGTGCGGACCTCATTTGCATAAGGGGCCTCATTTGCATAAATATTTGCATAATGTTACCATATACTAACTTTTAGTAAACGTGCCTCTTAATGAGTGTATGGATAAAGAAAGACTAAAAGATTTCTACATTACTATAATCCAGTGCCAACTGCCAGACACATTAGGAACTACTACAAACACTGCCCATAGTAAACCCGCCGTATCCTAACAGCACTACCAGGACTCACAAAGCACCATACTCTACCAATCAAAAGGCAACACTGCAAATATTAAACCAATACATTTCAGAGAACAACAATACATGACCTACTGGGGAAAGAGAACAAGTGGCAATGTCAAATAGGAATTATATAAACAGAACACCTCAGCTCAGTTACACATGCAGAACATAGACCATCACCAAACAAGTAATCACAATTTAGAAATAGGAAGACAATAATTAAACTGGGAATCCCAAAAGCCAAACTTGGAATGTACAACACTGTAGAAATAAAACTATACATTAATTTGCTCTTGTACTAAACAAAGCGCAGATGTTAATGATGCACATTTACCAGAGCTGACATATTCCAATTAATAAATTCAAAATAAAGAGATATTTTTCTACCTTTTGTGCATTTTTTTCAGCTGCAATTGCTCCAGCCACTTTCTTCTGGTTTCTTCGTGTCTTCTGCTAACTCTCCATCGTCTGCTGTCCATTTGTCCTTTCTTCTCTCTTCTAGATTTTTTTCCATTCTCTCTCTACATCTGCTTTAACATACTAATCTTTCTCCTTTTGCTCTTTCCTCATTCCTATTTCATCCACTCAAATTTTACCCCTCCATCCTCAATCCCCACTTACTCTCCCAATACCCGGCCAATTGTAGATTTTTTATCCCTCCCACACAAAATATTTTTCCCTTCTCCATTTTACTCTTCCAGCCCCATCCCATTCTAATCCTCCCCCAACATCAGCTCCCTTCTAGTTCCAGCCTCACCCAGCATCCATTCCCTTCTAGTCCCTGCATCAGCCCATTTCCAGTCCTAGCCATCCATCAGCCCATTTCCAGTCCTAGCAACCCCCCAACCCAATACCAGTCCTAGCCCCCCCATCACCCCACTTACAGTCCTTAACCCCCCATCACCCCATTTTCAGTCCTTAACCCCCCATCACCCCATTTTCAGTTTAAGCCCCCCCTATAACCCATTACCAGTCCTAAACCCCCATCAGCCCACTTCCAGTCCTAACCCCATCAACCCATTTCCAGTCAGCCCCCCATAGCCCATTGCCAGTCCTACCCCCCCATCAGCCCACAGCCCATTACCAGTCCTAACCCCATCATCCCACCTCCAGTTTTAACCCCCAGCCCATTTCCAGTCCTAGCCCCCCATAGCCCATTACCAGACCAGCCCCATCAGCCCACAGCCCATTCCCAGTAGTACCCCATCGACAGTCCATTCCCAGTTCGAACCCCCCCCCAACAGCCCATTACCAGTCCTAACCCCATCAGCCCACCTCCAGTCTTAACCCCCCAGCCCATTTCCAGTCCTACCCCCCCATAGCCCATTACAAACCAACCCCCCTCAGCCCACAGCCCATTACCAGTCCTAACCCCATCATCCCACCTCCAGTTTTAACCCCCCAGCCCATTTCCAGTCCTAGCCCCCCATAGCCCATTACCAGACAACCCCCATCAGCCCACTGCCCATTACCAGCCTTAAACCCCCAAAGCCCATTACCAGTTCTAACCCCCCCCAACAGCCCATTACCAGTCCTAACCCCATCAGCCCACCTCGTGTCTTTTCCCCCAAGCGCTTTTCCTGTCGTAGCCCCCCCCATAGCCCATTACCAGACAGCCCCCATCAGCCCACAGCCCATTACCAGTCTTAACCCCCCCCAAAGCCCATTGCCAGTTCTAAGCCCCCCCAACAGCCCACAGTCCATTACCAGTCCTAACCCCATCAGCCCACCTCTAGCCTTAACCCCCCCCAGCCCAGCCCAGCCCAGCCCAGCCCATTTCCAGCCCCAGCCCCCAATAGCCCATTACCCGCCCTTCCCCCCCAGTCCATTTCCAGCCCCAGCCCCCCCAATAGCCCATTACCAGTCCTACCCCCCCCATAGCCCATTACCAGTCCTACCCCCCCCCCGGCCTAAAGTAAAATTTAATTAAAAAAAATAACCTGGTGGCTGCCGCCGCGGGGCCCCCTCTGCTGCCGCGGGGGCCCCGTCTACAAGCTGAAGCGGTGCGGTCCGGTCGGGTCGGGTCGGGTCGGGTCTCTCTCCCTCCCTCCCTCGCTGCAGGCTGCAGGCTGCGAGAGACGCGAAGGGAGAGCGTCTCCTCGCGTCTGTGTTAAGCCCGCAGGGGCTGATGGGAAATCCCATCAGCCCCTACGGGCTTAACACAGACGCGAGGAGACGCTCTATCTTCGCGTCTCTCGCAGCCTGCAGCGAGGGAGGGAGGGAGAGAGACCCGACCCGACCCGACCCGACCCGATCCGACCGGACCGCTTCAGCTTGTAGACGGGGCCCCCGCGGCAGCAGAGGGGGCCCCGCGGCGGCAGCCACCAGGTTTTTTTTTTTAATTGAGTTTAAAAAAAAAAACTGGTTCTTTTTTTGTGGGCCCCTGCCGGCTGTGGGCCCTACGCCATGGCGTACATGGCGTATACGTAAATCCGGCCCTGGTTCCATGTAAAACAGCTGTAGCCACAGTTATTTTGTTCACTGTAAACCGTTTTGAATTGGAGAAAAACGGTATATAAAAAATGTTAAATAAATAAAATAAATAAATAAAATCCCTTTTCGAACACCAGAGAGAGAATCTACGCCACTTGAAGGCATAGGAGCCTGAGAGAGGCTGATGCCCTGGAATTCTATGCCTTCAGCAGCCATGCTGTAAGGTGTACGGACTGCGGATTGGGATGCAACCGTGTCCCATTCTCCTGTGAGAGGAGATCTGGAGCGGACCCCAAATCTACTGGTTGAACTTGAGAGAGACATAGAATCAGAGGATACCACGTTTGTTATGGCCAAATCGGGGCTATAAGAATCATGTAGCCCTTGTCTCTCTGGAGTTTGAACAGAGTTTTGAGGATGAGGGGAATGGGAGGGAAGGTGTATAGGAAGCCTTGACCCCAGTGAAGATGAAAGGCATCTACTGCTTGGTTGTTCTGAGCAGGCACTCTGGAGTAGAAGCAGGGAAGTTTGGCATTCTGAAGACTTGCAAACAGGTCTATGTCTGTCTGGGGTACCCCAGATCTGAAAAATGTGAGCAACCTTGTCTGCATGGAGAGACCACTCGTGGGGTAATAGTACCCGACTGAGCTTGTCCGTCTAGAGATTCTGTTTGCCTGGGAGATATACCGCAAGTAAGTGAACCTGATGTTGTATGGCAAAGAACCACAGTTGTAGGGCTTTTATGCAAAGTGTCTAAGAGCCTGTTCCGCCCTGTTTGTTCAAGTAGAACATAGCTACCTGATTGTCCGTCTGGACCAGAATTGTGCTGAAGCGAAGGTGATCATAGAACACCTTGAGAGCATTATAGATGGCTCTGAGCTCCATCAGATTTATTTGGAGTTGTGACTCCTGATGAGACCAAAGACCCTGAGTGGAGAAGTTGTCCAGATGAGCCCCCAAGCCCAATTTGAATACATCCGTCATCAGGGTACATTGATGTAGAGGCTTCTGAAAAGGTGATCCTACAAGAAGGTGTTCTGGGGATTGCCACTGGAGAGATGAGATGAGACATGTAGAGAGTATTATCTTGTCTCCCAAATGACCGGATGTTTGAGAAAACTGGGAAGCCAGGGTCTATTGAGCTGCACGCATATGTAGACAAGCGTATGGAACCACTTGTACAGTAGATGCCATATGGCCCAGGAGTTGCAGCATTTCTCGAGCAGTATGAAAGGTTTTGAGGCATGGTTGGGATGTAAGCTGGATGAGTCGAGTACAGTGGGCTTGGGGCAGAAAAGCCCTTGACTGTTAAGTGTCTAGGAGGGCTCCTATAAACTCCAGAGTTTGAGAGGGAACGAGCTGGGACTTTGGAAGATTTATTACAAATTCCAAGTGTGGCAGCACTTGCATGGTGCCGTGTGATAGAAAGATTGGCTTCTAGAGATGTGCTTGCTCGAATGAGCCAGTCATCTAAGTAGGGGAAGACAAATCCTGAAGAATGCAGCTACAATTGCCATGCACTTTGTAAAGACTCTTGGGGCAGAGGCAAAGCCAAAAGCTAGGACTCTGTACTGATAATGTATCCCCTGTGTTCTGTGTGGATAAGAATGTGAATATATGGGTTCTTTAGATCTGGAGATTGGGGAGAAGAGTACCTAGGAAGATCATCTTGAATTTCTCCCAGAGTAGATACTTGTTAAGTTTTCTGAGGTCCAAGATGAGCCTGTATCCCCCTTTCTTCTTTGGAATGAGGAAGTAAGAAGAATAGAAGCCCAGACCTTGCTGAGAGAGTGGCACTTCCTCTATTGCACAATGTGAAAGGGAGGTGACCTCCTGCAATAACAGAGTGGTGAGAGGAGGTTGAGAACATCACTTAGCCTTCCTTATCCTGACCCATAGCAGCTCCCACAGAGTAACGTACCCTAGACTACAATCAGTACATTTCAAACTACCCCCCACGTCAACCTGTCCTAACAAGACAAACATGTCGACCATTATGCTAATTTGTACATAGTGTATATAGTTCACCCGTTCACCATGTTAATTTTCCCTGTTCTTTGTAAATGTCAATGTTAGACTGTTTCTACATTGCACAATTCTGGTTATTTGTAAACCGCGCTGATGATAAATAGTGTGGTATAGAAGAACTACAAAAAAATAAATAAATAACTGAACTCTCTTGGAGGAGACTGGGGGGGGGGTAGACTTCGTAAGTGAAGTTTTTACCCTTCCCTTACTATGGAGAGAGTCCGGTGTTCTGATGTTACAAGATGCCACCTGTGGGCAAAGTGACAGTCTGCCAGGAATGCGGATGGGATCTGGAATCTCCAGAGGCAAGACGGCTATGTTCTCCAGAAAGGAGTCAAAGACCCTGAGGAGGTTGGGTCTACTGGGTTGGCTGAAACCTGGGAGTCTGAGTCTTTCTTTACTGTTTTGGTTGTTGCTGCTCCTTTTTGGGAGCATGGATGGGACAGTGCACCACAGGGGTGTAAGAAGGATAGTACTTATTTTTCTTATTGAAAAAGGGTTTCTTTGATGTCTTTTTCTTAGCTGGGTTGGCAGTAGATCTAGAGAGTCTATTAAAAGTAGTGTTCTCAGATTCTAACTGAGAAGCCTTACCTGCCTGTCTGCCAAAAAGGTTTTCACCTGTGCAAGGTATATTACCCAGCTTATCTTGAACCACCTCTTCAAGATCAGAGGCTTGGAGCCAAGCAATCCTGTGTGCACCAAATGCATATAGCTGAAGTTCTGTTGATGCATTCAAAGCAGTCGAAAGCTGCCCTATTAACAAATTTGGAAACATTTTGGGCATGCTTCACAGGGGTGAGATAATCAGCTCTCTTGTTATCAGGGAGAAGAGGAACCTATGTACAGTATGTAGGAACTGATTCTGGCCGATAACATGGAGACCTGAAAACATCGATGACCAAAAGCATCGAGGGTTCTCGATTCTCTGCCCAGAGGATTCAAGGAATGCATTTTAGCACTTTTAATTCGATGCATTGCCGATTCCACCACCATGGAATGGTGTGGTAATTGCATCTTCTGAAAGCCAGGGCACTCCAGTACCCGGTACATTGTAGCAAGCCTCCGAGTATGTGGAGAGATGGTTAAGGGTATCTCCCACATTCGAAGCATAAGGTCGCGAAGTATTCAATGAATAGGGAGAGTAGTAGCTTCCTTTGGATCTGCAGGGTATTGAAGAATTTTGAGCTCTTCAGCCCTAGGTTCCTTCTCCAAAGTCACCGTTATTGAGAGGCTCCGAGCAACATCACGGATAAAATCTTGGAAAGACATGTCCTCCGGAGGGGACATGCGACATTGTGGGGACAGAGATGGATCATCCGGAAGAATTCTCATTTCCTGTGTACCGGCCGATTCATCTGATGAATCGGAGTCAGAAGACTTGAAGTATCGACGGGCAGGGTGCTCACGCTCTGCCCATACTCGATACCTCTCAAAGCCAGTATCTGAAAGTTTCAGTGCTGGAACCTCAATGCCGGAGATGGACTCAAGAGCCGGCATGGGTGGTAGCATGCTAAGCGGCAAAAATGTCGATGCAGGCACCTTCGGTACCGTCGTCGATACCGATGGCTAAGGAATTGATTATAGAGGCTTTACCGGTATGGAAGCCACTACCAAGGCCACTAAGCTCCACTCAATAGCCAGGATACACTGATCCATGGAGCTTGCCGATGCCTGGGTATTGGTACCAGAGTTGCAGGCCACGATCCCTGAGCATGGCACCAAGAGCTCTCCGGAGGTAGAGGCCTTGGGAGCATCCTGGGACCCCACTAATGCTTTGGAGGCAAGGTCCTCCTACCGGGGTTGCTTGGCCGGTGTGTCTCCCTCCAGGGCAATGCCTAGGGCATCTTGATGCTTAGAAGGAGATCTACCCTTGGAGGGCTGGCTAGTCTTCGAAGACCTGGATTTCGATACCTGAGAACACTGGAAGGAAGATGAAGCTCTCGATGACGTCAATGCTACTGACATTGCATCGGTGGCAAAGAGGGTGCCCAGTTTTGCAGCTCTGTTCTGCAGGCCCCTCTTTGTCATCTTCCTATGGAGAGGACATTCAGACAGTTGATGATCTGGTCCCAGACATTTTAGACACCAATCATGGGTGTCCATGGGTGAAATTTACTGCCACATTTGGAACACTTCTTAAAACCACTAGCTGGTTTGTCCATTTTGGAAAAAGAGGCCTAAGCCTAAGATGGCGTCAATGCCATTTGAGATTCTCCCCGGAAAAAAGTTTGTTTCATTTTTTAAGAAAGAGAGAAAGAAAGTGACCACTGACAGAGTCTGTACCAGCGTCGACGGGAAGGCAGACACGACCACAAAAAAATAAGAAAAAAATCAAATTTTCTGCGGTAACAGGAATTGCTTCTTGTCAGCTCCACGGAAAACAAAGAACTGAGGAGGGAGAGCTGGAAAGGCGGGAAGGCAGCTACGCAGGTGCAGTGGGATGCTCACAAAAGCTTTCCTATTGGACGCTGGGGAGCGTTCCCACGCGGGCTCCGTCGGTACCGATGTCACCCATATGTGAAGACTACATTCCTGCTTGTTCCTGGAGATTAAAATTCAACCTTCCAGAGACCTTTTGCACCGATAGACCAGTGAACTGGCCAGACTGGAAGCCATGCTTTACATGACTCAGGACTGCCACAAAGCAGAATGCTGATCACAAGAATTCCAGGTTTGCTCCTTGAATTCTGCAATGGGCAATGAGGGTAAGAACATTTACAACTCATGCAAGACATATTTATGTGTGGAGAAGTTGCCTAATGGTTAGGTAAGTAGACCAGTACCAGAAATACCTGGGTTTGAATCCCACTGTTACTCCCTGTAATCTTGGACTATTTAACAAGCTTTTATATACTGCCCCTTCCTGAGAACAAGGGCGGTTTACATGAAACATCACAGCAACTTTTACATTAAACTTTGAAACTATGTACATTTAACTTATTACAACTATATACAATAAACTTTTTATATCTATATTCAATAGCCTGTGTGTGATATGGTTGTATACATTGGTATCATGAGGTGTGTTGTGTAATTATGTTACAAATTTTGCATTACCACTTGGTTATTTTTATAATGTTTTAGATGTCTTGGGATTTATATATACTATTTGGATCACCAAAATAATCAATGAAAAGAAATGTTTTTAAGTCCTTACGGAATTGCAGGAGGGCCTTTGTTGCTCTTAAGTCATTGGGAAGTGAGTTCCACAATATTGGAGCAATGTAAGAGAAGGCTCGGGAACTAGTACATTGGTTTGTGTTGCAGATATGGGAGGGGATTTTGTAGGTGTTTTGGGAACAGTTTCTTTGTTCCCTTGAAGAGATAGGTGTTGTGAGGAGGGCTGATAGTGGGGTTGTGGCAATGTTATTATGGTGCTTAAATGTGATCATTAGGTATTTATATTTTATTCTAGAGGTGACTGGTAACCAATGGAGGTCGTAGAGTATGGGGGTGATGTGTTCATTCTTATATACTGTGCTATTCTGCATCAGTGCGGTTTACATTGAACAAACTGAAATTACATTGAACAGGGCATTATAACTTGGAGATAACTATTTTACAGGGAACATGGGCTATGGAGGGTTAAGTGGCTTGCCCAAGACCACAAGGAGCACCTGTGGGACTAGAAACCCCAGTCCTTCCGGCCAGGGCCGGCCCGTCCATTGAGCAAGAATGTTTTTTGCACAGGGCCCCGCGTTTCAGGGGGCCCCGCGCAAAAAACATTCTTCAGCATCGCAAGTTAAAAAAAAAACAAAAAAAACCCGGTTGCTTCTGCCGCGGCAGCATCAAGAGCTCTGCCGCGGCAGCATCAAGAGCTCTGCCGCGGGGCCCCCCCCTGCCCGGCAAAGCCTCCCTGCATCTCTGCTTTCTTCAAGTCACAAAACGCGGGCTTCTTTCAGAGCCGCGAGAGTTTCCTTTCTCGCGGCTCTGTTAATCCCGCCGAGGGTGATGGGAAATCCCATCAGCCCCGGCGGGATTAACAGAGCCGCGAGAAAAGAAACTCTCGCGGCTCTGAAAGAAGCCCGAGTTTTGTGACTTGAAGAAAGCAGAGATGCAGGGAGGCTCTGCCGGGCAGGGGGGGGCCCCGCGGCAGAGCTCTTGATGCTGCCGCGGCAGAGCTCTTGATGCTGCCGCGGCAGAAGCAGCCGGTTTGGGGTTTTTTTGTTGTTTTAATTTGGGATGATAGGGGAGAAGGGGGTTTAGGACTGGTAATGGGCTATGGGAGGGGGGGAGGCCAAACTGGAAGTGGGCTGATGAGGGAGGGGGTGGTTAGGACTGGTAATGGGCCATGGGGGGGGGAAGGACTGGTAATGGGCCATGGGGGGGGGTGGTTAGTACTGGTAATGGGCCATGGGGGGGGGTCAGGACTGGTAATGGGCCATGGGGGGGCTAAGTGGGCTGATGGGGGGGTTAGGACTGGTAATGGGCCATGGGGGGGGTGGTTAGGACTGGTAATGGGCCATGGGGGGGGGGACAGGACTGGTAATGGGCCATGGGGGGGCTAAGTGGGCTGATGGGGGGGGGTTAGGACTGGTAATGGGCTGATGGGGGGCTAAGACTGGAAGTGGGCTGATAGGGGGGGGTTAGGACTGGTAATGGGCAATGGGGGGGTCAGGACTGGTAATGGGCCATGGGGGGGGGAGGCTAAGACTGGAAGTGGGCTGATGGGGGGGGTTAGGAAGGGTAATGGGCTATGGGGGGGCTAATTGGTCTGATGGGGGAGTTAGGACTGGTAATGGGCGGGGGGGAGGCTAAGACTGGAAGTGGGCTGATGGGGGGGGGGTTAGTACTGGTAATGGGCCATGGGGGGAGTCAAAGACTACAAGTGGGCTGATGGGGGCTGGGTTAGGACTGGTAATGGGCTATGGGGGGGGCTAAATGGGAGGAAGGGGGGGGTAGGACTGGTAATGGGCTATGGGGGGGCTAAGACTGGAAGTGGGCTGATGGGGGGGTTAGGACTGGTAATGGGCTATGGGGTGGCTAAGGCTGGAAGTCGGCTGGTGGTGGTGGTGGGGGTTAGGACTGGTAATGGGCTATGGGGGGGGGCTAAGACTGGAAAGGGGCTGATGGGGGGTTAGGACTGGTAATGGGCTATGGGGGGGGCTAAGACTGGAAATAGGCTGATGGGGGGGGCTAGGACTGGAAATAGGGTGATGGGGGGTTAGGACGTAATGGGCTGATGGGGGGGTTAGGACTAGTAATGGGCTATGAGGAGGCTAGGACTGGAAATTGGCTGAGTGGAAGGAGGGCTTGAACTGCAAATAGCTGATGGAGACGGGGGCTTGGAATGGAAATGGGTTGTGAGGGGGAGGGAGCTAGGACTGGAAATGGGTGAGTGGGGGGGGGGCTAGGACAGGAAATGGGCTGATGGAGGGGCTAGAATAGGACTGGAAATTGGCTGTTGGGGGGGTGCTAAGATTGGAAATGGGCTGTGGTGGGGGTTTGGATTGAAATGGACTCATGAAGGGGCTAGAACTGGAAGTAGGCTCATGGGCTTGGATTGGAAATGGGCTGAGAGGAGGGGAGCTAGGATTTGACATGGGCTGAGGGTGGGGCTAGGAAAGGACTAGAAATGGGCTCATGGGGGACTGGGATTGGAAATGAGCTGATGGAGGGACTCGGATGGGACTGCAAATAGATGGGGGAGCTAGGACTGGAAATGAGCTTATGGGGGGCTAGGACTGGAAATGGGCTGATGCGGGGACTAGAAGGGAGCGGATGCTGGGTGGGACTGGAACTAGAATGGAGCTGATGTTGGGGGAGGATTAGAATGGGATGGAGCTGGGAGAGTGAAATGGAGAGTGAAAAAATATTTTGTGTGGGAGGGAAGACAAATCTAAAATTGTCCGGATATTGGGAGAGTAAGTGGGGATTGAGGATGGAGGGGTAAAATTTGAGTGGATGAAATAGGAATGAGGAAAGAGCAAAAGGAGAAAGATTAGTATGTTAAAGCAGATGTAGAGAGAGAATGGAAAAAAAACTAGAAGAAAAGACAAATGGACAGCAGACTATGAAGAGTTAGCGGAAGACACGAAGAAACCAGAAGAAAGTGGCTGGAGTAATTGCAGCTGAAAAAAAATGCACAAAAGGTAGAAAAATATCTCTTTATTTTGAATTTATTAATTGGAATATGTCAGCTCTGGGAAATGTGCATCATTAACGTCTGCGCTTTGTTTAGTACAAGAGCAAATTAATGTATAGTTTTATTTCTACAGTGTTGTGCATTCCAAGTTTGGCTTTTGGGATTCCCAGTTTAATTATTGTCTTCCTGTTTCTAAATTGTGATTCCTTGTTTGGTGATGGTATATGTTCTGCATGTGTAACTGAGCTGAGGTATTCTGTTTATGTAATTCCTATTTGACATTGCCACTTGTTCTCTTTCCCCAGTAGGTCATGTATTGTTGTTCTCTGAAATGTATTGGTTTAATATTTGCAGCGTTTCCTTTTGATAGTTAGGGTATGGTGCTTTATGAGTCCTGGTAGTGCTGTTAGGATACGGCGGGTTTGCTATGGGTTCTAAATGGGCAGTGTTTGTAGTAGTTCCTAATGTGTCTGGCGGTTGGCACTGGATTATAGTAATGTAGAAGTCTTTTAGTCTTTCTTTATTCATACACTCATTAAGAGGCATGTTTACTAAAAGTTTGTGTATGGTAACATTATGCAAATATTTATGCAAATGAGGCCCCTTATGCAAATGAGGCCCTGCACCGAGTCTCCGCACATGGCCCCGCACCCCCCTTGGGCCGCCCCTGCTTCCAGCCCAAGGTTGCTGTCCTCTAGTGGGATTTGAACCCTCTACCTTCCGGCCTGAAGTACCTTGCCCCAACCACTAGGCCACTCCTCCACTTCATCTTGTTTTGTTTTTGTTGCTATGCATGCAGCAAGGTTTTGTGCTAGTTGGAAATGGTGGGTAGTTTTTTTGGGAAGTCTTTGTAAGATTTATTTTATTTATTTATTTATTTATTTATTAACATTTCTTATATACTGCACTATTTGACATCAGCGCGGTTTACATGGAACAGAAACATCCAACAAAATTACATATGTCTGGTCTTACAATTAACAGGAAGTAGAACCTGGATAAGAGGGGAAACTATTTACATGAAGAGTGTCGCAAGAAAAGGAGACTGTTTGGTGGTTTACAGTGATAGGGACACCTGTTGAGAGGGCTTTCCTGCCTGATTGCCACTGTTGCTGATGTTCTCGCTATTTAAGTGGGGATGAGGTTCGGTGTTGTCCGTGAAGTATTTGATGAAGAGGAAATGTTTAAGGACCTTCCTGAACTGGCTCAGATTGGGGATTGCCCTGATGTGTGTCGGTAAGGTGTTCCACAGTCTTGGGGCACAGAGTCTGAAGGCCCTGCTAGCTGTTGTCGAGGTGCATCTTGTCATTTCTTTCGGGATTGTTAGCATGTTTGACTCTGCGGTTCTTCTTGGTCTGTTAGGTGCGATTGGTTGGATGAGTTCAGATAGAGAGGAGGAGGAGAGCCCCTTGCCAGCTTTGAAGGTCATCAGCAGTGTCTTAAAAATAATCCTGGCTTGTATGGGGAGCCAGTGTAACTGTTTCAGGAGGGGTGTTACATGGTCTCTCCTGGATGCCCCGAAAAGCACCCTCGCTGCACTGTTCATAGCAAGTTGCAGGGGGTTCAAGGTGGATTGGGGGAGCCCTTGTAGTATGGAGTTTGTGTAATCGAAATGGGGAATGATCAGGGCTTGGTAAATGGTACGGAAATCATCTGGCTCGAGTAACGGGCGTAGGTGTCTGAGGGATCTGATCTTGAAATAGATTGCTCTTACGGTGTTGGCTATGTGCTTCTTCATGTCCAGGTTTTGATCCAGAGTCACTCCAAGGTATCGTATAGTGGGTTTTACTTGTAGTTCGGCATCATTTACTTTCACACAGTTGGGTGGTATGAAGTTCAGATTCCTCGAGATGAAAAGAACCTCCGTCTTCCTGTGCTGAATTCGCAGATTCTGTGAGAGTAGCCACTCCGATATGGCTTTGAAGCAGTTGGTCAGAGGGGCGAGGTCCAGTTTCTCCAAGGATACTGGCATATATAACAGTACATCATCAACATATATCATACAACTGACATTGAAAGATCTAATGATGTTGCAGATGGGTTGGATGTATATGTTAAACATCAAGGCTGATAGAGAGGATCCTTGCGGCACTCCTTTACCTTGTTGGAAAGGTTCTGATATAGCCCCTTCTGCTCATACATGCTGCCATCTACCGGACAAGTAAGATTTGCACCATTCGAGCGCTGTTCCGCTGATACCTTTCTCTCTTAGCCGGACAAGAAGAGTCTCATGGCATACTGAGTCGAAGGCTGATGCTATATCTAGAAAAATGAGTGCGAACCCCTGTCGGATGTTGTCAATGCCGGCAATTATATTGTTGAAAAGGGTGGTGAGTAGAGTTTCCACTCCATGTGACTCTCTGAATCCATGTTGGCATGGATCTAGTGGGGCAGCAGAGTCAATATGATCCTGTAATTGCCTATGCACTACTTTTTCAATAATCTTTGCGAGCATAGGTATACTAGATATAGGCCTGTAAGACTCTACCTTCTGGGGGTTTGACTTGGTGTTTTTTAATAGAGGCCTGACAGAGGTCTGCTTGAGAGTAGGTGGGAAAGACCCAGTGTTGAAGGATCAGTTTATGATATTAGCTATAATTGGAGAGAGGTCACTTCGCAGATCTTTTATCCAGAATGCCGGACAAGGATCTGTGTGTGCAGTGGTAGTGTTAAGGGATAAGATGGTGTCTTCGATAAGTTTTTTTGATGGAGTAGAGAAGGATGTTAGCGATGCTGGGCACTCTTGATCATCAGGGGGGACCGGTATTACTATTTTGTCGGTCTTGCACATTTTGGATTGCATGTAGATTGCAAAATCCTGAGGGTGGATATTGCACTGGTGCTCAGGGGTTGGTTCTTTACCAAGAGTTTTAACTAGGTTAAACAGGTCATGCGGTTTATTTAATGACCGTTTCAGGGTGTCTGTGTGGTGTTGTCTCATCTTATCCGTGATGGCTTTGCGGTGGGCAGCTAGTTGTTGGGTGTATGCTGTCTGATCACTGCTGGTGTGTGACTTCCTCCAGCACTTCTCAAGCCTCCATAGGAGGATTAGCGATGCTCTCAGGTTGGCTGTGAACCATGGGGCTGACGCTCTTTTCTTCGGGGTCTTATTTGTTGGAGTACGGATCGCGATCAAACTGAGTTTGCTGTTCCAGATGGTGATCAGCTCATCTAGGTTTAGGGAAGTCTCATCGATGAGTGGACAGGTTGCGGCTAGGATGCGTTCTCTATTGAAAGGATGGAAACTTTTGGCGGCTGGGCTAGAGGTTTTGTTTGGATTGACTTTGATCTTTGGTTGATTGTCATGAATAAGCATCTGAAAGGTGATGAGCTTATGATCAGACCATGGGACCGCTGTTATTTTATTTATTTTATTTTATTTATTTGAGTGCTTTTCTATACCGCCCCTTCCAGAGATCAGGGGCGGTTTACAAGGAACTTAAACAACAATATAGCAGAACAGTGCAATATTGAATTACATTAAATATTAGGTGAACATAAACTAGGTTACATAATAACTAGGTTAAATGGAAAACAATGTGAGGGCATACTGACAGCATGTTGGTTTGTGGTTGGTCGCAAACTGCCTGAGGGGCGAATATAAGGTCTAGTATGTTAACCTTCACGTGAGTAGGTTCCTGCACTACTTGCGAGTACTTATGTTGTTTCCTGTTTTGGTCATTTGGCTCTTTTTTCCATTTTCTGACAGATTCTCTCTTAGCTATAAAAGCCCTGATGTTATAAAGGCATGGTATATAAAGTGACGCGATAAAGATAAAGAAGCCTCTTTGACCTTACCTTTAAGCCATGCTGGCTGTCATCTGACCTTCCTTCCACCTTTTTTAAAGCACTGAATACATCTGGTCTGGGCTTCCAAGACAGTATTTTTAAATAACGCCCAGGTCTGATGTAAACTCTTAATTTTTGCAGTTGCTTCCTTTAGTTTTTTCTTAACCATTTTCCTTATTTTATCATGGTCTCATTTTTGAAAGTTAAAAGCTAGTGCAATGAATTTCCTTGCTATCTTACCCCATTTATTAAATCAAATATGATCTTATAATTGCTATTGCCAAGCGGCCACAAAACAGTTACCTCTCACACTACATTCTGCATTTCACTAAGAACTACGTTTAAAATATCTTCCCTTTGTGTCAGTTTCTGAACCAGCTGCTCCATGAAGCATTTATTTCATCTAGAAACTTAGGGGTATGTTTACTAAACTGCGGTAAACGTGAATAACGCGCGTTGTACGATGTTAACGATCGTTAGCATGCTATAGCACGCGCTATAGCACATTAACGATCATAAACGCGCTATAGCGCGCGCTATCACGCGCTAACGAGCGTAATGCTCCGCGGCGCGGTAAAACACCGCAGAAGGTGGAGAGAGGGCGGAGAGAAGAGGTCAATGGGCGGAGAGTGGGCGGGGAGAGGCTCCCTTCACACCAATGCGCTGAATTTCAGAGCTGAATTCCAACGCGAATGAAAACCTACCGGTAAAAGCATTTTAAAGGGGAGAGAAACCATTTACGTGTCAGCAATGTACAGCCTAGGCAGGGAAACCAAAAAAGGTGATAAGTGTGATACATGTGCACAGAACAAAAGGGCACAGAAACACCAAAAATGACCCCAACAAACTGGAAAAAAACAACAACCAAGCTGGCCAATAGTGGTAGCAATGAAAAACATCAACCCCCCCCCCCCCGAGTAAGCTCCATAGAACAGATATAATTCGTGGAAGGGTCCATACTCCGTCCCCATACAAGGTGCATGGGCCCACAGTGAAATAGCGCTGCTCAGGGATTTCCCCACCATCGGACAGGGTTCCTATGGCGTGCACATGTCCCACAACATCAGGGCGGGCATGTCGGAACGGGCAACTGGGCAGATGCTGGAAAAGGGGATACAGAGGGCTGAGAGCTGCAGGCGGCACATGCTGTGGTGCAGCTGGGCCACAGTGGGGACTAGGGTGATGCCTAGCTGACCCATAGGAATGCTGAAACAGTAGAGCAGCCAGACAGCAACTGCTGAGGGCCTATACAAAAGTATACACCCTGTAAATAGTTTTAACAACTTACTGTTCTGTTTTATGTAAAAAGTTAAAAAGTTATATGTAAAAAGTTAAAAAGTTCTTGTTCTATGTAATGTTATACGAATGTATACAATTGTTCCATGTAAACCGCCCCTGATCTCTGGAAGGGGCGGTATAGAAGAAATAGATAAATAAAATAAATAAATAAATAAATAAAGAGTGTGCTTCCTACAGTGTCACAGGGAATAGTACCCAGCAGATACCCCCAATGGCACGGAACATTGGCAAGTGGTGCTGGGGGAAAGCGTGGACAGCTATGCAGGCACCCCTACCCCAGAACCTGCACCATAGGCAGCCACCTACCTGCACACTGGATGGCCTGGGACTGCGCACCACCAGCTCCACCAGCAGAAGGGCATGTCAGCATGGTGGCTGAGGGATACTGGTGGTGGAGGGGGACAGTGGCAGCTGCCCACAGCAGACCGTGGCCTAGCCCTGTGTAGGTGGGTGCCGTGCACTGCAGCAGACAGGCCCTGTCTGACCAACAATCATGGTAGCACCAGGGAATGCACCATCTCTGTGAGAACATGGTGGTGCAGTGCACAAAACCAGTGTATTCAGAAGCAGAAGGTCACAGGTTCAAGTCCCAGCTGTGGTTTCCGCCAACCCAGTCCTCATATTTTACCTACTACTATAACGTGCTAATACAGACAGAACCGTTCTTGCAGATGACGTAAACATGCCCAAAACACCCACATTTTACCCTACAGAGCACAGACACCATAAACATGCACATTACCTAGAGCAGAGCCTCCCAAATGCAGTCCTGGAGGGCCAAACACCATTCCGGTTCCATGCTGCCTCAGATGAAGATGCCTGTGCTGCATTTCTATGCGCCACCCCCATGGTATGCAGATGTATCTCATGCATATTCATGAGGGACAGCATGAAAACCCGAACAGTGTTTGGCACCGCAGGAATGGAGTTGGGAACCTCTGCCGTAAAGCAGCATCCAACAGGGGCAGACACACCCACACCCACAGGCCCCATTATCCACAGCCTCCTGGAGAGGCAGGACTTTGGGCTCTGCGTGCATCTCCCAATACTAGCACATGCATACCATAGTAATGCCACCCTAAACCTGGGAATATGGTACACATCTATCAAAAGGTTGCTATGATTACTGGCAGATAGCAATTCCTAGGTTAAGTACAATTTCCTGAGTGAGCTGCATCATAGCAACCTTTCTGATGTCTGTGGAGTGTGCTACAGGTCCTGTGTCTGACAGTGTTTACCAACCTGGGGAGTGACCCCTACAGTATTGCGTACCATAGCCATGCCTGCACTGTGCCCAGGACTGGTGTGGTGGCCTGGGCTGCCCAACACCTCTATAGTTGCACAATGCTGGCATAGGTGTGGGGAGTGTGTGTCTGTCTATCCAGTGTGTGGTGGCTTCCAACACCCTCCACAGCCCACACCGCTAGCACTGTTCCCAGTATTGGCCTGCCAATGTGCATAATGAGGAGCAAGTTACCGTGGGAATAGCCTGGATAGGGTGGCCTGGCCTTGCCGCATCTGTGCAGGGCATAGGGCAATAGCTCGGACATTGTAGTGCCCGGTACCACCTGCACAGACAGAGTGGCCACAGCATGTCCTGCTGGGAGGTCACTCTCACCCTGACTGAGCAGTGACCACGGCATGGCTAGGTTCCCCCATAGTGCTATATAGCATTTCTCTCATGTGATATTTATGGGTTTCCTTTTGGGCCCAATCATTGACTTATCTGCTTGGTGTGTATGCTGACATCCCCGTTCCGGGTACATGCATCTCCTCCAGGACCATGCACTATGGACTAGCTGGTGGACTGTCTGCAGCTAGTATGCTGTCTTGCTGGAACACCTTGCAGGGTGCAGCGGCTGGAGGCTTGCTGCTGGAGAATGTCAGATGATGGTGGGGGGCAGCTGAGCATTTCCAGGCCTACTGTCTGTCCGCTATTGCGTTATGGATGTGTGCCGCTCTGTCTGTTCCCCAGCAGGACTGCTGTTGCTGGTCCCCCCTACCGCTGCCATTGCAGGGAGGTAGACTGTGGATCTATTGGGGGGTGATCCTGTTTCCCCCTGAGCCCCAAAGGGTGGGTTGTGTGGTGGTACATAATCTGCCTATGGGTCCATACACCACCCCCCCTTCACCTACAGCAGGTAATGATGGCACCAACACAGGATATGCACTGGTCTGGGTGCAACAGCGCCCATAGGGACTAGACATGATCGGGACATACAGCAGAACACAGCTGTATCCTAGGTGTGTCTAACAAACCTACCTATCACACACTGATGGGGACCTGCAGCATGGCGTATTTCAGCCATGAAAGGTGCTGTGGACCTGGTGCTGGGCGCCCCACCTCAACCTCAGGGTGGGCACTGTACCCGCACAATGTGACTGTCTGTGTCTACTCTGTGGCAGTGCCACACACTGTCTGTTCCCCCTACAAGGCCGAGGTGCTGTGGGGGTGCATACCCAATCTTGTGCCCATCTCTCGACTGCTGATTTGCATGTGCAGTGCATCATGGGTACGGGTGGGTTACCCCTATCCTGGTAACCACAGCAGAATGTGGGTGTGGTGCCGTGCAGTCCTCCTGTAGCCAGCCAGTTGTTTGTTAGCAGCTCTAGCCCACTGGTTACTTCACTGCCTGTGGAGCCAGAGGACATGGGTTCAGAACCCACAGTGGGGTTCATCAATAGGGCTGTCGTAGGCATTGTCTATTTTTATTGTATATTAGTTCTGCCAGCAGGACCACCCTCCGGCTGCAGAATGTGGATTAAAATATTATAGTAGGCCTTCAAAGGGTTACATATGATGCCTCAGCCAGCCTTATTCATTAGGCACACTGGGGAATCAAACCCATGACCCTTGTACCATCGGTCTGTGTAGTAACCATTGTGCTACAGCTCTGTTTCTGTATTTGGGTGTCTGCGTGCAGTAGCACGCGCACTGTAGCAATCGTTGCTGCGTGGCGCGCAATACCGCGCGCAACTGCGCGTTATCGGTTAGGATGTACCGCCCATGTCCTTTTTTGGCTTTCCTTCCACTAACGCGGCTCCTAACGCGAATTGCACTAACGCAGTTTAGTAAACATACCCCTTAATCTCCCTAGCATGTTCTGATGTGACATTGACCCAGTTAATACCAAGGTAATTGAAATCTTCCATTATTACTGTGTTGTAAACTTTGCTAGCTTTCCTATTTTCTGTTAGCATTTCATCATCTGTCTGTTCATTCTGTCCAGAAGGACGATAGTTCACCCCCACTGCCATTCCCTTCCTCTTTTTACATGGAATTTCTATGTGTTCAGTTTTGGAGACTATACTTTACAAAGGATATAAAAGGGGTATGTTTACTAAATGACGGTAGCAGCTTCCATGCGATATCGGAGTCCCGGCTCAGATATCGCACAGAAGCCGCTACCACCATTTAGTAAACATACCCCTTAAAATGGCTCAGAAGAAGGTGACCAAGATAATATGGAGCCTGTACCAGAAGAAATATGAGATAAGACTTGAAGACCTAAATATGTATACTCTAGAGAACAGGAGAGACAAGGGAATATGATACAGACATTTAAGTATTTGAAGGGTGTTAACAAACCTTTTTCAAAGACGGGGAAACTATAGAACTAGAGGACATGAAATTAAGCTGCAAGGAGGCAAATTTAAAAGAAACATCAGGCAATACTTTTTCACAGAAAGTTTGGTGGATGTCTGGAATGCCCTCCCAAAGGAAGCGGTGGAAGCAAAAACAATGACGGAATTGAAAAAGGCAAGGGACAGACAGAGGATCACTACATAGCAAACGGATGGAATCAGAGCAAATGTAAACTTGTAAACGGGGGTGCTTGTTGTGAAAGTTCCACAATCTTGGCAAGGACATGAATTTACTTGACTTGCAAAGGATTGTGGGGGTTGTAGTTTATTCACATAAAACTAGCGGTATATCAAATTTAATAATAAACAAACAAACAAACAAACAAACTACCTGTTTAACAAGAATAAAGAATTGTAGTTGCTCGAGTGTAAAGCAGAAAACAGATTTTATTTATGGGGTGTTATTCCCTCGCACAGATATGCTTGGTAACATCAACAGGATAATTTCTCCAGGAGTTTTATTCAGGAAACAAAACAAATAAGACAACTGAATTACTTATGCAACAACTTAGTAAAGACCTTGATGGAACAGAAAAGGTCTTTCTTCTAGCCCCTGCTAATAAACTTTCTTAGCAGTGCTGGAATGAAAAATAAACCCAAAAGGAAAATTCTCTTTATCAAAAAAAAACCAGCTTTCTTCCTTTCACACAGAGAAGAAGCTTTTTTTCAAAGTCCCACGTGCACTTGTGCCTTGCTCTAATCACAAGTGCTTAACCAGCTGAAAATCACTGCTGGTCCACTTTCCACGTGGCTCCAACTTTCCCCAAAGCTTTATCTCAAAGAAACCTTTCTGGGAAGCTAAAAATCAGTACAGTTCCTTTTGGTGTTTGATCCTTAACTGAGGATTACTTTAGAACAGCAGCTTAGAAAGAGAACAATCCATACATTCAACTTCCTCATCTGATATTTCCTCTTGCTCTTGAAATATCATAGGGTCACTTCCATACACTGGCTCAGAGGATTTCTCTAACTGATCTCTACCAGGATAGAAACTGTTTCCCTGCTGTCTTCCTTGTGCAAAGCTAGGGAACAGATCCGAGTTCATACCTGAGATCACGTTGTCATTAGGCTTCCTCTCTGGGTATTTTGGCCAGTAGGTAGCAAAACTTCTGTGCCCAGCTCTCCAGTCAGAATCTCTGGACTTCAGGTCCCTTTTCCCATACCTCCTTAAATAGGAATTAGAGCTCCTTCTTTCTGTAGATGCAGCCATCTCCTTTACAGGTGCTGTCTGGGGGTTCCTGGCTGTATACCTCCAAGCCTCTAGCTTCTTCCAGTCCAATGAAGAATGCTTGCCCCAGGAATCTCTCCCAGCATACGTACTGCCTTGGGCTCCTTTCTTAGACCTTCTGGACGTCTTGTTGTTCTGCCTTCTGTTCATGATCAGTCTCTCCTTCTCCAGCTCTTGCTGTCTCCATTCCTCTTTCTCCCCTTGCTGTCCTTGCCACCATTGCTGTCTGTCCGATGAATTCCTTCTAGCTTTAAAGTGCCTAGATGGCCGCTCCACCCTAGCACACTGCAGGTGTTCTGAATTAAGCCCTGCCCTAGGAGATGTGTGATTAGGGATTACATCATTGCTTCTCTGATTAGGCACACGTTTCCCTACTTCAGCTCTCCTAGAGGCTTCCTGTAAACCAGTGCATTCTGGGTCTGGTAGTCTTTTAAGGTAAACACTCTGTTTTAGTGCTTTTACCAGCCAGCACAGGTTGCTTATTCAGAGCCAATTCACCTCTTGTATTATTTCTTCCTGAACTATGATAAGCTTCCTTATCACAAACTTCATAAATAGAGAGGGGTAACCTGCCCAGAGTGGCAGGTACAACCTTAAGCAAAGACATAGAGGGGGACTGATTGTCACAGAGTGGCAGATGCATCTCTACAACTCTAGCCACCTTACTAGGCAGACTAGATGGACCATGCTGGTCTTTATCTACCATCATTCACTATGCTACTATATAAATGCACTTGCCTTACAGCAAACTGGGGGTAGCAGCTACATCACACTACCCCCCCCCCCCCCCAATCCTCATCCATGGTCTTAACCTGGGCACCTGGTGTCTAGTCAGAACAGGCGTGATGCCCACTATCTCCTGCTCTTATAGCACTGGGTTTATTTAAAGTTGTTCAATCATGGGCAGATAATGAAGAGTTGGAAGAGGACCTGACAAGAGTGGGGGATTGAACCCCCAAAGTTATGTTAGAGGGGGGTCAGAAGTGGCAGACCTTGTGTGCACATGGCCTGCCACCGAGCCGAGCTGCACCCCGTTCGACCCTGCCACTGGAATCGGTGATAGCGTGGCTCAGCATAGGGGGGCGCAGCTAAGGGCGGTGGCATGGCTTGGGGGGGAGAGCGGCACAGTCAGGGCTTCTGCCTAGGGCAGCAGAATCCCTTGGGCTGGCCCTGGGGACTGGGCATCTAAATGGCAGATGAAACTTGATGTGAACAAGTGCAAAGTGATGCATATAGAGAAAAATAATCCATATAGGCACATGATCCTGGGTCCTGTATTAGCAGTTATTATTCAAGGAAAAGATCTTGGGAGTCATTGTGAGCAAGAAATCCTTGGCTCAGTGTTCAGTCTGAGGTGGTGGTAAAAAAAACACATACAATGTTATGACCTACTCAGAAAAAATGGAGATTAAAACAGAATCTTATGGTGCCTCTGTATCACTCCATGGGGCAACTGTACCTTGAGTACTGTGAGCAGTATTGGTCATTCCTTCTTAAAAAAGACATAGAGGAACTAGAAAATGTACCTATAAGGACAGCAAAGCTGATAAAAGGGATGGAATGACTTCGCTATGAAGAAAGGCAAAACAGGTTAGGGCTCTTCTGCTTGGCAAAGAGATTGCCAAGAGGAAATATGGTAGAATCACCATAGGGAGGGAGGAGTAGCCTAGTGGTTGGGGCAAGGTACCTCAGGCCAGAAGGTCAGCAGTTCAAATCCCACCAAAGGACAGCAATCTTGGGCCAGAAGGACTGGAGTTTCTAGTCCCACAGATGCTCCTTGTGGTCTTGGGCAAGCCACTTAACCCTCCATAGCCCATGTTCCCTGTCTGATTGCTTTAATGAAATTACAACTTGGTTAAATGCTCATAATCTCCAAATAAACCATTCAAAAACTGAAGTGCTAATTGTTACCAAAAATCAATCATATACTCCCCCAACACACATAACACTTCAAAACCAAGAAATTAAAATAAAGAATGAAGTAAGATACTTAGGAGTTATTCTAGATAAACACCTTACAACAGAAACCCATATCAGAAATACCACAAAGAAAATTTACTTCAAGCTTAAAATCCTTAAACAACTAAGACCTCTTGTATACATACAAGATTTTATCAGCATAATTCAAGCTACCATAACCCCACATTTTGACTTCGCTAATCTAATTTTATTAGGTACAACAAAACAAAACATTAAAAGAATTCAACTTGCGCAAAATGCTGCAGCTAGGATAATAATGAAAGCACATTCACATCAACATATAACTCCAATACTTGCATCCCTTCACTGGCTCCCAATACAAAGCAGGATAGTATATAAAACCTTAATAACTTCATTTAAATCTCTAAATGATATGGCCCCAGTCACGCTAAGTAACTTAATCAGTAAAGAACATGCAAAATCTACTCAACGGAAAGGACAATTAAACAAACTAAAAACCCCCAAAGACTTCATAAAAGCAAACAAATTAACAAACAATAGAGCTTTCTCACACGCAGCTCCAACAATCTGGAACTCCCTCCCAGACGACCTAAGAACGATAACTGAGATCATTGAGTTTCGTAAAAAATTGAAAACTTACCTATTTACAATGCATTACAACAATACAGATCATCCTTCATTAGATTTAGATAATGGCTAACCAGTATTTATCTGAGGTGATCCAACGACCTAAACAGACAATGCTACCCAACTGAAACTGTTCTATCCACAATGCTAAAGCCCTACATAATCTGTATCTGTATATAATGTATATAGTTTTCACTGTTTTGTTCAGTTCAATCTTAACATTTGCTGTTTACTTATAATATTCTTGGTTATAAGATGTTACATGTAAAACAAACGCTGCTTTGTTAATTGTTATTTATTGTGAACCGCAACTGATCTCAGGAAGATGCGGTATATAAATGTTTGTTAAATAAATAAACATTAGTGTATGTTTATTTATTTAGCTGCATTTATATCCCACTTTTCACCAGGTCAAAGCAGTTGGAGGATACATTTCACATGAGAGGATATGAGACACATACACTAATACTTACAGGGAACATGGGCTATGGAGGGTTAAGTGGCTTGCCCAAGACCACAAGGAGCACCTGTGGGACTAGAAACCCCAGTCCTTCCAGCCCAAGGTTGCTGTCCTCTAGTGGGATTTGAACCCCCAACCTTCCGGCCTAAAGTGCCTTGCCCCAACCACTAGGCCACTCCTCCCTCACTCATATGTGTCTCATATCCCCACATGTTAAATGTATCCCCAATTGTGTTGTGACCACTTTGATTGAAGGATAAGGCGGTATACAAAAACTGTCTAAATTAAATAAATAAATAAAGAATTCCTATAAAATCATGAGTGGGGTGGAGCAGCTAAATAGGAAGAGGTTGTTTACCCTTCCAAACAGGACTAAGTAGGACAATCCAGGAAAGTAAGAGACTGCACATTTAAACTAAATTGAAGAAAGTCCTTTTTTCATTCAAAGTACAATTAAGTGATGGAATTTCTTGCTGGAAAAATGTGAACAACGCGCAGTTAGCTCAGTTGGGTTTAAAAAGGGTTTAATGAAGTTCCTGGTGGAACTATTAGTCATGTAGACACAGGAAAGTCACCGCTTATCTCTTGGTACAAGCAATAAGGAATAGATCTATTCCCTGGGACCCTGCTGGGTATTTGTGATCTGGACTGGTCACGTCAGAGACAGGATGCTAGGCTGGATGTACCTTTTCTTCTGACCCATTATAGCACATAATATGTTTTTTGGAGAGGACCTTTTCACAGACTCTGAGCTCCAGAGTCCTCAGAGCACATCTTTACCCTCTTCCGTACACGCCATGTGGCATGCAAGTCCTCCTTCTGATAGCATTACTTTGCATTTGCACAGTGCTCCACATTCCTGGGCTCTTTGTTTGTAAGAAACAGGTAAGTGGAAGTTCGAAGCTCGAGACATCTCTCTAGCGCAGCTTAGTGTTTGGCCTTCAGTTACTCACTACCTCATGTACCTTCCAAACCTTTGCAAGTACTGCCATCAGGCACTGAAATGTTGCAGACTAGGGATCTATTCTTAGCCTGCTGTTTCTGAATGCCAACTATATAAGGCTATGCTGGGAGCTCACTGCCTTTACGCAATACACCAGAGAGAGAGAGGGAATTCTTTCTTCACTATTTTCAGACACACGAGTTGAGCTTCGGTCCTGGAACCATTTCCTACATGTGCCAGCAAAAGCAATAAATACAGTTCAGAAGCAGATAAGGGGTTGAATCAATCAGCAGAAGTTTGAAATATATCTGTAGTAGCACCAATAGCCTAGGCTTCAAGCTACTGCTAATTAGACCATTTTTCTGTATGCATTACCACATGAGCAGTGTATGCATATGGTCATGTGCTACAAAAGTGACATCTATAAAGAGGTAGCATGCCCTTATATTCCTGTGTCTGATGTAACCTGCAGCTTCTCTAACTTTACTATTGTGATTTCAGTGTCCTGTTTTAGCAGCATACAGGACTGACGCAACTGAGAGCAGCATATAGTGCCGTCCCAGCCAGCTGTAGAGCAATAGTGCCCACTGGTGGCAAAGCATCTCCACGACAAACTTCACATTTACAGTACTGTGCAAGAAAAAGAACAAAGGCGCAGATAGTCAAAGGGAATAACTGAGAATGTGAATCCCTTTGTCCAGGACATTCAGCGGCACAACCTGGTTAGTGATGCTGAATATCTGTGGGTACCGCTGCTGCACGCCCCATTCTTAACTGGCTAGCATCGGGGAGTTCTGAAAGCAGAGCGGGAGCAGCACACAGTGATAACCGGGCAGTGCCAATATACAGCCAGTAGCAAGTTATCAAAAAACATCAAAGGACAGGCACAGTAAAGGCTGAAGCTATCCAGGCACTAGCTGAATATCACCAACACCCAGACACACTGGATACAGCCCTGGCACTGAATATCACCGCCGCCCAGACAACCTGGATACGACCCTGGCACTGGATATCACCGCCGCCCAGACAACCTGGATACGACCCTGGCACTGAATATCACCACCGCCCAGACAACCTGGATACAGCCCTGACACTGAATATCACCACCGCCCAGAAAACCTGGATACAGCCCTGGCACTGAATATCACCGCTGCCCAGACACACTGGATACAGCCCTGGCACTGAATATCACCGCCGCCCAAACAACCTGGATACGACCCTGGCACTGGATATCACCGCCACCCAGACAACCTGGATACGACCCTGGCACTGAATATCACCGCCGCCCAGACAATCTGGATACGGCCCTGGCACTGAATATCACCGCTGCCCAGACAACCTGGATACAGCCCTGGCAGTGAATATCACCGCCGCCCACACAACCTGGATACAGCCCTGGCACTGAATATCACCGCCGCCCAGACAACCTGGATACAGCCCTGGCACTGAATATCATCGCCGCCCAGACAACCTGGATACAGCCCTGGCACTGAATATCACCGCTACCCAGACAACCTGGATACAGCCCTGGCACTGAATATCACCGCCGCCCAGACAACCTGGATACAGCCCTGGCACTGAATATCACCGCCGCTCAGACAACCTGGATACAGCCCTGGCACTGAATATCACCGCCGCCCAGAGAACCTGGATACATCCCGGGCACTGAATATCACCGCCGCCCAGACAACCTGGATACAGTCCTGGCACTGAATATCACCGCCGCCCAGACAACCCGGATACAGCCCTGGCACTGAATATCACCGCCGCCCAGACAACCTGGATACAGCCCTGGCACTGAATATCACCGCCGCCCAGACAACCCGGATACAGTCCTGGCACTGAATATCACCGCCGCCCAGACAACCTGGAAACAGCCCTGGCACTGAATATCACCGCCGCCCAGACAACCTGGATACAGCCCTGGCACTGGATATCACCGCCGCCCAGACAACCTGGATACAGCCCTGGCACTGGATATCACCGCCGCTCAGACAACCTGGATACAGCCCTGGCACTGAATATCACCGCCGCCCAGACAACCTGGATACAGCCCTGGCACTGAATATCACCGCCGCCCAGACAACCTGGATACGGCCCTGGCACGGAATATCACCCCCACCCAGACAACCTGGATACAGCCCTGGCACTGAATATCACCTCCGCCCAGACAACCTGGATACAGCCCTGGCACTGAATATCACCGCCGCCCAGACAACCTGGATACGACCCTGGCACTGAATATCACCGCTGCACAGACAACCTGGATACGGCCCTGGCACTGAATATCACCGCTGCCCAGACAACCTGGATACGGCCCTGGCACTGAATATCACCCCCGCCCAGACAACCTGGATACGGCCCTGGCACTGAATATCACCGCCGCCCAGACAACCTGGATACGGCCCTGGCACTGAATATCACCGCCGCCCAGACAACCTGGATACAGCCCTGGCACTGAATATCACCGCCGCCCAGACAACCTGGATACAGCCCTGGCACTGAATATCACCGCCGCCCAGACAACCTGGATACAGCCCTGGCACTGAATATCACCGCCGCCCAGACAACCTGGATACATTCCTGCCACTGAATATCACCGCCGCCCAGACAACCTGGATACGGCCCTGGCACTGAATATCACCGCTGCCCAGACAACCTGGATACAGCCCTGGCACTGAATATCACCGCCGCCCAGACAACCTGGATACGGCCCTGGCACTGAATATCACCGCCGCCCAGACAACCTGGATACAGCCCTGGCACTGAATATCACCGCCGCCCAGACAACCTGGATACAGCCCTGGCACTGAATATCACCGCTGCCCAGACAACCTGGATACGGCCCTGGCACTGAATATCACCGCCGCCCAGACAACCTGGATACAGCCCTGGCACTGAATATCACCGCCACTCAGACAACCTGGATACAGCCCTGGCACTGAATATCACCGCCGCCCAGACAACCTGGATACAGCCCTGGCACTGAATATCACCGCCGCCCAAACAACCTGGATACGACCCTGGCACTGGATATCACCGCCACCCAGACAACCTGGATACAGCCCTGGCACTGAATATCATCGCCGCCCAGACAACCTGGATACAGCCCTGGCACTGAATATCATCGCCGCCCAGACAACCTGGATACAGCCCTGGCACTGAATATCACCGCTGCCCAGACAACCTGGATACGGCCCTGGCACTGAATATCACCACTGCCCAGACAACCTGGATACAGCCCTGGCAGTGAATATCACCGCCGCCCAGACAACCTGGATACAGCCCTGGCACTGAATATCACCGCCGCCCAGACAACCTGGATACGGCCCTGGCACGGAATATCACCGCTGCCCAGACAACCTGGATACGGCCCTGGCACTGAATATCACCCCCACCCAGACAACCTGGATACAGCCCTGGCACTGAATATCACCCCCGCCCAGACAACCTGGATACAGCCCTGGCACTGAATATCACCGCCGCCCAGACAACCTGGATACGACCCTGGCACTGAATATCACCGCTGCCCAGACAACCTGGATACGGCCCTGGCACTGAATATCACCGCTGCCCAGACAACCTGGATACGGCCCTGGCACTGAATATCACCCCCGCCCAGACAACCTGGATACGGCCCTGGCACTGAATATCACCGCCGCCCAGACAACCTGGATACGGCCCTGGCACTGAATATCACCGCCGCCCAGACAACCTGGATACAGCCCTGGCACTGAATATCACCGCCGCCCAGACAACCTGGATACAGCCCTGGCACTGAATATCACCGCCGCCCAGACAACCTGGATACATTCCTGCCACTGAATATCACCGCCGCCCAGACAACCTGGATACGGCCCTGGCACTGAATATCACCGCTGCCCAGACAACCTGGATACAGCCCTGGCACTGAATATCACCGCCGCCCAGACAACCTGGATACGGCCCTGGCACTGAATATCACCACCGCCCAGACAACCTGGATACAGCCCTGGCACTGAATATCACCGCCGCCCAGACAACCTGGATACAGCCCTGGCACTGAATATCACCGCTGCCCAGACAACCTGGATACGGCCCTGGCACTGAATATCACCGCCGCCCAGACAACCTGGATACAGCCCTGGCACTGAATATCACCGCCGCCCAGACAACCTGGATACAGCCCTGGCACTGAATATCACCGCTGCCCAGACAACCTGGATACAGTCCTGGCACTGAATATCACCGCTGCCCAGACAACCTGGATACAGCCCTGGCACTGAATATCACCGCCACCCAGACAACCTGGATACAGTCCTGGCACTGAATATCACCGCCACCCAGACAACCTGGATACAGCCCTGGCACTGAATATCACCGCCGCCCAGACAACCCGGATACAGTCCTGGCACTGAATATCACCGCCGCCCAGACAACCCGGATACAGCCCTGGCACTGAATATCACCGCCGCCCAGACAACCTCGATACGACCCTGGCACTGAATATCACCGCCACCCAGACAACCTGGATACAGCCCTGGCACTGAATATCACCGCCACCCAGACAACCTGGATACAGCCCTGGCACTGAATATCACCGCCGCCCAGACAACCTGGATACAGTCCTGGCACTGAATATCAACGCTGCCCAGACAACCTGGATACAGCCCTGGCACTGAATATCACCGCCGCCCAGACAACCCGGATACAGTCCTGGCACTGAATATCACCGCCGCCCAGACAACTCGGATACAGCCCTGGCACTGAATATCACCGCCGCCCAGACAACCTGGATACGGCCCTGGCACTGAATATCACCGCCGCCCAGACAACCCGGATACAGCCCTGGCACTGAATATCACCGTTGCCCAGAGAACCTGGATACGACCCTGGCACTGAATATCACCACTGCCCAGACAACCTGGATACAGCCCTGGCACTGAATATCACCACCGCCCAGACAACCTGGATACGGCCCTGGCACTGAATATCACCACTGCCCAGACAACCTGGATACGGCCCTGGCACTGAATATCACCGCCGCCCAGACAACCTGGATACGGCCCTGGCACTGAATATCACCACTGCCCAGACAACCTGGATACGGCCCTGGCAGTGAATATCACCGCTGCCCAGAGAACCTGGATACAGCCCTGGCAGTGAATATCACCGCTGCCCAGACAACCTGGATACAGTCCTGGCACTGAATATCACCGCCGCCCAGACAACCCGGATACAGCCCTGGCACTGAATATCACCGCCGCCCAGACAACCTGGATACAGCCCTGGCACTGAATATCACCGCCGCCCAGACAACCCGGATACAGTCCTGGCACTGAATATCACCGCCGCCCAGACAACCTGGATACAGCCCTGGCACTGAATATCACCGCCGCCCAGACAACCTGGATACAGCCCTGGCACTGGATATCACCGCCACCCAGACAACCTGGATACAGCCCTGGCACTGGATATCACCGCCGCTCAGACAACCTGGATACAGCCCTGGCACTGAATATCACCGCCGCCCAGACAACCTGGATACAGCCCTGGCACTGAATATCACCGCCGCCCAGACAACCTGGATACAGCCCTGGCACTGAATATCACCGCCGCCCAGACAACCTGGATACAGCCCTGGCACTGAATATCACCGCCGCTCAGACAACCTGGATACAGCCCTGGCACTGAATATCACCGCTGCCCAGACAACCTGGATACAGCCCTGGCACTGAATATCACCGCCGCCCAGACAACCTGGATACAGCCCTGGCACTGAATATCACCGCCGCCCAGACAACCTGGATACAGCCCTGCCACTAAATATCACCGCCGCCCAGACAACCTGGATACGGCCCTGGCACTGAATATCACCGCTGCCCAGACAACCTGGATACAGCCCTGGCACTGAATATCACCGCCGCCCAGACAACCTGGATACGGCCCTGGCACTGAATATCACCGCCGCCCAGACAACCTGGATACGGCCCTGGCACTGAATATCACCGCCGCCCAGACAACCTGGATACAGCCCTGGCACTGAATATCACCGCTGCCCAGACAACCTGGATACGGCCCTGGCACTGAATATCACCGCCGCCCAGACAACCTGGATACAGCCCTGGCACTGAATATCACCGCCGCCCAGACAACCTGGATACAGCCCTGGCACTGAATATCACCGCCTCTCAGACAACCTGGATACAGCCCTGGCACTGAATATCACCGCCGCCCAGACAACCTGGATACAGCCCTGGCACTGAATATCACCGCCGCCCAAACAACCTGGATACGACCCTGGCACTGGATATCACCGCCACCCAGACAACCTGGATACAGCCCTGGCACTGAATATCATCGCCGCCCAGACAACCTGGATACAGCCCTGGCACTGAATATCATCGCCGCCCAGACAACCTGGATACAGCCCTGGCACTGAATATCACCGCTGCCCAGACAACCTGGATACGGCCCTGGCACTGAATATCACCACTGCCCAGACAACCTGGATACGGCCCTGGCACTGAATATCACAGCTGCCCAGACAACCTGGATACGGCCCTGGCACTGAATATCACCACCGCCCAGACACACTGGATACGGCCCTGGCACTGAATATCACCGCTGCCCAGACAACCTGGATACAGCCCTGGCACTGAATATCACCGCCGCCCAGACAACCTGGATACGGCCCTGGCACTGAATATCACCGCTGCCCAGAGAACCTGGATACGGACCTGGCACTGAATATCACCCCCGCCCAGACAACCTGGATACGGCCCTGGCACTGAATATCACCGCCGCCCAGACAACCTGGATACGACCCTGGCACTGAATATCACCCCCGCCCAGACAACCTGGATACGGCCCTGGCACTGAATATCACCGCTGCTCAGACAAATTATTTATTTATTTAAAGTTCTTCTATACCGCGCTTTTCGTATCAGTGCGGTTTACAAATAACAGAAATATTGCCACAGACAAACGGACATAGGCTTACATTATCACAGGATGTATAACTTGGGATAGAACAGGGGAACTATGTACAGTTGCATTATAATCTATATACAACTATCACCGTAGTGTTGGAAAATTATTTACAATATATAACCTGTGCTGGGGGGTCTGATTTGTGTTTTGTGTAAATCATGTTATGGTTGGAATATATCCCTGGCACTGAATATCACCACTGCCCAGACAACCTGGATACGGCCCTGGCAATGAATATCACCACTGCCCAGACAACCTGGATACAGCCCTGGCACTGAATATCACCGCTGCCCAGACAACCTGGATACGGCCCTGGCACTGAATATCACCACTGCCCAGACAACCTGGATACAGCCCTGGCACTGAATATCACCACTGCCCAGACAACCTAGATACAGCCCTGGCACTGAATATCACCACTGCCCAGACAACCTGGATACGGCCCTGGCACTGAACATCACCCCCGCCCAGACAACCTGGATACAGCCCTGGCACTGAATATCACCGCCGCCCAGACAACCTGGATACGGCCCTGGCACTGAATATCACCGCTGCCCAAAGAACCTGGATACATTCCTGCCACTGAATATCACCACTGCCCAGACAACCTGGATACGGCCCTGGCACTGAATATCACCGCTGCCCAGAGAACCTGGATACATCCCGGGCACTGAATATCACCACTGCCCAGACAACCTGGATACGGCCCTGGCACTGAATATCACCGCTGCCCAGACAACCTGGATACATCCCGGGCACTGAATATCACCACTGCCCAGACAACCTGGATACATTCCTGCCACTGAATATCACCGCTGCCCAGACAACCTGGATACGGCCCTGGCACTGAATATCACCGCCGCCCAGACAACCTGGATACGGCCCTGGCACTGAATATCACCGCTGCCCAGACAACCTGGATACGGCCCTGGCACTGAATATCACCGCCGCCCAGACAACCTGGATACAGCCCTGGCACTGAATATCACCGCCGCCCAGACAACCTGGATACAGCCCTGGCACTGAATATCACCGCCGCCCAGACAACCTGGATACAGTCCTGGCACTGAATATCACCGCTGCCCAGACAACCTGGATACAGCCCTGGCACTGAATATCACCGCCACCCAGACAACCTGGATACAGTCCTGGCACTGAATATCACCGCCACCCAGACAACCTGGATACAGCCCTGGCACTGAATATCACCGCCGCCCAGACAACCCGGATACAGTCCTGGCACTGAATATCACCGCCGCCCAGACAACCCGGATACAGCCCTGGCACTGAATATCACCGCCGCCCAGACAACCTGGATACGACCCTGGCACTGAATATCACCGCCACCCAGACAACCTGGATACAGCCCTGGCACTGAATATCACCGCCACCCTGACAACCTGGATACAGCCCTGGCACTGAATATCACCGTCACCCAGACAACCTGGATACAGCCCTGGCACTGAATATCACCGCCGCCCAGACAACCTGGATACAGCCCTGGCACTGAATATCACCGCCGCCCAGACAACCTGGATACAGCCCTGGCACTGAATATCACCGCCGCCCAGACAACTCGGATACAGCCCTGGCACTGAATATCACCATCGCCCAGACAACCTGGATACGGCCCTGGCAGTGAATATCACCGCTGCCCAGAGAACCTGGATACAGCCCTGGCAGTGAATATCACCGCTGCCCAGACAACCTGGATACAGCCCTGGCACTGAATATCACCCCCGCCCAGACAACCTGGATACGGCCCTGGCACTGAATATCACCGCTGCCCAGACAACCTGGATACGGCCCTGGCACTGAATATCACCGCTGCCCAGACAACCTGGATACGGCCCTGGCACTGAATATCACCGCTGCCCAGACAACCTGGATACGGCCCTGGCACTGAATATCACCACCGCCCAGACACACTGGATACAGCCCTGGCACTGAATATCACCGCTGCCCAGACAACCTGGATACAGCCCTGGCACTGAATATCACCGCCGCCCAGACAACCTGGATACGGCCCTGGCACTGAATATCACCGCTGCCCAGAGAACCTGGATACGGCCCTGGCACTGAATATCACCCCCGCCCAGACAACCTGGATACGGCCCTGGCACTGAATATCACCGCCGCCCAGACAACCTGGATACGACCCTGGCACTGAATATCACCCCCGCCCAGACAACCTGGATACGGCCCTGGCACTGAATATCACCGCTGCTCAGACAACTTATTTATTTATTTAAAGTTCTTCTATACCGCGCTTTTCGTATCAGTGCGGTTTACAAATAACAGAAATATTGCCACAGACAAACGGACATAGGCTTACATTATCACAGGATGTATAACTTGGGATAGAACAGGGGAACTATGTACAGTTGCATTATAATCTATATACAAGTATCACCGTAGTGTTGGAAAATTATTTACAATATATAACCTGTGCTGGGGGGTCTGATTTGTGTTTTGTGTAAATCATGTTATGGTTGGAATATATCCCTGGCACTGAATATCACCACTGCCCAGACAACCTGGATACGGCCCTGGCACTGAATATCACCACTGCCCAGACAACCTGGATACAGCCCTGGCACTGAATATCACCGCTGCCCAGACAACCTGGATACGGCCCTGGCACTGAATATCACCACTGCCCAGACAACCTGGATACAGCCCTGGCACTGAATATCACCACTGCCCAGACAACCTGGATACGGCCCTGGCACTGAACATCACCCCCGCCCAGACAACCTGGATACAGCCCTGGCACTGAATATCACCGCCGCCCAGACAACCTGGATACGGCCCTGGCACTGAATATCACCGCTGCCCAAAGAACCTGGATACATTCCTGCCACTGAATATCACCACTGCCCAGACAACCTGGATACGGCCCTGGCACTGAATATCACCGCTGCCCAGAGAACCTGGATACATCCCGGGCACTGAATATCACCACTGCCCAGACAACCTGGATACGGCCCTGGCACTGAATATCACCGCTGCCCAGACAACCTGGATACATCCCGGGCACTGAATATCACCACTGCCCAGACAACCTGGATACATTCCTGCCACTGAATATCACCGCTGCCCAGACAACCTGGATACGGCCCTGGCACTGAATATCACCGCTGCCCAGACAACCTGGATACGGCCCTGGCACTGAATATCACCCCCGCCCAGACAACCTGGATACGGCCCTAGCACTGAATATCACCGCCGCCCAGACAACCTGGATACGGCCCTGGCACTGAATATCACCGCCGCCCAGACAACCTGGATACAGCCCTGGCACTGAATATCACCGCCGCCCAGACAACCTGGATACAGCCCTGGCACTGAATATCACCGCCGCCCAGACAACCTGGATACATTCCTGCCACTGAATATCACCGCCGCCCAGACAACCTGGATACGGCCCTGGCACTGAATATCACCGCTGCCCAGACAACCTGGATACGGCCCTGGCACTGAATATCACCGCCGCCCAGACAACCTGGATACGGCCCTGGCACTGAATATCACCGCCGCCCAGACAACCTGGATACAGCCCTGGCACTGAATATCACCGCCGCCCAGACAACCTGGATACAGCCCTGGCACTGAATATCACCGCTGCCCAGACAACCTGGATACGGCCCTGGCACTGAATATCACCGCCGCCCAGACAACCTGGATACAGCCCTGGCACTGAATATCACCGCCGCCCAGACAACCTGGATACAGCCCTGGCACTGAATATCACCGCCGCCCAGACAACCTGGATACAGTCCTGGCACTGAATATCACCGCTGCCCAGACAACCTGGATACAGCCCTGGCACTGAATATCACCGCCACCCAGACAACCTGGATACAGTCCTGGCACTGAATATCACCGCCACCCAGACAACCTGGATACAGCCCTGGCACTGAATATCACCGCCGCCCAGACAACCCGGATACAGTCCTGGCACTGAATATCACCGCCGCCCAGACAACCCGGATACAGCCCTGGCACTGAATATCACCGCCGCCCAGACAACCTGGATACGACCCTGGCACTGAATATCACCGCCACCCAGACAACCTGGATACAGCCCTGGCACTGAATATCACCGCCACCCAGACAACCTGGATACAGCCCTGGCACTGAATATCACCGCCGCCCAGACAACCTGGATACAGCCCTGGCACTGAATATCACCGCCGCCCAGACAACCTGGATACAGCCCTGGCACTGAATATCACCGCCGCCCAGACAACCTGGATACAGCCCTGGCACTGAATATCACCGCCGCCCAGACAACTCGGATACAGCCCTGGCACTGAATATCACCGCCGCCCAGACAACCTGGATACGGCCCTGGCAGTGAATATCACCGCTGCCCAGAGAACCTGGATACAGCCCTGGCAGTGAATATCACCGCTGCCCAGACAACCTGGATACAGCCCTGGCACTGAATATCACCCCTGCCCAGACAACCTGGATACGGCCCTGGCACTGAATATCACCGCTGCCCAGACAACCTGGATACGGCCCTGGCACTGAATATCACCGCTGCCCAGACAACCTGGATACGGCCCTGGCACTGAATATCACCACCGCCCAGACACACTGGATACAGCCCTGGCACTGAATATCACCGCTGCCCAGACAACCTGGATACAGCCCTGGCACTGAATATCACCGCCGCCCAGACAACCTGGATACGGCCCTGGCACTGAATATCACCGCTGCCCAGAGAACCTGGATACGGCCCTGGCACTGAATATCACCCCCGCCCAGACAACCTGGATACGGCCCTGGCACTGAATATCACCGCCGCCCAGACAACCTGGATACGACCCTGGCACTGAATATCACCCCCTCCCAGACAACCTGGATACGGCCCTGGCACTGAATATCACCGCTGCTCAGACAACTTATTTATTTATTTAAAGTTCTTCTATACCGCGCTTTTCGTATCAGTGCGGTTTACAAATAACAGAAATATTGCCACAGACAAACGGACATAGGCTTACATTATCACAGGATGTATAACTTGGGATAGAACAGGGGAACTATGTACAGTTGCATTATAATCTATATACAAGTATCACCGTAGTGTTGGAAAATTATTTACAATATAACCTGTGGTGGGGGGTCTGATTTGTGTTTTGTGTAAATCATGTTATGGTTGGAATATATCCCTGGCACTGAATATCACCACTGCCCAGACAACCTGGATACGGCCCTGGCACTGAATATCGCCACTGCCCAGACAACCTGGATACGGCCCTGGCACTGAATATCACCGCTGCCCAGACAACCTGGATACGGCCCTGGCACTGAATATCACCACTGCCCAGACAACCTGGATACAGCCCTGGCACTGAATATCACCACTGCCCAGACAACCTGGATACAGCCCTGGCACTGAATATCACAGCTGCCCAGACAACCTGGATACAGCCCTGGCACTGAATATCACCACTGCCCAGACAACCTGGATACGGCCCTGGCACTGAATATCACCCCCGCCCAGACAACCTGGATACAGCCCTGGCACTGAATATCACCGCCGCCCAGACAACCTGGATACGGCCCTGGCACTGAATATCACCGCTGCCCAAAGAACCTGGATACATTCCTGCCACTGAATATCACCACTGCCCAGACAACCTGGATACGGCCCTGGCACTGAATATCACCGCTGCCCAGAGAACCTGGATACATCCCGGGCACTGAATATCACCACTGCCCAGACAACCTGGATACGGCCCTGGCACTGAATATCACCGCTGCCCAGACAACCTGGATACATCCCGGGCACTGAATATCACCACTGCCCAGACAACCTGGATACATTCCTGCCACTGAATATCACCGCTGCCCAGACAACCTGGATACGACCCTGGCAAAGAATATCACCGCTGCTCAGACACCCTGAGTATATGCACCTGCTGCTCCATGCATGTAACCCCTCCCCATATCTTTGTTTAGGGCTGTACCCATCGCTCCATGCAGGTCACCCCTCCCCATGCTTTTGTTTAGGGCTCTACCCATCGTTCCGTGAGGTCACCCCTTCCCGTGCCTTTGTTTAGGGGTGCATCTGGGGAAACAGATAGACCAACAAGAGACTATACTGTGCTGATGGACTACATCTCTGTCGCAGGGAGAAGAATCGTAAGTGAAAAATTCAGTCAGTATATGGATATGCATTTAAACTAGATAAAGGGGTGACGGATGGGGAAGGTTAAGTTCTGGACGTCACTCCCTGCAAAAGCAGAACATCAGAAACAGACACACTTTTAAACCACATATCAAAAACAAGTGGGAAGAAGTGGACAGAACAAAATCAATGCAAAACACACACAAGCCAGGTAAATGCTGGAAAGCAATGAGCACAAATGCTGGAAGCTTATCCAGTAAAGTTCCAGACCTGGAAGCCCTAATGGTGGAAATGGACTTGGACATTGTGGCCACTACAGAAACATGGTTTAATGAATCGCATGATTGGGATATGATTGGGATATAGCCATAGCTGGCTATAATCTATTCAGAAGAGACAGAGAAAATGGAAGAGGAGGAGGAGTAGCCTTGTATGTCAAAAGCAATATAAAAAAAAAATCAGCTCCACCCACAAACTCACCGTAGTAATACAATTTCTTATAATGCAGTAAATAGTAAAAAATGGTGGAAAAGTGAACCTCAGAACCCTCCAATACCTCCCAAAGTTCACACAAAATGAGCGTAGGTGTAAAAGGAGGCCAAATACTTCAATGGTTCACTGAAACCACCAAACCACTGGAATCACAGAGATACTCCCCAGCCCAGGATCACCTGAATATATTCAAAATCCTAAACTTTACAATGTTAAATATAAAAGGAAGGGCCAACATGCAAAAGATACACATGCAAAAGTTACAATGTAACGAATACAATAATCATCATCAAACATCAAACTATAACAAAACCGAAGCACTGATCATAACAAGAGACCAAGCTTTCACACCCACGCCCTCCATCAACCTGAACAATGCCATCATACCAATAAGACAAGAGATAAAATACCTGGGAATAACACTTGACAGGGAGCTCAACCTACAATCCCACATTGCGAAGACCACCAGGAGCGCCTACGTCAAGATGAGGACAATCAGACGACTCAAACCCATCCTTGCTCCCGAGCATTTTCGAACAGTATGCCAAGCCATCATCACACCCACACTAGACTATTGCAACCACATCTAACTAGGACTACCAAAGAAATCAACCCAGCCACTTCAACTAGCACAAAACACAGCCGCACGACTCATAACAGACAGCACAACCCACGAACACATCACCCCCATACTATACCACCTTCACTGGCTCCCAATCAGCTCACGAGTCCGCTGCAAAGTTCTCCTAACCACTTTCAAAATAAGAAACAACCTATCTGCAGACAGCCTACAACAATTCATAACAACTGACAACAGCAAAAGACCAAGAAGAAAGGGAACATCGAACAACATCAGAACCCCAAAGGACTTCACCAGAACAAACCAATCCACATCAAAACGAGCTTTCACCCTAGCAGCCCCCGCCATATGGAACTCTCTCCCCAACCACCTCAGAGCAACAAACAACACCAAAGAATTCAGAAAGCTGCTTAAAACTGAACTATTTACAGGCTACTTCAAGGACCTCACAGAATGACTCCTAAGATAGCAAAGCCATCCATGTAAATATGTATCTGTAAATATGTATCTTAAGCGCACGCTGTATATAGCTCACATCAAAATCATCCACATGTACTCACGCAGCACACTGTAACAATTCTCACACTGCATGCTAATGACAACTCTCCCTTCATTGATTGTTTGCTGTGCCAACCGCTTTGATTTCATGATAAAGCGGTATACCAAGTCCGTTTAAATAAATGTATCATCAATGTCAATGAAGGCACAATGTGACCCAAATCCAATACTCAAGGATCCAGAGCTTGGCAAAGTAGAGCTCTCGATTTTACACAGCTCAACACCCGAAGCCTGCCGAAACGTTCCTCTTGCATTTCGCAATCGCTGCTTCAGACGCCTGCCAAAACGTTCCTCTTGCGTTTCGCAATCGCTGCTTCAGGGGAAAAACATTCTAAAAACAAAAAATACCACATACAAATTTTGAAATATACTACCATCTCATTTGATTACAGCTCTGGTAGTGACCATAGTTTATATTGTTTAAAAGCAATATTAAAGCTACTGAAATGCAGGGGGCATGGGGAAAAGAAGAAGCGCTCTGGGTTGTGTTGGAAAGAGGAGATGGCACTGTCATCCATACTGCTGTTGTCTACAGACCTCCGACTCAAATCGAAGAGTTAGATAACGAATTGATTATAGACATTGTCAAAATAGTCACAAAGGGGGAAGCGATCATATTGGGTGACTTTAATCTACCCAATGTGGATTGGATTACTCCTGCAAATCTGGAAAGAAGCAAAAAAATTGTGGATGCTCTGCAAGATACGTTACTTAGACAAATGGTGATGGAACCAACTAGGGAAAGCTCAACGCTGTATTTAGTCCTCACCAACGGTGATAGCGTGCTTAATGTCTGGGTGGGTGCATCTGTGAGCAGCAGCGATCATCACACGGTGTGGTTTGAGATAAAAAAACAAGGTGCAGTCCAACTATAGCAAGTTCAAAGTCCTAAACTTCAAAAACACAGACTTCAATAAAACGGCCATGTACCTAAAGGAGCAGTTGACAGGGTGGAAGGAGATAAGGGAAGTGGAATTGCAATGGGCTAAACTAATGGTGGCAATAAAAGGGGCAACAGATAAATATGTAAGAAAAGTAAATAAAAACTAAAGGAGAAGGAAACCTATTTGGTTTTCCAAAGAAGTGGCTGCTCAAATAAAGGCAAAAAACACAGCTTTTGCAAAATTCAAAAGCTTGCAAACAGAGGAACACAGAAATGAATACAGGATCAAACTCAAAGAGACAAAAAGAGAAATAAGGATAGCAAAATCAAAGGCAGAGGAAAAGATGGCTAAAGATGTTAAGGGTGGTGACAAAACTTTCTTCAGGTATATTCGGGAAAGGAAGAAGATCAGAGGTGGAATCGCAGGACTCAGAAGTGCTGTGAACGGACTCGTGGAAAGTGACATTGAAAAAGCGAAATTGCTAAACGAATACTTCTGCTCTGTTTTTACTATAGAAAGTCCTGGAGAAGGACCACCTGTGACTCCCAAATATAAAAATGGGAATGAAGTAGTTACCACACCATTCACAGAAGATGATGTGTTAGAAAAACTTGCGAAACTGAAAGTGGACAAGGCCATGGGACCGGTTGGAATACATCCCAGGATACTGAAAGAGCTCAGAGAGGTTCTTGCAGGGCCGTTAAAGGATGTTTTCAACAGTTCCTTGGAAACAGGAGAAGTTCCTCAGGACTGGAGAATGGCTGATGTCGTAACTCTATACAAAAGTGGTGACAGGGAAGAAGTGTTAAACTACAGGCCCATGAGCCTTACCTCAGTGGCGGGAAAAGTAATGGAGGCGCTTCTGAAGGAGTGAATAGTGAACTTTCTCAAAACCAACAGGTTGCAAGATCCGAGGCAACATGGTTTTACCGAAGGACGATCTTGCCAAACAAATCTGATTGAGTTCTTTGACTGGGTGACCAGAGAATTAGATCAGGGGCATGCGATGGATCTCATCTACCTCAGTAGTTTGGGGATGGGTCCCAAATTTGTAAACTGGATGAGAAATTGGTTGACTGATAGACGACAGAAGGTGATGGTAAATGGAGCTCACTCGGAGGAAAGGAAGGTGATTAGCAGGGTGCCCCAGGGTTTGGTCCTGGGCCCAGCACTGTTCAATGTATTTGTGAGTGATATTGCTGAAAGACTGAATGGAAAGGTCTGTCTTATTGCAGATGACATGAAAATTTGCAACAGAGTGGACTCCCCCGAGGGAGTCCTTAACATGAGAAAAGATCTACAAAAGCTGAAAGAATGGCCTAATGCTTGGCAATTAAGATTTAATGCAAAGAAGTGCAGAGTCATGCACTTGGGTAGCAGAAGCCCAAGGGAAATGTACGCGATAGGGGGCAAGAGATTGGTGTGCACGGATCAGGAGAAAGATCTTGGTGTGATTATTTCTGTAGATCTCAAGGTGGCAAAACAGTGCGACAAGGCGGTGGCAAAAGGCTGGAGGATGTTGGGCTGCATACGAAGAGGAATTACCAGCAGAAAGAAAGAGGTTCTAATACCACTGTATAAGTCAATGGTGAGGCCTCACTTGGAATACTGTGTTCAGTTTTGGAGACTGTATCTTGCAAAAGATGTAAAAAGAATGGAAGCTGTTCAGAGGAAGGCGACCAAAATGATTTGGAGCCTGCGTCAGAAGCCTTATGAGAAGAGACTTGAAGACCTAAATATGTACACTTTGGAGGAGAGGAGGGAGGGATTTATTTATTTATTTAACTGTATTTATATCCCGCTTTTCACCGGGTCAAAGCGGTGGGACATATAACCGGGGGGGGGGGGAATCAAATGTGGGGGGGGGGCCATCACCGGGGGCTCAACATTGATGATTTTTTGGGATGAACATAGAGACTGACAAGATAGCATAGTTACTGGTTTGGAGTTCTTGGAGAGAAATAGGGGGGGGGTTCCTATTCAGAGATGTTCTCGGAATAGGATGGTTTTTAGCTGCTTTTTGAATGATGGGAGATCACCGTTGTTCCTGATGTGGTTTGGTAAAGAGTTCCAGAGGGATGGGGCATAGAGTTCAAAGGCTCTGTTGCAGGTCCGTTGAGTTGCTTTGGTTCTTTTGTGGGGGATGGCAACGGAGCTGTTAGAGGATTGTCTGGTTGTTCTGCTGTGGGTTGGGCGAGGCAGTAGGGCGCAGAGTGGGGTGCCTTGTGTTTGGTGGATGGTTTTGTGGGTGAGTAGAAGGGTTTTGTACTTGATTCTTGCTTCGATTGGGAGAATATGAAGGTCTCTCAGAATTGGGGTGATGTGGTCTCATTTCTTTGCATTGTGAATTATTCTCGCCGTGGTGTTTAGGGCAGTTCGGAGGGGATTGGTCTGTGTGGCAGGTAGGCCATGGTAGATTATGTTGCAGTAGTCCAGATGAGGGAGTGTTAGAGCTTGTTAGAGGAGATATGTTTCAGACCTTTAAATACTTAAAGAGAAATAATGAACAAACAAACCTCTTCCAAAGACGGGGAAGCTGTAAAACGAGAGGGCATAACATGAAGCTGCAAGGTGAAAAATTGAAAGGCAATGGCAGGAAATACTTTTTCACTGAGAGGGTGGTGGATGCTTGGAATGCCCTCCCGATGGAGGTGGTGGGGGCAAATACAGTGACAGAATTCAAAATGGCATGGGAGAGACACAATGGATCCATTTATAGCAACAGAATAAAATCAAAATAAACTGCACCATCTAACTTCTCAACAAATAGGGGTGCCCTGCATGGAGTGGTGGGTTCACCCCTAAACAAAGACATGGGGAGGGGTGGCCTGCACAGAGTGGCACCTACTCCTGCCATCTTACTGGGCAGACTAGATGGACCATACTGGTCTTTATCTGCCGTCATTTACTATGTTACTATGTTACTATCTTACCTGCCGCTCTGTGCAGGTCACCTCTACTTGTTGAGATATTAGAGACAGTTAAGTTGATTTTGATTGTACTCTGTTTTTTATAAAGAGATCCTCTGTGTCTGTCCCATGCCATTTTGAAGGATCCACACTACTCAGATAATCGGCAAGGAGCATCCATGATTTAAATATTGCCATTGCCTGTTCTTTCTTGCCCCTCAGCAGTTCATGCATCTGCATATCGGCCCTGCTTTTCTTCCACACAAGGTGCCATATAGATTCTGAACAAACAGACTATAAAACTGAATTCTGTAGGATCCCACAAGTCAATCTCACAAGTGTAGATCAAAACTGCCCTATGGCTGTCTTTCGAGATCTCTCTTGTAGGACAGTTTCTTCTTTGTCAGCCACCTTCAACTGTGCAGTCAGCAGTTTATAGTTGCAGATTTGCCAAGTTACCCAGTTCCAAGAAGAGATTTTCTGCCAATCCTGGATTTCTGACAATCTCATTCTGATGCATTATGGGAATTGCAGCACTGATTTCAATGGGTAAAATCAGTGACTACAAATACTGTACTACATTGCTATGCAACTTTAAAACCAGAACTAGCAAAAATCTCACTCCTGGAACTGGGTAATTTGGCAACTCTGTGGTTCATGGTGTCATAGGCAAGTGGATTACCTCTGCTTTATATCTAAGGTGTTTATAAACTGTAAATGTATGCATTAACCACCTATTTAATTTATTTTTTTCACAGTAATAGATGACAACCAGAAACATTTTGGGATCAAATAACAGTGTCTCCATTGCTTCTAGTCTATGAGTTACCCACTGTCAGATTTGCTCTCAGATTTGCCCACTGGAGATCAGGATGGTGTTGTACATGATGTGATCTTAAAATACATAGCTTAGGTGAGCTGAACAAATACCTTAATTAAACAAAACTTCTAGATGATCAAAGCAAGCTGCTGAACATACTCGTATATCAAACCACCCTTTCCGATCCTGTGACAATGAGATTCACCCAATGCACACTGGAGCAGGGCTATGCCAGACTAATCACTGGCAGTAAGCAGCAATGAACTGGAGCCATGTTTTAGTTTAGCAATGTGCAAGGAGACATAGAAACACAGAAAATAACAGCAGATGAAGACCAAATGGCCCATCCACTCTGCCCATCCATACATGCCAAGCTCTACAGTTCTTTCCTCTCTCTCAAGTAACGAGTGAGGTTATCAAATTTGCAGATGACACAAAACTATTTAAAGTTGTTAAAACCAATGAGGACTGTGGAAAATTGCAAGAGCATCTTGATAAATTGGAAGAGTGGGCATCCAAATGGCAGACGAAATTTAACGTGGACAAGTGCAAAGTTATGCACCTAGGAAAGAAAACCACAACTATGGTTACACAATGCAAGGTTACACATTAGGAACCACCACCCAGGAAAAAGATTTAGGTGTCATCGTGGATAACATGTTAAAACCCTCCGCACAGTGTGCAGCGGCGACCAAGAGAGCAAACAGAATGCTAGTTATCATAAGGAAAGGAATGGAAAATGAAACAAAGGATATTATAATGCCTCTGTATTGTTCCATGGTGTGACCGCATCTTGAGTATTGTGTACAATTCTGGTCGCCGTATCTTAAAAAGGATATAGCGTTAGTAGAAAAGGTACAGAGAAGAGCCACCAAAATGGTAAAGGGGATGGAAGGTTACCCCTATGAAGAGAGGCTGAAAAGCTTAGGGCTCTTCAACCTAGAAAAGAGACGGCTGAGGGGAGATATGACATTGTTGTTAAGTGCCGTCGAGTCGGAGTCGACTCATGGCGATCCTCTGGATAGCTATCCTAAATTGTGTTCAGTCTTGAGTCAGGCGGCTCATTGTTGACAGACTGGTACCCGTAGCTGCTGTTATTGTATTGATCCATCTCATTGCTGGCCTCTCTCTTTTGCGCTGACCTTCTATCTTGCCAAGCATGATGTCTTTCTCTAATGATCTCTCTCTTCGCATGATATGTCCAAAGTATGAAAGTCGAAGTCTTATCATCTGAGCTTCTAAAGAAAGCTTAGGTTTGATCTCCTCTAGTACCGACTGGTTTGTTCTTCGGGCAGTCCATGGTATACACAGTATTCGCCGCCAGCGCCATAATTCAAAGGCATCAATTTTCTTCCCGTCTATCTTTTTCACTGTCCAGCGTTCACATCCATATGATGTTATTGAAAATACCACGGCTTGAACAAGTCGAATCTTTGTATGGAGAGAGACATCTCTACTCTTGAGAATCTTATCTAGGTCTTTCATAGCCATTCTGCCAAGAGCAATGCGTCATCTGATTTCTTGACTGCTTGTTGCTTCTTTATTGATAGTTGATCCAAGTAGGTTAAAGTTGTTCACGATTTCAATTTCTTCTCCTTCAACGATGAACCTGTTGATTATGCCAGTTGTCATGATCTTTGTCTTCTTTACATTAAGGTGCAGGCCCATTATGAGACTATGTTCTTTGATTGTGAGAAGCAAATGTTTCAGATCATCTTCACTTTCAGCCAGTAATGTGGTATCATCAGCATAGCGAAGGTTGTTGATGAGTCTTCCACCAATCTTCACACCTCTGTTGTCTTCATACAATCCTGCTTCTCTGATGATTTGTTCTGCATATAAATTAAACAGGTAGGGGGAAAGTATGCAGCCTTGTCTTACACCTTTGCTTATTTGAAACCATTCTGTTTCTCTTTGTTCCGTTCGAACTGCTGCTTCTTGATCAATGTACAGATTGTGCAAGAGAACGATCAGGTGTTCTGGTATACCCATGCTTCTTAATGTGGCCCAGAGTTTCTCATGGTTTACACAGTCAAATTTATTTATTTATTATTTATTTATTAACAATTCTTATATACCGCACTATTATCCATCAGCGCGGTTTACATTGAACAGAAACATCCGACAATTTACAAATGTCTGGTCATTATATTTAACAGGGAGTAGAAATTGGAGAAACGGGAAAACTATATACATTGGTGGTTCACCTGATAATGGACATGGTCAACTATATACATATGTGGTACAACCATACAGGAAAATGCTTGTTATATACATTGTGGGGTAAGCCTATTGCGAGGGTCTGCCTGTTTGACTGCTTCTGCTACTCGCTTGGTGGTTATGTTCGGAGCTGTCATTGAGATATTTAAGGAAGAGGAAATGTTTTAATGCTTTTCTGAACTGGCTCAAGTTGGGGATTGCTCTGATTTGTGCTGGTAAAGCGTTCCATAGAGTTGGGGCGCAGAGTCGGAAGGCTCTGTTGGCTGTTGATCTGGTGCATCTTGTGGTTTCATTTGGGATATCTAGCATGTTCAACTCTGCGGTTCTTCATGGCCTGTTTGGTGCAAGTGGTTGGATGAGGTTAGAGAGAGAGGATGAGGTGAGCCCCTTAGCAGCTTTGAACGTTAGCAGTAAAGTCTTGAAACTGATCCTTGCTTGAATGGGGAGCCAGTGTAACTGTCTTAGGAGGGGGGTCACATGGTCTCTCCTGGATGCCCCAAAGAGTACCCGCACTGCACTGTTCATAGCCAGTTGCAGGGGGTTCAGGGTGGACCGTGGGAGTCCTTGTAGTATGGAGTTTGAGAAGTCGAATTGAGGAATTATAAGGGCTTGATAAATGGTGCGGAAATCATCCGGTTCGAGTAGCACTCGTAGGTGTCTGAGGGATCTGATTTTAAAGTAGATTGCCTTGACAGTATTGGCTATGTGGTTCTTCATGTCAAGGTTTTGGTCTAACATTACTCCAAGGTAACGTATCGCAGGCTTCACTTGTAGTTGGGCATCCTTTACCTTAACACAGCTAGGTGGGGTGAAGTTGGTATTCCTTGAGACGAAAAGGACTTCTGTCTTTTTATGTTGTATTCTCAAGTTTTGTGACAGGAGCCACTCTGATATGGTGTCGAAGCAGTTAGTCAGAGGCGTGAGGTCTAGGCTCTCCAATGATATTGGCATATATAATAGCACATCATCTGCATATATCATGTAACTGACATTGAAGGATCTGATGATGTCACAGATGGGTTGGATGTATATTAAACATCAATGCAGATAGGGAGGATCCTTGCGGTACACTTTGACTTTGTTGGAATGGTTCTGATGTAGCTCCGTCGGCTCGGACCTGCTGCCATCTTCGGGACAGGTAAGATTTACACCATTCGAGCGCTGTTCCGCAGATACCTTTTTCCCTTAGCCGGCAGATGAGAATTTCGTGGCATACAGAGTCAAAGGCCGCTGCTATGTCTAGAAAGACAAGCAAATGCCTTGCTATAGTCGATAAAACACAAATAGATATCCTTTTGGTATTCTTTAGTCTTTTCAAGGATCCATCTCACATCCACAATGATGTCTGTCGTTCCTTGCCCTTTCCTGAACCCTGCTGGCACTTCAGGTAGTTCTTGTTCCAGGTATGGTTGTAGTCTCTTTTGAATAATCTTCAGTAGAATCTTGCTGGCATGTGGGATCCGAGCGATTGTGCGATAATTTCCTCAGTCAGTTGGATCACCTTTCTTTAATATTGGTATAAACACAGATCTTTTCCAGTCAGTTGGCCATGATGTTGTCTTCCATATTTCTTGGCAGAGCCTTGTAAGAATGGTAACAGCTGCATCAGATTGCTGTAATACTTCTATGGGAATGCTATCAATGCCTGGTGCTTTGTTCTTTGATAAGGCTTTCAATGCTGCTTTAACTTCTTCTTTCATCACCAATGGTTCCCGATCATAAGGTACAGGTTGAAACGACTGTTGGTCCATTTGATCTTTATCATATAAAAACTCTGTATATTCCTTCCACCTTTTCTTGATCTTCTCAGGATCATTCAACATAGAACCTTGAGCATCTTGTAACATTCCAATTCGAGGCTGGAACTTTTTCTTTAACTCTCGTAGCTTTAGGAAAGCCGATCTTGTTCTTCCTCGAATAGTTTCTGCTTCTATTTCCTTGCATGCGTCATTGTAGTACTTTTCCTTGTCCTGTCTTGCTGCACATTGGAAATCTCTGTTGAGTTCTGTTATTGTCTTTCTTTCTCCTCTGGCATTAGCTTCTCTGCGTTTCTGGGCAATTTTCAGAGTTTCTTCCGTCATCCATTTTGGCTGTTTTTGCTTTTTCACCTTTTATAGAGACTTCTTGCTTTCTTCCAAACCAACCTTCTTGATGTCATTCCATATCTCTTCTGGAGCTCTGTCATTTGTATCTAAAGCAGCAAATCGATTTTGCAGGCAGTCTTTAAATTCCAGTGGTATATTCTCAAGGTCATATTTTGCTGCATTCATGAGTGGTTTGCTCTTTTTCAACTTTAGCTTGAGTTTGCATACTAGTAGTTGATGATCTGTACCACAGTCAGCTCCAGGTTTTGTCTTTGTTGATGTTATAGAACTTTTCCATCGTTGACTTCCACAAATGTAGTCAATTTGATTTTTATACAATCCATTGGGTGAAGTCCATGTGTACAGTCGCCGCTTGTGTTGATGGAAGAAGGTGTTTGAGATGAATAGATCTTTGGTCTTGCAGAATTCTATCAGTCTTTCTCCAGCTTCATTTCTGTTGCGAAGTCCACATTTTCCAATTACTTTGCCTTCTTCTTTGTTGCCAACTTTTGCGTTCCAGTCACCCATGACTATCAGGATATTCTGTTTGCATGTTCTGTCAATTTCAGCTTGTATTTGTTCATAGAACTCTTCAATTTCATTCTCTTCTGCAGCTGTTGTTGGGGCATATACTTGAATTATAGTTGTGTTGATAGGCATTCCTTGTAGACGAATAGAGATTAAGCGTTCGCTGACTGCATTATATTTCATTACAGTTCTTGCAAATTTCTTCTTTATTATAAATGCAACACCATTTCTTCTTTGTCTTTCATTTCCAGCATAGTAGACCATGTGATCATCTGATGCAAAGTGCCTGATGCCAGTCCATATCAGTTCGCTGACACCCAACAGATAAAGTTAAGAACATAAGAACATAAGATATGCCATAATGGGTCAGAACAAGGTCCATCAAGTCCAGTATACTGTTTCCAACAGTGGCCAATCTAGGTCATACGTACCTAGCAGTTTCCCCAAAAGACACAGGTTCCGCAATGCTTGTACTGGTGTCAAGCATTGATATCCTGGGTCCCTTCTTAATAATGGTTTATGGACTTTTCCTCCAGGAACTTGTCCAAACCTATTTTAAAGAAAGCTACACTAACAGCCTTTACTGCATCCTCCGGTAACAAATTCCAGAGTTTGATTACACGTTGAGTAAAAAAATATTTTCTTTTATTAGTCTTAAATAGTTTACACTGTAGCTTCATTGCATGTCCCCTAGTCTTTCTATATTCTGATTACGTAAACAATCGATCTACGATTAACCGTTCCACTCCGTTCATTAATTTATAGACTTCTATCATAACTCCCCTCAACCGTCTCTTTTCTAGGTTAAAAAGCCCTAACCTTTTTAGCCTTTCTTCATAGGAGTATCCTTCCATCCCCTTTACCATTTTGGTGGCTCTTCTCTGAACCTTTTCTAATAAGTTGTACATGTTCCATTTCATTCTTGACCACCTCCAGCTTCCCTTGGTTCATACTTCGTACGTTCCATGTTCCAATGCGTAAGACATCTTTACAGCTTCTGACTGTCATTTCATGCGCAGTTACATCAGCAGTCAGACGTCCTGAGGGCTTTGATCCAACCACATCATAAATGCTGGCTTTACTCTGAAAAGTCTTCAGCTCTTCCCCAGTAGCTAGTTAAGTGCCTTCCGACCTGGGGGTCTCATCTTCCAGCACTATAGCACAATTTGTTTTGTTGTAACTATCCATTGGGTTTTCATGGCAAGATACAGAAGTAGATTGCCGGGCCTTTCTTCCGCACAGTTTAAGTTTGGTGTTGTTGCCGTTGTCACAGAAATGTGATCCTCCGCCGTCAACACTATCCCATTCTGCTGCTGCCCAGATGGGTGGTTTGTCTTGGTCTGGCACCTCAGCTGAGACCTGTCCATCTTGGGAGACCCTGCCAGTAGTTAAACTACCGATAGTTTAGCTCTCAGCATCACTGATGCACACAAGCCCTCACAGCACGACAAGCTGCAAACCAAGTGAGGGAGATATGATAGAGGTCTATAAATTAATGAATGGAATGGGTAAACATAGATCAATTGTTTACATCATCAGAATATAGAAAGACTAGGGGACATGCAATGAAGCTACAGAGTAAACTATTTAAGACTAATAAAAGAAAATATTTTTTCACTCAACGTGTAATCAAACTCTGGAATTTGTTATTGGAGGATGTAGTAAAAGCTGTTAGTGTAGCTGGGTTTAAAAAAGGTTTGGACAAGTTCCTGGAGGAAAGGTCCATAAACTATTATTAAAAGGGACCCGAGATATCACTGCTTGACCCAATACAAGCATTGAGGAACCTTTGTCTTTTGGGGAAACAGCGGTTCCCCCGTGGGACCTCACCTTAGTCCTTGGGGCATTGACTAGGGAACCTTTCGAGCCCTTGCAACAGGCTTCAGTCAAAGATTTCACTTTGAAAACCTTGTTTTTGGTGGCTATCTGTTCGGCTCACCGAATTTCGGAGTTGCAGGCTTTATCATGTCGAGAGCCGTTTTTGTCTTTTTCTAGAGAAAAGGTAGTACTACGGCCAGTGCCGTCTTTTTTGCCCAAGGTAGTTTCTCCCTTTCACATGAATCAATCAGTTTCGTTGCCAGTATTAAGCTCTATGGAGAAGAACGCTTCCGACCGTAGTCTGAGTTGCTTGGACATTAAAGGGACACTACGTCAATACTTAAAAGTTTTGGAAACATTACGGAAGTCGGATCGGCTTTTTGTTCTCTTTGGAGGCCTGTGAAAAGGGGAAGTGGCGGCCAAAACTTCAATAGCCAGATGGGTCCGCAAAGCTATAGCGTCAGCTTATATGTTGCAGGGGTGTCAGGTGCCCGTGGGGTTACGGGCTCACTCTACTAGAGCGCAAGCGACTTTGTGAGCTGAGCATAGTTTGGTTCCGCCAGTGGAAATTTGCAGAGCGGCCACTTGGCCGTCACTCCATACTTTCAGTAAGCACTATCGTCTGGATGTCCAGGCGGCTACTGATGCCTGTTTCGGATTGGCGGTTTTGCGATCCGGGTGGATAGGTCCCTCCCAATAGTTACTGCTCTGCAACATCCCAGTGGTGAAGGACTGAACTGGTGGAACGATAAGAAAAGATAAATTAGACTTACCTGCTAATTGATGTTCCTTGAGGAACTCCAGTTCAGTCCTGATTCCCACGCAAGAAGGGATAGATGAGTAAGCAGAATTATTCGGGGGGGGGGGGGGAATTTGGTCTCCATATCTGTAGAAAAGTTTCAGAAAATTCGGGATCGCGGTAGTTTCCTTTTCCATACAGTCGTTAACCTAGGAGATTCCTGGAGGGAAGAGAAAATCAATGATGCAGTTCTCCCTTTTGTTTTGGGGGACGTTAAGATAAGTTAAGTTAGTTGGTTTAAGTTGAACTTAATGTTATAGCTACTTATTTGTTGCTCCTTTGAGTCTGCTTTGTCAGTATTTCACTGGGGCTGATGGTAGAGACCACCATGGTACATCCAGTGATGTCACGATTCTGACATGCCCAGTCTCCAGGCTGAAGAGTTGTAGGTAAGGTTTACTTCATTGAAGAGGATACCAAAATCTGCAGTAGGGTGGACATCCATGAAGGGGTGGATGCTATGAAGAGGGATCTTGCAAAGCTTAAGAATGGTCTTGTACTCCTTCTGGCTGTCTTGACCCCGACACCGGGTGTTTCGCTAATCTGGCTTCCTCAGGGAGTGAGACAGCCATCCAGCCCAAAAACAGGAAGGAGGCAGCCGCACACAAGCTGAAACAAAAGCCAAAACCAAATTAGCATGTACTGTTCCCAGCTTGAAAGGTCAAACCAGGCGTACAAACTAAGTACTTTTTGGAATCATTGTGCTATTTTGCTGTTTTGTTTGAAGCACTGTCACATTTTGGTGAAATTCCTCCAGCATATTTTGAAGTTATCTTTGAAAGACTCAAAAATCCACCAAATAACTAAATGCAAATAAGAAGTTTTTCAGACCACTGATGTCTGAGTTAAGCATTTGTTTGTTTTAACTGACTGCTTAACTCCCCCTCTGTTTAAGTCTTATCCTGTGACTGAGGGTTACTGGGTCTTTTCCTCTTTTTCTAGAAGAATACTATAGATGCTGATATGTGGTTTTGAATATAAATATGTGAATATTTGCCTAAGTAAGGAGTTCATCGATATTAACATTATAAATGCACAGGAGGCAGGTCTCTTTCAATTGAAAGGAAGCTCTGGAACAAGAGGGCATGAGATGAAGATGAAAGGGAATCGACTCTCTGCTTCTCAATGAGCAAACTGGGCTGTTGCCTAGAGCGGCTGCCACTGCTGACCCTCTCTGGGACCTGCCATGGTGCAATGCCATTAAAGCCTCTGATGTTACCAGCTGCTCCGAGGGTGAACTCTGCGTTGCAGGGGCTGCTTAAGGAGAGCACAAAGAGCAATGCAGTTTTGGAGGTTTTGGGTAAGTGCCATGTTGCAGGTCCTGGAGAGGGATAGCAGCAGAGGGACTGAAGCAGGGCGAGGCAGGATTGAGAGTTTACTAAGGGCACTATATATCCTTGCACCAGCCCTGCTTTGGAGTAATCTAAGGGAAAGGTAATGGGTGTATGGAACAGTCTCCCAGTGGAGGTGGTGGAGGCTGACTGAATTTAAGAAAGTTGGAGACAAGCAAAGAGGATTTCTAAGAGAACATAAGATATGCCATACTGGGTCAGACCAAGGTCCATCAAGCCCAGTATCCTGTTTCCAACAGTGGCCAATCTAGGTCATACGTACCTAAGCCATCTACCTTCCAGTCTTGCGCATCCTTCAAGGCTGCACTGCCTTCCACCGGAATAGTCGTCTTCTTCGTGACCGCGCCACCGCTGCATCTATACGTGGAGAACGGAACCTCTCCTTCTCCTTGTCTGCTAGGGGATAGAGTCTGTTCATAGTTCTTACCCCTCAGAATCCCGCTTCCAGTACATCCCATTCATCCTGAATCATGCGGTCCACCACCTGGTGAACTGGAAATACCGCCTGAGTTTGCCTCACTGCCTGAATGAGAGGGTCTTCCAAACCCTCCTCATCCGCTGGCTGTACCGAAGCGAGGTTAAGTGCCTGAAGGGACTCAGTAATGAGCGCAGTAAGCACATCCTTACGAAAAACTCTTATGATTCTCGCTTGATCCTCCGGTTCTGGAACTTCGCTTTCCTCAAGTTCGTCCATTCCTGATTCGGGTTCCACATCTACATCTTCTGCATCCTGCCAATCTGATTCCACAAGCTGATCTTCAAGAGATCCTGCCCTCTTAAGGGGCCTCACCAGGCTGCCTTCAAGTTTTTCGGAGCCAGATTGCTGTCCCTGAACCTCCAGCCTCACTGGCTCTGTGATCGTCCCCTGCTGTTGCGAACAATATGCTTGATGCATTATGAGCACAAAATCCGGAGAAAAACTTCCAAGGGCCGCCCCTGCTCCTAAAGGCATCCCCGAACTAGCTGGCGCTGCTTGATTCTCCAGAGGGGATACGGACGGCCCTTCCAATACAGACTCACCATCACTTCTTGCAACTGGAAATTGAGATTCCTCAGAAACGTTTTCATGAATCTCCTGCTCCATAGTGGTAGAAGTGCGTGCACAGCCCTTGCAGACCCCGTCATCCGAGACTGCCCCCTGCGGGTGCCACAGACCAAACACTGCGGTCTTGACAGCATTAGCAATAAAACAAGTAAATGCAAGATTCTTCATAACGCAGGAATCTTCTCCCAACTATAGTAATAAAAGCACGTTATCCTCTATTTTTTTTTATTAGTAAGGGTTTCAAATGAATACCCCTCAACAGTCTCAGATTAAAAGAAATTACATACAATTAATTTAAACTAAATATAACTTGACTAAAGCTAATTCCCCTTGAACTTAGCTTCTGTCAGCGTTAGGAAAAAGTATGCCCCAGCGCCGCTCACCCGCAGCCTGATAAAAGCACAGGAACCCCAGCCCGCGCAAAATGGCAGGGCCTGGCTGTCTGCGCCTCACACGGAGTCGGGTCACGAAACCTCCCGCTCGACTGACCTTTGGCGGGATGCTCCTCCGCTCTGCTGGACCAAGCCCGCTGCTGGTTCCTTTACCTTCACTGAAGCTGCCGATCCTGCGCCCTGCTATCCACCGCACCGATCACAGCTAAAAGTGATCCGCAGCGGCGGAGAGGACTTCCCGGCTCCCGGCTTCTGCCACGAGACCACAGACAGAGACAGAGCCGACTGGCTCGTCGATGCTGCTGCTGCACAACTCTCCTCCATTCCAACGAGGAGGGGAGAGTGGCTGAGTCATCTGGGCCGTTCCTGAGGGGGAAGAGGAAGCCAACAGCACACAGGTTCGATTCCCCTCAAACCACTATATCTTTTTTTTTTTTTAACAATCGAACCTCAAAATAAACAGAATTAAAGAGGCAACTGAAATAAAACCCCTAAGGCTAACTACACTAAGGACTGCTCCTTACCTGTTCCTCTAGTGAGCCCAGCACCTAGGCTCACTATGTCCTCCTGCTGCATGGAGACTGGACATACTTGTCAGGAGGTCGATAAATAACAGCTATCCGGAGAGGAAGTGGAGTGAAAAGGCGGATGGAGTGGACTTCAAAAGAGAGAAAGGAGTGAGAGTGAAGCAGCAGGAGGGGTTGGAATTGGCAAGAGGGAGAAAGTAGAAGCCCAACACCACCACCACGGCCAGTGGGACGAGGCATGTGTGAGAACTGATAGCCCCCGTGGCAAAAGGCAGCAGTAGATGCAGCATCATCTGGGAGGAGCCAGGTCTCAGTTAGAGCAAGAAGATGTAGAGCGTTAGAGATAAAGAGATCATGAGTAAAAGCAAGTTTATTAGAGACAGAGTGCGCGTTCCACAAGGCACATGAGAAAGGGAGAGTGGAAGGGGAAAGGGGAGGAATATGGATACGATTAGAGATGTTGCGTGAAGATCTCTTCTCAGAGTGAGACAGAAGTCTAGGGGGGCCAGGACTGGGGTTGATATCTCCAGATGAAAGAAGGAGAAGGAGTAGCAGAGTACGGGGTAGAGAGGAGACAGTACGGTGGAAACGAGGGTGAGGTTGCCTTAGAGAGAGAGGAGATGATTGAATGAGAGGGAGAAAGTGATGAAGCCCAAGAGCTGATGATAGGGTAGAAGACAGAATGGAGGGGGAAGTGAGGACAGTAAAGGGGGATAAGGAGGGGAGGCGTGAAGGTGCTGGTAAGAGGGGAAACAGTTAGAGAGTATGAAGAAGAGGAAGACAATGTGATGAGGAGCCATAGAAGAGGAATAGAGAGGAGAACAAAGGCCAGAGAATATGGAAGATAGGAGAATCAAGGGATTAGGTGCACCTGTGCATAAATTAGACAATGAGCAGATGACAGCTAGAAAGACAGCCAGTCACGGGGTGGGTGGGTAGAGGGGAGGGGGGGTGAGGTATAAGTTATTCAGCTGAGAAGAGCTGAATAGAAGTGCAAATTTAGGGGGAGCAGCAAGGTAAGGGAACACACGAATAATGACAAATAAGTAAATAAATATGTGGAGACAAACAGACAGAACTCACAGCAGAGCAGCGTCACCAAAAAGGGCTGGTGGAGTTTATTGTAAATTCCCTTGCTTGATTCTTTGGGTTTCTTGTCTGGTCATCCCCCCCCCCCCTTTTTTGGGGGGATTTCCTGCTGACGTCTTTTGGGCTCCGCCCCTTTTGGTGACGCTTTTTCCAACAACCAGTCAGCAGTTCCATGATGTTATAAATTATCCGTTGAGCTCGGCGTTTTTTCAAGGGCGCACAATTTTGCTGAATTCGCTTGATACAGGGCTCTTTTTGGGCTCGAAACATGCATGTCGCTGTCAGAAACCTTGACGCCCTTTTGATGAAAGATTTGGTCCACTTTTTCAGATAAGTGATTTTCACTACTGTTTACTTTGTTGAAAATAAATAAAAGGCTTCTACCGACACAGAGAGGGGAGCTTTTCCTCTCCCCGTCTCAGGCCGGTGGATCCCAACAGAAAAATATTAGTGGTGAATTAAACGGATTCAAGGGTATTATGTTTTGACATTTAGAACCCATAGCAAACCCGCTATATCATAGCAGCACTACCAGGCTCTCAAAGCACCAAACCCTACCTATCAAAAGGCAACACTGCAAATATTAAACCAACACATCTCAGGGAATACCAATCTCACTGGGGGAAAGAGAACAAGTGGGATTGTCAAATAGAAAATACATGAACAGAATACCTCAGCTCGATTACACATGCAGAACATAGACCATCACCAAACAAAGCACAAGGGATCACAATTTAGAAATAGGAAGACAATAATTAAAATGGGAACCCCAAAAGCCAAACTTAGAATTTACAACAGCACTGGAGAAATAAAACTATAAATTAATTTCCTCTTGTACTAAACAAAACACAGTCATTAACAATGCACATTTCCCAGAGCTGACATATTTTAGTTAATAAAGTCAAAATAAAAAAGTATTTTTCTACCTTTTATTGTTTGTGCATTTTATTTTTCAACTGCAATTGCTCCAGTCACTTTCTTCTGGTTTCTTCGTGTCTTCTGCTAACTCTCCATTGTCTGCTGTCCATTTGCCCTTTCTTCTCTCTTCTAGTTTTTTCCCCATTCTCTCTACATCTGCTTTAACATATTCATCTTTCCCCTTTTGCTCTTTCCTCCATTTCCTCCATTTCTTTCTTTATTCCTTTTTTATCCATTCAAATTTTACCCCTCCATTCTTAATCCCCACTTACTCTCCCGATACCCGGCAAATCGTAGATTTTTCTTCCCTCCCACACAAAATATCTTTTCCCCTCTCCATCCTCACTCGCCCAGCCCCATCCCATTCTAGTCCCCCCCCAACATCAGTTACCTTCTAGTTCCCGCCCCACCCAGCATCCACTCTCTTCTAGTCCCATTCTCCCATCCGCCCACATCAGCCCATTTCTAGTCCTAGCTTCCCCATCAGCCCTTTCCTGTCCTAGGAGTGGCTTAATGGTTGGGGCAAGGTACTTCAGGCCAGAAGGTCGGGGGTTCAAATCCCACTAGAGGACAGCAACCTTGGGCCGGAAGGACTGGGGTTTCTAGTCCCACAGGTGCTCCTTGTGGTCTTGGGCAAGTCACTTAACCCTCCGTAGCCCATGTTCCCTGCAAAATAGTTATCTCCAAGTTATAATGCCCTGTTCAATGTAATTTCAGTTTGTTCAATGTAAGCCACACTGATGCAGAATAGTGCAGTATATAAGAGAATGTAAATAAATAAATATCTTAGCCTCCCATCAGTCCATTTCCAATTCAAGCCCCCCATCAACCCATTTCCAATCCTAGCCCTCCCATCAGCCCATTTCCAGTCCTATCCTAGCCCCGCCATCAGCCCATTTTCAGTCCTAGCTCATCCCCCCACTCAGCCCATTTCCAGTCCAAGGCCCCCTCCCCATCAGCTATTTCCGGTCCAAGCCCCCCCCCCCCCCCACTCAGCCCATTTCTAGTCCTAGCTCTTCCCCATTCAGCCCATTTCCAGCCCAAGCCCTCCTCCCCATCAGCTGTTTCCAGTCTTAGCCCCCCCCCCCCCCCACTGGAAGAGCCCTGCAGCTAACAGGCTTTAGAGGGAGCCAGAGAGGCCCTGGCTCACCTCTGACAGCCGCCGAAGTGAAGAGCACCTTTTTTCTTCACTTCGGCAGCTGTATTGTAATATATGATGCTAGCGTGCCGAGGTCAAAGGGGACTTCCTGTTTTCTGGTACTCAGCATGCCAGCATCCTATACCATAATACAGCTGCCAAAGTGAAGAATAGAAACATGACGACAGAAAAAGACCACATGGTCTATCTAGTCTGTCTTTCCATATCAACCGCTACAACTGTTCCCTTTTTTCCTTTAGAGATCCTCTGTGTTTGTCCCATGCTTTTCACTTCAGCGGCTGTCAGAGGTGAGCCAGGGACTCTCTGGCTCCCTCTAAAGCCGCCCTGCCTGCTGGTGCTGAATTTAAGATGTTGGCGCGGGGCCCCCTGAAGCGTGGGGCCCTGTGCAAACAACATTCTCGCACAATGGACGGGCCAGCCCTGATTGCAATAAGGAGCAAAAACACAGTATCCTATAAGCAAAATATCGGCAGAGGAGTGCACCAAGAGAAGCATACCACAATTCACATGGCAAGCAAAAAAAAAGTTGATATAAAGGACTTTACCTAAACGAAAGCGGTGATGCTGCACAGAGAACCTAAGGTGGCGCAGGGAGCAGTAGCATGCAGCCACATGTCAGCCGAGAGCGCTGAACGCGAGAGTGAGTCGGAGATGAAAGCAAGATGGAGAACTTAAAAGCCTATTACTAGAGCTTAAAACAGAGATACAGAGCCTCAGAGGTGATTTTGGTACTTTGGCCGCTGATCTCCGAGCGGAAATGCATGATATCGGAAGACGCATAGAATCGGTGGCTGGGCATGAATCTATTGTGGAAGAGCATAATGCAAAAACAGCAGAATTAGCAGCTACCCAACAGGCCCTAGCGGACAAAACGGAGACATAGAAAACACACCAGAGGTGCAATCTTAGGATCCGTGGGGTCCCAGAGGAGGTTGCTTCCCAGGACTGCAAAGTAGTGGTACAACACCTTATGCAGCAGCTATGGGTCGAGGGGGAATGCCCTAAGGCGACTCTAGATAGGGTGCATAGAGCACTGGGACCACAACGGGAGAATCACAGGAGAGACATTGTGCTGTGTTTCCATCATTGCACAATAAAAGAGCAAGTCCTGATAAAGGCACGAAAAGCCAGCAGACTGAGCTGGAATAATCGCAAGGTGGAGATATGAGGATCTATCACCAGTTACCCTAAGGCACAGGAGAGTGCTTAGAGATATCACGGGGAAGCTGCGTGAAAGAGGGATTCGGTACAGATGGCACTTAACATTCGCTCTGGCTATATCAAAAGATGGACACACCATCCGCAATCACACAAGGGTGGAAGTAATTGCCGCGCTGAAGGAGCTGGACATAGCGAGTGATATGGAGTTTCCGGTTGAGAAACCAGCTGAGCAGAGAGTGGATGGCGGGAAGCGGCTCCGATGACAAAGAACCTCCCAAGATTCCACCTGAAACATAGACGCTAATGACTGATGACTTGTTGGTGAAGGGCAGAGGGAGAGTGGAGAGTATGGAAGAAGTGCTGAGTGAAAAGGTACAAGATGATATGAATATAAAGGGGAAGAGTATGGGCAAGCTACAAAGGGAAACAGGATTAAATGAGGGATAATTAGAAGGGATGTAGTAATTATGTAAGATAACATTAAAAAAAAGAGTATTTATTTATTTATTTAAAAGCTTTTCTATACCGCGCTCTTTAAAATCGGTGCGGTTTTTTTTATTTATTATTATTATTTTTATTCTCTTATATACCGTGCTATTCTGCATCAGTGTGGTTTACATTGAACAAACTGAAATTACATTGAACAGGGCATTATAACTTGGAGATAACTATTTTACAGGGAACATGGGCTATGGAGGGTTAAGTGGCTTGCCCAAGACCACAAGGAGCACCTGTGGGACTAGAAACCCCAGTCCTTCTGGCCCAAGGTAGCTGTCCTCTAGTGGGATTTGAACCCCCGACCTTCTGGCCTGAAGTACCTTGCCCCAACCAATAGGCCACTCCTCCACTCCTTTACATTTAACTTATCCTTGTACAATGAGGGAGGACCTGCATTGTACTTACATTGAACGGGAGACATAACTTGGAACTATAAAGAATAAAGAAGTAAAAATAAGGGGGAGGGGAGATTAGGAAGAGAAGGGATGAACGTCTCTTGCTCACGGGAGTGGAGCTGCCTGGAGGTTGTGGGCAGCATGGATAGACGTGAAGAGGGGAGGGGGAAGAGGGATGGGAAAGGGGGAAGTGGGCATGTCTAAAGTTTATAAGGACACAGAGGGGAGGGGCAGGAAGGGTCAAACATGAAGGGGTTAAGGGTGGGCACAATAAATGCTAAAGGGCTGAATACACCACGGAAGCATCAGTTATTATATAAAGAGCTCCACAGAATACAAATAGATATAGCCTGTATACAAGAAACACATTTAAAACACCGAGATCACAGATTGCTGCAAGAAAAGAATTATCACTGATATTACTGTGCTTCTAAGAGAGGAGGGAGTAAATCAGGGGGCACAGCTATAATAATACAGGACTCCGTCCCATTTGAGGAAATAGGAGTCCTGAGAGATACAGAGGGAAAATATGTGGCGCTAAAGGGATGACGGCAGGGTCATCACTATACTCAGCATATATGCCCCAAATTCTAACCAAGGGGAGTTCTTTGAATGACTAGGGTTGGAGTTCTTTGGTTATTAAGAGGGAGCGATAGTGGTCATGGGGATTTCAACACTGTTCTGTCCCCTAACTTGGATATCACAGGAGAGCAGCGGTTTGGAGAACGGACTGCCAGGAAGCGGTTGAGAGAGCTTATGCATCTATGGCAGTTACTTGGCAGGTGGAGGGAGACAACGCCGCAGAGTAGAGTTTTTTCCTTTTATTCTACACTTCATGATACATACTCGTGTATTGATCTAATTTTGCTCCAGATGGTTCTCATGCCAGCGGTGGGGAGGATAGACTACAAGCCCATAACATGGTCAGACTGTGGATTGGCTTGGGTCAAGCTAAAGAGCTGGGGTTCACAAGAAGGAGTGTAATATTGGTGAATGAATGATAGTTTATTGAAGGACCAAGTGGTAGTGAAAGAGGTAGCTCGGGATATAGAGGAAGTTTTCAGTATAACGAAGGGGGGGAGGTCAGGGCAGAAGTGGTATGGGATGCATTCAAAGCATATCTATGGGAACGCTTTGTCAGATGGGGAGTTAAGAAAAAAAGAAAGAGATGGAAGGAATTGGAAATAACTTTGAAAACTTTTAAAAACCTAGAGAGAAGACAAGAAAAAGTGACATAAGGGAAGCCCCTGGAGATGTAGTGGCAGCGAGGTCACGAGTGAATGATTTATATGCAGAATCCAGCTCCAGTGTGCTCGTCAACGCTTTTATGAGCATGGAGATAAGCCAGAGAGGTTACTGGCTCGTAGTCTTAAGAAGCAGCAGGCACAGTTGGCGTTGTGGAAGATACAAAAGGGGACAGGAGGCTGGGCCTATAATGAAGCAGATATAAGGAAGGAGTTTCAAAACTATTATCAAAATTTGTATAGAGCGGAAAGAGAACCAGACTCAGAGGCAATTGAGAATTATTTGGAGTCAGTGGAAATGCCCAGACTAACCAAGGAAGAACAGGACCAGCTAGATTATAAGATTGGAGAAGAGATAGAATGGGAGATCTCAGCCCTAGCAAACAGCAAGGCTCCAGGTTTGGATGGTCTTACTGCACAGGTATATAAAAGCTTCAAAGCACAAATTGTCCCAAGGCTCCTACAGATTTTTAATGGAGTAAGAGAAGGGAGGCAGCTACCGGATTCCCTGGGGCAAGTAGGAATTAGCGTCCTATTAAAACCAGGGAAGGATGCATCGAAGTGCATGTCGTACCGACCCATCTCCCTTATTAATCTAGATGCCAAGATTCTGGCAAGGATTTTGGCAGCAAGGTTGGGACGGTACTTACCACATTTAGTGGATTCCGACCAAACCGGGTTTGTCCAGGGGAGACTAGCGGCAGATAATATAGAGAGTGGTTACCCTGTGTAGAAATGTGCAGACCGAGCAGATACCAGCAATAGTGGTGGCTATTGACACTGAGAAGGCATTTAATAGGGTGGACTGGGAGTTTCTATGGGCTACTATGCATAAAGTGGGCATTGGAGAGAATTTTCTGGCATGGGTTAAAGCCCTGTATACTAAACCTGTAGCAGCGCTAAAAGTGAATGGAGGGTACTCTTCCTTCTTTCCCTTACATCAAGAGACACGACAGGGATGTCCATTGTCTCCCCTGCTTTTTGCTCTGTTGGTGGAGTCATTTGCGGCAAGAATTAGGAACAAGAAAAAAATGGTTGGAATAGAGGTAAAAGATCAGGAATACAAAATTGCGCTGTTTGTGGATGATATCCTCCTAACCTTGACTGAGCCAGGGCAATCACTAGAAAATTTAATGGAGGAATTGGAGATATACCACCGAATAGCAGGGTTTAAGACCAATATGGATAAAATGGAAATATTAAATCTGACACTTATAGAAAAGGAACAACAGAAGATCATGCAACGTTTTTCATTTAAATGGACCAAGGGGCAGGTGAGATACTTGGGGGTTCAGTTGACAAGAGAGGTATCCCAGCTATATAGGATAAACTATGAACCCCTATGGAAGAAAATAGTAGAGGACTTAGATAGATGGAAGAGTTACCCGGTGTCATGAGTAGGATGCATTGCCACCATCAAAATGATAGTACTACCTAAAGTGCTATACTACTTCCAAACGTTACCAGTGAGAGTACCAAAAAAAGTGTAAGAGGGGAACCAGCGGAAGATCTTTCACTACATCTGGAATCACCGACCACCGAGGGTGGCTAGGCACATATTGTATCGCTCATGTGAAAAAGGGGGGATGGGAGTCCCAAATCTACATTGGTATTATGTAGCAGCCCAACTTTCCAACATATTGTGGTGGCAAGAGGAGCAAGTGAGGAAGTGGGCCCAAATACTACAGGCAAAGTCTACAGAAAGCCCCTTAAGAAATAGACCATGGTTGGGTAGGAAACAGGCGAGTAAGGAGGGGTCTATTCTCACACATATTGATCACCTATGGAGACTGCCTCGGCTAGGGGGTAAAATGCATCAGACAAAATCATTGTTACAATCAATACGGTATAATATAGAGTTTCCCCCTGGCATAAAGGATCCTCTTTTTAAAAGATGGGAAGTCAAGGGCCTACATACAGTATACCAATTGTACTCCAAGGGGGCCTTAAGCTCATTCGAGGAATTGCAGGAGAAATTTGGGCTACCCAGGCAAGACTTTTATGGATACCTACAAGTATGCCACTGGTTGGGAGGGGGCAGATGGAGACAGGCCATAGTGGAAGGATTAATGGAGTTCGAAAAAATGGGCTGGCTCACCCATGCCAAGAAAAAAGGACTATCAAACATATATCACATATTAAGAGAGGGTAGGAGTGATGGGCGGACATATTCTTTCCACCTCGGAGGTGGAATAAGTCCCCCTGGACATTAGGGGGATGCCGGAGCCAGGGCGCGAAAAATAGGTGAGGGGTACAGGGGGTGCCCCGCAGCCCCACCTTGACTATGGAAGGCCCAATCAGGGGTCGAGCTGCGGGGAACATGGCTGCTGTATGGAGCCTAAGTGAGTGCCATGGCAACATGACACCATGGCACTGTGGCTCCATGTACGAGTCAGGCTGAGCTAGCTGGGGATGTGGCTAGACATCCGGGGTGCCTGAATTAGGGTACGTCCTGGACATCCAGCCACTATGCCATGATTCTGCTCCCAAGGGGCCATCTATTATTTTTATTTATTACAATTTCTTATATACCACACTATTCGATATCAGCACGGTTTACAGTAAAACAAAAAGGACCAGAACAACAGGCTGTTCGGTTTTACAGAGAACAGGTGTACCAACTTGGATAACATGGGTGAACTATATACATAAAATATCTACAAGAGAACAGGTGTACAAACTTGGATAACATGGGTGAACTATATACATAAAATATCTACAAGTAGGCGTGCTGACAAAGCTCTAGAAGTAACAAGTGGTTACTTTCTTTGGTGGGGTTATCTAGGCTTCATTGCTGACTGGGTAGTATTTGAGGAACAGGTGATATTTGAGTGCCTTCCTGAACTGAGTTAAATCAACGATAGCACGAATGTCAGATGGTAGAGCATTCCAGCATCTTGGGGCGCAAAATCTGAAGGCCCTATTCGCCGTTGTTATGTTGCATTTTGTCAAGGCCTTCGGAATTATTAGAGAGTTTAAGGCTGTTGGTCTTCTGGATCTGTTGGGTGGCACGGTGTGAATGAGCTCTGTAAGTGAGGAGGATGGGAGGCCATTGATGGCCTTGAAGGTCAGTAGTAGGGTCTTAAAGACAAGCCTTCCGTGTATGGGGAGCCAGTGAAGCTGCTTCAGGATAGGTGTCACGTGGTCACTCCTAGAGGCTCCATGGAGGACCCTTGCTGCAGCATTCATGGCCAGCTGTAGCGGACTCAATGTAGATTGTGGGAGGCCTTGTAAAATGGCGTTGGCAAAGTCGAAGTGGGGTAAGATTAGTGCTTGGTATATAGTCCGGAGGTCATCTGGATCTAATAAGGAACGCAGATGCCTGAGTGTACAGATCTTGAAGTATACTGCTTTTACTATATTGCCTATGTGTGATTTCATATCAAGACGTTGGTCCAACGTGACACCAAGGTATCTTATTGCACCTTTAGTTTGCAGATCTGCTTCCTTAACTCTTACATGGGATGGTCGAGTAAAATTGGGGTCTCTCGTGATGAAGAGTACCTCAGTTTTCTTGTGTTGAATATGGAGGTTTTGAGATTGGAGCCATTCTGAAACTGCGTTGAAACATTCTATCAGGGGGGAGAGGTCCATTTGGTCTGTAGAGAATGGCATGTATAAGAGTATGTCATCTGCATATATCAAACAGTTCACTTTAAACGATCTAATGATACTGCAGATGGGCTGCATGTATATGTTGAACATGAGTGATGATAAAGAGGAACCTTGCGGAACACCTTGCGTTTGATGGAAGGGTTTTGTTTCTTCAGATCCGGATTTTACATGTTGACATCTTCCGGTCAGATATGATTTGCACCATTCGAGTGCAGTGCTGCAGATGCCCTTCTCTTTCAGTCACCTGAGGAGAAGTTCATGACTTACTGAGTCAAATGCTGCAGCGATGTCTAAGAAGATAAGCACAAAACCTTGCCGGATGTTGTCGATGCCTGTAATTATATTATTGAAAAGGGTGGTGAGGAGGGTTTCTACTCCATGAAATTCTCTGAACCCATGTTGGCACTGGTCTAGAGGGGCTGCAGAGTCTATATGATCTTGGATTTGTCTTTGTACCTCTTTCTCAATTATCTTAGCTAGGAGAGGAATACTAGCTATGGGCCTGTATGAGTCGACCCTTTGGGGGTCTAGTTTGGAGTTTTTTAAAAGAGGTCTAATGGATGTATGTTTGAGTGCTGTGGGGAAGGATCCAGTTGTGAAAGATAGGTTCATCAGTTTTGCGATGAAAGGACTGAACTCACTGCATAGCTCCTTTATCCAAAAGGCTGGGCAGGGATCAGTTTGAGCAGTGGTGGTATTGAGAGATGTGATTGTGTCCTCAATATATTTTGTAGATGGTGTGGAGAACATAGGTAGAGACATTAGGCAGGTTGGTTCTTGTGCAGAGGCTACTGAGACCTTATCAGTCTGTATAAGTTTAGACTGCAGGTAGTCGGTGAATTTTTGTGGGTGAATCTCATCATGTTGTTCAGGAGAAGGTTCCTTCGAAAGGGATTTGACCAAATTGAAAAGATCCCGCGGTTTGTTCAGTGATCTCTTGAGAGTGTCAGTGTGAAATTGCTTTATTTTGACCGTGATTGCTTCTCGGTGAATTGATAGGTGGAGTTTGTAAGCTGTCTGATCTTCAATGGAGAGCGATCGGCGCCATCGTCTCTCAAGTCTTCGTTGATGTGTAAGAGAAGAGCGCAGCTCAGGAGAGAACCATGGGGCAGAGTTTCTTTTCCTTGAGGTGTTGTTGGGGTGCGGCCGTTGTGAAATGGCGTTAAGGTTGCAGTTCCAGGAGGAGATCAGATCTTCGAGATTGAGAGTTGTGTCGTTGAGGATTGAGTTGGTCTCAGGCAGGAAGAGTTCTCTGTTGAATGGTCGAAAACTTCTTGTTGACGTTCTTGAGGTGCTGTTAAATCTTCTGTTGTCCTGTGGTTGCTTGTTGTTGATGGGTATCTGGAGATTGAACAGTTTGTGGTCCGACCAGGGTACAGCGGTGACAGACATCACAAGGTCGCAGCTTTGTTCAAAGACTGACTGTGGAGCAAACACCAAGTCGAGAATATTTCCCTTTATATGCGTGGGTTCCTTGATTATTTGCTTGTATCCCAGATCTTCAATGGTGTCGAGGAGAGCGGCTGCCTGATTTTGATGCAATGATGGGAGATTGAAATATGGAAATTACACTAACCTGGTAATTGTAGTTCCTGGAGGGTCCAGTTTAGTCCTCCACAATCGGGTAGTGCCCCTCCTCCTGCAGCCTGGAGACTGGACCAATCAAGTCTTCTGTAGTATATATGCAGACGGAGCTCCCAGAAGCCCCCAGTGTACTAGTAACAAAGCATACTTAACGAAGCAACACATTAGATTAATATACAAAATGACATAATTAAAGAACAATTTGTACCCCCAATAAATATCCAACCCCCTCCCCAAACGAGGAAGTCAGAACACTGCATTGCGCCGGTACCGACGCCCCGGTAATCAAAACACAGCTCACCATCAGAAATCTCAGGAGCTGACTGAACACCTGAGAAAAGGAAGAGCCATAGCAAAAAACGCGGCTGTAAAGAAAAAATGGTCCGAACGGAAAAGAGGAACCGTCTTATGATCAACCGTTCGGAAAGCGCGCCGCATTATTATAGCAGATAGTCGGGAGGGAAGGAGGACTAAACTGGACCCTCCAGGAACTACAATTACCAGGTTAGTGTAATTTCCATTTCCTGTTCGGTAATCCAGTTTAGTCCTCCACAATCGGGATGTAACAGAGCAGTCAAGACCGGGCGGGACCTTGCCATCCGGCGCGCAGAACCGCCGAACCAAAACAGGAATCCCGAGCCGCTGACACATCTAAGCGATAGTGTTTACTGAAAGCATGCAGAGACGACGAAGTGGCCGCCTTACAGATATCTGCTGGCGGAACTAGGCTATACTCCACCCAAGAGGTCGCCTGAGCCCTAGTGGAATGAGCCCGTAGCCCCTCCGGAACAGACCGCTGCTGCAACAGATACGCAGATGCGATCGCTTCCTTGAGCCATCTTGCAATGGAGGCCTTAGCCGCCGCTTCCCCTTTACGCGCACCCCCGAAGAGCACGAAAAGACGGTCAGTTTTCCGAAAAATCTCGGTAGCCTTCAGATAACGACGAAGCGTACGACCCACATCGAGCCGGTGAAGACCTTTGTCCGCCGACCTGACAGAGTGCGAAGAAAGCACCGGAAGGAACACTGCCTGATTCATGTGAAAAGGCGACACTACCTTTGGCAAAAAGGAAGGGACCGGACGGAGGACGATCCGATCCGCGGAAAAAGACAAAAAAGGTTCTCGGCAGGACAACGCATGCAGATCAGAAATGCGCCGTGCCGAACAGATGGCTACAAGAAAAAACCGTCTTCAGCGTGAGATCTTTCAGGGACGCCCTACTCAGAGGCTCAAAAGGTTCACGAACCAGGGCCCGCAGCACTAAATTCAAGTCCCACGGAGGAACGAAAATCCTGCGGGAGGGCCGCAAATGAAAAACAGCCGTAAGGAAACGACGTACATCCGGATGAGCACCGAGCAGACGGCCCAAAACCTTGCCTCGATAACACGAGATAGCCGCCAACTGGACTTTCAGGGAACTAGCCGCAAGGCCCTTATCGAAACCATCCTGAAGAAAACTTAAAACGACGGGCACGGAAACCGTCGCCGCCCGGACTCCCCGCCGGGAGCACCAGTCCTCAAAGATCCTCCAAATCCGAACGTAAGTAAGAGAAGTGGACGTTTTCCTCGCCCGCAGAAGGGTAGAAATCACCGCGGGGGAGTAGCCCTTCTTTTTCAGCCGAGCCCTCTCAATGGCCAAACCGTAAGCGAGAATCGATCCACTTGGGGCCTCCGCAAGGGACCCTGAAGTAGAAGATCTGGCAGCGTGGGCAGGAGCCATGGAACGCCGTCGCGCAGCCGGACCAGATCGGCATACCAGGGCCTCCGGGGCCAATCCGGGGCCACCAGTAACACTCGACCCCGATGGCTCTCGATGCGTTGCACGACCCGGCCAATCAGAGCCCACGGAGGAAAGACATAAAGAAGACCGGACGTTGGCCACGGCTGAATGAGAGCGTCGATCCCCTCGGACATGCGCTCCCTTCGTCTGCTGAAGAAGCGCCCTGTCTTGGCCGATTGAAATGTCGTCATGAGATCCATGATGGGCGGACCCCACCGCCGGACTATTTGCGCGTAAACCTGTGGGTTGAGCTCCCACTCTCCGGGGTCTACCCGCACTCTGGTGAGAAAATCGGCCTGGACATTGTCTGCGCCTGCAATGTGTGCTGCCGAGATTGCCGGAAGACGAGTCTGCACCCAATTGAACAAGGCCGTTGCTTCTGCTTCCAAGGACACGCTGCCGGTGCCCCCTTGGCGATTGATGTAAGCTACTGTGGTCGCATTGTCCGACAGGACTCGCACCGGTCGGCCGAGGACTAGAGTCTCCAGGGCCAACAGGGCTAGCCATACTGCCCGTAATTCGAGACGGTTGATCGACCAAGAAGCCTCCCGGGGAGACCATTCCCCCTGAGCGAAGCGGGTCTCGCAGTGAGCCCCCCAGCCAGTTAAGCTCGCATCCGTTGTGAACGGAACCCAAAGTGGAGGCTCCAATGGAATCCCCCGCGTCAGGTTCTCGGAGGAGAGCCACCACCGTAGTGATCGGCGAACCGCCCTTGGGCAAGGCAATCTCTTGTTCAATGAGTCGAACTGGATGGACCAACGGCGCAGAAGAGCACTCTGCAGTGGACGCATGTGGAAGCGCACCCAAGGCACCACCTCCAAGGTCGCCGCCATCGTTCCGAGGAGCCGCAGGTACCACCACGCCGACGGAGCGGGCATCCCTCGGAAGAGTCGGACAAGAGCCCGCAATGCCAGAAAGCGGCGCTCCGGAAGGCACACCAAGCCCCGTGCTGTGTCGAAGCGAACCCCCAGGTACTCGAGATCCTGCGTCAGACACAGACAACTCTTGCATTCGTTCACCACCCAGCCGAGGGTCCGCAGCAGAGCCACCACCCTGCTCGTGACTTGCACACACTCCCGACTGGACTTTGCTCGAATCAACCAGTCGTCGAGATACGGATGGACCAGGATGCCCTCCTTGCGCAAGGCCGCCGCGACGACAACCATTACCTTTGTGAAGGTGCGGGGAGCCGTGGCGAGTCCGAACGGCATGGCCCGGAATTGGAAGTGGCCCCACGGAAGCGTGAAGCGGAGAAACCGTTGATGAGAGGGCCGGATGGGAATGTGTAAATAGGCCTCGGTGAGATCGAGGGACGTCAAAAACTCCCCCTGACGCACTGCTATGATGACTGACCGCAGGGTCTCCATACGGAAGTGCGGCACTCTGAGAGCGCGATTCACGCCTTTGAGATCCAAGATCGGACGCAGAGAACCGCCCTTTTTGGGAACCACAAAATGGATGGAGTAGCGACCTGCGCCTCTTTCCAAAGGAGGGACCGGAACCACTGCCCCCAGTGAAAGCAGCCGATCCAGGGTCACGCGGATGTCCCGCGTCCTTTGAGCTCCCTTGCTGGGTGACAGAACAAAGGAATCTGGACGTGGGTACGCAAACTCCAGGGCATAACCTTCTTCTATAATCTGCAGCACCCACCGATCTGACGTAATTTGGGCCCAAGAAGGAAGAAAGTCGCGCAAACGACCCCCGATAACCGGGCCTCCCTCTAGAGCCCGTCTCGTTTCATTGTGGCTTGCGATTAAAGGAAGAGGCCGAGGAAGAGGCGGCTCCGGAGAAGCCTCTTCCCGCTCCCCTGAAACCACGAAATCCTTGATGACGGGTTCCAAAACGACCGCGCTGCGATGTCCACAGTCGGGAGGAACGAAACCTGCGAAAATCCCGAAACTGACTGCGCGCCGAGGTGGACGATCTATTGAGCTTAGGCTTATCTTCCGGAAGCCGTCCACCCTTAGACTCACCTAGATCCTTCACCAACTTATCGAGAGCCTCACCAAATAACAATCTGCCCTTAAAGGGCAGCTTACTGAGGCGAGACTTGGAAGAACGGTCGGCCGCCCAGTTGCGCAACCAGATGGACCGGCGCGCCGCTACCACGGAGGCCATACTATTCGCTAAGGAGCGGATTAAATCATAAAACAGATCCGCCAAGTAGGCCGATCCCGACTCCATGCGGGTAACGTCCAGCAGACCCTGTTGGTCTAGACTGGAACCCGAGCGCAGATGCTGTGACCACCGCAAACAAGCCCGAGCTACCCACGCCCTGCAAAGACAAGGCGTTGGTGTCGAAGGCTTGCTTCAACAAATTATCAACCTTCTTGTCCTGAACATCCTTCAGGGCCGCAGCCCCTTCAACCGGGATGGTGGTTTTCTTGGTCACTGCCGAAACTGCAGCATCCACTCGTGGAGACTTAAACAAGTCCCTGTCCTTGTCGGCAAGGGGGTAAAGACGATTCATGGTCCGAATCCCTTTCAAACCGGATTCCGGCTGCTCCCACTCCGCATGGATCATCTGCTCAACCACGCGGTGCACGGGGAAAACTACCTGGGCATCCCTGACCGCCTGAATGAGAGGATCCTCAAGACCCTCCTCCTCCAGGGGCCGCACCGCAGATAGGTTAAGCGCTTGCAGAGACTCCGTGACCAAAGGGACCAGCTCGTCCTTTCGAAACACACCCGAATGATCCGAGCCTGATCTTCCGGCTCAGGGATCTCCCCGTCCTCTAACTCCTCAGCCTCAGTCTCAGGATCACCCTCCGCCTCGGAATCCGGGAGACAAAGGGTGACCTGATCCTGGTCCACCAACTTGAGCCGCTTGACCGCGGGCTGAGAAGACCGCTGAACCTCCCCTGCGGGTCCTGAGGGGAGAGAGGCGGGCCAAGCCTCCGGCAACTGACCGGACCGGCTCAAGCGGAAAGCCTGATGCATGAGGAGAAAGAAATCAGGGGAAAAGTCCATAGGCGGCGCTACTATAGCCGCATGTTGGAGCTCAGGTACCGAACCATTGGACAGTGGGACCGATCCAGAAGGGGGGACGCTCGTTGAAGGGACACTGTCCCCCAAAAGAGAAGTGTCCCCGGGGATAAGCTGTTCCTTAACTTCAATAGGACGCTCCAGGTCTGAAGAAACTGAAGCACAGCCCCTGCAGATGCCAGAGTCAGTCACTGCACCTCTGCGGGACCCACAAATCATGCATTGGGGTTTGGCAGCCATGCTAAGGCAACCTCCGCCCAGTGGGAAAGAAGGGTACAGAAACAGGGAAGCCCACACCAAAGGGACCAACCCTATGCAAATCAGTACAGACTTAAATTTAAAACTTTTTTTTTTTTACCGAAAATAAAACACTTCCCAGAATCCCAGGGGTGCCCTGAGCAAAATCGCCAGCATAAGAAACCCCAAAAATGCCAGGGGAACCCGTGCACAAGTGTTAAAAAATGCCCCTAAAAAGCACTCTTTAGAAATTCAAAATGGCCGCCGCACTTTTTCACCCGCGGTAAAAAACAGCGCGAAAATACAAAGGCAACCAAATAACATGGAAAAGAAAGAAAACGACCCTCAAATACAGGGCAAGCGAAAATATTCAGGAAAAAATGCAAATCGTGAGGCAGGGGAGCTGACAGACCCTCTGACAAATCAAACAGGAGGGAGCAGCAGTGCCCGAGAAAGGTAAGGAAATGAAAACTCCTACCAGCTCAGGAAACAGCCAGGAACTCAGCCAGCTTCTCCAGGTAACAGACAATGCTGTAGCAGGTATGGCTCTTCCCCGTACAGCCTAGGGGAGAGCTCAACCCAGGCTTCAGAAATCCCCAGGCAGGAAGGCAGGAGCCCAATGCAGGTCTGGCTTCCCCCAGGATGTCCCCTGTGGTAATGGATTTTTTTTTTTTTTTAAAGATACAGCTACCTAGCAAAGAAATGGTAAATAAAGGACCAGAAACAAAACCCCAAAACCCCAAACTAACTAGTGTTGCTCCTTCAAGTGTCACTTAGTGTGCCCAGAAAGGGCACAGCAGTCCTCAAGCTGCAAGGAGACTGGACACACTGGGGACTTCTGGGAGCTCCGTCTGCATATATACTACAGAAGACTTGATTGGTCCAGTCTCCAGGCTGCAGGAGGAGGGGCACTACCCGATTGTGGAGGACTAAACTGGATTACCGAACAGGAACTCCCATTATCCAGTTTGGTATATTGGGATTGAGGATGTTGGCAGCTAGGTCAGCAATGGTAGGGAGGTTGTCTGGGGAAGCTGAAGGGATTCTGTAAAGCAGGTTGATAGAGCACTGTTCGCTTGCAATGGAAATTATATCCAAGTTGTTAGTGCTAGAGGAGTCAGTTGTGTGGAAATGAAGGTCTGACTTGGTGAGTATGAGCGCTCCTCCTCCTTTCTTATTTTCTCTATGTCGTGCGTGTATAGAGAAGTTGGGGGGTAGGAGTTGGTTGAGGAGGACATTGTCTTCATATGATAACCAGGTTTCCGTGATCATGAGTATATCCAGATCATTAAGGGAAATTATGTCTAGGATGACCGGCCATTTCTTGCGAATTGAACGTGCATTTACGAGGGCACATTTTAGGCTTCGGGAAATCTGAGGTTCCTCCTGTTTAGATGTCTTAGATTGTTGGATTGCGATGTGTATCAAGTGAGAGTGACGCGTGTGAGCATCACATCCTGGATAATGGTATGGGGGCCCTGACCAGCTTTCTGATTAAATTTAGAACCCAGCAGAGAGCTTCTAGTTTAAATTTCATAATAAGTCAGAGCCTAGCAGCAGCAAAGAGCTTTCATTTAAATCAAATCAGAATATAACTTAGCATAAAAGGCAAAACAGGGTCAGTATTCTTTGAGCAACAAATAAAATATTCTGGAGAACTTTACAAAGAGGCCTTCTACCTAGGGGGCAAGAGACCTGTGAAATTTTTTCAATTGGTGTTAACGCCAGGTGGCAGGTCAAAAGGCCATTTTGAAAGACTCCTTCTATCCAAGCAAGGACTGTTAATCACCCAGGAAGTTGGTCACAGCTTACCTCAGAAGCACAGGACAGGGAACTGTGTAGCAGCCCTCTTTTAATAAGTTTTCCCTCCCTCCCTCCCCAGCACCCACCCACCCTGGGATACTCCTAGCTTATAGGTACTTACACATCTTAAAGGAAAGGGGGTGCACTCAGGTGCAGCTCGTTATCCAAATCAGTCATACAGTACACTAAGGACCTGAGATTAATTAAGCTTCAGGTGAACAAGGTATATTAAACGTATTAGGTACAATTTTATTAGTATAAGTATCCATAGCAACCCTTAGTAAGTAAATAACTTAAAGATCTAAACACAAGCTTAAAACAAAGATGCAGACAGCAGTCCAGCAGCAAGATGGGGGCTTTCCAGTCTACTGCATTGAGTGTCACATGTATCAATTTCTCCCAGTTGGTGAGAGGTCTTATGTGTGCACTAGGTGCAAGGAGCTCTTTGCTCTCAGGGAACAAGTCCGTTCTCTAGAGGCTAGAGTAGCAGACTTGAAAGACATAAGAAAGACAGAGAGGTACATAGACAAGACCTACAGGGATATAGTCCTGAAGTCCCACCTCCATCTGGCAGCAACCCTGTTGCCATGGAGAAGAGGTCACGTGACAGGAGAGCATCACCCTGGTGTGGCAGGAAGTGATCCTGTAACTAGGACCTGTCCTCCAGGTGATGTAAAACCCTCTTGCACCGAGGAAGTTTCTCCAGGGACATGTGCCCATGAGGGAAGGGTTAGGACAGCCGTTATAGTTGGTGATTCAATCATTAGGCATGTAGATAGCTGGGTGGCTGGTGGACGTGACGATCGCTTGGTAACATGCCTGCCTGGTGCGAAAGTAGCGGACTTCAAGCACCACCTAGATAAGGTCTTAGATAGTGCTGGGGAGCAGTCTGCTGTCTTGGTACATGTCGGTACCAATGAGATAGGAAAATATGGTAGGGAGGTTCTGGAGGCTAAATTTAGGCTTTTAGGTAGGAAGTTGAAATCCAGAACTTCCAGCATAGCATTCTCCATAATGCTCCCCGTTCCACACGCAGGACCCAAAAGGCAGGCAGAGCTCCGAAGTCTCAATGCGTAGATGAGACAGTGGTGCAAGGATGAGGGTTTTGGATTTGTTAGGAACTGGGGAACATTCTGAGGAAAGGAGGGGCTCTTCCGAAGGGATGGGCTTCACCTTAACCGAGATGGAACCAGGCTGCTAGCATTAACCTTTAAAAAGGAGATAGAGCAGCTTTTAAAGTAGATAATAAGGGAAAGCCAACAGTCGCACAAGAGCGCATGGTTCGGAAGAATGTATCCTTGAAGGATACTACCAAAAGCAGAGAGGTTCCAAAAAAGAGTAGAGTAGCACAAATGTCGTCGAGTATGGAGCAGACAGAGCTTAAAGATCCCAAATTACCCATGCCTACCAATAGCCAAATTAATATGAATAAAATAGAGTCTCTAAAATGTTTGTATGCAAATGCTAGAAGTCTAAAAAATAAGATGGGAGAGTTAGAATATATAGCACTAAATGAGAGGTTAGATATGATTGGAATCTCAGAGACAAGGTGGAAGGAGGACAACCAGTGGGACACTGTGATACCTGGGTACAAACTATATCATAATGATAGAGCTGATCAAATTGGTGGAGGAGTTGCGCTCTGTGTTAGAGAGGGCATTGAGTCAGAAAGGATTAATGTTTTGCAGGAAACAAAATTTGCTGTAGAATCTCTATGGATTGAAATTCCATGTAAAAAGGGGAAGGAGATGGCAGTGGGGGTGTACTATCGACCGCCTGGCCAGAATGAACAAATGGATGATGAAATGCTCAAAGAAATAAAGAAAGCTAACAAACGTTACAGCACAGTAATAATAATGGGTGATTTCAATTACCCCGGTATTGACTGGGTCAATGTCACGGCAGGACATGCTAGGGAGATAAAGTTCCTAAATGAAATAAATGACTGCTTCTTGGAGCAGCTGATTCATGGACCGACCAGAGGGGAAGCCATATTGGACCTAGTCCTTAGTGGAACACTAGATCTGGTGCAAGAGATAAGGGTGTTGGGGCCACTTGGCAATAGTGATCATAGCATGATCGTGTTTGATTTAATTAGTGGAGGAGGGATAGTAAAGAAATCCACAGTATTACATTTTAACTTTCGAAAGGGAGACTATGATAAAATGAGGAAAATAGTTAAGAAAAAACTAAAAGGAGCAGTTGCAAAGGTTAAAGACTTACATCAACTTGGGTGTTGTTGAAAAATACTATCTTGGAAGCCCAGACCAGCTGTATTCCATGCTTTAAGAAAAGTGGAAGGAAGACCAAAAAACTGCCAGCATGGTTTAAAGGTGAGGTCAGAGAGGCTGTTGTTGCCAAAAAAGCATCTTTCAGGAAATGGAAAAAAGAGCCAAACGACGAAACCTGGAAACAGCACAAGCATTGCCAAGTTAAATGCACTGGCAAGTCAAATGCAAGGCATTGATAAAGCAAGCAAAGGGAGAATTTGAGAAGAAGCTTGCTCCGGAAGCAAAAATGCATAATAAAGACTTTTTCAAGTACATTCGTAGCAAAAAACCTGTGAGAGTCAGTTGTTCCATTAGATGATAGAGGGGTTGAAGGCACTAAGAAGTAACAAGGCGATAGCAGAGAGACTGAATGAATTCTTTGCTTCGGTCTTTACTAAGGAAGATGTAGGGATGTTACCCATGACTGAAGTGGTATTTAAAGGTGCGAAAGAATTGAAGGAAATATTGATACATTGGGAAGATGTATTACAACTATTAGATAAACTGAAGAGTAGCAAATCACCTGGGCCGGATGATACACATCCAAGGGTGTTGATAGAAGTGAAATGTGAGATTGCAGACCTGCTATTAGTAATCTGTGAACTATCATTAAAATCATCTCTAATACCTGAAGATTGGAGGATCGCCAATGTAACACCGATTTTTAAAAAGGGTTCCAGGGGTGATCCGGGAAACTACAGACCGGTGAAAAATGGTAGAAACCATCAAAAAGAACAAAATTGCTAAACATGTAGATAGTCATGGCTTAATGGGAGACAGCCAACATGGCTTTAGACAAGGAAGATCTTGTCTTACTAATCTTTTATGTTTTTTTGAAGGTGTGAATAAACAGGTAGACAAAGGTGAGTCGGTTGATAAAGTGTATTTGGACTTTCAGAAAGTCTTTGACAAGGTCCCTCATCAGAGACTTTTGGCAAAACTAAAGAGTCATTGGATAGGAGGCAGTGTACTATTGTTGATCAGGAACTGGTTAAAAGATAGAAAGCAGAGGGTAGTGCTAAATGGGCAGTTTTCCCAATGGAGAAAGGTAAATAGTGGTGTACCCCAGGAATCAGTGCTGGGTCCGCTGCTTTTTGACATATTCATAAATGACCTGGAAAAGGGAATAACGAGTGAGGTGCAGATGACACAAAACTATTTAAAGTTGTTAAAACCCAAGAGGATTGTGGAAAATTGCAAGAGGATCTTGATAAATTGGAAGACTGCGCATCAAAATGGCAGATGAAATTTAATGTGGACAAGTGCAAAGTTATGCACCTAGGGAAGAACAAACCAAACTATGGTTACACGATGCAAGGTTCCACATTAGGAACCACCCACCACCCATGAAAAAGATTTAGGCATCATTGTGGATAACATGTTAAAACCCTCGGCCCAGTGTGCAGCGGTGGCCAAGAGAGCAAATAGAATGCTAGGTATCATAAGGAAAGGAATGGAAAATAAAACAAAAGATATTATCATGCCTCTATACCGTTCCATGGTGAGACCGCACCTTGAATATTGTGTGCAATTCTGGTCACTGTATCTTAAAAAGGATTTAGCGTTATTAGAAAAGATTCAGAGAAGAGCCCCCAAAATGGTAAAGGGGATGGAAGGATACTCCTATGAAGAAAGGCTAAAAAGGTTAGGGCTCTTTAACCTGGAAAAGAGACGGCTGAGGGGAGATATGACAGAAGTCTATAAATTAATGAACGGAGTGGAACGGGTAAATGTAGATCGATTGTTTATGTTATCAGAATATAGAAAGACTAGGGAACATGCAATGAAGCTACAGGGTAAACTATTTAAGACTAATAAAAGAAAATATTTTTTCACTCAACATGTAATCAAACGCTGGAATTTGTTACCTGAGGATGTAGTAAAGGCGGTTAGTGTAGTTGGGTTTAAAAAAGGTTTGGACAAGTTCCTGGAAGAAGGGTCCATAAACCATTATTAAGAAGGGACCCTGGATATCAAATCATGAACATAATCTCCGGCTTAAGAACCACCACCTCCCCACTCGACCCATGCCCAGCTGCCTGGGTCAAGGACATAAAACAGGAAGTTGCCCAATTCGTCACCCACATAGTGAACCAATCGCTGTTGCAGGGGCTAATGCCAACGCACCTCAAAAAATCCATCATCCGACCCATACTGAAGAACAAGACCCTCAACAAGAGCGATCCTACATCCTTCCGCCCAGTATCAAGCATATCCTTCCTTGCCAAGATCACTGAAAAGGCAGTGCAACAACAACAACTGCAAGACCACATAGATGACAACAACGCCTTCGACGTCCACCAGTACGGCTTCCGACAGCATCATGGCGTAGAAACCCTCCTCTTAGCCCTACTGGACAAACTACTTAAAGGTCTGGAAGAAAGAAACAAAATGTACATGCTCATTTTCATAGACATATCAGCTGCCTTTGATACTGTACATCACCCCACACTACTAAACAGACTCGCGTCAATAGGCATTAAAGGCACCCCTCTGAAATGGTTCTCCTCCTACATATCTGGCAGAATGCAGCAAGTCCACTTCAACAACGAAATGGCCTCACCATTCCCTCAAACCCAAGGCATACCGCAAGGCTCGGCCCTGTCTTCCCTCCTGTTCAACCTTTATCTTCGACCAGCTTGTAAAATATTCCAGGATCACATGATCAGTTATCACATCTATGCTGATGACCTAATGCTATATACTCAACTTGATGTCGACAACCCGAATCTCAGCCAACTGGAGAAATGCCTCAGTGAGCTTCAAACCTGGTTGCAACAAAATAATATGTCCATAAATCACAAAAAAACGGAAGTGATGTGCATGTCCAGAAAAACTGACTTCAACCCACCACCAACAGTCACCTTGAACAATAATGTCTACGCCACAAAGAACGAAATAAGATACCTAGGCGTGACACTGGATTGCCACCTGAAGTTGGAAAAGCATCTCCGAATTACCAATCGAGCCATTTTCCACAAGCTAAAAATAGTGCAACCACTACGTAACATCATTGATCACTCTGACTTCAGGACCGTAGCACAAGCCCTCATCATTCCTCATCTGGACTATTGCAACGCCATACTACAGGGTCTGCCTAAAAAAGCCCTCAATATCCTGCAAATGGCGCAAAATGTGGCTGCTAGAATCATCATGGGGATCGGCCTGAAGGATCATATCACACCAATACTAATAGACCTACATTGGCTCCCAATCACTGCACGCATACAATATAAAATCATTATCACCGCATTCAAGCTTATTCATAATATAGCACCCTCTTACCTCAGCACCCTTATCACCCTACAGCCAAATAACAGAAGCAGAAGATCTCCAAACCTCAATACCCTCCAGATCCCGGGGAGCCTGAGATCTGTCAAAACAAATACCAGCAACCGAGCTTTTTCATTTATAGCGCCTCTGCTATGGAACCAACTACCATGCGAACTGAGAGCAAACAGTGACTTGTTGGACTTCAGAAAAAAACTTAAGACTCATCTTTTCCAGATGCATTTCTATCCTGCCTAATCACCATGTACTCACACTGGCTCACAACAGGCACAAAGAAAGAACTCCGTGTTATAGCCAACAATAGACCCAGCAATATGTAAATATGTATATACATGTGAAATTACTAGCCTGCAATCAAATGTGAATCTTATAATTCGAGTGATACGACCTGTACTTTTCCACTAAATCATGATGTATGCTTTAATACCTGGCCTGTACAGCCGCACTTTTATGTATAGCAAACCGCTGCTGATCGCTGGAAGTAGCGGGATACAAGTGTACACTAAATAAATAAATAAAATAAATGCTTGACCCAGTACAAGCATTGCGGAACCTGTGTCTTTTGGGGAAACTGCTAGGTACGTATGACATAGATTGGCCACTGTTGGAAACTGGATACTGGGCTTGATGGACCTTGGTCTGACCCAGTATGGCATATCTTATGTTCTTATGTTCCTTTTTAAGAAATGGCTACAGGAATTGCATACAATATTCAAGTTGCGGTCGCACCATGGTAAGGATACGGAGACATTATAATATCCTTTGTCTTATTCTCCATTCCTTTCCTTATGATTCCTAGTATTCTATTTGCCTTCTTGGCTGCTGCTGCACACTAGGTGGAGGGTTTCAGCATTTTATCCACGATGATGCCTAAATCTTTTTCCTGGGCGGTGGTTCTTAATGTAGAACCTTGCATCGTGTAGCCATAGTTTGGATTGTTCTTTCCTAGGTGCATAACTTTGTACTTGTCCACATTAAATTTCATCTGCCATTTGAATGTCTAGTCTTTGAATTTATCAAGGTCCTCTTCCAATTTTTCATAATCCTCTTGGGTTTTAACATCTCTGAATAATTTTGTTATCTGCTTATTTGATTACCTCACTCATTATTCCCATTTCCAGGTCATTTACAAATATGTTAAAAAGCAGCGGACCCAACACAGTTCCTTGGGGTACTCCGCTATTCACCTTTTTCCATTGGGAAAATTGGCCATTATGGGATGACATCAAGGAGGTTCTGCTGGAAGAAAGTGAGAAGTCTCTACAAAAGATGAAAAATCAAAAATGGCGAAAATGGATCACTGAAGGAACTCTGAAAATTGCCCTGAAATACAGAGAACCTAAATTCAGAGGAGAAAGTGAAGCAATCACAGAACTCAGAGATCTCCAATGTGCATTTCCCACCCACCCCTGGGATAATCGTAGCTTTGTTGTTGTTAAGTGCCGTCGAGTCGGAGTCGGCTCATGGCGACCCTCTGGATAGCTATCCTAAATTGTGTTCGGTCTTCAGTCAGGCGGCTCATTGACGACAGACTGGTACCCGTAGATGCTGTTATTGTAGCGATCCATCTCATTGCTGGCCTTCCTCTTTTGCGTTGACCTTCTATCTTGCCAAGCATGATGTCTTTCTCTAATGATCTCTCTCTTCGCATGATGTGTCCGAAGTATGAAAGCCGAAGTCTTGTCATCTGAGCTTCTAAAGAAAGCTTAGGTTTGATCTCCTCTAGTACCGACTGGTTTGTTCTTCGGGCAGTCCATGGTATACACAGTATTCGCCGCCAGCACCATAATTCAAAGGCATCAATTTTCTTCCTGTCTGTCTTTTTCACTGTCCAGCTTTCACATCCATATGATGTTATTGAAAATACCATGGCTTGAACAAGTCGAATCTTTGTATGGAGAGACACATCTCTGCTCTTGAGAATCTTATCTAGGTCTTTCATAGCCATTCTGCCAAGAGCAATGCGTCGTCTGATTTCTTGACTGCTTGTTGCTTCTTTATTAGCTTTATAGGTGCTTAAACCTCTTAAAGGAAAGGAGGTGCCATATTCACTCTCAGGTGTAGCTGTTTATTCTCATCAGCATACATTAAGGACCTGGGATTAATTAAGCTTGAGGTGAAAAAAGTCCAATAAACATATTAGGTATAGTTTTATTAGTATAAGTATAACCAGCAAATCTTAGTAAGTAAACAACTTAAATACCTAAACACAACCTTAAAACTAAGATGCAGACAACAGTCCAGCAGTGAGATGGGGGTTTTCCAGTTTTTTGCATTGAGTATCACATATACGATTTTCTCCCAGTTGGTGAGGGCTCTTACATGTGCACTAGGTGCAAGGAGCTCTTTCCACTCAGAGAACAAGTCTGATCTCTGGAGGCTAGAGTAGCAGACTTGGAGGACATAAGGAAGATAGAGAGGTAGTACTGAAGTCCAACCTCCACTCTGGAGCATCCCTGTTGCCATGGAGGAGAGATACCACGTGACAGGAAAGCATCACCCTGATTTGGCAGGAGGTGATCCTGTAGCTAGGATCTATCCTCCAGGTGATGTAAAAACCTCTGGCACTGAGAGGCCATGTGCCCACAATGGAAGGGTTAGGACAGCCGTTATGGCTGGTGATTCAGTCATTAGGCATGTAGATAGCTGGGTGGCTGGTGGACGTGAGGATCGCCTGATAACATTCCTGCCTGCCTGCTGCGAAGGTAGAGGACCTCACGTGCCACCTAGATAAGGTCTTAGATAGTGCTGAGGAGGAGTCTGCTGTCTTGATACATGTCAGTACTGTGATGATGCAGAGGCTTTAAACAGGGAGAAAATGGGCTTAAAACTGCAGCTTTCCTCTAATGCACACATTAAGGCAGGCAAGGAAGGGGTTAAAGCACAAGCCCAGAGAAACTCTCTGCACAGAGAGGCAGTGAGAGAGCCACACCCCAGCTCCAGGACAAACAGGGGAGCTGACATAAGAGGCAAGGGGGCGGAGTCAAACCGGATAGGACAGCCCAATGCTTTTAACCAGGAAGTAACAGAGAGAGTTAGTTCGGGATTGAGACTAAGCTCGTGTGGGAGAAGGAGATTGAGTTCTGATCTGAGGAGAGTTCGTGTGGGAGCAGGAGGAGTGCCTGGGAGAACAGGAAGTGTTCAGGCAGGAGACTCAGGACCTGACTCTGACCAAGAGGCAGAGAGAAGCAAAGGGTGGAGCAGCCATTGCCAGGATAGCACATGGTGCTGGGAGAGTTGCCATCCAGACTGCTGTGAGACACGGAGGTCTCTGAGACAGCAGGGGAGCAAGCTTCCTCTGAGAGAGAGGTCAACGCGAACCAGACAGCCAGGAGAAGCAGGTGGGAACATACTTTTATTCTCATGGGGAGAGGCTGGAACCCTTAACCAGAAGAGAGAGTATATCTTCCCTAGAGTCTTCCCTAGAAGCTGTGAACAGAGGTGAGAGTTTAACCAAGTATAAAACTCTGTATGATAAGCTGCCTAAGCGTTCCAAGTGCAGGAAGCCAGATACTAGCAGGAGCTTAGGAAGTACCTCAGCTGTTCTTAATTCATCAGCTGATGGTAGGCTTCGACAAGAGAAGCTAAAGCTAGCTCACGCTGTGCCAGTGAAACAGGAGCAGTGCAAGAACAGAGACTTGTCTTTTTACTCACCTTTGCAACCCAGACGTACTAGAAGAGGAGCAAGCCAGTTGAGTTCCTTTAACACCACTTTAAAGGAGGCTGCTGATTCTAGTTATAATTATATTCCACAGAGGGAAAGGAATAGAGAGTGGAAACAGCTTAGACACCATTTGGAACCATGGAAGCCTGTTGATCTGCAGTACCCTGATTTGAATCATGAGACGTCTGACTCAGATGTTGAATCCATGCAGTTAGGTTCAACCAAATCAGATAGGTCTTATTCTGACATGGAAGCAGACTGTGCTATGTGTTGCCAAGAGTGAAGCTGTTAATAGTATTGTATAAGAGAAGTGCTGATAAGTAATTCATGCTACTGCGTTTGCACGGAGAGAAGCAGCGTTCTGCTGGAGTGAAACTCAATGTCTGTAAGCAGCTGAATATGGTGAAAGCTATGGAAGTGATTAGCTGCTACTGAAGCTGTTCATTGATGAGAAGAAGTTGAATTAACCTTGTACATAATCTGACAACCCTGAGAAGGATCAGGTTGGACTGTATTTCAGTTGGACTTTATATTGGCATATAAAAGTATGCACCATTTTGTTTCTGATTAGGGGAGGATAGATGACAGAATCCTGTGCAACAAATAAAGTTTTTGTTATCACACAAAACCTTGGCTGTCTTTCGTTTGGGCCACAACTACAGGGATACCAAGCATCAGCACTTACAAGGATAATCTGGCACATTTCCCACTCCTTCAGGCAACCGCCTATACGCTGAGAAAGGGGGTGTGACAGTACCAATGACATAGGAAAGTGTGGTAGGGAGGTTATGGAGGCTAAATTTAGACTTTTAGGTAGGAAGTTGAAATCCAGAACTCCAGGGTAGCATTCTCCGAAATGTTTCCCGTTCCATGTGCAGGACACAAAAGGCAGGCAGAGCTCTGGAGTCTCAATGGATGGATGAGGGAGGAGTAGCCTAGTGGTTGGGGCAAGGTACTTCAGGCCGGAAGGTCGGGGGTTCAAATCCCACTAGAGGACAGCAACCTTGGGCCGGAAGGACTGGGGTTTCTATTCCCACAGATGCTCCTCGTGGTCTTGGGCAAGCCACTTAACCCTCCATAGCCCATGTTCCCTGTAAAATAGTTATCTCCAAGTTATAATGCCCTGTTCAATGTAATTTCAGTTTGTTCAATGTAAACCGCACTGATGCAGAATAGCGCGGTATATAAGAGAATAGAAATAAAATAAATAAATAAATAAATGAGATCATGGTGCAAGGAAGAGGGTTTTGGATTTGTTAGGAACTGGGGAACATTCTGGGGAAAGGAGGGGCTCTTCCGAAGGGATGGGCTCTACCTTAACTGGGATGGAACCAGGCTGCTGGCATTAATCTTTAAAAAGGAGATAGAGAAGCTTTTAAACTAGATAATAGGGAAGAGCCGACAGTCACCCAAGAGCGCATGGTTCAGAACAATGTATCCTTGAAGGATACTAGCAAAACGTTTGAAGGTGCTCCTTGTGGTCTTGGGCAAGCCACTTAACCCTCCCATTGCCCATGTTCCCTTTAAAATAGATATCTTCAAGTTATAATGCCCTGTTCAATGCAATTTCAGTTTCTTCAATGTAAACCGTCTTGATATCATGAAAGGCAGTATATAGGAAATGTTAAATAAAAAATAAATAAATAAAGTAGCCCAAATGCCCCTCAGTACAGAGCAGACAGAGCTTAAAGATTCAAAATATCCCCTGCCTACCGATAGCCAGATTAATAAGAATAGGATACCGCCTCTAAAATGCTTGTATGCAAATACTAGGAGTCTAAAAAATGAGATGGGAGAGTTAGACTATATAGCTCTAAATGAGAGGTTATGAGTGGTATCTCAGAGACATGGTGGAAGGAGGACAACCAGTGGGACACTGTGATACCTGGCACAAACTATATCGTAATGATAGAGCAGGTCAAATTGGTGGAGGGGCTGCACACTATGTTAGAGAAGGCATTGAGTCACAAAGGATTAAAGTTTTGCAGAAAACATAATTCGCTGTAGAATCTCTATGGATTGAAGTTCCATGTAAAAAGGGGAAGCGAAAGGCGATTGCAGTTGGAGTGTACTTTCGACCGCCTAGCCAGAATGAACAAATGGATGATGAAATGCTCAAAGAAATAAGAGAAGCTAGCAAAAGTTACAGTACAAAAATAATAATGGGTGATTTCAATTACCCTGGTATCGACTGGGTAATGTCACGGCAGGACATGCTAGAGAGACATAGTTTCTAGATGAAATAAATGACTGCTTCTTGGAGCAGCTGGTTCATGAACCAACCAGAGGGGAAGCCATTTTGGATCCAGTCTTTAGTAGAATACAAGATCTGGTGCAAGAAATAAGGGTGTTGGGGCCACTTGGCAATAGTGATAATAGCACGATCACGTTTGATTTAATAAATGGAGGAAGCACGACAAGGAAATACACAGTACTACCTTTTAATTTTCAAAAGGGAGACTATGATATAATGAGGAAAATAGTTAAGAAAAACCTAAAAGAAGCAGTTGCAAAGGTTAAAGATTTACATCAAGCATGGGTGTTGATTAAAAATGCTATCTTGGAAGCCCAGACCAGCTGTATTCCATGCTTTAAGAAATGTGGAAGGAAGTCCAAAAAACTGCCAGCATTTTTTAAAGGTGAGGTCAGAGAGACTGTTGTTGCCAAAAAAGAATCTTTCAGGAACTGGAAAAAGGAACCAAATGACGGAAAACTGGAAACAGCACAAGCACTGGCAAGTCAAATGCAAGGCATTGATAAGACAGGCAAAGAGAGAATTTGAGGAGATTGCTGTGGAAGCAAAAACGTGTAATAAAGACTTTTTCAAATATATTCATAGCAAAAAAAACTATGAGAAAGTCAGTTGGACCATTAAATGATAGAGTGGTAAAAGGGCACTAAGAGGGGACAAGGCCATAGTGGAGAGACTTAATGAATGCTTCTGTCTTTACTGAGGAAGATGTAGGGAAGTTACCCATGACCGAAATGGCATTTAAAGGTGATGCCGCAGAAGAATTGAAAGAAATATCGATACACCCGGAAGATGTATTACAACTATTTGATAAACTGAAGAGTAGCAGATCACCTGGAAAGGATGGTATACACCCAAGGGTGTTGAAAGAACTGAAATATGAGATTGCAGACCCATTATTAGTAATCTATAAACTATCATTAAAATCACCTGTAATACCTGAAGATTGGAGGATGGCCATTGTAATGCAAATTTTTAAAAAGAGTTCCAGGGGTGATCTGGGAAACTACAGACCGGTGAGCCTGACGTCAGTACTGGGAAAAATGGTAGAAACCATCATTGAGAACAAAATTATTGAACATGTATATAGTCATGGCTTAATGGGAGACAGCCAACATGACTTTAGCCAAGGAAGGTCTTGTCTTACTAATCTGTTATGTTTTTTTTAAGGTGTGAATAAACAGGTAGACAAAGGTGAGTCGGTTGATATTGTGTATCTGGATTTTCAGAAAGCTTTTGACAAGGTCCCTCATGAGAGACCTTTGGCAAAATTGAAAAGTCATGGGATAGGAGGCAGTATACTATTGTGGATCAGGAACTGGTTAAAAGTTAGAAAGCAGAGGGTAGGGCTAAATGGCCAAGTTTCCCAATGGAGGAAGTTGAATAGTAGAGTACCCCAGGAATCTGTGCTGGGTCCACTGCTTTTTAACATATTCGTAAATGACCTGGAAATGAGAACAACAAATGAGGTTATCAAATTTGCAGATGACACAAAACTATTCAGTTGTTAAAACACATGTGGATTGTGGAAAATTGCAAGAGGACCTTGATAAATTGGAAGACTGGGCATCCAAATGGCAGATGAAATTTAATGTGGACAAGTGCAACGTTATGCACCTAGGAATGAACAACCCAAACTATGGTTACATGATGCAAGGTTCTACATTAAGAACCACCACCCAGGAAAAATATTTAGGTGTCATCTTGGATAACATGTTGAAACCCTTCGCCCAGTGTGCATCGGCAGCCAAGAAAGCTAATAGAATGCTAGGTATCAGACGGAAAGGAATGGAGAATAAAACAAGGGATATTATAATGCTTCTGTATCGTTTCATGGGTACAACCGCACCTTGAATATTGTTTGCAATTCTGGTAGCTGTCTCTTAAAAAGGATATAGCGTTATTAGAAAAGGTACAGAGAAGAGCCACGAACATAGTAAAGGGAATGGAAGGATACCCCTATGAAGAGAGGCTAAAAAGGTTAGGGCTCTTCAACTGGAAAAGAGACGGCTGAGAGGAGATATGATATGGGTCTATAAATTAATGAATGGAGTGGAACGGGTAAACGTAGATCGATTGTTTATGCCATTAAAATATAGAATGACTAGGAGACATGCAATGAAGCTACAGAGTAACCTATTTAAGACTAATAAGAGAAAACATTTTTTCACTCAACATGTAATCAAACTCTGGAATTTGTTACCGGAGGATGTATTGAAAGCTGTTAGTGTAGTCAGGTTTAAAAAAGATTTGAACAAGTTCCTGGAGGAAAGGTCCATAAACCATTATTAAAGGAGACCTGGGATATCCACTGCTTTATCCAATACAAGCATTGTGGAACCTGTGTCTTTTGGATAAACTGCTAGGTACTTGTGACCAAGATTGGCCACTGTTGATGGACCTTGGCCTGACCCAGTATGGCATATCTTATGTTCATAGGGAGAAGAGTGGCCAGCAGAAGAAAGAAGTTGATAGTGCCTCTGTATAAGTCTTTGTTGCGACTTCATTTGGAGTATTGTGTGCAATTCTGGAGACAGCACCTTCAAAAGGATATAAATAAGTTGGAGTCAGTGCAGAGGATGGCTATTAAAATGGTTAGTGGTCTTCATTATCAAAGCATATGAAGACACAGGGGTGGCCCAAGGGCAGTGTGGGGCCATGTGTGGAGATTCATTGGGGGGGCCTCATTTTCATAAGGAGCCTCGTTTGCATATATATTTGCATAATGTTAAAATGCGCTTATAGTAAACATGCCTCTTAATGAGTGTCTGGATAAAGAAAGACTACCAGATATCTATATTACTATATTCCAGTGCCAACTGCCAGACCCATTAGGAAGTACTATAAACACTGACCATTTAGAACCCATAGCAAAACCATCATATCATAACAGCACTACCAGGACTCATAAAGCACCCAACCCTACTTATCAAAAAGGCAACAAAGCAAATATTAAACCAATACATCTTAGAGAATACTGATACATCTCATTGGGAGAAAGAGAACAAGTGGGACTGTCAGATAGAAACTACATGAACAGAATACCTCAGCTAGGTTACACATGAGGAACATAGACCATCACCACACAAAGAACAAGGGATCACAATTTAGAAATAGGAAGATAATAATTAAATTGGGAACCCCAAAAGCCAAACATGGAATGTACAACAACACTGGAGAAATAAAACTATGAATTAATTTCCTCTTGCACTAAACAAAAAAAGCAAAGATGTTAGCGATACACATTTCCCAGACCTGACATATTCCAGTTAATAAATTCAAAATAAAAAGTATTTTTCTACCTTTTGTTTGGTCATTTTATTTTTCAGTTACAATTGCTCCAGTCACTTTATTCTGGTTTCTTCATGTCTTCTGAGAGCTGTCCATTTGTCCTTTCTTCTCTCTTCTAGATTTTTTCCATTCTCTCTCTATATCTGGTTTAACATACTGATCTTTCACCTTTTGCTCTTTCAGCCATTTCTTTCTTTATTCCTTTATCATCCACTCAAATTTCACCCTTCCATCCTCAATCCTCACTTACTCTCCCAATACCTAGCCAAATGTAGATTTTTCTTCCCTTTCACACAAAATATCTTTTCCCCTCTCCATCCTCATTCCCCAGCCCCATCCCCTTCTAGTCCTCCCCGAAAATCAGCTCCCTTCTAGTTCTAGATCCACCTAGCATCCGCTCCCTTCTAGTCCCATTCTCCCATGCCCCCGCGTCCGCCCATTTCCAGTCCTATAATATGTCCTTTCTCCCCTGTCTGGTATGCATGTTTACTCTTTCCTATCCTATTACTATTGTAACTTCCTTTCCTTTTCTAGGCCATCGGCCGTTCATGTGACTTTGATTTTGTACACCACTTTGTTTTGATAATTGAAAGGCAGTATATCAAGCTTAATAAACATAAACATTTCCAGTCCTATTCCAGCCCCCATCAGCCCATTTCCAGTCCTAGACCCCCAACAGTCATTTTCAGTCCTATTCCAGCTCCCCATCAGCCCATTTCCAGTCCAAGCTCCCCCCATCAGTCCATTTACAATCCTAGCTTCCCATCAGCCATTTCCAGTCCTATTCCAGCTCCCCATCAGCCCATTTGCAGTCCAAGCTCCCCCATCAGCCCATTTCCAGTCTTACCCCTCCCCATCAGCTCATTTCCTGTCCTAGCCCCCATCAGCCCATTTCCAGTCCTATTCCAGCCCCCCATCAGTCCATTTCCAGTCCAAGATCCCCCCATCAGTCCATTTCCAGTTCTAGCCCCCCATCAGCCATTTCAAGTCCTATTCCAGCCCCCAATAAGCCAATTTCCAGTCCAAGATCCCCTCATCAGCTCATTTCCAGCCATAGTCCCCCCCCATCAGCCCTTTCCAGTCCTATTCCAACTCCCCATCAGCCCATTTCCAGTCCAAGCTCTCCCCCATCAGTCCATTTCCGGTCCAAGAGCCCCCTAGCCCATATCCAGTCCTAGCCCCCCATCAGCCATTTCCAGTCCTATTCCAGCCACCAATCAGCCCATTTCCAGTCCAAGCTCCCCCCTCATCAGTCCATTTCCAGTCCAAGATCTCCCATCAGCCCATTTCCAATCCTAGCTCCCCCATTAGTCATTTCCAGTCATGCTTCCCCCCCATCAGCCCATTTCCAGTCCAAGATCCCCCCATCAGACCATTTCCAGTCCTAGTCTCCCATCAGTCATTTCCAGTCCTATTCAGCCCCCTATCAACCCATTTTCAGTCATAGCCCAGCCCCCCATCAGCCATTTCCAGTCCAAGCTTCCCCCATTAACCCATTTCCAGTCCCATCAGGTCATTTCCAGTCCTATCCCCCTCCCCATCAGCCCATTTCCAATCTTTATCTTTATCTTTATTCAGTATTTGATATACCGCTATGGCAGAAGCATTAAGCGGTGTACAATAAAAACGGATTAAACACTGCAAACCAGGAAACGGAACGCCAAAAATAGATAGGAAAGAAGGGTACAGAAAAGGGCAAACACATCACACATTAATGCCAAATCATAATAAACCATAAGGACAGAAGGAAGACAGGCAAGGACGATTCATGGTACACCAGACAAAAACAAAGGACAGTCAGGGGGGAGCTTCAGGGGGGAGGTCAAAAGCTTTCTGGAATAAATAAGTCTTAAGCAACGACTTGAACTGGGGGTAAGATGATTCTAACCAAAGAGAAGTAGGCAGCATATTCCATAACAATGGTCCGAGGAAGAACCAAGCAGAATGCCGTGTCTGTTCTAAACGGGCTTGGGAGGGCGAAGGAAGGGATAGACGGTTGGTATGAATTGAGCAAAGTTGACGATGGGGAGAGTATAATGAAATGCAGTCTGCTAAATAAAGAGGAGTACAGGTGTAAATGGCCTGGTGAAGTAGAATCAGAAATTTATAGTGGAAGCGGTAATGAAGAGGAAGCCAATGCAAACGAAGGAGGATGGGGTAATATGGTCAAATCGACTAGAAAAGGTGATGAGGCGAGCTGCGGTGTTCTGGATGCGTTGCAGTCTTTGAAGGCAGTATTTGGGGAGGTTGGCCAAATAAACATTGCAATAATCCTAGCTCCCCATCTGCCATTTCCAGTCCTATGCTACACCCCCCCCCCCCCTGCCTGCTAAAGAGCCCCGTGGCCATCTAAAGGGCTTCAGAGGTGAGCCAGGGAAGCCCATGCGAGGCCCCTCTGCACAGCTGCCAGTGTGAAGAGTGTTTTCCCTCATGCTGGCGGCTGTTATTGTGAAGCGCGCTGAATGCTGGGAAAGGTTAAAGGGCATTTCCCGGCAGTCGCGTGCTTCACAGTAACAGCTGCTAGCATGAGGGAAAGTACTCTTCACATTGGCGGCTGTGCAGAGGGAGCCAAGGCCTCGCGTGGGCTTCCCTGGCTCCCTCTGAAGCCATCCATTTGTGCGAGAATGAAGTTTGCGCAGTACCACCTGAAGCGCAAACAACATTCTCGCACAATGGAAGGGCCGGCCCTGTGAGGACAGTACAACCTCATTTGGGGTATTGAGCGCAATTCTGGAGACCGCACCTTCAAAAGGATATAAACAGGTTGGAGTCAGTGCAGAGGGTGGTTACCAAAATGGTTAGTGGTCTTCATTATTAAAGCATATGAGGACAGATTTAAGGATCTTAATATGTATACTTTAGAGGAAAGGCAGGATAGAGGTGACATGGTTGAGACATTTAAATACCTCCATGGCATAAATGCACAGGAGGAGAGTCTCTTTCGATTGAAAGCAAGCTCTGCTATGAGGGGATATATGATGAGGGTGAAAGGGGATAGACTCACAAGTAATATGTGGAAATATTTCTTTAAGGAAAGAGTGGTAGATGCGTGGAATAGTCTCCCAGTGGAGGTGGTAGAGATGAGGACAGTATCTGAATTCAAAAAAACATGGGACAAACACAGAGGATCTCTAAAGGAAAAAAGTGGACTGTTGTCATGATTGATATGGAAGGACAGACTAGATAGGCCATATGGTCTTTTACTTTAATTCTGTTTATTGAAATTTTCAAAAACTATACAATGTTCACAAAGTATAGAGAAACACAATAAGTCAACAATAGAAATAATTCATGGGAGAGAAATAATACAAACAAGTACATTAGCCCACATCTCAGGGAGAAAACCATAAGAAATCAACAACAAGAAAAAACAAGACAAGTAACACCAAACCAAAGAAAGGTGTCCCAGCCACACAGAGCAGTCATTTAATTATACCCTCCCACCGCCTGACAATTTCTAAACGACAGCATAATGACATAAAGGAAAAGCAAAAGTCACTGCACCTTTTCCTTATTAAGAATCCACGTTTCCAAATCCGAAAATGACAAAAAGACAAACCTGTCATATCCAAGAGATACTAAGCATTTACAAGGCTAGCGCAAGAAAAAGTAGCGCCTAAGGCAAGAGTTCTAGACTTGAGAGCAAGAAAGGACTTCCCACATGCTTGTATTGAGCGAGGTACATCAGGGAAAATAGAGACCTTATCACCCCAATAGAGATTGTCCCTTTTACGAAAATAAGCTTTAAGAATAGAGACTTTATCTTCAGAAACCAAAGTTACTAATAATGTGGCTCTAGTGGAAATAATATCTTGAGTGTCTTCCAAGAAGGCAGTCAAGTTAAACCCATTTTTATCTTCAAGAACAGCTACTTCCCCTTCCCCAACACCTGGAGAAACAATTTTTGAGGAAATATATTATAATAATATAATAATAATATCTATTATTTCTAAAGACACAAGCTCAAGACACAGACGTTCCCAAAATTCCAACAGACTTAAAACACATTTGAATTTTAATAAATCTAAACAAATGGCTTCTAAAAGGGCTTTTTCACTCATGGCACCAAAACTATGGAACTCTATTCCTGAGGAATTAAGATTTCAAACCGACGTGAAAGACTTCCGCAAGTCCCTTAAAACGTATCTACTGGACTTGGGAATCTAGAAACATCTTACATGGCGTACGAAAAAAATCCTTAACAGCCAGTCCGTATCTTTCCCGATGTTGGTAGGGACACTCAGAGGAAAAGGCGGCAGTTCTTGTTGTATCGTGCCAGGGTGGTACAGCTGGGGGGGGGGGGTATTTTTTCTTAGGTTTCCTTGTAAGTGCCTTGTCAAATTAGGCAGGCATAGTTTCATTTTCTTTGAACCCTTGCAGCTGGCTAGTTTTGTGTCTTCTAGGCTAGCTTTGGTACAGGAGTCTTCTCTTCCTCCTCCTATAAGTAGCTCTCTTGTGTTAGCTTTGGTACAGGAGTCTTCTCTTCCTCCTCCTATGAGTAGCTCTCTTGTGTTAGCTTTGGTACAGGAGTCTTCTCTTCCTCCTCCTATGAGTAGCTCTCTTGTGTTAGCTTTGGTACAGGAGTCTTCTCTTCCTCCTCCTATGAGTAGCTCTCTTGTGTTAGCTTTGGTACAGGAGTCTTCTCTTCCTCCTCCTATGAGTAGCTCTCTTGTGTTAGCTTTGGTACAGGAGTCTTCTCTTCCTCCTCCTATGAGTAGCTCTCTTGTGTTAGCTTTGGTACAGGAGTCTTCTCTTTCTCCTCCTATGAGTAGCTCTCTTGTGTTAGCTTTGGTACAGGAGTCTTCTCTTCCTCCTCCTATGAGTAGCTCTCTTGTGTTAGCTTTGGTACAGGAGTCTTCTCTTCCTCCTCCTATGAGTAGCTCTCTTGTGTTAGCTTTGGTACAGGAGTCTTCTCTTTCTCCTCCTATGAGTAGCTCTCTTGTGTTAGCTTTGGTACAGGAGTCTTCTCTTCCTCCTCCTATGAGTAGCTCTCTAGTGTTAGCTTTGGTACAGGAGTCTTCTCTTCCTCCTCCTATGAGTAGCTCTCTAGTGTTAGCTTTGGTACAGGAGTCTTCTCTTCCTCCTCCTATGAGTAGCTCTCTTGTGTTAGCTTTGGTACAGGAGTCTTCTCTTCCTCCTCCTATAAGTAGCTCTCTTGTGTTAGAGAGCTAGTGCGAATAGACAAAGTTTCACCGCCCTTGTGTTTGCTCTTTTTTCCTTAACTGCTATAGGTGTATAATTTATCCTGTGTTTAGTGGTCCATCTTGCCTTATTTGAGGTCTATAGATAAATCCATCTGTATGTTTATTCTTATTAAGTGGTTTTCCTTATCTTATAATTAATATGTGGATGATGGATTGTGTTCTGTATACAAGTGTTTCTTGTAATATATGATAAATTGCATAAATAAAAAATTTAAAAAAAACGTATCTATTTATCGAGGCTTATTGCAAACAACCCATATCTTAATGGATCGAGATACCTTTCTAATTGTTTTTATTCAATTTTGTTATAGTGTTGTTATATAGTTTAACCTTATACTATTACATTGTACTGTAATTTACTGTAGCTTAATGTGATGTACTGTAAAGGCATTGTGCAGGGATATCTCTTGATGTGTACTTTCATTCAAAGATGAATCATTTGGAGCCTAAGAGCTTGTCCTATATGCCTAAAGTCAGCTGCCATGCATGAATAAAGCGTAGTTACTCACCTGTAACAGGTGTTCTCCAGGAGCAGCAGGAATCAGTCCTCACTTATGGGTGACGTCGGCGCCGACGGAGCCCTCGCGGAGCAATTTTCCCCAGCTTTCAAAGAAAGCCTTTGGGAATTGCAGCGCGCATGCGCGGTCCTCTTCCCGCCCAAGGGTGCCATCTTAGCCAGTCAGATGACATAGCTAAAAAAGACAGCATAAAAATTTGCAAAAAACTAAAGCAGACGATTGCAACTCCAAGGGGAGGAGGGAGGGTTGTGAGGACTGATTCCTGCTGCTCCTGGAGAACACCTGTTACAGGTGAGTAACTACGCTTTCTCCAGGACCAAGCAGGAAGTCAGTCCTCACTTATGGGACTCCCAAGCTTAAGGCTACCGGAGACCCCAAGCACAAAAATGAGCTCCCTCTAGCTCAGCAGTACAGAAGGAAAAGAATCTTCGCTGAATTATTACCCACCGGTAGCCCACATCCGGGATGGAGGGTAGGAGTTGCTCAGACCTCAAAGAGATTACGGAGGACTGCCTGTCCGAAAGCACTGTCCCTGCGGGACTCCCTCTCGAGACAGTAATGGACCGCAAAAGTCTGGCTCGAAGACCAAGTAGCGGCCCGGCAGATGTCTGCCAGCGGAACAGAGCGGAGGTAAGCCACTGACGTAGCCTTTGCCCGAACGCAATGAGCCGTGACTCGACCTTCCAAGGAGAGTCCGGCTGCCCCATAAGCCCAAGAGATACAGTCCGCAACCCAGATGGACAGAGTACGCTTGGAGACAGGGAGCCCCAATTTATTGGGGTCAAAAGACACAAAAAGCTGAGCAGCTTTACGGTGCTCCCGCGTACGGTCAAGGTAGAAGTTCAAAGCCCTTCTACAGTCCAGGGTATGGAGGACCGTTTCAGCTCGGCTGGAGTGTGGTCTGGGAAAGAAGGTTGGAAGTACCACCTCCTGATTGATGTGAAAAGGGGAGACCACTTTTGGAAGAAAGTTTGGGTGAGTCCGTAGGACTACCCTATTTTTGTAGAACCGAGTGTAAGGGGGATCAGACACGAGGGCCTGCAATTCACTTACGCGTCTAGCGGAAGTGAGGGCTATCAAGAACAGTGTTTTCCAAGACAGAAAACGGAGAGAACAGGTAGCCATAGGTTCAAAAGGCGGACAGGTGATCCGCTGTAAAACCACATTCAGGTCCCAGTCAGGCGCTGGCGGGCGCAGAGGTGGTTTAAGTAGAAGGAGACCTCGGAGAAACCTCGCTACGAGAGGGTCGCTGGAAAGAGGTCTGCCGTCCACCGGCACATGATGTGCTGAAAGAGCACTGAGGTGAACTTTGACGGAGTTGGACTTAAGTCCCAGATTGGAGAGGTATAGCAAGTACTGCAAGATCACCGACACCGGGCAGGAGAAGGGATCCTGAGACTGTTGGGTACACCAAACGGAGAAACGACGCCATTTAAGGGCGTAGCATTTGCGGGTAGAAGGTCGTCACGAAGCTAAGACGACCTCCTCCACCTCTGTCGGCAGGAGAAGGGGAGCAAGGACTACCCTCTCAGCAGCCAGGCCATTAGGTTGAGAGACCTGAGGTTGGGGTGTAGCAGAGACCCCTGATCCTGAGTGAGGAGATCCGGTTGTAACCCCAGAGGGAATGGATCCTCTACCGCTAATTGCAGCAGGAGTGGAAACCACGGCTGTCTGGGCCAGCGAGGGGCCACCAGGATCATGAAGGCTTTGTCTCGGAGAACCTTGAAAAGAGTCCGGGAGACTAGCGGGATGGGAGGGAAAGCGTACAGAAGGCTCCCCGACCATGAGAGTAGGAAAGCGTCCGCCGCAACTCGAAGGGGGTGTGGCTGACGAGAGCAGAAGCGAGGAAGTTGCCGGTTGTGAGGACTGGCAAAGAGATCCATCGTGGGGAGGCCCCACTTTAGAAAGAGCTTCTGAACTACCAAGGGATCCAGGCGCCACTCGTGCGGCTGGAGGATCCTGCTGAGTTTGTCCGCCAGGCAATTTTCTTGGCCTGGGAGATAAACTGCCTTGAGAAGAATGCCGTGACTGACGGCCCAAGAGCAGAGCTTCCTTGCTTCCCGACAGAGAAGGAAGGAGCCCGTGCCCCCCTGCTTGTTCACGTAGAACATGGCAACTTGATTGTCCGTCTGGACAAGGACGGACTGGCGAGAGGTCAGGTGGGAGAAGGCCTTGAGAGCCAAGCGGATCGCTCTGAGCTCCAGGAAGTTGATCTGCTGAGCAGACTCCCACGCGTTCCAGAGACCCTGAGTACATGCCCCTTGGCAATGTGCTCCCCAGCCCAGGAGGGATGCATCTGTCATCAGCACCCGGGCCGGCTGAGGTGGCTGAAAAGGCATGCCGAGCACTAGGTTCGGCCGATGAAGCCACCACTGAAGAGATGAGGCCAGCGGCTCGGAGACGCGCACTAGGTCCGCTAGGCCGCCTGTGGCCTGTTGCCACTGCTTGCGGAGACACCATTGAGCAGGCCGCATATTCAGGCGGGCATTGGGGGTCACATGGACGGTGGAAGCCATATGGCCGAGTAGTCTCAGGAAGCGCCTGGCGGAGACCAGGGGCTGGCTGCGAAAACGGTCGGCTAGGTCCATGAGCCGTTGAGCCCTGTCGAGCGGTAGGAACGCTCGTGCCTGAGGAGTGTGCAGCCTTGCGCCGATGAACTCGAGATCCTGTGAGGGGAGCAAAGTGGACTTTGCGAAGTTTATAACAAAGCCCAAGTGCTGCAGAAGAGTCACCGTGCGGCGTGTGGCGTTGGTGACCTCCGGAGCGGACGCTGCTCTGATGAGCCAGTCGTCGAGGTACGGAAAGACATAGAGGCCGTGAAGCCGGAGATGGGCCGCCACCACCGCGAGGCATTTTGTGAAGACCCGCGGTGCGGAGGACAGGCCAAAGGGCAGTACTCTGTACTGGTAATGATTTCCTGCCACCACAAACCTTAGGTATTGGCGGTGGCTTGGGTGGATGAGGATGTGCGTGTAGGCATCCTTTAGATCCAAGGAGCATAGCCAATCTCCCTGCTGGAGGTAGGGCAGAAGGATTCCAAGGGTAAGCATCTTGAACTTCTCCCGCACAAGGAACTTGTTGAGGTTGCGCAAGTCCAGGATGGGTCTGAGGCCTCCTGTCCGCTTTGGTACTAGAAAGTACCTGGAATAAAAGCCTTGACCTCTCAGGTGGTGGGGCACCGGTTCCACCGCCTGCTCCTGCAGAAGACCCGCTAACTCCTGAAGGAGTAGTTCCCTGTGCAGAAGGGGTCGTGGAGGTTCTCCCGGAAAGTAGGAGGGAGGGATCTGGTGGAAGTGGAGAAGATATCCTTCTCTCACGACCTGAAGCACCCAGGCATCTGAGGTGATGCTGGACCACCTGTGGGCGAAGTGAACCAGCTGGCCTCCGGTGCTGGGAGGAACCAGCGGGGGGGGGAGAGGCTATGCTTAAGGAGTCAAAAGCCCCCACCCTGCTGAGCAGGGGCTGGTGGTGCAGGCTTGGGGGCTTGCTGCCTACGGGACCCGTTACCCCGTCCCTTGGCCTGCTGGCCCTGTTGGGGAGCTGCAGGGGCCTGATAATGGGGGTATTGTTTGTAGGCAGCCGCCTTCCTCGGGTAAAAGGACTTCTTTCCCGAGCCCTTCTTTTTCTGGGAAGGGGCGGAGGTCTTCCTAGAAAGCCTAGTCCTGGTGAGAGTCTCCGTCTCAATTTGTGCAGCCTTTTCAGCCATGGGCTTGCCAAAGAGGTTTTCGCCTCGGCAGGGGACATCGACCAACTTGTCCTGCACCCAGGGCTCAAGGTCAGACGACTGAAGCCAAGCCTGTCGGCGGGCACCGATGCCGGCTGCGGCCACTCGAGCCGATGCTTCAAAGCCATCATAGGCTGCTCGGGATATGAATTTTGAGCATTCCCGAATGCCAGTGGACAAGGCCAGGAACCTCCGCAAGGGTTCCTCGGACAAACCAGCGGAGAATCCGGCTAGCTCTTTAGCCAGGTCTCGGAGATACATGCCCATGTATAGCTGGTAGGTCTGGACACGACACGCAAGCATAGAGCCCTGGAAACACTTCTTACCAAGGCCATCCAGGTTACGGGCCTCCCTGCCAGGAGGCACCGAGGAGTGCATCTTCTGGCTCTTAAGACGATGCATGGCCGATTCCACTACCATGGAATGGTGTGGTAGCTGTGCTTTTTGGAAGCCAGGGCTCTTGCGGACTCGATAGATAGAATCGACCCGCTTGCTCAGGACCGGCGAGGTGGCCGGACTCTCCCACATGCGGAAGAGTAGTCATTCCAGCATGGGAGGAACCGGTACAGTAAAGTGTTCCCTGGCGGGAGAGTCATACTGGAGGGCGTCGAGCTCTTCGGCTCGAGGCTCCTCCTCGGGGTCCGCAGGGAAGGCCAAAGCCTTGGCCATATCCCTGACGAAGTCCGAGAACCGGGCATCCTCCGGGGGGGACTGCTTCCGAGGTTCGGACTCAGGTGAGTCCGAGGGGACACACCGAGTCTGGAAAGAATCAGGCGACTCTTCCTCTTCAGACTCCCAGACCGACTCCGACGAGGACTCGGTAGGGTCGGCCCGGGCAGGGCGCGGCGCCTGCCGCCCCGACGCCGAGGGAGTCGGCGTCGGCGACCTCGGTCCCGAACGGGAGGCCGAGGATGACCTCGACCGAGGATCGACTCGAGTTCGCATCGACTCGAGGATCGGCTCGGTCTCCGGGGTCGACTTAGACGTCGACGTCCCGGCGGTCGGGGCAGCGGCGCCAGCGAAGCCAGCGAGCAGTGCCCGCTGCTGGTCCATGAAGGCAGACAGTCTGCTCTCCAAGGCCGTCAACCTGAGTCCGAGCTCAGGTGACCCAGCAGCCCCCGACTCGGGCTCCGACGGCATCGGGCCCGATGTCGGCTGTCGCGGAGGCGAGTCCAGGAGGACCACAGGACTTACCCGAGCAGGCAGCTCCGACTCCAGGCGAGGTCGCTTCGTGAGGTGCTCCTTCTCCAAGGACCCGGGACGGCTATCGGGGCTATGCGACCTGGCCCTCGCGGAGCCAGGAGCGTCCACCGACGCCGCCCTCGCGGGTTTCACCTTACGTCGATGGTCCCCGGAGGGAGAACCCCTGTCGGAGGAACTCCGGCGACGGTCCGAGCTGGAACCCTTGGACGCGGAGGCCTCCGACGAGGTCCGGGTACGGCTGGGGTCAGCGAAGATCCTATCCCGCTGATGCCGCTGACTTCTCAACGCTTTGGAGGACAGTTTGCCGCAGGGCCCACAGATCATTTCTTCATGATCCGGGCCCAGGCAGCGGAGGCAAAAGTCGTGTGTGTCAGTTAGTGACATATTTCGGTCACACTGACCACACCGCTTGAAACCACTGGCAGCCATCGGGGGAAAAAGGGCCCCGGCGAGGTCAAAGGACCGGGCTGCCAGGGAAAAACCGAAAACGAAAACTGACTAAGTCAGAAAAACCGAAAAAGAAATATCAACTTTTTCGCGGGGACACGACGGGTACGTCTGTAGGGCTCCGCGGAAAAAAGAAGACTGGCTAAGATGGCACCCTTGGGCGGGAAGAGGACCGCGCATGCGCGCTGCAATTCCCAAAGGCTTTCTTTGAAAGCTGGGGAAAATTGCTCCGCGAGGGCTCCGTCGGCGCCGACGTCACCCATAAGTGAGGACTGACTTCCTGCTTGGTCCTGGAGAACTGACTCTACTAAGGAAAGACCTAGCTGCCATGCATAAAGAAGTGTCTCTACTGAGGGAGGAACTGGCTGCAATGAAGCGCACCTCTTCTAGGATACAAACTGAACAAAGTCCACCACCGCTCCCACAAAGAATCAAAGCCCCAGGAACAAATGGATCACAGTGGGTTCTGGTAGACTGCGACCTGTAACGCAGAGACATCCCATACATCAAGAGATATCCCTGCACAATGCCTTGGCTAATGAGGATGCCCAATCCAAAGAAACTGAAGGGCCCTTAAATGAGTCAGACAATGCCCAATCTCCTGCTAAAGCACCAAATATGAAGAAAACCTCACCAAACAGAAAACTACTACTACTTGGAGATTCCATCATCAGAGGCACCAACTTGGGAACACAGTTCAAAGGAGAGAAGATAGTCATGTAACTACCAGGCTCTTCAGCCAGCAGGAATACAAACCAAGTTGTTGAAATACTTAGCGCAAAAAGTGAACACTCCAAACTTGATGTTATTATCCACTTGGGCACAAATGATCTGGCTAGAAACAGTGCCTCTACAGCCCAAAAGGACTTCCAATCTCTGGGAGAAAAACTCAAGCCCATTGTTAATGCTTTTGCATTCTCAGAAGTTCTACCTGTTCTTGGTAAGGGGACAAAAAGGCTGCATCGCATTAACAGCTTTAATACATGGCTCCAGACCTGGTGCAAACAAGAAGGATTCAGATTTATTGGCAACTGTGGCAACAGATGGACCAACAAGAGACTATACTGTGCTGATGGACTACATCTCTCTGTCGCAGGGAAAAGAATCCTAAGTGAAAAATTCAGGCAGTATGTGGATATGCATTTAAACTAGGAAAAGGGGGTGACGGATGTGGAAGGTCAACATCTGCATGCCACCCCCTGCAAAAGCAGAATAACATCAGAAACAACCACACTTTTAAACCACACATCAAAAACAAGCGAGAAGAGGTGAGCAGAACAAAATCAATGCAAAATACACACAAGCCAGGTAAATGCTGGAAAGCAATGAGCACAAATGCTCGAAGCTTAGCCAACAAAATTCCGGACCTGGAAGCCCTAATGGTGGAAACAGATTTGGACATTGTGACCATTACAGATACATGGTTTAATGAATCACATGATTGGGATATAGCCATAGCTGGCTGTAATCTATTCAGAAGAGACAGAGAAAATGGAAAAGGAGGAGGAGTAGCCTTGTATGTCAAAAGCAATATTAAAGCTACTGAAATGCAGGGGACATGGGGAAAAGAAGAAGCGCTCTGGTTTGCTTTGGAAAGAGATGGCACTGTCATCCATATTGCTGTAGTCTACAGACCTCCGACTCAAATTGGAGAGAGAGATAACAAATTGATTATATATATTGCCAAGATAGCAACAAAGGGGGAAGCGATCATATTGGGTGACTTTAACCTACCTGATGTGGATTGGATTACTCCTTCTGCACATCTGGAAAGAAGCAAAAAAAATTGTAGATGCTCTCAAAGATGCATTACTTAGACAAATGGTGATGGAACCAACCAGGGAAAGCTCAACTCTGGATGTAGTGCTCACCAACGTTGATAGCGTCTTGAATGTCTGCGTGAGTGCCCCTGTGAGCAACAGCGACCATCACACGGTGTGGTTTGAGATAAAAGCCATGGTACAGGCCAATCATAGCAAGCTCAAATTCCTAAACTTCAAAAACACTGACTTGAATAAAATGGAGTGGAGGAGTAGCCTAGTGGTTGGGGCAAGGTACTTCAGGCTGGAAGGTTGGGGGTTCAAATCCCACTAGAGGACAGCAACCTTGGGCCGGAAGGACTGGGGTTTCTAGTCCCACAGGTGCTCCTTGTGGTCTTGGGCAAGCCACTTAACTCTCCATAGCCCATGTTCCCTGTAAAATAGTTATCTCCAAGTTATAATGCCCTGTTCAATGTAATTTCAGTTTGTTCAATGTAAACCGCACTGATACAGAATAGCACAGTATATAAGAGAATTAAAATAAATAAATAAAATGGCTGAGCACTTAAAGGAGGAGATAACAGGGTGGAAGAAGATAAGGGAAGTGGAATTGCAATGGGCTAAACTAAAGGTTGCAATAAAAGGGACAACAGATAAATATGTAAGAAAAGTAAATAAAAACAAGAGGAGAAGGAAACCTATTTGGTTTTCCAAAGAGGTGGCTGCTCAAATAAAGGCAAAAAACACAGCTTTCACAAAATTCAAAAGCTTGCAAACAGAAGAACACAGAAATGAATACAGGATCAAACTCAAAGGGGTATGTTTACTAAACTGCGTTAGTGCAATTCGCGTTAGGAGCCGCGGTAGTGACAGAAACCCCAAATAAGGACATGGGCGGTACATCGTTACCACTAACGCGCGTTCCAAAAACTAACGAGCGTTACAGGGCGCCGTGGTGCGTTACTGCGCGTTAATCGTAAGAAGGCGTACAGACACAAAGCACTGAAACAGAGCTGTAGCACAATGGTTACGGTACTGACCGCTGTTACAGGCAGCATGGGTTCAAGTCCCCAGTGTGCCTAACGCAGAAGGCTGGCCCAGGCATCACCCTGTACATTACATAGGGAATGAGGAGGCATGTTTTTCTTTATGTTGAGTAGTGGTGTCAGAAACACACCCTCGGAGTGTGCCTAGCCACATACGTTGGTGCGTGCGTTGGTACGTGCGTAGCCCCGTGCGTAGCTGCGTGCGTTGGTGCGTGCGTACAATCGTGCGTGGGTACGTGCGTACAATCGTGTGTGGGTACATGTGTTTTTACCAGCGTGGGCACCTTATATTACAGACTCTTTAGGGTGTCTTGCACCTATGCATTATGCTAACAGATGTACGTGTGATGGTCTATGGTTTATCAGAGCCTGTGAGCAGGTGCTGGATTTTCACAGGGTTGGATTGTGCCAGTCACACCCATGATGCACTGCACATGCAAATCAGCTGTCCACAGATACACACCATGGGGAATGCACCCCCACAGCACCTCGGCCTGGTAGGGGGAACTGACTATGTGCACCCTCACAGCACCTCGGCCTGATAGAGGGTACTGACCGTGTGCACCCCCACAGCACCTCGGCCTGATAGGGGGTACTGACCGTGTGTTGTACTGGCACAGAGTAGCTACACACCGTCACATTGTGCAGGTACTGTGCTCACCCTGAGGGTGCAGTGAGGCGCCCAGCATCAGGTCCACAGCACCGTCCATGGCTGAAAGAGGCCATGGCGCAGGTCCAAAGCAGTGTTAATGTGTGAGATAGGTAGTTTCTGCAGAAACACCTTGGATATCTCTGTCTGTTTCAGTCAGGTGTAGCCCCCATGGACCACCACCCCCCTCCCCCAGGGCCAAGGGTGGCAAACAGGGTCTCCTAACAATAGATCCACATTCTACCTCCCTGCAAAGGTGGCAGTAGAGGGGAACATCAACCCCAGTCCTGCTGAGGAACAGACACCCCACAGGGCAGTCAATGCAGCTCTGTACACATCCATAACACAATAGCAGACAGACATTAGGCCTGGATATGCTAAGCTGCACCCCACCACTATCTGATATTCTCCTGCTGCAAGCCATCAACCGCTGCACCCTGCAAGCCACTCCATCAAGACACATACCAGCTGCAAACAGCCTGCTAGTTAGTCAATAGTGCATGTGCCCAGTGGAGATGCATGCACCCAGAACTGGGATGTCAGCATACACAGCAAGCAGATAAATCAGTGACTGGGCCCCAAAAAGAAACCCATATCTATGACATGAGAGAAATACTATATAGCACTATGGGGGTGCCTAGCCATGCTGTGGTCACTGCACAGTCAGGGTGAGAGTGATCTCTCAGCAGGACATACGGAGGTCACCCTGTCTGTAGGTGGTGGCCAGGCACTAAAATGTCCCAGTCAGTGCCCTATGCCCTGTGCAGATTTATTTTATTTATTTATTTTATTTTAGTTTCTTATATACCGCACTATTTAGTATCAGCGCGGTTTACATGGAACAGTGAAACATAATGAACAAACGTTAGTTTTACAGAGAACAAGGAAATACAACTTGGATAACTTAGGGAAACATGCACATTAACTATTTACATATGTAGCAGTAAGCTTTGCATAGTGGGTTATGAACCTACAGAAAGATATTAAGTATAGGGACTAATATGTGGAGGTTTCTGGAAGGAAGATGTGGCTATGGTGGAGTATGGTTGATCTGGTAATGCCGTATAAATAAGTAATGTTTTAGTGCTTTCCTGAATTGTGTGCACCCTGGCCAGGCCACCCTGTCCGGCCTATACCCATGGTACCTTGCTCCTCATTATGCACATTGGCAGCCCAATACTGGCAACATTGCTGGCAGTGTGGGCTGTGGAAGGTGTTTGCAGCCACCACACACTGGATAGACACAGCCACCCCCACACCTATGCGAGCATTGTGCTACTATAGAGGTGTTCAGCAGCCATACCCACCACACCAGTCCTGGGCACAGTACAGGCATGGATATGGTACGCAATACTGTTGGGGGTCATTCCCCAGGGTGGTAAACACTATCAGAGACCAGACCTCCAGCACACACCGCAGACATCAGAATGATTGTTATGGTGGAGCTCAATGAGCAAAATGTGCTTATCGTAGGAATTGATATCTGCCAGTCATCATAGGAAACGTTTGATGGCTGTGTACCATATACACAGGTGTAGGGTGGTATTGCTAAGGTATGCAACTGCTAGTATTGGGAGATACAGGCAGGGCCCAATGTCCTGCCTCTCCAGGAGGCATTGGCCAATGGGGTCTGTGGGTGTGTGTGTGGGTGTGCTGGCCCTGTTGGCTGCTGCTTTACGGCAGAGTTTCCCAACTCCAGTCCTAGTGTTCCAAACACTGTTCGGGTTTTCATGCTGTCCCTCATAAATATGCATGAGCTACATCTGCATTCCATGGGAGTGGTGCATAGATATGCAGCACAGGCATCTTTATTAGAGGCAACGTGGAACCTGAATGGTGTGGGGCCCTCCAGGACTGCATTTGCGAGACTCTGCTCTAGGTAATGCGCCTGTTTATGGTGTCTGTGTTTGGTGTGGTAAAATATAGGCGTATTAACCATGCGTATGTTCTCTGCAATAAAGGAGTGTCTTTACTATCACTGTTTAGTGGTGGGTAAAGCTATGGGGACTGGGTTGGCAGGAGCCCCAGCTGGGATTTGAACCTGTGACCCTCTGGTCTTACAGGCACTGGCTGTGTCTGTTGCACCACACTGTGGCCACAGAGACAGTGCAGTCCCTGGAGGTAGGAAAACTGGCCTGACGAGTCGGAAACCCTGCTCTGCACAATTTTACTGTGGGCTCATTCACCTTGTATGAAGACAAACGTGCACATAAACCTCAAAAAAGACCTCGAAAAAAGGGGCACACACCCATAACCAAGCTGGGCAACAATGATATCATTGGGCAACATTACAAAACACTCCCAGGAAAGCTCCAATAAAATGAAATGATTTTTGAAAGGGTCTACGGAGTGTAGACCCTTCCACACATCATTTCTTTCTTTTGGAGCTTTCCTGGGAGTGTTTTTTATTGTTGCCCATTGCTATCACTGTTGCCCAGATGAATTATAATTTTTACACTGTTTCTTGTGGTCATTCTAAAGTTTTATTTGCAAGTTTGTTGTGTGCACATGTATCACACTGCTCACGGTTGGTAGGTTACCCCGGTTTTGCTGTACATTGCTGACGGAAATGGTTTCTCTTCCCTTTAATATGCCTTTAACGACAGGTTTTCATTCGCGTTGGAATTGAGCTCTGCACTTCAGCGCGTTAGTGTGAGGGGAGCCTCTCCCCGCCCATTGACCCCTTCTCTCCGCCCACTCTCCACCTTCTGCGCTGTTTTAACGCGCCGCGGGGCTTTACGATCGTTAACTACGGTTAACGCGCGTAGTATGACGTTAACGGTCGTTGGCGTGTGATTATGCGCGTTATACTGCACTTACGATCGTTAACGTCATACAACGCGCGTTATTCACGTTTACCGCACTTTAGTAAACATACCCCAAAGAGTCTAAAAGAAAAATAAGGATAGCAAAATCAAAGGCAGTGGAAAAGATGGCTAAAGATGTTAAGGGTGGCGACAAAACTTTCTTCAGGTATATTCGGGAAAGGAAGAAGATCAGAGTTGGAATTGCAGGAATTAGAAGTGCTGGGAAAGGACTTGTGGAAAGTGACACTGAAAAAGCAAAATTGCTAAACAAATACTTCTGCTCTGTTTTTACTAAAGAAGATCCTGGAGATGGACCAGCTGTGACTCCCAAATATAAAAATGGGAATGAAGTAGATACCACACCATTCACAGAAGATGAGGTGTTAGAACAACTTAATAAACTGAAAGTGGACAAAGCCATGGGACCGGATGGGATACATCCCAGGATACTGAAAGAGCTCAGAGAGGTTCTTGCAGGACCTTTAAAGGATCTCTTCAACAGGGCTGATGTTGTACCTCTACACAAAAGTGGTGACAGGGAAGAAGTGTCAAACTACAGGCCCGTGAGCCTTACCTCGGTGGCGGGAAATGTAATGGAGGCGCTCCTGAAAGAGCAAATAGTGAACTTTCTCAAAACCAACAGGTTCATTTAATTAATGGAGGAGGGATGGTAAGGAAATCCACAGTACTACCTTTTATTTATTTATTTATTTTTATTTAGCATACATTTATATCCCGCTGCTTCCAGTGATCAGCAGCGGTTGTTACACATGGTAAGGTTGGCTGTACTGGCCAGAATTAAGGCTGTATACAAACTGATCTAGGGAGGGGGGGGGGGGGGAAGCACAGCAAAAACACAGGTTACAGGCTTACAGTTGATTGTTGTTGAGGTTCACCCAAGGTACATTATATACATATATACAATTGACAGGTTCACACAAGGTACATTATATACATATTTACAATTGACAAGACTGTTAAAACTTTATAAGTGATCCAAATCTGCATATTTACACGTGACCGCGTGTAGCTCATGAGGTAAGGTTGTAATGAGATTGGAAAAGGTGCGTCTTAAGCTCTTTTCTAAAGTCCTTTAGATCACAGATTTCACGCAGATCACTTGGCAACCGATTCCAGAGTGTAGGAGCTGTAAATGAGAAGGCTCTGTTACTGGTACAAGCATTGGTCTTTGTGAATGATCTCGGGAGGCAGATGGTGTTGAGGTTTGTTGCTCTCCTACTTCTGTTGTTGGGTGGATTGGAAATCAAGCTGTTGAGGTGAGAGGGTGCTATATTATGGATAAGTTTGAATGTAGTGACTAGTAATTTGTACTGAATGCGGGCCGTGATGGGGAGCCAATGCAGCTCAATTAGGGTGGGTGTAATGTGGTCAGAGAGTCCTTTTTGCATGATGATTCTGGCTGCAACATTTTGTGCCATTTGCAGAATATTTGTAGTTTTCTTTGGTAGGCCTTGCAGTATGGCATTGCAGTAATCTAGGTGTGGAATGATGAGGGCCTGAGCGACAGATCTGAAGTCATCATGATCAAGGATGCTACGTAAAGGCTGCAGGACTCTTAATTTATGGAAAATGGCTCGATTGGTATTTCGAAGGTGCCTGACCATATTTAGGTTGCTGTCAAGCATCACACCTAGATATTTTATCTCCGATTTTATGTTGTAATTATTGTTGTTCATGGTGACAGTTTTAGGGGGCTCGAATCCTGGTTTCCTGGAGAAACACATTGCTTCAGTTTTCTTGTGGTTAATGAACATGTTATTTCGTTGGAGCCAGATTTGTAGCTCGTGTAGGCATTTTTCAAGCTTGCTGATGTTCGGGTTGTTTGCATCTAGTTGTGTGTAGAGCATGAGGTCATCCGCATAGATATGGTAGTTGATCTCGTGGGCTTGGAAAATTTTGCACACTGGTTGCAGGTATAGGTTGAATAGGAGGGAGGAGAGGGCGGAACCGTGCGGAATGCCCTGGGTTTGCGGGAAAGGGGTTGCTTTATCATTGTTGAAATTGACCTGCTGCATTCTGTTTGTTATATAGGAGGAGAACCATTTTAGTGGGGTCCCTGCAATGCCTATGGACTCAAGTCGTTCCAATAGTGTTGGGTGATGCACCGAGTCAAAGGCAGCTGAGATATCAATGAAGATAAGCATATACATCTTGTTCTTGTTCTCCAGACCCTTAAGTAGATTGTCCAGCAAGGCTAGCAGGAGGGTTTCCACGCCATGATGTTGTCGAAACCCGTATTGATGTACATCCAGGGCATTTGTATCATCAATGTGGTCCTGTAGCTGCTGCTGCACTGCCTTTTCAATGATTTTGGCGAGGAAGGTTATGCTTGAGATAGGGCGGTAGGAGGTAGGGTCATCTTTGCTGAGAGCTTTGTTTTTCAAAATGGGGCGTATGAGTGACTTCTTGAGGAGTGATGGCATGAGACCTTGCAGAAGTGATAGGTTCACTATATGGGAGATGTGCTGTGCTATTTCCTCTTTGGTTGCCTTGATCCAGGAGGCTGGACAGGGGTCAAGAGGAGAGGTGGTGGTTTTTAGGTTGGTGATGATGCCTTTTATCTGTTCGTCATCCACTTTCCGGAAGGTTGACCATTTTCCACCGTGAACGGGTTTTCCCTGTATGTTGATTTTTTGATGGGAGTTGGTTGAGTCCAGCGTGGGGGTGATGAGGGTAGGTGCTGCGGGGTTAAGCTTGCTGGCGTAGTGATCTGCTAGCTGTTGCGCTGTTATGGAGCCGCTGGGATTGCTGTCTTGTGGGGCTTTGGTGAGAGATTTGACGAGCGCGAAGAGCTCCCTGGGCCTGTTGAGGGCTTTACTGAGTGTGATTGTGTGATGAGTTCTCTTCGCCTGGTTGACTTCATTCCTGTAGGTTGATAGGAGGTCGAAGTAGGACTTTTTGCATTCCTCAGTTTTGTGCTTTCTCCATTTTCGTTCTTGCCTTCTCAGGTCCTTCTTCAGTTCCCGTAGTGTTGTGGTGTACCATGGTTCAGCCTTGTTCCTGGTTGGGTACCTTGGGTGACTCCAGGTGGGTTTTGAGGCAGCCTCGATTCCTGTGTTCCAGCGGTTTGCCAGTAGTTCGAGGTCTGAGCAATCCGGGTGAATATGATTTGCAATGGATTCAAGGAGGTCGTCTTTGATGAGTTTTTGGAAGCATCTCCGTTGGTGTGATGCTTGGTCTGGTTGAGTTTGGCCAGTAGCTGGGGGGGGGGGAAGTAGGGTTAGTTCGATTTGGTGATGATCTGACCATGGTACTTGAGTTATTTCGAAAGGGAGACTGTGATAAAATGTGGAAAATAGTTAAGAAAAAACTAAAAGGAGCAGTTGCAAACGTTAAAAACTTACATCAAGCTTGGGTATTGTTTAAAAATACTATCTTGGAAGCCCAGACCAGCTGTATTCCATGCTTTAAGAAAAGTGGAAGGAAGTCCAAAAAACTGGCAGCATGGTTTAAAGGTGAGGTCAGAGAGGCTGTTACCAAAAAAAGCATTTTTTATTTATTTATTTATTTAGCATATATTTGTATACCGCTACTTCCAGCGATCAGTAGCCGGTTAGATTACATACTGGAAACTGTCAAATCAGGACAGAGAAATTTGAAATATATACAATATGATTCGTAAGGTAAGCACAACACACAGTAGTTAGGTAATTGGGTTTCTTCTACTTCATATGTACATTTTTACATATATACATCCTTGGTTTTTCTGGGTGGCATGGTTTGGGCATCTTTCAGGAAATAGAAAAAAGAGCCAAATGACAAACTGGAAACAGCACAAGCGCTGGCAAGTTAAATGCAAGGCACTGATAAGGCAGGCAAAGAGAGAATTTGAGAAAAAACTTGCTGTGGAAGCAAAAACACATAAAGACTTTTTCAAGTATATTCATAGCAAAAAAACCTGTGAGTCATTTGGTCTATTAGATGATAGAGGGGTAAAAGGGGCAGTAAGAGGGGACAAGGCTATAGCAGAGAGACTGAATGAGTTTTTTGCTTTGGTCTTTACTGAGGAAGATGTAGGGATGTTACCCATGATTGAAGTGGTATTTAAAGGTGCGGAAGAATTGAAGGAAATATCGATACATCGGGAAGATGTATTACAACTATTTGATAAACTGGAGAGTAGCAAATCACCTGGACTGGATGGTATACATCCAAGGGTTTTGAAAGAACTGAAATATGAGATTGCAGACCTGCTATTAGTAATCTGTGAACTATCATTAAAATCATCTGTAATACCTGAAGATGTGAGGATCGCCAATATAACGCCAATTTTTAAAAAGGGTTCCAGGGGTGATCCGGGAAACTACAGACTGGTGAGCCTGACATCAGTACTGGGAAAATGGTAGAAACCATCATAAAGAACAAAATTTCTGAATATGTAAATAGTCAAGGCTTAATGGGAGACAGCCAACATGGTTTTAGACAAGGAAGATCTTGTCTTACTAATCTGTTATGTTTTTTTGAACGTGTGAATAAACAGGTAGAAAAAGGTGAGTCGGTTGATATACTGTATTTGGACTTTCAGAAAGCCTTTGACAAAGTCCCTCATCAGAGACCTTTGGCAAAACTAAAGAATCATGGGATAGGAGGCAGTGTACTATTGTAGATCAGGAACTGGCTAAAAGATAGAAAGCAGAGGGTAGGGCTAAATGGCCAATTTTCCCAATGGAGAAAGGTGAATAGTGGTGTATCCCAGAGATCTGTGCTGGGTCCGCTAATTTTTGACATATTCATAAATAGAAACATAGAAACATAGAAACATGATGACAGAAAAAGACCACATGGCCTATCTAGTCTGTCCTTCCATAACAACAACTACAACAGTCCACTTTTTACCTTTAGAGATCCTCTGTGTTGGTCCCATGCTTTTTTGAATTCAGTCACTGTCCTCATCTCTACCACCTCCACTGGGAGACTATTCCATGGATCCACTACTCTTTCTGTAAAGAAATATTTCCGCATATCACTCCTGAATCTATCTCACTTCACCCTCATCCCATGTCCCCTTGTAGCAGAACTTGCTTTCAATTGAAAGAGGCTCTCTCCCTGAACATTTATGCCATGGAGGTATTTAAACATCTCAATCATATCACCTCTATCCCGCCTTTTCTCTAAGGTGTACATATTAAGATCCTTCAGTCTGTCCTCATATGCTTTATAATGAAGCCCATTAATCATTTTAGTAGCAACCCTCTGCACCGACTTCATCCTGTTCACATCCTTTTGAAGGTGCGGTCTCCAGAATTGCACACCATACTCCAAATGAGTATGCACCAAAGACTTATACAGAGGCATTATCACCTCCTTTTTTCTGCTAGCCATTCCTCTCCGTATGCACCCAAGCATCCTTCTAGCTTTTGCCGTCGCCTTTTCTACCTGTTTAGCTACTTTAAGATCAGACACAACCACGCCTAGGTCCCGCTCTTCTTTAGTGGACAAAAGTACTTCACCTTCTATACTGTATTGCTCCCTTGGATTGCTGCAGCCCAAATGCATGACCTTACATTTTTAATGTTAAATCCCAGCTGCCAAATTCTAGACCATTCTTCAAGCTTAGCTAGATCCATCCTCATGTTATCTACACCTTCCTGGGTGTCTACTCTATTGCAGATTTTGGTATCATCTGCAAAGAGGCAAACCTTACCCGACAGCCCTTCCGCTATATCACTAACAAAGATGTTAAAAAGAATCGGACCAAGGACAGATCCCTGGGGCACACCACTGGTAACATCCTTCTCCTCAGAGTGAGCTCCATTTACTTGTACTCTTTGTCGCCTCCCACCCAACCAATTTCTAACCCAAGCAGTAACTTTAGGGTCCATCCCTAGGGTGCTCAGTTTGTTTATAAGTCGCCTGTGAGGAACAGTGTCAAAGGCTTTACTGAAATCTAAATACACCATATCTAGAGCTCTCCCTCGGTCCAACTCCCTGGTTACCCAGTCAAAGAAATCAATCAGATTTGTCTGACAAGACCTGCCTCTGGTGAATCCATGCTGCCTTGGAGCCTTTTATGCAGGCTTCAACTGCACTCAGGAAACAGGCCCACTAACTCCTGATTAGGTGTTAGCAGTTTCTAAACCTGAGGAGGTTACTGGAGTTCAGCAACCTACTGTGCTCAAGGAAAGTTCCCCTAAAACAGCAAAAATGAAAGTAACCTTGCTTTAAAAAATATACACAAAACCCTTTTAAGAGCTCCCAGTCAGAGAGCTAGCAATGTAATATAATAAAACAAACTAAGAAACCCTCAAATCCTTACTGTTTGATCTGTGGAGCCCTGGTTAGGAAAGCCTCAAAAGGGCAGGGCACTGGAGCCTTTTATGCAGGCTTCAACTGCACTCAGGAAACAGGCCCACTAACTCCTGATTAGGTGTTAGCAGTTTCTAAACCTGAGGAGGTTACTGGAGTTCAGCAACCTACTGTGCTCAAGGAAAGTTCCCCTAAAACAGCAAAAATGAAAGTAACCTTGCTTTAAAAAATATACACAAAACCCTTTTAAGAGCTCCCAGTCAGAGAGCTAGCAATGTAATATAATAAAACAAACAAAGAAACCCTCAAATCCTTACTGTTTGATCTGTGGAGCCCTGGTTAGGAAAGCCTCAAAAGGGCAGGGCACTGGAGCCTTTTATGCAGGCTTCAACTGCACTCAGGAAACATGCCCACTAACACCTGATTAGGTGTTAGCAGTTTCTAAACCTGAGGAGGTTACTGGAGTTCAGCAACCTACTGTGCTCAAGGAAAGTTCCCCTAAAACAGCAAAAATGAAAGTAACCTTGCTTTAAAAAATATACACAAAACCCTTTAAGAGCTCCCAGTCAGAGAGCTAGCAATGTAATATAATAAAACAAACAAAGAAACCCTCAAATCCTTACTGTTTGATCTGTGAAGCCCTGGTTAGGAAAGCCTGGAAAAGGGAATAACTAGTGAGGTTATCAAATTTGCAGATGATACAAAACTATTTAAAGTTGTTAAAACCCATGAGGATTGTGGAAATTTGCAAGAGGATCTTGATAAATTGGAAGATGGCAGATGAAATTTAATGTGGACAAGTGCAAAGTTATGCACCTAGGGAAGAACAACCCAAACTATGTTTACACGATGCAAAGTTCCACATTAGGAACTACCACCAAGGAAAAAGATTTAGGCCTCATTGTGGATAACATGTTAAAACCCTCTGCCCAGTGTGCAGCGGCAGCCAAGAGAGGAAATAGAATGCTAGGTATCATAAAGAAAGGAATAGAAAATAAAACAAAGGATATTATAACGCCTCTTTATCGTTCCATGGTGTGACCGCACCTTGAATATTATGTGCAATTCTGGTCGCTGTATCTTAAGAAGGATATAGCGATTTTAGAAAAGGTTCAGAGAAGAGCCAGCAAAATGGTAAAGGGGATGGAAGGATACCCCTATGAACAGAGGCTAAAAAGGTTAGGGCTCTTTAATCTGGAAAAGAGACGGCTGAGGGGAAATATGATAGAAGTCTATAAATTTTTGAATGGAGTGGAACGGGTAAACGTAGATCAATTGTTTACGTTATCAGAATATAGGAAGACTAGGGGACATGTAATGAAGCTACAGGGTAAACTATTTAAGACTAATAAGAGAAAATATTTTTTCACTCAATGTGTAATCAAACTCTGGAATTTGTTACCAGAGGATGTAGTAAAAGCTGTTAGTGTAGCTGAGTTTAAAAAGGTTTGGACAAGTTCCTGGAGGAAAGGTCCATAAACCATTATTAAAAAGGGACCCAGGATATCAATGCTTGACCCAATACAAGCATTGTGAAACCTGTGTCTTTTGGGGAAACTGCTAGGTACGTATGACCTAGATTGGCCACTGGGCTCGATGGACCTTAGTCTGACCCAGTATGGCATATCTTATGTTGTTATGTTCTTATTCCCGGTGGATGGCAGCAGTTCTCTGTGCCCCATGTCCCTATCCTGGAACAGAACTGAGGTAATTTCTTGTATTGAGGAGTAGTGAAGAGGTCTATCAAGGAGATGCCTCACTCTTAAAAGATTCTCTGAGCCACATCCACATCCAAGTACCACTTGGGGTTGGAGCACCAGACAGCTTCTCTGCCAGGGCTCTGTTCTTCCCTACTAGGTACATGACCATGAAGGTCATCCTATGGAAGATGACCCAGTTCCACATCCTGGTAGTTTCTGGTGAAAATCCCATATTATTTTGGTCACTTTCTTCTGAACCACTTCAAATTTTTTTTATAAGCTTGGCGAGATGGCCCTCAAAACATAACACAGAACTCCAAATGAGGCCTCAGCAATGACCTGTACAGGGGTATTTTCATCTCCTCCTTTCAATTGCTTATGTCCCTTTCTATGAAGCTTAACATCCTTCTGGACATTGGCACTGCCTTGTCACATTCTTTCACCATTCTCAGATTCTCTGACACTGACAGCTTAAGGTCTCTCTCCTGGTCTGTACCCATTAGCATCTCGCCCCCTATCTCATACTGCTCCTTTGGATTTCAAACCCAAAGTGTACCACCCTGCAGTTCTTTACACTAAATCTTAACTGTAAAGAATTAGACCATTCTTTACATTTTTGTAGATCACTTCTCAGGTTGTCTACCTTGCTGCAAATCTTTATCTCATCCAGCCCTTTGGTAATATGACTCACAAACAGATTGAACAGAAACAATTCCAGAACCAACTTTTCAGGCACTCCACTACTCACCTTTCTTGTGAAAAATTGCAAGAGGACCTTGATAAATTGGAACACTGGGCATCCAAATGGCAGATGAAATTTAATGTGGACAAGTGCAAAGTTATGCGCCTAGGAAAGAATAACCCAAACTATGATTACACGATGCAAGGTTCCACATTAGGAACCACTACCCAGGAAAAGGATTTAGGCATCATCGTGGATAACATGTTGAAACCCTCAGCCCAGTGTGCAGCAGAGGCCAAGAAAGCAAATAGAATGCTAGGAATCATAAGGAAAGGAATGGAAAATAAAACAAAGGATATTATAATGCCTCTGTATCGTTCCATGGTGCGACCGCACCTTGAATATTATGTGCAATTCTGGTCGCCGTATCTTAAAAAGGATATAGCATTATTAGAAAAGGTATAGAGAAGAATCACCAAAATGGTAAAGGGGATGGAAAGATTCCCATATGAAGAGAGGCTAAAAAGGTTAGCGATCTTCAACCTGGAGAAGAGACGACTGAGGGGAGATATGATAGAGGTCTAAAAATTAATGAATGGAGTGGAAGGGTTAAACATAGATCGATTGTTTATGCCATCAAAATTTAGAAAGGCTAGGGGACATGCAATGTTGCCAATAAGGTCCTCTCTCTCCGTTCTTCCTTCCCCGACTGCCCCCCCCCTCTTTCCCCTCCCCCAGCCTCCCCTCCTGCTCCTCCCACGGATGGTTCCCCCTCCTTCACTTTCCCCCACACTTGGCATTCCTTTTCGCCCGTCTCCGCCCCTGAAGTCATCAAAGCTGTTTCATCAGCCCATCGGACCACCTGTCCCCTTGATCCCTTGCCTTCCGCTTGGCTGCTCAATTCTGATCTTGCTCTTGTGCCCTACATTCTCTCCATTTTCAACACTAGCCTCTCTTCTGGTCTCTTCCCCTCTAGCTGGAAACACGCCATTGTCCGTCCTCTCCTAAAGAAGCCCACCCTCGACCCCGCCACCCCTGCACACTGGCGGCCAGTCACCAATCTTCCTTTTTCTTTCGAAAGTCCTCGAGAAGCTGGTGTTCTCCCAACTCGCCACCCACCTTGATTCCACTTTCGCCCTTCACCCCCGTCAATCCGGATTTCGTGCAGGCCATAGCACCGAAACTATCCTCACAGCCCTTCTCTCTGAGCTTCACTGTGCTCACGACCGTGGTGATTTCTCTTTGGTGGTTTCTCTGGATCTCTCTTCCGCTTTTGATATGGTCGATCACCACACTCTCCTGTCCCGCCTGTCTGATTTTGGTATCGGTGGGTCCGTCTTGCAGTGGTTCCGTTCTTTCCTGTCTTCCCGCACTTTTTCTGTGCACTCCCGTCACTCCACTTCCCCTCCATCCCCTTCTATTTGCGGCATCCCTCAGGGATCTATCCTGGCCCCCCTACTTTTCAATGCCTTCCTCGCACCGTTGGCCTTACTCATTCAGCAATCCGGTATCTCTTTCTACATTTACGCTGATGACATCTTGCTGGTCCACCATACTTCCTCCTCCACTCCTGACCTTGCCCCACTCAACCGTTGCCTGTCTTCCATTGCGTCCTGGTTCGACTCTAACTTTCTACATGTGAACCCCACCAAGTCCTCCGCAATCTGGTTTTCCTTTGGTCTCTCCCCTCCTTGCATGTCTCCTGTTATGTCTTCCCACTTAATTCCCCTGGTCTCCACCCTTCGCTATCTGGGAGTTACTCTCGACTCAGCCCTCTCCTTTCACCAACACATCTCTGCTGTTATACGCACTTCGTTCTTCCACTTACGCAGGATTCGGGCCGTCCAGTCGTCACTCCCCACCTCCTCCATTGTCACCCTCGTCCTGTCCCTCGTCACAACCCGGTTAGACTATTGTAATGTCATCTACGCAGGTCTACCTTCCTCTCAGCTTCGCCGACTGCAATTAGTACAGAACGCCGCCGCCGCTCGTCTTATCACTGGTTCCCCAGCCCGCTCTCACGTGTCCCCCTGCCTTCTTGCCTTACACTGGCTTCCGGTCAAGTTCCGATTCATCTTTAAGGTCCTCATCCTCACACATAAGGCCCTCCATTCCAGCACCCCCCAATATCTGTCAGACATCATTCACCTTCATCCCTCCCCCCGTCTTCTTCGTTCCGCTTTTAGTAATCGCCTCTTTCTCCCTTCCCCCGCTCAGGCCCACTTAGAGCTCACCCGTCATTCCGCCTTTTTCTTCCTGGGACCAGCCCTCTGGAATTCCCTACCTTTACCCCTTCGCCTGGAACTTTCCTATCCCCGCTTCAAAACTCTCCTTAAAACACACCTCATTTGTCAAGCCTTTGATCTCCCCCCACCCTGACGATGGTGCCTTGTCCCCCAGTTGTCCCCCCCACTCCCGTCCATTATCCCCTCACTAGGCCGCTTCCCTTTCCCCCCTTCCTTTCCTCTTTCCCCCTCCCGCCCTACTGTCCCCCTGCCCTCTTGGGCTCTTACCCCTTTCTATCTTCTTTCTTCTGTATCTCTCTATCCTATTAATTTTTGGCGTTCTTTTCTGACTGTATTTCCAGTAGCCTGCTGTTATATTGTACACCGCCCTGATGCTTCGGCCTGGGCGGTTCATCAAATGATGCTAATAAAGATAAAGATAAAGCTACAGTGTAACCTATTTAAGACTAATAATTTTTCACTCATTAATTAACTACTAGCACTCCTGTGGCCTTGGGTAAGTCACTTAACCTTCCATTGCCTCAGAAGAATCCAAGTTATCAATGTCCCTGTTTAATGTGCATTACGAAGTTTAAGTTACAATGTAAACTGCTTGGACTGAAATGATTGGTATAAAAAACATGAAGTGATAAAACATGAAGTGATAAAATGCCCATGGACCTATTCAAAAGCACTTATCTGTCTAGCAGCAGCTGTTATTCAGATCTACCTTATATGTGGATTTTCAAAAGTACTATACAGATATTTATGGCTGCCTTGGCACTACCTGGACAGTCCCAGGTTGGAGGCTTCATGTTACTTGCCCTCAAAGGAACCAGCTCTGTGGGTGCAGTGCATACTTGAAGACCCCCAGTACAGAGAACTCCTTCATGGTGTCTAGGGAAAGGTAATTTGTGTTGAGTTTAGCTTCCCAATCATTCTGAAAAGTTGCTGCTATGCTTCCCCTAAGTCATTGCTCTTCTCCTGTATACCAATACGCTATAAGAACAAGGAATTATGTATTACAGAATGCCAGAAAGGATAAGATGAACAATCTGATCAATTATGAAACGTGAGCCGCATTATTCAGAACTGTAGGGCTGAGGGTTATTCTCTTCTTGCCCTGTTCCCCCTGACTCATAGGATAATCATTCCCAGGGTGTTTCACTGCTCCGAGCAGCCAACGGAAAACTGAAACAACTTCCTTTTATGGGAATCAGACCTTTTTCTAGCCATAAAGTTTTCTTTCCATTTCTGTTTAAAGACGTTCAACAAACTGGGCCACAGATAGCTGTAAAGCACACTGACTTCTTTATATGGCCCTCAGAAACACTGTAATTGTTGGGACTTGTATGAGACTAAAAATAGCAGTGTTACTAGATGACTGATTCTTCACAAAAGGGCAGCAGGTATTTTAATCTATGGGACTGTTACACTTGTGAAACATAACTACAAGAATTATTTCCAAACTGTCAGTAAATGGTTGTGGAGTAAACTACAACTCAGGAGAACTCCTGGAAGCTTCAGCTTTCTTCAGTGTTTACTTGCATGACTATAAGCAAAGAACTCAATTCCCCTGTCCTTTAGTTTACCAAATTATAATGGTCCCATAGGCCAAGATGTTTGCTCCAAACTAATTATGAGTATTTGAGTTTCCTTTATTTTAAAGTGTATATGTGAACCCTCTAAACGAGCAAAAACCTAGGACCTTTATTCCTTTCCCAAAGCAGTCTAAATAAGTGCAATTGGGTTTTTTTTTTGTATAAAATAATAATTGCCAGCTATAAAGCACGGAATGTAGCTATTTGCTAAACATATTGTTTTAATCATTTAAAGGACATTAGACATTAAAAGTGAATAAGCACATTAAGAAGTTAACTACTAATGCACTGAGGGAACAATTTTGAAGCAAATCAGGGAACTAGTCCTCTTCAGATATGCTTGTTCTGGCGGACCTGCAAGAACTTTTCATGGATATGATAGTATCTACCCATAGACTTTGCATTAGCAGGAACAAAATCTGCAGTTTAAACCACCTATAGTAACTTCTAAGTGAAATCCCTCTGCATGGTCCGCTGATTCTGTTTTTCTTTTTTGTATTTTGTTCACACCATTTCAAGATACATTCGGGTAAAGTAAGTATTTCCCTGCCCTTGGAGGGCTTACAATCTAAGAGCCCGATATCAGAAGCAATTAACAGTTAGCAGACCTGCTAACCGCATTAAACGGGATATTCAGCAGTACTAACGCGGTTGCCGTTGCTGCATGCCCCCAAGCTAGCCGGCTAGCATTGGGGCATTCCAGGAATGGAGCGGAGTCAGCACCTAGGGATAAGTGCGCAGTGGCAATATTCAGCCGCCACCCTGTTATCAGTCAGCGACAAAAGTTAGGCGCAGTAAAGGTTGGCCTACTGTTTACTACTGAAGCTAATCAGGCTGATTATCGCCGCCGCCAGTTAGCTTCCTGGCTATCCTGCTGACCTAGATATTCAATGCCAGTGGCCAGCACTGAATATCCGGATCTAGGGTTCAGCAGCGACAGCTAGCCCTGTAATCGCGCTAGCCGCCATGCTCTATATTGGGTCTTTATACCTGAGGCAATGGAGGGTTCTATTATTATGTTCCCCGTAGAGCAGTGACTCCCAACATGTGATCTGTGAACTCCTCAGGATCTGTTACATTATTACAGGTGCTCCAAAGGATACAGAATAGAGAGGGTGACTGATGGGGATTGGCTAGGGGTAAAAGAAAGAGATTGAGATTGTTGCAGAATGTCTGCAGAGAGAGAGTGGTGGAGACAGGAATGGAATAAAGAGACAAATGGGGAGAGGCTTAGCACTGAGGGGAGGGGTCCAGGAAAAATGGTGGGGATGAACTGGGTGTCCCAAAACATTTTGCAGGTTAATAAGTGGTCCACACAACCAAAACAGTTGAGAACATCTGCTGTAGAGCATAGCCATCTGGTAGATTGGATAGGATTTGCTATAGGTGAAGCAATAATAGAGGCCACTGATGTAGTGCTCCCCTATAGATGTGGCACCTGATTTTCTCTCTAAGTGAATTGATTTTCATCTTCACTAGTGGAACACCACGCTTCATATTGTTTAAATGAATAATATAGGACATTAGAGGTCAAGCATGAGTACGATCCCCTTATGTTGTATGTCTTTCCCACACACGGAAGATATGAGCCTGCGAGAGCACAAAGTGCTGCTTGAAGTGAAGGATAAGTGGGAGCGGGGGGACAGTTGGAAAGAATTATGCATATGTGGTTGAGAATGTCTGTCTGGAGACAAAATAACTCCATGAAAATAGAATGGAATGGGATGAAATTTGGTATGGGAAAAGACAAATTGAGTTGCAGGACTCAAAAGTGCTGGGAATGGATTTGTGGAAATTGACATTGAAAAAGCAAAAATGCTAAACAAATACTTCTGCTCTGTTTTTACTAGAGAAAATCCCGGAGAAGGACCACCTGTGATTGACAAACATACAAATGGGAATGGAGTAGATACCACACCATTCACAGAAGAGATATGTTAGAACAGCTTGCAACTGAAAGTGGACAAGGCCATGGGACCGGATGGGATACCCCCCAGGATACTGAAAGAGCTCAGAGAGGTTCTGGCAGGACCTTAAAGGATGTTTTTAATAGATACTTGATGACAAGAGAAGTTCCACAGGACTGGAGAAGGGCTGATGTCGTACCTCTTCACAGCAGAGGTTCTTTGTAGTCTTGTTCTATGTAATTTTACATAAATATTTATCACTTAATTGATAACTTACCACTCACTCTCTGTATAATCATACATATGCACATTTCATTTGCTTACTGATTGCCATTTATATCCTTACAAGCTTGCACATGTTTAACTCATTTGCTTCCTAATTTTGCCAGTTGTATTCTGAACATTCATTCTTATGTGGCCGGAGTGGCCTAGTGGTTGGGGACAAGGTACCTCAGGCCAGAAGGTCAGGGGTTCAAATCCCACTAGAGGACAGCAACCTTGGGCTGGAAGGACTGGGGTTTCTAGTCCCACAGGTGCTCCTTGTGGTCTTGGGAAAATCACTTAGCCTCCATTGCCCATGTTCCTTGTAAAATAGTTATTACCAAGTTATAATGCCCTGTTCAATGTAAACCACCTTGATAACATGAAAGGCAGCATATGTAAAATAAGTAATAAATTATGTACAACTCAATTGTTTGCACATTGCCATCTATTCTATAAGTACTCCTATCAGTGTATATCTCACTTACTTATTATTCTATCTCTGCTCAACTCATTAGCATATAACTTCCTCTTCCAGCATTCATTCACATTCAATCTTAGCAATTACCTCTGCATACAATGGCCAACCTAAAGCACATTCTCTTCCTCGGTACTCTTCTCCTGCTAGCACCAATAACTGCTTCCTTACAACATCAAGACCACTACTACCTTATACCTATTTTACCACACCGCCAAAGAATCTCTCAATTATTCCACTTCCACATCCCATTTGCTGCCTACCAAAAACACTCCCCTCAAAGACTAATTCACTTAACCCCTATCCATACCATCCTCTATCCCCCCACCAACAACACCGAATGCCCAATAAAAATTACTCTCATTAACGCTAGATCCATCAGAAACAAAATTTCTGCAATAATTGATCTCCTCAGTGATAACAACCCAAACATACTTTGCTTAACTGAAACCTGGCTATCCAATTCAGACAACATCCTAATCAACTAATTAGCCCTCTCCAACTATGACCTATTCCAATGCCCTAGACCAAACAAGCGCGGAGGTGGCATGCTAATCTTAGCAAAAAAAGACCTCAAATTCTCTCTCCAATTGAACAACACTTTAGAAGGTATGGATGTACTAACTATTAACAACAAATCCATCATGATCAGTCTGATCTACAGACCCTCCTCCCCCAACCCAGACAACCTGTGCTCCATCCTAGAAACCACATGCACTTCAACCCCAAGCTAGCACCACATTATCCTTGGCGATTTCAAACTGCCGTCATTCCCTCCCACACACTCCACTCATTTCATAAGTGCCCTGCATGACTTAGGATATCAGCAAATAGTGCAATTCCCCCACCCACAAGAAAGGCAACACACTTGATCTCATCTTTCTCCCACACAACATTCGGCAAGACATACACTTCTCCCCTCCTAAAGCACTTCCCCTCTTAGAGTTTACTATCCTGTCTAGCACATCTTCCCCTGAAACCAAGGAAGCTAACCACTTTAAAAACAAATTTAAAGCATTTAATAAAGAATCATTCTTAAATGACACTATACTAAACATAAACCCCTCTACAATGACCTCATAAATAGCTGGAACATGACCATCGCCAAAGCCGCACAAACCACTGCATCTCACCACCCAGCAAAGCAGAAAGAATCCAAAGCTTGATATACTTCAGAAGCCGCCGTCCAGCAGCCAGCCTTTCTCCTCGCCAGCCCAGCTCCGTGCTCCCCGAGCCGGGTAGAGCACACCTGGGCAGGAACCGCCATCTCCCCTGCCCAGGAGCCTCCAGTCCAATCGGGACTGTGGGAGGCGGAGCCAACGGGGCAGATCGCACCCAAAAGAAGCCGCCGTCAGGCAGGCCCGCGCCTGTCGGGCCCGCGCCTGAGGGCCTCGCCAGAGGGCCCTTTGGCGTGGCCCTTAGGCGAGGGCCCCCACCAGTGCAGCAACAGCCTAATCTGCACCGAAGGCAGCGATCACCACACCGCACAATCGATCTCAGACACCGTCGAATCATCATCGGACACAGAGTGCCGCCGCCACCGCACAGTCTAATTCTACAGCTACAGGCCGGGACCATAAGACCCAGCACAAAGTGCATGCATTACTCACAGGTACCTGGTCACATTGCTGCCTTTTGCTGAATGCCTCTCTCTATCAAGTAGCTGTAAACATGACCATATTGATGCTATCTGCTGCATGCTCATTTACCTGAAATACTGTAAAGATTTGACACTGTACCGCTTCTAACTGTATACTGTTACAAGTATCATTGCTAATCTGCTATACTGTATTCTGCTAAACTGCATATTGCTACAAGTATCACTGCTATTCTGATACATTGATTCATTTTCGACTTGAATACTGCTAAGACTACCCTAGTTACGCTGCTATACAGAAACAGAACAACACGTCCAGATAGGCACCATGTTCTCACCTTCACTACATACCCTAGTAGCATGTTTCTTGCTAATTGCCCTCACTCATCTTTCCCAAGCCCTTACCTATAACCCAATCCCTGTCCTACATGCCTCAGGTTGGAGACATTACTTGCCTCCCCGCCCACATCCAGATAAACAGGGACAAGCCTTACACACCCATCTAATCTACGTCGCCATCCAACAAACTCAACCTCTGAAACCAGCGACTCACGCCCCCCCAACAACCTGAAATGTGCACTCATCAACGCACGATCCATCCGCAAGAAATGGCCTGCAATCACCAACTTACTAGCTGAACATGATCTTGACATCCTATGCATCACAGAGACATGGTTGTCCACATCAGACTCTGTCCTCCTCCATCAACACGTCCCCCCTAACTTTGCCATACACTCATGTCACAGGACTGACCGAACTGGAGGTGGAGTAATCATCCTCACTAAGGAGTGCTTACAATTTAAACCAATCAATTCCAACAGTACCCCCCTTCTCGATTACCTCTCCATAGCCAACAAATACCACACTATCAATCTGGTATATAGAACACCTTCCCCAATGCCAGATGACCTATCAGCAATTGTTGACCTTGCATGCAACCCATGCAAAACTCGTACGGCAAACTGGGTGTTAGGAGACTTCAACCTCCCTGCTCTGCAAGACACCCAAGCCAATGCCTTCCTCGATGCCCTCAAAGCCCTGGGATACACCCAACTAGTTAACTCCCCCACACACATCAAGGGAAACACATTAGACTTGGTATTTGCCCCTCAAATAGCCAACTACCCCTCCCAAAAGTTCGATCTTTCACTGAGCTCAGTACCATGGTCTGACCATAGTCTGATCAGATTCCTACTGCCGTCCCTTCATGGAACAAACTATCCCACAACCCCAACCAATGAACCCATCCCTACCCATATATGCTACCGTCCATTCAACGAGCAAGAGATCATTGAGCGGGCGCACCCCCTCCTTGATCCACCCGAACTCAGCCTCGACGACATGATAACATTATGGAACGACTGCCTCAATGCAAAAATCGATGCTCCTCCTACCAAAAAGAATTACAGCGGTAGAAAGAAAGCACCCTGGTATTCGCCTGAACTTACTGAGTCTCTTCGACGGTTGTGTCAACTTGAAAAACGATGGCGCAGATCAAGAACAACTGAGAGCCTGGAGGCATACAACGTCCACCTCGATGAACATAGAACAGCAGTCTCCGCAAGAATGAAACACCACCACTCAGAAGTTTTAATGAGAGCCATAAACAAACCGCGAGAGCTTTTCAGTATAGTCAAAAATTTAGCTCACGATCCTTCCCCGAACCAAACAAACCTACCCGACCCCCAAGAATACGCAGATTACCTACGCTCAAAGTCGAGCCAACCCGTTACCCCTGAAAAAACAATCACCACCCAGAAGAACTAACATTGCTATCATTCTACTCCTCCCCGCAAAATGAGACAGTAGATGATCATGGCGTTCTCACCTCCTTCTCCCCTCCAACAGCAAGGGAGATTCAAAATATCATCACAGGCATAAACACCACTACGGCACCAAGTGACCCATGCCCAGCACACTGGGTAAAAGCACTAAAATCAGATCTCAGCCCATTTCTCTCCAACCTAATAGAAAAATCTTTCCGGTCTGGGACATTTCCACTTGACCTGAAGCAAACCTCTATAAAACCGCTACTGAAGAATAAAAAGCTCGACCCTACAAAAATGGATTCATACAGACCAATATCGAGCATCCCGCTCCTAGCTAAAATTATGGAAAAAACAGTCCAACAGCAACTGACCCATCACATTGAAAACAATGCTCCCCTCGATTACTCTCAGCATGGATTCAGATCATCTCATGGAGTGGATACCCTACTTACTACGCTCTTCAACACCCTTACCACCGGTCTCGATAACATCAGAAAGGGTTTTGCTCTCATCTTTCTGGACATCGCAGCCGCCTTTGACTCAGTTGACCACAGAATACTCCTATCCCGCCTTGCCGAGAAGGGAGTCCGAGGCAATGCTCTAGCGTGGTGCGCCTCATACCTGAGTAACAGATGGCAGCATGTCCGCTCCGGCCTCTCTCTATCGGAACCTTTCCAGCAAGAAAAAGGCGTCCCACAAGGGTCATCCCTCTCAGCCCTCTTATTCAATGTCTACATGCAGCCCATCTGCAGCCTCATTCGGTCATTTAACATAAACTGCCTAGTATATGCTGACGATGTACTAATGTTCACCCCAATAGATACTGACCATCCAAATCTTGACCAGCTCTCCTCCTGCTTTAACGCTGTCTCTGACTGGCTATGCACTCAAATGCTTCGAATAAATCTAAAAAAAACAGACGTCCTATTCATCGGAAGAGATCATTCATTCACCCCCCCTCCTTCAATCAAGGTGGGCAACGCTGACATCATCTCCAAGACAACGATCAGATATCTTGGAGTAACTTTGGACCAGCGCCTTGACATGCATGCCCACATAGACAATACCACCAGGACTATCTACCATAAAATACGAACGCTACGCCTCTTGAAGGACACCCTAGAACCAAATGACTTTCGAACAGTCTTCCAGGCCATCATAATGCCCCACTTCGATTACGCCAATTCTATCCTACTTGGCCTCCCAAAAAGCTCAACGAATCCTTTACAGCTAGCTATGAATACCGCAGCAAGAACCCTATACGGAGCAGTTCGCAAAGACCACATTACCCCTATCCTGAAGAGCCTGCACTGGCTCCCCATACAACACCGGATCACATTCAAGATCTTAACCATGACATTTAAAGCAGTTCATAGAATCACCTCAACCACCTTGTCAGACCTGATACAACCCACCCCAGACAACAGACTCAGAAGAACCAAGTCCCACAATACCATTCTGCTCCCAAAAGCTATCACTAAATGTAACAAATCAACAAGTAGAAGGGCCTTTGCCTTGTTTGCACCCTCCAGCTGGAATTCTCTCCCAGCAGAAATCCGGGCCATGAACAACCTCACCCAATTCAGAAAGGCCGTCAAACACTACCTATTTCAACAGCACTTCTGTAACTCTGACAACATTACCTAGACAGCAGTACGCGACCCAACAGTCCCTCATCCCATAGCCGCCGAACTAATCTCTAGTCTAACTTTCAACTACACAGAACCACCCCTTGCAGGGCTGGTACTACAAATCCATCTATGATGCAACCCTCTTTATGTAAATAGTGTATAAAGTTCACCTGTTATCCAAGTTGAAACTCCCTGTTATATGTAAGTTCAATGTCTGATTGTTCCACATTGTACAAACCTGTTCATTGTAAACCGCGCTGATTCCGAATAGTGCGGTATAGAAAAATAAATAAATAAATAAATAAAATAAATAAATAAATAAATAAAAGCTCAGAAAAGATCTCAAGACTACAACAACTTGGCCTCCAAGGCACAGTACTAGAATGGTTTAAATCATATCTCACTGTCCATACCCTAGAACAGCGTTTTTCAACCACTGTGCCGCGGCACACTAGTGTGCCGTGAGATATTGTCTGGTGTGCCGTGGGAAAAATTCCAATTTCATCCGTAACATGTGGCCTCGGCTCACAAATTAGGGTTGCCAACCGGCCGGTTTTCAGCTGGCCTGGCCGGTTTTTCCATGGCCAGGCCGGCTGCCACAGTTGTAAAACCGGCCATTGAAAAGCCGGTTTTTTGCTCTGGCCGCAAGATCAGGAGCGGCCAGAGCAAAAAACCGGCTTTTGTGCCGAAGTCCGCGGCGCGAACGCGATCGCGATTCCCTATAGCAGTGCAGCCGCTGGTTCTGCTTTGTACAGAGCAGCGGCTGCACTACACTTACATTGAAAAGTAAAGAGAAACTGTGTCAGGAGCCCTCCGATCATGCAGAGCCCGAGGAAGTGATGTCATGGGGGCGGGCTCCTCACAGGCTGTCTTTCCTTTTCAAATTAACTTTAGCTGCAATAAAGTTAATTTGAAAAGGAAAGACAGCCTGTGAGGAGCCTGCCCCCATGACCAGGGCCGGATTTACCTTGAGTGAGGCCCTATGCCAACAAAAATTGTGGGCCCCCAGCAGGGGCGGCCCAAGGGGGGTGTGGGCCTCATTTGCATAAGGGGCCTCATTTGCATAAATATTTGCATAATGTTACCATATACTAACTTTTAGTAAACGTGCCTCTTAATGAGTGTATGGATAAAGAAAGACTAAAAGATTTCTACATTACTATAATCCAGTGCCAACTGCCAGACACATTAGGAACTACTACAAACACTGCCCATTTAGAACCCATAGCAAACCCGCCGTATCCTAACAGCACTACCAGGACTCACAAAGCACCATACTCTACCAATCAAAAGGCAACACTGCAAATATTAAACCAATACATTTCAGAGAACAACAATACATGACCTACTGGGGAAAGAGAACAAGTGGCAATGTCAAATAGGAATTATATAAACAGAACACCTCAGCTCAGTTACACATGCAGAACATAGACCATCACCAAACAAGTAATCACATTTTAGAAACAGGAAGACAATAATTAAACTGGGAATCCCAAAAGCCAAACTTGGAATGTACAACACTGTAGAAATAAAACTATACATTAATTTGCTCTTGTACTAAACAAAGCGCAGACGTTAATGATGCACATTTACCAGAGCTGACATATTCCAATTAATAAATTCAAAATAAAGAGATATTTTTCTACCTTTTGTGCATTTTTTTCAGCTGCAATTGCTCCAGCCACTTTCTTCTGGTTTCTTCATGTCTTCTGCTAACTCTCCATCGTCTGCTGTCCATTTGTCCTTTCTTCTCTCTTCTAGTTTTTTTCCATTCTCTCTCTACATCTGCTTTAACATACTAATCTTTCTCCTTTTGCTCTTTCCTCATTCCTATTTCATCCACTCAAATTTTACCCCTCCAACCTCAATCCCCACTTACTCTCCCAATACCCGGCCAATTGTAGATTTTTTTATCCCTCCCACACAAAATATTTTTCCCTTCTCCATTTTACTCTTCCAGCCCCATCCCATTCTAATCCTCCCCCAACATCAGCTCCCTTCTAGTTCCAGCCTCACCCAGCATCCATTCCCTTCTAGTCCCTGCATCAGCCCATTTCCAGTCCTAGCCACCCATCAGCCCATTTCCAGTCCTAGCAACCCCCCAACCCAATACCAGTCCTAACCCCCCATCACCCCATTTTCAGTTTAAGCCCCCCCTATAACCCATTACCAGTCCTAACCCCCCATCAGCCCACTTCCAGTCCTAACCCCATCAACCCATTTCCAGTCAGCCCCCCATAGCCCATTGCCAGTCCTAACCCCCCCCATCAGCCCATCAGCCCACAGCCCATTACCAGTCCTAACCCCATCAGCCCACCTCCAGTCTTAACCCCCCCCAGCCCATTTCCAGTCCTAACCCCCCCCCCATAGCCCATTACCATACAGCCCCATCAGCCCACAGCCCATTACCAGTATTAACCCCCACAAAGACCATTACCAGTTCTAAACCCCCCCAACAGCCCATTATCAGTCCTAACCCCATCAGCCCACCTCCAGTCTTAACCCCCAGCCCATTTCCAGTCCTAGCCCCCCCATAGCCCATTACCAGACAGCCCCCATCAGCCCACAGCCCATTACCAGTCTAAACCCCCAAAACCCATTACCAGTTCTAAACCCCCCCCCATCAGCCCACTACCAGTCGTAACACCTTAAGCCCACCTCCAGTCTTAACACCCCCCAGCCCATTTACAGTCCTAGCCCCCCCCATAGCCCATTACCAGACAGCCCCCATCAGCCCACAGCCCATTACCAGTCTTAACCCCCCCAAAGCCCATTACCAGTTCTAACCCCCCCCCCAACAGCCCACAGCCCATTACCAGTCCTAACCTCATCAGCCCACCTCCAGCCTTAATCCCCCCAACCGATTTCCAGTCCCAGTCCCAGCCCATTTCCAGTCCCAGTCCCAACCCATTTCCAGCCCCAGTCCCAGCCCCCCCAATTACCAGTCCTACCCCCTCCCCCTCCCCCGGCCTAAAGTAAAATTTAATTTTTAAAAAAAAACCTGCTGGCTGCCGCCGCGGGGCCCCCTCTGCTGCCGCGGCAGCATGGACTGACCCACGGGGGCCCCCTCTGTAAGCTCGGTCCCTCCCTCCGTGCCTCTGTGTCTCCCTCCGTGCAGGCTGTGAGAGACGCGAAGGCAGACTGTCTCCTTCGCGTCTCTGTTAAGCCCGCAGGGGCTGATGGGAAATTTCCCATCAGCCCCTGCGGGCTTAACAGAGACGGGAAGGCAGAAGGAGACAGTCTGCCTTCGCGTCTCTAACAGCCTGCACGGAGGGAGACACGGAGGCACGGAGGGAAGGACCGAGCTTACAGAGGGGGCCCCCGCGGGTCAGTCCATGCTGCCGCGGCAGCAGAGGGGGCCCCGCGGCGGCAGCCAGCAGGCTTTTTTTTATTTTATTAAAAAAAAAAGCCTAACTAGTTCAATTTTTGTGGGCCCTTTGCAGCTGTGGGCCCTACGCCATGGCGTACATGGCGTATAGCTAAATCCGGCCCTGCCCATGACATCACTTCCTCGGGCTCTGCGATGACCGGAGGGCTCCTGACACAGTTTCTCTTTACTTTTCAATGTAAGTGTAGTGCAGCTGCTGCTCTGTACAAAGCAGAAGCAGCGGCTTGGGCAGAGGGGGGGGTGTGTGTGTGTGAGTGAACCAGCAAGGGGGGGGGGGGAGTGTGAGTGAACCAGCAAGGGGGGGGGGAGTGTGAGTGAACCCGCAGGGGAGGGGGGGGTGGTGTGAGTGAACCAGCAAGGGGGGGGGCGATGGTGTGAGTGAACCAGCAGGGGCGGGGGGGTAAGTGAGTGAGGGACCCAGCAGGAGGGGTGAGTAAGTAAGTGACAGGGGGGTGGTGTGAGTGAACCAGCAGGGGAGGGGGTTGTGTGAACCAGCAGGGGAGGGGGGTTGGTGTGAGTGTTTGATTCCTATTCAAGAGAATTACTTTATATATAGTCAATATAGGCACAGAGGTAAATTTTTTTAACATTTTCTAATGGTGGTGTGCCTCGTGATTTTTTTCATGAAAAAAGTGTGCCTTTGCACAAAAAAGGTTGAAAAACACTGCCCTAGAAGTCCTTTCAGCAATATCACTCACAAATATATTGAACAGTACTGGTCCCAGGATCGAACCCTGGGGCACACTGCTAATCACTTTCCTTTCATCTGAGTGAGTTCCATTTACCGTCACCTTTTGTTGTTTGTCAGTCAACCAATTTCTGATCCAGTTCACCACCTTGGGACCTATCCCTAAGCTGTTTAGTTTATTGATAAACCTTGTAAACGGGGGCGCTGGGCGTGAATGTCCACAGTCTTGGCAAAGGCAAAATACTATTATGACTTGCAAAGGATTGTGGGGAATGTAGTCCATTCATACCAGAATCAGCCGTTCACAAAATAATGAGTTGTGTTGCTCGAGTGTAAGCAAAGAAAAATATATTTTATTCATGGGGTTAATTCTCCCACACAGATTTACTTGGTAACACAAAAGGACACTTGCTTCAGTATTGTACTTTAGGAAAAACAAATCATGATATAAGCAACTGAACTTCTTAAGCAATCAATCAAACAATAAAGACCTTGATGGGAAACAGAAAAGGTCTTTCTGAGGGCTCCTGCTAATACCTTTTAGCAGTGCTCCAAAAGCAAAAACAAAACCCAAAAGTAACCAAAAACTGTTCTTTTTTCAAGGATAACTTTCTTCTATTTTCACACACAAACAGTAGTTTCCTTTCAGAGCTCACGTGCAACTGTGCATGGCTTAATTACCAATAATTAGCCAGCTGCAAACCCCTTTGCTGGTTCGCTTTCTCTACGTGGCTCAAATCCTACCCTAAAGCTTTCTTGTAAACTTTTCTGGGTAGATAAAAGAACAAGTTATATTTCCTTTTGATGGTTGTTGTATTTGTGAAAGTATTTTACCACATCAGCCTAGACAGAGAGCAATCCATGTATTCATTCGGATCATTTAAAATACCTCCTTCTTCTTCAAATATCATAGAATCAATATCATGGTCTGGCTCAGAGGAATTCCTTAATGGAACACTCTCAGGATAATGTTTGATTCCTTGCTGTCTCCCAGGTGAAGAGCTAGGGCATAGATCAGTGTTCATACCTGAGCTTCCTTTGCTGTTAGGTTTCCTCTCCAGATATCCTGGCCAGTATGTAGTCCAGCTTTTATGTCCAGCCTTCCAATCAAGATCCCTGGACACTGGGTCTCTCTTCACATACCTTCTTGCACTGGTCTTAGGGCCCCTTCCAAATGCAGCCGTCTCCTTCACAGGTGCCGTCCGGGAATTCCTGGCTCTGTAACCCCACTCCTCTGGCTTCCTCCAGTCCAATGGAGTATGCTTGCCTCTGGAATGACTCCCAACACACGTGCTGCTGTGAGCTCCTTCTTTAGACCTCCAAGATGTTTTCCTCTTCTTCCTTCCACGCTGCTGCTGCTTCTTGCTATCTCTGTCCTTGAGCTCTGGGTTCCTCATCTCCATCTGATTCTGTGTAGAATCTGTTTTACTTTTAACTTGTTTAGAGGGATACTCCACCCTAGCACAGCTCAGCTGTGCTGAATCAAGCCCTGCCCTTGGAGATGAGTGATTGGGGATTATCTCATAGCTCTCCTGATTGAACACACGTTTCCCCACTTCAGCTCTTCTAGTGGCTGTTTGAAACCTGGTGCATTCTGGGACTGGTAGTCTTTTATGAAAACATTCTGTTTTATTATTTCTACCAGCAAAGACAGGTTGCTTGTTCAGAGCCAATTCACCTCTATTATAGCTCCTTCCTGAACTATGATAAGCTTCCTTATCACATACCCCCCCTGCTTAAGTTATTACGGACTGGTGCAACTGGTGAAACTTCTTTCCTACAGTCCGTAATACCTACGAGAGTATTATCTTTTTGACGCTCACCTACTTCTTGGCTGGCTTCAGGGTCATTATTTACAGGCCTCTCCTTCCAAGACTTAAGTACATTAATATGGTAGGTCTGTCTACGACCTCCTGCATTTTCTACCACATAAGATACTGGGCTCACTTGTCTAACAACCTTCCATGGCCCTTTCCACTGTACTTCAAATTTTGGGGCTGTACCTGCTACTTGAACCAAAACCTTTTCACCAATGCTTAATTGGCGGCTTTTGGCCTTCCTATCATACCACCCTTTCTGGTGCACCTGACTGTCCTGCAGGTTTTTCTCAGCAACCTGCGAGGTCCTTTTCAAACGTGCTCTCAAGTCACGTAGAAACTGTGGCACCTCCTGATTTTCTGGTTCAGGATCAATCCATTGTTCCCTCAAAATATCTAACAAACCCCGTGGAGTCCTACCATACATCAATTCATATGGAGTTACACCTAGGGACACCTGAATTCTTTCCCTGCAGGCATATAAGGTTGCATATAGAGATTAAATAGCAGTGAGGATAGGGAGGAGCCTTGGGGAACTCCTTATACCTGTTTGAAGGTTGAGGAGGATGCTGTGCAGATGACACGAAAATATACATAAATATAAGACCATTACTAGCCCCAGATGATTTCAGAACTATATTCCAGACGCTTGTAACTCCACACTTCGACTACGCAAACATCATCCTGCATGGTCTCCCTAAGAACACCCTCACTCCACTGCAGATGGCGATGAATGCAGCAGCCCACATTCTCTGCAGCATATCCAGAAGAGACCACATTACGCCCATACTTATTGAATTACATTGGCTACCGCTACACAGCAGACTCACCTACAAGACACTACTACTAACCTTTAAAGCAATTAACCGATTATCTCCCTTATCCCTCACTGCACTCCTCACCATCAACCCCAACAATAGGCTGAGAAGATCAGGAGCTGCCAACACGCTAATTATACCACTTGAATATACAAAATGCACTCAAACAACTAGAAATAGGTCCTTTACATTTTTTTTTATTTAATATTTACAGTTTTCAACCACACGTACAAATATAGCACTACAAGACAATCTTAATCTATCACTATCAACATGCAACCCCTATAGCCCCCCCCCCACCAGCTCCTCCCTCCCCGCTACCCCCCCCTCCCCCCCCCCTCCCCCCCCCGTCTCCTTGTGGCTAACAAAAAACAGAAAACTTATTAGCTGCCTACACGTAAAGAAAGGAAAACAGAATAATAGAGTAATCAGGGAAGCTATATGAACACAGAAATACCTTAGGTATTCACCCTAGCCATTGCCGCAAACGTATCTAAATAGAACCACTTATTGTATTCCACTGGGTTTAGAGATCTACAACCTGCGATACCACCCCCCTGGCAATGGTACAGTTGCGCACTTGCTTTTTGTTGCAGTGCCTTGTCTTGAACTTTCTCATATCTAATATACATACACATTAAATTCCACCAATACATGAAATCTAGTTTAGAGGAATCTTTCCAACAGTGCATTATAACCTTGACGGCAACAGCCATCATAAAGTTAAACTCATGATATCTTTTGACAGGGCAACAACACCATCTGCGGAACGCAGAATGACAGTCCTCCACGCCAGCTGTCCCTTGAAACAAAGAACTTTTTGAATCCTATCCCACACTTGCCTCCAGAATTCGTGAACATGCGGGCAGCTAAACAACATATGCTGCAAAGTACCAGGGGAACCCCCACAAGACCAACACTTGTCGCTACCTTTGGGATCCCACTTGACCAGCCTCGCTGGAGTGAAAAAGGCCCGATGAGTTAAGAAGAATAAGGTTTGTGTTATCGAAGCCCCCCTAGAAGTTTTGTGCACCTGGTCCCAAACCTTCTTCCACACTTCCCGTGATATCGAAAGCTCCAAATCTACTTCCCAAGCCTTCCCTAGCCCGGACAATTGGGGAGGGATCCCATCCCGCAACATAGCATAAAAACAAGAGCTTACCCCTTTAACACTTAAACAGGTGTCCACTATTTGCAGCAGCTTCCATTCTGGGACTAATTTCCCCGGATCTATTTGGGCTTTAGTAAGGCAGTGTCGCAATTGCAGCCACTGATAATAGCACCCCACAGGCAGATTAAACTCATTCTTCAACCTCTCAAAAGATTTCCAGGCACGGGAATCCACTAGATGATTTAGAGTCCAGATCCCCTTACTCTGCCAGGATTTCCACATAATGAACTTATGCCCAATTTTAAACCGAGTATTGTACCATAGCGGCATCTGCAAGGATAGGGGATCTTCCCTGGTCAACCCCTCTTCAAGAAATCTAAAAGCATCTTGCGTAGCAGATACTATTTGACCCGCTACGAAGGAGTCTGGTAGTCTCATACCTATTAAGAGGGTTACAGGTATAGGTGCTACAATTTGCTCTTCCACTTTTAACCAAATTGGGCCGCCACCCAGACAATCCATCAGGGTCCACATCCCTCCCTGCCTCAACTTAAATGCCTGATGATAAGCCCTAAAGTCCGGTATTTGCACCCCCCCCCCCCCGAAGCCTTTCTTCGCTCTTAATTTCCACAGAGCAATCCGTGGGGGCTTACCCTGCCACAAAAACTTAGAAAGCAGTTGCTCTAAAGCCTTAAAGAACTTAGCTGGAAAAGAGATAGGAAGCATCTCCAATATATAATTAATCTTTGGGGCCAACACCATTTTTATAGACTCAAGTCGACCCCACCAAGATAGATGCAATGGGGACCACTTCACTGTCAATTCCTTGGCTATATCCAACATTACTTGTGCATTTACCCTTATCGTCTCTTCCAGATGCCGACAAAAACGTGCCCCCAGATATTTAAACGTATCTACTACCCAGGCAAATGGCGTGGACTCAAGCGCTGACTTATATGTCCATTTATTCAGAGGAAACACTATAGATTTAGACCAGTTAATTTTGTACCCGGACAACTGCGAATACTCCCCGATTATCTTCATTATCTGTAAGGATGCTGGTCGAGCAAACAGTAACAAATCATCAGCGTACACCGACAATTTTACTTGCAAATCTCCAATTTCGACTCCTCGAATCTCCCCAGAATGACGAATCAGTAAGGCAAGGGGTTCTAACGCGATGTTAAATAAAAGCGGGGAAAGAGGGCAACCTTGCCTGGTGCCCCTACGTAAACACAGAGGGGACGAGACTATGCCATTAGCAAAGATGCGAGCCATCCTATTTGCATAGAGAACTTGTAAGAAACGGATAAACCGATCCCCAAAGCCAAACCACCGCAAGGCCTGGAACAAAAAGTCCCACTCCAGCCGGTCGAAAGCTTTTTCTGCATCCAAGGACAACCCCACTAGCGGAATCTCTTTACTTTCTGCAATAGCGAACACATTTAACAGCAGCTGCGCATTATCCGAGGTCGAGCAGCCCGCGATGAAACCGCATTGGTCTGGATGTATCAAAGTCGGCATGACTTTGGCAAGTCTCTGAGCCAGGACTGCTGCATAAATCTTATAATCAGCATTCAGTAAAGAGATAGGACGGTAATTTTCTACTTTAGAAGGATCCCTGCCCGGTTTTTCCAACACCACTATGGTTGCCTCGCTAAAGGCGCCTGCCGCCGGCAGCTGCTCTTCCAACAAATGAAAATATTGCAACAGATGGGGTAGCAACTCATTCCCAAACGTTTGATAAAATTCGACCGGCAAGCCATCAGGGCCCGACGCTTTACCCTTGGCCATTAGAGCTATCACCTCTCGGACTTCCCTACCAGAAAATTCCCACTCCAACTCCACCGATTGCGGCAGCGATAGGGAAGGATGAGATACGCCCGCAGTCAATTTCTGAAAACTCTCCTGATCGCATATTTTCTCAGACCTATATAGCTTCTCGTAAAAGCTCCGAAGGCCTCAACAATCTCCTGGTTTTTGGATACTTCTTCCTGACTGTCCATCCTTATAGTCTCAATTCTACGTTTCACAGACCGTGGGTGTAACGTATTTGCAAGCAGTCGGCCGGCCTTATTTTTCTCTATGTAATACTTGGCCTGCTGCTGCCCAAATAAGTGATCTGCTTCCTCACTTAGTATATGGTTATACTGATATCTCAACCTTTGGAGCCTTACCAGAATCTCAGCTTCCGATCTCTTTATCAGCAACCGTTCCCCGGCTTTAATCTGGGCATCAAGCGCACCGAGTTTGGCCTTTTGTTCTCAATCAAGCTTAATCGTATAACTAGTGATCTTGGCCCTAATAGAAGCCTTGAACGCCTCCCACCATGCCCATCCTGCCGTGTCTCCTATTAGGTTCTTATCAAAATACTCCCTAATACTACAGGTTATATAATTTTGAAATAATTTATCCCCCAGCAGAGCCCTACGAAGGACAAAGAAGGGAGATCGCTCAGACTGCATTCCCAGAGACATTTGGAAAGTGACAGCCGCATGATCAGATATTTGCATAGCACAAATATCCGCTCTATCTACCACAGGGATCAGAGACTTGGAAATGAGAAAGAAATCTATGCGTGAATGTGACTTATGAGGGAGAGAGAAGAATGAGTAATCTCTTTCCGCCGGGTGCTTTAACCTCCAGATGTCTGCAAGGCCAAGATCTCTCATAAAAGAATGAATCACCAGCGTAGCTTGCTGCAACCTATGACTTTTGTAGGGTATACAGTCTAACAAGGGATCTAACACCAAATTAAAATCCCCACCCATTACAATTTCATATGGAGAGAGTGCATAAGCCATCTCTGCTATCTGCTGAAAAAACGCTATATCATCCTGATTGGGGGCATATAGGTTTATTAGAGCAATTTTCCTACCCTGAATCTGCAGGGCCACTGATGCCCATCTCCCCTCCAAATCAGCACGGGTGTGCTCCACCACAGGAGCAAGGGCCTTCCTGACCAGCGTAGCAACTCCGTTCTTCTTCAGCGAGGCTGAGGAGTGGGAGACCAATACATACTGTCCCAACCCCAACTTTCTGGCTTCCGAAGTCTGGAGGCGAGTCTCCTGAAGGAGGACTACATCCGCTTGTTCCTTTTTACAATATAAAAGAATCTTTTTCCTCTTTATTGGATTATTTATACCCTTAACATTTAGGGATAAGCATTTAAGAGAACCCATGGGTTACACTATACAGAGAGACATAAGAAACCGTCAACCTATGCATAAGTACGCAGAGCTTCCACCATACCCGCATGATAACATTATAAGCAGCCATTCTTAACCCACCACAAGGAGACAGATACCCCCCCCCCAAAGGGACAACATCAAACGGGCGAACCCACAGGACAAGAACCCACCCAATGCTCCCCCCCTCTCCCCCCCATACATAGTAAACATCAAAAACAGAGATCATATATTTTCCCTTAGAGACACTTCCCTCCGTTACAAATCTGCATTAGCACCCTGGCCTGTCCACAGCCGGAGTTACATGCACATATCTCCCCTCCATCCCAACTCCGGTTGCCTAGAGCTCACCACCGTTACCACCCAGGGCACTCAGCACCGTCCCAGCTAGTGCACTGCCAATATCACAGGTGAAAAACTCCTGCCATACGCAGTCCTTCTTAATTCATGACTGAGGCCTCCTTCTCCTCGATGAACAGCCGCAGTTGCTCTGGATCCTCGAAGGTGCGGGTCTGGTTGTGGAGGGTGACGCGTAGGCTCGCCGGTGCAAACAGCCCATATCGGGCCTGCAGATGCTGTAATCTTGGACGGAAGGCTAAAAGTAGTTTCCTTCTCTGCACGGTGGCCTTGTGAAAGTCTGGAAAAAATGCCACATTCCTGCCCTCATACTCGAGAGGCCCCGCCGTTCTAGCAGCCGCTAGAATCTGCAGAGCATGGGAGTGTCCTAGCACACACATTATGATAGGACGCGGCTGCCTAACGTTGGGGCCTGTGTGAGTTGGGATGCGGTGAGCACGCTCAATCTCAAAAGGCAACTCAAATTTTATCTTCAGCAAGCTGGCCGTGATTGTGGTCAGGAAGGCCTTAAGGCTCGATCCTTCGGCCCCCTCCGGGACTCCTATCAGTCGAATGTTATTCCTCCTCGTGCAATTGTTGAGGTCTTCCAGACTGCGCTCAAGCAACCCAATTTTCTTACTATTAGCGCTGACCTGCTTAAAGCGTTCCTCCTGTGCATTGACTCTGATCTCTAGTCCACCCACTTTCTCTGTAAGGGCACACACTTGCTCTTTGATCTCCTTTAATTCTCCGATATCCGCCTGAACGCCGCTCAGCGTTACACCGTTTGTCGCCACCATATCACGTACTGCCCGTATCTCCGCTAACAAATCTTGCAGAGCAACCGGGCCTTCACGTGCTCCCGATGCCTTTTGCGGCGAGGGCGGATCGGGTTTGGGCCTCTTCACGCCGGTATTCGGGCTGGTGGTATAATCTAATTTGGTTTGCCGGCAGCCATCATTAGACGAAACTCGCCACACTCCAATTAGAAAAAAACTCAGTATTGAACCTGGGAAAATTCAGATTTCATAAGGAAGGAGAGGCGACGGAGAGAATTAGGCAGCCATCTTGAAACCAGCAGGCTCCGCCTCCAGGTCCTTTACATTTTATGCCCCGAAGTGCTGGAACAACCTCCCATCACATATTCGATCAATCAGAGACCTCTCGCAGTTCAGAAAAGCCCTTAAACATCACCTGTTCCTCCTTCACTTCACCCACCCTAACCTAACACAACCTTCCCCCACACCTCAACTCACTCACCCAAGCCCTGTCACTCCTACAACCTGACTTATCTGAAGTACACAAAAGCCCCGCCCTTCAGGTTCATTTACAACGCTCATAGACAAATGACTAATTGCATTGTTGATATCATTCTGTAATATAAATTGTAAATAGTTCTAAAATAACCACTGTTATTGACATTTATTTATTTTATTTATTAACAATTCTTATATACCGCACTATTAGACATCAGCGCGGTTTACATTGAACAAAAAACATCCGACAATTTACATATGTCTGGTCAATTACAATTAACAGGAGATATAAACTTGGGAAATAGGGGAAACTATATACAAAGGTGTGTTATCTGACAAGAGATATCATGGTTAACTATATACAAAGGTGGTGCAATAGTATATGGAACTGTTTGTATTTACATTGTGTAGTTGGCCTGTTGCGATGGTCTGTCTGTTTGGCCACTCCTGCTATTCACCTGGAGGTTATGTTCTGAGCTGTCATTGAGCTGTATATAGTTTCCCTAGTTTTTCAGTTCCAAGTTACCTATCCTGTTTCAATGTAAGCATAAGATCATTTGTTCTGATGCAAAAGTTTTTGTTATTTGTAAACCGAACTAATACTGAAAAGCACGGTATATAAGAGCCTGTAAATAAATAAATAAATACAACAGAGTGGACTCCCTTGAGGGAGTTAATAACATGAAGAAATCCCCCGAGGAGCTGCAGGACTATCTTGAGGACTTGGAGTTGCCTCAACTCACTTCAGCCCAGCGGGAGGCTCTGGATCTACCCATTACTATACAGGAAATACAATCCGCAATATCTGCGGACCAGTGTTATAAAACGCCAGGGCCCGATGGATTCGGGGCCGAGATCTACAAGATCCTAGGGGACGGGGTGAGCCCTCTACTACGAGAGGTCTTTGTCACCAGAACGGAGCAAGGGGCGTTCCGCTGGGGGCGCAACCACGCGTATATCACCCTGATCCCGAAGCCGGGTAAAGACCCGCTGCAGGCAGCTTCATATCGACCTATCTCCCTACTAAACTTTGATCTTAAACTTCTGGCGAAAGTACTTGCTGTCCGCCTAGCAGGGGTATTAGACTACTTAATTCATGATGCACAAGTGGGCTTTGTGAAGGGCCGCCACGCCGTACGAAACCTTCGGAAGATTCTGGCCTCTTTGGAGTGGGTGCATGCTCACAATATTCCGTCGCTATTAATTAGCTTCGATGCGGAGAAGGCCTTTGATAGGGTGGACTGGCACTATCTTTGGAGGCTGCTACCGCGCTACGGCATGGGGGAGGGTTTTTGTAAAATGGTGCAAAGTATGTACGCTTCACCAACAGCAGGCATACTGTGCAATGGCCTTATCTCAGATGACTTCACGTTGGGAAGGGGTACAAGGCAGGGCTGTCCTCTCTCGCCCTTGCTCTTTGTGCTCTTCTTGGACCCGTTGATTCGTACCATCGTAAATTCGGGGAGAATACAGGGAGTACGGCTACGGTCGCAAACTTTCCTTATATCGGCTTTTGCTGACGACTTGTTAGTCCATCTGACGACACCGGCCACCTCCTTACAACCATTATTAGATGAATTCCAGCGGTTCGGAGCAATTGCCGGCTTGCGTATTAATAAAGATAAGTCTGAAGTAGTGGATGTTTTGGGGCACGTCCGCAGTTCTTGGAGGGGACCCTTCCCTTTATGGTGGGCCGATAAAGAATTCATCTATTTGGGCATAACATTGACTGGGAATCCCCAGGATTTATACCGGCGTAACCTAGACCGGATACTGCGGCAATTGGCAGTGCAGCTAAGTGCATGGGGGCCCCTCCCGCTGTCTCTGGCAGTGAGGATCGCAGCAATACAGATGATAGTTTTACCCAGAATCTTGTATTGGCTGCAGACCCTACCAGTCTGGTTGCTTCGACGTGACCTAAATAGAATAGAGGCTTTGCTTAAGCGCTTTCTTTGGCGGGGGCAGCGAGCGCGGGTCCCGTGGGATCGACTGCTCGGGAAATGGCGAGAGGGAGGTATGGGCCTACCAGACTTGAGGACTTATGCCTTGGCCTGTCAAGCCAGACACCTGGGCGATTGGCTGGGGGGGACAGAAGTATACACGCCTAGGTCTTTAGAGGAGTGTCTGGTGGCACCAGCGACTCTCCTGGGGACTTTGCACGGCACTCATAAGGTCCTCACAGATTCTAGTCGGCAGAGTCCATTAGTGGACTCTGCCCGACGCACATGGCAACAACTTAACAAGTACTGGCAGGAAACGTGGAAGGTGTCTTGTTGGTTACCATTGCAGGGCAATGCCCAATTTACTCCAGGGTCCGAGACTGTAGTGTTTCGGGACTGGTGGGCACGTGGCATCCGGATGGTAGGGCACTTAGTAGACCAAGCGGGAAGCTGTAAATCATTTCGAATGCTCAGTCGGGAGTATGAGCTTCCCGACACGCATTGTTTTGCTTATATACAAATCTCCCACTATGTGGCCGCACTGCCGCGCAATGCGCTGCAGGCTGAGCGCTCAGCCCGTATTATAGAATTTTTCCAGTTGGGAGAGGAGCGCACACCGTCAATTTCCAGTCTGAAACGTAGTTTGGAGCCCTACCGCCCCCTCCCTGACTATAGTGGGGTTGAAAGAGCTTGGGCGACCGAATTGGGAGAAGACGTACAGCCGGGTTCGGAACTGATGGCATTGAAACGGATCAGACGACTGGTACAAGGAGTGCGCTGGCGTGAGATCCAATTCAAATGCGTGACTAGGGCTCATTTCTCGCCGAGGCGAGCACTGCGTAGCTGTCTGGACACTGATGGCTCCTGCCCGCGCTGTTCGGGGCCCTCGGCGACTCTCCTGCATATGTGGTGGGACTGTCGAGGAGTACGGGCGTATTGGGCACGGATATGTAGCTTCCTCGGCACACTGCTTCAGCGAAGGATTCGTTGGACGGGCCTATTTGTAACACTTGACCAGTTGCCGACCCCTGGACCAGTGAAAGCTGGTGAGAGTTTGCTTGTGCGGAAGGCCTGTCTGGTGGGTAAAGGGCCGATTCTCAGATTATGGAGGGAATGCCAACCGCCTACTTTTAGTGAATGGCGGAATAACTTTCATCAATTAATGTTGACGGAGCGTTGGTTGGCGCGGGGCAGTGCCAAGCGTTGGACAGTTTTTCTGTCAATATGGGAGCCATATATTCAGCAACTGGGGCCCCACAGCCGCAATGCAACTCTCCAAGGGGGGAGTTGACTATATATGGGCTTGAGGAATGGGTGGGAGGGAGCTGCTTTATAGTCCCAGGTGATAATTGGTGTACAAAGCTGGTAATGGAGTGAGGGTGGGTTGGTGGGTGAGGGGAGAGGGGTGGGAGCAGGGGGGTTGAGATATAATGTAAAATGACCACCTATTGTATTATCTCTCTGTTGGCTACCGGGGGGGAGAAGAACAAACCCTCCCCGCGGCGCCGTTTGTTGATGTATTGTTTGGATTTTATGGTGGTCCTAAATAAAGTTTAAAAAAAAAAAAATAACATGAAGAAAGATCTACAAAAGCTGGAAGAATGGTCTAATGCTTGGCAGTTAAGATTTAATGTGAAGAAGTGCAGTATCATGCAGTTGGGAAGCAAAAATCCAAGGGAATTGTATGTGATAGGGGCGAGAGGTTGTTGTGCACGGACCAGGAGAAGGATCTTGGTGTGATTATTTCTGAGGCTCTCAAGGTGGCAAAACAGTGGATGCTGGGTTGCATACAGAGGGGAATTACCAGCAGAAAGGAAGAGGTACTAATGCTACTGTACAAGTCGCTGGTGAGGCCTCACTTGGAATATTGTGTTCAGTTTTGGAGACCGTATCTCGCAAAGGATATAATTAGGTAATTACTCTTCTCTCCCCACCCCATCTAAACCTTTCTCTTTATGAAACTCCATTTAATATATTTCTCCATTATCCTGTTCCCTTCCCCACCCTACACTGTAAATAGCTCTGCCTCAGCATCCGCTATTCTGCTGTATATGTGAACAGCTGATTTGTAAATAGTACCTTGTAATATAGTTTGATATGTTCTGTGTTCTATGTTCTTTGTAAACGAGTTCTGTTCATTGTAAACCGTCACGATCACTGGAAGGGGCGATAAATAAAAACATTTAAATAAATAAAGGATATAAAAAGACTGGAAATGGTTCAGAGGAAGGCAACCAAAATGATTTGGAGCCTGCGCCAGAAGATGTATAAGAAGAGAAGACCTAAATATGTATACTCTGGAGGAGAGGAGGGACAGGGGAGATATGATTCAGACCTTCAAATACTTAAGAGTATTAATGGACAAACAAACCTCTTCCAAAGACAGGGAAGCTGTAAACTAGAGAGCATAACATGAAGCTGCAAGGGGGTAAACTGAAAGGCAATGTCACAAAAATACTTATGCCCTCACGATGGAAGTGGTGGGGGCAAATACAGTGAAGGAATTCTAAATGGAATGGGACAGACACAGTGGATCCCTTTACAGCAACAGGATAAAATCAAAATAAACATAACTATCTCTTATATCTGAACAAGTAGGGGTGACCTGCACGGAGCAGCAAGTGCACCTACTCTTGCCGCCTTGCTGGGCAGACTAGAGGGACCATACTGGTCGTTATCTGCCATCAGATACTATGTTACAATGTTTGAAAATGGGCCAAATTAGCATAGAGGCTCCAGAGAAATAATCCCTGAAAAAATGTCCCAATGCATTTCAATAGGAGAAGCCGTTCCAGCCAGTAAAACACAGCAATCAAGGAATTTCTCCTCATCCCCATTTGTTTAAAGTTGTTAAAACCCAAGAGGACTGTGGAAAACTGCAGGAGGATCTGGATAATTTGGAAGACTGGGCATCCAAATGGCAGATGAAATTCAATGTGGACAAGTACAAAGTTATGCACCTAGGAAAGAACAACCCACACTATGGTTACACAATGCAAGGTTCCACATTAGGAACCACCACCCAGGAAAAAGATTTAGGCGTCATTGTGGATACCATGTTAAAACCCTCGGCCCAGTGTGCAGCGGCAGCCAAGAAAGCAAATAGAATGCTAGGTATGATAAGGAAAGGAATGGAAAATAAAACAAAGGATATTATAATGCTTCTGTATCGTTCCATGGTACGACCGCACCTTGAATATTGTGTGCAATTCTGGTCACCGTATCTTAAAAAGGATATAGCGTTATTAGAAAAGGTACAGAGAAGAGCCAGCAAAATGGTAAAGGGGATGGAAGGATACCCCTATGAAGAGAGGCTAAAAAGGTTAGGGCTCTTTAATCTGGAAAAGAGACGGCTGAGGGGAGATATGATAGAAGTCTATAGATTAATGAACGGAGTGGAACGGGTAAACGTAGATCAATTGTTTACGTTATCAGAATATTGGAAGACTAGGGGACATGTAATGAAGCTACAGGGTAAACTATTTAAGACTAATAAGAGAAAATATTTTTTTACTCAATGTGTAATCAAACTCTGGAATTTGTTACCAGAGGATGTAGTAAAAGCTGTTAGTGTAGCTGAGTTTAAAAAGGTTTGGACAAGTTCCTGGAGGAAAGGTCCATAAACCATTATTAAAAAGGGACCCGGGATATCAATGCTTGACCCAATACAAGCATTGTGAAACCTGTGTCTTTTGGGGAAACTGCTAGGTACGTATGACCTAGATTGGCCACTGGGCTCGATGGACCTTAGTCTGACCCAGTATGGCATATCTTATGTTGTTGTGTTCTTATTCCCGGTGGATGGCAGCAGTTCTCTGTGCCCCATGTCCCTATCCTGAAACAGAACTGAGGTAATTTCTTGTACTGAGGAGTAGTGAAGAGGTCTATCAAGGAGATGCCTCACTCTTAAAAGATTCTCTGAGCCACGTTCACATCCAAGTACCACTTGGGGTTGGAGCACCAGACAGCTTCTCTGCCAGGGCTCTGTTCTTCCCTACTAGGTACATGACCATGAAGGTCATCCTATGGAAGATGACCCAGTTCCACATCCTGGTAGTTTCTATAAATTAATGAATGGAGTGGAACGGGAAAACGTAGATCGATTGTTTACACTATCAGAATACAGAAAGACTAGGGGACATGCAATGAAGCTACAGGATAAACTATTTAAGACAAATAAGAGAAAATATTTTTTCACTCAACGTTTAATCAAACTCTGGAATTTGTTACTGGAGGATGTAGTAAAGACTGTTAGTGTAGCTGGGTTTAAAAAAGGTTTGGACAAGTTCCTGGAGGAAAGGTCCATAAACCATTATTAAGAAGGGACCCAGGATATCAATGCTTGATCCAGTACACACATTGTGGAACCTGTGTCTTTTGGGGAAACTGCTAGATACGTATGACCTAGATTGGCCACTGTTGGAAACAGGATACTGGGCTTGATGGACCTTGGTCTGACCCAGTATGGCATATCTTATGTTCTTATGTTCCCAAACTGTCCCTCCACATCTGCCACCATCTCTCCACAACTACTCCACCACCCTTCATAATGCCCCACCCCTCAAAACCACTACAAGCAACTATACCACCACATCCAAACTGCCCCAAAATACCCCCGGTAACTACACTACCCACCAAAACTACCCCAATCCTCATAACTAGCCCCCATACGTCCCAGCTGCTAAAACTAGCAATAAGCCAAGCACCCAATGCCTGTGCCCCCAAAACAGCCACCTAACAACTATACCACCACCATCCCCCAAATTGTCCCACCCCCCAAAAATACCTCACCACTCCCATGCCCCAAAACTATATCTATTCTCCCCATCCCCCAAACTGCCTCACCAACAAGGTATCCCCCTGAAACTGCCACCACCCTTCAAAACTACCCTAGGCAACTATCTCATCCCCCAAACTGCTCCACACCCAAACACTGCACCCTGAAAATACCCCAATAGGCACCACACTGCTCAACCTCCAAAACTACCCCTTGCAATTACCCCACTAGTCCCAAAACTGCCCCACACCCCAAAATTATCCCCTGCAACTACCCCACCATCCATAAACTACCTCCCACAACTACCCCACCCCCTAAAGCTATGCTGCAATTACATCACCTTCTGCAAGACTGCCCTATCCCCCAAAACTACTCCCACAGCTACCCTGACACTTCCTAACATTCCCCCACCGCAAAACTATCCCAACTACTCCCAATCCATCATCTCCCAGCCCCCACAACTAACTTCACACCCCCTAAAATACCCCACTACTTAGCAGTATCCATCCACTAATTCTCCCACCACCTCTAGTCAACCCATGCCTTTTTAACTACCCCTATCTACCCCACCACCCACCAACTCTCCCTTCCTCCCCCACTGCCCAAACACTACTCCCACATCTACTCCACACACTTCTACATCCCACCCACCATGAACACAGCTTCCCCTTCCCCTCTCTCCTCTAAGTTGAAGCACACGTGGAGATAGCTGCACATGTAGAGGAGCTGGGAACAATTCTGAGCCATTCTCCACATTCTTTCCCCACTTTGGTAATGATCTGTTGGCATATGAATCGGGCATTAAATTGGGGTCTTGCTGCTTTAGACTGCTGTTATCACATAAATCACTGAAGTTATCGTCAGGGCCGTACCAAGTGTAAATCGTACCCTGCGCGACTTGCACATCAGGTGCACGCATGCCCCCTTGCAGCGGGAGAGAAGAGGCGCGCCCAATGTGTAAGTCGCCGGCGAGAAGGCTTAAGGGTGCATTTGAGCTGTTTTCCATTGCCTGCCACCACTGAGAGAAGAAAAAGTGGCGGCAGCAGGCAACGACAGACAGCGAAAATGCTCCCCTTAAGCCTTTGCATCCTGTGCAGCTGCAGGTAGGGGCCTGGCTACCGTATCCTTAGAACTATGTGTCATCCATATGCACTTGATGCACAGCTCCCTATGTATCGTTTATCATTTACGTATCCTTTGTCAAAAACATACAGAATGGTTTACAAATTGCAAAAAAACAAAATCTGCCTCGAGTCCAAATGCCTGTTGTAATTGATTGATTTATTTAACCGGTTTTATATACCACCTTCTCCTTAAGTCAAGGTGATTTACATTACAACTCGAACTGTTTACACTATAACGCTGCAATGGGGGTGGGATAACATGGCATGCAGGGTAACTTAACAAAACCATATTAACTTATATACAATTTGTGTAGTGTCTACGGGGTTGTGTGTCAGAGTTGTGTTTTTATTGTTCATTGTTCAGAGTCCAGTACCAGCGAGGGTGGTCATTCTGTAATGCCCTATGTGATGTTACCAAAATGCTCTATGTACAGTAATGCCTTTAACTTTTTCCTGAAGTCCTTAGTATTGTGTATAGCTCTGATGCCTTCTGGGAGGGAATTCCATAAGGCCAGTGTTATATGTGTTACATCCAGGGCCGGACCAACCACTAGGCAAACTAGGCAGTCGCCTAGAGCAGCAACTTCCAAAGGGCAGCAAAAGCAGGACATTCAAAGCTAAATAATAGATTTTGACAGTAAGAGGGGTTGTAAAGCTTGAAGTCCGCCTAGGGCACCAACATTTTGAACCAACTCTAGGGTTGTATCAGATACTCAGTGTATAAGAATGGTCATATGAAGGATTAACTATACCAAAAAAACACCCACTAAAATATTCACGTAATCTTTTCAAAAAACTTCAGTAACAAAACCTTATTCATACCATAATTAATTTTCTAAACTCCTAAGAGAAACCCAAATACAATTAATTAGAGGAGAAAAGACCTCAGTGGAATTATTTTTCCTTCTATACGGCAGTTAACATTTATCTGAAGGGGAATTGCTACTATCAGCCATCATCTGTCTAAAAACCTCTTTTCCACATAAGTCAAAATACTTTTTATTTTATAAACCTTACCATATAATCTGTAACACAACAATAAATAACTAGTAGCTTTTTTATATAAAATTATAGCCAATAGCTCCTTTCCCAATCATTAGTGTAACCACACAACACCGCAAATTCGCTATGGCACACTCACAACGGCCAGCACTATATCTGCAGCAGATTTGCTGCAGCCCTCGATATAGCACATGCTCAATGGCCAGTATTTATCTGAAATAAAACAGATTGAAACTTAAATAAATCAGTAATCTTTCAAACAAGGCTGTAACCGCTGCTTATATTTAGCTCTAAAGGCTTCTCCCAGGAAATTTTTTATTTGCCATCACCCTACGAAGATCTCTGTTTTGCGGACACACCACTTCATTGGGGGCTTGTTTCGCTTTAGTAATCTTGCTTACTATGGCATCTAATGTCAGTTCTGACTTTTAAACCTTTTCTAAACCAATCAGAACCCTTCTGAACCGATCAAAACAATTATATGGCTAGGGGGAGGAACTCAACATTTACACATCCATTCTACAGGAACATTCCCCAATCAGTGGAAGAGTTAAGCCCATCTGGTTCCACTGTGTTTAAATCAAAAATCCAACATTGTTCCTTTTACAGAAGTAATGACCCACGATCACCTCCTCACTCACTAAGAGGGACGTGATCAATAACAAAACAATGAAAATCAAAAAAATTATGATGAAATTGCTGACAATGGGATACCTTAGGAACGTCTTTTTTCGGTTTCAATAAGGAATGCTTATGCTCAGCCAATCTCACTCTTAGTGGACATGTAGTTGTACCGATATAAAATTTATCACAAGGGCACTGCAACGCATATACTACATGATCAGTACAGCAGGAAGTCATAAACTGCAGATGAATTTTTCGATTATGAATAGTTACTATATCACTTTCTTCCATCATTTTACAACATTGACACCAGCCACATTTAATATGTCCCGGTTTAAATCCATAAGACATTCTCTTTACAGCTGGACAAAGGTGGTCCGTTAGGTTTCTCCTTTGCTTATAGGCTATGCATAGTCACCGGTCCACAAAACATAGGAGAATCTGTAGTATAGACCATCTGTTTATTTTATTTTATTTTTATTTCAGTGCTTTTTTATACCGCCCCTTCCAGAGATCAGGGGCGGTTTACAAGGAACTTAAACAACAATATAGCAGAACATTGCAATATTGAATTACATTAAACATTAGTTGAGCAAAAAACAAGGAACTTAAACAACAATATAGCAGAACAGTGCAATATTGAATTACATTAAATATTAGGTGAACATAAACTAGGTTACATAATAACTAGGTTAAATGGAAAACAATGTGAGGGTTATTAACATAAAAGGAAATATAAAACTGTGTTACAAGGAGTCATAAAACTATGTTACAAGGAACCAGAAGGGTAGATTTACATGGTTAGTAAGAGACTATAATAGTTATTTGTGATTTACATGGTTAGTAAGAGACTATAATAGTTATTTGTGATCATAAATAAAGTATTGGGAGTAGACTAACTTGGGTGGATGAGAAATGAAGTCCGGCATTAGGTGGGGTAGACCTGTGTTTGGTTTGTTGCATGTTTTTGTGTAGTAAATTTGGTTCGAGGTTGTAGGTTGCTATAGTGTTGACTAAATAGGTAGGTTTTAAGTTCCTTCCTGAAAGATGTAAGGTCTTTAATCTCTCTGAGGTATAGTGGGAGTTTATTCCATTGGCTGGGAGCATAATATGAAAAAGCAGTGTTGGTGGTTATTTGCTTTGATTTTGTCACTGCAATGGGAATTAATAGCATGTTGAGGTTAGTTTTTCTTCTGGTTCTGTTTTCTTGTGGGGTTTGGAGTAGAGTGGCCAACTGTGATGGGGCTAGGTCATTAATGAGTTTAAAAGTGGTGACAAGTGTTTTATATTGAATCCTACTATAGATAGGAAGCCAGTGGAGAGAGTATAGGATAGGAGAGATGTGATCGAATATTTTAGCTTTCATAATTATTCGAGCAGTGACATTCTGAGCTCTTTGAAGGATGTGTAAATTCTTTTTGGATGTTCCTTGGAGTATGCCATTGCAGAAGTCTAAATGTGGCATAATAAGAGCCTGGACAACTGTTCTGAAGTCATTGATGTCGATGAGGGGTCTGAGTTGCTGTATAGTTCTCAGTTTGAAAAATATAGTTTTGGCAGTCTGTTTTATGTGGTTAGTCATGCTTAGGGTCTTGTCTAGTGTAACTCCAAGGTATTTAATTTCAGACTTGACTGGGAGAGTAATGTTCATAAGGTTGATGGAGGTTGGAGGAGTGAAGGTGGTATTTCTGGTTACGAAGAGTGCTTCGGTCTTTTTGAAATTGATATCCATATGGATTGAGTGAAGCCATTTTTCAGCTTCAAGGAGGCAGGTGGCGATTTTGTTGAAATTAAGGTTAGCTATGTCTAACGGGGCGAATAGCATGATGTCATCTGCATAGATGAAATATTTTAGATTGTGGCGTTGAAAGATTGTGCAAATAGGTTGTATGTAAAGGTTAAAGAGTAGTGCAGAGAGTGAGGATCCTTGAGGGATACCACGCTCTTGTGGGAATGGTAGTGAGGGGGAATGGTCTAAATGGACATATTGGAAGCGATTAGAAATGTAGGACTTAAACCAGTTAAGAGTGGTATCTTTTAAACCTAGTTGGGATAGTCTAGATAAGAGCGTAATATGATCAACGCTGTCGAAGGCTGAAGAAATGTCAAGGAAGATGAGCAAGAAGGTCTGCTTTATATTATCCATACCTCGGATAAGTGAATCAAGAAGGGATATGAGTAGGGTTTCTACTCCGTGATATGAGCGGAAACCATATTGGTACTCATCTAATGGGAAGTTCATATCAATATGATCCTGAAGTTGTGTCTGAGCTACCTTTTCAATAATTTTAGCTAAGAAAGGTATACTTGCAATGGGGCGGTATGAGGAAGGGTCAGAACTGTTAAGGGTTTTATTTTTTAGTAAAGGGCGAATAGCCGAGTATTTCAGATCATCCGGCATGAATCCTTGAAGTAGAGATTGGTTTACCAGCTTCAAAATGTATGGGGCTAGTTCAGATTTTGTTGCTTTAATCCAAGATACCGGGCAAGGGTCAAGTAATGACGTGGTAGTATTAAGGTTTGATATAATCTCTATCAGTTGTTTGTTGGAAATTGTATGGAATGAGCTCCATTCCGTGATGGATTTTGGTGTGGGAGAGGTCAAGATAATGCTTGGACGGGCGCTTAGTTTAAGTTTATTAGCAAAATGGTTTGCAAGGAGTTGTGGATCTATAGGTGTTTTGTTAGGCATGGGACAAACACAGAGGATCCCTTTACAGCAATAGGATAAAAACAAAATAAACGGTACCATCTAACTTCTGAACCATATAACGTCTCAACAAATATATAACGTCTCAACAAATAGGGGTGTCCTACATGGAGTGGTGGGTTTACCCCTAAACAAAGACATGGGGAGGGGTGGCCTGCACAGAGCGGCAGGTGCACCTACTCTTGCCATCTTGCTGGGCAGACTAGATGGACCATGCTGGTCTTTATCTGCCATCATTTAGTATGTTACTATGTAATACATGCAGCAATTTTGAAGAAAGTGAAGAGTATGGTAACACACATGTAATACACTGGTCATCCTTCTGAAGCTGTTCCACAGTCTGCCCACACTCAGGATTCAATAACCACTTCTTATGATTATTTGTAGCCCTCTTATATGCATTATGGATAATCCTAACTAGGTATCCCTGCATCCCTGGGTATCCCCATTACAAGCACGGATAAATTATGAAACACTGGTACTGATCCATAAAGCCTTCTACCAACAACCACCATCTCATTTGCAAACCCTGCTCCCCCGGATGAACTGTGGAAGACCAACACGCCAGACTACAAACAATGCACTCATTGTGCCACATGACAGGACAAAGTTTAATCTCCAAACCTGTAATCGTGCATTTGATTTGTATGCCCCTTCACTTTGGAACTACCTTCCAACCCAAATTTGCAGCATCAAGGATCTCTTTAGATTTAGAAAACAACTAAAAACCCATCTATTCCGGGAGCACCTAGGATTGGAATGGACCAACACCCAGTGAAGTCCACTAAGCGGATTGTGACAGAACTGTAAACAAGACTAATACCGCTGAACTCTTGAATGTAAATATGTTGACCCCCCTGGTGATGGTATATCCCCTCTGCAAATATGAATAACCAAGTTTGATGTATTCCCCTGTTTATTGTAAACTGCTTTGACCTGGTGAAAAACGGTATATAAGCACAGCTAAATATTAAATCTGAAAACGACCACAGAGTGCTTTTGCTTGTGAGTGAAACTGCAGTGATGTAGAACAAATCCTACGATATCTCGACAATTGTGAATATGGCAAACTATTCCTTAAAGCCACCAGATGAAAACTCGCATAATTTAACAAAGTATTCCGATCAGTAGGTTTAGAAAATACTGACATAGAAAAATCCTCTCGTAATTTAGTCACTTGAACATCTAAAAAATGAATAGTATGACGGTCATACTGCATTTAAAACTGAATTGCTGGATTACATTGATTTAAATAGATAAAAAGATCATTTAAATTATTTTGAGACCCAGTCCACAAAAGAAAAATGTCATCAAAATATCGATACCAACCTTTCACACATGATTGAAAATTGGAGATATAAACCCATTTCTTTTCAAATTTTTTTGCACAAACAAATTCGCCAGTGAAGGAGCACGTGAATGGTTAAGACAAATAGCAAATCCTAAGCACTACTGGGGTCCTGAGTCTGTGTCTGTGAAGCTGCGACTCCTGGAAGCTCACTCACTGTTCGTCTTGAATGAAGAGTGTTTGTCAGCATTACTGCAAAATTTAAACAAACTTTTGTGGTAGCTCTAAGGTACTCAGGAGTTTCTGCCAGGAAAGATAGGAACATCTAGTTGGCCCCGAGTATGAAGGTAAGAGTCCCCTAAAGCACCGTCTGCCTAGTGGAGGCCGTCACAAGAGTGTCAGCCATCTTCTATCCCTTTCTAGAACAAAGTGGCCTAGTGGCTGGGGCTTCAATTCCCACCTGGGGACAGCAATCTCAGGCCAGAGGGACTGAGGTTTCTAGTCTTATAGGCACTCCTTGTGGCCTTGGGCAAGCCACTTAACCCTCCGTTGCCCTTTGGGGGACAAGGGAATGTATCCAGTACCTGTTTGTAGTGAATACATAATGTAAACCGCTTTGATTGAAGGATAAGGCGGTATCAAAAATGTTTCAATAAAGTGCAACTATCCAGATATACCAGTCATATTAGGAGAGCGCAAGTCAGCATTGGCCCTTTGACTGCACTTTTGATGAATATATGATTTTATTTTCCTAATGCAGTTCTGGTAGCTGCTATTTTGCTATTTACAATAAAATGTACCTTATAACACTTTCAGCTAGAAATTTTAAAGAATGATTTAGGATCATACACTATTATGTCTTGTTATATTATTACATAACAGGACAGAAATCTTTCATCTTCCCCGGAGCCTGTGTCTACTACTCAATGTATATAGTTTCCCCTGTTATACCCAAGTTACTACCCTGTTCATTGTAAATGCAATGTTGCTTTATGCATTGTAGTATATTTTGTTCAATGTGAACCGCACTGATCTGAATAGCGCGGTATAAAAGAAATGTTAAATAAAATAAATAAATAAATTATGTAGGGATGTGCTGTTCTTTCTATATAAAAGGGAAACCAAGATAGTAGTTTCATGTTTTGTCATGTCCCATCTAAAACGACAAAAAAAAAATCAACAAGAACATTAGAACAAAAGATTGCCATACTGGGTCTGACCAAAGGTTCATCAAGCCCAGTATTCTCTTTCCAACAGTGGCCAATCCAGGTCACAAGTACTTGGCAGGATCCCAAAAGATAGACAGATTCCATGCTGCTTATCCCAGTGGTAAATGGGGGATATTCCTAGGGTCCATTATAATAGTAGTTTATGGGCTTTTCCTCCAGGAACTTGTTCAAAACCTTTTTAAACCCAGATACACTAACAGCTTTTACTATATAGCTTGGCAATGAATTCCAGTGCTTAATTATGTATTAAGTGAAAAAAATATTTTCTCTGATTAGTCTTAAATATACTACATTCTAGCTTCACTGCAAGTGTAGAGACTACTTAGATGTTGCAGCTAGGATCAGCAGCACCATGCAGTGTCCCTTTCAAGAATATAGTGATATAGCGGAAGGGCTGTTGGGTAAGGTTTGCCTCTTTGCAGATGATACCAAAATCTGCAATAGAGAAGACACCCAGAAAAGAGTAGTTACTCACCTGTAACAGGTGTTCTCCAGGAGCAGCAGGAATCAGTCCTCACATATGGGTGACGTCGGCGCCGACGGAGCCCTCGTGCGGAGCATTTCCCCAGCTTTCAAAGAAAGCCTTTGGGAATGCAGCGCGCATGCGCGGTCCCCTTCCCACCCAAGGGTGCCATCTTGCTCAGTCTGATGACATAGCTAAAAGACAGCAAAAAAAGAAAATGAAATATATGACTGCAACTCCAAGGGGAGGAGGGAGGGTTGTGAGGACTGATTCCTGCTGCTCCTGGAGAACACCTGTTACAGGTGAGTAACTACTCTTTCTCCAGGACCAAGCAGGAAGTCAGTCCTCACATATAGGACTCCCCAGCTTAAGGCTACCGGGGACCCAAAGCTGAAAAATAAGCTCCCTCTAGAGCCACAGCATGTGCGAAAAGAATCTTCTCTGAGAACGCCCCTGAACGGTAGCCCAACACCAGGGCCGGAGGGTAGGAGTTGCCTATGCCTCAAAGAGATTACGGAGTACCGCCTGTCCGAAAGCACTGTCCCTGCAGGACTCCCTCTCGAGGCAGTAATGGGCCGCAAAAGTCTGGTTTGAAGACCAAGTAGCAGCCCTGCAGATGTTTGCCAACGGAACAGAGCAGAGATGAGCCACTGACGCAGCCTTTGCCCTGACACGGTAGGCTGTGACTCGACCCTGCAAGGAGAGGCCAGCTGCCCTATATGCCCAGGCGATACAGTCTGCCACCCAGATGGACAAGGTACGCTTGGAGACAGGTAACCCCAGCTTATTAGGGTCAAAAGAGACGAAGAGTTGCACAGTCCTTCGGTGTCCCTGCGTACGGTCAAGGTAGAAGGACAACGCCCTCCTACAGTCCAGGGGATGCAAGACCATCTCAGCCCGGCTAGCATGCGGCCTGGGAAAGAAAGTCGGAAGAACCACCTCCTGATTGAGGTGGAAGGAGGAGACAACCTTTGGAAGGAACTTAGGGTGAGTCCGTAAGACTACTCTGTTCCTATAGAATCTAGTGTACGGTGCATCTGACACCAGGGCTTGAAGCTCGCTCACTCACCTTGCAGAGGTAAGAGCTACCAAAAACAACGCTTTCCAGGAGAGAAAGCGCAAGGGACAAGTAGCCATAGGCTCAAATGGGGGGCAAGTAAGTTGTTGCAAGACCACATTCAAATCCCACTCAGGGGCAAGTGGACGAACTGGAGGCTTAAGCAAAAGTAGGCCTCTGAGGAAGCGAGCCACCAAAGGGTGGCTTGAGAGAGACTGACCCTCCACCGGTGAGTGGTGCGCTGAGAGAGCACTGAGTTGGACTCTAACAGAGTTGGATTTAAGGCCTAGGTCGGACAGGTGAAGGAAATATTGTAGCACCACTGGTACCAGGCATGAGAAAGGATCTTCCTTGTATTGAGCACACCAGGTGGAGAACCTACGCCACTTGAGGGCATAAGACTTCCGGGTGGACTGCCTCCTAGAGGCCAAGGCCATGTCCTCCACCTCCCTAGGCAGCAGCAAGGGTGCTAAAACTGCCCTTTCAGCAGCCAGGCCATCAGATGGAGGGACTGGAGGTTGGGGTGTAAGAGAGACCCCTGCTCCTGAGACAGGAGATCGGGTTGCATCCCCAGAGGAAGAGGAGTGTCCACCGCTAGCTGCAAAAGAAGTGGGGAACCACGGTTGCCTTGGCCATCTGGGACCCATCAGGATCACCGAGGCCTTGTTCCGGATCACTTTGAACAGTGTCTTGGGCACTAGAGGCGTGGGAGGAAACGCATATAGGAGGCCTGTAGACCACGGAATGAGAAACGATTCCGCTGCTACTCTGAGAGGATGCGGTTGTCTGGAGCAGAACCTGGGCAGTTAACGGTTCAATGGACTGGCGAAGAGATCTATTGTCGGAAGATCCCATCGCAGGAAGATCTGTTGAACCACCAGAGGATTCAACTGCCATTCGTGTGGCTGTAGGATCCTGCTCAATCTGTCTGCCAGGCAATTCTCCTGTCCAGGGAGATAGACCGCCTTGAGAACTATGCCATGATTGACTGCCCAGGAGCACAGGTCCTGTGCTTCTTGACAGAGAGGTCAGGACCCTGTGCCCCCCTGTTTGTTTACATAGAACATAGCAACTTGATTGTCTGTCTGAACTAAGACGGACTGGTGAGAGAGGGCATGAGAGAAAGTCTGCAGGGCTAAGCGGATAGCTCTCAGTTCCAAGAGATTGATCTGCTGTGCGGCCTCCCAAGGAGACCCCACAGGCCCTGAGTGCATGCTCCCTGGCAATGTGCACCCCAGCCTTGAAGAGAAGCATCGGTGGTTAGCACTTGTGAGTGTGGAGGTGCTTGAAAAGGCACTCCTTGCATCAGATTCGGAAGATGAAACCACCACTGCAGAGAAGACGCTAGTAGCTTGGACACCCTCACTTTGTCCTTCAGGTTTCCTGTGGCCTGCAGCCACTGAGTTCTGAGGCCCCACTGAGCTGGCCTCATGTGCAGACGGGCATTTGGAGTTACATGGACCATGGATGCCATGTGGCCTAAGAGCCTCAGGAATTGTCTGGCGGAGACCAGAGAATTGCTGCGGAATTGTCTGGCCAAATCCATCAGTCTGTGGGCCCTGTCCACAGGTAAGAAAGCCTTTGCCTGAAGGGTGTCCAGTCTTGCTCCTATGAACTCCGTGTTCTGTGAGGGACGCAAAATGGACTTTGCGAAGTTTATGACAAACCCCAGATGCTGGAGAAGAGAGATAGTGCGAAGGGTGGCTTGATTGGTCTCCTGTGGAGACTGACCCCTGATGAGACAGTCGTCCAGGTATGGAAAGACAAAGAGGCCTTGAATCCTGAGATAGGCTGCCACCACCGACAGGCACTTGGTGAAAACCCTGGGGGCGGAGGTCAGGCCAAAAGGGAGTACCCTGTACTGAAAATGGTTTCCTCCCACCACAAATCTGAGATATTGCCTGTGGTCTGGATGAATAAGGATGTGAGTATAAGCATCCTTTAGGTCTAAGGAGCATAGCCAATCTCCCTGCTGGAGGTAGGGCAGCAGTATCCCAAGGGTAAGCATCTTGAACCTTTCCCTCTCCAGGAACCTGTTTAGATTTCTCAAGTCTAGGACGGGCCTGAGGCCTCCTGTCCTTTTTGGTACCAGAAAGTACCTGGAGTAGAAGCCTTGACCTCTCAGGTAGTGGGGCACCGGTTCCACCATCCGTTCCTTTAGAAGACTGGCTAACTCCTGTAGGAGTAGGTTCCTGTGCAGAGGGAGTCTTGGAGGCTCCCCTGGAAAGCAGGAGGGGGGTACCTTACATTCAGTATCTGATTTTTACCTATCCTTGCAGTGTAAATAGCTTATGTATATAGTTAACCCTGTTGTCCAAGTTTGTACTCCTCTTCGATGTAAAACCAGACAGCTTGTTGTTATGGTCGTTGTGTTGTGATGTAAACCGCGCTGATACCGAATAGCGCGGTATATAAAAAACTATAATAAATAAATAAATAATAAATACCTGGTGGAAGTGGAGCAGATAGCCCCTCTGGACTATGTTTAGCACCCAGGTATCCCTTGTTACGGCTGACCACCTGTGGGCATACAGGGTCAGCCGGCCTCCTGTGCTGAGAGGGGCCAGCTGAGGAGGAGAGGCTATGCCACTGGAGTCAAAACCCCGCTCCCTGCTGTGCAGGAGCCGGAGCTGGTGGCTTGGGGGTTTTCTGCCTATGCGGCCCATGTCCCTGCCCCTTGGCCTGCTGACCCTGATGAGGAGCTATGGAGGCCTGGAATTGAGGGTAGGATTTGTAGTCAAAGGACTTCCTCAGGAGTGAAGGAGTAGTCTAGTGGTTGGGGCAAGGTACATCAGGCCAGAAGGTCAGGGGTTCAAATCCCACTAGAGGACAGCAACCTTGGGCCGGAAGGACTGGGGTTTCTAGTCCCACAGGTGCTCCTTGTGGTCTTGGGCAAGCCACTTAACCCTTCATAGCCCATGTTCCCTGTAAAATAGTTATCTCCAAGTTATAATGCCCTGTTCAATGTAATTTCAGTTTGTTCAATGTAAACCACACTGATGCAGAATAGCACAGTATATAAGAGAATGTAAATAAATAAATAATGCCCTGTTCAATGTAATTTCAGTTTGTTCAATGTAAACCGCACTGATGCAGAATAGCGTGGTATATAAGAGAATGTAAATAAATAAAAGGTCTTTTTTCCAGAGCCCTTCTTCTTCTGAGAAGGGGCAGAGGTTTTCCTGGACAGCCTTGTCCGGGTAAGAGTCTCGGACTCGAGTTCTGCAGCCTTTTCAGCCATGGGCTTGCCAAAGAGGTTTTCACCTCGGCAGGGGACATCGACCAACTTGTCCTGAACCCATGGCTCGAGGTCTGATGACTGTAGCCAGGCCTGACGGCATGCACCGATGCTGGCCGCGGCTACTCGGGCCGAAGCCTCGAAGCCATCATAGGCTGCTCGAGAGATAAACTTCGAGCACTTCCGGATCCCCATTGACAGGGCTTTGAACCTCTGCAAAGGTTCCTCAGAGAGACCAGCAGAGAACCCGTCAATCTCCTTTGCCAGGTCTCGAAGGTACATGCCCATGTACAGCTGGTAGGTCTGGACATGGCAAGCAAGCATAGAGCCCTGGAAGCACTTTCTACCAAGGGCATCCAGGTTCCGGGCCTCCCGGCCGGGAGGCACCAAGGACTGCATCTTCTGACTCTTCAGACAATGCATGGCCGATTCCACAACCATGGAGTGGTGTGGTAGCTGTGCCTTCTGGAACCCGGGGCTCTTGCGGACTCGATAGATGGAATCGACCCACTTGCTCAGTACCGGCATCGAAGCCGGCGCCTCCCACATGCGGAAAAGCAACCATTCCAGCATCGGAGGAAACGGTACAGTAAAGGCCTCCTTGGGGGGAGAGTCATACTGCAGAGCCTCGAGCTCAGGAGACTCAGGAGACTCAGCAGCCCCCGACTCGGGCCCTGACAGCGTCGGGCCCAACGTCGGCTCCCCCGGAGGAGAGTCTATGAGGACTACAGTACTCACTTGACTCGGGGCCTCCGTCTCCACACGAGGTTGTTTGGCAGGCCTCTCCAACTCCGAAGACCCGGGACGGCGGTTGGGGCTATGCAACCTGGCCCTCGAGGAGCCAAGTGCGGCCACCGACACCGCCCTCGCAGGTTTTTTCTTCCTGCGGTGCTCCCGTGAGGGAGACTCCCTCTCAGAGGAGCCCCGACGATGCTCGGGATTGGAGTCTCGAGATGTCGAGGCCTCTGACGAAGTCCGGGCTGGGCCGGACGCGAAGTCAGAGAAGATTCTTTCCTTCTGATGTTGACGGCTCCTCAATGCCTTCGAGGACATTTTCCCACACAGGCCACAGATCATCGGGTCATGATCGGGCCCGAGGCAGCGGAGGCAGCAGTCATGTGTGTCGGTGAGAGACATAAATTTATTACACCGATCACACTTTTTAAACTCGCTGGCAGCCATCGGGGGAAAAGAGCCCCTGCAAGGTCAAAAGACAGGGCTGCCAGTGAAAAATAGAAAAATGGCGCGAACGCTAGTCTCAAAGGACAAAAAACGAAAAATGAAGTCCGGGCTCGATACCGGCGTATCAGGCCCAGGCGGGAAAGTGTACCGGCGTCGAACCGAGTAAAAAACAAGGATCCACGCAGAAATCAACTTTTTTCACGGGTAACAACGAGACACGTCCGTCGGACTCCGCGGAAAAAGAAGACTGAGCAAGCTGGCACCCTTGGGCGGGAAGGGAACCGTGCATGTGTGCTGCATTCCCAAAGGCTTTCTGTGAAATCTGGGGAAATGCTCCGCATGGGGGCTCCGTCGGCACCGACGTCACCCATATGTGAGGACTGACTTTCTGCTTTGTCCTGGAGAAGGTGTAGATAACATGAGGAGGGATCTAGCTAAGCTTGAAGAATCGTCTAGCATTTGACAGCAGAGATTTAATGTTAAAAAATGCAGGGTCATGCATTTGGGCTGCAGCAATCCAAGGGAGCAATATAGTATAGGGGTGAAGTACTTTTGTCCACTAAAGAAAAGCAGGATCTAGGTGTGATTGTGTCTGATAATCTTAAAGTAGCTAAACAGGTAGAAAAGATGACAGCAAAAGCTGGAAAGATGCTTGGGTGCATAGGGAGAGGAATGGCTAGCAGAAAAAAGGTGATAGTACCTCCGTATAAGTCTTTGGTGCGACCTCATTTGGAGTATTGTATGCAATTCTGGAGACCGCACCTTCAAAAGGATATAAACAGACTGGAGTGGGTACAGAGGGTGCCTATTAAAATGGTTGGTGGTCTTCATTATAAAGCATATGAGGACAGACTTAAGGATCTTAATATGTACACCTTAGAGGAAAGGCGGGATAGAGGTGATATGATTGAGACGTTTAAATACCTCCGTGGCATAAATGCACAGAATGAGAGCCTTTTTCGGATGAAAGGAAGCTCTGGTATGAGGGGACATGGGAAGAGGGTGAAAGGGAATAGATTCAGGAGTGATATGCGTAAATATTTCTTTACGGAAAGAGTGGTGGAACTGTGGAATATCCCAGTGGAGGTGGTAGAGATGAGGACGGTATCTGAATTCAAGGAAGCATGGGACAAACACAGAGGATCTCTAAAAGAGAAAAGGGGACTGTTGTAGTGGTTGATATGGAAGGACAGCCTAGATAGGCCATGTGGTCTTTTTCTGTCATTATGTTTCTATGATAAAGACTGGTACTTTCCAGAATTCTGGTAGGGTCCTCCTTCCCATTCACTTGATGGTTTATTAAAAACTTAATCAACCCCTCTTCCAGGGTAAACAAATACAAATTAAAATAGTAACGGAAAAGGAATGCTATAACAGAAAGTACATACATCAAAAAAAAGGAAAGAAAAAGAGAAAAAAGAGCTACTGCACATCTAAGTGAATGTTTGCCCTTAGGGGCTCCATCTCTTGCACTGTTCAAAACCAAGCTAAAACCCCCACCTCTCTGAGGCTGCCTTTAGATCCTGATCCTCTATCTGTATCTTGCCAACAACAACATGTGCCTTTGAGTCAGTGCTGACTCCTGGCAACCCAGCAGCTCCTGGGTTTTCTTGGCAGTGTAACTGGAAGCAGATTGCCAGACCTTTCTTCTGAGGCAGTGGAAGGTTAAGTGACTTGCCCAAGGCCACAAGGAGTGCTAGTGGGAATCAAACCCTGGTCTCTAACCACTAGCCTACTCCTCCACTCCCTTTGCTGTCTTCCTAGATTTACTCAAGTCCTCTGTAGTTGTAAACTCTGAAGAGCAGAGGCTGTCTCTTACTTGCACTTGTACAGCATTGCATAGATCTTTAGCAGTATACAAATGGTAACTAGGAGTAGTACAGAAATTCACTTATAGTAGAGATCTGCACCAAGCATCCTAACGAGCAGAAGAAACTACAGAGGCTTGAAGCCATTGCACAGGTGCATGGGGAAGTGCTCAGCTTGAAGATGTGAGTTCCTGCAGAAACGTGCAATGAAGCCCACCATATGGAGAGAAAGACCACCAAATAAGAAGCTAACTGAGGGGAAGTGAAGGCAAACAACCCAAAGCCCAAGTGCTTTGATTATAGAGAGGGATGATAAAAGGCTAAGGGGGTTATTTTAGAATCCCTGTTCATGTTTTGGATGTCTAAAAATGGGTGCACAGACGTCCAATTCGCAAGGGTGTCCCTGGAGCCATTTTAGGAACCAGGTATATGTACTTCCCTTGCGTGAAAAAGTCCAAGTGTAACGAGGGTCTGGCAAAGTGGCCTGGGTGGAGCCTATACCTACTCCTGACCATGAATAAGGAGCAATGAAATGCTCGTTTCATGGAAGCAACACTACCATAATGTGCTGTTATCATCACTGTCAATATTTCCTGGGCAAAGAAACCTGCACGTAGATGCAAATCCCAAATAGATAACCATCACCACACGACTGAGTGTCTGCAATGCCACTGATAATGGATGTCCCGTTTCTGGAAAACACCAGCCGGGATGTCCAAGAAGCCATTTCTGCAGCTGTCTGCTTGGGGCCGAAATGTAAATATCCCTGAGGTTTTCTCAGATATTTTGCCATGGGCGCCTTTCTAAACTGCCACTTCACATCATAATTATTTAATGCTGCTTGTGCATTTGAGAAAAGGGTTAGAACAGAAGGAAACATTTTAAGTAAGGGTGAAGATTGTGGAAGGAATGAGATAATAACCCAAAGAACTTAATATAGTTCTATTTTTTATACCGAGTTGTTAAATACTAAAATTGTTTATCAGCAACTCTAAATTTTAAGTAAACCCTTGGTTCAGAATACAGATTTCTGGCCTGGACCCTAATTCTTGAGAAGGGTGAATGAGAGTGTGTCAAATGCTAAACCTTAAATACTGGTTGCCACAAACATTCACATTTTATAAAGGATCTGGGACTTCCAAGATTCCCCAACGAGTCTCTTTTAAGTTTTATTATGATTTTGTTCCAACTTGGTTTTCCTCATTACTACTTCCATTGCTAGCAACCAAATCAAAGCATCTGCGCTCTTTTATTTCCATCATGTAAAGGTATTTGTATAGGACAAGAATCACATTTACTATATCCTATAAAGCAGCTAAATTGTGGGCTAGTCTCTAGTCATACATTTTAGGAAGAATTTGAAGACATGGCTTTTCAGATTCTTAAACTTTATCTGATTCAGGGTCTTTTGTTTTGATGTGATGTTTTGTCTCTTGCTGTAAACTGCACCATGCAGTTTGGGAGGGTAGCGGTATAGAAGCACATATTAGAATAGAATAAAATGTCTGGGTGTGACATGTCCAAGTCCGGGTGTGACTTCACAAATGTGGATGTGCCCGATATGGATGTCTACATAGACACCCTTGACATAGTATTAGATATGGGGGAAATCTAAGAGACATGCTGCAGTGGTTCAAACATAAGACAAGTTTCCCAAGAAAATAAAATATATCATTGCAATTATGGAGAGTACTGAGGATAGTGAACGCCCAACTGCTCTACACCCTCCAGATTTTTTTAGAGTTCAAATGAACAGTTTTCCAATGCCTATTCGTGCCTGGAGCAGGTCTAAATTTGGCTGTGGTCATAGACATTTCCCAAGGGTTCTGAAATCAATTCGGGACATCTAGGACCATAGCACCGCCCCGAACATGCCTCCATCACACCCCCCCAAAATGAAGTGTCTTCTCACAGAAGGTAATTGACCAACACAGTGTGCTGGGGGTGTGATGGACAGTGTTGGTCCATCACACCCCCAGCAGTGGAGACATATTAAAAAGCCATTTGTATAATAGTTCCGGGGACATCTCCATGATTTGAATGTCCACATCAGTGGTTCTCAACCCAGTCCTCTGGGACCTCCAGGCCAGTCAGGTTTTCAGGATATTGTGATGAAGCAGAGGCCAGTGAACCTATGGAGATAGGAAAAATCACTGATCCCTTTAAAGAAAGTGACAGACCCAAAGTGCATTTACTGCAAAGTGCAGCCAGAGGGAGCAAGCACGAAGAATCAGAGGGTAGGCTGACACACCCAAGCTTGGATGATGCAATAACTAACTCAAGGGATAATCAGACACATCTGGTCAGGGTGAGAAAAACCCTAACTGAGAAGCAGCTTTATAAGCATGGCTTAGACAGGACAGAAGGAGCAGCAGCAGACGCAGAAGAGAGAGGAAGGAGACGGCTCAGAGGAGAGAAGGAGAGGCAGTTGGATTTGCGGTCCTTACAGAGAAGGAACAAGTTCCAAGAGAAGCAGTTCCCTGGTTAAAAGCTCCAGGGAGAAGTCTTCAAGGAAGACAGAGAAAGGAGGGGAACCTGGAAAGTGCCTGGTAAAGAAAGTATCAGAGAAGCACAGCTCAGAGAGCAGAGGTACCAGCATACTTCCTTTCCTGACCGTGAGCTACAAGGAGTTCAGAGGTGGGTGCACAAGACTCAGCCCAGGAGTCTGAGAAACACAACACTGAACCGGGAACTGTGGCCAAGTCCTAGAAAGGCATGGAAGCCAGAGAGCTATAGGTGCAGTAAACACAGCTGGAGAGAGGTTTGGGAACCTGGACAAAAAGTGCTAACTAAAAGTCTTGTTATCTGTTTTCCAGACCAGGTAGAGCCAGGCTGGAGAGTTTTAGAGAGAAACTCTGAAGTGAAGCCAGAATTACATGAGGAAAGCTCAGGGCCAGCAGATATATTGTCAGAACAGGAGGAGATGCAAATAGACCCTGCTGAACTCGATTCATTGCTACCTGACTGTCTCATGGATTGTACACTTTGTCTAGCCGGGAGTTTGGAATCCTTGGCAGAAGTATAGCTCATACGTTAAAATACAGTTTTGATAAGCTAAAAGAAAAAGCTTGTTTTTTGTTTGCATGAACTGGTTTGTTCTAACACCTGCATAGCTAATAAGACTGTGAAGCACGTCTAACTTTTGAATTCTGCAAATACCTTTTTGAAAATCCTGAATAAGGTGAGAATCCTGTTTCCTTCATTGAACCTTTGTGCATTATGGGAATAAACCTTACCCTTTAACTTACACATAGCTTTCACAACTATTTATTTCAAGAAAGGGACTACTAGTACCAGCATGCATCTGGGCTAAGAAAAGTTTCACCTTTTGATGAAAACAATAATGTCCACCCTGACCCTTTAAGCACATGGCTCGGGGGCTGGGGTTGTGACAATATCCACAATGAATATGCATGAGATAGATCTGCATGCACTGCTTCCATTGTATGCAGATCTATCTCATGCATATTCATTGTGGATATCCTGATAACCTGATTGGCCTAGGGGTCCCAGGGGACTGGGTTGAGAACCACTGGTCTACATGGCCTTTTAAAATGACCCCCAAAGTAATTAACCCCTCACAAGTCTGAACCCTGATTTTTAACACGCCAAGAGCTCAGAAAGCACTGACTAAGAGCTCTTTGGAGAGTAGTGCTCCCTTAACACGCCAAGAGCTCAGAAAGCACTGACTAATAGCTCTTTGGAGAGTAGTGCTCCCTTATCTTTCTATCAATTCCACAGCATCTCCCTGGACCACACAGAAAGGCGATTACCCACGTCTTTGTACTTTGTACTTTTTGAAGGAGTAAAAACCGATTAAGTTTACTCATTTCCCGCCACTCGTTATGTGGTAGGCTATGGCCTAGGAATATGGTAGGCTATGGCCTAGTATGGTTTACTATTGTGAAAGGCCTATAAGTGAGGCCTGAGTCCCAACCCCCACTTGTGAATACTGTAGCTATAAGAATTGAAACTTAACTCAGTTTAACTGAACATAGCTAAGCAGAAACGAAACTTAGAAAATATAGAAAAACAAGTTTAATTGGTACTGATAAGGTGTGCTATGCTTCTATGGAATTAATTAACTCTGCAGAGAGCAAGGTCACAGTGCCTCTGCTTCCCATATGTTTTAACAAGCTCAGCGACCTTGGAGGAGAGAAGTAACAAGTTGGAAACACTGACCATTGTAATTGGGACTAGAAGGGGGGCAACCAGGTGCTGGGCCCAGACCAGAGTCCCGATTGGGTAGCCATATCAGTACCGGGACCAATAGATGGGTGAGAGGGGTACTGGGACCAATGAAAAGTTTGCCTATGCTTAGAATGGACAAGAAAGCTATAAAAGTTGTTGTTTTACTAGAAGCCATTGCTCAGCCATTTTGAAATTGCTTATTGCTTGAGCCATGTGCACATTAAACTGGCTTGGATCCTTGAAAAGACTCCTGGATTTATTTATTGCATGCTTATCTGCTGCTACATTCTTGGTGCGTTGGCCGGGAAGTGCGAGTGGTGGATAGTGTTCAAGTGAATAAATCCACGTAATTCGCCTTGAGGTTTGGTCCAGTTGGAACCATGCCAATCCGACGCAGGGGAATTTCCCTGGGCCCACCGATCCTCTTGTATCGGAGGGAGTTCTGCCTGGCCTCGGCAGGCACTGAGTCCAGCTGGCCAACACTTCCGACCCGGGGGAGTCCAGGATCCAACTCAGAAGCTTGGGAACCAGATCTGGTAAGTATAGTTTTGAAAACCTGTCTAGACAGATGAGTTAGAACTGCAGTTTGAAAACTTTGGTAAGACTTAAGTCTTTGTTTGAAAATCCTTGCATGAGTATTCGCTAGGTACAGCTGTTATAGAGAATCATGATTCAGCCTGGTCAGAGCAGACAGGACAGGGTTTTTGGTATGTCTAGACAGAAATAGAAAGAGCAGTACTGCCAGTGGAACTTGGAATTTGTAATCTCGAGATATTGGGAATTGGTAAGAGAGCTCTCAAGGAAGGGCCGAGTAACCCCGCATGGGAATTCGCCGGGTGAAACCCTCATCCTTTTTGTAATTGGGAAAAAGACTAGTCAGAATAGATAGAAAGGAATGCATTCTGAGATACGTTGCTAGCATGATTGTGTGAATGAAGTGTGAATGAGAGGTCTGGCAGCACGGACCAAGCGAGAGTGGACTCTGGACTAGCGCAGTTCCTAGTCGGGTGACTGCGTCTAGGTCGCGAAACGGATGAAGCGTTTGGTGTATTGTCCGTCCTGTGTATTTGATTTTTGCTATCTGTTGAAACTGCGAGTTTCCCTTTTGTTATAAATGTGAGATTATTCTGTTGAGTAATTTGTGACAGTTCACTGATTAAGAAATTGTATTAATAGAGCAGAATGAAGACCCAAAACACCTACAGTCATTTTTAGAAATCAAAAAGCTGGTCTGACCCAGTTAGTTTTTCTACTGCAGTGTGAAAAACTGACAGGGGGCGTGTCTGAAGGAAAGAATGTGCAGTGTCTTTCTAACTCTGTTCAGGTTTAAATCTCAATGCTGTTAGTTTAATAATAATGTTCCTTCTGCTGTGGTTATGTAATATATATCATTTATATATCATTTAATAAGAATGTTTAGTCAGGATTGTGGGTCCCGATAGTTTTTGGGTTTAGCCTGAAAAGGATTAAGTTTGTATTAATCCCTTATGGGTTGCGGACCAAGTGAGAGGAATTTCTGTCGGCTGTATGTTCAAATTTTCAGTAAGCACTGAAACAGTTTAAATAGGAAATGATAAAGAACTGTTTTTGTTTTTCCTTTGATCTACAAAGTAATTAGATCACGACTTAACATTGATTTAAATTGTTTTTTTCTGGCATCTCTGTCCATGTGAATGAGAAGTCTCTTTTTATGAGCACAGTTCAATTGTTTCCCCGCGAGCAGAGGGGTGTGGCTTCCACATAGCCTGCAGAAAAAAAAAAAAAAAGTTCTGAAGAGACTGCTGGAGACTGCAGGAGATTTCTCCTAGGAATGAAAAGGGACTCCCGATTTGAAAAGTCTCTTCATTTAATCGAAGCGTGATGAATTTATAATTAGTTTTTTTCTCTGGTTTCACTAGCTCTGTTTAACCAAAAGTTTTAAAAACAAAGTTTATCTTTTTATGAATGAGTATAAGTCATTTGAATGCATGCTTCCCCTCTGTGCTGGTTACTAATGAACAAATCAGTTAGCTACACTGACCTTTACAATATTGGCTTTTAAGATAAATTAATTTGTTTTTCTGTATTTAAAAAAAAAAAAAGTAAGGTTGAACTGTATTTTATGAAAAATATCCAGAATGTCTTTTAAATATTTGCTTCCTGAACTAAAAAAATAATTTCTTTTGCAGAGACATGCTGACAGATAGCTATAGTTCTCTCTATAAGAAGCATAATGGATGTATGTGCTCAATCTAAGTGTTTCCTGCCTGCCCTATGTTTACAGAAATAATAAGTGTCTTTTCAAGTATGATCAAGAATTTCAGTAAGGGATTTACTGAAGATTATGAAATGTCTCTGTCCCAATCAGGATTTTGCCCCAGAATTTCTAGATATCCTGTCTCGTCTCTCTCTCTCTCTCTGTAAGTAGTTCTGTTCAGAGTGCTTAAGGGGGGGATGGAGCCCAGTCCACCGATGATGTCAACCCCCCCCCCCCCTGGTGGGCGTGAACTAATGTGCCCACAGCAGAGAAGTGGATCCTTAAAAAAAAAAAAAAATCAAGCTCCTGGATAGAGCATTGCTAGGAGAAGCAGAATCCAGGAGAGGGGGGGGGGGGGGGACTACGGATTCCCAAGTAGTTTGCTAGCCACCTCTGCAACAGGGGAATGTCCACCCCCTCCGGACTAGAAGTGAAAGTCAGCTGACCAGACTTGTTTAGAACTAAAAAAAAAACTGCATTATACACTGAGAAGTTTTAGGACTTGATTGAACTAATGAACGGAAATTGCAAAGAACTGGATGAATTTGCGGGCATAATGGTTAAATGAAAGTTAATCAGAGGGTGTGTGAATTGTGAAAATAAATGTAACAGAGAAAGTGAATGATATTTTAGTTGAATGATGTGAGGTTATCCTAATCGAAGGAACAGAGGAAGTGAAAAACTGGGTGTGAGTACGCCCATTATAGAAAAAGAAGGACATTAGAGAAGTGAATGCCCGTATCTTGACTCCCGAGGGAGTACTTGATTGCAAAGTCATAAAACAATAAACCAAGCACAGTGTTTCAGCACGAGAGTGGAGCAGCTATAGCGTGAGTGGCAGCCTGAGAGGGCTACAGCATGGATGAAGACTAGGCCAGACCGGACTCTCCAGTTTCCCTGGGTCCCCAGGAGTCAGTCTGAAAAATAGGGGACCAATATATGGACTTTTATGGGGGATACAGGAGCAGAATACTAAAGCCAGTAGCCCCTGTGTTTTTCTCGCAAAGCCTTTTCTGCAGAACCACATGTGTGAACTAGAAAAAAAATAATAATAATAATGTACCAGTTCCTGTATATGCCTGAATGCCCTATTCCATTTTTGGGCCGAGACCTGCTTGCAAAGCTTCAAGCACAGATATCCTTTGTTGAAGGGAAAAAAAATGAAACTCAAACTGTCCCCAAGAAAGAATGGCGGTTCTATTCACCTGCATCCAAAGCAACAAGCTGTACACTTACCAACCTCATAGCCCCACCTGGAGGATGGGCAGAAGATAATCCACCTGGCCTAGCGAAGAACATAGCCCCTGCCATTGTCACCCTCAAGCCAGTCAAGAAGCCTGGGACAGGTGATTACCGCCCAGTGCAGGATCTAAGAAGAATGAATGATGCAGCTGAAACTATACAACCAGTGGTACCAAAATCCTTATATTCTCTTGGAACTGATCTCTGCTGAAGCTATACATTTCATCATTCTGGACTTAAAAAGATGCCTTTTTCTGTATACGCTTAGCCCAAGACCCCACTACAAGGAGGCGGGGCCAACTCATCTGGACAAGATTACCTCAAGAATTCAAGAACTCGCCTCACTCAGCAAAAGATTTGACAAGTTATCCAGAAACTCAAGAAAAAAAAAAGAAAAGAAAAAATTCTACTTCAATATGTGGACAACTTGCTCATAACCACCAACTCAGAAAGTGAATGTCCACCAGCCACCAGTGAACTCTTGCACCTTTTTAATGAGGCTGGATACAAAGTCTCAAGAGCCAAAGCATAATTATGTCAAACAAGTTAAATACCTAGGATTCCAGTTGTCCAGCGGAATTCGACGCCTGGAACCCTTACCAGAACGCAAAGCAGCTGTATGCAGTATTCCTACTCCAACCACCAGGAGGCAAGTGAGAGCCTTCTTGGGTGCCACAGGGTACTGTTGTATATGGATCCCCAATTTTGCGCTGCTAGCAAAACCATTGTATCACATTGTATCAAGCTACCAAAGGAATGAAAAAGTCTCCAGAGGAATGGGGACTTGAATAGGAATGCAGTCTTTTGATCTTTGAAAACCGCTCTGATGTTATCACCAGTTCTGGGTCTACCCGATGTCCAGAAAACCTTACAGTCTCTATGTTCATGAGTCGCAAGGAAATGTTCTGGGAGTGTTGACTCAATCTCTTGGACCTTATTTGAGAGCTGTTGCAAGCTACAGCCCTCCTAGTGAGCAAAGCTGACAAGCTCACTTTGAGACAGAATCTTCAAGTTACTGTACCACACTCTGTTCTAACCAATATGAAACACAAAGGAAACTACTAGCTAACAAATCTATGAATGTTGAAGTATTAGAGTATGTTGTGTGAAAACCCCAGATACAACTGAAGGGTCAGTCAAGCTTTCAATCCTGCTATGTTATCAGTTAGTCTTGATCCCCTGATCATGACTGTTTAGAAATTATGGACACTGTATTCTCAAGCCACCTGGATTTGACTGATGTCCCTCTGGAGAACCCTGAACAGACTTTCTTTGTGGCTGAAGGCAGTTTCATCATCAATGGACATTGTTGTGCTAGATATGCAGTGATGACCCCTGATTTGGTAGTTGAGTCCTCAGCCCTGGCCCCAGAAACTTCACCACAGAAAGCTGAACTGATCGTCCTCACTAGAGCACTAACAATAGGAAAAGGGCCCTGTCTAAATGTGTACCCAGATTCCAAGTATGCCTTACAACCTTGCATGCATATGGGGCCCTGTACAAAGAATGAGGGTGGATAACCTTAGGAAGCAAGTCCATTAAGTATAGCCCCAAGATATTGATATTAATAGATACATACTGCCTATAGATCTCAGAATTTAGGAAAAGTAGAATGTATGAATAGAACCCTGAAATCTCAGTTGTCTAAACTTTGCCAAGAGGTTTACCTGAAGTGGCCCCAGGTTCTTCCCATAGCCCTTCTTAGGATATACTTAGCCCCTGCTAAGTCTTTAGGAGTTTCCCTTTTTGAGATTCTGTATGGGCAACCCCTGCCTATTGTATAGGAAATAAAAGGAGATATGAGACAGATAGGATCTGAAATTATTAGACATGAACTATTGGGTTTTAAGTTCTGTTTTGCAGGAGTCTTCATACCTGAGTACAAAATCGATTACTCATCAATTTGCCTGCACCCCTGCATCCTTTCAAGCCTGGAGTCTCGGTGTGGATCAAAGAGTGGAGAAAGATACTGTTAGCCCTGCATTGGAGGGGACCCTATGTCGTCATCCTGTCAACTCCAACTGCAGTAAAAGTCGCAGAATTTGAACCTTGGACCCATCATAATCAAGTGAAGCCAGCAGCTGCTCTTGAACCTGATCACTGGACTACTGTATAGCATCCTGAGACTCCATTGCACCTCACCCTACAACAACAACCACGGACCTAAGACTTATTGGTCCCTCAGAAACTGCACTATTTCAAGACTGTTTGTTTATCTGAAGGTAAGCCTCGCATCTGAAAAAACCTGCAATCATCAGAAAGAGACTGTGTTGTGTTAAGAAATTGAATCTTCTAAGAGACTGTGTTTAAATACTCTGAAAAGACTGTTTTGATCTCCTAAAGAGTGAACTGCTCTAAGGAAGCAATAATAGCCTAAGAGACTATGCTATGATATTTTAAGAAATTGAGACATCCCAGAGGACAGTGATACTTTGGAATCTACAGCCCTACTCCTGCCAAAAAGCTGGTAGGTCTACGTACGGCAGAAGCTTGAGGATCTACAATCAACCCTACATCTGTTATCTGTTGTGGAAGTCGACAGTTCCACCAATTTTCCAGAGACTATGCCCATTATGAATTATTATTATTGCTTTATTTTGGCAGCAGCCTTGGAGTGCTTTGAAATGACTTTTGCCTTATCTCCCTGGGCAGCCTGTATAAGTACAACATGAACTGGACCGAAGGTCACTCAGACCTTGTTTTATCATTCTCCCTATACTTGCATTGGTATACTCTCCAATCCAAAAGTTGTTCTAGATCTTGATTTTCTACAAGGCTATGCAAGCCACCGTTGCAATTCCTCATACCACCACCAGAACTTGTTTCTTGAACTTACTGGAGCAATAGCATCTAGTCTCCACACTTCTGACTGTTTCTATTGTGGAGGAACTAAGATGGGAGATCAGTGGCCCTGGGAGACGCAAGAACTGAACTATTCTATCCTATACAATCAGACTGATTTACATAATACTACTAGTGAGTGGGTATTGGCCCACCCCATTGTTGACAGTTTGTGTTTTGTTCGGACTGGACCACAATCTACTACGAAGGATGGACAGCTGGTCTGTCTAAATCAGAAGCTTTACGACAGCACAACAAAGATGCAACCGAACCTTCTAATCCTTTAGTTCTTTTTCCCACTCTTGCCAAACTATGGACTTTGACTATCTGCTTGTTGCTCCCTTGTTTCTTGCTACTTTGCTTGCGAATGATAACTTCAGTTATTAATAACACTGTAGAGCATAAGGCAGCTACAAAGATATTAGCTATGTGAACTTACTACCCTATACCACAGAGTGATACCTTTACCTAGTATTATGTGATTTGATTCTCACCCTTTCTCACTTGCGGGTGAGAATAATCAAAGGGGGGAATGTGGTAGGCTATGGCCTAGGAATATGGTAGGCTATGGCCTAGTATGGTTTACTATTGTGAAAGGCCTATAAGTGAGGCCTGAGTCCCAACCCCCACTTGTGAATACTGTAGCTATAAGAATTGAAACTTAACTCAGTTTAACTGAACATAGCTAAGCAGAAACGAAACTTAGAAAATATAGAAAAACAAGTTTAATTGGTACTGATAAGGTGTGCTATGCTTCTATGGAATTAATTAACTCTGCAGAGAGCAAGGTCACAGTGCCTCTGCTTCCCATATGTTTTAACAAGCTCAGCGACCTTGGAGGAGAGAAGTAACAAGTTGGAAACACTGACCATTGTAATTGGGACTAGAAGGGGGGCAACCAGGTGCTGGGCCCAGACCAGAGTCCCGATTGGGTAGCCATATCAGTACCGGGACCAATAGATGGGTGAGAGGGGTACTGGGACCAATGAAAAGTTTGCCTATGCTTAGAATGGACAAGAAAGCTATAAAAGTTGTTGTTTTACTAGAAGCCATTGCTCAGCCATTTTGAAATTGCTTATTGCTTGAGCCATGTGCACATTAAACTGGCTTGGATCCTTGAAAAGACTCCTGGATTTATTTATTGCATGCTTATCTGCTGCTACAGTTATTTTGTAGACCTCTATCATATTGCCCTTCAACCGCCTCTTCTACAAGCTCAAGAGGCTTAACCTTTCAGGCCTTTCCTCTTCAAGTATTCTTCCATCTTATCATTTTGCTTCCCCTTCTCTACGCCTTTTCTAATTCTGTTATTTATTTTATTTATTTATTTAGCACACATTTATATACCGCTCTTTCCCAAGTATCAAGTGCGGTTTACAATGAACAGAGAAAATTGAAGGTACATGAGTAATCATGTCCTAGTCATTTACAGGGAACAGGTTTACATATAACTTATCTTTTTTGAGATCTAGTGACCAGAGCTGCACATAATACTCAAGGTGCAAGCACACCATAGAGCAATACAGATACATTATGATATCTTTTGTTTATTTTATATTCCCCTCCTTAAAATTCCTAACATTCTACAAGAATTCTCGGCTGCCACTGCACATACATTTTCAATGTATTTTTTTTTTAATTTGAAACTATATCTCGCCCTCAGTGATGACGCCTGCATCCTTTTCCTGGTCAATGACTCCTAATGTGGAGCCTTGCATCATGTAGCTATAGCTTGGGTTGTTCTTCCCCAACATTCAAAATGTAACCAGTAGGTTAAAATAAATAGATTACCTGTTTGGTGCCCCAGGAGAGATTAAAAAGGTTTAACTTTGTTAAGTCATTGGTTTGCTTATTATTTGTTGCCTGCTTAGAGAGAGAATTGGAAGACAGACAGTTAATAGACTCTGAGTTTTATTAATTGTGCCCTATGTTTGAAGCACAGATTTGCTGGGTACAAGCTGCATTGGAGGAAAAGGATTCTCTCAAATAGCTCAGAGTGGAACTTTCTGACTGAGTTTTCATTTTAAAAATTCTGGTTTGGTCAGAACTAAGAGAGAGTGTATAAGGAAGAAACAGAAGGGAGCTTCTTTAAGAATTTTTTTGAAGCATGAAAAGCTTCTGAGCATAAGGAATTGGCTCAGCTTTTGTTTGTTGAGTAATACAATCAAAATCCTGATAAAAGATTTCTTGGAGCAGGGTTTGAAAAGAAACAAGGAAACTTTTCCTGCTTTATAAATTGGAAAGTTTCTAAGGAATACTGGTTTAAACCTTTTTCCTGGCACTACCACAAAAACGCTATTAATTTCTTAACAGTGTTCTTTTTCTTATTACATGTAATGACTGCAAGACGTGTCAACAGATTCAGAGTTTTTCTTTGTAGTTTTTTATCTATGTTCCTATACAGGAACATTGCCAAGAAATTGTACGTTCAACCCATGCAAGAGAACATCCTACTAGAACACAAAAATAACAGATAAATCAAGCAGTTACTAGTGACTAATGCTACAGTATGCATATCTGTCACTTGTGGTAATCCACAAAGCAAGTTTTGCCCTTATCGGAGTGAAGCCGGACCTTGCAGACCCTGCACATGACCGTAGTGTTCTTCGAACACATGCGACAGCGTCCCTGCGTGCAGCTGATGTGTTCATGAAGTAACTCCTGTGCCTTCCAGACATCTTTTGGCAAGTTAGCTACGTGATTTGATCTGATTGAATGTTCCTGAATGGCAGTGCCCTTCAAGAGACACAAGGTGATGTCACGTCTGAATGTCAGATGATCCATGTCACTTCCATGAAGGTGACAGTGTATTTTCCAAGCAGCCATGACAGATACATTGAGGACGTTTGTGAATAGTGGCCACCACCATTTCTTTCCACGCACAGATGGCCTGTAGCTTGCTAAGAGCCTGTCCATGAGATCCACTCCACCCATTCCTTCATTATAGTGCTTCACCACAAAGGGTTGAGACACAGCAACATCTGATGTACCCTTGACTCGGCGACGTGCGGTTTGAAGTGGGTCATGTGTGAGATTGTTGCTGGCAATGCAGACAACAGAATTGTCATGCCACTTTGCTACATAGACTGACCCATCACATCGGCAATCATCATCTCCTCGTTGGCTACTCTTCTTCATGTCCTTTGTACTTTGAAGTTCTTTGTGTGCTCCGCCAGTTCTCAGTTCCCGAATGGTTCCTTTAGTTGCAACATTTCTCTCTGCGAGTGACTTGATCAGTGCGTAACTTGTAAAAAAATTATCGAAGAACAGGTGGTGACGAATTACATCTGAATGCTTTTCAATAACATCAACCATATGGTTTATGACCCTGGAGCCCAGAGGTTCCATCGAATGCATAGAACTTTCTCGTCCGGTGTACAGCTTAATGTTGTAAGGGTAGCCATCGATGCCACACATACACCACCACTTAAAACCGAATCTAATTGGTTTTCCTCTTATAAACATTTTCATGCTGTGGTGGCCAAAGTACAGAGTCATAGACTCGTCAATACTCAATTCATGGTGGAAAAACCCAAACTGCACCAAATTCGCGTTGACGGCAGTAATAAGTGGAGCAACCTTAGCTGCCTTGTTGCCTGCTTTGAGTTCAGCATTGTCAGCCAAGTGAAAGAATTTTTTGATGGCCTGATACCTCTTGCTGCTCATGGCCTCACGGACAATAGGCACACCTAGATCTTACTGACTGCTCCAGTAGTCTGACTCCTGTGGCAGGACGTGATAGCCAGACAACAGCAGGATTCCCAGAAAGCGACAAATTTCATCCACTGTGACTTGAAACTGACTGTCGTTCTTATCTCGGTTAGCGTAAAGGTTGCTTTGCGTTACAATTTCCGTCAGCATTTTGTCATCGAATATAAGGCTCCATATGGAAAAAGGAGAAAGCGACAACAGAACAGGAAAACTGTCAGGTAAATGGTACCAGCAATAAAATTACCTTAGTGAACTTTGTTGACTTTTTCCACTGAATTGCCTGTTTCTGCTTCAGATTCTTACACTTTTTTGCTGGAGGGCTGCTTTCATCTTCACTACTAACACTCTCATCTTCGTCTGTCTCCTCTGCTATCACTTCCAGTTCACCAGCAGTTTCAAAAGGGTCATCATTGTTCAAATGGAGTGGAGGAGTAGCCTAGTGGTTGGGGCAAGGTACTTCAGGCCGGAAGGTCGGTGGTTCAAATCCCACTAGAGGACAGCAACCTTGGGCCGGAAGGACTGGGGTTTCTAGTCCCACAGGTGCTCCTTGTGGTCTTGGGCAAGCCACTTAACCCTCCATAGCCCATGTTCCCTGTAAAATAGTTATCTCCAAGTTATAATACCCTGTTCAATGTAATTTCAGTTTGTTCAATGTAAACTGCACTGATGCAGAATAGCACGGTATATAAGAGAATGTAAATAAATAAAAATAAATAATAAATTGTCAGGAACATCTTCAACATCACTGTCAGCTGCAGAATCACCTGAGGATGGCAGCAACACAATAATGGTTGTCGGACGAGTTAAACGTTCCACAGTTGACATAGCATATTGGACTGTAACTGCCCGATGAATTTTGCTACGTCTGGTGCCATAGAAGCTTCTTGTATCCATTGTTTATCAAAACTGAAGGAATTATCTGAAAACAATGCACATTGGCAATTATTAGTCGACTTTTGGATAATCTTGGCAGTGTTCCTATATAGGAACATGAGACATACACATAAAATTTACCCCGCATCACAAATCAAATAAAATGTGAGTGCACCTGTACAACACAACCAGGCATGCCTCGTACACAACAATCAGCGTCAAAATGTAAAACAACCAAGTATCTCAATTATAACTTCTAAATTTGACTTACCCTCAAATTGTAAAAAATGTGAAACTTTAAGTGAAATTAAAACTGTTGTGCAACTGAGACCATTTAATGTTTGCACTGCTATTAAATATGACATCACCACTTGTTCACATTCTACAAAGAATATTTGTATTCGAAAATCGCATACATAAAAAATAGGTAACGTTTGTCATGTTCCCATACAGGAACATTGCCGGGACTCCTTCAAGGAACTATGCCAGGGCTCTCCTTCCCTACACCGCCCGCACTCCCCTCACCCCTGAAGGACTTAACCTATTCAAAATTTCTGTGCAAGATCACGACTGCCCTATCCATCGAAACCTGTGACACTGCGGACCGGCAGAGCGAAGTGCAGAGTGCCCTCAAATTCTTGGAGGCACCAAAGACACTGACCTCTCTGCTGGTGCACCAACTCCTCCGTGACAACATGGCAAAACTATGGAAAAGCCCAGCCTCCAACCCCTCCTGTCCACGCAAGTTAGAGGCCAAATATCTAATGCAACCTATGTCGGGGTTTGAAAAAACACAACTTCCCCACCACTCCATCGTCGTGGAGTCGGCTCTCAAGCAGACAAAATCCTCTTGTAACACTACAAACAATCCGCCTGGGAAGTATCACAAGCTCTTCAATGATGTCGATAAGCAGGTGTACCAAGGGGCCATGCTGAGTGCCACTTGGGAGGCACCAATTGTGGCTGACTCATCCTGCTTGTCCTAGGAGAAAGCAAAGTTACTTACCTGTAATATGAGCTCTCCGAGGTCAGCAGGCTAAATCAGCCACACGTTCCCACCCACTTTCCTTGGAGGGGGTTGACCTCTTTGTACTGGAGCCCGCCTACCTAGCTACTAGGCAGGGTCCAAGCTATGGACATACTGGCTAGCTAGGGGTGAGTCAGGGGGTTGGGCTTATGGCTCATGCTCAGAAAGCAAAGCCTTCTGAGCTATGGAGAGTATTTTTATCTATGGTGCCATCGGATGGGACCCGGCAGATCCAATTGGCATCAGGGAGAGAGGCAGGAAGAAGAAATTCTCCCTGCTCAACACCACAAGGCCGATTGGGCCAATTGAAGACCACCAGCAACACCAGCCAGCCTTTTAAAAAGCAGTGCCTCTGGTGTAAATTCCTCTTGGGACCCAGCAGACCCAATCAGCATCAGGGAGAGAGGCAGGCAGAACAGACTCTCCCCGCTCCACACCGCAAGGCTAATCGAGCCAATTGAAGACGACCAGCAACACCAGCCGGCCTTTTAAAAACCATCACCACTAGGCGCACCTGTGCCTGGCAGGCCCACACCTGAGGCCCTTAGGCTGAGACCACAGGTGAGGCAAATGGCATCACGGTCTTCCCCACTCAAGAGGTCCAAGAAGTTCCTCTTTCCCTGGACTACAACGCAACAAGAGGACGAATTGAAAGAAAAACCTCAACCACGATCCTGGCAGTGAAGAGGAACATCGGGGCATGCATTGGAAGCAATGCTTGTTAGCACCTAGCTGGGTTTAGAGTTCTGACGTTGTGGATTTTGCCTGCAGAGCGTTGAGGAGTAACCCCTGTTATTTTAATGTTGTAATTATGCAGCTGAAGCTCCTGTTATTCTATCCCTTGATACTCATAAAAATGTTAAGATCATTCATGATGCATTGCTTGTATACAGTTAGACATTGTCGCTAATTCTGGACAGCACTGGCATGCAATAGGGGCAACACAAGTCGTGACCACCTTTATAATTTTAAGCTAAAGCTAAATTAAGCTTTTACATTAAACTACAGACCAATAATTTTGACAATGCGCTTCCCAGGTATTACAATGGCCCTAGGCATTCTAGGAATACTGGCAGTATCAACCATAACACATGCCCTCACAACTTCCACTTAACATATCCCAATCATACACTCGCACCACTGCTGCAGAATGGAAATGGAAAGCTATAAACCATGGATCAAAAATATGGGTCACAAGCAACGCCTCATCCAGATTAATCTAGTCACGCCGGGGGAAGGTAAAACCAACACTACAAGAGATGCACTGGACCTCAAATACACTTTAATCATCCCACATTCAATCAGAAACAAGACAGAGTGATAATTGAGCACATTATTGACAATAACCTGGACATCTTGTTCATAACGGAATCATGGCTCACTACTAACGATGACAAGGTGCTAATAAACCAATTAAAACCAGATGGCTACAACATCTTTAACCATCAAAGAATAAAAAAGAGGGGTGGAGGAGTAACCTTCAAAGCCAAAAGGGAATTACATCTTACAAGAAGATCAACTGAAGATTCACAGAACATGGATGTATTAGACTGATGTTTTTTCTGGTATACAGACCTCCCTAGTCAGACGGAAAGGAGCTGTCTGCCATACTTGATTTTATATGTTACAAAAACCCATCCAATAAAGACATACTAATATTAGGCATGGCGGAGTGGAGGAGTAGCCTAGTGGTTAGAGCAACTGCCCTCATACCCAGAAGATCAAGGGTTCAATTCCCACTGGCACTCCTTGTGACTTTGGGCAAGTTACTGTACCCTCCATTTCCTCAGAAGAAAAGGCTGGCAATCTGCTTCCAGTGGTACATTGCCAAAAAAACCCAGAGGTAGCTGGGTTGCTATGAGTCAACACCAACTTGATGGCATAAAAAAAATATTAGGAGATTTGAATCTTCCCTCAACCACCTCAAACCATGCCCAAGGGTTCTTGGATTCAATGGAAGCACTCAGATAACAGCAAATAGTGCAAGAATCCACCCATACAAAGGGTAATACCTTGGACCTTATTTTCATTCTGTCAGACATTAAAAATTCCCACTCCGATGTAAATGTTCAGATTCAACAAATCCCTTAGCCTGATCATCACTCTATAAACTTCATCATAACGAATATCACAGGAGGATCACATACAAGGCAAGTCAACGTCGCATGAAGGAAGCTCTATAAATTTGACAAGAAAGAGTTTTTAGAAGAGATATTACCACATCTCCACTCGGATATAACAGACACAGCTGCTTTCATCAACAATTGGAATTTAGTAATAGGTCAGGCGGCTTCAGCTTCATACAGAAACTCAACTCACAAGAAGGGGAAAAGAAGGGCTGCGTGGTATACCCAAGACATTCGAGACATCAATAAACATCTAAGAAAAATAGAAAGGAAATGCAGAAGAATGAAAAATGCAGACAAAAATTATCATATACAAATAAACTGGAAGAGAACTGGACATGCATCAACAATAACAAGAGAGACTACTACACCAAACTGATAATGTCTGCACTGAACAAGCCAAGGGAGATGTTTGACATTGTGAAAACATTGATTTTGAATCTAAAGGAGCAGAGAAGTGGCTTAGTGGTTGGGGCAAGGTACTTCAGGCCGGAAGGTCGGGGGTTCAAATCCCACTAGAGGACAGCAACCTTGGGCCAGAAGGACTGGGGTTTCTAGTCCCACAGGTGCTCCTTGTGGTCTTGGGCAAGCCACTTAACCCTCCATAGCCCATGTTCCCTGTAAAATAGTTATCTCCAAGTTATAATGCCCTGTTCAATGTAATTTCAGTTTGTTCAATGTAAACCACACTGATGCAGAATAGCACAGTATATAAGAGAATGTAAATAAAATAAACATCAATTTTGAATCCAAAGGATGATCTAACAATTCACTCACCAAATGTTCAAACAATGGCCAAATTCTACATGGAAAAAGTGGGCAACTACTCATTAATAGATTCCTTATCTAAATCACTAAATACAGTTACAAGCAACATCTGGTCTAATTTCTCTCTAATATCCAAAAGGCAGCTGGATAACGTTATCAAAACCATCAATACATCAACATCACCATTAGACCCATGTCCAGTATCATGGATAAGAATGTACCATATGGAACTTGCACCCATAATCCTCAAACTGATTCATTCACTCCTAGAGCAATGGTACATGCCCAAAGAATTAAAAAACACCTCTATCCGACCATTGCTAAAAATCAAAGCTCTGGACATCTCGGACCTAAACTCCTATAGGCTAATATCCGGTTTACCATTTTTGGCAAAAATATTGGAAAAAACAGTACAATTCCAATTGCAGGATCACATCGATATCTACTCTCCTTTCAACCCACAGCAACATGGGTTTAGAGTAGGACACAGCATGGAAACCCTCCTCCTAACACTAATGGACAGGCTAACAAAAGGGATGTAAAAGCAAAGTTTGGATTTCACCCTAATATTCCTGGACATAGCAGCAGCCTATGACTCCATAAACCATGATCTCCTTTTAACCAGATTACAAGAAATTGGTCTTAGAGATAAAACCTTGATGTGGTTCAAATCATACTTAACTAACCGAAGACAGCAGGTAAAACTAAGTAAATGATAATTACACTTACCTGGTAATTGTAGTTCCTTTAGTGACGACAGTTCAGTCCTCTACCTCTGGGGTTGTCAATCTCTTCCTGCAGCTAGGAGACTGGTTTGTCAGAATGATGACATCACGGGATATAGCCTGCTGCACTTCCACCTGCATCCCAGTGTGAACTATAACAAAGCAGACTCAAAGGAGCAATCAATAAGTAGCAAAACAGAAACACAATTGCACTAGCATGGCGTTCCCCCCCCCCCCCCCACGGGCAGGCCTCCTTACCTCCTGCCCTGTCATAGGGAGAGCACCCGAAGAAGAGCTAGTAACGAAAACAGACTCACCTGAAACTCTCTCCTGCTCGGCACAAGGCCCGAAACCTGCGAAAAATATCCGGGCGGGAAGGAGGACTGAACTGTCGTCACTAAAGGAACTACAATTACCAGGTAAGTGTAATTATCATTTCCTTAGCGTTCCTCCAGTTCAGTCCTCTACCTCTGGGAAGTACCAGAGCAGTAATCAATGGGAGGGACCCTTCCAGCCGGCCGACAATACGGCCGAGCCGAAACGAGCATCCGAAGCCGCAGCTACATCCAACCGGTAGTGCTTACTGAACGTATGCAGAGACGACCAAGTCGCCGCCCTACAAATGTCCCCCGGAGGGACCAAACAGTGCTCCGCCCAAGAGGACGCTTGTGCTCGGGTGGAATGCGCTCTCAGACCCACCGGCACCACGCGCCCCCGGAGCAAATACGCCCCTAGAACAGGCAAGCAAACCACCTGATTCAGATGAAAAGGGGACACGACCTTAGGCAGAAAGGACGGAACCGGACGCAAAATCACCCGTTCCCTAGAAAAGGAAAGGAAAGGTTCATGGCAAGACAACGCCTGCAGCTCCGAAATCCGTTGCGCGGAACAAATAGCCACCAGAAACACCGTCTTGAGCGTGAGATCTTTCAGAGACGCACGACGCAAGGGCTCAAAAGGTGACTCGGCCAGTGCCGTGAGCACCAGATTCAGATCCCACGGGGGAACAGCCACCCTGCGCACCGGTCGCACTCGTACCACCGCCGTGAGAAAACGACGCATGTCGGGATGAGAACCTAACGGGTGGCCATTGACCTTGCCCCGATAACAGGACAAAGCTGCCAACTGAACCCGTAAAGAACTGGCAGCAAGACCCTTGTCAAAACCGTCCTGCAGAAACTCCAAGATGGAAGGAATGGAGGCCGAGTTCGGCCGAACCCGACGCTGGGAGCACCAATCCTCAAACACACGCCATACCCGCACATACGCCAAGGACGTGGACTGCTTACGCGCCCGCAGCAAGGTAGCCACCACCGCCGACGAATAGCCCTTCTTCAGGAGCTTAGCCCTTTCAATGGCCAAACCGTAAGCGAGAACCGATCCACCTGCGGCATGAACAGGGGCCCTTGAAGCAACAGGTCCGACCTGGCTGGCAGCCGCCATGGCACCCCGTCCAGCAGGCGGAGCATGTCCGCGTACCAGGGACGCCTGGGCCAATCGGGAGCCACCAACAGCACCCGCCCTGCATGTGCCCCGATCTTCTGAACCACCCGGCCGATCAGGGCCCAGGGCGGAAAGACATAGAGGAGGCCCTCCTCCGGCCACCGGCGAAGGAGGGCGTCGATGCCCTCCGACATCCGTTCTCGCCTTCTGCTGAAGAAACGATCGACTTTTGCCGACTGAAAGGTCGCCATGAGATCCATGACCGGCATTCCCCAGCGTTTGACTATCTGCCGAAAGACCGCGGGATGCAGCTCCCACTCCCCGGCATCCACGTGGACTCTGCTGAGGAAGTCCGCGGTGACATTGTCCTTGCCGGCGATGTGCGCCGCTGAAAGCGCAGTCAAGCGGAGCTCGACCCACGCGAAGAGCCGGTCGGCCTCCGCCTCCATCGCAGCACTCCCGGTGCCGCCCTGCCGATTTATATACGCCACCGTCGCCGAGTTGTCGGAGAGCACCCTTACGGCATGGTCGCGCATCAAGTCCTCGAACGCCTGGAGGGCCCGAAACACTGCTCGAAGTTCCAAACGGTTGATCGTCCACGAGGCCTCCAGAGGGGACCAAACCCCCTGCGCAAAGTGGCCCTCGCAGTGAGCCCCCCAGCCCGCCAGGCTGGCGTCCGTCAGCAATGGCAGCCACTCTGGCTGGTCCAGCGACAAGCCCCCCGCTAGCGACGAGGGACAAAGCCACCACTGAAGTGACCTCCGAACCGGCTCCGGACAAGGTAGCTGGGTACTCAGCGAATGCTTTTGATGCGACCAACGACGAAGAAGCGCTCGTTGCAGAGGCCGCATATGAAACCGGGCCCAAGGCACCGCCTCCAGCGTCGCCGCCATTGTGCCCAGCACTCGGAGATAATCCCATGCCGAGGGAGCCGACCCCGAGAGGAACTGCAGCACCAGGGACCGCAACCCCTCGGCTCGGTGGTCCGGCAGGAACACTTGACCCTTGCACGTATCGAACCGGACTCCCAGATATTCGAGAACCTGAGTGGGCCCTAACCGACTCTTTGCCGGGTTGACCACCCAACCCAGATCCTGTAAGAAACGCACCACCCTGTCCGTCACCCGGAGACTTTCCTCCGCTGACTTGGCGCGAATCAGCCAATCGTCCAGGTATGGGTGGACCAGAATGCCTTCCTTGCGCAATGCCGCCGCGACCACGACCATTATTTCGGTGAAAGTCCGAGGCGCCGTCGCCAAGCCGAACGGCAGGACCTGAAATTGGTAGTGGCCCCAGGGTAGGGCAAACCGCAGAAAGCGCTGGTGAGCCTCTCGAATGGGAATGTGCAAGTACGCCTCCGAGAGGTCTAGCGACGTCAGGAATTCCCCTCGGCGTACGGCCACGATGACGGACCGCAAAGTTTCCATCCGAAAGTGCGGCACCCTCAAGCACCAGTTGACCCCCTTCAGGTCGAGGATAGGTCGCAATTGGCCGCCCTTTTTGGGCACCACGAAATAAATGGAATAGCGACCCAATCCGTAATCGGCCTTGGGAACCTCCACGACGGCTCCCAGACGAAGGAGCCTGTCCAGGGTCTCGCGAACCGCTGCCACCTTCGCGTGACCCCGGCAAGGCGACATGACAAAGGCGTCCCGCACGGGCCGGGCCAACTCCAAGGCATAACCGTGCTGGATGATTTCCAACACCCACTGATCTGAGGTGATGAGGGTCCAGGCAGGCAGAAACTCCCGCAGCCGACCTCCAATGGGAGGCTCCACCGCCGGGACCCGCCTCGCTTCATTGGGGCTTACGGGCCGCGGGCGCCGGGAGAGAGGAGAATCCTCGACTCGCTCCCCGGAAGCCTCGAAACCCCTGGCCCCTCGAGGGGAACCTCCCCCTCTGGGAACCAACCGGTCACGGGGAACGGAACCTCCTGAAGTCCCGAAAGGAACCCCGACCGCTCGGAGCAGACTTAGCCTGCTTGGGCTTGTCCTCGGGCAAACGGCCCCCTTTAGACTCACCGAGGTCCTTTACCAACTTTTCCAAATCTTCCCCAAACAGTAAACCCCCCTTAAAGGGAAGCTTACTGAGTCGGGACTTAGAAGGGCCGTCCGCTGCCCAATTACGCAGCCACAATGAGCGACGGGCGGCCACCACGGAACCCGTGCTGTTGGCCAGTGCTCGAATCAGGTCATAATGTACGTCAGCCAGGTAGGCCGCGCCCGACTCCATACGATCCAGCTCTTTCACCTCCTCGAGGTCAACATGCGGGGATTGGCGCAGCCGTTGGGCCCAGCGCAAACACGCCCTGGCCACCCAGGCCCCGCAAATGGAGGCCTGGAGCGAAAGAGAATCCGCTTCGAACACCTGCTTGAGCAGACCGTCAACTTTACGGTCTTGGGGATCTTTCAAGGCTGCACTCCCCTCCACCGGAATGGTGGTCCGTTTAGTTACAGCCGCTACCAGGGCGTCTAGGCGCGGCGCCCGAAAACGATCCTTAGCCGAGTCCGCCAGAGGGTATAACCTGCTCATAGCACGAACGCCCCGGAGACCCGCCTCCGGCTTGTCCCACTCGTCCTGAATCATCCGCTCGACCACCCGGTGCAGCGGAAACACCACCTGAGTCTGTCGCACCGCCTGGATGACCGGATCCTCCAATTCGTCCTCCACGGCTGGAGGTGGAGCCAAATGCAACATCTGCAAAGCCTCCGAAATTAAAGCAGGCAACTCCTCTCTGCGGAACACCCGGACAACCTTGGCTTGCTCTTCAGGCTCCGGGATCTCGCCTTCTTCCAGGTCCTGTGAACCCTCCTCAGGATCCCAGTCCGGATCCGCGGGTTCCAGCCAGGCACCATCCGACGGGTCCGCAAGCCGTGCGCGCTTCGGAACCGACGGCTCTGCGGCCGTCGCCCCCTCCGCTAGCAACTGCGGAGGCTGAGACACAGGGAAAACTGAGCGCGTCCGCTTGCCCTGCTGTCGCAGACAAAAGGCCTGATGTAGAAGAAGGACAAACTCGGGACTGAAACCAGAGACGTCGGATGACGGCGGAGCTGCGGATACCCCGGAGGGCCCCGGCAGCGCCTCTAAATCGGGCTCCTGCTCCAAAATCTGCAGGGGCTCAGCCGCCGCCCCCGTTGTCGTCCTTTGCGCCTCCTGAGACTCAGGAGCCGCCATTTGAAGTTCCACCTCCGAGGAAAGGGCTACGCAGCCCCGGCACACTCCGGTGTCAGTGACTGGGCCTCTGCGGGCCCCACACACTAGGCACAGAGGCCGGGTAGCCATGCGAAAACCCCTAGCACCCCCAAGAGCTGGGGCAGGCAGGCTCCCTTTATCAGCGGTTTCTGCCTTGGTTTTTCTTTTTTTTTTTTTTGTGACTTTGAAGATGCTGGAGAGCTAGCTACAAAAAAAGGAAGGGAAGACCCCCGCAGCCCCCCGCACCCCGGGAACCCAGAGGACCGGCCGAAGAGGTCGAGAAACAAAGGAAACAAATAAATAAATAAATAAATAAGAAACGAAATTAACTAAATTAACTAAAGTAACTAAATTAACCAAAGTAAAACAGTGCAGCAGACCCCCGTATGCAAAAAACGGGAGGTGATGCTCTGCCACGCGGCTGCCGCGCGGCCCACAAAATGGCCGCCGCGAATGACATCCGCGAAGAAAAGGGCGCCAAAGCACTGTGGCGGACTTGTCCTGCCGCGACAGCGTGGCGTGACCAGAAGAAGCAGCCTGATACCGGCGAAACACTTACCGGCCAGGTCTGCCCTGCAATGGCTGTGAACGCGGCGATCCCCCCGGGCTCTGCGACCGCCAGACAGCACGTGAGCAGTCGATGAGTCAGAGATCGCCCGACTGCAGCACCGGGAGACCGGCAGTCAAGAAAGGCTCACCCCCGTAGCGTCTGGGGGGTGAGAATCCTGGGCCAAGCAGAGGAAGGAGGTACAAAGCGATCTGAGCTAGCAGACCCCCCCCCCCCCCCAGAAATAAAACTGCAGTAATGCCACAGGCAGGAAGCAAGAAGGCTGTAGCCCAATGCTTTTCCTCCGAGTTTTTTTTGTTTTTTTTTTATTAAAGTGGTACCCACTAACTAATCAACCCCTTAACTACTCTCAGATAAATCCCTGCTCCTTATCCACTACTCCTTAGAGAGCCTCTCCTTAAGGCTCGTCAAACTCCTCCTGCTGCAAGGAGACTGGTTACACTGGGATGCAGGTGGAAGTGCAGCAGGCTATATCCCGTGATGTCATCATTCTGACAAACCAGTCTCCTAGCTGCAGGAAGAGATTGACAACCCCAGAGGTAGAGGACTGAACTGGAGGAACGCTAAGGAACAGTACATCTAACCCATATAGCCAAAAGCAAGGAATCCCTCAGGGTTCGGCTCTATCAGCCTTTTATTTAATTTATACATTCGACCCATATGCAAATTAATTCAGGGAAACAACATTTTTTATCATATTTATGCAGATGACATCATGTTATACATACAAATTAACACAAAACAACCAGTCCTTACCAAAATAACGAAATGTTCAACGACATAGCCACATGGCTAACTGAGCATAATTTACGTATAAATTAAAAAAAGACAGAAGTACTCTTTTTCAAGAGACAAATCATTTAGCCCACCAGAAACTATTAAAGTAAAAGAAGTAGTCCTGGAAGTAAAAAAAGAAGTGTGATACTTAGGTGTCACTCTGGATCAGCATCTCAACTTAACTAAACACGTGGTGGCACATTCTAACATGTGCAACCAGTCTCCTGTGCACCTAATCGGAATCAGTTCACACAGAGGCAGACTTGATTCTGATCCCACGGGGGCTAGACATGCCCTGCAGGATTGGAATCAGGTATGGGCCTGTACATTCAGGCCGGGACCCGATGCTGATCAGTCTGCACATACAGATCCCTGCCCGGCTAACTCAGTCAGGCTCCTGAATGGAGCCGTGGTGCCATGGCGTCCCATTGCCATGGCACCATGTCTCCATTCAGGAGCCGTGATCTCCGGCCGCTGACCACTATCTCCTCTCCCCGCAACCCAACCCCCAATCTGGCATTACATGGCCAGGGGTCAGGCTGCAGGGAACCCCCTGAACCCCTCACCTTTCCACCACTGCCCGAGCCTGCCATCCCCCGTCCAGTCTGCCGAACCTGGATATATAGGGACGACCTCAGAATCACCCTGTACGTCCGGGGTCGTAGACTGCCTATGTCCCACCATTGCTCCGCTTCTGGAATGCCCCCGACTAAGCCTCCCTGTACAAATTCCTTGTTCGAATGGGGAGGCTTCTGCCAGGGATGGAAGGGAGTGAATAGCAGGGATGGACGTTACAAAATAGACCCATAAGCAATACAGTCAGAACTATATACTCAAAACTGAAGATGCTGTAACATCTGAGACCCCTCCTATCAACAAGTGAGTTCCGAACAACAGTGCAAGCAATGATCTTCCCTCATAGATTTCTGCAACGGTATTCTAATGGGTCTTCCAAAGCAAGCCATTCACTGCCTACAGATGGCTCAAATTACAGCAGCGAGAGTCATTGCACAAGAGCCAATCCAGGAACATATCAAACCGATATTAAAACAAGTACACTGGTTATCAATAGAAAGAAGAATAAAGTTTAAAGTATTACACACAACATTCAAAACTTTATAAAATGAATCCCCTACACCGGCCTCTGTACACCTGGTGATTGGAGGGGACTTTAACATGATCCAGGATCCCTTGCTTGATCGCACCCCCTATAGGCCTCAGAACAAACCCAAGGCAATTGGAGTGTTGCAAGGCCTGATGGAGACCTTTGAACTTATTGACCCATGGCGACTTCTGCATCCCAACGCACGGGAATACACCTATTATTCCCTGCCACACCGAACGCAAACTAGAATTGATTACTGTCTGATATCTAAAACATTGGTACCACGAATCCTCAGGGTAGAGATCTTGCCGAAAACCATATCGGATCACGCTGCTATTATCTTGATGTTGGGAGCTGCAACTAATGGGCAATCGTTCCTGAAATTCAGAATGGATAAAGCTTGGCTAGCGGATGCGGAGTTTATGAGATACATGCGAACAGGTATAGAAACATATCTGGAGTGTAATAAGGTTGGTGACACGGCTACCTGGGCTTGGTGGGAAGCTCTTAAAGCGACTCTCAGAGGCCAAATGACAACATACAACATTCAGCAGAGGAAAGTACGTAAGGAAAAGCTGGCGGAACTGCAAACCTCCATAGGGGTCGGGGAGAGGCTCCTCGCCAGAAATTCTGACCCAATGGTATTGCTTCGGCTGCAGCGTCTTCGGTACCAATATAATGCCATCTTGAGTGAAGAAACCCAGCGCCTGCAACAAGCACAACAGAGTGTATACTACCATGAAAGTAATCATGCTGGCCCACTTTTGGCCAGATCACTGAGGGGGCGTCCGTCGTCCATGCGTATAGCTGGACTGGAAGATATGCCAGGCCATGTATTAGTGAAAGATGAGGACATCCTGGAGAAATGTAGGGTATTCTATCAGGATCTGTACAAGTCAGAAGTCACTTGGAAGGAAGAAACTTTCCAGCGCCTGATCGCCAACACGCAGGGACCCAACTTATCTCAACAGCAGATATCGATGCTGGAAGCTGAGATTACCTGCTCGGAGATTGATAAAGCGATGAATCAGCTGGCCAACGGGAAGGCGTGCGGCCCCGATGGCATTCCGTTGGAGTTTTACCGCGCCTTCTCTACTCTCTTGACTCCTGAATTGCAAACTTATTACAGTCACCTATATGAGGAACATCCTGACACAGGAGCACTTGCCGAAGCTACGATTGTAATACATCCGAAACCGGGTAGAGATCCCCAACGGATTGAGAACTACCGTCCCATATCTCTTCTCAACTCGGACTATAAAATCTATGCTAAAGTCCTGGCCAATAGATTAAATAACGTATTGAGCACACTTATACACCCGGATCAATCCGGCTTTATGTCTGGGAGATCGACAGTGGATAATGGAAGATTGTTGGCTCACGTACTATTGGAATCTCACAAAGTCAAGTACCCGATTGTGGGGTTGGCATTGGACGCAGAAAAGGCCTTTGACAGGATAGAATGGGCTTTTCTCTTCCGATCTCTGCAATGGTTTGGCTTTCAAGATCGGTTCATGAAGCGGATACAGATGCTATACACCCAGCCCAGTGCACGGATATTCGCAAATGGGACCCTATCTTCTTCCTTCCGTTTGTTCAGGGGCACGCGACAAGGCTGTCCCTTGTCGCCGCTGCTCTTTAATCTAGCCCTAGAACCATTAGCTATCAGTATCCGACAACAAGTTGCCATTAGAGGTATTGAAATACATGACCGCCACTACAAATTGTCGGCGTATGCCGATGACTTACTCATATTTGTGGAGCCACAGTCGCTTGAGGCATTGATGCGTACTATTGCAATCTACTCGGAAGTTTCTGGCTACAAATTGAATCTCACTAAAACAGTGGCAATCCCGTTAAACAACATGGTAGCGAGAGGCCTGTTGGATAACTACCCATTCAAGGTGGCGACAACTCATTTTAAGTACTTGGGTGTCGAATATTATACTACTCTATCAGAAACAGTGACGCAAAATGAGATCTACTGTGAGAAGCTCGTGCGAGAATGCATCCATAAATGGAATCCCCTCCACCTAACGTGGTGGGGCAGACTTGAGACCATAAAGATGGTGATTGTTCCCAAAATCAACTATATATTAAGTATGATACCAGTTTTATTCTCCCCACGCTTTTATAAAACTTTGAGCAAGGTGCTGCTAGCCTTCCTCTGGCGTAATAAAACTCCTCGAATCGCACATTGGAAACTCAAGCTGGCTAAGGAGAATGGAGGAGTGCAATTCCCAGATTTCTACTGGTATCATACGGCAGCTATCTTGCGGCATGGATGCCTTTGGAATGACGAAGACCTGGGCCCAGATGCGCCACATTGGTTACAAATAGAAGCCGCAATCTGCAAGCCGCTCTCATTGCCTGCCTGTATTGGGGCTGCCAGTGTCAAAGGGGTGAAATCTAATGAAGTAATTCAAGCGACACAACAAGCCTTTCAAGTGCTTCAGAGTTCAGACACAGGATGGATGGGACATACAGCAGATACTCCGATTTGGCTAAATCCCAGATTTAAGATAGCAGGGGAGTGCTTTATTTGGCCTACATGGCTCCACCATGGGATATACACCCTTGGCCACCTGATTATTGGAGATCGGTTTAAAACTTACTCAGAATTGCAGCACGAATTTGGCCTCCCTAGTAGTGGGATGTTCCAGTGGTGCCAGCTACGTCATTGTCTGGGGAAGGCCGAAGTGACGCCAGTTTGTATACCTGCGACTAGCGCGTGGAAGATCAAAGTTAACGAGTTGCGGGAGGGATCACGGATTACTTCGAAAGTGGTCTCCATTTTGCGAGATGGACAGACTAGGAAGTGTACAAGCGTGCAGTCCAGTTGGGAAGAGGAAGTTGGATGCATGGAGAGGATGGAAGACTGGACGCATTTTTGGCAATCCCAGATTAGGATAGCGTGTTCAGCTTCCTTAACGCAAACGTTGTTTTTCCTGGCACATCGGGCATATCTGACCCCTGTTAAGATGGCGAAATGGCAGACTCCAGCGGATAACCTATGTTGGTCGTGCAAAGCAGACCCCGGCACGCTAGAACACATGCTCTATACCTGCCCAATGTTGAGAAGATACTGGCGACAAGTATGGGATAGAATCGCCCACCTACTGGATCTACATGTCCCTCTGACATTCCGAATACTTATTCTCCGCTCGCGAGCGGGAATTCCTGGCTTGTCGAGAGGGGGTCGCCCCAGCCTGGATTTGCTGATTGGGCTGGCATTAAAAGCTCTGATGAGTCATTGGAAAAATTTTACTGCTTTAACCTTTGAACAGTGGTGGAATTCGCTGTGTGCGCATCGCCTGTACGAGCGACTTTATGTTCAGCACAACCCCTATCTCTCCTCTAAGCTGCTAAAGTGGGCTGTCCTGGACTCCAAGATTATTCCTGATTAATTGAGGTTGGTGTCGGGGGTCGGTGTCCATCACCGGGTGCTATGTTGCAAGTCAAAGTGTATCTTTCTAGTATGTTTGATTGATGTACTTTACCATGATGCCTCTATATGTCTATTCCTAGATTTATATAATTCTATGTGATGTACTCCATAGCCAGGGGTTAATTGTTAGGTTGTTTTGGTTGTTTGGATATTTGTTTGTACTTGTATGACGCAAAATGATAAATAAAGAATTTAAAAAAAATAAATAAATAAATAAAATAAAGTGAATCCCCTACATCTTTATCTGTATTCAAACATTTGCTATACTGCTTAGTTGGGATCGATCATCCAAACCAACCCGGAAACCAAGTCTCATAGAAGTGGAGGTGAAAACACATTGGCAGTTCCACTGGAATACAGAAAAAGCAATGCATCAACCTCCAAAAGAGCATTCTCGCTCTATGCGCCAACTCTTTGAAACTCTCTTCCAGACAATACAAGAGCTTCCACAGATCATAATGCATTCCTCAAGCTACTAAAAACTTCTCTATTTAAAGATCATTTTGGGGACTCGGTAACTTGACTCAATGCAGCCAAGGACCTTAGTTCTCAGTGTAACACTGTTCAGAGGTAGGTAACTTCATGTAAATAGAACCATCAGATAATTCTGCAGTTCCTTTTTGTAGTATTGAAGGGCTACAAAAAGGAACTGCTACTAATGAAGAGAGATCTGCAATAGTATTTACTTCTGGGAATTTTTCTAAATCTTGGGGAAAAAAGGAATTCTTTACATAAAAACTGATTAATCTATCTAAATTAAAATCCAGTGTATTTGTTAAATCAGTGAGGGCCTAGTATCAGCAAAGAGCTTTTAGTTAAATTAAAAACTCAGCAGTTAGCTTTCAGTTTAGGGTTGCCAACTGGCCGGTTTTCAGCCGGCCTGGCCGGTTTTTCCACGGCCAGGCCGGCTTCCGGCGCAGAGGCAAAACCGGCCCTTTAAAAGCCGGTTTTTTTGCTCTGGCCGCAAGATCGGGAGCGGCCAGAGCACAAAAACCGGCTTTTCTCCGCTTCAGAAGGAGCCGGGGAAGCCCGCGCGAGGCCCCGGCTCCCTCTGAACAGCCACCAGCGTGAAGAGCCTTTACCTTCACGCTGGCGGCTGTTCCTGTGAAGCCGCGAATGCTGGGAAAGGTTAAAGGTTGCCCTTTAACCTTTCCCAGCATTCGCGGCTTCACAGGAACAGCCGCCAGCGTGAAGGAAAAGGCTCTTCACGCTGGTGGCTGTACAGAGGGAGCCGGGGCCTCGCGCGGGCTTCCCCGGCTCCCTCTGAAGACTCAGACAGCCGCGATGCTGGTCGGGGGGGGGGGGGCAAGGACTGCATTGGCTGTGATGGGGGGGACCTGGACTGCAAAAGGGCTAAGGGGGGGGGGACCTGGACTGGAAAAGGGCTAAGGGGGTGGGGGGACGTGGACTGGAAAAGGACTACGAGGGGGGGGGACTTGGACTGGAAAAGGGCTAGGGGGGGGGGGGAACTTGGACTGGAAAAGGGCTAAGGGGGGGACTTGGACTGGAAAAGGGCTAAGGGGGGGGGACTTGGACTGGAAAAGGGCTAAGGGGGGGGGACTTGGACTGGAAAAGGGCTAAGGGGGGGACTTGGACTGGAAAAGGGCTAAGGGGGGGGGACCTGGACTGGAAAAGGGCTAAGGGGGGGGGGACTTGGACTGGAAATAGGCTGTGTTGGGGGGGTACCTGGACTGTAAAAGGGTTATGGGGGGGGGACATGGACTGGAAATGGGTGGTGATGGGGGTGGAGGGGACCTGGACCAGAAAAGGGATATGGGGAGGGGGGAAACTTGGACTGGAAACAGGCTGTGATGGGGGGGGGACCTGGACTGTAAAAGGGTTATGGGGGGGGGGACATGGACTGGAACTGGGTTGTGATGGGGGTGGCGGGGACCTGGACTGGAAATGGGCTATGGTGGAGGAAGGGGGATCTTGGACTGGAAATAGGCTGTGATTAGGGGGGCTAGGACTGCAAATGGGCTGTGATGGTGCGGGGGGACTCGGACTGCAAATGGGCTGTGATGGTGCGGGGGGACTCGGACTGCAAATGGGCTGTGATGGTGGGGGGGGGGCTAGGACTGGAAATAGGCTGTGATGGGGGACTTGGACTGGAAATGGGCTGTGATTGGGGGGGGGGAGCTAGGACTGGAAATGGCCTGTGATGTGAGGGCTAGCACTGGAAATGGGCTGATGAAGAGCTGGAATAGGACTGGAAATGGGCTGATGTGGGGCATGGGAGAATGGGACTAGCAGGGAGTGGATGCTGGGTGGGCCTAGAACTATAAGGGAATTGATTTGGGGGGAGGACTAGAATGGATGGGGAATGAGAATGGAGAGGGGAAAAAATATTTTGTGTGGAAGAAAAGTCTATGATGGGCCGGTATTGGGAGAGTAAGAGGGGCTTGAGAATGGAAGGGTGAAATTTAAACGGATGATAAAGGAATAAGGAAAGAATTGGGGGAAAGAGCAAAAGGGAAACAATCAGTATGTTAAAGCAGAAATAGAGAGAGAATGGAAAACATCTAAAAGAGAAGAAAGGACAAATGGATAGCTCGCAGAAGACACGAAGAAACCAGAAGAAAGTGACTGGAGCAATTGCAACTGAAAAATAAAACGCCCAAACAGAAGGTAGAAAAATACTTTTTATTTTGAATTTATTAACTGGAATATGTCTGGTCTGGGAAGTGTGTATTGCTAACATCTTTGCGTTTTTGTTTAGTGCAAGAGGAAATTACTTTATAGTTCTATTTCTCCAGTGTTGTACATTTCATGTTTGGATTTTGGGGTTCCCAGTTTAATTATTATCTGACCAAGGAAGTTAGCCTACACGTATCCTCGGTAATTTTTGTGGGTGGGGCTGGGGGCGGGGCAGGGGTGGGACTAGGGGCGGAGAATGGGTGGAGCATGGCAAGCCACAGGTGTCGGGTTTTTCTCGGTGAAAAAGTTGGCAACCCTATTTCAGTTTAAGTTGAAAACCCAGCAGTCAGGGCCTAAAATCAGCAAAGAGCTTTCAGTTTAAATTTAAAACAGCAGAAATCTTTCTGGTTAAATTTAAAAAACAGAAGAGAGCTTCTAGTTTAAATTTAATATTATTAAAAGGTACATAGACAAGTCCTACAGGGATATAGTACTGAAGTCCCCCCTCCAGTCTGGCAGCATCCCTGTTGCCATGGAGGAGAGAGGTCATGTGGCAGGAGAGTATTACCCTGGAGTGGCAGGAAATCATCCTGTAGCTAGAACCTGTTCTCCAGATGATGTAAAACCCTCTCGCACTAAGGTTTCTCCAGGGTCATGTGCCCACAAGGGAAGGGTTAGGATAGCCGTTATAGTTGGTGATTCGATCATTAGGCATGTAGATAGCTGGGTGGTTGGTGGATGTGAGGATCACCTGGTAACAGGCCTGCCTGGTGCGAAGGTAGTGGACCTCACGTACCACCTAGACAAGGTCATAGATAGTGCTGGGGAGGTGTCTGCTGTCTTGGTACATGTCAGTACAAATGACGTAGGGAAATGTGGTAGGGAGGTTCTGGAGGCTAAATATAGGCTTTTAGGTAGGAAGTTGAAATCCAGAACATCCAGAGTAGCATTCTCCGAAATGCTTTCCATTCCAAGTGCTGGATCCAAAAGGTAGGCAGAGCTCCAGAGTCTCAATGCGTGGATGAGACGATAGTGTAAGGATGAGGGTTTTGGATTTGTTAAGAACTGGGGAACATTCTGGGGAAAGGAGGGGCTCTTCCGAAGGGATTGTCTCCACCTTTAACTTGGATGGAACCAGACTGCTGGTATTAACCTTTAAAAAGGATATAGAGCAGATTTTAAATTATATAATAGGGGAGAGCTGACAGTCGCCCAAGAGTGCATTGTTCGGAACAATGTATCCTTGAAGGATACTAGCAAAATATTGAAGTTAGGGTTTATCAGCAGATAGGTTCCACTAAAGACAAAAGTAGCCCAAATGCCCTTGGATACAGAGCAGACAGAGCTTAAGGATTCCAAATTACCCCTGCCTACCAATAGCCAGATTAATATGAATAAAATACAGCCTCTAAAATACTTGTATGCAAATGCTTGAAGTCTAAAAAATAAGATGGGAGAGTTAAAATATATAGCACTAAATGAGAGATTAGATATTATTGGTATCTCAGAGACATGGTGGAAGGAGGACAACCAATGGGACACTGTGATACCTGGGTATAAACTATATTGTAATGATAGAGCAGATCAAATTGGTGGAGGGGTTGCGTTCTATATTAGAGAGGGCATTTTGCCACAAAGGATTAAAGTTTTGCAGGAAACAAAATTCACTGTAAAATCTCTATGGATTGAAATTCCATGTAAAAAGGGAAAGGGGAGGGCGATGGCAGTGGGGGTGTACTATCGACCGCCAGGCCAGAATGAACAAATGGATGATGACATGCTCAAAGAAATAAGGGAAGCAAACAAAAATTACAGCACAGTAATAATAATGGGTGATTTCAATTACCCTGGTATCGACTGGGTCAGTGTCGCGACAGGACATGCTAGGGAGATAAAGTTTCTAGATTAAATAAATGACTGTTTCTTGCAGCAGCTGGTTCATGAACCGACCAGAGGGGAAGCCATTTTGGACCTAGTCCTTAGTGGAACACCAGATCTGGTTCAAGAGATAAGAGTGCTGGGGCCACTTGGCAATAGTGATCATAGCATGATAGCGTTTTATTTAATTAATGGAGGAAGGATGGTAAAGAAATCCACAGTACTACCTTTTAACTTTCAAAAGGGAGGCTATGATAAAATGAGGAAAATAGTTAAGAAAAAACTAAGGGGCTTGTTTACAAAGCCGCGGTAGCGGTTTGCGATCGTAATCGGAGCCGCGGCCCCATTGATTAAAAAGGATATAGCAGAATTAGAAAAGGTACAGAGAAAAGCCATCAAAATGGTAAAAGGGATGGAAGGATACCCCTATGAGGAAAGGTTAGAGCTCTTCAACTTTGAAAAAAATGGCTGAGGGGAGATATGATAGAGGTCTAATGAATGGAGTAGAATGGGTAAACCAGATAGTAGTTTTCTTCTTCAAAAAGTAGAAAGACTAGGAGACACGCAATGAAGCTACAATGTAGCCCATATAAGACTAATCATAGAAAAATATTTTTTCACTCAATATGTAATCAAACTCTGGAATTCATTACTGGAGAATGTAGTAAAAGCTGTTAGTGTGTTGTTGTTGTTGTTAAGTGCCATTGAGTAGGTGTTGACTCATGGCAACCCTCTGGATAGCTGTTCTAAACTCTCTTCAGTCTTCAGTCAGGCAGCTGATTGTTGATAGAGCGGTATTCATAGCTGCTGCTATTGTATCGATCCATCTCATTGTTGCCCTTTCTATTTTGCATTGACCTTCAGCCTTGCCAAGCATGATGTCTTTCTCCAATGATCTCTCTCTTTGCATGATGTGTCCAAAGCATAAAAGTCAAAATCTTAACATCTGAGCTTCTAAAGAAAGTTTTGTTCTGTACATAGTTGCTTTTTGTACATAGTTATTATGTTCCTCTGTTTATGAAACCTGTTGAATGTAAACCTGTTTAATGTATACCCAGCTGTTCATTGTAAGCACCGATCAATATTTGGTAAGTGTAGTTTCTGTTCATTGTAAACCGCGCTGATGTCGAATAGTGCGGTATAAAAGAAACTGTAAATAAATAATAAATAAATAAATAAATTTCCTCTAGTATAGATTGGTTCCTTCTTCGGGCAGTCCATGGTATGCACAGTATTCTTTGTCATCACTATAATTCAAAGGCATTGATTTTTTTCCTCTCATTTTTACTGCCCAACCTTTGCATCCATATGATGTTATTGAAAATACCATGACCTGGACAAGTCTAATCTTTGTATGGAGAGAGACATCTCTGCTCTTGAGAATCTTGTCTAGATCCTCATTGTTTCTTCCAAGCAAGTTAAAGTTTGTCCACTATTTCAATTTCTTCTCCATCAACAATGAACTTATTGTTTTTGCCAGTTGTAAGTATCTTTGTCTTCTTTACGTTAAGGTGCAGGCCCATTTTAGGACTATGTCCCTTGATCTTGAGAAGCAAATGTTTCAGATCCTCTTCACTTTCAGCAAGTAATATGGTAATAGAAGGTGGAAATGGAAGGTGAAGAAGGAAGTATGGGAAGCCAAGTAGGCTCCTTTATCATGTAACTGGCGAGGGCTGATATATTTTATTTTATTTATTTCTAGCTTTTCTATACCGCGCTATTTGACATCAGTGCGTTTTACAGTTAACAATTTTACACAAGGCAGGGAAGTGCCTTGTGCTTACATCGAACAGGACATAGTAACTAGGATTCATAACACTGAACTATTTACAACTGAACAATGACAACTTACTAGTGTCGCTTTTACATTCTTAAAGCTGTTGGGTGGTTGTGTTTGTACAAGGTGTAGGGGTACAATTGGATTGCAAGTAATATAATAGGAATAAATGATGTTTAATGGCTTTCCTGAATTGTGTGAGATCTTTGATAGGAGGGGAGATTATTCCAACACCTTGGAGCGTAGAAAGAGAATGCTCTGCTTCTGGTTGTTTGCGTGCATTTCGTCACTTCAATCGGGATTACTAGTGTGTTGGCGCCTATTGACCTTCTTGACCTATTGTCGGGGGTGTGGGTAATGAGTGCGGTGATGGACGAGGGGGATATCCTATTGATGGCTTTAAACGTAATGAGTAGAGCCTTGTAGGTGATTCTGCCTTCTATTGGTAGCCAGTGAAGGCCCTTTAAGGTAGGGGTTATATGGTCTCTCCTTGATACTCCGCAGAGGACACGTGCAGCGACATATATGCTTTGTGTGTGTGTCTGACAAAGGCAAGGGATTCTACTAGCATGAAGTTTCTGTATAGCAAGCAGTCAAGAAATCTAACCACGCATTGCTCTTGGCAGAATGGCATGGCTATGAAGGACCTAGACAAGATTCTCAAGAGCAGAGATGTCTCTGATTAAACTGGTCCAAGGAAGGGCAACAATTTGGATGTGAAAGTTGGACAATCAAAAAGATAGACAGGAAGAAAATTGATGTCTTTGAATTATACCCAGTTTTCATTGCCAGCACCATATCATGGACTGCCTGAAGAACTAACCAATCAGTATTAGAGGAGATCAAACCTAAGCTTTCCTTAGAAGTGCAGATGACAAGACTTCAATTTTAATATTTTGGACACATCATGCGAAGAGAGATTGCTAGAGAAAGACAATATGCTTGGCAAGGTAGAAGATCAACACAAAAGAGGAAGGCCAGCAATGAGATGGATCGATACAATAACAGCAGCTATGGGGGCCACTCTATCAACAATGAGCCAGCTGACTGAAGACCAAACACAGTTTAGATCAAGTATCCAGAGGGTCACCATGAGTTGACACTGACTCGATGGCACTTAACAACAACAACATTTATTCCTCAAGAAACTAGCTATATTAATTTAACTGTTTCTGGAAAGCTTCCAAGAAAAGGCACCAGTGGCTGTTACTTTAATTGTGAATTAAACAAAGGCATAGGGAGAGGTAACCTGCATGGGATAGCAGGTACCACTCTAACCACCTTACTGTGCAGTAAGAGCGGACCATGCTAGTCTTTATCTACCACCATGTCTATATTACTGTAAGTCCCACTCACCCATAGAAAAGGCAAGCCTCTTCTATCAGCATTCCCTCAGGAGTGTCTCAGTAGGAATGCATCAACCCTTTCTGAAGACAATGTAGTGAATAAGCAGCCTCCCAGAGCTGGGGTTTATTTTACAATGATACTGCCGCCAATGTGCTCAGATTCCATCGTGCAGTTTTTATAAACTAGTTATGATAAGGGTGAGATCTCATATCTATTATTAATCTAAAAACTGTAGAGACTGAGAGAGACACATACACATGCATATGTACACAGACAGAGACAGCCATACATTAATGGAGGGGGAGAACAATGCACACATAGTAGGAGGACACATGGGACTGTTAATATAAGTTTGGATGTTGTGCTGCATACAGAATTACTACTAGGTGTTGTGATGAATTACAGGACGCTTTTAGAGCCAAATTGAGTTGTTTGAGTACTTGTAATAAGAGTAGAATCTCCTTTTCTACCAATCCACCTCCAGTCTCTTCAGTGAGTGAATGACCAGTGTCCATGATTCTAGAAACATATGCCTCACTGTAGCTACCGTAGTTTATACAATTGCAGGGCTTTAAAACAAAAATGTATCTCCTATAGTAGAAACATGACATGAAGTGTGATGGCTCTCAGCTGCATGAGGCAGGGCTCCAGCACTTGTCTGTCATAGAGACCTGTTTTATATCCCAAGCCCTTTCTCCGTCTGCTGCAAGTGCATCCACAGACTGTGCTACCAGACAGATCTTTCCTGTGATTAAAGGCACAATTGCAACATGTAATAAGACCTCCCTGCTATGCCATCAAGTAACCCCTGACTTTATCTCATCATTCAACCAATCCTCTTCTGTACGAGTGAGGTCTGGGGGTCTATCATTAACCTAAGACTAAAAACAGATGAAGAGAGAGAGGGAGACACGTACAATTAGAGGAGGAGAGAGATGCAGAGAAAGTAGGTGGATTTTCTCCCTTTTTATTCTCCTGCTTAGCTTTCACCATCTGTGTTGACTTTTCATTCCATCCCCTGCTGCTCATGTAAGGATTCCTTCAGGACCCTCACTAGCCCAGTATGCTCCTGGTACCAGGACCATAACATCTTACTGTAATGAGGACCTGCAAACCATTTTACTCTAGTGTCCTCTACTGGGATGGTTGCAGAAGTTATACCTAATCTTATAAGTCAGAGACCCCTAAGGCGTAGAAGTGGTAGAATGCTGGATTTGTTACAGGCCAAATCTATTCCCTCAGTGTTCTTTGTCCTGCCTTAGGCCTCATTTTTTTTTTTTTTTGCCAAATGAAAAGCCTTCCTTGAGTTTTAAATTAGTTTCCTTCGTGAAGTGTATGTGAATTCAAAGGTTTTACCTACATAAGAACATAAAATATGCTATACTGGGTCAGACCAAGGTCCATAAAGCCCACTATTCTTTTTCCAACAGTGGCCAATCTAGGTCACAAGTACCCAGCAGTTTCCCCAAAGGACACACAGGTTCCACAATGCTTGTATTGGGGTAAGCAGTCGATTATGGACCTTTCCACCGGGAACTTGTCCAAACCTTTTTAAACCCAGCTACACTAACAACTTTTACTACATCCTCCGGTAATGAATTCCAGAGTTTGATTGCACATTGAGTAAAAAAATATTCTCTCTTATTAGTTTTAAATGGATTGCATTGTACCTTCATTGTGTGTCCTCTAGTCTTTCTACTTTTTGATGGTATAAACAACTGATCTACGTTTACCCGTTCTACTCCATTCATTAATTTCTAGACCTCTATCATATCTCCCTCAGCCGTCTCTTTTCCAAGATGAAGAGCCCTAACCTTTTAAGCCTTTCTTCATATCTTGTACATAGTTACCCTGTTAACCCTGTATATAATCCCCTGTTTATTGTAAGTCCAGTGTAGGCCTGCCTGCCTGCACTACATAAATCTGTTACCTGTAAACCGCACTGATTTTTAAAGAGCGCGGTATAGAAGAGACGTTAAATAAATAAATAAATAAAATAGGAGTATCCTTCCATTTCCTTTACCATTTTTGTCGCTCTTCTTTGTACCTTTTCTAATTCAGCTATATCCTTTTTAAGATACAGCGACCAGAATTGCACACAATATTCAAGGTGCGGTTGCACTATGGAACTATATAGAGGCATTATAATATCCTTTGTTTTATTCTCCATTCCTTTCCTTATGATTCCTAGCATTCTATTTGCTTTCTTGGCTGCCACTGCACACTGGGCGGAGGGTTTCAATGTATATTCCACGATGACACCTAAATGTTTTTCCTGGGTGCTAATTTCTAAGGTGGTACCTTGCATCATGTAACCATAGTTTGGGTTATTCTATCCTAAGTGCATAGCTTTGCACTTGTCCACATTAACGTTCATCTGCTATTTGGACGTCAAGTCTTCCAATTTTTCAATGTCCTCTTGCAATTTTTCATAATCCTCTCACATTTTAATAACTTTGAATCATTTTGTATCATCTGCAAATTTGATCATTTCACTCGTTATTCCTATTTCTAGGTAATTTATGAATATGTTAAAAAAAAGCGGGCCCAGCACAGATCCCTGCAGTACTCTACTATTTACCTTTCTCCACTGAGAAAATTGGCCATTTAGCCCTACTCTCTGCTTTCTATCTTTTAACCAGTTCCTGATTCACAATAGTACACTACTTCCAATCCCATGACTTTTTAATTTTTCCAAGAGTGTTTCATGAGAGATCTTGTCAAAAGCTTTCTGAAAATCCAGATACACTATATCAACCAGCTCACCTTTGTTTACCTGTTTATTCACACCTTCAAAGAAATATAATAGATTAGTAAGACAATACTTTCTTTGGCTAAATCCACGTTGGATTTCTTCCATTAAACTTTGGCTTCAGTAATTTTATTCTTTATAATGGTTTCTACCATTTTGCCTGGTACTGATGTCAGGCTCACCGGTCTGTACTTTTCTGGATAACCCCTGGAACCCTTTTTAAAAACTGAAGTTACAATGGCCACTCTCCAATCCTCAGGTATTACAGATGATTTTAATGATAGTTCACAGATTACTAATAGCATGTCTACAATTTATTTATTTATTTTATTTTTATTTATTAACATTCTCTTATATACCGCGCTATTCTGCATCAGTGCGGTTTACATTGAACAAACTGAAATTACATTGAACAGGGCATTATAACTTGGAGATAACTATTTTACAGGGAACATGGGCTATGGAGGGTTAAGTGGCTTGCCCAAGACCACAAGGAGCATATTTCATATTTCATTTCTCTCTCACTTGGTTTGCAGCTTGTCGTGCTGTGAGGGCTTGCGTGCATCAGTGATGCTGAGAGCTAAACTATCGGTAGTTTAACTACTGGCAGAGTCTCCCAAGATGGACAGGTCTCAGCTGAGGTCCCAGACCAAGACAAACCACCCATCTGGGCAGCAGCAGAATGGGATAGTGTTGACGGCGGAGGATCACATTTTTGTGACAACGGCAACAACACCAAACTTAAACTGCGCAGAAGAAAGGCCCGGCAATCTACTTCTGTATCTTGCCATGAAAACCCAATAGATAGTTACAACAAAACAAATTGTGCTATGGTGCTGGAAGATGAGACCCCCCAGGTCGGAAGGCACTCAACTAGCTACTGGGGAAGAGCTGAAGACTTTTCAGAGTAAAGCCAGCATTTATGATGTGGTTGGATCAAAGCCCTCGGGAAGTCTGACTGCTGATGTAGCTGCGCATGAAATGAGAGTCAGAAGCTGTAAAGATGTCTTACGCATTCGAACATGGAACGTACGAAGCATGAACCAAGGGACGTTGGAGGTGGTCAAGAATGAAATGGAACGTGTACAACTTGATCTGTTGGGTGTCAGCGAACTGAAATGGACTGGCATCGGGCACTTTGCATCAGATGATCACATGGTCTACTATGCTGGAAATGAAAGACAAAGGAGAAATGGTGTTGCATTTATAATAAAGAAGAAACTTGCAAGAACTGTAATGAAATATAATGCAGTCAGCGAACGCTTAATCTCTATTCGTCTACGAGGATTGCCTATCAACACAACTATAATTCAAGTATATTCCCCCAACAACAGCTGCAGAAGAGAATGAAATTGAAGAGTTCTATGAACAAGTACAAGCTGAAATTGACAGAACATGCAAACAGGATATCCTGATAGTCATGGGTGACTGGAACGCAAAAGATAGCAACAAAGAAGAAGGCAAAGTAGTTGGAAAATATGGACTTGGCAACAGAAATGAAGCTGGAGAAAGACTGATAGAATTCTGCAAGACCAATGATCTATTCATCTCAAACACCTTCTTCCAGCAACACAAGCGGCGACTGTACACATGGACTTCACCCAATGGATTGTATAAAAATCAAATTGACTACATCTGTGGAAGTCAACGATGGAAAAGTTCTATAACATCAACAAAGACAAAACCTCGAGCTGACTGTGGTACAGATCATTAACTACTAGTATGCAAACTCAAGCTAAAGTTGAAAAAGAGCAAACCACTCATGAATGCAGCAAAATATGACCTTGAGAATATACCACTGGAATTTAAAGACTGCCTGCAAAATCGATTTGCTGCTTTAGATACAAATGACAGAGCTCCGGAAGAGTTATGGAACAACATCAAGAAGGTTGTGTTGGAAGAAAGCGAGAAGTCTCTACAAAAGGTGAAAAAGCAAAAACGGCCAAAATGGATGACGGAAGAAACTCTGAAAATTGCCCAGAAACGCAGAGAAGCTAAAGCCAGAGTAGAAAGAAAGACAATCGCAGAACTCAACAGAGATTTCCAACGTGCAGCAAGACAGGACAAGGAAAAGTACTACAATGACACTTGCAAGGAAATAGAAGCAGAAACTATTAGAGGAAGAACAAGATCGGCTTTCCTAAAGCTACGAGAGTTAAAAAAAAGTTCCAGCCTCGAATTGGAATGTTACAAGATGCTCAAGGTTCTATGTTGAATGATGCTGAGAAGATCAAGAAAAGGTGGAAGGAATATACAGAGTTTTTATATGATAAAGATCAAGTGGACCAACAGCCGTTTCAACCTGTTCCTTATGATCGGGAAGCATTGGTGATGAAAGAAGAAGTTGAAGCAGCATTGAAAGCCTTATCAAAGAACAAAGCACCAGGCATTGATAGCATTCCTATAGAAGTATTGCAGCAATCTAATGCAGCTGTTACCATACTTACAAGGCTCTGCCAAGAAATATGGAAGACAACATCATGGCCAACTGACTGGAAAAGATCTGTGTTTATACCAATACTAAAGAAAGGTGCTCCAACTGACTGTGGAAATTATTGAACAATCGCTCTGATCCCACATGCCAGCAAGATTCTACTGAAGATTATTCAAAAGAGACTACAACCATACCTGGAACAAGAACTACCTGAAGTGCAAGCAGGGTTCAGGAAAGGGCGAGGAACGAGAGACATCATTGCGGATGTGAGATGGATCCTTGAAAAGACTAAAGAATACCAAAAGGATATCTATTTGTGCTTTATCGACTATAGCAAGGCTTTTGACAGTGTAAACCATGAGAAACTCTGGGCCACATTAAGAAGCATGGGTATACCAGAACACCTGATCGTTCTCTTGCGCAATCTGTACATTGATCAAGAAGCAACAGTTCGAACGGAACAAGGAGAAACAGAATGGCTTAAAATCAGCAAAGGTGTAAGACAAGGCTGCATACTTTCCCCCTACTTGTTTAATTTATATGCAGAACAAATCATCAGAGAAGCAGGATTGTATGAAGACAACAGAGGTGTGAAGATTGGTGGAAGACTCATCAACAACCTTCGCTATGCTGATGATACTACATTACTGGCTGAAAGTGAAGATGATCTGAAACATTTGCTTCTCACAATCAAAGAACATAGTCTCAAAATGGGCCTGCACCTTAATGTAAAGAAGACAAAGATCATGACAACTGGCATAATCAACATGTTCATCGTTGAAGGAGAAGAAATTGAAATTGTGAACAACTTTAACCTACTTGGATCAACTATCAATAAAGAAGCAACAAGCAGTCAAGAAATCAAACGACGCATTGCTCTTGGCAGAATTGCTATGAAAGACCTAGATAAGATTCTCAAGAGCAGAGATGTCTCTCTCCATACAAAGATTCGACTTGTTCAAGCCATGGTATTTTCATTAACATCATATGGATGTGAAAGCTGGACAGTGAAAAAGACAGACAGGAAGAAAATTGATGACTTTGATTTATGGTGCTGGCGGCGAATACTGTGTATACCATGGACTGCCCGAAGAACAAACCAGTCGGTACTAGAGGAGATCAAACCTAAGCTTTCTTTAGAGGCTCAGATGACAAGACTTCGACTTTCATACTTTGGACACATCATGCGAAGAGAGAGATCATTAGAGAAAGACATCATGCTTGGCAAGATAGAAGGTCAATGCAAAAGTGGAAGGCCAGCAATGAGATGGATCGATACAATAACAGCAGCTACGGGTACCAGTCTGTCAACAATGAGCCGCCTGACTGAAGACCGAACACAATTTAGGATAGCTATCCAGAGGGTCGCCATGAGTCGACTCCGACTCGACGGCACTTAACAACAACAACAACATTTCATTTGTTTCAACACCCTTGGATGAATACCATCTGGTTCAGGTGATTTGCTGCTCTTCAGTTTCTCAAACAATTGTAAAATATCCTCCCGGTATATCGATATTTCTTTCAATTCTTCTCATACATGAATACATGGCTCGCCAACAATACCCTGACAGTCAACTTTGACAACACAGAGTCTATGTTCGTCACTAGGGATCCCATATTCAACCCACCCCAGGCAATCAGTATCCTAGACAAGACAATAGCAATAAAGGATGAAGTAAGGTAACTGGGCATCACCCTGGACAAATCTCTTAGCCTACAATCGCACATTAGCAAAACTGCGGCTAAAACCTATCACCGACTACAGACCATCAGGAGGCTTAAAGCAATCCTCAACCAAGACCACTTAAGAACATTAGAACATAAGATATGCCATACTGGGTCAGACCAAGGTCCATCAAGCCCAGTATCCTGTTTCCAACAGTGGCCAATCTAGGTCATACGTACCTAACAGATTCCCCAAAAGACATATGTTCCACAATGCTTGTACTGGGTCAAGCATTGATATCCTGGGTCCCTTTTTAATAATGGTTTATGGACCTTTCCTCCAGGAACTTGTCCAAACCTTTTTTAAACCCAGCTACACTAACAGCCTTTACTACATCTTCCGGTAACAAATTCCAGAGTTTGATTACACGTTGAGTGAAAAAATATTTTCTTTTATTAGTCTTAAATGTTAAATAAATAAATAGTTTACCCTGTAGCTTCATTGCATGTCCCCTAGTCTTTCTATATTTTGATAACGTAAACAATCGATCTACGCTTACCCGTTCCACTCCGTTCATTAATTTATAGACTTCTATCATATCTCCCCTCAGCCGTCTCTTTTCCAGGTTAAAGAGCCCTAACATTTTTAGCCTTTCTTCATAAGAGTATCCTTCCATCCCCTTTACCATTTTGTGTGCTCTTCTCTGAACCTTTTCTAATATCGCTATATCCTTTTTAAGATATGGTGACCAGCATTGCACACAATATTCAAGGTGCGGTCTCACCATGGAACGATATAGAGGCATTATAATATCTTTTCTTTTCTTTTCCATTCCTTTCCTTGTGATACCTAGCATTCTATTTGCTCTCTTGGCCGCCGCTCAACAGATGCTCTCCAGGATTTAATAATCAGGGAAGTAACTAGCAGACCTAGGAGGTCCAACAATGGTAACAGACTCAACACAACAGCAGGATATCATAAAACAAAACAAGCTATGTCTAAGAGGGCTCCCTCACCATCAGCCTCTGCCCTATGAAACGCCCTCCCTGAGGAACTAAGGGCCCTAAACGACACCAAGGACTTCCGCAAGTCTCTCAAGACCCTCCTGTTCATGGAGTCCTATGGCAAGTAACGTAATTTGCCAAGCGCTGGTCTCCACTGCTATCGACCCACAGACATCCACACTCAAATAAGAACTAAATATAGACAGTCTGCATGTTTGTATGTCTGACCTCTTTCCTGTTAAATGTATCCCTATCTGTGTTAACCACTTTGATTGAAGGATAAGGTGGTATACAAAACTGGCTAAATAAATAAATACATTTATATACCTGTGTGCTGAAGTGACCACCATCAGAAACAAAACTTTCCACGTCAAAAGCTTCAAAGGAATTCAGTGACTCAAAAGGAACTTTCATTAGCTGCAAAAGAACCACATTGAGGACCCAAGACACTATGGGAGGTTTCAAGTGAAGCAATCACTGCATAGAGCGAACAACTATAGGTTGTACAGAGATGGGCTTCCCATCTACACTTCTATGGTAAGCTTCAATTTGCACTGAGGTGAATCTTAACAGAGTTGAACTTAAGTCCAGACTCAGAGAGGTATAGAAGATATTCAAGCAGTTTTTGTGTGGGACAGGCAAAGAAATCTAGGGAATGGTCCTTACACCAGAGAGCAAATCTCTTCCACTTGAATGAATAGGATTTTCTCATTGAGGTCCTTCTAGAGGCCAAAAGGACATCAGTCATACTGGCTGGCAGATTGGATTCAGAAAGGGCCATTTCAAACTATAAGGACTTCTGGCAGAAGCTGAAAACAACTCTCTATGTGGAACATTTTGGAGATGTTACACAGCAAGACCCCATAACACAACCCCACTCAATTAATTAAGAAGCATTATACTATAATGTAAATAGCTCATTCTGTAAATAGTTGAAACCAATCCCATGCATGCCCCCTCTCCCAATGTTTTATGTAAAAGTTAAAATGTTGATCTGTAAACCACTTTGATTATAAGAGAAGGAGGTATAGAAAACCTACTAAATAATAAATCGTATTAACCTCTCAAGATCCATGCCAAGAGGACCAAGGACCTGATGTTCAGATGCAACATCATTCCATTCTCCTGAGATATCAAGCCATTGCATGGTCTAACCAGAGTGGTATTGTCGGACTCAAGGGTGAAGGGGAGGAATATATAGAAGTTGATGAGGATAAAGCAGAATTGTTTAAAAAATATTTTGTTCTGTGTTCAGAGATAAAGGGCCAGGAGCAGGACCTCAGAAAACACCTATAAATAGGAGCAGTAGTGAAAGGGATCTTGAACAATTTTCAGAAGACTGGGTTTGTGAGGAACTAGCTAAACTAAAAGTAGACAAAGTGATAGGGCCAGATGGGATACATCCCAGAGTATTGAAGGAATTTGGGGACGTTCCAACAGCTCCACCAACTGATCTTTTCAATGCTTCTTTAGGGTCAGAAGAGGTCCCAGAGGACTGGAGAAAGGCACATGTGGTCTCTACACAAAAGCAGAAGGAAGGATGAGGTTAACAACCACAGACTGGTTAGTCTGACCCCTGTGGTGAGTAAATTCATAGAAACGCTGCTAAAACAGAGGATAGTGAGGTTTCTGGAGTCCAATGGATTGCAAGATCCGAGGCAGCATGCGTTTACCAGAGGCAGGTCTTGTCAGACAAATCAAATTTATTTCTTTGACTGGGTGACCAGAGAGTTGGACCGAGGGAGAGCCCTAGATGTGGTGTGCTTGGATTTCAGTGAAGCCTTTGACACTGTTCTGCACTGGCAATCTATAAATAGATTGAGCACTGTAGGGATGGACACTAAAGTGACGGACCGGGTTAAAAATTGCTTGAGTGGGAGGCAACAAAGTAAATAGAGCTCACTTTGAGGAGAAGGATGTTATAAGTGGTGTGCCGCAGGGATTTGTCCTTGGTCCAATTATTTTTAACATGTTTGTTAGTGATACTGCTGAAGGGCTCTCTTGTAAGGTTTGCCTCTTTACGGATGATATCAAAATCTGCAATAGAGTAGACATCCAGGAAGGAGTAGATAACATGAGGAGGGATCTAGCTAAGCTTGATGAATGGTCAAGAATTTGGCAGCTGAGATTTAATACTAAAAAATGATGGCTGCAAAAATCCAAGGGAGTGGTACAATGGAAGGGGCAAAGTACTTCTGTCCATGAAAGAAGAGCGGGACCTGGGCGTGATTGTGTCTGAGGATCTTAAAGTAACTAAACAGGTAGAAAAGGCGATGGCGAAAACTAGAAGGATGCTTGGGTGCATAGGAACGGCCAGCAGAAAAAAGGAGGTGATAGTGCCTTGGTATAATTCTTTAGTGCGACCTCATTTGGAGTATTGTGTGCAATTCTGGAGACCGCACGTTCAAAGGATATAAACAGGTTGGAGTCAGTGCAGATGGGTGCTACTAAAATGGTTAGCGGTCTTTGTTATAAAGCATATGAAGACAGACTTAAGGAGTTTAATATGTATACTTTAGAGGAAAGGCGGGATAGAAGTGATATGACTGAGACGTTTAAATACCTCCATGGCATAAATGCACAGGAGAAAAGCCTCTTTTGATTGAAGGAAAGTTCTGCTACCAGGGGACATAGGATGAGGGTGAATAGGGGACTCAGGAGTAATAGGTGGAACTATTTCTTTACGGAAAGAGTGGTGGATCCGTGGAATAGTCTCCCAGTGGAGGTGGTAGAGATGAGGACAGTATCTGAATTCAAAGAAGCATGGGACCAACACAGAGGATTTCTAAAGGTAAAAAGTGGACTGTTGTAGTTGTTGATATGGAAGGACAGGCTAGATAGGCCATGTGGTCTTTTTCTGCCATCATGTTTCTATGTTTCTATCTACCTCTTTCTATAACCAAAGCTAATCAAAGTGGTTTGCAAAGAGATGATGACGGAACCACACAGGGTTCTGTACAAACAAACTGCCCCATGGTTTCATGCAATACAATACAATAACATAAAAACTTGGTGATACTGAGTATGGGCATCTTTTTATCGGCTGTATTAATGAAAGAGCTCTGTACTAGTACTGGCACCTTTTTTTGCTAGGAAAAATGCACTGCATTATCCATACCAAAAACCAGATATACCTCACAGGCTAAGAAAAAAACATTAAGAAGGGAATTAAATATCCTTTATTATAAAAAAAAAAAAGTCAGCAAGTTGGTTTCCTGACAGTCAGTTCCACAACTGTGGAGCAACTATCAAAAACTTTGGGATTTCCATTGTACCCTATGAATCAGCAATCTAGAAGGAACCACTAGCTGACATCCTTTGCTAGATCTTCATGCTCTATTTGGATTATACTGGATTATACCACAACAAATATCACATAAAGGAGCAGGTCTATTCACCTGGAGAACTTTGAATGTTAACATCAGGATCTTACTAAATTGAATCCTTTACTGGCAACCGATGCAGACTAACCAAGGAAGGGCAGTCACTTTCCCAGTGTCAACCTGGGCTCAGGGCCACTTCAGTTCTTTATGGGGTCCTAGGTAAACATTTGCAAATAAAGCTCCTCCTTCCCATTCATGGAGCCCAAGCCTCTCCTGTTCGCGAGCCCTTAGGGTGCCTATTGCTGGGACATGCAGCAGTGACAATACATCACGACGCGGCAGTTACCTTCTCTTTCAGCACCACGATGCCATTGCACTTCCGCCCCCTCCAATTCCACTTCCTGCTGAAGTACAATCAGGGGGGTGGCGGTGAATGGCGCCATAGCACCGGAAGAGAAGGTAATTCCAGCAGCACGTCCTGGACAGGGACGGCAGCAAGGCCGTCTTGTAAATGAAGTTTGCAGAGGTCATTTCATACCCGTGCACCAACCCTGAATAGGGCCACTTTTATCTATGGGCAGCAGGGCCTCCATTATGCAGGGCCCAGGGCAGATGCCCCTTTTGCCCATAGATAAAAGTGGCCCTGCTTGGTCTACCTGTAGTCTTCTAAGGGACTTTCCTGGAAGAGTTATATACCTGGAGGCACATTCTAATGTGTGAGTCCAGGCCCCTGTGTGCCCGACTGGAACTGGGACGCACAGAGGTAGACCCGATTCTCATCCACAGGGGCTAGATGTGCCCCTTGGGATCAGAATTTGGTCTAGAGTATGTACATGCAGGCTGGGACCCGATTCTGATCAGCCTGCACATACAGACCCCTGCCCGGCTAACTCAATCAGGCTCCTGAATGGAACCCCAGTGCCATGGCATCCTGTTGCCATGGCACCGTGGCTCTATTCAGGAGCCGCGATCTCTACCTGCCGACCACAATTTCCTTTCCCCATAGCCCAAACTCCAATCTACCTACAGTCTTCTAAGGGATTTTCGTGGAAGAGTTATATCCATAGTCTACCTGCAGTCTTCAAAGGGACTTTCTTGGAAGAGTTATATACGTACAAAGCATTAATATAGTCTATTGTGCTCAACATTAAAGCCTGCATCAGAGTTTGCAGAACTTACTGGTTCCACCAAGATTTAAATTATCTCACCAAACTCACTTTAAAATAGGCGTTTTGACACTGAACATTTCTCAAAGGAAGCATGCCTGTCCTACCTTTATTGCTGCCCTGTGGAAATGATAATTGTGTTGACCTCCCCCCTCCCGCCAAGTGGATGCTAATGGGATCCTTCCATGGCTGGATTAACTCTTTGGTAGACCCTAGGCAAACAAGATTAAAAGTATGTTGGACTCACTGTAAAAGGTAGTTACTCACCTGTTGCAGGTGTTCTCCATGGTCAGCGGGAAAAATCCTCACATATGTCATCCAACAAAGCCCAGCACGAGAGCATTTCCAGTTCCTTCTAGAAGCTTCTGGAAGCCACAACATGCATGCACACTTTTAAGCATTGTCTTTTATTATCTACATAGCTAGACGGCACAATCACCTTCCCTTCTTCTTTTCTTGCCCGCAATTTTTCACTTGTACCTAATCCTGCCCTTAAATTTGACTTTGTACATAATCAATGCCCCCACACTTTCACACACATACACACTCTCTCCTCTCTCTCTATATCATTGTTTATGACTCACTCACAGTATCCAGTTTTATTTCAATTGTATTGGCAGTTTTTAAATACTAGAGCAATTTTGATTTTTAGTTCGCTGATTGCATTTTTTCTATTTTTGTCTCATAACTGATGTTTTATGGTTCTTCCCATGTTGTCTCCCTATGTTGATGGTTTATAGTTGTATTTATTTCACCTGCTCCTTTTGGTTTATAGCGCTTTCTAATCCGTATGGTATTCTTCCTTTACCTTTTACACAATCCCCAGCCCCCTCCTTTCTCCTTCCCCCCTCCCTTCCCCCTCCCCTCCCCCTTTCTTTTCTTCTCTTTTTGTGCACAAGGTTTTATGTAATATTTTTATTATCTATTCCCTTTGATGTACGCCTTATCAGCATTTGTGCTCTTTTTACATTGGGCAAGCGCTCTTACAATGTCCTTTTAGGGATGGCTTCCACAACTTTCTGTTACAGTCTCTTGGTAAAGAGTAGTTACTCACCTGTAACAGGTGTTCTCCAGGAGCAGCAGGAATCAGTCCTCACATATGGGTGTCATCGACACCGATGAAGCCCCAGCGGAGCATTTCCCCAGCTTTCTATGAAGGCCTTTGGGAATGCAATCACGCATGCGCGGTTCCCTTCCCACCTAAAGGTGCCATCTTACCTCAGTCGAATGACATAGCTAAGAACAGCACACAAAAATGAAAAATAAACTATGTACAACTGCATCTCCCAGGGGAGGAGGGAGGGTTGTGAGGACTGATTCCTGCTGCTCCTGGAGAACACCTGTTACAGGTGAGTAACTACTCTTTCTCCAGGACCAAGCAGGAAGTCAGTCCTCACATATGGGTGACTCCCTAGCTCTGGGCTACCAGGAACCCAGGCTGAACAAGAGAACTCCCTCTAGTCTCAGCAGCAAAGAAGGCTTTTCACTGACACAACCTCCACCGGTAGCCCAACAGAGGGCAGGAGGGCAGGAGTTGCCTAAACCTCAAAGAGATTCCGGAGTACTGCCTGGCCAAAAGCACTGTCCCTACGGGACTCCCTCTCCAGACAGTAATGGGCCGCAAAAGTCTGGCTTGAAGACCAAGTTGCAGCCCTGCAGATGTCTACCAAGGGCACAGAGCGGAGATGAGCCACTGAGGCAGCCACTGCCCTGACACGGTGGGCCGTAACCCGACCCTGTAAAGGAAGGTCAGCTGCCTTGTAAGCCCAGGTGATACAGTCAGCCACCCAGATGGACAAGGTACGCTTGGACACAGCCAACCCCAACTTATTAGGGTCAAAGGATACGAAGAGCTGAGTAGCCTTTCTATGCCCCTGCGTACGGTCAAGGTAGAAGGATAAGGCCCTTCTACAGTCCAGGTTATGCAGAACTGCTTCAGCCTGGCTTGCATGAGGCCTAGGGAAGAATGTTGGAAGAACCACCTCCTGGTTAAGGTGAAAGGAGGAGACAACCTTTGGGAGGAACTTTGGATGAGTCCTAAGGACTACCCTCTTCCCATAGAAGCGAGTGTAAGGCCTATCACAGACCAGGGCCTGAAGCTCACTAACTCGCCTGGCCGAGGTAAGGGCCACTAGGAAGAGTGTCTTCCAGGACAGGAAGCGTAGAGGGCAAGTAGTCATCGGCTCATAAGGTGGGCGAGTCAGTTGCTGCAAGACCACATTCAACTCCCACTCAGGAGCAGGAGGACGAATGGGAGGCTTGAGCAAAAGCAAGCTTCTGAGAAACTGGAACACCAAGGGGTGAACCGACAGAGGATGTCCTTCCACTAGTGAGTGGTGAACTGCTAGAGCTGAGAGGTGGACCCGAACAGAATTGGACTTAAGTCCCTGATTGGATAAGTGCAACAGATACTGAAGTATTACAGGGACAGTACAGGAGAAGGGATCTTCTGTACGTAGCTGACACCACAGAGAAAACCTCTTCCATTTGAGAGCATAGGTTTTCCTTGTGGACTGTTTCCTAGAGGCTAGGACAACCTCTTCAACTTCCTGAGGTAGGCCTCAGGAAGCCAAAACTACCCTTGCAGCCTCCATGCCATCAAATTGAGAGCTTTGAGGTTGGGGTGCAGAAGAGACCCCTGATCCTGATACAGAAGGTCGGGTTGCAACCCTAGAGGCAGTGGTGGATCCACTGCCAGCTGAAGCAAAAGTGGAAACCAAGGCTGTCTTGGCCACCTGGGAGCCACCAGCAGGACAGAGGCCTTGTCCTGGAGAATCTTGAACAGAGTTCGGGCCACCAGAGGCATGGGAGGAAATACATACAGGAGGCCCTGAGACCATGGAATCAGAAAAGCATCTGCTGCTATCCGCAGAGGATGCGGTTGCCTGGAGCAGAACTTTGGCAGTTGCTTGTTCAGTGGACTGGCAAACAGATCTATCAAAGGGAGACCCCATTTCAGGAAGATCTTCTGAACTACCAAGGGATGCAGCTGCCACTCGTGGGGCTGCAAAATTCTGCTCAACCGGTCGGCCAGGTAGCTTTCCTGGCCTGGAAGGTACACCGTCCTGAGGAGCATGCTGTGCTTGAGGGCAAATGAACAAAGGTCCTGAGCCTTCTGACAAAGGAGCCTGGACCCAGTTCCGCCCTATTTGTTCACATAAAACATGGCTACCTGATTGTCTGTCTGAACCAGGGCAGATTGATGAGCCAGGGCAGCAGAGAAAGCTTTGAGAGCCAAGCGAATAGCCCTGATTTCTAGGAGATTGATCTGTTGTGCAGCCTCCCAAGGAGACCACAGGCCCTGGGTGCACTTGTTGAGACAATGAGCTCCCCAGCCCTGTAGGGAAGCATCTGTGGTCAGTACCACTGTGTACCCTGGAATTTGAAAGGGCACCTCCTTTAGTAGATTGGGTGGGTGGAGCCACCAGTTGAGGGAGTCCAGAAACGGTCTGGACACCCTTATTCTGTCTCTGAGGCTGCCTGTGGCTTGTGACCACTGATTCCGAAGTGACCACTGTGCAGGCCGCATATGGAACCTTGCATTGGGGGTTACATGAACTGTCGAAGCCATGTGGCCAAGCAGCCTCAGGCAGAGTCTGGCGGAGACTAGTGACCTGCTGAAAAATTGGTTTGCCAAGCTGATGAGTTTTTGGGCTCTGTCGTCTGGCAAGAAAGCCTTTGCTAGCAGAGAGTCCAGCCTGGCCCCTATGAACTCCAAGTTCTGGGAGGGGAGCAAAGTGGACTTTGCGAAGTTTATTACAAAACCAGGCTTTGAAGAAGAGCAATAGTTCTGAGGGTGGCTTGTCTCACCTCCTGGCACGTTTGAGCCAGTCGTCCAGATAGGGGAAGACAAAGATTCCCTGATTTCTCAGGTAGGCCGCCGCCACCGCCAGGCATTTGGTAAAGACCCTGGGAGTGGAGGTGAGGCCAAAAGGTAGGACTCTGTACTGATAATGGTTTCCTCCCACAATGAACCTGAGGTACTTTCTGTGGTCTGGATGAATGAGGATGTGAGTGTACGCATCCTTTAGATCTAAGGAGCATAGCCAATCTCCCTGCTGGAGGAAGGGCAGAAGTGTTCCAAGAGTAAGCATCCTGAACTTTTCTTTCTCTAGGAACTTGTTGAGGTTCCTGAGGTCCAGAATAGGTCGAAGGCCACCAGTTCTTTTGGGCACCAGGAAATACCTGGAGTAGAACCCCTGACCTTGCAAGTGGGGAGGCATAGGCTCCACTGCCCTGTCCACCAACAGACCTTGAAGCTCTTGAAGGAGAAGATCTGTGTGCAGGGGAGGCCTTGGAGGCTCCCCTGGAAAGTATGGCGGAGGCAGTTGGTGAAAATGAATAGCATAGCCCCTGTGGACTATGTTCAACACCCAACTGTCCCCAGTGATGTGGGGCAACTGGTGGGCAAAGAGGGCGAGGCGACCTCCTGTGCAGGGTTGGGAGAGCAGGGACTGAGAGGCTACGCTCAAGGAGTCAAAAACCCCCACCCTGATGAGTGGGAGCAGGGGCCGGAGGCTTGGGGGTCCTCTGCCTACGGGGCCCATTACCCTGCCCCTTGGCTTGCTGACTCTGGGGTGCAGCTTGGGCAGCCTGATACTGAGGGTACTGTTTGTTGGCAGTGCCCTTCCTCGGGTAAAAGGGCTTCTTACCCGAGGCCTTCTTCTTGTGAGAAGGGGCAGAGGTCTTTCTGGACAGCCTTGTCCTTGTAAGGTGCTCAGTCTCGAGCTGTGCGGCATTCTCGGCCATGGGCTTGCCAAAAAGGTTCTCACCTCGGCAAGGGACATCGACCAACTTGTCCTGAACCCATGGCTCGAGGTCCGATGACTGCAGCCATGCCTGGCGTTGAGCCGTGATGCTGGCTGCCGTAACTCAGGCCGAAGCCTCGAAGCCATCATAGGCGGCGCGGGACATAAACTTCGAGCAGTCCTGAATCCCCGAGGATAAGGACTTGAATCTCTGCAAGAGCTCACCGGAGAGATCAGTGGAGAACCCGGCCAACTCCTTGGCCAGGTCACGCAAGTACATGCCCAAGTACAGCTGGTAAGACTGGACACGGCAAGCAAGCATCGAGCCCTGGAAGCACTTTCTACCTACACCATCGAGGTTCCGGGCCTCCCTGCCGGGGGGCACCGCAGAGTGCATCTTCTGACTTTTCAGGCAATGCATGGCCGATTCCACCACCATAGAATGGTGTGGTAGCTGCACCTTTTGAAAGCCAGGGCTCTTCCGGAGTCGATAAATCGAATCGACCCGCTTGCTTAGAACCGGCGCCGAGGCCGGTACCTCCCACATCCGGAAGAGGTGCCGTTCCAGCATCGGAGGAACCGGGACAGTAAAGGCCTCCTTCGGAGGAGAGTTGTACTGCAGGGCCTCGAGCTCTTCGGCTCGAGGCTCTTCCTCGGGGTCTGCCGGGATAGCCAACGCAGAGGCAATATCCCGGACAAACTCCGAGAACCGGGTATCCTCCGGAGGGGATCTATTCCGGGGCTCAGACTGCGGTGAGTCCGACGGGACGCACCGAGTCTTGAACGTGTCGGGGGACTCCTCATCCTCCGTCTCACAGGCGGACTCGTCCGACGAGGAGTCACGGTCCAACCCCGTGGGGCCCTGGAGAACCCGCCCCGACGCCGGAGGCACCGGCATTGACACCCTCAGTCCCGAACGGGAGGTTGAGGGAGACCGCGACCGAGGTCGACCTCGAGCCATCATGGACTCGAGTATCGGCTCAGTCTCCGGGGTCGACTTCGATGTCGATGTCCCGGTGGTCGGGGCAGATGCGCCAGACAGGCTGGCCATCAGTGCCCGCTGCTGCTCCATGAAGGCAGACAGTCTGCACTCCAAGGCTGTCATCCTGAGACTCAGCTCGGGAGACGCAGCAGCCACGGACGTCGGCTCTCTGGGAGGAGAGTCCTCGAGGACTACGAGGCTTACGTGTCCAGCAGACTCTGGCTCCACGCAAGGAACTTTGGCAGGCTTCTCTTGTTCCATGGGCCCGGGGCGACGGTCGGGGGTCTTAGACCTGGCCCTCGAGGAGCCAGGGACCTCCTCCGACAACGCCCTCATGAGCCGCTTCTTCCTCTTGCGTTCCCGGTCGGGGGAGCCCCTGTCCGAGGAGCCCCGACGGCGCTCGGGATCCGAATCCCAAGATGTCGAGGCCTCAGACAAGGTCCGGGCCCGGCCGGATGCTGAGTCGGAGAAAAGCCTTTCTTTCTGCTGCTGGCGACTTCGTAGTGCCTTGGAAGACATCTTCCCACATGGTCCTCACGTCTTAGGGTCGTGATCAGGACCGAGGCACCGAAGGCAGCAGTCGTGTGTGTCGGTGAGAGACATCAACTTCTTTCACCGATCACACTTTTTAAAACCGATGGAAGCCATCGGGGAAAAAAGTCTCCGCTAGGTCAAAAGACCGGCCTTCCAGGGAAAAAGCAAAAAAGGGCGCGAACACCAGCCACGAAGGGCAAAAAACAAAAAAAGAAGAATCGGGCTCGATACCGGTGTACCGAACCCGGTGGGAGGGGAACCGGCGTCGAACCGGGAAGAAAAAAATAGCGAAAATCACCGAAAAAATCACACTTTTATCCAGGATGACAGGATACACGTCCAGTGGGTTTCTCGGAAAAAGAGAGACTGAGGTAAAATGGCTCCTTTAGGCGGGAAGGGAACCGCGCATGCGTGCCTGCATTCCCAAAGGCTTTCATAGAAAGCTGGGGAAATGCTCCGCTGGGGCTTCATCAGCGTCGATGACACCCATATGTGAGGACTGACTTCCTGCTTGGTCCTGGAGAATGTATATTTTCATGATTATTGCATATTTTTATGTTTACATGTCGGTTCTTTTATTATCACTTTTTCTATGTGATTTTTATTATGTATATTTACATTTTTTTCTTATTATGTATATTTAAACTGTTTTGTTTGTGTGTTTTTAGACCCCTGATGAAGGCTTATAGCCGAACCCTTTTTAAGTTAGGTCCTCAATAAAATATTTTTGTCACTACTGTGGGTTTATTACGGGTTTATTACTTATTAATTTTTACTTATTAATTTTCATGCTTTTACAATTTGTGAGGGAGGGTTTGCGAGGTATACTCATGCATGTGGAGACATATACACTGCCTGCATATTGGCGTGCCATAGAATGATTTTTCTCTGGGCCAGGAACAAGGAAGAATGGTGTCAGCTTATATTGCCAAATATCTTATCCTGGTGAATTACATTTATAGTTGGATTATAACCTCGAGTAATCACATTATTATTATACTGGGAACAGTTATAATTGTGATGAAAGTGTGTATAATATATAGAAACAGGATGCTCTATGGTTGTCACACCTGCTAAACAGACCAGAGGCAAGAAGGCGGATGCTCAGAGATAACAGGAAATATCAGAGATAAGATCTCAGACTACAGCAGTATGCAGAACGAAGGAAACTGGTGTAGGAGGCAGAATGTGGAAAGTTCCATATGCATGAGTAAAGGTTAAGGGGATATAATGACTTTAAAATTGTAGAAAAGAAACTTGAATAGCTGCCAATATGTTTGTGGTTTTTTGCTATAAATGTCTGAATCTTGCAAACTGTCAGGGTAGGTATTTCAGCACAGACAAGCTCAATGATTTTGGAGAGAGAGCTGTGTGAGTATTTACCTACCCCTAAGGAATAAAGCTCCGATAATAATTCCTGTTTGAAATTGATGATGGATATTCCTTATGTAGCAAATTCAATAAAGATTATTGATAAATTAACTGGTGGTCAGTATTTTATGGTGGGTATTGGGGTAGGATATTATTGGTGTTAGTTAGGGAATGGGAATGTAAGTAGGGAAGTATATTCCTGTGTAGTGGGTGTTCTGGGACGCCGGGATATTCCCACACTACCTACTGCAGTGTGGTCGTGGTGTTTGTGCCCTCTGCTCCTTGCCTGGTTCCTGTTCTCTGCAGAGGTTTTCCTCTCTCCTTTTTCCTTTGCACACTTCTTTCTGCCTGCCGCCACAGTGCAACCTTACAATCAGTCTATTAGGGGGCTGAAGAGAATTCAACTCCTAGGAAAGTGAGAGAGTTGTGAGGACTTTTCCTGCTGTACATGGAGAACACCTGCTACAAGTAAGAAAACTACTTTTTCTCTGTGGACAAGCAGGAAACAAGTCCTCCCTAGCTACAGGCTACCTTGAACAAAAAGAGGGATAAGTAGCCCAACCAGGGCAACAGTAGAACTATTTTTGGTGGCAACAGGCCTTTTAAATATATATATTTTTTTAAGGTAGCCTGAACAAAAAGAAATGAGCCCAGGGGGGATGGAGCTGGATTCCACATCCTCAATAGGTTTCGAAATACTAATTGGTCGAAACTTCTGTTGCATTAGGAATCCCCATCTAGGCATTAATGTGATGTTGTGGTAGGCGACGGCCTATGATCCATGCTAATTGAACTAAGCAGACAGGCCTGAGCAGCTTGACCTGTAACTGAAGCCTGTAGTTAGGCCCAGAGGAATGAAAACCCCCCTGAATGATGACACCATAGAATTGAAACTTAACTCAGTTTAACTGAACATAGCTAAGCAGAAACGAAACTTATAAAAGACAGAAAACAGCTCTAATTGGTACTGATAAGAGAGCACAGCTTCTATGGAATTAATTAACTCTGCAAAAAGCAAGGTTACAGTGCCCTGCTTCCCATATGTTTTAACAAGCTCAGCGACCTTGGAGGAGAGAAGTAACAAGTTGGAGACACTGACCATTGTAATTGGGACTAGAAGGGGGGCAACCAGGTGCTGGGCACAGACCAGAGTCCCGATTGGGTAGCCATATCAGTACCGGGACCAATAGATGGGTGAGAGGGGTACTGGGACCAATGAAAAGTTTGCCTATGCTTAGAATGGACAAGAAAGCTATAAAAGTTGTTGTTTTACTAGAAGCCATTGCTCAGCCATTTTGAAATTGCTTATTGCTTGAGCCATGTGCACATTAAACTGGCTTGGATCCTTGAAAAGACTCCTGGATTTATTTATTGCATGCTTATCTGCTGCTACATTCTTGGTGCGTTGGCCGAGAAGTGCGAGTGGTGGATAGTGTTCAAGTGAATAAATCCACGTAATTCGCCTTGAGGTTTGGTCCAGTTGGAACCATGCCAATCCGACGCAGGGGAATCTCCCTGGGCCCACCGATCCTCTTGTATCGGAGGGAGTTCTGCCTGGCCTCGGCAGGCACTGAGTCCAGCTGGCTAACACTTCCGACCCGGGGGAGTCCAGGATCCAACTCAGAAGCTTGGGAACCAGATCTGGTAAGTATAGTTTTGAAAACCTGTCTAGACAGATGAGTTAGAACTGCAGTTTGAAACTTGTAACTTGTAATCTCGAGAACTTGGAACTTGGAATTTGGTAATGAGAGCACTGATCCCCTCTCAAGGACGGTCCTATTAACCTTGCATGAGTATGCGCGAGGTGAAGCCATCGTCCTTCTTGTTTGGTAAGACTTAAGTCTTTGTTTGAAAATCCTTGCATGAGTATTCGCGAGGTACAGCTGTTTAAAAAAAAAAAATCATGATTTAGTCTAGTCAGAACAGACAGGAACTTGGAATTTGTAATCTCGAGATATTGGGAATTGGTAAGAGAGCATGATCACCTCTCAAGGAAGGGCCGAGTAACCCCGCATGGGAATTCGCCGGGTGAAACCCTCATCCTTTTTGTAATTGGGAAAAAGACTAGTCAGAATAGATAGAAAGGAATGCATTCTGAGATACGTTGCTAGCATGATTGTGTGAATGAAGTGTGAATGAGAGGTCTGGCAGCACGGACCAAGCGAGAGTGGACTCTGGACTAGCGCAGTTCCTAGTCGGGTGACTGCGTCTAGGTCGCGAAACGGATGAAGCGTTTGGTGTATTGTCCGTCCTGTGTATTTGATTTTTGTTATCTGTTGAAACCACGAGTTTCCCTTCTGTTATAAATGTGAGATTATTATGTTGAGTACTTTGTGACAGTTCACTGGTTAAGAAATTGTATTAATAGAGCAGAATGAAGACCCAAAACACCTACGGTCATTTTTAGAAATCAAAAAGCTGGTCTCAACCAGTTGGTTTTAGCACAGTGAAAAAGCTGACAGGGGGCGTGTCTGTGCAGGAGAATGTTTGGTGCTGTTTAACCCTATGCAGGCATGTTTTTCAACGATCTGCTGCTGGACTAATCAGGACAATTATACCTGTTTCTACCTGTTTTTATTCACTTTGTTCTGATAGTAATGTTCCTCCTGCTGTGGTCATGTATTGTGTACCATTCAATAAGAATATTTAGTCAGAATTTTAGTTTTGAAGGTTGTATTAATCATCAGAGCTCCGCAAACAGTTTTTAGTTATATTCTCTGCTCTGTCTGCATTTCTAAGTCAATTGAGCCTGTTATATTGCTGTTACTTTGCAGAACTATCCAGGAGGTGACGGGTTTAGTTCAGTTATAGTGTGTAGGGTAAGATTAGTTATTCCGGTCAGATAGGTATAATATATTTGTGGGCTTAGCTTTGCCCTGTGTTTTATGATTCAAATAGGAAATGATAAAGAACTGTTTTTGTTTTTCCTTTGATCTACAAAGTAATTAGATCACGACTTAACATTGATTTAAATTGTTTTTTTCTGGCATCTCTGTCCATGTGAATGAGAAGTCTCTTTTTATGAGCACAGTTCAATTGTTTCCCCGCGAGCAGAGGGGTGTGGTTTCCACATATCCTTAAAAAAAAAAAAAAAGGTTCTGGAGAGACAGCTGGAGACTGCAGGAAATTTCTCCTAGGAATGAAAAGGGACTGCCGATTTGAAAAGTCTCTTCATTTAATCGAAGCGTGATGAATTTATAATTAGTTTTTTCTCTGGTTTCACTAGCTCTGTTTAACCAAAAGTTTTAAAAACAAAGTTTATCTTTTTATGAATGAGTATAAGTCATTTGAATGCATGCTTCCCCTCTGTGCTGGTTACTAATGAACAAATCAGTTAGCTTTTCTGTATTTAAAAAAAAAAAAGGGAAAGGTGTACTGTATTTTATGAAAAATATCCGGAATGTCTTTTAAATATTTGCTTCCTGAACTAAAAAAATAATTTCTTTTGCAGAGACATGCTGACAGATAGCTATAGTTCTCTCTATAAGAAGCATAATGGATGTATGTGCTCAATCTAAGTGTTTCCTGCCTGCCCTATGTTTACAGAAATAATAAGTGTCTTTTCAAGTATGATCAAGAATTTCAGTAAGGGATTTACTGAAGATTATGAAATGTCTCTGTCCCAATCAGGATTTTGCCCCAGAATTTCTAGATATCCTGTCTCGTCTCTCTCTCTCTCTCTGTAAGTAGTTCAGTTCAGAGTGCTTAAGGGGGGGATGGAGCCCAGTCCACCGATGATGTCAAACCCCCCCCCCCCAGTGGGCGTGAACTAATGTGCCCACAGCAGAGAAGTGGATGCTTAAAAAAAAAAAAAATCAACCTCCTGGATAGAGCATTGCTAGGAGAAACAGAATCCAGGAGAGGGGGGGGACTACAGATTCCCAAGTAGTTTGCTAGCCACCTCTGCAACAGGGGAATGTCCACCCCCTCCGGACTAGAAGTGAAAGTCAGCTGACCAGACTTGTTTAGAACTGAAAAAAAAAACTGCATTATACACTGAGAAGTTTTAGGACTTGATTGAACTAATGAACGGAAATTGCAAAGAACTGGATGAATTTGCGGGCATAATGGTTAAATGAAAGTTAATCAGAGGGTGTGTGAATTGTGAAAATAAATGTAACAGAGAAAGTGAATGATATTTTAGTTGAATGATGTGAGGAGGTTATCTTAATTGAAGGAACAGAGGAAGTGAAAAACTGGGTGTGAGTACGCCCATTATAGAAAAAGAAGGACATTAGAGAAGTGAATGCCCGTATCTTGACTCCACCCCAGGAGGGAGTACTTGATTGTAGAATCATAGACAGAATAAAACCAAGCACAGTGTTTCAGCACGAGAGTGGAGCAGCTATAGCGTGAGTGGCAGCCTGAGAGGGCTACAGCATGGATGAAGACTAGGCCAGACCGGACTCTCCAGTTTCCCTGGGTCCCCAGGAGTCAGTCTGAAAAATAGGGGACCAATATATGGACTTTTATGGGGGATACAGGAGCAGAATACTAAAGCCAGTAGCCCCTGTGTTTTTCTCGCAAAGCCTTTTCTGCAGAACCACATGTGTGAACTAGAAAAAAAATAATAATAATAATGTACCAGTTCCTGTATATGCCTGAATGCCCTATTCCACTTTTGGGCCGAGACCTGCTTGCAAAGCTTCAAGCACAGATATCCTTTGTTGAAGGGGGAAAAATGAAACTCAAAATCTGCTGGCCTGATGGTGTTAACTGTCCCCAAGAAGAAGAATGGTGGTTCTATTCACCTGCATCCAAAGCAACAAGCTGTACACTTACCAACCTCATAGCCCCACCTGGAGGATGGGCAGAAGATAATCCACCTGGCCTAGCGAAGAACATAGCCCCTGCCATTGTCACCCTCAAGCCAGTCAAGAAGCCTGGGACAGGTGATTACCGCCCAGTGCAGGATCTAAGAAAGAATGAATGATGCAGCTGAAACTATACAACCAGTGGTACCAAAATCCTTATATTCTCTTGGAGCTGATCTCTGCTGAAGCTATACATTTCATCATTCTGGACTTAAAAAGATGTTTTTTTCTGTATACGCTTAGCCCAAGACCCCACTACAAGGAGGTAGGGCCAACTCACCTAGACAAGATTACCACCAACTCAGAAAGTGAATGTCCACCAGCCACCAGTGAACTCTTGCACCTTTTTAATGAGGCTGGATACAAAGTCTCAAGAGCCAAAGCATAATTATGTCAAACAAGTTAAATACCTAGGATTCCAGTTGTCCAGCGGAATTCGACGCCTGGAACCCTTACCAGAACGCAGAGCAGCTGTATGCAGTATTCCTACTCCAACCACCAGGAGGCAAGTGAGAGCCTTCTTGGGTGCCACAGGGTACTGTTGTATATGGATCCCCAATTTTGCGCTGCTAGCAAAACCATTGTATCACATTGTATCAAGCTACCAAAGGAATGAAAAAGTCTCCATTGGAATGGGGACTTGAATAGGAATGCAGTCTTTTGATCTTTGAAAACCCTCTGATGTTATCACCAGTTCTGGGTCTACCCGATGTCCAGAAAACCTTGCAGTCTCTATGTTCATGAGTCGCAAGGAAATGTTCTGGGAGTGTTGACTCAATCTCTTGGACCTTATTTGAGAAGCTGTTACAGCTACAGCCTTCCTAGTAAGCAAAAACTAAAAGAAAAATCCCTTTGAGACAGGATCTTCAAGTTACTGTACCACACTCTGTTCTAACCAATATGAAATACAAAGGAAATTACTAGCTAACAAATCTATGAATGTTGAAATATTAGAGTATGTTGTGTGAAAACCCCAGATACAACTGAAGGGTCAGTCAAGCTTTCAATCCTGCTATGTTGTTATCAGTTGGTCTTGATCCCCTGATCATGACTGTTTAGAAATTATGGACACTGTATTCTCAAGCCACCTGGATTTGACTGATGTCCCTCTGGAGAACCCTGAACAGACTTTCTTTGTGGCTGAAGGCAGTTTCATCATCAATGGACATTGTTGTGCTAGATATGCAGTGGTGACCCCTGATTTGGTAGTTGAGTCCTCAGCCCTGGCCCCAGAAACTTCACCACAGAAAGCTGAACTGATAGTCCTCACTAGAGCACTAACAATAGGAAAAGAGCCCTGTCTAAATGTGTACCCAGATTTCAAGTATACCCTTACAACCTTGCATGCATATGGGGCCCTGTACAAAGAATGAGGGTGGATAACCTTAGGAAGCAAGTCCATTAAGTATAGCCCAAGATATCGATATTAATAGATACATACTGCCTATAGATCTCAGAATTTAGGAAAAGTAGAATGTATGAATAGAACCCTGAAATCTCAGTTGTCTAAACTTTGCCAAGAGGTTTACCTGAAGTGGCCCCAGGTTCTTCCCATAGCCCTTCTTAGGATATACTTAGCCCCTGCTAAGTCTATAGGAGTCTCCCTTTTTGAGATTCTGTATGGGCAACCCCTGCCTATTGTATAGGAAATAAAAGGAGATATGAGACAGATAGGATCTGAAATTATTAGACATGAACTATTGGTTTTAAGTTCTGTTTTGCAGGAGTCTTCATACCTGAGTACAAAATCGATTACTCATCAATTTGCCTGCACCCCTGCATCCTTTCAAGCCTGGAGTCTCGGTGTGGATCAAAGAGTGGAGAAAGATACTGTTAGCCCTGCATTGGAGAGGACCCTATGTCGTCATCCTGTCAACTCCAACTGCAGTAAAAGTCGCAGAATTTGATCCTTGGACCCATCATAATCAAGTGAAGCCAGCAGCTGCTCTTGAACCTGATCACTGGACTACTGTACAGCATCCTGAGACTCCATTGCACCTCACCCTACAACAACAACCACGGACCTAAGACTTATTGGTCCCTCAGAAACTGCACTATTTCAAGACTGTTTGTTTATCTGAAGGTAAGCCTCGCATCTGAAAAAACCTGCAATCATCAGAAAGAGACTGTGTTGTGTTAAGAAATTGAATCTTCTAAGAGACTGTGTTTAAATACTCTGAAAAGACTGTTTTGATCTCCTAAAGAGTGAACTGCTCTAAGGAAGCAATAATAGCCTAAGAGACTATGCTATGATATTTTAAGAAATTGAGACATCCCAGAGGACAGTGATACTTTGGAATCTACAGCCCTACTCCTGCCAAAAAGCTGGTAAGGTCATGTACAGCGGAAGCTTGAGGATCTACAATCAACGCTACACCTGTTGCATGCTACTGAGAGCAAAACAGGTCAACGTACAGTAAAGAAGAAGAAGACTTCGTGGTCAAGAATTATCAACAGATTGCACTGGTTTTTCAAAGACTTGCACTAATTCTTCAGAGAACTTTCATCATGATTCTCTACTGTTTCATCGTGATAGCAGCCTTGGAGTGCTTTGAAATGACTTTTGCCTTATCTCCCTGGGCAGCCTGTATAAGTACAACATGAACTGGACCGAAGGTCACTCAGACCTTGTTTTATCATTCTTCCTATACTTGCATTGGTATACTCTCCAATCCAAAAGTTGTTCTAGATCTTGACTTTCTACAAGGCTATGCAAGCCACCGTTGCAATTCCTCATACCACCACCAGAACTTGTTTCTTGAACTTACTGGAGCAATAGCATCTAGTCTCCACACTTCTGACTGTTTCTATTGTGGAGGAACTAAGATGGGAGATCAGTGGCCCTGGGAGACACAAGAACTGAACTATTCTATCCTATACAATCAGACTGATTTACATAATACTACTAGTGAGTGGGTATTGGCCCACCCCATTGTTGACAGTTTGTGTTTTGTTCGGACTGGACCACAATCTACTACGAAGGATGGACAGCTGGTCTGTCTAAATCAGAAGCTTTACGACAGCACCACAAAGATGCAACCGAACCTTCTAATCCTTTAGTTCTTTTTCCCACTCTTGCCAAACTATGGACTTTGACTATCTGCCTGTTGCTCCCTTGTTTCTTGCCATTTTGCTTGCAAATGATAACTTCAGTTATTAATAACACTGTAGAGCGTAAGACAGCTACAAAGATGCTAGCTATGTGAACTTACTACCCTATACCACAGAGTGATACCTTTACCTAGTATTATGTGATTTGATTCTCACACCTTATTAACATGCGGGTGAGAATAATCAAAGGGGGGAATGTGGTAGGCGACGGCCTATGATCCATGCTAATTGAACTAAGCAGACAGGCCTGAGCAGCTTGACCTGTAACTGAAGCCTGTAGTTAGGCCCAGAGGAATGAAAACCCCCCTGAATGATGACACCATAGAATTGAAACTTAACTCAGTTTAACTGAACATAGCTAAGCAGAAACGAAACTTATAAAAGACAGAAAACAGCTCTAATTGGTACTGATAAGAGAGCACAGCTTCTATGGAATTAATTAACTCTGCAAAAAGCAAGGTTACAGTGCCCTGCTTCCCATATGTTTTAACAAGCTCAGCGACCTTGGAGGAGAGAAGTAACAAGTTGGAGACACTGACCATTGTAATTGGGACTAGAAGGGGGGCAACCAGGTGCTGGGCCCAGACCAGAGTCCCGATTGGGTAGCCATATCAGTACCGGGACCAATAGATGGGTGAGAGGGGTACTGGGACCAATGAAAAGTTTGCCTATGCTTAGAATGGACAAGAAAGCTATAAAAGTTGTTGTTTTACTAGAAGCCATTGCTCAGCCATTTTGAAATTGCTTATTGCTTGAGCCATGTGCACATTAAACTGGCTTGGATCCTTGAAAAGACTCCTGGATTTATTTATTGCATGCTTATCTGCTGCTACAATGTGAGTGTTAGCGCCAAGGAGAGGAAGCTCAAGCTGTGAGTTTTAAATGTAGACTGGGTCAGACAGTAGAGAAGAGAACTCCTGCTCCTGCTGCTGCTTGTCAGGTGCTGGGATTTTTCAAGAAATCATCTTGCTGTGCTGCCTAATACTTTGTAAGACTTGCTTCCTGCAAATCTGTCCTATATCACTGCTACCTCCTTCCCCACCCCCAGAACTGCCACTCTGTCAAAATGTACAGCTTGTACAGTGGGTCACGACAGCCGTGAAGGGGCGATCACCCCTTTAACAACCTCACAATCCAAGTACTTAATTGGAACTTTAATTTCAAATGTTTCCTTTTCCTGTGTATTCCTAATGATTCTCAAACACTTTGAAACAAAATACAAAAGGAATTAATGGAGACATTGGCTTTCTCACCTTCTATTAGATATAGGCCCTTTGAACTGTAAAGTTTTGCAGCTCCCCTCACCTTACTGAGCTGTTAAGGTATAGGCAGACAGGCTCATATGTAGCTGACCTCATACTGTTTAAAAATGTGCTCTTTCTGTACTGGCCTGATGAAGACAACTAATCATGGCCTGCAGAGCTATGGCCTTATAAACGTTTTCTAAGACCCATTTGTAGAAGGTGTTGGGGGGAGGTGGATTGTGATAGGGTTGTGTTCTGGGAAAAAGGAGAGTGTGTGTGCGGGGGCATGTGTGTGTGTGTGTGCATGAGTGGGTAGGGATATATATGTAGGTGTCAGGGCATGGGTGTGAAGTTCTGGATAAGGGGTTGTGTACTCTGCTGGGGAAAATGATGGGAGCAAAACTGAGAAGAACAAGAGGAGAGTCCTTGGCTCTGAGTACTAAAGGTAGGACAGGAAGGAATGTGGAAAGGATTCCAGTGGCACATGACAGAGGTTCCTTTAAGGCACTGGGGCAGTGCAGGCCAGCAATTAAACTAGAGCTAGGCTGTGGCGAGCAGGGAAACTCACCTAGGAGCTTAGAATACATCACTGAGCAAAAGGAGGAGCTTTTCAGCTGGGACCACAGAAAATTAGGCCCGATTTTCATCTGGGCAGAGCTAAGCGCCGTAGCCACTTAGCCCTGTTGGCCAACCCCTTAATCCAGATTTTCATTTCTGCGGCAAATCCGGGCCACGCCGCACAGGCTGGCAGCCACTGAGGCTAAGTGGGTAGCAGCGATTTTCAATGCTGCCATTTAGCCCCAGCGCCTTAAAGATAGGTGAGGGTTTTCCTCGCCTATCTTTAAGGTGCAGAGCACTAAGCAGATAGCATCAAAAATCGCTGCTACCCGCTTAGTACCATTCCCTGCCTCTGCACTGGCCCAAAATGCCCCCAACATGCCTTGATGCTAAGCAGATAGTATCTGGGTGCATAAGGGACTTAACCAGGATTTTCCAAAGGCACTACCCATGTAGGTGCCTTTGGAAAATACCGGTTAAGGAATTTACATGGATAACATGGGCAGTACCTGTGTAAATGCCTTTGAAAATTGGACCCATTATTCCTTAGAGCCCAGAAGAGAGTAATGTGTCCTCCAGATCTGCTGATACCAAAGTACTCAGTTGACCAGGAAGAGAATGTGGACAGCATAAATCTAGAGGCTGATAGTTTCAATTTACCTGATCTGGAAATATTGAAACAAGGTACAGAGTGTCTGCGACGATGTTTTAGAAAAATAGAAAATGATGGCACATCAAGACCATACTGCCTATCCAGCCTGCCCATCCATAAGAACTATTAAGTTCTACAATCCCTTCCTCACCCTCGGAGATCCTCTGTATTTATCCCAGTTCTTGACTCCACCAACTCCACTGTTCCACACATCCACCACCCTTTCCATAAAGAAATATTTCCTCAGATTACTCCTGAGTCTATCCCCTTTCACCTTCATTAGCCCTCATTCTAGGGCTTCCTTTCAACTGGAAGAGGGACACCAATTGTCCCATAAGATTTCCCATTCCTCAGCTGATCCCAGGGAGATTAGTGCATTTTGCAGACTGCTGGATCAACATCACCTCAGAACCCTGGACCTTACAGCTAGTCAGCCAGGGTCTCCAACTGAAATTCAGAGAACCTCCACCTACACATTTTGTAGACCAGCCCTGCATAGTTCTCCATCACACCTCTTTTCTTCAAGAGGAGATCCGCTCTCTGCTTGCGCAGGGAGCGATAGAGGAGGTTCCTCCATCTCAGTACAGCCTAGGTTCTACTCCTGATACTTCCTAATCCAAAGAAGACAGGAGGCCACAGATCTCTGAAATCTCAACAAATTTCTTATCAAAGAAAAGTTCAAGATGATCTCTCTGGGTACTCTTCTTTCATACCTCCAACCAAACAATTGGCTATGCTCTTTGGATCTAAATGATGCTTATACACACATCCTGATCTATCCAAACTGCAAAATGTTCCTCAGATTTGTGTTTCAGAGCTATCAATATCAAGTCCTTTCCTTTGGACTAGCCTCGGCACCCAGAGTCCTCACATAGTGTCTGGCTGTCGTCACAGCCTACCTTCGAACTTTGAAGATCTTTCTGTTCCCTTACTTAGATGACTGGTTGAAAAGGGAAGACATTGCTCAAGCAGTAACTGTCGCCCTGCAACAAACCATACAGGACTCAGTTTCATCATAAATTATCCAAAGTCACACCTTGCTCCAACTCAAAATCTAGAGTTCATAAGAACATAAGAACATAAGATATGCCATACTGTGTCAGATCCAGGTCCATCAGCCCAGTATCCTGTTTTCAACAGTGGCCAATCTAGGTCACAAGTACCTAGGAGTTTTCCCAAAAGACAGAGGTTCCACAATGCTTGTATTGGGGCAAGCAGTGGATATTCTTGGTCCACTTTAATAATGGTTTATGGAACTTTCCTCCAGGAACTTGTCCAAACCTTTTTTAAACCCAGCTACACTAACATCCGGTAGCAAATTCCATAGTTTGATTACATGTTGAGTGAAAAAATATTTTCTCTTATTAGTCTTAAATAGATTACCCTGTAGCTTCATTTTAATGGCGTAAACAATTGAACTACATTTACCCGTTCCACTCCATTCATTAAATTATAGACCTCTATCATATCTTCCCTCAGCCATCTCTTTTCAAGGTTGAAGAGCCCTAACTTTTTTAGCCTCTCTTCATAGGGGCATCCTTCCATCCCCTTTACCATTTTGGTGGCTCTTCTCTGAACCTTTTCTAATAACGCTATATCCTATTTAAGATACGGCGACCAGAATTGCATACAATATTCAAGGTGCGATCACACCATGGAACAATACAGAGGCATTATAATATCTTTTGTTTTATTCTCCATTACTTTCCTTATGATACCTAGCATTCTATTTGCTCTCTTGGCCGCCACTGCACACTGGGCGGAGGGTTTTAACATGTTATCTACGACTTCGCCTAAATCTATTTTCTGGGTTGTGGTTCCTAATGTGGGACCTTGCATCGTGTAACCATAGTTTCAGGTTGTTCTTTCCTCGTTGCATAACTTTGCAGTTGTTCACATTAAATTTCATCTGCCATTTCGATGCCCAATCTTCCAATTTATCAAGATCCTCTTGCAATTTTCCACAATCCTCATGGGTTTTAACAAATTTGAAAAGTTTTATGTCATCTGCAAATTTGATAACCTCACTCGTTATTCCCATTTCCAGGTCATTTACGAATGTTAAAAACCAGCGGACCCAGCACAGATCCCTGGGGTACTCCATTATTCACCCTTTTCCATTGGGAAAATTGGCCATTTAAAATTGGTCACCGCTTTGACCCGGTGAAAAGCGGGATATAAATAGAGCTAAATAAATAAAAATAAATAAATAAAATTTAGCCCTACCCTCTGCTTTCTATCTTTTAACCAGTTCCTGATCCAAAATAGTACACTGCCTCCTATCCCATGACTTTTTAATTTTGCCAAAGGTCTCTTGTGAGGGACCTTGTTAAAGGCCTTCTGAAAGTCCAGATACACTATATCAACCGACTCACCTTTGTCTATCTGTTTATTCACACCTTCAAAAAAACATAACAGATTAGTAAGACAAGACCTTCCTTGGCTAAAGCCATGTTGGCTGTCTCCCATTAGGCCATGACTACAGTATCTATATTTTCAGTAATTTTATTCTTTATGATGGTTTCCACCATTTTTCCCAGTACTGACATCAGGCTCACCAGTATGAAGGTTCCCAGATCACCCCTGGAACCCTTTTTAAAAATTGGTGTTTCATTAGCCATCCTCCAATCTTCAGGTATTACATATGATTTTAATGATAGTTCACAGATTACTAATAGTAGGTCTGTAATCTCAGTTTTTAGTTCTTTCAACACCCTTGGATGTATACCATCCAGTCCAGGTGATTTGCTACTCTTCAGTTTCTCAAATAGTTGTAATACATCTTCCCTGTGTATCAATATTTCTTTCAATACTTCCACAGCATCTCCTTTGTATACCATTTCAGTCATGGGTAACATTCCTACATCTTCCTCAGTAAAGGTCGAATCAAAGAATTCAGTCTTTCTGCTATGGCCTTGTCCCCTTTTAGTGCCCCTTTTGCCACTCTATCATTATAATGGTCCAACTGACTCTCTCACAAGTTATTTGCTAAAAATATACTTGAAAAAGTCTTTATTATGCGTTTTTGCTTCCACAGCAAGCTTCTTCTCAAATTCTCTCTTTGCCTGCCTTATCATTTAACTTGCCAGTGCTTATGTTGTTTTCAGTTTCCGTCATTTGGCTCCTTTTTCCATTTCCTGAAAGATGCTTTTTTGGCAATAACAGCCTCTATGATCTCACCTTTAAACCATGCTGGCAGATTTTTGGACTTCCTTCCAATTTTCTTAAAGCGTGGAATACAGCTGGTCTGGGCTTCCAAGATAGTATTTTTAAACAACACCCAAGCTTGATATAAATCTTTAACCTTTGCAGCTGCTCGTTTTATTTTTTTCTTAGCTATTTTCCTCATTTTATCATAGTCTCCCTTTTGAAAGTTATAAGGTAGCACTGTGGATTTCCTTAGAGTCATTCCTTCATTTATTAAATCAAACATGATCATGCTATGATCACTATTGCCAAGTGGCCCCAACACCCTTATCTTTTGCACCAGATCGTGTGTTCCACTAAGGACTAGGTCCAAAATGGCTTCCCTCCTGGATGGTTCATGAACCAGCTGCTCCAAGAAACAGTCATTTATTTCATCTAGAAACTTTATCTCCCTAGCATGTCCTGCCATGACACTGACCCAGTCAATACTGGGGTAATTGAAATCACCCATTATTATTACTGTGTTGTAACTTTTGTAAGCTGCCCTGATTTCTTTGAGCATTTCATCATCCATTTGTTCATTCTGGCCAGGTTGTCGATAATACACCCCGACTGCCATTGCCATCCTCTTTCCCTTTTTACATGTAATTTCAATCCATAGAGATCCTACAGTGAATTTTGTTTCCTGCAAAAATTTAATTCTTTGTGACTCAATGCCCTCTCTAACATAGAGCGCAACCCCTCCACCAATTTGATCTTTTCTATCATTATAATCTAGTTTGTACCCATGTATCACAGTGTCCCACTGGTTGTCCTCCTTCCATCATGTCTCTGAAATACCAATCATATCTAACCTATCATTTAGTGCTATATATTCTAACTCTCCCATCTTATTTTTTAGACTTCAAGCATTTGCATACAAGCATTTTAGAGGCTGCATTTTATTCATATTAATCTGGCTATCGGTAGGCAGGGGTAATTTGGAAACAATCCAGGTACGAGCTTTCCTACCAGATGACAGACGTCTCCGACTAACTACCCTTGCCACCCAGGTCCAGAAGCAAACATCAGTAACTGCCAGGACCTTCCTACGCTTACTAGGCCACATGGCCTCGACAGTCCATGTTATACCCCATGCCCGTCTTAACATGACAGTTGGACAATGGACTCTATCACAACAGTGGACGTAGGCCGCAGGCTACCTCTCTGATCTTGTCACCATTTCTCCTCAGATGAGAACATCTTTTCAGTAGTGGTGCACACCACAGAAACTCATTACCTTTTCAGAGGTCTGCACCACAGTGTACCCTGACCACTGATACATCAAAGCACAGTTTGGGGGCTCACCTCTATGGCCTCACAACCCAAGGCCTGGGGTCTGCTTGGGAGAGCCCCCTTCACATCAGTCTCCTGGAACTCAGGGCAGTCTTTAACACCATCCATGTCTTCTCTCCCCACCTGGTTGGCCACTCAGTCCTTATTCAGACAGACAAGCAAATGGCCATGTTCTATATCAACAAACAGGGAGGAACAGGCTCTCACCCCTTATGCAGAGAGGCGATGCACCTATGGAACTGGGCGATCTCTCGGGGAATTCACCTTCATGCAGTATAGCTTTCAGGACCAGGGAATCAGTTAATCAACAGGCTAGCCAAATTCTGCATCTGCATGAGTGGAGGCTGAAGCCTCAGGTGGCACAATACTTGTTCCACCTGTGGGGGATGCTGCTTCTCGATCTCTTTGCTTCTCCTTGTAATGCCCAACTACTTTGCTTTTGTTCCAGGATTCTATGTCCTCGCAGAGAGAGCTCAGATGTTTTTCTCCTCCACTGAGGACAGGATCTGCTCTATACTTTTCCTTCTCTCCCCCTCATTGCAAAAACACTATTCAAGCTCCAAGCTGACAGGGGAACAATGATCCTCATTCCCCCTTACTGGCCCAGACAACATTGGATTCCTCCGCTCCTTCAACTAGCTCAAGCGCCTCCCCTCAGGCTTGGTTGTACAACTAACCTCCTCACTCAAGAGCAGAGGACAACCTGCACCCCAGCCTCCAAACTCTTTGCTTGATGGCCTGGCTGCTGAGCGCTTTGTCCTCTAACACTTAGGACTTCAAGAGGATGTTTTGCACGTTCCACTATTTTCCAGAAAAGATTCAACCAGACGGTCTTACATTTTCAAGTGGTCCAGGTTCTCGCTGTGGTGTTCGCAGAGAACACTAGATCCTTTCATATGTCCAATTCTGGATCTTCTCCAATACTTCCTCCATTTGTCCTCCTTGGGTCTTAAGACCAACTCCGTACAAGTACATTTATGCACCATTGCTGCTTCTCACCATACTTCAGAGAATCTCCCTATCTCGGCACACCCCTTAGTGCTCAGATTCATGCTGGGTCTGCTCTTGACCAAGCCGTCTCTCCGTCCACCACTCATGGTGTGGGATTTAAATGTTGTTCTTGTGCAGCTCATATGCAGCCCCTTTGAGTCCCTAGCATTGGCTCCTTTAAAGTTCCTAACATGGAAAGTCCTCTTCCTGGTAGCAGTAACTTCAGCCCGCAGGGTCAGTGAGCTTCAAGCTCTGGTAGACTATGCTCCATATACCAGATTCCATAATGATAAGGTTGTTTTCTGAGCACATCCTAAGTTCTTACCGAAGGTTGTCACTTCCTTCCATTTGAACCAGTCTATCTCAGTGCCAACTTATTTTCCTGGGCCTCACAGCTCCTCTGCCGATGTAAAAGAGCATTGGCCATCTTGACTGCACTAAGATTCATCATCAATCCTCTCAGCTTTTTGTCTCCTTTGACCAAAGTCATCTAGGGTTGCCAGTTTCCAAGAGAACACTCTCAACTGGGATTTCAGATTGTTAGAGAAAGACATCATGCTTGGCAAGATAGAAGGTCAACACAAAAGAAGTCCAGCAATGATATGGAACAATAAAATAATAGCAGCTATAGCTGTCATTCTATCAACAATGAGCCATCTGACTGAAGACCGAACACAGTTTAGGACAACTATCCAGAGGGTCTCCATGAGTCGACACCGACTCGATGGTACTTAACAACAGCTGAAAAGATATGGAAAAATGTGTTAGCCTTCATAAACTATAAGAGATCACAGAAAGAGGAATACAAAGAACAATATCTGGAGAAACTGACATAAGGAAAGAATTGGAGAATAAAACAATGGATATTATAATGTCTCTGTATTGTTCCATGGTGCGACCACATTTTGAATATTGTGTGCAATTCTGGTCACCGTATCTTGAAAAGGATATGGAGAAATTTCACTTACCGTTAATTTCCTTTCCTGGAATACTGCTAGACCAGTCCAGACAAACGGGTTGTGTCCCCCTGCCAGCAGATCTTGGAGACAGAGAATTCTACCAGAGCTCTGATAGGCTGGACTCTGGTGATATGGTCCTACCCCTAGGGGTCTCCCTCAGTATTGTCTGTAAAGCGAACCCAAACATGTAACGCAACTTAACCATAAGACCACACATAGTGGACGTTTAATTCAAATATGTACAAGGGAGCTGAAAGTATCCCCAGAACTGAAGGCTGCTAAGACTGATAACGCAGCCATCGGCCCCCCATGGTGAGGCATACTGACAAGGAAGGAACAGAGGCCGGCGGCTTCACCGCACTAGCAGCACCATAACTGACAGCAGGGTGGATCCTGGACTAGTCCTGCAATATTCCAGGAAAGGAAATTAACGGTAAGTGAAATTTCTCCTTCCACGTCATACTGCTAGACCAGTCCAGACAAACGGGCAGTACCCAAGCTACCTGCTTTCAAGGGGGGGTCAATGCCGACGACAGCACTGCAGCTCCAAACTGGCCCTCCTGCCGAGCGTGAACGTCCAGTCTATAGTGACGGACAAACGTGGACAACGACGACCAAGTTGCCGCCCGGCAAATGTCGAGAGGGGCTACTTGAGACCGCTCAGCCCAAGATGAAGCCTGAGCCCGAGTGGAGTGAGCTCGGAGCCCTGCTGGAACCTGCTTGCCTTGCAGTATATAAGCTGCCTCAATAGCTCCTCGCAACCATCTAGAAATGGTGGATGTGGAGGCTGCGGACCCCTGTCGAGGGTCCGCAAACAGGACAAAAAGATGATCGGTCTTACGGAAGGCGTTCATGATCTTAAGATACCGATCAAGCACTCTCTTCAGGTCCACAGCATGCAATTGACGAAGGCGACCGGAACACTGCTCTTTTTCAAAGGTAGGCAAGAAAAGAGGCTGGTTGACACGAAACGGGGTAAGCACCTTAGGTAAAAAGGATGGAACAGTTTGAAGAGAAACTCCCGCCGAAGAAAACGAGAGATAGGGGTCTCAACAAGAGAGAGCCTGAAGTTCGGAAATCCGACGTGCCGAGGTTATGGCCACTAGGAAAACTGTCTTTAGCGTTAAATCCTTAAGGGAACATGCCTTCAGGGGCTCAAAGGGAGGAGCAACAAGGGCACGGAGAACGAGAGCAAGATCCCAAGAAGGAACTAAAGGACGTATCGGGGGCCATAATGTCTGAACCCCTTTAAGAAAACGCGAAACGTCCACATGTAAGGCAAGAGAACGCCCCGCTATCGGCCCTCGAAAACAAGTTAGCGCGGCAACCTGCACGCGCAAGGTCCCGAGTGCCAGACCCTTATCTAGACCGGCCTGCAGAAAGGAAAGAATATCCGGGATGTTGCAACACCAGGGCGAGATGTGATGTAGCGAACACCAAGTGTCAAAGCCAGCGACGCCACGAGCGTAAGCCAGCGACGTCGAAGACTGCCATGCCTTAAGCAGTGTCGCCACCACACTCGACGAATATCCCTTCTGAACTAACCTGCAGCGTTCAAGAGCCAGGCTGTAAGCGAGTAAGGAGCCGGGTTTTCCACTGCCACCGGCCCTTAGAGCAGGAGCCCTGGGAACGCACCCAGGCATAGAGGAGACGCCCGAGACAGCCGGATGAGATCCGCATACCACGGTCTGCGAGGCCAATCTGGTGCCACCAGGATCACCGGGCCACAATGCTCCCTGACTCTTTGGAGAATCTTGCCGATCATGGACCAGGGAGGAAAGACATACAGAAGGAGATGGGTTGGCCACGCTTGAGACAGTGCATCTATCCCGTGCGACCCGTTGTCTCTCCAACGGCTGAAGTAGATCGGTGCCTTGGTATTCTGCGCCGTAGCCATGAGATCCATTGCCGGTAGACCCCATCATCGAACATTGGACTGAAAGGACTCTGGCACCAGAGCCCACTCCCCCGGATCCAGAACATGTCGGCTGAGGAAATCGGCTTTTACATTGTCTACCCCCGCGATGTGTTGCGCCGAGATCGCCTGCAGATGCCTCTCCGCCCACAGAAGGAGAAGACTCATTTCCTTCGATACACCTGGACATTTCATGCCCCCTTGGTGGTTGAGGTATGCCACTGTCGTAGCGTTGTCGGACAGAATTCGAACCGCCTGACACTGCAGAAGAGGCTGAAACTTTCACAAGACTAAGCACACCGCTCGCGTCTCGAGGCGATTGATGGACCACCGGGCCTCCTGAGGAGACCAAATCCCCTGCGCTGAGTGCAAGCCGCAATGCGCTCCCCAACTGGAGAGACTGGCGTCTGTCGTTACCAACACCCAGCGCGGAGTCTCCAAGGGAACCCCTCGAAGGAGAATGCGGAGCCGGAGCCACCAATGGAGGCAAAGCCTCACTGCTGGTAGTAGAGGCAACCGAACTTGATAATCCTCTGACACCATGCTCGAGGCGAGACCTGTGCTAGGAAACTGCGAACTTGAGAAGTTAACTTGAGGAATCGAGGCATTGACAAAAAGACCTGACCTAAGGCTGTATCGAATCGAGCCCCCAAAAATTTGATCTCCTGGGACGGCTGAAGACAACTCTTGTCGCGGTTGATTACCCAGTCGAGGCTTTCGAGAAAGGCAACAACCACCGAGACTGTGCTGCAAGCCTCGGGGAGAGAGTCTGGGCGAATGAGCCAGTCGTCCAGATAAGGATGAACTCTGATGCCGCGGCTGTGTAAGGCCACAGCTACTACCACCATTACCTTGGAGAAGGTTCGAAGCGCCGAAGCTAGACCGAAGGGCATCACACGAAATTGGAAATGTTGACCGAGTACCGCAAATTGAACGAGTCGCTGATGCCCCTCTCGAATGGGAATGTGAAAGAATGCTTCCGCGAGATTGAGGGAAGCTAGAATTCCCCCTTGCGTACCGCTTGAATAACGGATCGCAGAGTCTCCATTCAAAAGTGTGGTACCCGCAGACTGCAATTGACACCTTTGAGGTCCAAGATAGGATGAAAGGAGCCGTCTTTTTTTTTTTTTGGCACCACGAAATAGACAAAGTAACGGCCTAGTCCTCTTTCCAACGGTGGAACTGGACGAATGGCATCTAAACGCTGGAGTCTTTGAACGAATCAACATCTGCTGCCCATTGACGCAGCCAGAGCCATCTCCGAGTTATGTCACCGGTGCTACGGAGTGAGCTGACAGCCGCAAGAGATCAGAGAAGGCCTCTGCCAGGAATGCAGCGATGGATTCTAAACAAGCCAACTCGGGATCACCTGGAAGCTGCTGAATCCATCGAAGGGAGGCCCGTGCTGCTAGACCTCCGCACACCCCTGCTTGAAGGGAAAGAGCGGATGACGAAAAACCCGTCTTTAGCAGACTCTCAACTTTTTAGGTCTTGCTAGTCACGGAGTGCCGCTCCACCCTCAACCGGAATTGTGGTATGCTTGGTGACCCCAGCTGAAAAAAGGGCTCCCTCTCAAGAGCCTCAGCATCCGTGATAAGAATATCCTCTGAGAATGCCCCTATACGGTAGCCCAACACAAGGGCCGGAGGGTAGGAATTGCCTAAACCTCAAAGAGATTACGGAGTACCGCCTGTCCGAAAGCACTGTCCCTTCAGGACTCTCTCTCGAGGCAGTAGTGGGCTGCAAAAGTCTGGCTTGAAGACCAAGTAGTGGCCCGGCAGATGTCTGCCAATGGAACAGAGTGGAGATGAGCTACTGACGCGGCTTTCGCCCTGACACAGTGGGCTGTGACTCGACCCTGCAAGGGAAAGTCGGCTGCCTTGTACGCCCAGGCGATACAGTCTGCTACCCAAGTGGACAACGTACGCTTGGAGACAGGTAACCCCAATTTATTAGGGTCAAAGGAGACGAAGAGCTGAGTAGCCCTTCAATGCCCCTGTGTACATTCAATGTAAAAGGACAACGCCCTCTTACAGTCCAGAGTATGCAAGACTGTCTCAGCCTGGCTGGTATGCGGCCTGGGAAAGAATGAGGTGGAAAGAGGAGACAACTTTTAGAAGGAACTTCGGATGAGTCCAAAGGACCACGCTGTTCCTATAGAACCGTGTGTACGGTCTATCAGAAACCAGAGCTTGTAGTTCATTCACACATCTGGCCGAGGTAAGAGCTACCAGGAAGACCACCTTCCAAGAAAGGAAGCGTAAATGGCAAGTAGCCATCGGCTCAAACAGTGGGCGAGTAAGTTGTTGCAAGACCACGTTCAAATCCCACTCAGTGGCAGGTGGACGAATTGGAGGCTTCAGCAAAAGCAGGCCTCTGAGGAAGCGGGACACCAAGGGGTGAACTGACAGAGCCTGTCCCTCCATCGGTGAGTGGTGTGCCGAAAGAGCACTGAGGTGGACCCGAACAGAGATGGACTTAAGGCCTAGGTCTGACAGGTGAAGTAGGTATTGTAGCACTACTGGCACAAGGCAGGAGAAAGGATCTTCATTGTGCTGAGCACACCACACTGAGAACCTGCGCCACTTGAGTGAATAGGACTTTCTGGTGGATTGCCTCCTCGAGGCCAAGACCACCTCCTCAACTTCCCTAGGAAGAAGTAAGGGAGCTAGCACTATCCTTTCAGCAGCCAGGCCATCAGATTGAGGGATCTGAGATTGGGGTGCAGAAGAGCACCCTCATCCTGAGACAGGAGATCGGGTTGCAACCCCAGAGGGAATGTAGTTTCCACTGCCAACTGCAGAAGAAGTGGAAACCACGGCTGCCTCGGCCATCTGGGGGCTACCAGAATGACCGAGGCTTTGTCCCGTAGAATCTTGAATAGTGTTCGGGCCACCAGTGGCGTGGGAGGAAATGTATACAGGAGGCCCGCAGACCAAGAGATCAGAAACACATCTGCTGCCATTCTCAGGGGATGCGGCTGTCTGGAGCAAAACCTGGGCAGCTGATGGTTCAGTGGACTTGCAAAGAGATCGATGGATGAAAGCCCCATTCGTAGAAAGATCTGCTGGACCACTAGTGAATTCAACTGCCATCCGTGAGGCTGGAGAATCCTGATTAGTATGTCTGCCAAGAAGTTCTCTTGACCAGGTAGATAACCTGCTTTGAGAAACATGCCTTGTTTGACTGCAAAGGAGCAAAGGGCCTGCGCCTCCTGACACAGGAGTCTGGATCCTGTGCTCCCTTGCTTGTTCACATAGAACATTGCTACCTGATTGTCTGTCTGAACTAAGACAGACTGGTGAGAGAGGGCATGCGAAAAAGTAAATGTAATAATAAACATAAGTCTGTAGAGCCAAGCGGATTGCTCGCAGCTCCAAAAGATTGATCTGCTGTGTGGCCTCCCGAGGAGACCAGAGGCCTTGAGTGCACCTGCCCTGGCAATGTGCACCCCAGCCCTTTAAGGAAGCATCGGTCATCAGCACCCTTGTGTGTGCTGGGGCCTGAAAGGGTACCCCCCTGAGGAGGTTTGGGAGATGTAGCCACCACTGTAAGGAGTACAAGAGCGGTTTGGATACCTTTACTCTGTCTCGGGGGTCGCCTGTGGCTTGCACCCACTGAGCTCTGAGGCACCACTGAGCCGCCCGCATGTGCAGACGGGCATTTGGGGTCACATGTACCGTGGATGCCATGTGACCCAGGAGCCGCAGGAAGTGTCTGGCGGAGACCTGAGAATTGCCTTGGAACTGGCTGGCCAAGCCCATCAGCCTGAGGCCCCTGTCCTCAGGCAAGTAAACTCTTGCCTGCAGGGTATCTAATCTTGCCCCTATAAACTCTAGGTTCTGTGAGGGGAGCAAAGTTGACTTTGCGTAGTTGATGACAAAGCCCAGATACTGAAGAAGAGAGACAGTGCGAAGAGTGGCTTGTCTGGCCTCCTGGAGAGACAGACCCCTCATGAGCCAGTCGTCAAAGTATGGGAAGACAAAGATTCCCTGATTTCTGAGATAGGCTGCCACCACTGCCTGGCATTTGGTGAAAACCCTGGTGGCAGAAGTTAGGCCAAAGAGAAGTACTCTGTACTGAAATGGTTTCCTCCCACCACAAATCTGAGATATTGTCTGTGGTCTGGATGGATGAGAATGTGGATATAAGCATCCTTTAGGTCTAAGGAGCATAGCCAATCTCCCTGCTGGAGGTAGGGCAGCAGTATCCCAAAAGTAAGCATCTTGAACTTTTCCCTCTCCAGAAACTTGTTTAGGTTTCGCAAGTCTAGGATAGGCCGGAGGCCTCCTGTCCTTTTTGGTACCAGAAAGTACCTGGAGTAGAAGCCTCGCCCTTCCAGGTGGTGAAGCACCGGTTCCACCGCCTTTTCCTTTAAAAGACTTGCCAGCTCCTGAAGGAGGAGGTTTCTGTGCAAAGGGAGTCTTGGAGGCTCCCCTGGAAAGTAGGAGGGGGGTATCTGGTTGAAGTGGAGCATGTAGCCCTTCTGGACTATGCTGAGAACCCAGGTATCCCCTGTTATGGCTGGCCACCTGTAGGCTTACAGAGTCAGCCGACCTCCCATGCTGAGTGGAGCCAGCTGTGGAGAAGAGGCTATGCTGTGGGAGTCAAAACCCCGCTCCCTGCTGTGCAGGAGCCGGAGCTGGTGGCTTGGGGGTCTTCTGCCTATGGGGCCCATGCCCCTGCCCCTTGGCCTGCTGGCCATGTTGGGGAGCTGGAGAGGCCTGATATTGAGGGTAGGATTTGTAGGCAACACCCTTCCTCGGGAAAAAGATCTTCTTCCCCGAGCCCTTCTTTTTCTGAGAAGGTGCAGAAGTCTTCCTGGACAGCCTTGTCCTGGTGAGAGTCTCAGTATCGATTTCCGCAACCTTTTCAGTCATGGGCTTACCAAAGAGGTTTTCACCTCGGCAAGGGACATCGACCAACTTGTCCTGCACCCATGGCTCCAGGTCTGATGACTGTAACCAGGCCTGACAGTGTGCACCAATGCTGGCCTCGAAGCCATCATAGGCTGCTCAAGAGAAACTTCGAGCACTCTCGAATCCCTGTTGACAAAGCTTTGAACCTCTGCAAAGGTTCCTCGAGAGGCTAGCTGAGAACCCGGCAATCTCCTTTGCCAGGTCTTGTAGGTACATGCCCATGTACAGCTGGTAGGTCTGGACATGGCAAGACAGCATAGAGCCCTGGAAGCACTTTCTACCGAGGGCATCCAGGTTCCGTGCCTCCCGGCCGGGGAGCACCAAGGAGTGCATCTTCTGACTCTTCAGACGGTGCATGGCCGATTCCAAAACCATGGAGTGGTGCGGTAGCTGCGCCTTTTGGAACCCAGGGCTCTTACGGACTCGATAAATGGAATCGACCCATTTGCTAAGAACTGGCATCAAGGCCGGTACCTCCCACATACGGAAGAGCAGCCGTTCCAGCATCGGAGGAACCGGTACAGTAAAGGCTTCCTTCGGAGGAAAGTCATACTGGAGGGCATCGAGCTCCTCTGCTCGAGGCTCCTCCTCGGCATCCACAGGGAAGGCCAAGGCCTTGGCCATGTCCCTCACGAAGTCCGAGAACCGGGTATCCTCTGGGGGGGACCTTCTCCGAGGCTCCAATTCCGGTGAGTCCGAAAGGACGCACCAGGTCTGGAAGGTGTCCGGGGACTCCTCGACCTCCGTCTCTCACTCCGACTCCTCCGAGGAGGAATCGAGCGGCTCCAGCTGTATGGGCCTCAGTGCCACCCGTCCCGATGCCGAGGGTATCAGCATCGACAACCTCAGCCCCGCACGGGAGGTCGAGGGGGTCCTTGACTGAGGATTGACTCGAGACTTCATCGGCTTGAGGATCGGCTCGGTCTCTGGGGTCAACTTAGACATCGAGGTCCCAGTGGTCGGGGCAAATGTACCAGTCAGACTGGCGATCAGCACCTGCTGCTGCTCCATGAAGGCAGCCAAGCTGCTCTCCAAGGCTGTCAACCTGAGTCCAAGCTCAGGAGACTCAGCAGCCCCCGACTCAGGCACCAAAGGCGTCGGGCCCGACGTCGGCTCCCCCGGAGGAGAGTCTACTAGGACAACTACACTTATGTGACTCAGGGACTCCGGCTCCACACGAGGTAGCTTGGAAGGCCTCTCTGACTCCGAGAGCCCGGGGCGGCGGTCAGGGCTACGCAACCTGGCCCTCAAGGAACCAGGAGCCTCCGACGCCGCCCTCGCAAGCTTTTTTTCCTTTGGTGCTCCTGGGAGGGAGCCTCCCTTTCAGAGGAACCCAGACAGCGCTCGGGGTCGGACTCCCGAGATGTCGAGGCCTCTGATGAAGTCCGGGCCCGGCCGGACGCGGAGTCAGAGAAAATTCTCTGATGTTGATGCTGACGGCTCCGAAGCGCCTTTGATGACATTTTGCCACACGGGCCACAGGCCAGCGGGTCATGGTCGGGCCAGAGGCATCGGAGGCAGCAGTCAAGAGACATAAGTTTCTTACACCGATCACACTTTTTGAACCCGCTGGCAGCCATCGGGGGAAAAAGGGCCCCTGCGAGGTCAAAAGACCGGACTGCCAGTGAAAGCACAAAAAGAGCGTGAACGCTAGTCATGAAGGACAAAAAATGAAAATTACAACTCCGGACTCGATACTGGTGTACCGAGACCAGGCGGGAAGGGGAACCGGCGTTGAACCGGATAAGATAACGTGAAAATCACAGAAAAAAAATCAACTTTTCCTGGGTGACACGAAATCACGTCCATTGGGCTCTGCGGAAAAAGAAAGACTGAGCAAATTGGCACCCTTGAGCGGGAAGTGGATCTCGCAGGCACGCTGCATTCCCAAAGACTTTCTTTGAAAGCTGGGGAAATGCTCCACACGGGGGCTCCGTCGGCACTGGCATCACCCATATGTGAGGACTGACATCCTGCTTGGTCCTGGAGAATCACTGGTCTGCAATTTCCCGGATCACCCCTGGAGCTCTTTTTAAAAATTGCCATTGTATTAGCTATCCTCCAGTCTTCAAATATTACAGGTCTACAATCTCATATTTCAGTTCTTTCAACACCCTTGGATTTATACCATCTGGCCCAGATGATTTGCTACTCTTCAGTTTATCAAATAGTTGTAATATATCTTCCCGATGTATTGATATTTCTTTCAATCCTTCCACAGCATCTCCTTTAAATGCCATTTCAGTCATGGGTAACATTCCTAGATCTTCCTCAGTAAAGTCTGAAGCAAAGAATTCATTCACTCTCTCCACTATGACCTTGACCCCTCTTAGTGCCCCTTTTACCTTTCTATCATCTAATGGACCAACTGACTCTCTAACAGTTTTTTTTGCTATGAAGATAATGTTTTCTTTCTGTTATTTACAGTGTGTGTGCTATTTATAGAACATGCACTATTTATAGCATGCACACTATTTACAGAACATATTTATAGGAGCGCCCCACCCGATCCCTTCACCTTCACTGACGCCAGCCACGAAAAACACCCAGCACGTCAGCACAACCTTTTCGGCCCCGACAGAGAACGACATTCAAGACATCATCACAGCCATAAACTCCACCACAGCACCTAATGACCCTTGTCTAGTATTTTGGATAAAATCACTGTGTGCTGATCTCAGCCCTTTCCTGACCAAGCTCATAGAGCTTTCATTCTCCACTGGGACCTTCCCCCAGAGCTTGAAGCAAACAGCTATCGGACCGCTACTAAAAAACAACAAGTTGGACCCTGCCAAGATGGACTCCTACAGGCCAATATCGAGCATCCCCCTTCTGGCAAAAATCATTGAGAAGGTCGTCCAACGCCAGCTTCAGCACCACATCGAGTCTAGTTCATCCCTCGACCCGTGCCAGCATGGATTCAGGGAGTCACATGGAGTTGAAACCCTACTGACCACTCTATTCAGCTCACTGACCATCGGGTTAGATAATATCAGACAAGAGTTTGCCCTGATCTTCATGGACATTGCTGCAGCCTTTGACTCCGTTAGCCACGAAATACTCTTAACACGCCTCAAGGAGAAGGGTGTCCACGCTTCAGCGCTAACCTGGTGTGCATCATACTTAGCAGACAGATGGCAGCATGTTCGAACTGGCTCTGCTACCTCCACACCTCTCCCACAAGAGAAAGGCGTGCCACAGGGATCTTCGCTTTCAGTCCTACTGTTCAACGTTTACATGCAACCCATTTGCAACCTCATCCGCTCCTTCAATATCAAGTGCCTGATCTACGCCGACGATGTTTTGCTATATATGCCTATCTAAACAGAACATCCACTATCCACCTGCTTCGATGCCATCACAGACTGGCTACACACGCAGAGGCTCAGAATAAATTTCAACAAAACTGAGGTCCTATTTGTCTCCAGGAACCCAGCTTTCACCCCGCCCACTTCACTGAAGGTGCAGGATGCAGAGCTCCTTAGCAAGCCCACAATACGGTACCTAGGGGTCACGCTAGACCAACAGCTCAACATGAAAGCCCAGATAAGCAACATGGTCAAAGTGGTCTACCACAAAATTCGGACGCTCCATCACCTATGACAGCTACTCGAGCCAGAAGACTTCCGGACAGTCTACCAAGCCCTAGTAATCCCGCATTTTGATTATGCTAACGCAAAACTCCACGGACTCCTGAAGAGCACACTCAATCCTCTGCAGCTGGCAATGACGCAGCCACCAGATTCCTGCACGGAGCCTCCAGAAGAGAACACATAACCCCAATTCTGAAACATCTGCACTGGCTGCCGGTCCACTGTAGACTCTCCTTCAAGGTTCTTCTGATGACCTACAAAGCCATCAACAAGTGCTCCTCCACCTCCCTCACAGATCTCATCCAGACCACCTCCCTCAACAGAGCTAGGAGAGCAGCCGCCACCAACACTTTGTTACTTCCAAAGGCGATTACAAAGTGCTCACAGGCAACAAGAAACAGAGCCTTCGCAATGTATGTGCCCACATACTGGAACGCCCTGCCTCCGGCCATCCGTGCCATCACTGACCTAGTCCAGTTTAGGAAGTCACTAAAGCACCACCTGTTCCTCCAGCACTTTATAGATTCAGATGCCGTCGCACAGCCAGTCCCACCCTGGAACCAGGCTGACACCCCCAGCGCAGCTGCCATGCACATTTGCAGCCCCACCCTCTAGATCCCAAACAATGCATACATATCAACCTGCCAATCTGTATATAGTTAGGTCAACCTGTAAATAGTTGAGCCGCTCACGTAGCCGGTGACAGCCATTTTTTTTTGTCTGTACATAGTTACCCCTGTTAGCCTTGTTAGAGACCCCTGTTCATTGTAAGTCCAGTGTAGGTTCTGCCTGCACTGCACAAATTTTTGTTGTATGTAAACCGCACTGATTCTAAAGAGCGCGATAAATAAGAGACGATAAATAAATAAATAATCAGAGTTCTATTGAGAATGGAGGATGATCTACCTGGTGATGGAGAGAATGTTAGGTGGGATGTTAAGTTGGGTCAGTGTTGATTAGTTCTAATTTATTCCCAAAATGGAGCACGAAAAGGTGTGTTTTAAGTTCCTTATGGAACATGGAGAGATCTTTGATAGTTCTCAGTTTATCAGGTAGGGCATTTCAGAGTATGGGTGTAAAGTATGAGAATGCATTCCTAACAGGAGCTATACATTTCAAGCAAAAGTAAGAGTTTGTGCCTTTTTAAATTACAGCTCTCTGCCTGGGAGTTCTTAAAAGGGTTTTAGTACATTTTTAAAACAAAGTTACATGCTTTTTGGTGCTTTAGTTTAAAAGGGGAAATATTTTCTTTAGTGGGGTAGGTTTAAAACTCTGTTTTAGAATCTTTCTGAGCTCTTTGAAGCCACTGACTTCTCATCAGGAGTTAGTGGGCCTGATTAGCCTGTGAAGGAACTGAGAGCAGCTGAGGTCTGCATAAAAGTCTTCAGAGCCTTGCACTGTTGAGGCATTCCTAGGTTTAAACTCTGCTTTAGTATCTTTCTCAGCTCTTTGAAGTTACTCACACCTCATCAGATGTTAGTTCCCTCTCTATCTCCCCCCCCCCCCCCCCCAACTCCTACCCACCCCTCGTGAGCAGTCTTGCTTTATAGGGCACCTCCCCAATTACCTATACACAGGGACTTGGAACAGCACATTTTGAACACACTTAAAGAGATTTAAACAGCTTTTTCTCTAAAAGGCAGCTGGGAAACCAGTTGATACTTTGGTAAGTCTCTCTCTTTTGCTTTAACAGATACCTAAGCTCCACCGACTGAACAATAGCTGGGTAAAATCATATCACCAAAGCTGATGCCCCATTACAGCTTCTGCATCTGTCCAGATAGAGGTCCCAATGCCAGTTGAAGGACCAATTCCATGTACAGAGTGCCTGCAGGCAGAAGCTCTCAGGAAACAAGTGGAGGAACTCAGAGAGGTGGTGGCAAGGCTGAAGAGCATTCAAGACAGTGAAAAGTACATTGATGAGATGCTTCTTGCAACATCCAAGCTCTCCAGCAGAGGAGAAGATGGGAGCCTACAGAACAATGAAGATTGGACACAAGTCAACCAGGTCTGCAGAATCACCATCATAATAATAATAATATATCTGATGATGGTACACCGCCAGTGTGCTCAGGTGCACTCTGATGGAAATGAACTTCACACCATCATAGGAGAAGTGCAGGAGGTAGGTAAGGCACTGAGCAGGAAAACAGGTTAAACTTTTTATCTGCACACCAGTTGGAGAATCTGTGCTACTTGAAGGTGGAAGCACGTCTGGTGGAGTCCTTTCGGGAAGCAAGAAGAACATCTTTCACTTCTCTGGGGAGATGGTACTTGGAAAGATCTATCCTTTCAGCATCCACGCCGTGAGTGCTAGAGATTTGAGGTTGGGATGCAGGAGGATTCCCTTCTGCGAGATCAGATCCGGAGCGCAGCTAAGATGAAGTGCAGGTGCCCTCAAGAGACAGAAAACAGGTGGAACCACAGATGCCTGGGCCAACTCAGGGCAATGAGGATCACCAAGGCTCTATCTGTCTGGATCTTGAAGGGTACCTTGGCCACCAAGGGAGTAGGAGGGTATACATACAGGAGACCCTCACTCCAATTCAGAAGAAACGCATCTGCAGTTAGTCGAGCAAGGCAGGGAATCCTGGAACAGAACTGTGGCAGCTGGGCATTGGAGGGACTGGTTAAGTGATCCATCGCTGATGTCCCCCATTTCCGGAAGATGTTGCAGGCCATGTGAGGATTCAGTGTCCACTCGTGAGGCTGCACCACTCTGCTGAGCTTGTCCACCAGAATCTGTCCTGGCCCGGGAGGTATATCGCCCGGAGGTGCATGCTACAAGCACTGGCAAACATCCAGAGCCGAACGGCCTCCCAGCAAAGGAGGTACAAGCCTGTGTCACCCTGCTTGTTGATACAGAACATCATGACCTGGTTGACCATCTGGATGAGGATGACCTGATTGGACAATTGTCACTGAAAGAGGGTGTTGGACACCACCTGGTATACCACCACCTTGAGTTTGAGGAAGTTGATCTGATAGAGGCTCTCCTCCCTCAACCACAGACCTTGTGTCCGGAGGCTACTGAGGTGGGCTCTCCAGCCAAGCTTGGAGGTGTCTGTGGTTAGAACTTGCTGATGCACCAGAGCCTGAAAAGGAACTCTGGCTAGGAGATTCTCCAGTCATTTCCACCAGGCGAGGGATACCATCAAGGGTGAGGTCACACAAAGTCTGTCTGCTAGGCACCCCATCACCTCCTTCCTTTGGGTACAGAGCTCCACTGGGCCTGTCGCATTCAGAGACAGGCACAGGGTGTGAAATGAACCACTGAGGCCATGTGCCCCATGAGGCAGAGCATATGACGGATCGAGACCATCAAGAAGCCCTGGATTTCTTGGGCCAGTGACACCAGGTGCTAAGCCCAGTCCAACAGAAGGAAGGCCTTGGCCTGAGATGTGTCCAGGAGGGCCTCGATGAACTTGAGATTCTGAGAGGGCTGCAGGTGGGGTTTTGAGAAGTTGATGATGAAGCCCAGTTGCTCCAGCACCTGGATGGTATGTCGGGTGACTGACGAACCTTGCTGGGCGACCCTCCCCTAATCAGCTAGTCAACCAGATAGAGGAAGAAGAAAACCCCTTGTAGTCTCAAGAAGGCAGCAACAACTGCCAGGCACTTTGTAAAGACCCTGGGGGCGGATGCAAGACCAAAGGGGAGTACTCTATACTGGTAGTGACACCTTCTAATTACAAACCAGAGATACTGCCAATGCAAGGGGTGGGTCAGGGCATGGCTCTAGGCATCTTTGAGATCCAAGGAGCATAGCAAGTCTCTCCACTGGAGGTATGGCAGCAACGTCTCAAGGGTCACTATTTTGAACTTTTCTTACACCAAGAAGCGGTTCAGATCCCACAGGTCAAGGATGGGGTGAAAACCGCCTGTTTTCTTGGGAACCAGAAAGTAGCAGGAGTAAAACCCTCTACTCACCTGTGGCTGAGGGACCAACTCCACCGCCTTTTCTGTGAGGAGAACAAGGAGCTCTCCTTGAAGAAGTTCTCGATGGCAGGGATCCAGAGGAAGCTCCCCCGGAAAGAATAGAGAGGACATTTGCATGAATTGAAGGAGGTAACCCTCCTTCACAACTTACAAGGGACAGGCATCACTGGTGACTCTGGGCCAGCAACAGGCGAAAGATGTCAGCCGAAAGATGTCAGCCACCCTCCGATGTGCTGCGGAGTGGGACCATCCATGGGATGAGAGACCATGGTGCTGGAGTCAAAAGCCCCCTCCCCCACCAAGGTTGTGGTTGAGGCATTGGCTGGGGCTTCGAGGTCTTAGACGTATGAGGGCCCTGCCCTTGTGGGGGTGCCTGGTAGACCTGATATTGAAGGTAGCCCCAATAGGCCTTCTTTTTCGGGTAGAAGACCTTTTTCCCTAAAGACTACTGTCAGGAAGGTTCAGCAGTCTTCAATGAGAGCCTGGTTCTGGTGAGCAACTCGGTCTCTAGCTCGGTGGCCTTCTCCGTCATGGGCTTGCTATTGTCTCCCCAGCAGGGGACATCAACCAACTTGTCCTGAACCCATTGCTCCAAGTCTGAGGACTGCAGTCATGCCAGGCAGCAGGCACAATGCCCACAGCAGTCACCCAAGCCACGGACTCAAAGCCTTCATAGGCCACACAAGTAACATACTTGGAGCACTCCTTCACCGTGGATACCAGGTTCTTGAAGTGCTGGAAGGGTTCACCAGAGAGCCCAGTCGAGAACCTGGCAAGCTCCCCTGCCAGATCTCTCAGGTACATATCCATCTACAGCTGATAAGACTGGATTTGGGCCATGAGCATCAAGCCATGGTAACACTTCCTACCAAAGCTATCCATGGTGCATGATACCCTACCCGGGGGCACCAAGGATTGCATCTTAATGCGCATGGCCAATTCCACCACCATAGAATTGTGTGGTAGCTGTGTCTTCTCAAAGTCCGGGCTTTTGCAGACATGATACATCAAATTGAGCCGCAGTCTCACTATGGGCACTGTAACTGGGGTTTCCCACATCCTGAACAAGAGGCGCTCAAGGACATAAGGCACTGGGATGGTGACAGCCTTCTTGGGAGGGGAGCGGTATTGGAGGATTTCAAGGTCCTCCACCCGAGGCTCCTCTTCCGCCTTGATGGTGAAGTCTTCCCCATGTCCCATACAAAGTCGAGGAAACAAAGGTTCTTGGGAGTGGACCATCGACACTCCAGCAGAGGCGAGGGTTCTGAAGGGGCATTCCTGTGCCATGCTGTATCTGGGAACTCGTCATCTTTTTCCCACTCCAAGTCCAACTCAGAGAGGAAGTCAAAGGATCAGCAGAAATCGCACCAATGCCAATATGGCAGAGTTGTCAGGGTGTGGGATTCCCGGTGCTCTGAGCCCAAAGTGTTTGGGGGAGACACCTGGTGCCTCAATGGGGACTTGGAGCAGCCCCTGCAATCAACCTGGAGGATGTGCCGCTCAAGGATTGGCTCTACCTCCAAAGGCAAGGCACCTGTGGTGGACGGGGCAAGCGATGACCCCAAGGAACCAGAGGTACCCAGTGAATGTACTCTGCTTCACCCTCACCAGCAACAGAACCTGGGCTCTTGGGCTTCATCCCTTCACTTAAATCAATGGGAGAAAGACAGAGTAATAATAAGTAAAGAGTAGTTACTCACCTGTAACATGTGTTCTCCAGGAGCAGCAGGAATCAGTCCTCACATATGGGTGTCATCGGCGCCGATGAACCCCTAGCGGAGCATTTCCCCAGCTTTCTATGAAAGCCTTTGGGAATGCAGGCACGCATGCGTGGTTCCCTTCCCGCCTAAAGGTGCCATCTTACCTCAGTCAAATGACATAGCAAAGAACAGCACACAAAAAATGAAAAATAAACTATGTACAACTGCAACTCCAAGGGGAGGAGGGAGGGTTGTGAGGACTGATTCCTGCTGCTCCTGGAGAACACCTGTTACAGGTGAGTAACTACTCTTTCTCCAGGACCAAGCAGGAAGTCAGTCCTCACATATGGGTGACTCCCAAGCTCTGGGCTACCGAGGAACCCAGGCTGAAGAAGAGTACTCCCTCTAGTCTCAGCAGGAAAGAAAGGCTTTTCAAGGACACAATCTCCACCGGTAGCCCAACAGAGTGCAGGAGGGCAGGAGTTGCCTAAACCTCAAAGAGATTCCGGAGTACTGCTTGGCCAAAAGCACTATCCCTACGGGACTCCCTCTCCAGACAGTAATGGGCCGCAAAAGTCTGGCTTGAAGACCAAGTTGCAGCCCTGCAGATGTCTACCAAGGGCACAGAGCGGAGATGAGCCACTGAGGCAGCCATTGCCCTGACACGGTGGGCCGTAACCCGACCCTGCAAAGGAAGGTTAGCCGCCTTGTAAGCCCAGGTGATACAGTCAGCCACCCAGATGGACAAGGTACGCTTGGACACAGCCAACCCCAACTTATTAGGGTCAAAGGATACGAAGAGCTGAGTAGCCCTTCTATGCCCCTGCGTACGGTCAAGGTAGAAGGATAAGGCCCTCCTACAGTCCAGGGTATGCAGAACTGCTTCAGCCTGGCTTGCATGAGGCCTAGGGAAGAATGTTGGAAGAACCACCTCCTGATTGAGATGGAAAGAGGAGACAACCTTTGGGAGGAACTTGGAATGAGTCCTGAGGACTACCCTGTTCCTATAAATCCTAGTGTAAGGCCTATCACAGACCAGGGCCTGAAGCTCATTCACTCGCCTAGCCAAAGTAAGGGCTATCAGGAAGAGTGTCTTACAGGAGAGGAAGCGTAGTGGGCAAGTAGCCATTGGCTCAAAAGGTGGGCGAGTCAGTTGCTGCAAGACCACATTCAACTCCCACTCAGGGGCAGGAGGACGGATTGGAGGCTTGAGTAAAAGCAAGCCCCTGAGAAAGCGGGACACCAAGGGGTGAACTGACAGAGAATGTCCCTCCACCAGGGAGTGGTGAGCTGCTAGAGCTGAGGGGTGGATCCGAACAGAATTGGACTTAAGTCCCTGATTTGATAAGTGCATTAAGTACTGAAGCACTACTGGTACAGTGCAGGAGAAAGGATCCTCTGTACGTAGCTGACACCACACAGAAAACCTTCTCCATTTGAGAGCATAGGTTTTTCTAGTGGATTGTTTCCTAGAGGCTAGGACAACCTCCTCAACTTCCTGAGGCAGGCCCCAGGGAGCCAAAAGTACCCTTGCAGCCTCCAGGCCATCAAATTGAGAGCTTTGAGATTGGGATGCAGAAGGGAACCCTGATGCTGAGAAAGAAGGTCGGGTTGCAACCCCAGGGGCAGTGGGGGATCCACTGCCAGCTGAAGCAGAAGTGGAAACCAAGGTTGTCTCGGCCACCTGGGCGCCACCAGCAGGACCGAGGTCTTGTCCTGAAGAATCTTGAAAAGAGTTCTGGCCACCAAGGGCGTAGGAGGAAACGCATACAGGAGGCCCTGAGACCAGGGAATCAGAAAAACATCCGGTGCTATTCTCAAAGGATGCGGTTGCCTGGAACAGAACTTTGGCAGTTGTGCGTTCAGTGGACTGGCAAACAGATCTATCCAATGGAGACCCCATTTCAGGAAGATCCTTTGAACTACCAGGGGATGCAGTTGCCACTCGTGGGGCTACAGAATCCTGCTCAACTTGTTGGCCAGGTAGTTCTCCTGGCCTGGAAGGTACACAGCCCTGAGGAGCATGCTGTGCTTCAGGGCAAATGACCAAAGGTCTTGAGCTTCCTGACAAAGGAGCCTGGACCCAGTCCCGCCCTGTTTGTTCACATAAAACATGGCCACCTGGTTGTCTGTTTGAATGAGGACAGATTGATGGGCCAGGGCAGGAGAGAAAGCTTTGAGAGCTAGGCGAATAGCCCTGAGTTCCAGGAGATTGATCTGCTGTGCCGCCTCCCAAGGAGACCACAGGCCCTGGGTGCACTTGTCTAGACAATGAGCTCCCCAGCCCTGCAGGGAGGCGTCATTGGTCAGTACCACCTTGTACCCAGGAATCTGAAAGGGCACTCCTTTTAGGAGATTGGGTGGGTGCAGCCACCAGCTGAGGGAGTGCACTAAGTGTCTGGACACCCTTATCCTGTCCCTGAGGCTGCCTGTGGCCTGTGACCACTGAGTCCGAAGGCACCACTGTGCAGGCCTCATATGGAGCCTGGCATTGGGGGTCACATGTACTGTCGAAGCCATGTGGCCTAAAAGCCTCAGGAAAGAGTCTGGCAGAGACCAGTGACCTGTTGAGAAACTGTTTTGCCAAGGCAATCAGTCGTTGTGCTCTGTCTTCTGGCAAGAAAGCCTTTGCCAGGAAAGAGTCCAGCCTTGCGCCTATGAACTCCAAATTCTGGGAGGGGAGCAAAGTGGACTTTGCAAAGTTTATAACAAACCCTAGGTTTTGAAGAAGAGCAATAGTTCTGAGGGTGGCTTGTCTGGCCTCCTGGCACGTCTGACCCCTGATGAGCCAGTCGTCCAGATAGGGGAAGACAAAGATTCCCTGATTCCTCAGGTAGGCCGCCACCACTGCCAGGCATTGATAAAGACCCTGGGAGCAGAGTTTAGGCCAAAAGGCAGTACTCTGTACTGATAATGGTTTCCTCCCACAATGAACCTGAGGTACTTTCTGTGGTCTGGATGAATGAGGATGTGAGTGTACGCATCCTTTAGATCTAAGGAGCATAGCCAATCTCCCTGCTGGAGGTAGGGCAGAAGTGTTCCAAGAGTAAGCATCTTGAACTTCTCTTTCTCTAGGAACTTGTTTAGATTCCTGAGATCCAGAATAGGTCGAAGACCACCGGTTCTTTTGGGTACCAGGAAATACCTGGAGTAGAACCCCCGACCTTGCAAGTGGGGAGGCACAGGCTCCACCGCCCTGTCCACCAACAGACCTTGAAGCTCTTGGAGGAGTAGGTCTGTGTGCAGGGGAGGCCTGGGAGGCTCCCCTGGAAAGTATGGGGGAGGCAGTTGGAGAAAATGCAGTGCATAGCCCTTGTGGACTATGTCCAACACGCAACTGTCCCCGGTAATGAGGGGCCACTGGTGGGCAAAGAGGGCGAGGTGACCTCCTGCGCAGGGTTGGGATAGCAGGGACGGAGAGGCTATGCTCAAGGAGTCAAAAACCCCCACCCTGCTGAGTGGGAGCAGGGGCCGGAGGCTTGGGGGTCCTCTGCCTACGGGGCCCATTACCCTGCCCCTGGGCTTGCTGACCCTGGGGTGCAGCTTGGGCAGCCTGATACTGAGGGTACTGTTTGTAGGCAGTGCCCTTCCTCGGGTAAAAGGGCTTTTTACCCGAGCCCTTCTTCTTATGAGAAGGTGCATAGGTCTTCCTAGACAGCCTTGTCCGTGTGAGGTGCTCTGTTTCGAGCTGGGCGGCCTTCTCGGTCATGGGCTTGCCAAAAAGGTTTTCACCTCGGCAAGGGACATCGACCAACTTGTCCTGAACCCATGGCTCGAGGTCCGATGACTGCAGCCATGCCTGGCGTCAAGCCGCGATGCCGGCTGCCGCAACTCGGGCCGAAGCCTCGAAGCCATCGTAGGCGGAGCGGGATATGAACTTCGAGCAGTCCCGAATCCCCGAGGACAAAGACTTGAATCTCTGCAAGGGTTCCCCGGAGAGACCAGCAGAGAACCCGGCCATCTCCTTGACCAGGTCCTGCAAGTACATTCTCATGTACAGCTGGTAAGACTGGACACGGCAAGCAAGCATCGAGCCCTGAAAGCACTTTCTACCGACGCCATCGAGGTTCTGGGCCCCCCTTCCGGGAGGCACCGCAGAGTGCATCTTCTGACTCTTCAGACGATGCATGGCCGATTCCACAACCATGGAATGGTGTGGTAGCTGTGCCTTTTGAAAGCCAGGGCTCTTCCGGAATCGATAGATCGAGTTGACTCGCTTGCTGAGAACCGGCGCCGAGGCCGGTGCCTCCCACATCCGGAAGAGGAGCCGTTCCAGCATCGGAGGAACCGGGACAGTAAAGGCCTCCTTCGGAGGAGAGTCATAATGCAGGGCCTCGAGCTCTTCAGCTCGAGGCTCTTCCTCGGGGTCCGCCGGAATAGCCAAGGCAGTGGCCATATCCTGGACAAACTCCGAGAACCAAGTATCCTCCGGAGGGGATCTACTCCGGGGCTCAGACTGCCGTGAGTCCGACGGGACGCACCGACTCTTGAACGTATCGGGGGACTCCTCATCCTCCATCTCCCAGGCGGACTCGTCCGATGAGGAGTCAGGGTCCGACCCTGCGGCGCCCTGGAGCACCTGCCCCGACGCTGGAAGCACCGGCGTCAATGCCCTCGGTCCCGAATGGGAGGTCAAGGGAGACCGCGACCGAGGTCGACTTTGAGCTATGATGGACTCGAGTATCGGCTCGGTCTCCGGGGTCGACTTCAAAGTCGATGTCCCGGTGGTCAGGCAGATGCGCCAGACAGGCTGGCCATCATTGCCCGCTGCTGCTCCATGAAGGCAGACAATCTGCTCTCCAAGGCTGTCATCCTGAGACTCAGCTCGGGAGACGCAGCAACCACCGACTCGGGCCCCGGCGGCGCTGGGCCCGACGTCGGCTCCCTGGGAGGAGAGTCCTCGAGGACTACAGGGCTTACGTGTCCAGCAGACTCCGGCTCCACGCGAGGAACTTTGGCAGGCTTCTCTTGTTCCACGGGCCCGGGGCGACGGTCGGGGGTCTTAGACCTGGCCCTCGAGGATCCAGGGACCTCTTCCAATGACGCCCTCGCGAGCCGCTTCTTCCTCTTGCGTTCTCGGTCGGGGGTTCCCCTGTCCGAGGAGCCACGATGGCGCTCGGGATCCGAATCCCGAGATGTCGAGGCCTCAGATGAGGTCCGGGCCTGGTCGGAGGCTGAGTCCGAGAAAAGCCTTTCTTTCTGCTGCTGTTGACTTCGGAGTGCCTTGGAAGACATCTTCCCACATGGCACACACGACTTAGGGTCGTGATCAGGGCCGAGGCACCAAAGGCAGCAGTCGTGTGTGTCGGTGAGAGACATTAATTTCTGATCTATCAGGGCCTTCCCAAGAACTCTATTCAACCCCTCCAACTAGCCCAGAATACGTTAGCGCGTCTCATAACAAGCAACCCTAGACGAGCTCATATTACACCTATCCTCTATGATCTCCACTGGCTCCCAATTCATTTTTATTTTATTTATTTTATTTACATTCTCTTATATACCGCACTATTCGGCATCAGCGAGTAAAATTCAAGGTTCTCACTCTAATATACAAAATTATTTCTAAGGAGTCAGCTCCATGCCTCTCCCCTCTCCTTACCTTCTCCAACAACACTAGAAATCACCGTTCTATCACTAAAAACTTACTGACTACACCTACAATTAAAAAACACTGCAAACAATCTACATGCAACAGGACCTTTTCCCTCTATGCTCCATCCCTTTGGAACACCCTTCCACATGAGCTGCGCAATTGCATGAGCCACACTGATTTCAGGAAAAAGTTAAAAACCTATCTCTTCCTTGATCATTTTTCTCTCCCACCCTAATACCTAAACCCCTCTTTTTTACCTCCCTACCCTTGTCCCATTAAACTGTTCAATACTCCCATCCGTAGCTATGCACATACATATGTAAATATGTAAATAGTTGTTCGCTGTTCACTGTAATTAATTGTATAGTATAATTTTGTTTTTTCATGTTTTAATCTGTACCCTGTTATTCGTTCCTTGTAAACAGTTGCAATATACTGCCTTTTATTGTTCTATGTAAACCGGTTTGATTTGTAGAAAGACGGTATATAAAACATGTTAAATAAATAAATAAATAAATACACCGATCACACTTCTTGAAACCGCTGGAAGCCATCGGGGAAAAAAGAGTCCCCGCGAGGTCAAAGGACCGGCCTTCCAGGGAAAAAGCCAAAAAAAGGCACGAACGCCAGCCACGAAGGGCAAAAACCGAAAAAGAAGAATCGGGCTCGATACCGGTGTACCGAACCCGGCGGGAGGGGAACCGACATCGAACCGGTAGAAAAAATGGCGAATATCGCCGAAAAAAATCAACTTTTATCCGGGATGACAGGACACACGTCCGGTGGGCTTCTCGGGAAAAAAAAAAGAGACTGAGGTAAGATGGCACCTTTAGGCGGGAAGGGAACCGCACATGCGTGCCTGCATTCCCAAAGGCTTTCATAGAAAGCTGGGGAAATGCTCCGCTAGGGCTTCATCGGCGCCGATGACACCCATATGTGAGGACTGACTTTCTGCTTGGTCCTGGAGAATAAAACAATGCACACACGCAGAATTATGTTAAAAATACCATAATCAGTCCTGCAAACTCAAGCAGTTCCTGTAAATCCCCTTCCACCTGGCTAGACCATTCATTGATAGAAAAACTGCATTGTCAGCACCACTTTGCTACAAGTGATGTTATGGGACAAAGTAAGCAGAAACATATTGCTTAGCTGAATTAGAAGAAGCAAAAACATTCTGTCCCATTCTGCTAAACATGGCCTTGTTTTGGGGTACCTTATATCTGGAACAAACTACCTGTGTTTGTATGCCAGCACCTTCTCTGACCCTTTTGAAATCCAGGCTGAAAACTCACCTCTTTGCTGCTGCTTTTAGATCTTGGCTCACCTGATCTCCTTGTTTCTTTACCTCCCCCCCCCCCCCTTGTTTTATCCCTGTCTACACCTTCTGCGTTGTCTGTCTTGACTAGATTGCAAGCTCTGATGAGCAGGGACTGTCTCTCACATTTTCTGTGCAGCGCTGCATACGACTTGTAGCGCTATACAAATGCTCAGTAGTAATAGTAGTGGTACACATATCACTCCAGGCTGCTAGTGAATTCTAAGCCATTCTCCATATTAACTCTTTCAAAAGTCTCTGGTACCCCATTTCAAGTCCCTCTCAACAGCCCCCCCCCCCTATGATTCTGTAAAGAATCACTATAAAACTTGTCCATGTCCAAAATAAATAGATAAATAAATAAATAAATATATGCCTTCCACTTCACTTTGTTTCAGAGTCCTAGGCACATCTGGGCCATTGGTGAACTTCATCTTGTTAGTTGGAAAAAGTCTTTATAGATATATAGTCCATTTAACAAAACAGAAAAAAGGATTACAGGCATCCTGAAAATTAATCAAAACTATGTGACACTGTTTGCCCTTGCAAGGTCTCAGTAAGAATGTGTATAGAAGTAAGGCTCTACCAATTATTCTTACAAGCAAAATGTGTTAGCAGTGGCCAACTGCTCTTCATAGATCTTTTAGAAGTTTGCACCACATCTTCTGCCACCACTGGTAACTCCAAGTTCTTCAGCGGCTTCTCCTTTCACCCTGGACTGCACTATGTACATCTTGGACAGAGTGTCAGTAACCAGGGGCGGCCCAAGGGGGGTGCGGGGCCATGTGCGGAGACTCGGTGCGGGGCCTCATTTGCATAAATATTTGCATAATGTTACCATACACTAACTTTTAGTAAACGTGCCTCTTAATGAGTATATGGATAAAGAAAGACTAAAAGGTTTCTACATTACTATAATCCAGTGCCAACCGCCAGGCACATTAGGAACTACTACAAACGCTGCCCAGTTAGAACCCATAGCAAACCCGCCGTATCCTGACAGCATTACCAGGACTCACAAAGCACCATACCCTACCTATCAAAAGGCAACACTGCAAATATTAAACCAATACATTTCAGAGAATAACAATACATGACCTACTGGGGAAAGAGAACAAGTGGCAACGTCAAATAGGAATTATATAAACAGAACACCTCAGCTCAGTTACACATGCACAACATAGACCATCACCAAACAAGGAATCACAATTTAGAAACAGCAAGACAATAATTAAACTGGGAATCCCAAAACCAAACTTGGAATTTACAACACTGTAGAAATAAAACTATACATTAATTTGCTCTTGTACTAAATAAAGCGCAGTCGTTAATGATGCACATTTACCAGAGCTGACATATTCCAATTAATAAATTCAAAATAAAGAGATATTTTTCTACCTTTTGTGCATTTTTTTTTCAGCTGCAATTGCTCCAGCCACTTTCTTCTGGTTTCTTCGTGTCTTCTGCTAACTCTCCATTGTCTGCTGTCCACTTGTCCTTTCTTCTCTCTTCTAGTTTTTTTTTCCATTCTCTCTCTACATCTGCTTTAACATACTAATCTTTCTCCTTTTGCTCTTTCCTCATTCCTATTTCATCCACTCAAATTTTACCCCTCCATCCTCAATCCCCACTTACTCTCCCAATACCCGGCCAATTGTAGATTTTTCATCCCTCCCACACAAAATATTTTTCCCCTCTCCATTTTACTCTCCCAGCCCCATCTCATTCTAATCCTCCCCCAACATCAGCTCCCTTCTAGTTCCAGCCTCACCCAGCATCCATTCCCTTCTAGTCCCTGCATCAGCCCATTTCCAGTCCTAGCCCCCCATCAGCCCATTTCCAGTCCTAGCAACCCCCCAACCCAATACCAGTCCTAGCCCCCCCATCAACCCACTTCCAGTCCTAACTCCCATCACCCCATTTTCAGTTTAAGTCCCCCCATAACCCATTACCAGTCCTAACCCCCCATCAGCCCACTTCCAGTCCTAACCCCATCAACCCATTTCCAGTCAGCCCCCCATAGCCCATTGCCAGTCCTAACCCCCCCCCCATCAGCCCACAGCCCATTACCAGTCCTAACCCCATCAGCCCATTTCCTGTCCTAGCCCCCCCATAGCCCATTATCAGTCCTAACCCCCCACAGCCCATTACCAGTCCTAACCCCGGCAGCCCACCTCAAGTCCTAACCCGTCCCCATCAGCTCATTTCCTGTCCTAGCCCCCCCATAGCCCATTATCAGTCCTACCTCCCCATAGCCCATTACCAGACAGCCCCCATCAGCCCACAGCACATTACCAGTCTTAACCCCCCCATAGCCCATTACCAGTTCTAACCCCCCCAACAGCCCACAGCCCATTACCAGTCCTAACCCCATCAGCCCACCTCAAGTCCTAACCCCTCCCCATCAGCCCATTTCCTGTCCTAGCCCCCCCATAGCCCATTATCAGTACTAACCCCATCAGCCCACCTCCAGTGTTAACCCCCCATCAGCCCATTTACAATCCTAGCCCCCCCATAGCCCATTACCAGTCCTAAGCCCCCCCAACAGCCCACAGCCCATTACCAGTCCTAACCATATCAGCCCACCTCCAGTCTTAACCCCCCCCCATCAGCCCATTTCCAGTCCTAGCCCCCCATAGCCCATTACCAGTCCTAACCCCCCCAACAGCCCACCTCAAGTACTAACCCCTCCCCATCAGCCCATTTCCTGTCCTAGCCCCCCATAGCCCATTACCACTCCTAACCCCCCCAACACCCCACCCCAAGTCCTAACCCCACCCAATCAGCCCATTTCCTGTCCTAGCCCCCCCCCCCATAGCCCATTACCAGTCCTAACCCCCCCCCCCCCGCCCCCCATCGGCTCAAGTAAAATTAAATTTTAAAAAAAGCTGGCTGCTACCGCTGCCGCCGCAGCAGCAGCAGAATGGAGTGTCCCGCAGGGCCCCCTCTGCCCGGCTGAGTCCCTCCCTCCCTCTGCGACGGCTGAGCCCCTCTGTGCCTGCTTTCAGATTCGCGAAGGGAGAGTGTCTCCCTCGCGTCTGTGTTAAGCCCGCAGGGGCTGATGGGAAATTTCCCATCTGCCCCTGCAGGCTTAACAGAGACACGAGGGAGACACTCTCCCTTCGCGAATCTGAAAGCCGGCACAGAGGGGCTCAGCTGTCGCAGAGGGAGGGAGGGAGGGACTCAGCCGGGCAGAGGGGGCCCCGCGGGACACTCCATTCTGCCGTTGCTGCGGCGGCAGCGGTAGCAACCAGCTTTTTTTAAAATTTAATTTTGAAAAAAAGCAGAATGTTCTTTGCACGGGGCCCCCTGAAACGCGGGGCCCTGTGCAAAAAACATTCTTGCTCAATGTACGGGCCGGCCCTGTCAGTAACTGTCCACCCAGGCATCATGGCTGCACATACATCTTTCTGTAGCATTGCTGGAATCGCTGATCTTTGCTCCAATCCGGCTTTCAACAGCATTGCTGACTTCCTTTCATTCACAGTAATCGTCTTCAGCCCAGAAGGTTCAGTGCATGTAAAATATAATTTGCTGATCAAAAACTTACCATAACAGTATTCTTCTGATTTTCCCACAATGGCAAACAAGCACAACTATTAATGGCAATATAGAATTACTGAACAGAATTTTCTTATCTAATCTAATGTTAATCAATCACAATACATCTACTGCTAGCACTAAATTATTGCAACTTATTTAACTATATGGAGACCAAGATGACTTGCAATATACTTCTATTTATATCTACATTCTTCAATTTTTATCTTATCTAGTAAATAAAAGTTAACATGTGGCCTAATAGACACACCTCTCTTGTCAGGTGCACAACTGTACAAGGTATAGTTTTTTATTTATTTATTTTAGATTTTTCTATACCGCGCTCTTTAAAATCAGCTCAGTTTGCAATTAGAAAAAATGTGTACAGTGCAGGCGGCATCCATACTGTACTTACAAGGAACAGGGTTTACAACTTAAGAACATAAGAACATAAGATATGTCATACTGGGTCAGACCAAGGTCCATCAAGCCAAGTATCCTGTTTCCAACAGTGGCCAATCTAGGTCATACGTACTGTCATGAGGTAGCACTGTCAGAGCCCATGGAAATAGGGAACTCTGAGCAAAACACAGCTGACAGCTCAGATATACACGAGGAAAAAGGTTACCATAGGCAACAGATACAAGCTGGGTCACGAGGTGTAAGGGAACGCCCAAACACGAGCCTAGCTAGGAACTCATTAGGAAATGAGGGGCAGCTGGGTAGGGGCGGAGCCCAAACAGACACCACGAGAAAGGCAGTTAAAAGTCACTCACCTGAAGGTAGTAGGAGAGCTGCTGAGGGAACGTTCAGGAAGAGAGCCATTGAAGGAACGTTCAGTGAGAGAGTTGGAGGGACGTTCAGAGAGATTGCTGCTAAGGAAGACACATTGAGTGAGAGAGTTGCTGAGGAGAGAAGCCAAAGGAACATTTGGAGAGAAGCCTCACGAGGAAAACACAGAACTGTGGAATCCAGGAGGGACTGCTTTGAGAAGCAGGGCACAGCTCTCCAAAATCCCCAGGAACCTTGCTACAAAGGGAGCAGAGGTGGCAGTCCGGTGACCAGGCTAAAGAGAGCCAAATTACCCAGCACAAGGTACCAAGCAGGGGATAGTTTTTACCCTGAGGAAACTTTTATACCAGAAAAGCAGCTAGCAGAGAAACACAGTGAAAGGTTTTCATACAAACGGAGCTCGGCTCGGCTGAGAGACCAGGAAGAGAGAGTGCCAGAGGGTAGGCGTATTAACCCTAATAGAAGAGGTCCAGAATACAAAGAATTACCCTGCACTTACCAGGAACTGTGTAGCTCTCCTGACCGTGATTATAGTGAATGTGGTAATTACGCATTCCCCTCTAGTTCAGTGGAGGAGGGGAATGCTGTGAGTTACAGAGAGGAACTTTGCAATGGAAGCTTTACTCCAGGAGAAAGTTATTCCGATAGTGAAGAGATTTTATTTATTTATTTATTTTTTTTTTATTTAGCAAACACTTATATACCGCTGCTTCCAGCGATCAGCAGCGGTCCGATTACAATAGGAGAACTGTCAAATCAGTACAGTAGAATTTGGGGCGCGCATAGGTTGATTCGGAGGGTAGGCACATCACATCACACAATATGTACATATATACAAATGACCAGTATACACAAATCAAATTCAAGAGTAATAAATGCAGTAGAATTTGGGGCGCGCATAGGATGATTCGGAGGGTAGGCACATCACACTAGTGGTGTAAATAAGTGTATCTGTATAAGTATAAGTATATCCGTATACATGTATATCTGGATACATGTATACTCATACCTTGGGTATAAGGGGCACTGTTACATAAATACACTGATGTGGGATATGCACATATATACAAATAACCAGTATACACAAAACCAGTATACACAAAAACCAAATATAAACTTACATAAACTATCAGGTGTACATAGGTATGCAATGGATTATTGTGGTAAATAATCTTAAGCTTTGGGCTTAAAACAAATTGAAATGACTCTGAAACAAATAGGTCTTGAGGTTTTTCCTAAAGTCAGTTAGGTCTTTGCTGGCTCGTAACTCTGGCGGCAGATGGTTCCAGAGTGTTGGTGCAGAGTATGAGAAAGCTCTGTTACTTGTGCTAGTTTTAACAGCTCTAATATCTGATGGAACTATCAGGGTGTTAGTATTGATGGTTCTCCTGCTTCTGTTGAGTGGTTGAGAGCAGATCAATGTGGAGAGGAATGATGGGGCTGTGTTGCGTATGAGCTTGAAAGTGGTCGTGAGGGTCTTATATTTTATGCGGGCAGAAATGGGGAGCCAGTGTAGCTCAATCAATACCGGGGTGATGTGATCCGCAAATCCTTTTTTCATTATGACCCTGGCGGCTACATTTTGCGCCATTTGCAGAATGTTTAGGGTTTTCTTTGGGAGACCCTGCAGAATGGCGTTGCAGTAATCAAAATGTGGCATGATGAGTGCCTGCGCAACTGTCCTGAAATCCTGGGGTTCGATAATACTCCTTAGTGGTTGAAGGATTCTTAGCTTGTGGAAGATGGCTCGGTTGGTTTTGCGGAGGTGTTTCTCCATCTAAAGGTCGCTTTCGAGCGTCACCCCCAGATATTTTATTTCGTCCTTTGTTTGGTATGTATTGTTACATAGGGTTATAGTTGAGGGGGGGCTGAAGTTCGTCTGTTTGGAGATGTACATTACCTCCGTTTTCTTGTGATTTATTGCCATGTTACTTCGGTGCAGCCAGGCTTGCATCTCGCTTAGGCACTCCTCTAGTTGGGTGTAGTTCGGGTCGATCGTGTCCAGTTGCGTGTACAACATAATATCGTCTGCGTAGACGTGGTATTTGATATTATGCCGTTGGAAAATTTTGCAGAGTGGTTGCATATACACATTGAACAGGAGCGCAGAGAGGGCCGAGCCCTGTGGTATGCCCTGAGTTTGTGTGAAAGGTTCTGCCTTTTCCCCATTGAACTGTACCTGTTGCATTCTATTCGATATGTACGAGGTGAACCATTTTAGTGGGGTTCCCGCTATTCCTATTGATTGTAGTCTGTTTATGAGGGTTCCATGGTGAACAGTATCGAATGCGGCTGATATGTCGATGAATATAAGTAGAAACATTTTCTTTTTGTCCTCTAGACCCTTAAGGAGGTTGTCTAGCAGCGCTAGGAGTAGTGTTTCAACACCGTGATGCCGTCTGAATCCATATTGCTGATTGTCCAGGGTTTCATTCGCATCCAAGTGGTCTTGAAGTTGGAGTAGCACGGCCTTTTCGATGACCTTGGCCAGGAAGGATATGCTGGATATTGGTCGGTAGGATGCCGGGTCGACCTTATTGACTGTTTTGTTTTTCAGGATAGGCCTTATGATAGACTTCTTAAGTTGTGCGGGCATGTCACCTTGTTGCAGTGATAGGTTGACTATGTGGGCGACGTGATGGGCGATGTCTTGTTTCACTGCTTTGATCCAAGCGGCTGGGCATGGATCTAGTGGGGAGGTGGTGGTGTTGATGTTTGTAATTATGGTAGTAATCAGATGGTTGTTTACTTTGTGAAAAGTGCACCAGAGCTGATCCTGCCTGGTGCAGATTGTCATGGATGGAATAGACCTTGAGGGAGTTGGGTCCATGTATTGCATAGGCGTTGATGCTGTGAGTTTGCTTGCATAGTGGTTTGCTAAAGTTTGAGGTTTGATTTCATTGTTGGTGTGGTCATCCAGTGTTGTTTTTGTTAGGGTTTTGACTAGTTCAAATAATTTGCGGGGTTTGTTTATGGCCTTGTTCAACAGATTTGTGTGATGAGTTCTTTTCGCTGAGTTAATCTCCTCCTTGTATTTAGCGAGTAGAGACAGGTATTCTGTCCTGTGCTCATGGTCCTTTGTTCGTCTCCATTTCCGCTCTGATTTGCGGAGTGTCCTTTTCATTCTGGTCAGCGTAGCGGTGTACCACGGTTCAGATCGGCGTTTGGCTGAGTCTGTTGGGGTTTTCCAAGTAGGGTTGGATACTTCCAGTATACCACTGTTCCATCTGTTGGTGAGGTCTTCGAGGTCCGTGCATTCCAAATTAATGCGGGAAGCAATGGAGCCTATAAGATTTTCCTCATTGAATTTGTTGAAACTCCTCCTCGTGTATGTTGACCTCCTGGCTTTTGCATTTTTAGGCGGGGCGGGCAGTTTTACTTTGAGATCAACTTGGTGGTGGTCAGACCATGGTACTGGAGTTATTCTAATCATGGGTTCCTCGTTGCCCGTTTTCTGATTTGCGGGTAGGAAAACCAGGTCTAGGGTATTTCCCTTTTCATGGGTGGCGTCACTTATGATTGCAATATGAGCCTTATGAGGAATCTTTGAATGGCAGTGAGATGGACTGTACGTACACTATGGCAGATGCCATATCCTCTCTATGCTAGAGTGCTGTGAAAACTGTTTATAAAAGAAAACAGGAAGAAGGTTTTTCATGTGAAAAGGACTGTTTTCTTTTTTTCCTTCTGTTTGTTACAAAAGCTGAAGTTAAAGCCAAGTTTTGTTCCAGCATTTCTTTAATTTTGATGCCAGATGAATGGTCTGTTTTCCTTTGTTTCAAATGCTAAATATCCAATCCCGGACGGGGAATAAATCCTGTATTATAATCTTACACTTGGTCTGCAACTACAATTCTTTGACTGGTGTTTAGAACCACAGGTTCCAGAAGGCATTGCAAAGCCTTCTCACAATACTCTATAGCTACTAGAGTACTACCCCACTGAAGTACCCACGCCGCTGGCCTCTGGGGACATTGGTGGGTGACATTTGGCGTAGTTTTGAGGATTTTTTACTTTTGGAATAAAAGGACATTTTAAAGAAAACTGCTGCTGTACCAGGAGACCCTGAGAAGCAAGTTCAGTGACGGACCGGACGGTGGAGAGCACAGACCTTTCTTGCATGCTGGAATCTATGCAAAAGCTAAGGTAACGATACCTGGGGCATAAGCGTAGGTGGATTCAGGCAAGAAAGATGGCGCTGCCGTGCTCAGGATTAAGGGCTGAAAGAATATAAGTACCGCACTTGGCGGTTTTTGTCTTTCTTTTCTCCGCAGGGGTACAGACAGAAGAATGGATGCCGGAGAGATGATGAGCTGGATGCAACGCCAGTGGGATAAGCAGCTGGAGTTGGCTAGACACATCCAGGAGCAGACGGCCAACATGATAAGAGAGCAGCAAAAGCCACTCTTGGACGCTATGAAAGCGTTTTTGGAAAAGCCGCAGGAGCTTAGGACTGAAAACCCTGCTATAGTTCCAGGGGTAGGACTAAATGGTTGCCTTACATTTTCGTTGGGACAATTGAGTCCACATGATAATATAGATGACTTTATAGATGCCTTTGAGAGAATAGAGGAAGCGTTGAAATGGCTGAGAGAGCAGTGGGCGACCCGCTTTGCGGTATCACTTACTGGGGAAGCTCTCTCTGCCTACAAGGCCATGCCTGCGACCCTTGCTGTTAATTATGATGAAATAAAACGAGCAGTCAAGGATAGACTAGGGCTGTCTACTTTACATTACCGGAGAATGTTTATAGAAGCTAGAATGAAGTCACAGGAGACCCCTAAAGCCTTGCAGCAGAGGCTGAAAAATCTGGCATGCAAATGGTTAACTCCTGAGCGGAGAACCATAGAAACGGTGCTGGACACAGTTATTTTGGAACAGTTTCTCCAGGCTGTGCCCACCGAGATGAAAACTTATCTGACCTTACAGAACTGCCAAAATACTGACGAGGCAGCCAGTCTGACAGAGCGATATTTGGAGGCGCAGATGGCTGACACCTCAGGGCTTGGTGTAATGAAAGCAGTAGGAGTGGCAGATTTTAAAAAGGGAAAGTATCTTAAGGGGAAAATGTGTAATGCCAATGTTAAAAGTACTAATGATGATATTTTTCTTACACGTAAGGGAAAATGTTATGTATGCGGGAGAGCAGGCCATTATCAGAAGGACTGCGCTGAGCGGAGTGTCCTCATGGCTGGAGCAGGCAAGCCAGTGCAAGATGGATTCCTGATTCATGTTCAGGTAGAGGGGGTAGAGGCACTGGCCCTGCTTGACTCGGGGGCTGACCAGAGCATGATTTTCTGCAGGCTCTGGGAAGCCATTAAGGAGCGCTGTCAGTCAGCCCCGAGTCAAGCAGAGGGCCAAGTGAGGATAAGATGTGTGCACGGCGCATCATCCCCTTATCCGTTACACACATTATCTGTAAGAGGGTTGGGAGCCACACAACCATTACTGGTAGCCATCGTTCCGAAGTTGCCACATCAGGTTGTTTTGGGGCGCGATTGGCCTCCTTTTTGTCAAGAAATAGAAAAGGGGCTTAATAAACTAGGCTATGAGCTCGCACCACCCCCAGCAGAGACAACAGGAACAGGCTTAGAAGCATTAACAGCAGAAATCCCTAATCCTCTGTTTGGAAAAATAAAGAAGGCTAGCATTCCATCCCCAGCCCGAGTCACTGAAGCATCTATAGGGAAGCAAACGTTTGTGTTGCAATTTTGCAAGGCCACACCGAAAGCCAAAAGCCCACAAAGAGCTTCCGCGGGGGCAGCCGGATATGACCTCTTCAGTGCTGAGGAGGCAGTGGTCCGGAAAGGGGGAAAAGCCTTGGTTAACACCGGGATACATGTAAAAATTCCCGAGGGATATTACCGGCGTATAGCCCCAAGGTCAGGCCTGGCTGTCAAAAACTTCATAGACATTGGGGCGGGAGTAATAGACCCCGATTATCGAGGCCTGGTAAAAGTTCTTCTTTTTAATTTCGGGGAAACTGATTTTACAGTACAGGAGGGCGACCGCATTGCGCAGTTAGTGTGTGAACGCGTGGGTTTCCCCAAGGTAGAAGAGGTTCCCGCATTGACACCTACCACTAGGGGAACACATGGGTTTGGGTCCACTGGCCAGAAGGAAATTAAGGGTATGACGGCCCTAGCGGAGGAGAGGAGAGAAGAGGATCTCGGGCCTCAGACCTCCGATTGGAAGGAAAGGCCAGAACCTAGGTTGGGTGTTGGGTTATCCCCACAGCGTCAACAAGAGTTGACCCAGCTGTTAGGGAGGTTTGCTGATGTCCTAACGACAAAACCTGGCGAGACCCGTATGGTCGCCCACGAAGTAATTACGACCCCAGGGCGAATCATCAGACAATGGCCCTATCGTATGCCCGAGGCTAAGAAAAATGAAGTGATTAAACAAGTAAAGGAGATGGTTGATATGGGCATTATTGAGGAGTCCCACAGCCCCTGGTCAAGCCCATAGTTTTAGTTCCGAAGCCGGACGGGACCCTCAGATTTTGTATTGACTTCCGGCAAGTAAACAAAATCTCCCAGTTTGACGCTTATCCGATGCCCCGCATCGACGACTTACTGGACCGGTTGGGTCAGGCAAAATACTTGACCACTCTAGATCTCACAAAGGGGTATTGGCAAATACCCCTTACACGTGATTCAAAACCTAAGATGGCATTCAGCACCCCTATAGGGTTGTTCCAATTTAGGCGAATGCCGTTTGGGCTGCATGGGGCAGCAGCCACCTGTCAGCGCCTGGTGGATCAGGTGTTGAGGCCTCACCAGGAGTACGCCCTGGCATATATGGATGACATAGTCATTTATAGCACGACTTGGACCCAACACCTCGCCAGGGTAGAGGCAGTGCTCCGGGCGCTTCGCAGAGCGGGTTTGACCCTAAACCCAGCAAAATGCGTGTTCGCCAGTGAGGAGGTGAAATATTTGGGCCACATGGTGGGGAGGGGGATAGTTAAACCTTTAGCTAATAAAGTTGAGAGCGTCATGGATTTCCCCCGACCCATTACCAAAAAACAGGTACGCAGTTTCTTGGGATTAATCGGCTATTATAGGAGATTCATACCGCGGTTCGCGGAGGAGAGCATTTTGTTCACCGAAATGCTAAAGAAAAACGCTCCTAATAATGTAAAGTGGACCCCAGAAGCTGAGATTGCATTCACCTCCCTTAAAGAGAAGCTATGCACAGCCCCGGTGCTAAGGGGGATCGACTTTAGTTTATCCTTTGTAGTCCAAACGGACGCTTCAGAGAGCGGGTTGGGGGCAGTGTTATCTCAAGTGTTTGAGGGGGTGGAGCACCTGGTCACTTATTTAAGCCGAAAACTCTCTAAAGCAGAGAAAAATTATTCAACAGTCGAAAAAGAGTGCCTGGCCATAAAGTGGGCTATTGAGGCCTTAAGATTTTACCTGACCGGTAGGAAATTCCTCCTGGTCACGGATCACGCCCCACTAAAATGGCTGAACCAGATGCGGAATAGCAACGCGCGATTAACGAGATGGCATCTGGCGCTACAGTCATTCAATTTTGTAATCCAGCACAGGCCGGGGAAGCTACATGGGAACGCGGATGCGCTCTCCCGAATTACGAGCTGTCTGGTTACAGGTTTGGCAGCCCGTAATATTTTAAGGGGGGGGATCTGTCATGAGGTAGTGCTGTCAGAGCCCATGGAAATAGGGAACTCTCAGCAAAACACAGCTGACAGCTCAGATATACATGAGGAAAAAGGTTACCATAGGCAACAGATACAAGCTGGGTCACGAGGTGTAAGGGAACGCCCAAATACGAGCCTAGCTAGGAACTCATTAGGAAATGAGGGACAGCTGGGTAGGGGCGGAGCCCAAACAAACACCACGAGAAAGGCAGTTAAAAGTCACTCACCTGAAGGTAGTAGGAGAGCTGCTGAGGGAACGTTCAGGAAGAGAGCCGTTGAAGGATCGTTCAGTGAGAGAGTTGGAGGGACGTTCAGAGAGATTGCTGCTAAGGAAGACACATTGAGTGAGACAGCTGCTGAGGAGAGAAGCCAAAGGAACATTTGCAGAGAAGCCTCACGAGGGAAACACAGAACTGTGGAATCCAGGAGGGACTGCTTTGAGAAGCAGGGCACAGCTCTCCAAAATCCCCAGGAACCTTGCTACGAAGGGAGCAGAGGTGGCAGTCCGGTGACCAGGCTAAAGAGAGCCAAATTACCCAGCACAAGGTACCAAGCAGGGGATAGTTTTTACCCTGAGGAAACTTTTATACCAGAAAAGCAGCTAGCAGAGAAACACAGTGAAAGGTTTTCATACAAACGGAGCTCGGCTCGGCTGAGAGACCAGGAAGAGAGAGTGCCAGAGGGTAGGCGTATTAACCCTAATAGAAGAGGTCCAGAATACAAAGAATTACCCTGAACTTACCAGGAACTGTGTAGCTCTCCTGATCGTGATTATAGTGAATGTGGTAATTACCCATTCCCCTCTAGTTCAGTGGAGGAGGGGAATGCTGTGAGTTACAGAGAGGAACTTTGCAACGGAAGCTTTATTCCAGGAGAAAGTTATTCCGATAGTGAAGAGATGCAATATGAGCCTTATGAGGAATCCTTGAATGGCTGTGATATGGACTGTACGTACACTATGGCAGTTGCCATATCCTCTCTATGCTAGAGTGCTGTGAAAACTGTTTATAAAAGAAAACAGGAAGAAGGTTTTTCATGTGAAAAGGACTGTTTTCTTTTTCCTTCTGTTTGTTACAAAAGCTGAAGTTAAAGCCAAGTTTTGTTCCAGCATTTCTTTAATTTTGATGCCAGATGAATGGTCTGTTTTCCTTTGTTTCAAATGCTAAATATCCAATCCCGGATGGGGAATAAATCCTGTATTATAATCTTACACTTGGTCTGCAACTACAATTCTTTGACTGGTGTATAGAACCACAGGTTCCAGAAGGCATTGCAAAGCCTTCTCACAATACTCTATAGCTACTAGAGTACTACCCCACTGAAGTACCCACGCCGCTGGCCTCTGGGGACATTGGTGGGTGACAGTACCTAGCAGTTTCCCCAAAAGACACAGGTTCCACAATGCTTGTATTGGTTCAAGCACTGATATCCTTTGATATTGATATCCATTGATATTGTACGTAAAGGCGATCTACTTTAAAATCAGATCCCTCAGACACCTACACCCGTTACTCGAACCAGATGATTTCCGCACCATCTACCAAGCCCTGATCATTCCCCATTTCGATTATTCAAACTCCATACTACAAGGGCTCCCCCGGTCCACCCTGAACCCCCTGCAACTTGCTATGAACAGTGCAGCACGGGTACTCTTTGGGGCATCCAGGAGAGACCATGTGACACCCCTCCTGAAGCAGTTACACTGGCTCCCCATTCAAGCCAGTATTAGTTTCAAGACCTTGCTGATGACTTTCAAAGCTGGCAAGGGGCTCTCCTCCTCCTCTCTATCTGACCTCATCCAACCACTTGCACCTAACAGACCAAGAAGAACCGCAGAGTCAAACATGCTAGCAATGCCAAAAGAAACAAGAAGATGCACCAAAACGACAGCTAACAGAGCCTTCCGACTCTGTGCCCCAAGTCTATGGAATACCTTACCTGCACATATCAGAGCAATCCCCAACTTGAGCCAGTTCAGAAAGGCCCTTAAACACTTCCTCTTTATCAAATATCTCACTGACAGCTCCGAACCTCAGTCCCACTCAAATAGCGAGCACCTCAACAATAGTAGTAGTCAAACAGGCAAGCCCTCGCAACAGGCGTCCCCTACAATGTAAAACACCAAACAGTATCCTTTCTCATTACACTTCCTATGTATATAGTTTACCCTGTTCTCCAAGTTCCATTTCCTGTTAAATGTAATGACCAGACATATGTAAGTTGTCGGATGTTTCTGTTCCATGTAAACCGCGCTGATGGCAAATAGTGCGGTATATAAGAAATGTTAATAAATAATAAATAAAATCCTGGGTCCCTTTTTAATAATGGTTTATGGACCTTTCCTCCAGGAACTTGTCCAAAGTTGGCTAACTGGGGTAACTATGTACAGGCTACTTAGTAACAGGCTACTCAGTTAAATAACTATATAGTTAATTTTATTTCTTAAGGAGTAACAAACATCAAAATAAACTGACTGTTTATGGCAATTAAATTAAACTGAGTTCATTTACTAATAATTCTTAGGGACGCTCTCTTATCAGGTAATGGTTTGACTCACATTACTTTGAACATTGTCTGATTGACAGACATCTCAGCTCACAAAGGAACAAATATAGATAGGTCATTACATAAACAGAATTGTGCTGAAGAAATTTAAAAAAAAAAAAAGCCAGGACTTAAACCAATTAGAAATTCAATTATCATTATTTATCTTCCACAGGGAAATTTATCTACATCTTAAATCTACCTCAATACCAATTTTATACCTATTCCACTAGCAACAAAACATCAGTTCTGCAGGGGTCATTGCATCATAGCAAACTGAAACACAATTTTTTTAATTTATTTTATTTAACATCTTTTATATACTGCGCTATTTGTTATCAGTGTGGTTTACATTCAACAAAGGTTGCTCAATTCAGTCAAGACTGATTTGTGCTTACATTGTAACAGGGGATAGAACTTGGAGCAAATACAGGGTAACTATATACATATTGACACAGAACATAAGAATTGAACTTTGCCTGTTTTGTCGTGACATACTAAAGGGCAGTGCTGATAATACTTCAAATCATGAGAATTTAAAATCCAACAGACTCTTGCAGATGGCAGAAAAATAGACTGTGACATTTCTACTCTAATCTCTTAGACTTTCATGGATGTACATCTAGATTTTCTACTAACATAAAAAGAAAACATCATGTACACATTTGCCACCTTGGTTTAATTACTTAACTTTCTTGTCAGAGTGAAATTGTACCACTCATTATCTATGACTTGTAAAAGCTAAATCCCTAATCTGAAGATTTTTCTTTAATATCACATGTATCGCTACCCTTCTTACACAATAAGAAACAAAAATAACATGTCAACAACCACTTCTTCATGACAAGCATTGTCACATAAATACACTTGATAACCTGCGCCCCAGACTGAAGTTTTCTTTTTTTGAATTTTCCTTTTTCCTTTTTCCTTTTTTTTTCTCTTTAGTCAAAAAAAACTTGTTTTGACATTCGATTCAGTTTTCACTTGTAACTTCATAACTTTTCTTAGTCTTTGTCATATGCAAATTCATACAACTTATAAGATATCTAAACATATCAAAATGTTATCACACATTCAAATGCCATCACACATTGAAGATCTTCCCAGTCATTCACATCAATTAAAATATGTACTCTAGAAAATCTTATTCTGCAGATATAAGAAACTCCAAGAGGTCCCATTTGCATTTGCACTCAACACACACATTTTCTTTTTAAAAAGATCACACATCATGGATCAAACTTATTTACTGTACAAACACAAATACAAAAATGGTTAATCATTTTGGGGTTTTCCTCCTCCCTCTATCACACTTGTCAAATCCAGGATCCCTAAAATAATCTTAAATATAATTTTAAATAAAATCACAATCATGCGTATTTATTTCTGCTGCTGACAATTGGAAACAAAAGTTATTCTTTCAGTTATATATGGGAATTAGCTACATTCAGGCTGTACTTTAATTGTAAGTGAAGGCCGCGTGGCCATGTCCATGCCGGCCACCTGTAACCTGGCAGAGCGGCGAAAAGCGACGTGGAGGCCCGCTGGGAGAGGTGGGGAGGAGGAGTGACGTGGGCAAGGCCATCCTTTAAACTCATTAGCTCCTCACACAACAGGAGGCAGGAGGGGGAGCCAATGAGGAAGGAGGAGGCGGGTTCCGAGTCTACCCCGGCGGCCCCAAACTAGTAGGTGAGGAGCCTGGAGGCCTGTGTGGTGCGTCGACTTCGTAGCGGATTCGGCAAAAGAACAAAACGTTCTGCTTGCGGGAGCTTGGCGCACTGAGAGAGAGCATCGTGGGGAGCCACGGAGGACAGCTGTAGGCGGCTCCGCGTGTCTGGTGGAAGATGGAGCGGCTCTAGTCAGGAGCAGAGCAAGAGAGCAGCACGTGGTCGGCGGCAGGGCGGGAGCTTCGGCGGCGTGGGGATCACCGGAGACTGACAGGGGATAGCAGGCAAGTGGTGGAATGGTGTAGCACATAACAGAAGTTGTTAGAGGTAAAATAAATGTGCGGTCTCTGGTGGGGGCATAAGCTGGGGGATCAATAATGCTGGCACGAGGGGGGCAGTGAGGGAAGGGGCCTGGGAGGGCCGGAAAAACAGCGGGGAGGCTGTCCAGGCAGAAGGGACGGGCGCAAGGGCAGAGGTGGCTAGGAATGTGGGGCAGGTGATGGAAGAAGGAGTCGGGGTGAGCAAAGCAGAGGGGTTAGTGTAGGACGGGTGAGCAGAGGTGCAAGGGGGGGGCAGTCCACTCAGAGGTCCGGGAGGGGGGCTGAGGCAGCACCAGGAGCAGGGGGAATAGGAGGAGTGGCACGGAGGTCGCAATCGGGGGCAAGGAAGAGGGGGGAAGGGGGAAGGGGAGGAGGGAGAAGCGTTTGCGCCGCAAGGAAGTGGGTTGGGGGGCACAGAGGTGGGTGGGGGCACTTGGGGGGATCATGGGGGCGAGGGTTTCCCGCTGGGTGCGGTGTGGGGTGGGGATTCTGGAGCCACGGGGCAAGCCTATGACATTGCCATGGGGCAAAGACTGCACCTGATGCCTGCTAGCTGGGGGGAGTGTGGGGGTTCGTGGCCGTCAGGGAGTATGCCAACTTGAGAACACTGGTTGAGAGGGGGCAAGGGTCATCGGGGACGGAGTGGCTTGGGGCCTGGCAGCTGGCTTGGCCTGTGGTCATCCCTCCCTCTGTGTTTCCTTTTATGTCTTCGCAGGTGCCAGCTTGGGGTGCGTCCCCTGCAACGTCCGGAAGAAGCGGCTTACTGGAGCAGGCTGGACCGAGGAGCGTCAGAACGCGAGAGGAGAGATGGCAAGCATGAGACAAGGGGAACAGCAGCAGCCAGTGGAGGATGACAGACGGTCGGCGGCAGGAGCGCCTACTGTAGGTGACGTGGACGTGGGCGCTGCAGGTGAGTCCACAGTCGAAAGAGGCGAGATGTTGGCAGGGAGGAGGGATTCGGCGGGAGGAAAAAGGCATGCGCGTAGGAAGCGAAGGCGTGGAAGGAGAAAGCGGCATGGGTCGGATTCCTCATCGTCATCGTCTAGCTGGTCCTCGTCCTCGTCCTCGAGTGGGGGTGTGGCCAGGAAGGCGAGTGGAGGGAACGGAGAGGGGTCAGGTAAGCAGTTGGGGAGAGCTCCTTCATTAGCAGCTTACGCGGAATTGTGGGAGGGGGTCCCGAAGAAATTACGTCATAAGATATGAAAACGACGTTATATTGACATCTTCCGTTTGTTGGAGGGTAGGAGGTGTTCGGGGGATAGTAGGAAGAAGAGGAAAGAGGATGAGAAGGCGGGGAGGCTGAAGAAGGTTTCCCGGAATGTGGTGAACTGGAAGCGGGCGTTTTTGCGTTTAGCGAGTGTTTGGGGACATCATCAGCCCGAGCAATATGGGATGTTATTGGCATATGCTGACTCTATTTTGGAGGCAGCGCAGACACATGAAGGCTGGTCGTGGTTGAATTATGACGAGCGATTTAGAGATAAAATGGAGGAGAACTGGTCTCTGTCTTGGGGCTCGCAGGACATTAACCTATGGCTAACGCAAATGTCGGCTAAAGGGGGGATGGGAGGGTTAGGTGGTGATAAGAAAGGGGGAGCAGCTCAAGAGGGTGCAGGTCGTTCCTTTCGGCCGGCAGGAGCTGTCTTGCCGCAGAGAGGGGGAGGGGTGGGAACAGGGAACATGTGCTGGAGATTCAATAAGGCCTCTTGCCCCTTTCCGGATTGCAAATTCCGGCATGCCTGCTCCAGTTGTGGAAGGGGACATTCAGCAGCAAAGTGCGGCAAGAAAGCTGCCACCGCGCCTAGCGGGCCGGTCCCTAAGTAGGACCGGCCTGTAGTACCGTGCCCCAACCACTAGGCCACTCCTCCCTGGAAGGAGGAGTGGCCTAGTGGTTGGGGCACGGTACTACAGGCCGGAAGGTCGGTGGTTCAAATCCCACTAGAGGACAGCAACCTTGGGCTGGAAGGACTGGGGTTTCTAGTCCCATAGGTGCTCCTTGTGGTCTTGGGCAAGCCACTTAACCCTCCATTGCCCATGTTCCCTGTAAGTATTAGTGTATGTGTCTCATATCCCCTCGTGTTAAATGTATCCCCCAACCGCTTTGACCCGGTGAAAAGCGGGATATAAATGCAGATAAATAAATAAATAAATAAGTAAGGCAGAGTTAGGCAGCTTAGCCCCTACCCCGATAAAGGTGGATGTGTTGAAGGCCAGACTGTTGAGTCATCCTAAGCGGGGTAACAGGGTAGTTTTGGCAGGGGGTTTCAGGAGGGTTTTGTCATTCTGGTAGTGGGCAAGGTGGCAGGCAGGGTGTCCTGCAATGCTCCCTTGGTGTGGCGGTTAGCGAACATTGTCCGATCGAAGCTGTGCACTGAATTGGAGTTAGGACGGCTTGCAGGCCCCTTTTCACGGAAGCCGTTCCCAGATTTGGTGGTTTCCCCGTTAGGGATTATACCAAAAAAGGAAGTGGGGAAGTTTAGATTGATTCATAATTTGTCCTTTCCGGAAGGAGCTTCGGTTAATGACCAGATACCACGGGATAAGTGTGCAGTACGTTACGCCTCATTTCATTGGGCGGTCGAATTGGTGTGGCGAGCGGGACAGGTGGCTTGGATGGTGAAGGTTGACATCGAGTCTGCATTTCGGCTGCTGCCGGTTCACCCGGATAGTTTTCCGTTATTGGGTTTTCGGTTTGAAGATAGCTTTTATTTTGATAAGTGCATGCCCATGGGTTGTTCAGTGTCTTGTGCTTACTTTGAGAAATTTAGTACATTTCTGCATTGGGCGCTCATGGAGGATGTAGGTTGTGCAAACGTAGTCCATTATTTGGATGATTTTTTTTTTGTGGGTGCTGAGCATTCTGGGGATTGCCAGAGGCTCGTGACAGGTTTTCTGGACTTGGCAAGCAAAATGGGTGTGTCATTGGCTGCGGGTAAGACAGAGGGTCCAGCAAGGCAGCTGACTTTTCTGGGGGTGGAGTTGGACTCCAGTGAGATGGTGGTCAGGCTACCGCGCAAGAAGGTGGTCAGGCTGCGGGTGTTGGTAGCCAACGCAAGGACGTCTAGCAAGTGGACGTTGAGGGATTTGCAAGCGCTGACTGGGGCTTTGAATTTTGCATGCTGGGTCATTCCGATGGGTAGGGTGTTTCTACGGCGATTGGCTGGGGCCACTGCGGGGGTGAAAAAACCTCACCATCGTATCAGGGTGACCGGTGTGATGAGGGCGGATTTAAGAATCTGGGATACATTTTTGAAGGAATTTAATGGGACTTTGGTTATGATAGGGGAGGAGATTTCATCGGAGCACTTGCAGTTGCACACTGATGTGGCGGGTGGAATAGGTTTAGGTATTTATTTTGCGGAAGCCTGGTGCGCTGAGAAATGGCCACAGTCTTGGCGTGATTCGAGGTTGGTGAAGAATGTGGCGTTCTTGGAGCTCTTTCCCATGTTATTATAGAATAAGAATTTTATCTGATCCACACAATTGGAGAAATATGAATTTTGATAATAAAATTAATGACTGAAATTGTTGTTTTAAAAAAACATACAACCTGAGAAATATTTAAAATTCTTGTCCAATGAATTCTGTGAAGCCTGAGCAAGTGAGAATACTTAGAGGCAGATGACAGATGGAATATATATTTTTTAAACTAAATGAAGTCTATATTATTGTTGGCAATTAGGTTCCAAAATAAGATTACTTTCCTTTTAACCTGCCCCACTGTCTGAGTTGGTTTCATTACTCTCCTGACTTTTCTTTCCAATGCTGGTCTTTTAGAGGATCTCTAAAGGAAAAAAGGGGACTGTTGTAATGATTGATATGGAAGGACAGACTAGATAGGCCATGTTTCTTTTTCTATCGCATGTTTCTATGTTTATATCTATGTACTTCCTTTCTATGAAGAGGGTCTAATGATGTGAAGTAATGGATCAGTTTATTCTTTGATTGATTTTGTAGCGTTAATGTGCATATACAGCTAGTGTTTTTTTCTGTCTGGGTTTGTGCTATAATATGGAATGGATTCTTTGAGTCAGTGGGTTGGGGGAATGCAGAATACACTGCAGTAACAGCTTGATAGAAAAAGAAGCACAGATAACATTATGGCAACAAGTCTGGCAGAGTTTTGTGTGTTTACAGTAACTCTGTAGCGCAAGATATTATCAGTTATCTGGCGAGAAGGCCTTGACTGCAAGTTTTGTTAGAAGTGTCTTTTTAAACAAAGAATAGTAACCGAGGGAGAGCAGACTCGCTGCTCCTCAAACCTCACTACATACTCCCTTTCTCCCTCATTGCTCCCCCTCCCCTTCTCACGGAACCCCAAGAATCCGACACAACTCCAAAGCTTGGTAAAACAACTGGTCGCAGCTTTATTAACCATTAACACATGAACAATCAACTCGAAATATATAACGGCAGAATGATGCATCACCAGCCATATCACTAGCAAAGTGATAGCGCCTCCGCTTGACTCTTCTTTCTCCCCCTTAGCCCCCGACTTCGCCATGTCAGTAGCAAAAGCCAGCCAGGGGGTTGTCTGGGTCGGGGGTACCCAACCCCCATCCCAAGCTTATCCTAAGCGTCCGGACCCAGGAAACCTCTGGGATCCTGCCACTGGCACAGTTGACCCCGTCATCATTGCGCCGCCCCCCCAGACCAAAGCTGTGACTAGCGAGAATCCTGCAAAGCTACCCGCTCCACTGCCTCCTGCCAGTTATTCAATAATAAATCCAACCCCACCGGGGATAAATGTACCCCATCCCTGCCGTACAGACCTTCACAGCTCACATCCACCCATGAATGCATTATTTGGTAACCACCATGTGTACAGAAGGCAAAAAGGCAAAGATTCAAAAGGAGGAGGAAATAGCCAATGCAATAAAATGGGGGGATAAGACATTTTTCAGATATATTAGTGAGAAGAGGAAGAGCAAAAGTGGTATTGTCAGACTCAAGGGTGCAGGGGGGGAATATGTAGAAGCTGATAAGGATAAAGCGGAATTGCTTAACAAATATTTTTGTTCTGTGTTCACAGATGAAGAACCAGGAGCAGGACCTCAGAAAACACCCACAAATAAGAACAGAAGCGAGGGACATCTTGAACTATTTTCAGAAGACTGTGTTCGTGAGAAACTAGCTCAACTTAAAGTAGACAAAGCGATGGGACCGGATGGGATACACCCTAGAATACTGAGGGAACTTGGGGACGTTCTAGCAGCTCCACTGACTGACCTTTTCAATGCCTCGTTGGAGTCGGGAGTGGTGCCAAAGGACTGGAGAGAGGCTCATGTGGTGCCTTTACACAAAAGCGGAAGTAAGGATGTGGTTGAAAACTACAGGCCGGTTAGTTTAACTTCGGTGGTGAGTAAATTATTGGAAACGCTGCTGAAAGAGAAAATAGTGAGGTTTCTGGAGTCCAGCGGATTACAGGATCCGAGGCAGCATGGATTCACCAGAGGCAGGTCTTGTCAGACAAATCTGATTGATTTTTTTGACTGGGTGACCAGGGAGTTGGACCGAGGGAGAGCTCTAGATGTGGTGTATTTAGATTTCCGTAAAGCCTTTGACACTGTTCCTCACAGGCGACTTATAAACAAACTGAGCACCCTAGGGATGGACCCTAAAGTTACTGCTTGGGTTAGAAATTGGTTGGGTGGGAGGCGACAAAGAGTACAAGTAAATGGAGCTCACTCTGAGGAGAAGGATGTTACCAGTGGTGTGCCCCAGGGATCTGTCCTTGGTCCGATTCTTTTTAACATCTTTGTTAGTGATATAGCGGAAGGGCTGTCGGGTAAGGTTTGCCTCTTTGCGGATGATACCAAAATCTGCAATAGAGTAGACACCCAGGAAGGGGTAGATAACATGAGGAGGGATCTAGCTAAGCTTGAAGAATGGTCTAGAATTTGGCAGCTGGGATTTAATGTTAAAAAATGTAAGGTCATGCATTTGGGCTGCAGCAATCCAAGGGAGCAATACAGTATAGGAGGTGAAGTACTTTTGTCCACTAAAGAAGAGCGGGACCTAGGCGTGGTTGTGTCTGATGATCTTAAAGTAGCTAAACAGGTGGAAAAGGCGACAGCAAAAGCTAGAAGGATGCTTGGGTGCATACGGAGAGGAATGGCTAGCAGAAAAAAGGAGGTGATAATGCCTCTGTATAAGTCTTTGGTGCGACCTCATTTGGAGTATGGTGTGCAATTCTGGAGACCGCACCTTCAAAAGGATGTGAACAGGATGGAGTCGGTGCAGAGGGTTGCTACCAAAATGATTAATGGGCTTCATTATAAAGCATATGAGGACAGACTTAAGGATCTTAATATGTACACCTTAGAGGAAAGGCAGGATAGAGGTGATATGATTGAGATGTTTAAATACCTCCGTGGCATAAATGTTCAGGGAGAGAGCCTCTTTCAATTGAAAGCAAGTTCTGCTACGAGGGGACATGGGATGAGGGTGAAGGGAGATAGATTCAGGAGTGATATGCGGAAATATTTCTTTACGGAAAGAGTAGTGGATCCGTGGAATAGTCTCCCAGTGGAGGTGGTAGAGATGAGGACAGTAACTGAATTCAAGAAAGCATGGGACCAACACAGAGGATCTCTAAAGGCAAAAAGTGGACTGTTGTAGTTGTTATGGAAGGACAGACTAGATAGGCCATGTGGTCTTTTTCTGTCGTCATATTTCTATGTTTCTATGTTTCTACAGACCCACCTGCCGATTTTTCGGTTTATCTTAACTAAGCCCCGAGACCAGCGCCGCTGGTCCCGACAACTCGGCCGTGGGATAATGTCCGACCACATGACTATCACCTCTGGGAATAGCTGAAACACTTCCCCCAAATCCCTCCACACAGCCCTAATCAGCTGCTTGCGAGTCCAAGCTGACAAGTCGTTGCCTCCCAAATGGAGTAAGATCAAGTCCGGCGCTCCCCGAATGCGCTCATGGTGCCAAAGCAAAGGGAGCAACTGTGTCCAACGTAGACCTTGCTCACCCAGCCATGAAATGATCACCACCGCGGGATCCAGGCCAAGATTTGACCCCAAAGGCCGCACAGCCGCACGCTGACCCGCCCAATGCACAAGTGAGTGGCCGATCAGCCAACAGCCATATGGGTTCCTCCTTTGGTCTGCAAAAGAAAAACACAATTAGCCAGATGCATCCCCCCCAAACCGCCATCTTAAAGACGGACATAGCCCAAGAAAGCATCAGACCACCATCGCCCTATGCGCTGCACCTCCTGACTGGACAAGCCCGCCGCTGCTGCACTCGTTACTACACCTATACGAAAGGAATGTGCTGCAAACTGAAGCGGATCCTCGCCCATCCGCTGCAGCACCATTCTTAAAACTGCTGTCACCTGAAACCTAGTGACTGCTTTCGCGTCGGCATGCATAAATAGCACATCCCCGACCGCCGGACGAAGCCACCTATATTCCCGCAATGCTGCCACCGCGCAAGTACTCCCCCCTTGAATCTCACGCAATACCACCCATCGACCCCACCCCAGCTGATCAGTCTTAGACCAGGCCAACAATATCCGTAGATTACCCCCTTCTTTCTGGACATGCTGGTAAAGAAGCCCTCCTACACCAGACCCTGCCGACGTAGCAACTAACTCCCCCATACGAAAGGCACCGAAAACGGCTATACAAAATATAGCTTTAAAAAGAACTGCCTCATATCCCGATGATGCCACCGAAGGAAGTGCCACGCATATCCGCACCAGCAACTCGTGCGTGATCGGCCGTCGGTAGTCCCCTTGCCTCGGCTCCACCCTCCCCCACCCTTGCATCAGCCTCCGAGTTAAAAACCCTCCCGCTGCTGGGGACCAACCCGCCGCCTTCGCAAAGAACATAAAGCCGGCTAGATGCGACCGAACCCCAGCTTTGGATATCCCTTTCTCTTTGGCATCCACAATGTAATGAGCCAGCATCCAATCGGACATCGATTCCGGCCGCCACCCTCGGGCCTCGCAGAATTCCACAATCTTACCAAAGCCACGATGATATGCTGCCCATGTTGTCGTTGCCACTGAGCTCCACAGCAAACTCAACATCCCTACTGGCCAATGTTCCATAATTTCTCCGGGACCATCCAACCTGATGCATCTGCTCCTGGTGCCAGCTTCCGAAACCAAGCCCACTGAAAACGAGAGAGCATCAGCTACCTCATTACTGCATCCCGGGTTATGCCTGGCTTTCATCACCACATTCAAGCGTAGACAAGCTAACATTATCTCCCTCATTAGCTCCGCCACCTGCTTGCATCGCGGTGAATAATGGTTGATCACGCTAACCACCGCTGCGTTATCACACCACCACAATATTCGCCGATTAGACAGGCGTTCTGGCCACACTTCCAAGGATACTAACATGGGAAAGAGCTCCAAGAACGCCACATTCTTCACCAATCACGCCAAGACTGCGGCCATTTCTCAGCGCACCAGGCTTCCGCAAAATAAATACCTAAACCTATTCCACCCGCCGCATCAGTGTGCAACTGCAAGTCCTCCGATGAAATCTCCTCACCTATCATAACCAAAGTCCCATTAAATTCCTTCAAAAATTTATCCCAGGTCCTTAAATCCGCCCTCATCACACCGGTCACCCTGATACGATGGTGAGGTTTTTTCACCCCCGCAGTGGCCCCAGCCAATCGCCGTAGAAACACCCTACCCATCGGAATGACCCAGCACGCAAAATTCAAAGCCCCAGTCAGCGCTTGCAAATCCCTCAACGTCCACTTGCTAGACGCCCTTGCGTTGGCTACCAACACCCGCAGCCTGACCACCTTCTTGCACGGTAGCCTGACCACCATCTTACTGGAGTCCAACTCCACCCCGGATCGGGGGTCAGACTATGGGGAATAAACATTTTGGGCAGGCGGCTGGCATCGTGGCTTTTAAATGGAGCCGCAGTGCCATGACAACATGACTCCATGGCACCGCGGCTCCATTTAGAAGCCCTTGCTGAGTTAGCCGGCCAGTGAACTGAATCACAGTCCCGGCCTGCACATACACCCTTGTTTGCGATTCTGATGCTGTGGGGCTAGACGTGCCCCGCAGGATCAGAATCACAATCTCCTTTGTACATCTGGGTCAGCCCGGATGTACAAAGGAGATGTATGTCGAGATCAGAATCGGGCCCAAAGCAGCTGCAAGCTAACACTTTTTATTTGCCCATGGTTTTCTATTATGTTGTTGTTAAGTGCCGTCGAGTCGGAGTCGACTCATGGCGACCCTCTGGATAGCTATCCTAAATTGTGTTCGGTCTTCAGTCAGGCGGCTCATTGTTGACAGACTGGTACCCATAGTTGCTGTTATTGTATCGATCCATCTCATTGCTGGCCTTCCACTTTTGCATTGACCTTCTATCTTGCCAAGCATGATGTCTTTCTCTAATGATCTCTCTCTTCGCATGATGTGTCCAAAGTACAGGGATTAAATCGGGCTCTCTCCCTTTAAAACATGACATCATTATACACTCTCTTCTAATACAAACAACTTATATTTTCACATGTACCACTGCCTCACACCATGTAGAACAATACACTCAGGACACTCGGGAGTAGTGGGCAGCCATCCTTAAACACTTATTTATATTCTCTTATATACTGCTCTATTCTGCATCAGTGCAGTTTACATTGAACAAACTGAAATTAGATTGAACAGGGCATTATAACTTGGCAAAAATAGGAGATAACTATTTTACAGGTAACATGGGCTACGGAGGGTTAAGTGGTTTGCCCAAGACCACAAGGAGCACCTGTGGGACTAGAAACCCCAGTCCTTCCGGCCCAAGGTTACTGTCCTCTAGTGGGATTTGAACCCCCAACCTTCTGGCCTGAAGTACCTTGCCCCAACCACTAGGCCAGTCCTCCACTCCTGAAATGATTGCCATTTCATGCCATTGATTGCTATTTCATGTTTCAACATAGAAGCCTCTCTGAAAAAGTCCCTCTCCATGGAAATAAAAAAGCTTCATTATCACTAGTTGTGCTCCAGAGTTTTGCATGCATATGGACTGCCTCTCTTAAACGCAAAAGTCCGTGACTGTCTGTATTCCATACTCACAGTCTTCTCTGTCTTGCTTTGATGTCGAAGCTGACGCCAAAGACTTGTGGCCAAACAGTACCTCCTGCTTCCTTTCACGATTCTTACACCCCTTGCTCGTTATCTGGAGAAAGTGGGCAAGTAGAGGTGTCATGGTCGGTCCTGAGGCACTGAAAGCAGCAGCTATGGTGGTCCGTGATGGACATGGTTCTACCACAACTACTGATTGTGGACATAGGTGGAAAAACGAGTCCAACAAGATGAAACTCCAATGTCCCGATCAGGAGGGCATGAGAAAAAACCCCTGCACACCAAGAAAAGAAAGGAAAACAAAGGGCCAAATGAAAGCGGCGCCAAGGCACCGAAAATTCCAGGCTCCCAGGAAGGTAAATGGTACACGACCGAAAAAAAGAAAGAAAAAGCAAAAATACAACCAAATACCACAATACCTTTTTCGGAGTGCAGACAAAAGTCTGAAGTGCTCCGCGGAAAGATAAAGACTGAAGTAAGATGGCTCCCTTGGGCAGGAAGGCGACCACACATGCGTGGTGAATCTCCCAAAGACTTTCTTTGAAAACTGGGGAGAATTGCCACACGGGCTCCGTTGATGACATCAACCATAAGTGAGGTTTGATTTCCTGCTTGGTCCTGGAGAAAAGCTTAGTATGCATCAGATCTGTACTGTCTTTTAAGGGATATAGTAACATAGGAAATGACAATAGAAAAAGACCAGCAAAGCCCATCTAATCTGCCCAGGGTATATTAAGCTTCAATACAATGCAATGTGTACCTTCGAGTCAATGCTGACTCCTGGCGACACAGAAGCTCCTGGGTTTTCTTGGCAGTGTGACCGGAGGTAGTTAATTCTCTAGTCAATAAATCCTGATATTTATCAGTACAGACCAGGCCCTGCTTTTTATAGTAGAAATATTCTATTTCCTGACTATTGTGATGAAGCAGACGCCAGTAAACCCATGGAGGTAGAAGAAAACATTGATCTCTTTAAAGGAAATGATATACATAAAGTGCAGGTAGTGAGAAGTGCAGCTAGAGGGAGCATGCACGGAGATTCAGAAGGTAGGCTGACACGCCCAGGTTGGGATGATGCAAGAACTAATTCAAAGCATAATCAGATACACCTGGTCAGAGGGACAGAAACCTTAGCTGAGAAACAGCTTTATAAGCAAAGCATAGACAAGCCAGAGGAGAGAGGAGCGGCACGAGCTGCAGCAGCTGCTGATAGAGAAGAAAGAGAAAGGAGACGGCTCCAAGGAGAGGAGAAAAGGCAGTGGAACTTGCAGCCCTTACAGAAAAGGAACAGGTTCCAGGAGAGCCAGTTTCAGGCTGGGAAGCTCCAGAAGGAAAGCTTCAGGAGGGACAGAAGGAGTACCTGGAAAGTGCCTGGTAGGGAGAATACCAGAGACGCAGACCCAAGAGTTCAGAGGTACCTTCATGCTTCTTCCCCTGTATGTGAGCCACAAGGAGTTCAGAGGTGGGTGAACAAGACTCAGCCCAGGGGTCTAAGAGACACAGATCTGAACCAGGAACTGAGGCCAGGTCCCAGAAAGGCCTGGAAGCCAGGGAGCCGTAGCAGCAGCCAACACAGCTGGAAAAAGGTTTGGGAACCTAAAAAAAGAGTGCTTACTAAAAGTCCTGTTGCATATTTGCCAGACCGGGTACAGCCAGGCTGTAGAGCCTTAGAAAGAAGTTCTGAAGTAAAACGAGGAGTATATGGGGAAAGCCCGGGGGCAACAGATAGTTCAGCAGAACAAGAGGCTATGCAGATAGACCCTGCTGAACCTGACTCTTTGCTAACTGAATGCCCTATGGACTGTACGCTTTGTTGTGCTGGGAGTTTAGAATCCTTGAGAGAAATATAGCATGCAGGACATACTTTTGAAACACAGTTTTGTTTGACAAGCTGAAAGAAGAAGCATTGTTTTTGTTTGTATAACCTGTTTTGTTTGAACCTCCATAACTAACAAGGACTGTGAAGCATATCTGAGTTTTTGACCTGTGTAAATACCTTATGTGAAAATCCTGAACAAGGTGAAAATCCTGTTGCCTTTGTTTGAACTTTTGTGCATTAAGAGAATAAAACCCTATACTTTACCATTCACATGGCTTACACAACTATTCATTTTGAAGAAAGGGACTACTAGTACCAGCATGCATCTGGGCTAACAAAAGTTTCTACCTTCAATACAACAATAATGTCCACCCTGACCTTTAAGCACGTGGCTAAAAGGATGGGGTTGTGACACTATCTAACCTGTACAAGGCAAACCAGGCAAATGTCTGACTAGTTTGGTAATCCTGAAGATTTACAGCAGCATCTCTTCCAAAAAGTACAGCAAAGTCTGCTGTAGATACAGCCAATATTTTGAAGAAATAAGTTCAAGAGAAAAATCTGCAGTCCCTGGGATATGGAGGCATTTCTGCAGATAGTACTGAGTCCACAGCAGATAGTGGGTTGGTTTTTTTTGTATGTCGGCTGCCATGGGTAAAGAAAATTCAAATATTCATTGTCAGTATCCAGACAGCAGCTGCTGCCAAATATCTTGACTTTGTGGTCAGTGGTAGCAGCTATCCAGATAGGAGCTGAAAATCATGTCCAGTCTCCATATACTTGAAAAGACATTTTACAAAGGACATTCAAGTGCAAACCACGACGTCCAAGCCTGAATGTCCTTGGAATTCGCAAGCATGTCCAAGTCTGAGCATGATTTCACAAACGTTGACGTGCCCGATATGGACATCTGCAGAGACGTTACATAGACGGAGAGTATTTAATACCAGGGATGTCTACGAGGCATGCAGCGATGTTGAAAACCCAAATTTCCCAAACATGCACAGTATTACATTGTCAATGTGGAGAGTACTGAAGACAGTGCAGTGCCAGCCTCTTGACACACTCCATAGGTTTTAATGCTGAAATGGGCACTTTTCCAATACCTACACCTTCATGCCTGGAGAAGGTCGAAGTTTGGAAACAGGTGCAGAGGTCCTTGAGGGTTTTAAGATCAATCGGGGACATCATTGCCCATAGCTCCAGTCCGGACATGCCTTCATCACACCCCCTTCCTATTTAGATGTCCCTGCAGCAGAGACATCTAAAAAATCCCATTTCTATGATCGCTCTGGGGACGTCGCCATGATTTAGACATCCACGTATACAAATCACATCTAAGCAATTTACCTCCTTAGGCACTTAGGACAGTTTTTGCTTGACTAAGTTATGTGGATAGTTAACTGAATAGTGGCTTTGAATTGAGGCATGTTGCCACTTAGTCCTGGACCATCCTAACACAATCCAGATGGTGCCACTGAATATCTCAGCACTATGCAGATAAACCCCTGCTAACCACTGAATATTCATCCCCTAATTATGAGAAGTCTGCATATATTACAACCTCTGAGCTCAGCTTAGAGGTTTTCTCTGGAGCACTACAAAATCCTAATCACCAACAACTAACCAGGAATAGCAATACTGTATATTCTACATTACAGAATGCAGAGCCACAGCTAAATGAAGCTCACTCTGAGGAGGAGGAGGTTACCAGTGGTGTGCCGCAGGGATCTGTCCTTGGTCCTATTCTTTTTAACATCTTTGGTAATGATATTGCGGAAGGGCTGTCGGGTAAGGTTTGCCTCATTGGAGATGACACCAAAATCTGCAATAAAGTAGACACCCAGGAAGGAATAGATAACATGAGGAGGGCCTAGCTAAGCTAGAAGAATGGTCAAGAATTTGGCAGCTGAGATTTAATACTAAAAAATTCAGGGTCAGGCACTTGGGCTCCAAACTCCAAGGGGGTGGTACAGTGTAGGGGCAAAGTACTTCTGTCCACAAAAGAAGAGCGGAAACTGGGCATGATTGTTTTAGGTGATCTTAAAGCAGCTAAACAGGTAGAAAAGGTGACAGCGAAAGCCAGAAGGATGCTTAGGTGCATAGGGAGAGGAATGGCCAGCAGAAAAAAGGAGGTGATAGTGCTTCTGTATAAGTCTCTGGGGCAACCACATTTGGAATATTGTGTGCAATTCTGGAGAACACACCTTCAAAAGGATATAAAGAGGATGGAGTCGGTGCAGAGGGAGGCTACTAAAATAGTTAGTGGTCTTTGTTATCAAGCATATGAGGACAGACTGAAAGATCTTAATATGTATACATTAGAGGGAAGGCAGGATAGAGGAGATATGATAGAGGTGTTTAAATACCACCGTAGCATAAATGTACAGGAGGAGAGCCTCTTTCAACTGAGGGCAAGCTCTGCTATGAGGGGATATAAAAAGATGGTGAAAGGGGATAGACTTTGGAATAATATGCAGAAATATTTCTTTATGGAAAGAGTGGTAGATGCGTGGAATAGTCTCCCAATGGAGGTGATGGACATGAGGACAGTATCTGAATTTAAAAAAGCATGGGACAAACAGAAGATCTCTTAAGGAAAGAAAGGGACTATTGTAGTTGATATAGAAAAATCCAAGTTATAAATGTCCCTGTTTAATGTAATCCAAGTTTAAGTTTCAACGTAAACCGCTTTGACTGAAATGATAAAGTGGTATATAAAACCTGTTAAATAGATAAAATAAATATAGAAGGGCACACTAGATAGGCCATGTGGTCTTTTTCTGTCATCATGTTTCTACGTTTCTAGGTGCATCATCTCTGCTACTACCTGCCATCCCCTGCCTAATCTGAAAGAGTAGTTACCTACCTGTAACAGATGTTCTCCAGGAGCAGCAGGAATCAGTCCTCACATATGGGTGACATCGACGTCGATGGAGCCCTTGCGGAGCATTTCCCCAGCTTTCTATGAAAGTCTTTGGGAATACTGCACGCATGTGCGATCCCCTTCCCGCCTAAAGGTGCCATCTTGCTCAGTCAAATGACATAGCTAAAAAACAGCACACAAAAATGTAAAATAAACTATGTACAACTGCAACTCCCAGGGGAGGAGGGAGGGTTGTGAGGACTGATTCCTGCTGCTCCTGGAGAACACCTGTTACAGGTAACTACTCTTTCTCCAGGACCAAGCAGGAAGTCAGTCCTCACATATGGGTGACTCCCTAGCTCTGGGCTACCAGGGAACCCAGGCTGAACAAGAGAACTCCCTCTAGTCCTAGCATCAAAGAAAAGGCTTTTCACTGAAAGAACCACCACCGGTAGCCCAACGGAGGGCTGGAGGGCAGGAGTTGCCTAAACCTCAAAGAAATTCCGGAGTACTGCCTGGCCAAAAGCACTGTCCCTACGGGACTCCCTCTCCAGGCAGTAATGGGCCGCAAAAGTCTGGCTTGAGGACCAAGTTGCAGCCCTGCAGATGTCTGCCAATGGTACAGAGCGGAGATGAGCTACTGAGGCAGCCATTGCCCTGACACGGTGAGCCGTGACCCGACCCTGCAAAGGAAGGTCAGCTGCCCTGTAAGCCCAGGTGATACAGTCAGCCACCCAGATGGACAAGGTACGCTTGGACACAGCTAACCCCAAATTATTAGGGTCAAAAGATATGAAGAGCTGAGTAGCTCTTCTATGCCCCTGCGTACGGTCAAGGTTGAAGGATAAGGCCCTCCTACAGTCCAGGGTATGCAGAACTGCTTCAGCCTGGCTTGCATGAGGCCTAGGGAAGAATGTCGGAACAACCACCTCCTGGTTGAGGTGGAAAGAGGAGAGAACCTTTGGGAGGAACTTTGGATGAGTCCTAAGGACTACCCTGTTCCTATAGAAGCGAGTGTAAGGCCTGTCACAGACCAGGGCCTGAAGCTCACTCACTCGCCTGGCCGAGGTTAGGGCTACTAGGAAGAGTGCCTTCCAGGACAGGAAGCGGAGAGGACAAGTAGCCATCGGCTCAAAAGGTGGGCGAGTCAGTTGCTGCAAGACCACATTCAACTCCCACTCAGGGGCTGGAGGACGGACAGGAGGCTTGAGCAAGAGCAAACCTCTGAGGAACCGGGACACCAAGGGGTGAACCGACAGAGAGTGTCCTTCCACCAGTGAGTGGTGAGCTGCTAGAGCTGAGAGGTGGACCCGAACAGAATTGGATTTAAGTCCCTGATTGGATAAGTGCAGCAGGTACTGAAGCACCACTGGTACAGCACAGGAGAAAGGATCTTCTGTACGCAGCTGACACCACACAGAAAACCTTTTCCATTTCAGGGCATAGGTTTTTCTGGTGGACTGCTTTCTAGAGGCCAGGACGACCTCCTCAACCTCCGGAGGGAGGCCCCAGGGAGCCAAAACTATCCTTGCAGCCTCCAGGCCATCAAATTGAGAGATTTGAGATTGGGGTGCAGAAGAGACCCCTGATCCTGAGAGAGAAGGTCGGACTGCAACCCCAGAGGTATGGGGGTGTCCACTGCTAGTTGAAGCAGAAGTGGAAACCAAGGCTGCCTCGGCCACCTGGGAGCTACCAGAAGGACCGAGGCCTTGTCCTGTAGAATCTTGAACAGGGTTCGGGCCACCAGAGGCGTGGGAGGAAATGCATACAGGAGGCCCTGGGACCAGGAAATCAGAAAAGCATCTGCTGCTAGCCGCAGAGGATGCGGTTGCCTGGAGCAGAACCTTGCGCGGCGTTTTTCTTGATGCAAGTAACATCACTATTGAAACGTGGGCAGCAGTATTGAGAATCATTTTGAATCATTTTGAGTCTGTCAACATCTGCTGGTAAGCTGGCTGCTATAAGTGTTCATGTTTATTATATTGGCAACATGTCATGAGTAGATTCCCTTGTATGCTTGACATGTATACATATATATTTTTTTCAATTTTTTTCAACTTTAGAGTGCCATGGGAGGTAGGAGCTTTTCTCTCAAGCTTAATTTCATTCCCATGGGGATGTTGGAGTTGTGATATTTATGAAGGAAACCCCCTGAAGAATCCTATTACGGAGAAACGCGTTGGAGCGCTATATGGAACAGCGTCGGGCAATCCTTTAATCACTCAAGATAAGTTTTTTACTTATTGGAATGCGTGTTGATTCACCTTTATAAGGCAATCAGTCTTGATAGATATATATACATTTTTTGGTGATATTTTACACGCATTGAAAAATTTTTTTTAACTATTCAAGATAAGTCTTCACCCATCGGATCGTGTAAAGATACACCCTTACAGGACAAGAAGTTTTTGATAGAATTTTATCTATTTTTGGTGATATCTAGCACGTATTGGTTTTTTTTATATACCTTGTTCATTTGTTGATTATCGGCAGGTCATTGATGCTAGATGGCACGGCCCTGCTAACCAAAGTTATTAGCAGTTAGCCTTAAGTGTCGGGAAGTCTGAGACCTAGCCGTTTATTATATGAACAAGTCCTAGAGAAAAGTTAATTAAGCATTGAAGGGCATTTATATCTTTTGAGCGATAATATTTATGAATGGAGCAGAACCTTGGCAGCTGTCTGTTGAGGGGACTGGCAAACAGATCTATGTAGGGAAGTCCCCATTTCAGGAAAATCTTCTGAACCACCAAGGGATGGAGCTGCCATTCGTGGGGCTGCAGAATCCTGCTCAACCTGTCTGCCAGGTAATTTTCCTGGCCAGGAAGATAAACAGCCTTGAGAAACATGTTGCGCCTGAGCGCAAACAAGCAAAGGTCCTGTGCCTCCTGACAAAGGAGCCTGGACCCAGTGTCGCCCTGTTTGTTTATTTATTTATTTATTTTATTACAGTTTCTTATATACCGCGCTATTTAGAATCAGCGCGGTTTACATCATAACAAAAACGACCATAACGACAAACTGTCAGGTTTTACATTGAACAGGAGTACAAACTTGGATAACTGGGTTAACTATATACATAAACTATCTACACTGCAGTGTGAGGGCATTTCTAGATTGGGTCATTTCTTGGAGGGGATATTGTTCACATAAAACATGGCTACCTGATTGTCTGTTTGTACTATGACAGACTGGTTGGCCAGGGTTTGAGAGAAAGTCTTGAGGACTAAGCGAATAGCCCACAGTTCCAGTAGATTGATTTGCTGCTTGGCCTCCCAGGGAGACCACAGACCCTGGGTGCACTTGCCCAGACAGTGTGCTCCCCAGCCCTGCAAGGAGGCATCGGTGGTCAACACCACTGTGAACCCAGGTGGCTGAAAATGCATCCCCTTCAGTAAGTTGGGGGGATGCAGCCACCAACGTAGGGCGTGCAGGAATGGTCTGGACACCCTTACTCTGTGGCTGAGGCGCCCTGTGGTCTGTGACCACTGAGTTCTGAGGCACCATTGCGCAGGCCTCATATGAAGCCTGGCATTGGGGGTCACATGTACTGTCGAAGCCATGTGGCCAAGAAGTCTCAGGCAGAGCCTGGCGGAGACCAGTGACCTGCTGAGAAACTGGTTTGCCAAGGCTATCAGTCTTTGGGCTCTGGCAAGAAAGCCTTTGCCTGCAGAGAGTCCAGCCTTGCCCCTATGAACTCCAAGTTTTGGGAGGGGAGCAAAGTGGACTTTGCGAAGTTTATGACAAACCCCAGGTGTTGGAGTAGAGAAATCGTTCGGAGAGTGGCTTGCCTGGCCTCCTGGCAAGTCTGAGCCCTGATGAGCCAGTCGTCCAGATAGGGGAAGACAAAGATACCCTGATTCCTTAAGTAGGCCGCCACCACTGCCAGGCATTTGGTAAATACCCTGGGAGTGGAGGTAAGGCCAAATGGCATCACTCTGTACTGATAATGGTTTCCTCCCACAATGAACCTGAGGTACTTTCTGTGGTCTGGATGAATGAGGATGTGAGTGTACGCATCCTTTAGATCTAAAGAGCATAGCCAATCTCCCTGCTGGAGGTAGGACAGAAGTGTTCCAAGAGTAAGCATCTTGAACTTTTCCTTCTCTAGGAACTTGTTGAGATTTCTGAGGTCGAGAATAAGCCTGAGGTCCCCTGTTCTCTTTGGTACTAGGAAATACCTGGAGTAGAAACCGTGAACTTGTAGGTGGGGAGGCACAGGCTCCACCGCCTTGTCTCGCAACAGACCTTGAAGCTCCTGCAGGAGAAGGGCTGTATGGAGAGGAGGCCTTGGAGGCTCTCCTGGAAAGTAGGGAGGAGGCAAATGATGAAAATGAAGCATGTAGCCCATGTGGACTATGCTTAAGACCCAATTGTCTCCTGTAATGGGTGGCCACCGGTGGGCAAACAGGGCTAGTCGACCTCCTGTACAGGGATGGGACAGCAGAGAAGGAGAGGCTATGCCTTGGGAGTCAAAAACCCCCACCCTGCTGAGTAGGAGCAGGAGCCGGAGGCTTGGGGGCCTTCTGCCTATGGGGCCCATGTCCCTGCCCCTTGGCCTGCTGACCCTGTGGGGGAGCTGGGGAGGCCTGGCAAGATGGGAACTATTTGTAGGCAGTCGCCTTCCTCGGGTAAAAGAACTTCTTACCCGAGCCCTTCTTCTTGTGTGAAGGGGCAGAAGTCTTTCGAGACAGCCTTGTCCTCATGAGGTGCTCGGTCTCGAGCTCGGCAGCCTTCTCGGCCATGGGCTTGGTAAAAAGGTTCTCACCTCGGCAAGGGACATCGACCAACTTGTCCTGAACCCATGGCTCGAGGTCCGATGACTGCAGCCATGCCTGGCATCGAGCTGCGATGCCGGCTGCCGCAACATGGGCCGAAGCCTCGAAGCCATCGCAGGCCGCTCGAGACATGAACTTAGAGCATTCCCGGATTCCCGAAGACAAGGACTTGAACCTCTGCAAAGGTTCCCCGGAGAGGCCAGCAGAGAACCCGGCAAGCTCCTTTGCCAGGTTCCGCAAGTACATGCCCATGTACAGCTGGTAAGACTGGACACGGCAAGCAAGCATCAAGCCTTGGAAGCACTTTCTACCAAACGCATCCAGGTTCCGGGCCTCCCTACCAGGGAGCACCGCGGAGTGCATCTTCTGACTTTTCAGACGATGCATGGCCAATTCCACCACCATGGAATGGTGTGGTAGCTGCGCCTTCTGAAAACCAGGGCTCTTACGGAGTCGATAAATGGAATCGACCCGCTTGCTAAGAACCGGCGCCGAGGCCGGTGCCTCCCACATCCGGAAGAGGAGCCATTCCAGCATCGGAGGAACTGGCACAGTAAAGGCCTCCTTCGGAGGAGAGTCATACTGGAGTGCCTCGAGCTCTTCGGCTCGAGGCTCCTCCTCGGGATCCGCCGGGATCGCCAAAGCAGTGGCCATATCCCGAACGAATTCCGAGAACCGGGTATCTTCCGGAGGGGATCTACTCCGGGGCTCAGATTGCAGTGAGTCCAACGGGACGCACCGAGTCTTGAAGGTATCGGGGGACTCCTTGTCCTCCGTCTCCCAGGCGGACTCGTCTGAAGAGGAGTCGGGCTCCGACCACGCAGGGCCCGGCAGCATCCGCCCCGACGCCGAAGGCACTGGCATCGACACCCTCAGTCCCGACCAGGAGGTCGAGGGTGACCGCGACCGAGGACGACCACAAGCCTTCATGGTCTCGAGTATCGGCTCGGTCTCCTGGGTCGACTTCGTCGTCGATGTCCCGGTGGTCGGGGCAGATGCGCCAGCAAGGCTGGCCATCAGCACCCGCTGCTGATTCATGAAGGCAGACAGTCTGCACTCCAAGGCTGTCAGCCTGAGACCCAGCTCAGGAGACTCAGCAGCCACAGACTCGGGCCCCAACGGCGCCGGGCCCGACGTTGGCTCCCTAGGAGGAGAGTCCTCGAGGACAACAGGACTTACGTGTCCAGCAGACTCCGGCTCCACTCGAGGTACTTTTGACGGCTTCTCCTGTTCCACGGGCCCAGCGCAGAATGGCGGTCAGGGGTCCGAGACCTAGCCCTCGAGGAGCCAGGGACCTCCTCCGACGCCGCCCTCACGAGCCGCTTCTTCCTCTTTCGCTCCCACTCGGGGGACTCCCTCTCCGAGGAACCCCGACGATGCTCGGGGTCAGACTCCCGAGACGTCGAGGCCTCAGACGAGGTCCGAGCCTGGCCGGAGGCCGAATCGGAGAAAAGCCTTTCCTTTTGGTGCTGACGACTTCGTAGTGCCTTAGTGGACATTTTTCCACATGGTCCACAGATCTGAGGATCATGATCAGGACCGAGGCACCGAAGGCAGCAGTCGTATGTGTCGGTGAGAGACATTAGTTTCTTGCACCGATCACACTTCTTAAAACCACTGGAAGCCATCGGGGAAAAAAGAGTCCCCACGAGGTCAAAGGACCGGCCTTCCAGGGAAAAAGAAAACCAGCCACGAAGGGCAAAAACCAAAAAAAGAAGATCGGGCTTGATACCGGTGTACTGAACCCGGCGAGAAGGGGAACCGGCATCGAACCGGAGAAAAAACCGTGAAGAAATCGCAAGAATTTGAAGAAAAATCTAACTGTTTTCCGGGTGAACTAGGACAAACGTCCGACGGGCTCCACGGAAAAAGAGAGACTGAGCAAGATGGCACCTTTAGGCGGGAAGGGGACCGCTCATGCGTGCAGTATTCCCAAAGGCTTTCATAGAAAGCTGGGAAAATGCTCCGCAAGGGCTCCATCGACGTCAATGTCACCCATATGTGAGGACTGACTTCCTGCTTGGTCCTGGAGAAAGCACCTTTGTACGGTGACCTGACATGGGCAATGTGTGTGGCCTCCAGCAACCTTTTCGACATATATGCTGTAGCCACGTAGTCTACATGTGGACACAGCATATCAGACATACAGCAGGTAAGTGTCATGCCCCCACTCAAGTGCTCATCCCCCGTGTAACTCTGGAGTCTCTCAGTCCATGCACTTGGTCATTTATGGTGTATGTCTTGCACATACGCTGTGTCTCACACTGTGCACCTATACCACATCTTTGCCCAACGCCCACTTCCCAGTGGGTGTCTAGCCCAACTATGTGCCACCTTGCTCTATAGTGCTACAATTGGCCCCTGGAATCTAGGTTCATTTCCCAGCAGGGTACCCAGTCCACAGCTGACTGGTTTGCTGTTGTCCTCCTTTGGTGGTGGATGCTTGGAATGCCCTCCCGATGGAAGTGGTGGGGGCAAATACAGAACAGAACTCAAAATGGCATGGGACAGACACAGTGAATCCCTTTAGAGCAAAAGGATAAAATCAAAATAAACATAACTATCTCTTATATCTCAGTAAATAGGGGTGACCTGCACGGAGTGGCAGGTGCATCTACTCTTACCGCCTCGCTGGGCAGACTAGATGGACCATAGTGGTCTTTATCTGGCATCATATACTATGTTACTATATTGACATCTATCTACAGACATCCTTATTCTGTCAGCATTCCTGATAGCTGCTATTGCACTTTAACCATCGGTAGCTCTGTTGTATTGCTACAGCACAGAGAGCAGTATCAATACCTGGATGGTGTTAAAGTTTGCTGCTGTGCCTCATCCTTTCGCCCATCGGAATGTACCATCTGTGCTACTCCTTGTGGCATTCATATGGGTGGTAGTGAGACTAACACTGCTCCTTGACATCCCCCTTTTATTTTCCTGGAGAGAAGGAAGGGTAGTCCCATCCACTGACATCCTTCTACAACTACTACTACTAAACATTTCTATAGTGCTACAAGATGTACGTAGCACTGCACAGACACATGTAAAAGATGGTCCCTGCTCATCAGAGCTTACAATATCATCAAGATAGATAACACAGTAGCTGTAGACATGGGATACAGCTAGAGGGAATGGTAAGGAAACACAAAGGAGATCAGGTGAGTCAAGATCCGAAAGCAGCAGCAAAGAGGTGAGTTTTCAGCCTGGATTTGAAAAGGGTCAGAGAAGGTGCCTGATGCACAGACTTAGGTAGTTTGTTCCAGGCATAAGGAGCAGAGATTAGCCATGCTTTAACAGATACCTAAGCTCCACGAACAGAACAATGGCTGGGAAAAATCATTTCGCTAAAGTTGTTGCCCCCGTTACAGCTTCTGCCTCTGTCCAGATAGAGGTCCCAATGCCATGTGAAGGACCAGTTCCATGTGCAGGGTGCCTGCATGCTGAAGCTCTGAGGAAACAAGCGGAAGAACTCAGAGAGGAGGTGGCAAGGCTGAGGAGCAGTCAAGACAGTGAGAAGTACATTGATGAGATGCTTCTTACAACAACCAAGCTCCCCAGCACAGGAGAACATGGGTGCCTACAGAATGACGAAGGTTGGACACAAGTCACCAGGGCCTGCAGAATCACCAATCCAACTTGGAAGTGGAGGAGGTGAAAGCATCCCTGGAAAGGGAAGAACCTGAGCTCAAGTACCCCAAAGTTGCTGAATCAATTACCACAAGGAAGCGAAAGGTAGTTGTGGTTGGTGACTCTCTTCTGAGGGGTACTGAGGCATCCATCTGCCAACCAGAATTGATGTCCAGAGAGGTATGCTGTCTGCCAGGTGCCAAAATCCAAGATGTTAAGAAGAGCTTGCCGAGACTCATCAAGCCCACTGACTATTATCCAATGTTGCAAATCCATGTCGGAACAAATGATACTGCCAGGTATCCCTCTGAGTGTATCAAGAGTGACTTGTCTCTCTCCATACAAAGATTCGACTTGTTCAAGCCATGGTATTTTCAATAACATCATATGGATGTGAAAGCTGGACAGTGAAAAAGACAGATAGGAAGAAAATTGATGCCTTTGAATTATGGTGTTGGCGGCGAATACTGTGTATACCATGGACTGCCTGAAGAACAAACCAGTCGGTACTAGAGGAGATCAAACCTAAGGTTTCTTTAGAAGCTCAGATGACAAGACTTCGACTTTCATACTTTGGACACATCATGCGAAGAGAGAAATCATTAGAGAAAGACAGTATTTGGAAAAACTTAGAGAGTATTTGGAAAAACTTAGAGAAGCTAGCAAAGTAGTCAAGAAGGCAAAGATTCAAAAGGAGGAGGAAATAGCCAATGCAATAAAATGGGGGGATAAGACATTTTTCAGATATATTAGTGAGAAGAGGAAGGGCAAAAGTGGTATTGTCAGACTCAAGGGTACAGGGGGGGAATATGTAGAAGCTGATAAGGATAAAGCGGAATTGCTTAACAAATATTTTTGTTCTGTGTTCACAGATGAAGAACCAGGAGCAGGACCTCAGAAAACACCCACAAATAAGAACAGAAGCAAGGGACATCTTGAACAATTTTCAGAAGACTGTGTTCGTGAGAAACCAGCTCAACTTAAAGTAGACAAAGCGATGGGACCGGATGGGATACACCCTAGAATACTGAGGGGACGTTCTAGCAACTCCACTGACTGACCTTTTCAATGCCTCGTTGGAGTCGGGAGTGGTGCCAAAGGACTGGAGAGAGGCTCATGTGGTGCCTTTACACAAAAGCGGAAGTAAGGATGTGGCTGAAAACTACAGGCCGGTTAGTTTAACTTCAGTGGTGAGTAAATTAATGGAAACGCTGTTGAAAGAGAAAATAGTGAGGTTTCTGGAGTCCAGCGGATTACAGGATCCGAGGCAGCATGGATTCACCAGAGGCAGGTCTTGTCAGACAAATCTGATTGATTTCTTTGACTGGGTGACCAGGGAGTTGGACCGAGGGAGAGCTCTAGATGTGGTGTATTTAGATTTCAGTAAAGCCTTTGACAGTGTTCCTCACAGGCGACTTATAAACAAACTGAGCACCCTAGGGATGGACCCTAAAGTTACTGCTTGGGTTAGAAATTGGTTGGGTGGGAGGCGACAAAGAGTACAAGTAAATGGAGCTCACTCTGAGGAGAAGGATGTTACCAGTGGTGTGCCCCAGGGATCTGTCCTTGGTCCGATTCTTTTTAACATCTTTGTTAGTGATATAGCGGAAGGGCTGTCGGGTAAGGTTTGCCTCTTTGCGGATGATACCAAAATCTGCAATAAAGTAGACACCCAGGAAGGTGTAGATAACATGAGGAGGGATCTGGCTAAGCTTGAAGAATGGTCTAGAATTTGGCAACTGGGATTTAATGTTAAAAAATGTAAGGTCATGAATTTGGGCTGCAGCAATCCAAGGGAGCAATACAGTATAGGAGGTGAAGTACTTTTGTCCACTAAAGAAGAGCGGGACCTAGGCGTAGTTGTGTCCGATGATCTTAAAGTAGCTAAACAGGTAGAAAAGGCGACGGCAAAAGCTAGAAGGATGCTTGGGTGCATACGGAGAGGAATGGCTAGCAGAAAAAAGGAGGTGATAATGCCTCAGTATAAGTCTTTGGTGCGACCTCATTTGGAGTATGGTGTGCAATTCTGGAGACCGCACCTACAATAGGATATAAACAGGATGGAGTCAGTACAGAGGGTGGCTACTAAAATGGTTAGTGGTCCTCATTATAAAGCATATGAGGAAAGACTTAATGATCTTAATATGTACACCTTAGAGGAAAGGCGGGATAGATGTGATATGATTGAGATGTTTAAATATCTCCTTGGCATAAATGCACAGGGGGAGAGCCTCTTTCGATTGAAAGCAAGTTCTGCTTAAAGGGAACATGGGATGAGGGTGAAAAGGGATAGATTCAGGAGTGATATGCGGAAATATTTCTTTACGGAAAGAGTAGTGGATCCGTGGAATAGTCTCCCAGTGGAGGTGGTAGAGATGAGGGCAGTATCTGAATAGAAAAAAGGATTGGACAAACACAGAGGATCTCTAAAGGCAAAAAAGAGGACTGTTGTAGTTGTTGATATGAAGGACAGACTAGATAGGCCATGTGGTCTTTTTCTGTCGTCATTTTTCTATGTTTCTATGTTGAACAGATTGAAGGGGAGAGAGATGATTCAGACAGAGACCAGCAAGGATTAAAATAGTCTAGACGGGATGTGACTAAGGAGTGGACAAGTGTCTTAGTAGTGTGTTCAGAAAGGGATGGGCAAATTGTGTTGGTGTTGTAGTGAAAGAAACAGCAGGTTTTAGCTATCAGTTGGATGTGTGTGAAGGAGAGCGAGGAGTCAAAGATGACTCCAAAGTTGTGAGCTGAAGAGACAGGGAGGAGTATAGAGTTATCCACAGAGACTGAGAAAGGAGAAAGGGGAGAGGATGGTTTGGGGGAAAAATAAGAAGCTCAGTTTTAGCCATGGCTAGTTTCAAGTGGTGGTGAGACATCCAAGCAGCAATGTCAGCAAGACAGACAGAGATCCGGGCCTGGATTGCCAGAGAGATTTCAGGTACAGAGAGGTAGATCTGGGAGTCATCAGCATAAAGATGATGCTGAAAACCATGAGAAGAGATGAGTTCGCCAAGGGACTAGTTATATAGAGAGAAAATGAGTGGAACCAAAACAGATCCTTGGGGTACACCAATTGAAAGCAGGATAGCAGTAGAGGAGGATCCACCAGAACAAACACTGAAAGAGCGATGAGAGAGATAAGAAGAGAACCAGTATAGCACAGAGCCCTTATAACCAAATGAGGACAAGGTATCAAGGTGAAGGTTATGGTCAACAGTGCCAAAAGCAGAAGAAAGGTCAAGAAGGATGAGGATCGAGTAGAGGCCCTTGGATTTTGCCAGGAATAGGTCACTGCAGATTGGCAAGAGCCGTTTTAGTAAAATGTAAAGGACAAAAGCCAGATTGTAGAGGATCCAGAAGGGCTTGATAAGAGAAAGTCAAGACAATGGTGGTGAACTGCACATTCAAGTATTTTAGAAATGAAGGGAGATGGGTCTATAGTGCGTAGGACAGGTAGGTCTAGTGAGAGTTTCTTGATGAGAGGAGTGACCACAGCTTGCTTGAAGGCTGCAGGGAAAGTTGCAGGGAAGAGCAATAGGTTAAGAATATGAGAAATGGAAGGAACTACAGTGAAGGAGATGCAGCTAAGGAGACAGGTGGGAATAGGATTAGAGGAGCACATAGTGAGTTTGGATGAAGAAAGAAGGTGAGTGGTTTCCTCCTCAGAGATCATAGAAAAGGAAGAAAGGGTTGTAGAGGTGGGGGGGGGGGGAGGGAGTTGGGAGTGAAGAGGGGGAGGAAGGGGAGTAGCTGACTTCATGGGGAATTGAAGTGTGATCTTGTGGATTTTTAATGGAAGTAGTTAGCCAGCGTTTGGGCAGAAAGGGAGGAAGGGGTCAGAGGTGGAGTTTGAGGAGAGAGTTGTAAAGAGACAGTGAGGGTCAGAGGCAAGAGAGTTAGTCAGATGGACATAATAGTCTTGCTTGGCAAGTGCTATGACTGACTGGAAAGAGATAAGCATGAATTTGATAAGTGTCTTAGTAGTGTGTTCAGAAAGGAAGGGAAAAATTATGCTGATGTTATAGAGAAAGAAACAAAAGATTTTGGCTATCAGTTAGATGTGTGTGGAGAAGGAGAGAGAGGAGTCAAAGATGACCCCAAGGTTGTGAGCCAAGGAAACAGGGAGGAGTAGAATGTTAGCCACAAAGATTGACAAAGGAGGGAATGGGGGAGGTGGGCTTAGGGGGAAAAATAAGAAACTTGGTTTTGGTCATGTTCAATTGAATGGACACCTACTTGAGGTAAGTGATAATACACCATCCTTACCTACACTGCTCCCTGATGCATCATTCTCTTTATACACACCACAATTATGGAATTCACTTCCAGAAGACTTAAGAGCCACCAAGGACCCAGTAGCATTCCGTAAACAGTTACAAACGTATTTGTTCAACGAACACATTCGTGAATTAATTACTTAAAGAAAACTCCACAGAACAGTCAATGCTTACAACCTATTCTATCAAACATTATTCAAATCCCCCCTACATGACGATAATTATGAACTATATCCCTCCATAGAGCTTGCCGCTCACTTATAAACAATTACAAAAGTAAACCAACAATTCTCCTAAGTTGTTTTTCCTATCCCCCACCCACTCCAATTTAACTATAACTCACACTAAGTTGTTTTATGTATTAGCCTGTTTATCTTGTTAATAATGTCAACAAGGTTACTGTTACCAGTTTATCTTGTTAATTATGTCAACACTGTTAAATGTAACTGTTACCAGTTTTGAGTTCTTTGTAAACTGCTTTGATTCACGAAAGGCGGTAAATAAGCACTAATAAATAAAGAAATTAATTAATTAATTAAATACACCCTGCCATATGACTATTACAAATCTAAATTGCCTAACACGTCATATTCTAAAGAAACATGCTTAATGTTCACTGCATCCTATACCTATTAATGTGCATAGCATCACAATCATCCTTGATCTACCAAACATCATCTCTAACAGCATGTTTGGGTTACATTCCAATTATTCGGGGACATGGCTGTCATGGAATAAGAAGCCCCTTCTACAAAATGATAAACAGTGGTCAAAGCACCCTAAGGCATATTCCACTACATGACTCAGCTACACTCAAGCATGATGCTAGTGTTTCAAATAAGCTTCACCATCTTAAGGGTATATTAATCAATGCACGATCAGCCAGAAATAGATCCCAATCTTAACCGACTACCTAACAGAACACAACCTAGACATTATGGGCCCGATATTCAGCAACGGCGGCTAGCAGAAGTACAGCACCTAGCCATCGACACTGAAGAGTTAACCCTGATATTCAATGTCGGGACCATATACGGCCACTGGCACTGAATATCCAGGTATGCCAGAAGCTAACTGGCAACAGCCATATTCAGCCACTGCCCGCTTAGCTTCAGCGGCAAAGGTTAGGACAGTTTTTGCTGTACCTAACTTTTGCCACTGAGGGATAACCAGGCCGTGGCTGAATATCGCCACTAACCGGTTCTCCCCAGTTACCGCCCCTGGAACATCCCTGACATGCCCCGATGCGAAGCAGTTAGCAGCAGGGCATATAGTGGCAGTACTCAGAGATATTCAGCTGCACTAAGTGTGTAAATGCCTTGCAATATCGGGCCCAATGTGTGTAACAGAATCCTAGTTCACCAAAACAGACATCATCTTAATAAATCAACTCAAATTACCAAATTATGATATATTTAACTGCCCAAAATCTGGTTGTAGAGACAAAGGTGTATTCATTCTCACTATTACTACTGCTACTATTACTACTGATCATTTGTATAGTGCTACAAGGCATATGCAGTGCTGCACAGACACATGTAAATGACGGTCCCTGCTCATCAGAGCTTACAATCTAGTCATGACAGACATCACAACAGCTGAGGAGGACAAGGATACATCTAGGGGAATGGTAAGAAGACACATAGGAGACTAAGCGGATCAGGATCCAAAAGTGGACTCAAAGAGGTGAGTTTTCAGCCTGGATTTGAAAAGGGTGAGAGATGAAGCCTGACGTACAGACTCAGATAGTTTGTTCCAGGTATGAGGAGCTACTGATAGAGGATTTCAATATGCCAAATGTTGATTGGCACATCCCTGCTGCAGTATCATCTACAAGTAAGGAGACCCTGGATTCTCTACAGGGAGAAGTATTCAGGCAATTGGTAACAGAACCCACAAGTGAAAGAGCCATACTGGATTTAGTGCTTACCAATGGTGAAAGTGTTTCTGATGTTATAGTGGGAGATCATTTTGCATCCAGTGATCGCCAGATGGTGTGGTTCAGTATTAGGACTAGGGCTGATAAAATCCATTCAAAAGTAAGGGTCTTAGACTTTAGAAAAACTAACTTCACCAAGATGGGCCAATACCTCAGGGTGTCATTAGTGGGATGGGAAAAGCTGGGGGATGTAGAAAAACAGTGGGTAAAACTGAAAGGGGATATTTTAAGGGCAACCAACCTTTTTGTTAAAATGGTAAATAAAGCTAAAATGAAAAGGAGACCGCTATAGTTTTTGAAAGAAGTAGCTGAAAAGGTGAAGAAAAAGAGGGAGGCCTTCATGAAATACAAGAGATCACAGAGAGAGGAAGACAGGCATCTATATTTGGAAAAACTTAGAGAAGCTAGCTAAGTAGTCAAGAAAGCAAAGATTCAAAAAGAGGAGGAAATAGTCAATGCAATGAAATGGGGGGGTAAGACATTTTTCAGATATGTTAGTGAGAGAAGAAGGGCAAAAGTTGTATTGTTAGACTCAAGGGTGAAGGGGAGGAATATGTAGAAGCTGATGAGGGTAATGCGGAATTGCTTAACAAATATTTCTGTTCTGTGTTCACAGATGAAGAACCAGGAGCAGGACCTCAGAAAACATCTACAAACAGGAACAGTAGTGTGGGACATCAATTTTCAGAAGACTGTGTTCATGAGGAACTAGTTAATCTTAAAGTAGACAAAGCGATGGGATCAGATGGGATACACCCAAGAATATCAACCACCCGTACCCTCACAACCCCATACCTATCCTATATGAATGCATAGAACTGACATATGTACCAACAGGTAGTTTCAAAGATTGTATATAGTTCCCCTGGTTTACCTCCATGTTAATTCCCTGTTATCTGTAAAAGAAGGCCAAATTATCTGGCCAATGTGTTTTATTGTTACAATGTAAACCGCACTGATGACAAATAGCGCGGTATATAAGAAATGTTAAATAAATAAATAAACTTAGGCGAGGACTTCAGGAAAGGCCGTCTATATCAGCACAATCCTCAGGAAAGGGGCCATTGTAAACCCAGAACAACTAACGAATTTCTCCCTTCACCAGGACTCATGTCCCATCAGTGCTGATACGGTGTTAACCATGGCCTTCAAGTAACTCACCAATTGAGGAAAACCAAGCACAGGAACAGTGGCAGGATCCAGGTTGTAAGCCCCATCTCACAGCAGCAACATGTTCGCCCAGCACCAACAGAACATTTCCAGGTACATCTCCAAAGGGCTCAAGACATAGCCCTTGGAGTGACTACAGAGGGTCTAGCACGATTCTCCCACGGACGAAACAGTCAGCCTGGAAGTAAGCTTCATCTGTGCCCTCAGAAAAAACAAATAATCTTCTAACACATGGAATGTCAAACAAAAGATAACACACAGCCAGAGTAGCAATTATTGTCATAACATGAAACCAAACATCACAATACCACTGCTGATATTACTTTTGCATTTACTCCTACACTATGCAAAGGCCACACAAATTCAATACTATACACCAATACTTCCAACACCACATGATATAAGCCTAAAAACACCATGGTACCAGAAACCCAAACACAGAAAAACGCAAAGGCTTATTAAAATCTCACCCAACGTACAACCATATAAAATCACAACAATCCAATCCTGTCCGTACCAATAAAATGCACAGTAATAAACGCAAGATCTGTCCGAAACAAAACAAACTCTCACTGACTATCTGTTGGACATAATGTGCACTACAGAATCATGGCTGACTGATTCTGACCAGGTTATTCTGAATGAAATTACACCACCCACATACACAGCATTTAAGTGCCCACACAGAGTGGAGGCATAGCCTAATGGTTAAGAAGACTGGCTTGGGATCCCAAAGACCAAGGTTCAAGACCCACTAGCACTCTTTGTGGCCTTGGGCAAGTCACTTAACCCTCTGTTGCCTCAGAAGAATCCAAGTTATCAATGTCCCTGTTTAATGTACATTACCAAGTTTAAGTTTCAATGTAAACTGCTTTGACTGAAATGATAAAGCGGTACATAAAACCTGTTATTTAAATAAAATAAACACACACACACAGGAGAGGAGGAGGAGTACTTATATTGGCGAAAAGCCAATACAAGTTTAATACCATCTCTACAAAACACAGAGGAGAGCAATATCATCTCTATCGTGAACAAATGCATTATAATATGCCTTACATACAGGTCTCCAAATGATGAACTATCTACAGTGCTGGAGACAGTGTGCACACTCACTGCATCACACAAGCCAACAATAGTTCTTGGAGACTTCAACATCTACTCGGCAACCAATAAGGAAGCAAAATCCTTTCTGAATGCAATGGATGCATTGAAATATACACAACTACTGAAAACATCCACACACAGACTGGGCACAATGCTGGATCTCATCTTTGCTCCTCGCTCACTCCTAGAGCAGAATACCATTCTCCCCCAACAGTTACGCCAACACCCAGGTCCGGCCATCACATAATTACATTCCAAATGACATTAACCAAGCCAATCCCTATAAATTATCCTCAAAATAAAAATAGGAGATTCAAGACTTTTCAGAAGGAACAATTCCTACAGGAAATCCTATCAAAAATAGACCAAGATTACACTGAAACAGACAAAGCCATCAACAACTGGAATCATTGCATTACGGTAGCAGTGTCAGCACCAGAAAAGAACAAAAAGAGCAATCAAGCTGCTAAATATACAGCAAACACAGTGCACATCCTGGTATGCCAATGAGATAAGGCAAATAAAAAGGAACCTAAGGAAAACTGAGAAAATATGGAGATGAAACAAAAATCCTGATACACTGCAACAATACAGAAACAAAGAAGAAGAATACAATAACCCTATTAATACACGAAAACAAGAATATTACACCAATCTTATAATGAAATCTGCAAATAAGCCAAGAGAATTGTTTGAAACAGTCAGAAATCTAAGAACCACACACCTGAAAACAACACCGAAATACACCCACAACAGACAGTGGATCACCTCTGCAGGAATTTCCACAAGGGCATACCAATACAGATAGACGCAGAAGAATGAAAACCATCCATAGAAACATGGGGTGAATTTTGCATACCATCCCTTGAACAAATAAAGCATATAGAGGGTCATTCAAAGCCACGAATAGTGGGGATAGACATCCGCACAGAAAGTTAGACAGGTGTGGGAAAGAGGAGGATTGGGGGCAGCATTAGGGAAGGCAGTCACCAACCCCACATACAGGACCAATTCTAATCTCAGCCCTGTTTTTTATTTAACTAGGCTTATATACCACTTTTCTATCAGTCAAAGCAGTGTACATTTTTCCTTTGTCCCTGAAAGGCTCACAATCTGTGTTTTTTGTACCTGAGGCAACAGAGAGTTAAGTGGTTTGCCCAAGGACACAAGGGGCACCTGTAGGACTAGAAACCCCAGTCCTTCCAGCCCAAGGTTGCTGCCCTCTAGGAGAACATAAGAACATAAGATATGCCATACTGGGTCAGATCAAGGTCCATCAAGCCCAGTATCCTGTTTCCAACAGTGGCCAATCTAGATCAGACATACATGGAAATTACACATACCTGGTAATTGTAGTTCCTGGAGGGTCCAGTTTAGTCCTCCACATCCGGGTAGTGCACCTCCTCCCGCAGCCAGGAGACTGGACCAATCAAAACTCTGCTACGTATGATGTATGCAGTCGGAGCTCCCATCAGCCCCCAGTAAACTAGTAACAAAGCAGACTCAAAGCAGAAGCAACACCTGAGACTTATGAAACAAAAATATATACAGGGAAAATGAACTATACCCCGTCAGCACGAACAAAATACACCGGCTCCCTCCCCAAACGAGGAAGCCAGAACGCACACAGCGATTCTACCCGCACCCCGGAAGAAAAAGACAGTTGAGTTCGGGCAAAAGAGGAAAAAAGGAAAGAAGGGCGCGCGCTACACGAGCGCACCGACCGCCCGATGAAAAATGCGCGCCGCAAACTGATTCCTAAATATGATTCCGCAATATGGGAGGGAAGGAGGACTAAACTGGACCCTCCAGGAACTACAATTACCAGGTATGTGTAATTTCCATTTCCTGAGCGGTCCTCCAGTTTAGTCCTCCACATCCGGGATGTAACAGAGCAGTCAACACCGGGCGGGACCTTGCCACCCGGCGCGCAGCACCGAAGAACCAAAACGAGAATCCGGATTGGCAAGCACATCCAAGCGGTAATGCTTACTGAAGGCATGCAACGTGGACCACGTAGCCGCTTTACAAATCTCCGCAGGAGGAACCAGACTATGTTCCGCCCAAGAGGTTGCCTGAGCCCTGGTCAAGTGGGCGCGAATACCGGCCGGGACCGGCTGATGCTGCAGAAGATACGCCGAAGCAATCGCCTCTTTAATCCACCGAGAAATGGAGGCCTTAGCAGCCGCCTCACCGCGCCGAGCCCCTCCAAAGAGCACGAAGAGGCGGTCAGTTTTACGAAAAGGCTCAGACACTTTCAAGTAACGACGAAGCACCCGCCGGACATCCAAACAGTGAATTTCACTGCTAGCAGCACTCTCCGGACCAGCCCGCAGAACCGGCAGAAATACTGACTGATTCAAGTGAAAAGGTGACACCACTTTGGGCAAAAAGGAGGGAACCGGACGAAGCACTACACGATCCTTAGAGATGGATAAGAAAGGCTCCCTGCACGAGAGAGCTTGCAATTCGGAAATACGCCTCGCCGAGCAGATGGCCACTAGAAAAACGGTCTTCAAAGTCAGATCCTTAAGAGACGCCCTCCGGAGAGGCTCAAAGGGTTCGCGAACCAGTGCTCGCAACACTAAATTCAAGTCCCAGGATGGAATAGACATCCTACGCGAAGGTCGCAAGCGAAAGACGGCCTTGAGAAAACGCAGGACGTCGGTGTGAGACCCTAGGCTAACACCTAGCACCTTGCCTCTGTAACAAGTGATAGCTGCCAGCTGCACTTTGAGCGAACTGGCCGCCAGTCCTTTATCGAACCCATCCTGTAAAAAATTGAGTACCACAGGCACGGAAGCTGTAGCAGCCCGGACTCCCCGCCGGGAACACCAGTCTTCAAAAATCCGCCAGACCCGAACATACGCGAGCGAGGTGGAAGTCTTTCTCGCCTGAAGGAGAGTGGAAACTACTGCCGGGGAATAACCCCGCTTTCTCAGCCGAGCCCTTTCAATGGCCAGACCGTAAGCGAGAACCGATCCACTTGGGGCATTCGAAGAGTTCCCTGAAGCAGAAGATCCGGTACCGGCGGCAGATGCCAGGGAACCCCGTCGCGTAACCTCACCAAGTCCGCGAACCACGGTCTGCGTGGCCAATCTGGAGCAATCAGCAACACTCGCCCCCTGTGAGCCTCGATGCGCTGGACGACGCGGCCGATTAACGCCCACGGAGGAAAGACATAAAGGAGACCCCCCTCCGGCCATGGTTGCAGAAGGGCATCGATCCCCTCCGACATGCGTTCCCTGCGTCTGCTGAAGAAACGGCCTGTTTTCGCCGACTGAAACGTCGCCATTAGGTCCATGACGGGCGTCCCCCAGCGACGAACTATTTGGGAGTAAATCTGCGGGTTTAGCTCCCATTCCCCGGGATCTACCCGCACCCTGCTTAGAAAATCCGCCTGCACGTTGTCCCGTCCGGCGATATGGGCCGCCGAGATGGCCGGTAGCCGGGACTGAACCCAATGGAACAGAGCCGCCGCTTCGGCCTCGAGAGCTGCACTTCCAGTGCCTCCTTGACGGTTGATGTAGGCCACCATCGCCGAGTTGTCCGAGAGAATCCGCACCGGTCGCCCCGCTATCAATTCTTCGAGGGCAAGTAGCGCTAGTCTCACTGCTCGCAGTTCGAGCCGGTTGATCGACCAAGAGGCTTCGAGGAGAGACCACGTCCCCTGAGCAAAGTGGCCCTCGCAATGGGCTCCCCAGCCCGACAGACTGGCATCCGTGATGAACGGAACCCACAGGGGCGTCTCCAACGGGAGCCCCTTCATCAGGTTCTCCGAGCGCAGCCACCACCGAAGCGAGCGACGCACCGCTTTCGGGCAGGGCAATCTTCTGTTCAATGAGTCGAACTGGTTGGACCAGCGCCGTAACAGGGCGCTCTGGAGGGGTCGCATGTGAAAACGCGACCATGGCACCACCTCCAGGGTCGCCGCCATGGTGCCCAGAAGCCGAAGGTACCACCAGGCGGATGGAGCAGGCATCGCCAGGAATGCGCGGACCAGGCCCCTCAACGCCAGAACACGGCGCTCCGGCAAGCAGACCAAGCCTCGTGCCGTGTCGAAGATAACCCCGAGATACTCCAGAGATTGAGTCGGTGACAAGTGACTTTTCTTGTCGTTGACCACCCAGCCAAGAGACTGCAGGAGAGTAACCACTCTGCTCGTGACTTGCACACTCTCGTCTTTGGATTTCGCGCGAATTAACCAATCGTCGAGGTACGGGTGAACCAAGATGCCTTCGCGCCGTAGGGCCGCCGCCACCACCACCATAACTTTCGTGAAGGTACGAGGCGCGGTAGCTAACCCGAAGGGCAGGGCTCGAAACTGAAAGTGGCCCCACGGAAACGCAAAGCGAAGGAACCTCTGATGAGACGGACGAATGGGGATGTGCAGATAGGCCTCCGTGAGGTCGAGGGATGTGAGAAACTCCCCGCGACGGACCGCCACAATGACGGACCGTAAGGTCTCCATTCGGAAATGAGGAACTCAGAGAACACGGTTCACCCCCTTGAGGTCTAGGATGGGGCGAAGCGACCCGTCGTTCTTTGGCACCACAAAATAAATGGAGTAGTGACCGGCGCCGCGCTCGACAGGCGGGACGGGAATAACGGCTCCCAAGGCTAACAGGCGGCGTAACGTTAAGCGGATCGCCTCTAGTCTCTGCTCGCCCTTGCAGGGGGAGAGTACAAAGGAGTCGGGAAGTGGGCGAGCAAACTCGAGCGCGTAGCCGTCTTCTACGATCTCCAGCACCCACTGATCGGATGTAATTCGGGCCCAAGAGGGAAGGAAATCGCGCAAGCGACCTCCAATGAAAAGAAGTCCCTCCGGAGCCCGCCTCGCTTCATTGCGGCTTGCGACTAAAGGAAGAGACGGAAGAAGCGGAGGCCCCTGAGAAGCCTCGGCCCGCTCCGCGAAACCCACGAAATCCTTGGGATCTGGAACCAAAGCGGCCGCGTTGGGAAGACCAGAGACGGGAAGAACGAAATCTGCGAAAGTCCCGAAAGGAAGCACGCGAGGGCGGAGCGGACCTGCTGGGTTTCGGCTTATCCTCAGGTAGCCTACCACCCTTAGACTCACCGAGGTCTTTAACCAACTTATCCAGGGCTTCACCAAACAAGAGTTTACCTTTAAAAGGCAGTTTACTGAGGCGGGATTTAGAGGACCCATCTGCCGCCCAGTTCCTCAACCAAATAGATCTGCGAGCCGCCACTAACGAGGCCATGCTATTCGCCAAAGTCCTGATGAGATCATAATGCACATCGGCTAGGTACGCTGACCCCGATTCCAGACGTGTCAGCTGCAGCAAACCCTGGGGGTCCAAGCCGACCAGCGACCGCAGTTGCTGAGCCCAACGCAAACAGGCCCGAGCGACCCACGCGCCGCAGATAGAAGCCTGCAACGATAAGGCATTGGTATCAAAAGCTTGCTTTAGCAAGTTATCCACCTTCTTGTCCTGCGCATCCTTGAGGGCAGCGCCGCCCTCAACGGGAATGGTGGTCTTCTTCGTCACAGCCGAAACCGCTGCATCGACACGTGGCGATTTAAACTTGTCCTTGTCCTTGTCAGCCAAGGGATACAGGTGGTTCATAGTCCGTATCCCCTTTAGCCCAGAGTCAGGCTGATCCCACTCCGTCTGAATCATTTGCTCCACCACACGGTGGACTGGGAACACTACCTGAGAGTCTCGCACGGCCTGAATGAGGGGATCCTCTAAGCCTTCCTCCTCCAGAGGCCGGGCTACCGCTAGATTTAGGGTCTGTAGGGCCTCAGTGATCAGAGGAACCAGCTCCTCCCTACGAAACACCCGAATGATTCGGGCCTGATCCTCCGGCTCCGGAATTTCACCATCTTCCAATTCCTCCGGATCAGCCTCCTGTTCCAGATCTGGCTCCAACTCCTGCCAAGTGACCTCTTCCGGTTCCGGATCATGGTCCAAAGTCCGAAGGCGCTTCGCCTGAGGCTGAGAAACCATGCGTGACTCCGCTGCCGAGTCGGAGGGGATCGCAGCAGCCAAGGCCCCCGGAAGCTTGCCCGACCGGCTTAAGCGGAAGGCCTGGTGCATAAGCAGCACGAACTCCGGGGAAAAACCCCCGGACGGGCAGACCGCCCCCTCCAGGGGAGGACCATCAGCTAGCCCTTTAGGTAGGGCTTGCGACGGAGAGGGCAGCGGACCAGTCGCGGGCTCCACCACCGGCAAACCCGGGGATCCAACAGCGTCAGGCATGTCTTTCAACTCCGCCTGATGCTCAAGGACCGCAGGAACAGAGGCACAGCTGCGACAGAGTCCAGAGTCAGCCACCGCCCCTTTGCGCGATCCGCAGATCATGCACTGCGGTTTCGCGGTCATCCCAGCGCAGGAGTAGCTGGAGACAGCAAGTTTTGCCCTAAGGCACGCACAAGGAAGGCAAAACAAACAAAAAACAACTGTCTGAGTGAAAACTCCGGGTTTTTTTTTGTTTTTTTTTTATGCTTAAAAAATTATATGGCCAGGAAGCAGAGATGTAAACTAGCAAATTCGCCACAAAAAATACTCAAAAAATCGCAAGGGGGGCCCGTGCACATCTAATGTGCCCCCGAGAAACAGCTAAGAAAAATCCAAAATGGCCGCCGGCAATCTCTCCCGGTATAAGAAAAAAGGCGCGAAAAAACCCCGTAGGAGAAAAACGAGGCAGAGAGCGCAATAAAATAAAGAAAACAGAAAACAACTAAATAACAAAGGAAATCAGGGGCAAAGTGCCTAAAAACTAGCGAATCGCGCCGAACAACCACCCGCGAAGGAAAAAACAGCCCTGGTGTAACCGGGCTCTCACAGCTAAAATCTGGAGCGGGCAGGCACCCGCAGACTCACCCACAGGCTGAAAAGTGAAGGGAGATCTGGCCCAAGGCAGCTCTGTTCCCCGTGCAGTCCAGGGGAAAGATGCAGCCTGACAAGCTGCTAAAGCCTCCGGAGTGCAGGTAGAGGCTTAGTGCAGTTTGTGATAAGGAAGCTTATCATAGCTCAGGTAGGAGCTATAGAAAAGATGATGTGACTCTGAACAAGCAACCTGTCAGTTCTGGTAGAAGCAAGAAAACAGAGTTTTCACATAAAAGACTACCAGTCCCAGAATGCACCAGGTTTCCAGCAGCCATGAGGGGGGCTGAAGTGAAAAAACGTGTGTGCAATCAAGAGAGCTATGAGGTAATCCCTAAGCACTCATCTCAAAGGGCAGGACCTGATTCAACACAGCTGCGCTGTGTTAGGGAGGAGCACACATTAGAACAGAATAAGAATAGAGCTTATTCTACAGATAACAGCTACAGAAAGAGCTTCAGACACAGAAACAGCAACAGCTTCAAGCTCAAGCACCAACATCATCTCGAGAAGCAGAAGCCAAGCCAAGCGGATAGAGAGAGAAGGAAACTCTCTGGAAGGAAGAGAAGAAAGGCCATTGGAAGGTCTGGGAGATTCCAAGGCAGTACCTATACTGGGAGGTATTCCAAATGCCAGCAGAGTCCATTGGACTGGAGTCAGCCAGAGGAATGGAATGACAGAGATAGGAATCACCAGTGGCTACCTGGAAGAGAGAAGACTGCACGTGGAAAGGACTTTCAGACCTATGCCAGAAGGTATGTGAGGAAAGATCCACTGTCCAGGGATCAAGATTGGAAGGCTGGACATCAGAACTGGATTACATACTGGCCAGGCTATACAGAGAGGAATTATGATAGCAGGAGAGGCTCAGGTATGAACACTGATCCAGACCCTATCTATAATAGAGAATGGCAGCAAGGGAATAAGCATTCTCATGATAGTGCCTTAATGAAAGACTCGTCTTGCCAATGTATGATAGTGACCCTATGCTGATTGATGAAGGGGAAGATACAGCAGATGAAACTATTAATTACATGGACTGTTCTCTATCTAAATGCTATTGCTAGCTTTCTGTGAGCAAACACATCAGCCATCACAAAGAAACCTAACTTTGTTCTTTATTTCCACTGCAAACAGCTCTTAAAGCAGGATTTGGGTTCACACAGTAGCAGCCAGCCAGCTAAAGGGTTTCAGCTGGTCAATTGATAGTAATTAAAGCTGCACCTGATTGTGTGTGTGAGCAAGGGAGAATCACTGCTGGGATCTGCGTGGAAAATAAGCAGAAGTTAACCTAACAAGCAAAGTTTATTCATTTCTTTGTGCCTTTTTATTTGGTAATTATTTGCTAAGAAAACATTAGCTAATTGCCTGGCAAGTTGAAGGTTGTTTTCCTGCTTTGATTTGTGACTTTTTGTTATCCATTTAAACACTGCAAGCAAGTAACCTCATTTATATTGCTACCAAGCATATTTGTGCTGGGTGAATTAAACCCCATCAATAAAAGAAGTATTTTATTGGCCTTACCACTGGTTTCACAACTCAATTATTGTCTTCAGCTGTGTTTGGAGTGAAAGAACTACATTACCCACAATACCTTGCAAGAATCATATGAATATATGCATCGTCAAGATTGTGTAAGTTCTCACCCTAGGCAGCCGTCTGACAAATGGCGTAGTTTTTCGGATTGCTTTTGCACCAAGAGGATTTATTTGCTGTGGATTACAAATAAAATTCAAGTTTGAAGCTGAAAGAAGATTTTGTTCCCTCATCTGCACTTTGGAGGAGAAGTGGTTGTTCCAGGAAGCTGTCCCAGATGAAAAAACCCTGTGCAAAGCTGGATTCATCACTGAGACAAGGTAATATGTACCTGGGCATGTCTAGTGGTGGATGTGTGTAAGCACAGGGGGTAATTGAAAAAAAAAAAAAAAGTTGAAAAAAAACCACACCTGGTTGGAAGGTGGTGCACTTTGGTTTTTTTTTTTCTTTATTTCTTGCAGGGGTCAAGATGGATCCGAGGGAGATGGCTCAGTGGATGGCAGCCCAATTTAGCAAGCAGCAGGAGCTATCACAACAGGCCCAGGACACTGCTATGAAGGCCTTAATGGAACAGCAGAAACCAGTGCTTGATCTGGTGCAAGCTCTAGTTCAGCTGCAGAGCCAAAGTGGAACAGATGCAAGACCAGCAGTTAGCACTGGTACACCACATGTGGACAGTGTGGGACTCAATCAAGGGATTGGGGCATTTAATTTTGGGAAATTAACTCCAGATGATAATGTTGATGATTTTCTAGAGTCTTTTGAAAGAGTAGCACAGGCTTTAGCATGGCCAGAGACCCAGTGGGCAGTAAGGCTGGCAGCCTCATTAACTGGAGAGGCACTAGCAGCTTACAGAGCAATGCCAGCAGCCCAGGCTTTGAATTATAAGGATGTAAAGGCAGCTATTAGAGATCGCCTAGGGTTGTCTATTTCAGAGTATAGGCGAATGTTTAGAGCTGTTACATTGAAAGTGGGTGAGACACCCAGGGCTCTGAGTCAGAGAATCAGAAGTTTAGCTGTAAAATGGTTGGAGCCTGAGCAAAAGACAGTAGAAATGTTATTAGATATTATAATGCTGGAACAATTTATGCTTGGGGTACCTAAAGATTTGAATGTTTTTCTTATACAGCAAAATTGCCAAAATCTTGGAGAGGCAACCATGCTAGCAGAGAGATTCTTGGAAGCCACGCAGGCTTGCCATAGAATGGGTGGCCCTCTAAAGATGGATGCTGAGGCTAGATGTGCTGTATCAGAAAAGAGAATAATTAAGAATGTTTCTGAAAATGAATGTACTGTATCAAACCAGATGACACAGTGGAATAGAAAAAAATGTTTCAAGTGTGGAAAATTGGGACATTTAGAGAAGAGATGCCAGACACACACTAGTTTAATGGGTCTGGATTTAAAACAGCCCAAGGAAGGATTTCTTTTGATGGTTGATGTGCAGGGAATTACCACAAATGCATTATTAGACTCTGGGGCAGACCAGAGTATGATGTCAAAAAGGCTTTGGAAGAGGATAGAGGCCCAAGAAAGATTTGTGCCTAGAACCCCTGAAAGCCAAGTTCACATCAGATGCATTCATGGTGCTGCATCATCATATCCCACCTATAGGCTAAAGGTTAAGTGCCTAGGGAAACAAGAGGAAGTCCTGTTAGCAGTGGTGCCTAGGCTACTCTTTGATTTGGGTTTAGGAAGAGACTGGCCAAGATTTAAGCAGGGTCTAGTGGAAGGACTAGGAAAGAAGGAGGGAGAAGGTTTAATGGTAGTAGCTCCCGGGCCTTTATTTGGAAGTCCTCAGACCCCAGCTAAAAAGATGGTTAAGCGTCCAGAAGACCAAGCTACCCCAAAGCAGATATTCGTCCTAAAGTACCATAAGGTCTCTGAGAAGGCCCAAGCTCCTAAGCGGGCAACCCCTCAATCTGCTGGGTTTGACCTGTGCAGCATAGAAAATGTGACTGTACCTAGCCAAGGGAGAGCCCTGGTTGACACCGGTCTCCAAGTGGAAATACCTATTGGTTGTTATGGGAGAGTAGCCCCAAGGTCCGGATTAGCCCTTAAATTTTTCATTGATGTGGGTGCGGGAGTAATTGATCCCGATTACAGGGGCAATATTAAAGTTCTGTTGTTTAACTTTGGACAGAATGAGTATCATGTGAAGACAGGAGACAAAATTGCCCAATTGATCTGTGAGAGGCTGGGTTTTCCACCTGTGGAGGAGGTCACATCCCTAGAGAATTCTGAACGTGGAGCCAAAGGCTTTGGTTCTACTGATGTCAAAGGGGTTAAAAGCTTAGCTGCCACCTGTGCCCGAGAGAGGGAGGTGAGTGAAGAGGATGATTTGGGACCCCAGGTATCTGATTGTAAAGAAAAATCAGAGCCCCAAATAGGTGAGGACCTGACAATGGTACAACAGGAAGAAATTAGGAAGTTGCTTAAGGAATTCCCAGATGTGTTGACACCCATACCTGGGGAGACCCATTTGGTGGCCCATGAAATAATAACTCCACCTGGGAAATTGGTTCGTCAAAGGCCATACCGCTTGCCCGAAGCCAAAAGACAGGAAGTAGTGGCACAAGTCCAGGAGATGTTGGACATGGGGGTAATAGAGGAGTCAAAGAGTCCCTGGAATAGCCCCATAGTCCTGGTGCCGAAGCCTGATGGATCCTTAAGATTTTGTATTGACTTCCGGCAGGTAAACGCCATATCAGTTTTTGATGCATATCCAATGCCAAGAATTGAGGAGCTGTTAGACCAGCTGGGACAGGCTCAATACTTAACCACCCTTGATATGACAAAAGGATATTGGCAAATCCCTCTCACCAGGGAGTCGAAGCCGAAGACTGCGTTCAGCACCCCCGTTGGCCTTTTCCAGTTCAAGAGGATGCCTTTCGGACTGCATGGAGCAGCGGCTACCTGCCAAAGGTTAGTGGATCAGGTACTTCGACCCCACCAAAATTATGCTTTTGCATACATGGATGATGTCATAATCCATAGTAACACCTGGGCGGAGCATTTGAAGAGGATCAGGGCAGTCTTGTGCTCTATGAAGCAAGCGGGAATCACTTTAAACCCGAAGAAGTGTGCCTTTGCGAATAGGGAGGTAAAATACTTAGGCCACCTAGTGGGAAGAGGAAAAATTAAACCTCTATTAAGCAAAATTGATAGCATCAGGAATTTTCCTCCTCCAACAACAAAGAAACAACTAAGAAGTTTCTTAGGACTTATTGGATACTACTGCCGGTTTATACCGCAATTCGCAGAGAAAAGTGCCATTTTCACGGATATGCTGCGAAAGAATTGTCCAAACCAGATAAAGTGGACACCAGAAGCTGAAAAAGCGTTTTCAGTCTTAAAAGAAAAATTGTGTACAGGACCGGTACTGAAAGGAGTAGACTTCAAGAAACCCTTTCTGGTTCAAACCGATGCATCGGATGTAGGGCTAGGAGCGGTCCTATCCCAGTGCCATGATGGGGAGGAGCATCCTGTGATGTACCTGAGCAGGAAGTTGTCACCGGCTGAACAAAAGTATTCCACGATAGAAAAAGAGTGTTTGGCTATCAAGTGGTCAGTGGAGGCGTTAAGGTTTTACCTTACAGGGAGAAAGTTCCGGTTGGTCACGGACCATGCCCCACTTAAGTGGTTGCAGCAAATGAAGAACCACAATGCCAGGTTGACACGCTGGTACATGGCCTTACAGGCATTTGACTTTCAAGTTGAACATCGTGCTGGGAAGTTACACAAGAATGCGGATGCACTTTCCCGTATTACGGACTGTAGAGAAGAAGTTTCACCAGTAAAACCAGTCCGTAATAACTTAAGCAGGGGGGTATGTGATAAGGAAGCTTATCATAGCTCAGGTAGGAGCTATAGAAAAGATGATGTGACTCTGAACAAGCAACCTGTCAGTTCTGGTAGAAGCAAGAAAACAGAGTTTTCACATAAAAGACTACCAGTCCCAGAATGCACCAGGTTTCCAGCAGCCATGAGGGGGGCTGAAGTGAGAAAACGTGTGTGCAATCAAGAGAGCTATGAGGTAATCCCTAAGCACTCATCTCAAAGGGCAGGACCTGATTCAACACAGCTGCGCTGTGTTAGGGAGGAGCACACATTAGAACAGAATAAGAATAGAGCTTATTCTACAGATAACAGCTACAGAAAGAGCTTCAGACACAGATACAGCAACAGCTTCAAGCTCAAGCACCAACATCATCTCGAGAAGCAGAAGCCAAGCCAAGCGGATAGAGAGAGAAGGAAACTCTCTGGAAGGAAGAGAAGAAAGGCCATTGGAAGGTCTGGGAGATTCCAAGGCAGTACCTATACTGGGAGGTATTCCAAATGCCAGCAGAGTCCATTGGACTGGAGTCAGCCAGAGGAATGGAATGACAGAGATAGGAATCACCAGTGGCTACCTGGAAGAGAGAAGACTGCACGTGGAAAGGACTTTCAGACCTATGCCAGAAGGTATGTGAGGAAAGATCCAGTGTCCAGGGATCAAGATTGGAAGGCTGGACATCAGAACTGGATTACATACTGGCCAGGCTATACAGAGAGGAATTATGATAGCAGGAGAGGCTCAGGTATGAACACTGATCCAGACCCTATCTATAATAGAGAATGGCAGCAAGGGAATAAGCATTCTCATGATAGTGCCTTAATGAAAGACTCGTCTGTGCCAATGTATGATAGTGACCCTATGCTGATTGATGAAGGGGAAGATACAGCAGATGAAACTATTAATTACATGGACTGTTCTCTATCTAAATGCTATTGCTAGCTTTCTGTGAGCAAACACATCAGCCATCACAAAGAAACCTAACTCTGTTCTTTATTTCCACTGCAAACAGCTCTTAAAGCAGGATTTGGGTTCACACAGTAGCAGCCAGCCAGCTAAAGGGTTTCAGCTGGTCAATTGATAGTAATTAAAGCTGCACCTGATTGTGTGTGTGAGCAAGGGAGAATCACTGCTGGGATCTGCGTGGAAAATAAGCAGAAGTTAACCTAACAAGCAAAGTTTATTCATTTCTTTGTGCCTTTTTATTTGGTAATTATTTGCTAAGAAAACATTAGCTAATTGCCTGGCAAGTTGAAGGTTGTTTTCCTGCTTTGATTTGTGACTTTTTGTTATCCACTTAAACACTGCAAGCAAGTAACCTCATTTATATTGCTACCAAGCATATTTGTGCTGGGTGAATTAAACCCCATCAATAAAAGAAGTATTTTATTGGCCTTACCACTGATTTCACAACTCAATTATTGTCTTCAGCTGTGTTTGGAGTGAAAGAACTACATTACCCACAATACCTTGCAAGAATCATATGAATATATGCATCGTCAAGATTGTGTAAGTTCTCACCCTAGGCAGCCGTCTGACAAGTTCTGGTCACTCAGCACCGGCCTGCCCCTAGTGGGCTAAACAGAAAAAGGGAATAAAATTAAAGGGACGGCTACCTGAAAAAAAAAAATAAAAGGGAATAAAACAGGAAACCAAGCAAAACCCTCTAGCTTAACTCCCCAGTGTTGCTCCTGAAAAAGATCCTAAGTGAGCCTGAACCAGGCACACACGTCCTCCAGCTGCAAGGAGACTGGACACACTGGGGGCTGATGGGAGCTCCGACTGCATACATCATACGTAGCAGAGTTTTGATTGGTCCAGTCTCCTGGCTGCGGGAGGAGGTGCACTACCCGGATGTGGAGGACTAAACTGGAGGACCGCTCAGGAACTAGCAGTTTCCCCAAACCCCTGGCCCTTCAGCCTGAGGTAACTTGTCCAAACCACCAGGCCACTCCTTCCTGTACATCCAAGGCTGGCGACTTGAAAGTGGAAGTTATTCCACCTCCGAGGAGGAATAACTTCCCCAATGCGGTGGGATGAGGATGAAAGGGGATAGACTCAGGAGTAATATGTGGAAATATTTCTTTACAGAAAGCGTGGTAGATACGTGGAATAGTCTCCCAGTGGAGGTCATAGAGTTGAGAACAATATCTGATTTCAAAAAAGCATGGGACAATCACAGAGGATCTCTAAAGGCAAAAAGGAAACTGTTGTAGTGGTTGATATGGAAGGGCAGACTCAATAGACCATGTGGCCTTTTTCTGCCATCATGTTTCTGTGTTTCAATGTTCTGAAGGAATCAGTCAAAACCCTACCCCAGGCTCTGGCTGAGGAGTAGACTGGGGCTTTCTAGACTGATGTGCGGCTTTTCAATGAAGTCAGCCTTCTCAACTTGTTTTCCAAAGAGATTCTCTCCATGGCAGGCCATGTCAGCAAGCTTATCCTGCTCCGATTGTTCCAGGTGTGAGGACCGGAACCAGGTGAGTCTCTAGGTGCCAATACCCATGGCAGAAGCTCTTAATGCCATTTTGAAGATATCATAGGGTGCTTGGACTATGAACTTTGAATAGTCCTTGCCGTGAGCCACTAGGGAATGATACCATTCCAGCTTCTCTGAACGGAGATACTGGGACAGATCAGCTGGGTCACACATGATGTTCTTCAAAAACATGCCCATGTAGAGCTACTAAGAGGCCATGCGGGCCATAAGCATGGAATTCTGAAAATATCTTCTCCCAAATGAGCCCAATGTCTGAGTTTCCATCCCTTGGGGGTGCTGAGAAGTGTGTCTTGGAACTTTTGGATCTCTTAAGGATGGATTCTGGAGTGGAGGAGTAGCCTAGTGGTTAGAGCACTAGCTTGGTAACCAAACAACTAGGGTTCAATTCCCACTAACACTCCTTGTGGCCTTGGACAAGTCACTTAACCCTCCATTGTCTCAGAAGAAAGGCCTGGCAATCTACTTCCAGTGACACTGCCAAGAAAACCCAGGAGCATCTGGGTCACCAGAAGTCAGGACTGACTCAAAGGCACATATTGCACTTGCAAGGATGGATTCAACCACCAAGGAATGGTGAGGATGCTGGGGCTTCTCAAATCCAGGAACCTTCTGAACTTTATACATGGAATCAAACCTTCTACTAACTGGAGGAACAGTGAGGGGGTTCTCCCACATTTTCATCTGTATTCTCTGAAGGATATGCTCTATCACTGCTTTCTTAGGTACTGAAGAAACTCTGTAATTTAAAAATATGTTGCAAATCAATCCCCACTATTACCTTCCCCCTCTATTGACCATACATATTTCTATAGCCTCATAGCTTTATTCATTATGCAAATCCCTAAGGACACTGATAATTACCCACCAACCTCTCACCTGTATACAGGAGTGGCCTAGTGGATGGGGCAAGTTACCTCAGGTTGGAAGACCAGGGGTTCAAATCCTGCTAGAGGACAACAACCTTAGGCTGGAAGAACTGGGGTTTCTAGGCCCACAGGTGCTCCTTGTGGGCTTTGGGCAAACCACTTAACCCTCCATTGCCTCAGATACAAAAACATAGATTGTGAGTCCTTTGGGGACAAGGGAAAAATATATATACAATACCTGAAAGTACACTGCTTTGACTAGGAGAAAAGTGATATCTAAGCCTAGTTAAAAAAAATAACATGTTGCTCCTGTTCCTACAGATTTGTAAATAGTTAATATACAGTATAGGCTCTATTCCAAGCCTGAATAGCAGGGATGTATGCCCTACCTCCCTCACTTGGTTTGCTGTGTGGGCTTGTGTGCATCAGTGATGCTGAGAGCTAAACTCTTGGTAGTTTAACTACTGGCACGGTCTCCCAAGATGGACAGGTCTCAGCTGAGGTGCCAGACCAAGACGAACCACCCATCTGGGCAGCAGCAGAATGGGATAGTGTTGATGGCGAAGGATCACATTTCTGTGACAAAGGCAACAACACCAAACTTAAACTGCGCGGAAGAAAGGCCTGGCAATCTACTTCTGTATCTTGCCATGAAAACCCAATGGATAGTTACAATAAAACAAATTGTGCTATAGTGCTGGAAGATGAGACCCTAGGGCGGAAGGCACTCAACTAGCTACTGGGGAAGAGCTGAAGACTTTACAGAGTAAAGCCAGCATTTATGATGTAGTTGGATCAAAGCCCTCGGGAAGTCTGACTGCTGATGTAGCTGCACTTGAAATGAGAGTCAGAAGCTGTAAAGATGTCTTACGCATTGGAACATGGAATGTACAAAGCATGAACCAAGGGAAGTTGGAGGTGGTCAAGAATGAAATGGAACGTGTACAACTTGATCTGTTGGGTGTCAGCGAACTGAAATGGACTGGCATCGGGCACTTTGCATCAGATGATCACATGGTCTACTATGCTGGAAATGAAAGACAAAGAAGAAATGGTGTTGCATTTATAATAAAGAAGAAACTTGCAAGAACTGTAATAAAATACAATGCAGTCCGTGAACGCTTAATCTCTATTCGTCTACGAGGAATGCCTATCAACACAACTATAATTCAAGTATATGCCCCAACAACAGCTGCAGATGAGAATGAAATTGAAGAGTTCTATGAACAAGTACAAGCTGAAATTGACAGAACATACAAACAGGATATCCTGATAGTCATGGGTGACTGGAACGCAAAAGTTGGCAACAAAGAAGAAGGCAAAGTAGATGGAAAATATGGACAAGGCAACAGAAATGAAGTTGGAGAAAGACTAATAGAATTCTGCAAGACCAATGATCTATTCATCTCAAACACCTTCTTCCAGCAACACAAGCGGCGACTATACACATGGACTTCACCCAATGGATTGTATAAAAATCAAATTGACTATATCTGTGGAAGTCAACGATGGAAAAGCTCTGTAACATCAACAAAGACAAAACCTGGAGCTGACTGTGGTACAGATCATCAACTACTAGTATGCAAACTCAAGGTAAAGTTGAAAAAGAGCAAACCACTCATGAATACAGCAAAATATGACCTTGAGAATATACCACTGGAATTTAAAGACTGCTTGCAAAATCGATTTTCTGCTTTAGATACAAATGACAGAGCTCCAGAAGAGTTATGGAATGACATCAAGAAGGTTGTGTTGGAAGAAAGCGAGAAGTCTCTACAAAAGGTGAAAAACCAAAAATGGCCAAAATGGATGACAGAAGAAACTCTCAAAATTGCTCAGAAATGCAGAGAAGCTAAAGCCAGAGGAGAAAGAAAGACAATCGCAGAACTCAACAGAGATTTCCAACGTGCAGCAAGAAAGGACAAGGAAAAGTACTACAATAACGCATGCAAGGAAATAGAAGCAGAAACTATTAGAGGAAGAACAAGATCGGCTTTCCTAAAGCTACGAGAGTTAAAGAAAAAGTTCCAGCCTCAAATTTGAATGTTACAAGATGCTCAAGGTTCTATGTTGAATGATGCTGAGACGATTAAGAAAAGGTGGAAAGAATATACAGAGTTTTTATATGATAAAGATCAAGTGGACCAACAGCCGTTTCAACCTGTACCTTATGATCGGGAACCATTGGTGATGAAAGAAGAAGTTGAAGCAGCATTGAAAGTCTTATCAAAGAACAAAGCATCAGGCATTGATAGCATTCCCATAGAAGTATTAAAGTAATCTGATGCAACTGTTACCATACTTACAAGGCTCTGCCAAGAAATATTTATTTATTTTATTTTATTTATATTTTCTTATATACCGCGCTATTCTGCATCAGTGTGGTTTACATTGAACAAACTGAAACTACATTGAACAGGGCATTATAACTTGGAGATAACTATTTTACAGGGAACATGGGCTATGGAGGGTTAAGTGACTTGCCCAAGACCACAAGGAGCACCTGTGGGACTGGAAACCCCAGTCCTTCTGGCCCAAGGTTGCTGTCCTCTAGTGGGATTTGAATCCCCGACCTTCTGGCCTGAAGTACCTTGCCCCAACCACTAGGCCACTCCTCCACTCCTGCCTGCCTGCCTGCCTGTACAAGTTGGTAGACCCGATTCTGAGGGGATGTACACAGGCTGGACATCCAGTTGGGAATAGGCCTCCACATGTATAAGTAATAGTTCCTCACGTGTTGTAGTGATGAAAGCTCTTTGGAAGATATGGAACTTGAAGAAAATCCTGGCTTCCCCTTTGAAGTGAATGGCAGTGCACACGTGCAGGGGAATTACAAGCCAGATTGGAGGAAAAGTCAGTTCCCTGCTAAAGTCAGGCCACGCCCTAGCTCAGGGGTGGAGACAGGCTTCCCTGCTGATTGGTCACACAGGTGCAGAGAACAGGGAATGCCCAGCAGGCAGCAGTGTTTAAAATCACGAGCAGAGCAAAACAAGTCAGTCAAAGGAAGAAGCACTGACTCAAGGAACACAGGAGTGATACAGACAGGCACAGGAGGTACAGATACGGAGACAGCAACCGAAGGCAGAGGCACAGGTGAATGGAGGAGAGGTGGACGTGGAGAAAGGAACAGGAACAGCTGTTGGAGTTGGAAAGGTGAGAGAGGAGAGAGAGAAGCTGAAGCTGTGCTTAGCTGGAGAAGAAAGCCAGAGGAAATCTCCCAAGAAAACAGCTACCTCAGAGGGACTGGAGAAGGACATAAGGAGGCTGCATTTCAAAGCCTGGAGGAACCCAGGAGGAAAGAAAGCAGCGTTTGTCTGAGGAAACATCCCCAAGGTAAAGCCAGCAGTTTCATTACTGATAATTCAGCAGAGAGACAATGTGCCAGTTATAAAGGTCAGGAAGCTGAGTCCTCACCGTCTACTGTTAAGAAGTGGGTAGAGAGTTTTTCATATGAGAAAAGCCATAGCCCTGATAAAAGCACAGCCTTTGAAACTCCAAAGCTAGAAGCATTAAGAAAGCTGTTTTCTGAGGAAAAGGTTCACTCCCCTAATGTATAGGTGCCTGCACAAGTTGAATTGCTGTGGAACCAATTTCAGGAGTTCTTGAAAGAGAGAAAGTTTGAGAAAGCTTATAATCCTGAGAGAGATACTGTTTGCCCTGATGCTATTGAAGGAATGCAAGTAGATTCTTGTTTGCCTAATTGTGAATGTGTTCCCATTCCAATGGACTGTTCATTATCTTTAAGAGAAGATTCTGCAGTGTTGAAGAGAACTGAGAATCTGTGAAACCGTATAGGAAATAAGGGCAGCTCCTGCTTTGAGCTGAGGAAAGCTAATTCTGTGTTTCACTGAGTTTTATTACTTGCTGAAGTTAAGAAGCAGTGCTGTGAAGAAGTTTGCTTTCAAAAGAGAAACCACAGCTGTTATAAGTTTGCTTGTGTTGCTGTTAACTGACCACATGGGGCAGTCCTTGGTGTGAGTGTGCGTGAGAAGCAGAACAGCTGAATAGTGGAAAAGGTTTTGTTACGCCATTCTCATTATCCTGATTTCATCTTTATGTTGGAGATGTATCCTTCTGCCTTGGTTGTGTACTGAACTTTGAATGCCCTGGAAATCCCCACAATAAATTTTCTTGCTGCCTTACAACCACCGACTCAACTACATTTGTCCTTCAAGAGTAAAAAAGCACTACAAGTCCCAGAATACCCTGGTGACAACAAAGGGAACTTTATTCGAAGGAGGACACATAAGGCCATTTTCAGCTTGTAAGCCCTTGGGCCCAAGTTGGAGGTGTCGCAGTGTTCAATGTTAATTGTAACTTGTTCCATGTAAATTGCTTTGATTTTAGAAAAAGCGGTATATAAGAGCACACAAATAAATAAATAAAATTAATTCTTCTGCCCTGGGCTCATCCTCAGTTTCTCAAGAAAATAGTATGGCCTTGGCCATATCTCTGATAAAATCTTGGAATGTGATATCATCAGAAAGGAAATTGTGTCACTCATGAGGAGGAGAAGGATCCAATGGAAGTTCTGGAGATCTGTCCTCCAACAAGTCCTTGGACTCGACATCAGTGACCCAAACATCCGAGTAAGACTCAGAGAGGAAGTCAAAATATTTCTGAGTCTCTGCCTGGATCTCTCTCCTGGCCCTCAGGGATCAGAAGCTCCTTCGGGAACAACAATGCACCGATGCTCATCCAGTTTTCAAGGGGGCATTGGATCCTGACATACTAGAGAATGATATTGGCTGAGCATGCACTTATGTCAGTGACTTTTGATGCCCCGAAGACAATGCCTCTCCCACAGGCAAGCCTTGCGTCTCAAGGATCAGTTAGATGGGAGATGATGCAGCTGATGTCGATGCATTGGCCTGCTTCATGGCCAACAGCATCATTATCCATTCTTCAAGAGCCTTCAGAAGGCATTTCTCCATGGCTACCAACTCTGAAAGCTGCGAGGCCTCAGCAGCCTCGACTTAAGTACCCAGAATCTGCACGGGAGTATCGGCGGCTTGATCTTGGTAATTAGTAGACTCTCACTGCCCTGCCGATGTCCTGGAGGATGACCTCTCCTCTCTAAGGGCAGCTTAGAGGGGCACTCTTTCAGGCCCTCATTGCTCTTGATGCTGTGCCTTAAGGGGATTCAATGCCAGTGCAACAGAGCTATGTGGTGCTCAGCATGATCAGCCTACGGTGCCAACAGACCAAGTCAAACCATTCCTCATCTTTGGGTGGTGACTGATCGATGGTTGATACTCTGGGACACTATGGATGCTCGGCTCTGAGTGGGCTCAAGAACTCCTCGATGTCGATGACTGCCAGTGTCCAATGCAGCCTTCAAAGCCACTGAGACTGGTGCCACCGATGAATCGGACTTGTGAGTGCCAAAAAGTGATTTGGCTGTTTCTGTTGAGCTCTGAGTCCTCTTGCTATCATCCGTAAACATAAATTACAAGAAGAGGGCTGATGATCAGGTCCCATGCACTGAAGCACCAAATATGAGTATCTATGGCGGATATGGTTCCTGAACACTTCTTAAACCCAACGGTAAGGTTTTGGGACATATCGGCCAGAAAAGCAGTTGCAGTGAAATGAAAATGGCTCAATTTTATTTATTTATTTTATTTATTTAACACTTATTTCTATACTGCTCTTCTACAATTCAGAGCGGTTTACATAGAACAAAACAAACTAGAGAAAAATCCTGCAATATGTTGTTCAGTACATGACACGGTAAAACATGGCAACAGAACTATGTACAGGAGGTGGGAACGTAACTATGTACATGTCATATGGGGATTACATAGTAACATAGTATATGATGACATATACTATGTTACTATGCAGTTATATATAGTGTCCCAGAAGCCTTATGAGAAGAGACTTGAAGACCTTAATAGAGGAGACATTGTGGTCTAGGCAAACGCACAAGATGCAAAGAACCTACCGGTATTTAATGAGAACTCGTATAACAGATCCCAATCCAGTCATCAACAGTCATGAATTTATCAGATGTTATGTTAACATCTACTCATACGTGTGTGTTTGAATTTGGGTATTTCCTTTATTCCCACTGTATCATATCCTTTTATCTGTGCCTTCTCTGCCACTGCCAACTCCAGACTTTGTCCATTTCACTTTGCTGCTCCATATGCCTGGAAGAACTATTGAGTCAGTGCATCAGGCTCCTTTACTGACCCTATTTAAATCCAGGCTAAAACCCCACCTCTTTGAGGCTGCTTTTGGATCATGAAGCCCCTGACTTTCTCGTTCACTACTTATGTGTAGCTTACCATACTCTAGTCCCCAGTTTTAAGATGTTTTTTTCATCTTGATTAGATTGTAAGCTCTGATGAGCAGGGACTGTGTCTTATACCTTTGCTACGTACGCCTTGTAGCAATATACAAATGATTAGTAGTAGTAGTAGTAGTAGTAGGGGTGTGACGTAAGGAGCAGCTCATGCCCCTTAGGAGCCCCTTTGGAGTTTTTGGTATTTACTGTTGACTGTGGATGCTGTCTTTGTTTTCTGAGGCCAGGGTAAGTTATTTGGTTACTTTTTTCCTCTACTTTTTCTGTTTCTATGGTTTCTAAGAAGAGGAAGGGGAAAGGTTTTAAAACTCCATCCTCAGCTAAAGAACCGATGGACAAACATGTAACTCCGTTGCCTCAGATGGGAGCTGGCCCATTTCCAAATATTTATTTATTTAATATTTCTTCTATACTGTTTTTCATGAAGTTAAAGCAGTTTACAATATTTTATGATTACAATGAACATTAAGATAGGGGGGAACAGGATGAACATTGAGAACTTTTATTAAACATTCAGTGAACATAACTGGCAGTAGTATGAATCCTTCTCCAATTGTGGTTTAGGTGGGGATGTTTGCTGTCAATGACTGGGATGAGGGTTGGGGTTATAGGAGAGGGAGGAGAAAGGTTTGTAGAAGCCTGGAGGGGGAGGGGAAGCCTTAATTAGGTGTCTGTTCCAAAGAATTCCTGGAAGAGGTGTGTTTTTATTTTCTTGCAGAACTCAGTTATGTCGTCGATAACTCTTAAGTTGTTCGGTAGGGTGTTTCAAATTGAAGGGCCATATATGGAGAATGTTCTGTTGCAGCCTCCTCATGCAGCAGCCCAACAATCTTACCAATACCATGGTCAGACCACTACATCATCCACATCACTCATGCATATCAACCAAACACAAGTAGAGGAAACACACAACACACAAGAAGATTCAAAGCATTCAGCAGAGAAGATTTCCTGACGCTAACCCTACCTAACCTACTCACGAACTCCAACAACCTTGATGACCTCATAAACAACTGGAACACCACAATCTCCTCTGCATCCAGCGCAACTATAAGCAAAAACAGCAACAAACCCATCTCCGCAAAGGTCCGATGGTTCACCACTGACCTCCGCAAACTAAAAACAAAACTTCGAAGAGCAGAAAGAAAATGGAGGAAAACCAAAAATGACATGGACAAAAAGCAATACATCTCTGAACTCACTAATTACCACACAGAGACCGACAATGCGAAGAAAAACTACCACACACCAAACTCATCACGTCAGCTGTAAACAAACCTCGAGAACTCTTCCAAATTGCCAAAAAACTGACAAAGGCACCAACCACTTCTGATCAACTCCCAGATATCCCCTCGGATCTTCTGGCACGACAATACAAACAATTCCAACAACCTCGCCTCTGTGCTACAGCCGCAAAGGCAAACCCTTACACCATAATAAACACAGCCTGGAGTACATTCAATGAAACCTCAAGAGAAGAGATCTCCTCCACCATCTCCTGTCTGAACACTACTACCTCCCTGCTGGACCCATGCCCTACGGAATGGATAAAGAAGACAAAAGAAGAACTGAGCGCGCCATTAACCCACATCCTAAACGAATCCTTTAAACAAGGATACATACCAGACGCCCTCAAGACATCAATCATCCGACCAACAATAAAAAAGAACAACCTGGACCCACTAGACCCCACCTCCTACAGACCAGTTGCAAGCCTTCCCCTTACCACCAAGATAATGGAAAAGATAGTCCAACGTCAGCTTCAAGATCACCTGGACACCAACGACATACTAGACCCTCAACAACATGGATTCCGACCACTACATGGAGTTGAGACCCTTATGACCATTCTAATGAACACCCTCATCATTGGAACCCAAGAGAAACAATCCGGATACATCCTGATCTTTTTAGATATATCAGCGGCCTTTGACACAATCTCCCACGAAATCCTCATAAGCAGACTCCAATCAATTGGAATCAAAGACACTGTACTCCAATGGTTCAGATCCTACTTAACCAACAGACAGCAACGAATACGCACCTTCTCCAAGACCTCAACCCCCTACCAACAACATCAAGGAGTACCCCAAGGGTCCACCTTATCAGCCATGCTGTTCAATATATACCTCCGTCCACTATGCTCAATCATCCGCACCCACAACATCGACTTCCACATATACGCCGACGACATAATGCTCTACGCACCGATTAAACCACCAATCCAAAAAACGACCAGCTATCAGCCTGCTTCAACGACGTAACCAACTGGCTACAAGAGAACAACCTATCCATCAACATGAAGAAAACCGAAGCCCTTATAGTGACAAAAGATCAGGACTTCAAACCACCTACCCACCTCAACATGGGAACCATACGAATCCAAATACAGCCCCAAATAAGGTATCTAGGCGTGATCATTGATCAGGCTCTCACCTTTAAACAACAAATCAGCAAAACCGCTGGAACAATATTCTACAAAGCTAAAACTGTGCAACGTCTCCGATCCCTTCTGGAACCCCACGACTTCAGGACAGTAATGCAAGCTGTAACTCTACCTCATCTGGATTTCTGCAACATAATCTACCATGGATTACCCGCCTCACACACCATCCCCCTCCGAACTGCCTTAAATACCACAGCAAGGATTATTCAGAATGCGAAAAAACAGGATCACATCACCCCGATCCTAAGAGACCTCCACTTCCTGCCAATTCCAGCAAGAGTAAAGTACAAAGCGATCCTACTCATCCACAAGACTATCCACCAAACGCGGAACGCCTCACTCCACCACCTTCTGCCTCGCCCATCTCACAACAGATCAACCAGACAATCCTCCAATAATTCCATTGTCGTCCCCCACAAAAGAACCAAATCCACACAACGGACCTGCAACAGAGCCTTCGAGCTCTATGCCCCATCCCTCTGGAACTCTCTACCAAACCACATTAGAAACAACGATGACATCACATCATTCAAGAAACAGCTGAAAACAATCCTATTCCGTGAGCACCTTTGATCAGAACCCACACGATCTAATACCTAGACCCAGCGGAAATGTACATGTCTATGTCCACCCAAAATCACTAATTGTTGTCCCTGGTGATGGCCCCACCCTATAAAATACTATCCCCCCCCATGTTATATGTTACACCGCTTTGACCCGGTGAAAAGCGGTATATAAATGCAGTTAAATAAATAAATAAATAAAATAAATGTTGCCTGGGAGCATTTTGCTTTGCATGTTGGTACACTGAGTAGGTTTTGATTGGGTTGTCTTCTTGATCTGGTATTGGGGATCCTTTGCATTAGAGTATGTAGGTAGTCTGCTAATTGGTTGTGTATGGTCTTGAAGGTATTGATTGTTGCTTTGTATATGATGCACTCCATTACTGGGAGCCAGTGTAGTTTCTTGAGAACAGGGGTGATGTGGTCTTGCCTTGGTGTACCTGTGATTAACTGGGCTGCCGTGTTTTGAGCTAATTGAAGTGGGTGTAGCACATGTTTTGGGAGACCTAGGAAGATTGAGCTGCAGTAGGTCCAGGTGAGGGGTTATTATTGCCTGGCATACTGTGTGGAAGTGGTTGGGGTCTAGCATGATACGTACATTTTGTAGGATCCTCATTTTATGATATGCTGTTTTGGTGGTTTTCTTGATGTGAGCTTGCAGGTTTAATCGTTGGTCTAGGGTGACTCCGAGGTATTTGACTTCCGGTTTTACTTCAAGGTTGATGTTGGCAATCCTTAGTATTTTTGGTGGTATGAATGTTGGGTCTTTGGTTATATTAAGGGCTTCAATCTTGCTGTAGTTTATCGAGGTTGGTGGTCTGTTATCCAGCTTGTCACTGCCTTGAAGCATCTTCTTATTGCTGTGTGGATTGGGTTGTTTGTGGAGAAGGCGGCCTATAACATTAAGTCATCTGCGTAGATGTGGTATAATATGTTGTGTTATTGAATGATGTTGCAGATTAGTTGTAGATATACATTAAAAAGTAGTGCGAAAAGTGAGGATCCTTGGGGGATTCCTTGTTGTTGTTTGAATGGGTTGGATGTCTTATCTCCAATTTTGACATCTTGCAGACGGACAGTTAGGTAAGATCGGAAACATGTGAGTGGGGTGTTGGTTATTCCTATATCTTGTAGTCATTCTATGAGTTTGTTGTGGTTTATGAAATCAAAAGCAGCTGATATGTCAAATATATTAGGACATATCCTTGTTCTGCTTTTTCTATATCTTTAATTATTGTGTTTGTCAGAGAGGTGTGCAAGGTCTCCACACTATGATTGGGTCTGAACCCATACTGCTGGAGATTGACGGGGGGTGAATGTGTTGATGCAGTCTTGTAGCTGGAATTGTTCTGTTTTTTCAATTATTTTGGCTAAGAAGGGGAGGCTGGTGATGGGTCTGTAGGAACTTGATAGCTTGAGATCAAGTGAAGAGTTTTTTAGGATGGGTCTTACTGATGTGGTTTTTAGGCTGACAGGCATGTGTCCTTGTGTGAGGGATAGGGTGATGATTTTGAGTATTGCAGGTGTTAGTTCATTTCGGATCATCTTGATCAATGAGACGAAGCATGGATGAAGTGAGGAGGTGGTGGTGTTGAGATTGGTCAGAATGTTTTCAAGTTGTTCGCTTGAGACTGGTTCAAACATGTTACACCTAAGTATGTTTCTTGTGTTTTTAGTGGATGCTTGTGTGCCGATTGTTGGACCATTGTTGGCTGTTAGTTTATTCTTCAGGAACGTGGCTATATCTTGTGGTTGTAGTTCTGTGTTATGATGTTGCAGTGAATCCCGTGTGAGGGATTTTGCTATTTCAAACAATTCTCTGGGACAATTTAGGGAGTTTAAGATGAGGTGTGTATGGTACTCCTTATTGCATTTGTTTATTGGGTTACAGTATTCTCTTTGTTTGATTGAGTATTCCCTGTGGTGGAGTGGACCTCTGGTGCATCTCCAGCAATGTTCCATCTGCCTTCATTTGCTTTTAGTTTCTTTTATTTCTGAAGAGTACCTTGGTGCTTGGAGTTTTCTTGTGCAGTTTTTTCTTTGTGGTTCTAGGGCAAAGGGGGCTATGACAGCTTTCCCCTCTACTAGAGCATCTTTGAGCTTAGGGGCCCTATGACCCCCCTCTTCCCCTGGTAAATTGAGTTCTTCCTTGGTTGGGCATGGTCCCACCTTCTCCTCCATACCCACAGAGTTGATGGGAGCATTGGGAGTGGATTCTGACCCAATGAATGTGGACAGTCTCATAGGGATATCTATTCCTACTCCAGTTTCTTCACCAGATTTGGGGTATGTTCCGTTAGAACTCTGTCCTCCAAAACTATCTCCTTATTGGACATTTGGAAAACTGTCACTCGAACGGAAAATATGTTGAAGGGTTCTATTGTTCAGCCTTGCCAGTTTTCTACTCATGTAGTTCAAAAGATGCAGGGGACACATTTTGGCTTTAAAAAAATCTGGTAGACAATGTAAAAAGTTTAGATAATCCGGTCTGAACCTTACAATCTGCTGGAACCTCTGCGGTATTTCATTCTAATTTAAAAGCTTTGGAAAATCCCTCAAGATCAAATAATTTATGATTGCTAAATTTTCCATCCATTTACTTGATTTCCCCAGAGATTATATTTAGGAAATATTTGAAAATGATCTTGTTGCTTTCCAGGGTTGATGATATCCAACTGGTTAACTGTCATGATTTGCCTCATAATAAGGTATTAGAAAATCAGACTGAAGCAGCATTTGATAAACTGGTGACTCCTGAGATAGATCTGTGTGCGTTCTTGGAAAATTCACAGGATGATATCACTACTTGGAATACTTTATTAGTTACTCTAGTTCCTGAAATTGATTGCAGTGTTATCTTTAAAAGTTATTTTAAGAAGAAAGATTTACTTTTTTGTGGTGGAAAAGTACAAATCTTCCCGGATGTATCGAGGGCAACACAACTAAGGAGGAAAACGTTCCGAGAGCATAAAACCTGGGGTTCTGACTTTAGATGCCACATTTTATTTGAAGCATCCCTGCAAGTGCATTATTGGGTTTCAAGGTCAGATGTATGTTTTATTGATCCCTTACAATTAAAGCAATTTTGGGTTTCAAGAAGGGATCCTGCTGAATAATTCTTAATGGGTTGTTATTCTCCAGGGTTATTGGGAGTTTAGATTGTATTTTAGTACCTTTTTTAGTGGCTTTTGCCATATTTCCTTATGTATTTTTCCAGTTTAAGATACTTCTCTGCTCTCCATGAATGTGGGCTAGTGTATGTAAGGTGAAATTAGACTTACCTGCTAATTGTTGTTCGAAGGCTTCCATTGCGAGGTGGCTGAAGGAGGCGATTGCGTCGGCATATCTCTTGAAGGGTAGGCCAGTTCCGACGGGTTTGCGGGCGCACTCGACGAGAGCGCAGGCTGCGTCGTGGGCGGAGCATAGTTTAGTCCCGGCGGTGGAGATTTGTCGGGCAGCGACTTGGTCCTCTATGCATTCCTTTGTCAAGCATTACCGGTTGGATGTATAGGCACAGGGGGATGCCGGTTTTGGTTCGTCAGTGCTTCAGGCGGGGATAGCTGGTCCCTCCCATTGATTCTTTGCACTGCTCTGTTACATCCCCAAAAGTTCAGGACTAGCCTGGAGGAAAGCTAAGGAAGGTGAAATTAGACTTACCTGCTAATTGTTGTTCCTTTAAGAACTCCAGGCTAGTCCTGTATCCCTCCCGGAGTTAAATGCAGCTAGCGCCTGAAGCGGTGCAGGTGTGACAGGTAAGCAACATGAATTACAGCTCTTATTCTATTCTGTCAGACGGCAAGTATCTCAGCACATCAGATAGTTGGTTTCGGGGGGGGGGCGATGTTCATTAGGCTTGTTAATGAGTTGTTAGTAGAGTTACTACTTAATTGTTGCTCTGGTGAGTTGCTTTGTCAATAGGTTACTAATGTCTGGAGGCGGATCCAGGGTACTTATACCAGTGACATCAAAAGACGTGACGTATATCAGTCTCCAAAGCTGCTGGAGGAGGAGCAAGACCCAAAGGTTCAGGACTAGCCTGGAGGAACGCTAAGGAAGATTTTCTTTTTTCTATGCAGGATTTGTTGGATGATGAGATCTGAATGTGTTCTGTAAGTGATTTTTCCTTTAAGATGGAACTCTCAAAGTAGAGTGGATTACGAACAAGGAATATGAATTTATAGTACAGAAATATCGTAAAATAACAATTTGGTTTATGTTAGAAACATAGAAACATAATGGCAGAAAAAGACCACATGTCCTAGCTAGGCTGCCGTTTCATATCAAATACTAAAGTCCTCTCTTTTCCTTTAGAGATCTTTTGTTTGTCCCATGCTTTTTTGAATTCAGATACTGTCCTCGTCTCTACTACCTCCACTGGGAGACTATTCCATGCACCTACCACTCTTTCTGTAAAGAAATATTTCCGCATATTACTCCTGAGTCTATCCTCTTTCACCATCATCCTATATCCCATTGTAGCAGAGCTTGATTTCAATCGAAAGAGGCTCTCCTCTTGTGCATTTATGCCACGGAGGTATTTAAACATCTCTATCATATCTCTTCTATCCCACCTTTCCTCTAACATTACATATTAAGATATTTAAGTCTGTCCTCATATGCTTTATAACGAAGACCACTAACCATTTTAGTAGCCACCCTCTGCACCGACTCCATCCTGCTTATATCCTTTGGAAAATGTGGTCTCCAGAATTGCACACAATACACCAAATGAGGTCAAACCAGAGACTTATATGGAGAAATTTCACTTACCGTTAATTTCCTTTCCTGGAATACTGCTAGACCAGTCCAGACAAGCGGGTTATGCACCCCTGCCAGCAGATAGGGAGACAGAGAAAAAAACTCCAGAGCTGTGACTGGTCAGGCTCTGGGTGACATAGGCATACCCCTAGGGGTCCTAGTCAGTAACAATGTAACAAGCCAAAAAGGGAACATCTCAGGGACAAAACGCACCTATGAACCCTTAAAAAATGAACCAATTCAACCCCTCAACGCGAACGAAAAACAGAAGAGGAGGATCAAATATCATTTCCAAGGGAAAAAGCCTGAAATGACTGCTTTGACACATTCCCAGGAAACAAACTCTGCATGTGCTCATGGAGCCTATGACTGTCGGCTGCTCTGCATAAGTACCAGTGCCTCTGACAAGCTGGGTGGGTTCTGGACTGGTCTAGCAGTATTCCAGGAAAGGAAATTAACGGTAAGTGAAATTTCTCCTTCCAGATCATACTGCTAGACCAGTCCATACAAGCGGGAAGTATCCAAGCTAATTACCCTCAGAGTGGGCAGATAGAGCCGCCAACAGCACCGCAACTCTGAAATGACTGTCCTCTAGGGCCTGTATATCCAACCGATAGTGCTGAACAAAAGAGGACAAGGACGACCAGGTGCCCGCTCGACAAATATCGAGAGGAAGGACGTGGGACCTCTCGGCCCATGACGTGGATTGGGCTCGAATGGAATGAGCTCGAAGCCTTTCTGGAACTGGCTGGCCTTGGAGAATGTAAGCCGATTCAATGGCACGACGCAGTCACCTAGCGATAGAAGGCTTGGAAGCAGCCAAACCCTTGCGCGGCCCCGAAAGGAAAACAAAAATATGGTCAGTCTTGCGAAAGGAATTGGTAACTTTCAAATAGCGAAGGAGAACTCGCTTGAGGTCGAAGAAGGGAAGACTTTTGCGCCTACCCGCACACTGTTCGTTAGAGAAGGCAGGCAATAGCAGGGGCTGATTGACATGAAAAGGAGTAACCACTTTAGGCAGGAAGGAAGGAACCATGCGAAGAGTTATCCCCTCAGGAGAGAAAGAAAGATACAGATCCCTGCACGAGAGAGCTTGAAGCTCCGCGATTCTTCGAGCCGACGTGATTGCTACCAAAAACACCGTTTTGAACATCAAATGTAGAAGAGACACTTCCTTCAAAAGCTCAAAGTGCGGATTTCCGAGCGCCCTGAGAACTAGTGCTAGATCCCAAGGAGGAACTACCGGACGGGTCAGAGGACGAAGCAGTTTGACCCCTTTCAGAAACCGAGACACATCAGCGTGGGAAGCAAGGGATCTACCGAGCACCGGACCCCGATAACATGTCAAGGCAGACATGTGCACTCGAAGCGAACCGAGCGCCAACCGTTTATCAAGACCGTCCTGTAAAAAGGCAAGAATATCAGGAATTGAGGTATGCCACGGGGACAAGTGATGACATGAACACCAAGCCTCGAAGACGCACCACACTCTCGCAGCAGCAGCGGATGTTGAAGACTGTCGTGCGCTAAGGAGGGTAGCCACCACCTTAGGCGAATACCCCTTACGGGTCAAACGGCGGAGTTCAAGAGCCAAGCCGTAAGCAAGTAGGGAGCTGGATTTTCCATGAAGATCGGTCCCTGTCTGAGGAGTCCAGAGGGAGCTGCCAGCCGCAATGGCGACCCCCGTGAAAGACTTATGAGATCGGCACACCATGGTCTTCTTGGCCAATCCAGGGCCACGAGGACTACCGGCCCCCTGTGTGACCGAATTCGCTGCAGGTTCCTGCCGATCATGGACCAGGGTGGAAAAACATAAAGAAGCTGGTTTTCCGGCCAAGTCTGAGTCAACGCATCGATGCCGAGAGTCCCGCGTTCTCTCCAATGGCAGAAGAAACTCGGAACTTAGGCATTCGCTGCCAACGCCATGAGATCTATCGCCGGCGACCCCCATTTTTGAACTATCCTTTGGAAGGCTAGCGGGACCAGTTCCCACTCGCCGGGGTTGAGGGTATTGCAACTCAGAAAGTCCGCCTTCACATTGCTGGTTCCTGCAATGTGTTGGGCGGACAGGGCTTGGAGATTTCTCTCTGCCCAAGGAAGAAGAAGAAGAGCCATCTCGTTCGACACTCCAGTGCACTTGGTCCCTCCTTGACGGTTGATGTAGGAAACTGTGGTCGCGTTGTCGGATAGTATCCGAACTGCTTTCCCGTGCAGAAGAGTGTGAAATCTCAGTAGAGCCAGACGTACTGCTCGTGCCTCTAGTCGATTGATCGTCCAGCAGGATTCGCGTGCTGTCCAAGTGCCCTGCGCAGTGTGAGATCGACAGTGCGCACCCCGACCGACAGGCATCCATTGTTAGAACGATCCAACACAGAGTTTCTAAGGGAACCCCCTTCAGGAGGTTTCTGGAGGAGAGCAATCACCGTAGGTTTAGTCTGACCTTGGAGTGAAGTGGAAGGCGAATGTGGTAGTCTTCTGAAACTGGTGACCATCGTGTCAGGAGAGCTTTCTGTAGACAGCGCATGTGCACTCTGGCCTAAGGCACGAGATCTATGGACGCCGCCATGGATCCCAGGACTTGAAGGTAATCCCATGCTCGAGGCGAGACCTGTGCTAGGAGACTGCGAACTTGAGAAGTTAACTTGAGGAATCGAGGCATTGACAAAAAGACCCGACCTAAGGATGTTTCGAATCAAGCCCCAAAAAATTTGATCTCCTGGGATGGCTGAAGACAACTCTTGTCGCGGTTGATTACCCAGCCGAGGTTCTCGAGAAAGGCAACAACCACCGAGACTGTGCTGCAAGCCTCAGGGAGAGAGTCTGCGCGAATGAGCCAGTCGTCCAGATAAGGATGAACTCTGATGCCATGGCTGCGTAAGGCCGCAGCTACTACCACCATTGCCTTGGAGAAGGTTTGAGACGCCAAAGCTAGACCGAAGGGCATCGCAGGAAATTGGAAATGTTGACCGAGTACCGCAAATCGAAGGATGCCCCTCTCGAATGGGAATGTGAAAGAATGCTTCCGTGAGATCGAGGGAAGCTAGAATTCCCCCTTGCGTACCGCTTGAATAACGGATCGCAGAGTCTCCATTCGAAAGTGTGGTACCCGCAGACTGCGATTGACGCCTTTGAGATCCAAGATAGGATGAAAGGAGCCATCTTTTTTTTTTTTTTTTTTTGGCACCACGAAATAGACAGAGTTACGGCCTAGTCCTCTTTCCAACGGTGGAACTGGATGAATGGCATCTTAACGCTGGAGTCTTTGAACAAAGCAACATCTGCTGCCCATTGACGCAGCCAGAGCCATCTCCGAGCTACTGTCATCGGTGCTACGGAGCGAGCTGACAGCCGCAAGAGATCATAGAAGGCCTCTGCCAGGAATGCAGCGATGGATTCTAAACGAGGCAACTCGGGATCACCTGGAAGCTGCTGAATCCATTGAAGGGCGGCCCGTGCTGCTAGACCTCCGCACACCACTGCTTGAAGGGAAAGAGCGGACAACGAAAAGCCCATCTTTAGCAGACTCTCAACTTTTTAGGTCTTGCTGGTCGCGGAGTGCCGCTCCGCCCTCAACCGGAATTGTGGTATGCTTGGTCACCCCGGTCACTAACGCATCAACTTTCGGATATGTCAGCCAATGGTCCAAGTCAGAGGGAGACCAAGGGTATAACTGACCAATACCGTGTTCCGTACGTAGAGAGGACTCTGGAGAGTCCCACTCTCGAGATACCATTTGCTGTAACTTGGCTGAAAAGGAAAAAGCTTTGGAAGGCTTACGAATGCCCTGTAAAATGGTATCCGGCTGCAACAGGGTTTGAGAACTCTGAGGATCAGGCGTGTCGGCTAGGCGTAGCGACTCCATCACCTGTGTGATTAGGGCCGGCAACTCCTCTTTCCGAAAAAGTCTGATATCTTGAGAGTCCTCGTGAACTGTCAGCGAAGAATCAGACGGAGAATATTCCCCATCTTCTTTCTCCAACGAGTCAGGGCTCACCTCCGAAGATTTAAAGTCTTCTTGAATATCTGTAGTGTCCCGCAAGCCACATGCAACGTTCCTGGGAGGACGTACTGCTTTAAGGTCTGAGGATTTTTGGGACCGCTTGCGAGACCCCGCCATATCCTTGTCTGCTACCGGGCAGGTGTTAGAGGTACACCAAAAGACTCCGAACGCCATAGGTGCCATGCCTGGCAGAAGACCATCAGGAACTCACTGTCAGCCAAAGCTGCTGTGGCTTCCAGCAGCTGTGGAAGCAAAATGGGAGCTGACTGAGTCCTTTCTGCAGGTAGACCCTGCTGCAGGGGCTCTAAGGAGGGAGGAGTTAAGGCGCTGATGTCCCCAGCTGGCAGCGCAGTGGGAATGGAGGAAGAAGATTCTCCTGGATGCAGCATGCAGGTGGAACATAAGCAATCTATTAACTCCTTCTTATTATTATTACATATAATACAGCTGTGCAGAGAAACAGGCATTGCAGAGGCTTAAACCTTTTTTTTTTTTTTTTTTAAACAAAAATCAAGGTAGGCTTAGGGAAACAGAAGACTCGTCAAAGAAAAGGGATTTTGAAACTCCCTGTGCCTTCACAGCATGTTTAAATATTTTGAAATGGCTGCCCAGAGCTGCTCCCTCCAAAAAAAAGCCACTGAAGAGAAATCTCTCCCGATTTTCAAAATGGCCACCGGCACAGAAAAACTGCAAAATAAAAGTTTCCTAAGCTCTAAAAACCTTAAAAATGCAGCAAAATTGCTGGGAAAGAGGCAAGGAGTACTGCTAGCAACTTAAAAATTCAAATCCTGATGAACCCTGAATCACCAGAAACGGAGGGGAGAAGGAAACTGTCAGTTATTCACTGTGCTGGTACAGAGGAGCTGAGTTCCCATGGAGGAGAAGAAAAACTTTCAAAGTCAGTGTAAGATAATTACCGTGACTGGAAGGTAGGGAAATTAGAGTTTGATCCCTCTGCAGCCACTTAGACCCTCATGGCAGGGGCTGGAAGGTGTTTCTGGAGAGAAGGGAAGCTGCACTGACAGTGAAATAAGGAGCTCAAGCCCTGCTGTATTGCAGATTACAGAAAATACAGCTATTAAGGAGGGAAGCCTGGGAAACCCAGAGAAACACCTCTTGTGTGCTCTGGGTGTATCCAGGAAATAAAACTGAAGAAAAGAAAATAGGAACTTCAAAACCCAGTTTAACAGACCCCGACGAAACCGGAAGTGAAGGAATCAGGTCAGAGGCAGCCGGTCCCGATGCAGTTGAAATAAACCCAGGGCAGCTGAGGCAAGTAAGAAAACAGTTTACTTACAGTTTCTCTCAGAAATTGATACCTGATCCTCCTGCTAATGTCTAAGCCCGCATGGCAAAGACTCAGCGCTGCTTAAAGAAAATCGGGAGCTCTACTGAAGCCAGGCTCAGGAGCTCCACAAGTTTATCTGGGGAATCAAGTTGCTGGGAAACCCAGAGTAACACCTCTTGTGTACTCTGGGTGCATCCAGGAGCCTCAAGATACAGTGAAAAAGGAAAAAACAAATTGTAGAACAAGCTTGAACACCATCATCTGCTGAAACAGAGAAAATACTGAATAGGACCCCTAGGGGTATGCCTATGTCATCCAGAGCCTGACCAATCACAGCTCTGGAGTTTTTTTCTCTGTCTCCCTATCTGCTGGCAGGGGTGCATAACCCGCTTGTCTGGACTGGTCTAGCAGTATGATCTGGAAAGATGCATTATCATCTCTCTTTTTCTGTTGACCATTTCTTTACCTATGCACCCAAGCATCCTTCTGTCTTTTGCCATTGCCTTTTCTACCTTTCTAGCCACCTTAGGATCATCAAACAATCACGCCCAGGTCCCGTTCTTCTTTCATGAATAGAAGTACTTCACCCCTACACTGTACACTGGATTTTTGAGCCCAAATTCATGACCCTGCATTTTTTAGCATTAAATCTCAGCTGCCAAATTCTTGACCATTCTTCAAGCTTAGCTAGATCCCTCCATCTATTTAGTTGATTTCCCCACACAAAGCAAAAGACTCAGCTGGGGGAACACAAGTCCCAGTTGGCTACCGATACTATTTCAGCACCTCTTCACTGCCTTCATTCATTCCAACAACTTCAAAAGAGAGTTATGGATTGTGTAACACCTTTGTGGCAGGGCTTAATCAGTGTGAACAGCGATGGATCTTTAAACTCCAGTCAGTATCCCTAAAGGCTGTAGAAAAAGCTGTTAGTGTAGCTGTGTTTAAAAAAGGTTTGGACAAGTTCCTAGAGGAAAGGTCTTTAATCATTATTAAGGAGGACCTGAGAAATCCACTGCTTGCCCCAATACAAGCATCGTGGAACCTGTGTGCCTCTTTGAGAACCAGCCAGGTACTTGTGGCCTGGATTGGCCACTGTTGGAAACAGGATACTGGGCTTGATGGACCATGGTCTGACCAGTAAGGCATTTCTTAGGTTCTTAAGTAATGTGGTCCTCAGCACCATTAACAGACACTGTCCAAGCCACAGTGTTCTGTACCATCTGAAGTGGGCATAGATGGCACGCCAGTCATCCCAAGTAAATGGTGTTACAATAGTCCAAGCTACAACCACTGACAGGAATTCAGACCTGCAGTCCACTGGAGGCAGAAAGTAGCTTAATCTCCTCACCAACTTTAGTAAAAAAAAAAATGCCCCAGTACACTTTTAACTTCATCTTTCAAATGAAGATAGTTATCCAGGTACACACTCAAAACATGAACAAAAGAAAACATTTGCAAGAGGGAGTCTGTAAATTGAAGCAAAGATGATATTTCAGTAGACAAGGGTTTCCTAATCCATCAAAGCACGGTCTTACATAGTAACATAGTAGATGACGGCAGATAAAGACCAGCATGGTCCATCTAGTCTGCCCAGCAAGATGGCAAGAGTAGGTGCAGGCCACCTCTCCCCATGTCTTTGTTTAGAGGTGAACCCACCACTCAGGGGCGGCCCAAGGGGGGTGCGGGGCCATGTGCGGAGACTCGGTGCGGGGCCTCATTTGCATAAGGGGCCTCATTTGCATAAATATTTGCGTAATGTTACCATACACTAACTTTTAGTAAACATGCCTCTTCATGAGTGTATGGATAAAGAAAAACAAAGATTTCTACATTACTATAATCCAGTGCCAACCGCCAGGCACATTAGGAACTACTACAAACACTGCCCATTTAGAACCCATAGCAAACCCACCGTATCCTAACAGCACTACCAGGACTCATAAAGCACCATACCCTCCCTATCAAAAGGCAACACTGCAAATATTAAACCAATACATTTCAGAGAATAACAATACATGACCTACTGGGGATAGAGAACAAGTGACAATGTCAAATAGGAATTACATAAACAGAATACCTCAGCTCAGTTACACATGCAGAACATAGACCATCACCAAACAAGGAATCACAATTTAAAAACAGGAAGACAATAATTAAACTGGGAACCCTAAAAGCCAAACTTGGAATGTACAACAACAATGTAGAAATAAAACTATAAATTAATTTCCTCTTGTACTAAACAAAGCACAGACATTAATGATGCACATTTCCCAGAGCTGACATATTCCAGTTAATAAATTCAAAATAAAGAGATATCTTTGTACCTTTTGTGCATTTTTTTTCAGTTGCAATTATTCCAGCCACTTTCTTCTGGTTTATTTGTGTCTTCTGCTATCTCTCCATCGTCTGCTGTCCATTTGTCCTTTCTTCTCTTCTAGTTTTTTTTCCATTCTCTCTCTACATCTGCTTTAACATAATAATCTTTCTCCTTTTGCTCTTTCCTCATTCCTATTTTATCCACTCAAATTTTACCCCTCCATCCTCAATCCCCACTTAGTCTCCCAATACCCGGCCAATTGTACATTTTTCTTCCCTCCCACACAAAATATTTTTCCCCTCTCCATTTCACTCTCCCAACCCCATCCCCTTCTAATCTCCCCAATATCAGCTCCCTTTTAGTTCCAGCCCCACCCAGTATCCACTCCCTTCTAGTCCCCACATCAGCCCATTTCCAGTCCTGGCCCCCCATCAGTCCATTTCCAGTCCTAGCTCCCCCATCCATTTCCAGTCCTATCCGAGTCCCTTCATCAGCTCATTTCCAATACCAGTCTCCCATCAGCCCATTTCTAGTCCTTTCCTAGCCCCACCATCATGTTAAATCCTAGCTCCCCTCCACTCAGCCCATTTCTAATCCAAGCCCCCCATGAGCCTACTTCCAGTTCTAGCCCCTCCATGAGTCCATTTCAATCCAAGCCCCCACCACAGCCCATTTCCAATCTTAGCTCCCCCCAACACCCAATTCCCAGTCCTATCCTAGCCCCTCCATCAGCCCATTTCCTGTCCTAGCTCCCTCCCCTAAGAGCCCATTCCAAGCCCCCCTTCCCATCAGCTATTTGCAGTTCAAGCCCCCTTCCACTCAGCCCATTTCCATTCCAAGTCCCCCTCCCCATCAGCTATTTGCAGTTCAAGCCCCCCACTTCCCCTCAGCCCATTTCCATTCCAAGCCCCGTCCCCATCAGCTATTTGCAGTTCAAGCCCCCCACTTCCCCTCAGCCCATTTCCATTCCAAGCTCCGTCACCATCAGCTATTTGCAGTTCAAGCCCCCTTCCACTCAGCCCGTTTCCAGTCCGAGCAACTCCCCCAACCCATTACCAGTCCCAGCCCCCCATAGCCCACTCCCAGTCCTAATCCCACCAGCCCATTTCCAGTCCTAATCCCCCATCACCCAATTTTCAGTTTAAGCCCCCCATAGCCCATTACCAGTCCTAACCTCCCCATCAGACCACTCCCAGTCCTAATCCCACCAGCCCATTTCCAGTCCTAATCCCCCATCACCCAATTTTTAGTTTAAGCCCCCCCATAGCCCATTACCAGTCCTAACCTCCCCATCAGCCCACTCCCAGTCCTAATCCCACTAGCCCATTTCAAGTCCTAATCCCCCATCACCCAATTTTTAGTTTAAGCCCCCCATAGCCCATTACCAGTTCTAACCCCCCATCAACCCACTTCCAGTCCTAATCCCCCATCAACCCACTTCCAGTCCTAATCCCCCATCACCCAATTTTTAGTTTAAGCCCCCCCCATAGCCCATTACCAGTCCTATCCTCCCCATCAGCCCACTCCCAGTCCTAATCCCACCAGCCCATTTCCAGTCCTAATCCCCCATCACCCAATTTTTAGTTTAAGCCCCCCCCATAGCCCATTACCAGTCCTAACCCCCCATCAACCCACTTCCAGTCCTAATCCCACCAGCCCATTTCCAGTCCTAATCCCCCATCACCCAATTTTTAGTTTAAGCCCCCCCATAGCCCATCACCACTCCTAACCCCCCCAGCGCCCATCACCACTCCTAACCCCCCCCCCCCAGCGCCCATCACCCATCACCACTCCTACCCCCCCCCCCAGCCCAGCCCAGCCCAGCCCAGGGAAAATTTAAAATAAAAAAAAGCTGTCTGCTGCCGCTTCCGGGGCCGCCGCGGCAGAATCGAGTGTGCCGCGGGGCCCCCCCTGTGCCTGGCAGAGCCTGCCCTCCCCTGTATCAGCTCTCTCTTTCCAGCGGCAGTCACACGCGCTGGCTTTCAGAGCGTGAAGGGACTAGTTTCCCTTTCGCGGCTCTGTTAAGCCCGCGGGGGCTGATGGGAAGTTCCCATCAGCCCCCGCGGGCTTAACAGAGCAGCGAGGGAGAAACTCTCCCCTCGCGCTCTGAAAGCCGGCGCGTGTGACTGCCGCTGGAAAGAGGTGATACAGGGGAGGGCAGGCTCTGCCAGGTACAGGGGGGCCCCGCGGCACACTCGATTCTGCCGCGGCGGCCCCGGAAGCGGCAGCAGACAGCTTTTTTTTATTTATTTTTTCATTTTACTTTTGGATCAGAATGTTTTTTGTGCGGGGCCCCCTGAAACGCGGGGCCCTGTGCAAAAAACATTCTCGCTCAATGGACGGGCCGGCCCTGCCACCACTCCATGTAGGACACCCCTATTTGTTGAGACGTTAAATGGTTCAGAGTTACAATTAATGCTAAATTACTTTGTGCCATCCAATAGTAGATATCCAAAAACTCTTACTTCTGACCCATTGCTAATTATTTCCAATTGTTCTAATCCCCTCCAACATCATCTTTATGTGCTAACTTCTGGCATTTTCCTTGCAATGCAATGTGTGCTGTCTTTAGAGCTGGTCTATAGATGCCTGATTTTGTGTTAGTTTCATTTTTTAATAGAGGCACCACATGTATACTTCAGACAAGTATCAGCAATGCTAAAGGGGCACATGAAAGGGCGGGCATGCCTAGAGATACTTATCAAGCTTTTCTCCAGCCTGTCTGTCCAACAGCTTGATTGTGCTTGAATGCTGACTATTAAAATCCAGGTATCCTAAGACACACAATCCTGGCTCACAACTGATGGGATGTTGTGGTACTTCTAGGACATACAGTCAACAAATGCTCTGCATCTTGCACTAGATGGCAGGATTCCACCAGCACACCGCCCCATCTGCTGTAGCCAGTTTAGGAAACAACGCTTTAATGGGAACAAAAAAATGGTTTTAGCAAAAAAACAGGCTGCTAGGAGTAAAACAGTATAATAAATGTAACACTTCATCCTTGTATAGAATGATTCTGTGTCATTCTGAAACATTTTTGTTTTAGAGGAAGATACTTGCCATAACATACTTTTGAAGAATGACTTCAGAAAGCATCACTTCAGTTTGTTTGTTATAAAAGAATGCTGGGATAAAGGACTTATGATTAGTGCAATACTGAGATCTGGTTTCTCTGCACAGAGACTGTGCCCTCGTTAAATATAATTCATCTTGCAGGAAGAGGTGAAATGGGAAAGGATCTTGATCTAACTTTCTCAGTTATGACTTTCCCATCTTGACAAAATAAATTCTTCAGATTTTACTTTTTTTGGAAACTCTCAAGCTGGGCAGACAGGTACATAGACAGACACAAAATGTGTCTCTTGTCTGTAAAGTCTAAATAAGTCATAAACTAAACTAACCTTTCAGATTAAAGACAACCTCAGTGAACAAACATGCTTTCCGGACTCCCCCTCCTCAACACACATATACATAGCAGACCATGTAGAATTTTGCTCTCAGGAAAGGTTATGCATAGGTCAGACTGCTTAAGAATTCTGGATTTTCAGCTTAAAATGTCTGCTTTAAACCAATCACACTGGAGTCGACATATATTGTAACACATACACTCACAACTGTGTATTTCATTTTCTCTCAGAATTAAGGCGTGCTATGTGGCTAGCCACACAAATTCTGTGCCTGCTCTTAGCATCGCCATAATGCTGCTTTCCGGGGGAAGGGGGTCACAATATAGCAGAGATTCTTTTGCTAAACACACAACACACTTGGATGATGCCCTGAAAACCCATCAGCAAATAGTCTGCAAATCCTACCTGAAGAAAACAAGCCAAAACTGTGATATGTCTGAGCAGATACAGAGAAATATTTTACAGCACACACAGTCCTTCTTGGACCACCACCATGATAACAAGTCTGAGCAACAGGAGAAGATGCTATAGTACTCGTCTTGTGCCCTTTCCACAGAAACCTTCTGTTAAGCTCATTCTTCTCATTATCTTACCTTGGAAACTTGTAAAGGTTGCTTGTGCTCCTTGCCACCTTGCAGCCTAAATCCCCAAGGTGCCCCTCCACTCATTGTGATGCAGATATAATCCCCTGTGCCCATTTTCTGCAGCGTTAGTCTAGATTTTGCTGGGAGCAGAATAAAGTTTTTCTCAGTTGTGGGTCCGTTGAGCTGCTGTGTGCTACTCAGCACTTCCCGGCTGCTCTCTGCACTCTGGTCGGTCAGGGGAATGTAAAAACTCCCACTGACAAGAGCACAGCCCACTGCTGCGTCATTCTCAGCCTGCCTCAAGAGAAAGAAGAATCATGCATCAAATGACAGGAGAGTAAACAGAAGAGAATGACATGGACCCTTACATCAGAAGAGTGAAGCAGAGCCATGCGATAGGGACCTGCAGGACAGGCACAGGTACACTATGGTGCTTTCTATTTTTAGTCTTATTTTCCAAAAGATGCTTAAGATGGCATTGCTAGAACTCAGGTGCAATAAACCCTGTTTCAAAGAGCTTAAAATCCAAGTGGGTACTTGAGGTCCCACTACCCACCAGATACCACTGAAGGAGATAAAGTGACTTGCCCAAAGTGCCAAAGAGCCTCTTTCACTAAAGTGTATTTAGTAGTTAATGCAGGAACTAGTGTGTGCCAACAATTAATGCAGTGCATGTGAAGTCCCATGTTAACTGACAACCATGGAATGGGGCAGGGGCTGGGCCTTACACCTAGCATGCGAGGTGAACAAATTTGCAGATGACACAAAATTATTCAAAGTTGTTAAAACGTAAGAGGATTGTGAAAAATTGCAAGAGAACCTTGATAAATTGGAAAACTGGATGTTCAAATATCAGGTGAAATTTAATGTGGAAAAGTGCAAAGTTATGCACCTAGGAAAGAACAGCCCAAACTATGGTTACACAATGCAAGGTTCCACATTAGGAACCACTACCCAGGAAAAAGATTTAGATGCCATCAGGGATAATATATTGAAACCCTCCAGCTGAGACAAAGAAAGCAAATAGAATGTTAGGAATCATAAGGAAAGGAATGGAGAATAAAACCAAGGATATTATAATGCCTCTGTATTGTTCCATGGTGCAACTGCACCTTGAATATTGTGTGCAATTCTGGTTGCCGTATCTTAAAAAGGATATAGCAGAATTAGGAAAGGTTCAGAGAAGAGCCACCAAAATGGTAAAGGAGATGGAACGAAACCCCTATGAGGAAAGGCTTAAAGGTTTAGGGCTTTTCAACTTGGAAAAGAGACGGCTGAGAGAAGATGTGATAGAGATCTATAAATTAATGAATGGAATGGAACGGGTAAACGTAGATCAGTTGTTTATGCCATCAAAAAGTAGAAAGAGTAGGGGACATGCAATGAAGCTACAACATAATCCATTTAAGGCTAATAAGAGAAAATATTTTTTTCACTCAAAGTGTAATCAAACTCTGGAATTCATTACAGTTTCCTGAAGGAAAGGTCCATAAACCATTATTAAAAAAGACCCAGGAAAGTCACTGCTTGCCCCGGGACAAACATTGTGGAACCTGTGGCCTTTTTGGGAAACTACCAAGTACTTGTGACCTGGATTGGCCACTGTTGGAAACAGGATACTGGGCTTGATGGACCTTGGTCTGACCCAGTATGGCATTTCTTATGTTTTTATGTTCTTAACGGTACTGTGCATTTATTGTTAATGCGGCACATAACACAAGGCAGTGAACACCACATCAGTACAAGTTCACCCATGCTAAGTGCACCCACATTATCTGTAATGCACATAATGCATGGTAAGTGTATTATCTCTATGTTAACTGTATGGGAACATGCTAGACATACCCCCCAACATTTAATATAGAAGCTTGACAAATATTGTACGTTAAATTTTGGCCATTAACACAAAAAGGCTACAAACTTTTAACACACTTTAGTTAATGGGGCCAAAAAAGTGTCAGCGGAGGAAATAGCTTTAATGCAAACTCTTCAATATTTAAAAAGCATCTAGACATTCGGCACTGTGTCAAATATATAAGTATTTTTTTCTGTTTTCTGCAGCCCTATACGTAGAGTTTTATTTAAATATTTATTCCACTCTATGCCTAATGCTATGCGTTCAATAGGTAGGGTGGGTTTGTTGTGTTCGAGGGGCAGGGCCACCAAAACATATAGCTTACCTAAACTCCTAGACTATGCTTCTGATTTGCATGTTAGAAAGCTAAGTATAACTTGGAAAATCTAGCCAAACCCATAGTCTAAATTAGAGATATTTGTGAATATTGTTAGCTTGGGTTGGCGATCATGATGTCGGATTGTTCTCCAAGCTTGTTAGTTTGATTGCAGACGTTTTGTCACCATTCGAGGGGACATCATCAGTATAGAGTTCCAGATGGGTAATGTGCTTGAATGCTTGCATTTGTACTTATATTGAGGTTGGTGGTGACTCAGCTCTTTGGTTCACAGGGATTGATTGGTTGCTTTCCCTGGGGGTTGCTGGGGTTTGGTTGCTGTTTTTGAGCCTTGTTGGTGATGACTCAGCTCTTTGGTCCACAGGAATTGATTGGTTACTTTCCCTGAGGATTGCTGGGGTGTGGTTGCTGTTTCTGAACATTGTTGGTGGTGCCTCTTGCATCTGTATGTTAGGGATAGTGAACTGCAAGCTCTTGGTTGGCTTTGAAGGGATAGAACCCTGTTGGGTTAATGTGCATGCATTTTAGATGGATATGTGTGTGGAGGACACATTTGAGCAAATACACTTGCGATATGATAACTGATAAAACATTTATGAGTTTGGAATGTTTCATCTGTTGTTTGAGGTTTTATTTGCATCTATGTCCCTTCAGTTTGTTTAAACCTGGAGGCAGTTGATGCTTTCAAACACTGATGTTGCTTATGGATTGTGGGACAAGTAGGGCATGGAATGCCTGAAGCAAATGAAGTGCATGAAATTACATATACAGAGAGTTCACCAGGAGGATGGACATCCTGACCACTAGTGGAGTAGTTTGGCTTGTATGTGGAAATGTCTCTGCTTGGTAAGAAGTCAAAGAAGGAGGAATGGAAAAAAAAAGAGGAGTAAGACCTCATGAGAACAAGAGAGGAAGTGGGTCGTGACAAAAGATGAAATAAGGTTTATCCCTGCTTCCGAGGATGCAAGATGAGGCCAGTTTGTGGAGAAGGGTTGATATATATTCCTCCATTTGTCAGGAAGCAGTTCTAGTCCCCTTACTTTCCTCTCTTTTTTGATAGAACAGCTAGGACAGGTGAGCTTTCTTCTCACTGTTGTATATATGTAATAGCTAGGCTGGTAAGCACAACTGCACTTAAGATCTCTTAAAAAGTCCTGTCCTTATGGAAAACCTGATAGGAACAACCTTATGTGATGAGGCAGGACAGCAGGGAGTCCAGAGAAAAAAGCTGAGAGTCAGGAATGAAAAGCATTGAGGACTTTCAGCACTTTTGGGTGTGTCAGAAGGATGTTTGGGTGTATAGAGAGAGGAATGGCTAGCAGAAAAAAAGGAGGTGATAATGCCTCTATATAAGTCTCTGGTGCAACCTCATTTGGAGTATTGTGTGCAATTCTGGAGACCGCACCTTCAAAAGGATATAAGCAGGTTGGAGTTGGCGCAGAGGGTGGTTACTAAAATGGTCAGTGATCTTCGTTATAAAGCATATGACGACAGACTTAAAGATTTTAATATATATACTTTAGAGGAAAGGCAAAATAGGGGAGATATGACAGAGTTGTTTAAATACCTCCGTGGCATAAATGCACAGGAGGAGAGTCTCTTCCGACTGAAAGCAAGCTCTGCTACGAGGGGGGAACCTGCCAATAATGGTCCCAAGCCCGACTACAAAAGGAGGACCGTGGTCACCCTGTTGCAGTGAGCAGACCTGGGAAACCAGGGAAACTAGGCAAGAAGCAGCATGGAAATTTAAACAAACTCATTCAATTATTTTACTGCATCCGGTGCATCCGATGTGCCGGCATTAGGAACACAGGGTGCTGGTGAGAAGTGGGCTACTGGTCAAAGAATAAAATCCATGACACCGAAAATGGAAAGTCACATTGCTGTGTGGACTGTGCAAACTGGACAACACGTCAGACAAAAAGAAATCATCGCCATGGAATTGTTGAAGTGCAAAATCTCGATCACCGCAGTATCCGAACTATGTCTCACTCAATCTGGAACACTGACCATTCATCTTCTAATGATTGATGAAATAATGACACTATTCTACTCCAGTGGCGAAAAAAAAGATGCTGACATCGACTTTATGGTGGACAAATGGGTTGCCAGAAGTGTAATTGCCTTCCAACCAATATCAGATCGTCTGGCAGTTCTTACCATCAACAGCACATTCAAGGCCCATATTCTGTCCTCCTATGCTCCAACTGAGACCAGTCCAGATGCAACCAAGGATGACTTCTACAACCATCTCCAACACACACTGGATTCGATCCCACAGACAGAGTTGATTATTCTGGCAGGAGATTTCAGTGCTCACATCAGTGCGGACAGGATCTGATGGGAAGAAACGTAGGCAGTTTTGGCCATGGCAAGATCAACAGACTGCACCTGCTGTCCTTCGCTGCATCGAATAATCTGATAGTGGGAAACAGTCGCTTTCAGTGCCCTCACAAACACCAGCTTACATGGTGCAACCCATCTGGTGAAGTTTCAGCCATCCTGGACTACATCCTGATCGGCTCCCGATTCTGATTGTTGCTCAAAGATGTACTTGTAATGAGGGGTCCTGATTATGGATCTGACCACTACCTTGTCTGTGCCAAGGTACAGCTGCTATTACAACAAGCAAACTGAACAGGGCATGTCTGAGGTATCTGGCACTCAGACAAGAATTCCAAATCGCCTTATCCAAATTTGTAGCACTCGAACCATTGGGTGATGTCAATGCAGAAGAAAAACAGATATCAGAGTCCATTCCTGGAATGCGCTGCCCCTCTGTGTCTACCCATTTGACGTTGGACACAGCCATGGATTTCGGACGAGTGCCTGGACCTGGGGGATAAATGGAAACGAATCAAACACATCGACTTTGAGCGGTACCGGCGAATGAATAAAGAGGTCAGACAGAAGATGAAGGCAGAACAAGAAGCCTACGGGAATGGTGTCGCAGCCAACCTGGAAGAAGCAGCATCCAGGCACGAGTACTGGACTCTGTATCAGACCCTCAGGAGACAGAGTGGTAAAACCAAGTCAACCAATGACAACATCAAGAAAGCAGATGGCACCTTCATTAGCTCCCCTGGTGAATGCCTGCAATGGTGTAAAGAATTCTTCCAAAAGCTATAAAACCACAATCTGCCCCAGGAATCACCACTAGAGCCACCACCCATCAACCTGCCAGAGAATCCATTCCTCAACGGTGAGCCAACAGTCGGTGAAGAGTGCAATAAGATTATTGAAGAATAGAAAGATGCTAGACGAAATCACTGACGAAATGATCAAAGCTGCAACAGCTTCACATCCTCCAAACACTCTTCTGGCGCATGGAACGAGTTCCATCAGCATGGAATAAAGCCATCATTGTGCCAATCCTGAAGAAAGGTGATAGCCAGGAATACAAGAACTGCCATGGCATCAGCCTCCTTTCAATCGTTGGCAAGGTGTTCATGAACATCATACAATCAAGGCTGCAGAAACATCCTGAACAGACCAGCCGAGAAGAGTAAGCAGGATTTAGGCCGCATCGGGGCTGCACTGATCAAATATTCACCATTTGTCAACTGGCGGAGGAAAGGATCATGTGTGGAAAGCGAACCATCATCATCTTCATTGACTTCAAATCCACATTCAACTGTGTTCACTGGCCCATCCTGTGGAGAGCATTGGAGAACGAGCATGGGCCACTGAAGATCATCCAGCTTCATACAATGGCTTAACTAACAGCATATGGATCCGAAATGAACTATCTAAAGAATTTCCTATCCAAACTGTAGTCCACCAGGGAGATGTCGCCTCACCCCTGCTTTTCAATATTGTAATTGACGCCATTGTGAGGAAAACATTTGAGAATAGATGCGGGGTCCAGTACAACGTGAACAACTTCCTGACCAACTTGATGTTCATGGATGACAGTGTCATTTTGTTAACATGGATGCAGAAACCACCAATGTCCTTTATCACGTTGCCCACATCACCCAATCTTACAGCCTAAGAATCAATGCGGACAAGACCAAAGTTATGACCATGGATGGATCACAGGCCAATGTTCACCTCAATGGAATCCAAATCGAGCAAGTCCAAGAATTCAATTACCTGGGATCGCTGGTGCAGGAGAAGAAGGAGGCATCCACCACCGAAGTCCACAGCAGGGATGGCCAGGCAATGGTAGCATTTGGCTTGCTCAAATGGTGCCTCTGGAATAAGGCCAATATCTCCACCAAGACCAAAAGTTTCCTCTTCTGAACACTGATCATGCCAATTCTCCTGTACGGATGAGAAACATGGACAATGCTCAAACCTGACATGAACAAGCTTGAAGTCTTTCAAATGCAATGCCTAAGACAGATTTTGGGTGTCTCTCTTCATGATCATCACTGAAATGAGACAATTCGGACAAGGTGCGACCATCAACCTTCAGTAGAAGAACAAATCCAAAAACACAGACTGTGATGGTTTGGCCACATTTGCAGAATGAACACCAGTTGGCTGCCATACAAACTCTTCTGGCGAGAGTGACCTGTCCACTGGAGGGTTCAATGAGCAGCACTGAAGAAAACGTGACTCAAACACATCAGGGAAAACCTAAGGAACCAGTGAATGACCATCGATGAGGTCAGAAATATCGCCACTGATCACCAAGGTTGGAAGTGTGAACAACACACAGAGTCCAGCGGCACATTGGTTGAGAGGACGACCTGCTCCCCAAACAGCAACTAAGGATTAAAGAAGAAGAAGGAGCCAAGAGGGGATATGGGTTGAGGGTGAAAGGGGATTGACTCAGGAGTAATATGCGGAAATATTTATTTATGAAAAGAGTGGTAAATGAGTGGAATAGTCTCCCAGTGAAGGTGGTAGAGACAAGGACAGTATCTGAATTCAAAAAAGCATGGGACAAACACAGAGGATCTCTAAAGGAAAAAAGGGCACTATTGTAGTTGATGGAAAGGTAGGCTAGATAGGCCATGTGGTCTTTTTCCGCCATCATGTTTCTATGTCAGGTTCTTGAATGTGACTGAACAAAAAGGTGAAGGTGTGAAAGTCCTTTTTTTTAATTGAGGAGATGATGTGTTCCAAATTGCCAGTGGTATTCAGAGGGATAAAGTTAAAATATGGACCTTGTCCAGAAGGACAAAGTGCCATTTGGAGAACATCACCAGGGAGGGTTGTTTTCCAAGCTTGTCAATTTAAGTAGTGACTTTAGGATTTTGGCAATGAAGGGAGGAGAAAGGGGATAGAACACTGACTGCAGACAGTGGCAATTCATTAACAATGAGGAGGATGCACTGTGGGTCTCTGAAAGGCTTTCGTGGGGATAATTTATCTTCACTTGGTTGTTACATGAACTTAAGCAGGTGGGATTTGGATTTACTGAATGTACCCAACCACTCTCCCATGAGGGAAAACTAGAATGTCAAAGTTGTATTAGTCAATGATTGGAAGTTCCAGGGTAGGAAACTTCTGTTCCCTGGTAAATCTTTCTGAGAATACGAGCTTACATGTTTAAATTTCTCATGGGTTGTGATAATATGCTGAAGTTGAGAAAATTAGTAGAGGATGGAAGATGGACAGTTTCCTGAAAGAATAAATCTGTCTTTTTCTTTTTAAGGAAATGGCTTGTATAGATGCCTATTTGCAAGCATAAGCCTAGGTGGCTAAGGAAGGATTCTGCACAGAGGGTGGGTATTCAGTCTCTTTCTCACTAAACTAAGCATGTAGAGCCCTTCTCTATTATCATTAGACTTTATATATATATATATATATATATATATATATATAGGCATCAATTTTCTTGAAAATTGATGCCTTTGAATTATGGTGCTGGCGGCGAATACTGTGTATACCATGGACTGCCCGAAGAACAAACCAGTCGGTACTAGAGGAGATCAAACCTAAGCTTTCTTTAGAAGCTCAGATGACAAGACTTCGACTTTCATACTTCGGACACATCATGCGAAAAGAGAGATCATTAGAGAAAGACATCATGCTTGGCAAGATAGAAGGTCAACGCAAAAGAGGAAGGTCAGCAATGAGATGGATCGCTACAATAACAGCAGCTACGGGTACCAGTCTGTCAACAATGAGCCGCCTGACTGAAGACCGAACACAATTTAGGATAGCTATCCAGAGGGTCGCCATGAGTCGACTCCGACTCGACGGCACTTAACAACAACAACAACATATATATATATATATATGCATGCATATATTATTTTTTTGAAATTCTGAGCATCTCTTCGTGAATACTGAGAATCACTCGTAAACTACGTACCTGCTATGGTAGGTAGTTTATGAGTGACTGGCAGCACTGAGTGATCAGTTTGTATAATAAACAAGGTGCTCACCCTATTGTTTAGTTTGACCTTGGAAGATCTGAGGAGCAATGCCGTATCTCGGTACTGTATAGAAAAGGTTGTTGGGCATGAGGCAGATATCCATGACCATGTTTAGCAGTCACCAAGAGAGAGGACAAAGGACATCCAGCATACTGAGAGAGCATATGCTGTGAATATTTAAGCATGAAGTAGAAAATCCAAGTAGTACCAGGAGCTACTGGTAGGGTAGGAGAGGTTGGTGGTGTCAGGAACCAACCAGAAGACCTCCATGGAGCACCTTGCTGTGGTACTGCAAAACTGCACATTCTGGGTTTTTTTTTCTTTATTAAAGAAGAAATCTGTTAGTCTGCAGAGACCAAGAAGAGTAATATATTGGTGTATTGTAATCTAGAGCTAACACTAAGGGGCGGGAACCGAAAGGAGGATGTGCACTACTATTGCCAGTGAAGAGGGATATTACATTTCTGTGGAGAAGTGAGATGTTAAATACATGGCTTCAAACTGCCCTGGATCCTAATCTCTCTAGGAGGAGGAGGGGGCGCTCTCTTTCGAGACCAGGCAGTGTGCCCTGCAATTCGCTTGGCTCCTTAGAGAACAGCACTTTGAAAAGTGTTGGTGTCTCCCCTCTCCCACCAACTTTTTTTTTAAAAAGGTATGTTCCTTAGAGTCCCTCATACTAGCACACCCCAGTATCTGGCTGACATCATCTATCTTCAGCCCACTCCCCGTGTACTTCGTTCTGCTCACTGCAACCGTCTCTTTCTCCCTTCTCCTGCCCAAGCTCGCCTTGAACTAACTCGTCATGCCGCTTTCTTCTTTTTGAGTCCCGCCCTTTGGAATTCCCTCCTGCTTTCCCTCCACACCGAACTGTCCTTTCCTTGGTTCAAGTCTCTCCTCAATACCCACCTTTACTGTCAGGCTTATGATCTCCCTACTCCGCTCTCCACACACCCCCAGGTAGATCCCCCACCTGCGGAAATTTCATGACCCAACATAGTTCACAATCATCACAGCTCTCCTCCCCCCCTCCCACCATTGGTCCCTTGTTGTGTCTAATATTCATGGTGTTTCTTGTCCATTGTTGTCCTTTGCTATCCTTCTCTCTGCCTATTCTATTTGCTTTCCTATCGATTTACTGGCGTTCCTTGTCATCTTTTACTTCTAGCAGTTTTGACTTTTTCTTATTGTACACCACCATGATACCTTGGTTAAGGTGGTATATCAAATAATGCAAATAAAGATAAAGATAAAAGATAAATAAAAGTCCCAGAATTTCAGAGCTGGCCTAGAAACATGATGGCAGAAAAAGATCACATGGCCCATTCAATCTGCCCTTCCATACCAGCTACTATAGTCCCTATTTTCCTTTACAGATCTGTGTTTCTCCAGTGCTTTCTTGACTTCTGATACAGTCATGGTCTCTACTATTCCATGCATCTACCACTCTTTCCATAAAGAAATGTTTCTGCATATTAATCCTAAGTCTATCCTCTTTCATCTTCTTCTTATGCCTCCTTGTGGCAGAGCTTTTTTTCAATTGAAAAAGGCTCCTCTCCTGTGCATTTATGCCATGGGGCTATTTAAATGTCTCTATCATATCTCCCCTCTCCCGCCTTTCCTCCAAAGTAGACTTATTGAGATCTTTAAGTCTGTCCCCATATGCCTTATGATGAAGCCCTCTGACCATTCTGGTAGCAACCCTCGGCACCGACTTGATCCTGTTTATATCCTTTTGAAAGTGTGGTCTCCAGAATTGCACACAATATTCCAAGGACCCAATATTCAAAGGCATTTACACAGTTTACAGACCTGTAAATAGTGTAAATGCTGCTTAGAAGGATATAGCGGCATTAATACGGTTAGTGCCACTAAATATCCCCAATGATCTCCGCTACACGCCCCGATGCTAAGCAGTTAGCATCAGGGCATGTCATGGGTGTTCTGGAGCATTCCAGAGGTGGCATCAGATGCTAACCAGTCAGCGGTGATATTGCACCACTGCCTGGGTAGCATCTGCGGGTAAAAGGCACAGCAAAAGCTGGCCTAGCTTTAACCGTGGGTGCTAACCGGGCTCAATATCGCCACAGCCCAGTTAGCTCCTGTGGGCTTGTGGGCTGTGCAGCAACCCCAGATATTCAATGCTGGGGCCGCATTTGACCCTGGCATTGAAAATCCGGGGTTAAAGGTCAGCGGCGACGGTTATGAGCTATAGGAGCACATAGCCATCCCAGAAGAATATTGGGGCCCCAAATCACTAACTCTTTTGTCTCTGACCCTCGCCGTCCCTTTAAAACTCTCTCCTCAAGGTAACCCTGCCTCCGACACCTCCGTCCTTTTCTGCCCACACTTTGGCTATCTCTTCCTCAAATGCTACCCGGAGGAAGGTACACCAACCCCACCACTCGCAACATAGCCCGACCTCACGCATCCCCTCCTCACGTATTTGTATATAAGTGTGAATATCATTCTGTTATTACGAATGTACATAGTAATACTGTAATTACAAATGTAAATAGTTAATACTATTACCCAAGTTGAGCTACCTGTTATATGTAATACGGTGTTAACCCCCACCGTAAAATACCTCATGTTCTTTGTAAACCGCACTGATGTTGAAAAGCGCGGTATATAAGCGATTTAAATAAATAATAAATAAATAAAGTCCACAAGATTACATTCGAATTTCCCATCTCCATCCCTCTTCACTCTCAACTCCTCCCCTCAATCTCTGCCACCCTTTCTTCCTTTTCTAAGATCTCGGAGGAGGAAACCACACATCTTCTTTCCTCCTCCAAACTCATTACCTGTTCCACTGACCATATTCCCACCCATCCCCTAAGCTCCATGTCCTCTACTATCATCCCTTCCATCTGTGATATCCTCAACCTATCACTTTCCACTGCAACTGTTCCTGCAGCCTTCAAGCATGCTGTGGTTACACCTCTCCTCAAGAAGCCCTCACTAGACCCTACCTGTCCTTCTAATTATCAACCCATCTCCTTCCTCCCCTTTATTTCTAAACTACTTGAACGTGCAGTTCACCGCCGTTGTTTTGACTTTCTCTTCTATCAAGCCCTTCTGGATCCATTGCAATCTGGCTTTTGTCCTTTACATTCAACTGAAATGGCTCTTGGCAAAGTTTCCAGGGACTTGTCCTTGGCCAAATCCAAGGGCTTGAACTCGATCCTCATCTTTCTTGACCTTTCTGCTGCTTTTGACACTGTAGATCACCAGCTTCTCCTTGATACCTTGTCCTCCATTGGTTTTAAGTGCTCTGTACTATCCTGGTTCTCTTCCTATCTCTCCCACCACACTTTTAGTGTTCATTTTGGTGAATCCTCCTCTACTGCTATCCCACTTTCAGTTGGTTACCCCAAGGGTCTGTCTTAGGACCACTCCTTTTCTCTCTCTATACTCAATCCCTTGGTGTGCTCATCTCCTTCCATGGTTTTCATTACCACCTTTACGCTGATGACTCTCAGATCTACCTCTCTACACCTGAAATCTCTCCAGGAATCCAGGCCTGTATCTCTGCCTACCTATCTGACATTGCTGCCTGGATGTCTCACCGTCATTTCAAATTAAACATGCCCAAAACTGAGCTTTTTATCTTCCCCCCTAAACCCACCTCCTCCCTTCCTCATTTCTCTATTTCTGTGGATGATGCTCTACTACTCCTTGTTTCCTCAGCTCACAACCTTGGGGTCATCATAAGAACATAAGATATGCCATACTGGGTCAGACCAAGGTCCATCAAGCCCAGTATCCTGTTTCCAACAGTGGCCAATCTAGGTCATATGTACTGTGATGCAGCGGGGGCTGGTGAGAGCCCTGATAGAAGAAAAAAACCTGTTTGTCAGCAAGGGAAGGATGTGCACAGAGTGCAATATTCACAGGGACCAATTAGAGGGAGCAGGAGTGCAGTCAGGGGGACTGAAGGGCCACGCCTAGCTGGTCAGGAGCACATGACAAACATTTCACAAGCCTCAAAGAGAGGAATCCTTTATAAGGAAGCACTGCCTCAAGCTAAACAGACACAGAAAGAGCGAGGACTGGGGCAGAAGGAGAAAGAGAAAGAGAAAGCTGTTTGCTGGCAGAGGAGGAAGACTTATACCGATTGCAAGCAAGAAGCAAGTAGGAATCAGCCGGGAAGGAAAAGCCAGGCTGAGCAAGGAAGCCAGGATTTGGGCTGTTGCAAGAGCAGGCATTTTCCAGAAGAGCTGTTCCCACGGGTGAGAAAGGAACCAAACTTTCAGAGAAAAGCTTGGCACGAAGCTTCTGAAGGAAGGAAGCCAGCCCAAGGAGAAAACCTTTCCTCATCGTGCTGCTGCAATAAGAGGTATGAGAATTATATTCCTACAAAGAAACCTTTGCCCTGTAAAAGTTCTTCTGAAGGAAGTGTGGAATCTCTAAGAAGAGAAAGCCCAGTTAATACTAAGGGGACACGTGGCCAGCGCTCCAGGCTAGGCCCGAGGCACTGGAAAGTATTAAGGGAAATATACAAAGCTCCAGAATACAATATTCCAGAGACTGTTAACACAGAATTAGACATACCAATTCCTGAGCCGATGCAAGTGGAACTGGTGGAACAGTTGCCAGACCCAGAGGAGATGGATTGCTCTCTCTGCATTTCCCATAGCACAGAGTCTTTGGAGGACGTATGAACTGCTTGTGGTATCTGCAGAATGTCTATTATGTGCTGAGCAGAAGAATTGTACAAATTTGCTTTAAACTGGAAGCTATGTTTGTGCCCTGCTACTACTGTGAAGTTAACAGTTTTCCTTAAACCTTGTGTTTTCTTTTGTGCCTGAAGTTAAGGACATTATTTTCAGTTGTGACCAATTTATGACCCCATGCGTAAAGGGAATAAAATCCTTTTTCATCCCTACCACTCTGCTTTAATTGTTTGCTTTAAAGGATTGGAGTTTAAAACCACTAGACCAAGTTTTCTTGGTTCTTAAAAAAGACTCTCCTATCCAATAATAATAATTTTTATGCCACTGTGTGACAGTACCTAGCAGTTTCCCCAAAAGACACAGGTTCCGCAATGCTTGTACTGGGTCAAGCACTAATATCCTGGGTCCCTTCTTAATAATGGTTTATGGACCTTTCCTCCAGGAACTTGTCCAAACCTTTTTTAAACCCAGCTACACTAACAGCCTTTACTACATCTTCCTGTAACAAATTCCAGAGTTTGATTACACGTTGAGTGAAAAAAATATTTTCTTTTATTAGTCTTAAATAGTTTACCCTGTAGCTTCATTGCATACCCCCTAGTCTTTCTATATTCTGATAACATAAACAATTGATCTACGTTTACCCGTTCCACGCCGTTCATTAATTTATAGACTTCTATCATATCTCCCCTCAGCCATCTCTTTTCCAGGTTAAAGAGCCCTAACCTTTTTAGCCTTTCTTCATAGGAGTATCCTTCCATCCCCTTTACCATTTTGGTGGCTCTTCTCTGAACCTTTTCTAATAACGCTATATCCTTTTTAAGATACAGCGACCAGAATTGCACACAATATTCAAGGTGCGGTCTCACCATGGAACGATACAGAGGCATTATAATATCTTTTGTTTTATTTTCCATTCCTTTCCTTATGATACCTAGCATTCTATTTGCTCTCTTGGCCGCCACTGCACACTGGGCTCCCTCTCCTTCTCCACACATATCCAACAGATAGCTAAAACCTGGGGTTTCTTTCCCTATAATATTGGCAAATGTGCCCCTTCCTTTCTGAACACACTAGTAAGACACTAATCCACTCTTTAGTAACCTCCCATCTAGACTATTGCAACCTCCTCCTTGCTGGTCTCCCTCTCAATTCATCTATTTCCCCTTCAATGTGCAGGGCTAATCTTCCACCAGTCTTACTATGCTCATAGTTGCTTCATTGGATCCCTATCCATTTCCAAACCCAGTTCAAAGTTTTCCGACTGACCTATAAGTGCATTCATTGTAGTGCTCTCATTACCTTTCCTCTCTTTTCTCTCCCTAGACCCCTGCCCAGGAGCACCACTCTTCTGTCACATCACTTCTATCTGTTCCCATCTCTTTCTACTGCCAACTTCAGACTTCAATCTTTTCACCTTCCTGCTCCTTATGCTTGGAACGAATTACCTGAGTAGGTATGTCAAGCTTCATTCTTGGCCCTTTTCAAATCCAGGCTAAAAAGCCACTAATCAAACTCTGGAATTCATTACCGAAGGATGTAGTAAAACCTGTTGGTGTAGCTGGATTTAAAAAAGGTTTGGACACGTTCCTGAAGGAAAGGTCCATGAACTATTATTAAAGAGGACCTGGGAAATCTACTGCTTACCCCAGGAGAAGCATTGTGAAACCTATGTGCCTTTTTGGGAACCTGCTAGATACTTGTGACCTAGATTTGAAACAGGATACTGGGCTTGATAGACCTTGGCTAGTATGGCATATCTTATATTCTTAGAGACTGCTTTTGCATCCTGATCCAAGTAGTCTCCTCTCCAATTATATGTTTTCTTACCATTCTCCTTGCATGTCCTAGTCCTCAGCTGTTATGTTGTCTGCCTTCACTAGATTGTAAGTGTTTCTGTACAGTGCAGTGTACACTCTGTAGTAGTAGTAAATGACGTCTCAACAAAGACTTATACAGAGGCACTATCACCTTCTTCTTCCTGATAGCTATTCCTCTCCCTATGAACACAAGCACTCTACTGGTTTTTGCCATTGCCTTTTTCTACTTGCTTAGCCACTTTAAAATCATCAGAAACAATCACATCTAGGTCCCATTCTTCTTTCATGGACATAAGTACTTCACACCCTATACTGTACCGCTCCCTTGGATTTTTGCAACCCAAATGCATGACCCTGCATTTTTTAGCGATAAATCTGAGCTGCCAAATTCTCAACCATTCTTCAAACTTAGCTAGATCCCTCCTCATGTTATCTACTCCTTCCTGGGTGTCCACTCTATTGCAGATATTAGTATCATCAGCAAAGAGGCAAACATTAACCAAAAACCCTTCCACAATATCACCAACAAAAATGTTAAAAAGTATCAGACCAAGGACAGATTCCTGTGGCACACCACTGGTAACATCCTTCTCCTCAAAATGAGCTCCATTTACCTGTACACTTTTTCACCTCCCACTCAACCAATTTCTAACCCAGTCAGTCACTTTAGGGTCCATTCCTAGGGTGCTCAATTTTTTTATAAGTCACCTTTGCTGAACAATGTCAAAGACTTTACTGAAATCTAACTACACCACATCTAGGGCTCTCCTTCGGTCCAACTCTCTGGTTGCCCAATCAAGAAATTAATTGGATTTGTCTGACAAGATCTGCCTCTGGTAAAACAATGTTGCCTCAGATCCCACAATCCATTGGACTCCAGAAACATCACTATTCTCTTTTTTTACCAGCATTTCCATGAATTTACTCACCACAGAGATCAGCTTGCTCTTTTGAACTGTCGCTCCATCCATTCCAAAACTCTACTGGTTCACGATTTCATCTCCCAACACTCTCTTGACATGTTCTTCCTGACAGAGACTTGGTTGAGGGACGGTGAAGAGCCCCTCCTCAACCGCTGCCTGCCTCCAGGCTACGCCGCCTTGTCCACTACTTGTCAGGGCAGGAGCGGCAGAGCTGTTGCAGTTCTTTACCATTCCTTCCTCTCTCTTCAGGAAATTTCCTCCCCTGCTCTGCACTATCCCGAGTCCCTGCTTCTTCGCTTAGGCACTTCCCCCTCCCTCTACTTTCTTCTCATTTACGCCCTCCCCTCTCTGTCCACCCAATTGTGCGTTTCCCTTCTGTCCACCATTTCCGAGGCATCTCTCCTCTACCCTCACCTTCTGATCCTAGGGGACTTTAACGCTCACGTCGACTCCCCCTCCACTCCCCGGACCTAGCTTTCCTGACCCATCTGTCTGATCTTTCCCTTAATCAATTCATCTCCTTCCCCACTCACTCTGCAGGGCATTCTTTAGATCTCCTTATCTCTCATATCTCCTCGTCTTTCGTTCCCTCCTCCCTCTCCCCCCTATCTCTCCCCTGGTCCGATCACTCTTGCATCCTCTTCTCACTTCCTATTTCTTCACCTTCCCCAACCCTTTCCCTTACCTTCAATCCTGGCCCTGCCCCTCCCTCTTTTTCTCACTGTATTAATGCCAACACCCTCCTTCAGTTCCCATCCTTAGATACCCTCTTTCCTTCTGATTTCCACCTTCTCCCAGCTGACTCTCAGGTGCACACTTGGAACGTGACTATCTTCTCTGCACTCGATACTGTTGCCCCTCTTCACCCCCGTCGCGCTTCTCGTATCCCCACTCGTCACCCTTGGTTTCATCCTGGTCTTTTTCTTCATCGTAGATATCTTCGTCGGGCAGAACGTCTCTGGCGAAAACAGTGGAGGAGTGGAGGAGTGGCCTAGTGGTTGGGGCAAGGTACTTCAGGCCGGAAGGTCGGGGGTTCAAATCCCACTAGAGGACAGCAACCTTGGGCCGGAAGGACTGGGGTTTCTAGTCCCAGAGGTGCTCCTTGTGGTCTTGGGCAAGCCACTTAACCCTCCATAGCCCATGTTCCCTGTAAAATAGTTATCTCCAAGTTATAATGCCCTGTTCAATGTAATTTCAGTTTGTTCAATGTAAACCGCACTGATGCAGAATAGCACGGTATATAAGAGAATGTAAATAAATAAAATAAAAATAAATAAATCCCTGTTCCTCCAACTTGCTTCACTTTCATCACTGTCATCACCACTACCGTTCTCTTCTTCATTCTGCCAAACAGGAATACTATTCTAAACTCATTTCTTCCCCTGCTAATTCCTCTCGTGAACTGTATTCTGTCCTTCGCTCCCTCTCAGCTCCACCCTCCTCTTTTGCCCCATGCCTCTCCCCACGCCTTCCCTTCTCCAATAACACAAGAACACGCCACTCCACTACCAAAAACCTACTGACCATCCCAACAACTAAAAGACATTGCAAACAATCTACCAGTATCAGGACCTTCTCCCTCTATGCTCCATCCTTATGGAATACCCTTCCTCACGAGCTGCGAAACAGTTCAAACCACTCCGAGTTCCGAAAGAAGTTAAATTCATCTCTTCCTCGAACATTTTTCCCTACCACCTTAGTACCTAGCCCTTTACATCCTCCTCCCCTCCCTGCCCTCTCAAAATCTATCATGCAACCATGTGGTATCCCTGTATATATCTTTGTAAATAGTTGATCATTGTTCATTGTTCTTTGTAATTAGTTCATATTGTTTATCTATGTATCCCTGTTACTTTGTTCCATGTAAACAGTTGAAACATACTGCCACGAAATGTTCTATGTAAACCATCTTGATTTGTAGAAAGACGGTATAGAAAAATTGTTAAATAAATAAATCTTCTTCTCTCTCCTCCCCTGACCCTACCACCTTAGCGTCACATTTCTCTTCCAAAGTTCTCTTTCTTCGCCTCTCCTTTTCCTCCTGTTCCCCCCCCCCTCTCTCCAACACTCCCTTCTCTGATCTCAATTCTCTCCCCCTCGCACCCCCTCCTCCTCCTCTGCCCTTCCTTCCCTCTCTCACCGTTGGTCTACTTTTGAACCAATCACTATTTCTACACTCACTAAAGTCTTTGCTTCTTCTCAGAAAACCACTTGCCCCACTGATCCTATTCCTTCTCAATGGTTGCTGGAATCTTCCCTTGCTCTCTCACCTTTTATTCTTTCTATTTTCAATTCTAGCTTAACCTTTGGTACTTTTCCTTCCCCTTGGAACACGCTCTGGTCTGCCCTATCCTAAAGAAAGGTTCGCTGGATCCCTCTTCCCCCTCTAACTGGTGCCCTATTTCTAATCTTTCCTTCCTTTCTAAACTCTTAGAAAAAATGGTCTTTCTCAACTTTCATCTCACCTTGAGGCTTCTCTTACCCTTCACCCCCGACAATCTGGTTTTCGCCCTGGTCATAACACGGAATCTGTTCTCCTCTCACTCCTTAATGAATTACAAGCTGCTCATGATCACGGTTCTTTTTCCCTTCCTGTTTCACTGGATCTTTCTGCTGCTTTCGACCTGGTGGATCATCATACTCTCTTGGGTCATCTTCAGGATGCCAGCCTCTCCAGTCTGGTTTTGCAATGGTTTCGCTCTTTCCTTTCATGTCGTTCCTTCTCAGTCCTATCTGGTTCTACTTCCTCCCCTTCCACTCCCCTCCCTGTGGTGTTCCCCAAGGTTCCGTTCTTGCCCCTCTTCTCTTCAACATTTTTCTGGCCCCCCTCACTCTTCTAACCCAACAACACAGTGTCTCCGCTTACTACTACACTGATGATATTTTTCTTCTTCACCACACTGACTCCTCTGCTCCGGATATCACTCCCCTCAATGACTGTCTTTCCTCCATTGCCTCCTGGCTCTCCTCTAACTTTCTCCACATCAATCTCACAAAAACCTCAACGATCTGGTTCACCTTTGGATGTCCCCCCCACATTCCCTTATACCTCTGCTTTCCTCTACACCTATTCCTATGGTTTCTTCTCTAAGGTATCTGGGTGTCACTCTCGATTCCTCCCTCTCCTTTAAAGATCACATTTCCTCTATTGTCCAACATTCTTTTTTCGCCCTAAAACAACTTCGTGCTGTTCGTCCTTTTCTTTCCTACTCCTCCATGACTACACTGCTTCTTTCCCTGGTTCTTTCACGTCTTGACTATTGTAACGTTTCCCTGGCCGGTCTCCCTCGATCCCAGCTCTTTCATCTCCACCACGTTCAAAACACTTCTGTCCGTATCCTGACTGGCGCTTCTCGCTTCAATCATGTCTCTCCTCTTCTTCTGCACCAGCACTGGCTTCCCATCACCTGTCAAATACATTGAAATCAATGGGGCCGCGGCTCCGATATCGCACGAAGTCCGCTACCGCTATTTAGTAAACAGACCCCTATGTCTCCTTAGTTCCCCTCTCTACCCTCCCTCCCCATTGCTGTTCTTTGTCCTTGTCACTACATACTGTTCCACTCTTCCCTCTCTATAACTGCTTCTGTCTCTCCCTATTCCCTTAAAAGTTTTTTTTTTGGCATTCATCTTCTCTTTCTGCAGCATTTTTTCAATTTCTTAAATTTTATTTTGATTGTAAACTGCTCAGATACTTTGTAATGGTTGGTATATAAAGTTTTAAATAAACATAAACAGACTAACCAGCCTGTAGTTCTCAACTTCATCCTTACTTCCGCTTTTGTGTAAAGGGACCACATGTGCCTTTCTCCAGTCCACTGGGACCACTCCCAGACTCTAAAGAAGCATTGAAAAGGTCAGACAGTGACGCGGCTAGAACATCCCCAAGTTCCTTCAATACTTTCAGATGTATCCCATCTGACCCCATCGCTTTGTGTACTTTTAGCTAGTTCCTCACAAACAGTCTTCTGAAAACCATTCAAGATCCCCTTCACTTCTACACCTGTCTGTGGGTGTTTTCTGAGGTTCTGTTCTTGGTCCTTCATCTCTGAACACAGAACAAAAATATTTGTTAAGCAATTCCGCTTTATCCTCATCAGCTTCTATATTTCCTCCCCTTCACCCTTAAGTCTGACAATACCACTTTTGCACTTCCTCCTCTCATTAACATATCTGAAAAATGTCTTGTCCCCCCATTTTACTGTTTGGCTATTTTGTATTCCACTTGTATTTTTGCTTTCTTGACTACTTTCCTAGCTTCTTTAATTTTTTCCAAATAATGATGCTTGTCTTCCTCTTTTTGTGATCTCTTGTATTTTATGAAGGCCACCCTCTTTTTCTTCACTTGTTCAGCTTCTTCTTTTGAGAATGACAGTGTCCTCCATTTCCTTTTAGATTTTTACACTTACAGGTTTGTTACCCTTAAAATATCTCCTTTCAGTTTTCCTTTTACTTTTCTACATCCTGAAGCTGTTCCCATCCTGCTAAAGACTCCTTGAGGTATTCTCCCATCTTGGCAAAGTTAGTTTTCCTAAAGTCTAAGATCCTCACTTTTGAATGGATTTTATCAGCCCTAGTCCGTCTTTTTGCAGATGACACGAAAATTTGCAACAGAGTGGACTCCCCTGAGGGAGTGGATAACATGAGGAAAGATCTACAAAAGCTGGAAGAATGGTCTCATGCTCAGCAGTTAAGATTTAATGCGAAGAAGTGCAGTGTCATGCACTTGGGAAGCAGAAATCCAAGGGAAATGTACATGATAGGGGGCGAGAGATTGGTGTGCACGGACCAGGAGAAGGACCTTGGTGTGATTATTTCTAAAGATCTCAAGGTGGTGAAACAGTATGACAAGGCAGTGGCAAATGCTAGAAGGATGATGGGTTGCATACAAAGAGGAATTACCAGCAGAAAGGAAGAAGTACTAATACCACTGTATAAACTGGTGAGGCCTCACTTGGAATACTGTGTTTAGTTTTGGAGACCATATCTCACAAAGGATGTAAAAAGACTGGACCGGTTCAGAGGAAGGTGACCAAAATGATTTGCAGCCTGCGTCAAAAGCCTTATAAGAAAAGACTTGAAGACCTAAATATTTACACTCTAGAGGAGAGGAGGGCTAGCGTAGTTAACCACCTGTAACAGGTGTTCTCTGGGGACAGCAGGAATCGTGAAATTCAGGTGTAAATAGTTCCCCCAAGTTATCCAAGTTTGATTTCCTGTTTTCTGTAAGCACAATTCATTATATGCAACGTGTATGTTTTATGTTCCATGTAAACCGCACTGATGTTGAATAGCACGGTATATAAGAAAATGTAAATAAATAAATAATAAATAAATAAATCAGTCCTCACATATGGGTGACGTCGACACCAACGGAGCCCTCGTGCGGAACAACTCCCCAGCTTTCATAGAAAGCCTTTAGGAATTGCATCACGCATGCGCAGTCACCTTCCCGCCTAAGGGTGCCATTTTGCTCAGTCGAATGACATAGCTAAAAAGACTGTGATCATCCCAAAATGATAAATACTTTACTTCTTTTGTCAGGCACTGCTGAGAGAGGACAATACTGCAATCTGTCCACAGCAGTCAAGCGGTGTCCATTTTATTCTTATATAAAATGTGTCTAAGCTTAATAGCCGTCACTTCAAGCAACAACGAATACTCTCCAAAAGTCCACTTATCCGAATCCAATGAAAATCGCAGATGAAAATAGCACAAAACGCCGCCGACAGTTCACCTCGCTGGTATGAATCGTGAGATTGATTGGACTAGTTTATTCTGAGGCAATTCCAATTACTGGTGGGTTTTCCCTGGGTTTGTGGGAATCCCCATTTGTATTGGTGTGTTCTAAGATGAGTGGCAGTTGTTGATGGCCAATCAAATGAATTTCAATCCCATATTTGATTGGCTGCCTCTGTCGGTGGTGTTTTGTGCTATTTTCATCTGTGATGCCCTCGAGTATGGAGCAGACAGAGCTTAAAGATCCCAAATTACCCATGTCCAAATTACCCGGAGTGGAGGAGTGGCCTAGTGGTTGGGGCAAGGTACTTCAGGCCGGAAGGTCGGGGGTTCAAATCCCACTAGAGGACAGCAACCTTGGGCTGGAAGGACTGGGGTTTCTAGTCCCACAGGTGCTCCTTGTGGTCTTGAGCAAGCCATATAACCCTCCATAGCCCATGTTCCCTGTAAAAATAGTTATATCCAAGTTATAATGCCCTTTTCAATGTAATTTCAGTTTGTTCAATGTAAACCGCACTGATGCAAAATAGCACGGTATATAAGAGAATGTAAATAAATAACTAAATGTCTACCAATAGCCAAATTAATATGAATAAAAAACAGTCTCTAAAATGCTTGTATGCAAATGCTAGAAGTCTAAAAAATAAGATGGGAGAGTTAGAATATATATAGCACTAAATGAGAGGTTAGATATGATTGGAATATCAGAGACATGGTGGAAGGAGGACAACCAGTGGGACACTGTGATACCTGGGTACAAACTATATCATAATGATAGAGCTGATCAAATTGGTGGAGGGGTTGCACTCTATGTTAGAGAAGGCATTGAGTCAGAAAGGATCAAAGTTTTGCAGGAAACAAAATTTGATGTAGAATCTCTATGGATTGGAATTCCATGTAAAAAGGGGAAGGCGATGGCAGTGGGGGTGTACTATCGACTGCCTGGCCAGAATGAACAAATGGATGATGAAATGCTCAAAGAAATCAAGGAAGCTAACAAAAGTTACAGCGCAGTAATAATAATGGGTGATTTCAATTACCCCGGTATCGACTGGGTCAGTGTCACGGCAGGACATTCTAGGGAGATAAAGTTCCTAGATGACATAAATGACTGCTTCTTGGAGCAGCAGGTTCATGAACCAACCAGAGGGGAAGCCATATTAGACCTAGTCCTTAGTGGAACACCAGATCTAGTGCAAGAGATAAGGGTGTTGGGGCCACTTGGCAATAGTGATCATGGTATGATCGCCTTTGATTTAATTAGTGGAGGAGGGATAGTAAGAAAATCCACAGTACTACCTTTTAACTTTCGAAAGGGAGACTATGATAAAATGAGGAAAATAGTTAAGAAAAAACTAAAAGGAGCATTTGCAAAAGTTAAAGACTTACATCAAGCTTGGGTGTTGTTGAAAAATACTATCTTGGAAGCCCAGACCAGCTGTATTCCACGCTTTAAGAAAAGTGGAAGGAAGTCCAAAAAACTGCCAGCATGGTTTAAAGGTGAGGTCAGAGAGGCTGTTGTTGCCAAAAAAGCATCTTTCAGGAAATGGGAAAAAAAGAGCCAAACGACGAAACCTGGAAACAGCACAAGCACTGGCAGGTCAAAAGCAAGGCATTGATAAAGAAGGCAAAGGGAGAATTTGAAAAGAAGCTTGCTGCGGAAGCAAAAATGCGAAATAAAGATTTTTTTCAAGTACATTCGTAGCAAAAAAACTGTGAGAGAGTCGGTTGGACCATTAGATGATAGAGGAGTTAAAGGGGCACTAAGAGGCGACAAGGCGATAGCGGAGAGACTGAATGAATTCTTTGCTTCGGTCTTTACTGAGGAAGATGTAGGGATGTTACCCATGACTGAAGTGGTATTTAAAGGTGCGGAAGAATTGAAGGAAATATCGATACATCGGGAAGATGTATTACAACTATTAGATAAACTGAAGAGTAGCAAATCACCTGGGCTGGATGGTATACATCCAAGGGTGTTGAAAGAACTGAAATATGAGATTGTAGACCTGCTATTAGTAATCTGTGAACTATCATTAAAATCATCTCTAATACCTGAAGATTGGAGGACCGCCAATGTAACACCAATTTTTAAAAAGGGTTCCAGGGGTGATCCGGGAAACTACAGATCGGTGAGCCTCACGTCAGTACCGGGAAAAATGGTAGAAACCATCATAAAGAATAAAATTACTCAGCATGTAGATAGTCATGGCCTAATGGGAGACAGCCAACATGGCTTTAGACAAGGAAGATCTTGTCTTACTAACCTGTTATGTTTTTTTGAAGGTGTGAATAAACAGGTGGACAAAGGTGAGTCGGTTGATATAGTGTATCTGGACTTTCAGAAAGCCTTTGACAAGGTCCCTCATCAGAGACTTTTGGCAAAACTAAAGAGTCATGGGATAGGAGGCAGTGTACTACTGTGGATCAGGAACTGGTTAAAAGATAGAAAGCAGAGGGTTGGGCTAAATGGCCAATTTTCCCAATGGAGAAAGGTGAATAGTGGTGTACCCCAGGGATCTGTGCTGGGTCCGCTGCTTTTTGACATATTCATAAATGACTTGGAAAGTGGAATAACGAGTGAGGTTATCAAATTTGCAGATGACACAAAACTATTTAAAGTTGTTAAAACCCAAGAGGATTGTGGAAAATTGCAAGAGGATCTTGATAAATTGGAAGACTGGGCACCAAAATGGCAGATGAAATTTAATGTGGACAAGTGCAAAGTTATGCACCTAGGGAAGAACAACCCAAACTATGGTTACACAATGCAAGGTTCCACATTAGGAACCACCACCCAGGAAAAAGATTTAGGTGTCATTATGGATAACATGTTAAAACCCTCGGCCCAGTGTGCAGCGGCAGCCAAGAGAGCAAATAGAATGCTAGGTATCAGAAGGAAAGGAATGGAAAATAAAACAAAAGATATTATAATGCTTCTATACCGTTCCATGGTGAGACCGCACCTTGAATATTGTGTGCAATTCTGGTCGCTGTATCTTAAAAAGGATATAGCGATTTTAGAAAAGGTTCAGAGAAGAGCCACCAAAATGGTAAAGGGGATGGAAGGATACTCCTATGAAGAAAGGCTAAAAAGGTTAGGGCTCTTTAACCTGGAAAAGAGACGGCTGAGGGGAGATATGATAGAAGTCTATAAATTAATGAACGGAGTGGAACGGGTAAACGTAGATTGATTGTTTATGTTATCAGAATATAGAAAGACTAGGGGACATGCAATGAAGCTACAGGGTAAACTATTTAAGACTAATAAAAGAAAATATTTTTTCACTCAACGTGTAATCAAACTTTGGAATTTGTTACCGGAGGATGTAGTAAAGGCTGTTAGTGTAGCTGGGTTTAAAAAAGGTTTGGACAAGTTCCTGGAGGAAAGGTCCATAAACCATTATTAAGAAGGGACCCAGGATATCAATGCTTGACCCAGTACAAGCATTGTGGAACTTGTGTCTCTTGGGGAAACTGCTAGGTACATATGACCTAGATTGGCCACTGTTGGAAACAGGATACTGGGCTTGATGGACCTTGGTCTGACCCAGTATGGCATCTCTTACGTTCTTATGTTCTTATGATTTTCATTGGATTCAGATAAGTGGACTTTTGGAGAGTATTCGTTGTTGTTTGAAGTGACGGCTATTAAGCTTAGACACAATTTATATAAGAATAAAATGGACACCGCTTGACTGCTGTGGACAGATTGCAGTATTGTCCTCCTTCAGCAGTGCCCGACAAAAGAAGTAAAGTATTTATCATTTTGGGATGATCACAGTGACATTGGCTGGTTCTAATTTATTTTTGGTCACTGTTTTTAATGGGAATTTTTCACTTTAAAGATAGCTAAAAAGAGGGCAAAAAGAACAAAATATAATAACAGAACTGCAACTCCAAAGGAAGGAGGAAGGGTCATGAGGACTGATTCCTGCTGTCCCCAGAGAACACCTGCTACAGGTGAGCAACTATGCTTTCTCCAGGAACAAGCAGGAAGTCAGTCCTCACATATGGGACTCCCGAGCTATAGGCTACTGAGAACCCACGGCTGAAAAATAGGCTCCCTCTATGAGAGCCGCAAGCAGCCACAATAGGAATTTAACTGAGAGAGTAGCACTCCGGTAGCCTGACACAGAAGGGTTGGAGGGCAGGAGTTGCCTAGACCTCGAAAAGGTCACAGAGTACAGTCTGTTAGAAAGCAGGAAGTAATGGGTAGCGAAAGTAATGGGTAGCGAAAGTCTGACCCGAAGACCAGGTGGCGGCCTGGCAGAGTGGAACAAAGCGGAAATGAGTCACTGATGTTGCCATGGCCCTGACCCGGTGGGCCGTAACACGACCCTCCAACGGAAGCTCAGCTGCCCTGTATGCCCAGGCAATACAGTCCACTACCCAGGTGGATAGCATACGCTTGGAAACGGCCATCCCCAGCTTACTGGGGTCATAGGATATAAACAGCTGAGAAGCCCTTCTATGGCCTTGCATACACTGAATATAGAAGGCCAACACCCTCTTACAGTCCAGGGTATGCAGAACTGTCTCTGCCTGAATGATATGTGGCCTGGGAAAGAAGGTAGGCAGCACCACCTCCTGGTTGAGGTGGAACGAAGAGACACTTTCGGAAGAAACTTGGGGTGTGTGCGGAGCACCACCCGGTTCCTATAGAACCTTGCATAAGGCCTGTCGGACACAAGGGCCTGCAGCTCACTCACTCGCCGAGCCGACGTGAGTGCCACCAAGAAAACTACCTTCCAAGAAAAGTAGCATAGATGGCAGGTTGCCATCGGCTCAAAAGGAGGCTGAGTAAGCTGCCCTAAAACCACATTCAAATCCCATTCGTTTGCCGGAGTGCGGACCGGAGGCTTCAGCAAAAGTAGGCCTCTCAGGAACCTAGTAACTAGGGATGTGCAAAGAGAGGCTTTTCCTCCACAGAAAAGTGGTTTGCTGCAAGAGCTCTGAGGTGAACTCTGAAGGAGTTGGACTTAAGGCCCAGATCCGAAAGGTGGAGAAGGTACTGTAAGACCACTGCAACCTGGCACGAGAAGGGATTTACAGTTTGCTCCTTACATCAAGTCACAAACCTATGCCACTTGAAGGCATAGGTTCGTCTAGTTGAAAGCCTCCTTGAGGCCAGCAAAACCTCTTCCACATCTTTTGGAAGGCGGAGTGGTGCGAGCACTACCCTTTCAGCAGCCATGCCATTAGCTTGAGGGAGCTGAGATTGGAGTGCAGAAGAGTGCCCCCCTCCTGGGGCAGGAGGTTTGGGGAGGACCCCAGGGGAATGGGGGCCTCCACCGCTAGCTGAAGCAGAAGTGGGAACCAGGGTTGTCTCGGCCACCTGGGGGCTACCAGGATGACCGAGGCCTTGTCCTGGAGGATCTTGAATAGAGTCCTGGCCACCAGCGGCGTCGGGGGAAATGCATACAGGAGGCCTACAGACCATGATATAAGAAATGCGTTGGCAGCTATCCTGTGCGGGTGTGGCTGCCTAGTGCAAAACCGGGGCAACTGGTGGTTGACCGGACTCACAAACAAGTCCATTGTTGGCTGTCCCCAGGTTTGAAAAAGCCAATGGACTACTCCCTTGTCCAGCTGCCACTCATGGGGCTGGAGAATCCTGCTTAGCCTGTCGGCTAAGTAGTTGTCCTGGCCCGGCAGGTAAAGTGCCCGCAGATAAATGCCATGCCAGACTGCAAAGGAGCACAGATCCAGGGCTTCCTGACAGAGTAGGTGGGACCCCGTGCCACCCTGTTTGTTCACGTAGAACATGGCTACTTGGTTGTCTGTCTGTACCAAGACAGGCTGATGAGTCAAAGTTTGCCAGAACACACCCAGAGCTAGGCGTATGGCACGGAGCTCCAAGAAATTGATTTGTTGTGTTCCTTCATTTGGAGACCACACCCCCCAAGTACAAATCCCCTGGCAATGGGCTCCCCAGCCCAGCAGAGATGCATCTGTGGTCAGGATGCTCGTGTACCGAGGAGCCTGGAAAGGCATCCCTGCCTCCAAGTGTATGGTTGAAGCCACCAGTCCAAGGACTTTACTAGTTTTCTGGACTGTACTAGTCATCTGGATACTGTGATTCTGTCTCGAAGGCCGCCTGTGCCTGTGTCTACTGGTCTCTGAGGCACCACTTAGCAGTTTGCATTTGGAGGCGGGCATCTGGTATCACATGGACCGTGGAGGCCATGTGTCCGAGGAGGAGCAGAAAGTGCCTTGCTGACACCTGGGACCTGCGACTCACCTGGCGTGCCAGGGCCAGAAACCTCTTTGCCCTGTCTGTTGGCAGGTAGGCCCTTGCCTGAAGAGTATCGATTCTTGCTCCAATGAATGGGAATAAGGCTGGACTTGGGATAATTTATAACAAACCCCAGATGCTGAAGCAACTGGATGGTGTGTAATGTGGCCTGATGGATCTCTCTGGCTGAAGTGGCTCTGATGAGCCAGTCGTCTAGGTATGGGAAGACAAAGACCCCTTGAAGTCTGAGATAGGCGGCCACCACCGCCAGGCATTTTGTGAATACCCTAGGGGCGGAGGCCAGGCCAAAGGGACGTACCCTGTACTGATAGTGATTGCCTCCCTCCACAATGCGCAGATATTGCCTGTGGTCTGGGTGTATTAGGATGTGTGTATACGCATCCTTTAGATCTAAGGAGCATAGTCGGTTTCCCTGGCGGAGGTAAGGCAGCAATATTCCAAGTGAGAGCATCTTGAACTTCTCCTTCACCAGGAATTTGTTTAAGTTGCACAGGTCGAGGATGGGTCTGAGGCCTCCTGTCCTTTTTGGTACCAGAAAGTACCTGGAATAGAAGCCCTTGCCCTGTAGGTGGTGGGGCACTGGTTCTACTGCCTGATCCTTGAGAAGACCTGCTAACTCCTTCAGAAGAAGGTCCTGGTGAAGGGGAAACCTGAGGGGCTCTCCTGGAAAATGAGGAGGTACCTGGGTCAAATGGAGGAGATAGCCCTGATGGACTATCTGCAGGACCCAGGCATCGGTGGTAATGGCTGTCCATCTGTGGGCATACAGGGCAAGCCTTCCTCCTGTGCATTGCCTGTCCCCTGTGGGAAGAGAGGCTATGCTGAAAGAGTCAAAAGCTGCTACCAGGCTGGGCCGGAGCCGGTGCCTGGGGTTTGGGGGCTTTCTGTTTACACGGGCCATGCCTCTGTCCCTTGGCCTGCTGCCCCTGTTGGGGAGCCGGGGAGGCCTGAAATGGGGGGTAGCTTCGGTAAGTAGCACTCTTCCTCGGGTAAAAGGGCTTCTTACCTGAGCCCTTCTTCTTAGAAGGGGCAGAGGTCTTCTTTGAGAGCTGTGTCCTCGTCATGTACCCGGACTCGATCTCAGCAGCCTTGTCAGTCATGGGTTTGCCAAAGAGGTTCTCTCCCTGGCATGGGACATCAATCAACTTGTCCTGAACCTATTGCTCGAGGTCCGACGACTATAGCCATGGGCGGCATGCACCGATGCCTGCCGCAGCTACCCGAGCCGCCTACTTGAAGCCATCATAGGCTGCTCGAGTCATGAACTTCGATCACTCACGGACGCCAGTGGACAGGCTCTTGAAGCGCTGCAAAGGTCCCTCGGAGAGACGAGCCGAGAAGTCGGCGAGTTCCTTTGCCAGATCCCTCAGGTACATGCCCATGTACAGCTGGTAGGCCTGGATTCGACAGGTCAGCATAGAACCCTGGAAGCACTTCTTGCTGAGGGCATCCAAGTTGCAGGCCTCCCTGCCAGGAGGCATCGAGGAGTGCGTCTTCTGGCTTTTCAGCCTGCGCATGGCCGATTCCACAACCATGGAGTTGTGCGGCAATTGTGTTTTTTGAAATCCAGGGCTCTTACGGACTCGATACATTGAGTCGATCCATTTGCTGATCACCGGCGACGACGTCGGTGTCTCCCACATGTGGAGCATCAGTCGTTCCAGGATCGGAGGCACGGGTACAGTAAGGGCATCCTGAGGGGAAGAGTCATACTGGAGGATCTCGAGCTCTTCGGCTTGAGAATCCTCCTCGGACTCTGCGAGGAATGCCAAAGCCTTTGACATGTCCCTCACGAAGTCCAAAAACCTAGTGTCCTCCAGGGGGGACCTTCTCTGAGGCTCGGACACCGGGGAATCGGACGGAACGTCCCTGTGCCGACAGGTGTCCAGGGACTCTTCCTCCTCCGTCTCCCATCCCAATGCCTCCAAGGAGGAATCGAGGGGCTCTGGCATCGAGGGCCCCGGCATCGACTGCCCCTATGCCAGTGGAACTGGCGGCGATGACCTCAGCCCCGAGTGGGAGGCCAAGATGGACCTCGGCCGAGGATCGACTCGAGTTCGCATGGTTTCGAGGATCGGCTCAGCCTCCGAGGTCAACTTAGACATTGGTGGCCCGGTGATCAGGGTGGAAGGACCGGTGAGACCGGCAATCAGCGCCCGCTGCTGCTCCATGAAGGCAGACATACTGCGCTCAAGGGTCACCATTCTGAGACCGAGCTCAGAAGGCTCCACAGCCACCGGGTTGGGTCCCAACGCCGGTTCCCCCGGAGGGGAGTCCTCGATGAGGACAGTTGTTACCTGCATCGGCAGGTCTGTATCCCATCGAGGAAGCTTCGTTGGATGCTCCATCTTCGAGGATCCAGGTCGGCGCTCGGGGCTCCACAACCAGTCCTGGGAGGGACCAGGCCGTTCAGAGCCATCCAATGACGACGCCTTCGAGCCTGAAGAGGGCTTTAAACTAGATTCGTTGGGGATAGGTGAAGAAAGCCCCCAGGTAAGTGAAAGCCCCCAGGTAGGTGATACATTAAATACCTTTATGGAAATGGGTAACAGGGGTAACATAAGGAAAGCAGTGTATATAAATGCCCGGAGCATGGGAAATAAGATCCCTGATGTTGAAGCTTTGGTGGGAGTGGCTGACTTGGATTTAGTGGCAGTTACAGAAACATGGTTCACAGAAAACCATGACTGGGATGTAACTATACCTGGCTATTCAGAAAGGACAGGGTAGGAAGAAGGGGAAGAGGAGTGGCACTATTTGTAAAAATTACTATTAAAGCTTTGGAATTACAGAGCTTAAAAGGGAGAGAGGAGGCATTGTGGGTTAAACTAGAAAGAGGGAAAGAGAAATCTATTTGCATTGGTGTGATATACAGACCTCCCTCACAAGAGGAAGAGGTGGACAGAGAGTTAATTGAAGACATACACAGCATTGCTAGGAAAGGGGAAGTGCTACTGATAGGAGATTTCAATATGCCAGATGTTGATTGGCACATTCCTGCTGCAGTATCATCTAGAAGTAAGGAGATCCTGGATTCTCTACAGGGAGAACTATTCAGGCAATTGGTAACAGATCCCACATGTGAAGGGACCATACTGGACTTGGTGCTTACCAATGGTGAAAGTGTTTCTGATGTTGTAGTGGGAGATCATTTTGCATCCAGTGATCACCAGATGGTGTGGTTCAGTATTAGGACTTCGGCTGTTAGAATCCATTCCAAGATGAGGATCTTAGACTTTAGGAAGACTAACTTTGCGAAGATGGGCCAATACCTCAGGGAATCGTTAGTGGGATGGGAACAGCTGGGGGATGTAGAAAAACAGTGGGCAAAACTGAAAGGGGATATTTTAAGGGCAACCAACCTTTTTGTTAAAATGGTAAATAAAGGCAAAAGGAAAAGGAGACCGCTATGGTTTTCTAAGGAAGTAGCTGAAAAAGTGAAGAAAAAGAGGGAGGCCTTCATGAAATACAAGAGATCACAGAGAGAGGAAGATAGGCATCTGTATTTGGAAAAACTTAGAGAAGCTAGCAAAGTAGTCAAGAAGGCAAAGATTCAAAAGGAAGAGGAAATAGCCAATGCAATAAAATTTTATTTATTTATTTATTTAACGCTCTTATATACCGCACTCTTTATCATCAGCGCGGTTTACAGTAAACTTAAAGTACTCACAGATAACAACAGGCTATCGTGAGTTTACATGTAACAGGAAGTCTAACACGATTCAACTTAGGGAAAAACTTTGTACATATAAATTATTTAACTATATACAATGGTATCTTTCTTGTTATACAGGAGTGATAAAATGGGGGGATAAGACATTTTTCAGATATATTAGTGAGAAGACGAAGGGCAAGAGTGGTATTGTCAGACTCAAGGGTGCAGGGGGGGAATATGTAGAAGCTGATAAGGATAAAGCGGAATTGCTTAACAAATATTTTTGTTCTGTGTTCACAGATGAAGAACCAGGAGCAGGACCTCAGAAAACACCCACAAATAGGAACAGAAGCGAGGGACATCTTGAACAATTTTCAGAAGACTGTGTTCTTGAGAAACTAGCTCAACTTAAAGTAGACAAAGCGATGGGACCGGATGGGATACACCCTAGAATACTGAGGGAACTTGGGGACGTTCTAGCAACTCCACTGACTGACCTTTTCAATGCCTCGTTGGAGTCTGGAGTGGTGCCAAAGGACTGGAGAGAGGCTCATGTGGTACCTTTACACAAAAGCGGAAGTAAGGATGTGGTTGAAAACTACAGGCCGGTTAGTTTAACTTCGGTGGTGAGTAAATTATTAGAAACGCTGCTGAAAGAGAAAATAGTGAGGTTTCTGGAGTCCAGCGGATTACAGGATCCGAGGCAGCATGGATTCACCAGAGGCAGGTCTTGTCAGACAAATCTAATTGATTTCTTTGACTGGGTGACCAGGGAGTTGGACCGAGGGAGAGCTCTAGATGTGGTGTATTTAGATTTCAGTAAAGCCTTTGACAGTGATCCTCACAGGCGACTTATAAACAAACTGAGCACCCTAGGGATGGACCCTAAAGTTACTGCTTGGGTTAGAAATTGGTTGGGTGGGAGGCGACAAAGAGTACAAGTAAATGGAGCTCACTCTGAGGAGAAGGATGTTACCAGTGGTGTGCCCCAGGGATCTGTCCTTGGTCCCATTCTTTTTAACATCTTTGTTAGTGATATAGCGCAAGGGCTGTCGGGTAAGGTTTGCCTCTTTGCAGATGATACCAAAATCTGCAATAGAGTAGACACCCAGGAAGGTGTAGATAACATGAGGAGGGTTCTAGCTAAGCTTGAAGAATGGTCTAGAATTTGGCAGCTGGTATTTAATGTTAAAAAATGTAAGGTCATGCATTTGGGCTGCAGCAATCCAAGGGAGCAATACAGTATAGGAGGTGAAGTACTTTTGTCCACTAAAGAAGAGCGGGACCTAGGCGTGGTTGTGTCTGATGATCTTAAAGTAGCTAAACAGGTAGAAAAGGCGACGGCAAAAGCTAGAAGGATGCTTGGGTGCATACGGAGAGGAATGGCTAGCAGAAAAAAGAGGTGATAATGCCTCTGTATAAGTCTTTGGTGCGACCTCATTTGGAGTATAGTGTGCAATTCTGGAGACCGCACCTTCAAAATGATGTGAACAGGATGGAGTCGGTGCAGAGGGTGGCTACTAAAATGATTAGTGGGCTTCATTATAAAGCATATGAGGACAGACTGAAGGATCTTAATATGTACACCTTAGAGGAAAGGCGGGATAGAGGTGATATGATTGAGATGTTTAAATACCTCCGTGGCATAAATGTTCAGGGAGAGAACCTCTTTCAATTGAAAGCAAGTTCTGCTATGAGGGGACATGGGATGAAGGTGAAGGGAGATAGATTCAGGAGTGATATGCGGAAATATTTCTTTACGAAAAGAGTAGTGGATCTGTGGAATAGTCTCCCAGTGGAGGTGGTAGAGATGAGGACAGTAACTGAATTCAAAAAAGCATGGGACCAACACAGAGGATCTCTAAAGGTAAAAAGTGGACTGTTGTAGTTGTTGATATGGAAGGACAGACTAGATAGGCCATGTGGTCTTTTTCTGTCATCATGTTTCTATGTTTCTATTTTTTCTTCCTTCGATGTTCCCGCGAGGGAGACCCCCTCTCCGAGGAAATTCTATGACGCTCGGGCTCTGAGTGTTCCCCCCGAGACATAGAGGCCTCAGAGGAGGTCCGGGCCCGCGAAGGTACGGACTCAGCAAAAATCCTATCATGCTGCTGCTGGCGGCTTCTCAGGGCCTTCGAGAACATCTTCCTACACGGGCCACAGACCCGTTATGGTCAGGCCCGAGACACCGGAGACAGCAGTCATGTGTATCAGTGAGGGACATTAACTTGGTATACTAATCACATTTTTTAAACCCGCTGACAGCCATCGGGGGAAAAAGGGCCCCTGCGAGGTTGAAGACGCAGGCTGCCAGCAAAAAAGAAAAAGAGCGTGAACGCTAGTCACTAAGGACAAAAACCGAAAAATCAAGCCAGACTCGATACGGTGTACCAAGCCGAAGGCAGGAAGGGGAACCGATGTCGAACCGGCAAAGAAAGAAAATGAATTTCCTAACTTTGTAAACATTTTCCACCGCGACTATGGAGCCATGTCTGTTGGGCTCTGCGGAAAAAAAGAGACTGAGCAAGATGGCACCCTTGGGCGGGAAGGGAACCGCACATGCATGATGCAATTCACAAAGGCTTTCTATGAAAGCTGGGGATTTGCTCCGCACGAGGGCGCCGACGTCACCCATATGTGAGGACTGACTTCCTGCTTGTTCCCGGAGAAAGGGGAGATATGATTCAGACCTTTAAATACTTAAAGAGAATTAATGAACCAACAAACCTCTTCCAAAGACGGGGAGGCTGTAATACTAGAGGGCATAACATGAAGCTGCAAGGGGGTAAATTGAAAGGCAATGTCAGGAAATACTTTTCACTGAAAGGGTGGTGGATGCTTGGAATGCCCTCCCAATGGAAGTGGTGGGGGCAAATACAGTGACAGAATTCAAAATGGCACGGGACAGACTCTGGATCCCTTTACAGCAAAAGGATAAAATCAAAATAAACTTAACTATCTAATTTCTCAACAAACAGGGGTATCCTACATGGAGTGGTGGGTTCACTCCTAAACAAATACATCGGGAGGGGTGACCTGCATGGAGCATTATGTGCACCTACTCTTGCCATCTTACTGGGCAGACTAGATGGACCATACTGATCTTTATCTGCCGTCATTTACTATGTTACTATGTTAGTCCTAATACTGAACCACACCATCTGGTGATTACTGATGTGAGATTATCTCCACTATAACATCAGAACACCTTCCCCATTGGTAAGCACCAGGTCCAGTGTGTCCCCTTCACGTGTGGGTTCTGTTAACAGTTGCTAGAATAGTTTTCATAAGAACATAAGATATGCCATACTGGGTCAGACCAAGGATACAATCAAGCCCAGTGTCCTGTTTCCATTGCCTGAGCGGGAGAAAGAGCAGCCATCTCCCACTCAGAGGCTCCTGCTCAATCGGGTCAGTGGGAGGGACTTCAGACCAGCTCCTCCATCGGGAGGGAACCCCTTGGCAAGCAGCCATCACAGTGCAGCTCCCCTGATGGGGGTAGAGCGCCTGAGCGGGAGAAAAAGCAGCCATCTCCCCCTCAGAGGCTCCTGCCCAATCGGGGCAGTGGGAGGGACTTCAGACCAGCTCCTCCGTCGGGAGGGAACCTCTTGGCAAGCAGTGTCTTCCTCTCGGCTGCGGCAGCTCCAGTCACCCAGGGGGCCGTTCCAGCATCAGGGAGTAGCACGGGAAGTCTTGCTCATCCACGATCGGCTCCCCGAGGCCCAATCCAGCACCAGCAGCAACTTTTTAAAGGCCAGCCTGCCCTCGGCACAACCGCGCCGGAGGGCCCGCACCAGAGGGCCCTTTGGCATGGCCCTTGGGCGTGGACCAAAGGCTCCACTATACTGCTCTCCCCGCTCACGAGGTTCTCCAATTTATAATACTGTCCTGGGCGGTCTCTCATTGCTGGTAGATGTATTGACCGGCTGCAAAATACCGGGACCCGATCGGCGTCTGGGAATGGAGCAGAAGGGAACGCTCCTCCCCACTCCACCCATTGAGGCCACTCAGGCCGCACAATATTTATTTATTTATTTACTTAACCAGTTTTGTATACCACCTTATCCTTCAATCAAAGTGGTTGACAAGACAACAAAGGCTTACATACTGAGTGTATGGGGAAATAAAACGATACATTACAATATAAATACAAAACAAAACAGTATGTTATAATACTATATCACAGTGAAATTAAATATACATAATGGTTAATTTAAGTAATTTCACCAAACGATTCTATAAATAAGTAAGTCTTAAGATTTGCGAAAGTCCTTAAGGTCTTCCTGAGTTCTTAAATCTTCAGGAATAGAATTCCATAACTCTGGTGCCATAAAGGAAAACGCTCTTTTAGAAGTCATTTGTTTTGATTTGTTGAAGTTCAAAGGAGTATTAAGTTTATGATATTTTGAGATCGTCTTGGTCTTATGCTCTTGTCTTTTGAAATAATAGACTGTAGAATATCTGCTGAGGATTGGTGAAAATTTTTGAAAATAGTAATTAGGTTTTTATATTTTGCCCTTGCAATAACCGGAAAGAAATGTAACTGTTTGAAAACTGGAGTTATGTGTTCAGATTTTGCAGAGCCAGTTATAATACGCGTAGTGGTGTTCTGAACTAATTAGAGAGGATGGATAGAGTGTTTAGGAAGTCCTTGATATAAGATGTTTCCAAAATCAAGTAGAGGTGTTATTACTGCCTGACATACCGTGCGAAAGTGATTTGTATTTAGTATTGGTTTTAGTCTTCTTATAATCTTTAAACAATGGTATGCTTTTGACGCAATTTTGTTTATATGAGATTTTAAATTTAAATATTTATCTAATGTTACACCTAAATATCTTACTTCATCTTTAATTTTTATTTCTCTCTTTAATAAATTGATCATCTTTAATTTTTATTTCTCTATTTAATAAATTGATTTCAATTGGTAGTTTTAAGGACTGGCATTTAGATATGAACATTGCTTCTGTTTTGTCAGAATTTATTTTTAAGTTGTTGTTATTAAGCCAATCATTCATATCAGCCAAACAGTTATTAATTTTTGTTGTATCAAAGGTATTTTGGTCAATTATAGTATAAACCATAATGTCATCAGCGTATAAATGATAATTAATTTCATGAAGATTAATAATTTGACATATGGGCTGAATATAAATATTAAAGAGAATAGATGATAAAGCTGAACCTTGAGCTATGCCTTGTCCATTTGAAAATTGAGAGGATTTTTTGTCACCATATTTTACTAACTGCGTACGATTAGTTAGATAAGAGGCAAACCATTTTAATGTATTGTTGCATAAGCCAATATCTTGTAGATGTTGTAACATTATTGTGTGAGACACAGCATCAAAAGCTGCTGAGACATTGATGAAGATTAACAGAAATAACTTATTTTTTTCAAGGCCTGTTATAAGATTATCAAAGAGAGAAATAAGTAGAGTTTCCACATTGTGATTAGGTTTAAATCCATGCTGATATATATCCAAAGGGGCATACGAGTCAATGTGATCTTGCAGCTGATTTTGCACTACTTTTTCTATAATTTTTGAGATAAATTTATCTCTCATTGCATTACAACCATTTATTCTCATTGCATTACAACCAAGGATCAGAGACTGGCCAGATGACACAAAGAGACGCAGGTTAACTACTACAATTCAAACAACATATACCCACGTGCCTGAAGCTTATATAAAGTATATAACCACACGCGACATATGATACAATTTGTATATATTTACTATGTATATATGTTATAATAGTTTAATAATTTACTGTTTAAACTTTATACTGTTATCTGTACCTAGTTCATCTGTTCTATGTAAAATGACTTGGTATGATACTATCCATACCATATAACATACTGTTCATTGTAAACCGCACTTGATACTTGTGAAAGAGCGGTATAGAAATAATTGTTAAATAAATAAATAAAATAAATAAATAAATGGTAAACTCGAAATAGGACGGAATGACTTAGGGTCAGTGATGTCCAGTGATTTCCCTTTATAGACTGGTCGAATTATAGCACTCTTTAGTAAAGGTGGTAAGTAACCTTGTTTTAAAGAATTATTTACAAAATTTAAAATATGAAAGCTAATATGATTTTTAGTACTTTTAATCCATTCTACTGGACATGGGTCAGCTGGTGAAGTTGCTGTATTAAGTGTGCTGATTATATTTTCAATCTGTTTTAAAGTTGGTAAAGAAAAATCCTTCCAGACTTTTGTGGATTCAGTGCAAGGTTTAAACCAAAGTTGGTGGAATTGTGATGTAGGTAAGTTGTTTGACAAAATAGCATTCTTGCTTATCAGGTAATTTGCAAATTTTGGGGGTCTATTTGAGGATCACCATAAGAAGATCCACATCAGTAAACACTCTAATTATCCCAAGTGCATCAACAAAATGCACACTAACAACGTCAAACAGGGCTTTCAGTCTTTATGCTCCCAAATGTTGGAACACATTACCACCAGGAATCCGAGCCATTACCGATCTCACACAATTCAGGAAGGCACTCAAACACTACTTATTTATACAACATTACCAGATCAACCATACTCCACCATAGCCACACCTCTTCCTCTAGAAACCTTTGTATCACAGTCCCTATTCTCAGGGCCGGATTTACCTATACGCCATGTACGCCATGGCGTAGGGCCCACAGCCGGCAGGGGCCCACAAAAAAAAACCAAGTTCATTTTTTTTTTAATAAAATTTTTTTAAAAACCTGGTGGCTGCCGCCGCGGGGCCCCCTCTGCTGCCGCGGCAGCACCAACTGACCCGCGGGGGCCCCGTCTACAAGCTGAAGCCGTCGGTTCCCTCCCTCCCTCCTTCCCTCCGTGCAGGCTGCAGGCTGTGAGAGACGCGAGAGTGTCTCCTCGCGTCTCTGTTAAGCCCGCAGGGGCTGATGGGAAATGTCCCATCAGCCCCTGCGGGCTTAACAGAGACGCGAGGAGACGCTCTCCCTTCGCGTCTCTCACAGCCTGCAGCCTGCACGGAGGGAGGGAGGGAAGAACCAACCGAACCGACGGCATCAGCTTGTAGACGGGGCCCCCGCGGGTCAGTCGGTGCTGCCGCGGCAGCAGAGGGGGCCCCGCGGCGGCAGCCACCAAGTTTTTTTTTTAAATTAAATTTTACTTTAGGCCAGGGGGGGGGGGAGGGCTGGTAATGGGCTATGGGGGGGGGTAGGACTGGTAATGGGCTATTGGGGGGGCTGGGGCTGGAAATGGGCTGGGGGGGGTAGGGCAGGTAATGGGCTATGGGGGGGTAGGACTGGTAATTGGCTATTGGGGGGCTGGGGCAGGTAATGGGCTATGGGGGGGTAGGACTGGTAATTGGCTATTGGGGGGACTGGGGCTGGAAATGGGCTGGGGGGGGTTAAGGCTAGAGGTGGGCTGATGGGGTTAGGACTGGTAATGGACTGTGGGCTGTTTGGGGGGCTAAGAACTGGCAATGTGATATGGGGGGGTTAATACTGGTAAAGGGCTGTGGGCATATGGGGGCTGTCTGGTAATGGGCTATGGGGGGGCTAGGACTGGAAATGGGCTGGGGGGTTAAGACTGGAGGTGGGCTGATGGGGTTAGGACTGGTAATGGGCTGTTGGGGGGGGTTAGAACTGGTAATGGGCTTTGGGGGGGTTAAGACTGGTAATGGGCTGTGGGCTGATGGGGGTTGTCTGGTAATGGGCTATGGGGGGCTAGGACTGGAAATGGGCTGGGGGGTTAAAACTGGAGGTGGGATGATGGGGTTAGGACTTGTAATGGGCTGTGGGCTGATGGGGGGGGGTAGGACTGGCAATGGGCTATGGGGGGCTGACTGGAAATGGCTTGATGGGGTTAGGACTGGAAGTGGGCTGATGGGGGGTTAGGACTGGGAATGGGTTATAGCGGGGCTTAAACTGAAAATGGGGTGATGGGGGGTTAAGGACTGTAAGTGGGTTGATGGGGGGCTAGGACTGGTCTTGGGTTGGGGGGTTGCTAGGACTGGAAATGGGCTGATGGATGGCTAGGACTGGAAATGGGCTGATGCAGGGACGAGACGGGACTGGATGCTGGTTGAGGCTGGAACTAGAAGGGAGCTGATGTTGGGGGAGGATTAGAATGGGATGGGGCTGGAAGAGTAAAATGGAGAAGGGAAAAATATTTTGTGTGGGAGGGATAAAAAATCTACAATTGGCCGGGTATTGGGAGAGTAAGTGGGGATTGAGGATGGAGGGGTAATATTTGAGTGGATGAAATAGGAATGAGGAAAGAGCAAAAGGAGAAAGATTAGTATGTTAAAGCAGATGTAGAGAGAGAATGGAAAAAAATCTAGAAGAGAGAAGAAAGGACAATGGACAGCAGACGATGGAGAGTTAGCAGAAGACACGAAGAAACCAGAAGAAAGTGGCTGGAGCAATTGCAGCTGAAAAAAAATGCACAAAAGGTAGAAAATATCTCTTTATTTTGAATTTATTAATTGGAATATGTCAGCTCTGGTAAATGTGCATCATTAACGTCTGCGCTTTGTTTAGTACAAGAGCAAATTAATGTATAGTTTTATTTCTACAGTGTTGTACATTCCAAGTTTGGCTTTTGGGATTCCCAGTTTAATTACACAGGTACACTAAAAAAAATTTTTTTTAAACTGCCTCTAATGTTTCGATTGATTTTTACGTTTTTTGGTGTGCTGAATCCAAATCTGGTAACCAATTTGCTCCATCACGTACAGATTTTTTGCTACATTGGGTTAGCAGTTTGAGGTGAATGTTTCAGATTGAGTGCGATCGAGATAAAAGTTTCTTGGATGAATTCTTTATACTAATTGTTTAGTAGTTATTCAAATAAGAATAAAGAAAATTGTAACAAGGCAGCACATAAGAATAGAGTAATGTCAACAAAACACACTGTGATGGTAGCAAAATTGTCTGCACTTAAAACAGCCACATACATGTGCACAAACATTGAGCATATAAGAGCGAGGTTAGACACAAAGCAAAGCAAAGAAATGTGCAAAAAATGTTGTACAGGTATGTATGTAAGAATAGAAAACTCAAACCGCACCATTGCAATACCTGAAGACAAACACCCGATGGTGTGAAAATAAAATTCTAATAAATGAGATCCGACACTGTGGTAGTAACTAGCAAATTTTTATTTCAAAGTTTAGTAAAAACACGATATTTGTCAACACAGTTTAGATTTTAAAGTCATTCTTGGGTCAATCAATCTCCTGGTGGGCCCGTTTCTTCTTCCCCCGAATGCTTCTCTTGGTGCGCTGCTTGGCGTATTTTTCATCTGGGGTTTCCCGCAGCAGCAACCAGCAGAAATCAGCCATCATAGTGGTGTTCCATCTTCCTTGGTACCTTCTTTCTGCGTCCTTGATGTCCTGGTGAAACCTTTCACCTTGTTCTTCACTGTACGCCCCCAAGTTTTCGGGAAAGTAGTTCACATGGGAGTGCAAGAAATGGACTTTCAGGCTCATGTTACAACCTTGTTCTTTGAAGGCATTGAGCATCCTGGCAACAATATCCTTATAGTTCTGATCCCGCCTGTTCCCCAAGAATCTGAGAACAACATCCTTGAAGGAATCCCAGGCTTCTTTTTCCTTCTCAGACATCGTTTCAGCGAAGGCTCCATCTGAAATGAGTTTCCTTATATCAGGGCCAACAAACGCTCCTTCCTTTAGCTTTGCTTCAGAAAGTCAGGGGAACTTTGAGCAAAGGTACCGAAAGCACTCACCATCTTTTGGAAGGGACTTGATGAATTGCTTAATGAGACCCAACTTAATGTGGAGAGGTGGTAATAGAATTTTATCACGAGGTACCAAGCTCTCATGAAGAACATTTTTCTCACCGGGTCTCAAATACTCCCAAATTGGCCAGTCTTTTTTCCCCCAGTGTAGGTCGCGGGCCCGGCTATCCCACAAGCAAAGGAAGCAGGGATATTTGGTGAAACCGGATTGCTGCCCTAATAGCAAGGATAGAATTTTAAAGTCTCCACTTATGCTCATCATAACGAATCTTCTGAAGAATCAGGGCCAAATTCTCGTATTTTTCTTGGAGAATAACAGAGTGAGCAATAGGAACTGAAGCGAATGTGTTGCCATTATGAAGAAGAACACCTTTTATGCTGTCTTTTGACGAATCAATGAACAGCCGCCATTCAGCAGGATCATACTTGAGTTTAAACTTTTCCATCACTCCGTATATATCGTTGCAAAATACCAAATCTTCCTCTTTGCTGAAATACTTCAAAAATAGTGTCTCGCGGTTTGCGGTAACAATAAAAAGTTGTTCCTGGTGACACTAGATTTTTCTGTTTAAGCGCCGAGAACCTAGCAGTTTGGCAGCATCTTTTGGGAGTCCTAAATCCCGGACTAAATCATTCAATTCTGCTTGAGAGAAAAGTTCAGGTTTCGGATCTGGTTCAGTTTCAAACTCGGAAGTACTGGACTCATCGGGAAAAGCCATCTGATGAGTCTCATCATGATCAGAACCGTCCACACAAATATGATCCAAAGATTTTGGTGGTTCAGGCACAGGTACTTCGTTGCTATGAGGCATAGGCCTAATTGCTGAGGGAAGGTTGGGGTAACTTATTACGTTCTTATTTTTTAAGTTGTATCCCTTCACAATGCAAGAGCAAAAATAGCAGTCACTGCTGTAGTCTCTTTGTTCACGCCACATCATAGGTATTCCGAAACGAAATGCTTGTTTTTTACCTTTCATCCATAAGCGTAGATCTTCCTCACATGTCTTGCACACTTTGTGAGGAGCCCACGGTTTGTCTTGATCGCCTAACTTCAAACCGAAATAGGCGAAATATACTTTTTTAATAAATGCAGAAATGTTCCTCTGCCGCTTTTTCACGGTATATTCCCCACAAATAAAACAAAAACTGTCCGGAGAGTTGACGCAACCTCTGGCTCTGTGAGCCATCACAAATACACAGCACTGCAAACTACAACTGTAGTGAACCACTTCGGAATAAAGCTGGATTACGACTGAGCAAACAAAAGGTAATAATGAACTTGCAAGAAACTGAAATTTGACAGGAACGTTCATGTCGCAACCACCGTGTTTGAGCGAGCGAACGAGGCGAGGCGAACAGGAAAGAACATGCGCCAGCGCGAGTACTGGATTTAGCCCCCCGCCTCTCAATTGTCCTGTTAATGTATAAAATGAATACAAAACACTCTAAAATATCATGAGGGAGTGTTTCTAGTTAGTTAACCATTACAACCTCTATTTTGGGCCAAGAAAATAAACTGCAGTCGGCTAAAAAGAAATTATGTGAACATTCCTTATATGGGTAAGAAATCTAATTTTGCAAGAAAACATGACGTGATGGAACATTTTGGCTATTTTTCCTGGATTCAGCACCCCAAAATCTATAGGAATCAGTTTCAAAACTGGAGGCAGTTTTTTGGTAGTGTACCTGTGTTATTGTCTTCCTGTTTCTAAATTGTGATTACTTGTTTGGTGATGGTCTATGTTCTGCATGTGTAACTGAGCTGAGGTGTTCTGTTTATATAATTCCTATTTGACATTGCCACTTGTTCTCTTTCCCCAGTAGGTCATGTATTGTTGTTCTCTGAAATGTATTGGTTTAATATTTGCAGTGTTGCCTTTTGATTGGTAGAGTATGGTGCTTTGTGAGTCCTGGTAGTGCTGTTAGGATACGGCGGGTTTACTATGGGTTCTAAATGGGCAGTGTTTGTAGTAGTTCCTAATGTGTCTGGCAGTTGGCACTGGATTATAGTAATGTAGAAATCTTTTAGTCTTTCTTTATCCATACACTCATTAAGAGGCACGTTTACTAAAAGTTAGTATATGGTAACATTATGCAAATATTTATGCAAATGAGGCCCCTTATGCAAATGAGGCCCCGCACCCCCCTTGGGCCGCCCCTGCTGGGGGCCCACAATTTTTGTTGGCGTAGGGCCTCACTCAAGGTAAATCCGGCCCTGCCTATTCTTAATATCTATCCATAGGTGGTTCATAATCCATTCTCAGAAGCTTACTGTTACATATGTAAATAGTTGATGTGCATGTTTCCCCTAAGTTATCCAAGTTGTATTTCCCTGTTCTCTGTAAAACATAACATTTGTTTCATTATTGTTCTTCGTCCATATAAACCGCGTTGATACTAAATAGTGCGGTATATAAGAAACTAAAATAAATAAAAATAAATAAATAAAGTGGTCACTTTTGTAAGCTGTTGAACAATGTTGAATAGTTCCCTTGATTTGTTAGTTGCTTTCATTATTAGATTTGTATGGTATTGTTGTTTACGGTCATTAATTAACTTATTATATTCCATTTGTTTTACATTAAATAGGAATTTTACATCTTGAGATTTAGTTAGTTTCCATTTACGCTCAAGTTTTCTTAGCAGGCGCTTTGCCTCTGATTTCATTAGAATACCATGGTGCGCTCTTCTTCCTACGCATTTGTACTTTATTATTTTTTAGGGCTAGCGCAGCATTTGAAATGATATTATTCCAATTTTCTATAGCTTTATCCAGTTCAGTGCAATTTTGTTGCAATTGTGGAACAATGTCCTTAAGAAAATCCTCTTTATGGAAAGCTCTAAATTTTCTAGTTTTGTAATCATCTTTTAAGTTGTTAGGGGATGTTTGTAGTTGCAAGGTAAATGAGATAATATTATGATCAGACCAAGGTACTGGGGTAGTTTTTGGGACTGTAATTTGGTTTTGTGAAAAGGGCAAAAAATTAGATCAGGAGTGGTTCCATGTTGGTGTGTAGGCTGGTTAATTATCTGTTGATAACCTAAAGATTTCACTGCTTTCAAGAAGGATCTGTTCTCATTAGAAGGTGATGATGATAGATTGTAATCACCTAATGCAATTAATGGTTTAATTTGAGAGCTATAAGTGCAAATTAATTCTAAACTTTTTGAGAGGTGATCCTTAGCAGCATTAGGTGGTCTATATGTGAGGCAAACATTGAGGTGGTGATTTGATATAATAATTGAAGTTGTTTCAGTTGAATTGTTAGTTGTAATAGCTTTAAACTTAAAGGTTGTTTTTGTTAATATTAAGATTCCTCCTCCTTTATTATGTTCTCTGGGACAATTAAATATATCATAATCTAAATGGGTAATTTGGTTTAAAATAATTTGATCTGTGTCTTTTAACCAGGTTTCAGTGATGCAAATGATATCAAGCTTTTGATCTTTAATATAATCATAGATAGTGTTTGGTTTATTCCGTATTGACCTTGCATTCATTAAAACACACTTAATGGGTGAATAAAGGATTGGATTTCTAGTGCTATGTTTAGATGATGAAGAATGATTTTATTTAATTTCTTACGTGTTTGATTATGATGATGAAGTTGTTTGAAACAATTATTATTATACCTAGCATAGTTTGAAGAAATAGGATTAATTACTACAGCGTTTGGTAAAGCTTGCTGTGTAAGGAATAACATTAAAATATAGAAGTATAAATTGATAAGTTGTATGCATGTTTAAAAAACCAAAATGAACTTTTAAGCAGTTAGATATACAAGTTATTTAATTATTAAGAAGATATACACTTAAAATTTCATATGATTACATTCAATGCATTAAACTTTCTAACATTTGTTTTAATTGGGAGGAAGAATAGATAAGGTAGGTTTTTATTTATTTTTTTTATTTTTTTTTTTTTTATTAAGTTTACAAAATAAAGGAAATAAATTAAATTCAACATTATACAGAAAAAAACAGAAGAAAATTGATACTGATTAAGCCCACATTACTGGGACCTGAGAAGTGATATATAAAAAAAGAAAAGGAAAGGAAGAAAAACAAGGCTTTAAAGAAAAAAGCCTACATCAAGGAGGCACAATTAATTACTCATCCCCTGCTGCTTGCTCTAAGCCCTGCCTGTCAACAATAAATTGCTCCAAGTGGGCAACGTCTGAAAAAACATAAGTTGCAGCACTAGTGGTGCAACATAAGGTAGGTTTTTAAATTGAATTATTAGGGTAGGTTGATGAACTATTGATATGACTTAGTAGCTTACCATTAGTTTTCTTACTTTTCTTGTTGATAGTTTCGCGTGTTTCTTATCACGTCCCCGCCTAAGGGCCACGCCAAAGGGCACTCTGGCAAGGCCCTCAGGCGCGGGCCCGCAAGGCGTGGGCAAGCCTGACGGTGGCAGCTCCTAACGGTATCAAGGCTCCTCCCCCTAGCCCCAACTGGTAGATTAAGCAAGGGAATGCCTTAGATGTGATCAGGCAAAGAGCTGCTTGATGATACTTAAATCAGCTGTGCAGGACAAACATGCAGTCTGATCCAGATGGTGGCAGCTCCTAACAGTATCAAGGCTCCTCCCACTAGCCCCGATTGGTAGATTAAGCAAGGGAATGCCTTAGATGTGATCAGGCAAAGAGCTGCCTGATGATACTTAAAACAGCTGTGGACAAATATGACCTACAGCCCTCACGTACATCCAGTGGAACTCCACAGTGACAAACCGCCTCTTCAGACTCTAAGCCCATCACAACAATCCAGCCATAGAACCAGTAACAGAACCCATTGCTACCTCATTGCTTGAAAGCTAACCTCTGCTGCATAGCCTGTACAATCCATTGCTATCTCATTGCTTGTAAGCTAACATCTGCTGCATAGCCCCTCTCTGTTCCTCTTCTATGGCTCCACATCACATCGTCTTCCTTTTCCTCATACTCCTGAACTGCTTCCCCTCCTACCAGCACCTTCACTCCTTCCCTCCTTGTCCCACCCTTGTCATCCTCACTTCCCCCTCACACTGTCTTCTACCCTATCATCAGCTCTTGAACTTCACCGCTCCCTCCCTCTCATTCAACCATCTCCTCTCTCTCTAAGGCAACCTCACCCTCGTTTCTGCCATACTGTCTCCTATCTACCCTGAACTCTGCTACTCCTCCTCCTTCCCTCATCTGGAGATATCAACCCAAATCCTGGCCTCCCTAGACTTCTGTCTCACTCTCAGAAGAGATCTTCACGCAACATCTCTAATCTTATCCATATCCCTCTCCTTTCCCCTTCCACTCTCCCTTTCACATGTGCCTTGTGGAATGCACACTCTGTCTCTAATAAACTTGCTTTTACTCACGATCTCTTTATCTCTAATGATAGAATACTGAGGGAACTTGGGGACGTTCTAGCAGCTCCACTGACTGACCTTTTCAATGCCTCGTTGGAGTCGGGAGTGGTGCCAAAGGACTGGAGAGAGGCTCATGTGGTGCCTTTACACAAAAGCGGAAGTAAGGATGTGGTTGAAAACTACAGGCCGGTTAGTTTAACTTCGGTGGTGAGTAAATTATTGGAAATGCTGCTGAAAGAGAAAATAGTGAAGTTTCTGGAGTCCAGCGGATTACAGGATCCGAGGCAGCATGGATTCACCAGAGGCAGGTCTTGTCAGACAAATCTGATTGATTTCTTTGACTGGGTGACCAGGGAGTTGGACCGAGGGAGAGCTCTAGATGTGGTGTATTTAGATTTCAGTAAAGCCTTTGACACTGTTCCTCACAGGCGACTTATAAACAATCTGAGCACCCTAGGGTTGGACCCTAAAGTTACTGCTTGGGTTAGAAATTGGTTGGGTGGGAGGCAACAAAGAGTACAAGTAAATGGAGCTCACTCTGAGGAGAAGGATGTTACCAGTGGTGTGCCCCAGGGATCTGTCCTTGGTCCCATTCTTTTTAACATCTTTGTTAGTGATATAGCGCAAGGGCTGTCGGGTAAGGTTTGCCTCTTTGCAGATGATACCAAAATCTGCAATAGAGTAGACACCCAGGAAGGTGTAGATAACATGAGGAGGGATCTAGCTAAGCTTGAAGAATGGTCTAGAATTTGGCAGCTGGTATTTAATGTTAAATAATGTAAGGTCATGCATTTGGGCTGCAGCACTACTAGGGAGCATTACAGCATAGGAGATGATGTACTTTTGTCCACTAAAGAAGAGCGGGACCTAGGCGTGGTTGTGTCTGATGATCTTAAAGTAGCTAAACAGAGTAGAAAAGGCGACGGCAAAAGCTAGAAGGATGCTTGGGTGCATACGGAGAGGAATGGCTAGCAGAAAAAAGGAGGTAATAATGCCTCTGTATAAGTCTTTGGTGCGACCTCATTTGGAGTATGGTGTGCAATTTTGGAGACCGCACCTTCAAAAGGATGTGAACAGGATGGAGTCGGTGCAGAGGGTTGCTACTAAAATGATTAATGGGCTTCATTATAAAGCATATGAGGACAGACTTAAGGATCTTAATATGTACACCTTAGAGGAAAGGCGATATAGAGGTGATATGTGTCACAGGGTGGACCTAGGGCAGCCTGAGAAGGTGCAGAGCAGTGTGAATGATCACGGTGAAAGTGACAGAATAAACAGGAGAATGTTTATTGGTTGCCAGGGACAACCTAAGCACACGTGCACAGAGCCCAGAAAGACACACCCAGAGAGCAAAGCAAGGGAGTCTGCTTTACCTAATAGAGTGCACCTGAGGGAAGGTGGAGTCAGGAAATACACAGATAAAACAGACTACCAAACATTTGGAGATAGGAAATCCTGGAGAGAGGAGCCAAGGAGGGAATCCTGGAGAAAGGAGCCAAGGAGGGAATCCTGGAGGGATGAGCCGAGGAGAGAATCCCTGAGAGAGGAATTAAAGCAGCAGAGGTCACAAGCTGAAAGGCAGCAGGGGAGCCGGTGTGAATGTTGGAAAGAGTCCAGAGACCTGTGTGGTTCTGGGAGAAGGCAACACCCTGACAGTGTGAATGTGTTTGGAAAGCAAGAAGAATACAGGAAGACTGCAACAGCAGGTACAGGGGCAAAGAGTATATGCAAGGGCTATTTGCCATTTGAAAGGGAAGGGCCCTGGAGGCTTAGAAATAGCCATATAAAGCCCAGATATTCAGAGGCTAATAACAGCTTGTCTCCTGATTATAGAAGTGTTAAAAGAAGAGGGCTTCACTTACTTAGAAAAGCTGAAGAAATCCCTTCTCACGGTGAGTTCCCAGCTTCTAGGGAAACACCGTTACACCGGCTGCAATCAGGCACAGTTGGGCCTGGAAAGCTAGGGCAGACCCGGCAGGGACCCTATCAAAATTACCCAGCTAGCAGGTCAAACCAAGACCTGAGCTATGCATTGAGGCACCAGCGGGGGCAGGGCTCTGAAAGACATCACTCAGAGTTTGGTGATACTCCCCAGAGAGTCAGTGCAGCTCACAGGAAGAGAAACTTCCTGACTGACGAGGCAAGCCTTCCATATTTTTATTCCACGTTGGAAGTGGATAGTGGAGATACCAATGAGCAAGAAATAATGGAATATGAGAATTCTGAAGTATTAACAAATACAGAATTGATGGACTGTTCTTTCTCTGTGATAGAGCCAGAGATATCATTAAGGTAAATGTGATTTGTGTAACCTTAAATTCCAGTATACAAGTGGCAGAGCTGCAACTCTCTCCCTCTCTCCAAGCCAAGCAGTCAGTTAGGCTGTTTATTATTTACTTTTGGTTTAAAGTTATCAGCTGAAGGAAGCTACTTTTGTTACATAGTTATCTTTTGTTTGAAGCCAAGTGAGCTGTTAATTTCTGTTGTTTGAAAAGAAGAAACCTCAAGGGACGGGGAATAAAACCCTAAAAGAAAAGAAAAGTTCTTCTGTGTGATTTATATATAGAAGCAAGGCACAACTACCACCCTCATAATAGCCCAACAATACCAGCGGTCACGGCTGGGGCGGATGAGGTGTGACATATGATTGAGATGTTTAAATACCTCCGTGGCATAAATGTTCAGGGAGAGAACCTCTTTCAATTGAAAGCAAGTTCTGCTATGAGGGGACATGGGATGAGGGTGAAGGGAGATAGATTCAGGAGTGATATGCGGAAATATTTCTTTACAGAAAGAGTAGTGGATCCATGGACTAGTCTCCCAGTGGAGGTGGTAGAGATGAGGACAGTAACTGAATTCAAAAAAGCATGGGACCAACACAGAGGATCTCTAAAGATAAAAAGTGGACTGTTGTAGTTGTTGTTATGGAAGGACAGACTAGATAGGCCATGTGGTCTTTTTCTGTCATCATGTTTCTATGTTTCTATGTTTCTACATCTTCTTCCGCTAACTCAGACCTGGCTCCTCCCTGATGATACCGCATCTACTGCTGCTCTCTGTCATGGGGGCTACCAGTTCTCCCACACGCCTCGTCCCACTGGCCGTGGTGGTGGTATTGGGCTTCTACTTTCTCCCTCTTGCCAATTCCAACCCCTCCTGCTGCCTCAGTCTCACTCCTTTCTCTCCTTTGAAGTCCACTCCATCCGCCTTTTTACTCCACTTCCTCTCTGGGTAGTTGTTATTTATCGTCCTCCTGACAAATCTGCTGCTACCTTCCTCACTGACTTTGACTCTTGGCTTTCCTTCTTTCTGGACTCCTCTTCCCCCACTGTTATTCTTGGGGATTTTAACATTCATGCCGATAACCCCTCTGATCCTTATGCTTTAAAGCTCCTTACCTCCTCATTTGACCTCCAACTTTGTTCCACTGCCCCCACTCACCAGCATGGACACTGCCTTAACCTGATATTTTTCTCGAGTTACTTACCCTCGAACCTCTGTAACTCAGTTCTCCCCTTATCTGACCATCACCTTTTAAGCTTTAATCTTCATCACCTGCTCCCCAGCTTCGTCCTGTCTCCTCTAACCTATTAAGAAATCTTCATGGTATTAATCCCTTGGCTCTCTCATCCACCATTTCTTCACTCACCAATGGGTTAGATAACATCAAAAAAGGATTTGCATTGATCTTCCTTGATATCTCTGCAGCGTTCGACTCAGTAAATCACGAACAACTCCTGAAGAGACTTCACACAAAGGGAATCCATGACCGCGCATGGGATTGGTGCAAGTCCTACCTTCAAGACAGATGGCAGCAAGTTCGTATTGGCAACGAGACATCAGAACCCTTCCAGCAAAGACAAGGAGTACCGCAAGGATCGTCACTATCCGCACTACTTTTCAACATATATATGCAGCCAATCTGTGACATAACCCGCTCCTTTGGCATTTCCTGCCTCGTGTATGCAGACGATGTGTTATTATTCACACCTATAATGATCTCATGCCCAGACTACACAACATTAATTAAATGCTTCGACGCAATAACGGATTGGCTCTTCAGTCAGAACCTACGTATAAATTTCAAAAAGACGGAAGTCTTGATTATCACACGGAACAAAGACTTCTCTCCGCCTCCAACACTAAAAGTTAGAGACGCAGAACTCCCGATCAAAACCAACATACGCTATCTGGGAGTAATATTAGACCAACACTTGGACTTCAAGGATCATATCAAACGTACAGTAAAAGCTATTTACTTCAAAATCAAAACCCTCCGCCACCTTTTATTTATTTATTTTATTTATTAACATTTCTTATATACCGCACTATTTGCCATCAGCGCGGTTTACATTGAACAGAAACATCCGACAACTTTCATATGTCTGGTCATTACATTTAACAGGAAGTAGAACTTGGAGAAACAGGGTAACTATATACATAGGTGGTTCAAATGAAAAGGGAACATGGTCAACTATATACATAGGTGGTACAATGATACAGGAAACTGCTTGTTATTTACATTGTGGGGTACACCTGTTGCGAGGGTCTGCCTGTTTGACTACTACTACTATTGTTGTGGTGCTCACTATTCGAGTGGTGATTATGTTCAGAGCTGTTAGTGAGATATTTAAGGAAGAGGAAGTGTTTTAGTGCCTTTCTGAACTGGCTCAAGTTGGAGATTGCTCTGATATGTGCTGGTAAGGTGTTCCATAGAGTTGGGGCGCAGAATCGGAAGGCTCTGTTGGCTGTTGATTTGGTGCATCTTGTGGTTTCTTTTGGGATAACTAGCATGTTCAACTCTGCGGTTCTTCGTGGTCTGTTTGGTGCAAGTGGTTGGATGAGTTCAGAAAGAGAAGAGGAGGTGAGCCCCTTGCCAGCTTTGAAAGTTAGCAGTAAGGTCTTAAAACTGATCCTTGCTTGAATGGGGAGCCAGTGTAACTGTTTTAGGAGGGGTGTCACGTGGTCTCTCCTGGATGCCCCAAAGAGTACCCGCGCTGCACTGTTCATAGCCAGTTGCAAGGGGTTCAGGGTGGACCGGGGGAGCCCTTGTAGTATGGAGTTTGAAAAATCGAAATGGGGAATTATCAGGGCTTGATAAATGGTGCGGAAATCATCCAGTTCAAGTAGCGTGCGTAGGTGTCTGAGGGATCTGATTTTAAAGTAGATCGCCTTTACGGTATTGGCTATGTGGTTCTTCATGTCAAGGTTTTGGTCCAACATTACTCCAAGGTAACGTATCGCAGGTTTCACTTGTAGCTCAGCATCCCTTACCTTAACACAGCTAGGTGGGATGAAATTTACATTCCTTGAGATGAAAAGAACTTCCGCCTTTTTGTGTTGGATTCACAGATTTTGCGACAGGAGCCACTCCGATATGGTGTCGAAGCAGTTAGTCAGAGGGGTGAGGTCTAGGCTATCAAATGATATTGGCATGTATAATAGCACATCGTCTGCATATATCATGTAACTGATATTGAAGGATCTAATGATGTTGCAGATGGGTTGGATGTATATATTAAACATCAAGGATGATAGGGAGGATCCTTGAGGCACACCTTGACTTTGTTGGAAAGGTTCCGATGTAGCCCCGTCAGCTCGGACATGCTGCCATCTTCCGGACAGGTAAGATCTGCACCATTCGAGCGCTGTTCCGCAGATACCTTTTTCTCTTAGTCGGCAGATGAGAATTTTGTGGCATACAGAGTCAAAAGCTGCTGCTATATCTAAAAAGATGAGAGTGAAACCATGTCTTATGTTATCGATGCCTGAGAAGATATTGTTGAAGAGGGCTGTGAGTAGTGTTTCCACTCCATGTGACTCTCTGAATCCATGTTGGGCTGGATCCAGTGGGGCAGAAGTGTCTATGTAATCCTGTAATTACCTGTGCACTATTTTTTCAATGATTTTTGCAAGCATCGGTATGCTAGATATGGGCCTGTAAGACTCTACCTTTTGAGGATCAAGTTTGGTGTTTTTTAAAAGAGGTCTGACAGAGGTCTGCTTGAGAGTAGGTGGGAAAGAGCCAGTGGTAAAGGATTGGTTTAAGATTTTGGCTATAATTGGAGATAGGTCACATCGCAGGTCTTTTATCCAGTATGCAGGACAAGGATCTGTGTGCACAGTGGTAGTGTTTAGGGCTAGGATGGTATCTTCGATAATTTTCTTTGAAGGATTAGAGAAGAATGTTAGCGATGCCGGGTAATCTTGCTCGTCAGGAGGGTCCAGATGATGGAAACTGACGACTTCAGAACGGTATTCCAGGCCCTAGTCACACCTCATTTTGACTACGCTAATATAATACTACATGGCCTCCCAAAAAATACCCTGAACCCGCTACAGCTAGCCATGAATGCAGCGGCACGTGTCCTTTGTGGAGCATCCAGGAAGGACCACATCACACCTATACTGGAAGAGCTTCACTGGCTTCCAATAAGCTGTAGAATTCTATATAAGGCTCTACTCATAACCTTTAAAGCGTTCTACAAGATATCACCCTCTTCAATTGTGGACCTACTCGTTCACACTCCCAACAATAGACCCAGAAGAACACCCGCGGAGAATACTCTAGTCATACCAAGTGAATCTCTAAAACTTAATCAATCAACCATCAATCAAGCATTTGCAAACTATGCCCCCAGGGAACAAACTCCCTTCTAGAATAAAGCAATAAGGGACCTCACGCAATTCCGAAAAGCCCTCAAACACCACCTGTTCCTCCTACACTTTACACAGCCTGTTGATCCCTCCTACTCAGCTATGTCATCTGAGAAACATTCACACTAAAACTACAATCTAACTGCACACCATATGATATTACAATGCTTTAGCTTTTATTGCACAGCATAATAGAAACACGCTGTAAATAATGTGATGTATAACCTGTATGAGCGCTCTCTGTTAATCACTTGTTAACTAATTCTCATATGTATATAGTTTCCCCAGTTGAATCCATGTTAAAACCCTGTTTTATGTATACGTAGGACAAATCTTTATGTCCAAATGCTTGTTGTTCTATGTAAACTGCACTGATGAGAAATAGCGCAGTATATAAGAAATGTTAAATAAAATAAATAAAAATCTCTTTCTTCCACTTTGTCATCTAAGTCTGTTGACGAGGCAGTAACTTCCTATAATGCTGCACTCTCCTCGGCTCTGGATGCTCTTGCTCTGCCCATCCCATGTCCTGTGAGACATTCTACACCCCAGCCCTGGCTTTCATCCACTACCTGCTATCTACGTTCCTATGCCCATTCTGCTGAGCGTGTTTGGCTCAAATCCCGCTCCCGTGCAGACCTTCTACACTTCAAATTCATGCTTGTCTCTTTACAGTCAGCCATAGCTCTTACCAAACAAGACTACTATGTCCATCTGACTAACTCTCTTGCCTCTGATCCTCACCGTCTCTTTACTACTCTCAGTTCTCTCCTCAAGGTGCCTCCGCCTCTAGTCACTCCCTCCCTTCCTGCCCAAACCCTGGCTGGCTATTTCCATGACAAAATCCACAAGATCACCCTCCAATTCCCCACTACGTCAGCCACTTCCCCCCCCCCCCCCCCCCCCCCCCCACCTCTGCTACCCTCTCTTCCTTTCCTGTGATCTCTGAAGAGGAAACCGCACACCTTTTTTCCTCCAAACTCACCACCTGCTCCTCTGATCCTATCCCACCCATCTCCTAAGCCCCTTCTCCTCCACCGTTGTCCCTTCCATCTCTCATATTCTCAACCTATCGCTCTCCACTGCAACTTTAGCTGTAGACTTCAAGCATGCTGTCGTCACACCTCTCAAGAAACCCTCACTTGATCCCACCTGTCCTTCTAACTATCGACCCATCTCTCTCCTTCCCTTCATATCTATACTACTTGAACAGGCAGTCCACCGCTGCTGCCTCAACTTCCTCTCCTCTCATGCCCTCCTGGATCCCTTAGAGTCCGGCTTTCGTCCTTTACACTCTACTGAAATGGCTCTTTTCAAAGTCTCCAGTGACTTGTTCCTGGAAAAATCCAAGGGCCTCTACTCTGTCCTCATCCTTCTTGACCTCTCTGCTGCTTTTGACACTGTTGACCACAACCTTCTCCTCGATACCCTGTCCTCGCTTGGTTTAAGGGCTCTGTACTATCCTAGTTCTCCTCCTAACTCTCCCATTGCTCTTTCAGTGTGTGTTCTGGTGGCTCCTCCTCCTCTGCTACCCCACTCCCAGTTGGTTCCGCTCCTTTTCTCTCTATATACCCAGTCCCTTGGTGCATTTATCTCTTCCCATGGCTTTCAGTAACATCTGCATGTCGATGACTCCCAGATCTACCTCTCTAAGCCTGAAATCTCTCCGGCAATCCAGACCCGGATCTCTGCCTGCCTTTCTGACACTGCTGCTTGGATGTCTCACCGCCACTTGAAATTGAACATGGCCAAGACTGAACTTCTTATCTTTCCCCCCAAAACCTCCCCTCCTCTTCCTCCTTTCTCAGTCTCTGTGGATAACTCTGTAATCCTTCCTGTTCCCTCGGCCCGCAATCTGGGGGTTGTCTTTGACTCCTCTCTCTCTTTCTCCACACATATCCAGCCCATAGCTAAGACCTGCCCTTTCTTTCTCTACAACATTAGCAAAATCTGCCCATTCCTTTCTGAACACACTACTAAAACGCTTATCCACTCCTTAATCACCTCTCGTCTTGACTACTGTAACCTACTCCTTGCTGGTCTCCCTTTGAATCATCTCTCTCCCCTTCAATCTGTTCAACACTCTGCTGCGTGACTAATCTTCCGCCAGCCTGCCATGCCCACATTACTCCTCTTCTCAAGTCACTTCATTGGCTCCCTATCCATTTCCGCATCCAGTTCAAACTTCTCCTCCTGACCTATAAATGCATTCACTCTGCGGCTCCTCAGTACCTCTCATCTCTTATCTCTCCTTACAACCCCCCTCGGGAACTCTGCTCTTCTAGCAAACTACTTCTATCTGTGCCCTTTTCTCCTACTGCTAATTCCAGACTTCACTCCTTTCACCTTGCTGCACCTTACGCCTGGAACAAACTACCAGTGTCTGTACGCCAGGCACCCTCTCTAGCCCTCTTCAAATCCAGGTTGAAAACTCACCTCCGCTGCTGTTTTTGGATCTTGACTCACCTGATCTCCTTTTCTTTCCCCTAATTTTATCCCTGTTTACACCTTCCATGTTTTGTCTTGACTAGATTGCAAGCTCTGACGAGCAGGGACTGTCTCTTACATGTCTGTACAGTGCTGCGTACGACTGGTAGCGCTATATAAATGCTCAGTAGTAGTAGTAGTAGTAGTAGTAGTTTCCAACAGTGACCAATTCAGGTTCCAAGTACCTGTCAAGTTCCCAAAAGGTATCCAGATTCTATGCTGCTTGTCCAATGGGTAAGCAGCGGATTTCCCCGGTCCTCAATGGTTTATGGACCTTTACCCTAGGAACTTATCCAAACCTCTTTAAAATCCAGCTACACTAACAGCTTTTTCTACATCCTCTAGTAACGATTTCCAGAGTTTGATTATGCGTTGAGTGAAACAATATTTTTCTCTCATTAGTCTTAACTGGTCTATATCGTAGCTTCATTGCATGTCCCCTAGTCTTTCTACTTTTTGAAGGAGTAAACAACTGATCTACATTTTCCCACTCTACTCCATTCATTATATTATAGAATTCTATCATATCTCCCCTCAGCCATCTTTTTAACAAGCTGAAGAGCCCTAATCTTTTAAGCCTTTTCTTGTAGGGATAAACATCCATCGCCTTTACCATTTTTGTCTCTCTCCCCATTCTAATTCTGCTATTTCATTTTTAAGATATAGTGACCAGAATTGTGGACTAGACAGACTGGGGTTTATGGTCCTCTCTACTGCCACCATTGCAGAGATGTACAATGTGGATCTGTTGGTGAGAGATCCTGTCCTCCATCCTGAGCCACAGAGGGCGGGTTGGGTGGCGCTACATAATCCACCTTGGGGTCCAAACACCCCCTTCACTTATAACATGTGACCATGGCACCCACACAGGATATGCACTATTCTGGGTGCCTCATAATCCACAAGGGCTATACGTGACTGGGAAATACAGATGGACACAGGTGTATCCTAGGTGTGTCTGCAAGGACTACCTATCACACACTGGCACTGATGGGGATCTGCAGCATAGCCTATCTCAGCAAAGCCAGGTGCTGCGAACCTGGTGCTGGCCGTCCCACCTCACCCTCAGGGTGAGCACAGGACCCGCACAATGTCACGGTCTGTAGCTACTCTGTGCCAGTAACACACACGGTCAGTTCCCCCTACCAAGCCGAGGTGCTGTGGGGGTACATACCCCATCTTGTGATCAGCTGTAGACTGTTGATCTGCAAGTGCAGTGCATCATGGGTACGGGTGGGTTTACCCTATCCTGGTAACCACAGCAAACAGTTTGTGTGGTGACCTGCAGTCTTTCTGTAGCCAGCCAGGGGTGTGTTAGTAGCTATAGAGATGTAGCCCACTGGTTACTTCAATGACTGTGGAGGCAGAGGTCATGGGTTTGATCCCACAGTGATGTTATTTAATACAGCTGTCTGAGGCTTTTCCTTTTCATTTAAATCAGTGCTGCCAGAAAAATGCACTCTCACAGTGCTGTAACCTTAAGGTGCCTCATAAGGCGCCCTATAAGGCACCCTATGAAGCGCCCTATAGGGCACATTATAACCTTAGAAACACAGGACAGGGTACTGTGTAGCAGCAAGTTTTTAATAAGTCTTCTTTCCCTTCCTCCCTTCCTGACAGCCACCCACCCACCCCTAGGATAATCGTAGCTTTATAGGTGCTTAAATCTCTTAAAGGAAAGAAAGTGCCATATTCACTCTCAGGTGCAGCTGTTTATCCTCATCAGGCACACATTAAGGACCTGAGATTAATTAAGCTTCAGGTGAACAAAGTACATTAAATGTATTAGGTATAGTTTTATTAGTATAAGTATCCCTAGCAACCCTTAGTAAGTAAAGAACTTAAATACCTAAACACAACCATAAAACAGATGCAGAAAACAGTCCAGCAGCGGGATGGGGGTTTTCCAGTCTTTTGTATCGAGTGTCACATGTATGATTTTCTCCCAGTTGGTGAGGGGTCTTACGTGTGCACTAGGTGCAAGGAGTTTTTTGCTCTCAGGGAGCGAGTCCGATCTCAGGAGGCTAGAGTAGCAGACTTGGAGGACATAAGGAAAACAGAGAGGTACATAAACAAGACCTACAGGGATATACTGTAGTACTGCAGTCCCACATCCAATCTGGCAGCATCCCTGTTGCCATGGAGAAGAGAGGTCACATGACAGGAGAGCATCACCCTGGTGTGGCAGGAAGTGATCCTATAGCTAGGACCTGCCCTCCAGGTGATGTAAAAACCTCTCACACTGAGAAGGTTTCTCCAGGGCCATGTGCCTATGAGGGAAGGGTTACGACAACCGTTATAGTTAGTGATTTGATCATTAGGCATGTAGATAGCTGTGTGACTGGTGGACATGAGGATCACCTGGTAACATGCCTGCCTCATGCGAAGATAGCGGACCTCATGCACCACCTAGACAAGGTCTTAGATACTGCTGGGGAGGAGTTTGCTGTCTTGGTACTGTCGCCAACCTCCCCCTGGTGGCCGGTGACTGAACGGGGAGGTTGGGCATATAGTTAATTTTAGGAGAGGAAGGTTTCTTAAGACCAGGTGCAGTCTGGTCTAGGTAGTCCTGCTCCTGGTGCAAATAAGTCATGTAAGCCAAATGGAGGGAGAATAAGGCTTTTATTTCCCTTTTCACAAAAAGATTCGCTGGGCTACAAAAATTAAAGAAAGTCCTTCTTTTCAGGCATAAACCAAACTCAAGGTACAAAGTAAACTGTTATAATCTTCACAGTTGTAGAAAGGAAATTAACCAAGGATTCTTTCAACATTGGAGTAAATTACATGTCTGAACATTCTTCTTTCATTCAGCACAAATATGAAAACTTCTTAAGGTAATATCTGTATGGCTCCCAGTTCCGGCAGTGATTCCAAACTACCCACAACACACATGGAACAATCCATCAATTCCTCCTGAGATGAGGGAATAGGGTCTATAAGCTCCACTTGCATCGGTTCTAAATCACTATTATCTTCTCCTGAGCTGGGGCTTTCTCTGGCGGTTATCACTGGCCAGTCCCTATTTCTGTTCCCTTGTTTTCCATACAGTTGTTCTAAGGTTCTTAAATGAGCATGGCCTGTTTTATTGCCTCTATATCTTGGCTGGTGAAACTGTGGCCTGCTTTCTCTTCTTTTAAACTGGGCATCTGTTTTATAAGGGCTTCTAGCAGCTGAGCCTTTCTTCATGAATAAAGAATCATCATACCTTGGTTTCCTGTAATAGGCATAGCTGGAAGTGTCCTCCTCAGGTATTTCCCTTAGGACCCAGTCTCTCTGGCAATCTTTCTCCTGAAAGCTTCTGGTACCTTTCAATCTGGTCTCCGGGCTTTCTGGCAAGCGTAGGCCTCTCTCCAAGCCTGGCTTCCTGCTTCTTAGCTCTTTACCTCTGGAGTTTCTGGCTACCACGACTTCCACAGGACTGACTCTCCTCCGTCTGTCTTTCTCTGGGAACTCTGGTTCTCTTCCAGTTCCTGCAGCCGTGCCACTAGTCCTGGTTCCACGGCTCCATTTCTCAGCAGTGCTCTCCTTTCCGGTGCTGCTCTGCTCTCCGGTGCTGCTCTGCCTTCCGGTGCTGCTCTGCTCTCCGGTGCTGCTCTGCCTTCTGGTGCTGCTCCGCCTTCTGCCTCCAGCCTCTCGCTTATTTATTTTATTTATTTATTTTATTTATTTTTATTTTTATTTATTTACATTCTCTTATATACCGCGCTATTCTGCATCAGTGCGGTTTACATTGAACAAACTGAAATTACATTGAACAGGGCATTATAACTTGGAGATAACTATTTTACAGGGAACATGGGCTATGGAGAGTTAAGTGGCTTGCCCAAGACCACAAGGAGCACCTGTGGGACTAGAAACCCCAGTCCTTCCGGCCCAAGGTTGCTGTCCTCTAGTGGAATTTGAACCCCCGACCTTCCGGCCTGAAGTACCTTGCCCCAACCACTAGGACACTCCTCCACTCCTTATAAAGGTCTTCTGCCTTTGAGCTTCCCGGGCTAGTTCTCAGGTGCCGCTGATTAGCTAGGTGTGTCCACTCAGCCTCTGTACGTGCACGCCTGCTCCCTCTAGCTGTTTTGCTAGGCAATTGCATTCTCTGCACCTCATTTGTTTTGGGACAGACAGCTTCTTTTCCTATGTCCTCACTTTTATTAGCTCCTGCTCTATGACATATCCCCCTTCTTAAAATATTATGGGCTGAGTTATCATTTTCCCTACAGCACGTAATTCGCGACATGGCATCAGCATTATAATGCAGCTTCCCTGCTCTATGCTCTACCTTATAGTCGTATGGTTGCAACGCCATATAGTTAGACCTTTTTCCTGATGACGCCATGACAGCCAATCTTTCATGCCAATGTCGGAGGACATTTATGTGATAGACTTGGTTGTGTCCCTTTTTGTCCTGTATCAGATACGAGGCTGGACCAAGTGGTTTGACCACTGTATACGGTCCCCTCCACTGGGCTTCAAATTTTGGGGTAGGTCCGGACACTAAGACTACCACTTTCTCGCCTACACTTAGTTGCCTAGGCTTTGTATCTCTGTCATAATATCTCTTTTGCTTTTGTTGGCTATCTTTCAGCTTTTCTTCTGTGAGACGAGAAGTCTGCTTTAGACGACTCCTCAAGTTTTTCAAAAATCGGGGCACTCCCACTTCAGTTTCTACTGGTTCAATCCATTGTTCACGCAGGATATCTAACACTTCCCTAGGTGATCGTCCGTACATCAGTTCGTATGGCGAGATGCCTAGGGAAACCTGTGTTCGCTCCCTACAGGCATATAATATGAAGGGTAGCATGTTATCCCATTCTGTCATTTCTCCGTCCAAAGCACATCGGAGCATCTGCTTTATGCTTTGGTTCATTCTTTCCACCAAACCATTGCATTGGGGGTGATAGGCAGCTGTCTTGAGATGGTGGATGCCAAAGGCGTCCCACACCTGGGCCAAGTATTTGGACATAAAATTACTTCCTCTGTCCGTTAGTACCTCTTGAGGAAACCCCACCTCACAAAACAGTTTTATTAGTTAAGTAGCAATGGATTTTGCTGACACGTTCCTTAGAGGGACAGCCAACGGAAACCGTGTGGCTTGGTCAATAATAACCAGTATGTACTGAAATCCCCTTGGCGTTTTTATGAGAGGCCCCACTATATCCATTGCCAGCCTTCTAATAGGCTCCGAAATTACAGGCATCGGGAGTAAGGGTACCTCGGGCGGTCGTATAGGGGTTACTCGTTGGCAGGAGGCACAAGACTCACAAAAACGGGTGGTTTCCCTAAAGACTCCTAGCCAATAAAATCGAGCCAGTATTTGATCAAGGGTCCCTTGGGCTCCCTTGTGGCCTCCTATGGGGTGATCATGGGCTAACCGCAGAACCAAAGACTTGAAGGTATTCGGCACTACCAGCTGCTTCCGAATATCTCCAGACCGGGGGTCTATACTTTCCCTGTATAGTACCTCTTCCTCTATAATAAACCTGGGAAAGGTATCTTTCTCCCCTTGTGCGTGCTCAAAAGCACGGGCCAGCGCGGGATCGGCTCTTTTTTCCTTTTTAAAGGAGGGGAACTTCTCCACTAATTCCGAAGGAACCCAGGGCATTCCCTTCCCCGCTTCCAACTCGGCTCTGCCCTGCGAGCGACCCCGTCTCTCTTTCCGCTTTTCAGCTTTCGACTTTCTTTCCCTCTCAGTGGGGACATTTATTAAGCCATCATGAGAAGGGAGGTCATCTAAAGTTGCTTCTCTGGAACAAGAGGGTTTTTCTGAGGCTTTTGTCTGTGTACGAGTAGAGACAAGAACTTCCCTAGGAGATAGGCCCTTTCTTAACCCTTTTCTAAATTGAGGCCAGTCTCTGCCTAGCACTTAGTCTTGGGGTAGTTTGGGTACAACTGCAACCAACATTTCTCTTTCAATACCAAAGCCTTTCACAATCAGCTTAAACACCGGATAATATGTTGCAGCCCCATGAATACACTTTATCTTTACCCTCCCTTCTGGTCGATCTGGTGTGGATTCACCTTGCTCCTTGATCAAAGACCATAGTTTTGGGAGATCATGGTTTGATCCGCGCCAGAGTCCAGGAGAGCCTTGGCATCAACGCCTTGTACCGTTACATCCAATACAAATCCCTCCCGTAATGCTTTCATGTTCTCACCAATGAGAGCAGTACGGGTCTGACATTCGCTCTTTATGTGGCCCGTTTTCCCACATGAAAAACATCTTTTAGAGCAGTCCCTCAACACAGAATTAACATCTGTCATTCCTTGAGTTTTATAGCGTGAGAGACTTTCTGATGTTTGCTTTATCACACCTGCTGCCATCTTTGGACTTTCCCCACTTTGCTGGGTGGCCAATTCCGCCTCCAAATAACGCTCGGTTAGGGTAATGGCTTCTGCAGTGGTGTGACAGTTCAGCAAAATGAGGAAGCTCTGCACACTTTTAGGTACTGCAGACATATATTTATTTATTTATTTATTTATTTATTTAGCGTACATTTATATCCCGCTGCTTCCAGTGATCAGCAGCGGTTGTTACACATGGTGATGTTGGCTGTACTGGCCAGGATTTAGATTAAGAACACTCTGATTAGAGGGGGGGGGGCACAGCAGAATACAGGTTATAGGCTTACAGTTGATTGCTATATACATATTTACAAATGATTGTTATATACATATTTACAATTGACTAAACTGTTAAAACTTTATAAGTGATCTGTATCTGTATATTTACACGCGGTTGCGTGTAGCTCATGATGTTAGGTTGTAATGGGATTTGAAAAGGTGCGTCTTAAGCTCTTTTCTAAAGTCCTTTAGATCACAGATTTCACGCAGATCACTTGGCAACCGATTCCAGAGTGTAGGAGCTGTAAACGAGAAAGCTCTGTTAGTGGTACAGGCATTAGTCTTTGTGAATGATCTCGGGAGGCAGATGGTGTTGAGGTTCGCTGCTCTCCTACTTCTGTTGTTGGGTGGATTGGAAATCAAGCTGTTGAGGTGAGAGGGTGCTATATTATGGATAAGTTTGAAAGTAGTGACTAGTAATTTGTACTGAATGCGGGCCGTGATGGGGAGCCAATGCAGCTCAATTAGGGTGGGTGTAATGTGGTCAGAGAGTCTTTTTTGCATGATGATTCTGGCTGCAACATGTTGTGCCATTTGCAGAATATTTGTAGTTTTCTTCAGCAAGCCTTGCAGTATGGCATTGCAGTAATCTAGGTGTGGAATGATGAGGGCCTGAGCGACAGATCTGAAGTCATCATGATCAAGGATGTTACGTAAAGGCTGCAGTATTCTTAATTTGTGGAATATGGCTCGATTGGTATTTCGCAGGTGCCTGTCCATATTTAGGTTGTTGTCAAGCATCACACCTAAGTATTTTATCTCTGATTTTATGTTGTAAATATTGTTGTTCATGGTGACAGTTTTAGGGGGCTCGAAACCTGGTTTCCTGGAGATGCACATTGCTTCTGTCTTCTTGTGGTTAATGAGCATGTTATTTCGTTGGAGCCAGATTTGAAGCTCGAGAAGGCAATTTTCAAGCTTGCTGATGTTCGGGTTGTTTGCATCCAGTTGTGTGTAGAGCATTAGGTCATCAGCGTAGATATGGTAGTTGATCTCGTGGGCCTGGAATATTTTGCACACTGGTTGCAGGTATAGATTGAATAGGAGAGAGGAGAGGGCGGAACCTTGCGGAATGCCCTGGGTTTGCGGGAAGGGAGTATATTGTTCTAACACTATCATATCCATTAAATTGTCTACAGTTTTTTCCTCCGGTTTTAACCATTTCGCTGCTAAGCTCCTTCGCCTATGGCCTAGAGCCTTAGGTGTCTCGCCTGTCTTAAGGTGAGTGGCTCATAGCATACGATTATACACAAGTGGTGTGAGGCCCAGGCGATCCCTGATGGCCTTGGTTACCTCATTGTAATCTTTTACTAAAGTAGGAGGCATCGCCCTGTAAGCTGACAGCGCCTCCCCTGTAAGAGAAGCTGCCAGGCGAATTGCCCATTGTTCCTTCGGCCACGCCGCCGAATGTGCAATCCTATCAAAAGAATCAAGGAAGTCATCAATATCATCTGTAGCACTTAACTTCCCTACAGTTAAAGCGTCAACAGACCATTGTCCACCTGGACAGCTACCCAGTCCAGGATTCTGTCCCTGATGACTTGCGGCTGTTTCCTGTGACTTCTGCTGATGGGTTATCCATGCCTCCATCATCTGTAAGATGGGCTTCTGCTGCTCGTGCATGGCCAGTACTGCCTGCTGCTGAGTTTGGCAAGCCAGTTCTCTTTGCTTGTTGAATTGGAGGGCCATCCATGCACATAGCTCTTCCTGATCCATAGCGAGGATATGCTTGAGGCTGGTGTTGCATCAACTTTTTGGAAAAGACACTGCTGCTCCACCTTGTAGCACTCTGCCACCACTGCCAGCAACACCACGACTTTCCCCTTCCGGGTTTTCCATTTCCACTCCGGGTTTTCCTTTTCCACTCCGGGTTTTCCTTTTTCTTTTTTTTAACCTTGATGGTGGTTTCTTTTTTTTCTCTTTTTGTAGTTCTTAGGCCCAAAATCCGAACAACTACGCCATTTATGTTGCCAACCTCCCCCTGGTGGCCAGTGGCTGAACGGGGAAGTTGGACATATAGTTAATTTTAGGAGAGGAGGGTTTTTTAAGGCCAGGTGCAGCCTGGTCTATGTAGTCCTGCTCCTGGTGCAAATAAGTCATGTAAGCCAAATGGAGGGAGAATAAGGTTTTTATTTCCCTTTTTCAGAAAAAGATTCGCTGGGCTACAAAAATTAAAGAAAGTCCTTCTTTTCAGGCATAAACCAAACTCAAGGTACAAAGTAAACTGTTATAATCTTCACAGTTGTAGAAAGGAAATTAACCAAGGATTCTTTCAACATTGGAGTAAATTACATGTCTGAACATTCTTCTTTCATTCAGCACAAATATGAATTTGGTGTCCAGATTTAGCAATGAAATTGGTCTATACGATGAACAATCTTGTGAATCCTTTCCTTCTTTCCTGTTATTTCTGCCCACCCCATAGTCTCTGCTAGCACTCCCCCCTCTCTTGGTAAATTAAACAACCGCACCAATGGTGTGGTTAGTAGCTCTCCAAAGCGTCTATAAAACCTCGCTGATAGCCCATCTAATCCCGGCACCTTATCTACTTTTAACAGTTTTATAACTTTCATGACTTCCTCTTCCGTAATTGTTCTAGTTAGCTCTTTGCCAGTTTCGGAAGCTTTGTAGAATCTAGATAACTCTGTACCCTCTCCAGTTCTGGAGGAATTCTTGCTTCATACAACAATTAATAAAAGCTCTTGAAGACATCCCGGATTTCCCTATCTTTATGAACTAATTGCCCTCTAGAATCCCTAACTTTCAAAATTTGTGATCTTAATTTCTCTTGTTTCATTTTCTGCGCCATGTATCTCCCAGCTTTATTTCCCCCCTCAAAAAATTCCTGTCTCAATAACTGCAAGTGATATCTGATGGCTTCCGCCTGCATTGCATTTATCTGGGTTCTTACTGCCAACACCTGGCCTCTACAGTTATATTTATTTATTTATTTATTTATTTAAAGTCTCTTTTATACCGCGCTATTCAGCATCAGTGCGGTTTACAATAAACAACGAACATACACATTTCCAATAGTACTTTGTGTTTACATATGAACAGGAGAATCAACTTGGCTAACAGGGTAACTATATACAATAACAATATATACAATTTACAGGCTGGTCATGTGTTCTTATGGTTTCAGACAGAGGAGATTTGTGAGGTTTCGGTAATTGGTGCTGAGCTTTCATTGGTTTCCGGGTAATGTAGGAGGAAGAGGTAGTGTTTCACAGCCACATTGGGATGCAGTAAAGTCCCCTCATCCTGAGAGATGAGGTCCAGGACACATCCGAGCCTCTGGGGTTGGCGACAAGATAGGCAGAGTAATAGAGGAAACCAAGGCTGCCTGGGTCAATGCGGTGCCATAAGAATCATTGTGGCGTGGTCCACTTGCATCTTGAAGAGGATTTTGGCCACCAAGGGAGTTGTGGGTATGCCTACAGATATCCCTTACTCCAGTCTAGGAGAAACCCTTCGGGTGCAAATAAATGCCTTAAGGGTATCCTGGAGCAGAACAGTGGGAGCTGGGCATTGTGAGGGGAGGCAAAGAGGTCCATTGACAGTGTGCCCCACAGCTGAAAGATGTCGGTAAGCATGCTCTTCTTGATAGACCCCTCGTGAGGCTGTAGGATTCTGCTGAGGTGATCTGTGAGGACATTATATTCCCTGAAAAATGCATGGCCCTGAGGGTCATGCCATGTGATGCAGCAAATTTCCAAAGGCAGACAGCTTCCCAACAAAGGAGGTAGGACCCTGTGCCACCCTGTTTGTTGATGTAGAACATGGTTACCTGGTTGTTCATTTGGATGAGGAAAACCTGGTTGGAGAGCTGTTGCTGAAAGACCCGCAGGGCATGTGCTATGGCTCGGAGTTCCAAGAAGTTGATCTGGAGGAGGCTCTCCTGAACGGTCCAGAGTCCTTGCGTACATAGGCCATCAAGATGGGCTCCCCAGCCCATCGTGGAGGCATCTATGATCAGGAAGCATTAATGAGGTGGAGCCTGGAAGGGAAGTCCATAAAGAGGTTGAAAGGTTGCTGCCACCTGAAGAGGGACTCCTTGAATGAGGGAGTTACTCTGACCCTGTTCCCGAGGTGGCTAGTCACCTGGCGCCATTGAGTGCACAGCATCTACTGCACCTGACACATCTGGAGTCTTGCCATTGGTGTTACATGGACTGTGGAAACCATATGGCTGAGGAGACACACCATTTGACGAGCTGTGATGAGGGAGGAACTCTGAATCTCCTGGTAGTGATGTCCGCTGAGCCTAAAGTAGAGATACTGCCTGTGGAGGGGAGAATGAGGACATGAGTGTATGCATCCTTGAGATCAAGGGAACACAGCCAATCTTGAGGTCGAAGGTAGGGTAATAACATTCCCAGAGACACCATCTTGAACTTTTCCTTCCCAGAAACCAGTTGAGTTTCAGAGGTCTGTCCCTGAAGAAGGAGTCAAAATCCGCCCCCTGGCTGCAGTTGCAATGCCATCTGGGCTTTGGAGCCTTACAATAGCGTAGTTGACACTGTCCCTGACCCTTCTGTTACTGGCCCACTGCAGCTGCTGGTAGGAGTGGTACGGATTATAGGAGCCGTAGGACTTTTTTTTTTTTCAGGTAGTAGGACTTCTTCCCCAAGGATTTCCGCTTGGAAGGGTCTGAGGTCTTTCTGGAGAGCCAAATCATGATAAGCTGCTCTCTCTCCAGCTCACCAGACTTCTCCTCTATTGGCTTGCCAAGACGTCTGCCAGTTAGTCCTGGACCCACTGCTCCAAGTCCGAGGCCTGTAGCCTCACAAGGTGAAGGGCCTTGATATCCATGGCAGCCACCCAAGTCACCGACTCAAAGCCATCATAAGCTGCTCGGGTCATGAACTTGGAGCAGTCCTTGGTTTTTGAGATCAGAGCCCAGTACCACTGGAGCTTCTCTCCAGACAGCTCAGTTGAGAACCCAGCGAATTTACCAACTAGATATCTTAAGTACATACCCATGTACAGTTGGAAGGCCTAGATACGGGCCACTAGCATCGAGCCTTGATAGTATTTCCAACCAAAACCATCCATGTTGCGTGCCTCCCACTCCAGGGGCTTTGGGAGGCAACTTCTCCCTCCGGGGTAGCTTGGGAGGCTGCTCCCAGCCTTTGCACTCAGAGTGCCATCAAGGGCTGTGATGCCAATGCCCATGGCTCTTCGCTCTGGGCTCGGCATCCTCCTTCAATGCCCTTGGGGCTGGAGTCCAGTCCTTCTGGGGGCCCTTCTCATCAAAGGAGCCTATAGTCCAATGCCCCATGACTTGGGGCTCGAAGTGGGCTCGGCTCCTGCGCGAGGCCAATGCCTCAGGGTGAGCCTTTGAGGGTGCCAACACCAATGACTCTGAAGATCCAAACAGTGATTTCTGCTGTTTCTCCTGATTCTAAAGACCTTTGCGTGTCATCTGGCCCGAGGCACTGAAGACACTAGTTGTGGTGGTCCGCCACCGAGATGTTCTTGCCACACTGGGTACATTTTTTTAAGTCACTGGCCAGCTTGGACATGTTGGGGAAGAAGGCTTCCGGCTTCCACCAAGTCAAAAGGCTCCAATGTTCCAGATGACCAGGGGGTGCAAGAGAAAAGACCAGCACACCTCAAAAAAGAAATGCAAGAGAAAACGTGGTGCCGAAGCACCGACATTCCTGGGTACAGGCAAGAAGATGGCATGACCAGAAAAAAAGTCGAAAAGATACTGAAAAGATACCCAAAGGGTCAAACTCTTTCCGAGGATCAGGTGAACATCTGACAGGCTCCATGGCAAAAAGAAGACTGAGGTTAAGATGGCTCCTTTCATGCAAGAAGACTAGCACACATGCATGGTGCACCTTCCAAAACCTTCCTTTGGAAGCTGGGAAGCATTCCCACATGGGTTCCATCAGTGATGTAACCCATATGTGAGGACTGACTTCCTGCTTTGTCCCAGAGAAAGATGGCTCCTTCGAGCGGGAAGACCAGCATTTATGTATGATGCACCTTCTAAAAGCTACCTTTGGAAGCTGGGAAGGGTTTCCACGTGGGCTCCATTGGTTATGTCACCCATATGTGAGGACTGACTTCCTGCTTGGTCCCAGAGAAGATGCTGTGATAACTTTTTGGTTTATGCATCTTCCTGGTAGGTCCCACCTGTCATATCTGTTTCATGCAGAAAAGACAGGTGACGTGAGATATAAAATAAAACAATTTCTTTTATTTGAATATAATCATTTGATCTCCAAACACGACCCTTCATGGCCATGTTTCAGCATTTTAGCACGTCTCCCTCAGGAATCAAAAGTGTACAGTGTTTATTATATTTAATGCATTGTGATCAAATCCCTACATGAGAGGGTGCAGTTTCTCCAAATGGGTTAGTTGTGCACATACCATGACAGTCGTGAACCTTACTTCAAAGTCAAGGTATGTGGAGTATGATCGCAGTCTCTCAAATGTACTGGTAAGACTCGGTATGGTACTTGCGTCATGCCAAAGAGAGCCTCCTGCTGGAGTTCGCAAGATATAACATGTATGGGTAGTTTGTCAAGATCTGCTTAGCAATTCTTCTTTATCAAACCTGTAGCACCCAACGGGATGGTAACTACGTATTTCTGTATCTTTCTACCACATTTTCTTGGTCTCTGACTGCATTTTCTGGTATTTCAGGATCGTCTGCCTCTCCACGCGATTCATAGAGTAGTCGCTTGGAACAGACACCTCTATAATCAGTGCTGTTCTGGTGTTTTTCTCCTTAACTATTATATCTGGCTTCCTCGCATTCAGCTTTTATCGGTCGGAATCGGAGTATCATAGGTGATCATAACCTCCTCATTCTCTGTAATTCCCTTAGGGTCATGATCCCAGTGCTTTTCAGGCACAGTGATGTTGTAGTGTTTACAGAGTTTCCAATGGATGAGGCGCACTACTTTATTATGACTTTCTGTATAGAAATTTTTTCCATCAGGACTTCACAGCCAGCTATGAGATGAGTCACCATTTCCAGGTCTTTCTTACAGAATCAATATATGTCTGTGTTACCAGTTTTTTCAAGGCTCGCTGTAAACCATCTCATCCATAAGCCGCTGTCCTGGGCTACATCTATCAACCTCTCATCCTTCGGTTTCAGTTCACCCCTCCTTAACCATTCATATGTCCATTCTTGATCGACAAAGGTTCATGGTGTAACACTCTGTATTTCTCACAGTATTTGTGCATCTGCCACTTGTTTTTCCTTGTTTGTTGATCTAATTCCTTGAAGAGCTTTTCTCTTGCTTTGCAAATTTTGTTACTGCCTTCCCTGTGCGTGCTTGTGGATTTTCAAGCATTCCTTCTAGTTGTCGGAATGCTTGTCCAAGTTTGATGATGGAAACAGATTCTGGACGTTTACTCCCATATTTCAGCACTTTTTGTGTATTTGGATCCGAAGATGCAGTTAAGTAGACCAAGAGGCCTATGATAGTAGCTCTGTATGTGTAATCAATCTCTGAGTCCTAGCCCTCCTTCAGCTCTAGGGATATACAGTCTTAGCATACACTTCATGGGCATGGAGGAGTTTTTGTGTTCACACATCCAGTTTTTCAAGATCTTTAAGAGATCAGTCCACAACCCCAAAGCTGTATGAAAGTACAGGAATTGCCAGCTGATTGATGGCTTGTTTCTTATTCCATGATGTTAAAGCACTTTTCAATAATGATTTTAATCTCTTGTAGTATTCTTTACTGATTTTTTCTCTCAGTAATTTCTCCTTCCTCCACTCCGAGATACTTATATATGCCTTCCTGTTCAAGGTCCTTCATGTCACAGCCTTCAGCCAGGGAGACGTTTTCTATATGAATCCACTCATACAGAAAATCAAAAATCTCACATAGCAACTTGCCACGTAAGGTCATGTTTGGAGATCAAGTTATTATATCCCAATAAAAGAAACTGTTTTATTCTACATCTCATGTCGCCTGTCTTTTCTGCTGTTCCTGTGATAATGGTGTGGTGCCTTTTACTGATTATATCAGTGTTATGGACAGGACAGTTGGACAATCCAAATTCATAATCACTTTTTATAACCAAAAACACAATGAAACCATTTCATTCAAATGAAAATACTCTTGTCCTTATAAGGATGCTTAATGTAAGGCTTTAAGAATAGGTAAGCGTGAGAACATGAATTTGCAAACAGGAAGTCAGCATCAGGTGATCAGAGGGGGTGAAAGCAAACAGTCCTGCAGTGCCGAAGGTGTAAGGTAAGAACAACGGGGCTGTTTGCTGCCAGCGCCACTGCTGCAGGTCCCAAGAGGGGTAACAGCAGTGATAATGGGTGCCCCTGGAGGGCTAGCGCTTAATGGTAGTGCGAGCCCTGGGTTGGCGTGATGATAAATATGTATTTTGTATAATTTTCTGCCAAGGTCCTTTTATCTGGTAAAGGCTATAGTAGACTGCAAGGCTCACAAAGACAGCTCTAGGCACAGGTAATTGTGGTAGAGGATAAAACACAAAGCCGAATGCTGACTTTGTAACCACGAAACCTGATCTAAGCCAGAAAAAAACTTGGAAGAGACATCACTTACAGGGTTTTGAGCTGAAAACAATTCCCTTTCTGCAGGCAAAACAGGTTCTTTTGTACAGTGTTTGGTGACTGTGGCAATGCTAAGTATTATACATTTATGTGCGGGGAACTATGTTGTAATGCTAAAACTTATATAGCCGAGTAAGGTCATACCTAAAGTACAGGACCAGTTTTAGTCTCCCTTTCTTAAGAGGGTATATCAAAGCTGAGAAACAATATAGCAAAAGGCAATGATATTAATTAGGGTACTGGAACATTTCCCAAATAATGAACGACTGGGACAGTCAGGAATGTTTCCCTTGGAGAGCAGAAAACTAAGGGGTGATATGATTCCTGTTTATGAATGCTTGAAAGGTCAATATGTGGATCAGTTGTTAGATAATATGTTTACACTGAATAGTGAAGAGAAACAAAAGAATCTAATCTGATTTACAAAATCCTGAAAGAAAGAACTGTGTTACTGCTAGGAAGATCAGATGAGGCTGTCCGTACAGGATGTTTAGGATAGTTTCATGAGTATACCAAGACAGTAAAAGATCCTGTGAAATATCAGAGTAGGATTAGTTCCACACATAATGGATACAGGTTTGATTCCGGTCCAAAACACAAGTAACTGTAACAATTTACATTGTAAGTCAACTAATATCATTAACACTGCTTTAGTCCTGCATGTTATTCAACTAGCCAAAGGGAAAACATGCACATAGGGCTCAATTTGAAAAATGTCCAACATCAAGATATTGATGATCTCAAATGGTTGAAAATGAGGTGCATGCAAGTAAAGGTATAGCCTACTAATAGAAGAGTGAGGTAGGAACCGAGGAAACCAGAGTTCAAGTCCCACCGGTGCTCCTTGTAATCTTGAGCAGGTCATTTAAGAACATAAGATATGCCATATTTGGCCAAACCAAGGGTCCATCAAACCCAATATCCTGTTTCTAACAGTGGCCAGTACAGGTTACAAGAACCTGTCAGGTTCCCAAAAAATAGACAGATTACATGCTGCTTGTCCCAGTTGTAAGCAGTGGATTTCCCCGATCCTCTTTAATAATGTTTTTTGGACTTTTTCTCCAGGAACCCATCCAAGCCTCCATTAAATCCAACTATACTAACAATTTTTATTGCATTCTCTGGTAATGAATTCCAGAGTTTGATTACACGTTGAATGAAAAAATATTTTCTCCATTAGTCCTAAATGTGCTACATTGTAGCTTTATTTCACATCCACTAGTCTTTCTACTTTTTTAAGGAATAAACAATGTAGTTACTCACCTATAGCATATGTTCTCTGGGAACAGCAGGAATCAGTCCTCACATACAGGTGACCTTGGCACTGATAGAGCCCACGAGGTATCCACTCCCCAGCTTTGGGAGTTCTACCATGCATGCATGGTCACCTTTCTGCCCAAAGGTGCCATCTTACCTCAGTATGATGACATAGCTTAAAGAAGCATAAAAAGAAAAACAACTCCAAGATGAGGAGAGAGGTTTGTGAGGATTGATTCCTGCTGTTCCCAGAGAAAACCTGCTACAGGTGAGTAACTACGTTTTCTCCGGGAACAAGCAGGAAGTCACATCTCACATTTGGGACTCCCAAGCTACAGGCTACCAAAAAAACCTGTAAAAGGGCCATGGATAACCGAAAAATCAAACCATGAATACCAGCGGAGAGTGCAGATTGGCCCCAAGACCTCCGACACAATCCAAGTGTCAACCAGGGAGGCAGTTCTCCCGTAGCCTGCAGTCACAGAAGGGTGAGAGGGCATTATTCCCCAAACAGATGACGGAATACCACCTGGCCAAAGGCGGTGTCATGCCGGAAGTCCTCTTCCAGGCAGAAGTGCACTGCAAAGGTATGGACCGAGGATCAGGTGACCACCTGGGAAATCTCTAACAAGAAGACGAAGCACAAGTTAGCCACTGAGACTGCCATTGCTCACATATTGTGAATGTGATGTGCTGCTCCAGGAAGAGACCAGCTTGCACATAGGCAAAAAAGATGCAGTCCGCCACTCAGGTTGACAGGGTGTGCTTAGAGACCACTATCCCCATCCTGTTGGGGTCAAAGTAGATGAAGAGCTGCGAGGAGCGGCAATGGGCTTTCTCTGCTCAAGATAGAAGACCAATGCCCTCTTACAATCAAGAGTGTGGAGCACGGCCTCCACCCAACTGTTGTGAGGTCAGGGAAAAAAGGTAGCAAGGACTACCTCTTGGTTCAGATGAAAGGGGGAAACCACCTTAGGCAGAAACCTGGGATGTATGCATAAGACCACCCTATTCTTGTGAAACCTGGTGTAGGGAGCATATGCCACCAATGCCTGAAGCCCACTAACTCTGCAGACAGAGGTGAGCACCCCCAGGAAAACAACTTTCAAGAGAGGTACTTGAGGTGACAGAAGGCCAGTGGCTCGAAGGGTGGAACAATGAGCATACCCAGAATCACATTCAGGTCCCAGGCCTTCAGAAGGGATTAATGGGAGGCCGCATGAGCAAGAGACCCACATAAAGCAGCCCACGAGTGGATGGAAGGACAGGGATTGCCCATCCACCAAATGATGGTAGATAAAGTCTTAGATAGTGCTGGGGAGGAGTCTGCTGTCTTGGTACATGTCGGTACCAATGACATAGGAAAATGTGGTAGCAAGGTTCTGGAGGCTAAATTTAGGCTTTTAGGTAGGAAGTTGAAATCCAGAATTTCCAGGGTAGCGTTCTCCGAAATGCTTCCCGTTCCACGAGAAGGACCCAAAAGGCAAGCAGAGCTCCGGAGTCTCAATGCATGGATGAGATGATGGTGCAAGGATGAGGGTTTTGGATCTGTTAGAAACTGGGGAACATTCCGGGGAAAGGAGGGGCTCTTCCAAAGGGGTGGGCTTCACCTTAACCGAGATGGAACCAGGCTGCTGGCATTAACCTTTAAAAAGGAGATAGAGCAGCTTTTAAACCAGATAATAGGGGAAAGCCGACAGTTGCCCAAGAGCACATGGTTCGGAAGAAGGTATCCTTGAAGGATACTACCAAAAGCAGAGAGGTTCCAAAAAAGAGGAAAGTAGCCCAAATGCCCTTGAGTATGGTGCAGACAGAGCGTAAAGATTCCAAATTACCCATGCCTACCAGCAGCCAGATTAATATTAATAAAATACAGTCTCTAAAATGCTTGTATGCAAATGCTAGAAGTCTAAAAAATTAGATGGGAGAGTTAGAATATATAGCACTAAATGATAGGTTAGATATGATTGGAATCTCAGAGACATGGTGGAAGGATGAAAACCAGTGGGATACTGTGATGCCTGGGTACAAACTATATAGTAATGATAGAACCGATCAAATTGGTGAAGGGGTTGCACTCTATGTTAGAGAGGGCATTGAGTCAGGAAGGATTAAAGTTTTGCAGGAAACAAAATTTGCTGTAGAATCTCTATGGATTGAAATTCCATGTAAGAAGGGGAAGGTGATGGCAGTTGGGGGTGTACTATCGACGCCTGGCCAGAATGAACAAATGGATGATGAAATGCTCAAAGAAATCAAGGAAGCTAACAAAAGTTACAACACAGTAATAATAATGGGTGATTTCAATTACCCCGGTATCGACTGGGTCAGTGTCACGGCAGGACATGCTAGGGAGATGAAGTCCCTAGATGAAATGTATGACTGCTTCTTGGAGCAGCTGGTTCATGAACCGACCAGAGAGGAAACCATATTGGACCTAGTCCTTAGTAGAACACCAGATCTGGTGCAAGAGATATGGGTGTTTGGGCCACTTGGCAATAGTGATCATAGCATGATCGCGTTTGATTTAATTAGTAGAGGAGGGATGGTAAGAAAATCCACAGTACTACCTTTTAACTTTTGATAAAATGAGGAAAATAGTTAAGAAAAAACTAATAGGAGCAGTTGCAAAGATTAAAGACTTACACCAAGCTTGGGTGTTGTTTAAAAATACTATCTTGGAAGCCCAGATCAGCTGTATTCCATGCATTAAGAAAAGTGGAAGGAAGTCCAAAAAACTGCCAGCATGCTTTAAAGGTGAGGTCAGAGAGGCTGTTGTTGCCAAAAAAGCATCTTTCAGGAAATGGAAAAAAGAGCCAAATGACAAACTGGAAACAGCACAAGCACTGGCAAGTTAAATGCAAAGCATTGATAAGGCAGGCAACACGAGAATTTGAGAAGAAACTTGCTACAAAAGCAAAAATGCGAAATAAAGGCTTTTTCAAGTACATTCATAGCAAAAAAACCTGTGAGACAGTCAATTGGACTGTTAGATGATAGAGGGGTAAAAGGGGCACTAAGGGGTATGTTTACTAAACCGCGCAATTGTGCGGGGCGCTCTTGAGCGTGTGCTAAGGTACCGTAGCGCACGCTAATAGTGCATTTTTGTGCCCTGCACACGTGCGCGCTGCACTAACGGGCCCGCACAAGTGCTCGGTGCGCTGAAGTGCGATAGAGGCGTGGAAAGGCATTTCGAGGGCGGAGGAAGGCTCCCGAGGGGCGGAGGGACGGGGTCAATGGGTGGAGAGTGGGAGGGGAGAGGCTCCCCGCACAGGAGCGAGGCTGAAAATCAAGCTACAAAATACCGCGAGTGAAAACCTCGCGTTAGAGCCGATTTAACGGGAAGAGAAACCATTTCCGTCGGCAATGTACAGCAAAACCGGGGAAACCTACAAAACGTGAGCAGTGTGATACATGTGCACAGAACAAAATAGCAAATAAAACATAAAACTGACCCCAACAAAATTCTAAAAAATTATAATCCAGCTGGGCAACAGTGATATCAATGGGCAACAATAAAAAAACACTCCCTGGAAAGCTCCAAAAAAAATAAATGATTTTTGGAAGGGTCTACCACCTGAAGGAGCATATCCCTCTCTCAGGTGAAGTTTCAGAAACAAACTGCCTCCGCGCACAAGAGGTTTGACCTTGTACCTTCCTGTTTGTTGAGGTAAAACATCGCCACTTGATTGCCCATCTAAACCAGAACTACCTGGTTCGATAAGTGGTAATGGAATGCTTGCAAAGCATATGCAATGGCTCTGAGTTCAAGGAAGTTGATCTGATGGAGACATTCCTCCGTCACCAGATGCCCTGGGTCCACAGTCCACGGCAGTGGGCCCCCAGCCCAGCTTGGAGGCATCTGTTGTGAGGGTTGCCTGAGGGGAAGGAGACTGAAAAGGAAACCTTGCCAGGCCACCTGGTCGTGGAGGTGGCCCGTCGCTTGGGCTTATTGTGAGCTGAGAGTCCACTGGACTGGACACATGTGGAGGCGGGCATTGGGCATGACATCCACGGTTGAGGTTATGTGACCCAGAAAGCACAACATCAGGCAGCTTGGGGCCGCCATGCGACCCTGCAGGTTCTGTGCCAGGGCCACCAGGCACCGAGCTCAACCTAAGGGAAGAAAGGCTTTGGCCTGAACCATGTCCAGAAGAGCCCTGATGAACTCCAGGCACTGAGTAGGCTGCAGGTGAGACTTGGGATAGTTGATGACAAACGCCAAGTGTTCCAGGATGAGGATGGTACAGCGTCCCACCTGACGGTCCTCGTTGGCAGAGCTGCCTCTTATGAGCCAGTCATACAGGTAGGGGAACACAAACACCCATGGAGGAGCAGGTGAGTGGCAACCACTGCCAAGCACTTCATGAACACCCAGGGAGTGGATGCCAGTCCAAATGGCAGAACACAGTCCTAGAAATTGGTTGGGTGGGAAGCGAAAAAGAGTACAGGTAAATGGAGCTCACTCTGAGGAGAAGGATGTTACCAGTGGTGTGCCCCAGGGATCTGTCCTTGGTACGATTCTTTTTAACATCTTTGTTAGTGATATAGCGTAAGGGCTGTCAGGTAAGGTTTACCCAGGAAGGTATAGATAACATGAGGAGAGAGCTAGCTAAGCTTGAAGAATGGTCTGGAATTTGGCAGCTGGGATTTAATGTTAAAAAATGTAAGGTCATTCATTTGACCTGCAGCAATCCAAGGGAGCAATATAGCATAGGGGGTGAAGTACTTTTGTCTACTAAAGAAGAGCGGGACCTAGGCGTGTTTGTGTCTGATGATCTTAAAGTAGGTAAACAGGTAGAAAAGGCAATGGCAAAAGCTAGAAGGATGCTTGGTTGCATATGGAGAGGAATGGCTAGCAGAAAAAAGGAGGTGATAGTGCCTCTGTATAAGCCTTTCGTGCGACCTCATTTGGAGTATAGTGTGCAATTCTGGAGACCGCACCTTCAAAAGGATATAAACAGTATGGAGTCGGTACAGAGGGTGGCTACTAAAATGGTTAGTGGTCTTCATTATAAAGCATATGAGGACAGACTTAAGGATCTTAATATGTACACCTTAGAGGAAAGGCGGGATAGAGGTGATATGATTGAGATGTTTAAATACCTCCGTGGCATAAATGTATAGGGGGACAGCCTCTTTCAACCAGGAGCAGGACCTCAGAAAACACCCACAAATAAGAACAGAAGCGAGGGACATCTTGAACTATTTTCAGTAGACTGTGTTCGTCAGAAACTAGCTCAACTTAAAGTAGACAAAGCGATGGGACCGGATGGGATACACCCTAGAATACTGAGGGAACTTGGGGACGTTCTAGCAGCTCCACTGACTGACCTTTTCAATGCCTCGTTGGAGTCGGGAGTGGTGCCAAAGGACTGGAGAGAGGCTCATGTGGTGCCTTTACACAAAAGCGGAAGTAAGGAAGTGGTTGAAAACTACAGGCCGGTTAGTTTAACTTCGGTGGTGAGTAAATTATTGGAAACGCTGCTGAAAGAGAAAATAGTGAGGTTTCTGGAGTCCAGCGGATTACAGGATCCGAGGCAGCATGGATTCACCAGAGGCAGGTCTTGTCAGACAAATCTGATTGATTTTTTTGACTGGGTGACCAGGGAGTTGGACCGAGGGAGAGCTCTAGATGTGGTGTATTTAGATTTCCGTAAAGCCTTTGACACTGTTCCTCAAAGGCGACTTATAAACAAACTGAGCACCCTAGGGATGGACCCTAAAGTTACTGCTTGGGTTAGAAATTGGTTGGGTGGGAGGCGACAAAGAGTACAAGTAAATGGAGCTCACTCTGAGGAGAAGGATGTTACCAGTGGTGTGCCCCAGGGATCTGTCCTTGGTCCAATTCTTTTTAACATCTTTGTTAGTGATATAGCGGAAGGGCTGTCGGGTAAGGTTTGCCTCTTTGCGGATGATACCAAAATCTGCAATAGAGTAGACACCCAGGAAGGGGTAGATAACATGAGGAGGGATCTAGCTAAGCTTGAAGAATGGTCTAGAATTTGGCAGCTGGGATTTAATGTTAAAAAATGTAAGGTCATGCATTTGGGCTGCAGCAATCCAAGGGAGCAATACAGTATAGGAGGTGAAGTACTTTTGTCCACTAAAGAAGAGCGGGACCTAGGCGTGGTTGTGTCTGATGATCTTAAAGTAGCTAAACAGGTGGAAAAGGCGACAGCAAAAGCTAGAAGGATGCTTGGGTGCATACGGAGAGGAATGGCTAGCAGAAAAAAGGAGGTGATAATGCCTCTGTATAAGTCTTTGGTGCGACCTCATTTGGAGTATGGTGTGCAATTCTGGAGACCGCACCTTCAAAAGGATGTGAACAGGATGGAGTCGGTGCAGAGGGTTGCTACCAAAATGATTAATGGGCTTCATTATAAAGCATATGAGGACAGACTTAAGGATCTTAATATGTACACCTTAGAGGAAAGGCGGGATAGAGGTGATATGATTGAGATGTTTAAATACCTCCGTGGCATAAATGTTCAGGGAGAGAGCCTCTTTCAATTGAAAGCAAGTTCTGCTACGAGGGGACATGGGATGAGGGTGAAGGGAGATAGATTCAGGAGTGATATGCGGAAATATTTCTTTACGGAAAGAGTAGTGGATCCGTGGAATAGTCTCCCAGTGGAGGTGGTAGAGAGGAGGACAGTAACTGAATTCAAGAAAGCATGGGACCAACACAGAGGATCTCTAAAGGCAAAAAGTGGACTGTTGTAGTTGTTATGGAAGGACAGACTAGATAGGCCATGTGGTCTTTTTCTGTCGTCATGTTTCTATGTTTCTATGTTTCTATGCTATGAGGGGACATGGGATGAGGGTGAAGGGGGATAGATTCAGGAGTGATATGCGGAAATATTTCTTTACGGAAAGAGTGGTGGATCCATGGAATAGTCTCCCAGTGGAGGTGGTAGAGATAAGAACAGTATCTGAATTCAAAAAAGCATGGGACAAACACAGAGGATCTCTAAAGGAAAGAAGGGGACTGTTGTAGTTGTTGATATGGAAGGACAGACTAGATAGGCCATGTGGTCTTTTTCTGTCGTCATATGTCTATGTTTCTTTGTTTCTTTCTCCGATGATGAAGCAGAGGTAGTGCCAGTGCAAGGGATGGATCAGGATGTGGGTATAGGCATCTTTGAGATCCAAGGAACATAGTAAATCTCCCCGCAGGAGGGAGGGCAGCAATGTTCCCAGGGAAACCATTTTGAACTTCTTTTTTACCAAGAACCGATTGAGGTCCCACAAATCCAAGATGAGCTGACACCCTCCCATCCTTTTTGGAACCAGGAAGAAGCGGGAGTAGAACCCTCTTACCCTTTGAGTGGGGGGCACGGGCTTCACTGCCTTGTTTGCCAGCAGGCCCACAAGTTCCTGCTGCAGAAGCCCTCATGAAAAATGAGTTATAGGAAGTTCTCCGGGGAAGAATGGAGGCGGCATCTGTTCGAAGTGGAGGAAGTAACCCTCCCTGACTACCTGCAGAGCCCAAGCGTAAGTGGTGATGCTGGGCCACCGGTGAGCAAAGAAGACCAGACATCCCCCCGTGTGCTGCGTCTCTTGACCCGAGAGGGGATCAGTGGCTCTGCCCAAGGAGTCAACAGCCTCCCCCAGTTTGCGATGGAGGTGCTGGCTGGGGCTTGGGGGCGTACAAGGGCCTGGCTCTGCTGTCCCTGTGGGAGAACTGGATTGGCCATAAACCTTCCTCTTCTTCGGGTAAAAGGGCTTTTTGCTCAAAGCCTTCCGTCGGGAAGGGTCTGTAGTCTTCCTGGAGAGCCTGGTTTTGGTCATGAACTCCAACTACAACTCCATGGCCTTATCCATCATGGGCTTGTGAAAAGGTTCTCTCTCTGGCATAGGACATCAACCAATTTGTCCTGAATCCATTGCTCCAGGTCCAAGGACTGTAGCCATGCTAGGCGCTGAGCACCAATGCCCACCACAGCCACTCTAGCCATGGACTCAAAGCCGTCATAGGCTGAGTGTTATATTTGGAGCACTCCTTAACTGAGGATACCAGGGTCCAGAACCACTGGAGAGGTTCATCAGACAAGCCAGCTGAGAACCCAGCAAACTCCTTTGCCAGATCTCTCAAGTACATACCCATGTACAGCTGGTAGGCCTGGATACCAGGACACTGAAGCGGAATACCGTGAGTAAAAGCCTCCCAGCACCCATCTGAACAAAGCAACCCCACCCACCTCAACCCTTCAAAAGCAAAATAATCAAATTATTACTGGCTACACAACCAACCCTACTCTCACACAAGAAGAATGGATAGCAGGATACCAATCACACTACTCCTTCTCCTCTTACTCCTCAAAAATGGTCACACACAGGAAGGAGAAACCAAACTACCATCCCACCCACACCAAATACCGATTATACAAACAGGAAGATATGCAACCTACAGGACACAGGTTACTACATATGCGAAGCATCACAACAGACCTCGAAGAATAATACAAGTAAGCTCTACCAGTAATGAAGAAATATCCACTATCATATTACCACAAGGCACCACACTCTCCTGCGCAGTGGTCAATGCCCGTTCCATACGGAACAAGTTCCACACCATCATGGACTACATACAGAACCAGGACATAGACATGTGCAAAACCGAAACATGGCTCTCTGATACAGACAATGTACTCATAAATCAGATGGCCTCTCAACAATATACAATACACAGCTCCACAAGACCAACACACAGAGGTGGTGGCATACTAGTCATTGCAAAAGCACACCTGCAACTCCAGACCACATCCAATGTGCGAACCACAGGAAGTAACATAATAGCAGTCAAAAATAAACATCTAGCACTATGCCTCCTATACAGAGCCCCAAGCTCAAATGAAGAAGAACTCTCCACCATACTGTAACAAATCTGCTCCATGGCAATCCAAAACAAGCCACTCATAGTCCTAGGGGACCCCAACATCCCATCGCTTTCCACCCAGAACCAAGAGACCTTCTGGGAAACCATGGAAGATCTGCAATATATCCAAATAATAAAGACCACAACCCACAAGATGGGTGGCACCCTCGACCTGGTATTTATACCAAACCAAGAATACTCCAGCAACATTATAACACACATAGCTATCACCCCAATCCCCTGATCAGACCACCATATGATCAACTTCTCCATAAACCAGACCATGAAGAGTCGAACCCCTGGAGCAAATCTCAAAGAGAAAAAGAGATTTTGAACCTTCCACAAAGACAAGTTCATGGATGAAATTCTGCCAGAACTGGATCAGAGCATATCAGATCTTGATACCACCATTGACAAATGGAACGAAACTTTGCATAACGCAGCAATCGCACCACAGAAACCAAACCACAACAACAGAAGAAAACACTACGCTCCTTGGTACTCAAGCAAAATCAACAGACACAAGAAACACCTAAGGAAAATGGAGAGGCAATGGAGAAGAACAAAAAAACACAACATTTTGACAGAATACAAGGAACTTCAAGCTGCATACCATAATATGATAAACAGTCACAAGAAGGAATACCACACAAACCTGATAATGAAATCCATCAACAAACAGAGGGAGCTCTTCACTATAGTAAACAATCTCATGAAAGAACTAACCAAACCAGATGACCTAGATGCCATTGCCCCGCAAGACCTAGCCGATTATATGCAACTCAAATACACACAGACACCACTCAGGAACCAACCAAATCGAACATACAACATACAATGGAGGAAGCATAAGACCACATTCCACATCCCATCAAGACAACAAATCAACTCCATCATAACCACCATAAACACAACCACCTCACCTACTGACCCTTGCCCAGTTACATGGATCAAGCAGACAAAAGAATATCTAACACCACATCTACAAAAGATTGTTGAATCTTCACTAACTCAAGGATACCTCCCCCAGCAACTCATGAAAGCATCCATCAGACCGATCCTGAAGAACAACAACCTAGACAAGAATGAACCAAACGCCTACCAACCAATATCCAGCCTCACCGTCATGACTAAGATAATCGAAAAATGTGTACAGCACCAACTACAGGACCATATAGATGCCTACGCCCCACTAGACCCCCACCAATATGGCTTCAAACAAAACCAAGGAGTAGAAACACTTATTACATCTCTCCTGGACACACTTGTAACGGGCATGGACAATATACACCAAGGCTTTGTACTATGTTTCATAGACATCGCCGCTGCATTCGACTCTGTAAATCAAAACACTCTGCTACAAAGACTCCTGGACATAGGAATATGCGGCACAGTCCTAGATTGGTTCTTCTCCTACCTCTCCCACCGTACACAAGAAGTAAGAAACAAAACCCAACAGTCCGAACCCTTCGCCCAGTACCAAGGAGTACCACAAGGCTCAGCTCTCTCAGCGTTACTATTCAATATCTACATACAGCTGATTTCTAGCATCATAAAACAATTCAACTTCGATTACAGAATATACGCAGATGACATCATGATATTCACCCCCATAAACATCAAACACCCGGACTACTAACAAATCACAACATGCTTGGAATCAATGTTAGAATGGCTCAACAGTCAAAGCCTCTATATCAACTATAAGAAATCTGAGCTGATACACATTACGAGAAGCACGATATTCTCACCGCCAGACTCAATAAAAAGCTTCGACCACACTATAAGCAATAAAAAAGAAGTCAGATACCTCGGGGTCACAACTCAGCTTCCAGCCACACATCAAAAAGACAACCAGATCAGCCTACTACAAACTCAGAATGCTACGCAACCTCAAACCACTGCCCACTAACAACGACTTCCGTACTTTCTACCAAGCCATAATAATGCCTATATTAGATGTCTGCAAAGCAATCTACCATGGACTCCCAAAGAAAACGACCCTCCCCTTACAGCTGGTACAAAACACTGCAGCCAGAATCATCACCGGAACAGCAAAATACAAACATCATAACACCTACGCTCCATCAGCTTGTCAGACGGCTGCCTGGGTGAGAATCTTCACAGTCTTGGCAAGTGCATATATCTATATGATTTGCAAGGGATTGTGGGCAATGTAGTTCATTCACACCAGACACAGCTGCTGACAATAATTTAGTTGTGCTCAAGTGTTAAAGCCAATAAGATATTTATTTATGGGGTTATTTCTCCCAACACAGATATGCTTGGTAGCACATAAATCAGGTTACTTGCTTCCAGTGTTTAACTTGGAAAAACAAAATCAAAATCAGGAAAACAACATTCAAACTTGTCAGGCATTAGCTAATGTTTTCTTAGCATATATCAAACAGCAAACGAAAAGCCACAAAGAAAGAAAAAAACTGTTCTTTTCAGGTTAACGTCTGATAACTTCCCACATAGATTCAGAAGTGATTCTCTCCTAGCTCACAAGCAATTAGGTAAGGCTCAATTGCTAGCAGTTATCCAGCTGAAACCCCTTAGCTGGCTTGCTTTCTACTGTGTGGGTCAAATCCTGCTTCAGGAGCTTTTCTGAGTAGATTAAAGAACAAGTTTGTATTTCTTTGTGATGGTTGCTGTACTTTGTAACAGAAAGTTACCAAAGGAGTTTAGACAGAGAGCAGTCCATGTAAACAGAATCTTCATCTGCTATTATTCCCCCTTCTTCAACAAGCATGGGTTCAATATCATGGATTGGCACAGATGAATCTCTCAATGGAGCACTTTCAGGAGAATACTTGTTTCCCTGCTGTCTTTCAAGGTTATAGCTAGGGCATAGATCAGTGTTCATACCTGAGCTTCCATTGCTGTTAGAGTTCCTCTCTATATAGCCTGGCCAGTATGTAGTCCAGTTCTTATGTCCAGCCTTCCAATCCAGATCCCTGGACACTGGATCTCTCTTCACATACCTTCTGGCACGGGTCCTAGGGTCCCTTCCACGTGTAGCCGTCTCTCTCACAGGTACCATCTGGAGATTCCTAGCTCTGCAGCACCATTCCTCTGGCTTTCCCCAGTCCAATGGTGTATGCTGGCCCTTGGAATGCCTCCCAGTATACGTACTGCTCTGGACTCTTCTAGACCTCTCAAAGGCTTTTCTCTTCCTTCTTCCAAAGGGTTTATTTCCCTCTCTGTCTGTCCGGTTTGGCTTCTGCTTCTGATGATCCTTCAGATGAAACTGATGATCAAGCTCAAGCTGATTCTCAGGATAATGAGGATAATTCTCTGTAGAATAAACTCTACCTTTATTCTGCCTAGATGAGTGCTCCCCCCTAATACAGCGCAGCTGTGCTGAATCAGGCCCTGCCCTTTGAGATGAGTGCTTAGGGATTACCTCATAGCCCTCCTGATTGAACACACGTTTCCCCACTTCAGCTCCTCTAATGGCTGTTGGAAACCTGGTGCATTCTGGGACTGGTAGTCTTTTATGGGAAAATTCTGTTTTCTTATTTCTACCAGAACTGACAGGTTGCTTGTTCAGAGTCACTTCACCTTTTCTATAGCTCCTTCCTGAGCTATGATAAGCTTCCTTATCACAAGCTGCACTGGCTCCCTATGACTGTACGCACCAAGTATAAACCTGGAACAAGCGACTGGACCCTCCACTGCGGGGGCGTCTCCTGCACAAACTCCTGGAAGGAGAGGTCCTTGAGCAGGGACCACTGAAGCTCCTGCAGTGGGGATGGATCCAAGGGAACATCCCGGTGCTGACGAATATCTGAGAACTTGACATTGGTCTGCCATTCAGAATCAATATCAGAAGATACCTCCAGGATCTGGAGGGCATTGGCCTGGTGCCTGGTGTGGGGAGTCGCCAGAGACCGAAACTCCCAGTGATCTGACCCCGAGGCACTCGGTGGGGAGGTCCGGGCCCTCATGGGGGACCAATGCCTGGAATCAGAGCTGGTTTGGAACCGCTCTAGCACAGGTTTAACCTCCGTAGGAGACACCGCCGCAGTGGAGGGTCCAGTCGCTTGTTCCAAGGAACCGAAGGTACCGTCATCGGGGCCAACTTCAATGCGAGGGCAGCGGGGCTGCGCTCCAAGGTGGCCATCCTGACCTCCAGGCCAGTAGGCTCCACAAGCACTGGTGTGGGCACTGAGGGAATTGGGCCCGATGCCGGCTCCGTCGAGGGGGTTTCTCAAGGATGATTTTGGAGGACCGTTGGCGATCCCCCAAGGCTTTGTGAGTCTCCTCCTGCCGGGACAGCTTGGAAGGCCACTCCCGGCCCTTGCCCTCTGCATCAGCTCAGAGGTTCCAATGCCGGTGACCATGAGACTTACCCTTGGTACCAGAATTGGCCTTCGATGACAAATTTGATGGTGTCCAATCCTTCCGAGGACGTTCTTCTGCAGCCAATTCTGGATCCAATGGCTCATGACTTCTGGGCTCAGAGCGAGCATGGTCCACACGTGAGGACGAGGCCTCATCTGCAGCCCCTGAGTGCACCGATTCCCCGGATAATGCTGGAGCTAAATGGGAGGTCTTAGGGTCAAACAATAACTCCTACTGCCTTTCACGATTCTTTCGGCCCTTGCTCATCATCTGGAGACAGAGTGAGCAGAAAGAGTCATCATGGTCGGCACCAAGGCACTGCAGGTAACAGTCGTGACAATCCATGTGAGACATGGTATGGTCACAACAATCGCATTGCTTAAAGCCACTGACCATAGCAGGGAAGGTGGGTCAGGAGGGTGTGAGACAAACCCATGCACCAAAGGAGAAGATAAAAGAAAATGAGAGAACCCAAAAAAAACACTACACTGAGGCAAAGGATCCGGGGACCAAGAAAGTGACGGTATGTGACTGGAGAAAAGAGGAATCACAAAAAAATCACGTCAAAAAATCAACTTTTTCCGAAGACACAAAGTACACATCCGATGGCCTCTGTGGAAGAATGAAGACTGAGGTAAGATGGCACCTTTGGGTGGGAAGGTGACCATGTGTTCTGCTAGAGAAGTGGATATTACCTCCTGTGACAACTTGCAGTGAGTTCTAGCTGTTTATTTAATTATTTATTGTTTGTCTTATTGGTGTGCTGCTTCAGCTTTCTCAGCTGTATAACTTACCTTGCCTCTCTCAATTAACTGGGCTTTGTGTGGTAGCCAGGTTAACTGTTCATTTTAAATTAAATCTTTCTCCCTGCTCCCCCCCCCCCCTGAACCTGCTGTGTTTTTAAATTTTGTTTTCCTGCCCTAACCTACCTGAGTGAACCCCCCTCCCCTCCCCCCTGCTGAGGTATTGTGTAGCCTTCTTCCTGTCTCCACCACGTGTGCATAGTCTGTTTTGTTTGCTTATCTCTGCTCTGGGAAGAGCAGTGCTCTAACAGTGCTCTGCTAGAGAGGTGGATATTACCTCCTGTGACAACTTGCAGTGAGTTCTAGCTGTTTATTTAATTATTTATTGTTTGTCTTACTGGTGTGCTGCTTCAGCTTTCTCAGCTGTATAACTTACCTTGCCTCTCTCAACTAACTGGGCTTTGTGTGGTACCCCCTCCCCCCCTGATGAGGGTTCAGGACAGGGTATCTTGTAACTGCCCTCTTTAATAGGACTTATTTCCCTCCCTCCCTCCCCAGCACCCACCCACCCCTGGGGTAATTGTAGCTTTATAGGTACCTACACATCTTGAAGGAAAGGGGCTGCTCTCAGGTGCAGCTCTTTATCCAAATCAGTCATACACTGAGGACCTGAGATTAATTAAGCTTCAGGTGAACAAGGTGTATTGGGGGTGTTAGATACACTTTTATTAGTATAAGCATCTACACCAGTCCTCATTATATATAGAATTTAAAAGGCCTAAACACAAGCTTTAAACTAAGATGCAGACAAAAGTCCAGCAGCGAGATGGGGGCTTTCCGGTCTTTTGCATTGAGTGTCACATGTATGATTTTCTCCCAGTTGGTGAGAGGTCTTACGTATGCACTAAGTGCCAGGAGCTCTTTGCTCTCAGGGAACAAGTCCGTTCTCTAGAGGCTAGAGTAGCAGACCTGGAAGACATAAGAAAGACAGAGAAGTACATGGACGAGACCTACAGGGATATAGACCTGAAGTCCCACCTCCAGTCTGGCAGCATCCCTGTTGCCATGGAGGAGAGAGGTCACGTGACAGGAGAGCATCACCCTGGTGTGGCAGGAAGTGATACTGTAACTAGGACCTGTCCTACAGGTGATGTAAAACCCTCTCACACCGAGGACGTTTCTCCAGGGCCATGTCCCCATGAGAGGAGATTCAGGACAGCTGTCATAGGTGGTGATTCAATCATTAGGAATGTAGATAGCTGGGTGGCTGGTGGACGTGAGGATCGCCTGGTAACATGCCTGCCTGGTGCGAAGATAGCGGACCTCACGCACCGCCTAGATAGGATCATAGATAGTGCTGGGGAGGAGTCTGCTGTCTTGGTACATGTTGGTAACAATGACATAGGAAAATGTGGTAGGGAAGTTCTGGAGGCTAAATTTAAGCTTTTAGGTAGGAAGTTGAAATCCAGAACTTCCAGGATAGCGTTCTCCGAAATGCTTCCTGTTCCACGTGCAGGACCCAAAAGACAGGCAGAGCTCCGGAGTCTCAATGTGTGGATGAGACAATGGTGCAAGGATGATGGTTTTGGATTTGTTAGGAACTGGGGAACATTCTGGGGAAAGGAGGGGCTCTTCCGAAGGGATGGGCTTCACCTTAATCAGGATGGAACCAGACTGCTGGCATTAACCTTTAAAAAGGAGATAGAGAAGCTTTTAAACTCGAAAATAGGGGAAGCCAACAGTCGCCCAGGAGCGCATGGTTCGGACGAAGGTATCCTTGAAGGATACTACCAAAAGCAGTGAGGTTCCAAAAAAGAGTATAGTTGCCCAAATGCCCTTGAGTAAGGTGCAGACAGAGCGTAAAGATTCCAAATTACCCATGCCTATCAATGGCCAGATTAATATTAATAAAATACAGTCTCTAAAATGCTTGTATGCAAATGCTAGAAGTCTAAACAATAAGATGGGAGAGTTAGAATATATAGCACTAAATGAGAGGTTAGATATGATTGCAATCTCAGAGACATGGTGGAAGGAGGATAACCAGTGGGACACTGTGATACCTGGATACAAACTATATCGTAATGATAGAACTGATCAAATTGGTGGAGGGGTTGCGCTCTATGTTAGAGAGGGCATTGAGTCAGAAAGGATTGAAGTTTTGCAGGGAACAAAATTTGTTGTAGAATCTCTATGGATTGAAATCCCATGTATGAAGGGGAAGGTGATGGCAGTGGGAGTGTACTATCGACCGCCTGGCCAGAATGAACAAATGGATGATGAAATGCTCAAAGAAATCAAGGAAGCTAACAAAAGTCACAGCAGAGTAGTAATAATGGGTGATTTCAATTACACTGGTATCGACTGGGTCAGTGTTACGGCAGGACAAGCTAGGGAGATAAAGTTTCTAGATGAAATAAATGACTGCTTCTTGGAGCAGCTGGTTCATGAACCGAACAGAGGGGAAGCCATACTGGACCTAGTCCTTAGTGGAACGCCAGATCTGGTGCAAGAAATAAGGGTGTTGGGACCACTTGGCAATAGTGATCATAGCATGATCATGTTTGATTTAATTAGTGGAGGAGGGATAGTAAAGAAATCCACAGTACTACCTTTTAGCTTTCAAAAGGGAGACTATGATAAAATGAGGAATATAGTTAAGAAAAAACTAAAAGGAGCGGTTGCAAAGGTTAAAGACTTACAGCAAGCTTGGGTGTTATTTAAAAATACTATCCTCGAAGCCCAGACCAGCTGTATTCCACGCATTAAGAAATGTGGAAGAAAGTCCAAAAAACTGCCAGCATGGTTTAAAGGTGAGGTCAGAGAGGCTGTTGCTGCCAAAAAAGCATCCTTCAGGAAATGGAAAACAGAGTCAAACGAAGAAAACTGGAAACAGCACAAGCACTGGCAAGTTAAATGCAAAGCATTGATAAGGCACGCAAAGCGAGAATTTGAGAAGGAACTTGCTACGGAAGCAAAAACACGAAATAAAGACTTTTTCAAGTACATTCGGAGCAAAAGGCCTGTGAGAGAGTCCGTTGGGCCATTAGATGATAGAGGGGTAAAAGGGGCAGTAAGAGGAGACAAGGCTATAGCAGAAAGACTGAATGAATTCTTTGCTTCGATCTTTACTGAGGAAGATGTAGGGATGTTACCCAAGACTGAAGTGGTATTTAAAGGTGATACTGCAAAGGAATTGAGAGAAAGATATATTACAACTATTTGATAAACTGAATAGTAGCAAATCACCTGGACCGGATGGTATACATCCAAGAGTGTTGAAAGAACTGAAATATGAGATTGCGGACCTGCTATTGGTAATCTGTGAACTTTCATTAAAATCATCTGTAATACCTGAAGATTGGAGGGTCGCCAACGTAACAGCAATCTTTAAAAAGGGTTCCAGGGGTGACCCGGGAAATTACAGACCGGTGAGTCCGACGTCAGTACCAGGGAAAATGGTAGAAACCATCATAAAGAACAAAATTACACAGCATATAGATAGTCATGGCCTAATGGGAGACAGTCAACATGGCTTTAGACAAGGAATATCTTGTCTTACTAATCTGATATGTTTTTTTGAAGGTGTGAATAAACAGGTAGACAAAGGTGAGTCGGTTGATATAGTGTATCTGGACTTTCAGAAAGCTTTTGATAAGGTCCCTCATCAGAGACTTTTGGCAAAACTAAAAAGTCATGGGATAGGAGGCAGTGTACTATTGTGGATCGGGAACTGGTTAAAAGATAGAAAGCAGAGGGTAGGGCTAAATGGCCAATATTCCCAATGGAAAAAGGTGAATAGTAGAGTACCCCAGGGATCTGTACTGGGTCCGCTACTTTTTGACATATTCATAAATGACCTGGAAAAGGGAATAACGAGTGAGGTTATCAAATTTGCAGATGATACAAAGCTGTTTAAAGTTGTTAAAACCCAAGAGGATTGTGGAAAACTGCAGGAAGATCTGGATAAATTGGAAGACTGGGCATCCAAATGGCAGATGAAATTTAATGTGGACAAGTGCAAAGTTATGCACCTAGGAAAGAACAACCCACACTATAGTTACACAATGCAAGGTTCCACATTAGGAACCACCACCCAGGAAAAAGATTTAGGAGTCATCGTGGATAACATGTTAAAACCCTCTGCCCAGTGTGCAGCAGCAGCCAAGAAAGCAAATAGAATGCTAGGTATCATAAAGAAAGGAATGGAAAATAAAACAAAGGATATTATAATGCCTCTGTATCGTTCCATGGTACGACCACACCTTGAATATTGTGTGCAGTTCTGGTCACCGTATCTTAAAAAGGACATAGCATTATTAGAAAAAGTACAGAGAAGAGCCACCAAAATGGTGAAGGGGATGGAAGGCTACTCCTATGAAGAGAGGCTACAAAGGTTGGGGCTCTTCATCCTGGAAAAGAGACGGCTGAGGGGAGATATGATAGAGGTCCATAAATTAATGAATGGAGTGGAGCAGGTAAACGTGGATCAATTGTTTACGCTATCAGAATATAGAAAGACTAGGGGACATGCAATGAAGCTACAGGGTAAACTATTTAAGACAAATAAGAAAATATTTTTTCACTCAATGTGTAATCAAACTCTGGAATTTGTTACCGGAGGATGTAGTAAGGGCTGTTAGTGTAGCTGGGTTTAAAAAAGGTTTGGACAAGTTCCTGGAGGAAAGGTCCATAAACCACTATTAAAAAGGGACCCAGGCTAATCAATGCTTGACCCAGTACAAGCATTGTGGAACCTGTGTCTTTTGGGGATACTGCTAGGTACGTATGACCTAGATTGGCCACGGTTGGAAACAGGATACTGGGCTTGATGGACCTCGGTCTGACCCAGTATGGCATATCTTATGTTCTTATGTTCATGCATGTGTTGTAGAACTCCCAAAGGCTTTCTATATGAGGAAGAGGATGCCCTTGATGATGCTGAAGCAAGTGAAACCGCATCTGAGGCAAAAAGGGAGCCAGGTTTTGCGGCCCAATACTGTAGGCCTCTCTTTGTCATCTTCTTGCATAGGGGACATTCAGATAGCTGGTGATCTGGGCCGAGGCATTTAAGACAAGTCATGGGTATCAGTAGCAGAGATAGTGCTACCACACTTGGAACACTACTTAAAACCATTGGTTGGTTTTTCTATCATGTCAGTAGACTGGATGGAAGGTCTAGGCCGAAGATGGTGTTGATGCGCATTAAAGAACTAAGGGGTATGTTTACTAAACCGCGCAATTGTGCGGGGCGCACTTGAGCGTGCGCTAAGGTACTTAGCGCACACTAATAGTGCATTTTTAGTGCCCCACGCATGTGCGCGCTGCACGCACAAGTGCGCGGCGCGCTGAAGTGCGATAGAGGCGTGGAAAGGCATTCCGAGGGCGGAAGAAGGCTCCCGAGGGGCGGGGGGACGGGGTCAATGGGTGGAGAGTGGGAGGGGAGAGGCTCCCCGCACAGGAGCGGGGCTGAAATTCAACAAAAAAAATACCGTGAGTGAAAACCTCGCGTTAGAGCCGATTTAAAGGGAAGAGAAACCATTTCCATCAGCAATGTACAGCAAAACCGGGGAAACCTACAAAACGTGAGCAGTGTGATACATGTGCACAGAACAAAATAGCAAATAAAAACTGAAAATGACCACATCAAAATTCTTAAAAATTATAATCCAGCTGGCCAATAGTGATATCAATGGGCAACATTAAAAAACACTCCCAGGAAAGCTCCAAAAAAAAGAAATGATTTTTGGAAGGGTCTACGCTCCATTTCATATATGCTAATACCCAACATCTACTGGAATGTTTCTGAAGATTGGATAGAGGATAAGCTATTGGGAGGAGTTTGTTGCTGGAAAGATACAACTTGGCTGGTTCGGTTCCTACAGTGCAGTTTGAAGTTTGAAGACAGCTTTGTATGGTGGAACTTTTGCTGACATCATCGGGACGTGGTAATCTTCAGCATTCCCTCAGTTAAGTGCTATCATCTTTTTGCTTTGAACATTCCATGGATACAGATTTTTTCTGAACGTGAAGATTTTTGTCTGTTGCTATAAGCACTTTTTATGCGCAGGGGCTGGTCCTATGGGCTGGTTATAGCCTCGAGCGTGATTTGGGTCATACGGACCTTTTGAAATACGTTGAATAAAAGGAGGGTCTGTCAACTGAGTATGGTTTTCCATCCTCACGACAGATGATCCGACAAAAAATAGTATTTAGGTAATTGTCCAGGATTCAAACATGACTGTTAATTAAGGGCTAGCAGTGAGTCACCTTTTAGTATTGGATATTCATGAGGGACAGCATGAAAACCCGAACAGTGCTTGGCACACCACGACTGGAGTTGGGAACCTTTGCCGTAAAGCAGCAGCCAACAGGGACAGACACACCCACACGCACACCCACAGGCCCCATTGGCCAATGCCTCCTGGAGAGGCAGGACACTGGGCCCTGCCTGCATCTCCCAATACTAGCACTTGCATACGTTAGCAATGCCACCCTACACCTGGGTATACGGTACACAGTTATCAAACGTTCCCTATGCTTACTGCAGTGGTTCTGAACCAGTCCTCCAAGACATCTAAAAGGTTAGAATTTGTCACATGCCTCTTTGCTTCTCACCACCACCAATATATTGTCTATTAGACAACTTTTTGGTGGTGGTGAGAATTGAGGAGGCATGTGACACATTCTATCTACCATTTTGATGTCTAGGACATCTGCACCTTGCCCACTCACAATCTTAAATGACAGAGGTGTAAGGCAGGGGTCTCCAAACCCAGCCCTAGAGGGCCACAAACCAGTCAGGTTGGCAGGATATCTCTAATGCATATATATCTCATGCATATTCATTAGGGCTATCCTGAACACCCGACTGGCCTAGGGGTTCAAGGAGGACTGGTTCAGAACCACTGGCTTACTGGCAGATAGCAATTCCTACATTAAGCACAGTTTGCTGATTGAGCTCCATCATAACAATCATTCTGATGTCTGCGGTGTGTGCTTCAGGTCTGGTCTCTGACAGTGTTTACCACCCTGGGGAGTGACCCCCAACAGTATTGCGTACCATATCCATGCCTGTACTGTGCCCAGGACTGGTGTGGTGGGTATGGCTGCTGAACCCCTCTATAGTAGCACAATGCTGGCATAGGTGTGGGGGTGTCTGTCTGTCTATCCAGTGTGTGGTGGCTGCAAACACCTTCCACAGCCCACACTGCCAGCACTGTTGCCAGTATTGGGCTGCCAATGTGCATAATGAGGAGCAAGGTACCATGGGTATAGCCCGGACAGGGTGACCTGGCCAGGATGCATCTGCACAGGGCATAGGGCACTGGCTGGGACATTGTAGTGCCCGGCCACCACCTACACAGACAGGGTGACCTCAGTATGTCCTGCTGGGGGATCACTCTCACCCTGACTGTGCAGTGACGACAGCATGGCTAGGCACCCCCATAGTGCTATATAGTATTTCTCTCATGTGATATTTATGGGTTTCCTTTTGGGGCCTGTGATAAGGAAGCTTATCATAGCTCAGGAAGGAGCTATAGAAAAGGTGAAGTGACTCTGAACAAGCAACCTGTCAGTTCTGGTAGAAATAAGAAAACAGAATTTTCCCATAAAAGACTACCAGTCCCAGAATGCACCAGGTTTCCAACAGCCATTAGAGGAGCTGAAGTGGGGAAACGTGTGTTCAATCAGGAGGGCTATGAGGTAATCCCTAAGCACTCATCTCAAAGGGCAGGGCCTGATTCAGCACAGCTGCGCTGTGTTAGGGAGGAGCACTCATCTAGGCAGAATAAAAGTAGCGTTTATTCTACAGAGAATCATCCTCATTATCCTGAGAATCAGCTTGAGCTTGATCATCAGTTTCATCTGAAGGATCATCAGAAGCAGAAGCCAAACCGGACGGACAGAGAGGGAAAGAAACCCTTTGGAAGAAAGAGGAGAAAAGCCTTTGAGAGGTCTAGAAGAGTCCAGAGCAGTACGTATACTGGGAGGCATTCCAAGGGCCAGCATACACCATTGGACTGGGGAAAGCCAGAGGAATGGTGCTGCAGAGCTAGGAATCTCCAGACGGTACCTGTGAGAGAGACGGCTGCACGTGGAAGGGACCCTAAGACCCGTGCCAGAAGGTATGTGAAGAGAGATCCAGTGTCCAGGGATCTGGATTGGAAGGCTGGACATAAGAACTGGACTACATACTGGCCAGGCTATATAGAGAGGAACTCTAACAGCAATGGAAGCTCAGGTATGAACACTGATCTATGCCCTAGCTATAACCTTGAAAGACAGCAGGGAAACAAGTATTCTCCTGAAAGTGCTCCATTGAGAGATTCATCTGTGCCAATCCATAATATTGAACACATGCTTGTTGAAGAAGGGGGAATAATAGCAGATGAAGATTCTGTTTACATGGACTGCTCTCTGTCTAAACTCCGTTGGTAACTTTCTGTTACAAAGTACAGCAACCATCACAAAGAAATACAAACTTGTTCTTTATTCTACTCAGAAAAGCTCCTGAAGCAGGATTTGACCCACACAGTAGAAAGCAAGCCAGCTAAGGGGTTTCAGCTGGTAACTGCTAGCAATTGAGCCTTACCTAATTGCTTGTGAGCTAGGAGAGAATCACTTCTGAATCTATGTGGGAAGTTATCAGAAGTTAACCTGAAAAGAACAGTTTTTTTTCTTTCTTTGTGGCTTTTCGTTTGTTAGATATATGCTAAGAAAACATTAGCTAATTGACTGACAAGTTTAAAGGTTGTTTTCATGATTTTGATTTTGACTTTGTTTTTCCAAGTTAAACACTGGAAGCAAGTAACCTAATTTATGTGCTACCAAGCATATCTGTGTTGGGAGAAATAACCCCATAAATAAATATCTTATTGGCTTTACCCAAGAGCACAACTAAATTATTGTCAGCAGCTGTGTCTGGTGTGAATGAACTACATTGCCCACAGTACCTTGCAAATCATATAGATATATGCACTTGACAAGACTGTGAAGATTCTCACCCAGGCAGCCGTCTGACAGGCCCAGTCACTGACTTATCTGCTTGTTGTGTGTGCTGCCATCCCAGTTCTGGGTGCATGCATTTCCACCAGGAACATGCACTATGGACTAACTAGCAGACTGTTTGTAGCTGGTATGTGTCATGATGGAGCGCCTTGCAGATTGCAGTGGCTGAAGGCTTGCTGCAGGAGAATATCAGATAGTGGTGGGGTGCATCTTAGCATATACAGGCCTAATGTCTGTCTGCTATTGTGTTATGGTTATGCAGGGAGGTATAATGTGGATCTTTGATGGGAGACCCTGTTTGCCACCCTCAGCCCTGGAGGAGGAGGGTGGCGGTACATAATCCTCCTAGGGGTCCATAGGGTATCCACCTGACTGAGACAGACAGAGATATCCAAGGTATTTCTGCAGAAACTACCTATCTCACACATTAACACTGCTTTGGACCTCTGGCATGGCCTCTTTCAGCCATGGAAGGTGCTGTGGACCTGGTGCTGGGCGCCTCACCGCACCCTCAGGGTGAGCACAGTACCCGCACAATGTGACGGTGTGTAGATACTCTGTGCCAGTAAAACACACGGTCAGTACCTCCTACCAGGCCGAGGTGCTGTGGGGGTGCACATGGTCACTTCCCCCTACCAGGCCGAGGTGCTGTGGGGGTGCATACCCCATCTTTTGTTTATCTGTGGACAGCTGATTTGCATGTGCAGTGCATCATGGGTACGGGTGGGCTAGCCCTATCCTAGTGACCACAGCAGACTGTCTGTGTGGTGACGTGCGGTTTACATTGAACAAACTGAAATTACATTGAACAGGGCATTATAACTTGGAGATAACTATTTTACAGGGAACATGGGCTATGGAGGGTTAAGTGGCTTGCCCAAGACCACAAGGAGCACCTGTGGGACTAGAAACCCCAGTCCTTCCGGCCCAAGGTTGTTGTCCTCTAGTGGGATTTGAACCCCCAACCTTCTGGCCTGAAGTACCTTGCCCCAACCACTAGGCCACTCCTCCACTGTCTTATAATGTCTTGCCAGTGCTTTCTCTGCCGAACCAAAGATCCCATCTGTATAGTGATATCTATCACTCTCCCTTAGGTGATATAAATCCCGTATACCTTCAAAGTCTCTAACTCCTTCCCCATAAATTATCTGAGACACTTGCTTTATCCCTTGTTGTGCCCACCTTTGTAACACTTCTACTTCCGGGCCTACCCCCCCTTCACAGCATGCCACCAACGACATCGTACGTGCACAACGTTTCTCCCCTATCATCCCCTTCTTCTGCCGATGCCATACTTCCAAAGTCCCACCATTGAGTTCTCCCCCTTACTGCCTTTCCCTCCCCACATCAACCTCTCCAATTCTCCTGGCCAAAATCCAGTTTCTTCCATTACCACCCAATGCTTATGTTGTTCCCTCAGCCAAGAGTACACCCGCCTTCAGCTGCGTCGCTATGTAATACTTTCTGAAGTTGGGGACCCCCATTCCTCCCTCCCCCCTTGACACCTGCATGGTCCTGGCCGCCACCCTAGGCCTCTTGTACCCCATATATACCCCTCAACCTGCTTTTGTAATCATTGCAATGCCTTTGCTGGTACCTCAATTGGTAGTACTTGAAAATAGAAGAGGAACTGTGGAAGCAACAGCATTTTCATCACTGCCATCCTCCCCAGCCAGGATATGTATCTCCTACTCCATGCCCCCAGCTGTGCTTCTACCTGCCCAAAGGCCTTCTTGTAATTCAGATTATAGAGGTCCTCCAAGTCCCTTCCCAGGTGAACTCCTAAATATCGAATAGAGCTCTTTGCCCACCGAAACTGAAAAGCATCTTGTAGACTCCTCTGCAACTCTTCCCCTCCTGTTAAATTCAAAATTTCCGATTTGTTCCAATTTATCCTAAAGCCCGCCAAACCCCCATACTCCTGTAACTCCCTCATAATTGCAGGCAATGTCTCCCTTGGCTTAGTAATCATAAGTAAAATGTCGTCGGCAAACATAGCCAACTTATATTCCCTCTGTCCCACCACCACCCCTCTGATCTCTAGCCCCTTCCTTATCTTCCCCGCTAACGGCTCCAAGGACAGAGCGAATAGGAGTGGCGACAAGGGACAGCCCTCCCCCCTGCATTATAGATACATTCAAAATCCTGTTTCATAGTGTCCTCCACTTCATCCGGCTCCTTGCTCCTCCAAGCACACTTCCTGGCCTTCTTTACTCATTCTCGCCAACCGTCTGCTCTCCGCTGGTACTCGATGCCATCTCGTGTTTCCCCTCCTGTAACTCTCAACTGTAGCACTCATGGTCCCGGTCTGGTTTCTCCCCCCCTCAGGGAGATTAGTCAGTCCCAACTCCTTAAGAGCTTTCCAGGCCTCCTCACACGACTGCACTCTTCTTGACTTCCCCTTGTAAGTTATCAAGAGTCCAAATGGAAATAGCCACTTGTATCTCATGTCCTCTCTCCGCACGTAGATCGTCACCTCCCTGAGGTTTCTTCTGCGTTGAAGCGTTCCCATTGATAAATCTTGGTACAAGTCCAACCTGTGCTCTTCCCAAGTAAACTGTCGTACAGCTCTTGCTGCCCTCAGCAATTTCTCTTTTGTTTTGTACGAGCTTAAGCATACCACTATGTCACGTGGTTGGTTTTCTCTTACTGGGCCCAAACCCCTATGGGCCCGCTCTATTCGCACCTCCTCTTCTTCCTCACCTCCTGTTGGAGCTGCTGTAGAGAGTAAAGCTCGGAAGATTCTGATCGTCACCTCCTCGCAGTTCTTGTATTGAGCTATTTCTGGTAGGCCGCATATTCGCACATTGCAGCACCTGGAGCGATCCTCCAAATCCTCCATCTTCCTCTGCTGTTCTTCTTGTACTCTCCGCACTTCCTCCCAGCCCTTCTGTAGTTCCTCCAAAGATGCTTCCTGCTGCTCTAACTGGTTTTCCGTCTCTGCTACCCGGGTCCCCAATTCCACAATTTCCTGTCTCAAATATTGTATAGATTCTTTCAGTTCATTTTTAACTCAATTAATCTCTTTCTTAATTTCTTCTTTCATCTCTGACAGCCAGGACTTGAGCAGCTTAGCCATTCCTGGGCTGATAGCACGCTCTAACTCTTCCTCCTGTTCCTATGGGTGGTCCATCCCTGCTCTACTCTCTTGTTCACCCTCCTTCCCTCTTCTTGTTGTTGCATACGGGGACTTAAACTCCGCCAATTTCTTCTTTGCAGCCTGTGCACCCTTGGATTTATCCATGGAATGTGTTCTACCCTCTTAGTTGGGGTCCCCCCTCTTCCGTATGCAGCAACTCCCCCGTCGGCTTTACTCTTTCTTTGTGACTCCACGCTAGTTTTCCTTAGCCAGCAATCTCTTTTGTCTTGGCTTCTCCATTCTGGGTGGCACTCTAATTTACTGACCAGTGCTACACCAGGGTGCTCTCTTCCGCTGGACTTCTCCCCGTGCCACTACAGGCCCTAAACAGGCTGCCACCCTCTTCTGCCCCCTGAGGTTGCTGGGGCCTCAACTTCTTCTCACCACTTGCGGAAACAGCCTTCTTCCTTTCACTGTCACGCTTTCCAGGGCTTGCACCCGATCCTCCTTACTTTCTCTCTCGGCTCCGGGTCCCTCCCACGTTGTCACGCTCCTCTGTTGTCACCTGCTCACCTCCTCTGCTGGATACCGCTTCCTCAGCCTTCCAGGCACCGTTTATTGGCCGTTGTATGCACCAGCTGCCTCTCTTTGGCCTCCGTCTCTTCTCGGCCCCTCTCTGTTTCAACAAGCGCTGTCCTCCAACCCGACACCCCAGCCGCTATCCACCGCCGATCACAGCGGCGGGCAGGCAAGTGCTCCGCTCCTCTTCTCCCCCTGCTAGGGTATTCAGCCTCTGCCTCCTCCAAATTTTGCCCCTCCTTTCTCACATAGCGGGGTATTTTCCCCTCTTGTACAGGCCGGTGGCAGCGGAGCTTTAGACTACGCCGCCATGCTCTCCGATGACATCACCGGAAGTCCAGACGCCATGATTTTTTAAAAAGTGCTCTCCCACAGATCTTCTTATTCATTCGTTGGTGACGGCTTTCGATTGGTGATGACAATGTTGACCTGAAGCAGGGCGAACTAAATTTTGTGCCCGAAACACAGGACTGTGCCGTGTCTTTCACCTTGAGGAGTTTGTCGTGGGCAGTTAAGTTTAAGTTTATCTTTTACTGCTGGTTTGATTAAAATGGACTAATATTTACCAGAGTCTGGAGGTCTGGTTTCAATGCCTCCGCACGGGGTATTATATAGTCCAACAAAAAAATATATTTTTGGACGGGAGTGTTTCTTATCCCTTCACTTTCATAGTGTGAATTTAATATTGCTTTTGACATACAGGGCTACTCCTCCTCCTTTTCTACCCTCTATTTCTTCTAAATAGATTATAGCCAGCTATGGCTATATCCCATTCATGATTCTGTAATGGCCACAATGTCCAAGTTCATTTTCAACATTAGAGCTTCCAGATCAGGAACTTGTTGACTAGGCTTCGTGCATTTATACGCACTGCTTTCCAGCATTTGTTGAATGGCTTGCCTGCCTTTTGCATGGGTTTTGTTCTACATGCCCCGTCCCGCTTGCCATTGATGTGTTGTTCAAGTGTGTGGCTGTTTCCAATGTTGTTTTTCTTTTGCTGGGCGTGACATATTGAACTTGTCCTTCTCCATCCATCACCCCCTTTTCCTAGTTTAAATGTCTGTCCACATAATGCCTGAGTTTTTCACTTAGGATTCTTTTCCCTGCGGTGGAGAGATGTAGTCCATCAGTACAGTATAGTCTCTTGTTGTTCCATGTTTCCCCAGTCGCTTATATATCTAAATCCTTCTTGTTTGCACCAGGTTTGGAGCCATGTATTAAAGTTGTTTATGCGATGCCGCCTTTCTGCCCCCTTACCATGAACAGGTAGAATGTCTGAGAATGCTATAGTGTTAGCAATGGGCTTGAGTTTCTCTCCCAGAGTCTGGAAGTTCCTTTGAACTGCAGAGGCATTGTTTCTAACCAGGTTATTTGTACCCAAGTGGATGACAATATCAGTTTTGGAGTGCTCACTTTCTGCATTAACTATACCAGCAATTTGGTTTGTATTCCTGATGGCTGACGAGCCTGGAAGGCATTTGACCATCCTCTCTCCTTTGAGCTGTGTTTCCAAGTTGGTGCCTCTGATGATGAAATCTCTAATGAGCAGTAGTTTTCTGTTTTGTGATTTTTTTTCTTCCTATTTGGTACATTATCAGTAGATTTGGCATTAAGGGGCTTGTTTACAAAGTCGCGGTAGCGATTCGCGATCGTTATTGGAGCCGCGGCCCCATGGGGCCGCGGCTCCGATAACGATCGCGAATCGCTACCTCGGCTTTGTAAACAATCCCCTAAGTCTATCATTTAAGAGCACTTCAGTTTCCATCAATTGGGCACCCTCATTATCCAAGGCAGAGAAGGCATTATGCAGGGATATCACTTGATGTGTAGGGTGTCTCTGCGTTACAGGTTGCAACCTACCAGAGCCCACTGTGATCCATTTGTTCCAGGGCTGTTTGATTCTTTGTGGAAGCGGTAGTGGATTTTGTTCAATTTGTAGCCTAGAGGAAGTGTGTTTAATTGCAGCTAATTCTTCCGTTAGTAGAGTCAATTCTTTATGCATGAACATATTTGACACATTCTTGTAAATACCAGTCTATCCTTCAAATTTCTACCCCGTTCATAAGCATTACAGGGGAGTATCTTGAAAGCATGGGTGAACTTGTAATACCTCCCAATGTTTCAGCAAAATGCCTAAAATACGAAAAACCTGTGATGAATATGGGAGTACACATGCTGTCTTTTCAATGCCAGTCTCCTTATATGCGTTTAATAGAAGGTCACGATTCATATCTCTCACATGTTTATATGCACACTGGATAGCTTATTCCGGATATTGTTTTTCCCTGAATCAATGAATCATTTTTTTAGCTTGATATTTATACTCTTACAAAGATGAACATAGTCTATGTAACCTCAAAAACTGGCCTGTTGGAATATTCTCCTTAATATGTCTCGGATGAAAATTCTTATAGTGCAACAATTATGATTTGTGCTTTTATAAAAAAACTGAAGTTTCAAAACAATTACCCTGCTTAGAAATCTGCACATCTAAAAAGATCAATAGATCTCTGACTCACACAGGGTGTAAAATGGAAATTAGAATCCAATTGATTAATCCATTGAAAAAATTCTTGTATGGTTTATGGTACTTGATAAACCACCCTTCAAAGGGTCTCAGCAGAGCAGTGAACAACAAAGTCTAAAATTACAATAAAAACAAGATTTAAGAAAAAATCTCCATTAAAAACATTAAAGGATTATGACATCATTCATACATGAAATAAAAATATAACAAATTAAATAATATTAAATAATAACTAAATCACAATGTTAACAAATGAGTCATAAATTATAATAAACAGACAAACCGTGAGCTGTATGAAACAGACAGATCAAGCGCTATATTAAACAGATGAGTTTCCAACAGTGATTTGAAGGAGTGATGGAGCCAAGTGGATATCAGGGGGAAGTTAGTTCCAGAGGGCAGGGGCTAAAAAATAAAAAGCAGAGACTAATAATGCTTAGGAGGGTGATGGTAAGTGTAAATGGTGAGTATGAGTGTCACGGAGAAGGTAGTGAGTTGAATATGGAAGTAACAAATCAGAGATATCGAGGGACACCGGCATGAAGAGTATGAAAAACTATTATAAGGATCTTGAATTCTGAGCAGAATTTAACAGGAAGCCAATGATGATGCAACAGAAGAGGGGTAATGTGCTCAAACCGGGAGGCATAGGAAAGGATATGTACTGCTGTGTTCTGTATAAATTGTAATCTATGAATCTGTGATTGAGGGAGACCTAAATAGATAATATTACAATAGTCAAGTCTAGAAATTACAAGAGAGAGAAGAAGGGTAGTTAGTGAGGGGAGTGAAAGAAAGGGGCGAACAGTGTGAATTTGGTGAAGGAAGAAAAAGGAACAGGTGAAGGAAGTGATATGTGCATGAAAAGAAAAGAAAAGAAGAGTCTAACAGAGCTCCCAGTTAACGCATTGAGTCCACCAGGTGAATACGACCACTAGGGAGTAGGAGCCAAGAGTGGTGAGGAACAGCCGAAAGTAACCCAAAAAGCAGAAGATTTAGCAGGATTCAAACAGAGAAAATTACTACTGAATCATAGAGAAATAGTAGAAATACTAGGAGTGAGATCTGGGATAAGAGTATTGGTGCGATGGATTAAGATGATATCATCTGCATAAAAATGTGAAGAAATGCCATGCTGCTAGATAATAAGGGCTAAAGGGACCCGAAAATTGTTGAACAATAAGGGTGTTAAGATAGAGCCCTGCAGGACACCACAGGGAAGAGAAAAAACAGAGGAAGTAGAAACTCCTGAGTCCACCGAGAAACAGCATTGAAAGAGATAAAAGAATGAAACCACCTAAAAACCACACCACTGAAGCCTAAGTCCTGAAAATGAGAAAAAAGAGTAGAATGATCAACATGGACAGACCATCACATAATCAACATAAAATTTAAGCCACAGGAGCGAAAGCAAAACACAAACCAGGACAGCACAGCAACCCAAAGGAGATTTAAGAGCTTCAACAGCGAACAATTTCTTCAAGACACCCTACCCAATTTGAACACTGAAGCAGGAGATCTAAATGAACAAATCAGTAATTGGAACAAATCAGTAATTGGAACAGCACCATCAATGCGGCTGCCAGAGCCACCGAATTAAGACACAAGAAAAAACACCGAACCAATGCACACCACACACCGTGGTACTCAAAAGCCATAAGGAAGGAGAAGAGAGAACTCAGGAGGATAGAAAGACGTTGGAGACACACCAAGTCACCCGACGTCCAGGCACTATACCTAAAAAAACAAAAAGAATACAACAAACTCATCAATCAAACGAAGAAAGAATACCACACAAACATCATACTCAAAGCCAACAACAAACCAAGAGAGCTTTTCGAAATCGTAAGGACCCTCACCAAGGAACAAAAAACTGAGAACGAAGTACAAATAGAACCCCAAGCATTCGCAGACCACATAAAAAAACAATTCTACTCAACACCACCACAGAAAACAAACACAAACATCAAAGCAGCCTCCCCCCCAGGAAAGACATGGGACAAATTCAGCACCCCTTCCACAGAACAACTCTCACATATCATCTCCACTCTCAATACAAGCACCGCCCCAACAGACCCATGCCCAGTGACCTGGATTAAGGCAACAAAGTCAAACTTCATCCCAACCATACACAACATAGTGCAAGGTGCACTAACACAAGGAATAATGCCGGAACAGCTAAAACCCGCCGCAATAAGACCCATACCAAAGAAATCCCCTCTCGACAAGGGCAATCCAGCAGCATACAGACCGATTTCAAGCATCCCCCTCCTCGCAAAGATAATTGAAAAGGCAGTACAGCATCAGCTCCAAGAACACATTGACAACCACGCTCAGCTAGACATCAATCAACATGGCTTCCGCCCCAACCACGGAGTCGAAACGCTCCTGTTATACCTATTTAACGACATACTACACACCATAGACAACAGAAAGCATAGAGTTCTCATGATCTTCATCGACATTTCATCAGCATTTGACACAGTGGACCACGGAACCCTACTAGCAAGACTTCAGAACATTGGACTGCACGGAACCACACTCAGGTGGTTCCAATCCTATCTAACAGACAGACAGATACAGGTTAAGATCGGAACCAACACATCCCAACCAATAAAGGTCACACAAGGAGTACCGCAAGGATCTGCCCTATCGGCTCTCTTATTCAACCTCTACATCCAGCCTATATGGAGCATCATAAGAGACCACAAGATAAAATACACCATATATGCTGATGATATAATGATCTACACCCCATTCACGCTTGACAACCCAGACCACACAAAGATAACAGAATGCCTCCGTCACATGAACAGATGGTTCCAAGACAACATCATGACCATAAACTACAACAAGACCGAGGCCCTAATCATCACACGAAATGACAACTTCATCCCTCCAATCAACATCAAGATAGACAACACAACCATACTCATATAACCAGAAGTGAAATATCTCGGAGTGACGCTAAACAAAGAGCTGAACTGCAGGCACACATCAGCAGAACCACCAAAAACGCATATCACAGGATGAGCCTAGTACGACGCCTCAAGCCCTTACTATCACAGAAGCAGTTCCACACAGTATGCCATGCTCTAGTAACCCCAATACTAGACTTCTGCAACCCAATATATCTCGGCCTAACAAAGCAGACCCTAAGACCACTACAACTGGCACAAAACACAGCAGCACACATGACAGCTGGCACCACAAGAAACAAACACATCACACCCACTCTAAAAGAGCTCCACTGGTTACCAATCAGCTCACGCATCAAATATAAAACAGTCATTAATATATTCAAAATCAAACACCAATTATCAGCATTCAGCCTACATCCACTCATCCAACCAGACAACAACGCAAGACCGAGGAGGAGGGGCACAGCCAACCACATTAACACACCAAAAGACATAAACAAGATACACAAAGACACTGAGAAACGAGCCATATCAACGGCAGCACCTTCAATCTGGAACTCACTCCCCGATGAACTTCGCTCAACAACGGACATTAAAGACTTTAGGAAGCTGCTCAAGACTACCCTCTTCAGGGAGCACTACGGGGATGTCACCTAAGCAACCCAATGGACAACAACAGAATCAAACCCCCATCCCCCCCCCCCCAACACACACAAATTTGAATGCAAATTTATGTTGTAAATTTATGTTGTACATAGTATTGTATATAGCGCACACTGTAAATAGACCCACAAGAATCAACGACACACCACAACTACACACACGCACCGTCCATTGCATGCCCACTCTTAACACATTGTCTGTCGATTGTTTGCTGTGCGGGCCGCCTTGATTGAAGGATAAGGCGGGATAGAAATCAATTTAAATAAAATAAATAAATGCTTATAATGTAAATAAGTTTGTGACAGTTATCCCAGTTTATATCTAAGTTATATTGCCTGTTTTATTGTAAATACAATGCAATCACGACTGCATTGTATAAGTCACAGTTAAATGTACACCGCACTGATATTGAATAGCGCGGTATAGAAGAGAAATTAAATAAATAAATAAATAACTACAATTAGCAGGTAAGTCTAATTTAATCTTCCTGATCGTCCCTCCAGTCTAGTCCCGGAATCTCTGGGGATGTAACAGAGCAGTTAATAGATTCAACAGGAGGGCCCTGCTAGATCAGCCTGAAGCACCTCCAATCCAAAACAGGTATCCCTCTCCGCCTGAATGTCCAGACGGTAATGCTTCACAAACAAGTGCAAAGAAGACCAGGTCGCTGCCTTACAGATTTCCACCGCTGTCACCAGACTGCACTCCGCCCAAGAGGCAGCTTGCGCCCTAGTGGAATGAGCTCTTAGCCCATCCGGGACCACCCTGCCTTTTAAGAGATAGGCCGACGCGATCACCTCCTTCAACCATCGGGCAATAGAAGCTTTAGAAGCCGCCTCACCCTTTCTCGCTCCCTCAAACAACACAGTCTATCGGACTTACAGAAACTGGCCATCCTGCTGATATATCTTTTTAATGCTCGCCTAATATCCAACCGATGTAACTGCCGCGCCGCCTGATCCTCTGTCCGTGCCGCGAACACCGGCAACGATACCACTTGATTCATATGAAAAACCAAAACAAACTTTGGTAAAAAGGATGGTACCGGCCTCAAAACTACTTTAGTATCAAAGAATGCCAGAAAAGGCTTTCTACAGGACAACGCTTGTAATTCTGAGATTCACCTCGCCAAAGCAATCGCCACCAAGAAAACCACCTTCAGAGTGAGATCCTTCACAGAAGCTTTCGCCAACGGTTCAAAGGGCACTCTCCCTAACGCCTCCAACACCAAGGGGAGATCCCATGTCGGAACTATTTGCTTACGCGGCAGCCACAACAGGGTTACTGCCCGCAAAAAACACTTAACATCCGCATGTCCTCCGAACACCTCGCCCTGAACCTTACCCCTATAACAGGCCAGCGCCGCCAACTGAACTCTTAACGAAGCGGCCACCAAGCCTTTCTGAAAGCCATCTTGCAAGAACGAGAGCACCTGCGGAACCGATGCCTTTAAAGCAGGGGCAGCCCAAGGGGGGTGCGGGGCCATGTGCGGAGACTCGGTGCGGGGCCTGATAACCCCACTTCTGGACTTCTGCAATCCGATATACCTTGGACTACCAAAACAAGCCCTCAAGCCACTCCAACTGGCACAAAACACTGCAGCACGAATAATATCTGGAACAGCAAGACAGGAGCACATCACACCCATCTTGAAGGACTTACACTGGCTCCCAATCAGTTCACGCATCAGATACAAAACTATCATAAACCTATTTAAGATAAATCAGCACACATCAGCCAACAGCCTGCACACCCTCATACAACCAGACACCAGCACACATCCAAGAAGAAAACAAACACACAACCGAGTCAGCACCCCAAGTGAATTCAAACACACACGCAAGGACACAACAGACAGAGCACTCTCCATGGCTGCTCCAACAATATGGAACAAACTCCCGGACGATTTGAGGGCAACAACAGACCTCAAAGACTTTAGAAAACAGCTGAAGACCATGCTGTTTATAGAACACTATGGACACATCACATAACCTCAGAGAATGTATAACAGCACATGATACCTCCTAACACTGTATGTATAGAAAATGTTTTATAGCCCCAATGTATATAGCGCACATTGTACATAGCTCAAACTAATCTCGCACACAACAAAACATACACTCAAGTCGAAGTTTCACCCTCACTGCATGAATAACACGCTCACTTTACCCGATTGTTTGCTGTGATACCACCTTGATTAATAAGATAAGGCGGTTTAGAAATACTGTTAAATAAATAAATAAAATAAGGGGACTCATTTGCATAAATATTTGCATAATGTTACCATACACTAAATTTTAGCAAACATGCCTCTTAATGAGTGTATGGATAAAGAAAGACTAAAAGATTTCTACATTACTATAATCCAGTGCCAACCGCCAGGCACATTAGGAACTACTACAAACACTGCCCATTTAGAACCCATAGCAAACCCACCGTATCCTAACAGCACTACCAGGACTCATAAAGCACCATACTCTACCTATCAAAAGGCAACACTGCAAATATTAAACCAATACATTTCAGAGAACAACAATACATGACCTACTGGGGAAAGAGAACAAGTGGCAATGTCAAATAGGAATTACATAAACAGAATACCTCAGCTCAGTTACACATGCAGAACACAGACCATCACCAAATAAGGTATCACAATTTAGAAACAGGAAGACAATTAAACTGGGAACCCCAAAAGCCAAACTTGGAATGTACAACAACACTGTAGAAATAAAACTATAAATTAATTTCCTCTCGTACTAAACAAAGCGCAGACGTTTATTTATTTAACATTTCTTATATACCGCGCTATTTCTCATCAGTGCGGTTTACATCGAACAATAAACACTTGAACATACAGATTTTGTCCTACTTTTACATAAAACAGGGTTTTAACATGGATTTAACAAGTTTTATGATGCACATTTCCCAGAGCTGACATATTCCAGTTAATAATTTCAAAATAAAGAAATATCTTTCTACCTTTTGTGCATTTTTTTCAGTTGCAATTGCTCCAGCCACTTTCTTCTGGTTCCTTTGTGTCTTCTGCTAACTCTCCATCATCTGCTGTCCATTTGTCCTTTCTTCTCTCTTCCAATTTTTTCCATTCTCTCTCTACATCTGCTTTAACATACTAATCTTTCTCCTTTTGCTCTTTCCTCATTCCCATTTCATCCACTCAAATTTTACCCCTCCATCCTCAATCCCCATTTACTCTCCCAATACCCAGCCAATTGTAGATTTTTCTTCTGTCCCACACAAAATATTTTTTCCCTCTCCATTTCACTCTCCCAGCTCCATCCCATTCTAATCTCCCCCAACATCAGCTCCCTTCTAGTTCCAGCCCCACCCAGTATCCGCTCCCTTCTAGTACCCGCATGAGCCCATTTCCAGTCCTAGCCCCCCCCCATCAGCCCGTATCCAGTCCTAGCTCCCCCATCCATTTCCAGTCCTATCCAAGTCCCTCCCATCAGCTCATTTCCAATACCAGCCTCCCATCAGCCCATTTATAGTCCTTTCCTAGCCCCACCATCAGCCCATGTCAAATCCTAGCTCTCCTCCACTCAGCCCATTTCCAATCCAAGCCCCCCATGAGCCTACTTCCAGTTCTAGCCCCTCCATGAGTCCATTTCAATCCAAGCCCCCACCACAGCCCATTTCTAATCTTAGCTCCCCCAACACCCAATTCCCAGTCCTATCCTTGCCCCCTCCATCAGCCCATTTCCTGTCCTAGCTCACTCCCCTCACAACCCATTTACTTTGCTAGCCCCGCTCCGTCTCTGGTATTTGCTGTTCAAGCCCCACTTCCACTCAGCCCATTTCCATTCCAAGCCCCCCTCCCCATCAGCTATTTGCAGTTCAAGCCCCCCTTCCACTCAGCCCATTTCCATTCCAAGCCCCCGTCCCCATCAGCTATTTGCAGTTCAAGCCTTCCCTTCCACTCAGTCCATTTCCAGTCCTAGGAACCCCCAACCCATTACCAGTCCTAGCCCCCCCCCCCGTAGCCCATTACCAGTCCTAACCCCCCATCAGCCCACTCTCAGTCCTAACCCCATCAGCCCATTTCCAGTCCTAACCCCCATCACCCAATTTTCAGTTTAAGTCCCCCCATAGCCCATTACCAGTCCTAACCCCCATCAACTCACTTCCAGTCCTAATCTCATCAGCCCATTTCCAGTCAGCCCCCCTCACAGCCCATTACCAGTCCTAACTCCCCATCACCCAATTTCCAGACTTAGCTCCCCATAGCCCATTTCCAGTCCTAACCCCTACCCCCCAACAGCCCAGGGAAAATTTAAAATTTAAAAAAAAAGCTGTCTGCTGCCTGTGATAAGGAAGCTTATCATAGCTCAGGAAGGGGCTATAGAAAAGGTGAAGTGTCTCTGAACAAGCAACCTGTCAGTGCTGGTAGAAATGAGAAAACAGAATTTTGCCATAAAAGACTACCAGTCCCAGAATGCACCAGGTTTCCAACAGCCATGAGAGGAGCTGAAGTGAGAAAATGTGTGTTCAATCAAAAGGGCTATGAGGTAATCCCCAAGCACTCATTGCAAAGGGCAGGGCTTGATTCAGCACAGCTGCGCTGTGCTAGGATGGAACACTCATCTCAAAGGGCAAAGCCTGATTCAGCACAGCTGCGCTGTGCTAAGGTGGAGCACTCATCAAGGCAGAATAAAGATAGAGTCTATTCTACAGAGAATCATCCAGAGCTGGGATGTCATGATCATTGGTATCTTGATCATCCACGGGATCCTGATCTTCATTCTCATCAGAAGCAGAGGTCAGAACGGACGGACATAGAGAGCAAGAAGCCCTTTAAAAGAAGGAAGAGAAAAGCCTCTGGGAAGTCTACAGGAGTCCAGCACAGTACGTATACTGGGAGACAGACAAGAGGTCAGCATACACCATTGGACTGGGGGAAACCAGAGGAGTGGTATTGCAGAGCCAGGAATCTCCAGACGGCACCTGTGAGGGAAACAGCTGCATGTGGAAGGGACCCTGAGACCCATGCCAGAAGGTATGTGAAGAGAGATCCAGTGTCCAGGGATCTAGATTGGAAAGCTGGACACAGAAACTGGACTACATATTGGCCAGGCTATTTAAAGGGGAACTCTAACAGCAATGGAAGCTCAGGTATGAACACTGATCTATGCCCTAGCTATAACTTTGAAAGGAAGCAGGGAAATGATTATTCTCCTGGTAGTGCTCCATTGAGAAATTCCTTTGTGCCAAGCCAAGATATTGAACCTATGATTATTGAAGAAAGGGGAGAGGTCTTAGAACCAGAATGTGAATATATGGACTGCTCTCTGTCCAAACTCAAATGGTCGTTTTCTGTTACAAAGTGCAACAACCCTCACAAAGAAATACCAACTTGTTCTTTAATCTACTCAGAAAACCTTCTGAGTAAGATTTTGAGCTACACAGTGAAAGCAAGCCAGCTAAGGGGTTTCAGCTGGGTGATTGCTAGCAATTGAGCTTACCTAATTGCTTGTGTGCTCTGAAGGGAATCACTTCTGAATTTATATGTAAAGATATAAGAAGTTAACCTGAAGAAAAGAACATTTTTCCTACTTTGTGGGTTTATTTGGTTGCTTACTGCATTGCTAAGACATTATTTGCTAAAGCCTACAAGAAAGACCAGTTTGTTGCCAACCAGGTCTTTAATCCTTTGCTTTAATTACCTGACCAGTTCAGATGTTGTTTTTTTCCTGATTTTGTTTTCCTAACTTTAAAACTGCAAGCAAGTATCCTGAGTTCTGTGCTACCAAGCATTATCTGTGTTGGGAGAAAACCTCATAAATAAAAACCTTATTTGCTTTACCCTTGAGCAAGTATAATTAATTGTTCACGGCTGTGTCTGGAATGAATGGACTACATTACCCACAAATCCTTGCAAATCATATAGAGATATGCTTTTGCCAAGACTGTGAACATTCTCACCCAGGCGGCCGTCTGACATGCCGCTGCCACCACGGCGGCAACGGCAGAATCGAATATCCCGCGGGGCCCCCCCCTGCCCGACAGAGCCTGCCTTCCCTGCATCAGCTCCGTCTCTGCAGTCGCACCAGTTTTCAGAGCACGAAAGGAGAGTTTCTCCCTCGCAGCTCTGTTAAGCCCGCGGGCTTAACAGAGCCACGAAAGGGAAACTAGTCTCCCTTTGCGCTCTGAAAGCCGGTGTGACTGCGGAGACGGAGCTGATGCAGGGAGAGCAGGCTCTGTTGGGCAGTGGGGGGCCCCGTGGGATATTCGATTCTGCCGTTGCCGCTGTGGCGGCGGCGGCAGCGGACAGCTTTTTTTTCTTTTTTTTTTGAAATTTACTTTTAAAGCAGAATATTCTTTGCGCAGGGCTCCCTGAAATGCGGGGCCCTGTGCAAAAAACGTTCTTGCTCAATGGATGGGCCGGCCCTACTTTAAAGGTACGAACTCCCTGTCTGTACACCATCCTTCAAAGATGCACCACACTCGAACATAAGCCAACGAGGTAGACCACCGCCGAGCTTTCAGCAAGGTTGAAATCACCCCCGCTGAATAACCCTTTGCTCTCATCCTAGCCCTCTCAAGAGCCAAGCCGTAAGCGAGAATCGATCCACCTGAGGCATGCAGAGGGGCCCCTGAGTTAGAAGATCCCTTCGCGTCGGAAGCCTCCAGGGCTCCCCTACCAACAGACGCACCAAGTCTGCGTACCACGGTCTTCTCGGCCAGTCCGGCGCTATCAAGATCACCTGACCTTTGTGTAGCTCTATGCGCTGTAGCACCCGACCGATCAGCACCCAAGGTGGAAACACGTAGAGGAGCTGCTCTTCCGGCCAGGCTTGAAGAAGAGCATCCAGGCCTTCTACCATTCTCTCCCTTCTTCTGCTGAAGAAGCGATCAACCTTCGCCGACTGGAAAGTCGCCATGAGATCCATTACCGGCGTCCCCCATCGATGTACCAACATCGCGAACACGTCTGGGTGTAGAACCCAATCCCCCGGGTCTACCCTTACACAACTCAAGAAGTCAGCCTCCACATTGTCTACCCCCGCTCCATGCACCGCCGACAAAGCCACCAGATTGTCCTCGGCGCACTCTAACAAACTCTCGGCCTCCAGTGCCACCGTGCTGGTGCCTCCTTGACGGTTGATGTAAGCTACCGCGGTCACATTGTCTGAGAGCACTCGAATGGCCTTTCCGCGGAGAGCCGGCCGAAACACTTGCAACGCCCGCACTACCGCTGTCAACTCCAGTCTGTTGATCGACCAACTCTTCTCTAGCTCGGACCATTGCCCCTGCACAAATTGCCCCTGAAAGTGAGCCCCCCAGCCTAGCAAACTGGCATCTGTCGTCAGCGATATCCAGGCAGGCGACTCCAAGGGCATTCCTTTTTCCAGACACCCCGGATGTAGCCACCACTGAAGCGCCTTGCACGTCAGCGGCGGACAAGGCAGCCTTTGAGACAGCTGATCCCTTTGATGTGAACACCTCCTCAAGAGCGCCCTCTGCAATGGTCTCATGTGGGCCCTCATCCATGGAACCAACTCAAGCGTTGCAGCCATGGTCCCTAGTAACTGTAGGTAATCCCAGGCCGTGGGGCCCTGCTTCCCGAGAAAGTACCTGACCAGTCTTCTGAGCCCCAGCACCCGCTGCTGCGGCAGGAAAACTCGCCCCACTCTCGTATCGAAGTGCGCCCCCAGGTACTCCAGACTCTGTGATGGCTCCAGCTTGCTCTTCGCCATGTTGACTACCCAACCAAGACTCTGCAAAAAGGTCACCACCTTGTTTGTAGCCGCCACACTCTCTGCTCGGGACTTCGCTCTGATCAACCAATCATCCAGATAAGGGTGCACCAACACTCCTTCCTTTCGCAAGGCCGCTGCTACCACCACCATCACCTTGGTGAACGTGCGTGGGGCCGTAGCTAGGCCAAACGGAAGCACCTGAAACTGGAAATGCCCCATAGGCACTGCAAACCTGAGATATTTCTGATGCTCCTGCCGAATCAGAATGTGCAGATATGCCTCCGACAGGTCTAGAGACGTGAGAAATTCGCCCCGTCTCACTGCCACTATAACGAACCTGAGAGTTTCAATCCAAAAATGAGACACTTGCAGACAACGATTTACTCTTTTGAGATCCAAAATAGGCCGATAAGTTCCTTCCTTTTTCGGAACCACAAAATAAATAGAGTATCGACCGCAACCGAACTGGGCGGGGGTAACAGGTACTATGGCCTTGAGGGAGAGCAGCCTCTACACCGTCTTCCGCACCGCCTTGCACTTTTCGCTCGCTTTGCACGGGGACTGTACGAAAGAATCAGCTACCGGCCGCAGAAACTCCAACGCATAACCTTCTCGAATAACCTCTAACACCCACTGATCTGAGGTGACTCGGCCCCAGGCAGGGTACAACTCCCGTAACCGCCCTCCTACGGGAACCACCCCCAACTGGGCCCCCCTGACTTCACTGTGACTTTTTGAAATTCGAGGAAGGGGAGGAGACCGCAATACCCCTGCCCGCTCCTCAAAAAACACAAAACCCTTGACTTCTACCGGGAAACCGCCCCCGCAGACTTTGACCAAACCTCGGGGTATGAAAACGCCGAAATTCCCGCTGCTGACCGCGAGGCATGGAAGTGGAGCGACCCTGCTTCTGCTTGTCCTCCGGCAACCTTCCTCCTTTGGACTCTCCCAAATCCTTCACCAATTTATCTAAATCTTCCCCAAACAGTATCTTTCCCCGGAAGGGAAGCTTACTTAACCTCGCCTTGGAAGAGCCGTCTGCCGCCCAATTGCGCAGCCAAAGACATCTCCGCCTCGCGACCGTCAAAGTCATACTCTTTGATAATCCCCTGATAAGGTCATAATGAATGTCGGCCAGATAAGCCGCTCCGGATTCCAGTCTGGATGCCTCCTTGGCTGTCTCCTCGGAAGGGTCCCCTTGAATCCACTGCGCCCAGCGTAGGCAAGCCCGCACCACCCAAGCTCCACAAATAGAAGCCTGTAAAGAGAGCACATTGACTTCAGATACTTGCTTTAACAAGGCCTCTAACCTACGGTCCTGAGCATCCTTGAGCGCCACGCTTCCCTCTACTGGAATCGTGGTCTTTTTGGTAACAGCCGACACTGCCACATCTACCCTTGGAGACTTAAACAAGTCCTTATCCTGGTCTAACAGCGGGTAAAGACGTGTCATCACTCGCGATCCTTTAAGCGCGGATTCAGGCACGTCCCACTCTTCCTGTATCATCTCTTTAAACACCCTATGTACCGGGAAAGCCCTTTGAGTCTTACGAATGGCCTGCAACAATGGGTCCTCCAGCGTAGAATCTTATGTTGGCCCCTCTGATGGCATATTAAGAGATCTGAGCGATTCCGCAATGAGAGCCGGCAACTCTTCTCTACGAAACACCCGAACCACCCTCGCCTGATCCTCCTGTTCTGCAATCTCACCTTCTTCCAGATCTTCGTCCTGGCCCAGATCCCGCTCCGGATCTACCGACCATAGGTCCTCCGATATGACCGACTCGTCTGCTCGGCCCACCTCCCCTCTAGGACTCTTTGCATCCATGCCAGTCACCGCCGCCGTCAAAGACGTCCCCGGCCTCTTGTCTCCCAGCCACGCTGCTGAGGAATTGGCCGCAGACCTATTTAGGGAACTGCCCAAGGCTTGCTGGAGCAAGGCTACAAAATCTGGCGCAAAAATCACTGCCAAGCCTCCTGGCAAAGAAGGCTGTGCCGTCGGAGGCTCCAGAACCGCAGGAGTACTGGGCACCGGCTCTCTCACGGCCAAAATGTCTAAGACTGGTTCTATAGGGCCCGGAGTCGCCCCTTCCTGCACCCCTCCTCCAGTCTCTGAGCCCTGATCTATAGCTCCTGTCTCCTGACTGCAACCTTTGCAGAAACCCTCTGGTGACAGTGAACCCCCTCTAGCCCCGCATAGCAGACAGAGCGGTCTAGAAGGCATGCTGACTACCCAGAGCACCTCCAAGGGCTACCCAGGTCCCTCAACAAAACCCTGCCCCCGTTATTGATGGGCCTTTTTTGGGGGGGGGGGGGTTGGCGTATTATCCTCAGACACGCTCCCTAAGACAAATTATGAAGAAATCAAATGAAAATGAGGCTCCCTGGCCGAATTACACTGTTTTAAAAACCGAAACTGCTCACAGCAATTCCCGCGCGGGAGACATGCGGTCCGGCCTGCATCGCCAGCACCCGCGCTCCCCCGGCTTCTGCTGATGTCCTACCTTGGCTGCTACAGGATCGGTGCCTGGTGCCTCCTCCACTGCGCTCTACCTTGTTTCGGGATCTGCAGTCACCGGCTGAAAACGGAGGGCCAGAGTAAACTCCTTTTTCAATGCTGTCAATCAAGCTGCCGGCTTCAATCATGTTAGCAGGCAGATCTTCTGCACGCGATGAGCCCTGCAGGCTGCCGATTCCTCTCCCCTTCTTGGTGGGATCGGCAATCGGTACGGTCCTCCCCTGAATCTGCCTGAGTCCCCCCCGAAGCACCAGGCTACCCACAAAGAGTGGCCAAAAGGAGAAAGGGAGAGGGGGGATAACAGAGGACCCCCAACAGGAGGGGAAGAGCACCTGCGCTCCCAGCACCAGACAAAGGGAAAACTGAAGCCTCTTCTTCTTCTTCTTTTCCTTTTTTTTTTTTTTTAACTTAAGCCCCTTAGCTATACTAAGACTAAACTCTCCTTAATTGTCTCTCCAGTGAGTCCAGAACTCCTGGGCTCACAACCCTCCAGCTGCTTGGAGACTGAGATAATTGGTTTGAGGAGGCGGATCCGGGGCTTATGTACCAGTGACATCACAAGAGTGACGTTTCTCAGTCTCCAAGCTGCCGTAAGAGTATCACAACCTCAGAGATTCCGGGACTAGACTGGAGGGATGATCAGGAAGTTACTGTTTACAATTGCAAGTTCTTTGTAAAAGTTGAAGTTAATGTAAACCGCCTTGATTAAATGAAAAGGCGGTATAGAAAAATTGTTAAATAAATAAATTTACTTTTTCACTTACCTGGGGGCTTTCTTCACCCATCCCCAATGAATCTAGTTTGAAGCCTTCAGTAGGTTAGCCAGTCTGCTACTGAAGATATGTTGATCCTTCTTGGACAGATGGATAATATCTCTGCTCTGCAGTCCTTGGAACATCATCCCATGGTCCAGGAAACCAAAATGCTCTTGATGACACCATCCACGCAGCCATGCATTTATCTCCAGGATGCAAGCTTCTCTGTTTCCGCCTTTACCCTCAACAGGGAAGATTGAAGAGAACACCACCTGCACACCCATCTGCTTCACCCTCTGTTCCAGAGCCATAATGCTTACCCGACTGTGCTGGCGGAGAGAGCTGATGCCTATGCTTAGCTGTAGCCTTTTTACATGACAAAGACATGTTCCCCAGAGTAGCCAAGGAGGAAGCCAAAGTACTTGGAGTCAGTTCAGTAGGCGGAGGGGTACTACCCAATGGCAGGAGTAGCCAAGGGGAGGCCCCAGATCCCGCAACTGAACTCGGAGTTGACAATACTAGTGCTGCAGGTGCTTTTAAAGCTTCCCCCTCCCCCCGAACCTGTACTTAGCCCAGTGGTGGGAGAGATGAGGAGGAGTCTGACATGAAAGCTGGTCCCGCAGAGGTGGTAACACCAAGGCCTGGCTCTAGGAAAGTGAAGAAACAGCTCCTTGTCGTTTAAAATATCAAAAGTTTTCTTTTTTTCCTGTCAGTGAGCAAAGTTGGAGCGAAGTGGAGGCAGACCCGTTTATCTTTTGTTAGCCTTGGTGAGATGCAGGCAGAAACATTTATCTTTTTTTCTGCCCAACAGCTCAAAATTCATGGGGCCTAAAGAAAAAGACTGTGGAAGCACTCTGGTGAGAGAACCGAGCGACAGAACCACAACAAGAAAAAAACAAAAAAAGATTAAAATGCAGACAAAATTGAAGAAAAAGGGAGACCTGTGCAAGCTTCTGTGTGGTACAGAAAAAAAAACTGATTCTCTTGGCACAAGCAGGCATGTAGGCTCAGTGAAGCAACAAAGTTTCTCTGAGCTGTGGAAGATCCAACACAAGGCTCAATTTGGGGACTTCAGCATTGAGTGTGACTGCATGCCTCTGTTTTTCTCCAGAGAATGTGGATTATCAAGGAGAAGTGGAGGCTCGGAAAATGATGGTACAAATTAAAAAGTAGTTTTAAAACTTCCAGTAATCTTAGTTGAATGTAAAATATGCAGGGTTCAATTGCTGTTTTGCACAGATATGTTAACTATGCTGCCAAAACAATCCCAAGAGAAAATTAAATTGATGACTTTATCTGAGGATACCATAGAGCTCTCTTTCAAGAGGGTGCATGTAAGAATATTACATAAACATATGGAATTAGGTGCAGTGCACAACCCCCCACTTATGTTTTTAAGTTACTGTACCTGGGGTGCAATGCATGTGCTCAGTATACCGAATGCGTAATTGGAGAGGAGTATTCCAGGGTTCCTCAGATCACTGTTTGAAATCTTTTTTTTCCCAGAATGCACTTGCTGGCAGAGAATATTTTTCTTTCTCTGGAGAGCTGCCAACTGAGGAAAGATAAAGGTTATGAACAGGGTCAGACTCTAAGGGACTACAACTTTCTGACTTACATTAACTATATAACTGCTAAGGCTGTAATGATGATAAGTCAAACAACTTGTTAATAGTCTGTCCCTCTCCCAGTTTAGTGACTGTCCTGTACTCTTAGCAACTTATACACACAGCCTCTGTGCCCTCATTTCTTTCTTTAGCTGTTCTTAGAACAGTTTTTCTGGATGATATGCAGTCTGTTTCCACCCCATTCCACCATATTTTCTGATTACATTGTTACTGTTTCTTATCTCATAGTAACATAGTACATAATGGCAGATAAAGACCAGTATGGTCCATCTAGTCTGCCCAGCAAAGTGGCAAGAGTAAGTGCACCTGCCGCTTCGTGCACTTCACTCCACCCCATGCCTTTGCTTAGGGGTGTACCCACCACTCCGTGCAGGTCACCTCTACTTGTTGAGATATAAGAGATAGTTAATTTTATTTTGATTTTTAACTTGTTACTATAAAAGGATCCACTGTGTCTGTCCCATGCCATTTGAATTCTGTCACTGCACTTGCCCCCACCACTTTCATCGGGAGGGCATTCCAAGCATCCACCACCCTTTCAGTGAAAAAGAATTTCCTGACATTGCCTTTCAGTTTACCCCCCTTGCAGCTTCATGTTCTGTCCTCTAGTTTTACAGCTTCCCCATCTTTGGAAGAGGTTTATTTGGTCATTAATACTCTTTTAAGTAGTTAAAGATCTGTATCATATCTCCCCCGTCCCTCCTCTCCTCTAGAGTACATATTTAGGTCTTCAAGTCTCTTCTCATAAGTCTTCTGGCACAGGCTCCAAATCATTTTGGTCGCCTTACTCTGAACTGTTTTCAGTCTTTTTATATCCTTTGTGAGATATGGTCTCCAGAAATGAATACAACATTCCAAGTGAGGCCTCACCAACGACTTGTATAGTGACATTAGTACTTTCTCCTTTCTGCTGGTAATTTCTCTCTGTATGAAACCTAGCATACTTCTGGCTTTGGCCACTGCCTCGTCACACTGTTTCGCCACCTTGAGATCCTCAGAAACCACCACTCTGAAATCCTTCTCCTGGTCTGTGCACACCAACCTTTCACCCCCTATCGCATACAATTCCTTTGGATTTCTGCATCCCAAGTGCATGACACTGCACCTCTTCACATTAAATCTTAACTGCCAAGCATTAGACCAGTCTCCCAGCTTTTGTAGATCTTTCCTCATGTTCTCCACTCTCTCAGGGGAGTCCACTCTGTTGCAAATTTTTATGTCATTTGCAAAAAGGCAAACTTTTCCCTTCAATCCTTCAGCAATATCACTCACAAATACACTGAACAATACCGGTCCTAGGACTGATCAGTGGGGCTCGCCACTAATCATCTTCCTTTCATCCGAATGAGTTCTGTTTACCATCACCTTCTGTCATCTGTCAGTCAACCAATTTCTGATCCAATTCACCACCTGGGGCCCATCCCCTGGCTGTTCAGTTTACTGATAAGCCTCCTATGAGGAACAGTATCAAAGGCTTTGCTGAAGTCTAGGTAGATCACATCCATTGCATGCCCTTGATTTAGTTCTCTGGTCATTCAGTCAAAGAACTCAATCATAGTTGTTTGGCATGATCGTCCTTTGGTAAAACCATGTTGCCTCGGATCCTGAAACCTATTGATTTTGAGAAAGTCAACTATTCTCTCTTTCAGGAGCAACTCCATTATTTTTCCTGCCAACGAGATAAGGCTTACTAGCCTGTAATTTTTCACTTCTTCCCTATTACCACTTTTATGAGAGGTACCACAGCCCTTCCCCAGTCCTGTGAAACTTCTCCTGTCTCCAAGGATGTATTAAAAACATCCTTTAAAGGCCCTGCAAGAACCTCTCTGAGCTCTTCTTTCAGTATCCTGGAATGTATCCCATCCATTCCCATAGCTTTGTCCACTTTCAGTTTTGCAAAGCTGTTCAAACATAAGAACATAAGATATGCCATACTGGGTCAAACCAAGATCCATCAACCCCAGTATCCTGTTTGCAACAGTGGCCAATCTAGGTCATAAGTACCTAGCAGTTTCCCCAAAAGGCACAGGTTCCACAATGCTTGTATTGGGTCAAGCAGTGATATCCTGGGTCCCTTTTAATAATGGTTTATGGACCTTTCCTCCAGGAACTTCTCCAAACCTTTTTTAAACCCAGCTACACTAACAGCTTTTACTACATCCTCTGGTAACAAATTCCAGAGTTTGATTACACGTTGAGTGAAAAAAATATTTTCTCTTATTAGTCTTAATTGCATGCCCCTTAGTCTTTCTATCATCTTCTCTGAATGGTGTAATATCTACTCCATTCCCATCTTTATATCTGTCAATCACAGGTGGTCCTTCTCCAGGATTTTCTTTAGTAAAAACAGAACAGAAGTATTTGTTTAGCATTTTTGCTTTTTCAATGTCACTTTCCACGAATCCGTTCTCGCCACTTTTGAGTCTTGCAGTTCCACCTTTGTTCTTCCTCTTCTACCGAATATACCTAAAAAAAGTTTTGTCATCACACTTTCGATCTTTAGCCATCGCTTTCTTCTGTCATAAGAACATAAGATATGCCATACTGGGTCAGACCAAGGTCCATCAAGCCCAGTATTCTGTTTCCAACAGTGGCCAATCTAGGTCATATGTACCTAGCAGTTTCCCCAAGAGACACAGGTTCCACAATGCTTGTATTGGGTCAAGCATTGATATCCTGGGTCCCTTCTTAATAATGGTTTATGGACCTTTCCTCCAGGAACTTGTCCAAACCTTTTCTAAACCCAGCTACACTAACAGCCTTTACTACATCCTCTGGTAACAAATTCCAGAGTTTGATTACACGTTGAGTGAAAAAATATTTTCTTTTATTAGTCTTAAATAGTTTACCCTGTAGCTTCATTGCATGTCCCCTAGTCTTTCTATATTCTGATAAGGTAAACAATCGATCTACGTTTACCCGTTCAATTCCGTTCATTAATTTATAGACTTCTATCATATCTCCCCTCAGCCATCTCTTTTCCAGGTTAAAGAGCCCTAACCTTTCTAGCCTTTCTTCATAGGAGTATCCTTCCATCCCCTTTACCATTTTGGTGGCTCTTCTCTGAACCTTTTCTAAAATAGCTATATCCTTTTTAAGATACGGCGACCAGAACTGCACACAATATTCAAGGTGCGGTCTCACCATGGAACGATATAGAGGCATTATAATATCTTTTGTTTTATTTTCCATTCCTTTCCTTATGATACCTAGCATTCTATTTGCTCTCTTGGCCGCCACTGCACACTGGGCCGAGGGTTTTAACATGGTATCCACAATGATGCCTAAATCTTTTTCCTGGGTGGTGGTGGTTCCTAATGTGGAACCTTGCATCGTGTAACCATAGTTTGGGTTGTTCTTCCCTAGGTGCATAACCTTGCACTTGTCCACATTAAATTTCATCTGCCATTTTGATGCCCAGTTTATCAAGATCCTCTTGCAATTTTCCACAATCCTCTTGGGTTTTAACAACTTTAAATAGTTTTGTGTCATCTGCAAATTTGATAACCTCACTCGTTATTCCACTTTCCAGGTCATTTATGAATATGTCAAAAAGCAGCGGACCCAGCACAGATCCCTGGGGTACACCACTATTCACCTTTCTCCACTGGGAAAATTGGCCATTTAGCCCTACCCTCTGCTTTCTATCTTTTAACCAGTTCCTGATCCACAATAGTACACTGCCTCCTATCCCATGACGCTTTAGTTTTGCCAAACGTTTCTGATGAGGGACCTTGTCAAAGGCTTTCTGAAAGTCCAGATAGACAATATCAACCGACTCACCTTTGTCCACTTGTTTATTCACTCCTTCAAAAAAACATAACAGATTAGTAAGACAAGATCTTCCTCGTCTAAAGCCATGTTGGCTGTCTCCCATTAGGTCCTGACTATCTACATGCTGAGTAATTTTATTCTTTATGATGGTTTCTACCATTTTTCCCAGTACTGATGTCAGGCTCACCGGTCTGTAGTTTCCCGGATCACCCCTGGAACCCTTTTTAAAAATTGGCGTTACATTGGCGATCCTCCAATCTTCAGGTATTAGAGATGATTTTAATGATAGTTCGCAGATTACTAATAGCAGGTCTGCAATCTCATATTTCAGTTTTTTCAACACCCTTGGATGTATACCATCCGGTCCAGGTGATTTGCTACTCTTCAGTTTATCTAATAGTTGTAATACATCTTCCCGATATATCGATATTTCCTTCAATTCTTCAGCACCTTTAAATACCACTTCAATCATGGGTAACATCCCTGCATCTTCCTCAGTAAAGACTGAAGTAAAGAATTCATTCAGTCTCTCCGCTATTGCCTTGTCGCCGCTTAGTGCTCCTTTAACCCCTTGATGATCTAATGGACCAACTAACTCTCTCACAGGTTTTTTGCTACGAATGTACTTGAAAAGGTCTTTATTACGCGTTTTTGCTTCCGCAGCAAGCTTCTTCTCAAATTCTCTCTTTGCCTGCCTTATCAATGCCTTGCATTTGACTTGCCAGTGCTTGCGCTGTTTCCAGGTTTCATCGTTTGGCTCTTTTTTCCATTTCCTGAAAGATGCTTTTTTGGCAACAACAGCCTCTCTGACCTCACCTTTAAACCATGCTGGCAGTTTTTTGGACTTCCTTTCACTTTTCTTAAAGCGTGGAATACAGCTGGTCTGGGCTTCCAAGATAGTATTTTTCAACAACACCCAAGCTTGATGTACGTCTTTAACCTTTGCAACTGCTCCTTTTAGTTTTTTCTTAACTGTTTTCCTCATTTTATCATAGTCTCCCTTTCGAAAGTTAAAAGGTAGAACTATGGATTTCCTTACTATCCCTCCTCCACTAATTAAATCAAAGGCAATCATGCTATGATCACTATTGCCAAGTGGCCCCAACACCCTTATCTCTTGCACTAGATCTGGTGTTCCACTAAGGACTAGGTCTAATATGGCTTCCCCTCTGGTCGGTTCATGAACCAGCTGCTCCAAGAAGCAGTCATTTATTTCATCTAGGAACTTTATCTCCCTAGCATGTCCTGACGTGACACTGACCCAGTCGATACCGGGGTAATTGAAATCACCCATTATTATTACTGCGCTGTAACTTTTGTTAGCTTCCTTGATTTCTTTGAGCATTTCATCATCCATTTGGTCATTCTGGCCAGGCGCTCGATAGTACACCCCCACTGCCATTGTCTTTGATTTTGCTATCCTTATTTCTGTTTTTGTCTCCTTTAGCTTTATCCCATATTCTTTTCTGTGTTCCTCTTGTTTACAAACTTCTCAATTTTGTGGAGGTTGTCTTTTTTGCTGACAAAAAATCCAACCACTGAAAACCGAGACATCACTATCACCCTCCAACAAGTGGCTCAATATTACAAACAACTGCATCCCCAACCAGAACTCCCTCCACCCCTCCCTGACAAAGATGATCGCCCAGACCTCTGGATCTCCTTCACGGATATCACTAAAGGACAAATAGAAAACACCATATCATCTCTAAACACTACAACCTCCCCCCTGGATCCCTGCCCCATCTCATGGATTAAGTCAACCAAAAAGGAACTCAGCGGCGCACTCTCCAAAATCACACAATCAATAATATAATAAGGCCTCATGCCCACATGCCTAAAAACCTCCTCTATACATCCAACATTGAAAAAACGTACCCTGGACCCTTCTGATCCTTCATCATACAGACCCATTACCAGCCTTCCATTTATAGCCAAAATGGTTGGGAAAACCACCCAACACCAACTTCAAGACTATATCGACAGACACAATCTGCTGGACCCACAGCACTATGGATTCCATCCACACCACAGAGTAGAAACACTTCTAACCACCCTGATAAACACTCTCATTCAAAGAATGCAGTGCACCAACCAAGGCTTCCTATTAATCTTCTTAGACATCTTTTCAGTCTTTGACACTGTAAAACACCAAATCCTCCTGCAACATCTCCAAACCAATGGAACTCAAGGCACAATACTCAAATGGTTCATTTCTTTCCTCACAGATAGAGACTAACAAATAAAGATCAGACAAAGTACCTCCACCCCGTACAAGTAGACTCAAGGAGTCTCCCAGGGATCCACCCTCTCTGCATTCCTTTTCAACCTCTACCTGTAACCTCTCTGCACAAAAATAAGATCACACAACCTCAATGTCCACATCTATCATGATCTATGGACCAATCAACAAAAACCAACCCTCGCTATCTGCCCACCAGGAATCTTTCACCGAGGTAACCAACTGGCTAAAAGACAACAACTTTCAAATCAACTATAACAAAACGGAGGCCCTCTTTATAACAAAAGACACATCCTTTGTCCCCCCCTCCCCCTCAATAACACTGAACAACACAACAATTAAAACCTAAACTGAAGTCAGGTACCTTGGAATCACCTTCGCTCAACACCTCACATTCAAAGTCCACATCAACAAAATCACCCTGACAATATACTACAAAGCGAAGACACTGCAATGCCTCCGATCACTCCTAGAACCAACAGAAATCCAAACTGTTCTACAAGTCTTCGTTCTACCTCACCTGGATTGCTGCAATGCTATCTACCAAGGCCTACCACAATCCACATTCCTTCCCATGCAAACAGTACTCCACTCAACAGCAAGAACCCTACAAGCAGCAGCTCGACACAATCACATCACACCTATACTCAAACAGCTCCACTGGCTCCCAATACAGAGCCACTAAAATTCAAAACTATCATTATATCCACTCAGAATATTACCACCTCCCCTCTTGACCCTTGTCCAGTGCCTTGGGTCAAAGCAGCAAGAAACCTCCACATACCCTTCATATTCGCCATGGTCAACGACTCCCTAAAACATATTAACCTACCACCAGAACTCAAACAATCCTCCATACAAACCATACTCAAGAAATCCACCCTCAATCCAACAAATCCAACATCTTACAGACCTATATCAAGTATTCCTTTTATAGCCAAGATCATCGAAAAGGTAGTTCAATCACAGCTTCAGGAACATCTGGATGAATATGTGCCACTAGACCTGCAGCAGCATGGGTTCAGACCCAACCATGGAATTGAAACCCTCTTCACCTACCTTATCAACACATAAATAATAGGCACAGAAAAATCATCACAAGAATTCATACTATTATTCATAGATATCTCTGCAGCATTTGATTCAGTCTCTCACCAGTTACTTCTAAACAGGCTACAGCAAATCGGACCATCTTAAAATGATTCCACTCATACCTGTCCAACCGCACTCAACGAATAAAAATAGGAACAAGCACATCCCTTCCTTTCTCCCTCAGACAAGACATACCAAAGAGATCAGTGCTTTCTTCTATCCTTCTCAACATCTACATGCAACCAATATTGATGTGATAAAGAGCTTTGGCATATTTATTTATTTAAATTTATTTATATACCGTCTTTCTATCATTCAAGGTTTACAAACAACAAAACAGGTAACAGTGTTAGAATATAACTGTTGTACAGAGAACAAGAACTCTTGAAAACATAAGACCATTCAGTGAACTATATAACTAGAACTGGAATTGCAGCAACTATGTACATAAGTGGGGGAGAGTGTGGGGGGAGGGGGCGTGAGGGATACACTTTGCAGAAGAGATTTCTAGGTACATTGAATGGTGCGGGTCAGTGGCATTTGATGTGATTAATAGCTTTGTTGCCTAATTTATGCAGATAACATCATGCTTTTTACTCCATTCACCACAAATGCCCCCGGTTACACAAAATTCAACAATTGTGTCATAGCAATGCCTAAATGGCTCCATGCACACAACCTTAACATAAACTATAACAAAACTGAACTTCTACATATCACAAGAAACCAGAACTTCACACCACCAACAACAATCACATTGGACAATATCCAAATCAAAGTCAAGATTGACGCCCTCCCTGACCACTCTTACAGTATCCCTTTTCTTGTCACGACTTGATTACTACAACTCTGTTCTGGTAGGCCTTCCTCTTTACCAGCTTCATCGCCTACAGTTATTACAGACTACAGCTGCCCAGCTCCTCACCTATACCTCATGTACCGACCATGTGTCCCCCCTTCTTATCCATTTATATTGGCTTCCCCTTCAGTTCCAGTTTCAATATAAGGTCCTCATCACTATACATCAAGCAATTCACACTGGCACGCCTCAATATTTAGTCGACCTACTACATATGCATGCCTCTCCCCATGCCCTCCACTCCATTCACAACAACTGCCTGACTCTTCCATCTCCTGCTCGTGCACACCTAGAGCTCACACACCATTCTGCCTTCTTTTTCCTCGGTCCAGCCCTATGGAACTCATTACCACCTTTACTCTGTGCTGAGCAATCATTCCCATGATTCAAGGTGATGCATCACCTTTGATCTGTCCCCAACCCAGGATCAGACTACATGCCCATCCTGACTTGTAGACTCTCCATATATACATGCATTTCTATCTTTTCTGTGTGCCCTATCTTCTCTATTGTCCTATCATAAATTTGGCATTCTTTTCTCTCTTTAGCAGCGTTTCTTTATTGTATACCACCCTGATGCCTTGGCCTGGGCGGTTAATCAAATGCTCGAATAAAGAATAATAAAGATAAAGATTAATTACCTCAATATAACTCTGGACCAGCAGCTCACTCTCCTTCCACACATAAAACACACAACTGAAATATATTACAAGCTACGAATAATAAAGAATTTACGCCCACTCCTCTCACCAAACGACTTCCCATCTGTATGTCAAGCCATTATAACACCTCTGCTCAATTATATCCTGCAGCCAAGCATAACGTGCCCCACTCGGATACAGTGCCCTCCTTTGATCGCATAAAGCAGAGCAGACATGGCATACTGGCAAAGGACTTTCGCGTTCAGCACCACTAATCAAAGGTGAACCCTCTTGCATCAATTTGCTCATCTTGCTCGGCACAGACTTACTGCACGAACCTCTGACATTGGATCTCCCCTACCTGCTTGCTCAATCAATGACTACTTCCACCGTTGCTCAGCTCCACCCCCACGGCATCATCACCAAGCGACACTGCAGCACGATATATTCAGCAGCACTCAGGTAACTATATTACTAATTAAAAATTTATTTGGATCAGCAAGGAATATTGAACTTTTGAGCCAACCTGTGAGGAATCATGCTGAGCTAGAGCCATCCTGTGAGAAATCATGCTGAGCCAGCTGTTTACTAGCTTACTAGCCAGGAGACAGAAGCTGTGGGGAGTGACTGACTAGAATTGTGCATTAACTCGGAGAACAAACAGAGGCTGGGAGCCAACAAAGGCTGGAAAAGGACTGGTCATATTACTGTTGAACAAATGTGTATGAAAGAGGTATGGAGTGGAGAATACCTGTAGAGAAAAGCTCATGTGAAGAGTCATGTGGTCCAGCTGCAACACACTTACAGCCTATATATATAGAGAGAAAATCCAGAAAAGAGAGAGAACTGATATCCGCTTGGCCGGGCGCATGCCAACGCGTGAGGAATCCCATACTTTTTCTCCAGCCTTCGCTGTGCTCTCCCAGCTGATGGTAAAGGGCTGGTGATGAATTGATTGTTCTATGTGTTGTCCTTGTAATATTGTTATATTGTCTAGCTAATTGTCATATTAAATAGCTTAAGTTCAGAACTCTTTTGGTGATGTATTATTCTCCTGTAATTAATTGCTTTCTAGTTATCATTATTCTAATTGCTTTCTAATTATCTTTTCTAACTAATTATAGGTAAATAAGTGAATTACTTGCCTTTCTAAATAAGTATAAATTAATAAGTCAAATAAGTAAATCAAGTTATCCTTGCTTTGTTTTACAAATAAATTGCTTGTCTTCATTACAAGGTGTGTTAGCCTTTGTTGTAGCAAGACAGTGACTTGGTCTCTTCCTCCGGCATCCAAATGTCCCTCAGACCCCACCCTGCAGCCAAGCACAACGTGCCCCAATCGCATATGGTGCCCTCCTCTGATCGCCCTCCTGGTTATCCGCAAACTTCTTACACATTAATCACTCTAAGACTCTAGCCATCTGGTTTTACGCCGGCAACCCTGCCCTCCCTCTCGTCCCTCTTCTGTCCTCCTCCCCCATTCCTATCATCACGTCCTTACGTTATCTCTGTTACCCTTGACTCATCCCTTTCTTTCAAAGACCACATCTCATCTGTAGTCCAGCGCTCTTTCTATACCTTAAGGCAACTTCATGCAGTCCGCCCTTTCCTCTCTTTCTCCTTTCTGACCACATTACTCCTGTCCCTCGTCATATCACGTCTTGACTACTGTAACGCTTCCCTGGCCGGCCTCCCCCAAACCGAACTGCGTAGACTTCAGCTGTTCCACAACACAGCAGCTCGCATCTTGACCCATGCCTCCCGGTTTGACCACATCACACTCCTCTTCATTCGCTTACACTGGCTCCCCATCTCATTTAGAATTCAGTACAAAATCCTCATTTTTGTTCATAGATCAATTCACACTGGCATTCCACTCTACTTCTCTGATTTGGTCCATCTTCATTCCCCACATTGACTCCTCAGGTCTGTCCACTCTAATCGTCTATTTCTTCCATCTCCATCCCAAGCCCACCTGGAATCTACTCGCTCCTCCGCTTTCTTTTTTTCTTGGCCCCTGTCTCTGGAACTCGCTCACGTCAGCACTCCACCTGGAATCCTCATTCCCTGTCTTCAAAGCCAGATTAAAAACCCATCTCTTCTGCTCAGCCTTTGACCTCCCCCCTCCACCTCCCCCCTGTCTCCTCCCCCACGCTGATGTCCAGTCCTCGTCTTCCCTCCTTTATGGCTGCCCTATCTTTAATCTGCTATCTCTTTCCTATCCAAATTTTTGTCGTTCTAATTTCCTTTCCTAGCAGTACCTCCCTGTTATTACAAGTTTGTAAACTGCTCTATGCCTTTGGTTCGAGCGGTATATTAAGTCTTTGAATAAAGATTTTTTATTTTTATTTATTTTATTTAGCGTACATTTGTATACCACTACTTCCAGCGATCAGTAGCGGATTGGATTACATATTGGAAGCTGACAAATCAGGACAGAAAAATTTGTAGTATATACAAGGTGATTCGTAAGGTGAGCACAACACACAATAATTGTTTACATATTCACATTTTTACATATATACATTTTTGGTTCTTTGGGTGGCACTGTTTGGGCCACGTGGACTAAATCAAGTTGTACTGAATCTGAAATAGGTGGGTCTTGAGTTTTTTTCTAAAGTCCATCAGGTCTTTGCTAGCTCGTAGCTCCGGCGGCAGTTGGTTCCAGAGTGTCGGTGCTGTGTAAGAGTATGCTCTGTTACTAGTACCAGACTTGACAGATCTTATATCTACTGATACGCAGAGGGTGTTTGAGTTGGTGGTTCTTCTGCTTCTGTTGGGTGGTTGTGTGCAGATTAGGTTGGAGAGGAAGGATGGCGCAATGTTATGCATGAGTTTAAAAGTGGTTATTAGTGTTTTATATTTTATACGAGCTGTAATGGGGAGCCAGTGTAGCTCCATCAAAACAGGTGTGATGTGTTCAGCAAATCTTTTCTTCATAATGATTCTAGCCGCCACATTCTGCGCCATTTGTAGTATGTTTAGGGTTTTCTTTGGTAGGCCCTGTAAAATGGCGTTGCAGTAGTCGAGATGTGGCATGATGAGTGCTTGTGCCACAGACCTGAAATCATGAGGCTCAATAATGCTCCGTAGAGGTTGCAGGACTCTTAGTTTGTGGAAGATGGCCCTGTTTGTTATGCGGAGGTGTGAAAGATAAAGCAGAGCAGACACATCATAATGGCAAAGGACATTAGCACCACTAATCAAACAAAGGTGAGCCCTCTACATGCTGCCTTGCATTGATTTGCTCATCTTGTTTGACAAAGACTTACTGCACGGGCTTCCAACATTGGGTCTCCCCTACCTGCCTGCTCAATCGACGACTAATTCAACCGCCCCACGGCATCATCACCGAGCAACACTGTAGCACAATATATTCAGTGGCACTCAGGCGACTCCATGCCTGGCGGCCCCATGCCTAAGGGCCAAGCCAAAGGGCCCTTAGATGTGGCCCTTTGATTGGCCCTCACCAGGATAGAAGAACCTGCCAACACACCCGGTTTCCAAAGGTATGCAAACACTCCATCAGACCAAAGACACCCTGTACAAGAATCCAGCGCTGCCCAATCATCTGGCTCCACAGCATGACCTTGGCCTTATCCCTCCTTTTACTACATCTCCTGATACACCGAGTAAGGACCTTAACCACCAACACACACACCCATGCTCTCCCATTTTCTGCAGAGCCACGGAAGGAGATGGTCTGGTACATCCCACAGCAACCTACACTGGGACACACGCCCCCGCCACCCTCATCTCCTCCATATTACCCCTCAACATCTCAACAGAAGCAAACAACCTGACAAAACTTACCCTGACAGCCTCAAATGTGCTCTCATCAATGCACGCTCCATCCGGAAGAAATGGCCAGCTGTCACTGACTTAATTTCCACTCATGACCTTGACCTACTCTTGGTCACAGAGACTTGGTTATCCGAGGAAGACAACGTCATAATAAACCAGCTCCTCCCACCAAGATTTACAGTACATACCAGTCACAGGCAAGATAAAAGAGGTGGTGGTGTCCTCATCCTCTCTAGATCAGACCTCCAGTTCCAGACAAAGCACTCCACCAGCACAAGTCACATGGAAACCATTACCATCTCCAATAGACGCTGCTCCATCAGCTTGCTCTACAGAGCTCCCTCCACGTCACCGGATGAGCTCGCCTCTATCATCGAGCTCGCCTCCAACTCCCATAGCCCACATTCCCCAATGTGGATCCTAGGTGACTTCAACCTAGCAACTTTACAAGATAATCAAGCGGTCCCATTCCTAGAAGCCCTTGAAAACCTCGGCTTCACGCAACTAGTGAAAGCCCCCACGCACACTAAGGGCAACACCCTAGATCTGATATTCGCCCCACAGTCATCCCTTAATACATCTCTTGATCCTATTACATCCATTACCCCTGTTCCCTGGTCCGATCACAAATTGATCATCCTTCAGATTCCTTCTAGCAAAACCTTCTCCAAAATCTTCAATACGCCAGCTAACGCAGCAAGACCATCCACTAGATCTTTTAAGCCATTTAACAAAGAGCTCATCATCGAGGAAACTCAGCAACTCATAAATACCACTATTACAGATCTTGAGGACCTAATCTCTCTCTGGAACAATAGTCTCAGTGCTATTGCCGTGCGTCCCCCAGCAAAAAAGTATTCAAGGAAAAGAGTGAATGCCCCCTGGTACACTGCGGACCTTAGAGATTCCCTCATCCTATTACGTAAACTTGAAAAACGCTGGCGCCGCTCCCATGCTATGGTGGACCTGACAGCATTCAATAACCACTTAGCTGCTCACCGTAAGGCAATTTCTGAGGCAATGAAACGACACCACTCGGACACCTTGATGAGATCACTCAATAAGCCACACGACCTTTTTGACCTAGTTAAGTCCCTATCTAAGGAACCATCCTCCGGGCCGCAAGTTGAAATACACCCTCAAGATTTTGCAGCACACTTACAATCTAAGATGTGCCTTATTAACAGAACCACTACAACAACTACCACCCTTGGGCAGGTCACCCCTGGAGCTCTTTCTACATTCTCTATTCCTTCTAAGAAAGGAATCGAAGACACCATTACTGCACTCAACATCACTACATCTCAGTCTGATCCATGCCCTGCCTTCTGGATCAAGGAGCTCCGCAGCCACTTCAGCCCAGTTATTGCCTCCATAATGAACCTCTCCTTTTCAACAGGATCTTTCCCTTCAGCCCTTAAACACACTTCAATTAGACCCCTGTTGAAAAACTGCAAACTCGACCCCCTAAAGGTCGAGTCCTATAGGCCTATCTCTAGCATACCTCTACTTGCTAAGATCATCGAAAAGGAGGTCCAACGACAGTTACAGGACCATATTGACACCACTGCTCCGCTTGACCCCTGCCAACATGGCTTCAGGGAATATCACGGAGTCGAAACTCTCCTCACCATACTCCTCAGCAAGATAATCACTGGCATAGACAACATCCGCCAAGGATTTGCCCTCATCTTTCTGGACATCGCAGCAGCGTTTGATTCAGTGAATCATGATCTCCTCTTAATGAGGTTAACTGAGAAGGGCATCACTGGAACAGCGCTTGAATGGTGCAGGTCCTACTTATCCGGAAGATGGCAGCATGTCCGCTCAGGAGGCAGAACCTCAGAACCCTTCCGCCTAGATCACGGAGTCCCTCAAGGTTCTTCACTCTCTGCCCTTCTATTTAACGTCTACATGCAACCAATCTGTAAGATCATACGGTCATTTAATGTCGACTGTATGCTGTATGCCGATGATGTTCTACTTTACACCCCCATCTCCACTGATCGCTTGGATCTCTCCCCCCTAATAAACTGCTTCAACGCAGTTTCTGAGTGGTTGCTCTCTCAAAACCTTCGTATTCAACATAAGAAAACTGAAGTTCTCTTTATCACAAGGAACCCCAACTTCACCCCACCACAATCTATCAGAACTAAGGAAGCGGAACTGCAATCCAAACCCTCAATACGCTATCTAGGTGTCACTCTGGATCAACGCCTGGATATGAAGTCCCACATAGGAAACACAGTCAGAACAATATATTACAAGATCCGTTCCCTGAGACACCTACGCTCCATGCTAGAACCAAAAGATTTCAGGACTATATACCAGGCACTGATAATACCACACTTCGATTACGCCAATGTCATTCTCCAAGGTCTTCCTCAATCCACTTTAAACCCATTACAGCTGGCTATGAATGCCGCAGCAAGGATACTCCAGGGGGCTGCCAGGACTGACCATGTCACTCCTTTGCTGATTCAATTACATTGGCTACCCGTTCAGGCCAGAATTATCTTCAAAACGCTACTTCTCACGTTCAAAGCACTCAATAAGCTCTCTGCTCCTTCCTTATCTGACCTTATCCATACCACTTCACCAAACAGAGCAAGAAGATCATCAGCCATCAACTCCTTAAAACTCCCAAAGGCCCTTACAAGCTGCTCTTCTTCCACAGCCAATAGAGCCTTTACCCTCTGTGCCCCTAGGTGCTGGAATACACTACCTCCTGGCATACGGGCCATTGACAGCTTAACACAATTCAGGAAAGCCCTCAAATTCCACCTCTTTAACAAACATCTTATTGAGCCATTTACACCCATCGACTTCAGTGATTCCTCCCAGCTAGTCAGTTCCATGGTATCTCAATAACAGAAATAGGACGAATCGCTTTGTTTATTGAACATATTATTAGCACCTGTTCCTAATAACTTGTAGCCATGCTGTAGTATTATATCTGTAAATAGACTGTAAATAGTTTCCCCTGTTATCCAAGTTCCTTCCCTTGTTATCTGTAAACTCATGCATGTTATTGTACTGAGACTTTTTGTTCTATGTGAACCGCGCTGATGCCGAATAGTGCGGTATATAAGAGAATGTAAATAAATAAATAAATAAATAAACATCGAATACATCACTCCATGGCACAACCACAACAGACATGCATCACTCAAAATGTACACTTTAATCCAAATAATGTCCACTCATACTACACAAGCCACCCACACCAACCCCATCTTGGGTACCACCATCACCTGTACACTTATAAATGCAAGGTCTATCAGGAATAAGGCTACTACTGAGCATTTGTATAGTGCTACAAGTCGTACGCAGCGTTGCACAGACATGTAATAGACAGTCCCTGCTCTTCAGAGCTTACAATCTAGTCAAGACAGACAACACAGAAGGTGTAGGCAGGGATAAAACAAGGGGGAAAGGAAAAGAAAAAAGGAGATCAGGTGAGTCAAGATCCAAAAGCAGCAGCGAAGAGGTGAGTTTTCAGCCTGGATTTGAAGAGGATCAGAGGTGCCTGGCGTACAGACACAGGTAGTTTGTTTCAGGCGTAAGGTGCAGCAAGGTGAAAGAAACAAAGTCTGGAGTTAGCAATAGAAGAGAAGGGCACAGATAGAAGCAGTTTGCTAGAAGAGCGGAGTTCCTGAGGGGGGTTGTAAGGAGAGATAACAGAAGAAAGGTAGTGAGGAGCTGAAGAGTGAATGCATTTATAGGTCAGCAGGAGAAGTTTGAGCTGGATGCGGAAATGGATAGGAAGCCAATGAAGTGACTTGAGAAGAGGAGTAATATGGGCATGATGAGGCTGACGGAGATTAGCTGCGCAGCAGAGTGTTGAACAGATTGAAGGGGAGAGAGATGATTCAAAGGGAGACCAGCAAGGAGTAGGTAACAGTAGTCAAGACAGGAGGTGATTAAGGAGTAGATAAGCCTATTAGTAGTGTGTTCAGAAAGGAAAGGACGGATTTTGCTGATGTTATAGAGAAAGAAACAGCAGGTCTTAGCTATCAGATGAATGTGTGTGGAGAAGGAGAGAGAAGAGTCAAAGACAACACCAAGATTGCGAGCCGAAGAAACAGGAAGGAGTACAGAGTTATCCACAGAGACTGAGAAAGGAGGAAGAGGAGGGGAAGTTTTAGGGGGGAAGATAAGAAGTTCAGTCTTGGCCATGTTCAATTTCAAGAGGCAGTGAGACATCCAGGCAGCAATGTCAGAAAGGCAGGCAGAGATCCGGGTCTGGATTGCCGAAGAGATTTCAGGCGTAGTGAGGTAGATCTGGGAGTCATCAGCATAAAGATGGTACTGAAAGCCATGGGAAGAAATAAGTGCACCAAGGGACTGGGTATAGAGAGAGAAAAGGAGCGGACCCAAGAAAGATCCTTGGGGTACACCAACTGGGAGCGGGATAGCAGAGGAGGAGGTGCCACCAGAATACACACTGAAAGAGCAATGGGAGAGATAGGAGGAGAACCAGGATAGTACAGAGCCCTTAAAACCAAGCAAGGACAGGGTATCGAGGAAAAGATTGTGGTCAACAGTGTCAAAAGCAGCAGAGATGTCAAGAAGGATGAGGACAGAGTAAAGGCCCTTGGATTTTGCCAGGAACAAGTCACTGGAGACTTTGGCAAGAGCCATTTCAGTAGAGTGTAAAGGACGAAAGCCAGACTGTAAAGGATCCGGGAGGGCATGAGATGAGAGGAAGTCAAGGCAGTGGCAGTGAACCACACGTTAAAGTAGTTTACAAATTAAGGGAAGGAGGGAGATGGGTCAATAATTAGAAGGACAGGTGGGATCAAGTGAGGGTTTCTTGAGGAGAGGTCTGACCATAGCATACTTGAAGGTTGCAGGGACAGTTGCAGTGGAGCGCGATAAGTTGAGAATATGAGAGATAAAAGGGACAACAGTGGATGAGATGGGGCTTAGGAGACAGGTGGGGATAGGATCAGAGGAGCAGGTGGTGAGAATGGAGGAAGAAAGAAGGTGTGCAGTTTCCTCTTCAGAGATCACAGGAAAGGTAGAAAGGGTAGCAGAGGTAGGGGGGAAATTTGGGAGTGAAGAGGGGGAGGAGGGGAAGTAGCTGACTTTGTGGGGAATTGGAGGGTGATCTTGTGGATTTTGTCATGTAAATAGTCAGCCAGGCTTTGAGCAGAAAGGGAGGGAGGGATCAGAGGCGGAGGCACTTTGAGGAGAGAACTGAGAGTAGTAAAGAGATGGCAGGTGTCAGAAGCAAGAGAGTTAGTCAGATGGACATAATAGTCTTGTTTGGCAAGAGCTATGGCTGACTGGAAAGAGACAAGCATGAATCTGAAGTGTAGAAAGTCTACAAGGGACTGGGATTTGAGCCAAGCACACTCAGCAGAACAGGCATAAGAATATTCAGGGCTATCAAGGTCATCTCCCAATTTAGGAAGGCACTTAAACATCATCTCTTCCTACAGTATTATACTGACCAGAGACACTCCCCACAGCAAGCCACGCCCAGTGACCCACATAAACAACCCGTGAGTGACAACCACATAAGATTGAAACCAAGCATGCCGGACACGTTTCCTCCCGACAAATAGTAACTCTTATCACCCTACTGTCAGCCAATTGAGCCGATAGGACACATTTGAGTCATTTCCAAACGTATGCTGTAATTTACCTGTATATATTTGTATATAGTTACCCTGTTATTACCTGTACATATACCCACGTTATATTGTAAATCCAGTGCAGACCTTTCTGTGCTGGACAGTTGTGTTTTTGATGTAAACCGCACTGATACAGAAGAGCGCGGTATATAAGAAAGTTAAATAAACAAATAAAATTAATAAATAACGTAGATAGCGGGTAGTGGATGAAAGTCAGGGCTGAGGTGCAGAATGCCTCAGAGGACATGGCATGGGCGGAGCGAGAGCATCCAGAGCAGAGGAGAGTGTAGCGTTATAGGAAGCTACTGCCTCGTCAACAGATCTAGATGACATAGTGAAAGAAAGAGATGAAGAAACAGTGAAAGAGAGAACCAAAGGATCAATAGCATGACGATTTTAAATAGGTTGGAGGAGACAGGACGAGCTTAAGGCGTCGGGTGATGAAGATTGAAGCTTAAAAGGTGATGGTCAGATAAGGGAAGAACTGAGCTACAGAGGTTAGAGGGTTAGCAACTAGAGAAAAATACCAGGTCAAGGCAGTGGCCATGCTGGTGAGTGGCGGCAGTGGAACAAAGCTGGCGGTCAAATGAGGAGGTAAGGAAGAGGAGCTTTAAAGCATAAGGATCAGAGGGGTTATTGACATGAATGTTAAAATCCCTGAGAATAAGAGTGGGGAAAGAGGAATCCAGAAAGAAGGAAAGCCACGAGTCAACTCAGTGAGAAACGTAGAAGCAGACTTGTCAGGAGGTTGATAAATAACAGCTACCCAGAGAGGAAGTGGAGTGAAAAGGCGGATGGAGTGAACTTCAAAAGACGGAAAGGAGCGAGACAGAGGCAGCAGGAGGGGTTGGAATTGGCAGGAGGGAGAAAGTAGAAGCCCAACACCACCACCACGGCCAGTGGGATGAGGCATGTGGGAGAACTGATAGCGCCCATGACAGAGAGCAGCAATAGATGCAGTATCATCTGGGAGGAGCCAGGTCTCAGTTAAAGCAAGATGTAGAGCATTAGAGAAAAAGAGATCTTGAGTAAAAGCAAATTTATTAGAGACAGAGTGTGCATTCCACAAGGCACATGAGAAAGGGAGAGTGGAAGGGGAGAGGAGATGGATATGGATAAGATTAGAAGCGCTGCGTGAAGATCTCATCACAGAGTGTGACAGAAGTCTTGGGGGGCCAGGGTTGGGGTTGATATCTCCGGATGAGAGAAGGAGAAGGAGTAGAAGAGTACAGGGCAGAAAGGAGACAGTACGGCAGAAATGAGGGCGAGGTTGCCTTAGATAGAGAGGAGATGGTTGAATGAGAGGGAGAAAGTGATGAAGCTCAAGAGCTGATGATAGGGTAGAAGACAGAATGAAGGGGGAAGTGAGGATGGTAAAGGGGAAATAAGGAGGAGAGGAGTGAAGGTGCTGGTAGGAGGGGAGACAGTTAGGGAGTATGAAGAAGAGGAAGATAATGTGATGAGGAGCCATAGAAGAGGAATAGAGAGGAGAACAAAGGCCAGAGGATATAGAAGGTGGGAGAGTCAAAGTGATTGGGCGCACCTGTGCGTAAAGTAGATAATGAGCAGATAACAGCTATAAGAGACAGCGAGCCATGGGGTGGGTGGGTAGAGGGGAGGGGGTGGGGTATAAGTTATACAGCTGAGAAAGCTGAACAAAAGTGCAAAATAAAGGGGCAGAGAGGTAAGGGAGCCCACTAACAATGACAAATAAATAAATGTGTGAAGACAGACAGACAGATAGAACTCACAGCAAATTCACTCACAGAAGCTAAAATTCACCTCTCTAGCAGAGCACTTACGAGGGCACTGCTCTTCCCAGAGCACAGAGCGGCAAACAGAGCTAGGCACACGTGGGAGACAGGAAGAGGGGCTAAACAATACCTCAGCAGGGGGGAGGGGTTAGTCACTCAGGTAGATTAAGAGCAGAGACAGGAAAAAAGTTTAAACACAGCAAAATATGGAGACAGAGCAAGGATAGATATTGAATTAAAAGTTAACCTGTCCAACACAGACAGGTCAGATTGTTGAAGGAAGCAGGGTCAGTTATACAGCTGAGAAAGCTGAACAAAAGTGCAAAATAAAGGGGGCAGAGAGGTATGGGAGCATACTAACATGATAAATAAATAAATGTGTGGAGACAGACAGACAGAACTCACAGCACAGTGAGGGGCATGGGGAGTAAGGAGGTCAGAGAGGTAACGGGGAAAGCCAGAGTGAAAGGCATGGTGAATCAAAATAAGTAGCTTAAACTGGAGTTTGAATCGTACTGGAAGCCAGTGGTGATGTATGAAAAGTGGTGTGATATGGTCAAATCGAGATGAATAGGACAAAATGCAAACAGCGGAATTTTGAATTAATTGAAGGTGCTTAAGCTGATATTGAGGTAAACCTAAGTAAATGATATTGCAATAGTCAATTTTGGATATGACAAGGGCAAGGAGCAGAGTGGCAATGGTCTGAGGTGAGAGAAAAGGGTTTACTACGCGTATTAGCCTAAGAGATAGAAAACAGCGACGAGATAGAGAAGAAAGATGGACCTGAAATGACAAAGCTGAGTCCAGGGTGACACCAAAATACTGCAGAGAGTCAACTAAGGGAAATGGAGAAACTGGGAAAGAGGAGACCAGGGGGGAGATAGGAATATGGAAAGTAAACCAAATAGCTGCCGACTTAGTGACCTTTTGGTGAAAGAAGTTATCTGATAGCCAATTAAAAACTGCTGAGAGACAGGTGTTAAGTGGAGAGATATCAGGGGAGATCAGGCTAGAGTGGTGAAGGAGGATGATATCATCAGCATAGAAATGGGCTGAGATACCATGCTGCTGCACCAGAAGGCCTAACGGGGACATAAAGACATTCAAAAGGAGAGGTGCAAGCACAGAGCCTTGTGGTACAACACAGTGTAGAGGAGATGAAGAGGAGGAGGTAGTACCAAAGGAGACTAAAAAAGAGTGATGCATAAGAAAAGAGTGAAACCAATGAAAGACAGTCCCTCTGATCCCGAGATCATGTAGACAGAAAAGCAGTGTGTCATATCGACAAGATCAAAAGCTTTTTATTTAAATAAAATCAGAGTATAACTTAGCAGCAAGTAGAATAAATAGTCTCTGAGTAGAAAGAAATAAACTTCTTTTTAGTGACTTTTACAAAGACACCTTCCGTTAGGAGGCAAAAGATCTGTGAAGTTGTCTTAAATAGGTGTTAAAGCCAAGTGACAATCAAAGGGACAATCTGAAAGGCCCCCTCTATCAAGCCAAGGATTGTGTGAATCGCCCAGGAATTTGGTAAGAATTTACCTTAGAAGCACAGGTCTGGGCACTGTGTAGCATGCCTGCTTTTATTAAGTGTTCTTTCCCTCCCACTCACCCCAGGGATAATCTTAGCTTTATAGGCTCGTAAATCTATTAAAGGGAAGGATGTACCCATATTCACATAGTCAGGTGTGACTGGTTATCCTCATCAGGAATAGTTTAATTAAGGACCTGAGATTAATTAATCTTGAGGTGAACAAAGTCCATTAAATGTATTAGGTATAGTTGTATTAGTATAAATATCCCCAGCAAATTTAAGTAAGTAAACAACTTAAATACCTAAACAAAACCTTAAAACTAAGATGCAGACAGTAGACCAGCAGCCAAATGGGGGCTTTTCCAATCTTTTGCACTGAGTGTCAGGTGTATGTTTTTCTCCCAGTTGATGAGGTGTCTTATGTGTGCACTAGGTGCAAGTCGCTCTTTGCTCTCAGAGAATGAGTTGATCATTAGAAATGTAGATAACTGGGTGGCTGATAGATATGAGGATCACCTGGTAACATGCCTTTCTGATGCAAAGGTAGCGGACCATACGTGCCACCTAGAGAAGGTTTAAGATAGCGCTGGGGAGGAGTCTGCTGTCTTGGTACATGTTGGTACTAATGACACAGGAAAGTGTGGGAGGGAGGTTCTGAGAGGTCAAATTTAGGCTTTTAGGTAGGAAGTCGAAATCCAGAACTTCCAGGGTAGCATTCTCAGAAATGCTGCCTGTTCCACGCTGAGAACCCAAAAGGCAGACAGAGCTCCAGAGTATGGGGAAAGTATGCAGCCTTGTCGTACACCTTTGTTGATTTTAAACCATTCTGTTTCTCCTTGATCCATTCAAACTGTTGATTCTTGATCAGTATAAAGGCTGTGCAAGAGAATAATCAGGTGTTCTGGTGTACCCATGCTTCTTAATGTGGCCCCAGAGTTTCTCATGGTTTACACAATCAAAAGCCTTGCTGTAGTCAATAAAATACATATAGATATCCTTTTAATATTATTTTGTCTTTTCAAGGATCCATCTCACATCCATGAAAATGTCTCTCGTTCCTCGCCCTTTCCTGAACCCTGCTTGCACTTCACACAGTTCTTCTTCCAGGTATGGTTGTAGTCTCTGCTGAATAATCTTCATTAGAATCTTGCTGGCATGTGGGATCAGAACGATTGTGTGATAATTTCCACAATCAGCTGGATCACCTTTTTTAGTATTGGTATAAACACAAATCTTTTCCAGTCAGTTGACTATGATGTTGTCTTCCAAATTTCCTGGCAGCTGCATCAGATTGCTGTAATACTTCAATGGGAATGCCATCAATGCCCAGTTCTTTGTTCTTTGAAAAGGCTTTCAATGCTGCTTTGACTTCTTCTTTCATTATCAATGGTACAGGTTGAAATGGCTATTGGTCTACTTGATCCTTATGGAATAATGACTCTGTATATTCATTCCACCTTTTCTTGATCTTCTCAGCATCATTCAACATGGATCCTTTAGCATCTTGTAACATTCCAATTCAAGGCTGGAATTTTTTCTTTAACTCTCGTAGCTTTAGGAAAGCCGATCCAGTTCTTTCTCTAATAGTTTTTGCTTCTATTTCCTTGCATTGTAGTACGTTCCCTTGTCTTGTCTTGCTGCACGTTGGAAATCTCTGTTGAGTTCTCCAATTGCCTCTCTTTCTCCTCTGGCTTTAGCTTCTCTGCATTTCTGGGCAATTTTCAAAGTTTCTTCGGTCATCCATTTTGGCAGTTTTTGTTTTTTCACATTTTGCAGAGACTTCTCACTTTCTCCAACACAACCTTCTTGATGTTATCGCATAACTCTTCTAGAGCTCTGCCATTTGTATCTAAAGCAGCAAATTGATTCTGCAAGCAGTCTTTAAATTCCGATGGTATATTCTCAAGGTCATATTTTGCTACATTCATGAATGGTTTGCTCTTTTTCAACTTTAGTTTGAGTTTGCATACTAGTAGTTGGTGATCTGTACCACAATCAACTCTAGGTTTTGTTTTTGTTGATGTTATAGAGCTTTTCCATTGTTGACTTCCACAGATGTAGTCAATGTGATTTGTATACAATCCATTGGGTTAAGTTCATGTGTACAGTCGCCGCTTGTGTTGCTGGAAGGTGTTTGAGATTAATAGATCATTGCTCTTGCAAAATTCTATCAGTCTTTCTCCAACTTCATTTATGTTTCAGTCCATATTTTCCAACTACTGTCATAAGGAACAAGAGTCAGAGCCCATGGAAACAGGGACTTCATATCAGAATGAATGCATGTTTGACAGCTCAGAGCAAAACAGAGAGAAGGGTTGGCATAGAAACCCCAAACAAATGAGGTCACTCAGTGCTAGGGAATGCCCGAGCCAAGAGCTAACACATGGCTTATTAGCAAAAGAGAAACAGCTGATGGGGAGCGGAGTTTCAGCCAACGGGAAAAGCAACACAGTTAAAAATCCTCTAGTTAGGGGAGAGGATAGAACTGGGGCAGGAACCAGGAGAGCAAGAACCACGACAGACAGAACAAGGTCTGAGAGGACGGAAAGGATTGAATGGCATGAGAAAGGGGAAAAAGGTGAAAGACAGGATAGGAGAAGGGAGGAAAAATTCCAATCCTGGGAAAGGAATAAATCCATTTTGAAACCTTACCATTCGTGTACACAACTATTTTTCTTTAAGCCACGGAACTACAATTCCCAGGAGGCTTTGCAAAGCCTCAAATTCAAGTTCACAAGCTTAAGGAACACATCACCCCACTCGCTTTACCCACGCTGAGGCCTCTGGGAGAGAGGGGCGGTGACACTACTTTGCTGCCTTCTTTGTTGCCAACTTTTGCGTTCCAGTCACCCATGACTATCAGGATATTCTGTTTGCATGTTCTGTCAATTTCAGCTTGTATTTGTTCCTGGCTGCGGATCATGTATCTACAGGACAGTTCACATCCTTGCAAGGGGCCTTCATATTTTTAATATGGAAGGGCAGACTAGATAGGCCATGTGATCTTTTTCTGCCATCACGTTTCTATGTTTCTATATCTCTAAAGGGAAAAAGGGGACTATTGTGGTGGTTGATATGGAAGGGTAGACTAGATAGGCCATGTGGTCTTTTTTCTGCCGTCATGTTTCTATGTTCACAGAACTCATCAACTTCATCTTCTACAGCTATTGTTGGGGCATATACTTGAATTATAGTTGTGTTGATGGATATTCCTCGTAGACGAATAGAAACTAAGCATTCACTGATTGCATTGCATTTCATTACATTTCTTGCAAGTTTCTTCTTAATTATAAATGCAACACCATTTCTTCTTTGTCTTTCATTTCCAGCATAGCAGAGCATGTGATAATCAGATGCAAAGTGCCCAATGACAGTCTATTTTAGTTCACCCAACAGATCAACTTGTACACGTTCCATTTCATTCTTGTCCACCTCCAACTTCCCTTGGTTCATGCTTCGTATATTCCATGTACCAATACGTAAGACATCTTTGCAGCTTCTGACTCTAATTTCATGCTCAGCTACATCAGCAGTCAGATGTCCCAAGGGCTTTGATCCAACCATATCAAAAATACTGACTTTATTCTGAAAAGTCTTCAGCTTCTCTGCAGTAGCCAGTTGAGTGCCTTCCAACTGGGGGACTCATCTTCCAGCATTATAGTGCAATTTGTTTTGTGGGGACTATCCATTGAGTTTTTGTGTCAAGATACGAAAATAGATTGCCAGGCCTTTCTTCCATGAGGGTAATTCTAGTATTGTTGCCGGTTGTCACGGAAATGTGATCCTCCGCTGCCAACACCATTCCATTCTGCTGCTGCTCAATAGGTGGTTTGTCTTGGTCTGGCACCTCAACTGAGGCCTGTCCATCTAGGGAGACCAAGTTACCAACAGCTTAGCCCTCAGCATTACTGATGCACACAAGCCCTCACAGCACGACAAACTGCAAACCAAGTGAAGGAAAGAATGGTTACAAAAGAACAAATGGACTGTTTTAAATTGGCCAGCAATGAGGCCTGATCTCAATCCAATCAAAAATCTTTAGAAAGAGCTGAAATCTGCCATTAATAAAAAGAATCCTGAAAACATTCTGGAACAAATTACAGATGAGAGTGGGAGAAACTACTAGCAGACAGATGTAAGAAACTTATAGATAGCTACAAGAAACATTTGGAAGCTGTCAACATTGCCAAGGAGTGTTCAACCAAATATTATTGAAGGATGCCATTAATCCTGGCCAGGTCATATTTTATTTTATTTCTCAGAAATTACTATGTTTAAGTTGCACAGACATCTTTTTTTTGTTGTATACCTTTGAACAGATTATTAAAATATTATGATGATATACAGTTGGAATGCTTCCAATTATAATTATTTCTCAAGATATTGTACACAACATACTTAAAATGCATGGGTGCCAATAATGTTAACCACAACTGTAATTGTATTTGTTCAAGTATTCCTATTCCCCTAGCAACTTTAAACAACTGAACAACATTAGAGAAAGCAAATCTTTAAATCTTATGATGCAAACAGCAGTCCAGCAGAGAGATGGGGGCTATCCAGCTTTTTGCACTGAGTGTTACATGTATGATTTTCTCCCAGTTACTGAGAGGTCTTATATGTGCACTAGGTGTAAAGAGCTCTTTGCTCTCAGGGAACAAGTCTGATCTCTGGAGGCTAGAATAGCAGACTTGGAACAGCTGAGGCAGACAGAGAGGTATATTATTTATTTATTTTATTTATTTAACGTCTCTTCTATACTGCGCTATTCATATCAGTGCGGTGTACATTTAACAGAACCCTATACAATGCAGGCAGACTGCATTGTATTTACAGTGAACAGGAACTAAAACTTGTACAATAACTGGGGTAACTTTCTACAAATTATTTACACTACTGATTATACTTTCCAACTATAGCCTATTCGGGACTGGACAGGAGGGGCTGGCTGCCCGTTTTCATGCTGGGTGTGTTATTGGGGGGGCTCAAGGTGACTGGGGAGAGCGCTCGCTGCCTGATTTCTACAGCTGGTTTCTGGGTAGTGTCTTATGAACAGATGGTGCTTAAGTGCCTTCCTGAATTGAGTCAGGTTAGTGATAAAGAGTAGTTACTCACCTGTAACAGGTGTTCTCCAGGAGCAGCAGGAATCAGTCCTCACATATGGGTGTCACCGGCGCCGATGAAGCCCCAGCAGAGCATTTCCCCAGCTTTCCATGAAAGCCTTTGGGAATGCTGGCACACATGCGCGGTTCCCTTCCCGCATAAAGGTGCCATCTTACCTCAGTCAAATGACATAGCTAAGAACAGCACATAAAAATGTAAAAACAAACTATGTACAACTGCAACTCCAAGGGGAGGAGGGAGGGTTGTGAGGACTGATTCCTGCTGCTCCTGGAGAACACCTGTTACAGGTGAGTAACTACTCTTTCTCCAGGACCAAGCAGGAAGTCAGTCCTCACATATGGGTGACTCCCTAGTTCTGGGCTACCAGGAACCCAGGCTGAACAAGAGAACTCCCTCTAGTCACAGCATCAAAGAAAGGCTTTTGAAGGACACAACCTCCACCAGTAGCCCAACAGAGGGCAGGAGTTGCCTAAACCTCAAAGAGATTCCGGAGTACTGCTTGGCCAAAAGCACTGTCCCTACGGGACTCCCTCTCCAGACAGTAATGGGCCGCAAAAGTCTGGCTTGAAGACCAAGTTGCAGCCCTGCAGATGTCTACCAAGGGCACAGAGCGGAGATGAGTCACTGAGGCAGCCATTAACCTGACACAATGGACCGTGACCCTACCCTGCAAAGGAAGGTCAGCTGCCTTGTAAGCCCAGGTGATAGTGTCAGCCACCCAGATGGACAAGGTACGCTTGGACACAGCCAACCCCAACTTCTTGGGGTCAAAGGAGACGAAGAGCTGAGTAGCCCTCCTATGTCCCTGCGTACGGTCAAGGTAAAAGGATAAGGCCCTCCTACAGTCCAGGGTATGCAGGACTGCTTCAGCCTGGCTAGCATGAGGCCTAGGGAAGAATGTTGGAAGAACCACCTCCTGGTTGAGGTGGAAAGAGGAGACAACCTTAGGGAGGAACTTTGGGTGAGTCCTAAGGACTACCCTGTTCCTATAAATCCTGGTGTAAGGCCTATCACAGACCAGGGCCTGAAGCTCACTCACTCGCCTAGCCGAGGTGAGGGCTATCAGGAAGAGAGTCTTCCAGGAAAGAAAGCATAGAGGGCAAGTAGCCATCGGCTCAAAGGTTGGGCGAGTCAGTTGCTGCAAGACCACATTCAGCTCCCACTCAGGAGCAGGAGGATGGATGGGGGGCTTGAGCAAAAGCAAGCCCCTGAGAAAGCGGGACACCAAGGGGTGACCTGACAGAGAATGTCCCTCCACCAGTGAGTGGTGAGCTGCTAGAGCTGAGAGGTGAACCCCAACAGAATTGGACTTAAGTCCCTGATTTGATAAGTGGAGTAAGTACTGAAGCACCACTGGCACAGTACAGGAGAAAGGATTCTCTGTAAGTAGCTGACACCATACAGAAAACCTCTTCCATTTGAGGGCATAGGTTTTCCTAGTGGACTGTTTCCTAGAGGCTAGGACAACCTCCTCAACTTCCTGAGGCAGGCCCCAGGGAGCCAAAACTACCCTTGCAGCCTCCAGGCCATCAAATTGAGAACTTTGAGACTGGCGTGCAGAAGGGAACCCTGCTCCTGTGAGAGAAGGTCGGGCTGCAACCCCAGAGGTAGTGGGGAATCCACTGCCAGCTGAAGTAGAAGTGGAAACCAAGGCTGCCTCGGCCACCTGGGAGCTACCAGCAGGACCGAGGCCTTGTCCTGAAGAGTCTTGAAAAGAGTGCGGGCCACCAAGGGCGTGGGAGGAACCGCATACAGGAGGCCCTGAAACCAGGACATCAGAAAAGCATCTGGTGCTATCCTCAAAGGATGCGGTTGCCTGGAGCAGAACTTGGGCAGTTGCTTGTTCAGCGGACTGGCAAACAGATCTATCCAAGGGAGACCCCACTTCAGGAAGATCTTCTGAACTACCAAGGGATGCAGCTGCCACTCGTGGGGCTGCAGAATTCTGCTCAACCGGTCGGCCAGGCAGTTCTCCTGGCCTGGAAGGTACACCGCCTTGAGAAGCATGTTGTGCTTCAGGGCAAAGGAACAGAGGTCCTGAGTCTCTCGACAAAGGAGCTTGGACCCAGTCCCGCCCTGTTTGTTCACATAAAACATGGCTACCTGGTTGTCTGTTTGAATCAAGACTGAGCGGTGAGCCAGGGCCGGAGAAAAAGCCTTGAGAGCTAAGCGAATAGCTCGAAGTTCCAGGAGATTGATCTGTTGGGTTGCCTCCCAGGGAGACCAGAGGCCTTCAGTGCACTTGTCCAGACAATGAGCACCCCAGCCCCGCAGAGAGGCGTCGGTGGTGAGGACCACCGAGTATTCTGGCATTTGGAAGGGCATCCCCTTCAGCAGATTGGGTGGATGTAGCCACCAGCTGAGGGAGGCCAAAAGGGGTTTGGACACCTTTATCCTGCCTCTTAGGCGGCCTGTGGCCTGAGACCACTGAGTCCGAAGGCACCACTGTGCAGGCCTCATATGGAGCCTGACATTGGGAGTTACTGGCACTGTCGAAGCCATGTGGCCCAGAAGTCTGAGGCAGAATCTGGCGGAGACCAGGGGCTTGTTCAGAAACTGTTTGGCCACGTCCATCAGTCTTTGGGCCCTGTCTTCTGGCAAGAATGCCTTTGCCAGTTGAGAATCCAACCTTGCCCCTATGAACTCCAAGTTCTGGGAGGGGAGCAAAGTGGACTTTGCGAAGTTTATGACAAAACCCACTTTTTGAAGCAGAGCAATGGTTCTGAGGGTGGCTTGTCTGGCCTCCAGGGACGTTTGACCCCTGATGAGCCAGTCGTCCAGATAGGGAAAGACAAAGATGCCTTGATTTCTCAGGTAGGATGCCTTGATTTCTCAGCCAGGCACTTGGTAAAGAACCTGGGAGCGGAGGTCAGGCCAAAAGGTAGTACTCTGTACTGATAATGGTTTCCTCCCACAATGAACCTGAGGTACTTTCTGTGGTCTGGATGAATGAGGATGTGAGTGTACGCATCCTTTAGATCTAAGGAGCATAGCCAATCTCCCTGCTGGAGGAAGGGCAGAAGGGTTCCAAGAGTAAGCATCTTGAACTTTTTTTTCTCTAGGAACTTGTTGAGGTTTCTGAGGTCCAGAATGGGTCGAAGGCCACCGGTTCTTTTGGGTACCAGGAAATACCTGGAGTAGAATCCGTGACCTTGCAAGTGGGGAGGCACAGGCTCCACCGCCCTGTCCACCAACAGACCATGAAGCTCTTGTAGAAGGTCTGTGTGCAGGGGAGGCCTTGGAGGCTCCCCTGGAAAATATGGCAGTTGGTGAAAATGGAGGGCATAGCCCTTGTAGACTATGCCCAGCACCCAACTGTCCCCGGTGATAAGGGGCCACTGGTGGGCAAAGAGGGCGGGGCGACCTCCTGTGCAGGGTGGGGAGAGCAGTGGAGGAGAGGCTACGCTCGAGTCAAAAACCCCCACCCTGCTGAGTGGCAGCAGGGGCCTGAGGCTTGGGGTCCTCTGCCTACGGGGCCCATTACCCTGGCCCTTGGCTTGCTGACCCTGGGGGGCAGCCGGATACTGAGGGTACTGTTTGTAGGCAGTGCCCTTCCTCGGGTAAAATGACTTCTTACCCGAGCCCTTCTTCTTATGTGAAGGGGCAGAGGTCTTCCTCGACAGCCTTGTCTGGGTAAGGTGCTCCGTCTCGAGCTGAGTGGCCTACTCGGCCATGGGTTTGCCAAAAAGGTTCTCACCTCGGCAGGGGACATCGACCAACTTGTCCTGAACCCATGGCTCGAGGTCCGATGACTGCAGCCACGCCTGGCGTCGAGCCGCGATGCTGGCAGCTGCTACTCGGGCCGAAGCCTCGAAGCCATCGTAGGCGGCGCGGGAAATGAACTTTGAGCATTCCCGAATCCCCGAGGACAAGGTCTGAAATCTCTGCAAGGGTTCCCCGGAAAGACCAGCAGAGAATTCTTTGGCCAGGTCCCGCAAGTACATGCCCATGTACAGCTGGTAAGACTGGACATGGCAAGCAAGCATCGAGCCCTGGAAGCACTTCCTACCAACGCCATCGAGGTTGCGGGCCTCCCTGCCGGGGGGCACCGCAGAGTGCATCTTCTGGCTCTTCAGACGATGCATGGCCGATTCCACAACCATGGAATGGTGTGGTAGCTGTGCTTTCTGGATACCAGGGCTTTTGCGGAGTCGATAAATGGAATCGACTCGCTTACTTAGAACCAGTGCCGAGGCCGGGGCCTCCCACATTCGGAAGAGGAGCCGTTCCAGCATCGGAGGAACCGGGACAGTAATGGCCTCCTTCAGAGGAGAGTCGTACTGTAGAGCATCGAGCTCCTCAGCTCGAGGCTCTACCTCGGGATCGGCAGGGATAGCCAAGGCAGCGGCCATATCCCGGACGAACTCCGAGAACCTAGTGTCCTCCGGAGGGGATCTACTCCGGGGATCAGACTGCGGAGAGTCTGACGGGACGCACCGAGTCTTAAAAGTATCAGGAGACTCCTCGTCTTCCGTCTCCCAGGCGGACTCGTCCGAGGAGGAGTCAGGGTCGGACCCCGCAGGGCCCCGAGGCACCCGCCCCGACACCGGGGGCACTGGCGTCGACACCCTCAGTCCCGAACGGGAGGTCGAGGGAGAGCGTGACCGAGGACGACTCGAGCCACGAGGGTCTCGAGTATCGGCTCGGTCTCCGGGGTTGACTTCGAAGTCGACGTCCCGGTGGTCGGGGCAGATGCACCAGACAGGCTGGCCATCAGTGCCCGCTGCTGCTCCATGAAGGCAGACAGTCTGCACTCCAAGGCTGTCATCCTGAGACTCAGCTCGGGAGACACAGCAGCCACTGACTCGGGCCCCAGCGGCGCCGGGCCCGATGTCAGCTCTCTGGGAGGAGAGTCCACGAGGACTACGGGGCTTACGTGTCCAGCAGACTCTGGCTCCACACGAGGAACTTTAGCAGGCTTCTCTTGGTCCACGGGTCCAGTCGGGGGTCTTAGACCTGGCCCTCGAGGGACCAGGGACCTCCTCCGATGCCGCCCTCGCGAGCCGCTTCTTCCTCTTACGTTCCCAGTCGGGGGACCCCCTGTCCGAGGAGCTTCGACGGCGCTCGGAATCGGAATCCCGAGATGTCGAGGCCTCAGACGAGGTCCGGGCCCGGCCGGAGGCAGAGTCCGAGAAAAACCTCTTCTTCTGATGCTGTCGACTCTTTAGTGCCTTGGAAGACATCTTCCCACATGGCCCACATGACTTGGGGTCGTGGTCAGGGCCAAGGCACCGAAGGCAGCAGTCGTGTGTGTCGGTGAGAGACATAATCTTCTTACACTGATCACACTTTTTGAAACCACTGGAAGCCATCGGGGAAAAAATAGCCCCAGTGAGGTCAAAAGACCGGCCTTCCAGCGAAAAAATGAAAAAAAGGGCACGAACGCCAGCCACAAAGGGCAAAAACCGAAAAATGAAGAAAACGGGCTCGATACCGGTGTACCGAACCCGGCGGGAGGGGAACCGGCGTCGAACCAGAGAAAAATAGCGAAAATCGCCGAAGAAAAAAATCACTTTTATCCGGGAGAACAGGACACATGTCCGATGGGCTTCTCGGAAAAAAAGAGACTGGGGTAAGATGGCACCTTTAGGCGGGAAGGGAACCACGCATGCATGCCAGCATTACCAAAGGCTTTCATGGAAAGTTGGGGAAATGCTCCGCTGGGGCTTCATCGGTGCCGATGACACCAATATGTGAGGACTGACTTCCTGCTTGGTCCTGGAGAACTCGCATGTCTGTAGGGAGGGCATTCCAAGCTCTAGGAGCACAGATCATGAAGGCCCTGTTGGATGTTGCCTTTTTGCATTTCGTTGCTTCTTTTGGGACTATCAGGATGTTCACCGCTGTGGATCTTCGGGTTCTGTTAGGGGGTGTACTGTGGATCAGCTCGCTCATGGATGTGGGGAGCTGATTGTTTAAGGCTTTGAAGGTCATAACTAAGAGTTTGTAATGAAGCCTGGCATGTATAGGTAACCAGTGGAGTTTCTTCAGAATTGGTGTGATGTGGTCTATCCTTGGTACTCACAGACACTGATCCAGTAATAGTAAACCAACTCACGCAACCTGACTACACTATCTTCAACTGCCCACGTCCTAACAGAAGAGGTGGGGGAGTCCTAATCCTCGCCAGATCCTCCCTTCTTTTAACGAACGCATCCCTAGCTCCTTCTGAGGGCATAGATATACTTAGGATTGAGAACAAAACATTAGCTATATGCTTAATCTACAGACCCCCCACACCCCAGCACGACAACCTGGCCACTGCACTTGAAACTATCTCAACCTCTGCACCAAAGAAACAGCGAATTATCCTGGGAGACCTGAACCTTCCCTCCATACTGCGCAGCCAGGCCGATACCTTCCTTGAAGCAATGGACCAGCTCGGATTCAACCAAATCATTCAGGAAGCCACTCATATCAAAGGCAACACCCTAGATCTAGTGTTCATATCATCCAACACTAAACTGAATGAAATGCAACAACCTAAAACCCGAGTAACACAAGTCCCCTGGTCTGACCACTACCTAATTGAACTGGAAATCCAAATACCAACCACAAAGGAGAAACCCCAAGCCGACACAAAAATACCGCAAAGGAAGTTCCGAAAATTCAACAGTGAAACACTGGTGGCATCTATATCCTCGGGCTTCGATTACACTCTCACGAACCTAGATAAGCTTGTAGACACATGGAACTCAAGGATCGAAGCAGCAGCAAGTCCAAACTGGAAAACCACAAACGCACCAACAAGAACAAGATCTGAACCCTGGTATTCCCCTACATTATGCAAGATGAAGAGGGAACTACGCAAGTTAGAGAAAAAATGGAGGAAAGCGCAAACCCAGGAATGCAAACTACTGTACCTAACACTACTCATGGAATACAAGAATGAGGTCAACCAGGCAAAAAAGAATCACCACACTAAACTACTTAATAAAGCCATCAATAGACCCAGAGAACTATTTGAGATTGTCAAATCTCTCACCAAAACCCTCCAGGACACCGGTTGGACCGATGAAATCAGTTCCCAGATGCTTGCAGACCACTACGCCAAGAAACTTAATCCGCAAGTACCCACAGTCACGGATCACAGGATGTCTTTAGCACTCACCTCTCAGGAAGACAACACGGTCCCTCATAAGGAATCGGCTGCAGAATGGAACACTTTCCACCAATTAAACAAAAAACAGGTCATAAACATTATAACCAATTTAAAATCCACCACCTCCCCTCTTGACCCATGCCCTGCAGCATGGATAAAAGCAACCAAAAATGAAATAGCAAATCCTATCACCCACATTGTCAATCAATCACTTCATCAAGGTGAAATGCCTGCCTATCTCAAGAGATCACTCATTAGGCCCATCTTAAAGAACAGATCGCTCAACAAAAGCGACCCTGCATCATATAGGCCAATATCGAGTATATCTTTCTTAGCAAAAACTATTGAAAAAGCGGTGCAGCAGCAGCTGCAAGATCACATTGACGATAGGAAAGCCCTAGACATGCATCAATATGGTTTCCGCCAACATCACGGAGTAGAAACCCTTCTGCTAGCACTCCTCGACAACCTCCTCAGGGGCCTTGAGAACAAACAGGACATGTTCATACTTGTATTTATAGACATATCGGCAGCATTTGATACAGTACATCACAGCACCCTCTTAAAACGACTATCATCAATAGGTATAACAGGGACCCCCCTAAAATGGTTTGCATCATACATCTCCAACAGGATGCAACAAGTCCTATTCAACAACGATAAAGCTGATGCCTTCCCCCAGACACAGGGCATCCCGCAAGGATCTGCCTTGTCATCTCTACTTTTCAACCTGTACATAAAACCAATCTGTGAAATCTTTCAGAGGTGCAACATCAACTACCACATCTATGCTGACGATGTGATGCTGTACACACACCTAAACGCAGCACAGCCGGATTTCACTCCCCTAGAAAAATGCCTTGACATGTTACAAACATGGCTTCAACAAAACAACATGTCAATAAACCACAAGAAAACAGAGGTCATGTTTATCTCCAAAAAAACTAATTTCGACCCACCCACTACAGTAACCCTCAACAAAAACATTTACCATGCAAAGCCTGCAATAAAATACCTAGGGGTCCTAATAGACGACAACCTTAAGATGGATAAACATCTCCGAACAGTCAACCGAGCCATATTTTACAAATTGAAAGTTCTCCAACCACTTCGCAGTATCCTAGAAAAATCAGACTTCAGGACTGTCGCTCAAGCGCTAATCATTCCTCACCTGGACTACTGCAACGCCATTTTACAAGGGCTCCCGAAGAACACCCTAAATATCTTACAAATGGCCCAAAATGTTGCTGCAAGAATCATCATGGAAAAAAACGTCACGGACCACATAACGCCAGTGCTTATGGAACTACATTGGCTCCCAGTAGCCGCCCGCATCATCTACAAAATACTCATAACAACGTTTAAACTCATACACAATATTGCTCCCTCATACCTTGACAACCTAATCACTAAGCAAACACACAACAGGAACAGAAGAACCATACATCTTAACACGCTCTGTGTCCCTACCAGCATGAGATCTGTTAAAACAGAAACGAGCAACAGAGCATTCACCTATGTAGCGCCGATCCACTGGAACCAGCTCCCTCCTGAGCTCCGAATGACAAATAGCCTTATTGAATTCAGAAGGAACCTCAAAACGCATTTATTTCAGACATTCTACAACCCAACCTAATTGCAGCACCTTACCACAACCAGATATCTTCTAATGACACTTGGAACAAATGAAGCATTTGACGACCGATAGGTAATCATGTATATATGTATATTGTATCCCCCACCCTCGCACCCTTGAATCGAATGTTTATTTAGAATTATGAAAAGTATCTAGTCTCTATTTCGTGTGTTATGTAAATCGTTGCCAAAATCAAAATTGTACTCTAAAAATTCCTTGTATTGTACGATACATGATGATTCTGTAAAGTAACCGCGGCTGATCGTAGGAAGCGGCGGTATACAAATGTTTACTAAATAAATAAATAAATACTCCGTATAGGACTATATACTATATATAGATGAGACCTACAGAGATACAGTAGAGAAGTCACACCTCCAGTCTGGCATCCCCTCTGCTGCCAAGGAAGAGAGAGGCCACATGGAAAGGGAGCATCACCATGGTGTGGCAGGAAGCGATCCTATAGCTAGGACCTGTCCTCCAAGTGATATAATACCCTCTCGCATGGAGGACGTGTCTCCAGGGCCATGTGCCCATGAGGGAAGGTTTAGGACAGCCATTATAGTTGGCGATTTGATCATTAGGCATATAGATAGCTGGGTGGCTGGTGGATGTGAGAATCACCTGGTAACATGCCCGCCTGGTGAAAGGTAGCAGACCTCACGTGCTGCATAAAAAAGGTTTTAGATATTTATTTATTTATTTAAAGTCTCTTTTATACCATGCTATTCAACATCAGTGCAGTTTACATGCAACAGAAACTTATATAGTGCAACAAAGTTGCTCTGTATTTACAATGAAACAGGTGCTAAAACTTGGGTAACAATGGGTAACTATTTACATGTAGGAATCATGTCAAGTCTAGATAGTGATGGGGAGGAGCCAGCTGTCTTGGTACATGTTGCAACCAATGAAAGCTAAACTGAGACTTTTAGGTAGAAAGTTGAAATCCAGAACTTCCAGGGTAGCATTCTCAGAACATAAGATATTTATTTTATTTATTTATTTAGACAGTTTTTGTATACCGCCTTAGCCTTCAATCAAAGCGGTCACAACACAATTGGGGGATACATTTAACACGTGGGGATATGAGACACATACACTAATATTTACAGGGAACATGGGCAATGGAGGGTTAAGTGGCTTGCCCAAGACCACAAGGAGCATCTGTGGGACTAGAAACCCCAGTCCTTCCGGCCCAAGGTTGCTGTCCTCTAGTGGGATTTGAACCACCGACCTTCCGGCCTGAAGTACCTTGCCCCAACTACTAGGCTACTCCTCCCAAGATATACCATACTGGGTCAGACCAAGAGTCAATCAGGTCCGGTATCCCATTTCCAACAGTGGCCAATCAAGGTCACAAGCATACACATTCCATGCTGCTTGTCCAATGGCTAAGCAGTGGATTTCCCTGGTTCTCTTTAATAACTTGTCCAAACCTATTTTAAATCTAGCTATACTAACAGCTTTTACTACATCCTCCGGTAATGAATTCCAGAGTTTGATTATGTGTTGCGTGAAAAACTATTTTCTCCTATTAGTCTTAAATTTGCTGCATTGTAGCTTCATTGCGTGTCCCCTAGTCTTTCTACATTTTGAAGGGTAAACAGCCAATCTACATTTGCTTCACCCGTTTTACTCTATTCATTATTTTATAGACCTCTATCATATCTCCCTTCAGCTGTCTCTTTTCCAAATTGAAGAGTCCGAACCATTTAGGCCTTTCCTCATAGGGATATCCTTCCATCCCCTTTACCAATTGTGTCACTCTCCTCTGTATCTTTTCTAATTCTGTTATATCCTTTTTAAGATATGGGACCAGAATTGCACACAATATTCAAGGTGTGGTTGCACTATGGAATGATACTGAGACATTATAATATCCTTTATTTTATTCTCCATTCTTTATGATTCTTAGCATTCTATTTGCTTTCTTGGCCACTGCAGCACACTGAGCAGAGAGTTTCAAGGTATTTATTTATTTAACTCCTTTTATATACCGCTTTATCCTTAAATCAAAGTGGTTTACAATTAACATGAAATTTACATTTAAAATGACATGGAACAGAGGCGGGAAAAATTGACTGCTTCAACAATTAGTGTTAGTAACACAAGCATAACTGATCCCAAGCATAACTGTTACATATACCTTGACATTTGGAGTGGAGGAGTTGCCTAGTGGTTGGGGCAAGGTACTTCAGGCCAGAAGGTCAGGGGTTTAAATCCCACTAGAGGACAGCAACCTTGGGCTGGAAGGACTGGGGTTTCTAGTCCCACAGGTGCTCCTTGTGGTCTTGGGCAAGCCACTTAACCCTCCATAGCTCATGTTCCCTGTAAAATAGTTATCTCCAAGTTATAATGCCCTGTTCAATTTAATTTCAGTTTGTTCAATGTAAACTGCACTGATGCAGAATAACACAGCATATAAGAGAAAGCGTAGTTACTCACCTGTAACAGGTGTTCTCCAGGAGCAGCAGGAATCAGTCCTCACATATGGGTGACGTCGGCGCCGACGGAGCCCTCGCGGAGCAATTTTCCCCAGCTTTCAAAGAAAGCCTTTGGGAATTGCAGCGCGCATGCGCGGTCCCCTTCCCGCCCAAGGGTGCCATCTTGCTCAGTCTGATGACATAGCTAAAAGACAGCAAAATAATTAGCAAAAACGAAATCATAGGACAGCAACTCCAAGGGGAGGAGGGAGGGTTGTGAGGACTGATTCCTGCTGCTCCTGGAGAACACCTGTTACAGGTGAGTAACTACGCTTTCTCCAGGACCAAGCAGGAAGTCAGTCCTCACATATGGGACTCCCAAGCTTAAGGCTACCGGAGACCCTAAGCACAAAAAGGAGCTCCCTCAAGCTCAGCAGCCCAGAAGGAAGGAATCTTCTCTGAATACGTCTCCAACCGGTAGCCCAACATCCGGGATGGAGGGTAGGAGTTGCCTATACCTCGAAGAGGTTACGGAGGACTGCCTGTCCGAAAGCACTGTCCCTGCGGGACTCCCTCTCCAGGCAGTAATGAGCCGCAAAAGTCTGGCTCGAAGACCAAGTAGCGGCCCGGCAGATGTCTGCCAATGGAACAGAGCGGAGGTAAGCCACTGACGTAGCCTTCGCCCGAACACGATGGGCCGTGACTCGACTTTCCAACGAGAGGCCGGCTGCCTCATAAGCCCAAGCGATACAGTCAGCAATCCAGATGGACAGAGTACGCTTGGAGACAGGGAGCCCCAACTTATTGGGGTCATAAGAGACGAAGAGCTGAACAGCCCTTCTGTGCTCCCGCGTACGGTCAAGGTAGAAGGTTAATGCCCTTCTACAGTCCAGGGTATGCAGGACTGTTTCAGCTCGGCTGGAGTGTGGCCTGGGAAGGTAGGTCGGAAGCACCACCTCCTGGTTGATGTGAAAAGGGGAAATCACTTTGGGAAGAAACTTAGGGTGAGTCCGTAGGACTACCTGGTTCTTGTAGAACCTAGTGTATGGAGGATCAGACACCAGGGCCTGCAGCTCACTAACGCGTCTAGCAGAAGTGAGGGCCACCAAGAACAATGTTTTCCAAGAAAGAAAACGAAGAGGACAGGTAGCCATAGGTTCAAAGGGCGGACAGGTAATCCGCTGTAAAACCACATTGAGATCCCAGTCCGGGGCTGGTGGGCGCAAAGGCGGTTTAAGGAGAAGGAGTCCTCTGAGAAAACGAGCCACCAGAGGGTGGCTGGAAAGAGGTCTGCCATCCACCGGCATGTGATGCGCAGAAAGAGCACTGAGGTGGACCTTGACCGAGTTGGACTTAAGTCCAAGATTGGAGAGGGAAAGCAAGTACTGCAAGACCACTGATGCCGAACAGGAGAAGGGATCTTGAGACTGCTGAGCACACCAGACGGAGAACCGACGCCACTTAAGAGCGTAGGACTTCCAGGTGGAGGGCCGCCTGGAGGCCAAGACGACCTCTTCCACATCTGGAGGCAGGCGGAAGGGAGCAAGGACTACCCTTTCAGCAGCCAGGCCATCAGATGAAGGGACCGGAGGTTGGGGTGCAGGAGAGTCCCCTGATCCTGTGACAGGAGGTCGGGCTGAAACCCCAGAGGAAGAGGGGTGTCCACCGCCAGCTGCATTAGAAGTGGGAACCAAGGTTGTCTCGGCCAACGGGGAGCCACTAGGATCATCGAGGCTTTGTCCCTGAGAACTTTGAAGAGTGTCCGAGACACCAGCGGTATGGGAGGAAAGGCATACAAGAGGCCTGTGGACCATGGAATCAGAAAAGCATCCGCCGCTACTCTGAGAGGATGCGGTTGTCGAGAGCAAAATCTGGGAAGTTGCCGGTTCAGAGGACTGGCAAACAGATCCATGGTGGGGAGGCCCCACTTGAGAAAGATCCGCTGAACCACCATCGGATCCAGCCTCCACTCGTGTGGTTGGAGGATCCTGCTGAGCTTGTCGGCCAGGTAATTTTCTTGACCCGGGAGATAGACAGCTTTGAGGAAGATGCCGTGGCGGACGGCCCAAGAGCATAGTTTTTGTGCCTCCTGACAGAGAAGGAAGGAGCCTGTTCCACCTTATTTGTTCACGTAGAACATTGCAACCTGATTGTCTGTCTGTATCAGCACCGACTGGTGAGAAACCAGGTGAGAGAATGCTTTGAGCGCTAGGCGGATGGCTCTGAGCTCCAGGAAGTTTATCTGCTGAGCAGACTCCCAAGGAGTCCAGAGACCTTGAGTACACGTGCCTTGGCAATGTGCTCACCAACCCAGGAGAGAAGCATCGGTCGTCAGGACCGGAGAATGCGGAGGGGGCTGAAAAGTCACTCCTAATACTAGGTTTGGCAGATGATGCCACCATTGTAGAGAAGAGACCAGCTGGTCAGAGATCTGTACGGAGTCCGCCAGGCTCCCAGTGGCTTGATGCCATTGTGTGCGAAGGCACCATTGAGCAGGTCGCATGTTCAGGCGGGCATTGGGGGTCACATGGACCGTGGAAGCCATATGGCCGAGCAGTCTCAGAAATTGCCTGGCCGAGACCAGGGCATTGCTGTGAAGGTGGCTGCCGAGATCCATGAGCCGCTTGGCTCTGTCCAGAGGGAGGAAGGCCTGCGCCTGAAGAGTGTCCAACCTGGCGCCAATGAATTCGAGATTTTGAGAGGGGAGCAAAGTGGACTTTGCGAAGTTTATGACAAATCCCAAGTGCTGGAGTAGAGTGAGTGGCCTGAGTGGCCTCTTGGGAAGACGGGGCTCTGATGAGCCAGTCGTCCAGGTATGGGAACACAAAAAGGCCTTGAAGTCTTAGATAGGCCGCCACCACTGCCAGGCATTTGGTGAACACCCTGGGGGCGGAGGATAGGCCGAAGGGCAGCACTCTGTACTGGTAATGATTTCCTCCCACAACAAACCTGAGATATTGTCTGTGGTCTGGATGAATAAGGATATGAGTATACGCATCCTTTAGATCCAAGGAGCATAGCCAGTCGCCCTGCTGGAGGTAGGGCAGCAGGATTCCAAGGGTAAGCATCTTGAACTTTTCCTTTGCAAGGAACTTGTTGAGGTTTCGCAAGTCCAGGATGGGTCTGAGGCCTCCTGTTCTTTTTGGTATCAGAAAGTACCTGGAGTAAAACCCTTGACCCTTCAGGTGGTGGGGCACCGGCTCCACAGCCTGTTCCTGAAGGAGACTTGCTAACTCCTGAAGGAGTAAGTCCCTGTGCAGAGGGAGTCTCGGAGGCTCCCCTGGAAAGTAGGAGGGAGGTACCTGGTGAAAGTGAAGAAGATAGCCCTTCCGAACTATGTGAAGTACCCAGGTATCCGTGGTGATGTTGCACCACCTTTGGGCAAAGTGGACCAGCCGGCCTCCTGTGCTGAGAGAAACCAGCTGAGGGGGAGAGGCTATGCTGATGAAGTCAAAAACCCCCACCCTGCTGAGCAGGGGCCGGTGGTGCAGGCTTGGGGGCTTGCTGCCTACGGGACCCATTACCCCGTCCCTTGGCCTGCTTACCCTGTGGGGGAGCTGCTGAGGCCTGATACTGAGGGTAGTATTTATAGGCAGCCGCCTTCCTCGGGTAAAAGGGCTTTTTCCCCGAGCCCTTCTTCTTTTGAGAAGGGGCAGAGGTCTTCCTTGAGAGACGAGTCCTGGTGAGAGTCTCGGTCTCGATCTGTGCAGCCTTCTCATCCATGGGCTTGCCAAAGAGGTTTTCACCTCTGCAGGGGACATCGACCAACTTGTCCTGCACCCATGGCTCGAGGTCGGACGTCTGAAGCCAAGCCTGGCGGCGTCCACCGATGCCGGCTGCGGCTACTCGAGCCGATGCCTCAAAACCATCATAGGCTGCTCGAGAGATAAACTTTGAGCACTCCCGAATACCAGTTGACAAGGTTTGGAACCTCTGCAAAGGTTCGTCGGAGAGACCAGCAGAGAACCCGGCTAGTTCTTTAGCCAGGTCCCGGAGATACATGCCCATGTAGAGCTGGTAGGTCTGGACTCGACAAGCAAGCATAGAGCCCTGGAAACACTTCCTACCGAGGGCATCCAGGCTTCGGGCCTCCCTACCGGGGGGCACCGAGGAGTGCATTTTTTGACTCTTAAGTCTATGTATGGCCGATTCCACCACCATGGAATGGTGCGGTAGTTGTGCCTTTTGGAAGCCGGGGCTCTTGCGGACTCGATAAATGGAATCGACCCGCTTGCTTAACACCGGCGACGACGCCGGGCTCTCCCACATGCGGAAGAGAAGTCGTTCCAGCATCGGAGGAACCGGTACAATAAAGGCCTCCTTCGAGGGAGAGTCATATTGGAGGGCATCGAGTTCTTCGACTCGAGGCTCCTCCTCGGGATCCGCAGGGAAGGCCAAGGCCTTGGCCATATCCCGCACGAAGTCCGAGAACCGGGTATCCTCCGGGGGGGACCGTCTCCGAGGTTCGGACTCGGGGGAGTCCGATGGGACACACCGAGTCCGAAAGGAACCAGGTGACTATTCGTCCTCGGATTCCCAGGCCGACTCCTCGGAGGAGGAGTCGAGCAGCTCCGGTCGGGCGGGCATCGATGCCATCCGCCCCGACGCCGAGGGAGTCGGCGTCGACGACCTCGGTCCCGAACGGGAGGCCGAAGGAGACCGCGACCGAGGATCGACTCGAGCCCTCATGGACTCGAGGATCGGCTCGGTCTCCGGGGTCGACTTGGAGGTCGACGTCCCGGCGGTCAGGGCAGAAGCACCGGCGAGGCCAGCGATCAATGCCCGCTGCTGGTCAATGAAGGCAGTCAGACTGCTCTCCAAGGCCGTCAACCTGAGCCCAAGCTCAGGAGACCCAGCAGCCCCCGACTCGGGCCCCGACTGCGGCTCCTTCGGAGGCGAGTCTACGAGGACAACAGTACTCACGTGAGCGGGCAAGTCCATCTCGAGACGAGGATGTTTGGAAGGCCTCTCCACCTCCGAGGACCCGGGACGGGAATCGGGGCTATGCGACCTGGCCCTCGAGGAACCAGGAGCGTCCACCGATCCCGCCCTCGCGGGTTTCTTCTTCCGATGATGTTCCCGGGTAGGAGACCCCCTTTCAGAGGAACTTCGACGATGCTCAGGACCAGAGTCCCGAGACGTCGAAGCCTCTGAAGAGGTCCGAGCCCGGCCGGAGTCAGAGAAGATACGTTCCCGCTGATGCTGGCACTCCTCAACGCTTTTGAGGACATTTTGCCACACGGACCACAGATCATCGGGTCATGATCGGGTCCGAGGCAGCGGAGGCAGAAGTCGTGTGTGTCTGTAAGAGACATGAGTTTCTTACAGAGGTCACACTTTTTAAACCCGCTGGCAGCCATCGGGGGAAAAAGGGCCCCTGCGAGGTCGAAAGACTGGGCTGCCAGTGAAAAAGTAAAAAGGCGCGAAATCTGTCACGAAGGACAAAAAAACGAAAAATAAAGAACTGACTCGCAACCGGCGTCGCGGGTCCGGGCGGGAAAAGAACCGGCGTCGAAACCAAGAGAAAAAAGAGAAATAAATCAACTTTTCTGCGGGGATTCACAAACAACGTCTGTAGGGCTCCGCGGAAAAAAGAAGACTGAGCAAGATGGCACCCTTGGGCGGGAAGGGGACCGCGCATGCGCGCTGCAATTCCCAAAGGCTTTCTTTGAAAGCTGGGGAAAATTGCTCCGCGAGGGCTCCGTCGGCGCCAACGTCACCCATATGTGAGGACTGACTTCCTGCTTGGTCCTGGAGAATATAAATATGTGTAATAATTGCCTAGGGGGTTATTTGTGCTGGCTCCTGCCCCTGTATAGCTTCCCCAATGGTTGTGTGGGGAAGTTATACAGTGGTGGAGAGTGGGCAGGCAGTGGATAATCACCAGTCCTGGACATACAGGGCTGATTCTGATGTCAGCTCTGTACATCCAGGGCTGGTGAAATGTCCAGGGAAGTTATTCCACCCCTTGAGTGGAATAACTTTCCTGGACATGTTCAATAGCTCCGGGGCACGGAAGGGGCTGGGGGGGGGGGGGGAAGTTAATTCTCCACAGTCCGATCCTGGCCTTAGGAGGCTGGATTGGGGGTCAGGCTGCAGGGAATTAAATTTTTAGGAAGCGGCAGGCATCGCGGCATTTAAATGGAGCCGTCGCGTCATGGCAACATGACGCCACGGCTCCATTGAAATGCCCTGACTGAGTTAGTCGGGCTTTGCTGTACATGCAGGCTGGGACTGAATCGTAGTCCCGGTTTGCATGTACAGTGCTGTTCGCGATTCTGATCCCAAGGGGATAGACGTGCCCCGCGGGATCAGAATTGCAATCTCCTTTGTAGTCCGGGTCATACAAAGGAGATCTACTTCGGGATCAGAATTAGGCCCTTAGGTCTGTCCCAAAGTATTCTATGAACAGATATGTTCTGAGTCTTCCTTAGTTCAGACAGTTTCACAAGATCTGAGGTCATCTGGATGAGAGTTCCAGACAGTAGGTCTGAATAAGGTGAATGCTGTACTGCAGTTTTGTTGACTGCTTTTTGTCTTTAAAAGTGGGATGGAGAGAAGGTTATGGCTCATGTGTCTTCTTGCTCTAGTGTCAGGAGCTTTATGTATTATCCACAATGATGCCTAAATCCTTTTCCTGGGTGGTGTTTTCTAATGTGGAACCTTGCATCGTATAACTGTAGTTTGGGTGTTTATCCCAGTCCACGTGCAAGACCCAAGAGACAGGCAGAGAAGAGCGACCACTATGGTAAAGGGAATTCATTACCAGAGGATGTACTAAAACTTGTTAGTGTAGCTGGGTTCAAAACAGGTTTGGATGAGTTCCTGGAGGACCATTATTAAAGAAGACTGGAAAAATAAACTGCTTACCCCTGGGACAAGAAGCATGGGATGTGTATACCTTTGGGAACCTACAGTGTCCCAAATGAAGCAAGCACACTCACAGATCAAGGTAGCTAACACAAACAGCAAGATGCGAGTAAAAGTAGTCCCAGGTGCTTTATTAAAAGAACCCCTATGTGTTTTGGCAAACGCCTTTCTCAGGGGGTATGAACCTGAAAAACAGAAAACAAATAAAAACATAAATAACGTTATAAACTTACATAACTTAATAGAACAACTTTAAAGGAATAAATAAATATATATGCTATTAAAATCATAAATAAATTAAAGCACTTGTAACTGTGAAGAGAAGTAGGGCTGAGCATAAAACTGAACAGACAAAAGAACTGAGATAAAATAAAACATACATTTTGTAGAAAACTTTAATGTTGATGGTAAATATACCGATGAAAAGAGACAAAGAGATAAGGAGGACAAATATATTAAAAAGCCCTAATGGTAATAAGACTTGCTTACAAAGCAACACTGTGTGTGGAATTGCGTGAGCACAATTGTATCTGTATAAAATAGCAAATGAAAGAGTGAATACTACAACTTAAAAGACACACGAGGAAGGAGGTTATAGCACAACTGTTCCTGAAGAGGAGACCCATCTCATTTTGAGTGCCTAATGTTAAGCAACGGCAATCATATTAGGGCAACAAATGCTAAAGCTGAGCCCTGCACCGGCCGGACAAAAAAGGCTCAAAGACACAAGTGGTTTATAAAAAATTAAATAAATGTTTGTACTGTGACTAATGTGTTGGCTATAATGTAATTCTATGAGGGTTTGTGATAATGTGGAAAGACAGAGCCTTTATTTAACCAATCGACACCCCTACACAGGCCGTATTTCGCTATCCTTCGTCAGGGGTTTGTCTAAAAACGTGCTAAAAACATAAATATATAGATATGTGAAACATGTAAGAAAACAGATGTCTCAATACATATTAAAATTAAAACCTAAAAATATGTTACATCAATAAATAAAATAATATAATAAAGGAACACAAATACCATATTGTTCATATCTAAAAAGTCAATGAATATATAAAAATATGTAATAACAATAAAATAATTATCACGTCCTTGGACTGGTTTTTTGCCTTTTGACGTGGTAGCTGCTTCTGTTGTGAGGGTTCTATGAGGGTTGACATAAGGTATAAGGACCTGCAAATGAGGGTTGACATAAGGTATAAGGACCTGCAAATGGACCCATAGCAGGTAAAAACAATAGCAGAGCCAACAGTATGTTTAAATTAGACTTACCTGCTAATTGTAGTTCCTGAAGGAACTCCAGTCTAGTCCCGGAAACTCTGGAGTTGTGATCCTCTTCCAGCAGCTTGGAGACTGATCAACGTCATTCTTTGATGACACTGGTATAAGGGCTCAGGCACCGCCTCCTCACTCCAGTAACCTATTGACAAAGCAGACTCACTGGAGCAACAATTAAGTATAAAAACACATGTAAACCAATTATATGAAACCTGAACCCTTTAAACACTATACCAATATACCCGTGACCTTGAAATTCATCTGCGAAGGCCCTTGCTTCCTTTTTTTTGTTTTTGTTTTGGAAGAACCTAAATATCTACTGTCCCCCACCTGAATGCGAAGAACCGGCATGCACTGCAGTCTCTTACCTGTAACATCTTCTGCTTCAGGCTCCAATTCAGACAAAGAAAACGGGACGGGGTCCGGGACTAGACTGGAGTTCCTTCAGGAACTACAATTAGCAGGTAAGTCTAATTTAAACTTCCTTATCGTCCCTCCAGTCTAGTCCCGGAAACTCTGGAGAAGTAACAGAGCAGTAAAGAACTCACCGGGCGGGTCCTGCCAGACCAGCCTGAAGCACCGCCGATCCAAAACAGGTATCCCTACTCGCCTGTACATCCAGACGATAATGCTTGACAAACGAATTCAGGGAGGACCATGTCGCTGCCTTACAAATTTCTACCGGCGGCACAGACTTGTACTCCGCCCAAGACGCGGCCTGCGCCCTAGTCGAATGTGCTCTTAAGCCTTCAAGAACCTCCTTTCCCTTCAGTATATACGCCGACGCAATCGCCGCCTTTATCCATCTGGTAATGGATGCTTTTGACGCTGCCTCTCCTTTGCGAGGCCCCCCGAACAACACAAACAGCCTATCCGACCGTCTGAACTCCGCAGTTCTACTGAGGTACCTCTTCAACGCCCTTCAGACGTCTAACCGATGCAACTGCTGTTCCGAGGACCCCTGCGAATCTGCGAGGAAAACCGGCAGGGACACCACCTGATTCAAATGAAAGGGAGACAGCACCTTTGGCAAAAAGGACGGCACCGGTCTCAAAACCACCTTTGACTCAAAGAAGGTCAGAAAAGGCTCCCTACACGACAATGCCTATAACTCTGAAATCCTTCTTGCCGATGCAATACCCACCAAGAATACCACCTTTAACGTCAAATCCTTCAACGTTGCCTCAGCCAAAGGCTCAAACGGACGCTTTCCTAACACCTCCAAAACTAATTGCAGATCCCACGTAGGCACTAGAGTCCTGCACGGAGGCCGTAACAGACTTACCGCCTTCAAAAACCTCTTCACATCAGGATGAACTCCTAACGCTTGGCCCTTAACCTTCCCCCTGTAACAGGAAAGCGCCGCCACCTGCACCCGTAAGGAAGGGCTGCTAACCCCTTTTGAAAACCATCCTGCAAAAACGCTAAAATTTGTGGCACTGACGCTCGCAACGCCTCACAATGCCTGTCACCACACCAAGCTTCAAAAATACGCCACACTCTAACATATGCCAGCGAAGTAGACCTTCTACGCGCACCCAATAAGGTGGACACCACCGCCTCTGAGTAGCCCTTAGCTCTTAACCTTGCCCTTTCAAGAGCCATGCCGTAAGCGAGAACCGAGCTACCTGAGGCATGAACAACGGGCCCTGAATCAGAAGGTCCTGCCTGACTGGCAGCCTCCAAGGCTCTTCTACTACCAACCTCCTGTGATCCGCATACCATGGCCTTCTCGGCCAATCCGGGGCGATCAAAATCACTAATCCTCTGTGACATTTGATGCGGCGCACCATGCGTGCGATTAACACCAGGGCGGAAACACGTAGAGTAGCTGACCCACCGGTCAGTCCTGGATGAGGGCATCCAGCCCTTCCGACATTCTCTCTCTCCGCCTGCTGAAGAACCGACTGACCTTCGCAGAGTGGAACGTGGCCATGAGATCCATTATCGGAGCCCCCCAGCGCTGCACCACCATGTCATACACCTCTGGATAAAGCCTCCACTCCCCGGGGTCTACCTTTACCCGACTTAAGAAGTCGGCCGCCACATTGTCTACTCCTGCCACGTGCGCCGCCGACAGCGCCTGCAGATTTTCCTCGACCCACTGGAATAAGTGATCCACTTCGTCCTCCAGAGGAGCACTGCCCGTGCCCCCCTGTCTGTTGATGTAGGCCACTGCGGTCGCATTGTCCGAAAACACCTGGATCGCCGCACCTCTCAGAAATCGCTGAAAACTTTGCAGCGCCCTTAACACGGCACTGAGCTCCAATCTGTTTATCGACCAGGACTTCTCCTGCGCCAACCACTGACCCTGCTCGAATCTGCCCTGAAAATACACTCCCCAACCGAAAAGGCTGGCATCCGTAGTCAGTGGTACCCAATTCGGTGTCTCCAACGGCATTCCTCTTGTCAAGGACTCCGGACGTAACCACCACTGCAACACCCCCCGAGTCTCCTCCGGACAGACCAGCTGTCGAGACAGCGAGGCGTTCTGGTGAGACCACCGTCTGAGCAACACCCGCTGCAGCGGCCTCATATGTGCCCTCGCCCAGGGCACCAACTCGATCGCCGCCACCATCGTTCCTAGGAGCTGTAAATAATGCCATGCTGTGGGACGCGGCCTGTCGAGAAACCTCTGCACCAACTTCCTTAAAGTTACTGCCCGATGCTGAGGCAGAAACACCCTGCCTGCCGCCTTATCGAACCTTGCCCCCAGATACTTGAGATTCTGAGATGGAACCAGACTGCTCTTGGCCATATTGACTACCCATCCTAAACTCTGAAGGAAGCTGACGACCTTTCAAATCGCCTCCTCGCTTTCCCTTCGTGACTTTGCTCGAATCAACCAGTCGTCGAGATACGGATGAACCAGAACCCCATCCTTTCTCAACGCCGCCGCCACGACCACCATGACCTTGGTAAAAGTGTGCGGCACTGTGGCTAGACCAAACGGTAAAGCCCGAAACTGAAAGTGCCCCATCGTCACCGCGAACCGGAGGAATCGCTGATGTTCCGGGCGAATCGGAATGTGCAAATACGCCTCGGCTAAATCGAGCGACATCAGAAACTCCCCCTTTCTGACCGCCATGATTACCGACCTCAGTGTCTCCATACGAAAATGGGAAACCCAGAGACACCGGTTCACTCTTTTCAAATCCAAAATTGGCCGATAAGTTCCTTCCTTCTTTGAAACCACAAAATAAATGGAGTATCGACCTAAGCCGCAATGTTCTGGAGGCACCGGCACAACCGCTTTGAGCTCCAACAACCTGTTTAACGTCTGTTGAACCGCATCGTGCTTGTGACGCGCCTTGCAAGGGGACTGGACAAACGAGTCGGTCACCGGTCTCTGAAATTCCAAAGCATAACCCTCTCGAATCACTTCTAACACCCACTGATCTGATGTAATTTCGGCCCAGGCAGCATAAAACTCCTGTAGACGACCTCCAACCGCTACCTCTACCTGGGCCTTCCTGACTTTATTGTGGCTTTTTGGTACCCGCAGAGGAGGCTGCAAATCCTCTGTTGGCCTCCCGGAAACCACGAAACCCCTGGTTTCTATAAGGGAAATGCCCTCTCTGAGTAGGGGGAAACCTGGAAGTCCGCCAACGACGAAAATCTCTCTGCACTCCCCTAGCCAGGGACTGAAACCTCCCCAGTTTCTGCTTGTCCTCGGGTAGCCTACCCACTTTGGACTCACCCAAATCCTTGACAATCTTGTCCAAATCCTCTCCAAATAGAAGCTTTGATATGATAGAGGTCTATAAATTAATGAATGGAGTGGAACGGATAAACGTGGATCAATTGTTTACGCTATCAGAATATAGAAGGACTAGGGGACATGTAATGAAGCTACGGGGTAAACTATTTAAGACAAATAAGAGAAAATATTTCTTCACTCAACGTGTAATCAAACTCTGGAATCTGTTACCGGAGGATGTAGTAAGGGCTGTTAGTATAGCTGGGTTTAAAAAAGGTTTGGACAAGTTCCTGGAGGAAAGGTCCATAAACCACTATTAAAAAGGGACCCAGGATATCAATGCTTGACCTAGTACAAGCACTGCAGAACCTGTGTCCTTTGGGGAAACTGCTAGGTACGTATGACCTAGATTGGCCACTGTTGGAAACAGGATACTGGGCTTGATGGACCTCGGTCTGACCCAGTATGGCATTTCTTATGTTCTTATGTTCTTACTCAACCAGGCCTTAGAGGAGGCATCCGCTGCCCAATTGTGCAACCACAGATATCTCCTCGCCGCTACCACCAAGGCCATACTGTTTGATAGCCCCCTGATAAGGTCATAATGAATATCCACGAGGTAAGCCGCTTCGGACTCCAACCGCGCTGCCTCATCCAGCGAGTCCTGCTCACGACCCCCATGGACTTGCTGAGCCCAGCGCAAAAAGGCTCTTGCCACCCAAGCTCCACAAATAGATGCTTGAATGGAAAACGCATTCACCTCAAACACCTGCCTCAACAAAGCATCCAGCTTTCTGTCCTGAGTATCCTTGAGAGCCGCACTCCCTTCTACGGGAATGGTCGTCTTCTTCGTCACCGCTGACACCGCCGCATCCATTCTCGGCGACTTAAAGATTTTCTTATCCTGCTCCACAAGCGGATACAAGCGAGACATTACCCTAGAGCCCTTAAGGGTTGCCTCAGGCATGTCCCACTCCCCTTGAATCATTTCCTTTATCACTCTATGCATCGGGAAAGCCCTTTGCATTTTTCTAAAGGCTTGCAGTAGCGGATCCTCCAACGCCACTTCTTCCACTGGTCCCGCTACCGGAACATTCAGCGCTTTCAACGTTTCAGAAATGAGAGCGGGCAACTCCTCTCTACGAAAGATCCGCACCACTCTGGCCTGATCCTCTTGCTCTGTAATCTCACCTTCCTCCAATTCCTCGTCCAAGTCCGGATCCTGCTCACGTTCCATACGCAAATCCTCGGAACACACTGACAGACTCAGCATCTCAAACTCCCCTCGCGCTCTCTTCGGCAAGGGCGCTGAAGCAGCCACCGACAGCGAAGTTCCTAGCCTCTTATGTCCCAGGCTCCCAGCCACGGGACCGAGCCCAGCCGCCGATGAGGACCCCTCCCTGTTTGCACCACTGAACGCCTTCTGGATCAGAGCCACAAAGTCTGGGGAGAAAATTGAAGACAACTCACCCGGGAAGGAAGCCTGAGCCACCGGCCCATCTGGCCTTGAGGATGGACCCAGTACCGGATCATCCAGCTCCACCCCCGGAGACCGAGGACCCTCAAGAGGCCCGTCCTGGCCCTCCGCAGCATCCACAAGCTTCTGATCCACCAGGGCCGCCTGGCTACAGCTCTTACATACCCTGGCCTCTGACACCACTGACCTCTTCACTCCACAGAGCAGGCATAACACCTTTCCTGGCATATTGACTGCTCTGTCGCACTGAACTGCTGCCTGGCCTGGACCCCTCCAGAAGAATACCCCCTTTCTCAAGGACCACCACCAGCAGCTCCTCTAAACGAACCCTGATAACCCGGGCCGTTTGTCTTTTTTTTTTTTTAGGTCTCACACAATTGAGCAGGACACTGTGGGAGCTGAATCACACCAGAACGAATTAAAAACGAAGCTTCAGGGTCAAGCTACAACCACTTGTTTCCCCGCTCCCGCTGCCGGCGTTTTCCCACCGAAAAAAACATGCAATGCGGCCTGCTCCCTGTCCCGGCGGTTATGAAGACACTTGCTGAGAAAAAGAATTCTGGGGCTTACCTGACTGCCCGATTCTAGTCCCAGCCCTGCATCCGTTCAACAGACTGCCTACCGCAAACGGATTCTCGCCCTCGGGCTAGGCTTCCCCGATGCAGAGAACCGGCAGGAAAAGACAGGACTGCAGCCGCTTCTTCGCTCACTCTCCCTGCCCAATCCACCAGACGCAAACAGGCAATCACTTCTGTGAGACGCCGGGGAAGGGCTGCTGCCAAAAATCACACGTCTGCCCCAGAAGATTTGCACCCGGGATCTTCCTCCTCCACCGGAGCCCTAACCCAGCACCCGATAAGGAAGCCAGAGAGGGAGGCCCTTCACAGTTAAATTTAAAGGCACTGACCTTAAATTTGAACACCCCCCCTCCAACCTGAGCATACTATAATTTTCCTCTGCAAATCAAAACCAATAAAACAAATAAAACCCCCAATTCACTTCACTCTAAAAACCTTAATTGCTCCTCTAGTGAACCGGGACTCCAGCTCACAACCTCCTAGCTGCTTGGAGACTGATCTAAACTGGAGTGAGGAGGTGGTGCCTGAGCCCTTATACCAGTGTCATCAATGAATGACATTGATCAGTCTCCAAGCTGCTGGAAGAGGATCACAACTTCAGAGTTTCCGGGACTAGACTGGAGGGACGATAAGGAAACATATATTATAAAGTATAAGTTTATTCTAACTCTGCCCTATGAGAATCAAATCAGTAACCTGTATAAGTGAAATCACATAGAGTTCTTCAAAAAGCTGTTTCAGAGACTTGCCTTATTCAATGGAATCAAAGCACATTGTAGCGCTGCAAAAGTTATCAAAAACTGTTGGCTGGATACGCGCTCCAGCTTTCTTTAAAGAGACTTTGGGGTATGTTTACTAAATAACAGTAAAGTCACCGGCGGTAAGCTCAGCGCAAATGTTACTGATGCCATATAAGGCTATGGGAGGGTGTGGGCGGGCCGGCGTAAAAGTAACCATGGGCCATGTACCGCGCGGAACAGGGCGCCCCTGGCCACGTTCCGCATGGAGGAACTAACCAAGCAGGTACACAAGGACTGACAACAGTTATATAGGTGAAGAATCTTTTTTATTGGGGCACAATAAAAAAGATTCTTCACCTATATTACTGTCGTCAGTCCTTGTGTACTGTGGTGGCGAAGCCAGCCAGGTGCCTATGGAAATAGAGAAAACACAAGCAGTTTCCCCTAGTCAGAAGGAAAGTGCAGGGAATGGTCACTTTAAAAGTGCAGCTAACATTGAAAAAAACCTGTCCAAAGCTGCTGTCCTAAGGCCACGCCCCAGCTCCATGGTAACTGAGGGTGGTAATCTAAGACAGCTGGGGGCGGGGTGGAAAGATACAGGTCAGACCCACTCATATAAGCCCCAGAGAACAGAGAGAGGAGGAACAGTGAAGAGAGGAGGAGCAAGAAGGCAAGCTACAGGTGCCACAAGGCAAGGAACTGAATCAAGAGCTGAGTCTGATTCAGTGGCGGAGTCTGGGAAGGAACCTCAGTCTGAGCAGGAGTCTCACTCTTACAGGAGGAAGAGAGACGGAAGGGCTAATTTATCCAGGAACCAGCATGACCAGGGAAGTGGCAGTGAAGCACTGCTGAGGAGAATCCCAAAAGGTATTGCTCGTAAGGATTTTAGCCAAGGGTCTCAAGAAAGGTTCCCAGACAGCAGTTGGAGGGAAGGATATCCCCAAAGCCAGCTCCAGTGTTTAAACCAGTACCAGGGTTACAGCAAGCCTGCAGGAGGTTCAAGAACCCAGGAAGGGCTGGTAAGAAAACCTCTTAACAAAGAAAGCCTGAATGTTTTAAAGCTTTTAAAACGTTTGATAAAAGACCAGGAAGTAACTTGTTTTGATAACAGCTCTGAGTCCCGAGAGAGGTCTTGAGGGGAACAGCTGTTTTTCAATGATGCTACAGAACCAGGGTGTTCTGAGTGTGAATCAATGGACATTGGAGAAAGTGACAATGTATTGAGTCAGTCTGAACAAGAAATGGAATGTGATTTATCCATAACAGTAAAGTAAGAATGTTTTGGAATTATAAGCTTGAAGAGATTCCCATTTGTTTGATGTGCATGTTGTTCTAAGAAGGAAGGAAGTTTTAATTAGTATGGCTGCTGTTTTAAAAGAGACTTGTTAAGGGGGAATGCCTAAAGTCTCTGGAATAACTAATTAAAACCCTTAATGAATTAAAGCCAAGAAGAAAAGTTTATTGCCTGAGTTTTGCTGCATTGAAAGTTTTCAATGGACATTTAGTTTCAGTTAAGCACTGTGAATTGAAGCTTTTGCTTTTGAAGAAACAGCCTTTGCCTTGTTGAAGTAAGCAAGAGCAATTGATATCTTTGAGAAGTTTTCAAACCTATTATTTCTTGTGGAAAAGTCTGTACATGTGATATGCCAAGCTTCTTTAGAAGTTCCTGTTATCAAGGGAGGCGAATAAAATTTCCTGTGTTGCTTTCAACCCTCGGCTCAGCACTTCATTACAACTACAATTAAATGCTTAAGGAACTACAACTCCCAGAGGCCTTTGCCCAGGAGTTCACAATTGAAAGGAACATTCGCCCCCTTTCCTCGTCAGGCAACCGCCTAGGCGGGGGAAGGGCGCGACAGGTGGCGTAGTATTTAGGATTTCGCCTTGGCCACGTGTTTCCAAGACACCGGAACTACAAGAAGAAGAGAGAAAAAGGAAAAAAAAGGGAACGTTTTTTTTTTCTACATGCACTGAAGATATGAGCTGCCTGCTGGAAAAGGAAGACCCGGATCAACAGCAGAAGGACCGGATTGGAGCAGATTCCTGAGGCCGTGACCTGCTGGTTGATAAGCCCGAGTCTACACCTGCCTAAGGTAACCCGTATTTATAAGGGATATAAGCGGATACCAAAGCCAGGTGGGACTACAGCAGTACACCAGGATAGCAAAGGAGAGAGGGCCTATACATTTGAGGGCCGCACTTGGTGTTTTTCTCTCTGTTTTCTCGTTTCAGCCACTACCAAGCATGGAGCAGACGGAGCTTTGGAGATGCATAACTGACCAGTTCCAGAGACAACAAGAGATGTCGGTACGGACACTGGAACAAATAGCGGCCATGCTCCAAGCCCAGCAAAAGCCGTTGCTCGAGAAGATGGATGATTGGCTGGGAACGCAGAAACAAGCAGCAGAGTCTCCAAGGACAGTACCAGGTTCCTTAAGGGATACACCAGGGTTTGGGATACCTGGGACTGGGACATTCTCTTTTGGGCAATTAGCAAAAGGGGACGATGCTGATGATTTTCTAGCCGCTTTTGAAAGGGTAGCACTTTTATCTGGTTGGCATAAAGAGCAATGGGCCATACGCCTTGCCGCTTCTTTAACCGGAGAAGCGCTAGCAGACTATAGGGCTATGCCCGTGGAATAAGCCACTGATTATAAGGAGTTACAAAAGGCAATACGAGACCGTTTGGGCCTAAACCCCATGGTCTACCGCCGCCTTTTGCGGAGCTCTAGATTAAAACCTGGTGAAACACTGCGTGCTTTGTGCCAGCGGATTAAAGGGTTGTGTGATGAAGAAGCTCCATTTCCTACCTTAAAAACACAGGATTCACTGAGTTCTAGTCTTGAAGGTGACAGGCGGGCAGGCCATGTGAGCAGCAGTTGTCAGGGGCGACATAAACAAACCCAGCCACGGGGTTTGCAAATAAGCCCAGCTGAGAAACATTCCCCAATTCCTAATAGCGTGCACCTGGAAAAGGGAAGAGCTTATAGCCACTATAAGAGCTATGCAGGAAATACAGAGTTAGACGGAGTGGAACGAGGAGAAAGAGGAGAACTAGGAGAACTAGCTGAACCAGCTGACCTAGAGGAAGAAGGAGGAGTTTCAGACTCTGACCCAGGACGTGAGTCAGAGCCAGAACCAGGAAGAGTTCACCACAGAAACTACCCAGAGCACTGCAGGAGAAAGCAGCCAGTGAGGTCAGAGAACAGTTGCAAGTGTTCTGCTGATTGCAAGCTGTTTGGAGCTCAGAGGCAACGTTCCAACTGGAGTGATTGGAAGCCTAAAAACAAACAGTATGTATTTGAGAGCTGTAGCCTGGAGAATGTCTCTGATAGGAAGTTAAAGTTTACTGATAAAAGGAATACCTACAGGGTTAACGCTGAGAAGCCTCGTGTGATAAATCCTAGGTGGGGGCAGGGCAGTAACACCCAGCCAAGGGATTTGAGCACCGAGCTGAAGAGAGAGCAGTTAACAACCCCAGAGAGAGAAAGGTATTTCCCTGAAGATGTGTGCATGTCTGAGGAAGATATATTAGCAGTTCCTAAGCCTCAGAGAAAACCCCGCAGGCTTAAACCTGGTGTTAACAGGAGAGAAGAATATTCTTTTGCAAAGCCTGAAGCCAGAGCTTATTTGTTTTGAGTATTGTGTTATATTACCTGAAGAATCCGACCCAGGGAGGGGAAATAAATCCTTTTACCTTAAACCATTCGTGTTCACAACTACTTAATCACCATCAGACACAGATCTGCAACCCTAGGCGGCAGCCTGCCCACCTGGTGGTGACAAGAACTGGCGTAGTCTCTCGGACTTTTTCAAACAAAGAAACAACACAGTACAAGAGCGTGCATAAAGGATTACTTGCTGAAAAGAAAAGAAAAGTTTTGCTGTCTTGGACGGAGAAGGAAAAAAAAAAACAGAGCGGATTTTTCTTTTTCAAGTTCCTGACCTGGAAGGCAGTCAAGACACAGCTTTCTCAACGCACGATCCTGCACCGTGCTAAGGTAATGGTAGGAAGGCACGGGGGATGATCAGGATCAGTGAGAAAGGGGGAAGCTGGGAGTGCTAAAGGAAGCAAATAGAGGGAAAAAAAATACACATAGTCTGTGCCGCACTTGGTGGGCCCTGTCTTTCTTTTTCCTTTGCAGGTGCGTGACGGAGTGACGGAATGGATCCACAAGCGATGCAAGACTGGATGGAGGCTCAATGGAAGGCCCAAGGAGAGTTGGCCAGACTGAGTCAAGAGAGGATGATAGCCACGATGACCGAGCAGCAGCAACCACTGTTGGAATTGCTAGGGACTCTCATCAAGAGGACTGGTACTGCAGCAGAGGTTAATCCCTCAGTGTCTAAGGCGGTAGGACTTAATGATTGCAATGCTTTGACATTGGGACAGCTAAAATCATACGACAACTTTGATGATTTTTCAGACGCCTTTGAGCGTATCACAGAGGCGGCTAAATGGCCGATTGACCAGTAGGCTGTGAGGTTCGCTATGACATTATCAGGTGAAGCACTAGCGGCCTACAAAACTATGCCTGTCGGTCTTTCGTCTAGTTACCCGGAAGTAAAATCAGCCATAAGGGATAGGCTGGGTTTAACACCCCTGCACTACAAAAGGCTCTTTAGAGAAGCTAAGCTTATGAATAAGGAAACGCCTAAAGCATTACTACAGAGGTTAAGAGGACTAGCGACCAAATGGCTTGCTCCAGAGAGGGCGACGGTAGAGTCATTGTTAGACACCGTCATCTTGGAGCAATACTTGGAAGCTATACCGCCTGAGATAAAAGCTTTCATAATGTTACAGAAATGTCATTCTACCCAAGACGCTGCCAACCTCACAGAGAATTATTTGGAGGCTGAATTAGCCAGCACCTCCGGAGGCAATGTTTTAAAAGTGGCCGGTCTTGATAGAATGTATGGAGTAAGAAAGCCCTTTAAGAAAAATGCATGTGGTGAGAATGTATGTAATGAAAAGATGTTTGGTAAAAACGTAGCAGAAAATATTTCTAGGAAATGTTTTAACTGTGGCCAGCCTGGACATTTATACAGAAACTGTAATGAGCGTACTGCCCTAGTGTTGGGAGGAGAGAACCCCCTAGGGAAAGGAATTTTGCTTAAAGTCCAGATAGAAGGGGTAGAGGCTTTGGCGCTCCTAGATTCCGGAGCCAACCAAAGTATGGTCTCACAGGAAATGTGGCAGACCATCACAGCCCATAACCCATTCACCCTAAGTCAAGTAAGGGATAAAATAAAAGTGAGGTGCGTGCATGGCACGTCTATATCTTACCCACGTTATAGAGTGTCAGTAGAAGGAATGGGCACTGAGGAAAAAGTACGGGTAGCTGTAGTCCCACATCTCCCTTGCAAACTTGTTTTAGGACGTGATTGGCCACCTTTCCCCCAAGGATTAAAAAAGGGTTTGGGTAGCAAAACTAACTTGGTTTCTACCAGATCCCAGGCCAGGGCCTCAGGAATAGGGACAGATCCCACAGATGAGGAAGAAACCCCAGAGGAGGAGGAAAGCCTAGGGGATGAGCTAGCTAAGGTACTCCCCTCTCATGATGATTTAATTAACCTTCCCTCTAAGGAGAGAAAGGGGAAGGCAGAGAGACGTCGGGAACAAAGGAATAGGTCCCAAGGGAGGGCGGAGCTGGCAGCCGGGGAGGATTTACCCTGGGTCCCTGCTGAACTGGTCCAGAAATTCCCGTCCTTCCCAAAGGAGCAGAGGGCAGATCCTGCTCTAAAAAGAGCTTTTGAATATGCTCAGGAGGATAGGACCACCTTACCCCGATTCTTGCTAGAGGGCGAATTATTATACAGGGAAAGTGCAGACCCATATACTGGGAATGTCAGGAAACAAGTAGTTGTGCCAACCACTTTTAAAACGACAATTATGAGCTTGGCACACAATCATCCAGTGGGCAGTCACAAAGGCATACAAGGCACGTTGGACCAGATCTTGGCCCGGTTCTACTGGCCAGGGGTCTGTAAGGAGACAGCCCGCTATTGCCAGTCCTGTCCCGCTTGCCAAAAGGTCACTGCCACAAAGCCAAAACCTGTGCCCATGATAACCACACCCACTATTTCAACGCCAGTGCGACGCCTGGCTATGGACATAGTTGGACCCTTAATTAGGACACCAAGGGGCTTCCAATACCTGTTGGTAATTGTAGATATGGCCACTAGATTTCCGTGGGCCATTCCGCTACGGAATATCTCGGCTAGGACGATATCCCTGGAACTCATCAAATTATTTTGCGAAATCGGATTTCCCCAAGAGATCCTAACAGACCAAGGGAGTAATTTTACATCTAAATATTTAGCCTTGGTGTGGGATGCATTCGGGGTATGGCATATCCGGACCTCCGCGTATCATCCCCAGTCTAACGGACTGGTTGAAAGGATGAACCAGTCGATCAAACAGATGTTACGATGTGGCTTGGAGGGAAAGATGGAGGAATGGGATAATTTACTCCCATTTGTGCTCTACGCATGCCAGGAGCGTAGGCAGGCATCTTTAGGGGCATCGCCCTACGAGCTGCTATTTGGTCGGGCTCCAAGGGGGATTTTAGATATCCTACGGGAGCAATGGGTTGAGCCAGAGGCAGAAGAGGTAGGGGTACCCCAGTTTCTCAGGGACCTTAGGAACTGCCTGGAGAGAACCTCCCGGGTGTCCGTAGAGAATTTGCAGGCGAGCCAACGCCGGCAAAAGTGGTACTATGACCGGGGGACCAAAGAAAGGCAATTGGACATAGGGGACAAGGTGTTGGTCCTAGTGCCAGCCGCAGGCCCAAAATTTGAGTCTAGGTGGAAGGGACCCTGTACAGTGGTAGCCAAAGTGGGCCCAGTCTCGTATAGAGTCGAGAATGAAAGGGGGCGTCAACAGGTCTACCATCTTAACTTACTAAAACCATGGCAAGACCGATCAGCATCAGTACAGCTGGTCAAAATAGAGAAGCGTTGGGATAGTCAACCTAGGCTTACGTGCTGTCAGACGAGGGCGTCAGCAGCCCATAAGGTTTTAAGGGGGGGGATATGTGATGAAGAAGCTCCATTTCCTACCTTAAAAACACAGGATTCACTGAGTTCTAGTCTTGAAGCTGACAGGCAGGCAGGCCATGTGAGCAGCAGTTGTCAGGGGCTACATAAACAAACCCAGCCACGGGGTTTGCAAATAAGCCCAGCTGAGAAACATTCCCCAATTCCTAATAGCGTGCACCTGGAAAGGGGAAGAGCTTATAGCCACTATAAGAGCTATGCAGGAAATACAGAGTTAGATGGAGTGGAACGAGGAGAACTAGGAGAACTAGCTGAACCAGCTGACCTAGAGGAAGAAGGAGGAGTTTCAGACTCTGACCCAGGACGTGAGTCAGAGCCAGAACCAGGAAGGGTTCACCACAGAAGCTACCCAGAGCACTGCAGGAGAAAGCAGCCAGTGAGGTCAGAGAACAGTTGCAAGTGTTCTGCTGATTGCAAGCTGTTTGGAGCTCAGAGGCAACGTTCCAACTGGAGTGATTGGAAGCCTAAATACAAACAGTATGTATTTGAGAGCTGTAGCCTGGAGAATGTCTCTGATAGGAAGTTAAAGTTTACTGATAAAAGGAATACCTACAGGGTTAACGCTGAGAAGCCTCGTGTGATAAATCCTAGGTGGGGGCAGGGCAGTAACACCCAGCCAAGGGATTTGAGCACCGAGCTGAAGAGAACAGTTAACAACCCCAGAGAGAGAAAGGTATTTCCCTGAAGATGTGTGCATGTCTGAGGAAGCTATATTAGCAGTTCCTAAGCCTCAGAGAAAATCCCGCAGGCTTAAACCTGGTGTTAACAGGAGAGAAGAATATTCGTTTGCAAAGCCTGAAGCCAGAGCTTATTTGTTTTGAGTATTGTGTTATATTACCTGAAGAATCCGACCCCGGGAGGGGAAATAAATCCTTTTACCTTAAACCATTCGTGTTCACAACTACTTGATCACCATCAGACACAGATCTGCAACCCTAGGCGGCAGCCTGCCCACCTGGTGGTGACAGTTGGCATTAAAATGGCTAACACCTGAGACTCAAACAAAGGAGTCATTATTCGACTGTATTATCCTGGAGCAGTTCATGGACGCTGTTCCAAGAGAGATGAGATCCTTCCTGATCCTACAAGACTGCAAGACCACAGAGGCAGCGACCGCACTGGCTGAGCGTTACCTGGAGGCCAGTGTGGCAAGCCCGGTTAAGGTGGGTGGTCTGACGCAAGCAGTCAAAGTAGCCTCAGAAAGGAAGGAAAAGCCTATATGGGGAGAAGGTATGAAGGTAATGCCTTTAGATAAACCCAGCTATGTGCGCAGAAAATGTTTTTCGTGTGGGGAAGAGGGACACATGAAAAAAGACTGCAGAGCTAGGACAGCCCTTATGACCTCCCACTCTGAAGAGAGCGGAGAAGGATTCCTCCTAGATGTAGAGGTGGAGGGTGTCCCAGTAGAAGCTTTGTTGGACTCCGGAGCGGACCAGTCAATGATCTCGAGGAAGCTCTGGAAAGAGATAACATCCCAGATTGGTCCGGCTCCCGAGCCTCAAGAAAAGTCTATAAGGATACGATGCATTCACGGGGCAGCCTCATTGTACCCTGTTTATCTGGTATCAGTGAAAGGCTTAGGGCTAAAGCGGAAAATACCTGTGGCGGTAGTACCAAGGCTCCCACAAGCGTTAGTCCTGGGAAGGGACTGGCCCCAGTTTAGGCGTGGGATAGCAGAGGGTCTCCAGAATAGAACAGGTAAGACATCCACCTTAGCACCACCAAAAGACAAGAGAGAAGCTCCACCAGGGGATTCACCTCATTTGGAGGGTGGGAGAGTACCCCGGGGGAATGAGAGTGAGGGAGACCGAGCAACATCTACACACACAAGGAACACTAAGGCTAGGTCAGTTCCCCAGCCTTTGTTTGGAACCAAACAGCGACAGGCCAAAGGGGAGATAGCTAAGAAGGAGAACATCCCTAAGAAGTCCCAATTTGTTCTTAGGTTTTGCCGCACTACTCCCAATGCCAAAGTTCCTAAGCGGGCTACCCCGATGGCAGCCGGCTTTGATATGTGTAGCGCAGAGGAGATAATCATCCCCCATCAGGGAAAAGCCCTGGTAGAGACAGGAATACAAATAGAAATACCCCTAGGTTGTTATGGACGTCTTGCCCCTCGTTCAGGTCTAGCCTGGAAAAATTTCATTGATGTAGGCGCCGGAGTAATCGACCCCGACTACCGAGGGACGATTAAGGTGCTCTTATTTAACTTTGCCAAAGAGGATTTTAGGATAAATATAGGGGACCGTATAGCTCAGATGATCTGTGAGCGGGTGGGTTTTCCGTCCCTGGAGGAGGTAACGGAGTTAACTCCTACCACTAGGGGGACCGGAGGTTTTGGTTCCACCGGTAAAACAGAAGTAAAGGGTTTAGCTGCCAGCTGTGAGGTAACCGAGGAAGAGGATCTAGGCCCGCAATTGAATGATTGCAAGGGAGATCCAGTCCCCAGGTTAGGGGAAGAACTTTCCTGGTCTCAACAGCAGGAGTTATTAGGGCTCCTACGGAAGTTCCCCGATGTCTTAACACCCATACCGGGTGAGACACGTCTTGTAGCCCACGAGATAGTTACCCTCCAAGGGGAGATAGTATGCCAGAGACCCTACCGGTTACCTGAGGCAAAACGCCAGGAGGTAGTATCCCAAGTGCAGGACATGCTTAAGATGGGAATAATTGAAGAGTCCCATAATCCATGGAACAGCCCCATAGTGCTGGTACCCAAACCAGACGGAACAATGCGGTTTTGCATTGATTTCCGTAGGGTGAATGCCATCTCCCGGTTTGACGCCTATCCCATGCCAAGGATAGAAGAACTGCTGGACCGATTAGGCCAGGCGTCTTACCTGACCACTCTTGACATGACCAAGGGGTATTGGCAGATTCCCCTCACCCGGGAATCTCGCCCAAAGACCGCATTCAGCACCCCGATCGGTCTTTACCAGTTTCGTTGCATGCCTTTTGGATTGCATGGGGCGGCTGCGACCTGCCAGCGACTGGTTGATGTGATCTTGCGTCCCCATCAACAATACGCGACCGCGTATATGGACGACATTGTGATCCATAGCTCTCGCTGGGACGAGCACTTGGCACGCATTGAAGCCGTTTTAAGGGCCTTGCGTGGTGCGGGTATCACCTTGAACCCGGCCAAGTGTATGTTTGGGGGAAAACAGGTAAAATATCTGGGACATTTGGTAGGGCGGGGCACAGTAAAACCCCTACTGGAAAAAGTGGAAAGTGTTAGGACATTTCCAAGACCCTTGACAAAAAGACAGCTCCGTAGTTTTCTTGGTTTAATCGGCTATTACCGCCGATTCATTCCCCATTTTGCTACCAAGAGCGCTGCCTTAAAGAAAAATGCACACAACCAAGTAAAATGGTCAGCAGAGGCAGAACAAGCCTTTTCAAGGTTAAAGGATGAGCTCTGCCAGGCACCAATATTAAAGGGTGTAGATTTCAGTAAGTCTTATATCGTACAAACAAATGCGTCGGATACAGGGTTAGGCGCTGTATTGTCACAGAAGTTTGATGGGGAGGAACATCCGGTTATGTTCCTAAGCAGAAAGCTAACACCACCAGAGAGGAAGTACTCCGTAGTGAAGAGGGAATGTCTGGCCATAAGGTGGGCAGTGGACGCCTTGCGTTTTTACCTGACGGGCCGTAAGTTTTTACTAGTGACTGATCATGCCCCGTTGCGTTGGTTAAACCAGATGAAGGATCATAATCCCCATCTTACCCGTTGGTACATGGCCTTACAGGCATTCGACTTTCATATAGAGCATAGAGCAGGGAAGTTGCACACCAACGCTGACGCCCTTTCGCGTATTACGAGCTGTGCTGAAGTTGATACGCCAGCCCGTAATATCTTAAGCGGGGGGATATGTGGTGGCGAAGCCAGCCAGGTGCCTATGGAAATAGAGAAAACACAAGCAGTTTCCCCTAGTCAGAAGGAAAGTGCAGGGAATGGTCACTTTAAAAGTGCAGCTAACATTGAAAAAAACCTGTCCAAAGCTGCTGTCCTAAGACCACGCCCCAGCTCCATGGTAACTGAGGGTGGTAATCTAAGACAGCTGGGGGCGGGGTGGAAAGATACAGGTCAGATCCACTCATATAAGCCCCAGAGAACAGAGTGAGGAGGAACAGCGAAGAGAGGAGGAGCAAGAAGGCAAGCTACAGGTGCCACAAGGCAAGGAACTGAATCAAGAGCTGAGTCTGATTCAGTGGCGAAGTCTGGGAAGGAACCTCAGTCTGAGCAGGAGTCTCACTCTTACAGGAGGAAGAGAGACGGAAGGGCTAATTTATCCAGGAACCAGCATGACCAGGGAAGTGGCAGTGAAGCACTGCTGAGGAGAATCCCAAAAGGTATTGCTCGTAAGGATTTTAGCCAAGGGTCTCAAGAAAGGTTCCCAGACAGCAGTTGGAGGGAAGGATATCCCCAAAGCCAGCTCCAGTGTTTAAACCAGTACCAGGGTTACAGCAAGCCTGCAGGAGGTTCAAGAACCCAGGAAGGGCTGGTAAGAAAACCTCTTAACAAAGAAAGCCTGAATGTTTTAAAGCTTTTAAAACGTTTGATAAAAGACCAGGAAGTAACTTGTTTTGATAACAGCTCTGAGTCCCGAGAGAGGTCTCGAGGGGAACAGCTGTTTTTCAATGACGCTACAGAACCAGGGTGTTCTGAGTGTGAATCAATGGACATTGGAGAAAGTGACGATGTATTGAGTCAGTCTGAACAAGAAATGGAATGTGATTTATCCATAACAGTAAAGTAAGAATGTTTTGGAATTATAAGCTTGAAGAGATTCCCATTTGTTTGATGTGCATGTTGTTCTAAGAAGGAAGGAAGTTTTAATTAGTATGGCTGCTGTTTTAAAAGAGACTTGTTAAGGGGGAATGCCTAAAGTCTCTGGAATAACTAATTAAAACCCTTAAGGAATTAAAGCCAAGAAGAAAAGTTTATTGCCTGAGTTTTGCTGCATTGAAAGTTTTCAATGGACATTTAGTTTCAGTTAAGCACTGTGAATTGAAGCTTTTGCTTTTGAAGAAACAGCCTTTGCCTTGTTGAAGTAAGCAAGAGCAATTGATATCTTTGAGAAGTTTTCAAACCTATTATTTCTTGTGGAAAAGTCTGTACATGTGATATGCCAAGCTTCTTTAGAAGTTCCTGTTATCAAGGGAGGCGAATAAAATTTCCTGTGTTGCTTTCAACCCTCGGCTCAGCACTTCATTACAACTACAATTAAATGCTTAAGGAACTACAACTCCCAGAGGCCTTTGCCCAGGAGTTCACAATTGAAAGGAACATTCGCCCCCTTTCCTCGTCAGGCAACCGCCTAGGCGGGGGAAGAGCGCGACAGTACCTGCTTGGTTAGTCCCTTATCTGGTGTGCAGGTACTTGTTGCTCTCTTTTGGTACTGCACGTTCCGCATGGAACAGGATGCCCTGACCACGTAACGCACGGAACACGGTGCCATGGCCACGTAACGCACAGAACAGGGCATCCTGGCCACATACCACGTGGAACATGGTGCCTTGGCCATGTACCACGTGGAACAGGGCACCCTGACAATGAACCGCACAGTAACAGTACGACAAACATCAAGGAGACACGCGTGAAGGTGCCTGAAAGGTATAAAGTGCTGCAACCGAGGGGTCAAGGCACTTGTAGGCAAGGTGCCCTGAGGAGTCAATGCAGACCAGGTGAAATGGCCCTGAGGGGAAAGGTGCTGGATAATGGAGCATCAATAGAAGTCAATCAGAAGGTGAGGGATGAACAGACAGGTGATAGTTTGTAGACCAGACGATCCCTGTCCATATGATTTTGTAGCCAGTAAGTGGGATGTGGGCCACAGCTCAGGCTGCAAACTATGCCTGTCTGACAGGATGGACTGAAAAGGGCATGCATAAAGTAGCTCACACAGAATAGATGCAAAGGTGCCTGGGGTCGTGCTGAACCTGCACCCCTCTTGGATGGTCCCTGCACCAGCCAAGAACAAAACGAACAGAAAAACCACCAGTGGGAATTGAACCGGCCCTCTGGGGTGTCCAAACACAGTGCCACAACCACTATGCTAAATCTTCAAAGCATCTGGCATGGCAGGGATCACTAACAAAGAGAACATATGTATCTCTCTGCAAAGTACAAACCAGTGGAAAGATCCACATCGCCCATGTAGGATTTATTTATTTTATTTTATTTATCCAGATTTCTATACCACTTTTTCCTTCAATCAAACTGGTGGGGTACACAAATTGGGTTTACATTGAATAGTGTGATAGAGCTGAAGCTAGTGAAGCTATGAACTTAGAAAAAAACCGCTGTTTTTCATAAAGCAAATGACTTACAGAGGGTGCAATTACCTAGCAGGACAGCTAGAGGGAGCAGGCACGAGCCTGCAGATGCTGAGCTGACACACCCAGGTATTGATGAAGCAGAAGCTAATCAGGTGCACCTGAGGAGAGGGTCAGAAAACTCAAGGGAAAAAGGGCTTTATAAGCAGAGCTCTGCAGGAAGGAAGCAGAGAGAGCCATGGCTTGAGGGAGAGCCACGGCAGCAGAGAGAGCCACGGCAGCAGAGAGAGCCATGCCTAGAGAGAGGCCTACGCATAGAGAGAAGCTCTGAGAAAGGATCTGGAACAGAACCCAAGGATACTGGGAAGAAAGGACCTGATAGAGGAACCTCCTATACTGCAAGGCAGAGGAGCTTTGAATCCTTTCGTGGCAGAGCTAAGCTCCAGGGAGGACAAGCCCAGCCCAGAGAACTCCAAGAAACAGTCTTCAGAGAAGATGGTATCAGAAGAAGAGTGCATGGTAGGGAGAATACCAGTGGCACAGACTTCAAGGAGCCAAGGTACAGTGATACTTTATTTCTCACAAAGAAGCCAGGGCCTAGAAAGGCCTATAACTCAGATAGCAATACTGAGAGGAATGAAAGCTGGCAGAAGTTTTGGAAACCACTACAAAGAGGCATAGGAACAAGCCATACCACTTGTTTGCAAAACCCAGAACTGCCAGGTTGGAAACTAGGGAAGAGAACTTCTGAACTGCAAACTATTTCAGCCAGGTGTCACCACCAGGTGGGCAGACTGCCTCCTGGCTAGCAGGTCTGCGTCTGATGGCAATGAAGTAGTTTCGCGACACGAGTGGTTGAAGGCAAAAGGATTTATTTCCCCTCCCGGGGTCGGATTATTCAGATAACACAACACAATATTCAAAATAAATAAGCCATGCTTTCTGGCAAAACATAAAGGAAAGTAGAACAACTTCTTCTTGCTTCAAAGTAAATGGTCAAAGTCAAACATTCAAACTCAGCACATAGTTTCACTATGTGCAAACCAGCAATCTTTCGTTATAGTGTTTTCCTTATACACTAAGCACAGCCTTGACTAACACAGAGACGTTACTTTATCTGATAAAATCAATGTGCAGTCCATTGGGTCACCATTAAATGAACACTCACTGAGTGTGTTAATGATCATAGGTTCTTGTATGCATTCTGAATTCTCTTTATCAAAATACCTTTTCAAGTTCCCCTGTAACGTGCCGTTACAGTGTCTCTCTGCAGCACTCCCTCTATGGCTGGAATAACAGCTACCGTATTCTCTTGTGTCCGGGAGAGAGGGAAGCCACCATTCAGGGTTCTTATAATCCCACTTCTTGTAGGAGGTTCTACCCCTGGAGAGCTTACTGGTTCTATCTTCAGGCTTAGACAGATAAGATTCTTCTCCCCTCCTAACACCAGGTTTCAGCCTGCAGGGTTTTCTTTGAGGCTTAGGAACTTCTAGGATATCATCCTCAGACATGCACACATCTTCGGGGAAATACCTTTCTCTCTCTGGAGGTGTTAAATGCTCTCTGTTCAGCTCTGTGCTTAAATCCCTCGGCTGGGTGTTAAAGCCCTGCCCCCACCTAGGATTTCCTACACGAGGCTTCTCAGCATTAACCCTGTAGGTATTTCTATTATCCACAAACTTTAGCTTCCCACCAGAATCATTCTTCAGGCTACAGCTTTCTGATACATACAGTTTGTCTTTAGGCTTCCAATCACTCCGGTTGGAACGTTGCCTCTGAGCCCCAAAGGGTTTGCAATCATCAGAACATTCACACCTGTTCTCTGCCCTCACTAGCTGCTTTCTCCTGTAGGACTCTGGGTAGTTTCTGCAGTGAACTCTTCCTGGTTCTGCCTCTGACTCACGTCCTGGGTCAGAGTCTGAAACTCCTCCTTCCTCCTCGAGGTCAGCTGGTTCAGGTAAGACAGCCTATTCTCCTCGCTCTGTCAGTTCAGCCAGTTCTGCTAGTTCTAACTCTGTATTTCCTGCACAGCTCTTATAATGGCTGTAAGCTCTTCCCCTTTCCAGGTGCAAGCTATTAGGAACTGGGGAATGTTTCTCAGCTGAGCGTGTTTTCAAACCTCATGGCTGAGTTTGTTTTTGTCGTCCCTGACAACAGCTGCTCACATGGCCTGCCTGCCTGTCAGTTTCAGGACTAGAATGCAGTGAATCCTGTGTTTTTAAGGTAGAGAATGGAGCTTCCTCATCACATATCCCCCCCCTTAAAACCTTACGGGCTGCTGACGCCCTCGTCTGACAGCACGTAAGCCTTGATAACGCATCTGCGTTGCCGTGCAACTTGCCTGCCCTGTGCTGTATCTCAAAGTCAAAGGCCTGTAAGGCTAAGTGCCACCTGGTCAAACGAGTGTTATCATTTCTCATATGGCCGAGCCATTTCAGCGGCGCATGGTCCGTGACTAGGACAAACTTGCGCCCTGACAGGTAGAAGCATAATGCCTCCACGGCCCATTTAATCGCGAGGCATTCGCGTTCCACGGTGGAATATTTTTTTTCAGCATCAGACAGTTTCCGGCTGAGATACATAACGGGATGCTCTATCCCTTCGAATGTCTGTGACATAACAGCACCTAGACCTGTCTCGGATGCGTCGGTCTGTAGGATGAAAGGCAGCCGAAAATCGACCCCTCTGAGGACTGGAGCTTTACAAAGTTTTTCTTTGAGCGAAACAAAAGCCTCCTCCGCCTCCGGAGTCCACCGTACAATGTTCGGCGCGTTCTTTTTGAGCATATCTGTGAATATCGTACTCATTTCCGCGAACCTAGGGATAAACCTCCTGTAATATCCTACAAGGCCTAGAAAGCTGCGGATGTGCTTTTTATCTAGGGGCCGGGGAAAATTTCGGACAGCGTCAATTTTGCTCGTGAGTGGTTTTACCAGCCCGTTCCCCACTATATGTCCCAGATACTTGGCCTCCCTAGTGGCAAATAGGCATTTTGCGGGATTTAAGGTTAGGCCGGCCTTTCTGATGGCCTGTAATACTGCCTCCACCCTGACTAAATGCTCCGCCCATGTGTTGCTGTGAATGACTACATCATCCATATACGCTAGCGCGTAATTTTGGTGAGGCCGCAAGACTTGATCAATAAGCCTTTGGCACGTGGCCGCTGCGCCATGAAGGCCAAATGGCATACGCCTAAACTGATATAGCCCCACCGGCGTGCTGAAAGCGGTTTTGGGCTTGGAGTCTCTAGTTAACGGGATTTGCCAATATCCCTTCGTTAAATCTAGTGTCGTCAAGAATCGGGCTTGGCCTAACCTGTCTAGCAAGTCATCTATCCGTGGCATCGGATAGGCGTCAAATTGCGATATGCTGTTAACCTGTCTAAAATCAATACAAAATCGAAGTGTCCCGTCTGGTTTTGGGACCAGCACGATTGGGTTCGACCACGGGCTTCTGGACTCCTCAATGATGCCCATTTTAGCCATCTCTTTTACCTGGGCTATCACTTCTGTCTTTTTCGCCTCAGGTAGCCTTGTAGGGACGCTGTCGCACTATTTTCCCTGGGGTTGTGATAATCTCATGAGCGACGATGCGAGTTTCTCCCGGCATCGTCGTGAGAACATCGGTAAATTTACCCAGCATCTGGATCAGTTCCTTTTGCTGTGGTACTGACAAGTCCGTGCCTATGCGCGGCTCTGGGCGTTCCCTCCAATCTGTAGGTTGGGGGCCTAGGTCCTCCTCTCTTTTACCATCTGCCATGGCCGTTAGGCTTTTCACCTCCCCCACACCCGTTGAACCAAATCCCCCCGTACCTCGGGTTGTAGCAGTTAACGAAGGGACTTCTTCTACTAGGGGAAAACCTACCCGTTCGCATATTAATTGGGTGATTCTATCCCCCTTCCTGACCTTATAATTTTCTTTGCTAAAATTGAAAAGCAGGACTTTCACTTCGCCCCGATAGTCAGGGTCTACTACCCCCGCTCCTACGTCCAGAAAATTTTTAACAGCCAATCCGGACCGCGGGGCCTTCGGGTATCTGGATCTGTAATCCTGTATCAATAAGGGCTTTACCTTCCCTCGGAACCACCGTATCGCTTATGCTGAATAAATCATAACCCGCCGCTGCCTCCGAAGCCCTCTTCGGACTTTGAGCTAGCGGAGATATTTTGGAGAAGCGTAAGACAAACTTTTTCTTTAGAGAGGCTCCCTCCACTACCTGTGGTTTTGTGTGGCCCTTAGGCTTTTGTGTCCTCCCAAATAAGGGTTTGGGAACTTTTTGTGCTATGGCCTCTGTTTTTGCTATCTCAGGTTCTTCGCTAAGGCCTTTCTTCATCTGTCTAGCAAACGGGGGCCAGTCGCGTCCTAACACTACCTCATAAGGGAGTCGGGGAACTACTGCTACTTGTACTTCCTCTTTAGTACCTGCTCCTTCCACACACACTCTATACAGCGGGTAATGGGACAAGGTGCCATGCACGCATCTTACACTCACTCTTCCATCAATTTGACCTAGGGCAGAGGGGTCATGGGCCGTGATGGTCTGCCATACCTCTTGGGAGACCATGCTTTGGTCGGCTCCGGAATCTAGGAGTGCCAAAGCTTCTAACCCTTCTATCTGGACTTTTAACAAAATTCCTTTCTCTAGGTGGCTCTCTCCTCCCGACACTAGGGCAGTGCGCTCATTACATTTCCTGTATAAATGTCCAGGCTGGCCACAGTTAAAACATTTCCTAGAAATATTTTTCTCTACATTTTTACCAAACATCTTTTCCTTACATACATTCTCACCACATGCATTTCCCTTAAAGGTCTTTCTTACTCCACACATTCTATCAAGACCGGCCACTTTTAAAACATTGCCTCCGGAGGTGCTGGCTAATTCAGCCTCAAAATAATTCTCCGTGAGGTTGGCTGCGTCTTGGGTAGAATGACACTTCTGTAGCATTATGAAAGCCTTTATCTCGGGTGGTATAGCCTCCAAATATTGCTCTAAGATGACGGTGTCTAACAATGACTCTACCGTCGCCCTCTCTGGAGCAAGCCATTTGGTCGCTAGTCCTCTTAACCTCTGTAATAACGCTTTAGGCGTTTCTCTATTCATAAGCCTAGCTTCTCTGAAGAGCCTTTTATAGTGCATGGGTGTCAAACCCAGCCTATCCCTGATGGCTGATTTTACCTCCTGGTAACTAGACGAAAGACCGACAGGCATAGTTTTGTAGGCCGCTAGCGCTTCACCTGATAAGGTCATAGCGAACCTTACAGCCCATTGATCAATCGGCCATTTAGCCGCCTCTGCGATACTTTCAAAAGCGTCTGTAAAATCATCAAAGTTGTCATATGATTTTAGCTGTCCCAATGTCAAAGCATGGCAATCATTTAGTCCTACTGCCTTAGACATTGCGGGATTAACTTCTGCTGCTGTACCAGTCCTCTGGATAAGAGTCCCAAGCAACTCCAACAGTGGCTGCTGCTGCTCGGTCATCGCAGCTATCATCCTCTCTTGGCTCAGTCTGGCCAGCTCCCCTTGGGCCTTCCATTGGGCCTCCATCCAGTCTTTCATCTGCTGCGGATCCATTCCGTCACTCCGTCGCGTACCTGCAAAGGAAAAAGAAAGACAGGGCCCACCAAGTGCGGCACAGACTATGTGTTTCTTTTTTTTTCTCCTTTTACTTGCTTCCCTTAGCACCACAGCTCCCCCTTTCTCTGATCCTAGTCACCCCCGTGCCTTCCTACCATTACCTTAGCACGGTGCAGGATCGTGCGTTGAGAAAGCTGTGTCTTGACTGCCTTCCAGGTCAGGAACTTGAAAAATCCGCTCCGGTTTTTCTTTTCTCCGTCCAAGACAGCAAAAACCTTTTTTTTCCTCTTTTCAGCAAGTAATCCTTTATGTATTCTTGTACTGTGTTGTTTTTTCCTCTTGAAAAAAATCCAAAAGACTACACCAGGTTATGTCACCACCAGGTGGGCAGACTGCCTCCTGGCTAGCAGGTCTGCGTCTGATGGCAATGAAGTAGTTGCGCGACATGAGTGGTTGAAGGCAAAAGGATTTATTTCCCCTCCCGGGGTCAGATTATTCAGATAACACAACACAATATTCAAAATAAATAAGCCATGCTTTCTGGCAAAACATAAAGGAAAGTAGAACAACTTCTTCTTGCTTCAAAGTAAATGGTCAAAGTCAAACATTCAAACTCAGCACATAGTTTCACTATGTGCAAACCAGCAATCTTTCGTTATAGTGTTTTCCTTATACACTAAGCACAGCCTTGACTAACACAGAGACGTTACTTTATCTGATAAAATCAATGTGCAGTCCATTGGGTCACCATTAAACGAACACTCACTGAGTGTGTCAATGATCATAGGCTCTTGTATGCATTCTGAATTCTCTTTATCAAAATACCTTTTCAAGTTCCCCTGTAACGTACCGTTACAGTGTCTCTCTGCAGCACTCCCTCTATGGCTGGAATAACAGCTACCGTATTCTCTTGTGTCCGGGAGAGAGGGAAGCCACCATTCAGGGTTCTTATAATCCCACTTCTTGTAGGAGGTTCTACCCCTGGAGAGCTTACTGGTTCTATCTTCAGGCTTAGACAGATAAGATTCTTCTCCCCTCCTAACACCAGGTTTCAGCCTGCGGGGTTTTCTTTGAGGCTTAGGAACTTCTAGGATATCATCCTCAGACATGCACACATCTTCGGGGAAATACCTTTCTCTCTCTGGAGGTGTTAAATGCTCTCTGTTCAGCTCTGTGCTTAAATCCCTCAGCTGGGTATTAAAGCCCTGCCCCCACCTAGGATTTCCTACACGAGGCTTCTCAGCATTAACCCTGTAGGTATTTCTATTATCCACAAACTTTAGCTTCCCACCAGAATCATTCTTCAGGCTACAGCTTTCTGATACATACAGTTTGTCTTTAGGCTTCCAATCACTCCGGTTGGAACGTTGCCTCTGAGCTCCAAAGGGTTTGCAATCATCAGAACATTCACACCTGTTCTCTGCCCTCACTAGCTGCTTTCTCCTGTAGGACTCTGGGTAGTCTCTGCAGTGAACTCTTCCTGGTTCTGCCTCTGACTCACGTCCTGGGTCAGAGTCTGAAACTCCTCCTTCCTCCTCGAGGTCAGCTGGTTCAGGTAAGACAGCCTATTCTCCTCGCTCTGTCAGTTCAGCCCGTTCTGCTAGTTCTAACTCTGTATTTCCTGCACAGCTCTTATAATGACTGTAAGCTCTTCCCCTTTCCAGGTGCAAGCTATTAGGAACTGGGGAATGTTTCTCAGCTGAGCGTGTTTTCAAACCTCGTGGCTGAGTTTGTTTTTGTCGTCCCTGACAACAGCTGCTCACATGGCCTGCCTGCCTGCCTTTCAGTTTCAGGACTAGAATGCAGTGAATCCTGTGTTTTTAGGTAAAGAATGGAGCTTCCTCATCACACAGGGAAAGCTCAGGTATAGAAGAAAGCACGGCTGAGCTGGAACCCATGCAGATTGAGCTTGGGGAACCAGAGCCGTTGATGCATGAAGAACTAATGGACTGTTCGATGTGTATTGCTGAAAGCCTAGAGTCTCTCCCAGAGCTGTAATTACCAGAACATGCTTTAACAATATCTTTTGCCTGTGTTGAGCTAAAGAAGAGCTTGTTTATTTGTTTTACTACAGTGTTGAAAACCCTGTGTATTTTTACAAGGAACTGTGAAGCTTTCATAACAGTTTTCTTGCTCTGTAATTACTTTGGCATAAACCTGAAAATAAGGTAAATTCTACTTTTTGTTTCTTAGTGAACCTTAGTGCTAAAGGGGAATAAAAACCTTTTGTTTGACCCTACACAAGGCGTACACAACTCATTTCTCTAAGAAGAAGGACTACAAGGACCATGATCCCTCTGGTCCAAAAAAGGTTTCCTACTTCTACAAAATAATTAAAATGTCCACCTTGTCCCTTCAACAAGCTACCAGCAGGGGGTGTGGTGACACAATTTACAAAAGGTTTAAAGTGGTTGGGATTATCTTTACATGCAAGCATGGTTAATGGAGTTCTTAGGCTGCTTGGTCATAGAATTCCATGAATAGGAAGGTCTTAAGGGATTTGCGGAAATCCTTGAGGTAATTTATCGCCCGCAGTTCATCCGGGAGGGAATTCCAGAGGGCCGGTGCTGATAGGGATATGGCTCTGCTAGAGGTAGCTTGTTTTGTTTTATGGTATCCAGTTGGTGTTCGTAGTCTATTGTTGCTAGTTCATCTGAGTCGGTTGGTTTTGTCTTTGGTTATCAAGCAGTGGAGAACATCTGGTCTTAAGGGATTTGCATGAAGCTACAAGGTGGTAAATTGAAAGGCACTATCAGGAAATACTTTTTCACTGAAAGGGTGGTGGTTGCTTGGAATGCGCTACCGATGGAAGTGGTGGGGGCAAATACGGTGACAGAGTTCAAAAGGGCATGGGACAGACACAGTGGATCCCTTTACAGCAACAAGAAAATATCAAAATAATCTGAACCATCTAATTCCTTAACAAATAGGGATATCCTACATAGAGTGGCGGGATCAGCCCTGGACAAAGACATGGGGAGGGGGACCTGCACGGAGCGGCAGGTGTACCTACTCTTGGCATCGTACTGGGCAGACTAGATGGACCATACTGGTCTTTATCTGTCGTCATTTACTATGTTATTATGTTGCTATCTGCTGTGCATTGGTGCATGATCTTCATAAGAACATAAGATATGCCATACTGGGTCAGACCAAGGTCCATCAAGCCCAGTATTCTGTTTCCAACAGTGGCCAATCTAGGTCATATGTACCTAGCAGTTTCCCCAAGGGACACAGGTTCCACAATGCTTGTATTGGTTCAAGCATTGATATCCTGGGTCCCTTAATAATGGTTTATGGACCTTTCCTCCAGGAACTTGTCCAAACCTTTTTTAAACCCAGCTACACTAACAGCCTTTACTACATCCTCCGGTAACAAATTCCAGAGTTTGATTACATGTTGAGTGAAAAAATATTTTCTTTTATTAGTCTTAAATAGTTTAACCTGTAGCTTCATTGCATGTCCCCTAGTCTTTCTATATTCCGATAAGGTAAACAATCGATCTACGTTTACCCGTTCCATTCCGTTCATTAATTTATAGACTTCTATCATATCTCCCCTCAGCCGTCTCTTTTCCAGATTAAAGAACCCTAACCTTTTTAGCCTTTCTTCATAGGAGTATCCTTCCATCCCCTTTACCATTTTGGTGGCTCTTCTCTGAACCTTTTCTAAAATCGCTATATCCTTTTTAAGATACGGCGACCAGAATTGCACACAATATTCAAGGTGCAGTCTCACCATGGAACGATATAGAGGCATTATAATATCTTTTGTTTTATTTTCCATTCCTTTCCTTATCATACCTAGCATTCTATTTGCTCTCTTGGCCGCTGCTGCACACTGGGCCGAGGGTTTTAACATGATATCCACAATGACGCCTAAATCTTTTTCCTGGGTGGTAGTTCCTAATGTGGAACCTTGCATCGTGTAACCATAGTTTGGGTTGTTCTTCCCTAGGTGCATAACCTTGCACTTGTCCACATTAAATTTCATCTGCCATTTTGATGCCCAGTCTTCCAATTTATCAAGATCCTCTTGCAATTTTCCACAATCCTCTTGGGTTTTAACAACTTTAAATAGTTTTGTGTCATCTGCAAATTTGATAACCTCACTCGTTATTCCACTTTCCAGGTCATTTATGAATATGTCAAAAAGCAGCGGACCCAGCACAGATCCCTGGGGTACACCACTATTCACCTTTCTCCATTGGGAAAATTGGCCATTTAGCCCTACCCTCTGCTTTCTATCTTTTAACCATTTCCTGATCCACAATAGTATACTGCCTCCTATCCCATGACTCTTTAGTTTTGCCAAAAGTCTCTCATGAGGGACCTTGTCAAAGGCTTTCTGAAAGTCCAGATACACAATATCAACCGACTCACATTTGTCCACCTGATTATTCACTCCTTCAAAAAAACATAACAGATTAGTAAGACAATATCTTCCTTGTCTAATGTCATGAGGCTGGAGCTAGAGAAGAAACAGTGTTGAAAAAAACTCCTGATTTTCATGGAACTCAGAAAAGGCAGAGAGCGCAGTTCCAGCGCAGCTCAGCCAGAGGGCACATGAACAATTACACAGTACCTGAAGCAACGTGCTCTAGCACTGATCACATTAGTAACAAGCAGTTTCACCTGTCCTCAAACTCAGAACGGGCAAACCAGAAATCCCTTTATAAAGGAAACCAGATGATCAGTGAGAGGAGGAAGGGCAGAAGCAGGAGCGGAAGAGAGGAAGGCAGAGACGAAGGCAAGAGAGGAGAGGAAGGCAGAGGCAAGAGCCGGAGCAGTGAGAGAAGCCTGGAACAGAAAAGCTTCCATGTGCAGCCAACTCAAGGAGACAGAGTCCAAAAGTGGTATACTCAAAGGGATAAAGTCCAGAGAGGCCAAAAGTATTGGAACGGAGTCCAAAGCCATGCAAACCAAAGAAGCAGCTTGCCTGATGAAAACAACTCTCCTAGCCCAAGTAAGTCTCCTATGCTAAACCAGAAAGGAACAAGGAAAGGAGATTCCTTCTACAGTGATACTTTTGCCAAGAAAACATAGAGAATGGAAATCCATGTCAGGTTTTCCTGGTAACCCTGATTGTAGAGCAGTGCACAGAACAGCTTGTCAGCCTGAGAAGCTACGTCACAAGCTGAATCCTGGCTGTGGCAGCCTACAGAAGCCAAGGTATGAAAATCCTTTCATTATAAGGGAAAGTTTAAGTGATGAAAACCTTATGCAAATAGATAAGCCTCAGAAAGTTAGAAGAAGTAGAGCTAACCTTTAAAAGTACTTCCCAACAGTGTGCTAAGGAAGTTGTATGAGAAACAGAAGAACCCCTGTCAGGAGTTAGCAGATACTGAAGACAGTCATAGCATTGAAGAAGGGAGTGACCCAGAATCAATGGACTTTGATTGTGAAACCAGTGTTCCCATTCCTCAGAGTGAACCAATGGAATGTAACTTCTGTTCAAGAACTAGCTTGATTGCCTTGCTAGATGTATAGAGAAAGGAGAACTCTGCATATGGTGAAGTTGATAACCATTTGTTTTCTGATGTTAATTTCCATTGATTTGAAAGAAGCCTTAACCCAGATAAACAGTTAATTGTGAAGCCTACAACCCTTAACTGTTTATATAACGGTGGAACCTTTTTGTTAGAAGAAAGAATTACCTTCATTTTCTTTTGTGTCTTATTGAACCTAAGCATTGACCGGAGAAATAAAGCCTTATTACCCTACACTTTGGTGTAGATTGTTCTTTATAAGGAGTTTTGCACTACAAGGACCAGAATCCTCTTGGTCCTTCAGCTCAACCACTCCTTAATACATAGGTGTCAAACTCTGGCCCGCGGGCCAAATTTGGCCCGTAGTGTAATTATATTTGGCCCGCGAGGCTATACCAAATGACTACTAGTGCTAGCCCGCCGGTATTATACAGCGCATTCATTCATCGCTAATACTACAAATCCCATAATGCCTTGCTGTTGTTTTGGCGCGTCAATCAGGACAGGTCCCAGAAACGCCCTCTCCTGTGTGACAGAAGTCATAGCGATCTCAAGCTACAACTGTCACTGTGGAACCCCTTCCCAAAAATGGCAAAAAGAAAGGCAGACAACAGGAACTTTCTGGACAGGTGGGAGACAGAATATTTGTTTACATATGTAAAAGACAGACCTGTTTGTCTGATTTGTGGAGTCAACGTGGCTATAACTAAGGAGTATAACATTCGACGACACTATGAAACAAAACACCATGACAAGTACAAGGACCTGGACATGACTCAAAGGAGCCAGAAAGTGGAGGAGATGAAAAGAAGTTTGGTTTCACAACAGAATATGTTCAAAAAAGCCACATCACAAAGTGAGGCTGCTGTAAAGGCTAGTTATATTGTGGCAGCAGAGATCGCAAAAATCAGCCCGGCCCTTTAATGAGGGAGAGTTTGTGAAAAAGTGCATGTTGAAAGTTTGTGATATCGTGTGCCCAGAGAAAAAGCAAGCCTTTTCAAACGTGAGCCTGAGCAGAAACACAGTAGCTGATCGCACATGTGATCTTGCCACCAATCTGTATGACCAGCTTTTGGAAAAGGGAAAAGATTTCGTTGCATTCTCCCTTGCTGTGGATGAGAGCAGCGACGCATCTGATACTGCTCAGCTGTCAGTCTTCATCCGTGGAGTGGACTCAAATATGTGTGTTACGGAGGAGCTATTGGGATTCAAATCAATGCATGGCACAACCACAGGAAAGGAAATTTTTGAGGAGGTTTCCAAATGCGTAACTGAAATAAAGCTGCCGTGGGATAAACTCGTGGGATTAACGACAGATGGTGCGCCAGCGATGTGCGTTAAAACAAGTGGACTGGTGGGCAGGGTCCGGGAGAAGATGCAGGAAGAGAACTGTGCAGGTGAACTAACTGTTTATCACTGCATCATACATCAGGAATCATTGTGTGGCAAAGCCCTAAAGATGGAACATGTTATGACCACAGTAACACAAGTAGTTAACTTTATAAGAGCCAAAGGTCTGAATCACCGCCAGTTTAAGTCTTTTCTGGAGGAGTGTGGTTCGGAATACGCAGACGTGCCGTATCACACAGAGGTGAGATGGTTAAGCCGAGGAAAAGTACTGAATAGATGTTTTGAGCTGCATGAGGAAATATGTCAGTTTCTGGAAAGCAAAGGGAAGGACACAGCAGAGCTTCGGGAGAAAAAGTTTCTGTGTGAGCTGGCCTTTCTGTGTGACATCTCGAGCCATCTCGATGCGCTGAACCTGCAGCTTCAGGGGCGGGGGCGCATCATCACAGACATGTACGCTGCAGTGAGGGCTTTTAAAACTAAACTGTGCCTGTGGGAGAATCAGATGCTGCAAGGAAACCTTGGCCATTTTCCCTGCTGCCAAACCATGAAAACGCAGTTCTTTACCAACTTGTTCCCATGCGCACAGTTTGCTGAAAAACTCAGTGTACTCGGCGCTGAGTTTAGCCAGCGATTTGCCGACTTTGATGTCCAGAAATGTAGGTTTGAACTGCTCAGTAATCCCTTTGCAGTTAATGTGGAAAACGCACCAACCAACCTCCAAATGGAGCTAATTGAACTCCAGTGTAATGACACGCTGAAGTCAAAGTATGATGCTGTGGGCGCCGCCCAGTTTCCACAGTTCATCCCTGACACAATGCCAAGCTGCTCAGATGCTCTCCATGTTCGGCAGCACTTATCTATGTGAGCAACCTTTCTCCTCGATGAAGATGACCAAAACATCTCACAGGAGACGTCTGACTGATGAACACCTTCGCTCGATACTGAGGATTTCCTCAGCTCAAAGCCTGAGCCCAGACATTGATGAACTATCATCCAAGAAGAGATGCCAGGTATCTGGCTTGGGCACATCAGATTAGATCAGTGTGCAGCAAACTGAGCAATAATTAACGTTTTCTTTATGCACTTTTTCTTGCTACTCCAAGACATGGGCTTGAATGGTTGATTAATTTTATTATTGTTATTTTATTTTAAAAATTATTATTTATTATTATTTAAATCTTATTTAATAAATGAATGTCATTGATGTTTTTTTTATTTGAAATTGGTTTTTGCATATCTGAACTATTAAGTTATAAATTGTATAGTAATAAGTGTTGCTTCATATTCAATGTTAAAGCAAATCTTGTTTGGGTCCATATTAAAAGGTTCATTTGTTCAATGCTGGCCCGCAACTTTGTTCAAGTTTTACATTTTGGCCCACTGTGTATTTGAGTTTGACACCCCTGCCTTAATATAAATTAAATGTCACCGGACGCCCTTATTTCCTATGCCAGTAGGGGCGCCTGGGGACACTAAAGCCATGTTGGCTGTCTCCCATTAGGTCATGACTATCTGCATGCTGAGTAATTTTATTCTTTATGATGGTTTCTACCATTTTTCCCGGTACTGACGTCAGGCTCACCGGTCTGTATTTATTTAGCTGTATTTATAGCTGTATTTATAGCTGTAGTTTCCCGTATCACCCCTGGAACCCTTTTTAAATATGTTTCAATATGTTTGTAGTGGTTTTGAATCTTGCTCGTACTGTTATTGGTAGCCAGTGCATTTTTCCGAAGTATAGGTGTAATGTGTTTGTTCTTGGCTGTGCCAGTTATGGTGCGGGCTGCAGTGTTCTGCACTAGTTGGAGTGGATGGGTAGCCTGCTTAGGTAGTCCTTGATATAAAGAGTTTCCATAGTCCAGTATTGGTGTGATGACTGCCTGGCATATGGTTCAGAAATGGTCCTGGCTGAGGACTGGTTTAAGTCTCCGGATGAGCTTCAATCGTTGGCATGCTCTTACAGCGGTTTTGCTTATGTGTGTGTGAAGGTTTAAGTTCCTGTCCAGGGTGATACCTAAGTATTTCACCTTGTCCTTTATTGGTATGGTACGATTCAGGATGCTGATGGCTTGAGGTGGGTTAAAATTGTGATTTCTGAATATGATCATTGCTTCTGTTTTGTCGAAGTTGACTTTCAGGTTGTTATCTGCGAGCCAGTTGTTCATGTCCTCGAGGCAATGGGTCATGGGGGCTAAGAATGGAGCGAGTGTGTCTATTGGAGCATAGAGTATAATGTCATCATCATAACTGTGATATTGTAACATGTGGCGTTTAATAATGCCGCAGATCGGTTGGATGTAGATGTTGAACAATACAGATGACAGAGCTGATCCCTGTGGTATTCCTTGGCTGATGGGGAACTGTGAGGATTTTCTGTGGTCTCCTTTGACTTGTTGCGTTCTGTTGCTTAGATATGATGTGAACCATTTTATTGTGTTGTTGCATAGTCCAATCTCCTGTAATCGGTTTATCAAAACACTAAGTGGGAGACTGTGTCGAATGCTGCTGTATATAATGTATATTTGGCCCCCCAACCTACTGAAATCAAATGTATACCCTGATCTGTGTGCTATAATAATCAACTGTATATTGTATCCAACTGTTTATCCCGCGTTACGTAAATCATTGTCTAATCAAAATGTAAAACTAAAAATCTCAATGTATTATACAATGCATTATGATTTCTGTAAAGTAAACCGCTGTTGATCGTAGGAAACAGCGGTATACAAGTATTTACTAAATAAATAAATAAATAAAATGTCTATGAATACAAGTAAAAATCCATTTTTTATATTGTCCAAACCTTTCAGTAGATTGTCAAAAGGGATGTGAGTAGAGTTTCTACGTTGTGCATCGGCTTGAATCCGTGCTGCTGTGGGTCTAACGGAGCTTGCAGATCAATGTGGTCCTGTAGTTGCCTCTGTGTCACCTTTTCAATAACCTTCGATAAGAATGGTAGACTCGATATGGATCGGTATGATTTTGGGTCTGCAGTGCTCAGCCTTGCACCCTTGATGGGTCATATCATGGCTTGTTTGAGTGCTTGTGGCATGTGCCCTTGTATCAGTGAGTCTTTTACAATTTTGTGGATGTGTATGGATAGTTGGTCTTTGGAGTTTTTGATCCATTCAACTGGGTATGGATCTGATGGAGATGTGGTTGTATTCAGGGCAGTCACGATGTCTTCTGTTTGCTTTACTGTTGGTATGGTGAAGTTTTTCCAGGTTTGTTTAGTGTCAGTCCCTTTTAGGTTGGATGTTACCGTGGTGCTTGTCTGGGCTTGCACGTTATTCTTGTTCATTAGGTAGTTTGCATATTCTTGGGGGTCAATTTGATGGGTGTTATATCCAGAGTGGTCTTTGGTGAGCTTTTTCACAATGCTAAAGAGCTCCCTTGGTGCATGTCCAGTATATATGTGATAGCGGCCCCCACTGGCCACCACTTGCATGCATCAGCTGTGGACACATGATCAACACTCTCCAATGATCCACAGCTCAGGTCACACACCCTGCCTGTCTGACAGGATGGATTGAAAAGGGCATGCATAAAGTAGCACACACAGAATAGATGGAAAGGTGCCTGGGGCCGTGCCGAACCTGCACCCCTCTTGGATGATCCTTGCACCAGCCATGAACAAAAAAACATCAGTGGGAACCAAACCAGCCCTCTGAGGTATCCAAACACAGTGCCACAATCACTATGCTAACCTTGCACACAAGCTGGTATGGAGAGATATACTAATAAAGGAAATGTTTGTATGTAAGTAAGTATCAGCCTGTAATGTATCAGCAGGTTCCAGCTCAATCTCACCAGACATTGATTTACCTGCGTGTTCTGCACATATTGGCACATACATACAGATGCAGCAGGTTGTCTTGCACTGAATGCAGGAGAGTCAGTCACATGTTGCATACCAACAGGTGTACCTCCCACAGGGTGGTGCTGTGTACAAGGACAGTGCAGGAGGCCTGATGCTAGTCCCCTGCAATGTGTAACTGTGGGAAATCAGCAAACAATACAGCAGCATGTGCCTGCCTGCAATGTTTGAGCATGTTTGAGCAGTTGATGGGCTGGTGTGTAGTGCAGAGATGGGAAAGACACAAGGTCTGGTACCAACAGGTCCCATGTACATCCAGTGCTGTGTCCAAGGCTCATCCCCATGACAGATGCCGAGTAGGAGCTGCATTATGTGCATTGCACTGCATGGCCTCATTGCAGCCCATGGTCCACAGGCCAGAATGTTCAGAGCATGTGTGTAGATATCATGTTGCCAGTTAAGAGTCACCAACTCTCATTATGTATGTCATGCACTATATAACATTCATGCCTGTCATGGTAACCATGACAATCCAGCACATGTATACTCTGTAAAAACAGTGGGGGTGTATGTAGAGCCTCAGATGTGTTAGGGCTGGTGTGTGTACCAGAAGGTGCAAGTGGAGGCTCTTTGTTGCTCATCAACCTGGATAGCCAGTGTTAAATATGTCGTAGGCCAACTATGTTCCTAATGGACCAGTCAGATGGGGACGTTAACTTACCAAGTTGGCCCTAGTCATCCTGTATGGGGGGAGATACATGTGGACAAACTGAAAACAAGGCAGGAAGAGATACAGGAGCTGACGTGCAGCTGAACACTGTCTATGGGCCGGCATATTGTGGCTCTGGCAGCATGGCACTAACAATGTTGTTAGTTGCCCTTGATTAAGAGCACCATAATGGTTCTGCACACACATGGAGACAGAACCAGATGCAATTTCCCTGGACATTATGGGGCCCTGCTGCGTCAGCTGTGAATCAGCTTGCTATGGAGCTCATAAAGATTGTGCCATGGAATACTTGTTGAGTTTGTAAGGCAAGATACTGTACATGTGCACCCAAACTACACCTGTTTTACCACTATTGCATCTCTTGCAGTGTTGCCCAATGAAGAGGGGCTGTACAGGTTCTGGATGTGTTCTGATGCAAACAAAACACAATATGAGGGCAGTCATGTTGTTAATCAGTCATGCAGTCATGCAAAAACCGAAGCCTTAATAGTAACTAAAAACACAACATTCATTCCCCCATCACACATCACACTGCAAAATAATGATATCAATATAAAAACTGAAATACGCTACCTAGGAGTAATACTAGACAAACACCTCAGTATGGACACACATATAAGAAATATAACAAAAAAAGTTTATTTTAAACTAAAAGTCTTAAAACAACTCCGCCCCCTAATGCATCTACAGGATTTTCAACGTATAATACAAGCTATAATAACTCCCCATTTCGATTTTGAGAACTTAACCCTACTAGGCATAACAAAACAAAATCTAAAAAACTCCAACTAGCACAAAATGCAGCAGCAAGGACTATCATGAATGCCCCACCATTCCAACATATAACACCTATTTTAGAGAATCTACACTGGCTCCCGATTCAATGCCGGATACATTATAAAACTCTTTTAACTACTTACAAAGTCTTGAACAACACAGCACCTCTTACTCTAAACAACCTTATTAACAAAGAACCCAATCATAATCTCCAAAGGCGAGACCAACTAAACAAACTTATAACACCAAAGGAATTTATAAAGGCCAAAAAATCAACAAACAAGAAAGCATTCTCTCATGCTGCCCCTATAATTTGGAACAACACTCCATCGGAATTAAGATCCTTACCTCAAATCATGGAGTTCAGGAAAAAACTCAAAACTCACTTATTCTCAACATACTACGGATCCTTGTCAAACTCACCTATTCAACAGGAAAAAGGATAGCTTCACCAGCTGACATATCCCATCTCTGAACTGGAATAAATGAGAAAACCCCAAACCGACGATCTCAAAAACATACATACCTGTACATAGTTAATATCTGGTTCTTTGTATATAGTTAACAAACTGTTAATTGTAAAATTGAATTTCTTTGTAGTTTCACAATGTTATCTGTAAAAACAGCTTTGCCTGTTTATTGTTGTTCCATGTAAACCGCAACTGATCAATGGAAGGTGCGGTATATAAAAACTCGCTAATTAAATTAAATTAAAAATGTAGATGATGCTTCGCATGCTCCTCCATGATATCTGGGATATTGCGCAAAGGTCTATTGTATGGGCACAGTTAATATATTGTCACATACCACCCCTGGTGGCCAGTGGTCATAGGGATAGGTTGGACACAAAGATATTTTTATACGAGAGGAGGTTCCTTTAAGAGCCAGGTGCAGCCTGGTCTTAGTAGTTCAGCTCCTATTAAGAAGTAAATTGTGAATGCAGAGTAGAGGGATAACATAAGCTTTTATTTCCCTTTACGCAAAAGATTCAGGTGGGTCACAACATAGAGGAAAATGTCCTTTACTTCAGGAATGAAACAAACTCATGGTAAAGAAAAACTGTTAGGCTTCACAGTTGCAACAAGGCTTAATTAAGGCTTCCTAGAGTAACTCAACCATTTCAATACTCTTCTTCCTTTTAGCATACAAGTAACACTCTGGAGACAGCATTTTAGTGGGGCATGGTCGGTGACAATGACGAATTTCCTTCCCGTTAAATAGAATTTCAGGGACTCAACTGCCCACTTGATTGCCAAGCATTCCCTTTCAATCATGGAATACTTTCTTTTGGCTGATGACAGCTTCCTACTCAGGAACATGAGAGGATGCTCAGCGCCTTCTTGCACCTGGGAAAGAACGGCGCCTAAGCCGGTTTCCGAAGCATCCGTCTAAAATCCACGCCTCGTAGTATCGGGGCTCGACATAACCTTTCTTTCAGGTTCTTGAAGGCCTCATCCGCCTCCTTGGACCACTGTAGTGTATTCAGGGCGTTTTTCCTTAACATCTCCGTGAACAGCGCGCTTTCATCTGCAAAATGGGGGATGAAGCACCTGTAATAGCCGATGAGCCCGTGAAAACTCAACTGCTTTTTATTTTGAGGGACGGGAAAATTTCTAACGCTCTCCACCTTGTTTATTAAGGGGCATACCATACCCCGACCTACAAGGTGGCCCAAATACTTGACCTCTTTGGCTGCGAACATGCACTTTTCAGGGTTCAGCGTTAGTCCGGCTCGTCTCATCACTTTCAATACGGCTCCTACTTGGAGTAGGTGTTGATCCCATGTAGCACTATGGATGACCACATCGTCCATATAGGCTGTGGCGTAGCTTTGGTGGGGACGCAGAACTATGTCCATGAGCTGCTGGCAGGTTGCGGCCGCCTCGTGTAACCCGAAGGGCATCCTCCTGAACTGGAACAGCCCGAGGGGAGTGCTAAAAGCTGTTTTGGGTCGAGCGTCTCTTGTCAGGGGCACCTGCCAGTACCCTTTGGTCATATCCAAGGTCGTGAGAAACTTCGCTTGACCTAGCCTGTCCAACAGTTCTTCTATCTGAGGCATTGGGTATGCATCAAAGGTGGACACTTCGTTAACTTGGCGAAAGTCAATGCAAAAGCGCATGGTACCGTCCAGTTTAGGTACCAACACAATTGGACTGCACCAAGGACTGTGTGATTCTTCAATAATGCGCATTTGTAGCATCTCCTGTACCTGGTTTATAACCTCTTGCCTTTTGGCCTCTGGTAAACGATAAGGCCTTTGCCTTATGATTTTTCCTGGAGGTGTGATGATTTCATGAGCTACTAAAGCTGTCTCCCCCGGGATAGGCGTCAGCACATCTTTGAACTCTTCTAGCAAATGGGCCAATTCTTGCCTCTGCGTTACGGAGAGTTCATCACTAACCCGTGGCGTAGGAGAGGTTTTGCATTCATCCAACCGTGGGCCCAGATCTTCGTCCGGCTGTTCATTCCCGATTGCCACAAAGCCTTCCATATCGCTTTTTCCTGTTGAGCCGAAACCTCCGATTCCCCGGCTCATGGGGGTTACCATAGGCACGTCTTCCAGGCTTGGGAATCCAACACGTTCTCATATCAATTGAGCAATGCGATCCCCTATTTTGACAGTAAAGTCTTCATTTGCAAAATTGAACAAAAGGACTTTAAGGACACCTCTGTCGTCTGGATCCACCACTCCAGCACCTATGTCAATAAAGTGTTTGGAGGCTAGGCCAGACCGGGGAGCAATGCGACCATAGCACCCTTGCGGTAGCTCTATCTGGATATCTGTGTTGATTAGAGCTTGTCCGTGCTTAGGAACGACCTTGTTTTCGGCACTATATAGATCGTAACCTGCGGCCTGAGGAGATGCTCGTTGGGGACCGCGAGCTTGCTTGGAAGTTTTACAAAACTTTAGTACAAACTTCTTCTTGAACTCTTCTTGTATTTTAGCCTCGGTCTTTTTAGGCTTTCCCAATAGTGGGCTGGGAACTGCACTAACCTTAGAGGGGGTCAAGTGAATACAAAAACTTCCTGTAGAGACAAGACTTTTTCCAGACCTCTTCTAAACTGAGGCCAGTCTCTACCTAGCACTAGCTCGTGAGGTAGTTTTGGTATTACAGCAATCAACATTTCCTTTTCAATACCTAAGCCTTTTACAAATAGCTTGTATACCGGATAATGTGTGGCAGCCCCATGTATGCACTTTATTTTTACTTTTCCCGCTGGCTGATCAGGTACAGACTCACCCTGCTCCTTGATCAAAAAACATAATTTGTGGGAGATCATGGTCTGATCTGTGCCAGAGTCTAAAAGTGCTTTGACATCAATGCCTTGCATCTTTACACTTAACAGGAACCCCTCACGTATTGCTTTCATATTTTCCCCAATGAGAGCAGTATGCATGTAACATTCATTCTTTAAGTGACTCCTTTTCCCACACAAGAAACATCTTTTAGAAGGTTCCTTTAACATAGCAGTAACATTTTTCAAACCCTTATGTGAACAGCGTGAGAGACTTTCTGATGTCTGCCTTTCCATACCAACTGCCAACTTTGGAGTCTCCACCTTTGATTGGGTGGCCAATTCTGCCTCCAAATAACGCTCTGTTAGCACAATGGCTTCAGCAGTGGTTTGACAATTTTGCAAAATAAGGAAGTTCTGCACGCTTTTGGGAACTGCAGACATGTATTGTTCCAATACTATCAGATCCATCAAAGTACTCACTGTTTTTTCGTCAGGTTTTAACCATTTTGTAGCCAAACTGCTTATTCTATGTCCTAGAGCCTTAGGCATCTCGCCTACCTTAAGACGAGTGGATCGTAATAAACGATTGTATACAAAGGGTGTGAGGCCTAGGCAATCCCTAATGGCCTTGACCACCTCTTCATAATTATTGGCCAGAGCAGGGGGCATCGCCCTGTATGCTGACAGCGGCTCCCCTGTGAGAGATGCTGCCAGGCGAATTGCCCATTGCTCTTTCGGCCAGTTCGCTGACTGTGCAATTCTATCAAAAGAATCAATGATATCATCCACGTCGTCAGTGGCAGTTAACTTTCCCACGGACAAGGTGTCCCATGTCCATTGTCCTACCGGACGGTTACTCAGTTCAGGGTTCGGTCCATGCTGAGTGTTGGCTCTCTCCATCGACTCTTTCTGCTGGGCCAGCCATGCCTCCATCATTTGTAGGATAGGCTTCTGCTGCTCATGCATGGCTAGCATTGCCTGCCTCTGGGTCTGGCAAGCCAATTCTCCTTGCCTATCGAATTGGAGAGCCATCCAGGCGCACAGCTCCTTCTGCTCCATGATGATTCCTGAAAAAAAAAATGAGAGAAAAACCAAGTGTGGCCCAAACCAACAATGAGCTCCCTCTTTTCTCTTTTTTTTTTTTCTACTCTTACTGTCCCATCCAACACAGGTCAGGTATATATATGCTTTACCTGATACCAGTGTTGTGTCAGCTTTGGAAAAGATGTTGCTGCTCCGCCTTGCAGCGCTCCGCCTCAGGTGCCAGCAACACGATACTTCCCACTCTGATCCAAGTGTCTCCTTCTACTCCAGGTTTTTGCTGCTCCACTCCGGGTTTTTGCTGCTCCACTCCGGGGGTTTTTGCCACTCCATGTTTTTTTTTTTTTTTGAACCTTGGAGTTAGTTTCTTTCTTTATTTTCCTTCTTACAGTTGTAAGACCCAAAATCCAAACAACTAGGCCATTTATGTCGCGTACCGCCCCTGGTGGCCAGTGGTCATAGGGGTAGGTTGGACACAAAGATATTTTTATATGAGAGGAGTTTCCTTTAAGAGCCAGGTGCAGCCTGGTCTTAGTAGTTCAGATCCTATTAAGAAGTAAATTGTGAATGCAGAGTAGAGGGATAACATAAGCTTTTATTTCCCTTTACGCAAAAGATTCAGGTGGGTCACAACCAAGAGGAAAATCTACTTTACTTCAGGAATGAAACAAACTCATGGTAAAGAAAAACTGTTAGGCTTCACAGTTGCAACAAGGCTTAATTAAGGCTTCCTAGAGTAACTCAACCGTTTCAATACTCTTCTTCCTTTTAGCATACAAGTAACACTCTGGAGACAGCATATATTATTTACAAGTCTAGCAGTGATTCTATACTGCTTGTAACGCATAGAGAACAGTCCATCTCCTCTTGAGACAAAAGACTAGGCTCCACCAATTCCACTTGCATCGGCTCTGAGTCAGAGTTATCCCTTTCTGTATCTGGGGTTTCTCTGGCTATTGGTTCTGGCCAGTCGCTATTCTTATTCTCTGGGTGTTTGTAGAGTTCTTCTAAGGTTCGCCAGTGAGCGTGGCCTACCTTTGTGCTTTTACAATCTGGGTTATACAAGGTAGGTTTACTTTCCTTTCTTGTAAAACGAGCATTGCTTTTAAAAGGGCACTTATATGGTGAGGTTTTTTTCATAAAAACAGAATCAGCATACCTTGGCTTCCAGCAGCATGTAGAACAGGAACTTTCTCCTTCTAGTAGTTCTCCAGGGACACAATCCTCATGCCAGTCTTTTCCCTGAAAGCTCTTGTTACCTTTCAGTCTGGTCACTGGTTCCTCTGGTAAGCGCAGGCCTCTTTCCAAGCCTAACTTCTGGCTTCTTCCTTCAGCACTGCTCTGCTTCCCAAAGTGACTGTTCCTTTGCTCAGCATTGCTTTCCCATTCACTCCTAGGGCTTAGCTCAATGCTCCTAGTGCTTCCTTCTTCTTGGCCCTTGCTCGTGGTGCATTTCTCTTGCACGGCTTTGCTCCTGGTGCTTCTCTCCGGTCCACCTCTACCTCAACATCCTTTCCAGTCTCCAGCCTCTTGCTTATAAAGCTCTCCTGTGTTTGAGCTTTCTGGTCTGCTTGTCAGGTGGTGTCGATTAGCTAGGTGTGTCCAGTCAGCCTCTGTGAGTGCACGCCTGCTCCCTCTAGCTGCTCTGTGCGGGAATTGCATCTCGTGCACATCTTTTATATTATGAAAAACAGCTTCTTTTCTTGCATCTTTGCTTCCATCAGCTCCTGCTGCATGACAGTATGTACATATGCAGTGGCCATCTGCAAAAGGGCTGCTGCTGACAATCGCGGCTATGGACCATGTGAAAGAAATGGTAGGCTCAGTCAAATATGAGCATACTGTACACATGTCGCCCATGCCTCAGACATTGTTACTTAACTGACAACATTTGTTGTTAAGCATGGGATGTCTCAGTGAACCACAGGTCTGATAGCAGTAATCAGGGCCATATTGGGGTATGATGTATCCAGATATATATGAACCTCAAAGCTATCTCTGAGAGATGACCAGCTGAAAGAGAAATGGTGTACCCCAGCAATGGCTGTGACTGTGTGAACTGACACATTGTGCACACATCTAAACATTAGAGGTGTACACCTTTATACATATGTGCTGTGTCACAGAGATCTGAGCCATGCATAGTACATTTAGAAAACTGTGCTTCCACAAATATGTGTGTTATAAATCTCCACAGTGGCCAGTGAGGACATTGTTGCACTAGGGATGTTAGTGTGGTGAATGAGTGGGAGGGCATGTAATGATGTGTCCTGCACCATCCCCGGAACTTTCATGGGACATATGGGACATGGCTGATGTTTCCACATAGTTGTTATGAATGTGTGCGCATGTATGAATGCCATGTGCAAAAATACATGGTTCACAGATTCTCATCTAGGTGGTGCACAGTGATGTGTTGGTGCATTGCATGACTGCCATCTGTCTAACCTTGATGTGAATGATGTGGCCATATGTGGCCTGCCTATTGAAAACCAGGCACCATACACACCAATGAGAGGGAGCAGGATCTAGCCAGGTATCACACAATTATCTGACACACCACAGAGACCCTAGTCTGGAAAGTTAACTCCGGAGAATCAATGCCATGGAGTCAGGCACAGATGGATATGTGTGTTGCCTAGAAAAGCGTATCCACCTGTCAACCATGTTTATCTGCTCATATGGTGCCACACAATCCCCCTAACACAACCTGATGCCACTCACACAGCATATGGTTGTGTTCAGGAGCCACATAGCATCTCAGAGGGCCAGCACCTGATTTGGTGCCATGCCAAAACTACTCAGAAGTCATGTACACAGGTAACTATGGCAAGCACATCTATAAATGCCTTCCGTCATCTAGGCTATGATCTGCAATGTTGAGTTGGAGCCAGTTATGATAACCACATGTGCTGGCACATTAGAAACCATGTCCCACACAGGTGTAGACTTAGCAAATGAAATAGCTTTGGGGTGTCACTATATTCTCCTATGTCCATGAGGTAAACAGGTCTGAGAATGTGCATGTAATACACAATGTAAGCCATGTGAGAGAATACAGATAAGCAGATCAGTAAATGCACCATGCCATGTGTGTGGCACATCATCATGAGAGACACAGGATGAAGCACACATGTGACTGTGTAATCTGTAAATATATCAAGACATTCCAAGCTTTATTAGGAAATACAAGGTCAACATGGTATGTTACCCGGCCAAGCATTAAAACCATGGTACAGCAACCTTCTCACAACAAACATCATCTGATGTCACTGTGTCACAATATATTCATGCACACACATATGCACACTGCATATCCCCAAATGTTGCCGAGATACCCTGTAGGCAGAGTAGCACACCTGGATATGCCCAAACAGACATGACACCTGTTGTAGTGGTGCACCTTGTGGGGGATGTGCAACAGCCTGCCACGGTGAAAATGGCCAGCGCAAGAGTGACAAAGACTTGAACAACCTACACACTCTAAAGGCAACATCCTCGACCTTATATTTATTCCACAGCATTCTTTATCATCTGAACAGATTGCCTACTCTATTCAACCCATACCCTGGTCAGATCACTCACTCATCCTCTCAATCCCCTACTCCTCTCATACAAAACAACAAATCACCCCTCCCCAACAAACCTGTAAATGTAAGCAGTTTAACGCAGCCAACTTCCTGGAGCAAATAATACCACCTCTTAATCTACTCAACAGTAAAAGTCTGAACCAAGAGTCACACATCTCCGAATGGAATGAAATCCTCTCAACAGCTGCTCTACTTCCTCCCAAACAACTCTCCCAAAACAATCGTAGAAGAGCCCCCTGGTTCTCCACAAAACTAAGAAACCTCAAAAGAGAATTTAGACGTCTTGAACGTAAATGGAGAAGTTCTCGTGATCCAACCACACATACAATCTACACAAATAAACTCCGTACATACTGCTCTGAAACCCTCTGCCACAAAAGAGAATATAACGAAAATATTATCCAATGTTCCCTCAATAAACCTAGAGAACTATTTTCCATCGCCAAATCCTTAACAAGTGAAGCAGAAAGACTAGGGGACATGCAATGAAGCTACAGGGTAAACTATTTAAGACTAATAAAAGAAAATATTTTTTCACTCAACGTGTAATCAAACTCTGGAATTTGTTACCGGAGGATGTAGTAAAGGCTGTTAGTGTAGCTGGGTTTTAAAAGGTTTGGACAAGTTCCTGGAGGAAAGGTCCATAAACCATTATTAAGAAGTGACCGAAGATATCAATGCTTGACCCAGTACAAGCATTGTGGAACTTGTGTCTCTTGGGGAAACTGCTAGGTACATATGACCTGGATTGGCCACTGTTGGAAACAGAATACTGGGCTTGATGGACCTTGGTCTGAGCCAGAATGGCATATCTTATGTTCTTATGTGAACCCTCACATCAGGACCAGCCTCCAAAAATAACTGCCCAAACTATAGCTAACTACCTTATCTCTAAATTCCTCCCACCCCCCCTCAACTATCAACCCCCAAATTATAGTTGACTACAGCACGCAACCGCACGAGCTAACCCCCTCAAACATCTGGAACAAATTTGAACCCCTCTCCTTAGACAACGTATCCAATGTTATCAAAGACCTAAATACCTCAACTTCTGCCCTTGACCCTTGCCCTGTCACATGGCTCAAATCCACAAGAAGCTCCATTAGCCCCTACATACTCCGAATTGTACAATCCTCCCTCCAAACTGGTTCTGTACCAGCACCGCTAAAGTGCGCCACCATCCGACAATCATTAAAGGAAAAAAACTTGATCCCACCTCCCCTACCTCCTACAGACCCATCTCTAGTATCCCCTTCCTTGCAAAAATAACTGAGAAACTAGTCCAAACTCAACTCCAGTACTACATCGATGAACACTCCCCCCTTGATTTATTTCAACATGGCTTCAGAAAGAACCATGGAGTGGAAACTCTCCTTGCCTCCCTCCTAGATTCTTTACACCTTTACACCCAGAATACTACCCAAGGATGCCTACTCATATTCCTTGACTTATCCTCTGCTTTTGACTCCCTTCCCCACCATCAACTACTAAGCAGACTCCATGAAATAGGACTGAGAGACACAACCCTAACTTGGTTCCAATCCTACCTAATGAATAGAACACAACAGGTCCGTATTGGAAATGATACTTCCCTTCCATTTATACTGAAACAGGGAGTCCCCCAAGGATCTAGTTTATCCGCACTGCTATTTAACATCTTCCTCCAACCTGTTTGCAACATTTTCCAAACTTACGGTATCCAATACCACTTATGTGCAGACGACATTATGTGTTTTACCCCATTCAACCTTGCAAACCCTAACTTCGCTGAGTGAATGTCTCTCAGCCGTAAAATCATGGCTCTTACAGCACAACCTCATAATCAACCAATCTAAAACTGAAGCTCTTCAAGTCTTTTCCAATACCTCATATACCCCTCCTCCAACACTTACCATTGGTGATCTCTCAATAACCATAAAAAAACAAGTGAAATACCTTGGTATTATCCTTGATCAGAACCTCTCCTTCTCTAATCAGATTAAGAGAACAGCAAATACCATATACGCAAAATTACGTACCCTTCGAAACCTCCAACCCCTCTTAAACCCTAACTCCTTCCGCACTGTCTGCCAGGCCCTTACAATCCCTTCTCTTGACTACTGTAACCTTATTTACCATGGCCTTCCCAAGAACAGTATACACCCTATCCAAATGTCCCAGAACACAATAGCTCGTCTCATATCTAAGAAACCTAGACTATCTCACATCACCCCAATCCTCTATGACCTCCACTGGCTTCCCATTCAATCCAGGGTCAAATTCAAAGTACTTACCTTCACGCATAAAATCATCTTTAATGATTCAGCTCCGTGCCTCTCTTTTCAAATACATTCGTACATTCGTAGCAAAAAACCTGTGAGTCAGTTGGTCCATTAGATGATAAAGGGGTTAAAGGAGCACTAAGAGGCGACAAGGCGATAGCGGAGAGATTGAATGAATTTTTTGCTTCAGTCTTTACTGAGGAAGATCTAGGGATGTTACCCATGACTGAAGTGGTATTTAAAGGTGCGGAAGAATTGAAGGAAATATCGATACATCGGGAAGATGTATTACAACTATTAGATAAACTGAAGAGTAGCACATCACCTGGGCCGGATGGTATACATCCAAGGGTGTTGAAAGAACTGAAATACGAGATTGCAGACCTGCTATTAGTAATCTGTGAACTATCATTAAAATCATCTCTAATACCTGAAGATTGGAGGATCGCCAATGTAACACCAATTTTTAAAAAGGGTTCCAGGGGTGATCCGTGAAACTACAGACCGGTGAGCCTGACATCAGTACCAGGAAAAATGGTAGAAACCATCATAAAGAATAAAATTACTCAGCATGTAAATAGTCATGACCTAATGGGAGACAGCCAACATGGCTTTAGACAAGGATGATCTTGTCTTACTAATCTGTTATGTTTTTTTGAAGGAGTGAATAATCAGGTGGACAAAGTTGAGTTGGTTGATATTGTGTATCTGGACTTTCAGAAAGCCTTTGACAAGGTCCCTCATCAGAGACTTTTGGCAAAACTAAAGAGTCATAGGATAAGAGGCAGTGTACTATTGTGGCTCAGGAACTGGTTAAAAGATAGAAAGCAGAAGGTAGGGCTAAATGGCCAATTTTCCCAATGGAGAAAGGTGAATAGTGGTGTACCCCAGGGATCTGTGCTGGGTTTGCTGCTTTTTGACATATTCATAAATGACCTAGAAAGTGGAATAACGAGTGAGGTTATCAAATTTGCAGATGACACAAAACTATTTAAAGTTGTTAAAACCCAAGAGGATTGTGGAAAATTGCAAGAGGATCTTGATAAATTGGAAGACTGGGCATCAAAATGGCAGATGAAATTTAATGTTGACAAGTGCAAGGTTATGCACCTAGGGAAGAACAACCCAAACTATGGGACCCAGGATATCAATGCTTGAACCAATACAAGCATTGTGGAACCTGTGTCCCCTGGGGAAACTGTTAGGTACGTATGACCTAGATTGGCCACTGTTGGAAACAGAATACTGGGCTTGATGGACCTTGGTCTGACCCATTATGGCATATCTTATGTTCTTATGTTCTTATGGTTACACGATGCAAGGTTCCACATTAGGAACCACCACCCAGGAAAAAGATTTAGGCGTCATTGTGGATACCATGTTAAAACCCTCGGCCCAGTGTGCAGCGGCGGCCAAGAGAGCAAATAGAATGCTAGGTATGATACGGAAAGGAATGGAAAATAAAACAAAAGATATTATAATGCCTCTATATCGTTCCATGGTGAGACCGCACCTTGAATATTGTGTGCAATTCTGGTCGCCGTATCTTAAAAAGGATATAGCGATTTTAGAAAAGGTTCAGAGAAGAGCCACCAAAATGGTAAAGGGGATGGAAGGATACTCCTATGAAGAAAGGCTAAAAAGGTTGGGGCTCTTTAACCTGGAAAAGAGACGGCTGAGGGGAGATATGATAGAAGTCTATAAATTAATGAACGGAGTGGAACGGGTAAACATAAATCAACTGTTTACCTTATCAGAATATAGAAAGACTAGGGGACATGCAATGAAGCTACAGGGTAAACTATTTAAGACTAATAAAAGAAAATATTTTTTCACTCAACGTGTAATCAAACTCTGGAATTTGTTACCGGAGGATGTAGTAAAGGCTGTTAGTGTAGCTGGTTTTAAAAAAGGTTTGGACAAGTTCCTGGAGGAAAGGTCCATAAACCATTATTAAGAAGGGACCCAGCATATCAATGCTTGAACCAATACAAGCATTGTGGAACCTGTGTCCCTTGGGGAAACTGCTAGGTACGTATGACCTAGATTGGCCACTGTTGGAAACAGAATACTGGGCTTGATGGACCTTGGTCTGACCCAGTATGGCATATCTTATGTTCTTATGTTCACTCTTATCTATCATCCACAACAATAGATCGCGCCGCTCTATCACCAAAAACCTCCTTACTATCCCAAAAAATAAAAAATATTGCAATCAAGCGACCTGTAACCGGACCTTCTCCCTCTATGCCCCATCTTTATGGAATGCCCTACCTTATGATTTACGAATCTGCTCTGACCACTCTGATTTCCGGAAGAAACTAAAAACGCACCTCTTCCTTGAACATTTCTCCCTACCCCCTTAGTCCCAGCCCTCTCTTCCCTTCTTCTCCCCTTCACTCCAAACTTGCTTCTACAACCTTGCTGTAAATTATACCCTATGTAAATAGTTGATTACTGTATAAAGTTTCATTTATGCTTTTGTACCCTTATTATGTTGTTCCAATGTAAACAGTTGAAATATACTGCCTATTTTGTTCTATGTAAACCGTCTTGAATTGCAGAAAGACGGTATATAAAAACTGTTAAATAAATAAAAAATAAAATAAAGACATAACACCCCCCATATGCAATGTGCCTCTGCTGCTACACCCCCACTGTGAAGCTGTGTCCTGCAAAAACAGTTATCAGTCATGGGGCCATGGCAGTGACAAGTTAAAACAAGCAAAATGTAAATGACAGTCAGGAGTGCAAGGCCGCAGTTGTCAGTGCTACTGCTTGACTGTGTCCTGCAGATAGTCTGTATCCCTGGCTGTAATGTCGATCAGCACAGCTATCTTCAAGTCATGTCCTGCAGCCATGGGTCTTGACAGTGAGGTTCAAGGTTTGACAATGATGACAGCAGAATCCATAGTGAGGGACTGTGACAGCTAGGGTACACCAAGGAGCCACTTGGCACAAGCAGTGGACTGTCTTTCCAGCCCAGTGTGCATCCTCTGAATGCACAACTCTGCCACTTCGATAGCAACGTCCAGCATTGGCATTTGCTCCACAACAAAAGCTCCTTTAATGTATGCCACCCCTTCTCAGGAACCACAAAACAGGAGCACTGCTCGCAAAGGAGACTGAAGAACCACAGAAGCGAGTAGATATGGAAGTCACATGCGCTTTATTGAATGGAAAAAACCCCAACGCGTTTCGGCGATTGCCTTCATCAGGGGGTACTGGAGGACAACAAAACAATATAATAAAACAAACCAAAAAATTATGGAATACAAATCAATACATAAAATATATTAAAATTAGCAAGAACATAAATACACATAAAAACACACCATACAGATTGAAAAAACTAACAATATAGGTAATAAAACCATCACGTACCTACAGGTGATCTCTATTGGTACACTAGATGTAGCGCAAATAGCAATAAAGATATGTCACAGAACCAATCGTGTGTTGGACAATGCTAAAAAATAATAATATGTAAAAAGAGAATGCCATTAACAACAAATATAATATTAAACAATTAAAATAGGCAATCAAGCATTAAACACTAACATAACATAAAAATTAAAAATTAAAAGAAAAAAATGGAAAACCCAGACCTAAATTGGAATAATGACCACTCCAAAACAAACTTTTCTTTTAAACAAACCCTCGCTTAACATATAAACCCAAAGAAAAGGTTGAAAAATAAAGAAATAAACAGGGGTAATGAATCACAAAACATGCACATTGTCAAACAAAGTAACTGTATGTAGTAACGTTGTTGCAAACCCCTAACACAAAGTAACAGAGCTATTGTTGTTAAATGAAAGTGAAACATCGGAACCAAAAAATATTAAAAGGTATTAACAAAAGCGATAGCCAAGGTCCATGAACAGAAATTAACATAGACCTTTAAAAACAGCACTTTATCAATGTTACACAAATGTACCTGAAAAACGCATATACATAAAAAGTGGCTTGGAAAAGAAAATGTATAAAAAGCTGAATAGGTATTCGCCAAAGAAATCACGGTAAAAAATATGTTCAAAGCGACCTAACATTATTTGAGCAAAGATTATATCACCCATATGACCATCCCAAAATTGTACATACAAACCAAGTTCTATAATAAAATTTAAAAATAAGGGAAAGATGAAAATGATCGCTAAGAATCACACAAAACTATGCAACTGCTTGGTTTTTAACGTCCCCCGGTTTTACATTTGCATTTTAACGCTATACCCTCTCACCTTAAATGCGCGCCAATTTCGGCGTTCTCAAGAATTGCTGGCATAGCTAGCCGATGGTGCTAAGGTTATTGCTCTTTGAGCCTTAGTAATTTTTGGTTGCATTAAGCGTGCCACATTTGGCGTTCTTAGAAATTGCTGATATGGCATGTTGAGGCAGTCGCCTGTGATTCTTAGCGATCATTTTCATCTTTCCCTTATTTTTAAATTTTATTATAGAACTTGGTTTGTATGTACAATTTTGGGATGGTCATATGGGTGATATAATCTTTGCTCAAATAATGTTAGGTTGCTTTGAACATATTTTTTACCGTGATTTCTTTGGCGAATACCTATTCAGCTTTTTATACATTTTCTTTTCCAAGCCACTTTTTATGTATATGCGTTTTTCAGGTACATTTGTGTAACATTGATAAAGTGCTGTTTTTAAAGGTCTATGTTAATTTCTGTTCATGGACCTTGGCTATCGCTTTTGTTAATACCTTTTAATATTTTGTGGTTCCGATGTTTCACTTTCATTTAACAACAATAGCTCTGTTACTTTGTGTTAGGAGTTTGCAACAACGTTACTACATGCAGTTACTTTGTTTGACAATGTGCATGTTTTGTGATTCATTACCCCTGTTTATTTCTTTATTTTTCAACCTTTTCTTTGGGTTTATATGTTAAGCGAGGGTTTGTTTAAAAGAAAAGTTTGTTTTGGAGTGGTCATTATTCCAATTTAGGTCTGGGTTTTCCATTTTTTTCTTTTAATTTTTAATTTTTATGTTATGTTAGTGTTTAATGCTTGATTGCCTATTTTAATTGTTTAATATTATATTTGTTGTTAATGGCATTCTCTTTTTACATATTATTATTTTTTAGCATTGTCCAACACACGATTGGTTCTGTGCCATATCTTTATTGCTATTTGCGCTACATCTAGTGTACCAATAGAGATCACCTGTAGGTACGTGATGGTTTTATTACCTATATTGTTAGTTTTTTCAATCTGTATGGTGTTTTAATGTGTATTTATGTTCTTGCTAATTTTAATATATTTTATGTATTGATTTGTATTCCATAATTTTTTGGTTTGTTTTATTATATTGTTTTGTTGTCCTCCAGTACCCCCTGATGAAGGCAATCGCCGAAACACGTTGGGGTTTTTTCCATTCAATAAAGTGCATGTGACTTCCATATCTACTCGCTCTTGTGGTTCTTCTGCCACCCCTTCTCAGCCATCATCCCCTGTTGTTCCTGTCTATCTAACCTGTGGGCGGTGGTGACTGAAGATGCACTGAGGGGCCCATCTGCTGTGGGAGGTCCATGCTCTGTGAAAAGAATAATAGGAAGGTTGGTAAGTCTGTCATCACATGTCATGAGTTACCATCCCAGTGTTTGCTACTTTTAAAAGTCAGTATGGAAAACTATAAATATGAAACAAGCACATTGCCATAACAAAGCTACCATTGAAGGCGTAGGACATTCAAACAGAACAGTACAGATCATGTTCACATCTGCCCAGACACATAAGACATGTCCATGGCCATGTGGAATGGGTGTGCAATAGGTCCCCATCATATCTATTAGTGCAGCATGACAATGATATCTCAATGGCGTTCGAGTACCAAACCAGCCAATGACATACAGGATATATGATAATACTAGGCAAACAGATTCCAATGTGGAGGATATCTTGTGTGTGCTGCGTGTGCTGGATAGGGGCTGTCTGGAGATGATACTGTGTGCAGCCTGTCATCCCTGTCCCAGAGGTGTGTGATGGGAAAAGTGTATCTGAGCCTGTGGAACTCAAAGAAAAACAGGCTTTTACCTTTAAGGAAAGAGACAGGCCAGAAAGCAGTGGTTTTCAGACTGCAGGCAAAGAGAAAAAAAACACACGTAGTTGCTGGGTACAGACCACGCCCAAGCTCTGAGATAAGTGGTGAAGTTAATGAGAGGCACCTGGGGGAGGAGCACGGCCCGATAGTTCAGGCACACTCATATAAGCCCAGGGGACTAGAAGAGTGGGGAGAGACCACCAGGGAAACGGAAGGAGAGAGGACCACCAGAAGTGCAGAAGGAGAAAGAAACTTCAGGGGAGCTGAAGGACAAAGATTACCAGGGTCAGCACCAGAGAGGATTCCAAAGGAAACCAACACACAGGCAGCCACGTTCTAGAAGGAAGTCAGTACTGCAGGGGAACTGCAGCTGATTCTGGAGGCAGGAGGGTTTTGCCTAGGAGAGCTACTGACAACGAGCAAGGTACGATAGCAGCAGCTCATGAACCTGCTGGAAAACTGCCAACTCCCAAAAGGTATGTGAATAGAACTGTAAATAAAAGTAATGTGAGCCAGTTAGAGGCTCTGTGCCAGTTAATGAAAGAAAATAATCACCATGTGCCTGCCAAGAACCGTGAGTATAAAGAGAAGTCTCACTGGAGAAAGGTCCTAGAGCTGTTAGAAGAGATTAAGCCTGAGATTGTGCAAGCTGATTTAAACCCAGATATAACAGACACATAAGAACATAAGATATGCCATACTGGATCAGACCAAGGTCCATCAAGCCCAGTATTCTGTTTCCAACAGTGGCCAATCTAGGTCATATGTACCTAGCAGTTTCCCCAAGGGACACAGGTTCCACAATACTTGTATTGGTTCAAGCATTGATATCCTGGGTCCCTTCTTAATAATGGCTTATGGACCTTTCCTCCAGGAACTTGTCCAAACCTTTTTTAAACCCAGCTACACTAACAGCCTTTACTACATCCTCCGGTAACAAATTCCAGAGTTTGATTACACGTTGAGTGAAAAAATATTTTCTCTTATTAGTCTTAAATAGTTTACCCCCTGAAAGCTTGTGGTTGCCTGTGGGGGGCGTTTCCAAGATGGCTACGGCAGCAGCCTGCACTGTAGGGTGGCGTTTGTGAATGGGGAGGAAGCGCAAGGGGAAGACGGGGCCGTTGCCCTCACAGCCCGTTGGTACCTCCACGCCGAATTTACCTCTATTTGGTCCTTTGGATCCTTTCCTCGTGCGCACCATCAGGGCTTCGGAGCAAACGGGAGGAGCTATGCGACTTGCTGACTCACCGGAGACGGAGTGCCCGGTGTCTGCGTCGCTTTCATCTGTCTCCCCCATATTGAGTCCTGCACCTCCGTCGACTCGTACTCAGCCCCTGCCTTCTGGGTTCCTGGAGTTGGCTTCTCCTCCCTCTGCGGAGGGGGTGGGGAAGTCCTCACGAGGGTCAGGTTGGGCTGTTTCATCAGAGTCAGGAGCGGAGCCCTCTGGAGATCTGGGCTCACGAAGACCTACGGCGGTGTCGGGAGAGACACAGTTGGAGCAGCTGTCTCTCTCTTCGAGTGGTGACCGACCTTGTGCATCAATGGAGCCCGCTGTGCCCCCTCCCTGCTCAGGTGAAGTTTTTTCATTAAAGAAGCCACAGAACTTCACGTTGGAATCTATCTGGAATGCGATTGTTTCTCTTGGAGAGGCCCTGCTGCCACAAGTTTCCCAGTTGGCTAATAAGGTAGACTCTTCTGCAGTTTTACTGACTGAGTTGGAAGGAAAGGTTTCTACACTCCAAATGGAGCATACTGCTGTTTCTAGCAAAGTTGAAAGCTTGGAAGAATACTCGGATGGCCATAGGAAAAGTGTAATGTCATTACAGATGAAGATGGAGCATTTAGATAACTTGACTCGAGTGAACAATTTAAGAATTATAAACTTCCCCAAGGTGTCTTCCATCTCTCCCCGAGATATGTTTGTTAAATATTTAGTTGAGACACTTGGGGTTTCCCCTGACCTGGTTCCCCCCCTGGTAAAAATTTATTATCTGCCCACTGCTAAACGGGTTTCGGCTCCTAGTGTGTCAGGGGTAAACCAGAGCCAGAGTGATGTATTAAATCTTACAGATATTATTGAAAATTCTGGTTTAGAGTCACAGGTTCCTGCTACACTGTTAATTACCTTTGCTTTACTATCCGATAAAGAATGGTTATTGAAATTGTTTTTTCAGAAGCGGAAACTTTCGTTTCGAGGTCTTTCAGTGCGTATTTATCCAGACCTATCAAGAGAAACGCAAAAGAGACGTAGAGAGTTTCTGTTGCTTCGACCAGGGGTATTACAACTGGGGGGGCTGTTTTTCCTTAAACACCCATGTAAGTGTTTGGTGAAATTCCAGACTTTTTCTTATATTTTTTTTGAGCCCTCCCAGTTGTTGGCTTTTATTGGTGCCAAGCGTCTGGAAATTCCCTCTGACTCATAGTTTAGTCTCCAGGTTTAGGCTGCATGCATATTTCTTCTTGTATTGTGTATAATTTCTATGGAATTCCCCCCCCCCCCCCCATTGTGGGCTAGAGTGAAATAGGCAATTTGCTGTATGTTATGATTTTTTCTTTTATTGATTCCCGGCTGTGGGGATTATTTCTGTTGCCTTTCTATTACTTCAGGATTGGTGTTGTAACCTTCTTGTTATTTTTTGAAAATTGCATAAATAAAAAATTAAAATAAATAAATAAATAAATAAATAAATAAATAGTTTACCCTGTAGCTTCATTGCATGTCCCCTAGTCTTTCTATATTCTGATAAGGTAAACAATCGATCTACGTTTACCCGTTCCACTCCGCTCATTAATTTATAGACTTCTATCATATCTCCCCTCAGCCGTCTCTTTTTCCAGGTTAAAGAGCCCTAACCTTTTTAGCCTTTCTTCATAGGAGTATCCTTCCATCCCCTTTACCATTTTGGTGGCTCTTCTCTGAACCTTTTCTAATAACTCTATATCCTTTTTAAGATACGACGACCAGAATTGCACACAATATTCAAGGTGCGGTCTCACCATGGAACAATATAGAGGCATTGTAATATCCTTTGTTTTATTTTCCATTCCTTTCCTTATCATACCTAGCATTCTATTTGCTCTCTTGGCCGCCGCTGCACACTGGGCTGAGGGTTTTAACATGGTATTGTGATAAGGAAGCTTATCATAGCTCAGGAAGGAGCTATAGAAAAGGTGAAGTGACTCTGAACAAGCAACCTGTCAGTTCTGGTAGAAATAAGAAAACAGAATTTTCCCATAAAAGACTACCAGTCCCAGAATGCACCAGGTTTCCAACAGCCATTAGAGGAGCTGAAGTGGGGAAACGTGTGTTCAATCAGGAGGGCTATGAGGTAATCCCTAAGCACTCATCTCAAAGGGCAGGGCCTGATTCAGCACAGCTGTGCTGTGTTAGGGAGGAGCACTCATCTAAGCAGAATAAAGGTAGAGTTTATTCTACAGAGAATTATCCTCAGGATCATCATCATCTTCATGATCAGCTTGGATATCCTCAGTTTCATCTGAAGGATTATCAGAAGCAGAAGTCAAACCGGACGGACAGAGAGGGAAAGAAACCCTTTGGAAGAAGGAAAAGCCTTTGAGAGGTCTAGAAGAGTCCAGAGCAATACGTATACTGGGAGGCATTCCAAGGGCCAGCATACACCATTGGACTGGGGGAAGCCAGAGGAATGGTGCTGCAGAGCTAGGAATCAACAGATGGTATCTGTGAGAGAGACGGCTGCACGTGGAAGGGACCCTAAGACCCGTGCCAGAAGGTATGTGAAGAGAGATCCAGTGTCCAGGGATCTGGATTGGAAGGCTGGACATAAGAACTGGACTACATACTGGCCAGGCTGTATAGAGAGGAACTCTAACAGCAATGGAAGCTCAGGTATGAACACTGATCTATGCCCTAGCTATAACCTTGAAAGACAGCAGGGAAACAAGTATTCTCCTGAAAGTGCTACATTGGGAGATTCATCTGTGCCAATCCATGATATTGAACCCATGCTTGTTGAAGAAGAGGGAATGATAGCAGATGAAGAATCTGTTTACATGGACTGCTCTCTGTCTAAACTCCTTTGGTGATTTTCTGTTATAAAGTACAGCAACCATCACAAAGAAATACAAACTTGTTCTTTAATCTACTCAGAAAAGCTCCTGTGTAGGTTTTCTAGCCACGCAGTAGAAAGCAAGCCAGCTAAGGGGTTTCAGCTGGATAACTGCTAGCAATTGAGCCTTACCTAATTGCTTGTGAGCTAGTAGAGAATCACTTCTGAATCTATGTGGGAAGTTATCAGAAGTTAACCTGAAAAGAACAGTTTTTTTTCTTTCTTTGTGGCTTTTCGTTTGTTGTTTGATATATGCTAAGAAAACATTAGCTAATGCCTACAGAAAAGACCAGTTTGTACCAACCAGGTCTTATTTCTTTGCTTTAATTGCATGATAAGTTAAAAGGTTGTTTTCCTGATTTTGTTTTTTTCAAGTTTAACACTGAAAGCAAGTAACCTGATTTATGTGCTACCAAGCATATCTGTGTTGGGAGAAATAACCCCATAAATAAATATCTTATTGGCTTTACCCAAAAGCACAACTAATTATTGTGAGCAGCTGTGTCTGGTGTGAATGAACTGCATTGCCCACAATCCCTTGCAAATCATATAGATATATGCACTTGCCAAGACTGTGAAGATTCTCACCCAGGCAGCCGTCTGATAGTATCCACAATGACGCCTAAATCTTTTTCCTGGGTGGTGGTTCCTAATGTGGAACCTTGCATCGTGTAACCATAGTTTGGGTTGTTCTTCCCTAGGTGCATAACCTTGCACTTGTCCACATTAAATTTCATCTGCCATTTTGATGCCCAGTCTTCCAATTTATCAAGATCCTCTTGCAATTTTCCACAATCCTCTTGGGTTTTAACAACTTTAAATAGTTTTGTGTCATCTGCAAATTTGATAACCTCACTCGTTATTCCACTTTCCAGGTCATTTATGAATATCTCAAAAAGCAGCGGACCCAGCACAGATCCCTGGGGTACACCACTATTCACCTTTCTCCATTGGGAAAATTGGCCATTTAGCCCTACCCTCTGCTTTCTATCTTTTAACCGGTTCCTGATCCACAATAGTACACTGCCTCCTATCCCATGACTCTTTAGTTTTGCCAAAAGTCTCTCATGAGGGACCTTGTCAAAGGCTTTCTGAAAGTCCAGATACACAATATCAACCGACTCACCTTTGTCCACCTGATTATTCACTCCTTCAAAAAAACATAACAGATTAGTAAGACAAGATCTTCCTTGTCTAAAGCCATGTTGGCTGTCTCTCATTAGTTCATGACACAGGTTATGAACAAATGCAAACAGAGTGTTATGATTCTGATAAGGAGTCTGTAGAATCATTAATGGACTGCTCTCTATGCAAGAAAACAGCATAAAAGTTCTAGGTTTTAAAAGGAGAAAAACCTAGAAACAAATTGTCCTGGTAAAGCTGACAGAAACAGTTAAAGTTTTATTTTGAATGCTGAAAGCTTTGAAAGAAACAGCTACATATGCTTAAAGCTGACAGAAGCCCTTAAAGCTTTATTTTGAATGCTGAAAGTTTGAAATAGACAACTACATGTGCTTAAAGCTGGCAGAAGCAGTTGAAGCTTTATTTTTGAATCCTGAAAGTTTAAAAGGAAACAGCTATTTGTGCTTAAAGCTGATAGAAGCAGTTGTAGTGTTCTGTTCTGGTAAAAAGGGTCTTTTTTTGTTAGAATTTTGTGTGGAGAAGAATCCCATTTATTTTGCCATGCGTTGAGTTTTTGAATGCTCTTTTGGAAAGGAAAATAAAAATTCCTGTGTTTGCCTAAAACCCTCGAGTCACAACTTTATTGTTTGAGACCTCGCAACTACAACTCCCAGAAGCCTCGGCTCTGGATTCCTTATTTAAGGACAATACAAAGGCACGTCCCGGCCTATAGGAGACCGCCTGGGCACGGGGCGCAACAGGTGTCAGTTGCAAGGTGTGAGAGTAGTCAGTGTGGATATTAAAACATCATCGCCTGTTGTCCAAAGTATCACGTGACAAATGTGAATGATGAAACATGTACATATGCCAGCAGACAAAATGTATACAAGTTTCCAGAAGGAACACAAGACTGGCCATGGTCACACCAGTCACATGGTAGCATCTGAATGTCAGCATCAGTACTGCTGTGATATGTACAGGGCCAATCACACCTCTCCCCAGGAACCAATAGATAACATATGTCTGTACAGTGCATCTGTACAATGGTGATACCTCTGCACACACACTGCAATATACAACATATGTGCACCTGATCCCAGGTCCCCTGTCTGGTTATAAGATGGCCCTAAGGGGAGCAATGTCATGAGCCTATCCAAGGTCACAGTTATTCTGAGTGTGTGGACAATGGTAGGAAATGGTGAAATGCAATGTGCAACTCAACCACTCCTATCACATGTGTACACTCAACATCACAGTCGGCAATGTCCTCAGCACTATGGTGTGAACCACCTGCTGAAATCATGACAGAAACAAATAGTAAATCGCAGACATGGGGCACATGTAGGCATGCAAGACAGGTCCACACCACGTTATGTAAGTACACGAGGGAATATCACCCATGTCATATGTTATCCTGTGCCCTCAATGCAGGCAGGGTAAGTGGTGCAACAGCATCAGCACATCAGAGAGATATCTTAGTGAAAAATATGCAGGTATGTGATGTAAAACGGATACCTCTGATGCCTCTGTGTATGATGCACCAGTCCCAAATCACTGCCAAGTTGTCATGTGTATGGAGCTGTACCACAATCGGCTATGTCGATCCTCTTGGGGCAATGAGGTAGCTCACCACAATAGCAGGAGTGGTAGCCTGCCAAACACATTCTGAAGAATCACAAACAAAGCAAACATACATATGTGAGGGTGTAGTCATGAAACACACAGGATAGCTTGCACATTTGTACCCATATGTCCTTCCCCACATACACTCACTTACATGAGAAGAGCTGCTTGATTAGACGTTGCCGGATTGCTGTGCCCACACATGTCTACCCACGGCCATGTACAGGAGGGCACAAAGGATCTTCCTCAAGATCTGGATTAATGTCTACTGGGATATTGTGCCTGAGAGCAATGTTGTGCAGGATGCAACAGGCCAAAACTATCTGTGCCACAGTCATGGGTTGGTATTGTAAGGCTCTACTGGTCTTATCCAGACACCCGAAGCAACTCTTTAACACACCAAAGGTGTGCTCTATGACAGAGCAGGTGGAGGCATGGGCTTCATTGTATTTCATCTCTGCACGTGACCATGGAAAACGCACAGGGGTCAGCAACCAGGCACGACACTCATATCCAGCATCACCTGCACAAAGAAAAAGATGTCACCAAGTTATATGGGAGAATACATCATGTCTGGATGTACATGCCTGTAAATCTCCATTGCAGTCTGCCCTTCCCCTTCACACAGCACACAAAGATTGTAGCCATAACAACTGCCTGCGAATCATCTTCCCTGCACAACGGCTTTAAAACTGCCACTCCAGAGGCACGCCCACGCCTGGCCCTTAGGCGTCAGTCTGTGGCGAATGATCCAACTTGTACAACAAAAGCTGTGACTTTAATGGTAAATCGTGGTTGTAATCTGCCGTTTCCTTCCCTTTGCTTCTTCTATTCCTTTGTCTATCACTGTGTCTCTTATTCTGTCCTATCTTATAAATGGCGTTCTTTTCATATTTTCCGTAACATTAATATTGTATTGTCAACCGCTCTGATGCTTTGGCCTGAGCGGTATATCAAATGTAATAATAAACATATACATAACATCTACCACATACTATGTTACAAAAAACACAAAGCAGCATTGGAGTACCTGTGTCCCTTAGACACAGGATCTCTGACTAATGAGAGACAAACCATTGATCCCCTGTCAACATGCTAAAGCAAATATGCCTGCCTGTGTCAAACACATCTCAACATAGTAACATAGTGACGGCAGATAAAGACCAGCATGGTCCATCTAGTCTGCCCAGTAAGATGGCAGGAATAGGTGCACCCCTCCCCTTGTCTTTGTCCAAGGGTGCACCTGCAACTCTGTGTAGGCCACCCCTCCCCATGTCTTTGTTTAGGGGTGAACCCACTGCTCCATGTAGGATACCCCTATTTGTTGAGAAATTAGATGGTTCAGTTTATTTTTATTTTATCCTGTTGCTGTAAAGGGATCCACTGTGTCTCTCCCATGCCATTTTGAATTCCATTACTGTGTTTGCCCCCACCACTTCCATTGGGAGGGCATTCCAAGCATCCACCACCCTTTCAGTGAAAAAGTATTTCCTGACATTGCCTCTCAATTTACCCCCTTGCAGCTTCACGTTATGCTCCCTAGTTCCACAGCTTCCCTATCTCTGGAAGAGGTTTGTTTGTTCATTATTTCTCTTTTAAGTATTTAAAGGTCTGAATCCCTCCTCTCCTCCAAAGTGTACATATTTAGGTCTTCAAGTCTCTTCTCATAAGGCTTCTGACGTAGGCTCCAAATCATTTTGGTCGCCATCCTCTGTACATCCTTTGCAAGATATGGTCTCCAAAACTGAACACAGTATTCCAAGTGAAGCCTCACTAGTGACTTATACAGTGGCATTAGTACCTCTTCCTTTCTGCTGGTAATTCCTCTTTGTATACAGGCCAACATCCTCCTGGCTTTTGCCACCGCCTTGTCGCACTGTTTAGCCACCATGAGATCTACAGAAATAATCACACCAAGGTCTTTCTCCTGATCCGTACACACCAACCTTTCGCCCCCTATCGTGTACATTTCCCTTGGATTTCTGCTACCCAAATGCATGACACTGCACTTCTTTGCATTAAATCTTAATTACCAAACATTAGACCATTCTTCCAGCTTCTGTAGATCTTTCCTCATGTTAACCACTCCCTCAGGGGAGTCCACTCTGTTGCAAATTTTCGTGTCATCTGCAAAAAGACAGACCTTAAGAACATAAGAACATAAGAACATAAGAAATGCCATACTGGGTCAGACCGAGGTCCATCAAGCCCAGTATCCTGTTTCCAACAGTGGCCAATCTAGGTCATACGTACCTAGCAGTTTCCCCAAAAGACACAGGTTCTGCAGTGCTTGTACTAGGCCAAGCATTGATATCCTGGGTCCCTTTTTAATAGTGGTTTATGGACCTTTCCTCCAGGAACTTGTCCAAACCTTTTTTAAACCCAGCTATACTAACAGCCCTTACTACATCCTCCGGTAACAGATTCCAGAGTTTGATTACACGTTGAGTGAAGAAATATTTTCTCCTATTTGTCTTAAATAGTTTACCCTGTAGCTTCATTACATATCCCCTAGTCCTTCTATATTCTGATAGCGTAAACAATTGATCCACGTTAATCCGTTCCACTCCATTCATTAATTTATACACCTCTATCATATCTCCCCTCAGCCGTCTCTTTTCTAGGTTAAAGAGCCCTAACCTTTTTAGCCTCTCTTCATAGGAGTAGCCTTCCATCCCCTTCACCAATTTGGTGGCTCTTCTCTGTACTTTTTCTAATAACTCTATGTCCTTTTTAAGATACGGTGACCAGAATTGCACACAATATTCAAGGTGCGGTCGTACCATGGAGCAATACAGAGGCATTATAATATCCTTTGTTTTATTCTCCATCCCTTTCCTTATGATACCTAGCATTCTATTTGCTTTCTTGGCCGCCGCTGCACACTGGGCGGAGGGTTTTAACATGTTATCCACGATGACTCCTAAATCTTTTTCCTGGGTGGTGGTTTCTAATGTGGAGCCTTGCATCGTGTAACTATAGTGTGGGTTGTTCTTTCCTAGGTGCATAACTTTGCACTTGTCCACATTAAATTTCATCTGCCATTTGGATGCCCAGTCTTCCAATTTATCCAGATCCTCCTGCAGTTTTCCACAATCCTCTTGGGTTTTAACAACTTTAAACAGTTTTGTGTCATCTGCAAATTTGATAACCTCACTAGTTATTCCCTTTTCCAGGTCATTTATGAATATGTCAAAAAGTAGCGGACCCAGTACAGATCCCTGGGGTACTCCACTATTCACCTTTTTCCATTGGGAATATTGGTCATTTAGCCCTACCCTCTGCTTTCTATCTTTTAACCAGTTCCCGATCCACAATAGTACACTGCCTCCTATCCCATGACTTTTTAGCTTCGCCAAAAGTCTCTGATGGGGGACCTTGTCAAAAGCTTTCTGAAAGTCCAGATACACTATATCAACCGACTCACCTTTGTCTACCTGTTTATGCACACCTTCAAAAAAACAGATCAGATTAGTAAGACAAGATCTTCCTTGTCTAAAGCCATGTTGGCTGTCTCCCATTAGGCCATGACTATCTACATGCTGTGTAATTTTGTTCTTTATGATGGTTTCTACCATTTTCCCTGGTACTGACGTCAGGCTCACCGGTCTGTAATTTCCCGGGTCACCCCTGGAACCCTTTTTAAAAATTGGTGTTACGTTGGCGACCCTCCAATCTTCAGGTATTACAGATGATTTTAATGAAAGTTCACAGATTACCAATAACAGGTCTGCAATCTCATATTTCAGTTCTTTCAACACTCTGGGATGTATACCATCCGGTCCAGGTGATTTGCTACTATTCAGTTTATCAAATAGTTGTAATATATCTTCCCGGTGTAGCGATATTTCTCTCAATTCCTCTGCAGTATCACCTTTAAATACCACTTCAGTCTTGGGTAACATCCCTACATCTTCCTCAGTAAAGACCGAAGCAAAGAATTCATTCAGTCTCTCTGCTATAGCCTTGTCTCCTCTTACTGCCCCTTTTACCCCTCTATCATCTAATGGTCCAATTGACTCTCTCACAGGCCTTTTGCTACGAATGTACTTGAAAAAGTCTTTATTTCGTGTTTTTGCTTCCGTAGCAAGTTTCTTCTCAAATTCCCGCTTTGCCTGCCTTATCAATGCTTTGCATTTAACTTGCCAGTGCTTGTGCTGTTTCCAGTTTTCATCATTTGGCTCTTTTTTCCATTTCCTGAAGGTTGCTCTTTTGGCAGCAACAGCCTCTCTGACCTCACCTTTAAACCATGCTGGCAGTTTTTTGGACTTTCTTCCACTTTTCTTAATGCGTGGAATACAGCTGGTCTGGGCTTCGAGGATAGTATTTTTAAATAACACCCAAGCTTGCTGTAAGTCTTTAACCTTTGGAACCGCTCCTTTTAGTTTTTTTCCGAACTATATTCCTCATTCTATCATAGTCTCCCTTTTGAAAGTTAAAAGGTAGTACTGTGGATTCCTTTACTATCTGCCCTCCACTGATTAAATCAAACATGATCATACTATGATCACTATTGCCAAGTGGTCCCAACACCCTTATTTCTTGCACCAGATCTGGCGTTCCACTAAGGACTAGGTCCAGTATGGCTTCCCCTCTGGTCGGTTCATGAATCAGCTGCTCCAAGAAGCAGTCATTTATTTCATCTAGAAACTTTATCTCTTTAGCTTGTCCTGCTGTGACACTGTCCCAGTCGATACCGGGGTAATTGAAATCACCCATTATTACTACTCTGTTGTGGCTTTTGTTAGCTTTCCATTCAGTCTTTCAGCAATATCACTCACAAATACATTGAATATTGCCGGGCCCAGGACCAAACCCTGGGGCACCCCGCTAATCACCTTCCCTTCATCCGAGTGAGCATCATTTACCATCACCTTCTGTCATCTGTCAGTCAACCAATTTCTGATCCAGTTTACCACCTTGGGACCCATCCCCAAACTGCTGAGTTTATTGATAAGCCTCCTGTGAGGGACAATATCAAAGGCTTTGCTGAAATCCAGGTAGATGACATCCATAGCATGCCCCTGTCCTAGTTCTTTGGTCACCCAGTCAAAGAACTCTATCAGATTTGTCTGGCAAGATCATCCTTCGGTAAAACCATGTTGCCTCGAATCTTGCAACCTGTTGGTTTTGAGAAAGTTCACTATTTGCTCTTTCAGGAGCGCCTCCATTATTTTTCCCGCCACCGAGGTAAGGCTCACGGGCCTGTAGTTTGTCACTTCTTCCCTGTCACCACTTTTGTGTAGAGGCACGACATCAGCCATTCTCCAGTCCTGAAGAAATCCTTTAACGGCCCTGCAAGAACCTCTCTGAGCTCTTTCAGTATCCTGGGATGTATCCCATCCGGTCCCATGCCCTTGTCCACTTTCAGTTTTGCAAGTTGTTCTAACACATCATCTTCTGTGTATGGTGTGGCATCTACTTCATTCCCATTTTTATATTTGGGAGTCACAGTTGGTCCTTCTCCGGGATTTTCTTTAGTAAAGACAAAGCAGAAGTATTTGTTTAGCAATTTCACTTTTTCAATGTCACTTTCCATGAGTCCGTTCCCAGCACTTTTGAGTCCTGCAATTCCACCTCTGATCTTCTTCCTTTCCCGAATATACCTGAAGAAAGTTTTGTCACCACACTTCACATCTTTAGCCATCTTTTCCTCTGCCTTTGATTTTGCTATCCTTATTTCTCGTTTTGTCTCTTTGAGTTTGATCCTGTATTCATTTCTGTGTTCCTCTGTTTGCAAGCTTTTAAATTTTGCGAAAGCTGTGTTTTTTGCCTTTATTTGAACAGCCACTTCTTTGGAAAACCAAATAGGTTTCCTTCATTTGTTTTTATTTACTTTTCTTACATATTTATCTGTCACCCCTTTTATTTAAATTATTAGTTTAGCCCATTGCAATTCCACTTCCCTTATCTCCTTCCACGCTGTCAACTCCTCCTTTAGGTATTTGGCCATTTTATTGAAGTCAGTGTTTTTGAAGTTTAGGACTTTGAGCTTGCTATGATTGGACTGCACCTTGGCTTTTATCTCAAACCACACCGTGTGATGATTGCTGTTGCTCACAGGGGCACTCACCCAGACATTCGACACGCTATCACCGTTGGTGAGCACTAAATCCAGCGTTGAGCTTTCCCTGGTTGGTTCCATCACCATTTGTCTAAGTAACGCATCTTGGAGAGCATCCACAATTTTTTTGCTTCTTTCCAGATCTGCAGAAGGAGTAATCCAATCCACATTGGGTAGATTAAAATCACCCAATATGATCACTTCCCCCTTTGTGGCTATCTTGGCAATATCTATAATCAATTCATTATCTATCTCTTCGATTTGAGTCGGAGGTCTGTAGACTACAGCAGTATGGATGACAGTGCCATCTCCTCTTTCTAACACAATCCAGAGCGCTTCTTCTTTTCCCCATGCCCCCTGCATTTCAGTAGCTTTAATATTGCTTTTGACCTAAAAAGCTACTCCTCCTCCTTTTCCATTTTCTCTGTCTCTTCTGAATAGATTATAGACAGCGATGGCTACATCCCAATCATGCGATTCATTAAACCATGTTTCTGTAATGGCCACAATGTCCAAGTCCATTTCCACCATTAGGGCTTCCAGGTCCGGAACTTTGTTGGCTAAGCTTCGAGCATTTGTGCTCATTGCTTTCCAGCATTTAACTGGCTTGTGTGTATTTTGCATTGATTTTGTTCTGCCCACTTCTTCCCACTTGTTTTTGATGTGTGGTTTAAAAGTGTGGCTGTTTCTGATGTTATTCTGCTTTTGCAGGGAGTGACATCCAGAACTTGTCCTTCCCCATCCGTCACCCTCTTTTTCTAGTTTAAATGCATATCCACATACTGCCTAAATTTTTCACTTAGGATTCTTTTCTCTGCGACAGAGAGTTGTAGTCCATCAGCACAGTATAGTCTCTTGTTGGTCCATCTGTTTCCCCAGTCGCATATAAATCTGAATCCTTCCTCTTTGCACCAGGTCTGGAGCCATGCGTTAAAGCTGTTTATGCGATGTAGCCTTTCCGCCCCCTTACCAAGAAGAGGTAGAACTTCTGAGAATGCTACAGTGTTAACAATGGGCTTTAATTTCTTCCCCAGAGTTTGAAAGTCCCTTTGAACTGTAGTGGCATTGTTTCTAGCCAGGTCATTTGTACCCAAGTGGATGACAACATCAATTTTGGGGTGCTCACTTTCAGCGCTAAGTACCTCAACAATTTGGTTTGTATTCTTCCTAGCTGAAGAGCCTGGGAGGCATTTGACTAACCTCTCTCCTTTGAACTGTGTTTCCAAGTTGGTGTCTCTGATGATGGAATCACCAAGTAGCAGAAGTTTTCTGTTCCTTGAGTTTTTCTTCATATCTGGTGCTTTATCCGGAGATTGGGCATTGACTGTCTCATAAGAACATAAGATATGACATACTGGGTCAGACCAAGGTCCATCAAGCCCAGTATCCTGTTTCCAACAGTGGCCAATCTAGGTCATACGTACCTAGCAGTTTCCCGAAAAGACACAGGTTCTGCAATGCTTGTACTGGGTCAAGCATTGATATCCTGGGTCCCTTCTTAATAATGGTTTATAGACCTTTCCTCCAGGAACTTGTCCAAACCTTTTTTAAACCCAGCTACACTAACAGCCTTTATTACATCCTCCGGTAACAAATTCCAGAGTTTGATTACACGTTGAGTGAAGAAATATTTTCTTTTATTAGTTTTAAATAGTTTACCCTGTAGCTTCATTGCATGTCCCCTAGTCTTTCTATATTCTGATAACGTAAACAATCGATCTACGTTTACCCGTTCCACTACGTTCATTAATTTATAGACTTCTATCATATCTCCCCTCAGCCGTCTCTTTTCCAGGTTAAAGAGCCCTAACCCTTTTAGTCTTTCTTCATAGAAGTATCCTTCCATCAACTTTACCATTTTGGTGGCTCTTCTCTGAACCTTTTCTAATAACGCTATATCCTTTTTAAGATACGGCGACCAGAATTGCACACAATATTCAAGGTGCGGTCTCACCATGGAACGATATAGAGGCATTATAATATCTTTTGTTTTATTTTCCATTCCTTCCCTTATGATACCTAGCATTCTATTTGCTCTCTTGGCTGCCGCTGCACACTGGGCCGAAGGTTTTAACATGCTATCCACAATGACGCCTAAATCTTTTTCCTGGGTGGTGGTTCCTAATGTGGAACCTTGCATCGTGTAACCATAGTTTGGGTTGTTCTTCCCTAGGTGCATAACTTTGCACTTGTCAATATTAAATTTCATCTGCCATTTTGATGCCCAGTCTTCCAATTTATCAAGATCCTCTTGCAATTTTCCACAATCCTCTTGGGTTTTAACAACTTTAAATAGTTTTGTGTCATCTGCAAATTTGATAACCTCACTCGTTATTCCACTTTCCAGGTCATTTATGAATATGTCAAAAAGCAGCGGACCCAGCACCGATCCCAGCAGCGGACCCAGCACCACTATTCACTTTTCTCCATTGGGAAAATTGGCCATTTAGCCCAACCCTCTGCTTTCTATCTTTTAACCAGTTCTTGATCCACAGTAGTACACTGCCACCTATCCCATGACTCTTTAGTTTTGCCAAAAGTCTCTGATGAGGGACCTTGTCAAAGGCTTTCTGAAAGTCCAGATACACTATATCAACCGACTCACCTTTGTCCACTTGTTTATTTACACTTTCAAAAAAACATAATAGATTAGTAAGACAAGATCTTCCTTGTCTAAAACCATGTTGGCTGTCTCCCATTAGGCCATGACTATCTACATGCTGAGTAATTTTATTCTTTATGATGGTTTCTACCATTTTTCCCGGTACTAACGTGAGGCTCACCGGTCTGTAGTTTCCCGGATCACCCCTGGAACCCTTTTTAAAAATTGGCGTTACATTGGCGATCCTCCAATCTTTAGGTATTACAGATGATTTTAATGAAAATTCACAGATTACTAATAGCAAGTCTGCAATCTCATATTTCAGTTCTTTCAACACCCTTGGATGTATACCATCTGGCCCAGGTGATGTGCTACTCTTCAGTTTATCTAATAGTTGTAATACATCTTCCCGATGTATTGATATTTCCTTCAATTCTTCTGCACCTTTAAATTCCACTTCTGTCATGGGTAACATCCCTACATCTTCCTCAGTAAAGACCGAAGCAAAGAATTCATTCAGTCTCTCCGCTATCGCCTTGTCGCCTCTTAGTGCCCCTTTAACTCCTCTATCATCTAATGGACCAACTGACTCTCTCACAGATTTTTTGCTACGAATGTACTTGAAAAAATCTTTATTTTCCGTTTTTGCTTCCGCAGCAAGCTTCTTCTCAAATTCTCCCTTTGCCTGCTTTATCAATGCCTTGCATTTGACTTGCCAGTGCTTGTGCTGTTTTTATTTATTTATTTAACTGTATTTATATCCCGCTTTTCACCGGGTCAAAGCGGTGTAACATATAAGGGGGGGGGGATAATCAGGTATAAGGGTGGGGCCGTCACCAAGTGGGCAACATTGATGATTTCGGCATAAGACGGATTTTAGACATGGACAACATAGTGCAGTTTTCAATCATAGTTTCATGATGGGTGGGTTCGGGGGTTGGTGCATTTTTTGGTGGGAGTTGTTTTGAGATATTCTTGGAATAGGATTGTTTTTAGCTATTTTCTGAATGATAGGAGATCGCCATTGTTCCTGACGTGGCTCGGTAGAGAATTCCATAGGGACAGAGCGTAAAGTTCAAAGGCTCGATTGCATGTCCGTTGAGAGCATTTGGTTCTTTTGTGAGGGATGGTGAGGGAGTTGCTGGAGGCCTGTCTGGTTGTTTTGCCATGGGCTGGACGAGTCAGCAGGGTGCAAAGCTGGGTGTTCTGTGTTTGGTGGATGGCTTTGTGGGTGAGTAGGATGGATTTGTATTTAGTTCTTGCTTCAAAGGGAAGTATGTGTAGGTCTCTTAAAATTGGGGTGATGTGGTTGCGTTTCTTTGCTCTCTGAATGATTCTTGCTGTGGTGTTCAAGGCAGTTCGGAGGGGGTTGGTCTGTGTGGCTGGTAGTCCATGGTAGATTATGTTGCAGTAATCCAGATGTGGGAGTGTCATAGCTTGCATTACCGTCCTGAAGTCTTGAGGTTCGAGGAGGGGTCTGAGACGTTGCACTGTTTTGGCTTTGTGGAATATATTTCCGGTGGTTTTAGTAATTTGTTGCTTGAGGGTTAGAGCTTGGTCAATGATAATGCCTAGATATTTTATTTGCGGCTGTATTTGAATGTGTGTGGTTCCTATGTTGAGGTGTGTAGGTGGTGTGAAGTCTGGGTCTTTTGTCACTATGAGAGCTTCGGTTTTCTTTATGTTTATGGATAGGTTGTTTTCTTGTAGCCAGTTGGACACTGCGGAGAAGCATGCTGATAGATGTTCATTTGTTGGGTTTGTGGTTGTAATTGGGGCGTAGAGCATGATGTCATCAGCATATATGTGGAAGTTGATGTTGTGGGTACGTATGACTGAGCAGAGTGGTCGTAGGTAGATGCTGAAGAGCATGGCTGACAGTGTGGATCCTTGAGGTACTCCTTGGTGTTGCTGGAAGGGGGGCGAGGTTGAGGTGCTGGTACGGATCAGTTGTTGTCTATTAGTTAGGTAGGATTGAAACCATTGAAGTACGGTGTCTTTGATCCCAATTGTTTGCAATCTGCATATGAGGATGTTGTGGGAGATGGTGTCGAAGGCTGCTGATATATCAAGGAAGATCATAGCATATCCGGAGTGTTTTGCTTGGGTTCCTATGATGAGGGTGTTCATCAGTGTGGTCATGAGGGTCTCGACTCCATGTAGTGGGCGGAAGCCGTGTTGTTGTGGGTCCAGTATGTTGTTGATGTCCAGGTGTTCTTGAAGCTGCTGCTGGACTATCTTCTCGATTATCTTGGCGGTGAATGGTAGGCTTGCTATCAGTCTGTAGGATGCGGGGTCTATGGGATCCAGGTTTTGCTTTTTTAGGGATGGTCGAATGATTGTGGTTTTGAGGATGTCTGGCATGCGCCCTTGGGAGGATTCGTTGACAATATGGGTTAATGGTGTGCTCAGGTCTTCTTTGGATTTCTTTATCCAGTGAGTGGGACAGGGGTCCAGTGGGGAGGTGGTGGTGTTTAGTCAGGAGATGGTGGATGATATCTCATCTGCTGTGGTTTCTTTGAAGGTAGTCCAGTCTCTGTACATGTTGGGGTGGTGGTTTGTTGTGGTTGCCTTGGCGTTCAAATGGGGGTTTTGTGGTTGTTGAAGCTGTTTGTATTGTCGGGCTAGTATCTCTGGTGGAATCTTCGGTAGCTGGTCAGAGTTATTAGCTTTTGTCAGTTTTTTGACAATCTGAAAGAGTTCTCGAGGTTTATTTATGGATGTGTTTATGATTTTCGAGTGGTAGGTTTTTTTTGCTTTTTCGGTCTCTGAGTGGTATGCGTTGAGTTCATATAGGTATTTTGTTTTGTCATTGTCATTTTTGTTTTTTCTCCATTTTCTTTCTGTTCTTCTGAGTTTTGTTTTTAGCTTTCGGAGACTGGGAGTGAACCATCTGACTTTTGTGGAAGTAGGTCTGGTGGTGGCTTTGTTTGTCGGTGCGCTGGACGCTGTGGAGATTGTGGTGTTCCAGTTGTGAATTAGGTCATCGATGTTACTGGAGTTTGTTTGTAGTTTAGGTAGAGTTTGCGCTAAGAAGTCCTCTTTGTTAAATGTTTTAAATCTTCTAGCGTGGTGTCCGTTCCCCATGTTAGTCATATGTTGGTAGGTGTGGGATATGGCGATGAGGTAGTGGTCTGACCAAGGTACAGGTGAGATTTCTGGGTTCTTGCATGAGGAGGCAGCTAGGGAATTTAGGAATATGAGGTCTAATGTGTTCCCTCTTTCGTGTGTGGGTTCTTGTACGATCTGTGTCAGGTTCATTGCTGTCATGGCGGTGGTGAAGGTTTCTGCTTGTTCCTCTTGAAGTGATGGGAGGTTGAAGTCTCCTAGGATTATTTGCTCTTTTGCAGAGCTGGTGCTCTCAGATATGAATTGTAGCATCCTTGGTAGGTCGGTGTTTGTGGTAGGTGCACGGTAGATTAGACATATTGAAAGGTGTTTATTGGTGAGGGTGAGTATGTCTGCTTCATTGGTAGTTTCTGAAGAATGGATCCTGAGGTGGAGGTCGGCTTTTGCTATGATGGCTACGCCTCCACCTTTGGCGTGTGTTCGGGAGCAGTGGTGGAGGTTGTATCCTTTTGGAGTTAGCTGGTTCATTATCACTGTGTCTCTATCTGTTAGCCAGGTTTCTGTTACACATAGGATGTTGATCTTCTTAGTTGTGATTAGGTCTTGGAGCATGTGGTATTTGTTTCTGACTGAGCGTGCGTTTATTAGTGAGATGGAGAGGTGGTGGTAGCTTGGGGGGTTGGGGGTTTGGGTTGGTGTATGCCATGTGTGAGAGTGGTTTTGTTTAGGGTTGTAGGTGTTTCCAGGTTTTGTCGTTTGGCTCTTTTTTCCATTTCTTGAAAGATGGCTTTTTGGCAACAACAGCCTCTCTGACCTCCCCTTTAAACCATGCTGGCAGTTTTTTGGACTTCCTTCCACTTTTCTTAAAGTGTGGAATACAGCTGGTCTGGGCTTCCAAGATAGTATTTTTCAACAACATCCAAGCTTGATGTAAGTCTTTAACCTTTGCAACTGCTCCTTTTAGTTTTTTCTTAACTATTTTCCTCATTTTATCATAGTCTCCCTTTTGAAAGTTAAAAGGTAGTACTGTGGATTTCCTTACTATCCCTCCTCCACTAATTAAATCAAAGGCGATCATGTTATGATCACTATTGCCAAGTGGCCCCAACACCCTTATCTCTTGCACTAGATCTGGTGTTCCACTAAGGACTAGGTCTAATATGGCTTCCCCTCTGGTCGGTTCATGAACCAGCTGCTCCAAGAAGCAGTCATTTATGTCATCTAGGAACTTTATCTCCCTAGCATGTCCTGCCGTGACACTGACCCAGTCGATACCAGGGTAATTGAAATCACCCATTATTATTACTGCGCTATAACGTTTGTTAGCTTCCTTGATTTCTTTGAGCATTTCATCATCCATTTGTTCATTCTGGCCAGGCGGTCGATAGTACACCCCCACTGCCATCGCCTTCCCCTTTTTACATGGAATTTCAATCCATAGAGATTCTACAGCAAATTTTGTTTCCTGCAAAACTTTAATCCTTTCTGACTCAATGCCCTCTCTAACATAGAGCGCAACCCTTCCACCAATTTGATCAGCTCTATCATTACGATATAGTTTGTATCCAGGTATCACAGTGTCCCACTGGTTGTCCTCCTTCCACCATGTCTCTGATATCCCAATCATATCTAACCTCTCATTTAGTGCTATATATTCTAACTCTCCCATCTTATTTTTTAGACTTCTAGCATTTGCATACAAGCATTTTAGAGACTGTATTTTATTCATATTACAAGAGGGCTGCTACACAGTACCCTGTCCTGTGCTGCTGAGGTAAGCTATATTCTTATTTGATTTTAAATTATAGCTCTTTGCTGCTGCTAGGCTCTAACTTATTATGAAATTTAAACTACAAGCTCTCTGCTGGGTTCTAAATTTAACCAGAAAGCTCTCTTCTGTGTTTTAAATTTAAACTAAAAGTACTTTGCTGATGCTAGGCCCTGAGTGACTATTAAATTTAAACTACAAGCTCTCTGCTGGGTTCCAAATTAAACCAGAAAGCTCTCTTCTGTGTTTTAAATTTAAACTAAAAGTACTTTGCTGATACAAGGCCCTGAGTGACTATTAATTTAAACTACAAGCTCTCTGCTGGGTATGATATGTAACCAGAAAGTTGTCTTCTGTGTTTTAAATTTAAACTTAAACTGCTGCTACTAGGCCCTGACTGATTTAACAAAAAATAGTGGGTTCACAGATTAATTAGCTTTAATACAAAGAATTTCTTACAGAAAATTCCCAGAAGTATATACTCACAATTACAGATCTCTCTCCAGAAGTAACAGTCCCCTTTTGTAGTCCTGCAAGACTCATTTAAGGGCCCTTCCAAGTTGGTGCCTCTGATGATGGAATCATCAAGTAGCAGTAGTTTTCTGTTCATTGAGTTTTTCTTCATATCTGTTGCTTTATCTGGAGATTTGGAATTGACTGACTCATTTAAGGGCCCTTCAGCTTCCCTGAATTGGGCATCCTCATTTACCAAAGCAGAGAATGTGTTTTGCAATGATATCCCATGGTGTACAGGGTGTTTCTACATTACAGGACACAATCTACCAGAGCCCACTGTGAGCCATTTGTTCCTGGGATGTTTGATTCTCTGTTGGAGCGGCGGAGGACTTTGTTTGGTTTGTATCCTAGAAGAGGTGTGTTTCATTGCAGCTACTTCTTCCCTTAATAGAGTCAATTCTTTTTGTATGGTTGCTAACTTGAGGCATATAGGGCAAGCTCTTAGGTTCCAGATGATTCGTCTCAGAATGAAGGCACCACAGTTATTGCACTGAATACAAGACATGTGTGGTTCTAGAAGGAGAGGAGAAGGTGGACCTTATACCAAATAAGAGAATAGATGACAACATATATGACCGCTATTATAAGCAATGCAGCCCTGGAGTGGGTGGGGCGAGGGGTAGGGTGGGCGGGAACCTAAGTGTCCTTGGCCAGCAGGCCTTACTTGAATTGAAGGCACATTTAGGTTTCTGATTAAAGGGCTATACAAGGAAGGTAGGTAGACAGAATATTCCCAGAAATGAATGTAAAACCCAGCAGTTAAAGCTTATATCAGCTACAACACTAACAGATAGGTAAAAGATACTGCAGTCAAATGTTATATCAGCTACACAACCAACAGGATAGTGGGTTGGAAGGAAGTGGGTGTGGAAGGAATAAGAACAGAAGCACTTTTAGATTCAGGGGCTAGCCAGTCCATGATTTCTAAGAAATTATGGAAAGTGATAGAGGCCCAGAAACAGTGCGTCCAAGAGTCCTCAAGGGGGCAGGTTAAAATTAAATGTGTGCATGGGGCTGCCTCTACCTACCCGCTCCAAACTGTTAAGATAAAGGGCTTAGGCAGTGGAAGGGAGGTAGCAGTGGCAGTGATTCCGAGACTCCCTCATGATATCATACTGGGCCGAGATTGGTCCCAGTTTAGGAAGGGTGTGGAGAAAGAGCTGCAAGGGAGAACAGGCCTGGTAACCACAAGCCCAGACGAAAAACCTTCAGGAGAAGGAAAAGGGGAGGAAGCTGTCCGCCCCAGAGCTGCTACGGGGGGAATGATACCTGCTCCCCTGTTTGGGAGAAGAATAGACCCGGGAGGTCAATAGCCATGAAGAAAGAAGTACAGGCACCCAAACCGAAGTTTGTCATCAGGTTCTGTAGGGTTAACCCTGAGGCTAGGATTCCCAAGCGGGCCACTGAACAAGCGGCTGGGCTAGATCTATGCAGCGCAGTTGAGGTAGTGGTACCCAAACAAGGGAAGGCCATAGTGAACACCGGACTGAGGGTAGAAATACCGCCCGGGTGTTACGGACGGATCGCACCCAGATCGGGCCTTGCCCTTAAAAATTTCATAGATGTAGGAGCAGGAGTTGTAGATCCTGACTACAGGGGAGAATTAAAAGTTCTCTTATTTAACTTCTCCCAAGAGAATTTTAAGGTGAATCCCGGAGACAGAGTGGCCCAATTAGTTTGCGAGAGGGTGGGCTTTCCGCCCGTAGAAAAAGTAGATGAGCTTTCGTCTACCACCAGGGACTCCAAGGGGTTTGGATCTACAGGCCTAGGTGAGATAGAGGGGTTGACTGCCTGTTGTATTGATAGGGAAGAAGACGAACTAGGACCCCAACTAGCGAGGGGCAATACGGATCCTGTTTATAGGATTGGGGAAAAGCTCTCCTGGACGCAGCAAAAGGAGTTGTCCAGAATGCTGAAGGACCTCTCGGACGTCCTTACACCGGTACCAGGGGAAACAGGGCTGGTCGCGCATGAAATTGTGACTCCGCCCGGTGAAATAGTGCGCCAGCGACCGTACAGACTCCCAGAGGCAAAGCAGAGGGAGATAGTGTCCCAAATAAAGGAAATGTTAAAGATGGGTGTGATTGAAGCTTCCAAGAGCCCTTGGAATAATCCCGTAGTTTTGGTCCCTAAGCCGGACGGATCTATGCGTTTTTGCATAGATTTCCGTAGAGTGAATGACATCTCACGTTTTGACACCTACCCTATGCCTCGGATAGAGGAGATCTTAGATAGGCTAGGGCAAGCCAAGTATCTGATTACGTTGGATTTAACAAAGGGGTATTGGCAGATTCCCCTCACCAGGGAGTCTAGGCCAAAAACAGCATTTAGTTCCCCAATAGGGCTTTTTCAATTTCGCCGGATGCCCTTCGGGCTCCATGGAGCAGCCACAACCTGTCAACGGTTAGTTGACATGGTCCTCCGCCCCCACCAGCGATACGCGGCCGCCTATATGGACGACATCGTTGTTCATAGTTCACGGTGGGATGAACATTTGACCCAGGTTAGGGCAGTGTTGCAGGCATTGAGCAAGCCGGCCTTACTGTAAATCCCACTAAATGTATGTTTGGGGCATCTGAGGTAAAATACCTAGGTCACCTGGTTGGACAGGGTATGGTAAAACCTCTCTTTGATAAAGTGGAGAGTGTAAAAAAATTCCCGAGACCTGTGACCAAAAAGGATCTTAGGGGTTTCTTGGGGTTAGTGGGGTATTATAGGCGGTTTATCCCATACTTTGCAACCGAAGCAGCCCAATTAACCGAGAGGCTTAGAAAGAATGCCCCTAATAACTTACTCTGGGATCGGGACGCGGGACAGGCCTTTGTGAGGTTAAAAGAGAAATTGTGTGAAGCACCTATATTACGTGGGGTGGATTTTACTCTACCCTTTATTGTCCAAACCGATGCATCGGAAACAGGCCTAGGGGCTGTGATGTCTCAGAAGCAGGAGGGCTCTGAGCACCCAATAATGTTTTTAAGTCGCAAGTTAACTCCTCCGGAAAAAAAATACTCAACCATAGAGCGTGAGTGCCTTGCTATAAGGTGGGCCGTTAATGCACTGCGATTTTATTTAACCGGCCGGAGGTTTTTACTGGTGACTGATCACTCCCCACTTAAATGGCTTAATAAAATGAAAGACAGTAACGCTCGTTTAACGAGGTGGTACATGGCCCTGCAGGAATTAGATTTTAAGATAGAGCACAGGGCTGGGAAGCTTCATACAAATGCAGACGCCTTATCACGTATTTCGTGCTGTTCGCGGGATAAAGCGACAGCCCGAAATAGTCTAAGGGGGGGGGGGGGATATGTGGTAAGGAAGGTGCAGCCCAGCTAGAGAAAACTGAAAAAAAGAAGAATTTTTCTTCTTTACGGGGGATGGGTGCACAAAATCACATACTCCATACTAAAAGCCCTGAAAGGAACCTAGGGGGCAGAGCTAAAGGTAAACCAATCCCAGACCACAGGACAACCTTGCATAGGAGTAGGAGGTCCAAGTGGGCGGAGCCAGGAAGGGAGTTGCCTTGCTCAGCAGTTAACAGAGAGAAAACAAACACAGGAGAGAGAGCCAGTTTGAATAAGGAAGGGGCTTTGAGAAGAAGGTCCAGGAGGAATTCAAGAGCAAGCACAAGCGGCAGTTGCAGTTCCAGGCCTAGCCCAGGTTCTAGCCCAGTTCTCAGAAGGCACAGACCGGAAAGATCTGTGGCCAAACTGAAGAGAAGCTTTTCAGCCAAGGAGAGCAGCAGAAGGAGGAACCACTATAGAGGCAGCCAAGAAAGGTACGCAGGGACCAAGCATTGCCAAGAGGATAGTTCTTGCTCTGACTCAGAGGAGACTGTCATACCCCAGAAGGCTCAGCACAGAAAGAAATATCTCACTAGGGAAGTTAAACAGGAGAGACCCCCAAGAGACCGGCCTGGAGAAGGCAAAGCCAGGCACTGGGAGAGGCTGTTTAATCTGGTGAAGACTCTTAAGGAAAAGAGCCCAGAGCACTTTCAAGGAGCACCCAGCTGTAGCTCAATAGAGAGCATGGAGGTAGGCCCTGAGGAAAGTGTTGTTAATTCTGATGTCTCTGAAATGGAATGCGAGCTGTGCACTAAGGTATTAGTGTGAGCTAGAACAGTGGAACATAAAAAGGGGGGGCTGTTGTAGCCTAAAGACAGTTCCAGAAGCTGGAAGAGAGGGGAAAGCCTGAATGTAAAGGATTAAGAAACTCTCCTAAGAAGCTGAAACTGCAGGAGCTCAGTGGAGGTTCAAACAGCTGAAACTGTTTGTGTGTGGCAGCAGCAGGGTTGAAGCTGATACCTCACTCACTATGTGAAGAGTTTTAAAATGCCTTTTTCTTCTGATGCTAAGGTTAAGCTGTTGCAGTAAGGAACAAGAACGGGTATGAGTTTGTTCAAGGTTACACTGTTTTGGACATTTTGATTTCTGGGAGAAATTATCCTGTACAGTATTTCCTTTTTGTCTGGAGAAACCAAAAGTTATGCTTGAAGAATTTTATGTTCACCACTTACCAACATGGAAACCGAATAAAATTTCCTGTGCGCTTTATTAACCACTTGGCTCTTCTTTCGTACACAACTACAAAAATCCTAGAAGGGATATCAGATGGCCAGCCGTCCCTACTAGGCAACCGCCTGGTAGGGGCGCGAGCGTCACAATAGGTAAGAGATACAAAGCTGGAAGCTTATCTGTTTGCAGGAGAAGCTGTATGCCATAATACAAAAACAGTGCCACTAGTTGTAGAGAACCAAACTCTACATGGTACAACACATCTCTGCAAATATGGCATCTCTCAAAACAAGAACATATCACCTACTGGTGAAAGAGAAGCAGTGCCAATGTCACATAAAGAACATGAGTAGATCATCTAAGCTATGTTAAACATCCCAAGCATAGTCTGTCAGCAAATCAACAACCAGGGAGCAGAGGCTACAAACCAAGACACAACAATTAAACAGACTACCCAAAAAGCTACATCTGAACTGTTGAAGAACTCTCGATGTGAACAATGTTAGGTACGTGACTTGGAGAGTAGACTAATGACAAAGGCATGAACAATGCACATATCCCAAACCAGACAAAGGGGAGGCAAAAAACATTTACTTAATAGGAATGTGCCTACCTTTGCTTCTCAGAAATATGAGCGATCATGTGATCCGGTCCTGTCAACTTCATCAGGTGTCAGCATGTCCCCTGCTAGCTCACCATAGTCTGCTGTCTATTTGACCTGTCCTCCCACACCAGTTCCCCTACCATTCATGCTCAACATCTGCAGCAACATGCTCAACCATCCCCTTTTGTCTGCACCGCAGTTCCCTCTACTCCCTATGTTGTCCACTCAGATGTCACACCACCATCCTCAGTTTGCACCTATTCTCCACATATTTGGACAGTCATAGAGCCTTCCCTGATCACAAACAAATACCGTTTGCCCCTTGCATGTCAGTTCCTCTGTCCCCTCCTCTGTCCCCCATCACATTCAAACCCTCCCCCAACAGCAGCTCATAGCACCCAATGGGTCTACCTAGCATCCCCAACTGACAATCCCTATCATGGATTCACACACAAACAGACCATTCCCTGTCCTGGGCCCCACCCTCCAGCCTCAAGGGGGCTGTGCATGACAGTGGCTATCAGGAGGCCAACCAGGCCACAATTCATCTGTCTACAGCTGCTGAGGTGAAGAGTGGTGTTGCTCTGGAATGTAGTAGTGTGCTTCAAATGTGGGCCACAGTTGCAATGTGCATTGAGAGGAGCCAAGTGGCTAGAAACCCAGCATGCCTGTGCCGCACACATGAACACCTCTGCCTAATGGAAGGAAAGGTGGTGCAATTCATCTGGGCAGCTGTACATAGATGAGATGGGGGCTGGGGTCTCCCTCTGAGGCTGGCATTGCTGCAAGAAAAACTGCATTTGTGTGATGTCTGTAGGGAAGACCTCTTCCAAAATGCAGAACCCTGTGCAAACACTACACCTGCATCCAGGTCATGAGAGGTGTACCCAGCAGAACTGATGCCCAGCACATGCAGCAGAATAGTGCATGATGGCCACAGCACATGTTCTGAAACATGCTGCGGCTCAAAGACCACTCAATGGGGATGGGTTGTGGAAGACATATCTAAATCTCATGGCTGCATGGTTCCACAAATTACACAGTAGAGGTAAACTGTAGACACATGTCATTGTGAAAACATAAACAAATAGTGATAGGAAGCGGAGTCAGGAGACAGTGATGTGCTGATATAGAAGCAGCAGGTGCCCGACTTGGTGCACTCCCACAACACAAACAGGAGACATGAAAAAGGGGAGCACTATGTGCTGATGAGGACCAGCTACAGAAAGCCATGTAAGCCCTGGCTGTGGTTTGATGTGCTATAAGTGAAACGCCATTGTGTAACATGCCTGACATCAAAATACAGTAGTCCATGTGTGAATTTCATAATGAGATTCCCAGACATAAATGTGTCACCCAGAACCACATCTTAATCTGACCTATCTGTAATAGTGGTTATGTAAACCGTATCTCATAAGCATTATGCACATAGGTGACATAAACAATACTCACCCAGCAGGACACAGCCTTATACTGTCCATTCTCAAACTGTTGGAATATTGCTGAGTGATGCAGGATATAGGAGCTATGGGTGGACCCTGGAAACCTAGGAACCACATTCAGAATATGCATATTTGCATCACAAACCACCTGCACATTCAGGGAATGGTAGCGCTTGCGGTTGCAGAACCCTGTCTCTGGGTGGGACCAGGACAACATGTGCGCAATCAATAGCTCCCATCACGTGTGGTATCCCTGCAATTAGCTTGAATGCCTGGTTCAGGGTCCCCCATTGTTGCCTACCATCAGGAAATACAATGTAATTCCTTACTCGGCTGACCATGGCTCGCAATACCTGGTGGAGACAGCGTGGGAAGGTGGGCTGGCTCATTACACCTACTGCAGCCACTGTCTGGAAACAGCCAGAGGCAAAGAAATGTAAGGCACTCAGGAGCTTCACCAACCCTGGTATGCCATGAGACCAGCCAGTTAGAGGCTCGAGGACAGATCTCAGATACTCATAAAGCTCTCATATAGCTCCTGTGCTCAGAAAATAGAGGGAGATGACCTGGTCCTCACGCATGCCCTGGAGCATGGCCCTAGGCCTGTAGAGGCGAGGCTGTCTGGGGTGAACCTCAGCAAGCTTACAGTGCCATGCCTCCTTATACCTGGCCTGTGGGTCCTCCACAGCTGCAGGTCTGTGTTGCTGCGGGGTCGGACCCCTGCCCATTGCCACTCTCCCTGGCACACCATCTCCCTCATCAAGCAACCGCTGTTTTTCCTCATCAAGCAACTACTGGACAGCACTCGCAGCCAAGCCAAAGTGACCCATCTCGGACGACAAGATCTGCCAATACACTGTGGCTCAAATAGGGACTGTGGGGGAAGGGAAGGGGCTGGGCAGCTGATCATAGCAAACACCACACACCTGCATGTCATGCAACACACGAGCCACGGAACGGATTTCCCCTTGTGACGGCACCCTCTGCACGCTGGTAACAAACAGTGCGCGGTATGCAGATAGTAGGCACCCTGCGTGTTTCAGGGCGCGGAATGGTGACATAAGGCGCCTTGTGCAATGCAGGGCATGGAATGGTAACATAAGGCACCCTGCGCGAAGCAGGGCGTGTAACAGTGATGTAAGGTACCCTGCATAATGCAGGGTGTGGAATGGTGATGAAAGGCACCCTGCACGATGCAGGGTGCAGAACAGTAATGTAAGTCACCCTGTGTGTCGCAGGGCATGGAATGGTGACGTAAGACGCTGTGCATGATGCAGGGTGTGGAATGGTGATGTAAGGCACCCTCTGCAACGCAGGGTGTGGAATGGTGACGAAAGGCACCCTGCGCAACGCAGGATGCGGAATGGTAATGTAAGGCACCCTGCACGTCGCAGAGCATGGAACGGTGACGTAAGGCACCCTGCGTGATGCAGGGTGCTGAACAGTGACGGAAGGTGCACAACAAACCCAAACGCGCCCTGCACATGTGCAAAGTGCATTGTACGGATGTTCACAGTGAAACGCATCTTGCCATATGTCTGGTGCACTATCCAGAGAAAATGGACCCCCTGCAACAGGGTACAGCTTCAGAGGAAAGTGTGAGTCAACAGGAGTCTGCTGATGTGGGGGAACCCGCTGCTGATGGCCCAGAGATGTTGACACAGTGGCAGCCGGGTGAGAGAATGCCCTCAGTGGAGCCCAGGGATGATGAACAACTTGGCCCATCTGGGCTGACCCAACAGAGGGCAACACAACCTGTCAAGGCAAGTCCACCCAAATGAAAGCGAAAGACATTGCCTGAGAAGGCACACAAAAGGACACTGCGGTTCTCCTGGCAAATGTCCTAGAATATTACGAGGAGCTATATGGCCAACTTAGCAGCAAGACATCTATCAGCAGCAGAAATGACATATGGGAGCACATCCGGCAAGCAGCTGCTGAGGTCGGTGGACTGTCATGTGACTGTGAGAGCCTGAAGAAGAGGTTCAATGACATCAAACGCTCAGTGTGAGCTCACCAGACAGCCAAGCGTTGCCATGCAATGGGCACTGGTAGAGATGGTCCCTGTGCAGCACAACTGTCCATCCTTGAACAACAGCTGGCAGACAGACTTGTCCCTATCTACATCCACGGACTGCCCCCAGAGCTGAATACAGTCCACCCACGTGCTGGTAGGTGTTGAAGTGTGTGTATGTAAGGCCCTACCATGTGCATGTTTAATAAAATGTGTGTGTCCATGCCCACGCAACATTGGGTTGTACCAGCCAGGCCAAGGTGCATCACAGTGATATACAATCACTGCAAGCAGGTACTGGACACATTGGTCATGGGTGGTGGGGACGATGTCCACTAGCCACACATAGCAAACATCTCAGGCCCACTCCCCAACTGCCTCCCCTCATGTCCAACCCCAGCTACCCACTATTGTCTGCATGTGGGCCTGCACATAATTGCCAAGGTCACATGTAGAGATGCAATGGTGACACACCATATGTCATTCAGCACCAAAACCCCACAAACACTGCTCACCCATCCTTCTCTGTAGTGCACAGCTCTGCCTATGTGTGCACTCCCCTGGGTCCATCACATGTGCACAATGCCTGCAGGCCTGACACTAGACACATTTGACAACTTAAGCCAAACAAACCTTGCCCATTCCACACATACCCTATCCTGTGCACACAGATGGCACATCCTGTTGATCTAGCTGCCCATGTGTACACATATATACCATGTATGACTGCACCTTTGTATCTGTGTGCCCCAGTGGCCTGTGCGACTGTTGCATGCATGTCACCTAGGAGGTTGGTGGGGCTGGCCACCAAATTGGGACTGTGTGGGATGGCCTACCGCCAATACAGAGGGCACATTGTTGGGTGAACTGTCATTTTGCAAAACATTTGGCTATTGGGTCAGTGTTGCTTGTGCTATGTTGCCATATCTATGTACATGAAGCTGTGCACAGTGTCCTACACTGTGTGGTGTTCTGATGAATATGGGGTATACGACAGTGTGTGATTGGAAACATATGAAGTGCACATATGTGCTGTGGGGCACTGTGGCTGCATGCAGTTATATCAGGAAACATGTCGGGGTATGGCATCAGGCATGCACATTGGTTGTGAAAAGACCCAATAAAGCATGAAACTTGAAAACTTGAAAGACAGTGGCGTCAAACCCACTCACCAGAAGCCCTTGAAACATATAATTCACACCTAGCTACCCACCGTGAGAAGGTAACACTGAGTAAGAAGCTATACCACACAAACCTACTGAAACGCTCCATCAATAAACCTCATGCTCTATTCAACTTAGTAAAATCCATAACAAGAGAGCCAGTTTCAGCCCAACCTGCAATGCCTCGGCCACAGGACTACGCAAACTACCTGCAATCAAAAATGATTAAGACCAGCACGAGCATAAATACCATCAACCCCATTATATCACCTAAGGCATCTCAAATAACTCCATTTTGCAACTTCAATACTATATCATCTAATGAAATTGAGAAAATTGTCGCCTCCATCAATCCTAGCACGGCACCTAATGACCCTTGCCCAGCCAACTGGATCAAAGATCTGCGACATGATCTAAGCCAAATCCTATGCAAAATACTGAACCAGTCTTTTCTAACAGGCTCATTCCCCCAGAGTCTTAAACACACCTCTATCAAGCCTCTACTAAAAAACAGTAAGCTTGATTCATCCAAAGCTGAATCATTTAGGCCAATCTCAAGCATCCCCCAGCTTGCAAAAATCATCGAGAAAGCTGCCCAACAACAACTCCAGCATCACATTGACACAGAAGCACCACTAGACAAATCACAACATGGATTCAGAGAAGCACATGGAGTCGACACAATCCTTACAACCCTATTCAACGATCTGATCACAGGAATAAACAACATCAAACAAGGATTTATTCTCATCTTTTTAGACATTTCCGCTGCATTCGATTCTGTGAACCACGATATACTACTGCAACGTCTGAGAGAGAAGGGGATTCGAAGCACAGCACTGGAATGGTGTAGATCCTACCTTTCCAATAGGTGGCAACAAGTTAAAACAGGCCAGGAATCCTCAGAACCATTCCTACAGTCTCAAGGTGTACCACAAGGATCTTCACTATCGGCGTTAATGTTCAATATTTATATGCAGCCGATATGCGAATTGATCAGATCCTTCAACGTACAATGCCTGGCATACGCTGATGACATCCTCATATACATGCCGTTCAAAACTGACCAACCAGTGTTTACTCCAATAATCAACTGCTTCGGAGCAGTAGCTGAATGGCTGCTGACCCAAAACCTAAGAATAAATCATAGCAAAACTGATGTCCTATTTGTCACAAGGAATCTTAAGTTCGTACCTCCTCCGTCGCTGCTGGTCAACAACATAGAACTGACGTCCAAACCCACGATCCGATACCTCGGCATAACATTAGATCAACACCTGGATATGACAATGCATGTGAAGAATGTGACAAAGAACATATATCATAAGATCAGAACACTACGCCACCTCCGTCCACTACTGGACTATACTGATTACCGATCAACCTTCCAGGCACTAGTCCTCCCACATCTAGATTTTGCAAACATCATCCTCCACGGGCTCTCTCAATCAACCTTAAATCCACTTTGTCTGGCTATGAATACAGCTGCAAGAGTCCTCTCTGGATCACCAAGGTCTGCTCATATAACGCCTATCATGAAAGACCTACACTGGCTACCTCTACAAGCCAGACTCTCATATAAGTCACTAGTCTTGACCTTCAAAGCCATGAATATCTACCCATATCATGTAAGTCACTAGTCTTGACCTTCAAAGCCATGAATATCTACCCACCAACACCAATCAGAAAACTAATCCATAACACCCCTGAAAATAGAAACAGAAGGACCACAACTATGAACACCTTAATAGTTCCCAAGATGATGACATCATGTACTAAAGCTACATCAAACAGAGCTTTTTCATTATTCGCACCCAGGAACTGGAATATACTTCCCCATGAAATCCGCGGCATCAAAAGCCTATTACAATTCCGCAAAGCCGTAAAGCATCACTTATTCACAAAATACTACCCAGAAGTGACCATGGACACTCACACAGCCAACAGGCCTCCCACTCATACCAAACACCTTAGCACCTTTATCCAACCAGAAAATGGTTAGTTCCCACGATATTTCACTTTACTACTATTGACCCATGCCACCCATGAATACACGTACAATATCCACTCAAGTTTAAACATGGTATATAATAAAAGCATATTCATAGTATAATGTTGATTGTACATAGTTATCCCTGTTATTCCATGTTATATATTCCCTTGTTCTCTGTAAACTCGATGTTACCTGTACACATTGCAGTATATTTTGTTCAATGTACACCGCACTGATTTTAATAGCGCGGTATATAAGAGATGTTAAATAAAATAAATAAAATAAAAATGGAGCCATGATCAGCATGGACACTATGGCTATGCAACACATGTCACTGTGTGTAGCTGGTGCAGTATAATATGTCCCTAGGTGCGAGAGGCTACATTTAACATTCACATATGACTGCCCCAACCTCTTCAGTACTCTGGTGGATATCAGGCTGCCCTGTGAGCAACTGCCCCCAGACCTTGCTGTGCCAGTATCTGGTGCACAACAGTGTATTATGTGGCGCATCTGTGACTGTGCACCAGGTACCCCCTGGTGTCCTGTAGCTGAGGCACTATGTGACTGGTAGCAGGCTTGTGTGCTTTGGGATGGTTGTTATATGTCCTCCCCTGACTTGCCACATGATGATGTATGCAGCAGTGATGTATGCCTCCCATGAGTCATGGGTAATATAATTCAAGAGACCATGAAGGATGGTTATGGGCCAAGCTGGGTGTGCACCAAACATACCGTTAGCTAGTCCCTCAGCATTGTACCTATCATGGCAGCATTGAGTCTATGATTTTATTTATTTATTTACATTCTCTTAAATCAGTGCGGTTTACATTGAACAAACTGAAATTACATTGAACAGGGCATTATAACTTGGAGATAACCATTTTACAGGGAACATGGGCTATGGAGGGTTAAGTGGCTTGCCCAAGACCACAAGGAGCACCTGTGGGACTTAGAAACCCCAGTCCTTCCGACCCAAGGTTGCTGTCCTCTAGTGGGATTTGAACCCTTGACCTTCCGGCCTGAAGTACCTCGTCCCAACCACTAGGCCATTCCTCCACTCCAATGTGTCACATTTGTTGGTGGTCACTGCTGTAATGGTGATGTACAGCACACATTGAACCAATGCCCCAACAGTTGCCCTGCTATGTGGTGAGATGTATCTATCAGGGTGTGTTGTGAATACACTGATGGCCATGGGGGCATGGACAACATGTACATGAGCACAGGGTACTATACGGGTCAGTGCATGATGCCCTGGTGCAATGCCACTGGTGTTGGGGGTGTCCTGGTCATATCATGATCACACTATGAGGACAGGTGTGCTGCACAGCATGTTGGTCCTGCACACAACTTATGCCATGTAGAGTGGCCTATCACTGTAACAGATGTGATGGCTGTATGTGTTTTGGGGTAATGTCAAAGGTGTTGTGCCACAGGGTCAGGCCTTCTCCTGGTATGTGCCCTGTGGTAAGTGGACCTGTGCTCCCATAGTGACTGTATCATGATAGGTCACAAGATGACAATGTGACATGGTGGCCACATAGTCCGCTGTCAAAGGCCAGGTTGTAGGAGCACACATCAGACAGGGTATCATGTGGATGGCAGAGCTGGGGACATTGGTAACCACATCTGCTTGCTGAAATGCATGGCATGAATGTGGCTGGGCAAAAGATGTGTGCATGGTGTGATAAGGAAGCTTATCATAGCTCAGGAAGGAGCTATAGAAAAGGTGAATTGTCTCTGAACAAGCAACCTGTCAGTTCTGGTAGAAATAAGAAAACAGAATTTTCCCATAAAAGACTACCAGTCCCAGAATGCACCAGGTTTCCAACAGCCATTACAGGAGCTGAAGTGGGGAAACGTGTGTTCAATCAGGAGGGCTATGAGGTAATCCCTAAGCACTCATCTCAAAGGGCAGGGCCTGATTCAGCACAGCTGCACTGTATTAGGGAGGAGCACTCATCTAAGCAGAATAAGAGTAGAGTTTATTCTACAGATGACCATCTTCATGATCACCTTGGATATCCAGAGAAGGATCATCAGTTTCATCTGAAGGATCATCAGAAGCAGAAGCCAAACCGGACGGACAGAGAGGGAAAGAGACCTTTGGAAGAAGGAAGAGAAAAGCCTTTGAGAGGTCTAGAAGAGTCCAAAGCAGTACGTATACTGGGAGGTATTCCAAGGGCCAGCATACACCATTGGACTGGGGAAAGCCAGAGGAATGGTGCTGCAGAGCTAGGAATCACCAGAGGCTACCTGTGAGGGAGACGGCTGCACGTGGAAGGGACCCTAAGACCCGTGCCAGAAGGTATGTGAAGAGAGATCCAGTGTCCAGGGATCTGGATTGGAAGGCTGGACATAAGAACTGGACTACATACTGGCCAGGCTATATAGAGAGGAACTCTAGCAGCAATGGAAGCTCAGGTATGAACACTGATCTATGCCCTAGCTATAACCTTGAAAGACAGCAGGGAAACAAGTATTCTCCTGAAAATGCTCCATTGAGAGATTCATCTGTGCCAATCCATGATATTGAACCCATGCTTGTTGAACAAGGGGGAATAATAGCAGATGAGGATCCTGTTTATATGGACTGCTCTCTATCTAAACTCCGTTGGTAACTTTCTGTTATAAAGTACAGCAACCATCACAAAGAAATACAAATTTGTTCTTTAATCTATTCAAAAAAAGCTCCTGAAGCAGGTTTTGACCCACACAGTAGAAAGCAAGCCAGCTAAGGTGTTTCAGCTGGATAACTGCTAGCAATTAAGCCTTACCTAATTGCTTGTGAGCTAGGAGAGAATCTAGTCTGAATCTGTGTGGGAAGTAATCAGAAGTTAATCTGAAAAGAACAGTTTGTTTCTTGCTTTGTGGCTTTTCATTTGTTGTTTTCCTGATTTTGACTTTGTTTTTCCATGTTAACACTGAAAGCAAGTAACCTAATTTATGTGCTACCAAGCATATCTGTGTTGGGAGAAATAACCCCATAAATAAATATCTTATTGGCTTTACCCAAGAGCACAACTAAATTATTGTCAGCAGCTGTGTCTGGTGTGAATGAACTACATTGCCCACAATACCTTGCAAATCATATAGATATATGCACTTGTCAAGACTGTGAAGATTCTCACCCAGGCAGCGGTCTGACAATGGTCTGAACATGCCACTGTGTCTGCATGGGATAGTGACAGGCTATTTGTTTGGTTTCTATAGCAGTGCAAATGTATGGATGAATCTGCACAGTAACATCATTTAACAGCCCAGTCATGCCTCTGAGCCCCATTGACACACCACACAGGTGCACCATAAGAACATAAGATATGCCATACTGGGTCAGACCAAGGTCCATCAAGCCCAGAATCCTGTTTCTAACAGTGGTCAATCTAGATCAAAAGTACCTAGCAGTCTCCCCAAAAGACACGGAGCGGCAGATGCCTTGCTGGGCAGAGTAGATGGACCATGCTGGTCTTTATCTGCCATCATTTACTATGTTACTATGTTATCCAGAAAGCTGGGCAGGGGTCATTGGGAGAGGTAGTGGAATTGATGGGAAATGATGGTGTCCTAATTGACCTTCTTGGAAGGGTGTGTGAAGAAGGTCAAAGGTGATAGGGAGCCTGGAATATGATTTGGTGAGGGGGTAGGGAAGGAGGTGATGGTTAGGCTGGCTTTAGCACATAGATAATCAGCAAATTCCTGAGGGTGTATCAAGTTAGGTTGAATGGTAGTAGGTTCCTTAGCAAGCAACTTAACGATGTTAAAGAGATCATGAGGTCTGTTTAGGGAGCAGAGCAGGAGATCAGAATGGTATTCCTTTCTTTTCATGACAACTGCACTACGGTGTGACTCAAGGTGAGAGATATAAGCAGAATGATCGTCAGAAGACCGTGAACGTCACCAATGTCTTTCGAGCTTCCTGAGTAGGAGTAGGGAGGTCCGTAGATCAGAAGAGTACCAACGTGCTGTATGTTTTCTTCTTGGTGGGTTATTCGATGCAGGCCAAAGTGAAAAAGAGCTAAGGCTGTTGTTCCATGTAGATATCAGCGAACCAAGATTGGGTGATGTAATGTTGAGGTCTGGTAAAACTTTGTCAATGATCTCCTCTTTATTAAAGAGTCAGAAACGTCCTGAAGGAGCTGAAGAAGCATCGGCAGCACTCCGATGAGTATTGTGAACCTGAGGAAAGGGCATTTGAAATTTGATTAAACTATGGTCGGACCATGGGGCCGGGGTGATAGAGGGAGATGAATTATTAACTGAACTGGTAGCTGAAAGAGGTGCAAAGATGAGATCTAGTTTATTTCCCTTAGAATGGGTAGGGGTATCAACTATCTGCTTATAACCTAGCTCAACAAGTGCTTCGAGGAAAGCATTGGAGTGGGTGCTTTGGAGAGCTGGCAAGTTAAAATCACCCAATACCCAGTTTGGTATATGTGAGTTTGTGGGGTTACAAGCAAGGTATAAAATAGTTGAAAAGTCATCAGGGGAGGAAGACGGGGATCTGTAGATAAGGCAAATGGAAATGTATTCATTAGTTATGATAATGGAGTCAAGGCGCATGTGAATCATCCACAGACAATGCTGAAAGCACATCAGAGGAGGAGCAGGTCTTTTTTCCTCGATCACAGTTGGTACTGGGGGTTTTCTCCCTGTTCTAAATCCCTGCTGTATTAGTGCAGCATTTTATAATTAATTTTCCTTTTTTATTTTCTCTTGTTTTGTTTGGGATTTCTTCTTTTGTTATTTGGTATTTTTGACTCCTAGGAGTATATTCTGTATTATAGTGCAACTATGGAGACTGCTCCACCTATTTGGCAAGAGACTTTAACTTTTTCAGTGGATCAAGTACAAAAAATATTGCGGGAACCTACATGTTTTAATTCTACAGATACTTCAGACGAAGATGCTTCCTGGATTTCTTTACAGAAGCTATTGAAACGTCAGGTGCAAGCTGATTTACATCGCGCCACTCTGCTGGAATATATTAGTAAACAACAGATTCCTCATGGTTTTCGCCTCAAGAAGGAGCCACAATTATTTGTAGATGACATTTTTGTGGAAAATTGGAATAAGATCCTTAATAAATGTTTGCTGGACCTGATGGTCTTAACTGTCAATGCCACTAAAGCATTTTATGATGTTACAGCCACTGAGATTGACCAGAAGATAGCTGCTCTTAAAACCACTGAGCTGCAGATATGCCAAAGCAATGGCCTCCTTCACCCATCTGGCAAATGATGCTTAGGAGCCTGCTTCCCCTTTACGCAGATCTTCAAACAGCACAATCTGTCTGACTTCCTGAATGGTTTGCATATGCTTCAGATATTGATGTAAGGCATGTCACATGTCTAAGATATGGGAGATCCCGCCATTTCCATTGCGAACACAGGCAGGTTCACCTCCTGATTCACATGAAATGGAGACATCACTTTCGGAAGAAAAGACAGAATTGGTCGCAACACCACCTTTTTTTTGTATGAGAAGAAAGGCTCTCTGCAAGAGAAGGCCTGAAGTTCAGATATATACCGCACCAAGCTACTCCTCCACCAAATCCTGACCCCCCCCCCCCCCACCAGAAAGACCACCTTTAAGGTTAAATCCTTGAGTGAGGAGCTGCTAAATGGCTCAAAGGGTACCTCTGTCAGTGCCGAGAACACCAGATTGAGATCCCAGGGAGGCATGACCAGACAAACTGGAGGCTGAAACTCTCTCAGGGCCCACAGAAAACAACACATCTGGGTGTGAGATCAGCAGTGAACCTTGTACCTTGCCTCTGTAGCAGGCCAGTGCCGCCACCTGAACCTTTAGGGAGTTCCATGTCAGGCCCTTATCCAGACCTGCCTGGAGAAACGCTAAAAGATCCATCATCATAGAACGGAATGCCGAAAGACAATGTTCTTCACACCAGCCTTCAAATATGTGCCACACACAAATATAAGACAGAGTCATGGAGCACTTTCATGCCCTTAAGAGGGTCGCAATAACCCTCGAATACTCTCATCTCCTTAGATGTGCCTTCTCAAGAGCCAAGTTGTGAGAATCGATCCACCTGCGGCATCAGCACTGGCCCATGTACCAGAAGGTCCAGTCAGGCCGGTAGCCTCCATGGTTTCGCCACTGTCAACCTGACCAGATCTGCATATCAAAGTCATCGAGGCCAATCCGGGGCGCTAGGATCACTGGTCCATTGTGCTGTGCGATCCTCTGCAACATGCACTCGATCAAGGCCCACAGGGGCAACACATACAAGAGTCCCTCTTGCGGTCAGGGCTGAGCCAGGGTGTCCAGGCCCTCAGACATTCTCTTGGGCTGGCAGCTGAAAAAGCAGCTAGCATTGGCATTGTCTGTGGATGCTATCAGGTCTATCACTGATTGCTCCCAGTGCTGCACCAGTCTGCGAAACACCGACTCCTCGAGTGACCAATGGATCGAAGCGATGCTTTCTCAGTCAGCCTGAACATTCTCCTTGCCTGCCACATATGCCGCCAAGAGCGCTAGAAGAGCCACCCACTGCAGGAGATGCCGCCCACCGCAGGAGAAGAGCCACTTCTGTTGCCAGCACTGCACTGCCCATGCCACCCTGCCTGTTGATGTACACCATCACAGATGCATTGTCAAAGAACACTCTCATTGCCTTGCTCTCCAGAAGCAGAGTGAAACGAAGCAGCGCTATCCACACCACATGGATCTGCAGGTGATTGATCGACCAGGAGCTCTCCTCCCTCTGTCTACTGACCCTGGGCCACCTAAGCCTGGCAATGAGCCCCCCAGCCAGAAAGGCTGGCATCCATTGTGACCACTATCCAGTCAAGGGTTTCCAACAGCACCCCTTTCTCCAGATTCCACTGCAACAACCACCACATCAGGCTGTCTTTCACGTCTTGCGGACATTGAAGCCGCCTGGACAACAGCTGATGTTGAGGAGCCATCTTGAGAGTAACACCCTCTGTAGTGGTCTCATTTGTGCCCTAGCCCAGGATACCAGATCCAACACAGCCACCATCAAGACGGACACCTGCAAATAGTGCAACGCCGATTGGCATCCTCATTCATCGGAATCTCTCCGGAGAGACATTGCTGTTTGCCATGTTGAACTCTGCTCTGAGATACATGAGCCATTGAGATGGGGTTAACTTGCTCTTGAGTGCACTGATGACCCAGCCAAGATCCTGTAGGAAGGCTATGACCCTCACTGTCACCACCTGACTCTCCTCCCGTGACTTTGCCCTTATCAGCCAGTCATCCAAGTAGGGGTGTACCAGAATTCCTGCAGTCTGAGGGCCGTGGCCGCCACTATTTATTTATTTATTTGTTTGTTTTTCTATACCACGCTATTACAGATCAGTGCGGTTTACATAAAACATATAAACGAGGTTTACATATAACTTTTGAACATAGTTTACATGTAACATATGAACAATAAACTGGTTTACATCGAACAGGTTGCATATAACAAATTTGCAGCAGGTTGGTACACCTAGGAACATACTTACATCACAGGAACATATTTACATTATTTACATTAAAACAGGATTCAATTGGCATCGGCTGATTTGACCATTTGTATGACTGATCTAGGGTGGATGGTTATAAGTTAGTTGGAAGAGGTAAGTCTTCAGAGCCTTCCTAAAAGAAATAAGATCCGGGATGGCACGTATCATTGGGGGTAGTGCATTCCATTGAGTTGGCACAAATAGAGAGAAAGCACGGTTCCAAGTTGATTGGGTACAGGTTCTTACTGTTGAAGGGGTCATGAGAGAGTTTATCATGCATGTTCTTCTTGTCCTGGTCTCCGGTATTTGTTGTATAAGTTCTGAAAGCAAGGTTGCCATCATTCTATGCAGGGCCTTAAAAGTGAGTAGCAGTGCTTTGTAAGTCAGGTGACTTGCTATGGGGAGCCAATGAAGCTGAATCAGAAGAGGCAGTTGTGTTCATGGCGAGTTGTAGTGGCTGGAGAGTGAGCTTCGACATACCATGAAAGATGATGTTGGAATAGTCCAGATGAGGGAGGATGAGAGCTTGGGCAACTGAGCGGAAGTCTGAGGACTCGAGGAGAGGACGTAAGTGCCGGAGGGTTCTCAGTTTATGGTAGACTGTTTTGGTGATATTTTTAATGTGGGTCTCACAGCACAGGCGTTTGTTGATTGTTATTCCCAGATAGCGGACTTCTTGTTTGGTTATGAGGTTGAAGTCTTTCACTTTGAGGGAGGGCAGTGGGGTAAATGTGGGGTCTTTGGATATGAATGAGACCTCAGTCTTGTTGGTGTTGATCATCAGGTTGTGTGTCATGAGCCAATCTGAGACTGCGTTGAAGCATTCAACTATGGATGAGTAGTCCGGCTTGTCAATGTGGAATGGTGTAGATGTGGTAGAGTATGTTGAATGATAGAACAGATTTTATTTTATTTATTTATTTATTTATATTCTCTTATATACCGCACTATTCAGCATCAGCGCGGTTCACATAGAACAAAAATCTCAGTACAGTTAACTTGCATGAGTTTACAGATAACAAGGGAAGGAACTTGGATAACAAGGGAAACTATTTATAATCTATTTACAGATGTAATACTACTGAATAGGAACATGTTACTAGGAACAGGATCAATCGTTATAAAGAATCAGCCTAAGCATGTTATTGAGATATCATGGAATTTGGTAATTGGGTGGGAACACTAAAGTCAATGGGTGTTGATGACTCTATAAGGTACTTGTTGAAGAGATGAAATTTGAGGGCTTTCCTGAATTGTGATAGGCTGTTGATAGCCCGGATGCCAGGGGGTAGTGCATTCCAGCACCTAGGGGCACAAAGGATAAAGGCTCTGTTGGCTGTAGAAGAAGAGCAGCTTGTAAGGGCCTTTGGGAGCTTTAGGGAGTTGATGGACGAGAATCTTCTTGTTCTGTTTGGTGTAGTAGTGTGAATAAGGGCAGATAAGGATGCAGCGGAGAGTTTATTGAGAGCTTTGAATGTGAGAAGTAAAGTTTTGAAGAGAATTCTGGCCTGAATGGGTTGCCAATGTAATTGAATCAGCAGAGGAGTAACATGGTCAGTCCTGGCGGCTCCATGAAGTACCCTTGCTGCGGCATTCATTGCCAGCTGTAACGGGTTTAAGGTGGACTGAGGAAGACCTTGAAGAATGACATTAGCGTAATCGAAGTGGGGTATGATCAGTGTTTGGTATATTGTCCTGAAATCTTTTGGTTCCAACATGGAGCGTAGGTGTCTCAAAGAGCGGATCTTGTAGTATACTGTTCTGACCGTGTTTCCTATGTGGGACTTCATATCTAGGTGTTGATCCAGAATGACTCCTAGGTAGCGTATTGAGGGTTTGGATTGCAGTTCGGCTTCCTTAGTTTTGAGATATTGTGGTGGGTTAAAGTTGGGATTCCTCGTGATAAAGAGGACTTCCGTTTTCTTATGTTGTATACGGAGGTTTTGGGAGAGAAGCCAATCAGAAACTGCATTGAAACAATTTATTAGAGGGGAGAGATCCAAATGGTCAGTAGAGATGGGGGTGTAGAGTAGAACGTCATCGGCATAAAGCATGTAATCGACCTTAAATGACCGTATGATCTCACAGATTGGTTGCATGTAGATGTTAAATAGAAGGGCAGAGAGTGAGGAACCTTGAGGAACTCCCTGATCGAGATGGAAGGGTTCTGAAGTTCTGCCTCCTGAGCGGACATGCTGCCATCTTTCGGATAGATAGGATCTGCACCATTTAAGCGCTGTTCCAGTGATGCCCTTCTCAATTAGTCTCACTAAAAGGAGTTCGTGATTCACTGAATCGAACGCTGCGGCGATGTCCAGGAATATGAGGCAAAACCTTGGCGGATGTTATCTATGCCTGAGATTATCTTGCTGAAGAGGATGATGAGGAGAGTTTCGACTCCATGATATTCCCTGAAGCCATGTTGGCAGAGGTCTAGCGGTGCAATGGTGTCATTATGGTCCTATAACTGTCGTTGAACCTCTTTTTCGATGATCTTAGCAAGTAGAGGTATGCTAGAGATGGGTCTGTAGGACTCTACCTTTAGAGGGTCGAGCTTGCAGTTTTTCAGCAGGGGTCTAATTGAAGTATGCTTAAGGGCTGAAGGGAATGATCCTGTTGAAAATGAGAGGTTCATTATTTTGGCAATTACTGGGCTAAAGTGACTGCGGAGCTCCTTGATCCAGAAGGCAGGGCATGGATCGGACTGAGATGTAGTGATGTTGAGGGCTGTAATGGTGTCTTCAATTCCTTTCTTGGAGGGGATAGAGAATGCAGAAAGAGCTCCAGGGACGTTCTGCACAGGTGTGGTGGTTGTTGCAGAGGTTTTGTTGATAAGGCACATCTTAGATTGTAAGTGGATTGCAAAGTCTTGAGGGTGTATCTCCACTTGAGGCCCTGAGGATGGCTCCTTAGATAGGGACTTAACTAGGTCAAAAAGGTCGTGTGGCTTGTTGAGAGATCTCATCAAGGTATCAGAGTGGTACCGTTTCATTGACTCGGAGATTGCCTTGCGGTGAGTAGCTAGGTGGCTATTGAATGCTGTCAGGTCAACAATAGCATGGGAGCGACGCCAGCATTTTTCGAGTTTCTGTAATAGGATGAGGGATTGGCTGCATGTAGATGCTAAAGAGTAGGGCTGAGAGGGAAGATCCTTGGTGAACCCCTTGTGTTTGTTGGAAAGGCTTGGATGTATGGTTATCTATACGGACTTGTTGTTGTCGGTCGGATAGGTAGGATTTGAACCAATCTAAGGCTAGGCTTCTTATGCCTTTTTGGTACAGTTGGGTGAGCAGGGGGTTGTGGTTGACAGTATCGAAAGCTGAGGCGATGTCCATAAATATGAGGATGAAGCCTTGGTTTTTTTTATCAAGGCCTGTATAGAGTCTGTCAAGGAGAGTCGTGAGAAGGGTTTCAACACCATGCTGTTGCTGAAATCCATGTTGTTGCTGGTCTAGGGGTGAGTAGGAGTCAATGTGGTCCTGTGCCTGTTGGTAGATGATCTTTTCTATGATTTTGGTTAGGAAGGGGAGGCTTGAGATAGGTCTGTAGGATTTGATATCTGATGGGTCAAGTTTGTTATTCTTGATCAGAGGTCTGATAGAGGCAGTTTTCAAAAGGTGAGGAAGGATGCCTTCAGATAGTGATATGTTGGCGATTCTGGCTATGATTGGGCTGAAGTAGGTTTGTGTTTCTTTGATCCAGAATGGTGGGCAAGGGTCCATTGGGGAGGTCGTGGTGTTGATCCCACTGATGATTCTTTCTATTTGTTCAGGAGGGTATGGATAGAAGGATTCCAGAGTTGGTGAGGGAGTGCCGGTGGAGTTGTATGGGTACTTGGGTAGTTCATGATTTGTTGGATTGGTTGTTGGTGAAGTAGTTTTACTCTGAAAGTAGGTGGCAAAGTCATCTGGGCTTGGAGTGTTTATTGGTTGTTTTGAAGATGGGTCTTTTGTGAGTGATTTGACTAGGTTGAAGAGCTTGCGAGGTTTATTAAGAGAGCGCATGAGGGTGTTGGTGTGATGTTCCTGTCTCTTGTTGTTGATCATTCTTCAATGATGTTGTAGTTTGTTCAAGTAGGCATCTTTGTCACTAATCAGTTTGGAGCATCATAAGAACATAAGATATGCCATACTGGGTCAGACCAAGGTCCATCAAGCCCAGTATTCTGTTTCCAACAGTGGCCAATCTAGGTCATATGTACCTAGCAGTTTCCCCAAGAGACACAAGTTCCACAATGCTTGTACTGGGTCAAGCATTGATATCTTCGGTCACTTCTTAATAATGGTTTATGGACCTTTCCTCCAGGAACTTGTCCAAACCTTTTTTAAACCCAGCTACACTAACAGCCTTTACTACATCCTCCGGTAACAAATTCCAGAGTTTGATTACACGTTGAGTGAAAAAATATTTTCTTTTATTAGTCTTAAATAGTTTACCCTGTAGCTTCATTGCATGTCCCCTAGTCTTTCTATATTCTGATAACGTAAACAATCGATCTACGTTTACCCGTTCCACTCCGTTCATTAATTTATAGACTTCTATCATATCTCCCCTCAGCCGTCTCTTTTCCAGGTTAAAGAGCCCTAACCTTTTTAGCCTTTCCTCATAGGAGTATCCTTCCATCCCCTTTACCATTTTGGTGGCTCTTCTCTGAACCTTTTCTAAAATCGCTATATCCTTTTTAAGATACGGCGACCAGAATTGCACACAATATTCAAGGTGCGGTCTCACCATGGAACGATATAGAGGCATTATAATATCTTTTGTTTTATTTTCCATTCCTTTCCTTATCATACCTAGCATTCTATTTGCTCTCTTGGCTGCCGCTGCACACTGGGCCAAGGGTTTTAACATGGTATCCACAATGACGCCTAAATCTTTTTCCTGGGTGGTGGTTCCTAATGTGGAACCTTGCATCGTGTAACCATAGTTTGGGTTGTTCTTCCCTAGGTGCATAACCTTGCACTTGTCCACATTAAATTTCATCTGCCATTTTGATGCCCAGTCTTCCAATTTAACAAGATCCTCTTGCAATTTTTCACAATCCTCTTGGGTTTTAACAACTTTAAATAGTTTTGTGTCATCTGCAAATTTAATAACCTCACTCGTTATTCCACTTTCCAGGTCATTTATGAATATGTCAAAAAGCAGCGGACCCAGCACAGATCCCTGGGGTACACCACTATTCACCTTTCTCCATTGGGAAAATTGGCCATTTAGCCCTACCCTCTGCTTTCTATCTTTTAACCAGTTCCTGATCCACAATAGTACACTGCCTCCTATCCCATGACTCTTTAGTTTTGCCAAACGTCTCTGATGAGGGACCTTGTCAAAGGCTTTCTGAAAGTCCAGATACACAATATCAACCGACTCACCTTTGTCCACCTGCTTATTCACTCCTTCAAAAAAACATAACAGATTAGTAAGACAAGATCTTCCTTGTCTAAAGCCATGTTGGCTGTCTCCCATTAGGTCGTGACTATCTACATGCTGAGTAATTTTATTCTTTATGATGGTTTCTACCATTTTTCCCGGTACTGACGTCAGGCTCACCGGTCTGTAGTTTCCCGGATCACCCCTGGAACCCTTTTTAAAAATTGGTGTTACATTGGCGATCCTCCAATCTTCAGGTATTAGAGGTGATTTTAATGATAGTTCACAGATTACTAATAGCAGGTCTGCAATCTCATATTTCAGTTCTTTCAACACCCTTGGATGTATACCATCCGGCCCAGGTGATTTGCTACTCTTCAGTTTATCTAATAGTTGTAAGACATCTTACCGATGTATCGATATTTCCTTCAATTCTTCCGCACCTTTAAATACCACTTCAGTCATGGGTAACATCCCTACATCTTCCTCAGTAAAGACTGAAGCAAAGAATTCATTCAGTCTCTCCGCTATCGCCTTGTCGCCTCTTAGTGCTCCTTTAACCCCTTTATCATCTAATGGACCAACTGACTCTCTCACAGGTTTTTTGCTACGAATGTACTTGAAAAGGTCTTTATTTCGTGTTTTTGCTTCCGCAGCAAGCTTCTTCTCAAATTCTCTCTTTGCCTGCCTTATCAATGCCTTGCATTTGACTTGCCAGTGCTTGTGCTGTTTCCAGGTTTCGTCATTTGGCTCTTTTTTCCATTTCCTGAAAGATGCTTTTTTGGCAACAACAGCCTCTCTGACCTCACCTTTAAACCATGATGGCAGTTTTTTGGACTTCCTTCCACTTTTCTTAAAGCGTGGAATACAGCTGGTCTGGGCTTCCAAGATAATATTTTTCAACAACATCCAAGCTTGATGTACGTCTTTAACCTTTGCAACTGCTCCTTTTAGTTTTTTCTTAACTGTTTTCCTCATTTTATCATAGTCTCCCTTTCAAAAGTTAAAGGGTAGTACTGTGGATTTCCTTACTATCCCTCCTCCACTAATTAAATCAAAGGCGATCATGCTATGATCACTATTGCCAAGTGGCCCCAACACCCTTATCTCTTGCACTAGATCTGGTGTTCCACTAAGGACTAGGTCTAATATGGCTTCCCCTCTGGTCGGTTCATGAACCAGCTGCTCCAAGAAGCAGTCATTTATTTCATCTAGGAACTTTATCTCCCTAGCATGTTCTGCTGTGACACTGACCCAGTCGATGCCGGGGTAATTGAAATCACCCATTATTATTACTGCACTGTAACTTTTGCTAGCTTCCTTGATTTCTTTGAGCATTTCATCATCCATTTGTTCATTCTGGCCAGGCGGACGATAGTACACCCCCACTGCCATCGCCTTCCCCTTTTTACATGGAATTTCAATCCATAGAGATTCTACAGCAAATTTTGTTTCTTGCAAAACTTTAATCCTTTCTGACTCAATGCCCTCTCTAACATAGAGCGCAACCCCTCCACCAATTTGATCAGCTCTATCATTACGATATAGTTTGTACCCAGGTATCACAGTGTCCCACTGGTTGTCCTCCTTCCACCATGTCTCTGATATTCCAATCATATCTAACCTCTCGTTTAGTGCTATATATTCTAACTCTCCCATCTTGTTTTTTAGACTTCTAGCATTTGCATACAGGCATTTTAGAGACTGTATTTTATTCATATTAATTTGGCTATTGGTAGACATGGGTAATTTGGGATCTTTAAGCTCTGTCTGCTCCATACTCGAGGGCATTTGGGCTACTTTACTCTTTTTTGGAACCTCTCTGCTTTTTGTAGTATCCTTCAAGGATACATTCTTCCGAACCATGCGCTCTTGGGCGACTGTCGGCTTTCCCCTATTATCTAGTTTAAAAGCTGCTCTATCTCCTTTTTAAAGGTTAATGCCAGCAGCCTGGTTCCATCCCGGTTAAAGTGAAGCCCATCCCTTCGGAAGAGCCCCTCCTTTCCCCAGAATGTTCCCCAGTTCCTAACAAATCCAAACCCCTCATCTCTGCACCATTGTCTCATCCACGCATTGAGACTCCGGAGCTCTGCCTGCCTTTTGCGTCCTGCGCGTGGAACGGGAAGCATTTCGGAGAATGCTACCCTGGAAGTTCTGGATTTCAACTTCCTACCTAAAAGCCTAAATTTAGCTTCCAGAACCTCCCTACCACATTTTCCTATGTCATTGGTACCGACATGTACCAAGACAGCAGACTCCTCCCCAGCACTATCTAAGACCTTATCTAGGTGGCGCGTGAGGTCCACTACCTTCGCACCAGGCAGGCATGTTACCAGGCGATCCTCACGTCCACCAGCCACCCAGCTATCTACATGCCTAATGATCGAATCACCAACTATAACTGCTATCCTAACCCTTCCCTCATGGGCACTTGGCCCTGGAGAAACCTCCTCGGTGCGAGAGGGGTTTACATCACCTGGAGGACAGGTCCTAGTTACAGGATCACTTCCTGCCACACCAGGGTGATGCTCTCCTGTCACGTGACCTCTCTCCTCCATGGCAACAGGGATGCTGCCAGACTGGAGGTGGGACTTCAGGACTATATCCCTGTAGGTCTCGTCTATGTACCTCTCTGTCTGTCTTATGCTTTCCAAGTCTGCTACTTTAGCCTCTAGAGAACGGACTCGTTCCCTGAGAGCAAAGAGCTCCTTGCACCTAGTGCACAAGTAAGACCTCTCACCAGCTGGGAGAAAATCATACATGTGACACTCAATGCAAAAGACTGGAAAGCCCACATCCTGCTGCTGGACTGCTGTCTGCATCTTAGTTTTAAGTTTGTGTTTAGATCTTTAAGTTCTTTACGTACTAAAGGGTGCTATGGATATTTATACCACTAAAACTTGTCATGATGCGGGCACTAATAAAGTTGGTTTTAAGAAAAGAAATCCTGTTTTAGAAGAACTAGATGTGCAGTTACCTCCAGGCACAGCTAGAGGGAGCAGGAACAGACATACTGGTCTTAATGAACCTAATCTCACTGATCACCTGCAGCTGAAAGGGAACCAGGAAGTCAGCAGTAACGGTTCACTTTATAAGCCAGAGCAGAATGCTTCTGGACAGGAGTGGTATAAGCAGCAGTGGCATAAGCAGAGGAAGCAGTGGACACAGCAGGAGCTGAGGAAGGAGGAGAAAGAGGAAGAAGGAACTGGAGCTGGACTAGAAGGAGAAACAGCAGAGGAGCCTGGAGGCTATCAAGGACATAAGCCTGATTGCTGTGGAAGAAGCCAAGCTGAAAGCTGGAGGAGAAACAGACCTCACAAGGTGGGAAGCCAGAAAGCCCAAACTGAACCTGTTGTGCAAGGGGAGTTTGGTGGAAGTTGCTCCAAGGTGAGAGGCTCTGCCACGCCTAGTTCCTATACTCTGCCTGTTTGTAACATAGAGAGAAGAAAGCTAAGAACCAGAGAGGGAGGTTCTGACAGAGGCTTATCTCTAGAGGATCATTGCCCAGTTTCACCTATTCAGAGGGAAAAGCAGTTTTATAAGCAACGAAAGTTTTTACTCAGTGAGCCAAGGTATGAGGCATTGAACATTAACTGTAATGATTGTACTGCTAAAAGCTATGCTAAAAGAAGGATTCCTCCTAAGGGAAACAAGAGTGCAGACTGGTTCACTAAACTACCCCCAGCCTTAAGAGTCCCTGGTTATGTGAAGCCAAACTCCCAAGTAGTAGATTACCATGCTGAAATAGACAGGGACAGTGGAAGCCCTTTGAATCCGTATAGGGGAGAGGAATTGATGGAAGTGGATTCTCCCAGCACTATTCCCTCACCTTTGCCTGAGGAAATGGAATGTGATTGGTGCACTGCCTATCCTCCAAAGTGTGTATGCTCCACAGAAGAATAAATGAAGTATAATTTGATGTTTATTATACTGAATATTACTTTGAAGAAAACCTGCTTTAAACTGTGAAGTAACAGTTAACTAGCCAGTGAATATTGGTACCTTTTAAAACAAAGGACTGTTTCTATTATCTAAAATATCTCTTAGTTGAACCTTGCTTTAAACGGGGGAATAAAAGTCTTTATTACCCTACACTTGGACTCTTTGTTCATTAACAGCGCTACTTAGTGGCGTATAATCTTTGTGTCACCGGCAACCGGGTGACAAACTGTACGTAATAAGTTTAATATACCTTGTTCACCTGAAGCTTAATTAATCTCAGGTCCTTAGTGTATGACTGATTTGGGTAATGAGCTTCACCTGAGAGCACCTCCTGTCTTTTAAGTTGTGCAAGTACCTATAGAGCTGTGATTATCCCAGGGGAGGGTGGGTGTGGGGAGGGAGGGAGGGATATAACACTTATTAAAAGAGGGCTGCTACACAGTACCCTGTCCTGTGCTGCTGAGGTAAGCTATATTCTGATTTGATTTAAATTATAGCTCTTTGCTGCTGCTAGGCTCTAACCTATTATGAAATTTAAACTACAAGCTCTCTGCTGGATTCTAAAGTTAACCAGAAAGCTCTCTTCTGTGTTTTAAATTGAAACTAAAAGTACTTTGCTGATGCTAGGCCCTGAGTGTCTATGAAATTTAAACTACAGCTCTCTACTGGGTATGAAAGGTAACCAGAAAGTTCTCTTCTGTGTTTTAAATTGAATCTTAAACTGTTGCTACTAGGCCCTGACTGATTTAACAAAAAATAGTGGGTTCACAGATTAATTAGCTTTAAAAGAAAAAAATTCCTTTCAGAAAAATTCCCAGAAGTATATACTCACAATTTCAGATTTCTCTCCAGAAGTAACAGCCCCCTTTCTAGTCCAGCAGCATTCAAGCTTACAGAGTTGTACTAGTGATTCGTGCAGGTCAGCAGTGAACCATACTGCTGTGTGGTTTTTGTGGGCAGGCTTTGAGGAGTGCAGCTTGTGATAAGGAAGCTTATCATAGCTCAGGAAGGAGCTATAGAAAAGGTGAAGTGTCTCTGAACAAGCAACCTGTCAGTGCTGGTAGAAATGAGAAAACAGAATTTTGCCATAAAAGACTACCAGTTCCAGAATGCACCAGGTTTCCAACAGCCTTTAGAGGAGCTGAAGTGAGAAAACGTGTGTCCAATCAAGAGGGCTATGAGGTAATCCCCAAGCACTCATTGCAAAGGGCAGGGCTTGATTCAGCACAGCTGCGCTGTGCTAAGGTGGAGCACTCATCAAGGCAGAATAAAGATAGAGTCTATTCTACAGAGAATCATCCAGAGCTGGGATGTCATGATCATTGGTATCTTGATCATCCACGGGATCCTGATCTTCATTCTCATCAGAAGCAGAGGTCAGAACGGACGGACAGAGAGAGCAAGAAGCCCTTTAAAAGAAGGAAGAGAAAGCACAGTTACTTACCTGTAACAGGTGATCTCTGGGAACAGCAGGAATTAGTCCTCACATATGGGTACGTCGGTACCGACGGAGCCTGCGCGGGAAAGCTCCCCAGCCTTTCAGATGAAAGGCTTTTGGGGCCTCCCACTGCACATGCGTGCTGCCTTCCCGCCTTCCTGACCAGCTCTCTTCAGTTTGAGTTTAAAGCTGAGACAATAGAGAGAGGAAAGGAAGATAGATAGATAGAGATACAACTCCTAGGGGAGGTGGGTGGGTTGTGAGGACTAATTCCTGCTGTTCCCAGAGATCACCTGTTACAGGTAAGTAACTGTGCTATCTCCAGGAACAAGCAGGAATAAGTCCTCACATATGGGGACTCCCTAGCTAAGATGCCTGGGAGATCCCCCTCCAAGGGTAAACCATCTTCGTATGGATCTCAGGCATCCATCCAGGGAAGGTGGGCAGGAGTTGTTTAAGTATGGAACAGGTGTTTGAGGACAGCCTGACCAAACAAGGCATCCCGGCGGGAGTCCTTGTCCAAGCAGTAATGGGCTGTGAAGGTATGAACCGAGGCCCAAGTGGCTGCTCGACAGATCTGATCTATGGACACAGAGTGAAGATGAGCCATAGAAGTAGCCATGGCTCTCACATTGTGAGCTGTGACATGGCCTTCCAGAGAAATGTTCTTACTCTGGTAAGCAAAAGAAATACACTGAGCAATCCAATTGGAAAGTGTACGTTTGGTGACTGGAAGTCCCAAATGAGAAGGATCAAAAGCCACGAAAAGTTGGGAAGACTTTCGATGTGGCTGAGTCCTGTTGAGGTAAAAGGCGAGAGCTCTTTTACAGTCAAGAGTATGAAGGTTCCTCTCTGCACTGGATGCATGAGGAGCCGGGAAAAAAACAGGTAGATATACCTCTTGATTAAGATGAAAAGGCGAGACCACTTTAGGCATAAAGTGGGGATTCGTCCTAAGGACCACCTTATCATGATGAAATCTGGTATAAGGTGGATTAGCCACCAAAGCCTGCAGTTCACTGATGCGGCGAGCCGAAGTGACTGCAATAAGGAAAAGAACCTTCCAGGAAAGAAATTTCAGGGAGGTAGATACCAACGGTTCAAAAGGTGGCTTCATAAGTTGACCCAGAACTAGATTCAAGTCCCATGCTACCGGAGGAGGTCGGATGGGAGGCTTAGTGAGGGTCAGGCCTCTCATGAACCTTGCAATAAGAGGATGAGAGGAGACAGGTTGTCCATTTATAGGTTTTAAGGATGCTGCAATAGCACTTAAATGGACTCGTACTGAATTCGTCTTGAGGCCTGCATTGGAAAGATGCAGGAGATAGTCCAGTAGAGAATTCAAAGGAAGTGCTAGAGGGTCTAGACCCTGTTGCGCACACCAAATGGAAAAACGTTTCCATTTGAAAGCATAGGAACGCCTAGTAGAGGGTTTCCTAGAGGCATGAAGGATATCTTTCACTGGTTGGGAAAGATTAAACTCATGAAGGCTTAAGCCTTCAGTAACCAAGCTCGGAGATGTAGGGACTTGGGGTTTGGATGCCACAAAGTCCCCTGCTCCTGAGACAGAAGGTCTGGTGCAGCTCCCAGGTCCAGGGAGGAGCCATGGGAGAGCTGTAGAAGGAGAGGGAACCACACTTGGCGTGGCCAGCGTGGAGCAATGAGGATCATGGATCCGTGATCCCTCTGAAGTTTGAACAGAGTCTTGGGAATCAAAGGAATGGGTGGAAAAGCGTACAGGAATTCCTGACCCCAATGTAGGAGAAAGGCATCGTTGGCCTGAGCTCCCTGACACGGAGTCCTGGAACAGAACCGGGGAAGTTTGGCATTCCACGGACTTGCAAAGAGGTCTATGTCCGGGGTCCCCCATTCCTGAAAGATTCTGCGTATCTGGTCCATATGTAGGGACCATTCGTGTGGGAGCAGAACTCGACTGAGTCTGTCTGCCCGAGAGTTTTGAACTCCTGGAAGATATACTGCCAGAAGATGAATTTGGTGCTCTCTGGCGAAGGCCCATAATCTGAGAGCTTCGTTGCAAAGCGACAGAGAGCCCGTCCCTCCTTGTTTGTTGACATAGAACATGGCCACCTGATTGTCTGTCTGAACTAGGACAGTCAGGTTGGCAAGGAGGGTATGGAAGACTGTGAGGGCAAGGAAGATTGCTCGCAGTTCCAGAAGGTTGATGTGAAGGGTGGTCTCCTGAGGAGACCAGGTGCCCTGAGTGGAGAGGTGCTGGAGATGAGCTCCCCACCCTTCTTGGGAGGCATCTGTTGTGAGGGTTGCTTGGGGCAACGAAGGTTGGAAGGGGATCCCCAACAACAGATTTTTGGAGGATGTCCACCACTGGAGAGACCAAAACAGTCGTTTTGAGGTGAGTATTTGGTCTGAGAGCAGTCCTGATGCTTGAGACCACTGGGTGGCCAAGGTCCATTGAGCTGCTCTCATATGAAGACGAGCATAGGGCACCACGTGTACCGTGGAGGCCATGTGGCCCAGAAGCTGCAGCACTTCTCTGGCTGACAAGTGACTTCTGGACTGAGCCTGGGAGGCCAAGCTTATTAGTCTTTGGCCTCGGACCAGAGGGAGGTAGGCCCTTGCAGTGGTGGAGTCCAATTGGGCCCCTATGAATTCCAGAGACTGAGTAGGGATGAGTTGGGATTTGGGAATGTTTACTACAAGTCCCAGATATTGAAGAATACGCCTTGTGCGGTCCAGAGAAATCTGGGCTTCTGACTGAGATGGAGCTCGGATGAGCCAGTCGTCCAGATATGGGAAGACAAAGATTCCCATGCCTCTGAGAAATGCGGCTACGACTGCCATGCATTTTGTGAAGACTCTTGGAGCAGAGGCCAGACCGAAGGGTAGTACTCTGTACTGGAAATGTTTTCCCTGGAACAGAAATCTTAGATATTTTCTGTGGGATGGATGGATGAGTATATGAGTGTACGCATCCTTGAGATCTAGAGAACAAAGCCAATCCTGACTCTGAAGGTATGGAAGGAGAAGGCCCAGAGAGAGCATTTTGAATTTCTCCTTGAATAGAAACCTGTTCAATTCTCTCAGATCTAGGATAGGTCTGAAGCCCCCTGTCTTCTTTGTTATGAGAAAGTAAGGGGAGTAGAAACCTAACCCCTGTTGTGGAGGAGGAACCTCCTCTACTGCCCCTTGGGCAAGAAAAGAAGAGACTTCCTGACCCAACAAGGTCAGAAGAGATGGGGGAGAACTGAATTGCCTCACCATGGTATGGGGAGGAAGGCTGGAGAAATGAAGTTTGTAGCCCTCCCGGATAATAGAGAGGGTCCATTGCTCTGATGTGATTTGTTCCCATCTGGGAGCAAAATGAGCTAGCCTTCCAGGAATGGTGAGGGGCTCTGGTTGTTCTAGAGCCAGAAACGGCAAGTTCTCTAGAGGCAAGTCAAAACCCCTGAGGGGGTTGAGCCTGCTGGGGTGTAGCAGACACTGCAGGCTTTGACTTTACCTGCTTAGATTGTGGACGCTTAGCCGCAAAGCGAGGCTGAGCAGATTGCTGGCCAGTATTTGTGGGAAATCTGGTCTTTTTATAGTAAGGCCTTTTAAAAGACTTCTTTTTGGCAGGGGTAGAAGTAGACTTGGAAAGTCTATCTAGAGTGGCATTTTCTGCATCCATTTGAGCAGTTTTAATCTGCCAGTCTTCCCCAAATAAGTTCTCACCGGTACAGGGCAGATTCCTGAGGCCATCTACAACCCAGGGTTCTAGGTCAGAAGCCTGGAGCCAAGCGAGACGTCGGGCTGCAATAGCAATTCCCGAAGCTCTGCCTGCAACTTCAAAGGAATCAAAGGCTGCCCTGTTGGAGAACTTGGAGACCTCTGAAAGTTGTGTCACCATAGAAAAGAAGTCCGCCCTTTGATCATCAGGGATAAAGGGGGCAAAATTCTGTATTTTTAGGGCAAGTTGCCCAAGAAACATGCCCATATAAAGGCTATAAGAATTGATCCTGGCTATAAGCATACTAGCCTGGAACATCTTTCTTCCAAAAGAGTCTAGGGTCTTACATTCTCGCCCTGGAGGGGTAGAAGAATGCCTTTTAGGACTCTTTATTTTCTTCATGGCAGACTTCACCACAATAGAGTGGTGAGGCAGCTGAGTTTTCTGGAACCCAGGCGAAGGAGGGACCCGATACATGGTGTCCAACCTACGGGAATGGGGAGACAGTGTTAAAGGAGTCTCCCACAAATCCATCAAGTGTTCTTGAAGGATTTCATGGACAGGCAGAGTGACTGCCTCCTTAGGAGCTTTTGAGTATCCTAAAATGTCCAATTTTTTTGACCTGGGTTCTTTTTCAGAAGATGTAGCAATAGAAAGTGCTTTAGCTACATCAACAATGAAATCCTGAAAGGATAAATCCTCTGGAGGAGACATCCTCCTCTTTGGAGAAGAGGGCTCCTCAGGAAGAGTAAGCTCAGCAGAGTCATCAGAGGAATTGTATTCATCAGAATAATCTGAGTCTTCCCTCTGTACTGCCAATGTACGATACGCATACCGATCGGTATCGACATCGGGCGTATCGGGCATGGGATCGGTACCAGGCGAAAGCCGGAATCCGGCATGCGGAACCGATCGACGTTTGGAAGTCGATGGTCTCGGTTCCGGTGTGGATACCGGAACCGGGGTCGGTACCGATGAAATCAGTACCGAGGGCGCCGCAGCCTTAATGAATGCCAGAACGGCCTGCTGCATGGTCTGGACAGTACTGCCCATAGACGCTACTACTGCCTGGATGTCGGTACCGGTATGGGCCGGTACCCCACAGCAGTCCAACAGGTGATCGGTCGAGGCCGTGCCATCGATGTCAACCTGTGACCCCATGATTGCTTTGGAGGCCGGAACCTCCCGCCGGGGTTTTTTGGCCTGGGCAGAATCCTCGAACTCAAAATTGAGAGCCTCTCGATCTTTAGAAAGAGATTTGCTTTTAGAGGATTTGCCCACAGAAGTTTTGGTTACCTGAGATCCATCCGGAGAGGAAGACCTGGATGACTGTGATGCTTCTGAAGGAAACAGCACATGGAGCTTGTTGGCCCGGTTCTGCAAACCACGTTTAGACATCTGGGTGCAGGATGGGCAGTCCGGTATGGAGTGTTCAGGTCCCAAACATTTGAGACACCATTCATGGGTGTCTGTGACAGAAATGACAGCACTGCATTTGGTACATTTTTTAAAAACCAGGGACTGGCTTCTCCATGAGGAGAATTTGTGTAGGCCTTAAGGCCTAACAACAGGTACCAAGCTGTGCTGAAGAAAATAAAGTCTTTTTTTTTTTTTTTTTTTATAAAGAAAGAAAGAGAGACCGGCGGTACCGGTTTCGGTATGGGGAAGGCAGGTACACGGTCTAAAGAAAAATAACAAATTTAACAATTTCTTTAGCGGTGACAGGAACACGACCTGCTGGCTCCGCGGAAAAAGAGAAAACTGAAGAGAGCTGGTCAGGAAGGCGGGAAGGCAGCGCGCATGTGCAGTGGGAGGCCCCAAAAGCCTTTCATCTGAAAGGCTGGGGAGCTTTCCCGCGCAGGCTCCGTCGGTACCGACGTACCCATATGTGAGGACTTATTCCTGCTTGTTCCTGGAGATAAGCCTCTGGGAAGTCTACAGGAGTCCAGCACAGTACGTATACTGGGAGACAGACAAGAGGTAAGCATACACCATTGGACTGGGGGAAACCAGAGGAGTGGTATTGCAGAGCCAGGAATCTCCAGACGGCACCTGTGAGGGAAACAGCTGCACGTGGAAGGGACCCTGAGACCCATGCCAGAAGGTATGTGAAGAGAGATCCAGTGTCCAGGGATCTAGATTGGAAGGCTGGACACAGAAACTGGACTACATATTGGCCAGGCTATTTAAAGGGGAACTCTAACAGCAATGGAAGCTCAGGTATGAACACTGATCTATGCCCTAGCTATAACTTTGAAAGGAAGCAGGGAAATGATTATTCTCCTGGTAGTGCTCCATTGAGAAATTCCTTTGTGCCAAGCCAAGATATTGAACCTATGATTATTGAAGAAAGGGGAGAGGTCTTAGAACCAGAATGTGAATATATGGACTGCTCTCTGTCCAAACTCAAATGGTAGTTTTCTGTTACAAAGTGCAATAACCCTCACAAAGAAATACCAACTTGTTCTTTAATCTACTCAGAAAACCTTCTGAGTAAGATTTTGAGCTACACAATGAAAGCAAGCCAGCTAAGGGGTTTCAGCTGGGTGATTGCTAGCAATTGAGCTTACCTAATTGCTTGTGTGCTCTGAAGGGAATCACTTCTGAATTTATATGTAAAGATATAAGAAGTTAACCTGAAGAAAAGAACATTTTTCCTACTTTGTGGGTTTATTTGGTTGCTTACTGCATTGCTAAGACATTATTTGCTAAAGCCTACAAGAAAGACCAGTTTGTTGCCAACCAGGTCTTTAATCCTTTGCTTTAATTACCTGACAAGTTCAGATGTTGTTTTTTTTCCTGATTTTGTTTTCCTAACTTTAAAACTGCAAGCAAGTATCCTGAGTTCTGTGCTACCAAGCATTATCTGTGTTGGGAGAACCCCTCATAAATAAAAATCTTATTTGCTTTACCCTTGAGCAAGTATAATTAATTATTGGTCACGGCTGTGTCTGGAATGAATGGACTACATTACCCACAAATCCTTGCAAATCATATAGAGGTATGCTTTTGCCAAGACTGTGAACATTCTCACCCAGGCGGCCGTCTGACAAGCTCCGGAAAGGTGGTTGTTCCAGCTGTCTAGTAGATTATCCAGGTCATTAGTGTCGGGGTTAAGGTGATGTAACGTGCTGCTGAGGAAGGTTTCCTTATCGAAATGCCTCAATCGGTGGCGAGTGAGGGCAATTGATCCTGTAGATTGCTGTTCTTTATTATCGTGTGGGATGTCAAAGAGGATGACCTTGTGGTCGGACCATGGCACTGGGTGTACCTGTGGAGAGTACTGATTGCATAAGGTGTTATGAGGTTGCGGAGCAAAAATAAAGTCCAAGGTGTTGCCTCCAGTGTGTGTATAAGTGTGAATGATTTGGTGGTAGCTTATTGTGGTCATTGCGTCCAGGAATGCTGTGGAGTGTTTGACAGGGAGAGAGGGAAGATTAAAGTCATCAAGGATCCAGAGCTGTTTCCACTGGATATTGTTGCTGCATGCATGAACAAGGATTGTTGCCAGCTTGTTGGTATTTGAGGAGGGTGGGCGGTATAGGAGACAGATTGTTAGGGTCTTGTTGGAGATTTGGATGATGTCTAAGTTGGTAGAGCTTTGTGTTAAAGTACAATGAAAATGGAGGTTGCTTCTGGCTATTATTAGGACCCCGCCTCCACGCCGGTTAGTTCTAGGGCAGCTGAAGAGGTCGTACCCAGGAAGTTTTAGCTGGTTGGTGATCACTGTGTCTGTGTCTGTTAACCATAAGAACATAAGATATGCCATACTGGGTCAGACCAAGGTCCATCAAGCCCAGTATCCTGTTTCCAACAGTGGCCAATCTAGGTCATACGTACCTAGCAGTTCCCCAAAAGACACAGGTTCCTCAATGCTTGTACTGGGTCAAGCATTGATATCCTGGGTCCCTTCTTAATAATGGTTTATGGACCTTTCCTCCAGGAACTTGTCCAAACCTTTTTTAAACCCAGCTACACTAACAGCCTTTACTACATCTTCCGGTAACAAATTCCAGAGTTTGATTACATGTTGAGTGAAAAAATATCTTCTTTTATTAGTCTTAAATAGTTTACCCTGTAGCTTCATTGCATGTCCCCTAGTCTTTCTATATTCTAATAATGTAAACAATCGATCTACGTTTACCCGTTCCACTCCGTTAATTAATTTACAGACTTCTATCATATCTCCCCTCAGCCGTCTCTTTTCCAGGTTAAAGAGCCCTAACCTTTTTAGCCTTTCTTCATAGGAGTATCCTTCCATCCCCTTTACCATTTTGGTGGCTCTTCTCTGAACCTTTTCTAATAACACTATATCCTTTTTAAGATACAGTGACCAGAATTGCACACAATATTCAAGGTGCGGTCTCACCATGGAACGATATATAGGCATTATAATATCTTTTGTTTTATTTTCCATTCCTTTCCTTATGATACCTAGCATTCTAATTGCTCTCTTGGCCGCCGCTGCACACTGGGCCGATGGTTTTAACATGTTATCCACAATGATGCCTAAATCTTTTTCCTGGGTGGTGGTACCTAATGTGGAACCTTGCATCGTGTAAACATAGTTTGGGTTATTCTTCCCTAGGTGCATAACTTTGCACTTGTCCACATTAAGTTTCATCTGCCATTTTGATGCCCAATCTTCCAATTTATCAAGATCCTCTTGCAATTTTCCACAATCCTCTTGGGTTTTAACAACTTTAAATAGTTTTGTGTCATCTGCAAATTTGATAACCTCACTCGTTATTCCACTTTGCAGGTAATTTATGAATATGTCAAAAAGCAGCAGACCCAGCACAGATCCCTGGGGTACACCACTATTTACCTTTCTCCATTGGGAAAATTGGCCATTTAGCCCTACCCTCTGCTTTCTATCTTTTAACCGGTTCCTGATCCACAATAGTACACTGCCTCCTATCCCATGACTCTTTAGTTTTGCCAAACGTCTCTGATGAGGGACCTTGTCAAAGGCTTTCTGAAAGTCCAGATACACAATATCAACCGACTCACCTTTGTCCACCTGTTTATTCACACCTTCAAAAAACATAACAGATTAGTAAGACAAGATCTTCCTTGTCTAAAGCCATGTTGGCTGTATCCCATTAGGCCATGCCTATCTACTGCGACGCTCCTGCCTGGGCCCTAGAGCTTACAGGCAGGAGTGGCCTTATTTAATGTCCCTTATGAATAAAGGTGGTACTGAACCCTCTGAATGCTGGGATTCATAGTACACTTGTTTTTTTCCTTTAGGGATGAAAGTTGTAGTTGTGACTCGAGTGATAAGGCTTGCAAGAAATTTATTTGTTGTGGGGATATTTTCAACGCATTACAATTCAAAGGTGCATAACATAAAGGTGCAACTTTCAACATAAAGGTGAAATCTGGAGGTCAGGAAAACAACTGAAATTAAATAGCTTTAACTCAGCTTTGCCTCGTGTGGTTGCTTGGGATTATTGCAGCCTCACAGTAACAGCTGTTCTCCTCACAGCGTGGCTTTACAGAAACACGTGAAAACAATTTGTGAACTTTCACGCCTAGGCAACAGGTATAGCAAACGCTTTGTATTCTTCTCATACAAACTCCAGATGCTTCTTTACAGTGTTACTCTCTAAAACATAAAGAGCAATCCATTGCACAAGGATCATAACTCAAGGTAGGCACATCATTATCTATCTGCATACATTCATCTGGGCTAAGGCAATTGTTCTCTTCATCAGGTTTCTTATGTTTCCCTGACTTTAGCTCCAGAAATTGCTGAAACTCTTTTAGAAGCAATTCAGCCTGTAGCTGCTCTTTAGCTGCTTGATAGTCTCCGGTAAGGGTCACACCCTTCCCCCACTCATTATCTGCTCCTGTTGCAGAGTTTGGCTTAGGGAGGTCAGCACAATAAAAGGGTTTCTCCAGCAAGGCATTAAAATTAGGAAATTCAGTTTTACCTTTATCAGAGACGTTGGCATAAGAACGGGCACCTTTCTTCCAGGACTCTCTCCTCTCTAGAAACTCAGGAGCCATATGGCTAGTTCTTCTGCTAGGGGAATTTCTCTCAGAAAAACTTCTTTCCTGTTTTGGTTCCTGGCTTTTATAGCACTGCTCGCCACCAGACAAAATATCTTTTCTCCAAGAGCTGGGTTTGCTAGCCTTCCTATGTTTAGGCTCTACCGTGTAGTAAGGATCTCCTCGAGAGTATGTTGGGCTCCAAGGCTTACTGTTCCAGGGTTCTGCCTTCTCCCAGGGTTCTAGCGTTTTTCCCCTTTGATTCCAAGTTCCTCCTGAAGACCAATGTGCACTGGAAGCTGCTTCTCGTCTGCTTCGTTTCTTGCTGCTCTCCTTGTCAGCCTTGCTGCCCGCCTTGCCGGCCTTGCTGCCTCCCCTGTCAATCCTGTCTGAGAATTTAAAAAGGGCTTCATTTCCCGGCACTCCCTGTCGTTCCCCTGGGCGTGCCCAATCAGTGCTGAAGCCTAACTCCTCCCCTGGGCTAGGGCTTGTCTTCAGCTCAGCCGATAACTGTGTTTTTTCCAAGTCAGTTTTGGAAATCCTGTGTGTGTCATCCCTTCTATCAGGATTTTCCCCTATCTCCATTTCCTCTGGAGGGGAGTCTTCACCACACTACATGCTGAGTAATTTTGTTCTTTGTGATGGTTTCTACCATATTTCCTGGTACTGATGTCAGGCTCACCGGTCTGTAGTTTCCCGGATCACCCCTGGAACCCTTTTTAAAAATTGGCGTTACATTGGCGATCCTCCAGTCTTCAAATATTACAGATGATTTTAATGAAAATTCACAGATTACTAATAGCAGGTCTGCAATCTCATATTTCAGTTCTTTCAACACCCTTGGATGTACACCAGCCAGCCCAGGTGATTTGCTACTCTTCAGTTTATCTAATAGTTGTAATACATCTTCCCGATGTATCGATATTTCAGTGAAGAGGAGTAGGTCTAGATTCCGTTGATTAATATAGTCATGAGGGCAGGCCATTTGGTACGGATGGAGTGGCCATTAATTAGCATGCTGCTAAGGTTTTCTTGGAATGGAGTCTTGCGTCTCTCAAGCTTTTCTGGGGGCAGGCAGTTTATGGAGCTCCCCAAATTGGAGAGAGCCTTTGCCTATCTAGCTCGCCTTTGCTATGATTTGGTACAAGCCTCGTGCAAGAGCATGGCCTTGGTGGTCACGTCGTCCTATTGGCTGACCCTCCTCACTTCATTGCAGTTTTTGGAGGCGGTGGCACTGCCTGCATAACCCCCACGGTCTGGTCCCTGGCCTCAAGAGGACTGACCTCTATGGGGAAAACATCCATGCTGTGGTGGGCTAAACCAGGCAGTCCGGAAATGCCGGAAGTCCCTTGCATCTCCTCAGGATGGTTGTTGATATTTGGCCCCTTGGGACTTGTCCTCAGGCAGGCAAGCTCCCTTAGTTTCAGCCAGTTCCTTCACTAACTCCTTCAATGTGATGCCAAACAGCAGCTTCCCTTTAAAGGGGAGTTTGCTGAGACGAATCTTAGAGGACACATAAGCGGCCCAGTTGCGTAGCTACACAAAGCAGGACGACGTGACCACCAAGGCCATGCTCTTGCACGAGGCTTGTACCAAATCGTAGCAAAGGCGAGCTAGATAGGCAAAGGCTCTCTCCAATTTGGGGAGCTCCACTGGTTCCTTACCCGATCTGGATACCTGCTCCGACAAGGCTTGCAGCCAACACATGCACGCCCGTGCCACATATACGCCGCATATAGAGGCCTGTAGTGACAACACATATACCTCAAAGGACTGGCGGAGGAGCGCCGCCAACCGCTGGTCCAGTGGATCCTTCAAGGCCGTTCTGCCCTCCACAGGAATAACCATCTTCTTTGTGACCACCGACACCAAAGAGTCCACCTTAGGAATCGAGAACAATTCCTTCTCTGCTGGAGGTATGGGGTACAATGGAGCCATTGTTTGACCCCCTTTCACACTCATCTCCGGCAGCTCCCACTCAGCCTCTATTATCTGCATAATTGCCTTGTGCACTGGAAAGGAGTTCTGAGGGCAGCGCATACCCTGCAATAGCAGGTCCTCCAGGGATGCATCCTCCTCCGCCATCCTGAAGGGAATGTTCAAAGCCACCAGGGACTGTGCAATGAGCGGCAACAGCTCTTCCTTCCAGAAGACGCAGATGATGGAAGGGTCCTCTCCTGGGGGAGTTCTCCCTCCTCCAGTTCCAAGGTCTCCAGCTCCTCATAAGGAGCCAAAGGGCACTCCAAAGGATCCTTCAAGCCCCCTGAAAAGTCCAAGATGCACTCGTGTGCCTCACTGAACTTCTCCAAAGGCCTGTTCTGCTTGTTGGGTACCTCCTGTGTCTGGTTTAGCATTCCCCGCTTGTGTGCCAACCCCAATGGCTGAAGGGTGCGGACAGCAGTGCCTGCTCCTTTACCCTTCTCCAACTGGTAGGCCCGATGGAGGAGGAAGATAAACACAGAGGAAAAGAGATGTGATTCTTCCATAGAGGAGCCCCCTGCATCCTCAATGTCCAGTTGTACCACATAAATCGCATCCAAAGCAGCCTGTGATCCTAGGCAGTCTAAAATGGCCATGGGACCACTGAGGGAGTCAGCCCAGATGGCTGCCACTGACCTCTCACTGCTTCGGCGACCACGCTACCTGCAGAGGTCAGCCCCCCAATGAGTCACACACCCCAACAGCTTGTGGTTTGCTGGGTTGAGGCTGTTTTATGGCTTGGCTCTCTGCCTCACAGCCCTTGCAACACCCGCCAAACATCACATGCAGTGCAATCCTGTTTGGCTGAGGGCATGGCTTCCCAGAACGCTGCACGCACCTACTACCCAAAATCTAACTCTGACGCCGACAAAAACAAATACTCGCACAACCTCTCAACCAAACTGAAATACTACTTACCGCGCTGGGAAGTACTGTGCAGGAGAAGGACCGACACTTCGGAGCCCCGGCCAGCGCTTTTTCACCCCCTCTTGCATGGAGTCACCGCATACCGATCTAATGGTTCGTGGTACTCCTGCAGAGGTCCGCTATACCCACTGAAGGGCTCTCACCAAGACTGCAGCAATCAAAATTGCACGTTTATTTTTTATTTTTTGCAGTCTAGCCTCTGTGGTCAATTCTGTGCATCTCAGTGAGTACCAAAACAACACTTTTTGCCAAAAAGAACAAAATACTAAGCTAGAATCATCTGGACATCTGTCTACCAGCTGCTGGAGACTGAAATACTGAGGTGTCAGGGATGGACGAAACCCATCTATCTGGACTGGAGGAATGGGAATGAATATTTCTTTATGGAAAGAGTGATAGATGCGTGAAATAGTCTCCCAGTGGAGATAGTAGAGATGAGGATAGTATCTGAATTCAAAAAGGCATGGGACAAACTCAGAAGATCTCTAAAGGAAAAAAAGGGACTATAGTACTTGATATGGAAGTACAGACTATATAGGCCATATGGCCTTTTTCTGCTGTATTTTTTTTCTTACTGGCATAGGAGAACTGACAGTGTAGTAAACTGTGGCAACGTTTGCCTTCAATACGTACTCTAATTGCCAAAACCAATATCTTATTTATTTATTTAAAAATATGTCTATACCAGCAATCACTACTGGTTTTAGGCAGATTTCCAAAAAAACATGAAATAACAACAATGGACATAAAACAGAAATAGAATGAAGAACCACTGAAGAATTATTTCATCATTTGCCAAAAATTGCTTTTGGCATGCTTTGCAAAATCAAAATAGTGTATAAACAAACATTAAGAAAAACTAATAAACAAAAACTGTGTTTGATCATTTGATGTTGTGCTGACATACCAACAGCAAAACTGCTTACCTACAACAGGTGCTCTCCATAGACAGTAAGATTAATCAGGCACATAATTTATTTATTTATTTATTTATTTATTTATTTAACAGTATTTCTAAACCGCCTTATCTTAATAATCAAGGTGGTATCACAGCAAGCAATCAGGTAAAGTGTGTGTGTTGTACATGCAGTGAGGATAAAACTTAGTTGTGTGAGGGATGTGTTGGGTGCTTGATTTGTTTGAGCTATATACAGGGTGGGCTATTTACAGTGGTGCTAGAATCATATTTTATATATTCAGTTGTTTGGGAGGATTGGAGTGCTGTTATCCATTCTCTTAGGTTATGTGATGTGACCATAGTGCTCTATGAACAGCATGGTTTTCAGTTGTTTTCTGAAGTCTTTGAGGTCTGGAGTTGCCCTTAGATCGTCCGGTAGATTGTTCCATATTGTTGGAGCAGCCATGGAGAGAGCTCTGTCTGTTGTGTCCTTGCGTGTGTGCTTGTACTCATTCGGGGTGCTGACTCGGTTGCGTGTTTGACTTCTTCTGGGACGTGCGCTGGTTTCCGGTTGTATGAGCAGGTGGAGGCTGTTGGCTGATGTGTGTTCTTTTATCTTAAATAGGTTTATGATAGTCTTGTATCTGATGCGAGCAATGATTGGGAGCCAGTGTAAGTCCTTTAGTGTAGGTGTGATGTGCTCCTGCCTTGCGGCTCCGGATATGATTCGAGCTGCAGTGTTTTGTGCCAGCTGTAGTGGTTTGAGAGCTTGTTTTGGTAGTCCGAGGTATATCGGATTGCAGAAGTCCAGTATTGGGGTTATCAGTGCTTGACAGACTGTACGGAAGTGTTCTGGAGCGAGGAGTGGTTTCAGTCTCCTGATGATTCGCATCCTGTAATATGCTTTTTGGATTGTTTTGTCTATGTGTGGTTTGAGGTTGAGTTTACTGTCCAGAGTAACCCCAAGGTATCTCACCTCCGATCTTATCGGTATCGTGGTGCTTTGTATCTTTATGTTTGGTGGGTGTGTGAAGCTTTGGTTTCGAGTGATGATTAAAGCTTCAGTCTTGTTGTAGTTTATAGCTAGATTGTTGTTTTGGCACCACTTCGCCATTTGGGTAAGGCAGTCTGCTATCTTAGAGAAGTCCGGGTTTTCGATTGATATCGGGGAGTATACCATTATATCGTCTGCGTATATTGTGTATTGGATGTTGTTCTCTTTCATAATGTTGCATATTGGTTGGATGTAGATGTTAAAAAGGAGTGCTGAGAGTGCGGATCCTTGTGGTACTCCTTGTTGGACGTTTATGGGCCGGGAGGTGTCCTGTCCCACCTTGACCTGTAGCTGTCTTTCTGTTAGGTACGAGTGGAACCATTTTAGAGTGGTACCGTGTATACCAGTGTTCTTCAGTCTCTCCAGGAGTATATTATGATCAACTGTGTCGAACGCTGAGGAGATGTCGATGAAGATCATTATAATTCCATTCCTGATGTCGTCAATTATTCTTATGATGCTGTCGAAGAGGTAGATCAGGAGAGTTTCGACTCCATGGTTGGGACGAAATCCGTGTTGGTTGTCGTCGAGAGTTCCGTGTTCGTCAATGTGTTCCTGAAGTTGTAGTTGAACCGTCTTTTCGATTATTTTTGCGAGGAAGGGTATGCTGGAGATTGGTCGGTATGCTGCTGGGTCCTTTTTGTCGAGAGAAGTTTTCTTTGTGATTGGTCTTACTGAGGCAAGCTTTAATTGCTGTGGCATGAGTCCTTGAGTGAGTGAGTTGTGTACCATTTTATGAATGTTTGGTATGAGGCTTGCTTTGGTGGCTTTGACCCATGACACTGGGCAAGGGTCTGTAGGAGCAGTGCTTGTGTTGATTGTGGAGATGATGTCTGATATCTGCTCTTTTGAGGGTGAGTGGAATGTGCCCCAGGTTTTGGGGTGGACGTTCGTTCTGTTGGTTCTACTGGGTATTGTGCGCTCTGTGGAGTGAAATTTGTCTTTGATGTGGTCGGCGAATATCTGTGGATCCACTTGTATTTCTCTTTCTGCTGCTTGCTCTTTTGTCAGGGTTTTTACTATTTCGAAAAGTTCTCTGGGTTTGTTGATGGAAGAATTTATCAGGTTTGTGTGGAATTCTCTCTTTGATTGGTTGATGTGTTCATTGTATTGTTTTTGCTTTGTTAGGTAAAGATGTTGGTCGGAAGTAGTTTTGTTTTTTCTCCATCTCCGTTCAATTTTCCTGAGCTCCCTCTTTTCCTGTCGTATTTTTGCTGAGTACCATGGTTTGTTTTGTCTCTTGTTGTGGTGTTGTTTCTTGGTCCTGTCAACGGATGGTTTGGCGGCGTTAGCTAGGACATTGTTCCAGTTGGAAACTTGTTCCTCCAGGTCCTCTGAGTCAATGTTCAAGTGTTGTATTGTGTCCTGGATGAATTCGTCCTTGTCAAAGGACTTGAATCGTCTTTGTGTGTGTGGGAAGTTCGCTCTTTCGCTTGTCCAGTCTTCTTGTGATTGCAGATTTGTCTCGATTAAGTAATGGTCAGACCATGGTACTGGGGTGATGGTGGGTGTAGAGATTAGGTCTCTTGAAGTTAGGTAGTTTGATGCGAAGATGAGGTCTGGGGATGATCCTAGTCTGTGTGTTGGTGCATTGACTATCTGTGTGAATTGAAGTGATGACATTGCCTGAAGGAAGGCCTCTGCATCTTTTGTATTGGCGGACTTGAGGTTGAAGTCTCCGATTAGTAGTGCTGGTTTGTTGTTTGACGTTATGGCACAGGCTTCTTCGAGTATGAAGGCTAGTTCGTCGGGGGAGCACGGGGTGCTCTGTAGGTTAGGCAGATTGCAATATTCTTGTTCTTGATGCTAATTGTGTTACACTGCTTTGTATCTGTGAGATTCAGTGTCTTGAACTTGAGTTCTGTTTTTGCTATTATTAGGACTCCTCCTCCACGCTTGTGGATGCGTGGGCAGTTGTATGCTGAGTAGTTGTTCGGTACTAGTTGGTTGAGTAGTACACTGTCGGTAGGGTTGAGCCATGTCTCTGTGATGCATATTATGTCTGGCTGTCGCTCTTCAATGTGGTCTACCAGAGTGTGTATCTTGTTGCAGATGGATCTGGCGTTTATGAGCTCAATTGATGTTTTCTTTGTGGAAGAGGTTGTTGCGATGTGTGCTTCCTTAGGGCCGGTGTTGGGGTTTGATTTGTGTCTGTTTTGTCTCTTTGTTTGGGAGGTTGCGAGTGTCTCTTTGTGTGTGTGTTGTGGATCGAGATATGGCAGTGCAGTTGGTGGGTACCATGGTGTGTTTGTTTGGGGGTAGTGGGGGTGTGTAGTTGGTGGGAGGAGTTGTGTGACTAGTAGGTATAGTGGGAGGAAGTATGTGGTGTGCATGTTGATAGCTTGTGATGTTCTGATAGGGCGACGCCTGTGTCCTTAGGTTTTCGTCTGTTGTTTGCTTTTTTGAGGAGAGCTGTACTTGTTGCAGGGGCTTGTCCTGGGGATGTGAAGTTGTATCTGTTGCGGTGCGGGAGCCTGTCCCATGGAGGGAGCCTGTCCCTTGGATGTGAAGCTGTATCTGTTGCGGTGCGGGAGCCTGTCCCGTGGAGGGAGCCTGTCCCTTGGATGTGGAGCTGGATCTGATGCGGTGCGGGAGCCTGTCCCGTGGAGGGAGCCTGTCCCGTGGATGTGGAGCTGGATCTGTGGCGGACGCCTTGGTGCGGGAGCCTGTCCCGTGGAGGGAGCCTGTCCCGTGTGTGTGGAGCTGGATCTGTGTTGGTCGCCTTGGTGCGGGGGCCTGTCCCGTGGATGTGGAGCTGGGTCTGTCGCGGTGCGGGAGCCTGTCCCGTGGAGGGAGCCTGTCCCGTGGATGTGGAGCTGGATCTGTGGCGGTCGTCTTGGTGCGGGGGCCTGTCCCGTGGATGTGACGCTGGATCTGTCGCGGTGCGGGAGCCTGTCCCGTGGAGGGAGCCTGTCCCGTGGAGGTGGAGCCGGATCTGTGGTGGTCGCCCTGTTGCGGGGGTCTGTCCCGTGGATGTGGGGCTGGGTTTGTCGCGGTGCGGGAGCCTGTCCCGTGGAGGGAGCCTGTTTCGTGTATGTGCAGCTGGATCTGTTGATGAACTCTTGGTCTGACCCACTATGGTACATCCCAAGTCCCTATGTTCTTATCTAGCTAAAGATGACATTGCTCTAACATAGCATCAGCACTGGCATATCTCTGGGTTTAAGGTATCAATCTGGACAAACATGGTAATACCAAATATGGCCTATAAACGATGGTAGTTAACAACACTGGCATATCTCTGGGTTTACAGTATCGATCTGGACAAACATGGTAATACCTAATATGGCCTGTAAACGCTGGAAGCTAACAGTATCCAGAGGGAACTAGTCACTAGAGTGCACAACACTGATCTTGGATTCTAGTCCCAAACATGAATTTCTACCCTTTAAATTAGTATTTTTATGAGAGGCAGGAGGATAATCCTAGCTGTAGAGAGTGGTGCTGCTGCAATCAGATGGTTTAAACAGAACTATACATTCAATTATTGTTAGGAGTGCAGTTAATTCATATAAGTAATGAAGCAGTGTTGATAGTTTAAAAATCACTCAAATGAGTGTGACTTACGTGCCCCAGAGTTTCAGCTCTTTAGGCAGTTCGGTGTCTTCGGAGTTGGTATTCTGCATTTCCACTGTGAGTTGGTGGATTGTCAGTTCCTTGATTGTACGCGAGCTCGACCCCGAGGGAGCTCAGCTGTACCAAGAGGGAGGTGTAGTCTCAGCGTCGTTTTTTCTGTTATGTTTCTGTGACGATCTTGGGGGTGCCTTTGCCTAAGGGCCGTGCCAAAGGGCCCTCTTGCGCGGCCCTCAGGCGTGGGCCCGCAAGGCGCGGGTGCGCCTGTGGCGTTCTCCTTTTAAATGGAGAGCTGTGCCCCGATTGGGTAGAGATGCTCTGAGACACGCTGCTGGAGGGGTGGAGCCAAAAAGCAGCTTCCCCCGAAGAGCTCTTTTGTGTGCAGCAAGGTCTTTTGTAGCTGGCTTGCTCTTTTCTTGCCGCCGATTTTCTGGAGCAGGGCAGGCTCCCTTCGATGAGGCTTCGACTCGGGTAGATGGCTCAGCTCCTCCTGGAGCTAAGCAGAGCAAGAGAGGATCCTGTGCCTGTGGCTTCTCCTTTTAAATGGAGAGCTGTGCCCCGATTGGGTAGAGATGCTCTGAGACACGCTGCTGGAGGGGTGGAGCCAAAAAGCAGCTTCCCCCGAAGAGCTCTTTTGTGTGCAGCAAGGTCTTTTGTAGCTGGCTTGCTCTTTTCTTGCCGCCGATCTTCTGGAGCAGGGCAGGCTCCCTTCGATGAGGCTTCGACTCGGGTAGATGGCTCAGCTCCTCCTGGAGCTAAGCAGAGCAAGAGAGGATCCTGTGCCTGTGGCTTCTCCTTTTAAATGGAGAGCTGTGCCCCGATTGGGTAGAGATGCTTTGAGACACGCTGCTGGAGGGGTGGAGCCAAAAAGCAGCTTCCCCCGAAGAGCTCTTTTGTGTGCAGCAAGGTCTTTTGTAGCTGGCTTGCTCTTTTCTTGCCGCCGATCTTCTGGAGCAGGGCAGGCTCCCTTCGATGAGGCTTCGACTCGGGTAGATGGCTCAGCTCCTCCTGGAGCTAAGCAGAGCAAGAGAGGATCCTGTGCCTGTGGCTTCTCCTTTTAAATGGAGAGCTGTGCCCCGATTGGGTAGAGATGCTCTGAGACACGCTGCTGGAGGGGTGGAGCCAAAAAGCAGCTTCCCCCGAAGAGCTCTTTTGTGTGCAGCAAGGTCTTTTGTAGCTGGCTTGCTCTTTTCTTGCCGCCGATCTTCTGGAGCAGGGCAGGCTCCCTTCGATGAGGCTTCGACTCGGGTAGATGGCTCAGCTCCTCCTGGAGCTAAGCAGAGCAAGAGAGGATCCTGTGCCTGTGGCTTCTCCTTTTAAATGGAGAGCTGTGCCCCGATTGGGTAGAGATGCTCTGAGACACGCTGCTGGAGGGGTGGAGCCAAAAAGCAGCTTCCCCCGAAGAGCTCTTTTGTGTGCAGCAAGGTCTTTTGTAGCTGGCTTGCTCTTTTCTTGCCGCCGATCTTCTGGAGCAGGGCAGGCTCCCTTCGATGAGGCTTCGACTCGGGTAGATGGCTCAGCTCCTCAGCTCCATAAGTGGGTGATGTCATCTGACAGAACAGCTTTCCCAGAGAACTTTAAGAGGGGCTCACTGCAAGCAGAGACAATTTTTCTGGCTTTTTTTTTACATCAAGTGCTAAGCCTGATACTTTTAACAAAATGAATAATTTCTTATATTTTTATATTAATGATTAAGGTGCTGGGTTATTTTTGTTGCTTTTGTAGAAGGGAATTTCATTTTTTAAGGTTTTAATTTCTGTTGAGCTTTTCCCCCTGGTTTAAAAGGGGAGACTAATATTTCTTTTAAATTTACAGCATTTCTGATGTTAGTTCCTTGCCTTCCCACAACAACTTAAATACACACCAACTTTTAGCCTTGCTATACTGTATATTGTATACCCACGTACCAGTGAGGGGGGGATGAATCAATAAAAACAAAAGCAAACATAATGTCAGACCCCTTTATTGGAGTAACAATACATTTTTGACTAGGTTTTTGAAGCTAAAAGCTTTCTCAGGTCAGCAATATCCTGGTGGTAGATGGCAGATGAAATTTCAGAGGGAATTTTATAATGAACCATGTAAAGTTATGCACCATTCATGTGCAAAAATCATGCATTTGTCATGACTTATGCATGCAGATGGGCCCTTGCGTACATACTTTAGGCAATCACTGTTCTATGAGTAAATGTGTCAATGCAATGGTGCATTCATTTGGAGTGAGCGAGAACAGGGGCGGAGCTTGGGCAGAGCACAGAGCATTGACAAGGTCTAAATTTACACATGTAACTTATAACATACTATAACTTATGCACATTCTTTACAAGTTTAGGGATGCACATCTACACCAAGTCTAGGGCTGACTTAAGCATGCCAAATTTAGGCACACGCACTTATCTTACAACTCACGTCCTATTTTATAAAGAAAAGTAGGCACCCACTGTGATTCTCAATCTTGAAGGACTACAAAAAAGGATTGCTACTTCTGGAGAGAGATCTGCAATTGTAACTATTTACTTATGGGATTTTTTATAAATCTTGGTGACACAGGAATTCTTTAGATTAAAGCTGATTAATCTGTGAATCCAGTGTATTTGTTAAATCAGTTAGGGCATAGTATCAGCAAAGAACTTTTAGTTAAATTAAAAACTCAACAGGTAGCTTTCAGTTTAAGTTTAAAACCCAGCAGAGAGCTTCTAGTTTAAATTTAATACTCAGTCAGGGTCTAGCAGCAGCAAACAGCTTTCAATTTAAATTTAAAACACAGCAGAGAGCTTTCTGGTTAAAATTAAAACCCAAGACTCCCTTAATCCAAGCAAGGCCTGTGTGAATCACCCAGGAAATTGGTCACAGATGACCTTAGAAGCACAGGACAGGGTACTGTGTAGCAGCCAGCTTTTAATAACTTTTCTTTCCCTTTATCCCAGGGGTGTGTGGGTGTCAGGGAGGGAGGATCGTAGCTTTATAGGTGCTTAAATCTATTAAAGGAAAGGAGGTGCCATATTCACTCTTAGGTGCAGCTGTTTATCCTCATCAGGCATACATTAAGGACCTGAGATTAATTATGCTTCAGGTGAACAAAGTACATTAAACATATTAGGTATAGTTGTATTAGTGTAAGTAACTCCAGAAACCCTTAGTAAGTAAAGAATTTAAATACCTAAACACAACCTTAAAACTAAGATGCAGACAGCAGTCCAACAGCCAGATGGGGACTTTCCAGTCTTTTGCATTGAGTGTTACATGTATGATTTTTTCACAGTTGGTGGGGGGTCTTACATGTGCACTAGGTACAAGAAGCTCTTTGCTCTCAGGGAACGAGTCTGATCTTTGGATGCTAGAGTAGCAGTCTTGGAGGACATACGGAAGACAAAGAGGTACGTAGACAAGACCTACAGGGATATAGTACTGAAGTCCCATCTCCAGTTTGACAACCTCCCTGTTGTCATTTTATTTATTTATTTAATTGAACTTATATACCGTCTTTCAGAAATCAAAGCGGTTGACAGTGAAACTTGAAAATAAAGTGAAATACAATTAACAATTAAAATATTAAAGTATAAATATAAATAAAAACAGAGAGCTTTAAATACAAATATTATAATATATAGAGATCTTAAAATTAATACAAAATTTGGAAAATAAATTAATTAAATTACTAAAGGTATATTTAAGAAACTGAGTCATCATAATGTTCCTTAAATAAAAACGTTTTTAAAAGCCTTCTAAAAGATTTTGGATCATCTGTGGATCTGATTGCAGGAAGAAGTGAATTCCACAGGGAGGAAGCGAAAAGAGAAAATGCCCTTTTTGAAGTAGATATGCTGAAAGTTTTTAGATCAGGAGAGACCAACATATTTTTAGAAATACTTCTCCGTGATCTATTATCAGGGACAGTTTGAATAATTTATTTTAAATAAGAGGAGGATTCTGAATGAATTAACTTAAATTTTGATTGTATGGCTTTAAATTTAATTCTACTCTCTATTGGGAGCCAATGTAGAGATTTTAGGATTGAAGTGATATGATCTTTAATTGGCAATTGTAAAATTATTCTTGCTGCCATGTTTTGGACCAACTGGAGTTTTTAATAATTTGTTTAGGAAGACCCATAAATAAAACATTACAAAAATCAAAATGAGGAAAAATCAGTTTGAATTACTGTTCTAAAATCATTTGAAGATAATAGAGGTCTTAGGTGTTGAAACATTTTTAGTTTTGTAAAAATAGTTTTTGTTACATTAGTTACATGTTTTGAAAAATGTAGGTGTTGGTCTAAAATTACTTCAAAATATCTAACTTCTGATTTAACTTTTGTTTGCTTCATTTAAAATTACTAAATCCGAAGGTACAAAAGATTTATCTTTTGAAATAAAAAGGCATTCTGTTTTATCCAAATGTAAAAACATGTTATGATCTGAAAGCCAAGAAGTAATGTTAGAAAAACAATCTTTTAATTTATTTAGTTGTAACCAATTAGAATTAATATGCATGTATAACATGATGTCATTGGCATAAACATGGCAGTAAATGCCATGGCTTTTGATTAAATTACAAATAAGTTGAATATATAAATTGAAAAGGAGTGAAGATAAAGCTGAACCTTGAGGGATGCCTTTTTTTTAAAATGGTTTTGAAATAGTATTCCCCATCTTTACTTGAATAGAACAATTTGAAAGATAAGAACTAAACCAAGAGAAAACTTGCAATCTTGTAATCTAGATAAAAGAAAATCATGTAGAATGGAGTCATAGGCCACTAAAATATTAAGAAATATTAAAATAAAGCCAGAGTTTGGCTTTTCAATTCAAGAAGTCTATCAATTAAAGATAAAAGAAGAGTTTCCACTCCATAACCATGTTGCTGAGGATCGAGTGGAGCAAAACTGTCAACATGGGATTGGAGTTGTAAATGAACTGCCTTCTCTAAAGTTTTTGCCATAAAAGGTAAACTAGAGATTGGCCTGAAAGAACTTGGTTTGGAAATGTCAAGCTTTTTACCTTTAAAAACAGGGTGAATAGAAGCACTTTTTAAGCTGTCAGGAATGTATCCTTGTTCGAGAGATGAATGAATTAAATTCAAGATATAAGGAGCAAGACAATCACGAGATAAATAAATCCAAGTGGAAGGACAAGGATCTAATGCAGAAGTGGTAACATTTAAAGATTTGATTATATCATCCACTTGTCTAATGTTAATGGTAGAAAATTTATTCCACTCTTGAATAAAAGGATAACTAGAAGAATGGTATAGATAAGATGAAGATTTATAAATGCCTAATTTTTCCTTATAAAATTCAGCTATTTCAAAAGCATTTGGAGCAAGCGTAAGATTTAACTCCTTCGATGTAAATATTACATTTTTTACTATGTCGAATAGTTCTCTAGGCTTATTTAAAGCATTCATAATTTATTTAGTATGGTAATCGTGTTTCTTTTTATTTAATAATGCTTTGTATTCTTTGAGAATGATAAGAAAAGATGTTTTATCTAAAGGGTTCCTATGATTTCTCCATTTCCTTTCTAATCTTCTTAGTATACGCACATCCTTAGAATATCAAACAGCTCCAATTCTTGCATGAGGTTTATGAGTTAAGACATTATTAGAAACTGAAGAGGCTAGAGACAACAAAGAATTCCATGTATTAATGAGAAATTCAGTATCGTTAGAATCAATTTGAAACTGAGGAAGAATTTCTTTCAAAAATTGATCTTTATCAAATTTGCGAAACATTCTACTTTGATAAATAAAATGATTTGTGTTTGGCCTACTAGGAAGATAATGTTAAAATGGATAATATGATGATCTGACCAAGGAATGTGAATTATGTTTAAGTTTGGATCAGATGTGCTGCAAGACATTTCTTGAAAGATAAATATAAGGTCTAAAATGTTTCCTTTAACATGAGTTGGTTGCTGAACTATGTTTAAAACACATGGCATCCATCGAAACCAAAAAAATTCTGAGATAAGTGTGCAGCAATAGAAGGCAAATTTAAATCAAGAACGATTATGAATCTATTAACTAAATTTTTTTATAAAGAAAATCAATTGTTAGAAAGATTGTTACTATTTGAAGGAGGCCTATAAATTAAAATTAATAAAATATTATTTTCAATTAATAGAACATTCATATGGAGGAGAGAGATCACGTGACAGGACAGCATCATCCTGGTGTGGCATGAAATGATCCTGTAGCTAGGACCTCTCCTCCAGGTGATGTAAAATCCTCTCTCACCGTGGAGGTTTCTTCAGGGCCATGTGTCCATGAAGCAAGGGTTAGGACAGCTGTTGATGATTTGATCATTAGGCATGTAGATAGCTGGGTGGGTGGTGGATGTGAAGATCGCCTGGTAATATGCCTGTCTGGTGCAAAGGTAGCAGACCTCACGTGCCATCTGGACAAGGTTTTAGATAGCGCTGGGGTCTGCTGTCTTGGTACATTTGGCACCAATGACGTAGAAAACTGTGGTAGGGAGGTTCTGGAGGCTAAATTTAGACTTTTAGGTAGGAAGTTGAAATCCAGAACTTCCAGGATATCATTCTCCGAAATGCTTCCCGTTCCATGTGCAGGACCCAAAAGGCAGGCAGAGCTCTGGAGTCTCAATGCGTGGATGAGACAATGGTGCAAGGATGAGGGTTTTGGATTTGTAAGGAACTGGGAACATTCTGGGGAAAGGAGAGGCTCTTCAGAAGGGATGGGCTTCACCTTAACCGGGACAGAACCAGGCTGCTGGCATTAACCTTTTAAAAGAGATAGAGCATCTTTTAAACTAGATAATAGGGGAAAGCCGACAGTCGCCCAAGAGCGCATGGTTCAAAACAATGTATCCTTGAAGGATACTAATAAAAGACTGAAGTTAGGACATATCAGCAGAGAGGTTCCAATAAAGACAAAAGTAGCCCAAATGCCCTTGAGTACAGAGCTTAAAGATTCCAAATTACCCCTGCCTATCCATATCCAGATTAATATAAATAAAATACAGCCTCTAAAATGCTTGTATGCAAATGCTAGAAGTCTAAAAAATAAGATAGGAGAGTGAGAATATATAGCACTAAATGAGAGGTTAGATATGACTGGAATCTCAGAGACATGGTGGAAGGAAGACAACCAATGGGACACTGTGATTCCTGGGTACAAGGAGGGAGGAGTAGCCTAGTGGTTGGGTACAAGGAGGGGTACAAGGAGGGAGGAGTAGCCTAGTGGTTGGGGCAAGGTACTTCAGGCCGGAAGGTCGGGGTTCAAATCCCACTAGAGGACAGCAACCTTGGGCCGGAAGGACTGGGGTTTCTGTGGCTTGCCCACAGATGCTCCTTGTGGTCGTGGGCAAGCCACTTAACCCTCCATTGCCCATGTTCCCTGTAAGTATTAGTGTATTTCCTGTGCGGATATCCAGTTTAGTCCTCCACAATCGGGTAATGCCCCTCCTACTGCAGCCTGGAGACTGGACCAATCAAATCTTCTGTAGTACATATCCAGCAGGAGCTCCCAGAAGCCCCCCAGTGTGTCCAGTCTCTAGCAGCTTGAAGACGTAAAAGTGTGTCCTCCTGGGCACACTGAGTGACTATTGCAGGAGCAACACTTGTTAGTTAGTTGTTTTAGGGTTTGTTTTGGGGCATTTCCTTGCTATTTCTTTGATAGCTAGCTGTATCTTTAAAAGGAAGACAAAAGAAGAAGTCTGTCTCTCTGGAGCACTGCCACAGGAGACTAGGGGGAAGTCAGACCTGTTGGCTCCTGTGTTCCTGCCTAGCAAATTTTCACAGCCCTGGGTGAGCTTCCCCTGGACAGTACGGGGTAAAGCCATACCTGATACAGTAGTGGCTGGCACTGGGAGATGTTGGCTGAATCCTGGTGGTTCCTGAGCTGGTAGGAGATTTTCATTTCATTTCTTCTTGTGTGCAGTGCTCTGTTAGAGCTGCCAGCATTTCTGTAGGCTCTCCTGAGCCCATTTGGCAATTTTTCTTAAATTTGGTCGTTTGCCCTGTCTTACAGGGTCGTTTTAGTTCTTTTCCATTTTATTTGGTGGCTTTTGTATTTTCGCGCCGTTTTTTACCGCGGGTGAAAAAGTCCGGCGGCCATTTTGAATTTTAAAAGTGTGCTTTAGAGGCACTTTTGAGCACTTGTGCACAGGTTCCCCTGGCGTTTTTGGGGTTCCTCTTGCTGGCGATTTTGCTCAGGGCACCCCAGGGAGTCTGGGGCATATTTTGTTTCTTGTAAAAAAAAAAAAACGTTTTAATTTCAAATCGGGGCTGATTTGCATAGGATTGCCCCTGTGGTGTGGGCTTCCCTGTGACTGTTGTATTCTATCCCGCTGGGCAGAGGTGGCCTTGGGATGGCTTCCCAGCCCCAGTGCGTGATTTGTGGGTCCCGCAGAGCAGTAGGGACTGACTCTGGCATCTGCAGGAGCTGTGCTGCAGTGCCTGCAGAGTTAGAGCAATCTGTGAGTCTCCCGGATCAGCCTACCCCTGGGGATGCTTCTAATTCAGGGGTTAGTGTTCTTTCCCCGAGCCTCCCTCAGTCTGGGTCGGTTCCACCGGCCAGCGGGTCGGTGGCTGCGCTCCAGCAGGCGGCTATAGCTGCACCGCCTATGGATTTCTCCCCGGATTTTGTGCTCCTCATGCATCAGGCGTTTCGCTTGAGCAGGTCCGGTCAGTTGCCGGCAGTTTGGCCCCCCTCTCTCCCCCCGGGGTCCTCTGGGGCGGCTCAATGCACCTCGCAACCCGGGGGCAAGCGTCTTCGGTTGGGGGAACAGGAGCAGGACGCCCTAGGTCTCCTGGATTCCGAGGCAGAGGGTGATCCTGAGACTGAAACGGAGGAGTTGGAGGATGGGGAGATCCTTGAGCCGGAGGACCAGGCTCGGATCATTCGCGTGTTCCGTAGGGACGAGCTGGTTCCTCTGGTCACGGAGTCCCTGCAGGCGCTTAACCTTTCGGCGGTGCGGCCCCTGGAGGAGGAGGGTCTTGGGAATCCTCTAATTCAGGCAGTCAGGGATTCCCAGGTGGTTTTTCCCGTTCACCGCGTGGTGGATCATATGATCCAGGCGGAGTGGGAGCATCCGGAATCCGGCTTAAAGGGGATTCGGACCATGAATCGGCTTTATCCCCTTGCCGACAAGGACAGGGACTTGTTCAGGTCCCCCCGGGTGGACGCTGCGGTTTCCGCAGTGACCAAGAAAACCACCATCCCGGTTGAGGGGGCGGCTGCCCTCAAGGACGGTCAGGACAAGAAGATTGATAATTTGCTCAAGCAAACCTTCGATACTGATGCCGTGTCATTGCAGGCCTCTATCTGTGGGGCTTGGGTGGCTCGGTCGTGTCTGCGATGGTCGCAGCATTTGCGCTCGAGCCCCGGGCTAGACCAGCAGGGCCTGTTGGAGGTTACCCGGCTGGAGTCCGGCTCGGCCTATCTGGCGGATCTGTTTTATGATTTAATCCGCGCATTGGCTAACAGTATGGCATCCGCGGTTGCGGCGCGCCGGTCCCTCTGGTTGCGCAACTGGGCGGCGGACGGTTCTTCCAAGTCCCGCCTCAGTAAGCTGCCCTTCAAGGGCAGATTGTTATTTGGGGAGGCTCTCGAGAAGTTGGTAAAGGATCTCGGTGAGTCCAAGGGGGGCCGGCTCCCGGAGGATAGGCCAAGGTCCAACAGGTCCTGCCCCTCGGCGAGGGGGTCCTTTCGGGATCAGCGCAGGTTTCGTTCCTCCCGCCTGTGGGCTTCGCAGCGGGGCAGGTTTGGAGCCCGTAATCAAGGGTTTCGTACCTTCAGGGGAGCCGGCAGAGGCTTCTCCGGAGCCGCCTCTTCCTCGGGCTCTTCTTTTGGGCGCAAGCCACAATGACGCGAGGCAGGCTCTGGAGGGAGGTCCGATTATCGGGGGTCGCTTGCGCGACTTTCTTTCCTCTTGGGCCCAAATCACGTCGGATCGCTGGGTGCTACAAATTATAGGAGAGGGTTACGCTCTGGAATTTGCGTTCCCACTTCCAGATTCATTTGTTCTGTCTCCCAGCAGGGGAGAGCAAAAAACGCGGGACATTCGCGTGACCCTGGATCGGTTGTTAGCGCTGGGAGCGGTGATCCCGGTTCCTCCTTTGGAAAGAGGCGCCGGGCGATACTCCATCTATTTTGTGGTTCCCAAAAAGGGCGATTCCCTGCGTCCGATTTTGGACCTCAAAGGCGTGAATCGCGCGCTCCGGGTGCCGCATTTCCGTATGGAAACCTTGCGGTCAGTCATTGTAGCGGTGCGACAGGGGGAGTTTTTGACGTCCCTCGATCTCACCGAGGCCTATTTGCACATCCCGATACATCCATCTCATCAGCGGTTTCTCCGCTTTGCGTTTCCGTGGGGCCACTTTCAGTTCAGGGCCATGCCGTTCGGCTTGGCTACGGCTCCGCGCACGTTCACAAAGGTGATGGTGGTCGTTGCGGCGGCCTTGCGCAAGGAGGGCATTTTGGTCCATCCATATCTCGACGACTGGTTGATACGGGCAAAATCCAGTCGGGAGTGCCTGCGAGTCACGAGCAGGGTGGTGGCTCTGCTGCGATCTCTAGGCTGGGTGGTGAACGAAAGAAAGAGTTGTCTGCGTCCCTCGCAGGACCTGGAGTATCTGGGAGTGCGCTTCGACACCGCTCGGGGACTGGTGTGTCTCCCCGAGCGCCGCGTCCTGGCGTTGCGGGCTCTTGTCCGACTCTTTCGGGGGATGCCCGCTCCGTCGGCGTGGTGGTACCTACGGCTTCTCGGAACGATGGCGGCGACATTGGAGGTGGTGCCATGGGCACGGTTCCACATGCGCCCGCTCCAGAGGGCGCTCCTTCGCCGCTGGTCCAACCAGTGCGATCCCTTGCACAAGAGGCTGCCCTGTCCGAAGGCAGTGCGGCGGTCGCTTCGATGGTGGCTTTCCTCCGAGAACCTGACGCGGGGGATTCCCTTGGAGCCTCCCCTGTGGGTTCCCCTCACTACGGATGCGAGCCTAGCCGGCTGGGGAGCTCACTGCGAGGCCCGCTTCACGCAGGGGGTGTGGTCCTCTCGGGAAGCTGCGTGGTCGATCAACCGTCTCGAGCTTCGGGCGGTCAGGCTAGCCCTGTTGGCCCTGGAGCCTCTGGTCCGGGGTCGGGCGGTCCGCGTCTGGTCGGACAATGCGACCACGGTGGCGTACATCAATCGCCAAGGGGGCACAGGGAGTGTGGCCCTGGAGACGGAGGCGACGGCCTTATTCAGTTGGGTGCAGACTCGCCTGCCGGCGATCTCGGCGGCGCACATAGCGGGCGCAGAAAATGTCCAGGCCGACTTCCTCAGCAGAGTGCGGGTGGACCCCGGAGAGTGGGAGTTAAATCCACAGGTGTATGCGCAAATAGTTCGGCGGTGGGGTCCGCCCATCATGGATCTCATGGCGACCTACCAATCGGCCAAGACGAGTCGCTTCTTCAGCAGACGGCGGGAGCGAATGTCCGAAGGACTCGACGCTCTCATTCAGCCGTGGCCGACGTCCGGGCTACTGTATGTCTTCCCTCCTTGGGCGCTGATCGGCCGGGTCGTACAGCGCATCGAGTGCCATCGGGGCCGAGTGCTGCTGGTGGCTCCGGATTGGCCCCGGAGGCCCTGGTATGCCGACCTCGTCCGGCTTCAAGACGGCGTGCCGTGGCGCCTCCCGGCGTTGCCGGACCTTCTCCTTCAGGGCCCCTTGCGGATGCCCCAGGTGGCTCGATTCTCGCTTACGGTTTGGCCATTGAGAGGGCTCGGCTGAAAAAGAAGGGTTATTCGCCCGCGGTGATTTCCACCTTACTGCGGGCGAGAAAGTCCTCCACTTCTCTCACTTATGTTCGGATTTGGAGGATTTTTGAGGACTGGTGCTCCCGGCGGGGAGTCCGGGCGGCGACGGTCTCTGTGCCCGTTGTGTTAAGCTTCCTTCAGGATGGGTTCGAGAAAGGTCTCGCGGCCAGTTCCCTGAAGGTCCAGCTGGCGGCGATTTCGTGTTATAGAGGCAAGGTCTTGGGCCGCCTTCTTGGTGCTCATGCGGATGTGCGGCGTTTCTTGACCGCCGTTTTTCATTTACGGCCTTCCCGCAGAGCGGTGATTCCTTCGTGGGACTTGAATTTAGTTCTGCGGGCTATGGTTCGGGAACCATTTGAGCCCTTGCGGAGGGCGTCCTTGAAGGATCTCACATTGAAGACGGTGTTCCTGGTTGCCATCTGCTCGGCACGGCGTATTTCGGATCTGCAGGCCCTGTCCTGCCGAGAGCCTTTCTTGTCTTTCTCTTCGGAGCGGATTGTGCTCCGTCCGGTTCCTTCCTTTCTACCAAAGGTGGTGTCTCCCTTTCACTTAAATCAGGCGGTATTTCTGCCAGTGCTTTCGGCATGCTCGGTCGAGTCGGTGGACAAGAGTCTTCTCCGGCTTGATGTGGGCCGCGCGCTGCGGCGGTATTTGCAGTCTACCGAGTCCTTTCGAAAGACTGATCGGCTTTTTGTGCTCTTTGGGGGTACAAAAAAAGGGGAGGCGGCGGCTAAGGCCTCCATTGCTCGATGGCTCAAGGAAGCGATCGCGTCCGCGTATCTGTTGCAGCGGCGGCCGGTCCCGGAGGGGCTCCGGGCTCATTCTACTCGGGCTCAGGCGGCCTCTTGGGCGGAGCATAGCCTGGTTCCACCAGCAGAGATTTGTAGGGCGGCCACCTGGTCGTTTCTGCATGCTTTCAGCAGGCACTATCGCTTGGATGTGTCAGCGGCTCGGGATTCTTGTTTTGGTTCGGCGGTTTTGCGCGCCGGCCTGCAAGGTCCCGCCCGGTCTTAACTGCTCTGTTACATCCCGATTGTGGAGGACTAAACTGGATATCCGCACAGGAAATGGAAATTACACTAACCTGGTAATTGTAGTTCCTGTAGGATCCAGTTTAGTCCTCCTTCCCTCCCGACTATTTGTATGATTTGCGGCGCGCTGTCCCGAGCGGGTGCCTGTAGGATGGTTTTCGTCCCGTTCGGACTCTGTCGGCAGTCGTGCTTATCGCTATGGCTCTTCCCTTTATTTTGGAGTTCAGTTAGCTCCTTAGTTTCTGGGGGAAGCTCGGTGTAAATTTAAAGGCGTCGATACCGGCGCCATGCAGTGTCCTGACTTCCTCGTTTGGGGAGGGAGTTGGTTATTCCAGGGGGGGAAGTACATAGTTTATTGATAGCCTAATAATAATCTGATGTGTTGCTTCGTTAAGTTTGCTTTGTTACTAGTACACTGGGGGGCTTCTGGGAGCTCCTGCTGGATATGTACTACAGAAGATTTGATTGGTCCAGTCTCCAGGCTGCAGTAGGAGGGGCATTACCCGATTGTGGAGGACTAAACTGGATCCTACAGGAACTACAATTACCAGGTTAGTGTAATTTCCATGTGTCTCATATCCCCACGTGTTAAATGTATCCCCCAATTGTGTTGTGACCATTTTGATTGAAGGATAAAGCGGTATACAAAACTGTCTAAATAAAATAAACTATATCATAATGATAGAGCAGATCAAATTGGTAGAGAGGTTGTGCTCTATGCTAGAGAGGGCATTGAGTCACAAAGGATTAAGTTTTGCAGGAAACAAAATTCACTGTAGAATCTCGATGGATTGAAATTCCATGTAAAAAGGGGAAGGGGAAGGTGATGGCAGGATTATCGATCGCCTCACCAGAATGAACAAATGGATGATGAAATGCTCAAAGAAATCATGGAAGCTAACAAAGGTTACAGCACAGTAATAATAATGGGTGATTTCAGTTACCCCCGTATCGAATGGGTCGGTGTCATGGCAGAACATGCTAGGGAGATAAAGTTTTGAGTTGGAATCAATGACTGCTTCTTGGAGCAGCTGGTTCATGAACCAACCAGAGGGGAAGCCATTTTGGACCTAGTCCTTAGTGGAACACAAGATCTGGTGCAAGAGATAAGAGTGTTGGGGCCACTTGGCAATAGTGATCATAGCATGATTGTGTTTGACTTAATAAATGGAGGAGGGAGGGTAAGGAAATCCACAGTACTACCTTTTAACTTTCACAAGGGAGACTGTGATAAAATGAGGAAAATACTTAAGAAGAAAGTAAAAGAAGCAATTGGAAAGGTTAAAGATTTACATCAAGCTTGGGTGTTGTTGAAAAATACTATCTTGGAAGCTCAGACCAGCTGTATTCTACGCTTTAAGAAAAGTGGAATGAAGTCCAAAAAACTGCCAGCATGATTTAAAGGTGAGGTCAGAGAGGCCGTTGTTGCAAAAAAAGCATCTTTCAGGAAATGGAAAAAGGAGGCAAATGACGAAAACTGGAAAGAACACAAGCACTAGCAAGTTAGATGCAAGGCATTGATAAGGCAGGCAAAGAAAGAATTTGAGAAGAAGCTTGCTGTAGAAGCAAAAACGCATAATAATTTTTCAAGTACATCCATAGCAAAAAATCTGTGAGTCACTAGGACCATTAGATGACAGAGGGGTAAAAGGGGCACTAAGAGGGGACAAGGCCATAGCGGAGAGACTGAATGAATTCTTTGGTCTTTACTGAGGAAGATGTAGGAATGTTACCCATGACTGAAGTGGTATTTAAAGAAGAAATTAGACCTTACCTGCTAATTATCTTTCCTTGAGTTCTCTCTGGGCCAGTCCAGGACATTTGGGTGGTCAATCCGCTCCAGCAGCTGAGGACTGAATACTGAAAGTTTTTCTGACAGCTTACCCAGCTCCCCCTGGTGTCAGATAATCAGTCTTACCGTAGCAAAGCAGTGAAATTCACCCTAAGACTATAACCAAAGAAAATAACAAAACCGTAACCACCGGACAAACATGCCCAGAGAACCAAACAGCCATTCCTGAAAAAAGGAAAAAAACAGTTTATGCTAGATCAATCGAATTCATAGAGCTCCCCCCTGCTAATATTACTTCTCATCTTTGCTTGTATTTATTTATTTATTAATTTTTTTTTAAGAACCTGTATGTTCTAACAATGGGACCCCCAGAATCCCCTGCCAGTATGCTGACAACAACCGCAACACTCCCGCCGAGGACTCTTTTCTTTCCAAGTCTCGCAGACATCCAGGGTGGGTCCTGGACTGACCCAGAGAGAACTCAAGGAAAGACAATTAGCAGGTAAGGTCTAATTTCTTCTTCCTATTCGTCTCTCTGGGCCAGTCCAGGACATTTGGGAAGTACCAAAGCAGTACCTAAATCCGGGAGGGTCCTGCGAGCCCAGCCACCAGCGTCGAGGCCCCCACTCTAGCATCATCCCTAGCCTGAACATCCAGTCGGTAATGCTTCGCAAACGTATGCAGCGAAGACCACGTCGCTGCTCGACAAATATCAATCGGTGGAACCAAGGCATATTCCGCCCAAGATGCTGCTTGGCCCCTAGTTGAATGAGCCTAGAGCCCCACCGGAACCGGCTTGCCCTTTGACTCATATGCTGCACGTATCGCATGCTTCACCCAGCGAGCGATAGAAGCCTTAGTGGCTGCCTTACCCTTAGCCGACCCTCCGAAGAGAACAAACAACCGATCTGACTGACGAAACGACTCTGTTTCTCTGAGATAGCGACGCAACATGCGACCTACATCTAGCCGTCTAAGCGAACGACCCAACTTACTGTCTCCAAGCTTACCAAATGTGGGAAGGGAAATGACCTGATTCACGTGAAAAGAGGAGACCACCGTAGGTAGGAAAGACGGCACCGGCCGCAAAACCACCTTTTCTGCCGAGAAGGGAAGGTACGGTTCCCTGCAGGAAAGAGCTTGCAGATCCGAAATTCGTCTAGCCGAACACAATGCCACCAAGAAGGCTGTTTTCCAAGACAACTCTCTAAGGTGCTCCGCTGAACGAGCTACAAATGGAGGCTCCGACAACGCCTGTAACACCAAGTTCAAATCCCAAGGAGGAACAACTGGTCTCACCGGAGGCCTAATGTTTCTTGCAGCGCGCAGGAAGCGTAGGACATCTGGATGTGAGGACAGCAAACTGCCCTGCACCCTTCCTCTGTAGCAGGTGAGCGGCGCCAGCTGAACCTTCAGCGTACTAAGAGCCAGCCCCTTTTGTAGCCCGTCTTGAAGGAAATCGAGGATGTCCGGCAGAGACGCTCCCCACGGCTTCACTCGACGCTCGCTACACCACGCTTCAAAAATTCTCCACACTCTAATGTATGCCAATGAAGTAGAACGCCTCCTGGACTGCAACAGAGTGGCTATCACCGATCCAGAGTAGCCCTTGCGGCGCAATCGTTCCCTCACAATAGCCAAGCCGTAAGACAGAATCGATCCACTTGAGGCATGCACACCGGCCCTTGTCTCAACAGATCGAACCGAACCGGCAGCCTCCACGGAGGAGCCACGAGAAGTCTCATCAGGTCGGCGTACCACGGCCGCCTGGGCCAATCTGGAGCCACTAGAACCACTGTGCCCCTGTGACGCGCCACTCTCTGGATGATCCTCCCTAATAGCGGCCACGGAGGAAACACGTAAAGAAGCTGATCAGTCAGCCACGGCTGAACCAGACCGTCGAGACCTTCCGACATGTGTTCCCTGCGCCTGCTGTAAAAGCGCGCTGCTTTGGCATTGAGCTGGGTAGCCATGAGGTCCATGACTGGTTGCCCCCAACGCAGTGAAATCTCGTGAAATACCGCCCCGTCGAGTTCCCACTCCCCGGGGTCCAGGCGATGACGACTGAGATAATCTGCTTGAATGTTGTCCTTTCCTGCCACATGCGCCGCCGAAATCGCCAAGAGATGGGCCCCTGCCCAATGAAACAACTGCTGACTTTCCTGTAGCAAGAGTGCACTGCCCGTGCCGCCCTGCCTGTTTATGTACGATACTGTCACTTGATTGTCGCAAAAAACTCGAACCGCTTTTCCTTCGAGCACTCCTACAAACTCCAGCAGCGCCAAGCGAACCACCCGGAGCTCCAAGCGATTGATCGACCAACCGCTCTCTTCCGCCGACCACGTCCCCTGCGTTACCTGTGCCAAACAATGAGCTCCCCACCTGGAGAGACTCACGTCCGTCGTGAGCAAAACCCAATCCGGCAGATCCAGCGGAACTCCCGCCTGCAGATGAGCCAGAACCAACCACCACTGCAGACTGACACACACCTCTTCCGGACATACTAACTTCCGGAGACCAACAGGACAACAACGCCATCTGCAGTGGCCGCATATGCGCTCTGGCCCACGGCACCAGATCGAAGGCTGCCGCCATCGATCCCAACAACTGTAGATATCTCCAGGCCGTCGGAGCCTTGACGCGCAGGAACGCCGACACCTGCGCCAGAATCTTTTTTTATTCTGTCAAGCGGAAGAAAAACTGAACCCACCTTCATGTCGAAGAAGGCACCGAGATAGGTTAACTGCATGGCTGGGACCAAATGACTCTTAGCACGGTTGATAACCCAGCCTAATTGCTCGAGAAATTCCACTACCCGAGCGGTGGCCACGATAGATTCTGTCCGAGACGATGTCCGAATCAACCAGTCGTCCAGGTAGGGATGAACCTGATTCCCTTCCTTTCGGAGAGCAGCTGCTGCCACCACCATAATCTTGGTAAAAGTTTGTGGTGCTGTAGCGAGACCGAAGGGCAATGCTCGGAATTGAAAATGCCCCATGGGAACCGCAAAACGCAGGAACTTCTGATGCTCGCTTCTGATTGGGATGTGCAAGTACGCCTCCGTCAGATCTATGGAAGAAAGAACTTCGCCCCATCTCACCGACCGGATAACGGACCTTAAGGTTTCCATCCGGAAATGGGGCACTCGCAAACAGCGATTCACGTGTTTGAGATCCAGAATAGGTCGAAAAGAAATAGTAATTACACTTACCTGGTAATTGTAGTTCCTTGAGAGACGACAGCTTAGTCCTCAACGAATGGGTTGTGCACCTCCTCCTGCAGCATGAAGACTGGACCAATCAAATTTCGGCACCACTGGAAGCAGCATACCAGGCATCTCTTGAACTCCAGTGAACTACTGTCAAAGCAAACTCAAAGAAATAACTAACCTTTAAGAAGCCAATCCAACATCAGAATTAAATTTTCTGTTTTTTTTTTTTTTAATCAAATTTTTTTTTTTTTTAAATAGAATATTATTATTATTATTTTTTTTTTTGGCCAATGACACCAATCAAAGGAAACAGAATGTCCCGCGCCTGCCACAGCATAAGCAGATAGCGCAAGAAATAGAAAAAGCAAAGAGGCACACTCACCTGGAAATACGGACCTCTGACCCCAAGCCGTGCCGAGCTAAAAACACCACAGGGAGGGAAGGAGGACTAAGCTGTCGTCTCTCAAGGAACTACAATTACCAGGTAAGTGTAATTACTATTTCCTTATCGTTCCTCCAGCTTAGTCCTCAACGAATGGGATGTAACAAAGCAGCCTTAACGGGCGGGATTTCCCCAGCCGGCATGCAGAACCGCGGAACCAAACCGGACATCGCCCGCCGCCAAGACATCAAGCCTATAGTGCTTACTGAAAGTGTGCAGAGACGACTATGTCGCCGCCTTACAAATTTCCACTGGTGAAACCAAGCTAAACTCCGCCCAGGATGTTGCCTGCGTCCGGGTAGAATGAGCTCGCAATCCAACAGGCGGTACTCGACCGTGCAACAGATAAGCCGAGCAAATCGCCTCCTTAAGCCATCGAGCAATAGAGGCCTTCGCCGCAGCTTCACCTTTTCGAGGCCCCCCAAACAGTACAAACAAATGATCAGATTTACGGAAATCGCTGGTAACCTTCAAATAGCGACGCAAAACTCTTCTGAGATCCAAGCGACTAAGTCCGCGATCGGAAGCCTGAGCCCCGGACGCTGGGAACACCGGGAGCGTTACCGCCTGATTCACATGAAAGGGGGAAGACACCTTAGGCAAAAAGGAAGGCACTGGTCACAGAACCACCTTCTTATCCGAGAAAGAAAGGAAAGGCTCCCTGCAAGAAAGAGCCTGGAGCTCGGAAATGCGCCGTGCCGAACAAATCGCCACTAAGAATACCGTCTTAAGGGTCAAATCCTTCACCGAACTCTGAGAGAGAGGTTCAAAAGGAGCTGCACTGAGGGTCCGCAAGACCAAGTTGAGATCCCACGAAGGAACGGAAATCCTGCGAGCCAGACGCAGTCGAGGAAACTGCCCTCAAGAAGCGAACCACATCAGCATGGGCCCCCAGCGATACGCCTTGAACCTTCCCTCTGTAGCACGAAAGGGCCGCCAACTGTACGCGCAAGGAACTGGCGGCCAAACCTTTAGCAAAACCGTCTTGCAGAAAATCGAGAACCACCGGAAGAGAAGCCGTAGCGGCCCGAATCTGACGCCTAGAACACCAATCCTCAAAAATATGCCAAACTCGTACGTAGGCCAGCGAAGTGGAACTTTTGCGCGCCTGTAGCAAAGTTGCCACCACTGATTTTGAATAACCCCGTTTTCTTAGCCGCGCCCTTTCAATGGCCAGGCCGTAAGCGAGAATCTCCCCACTTGCGGCATGCGAAGAGGGCCCTGACACAACAGGTCCTGATCCAGGGGAAGCCGCCACGGGGATCCGTCCACTAACCTCATCAGATCGGCATACCAAGGACGGCGAGGCCAATCCGGCGCTATCAACAGCACCCGACCCCGGTGACCCTCGATCCGCTGAATCACACGCCCCACGGGGGAAACACGTAAAGAAGGCCCCAGGAGGGCCAAACCTGCAATAGAGCATCTATGCCTTCCGACATCGGTTCCCGTCGACTGTAGAATCGAGCTGCCTTCGCTGAGCGCAACGTGGCCATCAGGTCCATGACTGGCTGACCCCAACGCTGGACCAGCTAGGCGAATACCCTGGGGTGGAGTTCCCATTCGCCGGCATCCACCTGAACTCGGCTGAGAAAATCTGCAGTCACGTCCTTTCCGGCAATGTGCACTGCCGAGATGGCCTGCAGCCGGGGCTCTATCCATTCGAACAGAGACCGAGTCTCCGTCTCCAAAGCGACGCTTCCGGTGCCGCCCTGACGATTTATGTAGGCCACGGTCGCTGCATTGTCGGAGAGAACCCGCACTGCCCGGGCTGATATCAGGGTCTCGAAGCGTTGTAAGGCCAACCGCACGGCTCGAAGCTCCAAGAGGTTGATTGACCAAGTGCTCTCCTCCGGAGACCAGAGACCTTGAGCGAACTGGCCGGTGCAGTGTGCGCCCCAGCCCTAGGCAAGCATCCGTCAGAAGTGGAACCCAGGCCGGCTGCTCTAATGGCATTCCCGCACGGAGCGATGACGGCCGCAGCCACCATCGCAGATCCCGCCGAACTGCCAGCGGGCAAGGGAGACGTTTGGTTAGCGAATCGGACTGGTTGGACCAGCGACGGAGCAAAGCTCTCTGAAGCGAACGCATGTGGAAGCGGGCCCAAGGTACTACCTCCAGGGAAGCCGCCATCGTCCCCAGCAACTGAAGGTAGTGCCAAGCCGACGGGGCGGGGCTCTGCCGAAACCGGCGTACGAGAGACCGAAGTCCCGACACCCTGCGGTCGGGAAGAAAGACCGAGCCCACGCAGGTATCGAACCGAACTCCCAGATAATCGAGAGACTGCGTCGGCACCAAATGGCTCTTGCGCGGGTTGACCACCCAACCGAGAGACTGCAATAGCCCTACTACTTTGGAAGTCGCCGCTGCGCTCTCCGCGTGAGACTTCCCGCGAATCAACCAATCGTCCAGATAGGGATGGACTAACACCCCTTCTTTGCGCAAGGCTGCGGCCACTACCACCATGATTTTGGTGAATACCCGCGGCGCGGTCGCAAGCCCGAAGGGCAATGCTTGGAACTGGAAGTGACCCCACGGCAGAGCGAAGTGGAGATACTTTTGTTGGTCCTCCCGAATAGGGATATGGAGATAGGCCTCCGTGAGATCGAGGGAGGTGAGGAACTCGTCCTTGCGAACGGCTACCAGCACCGACCGTAGGGTTTCCATCCAAAAGTGTGGCACCCGCAGGCAGCGGTTCACGCCTTTGAGGTCCAAAATGGGGCGAAGAGCCCCATCCTTCTTTGGCACCACGAAATAAATGGAATACCTTCCGAGACCATATTCCGCCCGCGGAACGGGAACTACCGCCCCTAGCTGAACAAGTCGATCGAGGGTTTGCCGAACCTGAGCTGTCTTGCACTCTCCCTGACAGGGAGAGGCCACAAAGGAATCGAGAACGGGCCTGGCCAGGTCCAGAACATACCCGTCCCGGATGATGTCCAATACCCACTGATCGGAAGTAATCTGGGCCCAAGCGGAAAGAAAGCATCGAAGACGTCCTCCGATCACTGGGATCTCCACCCGGGCCCGCTGCCCTTCATTGGGGCTTACGGGCGGACGCAGGGGTTGCAGCCGCGAATCCTCTACTGGCTCCCCGAAAGCCACGAAAGCTCGAAGTCCTCGATAGATATCTGCCACGCTGGAAACCAGCAGAACGGGGTGAACGAAACCTCCGAAAGTCCCGAAACTGCCCCCGAGCGGCCGGAAGCGACCGTCCTCGCCGGGGTCTATCCTCCGGCAGACGACCGCCCTTTGATTCACCCAAATCCTTGACCAACTTATCCAAATCCTCACCAAACAGCAGCCTACCTTTAAAGGGCAATTTGCCTAACCGCGACTTGGACGACCCATCGGCCGCCCAGTTCTTCAACCAAAGGGCTCTGCGTGAGGCCACCACTGACGCCATGCTATTGGAGAGAGCGCGGATGAGATCATAATGGACATCCGCCAAATACGCCGAACCAGATTCCAAACGGTGGAGCTCACCTAACACCTCAGCCTCCAAGGCGGGTGTTTGCTGAAGCCGCTGAACCCAGCGTAGACAGGCCCGGGCCAACCAAGCTCCACAAACGGAGGCCTGCAACGCAATCGCGTCCGCCTCAAACGACTGCTTCAAGAGACCGTCCATTTTCCTGTCCTGCGGTTCTCGCAAGGCCGCACTACCTTCCACCAGAATGGTGGTTTTCTTCGTCACCGCCGCATCAACCTTCGGAGATTGGAAACGCTCAAGATCGTTGTCCGACATAGGGTACAAGCGACGCATGATCTTGACCCCCTTGAGCCCCGATTCAGGAGTATCCCACTCAGACTGGATCATCTGATCAATCACTCTCTGTGCATGGGAAAAACCACGGTAGATTGACGCATTGCCTGAATAATGGGATCCACACCGTCCGCCTCCTCCACTGGAGGAGCTGGTGCTAAACCAAGCGTCTGGAGCGCCTCCGAAACCAGAGCGGGCAGCTCCTCTCGGCGGAACACACGAATAATCTTAGCTTGATCCTCCGGTTCAGGGAGTTCGCCCTCCTCCAAGGCCTCCCCATCCGCGTCCTGGTCAAAATCCGGATCATCACCTTCCGGCCATTCTGCCTCCGACTGGAAGGACTCGTGCAGACGTTGTCGTTTAGGCGCCTTAACACCAGCCAACGGGCTCTCCGCTGTCATCGACGAGGCAGTCACCGCTGGCGCAGAAAGAGGACCAACGCCCATGCTCTGGCGCCTACGGCAGAAAGCCTGATGCATCAGCAAAATAAAATCGGGGGAAAAATCCTCCAAGTGCAAAGCACCCCCGAGGTCCGACTGCCCCCCAGAGGCTAACGAAACCGGAGCAGGTATCCCCGATGGACCCTCCAGGGGCGACTCCAACTCTCCCCGCCGCGGGGCCGGGTGGCGGCGCCGTAGCTAAGGAACCCTCCAGGGGCTGCTCCATACTGAGAGACACCGAGGCACAGCGTGGGCAGACGCCTGACTCAGAAGCTGCGCCCCTTCGAGATCCACAGATCACACAAAGAGACCCCGCGGGCATGGGAGCACTCTGATGCAGATCTGTAATTGGCATAAAATGTCCCTCAATACTGACAGGACAAAATGGCACACTGACCCAGTAGAACCAGCACACAAACGGGGAACTGGGCAGCTGCTAACCACCAGAGCAGCAGAGAATTTGTCAATGAAAATGTGATCATTTTTTTTTTTTTTCCAATCACCAAAGGCCTGTGCCCGAGTGCGGGGAAACTCAAATACAGCCAGATGAGACAGACAGCCCCGCGAAGAAGGATGAGGAGAGGGCAAGCTCTATTCCCCCCCCCTCCAGCCGAGGGACCTAGGCACCCCGAAGGAAAGGAAGCCCAAAATGCCAAGAACAAGTGAAATAAACGAAATAAAGCAATAAAGGAAAAAACCGCCGCGAGAAAAAACACGCTAAAAAAAAAAGAACCGCGAAACTTAAAATGGCCGCGGCAGTAAATAAAACTTTGGCGCGCTTTGCTGAGCGCCGGCGAAAACAACAAATCCCTGCTGTCGACCGACCCCCTCACCCCCTCACCCCCGCAACGCTAGTGACCCGGGAGCCCCCCGAAAATAACCAAGTCATCAAGGAACCCCAGCAGGAGCGAGCAGAGGCGCAGAGGCTCTGGTCAGGACAGGCTCTGATCGCCGCCAGCCGCCAGGACTTACCGGCACATATTGAGCACACTCTCCACCCCCCGGAGAGGAGGTGCTGCACCGCCGCCGCAGGAGCTCTGCCCCAAACAGCCCTGGGGCAGAGATCCTAATTAAGAAGGACAGACAGTCAAATAAGTACAAGCGGCTTAGGCTGGGCAGGAGAGAGACCTTCCTCAGGTTCCCCCCCCCCCCACGGAGTGCCGAAATGAGCAACTGAAATTTAAAGATACAGAACCCTTTAACTGAAGAAATTAAAAGAAGTCCTAATAGGACACAAAATAATGATCCAAAAGGATAGCTAGTGAAAACACCACTAAACTGACTAACTAGTGAGCCCAGCTAGGCTCACTAACGTCTTCCTGCTGCATGAAGACTGGACACACTGGAGTTCAAGAGATGCCTGGTATGCTGCTTCCAGTGGTGCTGAAATTTGATTGGTCCAGTCTTCATGCTGCAGGAGGAGGTGCACAACCCATTCATTGAGGACTAAGCTGGAGGAACGATAAGGAACCTTTCTTTTTGGGAACTACAAAATAAATCGAGTATCGACCTAAGCCGTACTGGTCTGCAGGCACGGGCACCACTGCCTGAAGATGCAACAAACGCGACAGGGTCTTGCTGACTGCATCCTGTTTTGCCTGTGGACCGCACGGAGAGAGGACAAAAGCTTCTGGAACAGGATGCGCGAATTCCAACGCATAGCCGTCTCTGATGATCTCCAGGACCCATTGGTCCGTAGTTACGCTGGCCAAGGTGGAGAAAAACTTCTGTAAACGACCTCCTACTGGAACCTCCACCTGGACCGGCCTCATTTCATTGTGGCTTCTTAGTGGAGTTCTGGTGGGCAGTAAAATAACACCTATTGAACCCCCTGGCTCCTCGAAAGGACTGCCCTCTAGCTACAAAACGGCCCCGCTGATAAGGGGTGAAACGAGCCCCCCGGAACCTGCGAAAGTCCCTACCTTGTCCTCTTTGCATGGAACCCTGCTTTACCGTTCTCGGACGATCCTCCGGCAGACGACCTCCTTTGGAGTCCCCCAAATCCTTAACTATCTTCTCTAACGCCTCCCCGAAGAGTAATTTTCCTTTATACGGAAGCTTACTGAGACGCGCCTTGGAAGATGCATCTACTGCCCAATTTCTAAGCCAGAGGAAACGTCTAGCGGCGGCAATCACGGAAGCCATAGACTTCGCCGATAAGCGCACTAAATCATAAAAGGAATCTGCTAGATAAGCCGACGCTGACTCTAGCTTAGCTACATCCGCTGAAGCATTCTCCACCTTATCTGGGATCTGCTCCCCCTGCAGCCAACGGATAGAGGCACGGGACACATAAGCCCCACAAACGGAAGCTTGCAGAGCTAAGGCACTGGAATCAAAAGCTTGCTTCAGCAGCGCCTCCAACCTACGATCCTGCACATCTTTAAGCACTGTGCCCCCTTCCACGGGAATAGTGGTCTTCTTAGTGACTGCTGAAACCAACGCATCCACCTTAGGCATACGCAATAAGTCCCGCTCATCCTGAGGAACGGGGTATAGCTGGGCAATCGTGTGACCGCCTCGTAAGGAAGCCTCTGGGCACTCCCATTCCGACTCTATCATCTGTTTAATAACCCTATGCACCGGGAAACACCTTTGCTCCGACCGAAACCCCTGTAACAAGGGATCCTCAAGGGGTTCTTGTTGCACTACCGGAAGCAATATATTAAGAGCCGCCAGGGACTGAGAAATCAGAGCTCCCAGCTCTTCTTTACGGAAAACCCTAAACACATTGGGATCCTCGCCCGGACCCAATTCACCTTCTTCCAACTCTCCTGGCCAGGCATCAAAGCCTGACTCCGAGAGAAGCTCACCTTCCTCCGCTCCTGGAGAAAAAGAACTTTGTGCCACCGTAGCATCTAATCCACTGTCCAAAGCCTTATCAGCCGAAGAGCAGCCTTCCCCCGGGTCTGTCACCGCAGGGCCAACATTCTGGGACCCTAACATACAGTCAGCTACAGGACTGTGAGACAACTGCGTCCGTTTTAAAAGATAGGCCTTGTGTAGCGACAAAATAAAATCCGGAGAGAAGAAGTCCCCCAGAGCTTCCTGCAATGAAGGCTGTTGCTTTGGTTCCTCAGGCACCAAAGTTCTATGCGATTTAGATTTTTTCTTTTGAGGCTTTGCTGGCACCGCGGGAGAAATGGCAGGCTCATTTAAAATGGCCGCCGTTCCCGCTCTTTCTAAGGAGCTGTGAGACTGGGATAAAAATTCTTCAGCAACCTTGTCTGCCATCGCCTGAGCGATTGAGGAAAGGAACCAAGCCTAAGACGTTCTGCAAAGGGAAAATGAAACCCCTTCGAATCCTGGAACAAAGGGAACTGCGGAGAACGAGAGACCCTGCCGCTCCCGCCGAAAGAAATAAAACAGGAAACTCGTTGCCAAACAGAAAAAACACAGAATCACCTCACAATCAAACCCCGCGACGGCGAACTCCCAGAAGAAAAAGAACTCCCTTCAGCAACCGGTACTCCGTTAAGGAGGCTTACCTGCACAGGCCGACGGAAGCAAACTCCCCCACTGCTTTGCCGCTGCTAGCGGTAAGCCGGTGAAGGGCTCAACCCGGAGGAATGAAGAGGATCCTGGGGCTCCCAGGCCTGCTGTCACCCCTCCTGTCACCAAATGCGCAGAGGGGCAGGCTCTACCCCTAAGATCCGGTAAGAGGCACTGGCAGGGCAATCGGAGCTCCACAGATTTACTCCGTTGCTCCCGTCTGTCAAGTATTTATTAAGTATCTGAAACTGCCCTGCTAGGACAGAACTTCAGCAAGAGGAGCACTCTACTCCCGACTGCCAGGAAAATCTGTCCTTTGTCCTGTTCTCAGTACTGCTCCTCTATATTATCTTCTTCTTATGATTATTATTATTTTTAAAAGCTCAGTCAAAGAAATAAGAAATCACTATTCATCTCTCTGGGGAACTGGGCTATGCGGTGTCCTATTCAGCTGCTGAGGACTGAAAGACTGATTATCTGACAACAGGGGGAGCTGGGTAAGCTGTCAGAAAAACTTTCAGTATTCAGTCCTCAGCTGCTGGAGCGGATTGACAACCCAATTGTCCTGGACTGGCCCAGAGAAACGAATAGGAAGGAGATGATGTGGAAGAATTGAAAGAAACATCAATACACCAGGAAGATGTATTATAACTATTTGATAAACTGAAGAGTAGCAAATCACCTAGACTGGATGGTATACATCCAAAAGTGTTGAAAGAACTGAAATATGAGATTGCAGACCTACTATTAGTAATCTGTGAACTATCATAAAAATCATCCCTAATACCTGAAGATTGGAGGATGGTCAATGTAACACCAATTTTTAAAAAGGGTTCCAGGGGTGATCCGGGAAACTACAGACCGGTGAGCCTGAGGTCAGTACAAGGAAAAATGGTAGAAACCATCATAAAGAACATTTCTGAACATGTAGATAGTCATGGCTTAATGGGAGACAGTCAACATGGCTTTAGCCAAGGAAGGTCTTGTCTTCCTATTCTGTTATGTTTTTTTGAAGGTGTGAATAAACAGTAGACAAAGGTGAGTCAGTTGATATAGTGTAGCTGGACTTTCAGAAAGCCTTTGACAAGGTCCCTCATGAAAGACTTTTCGTAAAATTAAAAAGTCATGGGATAGGAGGCAGTGTACTATTGTGGATCAGGAATTGGTTAAAAGATAGAAAGCAGAGGATAGGGCTAAATGGACAATTTTCCCAATGGAGAAAGGTGAATAGTGGAGTACCCCAGGGATCTGTGCTGGGTTTGCTTTTTAACATATTTGTAAATGACCTGGAAATGGGAATAACGAGCGAGGCTATAAAATTTACAGTTGACACAAAATTATTCAAATGGAAGATGAAAGTTTATGTGGACAAGTGCAAAGTTATGCACCTAGGAAAGAAAAACCCAAACTATGGTTACACAATGCAAGATTCCACGATGGGAACCACCGCCCAGGAAAAAGATTTAGTTGTCATCGTGGATAAGATGTTAAAACCCTCCACCCAGTGTACAATGGTGGCCAAGAGAGCAAATAGAATGCTAAGTATCATAAGGAAAGGAATGGGGACTAAAACAAAGGATATTATAATGCTTCTGTATCGTTCCATGGTGAGACCGCACCTTGAATATTGTGCAATTCTGGTCGTCGTATCTTAAAAAGGATATAGCATTATTAGAAAGTGTACAGAGAGGAGCCACCAGGATAGAAGGATACTCCTATGAAGAGAGGCTAAAAAAGTTAGGGCTCTTCAACCTGGAAAAGAGACGGCTGAGGGGAGATATGACAGAGGTGTATAAATTAATGAATGGAGTGGAACAGGTAAACGTAGATTGATTGTTTACGCTATCAGAATATAGAAAGACTAGGGGACATGCAATGAAGGTACAATGTAACCTATTTAAGACTAAGAAGAGAAAATATTTTTTCACTCAACGTGTAATCAAACTCTGGAATTTGTTACCGCAGGATGTAGTAAAGGCTATTAGTGTAGGTGGGTTTGAAAAAGGTTTGGACAAGTTCCTAGAGGAAAGTTCCATAAACCATTAGTAAAAAGGGACCCAGGATATCAATGCTTACATAAGTACATAAGACATGCCATACTGGGTCAGAACAAGGTCCATCAAGCCCAGTATCCTGTTTCCAACAGTGGCCAATCCAGGTCACAAGTACCTAGCAGTTTCCCCAAAAGACACAGGTTCCACAATGCTTGTACTGGGTCAAGCATTGATATCTTCGGTCCCTTCTTAATAATGGTTTATGGACCTTTCCTCCAGGAACTTGTCCAAACCTTTTTTAAACCCAGCTACACTAACAGCCTTTACTACATCCTCCGGTAACAAATTCCAGAGTTTGATTACAGTACAAGCATTGTGGAACCTGTGTCTTTTGGGGATACTGCTAGGTACGTATGTCCTAGATTGGCCACTGTTGGAAACAGGATACTGGGCTTGATGGACCTTGGTCTGACCCAGTATGGCATATCTTATGCGCTTATGTTCTTATGGCCCAGTGGCCCTGCTTCCCCACAAACAAAAAAAATCCCTAGTGGTCCCCAAACCCCACCACGTTTAGTCTGAAGCATCAGCGTTGGCACGTAGCGGTGCATCCTCGGAGCTGGGGAGTCACTCTGCCATATAAGGCAGTTCAGCAGCTCACCTGAAAGCCCCGTGATGCTATCAATACCCCCCCTTTTCTGTGGTTGGGCGTGTGTGGCGGCTCCCTCCCTTCGCACGGCCCTGCTCCAGAGTAAAGGGGGTGGTGGGCTTCGGGTCCACTAGAGATTTCTTTTGTTTGGGGGGATTCGGGGTTGCTGGGCCATTGGGGATTTTTTTGGGTGGCCGCTGGGTCACCAGGGATTTTGTTTCAGTCGGGGGGGGGGGGGGGTTGTTCTGTCTGGGGGGTCACCGGCCCCCTGACAGCGTGTCGATGGCGTCGGGTCTTAGCACTTCACCTCACATATTTTTGCTCCAGGCTGGATCTTTATGGCTGTGCGAAGCTGGCGTGAAGATCCCGAGTTAACAAACAGTGTAAGGAGCTGCGCAATCACTAGTGCAGCAGTTCGTACGCTAAGTGCGCTGCGATCTAGTGCGGTTGCTTTTATGGCTCGCTTTCTGCATCTGCGGGCAACCTAGCGTGCGAAAAGCGCAGACAAATGCTACGTGTTTGTACCCGAGGCCATGGAGAGTTAAGTCACAGGCTACTAGACCACTTCGCCCCCTGCTCCGCCATTGCCACTATGCTTTTGTTACCCTCAGGGAAACAGGTGTCGAAAGCTAAAGAAGAGATAGTGACTGTCAGCGGTGGTGTAAAACTTCGACATTTTCAAGCAACTCTAGGGCCGGCCCTGCCCCCCTCGTATGCATAACAATTGCGTTACCACTGCCGGCTCGGCGACGACGAGTTGCTGTTGTGGCAGAAGTTTACACACAAGCAAGCGCGCGCCCTCGGCTAGCGGCAGGCAGGCCCGCACGAGGAGGACGGTCGCGAGCGCTTCCCGCCCAGCATGCTGCTGACGTGTCCTCCCGCATCCCGCCCCCTCGCTTCGGCTCGCGCCGCCGGGACGCGTCATCTTCGGGGAGAGGTGGGAAGAGCGGCCGGGAGCGCGCCTGGTCCAGCTGTACGGCGGGCGCGAGCGCCGGCTCCTTGACGTGGCAGTAAGCGGAGAGGCGTCCGGAGCGCGAGCAGCAGAGGCGAGCGGTGCTACGCGGAGAGTACGCGGGTTAGCTTGTCAGGTCAGTACGTGTCACTTTCTTCTTCTAGCGCCGTTAAGATCTCGCCACTCTGACTTCTGGCCTTACTGGACACGTGTGCATGAACTTACTATGGACTCGTACTGGCAAGAATACATGTGTGCTGCTTCTTTCTGCTAGTCTGTGCGCTCTTATCCTGCCAATATGTGTGCCCTTACTGTGCAACTCTTCTATATATATATATGCTGGGCACATGTGATTCTCTGGGCAATGTGTCTGAGCTTCTCATACCCACACTGGACAAGTGCGCTTATCCTGCCATATAGCATTAGCATTGGACAAGTGCGCTTATCCTGGCAGTATATGTGAGCTTATCTTAATAACACTGGACATCTGCGCTTATCCTGCCAATGTATGTGAGGTTATCCCAATAGGATTAGACAAGTAAGCTTATCAATCCAAGTTGTACCTGTTCATTGTAAGTGCAAGGTAAGCTCTTCCTACTCTGCACAAAAAGTTATCTGTAAACCGCACCCTGATTTTAAAAAGCGCGGTATATAAAAGCATTAAATAAATTAATCAAATATCCTCCTGGGATGTATCTTCTTCCTTATTGGTCCTCCAGTTTAGTCCTCCATCTCTGGGTTGTGCACCACCTCCTGCAGCTTGGAGACTGGGCATGTCACAAAAAAGTTGTTAAGTGCCGTCGAGTTGGAGTCGACTCATGGCGACCCTCTGGATAGCTATCCTAAATTGTGTTCGGTCTTCAGTCAGGCGGCTCATTGTTGACAGACTGGTACCCGTAGCTGCTGTTATTGTATTGATCCATCTCATTGCTAGCCTTCCTCTTTTGCGTTGACCTTCTATTTTGCCAAGCATGATGTCTTTCTCTAATGATCTCTCTCTTCGCATGATGTGTCCAAAGTATGAAAGTCGAAGTCTTGTCATCTGAGCTTCTAAAAAAAGCTTAGGTTTGATGATCTCTAGTACCGACTGGTTTGTTCTTCGGGCAGTCCATGGTATACACAGTATTCGCCGCCAGCACCATAATTTATTTATTTATTTATTTATTTATAGACTCTTATATACCGCACTATTAGGCATCAGCGCGGTTCACAAAAAACAGTGAGATACACAATTCAACAGTACTTTGTGTTTACAGAAAACAGGAGAATATAACTCGGATAACAGGGTATATAATTAATAAACATAGTCATAATATCATCATAATATCATAATTCAAAGGCATCAATTTTCTTCCTGTCTATCTTTTTCAATGTCCAGCTTTCACATCCATATGATGTTATTGAAAATACCATGGCTTGAACAAGTCGAATCGTTGTATGGAGAGAGACATCTCTGCTCTTGAGAATCTTATCTAGGTCTTTCATAGCCATTCTTCCAAGAGCAATGCGTTGTCTGATTTCTTGACTGCTTGTTGCTTCTTTATTGATAGTTGATCCAAGTAGGTTCAAGTTGTTCACGATTTCAATTTCTTCTCCTTCAACAATGAACCTGTTGATTATGCCAGTTGTCATGATCTTTGTCTTCTTTACATTAAGGTGCAGGCCCATTTTGAGACTATGTTCTTTGATTGTGAGAAGCAAATGTTTCAGATCCTCTTCACTTTCAGCCAGTAATGTGGTATCATCAGCATAGCGAAGGTTGTTGATGAGTCTTCCACCAATCTTCACACCTCTGTTGTTTTCATACAATCCTGCTTCTCTGCTGATTTGTTCTGCATATAAATTAAACAGGTAGGGGGAAAGTATGCAGCCTTGTCTTACACCTTTGCTTATTTTAAACCATTCTGTTTCTCCTTGTTCCGTTCGAACTGTTGCTTCCTGATCAATGTACAGATTGTGCAAGAGTATGATCAGGTGTTCTGGTATACCCATGCTTCTTAATGTGGCCCAGAGTTTCTCATGGTTTACACAGTCAAAAGCTTTGCTATAGTCGATAAAGCACAAATAGATATTCTTTTGGTATTCTTTAGTCTTTTCAAGGATCCATCTCGCATCCACAATGATGTCTCTCGTTCCTCGCCCTTTCCTGAACCCTGCTTGCACTTCAGGTAGTTTTTGTTCCAGGTATGGTTGTAGTCTCTTTTGAATAATCCTCAGTAGAATCTTGCTGGCATGTGGAATCAGAGCGATTGTGCGATAATTTCCACAGTCAGTTGGATCACCTTTCTTTAGTATTGGTATAAACACAGATCTTTTCCAGTCAGTTGGCCATGATGTTGTCTTCCATATTTCTTGGCAGAGCCTTGTAAGTACGGTAACAACTGCATCAGATTGCTGTACTACTTCTATGGGAATGCTATCAATGCCTGGTGCTTTGTTCTTTGATAAGTCTTTCAATGCTGCTTCCACTTCTTCTTTCATCGCCAATGGTTCCCGATCATAAGGTACAGGTTGAAACGGCTGTTGGTCCACTTGATCTTTATCATATGAAAACTCTGTATATTCCTTCCATCTTTTCTTGATCTTCTCAGCATCATTCAACATAGAACCTTGAGCATCTTGTAACATTCCAATTCGAGGCTGGAACTTTTTCTTTAACTCTTGTAGCCTTAGGAAAGCCAATCTTGTTCTTCCTCTAATAGTTTCTGCTTCTATTTCTATGCGTCATTGTAGTACTTTTCCTTGTCCTGTCTTGTTGCACGTTGGAAATCTCTGTTGAGTTCTGTGATTGTCTTTCTTTCTCCTCTGGCTTTAGTTTCTCTGCGTTTCTGGGCAATTTTCAAAGTTTCTTCCATCATCCATTTTGGCTGTTTTTTCTTTTTCACCTTTTGTAGAGACTTCTCGCTTTCTTCCAATACAACCTTCTTGATGTCATTCCATAACTCTTCTGGAGCTCTGTCATTTGTATCTAAAGCAGCAAATCGATTTTGCAGGCAGTCTTTAAATTCCAGTGGTATATTCTCAAAGTCATATTTTGCTGCATTCATGAGTGGTTTGCTCTTTTTCAACTTTAGCTTGAGTTTGCATACTAGTAGTTGATGATCTGTACTACAGTCAGCTCCAGGTTTTGTCTTTGTTGATGTTATAGAGCTTTTCCATCGTTGACTTCCACAGATGTAGTCAATTTGATTTTTATAGAATCCATTGGGTGAAGTCCATGTGTACAGTCGCCGCTTGTGTTGCTGGAAGAAGGTGTTTGAGATGAATAGATCGTTGGTCTTGCAGAATTCTGTCAGTCTTTCTCCAGCTTCATTTCTGTTGCCAAGTCCATATTTTCCAACTACTTTGGCGTCTTCTTTGTTGCCAACTTTTGCGTTCCAGTCACCCATGACTATCAGGATATCCTGTGTGCATGTTCTGTCAATTTCAGCTTGTACTTGTTCATAGAACTCTTCAATTTCATTCTCTTCTGCAGCTGTTGTTGGGGCATATACTTGAATTATAGTTGTGGCGATAGGCATTCCTCGTAGACGAATAGAGATTAAGCGTTCACTGACTGCATTGTATTTCATTACAGTTCTTGCAAGTTTCTTCTTTATTATAAATGTCTTTCATTTCCAGCATAGTAGACCATGTGATCATCTGATGTAAAGTGCCCGATGCCAGTCCATTTCAGTTCGCTAACACCCAACAGATCAAGTTGTACACGTTCCATTTCATTCTTGACCACCTCCAACTTCCTTTGTTCATGCTTCGTACGTTCCATGTTCCAACGTATAAGACATCTTTACAGCTTCTGACTCTCATTTCATGCGCAGCTACATCAGCAGTCAGACGTCCTGGGGGCTTTGATCCAACCACATCATAAATGCTGGCTTTATTCTGAAAAGTCTTCAGCTCTTCCCCAGTAGCTAGTTAAGTGCCTTCCGACCTGGGGGTCTCATCTTCCAGCACTATAGCACAATTTGTTTTGTTGTAACTATCCACTGGGTTTTCATGGCAAGATACAGAAGTAGATTGCTAGGCCTTTCTTCCACGCAGTTTAAGTTTGGTGGTGTTGCCGTTGTCACAGAAATGTGATCCTCCACCGTCAACACTATCCCATTCTGCTGCTGCCCAGATGGGTGGTTTGTCTTGGTCTGGCACCTCAGCTGAGACCTGTCCATCTTGAGAGACCCTGCCAGTAGTTAAACTACCGATAGTTTAGCTCTCAGCATCACCGATGCACACAAGCCCTCACAGCACGACAAGCTCAATAGCACTGGACTAGTGCGCTTATCCTGCCGGTATGTATGAGGTTATCTCAATAGCACTGGACAAGTGCGCTTATCCTGTCAGTATGGGTAGATTCATGCTCCGATTACTGGGTAATATGTGTGCTTATTCTGGCATTATTAGACATGCACAGTTATCCTCGCTCTATGCATCAGCTTTTCTGGCAATACATGTATGCTTAGAATGGTAACAGTAGATATAGGCACCTCTCCTGGCAGTATATGTGCACTTAACCCCCATATATGTTCAATACTACCAGGCTATTTTAGAAGTGGAGTGTAGAGGGTAGTCTAGTAGTTAGAGCAACTACCTAGTACCCAGAAGATCAAAAGTTTGATTCCCACCGGACTCTTTGTGACCTTGGGCAAGTCACTTTACCCTCCATTGCCTGGCAATCTACTTCTAGTGATACATTGTCAAGAAAATCCAGAGATAGGTGTATCACCAGGAGTCATACATTGCCAAGAAAATCCAGAGGCAGCTGGGTCACCAGGAGTCAGCCCTAACTTGACCGCACTAAAAAAACCCCTTTTTTTGGAAACATCTCTACATATAAATAGCGGCATTTACCCATGTACATTGGAATACATGTGTAAATGCTATTTTAGAAAACTGCCATTTATGTGTAGTGATGCACACCACATCTAGATTTCATGGGGTCATGGAGAAGGGAGTGTTTTTGGCATGCCTACAATATCAACACACAGTTCCCTTGTGGATGTGGCACATAACTGACTGCTTTCTCATGAAAGGGTCAATGGTTCATGCACAGGCCCTGGTCATCATTTGTCAACTGAGAGAGCAGCGTGGGTGTTTTTCCTCAGACGTACGGTGTTGGCATATTGCTTAATCTTCCTGCCTCACTGGAGAATGGCCAATGTAATGCCAGTTTTTAAAAAAGGTTCCAGGGGTGATCTGGGAACCACAGACCAGCGAGCCTGAAGATGGTACCAGGCAAAATGGTAGAAATGGTAGAAACCATTATAAAAAATAAGATTACTGAACATATAGATACTCCTAGTTTAATGGGAAAAAGCCAACATGGATTTAGCCATGTCTTACTAATCTGTTATATTTTTTTGAAGGTGTGAATAAATAGGTAGATAAAGATGAGTCGGTTGATATAGTGTATTTGGATTTTCAGAAAGCCTTTGACAGCTTTTGAACTTGTCGACCACTCCCTTCTCCTTTCTTGCTTGTGTGAAGCTGGTCTTCGAGGCATTATTTACCGATGGTTTCTCTCTTCTCTCGGTCTTATGCAGTCCTCTCACGTACCACCCCAGCTGTTTCTCCTGACCCTATCCCCCTTCATTGCGATGTTCTCCAGGGCTCAGTGTTGGCACCTCTCTTGTTCAATGTTTTCCTGGCACCACTTGCCCTCCTGGTACAACAGTCCGGAATATCTGCTTTCTGCTATGCCGACGACCTTGTTCTCCTTCATCACACTTGTCCCCTTCAGCCTGATCTCTCCCCCCTCAATTCTTGTCTCCTTTCTGTTGCTGAGTGGTTGACCACCAATTGTCTACACTTAAACCTGGCCAAGACGCTATCTATTTGGTTCACTCATGATAGTCCTTGCCAACAGGTAGCCCCATCCCTTTCAGGCTCTCCCATCCCTTTGGTGTCATGTTTTCGTTATCATGGAGTTTTCCTTGATCCTGATCTCTCATTTCATGATCATATTTCCCATGTCACTAGAAATTCTTTCCTTTTTCTCCGTCAGATCTGTGCTGTTCATCCTTTCCTTACTCCACAGGCTCTCACCAATCTCTTGTTGTCCCTTGTCATGTCTTGTCTTGATTTCTGTAACGCTGCCCTTGCCAGTGTTCCCCAGGTTCAGTTACATAGACTACAGCGTATTCAGAACACAGGAGCACATATCATTACTCATTCCACTTGTCAAGAGCATATAACCCCCCTTCTCATCCACCTTCACTGGCTTCCTGTAGAATATCGCATTCGCTTTAAAATCCTCACCATCGTCCATCAAGTTGTTTACACCCATACCCCACAGTATTTGGCAGATCTCCTTCAGTTTCACACCCCCAGTCGCAATCTTCGGTCAGTATACATAAATCGTCTCCTTCCCGTGCCCATTTGCAATCAACCTGTACCTCTGCCTTTTTCTTCATTGGGCTCGCATTATGGAATTCACTACCCACCTCCCTCAGGCTGGAGCAGAACCATCGTATCTTTAAAGTCCGCTTAGAAACCCATTTATTCTCCTTTGCCTCTGAGCTCCCTATTCCCTGTGTGTGATCTTCTTCCCCCCCCCCCCCCCAGTGTTGTCCATTTCTTCCATCTGGTATGCTTGATTACACTACTCCCTGTCCTGTCTTGCATTGTAATTTCCTTTCTTTTTCTGGCCTTTGGCCATCTTTGTATTTTATTGATTGTACACTGCTCTATTTTTAACGAAGGGCGGTATATCAAATGTAATAAACATAAACATAAACATGCAAGACTTTTCGTAAAATTAAAAAGTCATGGGATAAGAGGCAATGTATTATTGTGGATCAGGAACTGGTTTAAAAAATAGAAAGCAGAGAGTAGGAATAAATGGACAATTTTCTCAGTGGATAAAGGTGAATAGTGGAGTACCCTAGGGATCTGTGCTGTGCCTGCTACTTTTTAACATTTTCATAAATGACCTGGAAATGGGAATAATGAGTGAGACGATCAAATTTGCAGATGACACAAAATTATTCAAAGTTGTTAAAATGCAGGAGGATTGTGAAAAGTTGCAAGAGAACCTTGATAAATTGGAAGACTTGAAGTCCAGATGGCAGATGAAATTTAATTTGGACACGTGCAAAGTTATCCACCTAGGAAAGAACAACCCAAACTACAGTTTACACAATGCAAGGTTCCACATTAGGAACCACCACCCAGGAAAAAGATGTAGGTGTCATTGTGGATAATACATTGAAACCCTCTGCCCAGTGTGCAGTGGTGGCCAAGAAAGCAAATAGAATGCCAGGTATCATAAGGAAAGGAATGGAAAATAAAATCAAGGATATTTTAATGCCTCTGTATCGTTCCATGGTGCAACCGCACCTTGAATATTGTGTACAATTCTGGTCACTATATCTTAGAAAAGATATAGCAGAATTAGAAAAGGTACGGAGAAGGGCCACCAAAATGATAAAGGGGATGGAAAGATACCACTGTGAGGAAAGGCTGAAAATGTTAGGGCTCTTCAACTTGGAAAAGAGACGGCTGAGGGATAATGTGATAGAGGTCTATAAATTAATGAATGGAGTAGAATGGGTAAATGTGGATCTGTTGTTTACTCCATCAAAAAGTAGAAAGACTAGGGGACACACATTGAAACTATAACATAACCCATTTAAGACTAATAAGAGAGAATATTTTTTCTCTCAATGTGTAATCAAACTCTGGAATTCGTTACCAGAGGATGTAGTAAAAGCTATGAGTGTAGTTGGGTTGAAAAACGTTTTGGACAAGTTCCTTGTGGAAAGGTCCATAAACCATTATTAAAGAGGACCTGGGAAATCCACTGCTTGCTCCGGGACAAGCATTGTGAACCTGTGTGCCTTTTAGGAACCTGCCAGGTACTTTTGACCTGGATTGGTCACTGTTGGAAACAGGATACTGGACTTGATTGACCTTGGTCTGACCCAGTATGGCATTTCTTATGTTCATGTCTTAGAAGGGGAATCCATGTCAATAAGAAAAGAAATCTAGATGTCAGCATTTTTTTGCTGCCCCAAGGTACAAATAAGTGTCTGCTTAAAGGGGCAGGTGTTACTACTGAGGTCAGACCCCTGATCTTCTATCCCCTCCCTACTATCGATTTCCCCCCTCTGGCACATCCCTCCCAGCATCTTATCCCTCTGTGACACACCCTCGCAGTATTCACATATGTACTTTTTTGGCAGCCTGTATGACCTTATCTTGGAATTATTGGACATGCGTGTTTATCATCTTAGAAATACGTGTAAATGTATCTTGGCTTTACTGGGCATGTGCACTTGTCTCGGCAGTTTGTCTGATCTTCTACTGGCAGTACTGAATGTGTGAGCTTGTCCTGGAAGTAAGTGTCAGTCTATCTGGGCAATATGGAGCATATGCTCATCTCCTGACTGTACATGTGAGCTTGTCGTAGTAGTACTGAACGATGTATGAGGTGCCACCACAATTCTGGCACCTACTCATTTCCTTTCCTTTCAGGTGGGTTGGGGAAAGAGAGAGTTGGTTGCGGGGATAATGAAGCCAGGCAGATGAGTGGGGATTAGGTGGAAGAAAGAAGCCAATGGTGAGTTACATTTAGGTACAGTTGCTCTTTTCCTATCCTTTGGAGGGCTTACAGTCTAACGGGCTGATGCAGAAATGCTAGCGCGCCCTTTGCAGGCAACATATACATACAAGTATTGCCAGTGCTGAATGCACAGAAAGACTGACGTGTGTAACCAAAACATAAAGCTATGCACACACAGCATTACCACACATATTAAAATGATATATAAATGAGTCACGTGCATTAAAGTGAAACGCTAATAAGGTCTCTGCCCGATGCAGCAAATCTTGTAGGTGATTACATGGCCAGGCACAATGTTCAGGAGCGCAGTTATTTCTATGATATGAGGTGATGTAAAATTCTTGCACATGTAGGGAAAGACAACTTCAGCATGTGTATCTTCAGCATGAAAATCTTTTGTGTGTATCTTTCAGCGTAATCGCAGTCACGTAGAAATGTTTTTTGCTTCTTACCTTTTAGTGGCTTTGCTGCTTGCTAGAGCTTCACATCAAAGACATGGGGAGAACAATAGAGACCCGAGTAACAGAGACATGCAGGGGTAGGAGGGAGGAGATGGTGCCTACTCCAAACAAGGGTAGCACTGGATGGACTCCCAGAGATGGGAATCTGCGTGCATGCATGCACCACTGCCGTTAGCACGTCTGTTGTTTGCACATGCGTTGCCTTTCCTCCTTTAAACTTTATGCTGAAGTTTTACACATATCTCATTTGCATACATGCCCCTTGTTGCATATTAATGTTGAAATTTCACACTATGAAAAAGCGTACACAGCTAATAGCGCGCAACTTCAGCACTGGCACCAACCTGTAAGTTTGTACTTGAGGCAATGGAGCGTTAAGTAGTTTGCCCAAAATCACAAGGAGCAGCAGTATTATTATTATTATTATTATTCTTTACATTTGATATACCGCTCAGGCCTAAGCATCAGAGTGGTTTACAATAATATAATAATGTCACAGAAAATATGAAAGGAACGCCAGTTATATGATAGGACATAATAAGAGATACAGTGACCGTTAAAGAAAAGAGAGAAGATACAGGAAGGGAGGAAATAGCAGGTTTCATCCACAAGATACCAGCAAAACAATTATGCTCACGATTTTTAATTATTTATCATTCGCCACGATCTCACGCGGGCGCGCCTCAGAAGCGGCGGTTTTAAAGCCGTTGTGCTGGCCTGGTGATTGGCAGCTTGTGGAAGTGAGGAGGAGCTTGAATTTGAATCGGGCTTCCCTGGTTCTCAACCCACTGTTCTAACCGTTTAATACTCCTGGGTTGGAACTATGGTTAAGGACATAAGAACTGCCGTACTGGTTGAGACCAAAGGTTCATTAAGCACAGCATTCTGTTTCCAACAGTGGCCAAGTCAGATCCCAAAAAGTAGCCAGATTTCATGCTATATACCTCTAGGGATAAGAAGTGGGTTTCCCCAGGTCTACCTTTAATAGCAGTCTACTAACTTTATTTCCAGTAACTTTTCCAAACCTTTCTTAGATCCAGTCATGCTTTTACCACAGCCACTGAAAATAAGTTCCAAAGCTTAACTATATGTTGACTTAAAAATATTTTCTCACATTTGTTTTACATGTAGTGCTTATTAACAGTATGTCATGTCCCCTTGTCTTTGTACTCTTTGAAAGAGTAGACAATCGATTCTTGTTTATCTGTTCCACTCCATTCAGGACCTCACAGACCTGTATCATATCTCCCACAATGACACTTAGATTCTTTTCATGGCTGGTGACCCCTAATGTGGAACCTAGCATCATGTAGCTATAATTTGAGTTATTCTTCCCTATGTGCATCAGTTCACACTCCTCCACATTAAATCTCATCTGCCATTTGGATGGCCAGTCTCCAAGGTCCTTCTGCAATTTTTCACAATCCACATACGATTTAACAACTTTGAAATAATTTAGTATCATCTACAAACTTAATGACCTTGCTTACTATTTCTATTTCCAGATCATTTATAAATGTATTAAAAAGTGCCAGTGCCAGTCCCAGTACAAATCCCTGGGATATTCCACTATTTACCTTTTAACCTTTTGCAAAGATGGCGAAACTTTAGAACTAGAGGACATGAAATGAAGCTGCAAGGAGGAAAACTCTAAAAGCAACATGAAGCTGCAAGCAACATGGATTAAGGGAGTTTGTGTATGTGTGACCATGTTTGTTGTGGAGCTGGCTTTGGGGGTATAGGGGATTTCGAAGTGTTCAGTGAACAGGTAGGTCTTTAATTCTTTTCTGAATTGGGTGAGGTCTCTTATGGTGCGAAGTTCAATAGGGAGGTCGTTCCAGAGTGTAGGGGCAGTGAATGAGAATGCTCTGGAGCTAGTGGAATTCTTAGTTTTACGGATGGCTTTTGGTATGATGAGGGAGTGGGCCGCGTTCTGTCTGAGGGTCCTTGTCGATGTTGGAGATTGCAGTAATGTGGATAGGTGTGAAGGGGTTATGTCATTTATGAGTTTATAGGTTGTTAGGATAATCTTATATTTGATTCGGCTGTTTATAGGGAGCCAGTGGAGTTCCAGCAGTATTGGGGTTACGTGGTCTGTTAGGCGAGCTTTAGAGATTACCTTTGCACAGATGTTTTGTGCTCTTTGGAGAAGGTATATGCTTTTTTGGGGGAGGCCTATTAGGAGACTATTGCAATAGTCGAAGTGTGGGGTGATCAGTGTACTTACTACGGATCTAAAGTCTTGTGTTTCAAGGAGTGGCCTTAGGTGCTGAATAGTTTTGAGTTTATAGAAAATGGTTTTTACTATTTGTTTTATGTGTGGTAGCATGGTGAGGGTGTGGTCTATTATTACTCCTAAGTATTTTACCTGTTTTCTGACGGGTATGGAGGTTTTGTTGATTGTGATTGTTTCTGGGTATGTGTTCTCAGTCGTGGGTGGTCTTGTCACAAACATTGCCTCAGTTTTTTTGAGGTTTATGCTAAGGTGGTTAGTTTCCATCCAGGAGGAGGTCTCAGCCATGCATTTGGATAGCGAGTCATATGTAGGGTTTTTAGCATTTATGGGGATAGCTAACATGATGTCATCGGCATATATAAAATGGTTAATCCTGTGTTTTTTAAATATGTCTGTTATCGGTTGCAGGTACAAGTTAAATAAGAGGGCTGAAAGGGCTGATCCCTGGGGTATTCCCTGTCCTTGAGGGAATGTTTCTGATGCTTGTTGGTCAATTTGGACTCGTATTAATCTATGTGAAATATAGGATTTGAACCAGTTAAGGACAATCCCGCCTATTCCTAGGTTTTCTAATCTGTTGATCAGTGTCATGTGATTAATGTTATCGAAGGCGGCAGAGATATCTATAAATAGGAGTAAGAAGCCTTGATGTTTGTCATCTGTGCCCTTGATGAGGAAGTCCATAAGGGTGATTAGGAGGGTTTCTACTCCATGGAATGGGCGGAAACCAAATTGGTGTGAGTCAAGGGGTTTGTGTTCATCAATGTGTTCTTGTAACTGAATTTGAATTGTTTTCTCTATTATTTTGGCTATGAATGGAATGCTGGCTATGGGTCTGTATGAATTCGGGTCTTTTGAGTCGAGCTTATTATTCTTTATTATTGGTCGGAGTGTTGTGAGTTTTAGGGCATCAGGCATGATGCCCTGTGAAAGGGATTGGTTAACGATGTATTGTATATTTACCACCAGTTCATCTCTTGCACTCTTAATCCATGACACGGGGCATGGATCGAGTGGGGAAGTGGTGGTGTTTATCATAGTTATGATTTTGAGGAGTTGTTTTTGTTCTACCAACTGGAAACTTGTCCATTCATGTGAGATTTTCGTGTTTGATAATACAGGAGTTGAGGTAGTGGTTTTGTTTTTTAGTTTTTCTGCAAAATGTTTTGCTAGTGTTTGTATATTTATTGCTTGTTGTTTAGGTTCGGTGTTATTAGTTTTGGTTAATGTTTTTACTATCGCGAATAACTCCCTTGGGCGGTTGATGGATGAATTTATTACTTTGGAGTGGTAGTCTCTTTTTGATTTGTTAATTGCGTTTTTGTATTCCATAAGTAAGAGCATATATTGGGATTTGTTTTCATCAGATTTTAGTTTTCTCCATCTCCATCTCTTTTCTTGTCTCCTCCTCAGTTGTTTTTTTAGTTTTGACAGCTCTTTTGTGAACCATTTTTCTGTCTTTTTTGTTTGTTTGTGTAAGACTTGTGTGTGGACAGCTGCTTTTTGAATAGTTAGATTCCAATGTGTTATGGTTGAGTTGATGTCTGGTGAGCTTGTGTCTAGTTTGGGTAGTACTTTATCGAGGAATGTGTCTTTGTCAAAGCGTATGAAGCGTGATGTATGTGGAGTTGTGCTCCCGTTGTTTTTTGGGATTTGTGCTGGTAGCTGGATTTTGATAAGATGGTGGTCTGACCAGGGTACTTCAGTTATACTCGGAGTGGTATGTAGTAAGTGACTGTAGAGTGTGGCTGGGAGGAAAATTACATCAAGTATGTTACCTTTTTTGTGCGTAGGAGCATGTATTATCTGTGTGAACCCCATTTGTGACATAGCGTCTATGAAGTTATCTGACTGTGAATGGTTCAGTGATGGAAGGTTCAAGTCCCCAAGGAGTAAAAGTGGTTTGCTTTGTGATGCTGTACATGCAAGTTCTAGGATAGGGGTGAGGTTTTTCTGATCGGATGATGGGGGTCTGTAGATGAGGGTGAGAGCCATAGTTTTATTTTCTATGTTAATGATGTCCATTCCATCTATATTATTTAGGTTTGTTAGGGTGAATTTTAGGTAATTTTTGGTGAGAATCATTACACCCCCTCCTCTTTTTATATTCCTTTGGCAATTGAATATGTCATATTGATATGTGGTTAGCTGGTTTAGTAGTATAGTGTCTGTAGGTGAGAGCCATGTTTCAGTAATACAGATAATGTCAGGGGATGTATCGTTAATTATGTCATTAATTATAGGTATTTTGTTTCTTATGGATCGTATGTTTATTAGGATGAGTTGTAGTTTGATGTTTGTATTGTCATTTTGGTCAATTTTATCATTTATGGGTTGTTGCTTTATTTGGATGAGGCGGTGATGGCGTTTGTGTGAAGTGTGGCGCGAGTGGTGATCATGAGAGTTTGTGTATGTAGAGCTATATATTGGGTTCTGGTATTGATTGTACGTGATTGGGAAATTATTATAAGGGTTCCGGTTATGATTGTAGATGATTGGGATGTTATTGTATGGATTTTGGTTGGTTTTGTAAGTGTATATGTGTTGAGTTAGGAGGGTTATTAAGAAGAGAGTGAAAAGGAGATTTGTAATCTTAGTAGGAGACATTTTGTTCATTTTATGAGGTAATGGGTAGAGTGGGAGGGAAGTAGTTGGAGGTATGTAGTTGGAGGGAGGGAAATTATTACTGTTAATAGTATCTCAAGCTAACAGTGCAGGGAGGGTATTTACTACTGGCAACAGTGTCTTGTAATAGCAATGCAAGAAGAGATAATTACTACTGATTGCCGTGGGTAAATATTACTAGCAATAGTAACTCACAATGATCATCACTGGTAACAGTATCTCACAATGATTTCTACTGGCAAGAGTATCTTATAATAATTACTGCTGGCAAATGTATCTCACCATGGTCAATACTCACAACAGTATCTCACAATAAATTACTACGGGCAAGAGTATCTTACAATAATTACTGCTGGCAAATGTATCTCACCATGATCAATACTCACAACAGTATCTCACAATAAATTACTACTGGCAAGAGTATCTTACAATAATTACTGCTGAAATAGCTTCTCACAATAATCAATACTGGCAACAGTATCTGACAATGATCAATACCGGCAACAGTATCTCACAATAATTACTATTGGCAACTGTATCTCATAGTAACAGTGTAAGAGGGGTAGTTATCATAGGTAGCAGTATCTCACAATGATCACTACTGGCAATGGTATTTAATAAGTTGTTGTATTCTTGTTGTACGATTACATTCCTTGTTTGTCTCTATCAGGCCTCAACATACAACCACTCGAAAAGTACCTTAAAAGTCCATGCAAGTAGCTCCGAATTGGGTGAGTGAAGCTGGTGCTGTTACCTTATTGCTGGCGGCTCTATTCCCGACTGAGGATAGGTGCCGCTGGTGGCAAGAGTTCTTCTGGTGCTCCTTCTCTCAGTCCCCGCCTAAGGGCCACGCCAAAGGGCCCTCTGGCGAGGCCCTCAGGCGCGGGCCCGACCAGGCGCGGGCCCGCCTGGCGGCGGCTTCTTTTATGCGGTCCGCTGCTGCTCCTCCCCCTCGCACAGCCCCGACTGGGCTGGAGGGGCTTCACAAGCAGGCCGGATGGCCTGGCGGCGTTGCTTTCCCCGATCAGGGGAAGAAGATGGTGGAGAGGCTTTCCCGCCGGCGGCGGCTTCTTTTATGCGGTCCGCTGCTGCTCCTCCCCCTCGCACAGCCCCGACTGGGCTGGAGGGGCTTCACAAGCAGGCCGGATGGCCTGGCGGCGTTGCTTTCCCCGATCAGGGGAAGAAGATGGTGGAGAGGCTTTCCCGCCGGCGGCGGCTTCTTTTATGCGGTCCGCTGCTGCTCCTCCCCCTCGCACAGCCCCGACTGGGCTGGAGGGGCTTCACAAGCAGGCCGGATGGCCTGGCGGCGTTGCTTTCCCCGATCAGGGGAAGAAGATGGTGGAGAGGCTTTTAGAGTTTTCCTCCTTGCAGCTTCATGTTGCTTTTAATCCCCTAACCCAACAATGCTTTTAATCCCCTAACCCAACAATGTAACCACAAGACTTTTCCCCCCCTCACACCTTGAAGACGAAAAAAGGAACTAAATTCCAGCACCTACACCAATTCCTGCCCCACACACCACACACACCACACACTGTAAATATTCATTTGTATAAAGTTTAATGTGTTTGCTTTAATACCTATAAATGTTATATTTACTGTTTAATGTAAATAGTTGATTTCTATTGTTCTATGTTCTATGTAAAATGTATACAAACTGTGTACATGACTGTTAACTTGTTATATGTAAACCGCCCTTGATCTCTGGAAGGGGCGGTATAAAAGAAATAGTTAAATAAATAAAATAAAAAAAAAACATCAGAAAATACTTTTTCACAGAAAACATGGATACCTCGAATGCCCTCCCAATGAAGGTGGTGGGGACAAAAACAGTGACTGAATTAAAAAAAAAAACAACACGGGACAAATACAGAGGATCCTTATATAGCAAGAGGATGGAATCAAAGCAAGCTTAACTTTTACAGCTCAAAACACAGAGGGTAGTGACCTGCACAGAGTGGCAGGTACCAGCATCATACCTAAGCCAGTGCGAGTGGTGCAGTAGCACAGGGCGCACAAAAGTAGGGGCACATTTGGAGCTAGATCAGAAGTGGAAATATGCCCGTAATGCCCCCATTGGAAGTGAAGGACAGAATGGAAGATCTCGGCCTTTCACAGGTGCTCTGAGCCACATGGTTTGGGGGACTAGGAGGACTGCCAGAAGTTCTCTTTTCTAGATGAGTCCTCACCTCACAGTGGAGCAATGTGACTGGCAGGGATCCCCAGGACCCAAAAGTCAAATTCTGCAGATCAGTTCAGCAGGAACATATGCCATAACTCGCCAGTACTCCACCTGAACTTCAATGCCAGCAGTTCAAGCACATTCTAAACATATCCGTGCGGCCCTGCATGTTTTGATGCTAATCTTGAGATGCATGAGATTAGCATCAAGGCATGCTGGGCTGCAAGAACACATTTAGAACGTGCTTGCATTGCCGGCATTGAAGTCCTGATAAAGCAATCGGCAGAGCCGCAGCATAACCTTCTGCTGTTCAGGACTGTTTCTTTCCCCTATCTGGCAGGTGCAGATCGACAAGCATCAGCGAGTCTTGGGGCCCTGGTAGCTGGAAGGGGGGAACATGTGGCTGTGAGCAGGAGCCCTTCAGCCGCAAGAGGAGCACTGCTGCTCCCTCCCCCCCCCCCAGCTGCAAGAGCTGCAAGAGGAGCACTGCCACTCCCTCCCCCCAAGCTGCAAGAGTCTTCTATGTCATGGGGGGGCACCAGGTTCTTGAGTTGCACAGGGTGCAGTTATAGCTTGGTGTGGCCCAGGTGGGTACAACCCTACACTAAAACATAGACGACGGTAACCTGCATGGAGTAGCAGGTATAACCCTTTAATTCCGCTCTTTGACTGACCTTCTCTCTATGCCCTTTTCTTCTACTGTCACCTCTAGGCTCCATATCTTTCACCTCGCTGTTCCTCATGCCTGGAACAAATTACCCGAATCTGTACATCATGCTTCATCTCTCTCCCTTTTCAAATCCATGCTAAAAGCTTACCTCTTTGAGGCTGCTGTTTGATCCTGATCTCTTGTTTTCTCTGTGTTTTCTTACCTTCCTTATTCTCATCTATTGTATTGTCTGTCTTGATTAGATTGTAAGCTCTAATGAGCAGGGATCTTCTATTATATGTGTCTGGGCAGGGCTGCATATGCCTTGTAGTGTTATAAATTATTGTAGTAATGTTTATTAGCAGTAAACAAAGACAAAGCAGGGGCAAGTGAAATTCTAGGCACCTTACTAGGCAGATTAGATAGACCATACTGGCCTTTATCTACCACCATTTACTACGTTACTATGTTTCTCTATTGAGAAACTGTCTACTCTCTATTTCTATCTTTAAACTAGTTTTCTATCCACAACCTGACATTGGTTCCTATCTTATGACTTTTTAATTTTTCTCAGAAATCATTCATGAGGTACTTATCTAAAACCTGATTTTCATAAAGTATTTGACAATCTGTTGGATGTGTGCAGAAAAAGAGAGAGTAGAGTCAAAGATGATCTCACGGTTGCAAGCTGAAGAAACAGGGAGGAGTGTAGTGTTATCCACAGATATAGAGAAGGAAGGAAGGGGGAAGGTGGGTTTAGGGAGAAAGGTGAACTCAATTTTGGCCATGTTCAATTTCAGATGACAGTGAGACATCCTGACAGCGATTCCTTGATTGATTTCAGGACAGAAAGGTAGATCTGAGAGTCGTCAGCATAAAGATGGTACTGAAAACCATGGGAGGAAATAAGTGCACCAAGGGACTGAGTGTAGAGAGAGAAAAGGAAAGGTCCCAAGATAGAGCCCTGAGGTACACAGAATAGAACCCCTAAATCAAAGCAAGGACAGGGTATCAAAGAGAAGGTGGTGATCAACAGTGTCAAAGGCAGCAGAAAGGTCAAGAAGGATGAGAATCGAGTAGAGGCCTTTGGGTTTGGAGAGGAACAAGTCACTGGAGACTGGCAAGAGCCATTTCTGTGGAATGTAGAGAATGAAAGCCAGATTGCAGTGAGTCCAGAAGGTCTTGAGAGGAAAGAAAGTCAAGACAGTGGCAGTGAACTGCTCATTCAAGTAGTTTTGAAGCAAAGGGGAGAAGAGAGCGAGAGGTCAATAGGATCTAGTGAAGGCTTTTTGAGGAGAGGTGTAACCACAGCATGTTTGAAGGCCACAGTGGAAAGCGATAGGTTAAGGATATCACAGATGGAAGAGATGTTGGTGGAAGAAATAGAGCTTAGTAGATGAGTGGGGATGGGATCAGAAGAGCAAGTAGTCGATTTGGAGGAGGAGAGAAGATTTGCAGTTTCCTTTTCAGGGGTTTCAGAACAGGAAAAAAGGGTGACCAAAGGTGAGGGAGGGATTTAGGATTGAAGAGGGGGAAGATGCGGTGAGGTGACTGCAGAGAATGAAAGGCTACTCTTATGGACTTTGTCATGGAAGAAGTCAGCCAAGATCTGGGCAGATAGTGGGATTGGGGGAGGAGGGACCTTGAGGAGAGAATTGAGCATAGCAAAAGAGATGGCGAGGGTTAGAGGCAAGAGAGTCAGATGGGCATAGTACTTTTTCTTGCAAGTGCTAGGGCTGACTGAAAAAGAGGTTAGCATGAATTTGGAAATGTAGGTAGTCAGCAGGGGTACGTGATTTAAACCAAGGCGCTCAGCTGAGAAGGCACAGGAATGTAGGTAGCAGGTTGTCGAGGATAGCTAGGGTTGAGGGTATGGTAAGCCTCACAGAACATGGAATGGCAGGAGCGAGTACATCCAGAGCAGAGGAGAGTATACAGTAGTGTTATGGGAGGAGAGTGCCCCATCAATGGACTCAGCTGACATAGTGAAAGAATGAGGTGATAAGACAGCAGTGGAAAAAACTGAAGGGTGAACATTGTGAAGATTCCTAAACATGTTAGTGGAGATCGGGTGAGATCAAGATGGGGGGTGGTTAAGGGTGAAGGTTAGCAGGTAATGGTCAGATAAGAGCAGAACTGAGAGTGAGCAGTTGGAGAAGACAAGGTCATGGCAGTGGCCATGCTCGTGAGTAGGAGCTGTAGAGCCAGAGCCAGCCCAACCACTAGGTTGCCTAGGGCAGCAACTTCTGGAGGGCAGCAAAATCAGGGCATTCAAAGCTAAATAATAGAATTTGACAGCCAGAGGAGGGATATAAAGCTTGAGGTTCGCCTAGGGTGCCAACACTTTGGACCAACTGTAGGGCCGGCCCTGGGTAGAACACAACTGGTGGTTGAACAAGCAGGATAGGTAAAGGAGCTTTAAGGCATAAGGGTCAGATGGGTCATCAACGTGAATGTTAAAATCTCCAAGAATAATGGAAGACTCATCCAGAAAGGAGGAGAGCCAGGAGTGAAAGTCGGTGAGAAAGTAGAGATGGACTTCTTAGGAGGGGATCGATTAAATGACAGCTACATGATGAGGTAGTGGAGAAAATAGGCAGATGGCATGGACTTCAAAGGAAGCAAAGGAATTAGATGGAGACAGAAGGAGGGGCTGAAATTGGCAGAAATGAGAATAGGAACCCAACAGCGCCACCACGGCCTATGGGCCGAGATATATGGGAAAATAGAAACACAGAAACATGAAGGCAGAAAAAGACAACATGGCCTATCTAATCTGCCCTTCCTTATCAACCACTACAAGAGACCCCCTTTGTCCTTTATAGAGCCTCTGTGTTTGTTTCATGCTTTTTTGAATTTAGATACTGTCCTCATCTTTGCTACCTCCACTGGGAGACTATTTCATGCATCTATTACTCTTTCCATAAAGAAATATTTCCGCATATTACTCCTGATCTATCCCCTTTCACCCTCTTCCTAAGTCCCCTCATAGCAGAGCTTGCTTTCAATCGAAAGAGACTCTCCTTTACATTTATACCATGGAGGTATTTATGACTGAGGTGTTTATCACCTCTGTCCCGCCTTTCTTCTAAAGTATACATATTAAGGTCCTTAAGTCTGTCCTCATATGCTTTTATAACAAAGACCACTAACCATTTTACTAAACACTTTCTGCGCCAACTCCAACCCATTTATATCCTTTTGAAGGTGTGGTCTCCAGAATTGCACACAATACTCCAAATGAGGTCTCATCAAAGACTTATACAGAGGCACTATCACCTCTTTTCTTCTACTGGCCATTCCTTTCCCTATGCACCCAATTATCTTTCTAGCTTTCACCGTTGCTTTTTCTACCTGTTTAGCTACTTTGAGATCGTCGGATACAATCACGCCAAAGTCCTGTTCTTCTTTTGTGGACAGAAGTACGTTACTCCCTATACTGTGCTGCTCTCTTGGATTGTTGCAGCCCAAATGAATGATCCTACATTTTTTAGCATTAAATCTCAGCTACCAAATTCTAGACCATTCTTCAAGCTTGGCTAGATCCCTCCTCATGTTATCTATACCTTCCTGGGTGTCTGCTCTATTGCAGATTTTGGTATCATTCGAAAAGAGGCAAACCTTACCCAACAGCCCTTTTGCAATATCACAAAAAAGACGCTAAAAAGAATCAGATCAAAGACAGATCCCTGCAGCAGTTCACTGGTAACCTCCTTTTCCTCAGAGTGAACTCCATTTACCTGTACCCTTTGTCCCCTCCCTCTTAACCAATTTCTAACCGAAGCAGTAACTTTAGGGTCCATCCCTAGGGTGCTCATTTCGTTTGTTTATACGTTACCTGTGCTGAACACTGTTAAATCCTTTACTGAAATCTAAATACACCACATCTAGGGCTCTCCTTCGGCCCAACAACCTGGTCATCCAGTCAAAGAAATCAATCAGATTTGTCTGACAAGATATGCCCCTGGTGAATCCATGCTGCCTCGGATACGGTAATCAGTTGGACTCCAGAAACTTCACTTTCCTAATCGGTTCTCCAGGCCAGTCCGGGAAACAGTAGGGTTGTCACCCTCCTCCAGCAGCTGAGGACTGAAACACAGAGTCTTGCGATCTTATATCTAGCTCCTCCTAGCATCCGCAACCCAGTCTTTCAGTCCTCAGCACCTAGGATAGTGTTAGATAGCTCCCAGGTTCAGAGGCTGGGGGGCCCTAGCAGGGCATTCTGGCCGAAAAAGAAGAGCACAGGGAATCAGGAAGCCTGATAGCTGGGCAGGAGAGGCAGAGCCTGCCTCGAGGGGAGCGCACTGTTCAGTGCACTGCCCAATGAAGGACGTGACTGGGAGTCCCAGAGCACTCCTTCGTGATTCATCAGCCAGTAAGGAGTTCCGTTAGCAATGGATACAACTGCAAGGTAAAAATGTGTGGTGCCGGAGGGTCCTGGTAGTAGGGGAGTGCTCCGGGGTGGTTAGCAGTGGTGGTTCTGAGTTTAGCAAGGATCGCGGCCTCAGAGTGTGAGATTTTTTCCTCGTGCATGCAGGAGTTCTTGGTTTTGTGCACTCAGTGTGGCAGCAGCCGTGGTTTTTGGGGTTCTGGGCTGTGCCAAACGTGTTTTCGAGCGGGAGCAGAGTAGAGCATAAGTGGATCGGGGCGATGGAGAAGACAGGGCGTAGGGACATCGCGCGGCCTGTAGCTGCAGCGGGAACGGCGGCCATTTTGCAGGCAGCCGTCTCTCCCACGGGGCACAAGAAGCCGGGTAAATCCAAGGTGAAGTCAAAAAAGGCTGTGCCTGCAGGGCAGTCGTTGCAGTCGCAGTCCTCAGGCTTGCAGGAGGAGGTGAGTTCGTGGTTTTCAGCAGACTTCATTCTGGTGATGCATAAGGCATTCTGCTTGAAGAGGAAGCAGCTTCAGGATTTTGGTCCGGCTCCCAAGGTGGCTGCCTTGGCTGGAGCGGGGTCGAGCTTGCTGGAGTATCCGGGGGAAGGGCCTTCCCATAGGGGGTCAGTTTTGGAGTTTGATGTGGTCTTTTTGGGAAGACAGGCTCTGGAGCTTCAGCCTTCCGAGGACGGATAACTCAGGTTGGACTCGGGGTGAGAGCCATGGGCCACAGAGCTGGAAGAAGGGAAGATTGCCCCAGGCCAGTTTAAGGGTACCACATTTTTGGATGGAAGCGCTGCGATCGGTGATTCTGGTGGTAAAGCCAGGAGAGTGGCTCTCATCGATAAATCTGACGGAGGCTTATCTGCATATTCCTATCAGACCGGAACATCAACGGTTCCTGCGCTTTGCCGTTCCCATGGGACGTTTTCAGTTCAAAGCTCTTCCGTTTGGGCTGGCCACAGCACCTTGCACCTTCACAAAGGTGATGGTGGTGGTGGTGGTGGCGGTGGCGGCCTTGAGGCACGAAGGAATTTGGGTGCATCCTTATCTGGATGATTGGCTTGTTCGGGCAGAATCCGAGGAGGAAGCAGTCAGGGCTACCGAGCGAGTGGTGGCCTTTTTGGAACAGCTTGGTTGGGTGATCAACCAGGCAAAGAGTCAGTTGTGCCCAGGGCGTCAGCTAGTTTTTCTTGGGGCCTTGTTCAATACAGTGGCTGGCGTGGTGTCACTTCCCGAGGGCAGAGTGCTAAAGATTCAGATGTAGGTGTGGGTTTTTTTGTGCATGAGGGCACCAACAGCGTGGCATTACATGCCACTGTTGGGGTTGATGGCGGTGTCCTTGGATCTAGTGGCGTGGGCCAGGGCCCATATGCGTCCTCTTCAGCGATCTCTCCTTTCTTGGTGGTCCCCCCCCAGGAGCTTCCTTGTGTCGGAAGCTAATCTGTCCGGAAGAGGTGAAGAACAGTCTGGAGTGGTGGCTGGTGAATGATCATCTTCGGGCAGGTGTTTCCTTGGAGCAGCCCGAATGGGTGTTGGTCACTATGGATGCAAGCCTTCAAGGCTGGGTGGGGGCGCATTGTCTAGTTCAGGTGGGGCTGGAGGGCGCATTGTCTAGTTCAGGTGGTGCAGGGCACTTGGTCGAGGACCGAGGCCGAGTGGTCGATCAATCGTCTGGAGATGCGAGCGGTGTAGTTGGCGCTGCAAGGCCTTGCGAATCTGGTAACGGGGAGAGCGGTTTGAGTGTTCTCAGACAATGCAGACACGGTATCGTATATCAATTGGCAGGGCAGCATGGGACGTGCAGCGCTGGCGGAGGAGAGCCAGCTGCTGATGCAGTGGGCGGAGAGTCATCTGGTGGCTTTTTCAGCAGCCCACGTAGCAGGAAAGGACAATGTGCAGGCCGACTATCTCAGCAGGCATGTGCTCGACCCAGGCGAGTGGGAGCTGAATGTGGCAGTCTTTCACGACATCGTGCTTCGTTGGGGGCAGCCGGTCATGGATCTGATGGCTACCTTTGTCCAACGCCAAGACCCCACGGTTCTTCAGCAGGTGCAGAGAACATATGTCGGAGGGGCTGGATGCGCTATCGCAGCCCTGGCCGGAACGAGGTCTGCTGTATGTCTTCCCACCATGGCCGATGATCGGTCGGCTACTGCACCGCATTGCGGTCCATGATGGCTGGGTGATTCTTGTGGCGCCGGATTGGCCACGGAGGCCCTGGTATGCAGATCTGGCTTGAATTTCGGTGGATCAACCATGGAGACTGCCCATTCGGGTCAATCTGTTGAACCAAGGGCCAGTCTTGATGCCACAGGTGGATCGGTTCTTGCTTACGCCCTGGCTCTTGAGAGGCAACGCTTATGGCGCCGGGGATACTTGGCCACAGTCATAGATACCATGTTGAGATCCAGAAAACATTCCACGTCGCTGGCTTATATCTGGATTTGATTCATTTTTGAAGCGTGGTGTGCTGAGAGGGACATGCAGCCGTTCTGCTGTTCGATACCGGACATATTTCTGTTTCTACAGGATGGCCTGGATAAGGGGCTCGCCCTCAATTTCTTGAAAGTTCAAGTAGCGGTGCTGGCTTGTTGGCGGTTGCTCGTTGGCGGCGCACCAGGATGTAGTTCGTTTTCTTCGGGCAGTGAAGCAAGTGCGTCTGCCCATTCGGCCGGTGGTTCCTCCTTGGGACTTGAACTTGGCTTTGGAGGCACTGGCGGAACCACGGTTTGAGCCGGCAGGGTCCGCTAGCTTGTGTATTTTTTTCCTGGAAGACGGCGTTCCTGGTAGCCTTGTGCTCGGCCAGGCGGATCTCGGATTTGCAAGCGCTTTCGTGCAGGGAGCCTTTCTTACAATTTTCTGAAGAGAAGGTAGTTTTGCGACCGGTGCCGTTGTTTTTTCCGAAGATAGTCTCTCGGTTTCATGTGAATCAGTCCATCTTGCTTCCTACTTTTACAGGTTTCGGAGGAGATGCGGTGGATCGTAAGCTCCATAAACTTGACCTTGGCAGGGTACTTCGCAGTTACCTTCAAAGGACACAGTTGTTTCGCAAGACGGACTGGTTGTTCATGCTGTTTGGAGGTCCTTGGAAAGGGGAGGCGGCGTCCAAGGCTTCCCTAGCCCATTCGGTGAAGCAGGCCATTGCGGCAGCTTACTCGGCATGGGGGAAAAGTCCTCCGCTAGAGTTGCGGGCGCACTCCACTCGGGGGCAGGTTGCGTCGTGGGTGGAGTGTTCCTTGATTCTGCCGGTAGATATCTGTAGGGCGGCAACTTGGTTGTCCCTTCATACATTTTCTAAGCATTATCGCTTAGATGTTCAGGCGAGGGGGGGATGCCAGTGTTGGTGCTTCGGCTTTGGTGGCCAGACTTATGGGTCCCTTCCGTGTTTAGGTACTGTGATACAGTGGCCAGCACAGAACCCATGGATACAGGAGAAAAGGAAGAGCTTACCTTACAGTCACCTGGGCAGAAAGCATATTCAGGTTATAAGGAGCCAGAGAACAGTGGAACAAACTTTCCCTACACTGGGTGTGACGCAGTAGAAAGCCAGAAAGCTAATTACATCCACCTGGGCAAGGAAGCACGTACAACGTGCAGGAGCCAGGAGGATAAAAGTGGCTGGGAAATCCCAGTAGGGGGAGGTGCAGCCAAAGGAGGTGCCGCAGAGGGAGGTGCAGCAAAGGGAAGAGCAGCTGACACAGAGAGAGCTGGAAGTGCTCGTGCACAAGTCTCCCAAGCCAGAGGGGGCATCGTCCCGAGGAGAGTGAGTAAGCAGCTGGAGGGCAGAGGTCACAAGCAGGAGAGCTTGCTGGGTCCAGGAAGCACAAGCTGGGTCCCGACAGCAAGTAGCAGTAGAAGGGAAACCTTTCCTGGAAGTTACTACAGCCCAGACCAGTCAACTGCTGAGTGGAACTCTCGGGGAAAAGCAGGCTACAGCCCAAATAAAGGAACCTGGTTAACAGAGGAAGGAGTGGAAGCCAGCCACCCCAGAAGCAGAGCTAAGTACACCCATTTCTCTAGAGGGCAAGAGGTGGGCTCGGCTAGGAAAGTAAAAGCTAATACTTGGGAGGATAATCCTTGGTGGAGAGAAAGGGGAAGCCTCAGAGAAACAGGCTCCAGTACAGATCTCCAGGACCCTCCTTATGCAGAACAGTTTCCTGCCTTAAGAACTGCTGCCTCTCGAGAGAGACGGGAACCACCATCTTGCTCGGCAGCCCAATCGGGGCTCGAGCCTGCCCTTTAAAATCAGCAGCGCCATCGGGCACAGGAAGCAGAGACGCTCTCCAGCCAGCTCCAGCTGCTCTCCTCCTCCGAGGATCGAGCCCTCATCACCAGCTGAGGCGGGAACCACCATCTTGCTCGGCAGCCCAATCGGGGCTCGAGCCTGCCCTTTAAAATCAGCAGCGCCATTGGGCGCAGGAAGCAGAGACGCTCTCCAGCCAGCTCCAGCTGCTCTCTTCCTCCGAGGATCGAGCCCTCATCACCAGCTGAGGCGGGAACCACCATCTTGCTCGGCAGCCCAATCGGGGCTCGAGCCTGCCCTTTAAAATCAGCAGCGCCATCGGGCGCGCCCGAGCCCGCGCCTGAGGGCCTCACCAGAGGGCCCTTTGGCGTGGACCAGGAAAGCGGGACCAGGCAGCCACCACTGGTCAACAGCAGCTCCCACCTCCTTATCGACTTTCCCCAGTCCTGGGAGTAAGCCTCCAGAGGCAGAGGGAGCAGCGGTAACATCGCACTACTACACGAACCGCAGCGCCACCTAAGTAAAATACTCCAACTAGGGACACGATCCTAACCTCTGAGGTACTGAACATATTATTACATTTCATTACCAGTCTGTTCCCTCGTGGTAGCATGTATCTAACTTTCAACTTGTCTTAGTTCGATCTCTACATCTCATGACTGTATCATTGTTGCACAGTTCTACTGTTTAGTCTTTTAAGAGTACCAACACCTGCTGCCATTATTTGCTTACTTCCGGTGTATGTATCACTCTCCACCCCATTACTATATGTATGCATGTGCAATCGTATGACCTCATTACCCACCGCACTAGGCTCCTCATCAGTACTTTACTCCCCCTCCCACTATTGCTGTGTACATTTTTGTGAGAATTGCGCCATCACCATATCACAATTACACACTCCCATACACGCAATATGGCCTCTCACTTTCTGGCCTTTATTAGCCTGTATCTCCTTACGCATTGGCTGGGAACCTCCAATGCACTCTCTCAATCTCAGAACCATATCCCCATCTTGAGCAACTTGGGTAAAAGATGGTCTGGACCCCACCCAGGAAGTGACACCTACACCCGCCACTCCCACCTCATACACATCACACTCCAACAATCCAAGATAACCAACCATGAGAAACTCAAGTACTGCCAAAACTTTAAATGTGCCATGATAAATTCGCGTTCCATACGCAAAAAATGGCCCGTGGTCCTAGACATGATATCCCTTTACGACCTGGACCTACTCATGATCACGGAAACCTGGCTATCTTCAGAGGATAACGTCCTCCTCAATCAACTCCTACCACCCAACTTCTCTATTCATATAAGACACAGAGAAACCAAAAAAGGAGGAGGAGTACTAATACTCACCAAATCAGACCTCCATTTCCATATCACTGAATCATCTAGTACAAGTAACCTGGACTCCCTTTCCATCAAAAACCAGCAATGCACCATCAATCTAGTTTACAGAACACCATCTTCATCTCCTGAGGACCTCCCCACAATTATTGACCTTGCTGCTAATGCCCACAACCCTAACTCACCAATCTGGATTATGGGTGACTTTAATCTCCCTTCACTTCATCAAAACCATGCAACTGCATTTCTTGAAGCCCTTGAGGGCCTGGGATTTAAACAGATCATCAACAAACCCACACATATAAAGGGAAATACCCTGGACATGGTGTTCGCTCCTCTGTCAGCCCTCGAGCATGACCACAACCCAATGATGTCTGTTATTGACGTACCCTGGTCAGACCATAAACTTATCACTTTCCAGATACCCACCAGAGATAGCCAGAGGCCTGGCAACCGAAAGTTCAACAGCACAACGCGCACTTCAACAAGAAACATCCGCACATTCAACAAAGAGTTAATCCTCTCTCAAACCCACTCCCTCCTTAGCAAAACCACTTCTGATCCTGAAGAACTAGTCTCCTCCTGGAACCTCAACCTCAATGCCATCTCACAACGTCCACAGTCCAATAACATATCCAGGAGAATAAGAAGTGCTGCCCCATGGTTCTCCCAAGAGCTGAGAGCTTCTCTAACACAACTATGCAGACTTGAGAAAAAGTGGCGCCGTTCGCACTCCACAGAAGATTTGACCACCTACCAACTCCACCTATCAATGCACAGAGAAGCAATCTCATTGAAAATGAAACAACACCACACTGACACTCTGAAGAGATCTCTGAACAAACCACGGGATCTTTTCAACTTGGTCCAAGCCCTTTCAAAGGAGCCATCTCCTGAACAACACGTGGATATCCAACCACAAAAATTCGCTGACTACCTCCAATCAAAGATCATACAGACCGACAAAATCTCAACAGCCTCATTTCAAACACCTACTGACTTAACCCCCTTGCTCAAGTTCTCCACACCATCCCGAAAAAGCATTGAAGATACAATAGCCTCTCTCAATACCTCCACAGTGCAAACTGACCCTTGACCAGCATTTTGGATTAAGGAGTTACGCAAGGAGCTCAGCCCATTCATCGCAAAGCTAATAAACCTTTCTTTCACTACTGGTTCCTTCCCCACAACACTCAAACAAACCTCAATCAGGCCCTTATTGAAGAACCCCAAACTTGATCCCCAAAGGGTCGATTCTTACAGACCAATAGCTAGTATTCCCCTACTAGCAAAGATAATTGAGAAAGAGGTCCAAAGGCAAATTCAGGATCATATAGACTCCACAGCTCCTTTAGATCACTGCCAACACGGGTTCAGAGAGTATCATGGAGTCGAGACCCTTCTCACATTCCTATTCAACAACATAATCACAGGCATTGATGACATCAGACAAGGCTTTGTGCTCATCTTTTTAGACATTGCTGCGGCCTTTGACTCGGTACATCATGAGCTTCTCCTCGGACGGCTGAAAGAAAAGGGAATCTGCAATACTGCGCTTGATTGGTGCAAGTCATACCTAGATGGTAGGTGGCAATACGTTAAATCCGGTTCAGAAGAATCAAAACAATTCCATCAAACACAAGGCGTGCCCCAAGGATCCTCATTGTCATCTCTACTGTTCAACATATATATGCAGCCCATCTGCAATATCATTAGATCATTTAACGTGAGCTGTCTGATATATGCGGATGACATCCTCTTATATATGCCTTTCTTGACTGTTCAAATGGACCTTACACCACTTGTAGAATGCTTCAATGCAATATCAGACTGGCTACAATCACAAAACCTCCGTATCCAGCACAAGAAAACGGAGGTACTGTTCATCTCAAGAGACCCTGACTTTATTCCACCATCCCATGTAAGAGTCAAGGAAGCGGAACTACAAACCAAAGAAACAATAAAATACCTGGGGGTCACCTTAGACCAACATGCTGTCTGTTTAAACTTTTCCTGCCCTAGCCTGCTTGAGTGAATCCTCCCCTCCCCCCCTTTGCTGAGGTACTGTGTAGCCTTCTTCCTGTTTTCTCCACGTGTGCATAGTCTGTTTTTAGTTGCTGCTTCTGATCAGAGAGGAGCAGTGCTTTTTACAGTGCTCTGCTAGAAAAGTGGATTTTGCCTCCTGAGAAACTTTGCTGTGAGTTCTAGCTGTTTATTTAACTATTTATTGTTTGTCTAACTGTTTATTTAATTATTTATTGTTTGTCTTAGTGCTAGTTCAGCTGTTTTCAGCTGTAATTTACCTTGCCTCTCTCAACTAACTGGGCTTTGTGTGGTAGCCCCCAGCCCCCCACCCCCCCTGCTGAGGGTCCAGGACAGGGTACCTTGTAACTGCCCTCTTTAATAGGACTTATCTCCCTCCCTCCCTCCCCAGCACCCACCCACCCCTGGGGTAATTGTAGTTTTATAGGTACTTGCACATCTTAGAGGAAAGGGGCTGCTCTCAGGTGCAGCTCATTATCCAAATCAGTCACACACAGAGGACCTGAGATTAATTAATTAAGCTTTAGGTACACAAGGTGTATTAGGGGTATTAGATACACTTTTATTGGTATAAACATCTACACCAATCCTTATTATATACAGAATTTAAAAGATCTAAACACAAGCTTTAAACTAAGATGCAGACAGAAGTCCAGCAGCGAGATGGGGGTTCTCCGGTCTTTTGCATTGAGTGTCACATGTATGATTTTCTCCCAGTTGGTGAGAGATCTTACGTATGCACTAAGTGCAAAGAACTCTTTGCTCTCAGGGAACGAGTCCGTTCTCTAGAGGCTAGAGTAGCAGACCTGGAAGACATAAGAAAGACAGAGAAGTACATGGACGTGACCTTCAGGGATATAGTCCTGAAGTCCCACCTCCAGTCTGGCAGCATCCCTGTTGCCATGGAGGAGAGAGGTCACGTGACAGGAGAGCATCACCCTGGTGTGGCAGGAAGTGATCCTGTAACTAGGACCTGTCCTCCAGGTGATGTAAAACCCTCTCGCACCGAGGGCTCTTCTCCAGGGCCATGTGCCCATGAGGGGAGGATCAGGACAGCTGTTATAGTCGGTGATTCAATCATTAGGAATGTAGATAGTTGGGTGGCTGGTGGACGTGAGGATCGCCTGGTAACATGCCTGCCTGGTGCGAAGGTAGCAGACCTCACGCACCGCCTAGATAGGATCGTAGATAGTGCTGGGGAGGAGTCTGCTGTCTTGGTACATGTTGGTACCAATGACATAGGAAAATGTGGTAGGGAAGTTCTGGAGGCTAAATTTAAGCTTTTAGGTAGGAAGTTGAAATCCAGAACTTCCAGGATAGCGTTCTCCAAAATGCTTCCTGTTCCACGTGCAGGACCCAAAAGACAGGCAGAGCTCCGGAGTCTCAATGCGTGGATGAGACAATGGTGCAAGGATGAGGGTTTTGGATTTGTTAGGAACTGGGGAACATTCTGGGGAAAGGGGGGGCTCTTCCGAAGGGATGGGCTTCACCTTAATCAGGATGGGACCAGACTGCTGGCATTAACCTTTAAAAAAGAGATAGAGAAGCTTTTAAACTAGAAAATAGGGGAAAGCCGACAGTCACCCAGGAGCGCATGGTTCGGACAAAGGTATCCTTGAAGGATACTACCAAAAGCAGTGAGGTTCCAAAAGGGGGTACAGTAGCCCAAATGCCCTTGAGTAAGGAGCAGACAGAGCATAAAGATTCCAAATTACCCCTGCCTACCAATAGCCAGATTAATATGAATAAAATACAGTCTCTAAAATGCTTGTATGCCAATGCTAGAAGTCTAAACAATAAGATGGGGGAGTTAGAATATATAGCACTAAATGAGAGGTTACATATGATTGCACTCTCAGAGACATGGTGGAAGGAGGATAACCAGTGGGACACTGTGATACCTGGATACAAACTATATCGTAATGATAGAGCTGATCAAATTGGTGGAGGGGTTGCGCTCTATGTTAGAGAGGGCATTGAGTCAGAAAGGATTAAAGTTTTGCAGGGAACAAAATTTGCTGTAGAATCTCTATGGATTGAAATCCCATTTATGAAGGGGAAGGCGATGGCAGTGGGAGTATACTATCAACCGCCTGGCCAGAATGAACAAATGGATGATGAAATGCTCAAAGAAATCAAGGAAGCTAACAAAAGTCACAACAGAGTAGTAATAATGGGTGATTTCAATTACCCCGGTATCGACTGGGTCAGTGTCACGGCAGGACAAGCTAAAGAGATAAAGTTTCTAGATGGAATAAATCTTCTTGGAGCAACTGGTTCATGAACCGACCAGAGGGGAAGCCATACAGGACCTAATCCTTAGTGGAACGCCAGATCTGGTGCAAGAAATAAGGGTGTTGGGACCACTTGGCAATAGTGATCATAGTATGATCATGTTTGATTTAATTAGTGGAGGACAGATAGTAAAGGAATCCACAGTATTACCTTTTAACTTTCAAAAGGGAGACTATGATAGAATGAAGAATATAGTTAGGAAAAAACTAAAAGGAGCGGTTCCAAAGGTTAAAGACTTACAGCAAGCTTGGGTGTTATTTAAAAATACTATCCTTGAAGCCCAGACCAGCTGTATTCCACGCATTAAAAAGAGTGGAAGAAAGCCCAAAAAACTGCCAGCATGGTTTAAAGGTGAGGTCAGAGAGGCTGTTGCTGCAAAAAAAGCAACCTTCAGGAAATGGAAAAAAGAGCCAAATGATGAAAACTGGAAACAACACAAGCACTGGCAAGTTAAATGCAAAGCATTGATAAGGCAGGCAAAGCGGGAATTTGAGAAGAAACTTGCTACGGAAGCAAAAACACAAAATAAAGACTTTTTCAAGTACATTCGTAGCAAAAGGCCTGTGAGAGAGTCAATTGGACCGTTAGATGATAGAGGGGTAAAAGGGGCAGTAAGAGGAGACAAGGCTATAGCAGAGAGACTGAATGAATTATTTGCTTCGGTCTTTACTGAGGAAGATGTAGGGATGTTGCCCATGACTGAAGTGGTATTTAAAGGAGATACTGCAGAGGAATTGAGAGAAATATCACTACACCGGGAAGATATATTACAACTATTTGATAAACTGAATAGTAGCAAATCACCTGGACCGGATGGTATACATCCCAGAGTGTTGAAAGAACTGAAATATGAGATTGCAGACCTGCTATTGGTAATCTGTGAACTTTCATTAAAATCATCTGTAATACCTGAAGATTGGAGGGTCGCCAACGTAACACCAATTTTTAAAAAAGGTTCCAGGGGTGACCCGGGAAATTACAGACCGGTGAGCCTGACGTCAGTACCAGGGAAAATGGTAGAAACCATCATAAAGAACAAAATTACACAACATGTAGATAGTCATGGCTTAATGGGAGACAGCCAACATGGCTTTAGACAAGGAAGATCTTGTCTTACTAATCTGATATGTTTCTTTGAAGGTGTGAATAAACAGGTAGACAAAGGTGAGTCGGTTGATATAGTGTATCTGGACTTCCAGAAAGCTTTTGACAAGGTCCCCCATCAGAGACTCTTGGCGAAGCTAAAAAGTCATGGGATAGGAGGCAGTGTACTATTGTGGATCGGGAACTGGTTAAAAGATAGAAAGCAGAGGGTAGGGCTAAATGGCCAATATTCCCAATGGAAAAAAGTGAATAGTGGAGTACCCCAGGGATCTGTACTGGGTCCGCTACTTTTTGACATATTCATAAATGACCTGGAAAAGGGAATAACTAGTGAGGTTATCAAATTTGCAGATGACACAAAACTGTTTAAAGTTGTTAAAACCCAAGAGGATTGTGGAAAACTGCAGGAGGATCTGGATAAATTGGAAGACTGGGCATCCAAATGGCAGATGAAATTTAATGTGGACAAATGCAAAGTTATGCACCTAGGAAAGAACAACCCACACTATAGTTACACGATGCAAGGCTCCACATTAGAAACCACCACCCAGGAAAAGGACTTAGGAGTCATCGTGGATAACATGTTAAAACCCTCCGCCCAGTGTGCAGCGGCGGCCAAGAAAGCAAATAGAATGCTAGGTATCATAAAGAAAGGGATGGAGAATAAAACAAAGGATATTATAATGCCTCTGTATCGCTCCATGGTACGACCGCACCTTGAATATTGTGTGCAATTCTGGTCGCCGTATCTTAAAAAGGACATAGCGTTATTAGAAAAAGTACAGAGAAGAGCCACCAAATTGGTGAAGGGGATGTAAGGCTACTCCTATGAAGAGAGGCTAAAAAGGTTAGGGCTCTTTAGCCTGGAAAAGAGACGGCTGAGGGGAGATATGATAGAGGTCTATAAATTAATGAATGGAGTGGAATGGATAAACGTGGATCAATTGTTTACGCTATCAGAATATAGAAAGACTAGGGGACATGTAATGAAGCTGCAGGGTAAACTATTTAAGACAAATAAGAGAAAATATTTTTTCACTCAACGTGTAATCAAACTCTGGAATCTGTTACCGGAGGATGTAGTAAGGGCTGTTAGTATAGCTGGGTTTAAAAAAGGTTTGGACAAGTTCCTGGAGGAAAGGTCCATAAACCACTATTAAAAAGGGACCCAGGATATCAATGCTTGACCCAGTACAAGCATTGTGGAACCTGTGTCTTTTGGGGATATTGCTAGGTACGTAGGACCTAGATTGGCCACTGTTGGAAACAGGATACTGGGCTTGATGGACCTCGGTCTGACCCAGTATGGCATGTCTTATGTTCCTATGTTCTTATCTGGACATGAAATTTCATATAAGTAACATAGTCAAAGCTGTATATTTCAAAATCCGTTCACTCAGGCATCTGCGCTCCCTACTGGACCCAGACGATTTCCGGACCATATACCAAGCACTGATCCTGCCGCATTTTGACTTTGCCAATTCCATTTTACAAGGTCTCCCTCAATCTACACTACACCCGTTACAACTGGCCATGAATGCTGCAGCAAGGATCCTCCATGGAGCATCCAGAAGTGACCATGTGACTCCTATTCTAAAACAGCTTCATTGGCTACCAATACACGGAAGGATTATCTTCAAAACTTTACTTCTCTCTTTCAAGGCCATCAAGCGCCTCTCTGCCACTGCACTTACTGAGCTTATCCATACTGTGCCGCCCAACAGATCCAGGAGATCAACAGCCCTAGATCTACTAATAACACCAAAGACCTTGACTAAATGCAATTGTACAACGGCAAGCAGGGCCTTCAGTCTTTACGTCCCCAAATGCTGGAATGCACTACCACCTGACATTCGAGCTATTGCAGACCTAACTAAATTCAGGAAGGCAATCAAGTTTCACCTCTTCCGCCAATTCTACCCAGCCAGCAATGGAATCTAAATAACCCCACCTAAGAAACACCCATTCTTAGTCTTACTACAGTCCCAACCTCCCAACCCCCCAGTCCCAACCTCCTTCCTGCAGATCAGACACTGCAACTAATATTTCATGTATATAGTCCAACCCTGTTATTGATTTTATCCCTCATGTATATAGTTCAACCCTGTTATCCAAGTTGGTATTCCTGTTCTATGTAAAACCAAACAGTTCATGTTTAGGTTGTTTTTGTTATATTGTAAACCGCGCTGATACCGAATAGTGCGGTATATAAGCAACTGTAATAAATAAATAAATAATAAATAAATAAATAAATAAATAATAGCTGTGGTGAATGTTACCCATTTACAATTTCTGACGGTGAGCAAATGCAATGGGAAAACACGGTCCAGTGCTATGGATTGCACGCTATGTATCTCGGATGAGATTACGTCTCTTTGTTAATTGAGGAAGCAAGAGCCTTGTTACACTTGTTGGGAAAAGGTGCATTTTACTTTGCTGTGAAGAAACCGTTTTGTTTAAGTTCTTTGTTGCTGTATGAGAAAAACAGAAATCCACAAGGGAAGGGGAATAAAACCTCATCATTATATTTTGCCTTTAACACACGGCTACAGACTATTCTTTATAAAAGCAACCTGCACCTCACGCCCCTAGGCGACCGCCTAATAGGGACGGTGGTAGCAGTACCTTGACAGTACTGCTCTGGTACATCCCTACTGTTTCCCGCACTGGCCTGGAGAACCGATTAGGAAGGAGAAATTAGACCTTACCTGCTAATTGTCTTCCTTGCGTGTTCTTCAGGCCAGTCCGGGGTTCACCCTGGGATGGCTACAAGTCACAGAAGTCCGGGTGTTGGTTCTGGAGTTGTATGCCGTTCTCAGTCGTCGGATTGTGGTTCTTGTGGAAGAGGGGCGTGAGTGCAGTTAGGCATCGAGTTACTTAAGAACATAAGAACATAAGACATGCCACGTTGAGTGAAAAAATATTTTCTCTTATTTGTCTTAAATAGTTTACCCTGTAGCTTCATTACATGTCCCCTAGTCTTTCTATATTCTGATAGCGTAAACAATTGATCCACGTTTATCCGTTCCACTCCATTCATTAATTTATAGACCTCTATCATATCTCCCCTCAGCCGTCTCTTTTCCAGGCTAAAGAGCCCTAACCTTTTTAGCCTCTCTTCATAGGAGTAGCCTTCCATCCCCTTCACCAATTTGGTGGCTCTTCTCTGTACTTTTTCTAATAATGCTATGTCCTTTTTAAGATACGGTGACCAGAATTGCACACAATATTCAAGGTGCGGTCGTACCATGGAGCGATACAGAGTGTCAGACGGCTGCCTAGGGTGAAAACTTACACAATCTTGACGATGCATATATTCATATGATTCTTGCAAGGTATTGTGGGTAATGTAGTTCTTTCACTCCCAAACACAGCTGAAGACAATAATTGAGTTGTGATACCAGTGGTAAGGCCAATAAAATACTACTTTTATTGATGGGGTTTAATTCACCCAGCACAAATATGCTTGGTAGCAATATAAATGAGGTTACTTGCTTGCAGTGTTTAAATGGATAACATAAAGTCACAAAGCAAATCAGAAAAACAACCTTCAGCTTGTCAGGCAATTAGCTAATGTTTTCTTAGCAAATAATTACCAAATAAAAAGGCACAAAGAAATAAATGAACTTTGTTTGTTAGGTTAACTTCTGCTTATTTTCCACGCAGATCCCAGCAGTGCAGCTTTAATTACTATCAATTGACCAGCTGAAAGCCTTTAGCTGGCTGGCTGCTACTGTGTGAACCCAAATCCTGCTTTAAGAGCTGTTTGCAGTGGAAATAAAGAACAAAGTTAGGTTTCTTTGTGATGGCTGAGGTGTTTGCTCACAGAAAGCTAGCAATAGCATTTAGATAGAGAACAGTCCATGTAATGAATAGTTTGATCTGCTGTATCTCCCCCTTCATCAATCAGCATAGGGTCACTATCATACATTGGCACAGACGAGTCTTTCCATAAGGCACTATCATGAGAATGCTTATTCCCTTGCTGCCATTCACTATTATAGATAGGGTCTGGATCAGTGTTCATATCTGAGCCTCTCCTGCTATCATAATTCCTCTCTGTATATCCTGGCCAGTATGTAATCCAGTTCTGATGTCCAGCCTTCCAATCTTAATCCCTGGACACTGGATCTCCTCTCACATACCTTCTGGCCTTGGTCTGAAAGTCCCTTCCACGTGCAGTCTTCTCTCTTCCAGGTAGCCACTGGTGATTCCTATCTCTGCCATTCCATTCCTCTGGCTGACTCCAGTCCAATGGACTCTGCTGGCATTTGGAATACCTCCCAGACCTTCCAATGGCCTTTCTTCTCTTCCTTCCAGAGAGTTTCCTTCTTTCTCTATCCGCTTGGCTTAGCTGGGCTGGAGCTTGTAGCCGTTGCTGAAGCTCTCCCTGAAGCTGTTATCTGAAGAATAAGCTCTATTCTTATTCTGTTCTAATGTGTGCTCCTCCCTAACACAGCGCAGCTGTGTTGAATCGGGCTCTGCCCTTTGAGATGAGTGCTTAGGGATTACCTCATAGCTCTCTTGATTGCACACACGTTTTCTCACTTCAGCCCCTCTCATGGCTGCTGGAAACCTGGTGCATTCTGGGACTGGTAGTCTTTTATGTGAAAACTCTGTTTTCTTACTTCTACCAGAACTGACAGGTTGCTTGTTCAGAGTCACATCATCTTTTCTATAGCTCCTACCTGAGCTATGATAAGCTTCCTTATCACAAGAGGCATTATAATATCCTTTGTTTTATTCTCCATTCCTTTCCTTATGATACCTAGCATTCTATTTGCTTTCTTGGCCGCCGCTGCACACTGGGCGGAGGGTTTTAACATGTTATCCACGATGACTCCTAAATCCTTTTCCTGGGTGGTGGTTTCTAATGTGGAGCCTTGCATCATGTAACAATAGTGTGGTTGTTCTTTCCTAGGTGCATAACTTTGCATTTGTCCACATTAAATTTCATCTGCCATTTGGATGCCCAGTCTTCCAATTTATCCAGATCCTCCTGCAGTTTTCCACAATCCTCTTGGGTTTTGACAGCTTTAAACAGTTTTGTGTCATCTGCAAATTTGATAACCTCACTAGTTATTCCCTTTTCCAGGTCATTTATGAATATGTCAAAAAGTAGCGGACCCAGTACAGATCCCTGGGGTACTCCACTATTCACTTTTTTCCATTGGGAATATTGGCCATTTAGCCCTACCCTCTGCTTTCTATCTTTTAACCAGTTCCCGATCCACAATAGTACACTGCCTCCTATCCCATGACTTTTTAGCTTCGCCAAAAGTCTCTGATGGGGGACCTTGTCAAAAGCTTTCTGGAAGTCCAGATACACTATATCAACCGACTCACCTTTGTCTACCTGTTTATGCACACCTTCAAAGAAACATATCAGATTAGTAAGACAAGATCTTCCTTGTCTAAAGCCATGTTGGCTGTCTCCCATTAGGCCATGACTATCTACATGCTGTGTAACTTTGTTCTTTATGATGGTTTCTACCATTTTCCCTGGTACTGACGTCAGGCTCACCGGTCTGTAATTTCCTGGGTCACCCCTGGAACCCTTTTTAAAAATTGGTGTTACGTTGGCGACCCTCCAATCTTCAGGTATTACAGATGATTTTAATGAAAGTTCACAGATTACCAATAGCAGGTCTGCAATCTCATATTTCAGTTCTTTCAACACTCTGGGATGTATACCATCCGGTCCAGGTGATTTGCTACTATTCAGTTTATCAAATAGTTGTAATATATTTTCCCGGTGTAGCGATATTTCTCTCAATCCCTCTGCAGTATCACCTTTAAATACCACTTCAGTCTTGGGTAACATCCCTACATCTTCCTCAGTAAAGACCGAAGCAAAGAATTCATTCAGTCTCTCCGCTATAGCCTTGTCTCCTGTTACTGCCCCTTTTACCCCTCTATCATCTAATTTTCCAATTGACTCTCTCACAGGCCTTTTGCTACGAATGTACTTGAAAAAGTCTTTATTTCGTGTTTTTGCTTCCGTAGCAAGTTTCTTCTCAAATTGCCGCTTTGCCTGCCTTATCAATGCTTTGCATTTAACTTGCCAGTGCTTGTGCTGTTTCCAGTTTTCATCATTTGGCTCTTTTTTCCATTTCCTGAAGGCTTTTTTGGCAGCAACAGCCTCTCTCACCTCACCTTTAAACCATGCTGGCAGTTTTTCGGACTTTCTTCCACTCTTCTTAATGCGTGGAATACAGCTGGTCTGGGCTTCGAGGATAGTATTTTTAAATAACACCCAAGCTTGCTGTAAGTCTTTAACCTTTGGAACCGCTCCTTTTAGTTTTTTCCTAACTATATTCCTCATTCTATCATAGTCTCCCTTTTGAAAGTTAAAAGGTAATACTGTGGATTCCTTTACTATCTGTCCTCCACTAATTAAATCAGACATGATCATACTATGATCACTATTGCCAAGTGGTCCCAACACCCTTATTTCTTGCACCAGATCTGGCGTTCCACTAAGGATTAGGTACAGTATGGCTTCCCCTCTGGTCGGTTCATGAACCAGCTGCTCCAAGAAGCAGTCATTTATTCTATCTAGAAACTTTATCTCTTTAGCTTGTCCTGCCGTGACACTGACCCAGTCGATACCGGGGTAGTTGAAATCACCCATTATTACTACTCTGTTGTGACTTTTGTTAGCTTCCTTGATTTCTTTGAGCATTTCATCATCCATTTGTTCATTCTGGCCAGGCGGTCGATAGTATACTCCCACTGCCATCACCTTCCCCTTCATAAATGGAATTTCAATCCATAGAGATTCTACAGCAAATTTTGTTCCCTGCAAAACTTTAATCCTTTCTGACTCAATGCCCTCTCTAACATAGAGCGCAACCCCTCCACCAATTTGGTCAGCTCTATCATTACGATATAGTTTGTATCCAGGTATCACAGTGTCCCACTGGTTATCCTCCTTCCACCATGTCTCTGAGAGTGCAATCATATCTAACCTCTCATTTAGTGCTATATATTCTAACTCTCCCATCTTATTGTTTAGACTTCTAGCATTGGCATACAAGCATTTTAGAGACTGTATTTTATTCATATTAATCTGGCTATTGGTAGGCAGGGGTAATATGGAATCTTTATGCTCTGTCTGCTCCTTACTCAAGGGCATTTGGGCTACTATACTCCCTTTTGGAACCTCACTGCTTTTGGTAGTATCCTTCAAGGATACCTTTGTCCGAAGCATGCGCTCCTGGGTGACTGTCGGCTTTCCCCTATTTTCTAGTTTAAAAGCTTCTCTATCTCTTTTTTAAAGGTTAATGCCAGCAGTCTGGTCCCATCCTGATTAAGGTGAAGCCCATCCCTTCGGAAGAGCCCCCCCTTTCCCCAGAATGTTCCCCAGTTCCTAACAAATCCAAAACCCTCATCCTTGCACCATTGTCTCATCCACGCATTGAGACTCCGGAGCTCTTCCTGTCTTTTGGGTCCTGCACGTGGAACAGGAAGCATTTCGGAGAACGCTATCCTGGAAGTTGTGGATTTCAACTTCCTACCTAAAAGCTTAAATTTAGCCTCCAGAACTTCCCTACCACATTTTCCTATGTCATTGGTACCAACATGTACCAAGACAGCAGACTCCTCCCCAGCACTATCTACGATCCTATCTAGGCGGTGCGTGAGGTCCGCTACCTTCGCACCAGGCAGGCATGTTACCAGGCGATCCTCACGTCCACCAGCCACCCAGCTATCTACATTCCTGATGATTGAATCACCGACTATAACAGCTGTCCTGACCCTCCCCTCATGGGCACATGGCCCTGGAGAAACGCCCTCGGTGCGAGAGGGTTTTACATCACCTGGAGGACAGGTCCTAGTTACAGGATCACTTCCTGCCACACCAGGGTGATGCTCTCCTGTCACGTGACCTCTCTCCTCCATGGCAACAGGGATGCTGCCAGACTGGAGGTGGGACTTCAGAACTATATCCCTGTAGGTCACGTCCATGTACTTCTCTGTCTTTCTTATGTCTTCCAAGTCTGCTACTCTAGCCTCTAGAGAACGGACTCGTTCCCTGAGAGCAAAGAGTTCTTTGCACTTAGTGCATACGTAAGACTTCTCACCAGCTGGGAGAAAATCATACATGTGACACTCAATGCAAAAGACTGGAGAACCCCCATCTCGTTGCTGGACTTCTGTCTGCATCTTAGTTTAAAGCTTGTGTTTAGATCTTTTAAATTCTGTATATAATAAGGATTGGTGTAGATGCTTATACCAATAAAAGTGTATCTAATACCCCTAATACACCTTGTGTACCTAAAGCTTAATTAATTAATTAATCTCAGGTCCTCCGTGTGTGACTGATGTGGATAACGAGCTGCACCTGAGAGCAGCCCCTTTACTCTAAGATGTGCAAGTACCTATAAAACTACAATTACCCCAGGGGTGGGTGGGATCTGGTTAGGGAGGTAGGGAGATAATTCCTATAAAAGAGGGCATTTACAAGGTACTCTGTCCTGAACCCTCAGCAGGGGGAGGGGGGTACCACAAAAAGCCCAGTTAGTTGAGAGAGGCAAGGTAAATTACAGCTGAGAAGCTGAACTAGCACACCACTAAGACAGACAATAAATAATTAAATAAACAGTTAGACAAACAATAAATAGTTAAATAAACAGCTAGAACTCACAGTAAGGTGTCTCAGGAGGCAAACTCCACTTTTCTAGCAGAGCACTGTAAAAAGCACTGCTCCTCTCTGCTCAGAGAGAAGCAAACTAAAAACAGACTATGCACACGTGGAGAAAATAGGAAGAAGGCTACACAATACCTCAGCAAGGGGGGGGTGAGGGGGGGATTCACTCAAGCAGGCTAGGGCAGCTCTGCTTCTCCGTTAGCCTCCTAGTTAGGGGAGGTAAGGGAGTGGGGTCGTTCAGAAAAATGCAAAAAAAAATAAAAATTCATAGATAAATAACTGCAATAAGAGTTCGGCAGAACTTCCAAAGGCATGTTACAGCCTCTCTTAGGTTCCATAAGTTGGATGTTAAATTGTTAGTTCAGATTGTGGTCGTCTTTGTTTTTCTTAGCGGCTTGGTCAATAGAAGACTGGTTTGCGGATGCTAGGGGAAGCTAGATATAGGATCACAAGACTCTGTTTCAGTCCTCAGCTGATGGAGGAGGGTGACAACCTTACTGTTTCCCGGACTGGCCTGGAGAACACTCAAGGAAAGACAATTAGCAGGTAAGGTCTAATTTTTCCATTTTCTCTTTCAGCAGTGTTTCCAATAATTTACTCATGACTGAGGTTAAATTAACTGACCTGTAGTTTTCAATCACATCCTTACTTGTGCCTTTGTGTAAAGGGACCACATATGCCTCTCTCCAGTCCTCTGCACCACCTCCGACCCCAAGGAGGCATTGAAAAGGTCAGTCAGTGGAGCTGCTAGAATGTCCCCAAGTTCCTTCAGTATTCTTGGATGTATCCCATCTGGTTCCAACCCTTTGTCCACTTTTAGTTTAGCTAGTTCCTCACAAACACAGTCTTCTGAAAATTGTTTGGTATGCCCCTCGCTTTTGTTCCTCTTTGTGGATGTTGTCTGAGGTCCTGTTTCCGGCCCTTCATCTGTGAACACAGAACAGAAATATTTGTTAAGCAATTCCAGCTTCTATATATTCCTCCCCTTCATCCTTGAGTCTGACAACATCACTTTGCCCTTCCTCCTCTCACTAACATATCTGAAAAATGTCTTATCCCTCTATTTTATTGCATTGGCTATTTCCTCTTCTTTTTGTATCTTTGCTTTCTTGACTATTTTGCCAGCCTCTTTAAGTTTGTTTTTTTTTTTTTTTCAAATATAGATGCCTGTCTTCCTCTCTCTGTGATCTCTTGTATTTCATGAAGGTTTCCCTCTTTTTCTTCACCTTTTCAGCTATTTTTGAAAACCATAGCGGCCTCCTTTTCCTTTTGCCTTTCTTTACCATTCTAACAAAAAGGTTTGTTGCCCTTAAAATATCCCCTTTCAGTTTTGCCCACTGTTTTTCTACATCCCCGAGCTGTTCTTATCCCGCTAATGACTTATTGAGGTATTGGCCCATCTTGGCAAAGTTCTTTGTCCTAAAGACTAAGACCTTCGCTTTTGAATGGATTTTATCAGCCCTAGTCCTAATACTGAACCACACCATCTGGTGATCACTGGATGTGAGATGATCTCCCACTATAACATCAGAAACACTTTCCCCATAGGTAAGCACCAAGTCCAGTATGGTCCCTTCACGTGTTTGTTTGTTTATTTATTTATTTGTTAGCTTTTATATACCGCTGCTTCCAGAGATCAGTGGCGGTTTACAGTGAACATTAAACACAGCAAGAGCTTTACATAGAACATCAATTGAACATATATACAAGGTAAATCTGGCAAGAGGAACGGCATTACCTTAACTATATACAGAGTACAATACTTAGTTTACAGTTTAAGAGCATTTTGGTGCAAGAGGGTAGTGAATGTCATAAGCCAGGGTAAGTGGAAGAGTTACATTGATTTTGGATGCTGGTCGTCGGTAGTGGGGCCACAGTGTTCTATAAAAAGATGCATCTTAAGCTCTTTTCAAAATCGGGTAGGGCGTTCCAGATAGATGAGGCAACGTAGGTGAATGCTGTAGTACTAGTAGTTTTATTGGCATTGCGGAAGTGAGTTGGGATGGCAAGTGTATTCTGGGAAGAATTTCTTCTGGTTCTTGCAGTGCTTGGTAGATTGAGGAGGGAGCAGAGGTGAGATGGGGCTATTTTGTTGTAAAGTTTGAATACTATCATAAGGTATTTGTATTTAGTCCGTGATGCGATGGGTAGCCAGTTGAGGGAATGGAGAAGCGGCATGATATGATCTGAATAATGGGCCTTGTGTATGATTTGTGCAGCTAAGTTTTGTGCTAGTTGAAGTTGATGGATAGATTTTTTCGGTAGACCGAACAGAATGCTATTACAATAATCGAAGTGGGGTGTTAGCAGTGCTTGTAAAACTGATCTGAAATCATGGTTTTCCAGCAGGGGTCGGAGATGTTGGACGATTTTTAGTTTAAAGTATATATTTTTTGAGATGGCTTTTATGTGTGGGACCATGGTGAGGGATTGGTCTAGTATGATTCCTAAATATTTGACTTCATGTTTGACTAACAACTCGGAATCTTTTAATTGGAGTTTAGAAGGGGGGATGAAGTTTTGATTGTGGGTGATGTATAATACTTCAGTTTTCTTGAGGTTAATTTTTAATTCTGTGCATTGAGCCACTCTGTTGTCTCTGTGAGGCAATCTTGGATTTTGGGATAGGTGGGGTCTGAGATATCTATTGGATGATAGAACATAATATCATCCACTATAGGTGATATGTAACATTTTCAAAAAACAAAGTAAACTATTAGTTGCATGTAGAGATTGAACAGGAGGGAGGATAGTGAGGAGCCTTGGGGGACTCCATGAGATTGATCGAAGGTTGAGGAGGCGGCTGTGCCGAACTGTAAGGTGCAGTCAATGAGATAGAACTTAAACTATTTTAGGACTGTGCCTCGGAGGTCAATCTGTTATAGTCTTGAGATTAAAGTACTGTGGCAAATGCTGTCGAAGGCAGCAGCGATGTCAAGGAAAACAAGTATGAATGCTTGTTTGCTATTTTTTAGTCCGCGAAAGAGTCTGTCCTTTCATTGATAGCTTCTTTGTAAGATTTAAATGTGGACAAGTACAGAAGGTTATCAGCATGTGACCTTGTGGCTCTCCATCTATTTTCTTGTTTTCTAAGCTGTTTCTTTAGCTTTTTTAGTTCAGCAGAGTACCACACTTTAGATTCTTTGCGTTTTGGTGAGTGATGTGTATCGGTGGTCTGTGCAATTTTGGCTATATTGAAGTTCCAGCTGTTTATGAGGTCAACGAGGTTTGTTAAAAAGGAGTCTGTGTGGGATGGTGCCACTTAAGAATGATTCTTTGTTAAACGTTTTGAATTTGTTTTTAAAGTGGTATGCTTTATTGGATTCTGGGGTGTGGTGGCGGACGGGATTGTAAACCCTAATAGAAAGTGATCTGTCCATGGGAGTATTTTGGGGGGAGGAGGAGGTGGAATAGTATGTCTTGTAGTATGTTGTGTGATAGGAATATAAGATCAATTATAATATGTTTCCTTTATTGCGTGTGGGGGATTGCACTATTTGCTGATATCCTTGTACATATGTAATTAGTTCAGTTTGCATTCCCTGTGTTATCCAAGTTGTAACTCCTGTTCTCTGTAAAGCATAAACATGTTATCCAAGTTGTTACTCCTTTTCTATGTGAAGCCAAGCAGTTTGTTATGGTCATTTTGTTGTATGTAAACCGCGCTGACAATAGTGCGGTATATAAGAAATTGTAATAAATAAATAAATAAATAAAATCCTAGGTTCTGTAATGAAATGAGAGGAGTGTGAGGGTTGAAGTGATGGCAAATTGAAATCGCCAAGGATGATTTGGGGCTTGCTTGGGGTTGAAATGCTGGCGGTTTCTAGGATGGATGGTAAGTTGTCAGGGTTGTGGTAGAGGGGTCGGCAGAACAAGCTGATTGTGATGTGTTTGTTACTGATAAGTACATCCATGCTTTCTATGGTGTTGCTTAAGCGAAGAGAGAATTTTAGATCCTTTTTTGCAAGGATTAGAACACCGCCTCTGCGCATATTAGTTCTAGGACATTGGAATAGGTCATAATTTGGAAGGGCTAACTGGTTAATTAAGACGGTGTCTGAGTTTGAAAGCCAGGTTTCTGTTAAGTAGAGTATGTTTGGATCGTTGTAGTGGATAAGATCAATTATAGTTGGGATTTTGTTTCTGGTGGATCTGTTGTTAAGTGAGATTTTTAATGGGCATGTTGCATTGCTGTTATGGGGATTGGAGTGGGTGTGAATGGGGATTAGATGTGTTGGTCTATGAGAAGAGTGATTTTGGTAGAGAGTAGAGGATGTGTGGAAGGGAAATAATTGAGAGTTTCTGTGGCAGTGAGGTAGAATGGGTATGTGGTGGTGGTGATCTTGATATTGTAGAGAAGAGGTGGATATTGGTGCTAGTAGGAGAAGTATGCTTATGAAGATGATGCGCTTCAAGTTTGCCATTGTTAGCGGAGATTATGGCTGAGTTTGATTGTGGAATAGATGCGGTTAGGGAGTGAGAGATAGTTAGGGGTCAATGTAGCAATCTGTGTGGGTTCTATTACCAGTTGCCTGAATAGTTCTTCCTGTAATGAATCCAGGATCTCCTTGCAGCTAGATGACACCGCAGCAGGGATGCTCCAATCAACATCCGGCAAATTGAAATCCCCTATCAGTAGTATTTTCCCTTTCCTGGCAATGCTGCGTATGTCTTCTATTAAATCTCCGTCCATTTCTTCTCCCTATAATGGAGTTCTATTTATCAAGCCAATGCAAATGGATTTCTCTTTCCCTCTTTCTTGTTTAACCCACACTGCCTCTCTCCCTTTTTAAGCCCTGCATTTCCATAGCTTTAATATTATATTTACATATAGTGCCACTCCTCCTCCTCCCCTTCTTCCTATCCTGTCCTTTCTGAATAACGTATAGCCTGGTATAGTTATATCCCAGTCATGGTTGTCCTTAAACCATGTCTCTGTAACTGCCATTAAATCCAAGTCAACCTCTCCCATTAAAGCCTTAACATCTGGGATCTTATCTCCTATGCTGCGGGCATTTATAGACACTACTTTTCAGATGTTGCCCCTTTTAATTACGTCTATAAATGTATTTAATGTTTCATTTACCTGGGGACTTTCACTTACCTGGCGGCTTTCTTCACCCATCCCAAACGAATCTAGTTTAAAGCCCTCTTCAGTAGGTTAGCCAGTCTGCTACTGAAGACATGTCGACCCTTTTTGGACAGATGGACGCCATCTCTGCTCTGCAGCCCTTGGAACATCATCCCATGATCCAGGAAACCAAAACGCTCTCTGAAACCATCCACACAGCCATGCATTTATCTCCAGGATGCAAGCTTCTCTGCCTTGGCCTTTACCCTCAACAGGGAGGATTGAAGAGAATACCACCTGTGCCCCTATCTGTTTCGCCCTTCTGAGCCATGAAGTCACTCTTGGTACACTCAGAGGGATACCTGGCAGTATCATTTGTACCAATATGGATGAACAACATCGGGTAATAGTTGGTAGGCTTGATGAGTCTTAGTAAGCTCTCCATAAGATCTTGGATTTCAGCACCTGGCAAACAGCATATCTCTCTGGACATCAAGTCTGGTCAGCAGATGTATGCTTCAGTACCCATCAGAAGTGAGTCACCAACCACCACTACCCTTTGCTTCCGAGTGGTCACTGATTCTGCAACTTTGGGGTGCTCAAGCTCTGGTTCTTCTCTTTCCTGGGATGCCTCCATCTCCTCCACTTCCAGGGCTGCTTAATGGTTCTTCAATTCAAAGGCTTGAGGAGCTGGATTGGTGATTCTGCAAGCCCTGGTAACTCATGTCCAACCTTCGTCCTTCTGTAGGCTCCCATGTTTACCTCTGCTGGAGAGCTTGGATATATCAAGAAGCATCTCATCAATTTTATTTATTTATTTATTTATTTAACAGGACTTATATACTGCTTTTTCCTAAAATCAAAGCGGTTCACAAAGAAGTTCAAAATCTTACAATAAACAGGGAAGAAGAAATGCACTTCTTACTGTCTTGAATGCTATTCAGCCTTGCCACTTCTTCTCTGAGTTCCTTCACCTTTTTCCTGAGAGCCTCAGCATGTAGGCAGCCTGCACATGGAACCGGTCCTTCAAGTGGCATTGGGATCTCTGGACAGAGGCAGAAGCTGTAACAAGTAACGGGTAGCCTCTGTGACAGAGGGCAGCAACTGAAGCTAAGTCTTCAGGGAGAAGCCAATTTTCAGAAAGAGCCAGGAGTTGTAGAGTATTAGAGATAAAGAGGTCATGAATGAAGGTAAGTTTATTTGAGACAGAATGTGCATGAAAAAGGGAGAGAGGGGAGGGTTATGCATTGACTTGTTCTGGGAGTGTGCAAAAGGTCTAGGGCAGCCAGGGTTGGGGTATGCATCTCCAGATGAGAGAAGGAGTAGGAGAGAATGGGGGAGAGAGGAGGCAGCATGACAGAAGTGAAGGTGAGGTTCCCTCGGTGAGAGTGGAGATGGCTGAATGAGAGGAAGAAAAAGGTGAAGCTCAAGGGTAGATGATAACTGTGGGAATGAGTGGAAAAAATTAGGGAGCGTTATCAAGAACACAAAGTGATGTGGAGCCATAGGAGAGGAGGAAGAGAAGAGAATGCAAATCAAAGGAGATACATTTGAGGGGGGGGGGGGGGATAAAGTCCTGGTGGCTTCAGGTACACCTGAGTAATTGTGTCATTGAGCAGAGGAAGGCTATGAGAGTGTTAGGCCAGGGGTGGGTGGGTAATAAGTGTTGAGAAGAGAGACACAGCACTGCAGAGGGGAGGAGCTGGGTAAAGGATGGACAGAAGATAGGACACACACTGACAAATCAGAAATATAGACAGAGCAATAAACAACAAGCTAGATTCTAGACAGGCACAGAAAAATGCAAGTTTGCAAGTGTCAGCTATGAGGGTGCTCTCCCAAGCAGAAACCAGCAGCAAATGGAGGATCGATCAGCAGCTCATATGCTCACAGAGGAAAGCTTCTGAAGAAAGCCCCAGCAGGTGGAAGGGCAGGGTAAGTGCTGAATGCAAGTAAGTGGAAGCAGGCAGATTCCACCAGAAGTGCCCTAATAAACTGAGACAGGCCTTGCAGAAGGAATAAGGAGAAGGATAAAAAAAGAAAGAAAAGCATTTCTAAACATGCAGTCAGATAGATAGTACTAGTTAAAGAACAGAGGCATTAAAGTGTTGAGAAGGGAGCCTCTAGAAGAACGCTTTGTGAATTCTTTACATCCCATCCTGGATATTGGACTTCTCCCCTCCAGGCCTTTCTAAAACTGAGCTTTTAGTCTCCCCTCTATGGCCTTGTCCTACCCATGAACTTCTAATGGTCCAACTGACTCACACACAAGCTTCTTGTTTCAAATATACCTGAAAAGCTTTTGTTATGAGTTTTTGTCTCTTTGGGAAGCTTTTTCTTTTTTTTTTCAAATTCTCTTTTTGCATTTATTTGCATCTAACTTGCCACTGCTTATACTGTTTTTTTTTTGTTCATTTTGTTCCTTTTTCCATTTTTTTGAAAGATGTTCTTTTGGCTATAATAGTCTCTTTCATCTCACTTTTTATTCATATCAGCTATCTTTTGGCCTTCCTTCTGCCTTTATTAATATGTGGAATACATCTAATCTGAGTTTTCAAAATGGTATTTTATAACAATGTCCATGCCTAATGTTAACTTTTCACCTTTTCAGCTGTTCCTTTTCCTTTTATTTTACTATTTTCCTCATTTTATCATAATATTCCTTTTCAAATTTAAATGCGAGCCCAGTAGATTTCCTTAGTGTCTTCTCTCCAGTTATTAAGGCAAATTTGATCATATTATGATCACTATTGACAAGTGGCCCCAACACCATTACCTGCTTATAAGATATGCCATACAGGGTCTGACCAAAGGTCCATGGAGCCCAGTATGCTGTTTTCAACAGTGGCCAATCCAGGTCACACAAGTACGTGCCAGGTTCTCAGAAGGTAGACAGATTCCATGTATACTTTCACCACAACTCCTGTGTTCTAGTAAGGTCTAGGTCTAAAATAGCTCCCCCTCTTGGCAGTTCCTCAACCAGCTGCTTTATGAAGTGATCATTTATTTCCTCTAGGCCTTTGTGTTTACCCCAATATTGACAAGATAAATGTTGCATCATTTATTTTATTTATTCATTTTTAAGAGGTTTATGTATTGCATTTCCAGAAATCAAGACAGTTTACATGGAATGTAACTTTAACATTACAGAGAACAAGAAAACAAGGTTTACATAAACATAACTTTAACTTAACATTGCCGAGAATAGGGTAGGCAGGGGGATGGATTCATTAAACAAAACTAACAGTGAATAAGGGAAGTGGGAAGAGCTCAACAGTACAATATAATCTGACAAAATGAAAGGGAGATGCAGTACTATAAGAACATAAGAAATGCCATAGTGGGTCAAACCACAGTCTATCAAGCCCAGAATTCTGTTTCCAACAGTGGCCAATCCAGGTTGCAAGTACCTGGCAGCTTCCCAGAAGGCTCACAGGTTCCACAATGTTTGTCCTGGGGCAAGCAGTGGATTTCCAGGGTCTTATTTATTTAGCTAGGCTTATATACTGCTTTTCTATGAATCAAAGTAGTGTACACTAAGTGTGTTTGTGTCTAGATAAATATTTTTTTCCCTTGTCCCCAAAGAGCTCACAATCTACGTTTTTGTACCTGAGGGTGGGTGAAGTGGCTTGGCCAAGGCCACAAGGAGCACCTGTAGAACTAGAAACTGCAGTCCTTCCAGCCCAGATTGCTGTACTCTAGCAGATTCAAATCCCTGGCCCTCTAGCCTGAGGTAACTTGCCCCAACCACTAGGCCACTCCTCCCTGTCCTCTTTAATAATGGTTTATAGACCTTTCCTCCAGGAACTTGTTCAAACCTTTTTTTCAACCCAGCTACACTAACAGCTTTTACAACATCCTCCGGCAATGAATTCCAGAGTTTGATTACACATTGAGTGAAAAATATTTTCTCTTATTAGTCTTAAATGGGTTACTTTGTTGCTTCATTGTGTGTCCCCTAGTCTTTATACTTTTTGATGGCGTAAATAACCGATCTATTTTTACTCGCTCCATTCCATTCATTAATTTATAAACCTATATCATATTACCCTTCAGCCGTCTCTTTGCCAAGTAGAAGAGCCCTAACCTTTTAAGCCTTTCCTCACAGGGGTATCCTTCCATCCCCTTTACCATTTTGATGGCTCTTCTCTGTATCTTTTCTAATTCCACTATATCTTTTCTAAGATATGATGACCAGAATTGCACACAATATTCAAGGTGCGTTTGCACCATGGAACAGAGGTATTATAATAGCCTTGGTTTTATTCTCCATTCCTTTCCTTAGATTCCTAGTATTTAATTTGCTTTCTTGGCCGTCGCTGCACACTGGGCGGAGGGTTTTAGCATATTATCCACACTGCCACCTAAATCTTTTTCCTGGGTGGTGGTTCCTAATGTTGAACCTTGCATCGTATAACCATAGTTTGGGTTGTTGTTTCCTAGGTACATAACTTTGCACTTGTCAACAATAAATATCATGTGCCACTTGAACGTTCAGTCTTCCAATTTATGAAGGTCCTCTTGTGTTTTAACAACTTTGAATAATTTTGTGTCATCTGCAAATTTGATCACCTCTCGTTATTCCCATTTCCAGGTCATTTATGAAGATGTTAAAAAAACAGCGAGCCTAGCATAGATCCCTGCGGTACTCCACTATTAACCTGTCTATATTGAGAAAATTGGCAATTTTGCTCCACTCTCTGCTTTTTGTCTAACCAGTTCCTGATCCACAATACTACATTGCCTCCAATCCCATGACTTTTTAAAATTTGAGCAAGAGACTTTCATGAGAGACCTTGCCAAAGGCTTTCTGAAAATCCAGGTACACTATATCAACCAGCTCACTTTGGTCTACCTGTTTGTTTACACCTTCAAAAACATATAACGGATTAGTAAGACAAAAGTTTCCTTGGCTAAATCCATGTTGGTTTTTTCCCATTAAAACACGACTGTCTATATGTTCTGTAATTTTATTCTTTATAATGGTTTCTACCATTTTGCCCGGTGCCAATGTTAGGCTCACCGGTCTGTAGTTTCCTGGCTCCCCCTCTGGAACCCTTTTTCCAAAATTGGCATTACACTGGCAATTCTCCAAACTTCAGGTACTACAGATGGTTTTAATGATAGTTCACAGATTGCAGACCTACTATTAGCAATCTCATCTTTCAGTTCTTTCAACACACTCGGATGTATACCATCCAGTCCAGGTGATTTTCTACTCTTCAGTTTATCAAATACTTGTAAGACATCTTCCTGGTTTATGGATTATTTCTTTCAGTTCTTCTGATATATTACTACTACTACTATTAATCATTTATATAGTGCTACAAGGCATATGCAGCATGTACAAACATATAAAGAAGGCAGTCCCTGCTTGTAGAGCTTACAATCTAATAATTTAAATATCATGTCAGGCATGGATAGCTTACCTAAATCATCTTCAGTAAAGAATGAGGTAAATGACAGGGAGATGCGGTATATAAAAAATGCTAAATAAATAATGAGTCCTGCATTTCTGATGGTCAATGCGGTTTACAGCAGGATTTTTTTGCCATCAGAAAGTTTTAAAATCGCAATTCATGTAACCTGCTGCACAACTTGCTTCCTCACGATGGTGTTCACTCACATACAAATTTCAGCACTACTTGCCAACTTTCTTTTTCAAATTCAGTGTGCAACTTGCTTCCCCATGATGGTAACAAATTCAGCACGGCGGTTCACTGAACCTGTTATATGTAATGTTTTTAACATGGAATTTGGGGATGCCATTTGAAATGATATTGCAAAGTCTAAGCCCGGGAATATCGTTGCCTGAAATACGGTATGGAAGTCATGTGCTTCAATTAGTGGTCATAAGTGTTGTAATATTTTGATCTTTTGGTAGATTGTTCTAGTAGTTCAATTGATGTACGTCTGCAGCCTGCAGGGTGAATCGTTGATCAATTGTAATTCTAAGGTGTTTGATCTCAGTCTTGACTTCCAACTCCGCATTGTTGACCTTTAGAACTGGGGTGGTGAAAATGTTTCATCGCCTCCATAAAAAGAACTTTCGTCTTTTTGAAGTTTATTTTAAGTTGATGCTCTGATAACCAGTTGGATATTGCGTTAAAACAGTTGATTATGTGAGTGTAGCAAGTTTTTGTTGTGGAGAATGGTGCATGAATCATAATGTCTGCGTAGAGATGGTACAAAATGTTGAGCTTGAATGATGTGCCAGGAAAAACACGCCATTCAGTTGCCAAAACTTCAGAATCAACAAAAATACAAAAACTATTGGGACCCTTAATTAATATTTATTAATTTTATTGGCAACAACAATGTATGCAAAAATATATACTGTCTTATATCATTAAAACTTTCCGTTGGCAAAAGAATCCTGCTATACTTAGCAATATAAAGTCACAATTCACTTAACCTGCTGCAAACTTGCTTCCTCACGATGGTGATCACTCATATACAAATTCAAGCACTACTTGCAAACTTTTTTTTTCAAATTCAGTGTGCAACTTGCTTCCCCACGATGGTAACAAATTCAGCATGGTGGTTCACCGAGTCCTTCTTGGAGCCCTCCTTAGCCCTTCTTCCCTCAATCCTCCTCATGCTCAATTCTTCCCTGTCCACTGGTTGTTTTCCTTCCTCCTGGAAGCGTGCCATAGTTTGTCCCCTCCTCAAGAAGCCCTCTCTTGACCCAACTGTCCTCTCTAATTGGCGCCTTGTCTCAAATTTTCCTTTCATCTCTAAGATTCTTGAACGCTTTGTTTTTGCCCAGCTTTCTTCTCACCTGGTCTCCACCAATGCACTTCACCCCCGCCAGTCTGGCTTTCGGTTGGGTCACAGCACTGAAACTATTCTTCTTTCTGTACTGAACGAACTGCATGTTGCTTACAACCGGGGTGATGTTACTCTCCTTGTCTCTTTGGATCTTTCTACGGCTTACGATTTGGTGGACCATCGCACTCTTCTCCACCATCTCGCAGAATTCCACCATCTCGCAGAATTTGGTGGTGTTGGTGTCCCTTGGCTATGGTTCCACTCCTTTCTCTCTGCGCGCTCCTTCACTGTCTTGTGTTTCTCTTCCACTTCCCCCTCTATGCCTCTCTCCTGTGGTGTCCCTTAGGGCTCCATCCTGTCCCTGCTTCTCTTCAGTCTTTTCCTTGCCCCCCCCCCCCTTGCTCTTCTTGTGCAACAGGCCGGTAGTTCCGCATACTTCTATGCAGCTGATATCCTCCTGCATCAGACTAGTCCCTTGACCCTGCTATTGTACCTCTCAATGCCTGTCTTTCCTCCATCCAAGACTGGATGGCCGCTAATTTTCTCCAGTTCAACCCCCTTAAATCTGCTGCCATGTGGGTTACATTTGGGTCCGCCTCCCCTCCCCTGCCTCTATCACCATCCCTTGGTGTTATCCTTCCGGTACCTTAGCATCATTCTTGACTCCTCCCTCATTTTTTCAGATCATATCTCCTTGGTCTCCCGTCGTGTTTTCTTCTGCCTCTGCCAGCTCCATGCAGTCCGCCCCTTCCTTACCGCCTCCTCTCTAACCACTCTCCTCCTGACCCTTGCTGTCTTCTGTATTGACTACTGTAACGTCTTCCTTGCTGGTCTACCTCATTCTCAAACCTCCCACTTACAACTTCTCCAGAACACTGCTACTCGCCTCCTCTTCCCGTTATGAGCACGTTACCCCCCTTCTGTTATGCCTCCACTGGTTGCCAGTGCATTTCAGGATACAGTATAAAATCCTCATCCTCATTCTCACACACCGCACTATCTACTCCTCCTCCCCTCAATATCTAGCAGACCTCCTCCAGTTCCATGTCTCCCCCCCCCCACCCAGTCTACTCCGCTCTGTTCACAACTACCGTTTTGAGCTTCCTTCCCCCTCGCAGGCGCACCTTGAGTGCACCCATTCTTCCGCTTTTTTCTTTCTGGCCCCCTCCCTCTGGAATTCCCTTCCCTTAGAACTCCATTCTTAGCCCTCTTTCATTCACTTCAAAAATTGCACTAAAAGGACTTCCAGTGACGTCACCCACCCGAATGGCGGCGTAGCGCGGGAGCTCTGCCACCAACAAGCTTTTTTATGATAAAATAGCCCTCCAAGGGCATCGAAGGGGCAGCTCGGAGTGTGGGTGCGATCAAGGGGGCACCAACTTACCCCACCGGAGGTCAGTGAAGGAGGGGAGGAGAAGCGGAGAGGCGAGAGCCGAACGGGAGCGGCAGACCAGCCACCCGCGAGCTTCTTAATCAGAGGCGGTGGGGTGACAGAGGTGAGAACGCGGTGCTTCCAGGGCCGCGAAAGGCCGGTGAGAGAGCAGACGGATCGTGCATGTAAACAGCACGAAACAGCACAGACCTGATAAAAACGCAGCGCTGCTGAATGAAGAGGCGCGCCGCAGCACGCGCTGCCCAGAAGAAGCGTAGACCGCGAAAGGCCCAACACGTGGCTGATGCAGAGCAGAGACAGTTATACCAACAGTCCGCCCCTGTAACAAAGAGCGGGAAAAAGCGGGAGAGCGGACAACAGCAGTGAGTTTCCAAAGCCCAAGCAATACCAAGGGCTGGGACAGAGGTTGAGTGAACCTGGGAGTGAGGCCTATTTACTGCAACGACCGCGAGGAGGAGAGAGGGCGGAGAGCCCGGAGCGCAGGCTGTGAAGACAACAGAAGAAAAAGTGCACAGGTTTGCAATGGAGAAAGCCAGTAAAAAAGAGAGCCTTATGAAAAAGAAACTGGCCGAGTTCCGCTCCCCGTATACTGTCCCCAAAGGCAGGAAAGATGGCGAGAAAGCAGGCAAACCAGCGACGGAGGCCCCGCAGAGCCCGGGGGGGGGAGTGATGGTGGAGAAGAGTGCCTGACTGCCGCGGAGCAGATCAAACAATGGCTACTCGAGTTGAAGGAGGAATTAAAGGTGGAGATGTGCGGGGTAAAAAATGAGATCAAGGAGGCCGTGCAGACCATGCGCCAAGATATATTGGAGCTGGGAGAACGAGTTGAAGAGACGGAAGCCAAGCTGGAAAGTCAAGGGGAGACTTTGACACAGGTCCAGAAAGGCTGGGAAGAGCTACAGTCGGCGCAGGAGGTACTCAAAGCAAAGACAGAAGACCTGGAAGACCGCTCACGAAGATGCAACCTCCGGGTGCGAGGTGTGCCGGAAGAACCTAAGTATAAGAACTGTGAGGAGCTGTTCCAGTGGGTCTTCAGGGACCTCCTAGTGGCAGCTGGACAAGAGGTGTCTGAGGAAGATACGCGCCCTGGTATAGAAAGAGCGCACAGAGGCCTAGGGCCCATTCGAGAAAATAGGCCGAGAGACATAGTCGTATGCCTGAGCTCCTTCAAGAGCAAGGAACTCCTGCTGGGAGCCAACCGCAAGTTGAAAAGCTTTCACTGGGAGGGACATAAGGTGGAGTTTGTATCAAGATCTGTCCCAGGGAACGCTGCAACGAAGGAGAGAGATCAGAGAAGTCACAGCGTATCTCAGGCGAGCTGAGCTGAGATACAAGTGGCTATTCCCATTTGGATTACTCATCACGGTGAAAGGGCGATCGAGGACGGTGAGATCCAGTGAGGAGGCTTGGAAAGCTTTGCGAGAGCTGGGAGCGGAGCAACTACCGGAGATGGCAGACAGTACGTCTACTCCACCGAGAAAGGAACCCAGGCCCGAAAGATCGGAGAACATGAGATGGCAGAGGGCGAGCGGTCGGAGATTGGCCAGGACGGCCAAAGACCACCATCAGAGTCTGGAGTCAGAACAAGAGACTGGATGAGCGATGGCAACTCATTAAAGGACTGGTATTCTTGAATGAGTATAGTAAGCGGGGTTGGGAGATGGGCTGAATAGTAGGCCAGGAGGGGATAGGGGGGGAGGGGCTGGGGTAGAGCAGGAAGGGAGGAGGTATAATGAGGGAGGTGAGGAGGGGGTAAGGGGGGTAGGGGGTAGAGGGGGAAACGGGTAGGTTGGGGAATGGAGGGCTAGGGGGCTGTCGGGGTAGAAGAGGTGGGGAGGTAGAGAGGGTCACTGAAATGGAAGTCGAATCTCTGCAGAGGAGAGTTGAGGGGGGAGGGGGCAGAGGGGGTGGAGAGGGGGGAGGGGGGGATGGGTAGGGGAAGGGGGGGACAGGGAGGGAGGGGAGGGCGGATGGGCTTACGGGTGAGAGGAGGGGGACTGGGGGACAGAGGGGTGTTGAAAATTTTAATGTTGAATGTTAAAGGATTAAACTCACCAATGAAAAGACAGAAACTGTACAAGGAATTAGCAAGGCATAAAGCGGATATAGTAATGTTGCAGGAGACACATCTACAGAAAAAATATGAGGCATTGGTGCAGCCCCGGGGGTATAAGCATCGGGTGTTTGCCTCTAATCTTAAAGAGAAAAAGAAAGGAGGGGTGGTGGTATTTATCAGCGGGGAAGCACCAACAGAGGTCCAGGTGATATCCCGAGATAAGGGGGGATGGTATCTCTTGTTGAGGGTAAAGCTGGGGGAGGAGTGGTTCTGTGTGGTAAATGTGTATGCACCTACGGGTACCCAAACTGAGTTCTGGAAAGAACTGGGTGAGCAAGTGGTGGCAATGGGGGAAGGAGTGCTGATTTGTGGAGGGGACTTCAATGTGGCCTGGGAGGTGGGGAGAGACACGACAGGGCAGAGGGAGGGGAGAGGGAAGGATAGGAAGTGCTATCACAGATTTGTGCTGGAGAATGGCCTGATTGATGCGTGGCGGATACTGAATCCGGGACGGAGGCAATTTTCCTTTTACTCGGCAGCCCATGGAACTTACTCCCGCTTAGATGCTATATGGGTGGGGAAGGAGCTAGCAGGGAGGATTCAGGGGGGCGATATAGAGCCAATCACCTGGTCCGATCATGCTCCAATAGTGGTGCGAGTGCGGGTGGCAAGGGAGGACAGGGGACGACAATTTTGGAAATTGAATGAGGGCCTGCTGGATGATGACAGGGTGGTGAAAGAGATTGAAAGCTTGATTCCGGTGTATTTTGAGCAGAATGGTGGCGGGGAGGTAAAGGAAGGAGTAGTCTGGGACACTTTTAAGGCTGTCGTACGGGGGGGTGCTCATTAAGTGGGGTGCACGTATAAAGCGGGAGCGGGCAGAGCGGGAGGAGCAGTTGTGCCGGCAACTGAGGGAGATGGAGGAGAGGGATGGGCGGGGAGGAAGTGGACAGCTTCGGGGCGCGGTCTTGGAACTACGGGCCAAAGTGAACGCACTTGAGGCGGAAAAGATACAGTTCCGCCTGCAGCTGTTGAAACAGAGGTTCTTTGAAGGGGGGAACAAAGCCGGGAAATTTCTCGCGAGATAGTTGAAAAAGCGGAGGGAGTGGAATAGGATTGCACAGATTAAGAGTAAGGGGGTGGTGGTACGGGAGGATCAGCGTATTAGGGAAGAATTTGTGTCCTTCTATAGTAACTTGTATGCAGCACGTGAAGCGGGGTCAGGGGAGGATATTCTGGAGTATGTGAGGGAAGCAAGGCTCCCGGCCCTAACGGGAGACGAGCAGGAAGGGCTGGATAGGGAAATACAAATTGAGGAGGTCTTGCAGGCCATTAAGGCTTTAAAGACCGGCAAAGCTCCAGGGCTCGATGGTTTGACGGCAAGGTTTTATAAACAATTTGGGGGTCTTTTGCTGAACCCGCTGGCCAGGGTATTTAATGGGCCGCGAAAGGGGGAGACCTTGCCAGACACAATGGGTTGGGCAGGTATTACTCTTATTCATAAGGATGGGAAGGATCCCCAAGATTGTGCGTCCTATTGACCAATCTCGTTGTTGAATATTGATGCGAAGTTACTGGCAAAAGTATTGGCGACGAGACTTAATGGACTGCTAGGGAAATTGGTGCATGAAGACCAAGCTGGGTTCGTACCGGGCTGGCAAGTGGCAGACCACATTCGGAAAGTGTTAAATGTGATGTGGTCGGCACAAAAGAAGGGGACGGAGGCTCTGTTGGTATCACTAGATGCCGAGAAGGCCTTCGACCAAGTGTCCTGGAAATTCCTGTACTCGGTACTGGAGCTCCAAGGGTTCGGGCTGTCAGACGGATGCCTGGGTGAGAATGTTCACAGTCTTGGCAAAGGCATATATCAATATGATTTGCAAGGGATTGTGGGAAATGCAGTCCATTCACACCAGACACAGCCGCTCACAATAATTAGTTGTGCTGCTCCCTCCATCTTCCTCAGCTCTCCCCAGTCGGGGGATTGAGCCGCCGGAAAGCAGGACCAACCCAGGAGCCATCTCTGCCCAAGCGGGGCACGTGACAGTGCAAATTTAAGTTCGCGCCGGCAGGCGCGCGCTCCAATCTGCTCCCTCCATCTTCCTCAGCTCTCCCCAGTCGGGGGATTGAGCCGCCGGAAAGCAGGACCAACCCAGGAGCCATCTCTGCCCAAGCGGGGCACGTGACAGTGCAAATTTAAGTTCGCGCCGGCAGGCGCGCGGTTCTTTCTGCTCCCTCCATCTTCCTCAGCTCTCCCCAGTCGGGGGATTGAGCCGCCGGAAAGCAGGACCAACCCAGGAGCCATCTCTGCCCAAGCGGGGCACGTGACAGTGCAAATTTAAGTTCGCGCCGGCAGGCGTGCCCGCGCCTGGCGGGCCCGCGCCTGAGGGCCTCGCTAGAGGGCCCTTTGGCGTGGCCCTTAGGCGAGGACCACTAAAAGTAATCTGCCTATAGTCCTTTACCTCCTATCCAACTGCTCCATACCCACTGCTCCCTTTAGTCGGTGTGGGTTTGAGCAGGAAACGACCCGATACCGACACCGCAAGCAAGGACTAAAGACACTCAACAATACTCAAGGAAAATCTACATAAGCATAAAGCTTGAGCTCCCTCGAGGTTGAGCTCGCTCCCATCTTCCTCCAGACAACCCGCTGATACAGCAAGTATACCACAGCTATATGTTCAGTTGTTGTTTGAATCTGCCAACACACCTAGTCATCACGTTTCTTCTCATATGGCTGTTAAAATCTAATTAAAGTATCCATTCATCCTTGCTACAATTAATAGTATCTATAACCCTTTACCTGCTACATGCTTCTCTGATGCATTGATGCCAGTAACTTTCACACACGTATACTAATTGTCACTAATATATGCTTAATTACATACTGTTGTCAGTATTCACTAATTCTGTTCTTTCTTATATACTGTTGTCAGTATACAATAATAATTTCATTTCTTGATTTAACAATACTGTTGTCAGTAATCTAACTTCTTTATTCCATATACTTGATTCCATATACTGTTTGTCAGTAGCTAATTAATACTACTTGATTCCATATACTTTTGTCAGTAGCTAATTAATACTACTTGATTCAATATACTGTTGTCAGTAGCTAATTAATACTTGATTCCATATACATTTGTCAGTAGCTAATTAATACTACTTGATTCAATATACTGTTGTCAGTAGCTAATTAATACTTGATTCCATATACTTTTGTCAGTAGCTAATTAATACTACTTGATTCAATATACTGTTGTCAGTAGCTAATTAATACTACTTGATTCCATTTACTGTTACCAGTACCTAACTACTTTAATCCTATTGTTGTTAGTAACTCTCATTTTTACAGTCAGTAACCTGCATTTCTTACAGTCATCGGAAATTCCAACATGAATTATAAAAATGCTACTTTTTACCTTGAATATCACCTTATACATCGCCAGCCTACTATTCTCTCTATACCCCCTCCCTGCTAACGCTTTCACCCCACCATTGAACCTCCCAGAGTTCTCTCACATTCATGTTATCCCTCATCGTCAGAGACATAACACTCATCAACTATTCTTAGGAAATTCTAAGATAAATCACCACAGACTGATTCAGATAAAGACATCTTCTAAAACCGACCACATAAATACAGGCAATGCTTTCACACACATATCCCTCATCCTCATCAACGCTAGGTCAGCTAGAAATAAAACACCTATCATTACAGACCTAATTAATACAGAAAACCCAGACCTACTATGCATTACTGAGACATGGTTAACAGAATCTGACTCAGTCTTGTTAAATCAATTAAAAGTTCAAGGATACTCCATCTTCGCCTGCAATAGAAAACATACAAGAGGAGGAGGTGTTCTTATATTAGCTAAATCTAATCTCGGGTTATCCTCTGCTATATGTGAAAACCCTGATGACACAAATATACTCAAAATTGAAAATAAGGACATAGCAATCTGCTTGATATACAGACCTCCGACCGCAAGTAATCAAAACGTTGACTCCATACTAGAATTGGCTTGCAACTCTACAATAAGGAAACCTCTCATCATGCTAGGTGATTTCAATCTGCCATCTCTCTCTAACAATCAAGAAACAGCTTTCTTAGAAGCGATGGAAGAAATGGGCTTCAAGCAAACAGTTAACCAACCAACTCACACCAAAGGAAACACTCTCGACCTAATATTCATTCCTATCCATTACACAACCTCAGCTCATTATGTCTCACCTTCCACATCTCAAGTCCCATGGTCTGACCACTATCTGATTAGGTTCTCTTTCCACCTCCCACAATACACCAAAGCACCCCTTGTCAATCATCATCAAGGTCAAAGATTTCGACCATTCAATAGAGAAGAGTTTCTTGAATCAGTACTCCCTAGATTGGATCCTCATATCTATAACCTTGATGACGCAATATCCAGCTGGAATACCATTATTGGATCTGCATCAGAACCATATTCAACAAAGATTTACCATAAAATGAGAAAGAATGAAAAATGGTATACTATTGAACTTGCAATTCTGAAGAAAGGTCTTAGAAAAATGGAATCTACTTGGAGAAGGAAAAAAAACTCACGAACTCAGAATACAATACTTCTCACTACTCAAAGATTACAAGGATGCGATTAATAAGGCTAAAAAACAATATCACTCTAAAACTTTATCTAAAGCTATTAATCGACCTAGAGAACTATTTGAGATTGTCAAATCGTTAACCAAATCCCCATCCAACAATTCTCACAAAATCTGTATTAACCCGCAATTACTTGCTGATCATTTTGCAAATAAACTCAAACTAAACAGCCATTTCACCCCACCTAGCCTAACTCTTTCAGATAATAACCACCTGGAATGGAAAACCTTCCACCCTATTACCAACAAACTACTACTTCAGACAATCTCCAACCTAAATACAACAACCTCTCTTCTTGATCCCTGTCCAGTGACTTGGATAAAATCAACAAAAACAGAACTTGCCTCAGACTTACTAAACATAGTCAACCAATCTCTTCAACAAGGACGTATAGCAGATGTCCTCAAAAGGTCAGCAATTCGACCGCTGTTAAAAAACAAAACTCTAGACGACCATGACCCAACTTCATATCGTCCTATTGCAAGTATTCCATTTCTTGCTAAGATTATTGAAAAGATTGTGCAAACACAACTGCAAGATTATATGGACTCATCAGCTCCATTAGATGAGCATCAATATGGATTTCGCCCTTATCATGGTGTAGAAACACTCCTAACAGCACTATTTGATACAATCATCAGAGGTATCGATAATACCAAGCGAGCCTTTATTCTCATATTCATTGATATTTCCTCTGCCTTTGACACTGTAAACCATAACACGCTCATTTCAAGACTCTCTCAAATAGGCATCAAAGATAAAACCCTTGAATGGTTCACATCCTATTTTACTAACCGGACCCAATATGTGCAAATAGATCGAAATGCTTCATCCCCATTTCCACAAGAACAGGGCATCCCTCAAGGCTCTGCCCTTTCGGCACTTTTGTTTAATCTCTATCTTCAACCCATCTGTTCCATATTTAAACGCTTCAAAATCAACTACCACATCTACGCGGACGACATCATGTTATACTCGCCATTTGATGTGTCAAACCCGGATTATAGTAACATATGTCGTTGCCTCTCTGAAGCTGAACTGTGGCTGAAATCAAGGAATATGAATATTAATTTTAAAAAAACAGAAGTTCTATTTATAACAAGAAACACAAGCTTCACTCCCCCACTTGAAATCAAGATTGGAAAAAAACTCTCTCCCAGTCAAAGATGAGATCAAATACTTGGGAGTCACTCTGGATAAAACCCTCAGCCTCACCAAACATATAAAACAATCTGTAAGAACAATATATTTCAAATTGAGGACAATCCAACAACTTAGACCACTGATAGATAACACTGATTTCAGAACCATAGTACAAACACTTATTACACCACATTTAGACTACTGTAATGGTATTCTTCAAGGGACCTCTAAGAAAAATATTCACACTCTTCAATTAGCCCAAAATGTCACCGCAAGGATTATCTACAAAGCGAAAATTTCAGATCATATATCTCCGATCCTCTACGCTCTCCATTGGCTACCCGTCTCATGCAGAATCATCTACAAGTCCTTAGTCAATACGTTTAAGATCTTTAATAATATAGCACCATCTTTCTTATCTACGCTGATCACCATCCCACATGATAATAGATCGAGACGAAGAATAAACCTTCACACGATACAAGTTCCTGATTCTATTCGAAAAACAAGTCAGAAGACAAGTAACACAGCTTTCTCATACTTCGCTCCTACGCTATGGAACAACCTCCCGATTGAAATCAGAGAAATCAAAGATCTTCAATTATTTAGAAAAAATCTAAAAACCCATCTATTTACTCTGCACTACAATAACCTCCACATTGAAGATAATCCTAACACAGAAAAAAACACCGTTCATCAATCACTCACTGACCCTACTTAGACAAAGCATAAACCTTTCTCACACATTCACATTACTCACCTAGATTAACCTTACCCTTAGAAAGCAATTTGCTTGTCGCTAATGTGAATAACTGTAATTTAATGTAAATATTTGACTTTACTGTTGATGTACTGTTGGTACTATGTTTTGAAACATTATCTAATTAATACCCAGTTCATATGTTCCTACCCCTCCTGTTATCTCATTGTATTTTTAAGTTACACTTAATAGTTGAATGTTCTTTGTTCTAAATCTGTTCTATGTAAAATAGTTCTTTGTTCTAAATCTGTTCTATGTAAAATAATAGTGCTCTATTATTAATGTTTGTTACCTGTAAACCGCCACTGATCTCTGGAAGTGGCGGTATAGAAAAGATGTATAAATAAATAAATAAATAAATAAAATAAATATTTATTTATGGGGTTATTTCTCCCAACACAGATATGCTTGGTAGCACATAAAACAGGATACTTGCTTTCAGTGTTAAACTTAGAAAAACAAAATCAGGAAAACAACAGCTGAACTTGTCAGGCAATCAAAGCAAAAGAATAAAGACCTGGTTGGTAACAAACTGGTCTTTTCTGTAGGCTTTAGCTAATATTTTCTTAGCAGTGCTTTAATCAACAAGCAAAACCCACAAAGTAGGGAAAAACTGTTCTTTTCAGGTTAACTTCTTATATCTTCACACATAGACTCAGAAGTGATTCCCTCAGAGCTCACAAGCAATTAGGTAAGGCTCAATTGCTAGCAGTTACCCAGCTGAAACCCCTTAGCTGGCTTACTTTCTACTGCGTGGCTCAAATTCTACTCAGGAGCTTTTCTGAGTAGATTAAAGAACAAGTTTGTATTTTTTTGTGATGGTTGTACTTTGTAACAGAAATTACCAAAGGAGTTTAGACAGAGAGCAATCCATGTATTCACAGCCTGTATCTACAACCCCTCCCCCTTCTTCAACAATCATGGGTTCAATATCATGGATTGGCACAGAGGAATTTCTCAATGGAGCATTCTCAGGAGAATACTTGTTTCCCTGTTGTCTTTCAAGGGTATAGCTAGGGCATAGATCAGTGTTCATACCTGAGCTTCCATTGCTGTTAGAGTTCCACTCTAAATAGCCTGGCCAGTATGTAGTCCAGTTCTTATGTCCAGCCTTCCAATCCAGATCCCTGGACACTGGGTCTCTCTTCACATACCTTCTGGCACGGGTCCTAGGGTCCCTTCCAAGTGCAGCCGTCTCCCTCACAGGTACCGTCTGGAGGTTCCTAGCTCTGCAGCACCATTCCTCTGGCTTTCCCCAGTCCAATGGTGTAAGCTTGCCTTTGGAATGCCTTCCAGTATACGTACTGCTCTGGACTCCTTTAGACCTCCCAAATGCTTTTCTCTTCTTTCTTCCAAAAGGTTTCTTGCCCTCTCTGTCCGTCCGCTCTGGCTTCTGCTTCTGATGATCCTCCAGATGATGAAGCTGTCCAAGCTGAGGATATCCAAGCTGATTCTGAGGATCTCCCAGATGAAACTGAGGATAATGAAGATGATTCTCTGTAGAATAAACTCTACCTTATTCTGCCTAGATGAGTGCTCCACCCTAGCACAGCGCAGCTGTGCTGAATCAGGCCCTGCCCTTTGAGATGAGTGCTTGGGGATTACCTCACAGCCCTCCTGATTGAACACACGTTTCCCCACTTCAGCTCCTCTAATGGCTGTTGGAAACCTGGTGCATTCTGGGACTGGTAGTCTTTTATGGGAAAATTCTGTTTTCTTATTTCTACCAGAACTGACAGGTTGCTTGTTCAGAGTCACTTCACCTTTTCTATAGCTCCTTCCTGAGCTATGATAAGCTTCCTTATCACAGGGCCTGGTTTCGTGCAGTGGATAAGGGCCTTATATGCTAGGCCGACAGCATGTGTCAGAGTGAATGGGGGATACTCGGAGTTTTTTCCGCTAGAACGAGGGACTCGGCAGGGGTGTCCCCTCTCCCCCTTATTGTTTGCACTCTCCCTCGAACCTTTAGTGGCAAGGGTGAGGGGTAGGCTAGACGTCGCGGGGGTTACGGTGGGACGTCAGGAATGTAAAGTGTCCCTCTTCGCGGATGACGTACTCTTGACTATCACGAAACCTAGAGAATCACTGAAGGCAGTGATGAGTGAGATTCAAGAATATGGCGAAAGGGCAGGCTTTCGGATTAATTGGGGGAAATCAGAGATCTTGAGCATAGGGGGGGGAGAAGGATGAGCAACGAGACTGGCATCAGAGTTTTCCATTCAAGTGGGAAAAGACATCGATTCGATATCTCGGGGTACAGTTGGGGAGAACTTTGGAGGACGTGTACGCTTTAAATTATAAGAAATTGTTGGGGCAGGTAGAGGGGCGCCTACAGGGCTGGAGCAGGGGGTACTACTCGTGGTTTGGGCGAATGGCGACGGTAAAAATGATGCTTCTACCCCAGTTTCTGTTCCTTTTTCAAGTCTTACCTGTCCAGGTACCCCGGTGAGTGCTGAGGAGGGTACAGCAACAGGTGGAGCGATTCATATGGGGGGGAAGCGGCCACGGGTGGCGGCAAGAACGATGCAAGTGTCGGTAGGGGAGGGGGTCCCAAACCTTAGCTTGTATTATGCGGCAGCGCAGCTGCGAGCAGTTTACGCGTGGCTGCGGGAGCCACATAAGCAGTGGGTACAGATGGAGGTGGACGAATATAGGCCGGGAGAGTTAGAACGTATAGTGTGGGAGGGGAGGGGAGAGAAGGGGAGGAACCCTATTGTGGGGCACACATTGCGGGTGTGGCAACAGTATAGGAAGCGGTTGGTGGGTGATAAAAGGTGGTCGCCTACCATGTCCCTACAGGCCTGTTGTGCGGAGAATATGGGTCCAAGTGCACCAGTGCTTCGTAAGTGGGCGGAACTAGGCTTGACCCAGGTGTCCCAGATAGTGGTAGGGTCCCAGTGTAGAGGCTTTGAGGGAGTGCGCGATCTCTATCGACTGGGGGAGTTGGATAGGTTTGCGTATACGCAGATATGCTCGATGGTGCGCCACTAAGGGAGGGAGCAGGGGGGAAGGGGGGAAGGGGGGGCGGGGAGTGGTTTGAAGGAGCATGTTTAGGCTCTATGGGACGGCAAGGAATGCTTTCTAGGATCTATAGAGGTCTGATTGCAAGGGGGGAAGGTAAGTTGAAGTACATGGAAGCGTGGGAAAAGGATTTAGGGGTGCAGTGGGGGGTGGAAGAGTGGGAAGCTGTAGCAATGGGCATAGCCAGATTCTCCATAGCCACGTCACTGCGAGAGAATGGTTTTAAGGTGCTGAGTCGCTGGTATCTCACACCGGAGAGATTGTGTAAGGTGGGGGTGTTGCAGACGGATGAATGTTGGCGCAGGTGTGGGGAAAGAGGTTCCTGGATGCATATGTGGTGGACGTGTCCAATTGTTAGAGAGTATTGGAACAAAATAGGGGAGAATATTAACAAAATTGTGGGTGCGAATATTGTGCTTGGACCTGAGATGTGTCTCCTGCATAGACCAGATGGGAGGTGGGAGGGGGACTGGAGAATCATTTGGTATTGTGTAACAGCGGCACGGTGCGAAATAGCATGGTATTGGAATAGGCCGCTCTTGCCCTCCATAGCGAGTTTTGCAAGTAGAGTGTCGCATCTTTATGCCATGTATAAACTGACGGGGGAGAGGGTGGGGAGAGGGGAGCAAATGGGGAAGCGGTGGGCGGGGGTTTGGAAGTGGTTGCGCGAAGAGGGGTGGAAGCAGGGGGGTGGGCTTAACATTGGGGGCTAGGAAGAGAGAGGGGGAGTTTTTGACTGGCTTAAGAGACCATGGGGGACTGTCGAAAAAAGAAAGATTTATCAATGTTAATTATCGCTAATGTTATGTTGGTAATATTGGTGATCCGTTGTAGGGCATTTCCATCTTTATCTATACTGCATTGATTGAGCTTCAGGGTAGGGGAGGGGAGGCTGGGTGGCGGGGGCTACCTATGCTAGTTCTGTATATTTGGTAGTGTGTACGGGAGGTCTGTATTTTATTTATTTATTTTTATTTAGACAGTTTTTGTATACCACCTTATCCTTCAATCAAAGCGGTCACAACACAATTGGGGGATACATTTAACACGTGGGGATATGAGACACATACACTAATACTTACAGGGAACATGGGCAATGGAGGGTTAAGTGGCTTGCCCAAGACCACAAGGAGCATCTGTGGGACTAGAAACCCCAGTCCTTCCGGCCCAAGGTTGCTGTCCTCTAGTGGGATTTGAACCCCCCGACCTTCCGGCCTGAGGTACCTTGCCCCAACCACTAGGCTACTGTGGAAGACTTGGTGCATTGTAGCTGTTGGACAGATGGAAATGTAATGACATGGATGATGATGATAATAAAAATTTAAATTAAAAAAAAAAAAATTGCACTAAAAGACCCACCTGTTCCAGTGTGCCTTCAACCTCCCTCACCCTCCTCCCTAACTTTCTACATTTCCTTCCCTCCTCTTCTCTCTCTTCTTCCTCTGCTACTCCTCTGTCCTTTCCTATCAGTTATGGGCATTCTTTTCTGTTTTTACCCCAGTAGTCATTTGATTTTTGTATTGTACACCATTGTATTTCCTTTGATCAAAGCAATACACTCAAACAACTTCGTCCGCTAGTATTTACACAAGATTTTATCAACATAATCCAGGCAACAATAACTCCACATTTTGATTTTGCCAATCTAATTCTAATAGGCATATCAAAACAAAACATCAAACGATTGCAATTAGCGCAAAATGCAGCTGCAAGAATCATATTGAAAATTAACTCACTCCAACACATATCACCAGTACTAGCCTCCCTTCACTGGCTACCAATTCAAAGCAGAATAATCTACAAAGCAATAATAACAATATTTAAGGCCTTAAATGATATGGCCCCAACAATGCTATGTAACTTAATACATAAAGAACCGTCCAAGCCAACACACAGAAAAGGTCAATTAAACAGACTAAAGATCCCGAAAAATTATACAAGAGCCCATAAGGCAACTAATAACAGAGCCTTCTCCCACATAGCCCCAATAATCTGGAATTCCCTCCCAGAGGAACTACGAACACTTACGGAAATCATGGAACTCCGTAAAAAATTGAAAACTTATCTGTTCACCAAACACTATAACATAGATAACTCAACACCCACTTTAGACAAAGGTTAAACAGGAATATGTCTACATTAAGCAAAAGCCCCTATCATACACAGATAACACATACATACGATGACCTCACAGCCTATGTCCATTCACTTCCATGTATATGCTTATGTGTATGTATATGTGTATATATACATATGTATGTATGTGTGTATATATATGTGTATGTGTATATATATATATATATATATACATATATATAAAACTGTATATAGTTTAATCTGTTCTATATTATCTCAAATTGTTAAGACTGTATATGCTATATATAATATGATGTTCCTTGTAAATATGTTCTGTTATAATATGACGTTCCCTGTAAAACAAACTTGCTTTGTTAATTGTTGTTCACTGTAAACCGCAACTGAACTTTGGAAGATGCGGTATATAAATGTATGTATAAATAAATAAATAAATAAATATAGCAAATGTTTGAATAAAGTTATAAAAAATATAACCTGATCCCGGCTGTTGGTTTCGCCTTCTCCACAATGGCTTTGTCAAAGGACTTAATCACCACTGGCTTATAATGCTCTTAGAAGTAACTACCCAGTCACAGTATATTTTTGGATACATTGTTTTTTTGTTGTTTTTTTTTATTTTATTTTAATGCATTTACAATATACATCCAAGATATAACATGAATGTAAGAAAAAAAAGGAGTATACAAACAGCCATCAAAAATAAACAGAAGAAATAAATTAAAGCTCCATAACTTAGACCACGAAAAAGAAGAAAAAAGAAGAGGAGTACCAAGAAATCAATAGGTCAGTGAGAGAACTCACCACCATAGAGAAATAAAAATATATCAGATAGGTGAAGACTTAAGCGTCAGCCATATGGGTAGGGACAGCAACTTGAACACCACCTTTTTCTCTAGCAATCAAGAACGCCATAAGGTGTTTTGGGTCAAAGAACAAATATACATTATCTTTGAAAGAAACACAACATTTAGCAGGAAATTTCAATTGGAAGGAAGCTCCTAAAGTCAAGACTCTCGGCCGAAGGCTTAGGAACTCCTTCCTATGCAACTGAAACCCACGAGATGAATCAGCAAACATCCTAACTAATGATCTCAAAAAACCCTTATTAAAGTTCCTGAAATAAAAATGAAAAATCAAAGCTTTGTGACTCCAGGGCGAGAGTGACTAGCATAGTGGATCTATCTGTGATAATCTCCAGGGAATTCTCTAAGAACCCTGTCAGGTCCCCTCCTCCCAATGAAACAGCCCCAAGGACATCTCTATGACTGCCAGAGTCAAGTATTGTGCTCGAACTAAAGGATGAAAATGCTCCGGAGATATCTTCAACACCTCTCTGAAGTATGTATTTCCTCACCATCTCCACAGCTGACAAAAGTAGAGACCTAGGAAAGTTCAGCGATCTGATGTTATTATGTTGAGCCTAATTTTCTAAATACTCAGTCTTCCGAGACAGCATACACTTGTCTTTTATTTGGACTCCAATCGGTTCCCGGAGATGCCCCAATTCTTGCTCAAAAGCGAGGATCCTCTCTGCTTGACGCTTTTGAGCCAAGGAAACAGAAAAATAATTAGTCTTAACCTCCATTAATTCAGTACTCACTGTTCCCACAAAAAGTCCCAGAGAAGAGTTCATAGTAGCCATCACATCCCATAGTGCTTCCAGAGAGATAACCTTCAGTTTCACCAAACTTGTAATCCCAGAAGTAAGCAGAACACAAGGTTGTCTGGATGGAACCTCAGCAGATAAAGTTGTAACCACAGTCTCTTTCTCTCCTAAAACTACTCTCTTCACTGGTGCTGCCAAATTCTCCGGAGTGCCCTCTTCACTTCCCAAAGACGGCATGCTCATCGGCAGGCTGGCGGGAAGCACAACTCTGCGGGAAGAAATGCTTCCAGGATGTGGTGGGGGGGTCTGTAGCTCAGGGGAGAGCTGAATACCCAATGTGCACAGAGCCAAAAGATTTTCCACAGGCTCCGCTGAAGACGCTGCTCCAGCGCCGGATGTAAAGCCACAGAAATCCAGGGTTTTCTGTCCTGCCGAGCTCACCACAGGAGGACCCGAGGGTAGGTTCCCCAGCTTACATTTTCTACGGCCCATAGCAATGGCTGAGAACACTGCTCAAAGACAGTACACTCCCGAAGACAGCACAGCATAGACGCCCAGCACACTTCCTGCCGCCATCTTCCTTCCTTCTCCTCTTTGGACACATTGTTGCTGCTAATAAAATTAATAAATAATAATTAAGAGCCCAAATCGTTTTTGTATTTTTGTTGAGCTTGAATGATGTGACAGATTGGCTGAAAATAAATGTTGAATAAGAGGGAGGATTGGAGTGGAGGAGTAGCCTAGTGGTTAGAACACTGGCTTGGTAACCAAGCAACCAGGGTTTGATTCCCACTAGTACTCCTTGTGGCCTTGGGCAAGTCACTTAACCCTCCATTGCCTCGGAAGAAAGGTCTGGCAATCTACTTCCGGTGACACTGCCAAGAAAACCCAGGAGCTTCTGGGTCACCAGGAGTCAGGACTGACTCAAAGGCACACATTGCATTTTTGCAAGGGCCCCAATAGTTTTTGTATTTTTGTTGAGCTTGAATGATGTGACAGATTGGCTGAAAATAAATGTTGAATAAGAGGGAGGATAGTGCTGAACCTTGTGGAACATTCTGAGATAGCTTAAAGTGTGTCGGTTTGATGGATCCTACTTTAACATGCTGCTAGTGTCTGGTTAAATAGGAGTGTAACCATTCTAAAGCAGAACACTGTACTCTGATTTCTTTTAAATGGTTGAGCAGAAATATGTGTGATACAGAGTCAAATGCAGCCTTGATGTTGAGGAATATTAAGATGAATCCTTGTTGCCGATTCTGTTTGCCCTTTGTGATTTTTATCAAATAGGGAGGTGATTAGTGTTTGTATGCCATGATACTGTCTGAAACCATTTTGCTGTGTATCTAGAGGACTGTATCTGTTGATGTAGTCTTGTAGTTGTATGAATGCTACTTTTTCAATTATTTTAGCTAGGAAAGGTCTTGAAGGACTAGAAAGATGGACTGTTACTTCTGGAGAGAAATCTGCAACTGTGAGTATATACTTCTGGTAATTTTCTAAAAAGAATTCTTTGTATTAAAGCTACTTAATCTGTGAACCCACTGTTTTTTGTTGGATCAGTTAGGGCCTAGTAGCAGCAATTAAAGTTTGAATTTAAAACACAGAGCTTTCTGGTTACATTTCATACCCAGCAGAGAGCTTGTAGTTTAAATTTCATAAGACGTTAGAGCCTAGCAGCAGCTAAGAGCTATAATTTTAATCAAATCAGAATTTAGCTTACCTCAGCAGCACAAGACAGGGTACTGTGTAGCAGCCCTCTTTTAATAAGTGTTATTTCCCACCCACCCCTGGGATAATCATAGCTTTATAGGTACTTACACATCTTAAAAGACAGGAGGTGCTTTCAGGTGAAGCTCATTACCCAAATCAGTCATACACTAAGGACCTGAAATTAATTAAGCTTCAGGTGAACAAGGTATATTAAACGTATTAGGTACAGTTTTATTGGTATAAATACCCATAGCAACCCCTAGTAAGTAAGAACTTAAAGATCTAGACACAAACTTAAAACTAAGATGCAGACAGCAGTCCAGCAGCGGGATGGGGGCTTTCCAGTCTTTTGCATTGAGTGTCACATGTATGATTTTCTCCCAGTTGGTGAGAGGTCTTACGTGTGCACTAGGTGCAAGGAGCTCTTTGCTCTCAGGGAAAAAGTCTGTTCTCTAGAGACTAAAGTAGCAGACTTGGAAAACATAAGACAGACAGAGAGGTACATAGACGAGACCTACAGGGATATACTCATTTTCTGATTTTTACCCATCCTTGCCGTGTAAATAGCTTATGTACATAGTTTACCCTGTTATCCAAGTTTGTATCCCTGTTCGATGTAAAACCTGACAACTTGTCGTTATGGTAGTTATGTTATGATGTAAACCGCGCTGATACCGAATAGTGCGGTATATAAGAAACTGTAATAAATAAATAAATAAATAAAGAAAGAAAATATAGTCCTGAAGTCCCACCTCCAGTCTGGCAGCACCCCTGTTGCCATGGAGGAGAGAGGTCACGTGACAGGAGAGCATCACCCTGGTGTGGCAGGAAGTGATCCTGTAACTAGGACCTGTCCTCCAGGTGATGTAAAACCCTCTCGCACCGAGGAAGTTTCTCCAGGGCCATGTGCCCATGAGGGAAGGGTTAGGACAGCCGTTATAGTTGGTGATTCGATCATTAGGCATGTAGATAGCTGGGTGGCTGGTGGACGTGAGGATCGCCTGGTAACATGCCTGGTGCGAAGATAGCGGACCTCATGCGCCACCTAGATAAGGTCTTAGATAGTGCTGGGGAGGAGTCTGCTGTCGGTACCAATGACAAAATGTGGTAGGGAGGTTCTGGAGGCAAAATTTAGGCTTTTAGGTAGGAAGTTGAAATCCAGAACTTCCATGGTAAGATTCTCCGAAATGCTTCCTGTTCCACGCGCAGGACCCAAAAGGCAGGCAGAGCTCCGGAGTCTCAATGCGTGGATGAGGCAATGGTGCAGAGATGAGGGTTTTGGATTTGTTAGGAACTGGGGAACATTCTGGGGAAAGGAGGGGCTCTTCCGAAGGGATGGGCTTCACCTTAATCGTGATGGAACCAGGCTGCTGGCATTAACCTTTAAAAAGGAGATAGAGCAGCTTTTAAACTAAATATTAGGGGAAAATCGACAGTTGCTCAAGAGCAGATGGTTCAGAAGAATGTATCCTTGAAGGATAATACCAAAAGCAGAGAGGTTCCACAAAAGAGTAAAGTAGCCCAAATGCCCTTAAGTATGGAGCAGACAGAGCTTAAAGATCCCAATTTACCCATGTCTAACAATAGCCAAATTAACATGAATAACATACATTCTCTAAAATGCTTGTATGCAAATGCTAGAAGTCTAAAGAATAAGATGGGAGAGTTAGAATATATAGCACTAAATGAAAGGTTAGATATGATTGGAATATCAGAGACATGGTGGAAGGAGGACAACCAGTGGGACACTGTGATACCGGGGTACAAACTATATCGTAATGATAGAGCTGATCAAATTGGTGGAGGGGTTGCGCTCTTTGTTAGAGAGGGCATTGGCTCAGAAAGGATTAAAGTTTTGCAGGAAACAAAATCTGCTGTAGAATCTATATGGATTGAAATTCCATATAAAAGGGGGAAGGCAATGGCAGTGGGCAGACTATGGCAGACTATCGAGCACCTGGCCAGAATGACCAAATGGATGATGAAATGCTCAAAGAAATCAAGGAAGCTAACAAAAGTTACAGCGCAGTAATAATAATGGGTGATTTCAATTATCCCAGTATCGACTGGGTCAGTGTCACGTCAGGACATGCTAGGGAGATAAAGTTCCTAGATGAAATAAATGACTGCTTCTTGGAGCAGCTGGTTCATGAACCGACCAGAAGGGAAGCCATATTAGACCTAGTCCTTAGTGGAACACCAGATCTAGTGCAAGAGATAAGGGTGTTGGGGCCACTTGGCAATAGTGATCATAGCATGATCGCTTTTGATTTAATTAGTGGAGGAGGGATAGTAAGGAAATCCACAGTACTATCTTTTAACTTTCGAAAGGGAGACTATGATAAAATGAGGAAAACAGTTAAGAAAAAGCTAAAAGGAGCAGTTGCAAAGGTTAGACGTACATCAGGCTTGGCTGTTGTTGAAAAATACTATCTTGGAAGCCCAGACCAGCTGTATTCCACGCTTTAAGAAAAGTGGAAGGAAGTCCAAAAAACTGCCAGCATGGTTTAAAGGTGAGGTCAGAGAGGCTGTTGTTGCCAAAAAAGCATCTTTCAGGAAATGGAAAAAAGAGCCAAACGACGAAACCTGGAAACATCACAAGCACTGGCAAGTCAAATGCAAGGCATTGATAAGGCAGGCAAAGGGAGAATTTGAGAAGAAGCTTGCTGCGGAAGCAAAAACGCAAAGTAAAGACCTTTTCAAGTACATTCGTAGCAAAAAACCTGTGAGAGAGTCGGTTGGTCCATTAGATGGTAAAGGGGTTAAAGGAGCACTAAGAGGCGACAAGGCGATAGCGGAGAGATTGAATGAATTCTTTGCTTCAGTCTTTACTGAGGAAGATGTAGGGATGTTACCCATGAGTGAAGTGGTATTTAAAGGTGCGGAAGAATTGAAGGAAATATCGATACATCGGGAAGATGTATTACAACTATTAGATAAACTGAAGAGTAGCAAATCACCTGGGCCGGATGGTATACATCCAAGGGTATTGAAAGAACTGAAATACGAGATTGCAGACCTGCTATTAGTAATCTGTGAACTATCATTAAAATCATCTCTAATACCTGAAGATTGGAGGATCGCCAATGTAACACCAATTTTTAAAAAAGGGTTCCAGGGGTGATCCGGGAAACTACAGACCGGTGAGCCTGACATCAGTACCAGGAAAAATGGTAGAAACCATCATAAAGAATAAAATTACTCAGCATGTAGATAGTCATGACCTAATGGGAGACAGCCAACATGGCTTTAGACAAGGAAGATCTTGTCTTACTAATCTGTTCTTTGAAGGAGTGAATAATCAGGTGGACAAAGGTGAGTCGGTTGATATAGTGTATCTGGACTTTCAGAAAGCCTTTGACAAGGTCCCTCATCAGAGACGTTTGGCAAAACTAAAGAGTCATGGGATAGGAGGCAGTGTACTATTGTGGATCAGGAACTGGTTAAAAGATAGAAAGCAGAGGTTAGGGCTAAATGGCCGATTTTCCCAATGGAGAAAGGTGAATAGTAGTGTACCCCAGGGATCTGTGCTGGGTCCGCTGCTTTTTGACATATTCATAAATGACCTGGAAAGTGGAATAACGAGTGAGGTTATCAAATTTGCAGATGACACAAAACTATTTAAAGCTGTTAAAACCCAAGAGGATTGTGGAAAATTGCAAGAGGATCTTGATAAATTGGAAGACTGGGCATCAAAATGGCAGATGAAATTTAATGTGGACAAGTGCAAGGTTATGCACCTAGGGAAGAACAACCCAAACTATGGTTACACGATGCAAGGTTGCACATTAGGAACCACCACCCAGGAAAAAGATTTAGGCGTCATTGTGGATACCATGTTAAAACCCTCGGCCCAGTGTGCAGCGGCGGCCAAGAGAGCAAATAGAATGCTAGGTATGATAAGGAAAGGAATGGAAAATAAAACAAAATATATTATAATGCCTCTATATCGTTCCATGGTGAGACCGCACCTTGAATATTGTGTACAATTCTGGTCGCCGTTTCTTAAAAAGGATATAGCGATTTTAGAAAAGGTTCAGAGAAGAGCCACCAAAATGGTAAAGGGGATGGAAGGATACTCCTATGAAGAAAGGCTAAAAAGGTTGGGGCTCTTTAACCTGGAAAAGAGACGGCTGAGGGGAGATATGATAGAAGTCTATAAATTAATGAATGGAGTGGAACGGGTAAACGTAGATCGATTGTTTACCTTATCAGAATATAGAAAGACTAGGGGACATGCAATAAAGCTACAGGGTAAACTATTTAAGACTAATAAAAGAAAATATTTTTTCACTCAACGTGTAATCAAACTCTGGAATTTGTTACCGGAGGATGTAGTAAAGGCTGTTAGTGTAGCTGGGTTTAAAAAAGGTTTGGACAAGTTCCTGGAGGAAAGGTCCATAAACCATTATTAAGAAGGGACCCAGGACATCAATGCTTGAACCAATACAAGCATTTTGGAACCTGTGTCCCTTGGGGAAACTGCTAGGTACTGTGATAAGGAAGCTTATCATAGCTCAGGAAGGGGCTATAGAAAAGGTGAAGTGTCTCTGAACAAGCAACCTGTCAGTGCTGGTAGAAATGAGAAAACAGAATTTTGCCATAAAAGACTACCAGTCCCAGAATGCACCAGGTTTCCAACATCCATGAGAGGAGCTGAAGTGAGAAAACGTGTGTTCAATCAGGAGGGCTATGAGGTAATCCCTAAGCACTCATCTCAAAGGGCAGGGCCTGATTCAGCACAGCTGCGCTGTGTTAGGGAGGAGCACTCATCTAAGCAGAATAAGAGTAGAGTTTATTCTACAGATGACCATCTTCATGATCACCTTGGATATTCAGAGAAGGATCATCAGTTTCATCTGAAGGATCATCAGAAGCAGAAGCCAAACCGGACGGACAGAGAGGGAAAGAGACCCTCTGGAAGAAAGAGGAGAAAAGCCTTTGAGAGGTCTAGAAGAGTCCAAAGCAGTACGTATACTGGGAGGCATTTCAAGGGCCAGTATACACCATTGGACTGGAGAAAGCCAGAGGAATGGTGCTGCAGAGCTAGGAATCACCAGACGCTACCTGTAAGGGAGACGGCTGCAAGTGGAAGGGACCCTAAGACCCATGCCAGAAGGTATGTGAAGAGAGATCCAGTGTCCAGGGATCTGGATTGGAAGGCTGGACATAAGAACTGGACTACATACTGACCATGCTATATAGAGAAGAACTCTAGCAGCAATGGAAGCTCAGGTATGAACACTGATCTATGCCCTAGCTATAACCTTGAAAGACAGCAGGGAAACAAGTATTCTCCTGAAAATGCTCCATTGAGAGATTCATCTGTGCCAATCCATGATATTGAACCCATGCTTGTTGAACAAGGGGGAATAATAGTAGATGTGGATCCTGTTTATATGGACTGCTCTCTATCTAAACTCCGTTGGTAACTTTCTGTTATAAAGTACAGCAACCATCACAAAGAAATACAAATTTGTTCTTTAATCTACTCAGAAAAGCTCCTGAAGGAGGATTTGACCCACACAGTGGAAGGCAAGCCAGCTAAGGGGTTTCAGCTGGTAACTGCTAGCAATTAAGCCTTACCTAATTGCTTGTGAGCTAGGAGAGAATCACTTCTGTATCTATGTGGGAAGTAATCAGAAGTTAACCTGAAAAGAACAGTTTGTTTCTTGCTTTGTGGCTTTTCATTTGTTGTTTTCCTGATTTTAACTTTGTTTTTCCAAGTTAACACTGAAAGCAAGTAACCTAATTTATGTGCTACCAAGCATATCTGTGTTGGGAGAAATAACCCCATAAATAAATATCTCATTGGCTTTACCCAAGAGCACAACTAAATTATTGTCAGCAGCTGTGTCTAGTGTGAATGAACTACATTGTCCACAATACCTTGCAAATCATATAGAGATATGCACTTGCCCAGACTGTGAAGATTTTCACCCAGGCAGCCGTCTGACAGTACGTATGACCTAGATTGGCCACTGTTGGAAACAGAATACTGGGCTTGATGGACCTTGGTCTGACCCATTATGGCATATCTTATGTTCTTATGTCCTTATGTTCTTAAAGGTAGGCTGGTAATTGGTCGGTGAGAAGATGGGTCTTTAGGGTCTAGGTTGGGACCTTTTTAGAATGGGTCAGATTGAGCCATTTTATAAGACAGGTGGATAAGTATGCTTGCTTGAAGGAGTATTGTATTATCTTTCTTAGGAATGGTGCCAGATCGATGTGGACAAGCTTACTGGGCATGGGTCCAATGGGAATGTTGTAGTGTTGAGGTTCCGTATGATAGCTTCTAGATTTTCCAGAGAAGGTGGAGTGAGTTCCTTGAGAGAGTAGTTGGGTGCTTGGTTATGTTGTAGTGAGGCTGGGTTCATGTTTGCTGCTTTGTCTTTAGCTTGGAAGTGGTTGGCCAGTTCTTGTGAGTCAGGAGAGATATGGGTTTTGTTTGTTTGTCATGTTTTAGTAGGAACTTTACAATATCAAATAACTCCCTAGGTCTGTTTAAGGATCTGATAATCAGCTTAGCGTGGTGCTTCTTCTTGTGCTCATTGACTTTGTGCTGATACGTATTGAGGTTGTGTAAGCAGTTATAATAAGGTCATCCAGATTGTTGGACTTAATATTTAGTAATGATGATATTTCATCCAGAAATAGTGATTTTTCAAAATGTCAGAAGCAGCAGCCAATGTTTGTGTTGTTATTGTTGTGGTGATCTGGGCAATTGTATGGAAGCTGGAAAGAGATCAAGTGGTGGTCAGACCATGGCACCTTCGTGATTTGCGACATGTGGTTTGTGTCAGGGTTAAATAATTGATTAGGTGTGAAGATCAAATCAAGCATGCTTCCTCCTCTGTGGTTAAGTTTGTTGATGATCTGGTTGAAGTCTAAGGGGTCTGTTTACTAAACGGCGGTAGCTGACTGTGTGATATCGGAGCCGCGGCCTCATTGATTTCAATGGGGCCGCGGCTCCGATATCGCACGGAGTCCGCTACCGCCAGTTAGTAAACCGACCCCTAAGTCTTCAATGGCTTCTAAGAATGCAGTTGATTGTCTGAGGGGTAATGTAAAAAGGTTGAAGTCACCTAATATGAAGAGTTGCTTGCTTTGAGTGGTTTGGGAGCAAGCTATCTCTGGAATGTTAGATAGTGCCACATCGCTTGATTTGGGTGATCTGTAGGCTAGGTATAAAGCAATGTATTTGTTTTTGATGAGGACTAAGTCAAGGCCATCCGTGCTAATTGTGGTTGTGAGAGAGAAATTGAGTTTGTTCTTATGGTGAGCATGCCTCCTCCTCTGTTGCTATTTTTGGTGCTGTAAAATTTATTTTATTTATTTATTTAACTGTATTTATATCCCGCTTTTCACCGGGTCAAAGCGGCGTAACAAGGGGGGGGGGGGGTTAATCAGTCATAGGGATAGGGTCCCATCACCAGGAGGGCAACATTGATGATTTTGACAGGGGGTAGACATAGACAAAGACAAGGTAACACAGTTTTTGATCAAGGGTTCTTGAGGTGGTCTAGAGGTTGGTGTAGTTATTTGTGGGAGGGTGTTTCTGTTTTGAGATATTCTTGGAATAGGATGGATTTTAGCTGTTTTTTGAATGACAGGAGATCGTTATTGTTCCTGAGGTGGCTCGGTAGCCACCTCAGGAACTCATAGCCTGGTATCTTGAGCAGAGTTATAAGTAAGTTGTCTTCTTCATCGAGCCATGTCTCTGTTGGACATAAGGGCCCTATTTTGAGTTAGGCAAGCTATGTGCTGTGTCAGTGCATAACCTGTCGCCGACCCCCTTAACCTGGATTTTCACTTCCGCAGCGGCAGAAGTGAAAATCTGGGTTATGCTAGATGCGCCAGCAGCCGCTGAAGCTAAACGGGTAGCAGTAATTTTTGATGCTACCCGCTTAGCCCCTGCACCTTAAAGTTAGGCGAGGAAGAGCTAGTCTGATTAAGACTATTATGCAAGTTATGGTTAGGAGGATAAATATTTTGCTTTGCATTGTGCCTGTGCCTTTACAGTAGTGTGTTTTGTAATTGATGGTTAGTGCTTAGCAAGTCTGTGTTGGGGTTTTGCTTACTTTGATATTTAATTTGAAGACACTGTTGTGACGTTGAGCAGTGAGAGAAAAAAACGTGTTGAACAGCATTGAATTGAAGTATGATAGTTGGGAGATTATAAATACTCTTGGTCCATGCCAAAGGGCCCTTGCGCTTGGCCCTTAGACGAGGGCCTGCCTGGTAGAGTGGAGGTCTTATATAAGGGAGGCTAAATAAGATGCCTCCAATGGAGGAAGAACTTACCAGCATTAGTGCGGCCCGGTTGCTGCCTGCAGAAGGTGTCCCAATGAGAATTAGGAGGTTAAATGCCCAGAGGAGAATTGTAACAAGAAGGTATTTAGAAGTTTGCGGATGGTTATGAGGTCAGAGGAAGTTATGATTTTCTTGCAGGAGAGCATTCCAGAGGCTTGGTGAATATAGAGAAAATGCGTGTGCATATGTAGTTTGGTTTCTTGTAATAATTTCATGGGGGAGTGCAAGCATATTTTTCACAGAGCTGCTTTTGAGCTTCTTCTCATCATGGCTGATTACCTCCCATCAGGACATGGTAAGTAATGCCATATTTGTTGCGTCCCTAATTTCTGTTAACATTTCATCATCTGTAAGTTCTGGCCAGGTAGATGGTAACAGACTCAAACTATAATTCTTTTTCTTCATACATGGAATTTCTATCCATAAAGATTCCACAGTGTATTCTGTTACCTGCTAGAATTTTTATTCCATTCTATTCACTGCCCTCTTTAACACCTAGTTCACTCTTCTACCAATTTGATATACCCTATTATTGCAATATGATTTGTACCCTGGTATCAAAGTGTCCTATTGGTTATCTTCCTTCCACCAGATCTTTGAGATACCAATTATATCCTCTTTATTCAGTGCTAAATATTCTAATGTTCCCATCTTATTTTGTAGGCTTCTAGCATTTTTATATAAACATTTCAAAGTATGTTTTTTTGTTTATATTTATAGTTTTCTGTAATTGACGGGGATAATTTGCAATCTTTCAACTCTTGTCTGCTCTTTACTTAGGGGCACTTGAGCTACTTTTGACTTTATTGCAACTATTCTATCAGGATGCACTAACTTTTCAGTTTTGATAGTATCCTTCAAAGATAGCTGTTTATTCCTGTAAGGGGCCTACTGAGCCGCAAGGGCCACTATCTCACCTTACACAGAGGAAGTACACAAAAAACAATTTCTCAGCAATACTCACAAAATCTTTATTACAGGATATCCTTTTCTCAGCATAAATTCTTCACTCACAAATTCTCTAACATGGTTACTTACAGGTACAAGGTAGCTATTGTATAGTGGAATAGACAGAAGAGAGAGGTTAATGGGGCAGTTCAGCACACTGTCACCTCTATGGCAGGGCTGAATAAACTTCCCACTTTCTCCTTTGTCCTAGTCTGTTTTTATACAGTTTTTCTGAAAGGCTGGCGTTACTACAAAGATTATTTCTTTTCATGCAGCTATGTTTTTAGTGATACTTTTTTTTCCTATATTTACCAAGGTTCAAGCTACCATGAAAACACCATCTCACCTTCCCAAGGCCAGTGCCTAATTAAATCTTACTCCCCCCCCCCCCCCATGTCTCCTTTTTTTGTTTCAATTGTATTATCTGGTTTTCTTAGCAAAGCACACTAAATCAGCAACATTTCATATCACTCTACTCCCAGAATTTTCTCGTGCTAAGTCAGCAGCTCATTCTTCCCTTGGTTCTTCTTTTGGCCTAACGGTGATCAAGAGTCCCAAGCAGGTCCGTGGCCTGTATCCAGGCCTGCTTCATAGGGCCTAGCTACAGGAGCACTGTCCCAGTCTGGGTCCGATTCCTTACATCTCCCCCTCACCTTCAGGGTTGAGAAGTGGAGTAGACTCAACCAACACTGACCATCTGCTTCCGGCTAGGGTGGAGCTCCAGAGGAACAGCATAGGCAGAGTGAGTGATCAGACACATCTCCATGTACAGTACTCCGAAGTGATCAAGCATGGTGCATTGCTATTGACAAGCATAATACAAGTAACTGACATTTTGCAGAGAGACAGAGAACAGGAACACAGGAAGTAAAACACAATGACAATAAGGAGTAGGGCTAGAAGTACAAATAGCAGATATTTTACCCATGAACTTAGGCCATTGAACCAAGAGAAAAGATTGCTAAACCAATTGTTAATAGAAGGATCAACTCCACTCTCAGCATACATCCTAGCTGAGAGAGCATGTAATTGTTTAATAATAAGGGATAAGTTGTCTACTGCTCCAGAATTGTGGGGTATATAGGTACAGCAAGACTTGACAACCAAAGTGCAGACACCTCCAGTTGAAGCAAGAAGATAATTAAGGGCAAGTCTGTTTTGCTGTGTCATAAGGATATTAGCAGCAAGCTTAGCAGAGAGTGCATTAAAACCATCAGTAGTAGAATTAACTAATAACATCAAATCATATCACACATTTTGCAACCATTTAGCATTGGTAGCAGCTTGTACACCTGGGGTAAAGAAAGAAGCAGACCAAATTTCAGAATTAGGGGAAAGATGGAATTCATAGGGCACATCATTTTTTTTTAAATAATTAGAGCGCTTAGCACGTAGAGAACTAGTATGATGAGCCTGATGGTGATATGAGTGGGTAGATAAAAGAAAGGAGTTCTATAAGGGAGCACAGCAATAGGGGATGTTAAGAAAACAAAGGAACATATGCCTGTCCAATTAACTGGCAGACAAGAGTAAACAGTTGTACCACATTGATAAAAAAGGTCCGTGAATGGCATCCCAAATGCTGCATGGGGAATAGAAAGGTTGGTCAAAGAAATAATGAGGAGTATTACCTACAAATGGACCACCACTAGGGCCTAGCAAACAGATATTAAAGTTAAGTTGAAGGGCAGAGACAAACGTTCTGGGGGGCAGTGAGAAGAAGCAAGGACAGGAGTATTAGGCGAAGCTAAGGTACAGGAAAGCGCTAAGGAAGGAGGAGAAAAGGTAGTATTACAGAAAGCTGGGCCTTCAGGTTGCCATGTACTATGTTGGGGGCTTTTAGGAGCAAACAGAGAAACATTGACAAGGCCAGAAGTAGTATTAGTTGAAGAGGAGAGAAGGGAAAGTTGCATTTGAATTCAATGGGGCCGTGGCTCCGATATCGATCGGAAGCTGCTACTGCTGCTTAGTAAACAAACCCCCAAGGCTTAAAACGTTCTGTACAGAAACCACAGCACTAATTTTTTTTTTATTCATACTGAGACACAACTCAAAACATTCCTTACATTCTGAACTATGCGCTCTTGAGCAACTTTTGACTTAGCTCCTTTATAAACGTTAACGCCAGCAGCATAGTTCCACCCTGATTAAGGTGGAACCCATTTTCTAGGAATAGGCTTACTCTTATCCAGAATGTTGCTCATTCCTAACAAATCTAAATTACTCTTCCTAGCACCATCACGTCATCCACACATTGAGACACTTGAGCTCGGCCTGATTCTTGGGTTCTGCATGTGGAAAAGGAAGCAATTCTGAGAATGCTACCCTGGAAGTTCTGGATTTCAGCTTTCTACCTGAAAATTTAAATTTGGCTTCCAGAACCTTTCTCCTGTGCTTTCCTATGCCATTGGTATAAGCATGTATCAAGACAGCCAGCTGTTCCCCCTATAGTTTTGAACCAGAAATCTTCCTAAATGGCCCAGTATTACTGTGAGTATGCTCCATCCACTTGGCCAGAATTGATGTGACCCCTGATTTATGAAAACAAAACAGTAGACCCACCCCCCATTCCTTTCCTCTTTCCTTCACTTTCTTCTCTCCCCACTTACCCAAGCATGAATGTTTCAATAGTAGCAACTGTGGTATTGCTGTGGCAAAGTGCAATCAATGAATAAGTCCAGGAGTCAATTGACAGGGTCCAAGCCAGTTTATTGTGCACAGGCCCAGTCAGTCAAAGCTTCAAAAGGAACTGAGCCAAAGTTTATACAGAGACATAACCATTTATACCTCTTTTTTGGTTTGATACATGAGAACTTTCTATTGGTTCCAACTCGATACATGCAAACTTCTCATTGGTTTTACATTCCCTTCATTTGACCAATTAGGAATCCCTCCGGAGCCTAGCAACCGGCCCCCTCCCTTAGGATTGCTCTAACAATGGTACAGTTCTTAATTTCGTTACTTCTCTACTGCAAGGTTATCCCTAGCTCCAGGAATGCATATATTGAAACATTTCTGTTCTTTCACACACAAGAGAATAATGGAAGACTTATGAATTCATAAAAATTTCTTATTAAGCAGTTTAAAACAGTTTTCTCATTTTCCACAGATTTTTGGTTCTTTTCTAGCTATAATGGGAGTTAGGATCCAGGCCTAACTTACAGGCCTTTCATAGTAGCAGGCCATGCTAGGCCATAGCCTACCACAGTATTAATGGCAGTAGTAATCGGTGCAGGGTTATGTGTGTCATTGTGTATGGGCTTCCAGTCTAACAAAAAGCCTACACGGGAGGAGGGGGCAGAATCAGAGGGGGGTGGCAACCTTAGTTCTCTGAGCCCATCCACTGAGAATTTGACCCTATTTGGGTCCCGACTCACAGTTTGAGAACCGTTGATATAAGGCATTTTTTTTGTCTTATATTGCAGTCTGACCTTGCCCGGTGCATCCTAGGATGCATACCGCATAGGGCCAGACACCACCATTTTATAAGATGGGGACAGGAGCATGATTTAAGGTAGTGGGGGGGGGGGGGTGGAGGGGGTTCAGGGCTGCAGGGCTACCAGGAATTTTTGTGTTTGGCTGGAGGGGACACGGCTGCTGAGCCACCAGGGATTTTTTTGTTTTGGGGGGGATCAGGGTCACTGGGCTACCAGGGATTTTGTTTCTGTTGGGGGTTGCTGTCCAGGGGGGGGTACTGGTCCCCCAACAGTGTGTTGATGGCATCGGGGGTATTCCCTGAAACCTGGATCATCTGAGGTAAAGTGTCAAACTTCACCTCAAGTGACATTTTTGCTCCCAACTGGAACTTTATGCCTGCCCAAAGCAATTAATTATGCAGCAATTTGCACGCCGCGTGTGCTGCAGTTTAGCATGTTTTGTTTTGGGTTTTTTTGACATTTTTTTGGTGCTAGCTTGCTTTCTGCATTGGAGAGCAAACCTAGTGCTGGAAAATTTCCAGAAAAATGCCTCACTAAGCTTTCCTGCATTGGCCTCTTAGATTGTAAGCCCTCTGGGGACAGGGAAATACCTACACTACCCAAAGGTAACTCACCTTGAGTTACTGCTGAAAATGTGTGAGCAAAATCCCTTCTCTTCAAACTTGTGGTTGTTTGCAATATAATGGGGGCTTTGGTCTATTTCTTCTTTAAACTCCTGTGTTCATCAATCCCAAATCTTAGTAGTTTTGTGATTTTACCCACATAGATCTTGCCACACAGGCACAAATGTACACAACAAATATGGAAGCACAGGTGTTAAATCTCTTCAGTACAAAACTGTATAAAATGAATTAAAAGGACAATAGAGGCATCTGGCATGATTAAAGAATTTAGATTATATTATTCGATCTCTTTGACAGTGACTTGCAAAGGTTTTCGTCACCTGAAGAAGTCTCACAGAGAAAGTAGTTTGCTGACTGTCGGTATACCTTTGAAGCTAGATGGTAGGCGTTACTATAGACGTTTAGTATCCACTATTCTTTGATCACATATGGTGTGGAGTTAGAAGACTGAAGTTAATGGTCCCTTGAGAGATTCATACAACATAGATATACGGTTTATTTTAGGATATATCTCCTCACCTTCCTCCCCACTTTTTTAAAGCGGCACATTTTGAATGGGTTATTTATATTTCTTCACAAGTGTATTAAGTTTAATATGTGATTGTTCCTTCAGTGGTAGAATAATCTATCCCATATTTCTTTCGCTCCTGCTGCGTTTCTCTTCACCTTTTATTAACAATGGTAGGATATTTAACGTTTGAGTATCTGTATACCTTTTTAAGCTACCTTATGTGAATGAATATTGGTTGTTATGCTCAATACTATATTATTATATGTTATGTTTATCTGCAATCCCTTCTTTTATTGTGTAACTATTTTTATGTATTTAATTGACAATTTTAACAGTATCATTTTTTATTATTTATCATTTGATTATGAGTAGTTTTATTATTCATTGGGTTCCAGATGCCTCTATTGTCCTTTTAATTCATTTTATTTCTTTTAACTATTTATGATATTTATAATTTTATTGTGCTTACATATGAATTCATAATCTAGTCATCTGTTCTTGTATATGGTTTTAATATTATGTTTATATTCATTTCTATGTTTTTATGTTTTAGTGTTTAGCCTGATCAACCCCTGACGAAGGTTACGAAACACGGCCTGTGTCGGGTTGGCTATTTAATTAGATTGAATAAAGTGTTTTTCCACCTTATCACGTTTTTGAACTTCTGATTGAGACAGACCAGCTGCCCCACTTCCATATTAAACATTGGTCCATAGCGAGAAAAACATAAATTACCCACAATGGAGTGGGCCAATACCCATTCACTTGTGGTATTGTGTATATTAGTCTGATTATACGGAATAGAATAGTTCAGTTCTTGTGCCTCCCAAGGCCATTGGTCTCCCATCGTTGTTCCTCCACAAAACAGACAATCTGAAACATGGAGACTAGTTGCGACTGCTCCTTCTAATTCAAGAAATAAGTTCTGGGAGGCAGGAGGAATGTCAAACTCTGATTTCATGGCTTCATAGAAGGAGTGATGTATGCGATAGGGTGAGGATACATGGGTTTTGGTGTTCAATTGCAAATATAAGATAGTCCCAGGATCTATACCTCCTCCTGCAATACGCAACCCGAACTTGTATCCTTGCTTCCAGTGGCTGGGGTTGACTATGAGAAGTTGCAGGGGATTACAGGCACCTTTCTGGCATTTCTTGGGTTCTGGTAGTCTGATCTTTGTTAGGCTGCCTTTGCGATGATCTCCATCTCGTCCCGTAGGTGCATTCTTCCAGGTAGCAAAATATACATATTCCCATTTTGGGCAAAAGTAATCATGTCTAGATGCGGTGGTGTAAATGGTGGCTGCAGAACTCTTTCCTGTACACCGTCCCCATCCGTAGGCTCCTTCTGGACACGTATTTATCATCATGGTAGTATGCTCGCTCCCATGACCCACACCTGTGGTAAGCATTTCTGTTGATTGCATCACAAGCGTCAAAGTTCAAGATAATAGGTTTTGTGGGGTTGGTGAGGGGTTTTGTCGCATTCAGGATGGCTCCATCTTCATCATTCCATCGTATCTCAAAGGTATAATATGAAGGGTTTTGTCGAGGGTTATAACAAGTCTTACTTTTCCCCTTGGTGCAAATATTCAGTTCGGTGCCATTATAAATACACCGGCTGACTGTACCAGTGCAAGTATAGTAGGAGTGATAGAGCAAAGTCTGAGTAATCTTTTGTCCTGTTCGGGTAGTGGTTATGCAAGCTGCACAAGAGGGTAGGGCAAAAGTCTTTTCCAGGATTCCCAGGATCACCACTCCCACAAGGCAATAGTGGAAGAACATTATGATTACAGTCTCTGGAGGTTAACTGGAAAGTTGAGTATGATGAACTTTGCTGAGTTTTCTTCTGTTTCTGCTGTGATGGTCACTCTCATGTGTGACGTAGGTGGATTCTGAAGATTCTCTATAAAGCTGGCTGTCTCCTCAAGGTGAGTCGCAATGGAGTCTCGGGATCATTCACTGACGTCCATTGGCCAGGATCAGGAGCAGCTGCTGGCTTCACTCGACTGTGGTGGATCCAGGGTTCGAATTCTGCAACTTTCACTGCCGTGGGGGTTGACAGGATGACGACGTAGGGTCCCTTCCAATGCGGCGCCAGCGGGGTTTTTCTCCACTCTTTCACCCACACAGACGTTCCTGGCTTGAAGGGATGCAGAGGCTTGGTCAGGTTGATGGGTAGTCGATCTTGCACCCACGTTTGGAGTTTCTGCAAAACAGAACCTAAAGCTAATAGTTCTTGTCTAGTTATTTCAGATCCTATCTGTCTCATGTCTCCCTTTATTCCCTGCACTATGGGTGGAGGTCGCCCATACAAAATCTCAAACGGGGAGACTCCTAAGGATCTGGTGGGAGCTGAACATATCCTAAGAAGGGCTATGGGTAGAACTTGGAGCCACTTCAGGTGTGTTTCTTGGCAAAGCTTGGATAACTGAGTTTTCAGGGTTCTATTCATACGCTCTACTTTCCCTGAGCTCTGGGGTCTGTAAGCAGTGTGTAACTTCCATTTTATTTGCAGAGCTTGAGCTAACTGTTGGGTCACTTGGGATACAAATGATGGACCATTATCTGACCCTATAGTTGATGGTATTCCAAATCGGGGAATGATCTCATGGAGCAATACCCTAGTGACTTCTCGGGCTTTCTCAGTTCGGGTGGGGTAGGCTTCTACCCACCCTGAAAATGTGCAGACTAACACTAACATATAGTGATATCCATTTGCACGGGGCATTTCAGCAAAGTCTATCTGTATATCACTCATTGGGGTCACCCCTACTGACTGAACTCTTGGGGGTGGAACTCCATCCTTCAAGGACTACCTAAAAAAACCCTAAAGATCCTTCAAATGTCTCAAAACGTCTCCGCCAGAGTGATCATGAAGAAGAAAATCACTGAACACATCACACCAATATTAGCTGACCTACACTGGCTGCCCATAACCGCCCGCATAAAATACAAACTACTAGTTACAACATTCAAACTCATACACAACATAGCACCATCATATCTAAACAACCTCATAAACACTCAACCCCTTTCCAGAAACAGAAGAATCTGCAATATAAACACCCTATGTATACCAAACAGTATCAGATCAGCCAAAGCCTGCACAAGTAAAAGAGCCTTCACTTATACAGCACCGACTTTATGGAATCAACTACCAGCAGAACTGAGATCAGTTGAAGACCTAAAAGACTTTAGAAAAAAGCTAAAAACACACCTCTTCCATGAATCTTACGACCCAACTTAAACATAATGAACACTCCTAATTGCTAGCATGAATCAATCTGTCTTAAGAACCAAAATAAGCACAGCCACGACTTTTTCATACAAACTTGTATTATTTATTAATTTATTTTTATTCACATTTCTATACCGCATCTTCCAAAGTTCAGTTGCGGTTTACAGTTAACAACAATTAACAAAGCAAGTTTGTTTTACATGGAACATTGAGATATAACAGAACTTATTTACAACATCATATTAAATGTAGAATAAACAGTGCAATATAATACCAAACCGTGTGCAAACTATGTACAAGTTTATATATGAATATATCAAGGGTGAGTGCTATCTGTGTGGGTTAAAGGGCTTTTGCATGGAGCAATCCGATTAGCTCTTTAAACCTTTGTCTAATGTAGATAATGAATTATCTGTATTATAATGTTTGGTAAACAGATAGGTTTTTAATTTCTTGCGGAGTTCCATTATCTCTGTTAGCTTTCGTAGCTCCTCTGGGAGGGAGTTCCAGATTGTAGGGGCAATATGGGAAAAGGCTCTATTGTTTGTTGATTTATGGGCTTTTGTAAAATCTTTCGGGATTTTCAGTCTGTTTAATTGCCCTTTTCTGTGTGTAGACTTAGATGGTTCTTTGTGTTTAGGTTGCATATCATGGAAGGGGCCAGGTCATATAAGGCCTTGAATGATGTTATTATTGTTTTATAGATTATTCTACTTTGAATTGGTAGCCATTGAAGGGAGGCTAGTATAGGTGATATGTGTTGGAGGGAGTTAATTTTCAAAGTGATTCTGGCTGCTGCATTTTGTGCTAATTGCAATCGTTTAATGCTTTGTTTTGTTATTCCTATTAGTATTAGATTGGCAAAGTCAAAATGTGGGGTTATGGTGGCTTGGATTATGTTGATAAAGTCTTGTGTAAAAAGTAGTGGACGAAGTTGTTTGAGGGTTTTGAGTTTGAAACAGATTTTCTTTATGGTATTGCTGATGTGTGTTTCCATCGTGAGGTGAGTATCTAGTATAACACCTATTATATTATCATACATGATAAATATGTACGACCCAATATTGTATATATTTTATCCCTTTATAACTGTATATATGTTATCCCTTGACTTTAATCACCTGTTATCAAATGATTATCACCTGTTATCTAATGATTATCACCTGCCAATTTTAAGTTTTTGTTTCACTTTAGTTGTAACCATGGTTATGTTATGTTTACATTTAAGTTATCCGCTTCTGATCGTTGGAAGTAGCGGTATACAAATGATAAATAAATAAATAAATATTAAGATCCTTAAGTCTGTCCACATATGCTTTATAGTGAAGACCACTAACCATTTTAGTAGTCACCCTCTATACTGACTCCATCCTGTTTATATCCTTTTAAAGGTGTGGTCTCCAAAATTACCCACAATACGCCAAATGAAACTGCAATAAAGACTTATACAGAGGCACTATCACCTCCTTTTTTTTCTGCTAGCCATTCCTCTCTGTATACACCCAAGCATCCTTCTAGCTTTTGCTGACGTCTTTTCTGCCTGTTTAGCCACTTGTAAGATCATGAGACACAACCACGCCTAGGTCCCGCTCTTCTTTAGTGGACAAAAGTACTTCGCCCCCTATACTATATTGCTCCCTTGGATTGCTGCAGCCCAAATGCATGACCTTGCATTTTTTAACATTAAATCCTAGCTGCCAAATTCTAGACTATTCTTCAAGCTTAGCTAGATCCCTCCTCATGTTATCTACGCCTTCCTGGGTGTCTACTCTATTGCAGATTTTGGTATCATCCTCATAGAGGCAAACCTTACCCGACAGCCCTTCCGCTATATCACTAACAAAGATGTTAAAAAGAATCGGACCAAGGACAGATCCCTGGGGCACACCACTGGTAACATCCTTCTCCTCAGAGTGAGCTCCATTTACCTGTACTTTTTGTCGCCTCCCACTCAACCAATTTCTAACCCAAGCAGTAATTTAGGGTCCATCCCTAGGGTGCTCAGTTTGTTTATAAGTCGCCTGTGAGGAACGTTATCAAAGGCTTTACTGAAATCCAAATACACCACATCTAGGGCTCTCCCTCGGTCCAACTCCCTGGTCACCCAGTCAAAGAAATCAATCAGATTTGTCTGACAAGACCTGCCTCGGGTGAATCCATGCTGCCTCGGATCCTGTAATCCGCTGGACTCCAGAAACCTCACTATTTTCTCTTTCAGCAGCATTTCCAATAATTTATTCACCACCGAAGTTAAACTAACCGGCCTGTAGTTTTCAACCACATCCTTACTTCTGCTTTTGTGTAAAGGCACCACATGAGTCTCTCTCCAGTCCTTTGGCACCACTCCCGACTCCAACGAGGCATTGAAAAGGTCAGTCAGTGGAGCTGCTAGAACATCCCCAAGTTCCCGCAGTATTCTAGAGTGTATCCCATCCGGTCCCATCGCTTTGTCTACTTTAAGTTTAGCTAGTTTCTCATGCGCACAGTCTTCTGAAAATTGTTCAAGATGCCCCTCGCTTCTGTTCCTGTTTGTGGGTGTTTTCTGAGGTCCTGTTCCTGGTTCTTCATTTGTGAACACAGAACAGAAATATTTGTTAAACAATTCTGCTTTATCTTCACCATCTTCTATATATTCCTCCCTTTCACCTTTGGGTCTGACAATACCATTTTTGCCCTTCCTTTTCTCACTAACGTATCTGAAAAATGTCTTATCCCCCCATTTTATTGCATTGGCTATTTCCTCCTCTTTTTGAATCTTTGCTTTCCTGACTACTTTGCTAGCTTCTCTGAGTTTTTCCAAATATAGTTGCCTGTCTTCCTCTCTCTGTGATCTCTTGTATTTCATGAAGGCCTCCCTCTTCTTCTTCATCTTTTCAGCTTATTCTTTCAAAAGCCATAGCGGTCTCCTTTTCCTTTTACCTTAATTTACCATTTTAACAAAAAGGTTGGTTGCCCTTAAAATATCCCCTTTCAGTTTTGCCCACTGTTTTTCTACATCCCCCAGATGTACCCATCCCGCTAATGACTCCCTCAGGTATTGTCCCATCTTGACAAAGTTAGTTTTCCTAAAGTGTAAGACCCTCACTTTTGAATGGATTCTAACAGCCCTAGTCCTAATACTGAACCACACCATCTGGTGATCACTGGATGCAAAATGATCTCCCACTATAACATCAGAAACACTTTCACCATTGGTAAGCACCAATTCCAATATGGCCCCTTCACGTGTGGGGTCTGTTACCAATTGCCTGAATAGTTCTCCCTGTAGAGAATCCAGGATCTCCTTACTTCTAGATGATACTGCAGCAGGAATGTGCCAATCAACATCTGGCATATTGAAATCCCGTATCAGTAGCACTTCCCCTTTCCTAGCAATACTGCATATGTCTTCAATTAACTCTCTGTCCACTTCTTCCTCTTGTGAGGGAGGTCTGTATATCACGCCAATGCAAATAGATTTCTCTTTCCCTCTTTCTAGTTTAACTCACAGTGCCTCCTCTCTCCCTTTTAAGCTCTGTAATTTCAAAGCTTTAACATTATTTTTTACATATAATGCCCCTCCTCCTCCCCTTCTTCCTACCCTGTCCTTTCTGAATAAAGTATAGCCTGGTATAGTTACATCCCAGTCATGGTTTTCTGTGAACCATGTTTCTGTAACTGCCACTAAATCCAAGTCAGCCACTCCCATCAAAGCTTCAACATCAGGGATCTTATTTCCCATGCTACGGGCATTTATACACACTGCTTTCCATATGTTACCCCTTTTACCCATTTTCATAATGGTATTTAATGTTTCACTTACCTGGGGGCTTTCACTTATCTGGGGGCTGTCTTCATCCATCCCCAACGAATCTAGTTTAAAGCCCTCTTCAGTAGATTAGCCAGTCTACTACTGAAGATGAGTCTACCTTTCTTGGACAGATGGACGCCATATCTGCTCTGCAACCCTTGGAACAGCATCCCGTGGTCCAGGAAACCAAAACGCTTTCGATGAAACCATCCACGCAGCCATGCATTCATCTCCAGGATGTGAGCCTCTCTGCCTTTGCCTTTACCCTCAACAGGGAGAATTGAAGAGACCACCACCTTTGCACCTATCTGCTTCACCCTCTGTCCCAGAGCCATGAAGTCACTTTTGATACGCTCACAGGGATACCTGGCAGTATCATTTGTTCCGACATGGATTAGCGACATTGGGTAATAGTCAGTGGGCTTGATGAGTCTCGGCAAACTCTCCGTAATGTCTTGGATTTTGGCACCTGGCAGACAGCATACCTCTCTGGACATCAAGTCTGGTCGGCAGATGGACACCTCAGTACCCCTCAGAAGAGAGTCACCAACCACCACTTCTTCGTGGTCACTGATTCTGCAACTTTGGGTTACTTGAGCTGTGGTTCTTCCCTTTCCAGGGATGCTTTCACCTCCTCCACTTCCAGGGCTGCATAATGGTTCTTTAAATCAAGGGCTGGAGAAGTTGGATTGGTGATTCTGCAGGCCCTGGTGACTTGTGTCCAATCTTTGTCATTCTGTAGACACTCATCGTCTCTTTTGCTGAAGGGCTTGGTTGTTGCAAGAAGCATCTCAATGTACTTCTCACTGTCTTGAATGCTGCTCAGCCTCGCCACCTCCTCTCTCAGTTCCTCTACTTGTTTCCTGAGAGCTTCAGCATGCAGGCACCCTGCACATGGAACCGGTCCTTCAACTGGCTTTGGGACCTCTGTCTGGACAGAGGCAGAAGTTGTAACGGGGGCAACAGCTTTAGTGATACGATTTTTCCCAGCCATTGTTCTGTTTATGGAGCTTAGGTATCTGTTAAAGCAAAAGAGAGAGATCTGCCAAAGTACCAGTTGGTTTCCCAGCTGTCCTTTCAGAGAAAAAGCAGTTAAATCTCTTTAATTATATTGACAATGTGCTGTTCCAAGTCCCTGTGTTGTGTTAATTGGGGAGGTGCCCTATAAAGCAAGAGTGCTCACTAGGGGTGGGTGGATGTTGGGGGGGTTGTGGTTGGGAGGGAACGAACACCTGATTAGGTGTCAGTGGCTTCAAAGAGCTGAGAAAGTTACTAAAACAGAGTTTTAAACCTACCCCACTAAAGAAAATATTCCTCCCTTTAAACTAAAATACCACTAAGAATATAACTTTGATTTAAAAATGTACCAAACCCCTTTTAAGAGCTCCCAGTCAGAGAGCTAGCAATTAAAAAAAAACAAAACCACAAATGCTTATCTTTGTTTGAAATGTATAGCCCCTGTCCTTGGGCAGCTCGTGAAACCGCCCTTCGAACCCTTAGCCACTACATCTCTAAAGTTTCTTTCCTGGAAAGTAATCTTCCTAATTGCTCTCACTTCTGCAAGACGCATCAGTGAGCTCCAGGCTTTAGTGGCTGATCCTCCTTATACAAGGTTTCACCATGATAAGGTAGTTCTTAGAACTCACCCCCATTTTATGCCAAAGGTGTTTTCGCCTTTTCATTTAAATCAGTCGGTTTACCTTCCTGTGTTTTTCCCTAGGCCTCACGCCTCCAATGCAGAAAGGAATCTCCACACTCTAGATTGTAAAAGAGCCTTGGCCTTTTACCTTCAGAGAACTAAGCAACATAGAAAGTCTTCACAGCTTTTTGTTGCCTTTGACTCTAGTCATCTTGGACTTCCAGTTTCCAAGTGAACTTTGTCTAAATGGATTGCAGATTGCATATCCTTTGCCTATGAGAGCAAGGGACTTTCTCTCGAAGGTCATGTCAGAGCTCACAATGTGAGAGCAATGGCAGCCTCTATGGCTAACCTTTGCTCAGTGTCCATTGACGACATTTGCAGAGCAGCCACTTGGGCTTCGCTACACACGTTTGTAGCCCACTACTGCTTAGACAAGGACTCCTGTTGGGATGCCTCGTTTGGCCAGCCTGTTCTCCAGCATCTCTTTCAGACTTAGAACAACTCCTACCCGCCGTCCCGGGATCTATGGGAGGAAGCATGACCCATCTCAAGCTGGGTTTTGCAGCTTTCTGGGGTCATCTGCCTGGCATCTCTCAGCTGAGAAGTCCCCATTAGTGAAGAATACATTCCTGCTTGTTCCTGGAGATAGCGTAGTTACTTACCTGTAACAGGTGATATCCGCAAACAGCAGGAATTAAGTCTTCAAAACCCACCCACCTCCCCTAGGAGTTGTGTGTGTGTCTCTCTCTCTCTCTCTCCTTCTCTCCTTTGTCTCAGCTATAAACTCAACTGAAGAGGGAGAGTTGGAAAGGCGGAAAGGCAGCGACGCAGGCGCAGTGGGATGCTCCCAGAAGCTTTCCTATTGGACGCTGGGGAGCGTTCCCGTGCAGGCTCCGTCGTTACTGACGATACCCATATGTGAAGACTTAATTCCTGCTGTTCCCGGAGATTACCTGTTACAGGTGAGTATCTACGCTTTACATGGGTAACTAGGACAGTTACACATGTAAATGCCTTCAAAAATGCTGCCCTAAATAAATCCATAATGGATAAAGGAGGTCGTCTTTATTTTCCCTAAGTTTTAACTGCTAACCAAGCTACGGACTCTATTAATGTGTATTAATGCAGATTAATGTGCTATGTTGAATTAAACTCATACTTAATACTGTAAATAGGCCTCACTGAAAATCATGGGGCTTTATTATTTTTATTATTATTTAACATTTCTTCTATACCGCGCTATTATTTAACATTTCTTCTGTACCGCGCTTTGACCCGGTGAAAAGCAGGATATAAATACAGTTAAATAAATAAATTATAATCAGTGCGGTGTACATCGAACAGAAACATACTACAATGCATACAGGCAACATTGAGTTTACAGTGAAACAGGATATTAAACATGGAATAAACCGGGAAAACTATGTACAAGCTAACTTTATACTATGTACACTTCTCTAACTCATCTAGTTGTTACATGTGCATTTGTGGGTGGATAGTACACGTGTGATGGTTAGCGGTGGGGCTTATGTGTAGGCTAACCATTTTCTGTTTGTGTTAGGGTGTTAGGGCGGCTGGGGCATGCAGGTAGGTCGCCAGTTGAGTGTTTACCTCGGATGGTTTCCGGGTAGAATTTTGTGAACAGGTGGTGTTTCAAGGCTTTTCTGAATGGGGCTAGACTTTTGATGCCTCGGATTTCATGGGGAAGGGCATTCCAGTTTAAAGGAGCGAATATGAAGAAGGCCCTGTTGGAGGTTGTCTTTGTGCATTTTGTCGTCATCTTGGGGACTACTAAGGTGTTCATTGTTGTAGGTCTCCTGTTTCTATTTTCCGGGGTACTGTTGATTAGCTTGCTGATTGGCGTAGGGGGGTGGTTATTTAGGGCTTTGAATGTAAGGACTATTGACTTGTATTGGAGTCTGGCATGTAATGGTAGCCAATGCAGTTCATTCATGATTGGCGTTATGTGGTCAGATCTTGATGATCCAGAAAGGACTCTTGCAGCTGCGTTCATAGCTAGGCGGAGCGGATTTAAGGTTGATTGTGAGAGTCCGTGGAGGATGATGTTAGCGAAATCCAGATGTGGGAGGACTGAGGCCTGGAAGGTTGTCCGGTAGTCGGTGAAATCCAGTAGGGGGCGAAGGTGACGGGCGTTCTGATCTTATGATATATTGCCTTTGTGACGTTTTTCACATGTGTTGTCATATCCAGGTGCTGATTGAGCGTGATGCCTAGATAACGGATTGTGAATTTGGATTTCAACTCTACATTGTTGGCAAGTAGTGATGGGGGAGGTATGAACTTCCGGTTCCTCGTGACGAATAGAACATCAGTTTTGTCATGGTTGATCCGTAGATTTTGTGTCAACAGCCAGTCAGCTACAGCTTCGAAGCATCTTATTATTGGGGGAGAGCACTGGTTGGTCAATTGTGAACGGCATGTAAAGGAGGATGTCGTCTGCATAAGCAACAAATCAATTTGGTCTCTTCCTGAACGTGTATAATCAAAACTTATTAAGGTGCGTTCAAATTTAACACCATAAAAAGGCACAAACGTCTTTGTCATTGTTATCCTTATAGAGCAACAACCTGTTTCTAAGGCGCGGCGTTTTTTGTGAAGCCAGATGATTCCACGACTGAAGATTTTTAGAGAGCATTGCAACGCGGGCAGCATCGACATAGAAGCACTGAAAGGGTGAGAGATTAGGATCCCCTGAAGAAACTGCAGCGTCGGGATCTTTTTGACTAATGATATGCACAGCAGTGAACTTCGGATTGAAAACATTTACAGCTAAGTGATGGAAATGCTAAATTAGCTGTTTTTTTATAACATATAGTTATGAAACATCTTATGTTATGAAGTGATGGTCCAACTGGGTGCAAAAAAAGCAAAAAAAAAGTAAAAAAATGAACCGGTTTCTAAAATAAAGGTCATTGATGCGATCCAGCACTAACAATAAGACTTGGGTCTGCTAGTTGTGCTATAAGAAGTCTGAGACCTTAGAAACAGGTTGTTGCTCTATAAGGATAACATTGACAAAGAAGTTTGTGCCTTTTTATGGTGTTAAATTTGAACGCACCTTAATAAGTTTTGATTTGAGTCTGCATAAGCAAGGCATTGTACGTTGAAGGATCGGATCAAATCACATATCGGCTGCATGTAGATATTAAACATCAGTGTCGATAAGGACGAACCTTGAGGCACCCCCTGTGTCTGCAGAAATGGTTCTGAGGATGTGTGGCCTGCCTTGACTATTTGTGGCTTGTATTTGTTTAATGTGCACAGTTATGCACCAATACTCTGCTGCCCCCACTCCCCAGCAAGGCCACTGCCTCAACCTTGTCTTCTCTAATTGCTTGTTGTTAAGAGCCGTCAAGTCCGTGTCGACTCATGGCGACCCTCTGGATAGTTGTCTTAAATTGTGTTCGGTCTTCAGTCAGGCGGCTCATTGTTGACAGACTGGCACTTGTAACTGCTGTTATTGTACCGATCCATCTCATTGCTGGCCTCCCCTTTTTGCCCCCGCAGCAGCTTTTTATTTAAGCTTGATTTGGACTGTTTTTACTTTATTTATCTTATACATGCCACATTTATTATTGTTTTTAATTTATTTATGTTCAAAATTCATTTATGATTTTGTTTATAAAATATTTTATAAATATAGACCATTTTATTGATTTTTATTATAGTTATATTTCAATTTTAATTTTAGATCATCTTTTATATTATCTTATTTGCTTTTTAACACCATTTGGACTAATATGTTTTATTATATTGGCATTTTTCAAAACTTTGGAAAGATATCAACTTTTATTCCTGGTTTTATTTATGTTTTCTGATGACTTTCTCCATTGCTTCAAATAAGTGATCATAGGATTATGAAACACTCTCCAAAGGTTAGAAAGAAAATGGAGGAGATTTAAATCTCATGACTTACTGACCCAATACAGAGTTAAACAACTTGAATATAATGATCTTATAAATGAACGTAAACAACTTTATGATACCAATATAATTATGAAATCTTATCAATAGACCGAGGGCGCTTTTTACCATTGTTTTGAAGCTCACAAAAGACTCTATGCAGCATCGTGCCCACCATATAGACCCACAGATTTTTGCAGATTACCTAAGATCCAAAAATATAACTACTCATACATGCCCTTCTTCTACACTGACAAATGACTATAATATCAATGATTCCCAACACTTTTGGGAGAACGTCACTATTCCTTCACCCCAGCAAATTGAAGACATAATACAGAGACTTAATACAACAACATCACCTTCAGACCCATGTCCATTGTCTTGGATCAAAGCAACAAAACAGGGATCTGCTTTCACCTTGCATTCACAAGATTGTTAAGAACTCCCTTCAACAAGGATACTTACCACAGTCATTAAAACAAGCCATAATTCGGCCAGTCCTTAAGAATAACACACAAGGCCCTTCTGATACAAAATCTTACCGTCCAATTTCCAGCTTACCATTCCTTACCAAAGTCATTGAAAAATCAGTACAAAATCAACTTCAGGATCACTTGGACTTACATGCAGCACTGGACATTCACCAGCATGGCTTCAAACCACAACACAATGTTGAAACCTTGCTCACCTCTCTGTGTGATAATCTTTTAAGAGGTATTGATAACATTAAGAATGGATTTCTGCTAGTATTCATGGATGTTTCAGCTGCTTTTGACACAATGTCTCTTTCTAAGCTACTGCTCCATTTGCATCATATAGGTTTACGAAAGAATACTCTAAACTGGTTTAGCTCTTACTTGGAAGGTCGTATGCAACAAGTCAAATGTGACCAAAAAAAATCTTTGCACTTCCCAGTCATTCAAGGAGTGCCACAAGGTTCAACTTTATCTTCTATTCTGTTCAACATTTATATCCAACCTTTATGCAACATTATTAAACTACACAAATTCCATTATCACCTTTATGCTGATGACATCATGGTATATACTCCAATTGTTTTACAGTCTCGACTTTTCAGCAATTTCTAGATGTCTCAAAGACATGAATACCTGGCTTTTAAATAATAACTTTACACTTAATTATGACAAAACTGAGGTAATGTTTGTTACTAGGAACCCTAATTTCATTCCTCCAAATACTATTGATTTACTAGGTAGGCCCATCATAGTTAAAAATGAAATCAAATATCTTGGCATAATTTTGGATAAGGCATTTAACCTTAAATCTCACATTGCTAAAATTGCTAACAAGGCCTATCATCGTCTAAAGATTGAGAGAAAACTAAAGCCATTACTCCATCAAGACCATTTCCTTACCGTTTGTCAGGCTTTCATCACCCCCCTCCTAGATTACGGAAATCTGCTTTATCAAGGCCTCCCTCAGCTAACTCTACACCCTCTCCAGATGGTTCAGAATACTGCTGCACGTATTATTACTGGTTCAGCAAAAACGGATCATATCTCCCCTGTCCTACAACAATTGCACTGGCTTCCAGTAAGTGTCAGGTCAAAATTCAAGACACTTTTAATTATCTTTAGGATTTACAATCACCTATCAGCAGATGCTTTACAAAATATTATAACTAGAGATGTTATCAATAGATCAAGAAGAAGCAGCGCCAATAATGACAACATAATTGGTACCCCTGCTGGATACTGTAGGACTAAACAAGCAACTTCAAAATGAGTTCCTTCCTTACTGGCTTCCAAACTTTGGAACTCTCTCCCGATGGACCTTAGAATTATGACTGATATTAAAGATTTTCGCAAGGCCTTGAAGACCCTGCTATTTGCTGAAACTTATGATTTGATATATAATCAATAGTTTTTACCAATAGGTCTATTTTATTACATTAATTCTTTTAGTTTGTTTGTTAATGTCTTATCTACCCTATGTTATTTGTAACCTTCCATTTGTATTGTGACCACTTTGATTGAAGGATAAGGTGGGATACAAATCTGTCTAAATAAATATATCTGACATTTGTTGTGTGTTTTTAATGGTTTTAACAGTCAAATTTTAATGGTATTCAAGCACATTCATATCAGATCCTTTTTATTCCAACTTCCTTTTAGCTGGCACATCTCCAAAGTTTACCTTATCATTTTACTCATTAATGATATCCTTTACCGCGTTGGCAATATCTCCCTACATGCACATTCCGTGCAGAGCATCAATTTCGGGTGACATGCATTTAAATAGAGGAACCTGCCCTCCTTACACCTACAGTCCCTTAAAAGATCAATTACAGCTCATCTAGTACGATAGTGGGTCTGCTTACATCCTCAGCGTTTTCTCCCGATGTCTCATATTACCTGTAGTTTCTTTCAGCCAGTCACGTGAGATGTTTCTTTCCCGCGGCACAGAGCTATCTCCAGGAACAAGCAGGAATGAGTCTTCACATATGGGTATCGTCGGTACCGACGGAGCCTGCGCGGGAACGCTCCCTAGTGTCCAATCAGAACGCTTTTGGGAGCATCCCACTACGCCTGCGTGCTGCCTTCCCGCCTTTCCCAACTGCCTCTCCTCAGTTTTCCTTTTTCCGTGGAGCCGCAGGACGTATTCCTGTCACCGCAGAAAATTCTTCTTTTTATTTTTTACTTTTTTGTGGTCGCGTCTGCCTTCCCTTGACGCTACCGGTACCGCCGGTATTTTTCTTTTTTCCTGAAGAATTTCTTCTTTCCTTAGAATTTTTTTCCTGTTTAGTGCCTGACGGTTTCTAGGCCACTAGGCCTCTACCCTTCCGTTGTGGAAAAGCCAGCCACTATCCTTAAGAAATGCTCAAAGTGTGGTGGTACAGATATTTTTTCAGACACTCATACTTGGTGTCTAAAATGTTTAGGTCCTGACCATTGTCCTCTGGACTGTCTCTCCTGCTGGAGTTCAAACAGAAGAAGTCTTCAGAATCGAGCAGAACTCGATACTCGGTTCACATCCCCTTTGATGTTGCCAGCTAGCATATCTTCTTCTTCACAGGATCAGGTAACCAAACAACAGTCTGTAAAGACTAGCCAATCCTCGAGTGGCAGATCTCCTTTCCAGTATGAGATGGCTTTGGCCTTGCCCTCGAGGACATTTTGGCAACAAAGCCCCGGCGGGAGTCTTCGGGCTCCAAAGCATTAACGGAGCTCCGGGTTGTTTCCGAGGTTCTTACCTCGATGAACATACCCGGGCCATGCTCGGTGGCTGTGGCCGCTTCGGGTGGTACCGACACCCTGGCATTGGCTATGGTGATGGACGAAACACTCCTTACCGATGAACGTAGTCTAGCACTCTTGGCTACTTTGGTACCGTTAGAGTTGCTGCAGACCGTTCCTCGAGTATCGGTATCGCCTTCGGTACCGGTATCGACATCGGCATCGGTGTCGTAACCGTCCATGCTTACTTCGACAGAATCGCTTCCCTCGATGCCGAGCCTGGAATCGATCTCTAGCATGGAAGATTCGGTACCGACTCGTCTCGGTACCGACCTCAGGCGGTACCAAAGACATCGCTTGAAAGAAAATCCGATGCTTCATCCTTTTCAGTCTTCCGATCCCGATGACTGGGATGAGTCCATCGGTACCAAGGCCGATTTTTCTACAAGTCTGGGCTTTAGCCCTCATTTTAAAGAGTCCTCTTCGGGGGAGGTTTCTTTTCAAGCTTTTCTGCTTGATATGGCAAAGCTACTTGCCATCTTTATACCTGGTAAATGTTTATGTTTATTTAAATTTGATATACCGCTCAGGCCAGAGGCATTAGAGCGGTTTACAATACCATATCAATCGAGGAAATAGGAAAAGAATGCCATTTATATGATAGGACAGAATAGAGGATAGAGACAGTTAGACAGATAAGAGAAGGAGAGGAACATGGAACAGCAAATTACCACCAAAATGAAGCACGTCAATCTAGTCCATGACATCAATGAAACCCTCAGCAACAAACGCCACGGACCAACGCCTAAGGGCCACGCCAAAGAATCCTTACTGGGGAATTCAGAGACACTGCATTTTCCCTGGATTCCAAATGAGGTGATCATGCTTCCAGTGCATCAGATCTTACTAGATCTACTCTTAAAAATGTGGGAAACTCCTTTAACGGTATCCCCACATTCCAAGACACTTGACTCTATGTACAAGGTGCCACCTTCTCCAGGTTTTCAAAAGACTCAACTTCATCATTCTATTGTTGTAGAATCAGCAATGAGGCGTATTAAGAGTGCAAAGAAGCACTCTTCTTATCCGTCAGGTCGTGAGTCTAGGACTTTAGATGCCTTTGGACGTCGATGCTTCCAGGCAAAAATTATCTCATATATTTTCTATATGGGATTATCTCTTGAAGAGGTCACAAAGAACTTAAAGTTTTTGAACCCTTTTCTTCCAGAGCATAAAAGAGCAGACTATTCCTTATTAGTCAATCATGCTCAAAATATCTCTAGGTTTCTTAATGGTGCTTCCCTGGACTGTTTTGAGTCTATTAGCAGAACTTCTGCTATAGCCATAGGGGCACGACGCTTAGCCTGGCTCCAAGTTTCTGACTTGGATAGATGGGTTCAGGAAAGGCTGGGAAATACTCCTTGTACTGGTGAAAATCTCTTCAACAAGGAGGCTTTATTTCAAGCTAATCAGTTGGGCACTGATGCCTTTTCTTTCAGAGGATTGTCCAAACTCTCCTCTATCCCAGCTAATAAAAAATCTCATAAAAAGCTTTATTCCCCCAAGGGGAAAAAGTTTTATCCATCTTCTACCCATTCTACAGATGTTTCCAAAGATGGGCAACACCACACCAGACTAAGAAAATCAAAACCTCAACAGGCTCAGCAAACCCAGCAATCGCAGGGTTTCTGATATTTTATTCACTTTTTCTGTGTGAGGTTTAGAACTTGAACCTGCTTCTTTTCAACAGAAGCATCTAAACGTCATCTCATCCATGCTGAGATATCACTCATACATTGACTCAATCCTCGGCTCTGAGTATAAATCTCTTGCTACAAGAGAAATCTATCCTTCTTGCTAAAAGCTATTAGGTACTATCATACCCCAGAGATAACAGGTTTCTCTTTTTAGAACAAAAAAGAGAACTAGCAACAGGGTGAACTATACCTTTCACCTTGTCAGCTTTCCTGTACGAGGATCTCTCATATTTTTAACTGCAAGAGCACCCTATCCTTTCAAAGACTTACTAAATTGTAAGTCTTTTCAACTCTGTATTAATTTCTATCCCTCTTAGTCCAGACATTTAGTCTCTAAGAGTACTACTAATCAACTGGAGAGCTTATCCTCTAAGCCAGCGATGGCGAACCTATGGCACGCGTGCCAGCTGTGGCACGCGAAGGCCTTGCAGCTGGCACGCGGGCCATAGGTCCGCAAAAAAAAGAAAAAGCTGTCTCTGACTGCGGACGCGGCAAGGGCAGAATGCAGCGTCCCGCGGGGCCCCCTCCGCCCGCTAAGCCCCTCTGCAAGAGCTTTCAGATTCGCGAGGGAGAGCGTCTCCCTCGCGTCTCTGTTAAGCCCGCAGGGGCTAATGGGAAATTTCCCATCAGCCCCTTTAGACGCGAGGGACTGATGGGAAATTTCCCATTAGCCCCTGCGGGCTTAACAGAGACGCGAGGGAGACGCTCTCCCTCGCGAATCTGAAAGCCCTTGCAGAGGGGCTTAGCGGGCGGAGGGGGCCCCGCGGGACATTGCAGTCTGCCGCGGCAGCAGCCAGAGCCTGCTTTTTTTTAAAAAAAATTTGCCGGGGGGGGGGGGGGGGTAGGACAGCTAATGGGCAGGAGGGGGCGGGGGGGTTAGGACTGCTAATGGGCAGGAGGGGGGGGTTAGGACTGCTAATGGGCAGGAGGAGGGGGGGTTAGGAATGCGAATGGGCAGGAGCAGGAGGAGGGGGGGGTTAGGACTGCTAATGGGCAGGAGGGGGGGGGTTAGGACTGCTATGTGCAGGGGGGGTTAGGACTGCTAATGGGCAGGAGGGGGGGGTTAGGACTGCTAATGGGCAGGAGGAGGGGGGGTTAGGACTGCTAATGGGCAGGAGGAGGAGGAGGGGGGGGGTTAGGACTGCTAATGGGCAGGAGGGGGGGGTTAGGACTGCTAATGGGCAGGAGGGGGGGTTAGGACTGCTAATGGGCAGGGGGGGGTAGGACTGCTAATGGGCAGGGGGGGTTAGGACTGCTAATGGGCAGGGGGGGGTTAGGACTGCTAATGGGCAGGAGGGGGGGGGTTCGGACTGCTAATGGGCAGGAGGAGGAGGTGGGGGGGGGTTAGGACTGCTAATGGGCAGGAGGGGGGGTTAGGACTGCTATGTGCAGGGGGGTTAGGACTGCTAATGGGCAGGAGGAGGGGGGGTTAGGACTGCTAATGGGCAGGAGGAGGAGGAGGGGGGGGGTTAGGACTGCTAATGGGCAGGAGGGGGGGGTTAGGACTGCTAATGGGCAGGGGGGGGGGTTAGGACTGCTAATGGGCAGGAGGGGGGGGGGGTGTTAGGACTGCTAATGGGCAGGGGGGGTTAGGACTGCTAATGGGCAGGAGGGGGGTTAGGACTGCTAATGGGCAGGAGGGGGGTTAGGACTGCTAATGGGCAGGAGGGGGGGGGTTAGGACTGCTAATGGGCAGGGGGGGAGGTTAGGACTGCTAATGGGCAGGAGGGGGGGGGGTTAGGACTGCTAATGGGCAGGAGGGGGGGGTTAGGACTGCTAATGGGCAGGAGGAGGGGGGGTTAGGACTGCTAATGGGCAGGAGGAGGGGGGGTTAGGACTGCTAATGGGCAGGAGGAGGGGGGGGTTAGGACTGCTAATGGGCAGGAGGAGGGGGGGGTTAGGACTGCTAATGGGCAGGAGGGGGGGGTTAGGACTGCTAATGGGCAGGGGGGTTAGGACTGCTAATGGGCAGGAGGAGGGGGGGTTAGGACTGCTAATGGGCAGGAGGGGGGGGTGTTAGGACTGCTAATGGGGCGGGCGGGGCGGGCGGGGGTAGGACTGCTAATGGGCGGGCGGGCGGGCGGGGGTAGGACTGCTAATGGGCTGGGGGGGTAGGACTGCTAATGGGCTGTGGGCTGATGGGGGCTGTCTGGAAATGGGGTGATGGGGGTTTAGGGCTGGAAGTGAGTTGATGGGGGGGGCTAGGACTGGTATTGGGTTGGGGGGTTGCTAGGACTGGAAATGGGCTGATGCAGGGACTAGAAGGGAATGGATGCTGGGTGAGGCTGGAACTAGAAGGGAGCTGATGTTGGGGGAGGATTAGAATGGGATGGGGCTGGGAGAGTAAAATGGAGAGGGGAAAAATATTTTGTGTGGGAGGGATAAAAAATCTACAATTGGCCGGGTATTGGGAGAGTAAGTGGGGATTGAGGATGGAGGGGTAAAATTTGAGTGGATGAAATAGGAATGAGGAAAGAGCAAAAGGAGAAAGATTAGTATGTTAAAGCAGATGTAGAGAGAGAGAATGGAAAAAAAAACTAGAAGAGAGAAGAAAGGACAAATGGACAGCAGATGATGGAGAGTTAGCAGAAAACATGAAGAAACCAGAAGAAAGTGGCTGGAGCAATTGCAACTGTGTAACTGAGCTGAGGTATTCTGTTTATGTAATTCCTTTTTGACATTGCCACTTGTTCTCTTTCCCCAGTAGGTCATGTATTGTTATTGTCTGAAATGTATTGGTTTAATATTTGCAGTGTTGCCTTTTGATAGGTATGGTGTGGTGCTTTGTGAGTCCTGGTAGTGCTGTTAGGATACGGCGGGTTTGCTATTGGTTCTAAATGGGCAGTGTTTGTAGTAGTTCCTAATGTGCCTGGCGGTTGGCACTGGATTATAGTAATGTAGAAATCTTTTAGTCTGTCTTTATCCATACACTCATTAAGAGACATGTTTACTAAAAGTTAGTGTATGTTAGCATTATGCAAATATTTATGCAAATTGACGTGCTGGCACTTTGAGGAAATTCTTTGGTTTTGTGCGGCAGTTTGGGCACTCGGGCTCAAAAAGGTTAGCCATCACTGCTCTAAGCCATAGGTTTTTCTTCAGAACCTGCTCCAGTAACTAGTTTTCATACAGAGTTTTCTCCCTTTTTTGCAGTTCATCTCCTGCTCACATATCTTTTTAAGGCAGCTGTTCGGACAGAAATTGGGTATTACTACTCCAGATTATGTCTGTCGGTCCTCTCCAACTCATGGGACCTAACTTTTATGCTGCCTTAATAACAGATAAGTCCAAAGGAGATCCAGAACTCATTTGGACTATTTATTGTTGCAGGCATCAGGCCTGTCTACTATTCTTAGCCACCTTCAGTTCTCTAGGCTCCAACAGAATAGATTCGGTTGCACACTGGCAATTCAACAGCCAGATCTAAGCAACCTACAACATGCTCTCTGCAATTCTACAACAAAGCTCTGCAACTGTGGGCCTTTGCCAGAGAGCCTCAGAGCTACTCCTAATAGGTAGCTGGCCAGATAGTTAATAAGGCCTTCAGCTGGGAGACTCTACCCGTCATAGTTCCTACATGACTGTTTTTTTCCTACTTTTACCATAGTCCTTAAAATTTCCTTTTAAGGAAAGATAACCAGGGTTTAGACCACGTGAAAGTGTAAAAAATTGCACAATTCCCTGGTTGTTCCACATCTCACTGGAACTTCCTCAACAGGGATGCATTTTTTCACTGCAGTTGGTCCTTATTCACTACTCTCCTTCTAATTTCCTATACTTCATGGTAGCTTATGTTAAACAGGAGAACGCATGATACTCATATTGCCCTCATAAAGAGGCAAACATGGTATCCCCTTATATTGCGTCTTTTTCTCCAGCTACTAATTGAAATTGTAGAAGGATCCAGACTTGATGTCTTAAGACTAAGGAGCTCCTCTGCACTCATTCACGTACGTCTCGAGACCTGGTTATTTACGGGATAGATCTTTTCAAGAAGTCTAATCCTATCCCTGTAAGTGAAGAACATATTACCAGTTTCCATGAAACTTTTTCTATAGTTCTCCCATATTTAACCAGATGGAGATTCTCCATCAAAATTCTCAAGTAGGTCTTAATACTTCTTGTTGTTGCGTCAATCTCTATACATCATCTGACTTTGAAAGATTTGTCTACTGTCCATATTAATGCTGCCCCAGCATACCATAAACTCAGTGGACAACCAATTTCTATGGTATTTTACCAAATACCTTCTTTTACCGTTACCTTTTAGGTTACGTCACACCTGAAGCTCTACATGTAAAGTCTTTATCATAAGTGACATCACTTACAAGGACTTTTACTGATCTTCAAAAAATTGGAGGTTCAACGCCTAGTACAAATATCTTTCTCTTTCATTGGAATAAAGGGGATCTTAAAGACCCATCCCCTTTTTTCTACAAAGGGTATTTCTACCTTTTCATCCAAACCAGTCAGATTATCTCTACTCTTCCTAGGAACTTATTCTGCTCCAAGGACAAGAAGTTCAATTTTTTGGACTTTACAGAAGCTTTACCTATTCTCAAAAGTCCAACCTCATTGAACTCCCCCAGTACTTCTTCTAGGGTTAGTTCTAGCCATGAGGACTTCTCATCTCTTCCTGTATTGCAAAATTATTTTCTTTTCCTCTATTTCACATTGGGGGAATTTCTCTGAGGATAATGATCTGGCTCTCAACCACAGACCCTTATTACTCTCAACAAATATTTTGCAATATTTCTGACTGAGATCCACATTAGATAATTAAGACTCAACATTTTTCTAATATTATCATTTACACAAGGACCCCCCTTTATTTTATTTATTTATTTAACAGTCTTTTCTATACCGCCCCTTCCAGAGATCAGGGGCGGTTTACATTGAACAGTAAACAGAACAATTGTATACTTCTGTATACATTTACAAGGAACATTATGCTTTAACTATATATAGGTGCACTTACAGGGAACATATTTTGAACATTAACTAGAACAGAGCTTTTCAAACTATTTACAAGTTATATACATGGATCGCAGCATAGTTAGTTACAGTGGTTATTTACAATAGTGAATTAGTCAACAGTTTGAGTGGTTCTTTAGCATGTTGTGTGAGGTTTGTAAAGTTTCATTGAGTTAGTCATTTGTTCTGTCTTGGGTACTGTGGATGTGTTTCTGTGATTGTATTGGAGAGGTTCTTTGTTGGTAGGGGATCTCAAAGTGTTTTGTAAAGAGGTAGGTTTTTAGTTCCTTTTTGAATTGATGAAGGTCTTTTATCGTGCTGAGTGTTAATGGTATTTCATTCCAGAGGGTGGGGGCAGCAAAGGAGAAGGCCCTATCACTTGTTGTCGCTTTAGTTTTTCTAAAATTTGTTTTTATGTTGAGGGAATAGGTTGCATTCTGTCTGCGCAATCTAGTATCTGATGGGGGGTGTATTAGGGTAGATAGTTGTGAGGGAGAGATGTTATTAATGATTTTAAAAGTAGTTAGGAGGATTTTATATTTTATTCGGCTGTTTATAGGGAGCCAGTGTAAGTCTAGTAGAATTGGGGTCACATGGTCTGTTAGTTTAGCTTTGGTGATCATCTTGGCGCATATGTTTTGGGCTCTTTGGAGAAGGTATATGCTTTTTAATGGAAGTCCATTTAGGAGACTATTACATTAGTCGAAGTGGGGGGTGATGAGGGTATTGACTACAGATCTAAAGTCATCTGTGTTGAGTAGGGGTCTCAGATGCTGTATTGTCTTGAGTTTATAAAATATGGTTTTTACTGTATGTTTTATGTGTGGGATCATGGTGAGTGAGTGGTCTAAGATTATTCCAAGGTATTTTACCTCCTTTTTAACAGGTATAGGTGTATTACTTATTGTGATTGTATTGGGGTATTTGTAGTCAGTGTCTGATTTCCTCGTTATGAACATTGCCTCTGTTTTTTTGAGATTAATGCTTAGGTGGTTGTCTTCAAGCCATTTGGTAGTCTTGTTCATGCATTGGAGTAGGCTATCATATTTGGGATTGTTGGGGTTTATGGGGGTGGCAAGCATATCATCTGCGTATATGAAATGGTTAATTTTGTGCTTTTTGAATATGTTTGTAATGGGCTGGAGGTATAAATTGAAGAGGAGGGCTGAGAGGGCTGATCCTTGGGGGATGCCTTGACCTTGTGGGAAAGTTTCTGATGTATCTTTACCTAATTGTATCCGTATTAACCTGTGTGAGATGTATGATTTGAACCATTCAAGGACTGTCCCTCCTATTTTTAGATTTTCTAGTCTGTTAATGAGGGTATTATGATTGATGCTATCGAATGCGGCAGACAGATCTATGAAGAGGAGAAGGAAACCTTTGCTATTGTCATTGGTGCCTCTGATGAGTAGGTCTGTCAGTGCGATTAGGAGAGTTTCAACTCCATGGAAGGGTCGGAAGCCAAATTGATGTGCATCAAGGAGTTTGTGTTCATCAATGTATTTATTTTATTTATTTATTTAACAATTATTTATATCCCGCATCTTCCAGAGTTCAGATGCGGTTTACAATTGAACAACAGTCAACAAAGCAAGGGCTTGTTTTACATGGAACAATTTTTGACAGTAAACAATGTATTAGTTAAATACGTAACAGAACTATGTAATGGTTAAATACATAACAGAACAAGAACAAAGTTAAGAACTATGTACAATTACAGGTTTGTAAGCTCTTTAGATTTAAATCATAGTTATTTACAAGTGGGTGTAATATCTGTTAAGTTATGAGGTTTAGCTTTACTTAGTTGAGTGTAATTTAGCCTTTTTCTGGGATGATCAATGGATTATCTATGATGTTGTAGTGCATGGCAAAGAGATAGGTTTTCAGTTTTTTGCGGAATTCTATAATTTCTGTTGTAGATCGTAGGTCCTCCGGGATGGAGTTCCAGATGAGGGGGGCCGCATGTGAGAAGGCTCTGTTATTAGTTAGTTTGTTTCCTTTTATAAAATCATTAGGAGTCCTTAATTTATTTGAGTGTCCTTTTCTGTGAGTGACTTTTTGAGATTCCTTGCTTATAAGTTTGCTTAATGGGATTGGAGCCATGCCATTGAGAGCTTTAAATGTGGTTATTGTGGTCTTATATATTATCCTGCTTTGTATTGGCAGCCAGTGCAGGGTTGCTAATATTGGGGTAATATGCTGGAATGAGTGTGCTTTCATTACAATTCTAGCTGCTGCGTTCTGTGCTAGTTGTATTCTTTTGATGTTTTGTTTCGTTATACCTAAGAGGATTAGGTTGGAAAAATCAAAGTGCGGGGTTATGGTTGCCTGTATTATATTAATGAAATCTTGTAAGTGTACTAAGGGGCGTAGTTGCTTGAGTCTTGTAATTGGAGTTGTATGGTTTTTTCTATTATTTTGGCGATTAATGGTATGCTAGCTATTGGCCCGTAGGAGTTGGGGTCTTTTGGGTCTAGTTTATTGTTTTTTATTATGGGACGGATCGAGGAGAGCTTTAGGGCATTGGGCATAGTTCCTTGAGAGAGTGATTGGTTTACTATATATTTGATATTTTCTGCAAGAAAGTCCTTAGTATGCTTGATCCATGATACAGGGCATGGGTCAAGCAGTGAGGTTGTGGTGTTAATCATTGTTATGATATTAAGGATGTGTTTTCGTTCAACCTTATGAAAGGTTGTCCATTCATAATTACTGTCATGTCTAGATATTGTGGTGGTTGGAGAGTAAGATTTTACCTTTAGTTTCTCAGCAAAATGTGATGCTAAGGTTTGTACGCTAATTGTGTCTTGGTTCGGTTCAGGGTTTTGTGTTTTTGTTAGTGTTTTCACAATTGAGAAGAGTTCTCTTGGTCGATTGATAGCAAGATTTATTAGTTTGGAGTAGTATTCTCTTTTTGACTTGTTGATTGCATCCTTATATCTATTAAGTATGTTTATATATTTAGTTTTGTTATCGTGTGATTTTGTTTTTCTACAGGTTTTTTCTTGTTTCCGTAGTTGCTTTTTTAGCAGGGCGATGTCTTTAGTGAACCATTTTTGTGATTCCTTCTTTATCTTCTGCATCGTTTGAGTAGGGGTTGCTGCTTTTTGGATAGTTTGGTTCCAGTTCTCTATAATTTGTTCTATGTCAGTTAGGCTTGTAGTGAGTTTAGGTAGTACCTTATCTAGGAATGTGTCATTGTCAAAGCGGGGAAAACGTGAGAGATGTGGTGTTGTGTTTGCAGGCTGTAATGGTGTTTGTGCTAATAGGTGGAATGTTATCAAGTGGTGGTCCGACCATGGTACTTCCGTAGCTATCGGGGAAGAATGGAGTTGATGTAGGTTAAAGGGGGTAGGGAGGAAAACGAGATCGAGTGAGTTTCCTTTATTATGTGTGGGGGTATGGACTATCTGGTTAAATCCCATGTGGGACATTGAATCAATGAAGTTGTCTTTTTGGGATTGGTTCAGAGATGGGAGGTTAAGGTCACCTAGGATTATGAGGGGTTTTCTCTGAGATGCTGTGCATGCGAGTTCAGGGATAGGGGAGAGATTTTTGTGATCAGCTGATGGGTGTCTGTAGATTAGGGAGAATGCTAGTGTTCTGTTTTCAATGTTTATTATGTCCATACCTTCGACATTGTTTGAGTTCGTTAGGGTGTATTGTAGGTTTTTTTTTAGTGAGGATGAGTGCGCCACCTCCTCTTTTTGTGTCACGGTGGCAGTTGAATATATCATATTGTGATATGTGAAGTTGGTTTAATAGTATTGTGTCTGTAGGTGTTAGCCATGTTTCAGTAATGAAGAAGATGTCAGGTTGTTCGTCTCTTATTATGTCATTTACTATTGGTATTTTGTTCCGTATAGAACGAATGTTTATTAAGATCAATTTTAGTTTTGTGTCCGTGTTAGGGGAGGATTTTTTGTTGTTTTGGTTTTTACAGTTTATCTGGATTACTCTAGGAGGATGTCTGTGGGTACTGTTGTTTGGTGGCGGTTTGTACGAGTGATAGTGTAGTGGAGAGCGTGTTAGATTGCGGTTGGGGTTGTAGATGATGGGGATGCTATTACAAGGGGGGTTGTTAGGTTTATATGTGTATATTAGTTGCAATAGGAGGGCTATTAGAAGGAGAGTGGTTGGCAGTGTTTTTATTTTTAGGTAGGCCATTATGTTTTGTATTTTTGTTTTATGAGAGAGAAGTGTTTATGGCGGTCTATGTGAGAGGGCTTGTGTGTTGTAGAGTTGGGTTGTACGTGTATCAGGTTAGAACAGCAAAGTATCGGTTAGAACATCAGAGTACAAAGTATAAAGTAACGGTTAGAACAGCAAGGTATCCTTGGCTGGCTGTTTGCAACAATTGTATGAGCTTGTTACACTGTCTCAGCTAATTTGTAACAGCAGTGCAATGATTTGTAAGTGTATCTTTATAAGAATACTGCTGACAACAATAATGCTATGGGTAGTAACTATTTACAGGCTAGTTACTGACGACTTATAGCAGTATTAGTTGTGGGTATACTACTGACAACAGTAATAAAATGATAACTATTTGAAGGCTGGCTACTGGCAACTGACAACAGTGCTGATTGAATATACTACTAACAATAGTAAGACTGTATGCTAGATACTGGCTGGCTAGCTACTGACAACAGTACTATATGATGGAGATAAACTATTGACAATAGTAATAAACTGTGGGGGGCTACTAACAATAGTATTTAGTGCAACTCATTACAGCAAATAATTGTTAACATGTACACCTGATATAACTTTATAGATTGAGCAGAGTAGTATGGTAAAATTCAGGTTTTTAGGCTGTTAAATATATAAATAGATAAATAGCGATTGTAGGAGTATACTTGCTGCGATTGATGAATCTATGAGGAGGATGAGGTGTGCGAGCTCAACCTTGGGAACTCAGCTGTACTCGATGTGGTTGATGATTCCGCAGTGAGAGTTTCTTCTTTGTTTCTGCGGTGGATGGATAGGCTTAAGTGCCTTAGCCTAAGGGTCATGCCAAAGGGCCCTCTTGCGCGGCCCTCCGGTGCGGGGGCGCCTGTTGGCGCGTTCTTTTAAAGCGCCAGGGACTGCCCCGATTGGACAGCCGCTTCAGCGGAAGGCAGTCCGGAGGCTCGATCCCTCCAGGGAGAGCGTTCAGCAGCGAAGAGGGGTTGCTGAATGCTGGCGCGCTCTTTTAAAGCGCCAGGGACTGCCCCGATTGGACAGCCGCTTCAGTGGAAGGCGGTCCGGAGGCTCGATCCCTCCAGGGAGAGCGTTCAGCAGCGAAGAGGGGTTGCTGAATGCTGGCGCGCTCTTTTAAAGCGCCAGGGACTGCCCCGATTGCACAGCCGCTTCAGCGGAAGGCGGTCCGGAGGCTCGATCCCTCCAGGGAGAGCGTTCAGCAGCGAAGAGGGGTTGCTGAATGCTGGCGCGCTCTTTTAAAGCGCCAGGGACTGCCCCGATTGGAGAGCCGCTTCAGCGGAAGGCGGTCCGGAGGCTCGATCCCTCCAGGGAGAGTGTTCAGCAGCGAAGAGGGGTTGCTGAATGTTGGCGCGCTCTTTTAAAGTTTGGATACCTTGTTTACTTAAGCTGTTTCACAGCATCTCTTTTTCTTTCCTAGTTCAACTCCTACCCTCCATCCCTTGGATGCCTGAGGTTTTTAGGAATAAGCATGGCCCATCTTAGATTGCAACATGCTGGGGCCTCCTTCAGGCATCTTAGCTTGGGAGTCCCCATATGTGAAGACTCATTCCTGCTTGTTCCTGGAGATAGCACAGTTACTTACCTGTAACAGGTGATCTCTGGGAACAGCAGGAATAAGTCTTCACAACCCTCCCAACTCCCCTAGGAGGAGTTCTCTCTATCTATCTCTTTCCCTTCTCTCTCTCTCCCTTTGTCTCAGCTTTAAAACTCAACTAAGGAGAGGCAGTTGGGAAAGGCGGGAAGGCAGCACGCAGGCGTGGTGGGATGCTCCCAAAAGCGTTCTGATTGGACGCTGGGGAGCGTTCCCGCGCAGGCTCCGTCGGTACCGATGATACCCATATGTGAAGACTTATTCCTGCTGTTCCCAGAGATCACCTGTTACAGGTAAGTAACTGTGCTATATCTTAGAGCATAAGTGTGGGTGTCTTCTGAATTGTACATGGACATTTCTACATACGCGATAGATCGTGTAGGAGATTTGAAGCTACTTTGGATGTAAATGTTTTTGGAAATTACTTTTATAACTACTCACATTCAATTTAACTTTGTCCAATTCTCCACATAGTTCGATGTCACATGTATATATTCCAAAGTTTTTAATATAAATTGTAAATAGTTACTAATGTTTATACTGTTTTATGTATATAGTTGAAATGTTGCATAACGTTCCATGTATTTTCACCTTTGTTCTTTGTAAACCGCCCCTGATCTTGGGAAGTGGCGGTATATAAAAGTCTTTCAAATAATTAAATAAAATAAATAAATAATCCCCATCGAGTTTTTGTACAAATATTTTGCCAAACACAGCATAGTGGTATTTAAATTGGTCTGCCGTTTGTGACAATGCAGAGGTTGCAGAACCTGATAAGGAAGGTTTAAAACACTTTTTCTCTTCAGAAGCTGTCAGTGAAACTGGGCAGGAAGGGGTTAATGATACAGCCCTGAAAGCTGTGCTACACAGGAAAGTGGAAAGAGAGCCACACCCTAGCTTGAAGCAAACCCAGGGAGCTGACGTGGGAGGAAAAGGGGCGGAGTCACACCCGATAGGGCAGCTTGCTTCACTTAACCAGGAAGCCACTGCCAGTAGGCAGAAAGAGCAGAGGAGAAAGAAGGAGAGGGAGTACGAGAACAGACCGGAGAACAGAAACAAGTCAGAGAGCAGGATTGGGACCAGGAGAGAGTCCGAGAGAAAGACTGCAGAGACCAAGGGAGAATCTGGGAAGCAGAGGCAAAGGGAGCCAAGGAGAGAGGCCAGGCTTCAGAGGAACCTTCCAAGGAGGAACTACTTGGAGCTCATTAGCCAAGGAAAGCAGGTCAGAGACTATTTAAAACTCCAGGGGAGAAGGTCAGATACCTTGCCTGTAAGGGAGAGAAATAGCTCTCAGGAATCTTCTCTCAGGAATGAAAGATTGGGCAAAGAGAAGATCCCTTTCAGTAAGCTAAAGAAAGTTGCTTGTCACAGACAACGTTATAGAAGCTCTAGCTCTGAGTGTAGCCCAGGTGCTTATCAGCATGCTCTTAATTACAAGCAGCACAGACACGGGCAGGAGCTAGGCTCTGACGAAGACGCTGTAATACAAGATTTAGTGAAACAGTATCACAGGAAATGTTTACCTCCCTGCCAGAGAACACAGTCTAGGCGTACCAGAAATCAGGTGAGCCCTTTTTATAAGCTTTTAAAAAGTGCTGATAACTTAGAGCCTGTACATGTGCCTAGGTATGTTAAGGAGAACAAAAGAAGACAGTTTAAGGATTTAATTAAGCAATGGCAGTCTGTAGACTCTCTTAACCAAAGCCTCAAAGATATATCAGACCCAGAAGAGATGTTAATTGATCCACTTTCATCAGTTAGCAGTGATTCGCCTATGGAATGTGGGATCTGTTATAAGGATTGAAGTTACATTAAGTGAATCCTATAAGAGGAGAGAAGCTGTATCAAAAGCTTATATGTGAAGTGCTGAGAAGCCTATTTGAATGAATCTGAGTTTCATTGAGAAAGGCAGCCTTCTGCCATGGGAAACTCAGATGTAATTATTGCACCTGTGAAGTAAAGCTCAACGCTGGAGAATGTCCTATGTTTAAAGAGAGCATACTAGTGCAATGTTTAATGGAAGAAATCAAGGCTTGTATTGGAAGCTAATGGAAGTTGATTGCTGAACTTTGTACTTTGAATTGTACCTGAGAAGCATCAGGATTTTCATGGACTTTTTATTTGACACAATTGAGTACCACTACTTTTTGTTTGTGCCTGGGGACGTAGTGCTCCAAATTCCTGTGTGTGGAAATAAAGTTATTATTGGAACTCACAGAAGGCCTTCGCTCTGTTACTTGGCCCACAACTACAATGGACACCAGACAGCAGCACTTAGGTATATAAATTTGCTTTCCTCTTTGCCCCACCTGCTAACCCCTCATAGGCAACTGCCTATACCTACGCCGGAGGGCGCTGCAGTGTGACACGTTTCATTTTAAATAGCGATATTATCACTATTTTAAAGCACATCAACATATTTGTTGTTTTTTTTACTTTTCACTTGCATAGTTTTAAGCAGGAGTCTAAATTTTAGTTTTATAACTGTAACAGAAGTATGGTCTGCCTTTGACTGGCTCGTTGTAACATAATAATGCCGGATGTGGCTCGTTATACTAGCGATCACGTTAGCATAGTTTTTCACAACAATTCTTCTAGTTCCATATCCTCCTCTTATTTCAAAGCAATTGCAGTATAATACAATAAACAACGTTTAAAATATACTATGTTGAAATCGCTCATGTTTTAGATTTAAATGTATTACAAAAAGTTATAGTGGTTTGCTCATGTTGGTTCGCTCCTAGCCTTTTAAAAGCCTCTACAATATAGGGTTGTTTATACACACATAATGCTATAACATGATAATATTACATTGCTTTTTTACATACTATGCTTTTAATCATGATATCCCACTTAGATTGTTAGATTATCATGAATAAGAATACATTTTTATGTCTAGTGTGGTGTTAAGTTTTCTTACATTCGTATGTTTCTCATCTCTTTTTTTTTAGTTTACAAGATTTATATACGGGCTAACTTACAACAGAGGTATTCATACACAACCTTATTTCATTGGTTTAATGTCACACCCCCACACGATTATTTTCTTTCTCAATGTTTCGCTCAATAAGTTTGTTATGTATTTGTTATGATTTTTTTATTGATATTGTAAGATGTTTTTTTAGACACGTTTTTTTCATTTTAATAATTGTGTACGTATTTTATTTTTATATAATTTTTTTAAAATTAATTTCATACATCTTCTGAATTCATGTTTTAGCTTTATTTATGTTATGTTTTTAATTGTAATCCATATATTTATTATTATTTTAGCACGCCCCTAATGAAGGTTTATCGAAACACGGCCTGTGTCGGGTTTCCCCTGGTTTTTGATTAATAAACAGCTATGTCTTTCCTTTTTACCACGTTTTTGGACTGGGTTCTTTCTCTTATATGATTCTTGCTTTTTTGGTGGACCTAACCCTTCAGCATGTTTTCTCCATGGAAAGACGTTCTTAGTTTTGGGGAGGGTGCCCTAGACAAACTTATTCCACAAGAGTCTCTTATTAATCAATCTGAAGAAGAAGATGGCGTTTTGAATCAATGGGAAGATGTGGTTCAACTTACTCAAAAGCTGGTGAAGGAAGAGATGCATTCAGCATACCTCCTCGAATGTTGTAAATCAGATCATCCCCAGGGGACTGCTCATAAATAAAGCACCGAGATTATACATGAATGAAGAAGGATTTGTTAAGTATTGGAATGCCATATTGAATAAATGTTCATTAGATTTAATGATGATATTGATTACTACAGCTAATAAGAAATCAGAAATATTAAAAACAGAGAGAGATGAAAAATTAACTGTGTTAAAGGGGTGTGACAATAACTTTGACAAGTTACAAATTGATTATCATAAGAACATTCAGCTATTTAAGAAGGAAGTAAAAAATAAGAATGTTGATAAATTCAAAAGAGATGAGGAAGATTATAGGGTGGGGTATGTTTACCATTGGTGTAAGAAAGTTTAAAATTATCGCATTTGGTATAAAAGGAAATCTACAATATTCGATTGTAAAGATAGTTTTGTAGATGATCAGAATAAAGACGTACCATTTGAACAGAAGAAAAACAAAGCAGGAGCGAATCAGCTGAGTTTGTTGATGCAGCTGCATCATTATTTTCCACTCAGCATTCTGGGCCTCAGAGAGATAAAGTATAGAAAGGGGGAATAATCACAATGGTGGTAATTTTTTCAACATGGATCAACTATGGAAGGGCAGTGGTCGAGATGGATCACGCACCCGTCCGCGACAAATAGATCGAGACAGAGATCTAGACCAAGACAGACCATACGGCCACTACAATCATTACAGAGGTCAGGGCCGGGGATGAGGGAAAGGTCGGTGGAGGTCAGAGATACCCGACGAGAGGAGATATTGAATACTGAGGCACACAGTAATGTTATTAACATCTCCAAATACACATTGATGGCAGATGAAGAATCGGTTTTAAGTAAAGGATTGTCATTCATGCCTAAGAAAAAGCCTGACCTTTTTGAAACTCACATTGATTTGTACAAGTTTTTTCATAAAATACGTAGTCATTTTTTTTACAAGTCAGGGCACCATTTCTAGTGATGGTTGCATTATTAGTAATAAATCCACCTGGATCCCGCCTCCACAGACAGACCCACTTATTGAAGCAAGTTAAAGAAGCCTTTACAGACACACGGCCCCCCTTTTATAACCTCATGAGGGGAGAAAAAGAAGCCATTGCGTCATTACAGAAGAATGATAAAATTATTATCAAACCAGCAGATTAAGGGGGAGCGATAGTTGTTTTAGATAAAGGATTTTACATAGAGGAAATCAATAGAGAGTTGAGTGATCAGCTTTTTTATCATAGATTAGATGGAGATCCGACTGATAACCTGAAGAAGAGCATTGACAATTTAGTGATTACGGCCTTTGAAATAGGGTACATCACTAGAAAAGAGAGAGATTTCTTAATAGTCGACGCACCTATAATTCCAACGATCTATATCATTCCAAAAATTCATAAGTCACTTGAAGTTCCTCCTGGATGGCCAATCGTTTCGGCTATTGGGTCCTGTTTGGAGCCTATCTCTCAACTTTTAGATCTGTTATTACGACCCTTTGTACATGAAATGTGGTCATATGTACAAGATTCTGCTCATGTCATAGAGATTCTTTCCTCCCTACATAACCTAGGCTCGGATATTATTTTAGTGACATTAGATGTAGAATCCTTATACACGAATGTTCCACAAGTAGAGGCACATGAAATTATTGGACAATGTCTCCTTAACAGGAAAGTACACAGACACATTCCTACAGCTTTTCTTTTAACTTTAGCACAGCTAGCGCTTTGTGAAAACTTTTTTTGTTTTAGAAATCTGTTTTACATGGGCTCTTCAATGGCCCCTGATATACCAAATTTATACATGTTTCGATTTGAAGAAAAGTTTTTGAAAGAACACCCTTTTAAAGATAATATTAAACTTTGGGTTCATTTTATAGACGACGTGTTAATCTTTTGGGATGGTGCCACAGAAATATTCTCTAATTTTCCTTCTCTTATTATGCACCCAGTCAATGGAACAAACTACCATGCAACCTAATAGAGATTAAAGACCACCTAATCTTCAGGAAGGAACTTAAAACATGCCTTTTCACCCAGCACTATCACAACTTAACAGCTCACCCCCGAGCAGATGTCACAAGAGTACACAACCTAACACAAGTTCCTGTTCGGTAATCCAGTTTAGTCCTCCAACATCGGGTAGTGCCCCTCCTCCTGCAGCCGGGAGACTGGACCAATCAAATCTTCTGTAGTATATATGCAGCAGGAGCTCCCAGAAGTCCCCAGTGTGTCCAGTCTCCCTGCAGCTGGAGGACTTCTGTGCCCTTGCTGGGCACGCTAAGTGACATTTGAAGGAGCAACACTAGTTAGTTAGTTCTTTTGGGGTTTATTTCTGGTCCTTTATATTCTATTTCTTTTGCTAGGTAGCTGTATCTTTAAAAAAGAAAAAGACACAGGAGACTTTCTGGGGAAAGCCAGACCTGCCTTGGGCTCCTGCCTTTCTGCCTGGGAATCTCTGAAGCCTGGGTTGAGCTCTCCCCAAGGCTGTTCGGGGAAGAGCCATACCGGCTGCAACATTGCCTGTCACTTGGAGAAGTGGGCTGAGTTCCTTGCTGTTCCCAGAGCTGGTAGGAATTTTCCTTGTTTTAAGCTCTCTGTTCTTTGCTTGGGCAGAGGCTCTGTCGGCTCCCCTGGCTTCCAAATTGCACTTTTTCCTGCTTTTTTTCGCTTGCCCTGTATTAGAGGGTCGTTTTTCTTTCTTTTCCATATTATTTGGGTACCTTTGTATTTTCGCGCCGTTTTTTACCGAGGGTGAAAAAGTGCGGCGGCCATTTTGGATTTCTAAAGTGTGCTTTTTAAGGGCACTTTTTAACACTTGCGCATGGGTTCCCCTGGTGTTTTTGGGGTTTCTTTTGCTGGCGTTTTTGCTCAGGGCACCCCTAGGTTTCTGGGGTGTATTTTTTTTACTTTAAAAAAAAAAAAAAAAAAAAAAAAAAAAAGGTTTTAAATTTAATACTGTGCTGAATTGAATAAGGTTAGTCCCCTTGGTGTGGGCTTCCCTGTTCCTGTTGCCTTATTTTTCCCTGAGAGCAGGTGGCCTTGGCATGGCTGCCAAACCTCAGTGTGTAATTTGTGGCTCCCGCAGAGGTACAATGACTGACTCTGAAATCTGTAAGAGCTGTGCTGCAGTTTCTTCAGAACTGGAGCTGCCTATTGAAATTAAGGAACAGCATGTGCCCGGGGACCCTTCCCTTTCGGGGGACAGTGTCCCTTCACCGAGCATCCTTCCTTCTGGTCTGGGCCCGGCGTCTAGTACGTCGGTCCCTGAGCTCCAGCAGGCGGCTATGGTAGCGTCGCCTATAGACTTTTCCCCGGATTTTGTTCTTCTCATGCATCAGGCCTTCCGCTTAAGCCGGTCTGGTCATTTGCCGGAGGCTTGGCCCGCCTCTCTCACCCCAGCATCCGCGGGGGGGGTTCAGCGGTCGTCCCAACCCGCGGTCAAGCGGCCCAGGTTGGGGGACCAGGGTCAGGACGCCCTTTGCCTCCCGGATTCCGAGACTGAGGGGGATCCGGATATTGAGGCGGAGGAGTTAGAAGACGGAGAGCTTCCAGAACTGGAAGATCAGGCTCGCATCATTCGGGTGTTTCGAAGGGACGAGCTGGTACCTTTGGTCACGGAGTCTCTCCAAGCACTTAACCTCTCTGCGGTGCGGCCGCTGGAGGAGGAGGGTCTCGAGGATCCTCTCATTCAGGCGGTCAGGGATGCCCAGGTAGTTGTTCCTGTGCACCGAGTAGTTGAGCAGATGATCCATGCGGAATGGGAGCAACCGGAATCTGCTTTGGAAGGGATTCGGACCATGAATCGTCTTTACCCCCTTGCAGACAAGGACAGGGACTTGTTTAAGTCTCCACGGGTGGATGCTGCCGTTTCGGCAGTGACTAAGAAAACCACCATCCCGGTTGAAGGGGCCGCGGCCCTGAGGGATGTTCAGGACAAAAAGGTTGATAATTTGTTGAAGCAAGCCTTCGAGACCAACGCCTTATCGTTACAAGCTTCTATTTGTGGGGCGTGGGTAGCTCGAGCTTGTTTGCGATGGTCGCAGCACCTGCGCTCGGGGTCCGGTATGGACCAACAGGGGCTGTTGGACGGTACCCGCGTGGAGTCGGGATCGGCCTACTTGGCGGATCTGTGTTATGATTTAATACGCTCCCTAGCTAATAGCATGGCCTCCATGGTAGCGGCACGACGGTCCATCTGGTTGCGCAATTGGGCGGCCGACGGTTCTTCCAAGTCTCGCCTCAGTAAACTACCCTTTAAGGGCAGGTTGTTATTTGGTGAGGCTCTGGATAAGTTGGTGAAGGATCTCGGTGAGTCTAAGGGTGGTCGGCTTCCAGAGGATAAGCCTAAGCTTAATAGGTCGTCCACCTCAGCGCGCGGCCAGTTTCGGGATGCGCGCAGATTTCGTTCTTCCCGGCTGTGGACTTCGCAGCGCGGTCGTTTTGGAACCCGTCATCAAGGGTTTCGTGGTTTCAGAGGAGCGGGAAGGGGCTTCTCCGGAGCCGCCTCTTCCTCGGCCTCTTCCTTTAATCGCAAGCCACAATGAAACGAGGCGGGCTCTAGAGGAAGACCCGGTCATCGGGGGTCATTTGCGCGACTTTCTTCCTTCTTGGGCCCAAATTACGTCAGATCGGTGGGTGCTGCAGATTATAGAAGAAGGTTATGCCCTAGAGTTTGCGCACCCACTTCCGGATTCGTTTGTTCTGTCTCCCAGCAAGGGAGCTCAAAAGGCGCGGGACATCCACGTGACCCTGGATCGGCTTCCCTCTCTGGGGGCCATGGTTCCGGTCCCGCCCTTGGAAAGAGGCGCAGGTCGCTACTCCATCTATTTTGTGGTTCCGAAAAAGGGCGGTTCCCTTCGTCCGATCTTGGATCTCAAAGGCGTGAATCGCACTCTCAGAGTACCGCACTTTCGCATGGAGACCCTGCGGTCAGTCATCGTAGCGGTGCGTCAAGGGGAATTTTTGACATCCCTCGATCTTACAGAGGCCTATTTACACATTCCCATCTGGCCCTCCCATCAACGGTTTCTCCGCTTTGCGCTCCCGTGGGGCCATTTTCAATTCCGGGCCATGCCGTTCGGACTCGCCACGGCTCCCCGCACCTTCACAAAGGTAATGGTTGTAGTCGCGGCGGCGTTGCGCAAGGAGAGCATCCTGGTCCATCCATATCTCGACGACTGGTTGATTCGAGCGAAGTCCAGTCGGGAGTGTGTGCAAGTCACGAGCAGGGTGGTGGATCTCCTTCGGTCCCTCGGATGGGTGGTGAACGAATGCAAGAGTTGTCTGTCTCCGTCACAGGATCTCGAGTATCTGGGAGTCCGCTTCGACACAGCAAGGGGCTTGGTGTGCCTTCCAGAGCGACGCGTGCTGGCGTCGCGGGATCTGGTCCGTCTCTTCCGGGGGATGCCAGCTCCGTCGGCGTGGTGGTACCTGCGGCTCCTCGGCACGATGGCGGCGACCTTGGAGGTGGTGCCTTGGGCGCGCTTCCACATGCGTCCGCTGCAGAGTGCTCTTCTGCGACGTTGGTCCAACCAGTTCGACTCGCTGAACAAGAGATTGCCTTGCCCAAAGACGGTTCGCCGATCCCTCCGGTGGTGGCTCTCCGCCGAGAACCTGTCGCGAGGGATTCCCTTGGAGCCTCCTCTGTGGGTTCCGTTCACGACGGATGCGAGCTTAACCAGCTGGGGGGCTCACTGCGAGTCCCGCTTTGCTCAGGGGGAATGGTCTCCCCTGGAGGCCTCTTGGTCGATCAACCGTCTCGAATTGCGGGCAGTCCGGCTAGCCCTGGTGGACCTGGAGACCCTGGTTCTCGGGCGGCCGGTGAGAGTCCTGTCGGACAATGCGTCCACTGTAGCTTACATCAATCGCCAAGGGGGTACCGGCAGCGTGGCCCTGGAGGCAGAAGCGGCGGCCTTGTTCAACTGGGTGCAAACTCGCCTTCCAGCAATCTCGGCGGCTCACATTGCGGGCGTAGACAATGTCCAGGCCGATTTTCTCAGCAGAGTGCGGGTGGACCCCGGAGAATGGGAGCTAAACCCACAGGTTTACGCACAAATCGTCCGGCGGTGGGGTCCACCCATCATGGATCTCATGGCGACCTTTCAATCAGCCAAGACAGGGCGCTTCTTCAGCAGGCGAAGGGAGCGCATGTCCGAGGGGCTCGACGCTCTCATTCAGCCGTGGCCAACGTCCGGTCTTCTTTATTTTTATTTATTTATTTATTTATTTACATTCTCTTATATACCGCGCTATTCTGCATCAGTGCGGTTTACATTGAACAAACTGAAATTACATTGAACAGGGCATTATAACTTGGAGATAACTATTTTACAGGGAACGTGGGCTATGGAGGGTTAAGTGGCTTGCCCAAGACCACAAGGAGCACCTGTGGGACTAGAAACCCCAGTCCTTCCGGCCCAAGGTTGCTGTCCTCTAGTGGGATTTGAACCCCCGACCTTCCGGCCTGAAGTACCTTGCCCCAACCACTAGGCCACTCCTCCACTCCACTGTCTTTCCTCCGTGGGCTCTGATCGGCCGGGTCGTACAACGTATCGAGAGCCACCGGGGTCGCGTGTTACTGGTGGCCCCGGATTGGCCCCGGAGGCCCTGGTATGCCGATCTGGTCCGGTTGAGCGATGGCGTTCCTTGGCTCCTGCCCGCTCTACCGGATCTTCTTCTTCAGGGTCCCTTGCGGATGCCCCAAGTGGATCGATTCTCGCTTACGGTTTGGCCATTGAGAGGGCTCGGCTGAAAAGGAAGGGCTACTCCCCCGCGGTGATTTCTACCCTTCTGCGGGCGAGGAAAACGTCCACTTCTCTTACTTACGTTCGGATTTGGAGGATTTTTGAAGACTGGTGCTCCCGGTGGGGAGTCCGGGCGGCGACGGTTTCAGTGCCCGTCGTTTTAAGTTTTCTTCAGGATGGTTTCGATAAGGGCCTTGCGGCTAGTTCCCTAAAAGTCCAGCTGGCGGCTATCTCGTGTTACCGCGGCAAGGTTTTGGGTCGTCTGCTCGGGGCTCATCCGGATGTACGCTGATTCCTTACGGCTGTTTTTCATTTGCGGCCCTCCCGCAGAGTTTTCGTTCCTCCTTGGGACTTGAATTTAGTTCTGAGGGCCCTGGTTCGTGAACCTTTTGAGCCCCTGCGCAGGGCGTCTCTGAAAGATCTCACGCTGAAGGCGGTTTTTCTTGTAGCCATCTGTTCGGCACGGCGCATTTCAGATCTGCATGCATTGTCCTGTCGAGAGCCTTTCTTGTCTTTTTCCGCGGCTCGGATCGTTCTCCGTCCGGTTCCTTCCTTTCTGCAAAAGGTGGTGTCTCCCTTTCACATGAATCAGGCAGTGTTTCTTCCAGTGCTTTCTTCGCAATCTGTCGGGTCAACGGACAAAGGTCTTCTCCGGCTCGATGTGGGTCGTACGCTCCATCGTTATTTAAAGGTTACCGAGTCTTTTCGGAAATCTGACCGGCTTTTCGTGCTCTTCGGGGGTGCGCGTAAAGGAGAAGCGGCGGCTAAAGCCTCCATTGCTAGATGGCTCAAAGAGGCGATCGCGTCCGCGTATCTGTTGCAACAGCGGTCTGTTCCGGAGGGTCTGAGGGCTCATTCTACTAGGGCTCAGGCGACCTCTTGGGCGGAGTATAGCCTGGTTCCGCCGGCAGATATCTGTAGGGCGGCCACTTGGTTGTCTCTGCATGCTTTCAGTAGATACTATCGCTTAGATGTGTCAGCGGCTCGGGATTCCTGTTTTGGTTCGGCGGTTCTGCGCGCCGGATGGCAAGGTCCCGCCCGGTCTTAACTGCTCTGTTACATCCCGATGTTGGAGGACTAAACTGGATTACCGAACAGGAAATGGAAATTACACTAACCTGGTAATTGTAGTTCCTGGAGGGTCCAGTTTAGTCCTCCTTCCCTCCCGACTATCTGCTAATGTGGTGCGGCGCGCCTTTCCGAACGGTTGATATTAAGACGGTTCCTCTTGCCGTTCGGTCCCTCTGTGGCAGCCGCGTTTTTTGCAGAGGCTCTTCCCTGTCTCGGGGGTTCAGGCAGCTCCTGAACTTCTGGTGGGGAGCGGTGTTTTGATTCCTGAGGCGTCGGTGCCGGCGCAATGCAGTGTTCTGACTTCTTCGTTTGGGGAGGGGGTTGGATATTCCTTGGGGGGGAACAAATTGTTCTTTAATTAGGTCATTTTGTATATTAATCTAATGTGTTGCTTCGTTAAGTATGCTTTGTTACTAGTACACTGGGGACTTCTGGGAGCTCCTGCTGCATATATACTACAGAAGATTTGATTGGTCCAGTCTCCCGGCTGCAGGAGGAGGGGCACTACCCGATGTTGGAGGACTAAACTGGACCCTCCAGGAACTACAATTACCAGGTTAGTGTAATTTCCATTTTACCCTACCTAACTCATGTCCCACTCTCCCTTGCACTTTCCCACTGGTAACCCCGCTATACTCCTTCCACCGAACTATAGTCAGACCTGTTCTGGCTGTTGTAAATAGTTAATATGTTTATTATCGATATGCATATTTGTCCTACTCTCTGTAAATAATGAATATGTGCTCAATCTATGTAAAATAGTTAATATTTTCTCTGTAAAATAGTTATTATGTGCTCAAAAATGTTCTATGTAATTGATGTTTACCATGTTCTCTGTAAACCGCCCCTGATCTCTGGAAGGGGCGGTATAGAAAAGCGCACAAATAAATAAATAATTTTAATAAATGGATTAATCAATTGAATGCAAATCTACGGTTTCAAATCACATATGACCATTATCAAATCCCTTATTTAGATTTAATGATTAAGAGAGAGGAAAATGGCTTTACCTCAACACTGTATAGAAAGCCGACAGAGAAATCATCTCTTTACACTATAATAGTTTCCATAATCCAGCATTAAAAAAGAACCTCCCAGTTGGTCAGTTTTTAAGAGCCAGGAGAATTTGTACCAACCAACAGGATTTTGAGTTACAGGCTGGAATAATGAGGGAAAGATTTGCTGCTAGACAATATCCAGTAGGCTATATCGATCATGCATATAAAAGAGCCCATGAATCCTCTCACTAATCATTGTTGAAGCCGCAGAAAAAGAAAGATGATGCAGGCATGGTGTGCCCTCTTTTATATTCTTCACATTCTCAAGATATTGTAAAAATATTGAAAAAAGAGTGGCATCTTGTACAGGCCATTCCTGGGTTTCAGGATTTATCACTTACAGTTGCTCACAAACGTAATGTAAATTTACGAAATTTGCTAGTACCGTCAGCCTTTACAGAACGAAGGTTTCTGTCCAAACATAAAGGGCAATTCCACTGTGGGAAGTGTTCTGTGTGTTTACATGTGCTGCCGGTAAGAAATAATTTTATTCATCCTACTATGAAACAAAAATTTTTTATTGATGATTTCTCTAACTGTGAAACCACTCTCATTTATGTAATTCAATGCCCCTGCAATAAATTATACGTAGGCAAAACTATTCGCAATATTCGCGTAAGAATTGTAGAACACAAAAGTTGTATCAAGAGGGGTTTAATTGATAAACCTTTGGTATCACGTTGGCAGGAGAAAAGTCACAAGATTGTTGTTGTTAAGTGCCGTCGAGTCGGAGTCGACTCATGGCGACCCTCTGGATAGCTATCCTAAATTGTGTTCGGTCTTCAGTCAGGCGGCTCATTGTTGACAGACTGGTACCTGTAGCTGCTGTTATTGTATCGATCCATCTCATTGCTGGCCTTCCTCTTTTGCGTTGACCTTCTATCTTGCCAAGCATAATGTCTTTCTTTAATGATCTCTCTCTTCGCATGATGTGTCCAAAGTATGAAAGTTGAAGTCTTGTCATCTGAGCTTCTAAAGAAAGCTTAGGTTTGATCTCCTCTAGTACCGACTGGTTTGTTCTTCGGGCAGTCCATGGTATACACAGTATTCGCCGCCAGCACCATAATTCAAAGGCATCAATTTTCTTCCTATCTGTCTTTTTCACTGTCCAGCTTTCACATCCATATGATGTTATTGAAAATACCATGGCCTGAACAAGTCGAATCTTTGTATGGAGAGAGACATCTCTGCTCTTGAGAATCTTATCTAGGTCTTTCATAGCCATTCTGGCAAGAGCAATGCGTTGTCTGATTTCTTGACTGCTTGTTGCTTCTTTATTGATAGTTGATCCAAGTAGGTTAAAGTTGTTCACAATTTCAATTTCTTCTCCTTCAATGATGAACCTGTTGATTATGCCAGTTGTCATGATCTTTGTCTTCTTTACATTAAGGTGCAGGCCCATTTTGAGACTATGTTCTTTGATTGTGAGAAGGAAATGTTTCAGATCATCTTCACTTTCAGCCAGTAATGTGGTATTATCAGCATAGCGAAGGTTGTGGATGAGTCTTCCACCAATCTTCACACCTCTGTTGTCTTCATACAATCCTGCTTCTCTGATGATTTGTTCTGCACATAAATTAAACAGGTAGGGGGAAAGTATGCTGCCTTGTCTTACACCTTTGCTTATTTTAAACCATTCTGTTTCTCCTTGTTCCGTTCGAACTGTTGCTTCTTGATCAATGTACAGATTGCGCAAGAGAACGATCAGGTGTTCTGGTATACCCATGCTTCTTAATGTGGCCCAGAGTTTCTCATGGTTTACACAGTCAAAAGCCTTGCTATAGTCGATAAAGCACAAATAGATATCCTTTTGGTATTCTTTAGTCTTTTCAAGGATCCATCTCACATCTGCAGTGATGTCTCTCGTTCCTCCCCCTTTCCTGAACCCTGCTTGCACTTCACGTAGTTCTTGTTCCAGGTATGGTTGTAGTCTCTTTTGAATAATCTTCAGTAGAATCTTGCTGGCATGTGGGATCAGAGCGATTGTGCGATAATTTCCACAGTCAGTTGAATCACCTTTCTTTAGTATTGGTATAAACACAGATCTTTTCCAGTCAGTTGGCCATGATGTTGTCTTCCATATTTCTTGGCAGAGCATTGTGAGTACGGTAACAGCTGCATCAGATTGCTGCCATACTTCTATGGGAATGCTATCAATGCCTGGTGCTTTGTTCTTTGATAAGGCTTTCAATGCTGCTTCAACTTCTTCTTTCATCACCAATGGTTCCCGATCATAAGGTACAGGTTGAAACGGCTGTTGGTTCACTTGATCTTTATCATATAAAAACACTGTATATTCCTTCCACCTTTTCTTGATCTTCTCAGCATCATTCAACATAGAACCTTGAGCATCTTGTAACATTCCAATTCGAGGCTGGAACTTTTTCTTTAACTCTTGTAGCTTTAGAAAAGCCGATCTTGTTCTTCCTTTAATAGTTTCTGCTTCTATTTCCTTGCAAGTGTCATTGTAGTACTTTTCCTTGTCCTGTCTTGCTGCATGTTGGAAATCTCTTTTAAGTTCTGCGACTCTCTTTCTTTCTCCTCTGGCTTTAGCTTCTCTGCGTTTCTGGGCAATTTTCAGAGTTTCTTCCGTCATCCATTTTGGCCGTTTTTGCTTTTTCACCTTTTGTAGAGACTTCTCGCTTTCTTCCAACACAACCTTCTTGATGTCATTCCATAACTCTTCCGGAGCTCTGTCATTTGTATCTAAAGCAGCAAATCGATTTTGCAGGAAGTCTTTAAATTCCAGTGGTATATTCTCAAGGTCATATTTTGCTGCATTCATGAGTGGTTTGCTCTTTCAACTTTAGCTTGAGTTTACATACTAGTAGTTGATGATCTGTACCACAGTCAGCTCCAGGTTTTGTCTTTGTTGATGTTACAGAGCTTTTCCATCGTTGACGTCCACAGATGTAGTCAATTTGATTTTTATACAATCCATTGGGTGAAGTCCATGTGTACAGTCGCCGCTTGTGTTGCTGGAAGAAGGTGTTTGAGATGAATAGATCATTGGTCTTGCAAAATTCGATCAGTCTTTCTCCAGCTTCATTTCTGTTGCCAAGTCCATATTTTCCTACTACTTTGCCTTCTTCTTTGTTGCCAACTTTTGCGTTCCAGTCACCCATGACTATCCGGATATCCTGTTTGCATGTTCTGTCAATTTCAGCTTGTACTTGTTCATAGAACTCTTCAATTTCATTCTCTTCTGCAGCTGTTGTTGGGGCATATACTTGAATTATAGTTGTGTTGATAGGCAATCCTCGTAGACAAATAGAGATTAAGCGTTCGCTGACTGCATTGTATTTCATTACAGTTCTTGCAAGTTTCTTCTTTATTATAAATGCAACACCATTTCTTCTTTGTCTTTCATTTCCAGCATAGTAGACCATGTGATCATCTGATGCAAAGTGCCCGATGCCAGTCCATTTCAGTTCGCTGACACCCAACAGATCAAGTTGTACACGTTCCATTTCATTCTTGACCACCTCCAACTTTCCTTGGTTCATGCTTCGTACGTTCCATGTTCCAATGTGTAAGACATCTTTACAGCTTCTGACTCTCATTTCATGCGCAGCTATATCAGCAGTCAGACTTCGAGGGCTTTGATCCAACCACATCATAAATGCTGGCTTTACTCTGAAAAGTCTTCAGCTCTTCCCCAGTAGCTAGTTGAGTGCCTTCAGACCTGGGGGTCTCATCTTCCAGCACCATAGCACAATTTGTTTTGTTGTAACTATCCATTGGGTTTTCATGGCAAGATACAGAAGTAGATTGCTGGGCCTTTCTTTCTTTTTTTATTTTTATTTAACAATCATTTATATCCCGCATCTTCCAGAGTTCAGTTGCGGTTTACAATAAAACAACAATCCACAAAGCAAGAGCTTGGTTTTACATAGAACATCTTGTAACAATAAACAATATATTGGTTAACAGAATGAGTTAATACATGACAAAACAAAACTGGCTTATCAACTATATACAATAAACTATATACAATTACAAGTTTGTGGGCACTTTAGAGTTGAATCATAGTGTTTTTTAGATCAGTGTATTATATGTTAAGTTGTTGGTTTTAGTATTACTCAGACAGGTGTCTTTTTAGCCTTTATCTGAGTAGATCGAGGGATTATCTGTGTTGCAGTAGTGCATGGAGAATAGATAGGTTTTTAGTTTTTTACGGAATTCCATAATCTCGGTTATAGTTCGTAGGTCCTCTGGGAGGGAATTCCAAATGGGTGGGGCTGCGTGTGAAAAGGCTCTATTGTTAGTAAATTTGTTTGCTTTTATGAAATCATTAGGAGTTTTTAGTTTATTTGAGTGTCCTTTTCTTCTGCGCAGTTTAAGTTTGGTGGTGTTGCCGTTGTCACAAAAATGTGATCCTCCGCCGTCAACACTGTCCCATTCTTCTGCTGCCTAGATGGGTGGCTTGTCTTGGTCTGGCACCTCAGCTGAGACCTGTCCATCTTGGGAGACCCTGCCAGTAGTTAAACTACCGATAGTTTAGCTCTCAGCATCACTGATGCACGCAAGCCCTCACAGCACGACAAGCTGCAAACCAAGTGATTACACAAGATTACAGATCTAAAATTTTTCATCATTAAAAAAAGTGAAAATTAACTGGAAAAGTGGTGATATTAAGACTATTATGAGGCTTGAACAGAGAGATATTTTTATGCTTGACACATTAACTCCGAATGGTCTTAATGTCGATAGGGATTTTTCTGTTTTCCTCTAATTTTTTTCCTCTCCTCTCTTTCCCCTTCCCCCTCCCCCTCCCCCCTCCTCCCCCCCCCCCACGAATTCCCCACAAGATCCTTTCTTCCTTTTACAAGATCTCTGAGAAGGAAGCCACACACCTTTTTTTTTCTTCCTCCTCAAAACTCACTACCTGTTTTTCTATTCCTACCCATCTCCTAAGTTCCATCTCCTCCACAGTCATCCCTTTCATCTGTCATATTCTCGACCTATCACTTTCCACTGCAAGTGTTTCTGCAGCTTTCAATCATGCTGTGGTTACACCTCAACTCAAGAAACGTTCACTAGACCCTACCTGTCCTTCTAATTATAATTGGACGTTTCAAATTTTTTTTTGAGAGCTGTTTTGGTTATTCCACGTAATCTTTGTTTTTTGTTGCGCTGAATCCGAAAATGACCTCCATTTTGTCATAGGACCATCACGTTTCCTGACAATTTAGGTAACTATGTTAAATAAGGCAATACCTCAAAATAAATGGAAATAGACTTATACAATTAAAGTTTTATTACAATATTTTCATGAAAATCCTTTTTTTGAACTGAAATGAGCTCACCCTACACACACTAAACTTGATTCTTCTTCCTTGTGAGGCTCCTCTTGGTGCATTTATGCTTGTGAGTAGCATCTGGATTGTCTCTCTGAAGCATCCAACAGTAGTCTGCCATCATTGTAATGCTCCATTTTCCCTGGTATCTCCTTTCCATCTCTTTAATGTCTTGGTGGAATCGTTCACCTTGTTCCTCACTCACAGCTCCCAAATTTTCAGGAAAAGTAGTCAAGGTGGGACTGGAGGAAATGCACTTTCAAACTCATCAGGCAACGTAAAGCTTGAAATGCTTTCAGCATTCGTCCGACGATCTTTTTGTAGTGAGGATCTTTGTTATTGCCTAAAAATTTCTGTACGACTTCTTTAAATGCAATCCACCCTTCTTTTTGAGGATCCGTCATGGTATTGACAAACTCTTGATCAACTATAAGCCTTCTAATGTCTGGTCCGACGAACACACCATCCTTCAATTTTGCCTCCGACAGGCCTGGAAACTTGGTGACCAAGTATTTGAAGCATTCTCCATCTCTTGGAAGTGATTTTACGAATTGCTTCATCAATCCCAATTTTATGTGGCGAGGTGGTAGAAGAACTTTATGGGAAGGTACCAAAGTTTCTCGGAGGACATTTTTTTCTCTGACTGTTAGCACCCTCGGCTGCCAACTCTTCTTGGTCCAGTGATTTTGTCGGTCTCGACTGTCCCATAGACAGAGAAAACAAGGATATTTGGTATACCCAGCTTGTTGCCCGAGCAGTATGCACAAGACCTTCAAGTCCCCACACACTTGCCAACCATGGTCTTCATATTTAAGTTTACGAAGAACCAATTCCAAGTTCTCGTAGGTTTCCTTCAAGTGTACGGAATGACCTACAGGTATGGAAGCGTAAAAACCGTTATGGAGTAAAACTGCTTTGAGACTTCTTTTTGAAGAATCTATAAAAAGACACCATTGCTCTGAATCATATTGGATTTTAAATTGACCCATCAGACCTTTGACATTGATGCAATAAACCAACTTGTCTTCCTGGGCGAAGTAAGGAACGAACTCCTTTTCACGATGTCTGAACCATGAAGATGACACTTCTGGCAACAATAATTTCCTGCTTTTCAGCCTTGATCCGAGTAACTCAGCGGCATCTTTGGGAAGATTCAAGTCTCTTACCAAATCATTCATCTCCTGCTGAGAAAACAATTTTGGTCTTGTATCATCTTCAAAGTCAGAACTTGATTCGTCATCTGGTTCAGGTATGACTTCACCTTCATCGGAGCTAGGTATCTCTTCCAAGGTAGCAGGGGGCTTGGGTACTGGTATATCTGTGCCATGGGGGATGGGACGAATTGCCGAGTGAAGATTGGGGTATGAAATGGAATGCTTCCATTTGGAATTAAACCCTTTCACATCGCATGAACAAAAGTAACAGTCGTCACTATGGTTCTTTTGCTCTCGCCATACCATAGGAATCCCATAACGGAAAGATTTTTTCTTACACTTGAACCAGTTTCGGAGGTCCTCACACTGTTTGCACACTTTATGAGGCACCCAGACTTTATCTTGATCTCCAATTTTTAGTCCAAAGTATGCAAAGTATACTTTTTTCACAAAGTCTGTAATATTCTGCTGTTGCTTCAACACTGTATATTCACCACAGATGAAACAGAAACTGTCTGGCGAATTAATACACTTTCGCGGAGCCATAACATAACGATTGAAGAATAATGAGCTAACACGAATTGCAATGAAAAAGTGTGAACAGCCTAGAACCAAGAACCTGATGATGATTCGTGCACAAGTGTGGCATGCAGGAGAGAGCAGCTCTGTGTCTGTACATGAGACGTCACAGTGCTGGCCACGCCCCCCTGCACTGACCGGAGCTGCTGCTATCTGCCCTGTGTCTCCCTCCCACTGGATTCTTCAGGAAAGATTAATCCCTTCTACCATTAGAAGCACGGACTTAAAACTTGCTTAGCTTATGTATATATTGCTGACCATCAGATTTACAGTGCTATATTTTTTTTTACATAACTCGGACAACCCCTTTAAGGTTTTTTTGGCATTTTATATCTTAAATGCACTTATGTGAATTAATTAATAGTAATTTGAATTAATTAATAGTAATTTGAAAAAATTTGATAAATTTGAAGACAATTTTGCATGTTGTGGCAAATCATGACGTCTAGGATTTTTTTCAATATTTTATTTGTTTTCAGCACACCAAAATACATGGAAATTAGATGAAAATAATCAAACATTTAGTCGCAAACCTGTGTTATCGACCCATCTTCTTGCTCCCCTTTATATCTAAACTATTTGAACCTGCGGTTCACCGCCATTGCCTTGACTTTCTCTCCTCTCCAGTCCTGGATCCATTGCAATCTGGCTTTCATCCTTTACATTATACTGAAATGGCTCTTACCAAAGCCTCCAGTGACCTGTTCCTGGCCAAATCCAAGGGACTTTTCTCGATCCTCATTCTTCATGACCTTTCTGCTGCTTTTGACACTTCTTGCTTGGTTGTAAGGGCTTTGTGCTATCCTGGTTCTCTGCTTATCTCTCCCACTTCTTGTGTTTGTTCTGGCGGATACTCCTCTACTGCTATCCCACTCTTAATTGATGTACCCCAAGGATCGATCTTGGGTCCACTCCTTTTCTCTCTCTCAATACTCAGTCCCTTAGTGCACCTATCTGCTGCCATGGTTTTCAGTACTTTCTTGATTCTGATGACTCTCAGACCTACCTCTTTACACCTGAAATCTCTCTGGCAATCCAGGCCTGGATCTCTGCCTGCCTATCTGACATTGCTGCCTGGATGTCTCGCTGTCATTTGAAATTGAACATGACCAAAACTGAGCTGCTTGTCTTTACCCCTTTACCATTCTTCGTTTCTCTATCTGTGTGGATAACACTTTTCTCCTCACTGTTTCCTCTGCTCATAATCGTGGGGTCATCTTTGATTCCTCTCTCTCCTTCTCCACACACATCCAACTGATAGCAAAAACCTGTTTCTTTCTCTATAGCATCAGCAAAATTTGCCTCTTCCATTCTGAACACACTACTAAAACATTTATCCACTCTTTAATCACCTCCTGTCTAGACTATTGCAGCCTCTTTGCTAGTCTCATTCTGAATCTTCTTTCTCCCCTTTAATCTGTTCAAAGCTCAGTTGTATGACTAATCATCCGCCAGCCTTGATATGCTCATATAACCCCTCTTCTCAAATCGCTTCATCACTCAAATCCATTTCCATATCCAGTTCAAACATTTCCTACTGACCCTCCTCAGGAACTCCGCTCGTCTGGCGGATCGCTTCGGTCTGTGCCCTTCTCTTCTATTGCCAACACCAGACTTCGATCCTTCCACCTGCTGCTCCTTATGACTGGAATGAACTACCTGAGTCTGTACGTCAGGCTTCTTCTCTGACCCTTTTCAAGCCAGGCTGAAAACTCACCTCTTCGAGGCTGCTTTTTGATCCTGATCCACTAGTCTCCTGCTCTCCAACTTTGCGTTTCTTTACCATTCCCCTAGACATATCTTTGTCCCCAGCTGTTGTGCTGTCTTTTAAGATTTTAAGCTTTGATGAGCAGGGGACGACTTTTACATGTCTGTACAGCACTGTGTATACCTTGTAACGTTATACAAATGATCATTAGTAGTAGTAGTTAATCAGTTAGCACACACTAGTAAATAGAGCCCGATGTTTGCTAGCCTAACCGTTTCAGTGGCCTGAAATTTAATTGGTATTTCTTTCTTTCACAGAATTTTAACAGACTAGTGTTTGGAAGTGGAATATTGCAGAAATGAGCCATCCAGGTTATGTGACTGCACCACCGTATTCTCAGGCCCAGCCTGGGATGGGAGGCTTTCCCACAGGCTTTGGAACGTCTGTTTCTCCTGCACTCTATGGACATTATTCTACGCTTCAGCCTGGTAAGAAACGTGAATCATAATGAATATATTTAAGGTGTTTCAGTGTATGGGCATGGCACAAACTGAGCTACCTGCAACCCCCCCCCCCCCCCAAAGAGCCACTCTGTTTACTGATCAGTGAGAGGACACAAGGTGGCACAGGCAAAACCTGGCATCCTTTGGGGTAAGAGGTGCTGCCCTTCCCAGGTTTAATTTTCTGCTTATTATAGTTTAATGTGCATTAGGCCTGATTTGTGCCATCTGGCAACATAATGTACATTAAATGCAATTAACACTAATTATAGGTTTTTAATGTACATTAATTGCTTTTTAACCCAAAGCGCCTTAGTAATTAAGTCCTGTAAATTATGAGCTCTCTCAAGGGCAGTGAAATACCTACTATATTTGGACTGTAAATTGCCTTGGCCTAAGGTTTGGAAAGGCTAGTAATTAAATCCTATATCCACATCTAATGACTCCAACTCCACTAGGGGCTATAAAACATCCTGAGCTAGTCCGGGGAGCAAAGGTCCTAGGAATTAGAATCATGTCCCTCCATGTGGCATTGTAGAGCAGTGTCACTGATCCCTGAGTTGATCCTGTACTGATTTCCTGAAACGTACACAGGACAGCAGCTAGCTAACATCATACCAAAGCAGCATATAGGGAGGATAAGAACATAAGCAAAGAACATAAGATATGCCATACTGGGTGAGACCAAGGGTCCATCAAGCCCAGTATTCTGTTTCTAACAGCGGCCAATCCAAGTCACAGGTACCTGTGAGGTTCCCAAAAAAGTTACACAGATTCCATGCCACTTATCCCATGGTACGCAATGGATTTTCCTGGTCCTCTTTAATAATGGTTTATGGACCTTTCCTTCAGGAACTTGTCCAAATAGTTTTTAACCCATTTACACTAACAGCTTTTACTACATCCTCTAATAACAAATTCCAGAGTTTGATTATGTGTTGAGTGAAAAAATATTTTCTCTTAATAGTGATAAATGAGCTACATTGTAGCTTCACTGAGTGTCCCCTAGTCTTTCTTCCTTTTAAAGGAGTAAACAATCGATCTGTGTTTACTCTTCCACTCCATTTATCATTTTATAGACCTCTATCATATCTTCCTCAGCTATCTTTCTTCCAAGTTGAAGAGCCCTAACCTTTTAAGCCTTTCCTTGTAGAGGTATCCTTCATCCTCTCTCATTTTGGTGAATCTTCTCTGTACCTTTTCTAATTCTGCTATATCCTTTTTAAGATATGGCAACCAGAATATTCAAGGTACAGTCACACCATGGAAATATACAGAGGCATGATAATTTCCTTGCTTTTATTCTCCATTCTTTTCCTTATGATTCCTAGCATTCTATTTACTTTCATGCTTTCACTGGGCAGAGGGCTTCAACATATTGTCCACAATGTCGCCTAAATCCTTTTCCTGGGTGGTGTTCCTAATGTGGAACCTTACATTATCTAAGACCACATCATAAAGAGAAAGTAGGAAAAATGAATGAAAGATAAATAAATGGGGGTGGCAGATCTGAAAGATGACAGAAAGATAATGAATATAGAAAATTGTAATATGGTGTGCTCAGTGGACTAGAACCAGGGAACCCAGGGTTCAAATCCCACTTGTGATCTTGGGCAAGTCACTTAATCCTCTTCTGCCTCAGATACAAACTTAGATTGTAAGCTCTTTGGGGACATGAAAATACTTACCGTACCTGAATGTAACTCGGCTTGAACTTCTCAGAAAAAGGTGTCGGCTAAATCCAACAGTGGCCAATCCAGGACACAAGTACCTAACAAATCCCCAAAATAACCAGCTTATACTATTTATCCCCAGGGATATGAACTGTTTTTCTCTGAATCTTCATTAATAATGGTTTCTGGACTTTTCCTGCGGGAATTTGTCCAAATCTTTTTTAAATCCAGCTACGTTACCTGCTTTTACCACATCCACTGGCAGTGAGTTCCAAAGACTAATTATATGTTGAGAGAAAATAAATATTTTCTCCTATCTCTTTTAAATATACTACTTTGTAGCTTCATACTGTGCCCCCTAGTCCTTGTATTTGTTTTTTGAAGGAGTAAGCAATCGATTTTCGTCTTTCTGTTCCACTCCACTCAGGATTTTCCAGATTTTGATCATATTCCCCTCAGCCGTCTCTTCTCCAGGCTGAATAGCCATAACTTCTTTAGCTTTTTCTCATAAGAGAGTCGTTCCATCCCTTTTATCATTTTGTACATCTTCTCTATAGCTCTTCTAATGCCTCTTTATCTTTTTTGAGATGTGGAGACTAGAATTGCACATAATACTCAAGGTGCAGTCCGCACCATAGAGCGATACAGAGGCATTATGACCTCTCTTGTGTTATTTTCTATTCCTTTCCTAATGATTCCTAACATTCTGTTGACTTTTTGGGCCGCCACAGCCAACTGAACAGAAGATTTCAATGTATTGTCTCCGATCACACCCAGATTCTTTTCCCTTTCCTTACAAAAGTAGTGAGATTCATTGCTAAGTATTATCTTGTAGTAGAATGTTTGTATTTGTTAATATTCTATTTACATTTTAAAGAGTTAACCCAAATGTTAATATGCCATTAGTATGTTAACATTCTGACTTGTGTTGCTCCCCTGTTTCTGCTGTCTTTCTTTTAGATCTATTAGGAAAATGAAAACCATGTTTCCTAAAATTGTTTTTCTTCTGTCTGAACTGATTGCCGTTAACTTTCTAAAGCAAATATTATCTACCTAACAGAATTTAGCAGCAGAATTTTGAATCATCTATCCTCCCTGTCTATGCTAAAACCTAGATATATAACAGGAAAACAGAATTGTGTGAAACCTAAATTGGTCATCTAGTCCTTTGTTTCTCATCCTGGTCTTCAGGACCATCCTGCGCATCTGGGTTTCAGGATATCTTCAATGAATATGCATGAGATATATTTTCATACATGGAGGCAAGCCATGCAAATATTTAGTGACTTTCCTAAAAATCAGATTGGCTAGCTGGCCGTCAAGGTCAGGGCGAGATTAACACTATATTTATTAATTTTATTTTATTTTATTTATTTGGATGTTTTTCTTTACTGCTCCTTCCAGAGATCAGGGGCAGTTTACAATGTAACAAAACATTGGGTGACTTAATCTACCCGATGTGGATTGGAGTACTCTTTCTGCAAGTCTGGAAATAAGTAAAAAAATTGTGGATGCCTTCCAAGATGCGTTACTTAGACAAATGGTGATGGAACCAACCAGGGAAAACTCGATGCTGGATTTAGTGCTCACCAATGGAGCTAGTGTGTCGAATGTCTGGGTGGGGGTGCCCCTGTGAGCAGCAGCGATCATCACACAATGTAGTTTGATATAAAAGAAAAGGTGCAGTCCAATCACGTAGATTAATATTCACGTAGATGCACCTTCTAGGCTTAAGGATCGCATCTTTTTGAATCTTTTACAGGACTTGTCGCTTTACCAACATGTGTCTGGGCCCACCCACTGTTTGGGACATACCCTGGATTTAATTCTCACCTCTTCTAGTTCTCGCTCTATGCTATCTTTGCCAGTTGCTTCAAGTGTGCCCTGGTCAGACCATTTTTGTGTCTCTCTCTCACTTTCTCTAGTAAGTTCTGATATCGACGGGCCTTTAGCTCCTCTGCCCCCAACACATCTGTGACGTCGTATTACCCCATCCACTTTAGCTGCTTTTCCTCCAGCTTGTTCTTTATTTCCAGATGATTTCCCGCTTTTACCTTCTGATTCTCAAGTACAGCTCTGGAATTCCATTCTGTCTCACTCCCTGGATACCCTAGCACCCCTCTAACAGGCCGTCCTTTTCGCCTCACTCTCCCTGGTTCCATCCAGGCTTGCGGCTTCAACGTTCACAGCTACGTCAAGCTGAACGCCGTTGGCAAAAGCATCCTTTGCCAGAAACCTTGGCACGTTTTAAATCTCTGTATTCGGACTATCGCACTGCAGTCCAGACTGCCAAACGCTCCTTCTTTGCTTCCCAAATTTCTAGTGCTGCTCACTCGTCCAGACAACTTCACTTGATCTTACGGCAGCTCTCTTCTACTACGTCACCCTCTGCTCCCCAGGTCACTGTTCCTGCCCCTTCTTCCTTAGCTACTTTCTTCTCCGAGAAGGTACAGAATCTCCGTTCCTCCTTCAGTACTCCCCCCCTGCCTTTATCCCCTCCTTATTCCCTCCCTCAGACTCCCGGCAGATTTTCTCTCCCTGAAGAGTCTGATGTTGCCTCAGATATTCCAAACAAAGCTTTATCACATACTTGGTCCACCTTCCACTCCCTTACTACTGCAGAAGTACTCCTGGCCCTCTCTAAGGCTCGAAAAACCACCTGTTCATTAGATCTTATCCCTTCAGCTTGGTTGATAGAACCGTCCTTACAGCTGATACCTCTCATCACTGCTATGTTTAATTCTAGTTTATCCTCTGGTCATTTCCCCTCCTCATGGAAGTCAGCCATAGTTCATCCTCTCCTGAAACAGCCCTCTCTCGATCCCTCAGTGCTCTCTCATTGGCGTCCGGTTTCTAACCTTTCATTCTTAGCAAAGGTGCTAGAACGTTTTGTCTTTCTGCAGTTATCTTCTCATGCTGAAGCTACTAATTCCCTTCATCTCCGTCAGGCAGGTTTTCGGGCAGGACACAGTACTGAGACTGTCCTCCTGGCCCTGCTAAACGAGCTTCATGTTGCACATGACCGTGGCAATATTTCACTTTTGGTTTCACTAGATCTGTCAGCAGCCTTTGATTTAATTGACCATCGTACCCTTCTCTCACGCCTGTTTGACATTGGTTTAAGGGGCTCCGTATTAAGCTGGTTCCGTTCCTTCCTTACTGCCCGTTCCTTTGTTGTCCATGCCAATCACCAATCCTCTCTATCCACTCCCCTGCCCTATGGGGTACCCCAGGGTTCAGTCTTATCTCCTCTGCTTTTTAACATCTTTCTTGCCCCTCTCCCCCTCTTAGTCCAACAATTCCCAGTTTCCATCTATATCTACGCAGATGATATAGTCCTCCTCTTCCATACCTCTCCGGTCAATATTGACATCTCCCCACTTAACATTTGTCTCACCCATATTGCAAACTGGCTTTCCTCCAACTTTCTTCATCTGAACCCCTCCAAATCCACAGCCATGTGGGTCTCGCTAAGTATCTCTTGTCCCGACATCACGCCTCAAATAAATTCTGTTTCCGTTCCACTTACCTCTTCTTTCCGATATCTGGGAGTCATCTTGGACTCTTCCATGTCTTTCCATGAACACATTTCCAATCTTTCCCGTCGCTCATTCTTTGTATTACGACAGCTCCGATCAGTCCGTTCTGTTTTGCCCACTGACTCCTTTGTCACACTTGTACTTGCTTTGGTCATTTATTTATTTATTTATTTTATACACATTTATATACCGCATCTTCCACAGATCAGTTGCGGTTTACAGAGAACAAAACTTAACACTTGACAACGCAAGTTGTTTTACAAGGAACGTCAATGTTAGTATAATTAACCGAATATAAATTTACAAGGAACGTCATAATATAATTCTAACAATGTGAACAGAACATAACAGAATAAACTATTTACAGATATATATATATATAGATGTGTATACACACATAAAAATATATATACATATACACACATACATACATATATATATACATATATATATATATATATATACATATACATATACACATATGCCTACATATACACATACATACACCTATTGGAGTAAAAGGGCATAAGATGTCACGACTAGATTATTGTAATGTAGTTTATGCGAATCTTCCGGCCTACCAGATCCAACGCTTGCAGCTTTTGCAAAATACAGCTGCTCGACTTGTTACCTCTGCCCGTAGATCCGATCATGTCACCCCTCTTCTGTATCACCTTCATTGGCTTCCTCTGCGTTTCCGGTTCAAATATAAGTTCCTCATACTAACACATAGAGTCATTTATTCCTCCAATCCTCATTATTTAGCTAACTTGATCTCTCTTCATACTCCCTACCGACAGCTTCGCACCTTGTATGCTAATCGTTTATCTCTTCCTTCTCCTGCACAAGCTCATCTAGAACAAACACGCCACGCTGCTTTCTTTTTTCTAGGACCCTCCCTCTGGAACTCACTGCCATCCTCCCTCCGGTTAGAACCCTCTTACCAGAATTTCAAAACATTATTAAAAACCCATTTATTCCAACAGGCATTTGACCTCCCCCTGGGCATCCTATGTAGTCCTTCGTTTATCGGTTTTTCTGTTGTCTTATTGCCTTGTTTTGACTATTGTTTAACTTTTGTTAGTCTTCATTGGTCTGTTCTTTGACTTCAGATTTGTCTGATTATTGTTTTTTGGATTTATTGTTGTGTCCCTGGTGGCCCCTTTGGCCCTTCTTTCTCTTTATTTCAATGGAGTTCTTTTCTTTTCTGACGCTAGCATTTATATTTTATTGTAAACCGCCCTCATGTTTCGACAAGGGCGATATATAAAATGTTTAATAAAGATAAAGATAAAAAGATAAAGAATCATAGCAAGCTCAGAGTCCTAGACTTCAAAAACACTGACTTCAGTAAAATGGCCAAGTACCCGAAGGAGGAGTTGGCAGGGTGGGAGGGGATAAGGGAAGTGAAATTGCAATGGGCTAAACTAAAGGTGGCAATAAATGGGGCAACAGATAAATATGTAAGGAAAGTAAATAAAAATAAGAGAAGGAAACCTATTTGGTTCTCCAAAGAAGTGGCTGCTCAAATAAAGGCAAAAACCACAGCTTTCACAAAATTCAAAAGCTCGCAAACAGAGGAACATAGAAAGGAATACAGAATCAAATTAAAAGAGACAAAAAGAGAAATAAGGAAAGCAAAATCAAAGGCAGAGGAAAAGATGGCTAAAGATGTGAAGTGTGGCAACAAAACTTTTTTCAGGTATATTCGGTAGAGGAGGAAAATCAGAGGTGGAATTGCAGGACTCAGAAGTGCTGGGAACGGACTCGTGGAAAATGACATTGAAAAAACGAAATTGCTAAACAAATAATTTTGCTCTGTTTTTACTAAAGAAAATCCTGGAGAAGGACCACCTGTGACTCCCAAATATAAAAATGGGAATGGAGTAGATACCACACCATTCACAGAAGATAATGTGTTAGAACAACTTGCAAAACTGAAAGTGGACAAGGCCATGGGACCAGATGGGATAGATCCCAGGATATTGAAAGAGCTCAGAGAGGTTTTTGCAGAGCCTTTAAAGGATGTTTTTAACAGATCCTTGAAGACTGAAGACGTTCCTTAGGACTGGAGAAGGGCTGATATGGTACCTCTTCACAAAAGTGATAAAAAGGAAGAAGTGACAAACTGCAGGCCGGTAAGCCTTACCTCAGTGGCAGGAAAAGTAATTGAGGTGCTCCTGAAAGAGCGAACAGTAGACTTTCTCAAAACCAATAGGTTGCATGATACAAGGCAACATGGTTTTACCAAAGGACAATCTTGCCAAACAAATCTGATTAAGTTCTTTGACTGGGTGACCAGAGAGCTAGATGGATGTTATCTACCTGGATTTCAGCAAAGCCTTTGATACTGTTCCTCATAGGAGGCTTATCAATAAACTCAATAGTTTGGGGATGGGTCCCAAGGTGGTGAACTGGATCAGAAATTGGTTGACTGAGAGACGACAGAAGGTAATGGTAAACGGAACTCACTCGGATCAAAGGAGGGTGATTAGCGGTGTGTCCCAGATTTCAGTCTTGGGACCGGTACTGTTCAATATATTCGTGAGTGATATTGCTGAAGGGCTGAATGGAAAAGTCTGTCTTTTTGCAGATGACACCAAAATTTACAACAGAGTGGACTCCCTTGAGGGAGTTGGTAGCATGAAGAAAGATCTAGAAAAGCTGGAAGAATGGTCTACTGCTGGCAGATAAGATTTAATGTGAAGAAGTGCAGTGTCATGCACTTGGGAAGCAGAAATCCAAGGGAAATGTACAAGATAGGGGGCGAGAGGTTGGTGTGCATGGACCAGGAGAAAGACCTTGATTTGATTATTTCTGAGGATCTCAAGGTGGCGAAACAGTGCGACAAGGCGGTGGCAAAAGCCAGGAGGATGCTGGGTTGCATACAAAGAGGAATTATCAGCAGAAAGGAAGAGGTACTAATGCCACTGTACAAGTCGCTGGTGAGGCCTCACTTGGAATACTCTGTTCAGTTTTGGAGACCACATCTCGTAAAGGACATAAAGTGACTGGAAATGGTTCAGAGGAAGGCGACCAAAATGATTTGGAGCTTGCGTCAGAAGACTTATGAAAAGAGACTTGAAGACCTAAATATGTACACTCTGGAGGAGAGGAGGGACAGGGTAGATTTGATTCAGACCTTTAAATACTTAGATTATAAACAAACCTCTTCCAAAGACGGGGAAGCTGTAAAACTAGAGGGCATAACATGAGGCTGCAAATGGGCAAATTGAAAGGCAATGTCAGGAAATACATTTTTCACTGAAAAGGTGGTTGATGCTTGGAAGCCCTCCCGATGGAAGTGGTGGGGGCAAATACAGTGACAGAATTCAAAATGGCATGGGACAAACACAGTGGATCCCTTTATATCAACAGGATAAAATCAAAACATACATAACTATCTCTTACATCTCAGTAAATAGGAGTGACCTACATGGAGCGGTGGGCACACCCCTAAACAAAGGCATGGGGAGGGATGATCCGCATGGATCGGCAGGTGCACCTACTGTTGCCGCCTTGCTGGGCAGACTAGATGGACCATACTGGTCTTTATCTGCCGTCATACACTGTGTAACTCTCTAGTCACTCAGTTTTGACTTATTGGAAAAGGGATTTGAGAATGCATCCAAATGGATATGCTCCCATAATTTATTTATTTATTTACTGTATTTATACATTTCTTCTATACCGCCCCTTCCAGACATCAAGGACGGTTTACAGAAAACAAAACAGTTGAACAACCTTTACATGGAACAGCAATATTAATTATTTTCAAACAACTTTTACACGGGACAGCGGTATTAACTATTTACAAGGAACATATTGTACAAACAAACTTATGTGACAATCATTGTCGGCCTCTTCTTGATTTGTCTTTCTTTTTTTTTTTTTTTGGTTAGGGTGGGTTGAAGCTCTGGGGTTCTTTAGGTAGGAGGTGCTTTATCATATCAAGTTGGTTCTCCAACTCCCTCGCCTTAACCCCAGCATCCAACCAGATCCCCATTTTACGGAGCCAAGTGAGACGGTGGACCTATGCATCCCACGACAGCATAACCTGGGACAACCGCCCACACCACCCCCACCTGTTACACATTACACTTCAACACAATAGGAAACCCAAACGATTTGAAAACCCTTACCCCCATAGCCTAAAATGTGCCCTTATCAACGCCCGTTCTATCCGGAAGAAGTGGCCAGCCGTCACTGACATCATTGCCAGCCAGAGCCTTGATATACTCATGGTCACTGAGACGTGGTTATCCACCGAAGACAACGTCTTACTCAACCAGCTCCTCCCCCAGAATTTTACCGCACATTCAAGTCATAGACAAGACAAAAGAGGAGGTGGTGCTCTCATCCTCTCAAGGTCAGACCTCCATTTTCGAACTGTAGACTCCACCAGTACAAACCAGATGGAGACCGTCACCATCTCCAATAAACGCTGCTCAATCAACCTTCTTTACAGAGCACCCTCAGCCTCACCTGATGATCTCTCGGCTATCATCGATCTGGCGTCTAACACTCATAATCCAAGCATCCCAAATTGGATCCTAGGTGACTTTAACCTGCCTACACTACAAGATAATCAAGCATCAGCCTTCCTCGATGCCCTCAAAAATCTGGGCTTCAAGCAATTAGTTAATGATCCTACTCATATTAAGGGAAATATCCTGGATCTAGTATTCGCCCCGCAAAACTCTTAACCCAGCCCAGGATCCTATAACCTCCATAACTCCTGTTCCTTGGTCGGATCACAAACTGATCATCATCCAGATCCCCTCATACAAAGCCTACACAAAAATCAACAAAATACAAAGCAACACCACAAGTCCGCCGTCTCGATGTTTCAAGCCTTACAACAGAGATCTTATCCTTGCTGAGACGCAACAACTCTTCTCTGAAACCACCCAGAACCTTGACGACCTAATCTCTCACTGCAACAATTGCCTCAGTTCAATTGCCCTACGCACACCAATCAACAGACCCCCAGGTAAAAGGGTGAGTGCCCCATGGTACTCAGCTGACCTTAAAGCATCACTGAACCAATTACGGAAACTAGAGAAACGCTGGCGCCGATCTCATTCTTTAAGTGACCAGACAGCATACAAAAGTCATCTGACTGCTCATCGCAACGCAATCACTGACACGATGAAGCAGTACTACTCAGACACCTTAAAGAGATCACTCAATAAACCACATGACCTTTTCGACCTGGTTAAGACCTTATCAAAGGAACCATCCTCTGGACCTCCATTTGAGATTACACCCACAAGATTTTGCAACTTATCTCCAATCCAAAATATGCCAGACTAACAAAACCTCTACTACAACCTTCGCAATAGAACAAGACTGCCAAACAACACTTACCATGTTTTCTACCCCCACCAAGAGAGGAATTGAAGACACTATTGCGGCCCTAAATACCACTACTGCCCAGTCTGATCAATGCCCAGCCTTCTGGATCAAGGAGCTTCGCAGCCACTTCAGCCCAGTACTATCCAAAATAATGAACCTCTCCTTCTCTACCGGCTCTTTCCCTTCTGCCCTTAAACACACCTCTATTAGACCGCTGCTAAAAAACTGCAAGCTTGATCCCCAGAAGGTGGAATCCTATAGACCCATATCCAGCATTCCACTACTTGCGAAGATCATTGAGAAGGAAGCTCAACGACAATTGCAGGACCACATTGACTCCGCTGCACCGTTAGACCCATGCCAACATGGTTTTAGGGAATTCCACGGCGTGGAAACCCTCCTTACCACTCTCTTCTGCAAGATAATCACAGGCATTGATGACATCCGTCAAGGTTTTGCTCTCATCTTTCTGGACATCGCGGCAGCTTTTGACTCAGTAAATCACGAGCTGCTATTAGGACGACTGATTGACAAAGGCATTAATGGATGAGCGCTCGAATGGTGCAGATCCTACCTGTCCGAAAGATGGCAACATGTCCGTTCTAGAGGAACAAACTCTGAACCTTTCCACCAGAGCCAAGGAGTCCCACAAGGATCCTCCCTTTCAGCACTCTTGTTCAATATTTACATGCAGCCAATTTGTAATATCATCCGGTCCTTCAATGTCAACTGCATGTTATACGCAGATGATGTCCTTCTTTACATACCCTTCTCTACTGAGCATCTGGACCTCTCCCCACTGACGAGTTGTTTCAATGCAATATCTGACTGGCTTCTTTCTCAAAACCTAAGAATACAACATAAGAAAACGGAAGTACTCTTCATCACGAGGAACCCCAACTTTACAACGACAACATCTTAAAGTAAAAGAAGCTGAGCTGCACTCTAAATCCTCAATACGATACCTGGGAGTCACCCTAGATCAACGCCTGGATATAAAGGCTCACATTGGAAACATAGTCAGATCAGTCTACAACAAGATCCGCTCACTTAGGCATCTACGCTCCATGCTTGAACCAACTGATTTTCGGACAATTTTCCAGGCATTGGTCATACCTCATTTCGACTATGCCAATGCCATATTACAAGGTCTTCCCCAGTCTACACTAAACCCGCTGCAGCTAGCCATGAACGCGGCAGCAAGAATCCTTCATGGAGCATCCAGGAGCGACCACGTGACGCCTCTGCTAATACAGTTGCATTGGCTACCCATTCAGGCTAGAATAGTTTTCAAGATCTTGATGATCACTTTTAAAGCTGTTCACAATCTCTCATCCACATCCTTAACCTCCCTCATCCATGCCACATCACCAGATAGAGCAAGAAGAGCCACGGCTACAAACTCCCTAACAGTCCCGAAGGCACTCACTGCTTGCACTAAATCGACAGCCAACAGGGCTTTCAGTCTCATTGCCCCAAGATACTGGAATGCATTACCCCATGATATCCGGGCTATTAAGAATCTACCACATTTTAGGAAAGCCCTCAAAGGCCAACTCTTCAACAAGTACCTTATTGAGCCCAACTGCATCCCCTAGAGCTCCAAGACACCCCCGATACCTTTCCCAGACAAACTTATAGCATACCAACAACACACCAAGTTGATACCCAAACCCATGACGCGGAATGTGTATTCTATGCATTCTCTTTGATTATGACTCCATGTAGTAAGTTTTGTAAATAGTTACCCCTGTTATCCAAGTTTTTGTTCCCTGTTATATGTAAACTCATACATTTATCTGTACTGAGCATTTTGTTCCATGTAAACCGCGCTGATGCCGAATAGTGCAGTATATAAGAGAATGTAAATAAATAAAAAAATAAAAAAAAATAGGTGTGGGGGGGGGGGGAGTTAATAGGAGCTTAGTAGGTTGGCTCTGTGTTTGTTGGGAGGTAGTTCGTGGGAGGTGAGGGATTTCAGTTGGGTTTTCAAAATGTTCAGTGAAAAGGTGTGTTTTGAGTCCTTTTCTGCATAGTTGGAGGTCTTTTGTCATGCGGAGGGTCAGTGGAAGTTCAGCCCAGAGGGTAGGGGCAGCAAATGAAAAGGCTCTGGAGCTTGTAGTTTTCTTTGTTTTGCAGATGGTTTTGGGTATATCAAGTGAGTGGGTTGCGTTTTGTCTGTGTGTTCTGGATTCTGGTGGGGAGTGTAGGAGGGTGGTTAGGTGTGAGGGGGAGATATCATTGAGGCGTTTTAAGAGTATTTTATATTTTATCTGGCTATTTATAGGGAGCCAGTGTAGTTCATGTAGAATGGGGGTTATGTGGTCGGTTAGACGTGCTTTTGCTATTACCCTATATAATGGTCTTGCTTATAGAGTGTGAATGAACTCAAACCAAAACGTAATACACTCAACAATCACCAAAAGCAGTGGATCTCGCGTCTTCTCAGCAGGATTATCTCATCTTTTCAAAATACGCTATACCACCCTCAACGTTCCCTCTAATTTTCTGTAGGCTGTGTGCGCATAAAATATCAGCTGTGCAGCTTTTGAAGGAAGGTTAAATTTCTCCAGGACCAAGCAGGAAGTCAGTCCTCACATATGGGTGACATCGACGTCGATGGAGCCCCTTGCGGAGCATTTCCCCAGCTTTCTATGAAAGCCTTTGGGAATACTGCACGCATGCGCAGTCCCCTTCCCGCCTAAAGGTGCCATCTTGCTTAGTCTCTCTTTTTCCGTGGAGCCCGTCGGACGTGTGTCCTAGTTCACCCGGAAAATAGTTAGATTTTTTCTTCAATTCCTTGCGATTTCTTCGCGTTTTTTTTCTCCGGTTCGACGCTGGTTCCCCTTCTTGCCGGGTCCGGTACACCGGTATCGAGCCTGATCTTATTTTTTTGGTTTTTGCCCTTCGTGGCTGGCGTTTGCACCCTTTTTTCCCTTTTCCCTGGAAGGTCGGTCCTTTGACCTCGCGGGGACTCTTTTTTCCCCGATGGCTTCCAGGGGTTTTAAGAAGTGTGATCGGTGCAAGAAACTAATGTGTCTCACCGAAACACATGACTGCTGCCTTTGGTGCCTCGGTCCTGATCATGATCCTAAGATCTGTGGACCGTGTGGGAAAATGTCCACTAAGGCACTACGAAGTCGTCAGCACCAAAAGGAAAGGCTTTTCTCCGATTCGGCCTCCGGCCGGGCCCGGACCTCGTCTGAGGCCTCGACGTCTCGGGAGTCTGATCCCGAGCATCGTCGGGGTTCCTCGGAGAGGGGGTCCCCCGAGCAGGAGCGAAAGAGGAAGAAGCGGCTCGCGAGGGCGGCGTCGGAGGAGGTCCCTGGCTCCTCGAGGGCTAGGTCTTGGACCCCCGACCACCGTCCCGGACCCGTGGAACAGGAGAAGCCATCAAAAGTACCTCGGGTGGAGCCGGAGTCTGCTGGACACGTAAGTCCTGTTGTCCTCGAGGACTCTCCTCCCAGGGAGCCAATGTCGGGCCCGGCACCGCCGGGGCCCGAGTCTCCTGAGCTGGGTCTCAGGCTGACAGCCTTGGAGTGCAGACTGTCTGCCTTCATGGATCAGCAGCGGGTGCTGATGGCCAGCCTCGCTGGCGCATCTGCCCCGACCACCGGAACATCAACATCGAAGTTGACCCCGACCGAGCCGATACTCGAGACCATGAAGGCTCGAGGTTGTCCTCGGTCAGGACAGAGGGCGTCGACGCCGGTGCCTTTGGCGTTGGGGCGGGTGCTGCCGGGCCCCACGCTGTCGGAGCCCGACTCCTCTTCGGACGAGTCCGCCTGGGAGACGGAGGATGAGGAGTCCCCCGATACCTTCAAGACTCGGTGCGTCCCGTCGGACTCCCTGCAGTCTGAGCCCCGGAGTAGGTCCCCTCTGGAGGATACCCGGTTCTCGGAGTTCGTGAGGGATATGGCTGCTGCTTTGGCCATCTCGGCGGATTCTGAGGAGGAGCCTCGAGCCGAAGAGCTCGAGGCCCTCCAGTATGACTCTCCTCTGAAAGAGGCCTTTACTGTGCCAGTTCCTCCGATGCTGGAACGGCTCCTCTTCCGGATGTGGGAGGCACCGGCCTCGGCGCCGGTTCTGAGCAAGCGGGTCGATTCCATTTATAGACTCCGTAAGAGCCCTGGTTTTCAAAAGGCGCAGCTACTGCACCATTCCATGGTGGTGGAATCGGCCATGCATCGTCTGAAAAGTCAGAAGATGCACTCTGCGGTGCCCCCTGGCAGGGAGGCCCGGAACCTGGATGCGTTCGGTAGAAAGTGCTTTCAGGGCTCGATGCTTGCTTGCCGTGTCCAGTCTTACCAGCTGTACATGGGCATGTACTTGCGGGACCTGGCAAAGGAGCTTGCCTGGTTCTCTGCTGGTCTCTCCGGGGAACCTTTGCAGAGGTTCAAGTCCTTGTCTTTGGGGATCCAGGAATGCTCTAAGTTCATGTCCCGAGCAGCCTACGATGACTTCGAGGCCTCGGCCCGTGTTGCAGCTGCCGGCATCGCGGCTTGACACCAGGCATGGCTGCAGTCATTGGACCTCGAGCCATGGGTTCAGGACAAGTTGGTCGATGTCCCTTGCTGAGGTGAGAACCTTTTTGGCAAGCCCATGGCCGAGAAGGCTGCTGAGCTTGAGACCGAGCATCTCACGAGGACAAGGCTGTCTCGAAAGACCTCTGCCCCTTCACACAAGAAGGGCTCGGGTAAAACGTCCTTTTACCCGAGGAAGGCGACTGCCTACAAACAATTCCCACCTTACCAGGCCTCCCCCACAGGGTCAGCAGGCCAACGGGCAGGGACATGGGCCCCGTAGGCCCCCAAGCCTCCGGCTCCTGCTCCCACTCAGCAGGGTGGGGGGTTTTGAATCCCAAGGCATGTCCCATCCCTGCACAGGAGGTCGACTAGCCCTGTTTGCCCACCGATGGCCACCCATTACAGGGGACAACTGGGTCTTAAGCACAGTCCACAAGGGCTACTTGCTTCATTTTCATCAGTTGCCTCCTCCCTATTTTCCAGGAGAACCTCCAAGGCCTCCTCTCCATACAGCCCTCCTCCTGCAGGAGCTTCAGGGTCTGTTACGAGACCAGGCAGTGGAGCCTGTGCCTCCCCACCTCCAAGGTCACGGTTTCTACTCCAGGTACTTCCTAGTACCAAAGAGAACAGGGGATCTCAGGCCTATTCTCGACCTCAGAAATCTCAACAAGTTCTTACAAAAGGAGAAGTTCAAGATGCTTACTCTTGGAACACTTCTGCCGTACCTCCAGCAGGGAGATTGGCTATGCTCTTTAGATCTAAAAGATGCGTACACGCACATCCTCATTCATCCAGACCATAGAAAGTACCTAAGGTTCATTGTGGGAGGAAACCATTATCAGTACAGAGTGCTGCCATTTGGCCTCACCTCCGCCCCCAGGGTCTTTACCAAATGCCTGGCAGTGGTGGCGGCCTACTTAAGGAATCAGGGTATCTTTGTCTTCCCCTATCTGGACGACTGGCTCATCAGGGGTCAGACGTGCCAGGAGGCCAGGCAAGCCACCCTCCGAACGATTTCTCTCCTCCAACATCTGGGGTTTGTCATAAACTTCGCAAAGTCCACTTTGCTCCCCTCCCAAAACTTGGAGTTCATAGGGGCAAGGCTAGACTCTCTGCAGGCAAAAGCTTTCTTGCCAGATGACAGAGCCCAAAGACTGATGACCTTGGCAAACCAGTTTCTCAGCAGGTCACTGATCTCCGCCAGGCTCTGCCTGAGGCTTCTTGGCCACATGGCTTCGACAGTACATGTGACTCCCAATGCCAGGCTTCATATGAGGCCTGCGCAATGGTGTCTCAGGAATCAGTGGTTGCAGGCCACAGGGAGCCTCAGCGACAGAGTAAGGGTGTCCAGACCATTCCTGCACTCCCTACGTTGGTGGCTGCATCCTCCCAACTTACTGCAAGGGATGCCTTTTCAGCCACCTGGGTCCACAGTGGTATTGACCACCGATGCCTCCCTGCAGGGCTGGGGTGCACACTGTCTGGGCAAGTGCACCCAGGGCCTGTGGTCTCCCTGGGAGGTCCAGCAGCAGATCAGTCTACTGGAACTGTGGGCTATTCGCTTAGCCCTCAAGACTTTCTCTCAAACCCTGGCCAACCAGTCTGTTTTAGTGCAAACAGACAATCAGGTAGCCATGTTTTATGTGAACAAACAGGGAGGCACTGGGTCCAGGCTCCTTTGTCAGGAGGCACAGGACCTTTGCTTGTTTGCGCTCAGGCACAACATGTTGCTCAGGGTGGTTTATCTCCCTGGCCAGGAAAATTACCTGGCAGACAGGTTGAGCAGGATTCTGCAGCCCCACGAATGGCAGCTCCATCCCTTGGTGGTTCAAAAGATCTTCCTGAGATGGGGACTTCCATCCATAGATCTCTTTGCCAGTCCCCTGAACAGACAGCTGCCCAGGTTCTGCTCCAGGCAACCGCATCCTCTGAGACTAGCAGCAGATGCTTTTCTGATTTCCTGGTCCCAGGGCCTCCTGTATGCGTTTCCTCCCACACCTCTGGTGGCCCGAACGCTGTTCAAGATTCTAAAGGACCAGGCCTCGGTCCTTCTGGTAGCCCCCAGGTGGCCGAGGCAACCTTGGTTCCCACTTCTGCTTCAACTAGCAGTGGACACTCCACTACCTCTAGGGTTGCAGCCCGACTTTCTTTCTCAGGACCAGGGGTCTCTTCTGCACCCCAACCTCAAATCTCTCAATTTGATGGCCTGGAAGCTGCAAGGGTAGTTTTGGCTCCATGGGGCCTACCTCCTGAAGTTGAAGAGGTCGTCCTGGCCTCTAGGAAGCAGTCCACTAGAAAAACCTATGCCCTGAAGTGGAAGAGGTTTTCTGTGTGGTGTCAGCTGCGTGCAGAGGATCCTTTCTCCTGTGCTGTACCAGTGGTGCTTCAGTACCTGTTGCACTTATCCAATCAGGGCCTTAAGTCCAATTCTGTTCGGGTCCACCTCTCAGCTCTAGCAGCTCACCACTCACTGGTGGAAGGACACTCTCTGTTGGTTCACCCCTTGGTGTCCCGGTTTCTCAGAGGTTTGCTCTTGCTCAAGCCTCCTGTCCGTCCTCCAGCCCCTGAGTGGGAGTTCAGTGTGATCTTGCAGCAACTGACTCGCCCACCTTTTGAGCTGATGGCTACTTGTCCTCTCCGCTTCCTTTCCTGGAAGACACTCTTCCTAGTAGCCTTAACCTCGGCCAGACGGGTGAGTGAGCTTCAGGCCCTGGTCTGTGACAGGCCTTACACCCGCTTCTATAGGAACAGGGTGGTTCTTAGGACTCATCCAAAGTTCCTCTCTAAAGTTGTATCCTCTTTCCACCTCAACCAGGAGGTGGTTCTTCCAACATTCTTCCCTAGGCCTCATGCAAGCCAGGCTGAAGTGGTTCTGCATACCCTGGACTGTAGGAGGGCCTTATCTTTCTACCTTGACCGTACGCAGGGACATAGAAGGGCTACTCAGCTCTTCCTCTCTTTTGACCCTAATAATTTGGGGTTAGCTGTGTCCAAACATACCTTGTCCATATGGGTGGCTGACTGTATCACCTGGGCTTACAGGGCGGCTGACCTTCCCTTGCATGGTCGGGTCACAGCCCACCGTGTCAGGGCTATGGCTGCCTCAGTAGCTCATCTCCGTTCTGTACCATTGGCAGACATCTGCAGGGCTGCAACTTGATCCTCAAGCCAGACTTTTGCGGCCCATTACTGCCTGGAGAGGGAATCCCGTAGGGACAGTGCTTTTGGCCAGGCAGTACTCCGGAATCTCTTTGAGGTTTAGGCAACTCCTGCCCTCCAGCCCTGCATTGGGCTACCGGTGGAGGTTCTTTCAGTGGAAAGCCTTTCTTTGATGCTGGGACTAGAGGGAGTTCTCTTGTTCAGCCTGGGTTCCTTGGTAGCCCAGAGCTTGGGAGTCACCCATATGTGAGGACTGACTTCCTGCTTGGTCCTGGAGAAAGAGTAGTTACTCACCCCTAACAGGTGTTCTCCAAGAGCAGCAGGAATCAGTCCTCACAACCCTCCCTCCTCCCCTGGGAGTTGCAGTTGTACATAGTTTATTTTGAATTTTTGTGTGCTGTTTTTTAGCTATGTCATTGGACTGAGCAAGATGGCACCTTTAGGCGGGAAGGGGACCGCGCATGCGTGCAGTATTCCCAAAGGCTTTCATAGAAAGCTGGGGAAATGCTCCGCAAGGGGCTCCATCAACGTCGATGTCACCCATATGTGAGGACTGATTCCTGCTGCTCCTGGAGAACACCTGTTACAGGTGAGTAACTACTCTTTTTGTGCGCCACATATTGACACTCGGAGTTATATACTTTAAAATTTGACTACACGTCAGAATACAGTATGTACACCACATTGATTTTAATCAAATTAAATGAAAATAGACGATTACTAAATGAAGCAGAAAATTTCTAGTAATTACAATCACAACTTTTAAATTTTAAGACGTCTGTGTTGTTTTCTATCAGAATCAGAACCGTAATTTCTCCAGGACCAAGCAGGAAGTCAGTCCTCACTTATGGGTGACGTCGGCGCCGACGGAGCCCTCGCGGAGCAATTTTCCCCAGCTTTCAAAGAAAGCCTTTGGGAATTGCAGCGCGCATGCGCGGTCCCCTTCCCGCCCAAGGGTGCCATCTTAGCCAGTCTTCTTTTTTCCGCGGAGCCCTACAGACGTACCCGTCGTGTCCCCGCGAAAAAGTTGATTTTCCTTCATAATTATTCTTTTTTTCTTTCGGTTCGACGCCGGTCTTTTTCGGTTTTTCTGACTTGGTCAGTTTTCGTTTCGGTTTTTCCCTGGCAGCCCGGTCCTTTGACCTCGCAGGGGCCCTTTTTCCCCCGATGGCTGCCAGTGGTTTCAAGCGGTGTGGTCAGTGTGACAGAAATATGTCACTAACTGACACACACGACAATTGCCTCCGCTGCCTGGGCCCGGATCATGAAGAAATGATCTGTGGGCCTTGTGGCAAACTTTCCTCCAAAGCGTTGAGAAGTCGGCGGCATCAGCGGGATAGAATCTTCGCTGACCCCAGCCGTACCCGGACCTCGTCGGAGGCCTCCGCGTCCAGGGGGTCCAGCTCGGACCGTCGCCGGAGTTCCTCCGACAGGGGTTCTCCCTCCGGGGACCATCGACGGAAGGTGAAACCCGCGAGGGCGGCGTCGGTGGACGCTCCTGGCTCCGCGAGGGCCAGGTCGCATAGCCCCGATAGCCGCCCCGGGTCCTTGGAGAAGGAGCACCTCCCGAAGCGACCTCGCCTGGAGTCGGAGCTGCCTGCTCGGGTAAGTCCTGTGGTCCTTCTGGACTCGCCTCCGCGACAGCCGACGTCGGGCCCGACGCCGTCGGGGCCCGAGTCGGGGGCTGCTGGGTCACCTGAGCTCGGACTCAGGTTGACGGCCTTGGAGAGCAGACTGTCTGCCTTCATGGACCAGCAGCGGGCACTGCTCGCTGGCTTCGCTGGCGCCGCTGCCCCGACCGCCGGGACGTCGACGTCCAAGTCGACCCCGGAGACCGAGCCGATCCTCGAGTCGATGCGAACTCGAGTCGATCCTCGGTCGAGGTCACCCTCGGCCTCCTGTTCGGGACCGAGGTCGCCGACGCCGACTCCCTCGGCGTCGGGGCGGCAGGCGCCGCGCCCTGCCCGGGCCGACCCCACCGAGTCCTCGTCGGAGTCGGTCTGGGAGTCTGAAGAGGAAGAGTCGCCTGATTCTTTTCGGACTCGGTGTGTCCCCTCGGACTCACCTGAGTCCGAACCTCGGAAACAGTCCCCTCCGGAGGATGCCCGGTTCTCGGACTTCGTCAGGGATATGGCCAAGGCTTTGGCCTTCCCTGCGGACCCCGAGGAGGAGCCTCGAGCCGAAGAGCTCGACGCCCTCCAGTATGACTCTCCCGCCAGGGAACACTTTACTGTACCGGTTCCTCCCATGCTGGAACGACTACTCTTCCGCATGTGGGAGAGTCCGGCCACCTCGCCGGTCCTGAGCAAGCGGGTCGATTCTATCTATCGAGTCCGCAAGAGCCCTGGCTTCCAAAAAGCACAGCTACCACACCATTCCATGGTAGTGGAATCGGCCATGCATCGTCTTAAGAGCCAGAAGATGCACTCCTCGGTGCCTCCTGGCAGGGAGGCCCGTAACCTGGATGGCCTTGGTAAGAAGTGTTTCCAGGGCTCTATGCTCGCATGTCGTGTCCAGACCTACCAGCTATACATGGGCATGTATCTCCGAGACCTGGCTAAAGAGCTAGGCGGCTTCTCCGCTGGTTTGTCCGAGGAACCCTTGCGGAGGTTCCTGGCCTTGTCCACTGGCATTCGGGAATGCTCAAAATTCATGTCCCGAGCAGCCTATGATGGCTTTGAAGCATCGGCTCGAGTGGCCGCAGCCGGCATCGGTGCCCGCCGACAGGCTTGGCTTCAGTCGTCTGACCTTGAGCCCTGGGTGCAGGACAAGTTGGTCGATGTCCCCTGCCGAGGCGAAAACCTCTTTGGCAAGCCCATGGCTGATAAGGCTGCGCAAATTGAGACGGAGACTCTCACCAGGACTAGGCTTTCTAGGAAGACCTCCGCCCCTTCCCAGAAAAAGAAGGGCTCGGGAAAGAAGTCCTTTTACCCGAGGAAGGCGGCTGCCTACAAACAGTACCCCCACTATCAGGCCCCTCCAGCTCCCCAACAGGGCCAGCAGGCCAAGGGACGGGGTAACGGGTCCCGTAGGCAGCAAGCCCCCAAGCCTGCACCACCAGCCCCTGCTCCGCAGGGTGAGGGTTTTTGACTCCTTAAGCATAGCCTCTCCCCCACCGCTGGTTCCTCCCAGCACCGGAGGCCGGCTGGTTCACTTGCCCACAGGTGGTCCAGCATCACCTCAGATGCCTGGGTGCTTCAAGTCGTGCGAGAAGGCTATCTTCTCCACTTCCACCAGGTCCCTCCCTCCTATTTTCCGGGAGAACCTCCACGACCCCCTCTGCACAGGGAACTACTCCTTCAGGAGTTAGCAGGTCTTCTACAGGAACAGGCGGTGGAACCGGTGCCCCACCACCTGAAAGGTCAAGGCTTTTATTCCCGGTATTTTCTAATACCAAAAAGAACAGGAGGCCTCAGACCCATCCTGGACTTGCGCAACCTCAACAAGTTCCTCGTGCGGGAGAAGTTCAAGATGCTTACCCTTGGAATCCTTCTGCCCTACCTCCAGCAGGGAGATTGGCTATGCTCCTTGGATCTAAAGGATGCCTACACGCACATCCTCATCCACCCAAGCCACCGCCAATACCTACGGTTTGTGGTGGCAGGAAATCATTACCAGTACAGAGTACTGCCCTTTGGCCTGTCCTCCGCACCGCGAGTCTTCACAAAATGTCTCGCGGTGGTGGCGGCCCATCTCAGGCTTCACGGCCTCTATGTCTTTCCGTACCTCGACGACTGGCTCATCAGAGCAGCGTCCGCTCTGGAGGTCACCAACGCCACGCGCCGCACGGTGACTCTTCTGCAGTACTTGGGCTTTGTTATAAACTTCGCAAAGTCCACTTTGCTCCCCTCACAGGATCTCGAGTTCATCGGCGCAAGGCTGCACACTCCTCAGGCACGAGCGTACCTACCGCTCGACAGGGCTCAACGGCTCATGGACCTAGCCGACCGTTTTCGCAGCCAGCCCCTGGTCTCCGCCAGGCGCTTCCTGAGACTACTCGGCCATATGGCTTCCACCGTCCATGTGACCCCCAATGCCCGCCTGAACATGCGGCCTGCTCAATGGTGTCTCCGCCAGCAGTGGCGACAAGCCACAGGCGGCCTAGCAGACCTAGTGCGCGTCTCCGAGCCGCTGATCTCGTCTCTCCGGTGGTGGCTTCAGCGGCCGAACCTGATATTCAGCATGCCTTTCCAGTCACCTCAGCCGACCCGGGTGCTGACTACAGATGCATCCCTCCTGGGCTGGGGAGCGCATTGCCAAGGGGCTCGTACTCAGGGCCTCTGGACCTTGTGGGAGTCTGCTCAGCAGATCAACTTCCTGGAGCTCAGGGCGATCCGCCTGGCTCTCAAGGCCTTCTCCCACCTGACTTCTCACCAGTCCGTCCTTGTCCAGACGGACAATCAAGTTGCCATGTTCTACGTGAACAAGCAGGGGGGCACGGGCTCCTTCCTCCTCTGCCGGGAGGCACAGAAGCTCTGCTCTTGGGCCGTCAGTCACGGCGTTCTCCTCAAGGCAGTTTATCTCCCAGGCCAAGAGAATTGCCTGGCGGACAAACTCAGCAGGATCCTTCAGGCGCACGAGTGGCGTCTGGATCCCTTGATAGTTCAGAAGCTCTTTCTACAGTGGGGCCTCCCCACGGTGGATCTCTTTGCCAGTCCTCACAACCGGCAACTTCCTCGCTTCTGCTCTCGTCAGCCACACCCCCTTCGGGTTGCGGCGGACGCGTTTCTACTCTCATGGTCGGGGAGCCTTCTGTACGCTTTCCCTCCCATCCCGCTCGTCTCTCGGACTCTTTTCAAGGTTCTCCGAGACAAAGCCTTCATGATCCTGGTGGCCCCTCGCTGGCCCAGACAGCCATGGTTTCCGCTCCTGCTGCAATTAGCGGTGGAGGATCCACTCCCCCTGGGGTTTCAACCGGATCTCCTCACTCAGGATCAGGGGTCTCTGCTACACCCCAACCTCAGGTCTCTCAACCTAATGGCCTGGCTGCTGAGAGGGTAGTCCTTGCTCCCCTTCTCCTGCCGGCAGAGGTGGAGGAGGTCGTCCTAGCTTCGCGACGACCTCCTACCCGAAAATGCTACGCCCTTAAATGGCGTCGTTTTTCCGTTTGGTGTACCCGACAGTCTCAGGATCCCTTCTCCTGCCCGGTGTCGGTGGTCTTGCAGTACTTGCTTTACCTCTCTAATCTGGGACTTAAGTCCAACTCCGTCAAAGTTCACCTCAGTGCTCTTTCAGCACATCATGTGCCGGTGGACGGCAGACCTCTCTCCAACGACCCTCTCGTAGCGAGGTTTCTCCGAGGTCTCCTTCTACTTAAACCACCTCTGCGCCCGCCAGCGCCTGACTGGGACCTGAATGTGGTTTTACAGCGGATCACCTGTCCGCCGTTTGAACCTACGGCTACCTGTTCTCTCCGTTTTCTTTCTTGGAAAACACTGTTCTTGATAGCCCTCACTTCCACTAGACGCGTAAGTGAATTGCAGGCCCTCGTGTCTGATCCCCCTTACACTCGGTTCTACAAAAATCGGGTAGTCCTACGGACTCACCCAAAATTTCTTCCAAAAGTGGTCTCCCCCTTTCACATCAATCAGGAGGTGGTACTTCCAACCTTCTTTCCCAGACCACACTCCAGCCGAGCTGAAACGGTCCTCCATACCCTGGACTGTAGAAGGGCTTTGAACTTCTACCTTGACCGTACGCGGGAGCACCGTAAGGCTTCTCAGCTTTTTGTGTCTTTTGACCCCAATAAATTGGGGCTCCCGGTCTCCAAGCGTACTCTGTCCATCTGGGTTGCGGACTGTATCTCTTGGGCTTATGGGGCAGCCGGACTCTCCTTGGAAGGTCGAGTCACGGCTCATTGCGTTCGGGCAAAGGCTACGTCAGTGGCTTACCTCCGCTCTGTTCCGCTGGCAGACATCTGCCGGGCCGCTACTTGGTCTTCGAGCCAGACTTTTGCGGTCCATTACTGTCTCGAGAGGGAGTCCCGCAGGGACAGTGCTTTCGGACAGGCAGTCCTCCGTAATCTCTTTGAGGTCTGAGCAACTCCTACCCTCCATCCCGGATGTGGGCTACCGGTGGGTAATAATTCAGCGAAGATTCTTTCCTTCTATACTGCTGAGCTAGAGGGAGCTCATTTTTGTGCTTAGGGTCTCCGGTAGCCTTGAGCTTGGGAGTCCCATAAGTGAGGACTGACTTCCTGCTTGGTCCTGGAGAAAGCGTAGTTACTCACCTGTAACAGGTGTTCTCCAGGAGCAGCAGGAATCAGTCCTCACAACCCTCCCTCCTCCCCGTGGAGTTGCAATCATCTGCTTTAGTTTTTTTGCAAATTTTTATGCTGTCTTTTTTAGCTATGTCATCTGACTGGCTAAGATGGCACCCTTGGGCGGGAAGGGGACCGCGCATGCGCGCTGCAATTCCCAAAGGCTTTCTTTGAAAGCTGGGGAAAATTGCTCCGCGAGGGCTCCGTCGGTGCCGACGTCACCCATAAGTGAGGACTGATTCCTGCTGCTCCTGGAGAACACCTGTTACAGGTGAGTAACTACGCTTTTTGTGCGCTCTGTTGTAAAGTATGTGCGCTCTCTCATCGAGGTCTGTGCGCGCGCACATGCGCATAGCTTAGAGGGAACAGTGCCCACCCTTTGATAGGAACAAAGGTCTCAGACTCACCAGCGCTTCTGAACTGTTAGGCTCAAGTGCTTCGTTAGCATCAATGACCTTGTAATTACTTTTTTATATATTTCTCATGCATCAGGGTGTATACGTTTTCAAAATCAAAACCTTTGCTTTTCTGATAAAATAAACAGGTAAAATTGCTCTTATGTTAGTATCCAGCAGAAAAAAAAATATCCTCCCCAACGCCGTCAAAAAGCAGTGCTTCTGCGTTTCACTTTGCGTTTCTTCAGGGGTTCAATAAACAGGATACTGCTCATGCATCCTATCAACAGCATATAGCAAGTCTGTAATGAATCAAAAATGATATTCGTTAAAACTCTTCTGCTTCCCTGTTAATATCCACTGACTCTTAATATCCACTGACTCTGTATATATGTATTTATGTATATATGTAAATGAACTCCCCCATAGCTAAGAAGTGTTAACTCTGTATGATGTGCTTTTCTGACAATCTGTATGTAAACAAAATTTGTACCTGCCTTGATTCGGCAGTTTCACAATAGTAATCCTACCCGCTTCTGATCGCTGGAAGGAGCGGGCTACAAATGCTTGCTAAATAAATAAAATAAATAAATAAAGAACATATGTTATATCTCCCATTGTCAACATACAGAATTAACTCACCCCAAAAAGTCTTAGAATGCTGCCCGCGCTCGACCTACACAGTTCAGAAACAACTCTTATTGACTGGAGACGCCGTGCATGCAGTCTGAAAGTCCTCTGCCGGTTTTAAAAGATCTAAGGGGGCCAATGCTAAGCGTGTTGACGTGGCTCCTCCCCTTTAACTTCTTTAAAGCCCTATAATAAAAATTCACAGCTGATTCTTCTCATTCCTGACAGATAAATAAAGCTCAGGACTGTTGGTTTTCCAAACAAATGTTGTGATGATGAAAAAATAAAAAAATTACAATTCTTTTGAAATGCAGGCTTTCCAATCAAGATACACATTTAAGCCCCCCGGTGCTACTGACTGCAGCGTAAAAATCCACCTCTATTCTTTAATGACAAGCCATTGATCCATAGATTTGCCCAACTGCCCTCTGGTCACCACCTCTATGCAAAAACAGTGGAGACCTTCAAAAGTATGTTGTAGAGAGAGACAGTGTTGCACAATCGGGGCTTCAACAATTTTCTGTTTCAACCTACTTCTGTGTTCACCCATACGAACTTTGAAGGCTCTATTCGTTTTCCCCACGTACAATAAATTGCACGGACATCATATGATGTAAACAACATGAGTGGATTCACAATTTGTATAATGTCTCAAATCATACTTCTTTCCATGATGTTGAAATTCATTGATCTCCTCTGTAATGGGACAAATACTACAGGCACCACACTTATGGTGTCCACGTTCACCACCTATAGGGGCCATCACTATTGACGATGTTTTTAATACTGAAGGGCTTAAATATTCCTTCAAATTTTTCCCCCGTTGCCACACGCACCGGATCTTTTTGCTACAAAGCGCAGGAATCGTGTTCAATACAGCTCCATGCTGCCGAAGAATGGTTTGAATGGATTTGCTAAGCGGGGAATATGGAGTAATCAAATTCACATACTCATCATCATGCCGTTTATTGGATTTCATTTCACTATATAATAACAGATCTCTATTGTTATTGAGGGCTCTTTGATAAGCCTGCTTAACAATCTTAGGCGGGTAACCCCGTTCAGCAAAATTAATTATCAATCGCCGTGCAGCTACTTTAAAATCCCTCTTATTTGAGCAATTTCTTTTATATCGCATAAACTGAGAGAATGGTAACCCAGCCTTCAGGCGAAACAGATGTGCACTGTTGAAATGAAGGAACGTATTCCGATCTGTTGCTTTTCGAAAAATAGTTGTTTCCCAAGTACCCTGATGTCTGAACAGGGGGTAAGCTATCATCAATTGTCGGGGGTGGCCATGGGGGCCACGTGTGCCCTGTCGATAGCTAATCTTTATATGGCCCGATATGAAGAGCAATGGCTTAAGTCTAGCCCCTACCAGCCCCACATAAAAATGTGGTGCCGGTTCATTGATGATGTTTTTATGTTATGGAATGGTTCCTTTCTGCAGTTTAAAATTTTTTTGGAGTGGCTCAACAGGTGTGACACGAACATCAAATTCACTTATGAGTGCAGTACAGCAGAAATTACGTATTTGGATGTTATATTTTACCATAGTCTCCCTTTTGAAAGTTAAAAGATAGTACTCTAGGTTTCCTTACTGTCATACATCCATTTATTAAATCAAATATGATCATGCTATGATCACTATTGCCAAATGGCCCTAACATCCTTATCTCTTGCACCAGATCTTGTGGTCCACTTAGGACTAGGTCCAAAATGGCTTCCCCTCTGGTCAGTTCATGAACCAGCTGCTCCAAGAAGCAGTCATTTATTTCATCTAGAAACTTTATCTCCCTAGCATGTCCTGCCGTGACACTGACCCAGTCGATACCGGGGTAATTGAAATCACCCATTATTATTACTGTTCTGTAACTTTTGTTAGCTTCCCTGATTTCTTTGAGCATTTCATCATCCATTTGTTCCCTCTGGCCAGGAGGTCGATAGTACACCCCCACTGCTATTGCCTTGTCCTTCCCCTTTTTACATGGAATTTCAATCCATAAAGATTCTACAGTGAATTTTGTTTTCTGCAAAACTTTAGTCCTTTGTGACTCAATGCTCTCTCTAACATAGTGTGCAACCCCCACCATCAATTTGATCTGCTCTATCGTTACAATATAGTTTGTACCTAGGTATCACAGTATCCCATTAGTTGTCCTCCTTCCACCATGTCTCTGAGATACCGATCATATCTAACCTCTCATTTAGTGCTATATATTCCAACTCTCCCATCTTATTTTTTAGACTTCTGGCATTTGCATACAAGCATTTTAACATATTACTCTGGCTATCGGTAGGCAGGGGTAATTTGGAATCTTTAAGCTCTGTCTGTTCTGTACTCAAGGGCATTTGGGCTACTTTTGTCTTTATTGGAACCTCTCTGCTGATATGCCATAACTTCAGCATTTTGCTAGTATCCTTCAAGGATACATTGCTCTGAACCATGCGCTCATGGGAGACTGTCGGCTTTCCCCTATTATCTAGTTTAAAAGCTGCTTTAACTCCTTTTTAAAGGTTAATGCCAGCAGCCTGATTCCATCCTGGTTAAGGTGGAGCTCATCCCTTTGGAAAAGCCCCTCCTTTCCCCATAATGTTCCCCAGCTCCTAATAAATCTAAAACTCTCTTCCTTGCACCTCGTCTCATCAATGCACTGAGACTCTGGAGCTCTGCCTGTCTTTTGTGTGCTGTGCATGGAGTGGGAAGCATTTCGGAGAATGCTATCCTGGAAGTTCTGGATTTCATCTTCCTACCTAAAAGTGTATATTTAGCCTCTAGAACCTCCCTACCACACTTTCCTATGTCATTGGTACTGACATGAACCAAGACAGCAGACGTCTCCCCAGCACTATCTAAGACCTTGTGTAGGTGTCACGTGAGGTCCGCTACCTTCGCACCAGGCAGGCGTGTTACCATGCAATCCTCACGTCCACCAGCCACCCAGCTATCTACATGTTTAATGACTGAATCACCAACTATAACTGCTGTTTTAACCTTTCTCTTGTGGGCACATGGCCCTGGAGAAACCTTCTCAGTGCGAGAGGGTTTTACATCACCTGAAGGACAGGTCCTAGCTACAGGATCACTCCCTGCCACACCAGGGTGATGCTCTCCAGTCATGTGACCTCTCTTCTCCATGACAACAGGGATGCTGCTAGACTGGAGGTGGGACTTCAGTACTACATCTCCATAGGTCTCGTCTATGTATCTCTCTGTCTTCCTTATATCCTTTAAGTACTGTACTCTAGCCGCTAGAAATCGGACTCGTTCCCTGAGAGCAAAGAGCTCCTTGCACCTAGTGCACACATACGACCCCTCGCCAACTGGGAGAAAATCATACGAGGGGGTAACCAAAAAAAACAGGAATAACATTGCCGTGGGCGGAGCTTGTGTAGTACGCACTTCTGCCGCTAGGCGTGTATAGTGCAACTCATTGCCAGTTCAGTGCCGCCTATGTTGTCGACCTAGCTTGTTCTGTTCATCTGCAGTGATTGTTTTTGCTAGCGCTGTTTTGTTCTTATTTCTTTTTTTATGATGACAAGTTTAAGTGAACAACGTGCAGCTGTGAAATTTTGTTTTCTACTCGGTAAAAATGCTGCTGAAACTGTTTTAATGTTGAAAACAGCTTATCAAGATGACGCTATGGGAAAAAGTCAAGTGTACCAGTGGTTTGCTCGGTTTAAAAATGGCGACATATCGATTGATGACAAACCTCGTTCTGGGCGTCCATCAACTGCCCGAATCGACAAAAATATTGAAAAAATTAGCTTGTGCTCACAGACTGTCGACAGACAATTGATCAACTGTCAGAGATTAGTGGGTTATCTTGTAGCTCGGTTCAGCGAATTTTAACGGAAGATTTGGGAATGAAAAGGGTTGCTGCCAAGTTTGTTCCTCAGGTTCTGACTGACAATCAAAAGGAACATCAAGTTGAAAGATGTCGTGTTTTGAAACAACAGCTTGAAACTGATCCAGATTTTCTGTCAAAGGTCATTACAGGTGATGAGTCATGGTGCTATGGTTACGACCCAGAAACAAAGCAACAGTCAAACCAATGGAAGACGTCATCGTCACCCCGTCCAAAAAAATGTCGTCAAGTCAAATCAAACATCAAAACAATGCTGATTTGCTTTTTTGATGCCAAGGGGGTAGTTCATTCAGAGTTTGTTCCCCCAGGTCAAACCGTCAATCAAACCTTTTATTTGGAAGTTTTAAGAAGATTGCGCAACAGTGTTCGTCAAAAAAGACACGATTTGTGGCAGACAGGAGACTGGTTCTTCCACCACGACAACGCACCTGCACACACAGCTATCTCTGTTAAACAGTTTTTGGCTAAAAATGGCATGGTTCCGCTGCCCCACGCACCTTACTCGCCTGACCTGGCTCCGTGCGACTTTTTCTTATTTCGACGCATGAAAAGGGGCATGAAAGGACACCGATTTGACAACATTGAAGAAGTCAAGAAAAAAAGGAGGGAGGAGCTGTCAGCTGTTTCTAAAGATGACTACAAAAAATGTTTCAAACAGTGGAAGCACTGGTGGGACAAATGTATCAGTTGTAATGGAGAGTATTTTGAAGGGGGATAAGGTTGTTTTGTAAAGAATTTGAAATAAATAGCTTTTAAAAAATAATTCCTGTTTTTTTTGGGTACCACCTCGTACATGTGACACTCAATGCAAAAGACTAGAAAGCCCCCATCTTGCTGCTGGACTGCTGACTGCATCTTAGTTTTAGGCTTGTGTTTAGGTTGTTTACTTACTAAAGTTTGCTAGGATTGCTTATACTAATAAAACTAAACCTAAAGCTTAACTAATCTCAGGTCCTTAATATATGCCTGTTGAGGATGAACAGCTGCACCTGAGAGTGAATATGGGACCTCCTTTCCTTTAAGAGGTTTAAGCACCTATAAAACTATATTATCCCATGGGTAGGTGGGAGCCGAGGAGGGAGGGAAGGAAAGAAGACTTATTAAAAGCTGGCTGCTAAACAATACCCTGTCCTGTGCTTCTAAGGTAATCTGTGACCAATTTCCTGGGTGATTCACACAACCCTTGCTTGGATAGAGGGAGTCTTTCAAAATGCCCCTTTGATCTGTCCCTTGGTTTTAACACCTATTTAAAATAATTTATTGCTCCAAAAATACTGACCCTGTTTTTCCTTTTATGCTATGTTATACTCTGAGTTGATTTAAATTAAATCTCTTTGCTGGTACCAGGCCCTGACTGGATATTAAATTTAAGCTAGAAGCTCTCTGCTGGGCTTAAATGTAACCAGAAAGCTCTTTGCTGGTAGTAGGCCCTGACTGAATATTAAATTTAAACTAGAAGCTCTATGATGGGTTTCAAATTTAACCAGAAAACTCTCTGCTATGATCTGATTTTAAACTGAAAGCCCTCTGCTGGGTTTTAAACTTAAACTGAAAGCTACCTGTTGAGTTTTCAATTTAACTAAAAGCTCTTTGCTGATATTAGGCCCTGACTGATTTAACAAATACCCTGGATTCTAGTTTACACAGATTAATCAGCTTTAATCTAAACAATTCCCTTTTCCCCAAGATTTAGAAATAATTCCCAGAAGTAAATACTTACAATTGCAGATCTCTCTCCAGAAGTAGTAGTCCCTTTTTGTAATCCTTCAAGACATAAGTACTGGCAAGTTAGATGAAAGTCACTGATAAGGTAAGCAAAGAGAGAATTTGAGAAGAAGCTTGCTGTGGAAGCAAAAACGCATAATAAAGACTTTTCAAGTACATTTGTAGCATAAAACCTGTGAGAAAGTCAGTTAGACCATTAGATGATAGAGGGGTAAAAGGGGCACTAAGAGGGGACAAGGTCATAGCGGAGAGACTAAATGAATTCTTTGTTTTGGTTTTTACTGAAGAAGATGTAGGGAAGTTACCCATGACTGAAATGGTATTTAAAGGTGATGCATCAGAAGAACTGAAAAATATATTGATAAACTGTGAAGATATATTACAACTATTTGATAAATTAAACAGTAGCAAATCACCTAGACCAGATGGTATACACCCAAGGGTGTTGAAAGAGCTGAGATATGAAATTGCAGACCTACTATTAGTAATCTGACTGAAGTGGAGGAGTGGCCTAGTGGTTGGGGCAAGGTACTTCAGGCCGGAAGGTCGGGGGTTCAAATCCCACTAGAGGACAGCAACTTTGGGCCGGAAGGACTGGGGTTTCTAGTCCCACAGGTGCTGATAAAGAATAGTGCGGTATATAAAAATGTTAAAATAATAAATAATAAATAATGTAGAAGCAGAGGGTACCACACTTGCCGTGGCCAATGTGGTGCTATGAGAATCATGTGGCCTCTGTCTCTCTGAAGCTTGAAAAGGGTTTTGGGAATTAGGGGAATGGGTGGAAAGGCATACAGGAAGTCTTGACCCCAGTGAAGGAGGAAAGCATCCTTTGCCTGAGCTCCCTGAGCCGGAGTTCTGGAACAGAACCGGGGAAGTTTGGCATTCCACGGACTTGCAAAGTTGAAAAATCCTGGCCACCTGGTCTGCATGCAGAGACCACTCGTGTGGAAGGAGAACTCGACTGAGTCTGCCCAAGAGTTTTGAACGCCTGGAAGATACACTGCCAGAAGATGAATCTGATGCTCTCTGGCAAGGGCCCACAGTCGCAAAGCTTCGTTGCAAAGCGACAGAGAGCCTGTTCCCCCTTGCTTGTTCTCTAGAACATGGCTACTTGATTGTCCGTATGAATAAGGACTGTCTTGTAGCTGAGCAGGGTGTGGAACTCTCGCAGAGCAAGGAAGATTGCTCTGAGCTCCAAGAGATTGATATGTAGACAACTCTCTTGTGGAGTCCAGGTGCCTTGGGTGGAGAGGTCTTGCAGATGAGCTCCCCAACCCACCGGAGAAGCATCTGTTTTAAGAGTTGCTTGGGGCAGGGGTTGCTGAAAGGGGGACCCCAGCAACAGGTTTTGAGTGGAATTCCACCACTGGAGAGACAAAATGAGACGACTTGTGTTTGCTATTTTGTCCGACGGACAACCTGAGGCCTGGGTCCATTGGGTGGATAAAGTCCACTGAGCTGCCTTCATGTGAAGGCGAGCATATGGTACCACATGCACGGTGGATGCCATGTGGCCTAGTAACTGTAACATTTCTCAAGCAGTTAAAAAGGGCTTTAGCACTGCTTGAGAAGCTAATTGCACCAAGCGAAGGCAACGGGCTTGGGGAAGATAGGCCCTTGCCCTTGTGGTATCCAGTAAGGCTCCTATGAACTCTAGAGACTGAGTAGGAGTTAGACTGGATTTTGGGATGTTTATTACCAGCCCTAAATACTGAAGGATACACATTGTGCAGGATAGAGAAGTCTTGGCCTCTGACTGTGTTGGAGCTCGAATGAGCCAGTCGTCCAAGTAAGGGAAGACGAATATTCCCAGAGTGCGTAGAAATGCTGCTACCACAGCCATGCATTTCGTGAACACCCTTGGTGCAGAGGCCAGACCAAAAGGAAGCACCCCTGTATTGGTAGTGCTTTCCTTGAAACAGGAACCGAAGGAACCTTCTGTGGGTTGGATGGGTGAGAACATGGGTGTACGCATCCTTGAGATCTAGAGAACAAAGCCAATCCTGACTCTGAAGGTATGGAAGCAGAGCTCCGAGAGAAATAGTTTTGAACTTCTCTTTGACAAGGAATTTGTTCAATTCTCTGAGATCTAAGATAGGTCTGTATCCCTCTGTTTTCTTTGGAATAAGAAAATAAGGGGAATAGAATCCTGTGCCCTGTTGATGAAGAGGCACTTCTTCTATTGCCCCTTGGGCAAGAAGGATGGTAACCTCCTGACCTAACAGGTCGATGAGAGAGGTCGGAGAATTGAACTGCTTCACTATTGTGAGAGGGGGCATGCTTGAAAAATGAAGTTTGTACCCCTCTTTTATGATGGAGAGTGTCCAATGCTCTGCTGTTATTTGCCCCCATCTGGGAGCAAAATGACATAACCTTCCTGGAATGGTGGACAGTTCTGGTCCTTCCAGAGCCAGAAAGGCTAAGTTCTCTAGCTGAAAGTCAAAGGCCCTGAGGAGGCTGAGGCTGCTGGGCCGGTTGAGGCCTAGCAGCCTTTGCTTTCTTCTGTTTGGGTGGTTGCTGACGTTTGGTTGTAAACTGACCTGTAGAAGATGCCTGCTGACTATAAGCAGGATAAAATCTTTTCTTTTTAGAAAAAGGTGTTCTCTTGAACAACTTTTTCCTAACAGGATCAGCAGTAGACTTGGCTAGTCTATCCAAAGTGGAATTTTCAGCATCCATTTCATTGGCCTTTTCTTGCCAATCTTTACCAAACAGGTTCTCACCAGTACAAGGGATATTTCCCAATTTATCTTGTACCCAGAGCTCTAAATCAGATGCTTGCAGCCAAGCAATTCTACGTGCACCTATGGCAATAGCCGAGGTTCTGCTTATACATTCAAAGCAGTCGAAGGCTGCACGGTTGGAGAATTTAGAGACATCTTGGGCATGTTTGAGCCAAGTGAGAAACTCCTGCCTTTTATCCTCAGAGATGAAAGGACTTAAAGTCTGTAGATGATCAGTAACTTCCTTTAGGAACATTCCCATGTAGAGAATATAGGAACTGATTCTTGCAGCAAGCATGGAAGCTTGAAAGACTCTACGTCCAAAAGCATCCAGAGTTCTGCATTCACGTCCTGGAGGATTAGAGGCATGTCTTTTTGCACTTCTAATCCTTCTCATAGCAGATTCCACCACAATAGAGTGGTGAGGAAGCTGAGTTTTATGGAAGCCAGGACAAGGAGGGACACGATACATAGTATCTAACCTACGAGAATGAGGAGAGGTGGTAAGAGGTGTTTCCCATATCCTCAACATGAGATCATATAGAATCACATGAATGGGTAGGGTAGCTGCCTCCTTAGGAGTTTTGGGATACTGTAAAATATCCAACTCCTTGGCCCTTGGCTCTGTCTCAGGGGCCACAGTGATGGACAGGCCCCGAGCCACCTCTCTGATGAAGTCTTGGAAAGACATGTCCTCTGGAGGAGACATCCTGCATTTAGGGGAGGAGGACTACTGTGGAAGAAGCATCGCTGCATCGACAGAACTTTCAGAGTCCTCAGATTCTTCTGAGGAATCGAAGTATCGTCTGTCCGGATGCTCCTGCAGAGCCCGATACCCGTACCGAGGAAGATCGGTATCGGGAATAACCGGTACCGGGGAATCGGTACCGGCGGGAATCGCAGGACAGGGTACCAGCATAGCAGACACCGATGTCGATGTCGATGCTATCGGTACCGATACCGATGCCAGTGCCGGTACCGGTGGAGTTGTCTGTCGCGGTACCAAGGGCGTCGATGCCACAAGGAAAGCCACTAGACTGTGTTCTATGGACAGAATTCTCTGGTCCATAGACGCTGCCAATGCCTGGAAGTGGGTACCGGTGGAAAACGCCGGAACCCCAGAGCATGGCACCAGGAGATCTGTCAAGGCCGAGCCATCGAGAACATCCTGGAACCCTGATGATGATGCTTTGGAAGCCGAAGCCTCCCGCCGGGGTAATTTTGCCGGTGCAGAATCCTCGAGGGCAACGCCAGAGGCATCTCGATGCTTAGAAGGAGATCTACCCTTCGAGGACCAGCTGGATTTATGTTTAGTTACCCGAGACCCATGGGAAGAAGAAGCAGCCCTGGAAGACGTCGATGCCACAGAAGTTGCATCAGAGGGAAACGAGGTACTGAGCTTAGCAGCTCGGTTCTGTCGACCTCTTTTAGACATCATAGCACAGGACACACAATCTGTGATGGAGTGGTCAAGACCTAAACATTTTAAACACCATTCATGGGTGTCGGTGACGGAAATGGTACCGCCACATTTTGTGCACTTTTTAAAACCTGAGGCAGGTTTTTCCATGTTAAGGAAAGTTTTTGAGCCTAAGGCCCAAAAAGGCGGGTGCACCTGAAGAAAAGGAAAAACAGATATATATATTTTTCTTTTTTTAAAGAATAGAAAAGAAAGACCGGCAGTACCGGTAGAGCGTCGGGGAAGGCAGACGCGACCACAAAAAGAAATAAGAAATAAAGAAATTCTTCTGCAGTGACAGGAACACGACCTGCTGGCTCCGCGGAAAAAGAAGAACTGAAGAGAGGCAGTTGGGAAAGGTGGGAAGGCAGCACGCAGGCGCTGTGGGATGCTCCCAAAAGCGTTCTGATTGGATGCTGGGGAGCGTTCCCGCGCGGGCTCCGTTGGTACCGACGATACCCATATGTGATGACTACATTCCTGCTTGTTCCTGGAGATAGACAGTCCCCAAACGGAAAATCCCTCTCTGTTCACAAAATAAAAGATATTCATCCCTACTCCTATTCCCTTGCCCTATTGACACCTGATCAATACAAAAACAATGTAAATCAGTAGAAGAATGATCAAAATCCAAACAATGCTGTACTAAAGGAGCATCACGTCGCTGGCATTTCAGCCTACTCTTGTGCTCAAAGTCGTAACTTGAGGGACCTCACAGTCTTACACATCATCATTTGTATATTTGTCAGTCACGGGTGGCCCTTCTCCAGGATTTCCTCTAGTGAAAACAAAGCAGAAGTATTTGTTTAGCATTGTCACTTTTTCAATGTCACTTTCCACGAATTCGTTCCCAGCAACTTTGAGTCCTGCAATTCCACCTCTGATTTTCCTCCTCTCCCGAATATACCTAAAAAAAAAGTCTTGTCGCCACATTTCACATCTTTAGCCATCTTTTCTTCTGCTTTTGATTTTGCTAGCCTTATTTCTCTTTTTGTCTCTTTTAGTTTGATCTTGTATTCTTTTCTGTGTTCCTCTGTTTGTGGGCTTCTGAATTTTGTAAAAGCTGTGGGTTTTTTGCCTTTATTTGTGCAGCCACTTCTTTGGAGAACCAAATAGGTTTCCTTTTCTTCTTCTTTTTATTTACTTTCCTTACGTATGTATCTGTTGCGCCTTTTATTGCTTTCTTTAGTTTAGCCCATTGCAATTCCACATCCCCTAACACCTCCCACCCTACCAACTCTTCCTTTAGGTACTTGGCCATTTTACTGAAGTTAGCATTTTTGAAGTCTAAGACTTTGAGTTTGCTGTAATTGGATTTCACCTTGGCTTTTATCTCAAACCACACCGTGTGATGATCACATGGGCACCCACCTGGATATCTGACATGCCGGTCAAGGTAAGCCTTGATCAAAAAAATTGGAAAACAGCCAAGAACAGCACCGGGCCCGGTACCGGCTCGAGGTGGGAAGAGGAACCGGTATGCAAACCGGTTACAGCTAATTTTCTTAAATGATATAGCGAGGATTTTTTCTGGGGAAATTGGATGGATGTCCATTGGGCTCTGTGAAAAAAAGGAGACTGGGCAAGATGGCACTCTTAAGCGGAAAGGGGACCACGCATGCGTAGTGGCATGTCCCAAAGGCTTTCTTTGGTGCCGTTGGTGCCCATATGTTGTCAGAGCTCCCCCGTGTGGCCAGGCAGTTGCCTAGTAGTGTGAGAGGGCTCCGATCGTCCTTTGTATAAAAAGTTAGCCCAATAGCATGTAGTTGTGTCTTAAATAGATTAGAGCCAAGATCAAAGGTCGCAGGAAATTTCTTTTATTCAAGAAATAAGATTTTCCCAACCAAATTAAATTCTTTGGCAAGAATGTTGAAGACTACAAAACATAAAGTTCAGGATATTTCTCCAGTCATAAACATAAGCCTGGTTAAACAGTCTTTGGCTTGGCTTAGTTTACACACCTTTTCCACAAGTAAAAATCCTTTACAACAGCAGTCTGTTCTCCAGTCCCCAGGAGGCAGTACAATGCTTCATTGTTCATTTCACAGCTGGTATAGCATAACATTTCCTGGTCCATGAACAGACTTTAAAATTCAATAGTATTTCTTCAAGATACAATTTATACTTTTAGCTCCTTTCTGGCTTCGTGAACCATGCAGCTTTATCAGCCAAGCAGTCATTGATCAGCCTAGCTAAAAGTTATGGGCTTTTGCATAGAATGTCCTTATTAAGAACTCCTGGGTTTTACTCCAGTTACTAAAACCCTATTCAGTTCCTTATTCTTCTTTGGCACAGATAGCACATTCAATTTCCATATCTGAAACCCCACTTTCATAAAAAGTGTCTCCTAGTTCCATTTCTTCTTCACTGGGCTCTTTCAGATATTTGTCCTCCTCAGGGTCTGCCTGAGGAGCCTTTACACGATGTAAAGCTTTCAACACTTTTTCCCAATTATGCTTCAAAGTACGTGAGCTAGTGGGGGAAGGGCAGGAAAAGGTTTCCCTATTTAAAAGCTTCTTTAAGGCTTGTAAAGGGCTCACCTTGCCAGTAGAGTGTTGTCCTCCTGTAGGCCCCTTATACTGAGAAGGGCCAGACCAGGAGCTTCTGGAAAATATCTCCTCCTCAAATCTTCCCCTGAGCTCTCCTCTGGCCTTCTCACCTTTCTGTTCCTGTCCTTGGTCAGCTTCCTTCGCCCCAGTGGCGCTGCCACCACTCTGCTTGTCTCAGTGCCTCTGTGTCTGCTTCCAATCTCATCCCCCTTCTCAGCTCGTGTCTGTTTCTCCTTCCATGCCTGTCTCTGTGCATTCCCTTCCTGTGTCTCCTTCCACGTCTCTGCAACCTCTTCCTGTGTCTCCTTCCACTTCGGTGCAATCCGTTTGTGAGTGAAACTTCCCTGCCTAAATGTTTGGGGCTGTCCTATGGCTCTTGACTCCGCCCCCGAACCACTCCCATCTCCTCCCTCGGTCTCCATGGGAACTGGGTGTGTCTCTGGCCCTGCACTCCTCTGCAGGAGATCTTTGGCTTTACTTTGGGTGTTAACCCTTCCTGTGCCTGCAGTTTCTTTGGGTTTAGAAAAAAAAAGACTGTTTTCCCTTTCTTTTTCTGCACTCTGAGCCTGCTTCTCCACCACAATGTGAGGACTGACTTCCTGCTTGTTCCTGGAGAAATTGGTGTTATATTGGCTATTTGCTGATCCTCAGGTACTACAGATGATTTTAATGACAGTTCACAGATTATTTATTTATTTATTTTAATTCTCTTATATACTGTGCTGTTCTGCATCAGTGCGGTTTACATTGAACAAACTGAAATTACATTGAACAGGGCATTATAACTTGGAGATAACTATTTTACACGGAACATGGGCTATGGAGGGTTAAGTGGCTTGCCCGCGGTTTACAAAGAACGAGGAACTTCAGACAAGATACATTTATCTGGTTTTTACAATTAACAGGAACATCAACTTGGATAACAGGATAAACTATATATAACTATATAGTTATTATATATAGTTATATATAGTTATATATTATATATATACTATAATAACTACATCTCTCTCAAGCTCCCTCCCTGGAGTTAGGGTCTGCTCCAGATCTCCTATCTCAGGAGAACGGGATGTTATGGCATCCCAGTCCCCAGTCCCTGCATCTCAGGGCTTGGTTGCTGAAGGCCTAGATCTCCAAGCTCTTCATCTTTCTCAGCAAGTGAAAGATGTTCTTTATGCTTCTAGAAAACCTTCCACTAGACGTTCTTATGCTTTCAAGTGGAAAAGGTTCACTATTTGGTGTTCAGAAAAGGGTCTATCTCCAGGAACAAGCAGGAATGAGTCTTCACATATGGGTATCGTCGGTACCGACGGAGCCTGCGCGGGAACGCTCCCCAGTGTCCAAAAGGAAAGTTTTGGGAGCATCCCACAGCGCCTGCGCGCTGCCTTCCCGCCTTTCCTAACCGCCTCTCTCCAGTTCTTTTCCGCGGAGCCAGCAGGTCGTGTTCCTGTCACCGGTGAAGAATTTCTTTATTTTATTTAATTTCTTTGGTCGCGCGTCTGCCTTCTCGACGCTGGACCGGTACCGCTGGTCTTTTCTTTCTTTATTCTGAAAAAAAAAACAACCTATTTTTTCTCACTTCAGTGCATTTTCTTCTTGGCCTTAGGCCTAGGACATTTTTCCTCATGGAAAATCCCGCCTCTGGGTTTAAAAGATGCACGAAGTGCAGCGGCACTATTTCTGTCACTGACACCCATGAATGGTGTCTAAAATGTTTAGGTCCTGACCACTCCATTGCGGTTTGTGAGTCCTGCTCCATGATGTCTAAAAGAGGTCTACAGAATCGAGCAGCTAAGCTCAGTACCCTGTTTCCCTCAGATGCAGCTTCAGTTGCATCGATGTCTTCCAGGGCTGCTTCTTCCTCACATGGATCTCAGGTAACCAAACTTAAATCCAGCCGGTCCTCGAAGGGTAGATCTCCCTCTAAGTATCGAGATGCCTCCGGGCTTGCCCTCGAGGAATCCGCACCGGCAAAATTACCCCAGCGGGAGACTCCGGCTTCCAAAGCTTTATCTATGGGGTCACAGGTTGACATTGATGACTCGGCCTCGACCGATCACCTGTTGCCATGTTCTGGGGTACCGGTGGTTCCCACTGGTACCGACATTCAGACATTGGTTGCATCAATGGATCAGAATATCCTGACCAGCAGCGTGCCATCATGGCATTCATACAAGCTGCGACGCCTTCGGTACCGCAACAAACTCCGTTGCCGGTACCGACTCCGGCACCGGTACCGACATCGGTTCTGGTGCCGGTATCGATTGCATCGACATCCGCTTTGGTGTCGACTGCAGCGGTACACTGTTCTGTGATGCCCATCGGTACCGAACCAGTACCGATCACTCCCGATGTCGATACCACCCAGTACGCGTATCGGGCTCTGCAGGAGCATCCAGATAGGCGATACTTCGATTCCTCTGAAGACTCTGATGAATCAGAAGTCTCTGTCAAAGCATCGGTGATTCATCCTCAGGAGCCCTCTTCTCCAAAAAGGAGAATGTCTCCCCCAGAAGACTTGTCTTTTCAAGACTTCATTAGGGAAGTGGCCAGGGGCCTTTCCATCTCAGTGGCCCCTGAGACAGAGCCTAGAGCCAAAAATTTAGATATTTTACAATATCCTAAGGCTCCTAAAGAGGCAGCCACTTTACCAATACATGAGATTCTTTATGATAACACCATAACCGCATGCCTGCCCACCCTCACACACGCCCCAAAGACATAAAAGGAACTAAATTCCAGCACCTACACAAATACCCGCACTACACACCACACACTGTAAATATACATTTGTAAAAAAGTTTGATGTTTTGTTCTGCTTTAATACCCACTAAGTTAAATTTTATTGTTCAATGTAAATAGTTAGTTTCTATTGTTCTATGTAAAAAAAATGTATACAAATGTGTACAAGACTGTTAACCTGTTATATGTAAACCGCCCTTGATCTCTGGAAGGGGCGGTATAAAAGAAATAGTTAAATAAATAAAAAAAAATAAAATAAAAATGATCACATGTTGGGCATATGGGCAACTCCTCTCACCACTTCCCCTCATTCTCGCAGGTTGGACACCATGTATCGTGTTTCTCCTTGTCCTGGCTTTCATAAGACTCAGCTTCCTCACCACTCCATTGTGGTGAAGTCTGCTATGAAGAAGATAAAGAGTACAAAAAGGCACTCTTCTGCTCCTCCAGGAAGAGCATGCAGAACCTTAGATGCCTTTGGCAGGAGAATTTTCCAGACCAGTATGCTTGTTGCCAGAATCAACTCCTATAGTCTCTATATGGGGATGTTTCTAAAAGAAGTTACAGATCACCTGCAGACTTTATCTCCTTTTATTTCAGAAGATAAAAGGGAAGAGTTCCTCACCAGGCTCAAACATGCCCAGGATATTTCCAAGTTTTCCAACCGTGCAGCCTTTGACTCTTTTGAAGGTGCCAGCAGAGCCTCGGCCATTGCCATAGGTGCACACAGAGTTGTTTGGTTACAAGCTTCTGATTTGGAACCTTGGGTTCAAGATGGACTAGGAAACCTTCCTTGTACAGGTGAAAACCTTTTTGGCAAAGATTGGCAAGCAAAGGCCACCCAAATGGATGCTGAAAATTCTGCTTTAGATAGACTTTCAAAGTCTACTTCTGCTCCTTTTAAGAAAAGGTTGTTCAAAAAGGGATTTTTTTCCCAAAAAAGGGAAATATTATTCTGCTTATGGTCAGCAGTCATCTACTGCAGGTCGTTTTGCTACAAAGAGACAGCAACAACCGAAACAGGCCAAGCCTAAGGCTGCTAGGACTGCTACGGCCCAACAGCCTCAGCCTCCTCAGGGCCTTTGACTTACAACTAGAGAGCTTAGCCTTTCTGGCTCTAGAACATCCAGAGCCTCTCACCATTCCAGGAAGGTTGGCTTACTTTGCTCCCAGATGGGAACAAATCACAGCAGAGCAATGGACCCTCTCCATCATAAGGGAGGGGTACAAGCTTCATTTCTTAAACCTTCCTCCTCACACCATGGTGAGACAGTTCAATTCTCAGACATCTCTCCTCGACCTTCTGGGTCAGGAGATTACTACCCTTCTTGCCGAAGGGGCAATAGAAGAAGTACCCCTTCTTCAACAGGGCTCAGGGTTCTACTCCCCCTACTTTCTTATCCCAAAGAAAACAGGGGCTACAGACCCATATTAGATCTCAGAGAATTGAACAAGTTTCTATGCAAGGAGAAATTCAAGATGATTTCTCTCGGTACTCTCCTTCCATACCTTCAGAGTCAGGATTGGCTTTGCTCTCTAGACCTCAAGGATGCGTACACCCATGTCCTCATCCATCCAACACACAGAAGGTTCCTTCGGTTCCTTTATCAAGGGAAGCACTATCAATACAGAGTGCTTCCTTTCGGTCTGGCCTCTGCACCAAGGGTGTTCACAAAATGCATGGCAGTAGTAGCTGCATTTCTACGCACTCTAGGGATATTCGTATTCCCATATCTGGACGACTGGTTCATCCGAGCTCCATCCCAGTAAGAGGCCCAGACTTCTCTAACCTGCACAAGCCGTATCCTTCAGTATTTGGGACTTGTAATAAACTTTCCAAAATCCCATCTCACCCCTACTCAGTCTCTAGAGCTCATAGGGGCCTTGCTGGATACCACAACTGCAAGGGCCTATCTTCCCCACCCCAGGCCCGTTGCCTACGTTTGGTGCAGTTAGCCTCACAAATTCAGTTAAAATCCCATTTAACTGCTCGAGAGATGTTACAACTGTTAGGCCACATGGCATCCACTGTTCATGTGGTTCCTTACGCTCGCCTTCACATGAGGGCTGCTCAGTGGACTCTGTCCACCCAATGGACCCAGGCATCAGGTTGCCTGTCAGACAAAATAGCAACCTCCAGTCGCCTCTTCTGGTCCCTCCACTGGTGGAAGTCCACTCAAAAACTGTTGCTGGGGTCCCCCTTTCAACAGGTGTTACCCCAAGCAACCCTTACAACAGATGCCTCTCCAAGAGGTTGGGGAGCTCATCTTCAAGATCTCTCCACTCAAGGCATCTGGTCCCTAGAAGAGACATCTCTACATATCAACCTCTTAGAGCTCAGAGCAATTTTTCTAGCTCTGAGTCTTCCACACCCTGCTCAGCTGCAAGACAGTCCTCATCCACACGGACAACCAAGTAGCCATGTTCTACGTGAACAAGTAGGGCGGGACTGGCTCTCTGTCGCTTTGCAACGAAGCTCTGAGATTGTGGGCCTTCGCCAGAGAGCATCAAATTCATCTCATGGCAGTGTATCTTCCAGGGGTTCAAAACTCTTGGGCAGACAGACTCAGTCGAGTTCTGCTTCCACACGAATGGTCCCTCCATGGGGACCAGATAGCCAGGATCTTCCGAATTTGGGGAACCCCGGACATAGACCTCTTTGCAAGTCCGTGGAATGCCAAACTTCCCCGGTTCTGTTCCAGGATTCCGTGTCAGGGAGTTCAGGCCAGGGACGCCTTCCTCCTTCATTGGGGGCAAGACTTCCTCTATGCCTTTCCACCCATTCCCCTAATTCCCAAGACACTCTTCAAACTTCAGAGAGACAAGGGGTCTATGATTCTCATAGCACCACATTGGCCACGCCAAGTGTGGTACCCTCTACTTCTGCATCTCTCCCAAGCTCCCTCCCTGGACTTGGGATCTGCTCCAGACCTCCTGTCCCAGGAGGAGGGAACGTTGTGGCACCCAAATCCCCAGTCTCTTCACCTCAGAGCCTGGTTGCTGATGGCCTAGACCTTCAAGATTTGCATCTTTCTCAGCAAGTGAAGGATATCCTTCATGCTTCCAGAAAGCCTTCCACTAGACGTTCCTATGCTTTTAAATGGAAAAGGTTTACCATTTGGTGTGCAGAGAAGGGTCTTAACCCTCTTGCAATACCTCTGAATTCTTTACTAGAGTATTTGCTGCATTTATCCCATGCAGGCCTTAAAACAAATTCAGTAAGAGTCCATTTGAGTGCTATTGCAGCATCCCTTAAACCTCTCAATGGACAGCCTATTTCCTCCCATCCTCTTATAGCAAGATTCATGAGAGGCCTTCTTTTGACTAAACCTCCCATCAGACCACCTCCAGTGGCATGGGACTTGAATCTGGTTCTTAGCCAGCTTATGCAGCCACCTTTTGAACCCTTAGCCACTACCTCCTTGAAATTTCTTTCCTGGAAGGTTATTTTTCTCATTGCAGTCACTTCAGCTCGCCGCATCAGTGAGCTGCAAGCCTTGGTGGCTAATCCTCCATATACAAGGTTCCATCATGACAGGGTAGTCCTCAGGACTAATCCACACTTTATCCACACTATGTGCTTTGAGGGAGGAGTGGTCTAGTGGTTAGGACAAGGTACTTCAGGCCGGAGGGCCGTGGGTTCAAGTCCCACCTGGGGACAGCAATCTCAGCCTGGAGGGACTGGGATTTCTAGTCCTATAGGCACTCCTTGTGGTCTTGGGCAAGCCACTTAACCCTCCATTGCCCATGTTCCCTGTAAGTATTAGCGTATGTGTCTCATATCCCCTTGTGTTAAATGTATTTATTTTATTTTATTTATTTATTTTCTCTTATATACCGTGCTATTCTGCATCAGTGCGGTTTACATTGAACAAACTGAAATTACATTGAACAGGGCATTATAACTTGGAAAAAACTATTTTTACAGGGAACATGGGCTATGGAGGGTTAAGTGGCTTGCCCAAGACCACAATTGACCGCTTTGACCCGGTGAAAAGCGGGATATAAATACAGATAAATAAATAAATAAAAATGCCTAAAGTGGTCTCACCTTTTCATCTGAACCAGAAGGTTTATTTACCTGTCTTTTTTCCAGGACCTCATGCTTCAAGTGCAGAGAGGAATCTTCATACCCTGGATTGTAAAAGAGCTCTTGCTTTTTACTTGCAAAGGACACAGCAACATAGAAAGTCCTCTCAACTCTTTGTTGCTTTTGATCCCTCTCATTTAGGACTTCCAGTCTCTAAGAGAACTCTGTCCAATTGGATTGCTCAGTGTATTTCTTTCGCCTACCAGAGTAAGAACCTTTCTCTGGAGGGCCATGTCACAGCTCACAATGTGAGGGCCATGGCAGCCTCTATGGCTCATCTAAATTCTGTGTCCATCGACCAGATCTGTCGAGTGGCCACCTGGGCCTCGGTTCATACCGTCACAGCCCATTACTGCTTGGACAAGGACTCCCGCCGGGATGCCTTGTTTGGTCAGGCTGTTCTCAAACATCTGTTCCATACCTAACCAACTCCTACCCTCCATCCCTGCCTGGATGCCTGAGATTCATGGGTGGAGGTAGAGCCCTTCCCAGGGACTCACAACCTGGGTGATCTCCCAGGCATCTCTAGCTGGGGAGTCCCCCATATGTGAAGACTCATTCCTGCTTTTTCCTGGAGATAGCACAGATACTCCAGTAAAGATTCTAGAGGTATAGCAAGGGGGTAAAGCACAGTTACTTACCTGTAACAGGTGATCTCTGGGAACAGCAGGAATAAGTCTTCACAACCCACCCACCTCCCCTAGGAGTTGTATCTCTCTATCTTTCTTTCCTTTCCTCACTCTCTCTTTGTCTCAGCTTTAAAACTCGAACTGGAGAGAGGCGGTTAGGAAAGGCGGGAAGGCAGTGCACAGGCGCTGTGGGATGCTCCCAAAAGCTTTCCTTTTGGACGCTGGGGAGCGTTCCCGCGCAGGCTCCGTCGGTACCGACGATACCCACATGTGAAGACTTATTCCTGCTGTTCCCAGAGATCACCTGTTACAGGTAAGTAACTGTGCTTTACCCCCTTGCTATACCTCTAGAATCTTTACTGGAGTATCTCCTCCATTTGTCTAATGCAGGCCTTAAGACAAATTCAGTAAGAGTCCATTTGAGTGCTATTGCAGCTTCTCTTAAACCTCTAAATGGACAACCTATTTCCTCTCATCCTCTTATAGCAAGATTCATGAGAGGCCTCCTTCTAACTAAGCCTCCCATTAGACCACCTCCGGTGGCATGGGACTTGAACCTGGTTCTTGGGCAGCTCAGGAAGCCACCTTTCAAACCCTTAGCTACCACCTCCTTGAAATTTCTTTCTTGGAAGGTTATCTTTCTCATTGCAATCACATCAGCATGCCGCATTAGTGAATTGCAAGCACTAGTAGCTAATCCACCTTATACAAGGTTTCATCATGACAAGGTAGTCCTTAGGACTCATCCACACTTTATGTCTAAAGTGGTCTCGCCTTTTCACCTCAACCAAGAGGTTTACCTACCTGTCTTTTTTCCAGGACCCCATGCATCAAATGCTGAGAGGAATCTTCATACCTTGGACTGTAAAAGAGTTCTAGCTTTTTACTTACAAAGAACACAGCAACATAGAAAGTCCTCTCAACTCTTTGTTGCTTTTGATCCTTCTCATTTGGGACTTCCAGTTTCCAAGAGAACACTATCTAACTGGATTGCTCAGTGTATTTCTTTCGCCTTTCAGAGTAAGAACCTTTCTCTGGAGGGCCATGTCACAGCTCACAATGTGAGAGCCATGGCAGTCTCAATGGCTCATCTAAACTCTGTGTCTATTGATGACATCTGTCGAGCAGCCACATGGGCCTCGGTTCATACCTTCACAGCCCATTACTGCTTGGACAAGGACTCCCGCCGGGATGCATTGTTTGGTCAGGCTGTTCTCAAACACCTGTTCCATACCTAATCAACTCCTACCCACCATCCCTGGTACGATGACAGAGATCCATGGGGGGGAAGTGGAGCCCTTTTCAGGGACACACAACTTCTGGGGTCTCTCCCTGGCACCTAAAGCTAGGGAGTCCCCCATATGTGATGACTACATTCCTGCTTGTTCGTGGAGATAGCATAGTTACTCACCTGTAACAGGTGATCTCCGGGAACAGCAGGAATTTAGTCCTCACAACCCACCCACCTCCCCTAGGAGTTGTATCTCTCTATCTCTTTCCTTTCCCTCTCTCTTTCTCTCTCGCTCTTTGTCTCAGCTGTAAAACTCAACTGTATCAAATAGAGAGATTGTGAACATTATTGCCTCTATCAATCCCAGCACAGCTCCTAATGACCCCTGCCCAGCCAGCTGGATCAAGGACCTGCGACATGACCTCAGTCAAATATTGAGCAAAATACTGAACCAGTCCTTCTCAACAGGTTCATTCCCGCAGAGTCTGAAACACACTTCCATCAGGCCCCTACTGAAGAATAGCAGGCTTGACCCATCCAAGGTTGAATCCTTCAGACCTATCTCGAGCATCCCACAGCTTGCAAAAATCATTGAGAAAGCCGCCCAACAACAAATCCAGCATCATATCGACACTGAAGCACCACTAGATCCATCTCAACACGGCTTCAGGGAAGCACATGGAGTCGACACAGTCCTTACAACCCTATTCAGTGTTTTGGTAACAGGAATAAATAACATACAACAGGGATTCGTCCTCATCTTCCTGGACATCTCCGCCGCCTTCGACTCTGTGAGTCATGACATACTCTTACAACGCTTGAAAGATAAGGGGATAACTTGTATATGTATTTAATAATATAATGTTAATGTACATAATGTATATAGTGTTGCACTGTTCAGTGCTATCTGTTCAACATTTCTGTTTACTGTACATTGGTTATAGTTATATGACGTTATATGTAAAACAAATCCATGATTTGTTGCCTGTTGTTATTTGTGAACCGCAGCTGATCTTAGGAAGCTGCGGTATATAAGAGATTGTTAAATAAATAAATAAAATAAAATAAATTCAAAGCACAGCACTTGAATGGTGTAAATCCTACCTATCTAACAGGTGGCAACAAGTAAAAACAGGCCTCGCATCCTCAGAACCATTCCTGCAATCACAGGGAGTACCCCAAGGATCGTCCTTATCGGCACTGATGTTCAATATCTACATGCAGCCGATATGTGACTTGATCAGATCCTTTAACGTACAATGCCTCGCTTACGCAGATGACATCCTCCTATACATGCCGTTCGCAATTGACCATCCAGTATTCTCACCAATAATCAACTGCTTTGAAGCTGTAGCCGAATGGTTGCTATCACAAAACCTTCGGATTAACCATAGCAAAACTGACGTTCTTTTCGTCACGAGGAACCGTAAGTTCATACCTCCCCCATCACTACTCGTCAACAACGTAGAGTTGAAATCAAAAGCTACAATCCGTTATCTCGGCATCACATTGGACCAGCACCTGGATATGACAACACATGTGAAGAACGTCACAAAGACCATATATCATAAGATCAAAACGTTACGTCACCTCCGCCCCCTACTAGATCCCACCGACTTCCGAACAACCTTCCAGGCATTAGTCCTCCCACACCTGGATTTTGCCAACATCATCCTCCATGGTCTCCCTCAATCAACTTTAAACCCGCTCCGCCTAGCTATGAATACAGCTGCTAGAGTCCTCTCCGGCTCGTCAAGATCTGACCATATAACACCCATCATGAAAGATCGGCACTGGTTACCTTTACATGCCAGACTCCAGTATAAGTCTTTAGTCCTTACCTTCAAGGCCCTAAATAACCACCCCCCTACGCCAATCAGCAAGCTTATTCACGCCACCCTGGAAAATAGAAAAAGGAGACCCACTTCAATGAACACCTTAATAGTCCCTAAAATGATAACGAAGTGCACTAAGGCCACCTCCAACAGGGCCTTCTCCTTATTTGCTCCTTTAAACTGGAATGTGCTTCCCCACGAAATCCGTGCTATCAAAATCCTAATCCTATTCAGAAAAGCATTGAAATACCATTTGTTCACAAAATGCTACCCAGAAGACAACCTAGACATTAGCAAAAATAGCACCTCAATACAACCAGAAAAGGGCTAGTTGGTCAACCTTCTCTCTAGTCCTATAGCGAACCACCCGAAAAGCACATGCAATATCCAAACGAGTTTATAATATTGTATATAGCATTAAGTTAATCTGTACATAGTTCTCCCGGTTGTCCCTTGTTGAATTTTCCCTGTTCATTGTAAACTCAATGTTACTTGTATGCATTGTAGTGTGTTCTTGTTCAATGTACACCGCACTGATTGTAATAGCGCGGTATAAAAGAAATGTTAAATAAATAAATAACTGAAGAGAGGCAATTGGGAAAGACGGGAAGGCAGCACGCAGGCACTGTGGGATGCTCCCAAAAGCGTTCTGATTGGACGCTGGGGAGCGTTCCCGCGCGGGCTCCATCGGTACCAACGATACCCATATGTGAGGACTAAATTCCTGCTGTTCCCGGAGATCACCTGTTACAGGTGAGTAACTGTTTTCTAGGGGGTCTCAATGCAGAGGTTGATTGGAGTGTGTGTTTGTAATATGAGTTTTGGACGCTGGGGTGCTTTGTGTAGCTGGGGTATGTGGTGGGTAAGTCTTGGTTTTGAGTAAGGTAGGTCTGTTTGGGCTTTATTCCCTTGTGTTATGTTATTTTATTTTAGGGCTTTATATGCATTGGAGTGTGTGTTTCAAGCTGCGTTTGTGCCCATGGTTGTGGTGCTTCGTTCGGAAAAAGGTTTTCCCTGCTGTATCACTGGGTGACATCATGGATTTCCTCTATTTAGTGCAACGCATGCGAGGCGGTTTTTTGCATTGTCAATGGCTATGTTGGTGATATGTGTGCTGGATACTATGGTGCCAGTTGAAATCGGTATGTTTTTCCTATTTTGTTTCTCTGGGAGTTCAATGATTTATTCTCCTGATGGTACTGACTTTGAAGCTGGATTTCTGTTGTTTTCTCTTTTGCAGCGACTTGAGCACGGTTTGGGTGGGGTTTTCTCTTGAAGAAGCCTTTTCAGCAAAACGCTTTGGTGGCCTATGTGTGGCGTCAGGTGTGCTTCTTCTGTAACTGTGTGTGACCAATGACATGTTTGGTTAAACAGTGACAGCGATGTCCTCACCATTTAGATAAGTGCCTTTAGTCTATATGTTATTGCCATGTTTTGAGAGGTTTAAAATTTGTCTTTTGATAACTTGATCAGTGAAGAAAAAAGAAAGAGGAAAAAAGAAAAAAAACGAAAGATATTTTAAGGGCTGGAAGGAGTTTTTTAGAGCCTGTGATGTTTTGGGAGGTATGCCTCGTGTGGTTGAAGCCTAATTCGTATTACCTCATTGGATTCTGAGGCTCTTTTTTTCCTTTCCTGCTTTTAAGTTATATCAGTACCTGATGTGAGTTTTGATATATTGGTAGAGTGATTGTACATTGTTTGCTTTGTCATTTTACTATTCACTCTGGAATTGACCAGTTTTTGGTTGTGAGTTTACAACATTTGGCTGCCCGCATAAATTGAAAAGCAAGCATATCTGAAAATATTACTCTAATCTTATACAGCTTCCACTGGCTGCCCAATACACATCGGAATTAAATATAAATTATTGATGGCCACCTTTAAATTCATCAGAAACATAACACCAACATACCTAACCAAACTAATCAAAATAACCCCAAGTGATCCAGAAGAACTTGCACTCAAAATACCCTAATTATACCCCCAGAATATCGCAAAACAAATCATGCTACTTGTAACAGAGCCTTTCATACATTGCCCCCTGTCATGCAGCAGGGGCTGATGAAAGCAAAAATGCAGGAGAAGAAGCTGTTTTTCATGAGGAAAAAGATGTGCACAAGATGCAATATCCGCAGAGAACAGCTAGAGGGAGCAGGCATGCACTCACAGAGCCTGAGTGGACACACTTAGCTAATCGAGAGCACCTGACAGTCAGCCCAGAAAGCTCAAACACAGGAGAGCTTTGTAAACGGAAGACTGGAGACTGGAGAGGGCAGAGCAGTGTTTGCAGTTGTGGAGCTGGAGGTAAAGCTGAAGGTTTACGAGAGAGAAGCACCAGAAGCAAGGACCAAGCAGAAAGAAGCACTTGGGAAACTAGTGCTGGGCAAAGGAACAATCACCTTTGGAGGCAAAGCAGAGTGAAAGAAAGAAGCTTGCTTGTACCAGAGGAACCTGGGGCCAAACCGAAAGGTAACAGAAGCTTTCGGAGAGGAGAATGGCACAGGGATGGTGGTCCTGAAGAACTGCTGGAAGGAGGAAATTCCAGTTCTATATGCTGCTGGAAGCCAAGGTATGCTGACTCTGTTTCTATGAAGAAAACCTTACCTTATAGAAAGCCTTTTGAAAGTAATGCTAAACCTGTGAGAAAGGAAAGCAAAGCTACCTCTCATAAGCCAAGTAGTCAATGCCCGAAGGTAGGCCATGCTCATTGGCAAACACTAGAGGAACTCTTTAAACATCCAGAGAACAGGACTAGGGCCTGGCCAGAAATTATAGCCAGTGAAACCACTGATACAGACAGAGATAATTCTGAGCCGATGCAAGTGGAACTTGTAGAGCCAAGCCTTTTATCTCAGGAAGAGATGGACTGTTCTTTCTGTATTTCAGGCAGTGCAGAGTCACTGTTAAACCTGTGAATGATATATGTTATCTTCAGAATGTTATTCAGTTGCTAAATGGAAGAAGAGTGCTGAAAACATTTGCTTTACTCTGGAAAGCTTAACTAAGCATTGTTACAACTGTGAAGCATGACAGTTTTTCCGTTAACCTGAGTTGATTTCATTCCTGAAGTTAAGGACTTTTTCTTTAGGTTGTAATCCAGCTGAATCTTATGCATAAAGGGAAATAAATGCCTTGTTAACCCTCTACTCTGCATTCACAATTTTTCTTAGTTAGGAGATGAACTGCTAAGACCAGGTTACACCTGGCTCTTAAAAGACCCTCCTCTCATAATAAAATAATTTTGTGTCCCACCTACCCTTATGACCACTGGCCACCAGGGCGGTGCACAACACCCCTCTTTGTGTAATATGCTACCTGATAAACTAAGAACCACCACAGATTTAGTAACATTCTGAAAGAACCTAAAAACACACCTCTTTCTAGAACATTTTGGCACTCTGAAAGAGCATAAAACCATCTACGCAACTTAGCACCCCTTTCAAATAGATAAAAGCAAACATACAGCAAAACTTCATACACAAGCTCAATATCCTTAGTCCACTGCATAGTCCTTCCTTACTCCATACCATGTAAGTCACATAATGTAACTTGAAATCTAAGTTTAATACACAAGCCTGTAAATAGTTGACGTTTCCTGCTCACTGTAAATAGTTATATGTTCATATGCTATATGTTTCTGTTTATTGTAAATAGTTATTATGTTTCAAAATGTTCAATGTCATTATTATATTTCTGTTCTCTGTAAACCACCCCTGATCTCTGGAAGGGGCGGTATAGAAAAATATACAAATAAATAAATAAAATACTCAACTATATACCACAATTGTATACACTGCAATTCATCATACGATTCACCGCCTATACTTCTACTGTGTGTATAAGTTGATAAACATAACTCTGCTATGCATATAGGTTCCTATGTATATAAATGAATATCTCGCTAGGTATGTATAGGCATATGTATACATGTGCATTCATATATGCATATGTGTATATAGGCATATAGGGTGATGTATATAAGCGCATACCTTCCACTGGTTAGTACAGTGTTACTGTTAATATGCTCAATGTAACCAACACTGTTATGATGGTCACTGTAATTAGTTCTTCTGTTATAATGTAATGTTGATATTACTCTGTAAACTGCTTTGATTACATGAAAAAGCGGTATAAAAAACTTTTAAATAAATAAATAAAACAAATATACTATCCTCGACTCTACTATCTCCACTGGGAGACTATTCCATGCATCTACCACTCGTTCCGTAAAGAAATCATTCCACATATTATTCCTGAGTCTATTTCTCCCAGTTGGTGAGAGGTCTTACGTATGCACTAAGTGCAAAGAACTCTTTGCTCTCAGGGAACGAGTCCGTTCTCTAGAGGCTAGAGTAGCAGACCTGGAAGACATAAGAAAGACAGAGAAGTACATGGACGAGACCTACAGGGATATAGTTCTGAAGTCCCACCTCCAGTCTGGCAGCATCCCTGTTGCTATGGAGGAGAGAGGTCACGTGACAGGAGAGCATCACCCTGGTGTGGCAGGAAGTGATCCTGTAACTAGGACCTGTCCTCCAGGTGATGTAAAACCCTCTCGCACCGAGGACGTTTCTCCAGGGCCATGTCCCCATGAGGGGAGGGTCAGGATAGCTGTTATAGTTGGTGATTCAATCATTAGGAATGTAGATAGCTGGGTGGCTGGTGGACGTGAGGATCGCCTGGTAACATGCCTGCCTGGTGCGAAGGTAGCGGACCTCACGCACCGCCTAGATAGGATCATAGATAGTGCTGGGGAGGAGTCTGCTGTCTTGGTACATGTTGGTACCAATGACATAGGAAAATGTGGTAGGGAAGTTCTGGAGGCTAAATTTAAGCTTTTAGGTAGGAAGTTGAAATCCAGAACTTCCAGGATAGCGTTCTCCGAAATGCTTCCTGTTCCACGTGCAGGACCCAAAAGACAGGCAGAGCTCCGAAGTCTCAATGCGTGGATGAGACAATGGTGCAAGGATGAGGGTTTTGGATTTGTTAGGAACTGGGGAACATTCTGGGGAAAGGGGGGGCTCTTCCGAAGGGTTGGGCTTCACCTTAATCAGGATGGGACCAGACTGCTGGCATTAACCTTTAAAAAAGAGATAGAGAAGCTTTTAAACTAGAAATTAGGGGAAAGCCGACAGTCACCCAGGAGTGCATGGTTCGGACAAAGGTATCCTTGAAGGATACTACCAAAAGCAGTGAGGTTCCAAAAGGGAGTATAGTAGCCCAAATGCCCTTGAGTAAGGAGCAGACAGAGCATAAAGATTCCAAATTACCCCTGCCTACCAATAGCCAGATTAATATGAATAAAATACAGTCTCTAAAATGCTTGTATGCCAATGCTAGAAGTCTAAACAATAAGATGGGAGAGTTAGAATATATAGCACTAAATGAGAGGTTAGATATGATTGCACTCTCAGAGACATGGTGGAAGGAGGATAACCAGTGGGACACTGTGATACCTGGATACACACTATATCGTAATGATAGAGCTGATCAAATTGGTGGAGGGGTTGCGCTCTATGTTAGAGAGGGCATTGAGTCAGAAAGGATTAAAGTTTTGCAGGGAACAAAATTTGCTGTAGAATCTCTATGGATTGAAATTCCATTTATGAAGGGGAAGGTGATAGCAGTTGGAGTATACTATCGACCGCCTGGCCAGAATGAACAAATGGATGATGAAATGCTCAAAGAAATCAAGGAAGCTAACAAAAGTCACAACAGAGTAGTAATAATGGGTGATTTCAATTACCCCGGTATCGACTGGGTCAGTCTCACAGCAGGACAAGCTAAAGAGATAAAGTTTCTAGATGGAATAAATGACTGCTTCTTTGAGCAGCTGGTTCATGAACCGACCAGAGGGGAAGCCATACTGGACCTAGTCCTTAGTGGAACGCCAGATCTGGTGCAAGAAATAAGGGTGTTGGGACCACTTGGCAATAGTGATCATAGTATGATCATGTTTGATTTAATTAGTGGAGGACAGATAGTAAAGGCATCCACAGTACTACCTTTTAACTTTCAAAAGGGAGACTATGATAGAATGAGGAATATAGTTAGGAAAAAACTAAAAAGAGCGGTTCCAAAGGTTAAAGACTTACAGCAAGCTTGGGTGTTATTTAAAAATACTATCCTCGAAGCCCAGACCAGCTGTATTCCACGCATTAGGAAAAGTGGAAGAAAGTCCAAAAAACTGCCAGCATGGTTTAAAGGTGAGGTCAGAGAGGCTGTTGCTGCCAAAAAAGCAACCTTCAGGAAATGGAAAAAAGAGCCAAAGGATGAAAACTGGAAACAGCACAAGCACTGGCAAGTTAAATGCAAAGCATTGATAAGGCAGGCAAAGCGGGAATTTGAGAAGAAACTTGCTACGGAAGCAAAAACACGAAATAAAGAATTTTTCAAGTACATTCGTAGCAAAAGGCCTGTGAGAGAGTCAATTGGACCATTAGATGATAGAGGGGTAAAAGGGGCAGTAAGAGGAAACAAGGCTATAGCAGAGAGACTGAATGAATTCTTTGCTTCGGTCTTTACTGAGGAAGATGTAGGGATGTTACCCAAGACTGAAGTGGTATTTAAAGGTGATACTGCAGAGGAATTGAGAGAAATATCGCTACACCGGGAAGATATATTACAACTATTTGATAAACTGAATAGTAGCAAATCACCTGGACCGGATGGTATACATCCCAGATTGTTGAAAGAACTGAAATATGAGATTGCAGACCTGCTATTGGTAATCTGTGAACTTTCATTAAAATCATCTGTAATACCTGAAGATTGGAGGGTCGCCAACGTAACACCAATTTTTAAAAAGGGTTCCAGGGATGACCCAGGAAATTACAGACCGGTGAGCCTGACGTCAGTACCAGGGAAAATGGTAGAAACCATCATAAAGAACAAAATTACACAGCATGTAGATAGTCATGGCCTAATGGGAGACAGCCAACATGGCTTTAGGCAAGGAAGATCTTTTCTTACTAATCTGATATGTTTTTTTGAAGGTGTGCATAAACAGGTAGACAAAGGTGAGTCGGTTGATATAGTGTATCTGGACTTTCAGAAAGTTTTTGACAAAGTCCCCCATCAGAGACTTTTGGCGAAGCTAAAAAGTCATGGGATAGGAGGCAGTGTACTATTGTGGATCGGGAACTGGTTAAAAGATAGAAAGCAGAGGGTAGGGCTAAATGGCCAATATTCCCAATGGAAAAAGGTGAATAGTGGAGTACCCCAGGGATCTGTACTGGGTCCGCTGCTTTTTGACATATTCATAAATGACCTGGAAAAGGGAATAACTAGTGAGGTTATCAAATTTGCAGATGACACAAAACTGTTTAAAGTTGTTAAAACCCAAGAGGATTGTGGAAAACTGCAGGAGGATCTGGATAAATTGGAAGACTGGGCATCCAAATGGCAGATGAAATTTAATGTGGACAAGTGCAAAGTTATGCACCTAGGAAAGAACAACCCACACTATAGTTACACGATGCAAGGCTCCACATTAGAAACCACCACCCAGGAAAAAGATTTAGGAGTCATCGTGGATAACATGTTAAAACCCTCCGCCCAGTGTGCAGCGGCGGCCAAGAAAGCAAATAGAATGCTAGGTATCATAAGGAAAGGGATGGAGAATAAAACAAAGGATGTTATAATGCCTCTGTATCGCTCCATGGTACGACCGCACCTTGAATATTGTGTGCAATTCTGGTCACCGTATCTTCAAAAGGACATAGCGTTATTAGAAAAAGTACAGAGAAGAGCCACCAAATTGGTGAAGGGGATGGAAGGCTACTCCTATGAAGAGAGGCTAAGAAGGTTAGGGCTCTTTAGCCTGGAGAAGAGACGGCTGAGGGGAGATATGATAGAGGTCTATAAATTAATGAATGGAGTGGAACGGATAAACGTGGATCAATTGTTTACGCTATCAGAGTATAGAAAGACTAGGGGACATGTAATGAAGCTACAGGGTAAACTATTTAAGACAAATAAGAGAAAATATTTTTTCACTCAATGTGTAATCAAACTCTGAAATCTGTTACCGGAGGATGTAGTAAGGACTGTTAGTATAGTTGGGTTTAAAAAAGGTTTGGACAAGTTCCTGGAGGAAAGGTCCATAAACCACTATTAAAAAGGGACCCAGGATATCAATGCTTGACCCAGTACAAGCATTGTGGAACCTGTGTCTTTTGGGGATATTGCTAGGTACGTATGACCTTGATTGGCCACTGTTGGAAACAGGATACTGGGCTTGATGGACCTCGGTCTGACCAAGTATGGCATGTCTTATGTTCTTATGTTCTTTTCACCCTCATCCTATGTCCCCTTCTTGCAAAGCTTACTTTCAACTGAAAGCCTCTCCTCTTGTGCATTTATGCCACAGAGGTATTTAAATGCCTCTTTCAAGTATTTAGTCCAATTGAATTCTCAATGAAGTAGCAGCATCCATAATTACATATGTAGTTCCTCGCCACTCAGCCTTCCTCCTCAGCAAACCTCACAATAGTGCATGCTGTCTTGTTAGCTTATGAATCCTTAGTCAGTGCGATGTCATCTTCTCCATGCTGCTGCTTTAAACCAGTCTGAGACTCCTAGTCCGCAGGGAAATTCATGTCCAAAAACGTTTGAACTTCCATTGCCGATGTAAAACCAATGATTCCCACGTCAAGGTAATTTTTAGCTGCATTTGAAATATCATTTGAAGAATATTGTGAGAACAGATATGCCTCTTTACCTCACAAAATTTCTGTAATGTGTCCATTTCTGCAGAAAAGTCTGGAAAGAGCATAACTGGATTTCGGCCAGGCCACAGCGTAGAGTCCATGATGTCCGCTGTTTTGAACGAAATACACTCCTCACATGATCGTGGTGACATCTCGTTGGTGGTGTCTCTTGATTTATCTGCTGCCTTTGATCTTGTAGACCACTCAGTCCTACTTTCGAGACTACTGGATGCGGGTCTCCGGGACGCTGTTTATCACTGGTTTCACTCCTTTCTATATTCTAGGTCCTTCGCTGTTACCTCCGGTTCTTCTACCTCAGACCACTACCCTCTTCCTAGCGGTGTGCCTCAGGGCTCTGTTCTATCACCCCTATTATTGGAGTGGAGGAGTGGCCTAGTGGTTGGGGCAAGGTACTTCAGGCCGGAAGGTCGGGGGTTCAACTCCCACTAGAGGACAGCAACCTTGGGCCGGAAGGACTGGGGTTTCTAGTCCCACAGGTGCTCCTTGTGGTCTTGGGCAAGCCACTTAATCCTCCATAGCCCATGTTCCCTGTAAAATAGTTATCTCCAAGTTATAATGCCCTGTTCAATGTAATTTCAGTTTGTTCAATGTAAACCGCACTGATGCAGAATAGCGCGGTATATAAGAGAATGCAAATAAATAAATAAATTGTGGTAGCTTTAAAATTTTCTCCTTCCATCCACATAACTGGGGTATCCAAAGGCCTCAATGCTGTACCCATTAATACAGACACACACACCACAAAAATCAAACAACCAAAACTGAGAGTACAAGACTGCAGCTTTATTCAAAATTTCAATAAATAGAACAACTTTGATGCATAACATAACAATTTATACTCTACCCCAGGGAACATCCACCGCAGTCCTGCAAGATATTCAACCCCCAGACCACGAGATCTGTAGACATGCATGCAACTACCATAATATGTGCTAGACCTCTGCTACAGCCCCAGCAGGAGGCCTAAGCTTTGGAGTGTTAAAACATATCACACTGATCCCACCAATCAAGATGTCCTCTCTGTGCCCCCCCCCCCCCCATCCGCCTTGGGCTCTCTTTTTTTACTTCCCTTGATACTGTCTCTATTTCCTCTTTCCTGCATTTGCAATGGAGTGCCTTCCTTTCTATTTTAATCAAAAGTGTTTTGTAAACTGCATTGCTTGTTCACATAAATGTGGTATATCAAACAAAAGACAAACATATACATAAACTTATGGCCTGTTTGGCTTGCTACCCACTCAGACAGCCCAACAACAAAACTCACTACATCTGTCATAAGCATGTTCCCTGACCCCCTGCCCCCCCCAATACTTCAGCCTGGTATCCCCCAGTCAAAATGTCTTTCAAGGCCCCTGAAAAGAGTTATTTAAAAAGTCCTGACCAGTATCCAGTACGTGCACACCATCTGGTCTGAAAAGGCCCAAAGATCTATTCCAAGACCAAAGATGTTGAATGTGCCACCTATCCAGTCAGCAAATCCAAGATCCATTTTGCTTATTCATCTTAGCTCTATGGCATCTCCACAACTTGATTCTTTCAGTGAAGGCCTTGTAATAACATCTGACCAAAAGGATGTTATTACAAGGGGAAGAGCAGTCTCGAACTACAAAGACCAGTGTTTGAATCCCAATGGTACTCTTTGTGGCCCTGGGAAAGTCACTTAACCCTCTATTGCCTCAGGAACAAACTTAGATTGTAAGCCCTCTGGGGACAAGAAAATGGCTACTGTACTGATTAAAATCACTTTGATCTATTACTGGAAAGGCATGAGCTAAATACTAATAAATAAAACAAATTAATAACAACATTGGGGAAGCCAAGACAACAATTTGGCAAAGTCCTTACACACAATATCAATGATATGGCGGCGAAAACTCCACTTATATAAGAACAAAGAACATAAGAAATGCCATAGTGGGTCAGATCAAGGTCCCTCAAGCCAAGTATTCTGTTTCCAATAGTGGCCAATCCAGGTCATAAGTACCTGGCAGTTTCCCAAAAAGACACACAAGTTCCATAATGCTTGTATTGGGGCAATCAGTGGATTATTCGGGTCTTCTTTAATAATGGTTTATGGACTTTTCCTCCAGGAACTAGTCCAAACCTTTAAACCCAACTACACTAACAGTTTTTACTACATCCTCTGGTAACGAATTCCAGAGTTTGATTACGCGTTGAGTGAAAAAATATTTTCTCTTATTAGTCTTAAACGGGTTACAGTGTAGCTTCATTGCATGTCCCCTAGTCTTTCTACTTTTTGATGGTTGTGACCCTGCTTCTTTAGTGCCCTCCAGCAAGAGCAGGTAGGGTTTAAGCGGGTTGTTTTCTTCCTGAACAGCTACTCTACAAGTTCCTAAAGCAAAGCCTCTTGGGGTATGTAGTTTCTTTCACTGTCCACAGAAGAGTAGTGTGACTTCAAAAAGTGGTTAAAGCAACAAGGATTTATTTCCCCTCCCGGGGCGGATTTTCAACAAGGAAATAAAGGTAATAAAACCAGACACCTCTGGCAAAAGGACAAAGTAAAGTTTCCAACATCAACAGCTTCCTTCAGCACAAAACAATTGCTTCTCAGCAAACAGAATGAAACAGCTCTGTTTTCCCAGCTCTGTACTTTTTATCTCAATACCTCTGTACTTCTCTGCAAGGCATACATTCAGCGCAGGGATAATACTTCATCAGATATTGTAAACGTACAGTCTATCATATCTTCAGAGACACTTTCAAAACCTGGCTCTATTTCCATTAAGTCCTCCTGAGAGGTAGGAAATGTTTGTATCGTGGTTTCTTGGGCTCCGCCCTTCCTCTCTACTTTAAGCTTTGTACTATATTCTTGAATCATATATTGCTTAAAACAGTCCTTTTCATTACAGTCATTATAATCAATGCCCCAACCTTCTGGGTAAGTAGAATCACCTTGATTATAAAAGTCCCAGCCTTTGGGCTTACCTCTGTGCTTGGCTGCAAAAGGTTTTCTCTGGGCTTTGGACCCGGTAGTGGAATCTCCACCTACTGTGTGCAGTGAATGTTGAAACTGCCTTCCTGGCTTTCTCTCCTCTTGGTAATCCCCAGGATATTGCAGACAGCCTGGCTTGCTTCTGCCGTATCCTTTTCTTGAATAAAGCTTTGTAAAAGGTTCTCCTTTTACCTTTGAATTCAGCTCTGGCCCTGGGCTTGTAACCTGGACTCTTCCCTGGTCCTCCTCATGGGTTGTTAGCTGGCTTCTCACCGGAACCCTCAGCTGGCCTTGTAAGTAACCTCCTAGCTGAGCCTGTGCTGGAACTTTCTCTGGAACTTCCACTGGACACTCCCTTCCAGCTTCTAACGGATCTCTCCTTCCAGCTTCTAATGGACACCTCCTTCCAGCTTCAAATGAACCCTTTCTTTTTCCCACTGAGGCCTCTTTTTGTATCTGCCCTTTAGGGTAGTGCCTGACTCCTCCCCCTAGCAGGTGCTCTGAATCAGCTCTTGAGTTCTGAGCTAACCGGTAGCAAGGGCGTGTTTCTTTCTCCTGTGCTCGGTTTCCCTGGTAACTACCAGCCATGTGCTTTTGTTTATACTCCAGCACTGCCTCAGATTCCTCCTCTTTGGCTCTTTCTACAGGGCTGGAGGAATCCACCATGTCACATGGTGTAAAGAATCAATCTATGTTTACCCATTACACTCTACTCATTAATTTATAGACCTCTATCATATCTCCCCTCAGCCGTCTCTTTTCCAGGTTAAAGAGCCCTAACCTTTTAAGCCTCTCCTCATAGGAATATCCTTCCATCCCCTTTACCACTTTGGTGGCTCTTCTCTGTACCATTTTTTAATTCTACTATATCCTTTTTAAGATATGGTGATCAGAATTGCCCACAATATTCGAGGTGCCGTTGCACCATGGAACGATACAGAGGCATTATAATATCCTTTGTTTTTTCTCCATTCCTTTCCTTATGATTACTAGCATCCTATTTGACTTCTTGGCTGTCGCTGCACACTGGGCAGAGGGTTTCAACGTGTTATCCATGATGACACCTAAATCTTTTTCCAGGTTGGTGGTTCCTAATGTGAACCTTGCATCGTGTAACCATAGTTTGCGTTGTTCTTTCCTAGGTGCATAACTTTGCACTTGTCCACATTAAATTTCATCTGTCATTTTGAACGTCCAGTCTTCCAATTTATCAAGGTCCTCTTGCAATTTTTCACAATCCTCTTGCGTTTTAACAACTTTGAATAATTTTGTGTCATCTGGAAATTTGAGTACATCACTCGTTATGCCCATGTCCAGGACATTATTGAATATGTTACAAAGCAACGAACCCAGCACATATCCCTGGGGTACTCCACTATTCACCTTGACCAAGGTATCAAAAGGAGCACTTGTGGGACTAGAAACCCCTCTCCTTCCAGCTCAAGGTTGCTGTCCTGTAGCAGGATTTGAACCCCTGGCCCGAGGTAACTTGCCCCAACCACTAGGCCACTCCTCCCAGGGGCAGCATGAGGATGATGCAGAGCCACATATGGAAATTCATTGCAGCATACATTTGATATACTTTGTTTAAAATATATATGCCACCAATCTAAAATCCTAGTTGGTTTCCAGACATATACATGCAATTTAGTAAAGCAGATGTTACAATAAAACAAACATAATAATAAAACATTACATTTGAATAATGAAAATCCACTTACGCAGCCACTCCCCCACCAATCAAACCATTATAAGTATCTACACATCAGATTTATTTTGCTATGACCACATTATTGATGAGGAGGGAAGATATAAAATGAGATAAACTAATCCTGGTAGCCATGAATTCAAATGCTGGATTGGATTGTGCTAGAGCTGAAAAAGTCCGGAACTCAGCAGCGGTGAAGATATCAGGCTACTAAACAAAATTAAACTGTGACGTTCCCTTAAAATTTGAAATTTCCTTGAATCCGAACTGACAAAATATTTTAAATTTCAATCTGGCATCTTAAAGAACATAAAACTGCAAATCTCTAAAGCAATACATATTCCAGTAACACCCCCCCCCCCCACACCCCCAATCAACACCCTACAGTTGACCTCACCAAAAACTTAGAGTACAGGACCCATAGAGCAAATCTACTGCCCATAACACCACTAAGTTCCAAAACTCACACAACATGGAGCGTACCCAGAAAAGGGCAGCACCATAAATATTGCAGTGGGCCCTAGAACATCCATATTCCTATTCAGAAAACTGAACAAGCCAGATTATAATTATTACAGCTCCCTACATGGAAACTCCATGCTATCAGAACATGTAGCCTCAGTAAACATGCATAACAGAGATAGAGCTTCACCAAGCAGGGATATGTCCGTACAAACTAAAAACAGACAAATGTAGTCAAAAAACTGCTTTTATCCATTACTATTGCCTCAAGTAACAAAACCCTCCATTGCCTGAAGTACAAAAACAGATTGTGAGCCCCTCGAGGACAAGGAAAGATATATATTTATTTTATTTTATTATCTTTTTATTATCTCTACATATATATATACACACACAGTACCTGACTGTACACTGCTTTGACTTGTAGAAGAGCGGTATATAAGCCTAGTTAAATAAATGAATAAAATGGGGGGAAGTAGATAGGGGGAGGTACTGGAAGGTGGAGGAAAGCAGAAACCTCAGATTGGGACCAGCATGATCAGAGAATAAAATGGTCAGACAATTGTAGAACAGAATTTTATTTTCAGTTTAATGATTGCACTTGGTGCTATCTTTATATTTTATACAGTACATAGAAATGCATCTCTTTCTATTTCTCTGGTATTGCATTGTATGCAGAATCTGACTTTTTGGGGTTGCAGTTTAATTGTTATCTACATATGTTTATTCTTAGGTTATGGTCACTTATTCTGTACTTGATGAAGGTCTGTGTTCTGAATGTGTGACGAAGGTCAGGTGTTCTGTTAACACTGCGTTTATATGTGGGTACCTGCACTGTAGTAATCTGAATTGTTTGTTTATTTGTTTTTATATACCGCGCTATTACAGATCAGTGCGGTTTACATGAAATATATGAATGTGTATCACAAATAGCACTTACAGATAACAGTGATTAGATTATATGGTTTACAATCTAACATGGTTTACATCTGAGTTGAAACTAGGGACATATTTACATTATAGGAGTTTACATCTGGGGTATAACTAGGAACATATATACATTACTGGGGCATATTCACAGTGATGGGCTGTTTCCGTTTGTGTGGCTAATCTTGGGTGGTTGGTTGTACGTTAGTTGGAAGAGAGAAGTCTTCATTGCCTTCCTAAAAGTTGTTAGATCCGGGATAGCACATATCGTTGGGGGTAGGGCATTCCATTGGGTTGGCGCATATAGAGAAAAGGCACGGCTCTTGGTTGACTGGGTACAGGTCCTTACTGTTGATGGAGTCATGAAAGAGTTTACCATACATGTTCTCCTGGTTCTGGTCTCCGGCGTTCTTTGTATCAGTTCTGAGAGCGAAGTTGCTGACATTGTATGCAGGGCCTTAAAAGTGAGTAGCATTGTTTTGTAGGTCAGGCGACTTGCTATGGAGAGCCAATGAAGCTGAATTAGAATGGGAGTGATGTGGTCGTATATGGATGCAGCTTGTTCAGCTTTTCAAATAGACGTTGGATGTTCCAAGGCCCACTGCAGTATTTACAGTGATGTTTTTTCTTTGGGTAGGCTCCTTATGTGAGTTTTGGAAGTTGGTGCTGATATGGTATGGTAGATTACCTCTATAGATCCTTAGTGACTTTGTTGTAGGGTTTTGTGTTAGTTCACGATATGCCTGGTACTGGAGAATGTTTGTTTATTGTTGCTAGTGAGATGACCAGAAGCAGATTTTTTTTTTAATATATTGAATTCTGTGGGTGAATGTCCTAGTTCTGCTCTGCATCTAATGTTGAGGGAAGGGGTTCTGTGAACGCAAAATACATGTTAAAAAAGAAAAAGCAGGTTTATAACAAAATAAAAATGAGCTATAATTTGGTGTTATAAACGTGCTGTGGTTCTCGCTCTCTCTTTTAGTTCCTTGATGTGCAAACATCGTGCATTTCCTCCACATTATCTAATTGGCTTTTTGGTTTGGTTCAGTTCCTGACTGGATTTTGAGAAAGACACCCCTCCCCCGCTCCGGGGGGGAGGGGAGGGGCGCCATCTCATCCCTCATCTCAGGCAGCAGATTGCCTTGAGCTGCCCCTGAGTAGGAAAGTTAAGATGTCTCTGGAGATCTAATGCCTCACAAGAAGAAATGAAGTCTAAGTCATGTTTGTGTTGTAGGTTATCAAAGTGGACATTAAATTCCCCTAAAATAATATGATTACTGTGAGAAGCTACTATATCTGAGATAGTGTCCAAGAAAAGACCCCACTGAATTGAATATCAAGCAGGTTGGGAGTAAATTAGTAAAATATACATTATTGGCTGAACATTGAGTTGTGTTCACATTGCTGCTTTATATAACAGGGGAGTGTCTTCTAAAAAGATATGGGGGATAGAGCTGGAGAAAATGACTACCTAGCCTTTCCTTCTCTAACAAGAAAAACACAAGAGTTTCCAGGAGGGAGACGTTCAGTCAAAAAAGCTGACCACCTTCTTTTAAGCAAGTTTCTACGGCATATAGGGGCATGTTTACTAAAAGGTGTTAGGTGTTACTGTGGGGCTAACTCAGGAGTAATGCCCCACAGAAGAGATTAATCTGTGAAAAAATCAGATATCGTAGACAATTTTCTGCAATACTGATTTTCACGCGGGGGCTGGCACTTGGTGAGGGATCAGAGTGGATCAGGATGGGGGCCTGAGGGTGGCCATAGTTGGCAGCCACCTCGTGAAAAAGATTTCATATGGTGGCTGCCAAAATCAGGCTCAATCGCAGTGGCCGATAATGCCTCCTCTCCTCCACAATATCTCCATCGGGAGCTGCCGGGGGGGGGGGGGGTTGGGGGGGGGAATCAGTGCATCTCCCCTGAGGCTCAAAAGTGACCCAGCTAGCCATTCGATAAGCTCCCCTCCCTCGCCCTCCCCGATGGAGATTTGAAAGCATGCGTAGGCCCCATGGCCCCTTCCCCTTACAAAACAAAATCCCAGCCAGCCAGGGTGGGGGGCCCGGGCCCCCCCCCCCCAATCCGCCCCTGGATTACCTACCCCCGCAAAAACTTTAAGATGCATGGTGGTCTAGGGTAAGAACGGGCAGGAGCGATTCCTTACACTTCTGCCCTGTCTAGAGGCCCAAACAAAATGGCTGCTATTACAAGATGCTGCCCCATAGCCTCTTGCTAGGGGGTAGCAAGACAAGATCACGGCCATCTTTGTTTGGACCTATCAGAAGGACAGGAAAGAAGAGCTCCTGGGAATGCCCCTGCAGATATCACAGAAGTTTCCTTCTTACCATGTGGTTTAGTAGACATACGCCATAGAATATTAAGATGGCAATCTAGAATAAGATTATGTAATAAGGCCATTTTTGAGTGAGCAGAGAATTTAAAAAGCCCATTTTATAATGTGGCTGAGGTGGAGGGGAGCATCAAAAATTATTTATAGGGGAAGGATAGCATTGAATAAATTCTTACCTTAAGTAAATTTATTTGGCTAAACTGCTCAGAGTGTTGCCCTCAAAGTACAGTGATAGAGAAAGGAGTCAATGTGGTTGACAGCAAAGCCATTATTGATAGGACCATAGCCGGAGGCAATTGTATACTCTGCTAGAACTGGACGAAGGGAAAAAATACAAGAGAGTTAACACCTCAAATAGAAATAAGAAAAGTGTCATCCCAAGGAATTGCCCCAGGGAGCTCGCCGCTGTAGGTTCAGTTTTATTGCCAGAAGTAGGCAATGTCACTTCTGGGTTGGGAGTTGGGCCAGCTCGGTGGCTAGAGCAGCAAAGTTTGCACAAGGTAAGCCTAAAAAAACCACAGGAGAAAAAGAAGAGCACAATTACAAAAGCAAAATTCAGCAGAAAACCCTACAGCAGGTTCAGTTTTATTGCTGGGGTAGGCAATATTACCTCTGGGTCAGGAAGGCATGGCTTCAGAGGAGCAAGGCTGCAAGGTGGTTGGCGAAGCTGAATTTGGCAAAGTGAACTTAAATTTATAGATCACCCACTAAGGGTCAGTATTCAGTATTTGTACTGCACAGCAAACTGAAAGGATATCGCACCACCCCAGATTAGTAATAAAAGCACTAAGACTTTTGTAGTCTTGAAGAACTACAAAAGGGGACAGCTACTTCTGGAGAGAGATCTGCAATTGTAAGTATTTACTAATGGGAATTTTCCTAAATCTTGGGGAAAAGGGAACTCTTTAGATTAAAGCTGATTAATCTGTGAACCTAGTGCATTTGGTAAATCAGTCAGGGCCTAGTAGCAGCAAAGAGTTTTTAGTTTAAATTTAAAACACAGCAGAGAGCTTTCTGGTTAAATTTAGAACCCAAGACTCCCTCTATCCAAGTAAGGGCTGTGGGACTCCCCCTGGAGACTGGTCACAGATTACCTTAGAAGCAACAGGACAGGGTACTGTGTAACAGACAACTTTTAATAAGCCCTTGAGTCCAGAGCAGACAGAGCTTATAAATTCCAAATTACCACTGCCTACCGATAACCAGATTAATATGAATAAAATACAGTCTCTAAAATGCCTGTATGGAAATGTTAGAAGTCTAAAAATTAAGATGGGAGAGTTAGAATATATAGCACTGAATGAGAAGTTAGATATGATTGGTATCTCAGAGACATGGTGGAAGGAGGACAACCAGTGGGACACTGATACCTGGGTACAAACTATATCGTAATGATGGAGCTGATCAAATTGGTGGAGGGGTTGCGCTCTGTTAGAGAGGGCATTGAGTCACAAAGGATTAAAGTTTTGCAGGAAACAAAATTTGCTGTAGAATTTCTATGGATTGGGGGGTCCAACAAGGGGCACAACACCACGTGCGAAAACAGTCCAACAAAGAAACGTGGATAGCAAAGGAGGATGTGTAATAACCTTTATTAACCAACATCAGCCATAGGCCCGACACAGGCCGTGTTTCGGAAATCCCTTCTTCAGGGGCTAAACGGCTAAAACAAATCATAAATTGGAACAAACAACAAAAATAATTAAAAACAATTAAAACAAACTGGCTCAAACGACGGACATCATTGAATGTATAATGTAAAAAATAAAAAAATTAAAAATAATTCTATATAAATGGTTATATAAATATAAATATATATATAAATAATGGAACGAATGAGTACGGCTAACAGGGGAACACAAGAGCTCAAAAAAAGGGGGGTATCACACAAAAGTACAATAAAACCATAGTTAAAAATTAAAAATTAAAATATGAATGTATACGTAATATATAAATAAATAATAAATTAATTAATAAATTAATAATATATCCAAAAGACCATATAAATAACACATACCTGAGTCAACGAACTGTATAACTTAAGCAAACAGGACTAAAACAATTTGTATCTTCAAGAATATGCTAAAACAAAGACAAACATTTAGATTGATAATTGTGCTTATATTAAAATACTCTTGGACTTAATAAAAACCATCAAAAAACATATATAAAAAAAATATAATAAATAATGGAAAACCATAACATTTGTTAAATTTAAAATAGTAATACATGAATAGGAATCAACCTAATATTAAAGAAATCAACCTAATATTAAGAGAGATGAAGACAACCCATGTATGTTAATGTTTAATAAATAATAAAAAGAAATAAAAATATAGAAAGGAGAAAGCACAGTTACTTACCTGTAACAGGTGATCTCTGGGAACAGCAGGAATTAGTCATCACATATGGGTACGTCGGTACCGACGGAGCCCGCGCGGGAAAGCTCCCCAGCTTTTCAGATTAAAAGCTTTTGGGGCCTCCCACTGCACATGCGCGCTGCCTTCCCGCCTTCCTGAGCAGCTCTCGTCAGTTCGAGTTTAAAGCTGAGACAATAGAGAGAGAGGACAGGAAGATAGATAGATAGAGATACAACTCCTAGGGGAGGTGGGTGGGTTGTGATGACTAATTCCTGCTGTTCCCAGAGATCACCTGTTACAGGTAAGTAACTGTGCTATCTCCAGGAACAAGCAGGAATAAGTCATCACATATGGGGACTCCCTAGCTAAGATGCCTGGGAGATCCCCCTCCAAGGGTAAACCATCTTCGCATGGATCTCAGGCATCCATCCAGGGAAGGTGGGCAGGAGTTGTTTAAGTATGGAACAGGTGTTTGAGGACAGCCTGACCAAACAAGGCATCCCGGCGGGAGTCCTTGTCCAAGCAGTAATGGGCTGTGAAGGAATGAACCGAGGCCCAAGTGGCTGCTCGACAGATCTGATCTATGGACACAGAGTGAAGATGAGCCATAGAAGTGGCCATGGCTCTCACATTGTGAGCTGTGACATGGCCCTCCAGAGAAATGTTCTTACTCTGGTAAGCAAAAGAAATACACTGAGCGATCCAATTGGAAAGTGTACGCTTGGTGACTGGAAGTCCCAAATGAGAAGGATCAAAAGCCACGAAAAGTTGGGAAGACTTTCGATGTGGTTGAGTCCTGTTGAGGTAAAAGGCAAGAGCTCTTTTACAATCCAGAGTATGAAGGTTCCTCTCTGCACTGGATGCATGAGGAGCCGGGAAAAAGACAGGTAGATATACCTCTTGATTAAGATGAAAAGGCGAGACCACTTTGGGCATAAAGTGGGGATTCGTCCTAAGGACCACCTTATCATGATGAAACCTAGTATAAGGTGGATGAGCCACTAAAGCCTGCAGTTCACTGATGCGGCGAGCCGAAGTGACTGCAATAAGGAAAACAACCTTCCAGGAAAGAAATTTCAGGGAGGTAGATACCAACGGTTCAAAAGGTGGCTTCATAAGTTGACCCAGAACTAGATTCAAGTCCCATGCTACCGGAGGAGGTCGGATGGGAGGCTTAGTGAGGGTCAGGCCTCTCATGAACCTTGCAATAAGAGGATGAGAGGAGACAGGTTGTCCATTTATAGGTTTTAAGGATGCTGCAATAGCACTCAAATGGACCCTTACTGAATTCGTCTTAAGGCCTGCATTTGAAAGATGCAGGAGATAGTCCAAGAGGGAATTCAAAGGAAGTGCTAGAGGGTCAAGACCCTGCTGAGCACACCAAATGGAAAAACGTTTCCATTTGAAAGCATAAGAACGCCTCGTGGAAGGTTTCCTAGAGGCATGAAGGATATCTGTCACAGGTTGAGAAAGATTAAAGTCTTGAAGACTTAGGCCTTCAGTAACCAAGCTCTGAGATGTAGGGATTTGGGGTTTGGGTGCCACAAAGTCCCCTCCTCCTGAGACAGAAGGTCTGGCGCAGCTCCCAGGTCCAGGGAGGATCCCTGGGAGAGATGCAGAAGTAGAGGGAACCACACCTGGCGTGGCCAGCGGGGAGCTATGAGGATCATAGTCCCGTGATCCCTCTGGAGCTTGAACAGAGTCTTGGATATTAGAGGAATGGGTGGAAAGGCATAGAGGAATTCCTGACCCCAATGCAGGAAGAAGGCATCGTGGGCCTGAGCTCCCTGACACTGAGTTCTGGAACAGAACCGGGGAAGTTTGGCATTCCACGGACTTGCAAAGAGGTCTATGTCCGGTGTCCCCCATTCCTGAAAGATTCTGCGTATCTGGTCCATATGTAGGGACCATTCGTGTGGAAGCAGAACTCGACTGAGTCTGTCTGCACAAGAGTTTTGAACTCCTGGAAGATACACTGCAAGATGGTGAATTTGATGCTCTCTGGCGAAGGCCCATAATCTGAGAGCTTCGTTGCAAAGTGACAGAGAGCCTGTCCCTCCTTGTTTGTTTATGTAGAACATGGCTACCTGATTGTCTGTCTGAACTAGGACAGTCAGGTTGACAAGGAGGGTATAGAAGACCTTGAGGGCAAGGTAAATTGCTCACAGTTCCAGGAGGTTGATATGAAGGGTGGCCTCCTGTGGAGACCAAGTGCCCTGAGTGGAGAGGTTCTGAAGATGAGCTCCCCACCCTGTCTGGGAGGCATCTGTTGTGAGGGTTGCTTGGGGCAACAAAGGTTGGAAGGGGGCCCCCAACAACAGATTCTTGGTGGATGTCCACCATTGGAGGGACCAAAATAGACGGCTTGAGGTGAGTATTTGGTTGGAGAGCGCTCCAGATGCTTGAGTCCACTGGGTGGCCAAGGTCCATTGAGCTGTTCTCATATGCAGACGAGCGTAGGGCACCACATGTACCGTGGAGGCCATGTGGCCCAGAAGTCGCAGCATTTCCCGGGCTGTCAAATGACTGCTGGACTGAGCTTGGGAGGCCAAACTCAGCAGGCGTTGGGCCCTGACCTGAGGCAGGTAGGCCCTTGCAGTGATGGTGTCTAACTGGGCCCCTATGAACTCGAGAGACTGAGTAGGGATTAGTTGAGACTTGGGAAGGTTTACTACCAGTCCTAGATACTGCAGAAGACGCCTTGTGCGGTCCAGGGAAATTTGGGCCTGGGACTGAGAGGGAGCTCGGATGAGCCAGTCGTCCAGGTATGGGAATATGAAAATTCCCAGGCCTCTTAGAAAGGCAGCTACGACTGCCATGCATTTGGTGAACACTCTTGGAGCAGAGGCTAGACCGAAGGGGAGTACTCTGTACTGGAAATGTTTTCCCTGAAACAGAAATCGAAGGTATTTTCTGTGGGATGGGTGGATGAGTATGTGTGTATACGCATCCTTTAGGTCTAGAGAACAAAGCCAATCCTGACTCTGAAGGTATGGAAGGAGAATGCCCAGAGAAAGCATTTTGAATTTCTCCTTGAAAAGAAATTTGTTCAATTCACTCAGATCCAGAATTGGTCTGAAGCCCTCTGTCTTCTTTGGTATTAGAAAATAAGGGGAGTAGAATCCCGTCCCCTGTTGAAGAAGAGGGACCTCCTCTATTGCCCCCTGGGCAAGGAGGGAGGAGACTTCCTGACCCAAGAGGGCCAGGAGAGATGGGGGAGAATTGAACTGCCTCACCATAGTATAAGGAGGAAGGTCGGAAAAATGGAGTTTGTAACCCTCTCTGATGATAGAGAGGGTCCATTGCTCTGATGTAATTTGCTCCCATCTGGGAGCAAAGTGAGCTAACCTTCCGGGTATGGTGAGGGGCTCTGGTTGTTCTAGAGCCAGAAAAGTTAAGTTCTCTAGGGGCAAGTCAAAACCCCTGAGGGGGTGGAGCCTGCTGAGGCGTAGCAGAAGCTGCAGGCTTTGACCTTGCCTGTTTAGGTTGCTGACGTTTAGCAGCAAAACGAGGCTGAGAGGATTGTTGGCCAGTATTTGTGGAAAATCTGGACTTCTTGTAATAAGGCCTCTTAAAAGACTTCTTCTTGGCAGGAGTGGAGGTAGACTTAGAAAGTCTATCTAAGGTGGCATTTTCTGCGTCCATTTGAGTGGCCTTAATTTTCCACTCCTCACCAAATAAGTTCTCACCTGTACAGGGCAGATTTCGTAAGCCATCTAGGACCCAAGGTTCTAGATCAGAAGCCTGGAGCCAAGCAAGACGTCGGGCTGCTATAGCAATGCCCGAAGCCCTACCAGCACCCTCAAAGGAATCAAAAGCTGCCCTGTTGGAGAACTTTGAAATATCCAAAAGGTGTTTCACTAAGGAAATGAACTGCTCCCTCTTATCCTCAGGGATAAAGGGGGCAAAATGCCGAACTTTTAGAGCGATTTCACTGAGAAACATGCCCATGTAAAGACTATAGGAATTAATCCTGGCTATAAGCATAGTAGCCTGGAAAATTTTCCTGCCAAGAGTCAAGAGTCTTACATTCTCGCCCTGGAGGAGTAGAAGAGTGCCTTTTGGTACTCTTTATCTTCTTCATTGCAGACTTCACCACAATAGAATGGTGAGGCAGGTGGGTTTTTTGGAAACCAGGAGAAGGGGGGACACGGTACATGGTGTCCAACCTGCGAGAAGAAGGAGACAATGTTAGAGGAGCCTCCCATAAGTCCATCAAGTGTTCTTGAAGGATTTCATGGATAGGCAGGGTAACTGCCTCTTTAGGAGACTTAGAGTATCCTAAAATATCCAGTTTCTTTGATCTGGGTTCCTTTTCAGAGGATGAAGCAATAGAAAGACCTTTAACCATTTCTATGATGAAGTCCTGAAAGGACAAATCCTCTGGTGGAGACATTCCCCTTTTAGGAGAAGAAGGCTCCTCAGGAAGATCAAGGGAGAACTCATCAGAATCATCAGAGGAGTTAAAATCCTCTGAAGAAGCAGAGTATCCTCTATGTGCTTCCAACGCACGATACGCATACCGTTCGGTATCGACATCGGGCGTACCGGGTATGGGATCGGTACCGGGCAAAAGCCCGGATCCGGCATGCGGAACCGATCTGCGTTTGGAAGACGATGGCCTCGGTTCCGGTATGGAAGCCATTACCGGAACCGGACCCGGTACTGCTGGCTGCGGTACCGAGGGCGTAGCAGCATTAATAAAAGCCAGAATGGCCTGCTGCATGACTTGGACAGTATTGCCCATAGACGCCACTGCTGCCTGGATGTCGGTACCGGTATGGGCCGGTACCCCAGAGCAGTACAACAGGTGATCTGTCGAGGCCGCGCCATCGATGTCAACCTGTGACCCCATGATTGCTTTGGAGGCCGGAACCTCCCGCCGGGGATTTTTGGCCTGGGCAGAATCCTCGAACTCAGAATTGAGAGCCTCTCGATCTTTAGAAAGAGATTTGCTTTTAGAGGATTTGCCCACTGGAGTTTTGGTTACCTGAGATCCATCCGGAGAGGAAGACCTGGATGACTGTGATGCTTCTGAAGGAAACAGCACATGGAACTTGTTGGCCCGGTTCTGCAATCCACGTTTCGACATCTGGGAGCAGGATGGGCAGTCCGGTATGGAATGGTCAGGTCCTAAACATTTAAGACACCATTCATGGGTGTCTGTAAGAGGAATGACAGCACTGCACTTGGTACACTTTTTAAAACCAGGAACTGGCTTCTCCATGAGGAGAATTTGTGTAGGCCTGAAGGCCTAACAAAGTACCAAGCTGTGCTGAAGAAAAGAAAAATATTTTTTTTTTTTTCTCAAAAGAAAGAAAGAGAGACCGGCAGTACCGGTTTCAGAATGGGAAAGGCAGGTACGCGGTCTAAAGAAAACAATAAAATTAACAATTTCTTCAGCGGTGACAGGAACACGACCTGCTGGCTCCGCGGAAAAAAAGAAACTGACGAGAGCTGCTCAGGAAGGCGGGAAGGCAGCGCGCATGTGCAGTGGGAGGCCCCAAAAGCTTTTAATCTGAAAAGCTGGGGGAGCTTTCCCGCGCGGGCTCCGTCGGTACCGACGTACCCATATGTGATGACTTATTCCTGCTTGTTCCTGGAGATTAAATGTTACCTGACCAAGGATAATCTACCTATAAATTTGATTGTGCAATCTATGAAATGTAAATAAAATAATAACATGTAGGTATGAATCAAGATGACTGAACAATATAATATTCAAAGTGAAACTTATTGAAAAATAATAATAACTAATAAAAATAAAAAAATAGAAAATAAAAAATAGATTATAAATAAATAAAAATGTGATGAAAAAAATATAAAATGTGATGAAAAAAATAGATCACCTTGACAGAATTGTGATGTGAAAAATAAAAAAATATAAAATCAAATAGAATAAATGACCAAAAAACTCACTATTAATTATTAAATTTTTTAAAAATGAAAAAACACCCATTGCAAATAATGTGTCTGAGATTTTTTGAAAAATGTGCCTGAGATATTTAAAACAGTATAAAGCTCTTGTGTTCCCCTGTTAGCCGTACTCATTCGTTCCATTATTTATATATATATTTATATTTATATAACCATTTATATAGAATTATTTTTAATTTTTTTATTTTTTTACATTATACATTCAATGATGTCCATCGTTTGAGCCAGTTTGTTTTAATTGTTTTTAATTCTTTTTGTTGTTTGTTCCAATTTATGATTTGTTTTAGCCGTTTAGCCCCTGAAGAAGGGATTTCCGAAACACGGCCTGTGTCGGGCCTATGGCTGATGTTGGTTAATAAAGGTTATTACACGTCCTCCTTTGCTATCTGAATTTCTATGGATTGAAATTCCATGTCAAAAGGGGACGGCGATGGCAGTGGGGTTGTACTATCGACCACCTGGCCAGAATGAAGAAGTGGATGATGAAATGCGGAAAGAAATCAGAGAAGCTAACAAAAGTTACAGAACAGTAATAATAATGGGGGATTTAAATTACCCCGGTATGAGGACATGCTAGGGAGAGAAAGTTTCTAGATGAAATGAATGACTGCTTCTTGGAGCAGCTGGTTCATGAACCAACCAGAGGGGAAGCCATTTTGGACTTAGTCCTTAGTGGAACACCAGATTTGGTGCAAGAGTTAAAGGTGTTGTGGCCACTTGGCAATAGTGATCTAAGCATGATCGCATTTGATTTAATTAATGGGGGAGGGATGGTAAGAAAATCCACAGTACTACATTTTAACTTTTGAAAGGGAGACTATGATAAAAGAAGGAAAATAGTTAAGAAAAAAATAAAAGGAGCAGTTGCAAAGGTTAAAGACTTACATCAAGCTTGGGGGGTGTTTAAAAATACTATCTTGGAAGCCCAGACCAGCTGTATTCCATGCTTTAAGAAAAGTGGAAGGAAGTCCAAAAAACTGCCAGCAACTGCCAAAAAAGCATCTTTCAGGAAATGGAAAAAAAAGAGTCAAATGACGAAAACGAAACAGCACAAGCACTGGCAAGTTAAATGCAAGGCATTGATAAGGCAGGCAAAGAGAGAATTAAAGAAGAAACTTGCTGTTGAAGCAAAAACACATAATAAAGACTTTTTCAAGTACATCCGTAGCAAAAAAAACCTGTGAGACAATCAATTGGACCATTAGATGATAGAGGGGTAAAAGGGGCAGTAAGAGGGGACAAGGATATAGCGGAGAGATTGAATGAATTCTTTGCTTTGGTCTTTACTGAGGAAGATGTAGGGATGTTACCCATGACTGAAGTGGTATTTAAAGGTGATACTGCGGAAGAATTGAAAGAAATATCGTAATATCATAGATCACTCTGACTTCAGGACCGTAGCACAAGCCCTCATCATTCCTCATCTGGACTATTGCAATGCCATACTACAGGGTCTGCCTAAAAAAACCCTCAATATCCTGCAAATGGCGCAAAATGTGACAGCTAGAATCATCATGGGGACCGGCCTGAAGGATCATATTACACCAATACTAATAGACCTACATTGGCTCCCAATCACTGCACACATACAATATAAAATCATTATCACCACATTCAAGCTCATTCATAATATTAGCACCCTCTTACCTCAGCACCCTTATCACTTTACAGCCAAATAACAGAAGCAGATCTCCAAACCTCAATACCCTCCTGGTCCCGGGGAGCCTGAGATATGTCAAAACAAACACCAGCAACCGAGCATTTTCATTTATAGCGCCTCTGCTATGGAATCAACTACCATGCGAACTGAGAGCAAGCAGTGACCTGATGGACTTCAGAAAAAAGCTTAAGACTCATCTTTTTCAGATGCATTTCTATCCTGCCTAATCACCATGTACTCACACTGGCTCACAACAGGCACAAAGAAAGAACTCCATGTTCTGGCCAACAGTATACACTAGCGTCATGTAAATATGTATATACATGTGAAATTACTAGCCTGCAATCAAGTGTAAATCATATAATTCGAGTGATCTGACCTGTACATTTCCACTAAATCATGTTGTATGTTTCAATTCCCGGCCTGTACAGCCGCACCTTATGTATAGCAAACCGCTGCTGATCGCTGGAAGTAGCGGGATACAAGTGTACACTAAATAAATAAATAAATATCGATACACCAGGAAGATGTATTACATCTATTTGATAAACTGAAGAGTAGCAAATCACCTGGACCAGATGGTGTACATCCAAGGGTGTTGAAAGAACTGAAATATGAGATTGCAGACCTGCTATTAGTAATCTGTGAACTAGCAGTAAAATCATCTTCAATACCTGAAGATGGGAGGATCGCCAATGTAACACCAAATTTTAAAAATGGTTCCAGGGGTGATCTGGGAAACTACAGACCGGTGAGCTTGACGTCAGTACTGGGAAAAATGGTAGAAACCGTCATAAAGAACAAAATTACTCAGCATGTAGGTAGTCATGGCTTAATGGGAGACAGCCAACATGGCTTTAGACAAGGAAGATCTTGTCTTACTAATCTGTTATGTTTTTTTGAAGGTGTGAATAAACAGGTAGACAAAGGTGAGTCAGCAGATACAGTCAAACCTCGGTTTTCATGATTAATCCGTTCGAAAAAGTCTGACTAAAACCGAAACGTATGAAAACTGAAGCAATATTTCCCATAAGAAATAATGTAAATCCAATTAATCCGTTCCAGACACCCAAATATATTCACAAAAAATACATTTTATAGAGAATAACTATATTTTTACATACAGAAAACAATGAGAAATAAATATAAATGACTAATGAAATGGATAAATGAACATTTAACATCACTGAAAGCAAGCTAAGTACAGTACGTTAACATCTGGCCTTAGCCACCCCTGACAAGCTGCTGTGCCCAGCTCTCTTCGGAATCACATTGGATTCAGCCCATTAAAATACCTTTACATTATCTGCTCAATGCTTCAGAATGGCAGAAAATCTTAATGATATAGCTTCAGACGTACCCTGCAAGAGAAAGAACTGCCTCCCACATTCATGCAACATCTCCTGCTTACGTTGACAGCTTTTCTTCCCTGCTACCTCTGAGCCTGAGGGGGCGCTCCAGAGAACGGGCAGGCGGTGGACGAGATCAGGGCCTTCCTCTCTGCGCAATCCTTGCCTCTCTGACTCTGACCAGGCTCGAGGATGTGTTTCATTTACGTGCTCAGCTGGCTTTCGCTTCTCATCACGCTGGCGATCGGTGAGTCCGGGGGGCAGTGCTGCCGGGACAGGGAGGGCGTTCCAGCAGTGTTGTTTACAGTACTATAATTTACGAAAACCGAGGCGATGTACGAGAACCGGGACAAAATCTCAGTCAAAAAAGACGTTGAAAACCGAAGCGATGTATGAGAACTGGGACAAAATCTCAGTCAAAAAAGACGTTGAAAACCGAAGCGTATGAAAACCGGGGCAAATGAAAACCGAGGTTTGACTGTATAGTGTATCTGGACTTTCAGAAAGCCTTTGACAAGGTCCCTCATGAGAGACTTTTGGCAAAACTAAAAAGTCATGGATAGGTGGCATTGTACTATTGTGGATCAGGAGCTGGTTAAAAGATAGAAAGCAGAGGGTAGGGCTAAATGGCCAGTTTTCCCAATGGAAAAAGGTGAATAGTGGAGTTCCGCAGGGATCTGTGCTGGGTCCGCTGCTTTTTTACATATTCATAAATAACCTGGAAAAGGGACTAACGAGTGAGGTTATCAGATTTGCAGATGACACAAAACTATTTAAAGTTGTTAAAAACCCATGAGGATTGTGGAAAATTGCAAGAGGATCTTGATAAATTGGAAGACCGGGCATCCAAATAGCAGATGAAATTTAATCTGGACAAATGCAAAGTTATGCACCTAGGAAAGAACAACCCAAACTATGGTTAGATGATGCAAGGTTCCACATTGGGAACCACCGCAGAGGAAAAAGATTTAGGCATCATCATGGATAACATGTTGAAACCCTCCGCCTAGTGTGCAGCGGCGGCCAAGAGAGCAAATAGAATGCTAGGTATCATAAGCTGCTCTCCAAATACAAAAACAAAGTCAACCTTGTGGTCTTGGGCAAGCCACTTAACCCTCCATAGCCCATGTTCCCTGTAAAATAGTTCTCTGTGTGCTGTGCTTTCCTGTCTAATCAATGTGTTTATACCTCAAAAATTTCCTGTCATGATTTGACAATTTCCAATCTGTAATCAAACCGCTGCTGATCGCTGGAAGTAGCGGTATACAAATGTATACTAAATAAATAAATAAATAAACCTGTCAAAACGAACGCATCACACAAACTTACTAAACAAAGCATTAAACAAGCCCAGAGAGCTGTTAGCCCTGGTCAAATCCCTCACCAAAACGGCACAAGAGGATCAATACAACGACAAAATCAAGGTCCAAGCCCTAGCAGATCACTATGCTGGCAAACTAAACCCACAGATCGGACCTAAACCTTCACTACCATTGGATATGACCCCCACCACACCACAACCCACCATGATGATGACACAAACCCACATCACCCACTGGAACAAGTTTTGCAGCATTGAAGACAAACACGTCATGAATATAATTGCCAACATTAACACCACAACCTCTCCCCTAGACCCCTGCCCAGCTGCATGGGTTAAAGCAACGAAAGCAGAAACCACCCACCAAATTGCTCACATAATAAACCAATCACTCCAACAGGGTACCATGCCAACTCAACTTAAGAAATCCATCATAAGACCAATACTAAAAAATACAACACACCACAAGGAAGACCCAGCATCTTATCGCCCAATATCCAGCATAGCCCTGCTAGCAAAAATAATTGAAAAAGCGGTTCTACAACAATTACAAGACCACCTGGACAACAACAAAACACTAGATGAGCACCAATACGGCTTCAGGCCACACCATGGGGTCGAGACCCTGCTTATTGCACTACTGGACAACCTACTCAAAGGGATTGAAAACAAAAAGAAAATGTTCATTCTCATATTCATTGACATCTCAGCGGCTTTTGATACAGTTCACCATCAAACACTACTAAACAGAATAGAAGCTATAGGAATAATGGGAACCCCACTAAAATGGTTCTCGTCGTATATCTCCAACAGAATGCAACAAGTACAGTTTAACAACGAAAAAGCAGAAGCTTTCCCACAAACACAGGGCATACCGCAAGGCTCAGCACTATCTGCGCTTCTATTCAACATGTACATGAAACCAATCTGTGAAATATTCAAAAAGCACAGTATCCTCTATCACATATACGCTGATGATATTATGCTCTACACTCAACTCGACGCAGACAATCCAAACTACTCCCAGCTAGAAGAATGCATAAAAGAGATGCAAACATGGCTCCAACGAAACAACATGGCCATAAACCATAAAAAAACCGAAGTCATGTACATCTCAAGAAAACCAGAATTCAAACCACCAGCTACAATCTCCCTATGTGAAAATACTTACCACACAAAGAATGAAATAAAATACCTCGGAGTAACACTTGATAGCGAACTAAGGATGGCAAAACACCTCTGCTTAGTAAACAGGGCCATTTTTCACAAGCTCAGGGTTATTCAACCACTAAGGAACATCATTGAAGCTACCGATTTTAGGACAGTAGCACAAGCCCTCATCATACCTCATTTCGATTACTGTAATGCAATTCTACAGGGCCTTCCAAAAAAACCCCTAAGCATACTCCAGTTGGCACAGAACGTCGCAGCCAGAATCATCACTAGAACAGGTGTGGCAGAGCACATCACACCAGTGCTAGTTGAACTACACTGGCTCCCCATCATAGCTCGTATAAAATACAAAACCCTAGTGACCACATTTAAAATCATCCACAACCTGGCACCAACTTTCCTCATTAACCTAATCAACTTACAACCTGCTAACAGAAATAGGAGAACCACCACCATAAACAACCTGCAGGTACCAATAAGTATAAGATCAGTTAAAATAGCCACAAGCAACAGGGCATACTCCTACACTGCCCCCTCACTTTGGAACCAACTCCCGCTTGAGTTGCGCTCAATCAACGACCTTATGGTCTTCAGAAATAAACTGAAGACATACTTATTTGAACAAGCCTACAACGCGTCCTGAACATCAATACATTCTAACATCAGCTGCATCACCAAAATGTAGTCAATTGTAAAATGTACTTATGCTCCAAAATGAAACAAGTGTAAAAATGTACATATGTAAATCTCCCTCTCTCCCCCCCCCTAACTGTGTGTTGTGCTTATCCCATGAATCAAACTGTATACATTATTGAAAATGACTGCCTTTGTTCTGATAACCATCATATAACCTTGTAAATCACGCTGTAATTTCTTGAAATTTGTCATTGATCCGACACTCCTTGTTTACCTAATCAAACCGCTCCTGATCGCTGGGAGTAGCGGTATACAAATATATGCTAAATAAATAAATAAATAAGGAAAGGGATGGAAAATAAAAGAAAGGATATTATGCCTCTGTATCATTCCATGGTGCAAACGCACCTTGAATATTGTGGGCAATTCTGGTCGCCGTATCTTAAAAAGCATATAGCATTATTAGAAAGGTTCAGAGAAGAGCCACGAAAATGGTAAAGAGGATGGAAGGATACTCCTATGAAGAGAGGCTAAAAAGCTTAGGGCTCTTCAGCCTGGAAAAGAGACGGCTGAGGAGAGATATGATAGAGGTCTATAAATTAATGAATGGAGTGAAACGGGTAAACGTAGATCGATTTGTTTACATCATCAGAATATAAAAAGACTAGGGGTCATACAATGAAGCTACAGGGTAACCTATTTAAGACTAATAAGAGAAAATATTTTTTTCACTCAACATGTAATCAAGCTCTGGAATTTACCAGAGAATGTAGTAAAAGCTGTTAGTGTAGCTGGATTTAAAAAAGGTTTGGAAAAGTTCCTGGAGGAAAGGTCCATAAACCATTATTAAAGGGGACCCGGGATATCACTGCTTGACCCAATACAAGCATTGAAGAACCTGAGTCTTTTGGGGAGAGTGCTAGGTAGTTGTGACCTAGATTGGCCATTGTTGGAAACAGGATACTTGGCTTGATGGACCTTTGTCTGACCCAGTATGGCATATCTTATGTTCTTATGTTATGTTCCTTTGTGACACCAGTGTCGTTAATACTTAAGATAAACAGTGATATTTTATGTGCTTTAACCCCTGATGTAGGCTTTGCCAAAAAATGTCCACGTTGGGTTTGTTTTATTTATTTATTTACAGCATTTATAAACCGCCTAATCTCAAAAAGGTTCAGAGCGATACAAGAACATATAACACAGTTTAAAACAAAAATAAACAGTAATCAAACGCCAAATGTTTGGCGAAACAAGTGGCTCTTCAATAGCTGACGAAAAGACAATACATTCAGACAACCACGCAAGGAAACTGGTAAATGATTCCATAAAACAGGTACCGCCAAAGCAAAAGCACAGGACCCTGTAACATGCAAACTAGACCAATACAAAGCCTGTAAAAGAAGAGCATCACTCGAGCCCTGACGAATCAGATGGGAAAAGGTACGCCATGACTACAACTCTGCCAAGCAAGCTGCGGACAAACCCAGCCGAAACTTCAAAACCACAGAGGACCTTAAAATCAACCCGCTGCTGAGTAGGTAACCAATTCAGCGAACACAGACAAGGAGTAATATGATCAAAAGATGCCTTACCTAATGCAACTGTCACTGCAGCATTCTGCACCAGTTTGTTTATTTTATTTATTTATTTACATTCTCTTATATACCGTGCTATTCTGCATCAGTGCGGTTTACATTGAACAAACTGAAATTACATTGAACAGGGCATTATAACTTGGAGATAACTATTTTACAGGGAACATGGGCTATGGAGGGTTAAGTGGCTTGCCCAAGACCACAAGGAGCACCTGTGGGACTAGAAACCCCAGTCCTTCCGGCCCAAGGTTGCTGTCCTCTAGTGGGATTTGAACCCACTAGAGGACAGCAACCTTGGGCTGGAAGGACTGGGGTTTCTAGTCCCACAGGTGCTCCTTGTGGTCAGTTGAAGTGCCAACAAGGTAGAAGCAGTCCAACCTAACACCACCACATAGGCATAGTCAAAGGTTGGCGACAACACCCCCTGAAATATAGGACGAAAGTCAGACGGCGACAACAGCAACCGAAGACTGCGCAAAAGCCAAATCAGAAAAAAAGAATGATGGACAAGCTTAGCAGCATGAGCTCTCATATTGAAGCGTGAGTCCAAAGTCTGTCAGACGGCTGCCTGGGTGAGAATCTTCACACTCTTGGCAAGTGCATATTTCTATATGATTTGCAAGGTATTGTGGGCAATGTAGTTCATTCACACCAGACACTGCTGCTGACAGTAATTTAGTTGTGCTCTTGGGTAAAGCCAATAAGATATTTATTTATGGGGTTATTTCTCCCAACACAGATATGCTTGGTAGCACATAAATTAGGTTACTTGCTTTCAGTGTTAACTTGGAAAAACAAAGTCAAAATCAGGAAAACAACAAATGAAAAGCCACAAAGCAAGAAACAAACTGTTCTTTTCAGGTTAACTTCTGATTACCTCCCACATAGATACAGAAGTGATTCTCTCCTAGCTCACAAGCAATTAGGTAAGGCTTAATTGCTAGCAGTTATCCAGCTGAAACCCCTTAGCTGGCTTGCTTTCTACTGTGTGGGTCAAATCCTGCTTCAGGAGCTTTTCTGGGTAGATTAAAGAACAAATTTGTATTTCTTTGTGATGGTTGCTGTACTTTATAACAGAAAGTTACCAACGGAGTTTAGATAGAGAGCAGTCCATATAAACAGGATCCTCATCTGCTATTATTCCCCCTTGTTCAACAAGCATGGGTTCAATATCATGGATTGGCACAGATGAATCTCTCAATGGAGCATTTTCAGGAGAATACTTGTTTCCCTGCTGTCTTTCAAGGTTATAGCTAGGGCATAGATCAGTTTTCATACCTGAGCTTCCATTGCTGCTAGAGTTCCTCTCTATATAGCCTGGCCAGTATGTAGTCCAGTTCTTATGTCCAGCCTTCCAATCCAGATCCCTGGACACTGGATCTCTCTTCACATACCTTCTGGCACAGGTCTTAGGGTCCCTTCCACGTGCAGCCGTCTCCCTCACAGGTAGCCTCTGGTGATTCCTAGCTCTGCAGCACCATTCCTCTGGCTTTCCCCAGTCCAATGGTGTATGCTGGCCCTTGGAATACCTCCCAGTATACGTACTGCTTTGGACTCTTCTAGACCTCTCAAAGGCTTTTCTCTTCCTTCTTCCAAAGGGTCTCTTTCCCTCTCTGTCCGTCCGGTATGGCTTCTGCTTCTGATGATCCTTCAGATGAAACTGATGATCAAACTCAAGCTGATTCTCAGGATACTGAGGACAATTCTCTGGATGTCCAAGGTGATCATGAAGATGGTCATCTGTAGAATAAACTCTACTCTTATTCTGCTTAGATGAGTGCTCCTCCCCAACACAGCGCAGCTGGGCTGAATCAGGCCTTGCCCTTTGAGATGAGTGTTCCATCCTAGCACAGCGCAGCTGTGCTGAATCAAGCTCTGTCCTTTGCAATGAGTGCTTGGGGATTACCTCATAGCCCTTTTGATTGAACACACGTTTTCTCACTTCAGCTCCTCTCATGGCTGTTGGAAACCTGGTGCATTCTGGGACTGGTAGTCTTTTATGGCAAAATTCTGTTTTCTCATTTCTACCAGCACTGACAGGTTGCTTGTTCAGAGACACTTCACCTTTTCTATAGCCCCTTCCTGAGCTATGATAAGCTTCCTTATCACAAGTCATGCCTAAATAAACAATTTCCTGACGAATAGCAACCTTATGACCATTCAATAAAACTTCCTCAGGAGCAACAAAAGACCTATCACGGGAGACAAACAAAACCTTTGTCTTCTGATAATTAACGCTTAGCTTATGCTGAGCAAACCACAAAGAAACAACCTCCAAACAATGCAACAAGGGCAAAGAGGCATACCCTACAGAAACATCAAACAGCATATAAACTAAAATATCATCAGAGTAAACATGATAAAAAAATGCCAGAACTCTGAAATAAAGCACACACAGGAGCAATGTATAAGTTAAACAATAGGGCCAACAATGCGGGGACCTTGCGGCACCCCTCAATCCAAAGGAGTCCGTCCAGTCTGAGACATCCAAACTGACTCGAACCTGAAAAAATCGATCCATTAAATAAGATGCAAACCAGTGCAACACCAACGAATGGAGGCATTGCAAAAGCAACACATGATTGACAGAATCAAAAGCCGCAGAAACATCAATAAATACCATCATAACCCTTGTTTATGGCCAGTCCAGACTGTACCATAGAGTATTAAACAACGACGGCAGCAAGGTTTCCACACCAAAATCCTGATGAAACCATGCTGCTGTACATTGTCGCCGTGCCTCCCGCCCGGGCTGATGACCAGTAAGCAGGAGGGCGTCGCCTTATTGCCCTCTTCGAATAATGTCCATAAATATGGCTGCCAGCTAGGACTGCTGGGAAATATAGTTTACTTATTCTTTAGAGCAAATAGTGTGACCACACGGTGTTAGGCGAAAAACAGAGAATATTTTTATTTTTCGGGATTTCCCTCTCACATCAAATTCAATAGCACTGAACATAAATTGGATACGTCTCCAAAACAAAGAATAAAGTCCAACAGGTGGTATTCACAGAATTGGTCACTTTTAACAGCAGTTAACTTTGGTACTAGGAACTGGCTTACAAAGCTCAGGCTGTTAACTTTTTCCAAGGTAACTCAACTTTCATAAGAAGACTGTTTTTCTCACATCTTCTTTCACAAGGAGGCACACAGCTTCTAAAACGCCCAGTAAGTTTTACTTCTCTTCAGAGCATTGAGGAAAACACATTGGCTTAAAACCTCTGGTTAGTTTTTCTTGCTGTGTCTTTCAGCTTCATACAAACAAGCTTTGCTCTACTTTAAACACTCATTCCCTTACATGTGCTTAGGCTCTGCACATCTCAAACTCATTAGCTCTGCAATATGAGCACTGCATTTCCTCAGACTCACTTTCATACGGTTCAATGCAGCTTTCTATCTCCATCTCTTCAATGGATTCATTGCAGCTATTTTCATGTGGAACAGGGTCATAGAGCTTACTACTCTGCTTCTGCAACAGCTCATTCAGCTTTGCTAACAAGAGTTTCTTTTGCTCTATCTCAGCAGAGAGACTTTGGCTAGGGAACACAGAAAAGCTATTTTCTCTACCTTTGCAGCTTAGCTGGCTAGCTGAGTTGCTTCCCCACTAGGAACTGACTCTTTCAGCTTTCTTTCATGCAGGGACTTTGAAACACGCACTTGCCTTGACTCTGAGCCTCTCAGTTGTTCCAATCCTTCCTGCTCGGTGCCATGCTGCCTTCTCTCTTCATACAATTGCCTTTCTCCTGGCAATTTCCCTTTTAGCTGTGTCTGCCTCTGATCTGTTCCTCTCAGATCCCACTGCTCGTCTCTGCTCCTGGTTCCAGCTGTTCTTGTGCTGCTCGTTCCTGCTGCTCTTCTCCTCGTTCTATCAGACTGCTCAAACACTGCAGTTTTAAACTGATCCTTCCTAGGGACTACACCCTTCTCCCAGCCCATGTGGGAGCTGTTAGGACTCAACCTAGCTCTGATGTGCTGAAGTGGGCGGGGCTTGATACTGGCTGCACTCTGACTCAGAGGTTTGTGGTTGCTAGGGAAACCCTGTTTGCTACTATTTTTAAAGGAACAGGATTCACTTTCTTGCCACTCCATGTCCCCTGAACAGCCTTCATCATCACAACATCCAATAGGCCGTGAGACTCCACAAACTCTTGACAGCTGCACCAACACCAAGTAGCTTCGCCAAAAAAGGGAGACTCAAAATAGGACGATATCAGGCAGGCGACAATGCATCAAGAGTAACTCTCTATCTCCAGGAACAAGCAGGAATGAGTCTTCACATATGGGTACCGTCGGTACCGACGGAGCCTGCACGGGAACGCTCCACAGCGTCCAAAACGAAAGCTTTTGGGAGCATCCCACAGTGCCTGCGCGCTGCCTTCCCGCCTTTCCTAACTGCCTCTCTCCAGTTCTTCTTTTCCGCGGAGCCAGCAGGTCGTGTTTCCTGTCACTGCTGAAGAATTTCTTATTTTCTTTTATTTTTCTTTAGTCGCGTGTCTGCTTTCTCGATTCCGGACCGGTACCACCGGTCTTTTTTCTTTCTTTTAAAAAAACTACAGTGCATTTTTTCTTCTGGGGCCTTAGGCCTACAGATATATTTTTCCTCTTGGAAAAACCCGCCTCCGGGTTTAAAAAGTGCACTAAGTGCAGCAGCACTATTTCTGTCACAGACACCCATGACTGGTGTCTAAAATGTTTAGGTCCTGACCACTCCATAGCGGATTGTGAGTCCTGTTCTATGATGTCTAAGAGAGGGTTACAAAATCGGGCAGCCAAGCTCAGTACCCTGTTTCCCTCCGATGCAGCTTCTGTGGCATCGACGTCTTCCAGGTCTTCTTCTTCATCCCATGGATCTCAGGTAACCAAACTTAAATCTGGCCGGTCCTCAAAGAGTTCATCTCCCTCTAAGTATCGAGATGCCCCCGGGCTTACTCTTGAGGAATCCACACCGGCAAAATTACCCCGGCAGGAGGCTCCGACTTCCAAAGCTCTACCTATGGGGTCAGAGGTTGACATCGATGGCTCGGCCTCGACCGATCACCTGTTAAAATGTTCTGGGGTACCGGCGGTTAACACCGGTACCGACATCCAGACATTGGTGGCGTCGATGGATCAGAATATTCTGACCATGCAGCATGCCATCACGGCATCCATACAAGCTGCGACGCCTCCGGTACCGCAACACACCCCGTTGTCGGTACCGGTACCGATTCTGGTACCGGATCCGAAATCGGTTCTGATACCTGTACCGCTTGCATCGACATCAGCATCGAAGGCAGCGGTACGCTATCCAGTGATGCCTATCAGTACCGACTCGGTACCGATTACTCCCGATGTCGATACCTCTCGGTACGCGTATCGGGCTCTGCAAGAGCATCCAGACAGTCAATACTTCGATTCCTCTGAAGACTCTGATACATCAGAGGCCTCAATTGAAGCATCGGGGATCCTTCCTCAGGAACCCTCTTCTCCAAAAAGGAGAATGTCTCCTCCTGAAGACTTGTCTTTTCAGGACTTCATTAGAGAGGTGGCCAAAGGCCTGTCCATTTCAGTAGCCTCTGAAACTGAACCTAGAGCCAAAAAATTAGATATCCTACAATATCCTAAGGCTCCTAAAGAGGCTGCCACCTTACCAGTACATGAGATTCTTTATGATCACATGTTGGGCATATGGGAGACTCCTCTTTCCACCTCTCCTCATTCCCGAAGGTTGGACACCATGTATCGTGTTCCTCCTTGTCCTGGGTTTCATAAGACTCAGCTTCCTCACCACTCCATTGTGGTAGAGTCTGCTATGAAAAAGATCAAGAGCACAAAAAGGCACTCCTCTGCTCCTCCAGGAAGAGAATGCAGAACCCTAGATGCCTTTGGCAGGAAAATCTTCCAGGCCAGTATGCTTGTAGCCAGAATCAACTCCTATAGTCCCTATATGGGGATGTTTCTAAAAGAAGTTACAGATCATCTGCAAACCTATCTCCTTTTATGTCAGAAGATAAGAGAGAAAAATATATCACCTGGCTTAAACAGGCACAGGATGTATCCAAGTTTTCCAACCGTGCAGCCTTTGACTCTTTTGAGGGTGCCAGTAGAGCCTCGGCTATTGCCATAGGTGCACGCAGAGTTGCTTGGTTACAAGCTTCTGATTTGGAATCCTGGGTACAGGATGGTCTAGGTAACCTTCCCTGTACAGGAGAAAACCTCTTTGGCAAAGATTGGCAAGCAAAGGCCAACCAGATGGATGCTGAAAATTCTGCTTTAGATAGACTTTCAAAGTCTACTACTGCTCCTTTTAAAAAGAGGTTATTCAAAAAAGGATCTTTCCCAAAAAAAGGGACATTTTCTTCAGGTTATGGTCAGGCCTCTTCCCAAGGTCGTTTTGCTACAAAGAGACAACAACAACCAAAACAGGTCAAGTCTCAGGCTGTGAGGACTGCTACGGCCCAACAGCCTCAGCCTCCTCAGGGCCTTTGACTTTCCACTAGAGAACTTAGCCTTTCTGGCTCTAGAACATCCAGAGCCTTTCACCATCCCAGGAAGGTTAGCTCACTTTGCTCCCAGATGGGAACAAATCACAGCAGAGCAATGGACCCTCTCCATCATACGAGATGGGTACAAGCTTCATTTCTTAAACCTTCCTCCTCACACCATGGTGAAACAGTTCAATTCTCCAACATCTCTCCTCAACCTTCTAGGTCAAGAGATTGCTACCCTTCTTGCCCAAGGGGCAATAGAAGAAGTACCCCTTCTTCAACAGGGCTCAGGGTTCTACTCCCCCTATTTTCTCATTCCAAAGAAAACGGGGGGCTACAGACCCATACTAGATCTCAGAGAATTGAACAAGTTTCTATGCAAGGAGAAATTCAAGATGATCTCTCTCAGAACTCTCCTTCCATACCTCCAGAGTCAGGACTGGCTTTGTTCTCTAGATCTCAAGGATGCGTACACCCATGTTCTCATCCATCCAACACACAGAAGGTTCCTTCGGTTCCTTTACCAAGGAAAGCACTACCAATACAAAGTGCTTCCTTTCGGTCTGGCCTCTGCTCCAAGAGTGTTCACAAAATGCATGGCAGTAGTAGCTGCATTTCTGCGCACTCTAGGAATATTCGTATTCCCATATCTGGACGACTGGCTCATCCGAGCTCCATCCCAGTCAGAGGCCCAGACTTCCCTGACCTGCACAAGGCGTGTTCTTCAGTATCTGGGACTGGTAATCAACATTCCAAAATCCATCTCACCCCTACTCAGTCTCTAGAGTTCATAGGGGCCTTACTGGATACCACAACTGCAAGGGCCTATCTTCCCCAGGCCCGTTGCCTACGCTTGGTGCATTTAGCCTCCCAGATTCAGTTAAAATCCCATTTAACTGCTCGAGAGATGTTACAACTCTTAGGCCACATGGCATCCACGGTGCATGTGGTTCTTTATGCTCGCCTTCACATGAGGGCAGCTCAGTGGACCCTATCCACCCAATGGACTCAGGCATCAGGTTGCCTGTCAGACAAAATAGCAACCTCCAGTCACCTCTTTTGGTCCCTCCACTGGTGGAAGTCCACTCAGAATCTGTTGCTGGGGTCCCCCTTTCAACAGGTGTTACCCCAAGCAACCCTTACAACAGATGCCTCTCCAAAGGGTTGGGGAGCTCATCTACAAGATCTCTCGACCCAAGGCATCTGGTCTCCACAGGAGACATCTCTACATATCAACCTTTTAGAGCTCAGAGCAATCTATCTGGCTCTCAGAGTCTTCCACACCCTGCTCAGCTACAAGACAGTCCTCATCCACACGAACAACCAGGTAGCCATGTTCTACGTGAAGAAGCAGGGAGGGATTGGCTCTCTGTCGCTTTGCAACGAAGCTCTCAGATTGTGGGCCTTCGCCAGAGAGCATCAAATCCATCTCATGGCAGTGTATCTTCCAGGGGTTCAAAACTCTTGGGCAGACAGACTCAGTCGAGTTCTGCTTCCACACGAATGGTCCCTCCATGGGGACCAGATAGCCAGGATTTTTTGGATTTGGGGTACCCCAGACATAGACCTGTTTGCAAGTCCGTGGAATGTCAAACTTCCCCGGTTTTGTTCCAGGATTCCATGTCAGGGAGTTCAGGCCAGAGATGCCTTCCTCCTTCATTGGGGGCAAGACTTCCTCTATGCCTTTCCACCTATTCCCCTCATTCCCAAAACTCTGTTCAAGCTTCAGAGAGACAAGGGGTCTATGATCCTCATAGCACCACATTGGCCACGCCAAGTGTGGTACCCTCTACTTCTGCATCTCTCTCAAGCTCCCTCCCTGGACCTGGGGTCTGCTCCAGATCTCCTTTCCCAGGAGGAGGGAACCTTGTGGCACCCAAATCCTCAGTCTCTTCATCTCAGAGCCTGGTTGCTGAAGGCCTAGACTTTCAGGATTTACACCTTTCTCAGCAAGTGAAGGATATCCTTCATGCTTCCAGAAAGCCTTCCACCAGACGTTCCTATGCTTTTAAATGGAAAAGGTTTTCCATTTGGTGTGCAGAGAAAGGGTCTCAACCCTCTTGCAATACCTCTGAATTCTTTACTAGACTATTTACTGCATTTATCCCATGCAGGCCTTAAGACAAATTCAATCAGAGTCCATTTGAGTGCTATTGCAGCATCCCTTAAGCCTCTCAATGGACAACCTATTTCCTCTCATCCTCTTATAGCAAGATTCATGAGAGGCCCTCTTTTGACTAAACTGTTAAAAACATTGCTTTTCATTGAGCATTATGGACCTATCACGTAATCGTCTGATATACCTACCCACCACTTCAAAGCTCTTTAAGTAGTTTATATTGTCATATGATATTTTTTATTTTATATAACCTTGTAGTTTGGCACATGTCATGTTGTAATGATTAATGTGCAATGTTTTAATGATTTTATTTTTCTTACAATTCAATTAACTCATTCCATGTATATCTTTCACTCTCATTAAGTTTTGTCTGTTTTGTTTCTTACACCGCCTTGATTGTATGATAAGGCGGTATATAAATACAGTTAAATAAATAAATAAATAAACCTCCCATTAGACCACCTCCAGTGGCATGGGACTTGAATCTGGTTCTTGGCCAGCTTATGAAGCCACCCTTTGAACCCTTAGCCACTACCTCCTTGAAATTCCTTTCCTGGAAAGTTATTTTTCTCATTGCAGTCACCTCAGCTCGCCGTATCAGTGAGTTGCAAGCTTTAGTGGCTAATCCTCCTTATACAAGGTTCCATCATGACAAGGTAGTCCTCAGAACTAATCCACACTTTATGCCTAAAGTGGTCTCACCTTTTCATCTGAACCAGGAGGTGTATTTACCTGTCTTTTTCTAGGACCTCATGCATCAAGTGCAGAAAGGAATCTTCATACCCTGGATTGTAAAAGAGCACTTGCTTTCTCCTTAAAAAGGACACAGCAACATAGAAAGTCCTCTCAACTTTTTGTTGCTTTTGATCCTTCTCATTTAGGACTTCCAGTCTCCAAGAGAACTCTGTCTAATTGGATTGCTCAGTGTATTTCCTTCGCCTACCAGAGCAAGAATCTTTCTCTGGAGGGCCATGTCACAGCTCACAATGTGAGGGCCATGGCAGCCTCTATGGCTCATCTTATCTCTGTGTCCATCGACCAAATCTGTCGAGCAGCCACCTGGGCATCGGTTCATACCTTCACAGCCCATTACTGCTTGGACAAGGACTCCCGCCGGGATGCCTTGTTTGGTCAGGCTGTTCTCAAACACCTGTTCCATGCCTAATCAACTCCTACCCTCCATCCCTGACTGGATGCCTGAGATTCATTGGTGCAGGTGGAGCCCTTCCCAGGGACTCATAATCTGGGTGATCTCCCAGGCATCTCTAGCTGGGGAGTCCCCATATGTGAAGACTCATTCCTGCTTGTTCCTGGAGATAGCACAGTTACTTACCTGTAACAGGTGATCTCTGGGAACAGCAGGAATTAGTCTTCACAACCCACCCACCTCCCCTAGGAGTTGTATCTCTCTATCTATCTTTCCTTTCCTCTCTCTCTCTTTGTCTCAGCTTTAAAACTCGAACTGGAGAGAGGCAGTTAGGAAAGGCGGGAAGGCAGTGCGCAGGCGCTGTGGGATGCTCCCAAAAGCTTTCCTTTTGGACGCTGGGGAGCGTTCCCGCGCAGGCTCCGTCGGTACCGACGATACCCATATGTGAAGACTTATTCCTGCTGTTCCCAGAGATCACCTGTTACAGGTAAGTAACTGTGCTTAAGCAGTGGTCAAGCAGAAGCCAGCTTAAGAACAGCTGGCACTGTACCTGACTGCAGAGAAAGATTCACCATATCCCTAAGAAATGAAGCACACTCCTCCCACCAAGTAGGACAAGGATCCAGAGGACCTGTGGAGGGTGACAATGCCGAAAGCACATCCCTCATCTCACGCGCTGATACTGGATGAAACTCCGACCAGATGTCACTCAGAAATGCAGGTGGAGAATCCATACAAACAATAGGGAAACAAACTGGTGACATAGAAATCACACACCCTGGCCTACTCTGAGATTCTCAGCAAATGCCTGGGCAGAGGGGCAACACGCACCCCGTCCTTCATCCACAGAGCGCATTAAAGACTGCGGCCGATTCAGTGACCGGGTAAGCTGTTCAGAATAGTATGTCTTCTTCTTTGCCAGTACAAAATTTTGATAGTCAGTTAAAAGCTGTGAACATACCATTCTTGCCTCATCCATATGATATGTGCACCATTTACATTTGGCCCGTCACAATAAATGCTTCTTATCCCAAACAGAGTCCTCAAACCAAGGAGCCACGTGCGCTCAAGACTCTACAGCTGTGCCACTTTGCCTGCAAGCAACTGCAGCCACAGCTGAATTCCAGTCAGAGACCATATAGTGCACATCAGATTGTGCAACACCACTAAAACACAGCATTAAGGTATGCAGACAGCAATCCTTGTTGAACCGTGCAAAACGACTACAAAACAAAGAGGAACCAGACTTCAGAATTGAACAAGTACCCATCCCCGGCAAAGAAAATGACAACAAATAATGATCTGACCAAGGAACAGACAAGAAGCACAAACCAGAAGCAGCATACTGGTTATCTAACCTGGCACCGACAAACACCAAATCCAAAACTGCACCACGAACATGTGTCGCCTGCCGTACTATCTGAAGGAACCCCAAAGCTTCCATGGCCTGTCAAAAAAGCAGACACAAGAGGGTCCAAAACGGATACCTCAGGCAAAGCATACAACATAGGCAAATTAAAATACTCATCAACATCATGCAATCAAGATCAACATCTAAAGATACTAACTGCATTACTAATATAGAAAGACCAGAGAGAGACACAGGGGGAGTGATACAGCACACCAACCATCAAATGGCAATTACCCACAATCACCAATTCAATATCTGGCTGTGAAACAGCGGCCAACTGCAAAACCCCCCACTCCTTTCTCACAAGAAGTATCACTCCACCCCCCATCTCCCCACCTGCGACACATGAAAAGTGACATAGTCAGGAGGACATAACTGATGCAGCAGAACTAGGGTTGCCAACTCGCTCCAGATGCGCCCGACAGGCTTGATCCAGTCCTGGGTTTACCCCATTGCATGCAGGGACATGTAGTCTTGCTTTTCTTATGGAATGCAATGGAAAAATCAGAACTACATGTCCCTGCATGCAGTGGGGTAAACCTAGGACTGGATCAAGTGTGTCTGTCGCATCTGGAGCCAGTTGGCAACCCTAAGCAGAACAGTCACTAGAAGCAAGCCATGTCTCCGTAAGACCCATCACATCCAACAAATCATACAGTCCATCCACCTTATTACAAACAGAACGCATATTCACTACAGCAAAACACAATTTGGGATTAACAGGGACATACTAGACAACAGAATCCACTTTATGGACAGCAGGCCCTCTGTCCTTTGCCTTATATATAGCATTACAGAAACCATACCTGCCAAACCCCTGAAAAACTGGAATATGTGACAAACAGCCCTCCCTGTCCATTCCCAAGTCCCACAAGCAGATACAACCACCCCACCCCCATCATTCACATTTTATACAACCAGTAAACCAATGCCGCAGATAAAACTCTCATATAAAAGACTAATAGAGCACCCACACACCTCACCAAACACCCACAGGACTCACGGGGCCTTCAAGGGGTGATATTGTATGATATTGTATGGAGTGGAGGAGTGGCCTAATGGTTGGGGCAAGGTACTTCAGGGCAGAAGGTCAGTGGTTGAAATCCCACTAGAGAACAGCAACCTTGGGCCAGAAGGACTGGGGTTTCTAGTCCCACAGGTGCTCCTTGTGGTCTTGGGCAAGCCACTTAACCCTCCATAGCCCATGTTCCCTGTAAAAATAGTTATCTCCAAGTTATAATGTCCTGTTCAATGTAATTTCAGTTTGTTCAATGTAAACCACCTTGATATCATGAAAGGCAGTATATAAGAAATGTTAAATAAATATGATTATTCTTGTGTTTATAATTTGCTATTTATTTGATTTTATAATTTGCTAATAAATTGTTTTATAATTTGTCATTTTTTTATTAGTCACATCTTGAATTTTTATTATCCCTTGGTTGTGGTATCACTGACTTTGGTTTTCATGTTCAGCTGTAGATAACAATGTCACCTTTCTGTTTCATTTGCATATTCTGTTCTGAAATCTATGTCTTCTTGTTTCAGCTGTGTTGAAATCAGCAATAGCAGTTGGGTCACCTCCTCCTCCTACCTTTGGTTCTCCATCCTCTGGTACCAACCAGGTTAGCCAAAGTAATCTCCAGAATGGACCAAGCATCTCAGGAAACCTACCACCAAGGTGATGAGAACAAATGAATATTGGATCTGATTTTCTTCTTTCCACTTCTGTGACACAAAGACTGCAGGCACTTTCTCACCCTCCCAGCTCCAGATGAAACTCATGCAAGAGAGTATAATTCAAGCTTCCCAAACCTGTCTTGGGGACAACATAGCCAGTTGGTGTTTCATGATATCCACAATGAATATGCATAGGACTTGAAAATGTTCGAGTCTCAGTATATGCAGTTTTATCTCATTTATTTTCATTGTAGTTATCCTGAAAACCAAACAAGACAGGTTTGGGAAGCCCCTGGTGTACACAGCTCAAGCCAGGGGTTTGGAAACATGGAGCTCATAAGGGTTGATTCTGATTGACTTTGCTGAAGATATTCTTTCCTGGCTCTTATTAGACTGCTATCATTCAATACTTTCACTGTTTTCCCTTTCACATATGTTGTAAGAGTTCTACCAGGCTTAAGGTGCTGGACGCTTCTCTTTAACTGATGCTCAAGTGTTGCAGTAATGACCCAGCTTAACCCCACTCTCGTTATATCAGTACCATGTGACTTCAGCTAGAGTGCAGAAATGTCAAATGTTAGGTTGGCCAAATAACCATGAATAGGAAATAAAAGTTTAATTGGTGATGTTTCAGAATGTGACCAACTATGCAAGTACCAAACAGACATACCACAATAAATAATTTCTTTCAGCAGCTTTCAAGGCGCTCAACCTCTCAATACTACAGCAGCATCTAATTCATCTTATGGTCCTCCATCACTGTACCCGAGCTCTGCACCTCCTTCGTCCACACACCAAGTGACACATCAGCTCAGCAATATGCAGCTCAGCGGCTATGGTATATTGTGCCTTCTTCATTTCTCTATGCTTAGATCGGTTAGTAAAGAGTGTGGATACAAATGTGGTTATCTGAGGGAAGGCAATCTTTCATCCATTTTCTAATCATTGCAGCTTGTATGTCAGTTTAAAAAGACTTGTCAAAGAGAACTCCTAAAAATAATAAAACAGCAAAAAATTAGTTTAAAAATTTGGTCATCAGCATTATTTTTACTTTAGATAATGCAGAAAATCTAAATGCCACAACATTCCCCATGGGTGGTCTTTCCTAAGGATTGGAAGGATGCCTTGAGAACATTTAGGCATGGATGATGTCTAACTCTTTAATGCATTTGAAATGAAGATGATCAGTCCAGGAACATACAACCTTCGATTGGACCAGACAGGACTTGTCAAAGATGTGGGCTTTCTATCACATTATAAACTATAAGTATTTACAGTCTGGTCATCCATCCCTCCCACTTCCTCCCCTTTCCCTGAAACCGTCAATGGAATGCTTTTTGATTCACTTATATATTATGGTATTGCCATCTTGCTCATACTGTCCTGAAGAAGGTTTTAACCTTTGAAAGCTACTCCAAAAATGTATTAGGTTATTCCAATAAAAGGTACTGTCTTATTTTCCTTTTTTGTTTCTCTTTTTATTTAACCAACATGACAATCACGCTACTTTATCTTTAATGCATGAAATGAATGCTTTTTTGTATAGGCTCTGGTACCCAACAAAATTCTCACATTCCATCTGGACCACCGCTGTTGACATCTCTTCAAGGCCTTGCACCTCCCCACATGCTGCACCCTTCTGCAACGGCTGTGCCTCAGATACCTCAGTCACCAACAGGTGCTCTGAATGGACCATCAGGGACCCTACAAGATGGAATCTCTACAGTTAATCCTCCAAATCTCAACTTCCAACAGCAGCTTCCTGGGCAACCTCCAGGCCCCAGTTATCCTCCACAGCCTGGTATGCAAGTGTTCAGTGTCTTATTAAAGAGGTTAAAAAGGGGAAATAGCCAGATGGCATAATTTCAGAAACATCACTGTGTACTAATGAAAATGGGTGGCCACATCAGTCCTTTTGGTTACTGTTGGAGTTCTGTCTTTCTGACACTATTTCTCTCAGCTTAATTCAGCGCCTACTCTATAATACATGATATTGAAAGTGCAGGTTATGGTACCCTAAATATCTATTTGGGATGAGTAGTTCTTCTATTCTTTTTCTTTCAGCTCACTCAGAACCAGTCCTAGGATCCTGGTGCTCAAAGCCTTCATTTATAACTATTGATGCTGTTGGTGTGTTGCTAATGTGCAGCACCACAGAAACTGGCACATGGGCTCACTTAATGCCATTGATTGAGGCAACGTTAAGTGCACCCACACTAATAGCAATATTTGTGATTAGTGCACGCCCCATAATGCCCACACTAACAGTGATGTGCCTTCAAAGCCCATGTTCTGCCCTGTCTCCAGCCAATCGCATGCTAACCAGTTAGCATAGGAGTTTTAGCACGGGACCCCACACTTTGTGTGGCAGGCTTACTGCATGCTTAACTCCATACTAACAGTCAACGTGGTTGAGTAAACATGCCCTGTATGCAGTAAAACACTAGATAAATAGAAAGATATGTAGATGCCCCTGTACTATGCAAAATATAAAGACTGAACACCGGTAGGACACAATATTCTGCAGTGGCGGCATCTAGGGCTGCTAAAGCAGTAAGCCGTCACCACTGAACTTTAAACCTGGTATTCAGTTCCAGGGCCATATCCAGGCTCCAGCTTTGAATATCTGGGTTGTCCGGATTGCCATGAAGCTAACTAAACAGCAGCAATATTTAGCTGCTGCTTAGTTAGCTTCAGTGGTAAAAGTTAGATCAGCATTTACTGGCCTGACTTTCGCTGTCTTGTGATAACCGGATGCGGCTCAGTATCATTGCTGCCCAGTTATTGACCGGTGCTGTCTCCAGAATGTCCTGATGCTAACCGTTTAGCATCGGGGCATGCAGCAGTGGCACCCGCAGATATCCCAGCCAAGGGGATGAACACTGTTTGCAAGTCTGCTAACCGCATTAATATCTTTAAATATCAGACCTGTAAATTTCAAAGACTGACTTATTCCAATCTCTAAACTGTGTTTTCTACCATTGTTGTCTGGTACTTATCTTTGTTTTTTGCTTTCCTCTGTCTTTTTGCTTTCCTCTGTCTTCTAATAACGTGCTTTAACTTTCTGGGGTTTTTAATCCATCTAACTACTTCTTTCTCCTTCTTCACTTCCTTCTATCTCTGACCGACTGATTTTATTTTTTCCTTTCAGCATTCTTCCATTTACTTTTTTCTTTATCAGCTCTGATTTCACTCGTCCTTCTTACCATCCACTCCTCCATTTCCCTCTTTTTACTGCATCTACATTCCACTTTTCAATCCCATTACACATCTCTCTATCTTTCCCCAGCCTTTAAGTAATTCTCCTCTATCTCCAGGAACAAGCAGGAAGTCAAGTTTCACATATGGTAATGTCGGCACCAATGGAGCCTGGCGCAGGAACATGCCCCAACATCCAGTGGAGGAGTGGCCTAGTGGTTGGGGCAAGGTACGTCAGGCCGGAAGGTCGGGGGTTCAAATCCCACTAGAGGACAGCAACCTTGGACCGGAAGGACTGGGGTTTCTAGTCCCACAGGTGCTCCTTGTGGTCTTGGGCAAGCCACTTAACCCTCCATAGCCCATGTTCCCTGTAAAATAGTTATCTCCAAGTTATAATGCCCTGTTCAATGTAAACCGCACTGATGCAGAATAGCGTGGTATATAAGAGAATGTAAATAAATAAATAGAATGCTTTTGGGAACATTCCTTCACGCATGTGTGGCCGCCTTCCCTTCAGATTTCCTTTCTCATCTTCTTTCCGGCGGAGATGTTGGGATCTCGTACCTGTTTTCACTGTGTTAAGAGACTTCTACTATTTTGTGGTACCAGCCAGTACCCTTTTTTCTATCTTCCTGTCGACTGACTCAACTCCCCGTCAATTTCGGTTTCCATTTTTGTTAATAATTCTAAAATTCCCTTTTTATTTTTTTCAATAACTTCTTAGGGGTATGTTTACTAAAGGGCGCTATTTGCGCTGCTGTCACGTTATCGCACGATAAGGCGCCTTATCGCGTGATAATGGTGCTTTACCGGGCGATAAGGCGCCTTATCGCGCATTAACGCGCGCAGCGGCGCAAACAAGCGCTGAAGGCGGAGAAAGGCTCCCGGAGGGCGGAGGAAGGCTCCCCAGGGGCGGAGGGAGAGGGTCAATGGACGGTGAGTGGGAGGGGAGAGGCTCCCTGCACACTAACGCTGTGAAATCCGAGGCTGAAAACTAACGCCAGTGAAACCCTGGCATTAGAGCTGATTTAAAGGGAAAAGAAACCATTTCCATCAGCAATGTACAGCAAAAAAAGGGAAACCTACAAAAAGTGATAAGTGTGATACATGTGCACGGAACAAAAGGGCAAATAAACAGTGAAAATGAACAGAAGAAAATGTAAAAAAAAAATAACCAAGCTGGGCAATAGTGATATCAATGGGAAACATCAAAAAACACTCCCAAGAAAGCTTCAAAAAAAAAGATAAGAATTTTAGAAGGGTCTATGCTCCGTCCCCATACAAGGTGAATGAGCCCACAGTGAAATTGCGCTGTGCAGGGTTTTCCTCTCCATTGGACAGGTTTCCTATGGCGTGCACATGTTCTGCAACAGCAGGGCGGGCATGTCGGAACGGGCAACTGGACAGATGCTGGAAAAGGGGACACAGAGGGCTGCAGGCGGCACATGCTGTGGTGCAGCTGGGCCACAGTGCGGACTAGGGTGATGCCTAGGTGGCCCATAGGAATGCTGAAACAGTAGAGCAGCCAGACAGCAACTGCTGAGGGCCCAACATGGGCACGATTGCACTCCCCACAGTGTCACAGGGGATAGTACCCAGCAGGTACCCCCAATGGCACGGAACATTGGCAGGCGGTGCTGGGGGGAAGCGTGGACAGCTATGCAGGCACCCCTACCCCAGAACCCGCACCATAGGCAGCCGCCTACCCGCACACTGGATGGCCTGAGACTGCGCACCACCAGCACCACCAGCAGAAGGGCATGTCAGCATGGTGGCAGAGGGGTACTGGTGGTGGAGGGGGCAGTGGCAGCTGCCCAGAGCAGACCATGGCCTAGCCCTGTTTAGGTGGGTGCCGTGCGCTGCAACAGACAGGCTCTGTCTGACAAACAGTCATGGTATCTCCAGGGAATGCACAGTCTCTGTGGCAACACAGTGGTGCAGTGGACACAGCCAGTGTGTTCAGGAGCAGAAGGTCACAGGTTCAAGTCCCAGCTGTGGTTCCTGCCAACCCAGTACCCATATTTTACCCACTACTAAAACGTGCTAATACAGACAGAAGCTTTATTGCAGATAACAGAAACATGCCCAATATGCCTACATTTTACCCTGCAGAGCACAGACACCATAAACATGCTCATTACCTAGAGCAGTCTCTCCCAAATGCAGTCCTGGAGGGCCAAACACCATTCAGGTTCCATGCTGCCTCTAATAAACACGGCTGTGCTGCATGTCTATGCACCGCCCCCATGGTATGCAGATGTGTCTCATGCATATTCATTAGGGACAGCATGAAAACCCGAACAGTGTTTGGCCCACCAGGACTGGAGTTGGGAACCTCTGCCCTAGAGCAGCGGCCAACAGGGGCAGACACACCCTCACCCACAGGCTCCATTATCCAAAGCCTCCTGGAGAGGCAGGATGTTGGGCCCTGCGTGCATCTCCCCATACTAGCACTTGCATACCTTAGCAATGCCACCCTAAACCTGGGAATACAGTACACACCTATCAAAAGGTTGCTATGATTACTGGCAGATAGCAATTCCTAAGTTAAGCACAATTTGCTGATTGAGCTGCATCATAACAACCTTTCTGATGTCTGTGGAGTGTGCTTCAGGTCTGGTGTCTGACAGTGTTTACCACCCTGGGGAGTGACCCCAACAGTATTGCGTACCATAGCTATTCCTGCACTGTGCCCAGGACTGGTGCGGTGGCCAGGGCTGCCAAGAGCCTCTATATTTGCACAATGCTGGCAAAGGTGTGAGAGCGTGTGTTTGTCTACTCTATCCAGTGTGTGGTGTCTGCCAACACCTTCCTCAGCCCACACTGTTGCCAGTGTAAGCCTGCCAATGTGCATAATGAGGAGCAAGGTACCATGGGTATAGCCCGGACAGGGTGGCCTGGCCAGGATGCATCTGCACAGGGCATAGGGCAATGGCTCAGACATTGTAGTGCCTGACAACCACCTGCATGGACAGGGTGGCCACAGCATGTCCTGCTGGGAGGTCACTCTTACCCTGACTGAGCAGTGACCACGGCATGGCTAGGTTTCCCCCATAGTGCTATATAGTATTTCTCTCGTGATATTTATGGGTTCCTTTTTGGGGCCCAATCACTGACATCTGCTTGGTGTGTATGCTGACATCTCCAGGAACATGCACTATGGACTAGCTAGCAGACTGTCTGCAGTTAGTATGTGTCTGGCTGGAACACCTTGCAGGGTGCAGTGGCTGGAGGCTTGCTGCTGGAGAATGTCAGATAGTGGTGGGGGCAGCTGAGCATTTCCAGGCCTACTGTCTGCCTTGCCTTATGGATGTGTACAGATCTGCATTGACTGCCCTGTAGGGTGTCTGTTCCCCAGCAGGACTGGGGTTGATGGTCCCCTCTACTGCTACCATTGCAGGGAGGTAGAATGTGGATCTGTTGGTGGGAGATCCTGTTTCCCACCCTGAGCCACAGAGGGTGGGTTGGGTGGTGGTACATAATCTGCCTATGGGTCCAAACACCCCCCCTTCACCTACATCATGTGACCATGGCACCAACACAGGATATGCACTATTCTGGGTGCATCATAGCCCATAAGGGCTAGACATGACTGAGAAATACAGATGTATCCTAGGTGTGTCTGCAGGACCTACCTATCACACACACTAGCACTGATGGGGACCTGCAGCATGGCCTATTTCAGCCATGATAGGTGCTGTGGACCTGGTGCTGGGCGCCCCACCTCACCCTCAGGGTGAGCACAGTACCTGCACAATGTGACGGTCTGTAGCTACTCTGTGCCAGTAACACACGGTTAGTACCCCCTACCAGGCCAATGTGCTGTGGGGGTGCATACCCCATCTTGTGATCATCTGTAGACTGCTGATTTGCATGTGCAGTGCATCATGGGTATGGGTGGGTTAACCCTATCCTAGTAACCACAGCAGACAGTTTGTGTGGTGACATGCAGTCCTTCTGTAGCCAGCCAGGGGTTTGTTAGTAGCTGTAGCCCACTGGTAACTTCACTGCCTGTGGAGTTGGAGGTCATGGGTTTGATCCCACAGTGGGTTTATTTGATAGGGCTGTCTGAGGCATTTTCTTTTTTAATTTAAATTAGTGCTGCCAGCAAAACCACCCTCACAGTTCTGTAGCCTTAAGGTGCCTCATAAGGCGCCCTCTAAAGCGCTCTATAAGGCGCCCTATAAAGCGCCCTATAAGGGAACCTTATAAGGCGCCCTATAAGGAACATTGGGATTTCATGGCAAGATACAGAAGTAGATTGCCGGGCCTTTCTTCCGCGCAGTTTAAGTTTGGTGGTGTTGCCGTTGTCACAGAAATGTGATCCTCCGCCGTCAACACTATCCCATTCTGCTGCTGCCCAGATGGGTGGTTTGTCTTGGTCTGGCATCTCAGCTGAGACCTGTCCATCTTGGGAGACCCTGCCAGTAGTTAAACTACCGATAGTTTAGCTCTCAGCATCACTCTCAGCATCACTGATGCACACAAGCCCTCACAGCACGACAAGCTGCAAACCAAGTGAAACCACGACAAGCTGCAAACCAAAAATTCGACTTGTTCAAGCCATGGTATTTTCAATAACATCATATGGATGTGAAAGCTGGACAGTGAAAAAGATAGACAGGACGAAAATTGATGCCTTTGAATTATGGTGCTGGCGGCGAATATTGTGTATACCATGGACTGCCCGAAGAACAAACCAGTCTGTACTAGAGGAGATCAAACCTAAGCTTTCTTTAGAAGCTCAGATGACAAGACTTCGACTTTCATACTTTGGACACATCATGCGGAGAGAGAGATCATTAGAGAAAGACATCATGCTTGGCAAGATAGAAGGTCAACGCAAAAGAGGAAGGCCAGCAATGAGATGGATCGATACAATAACAGCAGCTATGGGTACCAGTCTGTCAACAATAAGCCGCCTGACTGAAGACCGAACACAATTTAGGATAGCTATCCAGAGGGTCGCCATGAGTCGACTCTGACTCGACGGCACTTAACAACAACATAAGGAACATTATAAGGTGCCTTGGCGGACAGTGCACTTTATAATGTGCCCTCTGGAGTGCCTTATAGGGCGCCTTATGCGGCACCTTAGGTTACGGCACTGTGAGGGTGTGTTTGCTGGCAGCACTAATTTAAATTAAATAGGGAAGTCTGAGGCATTTTCTTATTTAATTTAAATTAGTGCTGCCAGCAAACACACCCTCACAGTGCCGTAACCTAAGGTGCCGCATAAGGCGCCCTATAAGGCACTCCAGAGGGCACATTATAAAGTGCACTGTCCGCCAAGGCACCTTATAATGTTCCTTATAGGGCGTCTTATAAGGTGCCCTTATAGGGCGCTTTATAGGGCGCCTTTTAGAGCGCTTTAGAGGGCGCCTTATGAGGCACCTTAAGGCTACAGAACTGTGAGGGTGGTTTTGCTGGCAGCACTAATTTAAATTAAAAAAGAAAATGCCTCAGACAGCCCTATCAAATAACCCCACTGTGGGATCAAACCCATGACCTCTGGCTCCACAGGCAGTGAAGTTACCAGTGAGCAACAGCTACTAAAGAACCCCTGGCTGGCTACAGAAGGACTGCAGGTCACCCCACAAACTGATTTAAAGTAAAGGGTAATGCCTCAGACAGCTTTACTCATCAGGCCCACTGGGGGATCGAACTCATGACCCCTGTTTCATCAGTCAATGTATTAACCATTGTGCTACACCTCTGTTGCTGTGTTTGTAGGTCAGCACACCTAATTAAGGCTAACGCGCATTAATGTGCCACAGCTCCCTCTATCGCATGAAAATGTACCTTATCGCACGATAACCCTAAATGCTACCTTAAGACAGGAACGCCCACTACCTTATATGGCATCCTGCACACTAACGCCGGCTGCACATTAAGACTGCTTAGTAAATATACCCCTTAGTTTTCTTTAAGGCCTAAGTGGGCATCATTGCCCAATTTGATTTTGCTTTCCTCCTTTTCCCAAAAATGGATAAGCCCAGGAGTGGTTTTAAAAAAAAAAAAATGCTCTAACTGTTCCAGTACTATACCCATAACAGTTGAGCATGATTGGTGCCTAAAATATTTAGGCCCAGATCACAGTGTCAAGTCCTGCACTTCTGTTGCCATATGACCGCCAGAGGTAGGAAGAACTGGAACAAGCAGAAGGCTAAGCTGTTTCTAACAGACTCAACTCCTTTGATGTACCCCTTGTGGACGTCAACTCCTTCCAAGCCCTCATTTTCATTGAAAACTAGGAAGCATTGACTGGAGTCCCCGGAGCACAAAAGCAAAAATACATCGGCATCGAGGGCATCCCATTCCTCGAGATCGGCATCAGCAGTGGACTCCGATCGCCATCTTCGGCACAGTCATTCTTCCCACTGCAATGCATACCATCCAGCGAAGCAACCCCGGCAGGAGGTTTCATCCTCCAAAGCCTCACAGGGGTTTAGGGATGCCCCTGAGGTTCAATCCTCGGTGGAGCCTCCAATACCAGCATTAGGAGTTGTAGCCCATTCCATAGTGTCTGTAGCTACTCCTCCTCCTATACCAACGCTCGATGGCCACATCACTATGGAAAGGAGCATCATGGCTATCTTACTGGCAGTTGTGCTGGCATCTGCCACTTTGCCTCTTTATGCATCGACATCAGCGATGCCCATAGTACCTGCTATACCTGTAATACCTGAAGATTGGAGGATGGCTAATGTAACGCCAATTTTTAAAAAGGGTTCCAGGGATAATCCAGGAAACTACAGACCTGTGAGCCTGATGTCAGTACCGGGAAAAATGGTTGTTGTTAAGTGCCGTTGAGTTGGTGTCGATTCATGGCGACCCTCTGGATAGTTGTACTAAATTGAGTTCGGTCTTCAGTCAGGCGGCTCATTGTTGCCAGACTGGTACCCACAGCTGCTGTTATTGTATCAATCCATCTCATTGCTGGCCTTCCTCTTTTGCATTGACCTTCTATCTTGCCAAGCATGATGTCTTTCTCTAATGATCTCTCTCTTCGCATGATGTGTCCAAAGTATGAAAGTCGAAGTCTTGTCATCTGAGCTTCTAAAGAAAGCTTAGGTTTGATCTCCTCTAGTATAACTGGTTTGTTCTTCTTGCAGTCCATGATATACGCGGTATTCGTCGCCAGCACCATAATTCAAAGGCATCAATTTTCTTCCCGTCTATAATGGTAGAAACCATTATAAAGAACAAAATTACAAACATGTAGATGGTCATGGCTTAATGGGAGACAGCCAACATGGCTTTAGCCAAAGAAGGTCTTGTCTTACTAATCTGTTATGTTTTTTTGAAGGTTTGAATAAACAGGTAGACAAAGGTGAGTCGATTGTTATAGTGTATCTGGATTTTCAGAAAGCCTTTGGCAAGATCCCTCATGAGAGATTTTGGGCGAAATTAAAAAGCCATGGGATAGGAGGCAGTGTACTATTGTGGATCAGGAACTGGTTAAAAGATAGAAAGCAGAGGGTAGGGCTGTATGACCAATTTTTCCAATGGAGAAAGGTGAATAGTGGAGTACCCCAGGGATTGGTGCTGGGTCTGCTGCTTTTTAATATATTCATAAATGACCTGGAAATGGGAATAACGAGTGAGGTTATCAAATTTGCAGATGACACAAAATTATTCAAAGTTGTTAAAAACCCATGAGGATTGTGAAAATTGCAAGAGGACCTTCATAAATTGAAGACTGGGCATCCAAATGGCACATGAAATTTAATGTGGACAAGTGCAAAGCTATGCACCTAGGAAAGAACAACCTAAATTATGGTTACACGATGCAAGGTTCCACATTAGGAACCACCACCCAGGAAAAAGCTTTAGGAGTCATCGAGGATAACATATTGAAACCCTCTGTCCAGTGTGTAGTGGTGGCCAAGAGAGCAAATAGAATGCTAGTTATCATAAGGAAAGGAATGGAGAATAAAACAAAGGATATTATAATGCCTCTGTATCATTCCATGATGCGACCGCACCTGAATATTGTGTGCAATTCTGGTCGCCGTATCTTAAAAAGCATATAGTGTTATTAGAAAAGGTACGGAGAAGAGCCACCAAAATGGTAAAGGAGATGGAAGGATACCCCTATGAAAAGAGGCTAAAAAGGTTAGGGCTCTTCAACCTGGAAAAGAGGCGGCTGAGGGAGAAATGATAGAGGTCATAAATTAATGAATGGAGTGGAATGGGTAAATGTAGATTGATTGTTTATGACATCAAAATATAGAAAGAGTAGGGGACATGCAATGAAACTACAGGGTAACCTATTTAAGACTAATAAGAGAAAATGGTTTTTCACTCACATGTAATCAAACTCTGGAATTCGTTACCAGAGGATGTAGTGAAAGCTATTAGTTTAGCTAGGTTTAAAAAAGGTTTGGACAAGTTCCTGGAGGAAAGGTCCCTAAACCATTATTAAAGGGGACCCTTTAATAAAGCATTGTGGAACCTGTATCTTTTAGGGAAACTGCTAGGCACTTGTGACCTATATTGGCCACTGTTGGAAACAGGATATGGGGCTTGATGGACCTTGGTCTGACCCAGTATGGCTCCAGTGCAATCGGCTCCTCTGCAGTCTTCATAACGTGTTATATCCGCACAACACCGAGGTCATTGAGGCCCTGACAGAGACTTTTCAGTTTTTTACTGGACTCCAATACCAGTTCCGATGTCTTGGAACCGGAATCGATTGATTCCGGTGCATATCCAGTTCCGCCATCAGATCCATCACCTCCATACGAGCGTTGACGGTCACCGCCTGAGGATATGTCTTTTCAAGATTTTTTTAAGTACATGTAGCAGCACTCAATATATCTCTAGCCACTGAGACGGAACCAAGGGCAGAGGAGCTCGATATCCTTTTGTACCCCTTGTCACCCAAATAAGCTGCAAATCTCCTGATGCACAATATCCTGAAAATCTTTCTAACTAGAATGTGGGAAGCCCCCATCGCAACACCGACTTTTAATAAATGCTTAGATACCATATATAGGGTTCCACCATCTCCAGGGTTTCAGAAGCCACAACTTCCTCACCACTCATTGGTGGTGGAGTCTGCCATGAGGAGAATTAATCACTCCTCTGTTCCCCCAGGCAGAGAGGCCAGAATACTCTATGCTTTTGGCAGAAAGGTTTTCCAGCACCTTGAACACCAGAATAGAATGCTCTATATGGGCATGTTTCTAAGGGACATCTCTAGAGATCTGGCAGAGTTCACATCTCTACTACCTACTGATATGTAACCAGCTCATCAAGTACTAGTAGCCCAAACACAGAATACTTCAAAGTTCCTAATGAGAGCTGCTTTTGATGCCTTTGAGGCCAATAGCAGGGTAGCTGCTGCCTGCATTGGTGCTAGAAGAACAGCCTGGCTCCAGGCTTCTGACCTGGAACAGTGGGTCCAGGATAAATTTATCAACATCTCCTGTTATGGTCAAAATCTCTTTGGACAATACTGGAGAGAGAAAGCAGGGGAAATAGAGAATGATCTCACAATGAAGTGGCTCTCAAAAAAGACAGCATATCCTTCGAAAAAGAAATCTGCACTTAGAAAGCCCTTTTATCCAAAGACAAAGAGGTTCTACCCCCCCCCCCCCCATTCATATTCTGCTCCTCAAACACAGCAGAGGCAACAGGCTCCGAAACAACCTAGGAAACCCAAGGGGGTAAAACCACAGCCTGCCACTACATCTCAGGCCACTCAAAACTTTTGACTTTTTTTTTTTTCTAAAGAGTGTAACCAGTTGTCTGATATGTTTGCCTTACCCCTCCACTAATCCCAGGCAGACTGGGCCATTTTTCCCAAAGATGGGCCTTCCTCACCTCAGAATCCTGGATCCTGCAATTAGCAAGGGCCTTCAGTTTCATTTCAAGAGCCCACCACCAACTCAATTTGTACGGCCACCAGGCCTGGACCACCATTACACCTCCTTACTTCATCAGAAGATCTATTCTGTATTAACTCAAGGAGCAGTAGAGACTCTGTCTCAGTAAGATCTAAGGTTCTACTCCCATTACTTCTTTCTTCCGAAAACAGGAGGATACAGACCCATTTTGGATCTCAGGAACCTCAACAAATTCCTTATCAAAGAAAAGTTCAAGATGATCTCTCTAGGAACTCTTCTTCCTTAACTCTAACCAAACGATTGGCTATGCTCTTTGGATCTAAAAGATGCTTATACTTACATCCTCATATATCAAACTACAGAAAGTACCTCAGGTTTGTCTTTCAAAACTAATATTATCAATATTGAGTCCTCCCCTTTGAACTGTCTTCAGCACCTCTGATCTTCACAAAGTGTCTGGCTGTTGTTGTAGCCTACCTCAGGACCTTGGGAATCTTTCACTTCCCTTACTTAGATTTATTTATTTAACAATTCTTATATACTGCACTATTTGTTATCAGTGCGGTTTACAATTAACAAAGAATACTCAGATCAGTGAAGACTGATAGAGTTTACATCATAACAGGGAATAGAACTTGGAGAACATGGGTAACTATTTACATATTGACATAGGCAGTATACTAGAAACTATATACATAAAGATATGGGATAATAAGAAAAGAAGGTTCAGGCTAGCGAGAGAGTGCTTGGAGCTTGAGCTTTATGTTGTGAAGGGGACTCAGGTAGTGGAAGGGGATTTCTTAGAGTCGGGGAAGCAGATTGAGAGAAATGGAGCAGGAAGAGGTGGTGTTTTATTGCTTTACGAAATTGTAGAAGGTCTCGGATCGCTCTGATTTCTGGAGGGAGGTCATTCCAACATTTTGGTGCATAGTGGGCAAAGGTTCTTCTCCTGGTTGTTTGTGAGCACTTTATGGAGTCTTTAGGGATAGATAGAGTGTTGTCTGTTGCTGTCCTTCTGGATCTAGTTTTTGGAGTAGGTGTGATGAGTTCGTTGAGAGAATTGGGAGCGATGTTGTTGATAATCTTGAATGTTATTAGAAGAATCTTATATGTAAGCCTGGAGTGTATTGGTAGCCAATGGAGATCCTTGAGTATTGGTGTGATATGGTCTGATCTGGCTCGACCACAGAGGACACGGGCGGCAGCGTTCATGGCTTGTTGGAGAGTATTGAGGGTGCTCTTTGGTAGGCCATACAAGATTAAGTTTGCGTAATCTAGATGTGGTAGTATGAGGGCCTGGAAGATGGTTCGGAAGCAGTCAGCAGGTAGCATAGGTTTAAGATGTCTCAGTGTTTTGATTTTGTTATAGATGGACCTGGTGATGTTTTTTACATGTTCCTTGAAATCGAGATGCTGGTCAAGGGTAATGCCGAGATAGCGTATGGCATTACGGCTTGGAAGCTCCGCATCTCTTACTTTTAGGCTTGAGGGAGGAGAGAAGCTTTTGTTCCTTGATATGAAGAGTACCTCTGTTTTCTTGAAATTAATGCGGAGGTTTTGGGTTGTAAGCCAGTCTGTGATTGCATTGAAACAGTTAACAAGGTTGGTGAATTCCGGGTGTTTGACTTTGAACGGGGTGTGAATAGCAGCACATCATCGGCGTAGATTAAAGTAGAAATATTGAAAGAACGGATGATGTTGCATATCGGCTGCATATAGATATATTAAACAGCAGGGCTGAAAGGGAGGAACCTTGTGGGACACCTTGTTGTTGGTGGAATGGTGCTGAAGTTTTAGAGCCAACCCGGACTTGTTGCCAACGATCAGATAGATAAGATTTACACCACTCCCAGGCGAGGCCGTGAATGCCCTTTTCCAGGAGGCGGGCGAGTAGCTTATTGTGATTGACAGAGTCGAAGGCGGCTGAGATATCCAGGAAGATGAGGGCGAAACCATTTTCTGCGTTGTCAATTCCTTTATTCAGGGTGTTGGTGAGGGTGGTGAGCAGGGTTTCTATTCCATGCTATTCTCTAAATCCGTGCTGGCAGGGGTCGAGTGGAGCTGCTATGTCTATATGTTGTTGGATTTGCCTGTAGACGACTTTCTTGATTATTTTGGCGAGTAGAGGAATGCTCGAGATGGGTCGGTAAGATTCTGTCTTTGCTGGGTCGAGTCTACTGTTCTTTAGGAGGGGTCTAATTGAAGTTTTTTTGAGTAAAGAGGAGAATGAGCCAGTTGCAAAAGATAGACGGATGATTTTCAGAAGGACTGGGCTGAGTTCAACTCGAAGGGTCCTAATCCAGTGTGCTGGACAGGGGTCGTTTGGGGCTGATCGTTTGGGGCTGACTAGATGACTGGCTGTAAAGGCAGATATTGCCCAATCGGTCACAGTTGCCCTTCAGTAAAACGTCCACATCCTACAAGACTTGGGATTCGTTATCAACTGTCCAAAGTCACACCTAGTTCCATCTCAAGACCTAGAGTTCATAGGAGCTTGACTGGATACTGTTCAAGCTCGAGCTTTTCTCCCAGAAGACAAACGTATCAGACTAGTTACCCTAGCTTCTCAGATCCAGCAGCAGTCAACAGAGACAACTAGGACATACCTCCCCTTATTAGGCCATATTGCCTCAACAGTGCATGCCTCAACAGTGCATGTTGTACCCCATGCCTGTCTCAACATGCGAGAGAGTTAATGGACCCTCTCACAGCAGTGGAGACAATCCAGGGATCACATCTCCGATCTCATCACCATCTCTCCCCGGATGAAAGCCTCCCTTCTCTGGTGGACCATACCAGAGAACCTCAAAGTAGGGTAGCTTTTCAAAAGTCTTTACCTCTGACAACAGATGCATCAAAGCATGGTTGGTGGGCTCACCTCAATGATCTGACAACCCAGGGCCCGTGGTTTCATTTAGAGACCTGCCTGCATATCAATCTACTTGAACTAAGAGCTATATTCAATGCCATTCGGGTGTTCTCTCACCACCTGCTGGGCAAGACTGTCCTCATATAAACCGACAATTAGCTGATCACCTGTTACAGGTAAGTAACTACGCTTTCTCTGGATCCCACCATGAGCAGCATCTCTCTCCTTCTCTCCTCCTCTATTCAGTGTCTCTCACATCCTACTACTAGTACTACTTATCATTTATATAGCACTACATGACATACACATTGCTGTACAGACATATAAGGGACAGTCACTGCTCCTAAGAGCTTGGTCTAGCCAAGACATACAACACAACTGGGGACTAGGATATATCCGGGGGAATGGTAAGAAAACACGTAGGAGGTGACAAGGAGATTTGAGGAGATCAAGATCCAAAAGCAGTCTAAAAAAAGTTCGTTTTTATCCTGGATTTGAAAAGGGCCACAGATGGAGTCTAATGTACCAACTCAAGCAGTTTGTTCCTATGCCTCCCCTCTTTTTTTCTGCCCCATCCCCCCATGTTCAGCATTCCCTCTCTCTCCATTTCCCTATATCTATCCCATCCCCAAAGTCCATCATCTCCCCTGTCTCTCCTTATCTCTATGTCCAGCAGCTGCCCCCTCTTTCTATCTCTCCTTGTCCCCCAATATCTAGCTTCTGTTTCTCTATCCTTATCTACCCATGTCCAGTATCTCCTCTCTCACTTTCTGTCCCTATCCCTGCTCAGCATCTCCTCTTTCTTTTTTTATTCCTGTCCCCCATGTCTAGTCTCTCCTCTCTGTCTCTCTAACTCCCATGTCCAGCATCTCCTCACTCTCTCAGTCCTTCCCATTTCCATCATCTCCTCACTCTCCCAATCTCACCCATGTCCAGCATCTCACTCTATCTCTGCCCCCCATGTCCAGTATCTCCCTTATCGCCCAATCCCTCCGATGTCCAGGCTACCCCTTCTTCTCTCTCTAGATACCATGTCCAGCCCTCCATTTTCCATTGGCCCCCTCCCATGTTCAGCATCCTCCTTCCAACTCCCTATGGCCCCCATTTTATTTTTCTGTCCTGTGCTTTACTGTTATTGAATGGAAATTCTTGTTTTCCTATTTCCACAATTTTTTATGAATTGTAAACTGCAAAGATTGTGTACAGTGTTTCAGTATATTAAGTGACCAATAAACCATAAGCCATGTGGAGGAAACCTTCAGGAATGTAGTAGAGAAGTCCTATCTCCAGTCTGGTAGCCTCTGTGCTGCCTTGGAGGAGAAATCACTGGAAGGAAAGCATAACTTTGGTCTGGCAAGAAGTGATCCTGTAGCCAGAACCTCCCATCCAGGGCATTCAGTGTCCACTTTATTTATATTCTCTTATATACCATGCTATTCTGCATCAGTGTGGTTTACATTGAACAAACTGAAATTAGATTGAACAGGGCATTATAACTTGGAGATAACTATTTTACAGGGAACATGAGCTATGGAGGGTTACCTGGCTTGCCCAAGACCACGAGGAGCACCTGTGGGACTAGAAACCCCAGTCCTTCTGACCCAAGGTTGCTGTCCTCTAGTGGGATTTGAACCCCCAACCTTCCAGCCTGAAGTACCTTGCCCCAACCACTAGGCCACTCCTCCACTCCACTCCACTTGAATCAAGCATGTCTTTCTAGTGACTTCTGCCTAGAAGGGAAGGGTGCGGCGATATCTTGGTGGCTGATAGGTATGAGCATCGCCAGGTAATTCGCCTGTCTTGTGCAAGGGTGATGGACCTCACTTGTAATTTGGATAAGGTTTTACACAGTGCTGGGGAGGAGCCAGCTGTCCTGTTACATCTTGGTACCAGTGACATAAGAGAATGTAGGTGGGAGGCTTTTAGATAGAAAGCTGAGAATTCTACTCTGGATTTCAAAACGCCTTCCTGGCATAACCAGAGCTCTGCGATTCTCAGACTTGAAGGACTACCAAAAAGGAATGTTACTTCTGGAGAGAGATCTACACTTGTGAGTATTTACTTATGGGAATATTTCTAAATCTTGGGGAAAAAGGAATCCTTTAGATTAAAGCTGATTAATTTGTGTAAATTAGAATCCGGTGCATTTGTTTATTTATTTATTTAGCAACGTTTTACCACTCATGAATGCAGCAAAATATGACCTTGAGAATATACTACTGGAATTTAAAGACTGCCTGCAAAATCTATTTGCTGCTTTAGATACAAATGGCAGAGCTCCAGAAGAGTTATGGAATGACATCAAGAAGGTTTTGTTGGAAGAAAGCGAGAAGTCTCTACAAAAGGTGAAAAAGCAAAAACGGCCAAAATGGATGACGGAAGAAACTCTGAAAATTGCCCAGAAACGCAGAGAAGCTAAAGCCAGAGGAGAAAGAAAGACAATAACAGAACTCAACAGAGATTTCCAGCGTGCAGCAAGATAGGACAAGGAAAAGTACTACGACGACGCATGCAAGGAAATAGAAGCAAAAACTATTAGAGGAAGAACAAGATCGGCTTTCCTAAAGCTATGAGAGTTAAAGAAAAAGTTCCAGCCTCGAATTGGAATGTTACAAGATGCTCAAGGTTCTATGTTGAATGATGCTGAGAAGATCAAGAAAAGGTGGAAGGAATATACAGTTTTTATATGATAAAGATCAAGTGGACCAACAGCCGTTTCAACCTGTACCTTATTTATTTATTTATTTATTATTTATTACAGGCTCTTATATACCGCTCTATTCAGAATCAGCGCGGTTCACAATATAACAACATCCCATAACAATAAACTGTTAGGTTTTACAGAGAACAAGGTCAGAGAAACTTGGAATAAAACATGGAACGTCATTACTGCAACTATTTACAAGAGTATTTACAAGTATACATTACAGGATTTGTTCTTAGTTTGGGTAGTGATTAAGATTGGTTAGTTGGTCAAGTAATATTGGGGGAAGAGGTGGGATTTGAGTGCCTTCCTGAAAAGGGATAGATCATTGATAGCACGAATCTCTGGGGGTAGAGCGTTCCAGAACTTAGGGGCATAGAATCTGAAGGCCCTGTTAGATGTCACTGATAGGCATTTTGTCGCTGCTTTAGGGATGATTAGAGTATTTGTTGATATCGTTCTTCTGGATCTGTTGGGTGGGACGGCCTGAATGGAGTCTATTAGGGAGGAGGAGGTGATGCTTTTGGTGGCCTTGAAAGTTAGGAGTAATGTTTTGAATAATATTCTGCCATGTATGGGGAGCCAGTGGAGTTGCTCTAGGATGGGTGTTATATGGTCCCTTCTTGATGCTCCGTAGAGGACTCTAGCAGCGGTATTCATGGCGAGTTGCAGAGGGTTTAATGTGGAGTGTGGGAGGCCTTGGAGAATGGCATTGGCATAGTCAAGGTGTGGTAAGGTTAAGGCTTGAAATATAGTTCTGAAGTCATCAGGATCAAGCAGTGTTCACACCAATAATTAATTGTTTTGGTGCAATAGCCGAATGGCTGTTGACACAAAACTTAAGAATAAATCACAACAAAACTGATGTATTATTTGTCACAAGAAATCGCAAGTTCATACCCCCTCCGTCACTGCTAATCAATAACATAAAACTGACGTCAAAACCCACTATCCGATACCTCGGCATCACATTGGATCAACACCTAGATATGACAACGCATGTGAAGAATGTGACATTTGATTGATCCTGGATTTGATTATGATCGGGAACCATTTGTGATGAAAGAAGAAGTTAAAGTAGCATTGAAAGCCTTATCAAAGAACAAAGCACCAGGCATTGTTGCATTCCCATAGAAGTATTAAAGCAATCTGATGCAGCTGTTACCATACTTACAAGGCTCTGCCAAAAAATATGGAAGACAGCATCATGGCCAACTGACTGGAAAAGATCTGTGTTTATAACAATACTAAAGAAAGGTGATCCAACTGACTTGGAAATTATCGCACAATCGCTCTGATCCCACATGCCAGCAAGATTCTACTTAAGATTATTCAAAAGAGACTACAACCATACCTGGAACAAGAACTACCTGAAGTGCAAGCAGGGTTCAGGAAAGGGCGAGGAACGAGAGACGTCATTGCGGATGTGAGATGGATCCTTGAAAAGACTAAAGAATATCAAAATGATATCTATTTGTGCTTTATCGACTATAGCAAGGCTTTTGACTGTGTAAACCATGAGAAACTCTGGGCCACATTAAGAAGCATGGGTATACCAGAACACCTGATCGTACTCTTGCACAATCTGTACATTGATCAAGAAGCAACAGTTCGAACGGATCAAGGAGAAACAGAATGGTTTAAAATAAGCAAAGGTGTAAGATAAGGCTGCATACTTTCCCCCTACCTGTTTAATTTATATGCAGAACAAATCATCAGAGAAGCAGGATTGTATGAAGACAACAGAGGTGTGAAGATTGGTGGAAGACTCATCAACAACCTTCGCTATGCTGATGATACCACATTACTGGCTGAAAGTGAAGATGATCTGAAACATTTGCTTCTCACAATCAAAGAACATAGTCTCAAAATGGGCCTGCACCTTAATGTAAAGAAGACAAAGATCATGACAACTGGCATAATCAACAGGCTCATCGTTGAAGGAGAAGAAATTGAAATTGTGAACAACTTTAACCTACTTGGATCAACTATCAATAAAGAAGCAACAAGCAGTCAAGAAATCAGACGACGCATTGCTCTTGGCAGAATGGCTATGAAAGACCTAGATAAGATTCTCAAGAGCAGAGATGTCTCTCCCCATACAAAGATTTGACTTGTTCAAGCCATGGTATTTTCAATAGCATCATATGGATGTGAAAGCTGGACAGTGAAAAAGATAGACAGGAAGAAAATTGATGCCTTTGAATTATGGTGCTGGCGGTGAATACTGTGTATACCATGGACTGCTCGAAGAACAAACCAGTCGGTACTAGAGGAGATCAAACCTAAGTTTTCTTTAGAAGCTCAGATGACAAGACTTCGACTTTCATACTTTGGACACATCATGCGAAGAGAGAGATCATTAGAGAAAGACATCATGCTTGGCAAGATAGAAGGTAAACGCAAAAGAGGAAGGCCAGCAATGAGATGGATCGATACAATAGCAGCAGCTACGGGTACCAGTCTGTCAACAATGAGCCGCCTGACTCAAGACCGAACACAATTTAGGATAGCTATCGAGAGGGTCGCCATGAGTCAACTTCGACTCGACGGCTCTTAACAACAACAACATATACCGCCTCTTCCTGAGATCAGGGGCGGTTTACATAGAACATAACAAGTTTTACAATGAACAATGTAACTATATACATAAAACATTCCATAACTATATACAGGTAACTTTGTACAATATGGTTGCTTAGGTTATTTACCTTTAAGAGTTTGCGTTAATGGATGGTATTATTTGCTCATTCTTGTAGTTTTAAATTAACAACTCAGCAGGTAACTTTCAGTTTAAGCTTAAAACCCTACTACTATTACTACTGAGCATTTATATAGCATTACCAGTTGTACGCAGCGCTGTACAAAAAACATGTAAGAGACAGTCCCTGCTCATCAGAGCTTACAATCTAATCAAGACAAACACAGAAGGCGTAAACAGGGAGTAAAAACAGGGGGAAGGAGAAAGAGTTCAGGTGAATCAAGATCCAAAGGCAGCAGCGAAGAGTTGAGCGTTCAACCTGGATTTGAAGCGGGTTAGCGAAGGTGCCCGGCATACAGACACGGGTAGTTTGTTCCAGGCGTAAGGTGCAGCAAGGTGGAAGGAGCGAAGTCTGGAGTTAGCAGTAGGAGTGGAGGGCATAGATAGAAGCAGTTGGTTAGAGGAGCAGAGTTCACGGGAGGGGATGTAAGGAGAGATAGGAGAAGAAAGGTACTGAGGAGCTGCAGAGTGAATGCATTTATAGGTCAGCAGGAGAAGTTTGAATTGGATGCGGAGTCGGATAGGGAGCCAGTGAAGTGACTTGAGAAGAGGAGTAATATGGGTATGACAAGGCTGGTGGAAGATTAGCCGTGCAGCGGAGTGTTGAACAGATTGAAGGGGAGAGAGATGACTCAAAGGGAGACCAGCAAGGAGTAGGTTACAGTAGTCAAGACGGGAGGTGATTAGGGAGTAGATAAGCATTTTAGTAGTGTGTTCAGAAAGGAAAGGGCGGATTTTGCTAATGTTATAGAGAAAGAAATGGCATGTCATAGCTACGAGATGGATATGTGTGGAGAAAGAGAGGGAGGAGTCAAAGACAACCCCCAGATTGCGGGCCGAGGAAACGGGAAGGAGTACAGAAACTGTCCACAGAGACTGAGAAAGGAGGAAGGGGAGAGGAGGTTTTAGGGGGAAAGATAAGAAGTTCAGTCTTTGCCATGTTCAATTTCAAGTGGCGGTGGGACATCCAGGCAGCAATGTCAGAAAGGCAGGCAGAGATCCAGGTCTGGATTGCCAGAGAGGACAGGCATAGAGAGGTAGATTTTTGAGTCATCAGCATAAAGATGGTAATGAAAGCCGTGGGAAGAGATAAGCGCACCAAGGGACTGGGTATAGAGAGAAAAGGAGAGGACCCAAGACAGATCCTTGGGGTACACCAACTGGGAGCGGGGTGGCGGAAGAGGAAGAGCCACCACAACACACACTGAAGGAGCGATGGGAGAGATAGGAGGAGAACCAGGATAGTACAGAACCCTTAAAGCCAAGTGAGGACAGGGTATCAAGAAGAAGATTGTGGTCAATGGTTTCGAAAGCAGCAGAGAGGTCAAGGAGGATGAGGATAGAGTAAAGGCCCTTGGATTTTGCCAGGAACAGATCACTGGAGACCTTGACAAGAGCTGTTTCAGTAGAGTGCAAAGGACAAAAGCCAGACTGTAAGGAATCCAGGAGGGCATGAGAGGAGAGGAAGTCAAGGCAGCAGCAGTGAACCGCATGTTCAAGTAGTTTAGAAATGAAGGGAAGGAGAGAGATGGATCAATAATTCACTGGTCAACACATTTTTACAAAAGTCATGTTACCGAAATAAAAACAGTCATTTCTTATCAAGTTTTATATGCTGAACATGAATATGACAGTGAAATTGCAAAGTTGGCTCTAGTTTTTTTGTAATCTACAAGAATTAATGTTTACATCACGAAATGCATGTCAATAGTAAATATATAATAGGCCTTCGGTTAATACCTGTAAAAAAACAAGTCATAGACTGCTTCTTAGATTTTTTCACCTGTCTCTTGTACAGCTGTTTGGGAGCTTCTCTGGAGAGTGTCCAGCAGTAGTCAGCCAGCACTGTGATGGACCATTTTCCCTGGTATCTTTGCTCCATCGTTGCGATGTCCTGGTGAAAATGGTCGCCCTGTTCATCACTAACCATACCACTGTTGTCAGGAAAGAAATCGAGATGGGAATCAAGGAAATGGATCTTTAGAGACATATTGCAGCCAAATTTCTGATACTGCATCAGCATGTCTTCTACTAGTTCCTTGTAGTTTTCTGCCCTAACATTCCCGAGAAAGTTTGTTGACACTAGGCGAAAAGCATTCCATGCTTGTTTCGCACCACCCTGCAGCAAGTTGTTGAACCGGTCATCTTTGAAGAGCTCTCGAATCTGAGGACCCACAAAAACGCCCTCTTTAATCTTTGCTTCGCTGAGTTGAGGGAATTTTCCATGCAGGTATCGGAAAGATGGCGAAGTGTGGTCCATGGCTTTCACAAAGTTTTTCATCAAACCTAGTTTGATGTGAAGGGGTGGTAGCAGGATTTTTTGAGCCTCAACCAGAGCTGGGTGCTGGATATTCTTCTCTCCAACTGTTACATTTTGTCTGCGATTCCATTCCTTCCGCAAGTAGTGCCGATCCCTTGCTCGGCTATCCCACTCACATAAGAAACACATGTATTTTATATATCCCTGCTGCAGTCCCATTAAAAGGGCTTCATGTCACCACAGAGGTGCCAGCTGTACTTGTTATAGTTAATGGAAGTCAGTAGATGCTTTAAGTTATCGCATGTCTCTTTCATATGGACGGCATGCACTACTGGAATAGATGGAAGACGGTTTCCATTGTTCAAAAGCACAGCCTTCAGACTCAATTTTGAAGAGTCTATAAATAGTCTCCAGTCTTGTGAGTCATGAGTGATTTTTAAGGCATTCATGAGGCTTTCAATATCGGAACAGAATACCAGATTCCTTTCCGACTGCGTATAGTACACTGCTGACGACAGATGGCTTCAGCAGCTGTCTGGCAGTAGTATTGCATTGCATCAGAAAATGATGCAATCAACTCTGGATGATGTGTGCATGCTTGTATTATGCAATGTGATACAATATTACATCATTCAAGGCTTATTTGGGATGTTGTTGATGTCCTACTGGATAAATTTACATGGTGAAACGTCAAAAATGAACTACATGCAATATCTTCAAAACGAGAGCCAATAAATATTTTTTTATGTTATATTTGTGTTCAGCTCACCAAGATACTACAGATTAGGGCCTTTTAAAATCAGTAACGATTTCAATGTTGACCAGTGTAATTTGAAGGACAGGTGGGATCAAGTGAGGGTTTATTGAGGAGAGGTGTGACCACAGCATGCTTGAAGTCAGCAGGGACAGTTGCAGTGGAGAGAAAAAGGTTGAGAATATGAGAGATGGAAGGGACAACGGTGGAGGAGATGGTGCTTAGGAGATGAGTGGGGATAGGGTCAGAGGAGCAGTTGGTGAGTTTGGAGGAAGAAAGAAGGTGTGCAGTTTCATCTTCAGAGATTTATTTATTTATTTTATTTATTTATTTTAGTTTCTTATATACCGCACTTTTTGAGATCAGCGCGGTTCACAGGGAACAACAACAAAACCAGAACAACAGGCTGTTCGGTATTACATATAACAGGGGTGACAACTTGGTTCAAACTGGGAGAACTATATACATGGAATATGTAGTCTGTTAACTAGATAACATAATCGAACTATGTACATGATTTAGCATGGTTGTTGGGCGAGAATGAAGCAGATTTGGAGGACATAAGGAAGAGAGTAAGAGAACAAGAAAAAATTGGAAGGATAAGTGGTGGGACTGTTAAGCTATGTTTTATGTGGGGTAGTATTTGGTGAATAGGATGAATTTAATGGCCTTTCTGAATTGGGTTAAGTCGGCTATGGCACGGATGTCGGAAGGGAGAGAGTTCCAGCATTTTGGTGCGCAAAACAAGAAAGCTCTGTTCGCTGTAGATAGATTGCATGTTATTATGGCCTTTGGTACTGCTAAGGAGTTTAGTGCTGCCTGTCTTCTAATTCTGTTTGATGGAACTAATTGGATGAGCTCAGAAAGTGAGTTTGAGGATATACCCTTGATGGCCTTGAATGTAAGAATCAGGGTTTTGAATATTAGCCTTCCATGTATGGGGAGCCAATGGAGCTGTTTGAGAATAGGAGTGATATGTTCACTTTTGGAAACTCCTTGGAGAATCCTTGCAGCAGTATTCATCGCGAGCTGTAATGGGCTCAAGGTGGATTGTGGGAGCCCTTGAAGAATTGAGTTGGCGAAGTCAAAATGTGGTAAGATTAATGCTTGGTAAATGGTTCTGAAGTCTTCTGGGTCAAGTAGGGAACGAAGGTGCTTGAGCGTGCGTATCTTGAAGTACACAGCTTTTACGATATTGTTTATGTGTGGTATCATGTTGAGCCGATGGTCAATTGTTACTCCGAGGTATTTTATTGTTTCCTTGGTGTATAGTTCAGCACCCTTGACGTTTATATGTGGTGGTGGGGTGAAGTTGGGGTCTCTGGAGATAAAGAGAACCTCAGTTTTTTTGTGCTGAATGCGGAGGTTTTGTGACAGGAGCCAGTCAGAGACTGCATTGAAGCAATTCGTTATAGGCATTAAATCCATTTGCTTTGTGGAAAATGGCATGTAGAGAAGGATATCGTCTGCATATATCATACATTTCACATTGAAGGATCTGATGATATTGCAGATCGGCTGCATATAGATATTGAACATGAGGGAAGAGAGAGAGGACCCTTGTGGGACGCCTTGTTTTTGATGGAAGAGTTTGGATTCTCCTGTTGCGGATTTCACAAATTGCATTCTGGTGTCGAGGTATGATTTGCACCATTCAAGTGCTGAGTTGCAGATGCCCTTTTCCATCAGTCGACCGAGGAGGATCTCATGGTTTACTGAATCGAACGCTGCTGCTATATCCAGGAAGATTAGTACAACGCCTTGCTGTAAGTTGTCTATGGTGGTGAGAACATCGTTGAAAAGAGTAGTAAGCAGTGTCTCAACACCATGGAATTCTCTGAAACCGTGTTGAGCATGGTCCAGGGGGGCTGCAGAATCTATATGGTCTTGAATTTGCCTTTGTGCTTCTTTCTCAAAGATTTTAGCTAGCAGGGGGATGCTGGCTATTGGTCTGTATGAATCGGGCCGTTTAGGGTCTAGTTTCGCGTTTTTTAGTAGAGGTCTAATGGATGTGAGCTTTAAAGCAGATGGGAAGGAGCCAGATGTAAAGGAGAGGTTAATTAGTCTAGCAATGAAAGGGCTAAATGAGCTTCGGAGATCCTTTATCCAAAAGGCTGGGCATGGGTCGGTTTGTGCAGTTGAGGTGTTGAGTGAGGCGATTGTGTCTTCAATGTGTTTATCTGAGGGAGTGGTGAGTGCAGTTAGGGGTGTTATGCATGTTGTTTCGTGTACAGTGGTTTTGGAGAGCTCATCAGTTTGTAGAAGTTTCGATTGTAAGTAGTCAGCAAATTCCTGTGGGTGGATATCTTCTTTTTGTTCAGAGGATGGTTCCTTTGATAGTGATTTGACCAGGTTGAAAAGGTCACGCGGTTTGTTCAAAGATCTTTTGAGCATATCGGTGTGGTATTGTTTCCTTATGGTTGTGATTGCATTGCGGTGAGATGTAAGGTGCTGATTGTAGGCTGTGTGATCATCGCTGGAGAGTGATCGGCGCCAGCGTTTCTCAAGTCTTCGTAGATGGGAAAGGGAGGACTGTAATTCAGGGGAGAACCATGGAGCAGAAGTTCTTTTTCTTGGTGTTATGTTCTTTTTGGGTGGTAGTTGGGCAATGGTACTGAGGTTGTTGAACCAGGCGGAAACAGACTCATCAAGGTTGGGTACTGTGTTGTTTAGGAGTGGTTGGGTGCTTGATAGTATGAGTTCTCTATTGAAAGGTCGGAAGCCTCTCGTTGTTCTAGATGTGCTGCCCAGTTTTCTATTGTTATGAAGATGATTGTTGCTCAGAGGAATTTGTAGGTTTATAAGCTTATGATCTGACCATGGTATATTGGTGATCGACTTTACAATGTTGCAGTTCTGCTCAGAGACAGCTTGGGGAGCGAAAACCATATCAAGAACATTTCCTTTAGTGTGTGTGGGCTCCGTGATAAGCTGTTGATATCCAAGGTCTTCAATGGCGTTGAGGAGTGAGGATGACTGGTTTTGCTGTAATGATGGGAGATTGAGGTCTCCCATTATCCAGTTAGGAGTGTGGGGGTTGCTGGTATTGGCAGCTAGGTCTAATATGGTGGGAAGATCGTCCGGTGCGCTCGAGGGGGCTCTGTAGACTAGGTTGATGGAGCATTGTTTGTTTACTATGGTGATTATATCTAGGTTGCTTGTGCTAAGAGAGCTGGTCATGTTAAAAAGGAGTTCAGACTTGGTGAGTATTAATGCTCCTCCTCCCTTCTTGTTTTCTCTATGGGTTGTGTGTATGGAGAAGTTAGGTGGAATGAGTTGGTTGATGAGGACATTGTCTTCTCTAGTTAACCAGGTTTCGGTGATCATGAGTGCATCCAGATTGTGCAGGGTAATTATGTCTAGGATTACAGGCCATTTTTTTCGAATTGAGCGTGCATTTACGAGTGCACATCTTAGGTTTTGTGGGGGTTGGGGGTTGTGTTGCTTAGGGTTGTTGGTTTGTTGTATTGCTATATGGATGAGGTGGGAGTGTCGTATACGAGCTTCCTTATCTGGATGATGGTAAGGGTTGTTAGACCATTGTTTTCCGCGGTTCTTGAGGATTGGTATATGATTGGTGGGGGGAGAGTAGGCAAGGGAGGTTCCTAGCCAGTCTGTGAGGAGGAAAAAACTGAGAAAGGTGATTAGGTGGAGAGCCATTTTGGTTTCTTGGTATGGGATGTGTGTGAGAGTCTTGGATTATTGAGAGGGAGTTTACAAGATACAGTATAGTAAAGGCAAAGTTCAAGATACAGTATAATAAATGTTACAGTGTAGTGAAGGCTTTGTTACAGTATAAGTGGTTCAATACAGTGATATTGTGGTTCAATACAGTATAATACAGTGATATTGTGGTTCAATACAGTATAATAAAGGCTATGTTACAGTATAGTAAAGGCTGCGTTATAGTGTAGGTGGTTCAATACAGTGATATAGTACAGAATATAGTGATTAGAAAGGGTACTGACAACGGTCAGATAACTACTGAGACAGGATATGATTATGGTAAAAGTGTGATTACAGAAATGGGGACTATTGCAAATTATGATAACTACTGACGACAGTATGGATTAATGGAGAGGTATGACTACTGGCAACAGTATACGGTTATGGTGAAGATTATGGAAAAGGTACGATTACTGACAACAGTATAGGCTTGAAGGAGGGGTATGACTACTGGCGACAGTAAAAGAGTATGGTAAAGATTACGGTGTGACTACTGTCAACAGTATGATATTAAGGGAGGGGTATGGCTACTGGCGACAGTATAAAAATAAGGAGAGGTATGACTACTGGCAACAGTATAAGACTGGGTTAGGTATATGTGGTCAGTTAGTGATAGCTAGAGGACAGTAACTATTGAGAACTTGGTTTCTATGAACAGAACAGGTTTGCAGCTTTTAGCAATATGGGGGTTATTCTCATGCGGAGATGCAGTTGAGTGCAAACTTTTGAGTAAAACGTTGTATTGTACTTGCTGTGAGATCATACGGTGGTCGCACTGGAGCAGGTGAAGAGATCTCCTTGTGGGTTGGTGCGGGCTGTGGATTGTTTTCGTTGCTGTTTGTTGGGATCTTCAGAGGCTTTCAGAGAGGGCCTTTGCCTAAGGGCCGTGCCAAAGGGCCCTCTGGCGAGGCCCTCAGGCGCGGGCCCGACAGGCGTGGGCCCGCCTGACGGCGGCTGCTTTTTCGTCGGTGGGCTCCGCCTCCCACAGCCCCGATTGGACCGGAGGCTCCTGAGCAGGGAGGATGTGTGGACCCTGCTCAGGTGTGCTCTACCCGCTCGGGGAGCACGGAGCAGGGGAAGATGGAGGAAAGGGCTTGCTTCTGCCGGCGGCTGCTTTTTCGTCGGTGGGCTCCGCCTCCCACAGCCCCGATTGGACCGGAGGCTCCTGAGCAGGGAGGATGTGTGGACCCTGCTCAGGTGTGCTCTACCCGCTCGGGGAGCACGGAGCAGGGGAAGATGGAGGAAAGGGCTTGCTTCTGCCGGCGGCTGCTTTTTCGTCGGTGGGCTCCGCCTCCCACAGCCCCGATTGGACCGGAGGCTCCTGAGCAGGGAGGATGTGTGGACCCTGCTCAGGTGTGCTCTACCCGCTCGGGGAGCACGGAGCAGGAGAAGATGGAGGAAAGGGCTTGCTTCTGCCGGCGGCTGCTTTTTCGTCGGTGGGCTCCGCCTCCCACAGCCCCGATTGGACCGGAGGCTCCTGAGCAGGGAGGATGTGTGGACCCTGCTCAGGTGTGCTCTACCCGCTCGGGGAGCACGGAGCAGGGGAAGATGGAGGAAAGGGCTTGCTTCTGCCGGCGGCTGCTTTTTCGTCGGTGGGCTCCGCCTCCCACAGCCCCGATTGGACCGGAGGCTCCTGAGCAGGGAGGATGTGTGGACCCTGCTCAGGTGTGCTCTACCCGCTCGGGGAGCACGGAGCAGGGGAAGATGGAGGAAAGGGCTTGCTTCTGCCGGCGGCTGCTTTTTCGTCGGTGGGCTCCGCCTCCCACAGCCCCGATTGGACCGGAGGCTCCTGAGCAGGGAGGATGTGTGGACCCTGCTCAGGTGTGCTCTACCCGCTCGGGGAGCACGGAGCAGGGGAAGATGGAGGAAAGGGCTTGCTTCTGCCGGCGGCTGCTTTTTCGTCGGTGGGCTCCGCCTCCCACAGCCCCGATTGGACCGGAGGCTCCTGAGCAGGGAGGATGTGTGGACCCTGCTCAGGTGTGCTCTACCCGCTCGGGGAGCACGGAGCAGGGGAAGATGGAGGAAAAGAGATGACAGGAAAGGAAGAGAGGGTAGCAAGGGACTGGGGGGGGGGGGAGTTGGGGGTGGAGAGGGGGAGGAGGGGAAATAGCTGAGTTGTGGGGAATTGGAGGGTGATCTTGTGGATTTTGTCATGGAAGTAGTCAGCCAGGGTTTGGGCAGAAAGGGAGGGGAGGGATCAGAGGTGGAGGCACTTTGAGGAGAGAGCTGATAGTTGTAAAGAGACGACGAGGATCAGAGGCAAGAGAGTTAGTCAGATGGACATAGCAGTCTTGTTTGGCAAGAGCTATGGCTGATTGGAAGGAAGCAAGCATGAATGTGAAGTGAAAAAGTCTTCCGGGGAGCGGTATTTGAGCCAAGCATGTTCAGCAGAACGGGCACAGGAGCGAAGATAGTGGGTAGTGGATGAAAGCCAGGGCTGGGGTGCAGAACATCTCACAGGACGTGGTGTGGGTGGGGCGAGAGCATCAGAGCCAAGGAGAGTGCAGCATTATAGGAGGTTACTGCCTCATCGACAGACTTGAATGACATAGTGGAAGAAAGAGATGGAGAAATGGTGGAGGAGAGAGTCAAGGGATCAATAGCATGAAGGTTTCTGAATAGGTTGGAGGAGACAGGGCAAGGCTGAGGCAGCGGGAGATGAAGGTTAAAGCTTAAAAGGTGATGATCAGATAAGGGAAGAACTGAGTTACGGAAGTTCGAGGGAGAGGAATTAGAGCGAAATATCAGGTCAAGGCAGTGGCTGTGCTGGTGGGCGGGGGCAGTGGAACAAAGTTGGAGGTCAAACGAGGAGGTAAGGGAGAGGAGCTTTAAAGCATAAGGATCAAAAGGGTTATCGATGTGAATGTTGAAATCCCCAAGAATAAGAGTGGGGGAAGAGGAATCCAGAAAGAGGGAAAGCCAGGTGTCAAAGTCAGAAAGGAAGGTAGAAGGAGACTTGTCAGGAGGTCGATAAATAACTGCTACCCGGAGAGGGAGTGGAGTGAAAAGGCGAATGGAGTGGACTTCAAAGGAGAGGAAGGAGTGAGACTGGGGTGGCAGGAGGGGTTGGAATTGGCAAGAGGGAGAAAGTAGAAGCCCAACACCACCACCGCGGCCAGTGGGACAAGGCATGTGGGAGAACTGATAGCCTCCGTGGCAGAGAGCAGCAATAGATGCGGTATCATCTGGGAGGAGCCAGGTCTCAGGGCGAGAAGATGTAGAGCGTTAGAGATAAAGAGATCGTGAGTAAAAGCGAGTTTATTAGAGACAGAGTGAGTGTTGCATGAGGCACATGAGAAAGGGAGAGTGGAAGGGGAAAGGAGAGGGATATGAATAAGATTAGACAGATTACGAGAGGAACTCTTCTTGGAGTGAGACAGAAAGCTAGGGGGGCCAGGGTTGGGGTTGATATTTCCAGATGAGAGAAGAAGGAGTAGCAGAGAACGGGGTAGAGAGGAGACAGTACAGCGGAAGCAAGGGTGAGGTTGCCTTAGAGAGAGAGAGGGGATGGTTGAATGAGAGGGAGAGAACGATGAAGCTTGAGAGGTGATGATAGGTTAGAAGACAGAATGGAGGGAGAAGTGAGGATGGTAGAAGGGGAAAAGGAGGGGAGGGAGTGAGGGTGCTGGTAGGAGGGGAAACAGGGAGTATGAAGAAAAGAAGGACAATGTGATGTGGAGCCATAGAGGAGGAACAGGGAGGAGCAATGCAGCGTATGTTATTTTACAAGCAATGTGGTGGCAGTGAAATAGCAGTGGATTCTACACACTGTGCAGTAAATTTAAGGTTACAAGCAATGAGGCTATTCAGTATATGTAAAGTTACAAGCAATGAGGCTATGCAGCCTCATAGTCTGTAGATTATGCAGTAGAGTCTATAGGCTGTGCAGCAAAGTTATTCTCAGGCAATGCGGTAGCAATGGGTAGCAGTGAGGCAGCAATGGAGTCTACAGACTGTGCAGGATATGTTAGTTGCAAGCAGTGGGGAAGCAGCGAGGTAGCAATGGGGTGGAATGGTGGATGCTTACTTCATGAAGTTTTCACAGAGTCGTTCGGTTCTGTTTCCTTGTAGATTTGCCTGTTTGGGGCGGAGGCGTCCTTGCTGCAGTGCCGTGCCAAAGGGCCTTCTGACGAGGCCCTCAGGCGTATGCACTCCAGGGGTACCGCAGGAAGTAGAGAGCTTTCTTTTTAAATTCAGAACCCAGCAGAGGGCTTTCAGTTTACATTTAAAACCCAGCAGAGAGTTTTTAATTTAAATTTAATACTCAAGTCAGAGCCTAGTATCAGCAAAGAGCTTTTAGTTTAAATTTAAAACTCAGCAGAGAGCTTCTAGTTTAACTGTAAAACTCAGTCAGGGCCTAGTATCAGCAGAGAGCTTTTATTTAAATCAAATCAGAGTATAGTTTAGCATAAAAGGAAAAATAGGATCAATACTCTGAGCAGAAAGGAATAAATTGTTTCTAGAGACCTTAGCAGAGGCCTTCTAGATAGGGGGCAGGAGACCTATGAAATTGTAAATAGGTGTTAAAGCCAAGTCACAGATCAAAGGAACAGTTTGAAAGGCTCCCTCTATCAAAGTATGGGCTGTGTGAATCACCCAAGAAATTGGTCACATATTACCTTATAAGCACAGGTCTGGACCTGTGTAGCAAGTCAGCCTCTACAAATCGCTGGGGAGGAGTCTGCTGTCTTGGTACATGTTGGTACAAATAATATAGAAAAATGTGGGAGGGAGATTCTGGAGGCCAAATTTAGGATTTTAGGTAGGAAGTAGAAATCTAGAACTTCTAGGGTAGCATTCTCTGAAATCCAATGCAGTATCCAAAAAGCAGGCGAGCTCCAGAGTCTCAATGCATGGATGAGATGATGGTGCAAGGATGGGGGTTTTGGATTTGTTAGGGTTTGGGTAACATTCTGGGGAAAGGAGGGGCTCTTCCAAAGGGATGGGATTCACCTTAACTGGGATGGAGCCATACTACTGCCATTAACATTTAAAAAGGAGACAGAGCAGCTTTTAAGCTAGATAAAAGGGGAAAATCGACAGTCGCCCGATAGCACATGGTTCGGAAGAATGTATCCTTGAAGGATACTAGTAAAAGAGGGAAGTTAGGACATCCTAACAGAGAGGTTCCAGTAAAGATAAATGTTACCCGGATGCCCTTAAGTTCAAAGCTGAAAGAATCAAAATTATGCCTCTCAACTGACTACCAGATTAATATGAATGAAATATAACCTCTAAAATGCCTGTATGCTGGAAGTCTAGATAGGGGCGTTAGAATATGTAGCTCTAAATGAGAGGTTAGATATGATTGGTATCTCAGAGACCTGGTGGAAGGAGGACAACCAATGGGTACAAACTATATTGCAATGATAGAATAGATCAAATTGATAGAGGGTTTGCAGGAAACAAAATATGCTGTAGAATCTCTATGGATAGAAATTCCATGTTAAAAGGGGAAGGAAATGGCAGTGGGGGTTTACTACTAACCGCATGTCAAGAATGAACAGATGGATAATGAAATGCTGAAAGAAATTAGTGAAGCTAACAAAAGTTACAATACAGTAATAATGGGTGATTTCAATTACCTGGATATTGACTGGGTCAGTGTCACAGCAGGACATGCTAGGGAGATAAAGTTTCTAGATGAAATAAATGACTGCTTCTTGAAGCAGCTGGTTCAAGAACAGACAAGAGGGGAAGCTATTTTATATCTAGTCCTTATGGCATGCAGGATCTGGTGCAAGACATAAGGGTGTCTGGGCTACTTGGTAATGGCGATCATAGTATTTGATTTAATAAATGAAAGAAGACTGGCAAGGAAATCCACAGTACTACCATTTAACTTTCAAAAGGGAGACTATGATAAAATAAGGAAAATAGTTAAGAAAAGACTAAAATGAGCAGCTGCACAAAGGTTAAAGATTTACATAAAGCATGGACATTGTTTAAAAGTACTATCATGGGAACCCAGATCAGATGAATTCCACACTTTAAGAAAAGTGGAAGGAAGGACAAAAACTGCAAGCATGGTTTAAAGGCGAGGTCAAGAAAGTTGTTCCTGCCAAAAAGCATCTTTCAGAAAATGGAAAAAGAAACCAAATGACCAAAACGGGAAACAAAATAAACAATGGCAAGTTAGATGCATTGCACTGATAAGGCAGGCAAAGAAAGCATTTGAAAAAAAGCTAGCCACGGAAGCAAAAATGTTTTCATGTACATTTGTAGCAAAAAACCTATGAGAGAGTCAGTTGGACCATTGGATGATAGAGGAGTAAAAGGGGCGAAAGGCCATAGCAGAGAGGCTGAATGAATTCTTTGCTTCGGTCTTTACTGAAGAAGATGTAGGGAATTTACCCATGCCTGAAATGGTATATAAAGCTGATGTATCGGAAGAACTGAAAGAAATATTGATAAACCGGGAAGATGTATTATTACTGATAAATTGAAGAGTAGCAAATCACCTGGACCAGATGGTATACATCTGAGGGTATTTAAAGAACTGAAATATGAGATTGTAGACCTACTAATAGTAATCTGTGAACTACCATTAAAATCATTTGTAGTACCTGAAGAATGACCAATGTAACCCCAATATTTAAAAAGGTTCCAGGGGTGATCTAGGAAATTACAAACCGGTGAGTCAGAAATTAGTAACGGGCAAAATGGTAGAAACCATTATTAAGAATAAAATGACTTATGTATATAGTCATGGTTTAATAGGCGAAAGCTAACATGGATTTACCGAGGAAAGTCTTATCATACTAATCTGTTATTTTTTTGAGGGTGTGAATATATACAGGAAGACAAAGATTGAGCCGGTCGATATATTGTATCTGAATTTTCAGAAAGCCTTTGACAAGGACCCTCATGAGAGACTCTTGGCAAAATTAAAAAGTCATGGGATTGGAGGCAGTGTAGTATTGTGGATCCAGGAACTGGTTAAAAGATAGAAAACAGAAAGTGTGGCTAAATTGCCAATTTTCTCAATGGAGAAAGGTAAATAATGGAATACCACAGGGATCTGTGCTGGTCCTGCTGCTTTTTAAGATATTCGTAAATGACCTGGAAATGGGAATAACAAGTGAGATGATCAAATTTGCAGAAAACCACAAAATTATTCAATATTGTTAAAAAACAAGAGGACTGTGAAAAATTGCAAGAGAATCTTGTTAAATTGGAAGACTGAACGTTCAAATGGGAGATGAAATTTAATGTGAACAAGTGCAAGGTTATTCACCTAGGAAAGAACAACCCAAACTATGGTTACACAGTGCAAGATACCACCTTAGGAACCACCACCCAGGAAAAAGATTTAGGTGACATCGTAGATAATACGTTGAAACTCTCCGCTCAGTGTGCAACAGCAGCCAAGAAAGCAAATAGAATGCTAGGAATCATAAGGAAAGGAATGTATCATTCCATGCTTTGACTGCATCTTGAATATTGTGTGCAATTGTGGTTGTCGTATCTTAGAAAGGATATAGCAGGGGGAGATCCAAGATGGCACTGGCAGGAACTGTTTGACCAGAACAATTTTTTTGAATGGGAAGGAAACGGAAAGTAAAGGGGACTACTGCTCTCTCATCGGCCCACTCAACTTCTTCGCCATTACTGCTTTTACTGGACCATTGAATGCCTTTGCATTGCACCCTGCTCAGCAACTGATGGAGCCCGGGAAGTTAAGCTCGCCTGTGCTGGCGTCAGTGTCGTGTGACTTGATGCTTGCTTCAAGCGGCCACTCTGTCTCCCCAGATTTGTGGCATTCGACTAAGGCGGCATATCTTCAGGATTCCCTGGAGGAGCAGTGGCTTGTGGTATCTCCTGACAGCCAATGAGGGAGAGTCCTGGGAGTCTCCTAATGAGGGGGTTGTCTCCATTCCGGATCAGCAGGATTTCGCCAATCTTGCCGGTTTGTCTGCAGAAGTTCAGGCAGCGGATCGGGCTGCTCAGTATCGAGAGTCTGGCGGTATGGAAGGTCCTGTGGAGGTAGTGGGGGGGAGTCCTTCTGAAGCTTTTACTCAACAGCGACTGGAGACTTTTACTTTAGAGTCTATTCGGATAGCAATTATGCAATTGTGAGCTGTCTTGATCCCACATAAGAACATAAGATATGCCATACTGGGGTCAGACCATGGTCCATCAAGCTCAGTATCCTGTTTCCAGCAGTGGCCAATCTAGGTCACAAGTACCTAGCAGTTTCCCCAAAAGACGCAGGTTCCACAATGCTTGTATTGGGTCAAGCAGTGGATATTCTGGGTTTCCTCTTTACACAAGAAAGTTCAACTTACCTCTACGGTTATTGAAGAGACTGTCTTAAGGATCTAGCTTTTCAAGCTGTTTTGTCTGATGTTCAAATTCAAGTTGATGCTTTGGAGAAATGTTCTGAATCTTTTGTGAAAGAACAGTCTGTAAACAAAGTGAAGATGAAACTTTTGGAAAATTCCATCAGGACTACTAACTTAGGGATTATTAATTTTCCTAGGGATCCTTTAGTATCTCCTAGAGAGATGTGGCAGAGTTATTTAACTGAAGTGTTGGGTATACCACCTGAATCCCACTCGCCAGTGGTGAAGATTCATTACCTTCCAACTTCAAGTACAACCACGGCTGGGGTTGTCCCGGAGCTGGGGCAAGTAGATGTTCTGGTTGTTTTGGCTATTCTCCAAGATACTGAAGAAGAAATGGTTACTCCTGTGACATTATTGGTGACTTTAGCTTTGATTTCAGATTAAGAGTGATTGATGAAGTTGTTCTTTAAGAAGAGGAACCTGCATTTTAAGAGCTTGCTAGTCTGTATGTTTCCAGACCTCGCCTGTGATACTCGGTGTAGGTGACGGGATTTCCTCCTTATGCACCCGGGGGTTCAGCAGTTGGGAGCACTTTTCTTTTTAAAATATCCATGTAAATGCTTGGTTAAATACCAAGCTGTTTTCTTTCAGCCATCCCAACTGCTGATCTTCCTCAATGCCAGATGCTTGGAGAATCAGGTGCTTTCTTCTGCTGAGCCGCTGTGATTGTTATAATGTACCAGTTGTACTGTATTTCCTTACACCTTAGGTATGGTGTTTGATTTCCTTTTTTGGATTTTCTCATATTGTGGGCTAAAGTAAGATTTATGGACCCTTAGTAATTACCTTAATTATTTTGGTGTTTGTTTTCATCAATTTCATAGTAACATAGTAAATGATGGCAGATAAGGACCAGAATGGTCCATCTAGTCTGCCCAGTAAAATAGCAAGAGTAGGTGTACCTGCCGCTCCGTGCAGGTCACCCCTCCCCATGTCTTTGTTTAGAGGTGAACCCACCGCTCCATGTAGGACACCCCTGTTTGTTGAGAAATTAGATAGATAAGTTTTTGATTTTAACCTGTTGCTGTAAAGGAATCCACTTTGTCTGTCCCATGACCATATCTCAGTTTCTGTACAAGATTTTTATTGATTTGTTGTTTAAAAATTGCATAAATATAAAATAAAAAAAGAAAGGATATAGCATAATTAGAAAATGTACAGAGAAGAGCCACCAGAATGGTAAATGGAATGGAAGGATACCCCTATGAGGAAAGGCTTAAAATGTTAGGGAAAAGAGAAAGCTGAGGGGAGATATGATAGAGGTCTATCAATTAATGAATGGAGTGGAGCAGGTTATTTATTTTATTTATTTATTTTATTTAACATTTCTTATATACCGCCTTTCATGATATCAAGGCGGTTTACATTGAACAAATTGAAATTACATTGAACAGGGCATTATAACTTGGAGATAACTATTTTACAGGGAGGTTAACGTAGATCGGTTGTTATGCCATCAAAAAGTAGAAAGACAAGAGGACATGCAATGAAACTACAGTGTAACCAATTTAAGACTAAGAAAAGAAAATATTTTTTCACTCAACAGGTAATCAAACTCTGCTATTCTTTACTGGAGGATGTAGTAAACGTTGTTAGTGTAGCTGGGTTTAAAAAAGGTTTGGACAAGTTCTTGGAGAAAGGATCCATAAACCATTATTAAAGATCATCTGGGAAATCCACTGCTTACCACAGGATGAGCATTGTGGAACCTGTGGACTTTGGGATCCTGCCAGTTACTTGTGACCTGGATTGCCACTGTTGGAAACAGGATTCTCCAGGACCAAGCAGGAAGTCAGTCCTCACATATGGGTGACGTCGGTGCCGACGGAGCCCCGTGCGGAGCATTTCCCCAGCATTCAAGGAAAGTCTTTGGGAATGCAGCACGCATGCATGGTCCCCTTCCCACCCAAGGGTGCCATCTTGCTCAGCCTTTCTTTTTCCGCGGAGCACAACGGACGTGAGTTCGTGTCATCCGGGAAAAGTAGATTTTTTTCGGCTATTTTGGCTTTTTTCTGTTCCGGTTCGATGCCGGTTCCCCTTCCCGCCTGGGCTCGGTACACCAGTATCGAGCCCGGAGTTTTGTTTTTCGGTTTGTGTAATTCATGACTAGCGTTTGCTCTTTGTGTTTTCACTGGCAGCCCGGTCTTTTGACCTTGCAGGGGCCCTTTTTCCCCCGATGACTGCCAGCGGGTTCAAAAAGTGTGATCGGTGCAAGAAACTTATGTCTCTCACCGACACACATGAATGCTGCCTCCATTGCCTCAGGCCCGACCATGACCTGCTGGCCTGTGGCCCGTGCAGCAAAATGTCGTCGAAGGCGCTTCGGAGCCATCAGCATCAACGTGAGAGAATATTCTCTGACTCCGCATCTGGCTGGACCCGGACTTCGTCAGAGGCCTCGACATCTCGGGAGTCTAACCCCGAGCGCCGTCGGGGTTCCTCTGAGAGGGTGTCCCCCACCTGGGAGCACAAAAGGAAGAAGAAGCTCGCGAGAGCGGCGTCGGTGGAGGCTCCTGGATCCTCGAGGGCCAGGTCGCTTAGCCCATTGGAGTCGGAGGGGCCGTCCAAGTTACCTCGTGTGGAGCCAGAGTCCCCGAGTCACGTAAGTGCTGTTGTCCTCGTGGACTCTCCTCCGGGGGAGCCAAAGTCAGGCCCGACGCTGTCGGGGCCCGAGTCGGGGGCTGCTGAGTCTCTTGAGCTTGGACTCGGGTTGACGGCCTTGGAGAGAAGCTTGGCTGCCTTCATGGAACAGCAGCATGTGCTGATCGCCTGTCTGACCAGTGCATTTGCCCCGACCACTGGGATCTCGATGTCCAAGTAGACTCCGGAGACCGAGACGATCCTCAAGTCAATGAACTCTCGAGTCAATCCTCGGTCAAGGTCCCCCTTGACCTCCCGTGCGGGGCCTATGTCATCGACGCTGATACCCTCAGCGTCAGGGCAAGTGGCACCGAGGCCCACACGGCCGGAGCCGCTCGATTCCTCCTTGGAGGAGTCGGCATGGGAGACGGAGGATGAGGAGTCCCCGGACACCTTCCGGACTCGGTGCTTCCCTTCGGACTCACTGGAGTCTGAGCCTCGGAGACGGTCCTCCCCCCGGAGGATACCCGGTTCTCGGACTTCGTGAGGGACATGGCCAAAGCCTTGGCCTCCCCTGCGGACGCCGAGGAGGAGCCTCGAGCCGAAAAGCTTGATGCCCTCCAGTATGACTTTCCTCCAAAGGAAGTCTTTACTGTACCGGTTCCACTGATGCTGCAACGGCTGCTCTTCCGTATGTGGGAGGCATTGGCCTCGGCGCCAGTTCTTAGCAAATGGGTCGATTCCATTTATCGAGTCTGTAAGAGCCCTCGGTTCCAAAAGACTCAGCTACCGCACAACTCTATGGTTGTGGAATCGGCCATGCACCGCCTGAAGAGTCAGAAGATGCACTCCTCGATGCTTCCTGGCCGGGAGGCCCAGAACCTGGATGCCCTTGGTAGAAAGTGCTTCCAGGGCTCTATGCTATCTTGCTGTGTCCAGACCTACCAGCTGTACATGGGCATGTACCTACGAGACCTGGCAAAGGAGATTGCCGGGTTCTCAGCTGGCCTTGCCGAGGAACCTTTGCAGAGGTTCAAGGCTTTGTCAACAGGGATTCGAGAGTGCTCGAGGTTTATCTCTCGGGCAGCCTATGATGACTTTGAGGCTTCGGCCCAGGTAGCCGTGGCCGGCATAAGTGCATGCCATCAGACCTGGCTACAGTCATCAGTCTGGAGTCATGGGTGCAGGACAAGTTGGTCGATATCCCCCGCCGAGGAGAAAACCTTTTCGGTAAGCCCATGACTGAAAAGGCTGTGGAAATCGAGACTGAGACTCTCACCAGGACAAGGCTATCCAGGAAGACTTCTGCTCCTTCTCAGAAAAAGAAGGGCTCGGGGAAGAAGCCCTCTTTCCCGAGTAAGGGTGTTGCCTACAAATCCTACCATCAATATCAATGCTTGAACCCAGTACAAGCATTGCGGAACCTGTGTCTTTTGGGGAAACTTCTAGGTATGTATGACCTAGATTGACCACTGTTGGAAACAGGATACTGGGCTTGATGGACCTTGGTCTGACCCAGTATGGCATATCTTATGTTCTTATGTAATATCAGGCCTCTCCAGCTCCCCAACAGGGCCAGCAGGCCAAGGGGCAGGGGCATGGGCCCCATAGGCAGAAGACCCCCAAGCCGCCAGCTCCGGCTCCTGCACAGCAGGGAGCGGGGTTTTGACTCCCACAGCATAGCCTCTTCTCCACAGCTGGCCCCACTCAGCACAGGAGGTCGGCTGACCCTGCACGCCTACAGGTGGCCAGCCATCACAGGGGATACCTGGGTCCTCAGCATAGTCCAGAAGGGCTACATGCTCCACTTCCACCAGCTACCCCCCTCCTACTTTCCAGGGGAGCCTCCAAGACTCCCTCTGCACAGAAACCTCCTCCTTCAGGAGTTGGCAAGTCTTCTAAAGGAACAGACAGTGGAACCGGTGCCTCACCACCTGGAAGGGCAAGGCTTCTACTCCAGGTACTTCCTGGTACCAAAAAGGACAGGAGGCCCCCGGCCTATCCTAGACTTGCGAAACCTAAACAAGTTTCTGGAGAGGGAAAAGTTCAAGATGCTTACCCTTGGGATACTGCTGCCCTACCTCCAGCAGGGAGACTGGCTATGCTCCTTAGACCTAAAGGATGCTTATACTCACATCCTCATTCATCCAGACCACCGACAATATCTCTGATTTGTGGTGGGAGGAAGCCATTTTCAGTACAGGGTAGTTCCATTTGGCTTAATTTCCGCCCCCAGGGTTTTCACCAAATGCCTGGCGGTGGTGGCGGCCTATCTCAAGAATCAGGGAATTTTTGTCTTCCCATACCTGAACAACTGGCTCATCAGGGGCCAGTCTATCCAGGAGGCCAGACAAGCCACTCTTCGCACTGTCTCTCTTCTTTAGCATCTGGGTTTTGTCATAAACTACGCAAAGTCCACTTTGCTCCCCTCACAGAACCTAGAGTTTATTGGGGCAAGATTAGACAACCTGCAGGCAAGAGCTTACTTGCCTGAGGACAGGGCCCACAGACTGATGGACTTGGCCAACCAGTTCCACAGCAATTCTCAGGTCTCTGCCAGACACTTTCTGAGGCTCCGGAGCCACATGGCATCCACGGTACATGTGACTCCGAATGCCCGTCTGCACATGCGGGCTGCTCAGTGGTGCCTCAGAGCTCAGTGGGCGCAGGCCCCAGGCGACCTCCGAGACAGAGTAAAGGTGTCCAAACCACTTTTGGACTCCCTGCAGTGGTGTCTACATCTCCCAAACCTTCTCAGGGGGGTACCTTTTCAGGCCCCAGCACACACAAGGGTGTTGACGACCGATGCTTCCTTGAAGGGCTGGGGTGCACATTGCCAGGGCACGTGCACTCAAGGCCTCTGGTCTCCTCGGGAGGCCACACAGCAGATCAATCTTTTGGAGCTGCGAGTAATCCGCTTGGCTCTACAGACTTTTTCTCATGCCCGCTCTCGCCAGTCTGTCTTAGTTCAGACAGACAATCAGGTAGCAATGTTCTATGTGAACAAGCAAGGGGGCACAGGTTCCAGGCTCCTATGTCAGGAGGCGCAGGCCCTTTGCTCCTTTGCAGTCAAACAAGGCATGTTTCTCAAAGCAGTTTATCTGCCTGGTCAGGAGAACTTCTTAGCAGACAAGCTAAGCAGGATTCTCCAGCCCCACGAATGGCAGTTGAATCCATTGGTGGTCCAGCAGATATTTCTATGATGGGGACTTCCAGCCATCGATCTCTTTGCAAGTCCACTGAACCGTCAGCTGCCCAGGTTTTCCTCCAGACAGCCGCATCCCCTGAGAATGGCAGCAGATGCTTTTCTGATCTCTTGGTTTACGGGCCTCCTGTATGCGTTTCCTCCCATGCCCCTGGTGACCCGAACCCTGTTCAAGATCCTCCGGGACAAAACTTCGGTGATTCTGGTAGCCCCCAGATGACCGAGGCAACTGTGGTTTCCACTTCTGCTACAGTTGGCGGTGGAAACTCCTTTCCCTCTGGGGTTGCAACACGATCTCCTGTCTCAAGATCAGGGTTCCCTTCTGCACCCCAACCTCAGGTCTAATAGCGTTATTAGAAAAGATACAGAAAAGAGCCACCAAAATGGTAAAGGGGATGGAAGGCTACTCCTATGAAGAGAGGTTACAAAGGTTAGGGCTCTTCAACCTGGAAAAGAGATGGCTGAGGGGAGATATGATAGAGTTCTATAAATTAATGAATGGAGTGGAACGGGTAAACATAGATCAATTGTTTACGCAATCAGAATATAGAAAGACTAGGGGACATGCAATGAAGCTACAGGGTAAACTATTTAAGACAAATAAAATAAAATATTTTTTCACTCAACGTGTAATCAAACTCTGGAATTTGTTACCGGAGGATGTAGTAAGAGCTGATAGTGTAGCTGGGTTTAAAAAAGGTTTGGACAAGTTCCTGGAGGAAAGGTCCATAAACCATTATTAAAAAGGGACCCAGGATATCAATGCTTGACCCAATACAAGCATTGTGGAACCTTTGTCTTTTGGGGATACTGCCAGGTACGTATGACCTAGATTGGCCACTGTTGGAAACAGGATACTGGGCTTGATGGACCTTGGTCTGACCCAGTATGGCATATCTTATGTTCTTAGGTCCCTCAATCTGATGGCCTGGCTGCTGAAAGGATAGTGCTAGCTCCCTTGCTTCTATCTAAGGAGGTTGAAGAGGTGGGTTTGGCCTCTAGGAGGCAGTCCCCCAGAAAGTCCTATGCCCTCAAGTGGCGTAGGTTCACAATATGGTGTGCTCAGCGCAATGAAGATCCTTTCTCTTGCCTTGTGCCAGTAGTACTGCAGTACCTACTTCACCTGTCAGACCTAGGCCTTAAGTCTAACTTTCTTAGGGTCCACCTCAGTGCTCTATCAGCGCACCACTCACCGGTGGAGGGACAGTCTCTGTCTGTTCACCCCTTGGTGTCCCGCTTCCTCAGAGGTCTGCTTCTTCTCAAGCCTCAGGTTCGTCCACCAGCGACTGAGTGGTTTTTGAACGTGGTCTTGCAGCAACTTACTCGCCCACCGTTTGAGCCGATGGCTACTTGCCAGTTGCGCTACCTTTCTTGGAAAGCGCTCTTCCTGGTAGCTCTTACCTCGGCCAGCCGTGTGAGTGAACTACAAGCTCTGGTTTCTGATAGACCGTAGACACGGTTCTATAGGAACAGGGTGGTCCTACGGACCCACCCGAAGTTCCTTCCAAAAGTCATCTCCTCTTTCCACCTCAACCAGGAGGTGGTTCTTCCGACCTTCTTTCCCAGGCCGCATATCAGCCGGGCTGAAACAGTCTTGCATACCCTGGACTGTAAGAGGTCGTTGTCTTTTTACATAGAACGTACGCGGGGGCATCGAGGGGCTGCTCAGCTCTTCGTCTCCTTTGACCCTAATAAACTGGGGTTACCTGTCTCCAAGCGTACGTTGTCCAATTGTGTAGCGGATTGTATCGCCTGGACAGGGTCGAGTCATGGCCCACCGTGTCAGGGCGAAAGCCGCGTCAGTAGCTCATCTCCACTCTGTTCCGTTGGCAGACATCTGCCAGGCCGCTACTTGGTCTTCAAGCCAGACTTTTGCAGCCCACTACTGCCTCGAAAGAGAGAGTCCCGAAGGGACAGTGCTTTCGGACAGGCGGTACTCCGTAATCTCTTTGAGGTTTAGGCAACTCCTACCCTCTGGCCCTTGTGTTGGGCTACCATACGGGGGCGTTCTCAGAGGATATTCTTATCACGGATGCTTGATGCTCTTGAGAGGGAGCCATTTTTTCAGCTTTGGGTTCCCGGTAGCCTAGAGCTGGGGAGTCCCATATGTGGGGACTGACTTCCTGCTTGGTCCTGGATAAAGAGTAGTTACTCACCTGTAACAGGTGTTCTCCAGGAGCAGCAAGAATCAGTCCTCACGACCCTCCGTCCTCCCCTGGAGTTGCAGACATTTACTTCATTTTGTTTTTTGCTGTCTTTTAGCTATGCCATCAGACTGAGCAAGATGGCACCCTTTGGGTGGGAAGGGGACTGCACGTGCGCGCTGCATTCCCAAAGGCTTTCCTTGAAAGCTGGGGAAATGCTACGCACGGGGGCTCCGTCGGCGCCGATGTCACCCATATGTGAGGACTGATTCCTGCTGCTCCTTGAAAACACCAGTTACAGGTGAGTAACTACTCTTTCTGGGCTTGATGGACTTTGGTCTGACCCAGTATGGCATTTCTTATGTTCTTATGTTCCACATGCAGGACCCAAGAAACAGACAGAGCTCCGGAATTCCCAATGTGTAGATGAGACAATGGTGCAGGAAGGAGGGATTTAGATTTGATAGGAACTGGATTACATTCTTGGGAAGAGGGAGCCTATCTTTAAAAATGAGCTTCATCCAGGGCTGTCCCAAGGGTTTCTGTCACCCCCGGCATGCTGCCCCCCCCCCCCCCCCGCATGTGCCGAGCCCACCGCCCCCATTTGCTGAGCCACCCCCTGTGCCAAGCCAAGCCACTCTACCACTGCCAATTCCGTTTTCGGGGGGCACAGGCAATGGCAGCGACAGTTTAGAAGTTTCGGCTTAATGACGCTGCTTTGGTGTCCACGTTAGGCCATGTGCTTTGGCATACATAGCCAGCTGCGGGCACCAAAGCGGAGGCAGAAAGCTGGTGTGCCACCCACCAAGGATCTGCCGCCCTAAGCATCCGCCTAATGGATGATCTGGCCCTGGCTTCTCCTTAACTGGTGTGATACCAGGCTTCTAGCACTAATGTTTAAAAAGGAGATGAGGGGCTTTTATATTAGAACCTGAGGGAAACTGACAGCTGCTCAGGAGCGCTGGTTCTCTGAAGGATGCCATTAAAGCAGGGAAGTTAAAGCATCCAGATAGAGAGGTTGCAAAAAAGGCTAAGGTAGCTAACCTGCCTTTAAATAATGAGCAAAAAGGTCTGCGAGACTGCAGTTTATCCCTGTCAACTGCTAAGAAAGTTGTAAATTTAAACAAACATACCTTGAAAAGTCTCTATATAAATGCCTGAAGCCTAACAAATATGATGGGCGATTTAGAATATATAGCAGTAAATGAAGAGATAGATATAAGAGGCATCTCAGAGAGCTGGTGGAAGGAGATTGACCAATTGGAAACTGTAGTACCAAGGTACAGTGGCAGGAGGGGTGATGATATAAGTTAGAAAACATTTAATCAAATAGAATAAAAGTTCTGCAGGAAACAAAATAATAACATATAGTAACATAGTATATGATAGCAGATAAAGACCAGTATGGTCCATTTATTCTGTCCAGCAAGGTGGCAAGAGTATTATTTATTTATTATTTATTTTGTTGACATTTTTATACCGTGATTTCCTACAGATCAATTGCGGTTTACAATGAACAATGTGAACAGTACAGGGTAGTACAATTCAGTTCTACATGGAACAGTAACAACTATGTACAATAACGATAACAGAATGTTGATAACTATATACAAGGTGTTCTTGCATTGCTGAGGTAAATTGCTAGAGGGTTTATTGATTTGAAGTGTTGGGGTGCTTTGCTTATGGGCATTAGTTATGTTATTGAGCCAAAGTGCTGTGTGAACAGATATGTTTTGAGATTTTTCCTGAAGGTGGAAAGATCTTTTATGGTTCTTAGACAATCCTGGTAGTTTATTCCAGAGGGTGCGAGCACAGTGGGAAAATGCCCTGTTTGTAGTTTTATTGGCTTTTCTGAAGTCTGTAGTTGTTGTAAGTTTGTTCTTGCTATAGTCCCTTTGAGAGCGTGTGTTCTTTTCGCTAGTGATGAGGGATGAAAGATGGGATGGGGAGATGTCATTAATTAGTTTGAAGGTAGTTACAATACCGTACCCAGTACAAGATTATCATATCGGGAGCCAGTGGAGATTGTACAAGATTGGTGTGATGTGGTCAATGGGATTGGCATTTCTTGTAATCCTAGCTGCAATGTGGTGAGTGATCTGGAGTGATCTTAATGTTTGTTTAGGCAATCCTTGGAGTAGGGAGTTGGCATAATCGAAGTGGAGGGTGACAATGGCGTTGAGTACAGATTTGAAGTCATTAGGGTGGAGGAGTGGATGGAGCTGTTTTAGTAATCTAAGTTTATAGTAGATCATCTTTGTTGTGTGTTTTATGAACGTGACCATGTCCAAGGTGTGATCTAGGATTACCCCAAAGTATTTTATTTCTTCTTTGACAGTTATAGTTGTTTCCTGAATTTGAATATTTGCAAGGGGTGTGAAGTATTGGCTACGAGTTATAAAGAGGGCTTCTGCTTTGTTAAAGTTAATCTTGAGATTCTGGGATGAAAGCCAGCTGATTAGTTCTGTGAAGCGCTCTGTGATTTGTTGGGTTGGGGGAGTTATTTATTTTGAATGGGAGATATAACATTATATCGTCCGCGTATGTGTGATATAGTATTTTGAATTTTTTAAATATGGAGCAGATGGGTTGCAGGTAAATGTTAAATATTAGTGCGGATAATGCTGAGCCTTGGGGGAGACCTTGTTCTTGGTTGTAAGTTTTGGAGAAGTTGTTGCCTATTTTTACTTGCTGTGTTCTTTCTGATAGGTATGATTTAAACCATTTTAGTACTATATTGTTGATGCCTATATGTTGTAATCTGGATAACATGATGTGATGGTTTACACTGTCAAAGGCTGCACAAAATGTCTAGGAAGATGAGAAGATATACATTTTTGGTGTTGTCAATGCCCCGTAGAATACAGTCGAATAGAACAGTGAGGAGTGACATAGCTAAAAGACAGCAAAAATCAAAATGAAGGATAGGACTGCAACTCCAGGGGAGGAGGGAGTGTCATGAGGACTGTTTCCTGCTGCTCCTGGAGAACACCTGTGACAGGTGAGTAACTACGCTTTCTCCAGGACCAAGCAGGAAGCCAGTCCTCACATATGGGACTCCCCAGCTCTAGGCTACTGTGAACCCAGAGCTGAAAAAATGGCTCTCTCTCAAGAGTCTCAGAATCCGTGATAAGAAATTTCTCTGAGAACGCACCCCGTACGATAGCCCAACACAAAGGGCCGGAGGGTAGGAGTTGCCTAAACCTCAAAGAGATTACGGAGTACCGCCTGGCCGAAAACACTGTCCTACTGGGACTCTCTCTCCAGGCAGTAATGGGCTGCAAAAGTCTGGCTTGAAGACCAAGTTGCGGCCCGGCAGATGTCTGCCAATGGAACAGAGCGGAGATGAGCTACTGACGCGGCTTTCGCCCTGACACAGTGGGCCGTGACCCGTCCCTGCAAGGGGAAGTCGGCTGCCCTGTACGCCCAGGCGATGCAATCTGCTACCCAAGTGGACAACGTATGCTTGGAGACAGGTAACCCCATCCTATTAGGGTCAAACGAGACGAAGAGCTGAGTAGACCTTCGATGCTCCCGCGTACGTTCCATGTAAAAGGACAATGCCCTTTTACAGTCCAGGGTATGCAAGACTGTTTCAGCCTGGCTGGCATGCGGCCTGGGAAAAAAGGTCAGAAGAACCACCTCCTGACTGAGGTGGAAAGAGGAGACCACCTTTTGGAGGAACTTGGGATGGGTCCGGAGGACCACCCTGTTCCTATAGAACCGTGTGTATGGTCTATCAGAAACCAGAGCTTGTAGTTCACTCACACGTCTGGCCGAGGTAAGAGCCACCAGGAAGAGTGCTTTCGAAGAGTGGAAGTGCAAATGGCAAGTACCAATCGGCTCAAACGGTGGGCGAGTAAGTTGCTGCAAGACCACGTTCAAATCCCACTCAGTCGCCGGTGGACGAACCGGAGGCTTGAGTAGAAGCAGACCTCTGAGAAATCTGGACACCAAGGGGTGAACCGACAGAGACTGTCCTTCCACAAGTGAGTGGTGCGCTGACAAAGCACTGAGGTGGACCCGAACAGAGTTAGACTTAAGGCCTAGGTCTGAAAGGTGAAGTAGATACTGCTGTACTACTGTCACAAGGCACGAAAAAGGATCTTCATTGCGCTGAGCACACCATACCGTAAACCTACGCCACTTGAGGGCATAGGATTTTCTGGTGGACTGCCTCCTAGAGGCCAAGACCACCTCCTCAACCTCCTTAGCTAGAAGTAAGGGAGCTAGCACTATCCTTTCAGCAGCCAGTCCATCAGATTGAGGGACGTGAGGTTGGGGTGCAGAAGGGAACCCTGCTCTTGAGACAGGAGATCGTGTTGCAGCCCCAGAGGGAACGGAGCTTCCACCGCCAACTGTAGAAGAAGCGAAAACCACGGCTGCCTCGGCCATCTGGGGGCTACCAGAATCACCGAGGCCTTGTCCCGGATGATCTTAAACAGAGTTCGGGCCACCAGGGCTGTGGGAGGAAATGCATACAGGAGGCCCATAGACCAAGAGCAAGCATCTTCTGCCATCCTCAGGAGATGCAGCTGTCTGGAGAAAAACCTGGGCAGCTGACGGTTTAGTTGACTTGCAAAGAGATCAATGGATGAAAGTCCCCAGTGGAGGAAGATCTGCTGGACCACCAATGGATTCAACTGCCATTCGTGAGGCTGGAGAATCCTGCTTAGCTTGTCTGCTAGGAAGTTCTTCTGACCAGGTAGATAAACTGCTTTGAGAAACATGCCTTATTTGACTGCAAAGGAGCAAAGGTCCAGTGCCTCCTGACATAGGGGCCTGGACCCTGTGCCCCCCTTGTTTGTTCACGTAGAACATTGCCACCTCATCGTCCGTCTGAACTAGGACAGACTGTTGAGAGAAAGCATGGCAGAAGGTTTGCAGAGCTAAGCAGATTGCTCGCAGCTCTAAAAGGTTGATCTGCTGTGTGGCCTCCCGAGGGGACCACAGGCCTTGAGTGCAGGTGCCCTGGCAATGTGCACCCCAGCCCAAGGGACAGGCTCCCCCCACGGGACGGGCTCCCGCACCAAGACGCCCTCCACAGATCCGGCTCTCCTTCCAAGGGACAGGCTCCCTCCACGGGACAGGCTCCCGCACCAAGACGCCCTCCACAGTTACAGCTCCTCCTCCACGGAACAGGCTCCCTCCACGGGACAGGCTCCCGCAACAAGTTCACCGATCAGACAACAGACGAAGACTTAAGAAAGCAGTCATCACCCTAATAAAACTTCACAAGAGACCAACATGCACGCCACATACTTCCTCCCACTCTACCTACTCGTCACACAACTCCTCCCACCTACCACACACCTCCCCTACCCACAAGCAGACACAACATGGCACACACCAACTACATTGCCATATTTAGAACCACAACACACACACAAAGAGACACTCAGAACTTTCCAGACAAAGCGGACAAACAGAAACAAAGCAAACTCCCACACGTGCACAAAGGAAGCACATGTAACAACAAACCCCGCAACAAAGACAACGCCAGATCCGTCTGCAACAAGATATACACCCTTGTAGACCACATAGAAGAGCGACAGCCCGACGTAATATGCATCACAGAGACATGGCTCAACCCTACCGACAATGTACTACTCAACCAACTGGTACCGGATAACTACTCAGCGTACAACTGCCCACGCACCCACAAGCGTGGAGGAGGAGTCCTGATAATAGCAAAAACAAACCTAAAGTTCAAGACACAGAACCTCACCGATACACAGCAATGTAACACAATTAGCATCAAGAACAAGAACATTACAATCTGCCTAACCTACAGAGCACCCAGAGCTCCACCCGATGAACTAGCCTTCACACTCGAAGAAGCCTGTGCCATAACATCAAACAACAAACCAGCGGTACTGATTGGTGACTTCAACCTCAAGTCCACCAATGCCAAAGACGCAGAGGCCTTCCTTCAAGCAATGACCTCACTACAATTCACACAGATAATCAATGCACCAACGCATAAACATGGATCATCCCCAGACCTCATCTTCGCATCCAATTACCTAACATCAAGAGACCTAATTTCCCAACCCACCATTACCCCAGTGCCATGGTCTGACCATTACTTAATCGAAACAAAGCTGCGATCACCAGAGGACCAGACAAACGAAAGAGCAAACAGCTCACACACACAAAGACGATTCAAACATTTCGACAGGGACGAATTCATACAGGACACAACACAGCACTCGAACATTACTACAGATGACCTGGAGGAACAAGTTTCCAGTTGGAACAGCATTCTAGCTAACGCCGCCAAAGCAGCTGGTAGCGGGATCAAGAATCCACACCACAACAAGAGACAAAACAAACCATGGTACTCAGCAAAAATACGACAGGAAAAGAGGGAGCTCAGGAAGATTGAACGGAGATGGAGAAAAAACAAAACAACTGCCAACCAGCATCTGTATCTAACAAAGCAAAAACAATACAATACACACATCAACCAATCAAAGATGGAATTCAACACAAACATGATAAATTCCTCCATCAACAAACCCAGGGAGCTTTTCGAAATAGTAAAGATCCTCACAAAAGAGCAAACAACAGAAGGGGAAGTACAAGTTGATCCACAGGAATTTGCCGACCACATCAAAAACAAATTTCACTCCACGGATCGAACAACACATAGTGGGAACAACAGGACGGACGTTCAATCCAAAACCTGGGGCACATTCTACACACCCTCAACAGAACAGATATCTCACATCATCTCTACAATCAACACAAGCACTGCTCCTACAGACCCGTGCCCAGTGTCATGGGTCAAAGCCACCAAATCAAGCTTCATCCCCACCATACATAAAATGGTACACAACTCACTCACTCAAGGACTCATGCCAAAGCAACTAAAACTTGCCACAGTAAGACCAATCCCAAAGAAAACAACTCTCGACAAAAAAGATCCAGCAGCATACCGACCAATTTCCAGCATACCCTTCCTCGCAAAAATCATCGAAAAAACGGTTCAACTACAGCTTCAGGAACACATCGACAAACACGAAACACTTGACGACAACCAACACAGATTTCGTCCCAACCATGGAGTCGAAACACTTCTGATATACCTCTTCGACAGCATCCTAAGAATAACTGACAACACCAGGAATGGAATCATAATGATCTTCATCGACATCTCCTCTGCCTTCGACACAGTGGACCACAACACACTCTTGGAAAGACTAAAGAACACTGGTGTACACGGTATCACGCTGAAATGGTTCCAATCATACCTAACCGAAAGACAGCTACAGGTCAAGGTGGGACACAACACCTCCCGACCCATAAATGTCCGACAAGGAGTACCTCAAGGATCCGCACTCTCAGCACTCCTTTTTAACATCTACATCCAACCAATATGCAACATCATGAAAGAGAGCAACATTCAATACACAATCTATGCGGATGACATCATGATATACACCCCGATAGCGATCGACAACCCGGACTTCTCTAAAATAACAGACTGCCTTACCCAAATGACGAGTTGGTGTCAAAACAACAACCTCGCAATAAACTACAACAAGACTGAAGCCCTAATCATCACTCGGAACCAAAGCTTTATACACCCAACAAATATAAGGATACAAAGCACCACTATCCCAATAAGATCAGAAGTAAGATACCTCGGAGTTACTCTGGACAATAAACTAAACCTCAAGCCACACATAGACAAAACAATCCAAAAAGCCTACTATAGGATGCGAATAATCAGAAGACTGAAACCACTCCTCGCCCCAGATCACTTCCGTACCGTCTGTCAGGCACTGATAACACCACTACTGGACTTCTGCAATCCGATATACCTTGGACTACCGAAACAAGCCCTCAAACCACTCCAACTGGCACAAAACATTGCAGCACGAATCATATCCGGAACTACAAGACAAGAGCACATCACACCTATCTTAAAGGACTTACACTGGCTCCCAATCTGTGCACGCATCAAATACAAAACTATCATAAACCTATTCAAGATAAAGCAGCACACATCAGCCAACAGCCTACACGCCCTCATACAACCAGACACCAGCACACGTCCCAGAAGAAAACAAACACACAACCGAGTCAGCACCCCAAGTGAATACAAACATACACGCAAGGACACAACAGACAGAGCAATCTCCATGGCTGCTCCAACAATATGGAACAAACTACCGGACGACCTGAGGGCAACTACTGACCTCAAAGTCTTTAGAAAACAGCTTAAAACCATGCTATTCATAGAACACTATGGACACATCACATAACCTCAGAGAATGTACAACAGTACATGATACCACCCAAACAATAGATGTAAGAAAAGTTTTTAGCACCACTGTATATAGACCACCTTGTATATAGCTCAAACCAATCTAGCACACAATACAACACACACTCAACTAAATTTCACCCTCACTGCATGTATAACACACACACTTTACCTGATTGTTTGCTGTGATACCGCCTTGATTATCAAGATAAGGCGGTTTAGAAATACTGTTAAATAAATAAATAAAATAAATTAAGGAAGCATCTGTCATCAGCACCCTTATGTGTGCTGGAGCCTGAAAAGGTACACCCCTGAGAAGGTTTGGCAGATGTAGCCACCACTGTCTCGGAGGTCGCCGGTGGCTTGTGTCCACTGATCTCTGAGGCACCATTGAGCAGCCCGCATGTGCAGACGGGCATTCGGGGTCACATGTACCGTGGATGCCATGTGGCCCAGGAGCTGCAGGTAGTGCCTGGCAGAAACATGAGAATTGCTTTGGAACTGGCTGTTGAGCATTTAAATATCTAGTTACTCCAAGAAATAAATGTTTCCACAAGTGCGATTCTCAATGAGACTAAACTAGGCAATTCTTCTTTTACTGGGTCTCAGACTCGTAGGTAGCGGTTTGTGATAAAAATCACTAATTGCTCCATATTTGCATCAACGACCCATTTTCCATTTGTTTTCAAACTTTTTCTTAATAACTTTTTCTTAATAACTTTTCTATCTTTTTCAAAATTCCAGTGAGATATTATAAGATAATGTGATAATCAAGCTTATCTTTTCATTGATGTCCCTGATGTCAATGAAAAGATAAGCTTGATTATCACATTATCTTATAATATCTCACTGGAATTTTGAAAAAGATAGAAAAGTTATTAAGAAAAAGTTATTAAGAAAAAGTTATTAAGAAAAAGTTTGAAAACAAATGGAAAATGGGTCGTTGATGCAAATATGGAGCAATTAGTGATTTTTATCACAAACCGCTATCTACGAGTCTGAGACCCAGTAAAAGAAGAATTGCCTAGTTTAGTCTCATTGAGAATCGCACTTGTGGAAACATTTATTTCTTGGAGTAACTAGATATTTAAATGCTCAACAGTTGAATTACTCTGAAGTTTTTGACCTATTCAGCTTGGAACTGGCTGGCCAAGTCCATAAGTCTGTGGGCCCTGTCCTCGGGCAAGTAAGCTCTTGCCTGAAGGGTGTCCAACCTGGCCCCTATAAACTCTAGGTTCTGAGAGGGGAGCAAAGTGGACTTTGCGTTGTTTATCACAAAACCCAAATGCTGAAGAAGAGAGACAGTGCGAAGAGTGGCCTGTTGGGCCTGCTGGAGAGACTGGTCCTTGATTAGCCAGTCGTCCAGGTATGGGAAGACAAAAATCCCCTGATTCCTGAGAAAAGCCGCCACCACCACCGCCAGGCATTTGGTGAAAACTCTGGGGGCAGAGGTTAGGCCAAAGGGAAGTACCCTGTACTGAAAATGATTTCCTCCCACTACAAATCTGAGGTATTGTCTGTGGTCTGGATGAATGAGGATGTGAGTATAAACATCCTTTAGGTCTAAGGAGCATAGCCAGTCTCCTTGCTGGAGGTAGGGAAGCAGTATCCCAAGGGGTAAGCATCTTGAACTTTTCCCTCTCTAGAAACTTGTTCAGATTTCGCAAGTCTAGGATAGGCCTGAAGCCTCCTTGTCTTTTTGGTACTAGGAAGTACCTGGAGTAGAAGCCTTGCCCTTTCAGGTAGTGGAGCACCGGTTCCACCGGCTGTTCCGTTAGAAGACTTGCCAACTCCTGAAGAAGAAGGTTCCAGTGTAGAAGGGTGTCTTGGAGGCTCCCCTGGATAGTAGGAAGGGGATAGCTGGTGGAAATGGAGCATATAGCCCTTTTGGACTATGCTCAGTACCCAGATATCCCCTGTGATGGCTGGCCACCGGTTTGCGTACAGGGTCAGCCGACCTCCTGTGCTGATTGGAGCCACCGGCAGAGGAGAGGCTATGCTGTGGGAGTCAAAACCCCCTCCCTGCTGAGCAGGAGCCAGAGCTGGGGGCTTGGGGGTTTTCTGCCTATGGGGCCCATGCCCCTGCCCTTTGGCCTGCTGACCCTGTTGGGGAGCTGGAGAGGCCTGATATTTTGGGTAGGTTTTGTAGGCAGCACCCTTCCTCGGGAAAAAGGGCTTCTTTCCCGAGCTCTTCTTTTTTTGAGAAGGGGCAGAAGTCTTTCTGGACAGTCTTGTCCTGGTGAGAGTCTCTGTCTTGATTTCTGCAGCCTTTTCAGTCATGGGCTTGCCGAATAGGTTGTCACCTCGGCACGGGACATCGACCAACTTATCCTGTACCCATGACTCCAGGTCTGACGACTGTAGCCAGGCCTGACGGTGTGCACCGATGCCGGTCGCTGCTACCAGGCTGAAGCCTCGAAGCCATCATAGGCTGCTCGAGATATAAACTTCGAGCACTCTTGGATCCCTGAAGACAAGGCTTTGAATCTCTGCAAGGGTTCCCCGGAGAGGCCAGTCGAGAACCCTGCAATCTCCTTTGTCAGGTCCCGTAAGTTCCATGCCCATGTACAGCTGGTAAGTCTGGACACGGCAAGACAGCATAGAGCCCTGGAAGCACTTTCTACCGAGGGCATCCAGGTTCCGGGCCTCCCGTCCGGGAGGCACCAAGAAGTGCATCTTTTTACTTTTCAGCCTGTGCATGGCCGATTCCACAACCATGGAGTTGTGTGGTAGCTGCGCCTTTTGGAACCCAGGGCTCTTACAGACTCGATAAATGGAATCGACCCGCTTGCTAAGAACTGGCGCCGAGGCCGGTGCCTTCCACATACGGAAGAGCAGCTGTTCCAGCATTGGAGGAACCGGTATAGTAAAGGCTTCCTTCGGAGGAAAATCATACTGGAGGGCATCGAGCTCCTCGGCTCGAGGCTCCTCCTCGGCATCCGCAGGGAATGCCAAAGCCTTGACCATGTCCCTGACGAAATCTGAGAACCGGGTATCCTGCGGGGGAGACTGTCTCTGAGGCTCGGACTCCGGGGAGTCCGATGGGCCGCACCGGGTCCGGAAGGTGTCAGGAGACTTCTCGTCCTCTGTCTCCCACGCCGACCCCTCCGAGGAGGAGTCGAGCGGCTCCGGCCGTGTGGGCCTCAATGCCACCCGCCCCAACGCCGAGGGCACCGGCGTCAACGACCTCGGCCCTGCATGGGAGGTCGAGGGAGACCTTGGCCGAGGATCGACTCAAGACTTGATGGTCTCGAGAATCGGCTTGGCCTCTGGTTTCGACTTGAACGTCGAGGTCCCAGTGGTTGGGGCAGATGCACCGGTCAGACCGGCGATCAGTACCCGCTGCTGCTCCATGAAGGCAGGCAGGCTGCTCTCCAGGGCCGTCAGCCTGAGTCCAAGCTCAGGAGACTCAGCAGCCCCCGACTTGGGCCCCGACATCGGTTCTCCCGGAGGAGAATCAACGAGGACAACAGAACTTACATGACTCGGGGACTCCGGCTCCAGGTGAGGTAGTTTGGACGGCCTCTCCGACTCTGAGAGCCCGGGACGGCAGTCAGGGCTACGTGACCTGGCCCTCGAGGTCCCAGGTGCCCCCACTGACACCGCCCTCACGAGCTTCTTCTTCTTCCTTTTGTGCTCCCAGGCGGGAGACCCCCTCTCAGAGGACCCATGACGGCGCTTAGGGTCAGACTCCCGAGATGTCGAGGCCTCTGATGAAGTCCGGGCCCGGCCGGACGCGGACTCAGAAAAATTTGTTTCACGTTGATGCTGATGGCTCTGAAGCGCCTTCGACGACATCTTGCCGCACGGGCCACAGACCAGCGGGTCATGGTCGGGCCCGAGGCATCGGAAGCAGCAGTCATGTGTATCGGTGAGAGACATAAGTTTCTTACACCGATCACATTTTTTGAACCCGCTGGCAGACATTGGGGGAAAAAGGGCCACTGCAAGGTCAAAAGACCGGGCTGCCAGTGAAAATAACGGAAGAGGCGCGAATGCTAGTCACAAAGGACAAAAAACAAAAAAGAAGTTCAGAACTCGATACCGGTGTACTGAGCTGAGGCGGGATGGGGAACCGACGTCGAACCGGACAAAGAGATGTGAAAAATCATAGAAAAAAATCAACTTTTACCCGGTGACATGAACTACGTCCGTTGGGCTCCGCGGAAAAAGAAAGACTGGGCAAGATGGCACCCTTGGGCAGGAAGGGGACCTCGCATGCACGCTGCATTCCCAAAGGCTTTCTTTGAAAGCTGGGGAAATGCTCCGCACGAGAGCTCCATCGGCGCCGACGTCACCCATATGTGAGGACTGACTTCCTGCTTGGTCCTGGAGAATAAATGTCCCAAAGATGGAAAAGGCACACTGGTACTATAGAACTAATTTGTTTTTGCATAGTGAGAAATTAATCTACATAAGAACATAAGATATGCCATACTGGGTCAGACCAAGGTCCATCAAGCCCAGTATTCTGTTTCCAACAGTGGCCAATCTAGGTCATACGTACCTAGCAGTTTCCCCAAGGGACACAGGTTCCACAATGCTTGTATTGGTTCAAGCATTGATATCCTGGGTCCCTTCTTAATAATGGTTTATGGACCTTTCCTCCAGGAACTTGTCCAAACCTTTTTTAAACCCAGCTACACTAACAGCCTTTACTACATCCTCCGGTAACAAATTCCAGAGTTTGATTACACGTTGAGTGAAAAAATATTTTCTTTTATTAGTCTTAAATAGTTTACCCTGTAGCTTCATTGCATGTCCCCTAGTCTTTCTATATTCTGATAAGGTAAACAATCGATCTACGTTTACCCGTTCCACTCCGTTCATTAATTTATAGACTTCTATCATATCTCCCCTCAGCCGTCTCTTTTCCAGGTTAAAGAGCCCCAACCTTTTTAGCCTTTCTTCATAGGAGTAGCCTTCCATCCCCTTTACCATTTTGGTGGCTCTTCTCTGAACCTTTTCTAAAATTGCTATATCCTTTTTAAGATATGGCGACCAGAATTGCACACAATATTCAAGGTGCGGTCTCACCATGGAACGATATAGAGGCATTATAATATCTTTTGTTTTATTTTCCATTCCTTTCCTTATCATACCTAGCATTCTATTTGCTCTCTTGGCCGCCGCTGCACACTGGGCCGAGGGTTTTAACATGGTATCCACAAGGACGCCTAAATCTTTTTCTTGGGTGGTGGTTCCTAATGTGGAACCTTGCATCGTGTAACCATAGTTTGGGTTGTTCTTCCCTAGGTGCATAACCTTGCACTTCTCCACATTAAATTTCATCTGCCATTTTGATGCCCAGTCTTCCAATTTATCAAGATCCTCTTGCAATTTTCCACAATCCTCCTGGGTTTTAACAACTTTAAATAGTTTTGTGTCATCAGCAAATTTGATAACCTCACTCGTTATTCCACTTTCCAGGTCATTTATGAATATGTCAAAAAGCAGCGGACCCAGCACAGATCCCTGGGGTACACCACTATTCACCTTTCTCCATTGGGAAAATTGGCCATTTAGCCCTACCCTCTGCTTTCTATCTTTTAACCAGTTCCTGATCCACAGTAGTACACTGCCTCCTATCCCATGACTCTTTAGTTTTGCCAAAAGTCTCTCATGAGGGACCTTGTCAAAGGCTTTCTGAAAGTCCAGATACACAATATCAACCGACTCACCTTTGTCCACCTGTTTATTCACTCCTTCAAAAAAACATAACAGATTAGTAAGACAAGATCTTCCTTGTCTAAAGCCATGTTGGCTGTCTCCCATTAGGTCATGACTATCTATATGCTGAGTAATTTTATTCTTTATGATGGTTTCTACCATTTTTCCCGGTACTGATGTCAGGCTCACCGGTCTGTAGTTTCCCGGATCACCCCTCGAACCCTTTTTAAAAATTGGTGTTACATTGGCGATCCTCCAATCCTCAGGTATTAGAGATGATTTTAATGATAGTTCACAGATTACTGATAGCAGGTCTGCAATCTCAAATTTCAGTTCTTTCAACACCCTTGGATGTATACCATCCGGCCCAGGTGATTTGCTACTCTTCAGTTTATCTAATAGTTGTAGGACATCTTCCCGATGTATCGATATTTCCTTCAATTCTTCCACACCTTTAAATACCACTTCAGTCGTGGGTAACATCCCTACATCTTCCTCAGTAAAGACCGAAGCAAAGAATTCATTCAGTCTCTCCGCTATCGCCTTGTCGCCTCTTAGTGCTCCTTTAACCCCTTTATCATCTAATGGACCAACTGACTCTCTCACGGGTTTTTTGCTACGAATGTACTTGAAAAGGTCTTTATTTCGCATTTTTGCTTCCGCAGCAAGCTTCTTCTCAAATTCTCTCTTTGCCTGCCTTATCAATGCCTTGCATTTGACTTGCCAGTGCTTGTGCTGTTTCCAGGTTTCATCATTTGGCTCTTTTTTCCATTTCTTGAAAGATGCTTTTTTGGCAACAACAGCCTCTCTGACCTCAGCTTTAAACCATGCTGGCAATTTTTTGGACTTCCTTCCACTTTTCTTAAAGCGTGGAATACAGCTGGTCTGGGCTTCCAAGATAGTATTTTTCAACAACACCCAAGCTTGATGTACGTCTTTAACCTTTGCAACTGCTCCTTTTAGTTTTTTCTTAACTGTTTTCCTCATTCTATCATAGTCTCCCTTTCGAAAGTTAAAGGGTAGTACTGTGGATTTCCTTACTATCCCTCCTCCACTAATTAAATCAAAGGCGATCATGCTATGATCACTATTGCCAAGTGGCCCCAACACCCTTATCTCTTGCACTACATCTGGTGTTCCACTAAGGACTAGGTCTAATATTGCTTCCCCTCTGGTCGGTTCATGAACCAGCTGCTCCAAGAAGCAGTCATTTATTTCATCTAGGAACTTTATCTCCCTAGCATGTCCTGTTGTGACACTGACCCAGTCGATGCCGGGGTAATTGAAATCACCCATTATTATTACTGCACTGTAACTTTGCTAGCTTCCTTGATTTCTTTGAGCATTTCATCATCCATTTGTTCATTCTGGCCAGGCGGACGATAGTACACCCCCACTGCCATCGCCTTCCCCTTTTTACATGGAATTTCAATCCATAGAGATTCTACAGCAAATTTTGTTTCTTGCAAAACTTTAATCCTTTCTGACTCAATGCCCTCTCTAACATAGAGCGCAACCCCTCCACCAATTTGATCAGCTCTATCATTTCGATATAGTTTGTACCCAGGTATCACAGTGTCCCACTGGTTGTCCTCCTTCCACCATGTCTCTGATATTCCAATCATATCTAACCTCTCGTTTAGTGCTATATATTCTAACTCTCCCATCTTGTTTTGTAGACTTCTAGCATTTGCATACAAGCATTTTAGAGACTGTATTTTATTCATATTAATTTGGCTATTGGTAGACATGGGTAATTTGGGATCTTTAAGTTCTGTCTGCTCCATACTCGAGGGCATTTGGGCTACTTTACTCTTTTTTGGAACCTCTCTGCTTTTTGTAGTATCCTTCAAGGATACATTCTTCCGAACCATGCGCTCTTGGGCGACTGTCGGCTTTCCCCTATTATCTAGTTTAAAAGCTGCTCTATCTCCTTTTTAAAGGTTAATGCCAGCAGCCTGGATCCATCCCGGTTAAGGTGAAGCCCATCCCTTCGGAAGAGCCCCTCCTTTCCCCAGAATGTTCCCCAGTTCCTAACAAATCCGAACCCCTCATCTCTGCACCATTGTGTCATCCACGCATTGAGACTCCGGAGCTCTGCCTGCCTATTGGGTCCTGCGCGTGGAACGGGAAGCATTTCGGAGAACGCTACCCTGGAAGTTCTGGATTTCAACTTCCTACCTAAAAGCCTAAATTTAGCTTCCAGAACCTCCCTACCACATTTTCCTATGTCATTGGTACCAACATGTACCAAGACAGCAGACTCCTCCCCAGCACTATCTAAGACCTTATCTAGGTGGCGTGTGAGGTCCGCTACCTTCGCACCAGGCAGGCATGTTACCAGGCGATCCTCACGTCCACCAGCCACCCAGCTATCTACATGCCTAATGATCGAATCACCAACTATAACTGCTGTCCTAACCCTTCCCGCATGGGCACTTGGCCCTGGAGAAACCTCCTCGGTGCGAGAGGGGTTTACATCACCTGGAGGACAGGTCCTAGTTACAGGATCACTTCCTGCCACACCAGGGTGATGCTCTCCTGTCACGTGACCTCTCTCCTCCATGGCAACAGGGATACTGCCAGACTGGAGGTGGGACTTCAGGACTGTATCCCTGTAGGTCTCGTCTATGTACCTCTCTGTCTGTCTTATGTTTTCCAAGTCTGCTACTCTAGCCTCTAGAGAACGGACTCGTTCCCTGAGAGCAGAGAGCTCCTTGCACCTAGTGCACACGTAAGACCTCTCACCAGCTGGGAGAAAATCATACATGTGACACTCAATGCAAAAGACTGGAAAGCCCACATCCCGCTGCTGGACTGCTGTCTGCATCTTAGTTTTAAGTTTGTGTTTAGATCTTTAAGTTCTATATGTACTAAAGGGTGCAATGGATATTTATACCACTAAAACTGTACCTAAGAAGTTTAATATACCTTGTTCACCTGAAGCTTAATTAATCTCAGGTCCTTGGTGTATGACTGATTTGGGTAATGAGCTTCACCTGAGAGCACCTCCTGTCTTTTAAGTTGTGCAAGTACCTATAAAGCTGTGATTTTCCCAGGGGAGGGTGGGTGTGGGAATCTCAAACTCTAACTTAGGAACGAGTACCAAATGACTTAATTTTATTTCTGGATAAATAAACTACATAGACTTGCTGTTTATAGAGTCACTCTGATTTTCTTTGATATGAAAATTTACAGGGGATAATGTTGAGACCACAGTGGTCAGTATTTCTTTTAAATACCAGCCTACAAGAATCTGGATATTCAGCATCAGTATCTGGGTCAGATCATGGTCCATCAAGCCCAGTATCCTGTTTCCAACAGTGGCCAATCCAGGTCACAAGTACCTAGATAGTGGCTGCCACTGAATATCCTGATAGAACAGTGAGGAGTCAACACAGTCTGAATAGAACTTACGATGGCTTTGTCTCTGTTCAAAATCATCCAGATAGTTCTCCAGAAACAAGCAGGAAGTCAGTCCTTACATATGGGTGACATTGGCACTGATGGAGCCCTCATGGACGCATCTCCCCAGCTTTCAAAGAAAGCCTTTGGGAGATGCCACCACCCATGCGTGGTCCCTTTCCTGTCCAAGGGTGCCATCTTGCTCAATCTTTCTTTTTCTGCAGAGCCCTACAGACGTTTGTCTTGTCCCCCTGGAAAAAAATGGATCTTCTCGTGCATTTTTGTACGTCGTCTGGCTAGCGCTGGTCCTTTTCCCACCTCTTGAGCTCCGCTGCCCCGGCATCAGGTCTCGAGACCTTATTTTTAGGTTCTTTTCCATCTTAGTATTTTTCAACCGTTGGCTGCGTCGAATGTCTTCGACCTCGTTGGGGTCCGTTACACCCCAGTGACCACCAGTTTCAAAAAATGTGATTGGTGCTCCAAAAACATGTCCCTCACCAACAAACACGACTGTTGCCTCCGGTGTCTGGGCGCCGACCACGACCCAAAGGCATGCTCCCTGTGTAAAAAGATGTCTGCTACAGCCATCCAGAGCTGCTAGCAGAAGCAGGATGACATCCTTCACAAAGCAGACTCAACCTCTGTATCCCCGGTAGCCTCGTGCTCAAAGGCCTCACAACCCTCAGAGTTGCATAAAGCCCCGCGTTTCCCAAGTGGGCTCGCAGACACTCCGAACAAGGGCCCCCAGAGCGTGGGCATAAGAAAAAAACGACTTCAAGAACCTTGTCTTGGGAGGCGGACAAGCATGGCAAATCCTGTGCGTGGTCCCTCAGCTCCAGACAAGCATCCGAAGAGTCGGAGCAGGAGTGGCCGCGAAAGGTACCCAGGACCGATGTGGAGCCCGGTTTCCCAAGGGCCATCCCATCGAGGAATCCCTCTCCTCCTCGACACCCGACCCAATGACCCTGGCGTCTGTGTCACAGGCTCTCACTTCCGAGTGGGAAACCTGAATTCTGGCCCTGGCCCTAGCCCACAGCGTTTCTGCGTTCATCGCCTCCCCACAGGCGTTGATGCCCGGCCCTGCTGGAGCTCATGCTGAGACCACAGTGACCTCGATGCTGAGGACTCTCCAGGTTGCCAAAGTGATCCCTGAGAGCCAGACACCTCGTGAGGGTCCTCGGCGAAGGTCTCGATCTCGCTCCCAATCCTTGGGGGAATGGAGGTCCTCTCAGGCCTCTGGCTCTGACATGCCCCGGCCTCGAGACACCGAAGACCAGAGCCGATGACACCCTTGGTGCTCTCAGGCCTCGAGTCCTCCTCGGACTACTCTGAACTGGGAGTCCAATGTTGAGATGTCTCCAGAGACCCAGGCCCACCGAGACCTCCCTTCGGACCTGTCTCCTCTGGCTGCGAGGCATCGATTCCTACCCGAGGACACTTCTTTCCTCGAGTTCGTTTGGGACATGGCATGGGCTTTCTCCCTCACCACCGAGTCGGAGGAGGACCCCTGTACAGAGGAGCTTGACATCCTCCAGTATGAGGCACCACCTAAGGAGACCCTTATGGTTCCCTTCCTCTCCATACTAAGTTGACTCTTGTTCTGAATGTGGGAAGCACTGGCATTGGTGCCGATCATCAGCCAATGCCTGGACACTATGTACCAGGTCCAGCAAGGACTGGGCTTCTGAAAGGCGCAAATCCCTCACACCTCGATGGTCGTCGAGTCAGCCATGCATCTACAGAAGAGCCCGAAGATGCACTCATTGGTGCCCCCAGGCAGAGAATCCCATGTCCTTGATGCCCTTGGGTGGAAATGCTACTAAGGCTCAATGCTAGCGTGCCATATACAAACTTACCAACTGTATGCATCTTCCTCCAAGATCTCACTAAGGAACTCAGAGGTTTCGTGGCTGGCCTCATTGAAGACCACCTCCAATGTTTCCAGATGCTTACAAAGTCGGTCAGGGAGTGTTCTAAATATCTGTCTTGAGCCACCTATGATGGCTTCGAATCCAGTGTGAGGGTAGCAGCCGCTGGCATTGGCGCCCGACGCTAAGCCTGGCTCCAGACATCAGACCTTAAGCAGTGGGTCCAAGAGAAGCTCCTCGATATCCCTTGCCTTGAGGAGCAACTCTTTGGAAAGTTGATGGAAGACAAAGTGGCCAAGATCGAGACAGAGTACTTCACCAGGACTAGGCTCTCAAGGAAGACTTCCACTCTCCCAAGGAAGAAACCACCGGGAAAGAAGTCTTCCTTCTACAGAAAGGGCCAGCCCTATCGGGGCTATCCCCCATACCCAACCACCCAGACCCCTCAGCAGGCCTGGGCCCATGCAAACCCAAGGGCCCCAAACTCCAGGCACCAGCTCCAGCCCAACCTGGGTCGGGGTTTTGATGCTTTCAGCATAGCCTCTCTTCCTCTGGAGGATCAGCTACCAATAAGGGGGCACCTAATTAATTTTGCTCACAGGTGGACATCCATCACCACCAACTCATGGGCACATCAAGTGGTCAGGGAGGGTTACCCTCTCCACCTGAACCAGACACCTCCACTCTTCTTTCCTGGAGAGCCCCCTTGGTCTCTCCTGCACTAGGCCCTGCTAATGCAAGAACTTGCAGGCCTTCTCAGGGACAGGACTGTAGAGCCCATACTACATCATTTGAAAGGGAAGGAGTTCTTCTTCAGGTACTTTCTGGTCCCAAAAAGAACAAGAGGACTAAGGCCCATTCTGGACCTGAGAAACCTGAACAGATTCCTGGTACGGGAAAAATTCAAGATGTTTTCCCTTGGAAAATTGCTGCCCTACCTCCAGCAGGGAGATTGGCTATGCTCCTTGGACCTTAAGGATGCGTACACTCACATCCTTATCCATCCCTTTCACAGACAGTACCTACGATTCATGGTCGGGGGTCAACCATTACCAGTACATAGTACTTCCCTTTGGCCTAGCCTCCGCACCAAGGGTCTTCACTAAATGCCTAGCAGTGGTGGCCACCTACATTCGTCTCCAAGGAGCCTTTGTCTTCCCTTACCTTGATGACTGGCTGATAAAAGGGGACACAGCCTCAGAGACCTTGCAGGCCACAGGCTGCACCATCAAGGTCTTACAACATCTGGGATTCATGATAAATCACCCAAAATCCCACCTTACTCCAACGCAAGTCCTTGAGTTCATAGGGGCTTTCTTGGATACCCTCCAGTGCAGGGATTTCCTCCCCCTGGACAGTCCGGATCATCTCACAGCCCTAGCAGCCAAGGTGCAAAGTTGCCACACCGTGTCGACTCAGTCATTGCTTTGCCTCCTGGGCCACATGGCCTCCACAGTCCATGTGGTTCCTGATGCCCGCCTTCACATGTGGGCAGCTCAGTGGTGCCTCTTCTCCAAATGGGCCCAGGCCACGGGCTGGCTCCAGACACAACACTGCAGAAGCAAAAATCACGCAGAGCGAAGAACAACCAGTTCAAAGCGTGATAAAGGAAAGACAGAGTACTTTATTGAGCCTTCAACTGCCCATGTTGAAGGCTCAATAAAGTACTCTGTCTTTCCTTTATCACGCTTTGAACTGGTTACATAAGAACATAAGATATGCCATACTGGGTCAGACCAAGGTCCATCAAGCCCAGTATTCTGTTTCCAACAGTGGCCAATCTAGGTCATACGTACCTAGCAGTTTCCCCAAGGGACACAGGTTCCACAATGCTTGTATTGGTTCAAGCATTGATATCCTGGGTCCCTTCTTAATAATGGTTTATGGACCTTTCCTCCAGGAACTTGTCCAAACCTTTTTTAAACCCAGCTACACTAACAGCCTTTACTACATCCTCCGGTAACAAATTCCAGAGTTTGATTACACGTTGAGTGAAAAAATATTTTCTTTTATTAGTCTTAAATAGTTTACCCTGTAGCTTCATTGCATGTCCCCTAGTCTTTCTATATTCTGATAAGGTAAACAATCGATCTACGTTTACCCGTTCCACTCCGTTGATTAATTTATAGACTTCTATCATATCTCCCCTCAGCCGTCTCTTTTCCAGGTTAAAGAGCCCCAACCTTTTTAGCCTTTCTTCATAGGAGTAGCCTTCCATCCCCTTTACCATTTTGGTGGCTCTTCTCTGAACCTTTTCTAAAATTGCTATATCCTTTTTAAGATACGGCGACCAGAATTGCACACAATATTCAAGGTGCGGTCTCACCATGGAACGATATAGAGGCATTATAATATCTTTTGTTTTATTTTCCATTCCTTTCCTTATCATACCTAGCATTCTATTTGCTCTCTTGGCCGCCGCTGCACACTGGGCCGAGGGTTTTAACATGGTATCCACAAGGACGCCTAAATCTTTTTCCTGGGTGGTGGTTCCTAATGTGGAACCTTGCATCGTGTAACCATAGTTTGGGTTGTTCTTCCCTAGGTGCATAACCTTGCACTTCTCCACATTAAATTTCATCTGCCATTTTGATGCCCAGTCTTCCAATTTATCAAGATCCTCTTGCAATTTTCCACAATCCTCCTGGGTTTTAACAACTTTAAATAGTTTTGTGTCATCAGCAAATTTGATAACCTCACTCGTTATTCCACTTTCCAGGTCATTTATGAATATGTCAAAAAGCAGCGGACCCAGCACAGAACCCTGGGGTACACCACTATTCACCTTTCTCCATTGGGAAAATTGGCCATTTAGCCCTACCCTCTGCTTTCTATCTTTTAACCAGTTCCTGATCCACAATAGTACACTGCCTCCTATCCCATGACTCTTTAGTTTTGCCAAAAGTCTCTCATGAGGGACCTTGTCAAAGGCTTTCTGAAAGTCCAGATACACAATATCAACCGACTCACCTTTGTCCACCTGTTTATTCACTCCTTCAAAAAAACATAACAGATTAGTAAGACAAGATCTTCCTTGTCTAAAGCCATGTTGGCTGTCTCCCATTAGGTCATGACTATCTACATGCTGAGTAATTTTATTCTTTATAATGGTTTCTACCATTTTTCCCGGTACTGATGTCAGGCTCACCGGTCTGTAGTTTCCCGGATCACCCCTCGAACCCTTTTTAAAAATTGGTGTTACATTGGCGATCCTCCAATCTTCAGGTATTAGAGATGATTTTAATGATAGTTCACAGATTACTGATAGCAGGTCTGCAATCTCAAATTTCAGTTCTTTCAACACCCTTGGATGTATACCATCCGGCCCAGGTGATTTGCTACTCTTCAGTTTATCTAATAGTTGTAAGACATCTTCCCGATGTATCGATATTTCCTTCAATTCTTCCACACCTTTAAATACCACTTCAGTCGTGGGTAACATCCCTACATCTTCCTCAGTAAAGACCGAAGCAAAGAATTCATTCAGTCTCTCCGCTATCACCTTGTCGCCTCTTAGTGCTCCTTTAACCCCTTTATCATCTAATGGACCAACTGACTCTCTCACGGGTTTTTTGCTACGAATGTACTTGAAAAGGTCTTTATTTCGCGTTTTTGCTTCCGCAGCAAGCTTCTTCTCAAATTCTCTCTTTGCCTGCCTTATCAATGCCTTGCATTTGACTTGCCAGTGCTTGTGCTGTTTCCAGGTTTCATCATTTGGCTTTTTTTTCCATTTCTTGAAAGATGATTTTTTGGCAACAACAGCCTCTCTGACCTCACCTTTAAACCATGCTGGCAGTTTTTTGGACTTCCTTCCACTTTTCTTAAAGCGTGGAATACAGCTGGTCTGGGCTTCCAAGATAGTATTTTTCAACAACACCCAAGCTTGATGTACGTCTTTAACCTTTGCAACTGCTCCTTTTAGTTTTTTCTTAACTGTTTTCCTCATTTTATCATAGTCTCCCTTTCGAAAGTTAAAGGGTAGTACTGTGGATTTCCTTACTATCCCTCCTCCACTAATTAAATCAAAGGCGATCATGCTATGATCACTATTGCCAATTGGCCCCAACACCCTTATCTCTTGCACTACATCTGGTGTTCCACTAAGGACTAGGTCTAATATTGCTTCCCCTCTGGTCGGTTCATGAACCAGCTGCTCCAAGAAGCAGTCATTTATTTCATCTAGGAACTTTATCTCCCTAGCATGTCCTGTTGTGACACTGACCCAGTCGATGCCGGGGTAATTGAAATCACCCATTATTATTACTGCACTGTAACTTTTGCTAGCTTCCTTGATTTCTTTGAGCATTTCATCATCCATTTGTTCATTCTGGCCAGGCGGACGATAGTACACCCCCACTGCCATCGCCTTTCCCTTTTTACATGGAATTTCAATCCATAGAGATTCTACAGCAAATTTTGTTTCTTGCAAAACTTTAATCCTTTCTGACTCAATGCCCTCTCTAACATAGAGCGCAACCCCTCCACCAATTTGATCAGCTCTATCATTTCGATATAGTTTGTACCCAGGTATCACAGTGTCCCACTGGTTGTCCTCCTTCCACCATGTCTCTGATATTCCAATCATATCTAACCTCTCGTTTAGTGCTATATATTCTAACTCTCCCATCTTGTTTTGTAGACTTCTAGCATTTGCATACAAGCATTTTAGAGACTGTATTTTATTCATATTAATTTGGCTATTGGTAGACATGGGTAATTTGGGATCTTTAAGTTCTGTCTGCTCCATACTCGAGGGCATTTGGGCTACTTTACTCTTTTTTGGAACCTCTCTGCTTTTTGTAGTATCCTTCAAGGATACATTCTTCCGAACCATGCGCTCTTGGGCGACTGTCGGCTTTCCCCTATTATCTAGTTGTTCACGGGCTGGCTCCGGGATAGTCTTGGTGTCCCGTCAGTTGACAGAGTCACTGGCAGAATACACAACACCTGCAAATGGGCATGCCCTTCCAATTCCCGAACTCCCAGAGGGTCCTCACACTGGATGCCTTCCTGCTGGACTGAGACACCTATTACAAGGAATTGTGCACCGAGGGGGCCTAGTCCCCCGAGGAGAGCCATCAGCAGATCAATCTGCTGGAACTCAGGGCTGTCTTCCTTGTGCTGAAGGCTTTCCGGCACCACCTGAGCATCAGTTGGTGCTTGTCCAGATGGACAACCAGGTCACAATGTTCTACCTGAACAAGCAGGGTGGAACAGGCTCCTTCCACCTATGCCAGGAGGCAATAGCCCTCTGCTCATACATGACCAGCCAGGGGATGCTTCTCTGGGAGGTCTACCTCTCGGGCCAGGATAATGCCTCAGTAGACAAGCTGAGCAGGGTCCACCAACCACATGAGTGGAGCCTGGTCCCCAGGGTGGTGCAGAGGCTGTTCCGGTTATGGGGCACCCCAAACCTGAACCTCTTTGCCAGCCCGACCAATGCTCAGCTACCCCATTTCTGCGGTCCCCAACCGCACCCATCCGTTCCTCATCTTGTGGTCAGTGGGTCTATTGTATGCCTTTCCTCCCATACCACTGGTGGCACAGAACCCCTTCAAGGTCTGGTGAGACAAGGCTTCTGTGGTCTTGGTGGCCTCAGCAGCCTTGGTTTCCTCTGCTGCTTCATCTCTTGATAGAGACCCTGGTCCCTCCTGGGAGCTCCCCAGTACTACTGACCCAGGAGGAGGGCTCAATCCTCCTGGGATCCTTGTCTCTCACAGCATGGCTGCTGAACAGGTCACTTTAGCACCCCTCAATCTTTCCAGGGAGGTGGAAGAAATCCTCCTGGCCTCTCATAAAGACCCCACGAGACGGGCCTATACCTTCAAGTGATACAGGTTCTCTGTTTGGTGCGTGGAGCAACATGTAGATCCATTCTCCTGCCCGGTACACTTGGTGTTACAATACTTGCTCCACCTCTCGCAGCCTGGAGTTAAGTCCAACTCCATCAGGGTACACCTGAGTGTGCTCTCCGTGAACCATCACCCTATAAGAGAGCAAGCCTCTTTATGTGCAGCCTCTCATTACCAGATTCATGTGGGGCTTGCTATTCTCCAAGCCTCCCATCCGGCCGCCTCCAGCAGAATGGGATCTCAATGTGGTTTGGCACAGCTTACCGAGCCACACTTCGAACCCTTGACTATCTGCCCTTTGCGTTACATGTCCTGGAAGGTGACCTTCCTGGTGGTACCCACCTCTGCCTGCAGAGTTGGTGAGCTTCAGGCTTTGGTGGCTGACCCACCCTACACCAGATTCTACAAAAACACGGTCGTGCTCCGCACTCATCTGAAATTCCTTCCAAAGGTGGTCTCTGATGTCCACCTCAACTAGGAGGTGGTACTTCCTACCTTTTTCCCAGAGCCCCACACCGACAAGGCATCTGCTGTTCTCCACACTCTGAACTGCAAAAGGGTCTTGTCCTGCAGCGGAGTCAGGACCACCGCAAAGCCTCACAGCTCTTCATTTCCTACGACCCAGCCATCTGGTGGAGGCTGTCACCAAGCGGACCCTATCCATGAGGGTGGTGGACTGCATCACCTTTGCCCACGGCTGGACTAGGATGCCGTTGGAGCGTTGGGTCATGGCGCACAGTATCAGGGCAATGGTGACCTCATTTGCAAGCCTCGGCTTGGTGCCTATGGCAGACATCTGCTGGACTGTCACTTGGTCTTCTGTCCATACTTTTGCAGACCACTACTGCCTGGAGAGGGACTCCCGATGGGACAGTGACTTTGGTCAGGCCATACTCCGTAATCTGTTCAGGGTTTAGGCAACTCCTGCCCTATGATCCTTCTTGTTCAGGCTACCAGAAACATGGTTCTCCCTGGACACTGGGTTCCTCAGAGTCTGTCCTCAGATCCTCTTGCAGCTACTCATGGCTGGGTCTTGCTTTTTATCTACAGGTTATGGGTAGCCTGTAGCTAGGGAGTCCCATATGTGAAGACTGACTTCCTGCTGCTTCCTGAAGAAAGCGTAGTTACTCAACTGTAACAGGTGTTCTCCAGGAACAGCAAGAATTGCTCCTCTCAACCCTTCCTCCACCCCTTGGAGTTGCTGTACTATTTTTGCCATCTCTTTTGTTGGCTCTAGCTATGTCATCTGACTGAGCAAGATGGCATCTTGGATGGGAAGGGAACTACACATGCGTGGTGGCATCTTCCAAAGGCATCTTCCAAAGGCTTTCTTTGAAAGCTGGGGAAATGCTTCCGCAAGGGCTCAGTTGGTGTCAGCGTCACCCATATGTGAGGACCGATTCCTGCTGTCCCTGGAGAACACCTGTTACAGGTGAGTAACTACGCTTTATCTGGATAGGCTCAAAATTGCCATTATTTGGGTAGCTAAAGTCTCTGCTCTGGTCCCACCCACAGACCACACTCACACTATCCAGTCTGTGGAAATATTTGGCAGCACTATCCAGATAACTATCCAGTGTTCCTGAAGATTAGCTGTATAATAAAATATTACGCAATTGAAAGGATGATATGGTAGATCAGAGGAAGTAGTGGGCTTTATAGAGACTCAAGTAATATCTCTCTAAAGAAATGCATCTGAAGGTGAGGAGATAAGTGACCTAGTTTATTGTATGGAAAAGTGAGTACCAGAGAAAGGAAATAGCAAGGTAAAAGCTGTAGGGGAAAGAGCGAATAGAAGTAGAGAGCTCAGTGTGTACCAAAAAGGAGCTAGGATGGGAATGAGGATAGATATAGGGAAGTACATATTTCTGAATGCTAGAATGAAAAGCCTCTGGAGGGATATAATGAGGGAGCCAGAGACAGATTTGCAAAAAAGGACAATTATTTTATCATTATCTGGATAATTCTAACTAATGTCATATATATGCATTCACTGTGTTAATGTGATATTGCAGCAAACAGCTATGGCTCACAGTTGGCAGGACCTCAGCTCTCCTATCCCGGGGCCCCTCCTGGAAGTCCTTCTCAACTGACTGGCCCACCTCAGAAGAAACTTGATCCTGACTCCATTCCGAGTCCTGTAAGTGATGGATCACCAGTTTATAAATATTTTCTTCTGATATGCCTTACTGAAGTTATCAAATATATTTCAAAGGAGGAACCTTTTTTTTAATAACTTTTTCTTTATTAACAGTTTATAAAGAATACATAAGTGTTAACATTTTTTCTTCTTTAGACAAATTATTGTTTTGCAGTTTAAAGGTCTGATTTTATTAAACTTTTTTTCCTATTACATACAGAATAGAATAAAAGCATTTGTAAAAACTCCAACTCTCCGAATATTAAATATATTTCTCCGGGACCAAACTGGAAGTCACCTCACATAAGGGTGATGTCACCAATGGAACTCGCATGGGAACATTTCCCATCTTCCAAAGGAAGCTTTTGGAATGTATTCCACGCATGCATGCCGGTCTTCCCACCCGAAGGAACCATCTTATCTCAGTCTTCTTTTTTCAGCGAAGCCCTTTGGACGTCCATCTGAATCTCAGAGATAAGTTGATTTTTTTTACCGGCTGGTTTTTGCCTTCCGGTATGGTCTTATCTCGATTCACGTCGCCCTTCCTGCCTTTGTTGATCCCAACGATCGACAATGCTTCAGCACCACTTTTTTTTCAGGTTCTCTTTTATTTTTATTTTTCTTTTGCAGTACGCGGGTTTTTTCTTGTGCCTCCCTGGTTGGTGAGGACATTGGAGTCCTTTGACTTGGCGGGAGCCGACGTCCCAACCATGTCAAACCCAACCAGTGGCTTTAAAAAGTGCACTCAGTGTAGTCAGACCATCTCAATCACTGACCTCCACAGTTCAATGCCTCGGGGCCGACCATGTGCCTTTGACTTGCAAGTCATCTGCAAGCAGAATGAGCAAGGGGCTCAAGAACTGAGAAAAACAGCGGGAATCATTCGGTTCCAAGGCTTCAACACCATGCCCAGCATTGACCTCTGCTTTGACACCCTCAAAGGGCCCCATCTGAGGCATTGGCTCCGAATGGGGGACCGGGTGACCTCTGAGCCTCGAGGACATGGGACTGGCAGCTCTCCTTCAATGAGGAGTACCCCTGGAAGGAGCAGACTCAGAGTCTGTGTTGAAGGGTGATGCTGATATCAGATGGAAAACCCCTGGTCATCGGTGCCAGAACTCTCGATGCAACTCTGAGGATGAAGGTCAGGAGCAGCTTTCTAAGCTGCCCCGGCAGGAGTTGCCTCCGGAGACCTCAGAGGTTTGGAGTGGAACTCCCGAGGCTATAACCTTTGTGGAGTCCCTGCTGAAAAAGCCAGCATTGGCTTCATTGGTGCTGGTGCCGGTGCCGACACGCCTCCTACCGGAGAGGATGCTGGCTCTCGAGTGCAGACTGGCTGCCTTCATGGCGCGACACCCCTCCCCCCCCCAAGAACCAGGTAACTCTGGTTCCTCAGTGCTGGTGGCTTCATCCACAGCAGAGGCCTTGCTGGCCAAGGTGCAGACGAGCCTCAAAACCTTTGTGGTTTCCCCGGGATCCCAAGAGTGCTCCTGATCCAGATCAATGCAGCACGTCTCCTCTGGTGCCTCCGGTTCTGAGCATTGAGAACAGAGGACACCTTCCCGTCGTCAACAGAGTCCTTGATCCTGCCGATACTTCGAGTTCCTCAGTGACTCTGGCTCTGACTCTGACTGGAAGACTGAAGACGAATTTCCGGAGACAGCGAAGCATCGAATAGTGCCCTTGGATCCCTCAACATCTCCTGAGCATTGAAGGTCCCTTCTCTAGGACCTCTCCTTCCTGGAGTTTGTGAGGGACATGGGTAAAGCCTTGCCTTTCACCCTTGAGGTGAAGGAGGATACTTGAGCTGATGAGCTTGAGATCCTCCAGTATCCCACCCCACCAAAGGTGCCATCACGGCCCCTGTCCACCCCATTCTGGAGCGGCTCGTTCTGAGGATGTGGGAGACCCCACTTACGGTGCCTACAGTGAGCAAGAGGCTTAATTCCATGTATTGAATATGCAGGAGCCCGGGCTTTGAAAAAACACAACTGCCTCACAACTCCATGGTGTTGAAGTTGGCCATGCGCCGCATCAAGAGCAATAAGATGCATTCCTTGGTGCCCCCGGGTCGGGAGGCCCGCACCATAGATGGCTTTGGCAGGAAGTGTTACCAGGGCTCGATGCTTGTGGCACATATACAAGCATAAGAGCTATGCATGGGCATGTACTTGAGAGACCTGGCAGGGGAGCTTGCCAGGTTCTTGGCTGGGCTTTCAGGTGACCATCTTGAAAACCTCTGGAGCCTGGTCAGTAAAACCAAGGAATTCTCCAAGTTTGTGAATCCAACAGCCTTTGACGGCTTTGAGTATGTGGCCAGAGTGGCTGTGGTGGGCATTAAAGATGACTACACTAAGTGACATACTTATATTAAAGTGCCCTAACTGTGCCGCACATAAATCTATTGTTAAAAATGCCGATGTACTCCCAAAAAAAGCTTTAAACACACATCATTTTAGAATGATCAGCAATTCATCAATAGTATACTAAAGCAGCATTATACAAAAGTATTCAAACCCCTGAATGTATAATTAAAAACAATTAAAGATACTGCTCTAATTCTGGATTAAACTTCTATCCAACTTAAAAGTTTAAATTCCTATTCAGATATTTAGATGCATGTCTACCACAGGGTGTTAGTTGCTGCCACAGAGCTAATACTTATTTATCGCCTGGCTATACAATAAACACATGAGAAAAGCAGATATTGCAGGCACTTTCCTATGATGTGGTTTTCGCATGGTGCAGGGGTAGGGGGCATGATCAGTGTAGAGAGTAGGCGGCTTTATCTTTGGCAGCCACCACGCGAAAATGATTTGATCGCGTCCACAGATAACATCAGCTCTTAAGGTGACATTATCTGCAGCCGCAGTCTGTCAGCGTGGTATCGCAGCAGCCCACTCCAACGATCGGGCCCTCCCACCCATCAGAGAATATTGTCTGTGCTGCGGATGTAGAGATCCGCGGCACCGTCTATATTAAAATTTATTTATTTAATTGGTTTTGGTATACTGTTTTTCTACCCATCAAAATGGTTTACAAACAACAATGTGCACAAAAGTGTAAAAAGTGAGAGGTGCATGTAGGTTACAATGAACTTGGGGGGGGGGGGGTGGAAGAACTTCTATCTTGCTGGCTCTCCCTTCAGCACGGATCCCACTGGACAGCTCCTGATCCCCATCAGGAATTGTCTTGGAGGGATTGGTGCATCTCCCAACCCTGGATCAAGATGAAAGCCCGGCTAGCTAGTCTGCGTCTCAATTCCCTCTTCCTCCCCCCTTAAAAAGCAAAATCTCTGGTGAGGGAGCAAGATGGCCACAGGCAGGTGTGTGCTGTGAGGTGCATTCCCTATGATGGGGAAAAGGAAGGCTAAATCGGGCCCTAAGCCCTCTCGGGCACCAGTGGCATCTTCCCCATTATCTGTTGGGACTTTAGATCCATTTCTGATTCACGGCTTACAGCGGCCAGGAGAAAGAATGGCGATAGAGAGCCCCATTGGTTGTTTAACAGAGCGGGAGCAGTTGTCTAGTAGCTCAGGGCCTGAGATTACATCACATCACCAGAGCAGTGGCGTCTGCCCAAGGCAGCCTCGCTGGGAAGTGCTTCAGCTTGCTTGGTGAAGTCTGCTCTGTCCCTAAGTGGTGAGCTGTCAGTTGCTGGAAGGCTGGCAGCAGAGTGGAGCATAGAAGAGCATGAGGTTGAGGTGGCTCTTCCGGGTCAGCATTCCAGCGTGTTGACACTGCTATTGATGGTGAGAGGCTTGGCTGTATGTTTGGCCTCGTCTGGAGTTCCCCTGAGGGCCCTGCAGACTTCAGATGCTGGACTGAGTATGTTTGGAGCCCCTAGTCCTTTTGTGCTTGTTTGCCCAGAGGTTTTCACCTTGGAGTCTATCTGGACAGCCATAGCCATCCTTGGGGGAAAGTTGTTTCCTTAAGTTCAGGCTCTGGCTACTCAAGTACAAGAGAATAAGCAACAATTACAGCAGCATATGGAAGTGATTTCTTCTTTGCAAACTTTAACGGCGATATGCAAACCAAGATGGCTGGTGTGGAGGAATCTGATACTGCTTTTCGAAAAGATGCCCTTGCATTACAGGCTAGGATTGAGATGTTGGAAAATTTTGCCAGGTACTCTAATTTGTGCAGCATTAATTTTCCACGTTCATTTGTTATAAGTCTTAGGGAGTTGTTTAAGCTGTATCTATTGGAAGTGCTTGGTATACTGGTTGATTCGCACCCTCCATTGTCAAAGATGTATTATCTTCCCACAGGGAGAAGATATTCTGTAGGTGCAGAGATCCCTGGTATTCATCCAGTGGATTCTATAGATATCTCTGCTTTGTTGGCATCATCAGATGTGGAGATGTAGTCCTGCTACTTTGTTAGTATCCTTCTCACTCCCATCGGACCGGGACTGATTTCTCAGGATTTATTTTCGAAAGAGGGCTGTTGCTTTCAAGGGTTTGTGTCTGCATTTTTCAGACTTTTCTCGGGCTACACAGTGGTGGAGGAAGGAATTCCTCCTTCTCCGTCCAGGTGTTCAGCAGCTGGGCAGAAATGTTTTTCTAAAATTTCCTTGCAAATGCTTGGTTACATTTCAGTCTTTTTCCTATGTTTTTTTTTTTAACCTTCTCAGCTGCTGGCACTTTTGGACTCTCACGGGGCTAGTATGGGAGGGGATCCCCCCACTGTATGAGGGTATTGTATAATCCTGGTTAACGCCTGCCTTTTTCTTCTACGTTATTGATTTATTGTATTTGTCCTTGTTTTGTTCCCTTCTGTATGGTGGGCTGGTGTTGGGATCAAATTGTATTGCCAGTTTGGAATTTCCTGGAGTTTTTCTTATCCTGAATGTTTTTGTATTTTCTCTTTTGTCCCCCTTTTCTTGAGTATTTTGTAATGCTTGATATTTTTGTTAAAATGAGAAATATTAAATTTAAAAAATAAAAGCAACTAGTCCTGGCTAGTTAGTCAGCTTGAGAGGCCTCCAAGGCTCCCCCCGATCCATACCTTTGCTTTCCTAGTGGTCAGGTGGTGAATGGGGGCAGGAGCAGTCCACTCCTGCCCCCATTCACCACAACCTTAACCTGCTTGTTTCAATAATCAATAAAGAAACACAAGCTGTCAAGAAATTTGACAACACATTGATTGCTCTTGACAGAATAGCTGTGAAGGACCTAGACAAGATTCTGACATGCAGAGATGTATCTCTGCATACAAAGATTTGACTTGTCTAAGCCATGGTATTTTCAGTAACGTCATAAGGATGTGAAAGTTGGACAGTGAAGAAGAAAGACAGGATGAAAAGTGAAGCCTTCAAATTATGGTGCTGTTGAAGAATACTGTGTATACCATGGACTACCCGAAGAATAAATGAATTGGTATTAGAGGAGGTCAAGCCTACAGTTGTGGTTAACATTATTGGCACCCTTGCAGTTCAACCCCTTAATGTCCATTGTGTCCCAAAAAAATGGGCCAGTGAGATGGCTTTGGACTATGTATATACACATATTTGACGCATAAAAGAATCAAATAAAACAAGACCAATTAAAAAAGGAAATATTAGGAAATAGTATAAAAACTGGGACATTGCCAGGACATGATTTTATCGGCACCCTTATAAAAAAACAATTCAAATCAGTTGGAACAGAAGAACCACATTCCCATTGCAGTAAAATTAGACGCACCTGTGTTCTATTGACAGTTCTCGAATGACTCAAATCAACCATTGAATGATTGCTCTAATGTTTAAAATGGCCACATTCACTCCCTGTTGCATTTCACAATGGTGAAGACTAGAGCTGCTTGAGATTGTCAGAAAAGCTATTATCACCAAACATCAAAATGGTACAAGACCATCTCCAAAGACCTTAGAATTTCTGTGTCTACAGTTCGCAATGTTATCAAGAAGTTTTCTGCTCATAGAACTGTCAAAAATCTTCCAGGATGTGGTAGAAGAGGAAAATTAATCCAAGAAGTCTTTGGAGGTTAGTGTGAACTGTTGGAAAAACACTGTGTAAAACATCTAAAGAGCTTAAGGATGACCTGGAGCAATCTGGAGTGGTGGTTTCAACCCACACTATATGTTGTGCACTAAACATAGAAGGACTTCATAAGTGAAGACCAAGAAGGACCACACTGCTCAAAGATAGACATAAAAAGGCACACCTGATCTTTGACCAAACTCACCTTGAGAAAACACAATCCTCTTCCTGGGACAATGTTCTGTGGACAGATTAAAGCAAACTTGAGCTCTTTGGCAATGCAGAGCAGCAGTACATTGTACAGGTGAAGAAATGAAGCTTATAAGGAAAAAACACCCTTCCTACAGTTAAATATGGTGGAGGTTCCATAATGTTGTGGGGCTCTTTTGCACTCTTAGGAACTGGAGGCCTGGAATGTATTAAAGGAATCCTGAATTCAAAGAACCACCAAGGTAGTTTGGAGTGAAATGTGCTACCTATTGCTAGAAAGCTAGCTCTGGGTCGAAGGCCATGGGTCCTCCAGCAGGACGACCTAAAACATACATCCAAAAGTACAAAAGAATGGTTAAAAAAGACAAAATGGACTGTTTTAAACTGGCCAATCAGTCTTGATCTCAATCCAATCGAGAACCTTGGAAATAGCTGAAATTTGTCAATGGTAAAAGGAATCCTGGAAACATTCATGAGCTGGAAGAAATTGCAGTTGAAGAGTGGGGGAAACTACCAGCAGACAGATGAATGAAACTTATAGATGGCTACAAGAAATGTTTGGAGACTGTCATCACTGCCAAGGGTTGTTCACTAATATTTATTTGAAGGGTGCCATTAATCCTGTCCAGGTCATATGATGATTCCGAAATTACTACATCTACGTTGCACAGACATTTTTTTTGTTGTATAGAACATAGAAACATGATGACAGTAAAAGACCCTTCCTTCTCCAGGACCAAGCAGGAAGTCAGTCCTCACATATGGGTGACGTTGGCGCCGACGGAGCCCCCGTGCGGAGCATTTCCCCAGCTTTCAAAGAAAGCCTTTGGGAATTGCAGCGCGCATGCGCGGTCCCCTTCCCACCCAAGGGTGCCATCTTGCTCAGTCTTCTTTTTTCCGCGGAGCCCGACGGACCTTGTTCGTTTTTCCCCGAGGAAAAAGTTGATTTCCCTATTTTTTCTCTTTCTTCTTTGGTTCGACGCCGGATCCTTTTCCCGCCTTGGCCCGATACGCCGGTATCGAGTCCACTCTCTCTTTTTCGGTTTTTGTCCTTTGTGACTAGCGTTCGTGCCATTTTTCTTTTTTCACTGGAAGCCCGGTCTTTTGACCTCGCAGGGGCCCTTTTTCCCCCGATGGCTACCAGCGGGTTTAAAAAGTGTGATCGGTGTAAGAAACTTATGTCTCTTACACATGACTGCTGCCTCTGCTGCCTCGGACCCGATCATGACCCGATGATCTGTGGTCCGTGTGGCAAAATGTCCTCGAAGGCATTGAGGAGTCGGTAGCACCAGAAGGATAGGATCTTCTCTGACTCCACGTCCGCACGGGCCCGGACCTCATCAGAGGCCTCGACGTCGCAGGACTCCGGCCCTGAGCAGCGTCGGGGTTCCTCTGAGCGGGGGTCTCCTTCGTGGTCCCAAGGCCTATTGTATGCGTTTCCTCCCACGCCACTAGTGTCTCGAACACTGTTCAAGGTCCTCAAAGACAGGGCCTCAATGATTCTGATAGCCCCCAGGTGGCCGAGGCAGCCGTGGTTCCCACTCCTGTTGCAACTGGCGGTGGACACTCCCCTGCCTCTGGGAATTCAACACGATCTCCTGTCTCAGGACCAGGGGTCTCTCTTGCACCCCAACCTCCAGTCCCTTCATCTGATGGCCTGGCTGCTGAAAGGGTAGTCCTGGCTCTCCTACTCCTGCCTAGAGAGGTGGAAGACATGGTCTTAGCCTCTAGGCGGCAATCCACCAGAAAATCCTACGCTCTTAAGTGGCGTAGGTTCTCCGCTTGGTGTGCTCAACACAGCAAGAATCCCTTCTCGTGCTTGGTAGCGGTAGTATTGCAATATTTGCTTTACCTCTCCAATCTAGGCCTTAAGTCCAACTCTGTAAGGGTTCACCTCAGTGCTCTCTCAGCGCACCACTCACCGGTGGATGGCAGGCCTCTTTCCAACCACCCTTTGGTGGCTCGTTTTCTCAGAGGCCTCCTCCTGCTTAAGCCTCCTTTGCGTCCACCAGCCCCTGAGTGGGATCTGAATATGGTCTTACAGCGGATTACTTGTCCGCCATTTGAACCTATGGCTACCTGCCCTCTCCGTTTTCTCTCCTGGAAAACCTTGTTTCTGGTAGCTGTTACCTCTGCTAGGCGAGTGAGTGAACTTCAGGCACTAGTGTCTGATCCTCCTTACACTAGGTTCTACAGGAATAGGGTAGTCTTACGGACTCACCCGAAGTTTCTCCCTAAGGTTGTCTCCCCTTTTCACCTCAATCAGGAGGTGGTTCTTCCGACCTTCTTTCCCAGACCGCATGCCAGCCGGGCTGAGATGGTCCTGCATACCCTGGACTGTAGGAGGGCGTTGTCCTTCTACCTTGACCGTATGCGGGAGCATCGAAGGGCTGTTCAGCTCTTCGTTTCTTTTGACCCCAATAGGTTGGGGCTACCTGTCTCCAAGCGTACTTTGTCCATATGGGTCGCTGACTGTATCGCCTGGGCTTATGGGGCAGCCGGCCTTGCGTTGGAGGGTCGAGTCACGGCTCATCGTGTCAGGGCGAAGGCTGCGTCAGTGGCTCATCTCCGCTCTGTTCCGTTGGCAGACATCTGCCGGGCCGCTACTTGGTCTTCAAGCCAGACTTTTGCGGCCCATTACTGCCTTGAGAGGGAGTCCCGCAGGGACAGTGCTTTCGGACAGGCAGTACTCCATAATCTCTTTGGGGTTTAGGCAACTCCTACCCTCCAGCCCTGGTGTTGGGCTACCGGTCGGGGGCGTTCTCAGAGAAGATTCCTTCCTTATGTACTGACGAGCTAGAGGGAGCTCATTTTTTTGGCTTGAGGTCTCCGGTAGCCTTAAGCTGGGGAGTCCCATATGTGAGGACTGACTTCCTGCTTGGTCCTGGAGAAAGAGTAGTTACTCACCTGTAACAGGTGTTCTCCAGGAGGAGCAGGAATCAGTCCTCATAACCCTCCCTCCTCCCCTTGGAGTTGCAGTCATATGATTTATTTTTGCTAATTTTTTTGCTGTCTTTTAGCTATGTCATCAGACTGAGCAAGATGGCACCCTTGGGCGGGAATGGGACCGCGCATGCGCGCTGCAATTCCCAAAGGCTTTCTTTGAAAGCTGGGGAAATGCTCCGCACGGGGGCTCCATCGGCACCGATGTCACCCATATGTGAGGACTGATTCCTGCTGCTCCTGGAGAACACCTGTTACAGGTGAGTAACTACTCTATATTGGCAACTACAATAGTCCCCTCTTAGAGATCTGCTGTGTTTGTCCCATGCTTTTTTGAATTCAGATACTGTCCTCATCTCTACCACCTCTATTGGGAGACTATTCCACGTATCTACCACTCTTTCTGTAAAGAAATATTTCTGCATATTACTCCTAGGTCTATCTCCTTTCACCCTCATTCTATGTCCCCTTGTAGCAGAGCTTGCTTTCATTCAAAAGAGGCTCTTCTCCTGTGCATTTATGCCATGGAGATATTTATTTTATTTATTTATTTATTTTATTTTATTTATGCTTTTCTTCTATACCGCTTTTTCCCAAGATCAAAGGCGGTTTACAAGTAACACAATGAACAGTTTACAATTAACATAATGAACATGGTTTTACATGGAACATCTTGTTTTTTCAAACTACGTACAATTAACTTTTCGTAAACAACAACAACAAGTAACATGGAATATATAATTATGCAGATGTTGTAACTATTTACATTAGTTAAATATTTACATTATTCAATTGTTAATCGTGGTTTTTTAATATACTAGGGATTTCTAGGGATTTTAATACACTGAGGATTCTAGGTTGATTTTTCTAAATGCGATGTGGTTTGTGGCTTTTTGATCTGAAGTTATGGAGGATTTTTTTGGAGGTGTGGTGAGGGTGCTGGAGGGGGTTCATTAAGATTTATAAAGTATTCTTTAAACAGATATGTTTTTAGTTCTTTCCGGAATGTCTGTAGGTCTTAAACATCTCTATCATATCTCCTCTATCCCGCCTTTTCTTTAAGGTATACATAGGGAGGCATGGTCTAGTGGTTAGGACACTGTATCTCAGGCCAGAGGGCCAGGGGTTCAAGTCCCACCTAGGGACAGCAATCTTAGGCTGGAGGGACTGGGGTTTCTAGTCCTATAGGCACTCCTTGTGGCCTTTGGAAAGCCATTTAACCCTCTGTTGCTTCAGATACACATAGATTGTGAGCCCTTTGGGGACAAGGGAATATATCCAGAACCTGTTTGTAGTACAGTAATTACATAATTTAAACTGCTTTGATTGAAGGATAAGACAGTATAGAAAAGTGATGAAATAAATAAATTAAGATCCTTAAGTCTGTCCTCATATGCTTTATAATGAAGGCCACTAACCATTTTAGTAGCCTCTGCACCGACTCCAACCTCTTTATATCCTTTTGAAGTGGTCTCCATAACTGCACACAATACTCCAAATGAGGTCACACCAAAGACCTATACAAAGGCACTATCGCCTCCTTTTTTCTGCTGGCCATTCTTCTCCCTATGCATCCAAGCATCCTCCTAGCTTTCACTGTCGCCTTTTCTACCTGTTTAGCTATTTTAAGATCATCAGACACAATCATGCCCATGTCCCGCTCTTCTTTTGTGGACAGAAGTACTCCCCCTCCGCCCCCCCACACTGTATCGCTCATTTGGATTTTTGCAGCCCAAATGCATTATTTAGTATTAAATCCTGCATTATTTAGTATTAAATCTCAGCTGCCAAATTCTAGACCATTCTTCAAGCTTAGATAGATCCCTCTTCAAGTTATCTACTCCTTCCTGAGTGTCTACTCTATTGAAAATCTTGGTATCATCCACAAAGAGGCAAACCTTACCCAACAGCCCTTCCACAATATCATTAACAAAGATGTTAAAAATAATTGGACCAAGGACAGATCCCTGCGGCACACCACTGGTAACCTCCCTCTCCTCAGTGAGCTCCTTTTACCCTTACCCTTTGTTGCCTCCCCCTCAACCAATTTCTAACCCAATCAGTAACTTTAGGGTCCATCCCTAGGGTGCTCAGTTTGTTGATAAATCACCTTTGTGGAACAGTGTCAAAGGCTTTACTGAAATCTAAGTACAGGCTCTCCCTTGGTCCAACTCCCTGATCACCCTATAAAAGAAATCAATCAGATTTGTCTGACAAGATCTGCCTTTGGTGAATCCATGTTGCTTCTGATCCTGTAATCCACTGGACTCCAGAAACCTCACTATTTTCTCTTTGAGCAGCATTATCTACCTATAGCACCCTCCTAACTCCTCAGCAAATTTAGTACCACCCGCTGCACATCCTTTCCATTTGAAAGCAACTCTAATAGCCTTAGTTATCCCCTCACTAACACAATTATTTACACACAAGGTTTTTTCTGCCACACTAAGCAGAGGTTCTTGAAATGACCTTCCTCCTCTCTACCCTAGTTAGCTATTTCTTCTTCACCACATGCTGGCTTGGAAACTCCTTTGCCTTATCCCCCTCAAACAACCATATTCCAATTCTGCAAAGCTATGCCAGAAAAGGATCAGAGACCCCATTCTTCCACTCTAAAGGTTCAGCCCACACACGCCACTCTCACTTGCTACACATAGCTCTCCAACACTCCAAGAAAACTAAAACAATATAACACCCCACCAAACCTAAAATGTGCTCTTATAAACGCACGTTCAATACGGAAAAAATGGCCAGTTATCTCAGATATTATATCCTCCCATTTTATTTATTTATTTATTATTTATTTATTTTTATTTCTTATATACCGCGCTTATAATCAGTGCGGTTTACATATGAATAAGTTTAAACACAATGATACAAACAGCATTGGTTTTTTACAGAGAACAGGGTATAGAACTTGGGGCAAACGTGGTAAACTATGTACAAGTAAATATGTAGGAGTAAATAATATAAACTATATACATGGCATACTGGTTAATTACAAAGGTTAATTACAATGTGGGGGTAATTAGATACGATTATTGAGCAGTATAAATGTGGTAAGAGTGGAGAGTGTAGGTATGAATGTCATGGTTAGCCATTTTCCATTGGTATCACGTGGGAAAGGTCAACACGGATGCTATGTTCTATCGGAGTTGCTTCAGGGTAATACAATAGGAACAAGTGATATTTTAAGGCTTTTCTGAAAGTCGTGAGGCTAGTAATGGCTCTGATTTCGGGTGGGAGGGCATTCCAGGCTCTGGGTGCAAACAGTGAGAAGGCTCTAGCGGCTGTTGATTTAGAGCATTTTGTAAGGAGTCTCGGGAGTTCAAGAGAGTTCAGCGCAGCAGATCTCCTGGCTCTGTTTGTTGGAGTAACCTGTATCAAACTGTGGATAGGTGATAGAGATGGACTTTTTGTAGCTTTAAAAGTCATGACCAGGGTTTTATATTGGGTTCTGGCCTGAAGGGGTAGCCAGTGTAAACTCTTCAGTATTGGGGTTATGTGTTCTGATCGTGGTGACCTTGATCTACTTATGACCTTGATCTACTTATGATCACTGAAACCTGGCTATCATGTGAGGATAACGTCGTCCTCAACCAGCTTCTTCCCCCCCAACTTTTCTATACACACACAACATAGAGAAAATAAGAAAGGAGGTGGAACTCTCATCCTCTCCAAGATGGACCTCCAGTTCCATACAATTAACTCCACCAGTAATATCAACTTGGATGCAGTAACCATTGTGAATAAATCATGCTCCATCATATTACTATATAGAGCTCCATCAACTTCCGCTGATGATCTCCCTATCATATTAAACCTAGCTGCCAATACTCACAATCCCAATACACCTAGCTGGATCTTAGGAGATTTCAACCTCCTGGAAGCTTTCAAGAATCTGGGATACCAACAGATTATCAATGAATCCACACATCAAAAGGGTAATACTCTAGACCTAGTATTCGCCCCATTGACAATTCTTGATCCAAACCACGATCTAGTGACGTCTATTACCTCTGTACCCTGGTCAGACCACAAGCTCATCAATTTCTTGATACCCACGCTAAACAAACAAGCGAAAGATAACTCCAGATCAAGCAACGTCTCACAAACATCAGTACGAAATTTCCGACCTTTCAACAGAGAACACATTCTATCAGAGGCCTCCTCATTCCTCAGTAATACAACACTCAACCTTGATAATATGATCTCCAATTGGAATAACAACTTCAGCGCTATTGCTCAATGTCCTAATCAAAATCAAAACAATGTACCAAGAAAAAGAAAGTCTGCTTCATGGTACTCCCCAGAGCTGCGGTCCTCGCTCGTGCAGTTACGGAAGCTGGGAAAACGATGGCGTCGATCCCAATCCATGGAGGATCAAACAGCTTATAAAATCCACTTAGAAAACCACAGAAACATGATCACGATGAAAATGAAACAGCATCACACTGACATACTCAAAAGGTCTCTGAACAAGCCATGTGATCTGTTCAACTTAGTTAAGACTTTATCGAAAGAACCCTCCCCAGAACAACAAAATGCAATTCACCCTCAAGAATTCGCTGACTTCCTTCAGACTAAACTACTCCAGACAGATACAATCTCATTAATTACACCACAACTGTCCACCTATACACTTCCCCTTTCGGTGTTCTCCACACCAACAGGAAAATGCATTGAAGACTCTATTACATCCATCAATACCACTACTGCACAATCCGACCCCTGCCCAGCCTATTGGATAAAAGAGCTACGTAAAGAAGTCAGTCCTTTCATCACAAGACTTATGAACCTCTCCTTCACAATTGGAACTTTCCCCATAGACCTCAAATATACCTCCATCAGACCCCTGTTAAAAAAATCCCAAACTAAACCCCCAGAAAGTTGATTCGTATAGACCCATAGCAAGCATACCTCTATTAGCCAAGATCATCGAGAAAGAGGTACAAAGACAAGTTCAAGATCACATAGACACCGCAGCCCCACTCGACCAATGCCAACATGGGTTCAGGGAGTATCATGGGGTAGAAACTCTCCTTACTACCCTTTTCAGCAACATAATCTCAGGTATTGATAACCTTCGGCAAGGGTTCGCGCTCATCTTTCTTGACATTGCCGCAGCTTTTGACTCAGTGAATCACAAACTTCTCCTAGGGCGGCTTGAAGAAAAGGGCATCTGTGGTAATGCGCTAAAATGGTGTAAATCATACCTTGCCGAAAGATGGCAATGTGTTAAATCTGGATCAGCTACGTCCGAACCTTTCCACCAAACTCAAGGAGTCCCTCAAGGCTCCTCACTATCATCACTCTTTTTCTTTTTTTTTAATTCTTTATTTTCGTTTTATAACAACAAAGGAAAGGAAGACATACAGCTAAAAGACAGATACATACATAGAATGAGATACATACACCAAAGTAAACCCCTGCCACCCCCCTCCCCCCTGCTTCTTCTCTAGAAAACTAATCATTCCCGAAACGGGCGTGTACTGACATTATTGTGTTACAAAACCTAACGGTGATCTGAAACATGATGAGTGTACATTAAACAGACATGTCGGAGCAATGAGCAGATTGTACATAATCATTGAGCATCTGCCATTTAGACAAGCGAGAGTGAGTTTGGGTATGGGGAATAGCTCTCCGAGATATCTGCTCATATTTACTATATAAGCAGACAAGGTTCCACCATTCATTGACAGTAAGTCGAGAGCTATCCTTCCAATTCCTCGTGATTAAACATATGGCTATGCCCAGCATGAAATCAAGGAGAAAGCGACCCTTCTTAGGAAGAGAGGGGACCTCCGCCACTGAGCGGAGTCCCACAATCCTCCAAGAAAGAGGCTCGTGGAGGTGTAAGATAAATTGAATATGACCCCAGACCCGCCCCCAGTAAACCTGTAGTTGAGGACATTCATAAATAACATGAGCGAGGGTTCCCACAGCAGTATGGCAAGACCAACACTGGTCCCTAGCAGTTGTGTTCCATTTGGCTATTTTTTCTGGAGTATAAAAGCATCTATGTGCAAAAAAGAAGAGAGTTTGGGTAACTGAGGCAGATCGGGAAACCCGCACTACTTTGCTCCAGAAAACGCTCCATTGCACAGGGGTTAAAGTGGTTTGCAGTTCGCGCTCCCAGGCTTGTTGGGCTCTACAAGTAGCAGTATCTGTACCCTGACATAATAGTTTATAAAAGTTAGAGGCTATCCCATGTGTACTACTAATAGAGTGAATTAGGTCTAATAGCCCGTCCTCAGTAGGGACAGAGGGCGGCAGGATTCGAGCACTTTTGAGGCAGTGTTGAAGCTGCATCAATTGAAAGTAATGTTTCGCTGGTAACGCAAATTCCTTTTGTAAATCAGAAAAGGTTTTCCAACGAGCTGCAGAGAAGAGCTGTTGGGGTGTCCAGATCCCCCTAGAGTACCAGGGTTTCCATGCTATCGTTCTATTCAGGACTTGAATTCTGGGGTTATTCCACAGCGGGAGTCCGTCCTGAGGACATACATTTGGGCCCAGTGATAGAATGAGAGAACTCTGGCTGAGTTAATAGGGCTCTATCAAAGAACCAGGCCCCCGAATTCCCTTGGGGTGCAGTAGTGTGTAATTGAAAAGAAATAGCAGCATGATCTGAAATATGTTGGGAGTGAATCTTTGCAGTGTCCACCTGAGGAACTAACAGTTTTGATATTAGAAAGAAATCTATGCGAGACTGGGATTTATGAGGGGAAGAGAAGAAGGTAAAGTCAAGCTCATTGGGGTGTGGTAACCTCCATAGATCGACTAAAGCAAGATCTTTGATCACAGAGGTAAGCGTGGTGTGACTCTTGGGGGGACCACTTGTCCTAGGCGGCTGTTTGTCAATCAGGGGATCAAGAACTAAATTGAAAGCCCCCCCTATTATCAATGAAGTATTAGCAGAGGCCTGCGCAACCTGAGCAATGGTAGCAAAAAAGGCAGGGTCATCCACATTAGGAGCATAAAGGCATATACATGTAACTTCAAGGTTACCTATCTTGATGTGAACTCTGGACCATCTACCTGCTGTATCTGAGCTAGTCGCAATAATAGTAGCATGCAGAGATTTCCTAACCAGTATGGCAACCCCACATTTCTTAGAAACGGCTGGGGAATAGGCGGCCACCATGTAAGGTGTAATATTGAGTTTAAAAGTTTCCTTCGAATTTAAATGCGTTTCTTGGAGGAAAATCAGGTCCGCAGCTTCTTGACTTAGATAGCTTAGGATTTTCTTCCGTTTTATCGGATTATTGATTCCTTTTACGTTCAATGATAAAATCTTACATGGTGCCATCAATCGGTAATAGACATTTTAGGTAAGGGCGCTTGAAAACATACAACATAATCAGAATCTGTACAACAATGATATAATCACCGAGTCTGCTGACTAATACACCCCATATTGAAAAGTATGTACCAAAGTAACTTAGAGAAGAAGCAAAACCCCCAATGAAATGGCGACCATATGTCTGCGGGAGGAGGCCCTAGAGAGGAAAATAGGGACATAAAAAAAAAAGAAAAGAAACACCAGAGTCCATAATTAACACTGTCTCTGATACTCATCGAGGCTACGATGGGTAGATGGAGTCGGGTCACAGATATCATCAAAATAAGGCAACAAACCGCCCTCGACAGACTCTTTGCTGAACCGCGGCAAATCCAATATGGCAGGTACAGCGGATATGAGAACACTGGCAGGAATATTCTGGAAGTCAGCGCATCAAGTCGGCTTCTTTAGCATCCAAAAACTCCGCTAGTAGATCAGGGTCCTCAAATGTTCTTGTCTGATTGTGAAGCGTGACTCGGAGTTTGGCCGGGTACATCAGGCCATAGCGTGCTTGTAGTTGTTGAAGCCTCGGCCGGAATTCCAGAAAGCGCTTTCGGCGGTCGACCGTGGGTTTAGCCAAGTCAGGATAGAAGGAGATCTTGTGGCTCTCAAACTCCATATGGCCCTTTGCCCGAGAGGCACTGAGAATTTGCTCCACATGTTGATATCTCAAAAGTCGAAAGATGATAGGCCGCGGGGTCTTCCTGTTGAGCGTTATGTTTGTGGGTACACGATGAGCGCGATCGATCTCCAATTCTTTGGTGAAGGTGATTTGGAGCAGGGAAGGGAGGATTTTATATAAAAACTCCTTCATGTCTCCCGATTCCGCTCCCTCCGGTATGCCCACGAGTCGTAGGTTGTTGCGGCGCGCTCTATTATTGCCATCTTCCACTTCTTTCTGCAAGGCCCGCACCTGACGTTCAACTTTGTCGAGTTTGGACAGCCGGACTGCATGGGAGTCTAATACGCTCTCCATTTTGTCCTGACGCGAAGAGAGCCCCTCTAGCCTGCCTTGCAATACACCAAGATCTTCCTGCAGCGCTCGGAGTGCTTCACCGTTTGACTGCACGAGGTCCTTAACCCCTCTAATCTCTGCGAGGATTTCCTGCTGCATTTCGGGGCCCTCGCGCAAAGCCAGCCCCTTCTGCGGGGACGGGGGTTCAGTTTTGGAGCGTTTGCCGTGAGAAGCCGCTGGAGATCCAAATTCCAGGCGCGTAGGTTTGGTCCCCGCCATCTCACCAATGTGCCCTGGCAAGATCAGAGCAGAAATTCAAGTATGTCCGGTGTTAATTCAGGATTCTGAGTAGGCCTCTCGGGAGCCTCAGCGTTATGCGACCATCCCGCTGGACATCAAGCTCCGCCCCCTATCATCACTCTTTTTCAACATATACATACAACCTATCTGTAATCTCATCAGATCTTTTAATGTGAGCTGCCTGATATACGCTGATGATATCCTGCTCTACACCCCATTCTCTACAGAACTTCTGAATCTCTCCCCTCTGATAGAATGTTTTGACGCAGTTTCTAAATGGCTCCTATCCCAAAACCTCCGCATCCAACACAAGAAGACAGAGGTTCTATTCATTACAAGGGACCACAACTTCACCCCACCATCATATGTAAGAGTTAAAGAAGCAGAACTGCAAACAAAATCCACAATTCGTTATCTGGGGGTCACACTGGATCAACATCTAGATATGAAAGTACACATAGAGAATGTAGTAAGAGCAGTTTATTTCAAGATTCGTTCTCTCAGACATCTTCGCTCCTTACTTGATCCAGAAGACTACAGGACAGTATACCAAGCGTTAATTCTACCACATTTCGACTTTGCTAATGCTATCCTACAAGGCCTTCCTCAATCCACTATTAACCCTCTACAACTTGCTATGAACACCGCAGCTAGGGTCCTTCAGGGAGTCGCCAGATTCGAGCACGTGACTCCTATACTAAAACAACTCCACTGGCTCCCCATACATGGTAGGCTCACTTACAAGACCATACTGCTGACCTTTAAGGCCATCCACGGACTTTCATCCTCTTCACTCTCAAATCTCATCCATGTAACTCCATCTACTAGATCCAGAAGACCGACGGCTATAAACACACTAACACTTCCTAAGGCTGTAACAAAATGCACCCAGATAACGGCAAGCAGATCTTTTATATTCTACGCCCCAAGATGCTGGAACGCCTTACCACCAAGCGTTCGTGCCATTACCGACAACCCAATTTAGGAAAGCACTTAAATATCACCTTTTCCTCATATACTACCCACCAAACATTACCCCCAGCAAAAGCCTCCCCAAATAAGAGACACACCTTATCTTCAAATAGCCTCTCCCACTTTCTCAGTAAGATTACTAGGACTTTTGTGTTGTCATGATACCTTTTATATAATCATGTTTGTAATAAGTTAACCTTATGTTACCCAAGTTTATATACCTGTTTGCTGTAAACACGGAATAGCCTGTTATTCTGTTGATGTTGTTGTATGTGAACCGCGCTGATATCAAATAGCGCGGTATATAAAAGATTGTAATAAATAAATAAAATAAATAAATAAATAAATAAATTTCTAATAAGTTACTCACAACAGAGGTTAGACTAACCGGCCTGTAGTTTTCAACCATATCCTTACTTCCGCTTTTATGTAAAGGGACCACATGTGCCTCTCTCCAGTCCTCTGGCACCATTCCCAACCCTAAAGAAGCATTGTAAAGATCAGTCGTCAGAACTGCTAGAACATCCCCAAGTCCCTTCTGTATTCTCGGATGTACCAAATCCAGTCCCATCGCTTTGTCTACTTTTAGTTTAACTAGTTCCTCCTGAACACAGTCTTCTGAAAATCATTCAAAATCCCTGTCACTTCTGTTCCTGTTTGTGGGTGTTTGCTCAGCTCCTGTTCCTGGCCCTTCGAGCTTTGCTATCATCCTGTCCACCTCCACTGTCTTCTCCTCCGCCCTCTTCGCCGCCCCCCCCCCCCCATTCTTCACTCTCCCACATTTGGATGTCTTTCCATCCACTGACTGCCACAGAACTCATCAAATCTATCTCTTCCTCGCATAATACAACTTGTACCCTCGATCCTATTCCCTCCTTCTGGCTCCTGGAACCTTCTCTCACCTTCCTTCCCTTCATCCTTACTATGATAAATGCCAGTCTCTCCTTAGGTTCCTTTCCCAACCCGTGGAAACATGCTCTAGTCTGCCCCATCCTGAAAAAGCCATCCCTCGACTCCCTCAACCCAGCACATTATCGTCCGGTCTCCAACCTCCCTTTTCTCTCCAAGATTCTCGAAAAAGCCGTTTTTACCCAGCTCTTGCACCACCTGGATTTCACTCACTTCCTTCACACTCGTCAGTCCGGCTTTCGCTCTGGCCACAGTGTTGAGACTATTCTACTTGCTTTTCTTAATGAACTTCACACCTCACATGATAGTGGTGATATCTCCATGGCCGTCTCCCTTGACCTTTCAGTAGCTTTCGATCTTGTTGACCACTCAATCCTACTCTCTTGCCTATGTGATGCAGGTCTTCGGGGGTATGGTGTTTTGGTGGTTTCACTGTTTCCTTCTTTCCCGCTCATGCACAGTAACCTTCAATTCCGCCTCTTCTGACTCTTTTTCCCCTTCCCTGTAGTGTTCCCCAGGGCTAGGTTCTGGCACCTCTTCTGTTCAACATCTTTCTCGCACCACTCGCCCTCCATATTCAACAATCCAGGATTTCTGCCTGTTACTACACTGATGACATTCTCCTTCTGCACCACACTAATCCATTACAGCCAGACCTCTCTTCCCTCAACATTTGCCTTTCCTTGGTTGCTGATTGGTTATCCACAAACTATCTCCACCTTAACCTTGCAAAATCATCTGCCATTTGGTTCACTCATGGAAGCACTTGTCTCACTATAACACCACTACTTGCAGGTTCCACCGTTCCTCTAATACCCACCCTCCATTATCTCGGGGTTCTTCTTGACTCTGATCTCTCTTTCAGGGATCATATCTCCCAGCTTATAAAGAAATCCTTCTACCATCTCCGCCAAATTAGAGCTATCCGTCCTTTTTTCACTCCCCAGGCATTAACCACGCTCCTGTTGTCTCTAGTCATGTCCCGTTTAGATTTCTGCAACTCTGTTCTTGCTGGTGTCTCCTGTACTCAACTGCACAGACTTCAGCTTGTTCAAAACACGGCAGCTCGTATCATTACTCATTCCACCCGTCATGAGCACATCACCCCTCTTCTCTTTCAACTTCACTGGCTCCCACTGGAGTATCACATACACTACAGGATCCTTACTACAGTTCACCAGGCCATCTACACTCACACCCCATAATATTGGTAAATCTTTTCCAGTTCCACACCCCCACCCACCAGCTGCGCTTAGCACACATAAATCGTCTTCACCTCCCCTCTCCAGCCCGCTCCCATTTACAGTCAACACGTCATTCAGCCTTCTTTTTCCTTGGTCCTGCATCTGGAATTCTCTTCCTACCCCCCTCAGATTAGAACAGAACTACGGTACATTTAAATCACTCCTCAAGACCCATCTCTTTTCCTCTTGCTTCAATCTCCCAGCTCCCACCTTGTGACCTTTTGTCTCTTAGGTTGTCTCTTCCCCCCGTCTTGCCTACTTGACTATCTCTCTTTTCTGTATTGAATTGTAGTTCCTTTCCTTTTCTGATCTTTGGCCTCTCTGTACTCCAGGGTTTTTTTTTTTATTATTGTACACTGCCCTGCTGTTACGAAGAGTGGTCTATCAAACTGAATAAACATAAACATGTTTTGCTGTAAAGCGGTATATCAAGAACAGAATAAAAATAAAGATAAAATAAACATAACTATTTCTTATATCTCAACAAATAGGGATGACCTACATGGAGCGGTGTGTACACCCCTAAACAAAGGATTGGGGAGGAGCGACCTGCACGGAGCAGCAGGTACACTTACTCTTGCCGCCTTACTGGGCAGACTAAATGGACTGGTCTATCTCCAGGGACAAGCAGGAATGTAGTCTTCACATATGGGTATCGTCGGTACCGACGGAGCCTGCACGGAAATGCTCCCCAGCGTCCAATAGGAAAGCTTTTGGGAGCATCCCACAGCACCTGCGTGCTGCCTTCCCGCCTTTTCAACTGTCCCTCTCCAGTTCTTTGTTTTCCGCAGAGCCGACAGGTCGCATACCCTGTCACCGCAGAAAATTTCATCTTTAATCTTTCTTTTTGTGGTCGCGTCTGCCTTCCCTCGACGCTATACGGGTTCCGCCGGTTCTTTCTTTCTTTCTTTCTTCTAAAAAAAAACAAAACAAAAAAAATCCTATAGTTTCCGAAGTGGTTCACTTCAGGAACTTTTTTTCCTTGGTGCTAGGTGCCATTTTGGGCACCAGGCCCAATTTTTCCTTAAAAATGGAAAAAACCTACTTCAGGTTTTAAGAAATGTTCTAAATGTGGCGGTACCATTTCCGTCACCGACACCCATGATTGGTGTCTCAAATGTTTAGGTCCTGACCACTCTATTTCAGAGTGCCTCTCCTGTGGAATGATGTCAAAAAGGGGCTGGCAGAACTGAGCTGCTAAACTTAGCCCCTTTCTCCCTTAGACGCGGCGTCTGTTGCATCGACGTCCTCCAGGGCTTCATCTTCCTCCCATGGATCTCAGGTAACTAAACATAAATCTGGCCGGTCCTCAAAGGGTAGATCTCCTTCTAAGTATCGAGATGCCCCTGGTGTTGCCCTTGATGAATTTTCACCGGCAAAACTGCCCCGGTGGGAGGCTTCGGCTTCCAAAGCATTAACGGGGCTCCAGGATGTTCTCGAGGCCTCAACCTCGGCAGAACTACTGGCGCCATGCTCAGGGGTTCCGGCCGCTTCTACTGGTACCGACATCCAAGCATCGGCAGCGTTGATAGACCAGAGATTCCTTGCTATCGAACGCAGTCTAGTGGCTCTTCTCACGGCTTCGGTACCGTTGAAATCGCTTCAGACACCTCAGCCGATACCGGTATTGACTGCATCGACATCAGAGGGTATGCCACCCATACCGAGTCATGCGTCTCTCTCTGGCATAGACAGATCGGTTCCGGAACAACCCGATACCGACTTCGATCAATACCGGTACCGTGCTTTGCATGATCACTGGGATTGTAGATATTTTGAATCCTCGGATGAGTCTGAAGATTCCGAAGACTCTGCCGATACCAGAGTACTAATCCCCGAGGATTCCTCTTCTCCTCAGCTCAGAATGTCTCCGCCAGAGGATATGTCCTTTCAGGACTTTATCCTTGATGTGGCCCGAGGTCTTTCCATCACAGTAGCTCCTGAAAAAGAACCTAGGCCAAAGGAGTTGGAAATCCTCCAATACCCTAAGGCTCCCAAAGAGGCAGCTTCTATGCCTATTCATGAGATCTTGCATGATCTTATGCTAAGGGTGTGGGAAACACCTTTAACCACATCTCCTCATTCTCAAAGACTCAATACCATGTATCGAGTTCCACCTTGTCGTGTTTTTCAAAAAACTCAATTACCACACCATTCAATGGTGGTGGAATCAGCCATGAGAAGGATGAAAATTGCAAAGAGACATGCATCCAATCCTCCAGGTCATGAATGCAGGACTCTCGATGCCTTTGGGCGTCGATGCTTCCAAGCTTCCATGCTCTCAGCTAGGATCAGTTCCTATATCTTGTATATGGGAATGTTCCTTAAAGAGGTCACAGGAGACTTGGAGCTTATGAGCCCCCTCCTTCCTGATGACAAAAGGCAAGACTATCTTACTCTTGTCAAACATGCTCAGGATGTTTCCAAGTTTGTAAATCGTGCAGCCTTTGACTGTTTTGAGTGCATAAGCAGAACCTCTGCTATTGCCATTGGTGCATATCGGATTGCCTGGCTTGAGGCATCTGACTTGGAAATTTGGGTACAGGATAAATTAGGAAACATTCCTTGCACGGGAGAAAATCTCTGGCAAGAATTGGCAGGAAAAGGCTAATGAGATAGATGCTGACAACATCACTTTGGATAGATTGTCCAAATCTACAGCCGATCCTGCAAGGAAAAGATCCTCTAAGAAACCATTTTTCAATAAGAAAAATAAGTTTTATCCTTCTTATACCCAACAGGGACACCGTCCAGGTCAGACTTCCCAAAAGGGACAGCAGCAAAAACCTAGACGACAAAAGAAGCCAAAAGCTGCAAAACCTCAGCCAGCTCAGCAGGCTCAGCCTCTTCAGGGGCTTTGACTCCTTTCTAGAGAACTTCGCCTTCCTGCCCCTGAAGGGTCCAGAACCCTTAACCATCCCAGGGAGGTTATGTCATTTTGCCCACAGATGGTACCAAATAACAGCAGAAAACTGGACTCTGTCCATTGTGCGAGAGGGGTACAAGCTTCATTTTCACAGCCTACCTCCTCCTACAATTATAAGGCAGTTCAATTCTCAGACCTCTCTCGACAATCTCTTAGGTCAAGAAGTCACAATGCTCCTTGCTCAAGGAGCAATAGATGAAGTACCCATTCCCCATCAGGGTACAGGGTTCTACTCCCCACTATTTCCTTATTCCAAAGAAAACAGGATGCAGACCCATTTTAGACCTCAGAGAATTTAACAAATATCTGTTCCGAGAGAAGTTCAAAATGGTCTCTCTAGGAACTCTGCTGCCATACCTTCAAAGTCAGGATTGGCTTTGTTCTCTAGCTCTCAAGGATGCGTATACTCATATTCTCATCCATCCAAATCACAGGAGATTCCTCCGATTCCTGTTTCAAGGAAAGCACTACCAATATAAGGTTCTTCCCTTTGGCCTGGCTTCTGCGCCAAGAGTGTTCACAAAATGCATGGCTGTAGTAGCAGCATTTCTCCGCACTCTGGGAATATTCGTCTTCCCTTATTTAGACCACTGGCTCATTCGAGCCCCTACCGTGCCAGAAGCCAGCTCTGCTCTGTCTCGCACAATGCAAATCCTTCAGTATTTGGGGCTGGTCATAAACCTCCCAAAATCCAATCTTGCTCCCATTCAGTCCCCTAGAGTTTATAGGAGCTCATCTGGATACCAGACAGACAAGGGCTTTCCTTCTGCAGCCCCGCTGTCTTCGCATAATACAACTAGCTTCCCAAGCAGTGCTCAAAGCTTGTCTCAGTGCTCGGGAAATGCTACAATTGCTAGGCCACATGGCATCCACCGTGCATGTGGTTCCTTATGCTCGCCTCCATATGCAATCAGCCCAGTGGACTTTATCCACTCAGTGGACACAGGCCTCAGGTTGCCTATCGGACAAAATAACAAACTCAGACTGCCTTATTTTGTCCTTCCAATGGTGGCAATCAACCAGAAACGTTCTGGTGGGGGTCTCCTTTCCAGCAACCCCTTTCCCAAGCCACCCTAACAGATGCTTCACAGGTGGGCTGGGGAGCCCATCTGCACGATCTCTCTACCCAGGGTACCTGGACTCCACAGGAGGCCTTTCTTCACATCAGCCTCCTGGAGCTCAGAGCAATCTTCCTTGCTCTTCAAGTATTTCATGCCCATCTCAGCTACAAGACAGTCATAGTTCAAATGGACAATCAGGTAGCCATGTTCTATGTGAACAAGCAGGGCGGAACAGGCTTTCTGTCACTATGCAACAAAGCTTTGTGACTATGGGCCCAAGCCAGAGAGCATCAGATTCATCTCCTTACGGTGTATCTTCCAGGCATTCAAAACTCTTGGGCAGACAAACTCAATCGAATTCTGCTTCCACACGAATGGAGATCAGGTTGCCCAAATATTTCAGATTTGGGGAACCCCGGACATAGACCTCTTTGCAAGTCTGCTAAATGTCAAACTTCCCCAGTTCTGTTCCAGAATTCCGGCTCAGTGTTGTCAGGCAAGGGACGCCTTCCTCCTTCACTGAGGTCAGGACTTCCTATATGCCTTCCCACCCATTCCCCTCATCCCCAAAACCCTATTCAAGCTTCAGAGAGACAGAGGTCATATGATCCTCATAGCTCCACGTTGGCCACGGCAAATGTGGTACCCTCTGCTCCTACATCTCTCTCAAGCTCTGCCTCTGGAGTTGGGATCCACTCCAGATCTTCTCTCCCAAGAGGACAGCATGCTGTGTCATCCCAATCCCCAATCTCTGCATCTCAGGGCCTGGTTGCTGAAAGCCTAGAACTTCAGGATGTTAACCTTTCCCAACAGGTAAAGGATATCCTTCATGCTTCTAGAAAACCCTCCACAAGATGCTCGTATGCCTTTAAGTGGAAAAGGTTTACCATATGGTGCTCGCTGAAGGGTCTTAACCCTCTTACGATACCTCTGGAATCGATACTGGAGTATCTCCTTCATTTGTCAAATGCTGGTCTAAGGACAAATTCAGTAAGAGTCCATCTTAGTGCTATTGCAGCTTCATACAAGCCTCTAAGTGGACAATCTATTTCCTCTCATCCTCTCATAGCGAGATTTATGAGAGGCCTTCTTTTAACAAAGCCTCCCTTTAAGCCACCACTGGTGGCATGGGACTTGAATCTGGTGCTCGGGTAGCTCATGAAACCGCCCTTTGAACCATTAGCCACTACATCTTTGAAATTCCTTTCCTGGAAAGTCATCTTCCTCATTGCAATCACATCAGCACGTCGCATCAGTGAATTGCAAGCGTTAGAGGCTGATCCTCCTTATACAAGGTTCCACCATGTTAAGGTAGTTCTTAGGACTCATCCACACTTTATGCCAAAGGTGGTTTCGCCTTTCCATTTAAACCAAGCGGTTTACCTTTCTGTATTCTTTCCGAGGCCCCATGCCTCCAGTGCAGAAAGGAACCTTCATACCTTGGACTGTAAAAGAGCTTTGGCCTTTTACTTGCAAAGGACACAGCAACATAGAAAATCTTCTCAACTCTTTGTTGCTTTTGATCCTAGTCATTTGGGACTTCCAGTTTCAAAAAGAACACTGTCCAACTGGATCGCACAGTGCATATCCTTTGCCTATGAGAGTAAGAACCTTCCTCTTGAAGGCCATGTCACCGCTCACAATGTGAGAGCCATGGCAGCCTCAATGGCTAATCTTCACTCTGGGAAGAAGTGTCAAACTACAGGCCCGTGAGCCTTACCTCGGTGGCGGGAAAAGTAATGGAGGCGCTCCTGAAACAGCAAATAGTGAACTTTCTCAAAACCAACAGGTTGCAAGATCCGAGGCAACATGGTTTTACCGAAGAACGGTCTTGCCAAACAAATCTGATTGAGTTCTTTGACTGGGTGACCAAGGAACTAGATCAGGGGCATGCGATGGATGTCATCTACCTGGATTTCAGCAAAGCCTTTGATACTGTTCCTCATAGGAGGCTTGTCAACAAACTCAGTAGCTTGGGGATGGGTCCCAAGATGGTAAACTGGATTAGAAATTGGTTGACTGACAGACGACAGAAGGTGATTGTACATGGAGCTCACTCGGATGAGAGGAAGGTAATTAGCGGGGTGCCCCAGGGTTCGGTCCTGGGTCCGGCACTGTTCAATGTATTTGTGAGTGATATTGCTGAAGGACTGAATGGAAAAGTCTGTCTTTTTGCAGACGACACAAAAATTTGCAACAGAGTGGACTCCCCTGAGGGAGTGGTTAACATGAGGAAAGATCTACAAAAGCTGGAAGACTGGTCTAATGCTTGGCAACTACGATTTAATGTGAAAAAGTGCAGTGTCATGCACTTGGGTAGCAGAAATCCAAGGGAAATGTACACGATAGGGGGCGAGAGGTTGGTATGCACGGTTCAGGAGAAAGACCTTGGTGTGATTATCTCTGATGATCTCAAAGTGGCAAAACAGTGCGACAAGGCGGTGGCAAAAACCAGGAGGATGTTGGGTTGCATACAGAGAGGGAATACCAGCAGAAAGGAAGAGGTACTTATGCCACTGTATAAGTCACTGGTGAGGCCTCACTTGGAATACTGTGTTCAGTTTTGGAGACCATATCTTGCAAAAGATGTAAAAAGACTGGAAACTGTTCAGAGGAAAGCGACTAAAATGATTTGGAGCCTGCGTCAGAAGCCTTATGAGAAGAGACTTGAAGACCTAAATATGTACACTTTGGAGGAGAGGAGGGACAGGGGAGATATGATTCAGACCTTTAAATACTTAAAGAGAAATGATGAACAAACAAACCTCTTCCAAAGACGGGGAAGCTGTAAAACTAGAGGGCATAACATGAAGCTGCAAGGTGGTAAATTGAAGGGCAATATCAGGAAATATTTTTTCACTGAAAGGGTGGTGGATGCTTGGAATACCCTCCCGAAGGAAGTGGTGGGGGCAAACACGGTGACGGAATTCAAAACAGCATGGGACAAACACAGTGGATCCCTTTACAGCAATAGGATAAAAACAAAATAAACGGTACCATCTAACTTCTGAACCATATAACGTCTCAACAAATAGGGGTGTCCTACATGGTGTGGTGGGTTTACCCCTAAACAAAGACATGGGGAGAGGTGGCCTGCACAGAGTGACAGGTACACCTACTCTTGCCATCTTGCTGGGCAGACTAGATGGACCATGCTGGTCTTTATCTGCCGTCATTTACTATGTTACTATGTTACTATGTCTATCGATGACATCTGTCGAGCAGCTACTTGGGCTTCGGTACATACCTTCACAGCCCACTACTGCTTAGACAAGGACTCCCACTGGGATGCCTTGTTTGGCCAAGCTGTTCTTCAGCACCTTTTTCAGACTTAATCAACTCCTACCCACCATCCCTGGTAGGATGCCAGAGATCCATGGGGGAAGTGGGGCCCTTTCGCAAGGTCTAACAACTTCCTGGGGCCATCTCCCTGGCATCTGCAGCTAGGGAGTCCCCATATGTGAAGACTACATTCCTGCTTGTTCCTGGAGATAGCGTAGTTACTCACCTGTAACAGGTGATCTCCGGGAAAAGCAGGAATTTAGTCTTCACAACCCGCCCACCTCCCCTAGGAGTTGTATCTCTCTCTCTCTCTTTTGTCTCAGCTATAAGCTCAACTGGAGAGGGACAGTTGGAAAGGCAGGAAGGCAGCAAGCAGGCACTTTGGGATGCTCCCAAAAGCTTTCCTATTGGACGCTGGGGAGCGTTCCCGCGCAGGCTCCGTCGGTACTGACGATACCCATATGTGAAGACTAAATTCCTGCTGTTTCCGGAGATCACCTGTTACAGCCTATATACATTACATCTCACTAATAAAATGCTTTATATCAATCAATCTCCAGGAGCAAGCAGGAATGTAGTCTTCACGTATGGGACGTCGGTACCAATGTAGCCTGCACGGGAACGGTCTCCAGCACCCAATAGGAAAGCTTTTGGGAGCATCCCACTGCGCCTTCCCGCTTTTCCCCCTCTCCTTCTTCAGTTCTTCATTTTCCGTGGAGCCAACAAGAAGCAATTCCTGTCACCGCAGAAAATTTGTCATTTCTTCTTTTTTTTTTTGGATAGTGTCTGCCTTCCCGTCTCTGCTGGTACAATCCCCTGTTGGTGCTTTCTTTCTTTCCTTTAAAAAAAATAAATCTGTGAAGGAACGAATCTTTCTTCCTTCAAGCGCATCGACACCGTCTTTGGCTTAGGCCTCTCCTTTTGTCTTTGACAAAATGGAAAAACCATCCAGTGGTTTCAAGAAGTGTTCCAAATGTAGCAGTACCATTTCCGCCACAGGCATCCATGACTGGTGTCTAATATAAGAACATAAGATATGCCATACTGGGTCAGACCAAGGTCCATCAAGCCCAGTATTCTGTTTCCAACAGTGGCCAGTCTAGGTCATACGTACCTAGCAGTTTCCCCAAGGGACACAGGTTCCACAGTGCTTGTATTGGTTCAAGCATTGATATCCTGGGTCCCTTCTTAATAATGGTTTATGGACCTTTCCTCCAGGAACTTGTCCAAACCTTTTTTAAACCCAGCTACACTAACAGCCTTTACTACATCCTCCGGTAACAAATTCCAGAGTTTGATTACACGTTGAGTGAAAAAATATTTTCTTTTATTAGTCTTAAATAGTTTACCCTGTAGCTTCATTGCATGTCCCCTAGTCTTTCTATATTCTGATAAGGTAAACAATCGATCTACGCTTACCCGTTCCACTCCATTCATTAATTTATAGACTTCTATGATATCTCCCCTCAGCCGTCTCTTCCAGGTTAAAGAGCCCTAACCTTTTTAGCCTTTCTTCATAGGAATATCCTTCCATTCCTTTTACCATTTTGGTGGCTCTTCTCTGAACCTTTTCTAAAATCGCTATATCCTTTTTAAGATACGGCGACCAGAATTGCACACAATATTCAAGGTGCGGTCTCACCATGGAACGATATAGAGGCATTATAATATCTTTTGTTTTATTTTCCATTCCTTTCCTTATCATACCTAGTATTCTATTTGCTCTCTTGGCCGCCGCTGCACACTGGGCCGAGGGTTTTAACATGGTATCCACAATGACGCTTAAATCTTTTTCCTGGATGGTGGTTCCTAATGTGGAACCTTGCATCATGTAACCATAGTTTGGGTTGTTCTTCCCTAGGTGCATAACCTTGCACTTGTCCACATTAAATTTCATCTGCCATTTTGATGCCCAGTCTTCCAATTTATCAAGATCCTCTTGCAATTTTCCACAATCTTCTTGGGTTTTAACAACTTTAAATAGTTTTGTGTCATCTGCAAATTTGATAACCTCACTCGTTATTCCAATTTCCAGGTCATTTATGAATATGTCAAAAAGCAGCGGACCCAGCACAGATCCCTGGGGTACACCACTATTCACCTTTCTCCATTGGGAAAATTGGCCATTTAGCCCTACCCTCTGCTTTCTATCTTTTAACCAGTTCCTGATCCACAATAGTACACTACCTCCTATCCCATGACTCTTTAGTTTTGCCAAAAGCCTCTCATGAGGGACTTTGTCAAAGGCTTTCTGAAAGTCCAGATACACTATATCAACCAACTCACCTTTGTCCACCTGTTTATTCACTCCTTCAAAAAAAACATAACAGATTAGTAAGACAAGATCTTCCTTGTCTAAAGCCATGTTGGCTGTCTCCCATTAGTTTTTTCTTAACTGTTTTCCTCATTTTATCATAGTCTCCCTTTCGAAAGTTAAAAGGTAGTACTGTGGATTTCCTTACTATCCCTCCTCCACTAATTAAATTAAAGGTGATCATGCTATGATCACTATTGCCAAGTGGCCCCAACACCCTTATGTCTTGCACTAGATCTGGTGTTCCACTAAGGACTAGGTCTAATATGGCTTCCCCTCTGGTCGGTTCATGAACCAGCTGCTTCAAGAAGCAGTCATTTATTTCATCTAGGAACTTTATCTCCCTAGCATGTCCTGACGTGACACTGACCCAGTCGATACCGGGGTAGTTGAAATCACCCATTATTATTACTGCGCTGTAACTTTTGTTAGCTTCCTTGATTTCTTTGAGCATTTCATCATCCATTTGGTCATTCTGGCCAGGCGCTCGATAGTACACCCCCACTGCCATTGCCTTCCCCCTTTTACATGGAATTTCAATCCATATAGATTCTACAGCAGATTTTGTTTCCTGCAAAACTTTAAACCTTTCTGACTCAATGCCCTCTCTAACATAGAGAGCAACCCCTCCACCAATTTGATCAACTCTAACATTACGATATAGTTTGTACCCAGGTATCACAGATGCTTAGGACCGGATCATCAACCGTCAGACTTTATGCTTTGTATGTGCGAGACATTCCTTACTATCCCTCCACATACTTGACGACTTGATACCATGTACCAGGTACCGGAGTGCCTGGGTTTTCAAAAGACGTGATTACACCATTCCATGATGGTGGAATCGGCATTGCGTCGAATAAAGAGTGCTAAGATACATTCCTCAAACCCTCCAGGTAGGGAATCGAGAACCCTCAACGCTTTTGGTCATCATTGTTTTCCGGCCTCCATGTTATCAGCCAGGATCAGTTCCTATATACTGTATAGGGGTATGTTTCTTAGAGAGATGGCTAGAGATTTGGAGCTCATGGCTCCTCTTCTCCCTCATGACAAGAGAGCAGATTATCTCGTCCTTGTAAAGCATGCTCAAAATTTTTCAAAATGTGTTAACAGGGCAACCTTTGACTGTTTTGAGTGCATTAGCAGAACTTCATCTATCTGCATCGGTGCATGTAGGATTGCTTGGCTCCAAGCATCAGACCTTGAACAATGGGTTCAAGATAAGCTGGGTAATATCCCTTGCACCGGTGAAAAACATTTTGGCAAGGATTAGCAGGACAAGGCCTCTCAGTTAGAATCTGAGAACCACTCTTAATAGACTATCTACTGTAGATCTACAGCCAACCAAGCTAGGAAAAAGGCAGCGAAGAAATCCTTTTTCAATAAGAAAAAGAAGTACTATCCTTCTTACACTCCTGCTGTTCAATGTCAACACCATACTCCTCAGAAAGGCAACAACCATCATAACAACAAAAGAAGGCTCAGACTCCTCAGTCACAGCCACCTCAACTGACCGAGCCTCCTCAGGGTCTTTGACTCCTTTCTGGAGAACATAGCCGTTCAACCTCTGGAGATTCCAGATCCCATCCACATTCCCAGCAGACTCTGCCCTTTGTCACATCAGAGCAGTGGACACTATCTGTAGTGCGGGAGGGGTATAGGCTTCATCTACAAAATCTACCCCCCAACTCCTTCAAGAGAGTTCCGCTCTCAGCCCCCTCTCACTGCTCTGTTGCTGCAAGAGGTCACCTCCCTTGTTTCACAGGGCGCAATAGAGTAGGTTCCACTATCCCAGCAGGGAATGGGCTTCTATTCTCCATACTTCCTCATTCCAAAGAAAATAGGAAGGTACAGCCCATACTGGACCTCAGAGAACTAAACAAGTACCTACTATGGGAGAAGTTCAAAATGATCTCCCTAGGCACCCTTCTCCCCTATCTCCATAGTCAGGATTGGCTCTGTTCTCTAGATCTAAAGGAGGCATATACTCACATACACATGCATTCACAGCACAGAAAGTTCCTGCGCTTCATGTTTCAAGGGAGACATTATCAATACAGAGTCCTGCTTTTTGGCCTCACCTCTGCCCCAAGAGTCTTTACAAAGTGCATGGCGGTAGTAGCGGCATTCCTAAGGACTCTTGGGATATTTGTCTTCCCTTACTTAGATGACTGACTCATTTGAACAAACACCTCCCTAGAGGCGAATCTGTCCCTCTTGTGCACCATGCAAGTGCTGCAACATTTGGGATTTTGTAATAAATCTTCCAAAGTCTCAACTTGTTCCCTCTCAAATGCTAGAGTTCGTAGGGGATCTCCTAGAATCTCAGCAATCAAGGGCATTTCTGCCCCAACTCCACTGCGCTCGACTCATTCAGTTAGCATCTCAGTTGTGCCTCAAGAACTTTCTCACAGCTCGATAACTGCTACAGCTTCTGGGTCATATGGCATCAACAGTGCATGTTGTTCCATATGCTCATCTACACATGCGTGCAGCTCAATAGACACTGGCTTCTCAGTGGTCTCAGGCATCGGGTCGCCTGGAAGACAAGATAATGGTCTCTACCCGACTAATCTCGTCTCTCCAGTGGTGGCAATCCCCAAAAAACCTCCTGATAGGGTCACCTTTTCAGATACCAGCACATTAATGTATCCTGATGACGAATGCGTCCATATTGGGCTGGGGAGCTCATCTGGACAATCTCTCCACTCCAGGGGCTTTGGCCTCAGGAGTCACAACTCCACATAAATCTGCTGGAACTCAGTGCCATCCACAATGCCCTCAAGGTGTTCCAAGACCATCTGTGATTCTGCACATTTCTAGTCCGCACAGACAATCAAGTAGCCATGTTCTACATGAACAAACAGTGCGGAACAGGCTCTTGGGACACTCTGCAACGAGGCCCTGCATCTGTGGTCTTTTGCTATACAGCACCACATTCACCTTGTGGTGGTGTATCTCCCAGGCAAACACAATGTCTTGGCAGACAGACTGAGTCGAGTCCTTTTATCCCACGAGTGGTCTCTCCATGCAGACAAGGTCGCTCATGTTTTTCAAATCTGGGGAACCCCAGAGATAGACCTGTTTGTGAATCCTCAAAATGCCAACTTCCTCGCTTCTGCTCCAGAACTCCTGCACTGGATGGCCAGCAGGTGGATGCTTTTCACCTCCACTGGGGTCAGGGCTTCCTATATGCCTTCCCACCCATTCCCTTCATTCCCAAGACTCTTTTCAAACTCCAGAGAGACAGGGGCTACATGATACTCATTGCCCCACGCTGGCCACGACAACCGTGGTATTCTCTCCTTTTATGTAAGAACATAAGAACATAAGAACATAAGATATGCCATACTGGGTCAGACCAAGGTCCATCAAGCCCAGTATTCTGTTTCCAACAGTGGCCAATCTAGGTCATACATACCTAGCAGTTTCCCCAAGGGACACAGGTTCCACAATGCTTGTATTGGTTCAAGCATTGATATCCTGGGTCCCTTCTTAATAATGGTTTATGGACCTTTCCTCCAGGAACTTGTCCAAACCTTTTTTAAACCCAGCTACACTAACAGCCTTTACTACATCCTCCGGTAACAAATTCCAGAGTTTGATTACACGTTGAGTGAAAAAATATTTTCTTTTATTAGTCTTAAATAGTTTACCCTGTAGCTTCATTGCATGTCCCCTAGTCTTTCTATATTCTGATAAGGTAAACAATCGATCTACGTTTACCCGTTCCACTCCGTTCATTAATTTATAGACTTCTATCATATCTCCCCTCAGCCGTCTCTTTTCCAGGTTAAAGAGCCCCAACCTTTTTAGCCTTTCTTCATAGGAGTAGCCTTCCATCCCCTTTACCATTTTGGTGGCTCTTCTCTGAACCTTTTCTAAAATTGCTATATCCTTTTTAAGATATGGCGACCAGAATTGCACACAATATTCAAGGTGCGGTCTCACCATGGAACGATATAGAGGCATTATAATATCTTTTGTTTTATTTTCCATTCCTTTCCTTATCATACCTAGCATTCTATTTGCTCTCTTGGCCGCCGCTGCACACTGGGCCGAGGGTTTTAACATGGTATCCACAAGGACGCCTAAATCTTTTTCTTGGGTGGTGGTTCCTAATGTGGAACCTTGCATCGTGTAACCATAGTTTGGGTTGTTCTTCCCTAGGTGCATAACCTTGCACTTCTCCACATTAAATTTCATCTGCCATTTTGATGCCCAGTCTTCCAATTTATCAAGATCCTCTTGCAATTTTCCACAATCCTCCTGGGTTTTAACAACTTTAAATAGTTTTGTATCATCAGCAAATTTGATAACCTCACTCGTTATTCCACTTTCCAGGTCATTTATGAATATGTCAAAAAGCAGCGGACCCAGCACAGATCCCTGGGGTACACCACTATTCACCTTTCTCCATTGGGAAAATTGGCCATTTAGCCCTACCCTCTGCTTTCTATCTTTTAACCAGTTCCTGATCCACAGTAGTACACTGCCTCCTATCCCATGACTCTTTAGTTTTGCCAAAAGTCTCTCATGAGGGACCTTGTCAAAGGCTTTCTGAAAGTCCAGATACACAATATCAACCGACTCACCTTTGTCCACCTGTTTATTCACTCCTTCAAAAAAACATAACAGATTAGTAAGACAAGATCTTCCTTGTCTAAAGCCATGTTGGCTGTCTCCCATTAGGTCATGACTATCTATATGCTGAGTAATTTTATTCTTTATGATGGTTTCTACCATTTTTCCCGGTACTGATGTCAGGCTCACCGGTCTGTAGTTTCCCGGATCACCCCTCGAACCCTTTTTAAAAATTGGTGTTACATTGGCGATCCTCCAATCCTCAGGTATTAGAGATGATTTTAATGATAGTTCACAGATTACTGATAGCAGGTCTGCAATCTCAAATTTCAGTTCTTTCAACACCCTTGGATGTATACCATCCGGCCCAGGTGATTTGCTACTCTTCAGTTTATCTAATAGTTGTAGGACATCTTCCCGATGTATCGATATTTCCTTCAATTCTTCCACACCTTTAAATACCACTTCAGTCGTGGGTAACATCCCTATATCTTCCTCAGTAAAGACCGAAGCAAAGAATTCATTCAGTCTCTCCGCTATCGCCTTGTCGCCTCTTAGTGCTCCTTTAACCCCTTTATCATCTAATGGACCAACTGACTCTCTCACGGGTGTTTTGCTACGAATGTACTTGAAAAGGTCTTTATTTCGCGTTTTTGCTTCCGCAGCAAGCTTCTTCTCAAATTCTCTCTTTGCCTGCCTTATCAATGCCTTGCATTTGACTTGCCAGTGCTTGTGCTGTTTCCAGGTTTCATCATTTGGCTCTTTTTTCCATTTCTTGAAAGATGCTTTTTTGGCAACAACAGCCTCTCTGACCTCAGCTTTAAACCATGCTGGCAATTTTTTGGACTTCCTTCCACTTTTCTTAAAGCGTGGAATACAGCTGGTCTGGGCTTCCAAGATAGTATTTTTCAACAACACCCAAGCTTGATGTACGTCTTTAACCTTTGCAACTGCTCCTTTTAGTTTTTTCTTAACTGTTTTCCTCATTCTATCATAGTCTCCCTTTCGAAAGTTAAAGGGTAGTACTGTGGATTTCCTTAATATCCCTCCTCCACTAATTAAATCAAAGGCGATCATGCTATGATCACTATTGCCAAGTGGCCCCAACACCCTTATCTCCTGCACTACATCTGGTGTTCCACTAAGGACTAGGTCTAATATTGCTTCCCCTCTGGTCGGTTCATGAACCAGCTGCTCCAAGAAGCAGTCATTTATTTCATCTAGGAACTTTATCTCCCTAGCATGTCCTGTTGTGACACTGACCCAGTCGATGCCGGGGTAATTGAAATCACCCATTATTATTACTGCACTGTAACTTTTGCTAGCTTCCTTGATTTCTTTGAGCATTTCATCATCCATTTGTTCATTCTGGCCAGGCGGACGATAGTACACCCCACTGCCATCGCCTTCCCCTTTTTACATGGAATTTCAATCCATAGAGATTCTACAGCAAATTTTGTTTCTTGCAAAACTTTAATCCTTTCTGACTCAATGCCCTCTCTAACATAGAGCGCAACCCCTCCACCAATTTGATCAGCTCTATCATTTCGATATAGTTTGTACCCAGGTATCACAGTGTCCCACTGGTTGTCCTCCTTCCACCATGTCTCTGATATTCCAATCATATCTAACCTCTCGTTTAGTGCTATATATTCTAACTCTCCCATCTTGTTTTGTAGACTTCTAGCATTTGCATACAAGCATTTTAGAGACTGTATTTTATTCATATTAATTTGGCTATTGGTAGACATGGGTAATTTGGGATCTTTAAGTTCTGTCTGCTCCATACTCGAGGGCATTTGGGCTACTTTACTCTTTTTTGGAACCTCTCTGCTTTTTGTAGTATCCTTCAAGGATACATTCTTCCGAACCATGCGCTCTTGGGCGACTGTCGGCTTTCCCCTATTATCTAGTTTAAAAGCTGCTCTATCTCCTTTTTAAAGGTTAATGCCAGCAGCCTGGTTCCATCCCGGTTAAGGTGAAGCCCATCCCTTCGGAAGAGCCCCTCCTTTCCCCAGAATGTTCCCCAGTTCCTAACAAATCCGAACCCCTCATCTCTGCACCATTGTCTCATCCACGCATTGAGACTCCGGAGCTCTGCCTGCCTATTGGGTCCTGCGCGTGGAACGGGAAGCATTTCGGAGAACGCTACCCTGGAAGTTCTGGATTTCAACTTCCTACCTAAAAGCCTAAATTTAGCTTCCAGAACCTCCCTACCACATTTTCCTATGTCATTGGTACCAACATGTACCAAGACAGCAGACTCCTCCCCAGCACTATCTAAGACCTTATCTAGGTGGCGTGTGAGGTCCGCTACCTTCGCACCAGGCAGGCATGTTACCAGGCGATCCTCACGTCCACCAGCCACCCAGCTATCTACATGCCTAATGATCGAATCACCAACTATAACTGCTGTCCTAACCCTTCCCGCATGGGCACTTGGCCCTGGAGAAACCTCCTTGGTGCGAGAGGGGTTTACATCACCTGGAGGACAGGTCCTAGTTACAGGATCACTTCCTGCCACACCAGGGTGATGCTCTCCTGTCACGTGACCTCTCTCCTCCATGGCAACAGGGATGCTGCCAGACTGGAGGTGGGACTTCAGGACTATATCCCTGTAGGTCTCGTCTATGTACCTCTCTGTCTGTCTTATGTTTTCCAAGTCTGCTACTCTAGCCTCTAGAGAACGGACTCGTTCCCTGAGAGCAGAGAGCTCCTTGCACCTAGTGCACACGTAAGACCTCTCACCAGCTTGGAGAAAATCATACATGTGACACTCAATGCAAAAGACTGGAAAGCCCACATCCCGCTGCTGGACTGCTGTCTGCATCTTAGTTTTAAGTTTGTGTTTAGATCTTTAAGTTCTATATGTACTAAAAGGTGCAATGGATATTTATACCACTAAAACTGTACCTAAGAAGTTTAATATACCTTGTTCACCTGAAGCTTAATTAATCTCAGGTCCTTGGTGTATGACTGACACTTATTAAAAAAGGGCTGCTACACAGTACCTTGTCATGTGCTGCTGAGGAAAACTATATTCTGATTTGATTTAAATTATAGCTCTTTGCTGCTACTAGGCTCTAACCTATTATGAAATTTAAACTACAAGCTCTCTGCTGGATTCTAAATTTAACCAGAAAGCTCTCCTCTGTGTTTTAATTTGAAACTAAAAGTACTTTGCTGATGCTAGGCCCTGAGTGACTATGAAATTTAAACTACAGCTGTCTACTGGGTATGAAAGGTAACCAGAAAGTTCTCTTCTGTGTTTTTAAATTGAATCTTAAACTGTTGCTACTAGGCCCTGACTGATTTAACAAAACAAATAGTGGGTTCACAGATTAATTAGCTTTAAAAGAAAAAAAATTCCTTTCAGAAAAATTCCCAGAAGTATATACTCACAATTTCAGATTTCTCTCCAGAAGTAACAGCCCCCCTTTCCAGTCCCTCAACACGTAGATCTGGAGTCCGCTCCAGGTCTCCTCTCTCAGGAGGAGGGGACACTGCTCCATCCCAGTCCGCAGTCCCTACATCTTACAGCATGGCTGCTGAAGGCATAGCCTTCCAGGATATTAACCTCTCTCAACAGGTAAAAGATATCCTTTTAGCTTCTAGGAAGCCTTCCACCAGGCACTCCTATGCTTTCAAGTGGTGTAGATCCTCTCTCTAGTGTTCGCAGAGGGCACTTATCCCTGTCTCAGCTCCGGTGGATACATTACTTGAATATCTTCTCCACCTGTCTTCTTCTGGATTCAAAACCAATTCGGTAAGAGTACACCCAAGTGTGGCTTCTCACATGCCCTTAGATGGTCAGCCCATCTCTTCTCAGCTGCTTGTTGCATGCTTCATGAGGGGTCTTCTCTTAATCAAACCTCCCATTAAGCCCCCTCCAGTGGCATGTTGTTTTTAGGATAGCTTCTCAAGCCACCCTTTGAACCTCTAGCCACTACCTCTCTGAAGTTTCTTACGTGGATGGTCACCTTCCTTGTTGCCCTCACTTCAGCAAAACGCATTAGTGAGCTCCAGGCTTTGGTGGCTGACTCTCCTTATACACGATTCCACAGTGATAAGGTAGTCCTCAGGACTCATCCTCTCTTTATGCCAAAGGTGGTCTCACCCTTCCATTTAAACCAGTCAGTCTACCTCCCTGTCTTTTTCCCTAGACCTCCTTCCTCTAGGGCAGAAGCAACCCTTCACACTCTGGATTACAAACGTGCCTTAGCTTTTTATCTCCAGAGAACTCAAGAGCACAGGAAAGCTTCCCAGCTTTTCATCACCTTTGACTCGAGTCACCTGGGTTTGCAGTATCCAAGCAGACTCTCTCCAGGTAGATAGCGGATTGCATCTCCTTTGCTTATGAAAGAGCAGGACTTTCTCTCGGTCACGTCACTGCACATAATGTTCACGCCATGGCTACCTCTATGGCAAATCTGCGCTCTGTAGTGATTGATGAGATATGCAAAGCGACAACTTGGTCTTCTGTGCACACTTTTGCTGCTCACTGTTGCCTAGACAAGGACTCCCACTGGGATGACTTGTTTGGCCAAGCTGTTCTCCAGCATCTCTTTCAAACTTAGAACAACTCCTACTCTCCGTCCTGGGTTTCGATACCAGACATCCTTGGAGGACATATGACCTACTCAGTTATGCATGTGATACATTGAGGTCATCTCTCTGGCATTTCTGAGCTAGGGAATCCTGTATGTGAAGACTACATTCCTGCTTGTTCCTGGAGATAGCGTAGTTACTCACCTGTAACAGGTGATCTCCGGGAACAGCAGGAATTTAGTCTTCACAACCCACCCTCCTCCCCTAGGAGTTGTACTTTTCCCTCTCTCCTTTTATCTCAGCTACAAACTCAGCTGAAGAGGGAGAGCAGGAAAGGTGGGAAAGCAGCTATGCAGAAGCAATGGGATTCTCCCAAAAGCTTTCCTATTGGATGCTGGGGAGCATTGGGCTTATGTGAAGACTTAATTCCTGCTGTTCCCGGAGATTACCTTTTACAAGTGAGTAACTATGCTTTCAATGGCTATCAGAACATAACCTATTTGTGAACTATAAGAACACTGAGGTCCTCCACATCACAAGAGACATGAACTTCAAATTGCCAACATACATAAAGATACCAGGAGCACCACTACAAGTGAAATCTGAAGTGCGTTACTTGGGAAAAATGCTTCAGTCAAACATTAACAACACCATTAGACTCATATACCACAAAATAAAAACACTACAATGCCTATGAACTTTACTAATATCAAAAAACCGGCTCCACTCTTCACCTCAGAGATATAACCACCATCAAACAAGCTATATCCAAACTCAAAAAAGAAGCTCTATTTGATGGCAACTGGGTCTCAGACTTGAATCAGGTGATTCACTGAACCCATATACATTTACAGGTTTAGCGCCATAACTTGCATCAATGACCCAACGTGTTGCTCTTAACTAAATGAGCTAACCTACTTAATTTGCAAAGTTTTAAAGCTTAATCCTTTAATGGATTAAGCTTTAAAACTTTGCAAATTAAGTAGATTGCTTTATGAGTTAGCATGATGGTTTTGTATGTTATATGGCTTTGTAGTGGGAGCCAGTGAAGCTGTTTGAGTATTGGGGTATTGGGGATTTTTGCCACTGCTTTCTTGTCACGGCAGGCCATGTCCTTCAGCACCCATGGCCTGCCACTTCTGATCCCCTTCCGATGTAACATGGTCAGAGGGGGGTCAGAAATGGCAGGACATGTATGCTGAAGGGACATGGCCTGCTGTGGGCAAGAAAGCAGTGGCAAAAAGCAGCTGCTTTTGGAAATACTGCTGCTGTCCGCCTCCCTCCAAAATGGAATTGACAGCAGCTGGGGGGTGGCACAGCCGGTCATGTGTTCTGTTTCCTCCACCCACCCAGGCCAGCTGCCTTAGGTGGCCGCCTAGCTTGCCTAGTGGATGGGCTGGCCCTTGGTGCCACACATGACCTTGCTGAATTTTGCAAGAAGCTGAAAACCCATCTGTTCATCTCCTCCTCACTATCTTTCCTCTCGTCAGTCACCCATGTACATGAGCAGTTTTCAGTTCTCATTTTATTAGTCTGCCTTGTTTGGAGCATGATTACATACACACTGCAAAGTTGTAAGAACAAGCTCCATGCTGTGTGTAATAAGTTAGTGCAATGAAAAGGAAGAGTGGTCAGATGTGGACAAAAGCCAACTGCACTTCTTTTTGATAGTAGAGTTTTATCATATTTTGTGTGATTACATTAAAGCTCTAATTTTAGCTTGTGGATTGCTTCTCATGTCTTGCCAGTGATTACACTCCCACCCCCATGCAGATAACTGTTTATTTTCCTAGTGCCAAACATCTGCAAAAGCAGCCTCTGTGCTTTTTCAGCTGTTGGTGCCAAGAAAAGAATGCATATGGTCTGGTTAACTATGAGTGCCGCATATGGGAACATTTCCATAAATATTTCAATGTTAGGGTGCATCCACTGTTCCCTCTAAGCTGTGCGCGTGTGCGCGCGCACACACCTCGCCGAGAGAGCACACATACTTTACAACAGAGCGCACAAAAATTACGGCTCTGATTCTGATAGAAAAAAACAGACGTCTTAAAATTGAAAAGTTATGATTGTAATTACTAGAAATTTCCCGCTTCATTTAGTAATCGTCTATTTTCATTTAATTTGATTAAAATCAGTGTGGTGTACATACTGTATTCTGACGTGTAGTCAAATTTTAAAGTATATAACTCCGAGTGTCGTTATGTGGCGCACAAAAATTTTACCTTCCTTCAAAAGCTGCACACAGCTGATATTTTATGCGCACACGGCCTACAGAAAATTAGAGGGAACATAGGGTGCATCCCCTCTTTAACTATGAGTTTCCCATGTGGGAACACATTGCTTAACACTCACTTTTAAAGGTTAATGCCAGCAGCCTGGTTCCATCCCAGTTAAGGTGGAGCCCATCCTTTTTTGGAAAAGCTGCTCCCTTTCCAAGAATGTTGCCCAGTTCCTATTGAATCCAACACTTTCTTTTTTGCACCATTGTCTCATCCACGCATCAAAATTCTGGAGCTTTTCCTTTTGGGTCCTGCGCATAGAACAGGAATCATTCTAGAGAATGCCACCCTGGAAGTTCTGGATTTCAGGTTTCTACCTAAAAGCCTAAATTTGCCTTCCAGAACCTCCCTCCCACATTTTCCTATGTCATTGTTACCAACATGTATCAAGACAGCAGATTATTCCCCAGCACTATCTAAAACCTTGTCTAGGTGGCACCTGAGGTCCAGTACCTTCATACCAGGCAGGCATGTTACCAGGCGATCCTCATGTTCACCAGCCACCCAGCTATCTACATGCATAATGATGGAATCACCAACTATTTCAGCCATTCTAACCATTCCCTCATGGGCACATGTCCCTGGAGAAATCTCCTCAGTGCAAGATGGTATATCACCTGGAGGAAGATCACTTCCTGACTGAAGGAGGGACTTCAGTACTACGTCCCTGTAGGTCTCATTTATATACCTCTCTGTCTTCCTTATGTCCTCCAAGTCTGCTATTCTGTCCTCCAGAGATTGGACTCGTTTCCTGAGGGCAAAGAGCTCCTTGCATCTAGTTCACACATAAAATCCCTCAGCAATAGGGAGAAAATCGTACATGAGACACTCCATGCAAAAAACTGGATAGCTTCCATATCGCTGCTAGACTACTGTCTGCATCTTTTTTTTAAGTTTTGTTTAGCTATTTAAGTTGTCTACTTACTTAAAGTTGCTAGATATGGCTGTATCAGTACAAGTATCCCTAATAAGTTTAAGGAACTTAGTTCCCTTCAAGATTAGTTAATTTCAGTGCCTCAATTAATCTACTTCTGGTGAGAATAACCAACGAAACCAGAAAGTGAGTTTGACCACCTCTTCCTCCTTAATAGGTTTAAGAGCCTATAATGTTAAGATTATGCCTTGGGTGGGTGGGAAGGAAAGAATACTTGGTAAAAGCTGGCTTGCAACAGTGCCCTTACCTGTGTTTCTAAGGTAATCTCTTAACAATTTCATGGGTGATTCACACAGCCCTTGGTTTAATAGAGGGAGCATTTCAAATTGCTCCTTTTATCTGTCACTTGACTAACATCTGTTTTAACCATTTCACAGGTCTCTTGCCTCTTAATTGGAAGGCCTTTTTTGTAAAGGTCTCTAGAAACAATTTCTTTCTTCTCAAAGAATATTTACCCTATTCTTCCTTTCTTAAACCAGCCTACTCCATGACCAATATACATTACACAGCAAAATTTCTCATTACTGTTGAACTGTCTCCTCAACCTTACTCATGTTACTAACACTGTGTAAGAATTTAGAAATCTACTTTGTTTTCCTTGCTCCTGTGTAAGAATTTAGAAGTTCACTGTAATTTGTGTTCTATATAAAAGTATACAGTTAAGTTATTCTGTGTTTTATGTAAAAGTATAGTTATTCTGTAAACTGCTTTAAGTTTCAGATAAAGCGGTACATAAAAATAGTTAAATAACTAAATTGGAGTGAAAGAGAGTAGCCTAGTGGTTAGAGCAGTAGCCTACTACCCAAGATATCTGGGTTTAATTCCCACAGGCATTCCTTGTGGCCTTGGGCAAGTCACTTTGCCCTTCTTTGTCTCGGTAGAAAAGGCCTGGCAATCTACTTCTGATCATACTTGGCCAAGAAAACCCAGGGGCTGCTGGGTCACCGGTAGTCAGCATTGACTTGAAGGCATTTAAAAAAAAAAAAAAGCAAGCAGTTGGATTTCAAATCAGTTGATGACAGAGTACGAATTTCTTTGCAAGGCCAATCAAAACGAATTACAGTTGTCTACTTGATGTAATGCACATATGAATGACAGCTGTCAAATCAGGTGTGCTCGGGAATGGATCTAGACAATCTAAGGGGAAGGGATTTTGGATTTTGCTCAGGCCTTTTTTCAGGAGTAGCTCAAGGCAAGTTACATTTTGATACGGTAGGTATTTTTCTGTCTGCTGCATTGCTTTCAGGGCATGAATAAACATATAGATAAAGGCGAGCTGGTGGATACTCTAGTGTATCTGGATTTTCATAATGCATTTAACAATATCCCATGGCAGTTTCTCCAAATAGGTTAGTTTTGTGCATACCATGACAGTCATTTAACAATATCACCCATCAGAGATGCGAGGAAATTAAAAAGTCATCCGATAGGAGGCAATGTCCTGTTGTGGAATGGGAATTGTTTTATAACTTTTAATCAAAGAGTTGGGCTAAATGGTCCTTTTTCTCAATAAAGAAAGATGAATAGTGTAAGTCCTGAAGGATCTGTACTAGACCCATTGCTTGTTAACATATTTATAAATGACCTGGAAATGGGAACAACTAGTGAGATGATGAAATTTACAGGTGCCAAAAAATTATTCAAAGTTGTTAAATCACAAAAGGATTTTGAGAAATTAAAAAGGAATTTCAAGAGATTGGGTGACTGGGTATCCAAACGGCAAATAAAATTTAATGCAGACTTACTGTATTTCCCAGATTATAAGTCACCCCTGTGTATAAGGCACAATTTGGCCTTTTTACAGGTAGAATACTAGTATATTTTATTTTATTTACATTCTCTTATATACCACGCTATTCTGCATCAGTGTGGTTTACATTGAACAAACTGAAATTACATTGAACAGGGCATTATAACTTGGAGATAACTATTTTACAGGGAACATGGGCTATGGAGGGTTAAGTGGCTTGCCCAAGACCACAAGGAGCACCTGTGGGACTAGAAACCCCAGTCCTTCCGGCCCAAGGTTGCTGTCCTCTAGTGGCATTTGAACCCCTGACCTTCCGGCCTGAAGTACCTTGCCCCAACCACTAGGCCACTCCTCCACTCCATATGTCGCCCCGGTGTATAAGTTGCCAGTACAAAAATTAAAGCGCGAGACAACATTGCTGTTTCTTAAAACCGAATTTATTGTGTTTCACTTTCACTTCATGTCGTCAGTGAAATGGGCTCTCTTGCTGTCTCCAGGAACAAGCAGGAATGTAGTCTTCACATATGGGTATTGTCGGTATCGACGGAGCCTGTGAGGGAACGCTCCCCAGCGTCCAATAGGAAAGCTTTTGGGAGCATTCCACTGCGCCTGCGCCGCTGCCTTCCCACCTTTCCAACTCTCCCTCTTCAGTTTTTCATTTTCCGTGGAGCCGACAGGCAGAAAACCCTGTCACCACAGAAAATCTTCTTTTTGTGGTTGCATCTGCCTTCACCGTCGACACCTATACCGGTACCACCGGTCTTTTCTTTATTTTCTTATTTCTTTTCCTTAAAAAAAGAAAAAGAAAGAATAACTTCTTTCTTGGAGGGTCTGTCCCATCTTGGTGCCAGGTGCCATTTTGGGCACTACCCCAATTTTTTTCCAAAATGGAGAAACCATCTAGTGGTTTCAAAAAATGTTCAAAGTGTAGCGGTACCATTTCTGCTACCGACACCCATGATTGGTGTCTCAAATGTTTAGGTCCGGACCATTTACCATCGGAGTGTCTCCTTTGTAGAAAGATGACCAAAGGAGGCCTGCAGAACAGAGCTGCAAAACTCGGCACCCTCTTTGCCTCGGATGCAATGTCTGTTGCATCGACGTCGTCCGGGGCTTCATCTTCCTCCCATGGATCTCAGGTAACCAAACTCAGGTCTTCCAAGACCGTCCGGTCCTCAAAGGGTAGATCTCCTTCTAAGCATCGAGATGCTACTAGTGTTGCCCTCGAGGAGTGGCCTAGTGGTTGGGGCAAGGTACTTCAGGCCGGAAGGTCAGGGGTTCAAATCCCACTAGAGGACAGCAACCTTGGGCTGGAAGGACTGGGGTTTCTAGTCCCACAGGTGCTCCTTGTGGTCTTGGGCAAGCCACTTAACCCTCCATAGTCCATGTTCCCTGTAAAATAGTTATCTCCAAGTTATAATGCCCTGTTCAATGTAATTTCAGTTTGTTCAATGTAAACCGCACTGATGCAGAATAGCGAAGTATATAAGAGAATGTAAATAAATAAATAAAACACACTGGCTAAACAACCCCGGCGGGAGGCTCCGGCCTCCAAAGCATTAACGGGGTTCCAGGATGTTTCCGAAGCTTCCACCTCTGGAGAACTCTTGGTGCCATGTTCTGGTGTCATGGCCTGCTCCGCCAGTACTGACATCCAGGCATCGACAGGCTCCATGGATCAATGTATCCTGGCCATCGAGTGCAGTCTTGCAGCTTTATTAGCAGCCTCGGTACCGCTAAAGCTGCTTCAATCGACGCAGTTGTCCATACCGATATTGGTACCAAATGTACCTGCATCGACCGATGCGCCTCTCTCCATGCTTCCTCCCATGCCGACCCTGGAATCGGTCTCCAGTATCAAGGATCCGGTATGAGGCAGTCTGATGCTGACTTTGATCGATACCGTCGACAAGCAATACGAGAACATCCGGCCCGACAATGACTCTGTCGGTACTGGGGTGGTTCTTCCGGAGGACCCCTCTCCTTTGCCACAGTGTCGGATGTCTCACCCGGAGGACATGTCCTTTCAGGACTTCATACGTGATGTACTCTCGATCACTGTGACCCCTGAGAAGGAACCGAGAGCTGAAGAATTGGAAATTATTCAGTATCTGGCAGCTCCTAAGGAGGTTGCTACCCTTCACATTCACCGAATTTTGCATGATCTCATGCTTAGGATGTGGGAAACACCTTTAACGGTGTCCCCAAATTCTCGGAGACTCGATACAATGTACCGGGTAGCGCAGTGTCCCAGTTTTCAAAAAACACAATTACCACACCATTCCATGGTAGTGGAATCGGCAATGCATAGGATCAAAAGTGCTAAGATGCATTCATCCAACCCTCCAGGTCGTGAATCGAAAACGCTCGATGCTTTTGGGCGTCGATGCTTTCAGTCCTCAATGCTATCAGCTAGAATAAGCTCTTACATACTTTATATGGGTATGTTTCTTTGGGAGGTTACAAGAGACTTGGAACTCATGGCTCCACTTCTCCCTGATGACAGGAGGGCTGACTTTCTCACTCTGGTCAAACATGCCCAGAATGTTTCTAAGTTCATGAACCGTGCAACCTTTGATTGCTTTGAGTGCATTAGCAGAACCTCTGCTATCTCCATCGGTGCACGTTGCATTGCCTGGTTACAAGCATCTGATTTAGAACAATGGGTGCAAGACAAGCTGGGGATTATTCCTTGCACAGGAGAAAACCTCTTTGGCAAGGATTGGCAGGACAAAGCTAATCAGCTTGAGTCCGAAAACACCACCTTGAACAGATTATCAAGGACCACAGCCAACCCAGCTAAGAAAAAGACAGTTAAGAAACCCTTTTTCAACAAGAAAAAGAAATTCTATCCATCTTACACCCAGGCTGTCCACTGCCCAATTCATGCTCCCCAAAAAGAGCAGCATTAACCCAGACAGCAGAGGAAGGCCCAAGTCCCCAGAGCTCAACCAGCTCAGCAGACACAGCCTCCTCAGGGGCTTTGACTCCTTCCTAGAAGGGTCCAGAGCCTCTTACCATCCCAGGGAGACTCTGTCATTTTGCCGAAAGATGGCAACAGATAACATCAGAGCACTGGACTCTGTCTATTGTAACAGAGGGGTACAAACTCCATTTTCACAGTATGCCCCCTCCCACCATCACAAGACAATTCAATTCTCGGGGCCCCTTCACCACTCTCTTGTGCCAAGAGGTCACCATTACTTGCTCAAGGGGCAATAGAAGAGGTACCTATATCCCAACAGGGCATGGGCTTCTACTCCCCCTACATCCTCATTCCAAAGAAGACAGGGGGATACAGACCCATACTGGACCTCAGAGAGTTGAACAAGTATCTGTTCCGAGAAAAATTCAAGATGATCTCCCTTGGAACACTTCTTCCTTACATTCAGAGTCAGGATTGATTATGTTCTCTAGATCTAAAGGATGCATACACACATATCCTCATCCATACAGATGACAGGAGATTTCTTTGATTCCTTTTTCAAGGAAGACATTACCAGTACAGAGTTCTACCCTTTGGACTGACTTCCGCCCCAAGAGTCTATACAAAATGCATGGCAGTAGTAGCAGCATTCCTGAGAACACTGGGGATATTCGTCTTCCCCTACCTAGACGACTGGCTCATCCGAGCATCAACACCTCCAGAGGCCAGCTCTGCGCTCTCCTGTACAATGCAAATCCTGCAGTACCTGGGACTGGTCATAAACCTCCCAAAACCTCATCTCACCCCTTCTCAGTCTCTAGAGTTCATAGGGGTTCTTCTAGACACGAGGCAGTCAAAGGCTTTCCTGCCACAACCACGTTGTCTTTGAATACTCCAGCTGGCCTCTCAAGCAGCTATGAAAACTTTTCTAACTGCTCAAGAAATGCTTCAGCTGCTGGGGCATATGGCATCCACTGTCCATGTGGTTCCCTATGCTTGCCTACACATGGACCCTAGCCTCTCAGTGGACACAAGCGTCGGGTCACCTGGGGGACAAAATCAAAAATTCTACGTACCTCATTTTGTCCCTACAGTGGTGGCAATCGCTGAAAAACCTTCTCGTAGGGCCTCCTTTCCAGCAGCCACTACACCAAGCCACCTTGACGACAGATGCATCCAAGTTGGGTTGGGGAGCTCACTTGGACAATCTTTCTACTCAGGGCCTGTGGACCGAACAGGAGGTTTGTCTTCATATAAACCTCCTGGAACTCAGGGTCATCTTTTATGCCCTTCGAATATTTCAGGACCGCCTGAGCTACAAGACGGTTCTTGTCCAGACCGACAATCAGGTAGCTATGTTCTATGTGAGCAAGCAGGGTGGGACAGGTTCTCAGGCGCTATGCAATGAAGCTCTTCGCCTCTGGGCCTTCACCAGAGATCTTCAAATCCACCTACTAGCGGTGTATTTACCAGGCACACAAAATCTCTTGGCGTTCTGCTGCCACACGAGTGGTCTCTTCATCCAGAGCAAATTGCTCGAATCTTTCAGATCTGGGGAACTCCAGATATAGACCTCTTTGCAAGTCCTCAGAGTGCCAGACGTCCCTGGTTCTGTTCCAGAATCCCGGCTCAGAACTGTCAGGCAAGGGATGCCTTCCACCTCCATGGGAGTCAGGACTTCCTCTATGCCTACCCACCCATTCCTCGCATTCCCAAAACTCTATTCAAGCTTCATAGAGACAGGGGCCATATGATACTCTGTCAGACGGGTGCCTGGGTGAGAATGTTCACAGTCTTGGCAAAGGCATATATTAATATGATTTGCAAGGGATTGTGGGAAATGTAGTCCATTCACACCAGACACAGCCATTCACAATAATTAGTTGTGCTTGAGTGTAAAGCCAATAAGATATTTATTTATGGGGTTATTTCTCCCAACACAGATATGCTTGATAGCACATAAAACAGGATACTTGCTTTCAGTGTTAAACTTAGAAAAACAAAATCAGGAAAACAACAGCTGAACTTGTCAGGCAATCAAATCAAAAGAATAAAGACCTGGTTGGTAACAAACTGGTCTTTCTGTAGGCTCTAGCTAATATTTTCTTAGCAGTGCATCAAACAACAAACAAAACCCACAAAGTAGGGAAAAACTGTTCTTTTCAGGTTAACTTCTTATATCTTCACACATAGACTCAGAAGTGATTCCCTCAGAACTCACAAGCAATTAGGTAAGGCTCAATTGCTAGCAGTTACCCAGCTGAAACCCTTTAGCTGGCTTACTTTCTGCTGCGTGGCTCAAATCCTACTCAGGAGCTTTTCTGAGTAGATTAAAGAACAAGTTTGAATTTCTTGGTGATGGTTGTTGTACTTTGTAACAGTAAATTACCAAAGGAGTTTAGACAGAGAGCAATCCATGTATTCACAGCCTGTATCTACCTCTCCCCCTTCTTCAACAATCATGGGTTCAATATCATGGATTGGCACAGAGGAATTTCTCAATGGAGCACTCTCAGGAGAATACTTGTTTCCCTTCTGTCTTTCAAGGATATAGCTAGGGCATAGATCAGTGTTCATACCTGAGCTTCCATTGCTGTTAGAGTTCCTCTCTAAATAGCCTGGCCAGTATGTAGTCCAATCCAGATCCCTGGACACTGGATCTCTCTTCACATACCTTCTGGCACGGGTCCTAGGGTCCCTTCCAAGTGCAGCCGTCTCCCTCACAGGTACCGTCTGGAGATTCCTAGCTCTGCAGCACCACTCCTCTGGTTTTCCCCAGTCCAATGGTGTATGCTGGCCTTTTGAATGTCTCCCAGTATACGTACTGCTCTGGACTCCTTTAGACCTCCCAAATGCTTTTCTCTTCTTTCTTCCAAAGGGTTTCTTGCCCTCTCTGTCCGTCCGCTCTGGCTTCTGCTTCTGATGATCCTCGAGATAATGAAGCTGTCCAAGATCATGAAGATGTCCAAGCTGAGGATATCCAAGCTGATTCTGAGGATGATTCTCTGTAGAATAAACTCTACCTTTATTCTGCTTAGATGAGTGCTCCACCCTAGCACAGCGCAGCTGTGCTGAATCAGGCCCTGCCCTTTGAGATGAGTGCTTGGGGATTACCTCATAGCCCTCCTGATTGAACACACATTTCCTCACTTCAGCTCCTCTAATGGCTGTTGGAAACCTGGTGCATTCTGGGACTGGTAGTCTTTTATGGGAAAATTCTGTTTTTTTATTTCTACCAGAACTGACAGGTTGCTTGTTCAGAGTCACTTCACCTTTTCTATAGCTCCTTCCTGAGCTATGATAAGCTTCCTTATCACAACTCATAGCCCCACGCTGGCCATGACAGACATGGTATCCACTGCTTCTACATCTCTCTCAAGCCAAGCCTCTGGAGTTGGGATGTGCTCTAGATCTACTTTCTCAGGAGAACGGGACGCTATTGAATCCGAACCCTCAGTCCCTACACTTCAGGGCATGGCTACTGAGAGCCTAGAATTCAAGGATATCAACCTTTCTCAACAGGTTAAAGATATCCTTTTGGCTTCAAGAAAACCTTCCACAAGGAGGGCCTATGCCTTTAAGTGGAAAAGGTTCTCTATCTGGTGTTCAAAAAAGGAACTTAATCCCTTTTCAGTGCCAGTGGAGGCGTTACTGGAGTATCTCCTCCATTTATCATCCTCTTGGCTTAAGACCAATTCAGTAAGGGTCCACCTTAGTGCCATTGTGGCTTTCCACAAGCCCTTGGATGGACAACCTATTTCCTCTCAACCACTTGTGATGAGGTTCATGAGAGGTCTACTCTTAACAAAATCCCCCATTAAGCCACCACCCCCGTGGCATGGGATTTGAATCTTGTCCTTGGGCAACTCATGAAACTGCCCTTCAAACCCCTAGCCACTACATCTTTGAAGTTTCTTTCTTGGAAGGTAATCTTCCTAATTGCTCTCACTTCTGCAAGACGCATCAGTGAGCTACAAGCTTTAGTGGCTGATCCTGCTTATACAAGGTTCCACTATGATAAAGTAGTTCTTAGGACTCACCCTCACTTTATGCTGAAGGTGGTTTTGCCTTTTCATTTAAACCAATTGGTTTACCTTCCTGTATTCTTCCCTAGGCCTCACACCTCCAATGCAGAAAGGAATCTTCATACTCTGGATTGTAAAAGAGCCTTGGCTTTTTACCTTCAGAGAACTAAGCAACATAGAAAGGCTTCCCAGCTTTTTGTTGCTTTTGACTCGTCATCTTGGATTACCAGTTTCCAAGCAAACTTTGTCTAAATGGATTGCAGATTGCATATCCTTTGCCTATGAGAGCGAGGGACTTTCTCTAGAAGGTCATGTCACAGCTCACAATGTGAGAGCAATGGCAGCCTCTATGGCTAACCTTCGCTCAGTATTCATAGAAACATAGAAACATGATGACAGAAAAAGACCACATGGCCTATCTAGTCTGTCCTTCCATAACAATAACTACAACAGTCCACTTTTTACCTTTAGAGATCCTCTGTGTTGGTCCCATGCTTTTTTGAATTCAGTTACTGTCCTCATCTCTACCACCTCCACTGGGAGACTATTCCATGGATCCACTACTCTTTCCATAAAGAAATATTTCCGCATATCACTCCTGAATCTATCTCCCTTCACCCTCATTCCATGTCCCCTCGTAGCAGAACTTGCTTTCAATTGAAAGAGGCTCTCTCCCTGAACATTTATGCCACGGAGGTATTTAAACATCTCAATCATATCACCTCTATCCCGCCTTTCCTCTAAGGTGTACATATTAAGATCTTTAAGTCTGTCCTCATATGCTTTATAATGAAGCCCATTAATCATTTTAGTAGCAACCCTCTGCACGACTCCATCCTGTTCACATCCTTTTGAAGGTGCGATCTCCAGAATTGCACACCATACTCCAAATGAGGTCGCACCAAAGACTTATACAGAGGCATTATCACCTCCTTTTTTCTGCTAGCCATTCCTCTCCGTATGCACCCAAGCATCCTTCTAGCTTTTGCCGTCGCCTTTTCTACCTGTTTAGCTACTTTAAGATCATCAGACACAACCACGCCTAGGTCCCGCTCTTCTTTAGTGGACAAAAGTACTTCACCTCCTATACTGTATTGCTCCCTTGGATTGCTGCAGCCCAAATGCATGACCTTACATTTTTTAACATTAAATTCCAGCTGCCAAATTCTAGACCATTCTTCAAGCTTAGCTAGATCCCTCCTCATGTTATCTACACCTTCCTGGATGTCTACTCTTTTGCAGATTTTGGTATCATCTGCAAAGAGGCAAACCTTACCCGACAGCCCTTCCGCTATATCACTAACAATGATGTTAAAAAGAATCAGACCAAGGACAGATCCCTGGGGCACACCACTGGTAACATCCTTCTCATCAGAGTGAGCTCCATTTACTTGTACTCTTTGTCGCCTCCCACCCAACCAATTTCTAACCCAAGCAGTAACTTTAGGGTCCATCCCTAGGGTGCTCAGTTTGTTTATAAGTCGCCTGTGAGGAACAGTGTCAAAGGCTTTACTGAAATCTAAATACACCACATCTAGAGCTCTCCCTCGGTCCAACTCCCTGGTCACCCAGTCAAAAAAATCAATTCATTGACGACATCTGTAAGCAGCCACTTGGGCTTCAGTACATACCTTTGCAGCCCACTACTGCTTAGACAAGGACTCCCTTCAGAATGCCTCGTTTGGCCAGGCTGTTCTCCAGCATCTCTTTCAGACTTCGAACAATCCCTACCCGCCATCCTGATGCCAGAGATCCATGGGAGGAAGCATGACCCATCTCAACCTCGGTTTCACAGCTTTCTGTGGTCATCTCCCTGGCATCTTTCAGCTGGGGAGACCCCATATGTGAAGACTACATTCCTGCTTGTTCCTGGAGATAGCATAGTTACTCACCTGTAACAGGTGATCTCCGGGAACAGCAGGAATTGAGTCTTCACAACCCGCCCACCTCCTCTAGGAGTTGTATTTCTCTCTCTCTCTCTCTCTCTCTTTTTCTCTCCTTTGCCTCAGCTATAAACTCAACTGAAGAGGGAGAGTTGAAAAGGCGGGAAGGCAGCAGCGCAGGCGCAGTGGGATGCTCCCTAAAGCTTTCCTATTGAATGCTGGGGAGCGTTCCCATACAGGCTCCGTCAGTACTGACAATACCCATATGTGAAGACTCAATTCCTGCTGTTCCCGGAAATTCCCTGTTTAACTACGCTATCCATGACAAGTAGTGCTTTCTGGCTCTTGAAAATCTGTCTGGCCGCTTACTAAAGCAGCGCTGCAGCCATTTCAGCATCATGCTCTTATTCATCCATTCTTTCTCATTCACAACAACAATGTTGGTTGGTAAGGCTTCATGTGGCATTTTCTTCCTTTTGAATATTATCATAGATGGCAGCTTTTTTCCACTTGCACAGCAGGCCAGCACCACTGAAGTGTGTCTTTTCGTGTCCGGTGGTTCTATTTATTGTTTTATCCCCCTTTTGACTGACCGTTAATCCCCTGATATTCATTTCCCTGGCAATATGAACTGTTTTGAAATGCACCTGCACAGTGAACCGTTCACAGCCCTTCGACCTTTGCTCTATGACAAACTGAAGCAGACATGTTTCTTATTCAGGTCACCATGCTTTATTTATTTATTAGTGCGTATTTACCGCTTTTCGTGAATCAAAGCGGTTTACAGAGAACTCATGGATTGAACATTACATTAAACAAAAAATATATGTGGTCACGATTTGCCTTCTTGCTGCTTTTCATCAAGGTTAGTTCTGCTTGCGTCGTCTTCCAGTCTCTAACTACTTTCTCATTTATCCCAAAAGGTCGCTCGGCGGTTCTGTTACCATGTTCTTCTGCATAATGAATAATTTTCAATTTGAATTCCGCAGTGAATGAGTTTTGCACCTTGGGTGTCACCATTTTCTGTGGGGCAAAAAATAAAATTTGTGTTGTAACTGAAATTTGTCCGGTTTGCTATTGTGTATGCTATTTGGTATGCTATTTGTGAGTATAGTCCAAGTTTGTACCAGCCTGCTGATCAGAGGGTCTGCTTCAAGCATTGAGTGTACAGCGGAGGGCCCAGGGAGAAAGACCATCCACTCCGCAGTTGCGAGTATTTGTCCGTTTCAAAGAGCGTGGCCCACCGTGTATATTTATTAGATAAGTCACGCCATTGTATAGGTCACACCATGGGTTTCTGATGTAAAAAATCTTGATTTATAATCTGGGATAAATGGTAGTAAAGAGCAACCCAAAAGATAGTTACACGATGCAAGGATCCAAGCTAGGAGTCACCATTCAGGAAAAGGATCTAGGCATCATTATGGATAATATGTGGAAATCCTCTTCTGAGTGTGCAGCAGTGGCAAGAAAACTAGGAATTATTAGGAAACTAATGGAGAATAAAGCATTATTATCATATTACTACTTTATCACTCTGTTGTGACTACACCTTAAGTATTGTGTGCAATCCTGGTTAACACATCTCAAAAGAAATATAGTGAAATTAGAAAAGATATAGAAAAGGGCAACCAAAAAGACAAAGTGAATAGAAGGATACCCTTTGAGGACAGAGTAAAGCTGTCTAGAGCCTGGAGAAGAGACAGCGGAGGGAAGAAATGATACAAGTCTGTAAAATAATGAATGGAATGGATAAATATAGATCAGTTGTTTGTTTTCAAAATGTACAGAAACTGGGAGGCATTCAATGAAGCTACAAAGTAGTACATTTTGAAATAAATCTGAGAAAATATTTGTTTTACTCGACACATAATTACAGTAAGCTCTGGCATTAGTTACTGGAAGATGTGGTAAAAGCTGATAGTGTAGTGGGGTTGAAAAACAGTTTGCATAAGTTCCTGGAGGAAAAGTCCATAAAACATTATTAAAGTGGACCAAGGAAATCCACTACTTATCTCTGGGATAAGCAACATGGAATCTGTCTACCTTTGGGGATCCTGCCAGGTACTTGTGATCTGGATTGGCTACTGTTGGAAACAAGATAGTGGTCTTTATTTTATTTATTTATTTAGTTTAAACTTATATACCGCTACTTCCAGCGATCAGTAGCGGTTTGATTACAAATTTGGGAGCTGTTAAATCAGGACAGAAAAATTGGAATAATATACATAGATTTGGGGTCTGGCACACCACGCAGGGTTAGGCACTTCTAGGTTAGGTTTACATATTTACATATTTACAGTTTATACAATAATTACGATGGACCTTTGGCTGCACTCAGGATCAGGGCCAGCCTGTCCACTAGGAGGCCGCCTAGTCCAGCAAACCATGTTGGATGGCCCGACTCAGTTTTGAAAGTGACATCACAAAACCTCTGCTTTAAAAATGTAGTTGGGTGGCCGCCGCCCCTCGAATCCATTTTTCTCATCTTTGGCAGTGGTAGTAGTGGCCTGACTCCATTTTGAAAGTGGCGGCAGCTGAAAACAGAGTCGGGCTGGTGCCACAAGATGAGAAGATGGAAGGGCGGGTCGTTACAGCAGCAGTGGGAGGGGGATGCCAGTGGCAGGGAAGCTGGTGGTGGCAGCAGCAACGGGGGGGCTGGGGGGTGGCGGCATGCTGGTGGGTTCTGCCTAGGGTAGCAAAAGTCCTTGGGCTGCCCCTGCTCAGGATGGCCAGTCTTCTTTTCTTAGGTTAGTATCTGAGGAAATGGAAGGTTAAATGACTTGCCCAAGAGTAGAAGGAGCAGCATTGGAATTTGAATACTGGCTTTTCTGGGTCTGAGCTACTCTGTCACCCCCAGTGGTAATAATAGTACTGCTGAATATTGCGCTGGCCAGCATTTGAACAGCAGCTATGGGTGCCACTCTATCAACAATGAGCCGCCTGACTGAAGACCAAACACAGTTTAGGACAGCTATCCAGAGGGTCACCATGAGTCAACACAGACTCGATGGCACTTAACAACAACAACAACAGAAACTGCCTGCAGATAAAAGCTATATGGCCTATGCTGTCTGCCCATCCACACCTACTACTGAGCTCTAAAAAGCCCCTCTTCTTCCCCAGAGATCCTGTGTGTTTGACCAATGCATGAATTCAGATACCGTTCTCATCTCTTCCACCTCCACTGGGATGTTGTTCCATGCCTTCACCACCCTTTCTGTAAAGAAATAGTTTCTTAAATTACTCCCAAATCTCTCTGCTCCTCCCTGATTCCTCACAACCTTGGGGTTGTCTTTGACTCCTCTCTCTCCTTCTCCACACACATCCATCTGATAGCTAAGACCTGCCGTTTCTTTCTCTATAACATCAACAAAATCCGCCCATTCTCCAGGACCAAGCAGGAAGTCAGTCCTCACTTATGGGTGACATCGACGTCGATGGAGCCCCCATGCGGAGCAATTACCCAGCTTTCTAAGAAAACCTTTGGGAATACTGCGCGCATGCGCGGTCACCTTCCCGCCTAAAGGTGCCATCTTGCTCAGTCTTTCTTTTTCCGTGGAGCCCACTGGACGTCTGTCCGTGTCACCCGGAAAAATTGACCTCTTTTCTTGCGATTTCATCATGTATTTTTCTCCGGTTCGACGCCGGTTCCCCTTCCCGCTGGGTTCGGTAAACCGCTTTCGAGCCCATCTTCTATTTTTCAGTTTTTGCCCTTCGTGGCTGGCGTTCGCACCATTTTTGTCTTTTCCCTGGAAGGCCGGTCCTTTGACCTCGCGGGGGCCCTTTTTTCCCCGATGGCTTCCAGTGGTTTCAAAAAGTGTGATCGGTGTAAGAAACTAATGTCTCTCACCGACACACACGACTGCTGCCTTCGGTGCCTAGGCCCAGATCATGATCCTAAGATCTGTGGCCCATGTGGCAAAATGTCCACCAAGGCACTTCGAAGCCGTCAGCATCAGAAAGAGAGGATTTTCTCGGACTTGCCTCCGGCCGGGCCCGGACCTCGTCTGAGGCCTCGACGTCTCGGGAGTCTGATCCCGAGCATCGCAGGGGTTCCTCGGACAGGGGGTCCCCCGATCGGGAACGCAAGAGGAAGAAACGGTTCATGAGGGCGGCGTCGGAAGAGGTCCCTGGTTCCTCAAGAGCCAGGTCTAAGACCCTCGACAGCTGTCCCGGGCCCTTGGAGCAGGAGAAGCCATCCAAAATGCCTCGCGTGGAGCCAGAACCCATCGGACACGTAAGTCCTGTGGTCCTTGTGGACTCTTCTCCGAGGGAGCCGACGTTGGGCCCGGTGCCGCCGGGGCCCGAGTCGGTGGCTGCTGAGTCTCCTGAGCTTCTGGATCAGCAGCGGGTACTGATGGCCAGCCTCGCTGGTGCATTTGCCCCGACCACCGGGACATCGACGTCGAAGTCGACCCCGGAGACCGAGCCGATACTCGAGACCATGAAGGCTCGAAATCGTCCTCGGTCACGGTCACCTTCGACCTCCCGCTCGGAACCGAGGGTGTCGACGCCAGTGCCTTCAGCGTCGGGGCGGGTGCCACCGAGACCCGCGCGGTCGGAGGCCCCTGACTCCTCTTCGGATGAGTCCGCGTGGGAGACGGAGGACGAGGAGTCCCACGATACTTTTCGGACTCGGTGTGTCCCTTCGGACTCACCGCAGTCCGAGCCCCGGAGTAGGTCCCCACCGGAGGACACCAGGTTCTCGGAGTTCGTCAGGGACATGGCCCAGGCGTTGGCGATTCCCGCGGACCCCGAGGAGGAGCCTCGAGCCGAGGAGCTCGAGACCCTCCAGTATGACTCTCCTCCGAAGGAGGCCTTTACTGTGCCGGTCCCTCCAATGCTGGAACGGCTCCTCTTCTGGATGTGGGAGGCACCGGCCTCGGCACCGGTTTTGAGCAAGCTGGTCGATTCCATCTATCGACTCCGTAAGAGCCCTGGTTTCCAGAAGGCGCAGCTGCCGCACCATTCCATGGTGGTGGAATCGGCCATGCATCGTCTGAAAAGCCAGAAGATGCACTCCACGGTGCCTCCCGGTAGGTAGGCCCGGAACCTGGATGCTTTCGGCAGAAAGTGCTTCCAGGGCTCAATGCTTGCTTGCCGTGTCCAGTCCTACCAGCTGTACATGGGCATGTACTTACGAGATCTTGGCGAAAGAGATTGCCGGGTTCTCTGCTGGCCTCTCCGGGGAACCTTTGCAGAGGTTCCAGACTTTGTCCTCAGGAATCCGGGACTGCTCGAAGTTCATGTCCCGAGCAGTCTACGATGGCTTCGAGGCTTCGGCTCGTGTAGCGGCAGCCAGCATCGGAGCCCGACGCCAGGCATGGCTGCAGTCATCGGACCTCGAGCCCTGGGTGCAGGACAAGTTGGTCGATGTCCCTTGCCGAGGTGAAAACCTTTTTGGCAAACCCATGGCCGAGAAGGCGGCTGAGCTCGAAACTGAGCACCTGACTAGGACAAGGCTGTCCAGAAAAACGTCTGCCCCTTCTCACAAAAAGAAGGGCTCGGGTAAAAAGCCCTTTTACCCGAGGAAGGCAACTGCCTACAAACCTTTCCCTCAGTACCAGGACTCCCCAGCTCCCCAGCAGGGTCAGCAGGCCAAGGGGCAGGGACATGGGTCCCGTAGGCAGAAGACCCCCAAGCCTCCGGCTCCTGCTCCTACTCAGCAGGGAGGGGGTTTTTGACTCCCACAGCATAGCCTTTCCATCTCTGCTGCCCCATTCCTGCACAGGAGGTCGTCTAGCCCTGTTTGCCCACAGGTGGCCACCCATTATAGGGGATGCTTGGGTATTGAGCATAGTCCACAGAGGCTATATGCTCCATTTCCAGCAGTTGCCCCCTGCCTACTTCCTAGGAGAGCCTCTAAGGCCTCCTCTACACACAGACCTCCTCCTTCAAGAACTTCAAGGTCTGCTTCTAGACAAGGCAGTGGAGCCTGTACCTCCTCGCCGGCAGGGGCACGGTTTCTACTCCAGGTACTTCCTCGTGCCAAAGAGAACCGGTGGCCTCAGGCCTATTCTAGACCTCAGGAACCTCAACAAGTTCTTGGAGAAAGAAAAGTTCAAGATGCTTACTCTTGGAACACTTCTGCCCTACCTCCAGCAGGGAGATTGGCTATGCTCCTTAGATCTCAAGGATGCGTATACTCACATCCTCATTCATCCAGACCACAGAAAGTACCTCGGGTTCATTGTGGGAGGAAACCATTACCAGTACAGAGTACTGCCTTTTGGCCTCACCTCCGCCCCAAGGGTCTTTACAAAGTGCCTGACTGTGGTGGCGGCCTACTTGAGGACTCAAGGTGTTTTTGTCTTTCCGTATCTGGACGACTGGCTCATCAGGGGTCAGACTTACCAGGAGGCCAGGCAGGCCACCTTTCGAACTGTATCACTCCTTCAACACCTAGGCCAGCGATGGCGAACCTATGGCACGCGTGCCAGCTGTGGCACGCGAAGGCCTTGCAGCTGGCACGCGGGAAGGTCGCACATTAAAAAAAAAAAAGCTGCCCGCTGCCGCCGCGGCGGCATGGAGTGTCCCGCGGGGCTCCCTCTGCCCGGCGGGACTCTCCCGGCGCTGCTCAGCCCCTCTCTGCCGGCTTGCAGAGACGCGAAGGGAGAGTCTCCCTCGCGTCTCTGTTAAGCCCGCAGGAGCTGATGGGAAATTTCCCATCTGCCCCTGCGGGCTTAAGAGAGACGCGAGGGAGACTCTCTCTCCCTTCGCGTCTCTGCAAGCCGGCAGAGAGGGGCTGAGCAGCGCCGGGAGAGTCCCGCCGGGCAGAGGGAGCCCCGCGGGACACTCCATGCCGCCGCGGCGGCAGCGGGCAGCTTTTTTTTTTTTTATTGCCAGGAGCCGCGGGAGGGGGGTTAAGACTGGCAATGGGCTAGGGAGGGAGCGAGGGGGGTTAAGACTGGCAATGGGCTAGGGAGGGAGGGAGGTTAAGACTGGCAATGGGCTAGGGAGGGAAGGGGTTGAGACTGGCAATGGGCTAGGGAGGGAGGGAGGGAGGGAGGGGGTTGAGACTGGCAATGGGCTAGGGAGGGAGGGGGTTGAGACTGGCAATGGGCTAGGGAGGGAGGGAGGTTAAGACTGGCAATGGGCTAGGGAGGGAGGGAGGTTAAGACTGGCAATGGGCTAGGGAGGGGGGGAGGGGGGTTGAGACTGGCAATGGGCTAGGGAGGGGGTTGAGACTGGCAATGGGCTAGGGAGGGGGGGATAAGACTGGCAGTGGGCTGGGGAGGGCGGTTAAGACGCAGTGGGCTATGGGGGGGAGTTAAGACTAGCAATGGGCTGTGGGCTGATGAGGGCTGGCAATGGGCTATGAGCTGATGAGGGCTGTCTGGAAATGGGGTGATGGGGGGGTTAGGACTGGTAATGGGCTATGGGGGGGGTTAAGACTGGTAGTGGGCTGATGGGGGGGGTTAGGACTGGTACTGGGCTATGGGGGGGTTAAAAAAGGAATTGGGCTGATGGGGGTTTAGGACTGATAATTGGTTAATGGTGGGCTAGGACAGGAAATGGGATGATGGGGAGGGGTTAGGACTTGAGGTGGGCTGATGTGGTTAGGACTGGTAATGGGCTGTGGGCTGATGGGGGGGTTTAGGACTGGCAATGGGCTATGGGGGGCTGACTGGAAATGGGCTGATGGGGGGTTAGGACTGGTAAAGGGTTATAGGGGGGGGCTTAAACTGAAAATGGGGTGATGGGGGTTAGGACGAAGTTGATTGACGGGGGGCTAGGACTGGTAATGGGTTGGGGTGTTGCTAGGACTGGAAATGGGCTGAGTGGAAGGGGAGGCTTGAACTGCAAATAGCTGATGGGGAGGGGGCTTGGAATGGAAATGGGCTGTGAGGGAAGGGAGCTAGGACTGAAAATGGGCTGATGGAAAAGCTAGGATAGGACTGGAAATGGGCTGTTGGGGGGAGCTAAGATTGGAAATGGGCTGTGGTGGGGGCTTGAATTGAAATGGACTCATGGAGGGGCTAGAACTGGAAGTAGGCTCATGGGGGGGCTTGGACTGGAATTGGGCTGAGTGGAGGGGAGCTATGATTTGACATGGGCTGATGGTGGGGCTAGGAAATGAGTAGAAATGGGCTGATGGGGGGGCTAGGATTGAAAATGAGCTGATGAAGGGACTTGGACTGGAAATGGGCTGATGCAGGGACTAGAAGGGAATGGATGCTGGGTGAGACTGGAACTAGAAGGGAGCTGATGTTGGGGGAGGATTAGAATGGGATGGGGCTGGGAGAGTAAAATGGAGAGGGGAAAAATATTTTGTGTAGGAGGGATGAAAAATCTACAATTGGCCAGGTATTGGGAGAGTAATTGGGGATTGAGGATGGAGGGGTAAAATTTGTGTGGATGAAATAGGAATGAGGAAAGAGCAAAAGGAGAAAGATTAGTATGTTAAAGCAGATGTAGAGAGAGAGAGAGAATGGAAAAAAAACTAGAAGAGAGAAGAAAGGACAAATGGACAGCAGACGATGGAGAGTTAGCAGAAAACATGAAGAAACCAGAAGAAGGTGGCTGGACCAATTGCAACTGAAAAAAAAATGCACAAAAGGTAGAAAGATATCTCTTTATTTTGAATTTATTAACTGGAATATGTCAGCTCTGGGAAATGTGCATCATTAACATCTGCGCTTTGTTTGGTACAAGAGGAAATTCCTATTTGACGTTGCCACTTGTTCTCTTTCCCCAGTATTCTCTGAAATGTATTGGTTTAATATTTGCAGTGTTGCCTTTTGATAGGTAGGGTATGGTGCTTTGTGAGTCCTGGTAATGCTGTCAGGATACGGCGGGTTTGCTATGGGTTCTAAATGGGCAGCGTTTGTAGTAGTTCCTAATGTGCCTGGCGGTTGGCACTGGATTATAGTAATGTAGAAATCTTTAGTCTTTCTTTATCCATACACTCATTAAGAGACATGTTTACTAAAAGTTAGTGTATGGTAACATTATGCAAATATTTATGCAAATAAGACCACTTATGCAAATGACGTGCTGGCACTTTGAGGAAATTCTTTGGTTTTGTGCGGCAGTTTGGGCACTCGGGCTCAAAAAGGTTAGCCATCACTGACCTAGGCTTTGTCATAAACTTCGCAAAGTCCACTTTATTTATTTATTTAACATTTTTTATATACCGCACTATTCATCATCAGTGCGGTTTACAATGAACAACAATATACCTATCAATACATGACTGATCAAGGTTTACAGATAACAGGGAAGATAAACTGGGTATGAACTGGGGGTAACTATCTACATAATTATACAAATTATATATGCATTGAATAGGTTACATCAAGATTTGATATTTGACAAGAATACAGTGTTTTCACCTTTTGATCCTTTGTTCTGGATTGTTATTATGTGTAGAAGTTATCTGAGTGAGGCGGGAGCTGGTTCTATTGTGTGTATGGTAGCCTGAAGTGCAAAGTGAATAAATAGTGCTTGATGGACTTTCTAAATTGGGTGATATCCCTGATTGATCTGATGTTTGGAGGTAGTTTGGAGGTACTTTGCTCCCCTCCCAGAACCTAGAGTTCATAGGGGCGCGGCTGGACTCTCTGCAAGCAAGGGCTTACTTGCCAGAAGACAGGGCTCAAAGGCTCATAGAGTTGGCATCCCGGTTTCTCAGCAGGCCAAGGATTTCTGCCCGACTCTGTCTACAGCTCTTAGGCCACATGGCGTCAACAGTACATGTGACCCCCAATGCCTGCCTCCACATGAGGCCTGCACAGTGGTGCCTCAGAACTCAGTGGAAACAAGCCACAGGGAGCTTAGCAGACAGACTAAGGGTGTCCAAACCCTTTCTGAATTCCCTGCAGTGGTGGCTACACCCCCCAACTTACTTCAGGGGGTGCCTTTTCAGGCGCCTGCCCCCACAGTGGTGGTGACGACAGATGCCTCCTTGCAGGGCTGGGGTGCACATTGTCTGGAACGGTGCACTCAAGGCCTATGGTCTCAATGGGAGGCCACGCAACAGATCAACCTACTAGAACTTTGGGCTATTCGCTTAGCCCTCAAAACCTTCTCTCACACCTTGGCTCACCAGTCTGTTCTGGTGCAGACGGACAATCAAGTGGCCATGTTCTCTGTGAACAAGCAGGGGGGCACGGGGTCCAGCCTCCTGTGTCGAGAGGCACAGGCCCTGTGCTCTTTTGCTCTCAAACACAACATGTTTCTCAAGGCTGTTTATCTTCCTGGCCATGAAAACTTCCTGGCGGACAGGTTGAGCAGGATTCTGCAACCCCACGAGTGGCAACTGCACCCCTTGGTGGTTCAGAATATTTTCCTGAGATGGGTGCTTCCCTCCATAGATCTCTTTGCCAGTCCCCTGAACCGGCAGCTGCCCAGTTTCTGTTCCAGGCAACCGCATCCCCTGAGGATAGCAGCGGATGCCTTCCTGATTTCTTGGTCCCAGGGCCTCCTGTATGCGTTTCCTCCCACACCTCTGGTGGCCCGAACCTTGTTCAAGATTCTAAGGGACAAGGCTTCGGTGCTTCTGGTAGCTCCCAGGTGGCCGAGGCAGCCCTGGATTCCACTTCTGCTCCAGCTAGCCGTAGACACACCGCTATCTCTGGGGTTGCAGCCCGATCTTCTCTCTCAGGATCAGGGTTCTCTTCTGCACCCCAATCTCAAATCTCTCAAGTTGATGGCCTGGAGGCTGCAAGGGTAGTGTTGACTCCCTGGGGCCTACCCCGAGAAGTGGAGGAGGTGGTCTTGGCCTCTAGAAGGCAGTCCACCAGAAAAACCTATGCCTTGAAGTGGAAGAGGTTCTCCATATGGTGTCAGCAGCGCAAGGAGGATCCTTTCGCCTGCACTGTACTGCTAGTGCTTCAGTACCTGCTGCACTTGTCCAATCAAGGCCTTAAGTCCAATTCGGTTCGGGTCCACCTCTCCACTCACTGGTGGAGGGGCACTCTTTGTCTGTTCACCCCTTGATGTCCAGGTTTCTCAGAGGCTTGCTTTTGCTCAAACCTTCTATCCGTCCACCGGCCCCTGAGTGGGAAATGAATGTGGTCTTGCAGCAACTGACTCGCCCACCATTTGAGCCGCTTCCTTTCTTGGAAGGCTCTATTCCTTGTGGCACTGACCTCGGCCAGGAGGGTGAGTGAGCTTCAAGCCCTGGTCTGTGACAGGCCTTACACTCGCTTCTATAGGAACAGGGTAGTCCTTAGGACTCATCCTAAGTTCCTCCCTAAAGTTGTCTCCTCTTTCCATCTCAACCAAGAGGTGGTTCTTCCAACGTTCTTCCCTAGGCCCCATGCCATCCGGGCTGAGACAGTCTTGCATACCCTGGACTGTAGAAGGGCCTTGTCCTTCTACCTTGAGCGTACGCAGGGGCATAGGAGGGCTACTCAGCTCTTCGTCTCTTTTGACCCTAATAACTTAGGGTTACCTGTCTCCAAGCGTACCTTGTCCATCTGGGTGGCTGACTGTATCACCTGGGCTTACAGGGCAGCTGACCTTCCTTTGCAGGGTCGGGTCACGGCCCACCGTGTCATGGCAATGGCTGCCTCAGTAGCTCATCTCCGCTCTGTTCCATTGGCAGACATCTGCAGGGCTGCAACTTGGTCCTCAAGCCAGACTTTTGCAGCCCATTACTGCCTGGAAAGGGAGTCCCGTAGGGACAGTGCTTTCGGTCAGGCAGTGCTCCGGAATCTCTTTGAAGTTTAGGCAACTCCTACCCTCCAGCCCTCTGGTTGGGCTACCGGTAGAGGTATGTTTTGGTGAAATCCTTTCTCTGATGCTGTGGCTAGAGGGAGCTCGTTTTTCAGCACTGGGTCCCTGGTAGCCTGAAGCTGGGGAGTCCCATAAGTGAGGACTGATTTCCTGCTTGGTCCTGGAGAAAGAGTAGTTACTCACCTGTAACAGGTGTTCTCCAGGAGCAGCAGGAATCAGTCCTCACAACCCTCCCTCCTCCCCTGGCAGTTGCAGTTGTACATAGTTTATTTTTACATTTTTGTGTGCTGTTTTTTAGCTATGTATTGGACTGAGCAAGATGGCACCTTTAGGCGGGAAGGGGACTGCGCATGCGTGCAGTATTCCCAAAGGCTTTCTTAGAAAGCTGGGGAATTGCTCCGCATGGGGGCTCCATCGACGTCGATGTCACCCATAAGTGAGGACTGATTCCTGCTGCTCCTGGAGAACACCTGTTACAGGTGAGTAACTACTCTTCCTTTCTGAACACACTACTAAGACACTTATCCATTCCTTAATCACATCCCGTCTTGACTACAGTAACCTACTTCTTGCTAGTCTCCCTTTGAATCATCTCTCTCCCCTTCAATCTGTTCAACACTCTGCTGTGCGGCTAATCTTCCACCAGCTTCGTCATGCCCTAATTACCCCTCTTCTCAAGTCACTTCATTGGCTCTCTATCCGTTTCTGCATTCATTTCAAACTTCTCCTGCTGACCTATAAGTGCATTCACTCTGCAGTTCCTCACTACCTTTCTTCTCTTATCTTTCCTTACACCCCACCCCCTCGGGAAATCCGCTCTTGTGGCAAATTGTTTCTGTCTGTGCCCTTCTCTTCTATTGCTAACTCAAGACTTTGTTCTTTTCACCTTGCTACACCTTACACCTGGAACAAACTACCTGAGTCTGTACGCCAGGCACCTTATCTGACCCTTTTCAAATCCAGGCTGAAAATTCACCTCTTTGCTGCTGCTTTTGGATCTTGACTCACCTGATCATCTTGTTTCTTTACCATTCCTTCTAGATGTATCCCTGTCTATACCTTCTGTGTTTCTGTGTTGTCTGTCTTGACTAGATTGTAAGCTCTGATGAGCAGGGACTGTCTCTTACATGTCTGTGCAGCGCTGCATATGTTTTACAAATGCTCAGTAGTAGTAGTAGTAGCAAATCTCCCTCCTTTCACTCTAATCCTATGACCCTTTGTTCCAAAGCTTCCATTCAAACTCTGGAATTCGTTACCAGAGCATGTAGTAAAAGCTATTAGTGTAGTTGGGTTTAAAAAAGGTTTGGACAAGTTCCTGGAGCAAAAGTCCATAAACCATTATTAAAGAGGACCCAGGAAATCCACTGCTTACTCCTGGACAAGCATTGTGGAACCTGTGTACCTTTTTGGGAACCTGACAGATATTTGTGACCTGTCTTGAAGGACTAGAAAAAGGGACTGTTACTTCTGAAGACAGATCTGCAACTGTGAGTATATACTTCTGGTAATTTTCTAAAAGGAATTCTTTGTATTAAAGCTAATTAATCTGTGAACCCACTATTTTTTGTTAAATCAGTCAAGGCCTAGTAGCAGCAGTTTAAGTTTAAATATAAAACACAGAGGAGAACTTTCTGGTTATATTTCATACCCAGCAGAGAGCTTGTAGTTTAAATTTAATAGTCACTCAGGGCCTAGGAACAGCAAAGTACTTTTAGTTTAAATTTAAAACACAGAAGAGAGCTTTCTGGTTACCTTTGGAACCCAGCAGAGAGCTTGTAGTCTAAATTTAATAGTCACTCAGGGCTTGGCATCAGCAAAGTACTTTTAGCTTAAATTTAAAACACAGAAGAGAGCTTTCTGGTTAAATTTAGAACCCAGCAGAGAGCTTGTAGTTTAAATTTCATAAGAAGTTAGAGCCTAGCAGCAGCTAAGAGCTATAATTTAAATCAAATCAGAATTTAGCTTACCTCAGCAGCACAAGACAGGGTACTGTGTAGCAGCCCTCTTTTAATAAGTGTTATTTCCCTCCCTCCCCTGGGATAATCGTAGCTTTATAGGTACTTACACATCTTAAAAGACAGGAGGTGCTCTCAGGTGAAGCTCATTACCCAAATCAGTCATACACTAAGGACCTGAGATTAGTTAAGCTTCAGGTGAACAAGGTATATTACACGTATTAGGTACAGTTTTATTAGTATAAATATCCATAGCAACCCTTAGTAAGTAAAGAACTTAGATCTAAACACAAACTTAAAACTAAGATGCAGACAGCAGTCCAGCAGCGGGATGGGGGCTTTCCAGTCTTTTGCATTGAGTGTCACATGTATGATTTTCTCCCAGTTGGTGAGAGGTCTTACGTGTGCACTAGGTGCAAGGAGCTCTTTGCTCTCAAGGAACGAGTCCGTTCTCTAGAGGCTAGACTTGGAAAGCATAAGACAGACAGAGAGGTACATAGACGAGACCTACAGGGATATAGTCCTGAAGTCCCACCTCCAGTCTGGCAGCATCCCTGTTGCCATGGAGGAGAGAGGTCACGTGACAGGAGAGCATCACCCTGGTGTGGCAGGAAGTGATCCTGTAACTAGGACCTGTCCTCCAGGTGATGTAAAACCCTCTCGCACCGAGGAAGTTTCTCCAGGGCCATGTGCCCTTGAGGGAAGGGTTAGGACAGCCGTTATAGTTGGTGATTCGATCATTAGGCATGTAGATAGCTGGGTGGCTGGTGGACGTGAGGATCGCCTGGTAACATGCCTGCCTGGTGCGAAGGTAGCGGACCTCACACGCCACCTAGATAAGGTCTTAGATAGTGCTGGGGAGGAGTCTGCTGTCTTGGTACATGTCGGTACCAATGACATAGGAAAATGTGGTAGGGAGGTTCTGGAGGCTAAATTTAGGCTTTTAGGTAGGAAGTTGAAATCCAGAACTTCCAGGGTAGCATTCTCCGAAATGCTTCCTGTTTCACGCGCAGGACCCAAAAGGCAGGCAGAGCTCCGGAGTCTCAATGCGTGGATGAGACAATGCTGCAGAGATGAGGGTTTTGGATTTGTTAGGAACTGGGGAACATTCTGGGGAAAGGAGGGGCTCTTCCGAAGGGATGGGCTTCACCTTAACCGGGATGGAACCAGGCTGCTGGCATGTTATCTAGTTAACAGATTGCATATTCCATGTAAATAGTTGGGATGGAACCAGGCTGCTGGCATGTTATCTAGTTAACAGATTGCATATTCCATGTAAATAGTTTTCACATGTTTTTCCAAGTTGATACTCCTGTTATATGTAACACTGAACAGCCTGTTGTTCTGGTTTTTTGTTGTGTTCTCTGTGAACCGCGCTGATGTCGAAGAGTGCGGTATATAAGAAATTAAAATAAATAAAATAAATAAATTAACCTTTAAAAAGGAGATAGAGCAGCTTTTAAACTAGATATTAGGGGAAAGCCGACAGTCGCCCAAGAGCAGATGGTTCGGAAGAATGTATCTTTGAAGGATACTACCAAAAGCAGAGAGGTTCCACAAAAGAGTAAAGTAGCCCAAATGCCCTCAAGTATGGAGCAGACTGAGCTTAAAGATCCCAAATTACCCATGTCTAACAATAGCCAAATTAATATGAGTAAAATACATTCTCTAAAATGCTTGTATGCAAATGCTAGAAGTCTAAAAAATAAGATGGGAGAGTTAGAATATATAGCACTAAATGAAAGGTTAGATATGATTGGAATATCAGAGACATGGTGGAAGGAGGACAACCAGTGGGACACTGTGATACCTGGGTACAAACTATATCGTAATGATAGAGCTGATCAAATTGGTGAAGGGGTTGCGCTCTATGTTAGAGAGGGCATTGAGTCAGAAAGAATTAAAGTTTTGCAGGAAACAAAATCTGCTGTAGAATCTATATGGATTGAAATTCCATGTAAAAGGGGGAAGGCAATGGCAGTGGGGGTGTACTATCGAGCACCTTGCCAGAATGACCAAATGGATGATGAAATGCTCAAAGAAATCAAGGAAGCTAACAAAAGTTACAGTGCAGTAATAATAATGGGTGATTTCAACTACCCCGGTATCGACTGGGTCAGTGTCATGTCAGGACATGCTAGGGAGATAAAGTTCCTAGATGAAATAAATGACTGCTTCTTGGAGCAGCTGGTTCATGAACCGACCAGAGGGGAAGCCATATTAGACCTAGTCCTTAGTGGAACACCAGATCTAGTGCAAGAGATAAGGTTGTTGGGGCCACTTAGCAATAGTGATCATAGCATGATCGCCTTTGATTTAATTAGTGGAGGAGGGATAATAAGGAAATCCACAGTACTACCGTTTAACTTTCGAAAGGGAAACTATGATAAAATGAGGAAAACAGTTAAGAAAAAACTAAAAGGAGCAGTTGCAAAGGTTAAAGACGTACATCAGGCTTGGCTGTTGTTGAAAAATACTATCTTGGAAGCCCAGACCAGCTGTATTCCACGCTTTAAGAAAAGTGGAAGTCCAAAAAACTGCCAGCATGGTTTAAAGGTGAGGTCATAGAGGCTGTTGTTGCCAAAAAAGCATCTTTCAGGAAATGGAAAAAAGAGCCAAACGACGAAACCTGGAAACAGCACAAGCACTGGCAAGTCAAATGCAAGGCATTGATAAGGCAGGCAAAGGGAGAATTTGAGAAGAAGCTTGCTGCGGAAGCAAAAACGCGAAGTAAAGACCTTTTCAAGTACATTCGTAGCAAAAAACCTGTGAGAGTCAGTTGGTCCATTAGATGATAAAGGGGTTAAAGGAGCACTAAGAGGCGACAAGGCGATAGCGGAGAGATTGAATGAATTCTTTGCTTCAGTCTTTACTGAGGAAGATGTAGGGATGTTACCCATGACTGAAGTGGTATTTAAAGGTGCGGAAGAATTGAAGGAAATATCGATACATCGGGAAGATGTATTACAACTATTAGATAAACTGAAGAGTAGCAAATCACCTGGGCTGTATGGTATACATCCAAGGGTGTTGAAAGAACTGAAATACGAGATTGCAGACCTGCTATTAGTAATCTGTGAACTATCATTAAAATCATCTCTAATACCTGAAGATTGGAGGATCGCCAATGTAACACCAATTTTTAAAAAGGATTCCAGGGGTGATCCGGGAAACTATAGACCGGTGAGCCTGACATCAGTACCGGGAAAAATGGTAGAAACCATCATAAAGAATAAAATTACTCAGCATGTTGATAGTCATGACCTAATGGGAGACAGCCAACATGGCTTTAGACAAGGAAGATCTTGTCTTACTAATCTGTTATGTTTTTTTGAAGGAGTGAATAATCAGGTGGACAAAGGTGAGTCGGTTGATATTGTGTATCTGGACTTTGAGAAAGCCTTTGACAAGGTCCCTCATCAGAGACTTTTGGCAAAACTAAAGAGTCATGGGATAGGAGGCAGTGTACTATTGTGGATCAGGAACTGGTTAAAAGATAGAAAGCAGAGGGTAGGGCTAAATGGCCAATTTTCCCAAGGGAGAAAGGTGAATAGTGGTGTACCCCAGGGATCTGTGCTGGGTCCGCTGCTTTTTGACATATTCATAAATGACCTGGAAAGTGGAATAACGAGTGAGGTTATCAAATTTGCAGATGACACAAAACTATTTAAAGTTGTTAAAACCGAAGAGGATTGTGGAAAATTGCAAGAGGATCTTGATAAATTGGAAGACTGGGCATCAAAATGACAGATGAAATTTAATGTGGACAAGTGAAAGGTTATGCACCTAGGGAAGAACAACCCAAACTATGGTTACACGATGCAAGGTTCCACATTAGGAACCACCACCCAGGAAAAAGATTTAGGCGTCTTTGTGGATACCATGTTAAAATCTTCGGCCCAGTGTGCAGCAGCGGCCTAGAGAGCAAATAGAATGCTAGGTATGATAAGGAAAGGAATGGAAAATAAAACAAAAGATATTATAATGCCTCTAGATCGTTCCATGGTGAGACCGCACCTTGAATATTGTGTGCAATTCTGGTCACCGTATCTTAAAAAGGATATAGCGATTTTAGAAAAGGTTCAGAGAAGAGCCACCAAAATGGTAAAGGGGATGGAAGGATACTCCTATGAAGAAAGGCTAAAAAGGTTGGGGCTCTTTAACCTGGAAAAGAGACGGCTGAGGGGAGATATGATAGAAGTCTATAAATTAATGAACGGAGTGGAACGGGTAAACGTAGATTGATTGTTTACCTTATCAGAATATAGAAAGACTAGGGGACATGCAATGAAGCTACAGGGTAAACTATTTAAGACTAATAAAAGAAAATATTTTTCACTCAACGTGTAATCAAACTCTGGAATTTGTTACCGGAGGATGTAGTAAAGGCTGTTAGTGTAGCTGGGTTTAAAAAAGGTTTGGACAAGTTCCTGGAGGAAAGGTCCATAAACCATTATTAAGAAGGGACCCAGGATATCAATGCTTGAACCAATACAAGCATTGTGGAACCTGTGTCTCTTGGGGAAACTGCTAGGTACGTATGACCTAGATTGGCCACTGTTGGAAACAGAATACTGGGCTTGATGGACCTTGGTCTGGCCCAGTATGGCATATCTTATGTTCTTATGATTGGCCACTTTGGAAACAGGATACTGGGCTGATGGACCTTGGTCTGACCCATTATGGTATAGAAACATAGAAATATGATGACAGAAAAAGACCACATGGCCTATCTAGTCTGTCCTTCCATATCAACAACTACAACAGTCCCCTTTTTACCTTTAGAGATCCTCTGTGTTTGTCCCATGCTTTTTTGAATTCAGTTACTGTCCTCATCTCTACCACGTCCACTGGGAGACTATTCCATGGATCCACTACTCTTTCCGTAAAGAAATATTTCCGCATATCACTCCTGAATCTATCTCCCTTCACCCTCATCCCATGTTCCCTTGTAGCAGAACTTGCTTTCAGTTGAAAGAGGCTCTCTCCCTGAACATTTATGCCACGGAGGTATTTAAACATCTCAATCATATCACCTCTATCCCGCCTTTCCTCTGAGGTGTACATATTAAGATCCTTCAGTCAGTCCTCATATGCTTTATAATGAAGACCACTAACCATTTTAGTAGCCACCTTCTGCACAGACTCCATCCTGTTCACATCCTTTTGAAGGTGCGGTCTCCAGAATTGCACACCATACTCCAAATGAGGTCGCACCAAAGACTTATACAGAGGCATTATCACCTCCTTTTTTCTGCTAGCCATTCCTCTCTGTATGCACCCAAGCATCCTTCTAGCTTTTGCCGTTGCCTTTTCTACCTGTTTAGCTACTTTAAGATCATCAGACACAACCACGCCTAGGTCCCGCTCTTCTTTAGTGGACAAAAGTACTTCCCCCCCTATACTATATTGCTCCCTTGGATTGCTGCAGCCCAAATGCATGACCTTACATTTTTTAACATTAAATCCCAGCTGCCAAATTCTAGACCATTCTTCGAGCTTAGCTAGATCCCTCCTCATGTTATCTACACCTTCCTGGGTGTCTACTCTATTGCAGATTTTGTTATCATCCGCAAAGAGTCAAACTTTACCCGACAACCCCAATCTTCCCAATCTTGCTTTTCTTCCAAAATATGCAATTTTAGATCTTTAAGTCTGTCCATTGGATCCCATAAACAGTACTATCCAAGAGCTGTTTTAGTGCTATAACTTGTTGAAAATCCACTCTTATAGCGGTTAAACATGAACTCAATTTACAGAAACTCAGCTGCACAGAAATTTTTCTCTGTAAGTTTACTGAGAATAGAGAATGTAAAGATGGGGTAGAAATGACTAAATTCTAAGTCTGCTATTTTGCTGTTTTTAGGTACTGGACATATAGCTAATTAGAGTTTGGTAAGAACGCATTTTAAGATGCATTCACAATAACACTCAAGGTCTTGCTCAAACTAGTAGCATCTGCCTTTACCAGCTACATTTATCAAAGATTTTTAGTTGTTTGATCTTCTAAAATCTTAGAATGGATAAGATCATATCACTTATAAAGCCATGTTGGTTTATACGTATTAACTCATTCTACAGTCTTTTCTTGTTTTTCCATTAGATTCAAGTGATCGAGTCTGATAAAACCAGCAGAGCAGGTCAACTGTACACCACACATCTGAGAGGGCAGGTTCCTCCTCTTGTCACCTCTGACTGTGTAATCCAGGACCAAGGTAAGCACCCTTTGAAATCATCTTCTGCCTTCCACTTGCCAAATGCTTGCCAAATGCTTGCTTTTCTCTGATCAGAGAAAGGCTGAACTTTTACAGAGCTCTGCTAGTGAGTGGATTTTTGCCTCCTGGGACATCTTACTGTGAGTTCTAGCTGTTTATTTAATTATTTACTGTTTGTCTAACTGTTGTTTGTTTAATTATTTAGTATTTGTCTTAGTGGTGTGCAAGTTTCAGCCTTCTCAGCTGTACTTACCTTGCCTCTCTCAATTAACTGGGCCTTGTGTGGTAGCCATTTTGAATTAATCTCTCTCCCCAGAGCCTGCTGTTTAAGCTTTTACTGACATTGCCTGCCTGAGTGACTCCTCCCCCTGGGTGGGTGGTAGGCATTTTGAATTAATCTCTCTCCCCAGAGCCTGCTGTTTGTTAAGCTTTTCCTGTCCTTGCCTGCCTGACTCCTCCCCCTGCCCTCTCCCCCTGAGGTATCCTGTAACCTTGTTCCTGTTTTCTCCACGTGTGCATAGGCTGTTTTAGTTTGCTTTTCTCTGATCAGAGAAAGGCTGAACTTTTACAGAGCTCTGCTAGTGAGTGGATTTTTGCCTCCTGGGACATCTTACTGTGAGTTCTAGCTGTTTATTTAATTATTTACTGTTTGTCTAACTGTTGTTTGTTTAATTATTTAGTGTTTGTCTTAGTGGTGTGCAAGTTTCAGCCTTCTCAGCTGTACTTACCTTGCCTCTCTCAATTAACTGGGCCTTGTGTGGTAGCCATTTTGAATTAATCTCTCTCCCCAGAGCCTGCTGTTTGTTAAGCTTTTCCTGTCCTTGCCTGCCTGAGTGACTCCTCCCCCTGTGTGTGGTAGCCATTTTGAATTAATCTCTCTCCCCAGAGCCTGCTGTTTGTTAAGCTTTTTCCTGTCCTTGCCTGCCTGAGTGACTCCTCCCCCTGACCCCCTCCCCTGAGGTATCCTGTAACCTTGTTCCTGTTTTCTCCACGTGTGCATAGACTGTTTTAGTTTGCTTTTCTCTGATCAGAGAAAGGCTGAACTTTTACAGAGCTCTGCTAGTGAGTGGATTTTTGCCTCCTGGGACATCTTACTGTGAGTTCTAGCTGTTTATTTAATTATTTACTGTTTGTCTAACTGTTGTTTAATTATTTAGTGTTTGTCTTAGTGGTGTGCAAGTTCAGCCTTCTCAGCTGTACTTACCTTGCCTCTCTCAACTGGGCTTTGTGTGGTACCCCCATCCCCCTGCTGAGGGTTCAGGACAGGGTACCTTGTAACTGCCCTCTTTAATAGGACTTATCTCCCCCCTCCCTCCCCAGCACCCACCCACCCTGCGGAAATTGTAGTTTTATAGGTACTTGGACATCTTAGAGGAAAGGGGCTGCTCTCAGGTGCAGCTCTTAATCCAAATCAGTCATACACAGAGGACCTGTGATTAATTAGCTTCAGGTACACAGGGTGTATTAGGGGTATTAGATACACTTTTATTAGTATAAGCATCTACACCAATCCTTATTATATACCGATTTAAAAGACCTAAACACAAGCTTTAAACTAAGATGCAGTCAGAGGTCCAGCAACGAGATGGGGGTTCTCCAGTCTTTTGCATCGAGTGTCACATGTATGATTATCTCCCAGTTGGTGAGAGGTCCTACATATGCACTAAGTGCAGGGAGCTCTTTGCTCTCAGGGAACGAGTCCGTTCTCTAGAGGCTAGAGTAGCAGACCTGGAAGACATAAGAAAGACAGAGAAGTACATGGACGAGACCTACAGGGATATAGTCCTGAAGTCCCACCTCCAGTCTGGCAGCATCCCTGTTGCCATGGAGGAGAGAGGTCACGTGACAGGAGAGCATCACCCTGGTGTGGCAGGAAGTGATCCTGTAACTAGGACCTGTCCTCCAGGTGATGTAAAACCCTCTCGCACCGAGGACGTTTCTCCAGGGCCATGTCCCCATGAGGGGAGGGTCAGGACAGCTGTTATAGTTGGTGATTCAATCATTAGGAATGTAGATAGCTGGGTGGCTGGTGGACGTGAGGATCGCCTGGTAACATGCCTGCCTGGTGCGAAGGTAGCAGATCTCACGCACCGCCTAGATAGGATCATAGATAGTGCTGGGGGGGAGTCTGCTGTCTTGGTACATGTTGGTACCAATGACATAGGAAAATGTGGTAGGGAAGTTCTGGAGGCTAAATTTAAGCTTTTAGGTAGGAAGTTGAAATCCAGAACTTCCAGGATAGCGTTCTCCGAAATGCTTCCTGTTCCACGTGCAGGACCCAAAAGACAGGCAGAGCTCCGGAGTCTCAATGCGTGGATGAGACAATGGTGCAAGGATGAGGGTTTTGGATTTGTTAGGAACTGGGGAACATTCTGGGGAAAGGGGGGGCTCTTCCGAAGGGATGGGCTTCACCTTAATCAGGATGGGACCAGACTGCTGGCATTAACCTTTAAAAAAGAGATAGAGAAGCTTTTAAACTAGAAAATAGGGGAAAGCCGACAGTCACCCAGGAGCGCACGGTTCGGACAAAGGTATCCTTGAAGGATACTACCAAAAGCAGTGAGGTTCCAAAAGGGAGTATAGTAGCCCAAATGCCCTTGAGTAAGGAGCAGACAGAGCATAAAGATTCCCAATTACCCATGCCTACCAATAGCCAGATTAATATTAATAAAATACAGTCTCTAAAATGCTTGTATGCCAATGCTAGAAGTCTAAACAATAAGATGGGAGAATTAGAATATATAGCATTAAATGAGAGGTTAGATATGATTGCACTCTCAGAGACATGGTGGAAGGAGGATAACCAGTGGGACACTGTGATACCTGGATACAAACTATATCGTAATGATAGAGCTGAACAAATTGGTGGAGGGGTTGCGCTCTATGTTAGAGAGGGCATTGAGTCAGAAAGGATTAAAGTTTTGCAGGGAACAAAATATGCTGTAGAATCTCTATGGATTGAAATTCCATTTATGAAGGGGAAGGTGATGGCAGTGGGAGTATACTATCGACCACCTGGCCAGAATGAACAAATGGATGATGAAATGCTCAAAGAAATCAAGGAAGCTAACAAAAGCCACAACAGAGTAGTAATAATGGGTGATTTCAATTACCCCGGTATCGACTGGGACAGTGTCACAGCAGGACAAGCTAAAGAGATAAAGTTTCTAGATGAAATAAATGACTGCTTCTTGGAGCAGCTGGTTCATGAACCGACCAGAGGGGAAGCCATACTGGACCTAGTCCTTAGTGGAACGCCAGATCTGGTGCAAGAAATAAGGGTGTTGGGACCACTTGGCAATAGTGATCATAGTATGATCATGTTTGATTTAATCAGTGGAGGACAGATAGTAAAGGAATCCACAGTACTACCTTTTAACTTTCAAAAGGGTGACTATGATAGAATGAGGAATATAGTTTGGAAAAAACTAAAAGGAGCGGTTCCAAAGGTTAAAGACTTACAGCAAGCTTGGGTGTTATTTAAAAATACTATCCTCGAAGCCCAGACCAGCTGTATTCCACGCATTAAGAAAAGTGGAAGAAAGTCCAAAAAACTGCCAGCATGGTTTAAAGGTGAGGTCAGAGAGGCTGTTGCTGCCAAAAGAGCAACCTTCAGAAAATGGAAAAAAGAGCCAAATGATGAAAACTGGAAACAGCACAAGCACTGGCAAGTTAAATGCAAAGCATTGATAAGGCAGGCAAAGCGGGAATTTGAGAAGAAACTTGCTACGGAAGCAAAAACACGAAATAAAGACTTTTTCAAGTACATTCGTAGCAAAAGGCCTGTGAGAGAGTCAATTGGACCATTAGATGATAGAGGCGTAAAAGGGGCAGTAAGAGGAGACAAGGCTATAGCAGAGAGACTGAATGAATTCTTTGCTTCGGTCTTTACTGAGGAAGATGTAGGGGTGTTACCCAAGACTGAAGTGGTATTTAAAGGTGATACTGCAGAGGAATTGAGAGAAATATCGCTACACCGGGAAGATATATTACAACTATTTGATAAACTGAATAGTAGCAAATCACCTGGACCGGATGGTATACATCCCAGAGTGTTGAAAGAACTGAAATATGAGATTGCAGACCTGTTATTGGTAATCTGTGAAACTTCATTAAAATCATCTGTAATACCTGAAGATTGGAGGGTCGCCAACGTAACACCAATTTTTAAAAAGGGTTCCAGGGGTGACCCGGGAAATTACAGACCGGTGAGCCTGACGTCAGTACCAGGGAAAATGGTAGAAGCCATCATAAAGAACAAAATTACACAGCATGTAGATAGTCATGGCCTAATGGGAGACAGCCAACATGGCTTTAGACAAGGAAGATCTTGTCTTACTAATCTGATCTGTTTTTTGAAGGTGTGCATAAACAGGTAGACAAAGGTGAGTCGGTTGATATAGTGTATCTGGACTTTCAGAAAGCTTTTGACAAGGTCCCCCATCAGAGACTTTTGGCGAAGCTAAAAAGTCATGGGATAGGAGGCAGTGTACTATTGTGGATCGGGAACTGGTTAAAAGATAGAAAGCAGAGGGTAGGGCTAAATGGCCAATATTCCCAATGGAAAAAGGTGAATAGTGGAGTACCCCAGGGATCTGTACTGGGTCCGCTACTTTTTGACATATTCATAAATGACCTGGAAAAGGGAATAACTAGTGAGGTAATCAAATTTGCAGATGACACAAAACTGTTTAAAGTTGTTAAAACCCAAGAGGATTGTGGAAAACTGCAGGAGGATCTGGATAAATTGGAAGACTGGGCATCCAAATGGCAGATGAAATTTAATGTGGACAAGTGCAAAGTTATGCACCTAGGAAAGAACAACCACACTATAGTTACAAGATGCAAGGCTCCACATTAGAAACCACCACCCAGGAAAAAGATTTAGGAGTCATCGTGGATAACATGTTAAAACCCTCCGCCCAGTGTGCAGCGGCGGCCAAGAAAGCAAATAGAATGCTAGGTATCATAAGGAAAGGGATGGAGAATAAAACAAAGGATATTATAATGCCTCTGTATCGCTCCATGGTACGACCGCACCTTGAATATTGTGTGCAATTCTGGTCACCGTATCTTAAAAAGGACATAGAGTTATTAGAAAAAGTACAGAGAAGAGCCACCAATATGGTGAAGGGGATGGAAGGCTACTCCTATGAAGAGAGGCTAAAAAGGTTAGGGCTCTTTAACCTAGAAAAGAGGCGGCTGAGGGGAGATATGATAGAGGTGTATAAATTAATGAATGGAGTGGAACGGATAAACGTGGATAAATTGTTTACGCTATCAGAATATAGAAGGACTAGGGGGCATGTAATGAAGCTACAGGGTAAACTATTTAAGACAAATAGGAGAAAATATTTCTTCTCTCAACGTGTAATCAAACTCTGGAATCTGTTACCGGAGGATGTAGTAAGGGCTGTTAGTATAGCTGGGTTTAAAAAAGGTTTGGACAAGTTCCTGGAGGAAAGGTCCATAAACCACTATTAAAAAGGGACCCAGGATATCAATGCTTGGCCTAGTACAAGCACTGCAGAACCTGTGTCTTTTGGGGAAACTGCTAGGTACGTATGACCTAGATTGGCCACTGTTGGAAACAGGATACTGGGCTTGATGGACCTCGGTCTGACCCAGTATGGCATTTCTTATGTTCTTGTGTTCTCTGCATTGCTAAATTGGCAAACACTAAAGTTATTCAGTAAGACTTTCCCAGATAAGTCTACTAGTGAATATAACTAAAATGATTGTCCACTCCTTAATCACATCCTGCCTTTATTATTGTAACCTTCTCCTTGCCGGCCTCCCCGCAAACCACCTCTTTCCCCTTCAGTCTATTCAACATTCTGCTGCGCGTTTGATTTTTCCGCCAGTCTCGTTTTTCCCACATCACTCCTCTCCTCATGTCACTTCATTGGCTCCCCATCCATTTCCGTATCCAATTCAAATTTCTCCTACTGACCTATAAATGTATTCACACTTCTGTCTCCCAGTACCTTTTGTCTCTTAACTCTCTTTACACTCCCTCTCGGTTACTTCGCTCTTTTAATAGTCTTCATTTGTCTATGCCTTTCACTCGTATTGCTAATTCTAGACTTTGCTTCTTTCACCTTGCTGCACCCTTCGCCTGGAACAGCCTTCCTGTCTCTGTGCGCCAGGCGTCCTCCCTGGCCATCTTCAAGTCCAGGTTGAAATTCCACCTCTTCACTATTGCTTTTCATTCTTGACTCTTGTGTTGTGATATGACTATTTTATATATGCTGTTTTTGTGCTCTCTAACATTAGATGTCTACTTTGTCCTGTTGATCTCTAATTTGTATTATGTAATTTTTTGTCTTGACTAGATTGTAAGCTCTGATGAGCAGGGACTGTCTCTCTTATTTGTGTGTACAGCGCTTCGTAAGTTTGCAGTGCTTTATAAATGCTTAATAATAATAATAATAATAATAATAATAATAATAATAACAGCCCACCATTATCTGGCTTGGTTGAGCAGACAGAACTGAATATCAGTATTATTTGCTTAGCTTGTAACCATATCCCTACACTGCCTCCTACTCCTCCTTTATTTGTCCAGTTACATTTTGTTCAACAAGAAGGAAAGAGGATTTTCTAAAACCAGTCGTCTTGTGGAAAAAATCACTTTTGAGGAGAAAGAGAAATGTGTATACCAAAGGAAGATTTTGCCAAATAAATCTGATTGAGTTCTTTGATTGGGTGACCAGAGAACTAGATCAAGGGCATGCCATGGATGTGATCAATCCAGATTTCAGCAAAGCCTTTGATACTCTTCCTCATAGGAGGCTTATCAATAAACCCAACAGCTTGGGGATGGGTCCCAAAGTGGTGAACTGGATCAGAAATTGGTTGACTGATAGATGACAGAAGGTGATGGTAAACAGAACTCACTTGGATGAAAGGAAGGTGATTAGCGGTGTGCCCCAGGTTTCAGTCCTGGGACCGGAACTGTTCAATGTATTTGTGAGTGATATTGCTGAAGGATTGAATGGAAAAGTCTGTCTTTTTGAGGATGACATGAAAATTTGCAACAGAATGGACTCTCCAGAGGGAGTGGATAACATGAGGAAAGAACTACAAAAGCTAGAAAAATGGCCTAATGCTTGGCTGTTGAGATTTAATGTGAAGAAGTTCAGTGCCATGCACTTGGGAAGCAGAAATCCAAGGGAATTGTATGCGATAGGGGGTGAGAGGTTGGTGTGCATGGACCAGAAGGACCTCGGAGTGATTGTTTCTGAGGATCTCAAGGTGACAAAACAGTGTGACAAGGTAGTGGCAAAAGCCATAAGGATTTATTTATTTATTTATTACAGTTTCTTATATACCGCGCTATTTAGAATCAGCGCGGTTTACATCATAACAAAATGACCATAACGACAAACTGTCAGGTTTTACATTGAACAGGAGTACAAACTTGGATAACTGGGTTAACTATATACATAAACTATTTACACTGCAGTGTGAGGGCATTTCTAGATTGGGTCATTTCTTGGAGGGGATATCTAGTTCAGTTGCTGTCTGGGAAATATTGGCAGAAAAGGTATGTTTTGAGAGCCTTTCTGAACTGATATAGATTGGTAATGGCTCTAATGTCAGGGGGTAGGGTGTTCCAGCATTTTGGTACATAAAAACTGAATGCCCTGTTTGTGGTGTTCGTGTTGGACTTTGTTGAAGCCTTTGGTATTGCTAGCAGGTTTACAGCTGATGTTCTTCTTGCTCTGTTGGGGGGGACCATGTGGATTAGATTCGTGAGTGAGAGGGATGAGGTGCCTTTGATTGCCTTAAATGCTAATACAAGGGATTTGAAGGTGATTCTCCCGTGAATTGGTAGCCAGTGTAGCTGTTTGAGAATAGGAGTCACGTGGTCGTTTCTGGATGCACCGTAGAGGACCCTAGCTGCGGCATTCATGGCCAACTGTAAGGGGGTTAGTGTGGATTGGGGGAGACCTTGTAGGATGGCATTTGCAAAGTCAAAATGGATGCTGTGTTGCATACAAAGAGGAATTACCAGCAGAAAGGAAGAGGTGCTAATGCCACTGTACAAGTTGCTGTTAAGTTTTGGAGACCATATCTCGCTAATGATTTTAAAAGACTGGAAACAGATCAGAGGAAGGTGACCAAAATGATTTGGAGCCTGTGTCAGACTTATGAGAAGAGACTTGAAGACCTAAATATGTACAGTCTGGAGGAGAGGAGGGACAGGGGACAAACCTCTTCCGAAGTCAAGGAAGCTGTAAAATTAGAGGGCATAGCATGAAGCTGCAAGGGGGTAAACTGAAAGGCAATGACGGGAAATACTTTTTCACTGAAAGAGTGGTGGATGCTTAGAATGCCCTCCTGATGGAAGTAGTGGGGGGCAAATACAGTGACAGAATTCAAAATGGCATGGGACAGATACAGTGGATCCCTTTATAGCAACAGGACAAAATCAAAATAAACATAACTATCTCTTATATCTCAACAGATTAGGGTGACCTACACGGAACGGTGGGTACACCCCTAAACCAAAGGCATGGAGAGGGGTGACCTGCACGGAGCAGCAGCTGCACCTATTCATGCTGCTTTGCTGTGCATATTAGATGGACCATATTGGTCTTTATCTGCCATCATATGTATACTATGTTACTATGACTGATTTCAAATGGCCTTCATTCTAACTTTAGCCTTTGCTACCATGAAAAGTTAGACTAAGACTAAATCAGATTTGTAGACAGGCTTCTCTTGCATGAACCGGATACTCACTTGGAGGAGAAATATTACAGTATAAGTCAGGAGAAATCTGGCGATGTGAGTCTGAGACTACCATGTGGCACAGATTCTTGTTTGGCCTGTGTGCAGGGGTAGCTCTATAATGAGGCCGAGTGAGGTGGTGGCCTCAGGCAGCAACTTTTTGGGGGCGGCAAAAATTGCCCACAAAAAGACCGCCTCAATCGGCTTTCAAAAAAACTCCAACGATCGGTGCCGCTGCCACTGCCACCGTGACAGCAGCAGAATAAAGTGCCCCGCAGTCCCCCCGCCTCCCCGGCAGAGCTCTCCTTTCAGCGCCGCTGCCACTGCCACCGCAGCAGCGGCAAAATAAAGTGCCCTGTGGTCCCACCACCACCCCGGCAGAGCTCTCCTTTCAGCGCTGTGAAGGGAAAGTTTCCCTTTCTTGCGGCTCTGAGCCCGCTGGCGCTGATGGGAAACAGGCAGCGCCGGCAGGCTCAAATAACAGAGCCGCGAGAAAGGGAACCTCTCCCTTTGCGGTGCTGAAAGGAGAGCTCTGCCAGGGAGCCGGGGGGGACCGCGGGGCACTTTATTCTGCCGCTACTGTGGTGGCAGCGGCTCCGATTGTTGTTAATTTTTTTGTTTTGTTTTGTTTTTAAATTTCCCTTTGAAGGTCAGGCTAGGCTGGGCTGGGCTTCGCTGGGGGGGGGAAGGGTGTAGCACTGTAATGGGTTGATGGGGGAGGGTTAGTACTGGAAATGTGCTGATGGAGGGGGCTAGGACTGGAAGTGGGCTAATGGGGGGGGGGGTTAGAACTGGAAATGGACTGATCGGGAGGGGGCTAGGACTGGAAATGGGCTGATGGGGGGGTTAGAACCGGAAATGGACTGATCGGGAGAGGGGCTAGGACTGGAAATGGGCTGTTGGCGGGGTTAGAACTGGAAATGGACTGATTGGGAGGGGGGCCCAGGGGCCCGGACTGGTAATGGGCTGATTGGTGGGGTTAGGCCTGGAAATGGGCTGATTGGTGGGGCTAGGACTGGAAATGGACTTATTGGGGGGGCTAGGACTAGTAATGGGCTGATGGGGGGCTAGGACTGGAGTGGGCTGATAAGGGGGATAGGACTGGAAATAGGCTGGGACTGGAAATGGACTAATGGGGGAGGGGAGGAGAGTGCTGCTGGCCCTGGAAGAAAACTAGGGGCTAGGGCTACAAATGGGCTGATGTGGGGGGGATGGTAGAATAGGACTGGAAGGGAGCGGATACTGAGAGGGTCTGCAAGCGGAAGGAGGGGGCAGGAAAGGAGCTGACATGGGGGAAGGAGGGGGCTGGAAAGGAGCTGATATTGCAGGGGAAGGAGGGGGCTGAAATGGAGCTGACACCTGGGATGTACTAAAGGGAGATTGGACACTTGGGGATGGGAGTGGTAGGTGGCTGGGTAATGGGGAGGAGGCTAGAAGGGAGCTAACGTGTGAATGGCACTAGAAGGGGGATGGACAGAGGGTAGGGAGACTGGAAACATAGAAACATGATGACAGAAAAAGGCCACGTGTCCTATCTAGTCTGTCCTTCCATACCAACAACTACAACAGTCCACTTTTTACCTTTAGAGATCCTCTGTGTTGGTCCCATGCTTTTTTGAATTCAGTTACTGTCCTCATCTCTACCACCTCCACTGGGAGACTATTCTATGTATCCACTACTCTTTCCGTAAAGAAATATTTCCGCATATCACTCCTGAATCTATCTCCCTTCACCCTCATCCCATGTCCCCTCATAGCAGAACTTGCTTTCAATTGAAAGAGGCTCTCTCCCTGAACATTTATGCCACGGAGGTATTTACGTAAAATAATTTGGTCTCTTTTCCTGAACGCGTAGCTTCCTAACCAAACAGTGTGATGGCGTTCATTGAAACATGAAGGGAAAAACTTTAAAGCTAAGTATACTTGCAACTTCCTCCGTTTATATAATGTTCTACTATTAAAAAAACTGTAACTAAGTATACTCTTTATCTTCTTCTGTTTGTTCAATGGTGTTCTACTATCCACCAATGGTGCTCCCAATCAAAAACATTTTCTTTTATTTTCTTAATTTTCTTTTTCTTATTTATACTATAATGAGAACCACTGGTGCTTATATTTAAAATAGTGTCAGGAGGTCTCAAATTCTGTATTACTTCTACTCCTTTGGGCTCGACTCCCGTTTCTGAAATGAGTATAGAAATCACTTCAATGACCTCCACAATGATGGACTCTCTTATATCAGAGGTTACCAAAACACACAAAATGTCTCAATCTTCTATGGTAACTTCTATCAATATTTGAAATATTTATTAAAACAGTTTTAACCATTGCTGAAGAAACAAAGCTTCGCTGTGTGGTTAGGTCTTATCAGAGAGACTTTTTATTCAAAGTCACAGAATTCTGTGAATAAATGAGTTAATCAACGCAGATCGTAGTCTGTTTCTAGCTTCATTTCTGAGTGACCAGTACCTGAATTTGAGGACAGTAACTGAACTCAAGAAAGCATGGGACAAATGCAGAAGATCTCGAAAAGAAAAAAGGGGACTATTGTAGTTGATATGGAAGGGCATACTAGATAGGCCATATAGTCGTTACCTCCAGGAACAAGCAGGAATGTAGTCTTCACATATGGGTATCATCGGTACCGACGGAGCCTGCGCGGGAACGCTCCCCAGCGTCCAATTAGAAAGCTTTTGGGAGCATCCCACAGCGCCTGCGTGCTGCCTTCCCACCTTTCCCAACTGCCTCTCTCCAGTTCTTCATTTTCCGCGGAGCCAGCAGGTCGTCGTTCCTGTCACCGCAGAAAATATTTCCTTATTCTCCTCTTTTTTGTGGTCGCGTCTGCCTTCCTCGACGCTATACCGGTACCGCTGGTTCTTTCTTTCTTTCTTTAAAAAAAAAAATATATATATATATATATATATATTTTATTCCAAACTTTTCTTTTTCAGGTACACGCACCATTTTGGGCCGTAGGCCCAAAATTTCCTCTACCATGGAAAAACCCGCTTCAGGTTTCAAAAAGTGCACCAAGTGTGGCGGTACCATCTCCGTCACCGACACCCATGAGTGGTGTCTTAAATGTTTAGGTCCTGACCACTCCATCTCAGAGTTTATGGCTTGTGCCATGATGTCCAAGAGGGGTTGACAAAACCGAGCTGCTAAGCTCAGCACCCTTTTTCCCTCCGATGCATCTTCTGTGGCATCGACGTCTTCCAGGGCTTCGTCTTCCTCCCATGGATCTCAGGTAACTAAACACAAGTCTGGCCGTTCCTCAAAGGGTAGATCTTCTTCTAAGCATCGAGATGCCTCTGGCGTTGCCCTTGAGGGTTCTGTACTGGCAAAATTGCCCCGGCGGGAGGCTTCGGCTTCCAAAGTATTATCGGGGCTCCAGGATGTTCTCGAGGCTTCAACCTCGGCAGAACTACTGGTGCCATGCTCTGGGGTATAGGCTGCTTTCTCCAGTACCAACACCCAGGCATCAGCAGCGTCGATAGACCAGAGGTTCCTGGCTATTGAACGCAGTCTGGCGGCTCTCCTTGTGGCATCGACACCCACGGAACCGCGTCAGACACTTCAACCGGTACCGGCATCGACTCCGGCACCGGTATCGGTGCCGGTACCGACAGCATCGGCATCGACATCGGTGTCTGCTTTGCCGACACCCAGTCATGCTATGCCTTCCGGTACCGATACACCGGTACCGATTCCCCCTGGTACCGACTTTGGTCGGTACGGGTATCTTGCTCTACAAGAGCATCCAGACAGAAGGTACTTTGAATCCTCGGAGGAGTCTGAGGATTCTGACGATTCTGTCGGTACCGGAATACTTCTCCCGGAGGAGCCTTCCTCTTCTAAACGTAGGTTTTATTTATTTATTTATTTAACAGTATTTATATACCGCCTTATCGTACAATCAAGGTGGTGAAATAACAATACAAACAAAAGTAGTGAGAGTGTGATTCATGCAGTGAAGGAGGTTATAAGAATTGCAAGTGAGTGGAAAGTGTATTAGATTACAATGAAAAAAGAATATTAAGCACTGTAGTACAGTATGAGCTAAAATACAAGGTATATACAATTAGGGATAAAAAATATCAAGGCTCACTGTACAAAGATTAAATGACAGGACCATAATTTTCAATGAAAAGCATTGTTTTCAACTGTTTACGGAAGTCTTTGAGGTCCGTAGCTGATCTCAAATCGTCTGGGAGTGAGTTCCAAATTATTGGAGCAGCCAGAGAGAGTGCTCTCTCAGTTGTGTCCTTTCGAGAATTTCTGAAGTCACTTGAAGTGTTGACTCTATTTGAAGTTCCCCTTCTTCTTGGTCGAGTGCTGATCTCTGTATGAATGAGGGAGTGTAGGCTGTTGGCTGAAATATGGTGTTTAATTTTAAAAATATTAATTATTGTTTTGTATTTAATACGTGAGCGAATAGGGAGCCAGTGTAGGTCTTTCAAAACTGGAGTAATGTGGTCATGACTAGTTGATCCAGATATAATGCGGGCTGCAGTGTTTTGAGCTAATTGAAGAGATTTGAGTGATTGCTTTGCTAGCCCAAGGAAGATGGGATTGCAGAAGTCCAGTAAAGGAGTGATCAGTGCTTGGCATACTTTACTGTGCAGAAGTCCAGTAAAGGAAGTGATCAGTTGCAAGGAGAGGTTTGGGTCTTCTGATAATTCTCATCCTGTAATAAGCATTCTTGATTGTTTTGTTTATGTGTGCTTTAAGATTCAATTCGCTGTCCAGTGTTACTCCAAGGTATTTAACTTCCATTTTAATTGGTATGGTTTTGTCTTCTACTTTGATGTCAAGTGGATGTAAAAATTCTGGGTTGCGAGTGATTATTAGAGCCTCCGTTTTGCTGTAGTTAATTGAGAAGTTATTGTCATTACACCATCTTGTCATTTGTGTTAAGCAGACTGATATTTTGGAGTAGACGGTTGTCAATAGAGATGGGCGTATAAATCAAAATATCATCTGCATAAATTGTGTACTGAATGCTATTAGCATTCAGGATGTCACATATTGGTTGTATATATATGTTAAATAAAAGTGCTGAGAGGGCAGACCCTTGAGGCACTCCTTGGAGGACTTTTATAGGTAGGGAAGTGTTGTAACCTACTTTGACCCGAATCTGCCTGTCAGAGAGATAAGATTGAAACCATTTTAAAGTAGTACCATGAAGCCCAATCTTCTTTAGTCTTTCTAGGAGAGTTAGGTGGTCAACTGTGTCAAAAGCTGAGGAGATGTCTACGAAGATCATTAAAATACCTTTCTTAGTGTTATCTATTGCTCGGAGGATGTTATCAAAGAGGTAGATCAGAAGTGTTTCGACTCCATGGTTCGGGCGAAATCCATGCTGGTTATCATCTAAAGGGGCATGATTGTCGATGTGATCCTGTAATTGCTGTTGTACAGATTTTTCTATGATTTTTGCTAGAAATGGTATGCTAGAAATTGGTCCATATGCGGCAGGGTTGCTTTTGTCGAGAGTTGTTTTTTTTGGTATTGGACGAACTGTAGCTTGCTTTAGTTGTACTGGCATGAGACCTTGGGAGAGAGATTTGTGCACCATGTTGTGTATGAAGTGAATCAAGCTTGATTTTGTAGCCTTAATCCATGAAACTGGGCAGGGGTCAGAAGGAGCAGTGCTTGTATTTATTGCAGAGATGATGTGAGAAAGCTGTTCAGTTGAGGGAGAGCAGAATTTATCCCAGGTCTTAGGATGAGAGTCATGTGTGTTTGTAGTGCTGTGCATAGTTGGCTTTGTGGAGTGAAATTTATCCTTGATGTAATCAGCAAATTTTTGTGGATCAATTTGAACATCCTCATCTGTGCTATGCTCTTTTGTGAGAATTTTCACTATTTCGAATAACTCTCTGGGCTTGTTTAAGGAGGAGTTTATCATGTTTGTGTGGAATTCCTTCTTGGATTGGTTAATGAGATCCGTGTAAATCCTTTGCTTTGTTATGTATAAGTTCTGGATATCAGTTACCTTGGATTTCCGCCATCTCCGTTCTACCTTTCTGAGATCTCTTTTTGCCTTCCGAATCGAAGTGGAGTACCAAGGCTTGTTTTGTCTCTTGTTGTTATGGTATATCTTTGATCCGTTAGCTGGTGCTGAGGCAGAGTTGAATAAAGTGTTGTTCCAGTTGGATATTTGAGTCTCAAGATTGTCCAATTCTGTATTTAGATGTTCTATCATATCTTGTAGGAAGGCGTCTCTGTCAAATTTCTTGAAGCGCCTTTGTGTGAGACTGATTGTTGAGATTGTCCTTCTGTAGAAGCAGCCTTATCTTAATTATGTAGTGGTCTGACCAAGGTACTGGGGTGATGGTAGGTGTTGATAGTAGACCTCTTGAAATTAAGTAGCTGGTTGCAAAGATAAGGTCTGGAGTAGAGCCGTGTCTATGTGTTGGGATGTCAATGATTTGGGTGAATTGGAGAGAAGACATTGCTTGGAGGAAGGCATCTGCATGTTTAAGGTTGGTGGATTTGAGATTGAAGTCACCTAGCAGTAGAGTGGGTTTGTTGGTTGCAGTGATGGCACATACAGTTTCAAGCGTAGATGCTAATTCATCAGGTGAGGCTCTGGGTGCTCTGTAGGTCAGGCATAGTGCCATAAATTTGTTCACAATGCTGATTGTGTTACCTTGAGGTGTTTCTGTGAGACTTTGAGTTTTGAATTTTAGAATCTTCTTTGCAATTATCAGCACCCCTCCTCCGCGTTTATGAGAGCGTGGGCAGTTGTATGCTATGTAGGAGTCTGGTACGAATTGATTAACTAGAACATTGTCAGTGGGATTCAGCCAAGTTTCTGTGATACAAAGAATGTCCGGTTGGTGATCTTCAATAAGGTCAGCTATTGTGTGAATCTTGTTACATATGGATCTTGCATTAATGAGCTCTATGGTTACATGCTCTAATGATTTCGACTTATTCTGTGGATTCTTTGAATGTCGTGAGCACGAGTGAGATTTGTGCGTGTTGTAACTTTTTGACATACATGTGTTGTGAGGGGTATAGTGGGTATATTGTGATTATAAGAATGGATAGGAGGTTGGTGGATACCAAGGTGGATTAGAGTATAGGAAGTAGAAGTGAGGGTTTGGTGGTAGGAATTGTGTGAGAAGGAGACAGATAGGAACAAACAAAATAATGAACATATTGTCTTGCTGTGAGGATTTGTGCGGTACAGAAGACTATGCGTTGCTGTGTTCCTCTGTGAAGCTGTCAGAGTTGATTTTTCCTCCTAAACACCTTCGTGCCACGCCTAAGGGCCACGCCATAGGGCCCTCTGGCGAGGCCCTCAGGCGTGGGCCTGCCAAGCGCGGGCGCACCCGACAGGGACGCCGCTTTAACTGCCGCGATCAGCTGAGAATGAAGACTCCAACTGCCCCGATTGGGCAGGAGCTGAATCGGGAGGTGGAGAAACCGGTGCACAGCGAACCCGCAGGCAGGGACGCCGCTTTAACTGCCGCGATCAGCTGAGAATGAAGGCTCCAACTGCCCCGATTGGGCAGGAGCTGAATCGGGAGGTGGAGAAACCGGTGCACAGCGAACCCGCAGGCAGGGACGCCGCTTTAACTGCCGCGATCAGCTGAGAATGAAGGCTCCAACTGCCCCGATTGGGCAGGAGCTGAATTGGGAGGTGGAGAAACCGGTGCACAGCGAACCCGCAGGCAGGGACGCCGCTTTAACTGCCGCGATCAGCTGAGAATGAAGGCTCCAACTTTCAGGATTTTATCAGGGAGGTGGCTCGAGGTCTTTCCATTACTGTGGCTCCCGAAACAGAGCCCAGAGCAAAGGAGTTGGAGATTCTTCAGTATCCCAAAGCTCCTAAGGAGGCAGCTACTTTGCCTATCCATGAGATCTTACATGATCTCATGCTAAGAATGTGGGAAACACCTCTTACCACCTCTCCTCACTCTCGTAGACTGGATACCATGTATCGAGTCCCTCCTTGTCCTGGTTTCCAGAAGACTCAGCTTCCTCACCACTCTATTGTAGTGGAATCAGCTATGAGAAGGATCAGGAGTGCAAAGAGGCATGCCTCTAATCCTCCAGGACGTGAGTGTAGAACCTTGTATGCCTTTGGACGTCGTACTTTCCAGGCTTCCATGCTTTCTGCCAGGATCAGTTCCTATATTTTATATATGGGAATGTTCCTTAAAGAAGTCACAGGAGATTTAGAGGTTCTAAGCCCTCTTCTTCCTGAAGATAAGAGGCAGGATTTTCTCACTCTGGTTAAACATGCCCAGGATGTTTCTAAATTTGTCAATCGTGCAGCTTTTTACTGTTTTGAGTGCATAAGCAGAACCTCTGCCATTGCCATAGGTGCACGTAGAATTGCCTGGCTCCAGGCATCCGATTTGGAGCTCTGGGTGCAGGACAAACTGGGCAATATCCCTTGTACAGGTGAGAATCTATTCGGCAAAAATTTGCAAGAGAAAGTCAATGAGTTGGATGCTGACAACTCCACTTTGGATAGGTTATCCAAAGCCACAGCTGATCCTGCAAGGAAGAAATCTTTCAAGAAACCATTCTTCTCAAAAAAGAAGAGGTTCTACCCCTCTTATTCCCAGCAGGGACGTTCCGCAGGTCAGCCTGCCCGGAAGAGTCAGCACCCATCTAAACAAAGGAAAGTAAAGACTGCTAAGCCTCAACCGTCTCAGCAGTCTCAGCCTCCACAAGGCCTTTGACTTTCATCTAGAGAACTTAGCCTTCCTGGCTCTCAATGGACCAGAGCCTTCCACCATTCCAGGAAGGTTGTGTCATTTTGCCCTCAAATGGGGGCAGATAACAGCAGAACATTGGACTCTCTCCATTATAAAAGAGGGGTACAAGCTTCATTTTATCTGCATTCCCCCTCCCAGAATGGTAAGACAGTTCAATTCTCAGACCTCTCTCATCAACCTGTTAGATCAAGAGGTCACTATGCTTCTTGCCCAAGGGGCAATAGAAGAGGTACCCATTCCTCAACAGGGTGCAGGGTTTTACTCCCCCTATTTCCTTATCCCAAAGAAAACAGGGGGACACAGACCTATTCTAGACCTCAGAGAATTGAACCAATTCCTATTCAAAGAGAAATTCAAGATGGTTTCTCTGGGAACTCTGCTGCCATACCTTCACAGTCAGGATTGGCTTTGTTCTCTAGATCTCAAGAATGCGTACACTCATGTTCTCATCCATCCAACTCACAGAAAGTTCCTTTGGTTCCTTTTTCAAGGAAAGCACTATCAATACAGGGTGCTTCCTTTTGGCCTGGCCTCAGCACCAAGGGTGTTCACGAATGCATGGCTGTGGTAGCAGCATTTCTTCGCACTCTAGGAATATTCGTCTTCCCCTACTTAGACGACTGGCTCATTCGAGCCCCATCAGAGTCAGAGGCCAGGACTTCTCTATCTTGCACAATGCATATCCTTCAGTATTTGGGTCTGGTCATAAACATCCCAAAATCCAGTCTAACTCCCACTCAGTCTCTAGAGTTCATAGGAGCTTTGCTGGATGCCAGAAAAGCAAGGGCCTATCTCCCCCAGGCCCGTTGCCTTCGCATGGTGCAGTTAGCTTCTCAAGCAGTGCTAAAGCCTCATCTCACTGCTCGAGAAATGTTACAACTACTAGGCCACATGGCATCTACCGTGCATGTGGTTCCTTATGCTCGCCTTCACATGAGAGCAGCCCAGTGGACGTTATCCACTCAATGGACCCAGGCATCAGGGTGCCTGTCAGACAAAATAGCAAACATAAATCGCCTTATTTTGTCCCTCCAATGGTGGCAGTCCACTCAAAACCTGCTGATGGGGTCCCCATTTCAACAGCCTTTACCCCAGGCAACTCTCACAACAGATGCATCACCAATAGGTTGGGGAGCTCATCTGCAAGACCTCTCCCCTCAAGGCACTTGGACTCCACAGGAGACTCATCTACACATCAATCTCTTGGAGCTCAGCGCAATCTTCCTTGCTCTGCGAGTGTTCCACACCCTGCTAAGCTACAAGACAGTCCTCATCCATACGGACAATCAAGTAGCCATGTTCTACGTGAACAAGCAGGGAGGAACAGGCTCTCTGTCGCTTTGCAACAAAGCTTTGCGACTATGGGCCCTCGCCAGAGAACATTAGATTCATCTCCTGGCAGTGTATCTTCCAGGTATTCAAAACTCTTGGGCAGACAGACTCAGTCGAGTTCTGCTTCCACACGAATGGTCTCTACATGTAGACCAGGTGGCCAAGATTTTTCAAATTTGGGGAACCCCGGACATAGACCTCTTTGCAAGTCCGTTGAATGCCAAACTTCCCCGGTTCTGTTCCAGAATTCCGGCTCAGGGCTCTCAGGCCAGGGATGCTTTCCTCCTTCATTGGGGTCAAGACTTCCTGTATGCCTTTCCACCCATTCCCCTGATTCCCAAAACCCTGTTCAAGCTTCAGAGAGACAGAGGCCGTATGATTCTCATAGCTCCACATTGGCCACGGCAAGTGTGGTACCCTTTGCTTCTACATCTCTCTCAAGCTCCCTCTCTGGAATTAGGCTCTGCTCCAGATCTCCTGTCTCAGGAGGACGGAATGTTATGGTATCCCATTCCCCAGTCTCTGCATCTCAGGGCTTGGTTGCTGAAGGCCTAGATCTTCAGGATCTTAACCTTCCTCAGCAAGTAAAGAATATCCTTTATGCTTCTAGAAAACCTTCCACAAGACGCTCTTATGCTTTCAAGTGGAAAAGGTTTACCATATGGTGCTCGCAGAGGGGTCTTAACCCCCTTGCGATACCTCTGGAATCATTACTAGAGTATCTCCTTCATTTATCCAATGCAGGACTTAAAACTAACTCAGTAAGAGTCCATTTAAGTGCTATTGTGGATTCTTTCAAGCCTTTAAATGGACAACCTATTTCTTCCCATCCTCTCATAGCAAGATTTATGAGAGGCCTTTTTCTAACTAAGCCTCCCATTAAGCCACCACCTGTGGCATGGGACTTAAATCTGGTTCTTGGCCAACTCATGAAGCCACCTTTCGAACCCTTAGCTACTACCTCGTTGAAATTCCTTTCTTGGAAAGTGCTCTTTCTCATTGCAATCACATCAGCACATCGCATCAGTGAGTTGCAAGCATTAGTGGCTGATCCACCTTATACAAGATTCCATCATGACAACGTAGTCCTTAGGACTCATCCAAACTTTATGCCAAAGGTGGTCTCGCCTTTTCATCTTAACCAAGCAGTCTACCTGCCTGTGTTTTTTCCAAGGCCTCATGCATCAAATGCAGAAAGGAATCTTCATACTTTGGACTGTAAAAGAGCTTTAGCTTTTTACTTACAAAGAACATAGCAACATAGAAAGTCCTCTCAACTCTTTGTTGCTTTTGATCCTTCTCATTTGGGACTTCCAGTCTCCAAGAGAACACTGTCCAACTGGATTGCACAGTGTATTTCCTTTGCCTATCAGAGTAAGAACCTTCCTCTGGAGGGCCATGTCACAGCTCACAATGTGAGAGCCATGGCAGCTTCAATGGCTCATCTGCACTCTGTGTCTATCGACGACATCTGTCGGGCAGCCACCTGGGCCTCGGTTCATACCTTCACAGCCCATTACTGCTTGGACAAGGACTCCCGCTGGGATGCCTTGTTTGGTCAGGCTGTTCTCCAACACCTGTTCCATACCTAATCAACGCCTACCCGCCATCCCTTGTAGGATGCCAGAGATCCATGGGGGGAAGTGGAGCCCTTCACAGGGACACACAACTTCTGGGGTCTCTCCCTGGCATCTAAAGCTAGGGAGTCCCCATATGTGAAGACTACATTCCTGCTTGTTCCTGGAGATAGCATAGTTACTCACCTGTAACAGGTGATCTCCGGGAACAGCAGGAATTTAGTCTTCACAACCCACCCACCTCCCCTAGGAATTGTATCTCTCTATCTATCTCTTTCTCTTTCCCTCTCTCTCTCTTTGTCTCAGCTTTAAAACTCAGCTGGAGAGAGGGAGTTGGGAAAGGCGGGAAGGCATCACGCAGGCGCTGTGGGATGCTCCCAAAAGCTTTCTAATTGGACGCTGGGGAGCGTTCCCGCCCAGGCTCTATCGGTACCGACGATTCTCCAGGACCAAGCAGGAAGTCAGTCCTCACATATGGGTGACGTCGGCACCGACGGAGCTCCCGTGCAGAGTATTTCCCCAGCTTTCAAAGAAAGCCTTTGGGAATGCAGCGTGCATGCGCGGTCCCCTTCCCGCCCGAGGGTGCCATCTTGCTCACTCTTCTTTTTTCCGTGGAGCCCGACGGACGTGTTTCATTTTCACCCGAGGAAAAAGTGGATTTTGTTCTGTGTTTGACCCGTTTCTTCGGTTCGACACCGGTTTCCCTTTCACGCCTGGGCCCGATACATCTGTATCGAGCCCGGTCTTCTTTTTTCAGTTTTTGTCCTTAGTGACTAGCATATGCGCCATTTTTCTTTTTTCACTGGCAGCCCTGTCTTTTGACCTCGCAGGGGCCCTTTTTCCCCTGATGGCTGCCAGCGGGTTTAAAAAGTGTGATCGGTGTAAGAAGCTTATGTCTCTCACCGACACACATGACTGCTGCCTCTGGTGCCTCGGACACGATCATGACCCGATGATCTGTGGTCCGTGTGGGAAAATGTCCTCGAAGGTGTTGAGGAGTCGGCATTGCCAAAAGGAAAGAATCTTCTCTGACTCCGCGTCTGGACGGTCCCGGACTTCGTCAGAGGCCTCGATGTCTCGGGACTCCGGCCCCGAGCAGTGCCCAGGTTCCTCTGAGAGGGGGTCTCCCTCGCGGGAGCATCGCAGGAAGAAAAAACTGGCGAGGGCGGCATCGGTGGACGCACTTGGCTCCTCGAGGGCCAAGTCGCATAGCCCCGAGCGCCATCCCGGGTCTTCGGAGTCGGAGAGGCCTGCAAAACAACCTCGTGTGGAGATGGAGTCCCCGGGTCACATGAGTACTGTAGTCCTCGTGGACTCTCCTCCAGGGGAGACGCTGTCGGGGCCCGAGTCGGGGGCTGCTGAGTTTCCTGAGCTCGGACTCAGGTTGATGGCTTTGGAGAGCAGCTTGGCTGCCTTCATGGAACAGCAGCAGGCACTGATCGCCGGTCTCACCAGTGCATCTGCCCCGACCACCGGGGCATCGACATCCAAGTCGACCCCGGAGGCCGAGCCGATCCTCGAGTCCATGCGTGCTCGAGTCGATCCTCGGCCAAAGTCCCCCTCGGCCTCCTGTTCGGGACCAATGTCGTCGACGCCGGTACTCTCGGCGTCGGGGCAGATGGCGTCGGTGCCTGCCCGACCGGAGCCGCTTGATTCCTCTTCCGAAGAGTCCGGCTGGGAAACGAAGGATGAGGATTCACTCGACACCTTTCGGACTCAGTGTGTCCCATCGGACTCACCGGAGTCTGAGCCTCAGAGACGGTCCCCACCAGAGGATACCTGGTTCTCGGACTTCGTGCGGGATATGGCCAAGGCCTTGTCCTTCCCCGCGGATCCCGAGGAGGAGCCTCGAGCCGAGGAGCTCGAGGCCCTGCAGTATGACTCTCCCCCAAAGGAGGCCTTTACTGTACCGGTTCCTCCGATGCTGGAACGGCTGCTCTTCCGCATGTGGGAGGTAGCAGCCTCGATGCCGGTTTTGAGTGAGCGGGTTGATTCCATCTATCGTGTCCGCAAGAGCCCTGGGTTCCAAAAGGCACAATTCTCCAGGACCAAGCAGGAAGTCAGTCCTCACATATGGGTGACGTCGGCGCCGACGGAGCCCTCGGGGAGCAATTTTCCCCAGCTTTCAAAGAAAGCCTTTGGGAACTGCAGCGCGCATGCGCGGTCCCCTTCCCGCCCAAGGGTGCCATCTTAGCCAGTCTTCTTTTTTCCGCGGTGCCCTACAGACGTGGTCTTCTTGTCCCCGCAGAAAAAGTTGATTTTTCGTCGTTTATTTCTCTTTTTTCTTCGGTTCGACGCCGGTCTCTTTCCTGCCCGGACTCGCGACGCCGTTACGAGTCCTTCTCTTATTTTTCGGTTTTTCTGATTTTTCTTGTCAGTTTCGTTTTTCGGTTTTTCGCTGGCAGCCCGGTGCTTTGACCTTGCAGGGGCCCTTTTTCCCCCGATGGCTGCCAGTGGTTTCAAACGGTGTGTTCAGTGTGACAGAAATATGTCACTCACTGACACACACGATAATTGCCTCCGCTGCCTTGGCCCAGATCACGAGGAACTGATCTGTGGGGCCTGCAGCAAAATGTCCTCCAAAGCTTTACGGAGTCGGCGGCATCAGCGGGAAAGAATCTTCGCAGATCCCACCCGTACCCGGACCTCGTCGGAGGCCTCGGCGTCCAGAGGCTCCAGCTCTAAGCATCGCCGGAGTTCCTCCGACAGAGGTTCTCCCTCCGGGGATCATCATCGGAAGGCGAAACCCACGAAGGCGGCGTCGGTGCACGCTCCTGGTTCCACGAGGGCCAGGTCGCATAGCCCCGATAGCCGTCCCGGGTCTTTGGAGAAGGAACGTCTCCCGAAGCGACCTCGTTTGGAATCGGAGTTGCCTGCTCGGGTAAGTCCTGTAGTCCTCCTGGACTCGCCTCCGAGGGGTCCGACGTCGGGCCCGATGCCGTCGGGGCCCGAGTCGGGGGCTGCTGGGTCACCTGAGGTCGGACTCAGGTTGACGGCCTTGGAGAGCAGACTATCTGCCTTCATGGATCAGCAGCGGGCACTGATCGCTAGCCTCGCTGGCGCCTCTGCCCCGACCGCCGGGACGTCGACGTCTAAGTCGACCCCGGAGACCGAGCCGATCCTCGAGTCCATGCGGGCTCGAGTCGATCCTCGGTCGAGGACACCCTCGGCCTCCCGTTCGGGACCGAGGTCGTCGACGCCGACTCCCTCGGCGTCGGGGCGGCCGACGGCTCCGCCCGCCCGAACCGACCCCACCGATTCCTCCTCGGAGTCGGCCTGAGAGTCTGAAGTGGAAGAGTCACCTGATTCTTTTCGGACTCGGTGTGTCCCCTCGGACTCCCCTGAGTCCGAACCTCGGAAACAGTCCCCCCCGGAGGATGCCCGGGTCTCGGACTTCGTCAGGGATATGGCCAAGGCTTTGGCCTTCCCTGCGGATCCCGAGGAGGAGCCTCGAGCCGAAGAGCTCGACGCCCTTCAGTACGACTCTCCCGCCAGGGAGCACTTTACTGTACCGGTTCCTCCCATGCTGGAACGACTACTCTTCCGCATGTGGGAGAGTCCGGCATCGTCGCCAGTATTAAGCAAGCGGGTCGATTCCATCTATCGAGTCCGCAAGAGCCCTGGCTTCCAAAAAGCACAGCTACCGCACCATTCCATGGTGGTGGAATCGGCCATGCATAGGCTTAAGAGCCAGAAGATGCACTCCTCGGTGCCTCCTGGCAGGGAGGCCCGCAACCTGGATGGCCTCGGTAAGAAGTGTTTCCAGGGCTCTACGCTTGCTTGTCGGGTCCAGACCTACCAGCTCTACATGGGCATGTACCTTAGAGACGTGGCTAAAGAGATAGCCGGATTCTCTGCTGGGCTATCCGAGGAACCTTTGCGGAGGTTCCTAGCCTTGTCCACTGGTATTCGGGAATGCTCCAAATTCATTTCTCGAGCAGCCTATGATGGCTTTGAAGCATCGGCTCGAGTGGCCGCAGCCGGCATCGGTGCCCGCCGACAGGCTTGGCTTCAGTCGTCTGACCTTGAACCCTGGGTGCAGGACAAGTTGGTCGATGTCCCCTGCCGAGGTGAGAACCTCTTTGGCAAGCCCATGGCTGAGAAGGCTGCACAAATCGAGACGGAGACTCTCACCAGAACTAGGCTCTCTAGGAAGACCTCTGCCCCTTCCCAGAAGAAGAAGGGCTCGGGAAAGAAGTCCTTTTACCCGAGAAAGGCGGCTGCCTATAAACACTACCCTCAATTTCAGGCCTCAGCAGCTCCCCAACAGGGTCAGCAGGCCAAGGGACGGGGTATCGGGTCCCGTAGGCAGCAAGCCCCCAAGCCTGCACCACCGGCCCCTGCTCAGCAGGGTGGGGGTTTTTGACTTCATCGGCATAGCCTCTCCCCCTCAGCTGGTTTCTCCCAGCACAGGAGGCCGGCTGGTCCACTTTGCCCACAGGTGGTCCAACATCACATCAGATGCCTGGGTGCTTCAGGTTGTGAGAGAAGGCTATCTTCTCCACTTCCACCAGGTCCCTCCCTCCTATTTCCCGGGAGAGCCTCCACGACTCCCTCTGCACAGGGACTTACTCCTTCAGGAGTTAGCAAGTCTTCTTCAGGAACAGGCTGTGGAACCGGTGCCCCACCACCTGAGAGGTCAAGGCTTCTATTCCAGGTATTTCCTAATACCAAAAAGGACGGGAGGCCTCAGACCCATCCTGGACTTGCGCAACCTCAACAAGTTCCTCGTGCGGGAGAAGTTCAAGATGCTTACCCTTGGAATCCTTCTGCCCTACCTCCAGCAGGGAGATTGGCTATGCTCCTTGGATCTAAAGGATGCCTACACGCACATCCTCATCCACCCAAGCCACCGCCAATACCTAAGGTTTGTGGTGGCAGGAAATCATTACCAGTACAGAGTACTGCCCTTTGGCCTATCCTCCGCACCACGAGTCTTCACAAAATGTCTCGCGGTGGTGGCGGCTTATCTCCGGCTTCAGGGCCTCTATGTCTTTCCGTACCTAGACGACTGGCTCATCAGAGCATCGTCCTCTCCAGAAGTCACAAAAGCCACACACCGCACTGTGACTCTTCTCCAGTACTTGGGCTTTGTCATAAACATTGCAAAGTCCACTTTGCTCCCCTCGCAAGATCTCGAGTTCATTGGCGCAAGATTGCACACTCTTCAGGCGCGAGCTTTCCTGCTTCTCGACAGGGCTCAACGGCTCATGGACCTGGCCGGCCATTTTCGCAGCCAGTCCCTGGTCTCGGCCAGGCGCTTCCTGAGACTACTCGGCCATATGGCTTCCACCGTCCACGTGACCCCCAATGCCCGCCTGAATATGCGGCCTGCTCAGTGGTGCCTTCGCAAGCAGTGGCAACAGGCCACGGGCGGCCTAGCCGACTTAGTGCGGATCTCCGGCCCGCTGGCCTCTTCTCTACAATGGTGGCTTCATCGGCCGAACCTGGTACTCGGAATGCCTTTTCAGTCTCCTCCGCCTGCTCAAGTGCTGACGACCGATGCTTCTCTCCTAGGATGGGGAGCGCATTGCCAAGGGGCATGTAGTCAAGGTCTCTGGACCACGTGGGAGTCTGCGCAGCAGATCAACTTCCTAGAGCTCAGAGCGATCCGTCTGGCTCTCAAGGCTTTCTCCCACCTGACTTCTCGCCGGTCCGTCCTTGTCCAGACGGACAATCAAGTTGCCATGTTCTACGTGAACAAACAGGGGGGCATGGGCTCCTTCCTTCTCTGTCGAGAAGCACAGAGGCTCTGCTCTTGGGCCGTCAGCCACGGCATTCTTCTCAAGGCAGTTTATCTCCCAGGCCAAGAAAATTGCCTGGCGGACAAACTCAGCAGAATCCTCCAGCCACACGAGTGGCGACTGGATCCCTTGGTAGTTCAGAAACTTTTTCTGAAGTGGGGCCTCCCCACGATGGATCTCTTTGCCAGTCCTCTCAACCGGCAACTTCCTCGCTTCTGCTCTCGGCAGCCGCATCCCCTTCGAGTAGCGGCGGATGCTTTTCTGCTCTCATGGTCGAAAAGCCTTCTGTATGCCTTTCCTCCCATACCGCTAATCTCTCGAACCCTTTTCAAGGTTCTCCAAGACAAAGCTTCCATGATCCTGATAGCTCCTCGGTGGCCCAGACAGCCGTGGTTTCCACTCCTGCTGCAACTAGCGGTGGGGGCTCCGTTCCCTCTGGGGTTTCAACGAGATCTCCTAACACAGGATCAGGGGTCCCTGCTACACCCCAACCTCATATCTCTACATCTGATGGCCTGGCTGCTGAAAGGGTAGTCCTGGCTCCCCTTCTACTGCCGGCAGAGGTGGAAGAGGTCGTCCTAGCTTCCCGGCGACCTTCTACCCGCAAATGCTACGCCCTTAAATGGTGTCGCTTTTCCGTGTGGTGTACCCAGCAGTCTCAGGATCCCTTCTCCTGCTCGGTGTCGGCGATCTTGCAGTACTTGCTCTACCTCTCTAATCTGGGACTTAAGTCCAACTCTGTCAAAGTTCACCTCAGTGCTCTTTCAGCACATCATGTGCCGGTGGACGGCAGACCTCTTTCCAGCGACCCTCTCGTGGCAAGGTTTCTCTGAGGTCTCCTTCTACTTAAACCACCTCTGCGCCCGCCAGCACCTGACTGGGATCTGAATGTGGTTTTACAGCGGATCACCTGTCCGCCTTTTGAACCTATGGCTACCTGTTCTCTCCGTTTTCTTTCTTGGAAAACCTTATTCCTGATAGCCCTCACTTCCGCTAGACGCGTTAGTGAATTGCAGGCCCTCGTGTCTGATCCCCCTTACACTCGGTTCTACAAAAATGGGGTAGTCCTACGGACTCACCCTAAATTTCTTCCAAAAGTGGTCTCCCCTTTTCACATCAATCAGGAGGTGGTACTTCCGACCTTCTTTCCCAGGCCACACTCCAGCCGAGCTGAAATGGTCCTGCATACCCTGGACTGTAGAAGGGCGTTGAACTTCTACCTTGACCGTACGCGGGAGCACCGTAAAGCTGCTCAGCTTTTCGTGTCTTTTGACCCCAATAAATTGGGGCTCCCTGTCTCCAAGCGTACTCTGTCCATCTGGGTTGCTGACTGTATCGCTTGGGCTTATGGGGCAGCCGGACTCTCGCTAGATAGTCGGGTCACGGCTCATTGTGTTCGGGCGAAGGCTACGTCAGTAGCTTACCTCCGCTCTGTTCCATTGGCAGACATCTGCCGGGCCGCTACTTGGTCTTCGAGCCAGACTTTTGCGGTCCATTACTGCCTCGAGAGGGAGTCCCGCAGGGACAGTGCTTTCGGACAGGCAGTCCTCCGAAATCTCTTCGAGGTTTGAGCAACTCCTACCCTCCATCCCGGATGTTGGGCTACCGGTGGGTAATAATTCAGTAAAGATTCCTTCCTTCTGTGCTGCTGAGCTAGAGGGAGCTCATTTTTGTGCTTAGGGTCTCCGGTAGCCTTAAGCTTGGGAGTCCCATATGTGAGGACTGACTTCCTGCTTGGTCCTGGAGAAAGCGTAGTTACTCACCTGTAACAGGTGTTCTCCAGGAGCAGCAGGAATCAGTCCTCACAACCCTCCCTCCTCCCTTGGAGTTGCAATCATCTGCTTTAGTTTTTTTGCAAATTTTTATGCTGTCTTTTAGCTATGTCATCTGACTGGCTAAGATGGCACCCTTGGGCGGGAAGGGGACCGCGCATGCACGCTGCAATTCCCAAAGGCTTTCTTTGAAAGCTGGGGAAAATTGCTCCGCGAGGGCTCCGTCGGCGCCGACGTCACCCATATGTGAGGACTGATTCCTGCTGCTCCTGGAGAACACCTGTTACAGGTGAGTAACTACGCTTTACCGCACCACTCCATGGTTGTGGAATCGGCCATGCATCGTCTGAAGAGTCAGAAGATGCACTCCTCGGTGCCTCCCGGCCGGGAGGCCCGGAACCTGGATGCCCTCGGTAAGAAGTGCTTCCAGGGCTCTATGCTTGCTTGCCGTGTCCAGACCTACCAGCTGTACATGGGCATTGACCTTCGAGACCTGGCAAAGGAGATTGCTGGGTTCTCTGCTGGTCTCTACGAGGAACCTTTGCAGAGGTTCAATGCTCTGTCATTGGGTATTCGTGAGTGCTCGAAGTTTATCTCTCGAGCAGCCTATGATGGCTTCGAGGCTTCGGCCCAGGTAGCCGCGGCCGTCATCAGTGCATGCCATCAGGCCTGGCTACAGTTATCGGACCTCGAGCCATGGATGCAGGACAAGTTGGTAGATGTCTCCTGCTGAGGTGAAAACCTCTTTGGCAAGCCCATGGCTGACAAGGCTGCAGAACTTGAGACTGAGACTCTTACCCGGACAAGGCTGTCCAGGAAAACCTCTGCCCCTTCTCAGAAGAAGAAGGGCTTGGGGAAAAAGACCTTTTACCCGAGGAAGTCATCTGCCTATAAACAATACCCTCATTTTCAGGTCTCTGTAGCTCCCCAACAGGGTCAGCAGGACAAGGGGCAGGGACATGGGCCCCGTAGGCAGAAGGCCCCCAAGCCACCAGCTCCGGCTCCTGCACAGCAGGGAGCGGGGTTTTGACTCCAGTGGCATAGCCTCTCCTCCTCAGCTGGCCCCTATCAGCAAAGGAGGCCGGCTGGCCCTGTACGCCCACAGGTGGTCAGCCGTCACAATGGATACCTGGGTACTAAGTATAGTCCAGAAGGGCTATCTCCTCCACTTCCACCAGGTACCCCCTCCTATTTTCCAGGGGAGCCTCCAAGACCTCCTCTGCACAGGGACTTACTCCTGCAGGAGTTAGCAAGTCTTGTAAAGGAACAGGCAGTGGAACCGGTGCCCCACCACCTGAGAGGTCAAGGCTTCTATTCCAGGTACTTCCAGGTACCAAAAAGAACAGGAGGCCTCAGGCCCATCCTAGACTTGCGGAATCTGAACAAGTTCCTGGAGAGGGAAAAGTTCAAGATGCTTACCCTTGGAATCCTGCTGCCCTACCTCCAGCAGGGAGATTGGCTATGCTCCTTAGACCTAAAGGATGCTTATACTCACATCCTCATTTATCCAGACCACAGACAATATCTCAGATTTGTAGTGGGAGGAAACCACTATCAGTACAGAGTACTGCCTTTTGGCCTTACATCCGCCCCCAGGGTGTTCACCAAGTGCCTGGCGGTGGTGGCGGCCTACCTCAGGGTTCAAGGCCTCTTTGTCTTCCCATACCTGGACGATTGGCTCATCAGGGGTCAATCCCCGCAAGAGGCCAATCAAGCCATCCTTCGCACTGTCGCTCTGCTTCAGCACCTTGGGTTTGTTATAAACTTTGCAAAGTCCACTTTGCACCCCTCACAGAACTTGGAGTTCATAGGAGCAAGGCTGGACACCCTTCAGGCAAAGGCCTTTCTACCAGTGGACAGGGCCTACAGATTGATGGATCTAGCCAGGCAGTTCCACAGCAATTCTCTGGTTTCCGCCAGACAGTTCCTGAGGCTCTTAGGCCACATGGCTTCCACGGTCCATGTAACTCCAAATGCCCGTCTGCACATGAGGCCAGCTCAATGGGTCTCAGGTCTCGGTGGCACCAAGCCACAGGAAGCCTCACGGACAAAGTGAGGGTGTCCAACCTACTAGAGTCTTCTCTGCAGTGGTGGCTTCATCTTCCGAATCTGGTGCAAGGGGTGCCTTTTCAAGCACCTCCACACTCTCAAGTGCTGACAACCAATGCTTCTCTTCAAGGTTGGGGTGCACATTGCCAAGGAGCATGTACTCAAGGCCTGTGGTCTCCTTGGGAGGCCGCACAGCAGATCAATCTCTTAGAACTGAGAGCTATCTGCTTAGCCCTGAGAACTTTCTCCCATCTCATCTCTCACCAGTCTGTCTTGATTCAGACGGACAATCAAGTGGCTATGTTCTATGTGAACAAACAAGGGGGCACAGGGTCCCACCTTCTATGTCAGGAAGCTCAGAAACTGTGCTCCTGGGCAGTCAATCACGGCATTCTTCTCAAAGCGGTCTATCTCCCAGGTCAGGAGAATTACCTGGCGGACAGATTGAGCAGGATCCTGCAGCCGCACGAGTGGCAGTTGAATCCTCTAGTAGTTCAACAGATCTTCCTGAGATGGGGGTCGTCCAACCATAGATCTCTTTGACAGTCCTCTGAACCGTCAACTTCCCAGGTTCTGCTCCAGAGGTGCAGCGGATGCGTTTCTCATTCCATGGTCTACAGGCTTCCTATATGCGTTTCCTCCCACGCCTCTAGTGTCCAAGACACTGTTCAAGGTGATCAGGGACAAGGCCTCGCTGATCCTGGTGGCCCCCAGGTGGCCGAGGCAACCCTGGTTCCCACTTCTTTTGCAACTAGCGGTGGACACTCCTCTTCCTCTGGGGATGCAACCCGATCTCCTGTCTCAGCAGCAGGGATCTCTCTTACACCCCAATCTCCAGTCCCTCAATTTGATGGCCTGGCTGCTGAAAGGGTAGTTCTAGCGCCCTTACTATTGCCTAGGGAAGTGGAGGACGTGGTCTTGGCCTCTAGGAGACAGTCCACCTGAACGTCTTATGCCCTTAAGTGGCGTAGATTCTCTAGATTCTCCTTGAGGGAGGAGTGGCCTAGTGGTTGGGGCAAGGTACTATAGGCCGGAAGGTCGGTGGTTCAAATCCCACTAGAGGACAGCAAACTTGGGCCGGAAGGACTGGGGTTTCTAGTCCCGCAGGTGCTCCTTGTGGTCTTGGGCAAGCCACTTAACCCTCCATTGCCCATGTTCCCTGTAAGTATTAGTGTATGTGTCTCATATCCCCTCGTGTTAAATGTATCCCCCAACCGCTTTGACCCGGTGAAAAGCGGGATATAAATGCAGATAAATAAATAAATAAATACCTGGTGTACCCAACACAACGAGAATCCTTTCTCGTGTCTGGTACCAGTGGTGCTGCAATATTTGCTTTACCTGTCAACCTAGGCCTTAAGTCCAATTCTGTGAGAGTTTGTCTTAGTGCTCTTTCAGCACACCACTCCCCAGTGGAGGGTCAGTCTCTCTCAAGCCATCCTTTGGTGGCTCGCTTCCTCAGAGGCCTGCTTTTGCTTAAGCCTCCAGTGCGTCCACTTGCCCCTGAATGGGATTTAAATGTGGTTTTGTACCGGCTTACTTGCCCACCATTTGAACCTATGGCTACTTGCCCTCTGCGTTTTCTCTCCTGGAAAGCGTTGTTTCTGGTAGCCCTTACCTCAGCGAGGCGAGTGAGTGAGCTTCAGGCCCTAGTATCTGATGCACCTTATACTAGGTTCTATAGGAACAGAGTAGTCTTACGGACTCACCCTAAGTTCCTTCCTAAGGTTGTCTCCTCCTTCCACCTCAATCAGGAGGTGGTTCTTCCGACTTTCTTTCCCAGGCCACTTGCCAGCCGGGCTGAGATGGTCTTGCATATCCTGGACTGTAGGAGGGCGTTGTCCTTCTACCTTGACCGTACGCAGGAGCACCGGAGGGCTGTTCAGCTCTTCGTCTCTTTTGACCCCAATAGGTTGGGGTTGGCTGTCTCCAAGCGTACTTTGTCCATTTGGGTAGCCGACTGTATCGCCTGGGCTTACAGGGTAGCCAGCCTCTTGTTACAGGGTCGAGTTACGGCTCACCATGTCAGGGCGAAGGCTGCGTCAGTGGCTCATCTCTGCTCTGTTCCATTGGCAGACATCTGCCGGGTCGCTACTTGGTCTTCAAGCCAGACTTTTATGGCCCACTACTGCCTTGAGAGGGAGTCCTGCAGGGACAGTGCTTTCGGGCAGGCGGTACTCCGTAATCTCTTTGGGGTTTAGGCAACTCCTACCCTCCGGCCCTGGGTTGGGCTACCGTTTGGGGGCGTTATCAGAGAAGATTCTTTTCTTGCATGCTGAGGCTGTAGAGGGAGCTCATTTTTCAGCTTTGGGTCTCCGGTAGCCTTAAGCTGGGGACTCCCATATGTGAGGACTGACTTCCTGCTTGGTCCTGGAGAAAGAGTAGTTACTCACCTGTAACAGGTGTTCTCCAGGAGCAGCAGGAATCAGTCCTCACAACCCTCCCTCCTCCCCTTGGAGTTGCAGTCCTATGATTTATTTTGTTATTTTCGCTCTCTTTTAGCTATGTCATCAGACTGAGCAAGATGGCACCCTTGGGCGGGAAGGGTTCCGCGCAAGCGCGCTGCATTCCCAAAGGCTTTCTTTGAAAGCTGGGGAAATGCTCCGCACGGGGGCTCTGTCAGCGCCGACGTCACCCATATGTGAGGACTGATTCCTGCTGCTCCTGGAGAACACCTGTTACAGGTGAGTAGCTACTCTTACCCATATGTGAAGACTAAATTCCTGCTGTTCCCGGAGATCATCTGTTACAGGTGAGTAACTATGCTTTCTGCCATCATGTTTCTATGTTTCTACATGGTATTCTGTAATACAGTGAATGCTGACCGGTAGACGTCTGTGTGGGGGCTGCTGGAGCAGGTATTCACACTTGTCGGCAGTAGGCCTATGTAGGGCCTGCAAGGTCAAAGATCACAAGGTGGGGAGTTCACTGCAGGAGTAGCAGGACACCTCCCGCTCTCTCTGATGGTCCGGGGCGGCAAGTTTAGTGACCATGGCTCCTGTGGTTTTGGCGTGAACGGCAGCCATTTTGTTTTCCACGCCTGTGGCATCCATTTTTGCAGCCTCGGGGGAGTTCCTGTCAGCTTCAGTGCTGCAGCCAGGTCAGGTGGAGTAGAAAGCTCTGGACCGCAAGTATGCACTCTGGGAGGCTCCTTTTTTGTCAGGCACGCAGGCAGAGGTCCCTTTTTCGCCTGACTTTGTACTGTTGCTCCATCTGGCTTACTGCATTAAGCAGGGCCTGATGGGGTCAACAGAGCGTGGTAGCGGACAGCCGGGGCAGCATGAAAACAGTGGCAGGAATCCACTGCGGCAGTGTCAGTTGACCTGGCGGTCTTGGAAGAGGACCAGGCTTCACTGTTTTCTCTCTGGAGGATGCCTCGGGCATAGAACTGGAGAGCGGGGTCTCAGGGTCCCGAGAGAACCATCTGCAGGTGGGGGATGACTCCATCATAGTCATAGTTTTTTGCAAGGAGGAACTTTTAGCGGGGCTAGAGCCATGCTGCGCCTTTATCCCCTCCCAACTACCTGAGCGCAAGCTTTTCCAGTTTCCGAAGATAGTTGCACTGGTGTCCGCAGTGACAAAGCGTACCACCATCCCATTGGAGGGAGGTGTGGTGCTTAAGGACCCTCAAGATAAGCTCAAAATGTTGCTGAAGCAGGCACTTGAGGTTAATGCCATGGTCTTGCAAGTGTTAGTATGTGGGGCCTGTGTGGCAAGAGCCTGTTTGCGATGGGTCCAAGCACTTGCTGGGGACGAGGCAGGGCTTGGGGGAGCCTTCCTGGATGTGGCATGACTAGATTCAGGTGTAGCATACTTGGCCGATGCCTTTTACGACCTTTTGCGAGCGTCTGCCAAAGGTATGGCGTCAGTGGTAGAAGCACAGCAACTGCTGTGGCTGAGGAACTGGTCAGCAGACATTTCCTCCAAACACCGTCTTACCAGGCTACCCTTTCAAGGGAAACTCCTCTTCGGAGAAGCTTTGGAGAAGTTGATCAAAGGTTTGGGGGAGTCTAACCCCACTCGCATGCCAGAGTACAAGCCAAAATCAGATAAGCTGGCAACGACCGCATCCAGAGGATGCCTTAGAGATTTACGCTAGTTTAGAGCAGCCCGATTTTGCTCCCTACTAGAGACCCTCATATCAGGCAAGGGGACATTCCTTTCGCGGGGGAAGAGGAGTCGGTCGGGGTTCCTTCACAGGGTCTGGTCCAGGCCCTAAGAAGCTGCAATGAAATGAGGAGGGCCGAGGCAGATTCAGTACCAGTGGGCAGCCGCCTGTAGCAGTTTTATCCTGCCTGGGTCCACCTTACCTCCAACCGCTGGGTTCTGGAGGTTGTTCACGACAGTTACGCCCTGGAGTTTCCATTCTCTCCTCTGTACTTTTCAACCTCTACCTGCGACCACTCTGTTCAATCATAAGAAATCACAATTTATACATCCACAGCTATGCCGACGACATTATGATACAATATGGTCCAATCAACATAAATCAACCCAATCCATCCACCCACCAGGACTGTTTCACTGAGGTGACCAACTGGCTAAGAGACAATAACCTGAAAATTAACTACAACAAGACTGAGGCACTCAGTCTTAGATGATAGAGGAGTTAAAGGGGCACTAAGAGGCGACAAGGCGATAGCGGAGAGACTGAATGAATTCTTTGCTTCGGTCTTTACTGAGGAAGATGTAGGGATGTTACCCATGACTGAAGTGGTATTTAAAGGTGCGGAAGAATCCAACATCCCTGAATCGGGAGAGCATTTGGAGAGTCGGTAACGGGAAATACCTGCGCTGCACGGCTGTGTCAGCATGAAGGAAGGCTGGGACTCAAGTTTTTGTATATACTGTGTGGGCTAGGCCCAGGACCATGTGTTTGTGGATTGAAAGATTAGGATTGAGTGCTGGAGACCGAGTGGTTGTAGTGGGGATAGTTGGTGCTGTCTGGGTGGGGAGGTGGGGGAAGGGGAAGAGGTGTCCAGTTTGTTTGGTATGTGCGAAAGGAGGCATGGAGGTGGGGAGGTTTGGGAAGGTTGTGACGGTTGATGCTGGAGGGATGGGTGGCTCATTGGATACAGGTAATTTGGGCTGCAGTTTTGTGATGGGGAGTAGCGGGACGGTCCTGCAGTGCCACATCGGAGTTCATCCTCAGCGCGTTTGCTGAGGGGTGGGAGGCTGGTGTTTTGGTTTAAGGAGTTGGGGGTGTGGGGAACAGGGAGGGGGGGAGGGGAAGGGGCAGTGTACAGAGGGGGGGAAGGAGAGGGGGGTAGGGGGGAGGGCAGTTTTGGGTGATAGAGGGGGGTTCAGGGGGGTCAAAGAAAGGCGGTGGGCTTGATGGCGGGAGGGACTAGTAAAGGGGACGGGGGGTTGAGGCTGGGCAACCCCCTGTACAGTGTTGCCAGATGCTTCTTGGACATCGATCTGAATCACACGGCCCATGGGGAGTAAGCTGCACATAGTCTCCTGGAACATGGGAGGTGTGGGCACTCCGGTTAAGCGTACAAAGATTCTGCAAGCTTTGAAAAGGGGGAAGGTGCACTTGGCGTTACTTCAGGAAACGCATCTCACAGCACGGGAACATGATAAGTTCCGGCGAGATTGGGTGGGGCAGGTGTTTGCGGCTTCCTTGGGGGGACGGAAGAGGGGAGTGGCGGTTTTAATTCGTAAAGGGATTCAGGTGGAGGTTTTACGGGACGAAAGAGATCCTTTAGGTAGATTTCAGTTTCTACATGTTAAGTTAAACAGGGAGGAACTTATTTTAGGAAATATTTATGCCCCCAATATCTATGATCACCAGTTCTTTAAGAGTATTCTGCAAAAAGTGGGTCAGGAGCTTCGTGTTCCGATGCTTCTTGCGGGTGATTTCAATTGTACGCATGACCCTGCTTTAGACAAGTCTACGGGAGGGGGGGTATGAGGCTGGAGTAATAGAGGGGTAGGGTATCTATGTCGGATGGGGGGATTTGTGGACGCTTGGAGGATTCTGCATGAGAGGGAGAGGGACTACACACATCTGTCACGAGTACATAGGACTTGGTCCCAAATTGATTATATTTTGGTCTCGAAGGAAGATTTTGGGAGAGTACTGAATGTGGAGATAGAGCCTATGGTAGTCTCCGATCATGCCATGGTACGGTTGGATTGGAAAGTACAGGAGGGGGGAGTAAGAGATGGTCTTTTCCAAGGCAATTATGGCGCAATGGGGAGTTTCGGGGCTATTTAAAGTAAAAATGGGAGGAATATGTTGGTTTTAATGAGCACTCTGTGCGTTTGGTTGCGACATTCTGGGAAGCCTCGAAGTCGGTGATGCGGGGGCATGTTATTGCTTACATTATTCATGATAATACATGATATTCACACCAATCAACCTAACTAAACCTGACTACAACAACATAGCCAACTGCTTCAAAGAAATGTCAACCTGGCTGCAAAAAAACAACCTAGCAATAAACTATAACAAAACCGAAGCACTGATCATAACAAGAGACCAAGCTTTCACACCCACGCCCTCCATCAACCTGAACAATGCCATCATACCAATAAGACAAGAGATAAAATACCTGGGAATAACACTTGACAGGGAGCTCAACCTACAATCCCACATTGCGAAGACCACCAGGAGCGCCTACGTCAAGATGAGGACAATCAGACGACTCAAACCCATCCTTGCTCCCGAGCATTTTCGAACAGTATGCCAAGCCATCATCACACCCACACTAGACTATTGCAACCACATCTACCTAGGACTACCAAAGAAATCAACCCAACCACTTCAACTAGCACAAAACACAGCCGCACGACTCATAACAGACAGCACAACCCACGAACACATCACCCCCATACTATACCACCTTCACTGGCTCCCAATCAGCTCACGAGTCTGCTACAAAGTTCTCCTAACCACTTTCAAAATAATAAACAACCTATCTGCAGACAGCCTACAACAATTCATAACAACTGACAACAGCAAAAGACCAAGAAGAAAGGGAACATCGAACAACATCAGAACCCCAAAGGACTTCACCAGAACAAACCAATCCACATCAAAACGAGCTTTCACCCTAGCAGCCCCCGCCATGTGGAACTCTCTCCCCGACCACCTCAGAGCAACAAACAACACCAAAGAATTCAGAAAGCTGCTTAAAACTGAACTATTCACAGGCTACTTCAAGGACCTCACAGAATGACTCCTAAGATAGCAAAGCCATCCATGTAAATATGTATCTGTAAATATGTATCTTAAGCGCACGCTGTATATAGCTCACATCAAAATCATCCACACGCACTCATGCAGCACACTGTAACAATTCTCACACTGCATGCTAATGACAACTCACCCTTCATTGATTGTTTGCTGTGCCAACCGCTTTGATTTCATGATAAAGCGGTATACCAAGTCCGTTTAAATAAATAAAATAAATAAATAGATACATGGCCAAAGAGCGGAAGAGGATCAATGGGGATTTGTTGCATCTTGCAGAACAGTTGGAAGTGGCGAAAATGGTGGCATTGCGGCGACCCGGGAAGGAGAGCCTTCAGGCATATCTGGGAGTGCAGAGATCTCTCAATCGCCTCCTTCAGGAAAGAGCGGTTTATAGTCTCCAGTATTATCAACATCAATTCTTTCGGTACGGTAATCGTACGGGGAAGTTGTTGGCGAGGTTGGTAAAGGAGTGGGGTAGTTCTAAAGTAGTGACGATTTTGCGTGATTCGGAGGGGACCTGTCATAATCAAGCAGGGGAAGTGGTAGATATTTTTTGTAAATTCTATGAGGACTTGTACATGCCAGAGGGGGAAGATAAGGAGCAGGAGAGGGTATTTTTGGATGCGGTGCGGTTGCCGCAGCTTTCCCCCACAGAGTTGGAGGATCTGAATAGACCTATTACGGGGGGTGAGATTCAGAGAATTATCCGAGGGGGGAAATTATATAAGGCACCTGGGCCCGATGGGTATGGGGTTGAATATTACAAAATCCTTGCGGTGGAAGTGACGCCTACGTTGGCCGCTCTCTTTGGGGAGGTTTTGGAGGTAGGAGGGTTTCCCCGAGACATGCCGTATGGCCTCGATATCGGTGCTTCACAAGACGGGGAAGGATCCTGAAAATCCGGCTTCTTACCATCCCATTTCACTGATAAACTATGATATGAAGATTTTGGCGGCTATCCTGGCTAAACGATTGCAAACAATCCTTCTCAGGTTGATAGGTCTATATCAGTCGGGGTTTGTGAAGGGGCGAGAGGCAATGTTAAATATTAACAGGGTTTTGTTGGGAATGGAGTGCTGTGAGCAGCGAGACATCCCACTACTGTTGGTGAGTCTGGACGCCGAAAAGGCCTTTGATAGGGTCTCTTGGCCATATATGTTCACGGTACTGCAGAAGTTTGGTTTTGGCGGGGCTTTTGTGCACTGGGTGCAGGCATTGTATGCGCAGCCCTTAGCTTACATAGTTGTGGGAAGAGACAGTTCTGGCGTGTTTGAGTTATGGCGGGGGATGCGGCAGGGGTGTCCGTTGTCGCCGCTGCTATTTGTTTTGCAGTTGGAACCGTTACTAAAGACTTTGTTAATGCACCCGGGGATAACGGCTATTGACTGGACTACAGGAGGAGTGAAGCTTAGTGCCTTTGCTGATGACATGTTGCTTTGTCTTATGAACCCGCGGCACTCCTTGCCTGAATTGCTGCGGGTGTTGGAGGCTTTTGGCACCTTCTCTGGGTTAAAGATAAATAAGGCTAAATCCTTGGGGCTGGATGTTGGGAATCGGCTTTGGCGAAATTGGGAGGGGACGTTTCCCCTAGTATGGGCAGATGGGGAGATCCATTATCTCGGTATACAGATCCCGGATAAGACTCAGAAATTGTATAGTGTAAATGTGGAACCTATGTTGGTTAATTCTGTCAAGCGACTTCATAAGTGGCGAGATCTTCCGATTTCTCTGAAGGGCGGGTAGCGCTGTTTAAGGTGGTGGAACTGCCTCGCTGGATCTATTTGCTACGTCATGTTCCTATCTGGTTGTTACGGAGAGATTTAAGACGTTTACAGGGGCATTTATCACAATTTCTCTGGAAAGGACGTAAGGCGCGGATTGCTTTGGACGCCTTGATCCAGCCGATTGAAGAAGGGGGGGTGGGACTCCCATCGTTGCAGGACTATAATTTTGTTTATCTTCTGAGGTGGATGCGGGAAGTGGTGTTGGGAGATATGGAAACGGTCCCGCTAGACTTGGTGGATGATATGGCTGGGGAGTGGCATCGGGTTTATCTACTACATTGTGGTGGCCAGGATCTACCAAGGGCGTGGTGGGAGTCGACATGTCTTTTGGCAGTGCGGCGGACGTGGCGTTTTCTTTGCCAAGCCTTGCAGATGGACTGGAGGCAAACGGGATGTCTGCCTCTGGCGGGGAATCGAGACTTTGAACCGGGGCAACGAGGGGGAGTAGCTAAGCAATGGGCGGCACAAGGACTGCTTTCTATAGGGCAATTGTACATGGATGGGGCTTCGGAGCTTGACTCCTTCGCTTCTTTGCAGGATAAGTATAAACTGCGTTCCTGTGATTTTTACTTCTATTTGCAGTCGCGGCATTATGTGCACTGTCTGAGTCGAAGTGGGGAACTGGGTGAGTTGCTATTCGGCCAGCAACTATTAGTTAGCTTTAAGGGCTTGGAGGGGAAGTTAACTGTGCGACGCGTGCGGGAAGTGATTGGGAAGGGGGTGGAAGGGCGCGGTTTGGGGAAGTTGGCAGAGAAATGGCTCCAGGATGGGCTCCCTGAAGGGAACCAGCGGAGGCTCCAGGAGGCTTTTTCTAATGTAAAGGGGATTGTGGAATCGGTGCAACTGCAAGAAGTGCAATACAAGTTTTTAATGGAGAGCGTATATTTCAGATGTGTGGGCCGCCAAGGCGGGTCTCTCGGTGACAGATGTGTGTAGACTCTGTAAAGGGGGGCGAGGCACTTTGGCCAATAAATTCTGGTCTTGTGTAACGATCCAAAGGTTTTGTGGGGAGGTGGGAGCAAAGTTGCAGGAATGGATGGGAGGGTCTGTTCTCTTATCCCCGGAATGGTGCCTTTTTGGATCTTGGGAAGGGGGTACGTATCTGAATGGGGATCTTCGAAAGTTGTGTGAGAAAGGCTTCCTTATGGCAAAGAAGCAAATCCTGCGTCACTGGGTAGACAATGTGGGGCCAGATATAATGGGATGGGAGCAGAGTATGAGGGAACTGCGGAGCATGGAACAGCTGACGGCCCGCTTTCTGGGGGGTACATATGAAGAGGGTGTGATACGGGTTTGGGATAAGGTTCCTTCTTAATCAGGTTGGTTTAGTTTCTTTTACTTCCCTCTCCGCCACTGTGTGGTGGTCTTATAGAATGGGAGGGATGGGGAGGGGGGGTGGGCGGGAGGTAGGGTGGGTAGAGGGTAGTTATCATCATCTTCATCTTTAGCCCTGAGGGGGAGATGGGGATTTGGTACGGTGAACAGTTGATCATGAGTCGTGCTGTATGGTTGCAAACGGTTTTGTTTGGTTCTGGTACTGGGAAGGGTGTGGGGGGTGGCAGGGGTTAGTGTGTGTTGTTTTGTAGTGTTGGGTAGGGTAAATACATATATATATTTAATTTGGGGATTTACTTTGTCTGTTCTGTATGGCCTTCTGTTTTCTTTGAAAACCAAATAAAAATGATTTTCCATAAAGGTGCGGAAGAATTGAAGGAAATATCGATACATCGGGAAGATGTATTACAACTATTTGATAAACTGAAGAGTAGCAAATCACCTGGGCCGGATGGTATACATCTAAGGGTGTTTGAAAGAACTGAAATATGAGAATGCAGACCTGCTATTAGTAATCTGTGAACTATCATTAAAATCATCTCTAATACCTGAAGATTGGCGGATCGCCAATGTAACACCAATTTTTAAAAAGGGTTCGAGGGGTGATCCGGGAAACTACAGACCGGTGAGCCTCACGTCAGTACCGGGAAAAATGGTAGAAACCATCATAAAGAATAAAATTACTCAGCATGTAGATAGTCATGGCCTAATGTGAGACAGCCAACATGGTTTTAGACAAGGAAGATCTTGTCTTACTAATCTGTTATGTTTTTTTGAAAGTGTGAATGAACAGGTGGACAAAGGTGAGTCGGTTGATATAGTGTATCTGGACTTTCAGAAAGCCTTTGACAAGGTCCCTCATCAGAGACCTTTGGTAAAACTAAAGAGTCATGGGATAGGAGGCAGTGTACTACTGTGGATCAGGAACTGGTTAAAAGATAGAAAGCAGAGGGTTGGGCTAAATGGCCAATTTTCCCAATGGAGAAAGGTGAATAGTGGTGTACCCCAGGGATCTGTGCTGGGTCCGCTGCTTTTTGACATATTCATAAATGACCTGGAAAGTGGAATAACGAGTGAGGTTATCAAATTTGCAGATGACACAAAACTATTTAAAGTTGTTAAAACCCAAGAGGATTGTGGAAAATTGCAAGAGGATCTTGATAAATTGGAAGACTGGGCATCAAAATGGCAGATGAAATTTAATGTGGACAAGTGCAAAGTTATGCACCTAGGGAAGAACAACCCAAACTATGGTTACACGATGCAAGGTTCCACATTAGGAACCACCACCCAGGAAAAAGATTTAGGCGTCATTATGGATAACATGTTAAAACCCTCGGCCCAGTGTGCAGAGGCAGCCAAGAGAGCAAATAGAATGCTAGGTATCATAAGGAAAGGAATGAAAAATAAAACAAAAGATATTATAATGCCTCTATATCGTTCCATGGTGAGACCGCACCTTGAATATTGTGTGCAGTTCTGGTCGCCGTATTTTAAAAAGGATATAGCGTTATTAGAAAAGGTTCAGAGAAGAGCCACCAAAATGGTAAAGGGGATGGAAGGATACTCCTATGAAGAAAGGCTAAAAAGGTTAGGGCTCTTTAACCTGGAAAAGAGACGGCTGAGGGGAGATATGATAGAAGTCTATAAATTAATGGACGGAGTGGAACGGGTAAACGTAGATCGACTGTTTACATTATCAGAATATAGGAAGACTAGGGGACATGCAATGAAGCTACAGGGTAAACTATTTAAGACTAATAAAAGAAAATATTTTTTCACTCAACGTGTAATCAAACGCTGGAATTTGTTACCGGAGGATGTAGTAAAGGCTGTTAGTGTAGCTGGGTTTAAAAAAGGTTTGGACAAGTTCCTGGAGGAAAGGTCCATAAACCATTATTAAGAAGGGACCCAGGATATCAATGCTTGACCTAGTACAAGCATTGCAGAACCTGTGTCTTTTGGGGAAACTGCAAGGTACATATGACCTAGATTGGCCACTGTTGGAAACAGGATACTGGGCTTGATGGACCTTGGTCTGACCCAGTATGGCATATCTTATGTTCTTATGTTCACTCCACATAACAAGAGACACAACCTTTGTCTCCCCTCCCCTACAATAACCCTGAACAACACTACAATCAAAACCAAAACTGAAGTTAGATACCGTGGGGTCACCTTCAACCAACACCTAACATTCAAACTACAGATAAATAAAATCACCCACACAATTTACCACAAAGCGAAGACTCTCCAGCTCCTCTGACCACTTTCATACTGTACTACAAGCCTCTATAATACCTCACCTGGATTACTGCAATTCCATCTACCAAAGACTACCACAATCCATGTTCCTATCACTCCAAACGCGCTGCATTCGAAAGCCAGAACCCTACAAGCAGCAGCAAGGCAAGATCACATCACTCCAATACTAAAAGAGCTTCATTGGCTTCCACTACAGAGCTGTATAACATGCAAAACCATCATACTAACCCACAAAGTAATCCATACAGACTCCCCAACTCACCTCCACTCCTTCAGCGCTAACAACCACACAGATCAAGACGGACCTCCACATTGAACACCCTAGTTATCCCCCACATCAGAACCAAATCCAATCAGCATGCATTTAAAAGAGCCTTCCAGCTATATGCACCCTCCATATGGAACAAGCTACCAGACCAACTCAGGGATATCACCAACCTAAAGGCATTCTGAAAATATCTAAAACCACATCTGTTCACAGAACACTTCAACCTGAGCTTATGAACCCTCCACTCACTCAGAAAGAACTTTACAAGACAACTACCATTACAACTGTACATAGCCAGAAATGTGTATAGTTAGAACTATGGATCTGTTATATAGTTAAGAATACAAGAGTTCATAGTTACAAGTTTGTAGATAGTTTAATGGCACTGTTACAATTTATTTTATTTATTTTTATTTAACAGTATTTCTAAACCGCCTTATCTTAATAATCAAGGTGGTATCACGGCAAACAATCAGGTCAGGTGAGTGTGTTATACATGCAGTGGGGGGAAATTGAGTGTGTGTCGTGTTGTGTGTTAGATTGGTATGAGCTATTTACAGAGTGGGCTATATACAGAGGTGCAAAAACAAATTCCATGCATACATTGGTTAGGCGGGATCATGCGCTGTTGTTCATTCTCTGAAGTTATGTGATGTGTCCATAGTGTTCTATGAACAGTATGGTTTTTAGCTGTTTTCTGAAGTCTTTTAGGTCTGTAGCGGCCCTCAAGTCGTCCGGGAGTTTGTTCCATATTGTTGGAGCGGCCATTGAGAGTGCTCTGTCTGTTGTGTCCTTGCGTGTGTGTTTGTATTCACTGGGGGTGCTGACTCTGTTGTGGGTTTGTTTTCTTCTGGGACGCGTACTGGTGTCTGATTGTATGAGTGTGTGTAGGCTGTTGGCTGATGTGTGGTGTTTGATCTTGAATATGTTTATGATAGTTTTGTATTTGATGCGTGCACCGATTGGAAGCCAGTGTAAGTCTTTTAAGGTGGGTGTGATGTGCTCCTGTCTTGCCGTTCCTGTTATGATTCGTGCAGCAGTGTTTTGTGCTAGTTGTAGAGGTTTGAGGGCTTGTTTCGGTAGGCCGAGGTATATCGGATTGCAGAAGTCCAGTAGTGGGGTTATCAGTGCTTGACAGACGGTACGGAAGTGTTCCGGGGCAAGGAGCGGCTTTAGTCTCCTGATGATTCGCATCTTGTAGTAGGCTTTTTGGGTTGTTTTGTCTATGTGTGGTTTGAGATTGAGTTTATTGTCCAGAGTAACTCCGAGGTATCTCACTTCTGATCTTATTGGTATAGTGGTGCTTTGTATCTTTAGATTTGGTGGGTGTTTGGTGGGTGTTTGGTGAGTGTTTGGTGGGTTGTACTTTACTTTCGTTCTATGTAAACTGCTTTGATCTGGTGAAAGGCAATATATAAATACCGCTAAGTAAATTAATTTAGCTACCACATCACTGAAGTTATTGTCTTGGAAGGTGATCTTCCTCATCGCCGTCATGTCAACGCGCCACATCAGCGAACTGCAGGCTCTGGTGGTGGATCCGCCATATATCCAGTTCCATTCAGCTTTCTTCTACATCGGTCCCTCCCTGTGGAACTCTCTGCCCACCGCCCTTCGACTGAAGGAGTCCTACCCCAAATTTCATTCCCTACTGAAAACCCACCTCTTCTCCTCTGCCTTTAATCTTCCCTCATGAGTCCTTCCTACCCACCCTATGTTGAGCCTAAATGTTTGAAGTTTTTCATCTCTCCCCTTTCTGGACGAAGATTGTAACTTCTTTTCCTTTTCTGTATATTGTTGGGGGGTTTTTGTATTGTAAACCGCCCCGGTGTAATGGGGGGCGGTATATCAAATGATAAATAAACATAAACACCATGAAAAGACCCATCCACCCTTGCGAAGGTGGTCTCCTCCTTCCATCTTTGCTACCGATTGTCTTCCCGAGACTACAGCGCAACACACCTCATACTATACTGACTAAGCATGAAAGCACTCGAAAGTCTGCCTTTTTTGCAGCAGCTCCAGCTTCCAGGAACATGCCTGCGATCATTAGGATTGAACATGACTTTAAAACCTTTAAGAAGGCACTGAAAACATTTCTTTTTGAATCGGCCTTTGGCCTAAGTCCTTCTATTTTATAAAAATAGGAGCAATTTGAAGTGACACTGAGCAGCCTGAAAAGCCTAAGTGTAGGACATGCTTTCCCTTCCCTTCTGTATTACCATACCCCTCTTACCTTTTGGATCACGTATTTGATTTGTAAGATTTTTGCCCATGTTCTTTTCTATCCATAATGGAATTCTTTTATGTTGTTATATGTTCATTTTATGTTTTTATGATTATTTTATACTTTAAAACCGCATAGCTTGTTTTTACAGTTTTTGTGGTATATCAAATAAAATTAACCATAACCATGACCTGCACACAGGTCGTGTAAAAAATACACATCTGCGCACCACACGTTAACGTGCGCAACCCCTGGAGTAATTTTATAAAAGCTCTTTTATGCGCATAAAACAGAGTTTAGAAATTTGCTTCTTAAGTCTGTTAATACCAGGTGCTCTAAAGCAGTGCAGACATTGGTTTTGTACAGTATGAACATTCTGAGTTACTGGACAGACTGAATGCAATACAAAGATAGGGATATGTTCTTTCTGTTGCTGATATCATTAGACAAATCACTAACATTAGACAGTAAGGGTCTGATATTCAAAAGCATTTACACAGTTTACAGACCTATAAACCATGTAAATGCGCTTAGCGAGATATTCGAGCACTAACACAGTTAGTAGCAGTGCATAGCCATCGCTATGGCATATCGGGCCCTAGTAGTCTATTTTCTGAGAGCATCATACTCCATTTTCTTTATGTAATAGATGAGCATGTAAACTGACTATTTTACCAATTAATCAGAGAAGATTTTCGCTGAAGATCACCAAGGAGCTACATACCAGCAGCCTGAAAGCCGCCGCCTCCTAACACATATGATATGAGAGTGAGGAGAACGTTACAGAGGAACCATAAGAAAAGACTTCTTTACTGAGAGGCTGATAGATGCTCGGTCTTAAGGCTCTTGCATGGAGTGGACAAGCCAAGCTATCTCCCAGGGCACCAAGCTTTACTGGTGCCAGAAGAAAAATGTGGCTCCCCTTTGCATTTAGTGCCTTTCTTTCTCACAGACCTGCCTGGTTTACACAACAGCTGTTTGAACCATATGGCACCCTATCAATTCTGAGCAGCAAGCAGGTCAGACAGCTGACCAGTGAACCACATGGCTGCAAAAACAAGAACAAAAGCCCAAAGCAAGAGGAGCAGTTGGCTAAGACATGACATAAAGAGGTGCATAGGGAATTGTGAGAAAGCAGGGACTCTGAAATGACTGCACCACAGGGAGAAGATAGAGATCCTGTCCAGTGGAGGGAGACATGCCTCTAGTGCCTTAATGCCTGGCAGTGGTTCTTCATGGAGGGCCCAGTTTTTAGAACCGCAGATAATGTGGTCAGCCGTGGTATTTAAACATTGGTGGGATAGTCATCCACAGGAGCTGCCACTGGATTTACAGACTAGGCAAGTGCCTGTTAATGCGATATTCAGCCAGTGCCTGCTGGCATTATACCTCAGCTTGCTTTTCATGTGTCTAAGTTGTCTTAGTGAGGGTGTCTGAAAATCACGCTAACCGGGTAAGTGCCAGTGTTTATCCAGTTAATGCGATATTCAGCCAGTGCTTGCTGGCATTATACCTCAGCTTGCTTTTCATGTGTCTAAGTTGTCTTGGTGAGGGCGGCTGAAAATCACGCTAACCGGATAAGTGCCAGTTCCTCCCCCACTGCACCCATAGACCACCACTGCATTAATGGATAGTGCTGGGACAGTTTGTGGAAACATTCATCAGTGCTATCTGGATAGTGCCTCTGACTATAGCGGTCTGCCCCTTAGCTGTCTGGATTCCCATTGAGCCAAAACGTGAATAAATAAATTACTCAAATGGCAGAACAAATAATGCCAGATCCAGCTAAACCTTGCCTGGTATATTTCAAGTCGTTCAAACATTCGATGTCATTAATTTAATGGTTTTTCCTAAGCGGGTCTCAGACTAGGAGCCACGGCAAAATCAACTGCCTTCTCTTACTCCTCTTTTGCATCAATGACCCATTTTTTGTTTTATATTTGTGTATAAGTCATCGATACTTATACACAAATATAAAACAAAAAATGGGCCATTGATGCAAAAGAGGAGTAAGAGAAGGCAGTTGATTTTGCCACGGCTCCTAGTCTGAGACCCGCTTAGGAAAAACCATTAAATTAATGACATCGAATGTTTGAACGACTTGAAATATACCAGGCAAGGTTTAGCTGGATCTGGCATTATTTGTTCTGCCATTTGAGTAATTTATTTATTCACTTTTTGGCTCAACTGTTGAATTACTCGCAAGTCTGAAGACCATATAAGATTGTCTAGTACAAAAATGGATTCCCATTGGCCATCCAGCTGGCTAAGGGCTTTGAGAATCAGCCCAGGAATAACTTACAACAGTGATATGAAACAGCACTCTGATAGAATTCAAAGAAGGAGAGTTATAAGGAAGAGAATTGGGAAGTGATAATATAGGAAACACGCCACCTTTTACCTGCCTGTTTTCCTATTTTGAGGTTTGAGTATGTCTGACTTTGGTGGAGCGCATTTTAGAAACATCTAGATATGTAAGAGCAACAACGGGCCTGATTTTCAACTGGGCAGTGCTATGCACCGTGTTGGAACATAGCCCGCCCCCCTTCCGCCTAACCCATGCCAAAGCGTTGAAAATCTGTGTCTAGCCGCACACCCCGGAAACCGCAGGAGCTAACAAGGTAGCACCGATTTTCAGTGCTACCCACTTAGGCCCTTTCCTCCGCTCCTGCATGCCCCTAACATGCCCCAATGCTAACAGCATAGCATCTGAGCGCGTTAGGGGCATATCCAGAATTTTTGAAAGGCACTACCCATGTAGGTGCCCTTTGAAAATCCTGGATATGGCTTTTACATGGGTAACTAGGGCAGTTACCCATGTAAATGCTTTTGAAAATCAGGTCCAACATGTCTACATTGTATCTCCAGGAACAAGCAGGAAGGAGTCTTCACATATGGGTAAGTCGGTACCGACGGAGTCTGCGCGGGAACGCTTCCCAGCGTCCAATCAGAAAGCCTTTGGAAGCATCCCACCATGCCTGCGTGCTGCCTTCCCGCCTTCCCAACTGTCTCTCCTCAGTTTTCGTTTTTCCGCAGAGCCGGAAGGACGTCCTCCTGTCACCGCAGAAAATTCTTCTTTTATTTTTTAGTTTTCTTGTGGTCGCGGCTGCCTTTCTCGACGCCACTGGTAACGCCTGTGTTTCTTTTTCCTTTTCTTGTAAAACTTTTCCTTTCTAAGGAATATTTTTTCTCCGTAGTGTCTCACGGTTTCTCAGGCCTCTTAGGCCTCTCCATTTTTCCTTCATGGAACCGCCAGCCACTCTCCTCAAGAAATGTAAAAACTGTGGCGGTACAACCTTATTTTTAGACACTCATAATTGGTGTCTAACCTGCTTGGGTCCTGAACATTTTCCTCCGGAGCCCTCGGGCAATAGTATTGTGGGAAGAAGTTCTCAACATCGAGTTCCCCTCGACACGCGGTTCCCATCCAACTTCAGGGTACCGATCATATCTTCTTCTACACAGGATCAGGTAACCCAAAAACAGTCTGTTAAGACTAGCCAGTCCTCAAGCGGCAGTTCTCATGCATGGCATGGAGATGCCTATGGCCTTGCCCTCGAGAATCCACTGGCTTCAAAACCCCGGTGGGAGTCTTCGGCCTCCAAAACCTGTGTGGGGTTTCAGGTTGTTTCTGGGGTTCACCCAGCCATGCCCGGTGGTGGCATCCGCTTCGAGTGGTACCGATACCCCGGCATCGGCAATGGTGTTGGATGAAACACTTCTCACCAAGGATCGTCGTCTAGCGTCCTCGGTACCTACGGGGCCGGTGGATACTCTCCAGACCGTCCTTCCAGTATCGGTACCGATATTACTACCGACGTCGGTACCCTCCAGACGTGCATCGATAGACTCGCTTCCTTCGATGCCGAGTCTGGAATCAATCTCCAGTCTGGAAGACTGGGTACCGACTCGCCTTGATACCGACACCCGTCGGTACCGAAGGCTCGGTTCTGATGATTCGCTACCGCAACTTTCGGTTCCTTCGATACCGTTAGAGTTGCCGCTGGCTGGCCTTCATCCATCGGTATCGGATACGGTACCGAAGCCTGTACCAAGGTCCACTTTAACACTGCAGTCGGTGCCTTCCATGCTTCTCTCGTCAGGATCGCTTCCCTCGATACCGAGTTTGGAGTCGATCCCTAGCATGGTCGATCTGCTACCGACTGGCGCTGGTCCCGTCATTCCACAGTACCAGCGATCATCCTATAAGGATTCCATACTGCACCATCCAGGATCTTCTATTCCTAAAAGCTTGGATAGATCCCTCGGTGCCAATGCTAGTTCTGCATCAGCTCTAGCCTATCCAAGGGAAGTTCCCTCTGTGGATCCTTCTTTTCAGGTTTTCATCCTGGATATGGCAAAATCCCTTGCCATTTCTATTCCTGGTCAGGGTCCTACACAAGGCAATACAGGATCCCTTTATAGTCCTGAAAGAGCAAAGGAAAACATCATGCTACCTTTGCATCATTCCTTGCAGGACCTCCTTCTACGAATGTGGGAAGCTCCTTTGAAGGTACCCCCACTTTCCAGAGCAACTGATCTTCTATATCAGGTGCCCCCTTCTCCAGGATTTCAAAAGACTCAACTTCCTCATCATTCCATTGTTGTAGAATCAGCAATGAGGCGGGTGAAGAGTACTAAAAAGCACTCTTCTTATCCGCCAGGTCGTGAGTCTAAAACTTTAGATGCCTTTGGACATCAAACCTTCCAGGCATCCATGCTTTCAGCAAGAATTCTCTCATATATCTTTTATATGGGTTTATCTCTTGAGGAGGTCACAAAGAAATTACATCTTTTGACTCCTTTTCTTCAAGAGCCCAAGAGTGCAGACTATTCCTCACTGGTTAGTCATGCTCAGAATATCTCTAGGTTTCTTACTCGTGCTTCCCTAGACTCCTTTGAGTCTGTTAGCAGGACTTCTGCTATAGCTATAGGAGCACGACGTAAAGCCTGGCTTCAAGCTTCAGACTTGGACAAATGGGCACAAGTTAGACTGGGAAATACTCCTTGCACTGGAGAAAATCTCTTTAACAAGGAGTCTTTATTCCAGGTTGCTCTGTTAACAACTGACTATCCTGTTTCCAGGGGCTGTTCTACGCCTTCTCCTTTCCCAGTTGGTAGGAAAGGTCCTGCCAAAATTTCTTCCCCTAGGAGAAGAAAATTTTATCCATCTTCTGCCCATCATACAGATGTTCCCAAACAAGGGAAACATCACCCTGGGTTGATGAATCCGCAACCTCAGCAGGTTCAGCAAACCCAGCAATCGCAGGGCTTCAAATAGTTCATCATTGCAATTCTTGATTGGGGGTTAGAGTAGCAGTCTGCTTCTTTTTATTTGCAGTGTCTGCACTAACTTATTCTAAACTTCCTTCATATCTCTTGTGGAGATATTTTCTCTTCAACTTTTAAAGGTCTTTATGATGATCATGCCCATACTTAACAGGGTTTTCCTCTTCCTTTTGGAGGAAAGAGAACTAACAACTATTAATAGACAGTTGTTTCCCCTGTACTGGCATGTATCATCTCACCTGTCAGAGACTTCCTCCATAGTTAGTCATTTTCAACATTGGCTTACCCCCCTCTTACTATACCAGTTGGTCTGTAAGAGGGACCCCTTTTACGATGGTAAGCTCCTATAGTCCTTTACTTCTTCTACAGGGGGATCCTCCCTTCTGGAGTTGTCTCCCCCCCTTGTTACCTTAGGGCAGCCCATCAGACAATAGGAAATCCTACTAGGTCTGTTGTTTCTTTTTCCACATCCAAAAGAGGGAGAAGAAAGAGAGATGCTCTCCGCTGCTCTGGTACATTGCTGCAGATACAGCAATTCCTAGTGTTAAGCCACTGGTTATGTCCACCACACAACCAGGGATTCTCCTCCACTAGCAATCCTTCTAGCCTCACTGCTAGGTCCCAAACAGGTTATCAGTCTCATTTGGGAAACCCTCTTATCAAAGCCTGATTGGTTAACTTCTATTCTTCGCCCTCTTGTCCTGGGAAGAATAGTTGGTTCTCTGCTGGCTTCCCACAGTCACTTTTTTCTTCTAACCAAACCTGCAGCATGCTCTCTGCAACTCTACAATGTAGCTTTGCACTATGGGCCCTTGCTAGAGAGCATTAGTGTCTTGCCTAACAGATAACCCCAGATGGTTAGCAGGATTCCCCCAGTCATGTTTCCATGACTGGTAGGTATTCCTACCCTCACCATCTCATCTTAAATCTCTTTTGAGACGACAGTCTCGGGCCTTTCATTACGTGAAAACCTAAAGAAGGGCCAATTCCCTGGCCACATCTCCTCAGAGATAATTTTCTTCACTGGCAGTTAGGGAATGCCTAATACCCTTCTTGCCCTCAAGGGCAAGTCAGTAGGGTATCTTCCTCCAGTGACGTCCTCTATCCATTCTCCATATGGCAATTCTGGAGAAATCTGGCCTTCCTGCCTACAGACTGAAATTATCCTCTGCCTTTTTCACGTAGGCCATCCTGGTTATTCAAAGCTTCTTCTTGTCAGGGAGACCTCTCCTCTGACTCTGCCAATCATAACCTGGAAAAGAGAATTCTCTGTATATCTATTCAAGCAGGTATTTACCTTCTTGCTGTTAGATGAATCTTCCTCCTAGGGGGGATCAGTTTCTATGGACCTCTCTCCCTCAACATACCTGGAGATATGTGTCTATAGGTCTACATATTCATATTTATATATATATATATATATTTTCATCTATATCTGTGTGTTTTCTGCCCATACATATCTCCTGTAGATATATGCATATACGTCCTATATGTGTATATATTCAATATATATATCTATATATACATAGATATGTTTTTACATCTACTGAGATATATTTTCAGATAGATATGTATCCATATACTTATCTATCTGTCCTGTCAGGTTCAAATGTCCTTTCATTCCTATATGATCCTGACAGATGGGCAATACCCCTATCAATGTTATGCCAGCATTCTTAGGGGTCTACACTTATAACCACTTCATGTGGTAGTTAACCCTGCCATGTAGGTTAGGTACCATGAAGCTCTCCATATACCTTTCTTCTTTCCTAATTGACCCCATTTAGGAAAGACATTGTGGAGCTTCAGTCAATCTAAAGCTTAGCGCTCCTGAGTCTGTCCTTACTTCTTGTCAGATACAGGGGTCTCCATACCCTTTTCTTCCTACATGGACTGATTCCATTCCCAGTCCAGTTAGGTCAGACTCAATTTTCCTGTTGGTCCTAAATTTGTACTGTTTTTGGACCTGATCAGCTTAAGCTTTCTGTCATTCTACCTTCTGCGTCTCCGCTGAAGTTCTACCTCTTATACTACCCCAGTTTTTCCCCTGGGGCCATTTCTCACCCTAAATAGTTCTGACCTCCACTGTTTTTCTCTAATTTTACTACCTCCACTTCTCAGTGAGGTACCCCTTCAGCACATTCACTGGCTCTTTTAACAGATCCATATGCACCTCAGTGAACTTGTGCAAGATCAACAGGGGAGGCCCAGATTACAAAATATTCTCTATACAGGGTCTTTTTCTTTAGAAACCCTGTTCTGCCAGCTGTTCCACAGCTCCTCTTCTGTTTTCAACTCCTACCCTCCATTCCTAGAATGCCTGAGGTTTTAAGCAATAGCATGGCTCGTTCTAGACTTGAAAAATGCTAGGACTCCCTCTAGGCATCTGAGCTGGGGAGTCCCCATATGTGAAGACTCATTCCTGCTTGTTCCTGGAGATAGCACAGTTACTTACCTGTAACAGGTGATCTCTGGGAACAGCAGGAATAAGTCTTCACAACCCACCCACCTCCCCTAGGAGTTGCTTTTTCTCTATCTCTATCTTTCCCTTCCTTGCTCTCTCTCTCTCTTTGTCTCAGCTTTCAAACTTAACTGAGGAGAGACAGTTGGGAAGGCGGGAAGGCAGCACGCAGGCGTGGTGGGATGCTTCCAAAGGCTTTCTGATTGGACGCTGGGAAGCGTTCCCGCGCAGACTCCGTCGGTACCGACTTACCCATATGTGAAGACTTATTCCTGCTGTTCCCAGAGATCACCTGTTACAGGTAAGTAACTATGCTATACACACGCAGATACCAATTTTAGAAAGTCTTTATTTTGTAGAAAATTGTCTTGGAGATCCTGCTGATATGGGATTTGAATATGAGGTGTTGACTGAGAGTTATTCCGAGATATTTAACTTCAGTCCGGGTGTTAATTGTTATGTTATTCAGTATTATTGAAGGTGGGGGGGGGGGGGCGAAGGTGATATCTTTCATTATGTAAGGTGCTTCTGTTTTATTGTAATTGATCTAAAGGTTGTTGTCTTTTAGCCAGTTGGTTACTTCGGCAAAACATACTTGATGAGCAGACAGATTGGATTAATTTGTTAATTGGTGCATGCATCATAATATCATCAGCGTAGATGTGGACTTTGAGGCCATGTGATCTAATGATTGAGCAGAGTGGTTGGAGGCAGAAGTTGAAGAGGATAGCAGAGAGGGTAGATCATTGAGGGACTCCATGTGTCTGTTTGAATTGCCGACCTTTATTTGCTGATGTCTGTCTGTGAGGTGGGATGTGAACCATTTGAGCACTGTTCCTTGAATTCCATTGATGGTAAGACATTGTAGGAGGATTTGGTGGTTTACAATGTTAAAGGCAGAAGAGATGTCTAAGAGGTTTAGTAAGAAGGCTTGGTTGATTTGTTGTAATTTCCAGGAACAAGCAGGAATGTAGTCTTCACATATGGGTATCGTTGGTACTGACGGAGCCTGCGCGAGAACGCTCCCCAACGTCCAATAGGAAAGCCTTTGGGAGCATCCCACAGTGCCTGCGTGCTGCCTTCCCACCTTTCCAACTGTCCCTCTCCAGTTCTTCGTTTTCCGCGGAGCCGACAGGTCGCATACCCTGTCACCGCAGAAAAATTTGTCTTTAATCTTTGTTTTTGTGGTTGTGTCTGCCTTCCCTCAACGCTATACCGGTACCGCCGGTTCTTTCTTTCTTCTAAAAAAAAATCCAAAAAACCCCTATAGTTTCTGAAGTGGTTTACTTCAGAAACTTTTTTTCTTTGGTGCTACGCGCCATTTTGGGCACTAGGCCCAATTTTTCCTTAAAAATGGAAAAACTTGCTTCAGGTTTTAAGAAATGTTCTAAATGTGGCGGTAACAAAACCAATCCAATTGAGTGGGCAACAGTTATGCAGGAAATTTTTTTTATTAATCTTTAACAGAAGAGGCCAACCCGACACAGACTGTGTTTTGTATAGTACTTCGTCAGGGTTTTTTTGGCTCACTTAAAATATTGTGTATTACATACACAAACTGCCCCGTGGTGAAACCACCGGCATTGTATTTAAACTTTGTACGTTTCGCAGAACTCAACAGAGATTTCCAACGTGCAGCAAGACAGGACAAGGAAAAGTACTAAAATGACACTTGGAAGGAAACACGGCCTGTGTCGGGTTGGCCTCTTCTGTTAAAGATTAATAAAAAAAATTTTCGTGCATAACTGCTGCCCACTCAATTGGATTGGTTTTGTTCCTGCTATCTTGTGTGGTGGAGTGCTGTTTTTGCTTTGTGGACTAAATGTGGCAGTACCATTTCCATCACCGATATCCATGATTAGTGTCTCAAATGTTTAGGTCCTGACCACTCTATTTCAGAGTGCCTCTCCTGTGGAATGATGTCAAAAAGGGGCCGGCGGAACCGAGCTGCTAAACTTAACACCCTTTTTCCCTCAGATGTGGCATCTGTTGCATCTACGTCCTCCAGGGCTTCATCTATCTCCCATGGATCTCAGGTAACTAAACATAAATATAGCCGGTCCTCAAAGGGTAGATTGCCTTCTAAGTATCGAGATGCCCCTGGCGTTGCCCTTGAGAAATTTTCACCGGCAAAACTTCCCTGGCGGGAGGCTTTGGCTTCCAAAGCATTAACGGGGCTCCAGGATGTTCTCGAGGCCTCAACCTCGGCAGAACTACTGGCGCCATGCTCTGGGGTTCCGGACGCTTCTACCGGTACCGACACCCAAGCATTGGCAGCGTCGATAGACCAGAGATTCCTGGCTATCGAATGCAGTCTAGCGGCTCTTCTCATGGCTTCGGTACCGTTGAAACCGCTTCAGACACCTCAACCGATACCGGTACCGACTGCATTGACAAATGCGGGTATGCCACCCGTACCGAGTCATGCGCCTCTCTCCATCATTGACAGATCGGTACTGAACAACCCGATACCGACTTCGATCAATACCGGTACCGTGCTTTGCATGATCACCGGGATCGGAGATATTTTGAATCCTCGGATGAGACTGAAGACTCCGAAGACTCTGCCGATACCAGAGTACTTCTCCCCGAGGATTTCTCTTCTCCTCAGCGCAGAATGTCTCTGCCAGAGGATATGTCCTTTCAGGACTTTATCCGTGATGTGGCCTGAGGCCTTTCCATCACAGTAGCTCCTGAAAAAGAGCCTAGGGCAAAGGAGTTGGAAATCCTCCAATACCCTAAGGCTCCCAAAGAGGCAGCTACTCTGCCTATTCATGAGATCTTGCATGATCTTATGCTAAGGGTGTGGGAAACACCTTTAACCACATCTCCTCATTCTCGAAGACTCGATACCATGTATCGAGTTCCACCTTGTCGTGTTTTTCAAAAAACTCAATTACCACACCATTCAGTGGTGGTGGAATCAGCCATGAGAAGGATGAAAAGTGCAAAGAGACATGCATCCAATCCTCCAGGTCGTGAATGCAGGACTCTCGATGCCTTTGGGCGTCGATGCTTCCAAGCTTCCATGCTCTCAGCTAGGATCAGTTCCTATATCTTGTATATGGGAATGTTCCTTAAAGAGGTCACAGGAGACTTGGAGCTTATGAGCCCCTTCTTCCTGAATACAAAAGACAAGACTATCTCACTCTTATCAAACATGCTCAGGATGTTTCCAAGTTTTTAATCGTGCAGTCTTTGACTGTTTTGAGTGCATAAGCAGAACCTATGCTATTGCCATTGGTGCACGTCGGATCGCCTGGCTACAGGCATCTGACTTGGAAATTTGGGTACAGGATAAATTAGGAAACATTCCTTGCACAGGAGAAAATCTCTTTGGCAAGAATTGGCAGGAGAAGGCTAATGAAATAGATGCTGACAATATCACACTGGATAGATTGTACAAATCTACAGCCGATCCTGCAAAGAAAAGATCCTCTAAGAAACCATTTTTCAATAAGAAAAAGAAGTTTTATCCTTCCTATACCAAACAGGGACACCGTCCAGGTCAGACTGCCCAAAAGGGACAGCAACAACAACCTAGACAACAAAAGAAGCCAAAAGCTGCAAAACCTCAGCCAGCTCAGCAGGCTCAGCCTCCTCAGGGACTTTGACTCCTTTCTAGAGAACTTCGCCTTCCTGCTCCTGAAGGGTCCAGAACCCTTAACCATCCCAGGCACGTTATGTCATTTTGCCCACAGATGGTACCAAATAACAGCAGAAAATTGGACTCTGTCCATTATACGAGAGGGGTACAAGCTTCATTTTCACAGCCTGCCCCCTCCTACAATTATAAGACAGTTCAATTCTCAGACCTCTCTCGATAATCTCTTAGGTCAAGAAGTCACAATGCTCCTTGCTCAAGGAGCAGTAGAGGACGTACCCATTCCCCATCAGGGTACAGGGTTCTACTCCCCCTATTTCCTTATTCAAAAGAAAACAGGAGGACACAGACCCATTTTAGACCTCAGAGAATTTAACAAATATCTGTTCTGAGAGAAGTTCAAAATGGTCTCTCTAGGAACTCTGCTGCCATACCTTCAAAGTCAGGATTGGTTTTGTTCTCTAGAGCTCAAGGATGCGTATACTCATATTCTCATCCATCCAAATCACAGGAGATTCCTCCGATTCCTGTTTCAAGGAAAGCACTACCAATACAAGGTTCTTCCCTTTGGCCTGGCATCTGCGCCAAGTGTATTCACAAAATGCATGGCTGTGGTAGCAGCATTTCTCCGCACTCTGGGAATATTCGTCTTCCCTTACTTAGACGACTGGCTCATTCGAGCCCCTACAGTGTCAGGAGCTAGCTGTGCTCTATCTCACACAATGTGAATCCTTCAGTATTTGGGACTGGTCATAAACCTCCCAAAATCCAATCTTGCTCCCACTCAGTCCCTAGAGTTCATAGGAGCTCATCTGGATACCAAACAGATAAGGGCTTTCCTTCCGCAGCCTCGCTGTCGTCGCATAGTACAACTAGCTGCCCAAGCAGTGCTCAAAGCTTTTCTCAGTGCTCGGGAAATGCTGCAATTGCTAGGCCACATGGCATCCACCGTGCATGTGGTTCCTTATGCTCGCCTCCATATGCGAGCAGCCCAGTGGACTTTATCCACTCAGTGGACACAAGCCTCAGGTTGCCTGTCGGACAAAATAACAAACTCAGACCGCCTTATTTCGTTCCTCCAATGGTGGCAATCACCCAGAAACCTTCTGGTGGGGTCTCCTTTCCAGCAACCCCTATCCCAAGCCACCCTAACAACAGATGCTTCACAGGTGGGATGGGGAGCACACCTGCATGATCTCTCTACCCAGGGTACCTGGACTCCACAGGAGGCCTGTCTTCACATCAGCCTCCTGGAGCTCAGAGCAATCGTCCTTGCTCTTCGAGTATTTCATGCCCAGCTCAGGTACAAGACTGTCCTAATTCAAACGGACAATCAGGTAGCCATGTTCTATTTGAACAAGCAGGGAGGAACAGGCTCTCTGTCGCTATGCAACGAAACTTTGCGACTATTAGTCAGAGAGCATCAGATTAATCTCCTTGCGGTGTATCTTCCAGGCATTCAAAATTCTTGGGCAGACAAATTCAGTCAAGTTCTGCTTCCACACGAATGGTCTCTCCATGCAGACCAGGTTTATTTATTTATAGTTTCTTCTATACCGCACTATTCGGCATCAGTGCGGTTTACAGTGAACAAAGAATTTACACATTTCCAATGGTACTTTGTGTTTACATTTCAACAGGCATAAACAACTTGGATAACAGGGGTAACTATTTACATTTATATTATATATTTTATATATTTATATTTCAGATTTGGGGAACCCCGGACATAGACCTCTTTGCAAGTCTGCTGAATGCCAAACTTCCCCGGTTCTGTTCCAGAATTGCAGCTTGATGTTGTCAGGCAAGGGACGCCTTCCTCCTTCACTGGGGTTAGAACTTCCTATATGCCTTCCCACCCATTCCCCTCATCCCCAAAACCCTATTTAAGCTTCAGAGAGACAGAGGTCATATGATCCTCATAGCTCCACGTTGGCCACGGCAAATGTGGTACCCTCTGCTCCTACATCTCTCTCAAGCTCCGCCTCTGGAATTGGGATCCATTCCAGATCTTCTCTCCCAAGAGGACGGGATGCTGTGGTATCCCATTCTGCAGTCTCTGCATCTCAGGGCCTGGTTGCTGAAAGCCTAGAACTTCAGGATCTTAACCTTTCTCAACAGGTAAAGGATATCCTTCATGCTTCTAGGAAACCCTCCACAAGACACTGGTATGCCTTTAAGTGGAAAAGGTTTACCATATGGTGCTCGCAGAAGGGTCTTAACCCTCTTGCGATACCTCTGGAATCGATACTGTAGTATCTCCTTCATTTGTCAAATGCGGGTCTCAAGACAAATTCAGTAAGAGTCCATCTTAGTGCTATTGCAGCTTCTTACAAGCCTCTAAGTGGACAATCTAGTTCCCCTTATCCTCTCATAGCGAAATTTATGAGAGGCCTTCTTTTAACAAAGCCTTCCATTAAGCCACCACCGGTGGCATGGGACTTAAATCTGGTGCTCGGGCAGCTCATGAAACCGCCCTTTGAACCATTAGCCACTACATCTTTGAAATTCCTTTCCTGGAAAGTCATCTTCCTCATTGCAATCACATCAGCACGTCGCATCAGTGAATTGCAAGCGTTAGTGGCTGATCCTCCTTATACAAGGTTCCACCATGATAAGGTAGTTCTTAGGACTCATCCACACTTTATGCCAATGGTGGTTTCGCCTTTCCATTTAAACCAAGTGGTTTTCCTTCCTGTATTCTTTTTGAGGCCTCATGCCTCCAGTGCAGAAAGGAACCTTCATACCTTGGACTGTAAAAGAGCTTTGGCCTTTTACTTGCAAAGGACACAGCAACATAGAAAAGTTTCTCAACTCTTTGTTGCTTTTGATCCTAGTCATTTGGGACTTCCAGTTTCAAAAAAGAACACTGTCCAACTGGATCGCACAGTGCTTATCCTTTGCCTATGAGAGTAAGAACCTTCCTCTTGAAGGCCATGTCACCACTCACAATGTGAGAGCCATGGCGGCCTCATTTTCACTGACATCTGTCGAGCAGCTACTTGGGCTTCAGTACATACCTTCACAGCCCACTACTGCTTAGACAAGGACTCCCGCTGGGATGCCTTGTTTGGCCAAGCTGTTCTTCAGCACCTTTTTCAGACTTATTCAACTCCTACCCACCATCCCTGGTAGGATGCCAGAGATCCATGGGGGGAAGTGGGGCCCTTTCACAAGGGCTGACAACTTCCTGGGGCCATCTCCCTGGCATCTGCAGCTAGGGAGTCCCCATATGTGAAGATTACATTCCTGCTTGTTCTTAGAGATAGCGTAGTTACTCACCTGTAACAGGTGATCTCCGGGAACAGCAGGAAATTAGTCTTCACAACCCGTCCACCTCCCCTAGGAGTTGTATCTCTCTCTCTCGCTCTCTCTCTCCCTCGCTCTCTCTCTCCCTTGCTCTCTCTCTCCCTCGCTCTCTCTCTCCCTCTCTCTTTTGTCTCAGCTATAAACTCAACTGGAGAGGGACAGTTGGAAAGGCGGGAAGGCAGCACGCAGGCGTTGTGGGATGCTCCGAAAGGCTTTTCTATTGGACTCTAGGGAGCATTCCCATGCAGGCTTCGTCGGTACAGACAATACCCATATGTGAAGACTAAATTCCTGCTGTTCCCGGAGATCACCTGTGTTTTCCTTGAATTAGAGTATCTATCATGGTGGTTATCTGTTTTTCCATGCTGTGGTAAGGGTGGAATCTGTGCTGCTGAGGATCCAGTAAGTTGTTGTTGTCTAAGTGGGCTTGAAGTTGGGTGTTGTATGGCTTTCTCAGTGATCTTGGCTGTGAATGGTAGGCTGGCGATGGGCCATTATGATGATGGGTTTGAGGCATCTAGGGAAGGTTTTTGGCATTGGGCGTATGGAGGAGATCATCAAAGATGTGGGCATAAAGCCTTGCTGTAGTATTGCATGTGTGATTACGACTCTTGTACCATCCTATAAGCTTCTGTAATACTTCACCTGGGCTGTTGCAATTCTATTACCATGGTCTACCTCAGTCCACACTCATGCCTCTCCAAACAGCACTGCACTCAACAGCCAGGACCCTACAAGCTGCCATGACACATGACCACATTACACCTATACTCACACAGCTCCACTGGCTTTCAATACAGAACCGCATAAAATCCAAAACCATCATCCTAACACACAAAGCACTACACTCTGACCCCCCCACCTCCGCATGCTACTCCAGACCTCCCAACCCCACAGATCCAGACACACATCCACAATGAACACCCTCACAATTACCCACATTAAAATGAAATCCAACTAGCAAGCATGCAAGAGAGCTTTTTAATTGTACACTCCATCCACATGGAAGAATCTGCTAAATCAGCTCAGAAGTACAACAGTCCTCAAGACCTTCAGGAAACATCTGAAAGCCCACTTATTCTCAGAACATTTTAACTCTTTCACCTAATCTGCCCCTTCAATGGGAGCAAAACTGGACTGACTAATTTCCCACTGTCACATATACCTCCTAATTGTATATAGTTGTAGTTATGATCCACGTTACTGTTGCATGGTTGTAAATAGTTTCATGATGCCATTTATTGTATTACCACATAGGTTCCATGTAAACCGCCTTGACCCGGCAAAAGGTGGTATATAAATACAGCTAAATAAATAAATAGTCACTATTTCTAAGTGTATATCTCCAATCACACGATCACGTTCTGATCTCCATCCAAACCCTCTGCTGAACCCCCCAACATTAGCAATAAGACCCCCGCCCAAACATTTAGTTCTAATGTCCTAGTAGTAGTCTCATGATACTATTGGTAGGGATCAAGCTGCCCCTTATTTGGCAATTACCACTAGGTGCCATTTTGAACAAAGGCCATGAACAAACAGGAGCATTTAGGGACTGCACCTGCCTGCCCTCCCCCCCCAATAGCCACCAGGGAGACCTCTAGTAAGAGGCCATGGTGGAATTTGAGAGTGGGGATCTCCTTGCTGATGTCATTTGGCGATGAGGGAGTTTGGATGGGCGGTCAGGGAGTGATTGTGTGCCAAGGGGGAAAGGGGGAGAACTTGGATCTTGTTTGCATTACTATAGCCAGGAATCTGATGTTACTGGCAGCAGCAATACAAATATGTAAGACTGGGACATAGCTGCCCAGATAGACAAATTTGCCAGTGTCGTCCTAGGTATTTTACAAAAGGCTTTGAATTCAGCAACGCCTTTTAAAAATATTGAATGAATTGGACATGCCCCTATCTGGCTGTTTCAGTTCTAATCTCAATGATTAGCTTAAAATGGGCCTTCATGTGTCATAGTTTTAATGTGTTTATAGAAGAATTTGGTGGGGCATAATCAAAGCGATTTGCATGGTTAGCAGGCATGATGAGTAGGATATTTGGCGGCACATAGCAGACATGATGAGTAGGATATTTGGCGGCACATAGCAGACATGATGAGTAGGATATTCAGCACGTAGCAGACATGATGAGTGGGATATTTGGCGGCACATAGCAGACATGAGTAGGATATTCAGCGGCACGTAGCAGACATGATGAGTAGGATATTCAGCGGCACGTAGCAGACATGATGAGTAGGATATTCAGCGGCACGTAGTAGACATGATGTTTAGGATATTCAGGGGCACGTAGCAGACATGATGAGTAGGATATTTGGTGGCACAAAGCAGACATGATGAGTAGGATATTCAGGGGCACGTAGCAGACATGATGAGTAGGATATTCAGCGGCACGTAGTAGACATGATGAGTAGGATATTCAGCGGCACGTAGCAGACATGATGAGTAGGATATTTGGCGGCACATAGCAGACATGATGAGTAGGATATTCAGCGGTACGTAGCAGACATGATGAGTAGGATATTCAGCGGCACGTAGTAGACATGATGAGTAGGATATTCAGCGGCGCGTAGCAGACATGATGAGTAGGATATTCAGGGGCACGTAGCAGACACGATGAGTAGGATATTTGACGGCACATAGCAGACATGATGAGTAGGATATTCAGAGGCACGTAGCAGACATGATGAGTAGGATATTTGGCGGCACATAGCAGACATGATGAGTAGGATATTCGGCGGTACGTAGCAGACATGATGAGTAGGATATTCAGCAGCACGTAGCAGACATGATGAGTAGGATATTCAGCAGCATGTAGCAGACATGATGAGTAGGATATTCGGCGGCACGTAGTAGACATGATGAGTAGGATATTCATCAGCACGTAGCAGACATGATGAGTAGGATATTTGGCGGCACATAGCAGACATGATGAGTAGGATATTCGGCGGCACGTAGCAGACATGATGAGTAGGATATTCGGCGGTACGTAGCAGACATGATGAGTAGGATATTCAGCAGCACGTAGTAGACATGATGAGTAGGATATTCAGCGGCACGTAGCAGACATGATGAGTAGGATATTCAGCGGCACATAGTAGACATGAGTAGGATATTCAGGGGCACGTAGCAGACATGATGAGTAGGATATTTGGAGGCACATAGCAGACATGATGAGTAGGATATTCAGGGGCACGTAGCAGACATGATGAGTAGGATATTCAGCGGCACGTAGTAGACATGATGAGTAGGATATTCAGGGGCACGTAGCCGATTTGTGCCACTGAATATCCTCCTCTAAAACTGCTGCTGACCGTATAGCATCAGGGTGTTCCAGGGCAGTGCTGATGCTCAGTCAGCGGCGATTTGCAGCCACTGGCCGGTTGTCATAAACCGTCTAAAGCTAGGCACTTGAAGGTTCACCTAGCTACACACTACCCGGGCACACCGGATATTCATTGCCCATGACTGGATATGATTCCCGGCACTAAAGCAGCGATGGCTGGCTGCTGTAAATGCAATGTATGCTACCACTGACTATCCCTTCCACTTAATGTACCCATTGTGTTAGCGCCACGTTTGCTTCCCTTGTTATATGTAATCACAGAATATTTGTGTTTGTTGTTCCATGTAAACTGCCTTGGCATAAAGGCGGTATAAAAAAAACAAACAAACCCCTGTTAAATAAATAAATAAATACTGAAGGAGTCACGTGATGTGGTGAGCCTGAGAGGACGTGAGTTGCTCGAGCTCCGGGCCCTCCTCCCCTGAAAGTTGAATTAGTACCGTGTTTTTGCAGCGAATTTGGGTTTGCTGGGGACCCGGCTTACCGGTAAGGGGCAGGAGTTATTGTGCGAGAGGCCAACAGGATGGCGACTGCGGTAAAGGCGGGGAGAAGAGAGAAAGATCGCACTGCCAGTACCCTGAAAATGGCGGACTCCCCCCGAAGCAAAGTGCCGCGGCTTCCCCTACGATGATTGAAGAGATCACTGCCGCTGTTACCAGTGCACTATCGCTGCAATTCGAGGCCTTGCACGCAAAGATGGACACGCTTCAGAGCTCGATGGGCATATTGGGCGCACGTGTGCATGAAGCAGAAACCCGCATTACCCATGCTGAGGAAGAAGTGGAGGGCCTAAGGCGGGAGCTTCTCGCACTGCAGCGGGAGTCCAAGGCCCATGAAATGAAATTGGATGACCTGGAGAATAGGTCCCGCCGCAACAATTTACATTTTCTGGGAGTCGCTGAATCCATCCTGGACAAAGATTTGAGGAAGTATGTAGAGAATCTGTCTGCTTCCCTGAGAGATGGGGCCGATCTGAGTGGGCCCATTGGGGTGGAACGAGCACACAGATTGGGGCCTAAACAACAGGCTCGAGACCGTCGCCCGAGAGTGGTCTTAGCAAGATTCCTCTGTTACACGCAAAAGGACGCAGTGCTCAGAGCAGCCAAGCAAAAAGGAGTTGTCGAATGGGAGAATATGAAGATCAGGATATCGCAGGACTACTCCGCTGCGCTGAGTCAGCGCCGTAAAGCCTATGCCCCACTATGCCAAAAGCTGATCGAGGCTAACGTTCGCTTAAGCGTACAATACCCCGCTAGGCTGCACGTGCTCCACCAGGGAACCCACCGGGTGTTTGAGTCGGCGGCAGAGGCGAAGCCCTACGTGGAGGAAGTGATGGCGCAGGCGATGCCGAGCCCCGGGGAGTAGTGGGGCTCATTGTGGACGCAGTAAGTTGGGAGCTGTTGTATACCTTGCGGATCTATCTGTTGGAGGGAGAACAATGTTACTGGTCCCCATGTGTTACCCGGCCTTGGCGACCCAATCCGGCCGGCTGCTGCCCTCTACTAGGAAGCCTAGGGGGAATTTAGCGGGGTCCGGATCTGGGCTCTGCAGTCCCCCAGTGCTGACCGGACAATTTTGAACATTCACTCAGTGATTTTCACGTCTTTGGGCAGATGACCGCGGCTGCAGCTCCAGGACGGATTCTGCTAGACACAGTGTGGTGAAGAGGCGTCATTTTTGGTGCCTTACTGGCTGACTCATGGACTATGTGCATTGGCTACTACTGCCGCTGTGGACTGGTATATGGGCTGACTGAAGCATGGTCCTTTTTGCTACCTGTCCAGGAGATCTTTGCAGGTTTGCAAGCAGGCCCGTTGGCCTGCGTACGTGAAACGCAGAGAGCCGGTTTGGCCTGCTGCATGAGTAACGCCTGGAATTGCATATATAGACAGCCTCTGTAGACTTGAGTTGTGTTTTAGTGCTGTTCCAAAGGGGATAAAATGTTTCATTTGGAGTGGTAAAGTAGAGGGTGCGGGAAGGGTTGGGAGGCAGATAAGAAAGAGGGAGGGGGTTGTCATACGGATGCCTGGGTGAGAATGTTCACAGTCTTGGCAAAGGCATATATCAATATGATTTGCAAGGGATTGTGGAAAATGCAGTCCATTCACACCAGACACAGCCGCTCACAATAATTAGTTGTGCTTGAGTGTAAAGCCAATAAGATATTTATTTATGGGGTTATTTCTCCCAACACAGATATGCTTGGTAGCACATAAAACAGGATACTTGCTTTCAGTGTTAAACTTAGAAAAACAAAATCAGGAAAACAACAGCTGAACTTGTCAGGCAATCAAATCAAAAGAGTAAAGACCAGGATGGTAACAGAATGGTCTTTTCTGTAGGCTCTAGCTAATATTTTCTTAGCAGTGCTTTAATCAATAAACAAAACCCACAAAGTAGGGAAAAACTGTTCTTTTCAGGTTAACTTCTTATATCTTCACACATAGACTCAGAAGTGATTTCCTCAGAGCTCACAAGCAATTAGGTAAGGCTCAATTGCTAGCAGTTACCCAGCTGAAACCCCTTAGCTGGCTTGCTTTCTACTGCGTGGCTCAAATCCTACTCAGGAGCTTTTCTGAGTAGATTAAAGAACAAGTTTGTATTTCTTTGTGATGGTTGTTGTACTTTGTAACAGTAAATTACCAAAGGAGTTTAGACAGAGAGCAATCCATGTATTCACAGCCTGAATCTATAACCTCTCCCCCTTCTTCAACAATCATGGGTTCAATATCATGGATTGGCACAGAGGAATTTCTCAATGGAGCACTCTCAGGAGAATACTTGTTTGCCTGCTGTCTTTCAAGGGTATAGCTAGGGCATAGATCAGTGTTCATACCTGAGCTTCCACTGCTGTTAGAGTTCCTCTCTAAATAGCCTGGCCAGTATGTAGTCCAGTTCTTATGTCCAGCCTTCCAATCCAGATCCCTGGACACTGGATCTCTCTTCACATACCTTCTGGCACGGGTCCTAGGGTCCCTTCCAAGTGCAGCCGTCTCCCTCACAGGTACCGTCTGGAGATTCCTAGCTCTGCAGCACCACTCCTCTGGTTTTCCCATTCCAATGGTGTATGCTGGCCTTTTGAATGTCTCCCAGTATACGTACTGCTCTGGACTCCTTTAGACCTCCCAAATGCTTTTCTCTTCTTTCTTCCAAAGGGTTTCTTGCCCTCTCTGTCCGTCCGCTCTGGCTTCTGCTTCTGATGATCCTCCAGATGATGAAGCTGTCCAAGATGAATCTGAGGATCTCCAAGATCAAGACGAGGATGATTCTCTGTAGAATAAACTCTACCTTTATTCTGCTTAGATGAGTGCTCCACCCTAGCACAGCGCAGCTGTGCTGAATCAGGCCCTGCCCTTTGAGATGAGTGCTTGGGGATTACCTCATAGCCCTCCTGATTGAACACACGTTTCCCCACTTCAGCTCCTCTAATGGCTGTTGGAAACCTGGTGCATTCTGGGACTGGTAGTCTTTTATGGCAAAATTCTGTTTTCTTATTTCTACCAGAACTGACAGGTTGCTTGTTCAGAGTCACTTCACCTTTTCTATAGCTCCTTCCTGAGCTATGATAAGCTTCCTTATCACAGGGTATAGCCTGGGTAGGGTTGTCTTTACGTATCGTGTTGGATTACCTGTGGGGATAGAGGGGTCGTGTTCATGAGAAGGGGAATACAATGGGAAGGGGTATAATAGTTAATGGAGGCTGGGTTCTTACCCTAACCTGGCTGCTTGGGGGGGGCTTAGGTGGCTAGTGAGGGTCCCTAAGGTTATGGGGACTGGGCTGCCCTCCCGGGTTTGACCTGGTCTAGTGGGCCTAGTGTATTGTTCCAACAGTGCCCAGCCCGGTTGGGGAGGTCTGGTGGCCCCCGCAGGGAGGGGTCCGCTTCATATGCTCGATCGGGCAAGAAGGGATATCTTGGGTCCCTACTTTATTAAGCTGACGGGCGGTTGGAGAGGGGAGGAGGGTTCCAGTCACATCCCGTGTGATTCTTGATGGGAGAGGGGTGGAGATTAGAGATTGGGAGCTGGGCAGGGGGAGGGTGGGGGAAGGGAAGAGGGTATGGGATTCGGGGGAGGGGGGCGGGGCAGCTGGTAGGGGGGAAGGGGTGGGGGTTGCAGGAAGTGCAGTGGGCTCATAGCTTGATTATGGGCGTGAACTATGGGAGCACTTTACTGGTATGGGGGGGACCTCAGGCTGGGAAGGTCCACACCCATTTCTATGGCAGGATCGTTCATTATAATTTGTTCAAGCACTATCCAACCTGAAGGTTATTTCTTGGAACGTCTGAGGGGTAGGTAACCCCATCAAAAGATATAGAGTGTTGCAGGCTTTGGCCCGGTTGCAGTGTGACATAGCTATGTTACAGGAAACTCACCAGAAGTCCGAAGAGCATGCTAAATTGCAGAAAACGTGGGTGGGGCAGAGTTGGGGGGCCCCGGCTAAGGGGAAAAAGGGTGGAGTGGTCATACTGATCAGTAAGCGAGTTCGATTTGAGCTGGAAAAGGAATACTCGGACCCTGAAGGCAGATATATCTTGCTCTATGGCAGCCTTGAGGGACGGCCTATTGTGCTGGGTAACCTGTATTGTCCCAATCTACTGGATCGAGCGTTTTATGCGCGCCTGGCCTCTTGAGTGGAGCAGTTGCCTGATGTCCCATTGATGCTGGCTGGTGATTTGAATGGGGTATTGGATATTGAGATGGATACGTCGGGAGGGGGGGGAGCGAGCGCGAGCTCCCACTACTAAAGCGTTGCGGGGGCTGTGTCGTCGCTTGGGAATAATAGACCCCTGGCGCTTATTGCATCCATTAGAGAAAGATTTCACCCATCAATCGAGAGCTCACGGGTCTAGTGCTCGTCTGGACTATATCTTCGTTTCTGAAAGGCTTTTTGCGCAGGTGGGAGATGCACAGATTGGCCCCTCGGCGGTGTCTGATCATGCCCCAGTTTGGGTGGATTTAGGATGGGGGGGGTTGGCGGCACCGTCAAGACTCTGGCGATTTCCCATGGGGCTTTATCACGATGCTGCCTTTCGAACACGTCTTGGCCAATGCTGGCAGGAATTTTTGACCCACCACGAACAGCTTAGAGATGACCCTGAGTTGATCTGGGAAACATCCAAAGTAGTGCTGCGGGGAGATATCATTGAATATGTTGCGAGAAAACGTAAGCTGTTGGCTATGCAGATTGTTCAGTTGGAGAAGCAGGTAGTACGGGTTCGGCGATGGTGCGTGGGAGACCCCAGTGCAGTTAATAAGAAGAGGCTTTGGGAGTTGCAAGTATCTCTCAATGAGCTGCTCCATCAGCAGGCGAAGAAATCCCATATGTATTATAAGTATCAATTATATCGCTTTGGGGATAAACCCGGGAAACTTTTGGCGCGCTGCCTCCAGGGTAGCCGGGGTGCTCGGTCAATCGTGGCGTTACGGGATGCTCAGGGCAGCTTGCATAAAGACAGTACAGCTATAGCCAGCGTACTTTGGTCTTTTTTTCAGCAGCTATATGCGCGGAGGGAGGGGTCCCTGACTGAAATGCAGAACTATCTACGAGACAAACCACTACCGAGGGTGACCGCGGACCAGAGGGCATATTTGGATGCCCCGGTGACGGTAGAAGAAGTTCATCGGGTTATTCAGCGAGCTAGTTGCTGTAAAGCACCCGGCCCTGATGGGTTTGGGGCTGAGTTTTATAAATTGCTAGGGGATTTGGTGCCCCCAGCCCTTGTGGAGATGTATCATCAAAGGGTGGCTCAGGGGAAGTTTGGCTGGGGTACCAATCATGCGTATATTACTCTTATACCCAAACCTGGGAAGGACCCTACCCAAGCGGCTTCCTATAGACCTATCTCTTTATTGAATTTTGATCTGAAAATACTGGCTAAGGTTTTGGCCAATAGACTTGCTTCTGTTTTGGGGGACTTGGTGCATGAATCGCAAGTTGGCTTTCTCAAGGGGTGTTATGCCGTGCGGAACTTGCAGAGAATTTTGGCGTCTCGAGTGGGTCCGTGAAAGAGGCCTCCCATCACCGGTAATTAGCTTTGACGCCGAGAAGGCGTTCGACCAAGTACACTGGGACTACTTGCAAAGTCTTTTGCCTTACTATGGACTGGGCGACCCTTTTTGGAAGATGGTGGGGTTGCTTTATGCGGACCCCAAGGCCGGAGTCCTTTGTAATGGGGTGTTATCGGATAGCTTTTGTCTGGAAAGGGGTACGCGTCTGGGTTGCCCGCTGTCCCCCCTAGATTTTGTATTAACCTTGGATCCGCTGATACGGAGGATAGAAGAGTCCCCGGGCATTTGTGGTGTCCGTATTGGCTCACATGGGTTCAAGGTGGCTGCTTTTGCTGATGATATTCTAGTTCACCTTACATCTCTCCAACAGTCCCTGGCTTGTTTGCTTGAGGAGTTCTCTTTCTTTGGTAAATTTGCGGGGCTGTGTATAAATATGGCCAAATCAGAGGCTTTAGATGTTGGGGGTACTTTATGGGGGAGCTGGCCAGGGGAATTTCCGCTTCGCTGGGCTGGTGAATCCCTTGTTTATTTGGGCATTTTGCTGACTAGGACGCCGGCATTGTTATATAGGAAGAATTTTGAATGTATTTTTTCTAAGCTTCGAGCGCAACTGCGGGCCTGGGCGCCCCTCCCTTTGTCCCTACTGGGTAGAGTGGCCGCCCTAGGGATGGTGCTTTTTCCACGAGTGCTCTATTGGATGCAAACTCTCCCGGTGTGGCTACTGAGGCGCGATTGTTGCGTATTGAGCGGGAGATTCGGGGATTCCTTTGGAAAGGGACCCGAACACGTATACCGTTGACCCGAATGAGAGGGGGGTAGAGGTCGGGAGGGGTTGGGGTTCCGGATTTTTGGAAGTACGCGCTGGCATGTCAAGCCCGGCACCTGGGGGATTGGCTGGGGGATACGGCGGTTTATACCCCCCGAGGGTTGGAAGCGGCCTTTGTAGCGCCGCACACCTTGGAAGCGGTTCTGCACTTGCCGCGGGTAGCGTTGCCGAATCGCATGACCAGTAGCGTGTTGATACAGGCGACATGGCGCACGTGGCAGCAGCTAAATAAGTATTGGGGCAGTGACCCTGCGGTGTCGAGCTGGCTGCCTTTACAGGGTAACGCATGTTTTACTCCGGGTTCTGACTCGGCTCTTTCGGCAGTGGCTGCGGGTGGGCATCCGGCACCTTGGGCATGTGGTGGCTCAGGATGGGAGCTGTAAGGCCTTGGGCGCACTTTGTGGGGAGTACGGCTTGAATCCGGGGGCGTCCGTCTTTGCCTATGCGCAACTGTCGCATTACGTCGGCTCGTTGTCTAAACAAGAGCTTCTTGTGGAGCATTCAGCGCAAATTCTGGGGGCGGAGTCTCCGTCGACTATAGCTGAGTTAAAAAAGAGGCTGGACCGGCTTGGTGTGCCTCTTGATTATTCGGCGGTGGAGAACTCCTGGGCAAGGGAGCTGGGCCGGGAGATAGCTCCAGGGTCCGTCCGGGGGGCGCTGGGTCGGATTGCGCAATTGGTGGAAGGGGCTCGGTGGCGTGAGGTACAGTTTAAATGCCTCCATCGAGCCCATTTTTCCCTGAGGCGAGCGCTTAGAAGTTGCCTTACATCATTTGCCCCAAATGTTCTTTTGCCTTGGCGGACTTGGGCCATATGCGGTGGGGCTGTCCGTCTATTCGTCGGTATTGGCAGCAAATTGGGGCGTATCTTAGTGGCCTCTTGGGGCAGCGAATTTGTTGGACAGGACTGCTGGTTGTTTTAGATCAGCTGGGACCACTCCACCCGAAGGGGAGGTGGGAGAGAATTTTGGTGCGCAAAGCTTGTCTGGTGGGTAAAGGCTCTATACTTAGCCGATGGAGGGAGCCAGTGGCGCCTACCTTTGTTGAGTGGCGTAATAGCCTACATCAGCTTCTGCTCATGGAACGGAGGAGTGCGCAGGGGCACCCCCGAAGATGGGCCACCTTTTTGTTGGTTTGGATGCCCTACATTCAGCGATTGGGACCTAAAACCCGCAGCGAGGTGTTAAAGGTTGGATAGTGGTTGATTAGAACGAGTATTGCTCCTTGGATAATATTGCTTACTGTGCTTCCTGTGCTAGGGGGGGAGGGGGTTGGGAGCGGGGGTTGGGGTGGGGGAGGGGGAGGGGGAGCATTGGGTTACACTGTTCTGTGTAACCTGGTGTCCCTTCCCATATGTTTGCTGTAATACTCCCTGGGTGGTGGACAAGACACAGCCCCGCCCGGGAGCTGACTGTATGTAAAAAACAACTTTGTTTGGATGTATTGTTTGATTGTATTGTGTGGGATTAATAAATAGAACTTTGAAAAAAAAAATACTGTATTTATTTTGGTTCTATTTACTTTGCTGTAATCTGTACTGGATGGGGATTTTATTCTTGTGAAGTGGATATATATATCTACAAAATTAAACTAATTTATTCCCTCTAAAGCAGAGGGGTGATAAAGGAAACACAGCTCAATGCTGTAGGCCAATGGGGTAGGTAGTTGGGAACCAGAAGATTCCATATCTCCAGCAGCTGTGTCGATAGGGTCCAGCAAAGCTACTGAGAAAAAACAGGCCAAAGGTTCAAAAATAGCCTCACTAACTGTTTAGATTACTACAAAGTTTGGTTTAATATCTTATAAGCAGTCAAAGTTTTACTGCTGGCAGCTATAGCTCAGAATACTGTAACTGGCCAGACTCATTAAACCATTTGGTCTTTATCTGAGGTCATCCTACTATGATACTATGTAGGTCCTTTCATCGTAAAGTCAGATGCTCAGTGCCATTATAGATTTCAGCAGGTTTTCAAGTGCTGATGCATAGAACTGTTGGTTTGTTATATTTACAAGGATAGGATGTATATTATTTATTATTCATTTCAGTTTAGTGAAACAGCTTTGATATGAGGGGGGAAGATTTTGTTCAGAAAAAGCTCCATAAAGGGTAATTAGAATTCAATCTTTTGAATTTTTTAGGCAATGCGAGCCCTCGTTATATTCGTTGCACAACCTACTGCTTTCCGAGCTCTGCTGACATGGCTAAGCAGGCCCAGATCCCACTCGCAGCCATCATCAAACCCTTTGCAGTCATTCCGCCAAATGAGGTAAGGGGATGAACAGTGTCAAGTGCGAAATGTTGCTTAAAGTTTTTGCTCTGGGATTTCACTTACTGCATCCTCACAGGGAGAACACTTTAAAAGTCATTTAGTGCTTAACGCAGTGCTTTATTTATTTATTTATTCATTCTTATATACCGTGCTATTCACGGTCAGTGCGGTTTACATACAGCAATAACATTTGCATTACATCAGAACAATGGTATCAATGCTTACATTGTAACAGGAAAATAAACTTGGACTGAACGTGGTAAGAGGTAACTAACATGCCAATAACAGAGTTATTGTGAACTATTTACAGATTTACAGGTTAGAAATTAATAGTGAATCATGTATTAGAATGTAGGGACTGTGAGATGTACCTGATATGGTGGTCAGGTATATAAGAACATAAGATATGCCAAACTGGGTCAGACCAAGGTCCATCAAGCCCAGTATCCTGTTTCCAACAGTGGCCAATCTAGGTCATACATACCTAGCAGTTTCCCCAAGAGACACAAGTTCCACAATGCTTGTACTGGGTCAATGCTTGAACCAATACAAGCATTGTGGAACCTGTGTCCCTTGGGGAAACTGCTAGGTACGTATGACCTAGATTGGCCACTGTTGGAAACAGAATACTGGGCTTGATGGACCTTGGTCTGACCCAGTATGGCATATCTTATGTTCTTATGTTCATTGATATCTTCGGTCACTTCTTAATAATGGTTTATGGACCTTTCCTCCAGGAACTTGTCCAAACCTTTTTTAAACCCAGCTACACTAACAGCCTTTACTACATCCTCCGGTAACAAATTCCAGAGTTTGATTACACGTTGAGTGAAAAAATATTTTCTTTTATTAGTCTTAAATAGTTTACCCTGTAGCTTCATTGCATGTCCCCTAGTCTTTCTATATTCTGATAAGGTAAACAATCGATCTACGTTTACCCGTTCCACTCTGTTCATTAATTTATAGACTTCTATCATATCTCCCCTCAGCCGTCTCTTTTCCAGGTTAAAGTGCCCTAACCTTTTTAGCCTTTCTTCATAGGAGTATCCTTCCATCCCTTTTACCATTTTGGTGGCTCTTCTCTGTACCTTTTCTAAAATCGCTATATCCTTTTTAAGATACGGCCACCAGAATTGCACACAATATTCAAGGTGCGGTCTCACCATGGAACGATATAGAGGCATTATAATATCTTTTGTTTTATTTTCCATTCCTTTCCTTATCATATTCTGAGTTATGGATCAGGTTGTGGGGGAGTAAAGATTTGGGTGGAGGAATATTAGTGTGGTGGAGGGGTTATTAAGGTGAGAAAAATGGAGGAGGAATAGATGATGCTTTAGAGCTTTTCTGAATTGAGGAAGGTCTCTAATTGCTCGGAGGTGTGGGGGGAGGCTGTTCCAGATTCTTGGGGCGTAAAATGCAAAGGACCTATTTCTGGTTAGTTGATTACATTTTATGGATTCGCGGGGAATAATGAGAGTGTTGGCGGTTGCTGACCTTCTCAGCCTGCTGTTTGGGGTGATTGTAAGGAGTGCTGAGATAGATGAAGGAGACAGTCGGTTAATGGCCTTGAAGGTTGTGAGTAGAGGTTTTTAGGTGAGTCTGCTGTGTAGCGGTAGCCAGTGCAGTTCCATAAGTATGGGCGTAATGTGATCACTCCTGGTTATGCCGCTGAGAATGCGTGCTGCTGCATTCATGGCCATTTGGAGAGGGTTGAGGGTGCTCTTAGGGAGACCGTGAAGGATTATATTTGCATAATCAAAATGAGGAATTACTAGTGCTTGGAAGATAGTTCTGAAATCATGTGGGGCTAGTAAAGGTTTAAGGTGCCTTAATGTTAAAATTTTGTTGTAGACGGATTTGGTCGTGTTCTATGAGCACGAATAGGAGTTATGAGCAAGAATAGGCGTTTGTGAAATTGCTCATCTGATAACACACATAAAGTTATGCATGTCCAGCCTGTAGACATGTAACTATACACAAACTGAGTAAGAGACAATCTTCAGGAACAAGCAGGAATGTAGTCTTCACATATGGGTATCGTCGGGACTGATGGAGCCTGCACGGGAATGCTCCCCAGCGTCCAATAGGAACGCTTTTGGGAGCATCCCTCAGCACATGCGCGCTGCCTTCCCGCCTTTCCAACTGTCCCTCTTCAGTTCTTCGTTTTCCGCGGAGCAGACAGGACACATACCCTGTCACCGCAGAAAATTTCTTCTTTAATCTTGTTTTCTTGTGGTCGCGTTTGCCTCCGCACAATGCCTACCGGTACCGCCGGTTCTGAACTACAGGTGCCATGCTCAGGGGTCCCGGCCACCTTGACCGGTGCTGATACCCAGGCATCAGCAGCGTCGATAGACCAGAGATTCTTCGCTATTGAGCGCAGTATTGCAGCTCTCCTTACAGCTGCAGTACCGCTGACACCGATGGTTCAACAGGCACCGGTACCGATGCCGGTACTGGCACAGATACTGGTACCAGCACCGACGGTACCAGCTCCAGTGGGAATTATTCCCATGCCGTCTTTGCCTGGCATCGAAAGATCGGTACCGGATCAACTCGGTACTGACTTCGTTCGATACCGGGACCGTGCCTTACATGAACATCGTGATCAGTGATACTTCGAATCCTCCAATTCCGATGACTCTGATAATTCTGCCGGTACCAGAGCTTTTCTCCCGGAAAACTCTTCTTCTCCCCAACGCAGAATGTCGCCTCCGGAGGACATGTCTTTTCAGGATTTTATTTGTGATGTTGCCAAAGGCCTTTCAATCACGGTAGCTCCTGAAAAGGAACCTAGAGCAAAGGAATTGGAAATTCTCCAATATCCTAAGGCTCCAAAGGAGGCAGCCACTCTGCCTATTCATGAAATTCTTCATGATTTGATGCTCAGAATGTGGGAGACACCTTTGACCACATCTTCTCATTCTAGGAGGCTTGATACCATGTATCGAGTTCCACCATGTCCTGGATTTCAAAAGACTCAGCTGCCACACCATTCAATGGTAGTGGAGTCAGCCATGCGTAGGATGAAAAGTGCAAAGAGACATGCATTAAATCCTCCAGGTCGTGAATGCAGGACTCTTGATGCTTTTGGATGTTGAACTTTTCAGGCTTCCATGCTTTCAGCTAGGATCAGCTCATATATTTTATATCTGGGAATGTTCCTCAAAGAGGTCACAGGAGATTTGGAGCTTATGAGCCCACTTCTCCCAGATGACAGATGACAAGACTTCCTTATACTTGTCAGGCATGCTCAAGATGTCTCCAAGTTTGTGAATCGTGCAGCCTTTGACTGCTTTGAATGCATCAGCAGAACCTCTGCTATTGCCATTGGTACACAACAGATTGCCTGGCTTCAGGCATCAGACTTGGAGATTTGGGTACAGGATAAATTAGGCAACATCCCTTGCACAGGAGAAAACCTCTTTGGCAAGAATGGGCAGGAAAAGGCTAATGAGATAGATGCTGACAATATCACCTTAGATAGATTGTCAAAATCTACGGCCACTCCAGCCAAAAAGAAATCCTATAAAAAACCCTCTTTCAACAAAAAGAGGAAGTTTTATCCATCCTATACCCAGCAAAGCCAAGCTCACGGTCAAAGTTGCCCAAAGGGGACAACAACAGCAATTCAAACAGTAGAAGAAGCCAAAAGGCCCGAGAGCTCAACCAGCTCCGCAGGTTCAGCCCCCTCAAGGGCTTTGACTCCTTCCTAGAGAGCTTAGCCTTCCTGCCTCTGAGGGGTCCAGAACCCCTAAATATTCCAGGCAGGCTGTGTCATTTTGCCAACAGATGGCACCAAATAACAGCAGAAAATTGGACTCTGTCCATTGTAGGAGAGGGGTACAAGCTTCATTTTCACAGCATGCACCCTCCTACAATCCTAAGGCAGTTCAATTCCCAGACCTCTACAGACAATCTGCTGGATCACGAGGTCTCAACACTTCTTGCCCAAGAGGCAATAGAGGAAGTACCCATCCTCCAGCAGGGTACAGGGTTCTACTCCCCCTATTTCAGTGGTTCTCAACCTTTTTTGTACCGTGACCCCTTTTACCATTGGTCAACTTGTGACCCCCAATGATAAAATCAAATGTGTCTCTCTTCCTTTACTGTTAACGCATTGTCGCTGTATCCATTTGTTGAATTATTAATATATTATAGGCCTTTGCAATTTGTTTTTATTTATAAAATTTACTTATTTAAACCACAATAATTAATCACAATAACAAGTAACAATATTTTATTTCAGAATTATGATGATTTTGTAGTCAAATCACTAATATGAAATAAAATTATTTTTTCTACCTTTGTTGTCTGACCAATTTATTCTCTGATCATGCTGGTCCCAATCTGAGGCTTCTGCTTTCCTGTCTTCTCTTAGCTCTCTTTCTGTGGTCTATGGTCCATCTGCCATTTCTTATCTCTTCTTTCGTTTTCTTCACTTCTTTCCATCAGCCTATTTCCAGTCCCAGTAACCCTCCCCAGTATCAGCCCCTTTCCAGTCCTCACTCTCAGTACCTTCCAATGTCAACTTGCATTCCCATGACTGCTACTGGTGTCCATTCCCTTCCAGTCCCCCTCCTTCCTCACTGACCAGTCCCTTCTAGTACAAATACCATGGCAGCCCCTCTCAGATCCACTCCTTTGCAATTCCATTCTCCCATCCCCTCGTATCAGCCCATTTGTAGCCTTAGCCCCTAGTTTTCTTCCAGGGCCAGCAGCTCTCTCCCCTCCCCACAATCAGCCCATTCCCAGTCAAAGCCCCCCCCCAATCAGCTCGCTTCCAGTTCTAGTCCCCCCTCAACCCCATTACCAGTGCTAGCCTCCCCTAATCAGCCCAATACCAGTCCTACCCCCCCATCAGCCCATTACCAGTCCTAGCCTCCCCTAATCAGCTCATTTCCAGTGCTAGTCCCTCCTCAACCCCATTACCAGTGCTAGGCTCCCCTAATCAGCCCATTACCAGTCCTACCCCCCCCCCCCACATCAGCCCATTACCAGTCCTAGCCTCCCCTAATCAGCTCATTTTCAGTGCTAGTCCCTCCTCAACCCCTTTACCAGTGCTAGCCTCCCCTAATCAGCTCATTTCCAGTGCTAGTCCCTCCTTAACCCCATTACCAGTGCTAGGCTCCCCTAATCAGCCCATTACCAGTCCTTCCCCCCCATCAGCCCATTACCAGTCTTAGCCTCCTCTAATCAGCCCATTTCCAGTCCTACTCCCCGATCAGCTCATTTCCAATGCTAGCCCCCCATCAGTCCATTACCATTCATACCCCCCCTATCAGCACATTACCAGTCCCAACCCCCCCCTTGATCAGTCCATTCCCAGTCCTAGCCTTCCCTAATCAACCCATTATCAGTCCTAGCCAACCCCCCCCCTCTGCCCATTATAATCCTAACCCGCACTGTCTCTCCCCTCTGTCCAGCATTTATCCCCCGTCTGTCCAGTATGTCCCCCTGTATCTTCCCTTTGTCCATGTCAGCCCCCCTCCCTCCCTCCCTCCCAGCCCGCCTCCCTCCCTCCCTCCCAGCCCCCCTCTGTCCATGTCAGCCCCCTGTCCATGTCAGCCCTCCCTCTCTCCATGTCAGCCCCCCTGTCCATGTCAGCCCCTTCCCTCCATCCATCCATCCCTCCATGTCAGCCCCCGTCCATGTCAGCCCCCCTCCCTCCCTCCATGTCAGCCCCCCCTCTGTCCATGTCAGCCCCCCTCTCTCCATGTCAGCCCCCCTCCCTCCATCCATGTCAGCCCCATCCCTCCATCCATGTCAGCCCCCTCTCTCCATGTCAGCCCCCCTCCCTCCATCCATCCCTCCATGTCAGCCCCCCTGTCCATGTCAGCCCCCCTCCCTCCCTTTATCCATCCAACCCGCCATGTCAGCCCTCCCTCCAGGACAGCCCCCATCCCTCCATCCATCCCCCCATGTCAGTCAACCCCCTCCCTCCCTCATGTCAGCTCCGTTGCAGGTTCCCTGCCCCCTCCTCCCCTCTCCCTGTCTGCCTGCTACTGTGCCCTGCTGTTCTACAGCCGCGGCTCCCTGTCTCTTAGGGAACCGCGGCTGTGCCTGTAAAATCGTTGTGGAGCCTTTCTGTCTCTCGATAGGCGGGCTCCATGCAGTATTGTCCCGCCTCCAAAGGAAGTGGTAAACAACTTCCTTTGGAGGTGGGACAATGCTGCACGGAGCCTGTTGAGAGACAGAAAGGCTCCGCAACAATTTTACAGGCACCGCCGTGGTTCCCTAAGAGACAGGGAGCCGCAGCTGTAGAAGAACAGCAGGGCAGTAGCAGGTAGACAGGGAGAGGGGAGGAGGGGGCAGGCAACGGTTTTGCAGGCACAGCCACGGTTTCCTAAGAGACAGACAGGGAGCCGCGGCTGCATTAGAAGGGAGGCGGTGAGTTTGCCACTTCCGAGAAGCAGACTCGGCAGTGGCAGCAACTTGAGTGCTTTTTTTTTTTAACGGTGGAGCGAGGCGACCCCCGCTAAATCCTGTGGCAACCCCCGTGGGGGTCGCGACCCACAGGTAGAGAACCGGTGCCCTATTTTCTTATTCCATTCTAAACCTTAGAGAATTGAACAAATATCTGTTCCGAGAGAAGTTCAAAAGGATTTCTCTAGGAACTCTTCTGCCATACCTTCAGAGTCAGGATTGGCTTTGCTCTCTAGACATAAAGGATGCATATATTCTCCAGGACCAAGCAGGAAGTCAGTCCTCACATATGGGTGACGTCTGCGCCGACGGAGCCCCCATGCGGAGCATTTCCCCAGCTTTCAAAGAAAGCCTTTGGGAATGCAGCACGCATTCGCGGTCCCCTTCCCACCCAAGGGTGCCATCTTGCTCAGTCTTCTTTTTTCCGCGGAGCCCGACGGACGTGTTTCGTTTTCACCCAAGGAAAAAGTTGATTTCTCTGCATGGATCCGTTTTTTCTTCGGTTCGACGCCGGTTTCCCTTTCCTGCCTGGGCCTGATACATCGGTATCGAGCCCGGACTTCTTTTTGCGGTTTTTGTCCTTAGTGACTAGCGTACGCGCCATTTTTCTCTTTTCACTGGCAGCCCTTGTCTTTTGACCTCGCAGGGACCCTTTTTCCCCGATGGCTGCCAGCGGGTTTAAAAAGTGTGATCGGTGTAAGAAACTTATGTCTCTCACCGACACACATGACTGCTGCCTCCGGTGCCTCGGACCTGATCATGACCCGATGATCTGTGGCCTGTGTGGGAAAATGTCCTCGAAGGCGTTGAGGAGTCGGCAGCACCAAAAGGAAAGAATCTTCTCTGACTCCGCGTCCGGACGGGCCTGGACTTCGTCAGAGGCCTCGATGTCAAGGGACTCCGGCCCCGAGCAGTGCCGAGGCTCCTCTGAGAGGGGGTCTCCCTCACGGGAGCATTGCAAAAAGAAAAAATCCACGAGGGCAGTGTCGGTGGATGCACTTGGCTCCTCGAGGGCCAAGTCGCATAGCCCCGAGCCCCGTCCCGGGTCGTCGGAGTCGGAGAGGCCTGCAAAACAGCCTCGTGTGGAGAAGGAGTCCCCGGGTCACGTGAGTACTGTAGTCCTCGTGGACTCTCCTCCAGGGGAGCCGACGTCGAGCCCGACGCCATCGGGGCCTGAGTCGGGGGCTGCTGAGTCTCCTGAGCTCGGACTCAGGTTGACGGCCTTGGTGTGCAGCTTGGCTGCCTTCATGGAACAGCAGTGGGCACGGATCGCCGATCTCACCGGTGCATCTGCCCCGACCACTGGGACATCGACGTCCAAGTCGACCCCGGAGGCCGAGCCGATCCTCGAGTCCATGCGCGCTCGAGTCGATCCTCGGCCAAGATCTCCCTCGGCCTCCCGCGGGACTGAGGTCGTCGACGCCGGTACCCTCGGCATCGGGGCGGATGGCATCGGTGCCTGCCCGACCGGAGCCGCTTGATTCCTCCTCCGAGGGGTCCGGCTGGGAAACAGAGGATGAGGAGTCACCCGACACCTTTTGGACTCAGTGTGTCCCATCGAACTCACCAGAGTCCGAGCCTCAGACGGTCCCCACCGGAGGATACCTGGTTTTCGGACTTCGTGCGGGATATGGCCAAGGCCTTGGCATTCCCTGCGGATCCCGAGGAGGAGCCTTGAGCCGAGGAGCTCGGGGCCCTACAGTATGACTCTCCTCCACAGGAGGCCTTTACTGTACCGGTTCCTCCGATGCTGGAACGGTTGCTCTTCCGCATGTCGGAGGCGCCAGCCTTGACGCCGGTTTTGAGCAAGCGGGTCGATTCCATCTATCGAGTCCGCAAGAGCCCTGGGTTCCAAAAGGCCCAATTACCGCACCACTCCATGGTTGTGGAATCGGCCATGCATCGTCTGAAGATGCACTCCTCGGTGCCTCCCGGCCGGGAGGCCCGGAACCTGGATGCCCTCAGTAAGAAGTGCTTCCAGGGCTCTATGCTTGCTTGCCGTGTCCAGACCTACCAGCTGTACATGGGCATGTACCTTCGAGACCTGGCAAAGGAGATTGCTGGGTTCTCTGTTGGTCTCTCCAAGGAACCTTTGCAGAGGTTCAATGCTCTGTCATCGGGTATTCGTGAGTGCTCGAAGTTTATCTCTCGAGCAGCCTATGATGGCTTCGAGGCTTCGGCCCGGGTAACCGCGGCCGGCATCGGTGCACGCCATCAGGCCTGACCACAGTCATCGGACCTCGAGCCATGGGTGCAGGACAAGTTGGTAGATGTCCCCTGCCGAGGTGAAAACCTCTTTGGCAAGCCCATGGCTGAAAAGGCTGCAGAACCCGAGACCGAGACTCTTACCCGGACAAGGCTGTCCAGGAAAACCTCTGCCCCTTCTCAGAAGAAGAAGGGCTTGGGGAAAAAGACCTTTTACCCGAGGAAGTCATCTGCCTATAAACAGTACCCTCATTTTCAGGCCTCGGTAGCTCCCCAACAGGGTCAGCAGGCCAAGGGGCAGGGACATGGGCCCCGTAGGCAGAAAACCCCCAAGCCGCCAGCTCTGGCTCCTGCTCCACAGCCTGCTCCTGCTCCACAGCATAGCCTCCCCTCCTCAGCTGGCCCACATCAGCACAGGAGGCCGGCTGTCCCTGTACGCCCACAGGTGGTCAGCCGTAACAAGGGATACCTGGGTACTAAGTATAGTCCAGAGGGGCTATCTGCTCCACTTCCACCAGGTACCTCCCTCTTACTTTCCAGGGGAGCCTGCAAGACTCCCTCTGCATAGGGACGTACTCCTGCAGGAGTTGGCAAGTCTTGTACAGGAGCAGGCAGTGTAACCGGTGCCCCACCATCTGAGAGGTCAAGGCTTCTACTCCAGGTACTTTATGGTACCAAAGAGAACAGGAGGCCTCAGGCCCATCCTAGACTTGCGAAATCTCAACAAGTTCCTGGAGAGGGAAAAGTTCAAGATGCTTACCCTTGGAATCCTGCTGCCCTACCTCCAGCAGAGAAATTGGCTATGCTCCTTAGACCTAAAGGATGCTTATACTCACATCCTTATTCATCTAGACCACAGACAATATCTCCGATTTGTGGTGAGAGGAAACCACTATCAGTACAGAGTATTACCTTTTGGCCTAGCCTCCGCCCCCAGGGTATTCACCAAGTGCCTGGTGGTGGTGGCGGCCTACCTAAGGGTTCAAGGCCTCTTTGTCTTTCCATACCTGGACGACTGGCTCATCAGGGGTCAATCCCCACAGGAGGCCAATCAAGCCACCCTTCGCACTTTTGCTCTGCTTCAGCACCTGGGGTTTGTTATAAACTTTGCAAAGTCCTCTTTGTACCCCTCACAGAACATGGAGTTCATAGGAGCAAGACCGGAACCCTTCAGGTGAAGGCCTTTTTACCTGTGGACAGGGCCCACAGATTGATGGATCTAGCCAAGCAGTTCCACAGCAATTCTCTGGTCTCCGCCAGACAATTCCTGAGGCTCTTAGGCCACATGGCTTCCACGGTCCATGTAACTTCAAATGCCCGTCTACACATGAGGCCAGCTCAATGGGGCCTCAGAACTCAGTGGCACCAGGCCACAGGCAACCTCACGGACAGAGTGAGGGTGTCCAAACTGCTCGAGTCTTCTCTACAGTAGTGGCTCCATCTTCCAAATTTAGTGCAAGGGGTGTTCTTTCAGACACCCCCACACTTTCAAGTGCTGACAACAGATGCGTCTCTTCAAGGTTGGGGTGCACATTGCCAAGGAGCATACACTCAAGCCCTGTGGTCTCCTTGGGAGGCCGCACAGCAGATCAGTCTCTTAGAACTGAGAGCTATCTGCTTAGCCCTGAGAACTTTCTCCCATCTCATCTCTCACCAGTCCGTCTTAGTCCAGACGGACAATAAAGTTGTTATGTTCTACGTGAACAAACAAGGGGGCACAGGGTCCCGTCTTCTATGTCAGGAGGCGCAGAAACTGTGCTCCTGGGCAGTCAATCACGGCATTCTTCTCAAAGCAGTCTATCTCCCAGGTCAGGAGAATTGCCTGGCGGACAGATTGAACAGGATCCTGCAGCCGCACGAATGGCAGTTGAATCCTTTAGTGGTTCAACAGATCTTCCTGAGATGGGGTCTTCCAACCATAGATCTCTTTGCCAGTCTTTTGAACCATCAACTTTCCAGGTTCTGCTCCAGACAACCGCATCCTCTCAGAGTAGCAGTGGATGCGTTTCTCATTCCATGGTCTACAGGCCTCCTATATGCGTTTCCTACCACGCCTCTAGTGTCCAAGACACTGTTCAAAGTGATCCGGTACAAGGCCTCGGTGATCCTGGTGGCCCCCAGGTGGCCAAGGCAACCGTGGTTCCCACTTCTTCTGCAACTAGTGGTGGACACCCCTCTTCCTCTGGGGATGCAATCCGATCTCCTGTCTCAGGAGCAGGGATCTCTCTTACACCCCAATCTCCAGTCCTTCAATTTTATGGCCTGGCTGCTGAAAGGGTAGTTCTAGCGCCCTTCCTACTACCTAGGGAAATGGAGGACATTCTCTTGGCCTCTAGGAGGCAGTCCACCCGAAAGTCTTATGCCCTTAAGTGGCGTAGATTCTCTTTCTGGTGTACTCAATGCAACAAGAATCCTTTCTCATGCCTAGTGCCAGTGGTGCTGCAATATTTGCTTCACCTGTCAAACCTAGTCCTTAAGTCCAATTCTGTGAGAGTTCATCTTAGTGCTCTTTCAGCACACCACTCCCCAGTGGAGGGTCAGTCTCTCTCAAGCCATCCTTTGGTGGCTCGCTTCCTCAGAGGCCTGCTTTTGCTTAAGCCTCCAGTGCGTCCACCTGCCCCTGAATGGGATTTAAATGTGGTCTTGCAAAGGCTTACTTGCCCACCATTTGAACCTATGGCTACTTGCCCTCTGCGTTTTCTCTCCTGGAAAGCATTGTTTCTGGTAGCCTTGACCTCAGCAAGGCGCGTGAGTGAGCTTCAGACCCTAGTATCAGATGCGCCTTATACTAGGTTCTATAGGAACAAAGTAGTCTTACGGACTCACCCTAAGTTCCTTCCAAAGGTTGTTTCCTCCTTCCACCTCAATCAGGAGGTGGTTCTTTCAACTTTCTTCCCCAGGCCGCATGCCAGCTGGGCTGAGATGGCCATCAAAATGGCAGATGAAATTTAATGTGGACAAGTGCAAGGTTATGCACCTAGGGAAGAACAACCCAAACTATGGTTACACGATGCAAGGTTCCACATTAGGAACCACCACCCAGGAAAAAGATTTAGGCGTCATTGTGGATACCATGTTAAAACCCTCGGCCCAGTGTGCAGCAGCGGCCAAGAGAGCAAATAGAATGCTAGGTATGATAAGGAAAGGAATGGAAAATAAAACAAAAGATATTATAATGCCTCTATATCGTTCCATGGTGAGACCGCACCTTGAATATTGTGTGCAATTCTGGTCGCCGTATCTTAAAAAGGATATAGCGATTTTAGAAAAGGTTCAGAGAAGAGCCACCAAAATGGTAAAGGGGATGGAAGGATACTCCTATGAAGAAAGGCTAAAAAGGTTGGGGCTTTTTAACCTGGAAAAGAGACGGCTGAGGGGAGATATGATAGAAGTCTATAAATTAATGAACGGAGTGGAACGGGTAAACGTAGATCGATTGTTTACCTTATCAGAATATAGAAAGACTAGGGGACATGCAATGAAGCTACAGGGTAAACTATTTAAGACTAATAAAAGAAAATATTTTTTCACTCAATGTGTAATCAAACTCTGGAATTTGTTACCAGAGGATGTAGTAAAGGCTGTTAGTGTAGCTGGGTTTAAAAAAGGTTTGGACAAGTTCCTGGAGGAAAGGTCCATAAACCATTATTAAGAAGGGACCCAGGATATCAATGCTTGAACCAATACAAGCATTGTGGAACCTGTGTCCCTTGGTAAAACTGCTAGGTACATATGACCTAGATTGGCCACTGTTGGAAACAGAATACTGGGCTTGATGGACCTTGGTCTGATCCAGTATGGCATATCTTATGTTCTTATGTTCTGCATATCCTGGACTGTAGGAGGGCATTGTCCTTCTACCTTGACCGTACGCGGGAGCACCGGAGGGCTGTTCAGCTCTTCGTCTCTTTTGACTTGGGTCTTAACCCTCTTGCAATACCTTTGAATTCTTTACTAGAATATCTCCTGCATTTATCCCATGCAGGTCTTAAAATTAATTCAGTAAGAGTCCATTTGAGTGCTATTGCAGCGTCCCTCAAGCCTCTCAATGGACAGCCTGTTTCCTCTCATCCTCTTATAACAAGATTCATGAGAGGCCTTCTTCTAACTAAACCTCCCATTAGACCACCTCCAGTGGCATGGGACTTAAACCTGGTTCTTGGCCAGCTTATGAAGCCACCCTTTGAACCTTTAGCCACCACCTCCCTGAAATTTCTTTCTTGGAAAGTTATCTTTCTCATTGCAGTCACCTCAGCACGCCGCATCAGTGAATTGCAAGCTTTGGTGGCTAATCCACCTTATTTATTTATTTATTTATTTATTACAATTTCTTATATACCGCACTATTCGGTATCAGCGCGGTTTACATTATAACACAATGACCATAACAACAAGCTGTTTGGTTTTACATAGAACAGGGATACAAACTTGGATAACAGGGGTGAACTATATACATGAGATATTTACACGGAACATGATTGGGGTGACAGCAAAATAATGAACGTAATGGTCATTTCTTAAGTGGGGATACCTAGGTTCCGTTGCTGACTGAGTAGTATTGGAGGAAAAGGTGGTATTTGAGTGCCTTCCTGAACTGAGATAGGTCTACAATGGCCCGAATGTTGGCAGGTAGAGCGTTCCAGCATTTGGGGACATAGAAACTGAACGCCCTGTTTGCAGTTTTCATGTTGCAGTTTGTCAATGCCTTTGGGGTTATTAGTAGGTTTACAGCTGTTGCTCTTCTGGATCTTTTGGGGGGCACCATGTGAATAAGTTCTGTGAGTGAGGAGGATGAAATACCTTTGATTGCCTTGAATGAGAGGAGTAGGGTTTTAAAGATAATCCTCCCATGGATGGGGAGCCAGTGAAGCTGTTTGAGAATGGGAGTCACGTGGTCACTTCTGGAGGCTCCGTAGAGGACCCTTGCTGCAGCATTCATGGCTAGCTGTAAAGGGCTCAGTGTGGATTGAGGGAGACCTTGTAAGATGGCATTTGCAAAGTCTAAGTGTGGCAGGATTAGCGCTTGGTATATGGTCCAGAAATCGTCTGGGTCCAGCAGGGAGCGCAGATGCCTGAGCGTGCGGATTTTGAAGTATACAGCTTTGACTATGTTGCTTATGTGGTGTTTCATATCCAGACGTTGGTCCAAAGTGACTCCAAGGTATCTTATTGTTTCTTTGGTTTGTAAGTCAGCTTCCTTGACACTGACATGGGATGGAGGAATAAAGTTGGGGTCTCTGGCGATGAAAAGCACCTCTGTTTTCTTATGTTGAATGCGGAGGTTTTGTGATTGGAGCCAATCTGAGACCGCATTGAAACAGTCTACCAGTGGGGTCAGGTCCATTTGAGCTGTAGAGAACTGCATGTATAAGAGTATGTCATCTGCATATATCAAACAGTTCACGTTGAAAGATCTAATGATGTTGCAGATGGGCTGCATGTATATATTGAATAGTAGAGAAGACAACGAGGAACCTTGAGGCACACCTTGCTTTTGATGGAAGCGTTTTGACTCTTCTGATCCAGACTTCACATATTGCCATCTTCCATCCAGATAAGACTTACACCATCCTAGCGCAATGTTGCAGATGCCCTTCTCTTTCAGTCGACCGAGGAGAATTTCGTGACTCACCGAGTCGAACGCCGCGGCGATGTCTAAGAAGATGAGTACAAAACCTTGTCGGATATTGTCAATGCCTGTGATGATATCGTTGAATAGGCTAGTGAGTAGGGTCTCGACTCCATGATATTCTCTGAACCCATGTTGGCAGTGATCTAGGGGAGCTGCAGAGTCTATATGATCTTGAATTTGCCGTTGTACCTCTTTCTCAATTATCTTAGCTAGGAGGGGAATACTAGCTATTGGCCTATAGGAATCGACCTTTTGAGGGTCTAGTTTGGGGTTTTTCAATAGCGGCCTAATGGAAGTCTGTTTGAGTGCTGTGGGGAAGGAACCTGTTGTGAAGGAGAGGTTCATTGGATTCGCGATGAAAGGGCTGAATACACCGCGTAGCTCCTTAATCCAAAAAGCTGGGCAAGGGTCAGTCTTCGCAGTGGAGGTATTGAGAGATGCTATTGTATCCTCAATACATTTAGTGGATGGTGTGGAAAATTTATTTAGTGGGGTTAGGCCGGTTGGTTCATGATACGGGTCTGCTGAAACTTTGTCAGTTTGCATGATCTTGGATTGCAAGTAGTCAGCGAATCTTTGTGGGTGGATCTCACTGTGTCGTTCGGGAGATGGTTCCTTCGAGAGGGATTTGACCAGGTTGAAAAGATCACGTGGTTTGTTCAGAGATCTTTTTAGGGTGTCGATGTGATATTGTTTCATTTTGGTTGTGATTGCTTCACGGTGCATTGAGAGGTGGATTCGGTAGGCGGTCTGATCTTCAGTAGAAAGCGATCGGCGACATCGGCGCTCAAGTCTGCGTAGTTGAATAAGAGAAGATCGCAGCTCAGGAGAGAACCATGGGGCAGAGCTTCTTTTTATCCTTGCTGTGTTGTTGGAGTTCGGGCGTTGTGAGATGGCATGCAGGTTGGAGTTCCAGGAGGAGATCAGTTCTTCAAGGTCAGGCGTGGTTTTGTTGAGGAGTGATTGGGTCTGTGATAAGGAAGCTTATCATAGCTCAGGTAGGAGCTATAGAAAAGATGATGTGACTATGAACAAGCAACCTGTCAGTTCTGGTAGAAGCAAGAAAACAGAGTTTTCACATAAAAGACTACCAGTCCCAGAATGCACCAGGTTTCCAGCAGCCATGAGGGAGGCTGAAGTGAGGAAATGTGTGTGCAATCAAGAGAGCTATGAGGTAATCCCTAAGCACTCATCTCAAAGGGCAGGGCCTGATTCAAGACAGCTGCGCTGTGTTAGGGAGCAGCACACATTAGGAAAGAATAAGAATAGAGATTATTCTTCAGATAACAGCTTCAGGGAGAGCTACAAGAAGGGCTTCAAGGAGAGTTTCAAGAACTGCTTCAGGAAGAGATACAGAGGGGAGAGCTTCAGCAATGGCTACAAGCACCAGTATCACCTGGAGAAACAGAAGCCAAGCCAAGCAGATAGAGAGAGAAGGAAACTCTCTGGAAGGAAGAGAAGAAAGGCCATTGGAAGGTCTGGGAGATTCCAAGGCAGTACTCATACTGGGAGGTATTCCAAAAGCCAGCAGAGTCCATTGGACTGGATTCAGCCAGAGGAATGGAGTGGCAGAGATAGGAATCACCAGTGGCTACCTGGAAGAGAGAAGACTGCATGTGGAAGGGACTTTCAGACCAAGGCCAGAAGGTATGTGAGAGAAGATCCAGCGTCCAGGGATCAAGATTGGAAGGCTGGACATCAGAATTGGATTACATATTGGCCAGGCTATACAGAGAGGAATAATGATAGCAGGAGAGGCTCAGGTATGAACACTGATCCAGACCCTATCTATAATAGAGAATGGCAGCAAGGGAATAAGCATTCTCATGATAGTGCCTTAATGAAAGACTCATCTGTGCCAATGTATGATATTGACCCTATGATTGTTGATGCAGGGGGAAATACAGCAGATAAAACTATTTACATGGACTGTTCTTTATCTAAATGCTATTGCTAGTTTTCTATGAGCGAACACATCAGCCATCACAAAGAAACCTAACTTTGTTCTTTATTTCCACTGCAAACAGCTCTTAAAGCAGGATTTGGGCTCACACAGTAGCAGCCAGCCAGCTAAAGGCTTTCAGCTGGTCCATGGATAGTAATTAGGGCTGCACCTGATTGTGTGTATGAGCAAGGGAGAATCACTGCTGAGATCAGCGTGGAAAATAAGCAGAAGTTAACCTAACCAGCAAAGTTTATTCTTTACTTTGTGCCTTTGTATTTGGTAATTACTTGCTAAGAAAACATTAGCTAATTGCCTGACAAGTTGAAGGTTGTTTTCTGGTTTACTTTGTGACTTTTTGTTATCCCTTTAAACACTGCAAGCAAGTAACCTCATTTATAGTGCTATCAAGCATACATGTGCTGGGTGAATTAAACCCCATCAATAAAAGAAGTATTTTATTGATCTTACCACTTGGTTTCACAACTCAAATTATTGTCATCAGCTGTGTTTGGGAGTGAATGAACTACAATACCCACAATACTTTGCAAAAATCATATGAATATATGCATCGTCAAGATTGTGTAAGTTCTCACCCTAGGCAGCCGTCTGACAAATGGCGTAGTTTTTCGGATTGCTCTTGCACCAAGAGGATTTACTTGTTGTGGATTACAAATAAAAGTCAAGTTTAAAGCTGTAAGAAGATTTTTTCCCTCGTCTGCACTTTGGAGGAAAAGTGGTTGTTCCAGGAAGCTGTCCCAGAGGAAAAGACCCTGTGCAAAGCTGGATTCATCACTGAGACAAGGTAATATGTACCTGGGCATGTCTAGTGGTGGATGTGTGTAAGCACAGGGGGTAATTGGAAAAAAAAAAACCAAAAAAAAAAAAAAAGTTGAAAAAAAAAAAACCCACACCTGGTTGGAAGGTGCTACTCTTTGGTTTTTTTTTCTCTCTTTTCTTGCAGGGGTCAAGATTGATCCGAGGGAGATGGCTCAGTGGATGGCAGCCCAATTTAGCAAGCAGCAGGAGCTGTCACAGCAGGCCCAGGACACTGCTATGAAGGCCTTAATGGAACAGCAGAAACCAGTGCTTGATCTGGTGCAAGCTCTAGTTCAGCTGCAGAGCCAAAGTGGAACAGATGCAAGACCAGCAGTTAGTACTGGTGCACCACATGTGGACAATGTGGGACTCAATCAAGGGATTGGGGCATTTAATTTTGGGAAATTAACTCCAGAAGATAATGTTGATGATTTTCTAGAGTCTTTTGAAAGAGTGGCACAGGCTTTAGCATGGCCAGAGACCCAGTGGGCAGTAAGGCTGGCAGCCTCATTAACTGGTGAGGCACTAGCAGCTTACAGAGCAATGCCAGCAGCACAGGCTTTGATTTATAAGGATGTAAAGGCAGCTATTAGAGATCGCCTAGGGTTGTCTATTTCAGAGTATAGGCGAATGTTTAGAGCTGTTACATTGAAAGTGGGTGAGACACCCAGGGCTCTGAGTCAGAGAATCAGAAGTTTAGCTGTAAAATGGTTGGAGCCTGAGCAAAAGACAGTAGAAATGTTATTAGATATTATAATGCTGGAACAATTTATGCTTGGGGTACCTAAAGATTTGAATGTTTTTCTTATACAGCAAAATTGCCAAAATCTTGGAGAGGCAACCATGCTAGCAGAGAGATTCTTGGAAGCCACGCAGGCTTGCCATAGAATGGGTGGCCCTCTAAAGATGGATGCGGAGGCTAAATGTGCTGTATCAGAAAAGGGAATAATTAAGAATGTTTCTGAAAATGAATGTACTGTATCAAACCAGATGACACAGTGGAATAGAAAGAAATGTTTCAAGTGTGGGAAATTGGGACATTTAGAGAAGAGATGCCAGACACACGCTAGTTTAATGGGTCTGGATTTAAAACAGCCCAAGGAAGGATTTCTTTTGATGGTTGATGTGCAAGGAATTACCACAAATGCATTATTAGACTCTGGGGCAGACCAGAGTATGATGTCAAAAAGGCTTTGGAAGAGGATAGAGGCCCAAGAAAGATTTGTGCCTAGAACCCCTGAAAGCCAAGTTCACATCAGATGCATTCATGGTGCTGCAACATCATATCCCACCTATAGGTTTAAGGTTAAGTGCCTGGGGGAACAAGAGGAAGTCCTATTAGCAGTGGTGCCTAGGCTACCCTTTGATTTGGTCCTAGGAAAGGACTGGCCAAGATTTAAGCAGGAACTAGTGAAAGGGCTAGGAAAGAAGGAGGGAGAAGGTTTAATAATGGAAATAGCTCCCGGGCCTTTCTTTGGAAGTCCTCAGTCCCTAGCTAAAAAGATGGTTAAGCTTCCAGAAGGCCAAACTATGGGTAATAAGAGGGGCCTTGTATCCACCCGCTCGCAGGCTAAGGTAGAGAGCCAGCAGAAGGAGGAGGGGGAGCAGGCAGAGTTATTAGGAGACTTACCCTCTCATGATGATTTAATAACCCCATCATCTGGTAAAGTAAGAAAGTTGAAAGCACAAAGGAGGCGTGAGAGACTTTGCAGAGCACAGGGTAGGGCTGAGATGTTAGCTGGTCAAAGTTTACCCTGGGTGCCAGCTGAGTTGGTGGCAAAGTTTCCTAACTTTCCACAAGAGCAGCGAGCTGATCAAGCTCTCACCCGAGCTTTTAAGTATGCTCAGGAGGTCAGTGAGGAATTGCCCAGATTCAGACTAGATAATGACATATTATATAGAGAGAGTCAGGACCCCAGAAATGGTGCCATACGTAAACAATTGGTGGTACCCACAACTTTCAAAGGGCTAGTACTTAGACTAGCACATGATCATCCAGTGGGAGGTCATAAAGGTATGCAAGGAACGCTGGATCAAATTCTTGTGCGTTTTTACTGGCCAGGTATCTTCAAAGAAACTGCCCAGTTTTGTGCTGCATGTCCAGCGTGTCAGCGAGTTACAGCGGCACACCCACCGGTGGTGCCATTGATCCCCATGCCAATCATCACAGACCCAATTGGTCGCATTGCCATGGATATTGTAGGCCCATTAGTTAAAACGCCCCGAGGTTTCCAATACATCCTAGTTATGGTAGATCAGGCAACAAGGTTTCCCTGGGCCATACCATTGAGGAATGTTTCTGCAAAAACAATAGCTTTAGAGCTAGTAAAATTGTTTTGTGAAGTGGGATTCCCAAGAGAGGTGTTGACTGACCGAGGGTCCAATTTTGTATCCAAATATTTGGCCCAGGTCTGGGATGCCTTTGGCATTCGTCACGTGAAAACCTCAGCCTACCATCCACAATCAAATGGTTTGGTGGAGAGATTCAACCAAACTCTCAAACAAATGTTGAGAAGGGGGTTAGCAGGAGAGGTAAAAGAATGGGATATGTTATTACCCTTTGCCTTATATGCCTGCAGGGAAAGAATTCAAGTGTCCCTAGGTGTAACTCCGTATGAGTTGATGTATGGTAGGGCTCCCCGGGGTTTGTTGGATATTTTGAGGGAACAATGGATTGATCCTGAACCAGGAAGTCAGGAGGTGCCACTGTTTCTACGTGACTTGAGAGCACGTTTGAAAAGGACGTCGCAGGTTGCTGAGAGGAACCTGCAGGACAGTCAAGTTCGCCAGAAAGGGTGGTATGATAGAAAGGCCAAAAGCCGCCAATTAAGCATTGGTGAAAAGGTTTTGGTTCAAGTAGCAGGAACTGCTCCAAAATTTGAGGTACAGTGGAAAGGGCCATGGGAGGTTGTTAAACAAGTAAGCCCAGTGTCTTATATGGTAGAAAATGCCAGAGGGCGTAGGCAGACCTACCATATTAATGTACTTAAGTCTTGGAGGGAGAGGCCTGTAGATAATGACCTTGAACCCAGTCAGGAAGTAAGTGAGCTTCAAGAAGATAACACTCTCGTAGGTATTACGGACTGTAGAGAAGCAGTTTCACCAGTAAAACCAGTCTGTAATAACTTAAGCAGGGGGGTATGTGATAAGGAAGCTTATCATAGCTCAGGTAGGAGCTATAGAAAAGATGATGTGACTATGAACAAGCAACCTGTCAGTTCTGGTAGAAGCAAGAAAACAGAGTTTTCACATAAAAGACTACCAGTCCCAGAATGCACCAGGTTTCCAGCAGCCATGAGGGAGGCTGAAGTGAGGAAATGTGTGTGCAATCAAGAGAGCTATGAGGTAATCCCTAAGCACTCATCTCAAAGGGCAGGGCCTGATTCAAGACAGCTGCGCTGTGTTAGGGAGCAGCACACATTAGGAAAGAATAAGAATAGAGATTATTCTTCAGATAACAGCTTCAGGGAGAGCTACAAGAAGGGCTTCAAGGAGAGTTTCAAGAACTGCTTCAGGAAGAGATACAGAGGGGAGAGCTTCAGCAATGGCTACAAGCACCAGTATCACCTGGAGAAACAGAAGCCAAGCCAAGCAGATAGAGAGAGAAGGAAACTCTCTGGAAGGAAGAGAAGAAAGGCCATTGGAAGGTCTGGGAGATTCCAAGGCAGTACTCATACTGGGAGGTATTCCAAAAGCCAGCAGAGTCCATTGGACTGGATTCAGCCAGAGGAATGGAGTGGCAGAGATAGGAATCACCAGTGGCTACCTGGAAGAGAGAAGACTGCATGTGGAAGGGACTTTCAGACCAAGGCCAGAAGGTATGTGAGAGAAGATCCAGCGTCCAGGGATCAAGATTGGAAGGCTGGACATCAGAATTGGATTACATATTGGCCAGGCTATACAGAGAGGAATAATGATAGCAGGAGAGGCTCAGGTATGAACACTGATCCAGACCCTATCTATAATAGAGAATGGCAGCAAGGGAATAAGCATTCTCATGATAGTGCCTTAATGAAAGACTCATCTGTGCCAATGTATGATATTGACCCTATGATTGTTGATGCAGGGGGAAATACAGCAGATAAAACTATTTACATGGACTGTTCTTTATCTAAATGCTATTGCTAGTTTTCTATGAGCAAACACATCAGCCATCACAAAGAAACCTAACTTTGTTCTTTATTTCCACTGCAAACAGCTCTTAAAGCAGGATTTGGGCTCACACAGTAGCAGCCAGCCAGCTAAAGGCTTTCAGCTGGTCCATGGATAGTAATTAGGGCTGCACCTGATTGTGTGTGTGAGCAAGGGAGAATCACTGCTGAGATCAGCGTGGAAAATAAGCAGAAGTTAACCTAACCAGCAAAGTTTATTCTTTACTTTGTGCCTTTGTATTTGGTAATTACTTGCTAAGAAAACATTAGCTAATTGCCTGACAAGTTGAAGGTTGTTTTCTGGTTTACTTTGTGACTTTTTGTTATCCCTTTAAACACTGCAAGCAAGTAACCTCATTTATAGTGCTATCAAGCATACATGTGCTGGGTGAATTAAACCCCATCAATAAAAGAAGTATTTTATTGATCTTACCACTTGGTTTCACAACTCAAATTATTGTCATCAGCTGTGTTTGGGAGTGAATGAACTACAATACCCACAATACTTTGCAAGAATCATATGAATATATGCATCGTCAAGATTGTGTAAGTTCTCACCCTAGGCAGCCGTCTGACAGGTCTCAGACAGGATGTGTTCCCTGTTAGATGGGCGAAAGCTTCTTGTGGATGTTCGTGATGTGCTGTTCATATTTCGGCTCCTATGCAGCTGCTTATTGTTGGTGGGTATCTGGATAATAATCAATTTGTGGTCCGACCAGGGTACATCAACGACTGATAATGGTAGGTTGTGGTTTTGTTCAATGACTGGCTGAGGAGCAAACACCATATCAAGAATATTACCCTTTATATGTGTGGGTTTGTTGATGATTTGCTTGAATCCCAGGTCTTCAATGGCACCAAGGAAGGCAGTTGCGTGGTTTTGGGGTAAAGATGGGAGATTGAAGTCACCCATTATCCAATTTGGTTTATTGGGATTGAGGGTGTTGGCCGCTAGGTCAATAATGGTTGGGAGGTCATCTGGAGAAGCAGACGGTGTTCTGTATAACAGGTTGATGGAGCATTGCTGGTTCGTGATGGAGAGAATGTCTAGACTGTCTGTGCTAGAGGAATCGGTTATGTGGAAGTTCAGGTCTGATTTGGTGAGTATGAGCACTCCTCCTTTTTTGTTTTCTCTATGTCTTGTGTGTATGGAGAAGTTGGGGGGTAGGAGTTGGTTGAGGAGAACGTTGTCCTCCGATGATAGCCAGGTTTCCGTGATCATAAGTATCTCTAGGTCATAAAGGGAGATTGTGTCTAGAACAACAGGCCATTTTTTGCGAATAGAACGCGCGTTTATGATGGCACATTTTAGGGGTCGGCAGTTCAGAGGTTTTTCCTAGTTGGGTGTTTTGGATAAATGGAGAGCTATATGTATCAGGTGGGAGCGGCGCGTGTTGGTGTCACTTCCTGGGTGGGAGTATGGGGGTCCAGACCATCTTTTTCCATGACTATTCAAGACGGGAATATTGCCGTGGGACGGGTAAAGGGCCTGGGAGGTTCCAAGCCAGTGTGTAAGGAGGTAAAAGCTAATAAGGGCAGCGAACTGGAGGGCCATTTTGGGTGTTGTGGTTGTGTGTGAGACACTGTGAGACACTGTGGTTATGAGACAGTATAGTGCAGTAATGGGACAGTACAGTGCAGTAATGAGACACTACAGTAAAGAGGAGTTTTATGCGAAAATACAAAATTGAGATGGTACAATAGGGAGATCTGTAATAGAGCGAGTCTTCAGGGTACAGATTACATATGCTAACACATTAAATACACTTAAACCATGCCGAGATGATGCAATAATGAGATGGTGCAGTAATGAAAATAGTATTCTAACAGGTTACATGGTACCTTGATCGGGCAAAGCAACAATGAATCATATAGGCTACGTTGTTTAGTACCTTTCCAGGATGAACTCAGATCCTTAGAACGGACTGATCTTATGCAGTGCGGGTTCAGGTTTACAAACTGGCGTTGTTAAATGAAGCTGGGGTGAGCTTGGTGTTAGAGGACGTCTTCTGGGCTGAGTGGTATGCAGCAGTTTTAGGGTGACCTTCCTCTCGGTCCACGCCTAAGGGCCACGCCAAAGGGCCCTCTGGCGAGGCCCTCAGGCGCGGGCGCGCCCGATGGTGCGATCTTTAAATCAGCTGGGAAGTGCCCCAATTGGGCCAAGATGGTGCCGCTGCTCATCCCGCCTCTGGAGGCTCGATCCCCCGACTGGGGAGAGCTGATGAAAGTGGCGGGTGTGCAGGGAACACGCGCCCGATGGCGCGAGCTTTAAATCAGCTGGGAAGTGCCCCGATTGGGCCAAGATGGTGCCGCTGCTCGTCCCGCCTCTGGAGGCTCGATCCCCCGACTGGGGAGAGCTGATGAAGGTGGCAGGTGTGCAGGGAACACGCGCCCGATGGCGCGAGCTTTAAATCAGCTGGGAAGTGCCCCGATTGGGCCAAGATGGTGCTGCTGCTCGTCCCGCCTCTGGAGGCTCGATCCCCCGACTGGGGAGAGCTGATGAAGGTGGCGGGTGTGCAGGGAACAGGCGCCCGATGGCGCGAGCTTTAAATCAGCTGGGAAGTGCCCCGATTGGGTCAAGATGGTGCCGCTGCTCGTCCCGCCGCTGGAGGCTCGATCCCCCGACTGGGGAGAGCTGATGAAGGTGGCGGGTGTGCAGGGAACACGCGCCCAATGGCGCGAGCTTTAAATCAGCTGGGAAGTGCCCCGATTGGGCCAAGATGGTGCCGCTGCTCGTCCCGCCTCTGGAGGCTCGATCCCCCGACTGGGGAGAGCTGATGAAGGTGGCGGGTGTGCAGGGAACACGCGCCCAATGGCGCGAGCTTTAAATCAGCTGGGAAGTGCCCCGATTGGGCCAAGATGGTGCCGCTGCTCGTCCCGCCTCTGGAGGCTCGATCCCCCGACTGGGGAGAGCTGATGAAGGTGTGGCGGGTGTGCAGGGAACACGCGCCCGATGGCGCGAGCTTTAAATCAGCTGGGAAGTGCCCCGATTGGGCCAAGATGGTGCCACTGCTCGTCCTGCCTCTGGAGGCTCGATCCCCCGACTGGGGAGAGCTGATGAAGGTGGCGGGTGTGCAGGGTTATACAAGGTTCCATCATGATAAGGTAGTCCTCAGGACCAATCCACACTTTATGCCCAAAGTGGTCTCGCCTTTTCATCTAAACCAAGAGGTATAATTACCTGTCTTTTTTCCAGGACCTCATGCATCAAGTGCAGAGAGGAATCTTCATACCTTGGATTGTAAGAGAGCTCTTGCTTTTTACTTACAAAGAACACAGCAACATAGAAAGTCTTCTCAACTCTTTGTTGCTTTTGATCCTTCTCATTTAGGACTTCCAGTTTCTAAGAGAACACTGTCCAACGGGATTGCTCAGTATATTTCTTTCGCCTACCAGAGTAGGAATCTTTCTCTGGAGGGCCATGTCACAGCTCACAATGTGAGAGCCATGGCAGCCTTAATGGCTCATCTAAACTCTGTGTCCATCGACCAAATCTGTCGAGCGGCCACCTGGGCCTCGGTTCATACCTTCACAGCCCTTACTGTTTGGACAAGGACTCCCGCCGGGTTGCCTCGTTTGGTCAGGCTGTTCTCAAACACCTGTTCCATTCCTAATCAACTCCTACCCACCTACCCTGGTTGGATGCCAGAGATCCATGGGGGGAGGTAGAGTCCTTTTCAAGGACACACAACCTGGGGTCTTCCCCTGGCATCTGCAGCTAGGGAGTCCCCATATGTGAAGACTCATTCCTGCTTGTTCCTGGAGATAGCACAGTTACTTACCTGTAACAGGTGATCTCTGGGAACAGCAGGAATAAGTCTTCACAACCCACCCACCTCCCCTAGGAGTTGTATCTCTCTATCTATTTTCCTTTCTTCTCTCTCTCTTTGTCTCAGCTTTAAAACTTGAACTGGAGAGAGGCGGTTGGGAAAGGCGGGAAGGCAGCGCGCAGGCGCTGTGGGATGCTCCCAAAAGCTTTCCTTTTTGGGACGCTGGGGAGTGTTCCCGCGCAGGCTCCGTCGGTACCGACGATACCCATATGTGAAGACTTATTCCTGCTGTTCCCAGAGATCACCTGTTACAGGTAAGTAACTGTGCTATGCCAGTGAGTAGCTCATATCGCTTGCCAACAACACAATGAACTAACCCTGAGTTACTTAAACTGGGTTTATACTCACTGCATACAGAACGAGAGGAAAGGAGAAGTGTAAAATGTTAACTGGCATGATCTTATGGCTAAAGAGAGCAAGAACAATTTCCCATCCAGTACTCTGCAGAAGTCCTTACTTTGACTGGCATGACTGCTTGGGTACTCGGAGAACAACACTTTCTCCAATAATAAATTGATTAATTGCTTTTTGATTACCCTCTGAAAAAGAGTATGCACTGTTTGGTGGACTGTGTCTCAGTATTACAGGATTTCCAGTGTAGAAAGCCTGTTCTGAAGTCTTGACTGAGTGCTCTAAGCAGAGACATTGTTTATTGTAATTTATAAGAATAGATTTGTTGCGCAACACCCTTCATATTTAGTACGTCTGTGCTTTAGCAACAGATGGGAAAAATAAACCAAAGTCCTAAGGTTTCCATCAGAGCGCAGCTCATCAGGAGTTTCTTCTGCACAAGTCTCATTGGAGCTTTATTTAATGCTTAAAGGTTTATTTTCCAGCTTAGGGGACTCTGATGTATGTCTGCAAAAGAACATTTAAGACTTTCAGTAATTACATTCAAGGGATTGTAATGAATACAGGTCAACGGATGAATTGGTTTCTAAGGTTTGAGTAGAATATTCAGTCCTCCTGTCACTAGGTGGCAGCCCAAGTGCATTGCAAAAGATAGCACGCTATTTTGTCTTTGGGTATCGTCATAGTAACATAGTAAATGATGGCAGATAAAGACCAGTATGGTCCATCTAGTCTGCCCAGTATTCAGTTTATTTTGATTTTATCCTGTTGCTGTAAAGGGATCCACTGTGTCTGTCCCATGCCATTTTGAATTCTGTCACTGTGTTTGCCCCCACAACTTCCATCGGGAGGGCATTCCAAGCATCCACCACTCTTTCAGTGAAAAAGTATTTCCTGACATTTCCTTTCAATTTACCCCCTTGCAGCTTCATGTTATGCCCTCTAGTTTTACAGCTTCCCCGTCTTTGGAAGAGATTTGTTTGTTCATTATTTCTCTTTAAGTATTTAAAGATCTGAATCATATCTCCCCTGTCCCTCCTCTCCTCCAAAGTGTACATATTTAGGTCTTCAAGTCTCTTCTTATAAGACTTCTGACGCAGGCTCCAAATCATTTTGGTCGCCTTCCTCTGAACATTTTCCATTCTTTTTACATCCTTTGCAAGATACGGTCTCCAAAACTGAACACAGTATTCCAAGTGAGGCCTCACCAGTGACTTATACAGTGGTATTATTATCTCTTCCTTTCTGCTGGTAATTCCTCTTCGTATGCAGCCCAACATCCTCCTGGCTTTTGGCACCGCCTTGTTGCACTGTTTTGCCACCTTGAGATCTACAGTCTAGTGGTCGATAAAGATCTTTTCCACAGGGAGAGTTCTTTATTTATATATTTAAAAAGATTTATATACCGCTTTGTCCTGAAATCAAAGCGGTTTACACTTCAAACAATCAAAAATCAGTGTCACTAGGGGTAGGCATGCAGTGTTAACACGGGTGGGTATTCGTATGAGTGAAGGGAATGATTTCTTGGTGTGCTATTTACTGGATGAGCTATGTACAAGGGGTTATATACAGGCAGGGTAGGGGGGTACTTAGGGGGTCAGGCGGAATTGGTAGGTAGCCATGGGGTTATAGGACAGTTTATGTGATGTCACTATAGTGTTCAATGAAGAGTGCAGTTTTGGGCTGCTTCCTGAAGTCCTTGAGGTCCATAGTTGATCGTTGGTCGTCCAGCAGGGAGTTCCGGCAGTTTAAATTAACATTTAACCCCAGGCAGTTTGAATTAACATTAACATCTACAAAGAAGTTCAATTTTAAACAGTAACTTATACAAAGAACTTTCAACTGTAAATGGTAACATCATATTTTAACAATCTAAACAGACTAAAACAGACTTGTAACGTCATGCTCCTTTTACAAGGAACATTCAATTGTAAATTATAACATTGCATTTCAAAAACATTTAAGTTAACATTAACTTCTACAAAGAACTTCAATTTTAAACAATAACTTATTTTATTTTATTTATTATTATTTATTACAGGCTCTTATATACCGCTCTATTCAGAATCAGCGCGGTTCACAATGTAACAACATACCATAACAACAAACTGTTAGGTTTTACAGAGAACAAGGTCAGAGAACTTGGATAAAACATGGGACGTCATTACTGCAACTATTTACAAGAGTATTTACAATTAAACATAAAAAGGATTTGTTCTTAGTTTGGGTAGTGATTAAGATTGGTTAGTTGGTCGAGTAATATTGGGGGAAGAGGTGGGATTTGAGTGCCTTTCTGAAAAGGGATAGATCAGTGATACAAAGATCTTTCAATTTTAAATGGTAACATCATATTTTAACTCCCTAAGCAGACTAAAACAGAGTTGTAACTTCATGTTCCTTTTAAGAGAACAATCAATTGTAAATTGTAACATTGCATTGCAAAAACTTAAACAGTTTTGTAACTTCCTACATTAAGATTGAGATTGGTGGTCTTCATTGTAATGTTCAATGGATAAGGTAGTCTTGAGTAACTTGTTTGTAAGGCCTTTTCTACTCTTCTGCTGCAGCTGCTTTGTTTGCAGGAAGATGAGCAGTTCTTAGTTCCTGCATAAACTTGTGTCATTAGTTCTGCTACCTCTCCTCATGCACTCTGGACAATGAAAAACTTCATGATAAATGAACAGCATGAAAAAATGAGGTCTTTAGATAAAAGGCTAAATATAAGGATGGAACCTGCGGAGGATTTTGCACAAGATTTTGCTTGCATAATTTTTCTATTCAAAATATTTTCCATTCCAGAAGTTTCAGGATCTGTTATTTCAGAATTGCCCAAGCTAATTAAACTGCGGGGCTTTTGCATATCTTTGACCTGTTTAACTAAGTCCTTCAACTTGGCCCTTTGAGGTAAATTAGCAATATTTCTGCCTTAAATATTAAGAGCCAGTTTTTAAAATGCCCACTGAGCAGAATTTATCTTTAAAACTTTAGAGCGGCAGGGGAATGTGGCTACTTTATTAGTGAAATCGGAATTACGAGCCCCTGAATCCACTGACGTAAAACCAAGACTGGACATTCACCTGCTAAGCAGACTAGGCACTTGCCTAGGGCAGCAGTCTCGCCTGAGGAGGGGGAGGGGACAGTAAAGAGCAGCTGACGTCCAGACAGAGCATCAGCATGTGCCTTTACTTGCAGGAAAAATGGGCATTTGTCAGTCAGTCCAGTTTCCCTTGTCAGCTGCGTTTGGAACTCTCTCAAATGAGATCGGGCGATACAATAACAGCAGCTAGGGATGCCACACTGTCAGCAATGAGCCGCCTGACTAAAGACCGAACACAGTTTAGCACAACTATCCAGAGGGTCGCCATGAGTCGACACCAACTCAACAGCACTTAATACGATAGCCACAGTGCCACTGAGTCGATATTGACTCATGGTGACCCTCTGGATAGCTCTCCTAAGCTATATTCCGTCTTCAGTTCTGTAGCTAATTGTTGTTAGAGTGGTGTCCACAAATGCTGTTATTCTATGTATATATACATAACCAAGTTTAATATCCAGATATGCATTTTTATGGGATTATTCTGGGAGGGATGATGTTGAAATGATTTTGATTGTCGAGTTTAATTATCAAAATCTTGTCGGGTTTGGGGGCTACTGTTGTTGTTAAGTGCCGTCGAGTCGGAGTCGACTCATGGCGACCCTCTGGATAGCTATCCTAAATTGTGTTCGGTCTTCAGTCAGGCGGCTCATTGTTGACAGACTGGTACCCGTAGCTGCTGTTGTTGTATCGATCCATCTCATTGCTGGCCTTCCTCTTTTTGCCTTGACCTTCTATCTTGCCAAGCATAATGTCTTTCTCTAATGATTTCTCTCTTCGCATGATGTGTCCAAAGTATGAAAGTCGAAGTCTTGTCATCTGAGCTTCTAAAGAAAGCTTAGGTTTGATCTCCTCTAGTACGGACTGGTTTGTTCTTCGGGCAGTCCATGGTATACACAGTATTCGCCGCCAGCACCATAATTCAAAGGCATCAATTTTCTTCCTATCTGTCTTTTTCACTGTCCAGCTTTCACATCCATATGATGTTACTGAAAATACCATGGCTTGAACATTTCAAATCTTTGTATGGAGAGAGACATCTCTGCTCTTGGGAATCTTATCTAGGTCTTTCATAGCCATTCTGCCAAGAGCAATGCGTCGTCTGATTTCTTGACTGCTTGCTGCTTCTTTATTGATAGTTGATCCAAGTAGGTTAAAGTTGTTCACAATTTCAATTTCTTCTCCTTCAACGATGAACCTGTTGATTATGCCAGTTGTCATGATCTTTGTCTTCTTTACATTAAGTTGCAGGCCCATTTTGAGACTATGTTCTTTGATTGTGAGAAGCAAATGTTTCAGATCATCTTCACTTTCAGCCAGTAATGTGGTATCATCAGCACAGCGAAGGTTGTTGATGAGTCTTCCACCAATCTTCACACCTCTGTTGTCTTCATACAATCCTGCTTCTCTGATGATTTGTTCTGCATATAAATTAAACAGGTAAGGGGAAAGTATGCAGCCTTGTCTTACACCTTTTTCTTATTTTAAACCATTCTGTTTCTCCTTGTTCCGTTCGAACTGTTGCTTCTTGATCAATGTACAGATTGCACAAGAGAACGATGAGGTGTTCTGTTATACCCATGCTTCTTAATGTGGTCCAGAGTTTCTCATGGTTTACAAAGTCAAAAGCCTTGCTATAGTCGATAAAGCACAAATAGATATCCTTTTGGTATTCTTTAGACTTTTCAAGGATCCATCTCACATCTGCAATGATGTCTCTCGTTCCTCGCCCTTTCCTGAACCCTGCTTGCACTTCAGGTAGTTCTTGTTCCAGGTATGGTTGTAGTCTCTTTTGAATAATCTTCAGTAGAATCTTGCTGGCATGTGGGATCAGAGCGATTGTGCGATAATTTCCACAGTCAGTTGGATCACCTTTCTTTAGTATTGGTATAAACACAGATCTCTTCCAGTCAGTTGGCCATGATGTTGTCTTCCAAATTTCTTGGCAGAACCGTGTAAGTACGGTAACAGCTGCATCAGATTGCTGCAATACTTCTATGGGAATGCTATCAATGCCTGGTGCTTTGTTCTTTGATAAGGCTTTCAATGCTGCTTCAACTTCTTCTTTCATCACCAATGGTTCCCGATCATAAGGTACAGGTTGAAACGGCTGTTGGTCCACTTGATCTTTATCATATAAAAACTGTATATTCCTTCCACCTTTTCTTGATCTTCTCAGCATCATTCAACATAGAACCTTGAGCATCTTGTAACATTCCAGTTCGAGGCTGGAACCTTTTCTTTAACTCTCGTAGCTTTAGGAAAGCCGATCTTGTTCTTCCTCTAATAGTTTCTGCTTCTATTTCCTTGCAAGTGTCATTGTAGTACTTTTCCTTGTCCTGTCTTGCTGCACTTTGGAAATCTCTGTTGAGTTCTGTGATTGTCTTTCTTTCTCCTCTGGCTTTAGCTTCTCTGCGTTTCTGGGAAATTTTCAGAGTTTTTTCCGTCATCCATTTTGGCCGTTTTTGCTTTTTCACCTTTTGTAGAGACTTCTCGCTTTCTTCCAACACAACCTTCTTGATGTCATTCCATAACTCTTCCAGAGCTCTGTCATTTGTACCTAAAGCAGCAAATCGATTTTGCAGGCAGTCTTTAAATTCCAGTGGTATATTCTCAAGGTCATATTTTGCTGCATTCATGAGTGGTTTGCTCTTTTTCAACTTTAGCTTGTTTGCATACTAGTAGTTGATGATCTGTACCACAGTCAGCTCCAGGTTTTGTCTTTGTTGACGTTACAGAGCTTTTCCATCGTTGACTTCCACAGATGTAGTCAATTTGATTTTTATACAATCCATTGGGTGAAGTCCATGTGTACAGTCGCCGCTTGTGTTGCTGGAAGAAGGTGTTTGAGATGAATAGATCATTGGTCTTGCAGAATTCTATCAGTCTTTCTCCAGCTTCATTTCTGTTGCCAAGTCCATATTTTCCAACTACTTTGCCTTCTTCTTTGTTGCCAACTTTTGCGTTCCAGTCACCCATGACTATCAGGATATCCTGTTTGCATGTTCTTTCAATTTCAGCTTGTACTTGTTCATAGAACTCTTCAATTTCATTCTCTTCTGCAGCTGTTTATTTATTTATTTATTTGGTATACATTTGTATGCCGCCACTTCCAGCGATCAGCAGCGGTGTAAAAAACAAGGGAGTATGTACATAACAATTTAAAATTACAGTCCGATTTGAGGGAGGGGTGCACAACCAACACATGAATTATAATTATACATTTGATCAATCAGAAAAGTTAGTTTGAGCAAGCAGATAAATTACAGTTTGATCAACAACATAGGTTTCAGTTATACATTGTTGTTGTTGGGGCATAGCTGTTGTTGGGGCATATACTTGAATTATAGTTGTGTTGATAGGCAATCCTCGTAGACGAACAGAGATTAAGCGTTCGCTGACTGCATTGTATTTCATTACAGTTCTTGCAAGTTTCTTCTTTATTATAAATGCAACACCATTTCATCTTTGTCTTTCATTTCCAGCATAGTAGACCATGTGATCATCTGATGCAAAGTGCCCCATGCCAGTCCATTTCAGTTCGCTGACACCCAACAGATCAAGTTGTACACGTTCCATTTCATTCTTGACCACCTCCAACTTCCCTTGGTTCATGCTTCGTACGTTCCATGTTCCAATGTGTAAGACATCTTTACAGCTTCTGACTCTCATTTCATGCGCAGCTACATCAGCAGTCAGACTTCCCGAGGGCTTTGATCCAACCACATCATAAATGCTGTCTTTACTCTGAAAAGTCTTCAGCTCTTCCCCAGTAGCTAGTTGAGTGCCTTCCGACCTGGGGGTCTCATCTTCCAGCACCATAGCACAATTTGTTTTGTTGTAACTATCCATTGGGTTTTCATGGCAAGATACAGAAGTAGATTGCCGGGCCTTTCTTCCGCGCAGTTTATTTATTTATTTTATTTATTTAACAGTATTTCTAAACCGCCTTATCTTAATAATCAAGGTGGTATCACAGCAAACAATCGGGTAAGGTGAGTGTGTTATACATGCAGTGAGGGTGAAATTTAGTTGGGTGAGTGTTGTATTGTGTGCTAGATTAGTATGAGCTATGTACAACGTGGGCTATATACAGTGGTTCTAAATACATTTTCTATACATACATTGTTTAGGCGGGGTTATGTGCTGTTATACATTCTCTGGGGTTATGTGATGTGTCCATAGTGTTCTATGAACAGCATGGTTTTCAACTGTTTTCTAAAGTCCTTGAGGTCTGTGGTTGCCCTCAAATCGTTTAAGTTTGGTGTCGTTTCTGTTGTCACAAAAATGTGATCCTCCGCCGTCAACACTGTCCCATTCTGCTGCTGCCCAGATGGGTGGTTTGTCTTGGTCTGGCACCTCAGCTGAGACCTGTCCATCTTGGGAGACCCTGCCAGTAGTTAAACTACCGATAGTTTAGCTCTCAGCATCACTGTTGCACACAAGCCCTCACAGCATGACAAGCTGCAAACCAAGTGGGGGCTACTAAGAGTTCAAAAATTAATGTCATGGGGGCAGATGAGCACATCCCATGCATGCAGTGTAAGGTAAGTCAGAGTGGGGGTGATGTTTTTAGGAAGAGCTGGCATTAACTCATAGCTGTCCAATTTGCTCGTAGCAGAAAAGATTTCATCATCCTGTAACAGAATAATATTTATTTTTTATTTATTTAGACAGTTTTGTATGCCACTTTTCTCCAGGACGAAGCAGGAAGTCAGTCCTCACATATAGGTGACATCGACGTTGATGGAGCCCTTGCGGAGCATTTCCCCAGCTTTCCAAGAAAGCCTTTGGGAATGCAGGCATGCATGCGCGGTTCCCTTCCCGCCTAAAGGTGCCATGTTGCTCAGTCTCTCTTTTTCCGTGAAGCCCATCGGACGTGTATCCTAGTCCTCCCGGAAAATAGTTGGATTTTTTCGCGATTCCTTCGCTATTTTTACTCCTGTTCGACGCCGGTTCCCCTCTCGCCGGGTTCGGTACACCGGTATCGAGCCCGCTCTTCCTTTTTCGGTTTTTGCCCTTCGTGGCTGGCGTTCGCGCCCTTTTTTTCTTTTTCCCTGGAAGTCCGGTCCTTTGACCTCGCGGGGACTCTTTTTTTCCCCGATGGCTTCCAGTGGTTTCAAAAAGTGTGATCGGTGCAAGAAACTAATGTCTCTCACCAATACACACGACTGCTGCCTTCGGTGCCTGGGTCCTGACCACGATCCTAAGATCTGTGGACCATGTGGAAAGATGTCTTCCAAGGCGCTTCGAAGTCATCAGCACCAAAAGGAAAGGCTTTTCTCTGACTCGGCCTCCGGCCGGGCCCGGACCTCATCTGAGGCTTTGACATCTCGGGAATCGGATCCCGAGCACCATCGGGGCTCCTCGGACAGGGGGTCCCCCAACTGGGAAAGAAAGAGGAAGAAGGGGCTCATGAAGGTGTTGTCGGAAGAGGTCCCTGGCTCCTCGAGAGCTAGGTCTCAGACCCCCGACCATCGCCCTGGGCCCGTGGAACAGGAGAAGCCGCCAAAAGTACCTCGTGTGGAGCCGGAGTCTGCTGGACACGTAAGTCCTGTAGTCCCCATGGACTCTCCTCCCAGAGAGCCGACGTCGGGCCCGGCGCTGCCGGGGCCTGAGTCGGTGTTTGCTGAGTCTCCTGAGCTGGTTCTCAAGCTGACAGCCTTGGAGTGCAGATTGTCTGCCTTCATGGAACAGCAGTGGGCACTGATGGCCAGCCTGTCTGACGCATCTGCCCCGACCACCGTGACATCGACATCGAAGTCGACCCCAGAGACCGAGCCGATACTCGAGACCATGAAGGCTCGAGGTCGACCTCGGTTGCGGTCTCCCTCGCCCTCCCGTTCAGGACTGAGAGCGTCGACTCCGGTGCCTTCGGCGTCGGGGTGGGTGCTCACAGGCCCCGTGAGGTCGGACCCTGATTCCTCATCAGACGAGTCCGCCTGGGAGACGGAGGACGAGGAGCCCCCTGACACCTTCAGGACTCGGTGCGTCCCGTCGGACTCACCGCAGTCTGAGCCCCGGAGTAGATCCCCTCTGGAGGATACCCAGTTCTCGGAGTTCGTCCGGGATATGGCCACTGCGTTGGCTATCCCTGCAGACCCCAAGGAGGAACCTCGAGCCGAGGAGCTCGAGGCCCTACAGTATGACTCTCCTCCGAAGGAGGCCTTTTACTGTTCCGGTTCCTCTGATGCTGGAACGGCTCCTCTTCCGGATGTGGGAGGCACCGGCCTCTGCGCCGGTTCTAAGCAAGCGGGTCGATTCTATCTGTCGACTCCAGAAGAGCCCTGGCTTTCAGAAGGCCCAGCTGCCACACCATTCCATGGTGGTGGAATCGACCATGCATCGCCTGAAAAGTCAGAAGATGCACTCTGCGGTGCCCCCTGGCAGGGAGGCCCGGAACCTGGATGGGTTTGGTAGAAAGTGCTTCCAGGGCTCGATGCTTGCTTGCTGTGTCCAGTCTTACCAGCTGTACATGGGCATGTACTTGCGGGACCTGGCCAAGGAGCTGGCCGGGTTCTCTGCTGGTCTCTCCGGGGAATCCTTGCAGAGATTCAAGTCAATGTCCTCGGGGATCCGGGAATGCTCCAAGTTTATGTCCCGCGCTGCCTACAATGGCTTCGAGGCTTCGGCCCGTGTTGTGGCAGCCGGCATCGCGGCTCGACGCCAGGCATGGCTGCAGTCATCGGACCTCGAGCCATGGGTTCAGGACAAGTTGGTTGATGTCCCTTGCTGAGGTGAGAACCTTTTTGGCAAGCCCATGACCGAGAAGGCTGCACAGCTCGAAACCGAGCACCCCATGAGGACAAGGCTGTCTAGAAAGACTTCTGCCCCTTCTTACAAAAAGAAGGGCTCGGGTAAAAAGCCCTTTTACCCAAGGAAGGGCACTGCCTACAAACAGTACCCACAGTACCAGGCCTCCCAAGCTTCCCCTCAGGGTCAGCAGGCCAAGGGGCAGGGTAATGGGCCCCATAGGCAGAGGACTCCCAAGCCTCCGGCCCCTGCTCCCACTCAGCAGGGTGGGGGTTTTTGACTCCTTAGGCATAGCCTCTCCGTCCCTGCTCTCCCAACCCTGCACAGGAGGTCGCCTCGCCCTGTTTGCCCACAAGTGGCCACTCATCACTGGAGACAGTTGGGTGCTCAGCATAGTCCACAAGGGCTATCTGCTACACTTCCAACAGCTGCCTCCTCCATACTTTTCAGGGGAGCCTCCAAGGCCTCCCCTGCACACAGACCTTCTCCTTCAGGAGCTCCAAGGTCTGTTGGTGGACAGGGCAGTGGAGCCTGTGCCTCCCCACCTACAAGGTCAAGGGTTCTACTCCAGGTATTTCTTTGTACCCAAAAGAACCGGTGGCCATCGGCCTATTCTAGACCTCGGAAATCTCAACAAGTTCCTAGAGAAGGAAAAGTTCAAGATGCTTACTCTTGGAACACTTCTGCCCTACCTCCAGCAGGGAGATTGGCTATGCTCCTTAGATCTAAAGGATGCGTACACTCACATCCTCATTTATCCAGACCACAGAAAGTACCTCAGGTTCATTGTGGAAGGAAACCATTATCAGTACAGAGTACTGCCCTTTGGCCTCACCTCCGCTCCCAGGGTCTTTACCAAATGCCTGGCAGTGGTGGCGGCCTACCCGAGAGATCAGGGAATTTTTGTCTTCCCCTATCTGGACGACTGGCTCATCAGGGGTCAGACGTGCCAGGAGGCCAGACAAGCCACCCTCAGAACTATTGCTCTTCTTCAAAACCTGGGGTTTGTAATAAACTTCGCAAAGTCCACTTTGCTCTCCTCCCAGAACTTGGAGTTCACAGGGGCAAGGTTGGACTCTCTGCTGGCAAAGGCATTCTTGCCAGAAGACAGAGACCAAAGACTGATAAACTTAGCAAACCAGTTTCTCAGCAGGTCACTGGTCTCCGCCAGACTCTGCCTGAGGCTTCTTGGCCACATGGCTTCGACAGTACATGTGACCCCCAATGCCAGGCTCCATATGAGGCCTGCACAGTGGTGCCTTCGGACTCAGTGGTCACAGGCCACAGGCAGCCTCAGAGACAGGATAAGGGTATCCAGACAATTTCTGAACTCCCTCCGCTGGTGGCTGCACCCACCCAATCTACTGCAAGGGATGCCTTTTCAGATTCCTGGGTTCACCGTGGTGTTGACCACGGATGCCTCCCTGCAGGGCTGGGGGGGCTCATTGTCTAGGCAAGTGCACCCAGGGCCTGTGGTCTCCCTGGGAAGCCGCACAGCAAGTCAATCTACTGGAACTCATGGCTATTCGGTTAGCCCTCAAGACTTTCTCTCCAACCCTGGCTCATCAGTCTGTCCTAGTTCAAACAGACAACCAGGTAGCCATGTTTTATGTGAACAAGCAGGTCGGAACTGGGTCCAGGCTCCTTTGTCAGGAAGCACAGGGTTCCTGGGTTCCAGGGGTGATCCGGTAAACTACAGACCGGTGAGCCTGACGTCAGTACCAGGAAAAATGGTAGAAACCATCATAAAGAATAAAATTACTCAGCATGTAGATAGTCACAACCTAATGGGAGACAGCCAACATGGCTTTAGACAAGGAAGATCTTGTCTTACTAATCTGTTATGTTTTTTTTGAAGGAGTGAATAAACAGGTGGACAAAAGTGAGTCGGTTGATATTGTGTATCTGGACTTTCAGAAAGCCTTTGACAAGATCACTCATCAGAGACTTTTGGCAAAACTAAAGAGTCATGGGATAGGAGGCAGTGTACTATTGTGGATCAGGAACTGGTTAAAAGATAGAAAGCAGAGGGTAGGGCTAAATGGCCAATTTTCCCAACGGAGAAAAGTTAATAGTGGTGTACCCCAGGGATCTGTGCTGGGTCCGCAGCTTTTTGACATATTCATAAATGACCTGGAAAATGGAATAACGAGTGAGGTTAGCAAATTTGCAGATGACACAAAACTATTTAAAGTTGTTAAAACCCAAGAGGATTGTAAAAATTGCAAGAGGATCTTGATAAATTGGAAGACTGGGCATCAAAATGGCAGATGAAATTTAATGTGGACAAGTGCAAGGTTATGCACCTAGGGAAGAACAACCCAAACTATGGTTACACGATGCAAGGTTCCACATTAGGAACCACCACCCAGGAAAAAGATTTAGGCGTCATTGTGGATACCATGTTAAAACCCTCGGCCCAGTGTGCAGCGGCGGCCAAGAGAGCAAATAGAATGCTAGGTATGATAAGGAAAGGAATGGAAAATAAAACAAAAGATATTATAATGCCTCTATATCGTTCCATGGTGAGACCGCACCTTGAATATTGTGTGCAGTTCTGGTCGCCGTATCTTAAAAAGGATATAGCGATTTTAGAAAAGGTTCCGAGAAGAGCCACCAAAATGGTAAAGGGGATGGAAGGATACTCCTATGAAGAAAGGCTAAAAAGGTTAGGGCTCTTTAACCTGGAAAAGAGACGGCTGAGGGGAGATATGATAGAAGTCTATAAATTAATGAACGGAGAGGAACGGGTAAACGTAGATCGATTGTTTACGTTATCAGAATATAGAAAGACTAGGGGACATGCAATAAAGCTACAGGGTAAACTATTTAAGACTAATAAAAGAAAATATATATATATTTTTTTATATAGTTTATTTAAACCATCAATACAAACAGTAATAAGATAACAGTCAACAAACTCCTGGGGTGAACTCTGATCCCCAGTAGAAACAACGATGGCAGTACATTTTTCATATTTCTCTGCACCCCCTCCCTCCCTCCCCAACCCCCCTCCCCCCTACATCACCCCCATGACCAGGACGCAAATCAAGCCCACAGCAGGACCAATGAACCTGCCGTAGAACCTACTCCCAGGGAAGGACACGAACTAGTTGCCTAATTGAAGAACTGTGTTCCGGCACCGGGGGCTTAAGTGGGAAATATACGGATCCCAAAGCAAGAGAAAGGCGGACCATCGCCGGGCATTGACTCTAGCACTCCGTCGCTCCAGGAGCATCAGCTGATGGAAGGAATTGCGCCACTCCCAAAAGGAGGGAGGGTTACGTTCCCGCCATCTACGTAAAAGGGGGCCCTTTTCCACCAGACATGCCTTCCGCACCAACCCACGTCCCCATTTCCCCTGCGGGGAGGTGCCACTCATTAAATCTAGTGTGACCAGGGCAGCATCCCAGGTTACCCGCTGCCCCAGAATGCCCATCATAAAAGCACAAATACGCCTCCAATAGGGGCGAATCAACCGACAACCCCACCACATGTGCAAGAGGGTTGCCCGAGGCTCCGCACACCGTGGGCAGCTCCCATCCATAGTCATATGACAACGAAGGGCCCTGCGCGGGGAAAAATGTACCCTTGTAAGGCATTTAACTTGCATTTCTTTCCAACGTACACTTTCAACTAACGTCCTAAGCCTGCAAAGGGCTACAAGTACTGTTCCCGGGGGAATCTCCCGCCCCATCTCAACCCCCCATGCCTGCTCAACACTGCGGAAGTCCGGGCGGCTCCAATATGGTTCCAACCGGACCCGGAAGGTCCGTATGGAAGGTTTCTCCTCCCCCCCTAGGTCAAAAAACTCCAGGATCTGTGCAGACCAATCCGCATGAAGCTCTGTCCCCGGAAGGGAGCCAACATAGTGGGCAATCTGCAGGTATGCATACACTTGTCTCGGCCCCAAATCATATTCTTGGCATAAAAGCTGAAAAGGCTTGGGTTTCCCAGCAGAGTCAACAACATGTCCCAAGTTGCGCAAGCCCTTTTCCCCCCAGGAACGAAACAGTTCCTCATCCGTACCCGGAGAAAAAGCAACATTACCCCGTACCGGTAGCCAACTGGAGGCCCGCCAATTACGCCCCCAATAGAGGTTAAGCTGTCTCCACGTCCGCCGCACTGGCGTCAATACAACACTTTCAGCCAGATGTGGAGGCAGCACTTGGTTATCCACATGCAATAAGGCCTGAAGAGAGTGAGGCGCCACATAAGCCTCCTCCAAAGCCCTGGGCGTGTAGAGTTCGGTTATACCCAACCAGTCCCCCAGATGCCGGGCTTGGCAGGCCAAGGCATACGCACCCAGATCAGGGAGCCCCCAACCCCGTCTTTCCACTTCCCACCAGACGACTATAAGGGATACGCGCTTTCGCACCTCCCCAGAGAAACCTACGAAATTCCGCCTCAAAACGCCGAGTGTCCCGTCGGAGCAACCAAACCGGGAGAATCTGCATCCAGTACAGTAATTGCGGCAAAATGACCATTTTAATCGCTGCAATTCTCCCTGAAAGAGACAGGGGGAGAGCCCGCCACGCATGCAGCTGGGCACTGACTTTAGTCATCATCCGGTGCAGGTTACTCCCGTAGAGTTGGGAGGGCCGACTGGGCAGCACTATCCCCAGATACACAAACTGATTGTCGGCCCATTTTAAAGGGAACTCCCCTAGCCAGGTACCCCGCAGCTGGCCTGAAACGTCCAGAACCTCGGATTTTTCCTCATTTATATGAAAACCCGCAAACCGCCCGAAGACCCGGAACTCCTGTAATAAACGGGGCAAGGATGTCTCAGGCGAGAGCAGGTGGACCAAAAGGTCATCTGCGAAAACAGAAATCCGGAAGTCATGTGTCCCGATACGTACCCCATGTATCCCACAGGACTCCGCCACCTTACGGAGAAGGGGGTCTAGGGTCAAGACAAATAGTAAAGGAGATAACGGGCACCCCTGACGAGTCCCGCGTTGCAACGAAAAAGCTTCGGACAGTACCCCATTACACAGGACCGCGGCCGTCGGGTCCACATATAAACTAGCGACCATTTTACAGAACCCCGGCCCTATGCCATACCGAGGAAGAAGATACCTCAGGTAGTGCCAATCAACCCGGTCAAAAGCCTTTTCCGCGTCAAAGCTAATTAACAGGGACGGCAGCCGTTTATGCCAGACCCATTCCAGCGACGTAAGGATTTTACGCAAGTTCCGTACAGCAAATCGATCTTTAACAAATCCTACTTGAAAATCGTGGACTAGCTGCCCCAGATATCCCGCTAGGCGGTCGGCCATAATTTTAGCTAGTAACTTAAGGTCAAAGTTAAGTAGCAAAATGGGGCGATAGGAAGCTGCCTGCAGAGGGTCTTTGGCGGGTTTCAGGATAAGGACAATATGAGCGTGGTTATTTCCCCATCTAAAGTATCCCTGTTGCGCGCGTCGGTTATGCACTGCAACTAATGTTGGGGCAAGAAACTCATTTAGAATCTTGTAAAATTCAGCCCCTAGCGCATCCGATCCGGGTGATTTGTAACAGCTAGCTTTAGAAATAGCCGTTTGCATCTCGGCCACAGTAATTGGCAGATCCAATTGCGCCCTTTGCCCCTCCGACAGTTGAGGCAAATCTAGATAGCCAAGTAATCAATCATCTGTGAAGAAGAAGGTGACTCCGCCGTATACAACTGTTGAAAGAAAGTCCGAAAGATACGCGCTATAGCCGGACTCTCCCGTTGAAGCCTCCCTTGCTCGTCCCGAAGCGCGGGAGCTAACCTCGAACTCCGAGGACCACGGAGACAGCGAGCTAGCAGTTTCCCGGTCGGTCGCCGTGACGATAGAGCTGATATCGATAGTACAACACAGATTTCGTGGCCCTCTGGTGTAAAAGTTCGTTAAGCTCCGTCTGAGAAAGGTGAATAGTGGTGTACCCCAGGGATCTGTGCTGGGTCCGCTGCTTTTTGACATATTCATAAATGACCTGGAAAGTGGAATAACGAATGAGGTTATCAAATTTGCAGATGACACAAAACTATTTAAAGTTGTTAAAACCCAAGAGGATTGTGGAAAATTGCAAGAGGATCTTGATAAATTGGAAGACTGGGCATCAAAATGGCAGATGAAATTTAATGTGGACAAATGCAAGGTTATGCACCTAGGGAAGAACAACCCAAACTATGGTTACACGATGCAAGGTTCCACATTAGGAACCACCACCCAGGAAAAAGATTTAGGCGTCATTGTGGATACCATGTTAAAACCCTCGGCCCAGTGTGCAGCGGCGGCCAAGAGAGCAAATAGAATGCTAGGTATGATAAGGAAAGGAATGGAAAATAAAACAAAGGATATTATAATGCCTCTATATCGTTCCATGGTGAGACCACATCTTGAATATTGTGTGCAATTCTGGTCGCCGTATCTTAAAAAGGATATAGAGTTATTAGTAAAGGTTCCGAGAAGAGCCACCAAAATGGTAAAGGGGATGGAAGGCTACTCCTATGAAGAAAGGCTAAAAAGGTTAGGGCTCTTTAACCTGGAAAAGAGACGGCTGAGGGGAGATATGATAGAAGTCTATAAATTAATGAGCGGAGTGGAACGGGTAAACGTAGATCGATTGTTTACCTTATCAGAATATAGAAAGACTAGGGGACATGCAATGAAGCTACAGGGTAAACTATTTAAGACTAATAAAAGAAAATATTTTTTCACTCAACGTGTAATCAAACTCTGGAATTTGTTACCGGAGGATGTAGTAAAGGCTGTTAGTGTAGCTGGGTTTAAAAAAGGTTTGGACAAGTTCCTGGAGGAAAGGTCCATAAGCCATTATTAAGAAGGGACCCAGGATATCAATGCTTGAACCAATACAAGCATTGTGGAACCTGTGTCCCTTGGGGAAACTGCTAGGTACATATGACCTAGATTGGCCACTGTTGGAAACAGAATACTGGGCTTGATGGACCTTGGTCTGACCCAGTATGGCATATCTTATGTTCTTATGTTCTTATGACTCTCCCACAACCGCCGTTTGAGCCCCGGTGAAGGCGTGTGCGCCCATTGACGCCGCAGCTTCGTGGTCAATTTTTCCAAGCAAAGTACTGTATACGTTCCACGAGCAGTCTCCGCTTTCGGGACGGGTAGCCGATAATATCCCCACGTAAAACAACTTTCGCCGTTTCCCAGACCAGCTCCGGGTCCTCCTTATGTATACTATGATCCGCCTCGAATTCCCGCCAGTGTTGTTGAAGAAAGGAACAGAATGGCAGATCCCCATAAAGCTCCAGGGGGAATCTCCAGCAAGAAGTCCGAGGGTCAGTCCCGGTCCAATGGACTCTAGCCAAACAAGCGCGTGATCCGATATCTCTAGGGGTCCTATCTGAGCATCCTGGACTTTCGCAAACAATCCCGTGGATATCAACAAGTAGTCGATACGTGCACTAGAGCCATGCGCCCGAGATTGATGCGTATAGTCCTTTTCCGCAGGATGCAACAATCTCCAGGGGTCTACCAACCCCAATCTGGACCTAAGCTGTAACAGCGCACGAGCCGATTGCAATCTATCCCTAGGCCCCCCACCACGCGACGTACCAAGCGCTACGTCCATAACCCCATTAAAATCCCCGCCCAGAATTAAAGGGAACTCAGGCAGTGTCTCTATCTTAGACGCAAAACGGGAATAAAAGTTCAAGTCTAACGTATTCGGGCAGTACAGATTGCCCAGGATAACAGGTTGCCCCTCTAGAACCCCCTGCAGAATAATAAATCGGCCCGTGGGGTCTCCAAGCTCTCGCCTGACCTCTAAGCGTATTCGCTTGTGTATCAAGAGTACTACTCCCCCCTTCTTCCCCACTGCTGGTGAGCCCCATACCTGCCCCACCCACTCTCTACACAGTTTCCGATGCTCCTCAGCAGTCTGGTGGGTCTCCTGGAGCATAGCGATGTCCGCCTTTTGTCTAGCCAGGGCCTGCAGGACTTTAGATCGCTTAATCGGGCTCCCCAGGCCGCATACATTCCAGGATATTATCTTAAGAGGCATTAAGAACATTCACCATCACATCTCCAAACCAATTCGAGAGTGTCGAGGGCGCCCCCCCATCCTGGGACTCCCCCGTGGAAACAGGTTCGTATCGCATCAAAGGTAAGTGCTCCTGGTCATGGGCGTGATGCAGCCCCACAGGCCCCACCCCCCTCCCCCCCAATCCCCCCCTCCCCCCTCCAATTCCCCCCCTCCTCCCATCCCCCTCTGTCTCAATATCTTCTACTCCCCTTCTATGAGGTAGAATAGAAACCACTCCCGGAGATCAGTGAATGCGTACGGTCTCCTCCAGCCTCTATGCGTAGGCATTCAACTCCTGTTCTCCAGGTCCTACCACAACCAAGAAGGCACGAGAATTTTGCCAGTCCCAGCGGCCCTCTCCCCAAATTATGAGATTCAAAGCCAGGAACACCAACAGCAGAACTTCGGAAAAATATTTACAGTATATAAAAACAATGTGAGAGATATAGAAAATTACCCCCACCCTCCGACCCACCCACATGAGGACTAGCCCGCCAAGATGGAGCACAAGGAGTACTCAAAGATTCTACGCCCTGTGGCCCCGCCCCCCCACCCCCCGCCCCTTAGGACCCCAAGCCCCGTATTCCCCCAGGTCACCTCCCCCTAGACCAAGATTAACATGCCTGCCATAAGTAGGTTATCCCCCTGTGCACTCCCATACACATGTACAAGGCAGCACTGGCCCGGCACTGCCCAGCCCCCACTGGCCCGGCACATAGCCCCAAGGAGGGGAGGGGGAGAGAAGGAAGGGGGAGAGAGGGAATAAGTCGGGAGAGAGGGGAGGATGGGGAAAGGCCGTCTCCCATTAGTCACCCCCCACAGCCCCACACCGATACCCCAGGGGGAATCTCCATAGTATCCCTGGAACAAGGGCACCCCAGGGCCAGGGAAAGCAGACGCAAATAAAAACCCCGTGCAGCAGTAGTAAAGCAAAACAGCCTAAATGGCAACACACTACAAGTATACAGCATATGCAAAAGGAACAAGGTGCGCCAGCTTGGCGGGAAAACGTCCGCTCCAGAGTCAGCACTGTTCGCCCAAGCTGTAGGTTGGCGCCTTTCCCGGACGCTCTCAGGCCAAGTATGACCCAGCGTTAGTGGCCTCCCCAGAACAGGCAAAAAGCCAACACACCACCACGAATGTCCCCGGGGAAGGCCACGTGGTCAGATGGTCAGAAACACACTCCCAGCAGGTCTTAAGAAAGCAAATTCTCTGCGGAGCTCATCCAGTAGAAGGGTCCCCTCTCCATACCGGGAAGGCAGTAAATATATTAGAGATAGTAAAAGTACCAACCCGCTCAGGTTTGAAGCGGAGAGTGACGCCCCTCTGCCCCCAGGCCCTCGATGTACGGGCCTGCCTCCGCCGCAGAGTCAAAGGTACGATGGGTCCCTTCGTGGAACACGTGCAACTTCGCCGGGTATTGCACGGAGAATTTAGTGTGCAAGCTGAGCAACTTTTGGCAGAGTGGAGCGTAGGCGCGCCGCTGCTGGCTAACGGCTGCCGAATAATCCTGCGCAAAGCGGAGCTTCCGATTTTCATGCATGATCTCGCCCTTCCGCCGAGCCGCCTGCAAGATAGCTTCTTTTTGAGGGTAGTGTAGAAATTTTGCAAGCACCACTCGCGGCCGCGAATCCCGCGCTTGCTTACCCCCAACTCGGTGCACTCTCTCAAGTAACAATTTACCAAGGTTGCCAAACCCGGAAAGAGCTGGAGAAGCAGGGCCTCTAAGTATGTTTTGAGGTCCTTGTCTGCTACCGATTCTGAAATACCCATCACGCGCAGGTTATTCCTCCTGGATCGGTTCTCAAGGTCATCCATTTTAAGTTCATGTGCCCGTATTTGAGCTTGCAAAGTCTGCACACGCTGTGTTAAGGTCTCCAGGCCATCTTCGGCTCTCCCGAGACGTTCTTCTGCCTCGTGGAGTCGGGTCCCCAGGGCACCCATCGATTCTTGTAGGGTGTCCATTTTTCCGTGTAAGGCGGTGAATTGCGGCGATAATGCCTCCGCCACTGCTGCTGACACCTCCTCTAGGAAGGCTGGTGAGGTTGGTGATCTCGGCATGGCCACAGCATCAGCCATTTTAGGCGCTGGTGTGCCACGCTCCTTCTCTCTCCTGGTAGTTTTTGCGGCTGCAGCCATCCTTCCTACGATCTCCCCGAAGAATTTCAGCCAGATATCGGTGCAGATAGCAACTTAACTGCACTTATAGCCTACTTTCGGCTCTGAAAACGGCACTAAATGCACGGTTAGGCTGAAGGATACCGGAGCGCAAACAGTACCCGACTGCTTCCCTCACCGCATCACGTGATCTCAAAAGAAAATATTTTTTCACTCAACGTGTAATCAAACTCTGGAATTTGTTACCGGAGGATGTAGTAAAGGCTGTTGGTGTAGCTGGGTTTATAAAAGGTTTGGACAAGTTCCTGGAGGAAAGGTCCATAAACCATTATTAAGAAGTGATTAAGATATCAATGCTTGACCCAGTACAAGCATTGTGGAACTTGTGTCTCTTGGGGAAACTGCTAAGTACATATGACCTAGATTGGCCACTGTTGGAAACAGAATCCTGGCTTGATGGACCTTGGTCTGACCTAGTATGGCATATCTTATGTTCTTATATGCTCTCAGGCACAACATGCTCCTCAAGGCTGTGTATCTACCTGGCCAGGAAAACTACCTGGCCGACAAGTTGAGCAGGATTCTGCAGCTCCACAAGTGGCAGCTCCATCCTTTGGTGGTTCAGAAGATTTTCCTGAAATGGGGGCTTCCATCCATAGATCTGTTTGGCAGTCCACTGAACAAACAGCTGCCAATGTTTTGCTCCAGGCAACCGCATCCTCTGCGGATAGCAGCAGATGCTTTTCTGATTCCCTGGTCTCAGGGCCTCCTATATGCGTTTCCTACCACGCCCTTGGTGGCCCGAACCCTGTTCAAGATTCTTCAGGACAAGGCCTCGGTCCTGCTGGTGGCTCCCAGGTGGCCGAGACAGCCTTGGTTTCCACTTCTGCTTCAGCTGGCAGTGGATCCCCCACTGCCTCTGGGGTTGCAACCCGACCTTCTCTCTCAGGATCAGGGTTCCCTTCTGCACCCCAATCTCAAAGCTGTCAATTTGATGGCCTGGAGGCTGCAAGGGTAGTTTTGGCTCCCTGGGGCCTAACTCAGGAAGTTGAGGAGGTTGTCCCAGCCTCTAGGAAACAGTCCACTAGGAAAACCTATGCTCTGAAATGGAAAAGGTTTTCTGTGTGGTGTCAGCTATGTACAGAGGATCCTTTCTCCTGTACTGTACCAGTAGTGTTTCAGTACTTACTGCACTTATCAATCAGGGACTTAAGTCCAATTCTGTTCAGGTCCACCTCTCAGCTCTAGCAGCTCACCACTCACTGGTGGAAGGACATTCTCTGTTGGTTCACCCCTTGGTGTCCCGGTTTCTCAGAGGCTTGCTTTTGCTCAAGCCTCCAATCCGTCCTTCTGCTCCTGAGTGGGAGTTGAATGTGGTCTTGCAGCAACTGACTCGCCCACCTTTTGAGCCGATAGCTACTTGCCCTCTACGCTTCCTGTCCTGGAAGACACTCTTCTTGATAGCCCTAACCTCGGCCAGGCGAGTGAGTGAGCTTCAGGCCCTGGTCTGTGACAGGCCTTACACCCGCTTCTATAGGAACAGGGTAGTCCTTAGGAATCATCCAAAGTTCCTCCCAAATGTTGTCTCCTCCTTCCACCTTAACCCCAAGAGGTGGTTCTTCCAACATTCTTCCCTAGGCCTCATGCAAGCCAGGCTGAAGCAGTTCTGCATACCCTGGACTGTAAGAGGGCCTTATCCTTCTACCTTGACCGTACGCAGGGGCATAGAAGCTCAGCTCTTCATATCTTTTGACCCTAATAATTTGGGGTTAGCTGTGTCCAAGCGTACCTTGTCCACCTGGGTAGCTGACTGTATCACCTGTGCTTACAGGGCGGCTGACCTTCCTTTGCAGGGTCGGGTCACGGCCCATCGTGTCAGGGCAGTGTCTGCCTCAGTGGCTCACCTCCGCTCTGTACCGTTGGTGGACATCTGCAGGGCTGCAACTTGGTCCTCAAGCCAGACGTTTGCGGCCCATTACTGTCTGGAAAGGGAGTCCCATAGGGACAGTGCTTTTTGGCCAGGCAATACTCCGGAATCTCTTTGAGGTTTAGGCAACTCCTGCCCTCCAGCCCTCCGTTGGGCTACCGGTGGAGGTTCTGTTAGTGAAAAGCCTTTCTTTGATGCTGGGACTAGAGGGAGTTCTCTTGTTCAGCCTGGGTTCCTTGGTAGCCCAGAGCTAGGGAGTCACCCATATGTGAGGACTGACTTCCTGCTTGGTCCTGGAGAAAGAGTAGTTACTCACCTGTAACAGGTGTTCTCCAGGAGCAGCAGGAATCAGTCCTCACACCCCTCTCTCCTCCCCTGGGAGTTGCAGTTGTACATAGTTTATTTTTACATTTTTGTGTGCTGTTTTAGCTATGTCATTTGACTGAGCAAGATGGCACCTTTAGGCAGGAAGGGAACCGCGCATGCGTGCCTGCATTCCCAAAGGCTTTCTTGGAAAGCTGGGGAAATTCTCCGCAAGGGCTCCATCGGCGTCGATGTCGCCCATATGTGAGGACTGATTCCTGCTGCTCATGGAGAACACCTGTTACAGGTGAGTAACTACTCTTATCCTTCAATCAAAGTGGTATTTATTTATTTCTATAACTCTTCAGTCTTTCATTTGATTCTTTAGAGTTTTGTTTAGACACAGAGAGGCACATTCTGAATTGGCCGTCCATCCCCCTGTGTGGCCGACCAGAAGCGGGATGCCCGGAGTTGACCTGATTCTGATCCCATGGGGGCTAGACGTGCCTGTGGGATCAGAATCGGATCTATGGTCCGAACATGCAGGCCGGGCCCCAATTCTGGTTGGCTTGCACACATGGCAGAACCCCAGCTACCTCAGTCAGACTCCTGAATATGGAGCCGCAGTGTCATGGCATCCTGTCACCGAGCTGCAATTGCCACTGACCCTCTTCTTTCCTCGCAAGTGGACCCTTGATCCGGGCTCCCATGGCCAGGGTCTGGTTGCAAGCTTGTTTTCCCAGCTTGGCGGCATGAACCCCAACATCCAGGGGAATATATTCCACCTCTGTGGTGGAATAAGTCCCCCATCCATGTTCACGACCCCAGATGTACAGGGCCAACCTCCAGAATTGGCTCTATATGTCCTGGGTTGCAGCCCACTCTCACTTCGCCTCAGAACCACTCCCTCCGGCCCCTATCTAAGCCTCCCCTTACAAACGAGCTATTCATATGGGGAAGTATTAGCTGGGGCGGCAGGGGAGCGAATAGCGGGCATGGATGTCCAATCCGTGTCACTGAATGACCCCCAACGGGAGTTATTCACGATTTAAACATATTTAATCAGCCATATGTATGTGTAAATTACATCCACATGTAAAGGTCTATTTACACATGGATGATCACACCACATCCATGTTCAATGTGCATGGGGCCTGTTATTTATTTTTATTTATTTAATACTCTTATATACCGCACTATTCGAAATCAGTGCGGTTTACATGGAACATCAACGAGATTTTACGGTGGAGGTTACACCGTAATTACAGATAACAGGGTGCTCAACTTGCATAACATGTTTATTTTATTTATTTATTTATTTATTTTATAACTTTTATATACCGCGCTATTTGTTATCAGTGCGGTTTACATACAACAAGGGTGCACAGTCAGAAGTCTGTTCTGTGCTTACATTGTAACAGGAGTTTAAACTTGGAACATACATTGTAACAGGAGCATAAACTTGGAGCAACAGGGGAACTAAAAACATATGTACAAAATATAATTAGATTTGGATTGTATATACAGGAGGTCTAAGGCGGGTTCAAGTTCATGTTAACTATTTACACAAAAATACCAGAAAATATATATACATATATACATCGCATTACAGTATGGTTACTGGGTAGTCATGGATCTGTGATTGTGTGTGGGGCACTTTGGCGTACCTACTTCCGGGTAGCACTTGATGAAGAGGTGGTGCTTCAGTGCCTTCCTGAATTTTGTTATCTCTGTGATTGCTCGTATGTTGGGTGGCAGGGCATTCCAACATCTAGGTGCACAAAGGCTGATAGCCCTGTTTGCGGTTGACTGTGTACACTGGGTTATTGTTTTGGGTATTATCATAGTGTTTATTGCTGTAAGTCATCTGGTCCGGTGGGGGGAGTCATGGAGGTGATGCTCGCAAGTGATGAGGGGGAGAGCCCGTTGATGGCCTTGAATGTTAGTAGCAGGATCTTGAAGGCGATCCTACAGTGGACTGGGAGCCAGTGGAGACTTTTGAGGATAGGTGTTATGTGTTCTCGCCTTGAGGCCCCATTTAGAACTCTGTTAGGGGCGTGGCCTAGGCAGCAACAAAATCTACATGTGTATTCCCCATTTTATAGAGAGGATGCACATGCAGGCCCAAAATTGTCCATGTTCAGATTTATATCTGCTACCTGACACGAACAGGCATTTAAAAAGTGCTTGTTTCAGCCTGCCCTCTACAGGCAAGATTAAAGGGGATAACTTGCTTAATCCCCCCAATATTCACTTGTCCCTTCAAATCTAAATGAGTTGAAAATAGAGGCCTCTGTATGTTGTTAACAGCAACTGCATGTTTAGGGTTGCAAAATGATGGTGATATACATTTGCATGTGCAGTTACAAGTGTAAGTTGCTGGGTTTCCAACATTTTTCCCCATATGTATATTTCTGTAATGGCTCCTCTCGCTGCAGATGACTATCACTCTACGCACGTTCCTGCACTTCCTTCTCTCCGAGGCTCTATGCTCCCAAGCATGTCCATTTTCAGGAGAGAGATAAGTGGATTTTACATCAGCCTCACACGTACACACATTCTCTTCTAAAGTTCACATAAATTTGCAGATGTTTTCACTTCCACATCCCTCCCACCACATAAACGGCCTCTCTAAAAGATGCTTTTTAATACATAAATTAGATTTTGAGCTATGCAAGCCAAAATATGCTGGAAGAGAATGTATTAGACCTGAATAGGCCTCCCTTTGTTCAGATATAAATAAGTAGGTGGGTTATTCAGTTGTCCTGCTTCAGGCCAGCATTAGAGTCTATGGCACAGGATTATGGTCAGACCTTATTTATTTATTTATTTTATTTACATTCTCTTATATACCGCGCTATTCTGCATCAGTGCGGTTTACATTGAACAAACTGAAATTACATTGAACAGGGTATTATAACTTGGAGATAACTATTTTACAGGGAACATGGGCTATGGAGGGTTAAGTGGCTTGCCCAAGACCACAAGGAGCACCTGTGGGACTAGAAACCCCAGTCCTTCCGGCCCAAGGTTGCTGTCCTCTAGTGGGATTTGAACCACCGACCTTCTGGCCTGAAGTACCTTGCCCCAACCACTAGGCTACTTCTCCACTCCTTTCCTTCAGTAAATAATGTCAGTAAAAAAACCTTCTTTCCTTCAGTAAATAATGTCATTTTATTTGCTGAGGACAACATGTGTGTTTATTTAGTATCATTAGTGTATCCTTTTTATGTCATAAGATGTGTAGCATAAAGTGAAAAGGGCACTGAAATGTTCAAAAGACCATTTTCAATAGAGTGGGCAGTTCCAACTTAGCCAGTTGTTTTACAGCCGGCTAAATTTAGGTTAATTTTGGGTCACAGTCTAGCTGACTATAAAGAGCCTATATATAAAACAACATTAATAGAAATATGGGAGAGTATTCAGTGGCAGCGGCTAGCCCTTGTAAAATGGCTAGTCTTCACTGCTGAACTTAAGATCCAGATATTCAATACCAAGACCTTATCTGGTCACTCTCATTGACTACCTGGGTCGGATGGATAGCATAGAAGTTAATTGGGCAGTGGCGATATACAGCCGCTGCCCAGTTAGCTTCTGTGGCAAAAGTTAGGTCAGTCTTTAAGGTGCCTAACTTTCGCTGCTTAGGGATAACCAGGCATTGGCAGAATATCTCTGTTACCCGATTATTTCTTTATTTATTTAACAGTTTTTATATACCGTCTTTCTGTAAATCAAGACGGTTTACAGCGAACATAACAATGCAGTGTGTTTTGACTGCTCACATTGAACATGGGTATATATAACAGAACCTTTTACAGTGATCAAGTATTTACATGGCTTTGCACTTTCGCAATATCAACTATTTACAACGGTTTGTATCGGTTACTGGGGGGTTGCTAGAAGGTGAGGAGTGTAGGATTGGGGTAGGGGGGTTGGATACGAGAGGGGTTGTCAGGTGTAGGCTATGGTGGTAGGGAAAAATGTTCTTGGAAGAGGTGTGTTTTTAGTTTCTTCCAGAACTCGATGTGGTCTGAGCAGTTCCTTAGTTCATATGGAAGGGCGTTCCATAGAGAAGGGGCATAAAGGGAGAAAGTTCTGTTACAGGTGGATTGCTTGCTATGTCTTTTGGAGGTTGGGATGGTAAGGAGATTTTTGGTGGAGGTGCGGCGTGTTCTGTTGTTATTGGAGTTAGATAGGAGTGAGGAGAGGCATGGTGCTGACTTGTTGGATATGATTTTGTGAGTGAGGGTGATAACTTTGAATTTAACTCGGAGTTGGATGGGGAGCCAGTGGAAATCATAGAGGAGTGGCGTGATGTGTGATCGTCTAGAGTTGTTTGTGATGAGACGAGCTATAGTGTTCTGGGTCATTTGGATAGGGTGCAAGCTGGTCTTGGGGAGGCCCTGGTAGATAGGTTGCAGTAATCAAGGGATGGGAGTGTGAGTGCCTGGCAGACAGTACGGAAGGAGTCGGGATTCAGGAGAGGTTGAAGGTTTCGGAGGATACGTAGTTTTGCATATATTGTATTAGCTGTCTTTTTTATTTGTTCAGTGAAAGTGAGGCTTTAGTCGAGTATGATTCCTAGGTATTTTACTTGGTTTTTTAAGGTATTTAAGGTTTTTTAAGATTACCCCTGGGTGCTGCCTCCTGTCTGCCCCAGAACTCCCCAATGCTAGCTAGCTAGCATTAGAGCGTTTAGAAGTGGCACCCGTGGATATTTAGTGGCAATAACTGTGTTAGTGCCACTGAATATCCCGGTCACCATGATTAACGCGGTTAGCAAGTCTGCTAACCATGTTAATCACTTTGAATATTGGGTCCATAGAAACCATTGGCAGAATGGCTATGAAAGACCTAGATAAGATTCTCAAGAGCAGAGATGTCTCTCTCCATACAAAGATTTGACTTGTTCAAGCCATGGTATTTTCAATAACATCATATGGATGTGAAAGCTGGACAGTGAAAAAGATAGACAGGAAGAAAATTGATGCCTTTGAATTATGGTGCTGGCGGCGAATACTGTGTATACCATGGACTGCCCGAAAAACAAACCAGTCTGTACTAGAGGAGATCAAACCTAAGCTTTCTTTAGAAGCTTAGATGACAAGACTTTGACTTTCATACTTTGGACACATCATGCGGAGAGAGAGATCATTAGAGAAAGACATCATGCTTGGCAAGATAGAAGGTCAACGCAAAAGAGGAAGGCCAGCAATGAGATGGATCGATACAATAACAGCACCTACGGGTACCAGTCTGTCAACAATAAGCCGCCTGACTGAAGACCGAACACAATTTAGGATAGCTATGCAGAGGGTCGCCATGAGTCGACTCCAACTCGACGGCACTTAACAACAACAGAAAGTAAAGGTAGATAAAGAACATAGGCCTATCCAGTCTTCCCTTCCAACACTACTACCGGTAGCTGCTGGCGCTGAAAGTTAAATGTGGATATTCATTGATATCCAGTCCTGGGAATGAATATCTGGGATCAATGGATTGCTGCAAGGCTAACCGGGCAGCAATGATAATGAGCTGCTGCCCAGTTAGTTAATGCTCATAAACCAAAAATAGAGTAAGATATTAGCTGAGCACGATTTATATGTTGGAAGACTAGCCTTGAGGGGAACCCCCCTCTCGTGGCTTTTCTTCCTTTTTAATCAATGTTTTGGCCCCTAGTTTTTGGAACCATTTTTTGTGAGAAAAGAGCACACCACTTTGTGCCGCTGCACACCACCAATACTTTTCAAAAACCTTCTGTGTATACCGAGTGTTGAAAAAGTCATCAAATTGATGTTCTTAGAACGAAAGCTCTCCAAAGTCATAAATAGAACTGGATAATCAGTTAGTTGTACTTATCTGAGCTGTATTTACACAAACCCCATCTTGATAGCTAGGAGCTTCGTAGTAACTTATTAACAGCTTCGCAGCAATGGTAACAACGGACACAGCACTGCGTTTAGGGCAGCCAAAACTATTGTGCCCTGTTTCAACACTCTGTTTTCATAGAAAGTTTTTGAAAAGTATTGGTGGTGTGTAGAGGCACGAAGTGGTGTGCTCGTTTCTCACAAAAAAAATGGTTCCATAAACTAGGGGCCAAAACATTGATTAAAAAGGAAGAAAAGCCAGAAGAGGGGAGTTCCCCTCAAGGCCAGTTTTCCAACATATAAATCACGCTCAGCTAATATCTTACTCTGTTTTTGGTTTATGGTTATATTTACATAGAGTTTTGGTATTTTTGGTATTTTGATTCAGTAATGTAGCAAAAGCTAGGCCAGGGTTTCCTGTGCTTGCTTTTCAGCATATATCACTAACCGGGCAGTGGCTCTATATTGCTGTTGCCCAGTTGTGATAAATACTGCCTGCACTCCCCCCGGAACGCCCCTGGAATGTCTTGATGCTAACTGCTGAGCATCGGCTCGTGTTGCGGCGGCACCCACAGAATATCCCGCAGAGCTGCATTTATGCAGTCCTAAACTTGTCCTTCTCCATCCATCACCCCCTTTCCCTAGTTTAAATACCTGTCCACATACTGCCTGAATTTTTTCACTTAGACTACATCTCTCTGTCGCAGGAAAAAGAATCCTATCAGCACAATATAGTCTCTTGTTGGTCCATCTGTTTCCCCAGTCGCCTATAAATCTGAATCCTTCTCATTTGCACCAGGTCTGGAGCCATGTATTAAAGCTGTTTATGCGATGCAGCCTTTCTGCCCGCCTTACCATGAACAGGTAGAACCTCTGAAAATGCTACAGTGTTAACAATGGGCTTGAGTTTCTCTCCCAGAGTCTGGAAGTCCCTTTGAACTGCAGAGACACTGTTTCTAGCCAGGTCATTTGTACCCAAGTGGATGACAACATCAATTTAGGAGTGCTCACTTTCTGCACTAACTATACCAACAATTTGGTTTGTATTCCTGCTGGTTGAAGAGCCTGGGAGGCATTTGACCATCTTCTCTCCTTTGAACTGTGTTCTCAAGTTGGTGCCTCTGATGATGGAATCTCCAAGGAGTAGTAGTTTTCTGTTTTGTGATTGTTTTTCCTATTTGGTGCATTATCAGTAGATTTGGCATTGAGCCTTTCATTTAAGGGCACTTCAGTTTCCACAAATTGAGCACCCTCATTATCCAAGGCAGAGAAGGCATTATGCAGGGGTATCTCTTGATGTATAGGGTGTCTGCATTACAGGTCGCAACCTACCAGAGCTCACTGTGATCCATTTGTTCCTGGGCTGTTTGATTCTTTGTGAGAGCGGTGGTGGATTTTGTTCAGTTTGTACCCTAGAGGAGGTGTGTTTAATTGCAGCTAATTCTTCCCTTAGTAGTCAATTCTTTATGCATAACAGATAACTTGAGACATATAGGGCAAGCTCGTAGGTTCCAAATGATTCTTCTCAGAATGAAAGCACCACAGTTATTGCATTGAATACATGACATGCTGATTTAGCTATCCTAGAAGAAGAGGAGAAAAAGTGGGTGTAACACCTAAGGACAGATGTCAATGTATATGATGACTATATAGACAATGCAACCCTGGGGTGAGCGGTAGGATGGGGGGGAACTTAAGTGTCCCTGGCCAGTAGACCTTATATGAACTGAGGGCACACTCAGATATCTGATTTAAAGGCTATGCAAGGAATGTAGGCAGTCTGAATATTCTTAAAAAACTACATCCAACAGTTAAAATTTATATTAAAAACAGGCAATTGTAAAGTCTGAAAGCCTTAGCTGAGTGTGTAGTCTCTTGAAACTGTGATGAGCAGGCTGGTTCTGGTACTTGGTCAGTTGTAGAGTTTATTTATTTTATTTATTTAACAAGTTTTTTATACCACTTTATCTTAAAAATCAAAGTGGTTTACAATATAACTCAAAACAAGTACAGAGAACTCATGTTGTATACATGGGTTGGGGGAGACATGCGGGAGATGCTCTGGAGCATAATTTATTTACAGTTAAACATCTGTACACAGGTACAGTTTTTGTATTGGCATGTGTTATGAGGGTGAGTACTAAGTATCATCTCTGAAGTAGTGAGTAAAGAAAAAGGTTTTGAGTTGTTTCCTGAAGTCTTTAGTGTCTTTGATTGTCCTTACTTTCTCTGGCAGTGAGTTCCAGATGGCGGGTGCTGCTAGTGAGAGAGCCCTCTTCGTTGTAGTCTTGTTAGCTTTGCTGTATGAGCTGGGAGTTGGTATAGTTTCCCTGGTGTTCTGTCTCTTAGGTCTGTTTAATTTTGTGCAGAGCAGGTCCTGTAGAGTTTATTTATTTTATTTATTTATTTACAGTCTCTTATACCGCGCTATTCAGCATCAGCGCGGTTTACAATGAACAAAGATTACACATTTCCCGGGGTACTTTGTGTTTACAGTGAACAGGTGTTAAAAACTTGGATAACTGGGGTAACTATTTACATTTACAACATGTTAGGATTCACTTCCTTGGTCTTAGTCATGGGTGTTTTGCGTGGTTTGTGAGGTTGGTGTCATAGCTGCGTTGTTTACAGGGTAATACTGGAGGAAGAGGAGTTCCAGCTGACACATTGTTTCTGATCTTGAAGATGGTTGGTGCTGTTTTGTATTTGGCTCTTGAGGTAATTGGAAGCCAGTGAAGCTGAAATAGGAGGAGTGTTATGTGCTCATGCTTGGCTGAACCTGTGATGATGCAGGTGTTCTGAGCTAGTTTTAGAGGATGGGCGGTTTGAGATGGAAGTCCTTGGAAGAGGGAATTACAGTAGTCCAGAATGGGGGTGATCACTGACAAATGGTGCGGAAGTGATTTTGACTGAGGAGCGGTTTTAGTCTTCGGATAATTGCCAGTTTGTGGAATGCATTCTTGGAGGTTCTGTTGAGGTAAGCTTGTAAATTTAGGAAACTGTCAAGGGTAACTCCTAGGTAACAAACTTCTCTGCAAACCTAAAAGCAAATTAAATATTTCTATTCCAAGTAGCTATATATCACAAGTGTCCCTGGCCAGTAGACCTTATGTGAACTGAGGGCATGCTCAGATATCTGATTTAAAGGCTATGCAAGGACTGTAGGCAGTCTGAATATTCTTAAAAACCTATATCCAACAGTTCAAAAACTCATTCCTCTAACCCACCGGATAGGGAATCGAGAACCCTCGATGCCTTTGGGAGTCAATGTTTTCAGGCTTCCATGCTTTCAGACAGGATTAACTCCTATATATTTTACATGGGTATGATCCTCAAGGAAGTCACCAAAGACCTTGAGGGCATGGCCCCTCTTCTCCCAGATGACTATCTTGCTCTAGTTAGACATACCCAGAATGTATAAATGCTCCTTGTAACTGATACCTATGCAGTAATGTTTTCCTTGTAAATAGATTGTAGATAGTTACCCATGTTATCCAAGTTCCTTCCCTTGTTATCTGTAAACTCATGCATGTTGACTGTACTGAGATTTTTTTGTTCTATGTGAACCGCGCTGATGCTGAATAGTGCGGTATATAAGAGAATTTAAATAAATAAATAAAATAAATAAAGTTTGTCAATAGAGCAACCTTCGATGCATTTGAGTGCACAAGCAGAGACACAGCAATTTATATCGGTGCACACAGAATTGCATGGCTTCAGGCCTCAGATCTTGAACAGTGGGTTCAAGATAAGCTGGGCAACATACCTTGCACAGTGGAAAACCTCTTTGGCAAAGACTGGCAGGATAAGGCTTCTCAGAGTCAGAGAATACCACCCTAAATAGGCTGTCTAGGACTACAGCTAACATTGCTAGAAAGAAGATGGCTACAAAGAAAGCTTTCTTTAATAATAATAAGAAATTCTACTCTTCTTCTCCTGCTTCCCAGTACCAGGCTCAAGGCCCTTAGAAGAGACAGCAGTCTCCTAAGCAACAAAAGAAGCCACAGGTGGCTAACTCTCAACAAGCTCTGCAGCCACACTCTGCCTAGTTTTTTACTTTTTTCTAGAGAACATTGCCACACTGCCTCTGAAGAACCCTCCCCCCTCCACATTGCAGGCAGACTGTGTCACTATGCCCACAGATGGCACCTTATCACCTCAGAGCAGTAGACATTAACCATAGTTCGGGAGGGGTACAGACTTCATCTGCAAACTCTGGCTTCCTCGACTTTTGTGGGGGAATATCGCATGCAACCCTCACTCACTGCTCTCCTACAGGACGAAGTGTCCTCTCTTCTGTCTCAGGGCACCATAGAAGATGTCCCAATATCCCAAAAGGGAATGGGATCCTACTCTCCGTACTTTCTCATCCCATAGAAGACCGGAGGGTACAGGCCCATCCTGGACCTCAGAAACCTCAACAAGTTTCTGGTCTGCGAGAAGGTCAGAATGATTTCTCTTGGGACACTTCTTCCCTACCTCCAGAGTCAGGACTGGCTCTGTTCTCTAGATCTAAAATAAGCATACACACATATCTTCATCCATCTGGGACACAGGAAATATCTGCGCTTCATCTTTCAGGGAAAACGTTAACAGTACAGAGCCCTTCCTTTCAGACTCGCTTCTGCACCAAGAGTCTTCACAAAGTGCTTGACAGTCGTAACCGCATATCTAAGATCTCTAGGGATACTTGTCTTCCCTTACTTAGACGACTGGCTCATAAGAGCAGACACCTCCCAAGAGGTTCAGATTTCCTTGCATCATACCATCACATTACTACAACTCTTGAGATTTGTCATAAACTTTCCAAAATCCCAGCTCTCTCCAGTTCAAAGACTAGAGTTCATAGGAGTTTTACTGGACACACAGCAGGCCAAGGCATTTCTACCCCATCTCCACTGTACCCATCTCATCGAGTTAACCTCCCAATTGTTACTCTGAGATCATCTGACTACCAGAAAAATGCTGCTGCTGCTTCTGGGACCCATGGCCTCAACAGTACATGTCATCCTATATGCCCGCCTACATATGTGGATAGCCCAGTGGACTCTTGCCTCCCAATGGACGCAGGCCTTAGGTCACCTCAGGGACAAGATCCAAGTCACTGCCTCTCTCACCACATCCCTCCAGTGCTGATGTTCTCTAGAAAATCTCCTCATTGGGTCACCTTTTCAGATGCCTCCACATCAATTTACCCTGACTGGATTGGGGAGCTCACTTGGCACTCTCTCTACACAAGGTCTCTGGACAATGGAAGAGTCACAGCCCCAGATCAGTCTCCTGGAGCTTTGGCTATCTCAAATGCCCTCACGGTGTTTCAGGATCACCTCAGAGCACAAAGGGTCCTAGTCAGGACAGACAATCAGGTGGCCATATTCTTTGTGAATAAGCAGGGCAGAATAGGCTTTTGGTCCTTCTGCGAAAAGGCTCTTCATCTCAGGTCCTTTGCCATTTCCTTATCGTTCCTCCAGCTTAGTCCTCAACGAATGGGTTGTGCACCTCCTCCTGCAGCATGAAGACTGGACCAATCAAATTTCAGCACCACTGGAAGCAGCATACCAGGCATCTCTGGAACTCCAGTGTGTCCAGTCTTCATGCAGCAGGAAGACGTTAGTGAGCCTGCTGAGCTCACTAGTTAGTCAGTTTAGTGGTGTTTTTGCTAGCTATTCTTTTGGATCATTATTTTGTGTCCTATTAGGACTTCTTTTAATTTATTCAGTTAAAGGGGTTCTGTATCTTTAAATTTTAGTTACTCCTTTCGGCACTCCGTGGGGGGGGGGGGAGCCGGAGGAAGGTCTCTCTCCTGCCCAGCCTAAGCCGCTTCTATTCATTTGACTGTCAGTCATTCTTTATTAGGATCTCTGCCCCAGGGCTGTTCGGGGCAGAGCTCCTGCGGCGGCGGTGCAGCGCCTCCGCTCCGGGGGGTGGAGAGTGTGCTCAAAATGTGCCGGTAAGTCCCGGCGGCTGGCGGTGATCGGAGCCTGTCCTGACCAGTGTCTCTGCGCCTCTGCTCGCTTCTGCTGGGGTCCTTGCTCCCTTTGTTATTTTCGGGGGGCTCCCGGGTCACTAGCGTTGCAGGGGTGCGGGGGTCAGTCGCCGGCAGGGATTTGTTATTTTCGGGCCGTTTCGTCGGCGCTCAGCAAAGCCCGCCAAAGTTTTACTTGCTGCCGCGGCCATTTTAAGCTTCGCGGTTCTTTTTTTTTAGCGCGGTTTTTCTCGCGGCGATTTCCTTTATTACTTTTAGTTTCTTTTACTTTATTTCATTTGTTCTTGTCATTTTGGGCTTCATTACCTTCGGGACGCTTAGGCCCCTCGGCTGGGGGGGGGGGGGAATGAGATTGCCCTCTCCTCATCCTTTCTTTTTCGTGGGGCCGGCTGTCTCAGCTGGCTGTTTTTGAGTTTCCTCTCACTCGGGCACAGACCTTTGGTGCTTGAAAGACAAAAAAAAAAAGGGAAAACAATCACATTTTAATTGCCACCTTTTCTGATGCCCTGTTGATTTGCAGCTGTCCAGTTCCCAGTTTATCTGCTGGTTCTACTGGGTCAGTGTGCCATTTTGTCCTTTCGCTATTGAGGGGCTGTTTATACCAATTACAGATCTGCATCAGAGTGCTCCCATGCCCGCCGGGTCCCTTTGTGTGATCTGTGGCTCTCGGAGGGGCGCAGCGTCTGAATCAGGCGTCTGTCCACGCTGTGCCTCGGTGTCTCTCAGTATGGAGCAGCACCTGGAGGGTTCCTCAGCTGCAGCGCCCCCACCCAGCTCCGCAGCGGGGGAGTTGGAGTCGCCCCTGGAGGGTACCTCGGGGCTGCCTGCTCCAGGTTCATTAGCCGCTGGGGGGCAGTCGGATGTCGGGGGTGCTCTGCCCTTGGAGGATTTTTCCCCCGATTTTATTTTACTGATGCATCAGGCTTTCTGCCGTAGGCGCCAGGGCATGGGCGTTGGTCCTCTTTCTGCGCCAGTGGTAACTGCTTCATCGACGACAGCGGAGAGCCCGTTGGCTGGTGTTAAGGCCCCTAAACGTCAACGTCTGCATGAGTCCTTCCAGTCGGAGGCAGATTGGCCGGAAGGTGATGATCCGGATATCGACCAGGATGCGGATGGGGATGCCTTGGAGGAGGGCGAACTCCCTGAACCGGAGGATCAAGCTAAGATTATTCGTGTGTTCCGCCGAGAGGAGCTGCCCGCGCTGGTTTCGGAGGCGCTCCAGACGCTTGGTTTAGCTCCGACTCCTCCAGTGGAGGAGGCGGACGGTGTGGATCCCATTATTCAGGCAGTGCGTCAATCTACCGTGGTTTTTCTCATGCACAGAGTGATTGATCAGATGATCCAGTCGGAATGGGATACTCCTGAATCGGGGCTCAAGGGGGTCAAGATCATGCGTCGCTTGTACCCTATGTCGGATAACGATATTGAGCGTTTCCGATCGCCGAAGGTTGATGCGGCGGTGACGAAGAAAACCACCATTCCGGTGGAAGGTAGTGCGGCCTTGCGAGATCCGCAGGACCGGAAAATGGACGGTCTGTTGAAACAATCGTTTGAGGCGGATGCGATTGCGTTGCAAGCCTCAGTTTGTGGAGCTTGGGTGGCCCGGGCCTGTCTACGCTGGGTTCAGCGGCTTCAACAAACACCCGCCTTGGAGGCTGAGGTGTTAGGTGAGCTCCACCGTTTGGAATCTGGTTCGGCCTATTTGGCGGATGTCCATTATGATCTCATCCGCGCTCTATCCAATAGCATGGCATCAGTTGTGGCCTCACGCAGAGCCCTTTGGTTGAAGAACTGGGCGGCCGATGGGTCGTCCAAGTCGTGGTTAGGCAAATTGCCTTTTAAAGGTAGGCTGCTGTTTGGTGAGGATTTGGATAAGTTGGTCAAGGATTTGGGCGAGTCCAAGGGCGGTCGTCTGCCAGAGGATAGACCCCGGCGAGGACGGTCGCTTCCGGCCGCTCGGGGGCAGTTTCGGGACTTTCGGAGGTTCCGTTCATCCCGTTCTGCTGGTTTCCAGCGTGGCAGATATCTCTCGAGGACTTCGAGCTTTCGTGGCTTTCGGGGTGCCAGTAGAGGATTCGCGGCTGCCTCCCCTGCGTCCGTCCGTAAGCCCCAATGAAGGGCAGCGGGCCCGAGTGGAGATCCCGGTGATCGGAGGACGTCTTCGACGCTTTCTTTCCGCTTGGGCCCAGATTACTTCTGATCAGTGGGTATTAAACATCATCCGGGACGGGTATGTTCTGGACCTGGCCAGACCCGTTCTCGATTCCTTTGTGGCCTCTCCCTGTCGAGGAGATCGAAAGACAGCTCAGGTTTGGCAAACCCTCGATCGACTTGTTCAGCTTGGGGCAGTAGCTGGGTCTAATTCTTCTTCCTCATGAATGGTTCCTCCATCCGGACACAACGTCCTATATTTTTTAGACCAGACCTAGATCTGTTTGCCACACCACAGAATGCCAAGCTTCTCCGCTTTTGCATCAGGATTCCGATGTCCAGCAAACAGAAAATGGATGCTTTCCAACTACATTGGGGTTAGGTCTCCTTTATGCTTTCCCTCTCATACCTCTCATTCCCAAGTCACTTTTCAAGCTACAGGCTGACAAGGGCTTCATGATTCTCATGGCCCCTCACTGGCCACGCCAACCATGGTTCCCCCTGCTGCTACATTTGACTCAAACTCAGCCTCTATGATTGGGATCTGTGCCTGATCTCCTCTCCCAGGAAGACAGAACACTGCTCCATCCCAATCCATGGTCTCTCCATCTCACAGCTTGGCTGCTGAGAGCATTTTATTTTATTTTTATTTATTTAACATTTTTTATATACCGCACTATTCATCATCAGTGCGGTTTACATTGAAACAACAATATACCTGCCAATACATGACTGATCTAGGTTTACAGATAACAGGGAAGATAAACTGGGTGTGAACTGGGGATAACTATCTACATAATTATGCATAATTATATATACATTGAATATATATATATATACATTGCAGGACTTTAACCTCACCCAAGAAATTAAGGAGATCCTTTTGCATCCAGGAAGTCCTCTACCAGATGCTCCTATGCTTTCAAGTGGCACAGATTCTTGGTTTGGTGTTTCCAGAAGGATCTCAATCCCTTCTCTGCTCCCGTGGAGGCACTTTTCCAATATCTCCTCCACCTGCCCTCAACAGATCTCAAGACCAATTCAGAATTCACCTCAGTGCCATTGCAACCTCTCATCTCTTGGATGGACAGCCCATCTCCTCTCAACCGCTAGTAGCGTGCTTTATGAGGGGGCTCCTGCTGACCAAGCCACCCATTAAGCCACCTTCGGTGGCTTGGGATCTCAATGTTGTTCTAGCACAGCTTCTTAAGCCACCCGTTGAACCATTGGCTACGACCCCACTAAAGTTCCTTTCATGGAAGGTTATCTTCCTTATTACCCTCACTTCTGCTATATGCATTAGTGAGTTTCAGGCTTTGATAGCAGACCCACCCTATTCTAGGTTCCACCATGACAAGGTCGTCCTTAGGACTCATCTGTATTTTATGCCAAAGGTGGTGTTTCCTTTTCATATAAACCAGTCAGTTTACCTTCCTGTATTTTTTCCTACACTGTATGCATCTCGAGCAGAAGCAACTCTGCATATTCTTGACTGTAAGAGGGCATTGACTTTTTATCTCCAGAGAACTCAAGATCACTGTAAAGTCGCGCAGTTGTTCATTTCCTTTGACTCTAGTCACCTGAAACTCCCGGTATCTAAATGAATGCTCTCCAGATGGATAGCGAACTGGATTTTATTTGCTTATGACAAAGCAGGACTCTCCCTGGAAGGGCATGTCACTGCTCATAATGTTTGTGCTATTGCTAACTGAATGGCAAACCTATGCTCTGGAGCCATTGACAAAATTTGCAAGGCAGCAACTTGGTGTTCTGTCCATACCTTTGCTGCTCATTATTGTCTGGACAAGGACTTCCGCTGTGATGCCATGCTTGGTCAAGCTGTTGTCCAGCACCTCTTTCAGACTTAGGGGCAACTCCTACTCTCTGTCCTGGACCTTGACGATACCAGACATCATGAAGGATCCATGACCTCTTGAAGCGTACTGCGAGGCAAACCTCCACCAGTTCTGAGGTCACTTCATCTTGCATCTGGGAGCTAGGTCCCATATGTGAAGACTACATTCCTGCTTGTTCCTGAAGATAGCATAGTTACTCACCTGTAACAGATGATCTCCGGGAGCAGCAGGAATTTAGTCTTCACAACCTGCCCTCCTCCCCTAGGAGTTGTAGTGTTTTCTTCACTTACTCTTTTTTTTTCTCAGCTACAATCTCAACTGAAGAGGGAGTTGGGAAGGCGGAAAGGCAGCTATACAGGTGCAGTGGAGTGCTCCCAAAGGCTTTTCTATTGGATGCTGGGGAGCATTCCTGCATGGGCTCCATTGGTAGCAATGTCACCCATATGCTAGGATAGGACTGGAAATGGGCTGTTTCAGGGTGCCGAGATTGGAAATGGGCTGTGAGGGGAGGGAGCTAGGACTGAAAATGGACTGGGGGGGGGGGCTAGGACAGGAAATGGGCTGATGGAGGTGCTAGGATAGGACTGGAAATGGGCTGTTGAGGGGTGCTAAGATTGGAACTGGGCTGCGGTAGGGGCTTGGAATGAAATGGACTCATGGAGGGGCTAGAACTGGAAGTAGGCTCATTGGGGGCTTGGATTGGAAATGGGCTGAGTGGAGGGGAGCTAGGATTTGACATGGGCTGATGGTGGGGCTAGGAAAGGACTAGAAATTGGCTGATGGAGGGGCTGGGATTGGAAATGAGCTGATGGAGGGACTCAGATAGGACTGGAAATAGATGGGGGAGCTAGGACTGGAAATGGGATGATGGTGGGGCTAGGATAGGACTGGAAATGGGCTGATGGGGGGCTAGGACTGGAAATGGGCTGATGCGGGGACTAGAAGGGAGTGGATGCAGGGTGGGGCTGAAACTAGAAGGGAGCTGATGTTGGGGGAGGATTAGAATGGGATGGGGCTGGGAGAGTGAAATGGAGAGGGGAAAAATATTTTGTGTGGGAGGGAAGAAAAATCTTCAATTGGCCATGTATTGGGAGAGTAAGTGGGGATTGAGGATGGAGGGGTAAAATTTGAGTGGATGACATAGGAATGAGGAAAGAGCAAAAGGAGAAAGATTAGTATGTTAAAGCAGATGTAGAGAGAGAATGGAAAAAAAACTAGAAGAAAGGACAAATGGACAGCAGACGATGGAGAGTTAGCAGAAGACACGAACAAACCAGAAGAAAGTGGCTGGAGCAATTGCAACTGAAAAAAAAATGCACAAAAGGTAGAAAAATGTCTCTTTATTTTGAATTTATTAACTGGAATATGTCAGCTCTGGGAAATGTGAATCATTAACATCTGCACTTTATTTAGTACAAGAGGAAATTAATTTATACTTTTATTTCTACAGTGTTGTTGTACATTCCATTTGGGGTTCCCAGTTTAATTATTGTCTTCCTGTTTCTAAATTGTGATTCCTTGTTTGGTGATAGTCTGTTCTGCATGTGTAACTGAGCTGAGGTATTCTGTTTATGTAATTCCTATTTGACATTGCCACTTGTTCTCTTTCCCCAGTAGGTTATGTATTGTTATTCTCTGAGATGTATTGGTTTAATATTTGCAGTGTTGCCTTTTGATAGGTAGGGTCTGGTGCTTTATGAGTCCTGGTAGTGCTGTTATGATACGGCTGGTTTGCTATTGGTTCTAAATGGGCAGTGTTTATAGTAGTTTCTAATGTGCCTGGCGGTTGGCATTGGATTATAGTAATGTAGAAATCTTTTAGTCTTTCTTTATCCATACGCTCATTAAGAGGCATGTTTACTAAAAGTTAGTGTATGGTAACATTATGCAAATATTTATGCAAATGAGGCCCCTTATGCAAAAGAGGCTCCGCGCGGAGTCTCTGCACATTTATTTATTTAGACAGTTTTGTATACCGCCTTATCCTTCAATCAAAGCGGTCACAACACATTTGGGGGATACATTTAACATGCGGGGATATGAGACACATACACTAATACTTACAGGGAACATGGGCAGTGGAGGGTTAAGTGGCTTGCCCAAGACCACAAGGAGCATCTGTGGGACTAGAAACCCCAGTCCTTCCGGCCCAAGGTTGCTGTCCTCTAGTGGGATTTGAACCACCGACCTTCCGGCCTGAAGTACCTTGCCCCAACCACTAGGCTACTCCTCCACATGGCCCCGCACCCCTCTTGGGCTGCCCCTGCAAACACCCTAGTCCTTTGGGGCATCTTCCCCCTGTCCTCTGGCTTTATCTAATTGCATCTTATGATTTAGAGGAAGAGGTGGTTTGTGGGGGCCAATCTAGAACCATGGGTTTAATCTTTCCTCAGGATTCAGGGGTGGGTGGGAAGAAGCGGAGGTCCAGCACCAGTGAGGGGATAATCCTAAAATAAAAGCATGTGCTGTAATTTCTTTGAAGGCTGGTGCAACCTGCCTCATATACTGCCCAATTTTTAAGCAGCTAAATATAGCTTCCTCATGAAGCTAAGCAGCTATATTGGCCACTCGTTGCTTGTTTATTTATTTCCTCATGAAGCTAAGCAGCTATGTTAGCCACTCGTTGCTTGTTTATTTATTTCCTCATGAAGCTAAGCAGCTATGTTAGCCACTCATTGCTTGTTTATTTATTTCTGCGTATTTCACTCAGGCCCCTCAAGTACTAGTTCAAGGCTACTACTGTGATCTGAGCGCAGTGTGTGTGGGTGCGTTGTCGTGGTGGAGCAGCTATGACTTATCTCTCCACAGAGCTTGCCTGCTGCGCTGAACCCAGTCATGGAGGCGATTGAGGACCTGCTGGTAGAAGCGCTGGTTCACTGCCTGAACCTCAGGCACAAACTCATGATGGACCACTCCCTTCTGGTCGAAGAATGCAATCAGCATGACCTTGATCCTTGATTTGGACATGCGTGCCTTCTTGGGTCTGGGTAACAGTCGAGTCTTCCACTGCAGGCTCTGTCTCTTGCTTTCAGGGTCGTACTGGAAGACCCAAGTCTTGTCTCCTGTGATGACTCGGCCTACGAACTCTGGATCTTCTCCGATCTTCTCTAGCAAGTCTCGACAAATATTGACCCGGTGCTCCTTCTGTTCATCCGATAAAAGCTTGGGCACCATCTTGGTACACACCTTCCGCATCACCAGCTTCTGCACCAAGATGATCTGCATTGACTCCCTGTTCATGCTGAGCTCCTCGGCTATCATCCTCACCATCAATCTGCAATCACTCCACACCAGCTGGTTCACTCTGTCAATGTTCTCAACCGTTTTTGTCGTGGAAGGCCGTCCTGACTTGGGGTCATCCTCCACCTCCTCACGGCCAGTCTTGAAGCATTTGTGCCACTCGAAGACTCACGGCCTTGACATTGCATCTTCTCCATAAGCCTTTTGGAGAAGTTGGAGACACTCAGGTGGGCCCTTCTCCAACATAACCAGAAATTTCAAGTTGATTCTTTGCTCCATATTTCTGCCACCTCCAGTTGCATGATAAAGTGATGGAGCAGTGTGCTACAAAAAGACCTGAAAAAGAAAAGCAGAGTGAGAGAGATGAAAAATATTATAGCAGAATAGTGGCGAGATGTTGCGCAACACAGTGACATAAGCGGTTAGCCAATTGGCATTGAGTCATGGGCGTCACACCTCATATGATTCTGAATGGGTGATATATATATATAGATATAGATTTATAGATATATATATCACGTGACCAATCGAATGCCTTTAAAATTCTTTTGTAGATAGTATTTATGGGTGCTCAGCCTGCTGGAGAATAGCTCTTGGGGTCTCATGCTATGGTTTTGATGCAGATAAGATTTTTCTTATTGAAACACAATATTGTGTCGGGTTGGATAAAGAGAGTTATAAATTGTTTGCTAGAAGTAAGTATGCCTTTATCTTTATCTTTATTTAAAAACTTGATAGACTGCCTGGACCAGCAGGCATGCAGCGGTTTACATTAAAACAACAGGAGGCTGCAGAGAAAAGGAAACAGAAAGGAACGCCATTTATTGATAGGAAAGGGACAGCGTCAGGAGAGGAAACAGTAAGAGATAGCAGGAAAAGGAGAAATGTCATAAATTATCGGAAGGAGGAGGGAAGGGAGGAAGATCGAAGGCTATGTTGAAAAGATGGGTCTTTAGTTTAGCTTTGAAAGAAGGATAAGAAAGTTCCAGGCGAAGTGCAAACGGCAAAGAGTTCCATAGACGGGGACCAATGAAGAAGAAGGCAGCGGAACGGGTAGATTCAAGGTGGGCCTGGGAAGGGGGTGGGAGGAATAACCGGTTAGTGTGGACAGACCTAAGGGATATCAAGGGGCAGTGAAAGTGAACTAAGTCTGAGAGGTAACGTGGGACACCGGTGTGGAGGGATTTGTGCACAAAAGTAAGGATCTTGTATTGGATTCGATAAGGGATGGGCAACCAGTGTAAGCGGATAAGAAGGGGGATGATGTGTGCGAATCGGGAGGTGTGAGTCAGGAGACGAGCAGCTGTGTGGTGAACCAACTGAAGCCTGCGAAGTTGAGTAAGAAGGAGCCTGGCTAAAGATGCATTACAGTAATCTAAACGAGAAACAACAAGAGAGAGAAGCAGTGTGGTCAGAGAAGAGGGAGAGAGAAAAAAGCGAACAGCGCGGCGTTGCCTCAGTGTACAGAAGGAACATTGAACAACTGAGGAAATGTGGTCTTTAAAGGTTAGGGCAGAATCCAGAGTGACACCAAGATAACGTAGTGAAGAAACAAGGGGAATAGGGCCAGCAGAGAGAGAAGGGATGAGGGGGGGGGGGGGGACAGGAGCACCAGCAGTAAACCATGCCTCTACATGCCTCAGGCACCAGAGGTTCCTTTAGTATTTCTTTGTCTCCAGCAGATAATGGATGTATTTTCTCCTCTCTGAAGGAAAAAAAATCTGAAGATTGAGAGGAAAAAATTGATTAAATGCTCAAATGCTCATGAATGACAGCCTGTGGGTTGATCTCACTAGAGATGTGGGAGGCTTCACTAGACCGTGGTCTTTTTGGTAGCCATAGGAGGAGGGAAATTTGGTTCAGCTCCACACTCCTTATCCTGGATAAGAGCCTGTTGAGCAGCCAGAAAATTGGAAGGATCTGGAAGATTGGAAGAATTCAGCAGCCTTATACAACCTCAAAACCCCCTCCCTCCTCCTCTATCCCCCGCCCCCTGCTCTTTCCCGAAAATTACAGAAAGCTCTCAGAGGAATCTGCCTGCCAGCCACCTTAAACGCAATGCTGCCAAGCCAGAGACATAGTTTCAGGGGAGTTTCCTCTACCTGGGGCTCTCAGGGGGTGAGTACCAAGGTTTGACCTCATCATTGGGATGCAATTCAGGATGGACCGCTGGTGACAGTTGACACTGTGTGGGGGTTTCCCACCGGTTTTCTGCATGCGTTAGAAGCTGTGTTACTTATTGTGCACCTGGCAGTCATGTGGGCCTAGTGCACATGTAGCCCAAGTGGCTCCAATGTTTGCTCCTTCCCTAGCGCCTGTAACATGAGTTGCAGTAAAAGCACTGTTAATGTGTGCTTTGGGCCATTGCAGCTTTAGTGCACACTGTTGTGATACTTGCTTTAACCCTGTCTTCTTCCAGGAAATGTGTTTGACCTGTGGTGAGTGAGGTGCCTCATCTCCAGATTCTAGGCTCTGCATTTCCTGCCTAGCAGCTTTTCAGTTGTACTTGGAGGTCCCGTTTCCCCTCTCCCAGCTGGGGGATGCAGTTAGTCTGGCCTTACTTGCCTTAGGGCAGGAGGTGATGGATGGCACTATGGGTAAGAATATCCAGCCAGCCAGAGGATTCGATGGTCATGCTGTGAGCCACTCATCTTCTAGGGGTTCTGTGGCAGCTGTGCTCCCTGGTGTTGATGGGTCATTTCCGAGAGGAGAGCTTCCATACTCAGGATTGTCCTCCCCAGAATCCTTTCTTTTTGCAGCAGGCCTGGTCCTTCTGGCATGGAAATTCAGACAATGCGGTCTCTGGGTGCCCCCTAGCACAGTCTCATGCGGGGCAGGCTGAGAATAGAAGCCCTGTTCGGTTACCCTTGGCTAAGCATCCCTGGTAAGGAGTACCCACAGGAGATAGGCAATAGATGGGAGCTGTCCGAGATTTTGACTGTGGCTATGACTCAGATTCAGATGGCTCAATACAGGGCTCTGATGTGGATGAAGAAGTACTCTCAACTTCAGAAGATTGTGAAGAGACTAGACTGATCCTCCTTTTCTGGAAGAAGGATCTGGCAGCGTTGATGACCAAGTTCTCATCCGCCTTTGAACTTGATTGATGCTTCTGAAACGTGGCAGGAGCCAAATGTACACGGAAATCCACTACTGTCCTTTCGTTCCCAGATGTGATCAAGATTATGATCTAGCCGGAGTGGGACTCTCCCAACTCCCCACCTAAGGGGATAAGGAGTATAAGAAGGTCTGCACTTTCCCAGAGAAGGAGTGTGTTGAGTTGTTTGGCATTCCCAAGATGAATGCACAGGTCACGGCAGTTACCAGATGGACCACCATTCCTGTGGAAGGCGGATCGGCCCCAAATGAGGTTTCACCAAAGACTTATGTCCACAAGGAAACACAACCACGAACACAGACTATCAAGGGAACACGAAGAAGCAAGGTGTGAAGAAAAGTTTTTTATTCAAAACAACGACCTCAATTCGACCATGTTTTGGCAAAAATGCCTTCATCAGGGGGTACCAAAAAAATACAATTAAAAGACATTATTTTTTTAAAAAAACTAAAATCAAATAAAAAAGCTCATTGGGAATACTTATGATGCATATTATAAACAATCATGAATTATATAAAATAAAAGCCAAATATACAAGCCAAATTGGTAAAATGAAACAAACGAAAGGACAATAAAATATGTACTAATTCAATAAATAAAAAGTAAGAAGTGAAAAATAAATAAAAGGTTAATTAGAAAAGTTAATTAAAGAGATAAGGAGGGGTAAAAACTAGAACATGCCATATTATGAATGCATATTGGACTCCAAAGAGTATACAACATGGTACAGTGTACTAAAAGAATGTGCAGTACATTCATAGAAATTAAAAAAATATGTGTATCCAAGCCAAAAGGAGGAGATATATGACAGTCGGGTAATATTTTAAAGTAAGAGCAGCATAGAGTGGGAGAAAATATGAACAAGAACAGGGAACTATCTGCTTCACCCTCTGTCCTAGAGCCATGAAGTCACTTTTGATGCACACAGGAATACCTAGCAACATTGAATATTAGTCAGTAGGCTTGATGAGTACTGGCAAACTCTCCATTAACAGCTTGAATTTTGGCACCTAGCAGCAGGATCAGCCCTAGAATTGGTCCAAAGTGTTGGGGCTCTAGGCAGACCTCAAGCTTTACACCCCCCCCCCCCCTTGGCTGTCAAAATCTATTATTTAGCTGTCAGTGGCCTGCTTTTGCTGCCCTACGGAAGTTGCTTCCCTAGGCAACCACCTAGTTTGCCTAGTGGTTGGGCTGGCCCTGCCTGGCAGACAGTAGAAGCCCGCTGAAACTATCCAGGCATTGGCTATACTGCACCACTGCCCGGTTAGCACCTGCAGGTAAAAGAGGCACAGCAAAAACTGGCCCAGTTTTACCCATGCAAGCTAACTGTGCGGCGGCTGAATATTACCACTGCCTGGTTAACTTCAGTGGGCGTGTGGTCTGTGCAGCGACCCTGGATGTTCAATGCTAGGGCCACATATGACCCCGGCATTGAATATCCAGGGTTAAAGGTTGGCGGTGATGACTGCGCCATAGCAGTACTTAGCCATCCCAGAAGAATATCAGGCCCTAGAAGAATAAAGGAAATCTGTGTGAACAGAAAAGCCAGCCAAGGGGCTGTAAATCTGAGAAAGGAAGCAGATTGCGATTGAAATTAAATATTGAACTAGTTGGTCTAGAAACCTGAAGGGCTCACACACTCATTATTGTGTAGTATGTTTCACATGTTGCTGTTGCTACGATAAACTTTGGCAACAGAATGAGAACAGGCTATTATTTCATTTTGTGATTGTACCGGGCAAATTCCTATTTAAAAGGACAGGCATTGTTCCGAGATCTAGCCTCAGTCTTACATTAAAACCACAAAATACAAACAATTTCCTAGCAACATTAATGACATGCACACTGTCAGAGTTAATAGGCGCGCTTCCAGAATTATCATCTAGAGTGATTTCATGACATCAATACTTACAGAGATAAAACATATGTTACTGCAGGAAATTCCTGCCTGCACTAACATTAAAAGCCATGTTCCCACTATCACCGGACCACATTAAAATATACAAAATGAGAGACTGTTAAATCAGATCCCATTTCTAAAATCACAGCCCTCTAAACTTAAAGATTAGAGCACTAATTTTATTTTAAACATTTGCAGTAGCCCTCCTGGGGGATAAAACATTAATGATGTGCTATAAAGACCCCTTGTATGAAGATGCATTAAGTAGTTAAGGCACAAATTAGGATGTGCTAACAGTTAACAGAGCAACTTGACACTGGGGAGTAATTTTATAAAAATAATTTTGTGCATATATGGCCATTTAAAATAGCAACTGGCTTACAAAGTCAACCGGCTGACATACATAGTCAGGGAGTATGATCTGGGTACAGTAAGGGCAAAGTTCACACGAACACATATTGACTATGAAATACCTTAGAACATAAGAAATGCCTTACGGGGTCAGACCAGGGTCCCCTGTTTCCAACAGTGGCCAATCCAGGCCACGGATACCTGGCAGGTTCCCAAAGAGGCACACAGGTTCTACAATGCTTGTCTTGGGGCAAGCTGTGGATTTCCCAGATCCTCTTTAATAATGGTTCAAGGACTTTTCCTCCAGGAACTTGTCCAAACCTTTTTTAAACCCAGCTACACTAAAAGCTTTTACTATATCCTCCGGTAATGAATTCCAGAGTTTGATTACTCGTTGAGTAAAAAAATATTTTCTCTTATTAGTCTTAAGTGGGTTTCATTGTAGCTTCTTCAGGAGTTTTCAGCCCAGTCCTTGGGGAGCCCTAGGCCAGTCAGTTTTTCAGGATTCCCATAATGAATATGCATAAGATAGATTTGCATACAATGAAGGCAGAACATGCAAATCTTTCTCATGCATATTCATTCTGGGAATCCTGAAAAACTGACTGGCCTAGGGTTCCCCAAGAACTGGGTTGAAAACCTTCTGCTTTCTTGCCACTTTAGCTTAGAGGATTGTGTGAGCATCCCCAACTTTCTAGCCCAGATCCTCTTTGGCTGTCCTCAACACTAGTGACGGTTTGCAGTTCATAAAATACTTAATTGTTGGGAGCCCTTTGGGAAGTCATCGATCACTGGGATATACGTTAGGGATGTGCAGAGACAAAAAAGATTTTATCTGAGGTTTTTTCCAGACTTTATCTCCAATTTTGAGCATTGTTTTCAATACATTTAAGACCTTTTGCTTTAATTTTAAAAAAAATTCACAATGGAACTTCTTAACACATGGAAATTGATAACACATGTTAATTTGTAGATTAGGATTTTGTGTATTTTGTGCACAATAAATTTGAGATGCTAACAAACCAAATGTACACTAATGAATACATATCCCTAATATATATTATGTGTTTATATAGATGTTGGGGATGTGCACAAGGCAAATCTTTCTTGTTTCCTTGGGCTTTTTTCCTGACATTGGAAGGGGATTTTTTTTGTTTGTTTTTCCATGTTCATTTTATTTAAGGTTTTATTAGAACTTTTTAATGGACGCTAATCGAATTGGCACCCTAGCAGTTCAACCCCTTAATGTCCAATATCTCTTTAAAAAAGTGGCCAGTAAAATGGCTTTGGACTATATATGCACACATATTTGACACACAAAAGAATCAAATAAAACGAGACCAATTAAAAAAGGAAATAGTAGGAAATAGTATAAAAACTGGGACATTGCCAGGACATTATTATTACAAACTACAAAAGGATAAACCAGTGCCCAAACTAATCATTTGATGAATCAAAGAATTTTTGTCGGATCACTGGCTGCAATCCCTTTGACCCATGTGACAGGCTGCTTCTGTGGGCTCACAACACTACTGCTAGCCAGCACCCTTGAACACCGACGATCCCCTGCCATGCTTACCCTGCTTACTGCTAGCTCTGGCTCTGCTTTTGGTTAAAGATAATATGCTGCTTCAGAGGACTTTGGAAATTTTAAATGTTCTTAGAAGAAAATTTACAGAGTGCGTGGTGTCTTGAAATCCATAAATTTGTTAAGCTAAGTTTTTGGAATATTTACTTGAAAACGTTTAAGTTTTGATTAAAATGGATGAAATTGATTGGTAGGCACAGATTGAAGTATGTGTCCTCTTCAATGACATCCGACAAAAATATATATATAAATAATTTTTCAGGGGGTGTTCTTTAGTGATTTTTGTGGATCTTAATCTCCAGGAACAAGCAGGAATGTAGTCTTCACATAATGGGTATTGTTGGTACCGACGGAGCACGCGCGGGAACACTCCCCAGCATCTAATAGGAAAGCTTCTACAGGACCAAATAGGAAGTCATTCCTCACATATGGGTGTCATCGGCGCCGATGAAGCCCCAGCGGAGCATTTCCCCAGCTTTCTATGAAAGCCTTTGGGAATGCAGGCACACATGCGCGGTTCCCTTTCCGCCTAAAGGTGCCATCTTACCTCAGTCTCTTTTTTTCCGTGAAGCCCACCAGATGTGTGTCCTGTTCTCCCGGTTAAAATTAGATTTTTTTCGGCGATTTTCGCTATTTTTTCTCCCGGTTCGACGCCGGTTCCCCTCCCGCCGGGTTCGGTACACCGGTATCAAGCCCGATTCTTCTTTTTTGGTTTTTGCCCTTCGTGGCTGGCGTTCGCGCCCTTTTTTCCATTTTTCCCTGGAAGGCCGGTCCTTTGACCTCGCGGGGACTCTTTTTTTCCCCGATGGCTGCCAGTGTTTTTAAAAAGTGTGATCGGTGTAAGAAACTGATGTCTCTCACCGACACACACGACTGTTGCCTTCGGTGCCTCAGCCCCGACCAGGACCCTAAGTCATGTGGGCCATGTGGAAAGATGTCTTCCAAGGCACTCCGAAATCACCAGCAGCAAAAAGAAAGGCTTTTCTCGGACTCAGCCTCCGGCCGGGCACGGACCTCGTCTGAGGCCTCGACATCTCGGGATTCTGATCCCGAGCGCCGTCGAAGCTCCTCGGACAGGGGGTCTCCCGACCGGGAACGCAAAAGGAAGAAGCGGCTTGCGAGGGCGTCATCGGAGGAGGTCCCTGGCTCCTCGAGGGCCAGGTCTAAGACCCTCGACCGTCGCCCCGGGCCCGTGGAACATGAGAAGCCTGCAAAAGTTCCTCGCGTGGAGCCGGAGTCTGCTGGACACATAAGCCCCGTAGTCCTCGAGGACTCTCCTCCCAGGGAGCCGACATCGGGCCCGGCGCCGCCGGGGCCCGAGTCGGTGGCTGCTGTGTCTCCCGAGCTCAGTCTCAGGATGACAGCCTTGGAGAGCAGATTGTCTGCCTTCATGGAGCAGCAGCGGGCACTGATGGCCAGCCTGTCTGGCGCATCTGCCCCGACCACCGGGACATCGACTTTGAAGTCGACCCCGGAGACCGAGCCGATACTCGAGTCCATCGTGGCTCGGAGTCGACCTCGGTCGCGGTCTCCCTCGACCTTCCATTCGGGACCGAGGGCGTCGACGCCGGTGCCTCCGGCGTCGGGGCAGGTGCTCCAGGGCCCCGCGGGGTCGGACCCTGACTCCTCCTCGGACGAGTCAGCTTGGGAGACGGAGGATGAGAAGTCTCCTGATACCTTCAAGACTCGGTGCGTCCCTTTGGACTCACCGCAGTCTGAGCCCCGGAGTAGGTCCCCCCCGGAGGACACTCGGTTCTCGGAGTTCGTCCGGGATATGGCCGCTGCCTTGGCTATTCCGGTGGACCCCGAGGAGGAGCCTCGAGCTGAAGAGCTCGAGGCCCTACAGGATGACTCTCCTCCGAAGAAGGCCTTTACTGTTCCGGTTCCTCCGATGCTGGAACGGCTCCTCTTCCGTATGTGGGAGGCACCGGCCTTGGCGCCGGTTCTAAGCAAGCAAGTTGACTCGATCTATCGACTCCGGAAGAGCCCTGGTTTTCAAAAGGCACAGCTACCACACCATTCTATGGTTGTGGAATCGGCTATGCATCGTCTGAGGAGCCAGAAGATGCACTCCGCGGTGCCCCCTGGCAGGGAGGCCCGGAACCTCGATGGCGTCAGTAGAAAGTGCTTCCAGGGCTCGATGCTTGCTTGCCGTGTCCAGTCCTACCAGCTGTACATGGGCATGTACTTACGGGATCTGGCCAAGGAATTGGCTGGGTCCTCTGCTGGTCTCTCCGGGGAACCCTTGCAGAGATTTAAGTCTTTGTCCTCGGGGATTCGGGACTGCTTGAAGTTCATGTCGCGCACCGCCTACGATGGCTTCGAGGCTTCGGCCCGAGTTGCGGCAGCTGGCATCGCAGCTCGACTCCAGGCATGGCTGCAGTCATCGGACCTCGAGCCTTGGGTTCAGGACAAGTTGGTCGATGTCCCTTTCCGAGGTGAAAACCTTTTTGGCAAGCCCATGACTGAGAAGGCCGCTCAGCTCGAAACTGAGCACCTCACATGGACAAGGCTGTCGAGGAAGACCTCTGCCCCTTCTCATAAAAAGAAGGGCTCGGGTAAAAAAGCCCTTTTACCCGAGGAAGGGCACTGCCTACAAACAGTACCCGCAATTTCAGGCTGCACAAGCTGCCCCCCAGGGTCAGCAAGCCAAGGGCCAGGGTAATGGGCCCCGTAGGCAGAGGACCCCCAAGCCTCTGGCCCCTGCTACCACTCAGCAGGGTGGGGGTTTTTGACTCCTTGAGCGTAGCCTCTCCTCCACTGCTCTCCCAACCCTGCACAGGAGGTCGCCTCGCCCTCTTTGCCCACCAGTGGCCCCTTATCACCGGGGACAGTTGGGTGTTGGACATAGTCCACAAGGGTTATGCCCTGCATTTTTACCAACTGCCTCCACCATATTTTCCTGGGGAGCCTCCAAGGCCTCCCCTGCACACAGACTTTCTTCTACAAGAGCTTCATTGTCTGTTGGTGGACAGGGTGGTGGAGCCTGTGCCTCCCCACTTGCAAGGTCACGGTTTCTACTCTAGGTATTTCCTGGTGCCCAAAAGAACCGGTGGCCTTCGCCGTATTCTGGATCTCAGGAACCTAAACAAGTTCCTAGAGAAAGAAAAGTTCAAGATGCTTACTCTTGGAACGCTTCTGCCCTACCTCCAGCAGGGAGATTGGCTATGCTCCTTAGATCTAAAGGATGCGTACCCTCACATCCTCATTCATCCAGACCACAGACAGTACCTCAGGTTCATTGTGGGAGGAAACCATTATCAGTAAAGAGTACTGCCTTTTGGCCTGACCTCCGCTCCCAGGGTCTTTACCAAATGTCTGGCAGTGGTGGCGGCCTACCTGAGGAATCAGGGAATCTTTGTCTTCCCCTATCTGGACGACTGGCTCATCAGGGGTCAGACATGCCTGGAGGCCAGCCAAGCCACCCTCAAAACTATTGCTCTTCTTCAAAGCCTAGGGTTTGTCATAAACTTCGCAAAGTCCACTTTGCTTCCCTCCCAGAATTTGGAGTTCATAGGAGCAAGGCTGGACTCTCTCCTGGCAAAGGCTTTCTTGCCAGAAGACAGAGCACAATGATTGATAACCTTGGCAAACCAGTTTCTCAACAGGTCGCTGGTCTCCGCCCGACTCTGCCTGAGGCTTCTAGGCCACTTGGCTTCCACAGTACATGTGACCCCCAATGCCAGGCTCCATATGAGGCCTGCACAGTGGTGCCTTCAGACGCAGTGGTCACAGGCCACAGGCAGCCTCAGGGACAGGATAAGGGTGTCCAGACACTTTCTGAACTCCCTCAGCTGGTGGCTGCACCCACCCAATCTCCTAAAAGGAGTGCCCTTTCAGATTCCTGGGTACACGGTGGTACTGACCACCGACGCCTCCCTGCAGGGCTGGGGAGCTCATTGTCTATACAAGTGCACCCAGGGCCTGTGGTCTCCTTGGGAGGCGGCACATCAGATCAATCTCCTGGAACTCAGGGCTATTCGCCTAGCTCTCAAAGCTTTCTCTCCTGCCCTGGCTCATCAATCTGTCCTCATTCAGACAGACAACCAGGTGGCCATGTTTTATGTGAACAAACAGGGCGGGACTGGGTCCAGGCTCCTTTGTCGGGAAGCTCAAGACCTTTGGTCATTTGCCCTAAAGCACAGCATGCTCCTCAGGGCTGTGTACCTTCCAGGCCAGGAGAACTACCTGGCCGACAAGTTGAGCAGGATTCTGCAGCCCCACGAGTGGCAACTGCATCACTTGGTAGTTCAGAGGCTCTTCCTGAAATGAGGTCTCCCTTGGATAGATCTGTTTGCCAGTCCACTGAACACACAACTGCCAAAGTTCTGTTCCAGGCAACCGCATCCTTTGAGAATAGCACCGGATGCTTTTCTGATTCCCTGGTCTCAGGGCCTCCTGTATGCGTTTCCTCCCTCGCCCTTGGTGGCCCGAACTCTTTTCAAGACTCTTCAGGACAAGGCCTCGGTCCTGCTGGTGGCTCCCAGGTGGCCGAGACAACCTTGGTTTCCACTTCTGCTTCAGCTGGCAGTGGATCCCCCACTGTCCCTGGGGTTGCAACCCGACCTTCTCTCTCAGGATCAGGGTTCCCTTCTGCATCCCAATCTCAAAGCTCTCAAGTTGATGGCCTGGAGGCTGCAAGGGTAGTTTTGGCTCCCTGGAGCCTGCCTCAGGAAGTTGAGGAGGTTGTCCTAGCCTCTAGGAAACAGTCCACTAGAAAAACCTATGCTCTCAAATGGAGAAGGTTTTCTGTGTGGTGTCAGCTACGTACAGAGGATCCTTTCTCCTGTGCTGTACCTGTAGTGCTTCAGTACTTACTGCACTTATCCAATCAAGGCCTTAAGTCCAATTCTGTTTGGGTCCACCTCTCAGCTCTAGCAGCTCACCACTCACTGGTGGAGAGACATTCTCTGTCGGTTCACCCCTTGGTGTCTCGTTTTCTCAGGGGCTTGCTTTTACTCAAGCCTCCAATCCATCCTCCTGCTCCTGAGTGGGAGCTGAACATGGTCTTGCAGTAGCTGACTCGCCCACCCTTTGAGCCGATGGCTACTTGCCCTCTGCGCTTCCTGTCCTGGAAGACACTCTTCCTGGTAGCCCTTACCTCGGCCAGGCGAGTGAGTGAGCTTCAAGCCTTGGTCCGTGATAGGCCTTACACTCGCTTCTATGGAAACAGGGTAGTCCTTAGGACTCATCCATAGTTCCTCCCAAAGGTTGTTTCATCTTTCCACCTTAACCAAGAGGTGGTTCTTCCAACATTCTTCCCTAGGCCTCATGCAAGCCAGGCTGAAGCAGTTCTGCATACTCTGGACTGTAGAAGGGCCTTATCCTTCTACCTTGACCGTACGCAGAGGCATAGAAGGGCTACTCAGCTCTTCGTATCCTTTGACCCTAATAAGTTGGGGTTGGCTGTGTCCAAGTGTAGCTTGTCCATCTGGGTGGCTGACTGTATCACCTGGGCTTACAAGGCGGCTGACCTTCCTTTGCAGGGTCGGGTTACAGCCCACCGTGTCAGGGCAATGGCTGCCTCAGTGGCTCATCTCCGCTCTGTGCCCTTGGTAGACATCTGCAGGGCTGCAACTTGGTCTTCAAGCCAGACGTTTGCGGCCCGTTACTCTCTGGAGAGGGAGTCCCGTAGGGACAGTGCTTTTGGCCAAGCAGTACTCCGGAATCTCTTTGAGGTTTAGGCAACTCCTGCCCTCCTGTTCTCTGTTGGGCTACCGGTGGAGGTTGTGTCCTTGAAAAGCCTTTCTTTGCTGCTGAGACTAGAGGGAGTACTCTTGTTCAGCCTGGGTTCCTTGGTAGCCCAGAGCTTGGGAGTCACCCATATGTGAGGACTGACTTCCTGCTTGGTCCTGGAGAAAGAGTAGTTACTCACCTGTAACAGGTGTTCTCCAGGAGCAGCAGGAATCGGTCCTCACAACCCTCCCTCCTCCCCTTGGAGTTGCAGTTGTACATAGTTTATTTTTCATTTTTGTGTGCTGTTCTTAGCTATGTCATTTGACTGAGGTAAGATGGCACCTTTAGGCGGGAAGGGAACCGCGCATGCATGCCTGCATTCCCAAAGGCTTTCATAGAAAGCTGGGGAAATGCTCCGCTGGGGCTTCATCGGCGCCGATGACACCCATATGTGAGAACTGATTCCTGCTGCTCCTGGAGAACACCTGTTACAGGTGAGTAACTACTCTTTTTGGGAGCATCCCACAGCGCATGCATGCTGCCTTCCCACCTCTGTACCTCTCTCACTTCTGTTCTTCGTTTTCCGCGGAGCCGACAGGACATGGTACCCTGTCACCGCAGAAAATTCACTTTTATTTCTTGTTTTTTGTGGTTGTGTCTGCCTTCATTCAACGCCTACCAGTACCGCCGGTTCTCCTCTTCTTCGTTCCTTAAAAAAAGAAAACAAACAAACTTATATTTCTTCAGGGATCTTTCCCTGCTTCGGTGCTAGGCGCCATTTTGGATACTAGGCCCATTTTTCTTCAAGCATGGAGAAACCAGCTAGTGGTTTCAAAAAATGCTCAAAATGTGGTGGTACCATTTCCATCACCAACACCCATGATTGGTGTCTAAAATGTTTGGGTCCTGAAAATTGTCCAACGGAGTGTGTCTCCTGCAGGAGGATGAACAAAAGGGGCCTGCAGAATAGAGCTGCAAAACTCGGTACCCTTTTTGCTGCCGACACAATGTCAGTTGCATCGACATCTTCCAGGGCTTCGTCTTCCTCCCATGGATCTCAGGTAACCAAATTGAAGTCTTCTAAGTCTAGCTGGTCCTCGAAGGGTAAATCTCCTTCAAAGTATCGAGATGCCACTGCAGTTTCCCTTGAGGATAGTTCACCAGCAAAACAGCCTCAGTGGGAGTCTTTGGGCTCCAAAGCACTAACGGGGCTCCAGGATGTTCCAGAGGCCTCCACCTCTGCGGAACTACTGGTGCCATGTTCTGGGGTCGGAGCCGCTTCCACCGGTACCGGCACCCAGGCATCGGCAGGAGCGATGGATCACAGTATCCTCGCTATCGAACGCAATCTAGTGTCCCTCTTAGCGACTTCGGTACCGCTAAGACCGCAACAGACGGTTCAACATGTATCGGTGCCGACATCGGTACCTGTACTGACAGTACCTGCTTCGACAGGGCTGCTTTCTCCCATGCCGATCTATGGTATCGGGGATCAGGAACCGAGACATTTTGGTACCGACTTTGAGTGTTACCGATACCATGCGTTACAGGAGCACCCGGTGCTTGAATCTTCCGATTCCGATGACTCTGACGATTCTACCGGTACCAGAGTGAATCTATTAGAAGATTCGGTTCCTTCTCCTCAACGCAGAATGTCTCCTCCAGAGGATATGTCCTTCCAGGATTTCATACATGATTTAGCAAAGGGTCTTGCAATCACTGTGATTTCAGAAAAGGAACCTAGGGCAGAAGAATTAAGAATTCTAAAATACCCTGTGGCTCCCAAGGAAGCAGCTATGCTTCCCATTCACAAGATCTTACATGATCTAATGTTGAGAATGTGGGAAACTCCTTTAACAATATGTTCACATTCCTGACGCCTTGACACTATGTACCGAGTGCCAAGTTGTCCTGGTTTTCAAAAAACGCAGTTGCCACACTATTCAGTGGTAGTGGAATCGGCCATGCGAAGGATCAAGAGTGCTAAAACACAATCTTCTAATCCTCCAGGCCGTGAATCCAGGACTCTCGATGCCTTTGGCCGTTGATGCTTTCAATCCTCCATGTTAGGAACCAGGATCAGTTCCTTCATTCTTTATATGGGAATGTTCCTGGAAGAAGTCACAAAAAGACTTAGAGTTCCTAAGTCCTTGTGTTTCGGAGGAAAAAAGAGCAGACTACCTTATTCTGGTCAAGCATGCCCAGAATGTTCCAAAATGTATGAACCTTGCTACCTTTGATTACTTTGAATGTATTGGCTTCAAGCATCAGACTTAGAACAGTGGGTGCAAGAAAAGCTGGGAAACATTCCTTGCACAGGAGAAAATCTCTTTGGCAAGGACTGGCAGGACAAGGCTAATCAGCTTGAATCTGACAATACTACTTTAAACAGATTGTCAAAGTCTACAGCCAACCCAGCAAAGAAGAAAATATTCAAAAAAACTTTTTCAGCAAGAAAAAGAAGCCTTACCAATCTTACACCCATCAAACTCACTGTCTGCTCCATGTTCTCCAGAAGGGGCAACAACATAACAGACAGCAAAGTAAGCCGCAAGCTCAAAAAGCTCAACTGGCTCAACAGACCCAGCCCCCTTGGGGTCTTTGACTTCTGTCTAGAGAACTTAGTCATTCTGCCCCTAAAAGGTCCAGAACTCTTGACCATTCCAGGAAGACTATGCTTTTTTGCCCAAAGATGGCAAAAAATAACATCGGAAAATTGGACTCTGTCCATTATACAACTGGGGTACAAGCTTCATTTTCTCAACTTGCCCCTACGTACAATAATAAAACAGTTCAATTCTCAGGGCCCTGCCACCGACCTCTTGTGGCAGGAGGTCACATCACTTCTAGCTCAAGGAGCAATCGAAGAAGTACCCATTCCCCAACAGGGGACAGGGTGTTACTCCCCCTACTTTCTTATTCCAAAGAAGACAGGGGGACACAGACCTATATTAGACCTCAGAGAATTAAACAAGTATTTATTCCATGAAAAGTTCAAAATGATCTCCCTCAGAACACTTTTACCATACCTCCAAAGTCAGGACTGGCTATGTTCTCTTGATCTAAGAGATGCGTACACGCATATTCTCATCCACTCAGATCACAGGAAGTTCCTTCGATTCCTGGTCCAAGGAAGACACTTCCAGTACAGAGTTCTTCCCTTTGGACTAGCCTCTGCTCAAGAGTCTTCACAAAATGAATGGCAATGGTAGCAGCATTTATGAGGACGCTAGGAATATTCATCTTCCCTTACTTAGACAATTGGCTCATTCGAGCATCGACAGCTCCAGAGGCCAGCTTCACGCTCTCTCGAGCACTGAGAATTTTTCAATACTTGGGGCTGGTCATAAACCTCCCAAAATCTCATCTCACTCCCTCTCAATCTCTAGAATTCATAGGGGCTCGTCTAGACACACGGCAGTCAAGGGCTTTCCTGCCACAGCCATGCTGTCTACGTATAATACAACTGGCATCTCAAGCATCTATGAAGGTATTCCTTACTGCTCGGGAGATGCTTCAACTGCTGGGACACATGACATCCACTGTCCATGTGGTTCCCTGTGCTCGCCTCCACATGCGAGCAGCCCAGTGGACCCTTTCCTCTCAGTGGTCACAAGCCTTGGGTCAACTAACAGACAAAATCAGAACTACCACACATCTGATTTCGTCCCTGCAATGGTGGCAATCCCTCGAAAACCTCCTTGTAGGCTCTCCTTTCCAGCAGCCTCTATGCCAAACCACTCTGACGACAGATGCATCCAAGATCTCATCGCTGGTCCTCCTTCGAGCTCATCTCTGCCCCCGTCCTTTCTAAGGCTTTTAACTCTGTTCGGAAAACCTTCTGTCCCTCCAATCCCATTCCATCTCACTGGCTCCTGGACCCTTCCCTGGCCCTCTCCCCTTATCTCCTCTCCATCATTAATAACAGTCTTTCCTCTGGTATCTTTCCTACTCTCTGGAAGCACGCTATTATCCATCCTATCTTAAAAAAGAATTCCCTAGATCCCTCTTCCCCCTCCAGCTGGCCTCCAATTTCTAATCTCCCTTTCCTCTCTAACCTCTTAGAAAAACTTGTTTTCTCCCAACTGTCCTCCCATCTTGAAGCCTCCCTTACCTTGCACCCACGTCAATCCGGCTTTCGTCCTGGTTATAGCACAGAATCTGTCCTTCTCTCTCTTCTCGACGAACTCCACACTGCCCACGGCTGTGGATCTTTCACCCTTGCCGTCTCACTTGATCTCTCTGCTGCGTTTGACCTCGTCGACCACCGCACCCTTCTCTCACGCTTACATGATGCTGGCCTCGCCGGCACTGTGCTTCATTGGTTTCAGTCTTTCCTCTCGGGTCGCTCCTTCTCAGTTTCCTCTGGCTCTCTATCCTCACCCTCTACTCCCCTCCCTTGCGGTGTCCCTCAAGGGTCTGTCCTTGCACCCCTCCTGTTCAATGTCTTTCTAGCTCCTCTCACTCTCTTGGTGCATCAGGGCATATCTGCACATTATTATGCCGACGACATCTTCCTTCTCTACCACACTGACTCAGTTTCCCCCGACATCACTCCTCTCAACAGCTGTGTCTCTTCCATGGCGTCTTGGCTTTCCTCTAATTTCCTGCACATCAACCTTTCCAAGACTTCAGCTATTTGGTTCACCACTGGTAGTCCTGCCCCCCCCTCTTATCCCTCTGCTTTCTTCCTCCCCCATCCCCCTCGTAACATCCCTGCGCTACCTTGGTGTAATCCTTGGTTCATCATTGTCCTTTAAAGCCCATATCTCCTCTGTCATCCAACGTTGTTTTTCCACCCTAAGACAACCTCGTTCCATTCGCCCCTTCTTTTCTTTCTCGTCTATGACCACCCTTCTTCTTTCTCATGTTGTCACTCGCCTTGGTTATTGCAATGTTTCCCTGGCCGGTCTTCCTCAATCCCAATTACAACGTCTACAGAGAGTTCATAACACCGCAGCCTGCATCCTCACTTGTTCCTCTCGCTTTGACCACATCACCCCACTTCTCATACGTCTACATTGGTTTCCTATTCCTTTCCGCATACAATATAAGTTTCTCACCTTCACCCACAAATCCATTTACACTGGCACCCCTCTCTACCTCGCTGATTTGATCCACCTCCACACTCCCCACCGCTCTCTCCATTCAATCCATGCAAATCGCCTGACTTTGCCCTCCCCCTCTCAAGCCCATCTTGAATCCACACGCTCCTCTGCCTTCTACTTCCTTGGACCCTGTCTCTGGAATTCGCTTCCCCTGGACCTCCGCCTGGAACCCTCTTTGAAAAACTTTAAGGCCCGCCTGAAAACGTATCTCTTCTGCTTAGCTTTTGATCTTCCCCCACCCCCCTCTCCTCTTTCCCCACCTCCCCGGTGACTTCTCTCAATCTGCCTGACTCTTGAATTTCCCTATAATTCTCTAACCTTTTTCTTGTCAGTCCTATAATTTAACGGGCGTTCTTTTCCTTTTCCAAGCAGTTTTTATGTACTTTGTAAACCGCTCAGACGCTGTTGCATTGAGCGGTATATTAAGCCTCCAAATAAAGATAAAGATAAAGATAGGTTGGGGGGGCCCACTTGCACGATCTCTCCACTCAGGGTCTTTAGACCTCACAGGAGGTTTCCCTTCACATAAACCTCCTAGAGCTGAGAGCCATCTTCAATGCTATTCAAGTCTTTCGGGGCCATCTCGGCAACAAAATATTTGTGGTCCAAACCGACAATCAGGTAGCTATGTTCTATGTGAACAAGCAAGACGGAACAGGCTATCTGTCGCAATGCAACGAAGCTTTGCGAATATGGGCCCTCGCCAGAGAGTTAGAAATTCACCTGTTTGCGGTATACCTTCGGGGCATTCAAAACTTGTGGGCAGACAAACGCATTCGAATACTGCTGCCACACGAGTGGTCCCTCCACTCAGTTGCTCCTGAGCAGTCAAGGTGTGAGGACCTATGCTGCAGAGCTCCTGCTAGGGGGCGGAGCCTAAGCTGTTTGCTTGAGCTTGGATGTCGGGTCCTGGGCCACCTCCAGCGGGAGAGGCCCAGGCCCAGAGGCCTACCAAGCCTGGTGGGCCTCCTTTGCTGCCACCGGATGGGGAGGACGGATGCTTGCTGCAGCCGGTGCCCCGGGAGGGGGACTCCCCAGGTAGGACTGCACCTGGCCAGAGAAGAGGGACCCACAGGTATGGAGGTTTGGGCCCGCTACCCCAGGGAGGAGGCTCCTGTCTCCTTCCCAGGCAGGGTGTGGAGGCTGGGTGGAAGCAGGGAGAGGCCCTGGGGAGACCCTGGAGGACTGTGTCATATAGTACTGAGGGAGGCGGATTCCCCCCTCCTCCTCGGGTCCTGGAGGAGGCCTCTACCTCCTCCAGTGAGGATGAGGATGGAGGGTCGGGCCTGCCGTCCTTCCAGCAGCCAGCTAGGGCCCCAGATGAGATCATGGCGGCGGTACGGCAGCTCCGGGGTCTCCAGGAGGAGGCGGCCCAGCTGCAAGCCCAGCTCTCCCACCTGGAGAGCCTGCAGGCCACCATTCCCGGTGAGGAATGGGTGGCCTATAAGACCTATCGAAAGGGGGTGAAGCGGGCCCTGAGGGACCGGTTTAACCAGATTTTCTCTGAAAAATCAGGGTTGTGGGTCCCTCACGGAACTTTATCAGACCTACGACCGTTGGACAGCCCAGGGTGCAGTTCAGGGGGGGCCCCCGGGGGTGGGACGGCTGGTAGACCTTCCAAGGTCCCTTTCATTACCCTTACCTTTCCAGGGTGCATTGGGGAGCCGAAAGTATCCTTTCTCACATGTTCCTGACTCTTGAATCGCTTACCTGCCGGTGCCTGCTATTTCTGGGCCATTGGAGAGGATCTCTGTGGCTGATGTTAGTGCTGTACCCGGCAAACATCCAGATTCCTTGGTGGTTGGTGCAGCCGGGATGTTTGGGGGCGGAGCTACGGTCCGCCGCGACCTGCAGGAGCACGTACTGGCCGGTGAACCGCTGAATAGAGAAGAGCTGCTGGTCCCCTGCTCGGAAAATCAAGGAAGTGAGCAGAAGGTTCGTGGGGCCGCGAGTACCTCTCTGGCGGCTTTTTCGGCGTCCTTGCCTGTTGAACGCAGCATTCAAGATGGCCGCCGGAGTTCCTGCTGTGCAGTCCCTACAGCTGCCGGATGTGCCCCGCCGGAGGAGGTCTTCGCAGGGCTTTCCCCGGGTCGGTTGGGGATTCCCGATGGCCGCCGACAGCTGACTTCTGTCTCTTCCGAGTCTTCCCGGAAGTGGGAGCATCGCCGCGGGTCTGTTTCGGTGCTGCAGCTGGAGTGCTGCAGGGAATCCACGGAGGACGTTCCACTTCTTCCTCAGCTTGCTGTATCGCTGGAGGTTCATCGGGTGGCTGATCCTGCTACTGCGAATCCGGTTCTGCAGCGTCGGGGGTCTGCGGACTCCGTATATGCCGAGCATCCAGCTCCTTCTATAGAACTTGCTAGGATCCCTGGGCAGGCTTTTGGTGGGGGGATGGTTGGGGGTCCGGATTCTCCTCTGGTAGCTGCCCTTCCGGCTCCCAGACGGCTGCGTGATGGCCGCCCTGTGTTTCCTGAGGTGGCTGTCTGGCGCCGGAAGGGTACAGGGAAGGGGAAAGAGCAGGGTCAGGGCTGCATGTCGGTGTCTGCAGCCCCTTGGGGAGAGGGGGTAGGAAGGGTTCTCAGAAGCTGTTCCTGCAACCTGTGTCACTGGAGCGGGATGCACAGGTGTCCGTCTGTCCCGTTGGTGTGGCCGAGGGAAGCCTGGCTCGCGGGGGGGCGTCCGCCCTTTCTGCTGGAGCCCTGGCTGCCGGCCAGGATGTTCCTGACCCCTGTGCCACGTCTGGCACCAGCAATAAGGTAGGATCTAGGAGTGACGGGGGGCAGGGGGGCGGAGGTTCGGGGGGATTATTTATGGGGGGATCTGCCCTACTGTCTCGAGATGGTCCTGCCTTGTTGCCGGTAGCCTTGCAGGGGGTAGCGGACGGTGGGTCCGTTGAGGGATTGGCGTCCTCCGTGTCTGCCGTCCGTGGGGAAGTGCAGGGTACCCCGGTAGCTGGCAAGGAGAGGGAGGGGGAGCGGACAACTGGTATACCAGTGGGAGGGGGGGTAATGGTTTGTTCTGATGGGGGGAAGGGATTGATGTCTGTGGGGCTGGGGGATGGGGTGGTGCCCCTAGATCCCGGGACTGGGGGGGAGCGGTGTCCGTCCTCGGTGGTGGTGGCAGAAACACCGGAGCCCTGCGATGGGTTAGGAGCCCAGGGCGGGGGTACGGGGGGGCTCTCTGGTCCTCTGGGTGTCACCGAGAACCAGGTCCGTGAGGCCATCCAGATGGCCTTGGAAACCCCGGACGGTCCTCAAGGGGCCTTTGCTGCCTTTAAGCGGCAGCAGGATTGTATAGAAGGGGGTGCTCTGGAGTTTCCCGGTGGCACCCAGGGATCCGGAAAGGACAGTATACCTGACTCCATCTTTGCTGAGCTGGTCCTGCCCAGCCCCCAGGTCGCCCCCTGCGAGGTGGCTGCGGATCCTGCAGGCCAGCAGCAGGGTCCCTCGCAGGTAGATGCAGGGGAGGTGAGCGGAGGGCAGGGGATGGGAGCTGAGGGGTCGGTTTCCCCCCCCCCCCCCGTACCTTTGCAGAGGCTCTGAGGGGGTCCGGCACCACTCCGGGGACGTCAGGTGGGGCTGGGGGGAGGGGGGGTTCCCAAGGGAATGGTCCTGCAGGAGGGGGAGGAAGTGGGGGAGGGTTCCGAGGGGTAGGGGGTGAGGTCCGACGGCGCAACGTGGCGCAGATCCGGTGGGCTGGGGAGGGGCCCCCTCCAGCCAGGGAACAGGTCTTGAGGATGGTCCTTGGGCTGGGGTTTCTCCCGGGAGATCTCTACGCCTTCATCCACATGAACAACACCATTGAATATGATGTTAGTTTCATGCTGAGACGGGGGCTGGAGATTTTCTGGGACCGATACCAGCAGCAGAGGGGGCAGGGCGGGTGGGCTGACTTTTGTGTTGTGCCTATCTCTCACCAGGGGACGGTACCTGTGATCATCCTGTCCCGGAATGAGTCGCTCCCAGGGCAGGACATCCAGTTTTGGTTGTCGCGCCATGCGGTGCTCCTCGCACCCCTGGTTAAGGGCGCTGGGCCCCTAGGGGTGTGGGACGGGTCGTGGAAAGGTAGGATCCGTTTGCGTGAGGTGGGAAACGTGGTGCAGCACGTGCCCTCGGCCGGATTCCTTGGTCGGGATCGCATCTTGTGCTATTACCCCGGGCAACCCCGCGAGTGTCACCACTGTGGCTCATTTCGTCATCTGAGCATGAACTGTCCCGAGCAGGTCTGCACCCGTTGTGGTGGACGGGGTCATGCCTCGGCCGGGTGTTTGCTTATTCGGTGTAACCTTTGCGGGGAGTTGGGCCACCCCTTTGCCCGCTGCCCCTCCGCATCACACAATGGACCGGGGGGGGATGCCGTCGCCCCACCTCGGGCTCCTGTGCGGGAGGAGGTTGTGGAGGACCCTCTCCCTCAGGAGGAGTCCGGGGGCCCTAGGGTGGAGGAGTCCATTGAACCGAGGGAGCCACCAGGGGGAGGGAATTTGGGTAGGAAGGAGGAGAGGGTTGATGTGGTGGAGGTTGCTGTGTCACGACAGGATAGTGGGTTGCGGGTGGTGCCACCTCAGGAATGGACCACGGTCCCTTCTAAGGGTGGCAAGTCCAAAAGGAAGAAACGGGATACATCACCATTGCCGGATGCAGAGCCCGTGTTGGACATCAACCGTTTCGTCTTTTTGGCTGCTGAGGCGGATGAGGGCTTGCCTGTGGAGGCAGGGCTTCCTGTGCGGCGCTCGGAGCGATTAGCGGCGGGGGCGGCCCCTCTTCCTCAGCGGCGGCCTTCAAAAGTACCGAAGGTGCGCCGCGGTCAGGGTCCTCCAATCAAGGTGGATACTGGCGCCCGATGGGTGAGGGAGGACGGGCCTTTGCCCCCGCAGTTGGGTGCTGGGCCTTCGCAGGAGCCCCCTGCTGACCCAGCCGTCCCGGCCTCCCCTGCGGGGGTGGGCACTGGTCCGTTGTCTCAGTCTGTGTCCGGGGAGGGGGGGATGGCACCGGTGGTGGACCCCACGGAGGAGATCATTCCTCCGACCCCTGACCTGTCCGTGCCCCCTCGCCCCATGGGAGCTGGGTTAGCCCCTGCGACAGCTTTGCCTGGTGGTCTCGGGGACACCAGCACCTCGTGGGGTGACAGGGTCGAGCAGGAGGAGGAGGAGATCCTCGAGGTGGTCAACGTGGGCCGTGAGGAGTTGCTCCAGCTCGCGGGCTTGTCCTGCAAGCGGGATTCCGGGGATCCAGGGTATGGTGAGAAGAGGAGGAAAGGGTCACTGCACACGAATTAGGCATGGCGTGCACTCCTGCGTTCTCGTGCGCCACTATCAACGTGGCCAGCATTTTTACGGACCAGGCGCGGGCTACAGCCTATGATTTTCTTTCCACGAGTGGGCTGGATGTCATCTTCTTGCAGGAGACCAGGCTCACCTCGCTCGCTAGCCTTCATCGGGCGAAGCGGGAGTGGAGGTGGGGTCCTTCGTACTGGTCACTTGCGGCCCAGCCTTACGCAGGAGTGGCGGTTTTGTTCACGTCTAACCGATTTCAGGTGCAGTACGTGTGTGAACTGGAGCAGGGCCGGTGTTTGCTCTTAGACAGCTACTGCGGGCCCCATCGGTTTCATTTCGTGGTGGTCTACGGCCCCCAGTCTAAGTTGGCGCGGAAGACCCTGTTTCGGGTCATCCGCCCCTACTTACACACCTCCCGTTTGGTGGTCCTCGCCGGGGATTTCAACACCACCACCCTGTTGCAGGATCGAGGGGGGATCGTTGCCCACCCAGTTACGAGGGCCTCTTTTTGGCCGAGATGACCCGGACGGCTGACCTAGTGGATATCTTCCACCGGGCCTTTCCACGGTCGCCGGGGTTCACCTACTACCATGGGACCTGCAGGAGTCGTATCGATCGGATATATGTGAGTGCCCGGGTGGAGTGTTCCCCTCCGCAGTTGCAGGCGGTTGACTTTTCGGACCACCGCGTCCTCTCCGTGTCCTTCTTGGCTAACCACGAGGAGCTCAGCAGGGGTCCTGGCCTGTGGCGACTGAATGTGCAGTTGTTGGCAACATTAGAGGTGGTCCAGGAGTTCTTGGCCTTTCTCGCAGACCAGGAGACCCTGTTGGGTGTTTTTCCTTCCCGTGGCGCCTGGTGGGATGAGGTGAAGACGCGTGCCCGCCAACTCTTCCGTTCCCGGGGTACCTCCATGGCTCGATCCTGCTACCTCACTTACACCGTCCTTCGGAGGTCGCTGGATCGTTTGGTATCCCGAGGAGCAGCGCGGGAGGAGGTGGAAGAGGTGCAGGTCCAGCTCCGTGGCCTGATTTATGATCGCCATGCCTCCCTATGCTTCGAGGGGACGGCCGGTGGGGTCGCCACCCCAGACCCTTTCCTGACTTGCAAGGAGAGGGTTCGGCGTCGGGAGGTCATGGCCCTACTGGGCGAGGACGGTACCATTCATACCTCCCAGGAGGACCTTTTGCGGATGGTGGGGGAATACTTCTCGGACCTGTTTGGGGATCGCCCTGTGGACCTCACCCATATCCGAGAGTACCTGGGCCTTCCCCCGGTGTATTCGGCTGTGGTCCAGGCACAGGTTGATGCACTCGCTGCTCCGATTCAGCAGGTGGAGGTGGAGAGGGCGATTCGTGCCATGCCGTTGGGGAAGGTGCCTGGGCGCGATGGGCTCCCGGTGGAGTTCTATCGTACTTTCATTGCCCAGCTGGCCCCCTTCCTGACCTCCCTGTTTCAGGAGATCATGGACACGGGGTTTTTCCTGCGGTCATTTCGCGAGTCTGTCCTGCTGCTGCTCTCCAAGGGGAAGGACGATAGCTCCTTGGACTTTTGGCGGCCGCTCTCTCTTCTGAACGCGGACCGGAAGATTCTGGCCAAGTGTTTGGCCAACCGACTGGTGGAGGTGTCGGGCGTTTTGCTGTCCCCTTCCCAGTATTGTTCCGTTCGGGGGAGAGGGGTTCTGGACGCTGTCGCCACAGTTCGGGAGGTGGTGGAGAGAGGCCGGTCGCTCCAACGGGACCATTGGTTGGTCTCCTTGGACCAGTCCAAAGCCTTCGATCGAGTCAGTCACCGGTACCTGTGGGTGGTGCTCCAGCACTTCGGCCTCCCCGCAGGTTTCCTCTTCGTCTTGCAGGCGCTGTACCGAGGGGGGGTGAGCTTCCCGTTTATTAACGGGTGGCTCGGACGGCCGTTTGGTGTCGCCTCGGGGGTGCGGCAGGGGTGCCCTTTGAGCCCCCTGCTGTATGTCTTCTCCCTCGACCCCTTCCTCCGGAGATTGTCCTCAGGTGGGTTGCGGGGCCTGGAGGTGCCCGGTGCGCCCCTGGTGACCGTCGTTGCCTACGCTGATGACATCTCAGTTTACGTGGACGGCGCTGAAGGGGTAGAGGCCCTGCGGGAGGCCGTGGAGGAGTACTCGGAGGATGCCCACTCTGTTGTCAACCACAGCAAGTGCCAGACGCTGTGGTTGGGCCCCTCGGACGCCTCCCCGCCTTCCTGCGCCCCCTTTCCTCCTCCCGTGGGGGAGGTCCGCGTTTTGGGCCTCATCTTCGGGTCGGAGGACTGTGCGGAGTCCAATTGGGATCATTGTCTTGAGACTGCACGGTGTCGGGTGCTGCGGTGGAGGGGGTGGAGGTGTACGTTCGAGGAGAAGATCAAACTCCTCGGGACGTTTCTGCTTCCCCTCTTTCTGCACGTGGCCACGGTCTTCGTTCTTCCGTCGTCCCGTCAGGCGTCTGTCAGTGCCGTCTTTTTCTGTTTTCTGTGGGGGAACCGCCTGAACCCTGTCCAGCGCAACATCGTTTGCCTGGATCGGGCAGAGGGTGGTTTGGGTATGTTGCACCCCCTTGTTTTCCTGTCAGTCTTGTCTATGGCGTTTCACTTAGGTAGGATGCGGGAAGGGGGTGGGGTTTGGTGGGTGGCCTCCTATCGGGAGTGGTTCTCCCGCTTCTGGGAGCAGTGGGAGGGGGCGTCCTCGGTCCCACGTGTGCGTCGGAGCGGGGAACAGGCCCCATCGTATGTATTTGCAATGGTGGGGCTCATTCGGCGGTGGGGGGTGACCGACCCGCTCGCCCAGTCCTTGGGGCGGAAAGGATTGTACCGGATGGTACTCACCTCTCACTTTCAACCACGGTGGGCCCTGCGGGACTGTCCAGCGGATGTGATGCAGCGGGGCCTTCGGCATTTGAACTCCCCTCGGCTGCCGAAGAAAGTTCGGGATGTGGCCTGGTTGTTTTTCCACGGGCGTTTGTACGTGAGGGACAACCTCAAGTACAGGTCACAGGCCGAGCGGGTCTGTCCGAGGGCCGGGTGTGAAGGGCAGACGGAGACCATGGACCATTTCCTCCGGCAGTGCCCCTTTAACGTGGAGGCCTGCCGGTTGGTGTCCACTGCTCTTCACCTGCGCGACCTTTCCCTCCTCACATATGCGGAGTGGGTGTACGGGGCCTGGTCCTTTCCTCTAAGGCAGGACTCCGGGACCCTCTACCTCGTCACGGCTGTAGTGCGCTACCACCTGTGACAAGCGCGCTGTCATGTCTCGACCCGGGGGTTGGTCCTGCCCCTCGACGAGGTGGTGCGGGACATTTTGGAGGAAGTGTCCAGCATGGCGCAACGCGAAAGGCGGGTGGTGGAGGCCCATCGTTGGGAGCGTCTGTGGCGTCACCTCACCCTCCGCCCCCCGTGAGGGGGAGGGTTTCCCTGGGGTTTATTCCGTGTTAGGGGTTTGGGGTTGTTTTTCTCCCCGGGGGGGTGTGTGAAAGAAGGGGGAGGGTTCCCCTCCCTGTGGTTTTCTTCCGTGGTAGGAATTTGGGGTTGTTTTTCTCCCAGTGGGGGGGGGGGGGTGCGCTGGTACTGCAGCATTTTGACCACTTGTCCGCTCTCCCTCTCTCCTTGGGGGATGGATGTCCCACTTGTTTTGTTTTGGTGTAAGTGTTCTTTGTGTTCTGTGCATCCCGTTCCGCTGCCTGGGTTGCAGGGCAGCACTGGGTTGTGTTTCTCTTTTGTTTTGTATCTTTGATTTTGTTTTTGGTGGGATTCTGTTGGGGACGGGCTCGATGTGCCCTTATGTTTTTGTTTGGGGGGTGGGGGCGGGGAGTTTACTTTCGATGTATTTGCTTTGTGGGGAGGATGGGGAGGGGACAGGGAGTGGGGTGGGGGGTGGGGGAGCTGCTGCTCCCTCTGAAGGGAAGGGGATGGGGACAGGGGACTATGTATTTTGGGCGGGTTTTGGGGGGGGGGGGTTGGCAGTCCTCAACCAGTGGACAATGTGGACATTTGGAATGGTGTGGGTTGTTGTGGGGGGGAGGGGTTTGGGGATGGATATGGACTCTGTCTGGACTCCTATGGGGTGTTGTTACGGGGGGGGGGGGGTTGGGACGGACATGGACAATGGACATTGGACCTATGGGGGGGCGGTTGGGATCTGAACATTGTTTGGGCTGAGGTGGGGGTGGTGGGGGTGGTGGGCACGTGAGTTGGTTGCTGGGTTTGGTGGTGGGTTTGGGGAGGTGGGTCACGGGGGGGGATTTGATTCTTGGGTGTGCTATGTCGGGGTGGGTGGGGGTTTTGGGGGGTGTGGCTCTTGGTTGGGTTGCTTGTTTTTGCTTTTTGTATGTCTTTTTGTTGCTTTTATCATTAAACAGAATTTCCACTCATACCAGCTTGCTTGAGTGTTTCGAATCTGGGGAACACCAAATATAGACCTCTTTGCAAGTCCACAGAATGCCAAACTTCCCCGATTCTGTTCCAGAGTTCCGTCTCAAAACTGTCAGGCAAGAGATGCTTTCCTACTCCACTGGGGACAGGACTTCCTCTATGCCTTCCCACCCATTCCCCTTATTCCCAAGACTTTATTCAAACTTCAGAAAGACAGAGGTCATATGATACTTATAGCTTCATGTTGGCCATAGCAAACGTGGTATCCTCTTCTTCTGCGTCTCTCTCAAACCACTCCTCTGGAGTTGGGGAATGCTCCAGATCTCCTGTCGCAGGAGAACAGATCTTTACTGCATCCCAATCCCCAGTCCCTACATCTCAGGGCCTGGTTACTGAAAGCCTAGAATTCCAGGATGTTAACCTTTCTCAACAAGTAAAGGATATCCTCCTGGCTTCCAGAAAACCCCTCCACAAGACGTTCCTACGCTTTCAAGTGGAAAAGGTTCTCTATCTGGTGTTCACAAAAGGGACTTAACCCCCTTTTAGAACCTGTAGAGTTGCTACTAGAGTATATTCTACAATTATCAACTTCTGGTCTGAAGACCAATTCAGTTAAGGTCCATCTTAGTGCTATTGCTGCTTTTCATAAGCCTTTCGATGGACAACCTATTTCCTCTCATCCACTTATATCAAGATTTATGAGAGGCCTATTTTTAACAAAACCTCCCATTAAACCACCGCCGGTGGCATGGGATCTAAATCTTGTTCTTGGTCAGCTTATGAAACCGCCCTTGGAACCTTTAGCCTCTTCAGACCTAAAGTTTCTTTCATGGAAGGTTATTTTCCTAATTGCCATCACTTCTGCAAGACGCATTAGTGAACTACAGGCGTTAGTAGCTGACCCTCCTTATACAAGGTTTCACCATGATAAAGTAATCCTCAGGACTCATCCTCACTTTCTGCCAAAGGTAGTTTTGCCTTTTCATTTAAACCAGTCGGTTTATCTTCCTATATTCTTCCCTAGGCCTCATGCCTCCAGTGCGGAAATGGATCTTCACACATTGGATTGTAAAAGAGCCTTGGCTTTTTATTTCCAAAGAACTAAGCCACATAGAAAATCTGCTCAGCTTTTTGTGGCTTTTGACTCTAGTCATTTGGGACTTCCAGTTTCTAAAAGAACTCTGTCAAATTGGATTGCAGATTGCATATCCTATACATATCAGAATAAGGGATTTTCTGTTGAAGGCCATGTCACGGCTCACAATGTGAGAGCAATGGCAGCCTCAACGGCTAACCCTCGTTCTGTCTCTATTGATGACATCTGCAAAGCAGCCACTTGGACTTCGGTACATACCTTCACAGCCCACTATTGCTTAGACAAGGACTCCCATTGGGATGCCTCATTTGGCCAGGCTGTTCTACAACATCTCTTCCATATTTAATACAACTCCTACCCACCATCCACAGTTTGGATGCCTAAGGTCCATGGGAGGAAGCATGACTCATCTCACCTGGGTTCGCAGCCAGCTGGGGTCACCCCTTGACATCTTTCAACTGGGGTGTCCCCATATGTGAAGACTACATTCCTGCTTGTTCCTGGAGATAGCGTAGTTACTCACCTGTAACAGGTGATCTCCAGGAACAGCAGGAATTTAGTCTTCACAACCCACCCACCTCCCCTAGGAGTTTGTCTCTCTATCTTTCTTTACTTCTCTCCTTTGGTCTCAACTGAAGTAAGAGAGGTACAGAGGCGGTAAGGCAGCACACATGCGCTGTGGGATGCTCCCAAAAGCTTTCCTATTGGACGCTGGGGAGCATTCCCGTGCGGGCTCCGTTGGTACCGACGATACCCATATGTGAAGACTAAATTCCTGCTGTTCCCGGAGATCACCTGTTACAGGTGAGTAACTACGCTTATTCTGAATAAGTGTATTGCTTGGATGTTACATGTTCAAAACTGTGTCAATAAAAAGTAAAAAAAAAAAAAAAAAATACAATGGAAAAGGGTACAGAAAATGCCTTCTGTAACGCAGAAGAAATAATGAAAGACATTTTTGGGCGTGCTCCTAGAAGGCAGAGCTGTCTTGAAACGCTCATGCACCCACTTCTGGTATAGTGTGCTGATAGGTTTTGTTTGTAGAGCTACAAAAAGAAAGGGCATCAGCCAGTTATTCTAATCTAATTTTATTGTGAGGACAACAAACAAACAGGATTATCTGGGCCTCCTTGGTAAGAGCAGATAAGCAGCTACCTTAGCAACTATCTGAAGAAAAGAGTCCAGAGGCCCTAATCTTCTGCTCCCAGCATCCCTCCACCACTGCAGGGCTGTCAAATTCTGCTGTCTGTACTTTTATTTGCAGTTTTTCATGCAACCACATGGCCAACAACAGATGAAAATACAAATTAGGCATCTTTACTGCTGATAAGAGCTTCTATTGCTTAGAAATGCTAAATGATGTCTCCTCCTCCTCCCCAGTCCCTGTAAAGCAGTAGCACAGCTGACACATCAGGCCATGGGGTAACCAGGCTGCAGCTCTCCAGAAAGCAGCTGAGTCAGTGGTGGCAAAATGTTTGGCTCATGTTACTGCAAAGGCTCTCAGTCTCTGCCAGGATTAACTATACAGTTCTTTTGCTCTCACATCATCCTTTCTCTGTCCTCTTTATTTATTCCTAGGGCTTTGATTCCTAGTTGTTTATAAATTATGGCCTGATATTCAGCGGCAGCAGCTAGCCATCACCACTGAACCAAAGATGCAGGTAATCAATGCCAGGGGCCATATCTGGCAACTCACACTGAATATCCAGGTCGGTCAGATACCAGAGAAGCTAACTGGGCTGTAGTGATATTCAGCTTCTGTAGCGAATAATAGGCCACCCTTTTAGGTGCTTAACTTTCACCACTTAGAGATAGCCAAGCAGCAGCTGAATATCTCCACTGCTTAGTTATCCCTGGGTGCTGCCAACACTCTACCTCTGCAACACCCCTAGCTAGCTATCATCAGGGTGTTCAGCAGAGGTACCTGTGGAAATTCAGTAGCACTAATCAGGTCTGCTAACATACCACACCCTATAAATTTAGATATTTATTTTCCAGCAAATTAGGTGTTTTTTGAAGGTATAAGAATCAGTGTTTGGTGTTTTTATGCCACAGGTACTATTGCTGGGTATTTTTCCAGTGGAATCACACATGCATTTCTGTCACTTAGGGGTTATTAATTTAGAAAAAAACACAAAAACTGAGTAGAGGATACAAGATTAACCAGGAGAGGAGGGAAAATCTATTGAGAAAGTGATGTTTTTCCCATGCTTATCCAATAAGCACTATTTTCATTTTTTTGCATTGGGGATGTCTCATCAGTGTTCAGCAGTGAAAACCTAAAATCAGAAGTTCTATTTATACCTTGCTCTCCATTCTTCTGCTTAGATTGTCCCAAAACAATCTTAATAATCCCTGTGCCTGTGAAGGCTAGCCTCCAAGTCGCAAGGTATTCTGCCTTTTGTAACGTGGGGCCTTCTATTTGGAACTCATTATCTCCAGGAACAAGCAGGAATGTAGTCTTCACATATGGGTATTGTCGGTACCGACAGAAACTGCGTGGGAATGCTCCCCAGCGTCCAATAGGAACGCTTTTGGGAGCATCCCTCAGCACATGCGCACTGCCTTCCCGCCTTTCCAACTATCCCTCTTCAGTTCTTCATTTTCCGCGGAGCCAACAGGACACATAACCTGTCACCGCAGAAAATTTCTTCTTTAAACTTGTTTTCTTGTGGTCGCACCTGCCTCCGCATGACACCTACCGGTACCGCCGGTTCTTTCTTTCTTCTTTTTAAAAAAAAAATCTATTTTTGAACTGTTTCTCTTCAGAAACCTTTTCTTTTGGTGCTAGGCGCCATTTTGGGCATTAGTCCCCATTTTTCCCAAAAGATGGAAAAACTAGCTAGTGGTTTTAAAAAATGTACTAAATGTGGCGGAACCATCTCCGTCACCGACACCCATGACTGGTGTCTAAAGTGTTTAGGCCCTGACCATTCTGCATCTGAGTGTTCCTCCTGTATAGGGATGACTAAAAGAGGAAGACAGAACCGAGCTGCAATCGACGTCCATTGCATCGACGTCTTCAAGAGCCTCGTCTTCCTCCCATGGATCTCAGGTAACTAAACATAAGAGCCGGTCTTCAGAGTAGCTGTCCTTCAAAGCATCGAGAGGCCATTGGCATTGCCCTTGAGGAAACTACACTGGCAAAAGAGCCCCAGAGGGAGGCTTCGGCCTCCAAAGCATCAACAGGGTTCCAGGATGTTCTCGAGGCTTCGACCTCGGCATAACTACTGGTGCCATGCTCAGGGGTTCCAGCTGCTTTAACTGGTACTGATATCCAGGCATCAGCAGCGTCGATAGACCAGAGATTCCTCGCTATCGAACGCAGCCTTGCCGCTCTCCTTACAGCTGCGGTACCGTTGACACCAGTGGTTCAGCGGGCACCGGTACAGATACCGGTACCAGCACCGACGGTACCGGCCCCGGTGGGAATCCTTCCCATGCAGACTTTTTCTGGCATCGACAGATCAGTACTGGACCAATTCGGTACCGACTTCGATCGATACCGAGACCGTGCTTTGCATGAACATTGGGATCAGAGATACTTTGAATTCTCCGATTCTGATGACTCTGATAATTCTGCTGGTACCAGAGTGTTTCTCCCGGAAGACTCCTCTTCTCCCCAACGCAGAATGTCTCCTCCAGAAGACATGTCTTTTCAGAATTTTATTTGTGATGTGGCCCGAGGCCTTTCAATCACGGTAGCTCCTGAAAAAGAACCTAGAGCAAAGGAATTGGAAATTCTCCAATACCCTAAGGCTCCCAAGGAAGCAGCCACTCTGCCCATTCATGAAATTCTTCATGATTTGATGCTCAGAATGTGGGAGACACCTTTGACCACATCTCCTCATTCTAGGAGACTCGATACCATGTATCGAGTTCCACCATGTCCTGGTTTTCAAAAGACTCAGCTGCCACACCATTCAATGGTAGTGGAGTCAGCCATGCGTAGGATGAAAAGTGCAAAGAGACATGAATCCAATCCTCCAGGTCGTGAATGCAGGACTCTTGACGCTTTTGGGCGTCAAACTTTTCAGGCTTCCATGCTTTCAGCTAGGATCAGCTCATATATTTTATATATGGGAATGTTCCTCAAAGAGGTCACAGGAGATTTGGAGCTTATGAGCCCCCTTCTCCCTGAGGACAAACGACAGGACTTTCTCACTCTGGTCAAGCATGCTCAAGATGTCTCCAAGTTTGTAAACCGTGCAGCCTTTGACTGCTTTGAATGCATCAGCAGAACCTCTGCTATTGCCATTGGTGCACGTCGGATTGCCTGGCTTCAGGCATCAGACTTGGAGATTTGGGTACAGGACAAATTGGGAAACATCCCTTGTACAGGAGAAAACCTCTTTGGCAAGAATTGGCAGGAGAAGGCTAATGAGATAGATACTGACAATCTCACTTTAGACAGATTGTCAAAATCTACAGCCACTCCAGCCAAAAAGAAACCCTATAAAAAACCCTTTTTCAGCAAAAAGAGGAAGTTTTATCTATCCTATACCCAGCAAGGGCAAGCTCAGGGTCACGTTTCCCAGAAAGGTCAACAACAACAATCCAGACAAAAGAAGCCAAAAGACCTTAGAGCTCAACCAGCTCCACAGGCCCAGCCCTCTCAAGGGCTTTGACTCCTTCATAGAGAACTTAGCCTTCCTGCCTCTGAAGGGGCCAGAACCCCTAAACATTCCAGGCAGGTTGTGTCATTTTGCCAACAGATGGAACCAAATAACAACAGAAAACTGGACTCTGTCCATTGTGGGAGAGGGGTACAAGCTTCATTTTCACAGTTTGCCCCCTCCTACAATCGTAAGACAGTTCAATTCCCAAACCTCTACAGGCAATCTACTGGATCAAGAGGTCTCAACACTCCTCGCTCAAGGAACAATAGAGGAGGTGCCCATTCTTCAGCAGGGTGCAGGGTTCTACTCCCCCTGTTTTCTTATTCCAAAGAAAACAGGAGGACACAGACCCATTCTAGATCTCAGAGAATTGAACAAATATCTGTTCTGAGAAACGTTCAAAATGATTTCTCTGGGAATTCTTCTGCCATACCTTCAAAGTCAGGATTGGCTTTGTTCTCTAGATCTTAAAGGATGCATATACTCACATTCTGATCCATCCAGATCACAGGAAATGCTTACAATTCCTTTTCAAGGGAAAACATTTACAATACTGGGTTCTTCCCTTTGGTCTGGCTTCGGCACCAAGAGTATTCACAAAATGCATGGCAGTAGTAGCTGCATTTCTGCGAACCCTGGGGATATTCGTCTTCCCTTACTTGGACGAATGGCTCATTCGAGTCCCCACGGTTCCAGAAGCCAGATCTGCACTGTCTCGCACAATGTGAATCCTTCAATACTTAGGATTGGTCATAAACCTCCCAAAATCCCAACTTGCTCCGTCTCAGTCCCTAGAGTTCATAGGAGCCCAGACAGTCAAGGGATTTTCTCCCACAATCCCGCTGTCTTCGTATAAGGCAGCTAGCTTCTCAAGCAGCGGTGAAGTCCTCCCTAACTGCTCGAGAACTACTACAACTATTGGGACATATGGCATCCACGGTTCATGTGGTTCCCTATGCTCGCCTTCATATGCGAGCAGCCCAGTGGGCCCTATCCACACAGTGGACACAGGCCACAGGACATCTGTCGAACAAGATATCAAACTCACAACGACTGATCTTGTCCCTACAATGGTGGCAAACACTGGAAAATCTTCTATTGGGGTCTCCTTTCCAGCAACCCCTATTCCAGGCCACCCTAACAACAGATGCATCACAGGTGGGATGGGGAGCACACCTGCATCATCTCTCTACCCAGGGTACCTGGACTCCACAGGAGGCTTGTCTTCACATAAACCTCCTGGAACTCAGAGTAATCTATCTAGCTCTTCGAGTATTCCATGCCCAGCTCAGCTACAAGACAGTCCTAGTCCAAACGGACAATCAAGTAGCTGTGTTTATTTATTTATTTACAGTTCTTCTATACCGCACTCTTTTTCATCAGCGCGGTTCACATTAAACAAGAATACTCATTACAAGCAACAGGCTGTTGTGAGTTTACATATAATAGGAGAATTCAACTGGGATTATAACTTTGGGAAACTTTGTACATATTCTATGTGAACAAGCAGGGTAGAAGAGGCTCTCTGTCGTTATGCAACAAAGCTTTACGACTATGGGCCCTCACCAGAGAGCATCAAATTCAACTTCTCGTGGTATATCTTCCAGGTATTCAAAACCTTGGGGCAGACAAACTTAGCTGAGTACTGCTGCCTCACGAATGGTCTCTCTACCTAGACCAGGTGGCCAAGATATTTCAGATGTGGGGAACCCCAGACCTAGACCTATTTGCAAGTTCACTGAATGCCAAACTTCCCCGGTTCTGTTCCAAGATTCCGGCTCAAAATTGCCAGGCAAGGGACGCCTTCCTTCTTCATTGGGGTCACGACTTCCTCTATGCCTTCCCACCCATTCCCCTCATCCCCAAAACACTCTTCAAGCTTCAGAGAGACAGAGGACGTATGATCCTCATAGCACCACGGTGGCCACGCCAAACGTGGTATCCCCTGCTTCTACATCTCTCTCAAGCTGCACCTCTGGAGTTAGGCTATGCTCCAGATCTCTTCTCCCAAAAAAACGGGATGCTATGGCACCCGAATCCCCAGTCCCTGCATCTCAGGGCCTGGTTGCTGAAAGCTTAGACCTTCAGGATCTTAACCTTTCCCAACAGGTAAAGGATATCCTAAAGGCTTCTAGAAAACCTTCCACAAGACGCTCTTACACCTTCAAGTGGAAACGTTTTACTATATGGTGTTCACAGAAGGGGTTAAACCCCCTTATGATACCTTTGGAAATGATACTAGAGTATCTACTTCATTTATCAAATTCTGGTCTAAAGACCAATTCAGTAAGAGTCCATCTTAGTGCAATTGCAGCTTCCTATAAGCCTCTAAATGGACAACCAATTTCCTCTCATCCACTCATAACAAGATTTATGAAAGGTCTTCTATTAAGAAAGCCTCCCATCAGGCCACCACCGGTGGCACGGGATTTAAACCTAGTTTTCGGGCAGCTCATGAAGCCGCCTTTTGAACCTTTAGCCAGTACAGCCCTAAAGCTTTTGTCCTGGAAGGTCATCTTCCTAATTTCAATCACCTCTGCACGTCGCATTAGTGAATTGCAAGCTTTAGTGGCTGATCCTCCTTATACTAGGTTTCACCATGATAAGGTTGTTCTTAGAACTCATCCACACTTTATGCCAAAGGTGGTTTCACTTTTTCATTTAAATCAATCTATTTATCTTCCTGTATTCTTTCTGAGGCCTCATACCTCTAATGCAGAAAGGAACCTTCATACTTTGGATTGTAAAAGAGCCTTGGCTTTTTACCAACTGTGATGCAGTAGCCAGCACAGAACCTATGATAATAGGGGAAAAATAAGATCTTACCTTGCAGTCACATAAGCAGCAAACACATTCAGGTTAAAGTGAGCCAAAGAATAGTAGAACAAACGTTCCCCACACCAGATATGACGCAGCAGAAAGTCAGAGAGCTAATCAGGTTCACCTGAGCAGGGAAGCACGTACGACGTGCAAGAGACAAGAGGATAAAAGCAGTTGGGAAATCCCAGCAAGGGGAGGCAGAAAGTTGGAAGGAAGAGAAGAAGTGGGTGTGGCTGGAGGAGTTACAGATGCCGAGCCAGTGAGAGAGGAGACAGCTGAACCAGAGAGTGCTGGAAGAGCCAGTGCAGGAGTCTCCCAAGCCAGAGGGGGCATCGACCCGAGAAGAGTGACCAAGCAGGTAGAGGGCAGACGTCACAAACAGGAGAGCTTGCTGGATCCAGGAAGCATTGGATATGCCCCGGTAGCAAGGAGCAGCAGGAGTAAAACCTTTCCAGAAAGTGGCTACAGCCCAGCTCAAACTACTGGTGTTTGGAACTCTCGGGGAAAGGCACGCTACAGCCCAGACAGAAAGGCCTGGTTAACAGAGGAAGGAGTGGAAGCTATATACCCCAGAGGAAAAGCTAAGTACACCATTTTCTCTAAAGGGAAAGAGGTGGGTCCGGCCAGGAGAACTAAAGCTAACAGTGGGGAAGAGAATCCTTATTGGAGAGAAAGAGGGAACCTAAGAGAAGCCCCAAACACAGGTCCCCACGACCCTGTTTATGCAGAGCAGCTTCCTGCTATAGGAACTGTTGCCTCCCAAAGAAAGAGTTGTGTCAATAGCAGCCCTGAAGAGTGTTATCCATTTACAGGTCTGGACTGTGAACAAATGCAGTGGGAAAGCACTAGCCAGGAGGTAGAATCCAGTCCCATGGATTGCGCGATATGTCTCTCGGATGAGATAGAATCTCTCTGTTAAAGAAGCAAGCAGAAGCAGTATTATAATTGCTTGGAAAAGGTTCATCTTTATTTTTGCTGTGAAGAAACAGTTTATTTATGTTATTCTTTATTGCTGTATAAAAAAAGGAAATCCATAAGGGAAGGGGAATAAAGCCCAGTTATTGTTTTTGCCTGACCACACGGCTACAGACTATTCTTTCAGAAGGCAAACCTGCATCGTATGCCCTAGGCGGGCGCCTAATAGGGGCGGTGTAGAGTCACACTACAAAGAACACAGCAACATAGAAAGTCTTCTCAACTTTTTATTGCTTTTGATTCTAGTCATTTGGGATTTCCAGTCTCCAAGAGAACTCTATCCAAATGGATTGCACAATGCATATCCTTTGCTTATGAGATTAAGAGTCTTCCTCTTCAAGACCATGTCACAGCTCATAATGTGAGAGCCATGGTGGCCTCTATGGCCAACCTTTACTCTGTGTCTATTGATGACATTTGTCAAGCAGCCACCCAGGCTTCAATACACACCTTTACAGCCCACTACTGCCTAGATAAAGCCTCCCGTTGGGATGCCTTCTTTGGCCAAGCTGTTCTTCAAAATCTCTTCCGGACTTAATTCAACTCCTACCCACCAACCCTGGTGGGATGCCAGAAATCCATTGGAGGAAGCATGACCCACCTTACTTGGATGGCAGCTTCCTGGGGCTATCTTCAGCTAGGGAGTCCCCATATGTGACGACTGCATTCCTGCTTGTTCCTGGAGATAGCGTAGTTACTCACCTGTAACAGGTGATCTCCGGGAACAGCAGGAATTTAGTCTTCACAACCCACCCACCTCCCCTAGGAGTTGTCTCTCTATCTCTCTGTCTCTTTCCTCTCTCCCTCTATCCTTTCACTCAGCTACAAACTTAACTGAAGAGGGACAGTTGTAAAGGCAGGAAGGCAGCGCACATGTGCTGAGGGATGCTCCCAAAAGCGTTCCTATTGGACGCTGGGGAGCGTTCCCGCGCAGGCTCCGTCAGTACCGACGATACCCATATGTGAAGACTAAATTCCTGCTGTTCCCGGAGATCACCTATTACAGGTGAGTAACTACGCTTTTCCTTGAGTTAAGGGCAGATTCCTCCTATCTCAAATTTAAGGTGGGAATAACAACCTGGTTGTTTTTCCAAGTCTCTGGTGACAAATGAGTTTAGGTAAAACAGCTGCTGCTGTTTTCCTTATTCACTCTTTGTGTCTGGTAACTTCTCCTTCCTTTACTGTGAATTCACTCTCTCTCCTGTTTTGTGTTGCTGCTCTGTTCATTAATGCTGGAAACATCTCAGTGTTCTAGCGATTATGGCTTGAATATCAAATGAACTAAATAAATACAAGGTGCCATCCAGCAAGATCTTAGGGGCCAGATATTGTGATGATTAGATTGTAAACTTCAGAATCTTTTTCTGGCCATGTTCAAAATCAGTCTAAAACCTTACCTTTTATTTATGTATGTATTTAACTGTTTTTTATATCCCGCCTTTCATTTTATCAAAGTGGTTTACATTGAACGTCAAGAGTACATAGAACTGTTCTACCTGTACATAGAACAGGTAGAACAGTATAACAGGGGTAACTATGTACGACAGTAACTATGTGTAACAGAAGCAACTATCTACAAGGGATTGGCTTGTAGTGGAACATTTTGTTCAGGTTCTAGGGCTAAAGTACTCTTGGAAAGGGAAGATTTTTAGGGGTTTGTTTTTTTCGGAAGTCCCCCTGTCTTCGATATTCCTCAGGGTATTAGGGAGAGAGTTCCATAGTGTGGAATCATATATTGAGAAAGCTGTCTGGCATGTTGTTGGATACTTTTCTGCTTGTGGTTTTCAGTTCTTCTTTATCTCAAGTTTGGGTTTGTTTGTTTTTATGAGGCTAAAGAGGCAGTCAGCAGCTTGGTTGTGCGTGGTCTTATAGGTCAGCATAATTGCCTTGTATTTAATGCGGGCCTGTGTGTTTGTCTTGGGGATCTGTTATCAGACGTGCTGCAGCATTTTGAACTAGTTGCAGATGGAGTAGGGTCTGCTTTGGTAGATCTTGGAGGATGGAGTTGCTATAATCTAGCTGTGGGGTGATAATAGCCTGACAGACTGTGCAGAAGTAGTTCAGGTCTAGGAGTGGTCTGAGGTTATATAGGCTTTTTATTTTGTAATAATGCTGAGGTGGTAATTCTTTTTATATGTGATCTCATATTTTGTTGCTGGTCTACCGTGATTCCAAGATATTTGATTTCCTGTTTAACTGGGTTGATGTTATTATTTATTATAATCTCTTTTGGGGTGGAGAATGAGGGATCACGGGTTACAATTATTGCCTCTGGTTTTTATATAGTTGATGGAGAGTTTGTTCTTGTTTAGCCATTCTGTCATTTATTTATTTTCTTTCTTTCTTTATTTAACATTTTTTATATACCGCTTTTCATTTTATCAAAACGGTTTACAGAAAACAAAACATTCTTACAAGGAACGGTAATAGAACTATTTACATTTAACAGTTTACAACTCTATAACTACTGCATGTACAATGTATATTGTACAAACTTGAATGACATTTTGTTGAGGGGGACAGTTGTGTAGGGATTTCAATCCAGTGGTTGTGTGCTTCATATGCTGTTGTAGTGTTTGTTGAAGAGGTAGGCTTTTAGATATTTTCTGAAGTTGGCTATGTCTGTAATATCTCTTAAGTTATGTGGGAGTGAGTTCCATAGTGGTGGTCATATCTTTGAAGCATGATTGTATTAGTGAATATTCAGGGTTGCATGTAGAGATGAGTGTGTAGAGGATTAGGTCGTCTGCATATATGTGGTACAGGATTTTGTGCCTTTGAAAGATGTTAGATTGGTTTGCCTCTTTGCGGATGATACCAAAATCTGCAATAGAGTAGACACCCAGGAAGGGGTAGATAACATGAGGAGGGATCTAGCTAAGCTTGAAGAATGGTCTAGAATTTGGCAGCTGGGATTTAATGTTAAAAAATGTAAGGTCATGCATTTGGGCTGCAGTAATCCAAGGGAATAATATAGTATTTATTTATTTATTTATTTACATTCTCTTATATACTGCGCTATTCTGCATCAGTGTGGTTTACATTGAACAAACTGAAATTACATTGAACAGGGCATTATAACTTGGAGATAACTATTTTACAGGGAACATGGACTATGGAGGGTTAAGTGGCTTGCCCAAGACCACAAGGAGCACCTGTGGGGTGAAGTATATAGTATAGGGGGTGAAGTACTTTTGTCCACTAAAGAAGAGCGGGACCTAGGCGTGGTTGTTTCTAATGATCTTAAAGTAGCTAAACAGGTAGAAAAGGCGACGGCAAAATCTAGAAGGATGCTTGGGTGCATACAGAGAGGAATGGCTAGCAGAAAAAAGGAGGTGATAATGCCTCTGTATAAGTCTTTGGTTCGACCACATTTGGAGTATAGTGTGCAATTCTGGAGACCGCACCTTGAAAAGGATGTGAACAGGATGGAGTCGGTGCAGAGGGTGGCTACTAAAATGATTAGTGGTCTTCATTATAAAGCATATGAGGACAGACTGAAGGATCTTAATATGTACCGACCAGAGGGGAAGCAATATTAGACCTAGTCCTTAGTGGAACACTAGATGTAGTGCAAGAGATAAGGGTGTTGGGGCCACTTGGCAATAGTGATCATAGCATGATCGCCTTTGATTTAATTAGTGGAGGTGGGATAGTAAGGAAATCCACAGTATTACCTTTTAACTTTCGAAAGGGAGACTATGATAAAATGAGGAAAACAGTTAAGAAAAAATTAAAAGGAGCAGTTGCAAAGGTTAAAGACTTCCATCAAGCTTGGGTGTTGTTTAAAAATACTATCTTGGAAGCCCAAGCCAGCTTTATTCCACGCTTTAAGAAAAGTGGAAGGAAGTCAAAAAAACTGCCAGCATGGTTTAAAGGTGAGGTCAGAGAGGCTGTTGTTGCCAAAAAAGCATCTTTCAGGAAATGGAAAAAAGAGCCAAACGACGAAACCTGGAAACAGCACAAGCACTGGCAAGTCAAATGCAAGGCATTAATAAAGCAGGCAAAGGGAGAATTTGAGAAGAAGCTTGCTGCGGAAGCAAAAATGCGAAATAAAGATTTTTTCAAGTACATTCGCAGCAAAAAACCTGTGAGAGAGTCAGTTGGTCCATTAGATGATAGAGGCATTAAAGGGGCACTAAGAGGTGACAAGGCGATAGCAGAGAGATTGAATGAATTCTTTGCTTCGGTCTTTACTGAGGAAGATATAGGGATGTTACCCATGACTGAAGTGGTATTTAAAGGTGCAGAAGAGTTGAAGGAAATATCGATACATCGGGAAGATGTATTACAACTATTAGATAAACTGAAGAGTAGCAAATCACCTGGGCCGGATGGTATACATCCAAGGGTGTTGAAAGAACTGAAATATGAGATTGCAGACCTGCTATTAGTAATCTCTGAACTATCATTAAAATCATCTCTAATTCATCTGTGTCCCTTGGGGAAACTGCTAGGTACATATGACCTAGATTGGCCACTGTTGGAAACAGAATACTGGGCTTGATGGACCTTGGTCTGACCCAGTATGGCATATCTTATGTTCTTATGTTCTTATGTTCCTGAAGATTGGAGGATAGCCAATGTAACACCAATTTTTAAAAAGGGTTCCAGGGGTGATCCGGGAAACTACAGACCGGTGAGCTTGACGTCAGTACCGGGAAAAATGGTAGAAACCATCATAAATAATAAAATTATTCAGCATTTAGATAGTCATGGCCTAATGGGAGACAGCCAACATGGCTTTCGACAAGGAAGATCTTGCCTTACTAATCTGTTATGTTTTTTTGAAGGTGTGAATAAACAGGTGGACAAAGGTGAGTCGGTTGATATAGTGTATTTGGACTTTCAGAAAGCTTTGACAAGGTCCCTCATCAGAGACTTTTGGCAAAACTAAAGAGTCATGGGATAGGAGGCAGTGTACTACTGTGGATCAGGAACTGGTTAAAAGATAGAAAGCAGAGGGTAGGGCTAAATGGCCAATTTTCCCAATGGAGAAAGGTGAATAGTGGTGTACCCCAGGGATCTGTGCTGGGTCCTCTGTTTTTTGACATATTCATAAATGACCTGGAAAGTGGAATAACGAGTGAGGTTATCAAATTTGCAGATGACACAAAACTATTTAAAGTTGTTAAAACCCAAGAGGATTGTGGAAAATTGCAAGAGGATCTTGATAAATTGGAAGACTGGGCATTAAAATGGCAGATGAAATTTAATGTGGACAAGTGCAAAGTTATGCACCTAGGGAAGAACAACCCAAACTATGGTTACACGATGCAAGGTTCCACTTTAGGAACCACCACACAGGAAAAAGATTTAGGCGTCATTGTGGATAACATGTTAAAACCCTCGGCCCAGTGTGCAGCGGCAGCCAAGAGAGCAAATAGAATGCTAGGTATGATAAGGAAAGGAATGGAAAATAAAACAAAATATATTATAATGCCTCTATATCATTCCATGGTGAGACTGCACCTTGAATATTGTGTGCAATTCTGGTCGCCGTATCTTAAAAAGGATATAGCGTTATTAGAAAAGGTTCAGAGAAGAGCCACCAAAATGATAAAGGGGATGGAAGGATACTCCTATGAAGAAAGGCTAAAAAGGTTAGGGCTCTTTAACCTGGGGGAGATATGATAGAAGTCTATAAATTAATGAACGGAGTGGAACGGGTAAACGTAGATCGATTGTTTACGTTATCAGAATATAGACAGACTAGGGGACATGCAATGAAGCTACAGGGTAAACTATTTAAGACTAATAAAAAAAATATTTTTTCACTCAACGTGTAATCAAACTCTGGAATTTGTTACCGGAGGATGTAGTAAAGGCTGTTAGTGTAGCTGGGTTTAAAAAAGGTTTGGACAAGTTCCTGGAGGAAAAGTCCATAAACCATTATTAAGAAGGGACCCAGGATATCAATGCTTGACCCAGTACAAGCATTGTGGAACCTGTGTCTTTTGGGGAAACTGCTAGGTACGTATGACCTAGACTGGCCACTGTTGGAAACAGGATACTGGGCTTGATGGACCTTGGTCTGACCCAGTATGGCATATCTTATGTTCTTATGTTCTTATGTACACCTTAGAGGAAAGGCGGGATAGAGGTGATATGATTGAGATGTTTAAATACCTCCGTGGCATAAATGTTCAGGGAGAGAGCCTCTTTCAATTGAAAGCAAGTTCTGCTACGAGGGGACATGGGATGAGGGTGAAGGGAGATAGATTCAGGAGTGATATGCGGAAGTATTTCTTTATGGAAAGACTAGTGGATCCGTGGAATAGTCTCCCAGTGGAGATGGTAGAGATGAGGACAGTAACTGAATTCAAAAAAGCATGGGACAAACACAGAGGATCTCTAAAGGTAAAAAGTGGACTGTTGTAGTTGTTATGGAAGGACAGACTAGATAGGCCATGTGGTCTTTTTCTGTCGTCATATTTCTATGTTTCTGTGGATATAGAGATTGAACAGTAATGCAGAGAGAGAATCCTTGTGGTATACCTCTCTATAATTTGAAAGGTATATATGTGTCATCTTTAATCTTTACTTGCTGAGTGCACTCGGACAAGTAGGAGTGGAACCACTTGAGTGGGGTGTTGCTTATGCCCAGGTCCATCAAGCGTTCTAAGAGGGTATTATGGTTTACTGAGTCAAAGGGGGACAATATATCAAGGAATATCAGGATAAATCCTTGTTTGGAGTGTTCAGTGCCCTTGAGTAGTGTGTTTGAGTGAGGTAAATAGGGTCTCAACACTATAATAGAGTCTGAACATGTGTTGTTGGGGGTCGAGTGGAGCAGATGTGTTGACGAAGTCCTGGAGTTGCAGTTGTACTGTTTTTTCTATTAACTTGACTAAGAACGTTAGAGATTGATGTGTAGGAGCTTGGTAGGTTAGAGTCAGTGGTTCGGCCTTTTAAGATGGGTCTGATTGAGAAGGATTTTAAGTTAACAGGCATGTCTCCCTAGGTAAGAGAGAGGTTTATAATTTTGACTAGCGTTTGTGAAATTTTGTTCCTAGCCATCTTGATCCACGATAAAGGGCATGGGTCAAGGGGAGAAGTGGTTGTGTTGATCATCTGTAGTATTTGTTAAAGGCGCTGTTCCATGATTGGCTCAAATGTAGTCCATCTCTGCAAACCTCTTGGTCTCTTGGTTTTGTGGCCATATTTATTTACTTAACATCTTTTTTTTTCATACCATTTTATCCTATGGCCAAAGTGTTTTACATTATAACAGAACAGTTTACATTTAACAGGGAGGACAACTTGGAAGTATTTGGGGAGTAACTATGTTCATTTGTAAATATATGGAGATATTGAAGTTATGGGGAAAACTGGAGAGGTGAGGCTAGGTGAGGGATGGGGGGAAATTATGGGGGGTGTGGTGGGGGGAGGGGTGGACTAGGTTTCCGGATAGCATTCTCTGAGGATGTGGGTTTTAAGGGCTTTTCTGAAGGAGGGTAAGTCAGTTGTAGTCCTTAGCTTTTCAGGAATAGAGTTGCAGTGCATAGAGGGAAAAGGCTCTCTTAGATGTAGTAGCATTGTTTTTTGTGAATATCAATGGTATTTGCAGTATCTTCCTTGAGGTAGATCGTTGCCCTCTGCTTTCGGGTATGATCTGGAGCAGGGTTTCTAGGTGTGGTGATGAAGAGTCATTGAGGACTTTGAATGTTGTAAGAATGGCTTTGAATTTTAAACATTCTATGATGGGAAGCCAGTGTAGTTGCTTGAGGAAAGGTGTGATGTACTCTGTTTTTTGAGGGTTTAAAGAGGGTTCATGCAGCCATGTTGAGTGCAAGTTGGTGGTAATGGATGGTTGAGTTTTGATATGCCTTGAAAGATGATATTACAGTAGTCAAAATGAGGGAATATGGTTGCTTGTCTATTATATTATCTGGGCAAGTGTGGAGGCATACTTCTGTGCTTTTATCATAGGTCCCTTCTGTAACTGTGGATCTTTTGTGAAGGATTTTACCAGGGATTTTATCTTTTAGAGTTTTATTAATAATAATAATACGTATCATTTTTATAGCGCTACTACATGTGTGCAGAGAGCTTATAATCTAAGCAGGTACGGGAGATCAGGTGTTTGACCCAAGGTCAGAAGGCATGTCAGAAGTAGGTTTAGAATCCTGACTTCCCTGGTTCTCACCCCATTGTTCTAATGACTAGTCATTTCCCCACCATCTTGGGTAGTTCAGCATAGAAGATCCCCCTCATTAGTTCAGTCATCATCTCTCTCTTCTGATGTCTAATTAGAAAGCTTTATAATTATCATCTTGGCCGCTACTACACACTTGGTGGAGGATTTCAACATGTTATCCACGATCACGCTTAATTTCTTTTCCTGGTGATGGTTCCTAATGTGGATCCTTGCATCGTGTAATCATAGTTCCTTAGCATCCCTCTAGTCCAGTCCCGGAACCATAGAGTTGTGAACCTCCACCAGCAGCTTTGGAGACTGAACATCTTCATCTCTTTGATCATCCAGCTATATGCAGCCCCAAGGACTGCCCACACATCAGTATCTCAGTCTCCAAGCAGCTTGGAAGTCAGAGCCCAGAACTGGGCTCCTTAGGAACAAATAAGCAGAGCTTTAGTGTTTTATTATTTTCTAGATTTAGGTGCTGGGCTGCTGCTGTGGAGGAAATCTTTGACTGTGTCCCTTCTGTCTTTCTCTAATCTGTTTTTTTCTCTCTGTCTCTCTCTGTCAGTCTCCCCATAGGTCAAACAAGCAGGGGAGCTGCACAGGACACAGGTCTCCTTTCTACCAAACCCCCTTGGTGGGTGAGGAGAAGGTTGAAGACAATTACAGGCAGCAATTGAATACAGCAGTAGGCTCTGAGGGTCCCCTGACTGATTTAGGGGTTCCCGAGCTGCCCTGAGCGGTTATTACTCTGTTATTGACTCTGATAACTGCTACTCAGAGCTTGTGACAGCACTCTCAGTGTTTTGACCCCCCCTGCACTCCTGTGTGTGGGTAAGTAGAGTTTGAAGCTTTTTCTTTCTAAAGGCAGTGGTGGAGGTCTTGGGGTGGCCTGGAATCAGCTCTGGGGAGTGTTTTAGACCTTTTGGGTAGTTTTTCTGGTCCTTTTTTTGGCGGGATCGGGTCCGGCGGCCATTTTGGATTTTTTTCAGAGTTGTTTTTCTTCGTGTTTTTTTAGGGATAGGAGCTTCGTTTTTGCATTTCTTGGTCAGATATCAGCTAATTGACTCCAGCTCTATCTAATCCTGCAATTTGGAGCGTTTTTGAGCACTTTTAAAATCACGATTTTTTTTCTGCTCTGTTTGCTTCAGCAAGGTGTTCCTGCTTTGCTGGCAAAGGGCTGTGTGCATAGCCATGCCTCCTAGTCCTCGGTGTCTGGTCAGTGGCATTCGTAGAAGTAGTAATTTGGAAGCCCGAGTCTGTGCCACTTGTTCTGCTGTGGGTGCTGGCATGGAGGACCCTCTGGAGGGCTCCAATGCAGATCTCCCACCTGTATCTACAGAAGGGACATCAGAGCAGGCAGAGACGGTCCTTGGTCCGGGGATTTCTGCAGTGCCGGAGCGCCTGTTGGCGGGGGGCGTCCAGGAGGGATGCCTGGGAGTTCCACCCGCCTTTTTCTCTCTCATGCAGGAGGCTCTGGCTCTCTTGCAGCCGGCGGGGGGAGGCTCAGTCCTGCCCCGCCGTGGGCTAAAGCGTCCACTTTCAGTAGAGGGAGACACTGGTCCACAAAAGAAGAGCCGGCCCCCGAGTGTTGCGGATTCTGCGCCTCCTGGGGACGAGTTCCACGAGGGGCTGGGGGAGGCTCTCGAGCTGGAGTCTGCGGAGGATTTAGAAGACGGCGAGGGTGTGTGTGAGAGGAGTCCAGCTGATGCCCCTGTGTCCTGCGCCTATCCTGTGCGGTTGGGGAGTCTGACCTTCCGGAGCAGTAGTGCGACGCAGTGATTGGCCCCGACGTCATCTCCGGGGCTAGAAAAGGAAGCGGCAATGTTTTGCACCTCGGGTGTGTGAGAGGAGTCCAGCTGATGCCCCTGTGTCCTGCGCCTATCCTGTGCGGTTGGGGAGTCTGACCTTCCGGAGCAGTAGTGCGACGCAGTGATTGGCCCCGACGTCATCTCCGGGGCTAGAAATCCGCGGTTGCACCGCGGTTGCGCGGTCGCGGTTGCGTTTTAAGGGGTGCGTTTAAAGGGGTTTGATAGGCCCCTTGTGCGCCCCTTAGGCGCACGTGGCGCGCCGGGAGCCGGGAGACCCAGGACTGCTATGGGTAAACGTAAGAAGAAGCTAAATGTGAGTAACCCTAATCCCGATAAGGCTGTTAAGATCTCTGGGCCTATGGACAGGCATATAGTAGCTGTGCCTGGTGATGGGAAAACATCTACCCCCGTATCTAAGCCCTCGGTCTCCTTTGATAGCTCCACTGGTTCTTCAGGGGGTTTTAACTCTGCCCCACGTGCTAATTTACGGGACCCTTTACATTTAACGTCATCTCCCGTTGAAGGAGGAGTCCTTGGCGGTATGGAACCTATACCATCAGTGGTGTCATCTAGTTGTCTGATGGACATTGCGGCAGTGTCTCTGCCTCAAGTACTTCAGCTTCCGGTGGTTCCTGGAGACGTTCAAAGTGATGGTGTTTCTGCTCTACCTGAGGCTGCTCAGAATGTGTCTTTATCTGACATCTGGTGTATTCTGTCAAGGATTGAGCGTTCCTTACTATCTGTTACTACTCAGATTAATGGTTTTTCACAAGATTCTGTTTCTAAGATGGCTCAGCATGATTTACAGATTTCTGCTTTAGATAACAAATGTCAGAAAATTGATGTACAATATTCTATGCTACAGTCTGCTAATTTGTCATTTATGAGGGATAGTTTAACCTTACATACCCAACAAGAATTATTGGAGAATAATTTGAGGGCGGTAAATATTCGTTGTTTGAATTTTCCTTGTACTAGACTAATCTCACCTAAAATTCTATTTGAAAAATATCTGACAGAAGTGTTGGGTTACCAGTTAAACACTTTACCAGTAATTACAAAAATATATTACTTGCCTGGCCCGAGACAAACAACCTCGGGTGACCGGCAATCTGTAGCTTTAGCTGAACCTTTAGATTCCTTGGATATTACTAATTTTATAGAGTCTTCGCGTGACTTAATTGGAACTAGATCTACTCTTTTGGTATCTTTCTCCTCTGAGACAGATAAGAGTACTGTCATGCGACTTTATTTCCGTAATAAGAACGCTGAATTCTGTGGTGGAAAAGTTAATATATTCCCAGATGTGGCCAGACAAACTCAAGCTAGGCGTAGAGCCTTTTTGGCATTGAAGCCAAGGGTTCTCGCTTCTGGCGCAACTTTCTTCTTGAAATTTCCCTGTAAATGTCTGGTCACATCTGGGGGTACTAAGTATGTGTTTATGGATGTTGGTTCACTAGAAGTATTTCTTAAGGGGCTAGATCCTCAGGTTGTAGCGGATGCATGAATATAAGGTGTGTGTTGCCTTTCTATGTTTTCCTGACTGGTTCTATCAGCATTGTATGTAATAATTAGAGTTTAGATTGATTTTGGCTGTCAGCTGGATGTTCCCCACCGCTCCCCGTGATGTGGACTAAGTTTGTTTCTTTCTATTCTTGTAATAATTATTATGCCTATGTTTGATTTTTTGTATAATCTCAATAAAAATTAAAGTCTAGAAGACGGCGAGTTGTTGGACGACGAGCAGAGTAGTAGAATAGTGCGTGTATTTCGTAAAGAGGAACTTCCGGCACTGATTGCCGAAACCCTCAAGGTATTGAACATACCCGTGGAAGATGCCACGGCGGAAGACAAGTTGGAGGATCCCTTGATGCAGGCGGTGCGTACTTCCCACAGAGTCTTTCCGCTCCATAGGGTTTTTAAAGCTATGATCCAGGAGGAGTGGAACAGTCCACAGTCCGCTTTGCGCGGGGCTAGACTGTTGCCTAAATTGTATCCTCTGTCGGAGGCTGATAGAGAGCTCTTTCGTTCGCCGAAGGTGGACGTGGCAGTTTCCGCGGTTACTAAACGGACTACTATCCCGGTGGAAGGTGCTGCGGCGTTGAAGGACCCGCAGGATCGGAAGGTTGATAGCTTGTTGAGACAGGCGTTTGATGTTGCTGCCCTGTCAATGCAGGTGGCGGTGGCCGGGGCCTGGGTGGTGCGCGGCTGCCTCCGCTGGTCTCAACAGTTCCAGGGGCCCCAGTCGGCGGAACAAGAGGCCGCGGCGTCCAGATTGGAGTCGGGTACCGCTTATTTGGCGGATATCCACTATGATCTCATTAGGGGGTTAGCTAACGGCATGGCGTCGGTGGTAGCGGCGCATCGTTCTCTTTGGTTACGCAATTGGGCGGCTGATGGCTCTTCTAAAGCTCGCCTTAGTAAGCTGCCGTTTAAGGGCAGGCAGTTATTTGGAGAGGACTTGGATAGGTTGGTAAAAGATCTCGGGGATTCTAAGGGGGGGTCGGCTTCCGGAGGATAAGCCCAAGCAGGGGAAGCCGACCTTCACCTTCCGGGGGTCTCAGCAGTCCTTTCGGAGGTTTCGTGCCTCCCGCTTTGGTCAGTCCCAGCGTTCCAGATATCTGGGGCGCGGACAGAGTTTCCGCGGATTTCGGGGGGCAGGTAGAGGTTTTGGCTCCTTCCAGGCGCAGGTCCCCAAAAAGTCACAATGAAGCGAGGCTGGCTCCGGTGGCGGTGATTCCCGTAGGGGGCAGACTGCGGGATTTCTACCCTGCCTGGGCCGCTATCACATCCGATCGGTGGGTGTTAGAAGTGATACGAGAGGGATATGCGCTCGAGCTACATCGACCGGTGCTCGATTCCTTCGTTATGTCCCCGTGCAGCGCTCCCTGGAAACGACGAGTCATATCCGATACACTTTCCCGGCTGCTTCGGCTCCGGGCGGTCGCCCCTGTACCGGAGAGGCAGTTAGGGTCCGGTCTATACTCCATCTACTTCGTAGTGCCGAAAAAGGAGGGCACCTTTCGACCAATCCTGGATTTAAAGAGAGTGAATCGGTGCCTCCGGGTGTCGCATTTTCGCATGGAAACGCTGCGCTCGGTCATAGCGGCGGTCCGTGAGGGGGAATTCCTAACGTCCCTAGACCTTACGGAGGCCTATTTGCACATTCCCATTCGCCGGGAACATCAAAGATTTCTGTGGTTTGCGCTGCCGATGGGCCATTTTCAGTTTCAAGCCATGCCCTTCAGCCTAGCGACGGCGCCACGGGTCTTCACGAAGATCATGGTGGTCGTAGCGGCGTTCCTGCGGAAGGAGGGTGTCCTCGTGCATCCCTATCTCGACGACTGGTTGATCCGGGCGAAGTCGAGGGAGGAGAGTCTCCGGGCGACGGCGCGGGTCGTACAGGTTTTGCAGTCGTTAGGCTGGGTGGTCAATCGGGCGAAGAGCAGCCTTCTTCCCTCGCAGACCTTGGAGTATTTGGGGGCGCGTTTCGAGACCGGCAACGGGAAAGGTTTTCTCCCAGTGCACAGAGTGCGGGCCCTGAGGCGGCTGGTGGAGCAGTTTCTAGCGAGACAGGCGTCCTCGGCTTGGCAATACCTTCAGCTTCTCGGCACGATGGCGGCGACCATCGAGGTAGTTCCGTGGGCAAGGGCGCACATGCGGCCCCTGCAGCGAGCGCTGCTGCGTCGATGGTGTCATCAGTCCAACTCGCTAGCTCGTCAGTTAGTTTGCCCCTTGGGGGCTCGGCGCAGCCTTCGCTGGTGGTTGCGTCGGCGCTCTCTGGCGAACGGTATGCCCTTGGAGTCTCCCGTCTGGCGTCTGCTGATGACGGATGCCAGTTTGAGCGGCTGGGGGGCTCATTGCGAGGGCCAGATTGCTCAGGGCCAATGGTCCTCGCGGGAGAGCCGGTGGTCCATCAACCGGCTGGAAATGAGAGCCGTGTGGTTGGCTCTGACAGCGTTTCAGCCTTGGCTGCAGGGAGCGGCAGTCAGGGTGCTATCCGACAATGCCTCCACGGTAGCCTACATAAATTGCCAGGGAGGCACAGGCAGTGCGGCATTGGAAGCGGAGGCGGATCTGCTTCTGGATTGGGCAGAGCGGCATCTTCAGTGTCTGTCGGCCCAGCATATCACGGGGGTTCACAATGTGGAGTCTGACTTTCTGAGTCGTCGCAGGGTAGACCCCGGAGAGTGGTCTCTACATCCCGAGGTATTTGCGTTGCTGGTCCGTCGTTGGGGTCTGCCGATAATGGACCTCATGGCGACCTTCGAGTCTGCACAGGTCGAAAGGTTCTTCAGCAGGCGTCGGGAACGCATGTCGGAAGGCCTCGATGCATTGGCACAAAGGTGGCCAAGGTACGGGCTGCTCTATGTCTTTCCTCCGTGGGCTCTGCTGGGTCGCCTGGTACAGCGGATCGAACGGCATCCGGGTCCCGTGGTTCTGATTGCCCCGGACTGGCCTCGTCGGCCTTGGTATGCGGATCTGGTGCGGTTGAGTGTGGCCGATCCGTGGCTCCTTCCTCCTCGGCCGGATCTCCTTCGGCAGGGGCCGCTGCAGATGCCTCAGGTGGCTCGATTCTCGCTTACGGCATGGCTATTGAGAGGGCGCGAATGAGAGCCAAAGGTTATTCTCCGGAGGTCATTGCTACCTTGTTGCGGGCGCGGCGTCGGTCTACGTCGCTAGCGTATGTCCGGGTCTGGCGTATTTTTGAGAGCTGGTGTGCGGCTCGCGAGTTGTGGCCTTTGCGGACCTCCGTTCCTCAGATCCTCTCCTTCTTGCAAGCAGGGGTGGACAAGGGCCTTGCGGCCAGTTCGTTGAGGGTCCAACTTGCAGCTCTTGCGTGTTTTCGAGGCAAGGTTCAGGGCCAGTTATTGGGGTCCCATGCGGACGTGAAGCGCTTCTTGCGAGCGGTGTTGCTTATGCGTCCTCCGTGCAGGGCTTTAGTGCCCTCATGGGACTTGAATTTGGTGTTGAGGTCTCTGGTGGCTTCGCCGTTTGAACCCTTGGCACAAGCTTCGTTGAAGGACTTGACGTTGAAAACGGTGTTTCTGGTAGCGATCTCGTCAGCTCGCAGGATCTCGGAGTTGCAGGCTCTTTCATGTAGGGAACCCTATCTGTCTTTCTCTGCCGACAAGGTGGTATTGCGACCAGTTCCCGCGTTTTTGCCTAAGGTAGTTTCGGCATTTCACATGAATCAGGTGGTGTCTCTCCCGGTGTTTGCCAAGGAACGGGGCAAGCACGCGGATAACTCCTTGCACGCGTTGGATGTCCGTCGAGCTCTTCGTCGGTATTTGAGGGAAACGGCGGCCTTCCGTAAGTCCGATCATCTATTTGTCGCATTTGGCGGTCCGCGCAAGGGAGAAGCGGCGTCTAAGTCTTCCGTTTCCCGCTGGTTGAAAGAGGCGATTTCGTCGGCATACCTTTTACACGGCAGGATGGTTCCTTTCGGGCTCACTCGACTAGGGCGCAGGCGGCGTCTTGGGCAGAAGTGAGCTTGGTACCGGTGGTGGATATTTGTCGGGCGGCGACGTGGTCGTCCTTGCACACCTTTGCTAAGCACTATCGTCTGGATGTGCAGGCGGCGTCGGATGCGCGGTTTGGGTCTCGGGTGCTTCAGGCTGGACTAGCGAGGCCCTCCCGTTGAGATTTACTGCTCTGTTACATCCTCTATGGTTCCGGGACTGGACTAGAGGGACGCTAAGGAAGAGTAAATTAGACTTACCTGCTAATTGTTGTTCCTTGCGGAACTCTAGTCCATTCCCGGATCCCTCCCTGTCTATCTGTTCTCGCTGCCAGCCAAGAAGGTAAATTCATTAGAGGAGTCTGCCAGGGTTTTTGTTCTCTATACTTTCGGTCAGAGCTCCTCTGCTTGCAGCACGCCTTATTTTCCTTTCGGGGTCAAATCTTGGGGGTGAGCGGTGGCGCCTCTTGTTGCATGCGTTTTGCACAAGGGTCGCCACAACCGTTCTGGTCCGCCTTCCCGTAGGCGGGAGGTTGTTCTTACGCAATTGGAAAAAAAAGAAAAAAAAAAAAAGAGAGAATTTTTGCTCGTAGTGGGAACTTTAGGGTCAGGATCCTTTTTTTCCACTGTGTTGTTATATCTACTTATTTGTTGCTCTGCTTAGTATGCTTTGTCAATAGGTACTGATGTGTGGGCGGTCCTTGGGGCTGCATATAGCTGGATGATCAAAGAGATGAAGATGTTCAGTCTCCAAAGCTGCTGGTGGAGGTTCACAACTCTATGGTTCCGGGACTGGACTAGAGTTCCGCAATTAGCAGGTAAGTCTAATTTACTCTTTGGGTTGTTCTTCCCTAAGTGCATAACTTTGCACTAGTCCACATTAAATTTCATCTATCATTTGGACACCCACTCTTCCAATTTGTCAATGTCTTCTTGCAATTTTATGCAATCCTCTTATCTGTAAATTTGATCACCTCACTCATTATTCCCATTTCCAGGTCATTTATGATATGTTAAAAAGCAGTGAGCCCAGCACAGATCCCAGGGCACTTCACTATTAACCTTTGTTCATTGAGAAAATTGGCCAGTTTTAAGATGCGTTATTGCTTCCACGGCAAGCTTCAAATCTTTCTTTGACTGCTTTATCAATCTAAAAAAGCTACCAATTCTTTTGTGATAATTGGCAAAATATTTGGTCCTCTAAGTTTCCATGACATCTTCCAGACAGTATCCTGCTACTCACCTGCTACACCAATCCAGCAAGTCTATTGGAAATTGTCATCTGCTGGTAGCAGCATCCGACCCCCTATAGCTTGTGATGTCACAAGGTCATACTTTCATTCTCTTCACCTTGTTGCAACTGAGGGTTACTTGGTGCTTATGCCGTGCCTTCCTGAATACAATAGGTGTTAAGTTCCATAATCTGCTCTGGGAGACACTTCAGTGTCTCCACTATAATTCCTCATGATGTTTTCCACTAGAAAGGATTGGTTGGTTTGGTTAATTTTTTTAAATTTTATTACGCACCTCACTTGTTAGCATCAAAGCAGGATATAAATATTAATATGGAGAATACAAACTGTGAATACAATCCATTCCAACATAGATAATCATAATGCATAAATAAAATCTACTAAAAATACAAAATAGAAAACGGGCATGTCAGGATTTCTGCAAGTGGCCCCAAATATTATCCAATACAGGTCTCATTAATCAGCCCAACTATGTAGAGGCCAGGCTGACTTGTCAAAGATGCAAGCCTTGGCTTTACTTTTTTGTTATGCAGTTTGGTTCCAAATTTTGGGTTCAAGGAACAACATTTTAATGTGTAGAAATAGTCAATTTGACAGCAGTCAGCAAGGGTACAGTCAACAGCTAATGCTGCAAATGATCTTAATGTGCTTCCTGACATGTCACCTCTCAGGAGGTCAGCTAAATATTTTGAGAAACGTATTTTCAGATATTTAAATTAGAAAAATATCCTTAACATGATTCTTGCCACCACTGGCCTGCAGGTGGCTCAGTTCCTGGAAGAGCCTTGTCAGAATGTTTGTTTGTTTGTTTATTACATTTGATATACCGCCTTTCAAACAAGCAATCAAGGTGGTTTACAATTTATAATTTAAAAAAAAGATGGCCACTGGCCATGAAAAGGAAAGGAAATTACAATCTCAAGACAGAACAGAAAAGGATAATAACCAGGCATAACCAGACAAGACGAACGAAAACACAACAGAGGGGCAGAGAGGGATACCAGGATAGACTTTGACAGGAGAGGTTACAAGTCCTAACGGGACAGATAAGGACATTGATACATAACAGACAAAGGACAATGATACATAATAGACAATGCATGCGGGAGCGGTGCTGAGGCAGGTATGCAGAGAGTTATGTGGTGGGAGGGAGGAGGTCAAAAGCAATGGAAAAGAGAGAGGTTTTCAGACAGGCTTTGAATATCTTGTGGTTCTGTTCCAATCTAAGGTTGAGGGGTAAAGAATTCCAGTGCGCAGGACCAGCAAAGAAGAAAGCAGAATTACGGATGACTTGGAGGTGGACACATGCAGGGGAGGGAAGGTGTAGATTACTGATGTGCAAAGACTGAAGAGATCGACTGTGAGTGTGAGACTGAATGAGATTGAATAGGTACTGGGGAGTATGAGTATAAATGATCTGATGAAGCAACATGAGAAGCTTATACTGAATGCGGTAGACCATAGGAAGCCAATGAAGGTTTATAAGGAGAGGGGTGACATGATCCCAACGTGCAGAGTGAGAGATAATTCGTGCCGTCCTGTTCTGTATGTGTTGCAACCTTCGTAAGTGAAATTGGGGGACACCGGTGAGAACAGAGTTGCAGAAGTCGAGAGGTGAAATTACCACAGACATCATAAGGGTGGTGATTGCATGAGGGGTTAAGAAAGGACGAATAGCGCGGATCTGTTGGAGAAAGAAGAAGGAAGTCTTAACAACATGAGAGACGTGATCCTGAAAAGAGAGATTAGAATCCAAAAGTACACCTAAATAACGAAAGGAAGACACCAGTGGGATGAAGGAATCTGAGAAAGAAGGGGCCACCAGAGGAGAGGGATTTCCATGTGTAAGCCAGATAGCGAGTGTCTTGGAAACATTCAAGTGGAGACAGTTACTGACGAGCCAGTCAGCTACAGCGGAAAGACAATCAAGGGGAGAGAGATCCGGACAGAGTGAGGAGGTGTGTATAAGAATGATATCGTCAGCGTAATAAAAGGCAGAAATACCAAACTTTTGAATCAATAGTGCAAGTGGTGCCATAAAGATATTGAACAAAAGTGGAGCTAAGATAGAACCTCTGACCTCCAACCAGCACATGTCAGTAGGCTCTACTTGGCTGACATGCTGCTTTAATCTGCTCTATGGCTGCCATTTCCTCTCAGAGGCCATCTTCTTTCTGCACTCGGTCCTCGCTAGGCCTCTTTTTCATAGTTTGGCTGCACTTCCTAGTGTTGCTTTGTGCTTTGGTTGCCTTGCTACATTCTTGACTCAGATTCTCCTTGCTGAAAGATTCTTTGATCCTGTACAAGCCCCTACTGGGCTTTGGCTTTACTTCTGCATTGTGCCTTCTTGGTGAGTGCCCTGTACTTCTGTTTCCAGTCCTCTTTCTGAGTTCCCCGTATCCAGTACTCCACCTCTGGCTCTGCATTTGCACATCTAAGACCTGGCAGCCACCAGCACCAGAGGACCCACCCTTAAGGAAAAGGTGACCACTTGAGGCAGGCCCAGCCCTGTCGTCTTCTGGGTCCAGGGTGTTGCTTCCAGTGGAGATGCTGTCTGTGAACCTTGCATGGTGCTGGCGGTGAATACTGTGTATACCATGCACTGCCCGAAGAACAAACCAGTTAGTACTAGAGGAGATCAAACCTAAGCTTTCTTTTGAAGCTCAGATGGCAAGACTTCGACTTTCATACTTTGGACACATCATGTGAAGAGAGAGATCATTAGAGAAAGACATCATGCTTGGCAAGATAGAAGGTCAACGCAAAAGAGGAAGGCCAGCAATGAGATGGATCGATGCAATAACAGCAGCTACGGGTACCAGTCTGTCAACAATGAGCTACCTGACTGAAGACCAAACACAATTTAGGATAACTATCCAGAGGGTCGCCATGAGTCGACACCAACTCGACGGCACTTAACAACAACATCTGGTTAGAAGCTTCTGCGAAATGGTGCTGACTGGGACCAGACACTGATTTTCATCACTAAAAATCATCACAGACCATCCCAGCCTGATCGGGATAGTGTAGGGGAGGTCTGGGGGTGGAAATGGGGCAAGCCAGGGCCGGCCCAAGGGTTTCTGCTGCCCTAGGTAGACGCTCCAGCCGTGCCCTCTCCCACTGCCACTGATTCCAGTGGCAGACAACTTGCTGGCAGTGGGAGGCCATATGCTGAAGCACATGGCCTGCCACGGGCTATTGCCACTGAGCCTAGCTGCCTGCTGCCGGAATCAGTGGCAGTGGGGGGGGGGGGCATCACGGCTCAGCACAGGGGGAGGGTGGCAGGACATATGTGAAGGATTGATTGAAGGAAAAGGCGGAATACAAAACTTGTCAAATAAATAAATATGTGCCGAAGTACATGGCCTGCTGCCCACAGAAGTCTGCCATCCTAGGTGGCTGCCTAGTGGATGGGCCAGCCCTGGGCACAGCTGCAAATTATCTGGATAGTTGCAATTTTCAGTGCTACTATCGAGATAACCACCTGCATAACTAGCCCAACTAAATATTTGTCCCAAGTTATGCAGGTGATTATCTGGATAATGGCTCTGGAAATTGACCACAACCCCTGAGGCCACCCTCACCTTAAATCAGCTACCAGGCTCTCTCCTATCTCTCCGAGGCTGATTCAGCAACCACCGATCCAGTGCAGGTCTAAAACCAGCTCCAAAGCATCGTGGAGGTAAGCTCCTCCCCTGGGCCACATCAGCATGCTGTGACTAACTGATATTTAAATCCTCACGCCCCAGGCATGCCCATGTCTAAGGCCCATGCTAAAGAATCCTTAGATGTGGCCCTTAGAGGGACTACCACGTACAAGCACAGGAGGATGGTAAGAAATCTCCTTTACCCCTCAAAGAGACACCTTACATTTGCACTGTTGACTACCACCCTAATCCACCCCTTAACCGACCAGACACCCAGTGCTTAATTATGTGTTGAGTGAGAAATATTTTCTCTGATTAGTCTTTAATGTACTATTTTGTAGCTTCATTTCATGTGCCCTAGGGCCCGATTCTGAGAGGCGAATAGTGGGGTTGTATGTTCCAGGAGGACGTGCAGTCCTGCTATTCGCCCTGACCGTTTGCTGTCACACACTCTCCCCACATGCACAGAGCCACAGTGCAGGGAGAGCTGAATGAGGGCGGGAGGGGGCAGAGCGGGTGCATGCTGTAACACCCGGACATACAGGCCCCATTCAGGTCACAGCCCTGTACGTCTGGTAGTCTCCAGGAGGATGCCCAGCGTATTCCACCTTGGAGGTGGAATAAACATGGGGCACCCATGTGATCTGGCCTGGCAGCCCTTAGGATGCAATGGAGCTGTAGAAGCTGAGGCCTCGCCACCCGATCCTGGCCCCTGGCAGACTCCGCCAAGGGTCGAGCGGTGGGGAAACATAGTCTGGTGGTGAGCTGGTCCTTGTGCTCCTGCTGGGATTCCTGTTGCCATGGTGATGGCCTTTTGGTTGTCTCCTGTGGGGAAATAGGGGCACGCCGGGCCATCTCCGTGCTTGATCCTGCAACTGCGGGAACATCTAGCTTCCACTGTGCAGAATCGGGTACACGGCCCGGATGTGCCTGTTGCTGAATCGGGCTCCTAGTGTTTATGGGGGGGCGGCATATTCAAAAGTGTTTAGCCAGCAGTCACGATATTCAGTGATATTGTCTGGATAGTGCCGCTGAATATTCCCACGGACTGCATAGAAGACGCCAGGTCTATGACTGTCCTAACCTTATCCAGTTTGTGCTATCCACTTAGTAGCTGAAGATTGCTGCTGATCAGATAGCAACAGCGCTGCCTGAAGAACTGTCGCCAGAAAGGCTCTGCCGCTGAATATCTGAGTCTAATTAAAGCAACGGTGGCCAGGAGCTTTAAAAATGCTGACTATTGCAGTCAATATCATCCTCTATACTATTTGAAGGACTAAAAAAACAATTCATGTTTACTCGTACTACTCCATGCATTATTTTATAGACCTTGATCGTATCTCCCTTCAGCCTTTTCTTCTCCAAGCTGTACAGTCTTAACCTTTTAAGCCTTTCTTCGTAGGGGTATCTTTCCATTCCCTTTATCATTTTGGTCACAATTCTCTGTACCTCATCAAATTCTGCTATATCTTTTTTTAGATGTAGCATTCAAAACTGTGTGCAGTAGTCAATATGCAGTTGCAGCATGGAGCGATTCAGAGGCATTATAATATCCTTGATTTTTCTTCATTCATTTCCTTAAAATTCCTAACATTCTATTTGCTTTCTTGCTGCCACTACACATTGAGCAGAGGATTTTAACATACTATCCATGATGACACCTAGATCCTTTTACTGGATGATGACTCCTAATGTGGAATGTTGCATTATGGAGCCATAGTTTGGGTTGTTCTTCTGAACTTGCATAACTTTGCACTTGTTTACATTGAATTTTATCTGCCATTAGTCACCCAGTCTCCCATTTTCTCAAGGCACACTTGCAATTTTTTCACAATCATCTTGTGATTTAACAACTTTGATTAATTTAGTGCCATCTGCAAACTTGATCACCTCACCCGTTCTAATTTCCAGGTCATTTATGAATATGTTAAAAAGCACTGACCCCAGTACAGATTCCTGGAGTACTCCACTTTTCACCTTTCTTCATTGAGAAAACTGGCCATTTAGCCCTACTCTGTTTTCTTTTAACAAATTCCTAGTTCACAATAGTACACTACCTCCTATCCCATGCCTTTTTAATTTCCTCATGAGTCTGTCATGGTGAACTTTGACAAAGGCTTTCTGAAAATCCAGATACACTATATCCACACAAATTACAATATCAGAAGAATCCTCAGAAAAAGATGCATCTTGTGCTGAAACTTAGGTGGTAACTACCTGCAACTAGGTACTATGTTATTCAGTGCGACCTAACTGCAGATAGCCTGGGTTAACTGTTAGCCCGGTTTAGTAAACATATCCTTTAATGTTCCCAATAGAATCCATTTCAGAAATAATCATATTGAGATAAAAATAATTTCCCTTTAAAATGTAGACATTCCACAAAACTTTTCTAAATACCAAGGGTCCGATATTGAACAGAATTAATGTGGTTAGCAGTCCTGCTAACCATGTTAATCCCCTTGGCCGGGATATTCAGCGGCACTAACACAGCATTGGAGTATCCTGGGGGTGTTTTGGGAGTGACACCTGGTGATAACTGGGCAGCACAATATTGAGCTACTTCCCGGTTATCTCAATGCGGCGAAAGTCAGGTGCAGTAACTATTGGCCTAACTTTCATCACTGAAGCTAACCAGATAGCGGCTAAGTATCACCGCTGCTCAGTTAGCTTCATGGCAATCCGGGCAGCCTGGATATTCAATGCCAGGGCCCGGAAATGGCTCTAGCATTTAATATCTGTATCTAATATTCATTGGCGGATGCTAGCCACTATAGCAGCACTAGTCGGCACCGCTGAATATTAGGTCCCAAAAGACGTCTCTTAGAGGCTGTCCAAGTTCAAGTAAGCATGCAGCAGTGATTAGCACCATTTCATTATTATGTTTAATCTGTTAGAATCCTTACATAGGGCAATCGGCAAAATGGACTTAAGTGGAACAAACTAGATATTAAAAGGATTGGTGGCTTTAACAAACCCTTTTTAATAAAAGGATGTTTATTTATTTATATTTATCTGACATCATGCTTGGCAAGGTAGAAGGTCACTGCAAAGGAGGAAGGCCAGTAATGAGATGAATCAATACAGTAACAACAGTTATGGATGCCACTCTTATCAACAATGAGCCGCCTGACTGAAGACCAAACACAGTTTAGGACGACTATCCAGAGGGTCGCCATGAATCGACACACTCAACGGTACTTAACAGCCTGCCTACAGAATAATGCACAAGGCAAGTTAAAACAAAAAGGTTGCAAGAAACAATCTTACCCCCCATGGATGAGTTACAATTGAATATTGAAAACAATGCCTACCAACTGCCCCAACCCATTCCTACCTAAACCAACAGCCCACCATCCTTAAGGACAGATAGCACTATTCACTCTAACCCCATCTTCCCAACTTGCAAACTCTCATTCTTGCACCTGCATTTCACAATCACTACCGCTAAATCATCTCTGTGCTTCCAAAAGTTGCTATAAACAGTCAAGATTTCACTTTCTTGTGGAAAGAAAGATAACACCATTCCAACTATAATTCTATGGACAAATAATTCCATAATTTAGGCTCATAGTAGATCAAAGCTCTTTGACTGTTGTCTTGTAATTTAATCATACCTGACAGACTCAGAATTCCTGCTGCAAAGAGTGTAATTTATTTATTTAACAGGCTTTTTTTTATACCGCTTTATCATTTCAGTCAAAGCGGTTTACATTGTAACTTAAACTTGGTAATGTACATTAAACAGGGACATTGATAACTTGGTTAGGAATTTACAGGATAAGGAGCCTAACCAAATACCTTGTCTCCTAATGCAACACCTTCAATTAAAGATTGCGTGTCTAGTTTTTAACTAGCTGCTCAACTAGTACAGTATAGAATAACCAAGATTGGAGATAAGAACATTAGAAAACTAATGCTGAATAAGACCATAGGCCATTTAGCCCAGCATCTTGTCTCAGACAGTGGTATTCTGGGTCACAAGTACCCAGCATATCCCAAAAAGTAGATCTTTTTCTTACAGTTAATTTCCAAGGATGAGTGTGGCTCTCCCATATCTACGTGGTTAATAATTTCTTAATGAACTTTTCCTCTGGAACTTGTCCAAATATCTTTTGAACCCTGCTATGTTAGTCACTTTGACTACATTCTCTGACAACAGATTCCACAGCTTAATTATGCACAGTTTTGTTAAGTGTCATTGAGTCTGTGTCAGTTTAACAAGGATTCTGATTATTGTCCTAAATTACGTTCTGTCTTCAGTCAGGTGAATAGTCATTGATATTTGCATCCATAGCAGCTGTTCTTTTAACGATTCATCGCATTACTGATCTTCCCCTTTTGTGTTGACTTTCGACTTTGCCAAGCATGATGTCTACCTTTAATGATCTTTCTTTTCGAATAATGTGTCCAAAGTATGAAAGTCGAAGTCTTGTCATTTGAGCTTCTAAGGAAAGCTTAGGTTTGTTCTCTAGTTCTGATTTGATTTATTCTTTGGGCAGTTAATGGTATACACAGTATTCTTCGCCAGCACCATAATTCGAAGACACTGTTTTTCTTCCTGTCTTTCTTCTTCACTGAAGTTATATAAATGAAAGGACACAAGTAGTTCTGCATCAATAAGAATGCTCACAAAAACAGCAGAGCCAATTCAGTTAGAAATATACGCTCCTTACTTTAAAAATTGTTACCAATATCTGGAAAAACTCTCCTTTTCTGAAAATGTATATGGGGGAAGCAAAACCTCAATAATAGGTACCAGTCAAAGACCATTTTAGTGCTAAATGTGCTCATGTGGTGCCTTTACACAAAAGCGGAAGTAAGGATGTGGTTGAAAACTACAGGCCGGTTAGTTTAACTTCAGTGGTGAGTAAATTATTGGAAACGCTGCTGAAAGAGAAAATAGTGAGGTTTCTGGAGTCCAGCAGATTACAGGATCCGAGGCAGCATGGATTCACCAGAGGCAGGTCTTGTCAGACAAATCTGATTGATTTCTTTGACTGGGTGACCAGGGAGTTGGACCGAGGGAGAGCTCTAGATGTGATGTATTTAGATTTCAGTAAAAGCCCTTGACACTGTTCCTCACAGGCGACTTATAAACAAACTGAGCACCCTAGGGTTGGACCCTAAAGTTACTGCTTGGGTTAGAAATTGGTTGGGTGGGAGGCGACAAAGAGTACAAGTAAATGGAGCTCACTCTGAGGAGAAGGATGTTACCAGTGGTGTGCCCCAGGGATCTGTCCTTGGTTCGATTCTTTTTAACATCTTTGTTAGTGATATAGCGGAAGGGCTGTCGGGTAAGGTTTGCCTCTTTGCAGATGATACCAAAATCTGCAATAGAGTAGACACCCAGGAAGGTGTAGATAACATGAGGAGGGATCTAGCTAAGCTTGAAGAATGGTCTAGAATTTGGCAGCTGGGATTTAATGTTAAAAAATGTAAGGTCATGCATTTGGGCGGCAGCAATCCAAGGGAGCAATACAGTATAGGAGGTGAAGTACTTTTGTCCACTAAAGAAGAGCGGGACCTAGGCGTGGTTGTGTCTGATGATCTTAAAGTAGCTAAACAGGTAGAAAAGGCGACGGCAAAAGCTAGAAGGATGCTTGGGTGCATATGGAGAGGAATGGCTAGCAGAAAAAAGGAGGTGATAATGCCTCTGTATAAGTCTTTGGTGCGACCTCATTTGGAGTATGGTGTGCAATTCTGGAGACCGCACCTTCAAAAGGATGTGAACAGGATGGAGTCGGTGCAGAGGGTGGCTACTAAAATGATTAGTGGGCTTCATTATAAAGCATATGAGGACAGACTTAAGGATCTTAATATGTACACCTTAGAGGAAAGGCCGGATAGAGGTGATATGATTGAGATGTTTAAATACCTCCATGGCATAAATGTTCAGGGAGAGCCTCTTTCAATTGAAAGCAAGTTCTGCTACGAGGGGACATGGGATGAGGGTGAAGGGAGATAGATTCAGGAGTGATATGCGGAATATTTCTTTACGGAAAGAGTAGTGGATCCGTGGAATAGTCTCCCAGTGGAGGTGGTAGAGATGAGGACAGTAACTGAATTCAAAAAAGCATGGGACCAACACAGAGGATCTCTAAAGGTAAAAAGTGGACTGTTGTAGTTGTTGATATGGAAGGACAGACTAGATAGACCACGTGGTCTTTTTCTGTCATCATGTTTCTATGTTTCTATGTAAATGCACTTATTGTGGTCTAGGTACATCTTCATGTGTTATGTCATTATTAACCCCCAGTTGCTTTTTTTTAGAAATATTTTTTAGCAACACCTATGTGCGCCACATACACAAGCACAGTGTCCAACTTGTTATGAATTATTTAAATGGCAAAAAACTGCTTTTAAACACAGATAGAAGCATAAAAACATGACGGCAGAAAAAGACCACATGTCCCTTTTCATTTAGAGAACTTATGTGTTTGTCCTATGCTTTTGTCCTTGCCTCTACTACCTCCACTGGGAAACCGTTCCACGCATCTACCACTCTTTCGGTAAAGAAATATTTCTGCATATTACGCCTCATATCAGAGCTAGCTTTCAATCGAAAGAAGTTCTCCTCTTGTACATTTATGCCACCAAGGTATTTAAATATCTCTCATATTGCCTCTGTCCCGCCTTTCTTCTAACATATACAGGGGCGGCTCTATAATGATGCTGAGTGAGGCGGTAGCCTCAGGTGGCAACCTTTTGGGGATGGCAAAAATTGCCCCCAAAAAGATCGCCTCACTCGTCCTTCAAGAACAACAAAAAAAACGGTTGCAGAAGCTGCCGCTGCTGCAGCAGCATGACGTGCCCCACAGCTGCTGCCTCCCAGGAAGAGCCCTGACAGCTGCCACTCATTCCACCCCCCCCCCCCCCCCGCGCTGGCTGAGCTTTGAAGAGCTACACGAAGGGACAGTATTTCTCTTTCCCGTGGCTCTGTTAAAGCTGAGCCCACCAGCACTGATGGGAAACAGGAAATGCCTGTTTCTCATCAGCGCCAACGGGCTCAGCTTTAACAGAGCCGCGGCAAAGGGAAACACTCTCCTTTCGCGCGGCTCTGCAGAGCTGAGCTGGTGCGGGGGGGGGTGGGGAGGGTGAAATGAGTGGCAGCTGTCAGGGCTCTTCTGGGATGGCCGCAGCCGTGGGGCACTTCATGCTGCTGCTGCTGCTGCTGCCGCAGTAGCAGCAGCAGTTTCTGCAACCATTTTATTTTTTTTTTCTTCAGTTTCCCTTCAGAAGGTCAGGCTGGGCTGGGCTGGGCTGGGTGGGGAGAGCACAGGAAATCTTAATGGGCTGATGGGGGAGGGCTAGGACTGGAAATGGGCTATCGGGAGTGGTTAGAACTGGAAATGGGCTGATGGGGGTTAAGAATGGAAATAGGCTGATCGGGGGTAGGGCTAGAACTTGTAATGGGCTATCAGGGGTGGTTAGAACTGGAAATGGGCTGATGGAGGGTTAATAATGGAAATAGGCTGATCGGGGGGGAGAGGGCCAGCACTGGAAATGGGCTGATGGGGGGGTTAGGCCTGGAAATGGGCTGATTAGGGGAGCTAGGACAGGAAATTGGCTGATTGGGGGCTAGAACTGGAGTGGGCTGATAAGGGGGATAGGACTGGAAATGGGCTAATGGGGGAGGGGAGGGGAGTGCTGCAGGCCCTGGAAGAAAACTAGGGGCTAGGGTTACAAATGGGCTGGCTGATGCGGGGGGATGGGAGAATAGGACTGGAAGGGAGTGGATACTGAGAGGGTCTGCCAGTGGAAGGAGGGGGCAGAAAGGGAGCTGACACAGGGGAAGGAGGGGGCTGGAAAGGAGCTGATGTGGCGGGGGAAGGAGGAGGCTGGAATGGAGCTGACACCTGGGATGTACTGAAGGGGGACTGGAAGGGAGCTGACACTTGGGGATGGGAGTGATAGGTGGCTGGGTAATGGGGAGGAGGCTGGAAGGGAGCTGACGTGCGAATGGCACTGGAAAAGGGGCTGGATAGAGGGTAGGGTGACTGGAAGGGAGCTGACGTGGGGGGGGGGGGTGGCGGCACTGAGAGTGGACGTAAGCTGATACCTGGGATGGTATTTGGACTAGAAGGGGCTGGACAGTGGGAAGGAGGGGGGCTGGAAGGGAATGGACACCAGTGGCAGTCGTGGGAATGCAAGGCGGTTGACATTGGAAGGTACTGGGAGGGGAGGACTGGAAAGGGGGCTGATACTGGGGAGGGTTACTGGAACTGGAAATGGGCTGATGGAAGGAAGTGAAGAAAACAAAAGAAGAGATAAGAAATGGCAGATGGACCATAAACCACAGAAAGAGAGCTAAGAGAAGACAGGAAAGCAGAAGCCTCAGATCGGGACCAGCATGATCAGAGAATAAATTGGTCAGAGAACAAAGGTAGAAAAAATAATTTTATTTAATTTTAGTGATTGGACTTAGTGATATCTTTATATTTTACACAGTATTGGGGAACTGCATCTCTTATTTATCTGATGTTGAACTGCATGTGGACTCTGGCTTCTTGGTTTCAATTTAAATTTTGTCTACATATTTTTATTTTATTTATTTTTTTTTACATATTTTTATTTTTACTTTAGATTGTGGTTACTTATTCTGTACTTGGTGAGGGTCGATGTTATGAGTGTGACTGAGGCCAGGTGTTCTCTTAACATTTATTTATTTTTTATTTATTTAAATGGATTTGTATCCCACCTTATTTATTTATTTAGACAGATTTGTATGCCACCTTTTCCTTCAATCAAGGTGGTCACGTCACATCACAATTGGAGGGTTACATTTAACATTAGGGTACATGTAAACATTTAGACAGTACAGTTACTTAACGGTATTTAGACAGTACAATTGAGGTAACATTTAATATAAAGGTATTTAATAACGTGGTATGATAGATTTGTGTGTGTGGATAGGATGGGTGTGTGTTTAGTTGGCGGAGGTAGTAGTGTTACTGTTTGGGTAGGGGATGTTGCCTGAATGCTCATAGGTTTCTATAAATAACAATGTTTTGAGGTCTTTGCGGAAGTCTGTGAGGTCATCTAAAGCTCTCAGGCTCGTTGGTAGGGAGTTCCATAGTGTGGATGCCAGTAGTGATGGTGCTCTTTTTGAAGTTGTTTGTTTGGTTTTGTGATAGCCTGCAGGTGTGCCGATCATGTTGTTGTTTCTTCTTGGTCTATTGCTGCTGTCCCTTGTTATAATGTTTTGGAGTACGTCTGCTGAGAGATGGTGAATGACTTTGAAGATGATCATGATTATTTTGTATTTAGCTCTTGCAACCATTGGTAGCCAGTGTAATTGTTGTAGGATGGGAGTGATGTGCTCGGTCCTTGGAGTGTCTGTAATGATGCGTGCTGTGGTGTTTTGCACCATCTGTAGTGGGTGGAGTGTCTGCTGAGGAACGCCTTGATATAGTGAGTTTCCATAATTAAGCAGTGGTGTAATGAGTGCTTGACACACTGTGCGGAAGTGGTCTTGACGGAGCATTGGTTTGATTTGTCTGATTGTTTTCAATCAGTGATTTGCCTTGTTTGCGGTTTTGGTGATGTGGGATTTTAGGTTCAGAGCTCTGTCTAGTGTTATGCCCAGATACTTAACTTCTTCTTTGACTACTATGTGTTTGTTTAGGATGCTGATAGTTTGTGGAGGTATGAAGGTGGGGTTCCTGGTGACGAACATTGCCTCAGTTTTGTCCTAAAATCAAGGTGGCTTTCACAGCAAATGATTTAGATTTGTGGTAGGGTGGGGGTGTCGGCATGCAGTGGTTGAATAGAAGTGTTTGTGAGGGAGAGGACCTGTAGAGTTTAATCAGTACATGCAATATATACAGCATTTGCTATTTACAATGCACTATACACAGTTGTACTATACACAGTTGTGGGGAGGGGGGTTGGAGAGAAAAAAATGGGGGGGGGGGAACTTTGGAGGGAGGGGGATTGTGGTGAATGGAGCAGGGTCTATGGACAGTTTACGTGATGTCGCCATAGTGTTCTATGTAAAGTGTGGTCTTGAGTAATTTTCTGAATTCCTTCAGGTCGACAGTTGATCATAGGCTGGCGGGGAGGGAGTTCCACATGGCTGGTGCCGCGAGGGATGTTGCTCTCTTTGACTTGGTTTGCTTTGTTTTGGTGAAGTCCTTGGGGGGTACGATGGTGTCAGAGGTGCCTTTCCTCCTCGGCCTGTTGCTTGTGTCGAATTTGATGATGGATAGTAGACTGTTCACTGAGAGGCCCTGTTTGATTTTGTAAATGTTCAATATGGTTTTGTATCGGATGCGGGAGTCAATTGGAAGCCAGTGCAGGCTGTTCATGATGGGGGTGATGTGATCCTGCTTTGAGGAACCAGTTATTATGCAGGCAGCGGTGTTCTGTGCTAACTGCAAGGGTCGGAGTGTTTGTTTTGGGAGTCCTAGGTAGATGTGATTGCAGTAATCCAATAATGGTGTGATGATGGCTTGACAAACAGTCCAGAAGTGGTCTTGGGAGAGGATAGGCTTGAGGCGTCTGATGATTCTCATCTTTAGATAGGCGTTCCTGGTGGTTTTGCTGATTTGGGCTTGGAGGTTCAGCTCTCTGTCGAGGGTGACTCCGAGGTATTTCACCTCTGATTTTATGGGAATTGTGATGTTAAGTTCAATGTTGGGTGGTGAGATGAATGTGGGGTTTCTTGTTATGAGTAGTGCTTCTGTTTTGTTGTAGTTTATGGCCAAATTGTTTTGTGTGAGCCAGCTCGTCATTTGTTGTAGGCAGTCTGCTATTTTTGAGTAATCTGGGTTGTCAATGTTGATCGGGGTGTATATCATAATGTCGTCAGCGTAGATAACGTATTGGATATTGTGTTTTCTGATGATTGCACAGATGGGGTGTATGTAGAGGTTGAATAACAGCGCAGAAAGGGCTGAGCCTTGTGGCACTCCTTTGTTTGGCTAAGAATGCTTGAGATGTTACTGGGCCACATTTGACTTGTAGCTGTCTGTTTGAGAGGTAGGAGGTAAACCAGTTCAGGGTTGTGCCGTGCAGTCCAATACATTGGAGTCGTGCTAGCAGGGTGCTGTGGTCGACTGTGTCAAAAGCTGATGTAATGTCGATGAAGATGATGAGGACCCCTCTTTTGATGTTGTCAATCGTCTTGAGTAGGCTATCGAAGAGGTGAATCAGCAGAGTTTCAACACTGTGTTGCGGGCGGAACCCGTGTTGATGTGGGTCTAGAGGTGCATGGTTGTCGATGTGGTCCTGGAGTTGGTGTTGGACACCTTTTTCGATGACATTCGCCAGGAACAGAAGGCTAGATATAAGTCTAAAAGCTGCCAAATTTTCCTTGCTCAGTGTAGTGCTCTTTGGGATGGGGCGGATGGTTGCTCGTTTTAAGGCATCTGGCATTTTCCCGAGTGTGAGGGAATCTTTCACTATGTTGTGGATGAAGTGGTTGAGTTCGTCCTTTGCTGATTTGATCCATGTTACTGGACATGGGTCTGTCGGAGCAGTGCTGGTGTTGAGGTTGGTGATTATTTGGGAGATCTGTTTCGTCAATGGGATGTTGAACTTCTCCCAGTTTTGGTGGAGTGGTGATGGTTCGGAGGGGATGTTCGGAGTTGGTTTTGTGGGGGTCGAGAATTTGTTTTGCAGATAGTCGGCGAAGGTCTGAGGATGTATCATCTCGTCCTTGTCAGGTTTCGGTTCGTTTGTGTTCTTACAATCTCAAATAGTTCTCTGGATTTGTTTGCTGATTTGAGAATGAGGTTTGTGTAGTATTCCTTTTTCTGTTGGTTTTTTAGTTCATTATATTCCTTCTGTTTTGTTTGGCAGAGCCTCTGGGTGTAGTCTGATCTGGTGTGTCTCCAGCGTCTTTCTAGTCTCCTTAGGATTCTCTTCGCTTTCCGTATCTCTTGCGAATACCAAGGGGCTTATTTTGTTTCTGAATGGTGAGTTAAGTCTTTGTTGCTAGGGCTTTGGCCGCGTTGGATATAATGTCATTCCATTTTTCTATCTGGCTGCTTGGGTCATTTTATGTTGTGCACAGGTTGGGTATTATTTGCTGTAGAAATGTGTCTTTATTAAAGCTTTTACATCTCCTGCCTGCATGAGACCTGTTGTGATGATCATTTGGGTTGGTTGACAGTACTTTGAACTTTATTAGGTGGTGGTCTGACCAAGGTACGGGTGTGATTAGTGGGCTTGTGATCAATGTTCCCTCTAATTTTCTGTAGGCTGCGTGCGCATAAAATATCAGCTGTGTGCAGCTTTTGAAGGAAGGTTAAATTTTTGTGCACCACATAATGACACTCGGAGTTATATACTTTAAAATTTGACTACACGTCAGAATACAGTATGTACACCACATTGATTTTAATCAAATTAAATGAAAATAGACGATTACTAAATGAAGCGGGAAATTTATAGTAATTATAATCATAACTTTTAAATTTTAAGACGTCTGTGTTGTTTTCTATCAGAATCAGAGCCGTAATTTTTGTGCGCTCTGTTGTAAAGTATGTGCGCTCGCTCGGCGAGGTGTGTGCACGCGCACACGCGCACAGCTTAGAGGGAACAGTGCTTGTGATGCTGTCCTTTTGTATGAGGTAGTCTGGCATAAAGATGAGATCTGGTGAGGATCCATGTCTGTGGGTTGGGGCTGCGACGATCTGTGAGTATTGCAGAGATTTCATAGCTGTTATGAAAGTTTCTGTGTCCTTGTTAGAGGCTGATGTTAGGTTGAAATCTCCCAGTACTATCATAAGAACATAAGATATGCCATACTGGGTCAGACCAAGGTCCATCAAGCCCAGTATCCTGTTTCCAACAGTGGCCAATCTAGGTCATACGTACCTAGCAGTTTCCACAAAGGACAGGTTCCGCAATGCTTGTACTGGGTCAAGCATTGATATCCTGGGTCCCTTCTTAATAATGGTTTATGGACCTTTCCTCCAGGAACTTGTCCAAACCTTTTTTAAACCCAGCTACACTAACAGCCTTTACTACATCCTCCGGTAACAAATTCCAGAGTTTGATTACACGTTGAGTGAAGAAATATTTTCTTTTATTAGTTTTAAATAGTTTACCCTTTAGCTTCATTGCATGTCCCCTAGTCTTTCTATATTCTGATAACGTAAACAATCGATCTACGTTTACCCGTTCCACTCCGTTCATTAATTTATAGACTTCTATCATATCTCCCCTCAGCCGTCTCTTTTCCAGGTTAAAGAGCCCTAACCTTTTTAGCCTTTCTTCATAGGAGTATCCTTCCATCCCCTTTACCATTTTGGTGGCTCTTCTCTGAACCTTTTCTAATAACGCTATATCCTTTTTAAGATACGGCGACCAGAATTGCACACAATATTCAAAGTGCGGTCTCACCATGGAACGATATAGAGGCATTATAATATCTTTTGTTTTATTTTCTATTCCTTTCCTTATGATACCTAGCATTCTATTTGCTCTCTTGGCTGCCGCTGCACAATGGGCCGAGGGTTTTAACATGCTATCCACTATGACGCCTAAATCTTTTTCCTGGGTGGTGGTTCCTAATGTGGAACCTTGCATCTTGTAACCATAGTTTGGGTTGTTCTTCCCTAGGTGCATAACTTTGCACTTGTCCACATTAAATTTCATCTGCCATTTTGATGCCCAGTCTTCCAATTTATGAAGATCCTCTTGCAATTTTCCACAATCCTCTTGGGTTTTAACAACTTTAAATAGTTTTGTGTCATCTGCAAATTTGATAACCTCACTCGTTATTCCACTTTCCAGGTCATTTATGAATATGTCAAAACGCAGCGGACCCAGCACAGATTCCTGGGGTACTCCACTATTCACTTTTCTCCATTGGGGAAATTGGCCATTTAGCCCAACCCTCTGCTTTCTATCTTTTAACCAGTTCTTGATCCACAGTAGTACACTGCCTCCTATCCCCATGACTCTTTAGTTTTGCAAAATGTCTCTGATGAGGGACCTTGTCAAACGCTTTCTGAAAGTCCAGATACACTATATCAACCGACTCACCTTTGTCCACCTGTTTATTCACACTTTCAAAAAAACATAATAGATTAGTAAGTCAAGATCTTCCTTGTCTAAAACCATGTTGGCTGTCTCACATTAGGCCATGACTATCTACATGCTGAGTAATTTTATTCTTTATGATGGTTTCTACCATTTTTCCCGGTACTGACGTGAGGCTCACCGGTCTTTAGTTTCCCGGATCACCCCTGGAACCCTTTTTAAAAATTTGTGTTACATTGGCAATCCTCCAATCTTCAGGTATTACAGATGATTTTAATGAAAATTCACAGATTACTAATAGCAGGTCTGCAATCTCATATTTCAGTTCTTTCAACACCCTTGGATGTATACCATCCGTCCCAGGTGATTTGCTACTCCTCAGTTTATCTAGTTGTAATACATCTTCCCGATGTATCTATATTTCCTTCAATTCTTCCGCACCTTTAAATACCACTTCAGTCATGGGTAACATCCCTACATCTTCCTCAGTAAAGACCGAAGCAAAGAATTCATTCAGTCTCTCCGCTATCGCCTTGTCGCCTCTTAGTGCCCCTTTAACTCTTCTATCATCTAATGGACCAACTGATTCTCTCACAGGTTTTTTTGCTACGAATGTACTTGCAAAAAATCTTTATTTCGCGTTTTTGCTTCCGCAGCAAGCTTTCTTCTCAAATTCTCCCTTTGCCTGCTTTATCAATGCCTTGCATTTGACTTGCCAGTGCTTGTGCTGTTTCCAGGTTTCGTCGTTTGGCTCTTTTTTCCATTTCCTGAAAGATGCTTTTTGGCAACAACAGCCTCTCTGACCTCACCTTTAAACCATGCTGGCAGTTTTTTGGACTTCCTTCCACTTTTCTTAAAGCGTGGAATACAGCTGGTCTGGGCTTCCAAGATAGTATTTTTCAACAACACCCAAGCTTGATGTAAGTCTTTAACCTTTGCAACTGCTCCTTTTGGTCTTTTCTTAACTATTTTCCTCATTTTATCATAGTCTCCCTTTCGAAAGTCAAAAGGTAGTTCTGTGGATTTCCTTACTATCTCTCCTCCACTAATTAAATCAAAGGTGATCATGCTATGATCACTATTGCCAAGTGCCCCCAACACCCTTATCTCTTGCACTAGATCTGGTGTTCCACTAAGGACTATGTCTAATATGGCTTCCCCTCTGGTCGGTTCTTGAACCAGCTACTCCAAGAAGCAGTCATTTATGTCATCTAGGAACTTTATCTCCCTAGCATGTCCTGCCGTGACACTGACCCAGTCGATACCGGGGTAATTGAAATCACCCATTATTATTACTGCGCTATAACTTTTGTTAGCTTCCTTGATTTCTTTGAGCATTTCATCATCCATTTGTTCATTCTGGCCAGGCGGTCGATAGTACACCCCCACTGCCATTGCCTTCCCCTTTTTACATGGAATTTCAATACATAGAGATTCTACAGCAAATTTTGTTTCCTGCAAAACTTTAATCCTTTCTGACTCAATGCCCTCTCTAACATAGAGCACAACCCCTCCACCAATTTGATCAGCTCTATCATTACGATATAGTTTGTATCCAGGTATCACAGTGTCCCACTGGTTGTCCTCCTTCTACCCTGTTTCTGATATTCCAATCATATCTAACCTTTCATTTAGTGCTATATATTCTAACTCTCCCATCTTATTTTTTAGACTTCTAGCATTTGCATACAAGCATTTTAGAGACTGTATTTTATTCATATTAGTTTGGCTGTTGGTAGACATGGGTAATTTTGGATCTTTAAGCTCTGTCTGCTCCATACTCGAGGGCATTTGGGCTACTTTACTCTTTTTTGGAACCTCTCTGCTTTTGGTAGTATCCTTCAAGGGTACATTCTTCCGAACCATCCGCTCTTGGGCGACTGTCGGCTTTCCCCTATTATCTAGTTTAAAAGCTGTCCTATCTCCTTTTTAAAGGTTAATGCCAGCAGCCTGGTTCCATCCCGTTTAAGGTGAAGCCCATCCCTTCGGAAGAGCCTCTCCTTTCCCCAGAATGTTCCCCAGTTCCTAACAAATTTCAAAACCGTCATCTCTGCACCATTGTCTCATCCACGCATTGAGACTCCGGAGCTCTGCCTGCCTTTTGGTTCCTGCACGTGGAACGGGAAGCATTTCGGAGAACGCTACCCTGGAAGTTCTGGATTTCAACTTCCTACCTAAATTTAGCCTCCAGAACCTCCCTACCACATTTTCCTATGTCATTGGTACCGACATGTACCAAGATAGCAGACTCCTCCCCAGCACTATCTAAGACCTTATCTAGGTGGCGCGTGAGGTCCGCTATCTTCGCACCAGGCAGGCATGTTACCAGGCGATCCTCACGTCCACCAGCCACCCAGCTATCTACATGCCTAATGATCGAATCACCAACTATAACGGCTGTCCTAACCCTTCCCTCATGGGCACATGGCCCTGGAGAAACTTCCTCAGTGCGAGAGCGTTTTACATCACCTGGAGGACAGGTCCTAGTTACAAGATCACTTCCTGCCACACCAGGGTGATGCTTTCCTGTCACGTGACCTCTCTCCTCCATGGCAACAGGGATGCTGCCAGACTGGAGGTGGGACTTCAGGACTATATCCCTGTAGGTCTTGTCTATGTACCTCTCTGTCTTTCTTATGTTTTCCAAGTCTGCTACTCTAGCTTCTAGAGAACGGACTTGTTCCCTGAGAGTAAAGATCTCCTTGCACCTAGTGCACACGTAAGACCTCTCACCAACTGGAAGAAAATCATACATGTGACACTCAATGCAAAAGACTGGAAAGCCCCCATCTCGCTGTTGGACTGCTGTCTGCTTCTTAATTTTAAGCTTGTATTTAGATCTTTAAGTTCTTTACTTACTAAGGGTTGCTATGGATATTTATACCAATAAAACTGTACCTAATACGTTTAATATACCTTGTTCACCTGAAGCTTAATTAATCTCAGGTCCTTAGTGTATGACTGATTTGGGTAACGAGCTTCACCTGAGAGAGCACCTCCTGTCTTTTAAGATGTGTAAGTACCTATAAAGCTACGATTATCCCAGGGGTGGGTGGGTGTGGGGAGGGAGGGAAATAACACTTATTAAAAGAGGGCTGCTACACAGTACCCTGTCCTGTGCTGCTGAGGTAAGCTATATCTTATTTGATTTTAAATTTTAAATTATAGCGCTTTGCTGCTGCTAGGCTCTAACTTATTATGAAATTTAAACTACAAGCTCTCTGCTGGGTTCTATATTTAACCAGAAAGCTCTCTTCTGTGTTTTAAATTTAAACTTAAACTGCTGCTACTAGGCCCTGACTGATTTAACAAAAAATAGTGGGTTCACAGATTAATTAGCTTTAATACAAAGAATTCCTTACAGAAAATACCCAGAAGTATATACTCACAATTGCAGATCTCTCTCCAGAAGTAACAGTCCCCTTTTGTAGTCCTGCAAGACTAGGTTTGTGGAGGGTGTTGACAGTGCAGAGTGCTTCTAGTACTGAGAATAGTTCTTCAGCGGGGGCATTTGGGGCTCTATAGGTAAGGCATAGAGCTAGGTGCTTGTTCTCTATGATGATTAACTCGCATTTCAGTGTATTTGTCCAGGTCTTGAGTCTCAGGTTGTTTCTGGCTAGGATCATGACTCCGCCTCCTTTTTTGTGTGTGCGTGGGCAGCTGTAGGCTGTATGTGTTGGAGGTACAAGCTGGTTGAGGAGCACAGTGTCAGAGGGTGTGAGCCATGTCTCTCTGATGCATAATATGTCAGTTAGCTGGTTTTCTAGGTCAGGGGTCTCAAACTCAAATTGCTTTGAGGGCCAAATGAGGACTTGTAAAGTAACCCGCGGGCCGCATAAGATGCGGGGCCTCATTTGCATAAATATTTGCATAATGTTACCATACAAAGCGCAGACGTTAATGATGCACATTTCCCAGAGCTGACATATTCCAGTTAATAAATTCAAAATAGATATTTTTCTGCCTTTTGTGCATTCTTTTCAGTTGTAATTGTTCCAGCCACTTTCTTCTGGTTTCTTCGTGTCTTCTGCTAACTCTCCATCGTCTGCTGTCCATTTGTCCTTTCTTCTCTCTTCTAGTTTTTTTTCCATTCTCTCTCTACATCTGCTTTAACATACTAATCTTTCTCCTTTTGCTCCTTCGTCATTCCTATTTCATCCACTCAAATTTTGCCCCTCCATCCTCAATCACCACTTACTTTCCCAATACCCAGCCAATTGTAGATTTGTCTTCCCTCCCACACAAAATATTTTTCCCCTCTCCATTTCACTCTCCCAGCCCCATCCCATTCTAATCCTCCCCCAACATCAGCTCCCGTCTAGTTCCAGCCCCACCCAGCATCTGCTCCCTTCTAGTCCCCGCATCAGCCCATTTCCAGTCCTATCCTAGCCCCACCATCAGCCCATTTCCTGTCTTGGCTCCCCCCCACTAAGCCCATTTCCAGTCCTAGCAACCCCCCCAGTCCATTACCATTTCTAGCCCCCCCCAGTCCATTACCATTTCTAGCCCCCCCATAGCCCATTACCAGTCCTAAGCCCCCCAACAGCCCACTTCCAGTCCTAACCCTCCCATCACCCCATTTTCATTCTTAGCCCCACAATAGCCCATTACCAGTCCTAACCCACCAATCAGCCCACCTCCAGCCCTAACCCCCATCTGCCCATTTCCAGTCCTAGCCCCCACCATAGCCCATTACAAGTCCTAACCCCCCCCCCCGCTGCCATTAGCCCACTTCCAGTCCTAACCCCCCATTACCCCATTTGTGTCTTAGCCCGTCGGTAGCTCTTTCCCTGTCCTAACCCCCCCCCATCAGCCCACCTCCAGTCCTTCCTAACCCCCATCAGCCCATTTCCAGTCCTAACCCCCGCCCCCCCCCCCCCCATCAGCCCAAGTAAATAAAATAAAAAAAAAAAATCCTGGCTTCTGCTGCTGCCACCGTGGCAGTGGCAGAATTAACTGTCAATTAAAAAAAAAAAACTGGCTTCTGCTACTGCAGCCATGGCAGCGGCAGAATCAGCTGTCCCGCGGCCCCTTTCCCTCTGCCCAGAAGAGCCCTGAGTCTGCTTCATCAGCGGCGGGCTTTTCAAGCCGCAAAGAGAGTATTTCCCTCTCGCGCGGCTTAAGCGTTTTCAAGCCGCGCGAGAGGGAAATACTCTCTTCGCGGCTTGAAAAGCCCGCCGCTGATGAAGCAGACTCAGGGCTCTTCCAGGCAGAGGGGAAGGGGCCGCGGGACAGCTGATTCTGCTGCTGCCACGGCTGCAGCAGCAGCAGCAGCAGAAGCCAGGTTTTTTTTTTAAAATTGACAGTTGATTCTGCCGGTGCCACGGCGGCAGCGGCAGCAGCAGAAGCCAGGGTTTTTTTTTTTGTTTCCCTCCGTCGCGGGCCGCATGCGGCCCACGGGCCGCGTGTTTGAGACCCCGGTTCTAGGTGGTCTGCTAGGGTGTTGATTTTGTTCCTTATTGACCTGGCATTAATGTGCTCTATGGTGATTGGTAGCATATCTTTGTGGGGTTTAGGTGCTGTGTTTGCATTGGTGGGCTTCTTTTGGCAGGGTTTCTTGCTTGTGGGTTTTAGAGCTTCCTGGTATTATGGTACGTGTGTGTAGCTCCAAAGAGATGTCTGCATGGTGTTTGTGCAGATTGTGTTTGGGGGGGAAACAGCTGTGTGATGAGGAGGGCTATGTGGTATGCATTGTGTTAGCGTTGGTGAGTACCTTGTGCGTTGTCGGCTGGAAGTGGATGTTCTGGACCTGGTAAGTCTGCGTTCTGTTTCTTTGACTGCCTGGGTGCTACCATGTTGCGATGCCTTTCCTTTGTTGCTATCCAAAAATACTAATACACTCAAAAAAAACCAACAACTAATCATCCATTTGCATTTCAGTTCTGGGTATCTCATTCTCAATTATTACTGCTGTTGCACTAAATACCAATAGTGGACCGGAGGTCTCAGCTTAATACGGGCTGGTGTAAAGTGTATCAGCTTCACATAAACACCACTGATCTAAGCCCAATTCACATCAGCGACCTCCTCCACTACAGTCCACATGAAATAGAAATACAGAAACCACAAGAAAACTTATCTTGCAAGTATATACATGTTCCAACCCCGATGCCTCACAATAAGCGCTTATGAACGTTTCGCTGTACTTATAGCTTCTTCAGGGGAATAACCCAACATCCAACAGGTCAAATACGCTGACAACTAGCTCTGCGGCTACCAATTCACTGTCCCAAAGCCAACCTGCTTCATCTCTGCGCATCATTGCAGGGGGGAGGAGCGGGGCACGCGCCCGAGCTACAAGTAGCACAGGGCGCGACTGCAGCTCGGTATGGCTCTGTGTGCAAACGTCTTGCATTTCCTCCATATAATCTAATCAACTTTTTGGTTTGGTTCAGTCCCTGATTGGAGTTCTGAAAAACCTCTATGGGGTGGGGGGGGGGGGGGGGTGCCATCTCATTCTTTGCCTCAGTTAGCAGATTGCCTTGAGCCGCCCCTGAACGTATACATATTGAGATCTTTGTCTGTCCTCATATGTTTTATAACGAAGACTGCTAATCATTTTAGTAGCCACCCTCTGCACTGATTCCACCCTATTTATCTCCTTTTAAGGGTGTGGTCTCCAGACTTATACAGAGGCACTATCACCTTCTTTCTTCTACTGGCCATTCCTCTCCCTGTGCACCCAAGCATACTTCTGGCTTTTGCCATCACCTTTTCTACGTGTCTAGCCACCTTAAGATCATCACAAACAATCACGCCCAGGTCTCGCTTTTCTTTCGTGGATAGAAGTACTTCGCCCACTACACTGTACCGCTATCTTGGATTTTTGCAACCTAAATGCATGACCCTGAATTTTTTGGTATTAAATCTCAGCTGCCAAATTCTTCACCATTCTTCAAGCTTAGCTAGATCTCTCCTCATGTTATCTACTCCTTCCTGGGTGTCTACTCTATTGAAAATTTTGGTATCATCTGGAAAGAGGCAAACTTTACCCAACAGTCCTTCTGCAATATCACTAAGAATGTTAAAAAGAATCTGACCAAAGACAGATCCCTGTGGCACACTGCTGGTAACCTCCTTCTCAAAGTGAGCTCCATTTAACTGTATCCTTTGTTGCTTCCCACTCAACCAATTTCTAACTCAGTCGGTCACGATAGGGTCCATCCCTAGAGTGCTCAGTTTGTTCATAAATCACCTGTGTCCTACATTTAGGACCCTCCCTCGATCCATCTCCCTGGTCACCTAGTCAAAGAAATAAATCCAGTTTGTCTGACAAGATCTGCCTCTGGTAAACCCATGCTGCCTCGGATCTTGCAACCTATTGGACTCCAGAAACTTCACTATCCTCCCTTTTAGCAGCATTTCCAATAATTTACTTGCTACAGAGGTTAGACTAACCGGCCTGTAGTTTTCAACCTCATCCTTACTTCCGTTTTTGTGTAAAGGGACAGCATGTGCTTTTCTCCAGTCCTCTGGGTCCACTCTCAATTCTAAAGAAGCATTGAAAAGGTCAGCCAGTGGAGCTGCTAGAATGTCTCCAAGTTCCTTCAATAGTCTCAGTTCTTTTTTTATGTTAAAATAGTCCTCCAAACACTTTACAGCTAAAAAAAATACTTATTGTCGCTTATAATAATCCACCAATGTAAATCTTGCTTTAAATCTCCACAGCGCTAATAACTCATTACAGGTCTTCAGCATGCTGCTTCCCTTCTTTCATTAACAATATTTTCTGATCATAAGGTACAGATTGACATGGCTTTTAATCCACTTGATCTTTATGGTATAATGACTCTATATATTCTTTCCACCTTTTCTTGATCTTCTCAGCATCATTCAACATGGATCCTTGAGCATCTTGTAGCATTCCATTTCAAGGCTGGAATTTTCTCTTTAACTCTCGTAGCTTTAGGAAAGTTGATCTTCCTCTAATAGTTTCCGATTTTATTTCCTTGCATGTGTCATTGTAGTACTTCTTTTTGTCATCTTGCTGCATATTGGAAATTTCTGTTTATTTCTGTGACTACCTCTCTTTTAGTTTCTCTGCATTTTTGAACAATTTTCAGTGTTTCTTGGCTGTTTTTGTATTCACTTTTTGAAGAGACTTTTCACTTTCTTCAAGCACAACTTTCTTGTTATCTCATAGCTCTTCTGATACTGTTTCATTTGTATCCAAAGTGGCAAATAGATTTCACAAGCAGTCTTTAAATTCTGGTGGTATATTCTCCCATTGGAGTTTGTTGTTTTTAATATTTTGCTTCGTGGGTATTCTGAGGTCTTTTTCCTTTTAAACATAAGAAGGTTCTGCTAGTTTGGTGTTTCTTTTTGTGAGAAGGTTTTATATTTACTCTATGCTTCATTGAGCATATTCTAGTTATTTTGGTATATTCTCAAGATCATCCTTTGCTGCGTTGGAGTGGCTTGCTCTTTTTCAATTTTAGCTTGAGTTTGAATAATGGTAACTGGTGATCTGTACCACAGTCAGCTCCAGGTTTTGTCTTTGTTGATGCTATTGAACTTTTCCATCATTGACTTCCATAGATATAGTCTATTTGATTATATAAAAAACTATTGAGTGAGGTCCATATGTACAGTTGCCACTTGTGTTGCTGGAAGAAAGTGTTTGAGATGAATAAATTGTTGGCCTTGCAGAATTGTATGTCTTTCTCCAGCTTGCTTTGTTTCAATAAAAATGAACTCTCCTAAAAAAATGACTCCCTAGATTAAGCACCCGCTATCTAAGATCCTCTAACCACTAGGCCTAGTACCAAGAAGATCAAGGGTTCAATTCCCACTGGCACTCCTTGTGACCTTGGGCAAGTCACTTTACCCTCCATTGCCTTGGAAGAAAAGGCCTGGCAATCTATTTCCGGTGATACATTGCCAAGAAAACCCAGAGGTAGTTGGGTCGCCAGGAGTTAACATTGATTGATGGCACTAAAAAAAAAGAAAATCTAAGATCCATAAAACCTTACATTAAAGTTGAGTAGCTGTAGAAAAATCTGGATATTCCCTATATTTTTCATTATAAAATAAGAGTCTTTGCTCCAAAAGAGAGACTACAGAGTCCAGTCTTTATTGGGCCCCAACACAAAGGAAACCAGCAGCATAGCTGTTGTACAGGGCTGGCCCAGGCTTTAGGCAAACTAGGTAGCCACCTAGGCTGGTAGTTTCCTGAGGGCTGCAAGGAGGAGGACATTCAAAGCTAAACAAAATAGGTTTTGAGAACTCTGGGATGCAAAGCTTAAGATTTGCTTAAGGTGCCAACACCTTCAACCAACTCTGGCCCTGCTCTTGTAGTTGTCCAGTACTACAGTCCTTTCAATACTGCCTATTGTCATCTCTCTCTCTTGAGCCACTGACACTTCGCCCTCCCTCAGGCACTGGGCAGAGTAATCCCTGATTCACATGCTGCATATACTGGGCCAGAAGTAAGAGGGACCCTGGGTAGAAACTTTCTCTTTCTTTTCCCTCCCATGGTGACAGACCAGGTCTGACTTCAGCAGAGCTTTAAGCGTCTACCGTCTTGATGAAGCACTTCCCTGAACTTGTGGGGTTTAACCATTGAAACTCCGTGTGAGTCACCCTGGTGCCACCTTGCAAGCCTGATGCAGCCATTGTCCCGCTGTTTAGATCACAGCCACCACTTCGTGCAGGAAGATCGTTGCAGTCATATGAGTGCTGTTCGGGTCATAGCTGTTCCGTGAAGGTCTCCCCTTGGCTATCCCAAGGCTTGTGATGCCACTAATTCCTGCTTCACTGTCCAAGGTTTTATAAGTAAGGATCTTTTGTGTTTATCCCATAACATTTTGATGACCGATACCATTTTAGCTCCTATCAGGCATTTCTGAAGGACTGTTTCTTGCATTCTGCTAATGTAGGAGATATTAAATTAACTTCTCAGCCAAAATACTTTTACTTGGCATTAGTCATAACTATGTGCAGTTGCAGAGCGCCACCTACAGAGCATAGGGAGGAACATGCTTAATTCTGCCTAGCATTGATCACGTTACTAAATGCAGGCAGATGAAGTGTTAGCTGATGAAGGCAGAAGGCCAGGAGAGACTTCTCTACAACTATTGTTCATTCACCTTGAAGTTTGCCTTTGGGCACTCCAATTTAAAAATTTCTGAGAAAAGCCAAAGTTATGAATTTCCTTTATCAAAATCAGCTGTCTTATATTGTAAGTGCAGCTTCAGGAAAGTTAAATGCAGCATAAAGAAGTGAAAATAACTTTGAAAAAAATAAGAAAGATTGGCAAAGGCTATTTTGGGTTAAACTTTGTTCCCTTTGAGTACATATTACAATGACAGACCCACTTACTTTAATATATTACTGCAGAAAATAATTACCTTTTTGGGGCATGTTTAAACGTGATAAAGAAACAAAATCCAGGCAATTGCTTTCTAAGCCCAAACATAGGAAGGCTTGCAGCTGATTTTGAGTATTAAAGAGACTATGGCTTTCTATGACTGAATGTAAAGGTGCCTCAGGAGACAGAGGTCACAGCTTTGCAAGCTTACCAGGGTAAACCTGTGAAACTGCCACATGCGTTAAATTGGGCTTTAATGCAGTGCAGTTAGATAAATCTCTGCAGACAATGTGTGCTCAGAGGACCAAGTTAAAGAGGTCATGACCTTTTAAACATAGCACTGCTCTTTACTTGTTCTCAGAGCTAGCCCGTCCACCAGGCAGACTAGGCGGTGGGTGGCATGCCATGATTTTGTTTTTAAAGTGGCAGCGCCACCATTTTGGTGCCCATGGCAGGCCACGCACTTCAGCACCCATGGAGCAAAATCCATGGCCTACTGCTCCTGCCCCCTTCCAACACAATCTCCTGTCAGAGGAGCAGGAGTGGCAGAAAGCCGCCATTTTCAAAATGAAGAGTTGTGCCGCTGCGAGTGCCACCACCACTTGCCCCTCCGCCCCCCTCCCATGCAAGATGAGAATATGGATTTGGGCAGCAGGGGCAGCGCAGCATGGGGGGGGGGGCAGCACAGCAGGGGCTTCTTCCTGGGATGACAGAAATCCTCGGGCCGACCCTGCTTGTTCTCCCATAGTAACTGACCAATTTATTTATTTATTTAACAGGTTTTATATACCGCTGTATCCTTCAATCAGAGCCTTGTCCCCTCTTAGTGCCCCTTTTACCCCTCTTTCATCCAGTGGTCCAACTGATTCTCTCACAGGTCTTTTGCTACGAATGTACTTGGAAAAGGTTTTATTATGCGTTTTTTTGCTTCCACAGCAAGCTTTTTTTCAAATTCTCTCTTTGCCTGCCTTATCAATGCCTTGCATCTAACTTGCCAGTGCTTATGTTTCCAGTTTTCGTCATTCGGCTCCTTTTTCCATTTCCTGAAAGATGCTTTTTTGGCTACTACAGCATCTCTGACCTCACCTTTAAACAATGCAGGCAGTTTTTTGGAACATCCTTCCACTTTTCTTAAAGCGTGGACTATAACTGGTCTGTGCTTCCAAGATAATATTTTTAAACATCGATGCTTGATGTAAATCTTTAACCTTTGCAGCTGCTCCTTTTTTGTTTTTTCTTAATGGTTTTCCTCATTTTATCATAGTCTCCCTTTTGAAAGTTAAAAGGTAGTGCTGTGGATTTCCTTTCCATCCTTCCTCCATTTATTAAATCAAACAAGATCATGCTATGATCACTATTGCCAAGTGACCCCAACACCCTTATCTCTTGTATCAGATCTTGTGTTCTACTAAGGACTAGGTCCAAGATGGCTTCCCCTCTTGTCGATTCATGAGCCAGCTGCTCCAAGAAGCAGTCATTTATTTCATCTAGGAACTTTATCTCCCTAGTATGTCCTGCCGTGACACTGACCCACTCAATATCAGGGTAATTGAAATCACCCATTATGTTTTATGTTTGTTTTATTGTATTTGATAAAAAACGCCTTTCCGAGAACCAAGGCGGTGTACAAGTAAAAACAAAGCAATAAAAGGAGGCCAAGGCCCATGGAAAAGGAAAGGAAATGTACAATCTTTTAAAAGGACAGTAAGAGAGAAGTAGGGAGACAGGACAGGACATAAACAGGGGGACATCATAAAAGGAGGGGCAGAGAGAGGGGGAAATCACACAAAGGGAGAAAGGAACATTGAATGCACAATGCATAATAATATTTATAGCACATATTACTGTGCTATAAATATTATTAGCTTCCCTGATTTCTTTTAGCATTTCATCATCCATTTGTTTATTCTGGCCAGGCGGTCAATAGTACACTCCCACTGCCATCGCCTTCCCCTTTTTACATGGAATTTCAGTTCATAGAGATTCTACAGTGTATTTTGTTTCCTGCAAAACTTTAATCCTGTGTGACTTAATGCCCTCTCTAACATAGAGCATAAGCCCTCCATCAATTTGATCTACTCTGTCATTGCGATATAATTTGTACCCAGGCATCAGTGTCCCACTGGTTGTCCTCCTTCCATCATGTCTCTGAGATACCAATCTTATCTAACTTTTCATTTAATGCTATATATTCTAACTCTCCCATTTTATTTTTTTATACTTCTAGTATTTGCATACAAGTATTTTAGAGGCTGTATTTTATTCATACTAATCTGGTTGCTGATAGACAGGGGAAATATGGAATCTTTAAGTTCTGTCTGCTCTGTCCTAAGGGCATTTGGGTTACTTTTGTCTTTTTTGGAACCTCTGTTGATATGCCTTAACTTCAGTCTTTTCCTAGTATCCTTCAAGGATTTAGCCTTCTGAACCATGCAGTCTTGGGTGACTGTCTGCTTTCCCCTACCTCCTTTTTAAAGGTTAATGCCAGCAGCCTGGTTCCATCCCGGTTAAGGTGGAGCTCATCCCTTTCAAAAAGCCCCTCCTTTCCAAGGAATGTTGCCCAGTTCCCAACATATGACCTATCTAGGGTAGACTAGATTGGCCATATGGTCTTTTTTCTGTCATCATGTTTCTATGTTTCTAGCCTTAACGAATGCTCTGGGAAATGATCATCTGAATGACAGTGTCATTAAGAACTCAGCACAGTTGAACCCCTTACAGCTCGCCATGAATAGTGCAGCGAGGGTTCTCCACGGTTCATCTAAGAGAGACCATGTGACTCCCCTTCTAATGCTGGCTTCCTATTCATGCCAGGATCTTCTTCAAGACAGCGCTGCTGACATTCAAAGCAGTCAATAATCTCTCCTCCTCTTCACTATCTGATCTAATCCAAACAGCAGCCCCTAATAGACCAAGAAGATCCACAGCAGTAAATATGCTAACATTGCCAAGAGAATTAACAAGATGCACCTCGGCAACTGCAAACAGGGCCTTCAGTCTCTGCGCCCCAACACTCTGGAACTCCTTACCGACAAGCATCAGGTCAATCACCAACCTAATCCAGTTTAGGAAGGCCCTTAAACACTTCCTTTTCCTCAAATACTTCCTAGAGAACAATGAATCACATTCCCACTCAATTTCGTACAACTGTTCCAACACACCTTGTCAACCAGAGGACCACACCATGCAAGAGGTCCTTGACCATTAAATCTCATTCTTTGTTTTTATATGACACTGTTTTGTAAATAGTTATCTTTGTTATCCAAGTTGGCTCTCCTGTTAATTGTAAACTCAGACTTATGTACCCGTCTGATTGTTATGTTCCATGTAAACCGTGCTGATGCCGAATAGTGCGGTATAGAAGAAATTGTAAATAAATAAATAAATAAATATGAACCTGTCTGAGGGGACCCAAGTGGCATTCTTTTTTCTTCTATCATGAAATGTTTGTTATGAAATGCTTGCTGCTAGATTGGTGCATAAAGGATAAAATCTAATGAACGAAGAGTGACTTTTTCCGTAGACAAGCAGAAAAAAGTACTCACCTATGGGTAATGTCATCCGACAAAGCCCTGCGTGGGAACATTCCCAACTCTTTCTAGAAGCTTTTGGAAGCTACATCAAGCATGCATGTGTCTTCCTGCCTGCTGCCACTGTGCCGTCTTACACTCGGTCTGGATTTTTCCCATGATTTTTTTGAGAAGTCTCTCACCGTTTTTCTACCTGTTATTGTGGTCTCTGCTTCACCCTTTAGTTCCTGCTTTGTTTAGTGTTTTCGGTCATTTAAAGTATTCTTGATTTTTTGTGGTGCCTCAGCCTCTTTAGACATTGATGCATCAAAGGGCCCTGACATCAGAGCCTGCCCAGCTGATATCTCTTTCTGGTGCATCGGGGTCCGATATGGCCCCAATTTGCAGGAAGTCAGTGGTGCATCGACACTCCCAGAGGAGCTCCTGAGCACAAGAGAGTCATTCAGGCCAAGACTCCGAAGTACTTTGACTTCCTCTCTGAGTCTGAATCAGAAGGCTGGGTCACGGATAAGGAGTCTGAGAGTCTGTTAGATAAAAGATTCCCAGACCTCCCTTCTGACACCTCCTCTCCTCATGAGAGACGATGGTTACCTCTTGAGGACATGATATTCCAGGATTTTGTATAGGATATAGCTATAAAGTCACACTATCTTATTTTGAAGACTGAGGATGAGCCCAGGGCAGAAGACTTGGAGATCCTGCAGTACTCCATGACCCCCAAGGAAGTGATGACAGTGGCTGTGCACTGCATCCTTCAGAGGGTATAGATAAGAATGTGGAAGACCCCATCTCTGTACCTTCGGTCATTAGAAAGCTTGACTCTATGTACAGAGTTAAAAGTTCAGCCTTCTCAGCTGTACTTACCTTGCCTCTCTCAACTGGGCTTTGTGTGGTACCCCCATCCCCCTGCTGAGGGTTCAGGACAGGGTACCTTGTAACTGCCCTCTTTAATAGGACTTATCTCCCCCCCTCCCTCCCCAGCACCCACCCACCCCTGGGGAAATTGTAGTTTTATAGGTACTTGGACATCTTAGAGGAAAGGGGCTGCTCTCAGGTGCAGCTCTTAATCCAAATCAGTCATACACAGAGGACCTGTGATTAATTAGCTTCAGGTACACAGGGTGTATTAGGGGTATTAGATACACTTTTATTAGTATAAGCATCTACACCAATCCTTATTATATACCGATTTAAAAGACCTAAACACAAGCTTTAAACTAAGATGCAGTCAGAGGTCCAGCAACGAGATGGGGGTTCTCCAGTCTTTTGCATCGAGTGTCACATGTATGATTATCTCCCAGTTGGTGAGAGGTCCTACATATGCACTAAGTGCAGGGAGCTCTTTGCTCTCAGGGAACGAGTCCGTTCTCTAGAGGCTAGAGTAGCAGACCTGGAAGACATAAGAAAGACAGAGAAGTACATGGACGAGACCTACAGGGATATAGTCCTGAAGTCCCACCTCCAGTCTGGCAGCATCCCTGTTGCCATGGAGGAGAGAGGTCACGTGACAGGAGAGCATCACCCTGGTGTGGCAGGAAGTGATCCTGTAACTAGGACCTGTCCTCCAGGTGATGTAAAACCCTCTCGCACCGAGGACGTTTCTCCAGGGCCATGTCCCCATGAGGGGAGGGTCAGGACAGCTGTTATAGTTGGTGATTCAATCATTAGGAATGTAGATAGCTGGGTGGCTGGTGGACGTGAGGATCGCCTGGTAACATGCCTGCCTGGTGCGAAGGTAGCAGATCTCACGCACCGCCTAGATAGGATCATAGATAGTGCTGGGGGGGAGTCTGCTGTCTTGGTACATGTTGGTACCAATGACATAGGAAAATGTGGTAGGGAAGTTCTGGAGGCTAAATTTAAGCTTTTAGGTAGGAAGTTGAAATCCAGAACTTCCAGGATAGCGTTCTCCGAAATGCTTCCTGTTCCACGTGCAGGACCCAAAAGACAGGCAGAGCTCCGGAGTCTCAATGCGTGGATGAGACAATGGTGCAAGGATGAGGGTTTTGGATTTGTTAGGAACTGGGGAACATTCTGGGGAAAGGGGGGGCTCTTCCGAAGGGATGGGCTTCACCTTAATCAGGATGGGACCAGACTGCTGGCATTAACCTTTAAAAAAGAGATAGAGAAGCTTTTAAACTAGAAAATAGGGGAAAGCCGACAGTCACCCAGGAGCGCACGGTTCGGACAAAGGTATCCTTGAAGGATACTACCAAAAGCAGTGAGGTTCCAAAAGGGAGTATAGTAGCCCAAATGCCCTTGAGTAAGGAGCAGACAGAGCATAAAAATTCCCAATTACCCATGCCTACCAATAGCCAGATTAATATTAATAAAATACAGTCTCTAAAATGCTTGTATGCCAATGCTAGAAGTCTAAACAATAAGATGGGAGAATTAGAATATATAGCATTAAATGAGAGGTTAGATATGATTGCACTCTCAGAGACATGGTGGAAGGAGGATAACCAGTGGGACACTGTGATACCTGGATACAAACTATATCGTAATGATAGAGCTGAACAAATTGGTGGAGGGGTTGCGCTCTATGTTAGAGAGGGCATTGAGTCAGAAAGGATTAAAGTTTTGCAGGGAACAAAATATGCTGTAGAATCTCTATGGATTGAAATTCCATTTATGAAGGGGAAGGTGATGGCAGTGGGAGTATACTATCGACCACCTGGCCAGAATGAACAAATGGATGATGAAATGCTCAAAGAAATCAAGGAAGCTAACAAAAGCCACAACAGAGTAGTAATAATGGGTGATTTCAATTACCCCGGTATCGACTGGGACAGTGTCACAGCAGGACAAGCTAAAGAGATAAAGTTTCTAGATGAAATAAATGACTGCTTCTTGGAGCAGCTGGTTCATGAACCGACCAGAGGGGAAGCCATACTGGACCTAGTCCTTAGTGGAACGCCAGATCTGGTGCAAGAAATAAGGGTGTTGGGACCACTTGGCAATAGTGATCATAGTATGATCATGTTTGATTTAATCAGTGGAGGACAGATAGTAAAGGAATCCACAGTACTACCTTTTAACTTTCAAAAGGGTGACTATGATAGAATGAGGAATATAGTTTGGAAAAAACTAAAAGGAGCGGTTCCAAAGGTTAAAGACTTACAGCAAGCTTGGGTGTTATTTAAAAATACTATCCTCGAAGCCCAGACCAGCTGTATTCCACGCATTAAGAAAAGTGGAAGAAAGTCCAAAAAACTGCCAGCATGGTTTAAAGGTGAGGTCAGAGAGGCTGTTGCTGCCAAAAGAGCAACCTTCAGAAAATGGAAAAAAGAGCCAAATGATGAAAACTGGAAACAGCACAAGCACTGGCAAGTTAAATGCAAAGCATTGATAAGGCAGGCAAAGCGGGAATTTGAGAAGAAACTTGCTACGGAAGCAAAAACACGAAATAAAGACTTTTTCAAGTACATTCGTAGCAAAAGGCCTGTGAGAGAGTCAATTGGACCATTAGATGATAGAGGCGTAAAAGGGGCAGTAAGAGGAGACAAGGCTATAGCAGAGAGACTGAATGAATTCTTTGCTTCGGTCTTTACTGAGGAAGATGTAGGGGTGTTACCCAAGACTGAAGTGGTATTTAAAGGTGATACTGCAGAGGAATTGAGAGAAATATCGCTACACCGGGAAGATATATTACAACTATTTGATAAACTGAATAGTAGCAAATCACCTGGACCGGATGGTATACATCCCAGAGTGTTGAAAGAACTGAAATATGAGATTGCAGACCTGTTATTGGTAATCTGTGAAACTTCATTAAAATCATCTGTAATACCTGAAGATTGGAGGGTCGCCAACGTAACACCAATTTTTAAAAAGGGTTCCAGGGGTGACCCGGGAAATTACAGACCGGTGAGCCTGACGTCAGTACCAGGGAAAATGGTAGAAGCCATCATAAAGAACAAAATTACACAGCATGTAGATAGTCATGGCCTAATGGGAGACAGCCAACATGGCTTTAGACAAGGAAGATCTTGTCTTACTAATCTGATCTGTTTTTTTGAAGGTGTGCATAAACAGGTAGACAAAGGTGAGTCGGTTGATATAGTGTATCTGGACTTTCAGAAAGCTTTTGACAAGGTCCCCCATCAGAGACTTTTGGCGAAGCTAAAAAGTCATGGGATAGGAGGCAGTGTACTATTGTGGATCGGGAACTGGTTAAAAGATAGAAAGCAGAGGGTAGGGCTAAATGGCCAATATTCCCAATGGAAAAAGGTGAATAGTGGAGTACCCCAGGGATCTGTACTGGGTCCGCTACTTTTTGACATATTCATAAATGACCTGGAAAAGGGAATAACTAGTGAGGTAATCAAATTTGCAGATGACACAAAACTGTTTAAAGTTGTTAAAACCCAAGAGGATTGTGGAAAACTGCAGGAGGATCTGGATAAATTGGAAGACTGGGCATCCAAATGGCAGATGAAATTTAATGTGGACAAGTGCAAAGTTATGCACCTAGGAAAGAACAACCCACACTATAGTTACAAGATGCAAGGCTCCACATTAGAAACCACCACCCAGGAAAAAGATTTAGGAGTCATCGTGGATAACATGTTAAAACCCTCCGCCCAGTGTGCAGCGGCGGCCAAGAAAGCAAATAGAATGCTAGGTATCATAAGGAAAGGGATGGAGAATAAAACAAAGGATATTATAATGCCTCTGTATCGCTCCATGGTACGACCGCACCTTGAATATTGTGTGCAATTCTGGTCACCGTATCTTAAAAAGGACATAGAGTTATTAGAAAAAGTACAGAGAAGAGCCACCAAATTGGTGAAGGGGATGGAAGGCTACTCCTATGAAGAGAGGCTAAAAAGGTTAGGGCTCTTTAACCTAGAAAAGAGGCGGCTGAGGGGAGATATGATAGAGGTGTATAAATTAATGAATGGAGTGGAACGGATAAACGTGGATAAATTGTTTACGCTATCAGAATATAGAAGGACTAGGGGGCATGTAATGAAGCTACAGGGTAAACTATTTAAGACAAATAGGAGAAAATATTTCTTCTCTCAACGTGTAATCAAACTCTGGAATCTGTTACCGGAGGATGTAGTAAGGGCTGTTAGTATAGCTGGGTTTAAAAAAGGTTTGGACAAGTTCCTGGAGGAAAGGTCCATAAACCACTATTAAAAAGGGGACCCAGGATATCAATGCTTGGCCTAGTACAAGCACTGCAGAACCTGTGTCTTTTGGGGAAACTGCTAGGTACGTATGACCTAGATTGGCCACTGTTGGAAACAGGATACTGGGCTTGATGGACCTCGGTCTGACCCAGTATGGCATTTCTTATGTTCTTATGTTCTTAAAGGCTCCCAGATTCGAGAAGCCCCAGTTGTATCACCACTCGGTGGTTGAATCCACCCTTTAAAAGGTCCAAAAGCTCCAAGATGCAGTCCTCCATACTCTCAGGGAAAGAGGTTTCTTTTGGGAGGAGAGTTTTCAGAGTTTCATGATCATGGTCTGCATGGCCTTTTATCTGTTCTACATGGGCATGTTCTTGAAGGACATCATGCATGGCCTTGACGATATGTCCAGTTTCTTCTTCCAGAGAAATTGAAATGCTATCTTTGCCTAGTGAAACATGACAAGGGCTGCTTTGAGTTCATGGTCTGGGTGACCTATGATATCTTCAGTATCTCCCTCCAAAGTGCCCAGCAAGGGTTTAGTCCCTGAGCCTTCAGCAGTAATCGCTTCTTTAAGAAGTCACCTCCCATCAAAAAGATCTTGCGATTGAGCTGGTGCCACCAGAGCCAAGAAGGGCAGGGATTTAACTCAAAGTATTTCCTGGTCCCCAAAAAAATAGGGGGTTTCCATCCCATCCTAGATTTACGAGACCTGAACAAATCTGGTAAAGGGAGAGTTGAAGATGATTTCTCTAAGCACCTTGTTCCCTTATCTTCAAAAAAGAGATTGACTATGCTCTCTGAATATGAAGGATGTGTATACCCACTTTGATACATTCCAGTTACAAGAAATAACTCAGATTCATAGTAGGGTGATGACACTTCAAGAATTGCAGCTTGCCTTTTGGCCTCGCGTCAGCTCCTCACATAGAAACATAGAAATATGACGACAGAAAAAGAGCACATGGCCTATCTAGTCTGTCCTTCCATAACAACTACAACAGTCCCCTTTTTACCTTTAGAGATCCTCTGTGTTTGTCCCATGCTTTTTTGAATTCAGTTACTGTCCTCATCTCTACCACCTCCACTGGGAGACTATTCCACGGATCCACTACTCTTTCCGTAAAGAAATATTTCCGCATATCACTCCTGAATCTATCTCCCTTCACCCTCATCCCATGTCCCCTCGTAGCAGAACTTGCTTTCAATTGAAAGAGGCTCTCTCCCTGAACATTTATGCCATGGAGGTATTTAAACATCTCAATCATATCACCTCTATCCCGCCTTTCCTCTAAGGTGTGCATATTAAGATCCTTCAGTCTGTCCTCATATGCTTTATAATGAAGACCACTAATCATTTTAGTAGCCACCCTCTGCACTGACTCCATCCTGTTCACATCCTTTTGAAGGTGCGGTCTCCAGAATTGCACACTATATTCCAAATGAGGTCGCACCAAAGACTTATACAGAGGCATTATCACCTCCTTTTTTCTGCTAGCCATTTTTCTCCGTATGCATCCAAGCATCCTTCTAGCTTTTGCCATCACCTTTTCTACCTGTTTAGCTACTTTAAGATCATCAGACACAACCACGCCTAGGTCCCGCTCCTCTTTAGTGGACAAAAGTACTTCACCCCCTATATTATATTGCTCCCTTGGATTGCTGCAGCCCAAATGCATGACCTTACATTTTTTAACATTAAATCCCAGCTTCCAAATTCTAGACCATTCTTCAAGCTTAGCTAGATCCCTCCTCATGTTATCTACCCCTTCCTGGGTGTCTACTCTATTGCAGATTTTGGTATCATCCGCAAAGAGGCAAACCTTACCTGAAAGCCCTTCCGCTATATCACTAACAAAGATGTTAAAAAGAATCGGACCAAGGACAGATCCCTGGGGCACACCACTGATAACATCCTTCTCCTCAGAGTGAGCTCCATTTACTTGTACTCTTTGTCGCCTCCCACCCAACCAATTTCTAACTCAAGCAGTAACTTTAGGGTCCATCCCTAGGGTGCTCAGTTTGTTTATAAATTGCCTGTGAGGAACAATGTCAAAGGCTTTACTGAAATCTAAATACACCACATCTAGGGCTCTCCCTCGGTCCAACTCCCTGGTCACCCAGTCAAAGAAATCAATCAGATTTGTCTGACAAGACTTGCCTCTGGTGAATCCATGCTGCCTTGGATCCTGTAATCCGCTGGACTCCAGAAACCTCACTATTTTCTCTTTCAGCAGCGTTTCCAATAATTTACTCACCACCGAAGTTAAACTAACCGGCCTGTAGTTTTCAACCACATCCTTACTTCCGCTTTTGTGTAAAGGCACCACATATTCACCAAATGCCTTGCCATCATAGCTGCATTTTTATTCAGACTGGTAGTGCACATCTTCCCCTACTTGGACGATTGGTTGTTCAAGAGTACTATTCCAGAAGGAGTTTTCAGATCAACATGAATCACTATTTGGGTGTTGGAACTACTAGTGTTTGTAGTTGATTTATCTCATATCCCACCTCCATCCCACCCAACAGTTGGAATTCATTGAAGCTCTGCTCGACATACTTAAATGAATGCTTTTCTTCCACATGAAAGACTATCCAGTCTGATAGCGATAGTGCGTGAGACTCAAATGAGTCAGCAGATATCAGCTCGTGCTATGTTAACATTACTAGGCCATATGGCCTCCATGGTAAATGTAACACCCTAGTCACGTCTCTGCATTTCGGTAATGAAAGCAGTATTTAGCCAAATTCGATTCTGAGATCTGTGCGCTACGCAAGAATAACACATAACAAACTTAGTATATAGTTGGTCAGTGGTAAGAGAGTAGAGCTAGTCATATTAATTTGGAGCTACACATCATCTAGTTCTGGGAAGTGACGACCTAATTATTGACGTCTCAGTATAAGACAAGCTCAGTGAACCCTGTGTACCTAGTTGTCACAAGCCACAGGGAACCTCAGAGATGTTCTGTCAGTCACCACCCCATTCATTCGTTCTTTGGATTGGTGGATGATTCATGACAGTCTGTCGAAAGGTCTTTCTTTTTTATATTTCCCCTCTACAAAAATTACTGACAGATGCATCCAAACTGGGATGGGGAGCTCATCTCAATGGGTTCCACACCCAGGGCATATTATCCCTCTAATAAATTCTCCATCAGATAATCTTGGAAATAAGAGCAACAGCGAATGATCTAAGGGATTTAAAAAATCAGTTGTCCAACCGACAATCAGGTAGCAATGTTCTACATTAACAAGCAGTGAAGAAGGGAATCATTATCTCCTGTGTTGGTAAATGGTCAGGTTGTGGAATTTCACTGTCTCCCACAGGATGGAGTTGAGAGCCTCCTGCCTGCCAGCAAACAAAACTCTCTAAGCCAGCCTCATAAATGGACCCTGGCAGGGATGTAACACTACACATGTTTTGAGAGTGAAGTATCCCCTCAATAGATCTTATGACATCTCAACATGCTCAGGTGGATCTGCTTTTCTCCAGAGTGGGGATACATGATAAATATGTCTCAGATGCTTTCCTCCTCGATTGTGGGGAAGACCTTCAGTACACACATCCTCCAATACCTGTCATTGCCAAGATCCTCCTGAAACTCAAAACAGGCAAGGGTATGATGATTCTCATTGTTCTTTATTGGCCCAGGCAGCCGTGGTTCCTGCTACTTCTAGAACTTTTCATTTGATATCCAAAGCGGCTGGGGCAAGCACCAAATCTGATATTGCAGAATAGAGTGATGTTGCATCCCCCAGCATCAAGTCCCCTAGTCCTTATAGCTTGAATGTTGAGAGGCTAAAATTGTCCGCACTCAATCTGCAAACCAGTAAAACTAATGCCCTTTTGGCCTCCAGGAGGACCACAATGAGAATGTCTGTCTTATTATTTTAAATGGAAGAGGTTTACTGTTTGGTGTGAGGAATGCTCAGTATATCCTTTCAAATGTTTCACACAAACACTACTTGAATACCTTCTACACCTCAGAGTCTGGATTCAAGTCCAAATCCATAAGAATTCATCTCGGTGTATTTGGAGTGTATCATCATGATGTAGAGGGTAAACCCATCTCTATACAGTCCTTAGTTGTTCACTTCCTGCTGGGTTTACTTCTACTCAAAACTTCCTATAAGCCACTCGTATTGTCTTGGGTCGTCCATGTGGTTCTCATGCAGCTGATCAAAGCTCCCTTCAAGCCACTCAATTCCTGTCCTCTGAAATTCTTGACCTGGAAGGTTTTATTTTTGGTGGTGTTCACTTCAGCATACAGAGTGAGTGAGCTTCAGGCCCTAGTAGTTCATATACCTTATACAAAATTTCATCACATCAGGATTGTCCTTCATACTCCTCCCAAATTTCCTCCGAAGATAGTTATGGAATTTCTTCTTAACCAGTCAATCGTCCTTCCAAAAAATTTCCCAAAACCCCATTCTCAAAAAGACGAAGCTGTGCTACACATGTTGGACTGCAAGCGAACTTTAGCTTTCTACTTGGAGTGGACAAAAACTCATAGAAAGCCCACCCAGCTTTTTGTTTCTTTTGACTCCAACAAGCTGGGAGTTACCATCTCCAAATGCACATTGTCAGTTTGTTTCACAGATTGCATCTCTTTTGCTTATGCCCAGGCAGGCCTAAGCCTTTGAAGACCTTGTCATGGCTCATAATGTCAGAGCCATGACAACATCGGTAGCCCACTTGTGCTCTGTCATCATGGAAAAGATTTGCAAGGCTGCAATGTGGACTTCACACATTCACACCTCATTATTGCCTGGAAGGGGATTCTAATCGCGACAGCAGCCTTGGCCAATTGGTATTTCAAAATCTGTTCGGGGAGTAGAATCCAACTCCAAACCCCCAGGCTCATTTCTTTCTGTTCAGGCTACCTTTTAAAAAATAAAAAGAGCAAAACATATGAAAGGTCTGTTGCCACCAAAAATAGTTCTACTGTTGCTCTGGTTGGACTATTATCCCCTTTTTTGTTCATGGTAGCATGTAGCTAGGGAGTCCCATATGTAAATACTTTTTTTCCTGCTTGTCCATGGAGAAAAGGTAGTTACTCGCCTGTAGCAGGTGTTCTTCGTGGACAGCAGGAAAATTCCACACAACTCTCCCCATCTCCTCTAGGAGTTGAATTCTCCTCATCTCTTTAATTGGACAGAATGTAAGATGGCACCGCAGTGGCAGGCAGGAAGATGTGCACATGGTATAGCTTCCAAAAGCTTCTAGATGGAGCTGGGAATGCTCCTGTGTAGGGCTCAGTCAGATGATGCCACTCATACATGAAGACATTTTCTGTTGTCCATGGAGAACACCTACTATAGGTAAGTAATTACCTTTTCTCTAAAGCATTACATGTTACATTCTGATACTATCATACCTACTGCAGGCTTTCTATGTGCCACTTACATTAGTGTGTAGTAATCATGTTGCATTTTATCTAGACACCACTTCATGTTGTCAGTCACGGTGAGAATGGACCCATCAGATGCAACAGATGCAAGGCCTACATGTGCCCTTTCATGCAATTCATTGATGGGGGAAGAAGATATCAATGTGGATTTTGCAGCTGTGTTAATGATGGTGAGTGCTGATGTTATGCATATTTCTGAATAGCAGAAGGAGTCCTAATGAAAGATAATTATTATGAATTGTGCGTGGCATGCGATCGGGGCCTTCAAGGGATTTACGGGGTCATTACGAGGCACGAATAGCAGGGATGGATGTCCATCCCTGCTATTTGGCCCCTCTGCCAACCCTGACTAACTTCCCCGTACAACGTACGGGGTTAGATGGGGCGGGAAAGGGGCATTGCGGGGGCAGAGTTAGGGCGGGCAGTGGGTCGTCGGCAGCCCCGGACATACAGGGCCAATTCCAATGTTGGTCCTGTACTTCTGGGGCCGGCAGGCTGAACGGGGAACTTATTCCACCTCTTAGGTAGAATACGTTCCTCTAGTCCGCAGGGGATGGCAGGCCCAGAGTGCAGCAAAGGCGGGAGGGGGGTAGAGGTGATTCCCTGATGCCCGACCCTGGCCTTCGGAGGCCAGATGGGGGTCGGGCTGCGGGGAATGAAGATTATGTTCTGGCGGCCAGGGTTCGGAGCCCCAGTGCCATGGCACCATGGCTCCATTCAGGAGCCTTGACTGAGTTAGCTGGGCTAGGCCTGTATGTAAGGCCAAAACTTTGTGGTCTCTTTCAGAGTGAATACTTCACAGTAAATATTAAAAGCTTGCTTTGTATTCCCCAGTTACGTACCTGTTAGCATCAATGACCGTTATATTATTAGTTTAATGAAAAACCCTAACAGTAAATATATTGTACACCACGGGTTCTTCAGGGGACTCTCATTTCTGACCAAGTGGCGGCATTTTTCGGAAGGTTCCGACAGTTGATTCGGAGGTACCTGGAGAATAAGTGGGCAGCAGCACTTGGTCAGAAATGAGAGTCCCCTGAAGAACCCGTTAGGTGAAACGCGACAGCGCTTAAGAACTGGCGTTGGGGCTTGGATAGAAGAGCAGTAATAAGCAACACCACTGAAAACCAATGACAGAAATACATGGGAAGTTAAGTACTTGTGGAGTAGGCAAGAAAAACCAATAGATATGAAGATAGCAGTACTTAATTCCTTTTTTACAAGTGGTGTACAATATATTTACTGTTAGGGTTTTTCGTTTAATTAATAATATAACGGTCATTGATGCTAACAGGCACGTAACTGGGGAATACAAAGTACCCAGAAAACTAGTGCGTTGTTTGTCTGAGACCGGATTCAGGAAAGAAAAAGAAAAAAGACAAAAAAATGTTTTATTGGAAACTTGTGTTATCACCAAAATAAGTAGGTCTATTTATAGAGGGTTATAGTCGCCTAATAAAGAAAAAGGATCAAACCCCTCATAAAAATAAAAAGAGCGCAGTCTGATCTGTTTGCTGTGTTCGTCTTACTAGGCACTATCAAGCATGCTATAGTGTTACCAAATGCAGACAAATGCAGACAAATCTTCAGCTAAAAAAGAACCAATGGTCTCAGACTAAGATGGCAAACTACTCCCGGATATAAATTCCTCAAAGGGGTAGTGCCCAATTGCATCAATGACCATATGACAGGTTCTTTTTGATAATTCTTAAAGATTCTTATTAATTAATCAGACTTCTCTTTATATTTCTTTTCCATAATATTTAGAGATTGTGCTTATCTCTCAGAAGAAATCTCAGCAGTCCCAACGCCACCATCCCAATACCCTCAATGCGTTTCGATTCTTCTTCAGGGGATAGGTTTTGCCAGACAATCTCTATGGAAGGAGAAAAATCAGTGGGGAGATAAACTTCTTCAAAGATCAATGTCTCTTATCTTTAAATGTATCCATAGTATTTAAAACAAAGATTCTCACCACACGTTTAATTCCAACAACCTCAGTGATATGCGGGCTCTCTCATCCCAAGGTTAAACTGTTGCTTCAAAAAACGCCGTGCATGCGGACTAAACAATCAAACGGAAATTTCAAGCCGACTTTAATGACGTCATCATGACGTTGACGTTTCCGCTCCAGAGTGATACATTGAATCCATCATTACATCATCGCGCCAAACCTTCTCTATATGGATTCCCGTTGCTCACCGTATATCGTTGTTCTAAATGCAAGCTCCCCATTCCACCATTGTATTAAGCCCCCCTGGAGAAACGGACTGTAATTGATGAATCCACTTTTGTTCTTGGATCAACAGACTCTTCGCCCTAGATTTGCCCATCCGGCCACTAGCTATCCAGTCTATCCCAAAACATTTCAGTTCCTCAAAACTATGCTGATGTTGAGTGCAATGGGGTACTAGAGGAGCTTCGTGTACTTGGCATTTGAGCCTGCTCTTATGCTCATTCAGGCGAACCCGCAATGGTCGCACTGTTTTGCCGACATATAGTAAGCCACAGGGGCAGCGAATGGCATATACTACATGATCTGATTCGCAAGAAGTACTATGTTTCAATTTATATGTATGGCCATGATAGGAAAAAGATTGCAACTCTTCTGAAACAAAACATATGTTACAGTGGCTGCAGGTCCTATGTCCCGGTAATAAATCACTATCAGTGCGGGAATGAGTTCTTAATTTGGCTGGGCTTAATTTCTCCTTTAAATTGGTGTGTCGCGTCCAAACACATCGAATTTGTTTATTTTGAAGACAGGGAAAGGCACTGAGAACATTTTGATGCCGTTTAAAAATCCGTTGAATTCTCCCACTAAGCGGAGAGAATTTAGTGATGAAATTAATGACGTTATCATCAGTGTTGTCTACAGTGGCACGGGGATTCAATAATAATGCTCTGTTATTATAAAGTGCTCTACGATAAGCTATTTTAAGAGTTTGCAAAGGATACCCTCTTTGTTGAAATTCATTTATTAAAATCTTTGCTTGACGTTTGTAATCGTCAACATTAGAACAATTTCTTCTGAACCTTATGAATTGTGAAAATGGTAAACTATCTCGGAGCTGTCTTGGATGTTTACTCTGATAATGAAGGAGTGTATTCCGATCTGTCGGCTTTCTATGCACAGACGTTACCCAACCATGTGGGCTTTTTTGAATGACTACATCAAGGAAAACAATGCGCTGATCGTGAAAATTATAGGTGAATTTGATATGAGGACTTACTCCATTCATCCAATTGACAAACTCCTGTAAGGTGGCAACTGTACCCTTCCACAATAAAAAAACATCATCAATGAATCTTTTCCAAAGCACCAAATTGTGTTTATGTGGCGAAAGAGGGAGCCATCGATTTTCGTACATGTCCATATACAAATTTGCCACCGAAGGGGCACAGGTAGCTCCCATGGCTACCCCCGACGTTTGTTTATAGATGTCTTCCTCAAATTCAAAATAGTTGTTAAAGACTGTAAGTTCTGCCAACTGGGATAAAAATGCAAGATGGTCCTCCGAAAGATCTCCTCGAGCCCTTAAAGCTGACAACATTACTTCATGGGCAGCCTTTTGAGGAATATTTGTATATAGGGCAGACACATCCATAGTGACCATCAGAGTCTCGGAATCTAAAGTCCAATTAGAGTGTTCTGATAGCATATTCAAAAAATGAGAGGTGTCTTTTATGTACGATGAAATATTCTTCATTAAAGGCCGCAAATAGGAGTCAATATAAATAGACAATGGTTCCAGTACCGTACCTTTTGTGGAGACAATTGGTCTCCCCGGGGGGTTATTAACATCCTTGTGTATCTTTGGGACTAGGTAAAACCTAGCCATTTTTTAGCTGAAGATTTGTCTGCATTTGGTAACACTATAGCATGCTTGATGGTGCCTAGTAAGACGAACACAGCAAACAGATCAGACTGCACTCTTTTTATTTTTATGAGGGGTTTGATCCTTTTTCTTTATTGGAAACTTGAACAAAAGTGAGATATTGAGTGAATTAAGTTTTTAATATTTACTGTATGTAAGGCCAACCAGAATTGGGGTCCCGGCCTTCACACAATTCTGATCCCACGGGGCTAGACGTGCCCCACGAGATCAGAGTCCCATCTACCTCTGTGCGTCCCGTTCTGACCAGGTGCACAGAGGGCCAGGACAGAATCAGACCCTTAGTGAATCCCTAGCCCTGCTGTAACATGAAAAAAACCCCAAAATGTGGATTTCCCCCCCCCCTCCGTGTCCTCATGTCATGACCTGACTATACTGGAGTGGAGTGGAGTGGAGGAGTGGCCTAGTGGTTGGGGCAAGGTACTTCAGGCCGGAAGGTCAGGGGTTCAAATTCCACTAGAGGACAGCAACCTTGGGCCGGAAGGACTGGGGTTTCTAGTCCCACAGGTGCTCCTTGTGGTCTTGGGCAAGCCACTTAACCCTCCATAGCCCATGTTCCCTGTAAAATAGTTATCTCCAAGTTATAATGCCCTGTTCAATGTAATTTCAGTTTGTTCAATGTAAACCGCACTGATGCAGAATAGCACGGTATATAAGAGAATGTAAATAAATAAATAAATAAAATATACTGGCTTTCCAGGAGGAGCTATTATGCTTCCTGGGAAGTCTGTCTCCAGCCAGCCTACAGTTATTTGTGTCTTGTATTTCTGATACTCTTAATTCCTGTTTCCTAATTGGCCCAAAGGTTTTTCCTGGTCTTGAGCTCTGTGGAAAGCCCTTCCTGGATTTTTTTTGTCTTGTGAATCAGACTCCTGCTCTAGAGACTTAACATAGTATATAGCTTACTTTAAAGACTTTTCTTATGCCATGTTCTTGTTCCAGAAATTCTGTGAAACCATGTCTAAGTTAATATGAGTTTTTAGCCTATTCCTGGATTTCTGACAGTGCATTATAAGATTGTCAGAAATCCAGGAATAGCCTTAAATCATCTTCTTTGAATTGAGTAGCTTTGCAAGACTGTGTGAAATTTCCAGTTACGTTTATACTATCAGACATTTACCAAGCTTACTTCAAACCTTGGAGTTCTATGAAACCATGTCTAAAAAACTGAAACATGGTTTCACAGATTTTCTGGCACAAATACATGGCACAAGAATGGTCTTTGGAATAAATCTTTAGAGCTGGAGTCAATAGATTCACAAGGCAAAAAATCCAAGAAAGGTTTTCCATGGTACTCAAGACCAGACAGATTTTGGGGCAATTAGGAAACAGGAACTAAGAGTATCAGAAATGCAAGGTACTGCTAAGTATGGGCTGGCTAGAGACATTCACTCAGGAGATATATTAGGTTCTTTTAGAGGAGGACTGCCCTCCCTTTCCAAGGATTGCCAGTTTAAGGCCAACCCAAAACAACTGTTAGCAAAACTGGGGAACCTCCCCCAATTAATTTTTTTACTTGCCTGCAAACCTCTAGTAACCTTTCAGCCATTATTTTTGTGTGGGCAGCAGCCACAGCCACCTCTTGATTAAGAGAATTGCCCTGAAATTAAAACTTAAAAAATAACAGAACCCCCCCCCCCCCAATTTATTTAAAAAACCCCTAATCTGCAGATGGCACAGGAAATGAAACAAAATGAAGGGTTTTTTCCTGTACACCTCTAGAAATAGCATCTTGTGCTCTGCACATTACTAAGGGCTGCAGCTTCTGTACTGCCCATGGTGTACCACATCGAGTTACATGCAGGCCAGGAAGAGCTGCTTTGCACCCTTCCTGATGTGTGCCCTCCTTGTGGTCATGCCGTGCCAGCGCTGTGCTGATTAAGGAGCCATGCTTCTTTCCTGCTGGACTCTCCACACACATCCCAGCCTGAGCCTTGATTCCACTTCTGGTCTGTCACTGCACTGAGGTGCCAGCTCTACTGATCAAGCTCTCTTCCTTCCCTCTCAACAGTAGTGCTGTTGTGCCTGTTAGATTTAGGGCAGCCCAGCTGGGCCAGTGGGCCATTGAATTAACCCAGCCTCTCTTTTATCACAAAGATAGGGGGAGAAAGGACCTGTTATGAAGTCCAAAGCCCTTTTATTTGGCCTATTCACTAGTGGGAGGCAGAGAGAAGGGAGTTTAGGGAGCAAGCGGGGAAATGCAGAAGAGATGGGGGCAGTGGAGCACAGAGAGTAAAATACTGTGGGGTTGAGTCTCAGAATGGTGAGAAGGATTGGGGGACAAAAGGTGGGGTATAAAGGAGCTTGGGGTGGCAAGGGGGAAGACAGAAGGGATGGTGGCAGAGGAGAAGTGTAGGATGGGATCAAGATAGGAAGAGAGGGGGTACAGAAACAGAGGAACAGTGTGGAGTCAGAGGTGAGAGGGTGGAGGAAAGAGAGAGGAAACAATTTGGCTGCAGGATAAGGATAAGGGAGTATGAGGTGAAGGGATAGGAGACAAGTGTCTGAGGAAGCACGTGGGGTGTGCAAGGGGAAAGAGGCCTGATAAGTGATATGGCTGGTATTTTTATTAGGACGGTGTAGACCAGGGGTCTCAAACTCCAGTCCTGGAGGGCCGCAAACCAGTCAGGTTTTCAGGGTATCCCTAATGAATATGCATGAGATATATTTGCATACAACAGGAGCAGTGCATGCAAATATATCTTATGCATATTCATTAGGGATACCCTGAAAACCTGACTGCTTTTGTGGAGTTTGAGACCCCTGGTGTAGAGCAAATGTAGAAAGTGACACTCGGAAGGAGACTGAGATGTGACGTGGTTAAACTAGGTCCATTTCAAGTATTAAGGAAATGTTCCTGGTTCTTTTAGGAAGCTGCGATTACACACTTAGCACATTCATTGAATTCCCAACTGTACTTGTCCCCCATGCCACTAGAACCTTGTCTTGTACTAGGCAGACACACACACTTAAAGATCTCAAAACATGTGACGGGCTTGGTGGCCACAGATCACACAGTCCTTGAAGGATAAAATGACACTTCCTTTGCGTGTTAAAATTTGTATGCTGCATGAGTAACGATTGTTGAAGAATCTCACCTGGACAGGCTGGATGGGGCAACTTGATCTTTCTTTGCTGTCATCAATTATTTTAAGTGCAGGAGTGACAGGGAGTCAGTCGCATTTGCCTCTTGCTTTGTTTAATAAATGGAAAATCATCAGCACTAAAGATTTATTTATATATGATCTATTTTTAAGACAGAATGTTATGATGTTGGAGGGTCTAGCGGGGTCAAACAGGCAAATGTAAGATGATACATCCTTGTTATTTCTAACCGATGTACCAGGGGCACCAGAAGACCTTTTTCTTTGAGGGGTCCCAAGCACCACCCCAAGCTCTGCCCTACGGATGGAGACCCTTCCTGTTCTGCCCATGGGAATCCGATCTCCCATGGGCAGACAGGAAGGGTTTTAGCTGCGATCGCAGCTTTTCTCATGGGGGATATCCCCGCCTGCGATCATGGCAAAGATCCTTCCTGTCTTCCCACAGGAGTTTGGATCCCCCGGGCAGAACAGGAAGGGTCTTTGCCGCAATTGCGGCTTCTCTTCTGGCCATGGGGGATGAGATCCCTACAGGCAGCCTGCTGCTTTCCATGCCGTGATTTTTGCTGGGAGCAGGGCCTGTGTGGCCCACCCCTTTCCGAAGCCTATGCAATGTACTGTGAATAAGAAAATTAAACCTGATAATCCTGAGGTGGATCTAGCCTAAGGTTTCTTAAATCTGCTCCAGGGACCCCACAGCTTGTTTGTGTTTTCAGTCTATACACAGTGAATATGCAAGAGAGAAATTTGCATTTGATGGTTCTTTAGTGTATGCAGATTTATCTCTTGCATATCGATGGTACTTTGACTGTGGTGTCACCAAGATAGGTTTCTGAAGCCCTGATCTAGGTTTTACTGAAAAGCACTAACTTTTAAATGTGGGTACAGTGGTAAGTCACAAGAAATAGGGCATCAGGTATACAAGATTGCATAAGAAAGGAATTAAATGCAGGGATCATGCTTTTATCTTACAACTGTTTATTTCCAGTACAGAAGGGACTGGGTCCCTAAAACAAAGACATAGGGAGGGTTCACCCCTAAAACAAAGACATGGGGAGGGGTAGCCTGCACGGAGCAGCAGGTGCACCTACTCTTGTCATCTTACTGGGCAGACTAGATGGACCATACTGGTCTTTATCTGCCGTCATTTACTATGTTACTTTAAAAGTCTTAAGATTGAATCACGTGATGCGGTGAACCGAGGTGGTTGTGCTCTCCTCGGCTCTGGGGTTTCCTGCCTTCAATTGCTTTATTTTACATCAACATTTGCCTGAATCCTCCTGAACTTGCTGGGTCTGCTATCTCCTTACCTGACTCCACGGTGCTCATGACATCCAAGGCAGTGAGGAAGGAGAGGAATTGGCCTGGGGATCCAAAGATGATGGATTCCAGTTCTCCAGACCCTCGCGCTGACCAACTCACAAGCATTATCTTATTTATTTATTTAACTTGTTTTATATACTGGTTTTCTGCAAGGCAAAACGATTTACATAGAACACGAAGGAACGTTTACATGGAACAATTGGAACTATGTACAAGTAACTTTGGTGTAAATGTAACAGTTCTTCTAGGGGTATTTACAATGAACAAAAGAACATAAGTGAACTATTTACGGATGGCATAAAAGCTATGCAGTGGGCGTTGTGTTCGCCTACTTGGGGGAAAAAGCTGGGGAATGGAGGGTGGGGGGATGAGGGGAGTACTGGTGTGGGATGAGGCAGAGGGGTTAGGGGGCATGAGAGGTGGGAGTGGTGAGGAGGGGCAGGGTATGATCTTGTGGGGGATTTGTGGCAATGAAATCTCAGCAGCTGTGGTTAAAGCTCTTGAGGAATGCTTCCAGGATATCACTGCACAGATCTCAGGTGGCTTAAGGGGTTGCAGAGTTCAATACCCACCTCGATCAGGTGGAACAGCGCATTTCAGTCATGGAAGATGATCGGAGATCACAGGCTGATGCCCTGAAACATGTGGAGGAGCAACTGCTGCTTGACAATCCTGAAAATCACAGCCGACGAAAGAATTTCCACATAGTGGACATCACTGAGAATGTCACTGAGAGTGAGCTGCAAGGATTCCTTGAATCCTGATTCCCTCTCAATCTGACTTTGGATGACCATGTTGGCAAGATTGTTGTTTGTACTTTGGCCACTGTCAGTGTAATTTGCTCTGATGGCCTAGGACCTGACCCGTATACATGGATGATAGCTGGGTGTGGAGTAACTCCTGATCCCTAGTAACCCACGGCTTTGATTCTTGCTGAATAACTATGTATGTGATGCCTTTAATGTTTCTTTTGTAATCGGTGTTAGCCTGAATGAGCCATGTACTGCCATGAAGGTTGGTCTTCTCATTTTCCCTTTCTCCTTGTTTCTTTTACTCAGGTTTTTTCTTTGTTTCTTATTCTGGTTGTTAATAATAGACCCCTTTTCTGTTTCGCCCTCTGTTTTTCTTCTTTTAAACCCTCTTTTCTGTGTTTCTATACCCTTCTGCCTTGTGTTTATTTTTGTTATTCCTCCTTTTTTCTTTTTCTTTTCTTTTCTTATTCTTTATTATTCCCCTTATCTCTTATTTTACTTTTTCTTCTCCCCACTACATGGTGTCTACATACTTTGCCTCCTTTTTTTCTGTCTTTTTCGGAGGGGGTATTCTCTCGGGCATAGAGCCGACATCACATCAAGGTGCTTGTCCTTTCATTTGCTGTGCCTCGGCGTGCCTGGGAGAGTGTTTTTATACATTTTTGCTATCTATCCTGGACAGCCTCTACTGCTCCTCTCTGTCCCATCCCCTGACGCAGGATCTGCGCTCCTTGGGGCCATTGCACCTAGACATCATTATGGTAGGATCCACTCTATCTCCAGGAACAAGCAGGAATGAGTCTTCACATATGGGTACGTCGGTACCGACAGAGCCTGCGCGGGAACGCTCCCCAGCGTCCCAAAAAGGAAAGCTTTTGGGAGCATCCCACAGCGCCTGCGCGCTGCCTTCCCGACTTTCCTAACCGCCTCTCTCCAGTACGAGATGCCTCCGGGCTTGCCCTCAAGGATCCTGCACCAGCAAAACTACCCCGGCGGGAAGCTCCGGCTTCCAAAGCTCCTCCTATGGGGTCACAGGTTGACATCGATGGCATGGCCTCGACCGATCACCTGTTGCAATGTTCGGGGGTACCGGTGGAATCTGCCGGTACCGATCTCCAGACATTCATGGCGTCGATGGATCAGAATGTTCTGACCATGCAGCGTGCCATTACGGCATTCATACAAGCTGCGACGCCGCTGGTACCGCAACAAGCTTCGTTGTCGGTACCGGCTCCGATATCGGTTCCGGTGCCGGTACCGATTGCATCGACATCTGCTTCAGTGTCGACTGCAGCGGTACCCTGTCCGATGATGCCTATCGGTACCGATGACTCCCGATGTCGATACCACCCGGTACGCGTATCGGGCTTTACAGGAGCATCCAGACAGGCGATACTTCGATTCCTCCGAAGACTCTGATGCATCGGAGGCCTCTGTCGAAGCATCCGTACTCCTTCCTCAGGAGCCTTCTTCTCCAAAAAGAAGAATGTCCCCTCCAGAAGACTTGTCTTTTCAAGACTTCATAAGGGAAGTGGCCAAGGGGCTTTCTATCTCAGTAGCCCCTGAGTCAGAGCCTAGAGCCAAAAAATTGGATATTTTGCAATATCCCAAGGCTCCTAAAGAGGCAGCCACTTTGCCAATTCATGAGATCCTTTATGACCACATGATGGGCATATGGGAGACTCCTCTCACCATCTCTTCTCATTCTCGTAGGTTGGATACCATGTATCGTGTCCCTCCTTGTCCTGGATTTCATAAAACTCAGCTTCCTCACCATTCTATTGTGGTGGAGTCTGCTATGAAAAAGTTAAAGAGTGCAAAGAGGCACTCATCTACTCCTCCAGGAAGAGAATGTAGAACCTTAGATGCTTTTTTGGCAGGAAAATTTTCCAAGCCAGTATGCTTGTTGCCAGAATCAACTCCTATAGTCTCTATATGGGGATGTTTCTGAAGGAAGTTACAGATCATCTGCAAACTTTCCTCCCTTTTCTTCCGGAAGATAAAAGGGAAGACTTTCTTACCTGACTTAAGCATGCCCAGGATGTTTCCAAAATTTCTAACCGTGCAGCCTTTGACTCTTTTGAGGGGGCCAGCAGAGCCTCGGCCATTGCCATAGGTGCACGCAGAATTGCTTGGTTACAAGCTTCTGATTTGGAACCCTGGGTCCAAGATGGATTAGGAAATCTTCCTTGTACAGGTGAAAACCTGTTTGGCAAGGATTGGCAAGCAAAGGCCACACAAATGGATGCAGAAAATTCTGCTTTGGATAGGCTTTCAAAGTCTACCTCTAATCCTGTCAAGAAGAGGTTGTTCAAAAAGGCATATTTTCCCAAGAAGGGAAGATATTATCCTGTTTATGGTCAACAGACATCTTCTGCAGGTCGTTTTGCTGCAAAGCGTCAACAACCTAAACAGGCCAAGCCTAAGGCTGCAAGGACTACTGTAGCCTAACAGCCTCAGCCTCCTCAGGGCCTTTGACTTGCAGCTAGAGAACGTAGCCTTTCTGGCTCTAAAAGAACCAGAGCCTCTCACCATTCCAGGAAGGTTAGCTCACTTTGCTCCCAGATGGGAGCAAATCACAGCAGAGCAGTGGACCCTTTCCATCATAAGGGAAGTGTACAAACTTCATTTCTCAAACCTTCCTCCTTACACCATGGTGAGACAGTTCAATTCTCCAACATCTCTCCTTGACCTTCTGGGTCAGGAGATTTCTACCCTTCTCGCCCAAGGGGCAATAGAAGAAGTACCTCTTCTTCAACAGGGCTCAGGGTTCTACTCCCCCTACTTTCTAATTCCAAAGAAAACAGGGGGCTACAGACCCATATTAGATCTCAGAGAATTGAACAAATTCCTATGCAAGGAGAAATTCAAGATGATTTCTCTAGGTACTCTCCTTCCATTCCTTCAGAGTCAGGATTGGCTTTGTTCTCTAGATCTCAAGGATGCGTATACCCATATACTCATCCATCCAGCACACAGAAGGTTCCTTTATCAGGGAAAGCACTACCAATACAGGGTGCTTCCCTTTGGTCTGGCCTCTGCTCCAAGAGTGTTCACAAAATGCATGGCAGTAATAGCTGCATTTCTACACACTCTAGGAATATTCGTATTCCCATATCTGGACGACTGGCTCATCCGAGCTTCATCCCAATCAGAGGCACAGACTTCCCTAGCCTGCACAATGCGTGTTCTGCAGTATCTGGGACTGGTGATAAACATTCCAAAGTCCCAACTCACCCCTACTCAGTCTCTAGAGTTCATAGGGGCCTTGCTGGATACCACAACTGCAAGGGCCTATCTTCCCCAGGCCCGTTGCCTACGCTTAGTGCAGTTAGCCTCTCAGATTCAGTTAAAAACCCATCTAAGTGCTCGAGAGATGTTACAACTGCTAGGCCACATGGCATCCACTGTGCATGTGGTCCCTTATGCTCGCCTTCACATGAGGGCAGCTCAATGGACTTTGTCCACCCAGTGGACCCAGGCATCAGGGGGTCTGTCAGACAAAATAGCAACCTCCAGGCGCCTCTTTTGGTCTCTCCAGTGGTGGAAGTCCACTCCAAATCTGTTGCAGGGGTCCCCCTTCCAGCAGTTGTTACCCCAAGCAACCCTTACAACAGATGCCTCTCCAAAGGGTTGGGGAGCTCATCTTCAAGACCTCTCCACCCAGGGCATTTAGTCCCCAGAGGAGACCTCCCTACATATCAATATCTTAGAGCTCAGAGCAATCTTCTTGGCTCTCAGAGTCTTCCATACCATGCTCAGCTACAAGACAGTCCTCATTCACACGGACAACCAAGTAGCCATGTTCTATGTGAACAAGCAGGGAGGGACTGGCTCTCTCTCGCTTTGCAACGAAGCTCTGAGATTGTGGGCATGATCGCCTTTGATTTAATTAGTGGAGGAGGGATAGTAAGGAAATCCACAGTACTACCTTTTAACTTTCGAAAGGGAGACTATGATAAAATGAGGAAAACAGTCAAGAGAAAACTAAAAGGAGCAGTTGCAAAGGTTAAAGACGTACATCAGGCTTGGCTGTTGTTGAAAAATACTATCTTGGAAGCCCAGACCAGCTGTATTCCACGCTTTAAGAAAAGTGGAAAGAAGTCCAAAAAAACTGCCAGCATGGTTTAAAGTTGAGGTCAGAGAGGCTGTTGTTGCCAAAAAAGCATCTTTCAGGAAATGGAAAAAAGAGCCAAACGACGAAACCTGGAAACAGCACAAGAACTGGCAAGTCAAATGCAAGGCATTGATAAGGCAGGCAAAGGGAGAATTTGAGAAGAAGCTTGCTGCGGAAGCAAAAACGCGAAGTAAAGACCTTTTCAAGTACATTCGTAGCAAAAAACCTGTGAGAGTCAGTTGGTCCATTAGATGATAAAGGGGTTAAAGGAGCACTAAGAGGCGACAAGGCGATAGCGGAGAGACTGAAGGAATTCTTTGCTTCAGTCTTTACTGAGGAAGATATAGGGATGTTACCCATGACTGAAGTGGTATTTAAAGGTGAAGAAGAATTGAAGGAAATATCGATACATCGAGAAGATGTATTACAGCTATTAGATAAGCTGAAGAGTAGCAAATCACCTGGGCCGGATGGTATGTTTGATGCATGTTTCCCTAAGTTATCCAAGTTGTATTTCCTTGTTCTCTGTAAAACTAACGTTTGTTCATTATGTTTCACTGTTCCATGTAAACCGCGCTGATACTAAATAGTGCGGTATATAAGAAACTAAAATAAATAAATAAAGAAGGGTATTGAAAGAACTGAAATATGAGATTGCAGACCTGCTATTAGTAATCTGTGAACTATCATTAAAATCATCTCTAATACCTGAAGATTGGAGGGTAGGGCTAAATGGCCAATTTTCCCAATGGAGAAAGATGAATAGTGGTGTACCCCAGGGAACTGTGCTGGGTCCGCTGCTTTTTGACATATTCATAAATGACCTGGAAAGTGGAATAACGAGTGAGGTTATCAAATTTGCAGATGACACAAAACTATTTAAAGTTGTTAAAACCCAAGAGGATTGTGGAAAATTGCAAGAGGATCTTGATAAATTGGAAGACTGGGCATCAAAATGGCAGATGAAATTTAATGTGGACAAGTGCAAGGTTATGCACCTAGGGAAGAACAACCCAAAACTACGGTTACACGATGCAAGGTTCCACATTAGGAACCACCACCCAGGAAAAAGATTTAGGCGTCATTGTGGATACCATGTTAAAACCCTCGGCCCAGTGTGCAGCGGCGGCCAAGAGAGCAAATAGAATGCTAGGTATGATAAGGAAAGGAATGGAAAATAAAACAAAGGATATTATAATGCCTCTATATCGTTCCATGGTGAGACCGCACCTTGAATATTGTGTGCAATTCTGGTCGCCGTATCTTAAAAAGGATATAGAGTTATTAGAAAAGGTTCAGAGAAGAGCCACCAAAATGGTAAAGGGGATGGAAGGATATTCCTATGAAGAAAGGCTAAAAAGGTTAGGGCTCTTTAACCTGGAAAAGAGACGGCTGAGGGGAGATATGATAGAAGTCTATAAATTAATGAGCGGAGTGGAACGGGTAAACGTAGATCGATTGTTTACCTTATCAGAATATAGAAAGACTAGGGGACATGCAATGAAGCTACAGGGTAAACTATTTAAGACTAATAAAAGAAAATATTTTTTCACTCAACGTGTAATCAAAATCTGGAATTTGTTACCGGAGGATGTAGTAAAGTCTGTTAGTGTAGCTGGGTTTAAAAAAGGTTTGGACAAGTTCCTGGAGGAAAGGTCCATAAGCCATTATTAAGAAGGGACCCAGGATATCAATGCTTGAACCAATACAAGCATTGTGGAACCTGTGTCCCTTGGGGAAACTGCTAGGTACATATGACCTAGATTGGCCACTGTTGGAAACAGAATACTGGGCTTGATGGACCTTGGTCTGACCCAGAATGGCATATCTTATGTTCTTATGTTCTAAATTCATCTTCTGGCAGTATACCTTCCAGGAGTTCAAAACTCTTGGGCAGACAGACTCAGTCGAGTTCTGCTTCCACACGAATGGTCCCTTCATATGGACCAGATAGTCAGAATCTTTCAAATTTGGGGAACCCCAGACATAGACCTCTTTGCAAGTCCGTGGAATGCCAAACTTCCCCGATTCTGTTCCAGAATTCCGTGTCAGGGAGTTCAGGCCAGGGATGCCTTCCTCCTTCATTGGGGTCAAGACTTCCTGTACGCATTTCCACCCATTCCCCTAATTCCCAAGACCCTGTTCAAGCTTCAGAGAGATCGAGGGACTATGATCCTCATAGCTCCACGTTGGCCACGCCAAGTGTGGTACCCTCTACTTCTGCATCTCTCTCAAGCTCCCTCCCTGGACTTGGGGTCTGCTCCAGATCTCCTGTCTCAGGAGGGGGGAACATTGTGGCACCCAAACCCCCAATGTCCCCATCTCAGGGCTTGGTTGCTGAAGGCTTAGACCTTCAAGATTGGCATCTTTCTCAGCAAGTAAGGGATATCCTTCATGCTTCCAGAAAGCCTTCTACTAGTCGTTCCTATGCTTTTAAATGGAAAAGGTTTACCATTTGGTGTGCTGAAAAGGGTATTAACCCTCTAGCAATACCTTTGAATTCTTTACTAGAGTATCTCCTGCATCTTTCCCATGCAGGCCTCAAAACGAATTCAGTAAGGGTCCATTTGAGTGCTATTGCAGCATCTCTCAAGCCTCTCAATGGACAACCTGTCTCCTCTCATCCTCTTATTGCAAGATTCATGAGAGGCCTTCTTTTAACTAAACCTCCCATTAGACCACCTCCAGTGGCATGGGACTTGAATCTGGTTCTTGGTCAGCTCATGAAACCACCCTTGAACCCTTAGCCACTACCTCCTTGAAGTTTCTTTCCTGGAAGGTTATCTTTCTTATTGCAGTCACCTCAGCTCGCCGCATCAGTGAACTTCAGGCCTTAGTGGCTAATCCACCTTATACAAGGTTCCATCATGATAAGGTAGTCCTTAGGACCAATCCACACTTTATGCCTAAAGTGGTCTCACCTTTTCATCTTAACCAAGAGGTATATTTACCTGTCTTTTTTCCAGGTCCTCATGCATCAAGTGCAGAGAGGAATCTTCATACCCTGGATTGTAAGAGGGCTCTTGCTTTTTACTTACGAAGGACACAGCAACATAGAAAGTCTTCTCAACTCTTTGTTGCTTTTGATCCCTCTCATTTGGGACTTCCAGTCTCTAAGAGGACACTGTCCAATTGGATTGCTCAGTGTATTTCTTTCGCCTACCAGAGTAAGAACCTTCCTCTGGAGGGCCATGTCACAGCTCATAATGTGAGGGCCATGGCAACCTCTATGGCTCATCTAAATTCTGTGTCCATCGACCAGATCTGTCGAGCGGCCACCTGGGCCTCGGTTCATACCTTCACAGCCCATTACTGTTTGGACGAGGACTCCCGCCGGGATTGCCTTGTTTGGTCAGGCTGTTCTCAAACACCTGTTCCATGCTTAATCAACTCCTACCCTCCTTCCCTGGTTGGATGCCTGAGATCCATGGGAGGAGGTAGAGCCCTTCTCAGGGTCTCACAACCTTGGGGATCTCCCAGGCATCTCTAGCTGGGGAGTCCCCATATGTGAAGACTCATTCCTGCTTGTTCCTGGAGATAGCACAGTTACTTACCTGTAACAGGTGATCTCTGGGAACAGCAGGAATAAGTCTTCACAACCCACCCACCTCCCCTAGGAGTTGTATCTCTCTATGTATCTTTCCTTTCCTCTCTCTCTCTTTGTCTCAGCTTTAAAACTTGAACTGGAGAGAAGGCGGTTAGGGAAGGTGGGAAGGCAGCGCGCAGGCGCTGTGGGATGCTCCCAAAAGCTTTCCTTTTGGGGACGCTGGGGAGCGTTCCCGCGCAGGCTCCGTCGGTACCGACGTACCCATATGTGAAGACTTATTCCTGCTGTTCCCAGAGATCACCTGTTACAGGTAAGTAACTGTGCTTTACTTCTGTATTCTATCAGTCCCCCTCAGCGGATTTGCCCCTTGTTTTCCTCCTGTGGTTGCTGGGAGACAATTTTCTTGGGGGTGGGCTGGGAAGGCTCATTGGTAGAGTGTTCTATATGGGGAGGTGACTTGATAGGAGAGGGTATGGGAGGGGGGGAGACTGATATGACTGAATGGGTTTGAGTGGGGATTGGGTGGCGTGCTGAGTACGTGTAGGGAGGACTGGTTGAGATAGGAATAGTAGTGACTGGTGAGTGATAATGCAGGGGAGGGATAGGTTGTGTGAATGATTTTATGGGATTAGGGTCTATTATTGGGGGTGAATTGGAATGGTCTTGTCTGTGTCTAATAATACTTTGGCATATTGGGAGCATGTAGAATGTGAGTCTATACAGCACTATGCAGGGATGTGGGTTGAGCAGTGGTGGGTTGTAGGGACTAGCTTGTTGGGACTGGAGGCTTGGCCCAAATGCCATTATGACTCCAATGGTGGGCTTCTACTTGAAGAATTTTATGTGAGGGATAGGTGGGGGAGGTGAGATTAGTGGGTGGGAGCCCATGTGGAGTGGAAGGATGTGGGGTGTGCTGTATGTGGTTGGATGGTTGTGTGTGGGGTGATACCTGGCGACTCGGGGTGGGGCTTAGTTGCTGGGGGGGTGACCCTGGGCTGGGGAGGGGGCATCACCCCACCCCTGGAAATTGCTCTTCATGGTATTACTTGGGAATGTCCTCAGTTGTCCAACGTTCCTTTTTCACTCTGAAACAACTCCACGCTGTCCGTCCCTTTCTCACTTCTTCATCCATGACCACCCTGCTTCTTTCCCTTGTTATGTCCCGTCTCGATTATTGTAATGTTTGTCTTGCCGGTATCCCCCAGTCTCAAATTCATCGTCTGCAACATGTTCAAAATACTGCTGTTCGTATTCTAACTCACGCCTCACGTTTTGATCACATCACCCCCCTCCTAATACACCTGCACTGGCTTCCCATTGTTTTTCGGATACAGTTCAAATTTCTCTTTTTCGTTCACAGGGCAATTCACTCAGGTATCCTTCTTTACCTTGCTGACCAGGTCCATCTTCACACCCCTCACAGTTCTCTCTGATCCATTCACATTAACCGCATGTCCGTTCCCTCCCCTTCCCAGGCTCACTTGGAATCTACCCGGTCCTCAGCTTTCTATTTCCTAGGTCCTAGACTCTGGAACTTACTCCCCCCTGCACTCCACTTAGAATCCTCTTTTAATTCTTTTAAAGCTAAACTAAAAACTCATCTCTTCTGCTTCGCCTTTGATCTCCCTCACCCCTCTCCTCTCCTCCTCACTAAAAAATACAGCTCTTACCCTTCTGCCCTCCTGCCCCCTCCTTACCTCCTTGTTCACCTTTCCGCCAATGTACATTGTTTTGTCCATCTTGTCTATTGCCTATTGTATGTACTTTTTGCCTTTTTATCTCTACTGATTTCTATTCTGTCCCTTTTAAAGATTTTATGGCGTTCCTTTCCTTTTTCGCAGCGTTTTTAACTTTTGTTTGTAAACCGCCCAGATGCTATTGTTTATGGACAGTATATAAAGTTTTAAATAAACATAAACATAAACAAATTCTCTGGGATATTGGGTAAGGACTTAAAGCTAACTTCGTGGAATGTGTGTGGCATTGGGTCCCCCATAAAGCGATATAAACTGTTGAAGCAGTTATGCAATTCTCATGTGGACACTGCATTTCTCCAGGAGACCCAGCAAACTGTGAAAGAGCATGCCATGTTGTGGCGTTGGTGGGTTGGAGAGGCATATGGAGCGGTTGCCACCTTTTTGCCAAGGGATTCTGGCCTTGATGGGTTTCGGAGCGACTTCTATAAACTGCTGAGTGATAAAGTGGTGGTTCCTTTTCAGACTACTACACAGACTTGTTTGAATGGGGGAGCTTTTCTTTTGAACCCGATAAGGCCTTGATAACGGTGTTGCCGAAGACGAGTCGAGATCCCATGTACCAGGATCATATTGCCCGATCTCCCTGTTAAATGATGGTAAAGATCATGACGGGTAGGTTGGTGGTGTATTTACCTGGGTTGATACATGAGTTAGATGGGTTTTGTTAAAGGATGTAGTGGTCAGCATGCGACATGTTTTAGCAGCAATATGCGCGATTCTAGAAGAGTCACGATCAATCATGCTGATCAGCTTTGATGCCAAAAAGGCGTTTGATCAGGCGAACTTGGAGTTTATGTACTTAGTTCTGGACGCAATAGGCCTCCGAGCTTTCTTCATTGATGCAATTAGGCTGTGTACTTGGACCCAAGGGGGGGCGATGATGGTCATCGGCTGTCTGCTGTCCCCTTTTTTGTTCATCTTGACTTTGAAACCACTACAGTGCCACATACGTTTGGCTTCAGGGTGTGCTTCGGGACCCATTTGAGTTCCAGGTTGCAGCCTTTGCGGACAACATCTTGGTTCATCTTGAGGATCCCGAGCAGGGTTTGCCAGTGTTGCTGACTTTGTTCGAGGAGTATGGACGTTTGTTAGAGCTTAAGCTGAACTTGGATAAGTCAGAAACTCTTCCACTTGATTCTGCTATTCTGCGACTGTGGTGCGGGGGGGGGGGCTTTTCTATTTAAATGGGCAGAGGAGTGGTTTAAGTATCTGAGAATCCATCTTACCATGCACTTGATGGATCTATATGGAGCGGCAAGTGCACCTACTCGTGCCGCTTTACTGGACAGACTAGCTGACCATACTGGTCTTTATCTGCCATCATATACTATGTTACTATATCAGGTGAATATTTCGGGTCTTTTGACAGACCTTGAATGACGAATACAGCACTGGAGAGACCTTCCCTGCTTTAAACAATGGAATCTTCAACTCATGGAGAAGCAGATTAATACTTTGCTCTGGAGAGGGCGCAGACCTTTTATGGAGTGGAGGAGTGGCCTAGTGGTTGGGGCAAGGTACTTCAGGCCGGAAGGTCAGGAGTTCAAATCCCACTAGAGGACAGCAACCTTGGGCCGGAAGGACTGGGGTTTCTAGTCCCACAGGTGCTCCTTGTGGTCTTGGGCAAGCCACTTAACCCTCCATAGCCCATGTTCCCTGTAAAATAGTTATCTCCAAGTTATAATGCCCCGTTCAATGTAATTTCAGTTTGTTCAATGTAAACCACACTGATGCAGAATAGCATGGTATATAAGAGAATGTAAATAAATAAATATGCAGCTCGCTGTTTTGTAGCAAACATGGGATCAAGGAGGGATAGGATTTCCAGATCTGCATAGATATAATCTGGTTTGCATACTGTGCCACATCTGCGATTGGCTTTAGGATATGTCAGATTATATGCCTTTGGATTGGGAATGCGCCTTGATTGCTCCACTGCACTTACACTATATACTGCATGCAGGATGTGTACGAGGCTTGGTGGCGGTAAGATGGAACATATTACTCTCCTCGGTCTGCTATGGATGGCAGCATCTGTGTGGCTTTCTAGTTCTCCTTTTTTACCTCTGCATGGTAATGGTGGGTTCTCTCCAGGTATTGAGGGGCCAAGGTTTGTACGTTGGGAGAAAGTGGGCATCATTGGAAGGAATGGCCTAGTGGTTGGGGCAAGTTGCCTTGGTTTGGAGGGCAAGGTGTTCGAATCCTGCTGGAGGACAGCAACATTGGGCTGGAGGGTCTGGGGTTTCTAGTCCCACTGGCACTCTTTGTGGCCTTGGGCAAGCCACTTAACCCTCTGTTGCCTCAGGTACAAACATAGAATGTGAGCCTTTCGGGGACAAGGGAAATATATACTGTACCTGAATGTACAGCGCTTTGACCTGGTGAAAAGCAGTATATAAGCATTGCTAAATAAATAAAATCATGAACTTAGAACAGGTAGTTGCAGAAACTGGTGCTCCTCTGTGGACTTTCAAGAATGATTTTGGCTTACGGATCTTGCTACTTCTCCAGGAACAAGCAGGAAGTCAGTCCTCACTTAATGGGTGTCGTTGGCACCAACGGAGAACACGCAGAGCAATTCCCCAGCTTTCAAAAAAAACTTTGGAATTGCTGCCACGCATGCGTGGTCCTCTTCCCTCCCAAAGGTGCCATCTTTCTCAGTCTCCCTTTTTCCGCGGAGCCCTTCGGAAGCATGTCCTCATCCCTCAGAAAAAGTGTTTTTGTCTTCGGCCTTTTGGCCTCTTTTCCGGTTGCACCGGTCCTTTCCCGTCCTCCCCTTTGCTTTTGACTCTGCGGTTGGCTAGGGATCTCCATTTTTCCCTTTCTTAATTTTTTTTCCTTCGGCCCTTTTCGTGCCTTTTCCTAACCGCTGGCTTCGAGGGTCTTCGATCTCGCAGGGGCTCTTTTTGCCCCCATGGCCACCGGTTTCAAAAAATGTGACACATGCTCCAATGATATGTCACTCACGGACACCCACGACTGTTGTCTGCGGTGTCTGGGGGCTGACCACAACCCGGAGCTCTGCTCTCTGTGAAAGAAAATGTCCGCTAAGGCCTTGCTAAGCCATAAGTAGAAGTCCGACGACATTTTCCGTAAGGCAGCCCTGGGGTCCCCGGTGGCTCCCCACTCTGCTGATCCATGGCCTGCGCGATGCCCCACGGCGACCCCGCGCCCCAGGCGTCATTCCAATCAGGGTTCGCCCGAGGTGGAGCGGCGAAAGAAGAAGATGACCTCAAAGTCGCTGTCGGGGGCTCCGGACAAGCGCAACCGGTCTCGTGCTCATTCCCTCAGCCTTCCCGGGGTTCTCGAGAGTCGGACAAGGAGCGGTCTCGAAAGGTACCTCGTACAGATGCGGAGGCCTCCAGCGATGGTGCCTGGTCTTCTGAGGGTCGTCCTGGTGAGTACCGCCTCTCATCCTCCACGGTCATCCCAGCATCGGCGTCACAGGGCCCCACTACTGAGAGGGAGGCCCGTATGCTGGCACTGGAGTGCAGCATTTCTGCCGTCCTAGCTGCCCAGCAGGTGCTATTGCCCAGCATGGGTGGCACATGCCTCGAGACTGAGGGTCCCCCAACAGGGCTACTGAAAACCACCTTAGAAACCTCCCAGAGCCATGGGCCTCGTGAGGGTCCTCGGCACCGATTTCGCTCGCCGTCCTGTTCCTCAGGGGGCAAGGTCTTCCAGAGTCAGTGCCTTTAGCTCCAAGCAGGCCTCGGCCACTGGACATGCTTTTTTGGCTACAACAGCCTCTTTGACCTCACATTTAAACCATGCTGGTAGTTTTTTGGATTTCCTTCCACCTTTCTTAAACTGTAGAATACAGCTGGTCTGGGCTTCTGAGATAGTATTTTTAAACAATGCCCATGCTTGATATAAATCTTTAACCTTGGCAGCTGCTCATTTTTGTTTTTTCTCAATTATCATAGTATGCCTTTTGAAAGTTAAAAGGCTGTACTGTGGATTTCCTTGCCGTCCTTCCTTCACTCATGAAATTAAACACGATCATGCTTTGATCACTATTGTCAAGTGACCGCAACACCCTTATCTCTTGCACCAAATCTTGTGTACCGCTAAGGAGTAGGTCCAAAATGGCTTCCCCTCTTGTCTGTTCATAGACCAGCTGCTCCAAGAAGCAGTCATTTATTTCATCTAGAAACTTGTTCTCCCTTGCATGTCCTGCCATGACACTGACCCAGTGAATTCCGGGGTAATTGAACTCACCCATTATTACTCATTTGTTCATTCTGTCCAGGCGGTTGATAGTACACCCCCCCCCCCCCCCACTGCCATTGCCTTCCCTTTTTTACATGGAATTTCAATCCACAGATATTCTACCGTGTTCTCCTGTGTATTTTGTTTCCTGCAACTTTAATCCTGTGTTACTCAATGCCCTCTCTAACATAGAGCGCAACCCCTCCACCAATTTGATCTACCCTATCGCCGCAATATAATTTGTACCCAGGTATATCAGTGTCCCACTGTTTGTCCTCCTTCCACCAAGTCTCTGAGATAGCAATCATATCTAACCTCTTATATAGTGCTATATATTCTAACTCTCCCAAGCATTTTAGAGGTTGTATTTTATTCATATTAATTTGGTTATCCGTAGACGGGATTAATTTGGAATCTTTCAACTCTGTCTGCTCTGTACTTAACGGCATTTGGATTACTTTTGTCTTTATTGGAACCTCTCTGTCGATATGCCTTAACGTCAAGTTGCATAAGATATGTGGAACTGGTTTTAGTTACAAGCTAGTGCTGATGCAGTGAATAGTTAGTTATCACAGCTATTACATGTTTGGGAGAAGGACCAGGCTTTCACTTTCTTCCTGAAATAAGAGGTGGTCTTGAGGTAGGCTTAAGCCCTCTGAGCGAGTTCCGGTGTGGCTGCTACCCCTGAGAAAGTGTCAGATGGCAATATTTTCTTTGGCAGGGCTACAGTTAGAGATGCTCCTTTAGAGGACCTTAGAAGCTTTAAAGGTATGTAGAGAATTAACTTATTCTTATGGTACTTTGGCCCATTCCCCCTGAGGGCCTTGAACATGAGAGTTAGGATTCTGCTAGCCAGTGCAACTTTTGCAGGAAGGGTGTGATGTAGACAATAGAGCCTTTACTTCTACTGCACCGACACTGTGGAACTCTCTGCCTGACTCCATCAGGTCAATCAAAGACCTACAGACCTTCTGGAAAGAACTTAGGACCCTGCTTTACTCTGAATACTATAACAGTGCTTGAAGTATATTATACAGGTAGTCCTCGCTTAACGACCTACCTGTTTAGCGACCGCTCGCACTTACGACCATCGCTTCGCCGTTACGACCGCTCACACTTACGACCATCTCACCGACGGTTCCACCACGGGGCAGTTTGTGATGCAATACTGTACTGTACACAGTTTTAAGGTATCTCTCTGATTCATTCCTGCTTGTTTATGTTTTCCCTCATCTCTCTTGGTTTTTCCCTTTTATCATTTATGTCAGCACTTGATTTAATCAGCGGCCTAAGCAGATGGAAGAGAAGTAGGAGGCTGACAATACTACTACGATCTTCTCCCCCCCCCCTCCCCCTTTTATTCCTGGGAACTACTTGCACATATCTTAAGAAGTATCACAAGCACGTTTGGGAAATACCGATTTTCTATTGTTGGGATGGTGTGATCTGACTTAACTAAAACATATTAGGATGTTTATGGAATCCGCTTTTAACTATGTCAGTGCGTAAAAAACAAAATAGAAGAAAATAAAATAATATAAAACATCGTTATTATTACTTTACATTTGTATGGAAGCGCTAAAATCACCTTATTCTGCGCGTCGATTTCTCCTGCGCAGAATCCCATAAGCTGTAAGATGCCGTTTAGTGAGCCACGAAAACGTTCCTCGCTTAACGACCAATTCGCTTAACGACCGGGTTGTTGAAATGGAACTCGGTCGTTAAGCGAGGAATGGCTGTACACACTCTGCTCTCCACTATCCATGTAAACATGTATATAGTTGATGTTTACTACCTAATTTCCCTGATGCTTTAAGCTACTTTGTACATAGTTGCATGGTGTTATTGTTTATAGTAATGTTCTAGGTAACTGGTTTGTTCAATGTAAACCACCCCTGATCTTTGGAAGGGACGGTATAGAAAAACTGCTTAAATAAATAAATGCTGTGGCATTCCGAATTAATTGCAGCTGGTGCAAACCTTTGTGGGCATTATAATAATTTAGCCATAACATTATCATGTCATGGATCACTGTGATCAGACTCACTCTCTAGATGTATGGAGAGAGATTTTTTAGTTGCCACAGTTGAAAGAAGCAGTTTTTAAAAGTTACTTGAATTTGCAGGATCAAGGTGAGTGATGAGTCCAGCAGTATGTGAAGATTTCTGACCTGTAATTTTAGAGGGCATTCATTGTTCTCCAGGAACAAGCAGGAAGTCAGTCCTCACATATAGGTGACGTCAGCGCCGACGGAGCCCTCATGTGGAGCAATTCCCCAGCTTTCAAAGAAAGCCTTTGGGATTGCATCGCGCATGTGCAGTCCCCTTCCCGCCCAAGGGTGCCATCTTGCGCAGTTTTCTTTTTTCCACGGAGCCCAACGGACGTGGTCCTGTTTTCACCGTGGAAAAAGTAGAAAAGTTGATTTATTTTTTCAGCTTCCTGGTTCGACACCGGTTCCCCTTCTCGCCTTCGGCTCAGTACACCGGTATCGAGTCCGGTCATATTTTTGTCCTTCGTGACTAGCGTTCGCGCTCTCTTTATTTTTCACTGGCAGCGCGGTCTTTTGACCTCGCAGGGGCTCTTTTCCCCCCGATGGCTGCCAGCGGGTTTAAAAAGTGTGATCGGTGTAAGAAGCTGATGTCTCTCACTGACACACAACTGCTGCCTCCGATGCCTCGGCCCTGACCATGACCCGGTGGTCTGTGGGCCATGTGGTAAGATGTCTTCGAAATCTTTGAAGAGCAGGCAGCATCAGCGTGACAGGATTTTTCCTGAGTCCGCATCCGCCCAGGCCCAGACCTCATCAGAAGCCTCGACATCTCGGGAATCAGAGCCCAAGCACCGTCGTGGGTCTTCTGAGTGGGGGTCTCCCCCCAGGGAACACTGGAGGAAGAAGAAACTCATGAGGGCGGTGTCGCTGGACGCCTCTGATCGGCTTGGCCCTCGGGTTCCAGGCCGCGGAGCCCGGACCACCGCCCCGGGTCCTCGGAGTCAGAGCGGCCGGCTAAACAACCTCGCAAGGAGCCGGAGACATCGGACAAGGTAACTTCTCTTGTCCTCGTGGACTCTCCTCCGGGAGAGCCAGCATTGGGCCCGACGATGTCGGGACCCGAGCCGGGAGCTGCGGAGCCTTCTGAGCTCAATCTCAGGTTGGCGGCCCTGGAGAGCAGCATGGCTGCCTTCATGGAGCAGCAGCGGGCGCTGATGGCCGATCCCGCCGCCCCAACCACTGGGACGTCGAAGTCGACACCGGAGGCCGAGCCGATCCTCGAGTCGATCAGGTCTCGAGTCGATCCTCGGCCAAGGTCCCCCTCGACCACCGAGAAGCTCGATGCCCTCCAGTATGACTCTCCCCCGAAGGAGGCCCTTACTGTACCGGTGCCTCCGATGTTGGAACGGCTGATGCACCGCATGTGGGAGTCCCCGGCCTCGATGCCGGTGCTCAGTAAGCGGGTCGATTCCATCTATCGAGTCCGCAAGAGTCCTGGGTTCCAGAACGCAGCTGCTGCACAACTCTATGGTTGTGGAATCGGCCATGCAATGGCTGAAAAGCCAAAAGACGCACCCCTTGGTGCCTCCTGGCCGGGAGGCCCGGAACCTAGATGCCCTCGGCAGAAAGTGCTACCAGGGCTCGATGCTGTCATGCCTTGTCCAAACTTACCAGCTGTACATGGGCATGTACTTGAGGGACCTGGCAAAGGAGATTAACGAGTTCTCGGCTGGCCTATCCGAGGAACCCTTGCAGCGCTTCAAAGCCTTGTCCACGGGGATCCGAGAGTGCTCGAAGTTCATGTCTCGAGCAGCTTACGATGGCTTTGAGGCTTAGGCCCGAGTGGCCGCGGCCGGCATCGGTGCACACCGTCAGGCCTGGCTCATGTCGTCAGACCTGGAGCCATGGGTTCAGGACAAGTTGGTCGATGTCCCGTGCTGAGGAGACAACCTCTTTGGCAAGCCCATGACTGAAAAAGCTGCAGAAATCGAGTCTGAGTACTTGACCCGGACAAGGTTGTTGAAGAAGACATCAGCACTTTCTCACAAGAAGGCCTCGGGGAAAAAGCCCTTTATCCCGAGGAAGGGTACGGCTTACAGAAACTACCCCACTTACCAGGCCACCACAGCTCCCCAACAGGGGCAGCAGGCCAGGGGACAGGGGCATGGCCCACGTAAGCCAAAGACCCCCAAGCCTCCAGCTCCGGCTCCTACCCAGCCGGGAAGGGGTTTTTGACTCCCAGTGCATAGCTCCTCTCCCACCAGTGGTTTTGCCCTGCACAGGAGGAAGGCTGGCCCTGTACACTCACAGGTGGCCAGCCATTACTACTGACGCCTGGGTTTTGAAAGTAGTCCAGAAGGGCTATTTACTTCATTTCAACCAGGTGCCCACCTCCTTTTTCCCCGGAGAGCCTCTCAGGCCCCCTCTTCACAGGAACCTCCTCCTGCAGGAGTTGACAGGTCTGCTAAAGGATCAGGCGGTGGAACCGGTGCCCCACCACCTGCAAGGGCAAGGCTTCTACTCCAGGTATTTCCTCATACCAAAGAGAAAAGGAGGCCTACGCCCCATCCTGGATTTGCGGAATCTGAACAAGTTCCTGGTGAGGGAAAAGTTCAAGATGCTTTCCCTTGGGATCCTACTGCCTTACCTCCACCAGGGAGACTGGCTATGCTCCTTAGATTTAAAGGATGCTTACACTCACATCCTTATACACCCAGACCACAAACAATACCTCAGGTTTGTGGTCGGGGGGAAACCACTTCCAGTACAAAGGTGTTTCCCTTTGGCCTAGCTTCTGCTCCCAGAGTATTTACCAAATGCCTAGCAGTGGTGGCAGCCTTCCTCAGAAGCCAGGGAGTCTTCGTCTTTCCATACCTGGACGACTGGCTCATCAGGGGCCAATCAGCACAGGAGGCACAGCAGGCCACTGCTCGCACAGTCACCCTGCTCCAGCACCTAGCGTTTGTGATAAATCACGAAAAGTCCACTTTACTATTCACTCAGAACTTGGAGTTCATAGGGGCAAGACTGGACACACTTCAGGCAAGGGCGTACCTACCGCTCGACAGGGTGAGGCGGTTGCTGGACTTGGTCCAGCAGGTCCAGCACAAACTTACCAGCTGTACATGGGAGTTCCAGGGGTGATCCGGGAAATTACAGACCGGTGAGCCTGACGTCAGTACCGGGAAAAATGGTAGAAACCATCATAAAGAACAAAATTACACAGCATGTAGATAGTCATGGCCTAATGGGAGACAGCCAACATGGCTTTAGACAAGGAAGATCTTGTCTTACTAATCTGATATGTTTTTTTGAAGGTGTGAATAAACAGGTAGACAAAGGCGAGTCGGTTGATATAGTGTATCTGGACTTTCAGAAAGCCTTTGATAAGGTCCCTCATCAGAGACTTTTGGCAAAACTAAACAGTCATGGGATAGGAGGCAGTGTACTATTGTGGATCGGGAACTGGTTAAAAGATAGAAAGTAGAGGGTAGGGCTAAATGGCCAATTTTCCCAATGGAAAAAGGTGAATAGTAGAGTACCCCAGGGATCTGTACTGGGTCCGCTACTTTTTGACATATTCATAAATGACCTGGAAAAGGGAATAACTAGTGAGGTTATCAAATTTGCAGACGACACAAAACTGTTTAAAGTTGTTAAAACCCAAGAGGACTGTGGAAAACTGCAGGAGGATCTTGATAAATTGGAAGACTGGGCATCCAAATGGCAGATGAAATTTAATGTAGACAAGTGCAAAGTTATGCACCTAGGAAAGAACCCACACTATGGTTACACGATGCAAGGTTCCACATTGGGAACCACCACCCAGCAAAAAGATTTAGGAGTCATTGTGGATAACATGTTAAAACCCTCCACCCAGTGTGCAGCGGCAGCCAAGAAAGCAAATAGAATGCTAGGTATCATAAGGAAAGGAATGGAAAATAAAACAAAGGATATTATAATGCCTCTGTATCGTTCCATGGTACGACCGCACCTTGAATATTGTGTGCAATTCTGGTCGCCGTATCTTAAAAAGGATATAGCATTATTAGAAAAGGTACAGAGAAGAGCCACCAAAATGGTAAAGGGGATGGAAGGCTACTCCTGTGAAGAGAGGCTACAAAGATTAGGGCTCTTCAACCTGGAAAAGAGACGGCTGAGGGGAGATATGATAGAAGTCTATAAATTAATGAATGGAGTGGAACGGGTAAACGTAGATCAATTGTTTACGCTATCAGAATATAGAAAGACTAGGGGACATGTAATGAAGCTACAGGGTAAACTATTTAAGACAAATAAGAGAAAATATTTTTTCACTCATTGTGTAATCAAACTGTGGAATTTGTTACCGGAGGATGTAGTAAGAGCTGTTAGTGTGGCTGGGTTTAAAAAAGGTTTGGACAAGTTCCTGGAGGAAAGGTCCATAAACCATTATTAAAAAGGGACCCAGGATATCAATGCTTGACCCAATACAAGCATTGTGGAATCTGTGTCTTTTGTGGGTACTGCTAGGTACGTATGACCTAGATTGGCCACTGTTGGAAACAGGATACTGGGCTTGATGGACCTTGGTTTGACCCAGTATGGCATATCTTATGTTCTTAACCTCAAGTCTCCGCAAGGATCTTCCTATGCCTCCTGGGCCACATGGCCTCCACGGTGCATATGACTCCATATGCTCGATTCCACATGCGCACAGCTCAATGGAGCCTCAGAGACCAGTGGATGCAAGCCACTGGCCGCCTCAGAGACAGAGTAGCGATTTCCAAGCTACTGGTGACAGCCTTGCAATGGTGGCTTCACCCCCCCATCTTGCTTCAGGGAGTACCATTCCAACCTCCCTCTCACACCAGAGTGCTGACGAGAGATGCCTCCTTGCTGGGCTGGGGTGCCCATTGCCAGGGTTCATGCACTCAGGGTCTGTGGTCCTCTCGAGAAGCCGCACTTCAGATCAATCTTCTTTCTCTGCCCTGTTCTTTGGAACGCCCTCCCTACTTCCCTCCGTCTTGAACCCTCTTATACAAAGTTCAAAGAACTGCTAAAAACCCATCTATTCCAACAAGCTTTCGACCTGCCCTCTACCATCCCTTCCTGAGTTGGTCTTGTCCTGTCCGTTCTATTTTGCTGTATGTTTGCACTGTCCTTTCTCCCTCTTTCCTATTTTACTATGGCGTTCTTTTTCTATAGTTATTATTGTAAACCGCTTATATGTTTCGACAAAAGCGGTATATCAAATGTGAGAATAAAGATAAAGATAGAGCTTCGAGCCATCCGCCTAGCTCTTCAAGCCTTCTGTCATCTTCTTGCACATCAGTTGGTGCTGATACAGACAGACAATCAGGTAGCGATGTTCTACATCAACAAACAGGGGAGGCACAGGATCTCGCATCCTGTGCCAGGAAAACTGAGTTACTTACCTGTAACGTGAGTTCTCCAGAGACAGCAGGATAAGTCAGCCACAAGTGGTGACGTCATCCGACGGAGCCGTAGACGGACGTACTCTCATGACCAGTAGCCCCGCCTCGTGATCCGCCCCTAGCTGGCCAGATTTCTCTCAGCTGAGGCACGCCAGGAGCTAGGCGGCGGATTAAAGAGGTTGTGCCCTACATACTCCCTTCCTAGCCGGGGAGGAGGGTGGGAAAGTGTGGCTGACTTATCCTGCTGTCCCTGGAGAACTCACGTTACAGGTAAGTAACTCAGTTTTCTCCCAGGACAAGCAGGATGAGTCAGCCACAAGTGGTGCCTCCCGAGCTGCACTTACGGCAGCGTGGGGGGAGAGGGCAGAATAGACAAGGATAGCGTAGACGGGGCATTAAGTGCAACAGGTTAGGTTTAATGTGCAACACTGCAGGCAGTATAAACATGGCAACAATGTGCAAGTAGCATGCGTGGCAAGTCAATTAGCCGTGAACAATCAACAGTGCAATAAGTCATTAGAGTCAACAGTCAACAACAGTCAACAGTGCAAGAAAACAGTGTAATAGTCAACAGGAACAGCGACCAAGCTGGGGCGCTGATGAGCAGCAAACAAACAGTGCAATAAGTCATCAGAGACAACAGCCAACAACAGTGAACAGTGCAAAGAAACAGTGCAATAGTCAACAGGCGACCAAGTTGGGCGCTGATGAGCAAATAGCGGACTCGTTGAGGTCTAGACTTGCTCAGGTGCTGGTAGCCGTTTTGGCAGCCGCAGACAGCACCGCAAGACCGAAGGCAGAGCCGGTATGCTCTGTCATATCCAGGCAGTAGTGGCGTTGAAAGGTGTGGGTGGAGGCCCAGGTGGCCGCTCTGCAGATCTCAGGAACTGGGATGGAGCGGAGATTGGCAATGGTGGAGGCAAGAGCCCGCAAGTGGTGAGCTCGGATCCCTGAAGCGGGTGGTGCTTCCGCGAGCGAAAGGCATAATGAGATACAAGAGGAAATCCAGATGGACAGGGTGCGCTTGGACACAGGGCGGCCAGGTTTGTTGGGGTCGTACGAGACGAAGAGCTGGGAGCCTTTCCGTAGAGTGGCAGTCTGCTGCAAGTAGCACCGAATGGCCCTGACGCAGTCCAGGGTGTGAAGCCGCTGCTGCTCCAAGTCCGAGTGCGGACCAGGCAGGAAGCAGGGCAGTTCAATGGTCTGATTGAGGTGGAAAGCGGTAGCCACTTTCGGGACAAATTTTGGATGCGTCCGTAGACATGCACGGTCCTGGTGGAGAATGGTATACGGTGGGTAGGCCACAAGGGCTTGAAGCTCACTGATCCATCTGGCCGAAGTTATGGCGATAAGGAACAGAGTCTTCCAGGAGACAAATTTCAGATTCGCTAGGTGCAGAGGTTCAAAGGGGGCCCCCGTGAGTTGATCAAGGACGATGTTAAGGTCCCAAGGGGGCACTGGTTCACGGACAGGGGGGCGTAGGTTGTGCAGTCCTTGAAGCGGGTCACCAGAGGCAGAGCCGCAACCGAGGAGTCCCCGATGTGATGGTGAAAAGCAGCTATGGCGGACAGGTGGACCTTGACGGACTGAGTCTTTAGGCCAAGGGAGGAGAGATACTGTAGGAGAGATGGGACCGGGCAAGAGAAAGGATCCAGGCATTCCGTCTCGCACCAGATGCTAAACCGGCGCCACTTGAGGCTATAGGACTTTCTGGTAGAAAGGCGCCGGGCCGCCAGGATGACTCGCTGCACTTCAGATGAAAGGTTTAGTGGTGCCAGAGCTAGCCTTTCAGCTTCCAAGCCGTTAGCGATAGCATCTGCAAGTTGGGATGGAGGATTGTGCCGTTGTCCTGCGAGAGTAAGTCTGGCCTCAGGGGAAGGCGAATGGGCGGTTCCAGTGCCAGACGGTGTAGGTATGGGAACCAGACTTGCCTGGGCCAGTAGGGGGCCACCAGAATGGCCACTGTCTTGTCCCTGATCAGGTGCTGGATAGTCCGTGCGATGAGGGGAATGGGTGGAAAGGCATACACCAGTGGCCACTGGTCCCACGTCACGTCGAAGGCATCTGCAGAAATTCTGCGCTGCGTGGGTCTCTTGGAGCAAAACAGGCGGCATTTGGCGTTCTCCCGAGATGCGAAGAGGTCGATATCCGGATGACCCCACTTCGTGAAGAGGGACAATGACACCTCCTCGTGGAGTGTCCACTTGTGAGGGTTCAGTTGCCTGCTGAGGCGATCGGCTATGATGTTCTCCTCTCCTGGCAGGTAGCACGCCTGGAGGCTGCAGTGGTATGAACGGGCGAGGTGCCAGGTGCGGAGGGCCTCCTTGCACAGGGATCTTGAGCCCGTGCCCCCCTGCTTGTTTATGTAAAACATGGCCACCTGGTTGTCGGTTAGGATCCTGACAACTTTGCCCTTTAGGTGTTCCTGGAAGGCCATGAGTGCGAGGCGGACAGCTCTGAGCTCGAGGACGTTGATGTGCAGTTCTTTTTCTGGAGGCGACCACGAGCCTTGAGTGTGGGCGCCGGCACAATGCACCCCCCAGCCCAGGGTCGATGCATCTGTAGTCACGGTGACTTGGTGCACAGGTAATCGTAGGTCTCTGCCCTGCGACAGGTTGTGTGGGCTGGTCCACCAGCGTATTGCCTTGGCCACGAAGGGGTCGACGGGAATCATAGTGGACAAGGGTTGTGAGTGCTGGCACCAGTGGGAGCGGAGGTGCCATTGGAGGACACACATGTGCAGCTTCGCTAGGGGAATGACATGGGTGGTGGCCGCCATGTGCCCCAGGAGACGCAGGAGGGTTCTCGCTGTGGACTTGGAAGAGTGGAGCACCTGGAGGGCTAGATGGATGATGGTGCCCATCCTGTTCTGCAGGAGAAAGGCCTTGGCCTGGGTGGTGTCTATGTAAGCTCCGATGAACTCCAGCTGTTGGACTGGAGAGAGATGAGACTTCCCGTAGTTGATCAGAAAGCCCAAAGAGGTTAGCAGTGATGTGGCTCTTTTGACTGCTCTCTGAAGATCTGCGGGAGAGGTTGCGGTGAACAGCCAGTCGTCCAGGTAGGGAAAAACGCAAACCCCGAGCTTGCGGAGATGAGCGGCCGCTACTGCCACACACTTGGTAAAGACTCTGGGAGCAGGAGAAAGCCCGAAGGGGAGAACCCTGTATTGGTAGTGGTTCTCTGCTACCTTGAAGCGCAGGAATTTCCTGTGGTGGGGGTGTATGGGAACGTGAGTGTAGGCATCTTGAAGATCCAAGGAGGCTAGCCAGTCCTTAGGTTGGATGAGGGGAAGAATGGATGAGAGAGAGTGCATCCTGAACTTCTCCTTGGTGATGCACTTGTTGAGTTTTCGCAGGTCGAGAATTGGTCTGACACCCCCCAATTTCTTGGGGACAAGGAAGTATCTTGAGTAGAAACCTGTATTGATCTCGCTGGATGGAACGGGTTCGATGGCCCTGGATTGCATGAGGGCTGTGATCTCTGAATTCATGGCTAGAAGGTGCTGGGGAGAGGGATGCTGCTCGCCGGTGGGGGGCGCTGAGGCGGGAGCGAAGAGAATCTTATTCGATAGCCCTGCTTGAGGATGGTGAGCACCCACTGGTCTGTCGTTATATTCTTCCAGGAGGGCTGGAAGGCAGACAAGCGACCCCCCGTCGGAAGGTGCGGGCAGGGCGGAGAGTCAAAAACTGGGATTGCTCTTAGCCGGTCCAGATGTGGTCTTCTTTTGTGTGCGCTCTCGCTGCCGCAGTTTCTGCTTGTAAGGTTGCTGGTAGGGTTGCTGTTTGTACTGCGGTTGTTGCCATTTCCGGTAGGAATTGTAACGCTTGTGGGTCGAATAGCTCTGCGAGTTTCCCTTCCGATAAGGGCGGGGGCGATCTGTACCCTCCTCGAGGGTTTGGAGAGTGGTACAGCGTTCGCGCATATCATTCACGGTGTCCTTGACTTTGTCGCCAAAGAGTGAGTCCCCAGTGCAAGGGGTATCCGCAATCTTGTCATGAGAGTCTGTCCGCAAACCTGAGGCCCTGAGCCAGGCCAGGCGATGGGCGGAAATGGCAGATCCTGCGATTCTCGCGGCTGTCTCGAAGGCGTCGTGGGCAGCCCGTCCCTAATGCTTGGTGCAGTCTTCGAGTTCTGCCAGGGATGTAAGAAGAGCCGGCGGAGCTTCGGCAAGCTGGGTGATGGAAGACTTAATGTTGGCCACCAGCAAATCCTGGTAAATGGCATGCTGGAATAGGTGAGCCGCTGTCCTGGCGTTAAGCGTGGCCCCTTGGTAAACACGCTTTGCCACGTCATCAAGACGTTTGTTGTCCTTACCCGGTGGTGCATTGCTGGAGGTGTGTGAAGTTTTGGAGCGTTTGAGAGCCGACTCGACCACGATAGACTGATGTGGGAGTTGTGGCTTGTCAAAGCCCGGCAGGGGCTGAACTGCGTATTTAAGATCCAATTTGTGTGGGCAGGTCAGATTGGAAGCGGGGTTTTGCCACATCTTGGAGAGATTGTCTTGGAGAAGCTGGTGCACAGGCAGTGCGGTGACGGTCTTGGGAGTGTCCACAAATTTGAGGGCACTTTGGACTTCGTCGCGCTGGTCCGGGGCATCCAAAGGAACGATGGACAGTGCGGAGATAACCTTACGGACGAACTTGTAGTAGGTCAGGTCTTCCGGAGGGTTGGGAATTTCGACGGGGTTATCAGAGGCTTCCGTGGAAAGAGAGTGCCTGTGAGATGAAGCCTGTGCTGGGGAAGATAACTCCATAACGCTTCCCTGGGGAGGCTCTGAGGCAGAAGCTTGCAAGGGAGGCGCTGCTTCGGGAGTTGGTGCCGCAGACTGGGGCGATGTCAGCAATAGTTGACTGGAAGCCATGCTGGACAGTTTGGTAGCCCACTCCTGTAACATGCCTGTGAGGAGTTGAAGAGTTTGAGGGGGCTGATGCGGAGTAGTTGTAGACTTAGCAGCGGGAGTAGGGTTCTGTCCGTCATCCTCTGGAGAAGGCAAGTCTGCCATGACTGAGGAGGAGGAGGATGAAGATAGAGAGGCAGCTCCATAGCTGGAGACTGAGGAGCTAGAAGAACGCCGTGTCCTCTTCTGTAGTGTAGAGAAGGATTCTTCACTTGAAGCTCTGTTTCTGCTGCGTTTGTGACCAGAACTGCTTCTGTCAAGGCTTGGCGAGCTATTACTGCGCTGAGAAGGAGATCGGGCATCCCTTTGTGATTTTCTGTGCGTTTGCTTGCTGCTGCGCTGGTGAGAAGCACTGATAGCGCTGCGTCGATGGGCCCTGCTATGCTGTTTCGATGATCTGCGCCGACTCCGTGAGCTGCACCGGCTCCTTGATTCACATCGGCTCTTCGCCTCACGTCGGCTCCTTGATCCGCGCCTGCTTGATCTGCGCCGGCTCCTTTTCGATCTGCGCCGGCTGCTAGATCTTCGCCGGCTCCCTGCTCGTCTGAGGCTCTGACTCCGAGACCGTCTGCTGTGGGAGGATCTGCGCTGTTGTCCAAGGGCACAAATTGATCCTGAGCTGCGCTGCCCCTCAGAGACCCTGTGGGAGCCGGAGTGTCTGTGCCGTAGCCTGTCAGCGCTGGTGCGATCTTCAGGATCGAAGTTCAGGAGAGCCGGAACCGGAAAAGAGGCAGGAAGAAGGGAGGAGTCACGTCGATCAGAGATGGCGGCTTCCATAGGCAGACACGAGGCAGGCAGGGACTCACTCTCGCGGCGGGGGATGGAGGCCGAAGCAGGCTCGTCTCCGGCCGGAGTGGGAATGGAGGGAGGTCTCAGAGCCGCGGTGCTGGAGATCGAGGCAGCAGCGGGATCCGCTGAATCGAGAAGGGCATGCCTACGCGATTTTAGAGCCCGGGGAGACATGCGGGCACAGGAGAGGCAATCTTCGACGGGGTGCTCCTTACTCAGGCAGTGGACGCAAAATTGATGTGAATCAGCGTTGGCCATCTTCCTGGAGCACCCCGGACATTTCTTGAAGCCTGGTTTCTTCATAAGATCGTTGCGGTTGGTGAGAGTAGTTGAAACATGTCTTGCTGGCAAGGCAGAAGACAAATTCTGGCCAGCTAGGGGCGGATCACGAGGCGGGGCTACTGGTCATGCCCTTCTGGGCTACTGAGAGTACTTCCGTCTACGGCTCCGTCGGATGACGTCACCACTTGTGGCTGACTCATCCTGCTTGTCCTGGGAGAAACTCTGGACCTCTTCTCCTTTGCAGTGGCACATCACATATCCCTAAGGGCAGTTTATCTGCCCGGTCAGGAGAACCTCCTGGCCGACAAGTTCAGCAGGATTCTTCAGCCTCACGAATGGCAACAGAACCGGGATGTAGCGCAGCAGATCTTCAACCGTTGGGGTCTCCCATCCATAGATCTCTTTGCCATTCCGCAAAACTATAGGTTGCCCAGTTCTGCTCGAGGCAGACGCATCCGCTGAGCATGGTGGCGGATGCTTTCCTGATCTCGTGGGCACAGGGCCTTCTCTATGCGTTCCCACCCACGCCCCTGGTGGCACGCTCTCTGTCAAGATTCTTCCTGAGAAGGCTTCGGTCATCCTGGTAGCCCCTAGGTGGCCATTACAGCCTTGGTTCCCTCTTCTCCTTCAACTGGCGGTCGAATCTCCACTCCCACTGGGGGTGCAGCCCGACCTCTTGACCCAGGAACAGGGTTCCTTGCTACACCCCAATCTCATATCCCTCAACTTAATGGCATGGCTGCTGAGAGGGTAGTACTTGCTCCTCTACTCCTTCCCAAAGAGGTTGAGGAGGTATTGCTGGCCTCTAGGAGGCAATCCGCTTTGCACCGCTTTGACCCGGTGAAAAGCGGGATACAAATACAGCTAAATAATAAATAAATCCACTAGAAAATCCTACGCTTTCAAGTGGCGTAGATTTGAATGGTGGTGTGCTCAGAATAAGGAGAACCCGTTCACGTGTCAAGTACCTCAGGTATTGCAGTACTTGCTCCACCTCTCGGAGTTAGGCCTCAAGCCTAACTCTGTCAGGGTCCACCTGAGTGCGCTATCAGCTCACCACTCTCCAGTGGACGGGCAACCTCTTTCAGCTCACCCTTTGGTATCCCGATTCTTCAGAGGCCTCCTCCTCTTGAAGCCTCCAATTCGCCCACTGGCTACAGAGTGGGACTTAAATGTGGTCTTGCAGCAGCTTACTTGCCCACCTTTTGAACCAATGTCCACCTGTCCCCTCCGCTTCCTTTCCTGGAAAGCACTCTTTCTGGTGGCGCTCACGTCTGCTCGACGTGTGAGCGAGCTGCAAGCTTTAGTATCGGATCGACCGTATACATGGTTTTAGAAAAACAGAGTGGTCCTACGTAGTCACCCCAAGTTCCTCCCAAAAGTGGTTTCCTCATTTCACCTTAACCAAGAGGTGGTTCTTCCAACCTTCTTCCCCAGGCCACATACCAGGAGGGTAGAAGCAGTTCTGCATACCCTGGACTATAAGAGGGCGCTCGCCTTTTACCTGGAGCGTACGCAGGGACATCAGAGAGCTGCCCAGCTCTTTGTCTCTTATGACCCTAGTAAACTGGGTCTATCTGTCTCCAAGCGCATGTTATCCACCTGGGTGGCAGACTGCATAGCCTGGGCGTATAGGGCAGCTGACCTCCAGCTGCAGGTCCGAATCACGGCCCACTCTGTCAGGGCTAAGGCCGCATCAGTGGCTAACCACTACTCTGTTCCATTGGCAGACATCTGCCGGGCCGCAACTTGGTCTTCAAGCCAGCCCACTATTGCCTGGAGAGAGAGAGCCCCGGCGGGACAGTGTTTTCGGTCAGGCGGTACTCCGTAACCTATTCGAGATTTAGGTAACTCTTACCCTCCGACCCTTTGGTGTCAGGCTACCATGGGGGTTGTGTTTTCGGAGAAAAATCCTATCACTGTTGCTGCAGCTCTTCTAGAGGGAGCCATTTTCAGCTATGGGTTCTCGGTAGCCTATAGCTAGGGAGTCCCATATGTGAGGACTGACTTCCTGTTTGTTCCTGGAGAAAGCGTAGTTACTCACCTGTAACGTGTTCTCCAGGGACAGCAGGAATCAGTCCTCATGACCATCCCTCCTCCCCTGGAGTTGCAGTCCTTTGATTATTTTTTTCTCATTTTTGCTGTCTTTTTAGCTATGTCATCTGACTGAGCAAGATGGCACCCTTGGGCGGGAAGGGGACCGCGCATGTCCGATGCAATCCCAATGGCTTTCTTTGAAAACTGGGGAATTGCTCCGCACGAGGGCTCCGTTGGTGCCGACGTCTCCCATATGTGAGGACTGATTCCTGCTGTCCCTGGAGAACATCTATTATAGGTGAGTAACTACGCTTTCCCAAAAGAGATTTTGATATCAGGTACCCATCTAGTTAGATTTGGCATTGCTGGAAAAGTTGTTTTACTTTGGATCTGAATGAATTTTGATGATCATTCTTGAGTTGCAATTAGGCAGGCAGGAAGTTTGCTCAAGGCTGTGGGTAGGTCTGGTTCAGTGGGCATGAAAAGCTGTACATCATTGCCATTGATAGAGAATTTTTTGTCTCTCAACTTAAACTACTCAGGTAGAAGCTTGAGGTAGGTGTTAAGATAAAATAGGTGACAGTATGTATCTCTGTGGTACTCCATAGTTCAGTGTGCAAGGTAAGGATTTGGAGTTGCTGAACAAAATTGATTGTTGCATGTCTGACAGACTCTGCCATTGATACCTATTTCTCCCAGCCATGCAAGCATGATATTGTGGTCCACAGTGCTGAAGGAGAAATCCAGCAACACTAGTAGGGAGGCAATTCCTGTGTCCTACTGCTTCTTGACTGTGGATAAGGCAGATTCCTGTGTATGATACTTCTTAGACTCTCATCAGGAAACAGCCTGTTAAGGTAGGAAATGGCCTAGTGGTTACAATAATAAGGTAAGAGCTAGGGAAGCCAGGATTCAAATCCAATGTCTGTCGCTGACATTTACTGTTATGACCTTGAGCCAAGTCAATTTATCTCCATTGCCTCGGGTACAGACTTCAATTGTAACCTATATAGGGTAGCGACTTATTCTGCCTACGTAGATATCATAGTACAGCACATTCTAATATGTTCTTTTGTTTCTCTGTAAGAAATAGAAAAAGAAATTCTAAAATTTAAAAACAGTTACACGCACCAAGATCAATGCAAAAGCAAAATAAATGGTAATTCACCCATGAAAAACGCTAAAATGTATTTTCTGACTACTATACTCTAAATTAGGTTTTCAAGGCTTGATATTCAAAACAGCAGAGCTTCTATGTTAGGCTTCTAAATTTCTGTCCAATTTTCAGCCACACTCAGGAGCCCGGGGGGGGGGGGGGGGCGCGATTCAAAGGGATTCACTTAGTTACCAGACCTGGGATGCCACCACTGAACACCTTGATGCTAGCCGGATAGCATCAGTGTATTCTTAGGGCGGAGCAGAGGCGGCCCCTGAGCATCAGGCATTCCTGGGGCGGAGCAGAGGCGGCCTCTGAGCATCAGTGTGTTCCTGGGGTGGAGCAGAGGCGGCCCCTGAGCATCAGTGCGTTCCTGGGTAGGAGCAGAGGCGGCTCCTGAGCATCAGTGCGTTCCTGGGGCGGAGCAGAGGCGGCCCCTGAGCATCAGTGCGTTCCTGGGGTGGAGCAGAGGTGGCCCCTGAGCATCAGGCATTCCTGGGGTGGAGCAGAGGCGGCTCCTGAGCATCAGGGTGTCCCTGGGGCGGAGCAAGGGTGGCCCCTGAGCATCAGGGCATTCCTGGGGCAGAGCAGAGGCAGCCCCTGAGCATCAGGCATTCCTGGGGCGGAGCAGAGGCGGCCCCTGAGCATCAGTGTGTTCCTGGGGTGGAGCAGAGGCGGCCCCTGAGCATCAGTGTCTTCCTGGGGCGGAGCAGAGGCGGCCCCTGAGCATCAGTGTGTTCCTGGGGCGGAGCAGAGGCGGCCCCTGAGCATCAGTGTGTTCCACGGGTGCAGCAGAGGTGGCTCCTGAGCATCAGTGTGTTCCTGGGGTGGAGCAGAGGCGGCCCCTGAGCATCAGTGTGTTCCTGGGGTGGAGCAGAGGCGGCCCCTGAGCATCAGTGTGTTCCTGGGGTGGAGCAGAGGCGGCCCCTGAGCATCAGTGTGTTCCTGGGGTGGAGCAGAGGCGGCCCCTGAGCATCAGTGTGTTCCTGGGGTGGAGCAGAGGCGGCCCCTGAGCATCAGTGTGTTCCTGGGGTGGAGCAGAGGCGGCCCCTGAGCATCAGTGTGTTCCTGGGGTGGAGCAGAGGCGGCCCCTGAGCATCAGTGTGTTCCTGGGGTGGAGCAGAGGCGGCCCCTGAGCATCAGTGTGTTCCTGGGGTGGAGCAGAGGCGGCCCCTGAGCATCAGTGTGGTCCTGGGGTGGAGCAGAGGCGGCCCCTGAGCATCAGTGTGTTCCTGGGGTGGAGCAGAGGCGGCCCCTGAGCATCAGTGTGTTCCTGGGGTGGAGCAGAGGCGGCCCCTGAGCATCAGTGTGTTCCTGGGGTGGAGCAGAGGCGGCCCCTGAGCATCAGTGTGGTCCTGGGGCGGAGCAGAGGCGGCCCCTGAGCATCAGTGTGTTCCTGGGGTGGAGCAGAGGCGGCCCCTGAGCATCAGTGTGTTCCTGGGGTGGAGCAGAGGCGGCCCCTGAGCATCAGTGTGTTCCTGGGGTGGAGCAGAGGCGGCCCCTGAGCATCAGTGTTTTCCTGGGGTGGAGCAGAGGCGGCACCCTGAGCATCAGTGTGGTCCTGGGGCGGAGCAGAGGTGGCCCCTGAACATCAGTGTGTTCCTGGGGTGGAGCAGAGGCGTTCCCTGAGCATCAGTGTGGTCCTGGGGTGGAGCAGAGGCGGCCCCTGAGCATCAGTGTGTTCCTGGGGTGGAGCAGAGGCGGCCCCTGAGCATCAGTGTGTTCCTGGGGTGGAGCAGAGGCGGCCCCTGAGCATCAGTGTGTTCCTGGGTAGGAGCAGAGGCGGCCCCTGAGCATCAGTGTGTTCCTGGGGTGGAGCAGAGGCGGCCCCTGAGCATCAGTGTGTTCCTGGGGTGGAGCAGAGGCGGCCCCTGAGCATCAGTGCGTTCCTGGGGTGGAGCAGAGGCGGCCCCTGAGCATCAGTGCGTTCCTGGGGTGGAGCAGAGGCGGCCCCTGAGCATCAGTGCGTTCCTGGGGTGGAGCAGAGGCGGCCCCTGAGCATCAGTGCGTTCCTGGGGTGGAGCAGAGGCGGCCGCTGAGCATCAGTGTGTTCCTGGGGTGGAGCAGAGGCGGCCCCTGAGCATCAGTGCGTTCCTGGGGTGGAGCAGAGGCGGCCCCTGAGCATCAGTGCGTTCCTGGGGCGGAGCAGAGGCGGCCCCTGAGCATCAGTGTGGCCCTGTGGCGGAGCAGAGGCGGCCCCTGACCATCACTGTGTTCCTGGGGTGGAGCAGAGGCGGCCCCTGAGCATCAGTGTGTTCCTGGGATGGAGCAGAGGCGGCCCCTGAGCATCAGTGTGTTCCTGGGGTGGAGCAGAGGCGGCCCCTGAGCATCAGTGTGGTCCTGGGGTGGAGTAGAGGCGGCCCCTGAGCATGAGGCATTCCTGGGGTGGAGCAGAGGTGGCTCCTGAGCATCAGTGTGTTCCTGGGGCGGAGCAGAGGCGGCCCCTGAGCATCAGTGTGTTCCTGGGGTGGAGCAGAGGCGGCCCCTGAGCATCAGTGTGTTCCTGGGGCGGAGCAGAGGCGGCCCCTGAGCATCAGTGTGTTCCTGGGGCGGAGCAGAGGCGGCCCCTGAGCATCAGTGTTTTCCTGGGGTGGAGCAGAGGCGGCTCCTGAGCATCAGTGTGTTCCTGGGGTGGAGCAGAGGCGGCCCCTGAGCATCAGTGTGTTCCTGGGGCGGAACAGAGGTCGCCCCTGAGCATCAGTGTGTTCCTGGGGCGGAGCAGAGGCGGCTCCTGAGCATCAGTGTGTTCCTGGGGCGGAACAGAGGTGGCCCCTGAGCATCAGTGTGTTCCTGGGGTGGAGCAGAGGCGGCCCCTGAGCATCAGTGTGTTCCTGGGCCGGAGCAGAGGCGGCCCCTGAGCATCAGTGTGGTCCTGGGGTGGAGCAGAGGTGGCCCCTGAGCATCAGTGTGTTCCTGGGGTGGAGCAGAGGCGGCCCCTGAGCATCAGTGTGTTCCTGGGGTGGAGCAGAGGTGGCCCCTGAGCATCAGTGTGTTCCTGGGGTGGAGCAGAGGCGGCCCCTGAGCATCAGTGTGTTCCTGGGGCGGAGCAGAGGCGGCCCCTGAGCATCAGTGTGTTCCTGGGCCGGAGCAGAGGCGGCCCCTGAGCATCAGTGTGTTCCTGGGGTGGAGCAGAGGCGGCCCCTGAGCATCAGTGTGTTCCTGGGGTGGAGCAGAGGCGGCCCCTGAGCATCAGTGTGTTCCTGGGGCGGAGCAGAGGCGGCCCCTGAGCATCAGTGTGTTCCTGGGGTGGAGCAGAGGCGGCCCCTGAGCATCAGTGTGTTCCTGGGGCGGAGCAGAGGCGGCCCCTGAGCATCAGTGTGGTCCTGGGGCGTAGCAGAGGCGGCTCCTGAGCATCAGTGTGTTCCTGGGGTGGAGCAGAGGCGGCCCCTGAGCATCAGTGTGTTCCTGGGGTGTAGCAGAGGCGGCTCCTGAGCATCAGTGTGGTCCTGGGGCGGAGCAGAGGCGGCTCCTGAGCATCAGTGTGTTCCTGGGGTGGAGCAGAGGCGGCTCCTGAGCATCAGTGTGTTCCTGGGGTGGAGCAGAGGCGGCCCCTGAGCATCAGTGTGTTCCTGGGGCGGAACAGAGGCGGCCCCTGAGCATCAGTGTGTTCCTGGGGCGGAGCAGAGGCGGCTCCTGAGCATCAGTGTGTTCCTGGGCCGGAGCAGAGGCGGCCCCTGAGCATCAGTGTGGTCCTGGGGCGGAGCAGAGGTGGCCCCTGAGCATCAGTGTGTTCCTGGGGCGGAGCAGAGGCGGCCCCTGAGCATCAGTGTGTTCCTGGGGTGGAGCAGAGGCGGCTCCTGAGCATCAGTGTGTTCCTGGGGCGGAGCAGAGGCGGCCCCTGAGCATCAGTGTGGTCCTGGGGTGGAGCAGAGGCGGCCCCTGAGCATCAGTGTGGTCCTGGGGCGGAGCAGAGGCGGCCCCTGAGCATCAGTGTGTTCCTGGGGCGGAGCAGAGGCGGCCCCTGAGCATCAGTGTTTTCCTGGGGTGGAGCAGAGGCGGCTCCTGAGCATCAGTGTGTTCCTGGGGTGGAGCAGAGGCGGCCCATGAGCATCAGTGTGTTCCTGGGGCGGAACAGAGGTCGCCCCTGAGCATCAGTGTGTTCCTGGGGCGGAGCAGAGGCGGCTCCTGAGCATCAGTGTGTTCCTGGGGCGGAACAGAGGCGGCCCCTGAGCATCAGTGTGTTCCTGGGGTGGAGCAGAGGCGGCCCCTGAGCATCAGTGTGTTCCTGGGCCGGAGCAGAGGCGGCCCCTGAGCATCAGTGTGGTCCTGGGGTGGAGCAGAGGTGGCCCCTGAGCATCAGTGTGTTCCTGGGGTGGAGCAGAGGCGGCCCCTGAGCATCAGTGTGTTCCTGGGGTGGAGCAGAGGTGGCCCCTGAGCATCAGTGTGTTCCTGGGGTGGAGCAGAGGCGGCCCCTGAGCATCAGTGTGTTCCTGGGGCGGAGCAGAGGCGGCCCCTGAGCATCAGTGTGTTCCTGGGCCGGAGCAGAGGCGGCCCCTGAGCATCAGTGTGTTCCTGGGGTGGAGCAGAGGCGGCCCCTGAGCATCAGTGTGTTCCTGGGGCGGAGCAGAGGCGGCCCCTGAGCATCAGTGTGTTCCTGGGGCGGAGCAGAGGCGGCCCCTGAGCATCAGTGTGTTCCTGGGGCGGAGCAGAGGCGGCCCCTGAGCATCAGTGTGTTCCTGGGGCGGAGCAGAGGCGGCCCCTGAGCATCAGTGTGGTCCTGGGGCGTAGCAGAGGCGGCTCCTGAGCATCAGTGTGTTCCTGGGGTGGAGCAGAGGCGGCCCCTGAGCATCAGTGTGTTCCTGGGGTGTAGCAGAGGCGGCTCCTGAGCATCAGTGTGGTCCTGGGGCGGAGCAGAGGCGGCTCCTGAGCATCAGTGTGTTCCTGGGGTGGAGCAGAGGCGGCTCCTGAGCATCAGTGTGTTCCTGGGGTGGAGCAGAGGCGGCCCCTGAGCATCAGTGTGTTCCTGGGGCGGAACAGAGGTGGCCCCTGAGCATCAGTGTGTTCCTGGGGCGGAGCAGAGGCGGCTCCTGAGCATCAGTGTGTTCCTGGGCCGGAGCAGAGGCGGCCCCTGAGCATCAGTGTGGTCCTGGGGTGGAGCAGAGGCGGCTCCTGAGCATCAGTGTGGTCCTGGGGCGGAGCAGAGGCGGCCCCTGAGCATCAGTGTTTTCCTGGGGTGGAGCAGAGGCGGCTCCTGAGCATCAGTGTGGTCCTGGGGTGGAGCAGAGGCGGCCCCTGAGCATCAGTGTGGTCCTGGGGTGGAGCAGAGGCGGTCCCTGAGCATCAGTGTGTTCCTGGGGCGGAGCAGAGGCGGCCCCTGAGCATCAGTGTTTTCCTGGGGTGGAGCAGAAGTGGCTCCTGAGCATCAGTGTGTTCCTGGGGTGGAGCAGAGGCGGCCCCTGAGCATCAGTGTGTTCCTGGGGTGGAGCAGAGGCGGCCCCTGAGCATCAGTGTGGTCCTGGGGCGGAGCAGAGGCGGCCCCTGAGCATCAGTGTGTTCCTGGGGTGGAGCAGAGGCGGCTCCTGAGCATCAGTGTGTTCCTGGGGCGGAACAGAGGCGGCCCCTGAGCATCAGTGTGTTCCTGGGGTGGAGCAGAGGCGGCTCCTGAGCATCAGTGTGTTCCTGGGGCGGAGCAGAGGTGGCTCCTGAGCATCAGTGTGTTCCTGGGGCGGAGCAGAGGCGGCCCCTGAGCATCAGTGTGTTCCTGGGGCGGAACAGAGGTGGCTCCTGAGCATCAGTGTGTTCCTGGGGCGGAGCAGAGGTGGCTCCTGAGCATCAGTGTGTTCCTGGGGCGGAGCAGAGGTGGCTCCTGAGCATCAGTGTGTTCCTGGGGTGGAACAGAGGTGGCCCCTGAGCATCAGTGTGGTCCTGGGGCGGAGCAGAGGTGGCCCCTGAGCATCAGTGTGTTCCTGGGGTGGAGCAGAGGCGGCTCCTGAGCATCAGTGTGGTCCTGGGGCGGAGCAGAGGCGGTCCCTGAGCATCAGTGTGTTCCTGGGGCGGAGCAGAGGTGGCTCCTGAGCATCAGTGTGTTCCTGGGGCGGAGCAGAGGTGGCTCCTGAGCATCAGTGTGTTCCTGGGGCGGAGCAGAGGCGGCCCCTGAGCATCAGTGTGTTCCTGGGGCGGAACAGAGGCGGCCCCTGAGCATCAGTGCGTTCCTGGGGTGGAGCAGAGGCGGCCCCTGAGCATCAGTGTGGTCCTGGGGTGGAGCAGAGGCGGCCCCTGAGCATCAGTGCGTTCAGTTTGTGCACCCATGCATATTCAATGGTACTAAAAGTGTTAGTACTGCTGAGGATTCTGCTTGCTGCAGTTAAAGTGGTCAGCAGTTCTCATAACTGCATTAATGGCTTTGAAAATCCCTCCCCCAGGAGTTGAGTGCAATTTTAAGAAAATATTTAGACACTTGGCCCTAGTAAATGTTCAGAGAGATCAATTTAGGAGCATAACTTTCAAAGTTAGGAGGAAAAATCCTTTGAATATCAGGCCTTCAGATTTTTATCAGACCATGGGGTTTTGCAGAAAGGTTGCTGATGAGAGATGTCGCCTACCCCTGAAAAGAATGCTACGTGGGCCAGTCCGTGGATGAGATTTACTGTATGTGCAGCAGCGTGGGGAGTCTGGGTTCAGATTCTACCTCTATTGGGACTGGTCAAACCTGAGTGCATCAGGACAGGAGTGACACAGTATCATGTGCCCTACCAGCCAACAAGAGGCTCCAAGGATATACTCTTAGCATGCCAGGCTGTCCGAGGAGGAGGGGGCCAGGCAGGCAAAGGGCAATTTAAAAAAAAAAAAAGGGAACACAAAAAATATTGTAGTTAGAACTAACATTCTGTGAGGGTAAATTCATTTTGTGCAAATGTTTCAATACCTATAAGGATACAATCATTCTGATTTCAGATTCCTTAGGAAGTTGAATATCCTGTTGCAATGGATTTGAAAGCTGAAGCAGCTTTTTATTTCCATTTCATTTATTACATTTTTCTCCCGCCTGTGCAAACAAGTGACAGGAGTTCATTTTCACAGAAGATACCTTATTTGTTCAAGTTTACTCTGTATGACTCATAAGTAATGTTCCAGCACTTCTTGGACTAGTGCCAAGCTTTGGCAAGAGCTAGCTAGTCTTCCTAGACATTTGAATTAACTTGACTGTCCTCAGCTGGATCACAATGGTTTATTCCTTTTCCTAATACAGTCATCTTTCCAGGTCTGAAACATGAACCCCCAAAATACTGATGCCAGTGATTTCCTTAATCCTTGTCAGCCAGAGGCAGGAACATTTAATCAAAGCACAATAAGCCATTACAGTTAAATAGTTTTTTAACTTCCACCCTCTAGGGCACATTATACAGTGCGTGCATTTCAGACCTCAAAATAATAACTGAATTGTAGCACCGTATTAATTAATTTCTATTTTTATGAAATCCTGGCATGACAGAAACATTGCTTTTTCAATATTTGGAGCAGATTGCTAAGGCCAGCCAGTCACCTAAAACCACACAGAGTTCTGCACCAAGATCTCTCTAGGAGGTGACCTTAGATAAACAAAAATGTATTAAAGGACACAAAAATATTTCTTCTGAGATACTATTACCACATATTTGTCTTATTTTTCTACCAAAAGCTCTTCTCTAATGAAATTTCAGTTTATTAAAAAAATAATTCTGCCTTCCTCCTTTTGTTTCTTTAGTTCCACCCTTCTACTTCCAACATCTGGACCATGTTGGCAGAAGAATTGACCATTATCAAAGGCCAGAGTTATCACTGGGATCTTACGAGTTTGTTGCTACATTGGATTACTGCAGAGTAAGTTGCCTGTAAACACAAATCTCTTTGAGGGTAATTTTATAAATTGCTGCATAGTTAATGTACAGTTTTGCATGCATTCTTCATTCCTATTTTCTAAAGTCAGGAGTGCATGTGCTTTATAAAATAAGGCATAAGTGTGAGAGTATGCACATACGTTAAGTTGCGGTCATTTATACCAGCTTTGGAGATGCTGTAAATTACCGTGCCTACATTTTGTAAGCATGTGCATAAATTAAGGAATGTTATAATCCTCATGCATATGTGCTTGCATAACCCATACTCTTCCCAAACTCACCCCTGTGCGAGCCCACAGTGAAGGTACACACGCAAACAATCTGCATACTTGAACACTAGTTGCTATTTTATATGAGGCCACTTAAGTGTGCAGATGACTAAAATAATGACATTTTAATAAATGAAATGAAATATATGCACTTACTTGCTGTGCAAATCTAGACAGCTCCTTAAATTCCCCCTACATCCGCATTTCTTAATTGGCAGCATTTGGAATACTAAACTATAGAAATGATGAAATCAGCCAATCTCGGTGATATAGATAAGCCAAGCATAAGAATTATTATTTCCATATGCAGCCCTGGATATGATAGTCTAGTCATTTACTCACAAAAGTTACATTCAACCAATAAAGGGTAAGATTTACTACTACGATTTATCATTTGTATAGCGCTACACGTTGTACGTAGTGTTGTACAGACACATATAAAAGACGCTCCCTGCTCATCAGAGCTTACAGTCTAGTCAAGACAGACAACACAACAGTTGAGGACAAGGATACATCTAGAGGAATGGTAAGGAAACACATAGATTAAGCAGATCAGGATCCAAAAGCAGTCTCAAAGGTGAGTTTCCAGCCTGGATTTGAAAAGGGCCAGAGATGAAGCCTGATGCATAGACTCAGGTAGTTTGTTGCAGGCATAAGGAACAGCAGGGTGGAAGGATCAAAGCCTGGAGTTGGCAGTAGAAGAGAAGGGCACAGATAGAAGGGAACCCGAGGAGGGGTGTAGGGAGAGAAGAGAGAAAAGGTAGTGAGAAGCAGCAGAATGAATGCACTTATAGGTCAGTAGGAGAAGTTTGAACTGGATACGGAAACAAATAGGGAGCCAATGAAGCGACTTGAGAAGAGGGGGTTATATGAGCGTATTGAGGCTGATGGAAGATTAGCCGCGCAGCTGAGTTTTGAACAGATTGAAGGGGTAGAGATGATTCAGAGGGAGACCAGCAAGGAGGAGGTTGCAATAGTCTTGATGGGAGGTGACTAAAGAGTGGATAAGTGTCTTAGTAGTGTGTGTAGAAAACTATCTAATTGCAAAGCAAGTGATGCAGTGATATCAAGTGATTACAGCTGTCTGCACATACACCGAAGAGGAACATAGAATATGACAGCAGATCTAAAGCCTCGTTTCACATAGGACATGTACTGTAAGTAGGAACTGGAACGTCTCAGTCAGGACATTCACAGTTCCCCAAGTATTTAACAAATGTGTAAAGATGCTGGGAGATCTTCTGTGTTTGTCCTATGCTTTCTTGAATTCATATACAGTCCTTATCTCTATTACCCCCACTGCAAGCAAGGACATCAATTGAAACAACATACATCCGTCGTCATCAAAATGAAGCATAACTCAAAATGACCCTGGACTATATACTTTCCTTCAAGATCCACATAGAAAAAAATAAGAAGTAAGATCAGCGCCCAAAATTTCAGCTGTAAGCTTCCAAACTTAAGATTGGGGAATGCATCCAACTATGATTAGAATCAATATGTTGAGTTCCTGGCAAATATGGGAACACTCCATCCTGTGACAAAAATCATGTCAGTGCTGAATGACCACTATTAAATTATTGTAGGCCCCCTTAAGCCAATTAATCTCAATTGCTTGTATATCCTTACATGAATAATGTCACGATGCATCCCAAGAATTATGGACGACAAACAGAGAAGAAGTGGCCAACAGAGGACTCTGCATATCCTCTATACATTCATACTGGGGGGAAAAAAACCCTGAGAAATTGTGTAGGAACTTTTCTTCGATAGCAGATGTACTTCATACCATACCTGTGAATGCCTGTGAGGAGAACCAGCAAACATGACTTGAAGATCATGCCATCTGGTATTAGAGTGATTAAGCATGGAAAGTAGAGGAATGGACTACTTTGAAAGCACAGTCATCAGACAAAAGCCAAGATTTCTTATTTATTTACAGAATTCTTACATACTGCCTTCTCGCTTTCAAATAAACATCCAAAGTGGCATAGAGCAAACAATGTTGAATAAGGCCATCATGGCCAGCGCTAAAAAAAAGCAGAAATCTCAGTATAGTATGGATTGATTATATGAAAGCTTTTGCAGCATCCCACACTCTTGGATAATAAATTGCCTTGAAATGTCAATGTGGCAAACCACACTTTTTTTGAAATATGAAGATGGGTCAGTATATCATTCATATCATTAGGATCCAGCAAGGAATATTTCAGGGGGATTCTTTCTCACTTCTTCTGTTTTGAGTGGTGCTTAATCTAATGAGTATTCTCATTAACTCTTTGGGATATGGATTTAGCCTGAATCCTAAAGAAAGTAACAATCCAGAAACAACATCTCATATATTGTTTGTAGATGATCTGAAGCTCTATAGTTCCAGCGACCAACAATTAGCAGAGCAACTCCATGTGGTGAAAAGCTGTTCTGATATCAGGATGACTTTTGGCTTTGACAAATGTGCTAAGGCACTTTTTTTTTTTTTTTAGGAAAATTGAGCAAACAGAAAACATCTCCCTGACTGAAGGCTGTGACGTCAAGTACCTTGAACAGGAAGGTGTATATAAGTATCTTAGAGTAGAGGAAGGAGAGACACTCAAGCAGAAATTACTGAGAGAAAAGATCAGTAAAGAATACTACAGGAGATTAAAATAATTTTTGAAAAGTGCTTTAATATCACGTCATAAGATATAAGCCGTCAATCAGCTGTCAATTCCTGTACTTTCATACAGCTTTGGGATTGTGGACTGGCCACTTAAAGATCTTGAAAAACTGGATGTGCGAATACGAAAACTCCTCCATGCCCATGAGGTGATTTACAAGAATCGGTGTATGCCAAGACTGTATATCCCTAGAGCTGAAGGAGGGCTAGGCCTCATAGAGATTAATTACACATACAGAGCTACTATCATAGGCCTCCAGGCCTACTTAACTGCATCCTCAGATCCAAATATGCAAAAAGTGCTGAAATATTAGCGTAAAATGTCCAGAATCTGTATCCACCATCAAACTTGGACAAGCTTTCCAATGAATAGAAGGAATGAGTGAAAATCCACAAGGATGCACAGGGATGGAAGTAACAGAATTTTTAAAACAAGAGAAAAAACTCTTTAAGGAATTATTCTCCAGGACCAAGCAGGAAGTCAGTCCACACATATGGGTGACGTCGGCGCCGATGTCACCCATATGTGAGGACTGATTCCTGCTGCTCCTGGAGAACACCTGTTACTGATTCTTGCTACTCTGATTGACAACAAGGAAAAACAAGTGGCAGATGCAACAATACAGTGGTAAATACAGTGTTATTCCAGGAACCCTTTGTTGATCAAGAACAGACACATGAATGGTTAAGGAGGGGTGAACTAAAACTGAAAGATGAGATGTTGGTACTTGAAGCCCAGGACAGTGGCTTACAGACGAGATGGTTTACACAAGCATTGAAAAAATTGGCAACACAGACATATGTCGATTCTGTAAGAAAGACCTGGAAATGGTGACTTACCTCATAGCTGACTGTGAAGTTCTGATGGCAGAAAGTTTCTCTAAAGAAAGACATAATAAAGTAGCGCACCTCATCCATTGAAAACTCTGTAAGCTCTACAACATCACTGTGCCCAAAAAGCACTGGGATCATGACCATAAGAAAATTAGAGAGAATGAGGAGGTAATGATCACCTGGGATACTCCCATTCTGACCAATAAAAAGCAGGATGCGAGGAAGCCGGATATAGTGGTTAAGGAGAAAAACACCAGAACGGCATTGATAATAGAGGTGTCATTTCCACTCTGTGAATCGCGTGGAGAGGCAGAAGATCCTAAAATGCCAGGAAATGTAGTCAGAGACCAAGAAAATGTGGCAGAAAGTTACAGAAATATTTTTCATCGTGTTGGATGCCACAGGCTTGATAAAGAAGAATTTTCAAGCACATCTTGACAAACTACCCATGCATGTTACATCTTACAAACTCCATCAGGAGGCTTTCTTTGGCATGATGCAAGTATTACGCCAAGCCTTAGCAGTAAATTTGAGAGACTGCGATCATACTCCAAATGCCTTGACTTAGAAGTGAAGTTCATGACTGTCCATGGTATGTGCAAAACTAACCCATTGGGAGAAACTGCCCTGAGATAAATAATACAGTTACAATACAAAAAAATAACATGGGCAACAGAATATGTCTCCAGTTCCGTCCCCAAGTTGTGTTGTTGCTAATGCTATGTTGGACAAAATATTAGTCGGACAGTGGCCCCAATGGCCTACCCCATTCTGCTGCCTATGACCCAAACTCTTTTTCACTGAAAGGGTGGTGGATGCTTGGAATGCCCTTTTGATGGAAGTGGTGGGGATAAATACAGTGACAGAATTCAAAATAGCATGGGACAAACACAGTGGATGCTTTTATAGCAACAGGATAAAATCAAAATAGCTCTCTCTTATATCTCAACAAATAGTGGTGACCTGCACAGAACGGTGTGCACACCCCTAAACAAAGGCATGGGGAGGGGTGACCTGCACAGTGGCAGGTGCACCTACTCTTGCCACCTTGCTGGGCAGACTAGATGGACCATGCCGTTCTTTATCTGCTGTCATATACTATGTTACTATCCATAATTTAACTACAATTGCAGTTCATTTAGCACATCATTCCATAGCACTGGGACTGCACTTGAGTGAGGGAATATGAGGAGCAAGTGAGAAGATCGGAGGGACTGTGGATGGTGTAGGGAGAATTAGTAAGGATGAAGAAGTGTGTGTGGGAGGGTGGTGGTGTATGAAGTGATGGAAGAGGTGAATGAGAGCCAGAAGGATCAGAGGTGGGGTGTGGGGAGTAATTGAGGGGGATCGAAGAAGCGGTGTACTATGAGGGGGTCATTTCTCCCTTCCCTGATCCAGGAATGCCCCTCTCTCTCTCATTTCTGCCCTAGACAAAGAGGACTCCACTCTCAGCCTCACCTATTGGAACCGTTTATTTGATGGCATGTTAAAATGGGGATAATTACTTGACCTAAGACCTGTGGTTGTGATCAGAATTGGTTTGCTTATTGCCTGAGAATTGTCACTATACTGCACAGGATCTTGTGGGGGCCAATGTGCAAGTACAGAAATGTGATCCTCAGTGGAAAGAAATTTGATTGGTGGATGGACAAGAGAAGAAGGTTTCTCTATCAGTTTATATAAAAAGAATACAAAAATACCAAGGGTTTAATAATGCAGCTCATTTAATTTAATTCAAGCATTTATATTTCTGCTTAACCCAAAAAGTGAGTTCAAGACTCATAAAAGTCAAAGTGAAACATGTTTCAAATGAAAACAGCTAAACAATTTATAGAACTTATGAAAGGAGCAGGTTTTCAAGGCCCATCTAAAAGATACATGAGATGTTATCTTTTGCAGAGACAACAGCAAAAAGTTCCAAATCCTAGGGACCATCCCTACATTAGGCTTTTTCATTGAGATTTTCAAACAAAATTGCTTAGGGGGACAGCAAACATGGAGTGGAGGAGTCTAATAGTTAGCACACTAGTTTGGGAACCAAGAGATCAGGGTTCAGTCCCCATTAGCACTCCTTGGGCAAGTCACTTAACGCTCCATTGTCTCAGAAGAATCCAAGTTAAAAATGTCCCTTTTTAATGTACGTTACCAAGTTTAAGTTACAATGTAAACCACTTTAACTAAAAATGATGAAGCATGTAAACGGGGGCGCTGGGCGTGAATGTCCACAGTCTTGGCAAAGGCAAAATACTATTATGACTTGCAAAGGATTGTGGGGGATATAGTCCATTCATACCAGAATCAGCCATTCACAAAATAATGAGTTGTGTTGCTCGAGTGTAAGCAAAGAAAAATATATTTTATTCATGGGGTTAATTCTCCCACACAGATTTACTTGGTAACACAAAAGGACACTTGCTTCAGTATTGTACTTAGGAAAAACAAATCATGATATAAGCAACTGAACTTCTTAGGCAATCAAATAATAAAGACCTTGATGGGAAACAGAAAAGGTCTTTTTAAGGGCCCCTGCTAATAACTTTTAGCAGTGCTCCAAAAGCAAAAACAAAACCCAAAAAGTAACCAAAAACTGTTCTTTTTCAAGGATATCTTTCTTCTATTTTCACACACAAACAGTAGTTTCCTTTCAGAGCTCACATGCAACTGTGCATGGCTTAATTACCAATAATTAGCCAGCTGCAAACCCCTTTGCTGGTTCACTTTCTCTACGTGGCTCAAATCCTGCCCTAAAGCTTTCTTGTAGACTTTTCTGGGTAGATAAAAGAACAAGTTATAGTTCCTTTTGATGGTTGTTGTATTTGTGAAAGTATTTTACCATAGCAGCCTAGTCAGAGAGCAATCCATGTATTCATTCTGATCATTTAAAATATCTCCTTCTTCTTCAACTATCATAGAATCAATATCATGGTCTGGCTCAGAGGAATTCCTTAATGGAGCACTCTCAGGATAACATTTGTTTCCCTGCTGTCTTCCAGGTGAAGAGCTAGGGCATAGATCAGTGTTCATACCTGAGCTTCCTTTGCTGTTAGGTTTCCTCTCCAGATATCCTGGCCAGTAAGTAGTCCAGCTTTTATGTCCAGCCTTCCAATCAAGATCCCTGGACACTGGGTCTCTCTTCACATACCTTCTTGCACTGGTCTTAGGGCCCCTTCCAAATGCAGCCGTCTCCTTCAAAGGTGCCGTCTGGGAATTCCTGGCTCTGTAACCCACTCCTCTGGCTTCCTCCAGTCCAATGGAGTATGCTTGCCTCTGGAATGACTCCCAACACACGTACTGCTGTGGGCTCCTTCTTTAGACCTCCAAGATGTTTTCCTCTTCTTCCTTCCACGTTGCTGCTGCTTCTTGCTCTCTCTGTCTTTGAGCTCTGAGTTCTTCCACTGATTCTGTGTAGAATATGTTTTACTTTTAACTTGCTTAGAGGGATACTCCACCCTAGCACAGCCCAGCTGTGCTGAATCAAGCCCTGCCCTTGGAGATGAGTGATTGGGGATTACCTCATAGCTCTCCTGATTGAACACACGTTTCCACACTTCAGCTCTTCTAGAGGCTGTTTGAAACCTGGTGCATTCTGGGACTGGTAGTCTTTTATGAAAACATTCTGTTTTAGTATTTCTACCAGCAAAGACAGGTTGCTTGTTCAGTGCCAATTCACCTCTATTATAGCTCCCTCCTGAACTATGATAAGCTTCCTTATCACAAGCGGTATAAAAAAACTGTTACATAAATTAAAAAAATTATTATGCCTCACAACTCCGTGTGGTAGTCTATCGTTTGCAGTCTCCTCACTCTCTGAACATATATGCCATACTAGGTCAGACCAAGGGTCCAAAATGTTCAGTATCTGGTTTTCAATAGTGACCATTCTAGCTCTCAAATACCGGTTGAGTTCCCAAAGGTATTCTATGCTGCTTGACCCGGGGTAAGCAGTGGATTTCCCCAGTTCTCTATAAAAATGGTATCTCCAGGAACAAGCAGGAATGAGTCTTCACATATGGGTACGTCGGTACCGACGGAGCCTGTGCGGGAACGCTCCCCAGCTTCCCAAAAAGGAAAGCTTTTGGGAGCATCCCACAGCGCCTGCGCGCTGCCTTCCCGCCTTTCCTAACTGCCTCTCCCCAGTTCTTCTTTTCCGCGGAGCCAGCAGGTCGTGTTCCTGTCACCGCTGAAGAAGTTCTTTGTTTTATTTTATTTCTTTGGTCGCGCGTCTGCCTTCCCCGACGTCGGACCGGTACCGCCCGTCTTTCTTTCTTTTCTTATAAAAAAAAAAAAAAAAAAAAGAAATATATTTTTCCCTCACTTAGTGTGTTTTTCCTCTTTTGGGCCTTAGGCCTCACGAGAAATTTTCCTCATGGAAAAAACAGCCTCCGGGTTTAAAAAATGCACTAAGTGCAGCGGTACTATTTCTGTTATCGACACCCATGAATGGTGTCTTAAATGTTTGGGTCCTGACCACTCCATTTTGGATTGTTCATCCTGCTCCTTGATGTCTAAACGAGGTTTACAGAACCGAGCAGCCAAGCTCCATGTGCTGTTTCCCTCTGATGCAGCTTCAGTAGCATCGACGTCTTCCAGGGCTGCTTCTTCCTCCCATGGATCTCAGGTAACCAAACATAAATCCAGCCGGTCCTCGAAGGGTAGATCTCCTTCCAAGCATCGAGATGCCTCTGGGCTTGCCCTTGAGGATCCTGCACCGGCAAAACTACCCCGGCGGGAAGCTCTGGCTTCCAAAGCTCCACCTATGGGGTTAAAGGTTGACATCGATGGCACGGCCTCGACCGATCACCTGTTAGAATGCTCTGGGGTACCGGCACAACCTTCCGGTACCGAGTTCCAGGCATTCATGGCGTCGATGGATCAGAATGTTCTATCCATGCAGCAGGCTATCACGGCCTTCATCCAAGCTGCGACGCCGCTGATACCGCAACAAACTCAGTTGTCAGTATCGGCACAGGTACCGGCACCAATGCCGGTACCGGTACCAACTGCATCGACATCGGCCATGGTGTCGTCTGCAGCGGTTCCCTGTCTAGGGATGTCTATCGGTACCGAACCGGTACCGATAACGCCCGATGTCGATACGGCTCGGTACGCGTATCGAGCTTTGAAAGAGCACCCTGACAGTCGATACTTTGATTCCTCCGAAGATTCTGATGCATCGGAGGCATCTGCTGAAGTATCCATAGCCCTTCCTGAGGAGCCTTCTTCTCTAAAAAGAAGAATGTCTCCTCCAGAAGACTTGTCCTTTCAAGACTTCATAAGAGAAGGAAGTGGCTAAAGGGCTTTCTATTTCAGTAACCTCTGAATCAGAGCCTAGAGCTAAAAAATTGGATATTTTAGGTTATGCTAAGGCTCCTAAGGAGGCAGTCACCTTGCCAATTCATGAGATTCTTTATGATCACATGATTGACTTATGGGAGACTCCTCTCACTATCTCTCCTCATTCTCGTAGGTTGGACACTATGTACCGTGTCCCTCCTTGTCCTGGTTTTCATAAAACACAGCTTCCTCACCATTCTATTGTGGTGGAGTCAGCTATGAAAAAGATAAAGAGTGCAAAAAGACACTCCTCTGCTCCTCCAGGAAGAGAATGCAGGACCTTGGATGCTTTTGGTAGGAAAATCTTCCAAGCCAGTATGCTCATTGCCAGAATCAACTCCTATAGTCTTTATATGGGTATGTTTCTGAAAGAAGTTGCAGATAAGCTGCACACTTTCCTCCCTTTTCTTCCAGAGGATAAAAGGGAAGAATTTCTTATTTGGCTTAAGCATACTCAAGATATTTCAAAGTTTTCCAACCGTGCAGCTTTTGACTCCTTTGAGGGTGCCAGCAGAGCTTCGGCCATTGCCATAGCTGCACGCAGAATTGCTTGGCTCCAAGCTTCTGATCTAGAATCTTGGGTCCAGGATGGCTTGGGAAATCTTCCCTGTACAGGAGAAAACCTGTTTGGCAAAGATTGGCAAATAAAAGCCACTCAAATGGATGCAGAAAATTCTTCTTTGGATAGACTTTCAAAGTCAACCTCCATTCCTGCCAAGAAAAAACCTTTCAAGAAGTCTTTTTTCAAGAAAGGCAGATTCCATCCTGCTTCTGGCCAACAATCATCCACAGGTCGTTTTGCTGCTAAGCGTCAGCAACCTAAACAGGCCAGGCCTAAGACTACAGGGGCTGCTGAAACTCAGCAGACCCAGCCTCCTCAGGGCTTTTGACTTGATGCTAGAGAACTTAGCCTTTCTGGCTCTGAAACAGCCAGAGCCTCTCACCATTCCAGGAAGGTTAGCTCATTTTGCTCCCAGATGGGAGCAAATTACAGCAGAGCAGTGGACCCTCTCCATCATAAGGGAGGGCTACAAACTTCATTTTTCAAACCTTCCTCCTCACACCATGGTGAGACATTTCAATTCTCCAACATCTCTCCTCGACCTTCTAGGTCAGGAGGTGGCTGCCCTTCTTGCCCAAGGGGCAATAGAAGAAGTACCTCTTCTTCAACAAGGGTCAGGGTTTTACTCCCCCTACTTTCTGATCCCAAAGAAAACAGGGGGCCACAGACCCATATTAGATCTCAGAGAATTGAACAAATTTCTATGCAAGGAGAAATTCAAGATGATTTCTCTGGGCACTCTCCTTCCATACCTTCAGAGTCAGGATTGGCTTTGTTCTCTAGATTTCAAGGATGCGTACACACATGTCCTCATCCATCCATCTCACAGAAGGTTCCTCCGTTTTCTTTTCCAAGGAAAGCATTACCAATACAGGGTGCTTCCTTTCGGTCTGGCCTCTGCTCCAAGAGTGTTCACCAAATGCATGGCAGTAGTAGCTGCATTTCTACGCACTCTGGGAATATTTGTATTCCCATACCTGGACGACTGGCTCATCTGAGCTCCATCTCAGTCAGAGGCCCAGACTTCCCTGAACTGCATAAGGCGCATTCTGCAGTATCTGGGACTTGTGGTAAACCTCCCAAAGTCCCAGCTCACCCCTACTCAGTCCCTAGAGTTCATAGGGGCCTGGCTAGATACTACCACTGCAAGGGCCTATCTTCCTCAGGCCCGTTGCCTACGCCTAGTGCAGTTAGCCTCCCAGATTCAGTCAAAGAGCCATTTAACTGCCCGGGAGATGCTACAACTGCTAGGCCACATGGCATCCACAGTGCATGTGGTCCCCTATGCTCGCCTTCACATGAGAGCAGCTCAATGGACTTTGTCCACCCAGTGGACTCAAGCATCAGGGGCTCTGTCAGACAAAATAGCAACCTCCAGGCGCCTCTTTTGGTCTCTCCAGTGGTGGAGGTCCACCCAAAATCTGTTGCTGGGGTCCCCCTTCCAACAGTTGTTGCCCCAAGCAATCCTCACAACAGATGCCTCCCAAACAGGTTGGGGAGCTCAACTGCAAGACCTCTCCACTCAGGGCACTTGGTCTCCACAGGAGACCTCTCTACATATCAACCACTTGGAGCTCCGAGCAGTTTTTCTAGCTCTCAAGGTCTTCCATACCCTGCTCAGCTACAAGACAGTCCTCATTCATACGGACAATCAGGTAGCCATGTTTTACATAAACAAGCAAGGAGGAACTGGCTCTCTGTCGCTTTGCAATGAAGCTTTAAGATTGTGGGCCTTCGCCAGAGAGCATCAAATCCATCTCCTGGCCGTATACCTTCCAGGAATCCAAAACTCTTGGGCAGACAGACTCAGTCGAGTTCTGCTTCCACACGAATGGACCCTGCACGTGGACCAAGTACTCAGAATCTTTCAAGAGTGGGGAACCCCGGACATAGACCTCTTTGCAAGTCCGTGGAATGCCAAACTTCCCCGGTTCTGTTCCAGAATTCCGTGTCAGGGAGTTCAGGCCAAGGATGCCTTCCTCCTTCACTGGGGTCAAGACTTCCTGTATGCCTTTCCACCCATTCTCTTAATTCCCAAGACTCTGTTCAAGCTCCAGAGGGATCAAGGATCTATGATCCTCATAGCTCCACGCTGGCCACGCCAAGTGTGGTACCCTCTACTTCTGCATCTCTCTCAAGCTCCCTCCCTAGACTTGGGAGCTGCTCCAGACCTTCTGTCCCAGGTGGAGGGGACTTTGTGGCACCCAAACCCCAAGTCCCTTCACCTCAGAGCTTGGTTGCTGAAGGCCTAGACCTTCAAGGTTGGAATCTTTCTCAGCAGGTGAAGGATATCCTCCATGCTTCCAGAAAACCTTCTCTAGACGTTCCTATGCTTTTAAATGGAAAAGGTTTTCCAATTGGTGTACTGAGAAGGGTCTTGACCCTCTAGCACTACCTTTGAATTCTCTATTGGAATATCTCCTGCATCTCTCCAATGCAGGCCTTAAGACGAATTCAGTAAGGGTCCGTTTGAGTGCTATTGCAGCATCCCTTAAACCTATCAATGGACAGCCTATTTCCTCTCATCCTCTTATTGCAAGATTCATGAGAGGCCTAACTTTAACTAAACCTCCCATTAGGCCTCCTCCGGTGGCATGGGACTTAAATCTGGTTCTTGGTCAGCTTATGAAGCCACCTTTTGAACCCTTAGCCGCCACCTCCTTGAAATTTCTTTCCTGGAAGGTTATTTTCCTCATTGCAGTCACCTCAGCTCGCCGCATCAGTGAACTGCAGGCCTTAGTGGCTAATCCACCTTATACAAGGTTCCATCATGATAAGGTAGGACCAATCCACACTTTATGCCTAAAGTGGTCTCACCTTTTCATCTTAATCAAGAGGTGTATTTACCTGTCTTTTTTCCAGGTCCTCATGCATCAAGTGCAGAGAGGAATCTTCATACCCTGGATTGTAAGAGAGCTCTCGCCTTTTACTTACAAAGGACACAGCAACATAGAAAGTCTTCTCAACTCTTTGTTGCTTTTGATCCCTCTCATTTGGGACTTCCAGTCTCTAAGAGGACACTGTCCAATTGGATTGCTCAGTGTATTTCTTTCGCCTACCAGAGTAAGAACCTTTCTCTGGAGGGCCATGTCACAGCTCATAATGTAAGGGCCATGGCCACCTCTATGGCTCATCTAAATTCTGTGTCCATCGACCAGATCTGTCGAGCGGCCACCTGGGCCTCGGTTCATACCTTCACAGCCCATTACTGTTTGGACAAGGACTCCCGCCGGGATGCCTTGTTTGGTCAGGCTGTTCTCAAACACCTGTTCCATGCTTAATCAACTCCTGCCCTCTTTCCCTGGATGGATGCCTGAGATCCATAGGAGGAGATAGAGCCCTTCTCAGGGTCTCATAACCTTGGGGATCTCCCAGGCATCTCTAGCTAGGGAGTCCCCATATGTGAAGACTCATTCCTGCTTGTTCCTGGAGATAGCACCGTTACTTACCTGTAACAGTTTATCTCTGGGAACAGCAGGAATAAGTCTTCACAACCCACCCACCTCCCCTAGGAGTTGTATCTCTCTATCTATCTTTCCTTTCCTCTCTCTCTTTGTCTCAGCTTTAAAACTCGAACTGGGGAGAGGCGGTTAGGAAAGGCGGGAAGGCAGCGCGCAGGCGCTGTGGGATGCTCCCAAAAGCTTTCCTTTTTGGGAAGCTGGGGAGCGTTCCCGCGCAGGCTCCGTCGGTACCGACGTACCCATATGTGAAGACTTATTCCTGCTGTTCCCAGAGATCACCTGTTACAGGTAAGTAACTGTGCTTTATGGACCTTTCTTCCAGAAACTCATCCAAACCTGTTTTGAATTCTGCTACACTCCGGTAACTAATTTCAGAGTTTGATTATGTGCTGAGTGAAAAAATAGTTTTGACGATTAGTCTTAAATGTGCCACATTGTAGCTTCATTGCATGTCCCCTAGTCTTCCTGATTTTTGAAGGTGTAAACAACTGATCTACGTTTACCTGTTCCACTCCATTCATTATTTTATAGCCATCTGTCTTATCTCCTCTGAGCCATCTCTTTTCTAAATTGAAGTGCCTAATTTTTAAGGCTTTCCTCATAGGGATATCCTTACATCCCTTTTGGTTGCTCTTATTTATTTATATTCTTTTATATACTGGGCTATTCTGCATCAGTGCGGTTTACACTGAACAAACTGAAATTACATTGCACAGGGCATTATAACTTGGAGATAAACTATTTTACAGGGAACATGGGCTATGGAGGGTTAAGTGGCTTGCCCAAGACCACAAGGAGCACCTGTGGGACTAGAAACCCCAGTCCTTCCGGCCCAAGGTTGCTGTCCTCTAGTGGGATTTGAACCACCAACCTTCCAGCCTGAAGTACCTTGCCCCAACCACTAGGCCACTCCTCCACTCTTCTTTTCCAATTCTGCTATATTCTTTTTAAGATACGATGACCAAAATTGCACACAATATTTAAGGTGGGGTCGCACCATGGAATGATACAGAGGCATTATAATATCCTTGGTTTTATTCTCCATTCCTTTCCTTATGATTCTTAGCATTCTATTTGCTCTCTTGGCCGCTGCTGCACACTGGGTGGAGGGTTTTAACATATTATCCATGGGACGATACAGAGGCATTATGATGTCATCCTTTGTTTTATTCTCCATTCCTTTCCTTATGATTCCTAGCATTCTATTTGCTCTCTTGGCCGCTGCTGCACACTGGGTGGAGGGTTTTAACGTATTATCCATGGGACGATACAGAGGCATTATGATGTCATCCTTTGTTTTATTCTCCATTCCTTTCCTTATGATTCCTAGCATTCTATTTGCTCTCTTGGCCGCTGCTGCACACTGGGTGGAGGGTTTTAACGTATTATCCATGGGACGATACAGAGGCATTGTGATGTCATCCTTTGTTTTATTCTCCATTCCTTTCCTTATGATTCCTAGCATTCTATTTGCTCTCTTGGCCGCTGCTGCACACTGGCAGAGTGTTTCTACCTACGATCTATGATGACGCCCATACTCTTTTCCTGAGTGGTGATTCCTAACGTGGCACCTTGCATCGTGTAATTGTAGTTTGCGTTGTTCTTCCCTAAGTGCATAACTTTGCACTTGTTCACTTTAAATTTCATCTGCCATTTGGATGCCCAGTCTCCCAATTTTTCAAGGTCCTCTTGCAATTTTTCACAATCCTGTTGTATTGTAACAACTTTGAAAAATGTTGTCATCTGCAGATTTGATCACCTCACTTGTTCCCATTTCCAGGTCATTTATGAATATCTTAAAAAATCAGCAGACCCAAAAAAGATCACGGGGGTACTCCATTATTTACTTAAGAAAATTGGCCATTTAGCCTTACACTTTGTTTTCTACCTTTTAACCATTTCCTAATCCACAGTAGTAAACTGCCTCCTATCCCATGATGATTTAATTTCCACAAGAGTCTCTCATGAGGGACCTTGTCAAAGGTTTTCTGAAAATCCAAATACACTATGGGCCCAGTTCTGAGACGCAACTGTCCTGTCCATATTCCTCCTTTGAATCTCCCTGCGTGACTAGAGCAGCAGGACAGGGAGATCTGGTGGGGGTAGGAGGGGCGGAGTCTGGGCGGAGCAGGGACAGGCTTAAGTGGCAGGACATACAGGGCTGATTCAGGGGTCAAGGGGAACATGCTGCTTATTCCACCTCAAAGGTGGAATAAGCAGCACAAACCAGGCAATCTGGGCCAGAACCCCCCCCCCCCCCCCCTCTGGGGCTGGGTGCCAGTAGGTCCCCGCTGTCCGATTCAGGCCTGGCTGGCCAGCCATGGGTCAGCTGGCAGGGTTGAAGAGCGTTTGGCACCGCAGGAGCCAGGGGTGCCTGCGGGGAGAACATCCCCACATGCATGCAGGGGCACGCTTGGCCGTCCTTAGGCCTGATTCTGTATACCGCGGGAACGTCTTTGTTCCGGGGTACAGAATCAGGTCCTAAGTGGCCTGTCCTGTTCGGGGCCATCAGACTACCTGGACGTGCCCCTGATAGAGTCTGGCTCCACATCAACCAGCTCACCTTTATCAACCTGTATTGTTTCATGGTGAGACCGCACCTTGAATATTGTGTGCAATTCTGGTTGCCGTATCTTAAAAAGGATATAGCGCTATTAGAATAGGTACAGAGAAGAGCCACCAAAATGGTAAAGGGGATGGAAGGCTACTCCTATGAGGAGAGGCTACAAAGGTTAGGGCTTTTCAACCTGGAAAAGAGACGGCTGAGGGGAGATATGATAGAGGTCTATAAATTAATGAATGGAGTGGAACGGGTAAACGTAGATTGATTGTTTACGTTATCAGAATATAGAAAGACTAGGGGACATGCAATGAAGCTACAGGGTAAACTATTTAAGACTAATAAAAGAAAATATTTTTCACTCAACGTGTAATCAAACTCTGGAACTTGTTACCGGAGGATGTAGTAAAGGCTGTTAGTGTAGCTTGGTTTAAAAAAAGTTTGGACATTTTCCTGGATGAAAGGTCCATAAACCATTATTAAAAAGGGACCCAGGATATCAATGCTTGACCCAATACAAGCTTTGTGGAACCTGTGTCTTTTGGGGAAACTGCTTGATATGAATGACCTAGATTGGCCACTGTTGGAAACAGGATACTGGGCTTGATGGACCTTGGTCTGACCCAGTATGGCATATCTTATGTTCTTAACCTGTTTGTTCTCACCTTCGAAAAAATTTAACAGTTTGGTGAGACAAGACTTTCTTTGACTAAATAAATGTTTTCTTCCTGCCATTAAACCTGTCCACATGTTCAGTAATTTTGTTCATTATAATGGTTTCTACCATTTTGCCTGGTACAAATGTCACACAGACCGGCCTTTAGTTTCTCAAATCACCCTTGGAACCCTTTTTAAAAATGGGCATTACATTGGCCATTCTCTAATCCTCAGTACAGATGATTTTAAGGATAATTCACAGATTACTAAAAGTTGGTCTGCAATCTCATATTTCAGTTTTATTTATTTATTTAACTGTATTTATATCCCACTTTTCCCCAAAGTCAAAGTCAAAGTGGTGCAACATTGAGTGGGGGGGGGGGGGTGGACAATAATCAACTTCTGGGGTTGGGGCCATCACCAGGTGGCCAACATTAATGATTTTAACAAATAATTGGGACATAGACATAGACGTTGTGTTACAGTCTCTTAGAGCAGCGATGGCGAACCTATGGCACGCGTGCCAGCTGTGGCACGCGAAGGCCTTGCAGCTGGCACGCGTGAAGGTCCGCAAAAAAAGAAAAAGCGGGCTCTGGCTGCTGCCGCGGACGCGGCAGCATGCAGTGTCCCGCGGGGCCCCCTCCGCCCGCTAAGCCCCTCTGCAAGGGCTTTCAGATTCGCGAGGGAGACAGCGTCTCCCTCGCGTCTCTGTTAAGCCCGCAGGGGTTAATGGGAAATTTCCCATCAGCCCCTTTAGACGCGAGGGACTGATGGGAAATTTCCCATTAGCCCCTGTGGGCTTAACAGAGACGCGAGGGAGACGCTGTATACCGCGCGAATCTGAAAGCCCTTGCAGAGGGGCGTAGCGGGCGGAGGGGGCCCCGCGGGACACAGCATGCTGCCGCGTCTGCGGCAGCAGCCAGAGCCCGCTTTTTGTTTTTTTAAATTGGCCGGGGGCTTGGGGGGGGGTTAGGACTGCTAATGAGCTGGGGGGGGGGGTTAGGACTGCTAATGGGCTAGGAGGGGGGGGGGGTTAGGACTGCTAATGGGCTAGGGGGGGTTAGGACTGCTAATGGGCTGTGGGCTGATGGGGGCTGTCTGGAAATGGGGTGATGGGGGGTTAGGACTGGTAATGGGCTATGGGGGGGGTTAGGACTGCTAATGGGCTAGAGAGGGGGGGGGTTAGGACTGCTAATGGGCTAGGGGGGGTTAGGACTCCTAATGGCCTAGGAGGGGGGGGGGTTAGGACTGCTAATGGGCTGGGGGGGGGGTTAGGACTGCTAATGGGCTAGGAGGGTGGGGGTTATGACATCTAATGGGCTAGGGGGGGGTTAGGACTGCTAATGGGCTAGGGGGGGTTAGGACTGCTAATGGGCTGTGGGCTGATGGGGTCTGAATTGAAATGGTCTGATGGGTGTTAGGACTGGTAATGGGCTATGGGGGGGGTTAGGACTGCTAATGGGCTAGAGAGGGGGGTTAGGACTGCTAAGGGGCTAGGGGGGGGTAGGACTGCTAATGGGCTGATGGGGAGGGGTTAGGACTTGAGGTGGGCTGTTGGGTGGGGTTAGGACTGGAAATGGGCTGATGGGGGGTTAACACTGGAGGTGGTCTGATGGGGTTAGGACTCGTAATGGGCTATTGGGGGGTTTAGGAATGATAATGGGCTATGGGGGGGCTGGGACAAGAAATGGGCTGATGGGGAGGGGTTAGGACTTGAGGTGGGCTGATGGGGTTAGGACTGGTAATGGACTGTGGGCTGATGGGGGGGTTAGGACTGGCAATGGGCTATGGGGGGCTGACTGGAAGTGGGGGGTTAGGACTGGTAATGGGTTATAGGGGGGGGGGCTTAAACTGAAAATGGGGTGATGGGGGGTTAGGACTGGAAGTGGGTTGATGAGGGGGGGATAGGACTGGTATTGGGTTGGGGGGCTGCTAGGACTGGAAATGGGCTGATGCAGGGACTAGAAGGGAATGGATGCTGGGTGAGGCTGGAACTAGAAGGGAGCTGGTGTTGGGGGAGGATTAGAATGGGATGGGGCTGGGAGAGTAAAATGGAGAGGGGAAAAATATTTTGTGTGGGAGGGATAAAAAATCTACAATTGGCCGGGTATTGGGAGAGTAAGTGGGGATTGAGGATGGAGGGGTAAATTTTGAGTAGATGAAATAGGAATGAGGAAAGAGCCAAAGGAGAAAGATTAGTATGTTAAAGCAGATGTAGAGAGAGAATGGAAAAAAAAAACAAGAAGACAGAAGAAAGGACAAATGGACAGCAGATGGAGAGTTAGCAGAAGACACGAAGAAACCAGAAGAAAGTGGCTGGAACAATTGCAACTGAAAAAAAATGCACAAAAGGTAGAAAAATATCTCTTTATTTTGAATTTATTAACTGGAATATGTCAGCTCTGGGAAATGTGCATCATTAATTTTTGCGCTTTGTTTAGTACAAGAGGAAATTAATATATAGTTTTATTTCTACAGTGTTGTTGTATATTCCAAGTTTGGCTTTTGGGGTTCCCAGTTTAATTATTGTCTTCCTGTTTCTAAATTGTGATTCCTTGTTTGGTGATGGTCTGTTCTGCATGTGTAACTGAGCTGAGGTATTCTGTTTATATAATTCCTATTTGACATTGCCACTTGTTCTTTCCCCAGTAGGTCATGTATTGTTGTTCTCTGAGATGTATTGGTTTAATATTTGCAGTGTTGCCTTTTGATAGGTAGAGTATGGTGCTTTGTGAGTCCTGGTAGTGCTGTTAGGATACGGCGGGTTTGCTATGGGTTCTAAATGGGCAGCGTTTGTAGTAGTTCCTAATGTGCCTGGCGGTTGGTACTGGATTATAGTAATGTAGAAACCTTTTAGTCTTTCTTTATCCATATACTCATTAAGAGGCATGTTTACTAAAAGTTAGTGTATGGTAACATTATGCAAATATTTATGCAAATGAAGCACCTTATGCAAATGGGGCTTTAATTGACGTGCTGGCACTTTGAGGAAACTCTTTGGTTTTGTGCGGCAGTTTGGGCACTCGGGCTCAAAAAGGTTAGCCATCACTGTCTTAGAGCATATGTTCAGGGGGGTGAGGTAGGGGGGTTGGGGGGTTGTCGGTGGCGGGTGCTTGTTTCTGGAATAGGATGGTTTTTAGTTGTTTCCTGAATGATGAGGGATCTCCATTGCTTCTGATGTGACTTGGTAGAGAGTTCCAGAGGGTTGGTGCATATAGTTCGAAGGCTCTGTTGCAGGTCCGTTGATTGCATTTGGTTCATTTATGGGGGATGGTGAGGGAGTTGTTGGTGGTTTGTCTGGTTGTTCTGTTGTGGGCTGGTCGGGGCAGTAGTGTGCGGAGCTGGGAAGTCTGAGTTTGGTAGAGAGCTTTATGGGTAAGTAGGGCGGCTTTGTATTTGATTCTTGCTTCGAGGGGGAGTATGTGTAGCTCCCTCAGGACTGGGGTGATGTGGTCTCGTTTTTTTGCTTTCTGGATAATCCTTGCTGTGGTATTTAAGGCAGTTCGGAGTGGGTTGGTGTGGGTGGCTGGTAGTCCGTGGTAGATTATATTGCAGTAGTCCAGGTGGGGGAGTGTTATGGCTTGCATCACTGTTCTGAAGTCTTGTGGTTCCAGGAGAGGTCTGAGGCGTTGTACTGTTTTGGCTTTGTGGAATATTGTTCCAGTGGTTTTCTTGATTTGCTGCTTGAGTGTGAGTGCTTGGTCTATGATGATTCCTAGATACTTTATGTGCAGTTGTATTTGTATTTGTGTGGTTCCAATGTTGAGGTGCGACGGTGGAGTGAAGTCTGGGTCCTTTGTTACTATGAGGGTTTCTGTTTTCTTTATGTTGATGGGATAGGTTGTTCTTTTTGCAGCCAGCTGGATACTTCAGTGAAGCATTCCGATAGGTGTTTATTTGTTGGGTCAGAGGTTGTGATTGGGGCATAGAGCATTATGTCATCTGCATAGATGTGATAGTTGATGTTGTGGGCGTGTATGATTATGCAGAGTGGTTGCAGATAGATGTTGAAGAGCATGGCAGATAGTGTGGATCCCTGGGGTACTCCTTGGTGTTGCTGGAAGGGGGGTGAGGTTGATATGTTTGTGCGGATCAGTTGTTGTCTATTGGTTAGGTATGAGTGGAACCATTGAAGCATCTTTGATGCCAATTGCTTGTAGTCTGTGTATGAGGATGTCGTGGGAGATGGTGTCGAAGGCTGCTGATATGTCTAGGAAGATCATGGCATAACCAGAGTGTTTGGCTTGAGTTCCTATGATGAGGGTGTTCATTAATGATGTCATGAGGGTCTCGACTCTGTGGAGTGGACGGAAGCCATGTTGTTGCGGGTCCAGTATGTTATTGGTATCTAAATGTTCTTGGAGCTGTTGCTGGACTACCTTCTCAATGATTTTGGCGGTGAACGGGAGGCTTGCTATAGGTCTGTAAGAGGCGGGGTTGAGGGAATCCAGGTTGTGTTTTTTTAGGGTTGGACGGATGACTGAAGTTTTGAGGAGGTCTGGCATTCGTCCTTGGCTGAGGGATTCATTAACAATGCGGGCTAATGGTGTGCTCAGGTCTTCTTTGGTTTTCTTTATCCACTTGTAGGGCAGGGGACTAGCGGAGAGGTGGTGGTACTCAGGCGGGAGATGGTGGATGATACTTCCTCTTTCGTGATTGCTTCGAAAGTGCTCCAGTCTCTGTTTATGGTGGTGGGGTGGTTTTTTGTTGTTGTCTCTGTGTTCAATTGTGGTTTTTGTGGTTGTTGAAGCTGCTTGTATTGTCGTGCTAGTAATTCTGGTGGGATGTTTGGCAGTTGATCGGAATGGTTGGGCGTTTTTGTCAGTTTTTTGACAATCTCTAAGAGTTCTCGTGGTTTGTTTATTGATGTGTTTATGATCTTCGAATGGAAGGCCTTTTTTGCTTTGTCTGTTTCTGTGTGGTATGCATCTAGTTCGTACATGTAGTTTGTTTTGTCGTCTTCTGTTTTGGTTTTTCTCCATTTTCTTTCCGCTCTTCTGAGTTTGGTTTTTAGTTTCCTGAGGTTGGGGGTGAACCATCTGGCTTTTGTGGAGGTGTGTCCGGTTTTAGTCTTGTTTGTTGTTGTACTGGATGCGGAGGAGATTGTGGTGTTCCAATTGTGGATTAGGCTGTCGATATTGTTGGAATTCGTTTGGAGTTTAGGTAGAGTTTGTGCCAGGAAATCTTGTTTGATGAAAGTTTTAAATCTTCTTGTATGCTGTTTGATCTCCAGGAACAAGCAGGAATGAGTTTTCACATGTGGGTACGTTGGCGCCGACGGAGCCCGCACGGAAAATGCTCCCCAGCATCCAATAAGAAAGCCTTTGGGAGCATCCCCCGCGCCTACGCAGTGACTTCCCGCCCTTCCAACAGTCTCTCCTCAGTTTTCGTTTTTCCGCAGAGCCTACAGGACGTACCTCCTGTACCGCAGAAACCTTTTTTTCTTATATCCTTTTATTCTTGATTTTTCTTGTTTTGTGCGGTCGCGGAGGTCTTCCCCCCTGATACCGGTTTCTCCGGTGGTTCACTCTTTCCCTTGAGAAATAATTCCCTCGTCAGTTTTTTCTTTGTTTATCCTTTAAGGCCTACTAGGCCCTTTTTTTTTTCCACATGGAGCCTTCTTCCCCTTTGAAGTGCTCTCACTGTGGAGACTTGGTTTTCTTTTTAGACTCCAAGGCCTGGTGTCTATCCTGTTTGGGCCCCGACACTTTTTCCCCGGGTCCATGGGGCCTTAGCGTCGGGAGAAGACCTTCTCTTTTTCGGGTATCCCTCGATGCCGTTTTTCCCCCTCGGGTGAGGTCCTCGGTTTATTCTTCTCTCCAGGATCAGGTAACCCACAAACAGTCTGTTAAGACTAGCTGATCCTTGAAGGGCAGGTCTCATGCCCAGCATGATGATGGCTCCGGCCTTGCCCTCAAGACCTCCTCTGCAATAAGACCCCGGCGGGAGTCCTCGGGCTCCAAAGCATTTACGGGGTTTCAGGTTGTTCCTGGGATTCACTCCTCACAGAACATACCTGAGCCATGCTCTGGGGTGGTATCCGCTTCGGGCGGTACCGATTCCCCGGCATCGGCACCGGTGTCGAGTGCTCCACTCCTAACCGAGGATAGTCAGCTGGTGTTCTCGGTGCCTTCGGGGCCGATCGATTCGATCCAGACTGGCTTTCCTGCGCCCCAGCCATGCGCGGGGTTGGCACCGGCTCCCCCGGCATCGGCGTCGACGTCGAATGTTCCACTCGCCGCCGGGGGTTGCGGTCTGGCTCCGAGCGGTACCGCTCCCCCGGCATCGGCATCGGTGTCGAGGGCCCCACCCTTCACCGAGGATCGTTGTCTGGCATCCTCGGTGCCTTCGGGGGCGGCCGGTTCGACCCAGACTGGCGTATCTGCACCCCAGCCATGCGCGGGGTTGGTACCGTCTTCGGGCGGTTCCGCTCCCCCGGCATCGGCCCCGAGGTCGAGTGTTCCACTCGCCACCAGGGATTGCGGTCTGGCTTCGTGCGGTACCGCTCCCCTGGCATCGGCACCGGTGTTGAGTGCTCCACTCTTCACCGGGGGTCGGCGCCTGGTGTCCTCGGTAACCCCGGGACCGTTTGACCCGACCCGGGCTGACTCTTCGGCCTCCCAGCCTTGCGCGGGGGTGATGCCGCCCTCGAGCGGTGCCGGCCCCCCGGCATCACCACGAGTGTCGAGTGTCCCGCTCCCCGCTAGACTGGAACCCCCGGTACCTTCGGATCCGATCGACGCGGACCAGGCTAGCATGCCTGTATCCGGGCCAGCCGCAGGGCGGATGCCGGCTTTGAGCGATACCGATGCCCCGGCATCGGTGTCGGGTGTCCCACTTTTCACCGGGGTTTGTCACCGAGTTTCCTGGTTGGAGCCGATCGATACGCCCCGGAGGGACGTCCATCCCCTTTCGCCATGCTTGAGGGGGGTTCCGGCTTCAGGCGGTGCCGATACTCCGGCGTCGGGGCTGGTGTCGAGTGTTCCTCTCGTCCTGGGGCATCGTCTTTGGACGTCCGCGGTGCCTTCGGCACCGACCGCCTCGATCCCGATCGCCTCTCATGTGGGGGCACCGCCGGTGCCATCACCAACGTCGGTGCCTTCTCGGCATGCATCAATAGCTTTGATGCCCAGTCTAGAATCAATATCCAGTCTGGATGACTTGGTTGCGGCATCGCCGATGCCACCTCTGACGTCGGTGTCTTCTCGGAATGGGCCGATAGCCTCGCCCTCTTCGATGCCCAGTCTAGAATCGATATCTAGTCTGGATGATTCGATTCCGACGCGGTGGGGAACCGGTTCAGGTCGTCTCTGACTACGCAGTACCGAGGGTAATCTCCAGAGCTCTCTGGTTACCTCTGTGCCGTTTCGGCAACCTTCGCTGCCTGCTCAGCTGGCACTGATGCCGGCGTCGGTATCGATGTCGATTCCTGCGACTCCGTCGGTGCCATCGATCTTTTCTATGCCTAGCTTGGAATCGATATCGGGTGCCGATGATGCACTACTGGCTGCCTCGACTCGGAGCTGTCAGTACCGTCCCCCATATGGCAGGATTCTTTCTCTGCACCAGTCCCGTGGGTCTTCTGGTGTTCACGACCCTCATTCTGCCTCAGCCGACCCGGGAATAACTCCTCTGGGAGATCCTTCGTTTCAGAAATTTCTCCTTGACATGGCTGCTTTTCTTGCCATTCCTATCCCGGGCGCTACCCAAGATTCTGCCGAACAGGGGACCGTCATGCTTCCTTTACATCATTCCTTGCAGGACCTTCTTTTGAGGATTTGGGAATCACCTTTGAAGGTTCCTGCGCCCTCTACGGCCATGAATGTTCTGTATCAGGTGCCCCCCTCTCCAGGGTTTCAGAACAACCATCTTCCGCATCACTCCCTTGTAGTGGCATCAGCGATGAGGAAGGTCAGAAGTAAGAAGACACACTCTTCTTATCCGCCTGGTCGTGCATCTAAAGCACGCGATGCCTTTGGACGTCAAACCTTCCAAACTTCTATGCTGGCTTCCAGAATCATTTCATATATTTTTTATATGAGTCTAACACTTCAGGAGGTCACAGAGAGATTATCTCTTCTGTCTCCCTTCTTGTCAGAACCTAAGGCCTCTGACTATTCCTTGCTTCTTAATCATAGCAGGAACATCTCTTGGTTTCTTTCCCGTGCTTCCCTAGACTCTTTTGAGTCTGTTAGCAGATCCTCGGCTATTGCCATTGGAGCACATCGTACTGCGTGGCTGCAAGCTTCAGGCTTGAACAGATGGGCACAACATACACTGGGTAACTCTCCGTGTACTGGAGAAAATCTCTTCAATAGGGAGGCTTTACGTCAGGTTGCTCGCTGCTCCACTGACTTCCCTGGCTATGGAAACCATCCTAAGCCTCCTTTTTCCCCGGGACGTGGGAAATATCCTACGAACCCTTCTCTCCCGAAGAGGAGGAGGGTTCACCCTTCTTCTGCCCATTCCCCCGGTGTACCCGAGCAAGGGACATCTCCTCCTAGCCTGAAGTCTCCAGGCTCAGACCGGTCTACCCATACCGGCGCTCATCGGTTCCGGCGTGGTGCACCATACAGTTAACTTCTTCTCTGCAGAAGTTTCTTTCTCAAACCCTACGCTGGGTTTTTTCTTTTTTCCAGTATGCTATGCTCTTGGGATACTTCCCCATGGGTCACAGACTTCTCCCATTCTTCTACCATGAAGGGAGGTTGCAACTATCCCAGGATAGTTTCGGTCCCCACTTGGGCATCTTTCCTTCAGCGGACTTACCACATAGTGGGTCACTTTCCTAATTCCTCTCTTCCAGGTTTTTCCCCTGCTTGAGTGGGTGCAATACTGAAATACTTCTTTTCTTCCCAGCGTAGTCAGGTTGTCTTCCTTCAATGCATATTCTGAACAACTCATCCGGCAGGGACGGAGTCTCCGCTGCCTTGCCTGTTTTCTCATACAGGAGAATCCCCTTATTGTTCAGTTGCTGTCGGGTTTTTTTCTTACAAAAGACAAGTTCCTTTGCATGAATGTGCACGGAGCTCTCCTTCTGATCGGAGTATACCCTGCTCCACAGAACTGGAGTCTCCATATCTCTTCCGGTGGGTTCACCCCTATTATTGGACCATCACATTCCCCATGTGAAGGTTTTTTCAGTGGCAGGCATGCCTTCTAAGATTATTTCATATCCGTAGGCGCATACCTGTTTGTTTTTTTTTACGCCTGGGTGACGTGACCACCCCGTTTTGCTGTATATCTATACCTTCCTCCCCGTAGGTATATATATATATATATCACCCTTGTCTAGACATATATACTCTCACATGCTTCGACATGGCCATTCCCTATGCATATCTATATCTATATATGTATATGTATGCGCAGGTCAGGAGATGTCCTTAGCGCCCTCTGTCATGCCTATCTCCGTGACTGTCGGTGTCTAGGTTTCATTTTCTATGGGGTCCAGACAGTCGCCTTGCCTGTTATCATATGGCTCAGTGACTGGGACTTGTTATTCTAACCATTACTGCTGTGACATCAACAGCTTCTATTTTTGTTATACATCTCCCTGTCTTACAGCCTTCCCTCAATGTCTTCCTCTCTCTTGCCAGTTAGGAAAGACAGTGTGCGTCTTCAGTATTCCTGAGTTCGCCTCGGTTCTCCTTGGGAATAGGGGCTTTTTTTCCATCCCCCTCTTCCCTCCCGGACTGGGCCAATTTACCAGATTGGTCAGTCTCCTTTTTTGTTTAGTCCTCACTGTTTATGACTCTGTGCCTGAACGAGTCCCAGCTTTCCCGTCAAAGCTTCCCTGTGGGGACCTGCCGATCTTTTCCTGCCCCGGTGGACACCTGGGTCTCCTGCCCATTCCAGTCTGGGACTTCTCCTCGCTGCTGTGGAGTTTCCTTGAAGATTCCAATACTGCATCTACTGTCTACTTCCTACAATCCAGTAGGTAAGCTCTTCTTTGTGCCAGTTCATTGAATTTTCTTTAATGATGCTTGTCATGCCTTCTAAAGACTTTTCCCTGTAGTCTTTAGTTTCGCTGTTCCTCTACAGCTCGGCTCCTCTCAACTCCTACCCCCCATCCCTCGGGGATGCCGGGGATCCAGATGGGAAAATGCCGTCCTGCCGGGATACGCATTTTATGGGATCTCCCCTGGCATCCTTAGCTAGGGAGTCCCCACATGTGAAGACTCATTCCTGCTTGTTCCTGGAGATAGCACAGTTACTTACCTGTAACAGGTGATCTCCGGAACAGCAGGAATTAGTCTTCACAACCCACCCGCCTCCCCTAGGAGTTGTTTCTGTCTATTTCCTTTCCTCTTCTCTCCTTCTGTCTCAGCTATAAAACCAACTGAGGAGAGACTGTTGGAAGGGCAGGAAGTCACCGCGCAGGCACGGGGGATGCTCCCAAAGGCTTTCTTATTGGATGCTGGGGAGCATTTTCTGTGCGGGCTCCGTCGGCGCCGACGTACCCACATGTGAAGACTAATTCCTGCTGTTCCGGAGATCACCTGTTACAGGTAAGTAACTGTGCTTTCTCCTTGCTGTTTGTGTGCTGGTGGGTGTGAGATATGCTGATGAGGTAATGGTCAGACCATGGTACAGGTGTGAATTCTGGATTCTTGTATGAGATGGTGGTTTGGGAATTTAGGAATATGAGAACATAAGAACATAAGATATGCCATACTGGGTCAGACCAAGGTCCATCAAGCCCAGTATTCTGTTTCCAACAGTGGCCAATCTAGGTCATACGTACCTAGCAGTTTCCCCAAGGGACACAGGTTCCACAATGCTTGTATTGGTTCAAGCATTGATATCCTGGGTCCCTTCTTAATAATGGTTTATGGACCTTTCCTCCAGGAACTTGTCCAAACCTTTTTTAAACCCAGCTACACTAACAGCCTTTACTACATCCTCCGGTAACAAATTCCAGAGTTTGATTACACGTTGAGTGAAAAAATATTTTCTTTTATTAGTCTTAAATAGTTTACCCTGTAGCTTCATTGCATGTCCCCTAGTCTTTCTATATTCTGATAAGGTAAACAATCGATCTACGTTTACCCGTTCCACTCCGTTCATTAATTTATAGACTTCTATCATATCTCCCCTCAGCCGTCTCTTTTCCAGGTTAAAGAGCCCCAACCTTTTTAGCCTTTCTTCATAGGAGTATCCTTCCATCCCCTTTACCATTTTGGTGGCTCTTCTCTGAACCTTTTCTAAAATCGCTATATCCTTTTTAAGATACGGCGACCAGAATTGCACACAATATTCAAGGTGCGGTCTCACCTTGAGGTCCAATGTATTTCCTTTTTCGTGCGTTGGTTCGTATATGATCTGTGTTAGGTTCATTGCTTCCATGGCATCGATGAAGGTTTCTGCTTGATTGTCTTGGAGTGATGGGAGATTGAAGTCTCCTAGGATTATTTGCTCTTTTGCAGAGATGGCGTTCTCAGATATGTGTTGTAATATCCTTGGTAGGTCGGTGCTTGGGGTGGGTGCTCGGTAGACTAGGCATAATGAGAGGTGCTTATTGGTGAGGGTGAGTATGTCCACTTTATTGGTCGTTTCTGATTCATGGTTCCGGAGGTGGAGGTTGGCTTTCGCTATGATGGCTACGCCTCCTCCTCTGGTGTGTGTTCGGGAGCAATGTTGAAGCCCAAGTTATTTTAACACCCTGGGATGTATGCCATCCAGTCCAGGTGATTTGCTGATTTTTAGTTTATCAAATAGCTGTATTGCATTTTCCTAATTTATCGAGATTTGTTTCATTTCCTCTGATACATCACTTTTAAATATCATGTGTGCTATTTGTGCCTTCACCCGGTCTTGACTAACTTCCCTGCCGGTTGTGCGGGGAAATTAGACAGATGCGGGAAAGGGGCAGCTCGGGGGCTGAGTCTGGATGGAGTCTGCGCAGTCGCTGTCCCTGGAGATACAGGGCCGATTCTAATGTCAACCCTGTATGTCCAGGGTTGGCGACGTGCGGGGAAGTTATTCGACCCCCGAGGTGGAATAACTTCCCTGGACGTTACTTTATTGTACTGCTGGAGCACAGATGGGGCAGGTGGGGCCGAAGGACATTCCCCATAGCCCAACCCTGGCCTTAGGAGGCCAGATCGTGGGTTGGGCTTTGGGGAATTTGCTTTATTTTGCAGCAGCAGGCATCTTGGCTCTTCAATTGAGCTGTGGTGCCATGGCAACAAATGGTGAGTTGACTAAACTGTAAAGCAGGTACAGTGTTAAGCATGTCATTCTTCCTTAATGATACTAGAGATTTCTTTTGAGAGGTTTGAGAATGTGAGAGCACAGAACAAATGGTCCTCATGTTGGTAAGTCCCCACTTGGAAGAGAGATTTTCGGTCTGAGGTTCTAGCTCTCTGGTAAGCTTGCAAAATACATTTTCTTGGGTATCCATGTTCCTCAAAGCAATGTATCATATCTCTAGCTTGTAATTCAGAATCATCAACCGATGCTCAAATAGGTCATATTCTAAGGAACTGACCTACCGGAAGGTTAGGTTTTAGTGCCTTGTTATGAAAACAGTTGAAGAGTAGTAAAGTGTTTCTATCCATTGGTTTACAATATAAAGTAGTAAGAAGCCCATGACAACTCTTCTTAATAAGGATATCTAAATGTGGATCCTATTCAAAACTATGATAGTGTTGGTTTGTAAATTTATATCCAGTGTATTTAACCAATTCAAAAAAGTAAATAAATCATTTTCAGTTCTATCCCATATCATGAACACATCATCTTTATACCTTTTCCTCATCTTAATGTGGGAACTATAAGCATGGTGAGTGAGGTATTTTTCAAAATTTGAAACATACTTATTAGCCACATCTGGTGCCATTGAAGAACCCATCTAATTATTGGTCTATTCTCAGAGTGTCACGTAATGCTAGCAAGTGAACAAAATTTATTTATTTTTATTTATTTAAGGATATTTCTATCCTGCCTTATCTTTCAATCAAGGCGGTAAACACATCAAACGATCATTAGCAATGTTGTGTATGTCAGGTGAGATTATGTACAGTGAGGGTGCATGGGTGCGGGTGTGCTGATTAGAGTGAACTATTTACAGTGTGCGCTTTTTACAGTTATGTACATTGGTTTGCTGTGTCCGTCGCTGGTTGTGCTTGAACTTTAATTGAGTCCAAAGTAGGTCCGAGTCTGTAGATTCTGGCTATGCGCTTGGGCCGTAGTGCTCAGTGAAGAGTACAGTCTTTAGGTGCTTTCGGAAGTCCTTCAGATCTTCAGTTGATCGTAGGTCGTGTGGGAGTGTGTTCCATATTGTTGGAGCCGCCAGTGATAGGGCTCTTTGTGCGGTGGATTTGCATGCTTTTGTGTAGTTGCTTGGGGTGCTGAGTGTGTCCGCTGTGGTTTTTTCTTCTCGGTCTGTTGCTGGTGTCAGGGAGTATGAGGGCTTGGAGGCTGAGTGCTGAGCTCTTGTGTCTGATTCTGAATATGTTTAATATCATCTTGTATTTGATGCGGTGGCTGATTGGGAGCCAGTGGAGGTCTTTTAGGATGGGGGTGATGTGGGCTTGTGGTGGAGAACCGGTAATTATTCTGGCTGCTGTGTTTTGAGCCATTTGAAGCAGTTTGAGTGCTTGTTTTGGCATTCCGTTGTAGAACGGGTCGCAGAAATCAAGAATGGGGGTTATGAGCGCTTGGCAGACAGTGCGGAAGTGATCATGTGAGAGTAGAGACTTGAGGCGTCTAATTATTCTCATTTTATAGTATGCGTTTTTGGTGGTTCTTCTGATATGTGAATGTAGGTTCAACTCTTTGTCAAGTGTTATTCCAAGGTATTTCACTTCGTTCTTCAGTAGTATTGCCGTGTTGTTGGTTTTGATGAAGGGTGGGGGGCTGAAGTTGGTGTTTCGTGTGATGATGAGTGCTTCTGTCTTGTTGTAGTTTATGGCTAGGTTGTTGTGCATGAGCCAAGTGGAGATGCTGTCGAGACAGGTTGTTATCTTGGTATAGTCGGGGCTGTCGAGGTTGATTGGTGTGTAAATCATGATGTCATCTGCGTAGATTGTGTAGTCTATTTTGGACTACTTCATTAGTAGTCCATTTAAATTTCACAACTTGGTACCATCCCGCATGCGCGGCGTTATTGGAAGCCGACAGGCTCAGAGACACGCAAAGGAAGCAGACGTTAACAGGATTAAATAAAATCATAATCGAGGTACGTTTTGAACATACTTTATAGACAGCTCGATTTTTATATAACAAACATAATAAACTTAGTAAAGATGTGATTCGATAGTTCGATGTTTATCTGCTTTGTCACCAGTGCTTTAAAAAGAAAAAAACCCTGAAGAAACTCACGGATGTGAAACGCAGACAAGGCGCTAGGACATGGCGTTGGGGAAAGATCTGGATCACACTTCCCTGTTCTACCCTTGTAACATTACTTTATTGTCACAGCAACATGTAAATGATACATACTTTCCCCTGTTCTTTCCAAGTTGTTTTCCCTGTTCGATGTAAACTCGGGCGTGCCCTGCGGTCCTCGAGTCGTTCTGTTAACTGTAAACCGCACTGATGATAAAGAAATGTTAAATAAATAAATAAAAAAGTTAAAGCACTTTTTTCAGTTCAGAAAAACTTTCTAGTGATGTAAACGGTACATTGAGAATCACAACAGGAAGGTCATTGATGCGAAATGGCACATCAAGACGACAGTCTGGAGTTTAGTGCCTCAATGAGTCTGAGACCTCCTGTTCTTCCAATCTTAAACAATTAGAAGATTAATGTATAATCCACATAGAAAGAATTTCAGGATTGAATCCTTGTAAACTATGATAATATGAATAGGAAAGAAATCACAATCTTAAAGATAAACATGGAGTGGTGATCACTTGAGTTTGACAAATTGAAGAACCCATGGCAACCCGCTTGATTTGCTGATAAAATTATTCACAAAAACAGAAAAAGTTCTGAGTGTAGTGATGAAAGCTCCCAGGAAGACATGGAAGTGGAAGAAAATCCTAGTTTCCCCTTTGAAATGAATGACAGTTCACTTGTGCATAAGACTTGCAAGCCAGATCAGGAAGAAACCCAGCTCCCTGCTAAGGTCAGGCCACGCCCTAGCTCAGGGGTGGAGACAAGCCTGCCTGATGATTGGTCACACAGGTGCAGAGAACAGGGAGTGCCTAGCAGCCAACGGTTCTTAAAACCACGAGCAGAGCAGAAAGAGGAGGGAAGGAGGAAGGCAAAGGACAACAGAGAGAGCAAGGCTGAGCATAGCTGGAGGAGAAAGAAAGAAGAAAACTCCCAGGAAAGTAGCTACCCAAGAGGGACTGGAGAAGGACATAAGGAGGCTGAATTTCAGAGCCTGGAGGATCCCAGGAAGAAAGAAATCAGCACTTGTCTGAGGAACCATCCCCAAGGGAAAGCCAGCAGTTTCAGAGCTGAGAAATCAACAGAGAAACAGTTTGCTATTGCTAAGGTCCAGGAAGCAGAGCCCTCACCGTCTACTGCTAAGAGGTGGGTGGAAAGTTTTACGTATGGGAAAAGTCATAGCCCTGATAAAAACAGAACAGCTGAGTCTTCAAAGCTAGAAGCACTGAGAGAGTTGTTTGCTGAGGGAAAAGGTCACTCCCCTAATACAACTGTGCCTTTACAAGCTGAATTGCTGTGGAATCAGTTCCAGGATTTTCTAAAGGAGAGAAAGTCTGGGAGAGTTTGTAACTTTGATAGAGATACCGTATATCCTGATGCCATAGAAGGAATGCAAATAGATTCCTGTTTGCCAAGCTCTGAGTGTGAACCTGTACCAATGGATTGCTCATTGTGTTTAAAAGAAGAGTCTGCATTATTGACCTGAGCTGAGAGACTGTGAAACAATATAGAGAATAAGTGAAATACCTGTTTAGAATTAAGGAAAGCTAATACTGTGTTTTACTAAGCTTAATTGCCTTCTGAGGCTAAGAAGCAGTGCTTAGAAGAAGTTTGCTTTGAGAAAAGAAAATCACAGCTGTTGCAAGTTTATCAGTATTTCTGTTGAATGACCACACGAGGCAGTCCTCGGTGTAAGCTTGTGGGAATAAGAACAGCTGAACAGTGAAAAGAGGTTTTTGTTACGTCACTCTGTGTTACCTGATTTATCCTTTATGTTGGAGAAGCATCCTTTTTTGCCTTGTTTGTGTATTGAACTTAAATGCCCTGAAAATCCCCACAAAATAAATTTTCTTGCTGCCTTGAACCACCAACTCACAACTACAATTTGTCCTTAAAGAATAAACTAACTACAAGTCCCAGAATACCACTGGTGACAACAAGGGAAGCTTTATTCAAAAGTGGACAACATAAGGCTGTTTCCTGCTTGTAAGCTCTTGGGCCCAAGCGGAAGCATCGCATGAGTCATAGCTAATTCTGCTAGTTGTATCAGAGTGCATATAGATCTGGCTCTTCTTAATCAAGGTGTCTTCCAAAATAGTAAATGCTGCTGTCTGAGGAATGTTTGTGTACAACAAATTAATATCTAAGGTGACCAATATAATCTCATCATGAAAATCTGAAAAATCTTGCAAAAGTTGAATCATGTGAGATGAGTCACACACGTATGATGGTGCTAAAGCCACAAATGGTCTTTAAAAAAAGTCTAAAAACTTTGAAATAGGTTCAAATAGGGAGCCAATAGCTGATATGATGGACCTACCAGGCAGATTTTCCAGTGACGTATGTATCTTGGGCAGGTTTTTTAACAGACTTAAAGTCAAACTCCTTTTTGTGTTAAATAACCTGCTTGTAAATCAATATAAAGAAGTGTCTATACGACTCTCTCCCCTCTTCTCCTCCCCCCTCTCTTTTCCTCCTCCTTTTCCCTTCTCCTCCCTTCCCCCTCCCCTTTTTTCCTCCTCTTCCCCTCCTCTTCCCCTCCCCATTTTTCCTCATCTTCCCTCTCCTTTTTCCTTCCTTTCCCCTCCCCCCTCTTTTTTTCTTCTTCCTTTCCCTTTCTCCCCCTCCCTCTTCCCTTCCCTGTCTTCCTTTCCCTCCCCCTTTTTCCCCTCTTCCTTCTCCTCCCTCCTTCCTTTCCCCTGCCCTTCCCCCTTCTTCCCTCTTTTTACCCTTTCCATCTTCCAGGAGTGGGGGATTCTGGCAATGGATGTCTTTGCCAGCCCCTCCAATGTCAAGCTGCCGCAGTTATGTTCCAGGATTCCCTTCAGCACTCAACTAGCTGCAGATGTGTTTCTCCTGAGTTGGAGCAAGGGTCTCCTGTATGCGTACCATCCTACTCCCTTGGCGGTCAAGGCCCTCTTCAAGATCCCAACGGACAGATCCTCGGTGATCCTCATTGCTCTGTGTTGGCCCAGGCAACCATGGTTCCCTCTGCTGCTCCTTCTCTTGAGTGCATGCCCACTTCCCCTCAACTACATCACAGATCTAATCTCACATGAGGAGGGCACCCTCGTGCATCCCAACCTCAGGTCTCTGGCCCTTACAATGTAGATGCTGAAAGGATAGCTCTTTCCCAGTTCCACTTTCCCAGATATGTGGAGGATGTTCTTCTCGCTTCCCGAAAGGACTCCATCAAGCATGCTTATGCCTTCAAGTGGCACAGATTCTCCATCTAGTGTGCGAATAATGGGTTTAACCCATTTTCCTTCTCAGTGCAGATGGTCCTTAAACCTACCTTCTTCATCTCTCCTAAGCTGGTTTGAAGTCCAATTTGATCAGAGTGCACCTAAGTGCACTGGCGGCGTACCATCATGAGACAGATGGATGACTTCTCTCTGTTCATCCTCTCATAGGTTGCTTCATGAGGGGCCTTCTCTCTCTGTCCCCGATTTGCCCCACTAAGGTGGCTTGGGACCTCAATGTGGTTCTTGGGAAGCTCATTGCTCCCCCCCTTCGAGCTGTTCACCACCTGCCCCCTCAAGTTTCTTTCCTGGAAAGTCCTTTTCCTGATGGTGCTCACGTGAGCATGCAGAGTGAATGAAACTAAGCCCTCCAGTTTCCCCCGCCGAGACTAATCGGGCCAGGGACACAGGAAGCAGCATGCCATCTCAAAAGGAAGCACCATCAGGCACCACCAGCAAAGCAATCAGGCTCCTTCAACTCCCGATCAACATCGGGGGAGGAAGCGGGCGTGCTCAGCCCTTCCGCGCCCCCGCCAAGGCCAATCTGGCCAGGGACACAGGAAGCAGCACACCAGCTCAAAAGGAAGGGCCATCAGGTGCGCCTGTACCTGGCAGGCCCATGCCTGAGGGCCTCGTCAGAGGGCCCTTTGGCGGTGACTGTACGGAGAGCCATGCCCTCTGTACAAACAGTCCTTCTGCTCTCATGTCTTCGGCAAGGAAGAGCAAGTATAACATACCCAAAGGGTGCTCTACTCTCTAAAGAGATTAGGATCCTCTGCTCAACAGCATACCGATATTTGTAACATGATATCCCCAGGTTAGACAGACAGACCACAAATCACTCTGAAAGAAATTCCTCCTATATCGGCTCAGGCCCAGCAATCTTCATTAACCGCCACTTTGTATCCACTGCAATACATAGTGGCCTGTGCTAAGTTACAAAGGCTTCGAAATGGCGCAGATAACCCCTAAGGTACTCATTCTACTGATAATTACACTCCTTCTGATAAGAGTAACTAATGTTATCATAACTCCAACAACAATTATATCAATCGTATACAACCAGAGAAACCTCACTCGGTGCCAACAATTCCTGCATATACCCAGATGGCAACCAAGACTAATACAAATCGCTAGATCATCCTGTCCTGTGGACCAACAAAACCACAATCACCCACCTAAATATATAAAATATGCGCTAGCAAATGCACGCTCTGCACACAAGAAGATACACCTTATTAACGACTACCTAAATGACAGCAAGCTAGATGTTATGTTATGTTATGAACAGAGTCATAGTTCACTGATACCGACCAGGTACTCACAAATCAACTCATCACACCAGATATGGACTTACATAGCTGCCCACAGATAAATAAGAGAGGAGGAGGGATATTTATTCTCACCAAGAAAGACCTCAAATTCCAAGCATCCACATCCTTAACAAATGCTACCTTAAATGTACTACAGATCCAAAACAACCATTTTTCCATATGCTTATTTTATAGAGCGCCATCATCAACAGCAGATGATCTCTCTTCAGCAGATGGTGTGCTGCTTCCTGTGTCAGCTCCCAATCAACATCAGAGAAACCATTCATCCTGTTAGCAGACCTAAATCTACATTTGGCATCAATAAACCAAGTCACATCCTTCCTTGAAGCAATAGATGCGATGGACCTTTCACAAATTGTAAGCTTCCCCACACATAAGGGAGGAAACACTTTGGGCATGATATTCATACCTAAAGCGATGACTGCACAGAACGTTCAGACCACACCATTACCATGGTCTGTCTACCACATGATATCCTTCGATCTCCCGCTGCTAAAGACTATCCAAAAATGGAGACCACAACCTCAGGGTATGCGTAGATTCCGAGACTTCAACAAAGAAGTCCTCCTTGAACACCTCACCCCTCTAATGGAATCATCCTCGACAGATATCACACAGATGGCGAAGAACACTCAATCCCAAACATCACAAAGAATACACCTCCAAGCAACATGGCTACAATAACCTGATAACCTGAAAATGAGAATATCATAGTAATATCATTTTCCTAACATTCAACCGGCCTAGAGAATTGTTCGAAATCACCAAGTCTAATGGTCACTCATACGAACCCCTCCTTCTCCAAAAGGCCCAAACTTGAACCCACAAGATTATGCCTCCTACCTCCAAAACAAATTTCTTTGTGCTAAAGATGCAATAGCACTGGATCAACTACCTACAAACACATCTAACAGCTCACCAAACTGGACCCTGTACACTTAAATATAAAACATGCAACTAGATCAACTACTCTCAGTGATGAACTCTACCACTTCTCCATTAGACCCACGCCCAACCACATGGATTAAAGCATTCAGGAAAGAGCTAACTTCACCACTGCTCAAAATAATAAACTCTTCCCTCACTCTGGGGCTGATGCCATCTAATCTAAAGGTCTCCTCTATCAGGCCCACTCTGAAGAATGCTACAGCTGATCCCGCCTTACCCACATTTTACAGACCCATTTCTAGAGAAAGCCATTCAGCTCCAGCTGCAGGAATTTATAGATTCCAGTGCACCTCTTGATGACCAACAACACGGATTCCGACAACATTACAGTACTGAAACGCTTCTGACTTCTCTCCTTGACAACCTGCTTAAGGGAATTGAAAGATCCAAACAGGTATTCATCCTTATATTTATAGACATTTCAGTGACCTTTGACCGTAAACCACAGAAAAACCCTTACTCGCCTGGTTGAAATCGGAGTAAATGGGATTCCCTTAAGATGGTTCCGCTCATACTTATCTGACCACATGAAACAGGTTAAAATACGAAACAGGACCTCAAAGCCATTTCAAATTCACCAAGGACTGCCTCAAGGATCAGCTCTCTCAGCCCTCTTATTTAACCTATACATCCAGCCCACATGTAGCATCTTCCGGAAACACAGGATAATGTTTCATATCTATGCAGATGACATTATGCTATACACCCCAATTGCAAGAAGGAACCTGGACTTTGCCACCATCCTCTCATGTCTCAAGGAAGTGATGCATTGTTAACATGAACATTCGCTCATGCTGAATTTGAGCAAAACAGGCACTGGTGGTGAACAGAGACCCCACCTACGTTCCATTAGAGAAACTCGTCTTCAACAACCACGATATCCCCATCAAATCAGAAGTCTGACACTAGACCAGCAACTTAATTTCCAGGCACACATTAAGATGAAAACTGCAGCGACATACCATAGAATAAGGACTACATAACCTCTGCCCGTTACTGGACCATAATCTATTCCGCGCAGTCTGCCAAGCAATCATTACCCCTATCTGGGATTATTGTAACTCTATACTCCAAGGACTACAAAAATGTACTCTCCTTCCATTCCAGATAGCTCAGAACGCTGCAGCTCGCTTGATATCATGGACACCTAGACAAGAACATATGACCCCAGTATTAAAGGAGCTACATTGGCTGCCTGTCCAAGCATGAATACAATACAAATCAATCATGAACACCATCAAGAGTATGCACAACCTAACTGTAACTGCTTACAATCTCTCATACACACACACCTACAGTTGGTCCATTAGATGATAAAGGGGTTAAAGGAGCACTAAGAGGCGACAAGGCGATAGCGGAGAGATTGAATGAATTCTTTGCTTCAGTCTTTACTGAGGAAGATGTAGGGATGTTACCCATGACTGAAGTGGTATTTAAAGTTGCGGAAGAATTGAAGGAAATATCGATACATCGGGAAGATGTATTACAACTATTAGATAAACTGAAGAGTAGCAAATCACCTGGGCCGGATGGTATACATCCAAGGGTGTTGAAAGAACTGAAATACGAGATTGCAGACCTGCTATTAGTAATCTGTGAACTATCATTAAAATCATCTCTAATACCTGAAGATTGGAGGATTGCCAATGTAACACCAATTTTTAAAAAGGGTTCCAGGGGTGATCTGGGGAAACTACAGACTGGTGAGCCTGACATCAGTACTGGGAAAAATGGTAGAAACCATCATAAAGAATAAAATTACTCAGCATGTAGATAGTCATGACCTAATGGGAGACAGCCAACATGGCTTTAGACAAGGAAGATCTTGTCTTACTAATCTGTTATGTTTTTTTGAAGGAGTGAATAATCAGGTGGACAAAGGTGAGTCAGTTGATATTGTGTATCTGGACTTTCAGAAAGCCTTTGACAAGGTCCCTCATCAGAGACTTTTGGCAAAACTAAAGAGTCATGGGATAGGAGGCAGTGTACTATTGTGGATCAGGAACTGGTTAAAAGATAGAAAGCAGAGGGTAGGGCTAAATGGCCAATTTTCCCAATGGAGAAAGGTGAATAGTGGTGTACCCCAGGGATCTGTGCTGGGTCCGCTGCTTTTTGACATATTCATAAATGACCTGGAAAGTGGAATAACGAGTGAGGTTATCAAATTTGCAGATGACACAAAACTATTTAAAGTTGTTAAAATCCAAGAGAATTGTGGAAAATTGCAAGAGGATCTTGATAAATTGGAAGACTGGGCATCAAAATGGCAGATGAAATTTAATGTGGACAAGTGCAAGGTTATGCACCTAGGGAAGAACAACCCAAACTATGGTTACACGATGCAAGGTTCCACATTAGGAACCACCACCCAGGAAAAAGATTTAGGTGTCATTGTGGATACCATGTTAAAACCCTCGGCCCAGTGTGCAGCAGCGGCCAAGAGAGCAAATAGAATGCTAGGTATGATAAGGAAAGGAATGGAAAATAAAACAAAAGATATTATAATGCCTCTATATCGTTCCATGGTGAGACCGCACCTTGAATATTGTGTGCAATTCTGGTCGCCGTATCTTAAAAGGGATATAGCGATTTTAGAAAAGGTTCAGAGAAGAGCCATCAAAATGGTAAAGGGGATGGAAGGATACTCCTATGAAGAAAGGCTAAAAAGGTTGGGGCTCTTTAACCTGGAAAAGAGACGGCTGAGGGGAGATATGATAGAAGTCTATAAAATAATGAACAGAGTGGAACGGGTAAACGTAGATCGATTGTTTACCTTATCAGAATATAGAAAGACTAGGGGACATGCACTGAAGCTACAGGTTAAACTATTTAAGACTAATAAAAGAAAATATTTTTTCACTCAACATGTAATCAAACTCTGGAATTTGTTACCGGAGGATGTAGTAAAGGCTGTTAGTGTAGCTGGGTTTAAAAAAGGTTTGGACAAGTTCCTGGAGGAAAGGTCCATAAACCATTATTAAGAAGGGACCCAGGATATCAATGCTTGAACCAATACAAGCATTGTGGAACCTGTGTCCCTTGGGGAAATTGCTAGGTACGTATGACCTAGATTGGCCACTCTTGGAAATAGAATACTGGGCTTGATGGACCTTAGTCTGACCCAGTATGGCATATCTTATGTTCTTATGTTAACAGATCAAGAAGAGACCAAACCATGAATCTCCTTAAAGTCCCCAGACATAAAACGACCAGTATGCAAGAAACATGCCATCACACCCTTTCCATATATGGAGCTACTTATGGAACTCCTTTCCGGCTAATCTCAGAGCAACTGCTGACATGAAGGACTTCAGGAAGATGCTAAAAACACACATTCCAGAAATGTTACGGGACAAACTGTTAATATCCCTCACACCCAAATGGCTGAAATACATCAAAAACTGGACTCTATACCATTCAGAATGTAAATAATTAACAGCCCATGAATCAAACAGTAAATACCTAACTGTCTAAGAGTTAAATTGTAAATAGTAGCTGCACAAGGATTCAAATTCTATGTAATCTTGTTAGTTGTAACCATGTTCTATGTAACTTTTGTTTATGTTCGATGTAAACCACCTTGATACCACTGAAAAGCAGTATATAAGAAATGTTAAATAAATAAAATAAACTGCAGGTGCTGGTGGCGCATGCTTCCGTATACCAGGTTCCACAGGAGAGTGGTTCTCCGCACTCAACCTAAGTTCCTTCCTAATGTAGTTTGCCTTTTCATCTCAACCAGTCAGTGGTGCTTCCCACCTTCTTTCCCAGGCCTCACACTAATAGGGCGGAGGCTTCTCTCCATACCTTGGATTGCAAGTGGGTGCTGGCCGTCTATCTTGAGCGAACCAAGGGCCATCACTGTTCGCCCCAGCTGTTTGTTTCTTATGCCGAACAGGCTAGGACTGGCTGTCTCTAAGCGCACCTTTTCCACCTGGGTGGCTGACTGCATCTCTATTGCCTATAACCTAGCTGGGCTGCCCTTGGAATGCCAAGTTTCCGTTCAGAATGTCTGAGCTATGGTGGCCTCTGTAGCTAACCTGCATTCCATCTCCTTACTGGAGATCTGCCAGGCTGCGACCTGGTCTTTGGTCCATACCTTTGCAATCCATTACTGCCTGGAGGTGGATTCATGGCAGGACAGTGCCTTCAGCCAGGCCGTACCCTAGCATTTCTTTGCGAGTATTTTCAACTCCTTCCCTCCAGCCCTTCATCAATCCAGGCTACTAGAGAGTCGATTCCTTCTTTGATACCAGGGCTGCTTCCTGACTCTCGGAAACTTTCAGTGCTGTTCCGCTGTCATTCACGGTTTGTCTTTTCGGGTTGCCTGTGGTTTTTACAGGTCTTCAGTAGCCTGTAGCTAGGGAGTTGCATATGTGAGGACTTACTTCCTGCTTGGTCCTGGAGAAAGCGTGGTTACTCATCTGTAGCAGGTGTCCTCTGGGAGCAGCAGGAATCAGTCCTCACTACCCTTCCTCCTCCCTGTGGAGTTGTTTTTTTTCTTTTTGGGCTTGATTAAGTTATGTCATCATACTAAGGTAAGATGGCTCCCTTTGGCAGTAAGGTGACCACACATGTGTGGTGGATCTCCCAAAGGCTTTCTTTGAAAGCTGGGGAAAGCTACCACATGGGCTCCATCAGTGACGTCACCCATAATTGAGGATTGATTCCTGCTGCTCCCGGAGAACACCTGTTACAGGTGAGTAACCATGGTATCTTAGAATACAATCAGGAATATATAAGCATAAAAAATATAAACTGGCTCTAGGTCATAACAAATCTTAAAGGTTAGCAGCAACAGTTACAAATGAATACGAGCAATCCCTGACCTGACCAAATTCAGGAAAACACTAAAACACTACCTCTTCCTCAAGTGCTACCCAGAAGATGGCTAAACAACCCCCTCACCCACAACAATCCCTCACAGACACATGTAACCACCATCAATGTATCATATACACATGCAAATACCTTCTGTTAGCCTTTCTGATGTAATTAGTTAACATTGTTATCCAAGTTATTATACCTGTTCTATGTAATTCCGGTGTAACCCCCACTGTAAACTCTCCTTGTTTCATGTAAACCGCACTGATATCAAAGAGCACGGTATATAAGAAATAAATAAAATAAAATACGTGTCTGAACAGCAGCCAATGCAACTTTTCTTGATAAGGAGAAGCCCTATTCCACCTTGAGCCTCTGAAACTAACCTGGCTGCTGTTTTCTGTGGTATATGCAGTCTAGCTAACTGATGAGTAGGTGAGTTATAGCAATGCCTGAACTATACTTTTAAAATGATCTTCAGAAGAATGAGATTACAATCAATGAACTATAGAAACATAGAAACATGACAGCAGAAAAAGACCACATGACCTATCTCATCTGCCCTTTCATATCAACTACAATAGTCCTCTTTTTACCTTTAGAGATTGTGTTTGTCCCATGCTTTCTGAATTCAGATACTGTCTTTGTATCCACCACCTCCACCGGGAGACTATTCCATGCATCTGTCTCTCTTTCCGTGAAGAAATATTTCCACATATTACTCCTGAGTCTATCCCCTTTCACTCTCATGCTATGTCCCCATATAGCAGAGTTTGCCTTCGATTGAAAGAGACCCTCCTGTGCATTTATGCCACGGAGGTATTTAAATGTCTCTATCATATTGCCCTATCCCGCCTTTCCTCTAAATTATACATATTAAGATCTTTAAGTCTGTTCTCATATGCTTCATAATAGAAACAGAAACATAGAAATATGATGACAGAAAAAGACCATATGGCCTATCTAGTCTGTCCTTCCATATCAACAACTACAACAGTCCCTTTTTTTCTTTAGAGATCCTCTGTGTTTGTCCCATACTTTTTTGAATTCAGTTACTGTCCTGATCTCTACCACCTCCACTGGGAGACTAGTCCATGGATCCACCACTCTTTCGGTAAAGAAATATTTCCGCATATCACTCCTGAATCTATCCCCTTGCACCCTCATCCCATGTCCCCTCATAGCAGAACTTGCTTTCAATCGAAAGAGGCTCTCTCCCTGAACATTTATGCCACGGAGGTATTTAAACATCTCAATCATACTACCTCTATCCCGCCTTTCCTCTAAGGTGTATATATTAAGATCCTTAAGTCTGTCCTCATATGCTTTATAATGAAGACCACTAACCATTTTAGTAGCCACCCTCTGCACTGACTCCATCCTGTTCATATGCTTTTGTAGGTGTGGTCTCCGAATTGCACACTATACTCCAAATGAGGTCGCACCAAAGACTTATACAGAGGCATTATCACCTCCTTTTTTCTGCTAGCCATTCCTCTCTGTATGCACCCAAGCATCCTTCTAGATTTTGCCATCGCCTTTTCTACCTGTTTAGCCACTTTAAGATCATCAGAAACAATCACGCCTAGGTCCCGCTCTTCTTTAGTGAACAAAAGTACTTCACCCCCTATACTATATTGCTCCCTTGGATTGCTGCAGCCCAAATGCATGATCTTACATTTTTTAACATTAAATCCCAGCTTCCAAATTCTAGACCATTCTTCAAGCTTAGCTAGATCCTTCCTCATGTTATCTACACCTTCCTGGGTGTCTACTCTATTGCAGATTTTGGTATTATCTGCAAAGAGGCAAACCTTACCCGACAGCTGCTATATTACTAACAAAGATGTTAAAAAGAATCGGACAAAGGACATATCCCTGGGGCACACCACTGGTAACATCCTTCTCCTCAGAGTGAGCTCCATTTACCTGTACCCTTTGTTGTCTCCCACTCAACCAATTTCTAACCCAAGCAGTAACTTTAGGGTCCATCCTTAGGGTGCTCAGTTTGTTTATAAGTCGCTTGTGAGGAACGGTGTTAAAGGCTTTACTGAAATCCAAATACACCACATCTAGGGCATTCCCTCGGTCCAGCTCCCTGGTCACCCAGTCAAAGAAATCAATCAGATTTGTCTGACAAGACCTGCCTCTCATGAATCCATGCAGCCTCGGATCCTGTAATCCGTTGGACTCCAGAAACCTCAGTATTTTCTCTTTCAGCAGCACTTCCAATAATTTATTCACTACCGAAGTTAAACTAACCAGCCTATAGTTTTCAACCATATTCCTACTTCCACGTTTGTGTAAAGGGACCACGTCCTCTGGCACCACTCCTGACTCCATTGAGACACTGAAAAGGTCAGTCAGTGTAGCTACTAGAATGTCCTCAAGTTCCCTCAGTATTCTCGGGTGTATCCCATCTGGTCCCTTTGCTTTGTCTACTTTAAGTTTAGCTAGTTTCTCATGAGCACAGTCTTCTGAAAATTGTTCAAGATGCCCCTCGCTTCTGTTCCTGTTTGTGGATGTTTTCTGAGGTCCTGTTCCTGGTTCAATACTCCAAATGAGGTCGCACCAAAGACTTATACAGAGGCACTATCACCTCCTTACTTCTGCTGGCCATTCTTCTCCTTATGCATCCAAGCAGCCTTCTAGCTTTTGCTGTTGCCTTTTCTACCTGTTTAGCTGCTTTAAGATCATCAGACGCAATCACACCTAGGTCCTGCTCTTCTTTAGTGGACAAAAGTATTTCACCCCCTATACTATATTGCTCCCTTGGATTGCTGCAGTTTAGTTAAACTTGATACTCACAGTTGAAAATTATTGCTCTGAGGAGAGACTATGAGGAGTGCATTTGTTTTAAAGATCATTGCACAAGGATAGCAATATGCTGGTGAGGATTCCTCAAGACTCGGGGGGGGGGGGGGGTCCTTTCCTAATTGATTTTATTAACACAGTGTCTCATCAAGTGGAACAGAGCTGGCAAAATCCCATTGATAAGGAACTGGTAGCACCCTCACTGCCCAAGGGGTAACTCATTTTCAAAGCAATTTGACAAAGACATTTGTTTTAGAAAGTGAAAAAAGTATACTGTGTTACCTTATTAAAAAATAACCCTGGATGAAGATGTTGCCTAATGTGCAGTTTGCATTGCATTTACATATTTTAAATGATGCAAGTTTTCAGGACTGCAAAAACCCTTCATATCTACTTTTCCATTGTGTTGAATCCCTGAATGAAGCAGACAAAAATGATTTCAGCTCCAGGCTCTATAGATAAGAGCTATCTATGCAAGAGCCAACTTGAGCATTAGGCAGACTAAGCAACTGCTTAGAGCAGGAGCTTCAAGGTGGCGGGCAGCAAGGAGCAGATGGATCATAATTGTTGAGTTTAATTATCAAAATTAGGGGGGGGGGGCTATAGGCCTAAATGTTAATTGAAGCGCAAGACTGATAGTCTATCTATTTATTTAATTAGCTGGATTTTTATACCGCCTTTCACCGGGTCAAAGCGGTTTACATAAAACATCAAAGATACATTGAACAGTGAACAGTAGAACTATAGAGAACTTGGAGCACGTAATATGCTTGCACCAGCTCTAATCTGTGCTTGCAGGGATCCATCCTGCAAAATTGCAACCTCAGGAGCAGAGATCCTGCCATAGCTGATACCAGAGAGATCAGCATCAGGGAAAACAGGCAGTAGAGATAGGAAAAACTTTGCAATATTAAACTAGAAATGACCCCTACCCCCCCCCCCCCAATGAAATCAATTAAAGGAGGCCGGGAAGAAGGAAATAATTCAATGAAATTCAATCTGTATCTGTTTTCTATTTAGCTTTATGGGGTAATTGTGTGTAAAGGCCTTTCATGCGTGTACAACAGCTTTTATAAATCTAGTCCAGGGGAGGAGGTCAAACAAAGGAAAAGGGGAAAAAAAGGAGTCCTGCACTTAAAACTTCTAGGAACAGGCCCAGACGTTAGTACTTGGTCTCCAGAGCATTGAGGTAGAAGCACACTGAGTGGATATTTTTTTTTGTTCTGTTTTGCTTGCTGCCTATACCATTTCTGTCTCTTGGAATAATTTGCTCAAAATTTGCCTTATTTGCTGTCTTTGCCTAATTTTGTTCCTCTGAAAATTGATTTAACAGTTTCTCTATGTACGTTTCTGTCGTCTTAGAGAAACTATTGGTGTAGCTAAAGAAAAAATGTTCAAAGCGTCAGCCTTTTCTAAAATTGTAGCTTAAAGGAAAATCTTTGGCTTGTATCAGAAACATAGAAACATGATGGCAGAAAAAGACCACATGGCCTATCTAGTCTGCCCTTCCATATCAACTACTACAATAGTCCCCTTTTTTCCTTTAGAGATCCTCTGTGTTTGTCCCATGCTTTCTGAATTCAGATACTGTCCTCATCTCTACCACCTCCACTGGGAGACTATTCCACGGATCCACCTCTCTTTCCATAAAGAAATATTTCCGCATATCACTCCTGAATCTATCCCCTTTCACCCTCATCCTATGTCCCCTCGTAGCAGAGCTTGTTTTCAATCGAAAGAGACTCCCCTCCAGTGTATTTATTCCACAGAGGTATTTAAACGTCTCTATCATATCTCCACTATGCTGCCTTTCCTCTAACATATACATATTAAGATCCTTAAGTCTATCCTTATATGCTTTATAACGAAGACCACTAACCATTTTAGTATGCACCCTCTGTACAGACTTCAACTTGTTTATATCCTTTTGAAGGCATGGTCTCCAGAATTGGCTCAATGAAGCATTGATACGCTTTTTAGCATTTTTAGTTTGTTTTTATTTATTCCTTTAATTGTTTATTTATGTATTGTTTTTATTGCAGATTGTTTTGCTTTTTCCCTTTTAAGTATCTTGTGCTCTGTTTTTTGGTTTTATTTGAGGTTCATTCCCCCTGAAGAAGGCGTTCAGCCGAAACGCGTTGGGGTCTTTTGTTTAATAATTATATCCCAGTCATGGTTGTCCATGAACAAGTGTCTCCGTAACTGTAACTAAATCCAAGTCAGCCTCTACCATTGAAGTCTCAACATCTGGAAATATTATTTCCTATGCTACGGGCATTTATCCACACTGCTTTCCAGATATTGCCCCTTTTACCCATTGCTATAGAGGTATTTAATGTTTCACTTACCTGGAGGCTTTCACTTACCTGGGGCTTTTGTCACCCGTCCCTAATGAATCTAGTTTAAAGCCCTCTTCGGTAGGTTAGTCTACTACTGAAGACACGTCGACCCTTCTTGAACAGATGGACGCCAACTCTGCTCTGCAGCTCTTGGAATGTCATCCCATGATCCAGGAAACCAAAACGCTCTCCATGACACCATCCACGCAGCAATGCATTTATCTCCAGGATGCAAGCTTCTCTGCCTTAGCCTTGACCCTCAACAGGGACGATTGAAGAGAACACCAGCTGCGTACCTGTCTGCTTCACCCTCTGTCCCAGAGCCATGAAGTCAGTTTTGATACGCTCAGAGGGGTACCTGGCAGTATCATTTGTGCTGACACGGATGAGCAACATCTGGTATTGCAGTAGTAAGCCTGGGCACTGTAAGTTAACAGTTACCTAGCAGGCTTCTCTGGCTGGGCAAGTCAAACTCATAGCTTACTGCCATTTTGTTTCAGGAGAATCTGACACTTATTTCCCTCCCTCCCTATGCCTCGGCCATGCACCTTGGTACTGGATTTTCTTAAATAGTCTTCCTAAGACACATACAGGCTGATGCAGAAATCTGGCTCTGAAATCGTGCACTATTAACTCTGTATGCTTCCATGGAGTGCACAGATAGCATGCGATTTCAGCGCCGGCATGCAGAAAAGGGTGCATATGCAAATAAGCCATGCATTAAACTGTGGCACAAATGGCAGCGTTAAACTGTGGGAGCAATCACATGCACACAGAAATTGGTGCAAGTTTGGCATGCTCTCTCAGAGAAACAGGGGCACTGTGTGGCTAATTTGCATATTCACCCAACATTATTTTGATGGCATCGGGGGGTTTTCCCGATGCCTGGATCATCTGAGGTGAAGTGTCAAACTTTTCCTCAGATGATCCAGTCATCAGGGAAAGCCCCTCATGCCATCAAAATACTGTTGGGGGGCTGGTGCCCCCAACAGAAATCTAATCCCTGGCAACCCAGCAGTCCCGATTTCCCCCCCCCCCCTCTCACCCAATTAAAAATAAGCCTGGTGGCCCATTGGCCATATAAGTTACTTTCTACCTTATATGGCAGTCTTACCCCGTAGGGCGAGATGCTGCCATTTTTTAAAATGGTGACACAAGAGCAAAAACATGCGGGCAATGCTCCCGCTCCAGTGTAAATGTACAAAGAGGGGAGTGGAAGGTTCGGGGGCTTCTGGGACACCAGGCTTATTTTTAATTGGGTGGTTGGATTGATTTCTGTTGGGGCACCAGCTCCTGACATTATTTTGATGCCATCGGGGCTTTCTCCGATGCCTGGATCATCTTCACCTCAGATGATACAGGCATTAGGAAAGCCCCCAATGCCATCAAAATACTGTCGGGGGCACATGCAAGACATTTAAGCCACTTCAGACCCAGGTGTAGAGATATTGGTGCTTTGGTTGGTTATGAAATCCTCTATGCGTTTCTCTGCATTGGGCACAGACAATATTAGCATGCCATTTTAATACATGCAGCTCATTTGCTTAGAATTTAAATACACTTGGTGTTACTTTGTGCATTTGTTTTTCTCCAGGACCAAGCAGGAAGTCAGTCCTCACATATGGGTGACGTCGGCGCCGACGGAGCCCTCGCGGAGCAATTTTCCCCAGCTTTCAAAGAAAGCCTTTGGGAATTGCAGCGCGCATGCGCGGTCTCCTTCCCGCCCAAGGGTGCCATCTTAGCCAGCCAGTCTTCTTTTTTCCGCGGAGCCCTACAGACGTACCCGTCGTGTCCCCGCTGAAAAAGTTGATTTTAGTGATTTATTTCTCTTTCTTTCTTCGGTTCGACGCCGGTCTTTTTCCTGCCCGGACTCGCGACGCCGTTGCGAGTCCTTCTGTTATTTTTCGTTTTTTCTGATTTTTAGTCAGTTTCGTTTTTCGGTTTTTCGCTGGCAGCCCGGTCCTTTGACCTAGCAGGGGCCCTTTTTCCCCCGATGGCTGCCAGTGGTTTCAAGCGGTGTGTTCAGTGTGACAGAAATATGTCACTCACTGACACACATGATAATTGCCTCCGCTGCCTCGGCCCGGATCACGAAGAACTGATCTGTGGGGCCTGCGGCAAAATGTCCTCCAAAGCGTTAAGGAGTCGGCGGCACCAGCGGGAACGAATCTTCGCTGACCCCGGCCGTACCCGGACCTCGTCGGAGGCCTCGGCGTCCAGAGGTTCCAGCTCTGACCATCGCCGAAGTTCCTCCGACAGGGGTTCTCCCTCCGGGGACCATCGACGGAAGGTAAAACCCGCGAGGGCGGCATCGGTGGATGCTCCTGGCTCCGCGAGGGCCAGGTCGCATAGCCCCGATAGCCGTCCCGGGTCTTTGGAGAAGGAGCACCTCCCGAAGCGACCTCGTCTGGAGTCGGAGTTGCCTGCTCGGGTAAGTCCTGTAGTCCTCCTGGACTCGCCTCAGAGGGGTCCGACGTCGGGCCCGACGCCGTCGGGGCCCAAGTCGGGGGCTGCTGGGTCACCTGAGGTCGGACTCAGGTTGACGGCCTTGGAGAGCAGACTCTCTGCCTTCATGGACCAGCAGCGGGCACTGATCGCTAGCCTCGCTGGCGCCGCTGCCCCGACCGCCGGGACGTCGACGTCTAAGTCGACCCCGGAGACCGAGCCGATCCTCGAGTCCATGCGAACTCGAGTCGATCCTCGGTCGAGGTCACCCTCGGCCTCCCGTTCGGGACCGAGGTCGTCGACGCCGACTCCCTCGGTGTCGGGGCAGCCGACACCTCCGCCTGCCCGAGCCGACCCCACCGATTCCTCCTCGGAGTCGGCCTGGGAGTCGGAAGAGGAAGAGTCACCTGATTCGTTTCGGACTCGATGTGTCCCCTCGGACTCACCTGAGTCCGAACCTCGGAAGCAGTCCCCTCCGGAGGATGCCCGGTTCTCGGACTTCATCAGGGATATGGCCAAGGCTTTGGCCTTCCCTGCGGATCCCGAGGAGGAGCCTCGAGCCGAAGAGCTAGACGCCCTTCAGTATGACTCTCCCGCCAGGGAACACTTTACTGTACCGGTTCCTCCCATGCTGGAACGACTACTCTTCCGCATGTGGGAGAGTCCGGCATCGTCGCCGGTATTAAGCGAGCGCGTTGTTTTTGAGCAATTAAACTCACACGTTGAAGCTACGCATATTCTCCATCCTCGTCAGGCAGGTTTTCGGCATGGGCACAGCACTGAAACTGTTCTTTTGGCACTGCTTAATGAAATTCACGTTGCTCACGATCGTGGTGATCTTACTCTTCTTGTTTCTTTGGATCTTTCTGCAGCTTTTGATCTGATTGACCACCGGACACTTCTTTCACGTCTGTTTGATATTAGGTTGCGGGGTTCTGTTCTCCAATGGTTCCGCTCTTTTCTTACTGCCCGCTCTTTCACTGTGCACGCGGGTAAGCACTCTTCTTCTGCTCTCCCTCTTTTCTGTGGTGTTCCACAAGGTTCGGTTCTATCACCCCTATTATTTAATATTTTTCTTGCTCCACTGCCTCTGGCTATTCAACAATTTTCGGTGTCTCCATATATCTATGCAGATGACATTATTTTATTATGTCATGTCTCTCCTCTCACTCTGGATATTACCCCACTTAATGCTTGTCTGTCCCACGTTGCTTCATGGCTTTCGCACAATTTTCTTCACTTAAACCCTTCAAAATCTACGGCTATGTGGGTATCTCTTAGCGGTTCCTGTCCCTCAGTTTCTCCTATGATTGATTCGGTTCCTATTCCACTCGTCTCTTCCTTCCGCTATCTGGGGGTTATTCTTGATTCTACACTCTCTTTTCATGAGCACATTGCTTCTCTCACTCGGCGATCTTTTGTGACCCTTCGGCAGATTCGGGCTACTCGTTCCCTTTTTTCTTCTGATTCCCTGGTCACTTTGGTTTTGGCTCTGGTGGTTAGTAGGCTTGACTATTGCAATGTTTTTCTAGCTAATCTTCCTAAATATCAGCTTAAACGATTACAATTTATCCAAAACACTGCAGCTCGCCTTATCACTTTTTCTCGGTCATTTGACCATGTCACTCCCCTCCTTTTTCGTTTGCACTGGCTTCCACTTCATTTTCGTTATCAATATAAGTTTCTTATTTTGCTGCACCGTGCTCTTCATACTGGCCAACCTTTATACCTAGCAGATCTGGTCTTTCTTCACACTCCCTACCGCCAACTTCGGTCATTTCACACTAACCGTTTATTGCTCCCCTCTCCGTCACAAGCCCGGTTAGAGCAGACTCGTCATTCCGCTTTTTTCTTTCTCGGCCCTTTCCTCTGGAACTCTTTACCACCTTCCCTCAGATTAGAATCCTCCTACCCTCATTTCAAGTCATTACTCAAAACACATCTGTTTACTCAGGCTTTTGACCTTCCTCCCAGTCCCCCTCCCTGAAGTTGTTCCCCCGTTGCTGGTGTGTGTTTTTATGTCTGTTGTTGTTGTTACCCTTTTTTAGTTTTAGTAGGTTATGTTAGGTCTCTTTAATTGATTATGTAATCTTATCTATATGTGTGTGGTTTTTTTACTTTCCTTTCATTTTATGGCGTTCTTTTCTATAATTTGCAGTAGAAACGTTTTTATTGTACACCGCTCTATGCTTCGGCAGTAGCGGTTGATCAAATGTTTTAATAAAGATAAAGATAAAGATTCCATCTATCGAGTCCGCAAGAGTCCTGGCTTCCAAAAAGCACAGCTACCGCACCATTCCATGGTAGTGGAATCGGCCATGCATAGGCTTAAGAGCCAGAAGATGCACTCCTCGGTGCCTCCTGGCAGGGAGGCCCGTAACCTGGATGGCCTTGGTAAGAAATGTTTCCAGGGCTCTATGCTTGCTTGTCGGGTCCAGACCTACCAGCTCTACATGGGCATGTATCTCAGAGACCTGGCTAAAGAGATAGCCGGATTCTCCGCTGGGCTGTCCGAGGAACCTTTGCGGAGGTTCCTGGCCTTGACAACTGGTATTCGGGAATGCTCCAAATTCATGTCCCGAGCAGCCTATGATGGCTTTGAAGCATCGGCTCGAGTGGCCGCAGCCGGCATCGGTGCCCGCCGACAGGCTTGGCTTCAGTCGTCTGACCTTGAACCCTGGGTACAGGACAAGTTGGTCGATGTCCCCTGCCGAGGTGAGAACCTCTTTGGCAAGCCCATGGCTGAAAAGGCTGCACAAATCGAGACGGAGACTCTCACCAGAACTAGGCTTTCTAGGAAGACCTCCGCCCCTTCCCAGAAAAAGAAGGGCTCGGGAAAGAAGTCCTTTTACCCGAGAAAGGCGGCTGCCTATAAACACTACCCTCAATATCAGGCCTCCGCAGCTCCCCAACAGGGCCAGCAGGCCAAGGGACGGGGTAACGGGTCCCGTAGGCAGCAAGCCCCCAAGCCTGCACCACTGGCCCCTGCTCAGCAGGGTTGGGGTTTTTGACTTCATCAGCATAGCCTCTCCCCCTCAGCTGGTTCCTCCCAGCACCGGAGGCCGGCTGGTTCACTTCACCTACAGGTGGTCCAACATCACTTCAGATGCCTGGGTGCTTCAAGTCGTAAGAGAAGGCTATCTTCTCCACTTCCACCAGGTCCCTCCCTCCTATTTCCCGGGAGAACCTCCACGACTCCCTCTGCACAGGGACTTACTCCTTCAGGAGTTAGCAAGTCTTCTTCAGGAACAGGCTGTGGAACCGGTGCCCCACCACCTGAGAGGTCAAGGCTTTTATTCCAGGTATTTCCTAATACCAAAAAGAACAGGAGGCCTCAGACCCATCCTGGACTTGCGCAACCTCAACAAGTTCCTCGTAAGGGAAAAGTTCAAGATGCTTACCCTTGGAATCCTTCTGCCCTACCTCCAGCAGGGAGATTGGCTATGCTCCTTTGATCTAAAGGATGCCTACACGCACATCCTCATCCACCCAAGCCACCGCCAATACCTAAGGTTTGTGGTGGCAGGAAATCATTACCAGTACAGAGTACTGCCCTTTGGCCTATCCTCCGCACCGCGAGTCTTCACAAAATGTCTCGCGGTGGTGGCGGCTTATCTCCGGCTTCACGGACTCTATGTCTTTCCGTACCTCGACGACTGGCTCATCAGAGCATCGTCCTCTCCGGAAGTCACCAATGCCACACACCGCACTGTGACTCTTCTGCAGTACTTGGGCTTTGTCATAAACTTCGCAAAGTCCACTTTGCTCCCCTCACAGGATCTCGAGTTCATCGGCGCAAGACTGCACACTCCTCAGGCACGAGCTTTCCTGCCTCTCGACAGGGCTCAACGGCTCATGGACCTAGCCGGCCGTTTTCGCAGCCAGTCCCTGGTCTCAGCCAGGCGCTTCCTGAGACTACTCGGCCATATGGCTTCCACCGTCCACGTGACCCCCAATGCCCGCCTGAATATGCGGCCTGCTCAATGGTGCCTTCGCAAGCAGTGGCAACAAGCCACGGGCGGCCTAGCCGACTTAGTGCTCGTCTCCGGGCCGCTGGCCTCTTCTCTACAGTGGTGGCTTCATCGGCCGAACCTGGTGCTCGGAATGCCTTTTCAGTCACCTCAGCCGGCTCAAGTGCTGACGACCGATGCTTCTCTCCTAGGTTGGGGAGCGCATTGCCAAGGGGCATGTACTCAAGGTCTCTGGACCACGTAGGAGTCTGCTCAGCAGATCAACTTCCTGGAGCTCAGAGCAATCCGTCTGGCTCTCAAGGCTTTCTCCTACCTGACTTCTCACCAGTCCGTCCTTGTCCAGACGGACAATCAAGTTGCCATGTTCTACGTGAACAAACAGGGAGGCACGGGCTCCTTCCTTCTCTGTCGAGAAGCACAGAAGCTCTGCTCTTGGGCCGTCAGCCACGGCATTCTTCTCAAGGCAGTTTATCTCCCAGGCCAAGAAAATTGCCTGGCGGACAAACTCAGCAGGATCCTCCAGCCGCACGAGTGGCTCCTGGATCCCTTGGTAGTTCAGAAACTTTTTCTGAAGTGGGGACTCCCCACGATGGATCTCTTTGCCAGTCCTCTCAACCGGCAACTTCCTCGCTTCTGCTCTCGTCAGCCGCATCCCCTTCGAGTAGCGGCAGATGCTTTTCTGCTCTCATGGTCGGAGAGCCTTCTGTATGCCTTTCCTCCCATACCGCTAGTCTCTCGAACTCTTTTCAAGGTTCTCCGAGACAAAGCTTCCATGATCCTGGTGGCTCCTCGCTGGCCCAGACAGCCGTGGTTTCCACTCCTGCTGCAATTGGCGGTAGAGGATCCGTTCCCTCTGGGGTTTCAACCGGATCTCCTAACACAGGATCAGGGGTCCCTGCTACACCCCAACCTCAGATCTCTACATCTGATGGCCTGGCTGCTGAAAGGGTAGTCCTTGCTCCCCTTCTACTGCCGGCAGAGGTGAAGGAGGTCGTCCTAGCTTCTCGGCGACCTTCTACCCGCAAATGCTACGCCCTTAAATGGCGTCGCTTTTCCGCTTGGTGTGCCCAGCAGTCTCAGGATCCCTTCTCCTGCTCGGTGTCGGTGATCTTGCAGTACTTGCTCTACCTCTCTAATCTGGGACTTAAGTCCAACTCCGTCAAAGTTCACCTCAGTGCTCTTTCAGCGCATCATGTGCCGGTGGACGGCAGACCTCTTTCCAGCGACCCTCTCGTAGCGAGGTTTCTCCGAGGTCTCCTTCTACTTAAACCACCTCTGCGCCCGCCAGCACCTGACTGGGATCTGAATGTGGTTTTACAGCGGATCACCTGTCCGCCTTTTGAACCTATGGCTACCTGTTCTCTCCGTTTTCTTTCTTGGAAAACTTTATTCCTGATAGCCCTCACTTCCGCTAGACGCGTAAGTGAATTGCAGGCCCTCGTGTCTGATCCCCCTTACACTCGGTTCTACAAAAATAGGGTAGTCCTACGGACTCACCCAAAGTTTCTTCCAAAAGTGGTCTCCCCTTTTCACATCAATCAGGAGGTGGTACTTCCGACCTTCTTTCCCAGGCCACACTCCAGCCGAGCTGAAATGGTCCTGCATACCCTGGACTGTAGAAGGGCATTGAACTTCTACCTTGACCGTACGCGGGAGCACCGTAAAGCTGCTCAGCTTTTTGTGTCTTTTGACCCCAATAAATTGGGGCTCCCGGTCTCCAAGCGTACTCTGTCCATCTGGGTTGCTGACTGTATCGCTTGGGCTTATGGGGCAGCCGGACTCTCGTTAGAAAGTCGAGTCACGGCTCATTTTGTTCGGGCGAAGGCTACGTCAGTGGCTTACCTCCGCTCTGTTCCGCTGGCAGACATCTGCCGGGCCGCTACTTGGTCTTCGAGCCAGACTTTTGCGGTCCATTACTGCCTCGAGAGGGAGTCCCGCAGGGACAGTGCTTTCGGACAGGCAGTGCTCCGAAATCTCTTCGAGGTTTGAGCAACTCCTACCCTCCATCCCGGATGGGGGCTACCGGTGTGTAATAATTCAGTGAAGATTCCTTCTGTGCCGCTGAGCTAGAGGGAGCTCATTTTTGTGCTTAGGGTCTCTGGTAGCCTTAAGCTTGGGAGTCCCATATGTGAGGACTGACGTCCTGCTTGGTCCTGGAGAAAGCGTATTTACTCACCTGTAACAGGTGTTTTCCAGGAGCAGCAGGAATCAGTCCTCACAACCCTCCCTCCTCCCCTTGGAGTTGCTATCATCTGCTTAAGTTTTTTTTGCAAATTTTTATGCTGTCTTTTAGCTATGTCATCAGACTGGCTAAGATGGCACCCTTGGGCGGGAAGGAGACCGCGCATGCGCGCTGCAATTCCCAAAGGCTTTCTTTGAAAGCTGGGGAAAATTGCTCCGCGAGGGCTCCGTCGGCGCCGACGTCACCCATATGTGAGGACTGATTCCTGCTGCTCCTGGAGAACACCTGTTACAGGTGAGTAACTACGCTTTCCTTTGCTGTTTATCTGCGCGTCAGTCTCTTTTCTGCATTTGGCCTGTCTGAACTTGTGCTCATAAGTTGCGTTATCTTCGCCCAAAGGGCACGTTGGTCTTTCTGCATTGGCCTGATAGTCAGTTGTCCTGGAAAGCACATCTATGTTGCTTTTGATATGACAACTGTCCCTATTAAACCCATAATCAAAATTACTTTTATTTGGTGTGGTAGCTGTGATGCTTTAATCCTTAGGAAAACAGTTTGGATCCTTCAAGCTTGTCCTATGTTTCTTACGTATCAGCTATAAAAAAGAATTGACTCAACTATGGGAATTAGCTGCAATAAAACAAACCTCCCCAAGATACAACTTGAAAACAATCCATTACCACTCCCACAAAGAATAAAACAAACCAGGAATAATTGGATCACGTGGGTTCTAGCAGAATACGACCTGTAATACAGAGACACCCAATCCACCTAGAGATCCCTCTGCATAATGCCTTCTCTGCCTTCGTAAATGAGGATACCCCATTAATGGAAACTGAAGTGGCCCTCGATATCAAGGATGTTGCCTAATGTACCAGAAATGCTCCAGGGATTGTCAAAAAATTTCAAAATAGAAAACTGTTACTACTATGAGACTCCATTTTCAGAGGCATTAACTTAGGAACACAGTTTCAGGATCAGAAGGTTGATAAATGCCTCCCAGGATCCTCAGCCAGCAGGAATGCAAACCAGATTGCTAGTGAAGTCAGAGAGGAAAGTAAGGATTATAAAACTGATGTTTTTATCCATCTGAAAACAAATGATCTGGCTAGAAACAGTAACTCTGCAGTACAGAGAGACTGCCAAATTTTGGGAGAGAATCTTAAACCCATTGTCAGTGCTATAGCATTCTCAGAAGTTCTGCTTGTTCAAGGTATAGGGGAAGAAAGACTGCCCCCACACTATCAGCTTTAATACACGACGCCAAACTTGGTGGAAACATGAAGGCTTTAGAAATATAAGCGGCCAGGGCAGTAACTGGAATAAAAAGAGGCTATACTGTAATGATGGTCTACATCTTTCTGTAGTAGGAAAAGTGATCCTGACCTAAGTGAAAAATTCAGGCAATATGTAGACAGGCATTTAAGTTAGAGAATACAATGCAATGTGTGCCTTTGAGAACGTGCTGACTCCTGGCAACCCAGCTGTTCCTGGGCTTTTTTGTCAGTGTGACCTGAAGTAAATTGCCAGGCCTGTCTTCCAAGGCCCAAGGGTGTTGCGGGGCCATGTGCGGAGGCTAATTGCGGGGCCTCATTTGCATAAATATTTGCATATCCACTGGGCCTCATTTGTATAAATCTAATTTTTTTTTATTGTAAAATGTGTATGTGACCCATCTAAAATTTTAAGCGGCTTTCAAAGGAATCCTTCATAAGCCTCTTTTTTGTCCTAACAATGACGTAGGGGTATGTTTACTAATCATTCATGTGTGTTAGGTGCCACTGTGCCCATAAACATAAATGGGTATTGCTGCACTTAGCACATATTCAAATTTGTGAAAGCCCTTTAACCTTTACTAAGCATGCCTCTTAATGTGTGTCTGAAAACAATTTGCATGTACAGTGAGGATAAAGACAGGCTACCATATTTCTGCATTACTGTTCTCAAGTGCCAACTGCCAGATGCATCACTTCAAACCCCTGCTGATGTAGAACCCATAGCAAACCTGCCATATCATAGCAGCACTACCAGGACTCACACAGCACCTAACCCTATTTATCAAATATTAAACCAATACATCTCTTACTGGGAAAAGAGAACAAGTAGGTCTACTCCACGGAAACTAGACAAACAGAATAGCACAGTTCTGTCATAAAAGCCAAACAGACAGACCATCACCAAATACAGAAGAAGGGATCGCGATTCAGAAATATGAAGACAATAATTGAACTGGGAATCCTAAAAGCCAAACTTTGACTGCACCACAACAATGGAAAAATTAAACTCTGAAATTAATTTCCTCTTATACTGAACAAAGTGCAAAGACAGCGCACCTTTCCCAGAACTCATATATTGCAGATAATAAATTAAAAATAAAATACTTTCTTTTTTTCTACCTTTTGTTGTTTGGGCATTTTATTTTTCAGTCACAATTGCTTCAGTCTCTGTCTTTTGCATTCTTCATGTCTTCTGCTAACTCTTCATTGTCTATTGTCCATTTGCCCTCTCTTCTCCTATTTTTTCCATTTTCTGTCTACATCCGCTTCTGACATACCGATCTTTTGATTTTTGTTCTTTTCTCCATTTCTTTCTTTACTCATTCATCCAATCAATTTCAATCCTCCGTCCTCAAACCACTTTTGACTTTTCACCTAGCAACTTTTCATCTCCTCTTCTAACCTCCATCCCAGCTCCCCCATTTCTCATCTCACTCCTCTGCTAGTCTCTTATTCTCCTCTGTCTTTCGCCCAATTCAACCTTCTAATCATCATCCTCCTTTCACTCACCTCCTTGCCAATTTCCATGGCCTCTCACAGAGTTTCATCATACCTATCATTCCCCCCTTCTCTCTCACCACCCCAGTCCAACATCTCCCAAGCCCCTCATCTTTCTGCATTACCCCTAACATTCAGCATCTCATGCTTTCTCTCCCACCTCTCCAGTCCTTTTCCCCCTCCATAGACCACCACCCCCATAGACCATCAGCTTTCTATCCACTTCCCCTTCTCCAACCTCTCCCCCTGTAGTCTGGCATCTTCCCTATCTCCCTTCCCATCCCAGCATCTTCTCTCCCCTGTTCCTCTCCATTCCAGACCAATATATCCCTTCTCTCTCATAACTTAAAATCCATCTCCCTCTTTTTCTCAATATATATATACATATATACATACATGCAGCATATTTCATCTCAATTTTCTCGCTCTCTCTGTCCTCCCCCCTGGGAAAAAATATTGTGCAACATCATGCCTGGCATCTTCTTTCTTTTTCTGAGTCAACAGCAGAAAGTTCTCTTAGCACCATCCCCAGCTTTATCTTTCTTACTCTGAGTTAGCGCACAGCATCCAGTGCTGCTTGTAACATTAATTTCCAGTGAATGGCCCTGTGTGCTGGAAGTGAATGCTACAGGCAGCACTGGCTGCTATTGCTGACTCAGAGAAAGAAAGGTGAAGCTGCACGATGCCAGAGCTGCATGCACAGTGAGTTGTGCCATCTCCTGGGCCCACCGTCTGAGCCCCACTTACTCCCCCAATACCCAGCTAATCTTAGATTCAGTTGTCACCTTTTCTCCCATCAAATTTTAAAGGGCCCGTAATTGAAGGCCTTTACATGGGTAACGTCTCTAGCTACCCATGCAAAGGCCTTATCTGGGATTTTTGAAGGACAGCTACATGGGTAGTGCCCTTCGAAAATCCTGGATATGTCCCTAGCATGCCCAGATGCTATCCGCACAGCATCAGGGCATGTTGGGAGCATTCCGAGATGGATCGGAGGCAGGCCATGGTACTACCCATGCAGCATTGATTTTCGATGTTACACGGTTAGCGCTCTGTGCCTTAAAGATAGGCGTGGGAAAACCTTGCCTATCTGTAAGGCGCTGGGGCTAATTGTATAGCATCGAAAATCGGTACCATATGGATAGCTACCACAAAACCAAACAAACAACCACTACTTGCATCCTCAATATGGAACTCCCTACCATTGAGCCTGAGAGCTTGCAAAGACCTCAAAACATGGTTATTTATAGAAACCTATGAGAATTCAAGCAACATCTCTTATTTATTTATTTATTTATTTTATTTATTTTTCTTATATACCGCGCTATTCAGCATCAGCGCGGTTTACATGTAACAGTAACTGTTCAGTGAAGACAATGTACACTGAACTTACAATATAACAGAAATGTACAATTTTAACTTACAATATAACAGAAATGTACAATTTTAACAGCATAGCTACATTACCCAAACAGCAACACTATTACCCAAACAGCAACACTATTACCTCCGCCAACTAAACACACACCCATTCCATCCACACACACAAATTCAACACTCCTCATTAGTAAATACCTTTATGTTAAATGTTACATCAATTGTACTGTCTAAATATTGTCTAAATGTCTAAATACTGTTACGTAACTGTGCTGTCTAAATGATTACACATACCCTAATGTTAAATGTAACCCTCCAGTTGTGATGTGACGTGACCACCTTGATTGAAGGAAAAGGTGGCATACAAATCTGTCTAAATAAATAAATAGCTCCCGCGGCTTCCTGTCTGTTCAGCGACACCTGGATTTTCAATGCCGGGGCTGCATATCACCCAGGCATAGAAAATCCAGGTTAGGCGGGAGGTGGGCGGGTTAAGCGCCGATGTGGCACATAAAGTGATACAAGTAAGCAGGGTTCTATTAGCTGTAACCTGAGAAGATCTGACAGCAAGTTTATACAGGAACACAGAGCAGTTGATTTTATAGTGGATATTTTTTCTAACTTAACTTTTTAGGATATGCCAGGTACTTGCAATCCAGACTGGCTACAGGATGCTGGGCCATGGTCTAACTCAGCATGGCTTTTCTTATGTTCTTATGTAAACAAGTTGCAACACCTCATAGTTGTGCTTTACTCCTTACATTTACATCTGAAAATTCAATATGCATGAGCTGCTTTCCTCCCTTCTGCCCACTGACCTAAACACACCCACAGGAATGGTCAGTGCTGCTAAAATTATGAGTGCTATTCTTAGCCATACTTGAAGAGGGCAGCTGTCAATCAGGCCTTTTACCTAGATGCATACTTATTTACCTAGGTAAGTTCCGTTCAGAATTTACCTCCCCATTCCAAATACAGTAGCTAACAGTCTGGAATGACATTGATGCTTAACTCTTTTAGAAGAAAAGAGCTAATTAACAATTTGTTCAGGGAAATGGGAACAGTTGACGCACATTAATAGAAACAGAATAAATCGCAAAACGTTATCATCTGAAGTTGTTTAGTAGCATTCTCATGCCAGAGCTGCCCATCATGGCTTGCAGGCACAGGAGAGCCAGATGCAAGGGTGATTTAAAAAAAAAAAAAAAGCTCAGTCTACACAGATCTCTACAGGGTTCCACCTTCGACCATTCTGCAGTTTCAGAAAGCTAACTCAGACCTCTTAGAAACTGCTCATACCAGGAGAGCAAATTTCCCAGATTTGCCTGCCAAAGGTCTGTTAGCTTCCTAAACTTGGAGCACTCCCAGGTTCCGGATATAGAAACATGATGGGAGAAAAAGACCACATGGCCTATCTAGTCTGCATATCAACCACTACAACAGTCCTCTTTTTTTCCTTTAGAGATCCTCTGTATTTGTCCCATGTCTTTTTTAATTCAGATACTGTCCTCATCTTTACCACCTCCACTGGGAAACTATTCCACGGATCTGCCACTCTTTCTGTAAAAAAATATATTTTCGTATATTACTCCTCAGTCTATCCCCTTTCACCCTCATCCTATGTCCCCTTGTAGTAGAGCTTGCTTTCAATCGAAAGAGGTTATTCTACTGTGCATTTATGCCATGGTGGTATTTAAACGTCTCAATCATATCACCTCTATCCCACCTTTCCTCCAAAGTATACATATTAAGATCCTTAAGTTTGTCCTCATATGCTTTATAATTAAGACCACTAACCATTTTAGTAGCCACCTCTGTACCGACTTCAACCTGTTTATATCCTTTTGAAGGTGTGGCCTCCAGAATTCTACACATTACTCCAAATGATGTCGCAGCAAAGACTTATACAGAGGCACTATCACCTCCTTTCTTCTGCTGGCCATTCCTCTCCCTATGCACCCAAGCATCCTACTAGCTTTTGCCTTTGCCTTTTCTACCTGTTCAGCTACTTTAAGATCATCAGACACAATCACGCCTAGGTTCCGCTCTTCTTTTGTGGACAGAAGTACTTCACCCCCTATTGTATATCGCTCCCTTGGATTGCTGCAGCCCAAATGCATGACCTTGCATTTTTTAACATTAAATCTCAGTTTCCAAATTCTAGACCATTCTTCAAGCTTAGCTAGATCCCTCCTCGTGTTATCTACACCTTTCTGTTGTCTACTCAATTGCAGATTTTGGTATCATCTGCAAAGAGGAAAACCTTACCGAAAGCCCTTTCGCAATATCACTAACAAAGATGTTAAAAAAAAAATCGGACCAAACACAGATCCCTGGGGCATACCACTGGTAACATAGAAACATCACTACAGAAAAATACCACATGGCCTATCTAGTCTGTCCTTCCATATCAGCCACTACAACTGTCCCCTTTTTACCTTTAGAGATCCTCTGTGTTTGTCCCATGCTTTTTTGAATTCAGATACTGTCTTCATCTCTACCACCTCCACTGGGAGACTATTCCAAGGATCCACCACTCTTTCCATAAAAAAATATTTCCACATATCACTCCTAAATCTATCCCCTTTCACCATCATCACATGTGCCCTCGTAGCAGAGCTTGCTTTCAATCAAAAGATGCTCTCCTCCTGTGCATTTATGCCACGGAGGTATTTAAACCTCTCATTCATATCACCTCTATCCCGCCTTTCCTCTAAGGTGTACATAGTAAGATCCTTAGGTCTGTCCTCATATGCTTTATAATGAAGACCACTAACCATTTTAGTAGCCATCCTCTGTACTGACTCCAGCCTGTTTATATCCTTTTGAAGGTGCAGTCTCAAGAATTGCACACAATACTGCAAATGAGGTCACGTCAAAGACTTATACAGAGGCAAGATCACCTTTCTTCTGCTGGCCATTCCTCTACCTATGCACCCAAGCATCCTTCTTGCTTTTGCTGTCACTTTTTCTACCTGTTTAGCTATTTTAAGATCATCAGACACAATCACTCCTAGGTCCTGCTCTTCTTTAGTGGACAAAAGTACTTCATCCCTACACTATATTTCTCCCTTGGATTGCTGCGGCCCAAATGCATGACCTTGCATTTTTTACCATTAAATCTCAGCTGCCAAATTCTAGACCATTGTTCAAGCTTAGCTAGATCCCTCCTCATGTTATCTACACCTTCCTGGGTGTCTACTGCAGATTTTGGTATGATCCGCAAAGAGGCAAATCTTACCCGATAACCCTTCCGCTATATCACTAACAAAAGATGTTAAAAAGAATCGGACCAAGGACAGATCCCTGGGGCACACCACTGGTAACCTCCTTCTCCTTAGAGTGAGCTCCATTTACCTGTACTCTTTGTTGCCTTCTACTCAACCAATTTCTAACACAAGCAGTAACTTTAGGGTCCATCCCTAGGGTGCTCAGTTTGTTTATAAGTCGCCTGTGAGGAACAATGTCAAAGGCTTTACTGAAATCTAAATACACCACATCTAGGGCTCTCCCTTGGTCCCACTCCCACGGTTTTAGAGAAGCCCATGGTGTTGAAGCACTTCTCACCACACTCTTCAGTAGCATAATAACAGGCATTGACAACATCCGCCAAGGGTTCGTCCTTGTCTTCCTAGACATTGCAGCAGCGTTTGACTCCGTTAGCCATGAGTGCCTCCTTGAACGACTCAAGGAGAAGGGAATCACCGATAAAGCACTTGAGTGGTGTATGTCCTACCTTTCTGATAGATGGCAGCAGGTATGATCCAGCGATACATCATCTGATCTGTTCCACCAAAAGCAAGGTGTTCCACAAGGGTCCTCCCTCTCTGCCCTGATGTTCAATATATACATGCAGCCTATCTGCAACCTAATCCGGTCCTTCAGTGTTAACTGCCTTATTTACGCTGATGACGTGCTGTTATACATGCCTTTTGCAACAGAGAAACCCAACCTCACACCTATAACAAACTGCATAAATGAAGTTTCTAACTGGCTGCAATCCCAAAACCTTAGGATCCAACACAAGAAAACGGAGGTTTTATTTATTACAAGGAATCAAAACTTCACTGCTCCGTCTTTCATAAAAGTGAAGGATGCAGATCTCCAGACCAAGCCCACTATCAGATACCTAGGCGTGACCTTAGACCAGCACTTGGATATGAAGGCGCACATAGGAAACATTGTAAGAGCGGTATACCATAAAATCTGATCCCTTAGACATCTAAGATCCCTGCTTGCACCTGACGATTTCAGAACCATCTATCAGGCACTAATCATACCGCATTTTGATTATGCAAATTCAATCCTGCAAGGTCTCCCTCAAGCCACCTTAAATCCACTTCAACTTGCAATGAATGCCGCAGCAAGAGTTCTACATGGCGCTTCTAGGAAAGACCATGTCACACCCATTCTAAAACATCTCCACTGGCTCCCGATACAAGGTAGAATCACTTACAAGACCTTACTACTTACCTTCAAGGTTATTAAAGGGCTTTCGTCAGCATCATTGACTGAACTAATCCAGACAACTCCTCTCAATAGGGACAGAAGGTCAGTAACACTTAACACCCTGGTAGTCCCAAAATTAATAACACAATGCACCAAGGCAACAGTAGGCAGGGCCTACAATTTCTGCGCACCAAGGTACTGGAACAGCCTCCCTCACGGCATCCAATCAATCCAGGACTTATTTCAGTTCAGAAAGGCCTTAAAATTTCACCTCTTCCTCCAGTTTTACCCAGAAGCCAGTGTGGACGCTGCACCATCCTCACAAGCCTCTCAGAACCCCCTTGACTGAAGTCAAAAGAGTTCCCAATTATGTCTTAAATTGTAAATAGTTACCCTGTTATCCAAGTTGCATTACCTGTTCAACTGTAAACACAAAGTACCATCGGAAATGTGTATTTTATTGTTCATTGTAAACCGCACTGATGCTGAATAGCGCGGTATAAAAGAGACTCTAATAAATAAATAAATAATCAGATTTTTCTGACAAGACCCCATTTCACTGCATTGACTATTTCCTCCTCTTTTTGAATCTTTGCTTTCCTGACTACTTTTCAGCTTCTCTAAGTTTTTCCAAATATAGATGCCTGTCTTCCTCTCTCTGTGATCTCTTGTATTTCATGAAAGCATCCCTCTTTTTCTTCACTTTTTCATCTACTTCTTTCGAAAACCATAGCTGTCTTCTTTTCATTTGCTTTTATTTACTATTTTAAGAAAATGGTCAGTTGCCCTTAAAATCCCCTTTCAGTTTTGCCCACTGGTTTTCTACATCCCCTTGTTGTTCCCATTGCGCTAACTACTCCCTGAGGTATTGGCCCATCTTGGCAAAGTTAGCTTTTCTAAGGTCTAAGACCCTCACTTTTGAATGGATTTTTAACAGCCCTAGTCCTAATACTGAACCACACCATATGGTGATCACAGGATGCAAAATGATCTCCCACTTTAACATGAGAAACACTTTCACCATTGGTAAGCACCAAGTCCAGTATGGCCCCTTCACATGTGGGCTCTGTTACCAGTTGCCTGAATAGTTCTCCTTTTAGAGAATCCAGGAATCTCCTTACTTCTAGATGATACTGCAGTTCCCTATCAGTAGCACTTCCCCTTTCCTAGCAATGCTGCATATGTCTTGAATTAACTCTCCATCCACCTCTTCCTTCTGTGAGGGAGGTCTGTATATTATGCCAATGCAAATAGATTTCTCTTTCCCTCTTTCTAGTTTAACCCACAGTATCTCCTCTCTCCCTTTAAGCTCTGTAGTTCCAAAGCTTTTATATTATTTTTTCATATAGTGCCACTCCTCCCCCCCTTCTTCCTACCCTTTCTTTTCTGAATAAAAGTATAGCCTGGTATAGTTTCATGGTTTTTTGTGAACCATGTTTCTGTAACTGCCACTAAATCCGTCAGCCTCTTCCATTAAAGCATCAACATCTGGGATCTTCTTTCCCATGCTACGGGCATTTATCCATACTGCTTTCCATATGTTGTTCCTTTTACCCATTTCCATAAAGGTATGTAATGTTTCACTTACCTGAGGGCTTTCTTCACACATCCCCAGTGAATATAGTTTTAAGCCCTCTTCAGTAGATTAGCCAATCTGCTACTGAAGACATGTTGACCTTTCTGGGACAGAAGGATACCATCTCTGCTCTGCAACCCTTGGAATAGCATCCCATGGTCCAGGAAACCAAAACGCTCTGGAAGACACCATCCACGCAGCCATGCATTCATCTCCAGGATGCGAGCCTCTCTGTCTTGTCCTTTACCCTCAACAGAGAGGATTGATGAGAGCACCACCTGTGCTCCTATCTGCTTCACTCTGTGCCCCAGAGCCATGAAGTCACTTCTGATATACTCAGAGGGATACCTGGCAGTATCATTTGTGTCGACATGGATTAGCAACATTGGGTAATAGCTAGTGGTCTTGATGATTCTTGGCAAACTCTCTCTAACATCTCTGATTCGGACACCTGGCAGACAGCATACCTCTCTGGACATCGTCTGGTTGGCAGATGGACGCCTCAGTACCCTTCAGAAGAGAGTCACCAACCACCATTACCCTTCGCTTCCTTGTGGTCACTGATTCTGCAACTTTGGGGTGCTCAAGCTCTGATTCTTCCCTTTCCAGGGATGCTTTCACCACCTCCACTTCCAGGGCTGCATAATGGTTCTTCAGTTCACGGGCTGGAGAAGTTGGATTAGTGATTCTGCAGGCCCTGGTGATTTGTGTCCAACCTTCGTCATTCTGTAGGCTCCCATCTTCTCCTCTGCTGGAGAGCTTGGATGTTGCAAGAAGCATCTCATCAATGTACTTCTCACAGTCTTGGATGCTCCTCAACCTCGCCACCTCCTCTCTGAGTTCCTCCACTTGTTTCCTGAGAGCATCTGCCTGCAGTTATCCTGCACATGGATCTGGTCCTTCAACTGGTATTGGGACCTCTTTCTGGACAGATGCAGAAGCTGTAATGGGGGCAAGAGCTTTGGCGATAACTATTTTTCCCAGTCATTGTTCAGCCAGTGGAGCTAGGTATCTGTTAAAGCAAAAGAGAGAGAGCTTACCAAAGTATCAGCTGGCTTTCCAGCTGTCCTTTCAGAGAAAAAGCAGTTAAATCTCTTTAAGTGTGTTCAAAATGTGCCGTTCCAAGTCCCTGTGTATCGTTAATTGGGGAGATGCCCTATAAAGCAAGACTGCTCACTAGGGGTTGGGGGGATTTGTCGGGGTAGGGAGGAAGCTAAAATCTGATGAGGTGTCAGTAGCTTCAAAGGGCTGAGAAAGATACTAAAGCAGAGTTTTAAACCTACTCCACTAAAGAAAATATTTCCCCTTTTAAACTAAAGCACCAAAAAGAATGTAACTTTGTTTTAAAAAATTATTAAAACCCTTTTAAGAGCTCCCAGGCAGAGAGCTGTAATTTCAAAAGCCACAAACTCTTACCTTTGCTTGAAATGTGTAGGAATACCTCCTTCCCCGCAGAGTAACATAGTAACATAGTAAATGATGGCAGATAAAGACCACTATGGTCCATCTAGTCTGCCCAGTAAGATGGCAAGAGTAGGTGCGCCTGCTGCTCCGTGTAGATAACCCCTCCCCATGTCTTTGTTTAGGGGTGAACACACTGCTCTGTGTAGGACACCCCTGTTTGTTGAGAAATTAGATAGTTAAGTTTATTTAGATTTTATCCTGTTGCTGTAAAGGGATCCACTGTGCCTCTCCCATGCCATTTTGAATTCTGTCACTGTTTTTGCCCCCCACCACTTCCATCTGTACCCTTTGTCACCTCTTACCCAACCAATTTCTAACCCAAGCAGTAACTTTAGGGTCCATCCCTAGGGTGCTCAGTTTGTTTATAAGTTGCCTGTGGGAAACGGTGTCAAAGGCTTTACAGAAATTTAAATACACCACATCAAGGGCTCTCCCCGGTCACCCAGTCAAAGAAATAAATCAGATTTGTCTGACAAGACCTGCTTGTGGTGAATCCATGCTGCTTTGGATCCAGTAATCCGTTTGACTCCAGAAACCTCACTATTTTCTCTTTCAGCAGCACTTCCAATAGTTTACTCACCACCGAGGTTAAACTAACCGACCTGTAGTTTTCAACCGCTTCTTTATTCCGCTTTTGTGTAAAGGGACCACATGTGCCTCTCTCCAGTCCTCTGGCACCACTCCCGACTCCAACAAGGCATTGAAAAGGTCAGTCAGTGTACCTGCTAGAACGTCCCCAAGTTCCCTCAGTATTCTTGGGTATATCCCATCTGATCCCATTGCTTTGTCTACTTTAAGATTAACTAGTTCCTCATGAACACAGTCTTCTGAAAATTGATATCCCACACTACTGTTCCTGTTTGTGGATGTTTTATGAGGTCCTGCTCCTGGTTCTTCATCTGTGAACACAGAACAATATTTGTTACGCAATTCCACTTTATCCTCATCAGCTTCTACATATTCTTCCTCTTCACCCTTGAGTCTGACAATACCACTTTTGCTCTTCCTCTTCTCACTAACTTATCTGAAAAATGCCTTCTCCAGGACCAGGCAGGAAGTCATTCCTCACATATGGGTGACGTTGGCGCCGACGGAGCCCTAGTGTGGAGCATTTCCCCAGCTTTCAAGGAAAGCCTTTGGGAATGCAGCGTGCATGCGTGGTCCCCTTCCCGCCCAAGGGTGCCATCTTGCTCAGTCTTTCTTTTTCTGCAGAGCCCAACGGACGTGAGTTCGTGTCACCCGGGAAAAGTCATTTTTTTGGCTATTTTGGCTTTTTCTGTTCCGGTTCGACGCCGGTTCCCCTTCCCGCCTGTACACCGGTATCGATTCCGGAATTTTGATTTTCGGTTTTTGTCCTTCGTGACTAGCATTCGCGCCTTTTTTATCCCTCAATCTAATGGCCTGGCTGCTGAAAGGATAGTGCTAGCTCCCTTATGTCTACCTAAGGAGGTTGAGGAGGTGGTCTTGGCCTCTAGGAGGCAGTCCACCAGAAAATCCTATGCACTCAAGTGGTGTAGGTTTACGGTGTGGTGTGCTCAGTGCAATAAAGATCCTTTCTCTTGCCTTGTGCCAGTAGTACTGCAGTATCTACTTCACCTGTCAGACCTAGGCCTTAAGTCTAACTCTGTTCAGGTCCACCTCAGTGCCCTATCAGCACACCACTCACCAGTGGAAGGACTGTCTCTGTCGGCTCACCCTTTGGTGTCCAGATTTCTCAGAGGTCTGCTTCTGCTCAAGCTTCCGGTTCGTCCACTGGCAGCTGAGTGGGATTTGAGCGTGGTCTTGCAGCAACTTACTCACCCACCGTTTGACCCGATGGCTACTTGCCATTTGCGCTTCCTCTCTTGGAAAGCGCTCTTCCTGGTGGCTCTTACCTCGGCCAGACGTGTGAGTGAACTACAAGCTCTGGTTTCTGATAGGCTGTACACACAGTTCTATAGGAACAGGGTGGCCTACGGGACCCATCCCAAGTTCCTTCCAAAAGCGATCTCCTCTTTCCACCTCAACCAGGAGGTGGTTCTTCCGACCTTCTTTCCCAGGCCGCATACTAGCCGGGCTGAAACAATCTTGCATACCCTGGACTATAAGAGGGCCTTGTCTTTTTACATAGAACGTACGTGGGGGCATCGAATGGCTACTCAGCTCTTCATCTCTTTTGACCCTAAAAAGATGGGGTTACCTGTCTCCAAGCGTACGTTCTCCATTTGGGTAGCAGATTGTATCACCTGGGCGTACAAGGCAGCCAACCTCCCCTTGCAGGGTCGAGTCACGGCCTACCGTGTCAGGGCAAAAGCTGCGTCAGTATCTCATCTCCGCTCTGTTCCATTGGCAGACATGTGCTGGGCCGCAACTTGGTCTTCAAGCCAGACCTTTGCAGCCCATTACTGCCTGGAGAGAGTCCCGAAGGGACAGTGCTTTTGGACAGGCGGTACTCTGTAATCTCTTTGAGGTTTAGGTAACTCCTACCCTCCGGCCCTTGTGTTGGGCTACCGTAGAGGGGCGTTCTCAGAGGATCTTCTTATCATGAATGCTGAGGCTCTTGAGAGGGAGCCTTTTTTTCAGCTTAGGGTTCCCGGTAGCCTAGAGCTGGGGAGTCCCATATGTGAGGACTGACTTCCTGCTTGATCCTGGAGAAAGAGTAGTTGCTCACCTGTAACAGGTGTTCTCCAGGAGCAGCAGGAATCAGTCCTCACGACCCTCTCTCCTCCCTTGGAGTTGCAGTCATATACTTCATTGTGATTTTTTTGCTGTCTTTTAGCTATGTCATCAGACTGAGCAAGATGGCACCCTTGGGCGGGAAGGGGACCGCGCATGCGTGCCGCATTCCCAAAGGCTTTCATTGAAAGCAGGGGAAATGCTCCGCACGAGGGCTCCGTCGGCACTGACATCACCCATATGTGAGGACTGATTCCTGCTGCTCTTGGAGAACACCTGTTACAGGTGAATAACTACTCTTTATCCCCCCATTTTATTGCACTGGCTATTTCCTCCTCTTTTTGAATTTTTGCTTTCCTGACGACTTTGCTAGCTTCTCTAAGTTTTTCCAAATATAGATGCCTGTCTTCTTCTCTCTGTGACCTCTTGTATTTCATGAAGGCCTCCCTGTTTTTCTTCACTTTTTCATCTGCTTCTATTTACCATTTTATCAAAAAGGTTGGTTGCCTTTAAAATATCCCCTTTCAGTTTTGCCCACTGTTTTTCTACATTCCCCAACTGTTCCCATCCCGCTCCCTGAGGTATTGGCCCATCTTGGCAAAATTAGTTTTCCAAAAGTTTAAGACCCTCGCTTTTGAATGGATTTTAGCAGCCCTATTTCTAATACTTAACCACACCATCTGATGATCACTGGTTGCAAAATGATCTCCCACTATAACATTAGAAACACTTTTACCATTGTTAAGCACCAAGTCCAGTATGGCCCCTTTACGTGTGGGTTCTGTTACCAATTGCCTGAATAGTTCTCCCTGTAGAGAATTCAGGATCTCCTTACTTCTAGGTGATACTGCAGCAGGGATGTGCCAATCAGCATCTGGCATATTGAAATCCCCCTATCAGTAGCACTTCCCCTTTCCTGGCAATGCTGCGTATGTCTTCAATAAACTCTCCGTCCACCTCTTTTCACAGTGAGGGAGGTCTGTATATCATGCCAATGTAAATATATTTCTCTTTCCTCTTTCTAGCTTAACTCATAGTGCCTCCTCTCTCCTTTTAAGCCCTGTAGAACTCTTCCAGAGACCCCGTTATAGAGCACTGACCATAGCGAAAGCAATAAGAAATGCCATACTGGATCAAACCAAAGCGTCATCGAACCCAGCATCTTTTTTCAAATAGTGATAGTGGCCAATCCAAGTCAAAAGTACCCAACAGGATCCCAAAGAATCAATCCTTTCTATGTCACATTCAAAATATTTTTGCTGTTTGTTCTAAACTGAAGGTACCTCTCATCCCTAATGTTCAAAGATTTAATAAATAAAGCCTGGAAAGCACTGAGCACGGTAAATGAGGATACGAGAAACAGATGGAAGTGGTGGGGACAAACACAGTGACAGAATTCAAAATGGCGTGGGACAGACACAGTGGATCCCTTTATAGCAACAGGTTAAAGGGAAAATCAAAATAAACATAACTATCTCTTATATCTCAAAAATAGGGGTGACCTGCACTTAGTGGGCAGACAAGATGGACCATGCTTGTCTTATCTGCTGTCATATATACTATGCTACTGTATATGTTAGATGTTTTAATTTCATTTAAAAACTTATCGTCCACCTTTTCACTCCAAAAAGTGGTTAAAGTAGATTACAGTCTAAGTATCAAACATAAATATTCTAGAAAAAAATGGATCTTTGATTCAGGTTTCAACCTCACATCTCAGAACACTTCTGCCACCCTTCCCCCATTCCTAAATCTGGCCTCTCTCCTCTCTGACCTAATGGTTGAATCAGGCAGTAATTAAAGCTTTGCCCATGAAACAGTCTGATCAGAAAGCTCCAGGCACTCATCGCAGTGTGCAGAGACTTGCCGAGTTCGTCTGCAGGTTGATCATTGTATCCATTACTGAACATAGAGCTAGAAGAGACGCTCGTGTAAGTTCGGCAGAGTTAATGGCTGCTCATGTGCCTGGATTGGTCACTCAGGTTGTTATTTGTCTTTATGCTGTTTCTATGAATGTGATTTTAACAGTTATAATTCCCTGTAAGTCAGTGATCATCGTATGTTCTGGCCCACACCTTCACTTGGAGATGCAGTATTAAGGGACTGTTAGTTATGGAAACTGTCTTTCAGCTCTTCTATCAGTTGTTCTTCCAGCTCACAATGTTTTTGTTTTCTTTGGTCTGCAGAAAAACAAGCCTCCAAATCCTCCTGCTTATATCTTCATGATAGACGTGTCGTACAGCAACATAAAGAATGGGGTGGTGAAACTGGTGTGTGATGAGCTGAAAACTCTTCTGCACAGACTTCCAAGGTATGAAAGGACTGGGCTATAGTCTGTAGGACAGACACTGCTAACCCTTTAGAAAAACCTCAGGATAGATGGTTTCCAGGGGCACACACAGAAACCTGCTCTCAGCCTTTTCATGGCCAAGATGAGGTGTAAGGTGTGAACCATGAGTTGAGGGTGGCCTCACTGAGGCTGAAAGCTTGGGGACATAACACTGGCCAAACGGGAAGGATTAACGCTGTCCTGACTTGACTGTCAGACCAATAGCATGTTTCTTCTGAATGCAAAATAATGAAAGAGGGAAGGTGTTCTTTCACTTTTTGAGAGTAAATGCTTCCATCCTGTCATTTTCATCCCCCATTTGATGTGAAAAAATGTGGGTCCATTTATAGAGTGCTTGTGTATTTTCATACCTGCATTTGACTTTGTCACCATATGACAGCTACAGCTTACTGTCTGTTTTCTTAAAGCTACAAACTATTTAAGGGATTGTTTACTACTAGTGGATGCTAACGGCCTTAATAGGTGCAATTTGTCACAGAATCCATTGCACAACATAGGTCCCTTGGCAAATAACACACATGAATGGCATGATCCCCTTGTTCTTCTTTTTTTAAAAGTTCACATTAATTTTTTTATTTAGACGTTTTTATATACCGTCTTTATAAAACAAAGTTACTCGAAATAGTTTACAGTAAAAACAGGCATCAAAAGAGGGAGAAACAGTAATAATATAGGTAAATAGTCAACGAGAGAAGGAATTCAATCCTACCATAACTCTTATCAGCTATATAATTCATGTGACTGTCCCCTTAATAATAAAACTATTCTTAACCACCCAGAGAAACAATAACGTTTTCAAATCCTTTCTAAAATTAATCAAACTCTGCGTACGTATGACCTAGATTGGCCACTGTTGGAAACAGGATACTGGGCTTGATGGACCTTGGTCTGACCCAGTATGGCATATCTTATGTTCTTATGTTCTTACTTCCTCTCTTAAAAAGACTGACAGGGCATTCCATTATTCCGGACCAGCCACGCTAAAGGCTTTTGCCCTCCAAGTTGCGCCATGGAGATGTATCTCCAGCAAATTCCCCTGTGAGGAATGGAGCGCTCTCCCAGAGTTCCACCTACACAATTTCTTCTGTAAATATTGAGGCCTACCAAACCTTAATTGCTTTAAAGACCATTACTAAAAGCTTAAACTGACATCTTTGTTTAATGGGGAGCCAAAGCTAGAAAGCAGAGGCTAGGGCTAAATGGCCAAGTTTCCCAATGGAAAAAGGTGAATAGTGGAATACCCCAGGGATCTGTGCTGGGTCCGCTACTTTTTGACATATTCAAAAATGACCTGGAAAAGGGAATAACGAGTGAGGTTATCAAATTTGTAGATGACACAAAACTATTTAAAGTTGTTAAAACCCAAGAGGATTGGAAAATTGCAAGAGGATCTTGATAAATTGGAAGACTGGGCATCCAATTGGCAGATGAAATTTAATGTGGACAAGTGCAGAGTTGTGCACCTAGGGAAGAACAACCCAAACTATGATTACACGATGCAAGGTTCCACATTGGGAACCACCACCCAGGAAAAAGATTTAGGCATCATCCTGGATAACATGTTAAAACTCTCTGCCCGGTGTGCTGCGGCGGCCAAGAGAGCAAATAGAATGTTAGGTATCATAAGGAAAGGAATAGAAAATAAAACAAAGGATATTATAATGCCTCTGTATCGTTTCGTGGTGCGGCCGCATCTTGAATATTGTGTGCAATTCTGGTCTCCGTATCTTAAAAAGGATATAGCATTATTAGAAAAGGTACAGAGAAGAGCCACCAAAATAGTAAAGAGGATGGAAGGATACTCCTATGAAGAGAGGCTATAAAGGATGGGCTCTTAAACCTGGAAAGAGGCGGCTGAGGGGAGATATGATAGAGGTCTATAAATTAATGAATGGAATGGAATAGGTAAACGTAGATCGATTGTTTACGTCATCAGAATATAAAAAGACTAGGGGACATGCAATGAAGCTACAGGTTAACCTATTTAAGAATAATAAGAGAAAATATTTTTTCACTCAACGTGTAATCAAACTCGAATTTGTTACCGGAGGATGTAGTAAAAGCTGTTAGTGTAGTTGGGTTTAAAAAAGGTTTGGGCAAGTTCCTGGAGGAAAGGTCCATAAACCATGATTAAAAGGTACCCGGGATATCACTGCGTGACCCAATACAAGCATTGAGGAACCTGTGTCTTTTGGGGAAACTGCTAGGTACGTATGGCCTAGATTGGCCACTGTTGGAAACAGGATACTGGGTTTGATGGACCTTGGTCTGACCCAGTATGCATATCTTATGTTCTTAATGGTGTTTTTGCAATAATGGACATTGTCAAACCTTCACCCACTCCCCAACCTTGTGGGTTAAAGAGGGATAGGCCATGTGTAGTTGTGGGGGCCAATGAATATGCGGTGACAAGAAATTTATTTGTTTTCAAGGATTTTTATTTCCCCGCTCCGTGAGAGAGAGACAGGAACAGAAAAGGTTAGTAAATCAGGAATTATGCAAACAGAGGCTTTCAGTATTGTCCTTCAAACTTCTCATATGGAGAAACACATTGCTTCATGTGTTCTGTCCGTGCAATATATATACAGGTGCTCAGGTAAGAAGTATAATTGTTTCTTTTAGCAATTAGGTCACAGTCCAGCATACATTCAATGCAAAACAGGCTTTCCTTTCAAATTGTTTCAAACACTACTTTTTCCAGGTACCTTTTCTCAGCGATTCTGGACTAGCATAACCATAATAAAAGTCAGGTATAATCATTCAAGCTTCTGTCTCATTGGTTTTCTCTATTAATCCTATAGAGCAATCCATCGGCTGACTGACGTCCAACATGGGAACTTGAGCTTGGGGAATAATCTTTTCTTCAGGATTATTTACTGCTGGAAGATTAGCTTGTTGTGAAATAATTCTTTCATTCAGGAATTGTCTAAGGTCTGTTAAGAGTTGTTCTGCCTGTCCCCTAACAGGAGTCAAGGGTAAAGCTCTTCCTTGTTTAAGCAGGTGATTATCTGCCTCTGGTGAGCAAACACGGCTTTCCCTATTCAGACATTCTGTGCTCAAGGTGGAAATTCCCTTCCCCCACTTCTCTCTGTTAATGAATGGTGGAATTTCCCTTTCGTTCTCAGCAGCTCTACTTCTCAGGAAGGCTTCAAAGGTAGGATCTTTTATATCAGGATATCCTAATCCCTTTGTAAACAGTGTTGCTGCGTTTCTTTCCTCAGCTTGTTTGTTAGGAACAGGTATTACTGACTGAGGAAAACCTGGCTTGTATAGAGAGTTTTCAGGGTAAAACAATCTGCCTTCATACTCCCTAAAACTATCCTGTCCTCTACAAACAGGAGTCTCTCTTCTTGGCAAATAACATTTATCAGAAGGATTAAAACTAGCAGGTACCTTCAAATGAGACTGCTCAGGAATTATCTGGCCAGCATGCTTTTCTCCCCCGGGATAAAAACTGCTTCTCCACAACGTGGGCTCTTTTCCTTGTGTTGGATTAGCTTCCCTTCTGTTGCAGCTGGGCACAGCTTCTGTAATCAGGTCAAAGGGTTCTGCAGACAATGACACTTCCTGCCTTCCCAATGCCTTTGGTTTTCTTTCTTGTGGATTTAAAGCAAACTCCCTTCTCAATCCACTAGCAGAGCTTATTCCTTCATTCCTTCTTGACAGCCTCTGGCTTGGTCCTGTTCCTCCATTCGTTCTATTCCTTCTGCTCCTCTCTACTGAGTGTTCCCTCTCTCTGTTTAAGAAGGATCCCTTACTCTGGGATGCCCGCCTCCTCCTAGGGCGTGCCCAATCCATAGCTCTGCTTCTCTCCTCCTCTGAGGTGAGCTGATTGGCTGCCTGTAGGCTATGCTGAGAGTGGGAATTTCTTCTTTTCCCTGCAATACTGGACTCTACCAGGGGGTCAGTGTCGGTCTCCATGGCCTCCGCGCCTAGCGCTGCGTCACAACATGCACTTTCATTTTTCTTACTCCCTAGCAGACACCTTGCTGTTGTATTTTGCATCATCTGTAATTTTCTTAACCATCTACTTTTTAAGCCTATATGTAACACATTGCAATCCAATATGCTCAGTAATAGAGATTCTACAATCACTTGGAATTCTGCATTTCCTAATAGGGTCTAAGACGATAAATTAATTTTAATTGAAATTAAACTGAGCAGGTTATTGAGGCAACCTGCTTTCCACCGTTCTCATTCTCATTTTCAGTGATAATCAGTAGGTTTAGGTGGCCAACCTCAATCATACAAATAGCCAGTCTAAATTTAGCTGGCTAGACGCAAGCGAATTTTCAGCACCAACTATTACAGCTCAAAATTTTCTTAAGATTACCAGCTCAGTTTTATCTAGTGACCTGGGACGTGACTAGTCTGACTGAAAATCTTCCCCAAAGATCTCACCAAAACATAGGACTCGGTTTTTAAAACTACTTATCTGGAAAGCAGCACCTGCAGCTACCTGCTGCTAGCTGGGTCTGTCTGGCAGTTTTCAGTGACACTGCACACTGAGAGTCATTTTATAAACTTCCACCCAGTTTACATGCATTGCCACATACTTTTTTGTTGCCTGTTTTATAAAGTGATGTATGCGTGTCCTTTACTTTCTCCAGGAACAAGCAGGAAGTCAGTCCTCACTTATGGGTGACATTGGCACTGACAGAGCCTGCGCGGAGCAATTCCCAAGCTTTCAAAGAAAACCTTTGGGATTGCTGCCACGCATGCATGGTCCTCTTTCCGCCCAGAGGTGCCATCTTGCTTAGTTTCCGTGGAGCCCTTCGGACACACGTCCTAGTCCCTCGGAAAAAGTGTTTCGTTTTCAGCCTGTACCCATCCTCCTCTCCTCTCCTTTTCCCTTGAGCGAGGGGACATCCTTTTCTGTAAAAATTTTCCTTTTGCGGATTTGGCGCCCTTTTTTCCCTCAACTGCTGGCCGCAAAGATCTTCGACCTAGCGGGGGGCCCTTTTTGCCTCAATGGCCACCGGTTTTAAGAAATGTGACAGATGCTCCAAAAACATGTCACTCATGGACACCCATGACTGCTGTCTTCGGTGTCTTGGGGCTGACCATGACCCGGTGCTCTGTGCTCTCTGCAAGAAAATGTCCTCCAAAGTCCTGCTAAGTCATAAGCAAATGTCTGATGACATTTTCCAGAAGGTAGCCCCGGAATCCCTGGCGGCACCCTCGGTCGTCCCTCCTCTGGTGGAATCTCCCCCCACTTCGGTCCTGTGCTCTTGGCAACATTTCGATCAGGGGTCCCCTGAAGTGGAGAGGTGTAAGAAGAAGAAGACCTTGAAGTCGCTGTCGGGGGCTCCAGACAAGCTTGAGCACTCCCGTGCTCGGTTGCTCAGCCTCCCACGGCATTCCCGAGAGTCGGACAAGGAGTGGCCTCCAGCGATGGCGCCCAGTCTCCTGAGGGTCGTCCTGGTGAGGACCCCCTCTCCTTTGCCACGCCAGACCCGGTAACCCCGGTGTCAGCATCGCAGGGACCCACATCTGCATGGTAGTCCCGTAAGCTGGCACTAGAGCGCAGAGTTTCTGCCTTCTTAGCTGCCCAGCAGTTGCTCATGCCCAACATGGCTGGCCCACGCCTAGAGACCCTCGACAGGGACACCCAAACCTGCCCTGGAAACCCCAGAGAGCCATGGGCCTCGTGAGGGTCCTCGGCATTGGTTTTGCTCGCCTTCCTGGTCTTCGGGATCGAGATCCTCCAGGGCCTCTGGATCTAAGCGAGCCTCGACCTCTGGATGCAGTGACCAGCCCGAGTCAGACTCCTTCTCAGACCTCTCAGGTTGGTAGTCGGACAGGGATACCTCCTCGGAGACCCATGCCCACAGGGACCTCCCTTCGGACCCGTGCCCGCCCGCCTCTCAGAGGCGTTCACCGCCGAGGACACATCATTCCTAGTGTTCATGCGGGACATGGCACGGGCCCTCAGCCTGGCTATGCAGGCTGAAGAGGAGCTGCTAGCTGAGGAGCTTGACATTCTACAGTATGAGTCCCCTCCTCGGGAGTCTCTTACTGTTCCAGTTCCTCCCATTTTGTGCAGGCTGCTCCTCCACATGTGGGAGATAGCTGCTTCGGTCCCCATTGTGAGCAAGCGCCTCAACGCCATATACAGGGTCCAACGTGGTCCAGTGTTCTGGAAGACCCAGCTTCCACATACCTCCATGGTAGTGGAATTAGCGATGCGGAAGCAAAAGAGCCCGAAGTCACACTCTTCGGTCCCCCCTGGCAGGGGTCCATGCTCACATTCAGGCATACCAATTGTATATGGACATGTTCCTGTATGACCTCGCCAAGGAGCTTGGCGGGTTCTCCAGAGGTCTCGGGGTGAACCCCTTCTCAGGTTCCAAATCCTCCTGAGGTCTGTCGCGGAGTGCTCCCCCGAGTGGCAGCAGTCGTGTATGATGAGTTTGAATCCTCTGCCCGAGTGGCCAGCAGCCAGCATCGGGACCAGGTGTGGCTCCAGTCCTCAGAACTGGAGCAATGGATCCAGGAGAAGCTCCTGTACGTCCCCTGCCTTGGCGAGCAACTGTTTGGTAAACCTATGGAGGATAAGGCCACTGAGATAGAAATGGAGTTCGTGACTCGGACTCGTCTCTCGCGCAAGACCTCATCTCTCCCTCGGAAGAAGCAGCAAACTAAGAAGCTGTTCTTCCAAAGAAAGGGGCTCCCCTACCAGGGTTACCCACCCATCCCGCCCACCCCCACGCCGGCTTCCGGCATGCAGGGGATGGATGGAGCGCATGGCCACCACAAGCCTAAAGGGCCCAAGGCACAGCCACCAGCGCCACCCCAACCCGCACAGGGTGTTTGACACTGATGGCATAGCCTCTCGCCCCCCCAGCAGCACTTCTGCTGGTAGGAGGACGCCTGTCCCTGTTCGCCCCGCAGTGGATGTCGATCACGTTGGACACCTGGGTCCTTCGGGTGGTACGAGGTGGATATCATCTCCGCCTGGACAGGCTCCCTCATTTCTTCTCACCAGCGGAGCCTACTCTGCTCCCTTCACACCAGACTTTCTTGCAGCGGCAGCTGTCCAACCTCCTCGCCCAACGGTCAGTCGAGAAGGTACCTCTGCACCTTCGAGGCCGTGGATTCTACTCCTGCTACTTCCTCATTCTGAAAAAGACGGGTGGGCCTATGCCCCATTCTTGACCTCCGGAACCTAAACAAATTTCTGTTGCGGGAGAAGTTCAAAATGTTATCGCTTGATGTCCTGCTGCCATTCCTTCAGCACGGCAATTAGAAACATAGAAACATGATGACAGAAAAAGACCACATGGCCTATCTAGTCTGTCCTTCCATATCAACAACTACAACAGTCCCCTTTTTACCTTTAGAGAACCTCTGTGTTTGTCCCATGCTTTTTTGAATTCAGTTACTGTCCTCGTCTCTACCACCGCCACTGGGAGACTATTCCACGGATCCAAGAGTCTTTCCGTAAGAAATATTTCCGCATATCACTCCTGAATCTATCCCCTTTCACCCTCATCCCATGTCCCCTCGTAGCAGAACTTGCTTTCAATTGAAAGAGGCTCTCTCCTTGAACATTTATGCCACGGAGGTATTTAAACATCTCAATCATATCACCTATTCTCCAGGACCAAGCAGGAAGTCAGTCCTCACATATGGGTGACGTCGGCGCCAACGGAGCACTCACGGAGCAATTTCCCCAGCTTTCAAAGAAAGCCTTTGGGAATTGCAGCGCACATGCGCGGTCCCCTTCCCGCCCAAGGGTGCCATCTTGCTCAGTCTTCTTTTTTCCGCGGAGCCCTACAGACGCTGTTTGTGATCGCCGCTGAAAAAGTTGATTTTATTTACTTTTCTTTTCTCGGTTCGACCGGATCCTTTTCCCGCCCGGACCCGATACGCCGGTATCGAGTCCGTTCTTTATTTTTTCGGTTTTTGTCCTTCATTACTAGCATTCGCGCCATTTTTCTTTTTTCACTGGCAGCCCTGTCTTTTGACCTCGCAGGGGCCCTTTTTCCCCGATGGCTACCAGCGGGTTTAAAAAGTGTGATCGGTGTAAGAAACTTATGTCTCTTACCGACACACACGACTGCTGCCTCCGCTGCCTCGGACCCGATCATGACCCGATGATCTGTGGTCAGTGTGGCAAAATGTCCTCAAAAGCGTTGAGGAGTCGGCAGCATCAAAAAGAACGAATCTTCTCTGACTCCGCATCCGGCCGGTCCCGGACCTCGTCAGTGGCTTCAACGTCCCAGGACTCTGGTCCTGAGCATCGTCGGAGTTCCTCTGAGCGGGGATCTCCTGCCCGGGAACATCATAGGAAGAAGAAACCCACGAGGGCGGCGTCGGTGGACGCTCCTGGTTCCTCGAGGGCCAGGTCGCATAGCCCCGATAGCCGTCCCGGGTCCTCGGAGTCGGAGAGGCCTTCGAAACATCCTCGTCTCGAGATGGAGTCTCCTGGACACGTGAGTACTGTAGTCCTCGTGGACTCGCCTCCAAAGGAGCCGACGTCGGGCCCGACGCCGTCGGGACCCGAGTCGGGGGCTGCTGGGTCTCCTGAGCTCGGACTCAGGTTGACGGCCTTGGAGAGCAGTTTCGCTGCCTTCATGGACCAGCAGCGGGCATTGATCGCTGGCCTCGCCGGTGCATCTGCCCCGACCACCGGGACGTCGACTTCCAAGTCGACCCCGGAAACCGAGCCAATCCTCGAGTCCATGCGAGCTCGAGTCGATCCTCGGTCAAGGTCTCCCTCGGCCTCCCGTTCGGGACCGAGGTCGTCGACCTCGGTGTCGGGGCAGAGGGCATCGGTGCCCACCCGACCGGAGTCGCTCGATTCCTCCTCCGAGGAGTCTGGCTGGGAGACGGAGGACGAAGAGTCCCCAGGTACTTTTCGGACTCGTTGCGTCCCATCGGACTCACCCGAGTTCGAACCTCGGAGACGGTCCCCCCCGGAGGACACCCAGTTCTCGGACTTCGTGCGGGATATGGCCAAGGCCTTGGCATTCCCCACGGATCCCGAGGAGGAGCCTCGAGCCGAAGAGCTCGATGCCCTCCAGTATGACTCTCCCCCGAAGGAGGCCTTTACTGTACTGGTTCCTCCAATGCTGGAGCGAGTTCTCTTCCGCATGTGGGAGAGCCCGGCGTCAGCGCCGGTGTTAAGCAAGCGGGTCGATTCCATTTATCGAGTCCGCAAGAGCCCCGGGTTCCAAAAGGCACAACTGCCGCACCATTCCATGGTGGTCGAATCGGCCATGCATCGACTCAAGAGTCAGAAGATGCACTCCTTGGTGCCTCCCGGCCGGGAGGCCCAGAACCTGGATGCCCTCGGTAGGAAGTGCTTCCAGGGCTCTATGCTTGCTTGTCGAGTCCAGACCTACCAGCTCTACATGGGCATGTATCTCCGGGACCTGGCAAAGGAAATTGCCGGGTTCTCTGCTCGTCTCTCCGAGGAACCTTTGCAGAGGTTCCAAGCCTTGTCCACTGGTATTCGAGAGTGCTTAAAGTTTATCTCTCGAGCAGCCTACGATGGCTTCGAAGCATCGGCTCGGGTAGCCGGAGCTGGCATTGGTGTCCGCCGATAGGCTTGGCTTCAGTCATCCGACCTCGAGCCATGGGTACAGGACAAGTTGGTCGATGTCCCCTGCAGAGGTGAAAACCTCTTTGGCAAGCCCATGGCTGAAAAGGCTGCACAGATCGAGACCAAGACTCTGAGCAGGACTCGGCTATCCAGAAAAACCTCTGCCCCTTCTCAGAAGAAGAAGGGCTCGGGGAAAAAGCCCTTTTACCCGAGGAAGGCAGCTGCCTATAAACACTACTCTCATTATCAGGTCTCAGCAGCTCCCCAACAGGTTCAGCAGGCCAAGGGGACGGGGTAATGGGTCCCGTAGGCAGCAGGCCCCCAAGCCCACAACACCGGCCCCTGCTCAGCAGGGTGGGGATTTTTGACTCCGTCAGCATAGCCTCTTCCCCTCCGCTGGTTTCTCTCAGCACAGGAGGCCGGCTGGTCCACTTTGCCCACAGGTGGTCAGCCATCACCTCAGATACCTGGGTGCTTCATATAGTTCAAAAAGGCTATCTTCTACACTTTCACCAGGTACCTCCCTCCTACTTTCCAGGGGAGCCTCCAAGACTCCCTCTGCACAGGGACTTAGTCCTTCAGGAGTTAGCAAGTCTTCTTCAGGAACAGGCTGTGGAACCGGTGCCCCACCACCTGAGAGGTCACAGCTTTTATTCCAGGTACTTTCTGATACCAAAAAGAACAGGAGGCCTCAGACCCATCCTGGACTTGCGAAACCTACACAAGTTCCTGGCAAGGGAAAAGTTCAAGATGCTTACCCTTGGAATCTTGCTGCCCTATCTCCAGCAGGGAGACTGGCTATGCTCCTTGGATCTAAAAGATGCGTGTACTCACATCCTTATTCATTCAGACCACAGACAATATCTCAGGTTTGTTGTGGGAGGAAATCATTACCAGTACAGAGTACTGCCCTTTGGCCTATCCTCCGCCCCCAGGGTGTTCACCAAATGCCTAGCAGTGGTGGCGGCCTATCTGAGACTTCAAGGCCTTTTTGTGTTTCCATACCTGGACGACTGGCTCATCAGAGCCCAGTCTTCCCAAGAGGCCACTCAGGCCACTCATCGCACTGTGACTCTACTCCAGCACTTGGGATTTGTCATAAACTTCGCAAAGTCCACTTTGCTCCCCTCTCAAAATCTCGAATTCATAGGCGCCAGGTTGGACACTCTTCAGGCGCGGGCCTTCCTGCCTCTGGACAGGGCCCACGGGCTCATGGATCTCGCCAGCCACTTTCACAGCAATTCCCTGGTCTCGGCCAGGCAATTTCTGAGACTGCTCGGCCGTATGGCTTCCATGGTCCATGTGATCCCCAATGCCCGCCTGCACATGCGACCTGCTCAGTGGTGCCTTCGCACGCAATGGCATCAGGCCACGGGGAGCCTGGCGGACTCAGTACAGATATCCAACCTGCTGGTCTCTTCTCTGCGGTGGTGGCTTCATCTGCCCAACCTAGTGCTAGGAGTGGATTTTCAATCTCCTCCGCCTTCTCAGGTGCTGACATCCGATGCTTCTCTCCTGGGTTGGGGAGCACATTGCCAAGGGTCATGTACTCAAGGCCTATGGACTCCTTGGGAGTCTGCTCAGCAGATAAACTTCCTGGAGCTCAGAGCCATCCGCCTACCTCTGAGAGCCTTCTCCCACCTCACTTCTCACCAGTCTGTGCTGGTCCAGATGGATAATCAAGTTGCAATGTTCTACGTGAACAAGCAAGGAGGCACAGGCTCCTTCCTTCTCTGTCAGGAGGCACAAAAACTGTGCTCTTGGGCCGTCAGCCACGGCATACTCCTCAAGGCTGTCTATCTCCCTGGTCAGGAAAATTACCTGGCAGACAAGCTCAGCAGGATTCTCCAACCACACGAGTGGAGATTGGATCCGTTGGTGGTTCAACGGATCTTTCTCAAGTGGGGCCTCCCCACCATGGATCTCTTTGCCAGTCCTCTGAACCGGCAACTTCCCAGATTCTGCTCTCGACAACCGCATCCTCTCAGAGTAGCGGCGGATGCTTTTCTGATTCCATGGTCCACGGGCCTCTTGTATGCCTTTCCTCCCATGCCACTGGTCTGGTCTCGGACGCTCTTCAAGGTTCTCAGAGACAGAGCCTCGATGATCCTAGTGGCTCCCCGGTGGCCGAGACAGCCCTGGTTCCCGCTTCTGATGCAGCTGGCGGTGGACACTCCTCTTCCTCTGGGGTTTCAACCCGATCTCCTGTCACAGGATCAGGGAACTCTCCTGCACCCCAACCTCCGGTCCCTTCATCTGATGGCCTGGCTGCTGAAGGGTAGTCCTTGCTCCCCTCCTGCTGCCTCGGGAGGTGGAAGAGGTCGTCTTGGCCTCCAGGCGGCCCTCCACCCGGAAGTCCTACGCTCTTAAGTGGCGTCGGTTCTCCATGTGGTGTGCTCAGCAGTCTGAGAATCCCTTCTCCTGCTTGGTGGCAGTGGTCTTGCAATATTTGCTTTACCTCTCCAATCTAGGCCTTAAGTCCAACTCTGACAGGGTCCACCTAAGTGCTCTCTCTGCGCATCACGCACCGGTGGATGGCAGGCCTCTTTCCAACCACCCTTTGGTGGCTCGTTTTCTCAGAGGCCTCCTTCTCCTTAAGCCTCCTTTGCGCCCACCAGCCCCTGAATGGGATCTGAATGTGGTCTTGCAGCGGATTACCTGTCCGCCCTTTGAACCTATGGCTACCTGCCCTCTTCGTTTTCTTTCCTGGAAAACCTTTTTTTTTGTAGCCCTTACCTCGGCTAGGCGCGTTAGTGAACTGCAGGCCCTAGTGTCTGATCCTCCTTACACTAGGTTCTACAGGAATAGGGTAGTTTTACGGACTCCCCCTGAGTTTCTTCCAAAAGTAGTTTCTCCTTTTCATCTCAACCAGGAGGTGGTTCTTCCAACCTTCTTTCCCAGGCCGCACACCAGCCAGGCTGAAATGGTCCTGCATATCCTGGACTGTAGGAGGGCCTTGTTCTTCTACCTTGACCGTATGCGAGAGCATCGGAGGGCTGTTCAGCTCTTCGTTTCTTTTGACCCCAATAAGTTGTGGCTCCCTGTCTCCAAGCGTACTTTGTCCATATGGGTCGCTGACTGTATCGCCTGGGCTTATGGGCGGCCGGTCTCTCGTTGGAGGGTCGAGTCACGGCTCATCGTGTTAGGGTGAAGGCTGCGTCAGTGGCTCATCTCCGCTCTGTTCCATTGGCAGACATCTGCCGGGCCGCTACTTGGTCTTCAAACCAGACTTTTGCGGCCCATTACTGCCTGGAGAGGGAGTCCCGCAGGGACAGTGCTTTCGGTCAGGCAGTCCTCCATAATCTCTTTGAGGTTTAGGCAACTCCTACCCTCCGGCCCTGGTGTTGGGCTACCGGTCGGGGGCGTTTTCAGAGAAGATTCCTTCCTTCTGTGCTACTGAGCTAGTGGGAGCTCATTTTTCCGCTTGAGGTCTCCGGTAGCCTTAAGCTAGGGAGTCCCATATGTGAGGACTGACTTCCTGCTTGGTCCTGGAGAAAGAGTAGTTACTCACCTGTAACAGGTGTTCTCCAGGAGCATCAGGAATCAGTCCTCACAACCCTCCCTCCTCCCCTTGGAGTTGCAGTCAAATGATTTATTTTGCTAATTTTTTTGCTGTCTTTTAGCTATGTCATCAGACTGAGCAAGATGGCACCCTTGGGCGGGAAGGGGACCGCGCATGTGTGCTGCAATTCCCAAAGGCTTTCTTTGAAAGCTGGGGAAATTGCTCCGCGAGGGCTCCGTCGGCGCCGACGTCACCCATATGTGAGGACTGATTCCTGCTGCTCCTGGAGAACACCTGTTACAGGTGAGTAACTACTCTTCTCCCGCCTTTCCTCTAAGGTGTACATATTAAGATCCCTAAGTCTGTCCTCATATGCTTTATAATGAAGACCACTAATCATCTTAGTAGCCACCCTCTGCACCGACTCCATCCTGTTCACATCCTTTTGAAGGTGCGCTCTCCAGAATTGCACACCATACTCCAAATGAGGTCGCACCAAAGACTTATACAGAGGCACTATCACCTCCTTTTTTCTGCTAGCCATTCCTCTCCGTATGCACCCAAGCATCCTTCTAGCTTTTGCTGTTGCCTTTTCTACCTGTTTAGCTACTTTAAGATCATCAGACACAACCACGCCTAGGTCCCGCTCTTCTTTAGTGGACAAAAGTACTTCACCCACTATACTATATTGCTCCCTTGGATTGCTGCAGCCCAAATGCATGACCTTACATTTTTTAACATTAAATCCCAGCTTCCCAAATTCTAGACCATTCTTCAAGCTTAGCTAGATCCTTCCTCATGTTATCTACACCTTCCTGGGTGTCTACTCTATTGCAGATTTTGGTATCCTCCGCAAAGAGGCAAACCTTACCTGACAGCCCTTCCGCTATATCACTAACAAAGATGTTAAAAATAATTGGACCAAGGACAGATCCCTGGGGCACACCACTGGTAATATCCTTCTTCTCAGAGTGAGCTCCATTTACCTGTACACTTTGTCGCCTCCCACCCAACCAATTTCTAACCCAAGCAGTAACTTTAGGGTCCATCCCTAGGGTTCTCAGTTTGTTTATAAGTCGCCTGTGAAGAACAGTGTCAAAGGCTTTATTGAAATCCAAATACACCACATCTAGGGCTCTCCCTCGATCCAACTCCCTGGTCACCCAGTGAAAGAAATCAATCAGATTCATCTGACAAGACCTGCCTCTGGTGAATCCCTGCTGCCTCGAATCTTGTAATCCGCTGGACTCCAGAAACCTCACTATTTTCTCTTTCAGCAGCGTTTCCGATAATTTACTCACCACCGAAGTTAAACTAACCGGCCTGTAGTTTTCAACCACATCTTTACTTCCACTTTTGTGTAAAGGCACCACACGAGCTTCTCTCCAGTCCTTAGGCATCACTCCCGACTCCAACGAGGCATTGAAAAGGTCAGTCAGTGGAGCTGCTTGAATGTCCTCAAGTTCCCTCAGTATTCTAGGGTGTATCCCATCCCATTGCTTTGTCTGCTTTAAGTTGAGCTAGTTTTTCACGAACACAGTCTTCTGAAAATTGCTCAAAATGTCCCTCGCTTCTGTTCCCGTTTGTGGATGTTTTCTGAGTTCCTGCTCCTGGTTCTTCATTTGTTAACACAGAACAGAAATATTTGTTAAGCAATTCCGCTTTATCCTCATCAACTTCTATATATTTTCCAGGACCAAGCAGGAAGTCAGTCCTCACATATGGGTGACGTCGGCGCCGACGGAGCCCTCGTGCGGAGCATTACCCCAGCTTTCAAAGAAAGCCTTTGGGAATTGCAGTGCGCATGCGCGGTCCTCTTCCCGCTCAAGGGTGCAATCTTGCTCAGTCTTCTTTTTTCCGCGGAGCCCGATGGACGTAGTTCGTTTTTCGCCGAGGAAAAAGTTGATTTCCCTGTTTTTGTTCTTCTCCTTCGGTTCGACGCCGGATCCTTTTCCCGCCTGGGCCCGATAGGCCGGTATCGAGCCCAATCTCTCTTTTTTGGTTTTTGTCCTTTGTGACTAGTGTTCGCGCCATTTTTCTTTTTTCACTGGCAGCCCTGTCTTTTGACCTCGCAGGGACCCTTTTTTCCCCGATGGCTGCCAGCGGGTTTAAAAAGTGTGATCGGTGTAAGAAACTTATGTCTCTTACCGACACACATGACTGCTGCCTCCGCTGCCTCGGACCCGATCATGACCCGATGATCTGTGGTCCGTGTGGCAAAATGTCCTCGAAGGCGTTGTCGAGTCGGCAGCACAGAAGGATAGGATCTCCAATGACTCTGCGTCTGGACGGGCCCGGACCTCGTCAGAGGCCTGGACGTCTCGGGACTCCGGCCCCGAGCAGCGTCGGGGTTCCTCTGAGCGGGGGTCTCCTTCGCGGGAACAGCGCAGGAAGAAGAAACCCGCAAGGGCGGCGTCGGTGGACGCTCCTGGCTCCTCGAGAGCCAGGTCGCATAGCCCCGATTGCCGTCCCGGGTCTTTGGAGTCGGAGAGGCCTGCCAAGCAACCTCGTATCGAGATGGAGTCTCCTGGACACGTGAGTGCTGCAGTCCTCGTGGACTCTCCTCCAGGGGAGCCGCCGTCGGGGCCCGAGTCGGTGGCTGCTGGGTCTCCTGAGCTCGGACTCAGGTTGACGGCCTTGGAGAGCAGCCTCGCTGCCTTCATGGAACAGCAGTGGGCATTGATCGCCGGTCTCACTGGTGCATCTGCCCCGACCACCGGGACATCGACATCCAAGTCGACCTCGGAGGCCGAGCCGATCCTCGAGTCCATGCAGGCTCGAGTTGTTCCTCGGCCACGGTCTCCCTCGGCCTCCCGTTCGGGACCGAGGTCGTCGATGCCGGTACCCTCGGCGTTGGGGCGGAGGGCATCAGTGCCCGCCCGACCGGAGCCGCTCGACACCTCCTCCGAGGAGTTGGGCTGGGAGACGGAGGACGAAGAGTCACCTGACACCTATCGGACTCGGTGTGTCCCATCGGACTCGCCGGAGTCCGAACCTCGGAGACGATCCCCACCGGAGGATACCCGGTTCTCGGACTTCGTGCGGAATATGGCCAAGGCCTTGGCCTTCCCCGCGGATCCCAAGGAGGAGCCTCGAGTCGAGGAGCTCGAGGCCCTCCAGTATGACTCTCCCCCGAAGGAGGCCTTTACCGGTTCCTCCGATGCTGGAGCGGCTGCTCTTCCACATGTGGGAGACCCCGGCCTCGATGCCGGTGTTAAGCAAGCGGGTCGATTCCATCTATCGAGTCCGCAAGAGCTCCGGGTTCCAAAAGGCACAATTACCGCACCACTCCATGGTTGTGGAATCGGCCATGCATCGACTGAAAAGTCAGAAGATGCACTCGGTGCCTCCCAGCGGGAGGCCCGGAACCTGGATGCCCTCGGTAAGAAGTGCTTCCAGGGCTCTATGCTTGCTTGCCGTGTCCAGACATACCAGCTCTACATGGGCATGTACCTTCAAGACCTGGCAAAGGAGATTGCCGGGTTCTCTGCTGGTCTCTCCGAGGAACCTTTGCAGAGGTTCCAGGCCTTGTCCACTGGTATTCGAGAGTGCTCGAAGTTTATCTCTCGAGCAGCCTACGATGGCTTCGAGGCTTCGGCCCAAGTAGCCAGGTCCGGCATCGGTGCCCACCGACAGGCTTGGCTACAGTCATCCGACCTCGAGCCATGGGTACAGGACAAGTTGGTCGATGTCCCCTGCCGAGGTGAAAACCTCTTTGGCAAGCCCATGGCTGAAAAGGCTGCAGAACTCGAGAACGAGACTCTGACCCAACTAGGCTGTCCAGAAAAACCTCTGCCCCTTCTCAGAAAAAGAAGGGCTCGGGAAAACAGACCTTTTACCCGAGGAAGTCATCTGACTATAAACCATACCCTCATTATCAGGCCTCTGCAGCTCCCCAACAGGGTCAGCAGGCCAAGGGGCAGGGTCATGGGCCCCGTAGGCAGAGTGCCTCCAAGCCACCAACACCGGCCCCTGCTCAGCAGGGTGGGGGTTTTTGATCAGAAGGCATAGCCTCTTCTCCTCAGCTGGTTCACATCAGCACAGGAGGCCAGCTGGCCCACTTTGCCCACAGGTGGTCAGCCGTCACATCAGATACCTGGGTGCTCCATATAGTCCAAAAGGGCTATCTTTTCCATTTTCACCAGTTACCTCCCTCCTATTTTCCAGGGGAGCCTCCAAGACTCCCTCTGCACAGGGACCTACTCCTTCAGGATTTATCAAGTCTGCTAAAGGAACAGGCTGTGGAACCGGTGCCCCACCACCTGAGAGGTCACGGCTTTTATTCCAGGTACTTTCTGGTACCAAAAAGAACAGGAGGCCTCAGACCCATCCTAGACTTGCGCAACCTCAACAAGTTCCTGGAGAGGGAAAAGTTCAAGATGCTTACCCTTGGAATCCTGCTGCCCTACCTCCAGCAGGGAGATTGGCTATGCTCCTTAGATCCAAAGGATGCTTATACTCACATCCTTATTCATCCAGACCACAGACAATATCTCAGATTTGTTGTGGGGGGAAACCACTACCAGTACAGAGTACTACCCTTTGGCCTCACCTCCGCTCCTAGGGTGTTCACCAAGTGCCTGGCGGTGGTGGCGGCCTACCTGAGGCTTCAAGGTCTTTTTGTGTTTCCATACCTGGACGACTGGCTCATAAGGGGCCAGTCTTCCCAGGAGGCCAGTCAAGCCACCCTTCGCACTATGGCTCTGCTTCAGCACTTGGGGTTTGTCATAAACTTTGCAAAGTCCACTTTGCTCCTGTCCCAGAACTTAGAATTCATAGGAGCAAGGCTGGACACTCTTCAGGCGAAGGCTTTTCTGCCAGTGGACAGAGCCCACAGGTTGATGGATCTAGCCAGGCAGTTTCACAGCAATTCCCTGGTCTCCGCCAGGCAATTCCTGAGACTTCTCGGCCATATGGCTTCCACGGTTCATGTAATCCCCAATGCCCGCCTGCACATGCGGCCTGCTCAGTGGAGCCTTCGAACTCAGTGGCATCAAGCCACAGGGAGCCTTGCAGACTCAGTACGAATATCCTCCCTGCTCGTCTCCTCTCTGCAATGGTGGCTTCATCTTCCCATTCTGGTACTCGGAGTGGTTTTTCAACCCCCTCCGCATTCTCAAGTGCTGACGACAGATGCTTCTCTTCTAGGTTGGGGAGCACATTGCCAAGGGGCATGTACTCAGGGTCTCTGGACCCCTTGGGAGGCTGCTCAGCAGATAAACTTCCTGTAGCTACGGGCGATGGTCCTAGCTCTGAGAGCCTTCTCCCACCTCACATCTCACCAGTCTGTACTGGTCCAGACGGACAATCAAGTTGCCATGTTCTACGTGAACAAACAAGGAGGCACAGGCTCCTTCCTTCTCTGTCAGGAGGCACAACGACTGTGCTCTTGGGCCGTCAATCACGGAATCCTCCTCAAGGCTGTCTACCTCCCAGGTCAAGAAAATTACCTGGCGGACAGACTGAGCAGGATCCTGCAACCACACGAATGGAGATTGAATCCGTTGGTGGTTCAGCAGATCTTTCTCAGGTGGGGCCTCCCCACCATGGATCTTTTCGCCAGTCCTCTGAACCGGCAACTCCCGAGATTCTGTTCCAGACAACCGCATTCTCTCAGAGTAGCAGCGGATGTGTTTCTGATTCCGTGGTCCCAAGGCCTACTGTATGCGTTTCCTCCCATGCCACTAGTGTCCCGAACACTGTTCAAAGTCCTCAAGGACAGGGCCTCAATGATTCTGATAGTCCCCAGGTGGCCGAGGCAACCGTGGTTCCCACTTCTGCTGCAACTGGCGGTGGACACTCCTCTTCCTCTGGGGATTCAACACGATCTCCTGTCTCAGGAACAGGGATCTCTCTTGCACCCCAACCTCCAGTCCCTTCATCTGATGGTCTGGCTGCTGAAAGGGTAGTCCTGGCTCCCCTACTACTGCCTAGAGAGGTGGAAGACATAGTCTTAGCCTCTAGGCAGCAATCCACCAGGAAATCCTACGCTCTTAAGTGGCGTAGATTCTCCACATGGTGTGCTCAGCACAGCGAGAATCCCTTCTCGTGCTTGGTGGCGGTAGTATTGCAATATTTGCTTTACCTCTCCAATCTAGGCCTTAAGTCCAACTCTGTCAGGGTTCACCTCAGTGCTCTCTCAGCGCACCACTCGCCGGTGGATGGGAGGCCTCTTTCCAACCACCCTTTGGTGGCTCGTTTTCTCAGAGGCCTCCTCCTGCTTAAGCCTCCTTTACGTCCACCAGCCCCTGAGTGGGATCTGAATGTGGTCTTACAGCGGATTACTTGTCCGCCATTTGAACCTATGGCTACCTGCCCTCTCTGTTTTGTCTCCTGGAAAACCTTGTTTCTGGTAGCTCTTACCTCTGCTAGGCGAGTAAGTGAACTTCAGGCACTAGTGTCTGATCCCCCTTACACTAGGTTCTACAGGAATAGGGTAGTCTTACGGACTCACCCGAAGTTTTTCCCTAAGGTTGTCTCCCCTTTTCACCTCAATCAGGAGGTGGTTCTTCCGACCTTCTTTCCCAGGCCGCATGCCAACCGGGCTGAGATGGTCCTGCATACCCTGGACTGTAGGAGGGCGTTATCCTTCTACCTTGACCGTACGCGGTAGCATCGGAGGGCTGTTCAGCTCTTCGTTTCTTTTGACCCCAATAAGTTGGGGTTACCTGTCTCCAAGCGTACTTTGTCCATATGGGTCGCTGACTGTATCGCCTGGGCCTATGGGGCAGCCGGCCTCTCGTTGGAGGGTTGAGTCACGGCTCATCGTGTCAGGGCGAAGGCTGCGTCAGTGGCTCATCTCCGCTCTGTTCCGTTGGCAGACATCTGCCGGGCCGCTACTTGGTCTTCAAGCCAGACTTTTGCGGCCCATTACTGCCTTGAGAGCGAGTCCCGTAGGGACAGTGCTTTCGGACAGGCAGTACTCCATAATCTCTTTGGGGTTTAGGCAACTCCTACCCTCCGGCCCTGGTGTTGGGCTACCAGTCGGGGGCGTTCTCAGAGAAGATTCCTTCCTTACGTACTGACGAGTTAGAGGGAGCTCATTTTTTCGGCTTGAGGTCTCCGGTAGCCTTAAGCTGGGGAGTCCCATATGTGAGGACTGACTTCCTGCTTGGTCCTGGAGAAAGAGTAGTTACTCACCTTTAACAGGTGTTCTCCAGGAGCAGCAGGAATCAGTCCTCACAACCCTCCCTCCTCCCCTTGGAGTTGCAGTCATATGATTTATTTTGCTAATTATTTTGCTGTCTTTTAGCTATGTCATCAGACTGAGCAAGATGGCACCCTTGGGCGGGAAGAGGACCGCGCATGCGCGCTGCAATTTCCAAAGGCTTTCTTTGAAAGCTGGAGAAATGCGCCGCTCGAGGGCTCTGTCGGCGCTGACGTCACCCATATGTGAGGACTGATTCCTGCTGCTCCTGGAGAACACCTGTTACAGGTGAGTAACTACACTTTCCTCCCCTTCACCCTTGAGTCTGACAATTCCTCTTCTGCCCTTCCCCTTCTCACTAACATATCTGAAAAATGTCTTATCCCCCCATTTTATTGCATTGGCTATTTCCTCCTCTTTTTGAATCTTTGCTTTCCTGTCTACTTTGCTAGCTTCTCTAAGTTTTTCCAAATATAGATGCCTGTCTTCCTCTCTCTGTGATCTCTTGTATTTCATGAAGGCCTCCCTCTTTTTCTTGACTTTTTCAGCTACTTTTTTCAAAAGCCATAGTGGTCCCCTTTTCCTTTTACCTTTATTTAACATTTTAACAAAAAGGTTGGTTGCATTTAAAATATCCCCTTTCAGTTTTTCCCACCGTTTTTCTTTTTTTTTTTTTTTTTTTAAACTTTTTATTTATAAATTTTAAATCTTGAACATCCACACATTATCCATGAATGAAACAGAAAAATGGAAACAACCACCAAATTTTTCAAAAGGAAATAAACTATCACCTACTCATCTTTCCCATTTTAGACCCCAAAATTTAAGAAATAGGGGAGTACTAGGAAACATAGAAAATAATGACACAGAAATCCTAGCCATTACACAAATAACCATAACAGGCGAATGGGAGACTCATACGTCAGCTGTATGAGAAGGTAAAACAGCCTCAATATCGCTTCTTTCCCTAAGTTCCAAAAATGCTAACAACTGCTTAGGGTCAAAGAACAAATACATCTTTTGTTTAAAATTAACATAACATTTAACAGGAAATTTAAGTTGGAAGGAAGCACCCAGGGCCAAAGTCCTAGTGCGAAGAGCCAAAAACTCTTTCCTTCTCATTTGGGTAATACGTGATAAATCAGGAAATACCCTAACTCTTGAACCCATAAACTCTTCATTAGCATTTCGGAAATACATTTTAAGAATAAAAACTTTATCTGTCTCTAAGGCAAATGTGGCAAGGAGGGTAGTTCTTTCCACTGCAATCTCCAAGGAACTCTCACCGTTTTTCTACATCCCCCAGCTGTTCCCATCCCACTAACGACTCCCTGAGGTATTGGCCCATCTTGGCAAAGTTAGTCTTCCTAAAGTCTAAGACCCTCACCTTTGAATGGATTCTAACAGCCCTAGTCCTAATACTGAACCACACCATCTGGTGATCACTGGATTGAAAATGATCTCCCACTACAACATCAGAAACACTTTCACCATTGGTAAGCACCAAGTCCAGTATGGCCCCTTCACGTGTGAGGTCTGTTACCAATTGCCTGAATAGTTCTCTCTGTAGAGAATCTAGGATCTCTTTACTTCTAGATGATACTGCAGCAGGAATGTGCCAATCAACATCTGGCATATTGAAATCCCTTGTCAGTAGCACGTCCTCTTTCCTAGCAATGCTGTGTATGTAACATAGTAACATAATAAATGACGGTAGATAAATACCACTATGGTCCATCTAGTCTGCCAAGCAAAATGGCTGGAATAAGATGGCAGGAGTAGGTGCCACTCTGTGCAGGCCACCCCTACCCATGTCTTTGTTTAGGGGTGAACCCACCATGCCATGCAGGACACCCCTATTTGTTGAGAAGTTAGATGGTTCAGTTTATTTTGATTTTATTCTGTTGCTATAAATGGATCCATTGTGTCTGTCCCATGCCATTTTGAATTCTGTCACCATATTTGCCCCCACCACCTCCATCGGAAGGGCATTCCAGTCATGTCTTCAATTAACTCTCTGTCCACCTCTTCCTCTTGTGAGGGAGGGTCTGTATATCACACCAATGCAAATAGATTTCTCATTCCCTCTTTCTATTTAACCCACAATGCCTCCTCTCTCCCTTTTAAGCTCTGTAATTCCAAAGCTTTAATAGTAGTTTTTACATAAAGTGCCACTCCTCCTCCCCGTCTTCCTACCCTGTCCTTTCTGAATAAAGTATAACCAGGTATAGTTACATCCCAATCATGGTTTTCTGTGAACCATGTTTCTGTAACTGCCACTAAATCCAAGGCAGCCACTCCCACCAAAGCTTCAACCTCAGGGATATTATTTCCCATGCTACGGGCATTTATACACACTGCTTTCCATATGTTACCTCTGTTACCCATTTCCATAAAGGTATTTAATGTATTACCTGGGGGCTTTCACTTACCTGGCGGCTTTCTTCACCCATCCCCAACGAATCTAGTTTAAAGCCCTCTTCAGTAGATTAGCCAGTCTATTACCGAAGACGCTTGACCTTTCTTGGACAGATGTATGCCATCTCTGCTCTGCAACCCTTGGAACAGCATCCCATGGTCTAGGAAACCAAAACGCTCTCGATGACACCATCCATGCATTCATCTCCAGGATGTGAGCCTCTCTGCCTTGTCCTTTACCCTCAACAGGGAGGATTGAAGAGAACATCACCTGTGCACCTAACTGCTTCATCCTCTGTCCCAGAGCCATGAAGTCACTTTTGATATGCTCTGCGGGATACCTGGCAGTCATTTCTTCCAACATGGATTAGCAACATTGGGTAATAGTCAGTGGGCTTGATGAGTCTCGGCAAACTCTCTGTAACATCTTGGATTTTGGCACCAGGCAGACAGCATACCTCTCTGGACATCAAGTTTGGCGGGCAGATGGATGCCTCAGTACCCCTCAGAATAGAGTCACCAACCACCACTACCCTTCTCTTCTTTGTGGTTGCTGATATTGCAACTTTGGGGTACTTGAGCTCTGGTTCTTCCCTTTCCAGGGATGCTTTCACCTCCTCCACTTCCAGGGCTGCATAATGGTTCTTCAATTCAACGGCTGGAGAAGTTGGATTGGTGATTCTGCAGGTCCTCGTGACTTGTGTCCAACCTTCATCATTCTGTTGGCACCCATCTTCTCCTTTGCTGGAGAGCTTGGTTGCTGCAAGAAGCATCTCATCAATGTACTTCTCATTATCTTGAATGCTCCTCAGCCTTACTACCTCCTCTCTGAGTTCCTCCACTTGTTTCCTCAGAGCTTCAGCATGCAGGCACCCTGCACATGGAACCTGTCCTTCAACTGGGATTGGGATCTCTGTCTGGACAGAGGCAGAAGCTGTAACAGGGGCAACAGCTTTAGCAATACGATTTTTCCCGGCCATTGTTCTGTTCGTGGAGCTTAGGTATCTGTTAAAGCAAAAGAGAGAGTTCTACCAAAGTACCAGCTGGTTTCCCAGCTGCCCTTTCAGAGAAAAAGCAGTTACATCCCTTTAATTATATTCAAAATGTGCTGTACCAAGTCCCTGTGCTTTGTTAGATGGGGAGGTGCCCTATAAAGCAACACTGCTCACTAGGGGTGGGTGGGAGTCAGGGTGGGTAGGGAGGCAACTAACTCCTGATTAGGTGTCAGCATTTCCCAAAAGCTGAGAAGGTTACTAGAGTTTAAAAACCCACTCTACTAAAGGAATTATTTCTATTGGAGCACCAAAAAGAAAGTAACTTTGCTTTAAAAATATACAAAAACCCTTTTAAGAGCTCCCAGTCAGAGAGCTAGCAATTTAATAAATATAAACCCTCAAATCCTTACCGTTGTTTGACCCTTTTATGAATGCCTCCAACTGACTATGCTCCTTGGATCTCAAGGATTCTTACACCCACATCCTAGTCCACCTCTAACACAGGCAATACCTGCGCTTCATGGTACAGGGGAGAACTACCAATACAGGGTGCTCCCCTTCGGGCTTGCTTCTGCACTGCGGGTTTTCACAAAGTGTCTCTCTGTGGCCGCTGCCTCCCTCAGGTGGCAGGGCATACCCGTCTTCCCCTACTTCGATGACTGGCTCGTCACGGCGACCTCGGTCAGCGAAGCCCACCTGGCGGCGTCACACACAATCCTCCTCGAACGCCTCGGCTTCTTGGTCAACTACCCCAAGTCCCACCTCGAGCCGGTGCGGATCCTGGACTTCATTGGCACACGCCTTGACACAGAGCGAGTGACTGCCTTCCTGCCCGTGAACCAGGCAGACGGCCTCCGAGCCATGGTGGCCCAGGTCCAGAACAGCATTTGGATTACGGCACGGGCCATGCTGTGCCTTCTAGGACACATGGCCTCCACCGTCCATGTGGTCCCTCACGCCCGCATGCACATGTGGACAGCCCAGTGGTGCCTCAGGGCACAATGGAGCTAGGCCTATGGCCATCTCAGAGACCCTATTAAGGTCTCCCTCAGTCTCCACAACTCCCTGGATTGGTGGCAGGATCCCTGAAACTTCCTTTGTGGCATGCCCTTCCAGACCCCACAGCACGAGCTCGTCCTGATGACAGATGCTTCTCTGCTGGGTTGGGGAGCTCTCTGCAGCACATTGTGCACCCAGGGGCAGTGGTTGCCTGAGGAGTCTCGGCAGCAGATTTACCTGCTCGAGCTCTGGGTGGTCCGATGGACCCTGAGGGCCTTCGAGGGCTACCTGAGGGAGAAGTCTGTACTCGTTCAGACCGACAATCAGATAGCCATGTTCTACATAAACAAGGAGGGGGGAACAGAATTCTGCCTCCTCTGCTGAGAGGCGCTCCTCCTGTGCTCCTTTGCGTTTCGCTGGGGGATGACCCTACGAGCTGTCTACCTCCCAGGTCAGGAGAATGTCCTCGCTGACAAACTCTGCAGGATCCTCCACCCACACGAGTGGCGCCTGGATCCGGAGGTCGCTGACCTCTTGTTCCATCAGTGGGGGACCCCATCCATGGACCTGTTCACCAGCCCAGTGAACGTGCAGCTTCCCCGCTTCTGCAGGCTGGTTCTGCACCCGAGCAGGGTAGTTCCGGATGCATTACTCTTAAGTTGGTCCTCCGGCTTCTTTATGCTTTCCCTCTCACTCCTCTCATTGCAAGGACCCTCCACAAGATTCAGTGGGACCTCGCTTCGATGATCCTCGTGGCTCCCTCGTGGCCTCGACAGCCTTTGTTCCCACTTCTGCTCTTGCTCTCCTCCGAGCCTCCAGTCCCCCTGGGCTGTGCCCTGGGCCTGTTAACGCAGAAGGAGGGTCGGGTGCTCCACCCTTACCTGGCCTCGCTGTCCCTTACAGCCTGGCTGCTGAACGGGTCGCCTTAGCTCCGCTGCACCTCCTGGAGGAGGTCGAGGAGGTTCTCCTTGCATTAAGGAAGGACTCGACGAGACAGGCGTACGCCTTTAGGTGGCGACGCTTCTCGGTCTGGTGCTCCAAGCTCCAGATCGACCTGTTCTCCTGCTCTACCCGGTGGGTTCTTCAGTATCTCCTCCACCTCTCGAAAGCAGGGTTGAAATCCAATTTGGCCATTTTGACGAACCACCTCCCCATCGAGGGGAAACCCCTCTCGGGGCAGCCCAGTCTCCCGCTTCTTGCGAGGCCTCTTACTTTCCAAGCCTCTCATCTGGCCTCCTCCGATGGGGTAGGACCTGAACATGATGCTGATGCAGCTTACATGATCACCCTTTGAGCCGATGGCGATGTGCTCGCTTCAGCACCTTTCCTGGAAGGTGGTCTTCCTAGTGGCTTTGACTTCGGCCCGCCGAGTCAGCAAACTTCAGGCCGTCATGGCTAAGGCTCCATACACCAGGTTCTACAGCAACAGGGTGGTCCTCCGCACCCACCCCAATTTCCTATCGAAGGTGGTCTCGGACTTTCATCTCAATCAGGAGATAGTCTTACCGATCTTCTTTCCGAGACCACATTCTGACCAGGCATTGGCAGTCTTGCATACACTTGACTGCAAGAGGGCTCCTGTTTTCTACCTGCAGCATACCCAAGTTCATCGCAAGTCTGACCGGCTCTTTATCGCCAATGATCCCAATCGCCTAGGGCAGGCAGTCACCAAACGCACCATCTCTGTCTGGGTGGCGGACTGCATTGCCTTTGCCCAAGCAAAGGCGGGCGCCCCACTGGATTGATGGGTCACCGTGCACGGCATCTGAGCCAAGGTGGCTTCATTCCGCTCAGTGCCTCTGACAGACATCTGCCGGGCTGCGACCTGGTCTTCAGCAAACTCTGAGGAGTATTCTAGACAGCAGATAGCAGCAAAGGATGGCTATAATCGGAGCATGGTTGTCCGCATTCTGCAGAAGCATAACTAGATGGGAAATTCGCAGGACCGACATTGTAGCAGTCAGCCTTGAAAGCCAACCAAGAGGGACGACAGGGCCTTGATAAGGACATCTCTTAGCAACCAGAAACTAACCTCCCCGGAGCTTCTGCGGGAATGGAAGAAGTGTTTCATTACAGTTTGCACTTCCACTGTGAGGAGACGATGCTTGGAGGGGCTGTAAGGTGCAGAGGAAGCCACTACTAATAGTGGAAGAGATGAATTGAGTGGGCATCCAAGTACTCAAAATGGAGCAAAGCTAACTGGGAGAAAGTTCTGTTCAGCCACGAAAGCACGTCCTGCATTCTGGGTGACCAGGGCAAAACCTATGTGAGGAGGTTTCCTCATGAAGAGTACAAACCAGAGTGCTTGAATTTCTCTGTGGCCAGCTCAATCACCCGATCTCAACCCGAATGAGAATCTTTGGTACAAGGTATCAGTTGAGATCGCCAAGAAGCAGCCGTGGACCAAGCGAGAGTTGGAGTCACTGATTGCAACCTGGAATCACATCATAACGCGAGAACACCTTGTCAGACTAGTCCACTCCATGCCAGACATTTGTCACCTGGTGAGAAAGAGCAAGGGTTGGCCCATCAAGTACTAGTGGCCATCAACAACAAAAAAACAGCTCTTTTCAGGACTACCTAATGCAATTAAGAAGAAAACATGCACACTGCCAATATACACGGAACTGAAAACACAACAACATTTTGGCCACACATTGCATCTTTATACACAGGTTCACAACCAAATGAACATGGGTATTAAACAATCATAAAAGAACACTCAAGTCATGGCAAATTTGTCAGATTTGTACAAAAGACAAAAAGGAAGAAAATGGCATGCAGAAGGGGTTGTAAATTGCAACGCATTTTGTCCCTGTGATCCAAACAACTAAAAACTGCCAATTTGGCACTACCTATGCAAGACTTTTTCACACCACCGTATTTCCCTATCCCTGAAGGACTTACAATCTAAGGGGGCTAGTTACTAACTGTGGTAAAATTTTGCATTTAACTGCAGCTTAATTTACCATGGGCATCACTAAACTGCAGTGACTGAATCCTATGATGCACGATTAACATGAATCTTGTGATTCTGCTCCCTCGGAGCATCGGACTGCTAAAATACCTTCTTAAGGGGGCCACTGCCTTTTGTAAATTTGCACGGACTCCTCCTCCCCCCCCCCTCAGCCAAGAGCCTATTGGAAGACTTCCCTGGACCGCCAGTTAAGAACACACACACACACACACACACACACACACCCAAGACCCTCCCTCCCCAGAAGAGGTCCCTTGTACCCACAAAGAAGACCCTCCCCCATACCCTTGGGCCTACCTATAGAGGTACGTGGTAATCTGGAGTAACAGGACAGGATAATCCCCAATTGCTCCTGCCCCATCCAATGCCAGGTTCAAAATGTCTCCATTTAACTCTTAGTGTTAGTTTCACAGTAGTATTGCTAGGGGTCAAGCTGCCATATAAGGACAGTTTGCCCTTATGTAGTAGCTTGACCCATAGTGGTAGTAGGGGGGTTGAGGCGTCTTCTTTAGGGGAGAATCAAGGGGTGTGGGTCTTCTTTCATGGGGGAAGGTCTGAATGGTGTCTTGGGGGTGTTGGGGATCTTGACTGGGGGTCTGATGCAAGACTTCTCAGGGTGCTTGATGATGAGAGTGGGATTTGGTCAAATTTACAAAGGTACCAGTTCCTTTAAGATGGTGTCTAGGAACATCGGGCTGTGTGTTAGCATCCTGAAGCTCCTGGGCTGGAAAAATAAGGCTAGCTTTGAGCTGGCCTTATTTTTCTAGGGATAATGCCGCTTGTGAAGTTCAATGCAAGCTGTGGTATTTGATTTATATAATAATGTTGCTTTATATCTCATTATTTAATAAAATGCATTGTGACACGCTAATGTGTATTGTGGTAAAATAACACATGATTTTGCCCTTTAACACACGTTAAGAGGCAAAAATACTACTACTACTACTGAACATTTGTAGAGCACTACAAGAAATATGCAGCGCTGCACAGACACATGTAAAACACGGTCCCTGCTCATCAGAGCTTACAATCTAGTCAAGACGGACAACACAGTAGCTGTAGACATGGCATGCATCTAGGGGGAATTTATTTATCAGGTTTTATATACCGCTCTATCCTTCAGTCAGCGGTTTACAAATAAAATAAAATAAGTAGTCTTATATCTACTCAACAGTATAATTAACACTTAATTTCAGTGAACATTGGATTGTAAGGAGATATAAAAGGTGTACTTGGAGGGAGGAAAGAAGGGGTCACTGGGAAAGGGACACTTCAAGGGTGGGAGTAAGGAGCTATTTACAGTGAAAGGTCTTTGCAAGGTGGGGGGAATGTAGAGAGGGGGGAGAAGGGGTTCTGGGGTGCTTATTTACAAATGGGGAGAGTTATATACAGCAAGGGAGAAAGCTGGTGTAAGGGCTTTACTGAAGGAAGAGTGGACTATGTGTTGGTCCCATAGTAATCAGCGAATAGGAAGGTCTTCAGTCTTGTCTTGAAGTCCTTCGCATCGGTAGTAGTCCTGATGTCCTGGGGGACTGAGTTCCAAAGGGAGGGTGCTGCAAGAGACAGTGCCCTCTTGGATGTCGAGTTCGTTGATTTGCAGTATGAGGCCGGTGTCTGGATGATGTCCCTCATTTGTCTGCATCTGGGTCTAGTGTCAGCTTTTGTCTTGATCAAGTCTTTGAGGGTGTTCAGTGTCAGATTACGCTGGATTTTGAAAAGGATGAGGGCTGTTTTGAACTTGATTCTCAGCGTGATAGGTAGCCAGTGTAGTTAGCTCAGGACAGGGGTGATGTGTATTTATTTATTTTTATTTATTTAGACGGATTTAGTATACCGCTTTATCATTAAATCAAAGCGGTTTAGCACATCAAACAATCGAGGTAATTGTGTGGTCAGTAGCATGCAGTGGGAGATCAAGAAGAGTGATGTGGGGTGCAGAGTGCTAGATTTTATCGGTGAGCTATATACAAAGTGAGCAATATACATATATACAAGATAAGAGCCATGTGTAAAGGTGATCTAAGATCCGGACCTGTATAGCGTTGTAGATACTGCACATAGGAGTCAGTTCAGGTGAAGTCCTTGTAGTATTCTGTAAATAGAGTTGTTTTAAGTAGCTTTCTGAAGTCCTTGAGGTCTTTGGTTGATCTTAAGTGGTCGGGGAGAGAGTTCCATAGTGCGGGCGCTGCCAAAGAAAGTGCCCTTCTTGATGTGGCCTGATTTGTTTTGGCGAATTCCTTTGGTGTGCTGATGGTGTCCGAGGTCCCTTTTCTTCTTGGTCTTGTGCTGTGGTCGGTTTTAATGATTGGTTGTAGGCTGTTAGCTGAGAGGTTGTGTATTATTTTGAAAATGTTTATAAGTACTTTGAAGCGGATTTGAGAGCTGATTGGGAGCCAGTGCAGGTGGTACGGTATGGGAGTAATGTGGTCGTGACCTGTGCAGTCTGTTATGATGAATGTGGCGGTGTTCTGTGCTAGCTGTAGAGGTCTTAGAGTCTGGGTAGGTGTCTTGCAGAGCCTGTGAGGATACGTGCAGCCGTATTTTGTACCATCTGTAGGGGGTGAATAGTTGACACAGGTAATCCAAGGAAAATGGAGTTGCAGTAATCCAGTATGGGTGTTATTATTGCTCAACAGACTGGTTATGGAATGGTAAGGAGATCAGGTGAGTCAAAATCTGAAAGCAGTAGTGAAGAGGAGAGTTTTCAGCCTGGAGAAAAAGGTCAGAGAAGGCGCCTGACGTACAGATTGAGGTAGTTTGTTCCACTACTATTACTACTGAGCATTTGTATAGCGCTACAAGACATACACAGCGCTGCACAGACATGTAAGAGACAGTCCCTGCTCCTCAGAGTTTACAATCTAGTCAGGCATAAGGAGCAGCAAGGTGAAAGGAGTGAAGTTTGGAGTTAGCAATAGAAGAGAAAGGCATAGATTGAAGTGATTTGCTAGAAGTGCAGAGTTCTGAGGAGGGGTGTAGAGAAAGATAAGAGAGGAAAGGTAGTGAGGAGCTGCAGAGTGAACGCAATTATAAGTCCGCAGGAGAAGTTTAAACTGGATGAGGAAATGGATAGGGAGCCCATGAAGTGACTTGAGAAGAGGGGTAATATGATCATGGTGAGGATGGCGGAAGATTAGCCGTGCAGCAGAGTGTTGTACAGATTGAAGGGAAGAGAGATGATTCAGAGGGAGACCAGCAAGGAGTAGATTACAGTAGTTTAGACGGAAGGTGACTAAGGAGTGGATAAGTATCTTAGTAGTGTGTTCATAAAGGAATGGGTGAATTTTGTTGATGTTGTAGAGGAAGAAACGGCAGATTTTAGCAATCAGTTGCATGTATGTGGTGAAGGAGATAGAGGAGGACCTATCAGGCACTGATCTCCCATTCAAAAGTAAGGGCACGAAGGCGTGCCCGTGCCTGAGGGCCTCGCCAGAGGACCCTTTGGCGTGGCCCTTAGGCACGGGCCCGCCTGGCGCCCCGCGATGCTCATCGGGAGGCTCATGTAAATTTGCACGCTGTTCCGCATTTAAGCTAATTACTGCAACAGACTTACAACTGCATAGTATAACACTCATACCAAAACTCAACTTGGTTAATGCTTACTTATTGCTGTACTGACCTGTTATCACTACTGACCACATTGCATCACTCTATATCATATTGTATCTCTAAAACTGCTTTTACATTGGACTACTTTGCAACTACTGTTCCACTAGAACACACTGTATCTCATTGTACCCCTCAGACATCTAGAACACATTGTAATAGTTACAACTGTAATAATGTCGACAATCTCAGCAGCCATCCTACTCTCCAATCTAATCTGCAACTCATTCAAGCAAACCAACTCCCTATCATATTACCAGCCTCAACAGCTTATACCAATAATACCTTATCAATTTAAACAAAGAGAGGTTGGCACAATATACCCCTCTCTCTACCTCCAATACCCAAGACCATCTCGGCTCATACCCATAAAAACACAACCATCCCAATGTAACCCCAAACCACACCAGAAAGAACACCCTGAACCATTAAAATGGTTTCTAATAAATGCAAGATCACTACAGAAGAAAATCACCATTATACAAGACCTTCTGAAGGACTCTAAACCAGACTTCATATGCCTAACCGAAACATGGCTCTACGACACGGACATGGTAATACTCAACCAACTGAAAGCACCAAAATACAATATATATCACTCTGCAAGACTTAACAAAAAGGGTGGAGGAGTAATCTTATGCAAAATGTCACTAGGAACCCAACAAATATCCTCCTCAAGTAACGAGGCCTCAGACATGCTAACCATCAGCACAAGAAATCTTACAATAACCCTCATATACAGATCACCTTCTGCTGAACCCAGTGCACTGGACAACATAATTGAAACTGCATGCTCTGTGGCACCACCAGGCAAAGAGCACATCATCTTAGGTGACTTCAACCTTGCATCTCTAAATAATGTACAATGCACATCCTTCCTTCAAGCAATGGAAGATGTTGGATACGAACAAAAAATCCAAACCGCAATGCACTCAAAGGGCAACATTCTTGACCTTATCTTCTACCCTAAATCCTGGTCTCAGAACGGAAACATATCCATTATAAATATTCAACGAATCCCATGGTTGGATCACTACCTCATTCATTTCAGTACTAAACTAGACACCTCTCCAACCAAGAACACCAAGGAAATTTCCTCATATAATAGATTTAAAAATTTTGACAAAGACAAATTCATCAGAAAAATAATTCCAGACCTCTCAACCACCAGTGATGACCTCAACACTCTCACATCAATTTGGAACAGAACTCTAAGTGCAGCATCAGTAAATAATCAAAACAACCAATTTTAAAAAAATAGAAATTCCCAACCTTGGTACTCCCAATCCTTGAAACTTATGAAGAAAGACCTAAGAAAAGCTGAAAGAAAATGGAGGGTCACCAAATCTGATGAAGACAGACTCAAGTACATGAACAAATTAAAAGCTTACCATCAGAACCTCCTAGAAACAAAGAGAGAATACTACTCAAAACTCCTATCTAAATCCATTAACCAGCCAAGGAAACTGTTCCTCATAATCCAAAACCTAATGACGAAAACCCGGCAATGAGTAACCTACGTGCTCAACAATTCATCGATCACTACATAGAAAAATCAAAAATCCAGACAATCTGCAACACAACCTTCTATGACCCAGAACCAACCAGCCTTCCAACTTGGATCTCATTCTTACCAGCAAGCAAAGACCAGATAGATCACTGCATCAAATAGTTGAATACCACTACCTCAGTTATAGATCCTTGCCTTGTCAGCTGGATCAAATCAACAAAATCAGAGCTCACACCATATATACAAAGAATAGTCAATCTCTCTCTATCTACCAAATAACCTAAAAAGAGCTTCCATATGCCCAATCTCGAAACAAAACACCCTAAATAAATCCTGCCCCACCTCTTACAACCAATATCTAGCCTTCCATTCCTATCCAAAATCATCGAAAAATCAGTACTACTGCAACTACAGGACTTCATCGACTCAAGTGACCCACTTGACCCCCACCAATATGGATTTAGAGCACATCAGGGTGTCAAAACTCTATTAACATCACTACTTGACTCAATCATACAAGGAATTGACAGCACAAGACATGCATTTAACCTCATTTTCCTCGATATATCCTCGGCATTTGATACTGTAAATCACAATATCCTAATCAACTGCCTAAAGAACCTTGGCATAGGTGGCACTACTCTATGATGGTTCCAAAACTTACCTGTTCAACAGCTCCCAATAAGTGTATTTCAACAACAATCTATCCAACCTATTCTCCCAACCTCAGGGCATCCCGCAAGGATCTGCATTATCTGCATTACTTTTCAATATTTATCTTCAACCCATCTGAAAAATCATACAATCACATGATGTCGACTACAGAATTTATGCAGATGATATAATGTTATTCACAACCTTTGACACCTCAGATCCCTATTATAAGAAGATCACCAACTGCTTCAATGACGTCACTGCATGGCTCAATTCAGTCAACTTCAAAGTCAACCTGAAGAAAACTGAAGCACTCATTATTACTAGAAACAAAACATTCATCCCTCCCTGTTCACTCAATGTAAACAATGCAACACTGAAAATAAAAAAAGAAATAAAATATCTTGGAATCTACCTGGATCAACAGCTCGACATGACCAAACGAATCCACATGACCTCCCATGCAATTTACCATAAAACCAAAATAGTACAGCACCTGAGACCACTGCTTTCCCACTCCGACTTCCGCTCAGTAGCTCAAGCACTGATTTGCCCACACTTTCACTACAGCAACAGCATACTTCATGGACTTCCCAAGAAAACACTAAAGCCATTACAACTTGCTCAAAACACAGTTGCACGTACAATTATGCATGCAAAAAGGTCCAACCACATAACACCCATTCTGTTCCACCTCCACTGACTCCTGATTCTTCAAAGAATCAAATTCAAAGCCCTTACAAACATCTATAAAATTATATGCAACATTGCACCAACATACCTCAGCACACAAATAAACATGCAGCAACACACAAGGACAACAAGAGACAACCTGAAAAACACTCTATCCATCCCAAAAAATGCAAGAAAAGCAAATCAATCAACCACCAACAGAGCTTTCTCCTTCTACTCACCTGTCCTTTGGAATAACATACCCAACGCTCTAAGAGAAATCAAAGACCTCACCCAATTTAGAAAACATCTCAAGACCTTCATCTTCACGGACTACTATAAATGTGATCAATAGTAATAAATTTCATATTTACCTCCAGTCTATACTATAATGACTCTTGTAAAATAATAAGAATCCATGATCATGTAAATAGTTACATTATTTATTGTTAACTACAATTGTTATATGTAAGTGTTTCATGTTCTATGTAAACTGCATTGTGCAGTAGTTGAAAAGTTTCATGTAAACCGCTCTGATTTCGAAGACAAAGCGATATATAAAAACAAATAAATAAATAAATAAATAAGGAGTTAAAGATGACCCCATGGTTGCGAGTTGAGAAGACAGGGAGGAGTAGGGAGTTATCCATGGAGACTGAGAAAGGAGGAAGGAGAGAGGCAGGTTTAGGGGGAAAAATAAGAAGCTCAGTTTTGGCTATGTTCAGTTTCAAGCAGCGGCATATTATTCCATTACAGATTTATTAACTACTCCCCCCTCCCAAATTGTACCTGAGGCACTGGAGGGTTAAGTGATTTGTCAAAATCACCATTTCCCAGTCCACTGCTCTAAATGCTAGGCTACTCCTCCACATTTACACCTGCTATTTAGAGCATGCAAATATCTTGGCTTATTTTACATATATCATCCAAGTGGAAGCACTCATACTCTCAAAAAAACAAAAGTACAATTTCAGGAGTGAGGTAAATCGAAGCCTCACAAAGCAGAAAATGTGTTGTAGAACTGTATCGTACACGTAGAACTCTATTGTCATACCCTAAACAGCCATGTTTCGATATGAGCCTTTATCAGGGGTTCAAACCTCAAACATAAATACATACAAGAGTATAAATAAAAATCTCCAGGAACAAGCAGGAATGCAATCTTCACTTATTTATTTATTTAGTATACATTTGTATACCGCTACTTCCAGCGATCAGCAGCGGTTTGATTACAGATTGGAAATTGTCAAATCATGACAGGAAATTTTTTTTTGAGGTATAAACACATTGATTAGACAGGAAAGCACAGCACACAGAGAACTATTTTACAGGGAACATGGGCTATGGAGGGTTAAGTGGCTTGCCCAAGACCACAAGGAGCACCTGTGGGACTAGAAACCCCAGTCCTTCCGGCCCAAGGTTGCTGTCCTCCAGTGGGATTTGAACCCCTGACCTTCCGGCCCGAAGTACCTTGCCCCAACCACTAGGCCACTCCTCCACTCCACTCCACTCCACTTATGGGGTGAATATCACTGATGGAGCTTGGTGGGAATGCTCCCCAGCGTCCCATAGAAAATCCTTTGGGAACTACTAGTTCCATGTTCTGGGGACAGTGACTCAGAGCCCTGTATGTGATTCCACCCAGACATCGGCCACCTCCCTAGACCAGTGCATGATGGCTCTTGAGAGGAGTTTAGCGGCACTCCTGACAGCCTTGGTATCGATATCATCGAGAGCTCCAGGAGTGCAGGCTTCGGCATTGAACCTACAGCTAGATGTATCGACCCCGATGTTGGCCCTAGAACTGGCATTGGCGGAACCCTCAAGGTCGATACCTTCATTGGAACCGCTCAATGCTCCTGGTATCCAACAGACTCAAACTGCATGGCATCAGCCTTCAACATCCATGAAGCAACGAGGTTGAACTCAAGACCACCGATACTTTCTTAAAGGACTCTGATTACAGTTGTTCAAAATCTGACAAGGCATCACTTGATTCTCGAGAACTTCCAGACATTGCTTTGGACCCTTCACCGCCACATGAATGACATCGGTCCCCAACAGAAGATATGTCCGTCAGGACTTCGTACATGACATGGCAGTAGGGCTTGCCTTCACAATGGCCTCAGGAAAGGAACCGAGGGCAGAGGAATTGTAGATACTCCAGTACCCTTCCATGCCCACGGAGGCAGCTACATTACCGGTGCATTGTATCCTGCAGGATCTTATGCTCTGCATCTGGGAGGCCCTGCTCATGGTTCCACCTGTCAGCAAGAGACTCAATTCCATGTACTGAGTACCAGAGTGCCCAGGATTCCAAAACCCTCAGCTTCCCCATCACTCACTGGTGGTGGAATCGGCGATGTGCCGAATAAAGAGCTCAAAGAACCATTCCCCCACAACACATGGCAGAGACTCGAGGACACTCGATGCCTTTGGGCGCCAATGCTTCCAAGCTTGCATGTTGGCTTCCAGAATTAACTCTTACAGGCTATACATGGGTATGTTTCTGAAGGATGTCACCAAGGATCTGGAGACTTTTGCTCCCATGCTTCTTGAGGATAAAAGGAATGCCTTCCAGACACTCATCAAACAGGGCCTCTTTCGATGCCTTTGAATCCACTAGCAGAGTTTCAGCAGTCTGCATTGGGGTTTGCAGGATGGCCTGGTTGCAGGTAGCAAACCTCGAGCAATGTGTCCAGGATAAACTGGCCAATATCCCATGTACTGGAGAAAAACGTTTGGCAAAGATTGGAGGGAAAAACCAGGTGAGATTGAAACAGATGATCTCACCCTAAAAACACCTTTCCAGGAAAACAGCTGACCCATCCAAAAGGAAGGCCCTGCCCAAGAAATCTTTCTGTTCTAAGAAGAAGAGATACTATCCTTCTTATCCACCCTATGCTGCCTATATACCTCAGCAGACTCAACAGAGACAGCAGGCCTAATCTAAGAAGCCCAAGGCTCTTAAACCCCCAACCAGGTACACAGGCACAACCTTCCTGGAGAGCATAAAACAATAAGAACATAAGATATGCCATACTGGATCAGACCAAGGTCCATCAAGCTCAGTATCCTGTTTCCAACAATGGCCAATCTAAGTCACAAGTACCTAGCAATTTCCCCAGAAGACACAGGTTTCACAATGCTTGTATTGGGACAAGCAGTGGATTTCCTGGGTCCCTTTTAATAATGGTTTATGGACCTTTCCTCCAGGAACTTGTCCAAACCTTTATAAACCCAGCTACACTAACAGCTTTTACTACATCCTCTGGTAATGAATTCCAGATTTTGATTATGCATTGAGTGAAAAAATATTTTCTCTTATTAGTCTTATATGGGTTACACTGTAGTTTCATGGCATGTCCCCTAGTCTTTCTACATTTTGATGGCTTAAACAATCGATCTGCGTTTACCCATTCCATTCATTTATTTATAGACCTCTATCATAACTCCCCTCAGCCGTCTCTTTTCCAGGTTGAAGAGCCCTAACCTTTTTAGCCTCACCTAATAAGGGTATCCTTCCATTCCTTTTACCATTTTGGGGACTCCTCTGTACCTTTTCTAATTCCGCTATATCCTTTTTAAGATATGGCGACCAGAATTGCACACAATATTCAAGGGGCGGTCGCACCATGGAACGATATAGAGGTTTTATAATATCCTTTGTTTTATTCTCCATTCCTTTCCTTATGATTCCACAATGATGCCTAAATCTTTTTCCTGGGTGGTGATTTCTAATGTGAAAGCTTGCATCATGTAACCATAGTTTGGGCTGTTCTTTCTTAGGTGCATAACTTTGTACTTGTCCACATTAAATTTCATCTGCCATTTGAATGTCCAGTCTTCCAATTTATTAAGGTCCTCGTGCAATTTTTCACAATCCTCTTGGGTTTTAAAAACTTTGAATTTTTTTTGTCATCTGCAAATTTGATTACCTCCCTCATTTATTCCAATTTATTTATTTATTTACATTCTCTTATATACCGCTGTGATAAGGAAGCTTATCATAGCTCAGGAAGGAGCTATAGAAAAGGTGAAGTGACTCTGAACAAGCAACCTGTCAGTTCTGGTAGAAATAAGAAAACAGAATTTTTCCATAAAAGACTACCAGTCCCAGAATGCACCAGGTTTCCAACAGCCATTAGAGGAGCTGAAGTGGGGAAACGTGTGTTCAATCAGGAGGGCTATGAGGTAATACCTAAGCACTCATCTCAAAGGGCAGGGCCTGATTCAGCACAGCTGCGCTGTGCTAGGGTGGAGCACTCATCTAAGCAGAATAAAGGTAGAGTTTATTCTACAGAGAATCATCTTCATGATCTTGGACAGCTTCATCATCTGGAGGATCATCAGAAGCAGAAGCCAGAGCGGACGGACAGAGGGCAAGAAACCCTTTGGAAGAAAGAAGAGAAAAGCATTTGGGAGGTCTAAAGGAGTCCAGAGCAGTACGTATACTGGGAGACATTCAAAAGGCCAGCATACACCATTGGACTGGGGAAAACCAGAGGAGTGGTGCTGCAGAGCTAGGAATCTCCAGACGGTACCTGTGAGGGAGACGGCTGCACTTGGAAGGGACCATAGGACCCGTGCCAGAAGGTATGTGAAGAGAGATCCAGTGTCCAGGGATCTGGATTGGAAGGCTGGACATAAGAACTGGACTACATACTGGCCAGGCTATTTAGAGAGGAACTCTAACAGCAATGGAAGCTCAGGTATGAACACTGATCTATGCCCTAGCTATAACCTTGAAAGACAGCAGGGAAACAAGTATTCTCCTGAGAGTGCTCCATTGAGAAATTCCTCTGTGCCAATCCATGATATTGAACCCATGATTGTTGAAGAAGGGGAAGAGGTGGTAGACACAGGCTGTGAATACATGGATTGCTCTCTGTCTAAACTCCATTGCTAATTTACTGTTACAAAGTACAACAACCATCACAAAGAAATACAAACTTGTTCTTTAATCTACTCAGAAAAGCTCCTGAGTAGGATTTGAGCCACGCAGTAGAAAGCAAGCCAGCTAAGGGGTTTCAGCTGGGTAACTGCTAGCAACTGAGCCTTACCTAATTGCTTGTGAGCTCTGAGGAAATCACTTCTGAGTCTATGTGTGAAGATATAAGAAGTTAACCTGAAAAGAACAGTTTTTCCCTACTTTGTGGGTTTTGTTTGTTGTTTGATGCACTGCTAAGAAAATATTAGCTAGAGCCTACAGAAAAGACCAGTTTGTTACCAACCAGGTCTTTATTCTTTTGATTTGATTGCCTGACAAGATCAGCTGTTGTTTTCCTGATTTTGTTTTTCTAAGTTTAACACTGAAAGCAAGTATCCTGTTTTATGTGCTACCAAGCATATCTGTGTTGGGAGAAATAACCCCATAAATAAATATCTTATTGGCTTTACACTCAAGCACAACTAATTATTGTGAACGGCTGTGTCTGGTGTGAATGGACTACATTTCCCACAATACCTTGCAAATCATATTAATATATGCCTTTGCCAAGACTGTGAACATTCTCACCCAGGCACCCATCTGACACCGCGCTATTCTGCATCAGTGCGGTTTACATTGAACAAACTGAAATTACATTGAACAGGGCATTTATAACTTGGAGATAACTATTTTACAGGGAACATGGGCTATGGAGGGTTAAGTGGCTTGCCCAAGACCACAAGGAGCACCTGTGGGACTAGAAACCCCAATCCTTCCAGCCCAAGGTTGCTGTCCTTTAGTGGGATTTGAACCCCTGACCTTCCGGCCTGAAGTACCTTGCCCCAACCACTAGGCCACTCCTCCACTCCAATTACCAGGTCATTTACGAATATGTTAAAAAGCAGTGGACCCAGCACAGATCTCTGTGGTACTCCACTATTCATCTTTCACTATTGGGAAAATTGGCCATTTAGCCCTACCCTCTGCTTTCTATCTTTTAACCAGTTCCTGATACACAATAGTACACTGTCTCCTATCCGTTACCTTTTAATTTTGCCAAGAGTCTCTATGAGGGACCTTGTGAAAGGCTTTCTGAAAATCCAGATACACTACAGCGATTGACCCACCTTTGGCTACCTGCTTATTTACACCTTCAAAAAAAGCATAACAGATTAGTAAGACAAGACCTTCCCTGGCTAAAGCCTTGTTGGCTGTCTCCCATTAAACCATGACTATCTACATGTTCAGCAACTGTGTTTTTAATAATGCTTTCTACCATTTTTCCCGGCTCTGTCGTCAGGCTCACCGGTCTGTAGTTTCCCGGATCACCCCATAACCCTTTTAAAAAATTGTCGTTATATTGGCTATCCTCCAATCTTGAGGTATTACTGAGGATTTTAATGATAGTTCACAGATTAGTAATAGTACATCTGCAATCTCATATTTTATTTCTTTCAACATCCTTGGAAGTATACCATCTGGCCCAGGTGATTTACTACTCTTCAGTTTATCAAATACTTGTAATATATCTTCCTGGTTTATCGATATTCTTCTGCTGCATCAGCTTTAAATACAATTTCAGGTATGGGTAACTTCCCTATATCATTTTCAGTAAAGACCGAAGCAAAGAATTTATTCATTCTCTCTGCTATGGCCTTATACCCTCTTAGTGCCCCTTTTACCCGTCTATCATCCAGTGGTCCAACAGAGTTTCTCAAACTTTTTGCTACGAATGTACTTGAAAAAGTTTTTATTAAGTTTTTTCTTCAACAGCAAGCTTTTTTTTCAAATTCTCTCTTTGTCTACCTTATCAATGTCTTGCATCTAACTTGCTAGTAGTGCTTGTGTTGTTTCCAGTTTTCATCTTTTGACTCCTTTTTCCATTTCCTGAAAGATGCTTTTTTTGGCAACAACAGCCTCTCTGACCTCACCTTTAAACCATACTGGCAGCTTTTGGACTTCCTTCCACTTTTTCTTAAAGCGTGGGATACATCTGGTCTGGGCTTCCAAGATAGTATTTTTAAACAACACCCATGCTTGATATAAATCTTTAACCTTTGCAGCTGCTTCCTTTAGTTTTTTCTTAACTGTTTTCCTCATTTTATCATAGTCTCCCTTTTGAAAGTTAAAAGGTAGTACTGTGGATTTCTTGCCGCCCTTCCTTCATTTATTAAATCAAACGCGATCATGCTATGATTACTATTGCCAAGTGGCCCCAATACCCTTATTTCTTGCAAGAGATCTTGTGTTCCACTAAGGACTAAGTCCAAAATGGCTTCCCCTCTTGTCTGTTCATAAACCAGCTGCTCCAAGAAGCAGTTATTTATTTAATCTAGAAACTTTATCTCCATAGCATGTCCTGCCGTGACACTGACCCAGTCAATACCAGGGTAATTGAAACCACCCATTATTATTACTGTGCTGTAAATATTATCTTCTCTGATATCTTTTGAGCAGTTCATCATCTATTTGTTCATTCTAGCCAGGCGGTTGATAGTACACCCCAACTGCTATCGCTTTTCCTTTTTTACATTGAATTTCAATCCATAGAGATTCTACAGTGTATTTTGTTTCCTGCAAAACGTTAATCCTGTGTGACTCAATGCCCTCTTTAACATAAAGCACAATTTGATCTACACCAATTTGATCTACTCTATCATTGCAATGCAATTTGTATCCAGGTATCACACTGTGCCATTGGTTGTCTCCTTCCACCATGTCTCTGAGATACGAATTCTATCCAACTTTTCATTTAGTGCTCTCGTATACTCTAACTCTCCCATCTTATTTTTTAGACTTCTAGCATTTGCATACAGGCATTTTAGAGGCTGTATTTTATTCATATTATTTTGATTACCGGTAGGCAGGGGTAATTTGGAATCTTTAAGTTCTGTCTGCTCTGTACTTAAGGGCATTTGGGTTACTTTTGTCTTTATTGGAACCTCTCTGTCAGTATGCCCTATCTTCAATCTTTTGCCAGTATCCTTCAAGGATACATCCTTCCGAACCATGAGCTCTTGGGGGACTGTCTGCTTTCCCCTTTCTGTCACTGGAGGGCCCCCAGCTCGTCCACATAGCGTGGAGAAGCAGAAGATCCTGAAGTACCAAGAAATGCAGTCAGAGATGAAGAAAATGTTGCAGAAAAATACAGAAATATTTCCGATTGTACTGAGAGCGACAGGCTTGATAAAAAAGAATTTCCAAGCACATCTTGACAAACTTCCCATACCTGCTACATTTTATGAACTCCAGAAGGAAGCTGTCCTTGATCTGATGCATGTACTACACCGAGCATTAGCAGTAAATTTGACAGACTTAGATCATACTCCACATAACTTGGCCTAGAAGTGAGGTTCACTACCGACATGGTAGCTGCAAAATTAATCTAAGAACAAATACAATGCTTAGTAAATCAATTCTTATCCAGCTTGTCTGACCACATAAAAATCTTTTCAAAGACACTTTAATAGTAGCTTAGCATTTCTTTAATAGATCCTCACAATACATTAACCCATTTGGAGAACATGTCCCCAGGTGCCTACAGGTGGCATCTCATAACATCAGAGCAGTGGACACTCCAGATTGTCCAAAGGGGGGTTATCAGCTTCATTTTGAAGCCTTACCCCCATCAGCCTCACAGGGAATTATACCACAACCCCTTCAGAGCACTGTCTTGAAAGAAGAGATGACCACCTTGTAGTCCCAGGGTGCCATAGAAAGAGTTCCTCCTACTTCAAGAAAGGATGGGCTTCTACTCTGCATATTTTCTCAGTCCAAAGAAAACAGGAAGATTCAGGCCCATCTTGGATCTCAGAGACCTAAACATGTTTATGGTACAAGAAAATTCAAAATGATTTCCCTAGGAACTCTTCTACCATACCTTCAGGGACACGATTGGCTATGTTCTCTAGACCTAAAAGACGCATAGATGCCTTTACAGATCCATCCCTCACATAGACAGTATCTGTGCTTCATGTTTCAAGGAAACCATTATCAATTATGGGTACTCCCCTTCGGTCTAGCCTCTGCCCCAAGGGTCTTCACAAAATGCATGGCAGTAGTCGCTGCCTACCTATGCACCTTGGGGTTATTCATCTTTATTTACTTAGACAATTGGCTGATCAAAGGAGAATCCCCTCAAGAGGTAAGACTCTCTCTCTTCATTGTACCATCATGGTGTTCCAACACCTGGGTTTTGTCATAAACCTCCCAAAGTCTCATCTAGCTCCAACTCAAAGACTAGATTTCATCAGAGCACTCTTAGACACTTAACAGGCTTGAGCTTTCCTCCCACAGGATCGCTGTGCCTGCCTTATCGAGCTTCCATCCACTAAGTTCAATCATACAGAATGACAAATATATTCTTTATACCCTCAAAAACATCATTCTACCATTATCAACATTAAGAGACAATCCCAACATCACGTTGGTAAGGGAGAAAAGGATCTCAGTACCTGTGGTCTAACATGTCCCAGCTATTAAATTAGGCCATGGACCAAATCCAGAAAAACTCCCTTCCAACACAAAATATATAAATCAATATTTATATCTAACCTTAAGCCATTGATTTATTCCTCATGGAACTTTATGGTCTAGCATAATATATTAGCCCCTCAAACCCAACATCTTATCCAAAGCTAAATATGTTTCATAAGGCTACATAATTATACACATCATATTAGCCTCCCTTAAACCCTACATATCTTATATATCACTATACATGCTTCACATAGCTGAGTAGTCTTCACACATATAGCAGCTTGGTATTCATTTGCGCACATATGGAAACAGAAAAATGACAAAAGAAAAAGACCACATGGTCTATCTAGTCTGTCCTTCCATATCAACAACTACGACAGTCCCCTTTTTTCCTTTAGAGAACCTCTGTTTCTCCCATGCTCTTTTTGAATTCAGATACTGTCCTCATCTCTATCACCTCCACTGGGAGACTATTCCACGGATCCACCACTCTTTCCGTAAAGAAATATTTCCTCATATCACTCCTGAATCTATCGCCTTTCATCCTTATCCCATGTCCCCTCATAGCAGAATTTGCTTTCAATCAAAAGAGGCTCTCCCTCTGTGCATTTATGCCACGGAGGTATTTAAACATCTCAATCATATCACCTCTATCCCGCCTTTCCTCTAAGGTGTACTGTGGCAAGGTCATCTATCCTGAGTATGGGGTAGGTGAGAAACGTAAAGAATTCACCCTAGTAAAGGGTCCCTTTTTAGGAGTGCAGGGTGAGAAAGCCACAGCCACACCTAAAAACCAGAAAAACCCCAGATGGAACAGGTTTCATGCAGTGTCTAATAGAGTAAGAGAGAGAGATTACGGGCACGAGGTCCAAAACCCTTACAAGTTCCCTGATTGCTCAAATACCAGAAGGCAGGGGGATTGCCAACACCTGGGAAGGAAGAAGGTGGGGCTAGAACCCTGGAGGTATAAGCCTATGCTAGAGTATACAGACAGGAAGAAAGGAGGAGAGGGAGGAGAAGGCAGAGATCGGAGAAGAGAAGGAGGTAGAGGAGGTGCTGACTCATGCAGAAGAGCCGAGCTACCAGGAGCTGAGAGGGCTGAATTCCCTGCAACAGGTTGGCAGCAGAGCTTGGAGCCAGGAAGTGGAGAAGCTCTCAGAGCACCGGAGAGGTTGTCAGCTGAGCAGTCTGACCGGGTGGGTGAGCCAGAACCCATGCAGCTGGGAGAGCCAGTGGCAGAGTTGGGGGAAGAAGACATCCTTATGGATTGCTCTCTGTGCCAAGCTTTAGACATGAAGTCTTGAGGAAAAGCCAGCCCTGAAAGAATTATCCTCCTTGAAAAGGTAACCATAAGAAACAGGCAGTGTGGTGGTAAATTCCCACATGTTTTTAAAAGGGAAGTTTACTGAAGTATAAGGATAAGCAGGAAGCTGTGATTCATGCTTGTAATCCACCTGTGGTTTGAACTGTGAAACTGCAAGAAGCCAATTTACCTGCTAGAAGAGTTTTTCTTTGCTCCTCTGTTATGTGACAAGCCTGTTGAGAGTTTTTGATGGCAGTCTGAATGTTTACTTCTTGTTTTAAGTTCTGTTGTACCTGAAATGCAGCCTGGAAGAAATTGAGGCTGATAGAAGCCAAACTGACACAGAAGATTAAGCTTATTTGGACTTTATGCTGTAATTAGCAAGGACAAAAAGGAAGGTGGCAGCCTTGCTATCAACGGCTGTGCTTCTGAAAGTAAGAAGACTTTAAACAGCCCTTTTTGGGTTCTTTTGTTTACCTTGCCAACCATCTGCTGTACCTTGAGCAAATCCTACAGAAATAATCCTGTATCTGGTACTTTGAATCTTTTTGTGCGAAATAAATTTTCTGTTATATGCCTTACCTCGGTGGCCTTAACTACAACTTTCTACCTGAAGCACAAACACATCTTAGCAGTACTACATTTCCCAGAAGTCACTATAAGGAAATAGGCTGCTAAGGCTGATAGAAGAAGGTTCCTCCAATAACCACGCCCCTCTAAAACTAGAGGTGAGTGGTGAGGGCATTGACAGTGCCGTAAGGATCTTAATATGTAATCGAAAGAGGCTCTCTCCCTGAACATTTATGCCACGGAGGTATTTAAACATTTCAATCATATCACCTCTATCTCCAGGAACAAGCAGGAATGAGTCTTCACATATGGGAGACGTCGCCGACAGAGCCCGCACGGGAATGCTCCCCAGCATCCAATCAGAAAGCCTTTGGGAGCATCCCCCGCGCCTGCGCGGTGGCTTACCGCCCTTCCTACTGCCTCTCCCCAGTTTTTCGTTTTCCGCGGAGCAGGCAGGACGTCCCTCCTGCCACCGCAGAACTTTTTACCTTTTTTTTTTTCTTTTCTTGTTCTGTAGTCGCGGCTTTTCCCGCCGATAGCGGCACCTCTGTGCCCTTTTGTTTTTCTTTTCTCACTTATTTTCGTCGCCTAGTGGGACCTTTTTTCCCTCTGGGCGCCGAGGCCTACCGGGCTTACAGCATGGAGCCCCAGAAGTGCCCTCACTGTGGGGACTTAGTTTTCCACATGGACTCCAATGCCTGGTGCCTCTCTTGTTTGGGGCCTGACCCTTTCCCCCCGGGTCCTCCGGGCTACAGTGTCGGGAGAAGACCTTCCCTTTTTCGGGTATCCCTCGATGACGTTTTCACGCCAAAGGCGCGGTCATCGGGTTTTTCTTCTCTCCAGGATCAGGTAACCACGCAACAGTCTGTTAAGACTAGGCCAAGTCTTGAGGGGCGAGTCTCATGCGCGGCATGGCGACGGCTCTGGCCAACCCCTCAAGTCCCCCTTGGCTACTATACCCCGGCGGGAGTCCTCGGGCTCCAAAGCATTTACGGGGTTTCGGGATGTTCCTGGGGTTCGCTCCTCACAGAACATTCCCGAGCCGTGCTCGAGGGAGGTACCCGCTTCGAGCGGTGCCGATTCCCCGGCATCGGCGTCGAGTGTTCCACTCCTCGCCAGGGATCGTCAGCTGGTGTCCTCGGCGCCTCCGGGGCCGATAGACTCGACCGAGTCTGACCTCCCTATGTCCAAGCCGTGCTCGAGGGAGGTACCCGCTTCTAGCGGTGCAGACCCCCCGGCATTGGTGTCGGTGTCGAGCGTCCCGCTACTCACCGAGGATAGCCTGGGGCCGATCGAATCGGTCCAGCCTGGCGTTCCGTCATCCCAGCCATGCGTGGGGGTGGTATCCGCTACGGGCGGTGCCGACCCCCCGACGCGGCATCGAGCGTTCCGCTCCTCACCGGGGGCGGTCAGCCGTGGTCCTCGGCGCCTCTGGGGCCAACCGACTCCTGCCGGTATGGCGTTCCTATGGGGGTGGTATCCGCTCCCAGCGGTGCCGACCCGTCGGCATCAGGGTCGAGTGACCTGCTCCCCACCGGGGATCACCTGCCGCTGCCCTTTGCAGCTCTAGGGCCGACCGACTCAACACAGTCTGGCGGTCCTACGTTCAGGCCATGCGCGGAGGTGGTACCCGCTTCGGGCGCGTCGGCGTCGGTGGTTCCACTCTTCGCCGGGGATGGTCATCTGGCCTTGGGGCCGGTTGCCTCGACCCGCGCTGGGTTGCCAGTATCCCAGCCCTGCGCGAGGGTGGTACCGGGTTTGCACGGCACCGCTCCGCCGGAGACAGCAGGGGCGTCGAGCGCCAGGGACCGCCGTCTGCCTTCCCCGGGAGCCTCGGGGTATGTCGATCAGCCCCAGACGGGCGACCCCCCGGCATCGTCGCGGCCGTCGAGGGCCCCGCCCTTTCCGAGAAAGGGGGCCCCGGGGTCTTCGATCGTTTCGATCCAGCCTGGATCCGCGTCATCCTGCAACGGTACCCCGGCGTCGGCGCAGGAGTCTGGCACTTCCCTTCCCGCAGGGGCTCGTCGACGGGTGACCTGGGTACCCTCGGGGACGGGTCGTATGTCCCGGAAGGATTTCCCTCCGGGTCAGGCAGGCTCGAGAGGGGGCCCAGCATCTGGCAGTGACCGCCCGCCCGACATCGGTGCCGGCATCGGATGGGCCCCTCTCCACCGAGCTTCGTCCTCGTGGGCCCTTGATGCTCGCGATGCCGATCGACGCGGTTCTGATCTGCTCCCCTGGATCAGCACCGCCGGCGCAGCCGCCCCGGCCCTCTAGAAGGGAGTCGATTTCATCGCTCGGTTCGATGCCCAGCCTGGAATCGGTATCCAGCCTCGAAGACTTGGCCACGACACGTCTCGGGATCGGCTCCTGTTCCCCCCCGCGACACAGAGCGGAGATCGTTGGCCACTGCCCTCCGGCTGCCACGGAACCGCTTCAGTTTCCGGGGGCAGCGCCGCCCCCGGGTTCGGGGCCGAGGCCGATTCCGGCAGCTCCGTCGGCGCCATCGACCCCTTCGATGCCTAGCTTGGAATCAATTACAGGAGCCGACGACGCCTTGTTGACCACCCCAGTCCGGGGCTGTTGGTCCCCTCCTCTGCCCAGCGGGCAGCAGCCCGAGAGGCTTCTCGGTGCCCTGGCGGCCTCTCCCGCCACCACCTCCCACGGCATAGCCCCTCCGGGAGAGCCGTCTTTTCAGAATTTCCTCCTTGACGTGGCGGACTTGCTGGCCATCCCTATCCCGGACCTAACTCCAGGCCCTGCGGAACGGGCCGCCGTGATGCTTCCTCTGCATCCCTCCCGGCAGGATCTCCTGCTGGGGGCTTGGCGGTCGCCTTTGAGGGTTCCGGCACCGTCGACTGCGATGCATGCTCTGTATCGGGTGCCTCCCTCCCCGGGGTTTCGGCAGCACCAACTTCCACATCGTTCCATTGTGGTGGAATCGGCGCTGAGGAAGGCCAGCAGCAAGGAAAAGCATTCTTCTCACCCGCCAGGCCGCGCCTCGAAGACGCTAGATACCCTAGGACGTCAAATCTTCCAAACGTCTATGCTGGCGTCCAGAATTATTTCATATATTTTTTATATGAGTCTGTCGCTCCTGGAGGTCACCGAGAGATTATCTCTGTTGTCTCCCTTCTTGTCTGCAACCAAGGCCTTTGAATATTCCTTGCTTCTTTATCACTGCAGGAATATCTCTGGGTTCCTTTCTCGTGCTTCTCTAGACTCCTGCCTGTCGGTCAGCAGATGCTCTGCTGTTGCCATTAGAGCACGCCGTACAGCATGGTTGCAGGCGTCCCAGTTGTGTAGACGGGCACAGCATAACCTGGGTAATTCTCCCTGTGACGGAGATCACCTCTTCAATAGCGAAGCCTTACGTCAGGTCGCGCAGTGCTTCGCTAACCTTCCCAGCGTTAGAAGCCATCCTAGGGCCCGGCTTCCCCCCGGCGGTGGTGCGTGCCTCACCAGGCCCTCCTTCCCTAGGAAGAGGAAATGTCACCCCTCCGCCCAACTGCCAGGTGCGCCCAAGCAAGGGACCCCTCGCCCTGGGTTGAAGTCCCCGGGGCCGCACCAGTACTCTCATACCAAGCAGTTTTAGGCTCCGGTGGGCGGCTGCCTGCAATTACCTTCTTACCAGAAGTTTACAATTGAGCTCTACTCTGGGGTTCGTTCAGTAGGGCAAATGGTTCGGGGGCTTATCCAGGGGTTCAGGTACTCTCCTTCCGTTGGTAGAGGGAGACCACCTCTACTCCATGATAGCTCTGGCCCACGGTCAGCTGGCTTACCCTTAGGTACGTCCCCGAACCCTTCTCGGCAGTATCCCCTGCTGATTGCTTCCGTACCGGAATTTTCCTTCCAGCCGCTATAGTTCCCCTATGCTTTCCGGGGGCTATGCCCTCATGTCCCCCGATTAGTGCGGGGGGCGAGTTTCTGCAGGCAGGTCCTGGGGACACCTATAGGGCCTCGAGCCCCCTGGTGTGTTCTTCCGGACTGATGCTATCCTCTGTCCTTCACGCTACCGTTTGCCGATCTGCCCGTGTTCCACCGCAATAGATCCCTCTCCCGGACGGATCTTGACGCCACCTCCCCAGGTGGACGTTCTGTGGATCACTGGCAGCTCCGCCTTACCAGTGTTATGCTCATGGAGGTAGGTTCCTCAGCGTACCTGCATTACTGCGGGGGGGGGGCGTTCTCCACAGATATCGCCTGCTCGATAGGCGCGTTTTGGGGGATGCCCACAGTGCCTGTGTTCTGCCGCCTATTTTTTTCCAATGGCCTGTACTCACGCCCCCCCCCCCCCACCTCCGGGGTCCGGCCAGTCCGCCTGCCTATTCCTTAGATCGGCCCTCGGACTGGTTGTACTCTACTGCTGTGAAGTCAACAGCTTCTATTTTCAGTTATGCCCTCCTCCCGGAGGTTCAGACCCTTGTCTCCCTATCTCTTAGCTAGGGCAGGCTGTGTACTCCTTCTGCTCCGGGGTACACCCCTACTCTTCTCCAGAATAGGCTATCCAGATCGGCCAGTCTTCTACTGTTAGTCCTCTGAGTTATGGACTCTGCTCCTAAGGGAGTGCTCAGCTTTGCATAAAGCTTCCTTGAAGACCTGCCGTCCTTCTCCTGACCCAGCTGATTCCTGGATCTCCTGGCCTTCCGGATTTGGAACTTCCTCCTCGCTGCGGTGAAGTTCCCTTGAAGACCTCGCTACTGCGTCTACAGTACCTCCATCACAGTCCTACTTCCTACAACTCAGTAGGTAAGCTTTACATGGTACTAAGTCATTAATTCATTAAAAACTTAATGATGCTCCATGCACTCTAATGACTACTCTCCCTGTAGTCTTTGGGTTTTGATGTTCTTCTCCTCTCAACTCCTACCCTCCATCCCTCAGGGAATGCCGGGGATTCAGGTTGGGCAAATGCCATCCCGTCCTGGGCCGGGCTTACGGGATCTCCCCCGGGCATCCTCAGCTAGGGAGTCCCCATATGTGAAGACTCATTCCTGCTTGTTCCTGGAGATAGCACAGTTACTTACCTGTAACAGGTGATTTCCGGAACAGCAGGAATTAGTCTTCACAACCCGCCCACCTCCCCTAGGAGTTGTATCTCTTTCTCTCTATTCCTTCCTCTCCTCTCCTTCTGGCTCAGCTATGAAACTCAACTGGGGAGAGGCAGTAGGAAGGGCGGGAAGCCACCGCGCAGGCGCGGGGGATGCTCCCAAAGGCTTTCTGACTGGATGCTGGGGAGCATTCCCGTGCGGGCTCCGTCGGCGACGTTTCCCATATGTGAAGACTAATTCCTGCTGTTCCGGAGATCACCTGTTGCAGGTAAGTGTGCTATCCCGCCTTTCCTGTAAGGTAAGGTGTACATATTAAGATCCTTAAGTCTGTCCTCATATGCTTTATAATGAAGACCACTAACCATTTTAGTAACCACCCTCTGCACTGACTCCATCCTGTTCATATCCTTTTGAAGGTGTGGTCTCCGAATTGCACACTATACTCCAAATGAGGTCGCACCAAAGACTTATACAAAGGCATTATCACCTCCTTTTTCCTGCTAGCCATTCCTCTCCGTATGCACCCAAGCATCCTTCTAGATTTTGCCGTCACCTTTTCTACCTGTTTAGCTACTTTAAGATCATCAGACACAATCACACCTTTGTCCCACTCTTCTTTAGTGGACAAAAGTACTTCACCCCCTATACTATATTGCTCGCTTGGATTGCTGCAGCCCAAATGCATGATCTTACATTTTTTAACATTAAATCCCAGCTTCCAAATTCTAGACCATTCTTCAAGCTTAGCTAGATCCCTCCTCATGTTATCTACACCTTCCTGGGTGTCTACTCTATTGCAGATTTTGGTATTATCCTCAAAGAGACAAATCTTACCCGACAGCCCTTCCGCTATATCACTAACAAAGATGTTAAAAAGAATCGGACCAAGGACAAATCCCAGGGGTACACCACTGGTAACTTCCTTCTCAAAGTGAGCTCCATTTACCTGTACTCTTTGTCGCCTCCCACTCAACCAATTTCTAACCCAAGCAGTAACTTTAGGGTCCATCCCTAGGGTGCTTAGTTTGTCGCCTGTGAGGAACGGTGTCAAAGGCTTTACTGAAATCTAAATACACCACATTTAGGGCTTTCCCTCGGTCCAGCTCCCTGGTCACCCAGTCAAAGAAATCAATCAGATTTGTCTGACAAGACCTGCCTGTGGTGAATCCATGCTGCCTCAAATCCTGTAATCCGCTGGACTCCAGAAATCTCACTATTTTCTCTTTCAGCAGCATTTCCAATAATTTACTCACCACCGAAGTTAAACTAACCGGCCTGTAGTTTTCAACCACATCCTTACTTCCGCTTTTGTGTAAAGGCACATCATGAGCCTCTCTCCAGTCCTTTGGCATCACTCCCAACTCCAACGAGGCATTGAAAAGGTCAGTCAGTGGATCTGCTAGAACGTCCCCAATTTCCCCCAGTATTCTAGGGTGTATCCCATCTGGTCACATCACTTTGTCTACTTTAGGTTTAGCTAGTTTCTCATGAACATAGTCTTCTGAAAATTGTTCAAGATGCCCCTCGCTTCTGTTCCTGTTTGTGGGTGTTTTCTGATGTCCTGTTCCTAGTTCTTCATCTGTGAACACAGAACAGAAATATTTGTTAAGCAATTCGGCTTTATCCTCATCAGCTTCTACATATTCCTCCCCTTCACCCTTGAATCTGACAATGCCACTTTTGCCTTTCCCCTTCTCACTAACATATCTGAAAAATGTCTTATCCCCCCAGTTTATTGCATTGGCTATTTCCTCCTCTTTTTGAATCTTTGCTTTCCTGACTACTTTGCTAGCTTCTCTAAGTTTTCCCAAATATAGATGCCTGTCTTCCTCTCTCTGTGATCTCTTATATTTCATGAAGGCCTCCCTCTTTTTCTTCACCTTTTCAGCTACTTCTTTCGAAAGCTATAGCGGTCCCCTTTTCCTTTTACCTTTATTTACCATTTTAACAAAAAGGTTGGTTGCCCTTAAAATATCCCCTTTCAGTATTGCCCACTGTTTTTCTACATCCCCTAGCTGTTCCCATCCCGCTAACGACTCTGTGAGGTATTGGCCCATCTTGGGAAAGTTAGTTTTCCTAAAGTCTGACCTTCACTTTTAAATGGATTCTATCAGCCCTAGTTTTAATACTGAACCACACCATCTGGTGATCACTGGATGCAAAATGATCTCCCACTACAACATCAGAAACACTTTCACCATTGGTAAGCACCAAGTCTAGTATGGCCCCTTCACGTGTGAGGTCTGTTACCAATTGCCTGAATAGTTCTCCCTGTAGAGAATCCAGGATCTCCTTACTTCTAGATGATACTGCAGCAGGAATGTGCCAGTCAACATCTGGCATATTGAAATCTCCTATCAGTAGCACTTCCCCTTTCCTAGCAATGCTGCGCATGTCTTCAATTAACTCTCTGTCCACCTCTTCCTCTTGTGAGGGAGGTCTGTATATCATGCCAATGCAAATAGATTTCTCTTTCCATCTTTCTAATTTAACCCATAATGCCTCCTCTCTCCCTTTTAAGCTCTGTAATTCCAAAGCTTTAATAATATTTTTTACATATAGTGCCACTCCTCCTCCCCGTCTTCCTACCCTTTCCTTTCTGAATAAAGTATAGCCTGGTATAGTTACATCCCAGTCATGGTTTTCTGTGAACCATGTTTCTGTAGCTGCCACTAAATCCAAGTCGGCCTCTCCCACCAAAGCTTCAACATCAGGGATCTTATTTCCCATGCTATGGGCATTTATGCACACTGCTTTCCATATGTTATCCCTGTTACCCATTTCCATAAAGATATTTAATGTTTCACTTACCTGGGGGCTTTCTTCACCCATCCCCAACGAATGTACCGGTAATTTAAAGCCCTCTTCAGTAGATTAGCCAGTCTGCTACTGATGCTGCGCACTGCTATGTTCTGCACCATCTGTAGCAGATGTGTGGCTTGCTTTGAGAGTCCTTGGTAGAGTGAATTACTGTAGTCTGGTATTGGGGTGAAGATAGCCTGGCATACTGTTTGGAAATGATCCTGGCCTAGAGTGGTTTTAGTTTCCTTATGAGGTTTAGCCTGTGATAAGCTTTAGCAGCGTTTTTGTTTATGTGCATTTGGAGGTTGATATTTCTGTCCAAGATGATTCCGAGATAGCGCAATTCGTTTTTTACTGGTATCATTTGATTCAGTAGTTGGATTGCCTGTGGAGGGTTGAAGGTGGTGTTTCTGCTGTAGTTTAGCGTGAGGTTGTTGCTGAGCCAGGTGGTTACTTCTTCCAGGCATTGGGTTATGGCTGTGAGGTTTGGCTTCTCCAGGTCGACAGAGGTGTATAACATGAAATCTTCGGCATATAAGTGATACAGTATGTTATGTTTTTTGATTGTTGCATTTGAGATATATGTAAAGGTTAAAGAGGATTGAGGAGAGTGCAGAGTTAGCAGTTGATGGTTTATGTCAAGTAGTGAATTTGCAACACTTTTTGTAATTAATGAAAAATCAATTTTGATTTTTTATTAATTTGAATTGTTTCTTGATAATGTTAATAAAATCATTATAGAAACCAAGCTTTAGGGAAGTTGTAGAATCAAGATGACAGAAAATTGGTAAACATAGAAAAGGAGAAGGTATTTCCAGACATAGATCTGTGTCTAATATCTTGTCTCTTGGTTACATCAAAACAATGAATGTGAGGAGAAATTAGGAGGCTGGGTGTAAGAATGGCAAATGAAAGTTAAGGTGGAGAACTGCTGTGCAGTTACAGAACAACCCAAACTACAGTTGCACAATGCAAGGTTCTACATTAGGAATCACGACCTAGGGAAAGGATCTGAGTGTCATCGTGGCTAATATTTTGAAACCCTCTACCTAGTGTACAGCAATGGCCAAGAAAGCAAATAGAATGATAGGAATTATAAGTAAAGGAATGGAGAAAAAAATCAAGGATATTATAATGCCTTTGTATTGCAGTGTTTTTATGTCAAGTGCAATGACATATGCAGCACTTTGCATGCAGTTAGCACGCACGCTTTGCTGTGGTTTAGTGCAGTGTTTTTACATCAGGCGCAATGACATATGCAGCACTTTGCATGCAGTTAGCGTGCTCATGTTGCTGTGGTTTAGAGCGGTGTTTTTACATCAGGCGCAATGACATATGCGGCACGTTGCATGCAGTTAGCACGCGCGCTTTGCTGTGGTTTAGAGCAGTGCTTTTCTGGTGTTTTTCCCATGCCAGCTTTCTTTGTGCATTGGAGAGCCAAGCCTAGTGCAGGAAAATAGCCAGAAAATTGCAATGCTAGAGCTGGAAGGGGCAGTATTAAAAAAAAAACACTTAAATAAAAATAAAAGCGTATTGGTTTCTGCATTGACCCTCCAGGGACAGGCAAATATCTACTGTAGGTGAATGTAACTCGCTTGAACTTCCAAGAAAAGCACCAACTAAATCCAGTTCCCTTTTCCCCTTCCCTCTTTCTGGCTTTTCATTCTTGTCTTTCTTTTCGCTGCAGAGAAGAACAAACAGAAGTCTCAGCAATCAAAGTTGGGTTTGTCACTTATAACAAAATCCTGCACTTCTATAATGTGAAGAGCAGCCTGGCACAGCCTCAGATGATGGTGGTGTCCGATGTGAGTGAAGTCTTCCTGCCTCTGCTGGATGGATTCCTAGTGAACTTCCAAGAATCGCGATCTGTCATTAACAAGTAAGCAATGCTGTACATATATGCCATGCAATGCTTGCCTTGTTTTAAAAGGCAATTATTGTTAAAACAGGTACATTATTATGAAGTTACCTGGAATTTTCTGAAATTTTTTTTTTTTTTTACTTTTTGGCATCTTAGTGGTCCTTTTACTAATGGGCACTAAGGTGTTGCACCTAATGCACCAAAAGTGCTGAAATTATAGCGCGTTAAGTGCAACACCACAGTGTTTACTGTTGCGGGTGTTGAAAACATTTCCCTGGCAGTTAACATGGAGCACGTTCCCCTGATGTGGGCCACATTAGCACAGGTGCACTTAGAGTGGAGGGGTGGCCTAGTGGTTGGGGCAAGGTACTTCAGGCCGGAAGGTTGGGGGTTCAAATCCCACTAGAGGACAGCAACCTTGTGCTGGAAGGACTGGGGTTTCTAGTCCCACAGGTGCTCCTTGTGGTCTTGGGCAAGCCACTTAACCCTCTATAGCCCATGTTCCCTGTAAATAGTTATCTCCAAGTTATAATGCCCTGTTCAATGTAATTTCAGTTTGTTCAATGTAAACCGCACTGATGCAGAATAGCGCGGTATATAAGAGAATGTAATTAAATAAATAAACTCCAGCTGCTGAGATGGCATTAGGTGAACCTGGCGCTAACTGTGTTGATCTCAACCCACCCACTTATGACCCTAACATGGTTGAACAGTTAGCAAGGGAAGCGTCCTGCACTGTCATGGTCCTACACGAGCTGGCAATTCGTGTCCCAGCGTACCTTTAGTGTGCTGTCAGCTAGCACCCTTCAGTAAAAGACCTCCTTGGTCTCTGGCCAGCAAAACTCCCTATAAAGTCTTTTCTTCTTCTCTCTGTGAATCAGCTTCTCAGTTTCCTTGTTTCTGTTCTGTGTTAAAAGTGATGTTTCAGTGCTCCATAGGGGAAGTATCCTGCAGGAGAAGGGGGCTCCAGCAGTAGGAGAGAGGCAACAACTGTAGACTGTGGACACTGATAAGGCCTGGAGCACACAAGTTTGGTTTACAATCAAGTTTGGCAGGAGACAGGAAGTGGTGACTAGTTCTGATTGGTTTTGGAGGTGAATTTGGGAAAAGGCAGGCCACAGGACCTAGATTGTATCTGTGAATAGTAGTTGGCAGGGAGTAAGCCATAGGGGCAGGATTAGGTCTGTGTTGGGCTAGGAGCTGGCAGGCAGCAGGAGCTGGTTCAAATCTGGGGATAACAGTTTACAGGGGGCAGGTCACAGGAGCTGGTTCGGGTTTGTTTTGGACTAGGAGTTGGTAAGGAGTAGGCCACAGGGGCTGGTTTGAGTCTGTTTTGGGCTAGGAGGTGGCAGAGAGCAGGTCACAGGAGCTGGTTCAGGCTTATTTTGGGCTAGGAGATGGCAGGAGGAGGCCACAGGGGCTGGTTCGAACCTGGGAACAGCACTTCGCAGGGGGAAAGTCACATGGGCTAGGAGATTGCAAGGAGCAGGCCGAAGGGCTGGTCCAGGACTGTTTTAGGCTAGGAGGTTGGCAGGAGACAGGCCACAGGGCCTGGCTCACATGATAGGTTTAGTAGAGAACTGAAGAAGGATGTGAGTGCTTTGTCTATTTTATGGAGCTGCAGTAGTATGCCTGGGTTGCAACAATTAAGATTTGGAGGGACTCGCGCAGTGACAGACATAGTGTTAAAGTATTTATAGTCCATGACCAGTTTTTGTCCAGCAGGTGTCACCATTGAGTAATGTCTGGGGTTTCCTTCCTAGTACTATTACTACTACTACTGAGCATTTATAAAGCGCTACCAGACGCACGCAGCACTGTACAGAAAAAGACAAAAATAGACAGTCCCTTCCCAATAGAGCTTACAATCTTCCTCCCTCCCCTCCAATCACCCAGCCGCTATTAAGTTTCCATTCACATTATCGTAGACCAGAGGCAGCCAACCAAAGCCTGGTCTCTCTCACACAGTCTACACACTGAACCAAGTTACCAGGCTGAAGCAGAAATCAGCATGTTTTTTAAATTTTGTGATGGACTAGTTTTGTTAACGTAATGGTTTATTTACCTTCACCTGTTACAGTTACTGATTTGGGCTCCTGATCTTTTTGCTGAATTCTCCATCCCTTTTGTGTTAAGCCTGCCCCTGGCCAGCTCAGATCTGTGAGGACTTTATAGGAACTTTCAAAAGCTAGTATATAAGCCATCAATTTCACAGTGAGTGACAAGACAGGACATATTCTGACGTAGGTTAGTACAGCAGATCATTTCTAAGGAGTCTTCCAGCTAATGGGATTGCTTAAAACGAGCCTCCTTAGGTAAGAGACCGAGTTGTGTTAACCCGTCTATATAGGCTCTGTGAGGCTGGCTAGGAGCAACTCCATAGCTAAAGTAATTTCCAGGTAAAGAGGCTATTTCAGAGAATGTATCTGTCGAATCAGCTCATAATTCTAAAACGTTTCTAACTGCCTTAAAGGTTGCTCCTTTAATACTTATAAGAAAGTCCTTTTTAGGGCCTGATTCATTAAGCTTTATATCACAATTTGAGAAAAGCCATTGTGAGTCTGGCCCATAGCGAAGGAGTGTAGATTTGACTAAAGGGGAAGACTTTATGTTTTAACTGATTGAAATATGGCTTTGCTTCTCCCTTCAACAGCCTGTTGGAGCAGATCCCAGAGATGTTTGCTGATGCTGCGGAGAGCGAGACCGTCTTTGTTCCTGTTATTCAGGCTGGCATGGAAGCATTAAAGGTTAGATTCCTCCTCACTTCCAGAGAACAAACCCTTATCTGATCTGTGCTTCATATGCTGCCCAAGTCTTTTTCTAACAAATTGTCCTTCAAATTTCAAAGGGGAATCCTGGAAGGCAGGTCATCTGCCAGCACTCACATTCAGCCATGTGTCTTCAAGCAGCAAGTGCCGATTGTCTGCTTCCATTTTTCACTTTTACCATATCTTCTTTCCAAAGAACTGCCCAGAGTGGCTTACAACAGACATCTACAGAACACAGCTATTCACAGTTTAATGAGCACAGAGAGGGCACACTCACTAAGATCTCCCTTTTAATAACATAAGAACATAAGAGATGCTATACTGGGTCAGACCAAGGGTTCATCAAGCCCAGTATCCTGTATCCAACAGTGGCCAGTCAGGTCACAAATACCTTTAGGTTCTCAAAATATTACACAAATTCCATGCTACTTATCCCAGGGATTAAACAGTGGATTTCTCCAGTCTACTTTAATGATGGTTTATGGACTTTTCCTCCAGGAACTTGTCCAAACATTTATTAACACAGCTACACTAACAGCTTTTACTGCATCCTCTGGTAACAAATTCCAGTGTTTAATTAGGCGTTGAGTGAAAAAATATTCTCTTAGCTTAGTCTTAAATGTGCTACATTGTAATTCCATTGCGTGTCCCCTAGGCTTTCTACTTTTTAAAGGAATGAACAACCGATCTACATTTACCCGGTCCACTCCACACATTATTTTATAGACCTCTATCATATCTCTCCTCTGCCATTCCTTTTCCGAGCTGAAAGACCGTAACCTTTTAAGCCTTTCCTCATAGGAATATCCTTCCATCCCTTTTACCATTTGGTGGCTCTTCTCTGTACATTTTCCAATTCTGCTATAGCCTTTTTAAGATATAGTGACCAGAACTGCACACAATATCAAGGTGCGGTCACACCATGAAGCGATACAGAGGCATTATTATATCTTTGGTTTAGTTCTCTATTCCTTTCTTTATGATTCCTCGCATTCTACGAGGTGTGACAAAAAAGAAACAAGACTGTCCCATAAATGCTTTATTACAAAATCTACAGAGAAATTACTCATTGTCCCCTTCAAAGTAATCCTCCCCAGAGTTAATGCACTTCTGCATTCGCTTCTGCCACGTACAGAAGCACTCGGTAAAGTCCTCCTCCTTGAGGTCCTTCTGCTCCCTCGTCAGAGTGGCCTTGATCTCTTCTACAGAGGTGAAATGAGTTTGTTTGAGCACAGTCTTCAGCCTGGGGAAGAGCCAGAAGTCGCACGGTGCGAGATCTGGGGAATAAGGAGGATGGTCAAGAGCTGTGATCTGTTAGTTGGCCAAGAACTGCCTCAGACTGAGCGCAGTGTGTGTGGGCGTGTTGTCGTGGTAGAGCAGCCATGACTTGTCTCTCCACAGAGCCTGCCTGCTGCGCCGAACCCAGTCATGGAGGCGATTGAGGACCTGCTGGTAGAAGTGCTGGTTGACTATCTGACCCTCAGGCACAAACTCATGATGGACCACTCCCTTCTAATCGAAGAATGCGATCATGACCTTGATCCTTGATTTAGACATGCGCACCTTCTTGGGTCTAGGTGACAGTCAAGTCTTCCACTGCAGGCTCTGTCTCTTTCTTTCAGGGTCATACTGGAAAACCAAAGTCTTGTCTCCTGTGATGACTCAGCCAACGAACTCTGGATCTTCTCCAGTCTTCTCTAGCAAGTCTCGCCAAACATCCGATAAAAGCCTGGGCACAATCTTGGCGTACACCTTCCGCATCCCCACCTTCTGCACCAAGATGGTCTGCACTGACTCCCTGTTCAGGCTGAGCTCCTCAGCTGTCATCCGCACCGTCAATCTGTGATCACTCTGCACCAGCTGGTTCACTCTGTCAATGTTCTCAGCCGTCTTTGTCGTGGAAGGGCGTCCTGACTTGGGGTCATCCTCCACCTCCTCGCGGCCAGTCTTGAAGTGTTTGTGCCACTCGAAGACTCGCGGCCTTGACATTGCATCTTCTCCATAATCCTTTTGGAGAAGTTGGAGACACTGAGTTGGGTCCTTCTCCAACTTAACCAGAAATTTCAAGTTGATTCTTTGCTCCATATTTCTGCCTCCAGTTGCATGACAAAGCAATGGAGCAGTGTGCTACAAAAAATCCTGAAAAAGAAAAATAGAGTGAGAGAGATGAAAAATATTATAGCAGAATAGTGGTGAGATGTTGCACAACACAGTGACATAAGCGGTTAGCCAATTGGCATTGAGTCATGGCTGTGGCTGCCACAGTCTTGTTTCTTTTTTGTTACACCTCGTATTTGCTTTCTTGGCCACCACTGCACACTGGGCAGAGGGTTTCAACGTATTATCCACGATGATGCTTTTGTCAGGTTGTTTCCTAATGTGGACCCTTGCATCATGTAACCATAGTTGGGTTGTTCTTTCCTAGATGCATAACTTTGCACTTGTCCACCTTAAATTCCATTTATCATTTGGTTGTCCAGTCTTCCAGTTTATCAAGGTTCTTCTATAATTTTTCACAATGCTCTTGCATTCTAACAACTTGAATAATTTTGTGTCATATGCAAATATGTTCACCTCACTCATTCCAATTTCCAGTTCATAAGACCATACGAAATGCCATACTTGGTCAGACTAAAGTCCATCAAGCCCAGTATCCTGTTTCCAACAGTGGCCAATGCAGGTCACAAGAAACTGGCAGATTCCCAAAAGGCACACAGGTTCCTGGGGCAAGCAGTAGATTTCCCGGGTCTTCTTTAATGATGGTTTATGGACCTTTCTTCCAGGAACTTGTCTAAACCTTTTTTAAACACAACTACACTAACAGTTTTTACTACTTCCTCCAGTAACGAATTTTAGAGTTTGATTACGTGTTAAGTGAAAAAAATATTTTCTCTTATTAGTCTTAAATGGGTTACATTGAGCTTCATTGCATGTCCCCTAGTCTTTCTACTTTTTGATGGAGTAAACAATCGATCTACGTTTACCCGTTCTACTCCATTCATTAAACTATAGACCTCTATCATATCTCTCCTCAGCCGTCTTTTTTTCCAAATTGAAGATCCCTAATCTTGTAAGCCTTTCCTGATAAGAGTATCCTTCCATTCCCTTTACCATTTTGGTGTCTCTTTTCTGTACCTTTTCTAATAACGCTATGTCCTTTTTAAGATATGGTGACCAGAATTGCACACAATATTCTAGGTGGACTCACATCATAGAACGATAGAAAGGCATTATAATATCCTTTGTTTTATTCTCCATTCCTTTCCTTATGATTCTTAACCTTCTATTTGCTTTCTTGGTTGCTGCTGCACACTGGGCAGAGGGTTTCAATGTATCCACAATGAGGCCTAAATCCTTTTCCTGGGTGATGGTTCCTAATGTGGAAGCTTGCATCGTGTAACCATAGTTTGGATTGTTTTTTCTTAGGTGCATAAGTTTGCACTTTTCCAAATTAAATTCCATCTGCCATTTGAATGTGCAGTCTTCCAGTTTATCAAGGTTCTCTTGCAATTTTTCACAATCCTCTTGTGTTTTAGCAACTTTGAATAATTTTGTGTCATCTGCAGGTTTGATCACCTCACTCTTTATTTCTATTTCCAGGTCATTTATGAATATGTTAAAAAAGCAGCGGGCCCAGCACTGATTCCTGGGGTACTCCACTATTCTCCAGGACCAAGCAGGAAGTCAGTCCTCACTTATGGGTGACATCGACGCCGATGGAGCCCCTGTGCGGAGCATTTCCCCAGCTTTCTAAGAAAGCCTTTGGGAATACTGCACGCATGCGCGGTCCCCTTCCCGCCTAAAGGTGCCATCTTGCTCAGTCTCTCTTTTTCCGTGGAGCCCATCAGACGTCTGTCCGAGTCACCCGGAAAAGTTGACGTATTTTTCAACGATTACTTCGTCTTTTTCTCCGAGTTCGACTCCGGTTCCCCTTCCCGCCTGGTTCGGTACACCAGTATCGAGCCCGTCTACTATTTTTTGGTTTTTGCCCTTCGTGGCTGGCGTTCGCACCCTTTTTTCTGTTTTTCAATGGAAGGCCGGTCCTTTGACCTCGCAGGGGCCCTTTTTTTCCCAATGGCTTCCAGTGGTTTCAAGAAGTGTGATCGGTGCAAGAAACTAATGTCTCTCACCGACACACACAACTGCTGCCTTCGGTGCCTCGGCCCAGATCATGATCCAATGATCTGTGGCCCATGTGGCAAAATGTTCACCAAGGCACTTCGAAGCCGTCAGCACCAGAAGGAAAGGATTTTCTCAGATTCTGCCTCTGGCCGGGCCCGGACCTCGTCTGAGGCCTCGACATCTCGGGAGTCTGATCCCGAGCATCGCCGGGGTTCCTCGGACAGGGGGTCCCCCGACCGGGAACGCAAGAGGAAGAAGTGGCTCGTGAGGGCGGCGTCGGAAGAGGTCCCTGGTTCTTCGAGGGCCAGGTCTAAGACCCCCGACCGCTGTCCCGGGCCTTTGGAGCAGGAGAAGCCATCCAAAGTACCTCTTGTAGAGCCGGAGACCGTTGGGCATGTAAGTCCTGTAGTCCTCATGGACTCTCCTCCGAGGGAGCCGACGTCGGGCCCGGCGCCGCCGGGGCCCGAGTCGGTGGCTGCTGAGTCTCTTGAGCTTGGACTCAGGCTGACAGCCTTGGAGTGCAGATTGTCTGCCTTCATGGATCAGCAGCGGGTACTGATGGCCAGCCTCGCTGGTGCATCTGCCCCGACCACCGGGACATCGACGTCGAAGTCGACCCCGGAGACCAAGCCGATACTCAAGACCATGAAGGCTCGAAGTCGTCCTCGGTCAAGGTCCCCCTTGACCTCCCGCTCGGAACCGAGGGCGTCGATGCCGGTGCCTTCGGTGTTGGGGCTGGTGCCACGTCGACCCATGCGGTCGGAGCCCCTCGACTCCTCTTTGGATGAGTCAGCGTGGGAAACGGAGGATGAGGAGTCCCCCCGACACCTTCCGGACTCGGTGCGTTCCTTCAGACTCACCGCAGTCTGGGCCCCGGAGTAGGTCCCCCCCCCCCCCCCGGAGGATACCCGGTTCTTGGAGTTCGTGCGGGACATGGCCAAGGCATTGGCGATTCCAGCAGACCCCGAGGAGGAGCTCGAGGCCCTCCAGTATGACTCTCCTCTGAAGGAGGCCTGTACTGTGCCGGTTCCTCCGATGCTGGAACGGCTCTTCTTCCGGATGTGGGAGGCACCGGCCTCGGCGCCGGTCTTGAGCAAGCAGGTCGATTCCATCTATCGACTCCGTAAGAGCCCTGGCTTCCAGAAGGCGCAGCTGCCGCACCATTCCATGGTGGTGGAATCGGCCATGCATCGTCTGAAGAGCCAGAACATGCACTCCGTGGTGCCCCCGGCAGGGAGGCCCGGAACCTGGATGCTTTCGGCAGAAAGTGCTTCCAGGGCTCGATGTTTGCTTGCCGTGTCCAGTCCTACCAGCTGTACATGGGCATGTACTTACGAGACCTGGCGAAAGAGCTTGCCGGGTTCTCTGCTGGCCTCTCTGGGGAACCTTTGCAGAGGAATCAGGACTGCTCCAAGGAATCAGGGACTGTTCCAAGTTCGTGTCCCGAGCGGCCTACGATGGCTTCGAGGCTTCGACTCGTGTGGCGGCAGCCGGCATCAGAGCCTGACGCCAGGCATGGCTGCAGTCATCGGACCTCGAGCCCTGGGTGCAGGACAAGTTGGTCGATGTCCCTTGCCGAGGTGAAAACCTTTTTGGCATACCCATGGCCGAGAAGGCGGCTGAGCTCGAAACCGAGCACCTGACTAGGACAAGGCTGTCCAGAAAGACTTCTGCCCCTTTTCACAAAAAGAAGGGCTCGGGTAAAAAGTCCTTTTACCCGAGAAAGGCGACTGCCTACAAACCTTTCCCTCAGTACCAGGCCTCCCCAGCTCCCCAACAGGGGCAGCAGGCCAAGGGGCAGGGACATGGCCCCCGTAGGCAGAAGAACCCCAAGCCTCCGGCTCCTGCTCCTACCCAGCAGGGAGGGGTTTTTTGACTCCCACAGCATAGCCTTTCCACCTCTGCTGCCCCATTCCTGCACAGGAGGGCGCTTAGCCCTGTTTGCCCACAGGTGGCCGCCCATTACAGGGGATGCTTGGGTATTAAGCATAGTCCACAAGGGCTATATGCTTCATTTCCAACAGTTACCTCCTGTCTACTTTCCAGGAGAGCCTCTAAGGCCTCCCCTGCACACATCCCTCCTCCTCCAAGAACTTCAAGGTCTGCTTCTGGACAAGGCGGTGGAGCCTGTACCTCCTCGCCTACAGGGGCACGGTTTCTACTCCCGATACTTTCTGGTGCCAAAGAGAACCGGAGGCCTAAGGCCTATCCTAGACCTCAGGAACCTCAACAAGTTCTTGGAGAAAGAGAAGTTCAAGATGCTTACTCTTGGAACACTTCTGCCCTACCTCCAGCAGGGAGATTGGCTATGCTCCTTAGATCTAAAGGATGCGTACACTCACATCCTCATTCATCCTGACCACAGAAAGTACCTCAGGTTCATGGTGGGAGGAAACCATTATCAGTACAGAGTGCTGTCTTTTGGCCTAACTTCCGCCACACGAGTCTTTACAAAGTGCCTTGCTGTGGTGGCGGCCTACTTGAGGACTCAAGGTGTTTTTGTCTTCCCCTATCTAGACGACTGGCTCATCCGGGGTCAGACTTACCAGGAGGCCAGGCAGGCCACCTTCAGGACTGTATCACTCCTTCAAGACCTAGGCTTTGTCATAAACTTCGCAAAGTCCACTTTGCTCCCCTCCCAGAACCTAGAGTTCATAGGAGCACGGCTGGACTCTCTGCAAGCAAGGGCTTACCTGCCAGAGGACAGAGCTCAAAGACTCATGGAGTTAGCTTCCCGGTTTCTCAGCCTGCCAAGGGTTCCTACCAAGCTCTGTCTGCAGCTCCTAGGACACATGGCATCGACTGTACATATGACCCCCAATGCCCGCCTCCAAATGAAGTCTGCACAATGGTGCCTCAGAACTCAGTGGAAGCAAGCCACTGGGAACCTAGCAGACAAAGTCAAGGTGTCAAAACCATTCCTGACTTCCCTTCAGTAGTGGCTACACCCCCCCAACTTGCTTCAGGGGGTGCCTTTTCAGGTGCCTGTCCCCACAGTGCTGTTGACAACAGATGCCTCCTTACAGGGTTGGGGTGCACACTGTCAGGGGAGCTGCACTCAGGGCCTCTGGTCCCCATCGGAAGCCACGCAACAGATCAACCTACTAGAGTTGTGGGCTATTCCCTTAGCCCTCAAGGCTTTTTCTCACACTTTGGTTCACCAGTCTGTACTAGTTCAGACGGACAATCAAGTAGCCATGTTCTATGTGAACAAACAGGGCGGCACTGGGTCCAGGCCTCTATGCCTGGAAGCACAGGCCCTTTGCTCCTTTGCCCTCAGACATCAGATGTTGCTGAGGGCTGTTTATCTTCCTGGCCAGGAGAACTTTCTGGCGGACAGATTAAGCAGAATTCTGCAGCCCCACAAGTGGCAGCTGCACCCATTAGTGGTTCAAAAGATTTTCCTGAAATGGGGACTTCCATCCATGGATCTCTTTGCCAGTCCCCTGAATCACCAACTGCCCAGGTTTTGTTCCGGGCAACCGCATCCCCTAAGGGTAGCGGCGGATGCCTTCCTGATTTCCTGGTCCCAGGGCCTACTGTATGCGTTTCCTCCCACGCCTCTGGTGGCCTGAACCTTGTTCAAGATTCTCAGGGACAAGGCCTCGGTCCTTCTGGTTGCTCCCAGGTGGCCGAGGCAGCCCTGGTTTCCACTCCTGCTTCAACTGGCAGTGGAGACACCACTGCCTCTGGGGTTCCAACCCGACCTTCTCTCTCAGGATCAGGGTTCCCTTCTGCACCCCAATCTCAAATCTCTCAATCTGATGGCCTGGAGGCTGCAAGGGTAGTCTTGGCTCGCTGGGGCTTGCCTCAGGAAGTAGAAGAGGTGGTCTTGGCCTCTAGAAAGCAATCCACCAGGAAAACATATGTCCTGAAGTGGAGGAGGTTCTCCTTGTGGTGTCAGCAACGCAAGGAAGATCCGTTCGGCTGCACTGTGCCAGTAGTGCTCCAGTACCTTCTGCACTTGTCCAATCAGGGCCTTAAGTCCAATTCTGTTCGGGTCCACCTCTCTACTCTGGCAGCTCACCACTCAATGGTGGAGGGACACTCTTTGTCGGTTCATCCCTTGGTATCCAGGTTTCTCAGAGGCTTACTATTGCTCAAGCCTCCTCTCCGTCCACTGGCCCCTGAGTGGGAGTTGAATGTGGTCTTGCAGCAACTTACTCGCCCACTTTTTGAGCCAATGGCTACATGTCCTCTACGCTTCCTTTCCTGGAAGACTCTATTCCTGGTGGCCTTGACCTCGGCCAGGCGAGTGAGTGAACTTCAAGCCCTGGTCTGTGACAGACCCTACACTCGCTTCTACAGGAACAGGGTAGTCCTTCGGACTCATCCTAAGTTCCTCCCCAAGGTTGTCTCCTCTTTCCATCTCAATCAGGAGGTGGTTCTTCCGACATTCTTCCCTAGGCCCCATGCCAGCCGGGCTGAGAAAGTCCTGCATACCCTGGACTGTAGGAGGGCCTTATCCTTCTACCTTGAGCGTACGCAGGGGCATAGGAGGGCTACTCAGCTCTTCGTATCTTTTGACCCCAATAACTTGGGGGTACCTGTCTCCAAGCGTACCTTGTCCATCTGGGTGGCTGACTGTATCACCTGGGCTTACAGGGCAGCTGACCTTCCTTTGCAGGGTCGGGTCACGGCCCACCATGTCAGGGCAATGGCTGCCTCAGTAGCTCATCTCCGCTCTGTACCGTTGGCAGACATCTGCAGGGCTGCAACTTGGTCCTCCAGCCAGACGTTTGCGGCCTATTACTGCCTGGAGAGGGAGTCCCGTAGGGACAGTGCTTTTGGTCAGCAGTGCTCTGGAATCTCTTTGAGGTTTAGGCAACTCCTACCCTCCAGCCCTCTGGTTGGGCTTCCGGTAGAGGTATGTTTCAGTGAAATCCTTTCTCTGATGCTGAGGCTAGAGGGAGCTCATTTTTCAGCTCTGGGTCCCCGGTAGCCTGAAGCTGGGGAGTCCCATAAGTGAGGACTGACTTCCTGCTTGGTCCTGGAGAAAGAGTAGTTACTCACCTGTAACAGGTGTTCTCCAGGAGCAGCAGGAATCAGTCCTCACAACCCTCCCTCCTCCCCTGGGGGTTGCAGTTGTATATAGTTCATTTTTACATTTTTGTGTGCTGTTTTTTAGCTATGTCATTTGACTGAGCAAGATGGCACCTTTAGGCGGGAAGGGGACCGCGCATGCGTGCAGTATTCCCAAAGGCTTTCTTAGAAAGCTGGGGAAATGCTCCGCATGGGGGCTCCATCGGCGTCGATGTCACCCATAAGTGAGGACTGATTCCTGCTGCTCCTGGAGAACACCTGTTACAGGTGAGTAACTACTCTTTCACCTTTCTCTATTGAGAAAATTGGCCATTTAGCCTTATTCTGTGCTTTATATCGTTTAACCAATTCCTGATTCACAATAGTACACTGCCTTCTATCCCATGACTTTTTAATTTGGCCAAGAGTGTCTCATTAGAGACCTTGTCAAAGGCTTTCTGGAAATCCAGATACACTATATCAACCAGCTCACCCTTATCTACCTATTTTTTCACACCTTTTAAAAAATCTAATAAATTAATGAGACAAGCCTTTCCTTGTCTAAATCAATGTTGGCTTTCTCCCATCTACATGTTCAGTAATTTTATTCTTTATAACGTTTTCTACCATTTTGCCCAGTACTGATGTCAGCGTTTTTGAGAGCTAAATATACTCATCGTGAATGGTTATTTCCTTCGACAAATATGATACAAACAAATAGTCATCAACCAGCTTCTCATTCTGATGTGTTTGTGGGCATCTTACCATATATGTCGCATGTGGATGATATCAGGAAGATTCTTTCCAAGCATTGTCACATTATGCAACTATATCCATGTTTTCAGAAGAGATTGCAAATAGCCCATACAAGAGGCCCCAATCTTCGGGATTTTGCGTGTGTCACTTCTTCTCCTTTAGATAGATTGATGTTGAGGCAACATTCCAATCCTGGTCACTTTGTGTGTACTGCTTGTGATTATTGTTCACAGTCTATTGAAGGCAAGAACTGGCAGGTGCCTAATTCAAATTGTATTCATGTGGCAAAATGGCATACTACGTGTTGTACTTCTTTTGTAGTTTATGTCTTGGTTTGCCCTTGTGATCTTTTGTACATAGGCAGGACAATTCGCCCCATACGAACTCGATTAGGTGAACATGCATCTCAAATTAAAAGTAAAACTATATCTGCACCTATTGTCCAACATTGTCTTGATTACCATCATTCATTTCAGGACATGTTTTGGAGAATTCTTGATCATGTACCAAAAAATCCTCGGGGAGGTAACCGTGAGCAGCGTCTTCAGACGCTTGAACAAACATGGATATTTAAACTTTCCACAGTAGAACCAGCGGGACTCAATAAAGAATTGGATTGGATTAGTATTCTTTGAGACACTATAGTGATGGTAACCATTGTATTTCACAATTTCATAATGTCTAAAGCTGTGATTGGCTAGTTCAAAAGTTTAATTCATGAATCTCCATGGTGGCGTTGAAATGAGCATGCGTTGGCGTCCCTGAGAGATGGGGAAGCCGAATATTTGTTTGCAGTAGAATTGAGCGTTGAAACAGGGCATTATGATTTTCTTTGCCTGAAACGCAGTGCTGTGTTTGGAAAAACTGCTGCTGGACTCCTGTGAGTTTAGGTTACAAGTTGCCGACTCCAGTGTGCTAAATCTGAGTTTGAAAATCATCATGACTCAGAGTCGTCGGGACAACAGATAAGTGGTTTTTTGACAGTCTTTCTGTTTGGATCTCGTTATTAAACATTGAATACAAGGGCAAGTAAAGTTTTTTAACACATTATGGTGTAGGTCTCACTAATTCATGGTGTTTTTGCCAACGTTTTGAAAGCTCCGATTGAAGCTTTTTATTTTGAGTAAAATGGAAGTTTAGCCTTAAGAGGTAGTTGTATCCTCATGGCATTTTTTCCGACATTAATACACTCATACACATGTTTGCTCACTTTTTTTTTAGGTTTACTCTATTTTTGTTTTAGATATATGTGATGTAGAGTAATAGTTATTTTTGCAAGATCAGTACTCATGTCAGGCTCATTGGTCATTAATTTCCTGAATCACCCCTGGAACACTTTTTAAATATTGGTGTTACATTGACCACTCTTCAATCTTCAGGTACTACAGATGATTTTAGTTATTGTTCACAGATTACTAATAATAGGTCTGCAATCTCATATCTCCAGGAACAAGCAGGAATGTAGTTTTCATATGTTTATGTTTATTAAAACATTATATACCGCTCAATACGATTAGCATCTGGGTGGTTCACAATACATAAAATCATTAAAAGAGAGAGAGCTGCGAAAAGAGAAGCAGAAAAGGAACACCATAAAATCTTAAAGAAAAGGAGATAGAGTCAGAGAACAGTCAGGGGACAAAGGTGGCTAACATGAGGGGAGAAAGGGAACACATTGACTACGCAGGAGGGTGAAGGAGAGAAGGGGATGAGGATCTAGCGTGGTAATACTAGGGAGGGGAAGAGGGCGGAGCAGGAAAGGGGAGATTAAATGCAGAACAGAAAAGATGGGTTTTCAGTTTAGCTTTAAAGGATAGGTAGGAGGTTTCTAGACGTAGGGAGTGGGGAAGTGAGTTCCAGAGCCTTGGAACAAGAAAAAAGAAAGCTGAAGATCGAGTGGATTCTAGGTGAGCTTAGGAGGGAGGGGGAAGACACATACGGTTGGCATGGATGGAACGTAGGGGTCGGTGAGGGGTATGGAGGTAAACTGGACTGGGTTTGCAAGATACAAGGGGATACCAGAGTGGATCACCCTGTGTACATAAATAAGGACTTTAAACTGAACACGAAAGATAACAGGAAGCCAGTGAAAATGTATTAACAAGGGAGTGATGTGATCGAAATGTGAAGCATGAGAGAGAACACGGACGGCGGTATTTTGAACCCTTTGAAGGCGACAAATTTGGGATTGGGGAAGCCCGGCAAGACAAACATTACAATAGTCGAGACGAGACATGACAAGAGAAATATATGGGTATCGTCGGTACCGACGGAGCCTGCGCAGGAACGCTCCCCCAGCGTCCAATAGGAAAGCTTTTGGGAGCATCCCACTGCGCCTGCGTCGCTGCCTTCCCGCCTTTCCAGCTATCCCTCTCCAGTTTTTCATTTTCCGCTGAGCTGACAGGCAGCAAACCCTGTCACCGCAGAACATTTTCTTTTTGTGGTCGCGTCTGCCTTCACCATCGACGCCTATACCGGTACCACTGGTCTTTTCTTCATTTTCTTACTTCTTTCCTAAAAAAAAAAAGAATTCTTTTTGGAGGGTCTGTCCCCTCTAGGTTCCAGGCGCCATTTTGGGCACTAGGCCCTCTTTTCTTCTAAAATGGAGAAACCATCTAGTGGTTTCAAAAAATGTTCAAAGTGTAGCGGTACCATTTCTGCTACCGACACCCATGACTGGTGTCTTAAATGTTTAGGTCCTGACCATTTACCATCGGAGTGTCTCCTCTGTAGAAAGATGACCAAGAGAGGCCTGCAGAACAGAGCTGAAAAACTTGACACCCTCTTTGCCGCAGATGCAATGTCCATTGCATCAACGTCTTTCAGGACTTCATCTTCCTCCCATGGATCTCAGGTAACTAAACCCAAGTCTTCCAAGACCGGCTGGTCCTCAAAGGGTAGATCTCCTTCAAAGCATCGAAATGCTACTAGCGTTGTCCTCGAGGAAAGCATACCGGCAAAACAGCCCCGGCGGGAGGCCCCGGCCTCCAAAGCATTAACCGGGCTCCAGGATGTTACCGAAACTTCCACCTTGGGAGAACTCCTGGTGCCATGTTCTGGTGTTGTGGCCTGTTCTCCCGGTACCGACATCCAGGCATCGGCAGGGGCTATGGATCAGCGCATCCTAGCCATCGAATGCAGTCTAGCAGCTCTCCTAGCAGCCTCGGTACCGCTAAGACAGCTTCAGACGGTTCTGCAGTCATCGGTACTGGTACCAACTGCACCTGCTTTAACTGATGTGCTTTCCCCCATGCCGGCTCTTGAATCAGTATCCAGTATCGAGACAGTCCGATGTCGACTTCGATCGATACCGGCATCAAGCAATGCAAGAGCACCCGGCACGGAGATACTTCGAGTCCTCCGATTCTGATGACTCTGAAGACTCCGCCGGTACCAGGGTGATTCTTCCAGAGGATCCCTCTCCTTCTCCTCAGCGTAGGTTGTCTCCTCCAGAGGACATTTCTTTTCAGGATTTAATACGTGATGTAGCCCGAGGACTTTCAATCACCCCTGAGAAGGAACCGAGAGCAGAGGAATTCTTCAGTACCCGGTACCTCCTAAAGAAGCTGCTACTCTTCCCATTCATTGAATCCTGCATGACCTCATGTTAAGGATGTGGGAAGCTCCTTTAACGGTGTCTCCACACTCTCGAAGACTTGATACCATGTACCAAGTTCCGCAATGCCCTGGTTTTCAGAAGGCACAATTACCACACCATTCAATGGTAATGGAATCGGCGATGCATAGGATCAAGAGTGCTAAAACGCATTCTTCCAATCCTCCAGGCCGTGAATCGAGGACACTCGATGCCTTTGGGCGTCGATGCTTTCAATCCTCGATGCTATCAGCCAGGATCAGCTCTTACATTCTTTATATGGGAATGTTCCTTAAGGAGCTTACAAGGGATCTAGAACTCATGGCTCCACTTCTCCCGGATGGTAAAAGAACAGACTTCCTCACTCTGGTCAAACATGCCCAGAATGTGTCTAAGTTCTTGAATCGTGCAACCTTTGATTGCTTTGAGTGCATCAGCAGAACCTCTGCTATTTCCATCGGTGTATGTCACATTGCCTGGCTTCAGGCATCAGATTTAGAACAATGGGTGCAAGATGAGCTAGGGAAAATTCCTTGCACAGGAGAAAATCTCTTTGGCAAGGATTGGCAAGACAACACTAATCAGCTTAAGTCTGAAAATACCACCTTGAACAGATTGTCAAGGGTTACAACCAACCCAGCAAAGAAAAAGACAACTAAGAAACCCTTTTTCAACAAGAATAAGAAATTCTACCCATCTTACACCCAGGCTGTCCACTGTCCAGTTCATGCTCCCCAGAAGGGGCAACAGCCCAGACAGCAAAGGAAGGCACAAGTCCCCAGAGCTCAACCAGCTCAGCAGACTCAGCCTCCTCAGGGACTTTGACTCCTTCTTAGAGAACTTGGTCATCCTGCCCCGAAAGGTCCAGAACCTCTCACCATCCCCGGCAGACTTTGTCATTTTGCCAGAAGATGGCAACAAATAACATCAGAAAACTGGACTCTTTCCATTGTACGAGAGGAGTACAAACTCCATTTTCACAGTATGCCCCCTCCTACCATAACAAGACAGTTCAATTCTCAGGGCCCTTCCACCACACTCTTGTGTCAGGAGGTCACCTCACTACTTGCTCAAGGGGCAATAGAAGAGGTATCCATATCCCAACAGGGCATGGGTTTCTACTCCCCCTACTTCCTCATTCCAAAGAAAACAGGGGGATACAGACCTATAATGGACCTCAGAGAGTTGAACAAGTATCTGTTCCGAGAAAAATTCAAGATGATCTCCCTCGGAACACTTCTTCCTTAAATTCAGAGTCAGGATTGGCTATGTTCTCTAGATCTAAAGAATGCATACACGCATATTCTCATCCATACAGATTACAGGCGGTTTCTTCGATTCCTTTTTCAAGGAAGTCATTACCAGTACAGGGTTCTAACCTTCGAACTGGCTCTGCCCCAGGAGTCTTCACAAAATGCATGGCAGTGGTAGCAGCATTCCTGAGAACTCTAGGGATATTTGTCTTCCCCTACTTAGACGACTGGCTCATCCGAGCATTGACAGCTCCAGAAGCCAGCTTCGCTCTCTCCCACACAATTCAAATCCTGCAGTACCTGGGAATGGTCATAAACCTCCCCAAATCTCATCTCACCCCTTCTCAGTCTCTATTCATAGGGGCTCAACTAGACACAAGGCAGTCAAAGGCTTTCCTGCCACAGCCACGTTGTCTTCAAATACTCCAGCTGGCATCTCAAGCAGCAATGAAAACTCTGCTAACTGCTCGAGAAATGCTTCAGCTGCTGGGGCATATGGCATCCACTGTCCATGTGGTTTCCTATGCTCGCCTTCACATGTGGGCAGCCCAGTGAACCCTATCCTCTCAGTGGACACAGGCCTCGGGTCGCCTGACGGACAAACTCAGAAACTCGACACGTCTCATTTCGTCCCTACAGTGGTGGCAATCGCTGGAAAACCTTCTCGTAGGCTCTCCTTTCCTGCAGCCACTACACGACAGATACGTCCAAGTTAGGCTGGCGGGCTCACTTGGACAGTCTCTCCACTCAGGGTCTCTGGACCCAACAAGAAGCTTGTCTTCACATAAACCTTCTGGAACTCAGAGCCATCTTCTATGCTGTTAAAGTATTCCAGGCCCACCTCAGCTACAAGAGGTTTTCGATTGACTAGAGAAGTTGGTTAGCGGTTTCTGCTACAACGCTGATACTGTTTATCCTAAATAGTCGGTTGCCGTTTATAATTTCTTTTGAGAAAGTACTCACGCAACGGTTTTAATCTTGGATGGATTTTATCTACTTTTAAGTTGAAGTGTTTTATCCCGCTTCTGAGTTTGCCATTTCACCCCTGAGGAAGTCTAAACGAAACACGGCCTGTGTCTGGTTGCATTGGCAAATTAAATAAGTTTACGGTGCATTTATATACTTTGGTCTTTCCTACCACGTTCCCAGACTGTGTTGTTTCCACCTCAGCTACAAGACAGTTCTGGTCCAGACCGACAATCAAGTAGCCATGTTCTTTGTGAGCAAGCAGGGTGGGACAGGGTCTCAAGCGTTGTGCAACGAAGCTCTATGCCTCTGGGCATATGCCAGGGATCTTCAAATCCACCTACTAGCGGTGTATCTTCCAGGCACACAAAATCTCTTGGCAGACAAACTCAGTCGAGTACTACTGCCACACGATTGGTCTCTTCATCCAGAGCAAATTGCTCAAATTTTTCAGATCTGGGGAACCCCAGATATAAACCTCTTTTCAATTCCTCAGAATGCCAAACTTCCCCGATTCTGTTCCAGAATTCTGGCTCAGAACTGTCAGGCAAGGGATGCTTTCCACCTCCACTGAGTTCAGGACTTCCTCTATGCCTCCCCACCCATTCCCCTCATTCCCAAAACTCTGTTCAAGGTTCAGAGAGACAGGGGCCATATGATCCTCATAGCCCCACTCTGGCCACACTATCACAATCAAACTTCACCCATTTGTATTAATAAAACCAAAAAATTATTTTTTCTTCTTTTTTATACTGTGGCTTGATATTGGTCTCAGATAAACGGCAAGCTTTGACACTTTTTCAAGCGACACGCTTTAACACTTTTTTTTGGGTCAATAGCTTCCACCCAAACTAGTGCACGTTTTACATCAATGACCTTTAGCCAACATTTTTCATCTTATATCATAAATATTACTTGATTATCTTGCTTTTTGTCTTTTCTATAACGGGTTGGTTTTCATCATACCCTATTATTTACTTAAAACTAGCGTTCGCCATTCCACTTAGCTTATGTAGAATCGCGTCGGCTGCTGTCCCTTCTTTATTTTGCAACCACAAAGGTTAATCAGACTTAAAACAACTCCTACCCACCGTCCCGGGTTTCGATGCCAGAGATCCATGGGAGGAAGCATGACCCATCTCAACCTGGGTTTCGCAGCTTTCTAGGGTCATCTCCCTGGCATTTCTCAGCTGGGGAGTCCCCATATGTGAAGACTACATTCCTGCTTGTTCCTGGAGATAGCGTAGTTACTCACCTGTAACAGGTGATCTCCAGGAACAGCAGGAATTAAGTCTTCACAACCCACCCACCTCCCCTTGGTGTTGTCTTTCTCTCTCTCTCTTTATCTCCTTCTCTCCTTTGTCTCAGCTATAAACTCAACTGAAGAGGGAGAGTTGGAAAGGCGGGAAGGCAGCGACTCAGGCGCAGTGGGATGCTCCCAAAAGCTTTCCTATTGGATGCTGGGGAGCGTTCCCGCGCAGGCTCCGTTGGTACCGACGATACCCATATATGAAGATTTAATTCCTGCTGTTCCCGGAGATCACCTGTTACAGGTGAGTAACTACGCTTTATTTTTTTAGCAAGGTTTTTTGTTTTTTTAATACCGCTTTATCATTTTAGTCAAGGCAGTTTACATTGTAACTTAAACTTGGTAATGTACATTAAACAGGGACATTGATAACTTGGATTTTTCTGAGGTAATGGAGGATTAAGTGACTTGCCGAAGGCTACAAAGAGTGCTAGTGGGAATTGACAAAGCGTAGTTACTCACCTGTAACAGGTGATCTCCGGGAACAGCAGGAATTGAGTCTTCAGATATGGTGACATCGGTACCGACAGAGTCTGCGTGGTAACGCTCCTCAGCGTCCAATAGGAAAGCTTCTGGGAGTATCCCACTGCACCTCCGTAGCTGCCTTCCCCGCTCTCCCTCCTCAGTTGAGTTTGTAGCTGAGATAAAAGGAGAGAAGGAGAAGAAGAGGAAAAGTACAACTCCTAGGGGAGGAGGGTGGGTTGTGAAGATTCAAGTCCTGCTGTCCTGAGATCACCTGTTACAGGTGTGTAACTATGCTATCTTCAGGAACAAGCAGGAATGTAGTCTTCACATATGGGACTCCCTGGCTTGGAGATGCCAGAGAGATGACCTCAGAGCAAGCTGTGGAACACAGGGCTAAGTAGTAGGTGATATATCCTCCATGTATATTGAAACCCGGGACGGGGGTAGGAGTTGATCTAAGTCTGAAAGAGATGCTGGAGAACAGCTTTGCCAAACGAGGCATCTTGGCAGGAGTCCTTGTCCAGGCAATAGTGAGCAGCAAAAGTATGGACAGAGGACCATGTTGCTGCTTTGCATATCTCATCAATTGCTACAGAGCGCAGATTTCCCATGGAGGTTGCCATTGTCCGAACATTTTGTGCAATGACATGACCCTCGAGAGAGTCCTGCACTGTCGTAAGCAAAAAGAGATACAATCTGCTGAAAAGGGGCTAAGATACCGTTTCGAACACCAGAGAGAGAATCTACGCCACTTGAAGGTGTAGGGATGCCTTGTGAAAGGTTTCCTAGAAGCCAAAAGAGTAGCTTTCATCTGTTGAGAGAGGCTGATGTCCTGGAATTCTATGCCTTCAGCAGCCATGCTGTAAGATGTAGGGACTGCGGATTGGGATGCAGCAGTGTCCCATGCTCCTGTGAGAGGAGATATGGAGCAGACCCCAACTCTACTGGTTGAACTTGAGAGAGATGTAGAAGCAGAGGATACCATGGTTGTCGTGGCCAGCACAGGGCTATAAGGAACATGTAGCCCTTGTCTCTCTGGAGTTTGAAAAGAGTTTGGGGGATGAGGGGAATGGGAGGGAAGGCGTATAGGAAGCCTTGACCCCAGTGAAGGTGAAAGGCATCTACCGCTTGTTTGTTCTGAGAAGGCGTTCTGGAGCAGAAGCGGGGAAGTTTGGCATTCTGAGGACTTGCAAACAGGTCTATATCTGGGGTTCTCCAGATCTGAAATATGTGAGCAATCTTGTCTGCATGGAGAGACCACTCGTTGGGTAGTAGTACCGGACTGAATTTGTCCGCCAAGAGATTCTGTTTGCCTGGGAGATATACTGCAAGCAGGTGAATCTGATGCTGTATTTATTTATTTATTTATTTAATTAACAGTTTTTATATACCGCACTATTCATCATCAGTGTGGTTTACATTAAACAACATATTACCTAGACAGGATAAAACTGACATAGGTTTACAGATAACAGGGAATATAAACTGGGTATGAACAGGGAAAAACTATATACATTTAAACGGGTAACATCGTGGCTTGATATTTACAGAAAAGCAGCACTTTCCGCAGTTCTATTACCTCTGTTCTGGGTTATAGCTATGTGAGAGGCAATTAAGGGTGGTCAGGCGGAAGGCAATGCTAAGGTAGGTTGAAGTGCAAAGTGAATAAATGGTGCTTAATGGCCTTTCTAAATTGAATGATGTCCCTGATTGATCTGATGCTGGGGGGTGTTTGTTCCAGCATTTGGGAGCATAAGACACAAAAGCTCTGTTAGTAGTTAGTTGCGTCCATTTTGTGGAATTACTAGGAGTAACTAGTGTGTTTTCGGCTACTAGTCTCCTGGATCTATTGTTTGGTGTATGGGTGAGGAGATTTGAGATCGATGCAGGGGATATTTTATTAATGGCCTTGAAAGTGATGAGGAGAGTTTTATATAATATTCTGCAGCTTATTGGGAGCCAGTGTAGATCCATTAGGATCGGTGTTATATGATCCCTCTTTGAAGCCCCGGACAAGATGCGGGCCGCTGCATTCATCGCCAGTTGAAGTGGACTTAGTGTATTCTTGGGGAGGCCATGCAGAACGATATTCGCATAGTCGAAGTGAGGTGTGACTATTGTTTGGAAAGTTGTACAGAAATCTTTGGTCTCCAGCATGGGTCTCAGGTGGCGCAGTGTTTTTATCTTGTAGTAAATTGTCCTTACAGTGCTTTTTATGTGCTCCTTAAGATTAAGTTGTTGATCGAGTATCACACCCAGATACCTTATGGTGGCCTTGATTGGAAGTTCTGCGTCTCTCACTTTGAGGGTCGGTGGGGGAGAAAATCGCTTGTTTCTTGTGGCTATGAGGACTTCATGTATGGCGAAGGACCACAGGTGTAGGGCTTCATTGCAAAGTGTCCAAGAGCCTGTTCCGCCCTTCTTGTTCAAGTAGAACATGGCTACCTTATTGTCTGTCTGGACTAGAACTGTGCAGAAGGTGGTCGTGGAACACCTTGAGAGCATTGTGAATGGCTCTGAGTTCCAGCAGATTTATGAGTAGTTGTGCCTCCTGATGAGACCAAAGACTCTGAATAGAGAGGTTGTCCAGATGAGCTCCCCAGCACAATTTGGACGCATCTGTCATCAGGGTACATTGATGTGGAGGCTTCTGAAAAAGTGATCCTACGAGAAGGTGTTGTGGAGATTGCCACCACTGGAGAGACAAGATGAGACATGTAGAGAGTATTATCTTGTCTCCCAAACGACTGGATGCTTGAGACCACTGGGAAGCCAGGATCCATTAAGCTGCACGCATATGTAGACGAGCATATGGAACCACATGTACAGTAGATGACATATGGCCCAGGAGTTGCAGCATTTCTCGAGTAGTGAGAGAGGTTTGAGGCATGCTTGGGATGTAAGCTGGATGAGTCGAGCACAGCGGGCTTGGGGCAGGAAAGCCTTTGACTGTTGAGTGTCTAGGAGAGCTCCTATAAACTCTAGAGTTTAAGAAAGAACGAGATGGGAATTTGGAAGATGTATTACAAATCCCAAGTGTTGCAGCACTCACATGGTGCGCGTGAGAGAAAGATTGGCCTCTAGAGATGTGCTTGCTCAAATGAGCCAGTTGTCTAAGTAGGGGAAGACAAATATCCCTAGAGTCCTTATGAATGCAGCTACAACTCCCATGCACTTTGTAAAGACTCTTGGGGCAGAGGCGAGGCCTAAAGGTAGGACTCTGTACTGATAATGTTTCCCCTGGAACAGGAAATACAGGAACCTTCTGTGTTCTGCATTGATAAGAATGTTAGTATATGCGTCCTTTAAATCTAGAGAACAGAGCCAATCCTGACTCTGAAGATAGGGGAGAAGAGTATCTAGGGAGATCATATTGAATTTCTCCCGAAATAGATACTTGTTCAGTTTTCTGAGGTCCAGGATGGGCCTGTATCCTTCCTGTCTTCTTTGGAATGAGGAAGTAAGGAGAATAGAAGCCCAGACCTTGCTGGAAGAGTGGCACTTCCTCTATTGCACCCTGTGAGAGAAGGGAGGTGACCTCCAGCAATAACAGAGTGGTGAGAGGGGGTTGAGAACTGAACTCTCATGGAGGAGACTGGGGGGGGGGGGGGGTAGACTTTGGAAGTGAAGTTTGTACCCCTCCTTTACTATGGAGAGAGTCCAGTGTTCTGATGTTACAAGATGCCACCTGTGGGCAAAGTGACATAGTCTTCCAGGAATGCGTATGGAATATGGAATCTGGAATCTCCAGAGACAGGACGCCTATGATCTCCAGGAACAAGCAGGAATGTAATCTTCACATATGGGTATCATCGGTACCGACGGAGCCTGCGCGGGAACGCTCCCCAGCATCCAATTAGAAAGCTTTTGGGAGTATCCCACAGCGCCTGCGTGCTGCTTTCCCGCCTTTCCCAACTGCCTCTCTCCAGTTCTTCATTTTCCGCGGAGCCAGCAGGTTGTTTTTCCTGTCACCGCTGAAATTATCCCATCTTTTTCATTCTTTTTTGTGGTAGCGTCTGCCTTCCTCGACGCTATACCGGTACCACCGGTTCTTTCCTTCTTTCTTTCTTCAAAAAAAAATAAAATTTCTAATCTTTTTTCTGGACTTTCCATTTTTTTTTCTGTCGGGTGCTACGCGCCATTTTGGGCACTAGGCCCAACTTTTCCTTCAGAATGGAAAAACCCGCCTCGGGTTTTAAAAAGTGTTCTAAGTGTGGCGGTACCATCTCCATCACCAACACTCACGAGTGGTGCCTTAAATGTTTAGGTCCTGACCACTCCATCTCGGAGTGTGTTGCCTGTGGGATGATGTCGAAGAGGGGTCGGCAAAACTGAGCTGCTAAGCTTAGCACCCTTTTTCCTTCCGATGCCGCATCTGTGGCATCGACATCTTCCAGGGCTTCGTCTTCCTCCCATGGATCTCAGGTAACCAAACATAAATCTGGCCGGTCCTCAAAGGGTAGATCTCCTTCCAAGCATCGAGATGCCTCTGGCGTTGCCCTTGAGGGACTTGTACCGGCAAAATTGCCCCAGTGGGAGGCTTCGGCTTCCAAAGCACTATCGGGGCTCCAGGATGTTCTCGAGGCCTCAACCTCAGCAGAACTACTGGTGCCATGCTCTGGGGTACCAGCCGCTTCGTCCGGTACCGATATCCAGGCATCGGCAGCGTCAATAGACCAGAGGTTCTTGGCTATTGAACGCAGTCTGGCGGCTCTCCTTGTGGCTTCGGTGCCTTCGGGACTGCTTCAGACAGTTCAACCGGTGTCGACACCGGTTCCGGCACCGATATCGGTACCGGTACCGGCAGCATCGACATCGGCGACTGTGTTACCGACACCGAGTCATGCTGTTTCCTCTGGTATCGACAGGCCGGTACCGGACCCCTCCGGTACTGACTTTGGTCGGTACCAGTATCGTGCTTTACAAGAGCACCCGGATAGGAGATATTTTCAATTGTCCGATGAGTCTGAGGATTCTGACAGCTCTGTCGGTACCGGAGTACTTCTCTCTGAGGAGCCTTCCTCTCCTAAACGTAGGATGTCTCCTCCAGAGGATGTATCCTTTCAGGATTTCATTCGGGAGGTGGCTAGAGGTCTTTCCATCACAGTGGCTCCCGAAACAGAGCCCAGAGCAAAGGAATTGGAGATTTTACAATATCCTAAAGCTCCCAAGAAGGCAGCTACTTTGCCTATTCATGAGATCTTACATGATCTCATGCTAAGAATGTGGGAAACACCTCTTACCACCTCTCCTCATTCTCGTAGGCTTGATACCATGTATCGAGTACCTCCTTGTCCTGGATTTCAAAAAACCCAGTTACCACACCACTCCATGGTAGTGGAATCAGCTATGAGAAGGATCAAGAGGATCAAAAAGACATGCATCTAATCCGCCAGGACGTGAATGTAGGACTCTTGATGCCTCTGGGCGTCGAACCTTCCAGGCCTCTATGCTTTCTGCCAGGATTAGTTCCTACATTTTATATATGGGAATGTTCCTTAAGGAGGTTACAGGAGATCTAGAGCTAATGAGCCCTTTCCTTCCTGATGATAAGAGGCAAGATTATCTTACACTTGTCAAACATGCCCAAGATGTTTCCAAGTTTGTTAATCGTGCAACTTTTGACTGCTTTGAGTGCATAAGCAGAACCTCTGCCATTGCCATAGGTGCTCGTAGGATTGCCTGGCTCCAGGCATCTGACTCAGAACTCTGAGTACAGGACAAACTGGGGAATATCCCTTGCACAGGCGAAAATCTCTGTGGCAAAAATTGGCAAGAGAAAGCTAATGAGCTGGATGCTGATAACACCACTTTGGATAGACTATCTAAGGCTACAGCTGATCCTGCAAGGAGAAAATCCTACAAGAAACCATTCTTCTCTAAAAAGAAGAGGTTTTACCCCTCCTATACCCAGCAGGTGCATTCTACAGGTCAGTCTGTCCGAAAGGGACAGCAGCCACCAAAACAAAGAAAAACAAAGTCTGCTAAGCCTCAACCGGCCCAGCAGACTCAGCCTCCAGAGGGGCTTTGACTCCCATCTAGAGAACTTGGCCTTCCTGGCCCTCAACGGGCCAGAGCCCTCCACCATTCCAGGAAGGTTGTATCATTTTGCCCCCAGATGAGAGCAGATAACAGCAGAAGAATGGACTCTCTCCATTGTAAAGGAGGGGTACAAATTTCATTTTCTCAACATGCCCCCTCCTACAGTTGTAAGATGGTTCAATTCTCAGACTTCACTCGAAAATCAGTTGGGTCAAGAGGTCAATTTACTTCTTGCCCACATGGCAATAGAAGGCGTACCCATTTCCCAACAGGGTACAGGGTTTTACTCCCCCTATTTCCTTATTCCAAAGAAAACAGGGGGACACAGACCTATTTTAGACCTCAGAGAATTGAACAAATTCCTGTTCAAGGAGAAGTTCAAGATGATTTCTCTAGGAACTCTTCTGCCATACCTTCAGAGTCAGGATTGGCTTTGTTCTCTAGATCTCATCCATCCAACTCACCAAAGATTCCTTCGGTTTCTATTTCAGGGGAAGCACTACCAATACAGGGTGCTTCCTTTTGGCCTGGCCTCAGCACCAAGGGTGTTTACGAAATGCATGGCTGTAGTGGCAGCATTTCTTCGCACTCTAGGAATATTCGTCTTCCCCTACTTAGACGACTGGCTCATTCGAGCCCCATCAGAGTATACTTGCGTATACTTCAGTATTTGGGCCTGGTCATAAACATCCCAAAATCCAACCTAACTCCCACTCAATCTCTAGAGTTTATAGGAGCTATGCTGGATACCAGGAAAGCAAAGGCCTATCTTCCACAGCCCCGTTGCCTTCGCATTGTGCAGTTAGCTTCCGAAGCAGTGTTAAAAACTCATCTCACTGCTCGGGAAATATTACAATTGCTAGGCCACATGGCATCTACCGTGCATGTGGTTCCCTATGCTCGCCTCCATATGAGAGCAGCCCAATGGACTCTATCCACTCAGTGTACTCAAGCATCAGGCTGCCTATCAGACAAAATATCAAACTCAAGTCGCCTTATTTTGTCCCTACAATAGTGGCAGTCAACCCAAAACCTGTTGGTGGGGTCCTCTTTCCAACAGCCGCCACCCCAGGTCACTCTAACAACAGACGCCTAAATACACCACATCTAGAGCTCTCCCTCGGTCCAACTCCCTGGTCACCCAGTCAAAGAAATCAATCAGATTTGTCTGACAAGACCTGCCTCTGGTGAATCCATGCTGCCTCGGATCCTGTAATCCGCCGGACTCCAGAAACCTCACTATTTTCTCTTTCAGCAGCGTTTCCAATAATTTACTCACCACCGAAGTTAAACTAACCGGCCTGTAGTTTTCAACCACATCCTTACTTCCGCTTTTGTGTAAAGGCACCACATGAGCCTCTCTCCAGTCCTTTGGCACCACTCCCGACTCCAACGAGGTATTGAAAAGGTCAGTCAGTGGAGTTGCTAGAACGTCCCCAAGTTCCCTCAGTATTCTAGGGTGTATCCCATCCGGTCCCATCGCTTTGTCTACTTTAAGTTGAGCTAGTTTCTCACGAACACAGTCTTCTGAAAATTGTTCAAGATGTCCCTCGCTTCTGTTCTTATTTGTGGGTGTTTTCTGAGGTCCTGCTCCTGGTTCTTCATCTGTGAACACAGAACAAAAATATTTGTTAAGCAATTCCGCTTTATCCTTATCAGCTTCTACATATTCCCCCCCTGCACCCTTGAGTCTGACAATACCACTTTTGCCCTTCCTTTTCTCACTAATATATCTGAAAAATGTCTTATCCCCCCATTTTATTGCATTGGCTATTTCCTCCTCCTTTTGAATCTTTGCCTTCTTGACTACTTTGCTAGCTTCTCCAAGTTTTTCCAAATACAGATGCCTGTCTTCCTCTCTCTGTGATCTCTTGTATTTCATGAAGGCCTCCCTCTTTTTCTTCACTTTTTCAGCTACTTCTTTCGAAAACCATAGTGGTCTCCTTTTCCTTTTACCTTTATTTACCATTTTAACAAAAAGGTTGGTTGCCCTTAAAATATCCCCTTTCAGTTTTGCCCACTGTTTTTCTACATCCCCTAACTGTTCCCATCCTACTAACGACTCCCTGAGGTATTGGCCCATCTTGGTAAAATTAGTCTTCCTAAAGTCTAAGATCCTCACCTTTGAATGGATTCTAACAGCCCTAGTCCTAATACTGAACCACACCATCTGGTGATCACTGAATGCAAAATGATCTCCCACTCTTTGTTGTTGTTAAGTGCCGTCGAGTCGGAGTCGACTCATGGCGACCCTCTGGATAGCTATCCTAAATTGTGTTCGGTCTTCAGTCAGGCGGATCATTGTTGACAGACTGGTACCCGTAGCTGCTGTTATTGTATCAATCCATCTCATTGCTGGCCTTCCTCTTTTGCGTTGACCTTCTATCTTGCCAAGCATAATGTCTTTCTCTAATGATCTCTCTCTTCACATGATGTGTCGAAAGTATGAAAGTCGAAGACTTGTCATCTGAGCTTCTAAAGAAAGCTTAGGTTTGATCTCCTCTAGTACCGACTGATTAAGTGTTAGCAGTTCCCAAAGCTGAGGAGGTTACCAGAGTTCAACAATCTACTCAGCTCAAGGAAAGTTCCACTAAAGCACCAAAAAAGAAAGTAACCTTGCTTTAAAGATATACAAAAACCCTTTTATTCATTTATTTATTTATTTTTCTTATATACCGCGCTTTTCGATATCAGTGCGGTTTACATGGAACAAAGGAGAGTTTACAGTGGGGCGTTACACCGTAATTACATAGAACAGGTAACATAACTTGGATAACAGTATTAACTATTTACATCTGAATGGCTAACAGAAAAAGTATTTACACGTATATACAACACATTGAGGGTGGTTACATGTGGCCGTGAGGCATGTTTGTGAGTGGGGGGGTTGTTTTACCACCATCTGGGTAGGGTTGTTTTACCATCTTCCGGGTAGCATTTGAGTAAGAGGTAGAGTTTCAGTGCTTTCCTTTTAAGAGCTCCCAGTCAGAGAGCTAGCAATTTAATAAAATAAACCCTCAAATCCTTACTGTTGGTTGATCTGTAGAGCCTGTGTATGTGGGCCTGCCCAGTTTTTAATTGAAATGCCTTCAGACCATACAGAACACCACTGTTTGTATCTTCACACACGCAAATGTTTTGATCATGTAATCCCCTTACTCATCGATCATCACTGGCTTACAATACAAAATCTTGATCTTGACGTTCAGAGAATTATATCAGACCACCTCAGAATATTTGTCTACCTTGATTATCCTATATTGCCCAGCTTGCTCTCTCTGATTGGTATACAGCAATAGGTTGTGTCTGCCTGCACCAAATCGGGAACAGTCTTTCCAAATCAGCTTTGGCTTCAACAGCTTTCTCTGTTTTCAAATCAGAAATAAAACCATCTCTCTTTCGGCAGGCCTTTAAACTTCCAGATTAGTGGTTTGGGTTGTGCAGTTGTATGACCACTTTGCCTCGTTGCTTGTGTCTGCTCTCTGCTTTTCTTATCTTTCTTTGTTTTCTTCCTTTCAAGTTCTTTCTACTTATTTTAAAATTATTTTGTAAACTGGTTTGTGTAACCTGAAAAGACGGTTTAGTAAATAAACTAAATTAAATTCTAAACCATAATTAAATTTAAAGAAAGCAAACACAGGAGGATTCTCACACGTTTAGATGAATGGCAGGTCCTCCGTGTTCGGGAGGGGATTTGATCCTGAGTTCGGTTCATCAGACCTCTGCTGTGGAGAAGAGAGTGATGGCTCTGTGAAAGTCCCTAGGCCACTAGAATGGCTAGATTGCCTGGCAGAAGGAGTAGGAAGTTGTGGGTCCCTTGTCTCCCCCAGCAGTTCTGGGGGAGCACTGCACAGTATCACCCACAGTGTCAGAAAATTGGACCGTTATACCAGGTTGAGGGGAGCAATGTATTGTACCACACACCACTATAGGTTTTGCAGTCTGCTGTTTACTATGATTCTTGATTTTCAGGTTTTCCTTGATCATTTTCTTTTGATAGCATCTTTGAACTAGCTCTAAGGCAGTTATGGGGATGAACTGAGGAAGCAGTTTGTCTGGACTAGGTAAGCATTAGATGTTGAGGGACCCCCCTCATCCTAGATTGGACTCTTAACAGCAGCAATGTCTGCTTCAGCAGGGGATATTCTAATGTCTGCCCGTTACCATAAACAGAAGGATGAATCCCTGGGCCAGCTAAGCTTTAATGGATTAAACTGTTCATTGCTATTAGACCGTGTGAGGGACTTTTAGTGTCATTAAGAGGTCAGCATCTAAACAAATGGCCTGCTGGTTTATGGGCTTAAGCAAAGTTTATGCGGTTGAGAGAGATGTCTAAATTTGTTCATAAAGGTCATGTGTGTTTCTTCGTAACAGGCTGCAGAATGTGCTGGGAAATTATTTATCTTCCACTCCTCCCTGCCCACCGCTGAAGCTCCAGGGAAGCTGAAGAATCGGGATGACAGAAAATTGGTCAACACAGATAAGGAGAAGGTATTTCCAGGCGCGAGTCTGTCTCTCTGCATTACATCAAAATAATGAATGCGAGGGGAGAAAGGAAGGACTACACTACTGCCAGCTAGATATAGTTTTTAATAGATCAATATAATCAACCACCATGATCAGTGCTTTTGGCATGGTCTTTAAACAGGTTTTAGCTTTTAACTATATGTCTTATTTACACCCATTAGCACCTACTTTATTTGTCTTCTTGCTGTTTTTCACTAAGATATGTTTTGGTTGTCTTTTACCCTGCATTATTTTACTTTGGCTTCTTGATTATTTCCTTGTCTATTGCCTAGAACGTTAGTGATGGGCAATCTATAAATATTTAATATTAAATCTATTCTGTATATTTAGTGCTGATATCCAGATAGCAGGCGGTTTTGCAGATGCATGAACAGTGATGAGTGCTGTCAGCTCTATGGATAGTGTCGTTATTCAGCCACTATCTGTGTAATTTTTGTTGTGCTGTAAATGGCTGGATATCTCTGACTCTCCATAGGGTTAGGCAGAATGCCGATAGTGCCTAGATGGTCTGTAAGGATAGCGTTGCTGAACATTGGCAGACAGTGGCTGCTGCTGCTGCTTTTGGATAGCTGGCCCTATCAGCTCAGGATGCCCAGCATACACTGATTTAGGATCTCTCTCTACATTTTTTAAATGAGTAAAGCAGCCACACTAGTTGAAAAGTGAACACTAATATAGGGTGGCACAATTTTATGTTTCTTCTTTCCTCCATTTGCAGTCTCAGGCATGTCTGTGTGGGAGACGCTGTTGAGACAGCCATGGTAATGTGTATCAAAGGGGCAGCTGGGTATGTTTGAGTGCGTGGATAGGGGTTATGAGATGTGGGTAGTGACTATTGGTGTGTGTATGTATGTGTGTGTGTGTGTGTGTCAGTGGTATAGTGAGTATATTTTCTCCAACGGGAGAGCTTAGTGTGTGTTTGTGTGTGTGTGTGTCAGCAATAGGGCGCCATCGGTAACGTGCTGCACACCGGTCTCCACACCGCCCAGCTGCAGCCTTTGAGGAGGGCGCCATCGGACGCGGGCTGCACGCCGGTCCCCACACCGCCCAGCTGCAGCCTTTAAGGAGGAGGGAGCCATCGGGCGTGGGCTGCACACCGGTCCTCACACTGCCCATCTTCAGCCTTTAAGGAGGAGGGCGCCATCGGGCGTGGGCTGCACGCTGGTCCCCACACCGCCCAGCTGCAGCCTTTAAGGAGGAGGGAGCCATCGGGTGCGGGCTGCACGCCAGTCCCCACACCACCCAGCTTCAGCCTTTAAGGAGGAGGGCGCCATCGGGCGCAGGCTGCATGCCAGTCCCCACACCGCCCAGCTGCAGCATTTAAGGAGGAGGGCGCCATTGGGCGCGGGCTGCACGCCGATCCCCACACCGCCCAGCTTCAGCCTTTGAGGAGGAGGGCGCCATTGGGCGCGGGCTGCATGCCGGTCCCCACACTGCCTAGTTGCAGCCTTTAAGGAGGAGGACGTCATCGGGCGCGGGCTGTACGCCGGTCCCCACACCGCCCAGCTTCAGCCTTTAAGGAGGAGAGCGCCATTGGGCACGCGCTGCACGCCGGTCCCCACACCGCCCAGCTGCAGCCTTTAAGGAGCAGGGCGCCATCGGGCACGGGCTGCACGTCGGTCCCCACACCGCCCAGTTGCAGCCTTTAAGGAGGAGGGCGCCATCGGGCGCGGGCTGCACGCCGGTCCCCACACTGCCCAGCTGCAGCCTTTAAGGAGGAGGGCGCCATTGGGCGCGGGCTGCACGCTGATCCCCACACCGCCCAGCTGCAGCCTTTAAGGAGGAGGGCGCCATCGGGCATGCCTGCGCTTGGTGGGCCCGCGCCTGAGGGCCTCGCCAGAGGGCTCTTTGGTGTGGCCCTTAGGCGGGGAACGCAGGTGGCAACAAAACCCCCAGGACCAAACAGTCTCTGCACTATCCCTAAATTTTAACCCAAGACCTGATCTGCATGATCCATTAACACAGCTCCAACATATCTCCGTAGCTGCAGGAGAGGCGAACAGACACAATCGCTCCTCCATACCTCACCTCCTAACCCCAACCATCTCACAATTACCACCCTACAAGTATCTATGCTCTGGTCCTGCGTCCACTGCAGGCTGTGATCCTACTTCCAATTACCTGCATAGAACTTATTACCCATTGTCTGTCCAGAACTTGCAACCCATCGTTTGCCTAGAACTTGCTACCCATTGCCTGTACAGAACTTGCTATCCATTGTTTGCCTAGAACTTGCTACCCATTGTCTGCCCAGAACTTGCTACCCATTGCCTGCATAGAACTTGCTACCCATTGACTGCATAGAACTTGCTACCCATTGCCTGCATAGAACTTGCTATCCATTGCCTGCATAGAAATTGCTACCCATTGCCTGCATATAACTTATTACCCATTGTTTGCCTAGAACTTCCTACCAATTGCCTGTATAGAATTTGCTACCCATTGTTTGCCTAGAACTTGCTACCCATTGTTTGCCTACAACTTGCTACCCATTGCCTGCATAGAACTTATTACCCATTGTTTGCCTAGAATTTGCTACGCATTGCCTGCATAGAACTTGCTACCCATAGTTTGCCTAGAACTTGCTACCCATTGCCTGCCTAGAACTTGCTACCCATTGTTTGCCTGCCACTTGCTACCCACTGCTTGCACAGACCTTGCTGCCCACTGCCCTGGCCCCACATCACATTGTCCTTCTCTTCCTCATCCTCCCCAACTGCCTCCCCTCCTACCAACACCCTCCCTCCTCTTCCCCCTACCTTCCTTACTTCTCCCTCCATTCTATCCTCTAGCCTAGCATCTGCTCTTGAGCTTCAACACACCATCCCCCACATTCAACCAGCCCCCTCTCTTTAAGGCAACCCCACCCTCGCTTCCGCCATACTATCTCCACTTTACCACGCTCTCTAATACTCATTCTTCTTCTCTCATCAGGTAATATCAACCCCAATCCTGCCTCCCCCTGATTTCTTTCTCACCCTAAGAAAAGTTCCTCACGTACCCTATCTAATCTCATCCACATCCTGCTCCTCCCCCCTTCCGCCCTTCCTCATTCATCCCACAATCACTCACCCAGAGATATCAACTCCAACCATACCTCCAATAACAAATCCTCACATAACCTACCTCATACCATCAATTTGCCCCTCACTTCCCCTCCCTCATGTCCCTCTTGGAGACCACACACATCCAGACATACCCACCCACACCCTGCTCCCTCTAAATCGCGGCATTACCCTAGAAATAGACCCCCACGTTACTCCGATAAGAAATCCACACGTAACTTATCCAACCTTATCCATATCCTGCTCCTTCCCCCTTCCACTCTCCCGTTTTCATGCTCCCTATGGAACGTATGTTCAGTCATTTAAAAAAACTCCTTTTATTCATGATGTTTTTATCTCTAATGCCCTACACCTTCTTGCCCTGACCGAGACCTGGCTCCCCCCAGATGACACCGCATCTATTGCCTCTCTCTGCTATGGGGGCTACCAGTTCTCCCATACACCTCAATCTACTGGTCGCGGTGGTGGCGTTGCCCTCCTACTCGCTCCTTCCTGCCAATTCCATCCCCTCCTGCTACCCCAATCACACTCCCCCTCCTCTCCTTCGAAATCCACTCCATTCGCCTCCTCACACCACTTCCCGTCCGAGTAGCTGTTATTTATTGCCCACCCGACAAATCCAAATCAGCCTTCCTCACCGACTTCGACTCCTGGCTTTCTGCCTTTATGGATCCCTCCTCCCCCACCCTTATTCTTGGTGATTTCAACATTCACATCGACAACCCCTCCGACCCCCATGCCTCAAAGTTCCTTGCTCTTACCTCCTCGTTCGACCTCCAACTTTGCTCCACCGCCCCCACCTATCTACACGGCCACTGCTTGACCTAATACTCTTCTCCAATTCCTCTCCCTCAAACTTCCACAACTCAATCCTTCCCTCTTCTGACCATCATCTTTTAACATTTACTCTTCAGATTCCGCCGTCCCAACCTCATCCTGTCTCCTCCGACCTATTTGGAAACCTTCATTATATTGATTCCATGACTCTCTCCTCCACCATTCCTCCATCTCTTTCCTCCATTATATCCTCCAAGTCCATCGATGAGGCATTATCTTCATACAATGCTACACTATCCTCAGCCCTTGACACTCTTGCCTCTCCCACCCCACGTCCTCTCAAACGATCTACCCCCCAACCCTGGCTTCACCCTCAATCTGTCACCTACGCATCTGTGCCCGTTCTGCTGAACGAGCTTGGTCCAAATCCCGCTCCCCGGAAGACCTCCTACACTTCAAATTCATGCTTGGCTCCTTCCAGTCAGCCTTAGCACTTGCCAAACAAGACTACTGCATCCATCTGACCAACTCCCTTGCCTCTGATCCTCGCCGTCTCTTTAATACCCTCAATTCTCTCCTCATGGTCCTCCCTTTCTGCTCAAACCCTAGCCGACTACTTCCATGACAAAATTCACAAGATTACTCTCCAGTTCCCCACACCCTCAACTACTTCCCCTCCTCCCCAATTCTGCCCCCCCCCCATCCATACTCCCTCTGCTACCCTCTCCTCCTTCCCTCCGATCTCCGAAGAAGAAACCACACTCCTCCTTACCGCCTCCAAACCCACCACCTGCTCATCAGACCCTATCCCCACCCATCTCCTACATTCCATCTCCCTTACCATTGTCCCCTCCATCTCTCATATCCTCAACCTTTCACTCTCCACTGCAACTTTCCCCGTTGACTTCAAACATGCTGTTGTCACACCCCTCCTTAAGAAACCCTCTCTTGATCCCACATGCCCTTCTAACTATCGACTCATCTCCCTCCTTCCCTTCATATCCAAACTACTAGAATGAGCAGTCCACCGTTGCTGCCTCGACTTCCTCACCTCCCAGGCCCTTTTGGACCCACTACAATCCGGCTTCCGTCCCCTACACTCCACTGAAACGGCTCTCACAAGAGTCACCAACGACTTGTTCCTGGCTAAGTCTAAAGGCCTCTATTCTATCCTCATCCATCTTGACCTTTCTGCTGCCTTTGACACAGTTGACCACAACCTTCTCCTCACCACCCTCTCCTCGCTTGGCTTCAAGGACTCCGTACTATCATGGTACTCCTCCTACCTCTCCCATCGCTCATTCAGTGTATGCTCTGGTAGCTCCTCCTCCTCCTCCCCTACCCTGCTCCACGTAGGTGTGCCCCAGGGATCCGTCTTGGGCCCCCTCATTTTCTCTCTCTATACCCAAGGCCTTGGCGCGCTTATCTCCTCCCATGGCTTTCAGTACCATCTCTATGCCGATGACTCCCAAATCTACCTCTCTACACCTAATATTTCTCCAGCAACCCAGTGCAAGATCTCTGCCTGTCTTTCAGACATCGCTGCCTGGATGTCTCATCGCTGATTGAAACTGAACATGGCTAAGACTGAACACCTTATCTTTCCCCCCAACTCCTTCCCCCTTTTCCAGTCTATGTGGATGGATCTACTATCCTTCCTGTTCCCTCGGCCCGCAATCTAGGGGTTATCTTTGACATCTCTCTCTCCTTTTCCGCTCATATCCAGCTTGTAGCTAAGACTTACTGCTTCTTTCTTTACAACATCAGCAAAGTCCACCCCTTCCTCTCTGAACACACTACCAAAACGCTCATCTACTCCTTAATCTCCTCTCGCCTTGATTATTGCAACCTACTCCTCGCTGGTCTCCCCATGAGCCACCTCTTTCCCCTTCAATCTATACAAAATCACGCTGCTCGACTAATCTTCCGCCAGCCTCGCCATGCCCACACTACTCCCCTTCTCAAGTCGCTTCACTGGCTCCCTGTCCAATTTCGCATCCAATTCAAACTTCTCCTACTGACCTATAAATGCATTCACTCCATGGCCCCTCAATACCTCTTATCTCTCCCTATGTCCCCTCTCAAAATCTGAGCTCCGCTAACAAATTACTGCTATCAGTGCCTTTCACCCGCACCGCGAACTCCCGACTGTGCTCCTTTCACCTTGCTGCACCATACGCCTGGAACAACCTACCTGCGTCTGTACGCCAAGCATCCTCCCTCGCCCTCCTCAAGTCCAGGTTGAAGACCCACCTCTTCACCGTTGCTTTCAGATCCTGACTTCCATCCTCATCTTATCCTAACCCCTGTCAACGTTTATGACCAAACTGTATAGAACATACCGTACCTTGCGTAGAACTGACTAATGCTCTGTACTGTTCTGATTAGATTGTAAGCCTCGATGTTGTTCCTGTTTTCTCCACGTGTGCATAGGCTGTTTTAGTTTGCTTTTCTCTGATCAGAGAAAGGCTGAACTTTTACAGAGCTCTGCTAGTGAGTGGATTTTTGCCTCCTGGGACATCTTACTGTGAGTTCTAGCTGTTTATTTAATTATTTACTGTTTGTCTAACTGTTGTTTGTTTAATTATTTAGTGTTTGTCTTAGTGGTGTGCAAGTTCAGCCTTCTCAGCTGTACTTACCTTGCCTCTCTCAATTAACTGGGCCTTGTGTGGTAGCCATTTTGAATTAATCTCTCTCCCCAGAGCCTGCTGTTTGTTAAGCTTTTCCTGTCCTTGCCTGCCTGAGTGACTCCTCCCCCTGTTTGTGTGGTAGCCATTTTGAATTAATCTCTCTCCCCAGAGCCTGCTGTTTGTTAAGCTTTTTCCTGTCCTTGCCTGCCTGAGTGACTCCTCCCCCGACCCCCTCCCCCTGAGGTATCCTGTAACCTTGTTCCTGTTTTCTCCACGTGTGCATAGGCTGTTTTAGTTTGCTTTTCTCTGATCAGAGAAAGGCTGAACTTTTACAGAGCTCTGCTAGTGAGTGGATTTTTGCCTCCTGGGACATCTTACTGTGAGTTCTAGCTGTTTATTTAATTATTTACTGTTTGTCTAACTGTTGTTTGTTTAATTATTTAGTGTTTGTCTTAGTGGTGTGCAAGTTTCAGCCTTCTCAGCTGTACTTACCTTGCCTCTCTCAACTAACTGGGCTTTGTGTGGTACCCCCATCCCCCTGCTGAGGGTTCAGGACAGGGTACCTTGTAACTGCCCTCTTTAATAGGACTTATCTCCCCCCCTCCCTCCCCAGCACCCACTCACCCCTGGGGAAATTGTAGTTTTATAGGTACTTGGACATCTTAGAGGAAAGGGGCTGCTCTCAGGTGCAGCTCTTAATCCAAATCAGTCATACACAGAGGACCTGTGATTAATTAGCTTCAGGTACACAGGGTGTATTAGGGGTATTAGATACACTTTTATTAGTATAAGCATCTACACCAATCCTTATTATATACCGATTTAAAAGACCTAAACACAAGCTTTAAACTAAGATGCAGTCAGAGGTCCAGCAACGAGATGGGGGTTCTCCAGTCTTTTGCATCGAGTGTCACATGTATGATTATCTCCCAGTTGGTGAGAGGTCCTACATATGCACTAAGTGCAGGGAGCTCTTTGCTCTCAGGGAACGAGTCCGTTCTCTAGAGGCTAGAGTAGCAGACCTGGAAGACATAAGAAAGACAGAGAAGTACATGGACGAGACCTACAGGGATATAGTCCTGAAGTCCCACCTCCAGTCTGGCAGCATCCCTGTTGCCATGGAGGAGAGAGGTCACGTGACAGGAGAGCATCACCCTGGTGTGGCAGGAAGTGATCCTGTAACTAGGACCTGTCCTCCAGGTGATGTAAAACCCTCTCGCACCGAGGACGTTTCTCCAGGGCCATGTCCCCATGAGGGGAGGGTCAGGACAGCTGTTATAGTTGGTGATTCAATCATTAGGAATGTAGATAGCTGGGTGGCTGGTGGACGTGAGGATCGCCTGGTAACATGCCTGCCTGGTGCGAAGGTAGCAGATCTCACGCACCGCCTAGATAGGATCATAGATAGTGCTGGGGGGGAGTCTGCTGTCTTGGTACATGTTGGTACCAATGACATAGGAAAATGTGGTAGGGAAGTTCTGGAGGCTAAATTTAAGCTTTTAGGTAGGAAGTTGAAATCCAGAACTTCCAGGATAGCGTTCTCCGAAATGCTTCCTGTTCCACGTGCAGGACCCAAAAGACAGGCAGAGCTCCGGAGTCTCAATGCGTGGATGAGACAATGGTGCAAGGATGAGGGTTTTGGATTTGTTAGGAACTGGGGAACATTCTGGGGAAAGGGGGGGCTCTTCCGAAGGGATGGGCTTCACCTTAATCAGGATGGGACCAGACTGCTGGCATTAACCTTTAAAAAAGAGATAGAGAAGCTTTTAAACTAGAAAATAGGGGAAAGCCGACAGTCACCCAGGAGCGCACGGTTCGGACAAAGGTATCCTTGAAGGATACTACCAAAAGCAGTGAGGTTCCAAAAGGGAGTATAGTAGCCCAAATGCCCTTGAGTAAGGAGCAGACAGAGCATAAAGATTCCCAATTACCCATGCCTACCAATAGCCAGATTAATATTAATAAAATACAGTCTCTAAAATGCTTGTATGCCAATGCTAGAAGTCTAAACAATAAGATGGGAGAATTAGAATATATAGCATTAAATGAGAGGTTAGATATGATTGCACTCTCAGAGACATGGTGGAAGGAGGATAACCAGTGGGACACTGTGATACCTGGATACAAACTATATCGTAATGATAGAGCTGAACAAATTGGTGGAGGGGTTGCGCTCTATGTTAGAGAGGGCATTGAGTCAGAAAGGATTAAAGTTTTGCAGGGAACAAAATATGCTGTAGAATCTCTATGGATTGAAATTCCATTTATGAAGGGGAAGGTGATGGCAGTGGGAGTATACTATCGACCACCTGGCCAGAATGAACAAATGGATGATGAAATGCTCAAAGAAATCAAGGAAGCTAACAAAAGCCACAACAGAGTAGTAATAATGGGTGATTTCAATTACCCCGGTATCGACTGGGACAGTGTCACAGCAGGACAAGCTAAAGAGATAAAGTTTCTAGATGAAATAAATGACTGCTTCTTGGAGCAGCTGGTTCATGAACCGACCAGAGGGGAAGCCATACTGGACCTAGTCCTTAGTGGAACGCCAGATCTGGTGCAAGAAATAAGGGTGTTGGGACCACTTGGCAATAGTGATCATAGTATGATCATGTTTGATTTAATCAGTGGAGGACAGATAGTAAAGGAATCCACAGTACTACCTTTTAACTTTCAAAAGGGTGACTATGATAGAATGAGGAATATAGTTCGGAAAAAACTAAAAGGAGCGGTTCCAAAGGTTAAAGACTTACAGCAAGCTTGGGTGTTATTTAAAAATACTATCCTCGAAGCCCAGACCAGCTGTATTCCACGCATTAAGAAAAGTGGAAGAAAGTCCAAAAAACTGCCAGCATGGTTTAAAGGTGAGGTCAGAGAGGCTGTTGCTGCCAAAAGAGCAACCTTCAGAAAATGGAAAAAAGAGCCAAATGATGAAAACTGGAAACAGCACAAGCACTGGCAAGTTAAATGCAAAGCATTGATAAGGCAGGCAAAGCGGGAATTTGAGAAGAAACTTGCTACGGAAGCAAAAACACGAAATAAAGACTTTTTCAAGTACATTCGTAGCAAAAGGCCTGTGAGAGAGTCAATTGGACCATTAGATGATAGAGGGGTAAAAGGGGCAGTAAGAGGAGACAAGGCTATAGCAGAGAGACTGAATGAATTCTTTGCTTCGGTCTTTACTGAGGAAGATGTAGGGGTGTTACCCAAGACTGAAGTGGTATTTAAAGGTGATACTGCAGAGGAATTGAGAGAAATATCGCTACACCGGGAAGATATATTACAACTATTTGATAAACTGAATAGTAGCAAATCACCTGGACCGGATGGTATACATCCCAGAGTGTTGAAAGAACTGAAATATGAGATTGCAGACCTGTTATTGGTAATCTGTGAACTTTCATTAAAATCATCTGTAATACCTGAAGATTGGAGGGTCGCCAACGTAACACCAATTTTTAAAAAGGGTTCCAGGGGTGACCCGGGAAATTACAGACCGGTGAGCCTGACGTCAGTACCAGGGAAAATGGTAGAAGCCATCATAAAGAACAAAATTACACAGCATGTAGATAGTCATGGCCTAATGGGAGACAGCCAACATGGCTTTAGACAAGGAAGATCTTGTCTTACTAATCTGATCTGTTTTTTTGAAGGTGTGCATAAACAGGTAGACAAAGGTGAGTCGGTTGATATAGTGTATCTGGACTTTCAGAAAGCTTTTGACAAGGTCCCCCATCAGAGACTTTTGGCGAAGCTAAAAAGTCATGGGATAGGAGGCAGTGTACTATTGTGGATCGGGAACTGGTTAAAAGATAGAAAGCAGAGGGTAGGGCTAAATGGCCAATATTCCCAATGGAAAAAGGTGAATAGTGGAGTACCCCAGGGATCTGTACTGGGTCCGCTACTTTTTGACATATTCATAAATGACCTGGAAAAGGGAATAACTAGTGAGGTTATCAAATTTGCAGATGACACAAAACTGTTTAAAGTTGTTAAAACCCAAGAGGATTGTGGAAAACTGCAGGAGGATCTGGATAAATTGGAAGACTGGGCATCCAAATGGCAGATGAAATTTAATGTGGACAAGTGCAAAGTTATGCACCTAGGAAAGAACAACCCACACTATAGTTACAAGATGCAAGGCTCCACATTAGAAACCACCACCCAGGAAAAAGATTTAGGAGTCATCGTGGATAACATGTTAAAACCCTCCGCCCAGTGTGCAGCGGCGGCCAAGAAAGCAAATAGAATGCTAGGTATCATAAGGAAAGGGATGGAGAATAAAACAAAGGATATTATAATGCCTCTGTATCGCTCCATGGTACGACCGCACCTTGAATATTGTGTGCAATTCTGGTCACCGTATCTTAAAAAGGACATAGAGTTATTAGAAAAAGTACAGAGAAGAGCCACCAAATTGGTGAAGGGGATGGAAGGCTACTCCTATGAAGAGAGGCTAAAAAGGTTAGGGCTCTTTAACCTAGAAAAGAGGCGGCTGAGGGGAGATATGATAGAGGTGTATAAATTAATGAATGGAGTGGAACGGATAAACGTGGATAAATTGTTTACGCTATCAGAATATAGAAGGACTAGGGGGCATGTAATGAAGCTACAGGGTAAACTATTTAAGACAAATAGGAGAAAATATTTCTTCTCTCAACGTGTAATCAAACTCTGGAATCTGTTACCGGAGGATGTAGTAAGGGCTGTTAGTATAGCTGGGTTTAAAAAAGGTTTGGACAAGTTCCTGGAGGAAAGGTCCATAAACCACTATTAAAAAGGGACCCAGGATATCAATGCTTGGCCTAGTACAAGCACTGCAGAACCTGTGTCTTTTGGGGAAACTGCTAGGTACGTATGACCTAGATTGGCCACTGTTGGAAACAGGATACTGGGCTTGATGGACCTCGGTCTGACCCAGTATGGCATTTCTTATGTTCTTATGTTCTTATGAGCATGACTCTGACGGGCAGGGAATGTCTATTGTATGTTGGCTACCTCTTGTAGGTTAGCTGTACAGTGCTGCGTGCATGGCGCTTTTTAAAGTGCTGAATAGTAGTAGTAGTAGTGGTATAGTGAGTATATTTTTCTCCAAGGGGAGAGCTTAGTGTGTGTATGTGTGTGTGTATGGATGGGATATCAGAGGTGGGGTGTATGTACAGAGGGGAGGAGGTGTCTATTACTGCAACTACTGAACATTTGTATAGTGCTACAAGGCGTACGCAGCACTGCACCGACACATGTAAAAGATGGTTTTTGCTCATCAGAGCTTACAGTCTAGTGGAGACAGATAACACAGTATCTGTAGACATGGGATACAGCTAGGGGGAATGGTAAGGAAACACAAAGGACATTAGGTGAGTCAAGATCTGAAAGCGTCAGGTGTCAGGATATATGTGTTTTTGGGAAAGGTGTGAGTGTGGCTGTGAGTGTGTAGGATTCTCTCCCCCTTGTACTTTTTCCTCTCTTACTGCACTAATTTGTTATCCCTTCCACCCTCTTGCACTCGCTCTCCTTCCTTTTGACTTTCTTGCACTCACTACCTCCCTCCCCTGCCAGCTATTTATACATTTTCTCTCTCCCTTCTCTGCTATCCCTCTTTACACTTTTCACCTCTGTTGTTCACACCACACACACAACTTCTTTTCACATAGGTTCCTCTGCTTTTTCTTCATTTTTTCTGGCTCTGGAGTGACTCCTTTTCCTGTGGCAGCAGGGATTGCCTTTCCATTGACATACTGCTTCTTTTGAAATCTACTGCTGCGGTTCAGCTCAGATCTCATGTGGGCATCAGGGCCTGGCCCATCTGTGACCTACAGTTGCTCCCTCATTCTTGACAGCTCTATTCTTCATTCAGGTGGCAGGGCCTGACCACTTCACCACACAGAGCAGGTCCCTATACTCTGCTTCTCATTGGGATGGTGGAGCCTGGTCTTTCTGCTGCCCATAGCTTCACAGCCTCTGCTCTTCAATTGGCCAGCGGAGCATGACCTCCCTGCTGCCTGTAGCAGCCTGCTCTACTCTTCTTCCTGTGTCTTTATCTTTATTTAATACTTGGCATACCGCTTTATGAAAGGACACCAAAGCGGTTCACAATAGACTAAAATAACTGCCAGAAAAGGAAAAGAACGCCATAGTCAACAGGAAAGAGGAGATAGGAAAAGAGAGGAGCAGCAGGAAGAGGGACTAAGGGGAGAAAGAAAGGGGAGAAAACCTCAGCAAGGAACAGCAGGAGCAGGGAGGCGGAGCAAAAGAGGCATGTCTTGAGAAGAAGAGGCGTGTCTTGAGAAGAAGAGTTCTAGCCGGAGATCTGGGGGGAGAGAATTCCAGAGTTTAGGGTCTTGGTAGAAAAAGGCAGAATTTCAGGTAGACTCCAGGTGTGCAACAGAGGGGGGAGGAAGGAACATGCAATTGACATGGATGTGACGAAGTATACGATGAGGAGTATGGAGATGGACCAAATTGGCAAGGTACTGGGGGGGACCAGAGTGAATAGCCTCATGGACAAAAATGAGGACCTTATATTGAATACAGTAAGTAATGGGGAGCCAGTGAAGGTGGATGAGAAGGGGGGTGATATGGTCAGTGCGGGATGCATGAGTGACAAAATGGGTGGCAGTGTTTTGTAACAGTTGGAGTCTTCGGAGCTGAAACTGGGGGAGACCAGTGAGAGCAATATTGCAGTAATCAAGTCTGCTGACAACTAGGGAGAGGAGAAGGGTAACCAGGGAGTGGTAAGGAATGGATGGACAGCATGGATCTGGCAGAGGGAATAGAACGAACAACAAATCAGTGATCATGGAATGACAAGGTGGAGTCTAGAGTGACACCAGGTAATGCAAAGTGGGGACCAGAGGGATAGGAGTGGAGGAGAGTGAAGGTGAGAGGATGGGGGCAGGACTGCCTAATGTAAACCAGATAGCTTGGGTTTTGGTCAGGTTAAGATGAAGAAAGTTGGAGGCCAGCCAGGTACTAACCGAAGAGAGGCAATCATTAAGGGGGAGTGATGTCAGGAGCGGAGGGGTCAGTATAGTGCAAGAGTATGATGTCATCAGTGTAGTAGTACGCCGAGATGCAGTGCTGTTGAATAGGGGTAATGAGGGGAGCCAGAAAGACATTAAAGAGGAGAGGGGCGAGTACGGAACCCTGGGGGACACCGCAGGGAAGGGGGGTGCTAGGTGAGGAGAAAGTACCAGAAAAAAATGTAAAAGACCTGGAAGACAGAAAAGAACGAAACCAATTGAGTACAGACCTTCCTAAACCGGCCTCAGAAAGATGAGTGAGGAGTGTGCAGTGGTTCACAAGATCAAAGGCGGAGGACAGATTGAGGGAAACTGCAATAGAAAACAGACCCTGGTCATGGGAAGAGTGGAGTTCATTGAGGAGGGAAGTGAGGATAGTTTCAGTGCTGTGTCCCATACAAAAACCAGACTGACAGGGATGAAGGATTAGTGCAGAGTCCAAGTGAGAGGAGAGTTGGGCAAAGACAAGCTTTTCCAAGAGCTTAGACAGGAAAGAGAGGTTAGAAACAGGGCACCAATTAGCAGGAATGGAGGGGTCCAGGGAGGGTTTCTTGAGGATGGGGCGAATTATAGCGTGCTTCCAAGGGGCAGGAAAGAGGCCAGAGGAAAGACTGGAATTGAAAATGGAGAGGATGAGGGGAAGGAGTGCAAGAGAAGGCTTGCTGAGCCAACGGAAAGGGATGGGGTCTAGCTGACAAGTGGTTTTCTGGGAGGTAGAGAATGCCTTAGAGGGTTCAGCAGAGGAGATGGGACGGAATAGGGACCATTGGTAAGAAAGGGCAGGAGAATGCAGGGGGGGAGGAGGGAAGAAGGGGAGGGGAGGTTGGGAAGGAGGGGGCAGGAGAGAGGGGGTGGACAGAAGGGAAAGGAGGAACAAAGGGCCAGGACCTTAGTGCTGTAGAAGGATGTGAGAAGGGCAGGATCAGGGAGATCAGCAGAGGGCGCTGGGGAGGTGTGGACATGGGGAGCTGATAAGGACCGGAGAATAGAATAAAGCTGGCAGGAAGAGTTGGAGGAAGAAGTGATAAGGTTGGTATAATAGGAGTGCTTAGCTGCATGAATGAGGGAGCAGGTAATGGGAGTGACAATAACGGAAATAGGACAGAGAGTCTTGGGAGGGGTGCTTGCGCCAAAGACGCTCAGCACGACGGAAGAGAGCATGATTGAGAAAGATGATACCAGGGGTGTCGACCAGGATGACGCGGACGGGGAGCTGGGCGGAGAGGGGCGATGGTGTCCAGGGCAGAGATTAGGGTAGAATCCCAGAGCCGAGCCTGATGGTCGGGACGGAAGAGGACCTCTGAGGGGGGGAATTCGAGGAGGGTTTGTCATTCCCTCAGCTCTGCTGTTCAATGAAGTGGAGGGACCTGAACCCCCAATCCTGTAGCTAGCAGATGAGCTAAAACGTTTCAACTGAAGCATACAGATGTATCGGCAAACAGACAGACAGATGGCCCACCCCAAAAGGTTTAATCACCTTAAGCGAAACGCTTCTAACAAGGGGTAGCTTCACCTCTATCTTATTTATTCAGTTAATATGTAAAGTTGTTATGGATCTAAAGAAAAATCAGTCCATGAAAACTGTCAAATACCAAATTAATAAATTAATTTATTCATATTTCTTAAAGCAAAGATTCAGTCCAGCAAAGATGTACAAAATGAAAAGGCATAAAATAATGTTTTCTGAAAACAAAACAAAAATACTTCTACATGCATTTACCACAGTGCAGTTCTGTAAATGGGGTTTACATACATACACACCCCCTGCATACGGTACCCCTGTCAATGGGCTCCCCAGCCTAGCAAGGGGGCATCTGTGGTGAGGACCGTCGAGTGGGGAAGAGCCTGAAAGGGCATACCTGCCTTCAAGTGCTGGGGCGAGAACCACCAGGTCAGGGACTGTACCAAGCGCCTGGTCACTTTGATCCTGTCCTGGAGGTGTCCCCTTCACCTGTCCAACCTAGGCCTTAAGTCCAGTTCTGTTAGCGTTCATCTTAGTGCTCTTTCAGCACACCACTCAAGGTGGAGGGTCGTTCTCTATCCAGCCATCCTTCCTCAGAGGCCTGCTTTTGCTTAAGCCTCCAGTGCGTCCACCTGCCACTGAATTGGATTTAAATGTGGTCTTGCAACGGCTTACTTGCCCACCATTTGAACCTATGGCTACTTGCCCTCTGCGTTTTCTGTCCTGGAAAATGCTATTTCTGGTAGCCCTTACCTCAGCAAGGCGAGTGAGTGAGCTTCAGGCCCTGGTATCAGAAGCACCTTATACTAGGTTCTATAAGAACAGGGTAGTCTTACGGACTCATCCTAAGTTCCTTCCAAAGGTTGTCTCCTCCTTCCACCTCAGTCAGGAAGTGGTTCTTCCAACTTTCTTTCCCAGGCCGCATGCCAGCCGGGCTGAGATGGTCTTGCATACCCTGGACTGTAGGAGGGCGTTGTCCTTCTACCTTGACCGTACGCGGGAGCACCGGAGGGCGGTTCAGCTCTTTGTCTCTTATGACCCCAATAAGTTGGGGTTGGCTGTCTCCAAGCGTACTTTGTCCATATGGGTAGCTGACTGCATCACCTGGGCTTACAGGGCAGCCGGCCTCTCGTTGCAGGGTCGAGTTACGGCTCACCGTGTCAGGGCGCAGGCTGCGTCAGTGGCTCATCTCCGCTCTGTTCCGTTGGCAGACATCTGCCGGGCCGCTACTTGGTCTTCAAGCCAGACTTTTGTGGCCCACTACTGCCTAGAGAGGGAGTCCCACAGGGACAGTGCTTTCGGGCAAGCGGTACTCCATAATCTCTTTGGGGTCTAGGCAACTCCTACCCTCCAGCCCTGGTGTTGGTCTACCTTTCGGGGGCGTTATCAGAGAAGATTCTGTTCTTGCATGCTGAGGCTCTAGAGGGAGCTCCTTTTTTCAGTTTGGGGCCTCTGTTAGCCCTGAGCTAGGGAGTCCCATATGTGAGGACTGACTTCCTGCTTGGTCCTGGAGAAAGAGTAGTTACTCACCTGTAACAGGTGTTCTCCAGGAGCAGCAGGAATCAGTCCTCACAACCCTCCCTCCTCCCCTTGGAGTTGCAGTCATATGATTTATTTTTGCTGTTTTTGCTGTCTTTTAGCTATGTCATCAGACTGAGCAAGATGGCACCCTTGGGCAGGAAGGGGACCGTGCATGAGCGCTGCATTCCCAAAGGCTTTCTATGAAAGCTGGGGAAATGCTCCACACGGGGGCTCCGTCGGCGCCGACGTCACCCATAAGTGAGGACTGATTCCTGCTGCTCCTGGAGAACACCTGTTACAGGTGAGTAACTACTCTCACTCCCTTCCTGTCACTCTCTCCTTCCCTGATCCGACATGTTAATGCCGTCACTCCCTTCCCATCACCCTATCCTTCCCTGGTCAGATGTGTTAATGCCGTCACTCCCTTCTCTTTACCCTCTCCTTCCCTGGTCAGACGTGTTAATGCTGTCACTCCCTTCCCTTCACCCTCTCCTTCCCTGGTCAGATACGTTAATGCCATCACTCCCTTCCCTTCACCCTCTCCTTCCCTGGTCAGATGTGTTAATGCCATCACTCCCTTCTCTTTACCCTCTCCTTCCCTGGTCAGACATGTTAATGCCGTCATTCTCTTCCCTTCACTCTCTCCTTCCCTGGTCAGATGTGTTAATGCCATCACTCCCTTCCTGTCTCCCTCTCCTTCCCTGGTCAGACGTGTTAATGCCATCACTCCCTTACTGTCAACCTCTCATTTCCTGGTCAGATGTGTTAATGCCGTCACTCCCTTCCCTTCATCCTCTCCTTCCCTGGTCAGATGTGTTAATGCCGTCACTCCCTTCCCTTCACCCTCTCCTTCCCTGGTCAGACGTGTTAATGCCGTCACTCCCTTCCCTTCACCCTCTCCTTTCCTGGTTAGATGTGCTAATGACATCACTCCTGTCTCTTCACCCTCTCCTTCCCAGGTCAGATATGTTAATGCCGTCACCCCTTCCCTTCACCCTCTCCTTCCCTGGTCAGATGTGTTAATGCCGTCAGTCCCTTCCTGTCACCCTCTCCTTCCCTGGTCAGACGTGTTAATGCCATCACTCCCTTCCTGTCACTCTCTCCTTCCCTGGTCCGACATGTTAATGCCGTCACTCCCTTCCCTTCACCCTGTCCTTCCCTGGTCAGATGTGTTAATACCGTCACTCCCTTCTCTTCACTCTCTCCTTCCCTGGTCAGATGTGTTAATACCATCACTCCCTTCTCTTCACCCTCTCCTTCCCTGGTCAGATGTGTTAATGCCATCACTCCCTTCTCTTCACCCTCTCCTTCCCTGGTCCGACATGTTAATGCCGTCACTCCCTTCTCTTCACCCTCTCCTTCCCTGGTCAGATGTGTTAATACCGTCACTCCCTTCCCTTCACCCTGTCCTTCCCTGGTCAGATGTGTTAATACCGTCACTCCCTTCTCTTCACCCTGTCCTTCCCTGGTCAGATGTGTTAATACTGTCATTCGTAAGTGTTGAGAGCGTTTCCTTCAGATTTTTCTCTGGGCTGATATTCCAAAGAAGTTATATGTTCTCCAACAACTGATGAAAATCTAATTTGCTTATGTGTGTGTTTTTGGCTTTTATGTAGATGTTCAGATGGCGTTTTGGCTCTATTCTATTCGTATGATAGGGGGCTGAGTTTGGGGTATAGTGAGGTCGGGCTTTCTAATGATTCACACGGCAATGCTGTTCAGCAGCACTGAATATAAGGGAAACGCTGAATGCTGCAGTCCCAGAAGCTGCTGCAGTATAGTGAGCACCTCATTGTTGCTGATCTTGGGAAATGTTTGTTCTTTGCAGACTCTCTTCCTGCCCCAGATAAGTGTTTATGAGAATCTGGCCAAGGAGTGTGTGGCTAATGCTTGCTGCGTGGATCTTTTCCTCTTCCCCAACCAGTATATAGATGTGGTCTCCATGGGTTCTGTGTCCTTGGCCACCGGAGGAACACTCTATAAGTACAGCAATTTCCAGGTGAGTTCAGAATCCACTCTTGCAGGAAATAACTTGTGTCCCTCAATGTAACTCACCTTGAGATCAGATTAGAAAAAGGCGAGTGATAAACACGTGCTAAGAGAAGAAGCATGTTCTTAGTCACGTTGAAGGGATCTGACACAGGCAGTATTTGAGCTGTTCTAATATTTTGATGTTCTGTTGTGCCAGTCACCAGGCTCAGTAGGATGGGTTCCCATCTCCGCTCCAATCTAGCCCCCTTTTTCAGTGCTAGGTAAAGAGGCTTCTCTGAAAACAAAGAAATTGTTACATTTTTACCTTTATTCATAGATTTTTTATTCTAATGTTTGTTTCTGAAAACTCCTGTAGATCCATAGGCAAGTAAACGGATCCAGTGCAGTGTGGCTGACATCAGAACACACTGCTGCCCTCACACACACATGGGATCAACAGGGAGTGCGGCCAGGATAAACAGGGCTTCTCTTATTCCAACAAATGAAGAAGGCTAAAATAACTTTTTGTAAAGCTGCTTCCTGGGGCTGTACAGTACATGTTTGCCCCCGTGTGGATACACTGCAAGTTTACATCTCTATGCTGAATGCTAGCCTTCACTTAGTTGTTAAAACGACTGGGAATCAGTCATGACATTTCTTGATAGTGCATTTCTCAGACAATGCAGATTAATCAAAACACTTTCTAGCTGTAATGACTGCAAAACTGCATATGGGTGTGCCAAAGAGCTGGAATGTGCCCTGCACACGATTACTCTAGAAGCAGTCCTGCCACATCCCCCTTAGGTCCCATGGCCCATGGGCTGACTGGATTAGGTTAACTATATTAAATTTATTCCCCCCCCCCCCCCCCATGATTTGTCTCTGTTGTTGTCCAGCAAGACTGCTGGACATGTTCTCTTCATCTTCTACCAGGCAGAGCTTCAGAAATTATCCTCCTTGCTTCTGATTTTTTTTTAAACCTCCTAGTGCCCTCTGAGATATTTTTTAGCATTTCTGAAACCAGCCTGTAGTGTTCCTTCAGCATGATCACACCAGCAAGTCGCCCGTGTGCATTTCTCTTATTTTTAGGATTACTTCTATCAAGAGAAGAACTTTCTTTGTTTGAGAAGCAAACCAGCAGCTTCAGGTTCCATCACAATCTTATTTATTTTATTTAACAGTATTTATATACCATCTTTTCCTTAAATCAAGGTGGTTTACATTAAACTCAATTTTTACATTGTGAAACAAGGTGGTTTATATTAAACTCCATCATTGAACTCAACTATTTACATTGTAACAAGGTGTTTTAAACTCTATAACTTGGAGACATCATTGTGTCATAACAGTATGTTTCATAACTTATTTATATAAGTAAACTATTTACAGTTTGTGGTCATGTTGTATGATCATGGACATTGTTCAGTATTCATTGTTCAGGTCTGGTGTGATGTTGCCGAAATGTTCAATGAATAGGAATGTCTTCAGCATTTTCCTGGATTCTTTAGCTAGAAACGATTGTCGACAAGACTAGGACAACTTCAACTTCTGCGTCAACATAGCAGAAGCTGGCCAAACCCCCCCCCCCATTATTGCCATCTTTACTGAACACATCCCAGGTGGCAGCCATAGAAGCTCAAGCACTTTAGGATCTCACACCTTGTCCAATCAGTTTTGTTTTGCTCATTGGTTCTCTATCATCTTGAGTTGAAAAGCATACTGATTGATGCTGAAGATGCTTTATTGACATGGCAATTTGTATATGTGATGCCAAAATAATACATATTACCACTACTACTACTGCTACTAAAAAAAAGTGCCTGTTAGCATAAGTTGTAAAGCGCTCTGATACACAAGGGTAAAGAGTGGTATATCAAGTGCCTAAACCATAGTACTACTACTTCTTTTTTTTTTTTATTGGTTTTCAATCAAAATACATTGATCAAATAAATTTAAACAGGTCAATCAAGATAAATATCACACAAAGCAAAAGCCTTTCACAATACATAGGAAAAAGTAATACATGATATAGTCCACATCAAGAGACAGCAATTTAGTCCAGGAAAAAAAAGAAATGAAAATAAACAACAGCAACCAAGGACCAAGGTCCACAATCATAGAAGGTGATTAACTTCTAACAGAGCCGTCTCCTAACAACCCCTGTCTGTCCTGCAGAAACTTTTCCAAGTGTGAAACATCAGTAAAAATATAAGAAGCGCCATCATAATTGATAGCACATTTACATGGGAATCTCAAGAAAAAGGTAGCACCCAGAGCTAACACTCGAGGTTTTAAAACAAGAAATTGCCTCCTTCGTAACTGAGTAGCTCGTGCCACATCTGGGAAAACCAAAACAGCCTGTCCACAAAATTTAATTGCCTTAGCTTTGAAATAAGCTTTAAGGATACGTTGTTTAATTGAAACAGACGGAAAGGTAACTAACAGTGTGGACCTCAAAGAAATAGTATCAGAGGAGTCCTCAATGAAAGCAGTGAGGTTAGTAATAGTAGGAACTATCTCATCCAATTCATCGTCAGCAGCGTTTTCCTTTCTAGAAGATGAGGGAATATAGTAAATTTGAGAAACTCCAATACTATCGGATATAGCCAAAACCTCCTTAAGATATTTATCCAACAAGATACTAGCCGAAAGCAAAGAAGATTGAGGAAAATTCAAAAACCTTAAATTACACCTATGCATAGAGTTCTCCAAGGCTTCCATTTTGGAATGTAAAACCAAAGAATCTTTTATAGCGGAAACATTGACTGACTGCAAAGCAGGAACTTGGGACTCTAATTTAGAAACAGCTGTATCCAGTAAAATTACCTTATTATCCAATTGCTGCAGAGCAACTGCAGTTTCTTGGGTAAAGGTAGATAAGGAATTCAATTTAGAGGATACTTTTAAATCAATAGTTTTAATAGCCCTCCACACATCCTTTAAGGTCACTTCTGCCTCAGGGGATAGATCAGGTGTCTCCAAAGGGGCACCTAGATCCATTCCCAGAACTGGAGTAGGTATACCTGGAGTAGGTATACCTTCATGGGGCGCCTTAGAAACTACAGATACAGCAGAACCAGGACAGGGGGGAGGAGATCTCCCGCCCGGGCTTAAAGAAACCCCGTCGGGAGAGGATTGCGCCAAAGGCAGAGGAACCACATGCTTATCTAAAGGGCCGACCGGCTTAATATCCCCGGAACCGGCACCCTGAGACTTGACAACTGCCTTTGCTTTCCGCTTCCCCATTTGTGCAATCGTACCACAATTATTGTACAAGAAACAAAGTAATACAGAAAAGGAGAAAAAAAAACCCCTTCCAGACTTGCACAATACGGGCAAAATGTAACAGCAAAGATAATGTCCATGCATGCAGCCTCAATTCCTGGAAGCTACCATCGTCGTGTTGGCGTCGCGGTGGCGTCGAAGGGGCGTCTAAGGGGCCGAACCTGCCCCTTTAGACACGCCCCTTCAATAAACGCCCCACGGTCACGCTCCGCGGTCGCGGAGAGAGAAGCAGGAAATTTAAACAACAGGGTCCTACCAGGAGCAAGCTGTCCCGGGCGTGCCTGCCCGATATCCTCAGAGTTTTTCAGCGTCGGCTTCACAGGAGCAGTCCCGGCTCACTCTGAGTACGCTTGCACAGCCCAGCACACCTCCGTACTCCTTCCAAACGCTCTCCAACAAGGGATTCCAGACACAGACCTTTAACTCCAAAGAGGCCCCACCAGGAGCAAGCTGTCCTGGGCGTGCCTGTCCGATATCCTCAGGGTTTTTCAGCGTCGGCTTCACAGGAGCAGTCCCGGCTCACTCTGAGCACGCTTGCACAGCCCAGCACACCTCCGTACTCCTTCCAAACGCTCTCCCAGTACTACTACTTCTTATTTGTGTAGCACTTCACAGCATATGCAGTGTGGTACAGACAAATGTAAGAGACGGTCCTTGCTCATTAGAGCTTACAGTCTAATCAAGACAGACAACACAACAACTGATGACTAGGATGTATCTAGGGAAATGGTAAGGAAACACATAGGAGGTGAACAGGAGGGTGATGGCATCAGGATCCAAAAGCAATACTTAAAGAGGTGAGTTTTTAGCCTGCATTTGAACAGGGCCGGAGATGGAGTCTGACATACATAAATAGGGCAATTTCATAACAGGTCACCTATGTAAAATTTCCCCCAAAAAAGCACCTTGTTATGTTATAAAGGCAAAATAGGTTCCTATGTGTCTTTATAAAATGGGCTCTCAGAAGTGTCCCCAGTAGTGTAAAACGTTTCACATAAATTTCCATCTGCTCCAGAGAAGGTGCAAGTGCATTCATTTCTCAGCTCCTCGTGACCTCTCTCTCCTCGCATATCTCAGCAGCTCCACTCATCAAGAAAATTCCTTATCTCCAGGAACAAGCAGGAATGTAGTCTTCACATATGGGTATCATCGGTAGTGATGGAGCCTGCGCGGGAACGCTCCCCAACGTCCAATTAGAAAGCTTTTGGGAGCATCCCACAGCGCCTGTGTGCTGCCTTCCCGCCTTTCCCAACTGCCTCTCTCCAGTTCTTCGTTTTCCATGGAGCCAGCAGGTCGTGTTCCTGTCACCGCAGAAAATTTTCCTTCTTTTTGTGGTCGCGTCTGCCTTCCTCGACGCTTTACCTGTACCACCGGTTTTTATTTATTTATTTTCTTTTAAAAAAAAAAATTTTTAGTACTTTTTTCCCATTTTTTTCCAGGTGCACGCGCCATTTTGGGCCTTAGACCCAAGATTTTTTCCACAATGGAAAAACCCTCTTCAGGTTTTAAAAAGTGCACCATGTGTGGAGGTACCATCTCCGTCACCGACACCCATGAGTGGTGTCTGAATTGTTTAGGTCCTGACCATTCCATCTCGGAATGTATGGCCTGTGCCATGATGTCCAAGAGAGGTCGACAGAACCGAGCTGCCAAGCTCAGTACCCTGTTTCCCTCTGATGCAGCTTCGGTGGCATCGACGTCTTCCAGGGCTTCGTCTTCCTCCCGTGGATCTCAGGTAACTAAACATAAGTCTAGCCGGTCCTCAAAGGGTAGATCTTCCTCTAAGCATCGAGATGCCTCTGGCGTTGCCCTTGAGGATTCTGCACCGGCAAAATTGCCCCGGCGGGAGGCTTCGGCTTCCAAAACATTGTCGGGGCTCCAGGATGTTCGAGGCCTCGACCTCGGCAGAACTACTGGTGCCATGCTCTGGGGTACCGGCGGTCTTCTCCGGTACTGACATCCAGTCATCGGCAGCGTCGATAGAGCAGAGGGTCCTTGCTATTGAACGCAGTCTGGCGGCTCTCCTTGCGGCATCGACACCCTCGGAACCGCGTCAGACAGTTCAACCGGCACCGACTCCGGCACCGGTATCGGTACCGACAGCATCGGCATCGACATCGGCGTCCACATTGCTGGCACCCAGTCATGCGATGCCTTCCGGTACCGTTACACCGGTACCGATTCCCCTCGGTACCGACTTCGGTCGGTACGGGTATCGGGCTCTTCAAGGGCATCCCGACAGAAGGTACTTCGAGTCCTCAGAGGAATCTGAGGATTCTGACAGTTCTGTCGATGCAGGAATACTTCTCCCGGAGGAGCCTTCCTCCCCTAAACGCAGGATGTCTCCTCCAGAGGACATTTCCTTTCAGGATTTCATCAGGGAGGTGGCTCGGGGTCTGTCCATTACTGTGGCCCTTGAAACAGAGCCCAGAGCAAAGGAGTTGGGAATTTTACAATATCCTAAAACTCCTAAGGAGGCAGCTACCTTGCCCATCCATGAGATCTTGCATGATCTCATGCTAAGAATGTGGGAGACACCTCTTACCACCTCTCCTCACTCTCGTAGACTGGATACTCTGTATCGAGTCCCTCCTTGTCCTGGTTTCCAGAAAACTCAGCTTCCTCACCACTCTATTGTAGTGGAATCAGCTATGAGAAGGATCAAGAGTGCAAAGAGGCATGCCTCTAATCCTCCAGGACGTGAGTGCAGAACATTGGATGCTTTTGGACGTCGTGTCTTCCAAGCTTCCATGCTTTCTGCCAGGATCAGTTCCTATAGTCTATATATGGGAATGTTCCTGAAGGCAGTCACAGGAGATTTAGAGGCTTTGAGCCCTCTTCTTCCTGAGGATAGAAGGCAGGATTTTCTCACTTTGGTCAAACATGCCCAAGATGTTTCTAAATTTGTCAACCGTGCAGCTTTTAACTGTTTTGAGTGCATAAGCAGAACCTCTGCCATTGCCATAGATGCACATAGAATTACTTGGCTCCAGGCATCTGATCTGAAGCTCTGGGTACAAGACAAACTGGGAAATATTCCTTGTACTGGTGAGAACCTGTTTGGTAAAGATTGGCAGGAAAAGGTCAATGAGTTGGATGCTGACAATTCCACCTTGGATAGATTATCCAAGTCCACAGCTGATCCTGCAAGAAAGAAATCTTTCAAGAAACCATTCTTTTCTAAAAAGAAAAGATTTTATCCTGCTTATTCTCAGCAGGGACGTTCTGCAGGTCAACCTGTCCGGAAGGGAAAGCAAAAACTGCTAAGCCTCAACTGTCTCAGCAGTCTCAGCCTCCACAAGGCCTTTGACTTTCAGCTAGAGAACTTAGCCTTCCTGGCTCTCAATGGACCAGAGCCTTCCACCATTCCAGGAAGGTTGTGCCATTTTGCCCCCAGATGGGGACAGATAACAGCAGAGCATTGGACACTCCATCATAAAAGAGGGGTACAACCTTCATTTTTTGAGCATGCCCCTCCCACAATAAGACAGTTCAGTTCTCACACCTCTCTCATCAACCTGTTAAATCAAGAGGTCACCATGCTTCTTGCCCAAGGGGCAATAGAAGAAGTACCCATCCATCAACAGGGTACATGGTTTTACTCCCCCTATTTCCTTATCCCAAAGAAAACAGGGGGATACAGACCTATTTTAGACCTCAGAGAATTGAACAAATTCAAAACCTGTTGCTGGGGTCCCCTTTTCAACAGCCCCTGCCCCAGGCAACTCTCACAACAGATGCTTCACAAACGGGTTGGGGAGCTCACCTGCAAGACCTCTTCACCCAAGGCACCTGGACTCCACAGGAGACTCATCTACATATCAATCTCTTGGAGCTCAGAGCAATCTTCCTTGCTCTTTGAGTGTTCCACACCCTGCTCAGCTACAAGACAGTCCTCATTCATATGGACAATCAGGTAGCCTTGTTCTACGTGAACAAGCAGGGAGGAACAGGCTCTCTGTCGCTTTGCAACGAAGCTTTGCGACTATGGGCCCTCGCCAGAGAGCATCAGATGCATCTCCTGGCAGTGTATCTTCCAGGCATACAAAACTCTTGGGTAGACAGACTCAGTCGAGTTCTGCTTCCACACAAATGGTCTCCACATGTAGACCAGGTGACCAAGATTTTTCAAATTTGGGGAACCCCGGACATAGACCTCTTTGCAGGTCCGTTGAATGCCAAACTTCCCCGGTTCTGTTCCAGAGTTCTGGCTCAGGACTCTCAGGCCAAGGATGCTTTCCTCCGTCACTGGGGCCAAGACATCCTTTATGCCTTTCCACCCATTCCACTAATTCCCAGGACCCTATTCAAGCTTCAGAGAGACAGAGGCCGTATGATTCTCATAGCTTCATATTGGCCTCGGCAAGTGTGGTACCCTCTGCTTCTACATCTCTCTCAGGCTCCCTCCCTGGAGTTAGGGTCTGCTCCAGATCTCCTATCTCAGGAGAACGGAATGTTGTGGCATCCCAACCCCCAGTCTCTGCATCTCAGGGCTTGATTGCTGAAGGCCTAGATCTCCATGGTCTTAACCTCCCTCAGCTAGTATAGGATATCCTTTATGCTTCCAGGAAGCCTTCCACAAGATGCTCTTATGCTTTCAAGTGGAAAAGGTTTACCATATGGTGTTCGCAAAAGGGTCATAACCCCCTTGCGGTACCTCTGGAATCATTACTAGAGTATCGCCTTCATTTATCCAATGCAGGACATAAGACTAACTCAGTGAGAGTCCATTTGAGTGCTATTGCAGCTTCTTTCAAGCCTCTAAATGGACAACCTATTTCCTCCCATCCTCTTATAGCAAGATTTATGAGAGGCCTTCTGCTAACTAAGCCTCCCATTAGGCCACCACCTGTGGCATGGGACTTAAACTTGGCTCTTGGTCAGCTCATGAAGCCACCTTTCGAACCCTTAGCTACTACCTCATTGAAATTCCTTTCTTAGAAGGTTATCTTTCTCATTGCAATCACATCAGCACGTTGCATCAGTGAGTTGCAAGCACTAGTGGCTGATCCACCTTATACAAGGTTCCATCATGACAAGGTAGTCCTTAGGACTCATCCACACTTTATGCCAAAGGTGGTCTCGCCTTTTCATCTAAACCAAGCAGTCTACCTACCAGTGTTTTTTCCAAGGTCTCATGCATCAAATGCAGAAAGGAATCTTCATACTTTGGACTGTAAAAGAGCTCTAGCCTTTTACTTACAAAGAACACAGCAACATAGAAAGTCCTCTCAACTCTTTGTTGCTTTTGATCCTTCTCATTTGGGACTTCCAATCTCCAAGAGAACACTGTCAAACTGGATTGCTCAGTGTATTTCCTTTGCCTATCATAGTAAGAACCTTCCTCTGGAGGGCCATGTCACAGCTCACAATGTGAGAGCCATGGCAGCTTCAATGGCTCATCTACACTCTGTATCTATCGACGACATCTGTCGAGCAGCCACCTGGGCCTCTGTTCATACCTTCACAGCCCATTACTGCATGGACAAGGACTCCCACCGTGATGCCTTGTTTGGTCAGGCTGTTCTCCAACACCTGTTCCATACCTAATCAACTCCTACCCACCATCCCTGGTTGGATGCCAGAGATCCAAGGGGGGAAGTGGAGCCCTTTCTCAGGGACACACAACTTCTGGGCTTTCTCCCTGGCATCTAGAGCTAGGGAGTCCCCATATGTGAAGACTACATTCCTGCTTGTTCTTGGAGATAGCATAGTTACTCACCTGTAAAAGGTGATCTCCGGAAACAGCAGGAATTTAGTCTTCACAACCCACCCACCTCCCCTAGGAGTTGTATCTCTCTATCTCTTTCTCTTTCCCTCTCTCTCTCTCTTTGTCTCAGCTTTAAAACTCAACTGGAGAGAGGCAGTTGGGAAAGGCGGGAAGGCAGCACGCAGGCGCTGTGGGATGCTCCCAAAAGCTTTCTAATTGGATGCTGGGGAGCGTTCCCGCGTAGGCTCCGTCGGTACCGACGATACCCATATGTGAGGACTAAATTCCTGCTGTTCCCGGAGATCACCTGTTACAGGTGAGTAACTATGTTTTATCCATGCCAGCTCCAGACTCATTTCCTTCCACCTTGCTGCACCGTACACCTCTGGTCCTATTCCAATCCATTCTAAAAACCCACTTCTTCGAGTCTGCTTTTGGATCCTGACCCCCCTTATTCTCCTGTCTACACCCATGTGCCTTTTTTGTTTGTGTATTTCTTTTTATTAAAGTTTTCAAAAACAAACAAGGTTGCACACATAAATTCTGAACCAGAAAGCACGCCTGCAAGCGCTCAAGTGAACCTCTCAAATTAACACAACAAAGAAGTATGCAGACCCAGGGTCATCTCCCATACAAAACTCTGCCCTCCAAAGGAGGCAACTCCCATGGATCGTCCCCTGTTGCCCCCATAGCCCTGACCCCCCATCCCCCTGGTTCAGGCTTCCCGAAACCCCCTACCCCCCCACCCCTACCATCCCCCTAGGCTTTATGCAACACCCACCCCCCCGTCCAATCCCACCCTTCCCCCTCGAGCCCCACCCCCAACCCCCTCAATCTACCCCCACCCCAAACCCCCCTCCCCCACCCCTCTCTAGCCGGCTCAGTTTGGGCACTCACCCCTTCAAATAAGTCAGTAGCGGGAGCCACTGGTCCTGAAACTTTTCCTCTGCCTGGCGCCAGATTGCTGTCAACTGTTCCATCAAAGCAATCCGTCTAAGCCTGGCTGTCCAGGCCTCCATCCCCGGCAGCTGAGGTTGTTTCCAGGCCCTGGCTATTTCGTTCCTGGCCGCCTGAATACAAGCTCGTACAGGGCGTTCCACGCTGCGGGGCAAACCACTCGGCCATATCCCCAACAATCCTAAGCCCATATCCACACCCACTGGCTGCTCCAAAAGTATCTGAAGCTGCCCCCCCACCTTATCCCAGTAAGCTCGCACTCTAGGACAAGACCACCACATGTGCACAAAGGTCCTGCGTTCCCCACATCCCCGCCAACACTGATCTGAGGACCCGGGAAACATCCGATGTATTCGCTCCGGGGTATAGTACCAGCGGTAAAGGAGCTTATACGACGTCTCCCGGATAGCCACCGAAAGTGCCTGGCGCCCAATATCCACATGAACCTTCCTCCATTCCTGAAGCCCCATCTCCCTACCCAGGTCCTTCTCCCATTGCTCCTGGTGGGGGAACTTCCCTTCCTCCCCCATCCCCAACTCCCTATACAGGTGGGAGATCAACCCCCTAGAGCCCTCCCAACTCTGCCTCAGCACCACTCCCGAGTCCGGGAGCCCCTCCCAAACCTCCCGAATCGAGCGTTGCGTCAAAAAATGCTTCACCTGGAGGTAGGGAAAAAAATCACCCCCCCTCAACTGGTAGCGCACTCTAAGGTCCGGGAAGGGAATCAACCTCCCCTCGCTAATGAATTTCCCAAAAATATCTAACCCCCTTCTCTCCCACCGACGAAACACCCCCTCTCTGCCTGGTATAAACTCACCAGCCGCCCGCACCGGTGCCAAGACTGAAAACTCCCCCACGGCAGGTGCCCATCGCCGCCGTGCCTTCCTCCATTGCATAACTAAATGCCACATGAAGGGGTTGGCCTTCCATCTACCCGGTGGCAGCTTACCTAATATCCAAGGCAAGTACTTCAGCTGAAGCCCCTCAGCCCAGTACTGTTCAATCTCTCTAAACCTCTTCGCTACCCCTCCCGCATCATGCCATTCAAACACCTGTCTCAACTGAGCGGCCTTATAATACCTGGCCAACTCAGGGACCCCCAACCCCCCTGCCTCCCTAGCCGCATACATTACACGCCTACTCACCCGCGTCCTACTCCCCCCCCCCCCCCCACACAAACGCAAAGATCTGATTCTGCAGGGTCCATAGCTCCCGGGAAGGGATCCCCACGGGAAGTGTCTGGAACAAATATAACAACCGCGGCAGAAGATTCATCTTCCAAACTGCCACCCTGCCCAGCCAGGAGAGCTCCACCGCTCTCCATTGAGACAGATCCTTCCTCAGCTGTCCAAAGAGTGGCGGATAGTTAGCTCGCTATAGTCCCATTGGATGGGCGGTGACATGTACCCCCAGATACTTTATGGACCTCATTGCCCACTTAAATGGGAATGAACTTTTCAAACTGTCAACCACTCGCGCGTCCAATGAAAGGGACATGGCTTCCGTCTTCTCCCAATTTACCTTAAACCCAGAGATAGTCCCGTAGGTTTGGAGCTCATCCATCAGTAGTGGAAGCGAGACATTTGGTTGGGTCAAGGCAAAAAGCACATCATTGGCAAAAAGAGCCATCTTGTGTTGCTCAGACCCAACCGCTATCCCCTTTATATCTACATTCGCGCGGATCTTAGCTGCCAAAGGCTCCATAACCAATGCAAACAGCAAAGGGGAAAGAGGGCACCCCTGGCGGGTCCCTATTCCCAATGGAAAGAAGTCAGAAAAACCGCCATTTACATTCACCACAGCTACCGGGGCAGCGTACAGAGCCCGAATCCACGCTCGAAACCGGGGGCCCAAGCCCACATATGTCAACACCTCGTGCAGGAAGGCAAAACTGACCCTATCAAAGGCCTTTTCATCGTCGATTGATAGAAACATAGCTTTTTGCTTTTCCTGCCTCGCAAGCCACCCTAGCTGAATCACCCTCCGGACCCCATCCGCTGGTTGTCTCCCTGCAATGAATCCAGACTGATCTGGATGAACCAAGTCTGGCATGAGCGGGCCCAGACGTAGTGCCAAAACCTTGGCCAGAATCTTGACATCAATATTCAACAGTGAAATAGGGCGGTATGACCCACACACCACCGGATCACGGCCGGGCTTAGGTATCACCATTATGGCAGCTTGGTTCATAGAGGGCGGCAAGGCCTCCCCACTCAACACCGCATTAAACACTCTCACTAATAAAGGGGCCACCGTTGCCATCATTACCTTGTAAAACGACCCCGAGAACCCGTCCAGGCCGGGGGCCTTCCCAGGGACCAAGGCCTGGATCGCCCCCTGCACTTCCTCAAGGGTAATGTCAACCTCCAACTCTTCCCCCTCCCGGTCCCCTAATTGGGCACTCCCCCTCCCCTCGTTATGCAGATATCGCTGAATGTCCACCCCATCCCCCGGGGGGTCCGCTGCATACAGCTGCTGATAATAATCCTTAAAACTGTCACGGATATCCCCTGCTTTGTAGAGCAGCTTATCCCGGGGACCTTTGATTTTAACAACATTTCGCTTCTGCCTCTGGGTCCGTAGCTTATTTGCCAACAGCCGACCTGATTTATTATCGAATTCGTAATGCCGTTGCCCCACCCTATCCATCTGTCCGGAAATCTTTTCCAGCTGAAGGGCATTCAATTGCTTACGCACCTCCTCAACTTGGGTCTGTAACATCCGCCCCCCCCCTTTTCTTATGTTCCCACTCTAGCTCTGTCAACTGCCCCAGCAGGAGGCGCTCCTCCGCCTCCCTTCTCCTCTTCCGCTGAGCCCCCAGCTGAACCAGGTGACCCCTCACCACCGCCTTGAGCCCATCCCATAAAATACCCGTCGAAACTTCAGCGTTGTCGTTGGTGGCTAAATAGTCCTCAATCACCTTCCGAATCTTCTGCTCTGCTCCCCCCTCCCGCAGTAAATAGTCATTCAACCTCCAAAATGTTCTCTTCCCCTTATCCTCAGATCCCCCAAAAGCTACCTGCACAGGAGCAAGGTCCGACCAGGTCACCGGACCAATACTGGCCCTCTCCAACCTCTCCCACCAGTAGCTATCGCCCATCACATAATCTATGCGGCTATAGGAGCCATGCACGGCCGAAAAGAAGGTGCAATCCTGGGCAGATGGGTTCGCAATCCTCCAAAGGTCCTCCACCCCCAACTCCTTCATCCACTGCCTCAGCTCCTTTTCATCCCCTCCTCCACCCCCCGACTTCCCTTGCCTATCGTCCAGCTCAATATTACAATCCCCTCCTACCAACACCCTCCCCTGAATCCGCCCTCCCAACCAGGAACCCAGTTCCCTCCAAAATTCCCTCCGTCCCGCGTTCGGTCCATACACCGAAATCAAAGTCACTCTCTCACCCCCCAATTTCCCCCCCCCCCCCACCACCACCACAGCTCTCCCATCCGCTTTTTGGTGGATTTGATCCACTGTTATGGGAACCCCCTCCCCCACAAGAATTGCAACTCCCATCTTTTTCTTTCCCCCCCCACTCCACTGCAAAATATCCCTGGTAGGCACCAGAGCGCATTAGCCGCTCATCCTCCTTACGTAAGTGGGTCTCCTGTAAAAAGGCCACGTCCCACTTCCGGGACCTGAGCTCCTTCCACAGTAACCTTCTCTTATGTGGAGAATTCAGGCCCCGCACGTTGAGGTTCCCTACTATCAATCCCGCCGCCATGGCCAATGCGCACCCTGCCCCCCACTCTCAAAACAGCCCATCCAAGCCCTACTCCTCATTCTCTCCCCCCCCCCCGCCCCCTCCCTTCCCCCCCGCTCCCCCCATTACTACGGACCTCCAATCCGACCTCCACAGAGGAAGTGGTGCTCCCAGGGACGTTCCCCCCCCCTCTCCCTCCCCAGCCCCCCCCCCAGCTCGAAGCTCCCTCCCTCCTCCAAAAGGGTTCGCTACCATTCCCCAAAACAATACTGTTTAACAATATTAATTAAGTATAACACAGCATAACACATAACTCTCCCCCAACTCCTTCCAATCCAGTCCTCCACCACCTCCCCATCTCCCCACACCACCCCGGCAGCCACCATTAACCATTTATCCCCTTGGTAAGGCTATATCCAAAGAAAACAAGCACAGAAGAAGTCCTTAATTCAAAGATAGTCCTTCACCCAGTCCCACTGGTGGACCCTCCAGACGGTCCATCGTGCTGCTCGTCAGGCTCCGTCGCGCCGGTCCTCCTCCGTAGCTGCTGCCCCCGCACCGGTACTCTCTCCCAGACCGATCTCCTCTCCTTGCTGGCTCCGGAGTTCGGGGCCATGCTCAGCTCCGGGAGCCGGGGGGCCCCCTCCCTTTTCAGAATGGCCCAAGCCTCATCCACATTGCAGGCCCGGAATCCCCGGCCGTTGATGTCCATCAGTAGGGCAAAGGGGAACAGCCACCGGTAGCGCTTCTGCTCGGACTGCAAATATGCTGTTACGGGCTTCAACTCCCTCCGCCGCTGTAAAGTTACCGCAGAGAGGTCATGGAACACCTCAACAGTCTGGCCCTCCCACTGAAAACTGCGTCGGGCCGCCGCCACCTTCATCACCTTTTCTTTTGTCGCAAAAGAGCCCAAACATGCCACAATGTCCCGCGGCTGCCCGTGGCGTGCAGGTCCCAAGGCCCTATGTGCCCTCTCCACGGCTACCTCACACTCTTCTGCGATGTCTCCACGATGTAGCAGGAAACGGCACACTCGTTTCACCACTGCTACAGCGTCCACGAACTCCGCTGTCTCAGGCAGGCCCCGCACTCTCAAATTATTTCGCCTTGAGCGGTTCTCAAGATCCTCAAGTTTGTCTTTGAGTACCCCTTGTTCAAGTTGGTACTGCTGCATGAGGGCCTCCAGCTCCGTCTCCTTTTCCGCGTGCCGTTCCGTTTGTTCCTCGAGGGTTTCAACCCTGTTGCCTAAGTCTCTGATATCATTTTTTATGGCTACCAGTGTTTCTTTCAGCTCACTGCGCATACCTCCGATATCCCGCTTAAGGGAGCGCATCCAGCCCCATATGTCTCCATGAGTACAGCTTTCATCAGCGCACTCCAGCTCTTCCTCCATCTCATCGTCGGAGACCACGCGCTCAGAGCCCTCTCGGCCCGCACGCTCAGTTTTCATAGCATAAGTGGACTGGAATTTAGCTAGTTTTTTGCTGACCGACATCACGATCGCTTCCCAAACCCTTTGCACTAAGGTAGTGGGCTGGGGGGGAAGGCTGGCTGCTATTTTCCGCCTTTAAAGCTGCGTCCCAACGGGAGCTCCAAATTCAGGCCGCCATCTCCCAGGTGACGTCACTTCCTCCCCACCCATGTGCCTTTTAATCATTTCCCTTTAAAACTACCCTAGTTCCCTGTTCTGTTTGTCTGTCTTGAGCAGATTGTAAGCTCTGTGGGGCAGGGGCAGCGGCAGTCTCTTATGTGTACTGTGATGAAGCAGAGGCCAGTGAACCTATGGAGATAGGAAAAATCACTGATCCCTTTAAAGAAAGTGACAGACCTAAAGTGCAGTTACTGCAAAGCGCAGCCAGAGGGAAGCACGAAGAATCAGAGGGTAGGCTGACACACCCAAGCTTGGATGATGCAATAACTAACTCAAGGGATAATCAGACACACCTGGTCAGGGTGAGAGAAACCCTAACTGAGAAGCAGCTTTATAAGCATGGCTTAGACAGGACAGAAAGGGCAGCAGCAGCAGACGCAGAAGAGAGAGGAAGGAGACGGCTCCGAGGAGAGAAGGAGAGGCAATTGGATTTGCGGTCCTTACAGAGAAGGAGCAAGTTCCAAGAGAAACAGTTCCACGGTGGAAAGCTCCAGGGAGAAGTCTTCAAGGAAGACAGAGAAAGGAGAAGGACCTGGAAAGTGCCTGGTAAGGAAAGTACCAGAGAAGCACAGCTCAGAGAGCAGAGGTACCTGCATACTTCCTTTCCTGACCGTGAGCTACAAGGAGTTCAGAGGTGGGTGCACAAGACTCAGCCCAGGAGTCTGAGAAACACAACACTGAACCAGGAACTGTGGCCAAGCCCTAGAAAGGCATGGAAGCCAGAGAGCCCTAGGTGCAGTAAACACAGCTGGAGAGAGGTTTGGGAACCTGTACAAAAAGTGCTAACTAAAAGTCCTGTTACCTGTTTTCCATACCAGGTAGAGCAAGGCTGGAGAGTTTTAGAGAGAAACTCTGAAGTGAAGCCAGAATTACATGAGGAAAGCTCAGGGCCAGCAGATATATCGTCAGAACAGGAGGAGATGCAAATAGACCCTGCTGAACCCGATTCATTGCTACCTGACTGTCTCATGGATTGTATACTCTGTCTAGCCGGGAGTTTGGAATCCTTGGCAGAAGTATAGCTCGCAGGGTATACGTTAAAATACAGTTTTGATAAGCTAAAAGAAGCTTGCTTTTGTTTGCATGAACTGGTTTGTTCTAACACCTGCATAGCTAATAAGACTGTGAAGCATGTCTAACTTTTGAATTCTGTAAATACCTTTTTGAAAATCCTGAATGAGGTGAGAATCCTGTTTTCCTTCGTTGAACCTTTGTTTGTGCATTATGGGAATAAACCTTATCCTTTACCTTACACATGGCTTTCACAACTAATTATTTCAAGAAAGGGACTACTAGTACCAGCATGCATCTGGGCTAAGCAAAGTTTCTCCCTTTGATGAAAACAATAATGTCCACCCTGACCCTTTAAGCACATGGCTCGGGGGCTGGGGTTGCGACAGTACATGTAAAGTGCTGCGTGTGCCTAGTAGTGCTATAGAAATGATAAGTAGTAGTTTGCAAGTAGTTGATGCAGATAGAAATGTAATCTCCCCCCTCCCCCCTGCTGAGGGTTCAGGACAGGGTACCTTGTAACTGCCCTCTTTAATAGGACTTATCTCCCTCCCTCCCCAGCACCCACCCACCCCTGGGGTAATTGTAGTTTTATAGGTACTTGCACATCGTAGAGGAAAGGGGCTGCTCTCAGGTGCAGCTCGTTATCCAAATCAGTCATACACGGAGGACCTGAGATTAATTAAGCTTCAGGTACACAAGGTGTATTAGGGGTATTAGATACACTTTTATTGGTATAAGCATCTACACCAATCCTTATTATATACAGAATTTAAAAGATCTAAACACAAGCTTTAAACAAAGATGCAGACAGAAGTCCAGCAGCAAGATGGGGGTTCTCCGGTCTTTTGCATTGAGTGTCACATGTATGATTTTCTCCCAGTTGGTGAGAAGTCTTACGTATGCACTAAGTGCAAAGAACTCTTTGCTCTCAGGGAACAAGTCCGTTCTCTAGAGGCTAGAGTAGTAGACCTGGAAGACATAAGAAAGACAGAGAAGTACATGGACGTGACCTACAGGGATATAGTCCTGAAGTCCCACCCCCAGTCTGGCAGCATCCCTGTTGCCATGGAGAAGAGAGGTCACGTGACAGGAGAGCATCACCCTGGTGTGGCAGGAAGTGATCCTGTAACTAGGACCTGTCCTCCAGGTGATGTAAAACCCTCTCGCACAGAGGGCGTTTCTCCAGGGCCATGTGCCCATGAGGGGAGGGTCAGGACAGCTGTTATAGTTGGTGATTCAATCATCAGGAATGTAGATAGCTGGGTGGCTGGTGGACGTGAGGATCGCCTGGTAACATGCCTGCCTGGTGCGAAGGTAGCAGACCTCACGCACCGCCTAGATAGGATCGTAGATAGTGCTGGGGAGGAGTCTGCTGTCTTGGTACATGTTGGTACCAATGACATAGGAAAATGTGGTAGGGAAGTTCTGGAGGCTAAATTTAAGCTTTTAGGTAGGAAGTTGAAATCCAGAACTTCCAGGATAGCGTTCTCCGAAATGCTTCCTGTTCCACGTGCAGGACCCAAAAGACAGGCAGAGCTCCGGAGTCTCAATGCGTGGATGAGACAATGGTGCAAGGATGAGGGTTTTGGATTTGTTAGGAACTGGGGAACATTCTGGGGAAAGGGGGGGCTTTTCCGAAGGGATGGGCTTCACCTTAATCAGGATGGGACCAGACTGCTGGCATTAACCTTTAAAAAAGAGATAGAGAAGCTTTTAAACTAGAAAATAGGGGAAAGCCGACAGTCACCCAGGAGCGCATGGTTCGGACAAAGGTATCCTTGAAGGATACTACCAAAAGCAGTGAGGTTCCAAAAGGGAGTATAGTAGCCCAAATGCCCTTGCGTAAGGAGCAGACAGAACATAAAGATTCCGAATTACCCCTGCCTACCAATAGCCAGATTAATGTGAATAAAATACAGTCTCTAAAATGCTTGTATGCCAATGCTAGAAGTCTAAACAATAAGATGGGAGAGTTAGAATATATAGCACTAAATGAGAGGTTAGATATGATTGCACTCTCAGAGACATGGTGGAAGGAGGATAACCAGTGGGACACTGTGATACCTGGATACAAACTATATCGTAATGATAGAGCTGATCAAATTGGTGGAGGGGTTGCGCTCTATGTTAGAGAGGGCATTGAGTCAGAAAGGATTAAAGTTTTGCAGGGAACAAAATTTGCTGTTGAATCTCTATGGATTGAAATTCCATTTATGAAGGGGAAGGTGATGGCAGTGGGAGTATACTACCGACCGCCTGGCCAGAATGAACAAATGGATGATGAAATGCTCAAAGAAATCAAGGAAGCTAACAAAAGTCACAACAGAGTAGTAATAATGGGTGATTTCAATTACCCCGGTATCGACTGGGTCAGTGTCACGGCAGGACAAGCTAAAGAGATAAAGTTTCTAGATGGAATAAATGACTGCTTCTTGGAGCAGCTGGTTCATGACCGACCAGAGGGGAAGCCATACTGGACCTAATCCTTAGTGGAACGCCAGATCTGGTGCAAGAAATAAGGGTGTTGGGACCACTTGGCAATAGTGATCATAGTATGATCATGTTTGATTTAATTAGTGGAGGACAGATAGTAAAGGAATCCACAGTACTACCTTTTAACTTTCAAAAGGGAGACTATGATAGAATGAGGAATATAGTTAGGAAAAAACTAAAAGGAGCGGTTCCAAAGGTTAAAGACTTACAGCAAGCTTGGGTGTTATTTAAAAATACTATCCTCGAAGCCCAGACCAGCTGTATTCCACGCATTAAGAAGAGTGGAAGAAGAAAGTCCAAAAAACTGCCAGCATGGTTTAAAGGTGAGGTCAGAGAGGCTGTTGCTGCCAAGAAAAGCAACCTTCAGGAAATGGAAAAAAGAGCCAAATGATGAAAACTGGAAACAGCACAAGCACTGGCAAGTTAAATGCAAAGCATTGATAAAGCAGGCAAAGCGGGAATTTGAGAAGAAACTTGCTACGGAAGCAAAAACACGAAATAAAGACTTTTTCAAGTACATTCGTAGCAAAAGGCCTGTGAGAGAGTCAATTGGACCATTAGATGATAGAGGGGTAAAAGGGGCAGTAAGAGGAGACAAGGCTATAGCGGAGAGACTGAATGAATTCTTTGCTTCGGTCTTTACTGAGGAAGATGTAGGGATGTTACCCAAGACTGAAGTGGTATTTAAAGGTGATACTGCAGAGGAATTGAGAGAAATATCACTACACCGGGAAGATATATTACAACTATTTGATAAACTGAATAGTAGCAAATCACCTGGACCGGATGGTATACATCCCAGAGTGTTGAAAGAACTGAAATATGAGATTGCAGACCTGCTATTGGTAATCTGTGAACTTTCATTAAAATCATCTGTAATACCTGAAGATTGGAGGGTCGCCAACGTAACACCAATTTTTAAAAAGGGTTCCAGGGGTGACCCGGGAAATTACAGACCGGTGAGCCTGACGTCAGTACCAGGGAAAATGGTAGAAACCATCATAAAGAACAAAATTACACAGCATGTAGATAGTCATGGCCTAATGGGAGACAGTCAACATGGCTTTAGACAAGGAAGATCTTGTCTTACTAATCTGATATGTTTTTTTGAAGGTGTGCATAAACAGGTAGACAAAGGTGAGTCGGTTGATATAGTGTATCTGGACTTCCAGAAAGCTTTTGACAAGGTCCCCCATCAGAGACTTTTGGCAAAGCTAAAAAGTCATGGGATAGGAGACAGTGTACTATTGTGGATTGGGAACTGGTTAAAAGATAGAAAGCAGAGGGTAGGGCTAAATGGCCAATATTCCCAATGGAAAAAAGTGAATAGTGGAGTACCCCAGGGATCTGTACTGGGTCCGCTACTTTTTGACATATTCATAAATGACCTGGAAAAGGAAATAACTAGTGAGGTTATCAAATTTGCAGATGACACAAAACTGTTTAAAGTTGTTAAAACCCAAGAGGATTGTGGAAAACTGCAGGAGGATCTGGATAAATTGGAAGACTGGGCATCCAAATGGCAGATGAAATTTAATGTGGACAAATGCAAAGTTATGCACCTAGGAAAGAACAACCCACACTATAGTTACACGATGCAAGGCTCCACATTAGAAACCACCACCCAGGAAAAGGATTTAGGAGTCATCGTGGATAACATGTTAAAACCCTCTGCCTAGTGTGCAGCGGCGGACAAGAAAGGAAATAGAATGCTAGGTATCATAAGGAAAGGAATGGAGAATAAAACAAAGGATATTATAATGCCTCTGTATCGCTCCATGGTACGACCGCACCTTGAATATTGTGTGCAATTCTGGTCACCGTATCTTAAAAAGGACATAGCGTTATTAGAAAAAGTACAGAGAAGAGCCACCAAATTGGTGAAGGGGATGGAAGGCTACTCCTATGAAGAGAGGCTAAGAAGGTTAGGGCTCTTTAACCTAGAAAAGAGGCGGTTGAGGGGAGATATGATAGAGGTGTATAAATTAATGAATGGAGTGGAACGGATAAACGTGGATCAATTGTTTACGCTATCAGAATATAGAAAGACTAGGGGACATGTAATGAAGCTACAGGGTAAACTATTTAAGACTAATAAGAGAAAATATTTTTTCACTCAACGTGTAATCAGACTCTGGAATTTGTTACCGGAGGATGTAGTAAAGACTGTTAGTGTAGCTGGGTTTAAAAAAGGTTTGGACAAGTTCCTGGAGGAAAGGTCCATAAACCACTATTAAAAAGGGACCCAGGATATCAATGCTTGACCCAGTACAAGCATTGTGGAACCTGTGTCTTTTGGGGAAACTGCTGGGTACGTATGACCTAGATTGGCCACTGTTGGAAACAGGATACTGGGCTTGATGGACCTCGGTCTGACCCAGTATGGCATGTCTTATGTTCTTATGTTCTCTAAGAAACTTGTATATATCACAACTCCACCTCAGCCTCACCCAGTCTGTGCTTCCAGGGATGCCCGTGTGTTGTCTGCATTTAAGTCTCTGTGTTTGTACACATGTAGTCTGCAACGCAGTTTTATCATAACTCCAGATGGGCTTCAGACACAGAACGTGCTTTATAAAATTATCCCCAAAGAGGTCAAAATAAAAGGGAGACCCAGCACTCTGCCCCCCTCCCCCTACTTACTTCAAGCTCTGAAACAGCTGCAAAGTGTATTGAAGCTGCTATCTGAACATCCATCCATGGGTTTAGTGGACAGTACAGGAGTTGCTGTGGAGTGGAGGAGTAGCCTAGTGGTTAGAGCAACTGCCTAGTACCCAGAGGTTCAAGGGTTCAATTCCCACTGACACACCTTGTGACTTTGGGCAAGTCGCTTTACCCTCCATTGCCTCAGAAGAAAAGACTGGCAATCTACTTCCAGTGATACATTGCCAAGAAAACCCAGAGGTAGCTGGGTTGCTATGAGTCAACACTGACTTGATGGCACTAAAAAAATAAAAAACAAACAAACCAGGAGCTGCTGGGTCAACAGGAGTCAGCATTGACTCAAAGGCACCCAAGGAGGACCCAGTCTTGTAGAAGCAGGCAATACCATAATGCTCCACATAATCATTTATCTGCTGGTACTAACCTGGTTAACACATGAGCTGCAGTATCATAAGGTTATATTTTCTTTCAGTGCCATCTAGTGGAGTGCAGTAGTGGTCTAGTGGTTAGGGCAGCAGTCTAGAGCCAGAAAGACCAGCATTCAAATCCCACTGGCACTCCTTGTGGCCTTGGGCAAGACACTTAACCCTCCATTGCCTGAGGTACAAACTTAGATTGTGAGCCCTTTGGGGACAGAGAAACACCTACTGTACCTGAATGCAACTCACCTTCATCTTCTTCAGTAAAAGGCATGAGCTAAATAATAATAGTCTACCTCAGACTTTTGCCTCACCTCCCTGCCATCAAGGATCCAAGAACATAAGTTATGCCATACCAGGTCAGACCAAAGGTCCATCAAGCCCAGAATCCTAGGCTTCTTTTGAATTTCATTACCGTTTTTATCTCCATCTCCTCCACTGGGAGTCCATTCTTATATGTAACAGATATAAAGATATCTGCACAGAAACTATACACTGGCAGAATGCTTGACCTTAACCACACATGCAAAACACAGACAGACCCTTATCAAGTACAGAATAAGTGACCATGGATTAGAAACAGAAAGATGCAGGCAAAAACTGAACTGGAAACCCAAGAAGCCAGACTCTGCATTCAATGTAGTCCTGGACAAATAGAAACAGAAATGCATTTCCTTCTACACTGTGAAAATACAAAGACATCACAGAGACACTGTTCTTAAAACTAAGAGAAAATCAAAGACTTTGCTCAAAAGAATGGGCAGTAAAATCACTACAGTCAATTTTCAGAAGGATTTATATGAATTCCAGCAGCTGGTATCAATGTGAATCCACTACCTGTAGATATTCAGTCTGTATGCAGGCTGAAAATCTATCCAATTGCTCTGCCACTGTCCACATATGGCTGGGTTGAAGTTAGGGCAGAGTGAGTGCAAGAACCATACAGCAATGATCTTTGGCCATGTTACGTTTCCTTTAGGATTACTGAATAAGATAAAGTAAACAGACCAGACTGGAGCAAGGTGAAAACCAGGTGTAGACTAACTTTATTAGGGAGACAACATCCTATTCCAGGGGTAGAAAGAGCCTTACCCAACACGGCCATGTTTCGACACTGCCTTCGTCAGGAGTATATGGCATGTTACAATGTAATTTCCACTGGAGGTTCTCAATTGAAGAAACCCTTACTTTTAAAGCGGGAGCTTTCTAATCCAGCCAATGCTGGATGAAATGACCAAAGATCATTATTATACAGTGTTGTTTATCTACACCTGGTTTACACCTCACTCCAGACTGGTCTGTGCTCTTACATTGCGAGTGGTAGTTTTGCTTTGTTTGCTTTTTTTTTTTTTTGCGAGTGGTTGTTTGCTTTGTAAAGTAGAGTGGAGGAGTGGCCTAGTGGTTGGGGCAAGGTATTTCAGGCCGGAAGGTCAGGGGTTCAAATCCCACTAGAGGACAGCAACCTTGGGCCGGAAGGACTGGGGTTTCTAGTCCCACAGGTGCTCCTTGTGGTCTTGGGCAAGCCACTTAACCCTCCATAGCCCATGTTCCCTGTAAAATAGTTATCTCCAAGTTATAATGCCCTGTTCAATGTAATTTCAGTTTGTTCAATGTAAACCGCACTGATGCAGAATAGCGCGGTATATAAGAGAATGTAATAAATAAATAAATAATAAAAAAGTAAATGCATAGGCTCTATATTTAATGGCACGTTTTACTTAGATGTCAAGGTCACCACATTTACAATTGTGCCCAGAGTTTAGAAACGGCTTTGCTAAAGGTACCAATACGGAGGTGTAAGGAGACATAGGGTGGAGGAGTCATTTCACAAATGTACACACTGGAAAAAATCGATGGAGGATCCCAGCAACTTACACATGTAAATGCCAGCATTTCACAGCATGCATGTGCAAATGTCTGCAAAACGGCTCAGATATATATGTAAGTGCTAACATATTTATTATTTTATGTATTTATTTAACAGTTTTTCTATACCACTTTATCCTACAGTCAAAGCAGTTTACATAAACAGGGAAGACAACTTGGAGGTAATATTTAACATTAGCTTAAGTTTGTGAGACTAGGGTATCATTAATGACATATTTTTATTATTATTATTTATTTTTTTTATTTAATGTCTCTTCTATACCGCGCTATTCCCATCAGTGCGGTTTACATTTAACAGAACCTTATACAATGCAGATGGGCTACATTGTATTTCCAATAAAACAGGAGATAGAACTTGGATCTAACTGGGGTAACTTTCTACAAAATTATTTACACTAATAAATATTGTACATACTGATATTTACATGAGCTGCACCTAAGAGGCTAGCTGCTCTATGGCGTGCTGGGTGTGGTGTTAGAGAGGTCTTGGTGATTGGAGTGGCTGTTTGTGAGCCACATATGGTGGTCAAGGAAGGGTAGAGAATGAGGGGGAGGGAGGAGGGATTGACTGGTTGAGTTGGTGGCTGGTTAACTGATGTTGTCAGAGAAGTAGTCTTTAAAGATGTGAGTCTTTAGGGCTTTTTTTAAGGTTGCTGTGTCCGTTGAGGTCTGTAATTTATCAGGAATTGCATTCCATAAGGGTGCAGCGTAGAGTGAGAAGGCTCTCTTTGAAGTGGTAGAGATGGTTTTCATAAATAGTGATCTTATGTGCAGCATGTTTTGTGAGCCAGTTTGTCATTTTCTGTTATCTGGTTTGACTTGAAGTAGGTATTGAAGTGTGGCAAGGAAAAGTTGTTAAGAATCTTGAAGATTGTGAGAATGGATTTGTATTTTATGCATTCTATTATTAGTAGCCAGTGAAGTTGTTTCAGTAGGGATGATATGTGTTCTGTTTTTTGTGAATAGCTGCTTTTGGTAGGTCTTGAAAGATATTACAGTAGTTGAACTGTGGAAAGATAGTTGCTTGGAGAACTGAATGAAAGTTGTGATTGGTTAGAAGAGGTTTAAGGTGCTTGATTGTTTTGAGTTTGAAGTAAATGCACCTTGTAATGTTCCGTATGTGTCCTGTGAAGGTGAGGTGTTGATCCAGTGTGACACCAAGGTATCGTACTTCCTGTTTCACTTGTATTTGGGTCCCATCGAGAGTTAAGGAGCTTGGCAGTTTAAAGCTATTGTCTCTGGTGATGTACAGGGCTTCCATCTTCTTGAGGTTAATGGCCATATTGTGTTTTCTGAGCCATTCGCTGACTGATGAGTAGCATTTTGTTATGGGCATGATGTCCGGGTTTGATGTGCTGATAGGTGTGTAGATCATTACATCGTCAGCATAGATGTGGTATAGGATGTTGAATGCTTTTATGACAGTGCAAATTGGTTGGAGAAAAATGTTGAATATTAATGGAGAGGGTGGAGTCTTGTGGGACTCCTTCAGATTGGGTGTTATGGGATGGATTTTGTAGGGCCTGATCTTACTTGTAGCTGTCAGCCTGTTAGGTAGGACTTTAACAACTAGGTGAGGGGTATGTGGGCTAGACCAAGAGCTTGCAGTCATTGGATGATTAGGTTGAGTGGTATGGAGTCAAATGCTGCTTTTATGTCTTAAAAGATGAGTATGAAGCCAGCTTTGGATTTGTCAGTGCCCTTAATTAGATTGTCTAGTAGGGCAGTCATTAGGAATTCCACTCCATGGTGTGGTCTGAATCTGTATTTTTTGTGATCGAGTGGATGATGTGTTTCTATGTGATCCTGGAATTGCAGGTAGACAATTTTTTTCTCATATTTTGGCCATGAGGGGAAGGCTGGCTGGCTATGGACCTGTAGGAGGTTGGTTGGTTGTCGTTCGATGTCCCTTTCCTTACAGAACGGATGGAGACGGTTTTGAGTTTGGAGGGGTATGTATCCTTGTTGCAGTGATAGCTGGGTGATCGTCAGTATTGTTGGAATGAGTTCTTGTTTTGCTAGCTTGATCCAGCTTGACTGGACAAGGGTCAAGTAATGAGGTGGTCGTGTTGATGCTTGTGGTGATTTTCTCTAGGTAATCGGGTGTGTTTTTTCTGAAAGAGCTCCATGTGCTCAGGTATGTGGTTTCTTGCTGCTCTGTTGTAGTAATGAGCGAGTTAGTAGGTCTCTACTTTTACTTCATTTAAGTTTGCAAGGGGAAATAAACAGGCTGTCCTAAACAAACATTTTTAAAATCCATATTCTTGTCAGAGAGCAGGTGAAAATCCAGATATGGATAATTTTGGTCTTATCTTTATCTTTATTGAGATTCCTTGATATACTGCTCAGGCTGAAAGGCATCAGAGCAGCTTGCAAACAAAATTGGCTGTGAGAAAAGGAGAATGGAAAGGAACGCCATGGTTAAGACAGGACAGTGGAAAGAGCCAGGGGGAGAAGAAAACTTCAGGTTATAGGTGAAGGAAGAGAGGGGTCATGTAAGGAGAGACAGGATGTACCAGACTGAGGAAGAGGGAGATCGAAAGCCAGGTGGAAGAGATGAGTTTTTAACATATTCTTAAACCTGGAGAATTGAGATTTCTGTCCAGAGGGTGGCGTTCAAGGAGTTCCAAAGTGCAGGTCCCAAGAAGAAAAAGATGGAATTTCGGGTCAGTTCTAGATGAGCACGTGAGGCAAGAGGAAGCACTAGACCGTTGACGTGGATGGATCTGAGCAGGCGGTGTGGAGTATGAATTTGGAGATTTGCCTGAGGGACACCAAAGGTGAGAGGGGTGGCAGGAGAGGTAGAAGATTTGCAGAGGACAGAGAGCACATGGAGAGGAATGACTGAAACCAGTGCGGGACAGCGTGCTGTGGTCTCCGACCCTGGGACTGGAAAACCCATGCTCTTTGGAGAGCACTAAGTGCACCAGGAGATTGCTTTCTGCATCAGAAATGTTGGGTTCCCTCCTGGCCACCGTCTCAATCCTCTCCAGTAATTGATCTTCTAGAAGCTGCTGCAACGTGTGAGGACCGGAAACACGTCTACATGCAGGGGAAGACGTGCCATGTGGATATAGCGTACAGGAGAACACCTGCATTTTGTCACCAAGCAGCATGTACATGTTTGTTGTACATGTGTAGTGGCCACTTGGTTTGCAGCTTGTCGTGCTGTGAGGGCTTGCGTGCATCAGTGATGCTGAGAGCTAAACTATCGGTAGTTTAACTATTGGCAGGGTCTCCCAAGATGGACAGGTCTCAGCTGAGATGCCAGACCAAGACAAACCACCCATCTGGGCAGCAGCAGAATGGGACAGTGTTGACGGCGGAGGATCACATTTTTGTGACAACGGCAACAACACCAAACTTAAACTGCGCAGAAGAAAGGCCTGGCAATCTACTTCTGTATCTTGCCATGAAAACCCAATGGATAGTTACAACAAAACAAATTGTGCTATGGTGCTGGAAGATGAGACCCCCAGGTCAGAAGGCACTCAACTAGCTACTGGGGAAGAGCTGAAGACTTTTCAGAGTAAAGCCAGCATTTATGATGTGGTTGGATCAAAGCCCTCGGGAAGTCTGACTGCTGATGTAGCTGCGCATGAAATGAGAGTCAGAAGCTGTAAAGATGTCTTACACATTGGAACATGGAACGTACGAAGCATGAACCAAGGGAAGTTGGAGGTGGTCAAGAATGAAATGGAACGTGTACAACTTGATCTGTTGGGTGTCAGCGAACTGAAATGGACTGGCATGGGGCACTTTGCATCAGATGATCACATGGTCTACTATGCTGGAAATGAAAGACAAAGAAGAAATGGTGTTGCATTTATAATAAAGAAGAAACTTGCAAGAACTGTAATGAAATACAATGCAGTCAGCGAACGCTTAATCTCTATTCGTCTACGAGGATTGCCTATCAACACAACTATAATTCAAGTATATGCCCCAACAACAGCTGCTGAAGAGAATGAAATTGAAGAGTTCTATGAACAAGTACAAGCTGAAATTGACAGAACATGCAAACAGGATATCCTGATAGTCATGGGTGACTGGAACGCAAAGGTTGGCAACAAAGCAGAAGGCAAAGTAGTTGGAAAATATGGACTTGGCAACAGAAATGAAGCTGGAGAAAGACTGATAGAATTCTGCAAGACCAATGATCTATTCATCTCAAACTCCTTCTTCCAGCAACACAAGCGGCGACTGTACACATGGACTTCACCGAATGGATTATATAAAAATCAAATTGACTACATATGTGGAAGTCAACGATGGAAAAGCTCTGTAACATCAACAAAGACAAAACCTGGAGCTGATTGTGGTACAGATCATCAACTACTAGTATGCAAACTCAAGCTAAAGTTGAAAAAGAGCAAACCACTCATGAATGCAGCAAAATATGACCTTGAGAATATACCACTGGAATTTAAAGACTGCCTGCAAAATCGATTTGCTGCTTTAGATACAAATGACAGAGCTCCGGAAGAGTTATGGAATGACATCAAGAAGGTTGTGTTGGAAGAAAGCGAGAAGTCTCTACAAAAGGTGAAAAAGCAAAAACGGCCAAAATGGATGACGGAAGAAACTCTGAAAATTGCCCAGAAACGCAGAGAAGCTAAAGCCAGAGGAGAAAGAAAGACAATCGCAGAACTCAACAGAGATTTCCAACGTGCAGCAAGACAGGACAAGGAAAAGTACTACAATGACACTTGCAAGGAAATAGAAGCAGAAACTATTAGAGGAAGAACAAGATCGGCTTTCCTAAAGTTACGAGAGTTAAAGAAAAAGTTCCAGCCTCGAATTGGAATGTTACAAGATGCTCAAGGTTCTATGTTGAATGATGCTGAGAAGATCAAGAAAAGGTGGAAGGAATATACAGAGTTTTTATATGATAAAGATCAAGTGGACCAACAGCCGTTTCAACCTGTACCTTATGATCGGGAACCGTTGGTGATGAAAGAAGAAGTTGAAGCAGCATTGAAAGCCTTATCAAAGAACAAAGCACCAGGCATTGATAGCATTCCCATAGAAGTATTGCAGCAATCTGATGCAGCTGTTACCGTACTCACAAGGCTCTGCCAAGAAATATGGAAGACAACATCATGGCCAACTGACTGGAAAAGATCTGTGTTTATACCAATACTAAAGAAAGGTGATCCAACTGACTGTGGAAATTATCGCACAATCGCTCTGATCCCACATGCCAGCAAGATTCTACTGAAGATTATTCAAAAGAGACTACAACCATACCTGGAACAAGAACTACCTGAAGTGCAAGCAGGGTTCAGGAAAGGGCGAGGAACGAGAGACCTCATTGCGGATGTGAGATGGATCCTTGAAAAGACTAAAGAATACCAAAAGGATATCTATTTGTGCTTTATCGACTATAGCAAGGCTTTTGACTGTGTAAACCATGAGAAACTCTGGGTCACATTAAGAAGCATGGGTATACCAGAACACCTGATCGTTCTCTTGCGCAATCTGTACATTGATCAAGAAGCAACAGTTCGAACGGAACAAGGAGAAACAGAATGGTTTAAAATAAGCAAAGGTGTAAGACAAGGCTGCATACTTTCCCCCTACCTGTTTAATTTATATGCAGAACAAATCATCAGAGAAGCAGGATTGTATGAAGACAACAGAGGTGTGAAGATTGGTGGAAGACTCATCAACAACCTTCGCTATGCTGATGATACCACATTACTGGCTGAAAGTGAAGATGATCTGAAACACTTGCTTCTCACAATCAAAGAACATAGTCTCAAAATGGGCCTGCACCTTAATGTAAAGAAGACAAAGATCATGACAACTGGCATGATCAACAGGTTCTTCGTTGAAGGAGAAGAAATTGAAATTGTGAACAACTTTAACCTACTTGGATCAACTATCAATAAAGAAGCAACAAGCAGTCAAGAAATCAGACGACGCATTGCTCTTGGCAGAATGGCTATGAAAGACCTAGATAAGATTCTCAAGAGCAGAGATGTCTCTCTCCATACAAAGATTTGACTTGTTCAAGCCATGGTATTTTCAATAACATCATATGGATGTGAAAGCTGGACAGTGAAAAAGATAGACAGGAAGAAAATTGATGCCTTTGAATTATGGTGCTGGCGGCGAATACTGTGTATACCATGGACTGCCCGAAGAACAAACCAGTCGGTACTAGAGGAGATCAAACCTAAGCTTTCTTTAGAAGCTCAGATGACAAGTCTTCGACTTTCATACTTTGGACACATCATGCGAAGAGAGAGATCATTAGAGAAAGACATTATGCTTGGCAAGATAGAAGGTCAACGCAAAAGAGGAAGGCCAGCAATGAGATGGATCGATACAATAACAGCAGCTACGGGTACCAGTCTGTCAACAATGAGCCGCCTGACTGAAGACCGAACACAGTTTAGGATAGCTATCCAGAGGGTCGCCATGAGTCGACTCCGACTCGACGGCACTTAACAACAGTGGCCAAAATACAGTTATTTGCAGGTGCAGATCCACCATTGGTGGCTGTTTGTTCTGCTTGCGCAGATTGCCACCCATGTGCAGGTACACACATATGCTGATTTTTGGCAATGTTTGCCCACCTAATGTTCTTATGGGAGTCTATCTGTGTAAGTGTCATGATCGTGCTAGTCTTGCATGTGTATTTGTCTGCTGGATGTTTTTAAAAAATGCCTCCATTTTGAGGGGCAGAGATGTGCCAATTTTAGATCGGCCTCACAAATGCACACCCTCTCTTCCAAAACAACTTTTGCTTTCTGCATGTTTTTACTTCCATGTCTTGCTCCACCTGAATGGCCTTCCTAAAATGTGCCGTCACATGTATTTTTGCGGCCCGTTCACCAAGTTATCAGATAAATGATTTACACTGTTCATATTCTGTTTTTGGTATTTAATATAAAAGGTCTCTACCGTCGCTGAGTGGGGAGCTTTTCCTCCTCCACATCTCTTGCCGGTGGCTTCCGACAATAAAAATAAAATAAGTTACTTTTTGTGTGTTTTTGGTTTTTGAGTTTTGTTTTGGGGTTTCTGGATAGCTGTTTCCTGGGCCACCTTTTCATGTTTTGACTTTTTACTATCGATGCCACATGTATAGCAGCACCGAACATACATATGTCGGGGAGGAGTGGCCTAGTGGTTAGGACAAGGTACTTCAGGCCGGAGGGCCGGGGGTTCAAATCCCACTTGGGGACAGCAATCTCAGGCCGGAGGGACTGGGATTTCTAGTCCTATAGGCACTCCTTGTGGTCTTGGGCAAGCCACTTAACCCTCCAATGCCCATGTTCCCTGTAAGTATTAGCGTATGTGTGTCATATCCTCTCCTGTTAAATGTATCTCCCAATTTGACCGCTTTGACCCGGTGAAAAGCGGGATATAAATACAGCTAAATAAATAAATATTAAGCACCGCTGCCAGCATTTAAATAAATCCACCGACTGTCAGCTTGTAACATTTACTCGACTGTATAATCCTGGGGGGAAAAAAGCAACAGCAGCTATAGCAACAAGATGTGTTATATCTTACCAGCTGGAATAATATGGACCAGCACCAGAACTTGGGAATCATCTGTGTTATTGTCCTCTTTATGCACTAACTTTATTTTACTGCTGCTATTACTATTTTGTAAATTATCTCCTTTTTTCATCTTAACATCAAAATGTGTTACTTTAACAGCACATATAAAATTGTCATGCCAATTCCCCCTGTGTGGATATATATCGAAAGCACATTATTGTCAGCATACATCAGCATGACATTATGCCTAGCATAGGTGTCATGGCTTTTCCAGACCTTGGATTACAAGCAGCTTTGTTACTCTGGTGATGTCAGTCTCCAAACTTAATGAGTGTAGTTTACAAGATGAGATTAGCTTTGACCCCCTGGTGATGTCAGATAGGACGTCTCCAGGCCTGATGAGATTAGTCTGCAGCCCCTCCTTGCTAATCAAATGATAGCAAACCTCAAACTGACCAAACTTATAACAAAGGAGATTTTCTCTATAAATACAGAAACACAAAAATAGCTCTCTCTCCGTTGATGGGACACTTCCTACTATGAGGCTCTGACCCATACTTCTCTCTCTCTCTCCTCACCCTTGTTCTCTCTCTCTCTTCCTATTTCATCGGACACTCCTTACTATGGGGCGTCCACAAGAGTCCAGTATCAAGGATGTTACAAACCTTAAACTGTATTCTGGGCCTGTATCTGTTTCATCATCCAGAGGCTCTGGAATCGAGTCCTCTGCTGAGAGAACGGAGGCAGGCTGGGCTATGAAGGCTTGAGACATTTTGATATCTGAACCCAGGAGGTCAGGACACCCCTATGCACTAGCCTTGTGTTTGTCCTGTGCTGTTTGTAAGTCCTGTTTTAATTTATCTATTTCTACCTGCAGTATGTGTTTGTCCTGTTCCCATTTAATTTTCTCCTTTTCTAATCCATCTGTCTGTGCTTTGAGCTCTTGAAAGGGGATGTAACCTGAGGAATTTCTAAAAGTCCCTCTGCCTTGTCCTCTCCAAGGTGTCTGTCCTCTGTATCCTTTGTCTGTGTTTTTTGTGTATTGAGAGGATCCCTCAGCTTGCCACTTCCGTGCTTCTGATACTGTTATGACCTGCGAGGGCTGGGTTTTCCAAACAGACCCAATTCTAAGCATTAAAGTATCAAAAGGGGATGCTTTAGGGTCTTCAGAAAATAACAGAAGGTGTTTTGTAATCTCAGGGGATAGCAATTCTAATAAAAATGCCTTATGCGTGCTCTCCCCATAATCTTCTGCATTGGGCCAGGACTCCTGCTCATTAAGAACTGCTTTTAAAATCCAGGCTCTATATGCAAACTCTTCCAGTGTATCATTTGGTAGAGGTGAAATAATTTTAAATACTTGCATTGGGGAACAGTGAAATAGTTTCTCAATGCCCCTTTTAACTAACTGGTATGGGTGAGTGAGAGAGCCAACTTTATAATAGTGTGGCCCCAGAGCCAGATGCATAAGTCTATCAAAGTCCGATTGTTTCCTTCTGTATTTCCCTAGACCCCAGTGAATCAGAATATCAGTGGCCCATTTGCACCATTCATTTACATTTCCGTGCTTCTGATACTGTCATTTACATTAAAAGGCATAGGGCCCGCTTTCTCAACTATCCTTTCCATGTCCCTATCTTTAAAGAGTCCTGCAGCATCACTTTAACTGGTGCTCTGAGTTCGGTACTGGGTGCCGGGTCTGAGTCATCTGAATTATCCTCCTGACACAGGTCCTGGTTATTGCTCTGTTCTGGCTGAGATAAACTATCAGGATTTTCTTCCTCTGATTCAGCTTTATTTTTTCCATTCCTAAGCCCAGCTATACATACATCTGTATTCTTTTGTTTATAGGGTGTGTCATAGGCGGGGGGGAGGGGCTGAGGGTGAAATAGTGCAGAGCTTATATTTCTTTTGTCTTTCAGAGGCCAATTCATCCTTAACGTGCCTCAATTCAAGTTTAAGTGCTTCTAATTGTTCACTAACATTTATAAAGGAATTTGTGGCTTGTATCACCTGAGCCCTTTGCATAGAAATGCAAATTTGTGCCTCCTCTAGGTCTTTGGTTAATTGTGAACAATGAGAAGTCAGTTCAGTATTGTCCTGTTTCATGCTAATGAGCCCCCTGCACATGCCTTGGATAAAAAGGCATTTTCTTTTATCTGTTTTCTTTTTGAATTCTTGATAATGGTTTAACATTTGCCTTTGAATATTATACCATGATGCCTCAGGAAATTCCCCTTCAAAGGGACCACCTTTTCTCTTACAGTATGTCAATACTATTTCTTTAAGTTCTTTAAAATCAAAGGCTTCCATATTTGAGACTGCAGAAAGGCTGTAGTTGGTACAGGGGCCTAGCTTATTATGTTTTTATTTGGTTTTATGCGACTATCTCAAATGTGCAACCTTGGAAGGAGGAATGCTCACTTTTATGAAGAAGTGAGACTTAGAATTATAGTTGGAATGGCATAAATTTTATGGGTGTTCAGTAAAGAGTACTAACACACTTGTATACACACTTGTATACATACTTGTTTTCAAAAGCCCCTTCGTTTAGCCTTCACTAGGGGCAAGAATATTCGCAATCGCCTGGTACGTGCGGTTCTTTCTTCTCCTTCCACCTCAGTTGTGGATCGTCCGGAAGGTCATTGGGCCTGTCAACGGTGCAAATACTGTGCCCTTACAGAAGAGGGTGTTTGTTGGTCACATGCATTTTCTGGTAAATCTTTTTCTTTTACTGGTCATTCAACTTGTCTGACACCCTATGTGGTGTATATTATCACCTGCCCGTGTAATCTGTCCTACATTGGGAGAACCATTCGTCCGGTCCGGGTTCGTCTAGGCAAACATGCCTCCCGATTGACCAACAAAACCCTTTCGGCTCCTATAGTTGAACATTGTCTCCAACATCACCATGTTTTCACGGACCTTCGTTGGAGAGTGATTGATTTAATATCTTTGGATCCCCGGGGGGGTGACCGGGAGCAGCTACTTCAACGCTGTGAACAACGCTGGATTTTTCAACTTAACACAGTAATGCCTACGGGCTTGAACTTGGAGTGTGATTGGTGGAGTTTGCTTTAATCTTCTGTTTTTCTTTTTTCTTGAAGTTATAAGTTTTTCACGTTTTTCATTGCAATAAAGTTTTGAAATTCCCTCCTTGCAGACTGTGATAAGGAAGCTTATCATAGCTCAGGTAGGAGCTATAGAAAAGATGATGTGACTCTGAACAAGCAACCTGTCAGTTCTGGTAGAAGTAAGAAAACAGAGTTTTCACATAAAAGACTACCAGTCCCAGAATGCACCAGGTTTCCAGCAGCCATGAGAGGGGCTGAAGTGAGAAAACGTGTGTGCAATCAAGAGAGCTATGAGGTAATCCCTAAGCACTCATCTCAAAGGGCAGGGCCTGATTCAACACAGCTGCGCTGTGTTAGGGAGGAGCACACATTAGAACAGAATAAGAATAGAGCTTATTCTACAGATAACAGCTTCAGGAAGAGAGACAGCAACGGCTACAAGCTCAAGCACCAATATCACCTGGAGAAACAGAAGCCAAGCCAAGCAGATAGAGAGAGAAGGAAACTCTCTGGAAGGAAGAGAAGAAAGGCCATTGGAAGGTCTGGGAGATTCCAAGGCAGTACCTATACTGGGAGGTATTCCAAATGCCAGCAGAGTCCATTGGACTGGAGTCAGCCAGAGGAATGGAATGGCAGAGATAGGAATCACCAGTGGCTATCTGGAAGAGAGAAGACTGCACATGGAAAGGAATTTCAGACCTATGCCAGAAGGTATGTGAGAAAAGATCCAGTGTCCAGGGATCAAGATTGGAAGGCTGGACATCAGAACTGGATTACATACTGGCCAGGCTATACAGAGAGGAATTACGATAGCAGGAGAGGCTCAGGTATGAACACTGATCCAGACCCTATCTATAATAGAGAATGGCAGCAAGGGAATAAGCATTCTCATTTATTTATTTATTTATTTAACAAGAACTTATATACCGCTGCTTCCGTAGTTCAGCTGCGGTTTACAGATAACAACATTCAACAAAGCATAGTTTGTTTTACATATAACATCAGATATCTATAAGCAATATAAAATAAACAGAGTAATATTAAACTGAATGACACAGAACTGTGCAACTTATATACATTATTTACATATAGACATTATGGGGGTATAATCATGGAGAGAAGTTTAGAATATGATAGGGAGAGTTTTCTTTTTAAGTTGTAGTTAGATGTCAGACAAAGAATGGTTAGCCTTTATCTAATTCTTTTGAGTGGATGTCTTTACTATTGTAGTGTATTGTGAATAGATGGGTTTTCAATTTTTTGCGGAATTCTTTAATCTCTGTTAGCATTCTTAGTTCTTCTGGGAGGGAATTCCAGGCTATTGGGGCTGCATGAGAGAACGCTTTGTTGTTTGTTGATTTATTTGTTTTTATGAAGTCTTTGGGGGGTTTTAGTTTATTTGAATGACCTTTTCTTTGAGAAGGTTTTGAGTGTTCTTTATTAATTAATTTACTTAATGTATGTGGTGCCATATCGAATAGTGTTTTAAATGTAGTTATTAATGTTTTGTATATTATCCTACTTTGAATTGGCAGCCAGTGAAGGGACTCTAGTATTGGTGTTATATGTTGATGAGAATGTGTTTTCGTTATTATCCTAGCTGCTGAGTTTTGTGCAATTTGAAGCCTTTTAATGTTTTGTTTTGTTGCGCCTAATAATATTAAATTAGCAAAGTCAAAGTAGGGGGTTATGGTGGCTTGAATTATGCTGATGAAATCATGTATGTATACAAGGGGTCTAAGTTGTTTAAGTATTTTAAGCTTGAAATAAATTTTCTTTGTAGTGTTTCTGATATGGGTGTCTAATGTTAAATGTTTATCTATAATTACTCCTAAGTATCTGATTTCGTTTTTTATTTTGATTTCCTGGTTTTGTAGTGTTATATGTGTTGGTGGGGTATAGTCTTGGTTTTTAGTGACGATTAGCACTTCTGTTTTTGAGTGATTTATTTGGAGATTGTGGGCGTTTAGCCATAAAGTTATATCATTGAAGCAATCTGATAGGAGTTGCAAAGGTATGTTAGGGATTGTGAATGGGATGTACATCATAATATCATCTGCATACAGATGATAGAGTACACCATATTTTTTAAAAATATTGCAGACTGGTTTTATGTATATGTTAAATAGGAGAGCTGAAAGTGCTGAGCCTTGAGGTAAACCTGTTTCAAATTTATATGATTCAGACATATGGTTGCCTATTCTAACATTTTGGGTTCTATTGCTCAGATAGGATGTGAACCATTTATGAACTGTAGAATATATTCCTATATGTCTTAAGTTGTTAAGCATTATTGAATGGTGAACACTATCAAAAGCTGCTGATATGTCCATAAATAATAGGATGAAGGCTTTTTTGTGGTTGTCAATTCCTCTTAAAAGTGTGTCAGTTAGTACGGTCAGGAGTGTTTCAACTCCATGCTTGGGGCGAAATCCATATTGTTGGTCGTCAAGCGGATAGGATGAGTCTAGGAATTCTTGTGTCTGTATTTGTACAGTTTTTTCTATGACTTTTGCTAAGAATGGTATACTTGAGATCGGTCTGTAAGATTTTGGGGAGGTTTTGTCAAGCGTGTTATTCTTTAGAATTGGTCTGATTTGTACATGTTTAAGTGTAGGTGGGAGGTGACCTTGGAGTAGTGAAAGGTTGACTATAGGGAGTATGAAGGATAGAAGAGTTGGGAGTGTGTTTTTTATCCAGGATACTGGGCAGGGGTCGAGATAAGAAGTTGTTGTGTTGAGATTGAGAATGATATTTTTTAATGATGTTTTAGATATCGGGTGAAATTCTGGCCATTCGTTTAGTGTATGAGGTGTGTAGATTGATTCTAGGGTCATTGGTGAGTGTTTTGTTTTGTTTTGATAATAGTTGGCTAAGGTTTGTGCTGATATATCATTGATTTCCTTGCTAGAGTCTTGGGAATTGTTAGTTAGATTACTAACAATGGAAAATAGTTCTCTTGGTCTATTATATGCTTTTGATAGGATTGTAGCATAGTAATTTTTCTTTGAGTTATCTAATGCGTCTTTATAGATTGTGAGATGGTTGTAGTATAGTTCTTTCTCAATGGTGGATTTAGTTTTGCGCCATTTACGTTCTAAATTTCTTAGTTCTCTTTTCATTTGTTTTAATGTGCTATTAAACCATGGTGTACAGTTAGATTTTGAATAGGTTGGTTTTTTTATTAGTATGATTTATTATGGCTGCGTTGTTTATGGTGGTATGCCAGTTTTTGACCGCTTCATCTAAGTTTGTTGGGGATAGTGTAAGGTAAGGGATTGTAGAATCTAGGAACTCAGTCTCATTAAATTTCTTAAATTTTGTAGTCTGGCCATTACTTGTGTGTTTTATGGTACAGTTGATATTGTAGTTAATGTTTAATTTGATGAGGTGGTGATCAGACCAAGGTATTTGAACGCATTCTAAAGAGTCGTGTTTAAACAGTTTGAAGATCGGGTTGGGTAGTAGGACAAGATCCAGAGTGCCACCTTTGGTATGTGTAGGTATGTTTATTATTTGATGGTAGTCTAAGTCAGATATGGTTTCAAGAAAAAGGTTGGATTCCGTTATTGGTAGTGAAGGGAGGTTGAAATCGCCTAAAATAATTAGTGGGTTTTGTTCAGAGGAAGAGTTGAGGAGTTCAATTAGTGAGTGGAGGCTATCTGCATTTTGGTTGGGGGGTCTATATATTAGACAGATGCTTATTTGATCTATTTTTATTATGAGAGTGTCACTATTGTTGTTTGAGTTGGCTTCAATTTTTTTAGCTTTTAGAGTTTTATTTGTGATAATTAGTACACCACCTCCTTTTTTGTTGGTTCTATGTGAGTGGGCGATATCGTAGTTTGAATTATCAAGTTGATTTAGGAGGACTGTATCCGTGTCAGAGAGCCAGGTCTCTGTTATACATAGTATATCTGGATTTGAGTCAGACAGTAGATCATTGATTATAGGGATTTTATTTTTCAATGATCGTGCGTTTATAAGGATGCATGATAAGGATGTTGATTTATGGTGATGATTTAACTGGGTGGCATGTTGTGGGTTAATTTGCTTTATTTGGATTAGTCTTTGGTAGTTTATTTTCGTCTGGTTGTGAGGGTAATAGTTACCAATATGGAAGTTGTACCGGTTTGTTGAGTGTATGATTGGAATTGTATTGTGGTTTTTACTATTCAGACTTAGTGTTAGGTCGATTAGGATTATTAGGAGGAAGCATGTGTAAGATGCTTTTAGTAGCATTGTTATTGTTTGTGTCATTCTTGTTTATGATATGAGTTTGAGTAGTGTATGAATGAAGTGTGTCAGGTAAATGTGTGAAAGTTATACACAATGTTATAAACAAGTTATACACAATTATTTGGGTTGATGTTCAATTTGGTCTCCTCAACTGAAATACTGGCTGCAGTAATAATGAGACAATGGATATTGAGGATATTACTGACAACAGTAGAAATCAGGCAGTAATGTATATAAGTTACTGACAACAGTAAAAGGCAGGCAATTGTATTGAGGGTATTACTGACAACAGTAGAAATCAGGCAGTAATGTATATAAGTTACTGACAACAGTAAAAGGCAGGCAATTGTATTGAGGGTATTACTGACAACAGTAGAAATGAGATAGTAATGAATATGAGTTTCTGACAGCAGTAAAGATCATACAAAGGTATTTGAGATGATCAGAGATTTAGTAGTAATGTATTTGGTTTCTTGGTAACCTTATATTGATACAAAGTAATGTAATGTTCTTGCAACAGTGAACTAAAGGCTTGCAGTAGTAGATTAATCATATATCTTAATTAGATTTATAGTTAATAAACATGCTAAATGTAATATGAGGTATGTTAGATGTAATGGAAGAGTAGTGAATTCTAGTATACTTAAGTTATGTGCTATCAACAGTATGTTATAGAATATGTGTTTGCATCGGGAAACTCTGCTAGTAAATATAGCTGATAATAGTAGTAGTAAGCTAGCTGAGATAAAGAGTAGTAAAAGCTAATATAATTATGCAATAGTCTGTTTATACAGTATATCTGTTTAGTGGCGTTCGAAGTATGTTATACTTGCTGTGTTGAAGGTCTGGCGGTTTTGATGAAGGTACGCAAGCTCGACCCTAGGGGAGCTCTAGCAGTACAAGGATGCTGTGGCAAGGTTATCTCCGTTGTCTTCGGTGGCTCTGTTCTGGATATGTATTCGCCTTAGCCTAAGGGCCGTGCCAAAGGGCCCTCTTGCGCGGCCCTCAGGCGCGGGCCCGCAAGGCGCGGGGTCGCCTGTAGTGCTCTCCTTTTAGATCGGAGAGGGAGGCCCCGATTGGGCAGAGGTGCTCGGTGATGCGCTGGGTGGAGGTGGAGCCAGCAATCCTGATTCCAGGTGAGCTCTTTTTGTGAAGCCGGTTGCTTTAGATGAGCAGGAGTCCGATGAAAGAGGGCTTCCTTCTGGCAGCGTGCTCCTTTTCAAGCAGGAGAGCTCAGTCCCGATTGGCTGCAGGGTGAGCAGGAGGAGAGATTCTGGTCTGCCGCGGGTGTCCCGATGAAGAGCAGGAGTCCGGTGAAAGAGGGCTTCCTTCTGGCAGCGTGCTCCTTTTCAAGCAGGAGAGCTCAGTCCCGATTGGCTGCAGGGTGAGCAGGAGGAGAGATTCTGGTCTGCCGCGGGTGTCCCGATGAAGAGCAGGAGTCCGGTGAAAGAGGGCTTCCTTCTGGCAGCGTGCTCCTTTTCAAGCAGGAGAGCTCAGTCCCGATTGGCTGCAGGGTGAGCAGGAGGAGAGATTCTGGTCTGCCGCGGGTGTCCCGATGAAGAGCAGGAGTCCGGTGAAAGAGGGCTTCCTTCTGGCAGCGTGCTCCTTTTCAAGCAGGAGAGCTCAGTCCCGATTGGCTGCAGGGTGAGCAGGAGGAGAGATTCTGGTCTGCCGCGGGTGTCCCGATGAAGAGCAGGAGTCCGGTGAAAGAGGGCTTCCTTCTGGCAGCGTGCTCCTTTTCAAGCAGGAGAGCTCAGTCCCGATTGGCTGCAGGGTGAGCAGGAGGAGAGATTCTGGTCTGCCGCGGGTGTCCCGATGAAGAGCAGGAGTCCGGTGAAAGAGGGCTTCCTTCTGGCAGCGTGCTCCTTTTCAAGCAGGAGAGCTCAGTCCCGATTGGCTGCAGGGTGAGCAGGAGGAGAGATTCTGGTCTGCCGCGGGTGTCCCGATGAAGAGCAGGAGTCCGGTGAAAGAGGGCTTCCTTCTGGCAGCGTGCTCCTTTTCAAGCAGGAGAGCTCAGTCCCGATTGGCTGCAGGGTGAGCAGGAGGAGAGATTCTGGTCTGCCGCGGGTGTCCCGATGAAGAGCAGGAGTCCGGTGAAAGATAGTGCCTTAATGAAAGACTCGTCTGTGCCAATGTATGATAGTGACCCTATGCTGATTGATGAAGGGGGAGATACAGCAGATGAAACTATTAATTACATGGACTGTTCTCTATCTAAATGGTATTGCTAGCTTTCTGTGAGCAAACACATCAGCCATCACAAAGAAACCTAACTTTGTTCTTTATTTCCACTGCAAACAGCTCTTAAAGCAGGATTTGGGTTCACACAGTAGCAGCCAGCCAGCTAAAGGGTTTCAGCTGGTCAATTGATAGTAATTAAAGCTGCACCTGATTGTGTGTGTGAGCAAGGGAGAATCACTGCTGGGATCTGCGTGGAAAATAAGCAGAAGTTAACCTAACAAGCAAAGTTTATTCATTTCTTTGTGCCTTTTTATTTGGTAATTATTTGCTAAGAAAACATTAGCTAATTGCCTGACAAACTGAAGGTTGTTTTCTGATTTGCTTTGTGACTTTATGTTATCCATTTAAACACTGCAAGCAAGTAACCTCATTTATATTGCTACCAAGCATATTTGTGCTGGGTGAATTAAACCCCATCAATAAAAGAAGTATTTTATTGGCCTTACCACTGGTTTCACAACTCAATTATTGTCTTCAGCTGTGTTTGGGAGTGAATAAACTACATTACCCACAATACCTTGCAAGAATCATATGAATATATGCATCGTCAAGATTGTGTAAGTTCTCACCCTAGGCAGCCGTCTGACAAGACGTCTTTAATGACGTGTTGATGACGTTTTTTTTTCGGCAGCCATTCATAGATTTTTTGGTGTTTTAAATGACTGGGAGTATCTGGCGTTTTTCAGGGCGCGCATTTTTTGGAAACAGTTTGATACAGAGCCTTTTTTGGCTCGAAACATGCATGTCGCTGCTTGAATCCTGTGCTGCCCTATTGATACACTATCAGATAAGTGATTTATATTAAGGTTAAGGTTTTTGAAAATACAAACAAAAGGCCTCTACCGACACCGAGTGGGGAGCTCTTCCTTCTCTCCATCTCAGGTCGGTGGATCCCGACAAAAAAAGTATGTTTGCTTAAATGGTTTTTTCGGTATAGTCATGTGGGTTATTTTAATGCTCCCTAGGTCTTTTTACATGTTTTGACTTTTTGCATTGATATTTTTGTGGGTCATCACATTTTTTGAAGGTTTGGTTTCCACAGTAAAGAGTACTGGCATAAAGATCACGCCTTAAAATTATACCTGAATAAAAAGTGCTTATCACCTTTTAACAGGGTGGAAGTTTAGGATGAAATTATAGTAAGAAGGGTGTTAGGAGATTAACAGAATTGTCAGTTACTGTCTCAATTGCAGCAAACTTTAAGCCTGGTCTCACCAAGATACCTACTGACAGGAGACTGAGAAATAAAAGGCAAAGGGACAGGAGGTAATAGTGTTACCAGGAAAGATGTATATTGTATTCAATGAGGGACTGTTTACCTGTGTACCACTTCCAAACTAAAGCTGGACTATCTCTCTGTCTTTTCTTAGCAGCTCAAATACTAGAGAAAAATCTGTGCCTTGTAACGAACCTTAACAAGCCTCTACCTACAAATAAGAAAATTGCAAGCCACTCTATGTAATGTCCCTAGGTGTAGGTAATATTAAAATTCAGGATTATTACAGAGCCTTTTGACAATAAAAATCTCACCTTGTCTAACCCACAAAACAAAGGTATCATTGGAACTTTTCACTAAATAGCATCACTCTGCCTGTCTACAGAGTCTTTTCACTCACGTGTCATCCAGCTTGTAACCAAAATTGTCAATTGTACATGGTCACAAGGGCTTTTGATTTTCCTGTCGCACCCTGTCTGAAATCCACTTTAATGTATCAAACAAAATTATTACTTACCCAACTGGAGATCTGCTGTGAAGTCTGAGATGGGCCCCCATAAATCTTCTGGAAAATGTAATCTTTCGCCGCTCTCTACTTTTGGTTACGCTCCATTTGGTCCTGGGTTCATTTCACAGAGAGAGTAGGGTAAGCAGCACAAATAAGACAACCAAAACTGGTGTGGCTTGGAAAAAGAGTTTTATATAGAAATAGGCTTATTACATAAGTACAGAACAGAGTTATATAGTGGTTGTTACAGAGCTGCTTCAGTGTGCATCAATGAATCTGTGTGTGTGTGTGTGTGCATGTGTGTGTGTGTGAGAGAGAGAGAGAGAGAGATGCAGAGAGAGGGAGAAAAAGGGGGGGAAGAAGTGTGTGTCAGAGCCCCATAGTAAGGAGTGTCCGATGAAATAGGAAGAGAGAGAGAGAACAAGGGGGAGGAGAGAGAGAGAGAAGTATGGGTCAGAGCCTCATAGAAGGAAGTGTCCCATCAACGGAGAGAGAGCTATTTTTGTGTTTCTGTATTTATAGAGAAAATCTCCAGCACCTCCCTTTGTCATAATTTTGGTCAGTTTGAGGTTTGCTATCATTTGATTAGCAAGGAGGGGCTGCAGACTAATCTCATCAGGCCTGGAGACGTCCTATCTGACATCACCAGGGGGTCAAAGCTAATCTCATCTTGTAAACTACGCTCATTAAGTTTGGAGACTGACATCACCAGAGTAACAAAGCTGCTTGTAATCCAAGGTCTGGAAAAGCCATGACACCTATGCTAGGCATAATGTCATGCTGATGTATGCTGACATCTATGTTGTGGAATAAGGGGCATACAATCAATCAATTGTGTTTGCATTTGCATGGGCAATTTTACTAGTGTCATAGCCCTGATAAGCCTTTCTTTCCTTTTACCTTTTTATAGCCCTTTCTAAACTGTTCACATGATGAGGGGAGGGTTGGTGTTGGGGTAGGCTGTTAAGGCCTTTTGTTTTTGCTTTTATGTTCAAAGGGATGTATCATCTTAATTTGTAACTTTTTGGTTCTTTTGTTGTAATTTGCTTGAAAACGTAAATAAAGAATTAACTTTATTGGTATGCCATTTTTTAAATCTGAATCCAAATCTGATATTATCTTAAATGCTAATTGTGCATCCTGTGACTGGGCAGTGCTCTGGTGCAGGACAATGCAATGCATGCTGCTGAGCCAATGCTGACTCCTGGCAACCCAGTCCCTGGGTTTTCTTGGCAAAGTGCTACCAGTACCAGGCCTTTCTTCCAGACAGTGAGCTTTACAGTCCCTGGTATTCCAAGGTGGTCATCCATCAAAGTACTAGCCAGGCCTGACCCTTCTTAGCTTTAGAGATCAGCCAAGAGCAGATTCATTCAGGACAGCTGAAGATTAGACAGTTTTGCTCTTTTGCTGCTACCCACTTGTGAGAAATGAGTTTTGTTGGTGTGTCTTCTCTTCAGGTGCACTATGATGGTCAGCAGTTTCTCAGGGACCTCAGGAGGGACATAGAGAAAAGAATAGGCTTTGATGCCATAATGAGGATTCGCACAAGCACAGGTAAGAATTTATATTCACCTGCTTTTCAGTTTCCTAAATCCGATGCCAGTATAATAAAACATGACTAAAGAATATATGCTAAACTTAATTGTTAATTTGTGGTGCTATAAGCAAGTAGGAGGCCAATGCATCTTAAGTTAAAAGAAAATATGCTGATCAGATATGTGCTCAAAAAGCGTGACTCAAAGGGCAGTGCCGGTGCTACCATTAGGCAAACAAGGTGGTCGCCTAAAGCGTTAAGGTCGAAGGGCGACCTATTGCCGCTGGTCCTGCCTCCGCCTCCATGTAAGCAGGAAGTGGAATTGGAGGGGGTGGAAACAGGACCAGCAGCAGAGGTAATGGCAAGTGCTGCGGTGCTGTTTGAAAGGAATTGCCACTGCTGCACATACCAGAGAGGAGCGCGAGGGGCATTAGAAACAAGGTTTACTTGTGTTGTTAACTGCCATCGAGTCTGTGTCAACTAATGGCGACCCTCTGGATAGTTGTCCTAAACTGTGTTCGGTCATCAGTCAGGCGGCTCATTGTTGACAGAGTGGCACCCATAGCTGCTGTTATTGTATCGATCCATCTCATTGCTGGCCTTCCTCTTTTGCATTGACCTTGCCAAGCATGATGTCTTTATCTAATGATCTCTATCTTCACATGGTGTGTCCAAAGTATGAAAGTTGAAGTCTTGTCATGTGAGCTTCTAAAGAAAGCTTAGGTTTGATCTCCTCTAGTACTGTGTGGTTTGTTTTTTGGGCAGTTCATAGTATACACAATATTTGTCACCAGCACCGTAATTCAAAGGTATCAATTTTCTTCCTATCTTTTTCACTGTCCAACTTAAGCATCCATATGACTTTATTGAAAATACCATGGTTTGAACAAGAAAAATCTTTGTATGGAGAGAGACATCTCTGCTCTTGAGAACCTTGTCTAGGTCCTCTATAGCTGTTCTGCCAAGGGCAGTGCGTCGTCTGATGTCTTCACTGCTTGTTTTTTCTTTATTGATAGTTGATCCAAGTAGGTTAAAGTTGTCCAATATTTGGATTTCTTCTCCATTGACGATGAACTCATTGATTATGCCATCTTTGTCGTCTTTACATTAAGATGCAGGCCCATTTTGATCTTGAGAAGTAGATGTTTCAGATCATCTTCACTTTCAGCCAGTTAAGTGGTATCATCAGCATAGCGAAGGTTGTTGATGAGTCTTCCACCAGTCTTCGCCCCTTGGTTGACTTCATACAGTCCTGCTTCTCTAACATAGTAGCATAGTATATGACAGCAGTTAAAGATCCGTATGGTCCATCTAGTCTGCCCAGCAAGGTGACAAGAGTAGATGCATCTGATGCTCCCTCCCCATGCCTTCGTTTAGGGGTGTACCTACCGCTCCGTGTAGGGCACCCCTGTTTGTTGCGATATAAGAGATAGTTAAGTTTATTTTGATTTTATCCTGCTGCTATAAAGGGCTCCACTGTGTCTGTCCCATGCCATTTTAAATTCTGTCACTGTATTTGCCCCCCACCACTTCCATCAGGAGGGCATTCCAAGCATCAACATAAGAACATAAGATATGTCATACTGGGTCAGACCAAGGTCCATCAAGCCCAGTATCCTGTTTCCAACAGTGGCCAATCTAGGTCATACGTACCTAGCAGTAACACCGAGACACCGAGCCAGGTAAGCACTGTCCTCGTTGTGGACTCTCCTCCGGAAGAGCCTGCATCGGGACCCGACCCGGCGGCTGCGGAGCCTCCTGAGCTCGGTCTCAGGATGGCGGCCTTGGAGCGCAGCCTTCATGGACCAGCAGCGGGTGCTGATTGCCGGTCTCACCGGTCCATCCGCCCTGACCACCAGGACCTCGATATCTAAGTCGACCCTGGAGGCCAAGCCGATCCTTGAGACACTAAGAACTCGTCGATCCTCAGCCTTCAGAACCGAGGTCGTCGGCATCGGGGCAGTCGAGGCCGGAGCCGCTTGATTCCTCCTCAGAGGGGTCCAGTTGGGAAGCGGAGGACAAGGAGTCACCGGATACCCATCGGACAAAATACGTCCCCTCGGATTCCCCGGGATCTGAACCTCGGAGAAGGTCCCCCCAGAGGACACTCTGTTCTTGGACTTTGTCCGGGACATGGCTAAGGCATTGTCATTCCCGGCGGAGGCCGAAGAAGAGCCGAAGAGCACGAGATCCTCCAGTATGACTTTCCCCTCGGGAAGCCCTTACTGTACCAGTGCCTCCCATTCTGGAACGGCTGATGCTCCACATATGGGAGACCCCAGCTTCAGTGCCGGTACTCAGCAGGAGAATCAATTCCATTTACCGAGTTCGCAAGAGCCCTGGGTTCCAAAAAGCACAACTGCCGCACAACTCCATGGTTGTGGAATCGGCCATGCGCCGGCTCAAGAGCCAGAAGACTCACTCCTCGGTGCCTCCTGGCCAGGAGGCCCGCAACATGGATGCCCTCGGCAGGAAGTGCTACCAGGGCTCAATGCTGTCATGCCGAATCCAGACATACCAGCTATACATGGACATGTACCTTTGAGACCTGTCAAAGGAGATTGCTGGGTTCTCAGCTGGTCTCTCCGAGGGACCTTTGCAGTGCTTCAAAGCTTTGTCCACTGGGATCCGGGAGTGCTCGAAGTTTATGACTCGAGCAGCCTATGACGACTTTGAGGCGTCAGCTGGGTAGCTGCGGCTGGCATCGGTGCACGCCACCAGGCATGGCTACAGTCATCAGACCTGGAGCAATGGGTACAGGACAAGTTGGTCGATGTCCCTTGCCGAGGTGAAAACCTCTTTGGCAAGCCCATGACAGAAAAGGCTGCCGAGATTGAGTCCGAGTACCTGACCCGGACAAGGCTCTCGAAGAAGACTACTGCCCCTTCTAAGAAGAAGGGCTCGGATAAGAAGCCCTTTTTCCCGAGAAAAGGTACTGCTTACTGCAGCTACCCCACATATCAGGGCTCCCCAACAGGGGCAGCAGGCCAAGGGACAAGGGGCATGGCCCGCGTAAGCAAAAAGCCCCCAGGCACCAGCTCCGGCCCAGCCTGGAGGGTTTTTTTGACTCCCAGAACATTATCCCTCTCTCCAAGGACGCAAAGCCATGCACAGGAGGAAGGCTGACCCTGTATGCCCAAGGTGGCCAGCCATCTCAGCAGATACCTGGGTTCTGCAGAGAGTCCAAATGGGCTATCGGCTACATCTCAACCAGGCACCTCCCTCTTACTTTCCAGGGGAGCCTCTCAGACCCCCTCTTCACAGGGACATCCTTTTAAAGGAGTTGGCAGGTCTTCTTTAGGATCAGGCGGTAGAACTGGTGCCCCACCACCTGCAGGGAAAGGGCTTCTACTCCAGGTATTTTCTGATGCCAAAGAGAACTGGAGGCCTAAGACCCATCCTCGACCTACGAAACTTAAACAAGTTCTGGTGAGGGAAATGTTCAAGATGCTTTCCCTTGGAATATTGCTGCCTTACCTCCTCCAGGGAGACTGGCTATGCTCCTTAGACCTAAAGGATGCTTATACATACATCCTCATTCATCCATACCGCAGACAATATTTTATTTATTTATTTTATTGTTCTTATATACCACACTCTTAAAAATCAGCACGGTTTACATACAACGGTTCTGTGACAAATAGGTTGGCTATTAGGCACTTACAATGAACAGGAGGTTAAACTTGGTTTACAACTGGGGGAACTATATACATCAATTTCAGTTTATCTACAGTATGTACATGCGTTGACAGTAGCTCATGTATTCGTAGTTGGGTGTAAGATAGATGAAGTTAGGTTGTTGGGCTGAGAGTAGTGCAAGAGAAAGAGGTGGTGTTTTGATGCCTTTCTGAATTGGACAAGATCTGTTATGGCTCTGATGGTAGTTGGGAGCGCATTCCAACAGCTGGGAGCATAGAACTTGAAGGCTCTGTTCCTTGTTTTCTTGGTGCATTTTGTTATTTCACTAAGGATTTGTAAGGTATTGGCAGTGCATGTTCTCCTTGCTCTGTTCACTGACATGGGGTGAACAAGGTCTGTTAAGGATGTGGGGGCTATTTTGTTGATGGCCTTGAAGGTTATAATGATTACTTTATAGGATAGCCGGCAGTTGATTGGTAGCCAGTGTAAGTCCTTAAGGATCGGGGTGATGTGATCACTTCTGGCGGCTCTGCTCAGGATGCATGCGGCAGCATTCATAGCCAACTGTAGGGGGTTTAAGGTGTTTTTGGGCAAGCCATGCAGGATCACATTGGCGTAATCAAAGTGTGGGGTAACTAGTGCCTGAAAAACGGATCTGAAGTCATCGGGTTGCAACAGGGGTCGAAGATGTCATAGAGTTTGTATCTTGTGGTAGATTTGTTTGATAGTGTTGCTGATGTGTACTTTGAAGCTGAGCTGCTGGTCTAAAGTAACGCCTAGGTAGCGGATGCTGGGCCTGCTCGAGAGTTCTGTGTCTCTTGCCTTTAAGGTTGGCGGGGGCGAGAAAGAATGGTTTCTGGTGAAGAATAGTACGTCAGTCTTGTTAAAGTTGATCTTGAGGCTCTGTGAGTGGAGCCAATCAGTTATGGCATCGAAGCAATTTACCAGTTGAGAGAAGTCCGGGTTCTCAATCCTGAATGGGGTGAAGAGCAGCACGTCATCCGCATAGAGCAGACATGAGATGTTAAATGAGCGGATTATTTTGCATATAGGTTGCATATAGATGTTGAATAGGAGGGCAAAGAGAGACGAGCCCTGAGGTACTCCATGCTATTGTTGGAATGGCTGAGAGGTTGTGGTTCCTGTCCGAACCTATTGCCATCTATCGGTTAGATAGGATTTGCACCAACGCCATGCTGATTCACATATCCCTTTATCTTGGAGCCGAACTAGGAATTGCTCGTGGTTTACGGAATCGAATGCGGCTGCAATGTCTAGGAAAATTAGAGCAAACCCTTGTTTGATGTTGTTAATCCCAGTGATAAGCGTATTGATGAGTGTGGTGAGAAGCGTTTCGACACCATGAGACTCCCTGAAGCCGTGTTGGCATGGGTCGAGGGGAGCTGTAGAGTCAACGTGATCCTGTATTTGACGTTGGACAGTCTTCTCAATTATTTTTGCCAGCAGTGGGATGCTCGATATAGGACGGTATGATTCCACCTTCTGAGAGTTTAATTTGGCATTCTTCAAGAGGGGCCTAATGGATGTCTGCTTAAGGCTTGATGGGAATTGACCAGAGGTGAAGGAGTGGTCAATGATTTTGGCTATTATCGGGCTGATTTCATTACGTAGTGACCTTATCCAGAAAGCTGGACACGGGTCAATAGGGGCAGTGGTGGCATTAATGTTAGCTATGATGCTTTCAATGCTTGTATCCGACGGTGTCAAGAAGGAGGTGAGTTGCTTGGGTGGGTTCTTGGTGGGGTGAGATGGTGTGACTTTGCTAACATTCTTGGTTTTGGCTATCATGTAGTCTGCATAGTCTTGAGGGTGTATCGAGGCTGGTTGGGAAGATGAAAGTTCCTTCATTAGGGTCTTCACTATGTTGAACAAGTCGTGTGGTTTGTTCAAGGAGCGGCTTAGCAGTTCGGAGTGGTATTCTTTAATTTTGGAGGATATTACATTTCGATGTGCTTGCAGGTGGGAAACGTAGAGTATATGGTCAGTTGGGGACCTGGTACGTCGCCATTTTCTTTCTAATTTTCTCAGCGTTCGCAGTGATGTCTTTATTTCGGTGGTGTACCAGCTTGTAGGTTTTTTCTTTCTTGGTTGCTTATCCATCATATGTGGCTTAGTTTGAGTAGGTATGTGTGCGAAGGAACTCAGGTTGTTATTCCATGAGTTCAACAGCTCCTCTAGGTTCGATGACATGGTCTTGATGTTGGGAAGGACATTTTTGATGATCTCCTCTCTGTCAAAGGGTCTAAAGCGTCTGGTGTGGGCTACTCCTGTTTCAGTTAGTTTTGAAGCTTGTTCTCTTTCTTGTTGCATAGGTAGTTGAAAACTGATTAAATTGTGGTCAGACCATGGTACAGGGGAGATAGATTGAACTTATGGTCTGGTCTGACTTCAGGTCGAGGGCTGAAGATAAGATCAAGTGTGTTCCTTTTTGGTGTGTGGGGGCATCAACTATTTGTTCGTAGTCCAGGTTGCTGAGTGCTTCGAGGAAGGCTCCGGAATGTGTATTGTGTAGGGCTGGTAGGTTAAAGTCTCCGAGTATCCAATTTGGCTTACGTGTGTTTTGTGGATTTGAAGCTAGTTTGATTATAGTTGCCAGATTGTCGGTGGATGAGTATGGGGATCTGTAGATAAGGTTAACAGTATTACAGTTGTTCGCTATAGTAATTGTATCAAGGTGAGTTGAGCTGTTGGAACTGATTGTCTGGTAGTGGAGGTCTGTTCTAACCAGAATGAATGCACCGCCTCCTCTACGGTCAGCTTTATGGCAGGTGTGGATTGAGAAGTTAGGGGGGGTGAGGTGGTTTATGAGGACTGAGTCTGAGCTGTTGAGCCATGATTCTGTCACTAGTAGCATGTCTAGGTCGAGGTGTGATATGAGGTCAGGTATGACTGGCCACTTTTTACGGACAGACCATGCGTTTATGAGGACACATTTTAGATTACGTGGGTTTTGGGGTTGCTTGGATTTTGTGGGGCGTAGAAGCGGTATGTGGATTAAGTGAGGATGGGAGTTCTGTGCGGGCTCTGTTGGTGAGTGGTGTGTGTTGCTATGGTCTCTCCTCCCTTGTCCTCGTATGATCATATTTGGATTGTGGTTGGATGCAGCGGAGAGGGAGCCATTGAGGGCGTTACTGAGTAGGTATAGGATGCTTAGGATTATGCTGGAGTGGAGCATTTTATACTTAGCAGTGGAGAAACTTGCAGTACAAAGTAAAATTAGTAATGCTTACAGTACACAGTAAAGCTGGTAATACAGATACTTGGCAGTACAGTTGGTTGCAGTATACAGTAAGGTTGGTAATACAAATACTTGCGGTGCACTCTAAGTCTAACAGTAACATACTGGTAAACGGTATGGGTTCATAGAGCATCGATGAGAGAGATGCTCACAGAGTGGTAGACTTCGAGTTCAGGGTGGTTGGGTTGTGGTGTGTCTTAAATAGTGGCTGATTCTGGTGGTCTCTGCAGTAGGCAAGCTCCACCCAGGGAGGAGAAGGGAGCTCAGTCTTCGGTTGTTGGTGTGTCCGCGGGATCAGGGCTACCACAGGCGATGTCTCTTACCGGAGTTGTGTGATTAGTAGAGCTGGCGGTCGGCGGTGTTGTTGGAGAGCAAGCTCAACCCTGGGGGAGCTCAAGCTGTGGACCCACTGTGCGGCAGTAGATCTCCCTCTTTTGCGTTGCTTAAGCTGCGGGTGTTCTTGAAGGTTTATTAGGATGTGGTAGGACTCAGGCAGTGGGCCACTGCCAAAGGGCCCTCTGGTGAGGCCCTCAGGCGCGGGCCCGCCTGGCACGGGTGCGCCGGATGGCTCTTCTTTTAAATGGTGCTCCTCTGCCCCAATTGGGCAGCCGAAAACGGCGGCGGGAAACTGCTGGGCCGGTCTGAAGCAGCCCCGACTACTCGATCCCGGCCTAGGAGAGCTGCTGCAGGCTGGGAAGGGTGGCTTGAAGGTTATAATGATTTGTGGTGAGAGGAAACCACTTTCAGTACAAGGTGCTTCCATTTGGCCTAGCCTCTGCACTCAGGGTGTTCACAAAGTGCCTAGCAGTGGTGGCAGCCTTCTTAAAAAACCAGGGGGTATTTGTCTTCTCCTACTTGGACGACTGGCTCATCAGAGTCCAGTCAGCCCAACAGGCCATGTCTCGCACTGTCCAGTTGCTACAGCACCTAGAGTTTGTGATAAATTACACAAAGTCCATTCTCGTTCCCTCTCAGGGACTAGAGTTCATAGGAGCAAGATTAGACACCATTCAAGCAAGGGCATATCTACCGGAAGACAGGGTACAGAGAGTTGTAGCCCTAGTGCAGCAAGTGAGTCACAGATCCCAGATCTCAGCAAGACACTTTCTGCACCTCCTTGGTCACATGGCCTCCACGGTACATGTGACACCCAATGCCTGCCTCCACCTGAGAACAGCTCAGTGGTGCCTCAGGGACCAGTGGACACAAGCCACAGGCCGACTCAGAGACAGCATTAAGGTGTCCAAATGACTGGTGCAGTCGTTGACATGGTGGCTTCAGCCACACAACCTACTGGAGGGAGTGCCTTTCCAGCCTCCCCCACACATGAGAATGCTGGCTACAGATGCATCCTTGCTGGGCTGGGGAGCCCATTGCCAGGAATTGTGCACTCAGGGTGTGTGGTCTCCACAGGAGAGCATACAACAGATCAATCTTCTAGAGCTTCGAGCTATCCGCCTAGCTCTACGGACCTTCTGTCAAACCCTGGCTCATCAGCCTGTCTTAATTCAGACAGACAACCAAGTGGCAATGTTCTATGTGAACAAGCAGGGAGGCACAGGGTCTCACATCCTCTGTCAAGAGATCCTAGACCCATGTTCTTTTGCAGTCAACCAGGGTATGCAGCTCAAAGCAGTTTACTTGCCAAGTCAAGAGAACTTCTTAGCCGACAAGCTAAGCAGAATTCTGCAGCCACACGAGTGGCAACTGGATCCCAACATAGTCCAGCAGCTGTTCCAGTGCTGGGGGCGACCATCCATAGATCTGTTTGCGAGCCCGCAGAATCACCAGTTGCCCCGCTACTGCTTCAGACAGCCACACCCATGCAGGGTGGCTGCAGATGCTTTCCTAATACCATGGTCTGTGAGCCTTCTGTATGCGTTTCCTCCCATGCCCCTGGTGGCTCGGACTCTATTCAAGATCCTTCAGGACGAAGCCTCGGTCATCCTGGTAGCACCCAGGTGGCCGAGACAGCCATGGTTTCTGCTGCTGCTTCAACTGGTGGCAGAGGCTCCAATTTCTCTGGGATTACACCCCAACCTTCTGTCGCAGGAGGAAGGGGAATCTTCTGCATCCCAACCTCAGGTCTCTCAACCTGATGGCATGGCTGCCGAAAGGGTAGTTCTCGCACCACTTCTCCTCCCTAAAAATGTAGAGGATGTACTGCTAGCCTCAAGAAGGTAATCGACTAGTAAAACCTATGTGTTTAAGTGGCATAGGTTTGAGGTGTGGTGTGATAAGCAGGGAGAAAACCCTTTCTCCTGCCAAGTGTCAGTGGTGTTGCAGTACCTGCTTCACCTCCCAGATTTAGGCCTCAAGTCAAACTCTGTCCGAGTCCACCTTAGTGCCTTATCAGCACACCACTCTCCATTGGAAGGACAACCTCTCTCTGTGCACCCTTTGGTGTCCAGGTTCCTGAGAGGTTTACTTCTGCTGAAACCCCTGGTTCATCCCCCGGCGACCGAACGGGATTTGAATGTGGTCTTAGAGCAGCTTACTCGCCCACCTTTTGAGCCGATGGCTATCTGCCATCTCCGCTTCCTCTCTTGGAAAGCGCTTTTCTTGGTGGCATTCACATCGGCCAGATGAGCGAGTGAGCTGCAGGCTCTGGTTTCTGATAGACCATACACACGATTCTATAGGAACAGGGTGGTGCTTCGCACCCACCCCAAATGTTCCTTCCAAAAGTGGTCTCCTCGTTCCACCTCAACCAGGAGGTGGTACTTCCGACCTTCTTTCCCAGGTCACATGCCAGTCGGTCAGAAGCAGTTCTGCACACCCTGGACTGTAAGAGAGCTTTGGCCTTCTACATGGAGCGTACGCGGGGACATCGAAGGGCTTCTCAGCTCTTCGTCTCTTATGACCCCAGTAAGCTGGGGATGCCTGTCTCCAAGCGCACGTTGTCCACTTGGGTGGCGGATTGTATCTCCTGGGCATAAAGGGCAGCCGATCTCCTGTTGCAGGGTCGAGTCACGGCCCACCGGGTCAGGGCTAAGGCGGCATCAGTGGCTCACTTCCGCTCTGTTTCTCTGGCAGACATATGCTGGGCCGCCACCTGGACTTCAAGCCAGACTTTTGCGGCCCATTACTGCCTGCATAGGGAGTCCCAACGGGACAGTGCTTTCGGCCAGGCTGTACTCCGTAACCTGTTTGAGGTTTAGGCAACTCCTACCCTCTGACCCTTTGGTGTCAGGCTAACGGAGTGTTACATTCTCAGTTGAACTATCATGGCTTCTGCGGCTCTTCTAGAGGGAGCCTATTTTCAGTTATGGGTTCTCGGTAGCCTATAGCTAGGGAATCCCATATGTGAGGACTGACTTCCTGCTTGTTCCTGGAGAAAGCGTAGTTACTCACCTGTAACAGGTGTTCTCCAGGGACAGCAGGAATCAGTCCTCACGACCCTCCCTCCTCCCCTGTAGTTGCAGTCCTATTATTATATTTTGTTCATTTTGCCGTCTTTTTAGCTATGTTAAATCAGATGTAAATACTCTATTATAACCAATGTCAATATACTAATAGAAACTCTAGTGATATCGCTAATATGTTAAACTGCTGTTTCTTACACTTGATGTATTCCCCTTAAAGTAGTCTCAGACTTGGATAGCACTTTCAACCACAATCACTGTGGAAAACAGATTGTGCTCCGTTTGCATCAACGACTACTATAAAATTGTGTTTCTTCTTTTTTATATATCTTTTTCTCTTCGTGTTTCTAAACAGCAAAAATCTCATGCAATAATATCACCAAGACGTCTCTACTTCGTGTTACTTAAAATGTTAAAAATTCAAGCTTATCTGAGCTCCGTTGGTGTTTCATGTTGCTCCCAACCACTGTTTAAAGATCTCTCAACGCCTTCCTATGGCGCCTGCATTAGCGTTTCTCTCCTTAGGGGAGGTTCATCAGGAGAATCTAAGAATGGAAATGCAAATAAAATATAAGCTTGTGTACTACATATATCCATGATTGACTTACTCCGAAGCTGTTGAAAATTAATCTCTCACGGTGTTCCCCATTGTGTTTAAAGTTACAAAAAAGGTGAACTAGAAGTGACTTACTTTCTGTTGCTGCCCACGTCTTTCTGTCCGTCAGAGTAGTGAAAAAAACGCCGCGCATGCGGCTTGGGCAGAACAGCTGATCTTTATATTCTACTCTAAATACTACCTATCGACACACCTGCCAATCTACTGAGGCATTCAATCCTAAAGGTCGCACTGTATTAATCTTAAAAATCCACCTCTGTTCCACGTAAAATAGCGTTTCTTCCAGGGTTTTACCTCTGCTGGGACGAGAAATTTGATCTATGCAGAAGCATCTGAAATGTTCAAACTCATGCTGGAATTCTTCGCAATGTTGAACAATGGGAGCCGACAAATTTTTGCAATGAAGTCTGCTTTTGTGTTCATACATTCGAACTTTAAAAGAACGATTTGTCTTTCCAATATATAGTAGGTCACAAGGGCAGCGGATGGCATACACTACCGATTCAGAAAGACATGTTGTGGCTCGCTTCAAACAATAAGTTTTACCTGAATAAACAAATTCAGTTAACTCAATTGTGATATTGCAAATCCCGCACTGGCCACATTTCTTATGACCTGCTGTGGTTGATTGGCTAAAACTGCTCACATTAGAGCGAAGAGCTGTAGGGCTCAGTTGTTGTTGTAAGTTGCTATTTCTTTTCCAAACGCATCTTATCTTTTTATCACCTAATTCAGGGATGGCTTGAATCATATGACTGTATTTTTTAACAATACTTTGAATTCTAAAGCTTAATGGAGAAAACTTTGTTATGAAATTTACTTGGTCAGCACATGTTTCTTGACGGGACGCCTGAAACAACCATTGACGGTCATTATACAAGGCTCGTTTGTAGGCTTGATGAATAACACTGGCTGGATATCCACGGTCTGAAAAATCCTGTATCAATTGTTTAGATTTCTTCTTATAATCTGCTACCTCCGAACAGTTTCGGCGATAGCGAAGAAATTGGGAATAAGGTAAGCTGTTCTTCAACCGAGTAGGATGACCGCTGGTATAATGTAAGAATGTATTACGAGCCATGGGTTTTTTATGTATAGTTGTATCCCAGCCTTGTAAGCCTCTTCTTATTTCAACGTCCAGAATTACTATGGTTTTGGCATCTACCGTAGATGTAAATTGTATCGCAGAGTTGCATGTATTTAGCCACTGGATAAATTCTTCTGCCAATATTGCTGAACCTTTCCAAAGTAGAAAAATGTCGTCAATGAAACGTACCCATAATTTTAAACTTTGTAAATAGGGAGTAGTTTGTAGCCAGCAGGTTTCAAAATCGCTCATAAAAAGGTTGGCAATTGATGGGGCACAAGATGCACCCATAGCTATGCCTGTTTTCTGTTGATACAGCTCCTTGTTGAACTGAAAATTTTTTTTTGTAATAGTTATTTGTGCCAGTTCCGTAAGAAAAGAAATTTGAGAATCGGAAAGATCTCCTCTAGCTGTCAAAGCTCTCTGAACTGTCAGGAGCGCTGATTGTTGGGGAATACTCGTATAGAGTGCCGTAATGTCTAAAGTAATTAATAACATATCTTCTTCCACTGCCCAATGATTATTTTGTTCCAAGCGTTGTAAAAAATGAGATGTGTCCCTAATATAAGATGGTATCTCAGTAAGAAGAGGTCTCAAAAAAGAATCAAGAAACACTGATAAGGGTTCTAACACCGACCCCCTTGTGGACACAATGGGGCGCCCCGGTGGATTATTGAGATGCTTATGTATTTTAGGGACTAAATAGAAATTTGGTGTCACTGGAGCTTGAGCATTTAGGAATTTCATTTCTTTTCGGTTGATCAATTTATTATGATACGCGGATTGAGTACTCGCCAAAATGATTTTTTGTAACTGAACTGTGGGATCTGTAGTTAATTTCTCATATGTTTGACTATCTGAGAGTTGGCGCTGTGCTTCTGCCTCATAGTCCTCCCGACTTTGAAGAACAATTGCACCTCCTTTGTCTGCTCTAGATATAATAATGTCAGTTCGGGCTTTCAATTCTCTCCAAGTCCGTCTCTCTTCAGAAGTTAATAGATTTTTTGTTAATGAAAAACTCTGTTCAACTTTGGTGACTTCTTTTAAGACCATCTCCTTAAATGCTAAAAGCAAAGGTGACAAAGGATTCGGAGGATTCCAATGAAACACCAACGGAGCTCAGATAAGCTTGAATTTTTAACATTTTAAGTAACACGAAGTAGAGACGTCTTGGTGATATTATTGCATGAGATTTTTGCTGTTTAGAAACACGAAGAGAAAAAGATATATAAAAAAGAAGAAACACAATTTTATAGTAGTCGTTGATGCAAACGGAGCACAATCTGTTTTCCACAGTGATTGTGGTTGAAAGTGCTATCCAAGTCTGAGACTACTTTAAGGGGAATACATCAAGTGTAAGAAACAGCAGTTTAACATATTAGCGATATCACTAGAGTTTCTATTAGTATATTGACATTGGTTATAATAGAGTATTTACATCTGATTTAACGTAGTCTTTTTAGCTATGTCATTTGACTGAGCAAGATGGCACCCTTGGGCGGGAAGGGGACATAAGAACATAAGAACATAAGATATGCGATACTGGGCCAGATCAAGGTCCATCAAGCCCAGTATCCTGTTTCCAACAGTGGCCAATCTAGGTCATACGTACCTAGCAGTTTCCCCAAAAGACACAGGTTCCACAATGCTTGTACTGGGTCAAGCATTTATTTTTATTTATTTATTTATTTAACAGTTTCTTCTATACCGCCCCTTCCAGAGATCAGGGGCGGTTTACATTAAACAAAAATTAACATACTTCCGTATATTTTACATGGAACATGTTTTAACTATATACAGGTTTTGTTACATGGAACATATTTTAACGTTAATATTAGTACTTTTTTAAAACTTATATACAGGTTATGAAACATGGAACATAACATAGTTAATTAACATAAGTTATTTACATTAGTGATAAAGCTGTCAGTTAGGGTAACTCGTTTAGGTGTTGTGTGTATTAAGGTAAGTATCTTTCTTGTGTTAGTCATTTGTTCTGTCTTGAGGACTGTGGATATTTTTTTGAGATTGTCTTGGGGAGGTTTTTTGTTGGTAGGGGATCTCAAAGTGTTTTGTAAAAAGGTATGTTTTTAATTCCTTCTTGAATTGGTGGAGGTCCTTTATCATGTGGAGGGTTAATGGAATTTCATTCCAGAGGGTGGGTGCGGCAAAGGAGAAGGCTCTATCGCTTGTTGTTGCTTTAGTTTTTCTAAAGTTTGTCTTTATGTTGAGGGAGTGGGTTGCATTCTGTCTGCGCGTTCTAGTTTCTGATGGGGGTTGTATTAGTGTTGATAATTGTGAGGGAGAGATGTTATTGATGAGTTTAAAAGTAGTTAGGAGGATTTTATATTTTATTCTGCTGCATATGGGGAGCCAGTGTAGGTCTAAAAGTATTGGGGTCACATGGTCTGTTAGTTTAGCTTTTGTAACCATCTTAGCGCATATTTATTTATTTATTTAGTAAACACTTGTATACCGCTGCTTCCTACGATCAGCAGCGGTTTACTTTACAGAATCATAATGTATTGTACAGTACATTGAGATTTTCAGTTTTACATTTTGATTAGTCACTGATTACGTACCACGGGATGAGCATTTGGATACGATACACATTTGATTATAGCACACAGATCAGGGTATACATTTGATTTCAATAGATTGGGGCCCTTTGGAGGAGGTACATGCTTTTTAGTGGTAAGCCGTTTAGGAGACTATTACAGTAGTCGAAGTGGGGGGTGATGAGGGAGTTGACTACTGATCTAAAATCATGTGTGTTGAGTAGGGGTCTTAGATGTTGTATTGTCTTGAGTTTATAGAATATTGTTTTTACTGTATGTTTTATGTGTGGGAGCATGGTGAGTGAGTGGTCCAGAATTATACCCAGGTACTTTACCTCCTTTTTAACAGGTATTGGTGTGTTACTTATTGTGATTGTAGTAGGGTAGTTATAGTCAGTGTCAGGTTTTCTCGTTATGAACATTGCCTCTGTTTTTTTGAGGTTGATGCTTAGGTGATTGTCTTCAAGCCATATGGTAGTCTCACTCATGCACTGGAGTAAGGCATCATATTTGGGGTTGTTGGGGTTTATGGGGATGGCAAGCATGATATCATCTGCGTATATGAAATGGTTGATTTTATACTTCTTGAATATGTTTGTAATTGGCTGGAGGTATAGATTGAAGAGGAGGGCGGAGAGTGCTGATCCTTGAGGAATACCTTGACCTTGAGGGAAAGTTTCTGATGTTTCTTTACCTAGTTGTATCCGTATTAATCTGTGTGAAATGTATGATTTGATCCATTCAAGGACTGTCCCTCCTATTTTTAAGTTTTCTAGTCTGTTGATGAGTGTTTTGTGATTGATGCTGTCAAATGCAGCGGATAGGTCTATGAAGAGGAGAAGGAAACCTTTACTATTTTCATTAGTGCCTCTGATGAGGAGGTCTGTCAGAGCGATTAGGAGGGTTTCAACTCCATGGGAGGGGCGGAATCCAAATTGATGTGCATCAAGGAGTTTGTGCTCATCTATGTAGTCCTGTAGTTGGAGTTGTATGGTTTTTTTCTATTATTTTAGCGATAAGAGGTATGCTAGCTATTGGCCTGTAAGAGTTGGGATCCTTTGGGTCAAGCTTATTGTTTTTTATTACTGGACGGATCGAGGAGAGCTTTAGGGCGTTGGGCATAGTTCCTTGTGAGAGTGATTGGTTTACTATGTGTTGGATGTTTTCTGCAAGGAAGTCCTTAGTATGCTTGATCCATGACACCGGGCATGGGTCAAGTGGGGAGGTTGTAGTGTTGATTGTTGTTATAATATTAAGGATGTGTTTCGTTCAGCCTTGTGAAAGGTTGTCCATTCATAGTTACTATCCTGAATGTGTTCTATCGTGGTGGTTGTAGAGTAAGGTTTTACCTTTAGTTTTTCAGCAAAATGAGATGCTAAGGTTTGTATGCTTATAATGTTTTGGTTCGGTTCTGGGTTATATGGTTTAGTTAGTGTTTTTACGATTGAGAAGAGTTCTCTTGGTCGGTTGAGAGCAAGATTTATTAGTTTGGAGTAGTATTCTCTTTTTGAGTTGTTGATTGCATCCTTATATTTATTAAGTAAGGTAATATATTTGGTTTTGTTATCTTGCGATTTTGTTTTTCTCCAGGTTTTTTCTTGTTTACGTAATTGCTTTTTTAGCAGGGCGATGTCTTTAGTGTACCATTTTTGTGATTCTTTCTTTTCCTTCTGGATTGTTTGAGTAGGTGTAGCTGCTTCTTGGATAGTTTGGTTCCAGTTCACTATAGTTAGGTCGATATCAGATAGGTTTGTGGTGAGCTTAGGTAGTACCTTATCAAGGAATGTATCATTGTCGAAGCGGATAAAACGTGAGTGGTAGGGTGTTGTGTTTAGGGACTGTGATGTAGTTTGTGCCAGTAGTTGAAAGGTTATCAGGTGATGGTCAGACCATGGTACCTCTGTAGTTATTGGGGGGGAATATAGTTGATGCAAGTTGAAGGGGGTAGGGAGGAAAATTAGGTCTAGTGAGTTTCCTTTATTATGTGTGGGGGTAAGGACTATCTGGTTGTAACTCATGTTGGTCATTGAGTCTATGAAGTTGTCTCTTTGGTATTGGTTTAGGGATGGGAGGTTAAGGTCACCTAGGATTATGAGAGGTTTTCTCTGGGAAGATGTGCATGCGAGTTCAAGGATAGGGGAAAGATTTTTGTGATCCGCTGATGGGGGTCTATAGATTAGAGAGAATGCTAGTGTTCTGTTTTCAATGTTTATTATGTCCATGCTTTCAACATTGTTTGAGTTTGTTAGGGTGTATTGTAAGTCTTTTTTAGTGAATATAAGTGTGCCACCACCTCTTTTTATGTCACGGTGGCAGTTGAAAATATCATATTGTGATATGTGGAGTTGGTTTAATAATATTGTGTCTGTAGGTGTTAGCCATGTTTCGGTAATGAAAAAGATGTCAGGTTGTTTGTCTTTTATTATGTCATTTACAATTGTATTTTGTTCCGTATTGAGCGAATGTTTATTAGGATCAGCTTTAGTTTAGTGTCTTTGGTGGGGGAGGTTTTTTTGTCATTGTGGTTTTTGCAGTTTATCTGAATTACTCTAGTGGGATGTCTGTGGGTGTTGTTGTGTGGTGGCAGGTTGAATGGGTGATTGTGTAGTGGGGGGCGTGTTAGATTGCGGTTGGGGTTATTAATGATGGGGATGCTATTGCAAGGGGGATTGTTGAGTTTGTATGTGTAGATTTGTTGCAGTAGGAGGACTATGAGTAGGAAAGTGGTTGGCAATGTTTTTGTTTTTAGATCGGCCATTATGTTTTGTGTGAGAGACTGATAGCAGTGACAGAGAAAGGGGTAATATAGGAGAGGGCTACTGACAACAGTAAGGGGTATTGTGGGAGGATGGTACTGACAACAGTAATTGGATATGTTACTGGCAACAGTAGCAGAATTAGGCTGAGTGTTGTAAATCAGTGCTAGTATTAGTAAGGTTGTTATTATATTAGCGACCTTAGGGAGACAGGTGAAAGTACTGGCAATGGTAGTGAAGGAGGGTTAACAATATTGGTAAAGTATTAGCAGCTGTGTAAACACATGAGAGGAGTACTGGTAACAGTGGAGACAAAATGTTGCTTGAGGTGATGCCAGCAGCAAAAATGGCAGTGTATTGGTATCCAGGAGAATATATCAACAATATTTGCAAAACATTGCATTGCATTGATATCCTGGGTCCCTTCTTAATAATGGTTTATGGACCTTTCCTCCAGGAACTTGTCCAAACCTTTTTTAACCAAACCACAAAAAATTCTGAATATCAAAAGAATCCCCTGGAACCTTAAATCCTCTTTTTTTGTCGGAGCTGGTCAACACAGTGCTGAGAAAATGTTCATAGCACCACCGTGACCTCTCCTTTTATTAAATAACCTTATAAAAGTAGAATTTTTTAAACTTAGCTTTTGCCAAAGCACTGCCAAAGCGCCAGAAAGACAGACGACGTGGCTCACGTTTCGGGTTTTCTTCCAATTTTTCAAGAAACCCTGCTTCAGGTCCCAATAATCGGCAGTTGACAGATCTCCAGCTAACAACCAAATGGGAATGTAACATGCCTTATAGTCAACGGCTTCTGACGTCATGATGACATGAGGAGCAATCAAACCTTTTTTAAACCCAGCTACACTAACAGCCTTTACTACATCCTCTGGTAACAAATTCCAGAGTTTGATTACACGTTGAGTGAAAAAAATATTTTCTTTTATTAGTCTTAAATAGTTTACCCTGTAGCTTCATTGCATGTCCCCTAGTCTTTCTATATTCTGATAACGTAAACAATCGATCTACGATTACCCGTTCCACTCCATTCATTAATTTATAGACTTCTATCATATTTCCCCTCAGGCGTCTCTTTTCCAGGTTAAAGAGCCCTAACCTTTTTAGCCTTTCTTCATAGGAGTATCCTTCCATCCCCTTTACCATTTTGGTGGCTCTTCTCTGAACCTTTTCTAATAACGCTATATCCTTTTTAAGATATGGCGACCAGAATTGCACACAATATTCAAGGTGCGGTCTCACCATGGAACGATATAGAGGCATTATAATATCTTTTGTTTTATTTTCCATTCCTTTCCTTATGATACCTAGCATTCTATTTGTTCTCTTGGCCGCCGCTGCACACTGGGCCGATGGTTTTAACATGTTATCCACAATGACGCCTAAATCTTTTTCCTGGGTGGTGGTTCCTAATGTGGAACCTTGCATCGTGTAACCATAGTTTGGGTTGTTCTTCCCTAGGTGCATAACTTTGCACTTGTCCACATTAAATTTCATCTTCCATTTTGATGCCCAGTCTTCCATTTATTTATTTAGTATACATTTGTATACCGCTACTTCCAGCGATCAGCAGCGGTTTGATTACAGATTGGAAATTGTCAAATCATGACAGGAAATTTTTGAGGTATAAACACATTGATTAGACAGGAAAGCACAGCACACAGAGAACTATTTTACAGGGAACATGGGCTATGGAGGGTTAAGTGGCTTGCCCAAGACCACAAGGAGCACCTGTGGGACTAGAAACCCCAGTCCTTCCGGCCCAAGGTTGCTGTCCTCCAGTGGGATTTGAACCCCCGACCTTCCGGCCCGAAGTACCTTGCCCCAACCACTAGGCCACTCCTCCACTATCCTCTTGCAATTGCAAGATCCTCTTGCAATTTTCCACAATCCTCTTGGGTTTTAACAACTTTAAATAGTTTTGTGTCATCTGCAAATTTGATAACCTCACTCGTTATTCCACTTTCCAGGTCATTTATGAATATGTCAAAAAGCAGCGGACCCAGCACAGATCCCTGGGGTACACCACTATTCACCTTTCTCCATTGGGAAAATTGGCCATTTAGCCCAACCCTCTGCTTTCTATCTTTTAACCAGTTCCTGATCCACACTAGTACACTGCCTCCTATCCCACGACTCTTTAGTTTTGCCAAAAGTCTCCGATGAGAGACCTTGTCAAAGGCTTTCTGAAAGTCCAGATACACTATATCAACCGACTCACCTTTGTCCACCTGTTTATTCACCCCTTCAAAAAAACATAACAGATTAGTAAGACAAGATCTTCCTTGTCTAAAGCCATGTTGGCTGTCTCCCATTAGGCCATGACTATCTACATGCTGAGTAATTTTGTTCTTTATGATGGTTTCATGCGTGATGCAATCCCAAAGGCTTTCTTAGAAAGCTGGGGATTTGTTCCGCAAGAGGGCTCTGTCGGCGCCGACGTCACCCATATGTGAGGACTGACTTCACATATGTGAGGACTGATTCCTGCTGTCCCTGGAGAAAACCTGTTACAGGTGAGTAATTACGCTTACTTTGTGTACCTGCGAGGTACTTGTGACCTGGATTGGCCACGGTTGGAAACAGGATACTGGGCTTGATGGATTTTGGTCTGGCCAAATATGGAATTTCTTACTGTATGTTCTTATGAGACTTAGCCATGGTGTGGAATAGTGCACCGCTGTCTTAGAGGCTCTCCTTGGAGGGCTAAAATAACCCATCTGCCTTTGGTTTTCCGGGGGAGGAGGGAGGTGTTTTAGAGGTGTGGTTAGAAACTGCATGCATACATTCACTTTTCAATGAGCATCGTCATTTAGAACCTTACAGAGGTGCAGTGTACTTTTAGCAAACCAGAATTCAAGCACAGCGGAAACAAATACCTTATGTTTGGAAATAAACTATGTACTGCATGTTTGGGCTGAAAAGATTCAGATGTTGTCAGGGGTCGTATTGAAAAAGTACCTAAATATTCTTTCTTTAAAAATCAACAATACTTAATTTTGTTTATGAGCACAGCATTCATAGTTTTGTAGTATCTTCCTGAATCGTTTATGCTAACGCTTGAAGAAGATTAGCAGTTGCCACTGTACCAAAATTTTTATGGCTGTTGCGGAGTGATTTCCTGTATTGGGGCTTTTCAATACCAGGTGTTACTAGCTTTACATAATTGCAGAGGATGAAGGCATGGTTTGTTTTAGGGTGGGATGAGGGCATATTACTTATGGTCTATAAATATTTAAATTAAGCAAAATAAGGAGAAAGCGACAGTAAGACAAAGGTGTATCCTGAAAAATCTGGGCTGTTACAAGTTGACAGAAAGAAATGTCAGATCCCATCCTGTCTAACAGAGACCTGTTTTCATCTGGCTGCAGGTTTCAGGGCTACAGATTTCATGGGTGCCATTTACATGAACAATACAACAGATGTGGAGCTGGCAGCCATAGACTGTGACAAAGCTATAACCGTGGAGTTCAAGCACGATGACAAGCTCAGTGAGGACACAGGAGCCTTGATTCAGGTAGTTTTTCATTTATTTAGATTTAGCTCAAGGAGAGTTACAACCAGATATATAAGTGTTTCCCTGTCCCAAGAGGGCGCACCATTGAAGAGGTTTATTTTGGTGACATTAAGGGAAGGACATTTACTTCTATTATTTGCTGTTAAGATTTAGATAGAGATTGCCAGCTACGTTTACTCTGCCTTTTCTTATTTTCTGCTGCTGTGGCATGGACCCAGAGTTGCCAAGTTACCCAGTTTCATGAGTGAGATTTTGAGCCAGTCCTGGATCTCTGTCAATCTCACTCTGATGCATAATGGGACCTGCAGCACTGATTCCAATGGGTAAATCCAGTTTCTACAAATACCATACTGCACTGTAATGCAAATCTAAAACCAAAACTGGCAAAAAATCTCACTCCTGGAACTCAGTAACTTGGCAACTCCAGTGGACCGTAGCTGATGTTGCATGTTACCCTCATTTCCCCACTGCAAGGGATTCTGTGCTTATCTCAGGCTTTCAAGACTGAATGAAGACGCATTTCATATTCTTTCTCCTTGGGGGCCTCTTATCAATACCAGCTTTCAAACCCACTGTAGTACTTACAGACCCGCCAGGACTTTCCAGTTTCTCTTTGAAGATATCTTCTTTGGCCCACACAAACCTCCCACCAGGAAACACAGGCAGAGAGTTTAAAACAACTCTACTAGTGTTGCAAGGAGTCATACTGTCCAAGTACTGCAGAGGAGCAGAAAATGATCCAGAAGTAACATGTACACAAATTCTCCAGCCAACAATTATTAACAAAACACTTATCAATTCAAGAATTAAAAATAAGGATATATGGTCTTTGTCTGCCATCATATTTCTGTGTTTCTATGATAACTATCTAAGCATCAACATTTTAAAGTGGGGTCTGACAACACGCGCACACACGGACCGCTTAAGCTTGCTCCGCTCTCACACACACACACGCACCCCACAGCACATCTCCGGCCTCACCAGTGATTCAGCACCGTGCACAGCTCTCCTGCCATGAACTTCCTGGACTGATCTCTGCAGCATGGAGGTAAGCCCCTCCCCCTGCTAACCTCATCAATCGGAGACTCCTTCATTGCTTAAAGCCTCGCTCGGTGTAGGTGCATCCGCGCCTTGCGGGCCTGTGCCTAAGGGCCAAGCCAAAGGGCCCTTTGGCATGGCCCTTAAGAGTGACCCAAACATAGGAAAGCCAAGAGGAACAAGAAGGGAAAGAAGCCAGCAAGCGCCAAACTTTCACACCAGCTACCATCACCTCATGGCCTACCTCACGCTACTGCACACTCTAACACTCCATACACATGGACCCAAACTCAACATGCAGATGCCACTGTTCCCCCTCCTGCCCTTCCAACCCACACAAATGCCCTGGTCAACCCCCTCCCAGGGGGTCCAGCGTCCTAAGCAGACACCATGCAGACTACACAGCACCTCCCATACTCCACCAACATGTTCCCCACAGACCTCACACAACAACCCCATCATTGCATCCACTATCAAATGTGCATTGATAAATGCTAGGTCAATCAGAAACAAACCAAATACGATCTACGACTTTGTTCTGGACCAGAGCCTGGACATAATTTGCATCATCGAAACCTGGCTCAATGATACAGACCAGGTCATCCTGAACCAAGTCACTCCACCAGACTTCTCAGCATTCAAGTGCCCCAGAGCCCACAAGAGAGGGGGTGGAACCCTTATTCTGGCCAGAAAGGGCTACAAGTTAAAGCTGATCTCTACAAGCAACTCGACCGAGTCCAGCACAGTCAACATATCCAATAAATACCTCAGCATTTGTCTCACCTATAGGCCCCCTAATGCCACGACGGAACATCTTTCCACAGTTTTGGAATCAACATGCGCTCATAGCAGCTGGCACAAACCCCTCATTGCCCTAGGAGACTATAATTTAACCTCCACACCCACCAAAGAAACCAAAGCATTTCTCAAAGCCATGGAATCATTAAATTATCGCCAGACGCTCATCGCACCGACACACCAGCACGGAACTACTCCGGATCTTGTCTTCATGCCTAAACAACTGATAGAAAGGGATCAGGTCACAACCCCAACAATCACCCCAGTCCCTGGTCTGACCACCATACCATTACCTTCTCATTGCTCCTGGGTAGCACCTCTCACCACACAGAAGGGGAGAGCAAATCCAGACGTTTCAGAGCATACAATAAGGATGCTTTCATAAAGGTAATAATTCCACTACTCCAGCAAAAAAGTGACAACCTTGACAAAACCATAGAAAGATGGAACCTCATAAAAACTAAGGCTACAGCAGCTCCAAACAGAGACCGCACTCATGCACGCAGGAAAGTCAGCACGCCCTGGTACTCAAATACCATCTGGGATGCAAAATGCATACTCAGAAAGCTGGAAAGGAAATGGAGGCAGGAAAAATCACAGGACTCTCTGCTCCACTACAAAGCCAAACAGCTGGAATACAATAACCTGATTAACGATCGCAAGCAACAACACCACACCAATGTAATCATGAAATCAGCCAACAAGCCAAGGGAACTATTTAACATTGTGCAGAAGCTCACTAATGACATTTCTCAGCAGGACACCCACCACGTAGACCCACAAGTATTTGCAAATTATATGATCACCAAGAATTCCAATCATCCAATTGCCCCACTCACCTCAACATTCAACCCGGAAATGACGAAGCCCCAACAAACCTGGGATAACTTTAGCATACCCTCAGTTCAGCAAATAGAAAACATAGTGGACACCCTGAATACAACAACTTCACCAGCAAACCCATGCCCCGTGGCATGGATCAAAGCCACTAAAGACCAACTGAGTCAACAACTCCACAAAATCATAAAAGAATCCCTCCAGCAAGGATACATGCCGCACATGCTCAAGCAAGCAACAATATGACCAATCCTCAAAAGCCCCTCGCTAAACCACTCAGATCCAAAACAATAACTGATGGTCAACTTTGACAAGACAGAGGCTATGTTCGTCACTAGGGTTCCCACATTCAACTCACCCCAGGCAATCAGTATCCTAGACAAGACAATAAGAACATAAGATATGCCATATTGGGTCAAACCAAGGTCCATCAAGCCCAGTATCCTGTTTCCAGCAGTGGCCAATCTAGGTCATAAGTACTGTGATAAGGAAGCTTATCATAGCTCAGGAGGGAGCTATAGAAAAGGTGAAGTGACTCTGAACAAGCAACCTGTCAGTTCTGGTAGAAATAAGAAAACGGAATTTTCCCATAAAAGACTACCAGTCCCAGAATGCACCAGGTTTCCAACAGCCATTAGAGGAGCTGAAGGGGGGAAACGTGTGTTCAATCAGGAGGGCTATGAGGTAATCCCTAAGCACTCATCTCAAAGGGCAGGGCCTGATTCAGCACAGCTGCGCTGTGTTAGGGAGGAGCACTCATCTAAGCAGAATAAAGGTAGAGTTTATTCTACAGAGAATTATCCTCAGAATCATCATCGTCTTCATGATCAACTTGGATATCCTCAGTTTCATCTGAAGGATTATCAGAAGCAGAAGCCAAACCGGACGGACAGAGAGGGCAAGAAACCCTTTGGAAGAAAGAAAAGAAAAGCCTTTGGGAGGTCTAGGGGAGTCTGGAGCAGTACGTATACTGGGAGGCATTCCAAGGGCCAGCATACACCATTGGACTGGGGAAAGCCAGAGGAATGGTGCTGCAGAGCTAGAAATCTCCAGACGGTACCTGTGAGGGAGACGGCTGCACGTGGAAGGGACCCTAAGACCCGTGCCAGAAGGTATGTGAAGAGAGATCCAGTGTCCAGGGATCTGGATTGGAAGGCTGGACATAAGAACTGGACTACATACTGGCCAGGCTATATAGAGAGGAACTCTAACAGCAATGGAAGCTCAAGTATGAACACTGATCTATGCCCTAGCTATAACCTTGAAAGACAGCAGGGAAACAAGTATTCTCCTGAAAGTGCTCCATTGAGAAATTCATCTGTGCCAATCCATGATATTGAGCCCATGATTGTTGAAGAAGGGGTAGACGTGGCAGATGAAGAATGTGTTTACATGGACTGCTCTCTGTCTAAACTCCTTTGGTGATTTTCTGTTATAAAGTACAGCAACCATCACAAAGAAATACAAACGTGTTCTTTAATCTACTCAGAAAAGCTCCTGAGTAGGATTTCTAGCCACGCAGTAGAAAGCAAGCCAGCTAAGGGGTTTCAGCTGGGTAACTGCTAGCAATTGAGCCTTACCTAATTGCTTGTGAGCTCTGAGGGAATCACTTCTGAATCTATGTGGGAAGATATAAGAAGTTAACCTGAAAAGAACAGTTTTTCTCTTCTTTGTGGATATTGTTTGTTGTTTGATACACTGCTAAGAAAATATTAGCTAAAGCCTACAGAAAAGACCAGTTTGTTACCAACCAGGTCTTATTTCTTTTGCTTTGATTGCCTGACAAGTTCAAATGTTGTTTCCTGATTTTGTTTTTTTCCAAGTTTAACACTGAAAGCAAGTAACCTGATTTATGTGCTACCAAGCATATCTGTGTTGGGAGAAATAACCCCATAAATAAATATCTTATTGGCTTTACCCTCAAGCACAACTATTTATTGTGAGCAGCTGTGTCTGGTGTGAATGAACTGCATTGCCCACAATCCCTTGCAAATCATATTGATATATGCACTTGCCAAGACTGTGAACATTCTCACCCATGCAGCCGTCTGACAGTACCTAGAAGTTTCCCCAAAAGACACAGGTTCCATAATGTTTGTATTGGGTCAAGCAGTGATATCCCGGGTCCCTTTTAATAATGGTTTATGGACCTTTCTTCCAGGAACTTGTCCAAACCTTTTTTCAACCCAGCTACACTAACAGCTTTTACTACATCCTCCGCTAATAAATTCCAGAGTTTTATTACACGTTGAGTGAAAAAATATTTTCTCTTATTAGTCTTAAATAGGTTACCCTGTAGCTTCATTGGATGTCCCCTAGTCTTTCTATATTTTGATAACGTAAACAATCAATCTACGTTTACCTGTTCCACTCCATTCATTAATTTATAGACTTCTATCATATCTCCCCTCAGCCGTCTCTTTTCCAGGTTGAAGAGCCCTAACCTTTTTAGCCTCTCTTCATAGAGGTATCCTTCCATCCCCTTTACCATTTTGGTGGCTCTTCTCTACCTTTTCTAATAACGCTATATCCTTTTTAAGATTCGAGGACCAGAATTGCACACAATATTCAAGGTGCAGTTGCACCATGGAACGATACAGAGGCATTATAATATCCTTTGCTTTTATTTTCCATTCCTTTCCTTATGATACCTAGCATTCTATTTGCTCTTTTGCCTGCCGCTGCACACTGGGCAGAGGGTTTTAACATGTTATCCACGATGACGCCTAAATCTTTTTCCTGGGTGGTGGTTCCTAATGGTGGAACCTTGCATCGTGTAACCATAGTTTGGGTTGTTCTTTCCTAGGTGCATAACTTTGCACTTGTCCACATTAAATTTCATCTGCCATTTGGATGCCCAGTCTTCCAATTTATCAAGATCGTCTTGCAATTTTCCACAGTCTTCATGGGTTTTAACAACTTTAAATAGTTTTGTGTCATCTGCAAATTTGATAACCTCACTCTTTATTCCCTTTTCCAGGTCATTTATGAATATGTCAAAAAGCAGTGGACCCAGCACAGATCCCTGGGGTACTCCACTATTCACCTTTCTCCATTGGGAAAATTGGCCATTTAGCCCTAGCCTCTGCTTTCTATCTTTTAACCAGTTCCTGATCCACAGTAGTACAGTGCCTCCTATCCCATGACTTTTTAGTTTTGCCAAAAGTCTCTGATGAGGGATCTTGTCAAAGGCAAATAGCAATAAAGGATGAAGTAAGGTACCTGGGCATAACCCTGGACAAAACTCTTAACCTACAATCGCACATTAGCAAAACTGCAGCTAAAGCCTATCACCGACTACAGACCACCAGGAGACTTACACCAATCCTCAACCAAGACCACTTCCGCACAGTATGCCAAGCAATCATAACAGCAATTCTGGACTATGGAAACTCACTGTATTAAGGACTTCCAAAACAGACTATCCACCCACTACAACTGGTCCAGAAAACGTCAGCCCGCATCATCACGAGCACTGCAAAGTCGGAATACATCACACCCATACTATGACAACTACATTAGCTCCCAATAATTGCAAAGATTAAATACAAGTCAATCCTGAACATATTCAAAGTCATCCACCGCTGTTCAACAGACCTTACCCCCTACCAGCTTCACAGGGGACAATCCCACCCATCCCCTTGTCATATGCCCCCCAGCCCTTCGCCTAGGGTTCAGAGGGTTGGGGCTGCCATGATGTCCTTTATGCAGAAAATGACTATAGCTTTTACTCCTGCTATGCCTTATGGGAGTGGTAGTTTTTAGTCCTCTGACAAAAGGATAGCCGTGAGTCGAGTGTTAGGCAAAAATTGACAAGAAAATTTATTCCCCTTCCCAAACAGACTTAGTGCAGAACAAACAGTACTCTTTACAGGAGCTTTGCTTGAAGGTTATTTACAGAAACAAAATAGCTGTATTTTCATACTCCTGGCTTCAAAAACGTACAAGGTATTTTTCTCTACAACAAAGTAGTAAATCAAAACAGCTTCTTCTTTTTCCTCAAAGAAGAAGATTCCTTTCCTCTGCTTTTTCTCAGCTCATTCACCCAAATCTTTAGCGAAAAGATTTAATGTCGTCTGCGAGACAGAGCGTACAATCCATTGGAATTTCTTCTGAGTCAGCAGAATTAAATTCCCATTGCATCTCCTCAACCTCAGGGTTTACTGAGCTTTGTTTCAAACTGTTACTGCTAGGCCGGGAATAACCTCTCTCTAAGAACTGGGGCGTTTCCCCTGGGTGCAGTTCTAGATGGTGAGGTCTTGTAAGGTTTGTGGCTGTGGGGATTCTTCCCTGGCTCTCCCCTATTTCTCTCCAGCTGCTAGGCAATGCTTTATACCTTTCTGCATTCAATTCCTGCCTAAAGCACTGCCCTAGCTCTTTAGTACAAGCTGAGCCTCTTGACTTCCCTGGTTTAGTGTTAGGTTCCCACCTGTATAGACCTTGAGACCTTTCCTCCGGCAGTGAGATCTGAAGGGCTCCCAACTCTCTCCGTCTAGGCAGGTTCCTAGTAACTGGCTGTGCCTTCTCTCCTTCTGCTCGGTTAGTCTCACTTCCCGAACTACAACCAGGTTCTTCACAGAGTCTCCAACCTTCTGAAGTCTCTGAGCCTCTCCACTTCTTTGAAGCTCTCCGTGTGCCAGTCTCTCCTTGGCCACTGCTTCCTTCTCTGCCACTCCTTCCACCTCTTTGCTCTCTGCTAGGCCTTCTGCTTCCCTCCTTCTCCTCTCCTTCTGGAGCTACTGAGCAGCGTTTATATTTCCCCTCTCTGAAGCTTGGCTCGGCTTTTTTAAGCAGTTGAGAGTAATCAAACTCCAAGCTTGCTGCTACGTCAGAGCTTGGGTGTGTCAGCTCAACTGCTCCCTCTCTCTGCTTGCTTCTCTTGTGCAGACCCTGAGCTGTGTGTGTTGGCTGACTGTCATTTTTAAAGGTAAAATCCACCTTTCTTTCTACTTCCATAGGGCCTGCCTGTGCTTCTGTATTACACCCTTCAAAACACTCTCTTAAAAGAAGAGGTGTCCACCCTGTTATCCCAAGGTGCAATAGAAGTAATTCTTCCTCCTCAAGAAGGGATGGGCTTCTACACTCCATATTTTCTCATTATAAAGAAAACAGGAGGCTTCAGGTCCATCTTGGATCTCAGAGACCTAAACAAGTTTCTGGTCTGAGAAAAATTCAAAATGATTTTCCTGGGAACTCTTCTCCCATACCTCCAGAGACTAGATGTGCTATGTCCTCTAGACCTAAAGGAGGCGTGCATGCACATACTTTTCCATCTTCTGCACAGGCGTTATCTGCATTAAATGTTTCAGGGAAACAACTACCAATACCAGGTGCTGCCTTTCGGCTTAGCCTCTGTGCCACTAGTATTCACAAAATGCATGGCAGTAGTCGCTGCCTGTCTCATGCAATAGCAAAGCCGAGTAATAGCTCAAGAAATGCTCCGTCTGTTGGGACACATGGCCTCTACAATCCATGTTGTCCCCTATGCTTGACTGCATTTGCATCAAGCCCAATGGACTCTGTCTTCTCAAAGGACGCAAGCAAAGGGGCGTCTCAGTCTAGTCTGTTGCTCTGTGTGTTTTTGTTGTCTCGATTAGATTGTAAGCTCTGATGAGCAGGGACTGTCACTCATATATGTCTGTACAGCGCTGCGTATGAGGTAGCGCTTTATAAATGTTAAATAGTAGTAGTAGTAAGATCTACATTACTCCTCAGCTGACCAAGTCTCTTCAGTGGTGGTGTTCTCCACAGAACTTACTCGGATCACCTTTTCAGATGCCTCCACCTCGATACACCCTAACAATGGATGCCTCCAAACTGGCTTGGGGAGCGCATCTGAAAGACCTAACCACACAAGGACTGTGGACACAACAGGAATCTGCTCTACAGATCAACATCCGAGAACTACGGGCACTAACAAATTCTCTTCGAGTTTTTCAATCCCAATTTTCGGGGAAAAAGGTATTAGGACGGACAACCAGGTTGCCATGTTCTATGTTAACAAACGGGAGGGGGGACAGGATCCTATCCCCTATGCAAGGAAGCGCTTCACCTATGGTTCTTTGCCATCGCACACCACATTCACCTCAGAGCAGTGTACCTCCTGGGCAACCTCAATGTACTTGCAGACAGGCTAAGCCGAATCCTCCATCCACACGAGTGGGCCCTACATTGGCAGACGGCTGCTTGGATCTTCCAAATGTGGGGAACCCTACTCGTAGATCTTTTCACCACTTCGCAGAACACACAATTTCCATTCTTCTGCTCCAGGCTTCCATCCCTACACCGACAGGCCCCGGACGCCTTCCTTCTCGACTGAGGACAGGGTCCACACTATGCATTCCCTTCTAGTCCCTCTTGATACTCAAAATGCTATTCAAGCTACAGGCTGACAAGGGCTCTATGGTCGTCCTAGCCCCTTTTTATCTCTGTCAACTGTGGTTTCCTCTGATTCTTCGCCTTGCACAGACTCAACCTCTCAGACTCTGATGTGCACTCAAACTCCTCTCCCAAGACCAAAGGACACTTTTCCATCCCAATATTCATGTCCTTCGCCTCACGGCTGCTGAAGAGATTGAAGGGATAGTACTTGCTGACCTCGACCTGCCACAGGAAGTCAAGGATATCCTGCTTGCATCACACAAACAGTCCACCAGATGATCTTATGTCTTCAAATGGCAATGGTTTGCCTTCTGGTGTTCCCCAAAGGACATTGACTCCTTTGCCTGCCCAGTGGAATCTCTTCTACAATACCCGTTCCATTTGTCCTTGGCAGGTATTAAAACAAACTCTGTTAGGCTGCAATGGCACAAAGATTAATGCTATCTCCTCACACCCCTTAGTAGCACGCTTCATGCAGGGTCTCCTGTTGTCGAAGCCACCCATTAAGCCACCTGCAATGGCCTGGGACTTCATTCTTGCTCAACTTCTAAAGTCTTCTTTTGAGCCTTTAGCCACCACTTCACTGAAGTTATTGTCTTGGAAGGTGCTCTTCCTCATCGCCGTCACTTCAGCTTGCCACATCAGCGAAATGCAGGCTCTGATGGCGGATCCACCATATACCCAGTTCCACCATGACAAGGTAGTCCTCCGTGCCCATCCACACTTCCTTCCGAACGTGCTCTCCTCCTTTCATCTGAACCAGTCAGTAATCCTACCAATTTTCTTCCCGAGACCACATGCATCTTGGGCTGAGGCAGCACTACACACCTTAGACTGTAAGCGAGCACTGGCTTACTATTTGGATAGAACTAAAGTGCACAGAAAAATCCTCTCACTTGTTCATTTCCTTTGATCCCAGTCACCTTGGACTGCCGGTGATAAAACATGTATCTGATTCTGTTCTATGTAAACCTTTGATCTTTTGGAAAAAGCGGTATAAAAATACGAATACATAAATAAGTAAATATCCAGATTGATAGTAAATTGCATTTCCTTTGCTTATGCACAAGCAGGACTCTCCCTGGAGGATCAAGTTACTGCTCATAATGTGTGGGCTATGGCAACCTCCGTAACCAACCTCCATTCAGTATCCATTGACGAGATCTCTCAGGTAGCTACCTGGTCCTCCATTCATACTTTTGCAGCACATTATTGCTTGGACAGGGGCTTCTTTCAGAATGCTGACTTTGGTCAAGCTGTACTCCAGCACCTCTTTGGGACGTAAGCTCAACTCCTACCCTTCGTCCTGGATTTCTGCAAGGAACAGACTATCATTAAAAGGGGATATAGCTTCCTGGAATTAAGTCCAACAGGACACATCGTGTCCACACTCTTTGGCTCTAGCTTTTAATCTTGGGGATCACACTGCTCTCCCCCCTGCCAGTATGATACATATGCTAATGAGTCTCATATGTGAAGACTGCATTCCTGCTTGTTCCTGGAGATAACATAATTACTCACCTGTAACAGGTGATCTCTGGGAACAGAGGAAATCAGTCTTCACAACCCGCCCTCCTTCCCTAGGAATTGTAGGGTTCTTTTATTATCTTCTTCCTCTCAGCTACAAACTCAACTGAGGAGAGGATTTGGGAAGGCAGGCATGCAGGCGCAGTGGAGTGCTCCCAAAGGCTTTCCTATTGGATACTGGGGAGCATTCCCAAGTGGGCTCAGTTGGTTCTGATATCACTTCTATCTGAAGATTGATTCCTGCCATTCCTGGAGATCACTTGTTAACAGGTAAGTAATTATGCTATATTGTTGTGCTATACATACCCTCCTTATGTTTCCTTCTTGTCCGTAGTTTTGTTTTATTTTATTTTGTATTTCTGTAATCCAGATATTGTAAACTACTTTTTGTGACTTTGTCAAAAAGCAGTATTTTAAGTGCTCAAATAAATAAATAAAGTGTTTTTCATGGATTATCAGGCAAACGGTTCTTCCCTTCTCCCAGGAGTTGCTTAAATTCATGAGCTTTGGAACTAACTGAGCTGCCAAGAAGACTGCTGTGTGTGGGAAGGGGCATGCATATGTGAGGACCTCACTAAAATAGAGGCTCTAGGTTTCAGCTTTTGAAAAGGATTCTAGGGGGGGGATCTTGGAAATTACAGACTGGTAAGCCTGACATTGGTACCGGGCAAAATGGTGGAAACCTTTATAAAGAACAAAATTACTGAACATGTCATGTAGATAGTCATGGTTTAATGGGAAAAAGCCAACATGGATTTATCCAAGGAAAGTCTTGTCTTACTAATCTATTATATTTTTTTGAAGGTGTGAATAAACTGGTTGACCAAGGTGAGCTGGTTGATATATAGTGTACCTGGATTTTGAGAGAGCCTTTGACAAGGTCCCTCATGAGAGACTCTTGGCCAAATTAAGAAGTCATGGGATTGTAGGAAGTGTGGTATTGTGGATCAGGAACTCGTTAAAATATAGAAAGCAGAGATTAGGGCTAAATGGCCATTTTTCTCAATGGAGAAAAGCGAATAGTGGAGTAACCTAGGGATCTGTGCTTGGCCCGCTGCTTTTTAACATCTTCATTAATGATCTGGAAATGGAAATAACGAGTGAGGTGATGAAACTTGCAGATGACACAAAATTATTCAAAGTTGTTAAAACGCAAGAGGATTGTGAAAAATTGCAAGAGGACCTTGATAAATTGGTGCAAAGTTATGCACTTAGGAAAGAACAACCCAAACTATGATTATACAATGCAAGGTTCCACATTAGGAACCACCACCCAGGAAAAAGATTTAGGTGTCATCGTGGATAATATGTTGAAACCCTCCAACCAGTTTGCAGCGGCAGCCAAGAAAACAAATAAAATGCTAGGAATCATAAGAAAAGGAATGGAAAATAAAACCAAGGATATTATAATGCCTCTCTATCATTCCATGGTGCATCCGCACCTTGAATATTGTGTGCAATTCTGGTCGCCATATCTTAAAAAGGATATAGCTTAATTAGAAAAGGTACAGAGAAGAGCCACCAAAATTCTAAAGGGGATGGAAAGGTACCCCTATGAAGAAAGGCTTAAAGGGTTAGGGCTTTTCAACTTGGAAAAGAGACAGCCGAGGGGAGATATGATAGAGATCTATAAATTAATGAATGGAATAGAAACAATAAACGTAGATTGGTTGTTTACATCATCAAAAAGTAGAAAGACTAGGAGAGACACAATGAAGCGACAATGTAACCCATTTAAGACTAATAAGAGAAAATATTTTTTCACTCAACAAGTAATCAAACTCGGGAATTCATTACCAGAGGATGTAGTAAAAGCAAAGGTCCATAAAACATTATTAAAGAGGACCTGGGAAATCTACTGCTTGCCCCAAGACAAGCATTGTGGATCCTATGTGCCTTTTGGGAACCTGCCAGATACTTGTGACCTGAATTGGCCACTGTTGGAAACAGGATATTGGGCTTGTTGGACCTTGGTCTGACCCAGTATGGCATTTCTTATGTTCTTATGATTCAAATCTTGGCATGGATGCTTGTTACAAGTTTTGGGAATTACCTGAGCATACAGATTGCTAGCAGAAAACCCCAAAGTTGATTATAGTGGCAAACGTTTTAAACTTCCAGAAAGTATTGGCAGGATATTTTTATCAGCAAAAGAGATATTGGCTGTGGTATCAGACTGCAGACTTCTGTGATTGGTTGAAACCTGATGTTTTTTTGAATCGAGGGAGTCAGTTGTTGGCCAGCTTCTGGCTAAGAAGCAACAAGAGGCTGGTCCTAGCTTTGGGAGAGAAACCTAGGAGTTTGGCTTTAACTCTCCTCTAGAGTTCCAAGCCTTGGACACAGACGTAAAATAAAAAGCAAGGATTTATTCTGCCCCAGCTCTGGATCAGAGTTCAGAAGAAAAAGATTATATATTTCCTGACAACTTTCCAACTTCAAGGTTCCCTTGGGAAAAGGCTTGAGTCTTACAGTTATCAGAGGCCAGATTATGCTGCTAATCAAATGGTGAAATCTAACCTTAAGTAAACTAAATAACATATTTTTTCCCTAACAGGAATAGGCACAAGGATTTGGTTGGGACTGGGGTTATTTCTGTTTCCATATCCTAACAGAATTTATAGTACTTGCACAACATTCTCAAAAAACATCGAGTTTCAGTTACCAAATTGAGTACTTTAGCTGGGTTCAGAAAAAAAATTACCTTGGTTTCTGTTGTCAGCCAGTAGTGCAAACTTTAAATGTACATATTCTACCAGTTTATATTAATTGCAGATTTATTATGGAAGATATTGTTATTTACTGATTCTGTTTATGTCTTTAATTTGCTTTGGTAAATACCTGCATTGCTTTTTCTTTGTGAGCTGTTTCTTCATGAGAGTGAAGACGGGGTTTGGTTCAATTATTTTTTGTCTGCTTTTATTCTGAACACAGTACATTACACACACAGGGCTCAATACCACTATTTCATTTAGAGTTAATCAATCTCACTACATCTGATAGACGTCCTGTGACCCCCTATAAATTTTCTAGGGCCTAGAGCACATATCTACGCACCAAAAATCTCCAGTTTCCTGAAGGTATCTTGGTGCTTGTGCTCTGTAGGTTTTCAGCAAATGCAGGGCAGAAGAGACAGCCCGGGTTACACATGCTTAGAACTTTACACTAAGTTCTGAGCTCTGGGAGAGCTGTTCTGTTCTGACTTCATGGGATGTTGTTGCCCCACTTTTGTGCCTGACTCAATCCAGTTTTCTATAGAAAACTGCTAACAGATGAAAAACAGCACTTTATAAAACTACTCCATAATATACAAGCCTGCAATACTTCAATTGGATTGGGGCCAAGTTTATCAGTGGCTTATTCAAGAAGCACCAAATGGGAGAAAACGCATGATACAAAAATCATTCAGTACTTGTATACCATGCATATAGAGTAATGTTCAGACATGCTGGGAATTGTGCCTTAATCACCCTTACTGGCTTTTCATTGCTATATAGATAAAATGACTATAAAAGTAAAGAAAATAATTTAGAAATTATTACTAATATTCTTGTTATAGTAGTTAAATGCTCTGATATTTCACTATGGGGGTCTTTATCAACTATGAATAACGGGGATGTACATCCAGCCTGGACGTACGTTCCCGATATTCATCCAAATATGGCTGCCGGAAAAAGACTTCCCGTACATACATCTGAGTTGTATGGGGAGCCTTAGACGGGGGCAGGGGAAGGGCGGAGTGAGGGTGGGTCATCTCTCCGGATGTACAGGGCCTATTTTGACGTTGGCTCTGTACATCTGGGGTCTGCCGGGTAGATGGGGAACTTATTCCACTTCAGAGGTGGAGTAAGTCCCCCTGGATGCGGGCTTTCGTAAGTAGATGGCAGAAACAGGTAAGGGGGGAGTAAGTTCCACGCAACCAGACCCTGGCCATGGGAGGCCAGATCGGGGGTCCGTCTTCGGGGAAAAGACATTTTCGGCAGCAACCGGTGATCTCGGCTCCTGAATGGAGCCGCAGTGCCATGGCAACAGGATGCCATGACACAATGGCTTCATTCAGGAGCCTGACTGAGTTAGCCGGGTAAGTGGCTGGACGTCCGGAGTGTCACAGGAGCAGAATCGGCTGCGTCTCCCGGCCGTTCGGATGTCTGTATGTCTGGACGGCCCAGAGACGTACAAAGCAGAATGTGCCTCCACTTGTCTTTTTTTTTTTTGTCCTGTATGTATGCCTTGATTAGATTGTAAGCTCCTCAAAGCAAGGACTGTCTCTTATATGCATCTTTGCAGCACTAAGTAGTAGTAGTATCATCAGATTCCCTTTTGGCTTGATGGATTTCTTTTTGTTTTGTGGTTGTAGTGTGCTCTTCTCTATACCACAGTTGATGGACAGCGACGCCTCCTCCTTCACAACATTGGTCTGAACTGCAGCTCCCAACTGGCAGATCTGTACAAGAGCTGTGAGACTGATGCACTAATCAACTACTTTGCTAAATCAGGTAAAACTTTCCCAGCTTTACAGAGATGGAAACCATTGGCATCTTTTTATCAGTGGAGCCCTTTTTCCTAATACCTGAAAAACAGAACAATTGATAAGTGCGGAATACAGGTTTCTTGGGGTAAGTTTTCAGATAGCTCAGGTTGCTGCAAAGTCCATGGGGGTGGGTGGGGAATATTCAGTGGCAGTAGCTAGAGCTGCTAATGCAGCTGGCCATCGCCAATGAAAACTAACCCCAGATATTCAATGCCAGGTCTATATCTGGCCACTGGCATTGAGTATCCGGGTCACCACAGACCCCGGAAGCTAATGGAACAGGGGCATTATTGAGGCACTGCCCAGTTAGCCTCGGCAGGTAAAGTTAGACCAGCCTTTGTTGCGCCTTACTTTACCGTGGTCACTAACCGGGCAGCAGCTCAATATCACCGCTGTCTTATTAGCGATGGGGGCCTCCTCTGCTCTGCCCGCAACGCTTCGATGCTGATTGCATAGCATCGGGGTTTGTAATGGTGGCACTGTTACTTCGTTTAATCATGTTCAATGTAATGCCATGTTGAACCTTTGTTGTTCCTTATGTAAACCACTTTGACTTGCAGATAAGTAAATGAATATCCTGTTTAGTGGCATTTACATGGTTTGCAGCTCTGCAAACCATGTAAATGACTGAATATTACCCCATAATTACTTTATATCTCCAATCTTAAAGCCAATTTTGAAAGAGTAACTAAATGGATCCCGCTTTGCAGTTGGTGTACCCCTGAGCTCTGTCTTGGGACCTCTCTTTTTCTCTCTCTACATTCTGTCCCTTGGTGCACTCATCTCCTCCCATAGTTTTCGATACCATCACTACATAGATGGCTCTCATATTGGGTGACTTTAATCTACCCAATATAGTTTGGAGTATTCCTTCTGCAAATCTGGAAAAGAAGAAAAAAATTATGGATGCCTTCTAAGAAGCATTACTTAGAGAAATGGTGATGGAATCAACCAGGGAAGATTTGATGCTGGATTTAGTACTCACCAATGGAGATTTATTTATTTATTTATGATTTTCTTGAATACAATACATATATTGAGGAAACAAATAAAATATACACAATGAAAAATTCAAGAGCAATAGAGATCCACATAAAAAGGAACACATCATGAGAGAGGAGCCAGCCACTAATTAACAAAAAAATAATAACTAAAGGAAAAAGGGAGTATATACTCCAAAAAAGGGAGCAAAATAAACTATCTAGTTTCCGCCATCTAACTCCCCACCATTTCTTTTTCATCCAGAAACGTTTGCAATGAGGTTACATCACTATATACATAAGTTTACCCCCCTAAAATAATAACACAACGACAAGGAAATTTTAAAAAGAAAGAAGCCCCCAGAGCTACTACCCGAGATTTCAACTCCAGAAACTGCTTCCGCGGAATCTGGGTAAACCGGCCCACATCTGGAAAAACCTGAAGTTTATGACCACAAAAGAGAGCCTCCCTATGCTTAAAATAAGCTCTCAATATACGCAGTTTAGCAGACTCGGAACCAAACCTCACCACGAAAGTGCAGCGTTTGGAAATGACGTCCGCTGAATCCTCCAGGAAAGCTGTTACATTCTGACCACCCGACAGAACCGAGAGCAAAGACACTCCCTCGGTTGCCAGTAAAGGAACAGAACCAACAGGAAGGTAATACATATGAGCCACTGCTGAATTTCTCTCTAAATGCAAAACTTCAGTAAAGTACTTTTCTAGTAGAATTTCAGAGGATAGCAAATGAGTAAAGGGAAAATTTAGGAAACATAAGTTGCATGCTCTAGACCAGTGGTTCTCAACCTTTTTTGTACTGTGACCCCTTTTACCATTGGTCAACTTGTGATGACCCCCAATAATAAAATCAAATGCGTCTCTCTTCCTTTACCGTTAATGCATTGTCGCTGTAATCATTTGTTGAATTATTAATATATTATAGGCCTTTGCAATATGTTTTTATTTATAAAATTTACTTATTTAAACCACAATAATTAATCACAATAACAAGTAACAATATTTGATTTCAAAATTATGATGATTTTGTAGTCAAATCACTAATATGAAATAAAATTATTTTTTCTACTTTTGTTGTCTGACCAATTTATTCTCTGATCATGCTGGTCCCGATCTGAGGCTTCTGCTTTCCTGTCTTCTCTTAGTTCTCTTTCTATGGTCCATCTGCCATTTCTTATCTCTTCTTTCGGTTTCTTCACTTCTTTCCATCAGCCTATTTCCAGTCCCAGTAACCCTCCCCAGTATCAGCCCCTTTCCAGTCCTCACTCCCAGTACCTTCCAATGTCAACTTGCATTCCCATGACTGCCACTGGTGTCCATTCCCTTCCAGTCCCCCTCCTTCCCCACTGACCAGTCACTTCTAGTACAAATACCATGGCAGCCCCTCTCAGATCCACTCCCTTCCAGTTCCATTCTCCCATCCCCTCGTATCAGCCCATTTGTAGCCTTAGCCCCCAGTTTTCTTCCAGGACCAGCAGCTTTATCCTCCCCTCCCCACAATCAGCCCATTCCCAGTCGAAGCCCCCCAATCAGCTCACTTCCAGTGCTAGTCCCCCCTTAACCCCATTACCAGTGCAAGCCTCCCCTAATCAGCCCAATAACAGTCCTACCCCCCATCAGCTCATTACCAGTCCTAGGCTCCGCTAATCAGCCCATTTCCAGTCATAGCCCCCCCGATCAGCTCATTTCCAATGCTAGCCTCCCATCAGTCCATTACCAGTCCTACCCCACCCCTTCAGCTCATTACCAGTCCTAGACTCCCCTAATCAGCTCATTTCCAGTGCTAGTCCCCCCTCAACCCCATTACCAGTGCTAGGCTCCCCTAATCAGCCCATTGCCAGTCCTACCCCCCCCCCTCCATTAGCCCATTACCAGTCCTAGCCTCCTCTAATCAGCCCATTTCCAGTCCTAACCTCCCTGATCAGCTCACTTCCAATGCTAGCCCCCCATTAGTCCATTACCAGTCCTACCCCAATATCAGCCCATTACCAGTCCCAATCCCCCCTTGATCAGTCCATTCCCAGTCCTAGCCTTCCCTAATCAACCCATTACAAGTCCTAGCCCGCCCCCGATCTGCCCATTACCAGTGCTAGCCCCCCCATCAGCCCATTATAATCCTAACCCGCACTGTCTCTCCCCTCTGTCCAGCATTTATCCCCTGTCTGTCCAGTATGTCCCCCTGTCTCTCCCCTTTGTCCATGTCAGCTCCCCTCCCTCCCTCCATCCATCCATGTCAGCCACCTCTATCCATGCCAGCCCTCCCTCCGTCCCTCGTCAGCCCTCCCTCCCTCCCTGTCAGCTGCCCCCCTCTGTCCATGTCAGCCCCCCTCCCTCCCTCCCTCCCTCCATGTCAGCCCCCTCCCTCCCTCCCTGTCAGCCCCGTTGCAGGTTCCCTGCCCCCTCCTCCCCTTTCCCTATGTCTGCCTGCTACTGCCCTGTTCTTCTGCAGTCGCGGCTACCTGTCTCTTAGGGAACCACTACTGTGCCTGTCAAGCCGTTGCAGAACCTTTCTGTCTCTCGACGGGCTCTATGCAGCATTGTCCTGCCTCCAAAGGAAGTTGTTTACCACTTCCTTTGTAGGCGGGACAATGCTGCACGGAGCCTGTCGAGAGACGGGAAGGCTCCGCAACCTTTTCACAGGCACAACAGTGGTTCCCTAAGAGGCAGGGAGCCGCGGCTGTAGAAGATTGGAGGCAGTGAGTTTGCCGCTGCCGAGAAGCGGACCCAGCAGCGGCAGGAATTTTTGCGCTTTTTTTTTTTTTTTTTAACTTGGAGTGAGGCGAACCCTGCTAAATCCTGTAGCGACCCCTGTGGGGGTCACGACCCACAAGTTGAGAACCGCTGCTCTAGACTGATTCTCCAAAGCCTCCACGATGAGACAAAGTGAGGGAATCCCTTATTAAAGCAACATCACTATTACGACAAGACTGGAGCTGAGTGTCAGTATGAGCAACCATGAGCAGTTAATTGCTTATCTACGCATTGCATTTTAACAACAACATATTGAGAAAATTTACAAAGGGAAGATACAGTAGAAGATAAACGAGTATCAATTTTCTGAATAGCAGTCCATATGTCAACTAAAGTTGCATCCCCTGTTGGGGGAGTAATAGTCAAACCATCTGATGCAGCCGGATAAACGGGAAGTGGAACTGGGGGGAAAACTTCAGGAGAATATTCCAACAGCGTAGATGAAAAAGCTGAATGTGGGAGAGGAGGAGGAGACCGGGAATCAGTGCTAAAAGAAACCCCGTCTGGTGACTGATTACAGGGCAGCAAAGAAGTCAAGTATTTGTCCATAGGGCCTACCATCTTACCTCCTTGAGCATACGCTCCCAATTTAACACCAGCCTTTGCCTTCTGCTTACCCATGATGAGCTCTGGACACCAAAACTTCTCAGCACCAACATGAGCTTCTCATGTGCGCTGAAGGGATGCCAAAGGGGCATGGCCTGCCCCTTGAGTCACGCCCCTTAAGTCGTGCCACGCAGGCCACGACACGCGGCCGCGTAGGGTACCGCTGGGCTTTGTAGAAACAGGGGGGAGGGTCCTCTGGTCCTGGGAACGTCCTCCTAACTGCCTACCCGCTGTTCTCCGAACCTCCAGACAAGCCTGCTGCACTGTTCCACGAAGCTGACAAACGCGGGAACTCCCTCACACAGCAGCTCACTCTCCATTCCTCCACAGGTACCGCTGGGCTTTGTAGAAGCAGGGGGGAGGGTCCTCTGGTCCTGGGAACGTCCTCTTAACTGCCTGCCCGCTGTTCTCCGAGCCTTCAGACAAGCCTGCTGCACTGTTCCACGAAGCTGACAAACGCGGGAACTCCCTCGCACAGCAGCCCAGCCTCTACTCCTCCACTGGTACCGTTGGGCTTTGTAGAAGCAGGGGGGAGGGTCCTCCGGTCCTGGGAACGTCCTCCTAACTGCCTACCCGCTGCCCTCTGAGCCCCCAGACAAACCCACTGCACCGCTCCGCGAAGCTGACCAACGCGGGAACTCCCTCGCACAGCAGCCCAGCCTCTACTCCTCCACAGGTACCGTTGGGCTTTGTAGAAGCAGGGGGGAGGGTCCTCTGGTCCTGGGAACGTCCTCCTAACTGCCTGCCCGCTGTTCTCCGAGCCTTCAGACAAGCCTGCTGCACTGTTCTATGAAGCTGACAAACACAGGAACTCCCTCGCACAGCAGCCCAGCCTCTACTCCTCCACAGGTACCGTTGGGCTTTGTAGAAGCAGGGGGGAGGGTCCTCTGGTCCTGGGAACGTCCTCCTAACTGCCTGCCCGCTGTTCTCCGAGCCTTCAGACAAGCCTGCTGCACTGTTCCACGAAGCTGACAAACGCGGGAACTACCTCGCACAGCAACTCACTCTCCCTTATTTATTTATTTATGTTTTTATATACCGCCCCTTCCAGAGATCAACAGCGGTTCACAATTAACAAACCAATTACATTAAACTTATAAGTTGAACTTGGAATAGTGATGTTACACTGAAATGATTTGTGCAGTATATACAGGTAGGATCATGCCTTATTTACATAAAACAAATATTACAATATTTACAAAAGTTGCATGTACATGAGCTTAGAATCAGTTAGTTTCGGTAGGGTATTGGTAGATAATATTAATTAGGTGGGTTCAGGGGAGATTTTCTTAAATGTGTATTGTTATGTTCAGAATATTTTGTTCTCATCAGCTGATTTACCAAAATATTCTATGAATAGCTATGTTTTAATTTCCTTTCAGAAAGGTTTTAAGATCTTTGATGACTCTTAGCTTATCTGGCAGGGCGAGAAATAAGGGAATGCTCTGTTGCTCGTCGAGCGGTTTGTTATGGGGTAATTAGAAGGGACTGCCAAGGTATTTTTATTGCATTCTCTTCTAGTTCTCTCAATAGATGGGGTGCTAATCAGTGAGGATAAAAATGAGGGGATTATTTCCCTAATGAGTTTAAATGTAATCATGAGAATTTTATATTTTATTCGGCTCAATATAAGTAACCAGTATAGGTCGTAAAAGTATTGGCATGATGTGTTCTGTGCTATTTATCTTAAAAATAATATGGGCAGCAACTTCTTAGACCATTTGAAGGTGATTAAGGGTCTGCTTAGGTAGACCTTGTAAAATACTATTTGAAAAGTCAAAATGAGGAATGATCATAGCCTTGAGTACGGAACGGAAGTCATGGTTAGTCAGATATGATCTGAGATGTTGAGGCATTCGCATTTTATAGAAGATGGTTCTAGTAATTAGTTTTTTATGAGTAGTCATAGTAAGAGTCTTATCCAAGGTAACCCCTAGGTATTTCACTTCATTTTTATCTTCTAGCTCTACATCCTTAAGTTGTAGTTTTGGTGGAGGGGTAAAGTTTTCGTTACTTGTTATGTATATGACCCCAGTTTTGTTGTAATTTATGTCTAGGTTATGTAGCTTTAGCCAATTTATTACTTCACTGAAACATGTCATAAGTTGATGATAATTGGGATTCATAATGTCTATTGGCACATTATATCATCAGCATAGATGTGATAGCCTAGTTTAAACTTTTTGAAGATGTTACAAATAGGTTGTAAGTATACTGTGTGTGTGCTTTTGAGTCAGTCCTGACTCCTGGTGACCCAGAAGTTCCTGGGTTTTCTTGGCAGTGTCACCGGAAGTAGATTGCCAGGCCTTTCTTCCGAGGCAATGGAGGGTTAAGTGACTTGCCCAAGGCCACAAGGAGTGCTAGTGGGAATCAAACCCTGGTTGTTTGGTTACCAAGCCAGTGTTCTAACCACTAGGCTACTCCTCCACTCCTGTACATTAAATAATAATGCTGAGAGGGCAGATCCTTGAGGGATACCTTTCTCTTGTTTATATGATCGGGATGTCTGCTGACCTATCTGTGCTTGTTGTGTACGATCAAGATAGCGTGTTGAATGTTCGGGTGGGTGCCCGCGTGAGTAGCAGCAATCATCACACTGTGTGATTTGAGATAAAAGCCAATACAGAGTCCAATCATAGCAAGCTCAAAGTCCTAGACGTCAAAAATGCTGATTTCAGTAAAATGGCCATGTGCCTGTAGGAGGAGTTGGCAGGATGGGAGGAGATAAAGGAAGTAGAATTACAGTGGGCTAAACTAAAGGAGGCAATAAAAGGGGCAACAGATACATGTGTAAGGAAAGTAAATAAAAACAAGAGGAAAAGGAAACCTATATGGTTCTCCAAAGAAGAGGCTGCACAGATAAAGGCAAAGAACACAGCTTTTACAAAATTCAGAAGTTCACAAACAGAGGAACCGAAAAGAATACAGGATAAAGCTAAAAGAGACAAAAAGAGAAAAAAGAATAGCAAAATCAAAGGCAGAAGAAAAGATGGCTAAAGAAATGAAGGGTGGTGGCAAAACATATTTCAGGTATATTCAGGAGACAAGAAAGATCAGAGGTGGAATTGAAAGACTTAAAAGTGCCGAGAGCAGATTCATGGAAAGTGACATTGAAAAAGAGAAAATGCTAAACAATTACTTCTGTTCTGTTTTTACTAAAGAAAATCCCGGAAAAGGACCATCTGTGACTGACAAATATACAAATAGGAATGGAGTAAATACTACACCATTCACAGAAGGTGGTGTGTTTGAACAGCTTGCGAAACTGAAAGTGGACAAGGCCATGGGACCGGATGGGATACATCCCAGGATACTGAAAGACCTCAGAGAGGTTCTTGCAGGGCCTTTAAAGGATATTTTTAATATAACTGTGGAGACAGGAGATGTTCCTCAGGACTGGAGAAGGGCTGATGTAGTACCTCTTCACAAAAGTGGTAACAGGGAAGAAATGACAAGCTACAGGCCAGTAAGCCTTACTTCGGTGGTGGGAAAAATAGAGGTGCTGCTGAAAGAGAGAATAGTGGACTTTCTCGAAACCAATAGATTACATGAAATGAGGCAACATGGTTTTACCAAAGGACGATCATGCCAAACAAATCTGATTGAGTTCTTCGGCTAGGTGACCAGAGAACTAGATCAAGGGCATGCGATGGATGTGATCTACCTGGATTTCAGCAAAACCTTTGATACTGTCCCTCATAGGAAGCTTATCAATAAAATGAACAGTCTGGGGATGAGTCCCAACGTGGTAAACTGGATCAGAAATTGGTTGATTGACAGACAACATAAGAACATAAGATATGCCATACTGGGTCAGACCAAGGTTCATCAAGCCCAGTATCCTGTTTCCAACAGTGGCCAATCTAGGTCATAAGTACCTAGCAGTTTCCCTAAAAGACACAGCTTCCACAATGCTTGTATTGGGTCAAGCAGTGATATCCTGGGTCCCTTTTAATAATGATTTATGGACCTTTCCTCCAGGAACATGTTGGCTGTCTCCCATTAAGCGATGACTATCTAAATGTTCTGTAATTTTGTTCTTTATAATGGTTTCTACCATTTTTCCCAGTCCTGACATCAGACTCACAGGTCTGTAGTTTCCCGGATCACCCATGGAACCCTTTTTAAAAATTGGTGTTACATTGGCCATCCTCCAATCTTCAGGTTTTACAGATGATTTTAATGATAGTTCACAGATTACTAATAGTAGGTCTGCAATCTCATATTTCAGTTCTTTCTACACCCATGGATGTATACCATTCGGTCCAGGTGATTTGCTACGCTTCAGTTTATCAAATAGTTGTAATACATCTTCCCGATGTATCGATATTTCTTTAAATTCTTCTGCGGCATCACCTTTAAATATCATTTCAGTTATAGGTAACATCCTTACATCTTCATCAGTAAAGACCGAAGCAAAGAATTCATTCAGTCTCTCTGCTATGGCCTTGTCCCCTCGTAGTGCTCCTTTTAGCCCTCTATCATTTATGGTCCAACTGACTATCTCACAGGATTTTTGGAACAAATGTACTTGAAAAAGTCTTTTTTTGTGCGTTTTTGCTTCCATAGCAAGCTTCTTCTCAATGTCTGTTTTTGTCTGCCTTATCAATGCTTTGCATCTAACTTGCCAATCCTTATGTTTCCAGTTTTTGGCATTTGGCTCCTTTTTTGGCAACAGCAGCTTCACTGACCTCACCTTTAAACCATCCCGGCAGTTTTTTGGACTTCTTTTCACTTTTCTTGAAGTGTGGAATACAGCTTGTCTCTGCTTCCAAGATAGCATTATTTAAACACCACCCATGCTTGATGTAAATCTTTAACTTTTGCAACTGCTTCTTTTAGTTTTTTCTTAAACTATTTTCCTCATTTTATCATAGTCTCCCTTTTGAAAGTTAAAAGGTAGTATTTTGGATTTCCCTACTGTCCTTCCTCCATATATTAAATCAAACATGATCATGCTGTGATCACTATTGCCAAGTGGCCCCAACACCCTTATCTCTTGCACCAGATCTTGTGTTCCACTAAGGATTAGGTCCAAAATGTCTTCCTCTCTTGTCGGTTCATGAACCAGCTGCTCCAAGAAGCAGTCATTTATTTCATCTAGAAACATTATCTCTCTAGCATGTCCTGCCGTGACACCTATCCAGTTGATACTTGAGTAATTGAAATCACCCATTATTATTACTATGCTGTAACTTTTGTTAGCTTTCCTGATTTCTTTGAGCATTTCATCATCAATTTGTTCATTCTGGCCAGTCAGTCGATAGTACAACCCCACTGCCATCACTTTCCCCTTCTCCTTTTTACATGGAAATTTAATCCATTGAGATTCTACAGTGTAATTTATTTCCTGCAAGACTTTAATCCTTTGTGACTCATTGCCCTCTCTAATATAGAGTGCAGCTCCTCCACCAATTTGATCTGCTCTATCATTACGATATAGTTTGTACCCAGGTATCAGAGTCCCACTGGTTGTCCTCCTTCCACCATGTCTCTGAGATACCAATCATATCTAACCTCTCATTTAATGCTAGATATTCTAACTCCCCATCTTAATTTTTAGACTTCTAGCATTTGCATACAAGTATTTTAGAGGCATATTTTCTTCATATTAATCTGGCTGTTGGTAGGCAGGGGTAATTTGGAATCTTTAAGCTCTGTCTGCTCTGTACTTAAGGGCATTTGGGCTACTTTTGTCTTTATTTGAATCTCTCTGCTGCTATGCCCTAACTTCATTCTTTTGCTAGTATCTTTCAAGGATACATTGTTCCAAACCATGCGCTCTTGGGTGACTGACGGCTTTCTCCTATTATCTAATTTAAAAGCTGCTCTGTCTCCTTTTTAAAGGTTTATGCCAGCAGCTTGGTTCCATCCTGGTTAAGGTGGAGCCCATCCCTTCGGAAAAGCCCCTCCTTTTCCCATAATGTTGCTCATTTCCTAACAAATCCAAAACTCTCTTCCTGCACCATCGTCTAATCCACACATTGAGTCTTCGGAGCTCTGCCTGCCTTGGGGGATCCTGCCTGTGGAACAGGAGGTATTTCGGAGAATGCTACCCTGGAAGTTCTGGATTTCAACTTCCTACCTAAAAGCCTAAATTTGGCATCCATAACCTCCCTATCACACTTTCCTATGTCCTTCGTACCAACAGAAGGTGATGGTAAATGGAACTCACTCGGATGAAAGAAACATGATTAGTAGTGTGCCCCAGGGATAGGTCCTTGGACTGGTACTGTTCAATGTATTTGTGAGTGATATTGCTGAAGGTCTGAATGGAAAGTCTGTCTTTTTGCAGATGACATGAAAATTTGCAACAGGGTGGACTCCACTGAGGGAGTGAATAACATGAGGAAAGATCTACAAAAGCTGGAAGAATGGTCTAATGTTTGGCAATTAAGATTTAATGTGAAGAAGTGCAGTGTCATGCACTTGGGATGCAGAAATCCAAGGAAATTGAATGTGATAGGGGGTGAGAGGTTGAAGTGCACAGACCAGGAGAAGAACCTCGGAGTGATTGTTTCTGAGGATCTCAAGGTGGCGAAAGTGTAACAAGGCAGTGGCCAAAGCCAGAAGCAGAAAGGAAGAGGTACTAATGCCACTGTTCAAGTCATCGGTGAGGCTTCACTTGGAATATTGTGTTCACTTTTGGAGACCATATCTCACAAAGGATATAAAGAGAATGGAAACGGTACAGAGGAAGGTGAACAAAATGATTTGGGGCCAATGCTTGAAGACATATGAGAAGAGACTTGAAGACCTAAATATTTATATGCTAGAGGAGAGGCGGGACAGTGGTGATATGATACAGACCTTTAAATATTTAAAGGGTATTAATGAACCAACATCTCTTTCAAAGACGGGGAAGCTGTAAAACTAGAGGGCATAACATGAAGCTGCAAGGTGGTAAACTGAAAGACAACGTCAGGAAATACTTTTTAACTGAAAGGGTGGTGGATGCTTGGAATGCGCTCCCGATGGAAGTGGTGGGGCAAATACAGTGACAGAATTCAAAATAACATGGGACAGACACAGTGGATCCCTTTATAGCAACAGGATAAATTAAAAGAAACTTAGCTATCTCTTATATCTCAACAAATAGGGGTGACCTGCCTGGAGCGGTGGGTACACCCCTAAACAAAGGCATGGGGAGGGGTGACCTGCATGGAGCGGCAGGTGCACCTACTCTTGCCACCTTGTCGGGCAGGGTAGATGGACCATGCTGGTCTTTATCTGCCGTCATGTACTGTGTTACTATGTTACTCTCAGATCTACCTCTCTACACCTGGCCCCTGCTGATCCCCCCCCCCCCTCTCTTTTGTGGTTTTTCTTGCCTCTTGCTGTCCTGTCCTGTCCCGATATTGTAGTTCCCTTCCTTTCATGACGCGGCCCCTTCTTTCCTTATTTGGTATTGTAAACTGCCTTGTTTGTTACAAAAGTGCTCAATAAACATAAATAAACATAAACCTGAAATCTCTTCAGGAATTCAGGCCCAGGTCTCTGCCTGCTTATCTGACATAGGTGCCTGGATGTCCTGTCACCATCTGAAATTGAAGATGGCCAAAACCAAACTTCTTAACTTTACCCTTAAACCCACCTCCTCCCTTAATCCTTTCTCTATTTCTGTGGATAACATTTTACTCCTCTCTGCTTCCTCAGCTCCGCAACCTTGGGGTCATCTTTCACTCCTCCTTTTCCTTCTCCACACACATCCAACTGATAGCTAAAACCTGTCATTTCTTTCTATGTAACATCAGCAAAATTCGTACCTTAAGAACATAAGAGATGCCATACTGTATCAGACCAAGATCTATGAAGCCCAGTATCCTTTTTCCAATGGAGGCCAATCCAGGTCACAAGTTCCTGGATCCTTGCCCTGTGTCATGGATCAAAACCACCAAAACCGAGCTCGCCCCATATCTCCTCCAAATAGTAAACCAGTCCCTGCTCCAAGGAGTAATGCCCCCTAACCTAAAAATATCCTCCATTCGCCCAATACTAAAAAACAAGACAGCAAACAGAAACGAGCCAAACTCATACAGGCCGATAGCAAGCATCCCATTTGTCGCCAAAGTAATTGAAAAAAAAATCCTCAACCAACTACAAGACTTCCTAGAAACCAACGCCCCCTTAGATACCCACCAATATGGTTTTCGCCCTTATCAGAGCCCGCTGCTCCTTCTCCACCCGCCGGCAGTCGAAGCTCCCCTGATCGGGGTAGAGCGCCTGAGCGGGAAATCCTTCCGTTCAGAGGCTCCTGCCCAATCGGGGCAGTGGGAGCAACTTTAAAAGCGGCGTCCCAGCAGGGCGCGCCCGTGCCTGAGGGCCTCGCCAGAGGGCCCTTTGGCGTGGCCCTTAGGCGCGGCCATAGAAGCGACCACAGCCAACAGCTGCAACGAAACCAGCACCAGCAGATCAAAGTAAATGCAGCCAGTCACTAAAGTCTGACGGAGAAATCATGTACACAACCCTGATCCTGCCCATCAGCCTCCTCCTCACCCAACTCCTGCCACCTCAGGCAACCAACCACAACCTACTAACAAGCACTCCATGGCATCCAGCACCGCTCTACACACACCCCCAGTATACACACTGGAGCACACACAAGACACCCAAGCACAAGAAACAAAAGAAGCACAAGACCGACACGCACATAAATCCAAACAAAGCACATAGACCACTAAACACCCCAGCTACAATCTCAATAGAGCTTATCAACACCAGATCCATACGAAACAAAATTAACACAATAGCAGACCACATAGAAGATCAGCAACCTGACATACTGTGCACCATAGAAACATGGCTCACCCCCACCGATAACGTACTACTTAATTAGTACCATCCACCTACTCAGCATTCAACTGCCCACGCGCACAACGGAGAGGAGGAGGGGTCTTGATCATCGCAAGGAACAGCCTAAGATTCAAGTCACGAAGTGCCTCAAACACAAACCACTGCAACACCATCACTGTGGAAAACAAACGGATGGCCCTATGTCTCACCTACAGAGCCCCTCATGCGCCACCAGATGAACTAGCCTCCACCCTAGAAGAGGTCTGTGCAGTCAACACAAATCACAAACATCCTGCTACTATTAGGAGACTTCAACCTAAAATCTACCACCACCAAGGATGCAGAAGCTTTCCTACGAGCTATGGGATCCTTACATTCTCCAGGACCGAGCAGGAAGTCAGTCCTCACATATGGGTGACATCGGCGCCGACGGAGCCCCCGTGCAGAGCATTTCCCGCCCAAGGGTGCCATCTTGCTCAGTCTTCTTTTTTCCGCGAAGCCTGACGGACGTGTTTCGTTTTCATCCGAGGAAAAAGTTGATTTTGTTCTGCGTGGACCCGTTTTCTTTGGTTCGACGCCGGTTTCCCTTTCCCGCCTGGGCCCGATACATCGGTATCGAGCCCGGACTTCTTTTTTCGGTTTTTGTCCTTAGTGACTAGCGTACACGCCATTTTTTCTTTTTTCACTGGCAGCCCTGCCTTTTGACCTCGCAGGGGCCCTTTTTCCCCCGATGGCTGCCAGCGGGTTTAAGAAGTGTGATCGGTGTAAGAAACTTATGTCTCTCACCGACACACATGACTGCTGCCTCCGGTGCCTCAGACCCGATCATGACTCGATGATCTGTGGTCCATGTGGGAAAATGTCCTCGAATGCGTTGAGGAGTCGGCAGCACCAAAAGGAAAGAATCTTCTCTGACTCCGCGTCCGGACGGGCCCGGACCTCGTCAGAGGCCTCGACATCTCGGGACTCCGGCCCCGTGCAGCACCGAGGCTCCTCTGAGAGGGGGTCTCCCTCGCGATAGCATCGTAAGAAGAAAAAACCCACAAGGGCGACGTCGGTGGATGCACTTGGTTCCTCGAGGGCCAAGTCGCATAGCCCCAAGCGCCGTCCCGGGTCTTCGGAGTCGGAGAGGCCTGCAAAACAACCTCGTGTGGAGATGGAGTCCCCGGGTCACGTGAGTACTGTAGTCCTCGTGGACTCTCCTCCAGGGGAGCTGACGTCTGGCCCGGCGCTGCCGGGGCCCGAGTCGGAGGCTGCTGAGTCTCCTGAGCTCGGACTCAGGTTGACGGCCTTGGAGTGCAGCTTGGCTACCTTCATGGAACAGCAGCGGGCACTGATCGCCGGTCTCACCGGTGCATCTGCCCCGACCACCGGGACGTCGACGTCCAAGTCGACCCCGGAGGCCGAGCCGATCCTCGAGACCATGCGCGCTCGAGTCGATCCTCGGCCAAGGTCTCCCTCGGCCTTCCGTTCTGCGTCAGGGGGGATGGCATCGGTGCCTGCCCGACCGGAGCCGCTCGATTTCTCCTCCGAGGAGTCCGGCTGGGAGACAGAAGATGAGGAGTCACCCGACACCTTTCGGACTCGGTGTGTCCCATCAGACTCACCGGAGTCTGAGCCTCAGAGACGGTCCCCACCGGAGGATACCCGGTTCTCGGACTTCGTATGGGATATGGCCAAGGCCTTGGCATTCCCCGCGGATCCCGAGGAGGAGCCTCGAGCCAAGGAGCTCGAGGCCCTTCAGTATGACTCTCCTTCGAAGGAGGCCTTTATTGTTCCGGTTCCTCCGATGCTGGAACGGCTGCTCTTCCGCATGTGGGAGGCGCCGGCCTCGACTCCAGTTTTGAGCAAGCGGGTCGATTCCATCTATCGAGTCCGCAAGAGCCCCGGGTTCCAAAAGGCACAATTACCGCACCACTCCATGGTTGTGGAATCGGTCATTAATCGTCTGAAGAGTCAGAAGATGCATTCTTCGGTGCCTCCTGGCCAGGAGGCCCGGAACCTGGATGCCCTCGGTAAGAAGTGCTTCCAGGGCTCTATGCTTGCTTGCCATGTCCAGACCTACCAACTGTACATGGGCATGTACCTTCAAGACCTGGCAAAAGAGATTGCCGGGTTCTCTGCTGGTTTCTCCGAGGAACCTTTGCAGAGGTCCAATGCTCTGTCATCGGGTATTCGTGAGTGCTCGAAGTTTATTTCTCGAGCAGCCTATGATGGCTTCGAGGCTTCGGCCCGGGTAGCCGCGGCCGGCATCGGTGCACGCCATCAGGCCTGGCTACAGTCATCGGACCTCGAGCCATGGGTTCATGACAAGTTGGTCGATGTCCCCTGCTGAGGTGAAAACCTCTTTGGCAAGCCCATGGCTGAAAAGGCTGCAGAACTCGAGACCGAGACTCTTACCCGGACTAGGCTGTCCAGGAAAACCTCTGCCCCTTCTCAGAAGAAGGGCTCGGGGAAAAAGACCTTTTACCCGAGGAAGTCATCTGCCTATAAACAGTACCCTCATTATCAGGCCTCTGTAGCTCCCCAACAGGGTCAGCAGGCCAAGGGGCAGGGACATGGGCCCTGTAGGCAGAAAGCCCACAAGCCACCAGCACCGGCTCCTGCACAGCAGGGAGCGGGGTTTTGACTCCAGTGGCATAGCCTCTCCTCCGCTGGCCCACATCAGCACAGGAGGCCGGCTGACCCTGTACGCCCACAGGTGGTCAGCCGTCACAGAGGATACCTGGGTGTTGAGTATAGTCCAGAGGGGCTATCTCCTCCACTTCCACCAGGTACCCCCCTCCTATTTTCCAGGGGAGCCTCCAAGACTTCCTCTGCACAGGGACTTACTCCTGCAAGAGTTGGCAAGTCTTGTAAAGGAACAGGCAGTGGAACCAGTGCCCCACCACCTGAGAGGTCAAGGCTTCTATTCCAGGTACTTTCTTGTACCAAAAAGAACAGGAGGCCTCAGGCCCATCCTAGACTTGCGAAATCTCAACAAGTTCCTGGAGAGGGAAACGTTCAAGATGCTTACCCTTGGAATCCTGCTACCTTACCTCCAGCAGGGAGATTGGCTATGCTCCTTAGACCTAAAGGATGCTTATACTCACATCCTCATTCATCCAGACCACAGACAATATCTCAGATTTGTAGTGGGAGGAAACCACTATCAGTACAGAGTACTGCCTTTTGGCCTAACCTCCACCCCCAGGGTATTCACCAAGTACCTGGCGGTGGTGGTGGCCTACCTAAGGGTTCAAGGCCTCTTTGTCTTTCCATACCTGGACGACTGGCTCATCAGGGGTCAGTCTCCACAGGAGGCCAGTCAAGCTACCCTTCGCACTGTCGCTCTGCTTCAGCACTTGGGGTTTGTTATAAACTTCGCAAAGTCCACTTTGCGCCCTTCACAGAACATGGAGTTCATAGGAGCAAGACTGGACACCCTTCAGGCAAAGGCCTTTTTACCCGTGGACAGGGCCCACAGATTGATGGATCTAGCCAGACAGTTCCACAGCAATTCTCTGGTCTCCGCCAGACAATTCCTGAGGCTTTTAGGCCATATGACTTCCACGGTCCCTGTAACTCCAAATGCCCGTCTGCACATGAGGCCAGCTCAATGGGGCCTCAGAACTCAGTGGCACCAAGCCACAGGAAGCCTTACGGACAAAGTGAGGATGTCCACACTACTAGCCTCTTCTCTGCAGTTGTGGCTTCATCTTCCGAATCTAGGGCAAGGGGTGTTTTTTCAGACACCTTCACACTCTCAAGTGCTGAAAACTGATGCTTCTCTTCAAGGTTGGGGTGCACATTGCCAAGGAGCATGTACTCAAGGCCTGTGATCTCCTTGGGAGGCCTCCCAGCAGATCAATCTCTTAGAACTGCGAGCTACCCGCTTAGCCCTGAGAACCTTCTCCCATCAATCCATCTTGATTCAGACGGACAATCAAGTAGCTATGTTCTATATGAACAAACAGGGGGGGCACAGAGTCCCTCCTCTGTCAGGAAGCGCAGAAACTGCTCCTGGGCAGTCAATCATGGCGTTCTTCTCAAGGCGGTCTATCTCCCAGGTCAAGAGAATTACCTGGCAGACAGATTGAGCAGGATCTTGCAGCCGCACAAATGGCAGTTGAATCCTTTAGTGGTTCAACAGATCTTCTTGAGATGGGGTCTTCCATCCATAGATCTCTTTGCCATTCCTCTGAACCATCAACTTCCCAGGTTCTGCTCCAGACAACCGCATCCTCTCAGAGTAGCAGCGGATGTCTTTCTCATTCCATGGTCTACAGGCCTCCTATATGCGTTTCCTCCCATGCCTCTAGTGCCCAAGACACTGTTCAAAGTGATCCGGGACAAGGCCTCGGTGATCCTGGTGGCCCCCAGATGGCCGAGGCAACCGTGGTTCCCACTTCTTTTGCAACTAGCGGTGGACGCTCCTCTTCCTCTGGGGATGCAGCCCGATCTCCTGTCTCAGGAGCAGGGATCTCTCTTACACCCCAATCTCCAGTCCCTCCATTTGATGGCCTGGCTGCTGAAAGGGTAGTTCTAGCGACCTTACTACTGCCTCGAGAAGTGGAGGACGTGGTCTTGGCCTCTAGAAGGCAGTCCACCCAAAAGTCTTATGCCCTTAAGTGGCATAGATTCTCTACCTGGTGTACTCAACACAACGAGAATCCTTTCTCATGCCTGGTGCCAGTGGTGCTGCAATATTTGCTTCACCTGTCCAACCTAGGCCTTAAATCCAATTCTGTGAGAGTTCCTCTTAGTGCTCTTTCAGCACACCACTCCCCAGTGGACGGTCAGTCTCTCTCAAGCCATCCTTTGGTGGCTCGCTTCCTCAGAGGCCTGCTTTTGCTTAAGCCTCCACTGTGTCCCCCTGCCCCTGAATGGGACTTAAATGTGGTCTTGCAACGGCTTACTTGCCTACCATTTGAACCTATGGCTACTTGCCCTCTACGTTTTCTCTCCTGGAAAGCGTTGTTTCTGGTAGCCCTAACCTCAGCAAGGCGAGTGAGTGAGCTTCAGGCCCTAGTATCAGATGCACCTTATACTAGTTTCTATAGGAACAGAGTAGTCTTACGGATTCACCCTAAGTTCCTTCCTTAGATTGTCTCCTCCTTCCACCTCAATCAGGAGGTGGTTCTTCTGACTTTCTTTCCCAGGCCACATGCCAGCCGGACTGAGATGGTCTTGCATACCTTGGACTGTAGGAGGGCGTTGTCCTTCTACCTTGACCGTACGCAGGAGCACCGGAGGGCTGTTCAGCTCTTTGTCTCTTTTGACCCCAATAAGTTGGGGTTGGCTGTCTCCAAGCGTACTTTGTCCATATGGGTAGCTGACTGTATCGCCTGGGCTTACAGGGCAGCCGGCCTCTCGTTGCAGGGTCGAGTTACGGCTCATCCTGTCAGGGCAAAGGCTGCGTCAGTGGCTCATCTCCGCTCTGTTCCGTTGGCAGACATCTGCCAGGCCGCTACTTGTTCTTCAAGCCAGACTTTTGCGGCCCACTACTGCCTTGAGAGGGAGTCCCGCAGGGACAATGCTTTCGGGCAGGCGGTACTCCATAATCTCTTTGGGGTTTAGGCAGCTCCTACCCTCCGTCCCTGGTGTTGGGCTACCGTTCGGGGGCGTTATCAGAGAAGGTTCTGTTCTTGCATGCTGGGGCTCTAGAGGGAGCTCATTTTTCAGCTTTGGGTCTCCGGTAGCCTTAAGCTGGGGAGTCCCATATGTGAGGACTGACTTCCTGCTTGGTCCTGGAGAAAGAGTGGTTACTCACCTGTAACAGGTGTTCTCCAGAAGCAGCAGGAATCAGTCCTCACAACCCTCCCTCCTCCCCTTGGAGTTGCAGTCATATGATTTTATTTTGTTATTTTTGCTGTCTTTTAGCTATGTCATCAGACTGAGCAAGATGGCACCCTTGGGCGGGAAGGGGACTGCGAATGCGTGCTGCATTCCCAAAGGCTTTCTTTGAAAGCTGGGGAAATGCTCCGCACGGGGGCTCTGTCGGCGCCGACGTCACCCATATGTGAGGACTGATTCCTGCTGCTCCTGGAGAACACCTGTTATAGGTGAGTAACCACTCTATACACCCAACTGATCAACACCTCGACACACAGAGACAGATCATCACCAGACCTCATATTCACGCCCAACTTTCTAATGGACAGCGGTAACATATCAACACCCGATGTCACACCTGTACCGTGGTCAGACCATCACATAATCAAAATAAAGTTCATGCCACAAGGGCGAAACCACGATGAGAACCTGGACAACCCACCAGTACAAAGAAGATTTAAATGCTTTGACAGGGATCAATTTCTACAGGACACTCTACCCCACCTGAACACGGAAGCAGAGGATCTAGATGAACAAATCAGAAAATGGAACAGCATCATCAAAGCTGCTGCCAAAGCCACCGAATACAGACCCAAGAAAACTCGCCGTGCCAAAGCACATCTTACACCCTGGTACTTAAAAGTCATACGGAACGAGAAGAGGGAACTCAGGAAGTTAGAATAGCGATGGAGACACACCAAGTCGCCCAACACTCAGGCCCTATACTTAACAAAACAAAGAGAATACAACGAACTCATCAACCAAACGAAGAAAGAATACCACACTAACATCATACTCAAATCAAACAACAAACCGAGAGAGCTCTTCGAAATTGTGAAAACCTCACCAAGGAACAGAAAACCGAGAGCGACGTGCAAATAGAACCACAAGCATTCGCAGACCACATCCAAGAAAAATTCCATTCAGCTTCACAACGGAAAACATACACAAGCACCAAACCAACCACCCTCTCAAGAAAAACATGGGACAAATTCAGCACCCCATCCACAGAGCAGCTCTCACACATCATCACTGCACTCAATACAAACACGTCCCAAACAGACCCATGCCCATTCACATGGATGAAGGCGACAAAGTCAAACTTCATCCACACCATACACAACATGGTGCACAGTTCACTAACCCAAGGAATTATGCCAGACCAGCTAAAACTCGCCACAATAAGACCAATCCTGAAGAAATCACCACTCGACAAGAACAACCCATCAGCTTACAGACTGATCTCAAGCATCCCTCTACTGGCAAAGATTATTGAGAAAACGTTACAGCATCAGCTACAAGACCACATCAACAACCACGCACAACTGGACCTCAACCAACACAGTTTCCGCCCCAACCACGGAGTCAAACACTCCTGTTATACCTATTTAACGACATACTACACCTCATAGACAACAGCAAGAACGGAATACTCATGATTTTAATTGACATTTCATCAGCATTTGACACAGTGGACTATGGAACTCTACTAGCAAGACTACAGAACATTGGATTAACCGGAGCCACTCTGAGGTGGTTCCACTCCTACTTAACGGACAGACAGATACAGGTCAAGATCGGTCCTAACACATCCCGACCTATAAAGGTCATGCAAGGCGTATCTCAAGGATCTGCCCTATCAGCACTATTATTTAACCTCTACATCCAGCCAATATGCAGCATCATAAAGGAACACAGGATAAAATACACAATCTATGCTGACGACATAATGGTATACCCACCAATCACCCTTGACAACCCAGACTACACCAAGATAACAGAGTGTCTCATGCACATGAACAGCTGGTTTCAAGACAACAATCTGACCATAAACTATAGCAAGACCGAGGCACAAATCATCACACGAAACTCCGACTTCACCCCTCCTCTCAACATCAAGATAGACAACACAAACCATACCCATACAACCAGAAGTGAAATACCTCGGAGTAACTCTGGACAAAGAACTGAACCTTCAGTCCCACATCAGAAGAACCACCAAAAATGCATACCACAGGATAAGACTAGTCCGACGCCTCAAGCCCCTCCTCTCCCAGGAACACCTCCGCACAGTCTGTCAGGCACTAATAACCCTAATCCTAGACTTCTGCAAACCAGTCTATCTTGGCCTCACAAAACAAACACTCAGGCCACTGCAATTGGTGCAAAACACAGTGGCACGCATAATAGCTGGCACCACAAGACAAGAACACATCACACCCACTCTAAAAGATCTCCACTGGCTACCAATCAGCTCCCGCATCAGATACAAGACAGTCAAACATATTCAAAATCAGTCATCAGCTTTCAGCCTACAACCACTCATTCAACCTGACAGCAGCACAAGACCAAGGAGGAGAGGCACATCCAACCGCGTCAACACACCAAAAGACTTCACCAAGATACGCAAGGAAACCAAAAAACGAGCCCTATCAAAGGCGGCACCAACAATTTGGAATGCCCTCCCTGATGAACTATGGTCAACAACAGACATTAAGGACTTTAGGAAACTGCTTAAGACGACCCTCTTCATAGAGCACTATGGTGACATCACTTATACTGTGCAACAGACAATACCCCAGCTCAAACACCCCCCCTCCTGACACGTAAATAGTATTGAAGTTATGTCCTGATGTACATAGTATTGTATATAGCGCACATTGTAAATAGCTCACCAAGAATCAACGACCCTCTACACACACACACATTCACTGTTCAATGCATGTGCACACTAGACACAGTATTTTGTTGATTGTTTGCGGTGTAGACCGCCTTGATTGTAGGAGAAGGCGGTATAGAAATCCGTTTAAATAAAATAAATAAATAAATAAATATCATGGGGTTGAAACTCTATTCCTAGCCTTAACCGACAACCTGATCAGAGGCATAGACAACCCCAACCGCGCATTCCTCCTAGTCTTTTTGGACGTCGCCTCAGCATTTGACAATATAAACCACAACACCCTCATTGCAAGACTCAAATATCTTAACCTGAGTGGCCTAGTCCTACTCTGGTTTAAATCATACATCTCAGACCGCAAACTCAAGATCCAAACAGGAAAAAAATCCACAAACACCTTTCCACAAGAACAAGGTATACCACAAGGTTCCGCCCTCTCTGCCCTCCTCTGCAACCTGTACCTCCAACCTATCACCCACATATTCCAAAAACACAACATCCAGTACTACATCTATGTGGATGACATCATGCTGTCGCTCCCTATAGATACAAATAACCCCACCTACAACAACCTGGACAAATGCATTAAGGAAACTGACTCCTGGCTGAAAACCAACAACCTCAGCCTAAACTACAAGACGGAAGCGCTGCACATCACAAGGAAGCAAGACGCAACCCTACCCCAAACCATTACCATCAACACCACAACAATCCCAATCAAAAAAGAAGTCAAATACCTTGGTGTAATCCTGGATACCTCCCTCAGCAAGATACTCCACCTGAAATGAACAGCCAGAACAATCCTCTTCAAATTAAAATCCATACAACAACTAAGACCATCCTTGAAGATAAGGATTTCAGAGCGGTCATTCAATCCATCATCACCCCCCACTTCGACTACTGCAACAGCCTGTTGCAGGGTCTACCAACAAAGAGTCTACACATACTCCAACGAATTCAAAACATCACAACTAGGATCACCTGCAAAGCCAGACTAACCGACCATTTCACACCCCTTCTATACGCCCTAAACTGGCTCCCAATAGAAAGCCGGATAAGATATAAACTACTTGTAACATCATTCAAACTCATCAACAACATAGCCCCCTCTTTCCTCTCAACTCTCCTCCTCACCCCAACAAACAACAGATAACGCAGAGATAATGCCCTCCACTCTATAACAATCCCGCCCACCATCCGCAAAACAAAACAAGCCACCAGTTCCAGAGCTTTCTCCTATGCTGCCCCCAGCATCTGGAACTCCCTCCCACTACACATCCGTGCAACAAAAGACCTCAAAGATTTCAGAAAGCAGCTAAAAACACACCTCTTTACCATCCACTACGGAGCAGAAAACCCATACCCAAACACACACACACCACAGAAGTAACTTGCCAGCTGACAAAACCAAGATAAGTGCAACGCAAGGCAAACTTTGAACACAAAGACTTCTTGTATATAGCTAAGTTGTACATAGTTTACCCAAAAGATTGTAACCTCCAATTTCACTGACCCTACCCGTAAGTCAAGTTACCTGTAAAAGATTTGTTCCACTTCCATGTACTTGTTTCTTCAGTTCCTTGTAAACTGCCCCTGATCTCTGGAAGGGGCGGTATAGAAATGTAACAAATAAATAAATAAAGTACCTGTCAGGTTTGCAAAAGGGGTACACAGATTCCACGTTGCTTATCCCAGGGTAAGCAGTGGATTTCCTTGGTCTTCTTTAATAGTGGTTTATGGACTTTTCCTCCAAGAACTTGTCCAAGCCTTTTTTTAAACCCAGCTACACTAACAGCTTTTACTGCATCCTCCAGTAATAAATTTCAGAGTTTTATTAAACACTGAGTGAAAAAAATATTTTCTTCCTTGAACAAGCAGGAAGTCAGTCCTCACATATGGGTGACGTCGGCACCGATGGAACCCCTCATGCATGTCAGAGAAAGCCTTTGTGAATTGCATCACACATGCGTGGTCCCCTTCCCGCCCAAGGGTGCCATCTTGCTCAGTCTCCTTTTTTCCACGGAGCCCTCAGGACGTTGTCCAACTGTCACCGTGGAAAAAGTTTAAAAACTTTAGAAATTTGTTTCTTTTCCTTACTGGATCGACACCGGTTCCCCTTCCCACCTTCGGCTCGGTACACCGGTATCGAGTCCGGCTTGATTTTTCATTTTTTGTCCTTCGTGACTAGCGTTCGCACTCTTTTTCTTTTTCATTGGCACCCTGGGTCTTCGACCTCGCAGAGGCCCTTTTTCCCCTGATGGCTGCCAGCGGGTTTAAGAAATGTGATCGGTGTGCTAAACTAATGTCCCTCACCGATACACATGACTGCTGTCTCTGGTGCCTCGGGGCCTAACCATGACCCGAAGGTCTGTGGCCCATGCAGGAAGATGTCCTTGAAGGCCCTGAGAAGCCGCCAGCAGCAGCATGATAGGATTTTTCCTGAGTCTGTACCTTCGTGGGCCCAGACCTCGTTTGAGGCCTCTACGTCTCGGGGGGAAACACTCCAAACCCGAGCGTCGTAGGGGTTCCTCTGAGAGGGGGGTCTCCCTCACTGGAACATCGAAGGAAGAAAAAATCCTCGAAGGCGGCATCGTTGGATGGCTCTGAACGGCCTGGTCCCTCCCGAGACCGGTCGCGGAGCCCTGAGCGCCGGCCCGGATCCTTGAAGATGGAGTGTCCAGCAAAGCTTCCTCGATGGGATACAGAGCAGCTGAGGCATGTAACAACTGTCCTCGTTGAGGACTCCCCTCCGGGGGAAATGGTGCCCAATCCAGTGGCTGCGGAGCCTTCTGAACTCTGTCTCAAAATGGTGGCCCTGGAGCGCAGTATGTCTGCCTTCATGGAGCAGCAGCGGGCGATGATTGCCGGTCTCACTGGTTCTTCCACCCCGACCACCAGGTCACCAACGTCTAAGTCGATCCCGGAGGCCGAACCGATCCTCGAGACCATGCGAACTCGAGTTGATCCTTGGCCGAGGTCCCTCTCGGCTTCTTGCTGGGGGCCGAGGTCGTCGCTGCTGGTTCCACTGGCATCGAGGCAGTCGATGCGGGGGTCTTTGAAGCTGGAGCCCCTCGATTCCTCCTCGGAGGCATTGGGATTTATTTATATTTATTTTATTTATTAACAATTCTTATATACCGCACTATTAGACATCAGCGCGGTTTACATTGAACAGAAAACATCCGACAGTTTACATATGTCTGGTCATTACATTTAACAGGAAGAATAACTTGGCGAAATAGGGAAACTAAATACAATGCAGGGTTATCTGATAAAGGATATCCTGGTTAACTATATACAATAGTGGTACAACAGTATATGGAACAACTAGTTATTTACATTGTGAAGTTGGTCTGTTGCGGGAGTCTATCTGGTTTGACCACTTCTGCTATTCACCTGGGGGTTATGTTCGGAGCTGTCATGGGATGGGAGATGGAGGAGGAAGAGTCCCCGTAAACCTGTCGGCACAGGGTGGCTGCCGATGCATTTCCAATATCATGGTCTGTGAGCCTCCTGTATGCGTTTCCCCGATGCCTCTGGTGGCCTAGACTTTATTCCAGATACTCCAGGACAAGGCCTCGGTCATCCTGGTAGCCCCCAGATGGCCGAGGCAATCCTGGTTTCCGCTTCTACTCCAGCTAGCGGTGGAGGCCCCCATTCCCCTGGGGTCCTCTCCAAATCTGCTGTCCCAGGAGGGGGCACTCTCCTGCACCCCAATCTCAGCTCCCTCAACCTAATGGCATGGCTGCTGAAAGGGTAGTGCTCGCACCATTCCTACTTCCAAAAAATGTGGAAGAGGTCTTGCTGGCCTCAAGGAGACTGTCAGCTAGACGGACCTATGCCTTCAAGTGGCATAGGTTTGGGACTTGGTGAGAGAAGCAGAAGGTGAATCCTTTCTCCTGCCAGGCTGCAGTGGTCTTACAGTACCTTCTCTACCTTTCGGATTTGGGCCTTAAGTCCAATTCCGACAGAGTTCACCTCAGTGCCCTTGCAGCAAACCACTTCCTGGTGGAGGGAAAGCCTCTCTCTGCACATCCCCTGGTTTCTAGGTTCTTGAGAGGCCTACTTCTGCTGAAGCCTCCGGTCCGCACTCTGGCAACCAAATGGGATTTGAATGTGGTTTTTGGACAGCTTACTCGGCCGCTTTTTGAGCCAATGGCAACCTGCCATCTATGCTACCTTTCTTGGAAGGTGGTTTTCTTGGTGGCACTCACGTCAGCTTGGCGAGTGAGTGAGCTTCAGGCCCTTGTGTCCGACAGGCCTTATACAATGTTCTATAGAAACCGGGTGGTGCTCCACACGCACCCCAAGTTCCTTCCGAAAATGGTCTCTTCGTTCCACCTCAACCAGGAGGTGGTGCTGCCTACCTTTTTTCCCAGGCTGCATGCCAGTCGGGCAGACACGGTTCTGCATACCCTGGACTGTAAGAGGGCGTTGGTCTTCTATATTCAGCGCACGCAGGGCCATAGAAGGGCTTCTCAGCTCTTCGTATCCTATGACCCCAGTAAACTGGGGATGGCTGTTTCCAAGCATATGCTGTCCACCTGGGTGGCAGACTGTATCACCTGGGCATACAGGGCAGCCGAGCTTCCTTTGGAGAGTCGTGTTACGGCACACCGGGTCAGGGCCATGGCGGCATCAGTGGCTCATTTCCGCTCAGTACCGCTGGCAGACATCTGCCGGGCAGCCACCTGGTTTTCGGGTCAGACGTTTGCAACCCATTACTGCCTGGATAGGGAGTCCCGACGGGACAGTGCATTCGGCCAGGCTGTACTCCATAACCTTTTCGAGGTCTAGGCAACTAGTGCCCTCCGACACGTCTGTGTCAGGCTACTGGAGTGCTACTCTTTCAGTTAGATGTCCTATTGTGGCTGCTTGCGGCTCTCGTAGAGGGAGCCTATAGCTGGGGAGTCTCGTATGTGAGGACTGACTTCCTGCTTGTTCCCGGAGAACGCGTAGTTACTTACCTGTAGTAGGTGTTCTCTAGGGACAGCAGGAATCAGTCCTCACGACCCTCCCTCCTCCCATTGGAGTTGCAGTCCCATACCCAAACACACACACACCACAGAAGTAACTCGCCAGCTGACAAAACCAAGATAAGGGCAATGCAAGGCAAACTTTGAACACAAAGACTTCTTGTATATAGCTAAGTTGTACATAGTTTACCCAAAAGATTGTAACCTCCAATTTCACTGACCCTACCCGTAAGTCAAGTTACCTGTAAAAGTTTTGTTCCTCTTCCATGTAATTGTTTCTTCAGTTCCTTGTAAACTGCCACTGATCTCTGGAAGGGGCAGTATAGAAATGTAACAAATAAATAAATAAAGTACCTGTCAGGTTTGCAAAAGGGTACACAGATTCCACGTTGCTTATCCCAGGGTAAGCAGTGGATTTCCTTGGTCTTCTTTAATAGTGGTTTATGGACTTTTCCTCCAAGAACTTGTCCAAGCCTTTTTTTAAACCCAGCTACACTAACAGCTTTTACTGCATCCTCCAGTAATGAATTTCAGACTTTTATTAAACATTGAGTGAAAAAATATTTTCTTCCTAGAACAAGCAGGAAGTCAGTCCTCACATATGGGTGACGTCGGCACCGATGGAGCCCTCGTGTGTGTCAGAGAAAGCCTTTGTGAATTGTTTTTGTTCTTTTTGCCATCTTTTTAGCTATGTCATTTGACTGAAAAAGATGGCACCCTTGGGCGGGAAGAGGACCACACATGCGTGATGCAATTCCCAAAGGCTTTCTCTGAAAGCTGGGGATTTGCTCCGCATGAGGGCTCCATCGGTGCCGACATCACCCATATGTGAGGTCTGATTTCTGCTATCCCCGGAGAACACCTGTTACAGGTGAGTAACTACGCTTTCTCCTGTTAGTCTTAAATGGGCTATATTGTAGTTTCATTGTGTATCCCCTGGTCTTTCTATTTTTTGAAGGAGCAAGCGGTCAATCCATGTTTACCCATTGCACTCCATTAATTTATAGACCTCTATCATATCTTCCCTCAGCCGTCTTTTTTCCAAGTTGAGAGCCCAAACATTTTAAGCCTTTCCTCATAGGGATATCCTTCCATCCCCTTTACCATTTTGGTGGCTCTTCTCTGTACCTTTTCTAATTCTGCTGTATCCTTTTTAAGATATGGTGACCAGAATTGCACACAATATTTAAGGTGCAGTCACACCATGGAACGATACAGAGTTGTCATATAATACCCTTAGATTTATTCTGCATTCCTTTCCTTATGATTCCTAGCATTCTGTTTGATTTTTGGCCTCCGATGCACACTGGGCAAAGGGTTTCAACATATTATCCATGATGATGCCTAAATCCTTTTCTTCGGTTATGGTTCCTAATGTGGAACCTTACATTGTGTAACCGTCATTTAGGTTGTTCTTCCCTAAGCGGATAATTTTGCACTTGTCCACATTCAATTTCATCTGCCATTTGGACATTCAGTCTTCCAATTTATCAAGATCCTCTTTTTCACAATCCTCTTGTGTTTTAACAGCATTGAATAATTTTGTGTTATCTGCATATTTGATCACCTCACTTGTTCCTATTTCCAGTCATTTATGAATATGTTAAAAGGCCATGGGCCCAGTACAGATCCCTTGGGTACTCCACTATTCACTTTTCTCCACTGAGAAAATTGGCCATTTACCCTACTCTCTGTTTTCTGTCTTTTAACTAGTTCCTGATCCACGATAGTACACTGCCTCCTATCCCATGACTTTTTAATTTCCCTAAGAGACCCTCATGAGGGACCTTGCCAAAGGCTTTCTGAATACACTGTTAAGACCCTTATCCGTTCTCTAGTCACCTCCAACCTACATTACTGCAACTTCTTCTTTGATGGACTTCCTCTGAATCATCTCTCTCCCCTCTTCAATCTATTCAGAACTCAGCTGCATGACTAATCTTCCGCCTGCGTTGCTATGCTCCGGTCACCCCTCGAGTCACTTCATCAGCTCCCTATCCATTTCTGCATTCCATTCAGACTTCTACTACTGGCCTATAAGTGCCTTCATTTGGCTGCTCCTCATTACCTTTCCTCGTATCTCTCCCTCTACCCCTTCTCGGGAACTCCGCTCAACTGGCAGATCTGTCTGTGCCCTTCTCTTCCACTGCCAATTCCAGACTTCAGTCTTTCTTCCTTGCTGCTTCTTATGTCTGGAACAAGCTACCTGAGTGGATATGTCCTGCTCCCTTTGTGGCCTAGTTAACCTACCTCTCTGAGACTGCTTTTGAATCCTAATCCCCTCAGCTTCTTGTTCACCTGTTACTATTCCCCTGGATAAATCGTAGTCCCCAGCTGTTGTGTTGTGTGTCATGTCTAGACTGTAAGCTCTGACGAGCAGGGACTGTCTCCTACATATGTCTGCACAGCACTGTTTACGCCGTGTAGCACTATACAAATGATTAGTAGTGGTGGTAGTAAATGAGTCCATTTCCTTCAAAAATTAAAATTACCCCGGGTACAATACACCCGCAGACTTTACACCAGCTCCTTTTTTTCTGCATGTGTTGTTTCCCTGCCCTGCCCTCTCCCCTTCCCCGAGATCACTTTCCCTCAATCCAGTGGCCTGTCCATGTGCTGTGGAAGCCCATGTGCACCTGTACACAGACTGAATGAATGCAGCTTTCAGACTGGTAAAGACTCTTTACCTGGGCCGATGTCTTACGAAAAATTTAGAAACAAAACTACTGTGGAGGCTAAAGCAATAATTGTGGAAACCTTCGCTGTATGTAGTCCCTCAGTTGGCCAGATCTTGGAAAGATTGACCAGCTCATACCTCACTTCTGACTCTATCAATCAGGGCCCTGTGTACTAAGCATTTTTTCATAGATTCAAAGGGAGTAGTTTGCAAAAGGATTTTCTCTGAATAAAGCCTCTTTCAAACTTGCCTCCATCCCCTCCCAGTGTGGGGAAGAGGGATGGCTCCTTGGAGGTAGGACCAAGGTCAGTCCTGTAAAGTATGCCTGGGAACCTTTGGGTCAGCATTTCATTAAAATGCTAGCTGCGCTATTTAGATTGTCCGTGTGTCACTATCCACAGAAGCAATGGCATTGAATATCCCTATCAACAGTCACTGGTGCTAATTCTACAGATCGGCAATATTTAGGCAGACTTTTACTAAAGGACGCTAGCTAGCAGTATGCTGAAAGCACATTTTCGACATGTATTGCCAGCTAGCATGGGCCAATTCTCGCACCAACTGTTCAACCCATGTTAGAGCTGCGAATGGGCAGTCATCGGCCTGCCTAAATCGACAATCTGGCCTCTACAGATGATGCAAAACACTGCTGCCCGCATCATCACTGGATCCTCAAAGCACCAACACATCACCCCAGTCCTGAGCCAACTGCACTGGCTCCCAGTTGCCTCCAGAATCAAATTCAAAACAGCTCTCAACATATACAAAATCTAGTACAATCTAGCCCCTGACACCCTTAAGAGCCTAATCAACATCAACACAAGCACGAGACCCAAACGGCGCAGTACAATGGATACCATCCAGACTCCCAGCGCCTACCTTAAAACCACACACTCCACATTAGGTAGAGCTCAGTCACTAGCTGCACCCACTCTGTGGAACTCCCTCCCTCAAGACCTCAGAGCAACCACTGATGCCAAGGACTTCAGCTCAAAACCAATTTCTTCACCGAACACTATTAGTGCCATCACCTAATGCACTCTAACCCCCGCCACTTCCTCCACACAGTCAATCCAGCTCCTAATGCAACTCAACGCCCTGTAAATAATGTATATAAGTATTTATACCTCTCTGTAAATAGCTCACATTCCCCCTGTACATAGTCACCCTCCCCCCCTGAGTATCCCTTCCACCCCTCCCCCCCTGCATGCACCCTTACCCGTCAAACTAATTTTAAGTTCCACAAAATAACAATCACTCAACACATACAATCCCTAAACAAAAGAAGAGTGAAAAACAAGAATATATGAGCGAGCGCAAGAAAATGTTTTATATTGGAAGTGTTTTTGTCGGAAGATCAGCCATGAGGTTAAAAGCCTCTCGAAGCCGTTACTTCCATTTTACTCAGTTTTATTAAAGTCCAATTAAATAAGCTCACAACGGAGCCAAAAAGTAACTGATCGCTGCTGATCGCTGGAAGTAGCGGTATACAAATGTTTATTTATTTATTTATTTATTTATTTAACTGCATTTATATCCCGCTTTTCACCGGGTCAAAGCGGTGGAACACGTAACATAGGACGGGGTAATTTTTTGGGTGGGGCCATCACCACCCAAATGTATACTAAATAAATAAATAAATAAAGGTGAAAAAAACACCACAACTTGGTGCCACCTACAAAAGCATAAATATACTTGTATAAATGTGGATTTCAATTTAAAAACTGTACTTATCTGAACCGCTGCTAGCCCTCAGTTGAATTTCACATGGAACGGACCACAGCAGCAGATATCACAACGTCCTTCCTGAATTTAAAAAAGACGAACAGAAGTGGCAACTTCCAAATAAGAGCAATTTTCAAAGAAAGCAGTTATCAAAACGTACACAGCACTGCGTTTCGGGCAAATATACGCTCCATGCCCTGCTTCAACGCTTGAGTAAACTGCCAGAAATGAAAGCACCCATGTGGCCTCTCCACCACTCCGAGACGCCAACGCATGCTCATTGGTGATCCGAAAATTGCAGTAAGGTTCAGCCATTAAATAGCAGACTTAGCCAATGATCGCTAAGCAAATATCCACAGCCAGCATGTATACCCAACACAATTTGGCCACAAAAAGGCCCCGAAAAAATATGTTATCAAATTTTTCAAAGGATACTGATCCAATCCAGCTCTTTGTTAAGTCCCAATGGTTCGACAGTGGACCAAGTAAAAATCCATCTCTGTTCTAAGGTTTGAAGTGATTGTTCACGATCTCCACCCCTCGGGTTTTCAGGCACTCTGTCAAGCACTCGCCAAGTCAGATCTTCAAAGGAATGATGTAAATCTAAACAATGCTGTACAATCGGGGCTGATAATGTGCCAGTCCTAAGTCTAGAAGCATGCTCACTCAGACGGATCCGTACAGGATGGACCGTCCTGCCGATGTATAAAAGGCTACAGGGGCAAACCAAAACATACACCACATAAGACGTCAAACAGGTGGTGTACCATCATGCTTTATGAACCAGGTCGGAATTTGGCACCTTCCATTCATTACCCGTTATAGACTGTGAACAATAATTGCAAGAGGAGCACATAAAATGACCCACTTCTGAAGGTCTTTCTGGTATACATCTATCCAAAGGGGAAGGAGTAGCACCCACTAGATCACGAAGATTAGACCCCCTAGAATGTGCTATCTGTAGTCGACCCTGAAAACACGGGTGTAATTGTAAAACATGCCAATGTTTGAGAAGAATTTTTCTGATGTGTTCAGTGTGGGACATATATGGAAGTACTCCAACAATTGCATCTGAATGAACAACTGAGTTCTGGTCGCTTGAACAATCTGGAACAGATGAAGGAAATAACCATTCCCGATGAGTATATTTGGCTCTCAAAAAGGCTTGTTTGATGATTTTCTTAGGATAGCCTCGCTGAGCAAGCCGAAGCGACAGATCATGGGCATGTTTTAAAAAATCTCCAAAATCAGAACAAATCCATCGAATTCTAAGAAATTGGCCATATGGAAGGCCTCTCTTCAAAGACGGTGGATGAAAACTAGTAAAAGTAAGAAGTGTATTACGCTGCACCGATTTTCTAAATAAAGACGTATGAAGAGCATTTTGGCTTTTGAAAACTAAAACATCAAGGAATTCCAATTGAGATAAATGGTGATGCATGGTGAAAGACAGATTCGGTCTTAAAGAATTTAACCAATGTAAAAAAAATTGTAAAGAAGATTCCGTACTTGTCCACAGGAAAAAAATGTCATCAAGAAACCGTACCCACAACGCCACATGGTTAAACCATGGCGAAGGATAAACTTGAGACTCTTCAAATTCAGCCATATATAATGTGGCTATTGATGGAGCCACTGTAGCCCCCATTGCAATGCCCTGAATTTGATGATAAAATTGTTTCTCGAATTGAAAATAATTTCTAGTAAGCACTAAATGTAGTAACTCCAGAAAAAATGAACGAGGGATACGATTGGGTAAAGGGATGTGCAATTGAGAAATAACTGATAAAGCTTGACCCTGGTCAATGTTGGTGTACATTGCAGTGACGTCTAATGAAACCAACCACCAAGGATTAACATCACCCTAAACCTGTTGAAGTTTCATGATGAAATGAGAAGTATCCTTCAAAAAAGATGGCACTGACTGGGCACACGGCTGCAAAAATTTGTCACAAAATTTGGAGAGGGGTTCCAGCACTGACCCACGACAAGACACTATGGGCCTACCCGGAGGAAGCACCAAAGATTTATGTATTTTGGGAACTGTATATATAATTGGAATCACAGGATGTTTAATAGCCAAAAATTTAAATTCACGCTTGGTGATCCAGTCAGAAGACAATGCCTGTTGCAATATACGAAGAATCTGAGATTGTAGAGCACTAAACGGATTTTCAGGAATTTTAGCATAATAGATATTATTTAGCTGATCCAAAAGATGTTCTCTATACTGAGAATAAAACTGCACCACAGTCGCTCCACCTTTGTCAGCTCTCCGAATCACCAAATCATGGTTGTTGCGTAATTCCTTAACAGCATGCCATTGATTATTAGACAAATTATGATATGAAGATTTTAAATTTGATGCTTCCATTGCAGCCAAATCATTGAGCACCAGTTTCTGATATGCCTGAAGAAGGGGATCTACTACACCCTGAGGTATCCACCCGAACCACCGAAATGTCCGGACCCATCTCATGGGTTGCACAAAAATGAGTGACAAGTAGCTTCCTAAAAAAGCGATGTAAGGCTATGCGCATCCGAAAGGAGTCATAATGGGTTACTGGTATGAACGATAAACCCAGATCTAGAAGTGACTGTTGATCATCAGTTAATGGAATCGAAGAAATGTTAACTACTGTTGTTTGGAACGATTCCGGGTGACCGGGCCTTGAAAATTGTACTGTTGATGATTGTCTGGTGGCTTCCACGGGCGATCGGATTGAAAACCTTTCCTGGGCTTCCACTTCCGACTGCGACCGCGGCCCCGAGATCGGCCTTGTTGAAAAACTTGCTCCTGACGTTGATTGGGGGGGGGGGGTAAAAGTAACAGACCGTCCCCCTTGGTCAGAATCATCCGATGAAATATCAAAAGAATCAAAAGTCACCCTCTTTTGAGGCACCTCTCCCTTTTTCATCCAAGTATAGACCTGGTCAAGCTCATAATCCTTTTTATCTCTATCAAACTTCTTAATTTTGATGGACTTCTTATAATCCCGATACTGATCTAATTGTAATTGGATATCTTCCATACGTAAGTTAAATCGATCTTTTGACATTTTGGAACGCAATTGTTCATCCAGCATTTTCACCTCTTGTTCCAGTTTAATGGATTCTGTATTCAATCTCTCACCTAATAAGGCTATGAGATCCTTGCTACATTTATTTAGAATGCTGTTCCATTTCATATGAAAATCTTGATCATCAGTAAACATTTTAGGTGGTTTCAAGACCCGCAGGCCCCGAGGGCTCATCATAGACTTTAAATATTGAATCATGGTAGCTTCATGAAGAGTGACCTGGATCAGCTTCTTATTTAAATCCAAATATTCAGTAAAGGATGAAGAAAATACAGACGCCTCAGAGCCATCAAACAAAGATGGCCTCTGAGCTAGTTTCTGAATCTGTGCTTCCGAAAATGCAAAAACAGCCTGGTTAGCACTCAATGACGAATCCTTACTGCCCTCTGCTTGAGAGGAAACTAATTTTAAGAACATAAGATATGCCATACTGGGTCAGACCAAGGTCCATCAAGCCCAGTATCCTGTTTCCAACAGTGGCCAATCCAGGTCATAAGTACCTAGCAGTTGCCCCAAAAGACAGGGGTTCCTCAATGCTTGTATTGGGTCAAGCAGTGATATCCTGGGTCCCTTTTAATAATGGTATCTCCAGGAACAAGCAGGAATGTAGTCTTCACATATGGGTATCGTTGATACCGACGGAGCCTGCATGGGAACGCTCCCCAGCGTCCAATAGGAAAGCTTTTTGGAGCATCCCACAGTGCCTACGTGCTGCCTTCCCGCCTTTCCAACTCTCCCTCTTCAGTTCTTCGTTTTCCGCGGAGCCAATAGGACACATACCTGTCACCGCAGAAAATCTATTCTTTTGTTTTTGTTTTTTTGTGGTTGCGTCTGCCTTCATTCAACGCCTACCGGTACCGCCAGTTCTCTTTTCTTCTTTTTTCAAAAAAACCCCCAAACTATTTTTCTGAAGGATTTCTTTCTTCAGGGGCCTTTCCCCTCTCGGTGCTAGGTGCCATTTTGGGCACTAGGCCCATTTTTCTTCAAACATGGAGAAACCAGCTAGTGTTTTCAAGAAATGTTCTAAGTGTGGCGGTACCATATCCGTCACCAACTAGTGTCTTAAATGTTTAGGTCCTGACCATTCTCTATCGGAGTGTCTCTCCTGCAGAATGATGAGCAAGAGGGGCCTGCAGAATAGAGCTGCAAAACTCGGTACCCTTTTTGCCGCAGATACGATATCCATTGCATCGACGTCTTCCAGGGCTTCATCTTCCTCCCATGGATCTCAGGTAACTAAACCTAAGTCGTCTAAGACTGGCCAGTCCTCAAAGGGTAGATCTCCTAAGTATCGAGATGCCACTGGCATTGCCCTTGAGGAACGTTCACCGGCAAAACAGCCCCGGCGGGAGGCTTCGGCTTCCAAAGCACTAACGGGACTCCAGAATGTTCCAGAGGCTTCCACCTCTGCAGACCTACTGGTGCCATGTTCTGGGGTCGTGGCCGCTTCCACCGGTACCGTCAGCCAAGCATCGGCAGGGGCGATGGATCAGAGAATCCTCGCTATCGAATGCAGTCTAGCGGCTCTCTTAGCAGCTTCGGTACTGCTAAGACCGCTACAGACGGTTCCACAGGTATCGGTACCGACATCGATACCGGTACCGACTGCACCTGCCTCGGCCAGTATTCTTCCCCCCATGCCGAGCATTGGGTCTATCTCAGGTATCAAAAGACCGGTACTGAGACACCCCGATACTGACTTCGAATGGTACCGGTACCGTGCGTTGCAGGAACACCCGGCACAGAGATACTTCGAATCTTCCGATTCCGATGACTCTGACGACTCTGCCGGTTACTAGAGCAATGCTTCCGGAGGATCCATCTCCTTCTCCTCCTCAGCATAGAATGTCTCCTCCAGAGGACATGTCCTTCCAGGATTTCATACGTGATTTAGCTCGAGGTCTTGCAATCACGGTGACTCCGGAAAAGGAACCCAGAGCAGAAGAATTAGAGATTCTTAAATTCCCTAAGGCTCCTAAAGAGGCAGCTTCTCTGCCAGTTCATAGGATCTTGCATGATCTTATGCTAAGAATGTGGGAAACTCCTTTAACGGTGTCTCCACACTCTCAACGACTTGATACCATGTATCGAGTTCCAAGCTGTCCTGGTTTTCAAAAGACTCAGTTACCACACCATTCAATGGTAGTGGAATCGGCGATGCGTAGGATTAAGAGTGCTAAAACGCATTCTTCCAATCCTCCAGGCCCTGAATCCAGGACACTCGATGCCTTTGGGCATCGATGCTTCCAATCCTCCATGTTGTCAGCCAGGATCAGCTCTTACATTCTCTATATGGGAATGTTCCTCAAGGAGGTTGCAGGAGACTTGGAGCTCATGAGCCCTCTTCTTTCTGAGGACAAAAGAGAGGAATTTCTAACTCTGGTCAAACATGCCCAGGATGTTTCAAAGTTTGTAAACCGTGCAACCTTTATTTATTTTTTATTTATTTATTTATTGCTTTTATATACCGCGCTCTTTAAAATCAGTGCGGTTTACAGACAACATTTTTGTACAGAACAGGGGCCTGTTATGTACTTACATTGAACGAGTGATACAACTTGGATTTCAAACTGGGGAAACTATCTACAACTATCTACATTAAAAACATGAGTTGTCTGTAATTTACAATTGCCTCGCTGGGTGTATGGTGGGTGAGGTTGAATTACTGGGATGTGAGTAGTGTAGGAGAAAGAGGTGGTGTTTTAGTGATTTTCTGAATTGAGCAAGGTCTGCGATCGCTCGGATGGTAGTTGGGAGCGCATTCCAGCAGCTGGGGGCATAGAACTTAAAGGCTCGGTTCTTTGTTGCCTGGGTGCATTTTGTTATTTCATTGGAGGTCTGTAGGGTGTTGGTGGCGAATGTCCTCCTTGCTCTGTTTGCTGGAGTGGGGTAGAGAAGATCCGTTAGGGAGGTGGAGGATATTATGTTGATGGCCTTTAAGGTCATCAGGGCTACTTTATAGGTGAGCCGGCAGTAGATTGGTAGCCAATGCAAGTCCTTTAGGATTGGGGTAATGTGGTCTCTTCTAGAGGCTCCGTGTAGGAAGTGTGCAGCTGCGTTCATTGCCAGCTGTAATGGGTTTAGTGTGTTTTTGGGAAGTCCATGCAGGATCACGTTGGCATAGTCAAAGTGGGAGGTCACCAGTGCCTGAAAAACTGTTCTAAAGTCATCCGATTGTAGCAGGGGTCGGAGATAAGAACATAAGATATGCCATACTGGGTCAGACCAAGGTCCATCAAGCCCAGCATTCTGTTTCCAACAGTGGCCAATATAGGTCATACGTACCTAGCAGTTTCCCCAAGGGACACAGGTTCCACAATGCTTGTACTGGTTCAAGCATTGATATCCTGGGTCCCTTCTTAATAATGGTTTATGGACCTTTCCTCCAGGAACTTGTCCAAACCTTTTTTAAACCCAGCTACACTAACAGCCTTTACTACATCCTCCGGTAACAAATTCCAGAGTTTGATTACACGTTGAGTGAAAAAATATTTTCTTTTATTAGTCTTAAATAGTTTACCCTGTAGCTTCATTGCATGTCCCCTAGTCTTTCCATATTCTGATAAGGTAAACAATCGATCTACGTTTACCCGTTCCACTCCGTTCATTAATTTATAGACTTCTATCATATCTCCCCTCAGCCGTCTCTTCTCCAGGCTAAAGAGCCCCAACCTTTTTAGCCTTTCTTCATAGGAGTAGCCTTCCATCCCCTTTACCATTTTGGTGGCTCTTCTCTGAACCTTTTCTAAAATCGCTATATCCTTTTTAAGATACGGCGACCAGAATTGCACACAATATTCAAGGTGCGGTCTCACCATGGAACGATATAGAGGCATTATAATATCTTTTGTTTTATTTTCCATTCCTTTCCTTATCAGATGTCGCAATGTTCATGTTTTGTGGTAAATTTGCTTGATGGTGTTGCCGATGTGCGTTTTAAATTCGAGCTGCTGGTCTAGCGTAATGCCTAGGTAGCGGATGGTGGGTCTACTTGGGTGCTCGGCATCTCTTGTCTTTAGTGTCGGTGGTGGGGAGAAGGATTGATTTCTTGTAATGAACAGTACGTCCGTCTTGCTGAAGTTTATCTTGAGGCTCTGTGAGTGGAGCCAGTCGGTTACGGCCTCGAAGCATTTTACTAGTGGGGAGAAATCCGGATGGTCGATCGTGAATGGGGTGAAGAGTAGTACGTCATCTGCATAGATCAGGCATGAGATGTTATAGGAGCAGATTATTTCACATATGGGTTGCATGTATATATTGAATAAGAGGGCGGAGAGAGAGGAGCCCTGAGGTACACCATGTTTTTGTTGGAAAGGCTCAGAGGTTGTAGATCCTTTGATTGCTTTGAATGCATTAGCAGAGCCTCTGCTATCTCCATCGGTGCACGTCGTATTGCCTGGCTTCAGGCATCAGACTTAGAAATATGGGTGCAAGATAAACTGGGAAGCATTCCTTGCACAGGAGAAAATCTCTTTGGCAAGGATTGGCAAGACAAGGCTAATCCGATTGAATCGGAAAGCACCACTTTGAACAGACTATCAAAGTCTACAGCCAACCCAGCAAAGAAAAAGTCAGTCAAGAAACCCTTTTTCAACAAGAAAAAGAAGTTTTACCCATCTTACACCATCAGAGTCACTGTCCAGTTCATATTCCCCAAAAGGGGCAACAACAGAACAGACAGCAGAGGAAGCCACAAGTTTCAAGAGCTCAACCAGCTCAGCAGACTCAACCTCCTCAGGGGCATTGACTCCTTCCTAGAGAACTTAGTCTTTCTGCCCCTGCAAGGTCCAGAACCCTCCACCATCCCTGGCAGGTTATGCCATTTTGCCAAAAGATGGCAACAAATAACATCAGAAAACTGGACTCTGTCCATTGTACGAGAGGGGTACAGACTTCATTTTCACAGCATGCCCCCTCCTACAATCATAAAGCAGTTCAATTCTCAAGTCCCTGCCACCGATCTCTTAGGCCAAGAGGTCTCATCACTTCTTGCTCAAGGAGCAATAGAAGAAGTACCCATACCCCAACAGGGTACGGGGTTCTACTCCCCCTATTTTCTCATCCCAAAGAAAACAGGAGGACACAGACCTATATTGGACCTCAGAGAATTAAACAAATATCTGTTCCGAGAAAAATTCAAGATGATCTCCCTCAGAAAACTCCTGCCATACCTTCAGAGTCAGGATTGGCTATGTTCTCTAGATCTAAAGGATGCATATACGCATTTTTTCATCCATTCAGATCACAGGAAATTCCGTTGATTCCTTTTCCAGGGAAGACACTTCCAATACAAGGTTTTTCCCTTCGGTCTGGCTTCTGCCCCAAGAGTCTTCATGAAATGCATGGCAGTGGTAGCAGCATTCCTGAGAACTCTAGGAATATTTGTCTTCCCCTACTTAGACGACTGGCTCATTCGAGCATCGACAGCTCCAAAGCCAACTTCACTCTTTCTCGCACGATGCAAATTCTTCGCTACTTGGGACTGGTCATAAACCTCCCAAAATCTCATCTCACCCCTTCTCAGTCCCTGGAATTCATAGGGGCTCATCTAGATACCAGACAGTCAAGGGCTTTCCTACCACAGCCCCGCTGTCTTCGTATAGTGCAGCTGGCAACCCAAGCAGCTATGAAAGTCTTCCTGACTGCTCGGGAAATGCTTCAGCTTCTGGGGCATATGGTATCCACTGTCCATGTGGTTCCCTATGCTTGCCTTCACATGCGAGCAGCCCAGTGGACCCTATCCTCTCAGTGGACACAGGCCTCGGGTCGGCTAACGGACAAAATCAGAAACTCCACACGTCTCATTTCGTCCCTTCAATGGTGGCAATCGCTGGAAAACCTTCTCATAGGCTCTCCTTTCCAGCAGCCTCTATTCCAAGCTACCCTAACAACAAATGCGTCCAAGTTGGGTTGGGGACTCACTTGCACGATCTCTCGACTCAGGGTCTCTGGACCCCACAGGAGGCTTGTCTTCACATAAACCTCCTAGAACTCAGAGCCATTTTCCATGCTTTTTGAGTATTCCAGGCCCAGCTCAGCTACAAGACAGTCCGGGTCCAGACCGACAATCAGGTAGCCATGTTCTACGTGAACAAGCAGGGCGGAACAGGCTCTCTGTCATTATGCAAGAAAGCTTTGCGACTGTGGGCTCTCGCCAGAGAGCATCAAATCCACCTCCTAGTGGTATATCTTCCGAGCATTCAAAATCTTTGGGCAGACAAACTCAGTCGAATACTGCTGCCACACGAATGGTCTCTTCACCCAGACCAGATTGCTCGAGTGTTTCTAATCTGGGGGACCCCAGATATAGACCTCTTTGCAAGTCTACAGAATGCCAAAATTCCCCGATTCTGTTCCAGAATTCCGACTCAAAACTGTCAGGCAAAGGATGCTTTCCTCCTCCACTGGGGTCAGGACTTTCTCTATGCCTTCCCACCCATTCCCCTCATTCCCAAAACATTGTTCAAGCTTCAGAGAGACAGAGGTCGTAGGATACTCATAGCTCCACATTGGCCACGGCAAACGTGGTATCCTCTGCTTCTACGTCTCTCTCAAGCCACGTCTCTGGAGTTGGGATATGCTCCAGATCTTCTTTCCCAGGAGGACGGGACGCTATTGCACCTGAATCCCCAGTCCCTGCATCTCAGGGCCTGGTTGCTGAAAGCCTTGAACTTCTGGATATCAACCTTTCTCAACAGGTAAAGGATATCCTTGTGGCTTCCAGAAAACCCTCCACAAGGCAATCCTATGCCTTCAAGTGGAAAAGGTTCTCTGTATGGTGTTCTCAAAGGGGACTTAACCCCCTTTCTGTGCCTGTGAAATCGCTACTGGAGTATCTCCTCCATTTATCAAATTCTGGTCTTAAAACCAATTCAGTAAGAGTCCATCTTAGTGCCATTGCAGCTTCTTGCAAGCCTCTGGATGGGCAACCTATTTCCTCTCATCCACTCTTAGCAGGATTTATGAGAGGTCTACTCTTAACAAAACCTCCCATTAAGCCACCGCTGGTGGCATGGGATCTGAATCTTGTTCTCAGGCAGCTCATGAAACCGCCCTTTGAGCCTTTAGCCACTACAGCTCTAAACTTTCTTTCCTGGAAGGTCATCTTCCTAGTTGCTCTCACTAATGCAAGACGCATCTGTGAGTTACAGGCCTTAGTGGCGGATCCTCCTTATACAAGATTTCACCATGATAAGGTAGTTCTTAGGACTCATCCTCACTTTATGCCAAAGGTGGTTTCACCTTTTCATTTAAACCAAGCGGTTTACCTTCCTGTATTCTTTCCTAGGCCTCATGCCTCTAATGCAGAAAGGAACCTTCATACCTTAGATTGTAAAAGAGCCTTGGCTTTTTACCTTCAAAGAACTAAGCAACACAGAAAATCTTCGTAGCTTTTTGTTGCTTTTGATTCTAGTCATTTGGGACTTAGTTTCCAAAAGAACTCTCTCTAGGTGGATTGCAAATTGCATATCCTTTGCTTATGAGAGTAAGGGACTTTCTCTCGAAGTCCATGTCACAGCTCACAGTGCGAGAGCAATGGCAGCCCCTATGGCTAACCTTCGTTCTGTGTCCATTGACGACATCTGTAGAGCAGCCACTTGGGCTTCGGTACACACCTTTACAGCCCACTACTGCTTAGACAAGGACTCCCGTCGGGATGCCTCTTTTGGCCAGGCTGTTCTCCAGCATCTCTTTCAGACTTAGTACAACTCCTACCCGCCGTCCCGGGTTTGGATACCAGAGATCCATGGGAGGAAGCATGACCCATCTCACCATGGGTTTGCAGCTTCCTGGGGTCATCCCCCTGCCATCTATCAGCTGGGGAGTCCCCATATGTGAAGACTACATTTCTGCTTGTTCCTGGAGATAGCATAGTTACTCACCTGTAACAGGTGATCTCCGGGAACAGCAGGAATTAAGTCTTCACAACCCACCCACCTCCCCTAGGAGTTGTCTTTCTCTCTCCTTCTCTCCTTTGGTCTCAGCTATAAACTCAACTGAACAGGGAGAGTTGGGAAGGCAGCACGCAGGCGCTGTGGGATGCTCCCAAAAGCTTTCCTATTGGACGCTGGGGAGCGTTCCTGCGCAGGCTCCATCGGTACCGACAATACCCATATATGAAGACTTAATTCCTGCTGTTCCCGAAGATCACCTGTTACAGGTGAGTAACTACACTTTATGGACCTTTCCTTCAGGAACTTGTCCAAACCCTTTTTAAACCCACCTTCCATTCCAACACTAGCCAGCTGCTTGGTGATTCCACAGTATGAAGCTAAGTTCTCATCTGTGCATGGTTGTATTAAACATCATGTTAGCTGAAAACTTCATAAAATATTGATATACCAGAAATAAGAGTTGATTTGCACACCAGCATAGCTAATGAATTTTTTTTTGTCCCATGAGGTGCAGTCCTGGTAGCTTTTGGCAACCTCTGGTTAAAATGATGCATTCTGAGGTATTTTCCCCCGTTTTTAATTTATGTGAATATATTTTCGCATTGATGTATTTTTTCTCTCTTCAATGATTTTGGGTATATAATATCTGTATAGTGCCAATGAAAATTTATGTATAGGTCACTTATCCAAATAGCAGCTGCCGCTGTACAGATAAGTGCTTTTGAATATATGATGCAAGGTTCCACATTAGGAGCCACCATTCAGGAAGAGGATCCAGATGTCATCATGGAAATATGTTGATCTCCAGGAGCAAGCAGGAAGTCGGTCTTCACATATGGGTGACATCAGCACTGACAGAGCTCGGTGCATGATTTTATTTAGCTGCATTTCTATACCTCTTTTCACCGGGTGAAAGCGGTCACTCCCCAGCATCCAATAGGAATGTGTGGCTGCCTTCCCTCCTGATCTCCTCAGTCATCTTTTTTTCTGTGGAACCATCGGATCCTTCTCCCTATCAGCCACATCAAGAGACTTCAAAATTTCTTCAGTACTACTGTCAAAGTACTTGGTTTGCCTTTCCATCGACCGACTCAACTCTACTCCCCGTCGATTCCGGTTCCTGTTTTTATTTTCCTTTAGGTATTTTTTCAATATATTTTTCAGGGTTTTTTTCCCTAAACTTCGTTTGAAGCCTATAGCCTCCTCGGGCCCATTGCCCAGTTCGATTTTTGCCTCCATACTTTTTCCAAATATGGAGAAGCCACGGAGTGGTTTCAAATAATGCTCCAAGTGTTCTAGTACTATTTCCATAACAGATAAGCACAATTAGTACCTTAAATGTTTAGGCCCAGACCACAATGTCGATTCCTAAGAACATAAGATATGCCATACTGGGTCAGACCAAGGTTCATCAAGCCCAGTATTCTGTCTCCAAAAGTGTCCAATCTAGGTCACAAGTACTTAGCAGTTTCCCCAAAGGACACAGGTTCCACAATGCTTGTATTGTGGCAAACAGTGGATTTCGTGGGTCTCTTTTAATAATGGTTTATGGACCTTTCCTCCAGGAACATATCCAAATTTTTTTAAACCCAGCTACACTAACAGCTTTTACTACATCCTCCGGTAACAAATTCCAGAGTTTGATTAGAACATAAGAACATAAGAGATGTCATACTGGGTCAGATCAAGGTCCATCAAGCCCAGTATCCTGTTTCCAACAGTGGCCAATCTAGGTCGTACGTACCTAGCAGTTTCCCCAAAAGACACAGGTTCTGCAATGCTTGTACTGGGTCAAGCATTGATATCCTTGGTCCCTTCTTAATAATGGTTTATGGACCTTTCCTCCAGGAACTTGTCCAAACCTTTTTTTAAACCCAGCTACACTAACAGCCTTTACTACATCCTCCGGTAACAAATTCCAGAGTTTGATTACACGTTGAGTGAAAAAATATTTTCTTTTATTACTCTTAAATAGTTTACCCTGTAGCTTCATTGCATGTCCCCTAGTCTTTCTATATTCTGATAAGGTAAACAATCGATCTACGTTTACCCATTCCACTCCGTTCATTAATTTATAGACTTCTATTATATCTCCCCTCAGCCGTCTCTTTTCCAGGTTAAAGAGCCCTAACCTTTTTAGCCTTTCTTCATAGGAGTATCCTTCCATCCCCTTTACCATTTTGGTGGCTCTTCTCTGAATCTTTTCTAAAATCGCTATATCCTTTTTAAGATACGGCGACCAGAATTGCACACAATATTCAAGGTGCCGGTCTCACCATGGAACGGTATAGAGGCATGATAATATCTTTTGTTTTATTTTCCATTCCTTTCCTTATGATACCTAGCATTCTATTTGCTCTCTTGGCTGCCGCTGCACACTGGGCCGAGGGTTTTAACATGTTATCCACAATGACGCCTAAATCTTTTTCCTGGGTGGTGGTTCCTAATGTGGAACCTTGCATTGTGTAACCATAGTTTGGGTTGTTCTTCCCTAGGTGCATAACTTTGCACTTGTCCACATTAAATTTCATCTGCCATTTTGATGCCCAGTCTTCCTATTTATCAAGATCCTCTTGCAATTTTCCACAATCCTCTTGGGTTTTAACAACTTTAAATAGTTTTGTGTCATCTGCAAATTTGATAACCTCACTCGTTATTCCATTTTCCAGGTCATTTATGAATATGTCAAAAAGCAGCGGACCCAGCACAGATCTCTGGGGTACACCACTATTCACCTTTCTCCATTGGGAAAATTGGCCATTTAGCCCAACCCTCTGCTTTCTATCTTTTAACCAGTTCCTGATCCACAGTAGTACACTGCCTCCTATCCCATGACTCTTTAGGTTTGCCGAAAGTCTCTGATGAGAGACCTTGTCAAAGGCTTTCTGAAAATCCAGATACACTATATCAACCGACTCACCTTTGTCCACCTCTTTATTCACACTTTCAAAAAAACATAACAGATTAGTAAGACAAGATCTTCCTTGTCTAAAGCCATGTTGGCTGTCTCCCATTAGACCATGACTATTGTGATGGAGCTGACACTACTGAAGCTATGGAGTTAGGAGAAAACTCTGTTTCTTTAAAAGAAGCTGATTTACAGAGAATGCAGTTACCAAGAAGTGCAGCTAGAGGGAGCAGGCATGAGGCTGCAGAAGGTAGGCTGACACACCCAGATTGCAATGATGCAATAGTTAATCAAACGCACCTGAGTAGTGGGCCAGGAAGCTCACTAGAGAAACGGCTTTATAAGCAGTGCTTGGTTAGGAGAATACAGAGAGGACCACAAAGAGAGAGACGACCACAGGAGGGAGTATCACAGATACAGAGAGGAACAAAAGCCCCTGCTACTAAGGAGAGAGAAAGGGGAAAGCTTCAACTAAGAAAGGAAAGGCAGTTAAGCTTGGAATCCTTACAGGGAAGGGACAACTTCCAGGAAGGACAAGCCCATGCTAAAAAGCTCCAGAAAGAAGTCTTCAGCGAAGACAGAGTAAGCAGGAGAGTGCCTGGTAGAGGGAATACCAGCAACGCACGTCTCAGAGAACAAAGATACATTCACACTTCCTTTCTTAAATGTGAGCCACATCCTAGAAAGGCTTGTAAACCCGAGAGCCATAGCTATAAGAAACAAAGCTGGGAAAAGCTTTGCAAAACTGTGCGGAAGGTCCTAGATAAAAGCCATATTAATTACTTACCAAACCAGGTCCAGCCATGCTGGAAAGCCCTGGAGAGAACTACTGAAGTACAACCACCTTTGCCTAGGGAAAGCTCAGGCTTAGCAGAAACCATATCTGAACCAGAGGATATTTTTATTTTATTTTATTTATTTAACAGTCGCTTATATACCGCTACCTTCCAATGATCAATGATATGCAAATAGAGCTGGTAGAACCAGAACCAGTGCTGCCTGAATACCCCATGGACTGTACACTCTGTGTAGCTGAGAGTATAGAAGCTCTCACAGAGTTATAGCATAAGACATGCTCTAGAATGCTACTGTTTTGTTGAGCTGAAAAGAAGAAGCTTTCTGTTTTATTTAACCTGTTTGTGTTGAAAACCCTGCTTGAATGGAAAAGACTGTGAAGCTCTTATAACAGTTTTGGACTTTATAAATACTTTGGTAGAAGCCCTGAATGAAGGTGAATTCTGTTGCCTTCTTGGAGAACCTTAGCGCATCAAGGGAATAAAACCTTATATTTAACCCTGCACAAGGCTCACACAACTATTCTTTATGACGAAGGGAACTAAAAGGACCATAATGCACCTGGTCTAAGTTAGAATTTCCTACTTCAACAAATAAATGTCCGCCCTGACCCTTCAGCACACTGCCACTGGGAGGGGCTGTGACACTATCTACATGCTGAATAATTTTATTCTTTATGATGGTTTCTACCATTTTTCCCGGTACTGACATGAGGCTCACCGGTCTGTAGTTTCCCGGATCACCCCTGGAACCCTTTTTAAAAATTGCTGTTACATTGGCGATCCTCCAATCTTCAGGTATTAGAGATGATTTGATTTTAATGATAGTTCACAAGTTACTTTATAGCAGGTCTGCAATCTCATATTTCAGTTCTTTCAACACCCTTGGATGTATACCATCCGGCCCAGGTGATTTGCTACTCTTCAGTTTATCTAATAGTTGTAATACATCTTCCTGATGTACCGATATTTCCTTCAATTCTTCCGCACCTTTAAATACCACTTCAGTCATGGGTAACATCCCTACATCTTCCTCAGTAAAGACCGAAGCAAAGAATTCATTCAGTCTCTCCGCTATCGCCTTGTCGCCTCTTAGTGCCCCTTTAACTCCTCTATCATCTAATGGACCAACTGAGTCTCTCACAGGTTTTTTGCTACGAATGTACTTGAAAAAATCTTTATTTCGCGTTTTTTCTTCCGCAGCAAGCTTCTTCTCAAATTCTCCCTTTGCCTGCTTTATCAATGCCTTGCATTTGACCTGCCAGTGCTTGTGCTGTTTCCAGGTTTCGTCGTTTGGCTCTTTTTTTCCATTTCCTGAAAGTTGCTTTTTTGGCAACAACAGCCTCTCTGACCTCACCTTTAAACCATGCTGGCAGTTTTATGGACTTCCTTCCACTTTTCTTAAAGCGTGGAATACAGCTGGTCTGGGCTTCCAAGATAGTATTTTTCAACAACACCCAAGCTTGATGTAAGTCTTTAACCTTTGCAACTGCTCCTTTTAGTTTTTTCTTAACTATTTTCCTCATTTTATCATAGTCTCCCTTTCGAAAGTTAAAAGGTAGTACTGTGGATTTCCTTACTATCCCTCCTCCACTAATTAAATCAAAGGCGATCATGCAATGATCACTATTGCCAAGTGGCCCCAACACCCTTATCTCTTGCACTAGATCTGGTGTTCCACTAAGGACTAGGTCTAATATGGCTTCCCCTCTGGTCGGTTCATGAACCAGCTGCTCCAAGAAGCAGTCATTTATGTCATCTAGGAACTTTATCTCCCTAGCATGTCCTGCCGTGACACTGACCCAGTCGATACCCCGGTAATTGAAATCACCCATTATTACTACTCTGCTGTGACTTTTGTTAGCTTCCTTGATTTCTTTGAGCATTTCATCATCCATTTGTTCATTCTGGCCAGGCGGCCGATAGTACACCCCCACTGCCATCGCCTTCCCCTTTTTACATGGAATTTCAATCCATAGAGATTCTACAGAAAATTTAGTTTCCTGCAAAACTTTAATCCTTTCTGACTCAATGCCCTCTCTAACATAGAGCGCAACCCCTCCACCAATTTGATCAGCTCTATCATTACGATATAGTTTGTACCCAGGTATCAGTGTCCCACTGGTTGTCTCTTTCCACCATGTCTCTGATATTCCAATCATATCTAACCTCTCATCTAGTGCTATATATTCTAACTCTCCCATCTTATTTTTTAGACTTCTAGCATTTGCATACAAGCATTTTAGAGACTGTATTTTATTCATATTAATTTGGCTATTGGTAGACATGGGTAATTTGGGATCTTTAAGCTCTGTCTGCTCCATACTCGAGGGCATTACACATTGAGTGAAAAAATATTTTCTCTTATTAGTCTTAAATAGGTTATCCTGTAGCTTCATTTGCATGTCCCCTAGTCTTTCTATATACCGATGATGTAAACAATCGATCTACGTTTACCCGTTCCACTCCATTCATCAATTTATAGACCCCTATCATATCTCCCCTCAGCCATCTCTTTTCCAGGTTGAAGAGCCCTAACCTTTTTAGCCTCTCTTCATAGGGGTATCCTTCCATTCCCTTTACCATTTTGGTGGCTCTTCTCTGTACCTTTTCTAATAACAGCTAATGACATTAATCAGCCAACATCATACAGACCTATAGCCAGCCGCCCATTCATGGCCAAAGTACTGGAAAAAAATGTACAACCGCAGCTCCAAGATCATGTAGGCACACCTCACCCCCAGCAATATGGATTTAGACACCACCTCAGAGTCAAATTCATTATGGCAGCATTATTGGACAACTTAATAAAGGGCATGGACAAACCCAAGGCAGGATTTATGCTCATCTTCCTTGATATCAAAGCTGATTTTTATTCAATTCCACACAACCTAATCATTCACCAACTTCAGTCAACTGGAATAACAAATATCCCTCTAAAATGGTTCAAGTCCTACATAGCAGATCGACAGCTACAGTAAAATCAGGCTCCACAAAATCAGCACCATACACACAACATCAAGGAGTCCCTCAAGGCTCCACCCTTTCCTCCTTAATATTCAACATTTTTCCTACGGCTGATCTGCACACTGATACAAGTTCACAACATCCTTTATCACATATACATGGATGGTGTTATAATATACACTCTCATCATCACAATCAGCCCATTGATCACATTAAAAAAAAATGCTTCATCTCCATACAGAAACGGCTCACAGATCATGAATATAAACCTCTAGAAAACAGATATTCTATACATTATTAGAGACAGTAACTTCACCCCGGCTGACACCATAACCATCAATGGAACCCAAATACAAGTAAAACAGGAAGTTCGTTACTTGGGGATCACTCTGGATTAACGACTAAGTTTCTCAACCCACATCAAGAACATTACAAAAAGCATATACTATAAGCTCAAAACAGTCCAGCACATCAAACCTCTCCTAACTAGCCACAATTTCCGCACAGTCCTTTAAGCGCTCGTCTTACCACACTTTGACTACTGCAACCTGATCTTCCAAGGATTACCAAAGACAACTATCCACCTTCTTCAACTTGCCCTCAACACAGCAGCTCGCATCCAGTGCAGTGCCCCCAGATCTGAACACATAACCCCCTTACTCAAACTACTTCACTGGCTACCCATCATAGAACGTATAAAATACAAATCTATCCTCACAGTCTTTAAAGCCACCAATGGCCTATCATCTACCCATCTTTAATCACTAATACAAGAGAGAACAGACAACCGAAAAAGATGTACTGGCTCCCTCAACATGCTGTGCATACCAGCATTAATCAACAAAACCAGCTCCACCACATCCAAGAGAATCTTCTCACTATTTGCACCATCCCTCTGGAATTCCATTCCTGAGAACCCGCAGGCCACAACAGACCTAACAGCATTCAGAAGGAACCTTGGAACACATCTGCTCATAACCTGCTTCCCTGAGAACACAAAATAGCTACTTATCATACACTCACTTCAGTCTCCTCCTCACCCCCTATTTTAAGAATCCTCCAAGTTACTCTCCCCCTCTGAACTATCCTATCTTTTTCTTCCCCCCACCCACATGTTACTAAAACACCTCATATTAAAATGCTCCAAACTGTTTACCCTGTTATAATGCCCCTAGGAGGGTAGCCTAGTGGTTAGAACAACTGCCTAGTATCCAGAAGATCAAGGGATTGATCTCACTAGAGCAACTGCCTAGTATCCAGAAGATCAAGGGAACTCCTTGTGACTTTGGGGAAGTCACTTTACCCTCTAGTGCCTTGGAAGAAAAGGCCTGGCAATCTACTTCTGGTGATCCATTGCCAAAAAAACCCAGAGGGAACTGGGTTGCCAGGAGTCAGCCCTGACTTGATGGCACTAAAAAAATAAAATGTACTCAAACATATGATGTTACAATCAAAGTTGACTGCCCTGTTATAATGTATTCTGTTATGTTACAATGTAAAGCGCTTTGATCATAGGATGAAGCGTATAAAAACATTGTTAAATAGATAAATAAATCTCTCCAACCACTCCTTCAGTATTTGCTCTAATGGTTCCTCCTCTACTGCCATCCCTCTTTCAGTTGGTGTACCCCAAGGGTCTATTTTAGGCCCTCTCCTTTTCTCTCTCTATACCCAGTCCTTTGGTACCCTCATCTCTTCCCATGCTTACAGTATCATTTTTATGCTGATGACTCTCAAATCTATCTTTCTTCTCCTGTCATGTCTCCTGCACTTCAAGCTTGTATCTCTGCTTATTTATCTGACATCACTGCCTGGGTGTGTCGTCGTCATCTGAAATTGAACCTGGCTAAAACCAAACTTCTTATCTTTCCCAAATCCTCCTCGCACCTTCCTCCTTTCTCCATCACTGTTGACAATACTGTTCATCTTCCTGTTTCCTCAGCCCATAACCGTGGGGTCATCTTTGACTCCTCTCTTTCCTTCTCCTCTCATATTCAACAGATTGCTAAAATTTGTCATTTCTTTCTCTATAACATTAGCAAAATTCGCCCCTTCGTCTCTGAACACACAACTAAAACTCTTGTCCACCCTTTAGTTACCTCCCATTTGGATTACTGCAACCTCCTCCTTGCTGGACTCCCTCAGAGTCATCTTTCTCCTCTTCAATCTATTCAAAACACAGCTGAGTGGCTAATCTTCTGCCAGCCCCGATACTTTCACATATCCCCTCTTCTGAAATAACTTCACTGGCTCCCCTTCTGTTTCCGTATCCATTTCACCTTGCTGCTCTTTATGCTTGGAACAAGCTTCCTCTATCAGTCTCCTTTCTCTCACTCTTCAAATCTATGCTTAAGGCTTACCTCTTTGAGGCAGCGTTTGGATCCTAATTTCTTGTTTCCCTTGTGTCTCCTCTCCCTATTGATCTCTTAATTCTCTTGTATTGCATTTTTTGTATTGTCTGTCTTAACTAAAGACAAAAGAAGAGCAGGACCTAGGAGTGATTGTTTCTGATGATCTTAAAGTAGCTAAACTGGTAGAAAAGGCAACAGCAAAAGCTAGAAGGATGCTTGGGTGCATAGGGAGAGGAATGGCCATCAGAAGAAAGGAAGTGATAGTGCCTCTCTATAAGTCTTTGGTGCGACTTCATTTGGAGTATTGTGTGCAATTCTGGAGACCGCACTTTCAAAAGGATATAAACAGGCTGGAGTCCGTACGGAGGGTGGCTACTAAAATGGTTAGTGGTCTTCATTATAAAGCATATGAAGACAGACTTAAGGATCTTAATATGTATACTTTAGAGGAAAGGAGGGATACAGGTGATATGACTGAGACATTTAAATACCTCTGTGGCATAAATGCACAGGGGGAGAGCCTCTTTAGATTGAAAGCAAGTTCTGCTATGAGGGGACATAGGATGAGGGTGAAAGGAGATAGACTCAGGAGTAATATGCGGAAATATTTTTTTACAGAAAGAGTGGTAGATCCGTGGAATAGTCTCCCAGTGGAGGTGGTAAAGATGAGGACAGTAACTGAATTCAAAAAAGCATGGGACAAACACAGAGAATCTCTAAAGGGAAAAAAGGGGTCTGTTGTAGTGGTTGATATGGAAGGGCAGACTAGATAGGCCATGTGGTCTTTTTCTGCCGTCATGTTTCTAGATTGTAAGCTCTTCGAGCAGGGACTGTGTTTTTATGTGTTTGTACAGCACTGCATATGCCTTGTAGTGCTTAATAAATGATGAACAGTAGTACTAGTAGATTTGTAAACCTTAATGGCTCTACCTCTTTCTACAAAGCCAATATTTTATCAAGGTAGTAGGAAAGATGAATTTCTGGAGATACTTTGAGAGTTTAGGATTAAGTACAGTGTAAATATTAATTTCTGAAATGTAATTACATAAGAACATAAAATATGCCATACTGGGTCAGACCAAGGTCCATCAAGCCCAGTATTCTGTTTCCAACAGTGGCCAATCTAGGTCATACGTACCTAGCAGTTTCCCCAAAAGACACAGGTTCCACAATGCTTATACTGGGTCAAGCATTGATATCCTGGGTCCCTTCTTAATAATGATTTATGGACCTTTCCTCCAGGAACTTGTCCAAACCTTTTTTAAACCCAGCTACAGTAACAGCCTTTACTACATCCTCTGGTAACAAATTCCAGAGTTTGATTACACGTTGAGTGAAAAAATATTTTCTTTTATTAGTCTTAAATAGTTTACCCTGTAGCTTCATTGCATGTCCCCTAGTCTTTCTATAATCTGATATCGTAAACAATCGATCTACGTTTACCCATTGTACAAGAGTGTCTTATACTAACAGTAAAGGTCACTTATGTTTTTCATTGTTCTGGAACTCTAGCTTATAAAGCCGTGCTGAGTCAGCCACTGAAGAGCATCCGAGACATGCTGGTTCATCAGACTGCCCACATGTTGGCCTGTTACAGGAAGAACTGTGCAAGCCCGTCAGCAGTAAGCCAGGTGAGTGACAGCAGCCTGAGATTCCACAGCCCTAACACTCACGGCTACCCCTGTAAAGATGGATCACTGTGCACGGGTAACCCCAAAGCAGTTGCTCTTAGAAGATTGCAGCTTCTGGTGCTTAACACAAATTGCTTTTACATTTTCTTTGTTTAGTTATAAGCACATCTTTTTTTATTTTATTTCACTTTCTTAAGTAAGAGCTGTGATGTAAGAGAGGAATTGAATGACAGAATAATACTGAAACTGGCAATAATTCTTTAATGTGTACCATCAGGATAAAAAAAGACCAGAGATCTAAGTCCATCCTTTGTCTGATTATCCTATTTGGTCCTGACCTGTATTGGGGATGTGGGTTGTTTTATTTAGTTTTATTTTATTTTGTGATGTAGCTTTGTATTTTGGTTTTAATTGTTTTTTTTTTTTAATGGGGTAATTGGAGAAGTGATTCATAATACACACTTAAGGATCTTTCTCCAGGAACAAGCAGGAAGTCAATCCTCACATATGGGTTACGTCGGTGACGACTGAGCCCGCGCGGAGCAAATCCTCAGCTTTCAAAGAAAGTATTTGGGAGTTGCCTCCACGCATGCATGGTCTGCTTCTCGCCTAAAGGGGCCATCTTGTCCAGTCTTCTTTTTTCCGCAGAGCCCTTCAGACGTATCTGGTCGGCTCTCCTTTTTCTTTATTTTTGTTTTATTTTTATTTTTGGGTGTTCCCATCTTTGTTTTCCCTCGCTGGGAGCCCTAAAGGTTTTCGACCTTGCTGGAGGCCTTTTTCCCTCCATGGCTACCAGTGGGTTCAAAAAATGCGAAAGGTGTGGAAAAATTATGTCCCTCACCAATACGCACGACTGCTGCCTCCGGCTATTTGTGGCCTTTGCAAACTTATGTCCTCAAAGGCCCTGAATAGCCGCCAACAGAAGCATGAAAATTGTTCCCTGATTCCCCTATGCCTCCGAAAGCCAGGACCTCGTCCGAGACCTCCACACCCCAGGAGGAGCATTCCAAACCTGAGCGGCGTCGGGGGTCTTCCTTGAGGGAACACAAAAGAAGGAAAATATCCTCGATGGCTGTGTCTCTGGATGGTTCAGAACAACCAGGTCCCTCACGGGGCCGGTCAAGGAGCCCTGAGCTTCAACCCGAGGCATCTGAAAAGGAAGCGTCCAATCAATCTCTCTCAGAAGGAGCCAGCCACGGACTGGCTCCGGCCAGTGCATCCTATCATAGTCGAGGACTCACCTCCGGGGTAACCTGCGTCGGCCCCGATTCCATCGGCGCCCAAGTCGGATGCTGCGGAACCACCTGAGCTCAGATCCAGGATGGATTCCTTGGAACGCAAGATCATTGCCTTCCTGAAGCAGCAAAAGGCACTAGCGTCCGGTACGTCCAGTTCCTCTGCCCTGACCACCAGGGACTCGATGACGAAGTCGATCCCAGAGGTCATGCCGATCCTCGAAGCCCTACGGACCCGAGTAGATCTTCAGCTGAGGTCCCGCTCGATCTCCCGTTCTTACGGATGGAGATTGTCACCTGCAGCCAATGAGCACTGGAGCAGCCCAACCCCTTGGGGCTCGAGGACTGCCTCCGTCTGGGAGTCGGAAGATGAGGTGTCTCCGGACACTCACCTTCACCGGGATGTTCCTTCCGATTCCCCGGGGTTGGAGCCTCGAAGGAGATCTCCCCCCGAGGACATGGCCTTTCGAGACCTATGTCCAAAGCTTTGGCCTTTCCAACGGAGTCTGAAGAGGATCCACGAGCAGACGAACTTGAGATCCTCCAATATGAGGCCCCTCCTCGGGAAATCCTCTCGGTGCCCATTCCTCCCATCCTAGAGTGCCTTATGCTTCTCATGTGGGAGACACCAGCATCAATACCGGTGGTTAGTAAGGGGCTCGACTCGATGTATCAAGTCTGCCGGAGCCCCAGGTTTCAAAAGTCTCAATTGCCACATAATTCCATGGCCGTGGAATTGTCCATGCGTCGACTAAAAAGTCAGAAGGGAGGCCCGCACCTTGGATGCCCTCGGCAGACAATGCCACCAGGGCGCGATGCTGAATGGCCGAATCCAGGCCTACCAGCTGTACATGGGTATGTACCTAAGAGACCTAACAAAAGAGATCGCCAGGTTTTCGGCTGGTCTCTCCGAGGAGCCCTTGCAGCGCTTCAAGGGCCTATCCAGAGCCATCGGATAGGCCCAAATTTATGTCTCGAGCGACCTACGACGGGTTTGAGTTGGCAGTCAAAGTAGCTGCGGCGGGCATCAGTGCACACCACCAAGCCTGGCTACAGTCGCCCGACCTTGAGCAATGGGTACAAGACAAGTTGATTGATGTCCTATGCCAGGGGGATATCTTATTCGGCAAGCCCATGACGGAAAAGGTCGCCAAACTGAAGACTAAGTTCATGACGAGGACTAGGCTCTCTAAGAAGACCTTGGCTCCTACCTGAAAGAAGGGCTCGGGGAAGAAGTCCTTCTACCTGAGGAAACCCGCTGCTTACCAAGGTTACCACCCTTATCAGGCCTCCCCAGTGCCCCAACAGGGGCAGCAGGCCAAGGGGCAGGGGCATGGTCCACGTAAGCAGAAGGCCCCTAAGCCCTAGGCTTCGACCTCGGCTCAACCAGGGAGAAGCTTTTGACTCTTAAAGCATGAACCCTCTCTCCAGCGAGGCCAGGCAGCCTACAGGTGGTTGGCTCTCCCTGTTTACCCACAGGTGGGGAACCATCGCCACCAACGCCTGGGCATTACAGGTGGTCAAGGAGGGTTATCTCCTTCGTCTAGCTGAAGTGCCTCCGCACTACTTTCCTGGAGAGCCCTCCCGGCCTCCCCTTCACCGGGACCTTCTCTTGAAAGAATTGGCTGATCTTCTCGAGGACAGAGCGGTGGAACCAGTGCCCCCCCCCCCGACTCCATCACTCTCAACAACACTGAAATTCAAATCAAACCAGAAGTTAAGTACCCAGGGATTACTCTCGACAGCCACCTCACATTGCTCTTGCTATGTTTGCTATTTGTGATTTCAATCTATCACAAAACCCGCACAATACAATACCTCCGCCCCCTCCTTGACCCATCAGAATTCTGCTTGGCCCTACAAGCCCTCATACACCTCACGCTGACTACTGCAACTCAATATAACACGGACTCCCTAAATCAATGCTCCAACCTCTTCAAATGGCACTCCATACAGCTGCAAGAACCATTACACACACATCAAAATACGAAAATATCACCCCAATCCTCAAACATCTCCACTGGCTCTCGCTGCAACATAAAATACTCTACAAGATCCTACTAATGACTCACAAAGCTCTATTCTATCAGTCGTTCACCCACCTCAACACCCTCATCACCCCACAACAATCAAATAGATCCTGGAGAGCCTCCATCATGAATACACTAACCACCCCCCAATCCATAATAAAGAGTACTCCAACTTGTGCCAGAGCCTTCAAATTTTATGCCCCAACCATGGTACTTCCTCCCGGCCAACATAAGAAATACCACGGACCTCCTAACCTTCTGCAAACTCCTCAAGATTCATCCCTTCACCCTCTACTTTACTTCCTCCTCTCCCAACAACTAAACACCTTCTCCATTCTGCACCTGAAACCCAACACCACACAAATATGTAGACAGCTCACAAATACACATGTAGTCAACATATCAAGCACCACAAGAATGCATAGACAGTTTGTCAACCTGTACATAGTTAATCCTGTATATAGTTGACAATCCCAATTGCCCTACCCCTTGCTCATTGTACAAAGTTACCTGTTGTAATGTAAACATTTCTTGTATTAGATCCAGTTCACTGTAAACCGTTTTGACCACTGTGAAAAGCAGTATATAAACGTAGCCAAATAAATAACATAAATATCTCCATACGCCTTGTGATGAACACTATTAGTAGCCAACCTCTGGACTGACTTCATCCTGTTTATATCCTTTTGAAGGTGCGGTCTCCAGAACTGTATACAGTATTCCAAATGGGGTATCACTAGAGACATGTACAAAGGCACTAGTGCCACTGTTCCACTCACTATTCACCCAAGCACAAAAGGACCTTTCCCTTATCAGGCATGCACACACACACTCCAGTGGTGTAAGTTCAAATGAGGGCCCCTCATGATGGTGGTCATGGTGGCGGCAATCATGAGAAGGAGGGAAGGCACTTTTCCCCTCTCGCCTCTTCCCCCTCCAGAAAGCTCAAAAAAAGTGGCAGCTCCTCTCTGCCTGCAAAAGTGTTCCACAACAGTTAAAGTAACGGATCCTTCTGCTGCCCCAAACTGTTAGGTATCGCAAAACTTCGGCCCTACAGGGGAGATGCTTTAAAGGCCTCTGGGTTAATCATGGTGTCACAGGCTACAGCTGTACTATAGAAAAAGGTTTTGTAATCTATGAAGCCTTAGATATACATGGGCCTACCTAGAGTTGGGCCATCTGCAATCAGTGGTACAAGAGGTTGTTCTCTCCCACCTGGTTTTACCATAAAAACAGCTATGAAAGCTGCAATCATTGCAAAACATGGCCGCTAAACTCATTCTGGGAGGATCCAGGTGAGAGAGGGCATCTTTTTTGATTACACTCTATTAGCTCCCTGTGCAGGCACAAATTTTGTTCAAGATTTTTTTGCTCATTTTCAAAATCTTACATAGTAAGGAAACAGATTATCTGAGTCCTGTTAAAGTATATACTCCCAGTCGTTCACTTTGCTCAGGGAGAGAAATTTGACTAGCTCTTCCATCAGTAAAGTTTTTTTCATTTAAGGACACTAGACATAAGAATATCTTGGGCATAGACCCTGTAATGCGGAATTCCTTGCCTGTAGAATTGCATAATGTAGTTTCTTACCCTCAGTTTTGTCAAGCTTTAAAAACGTGGTTGTTCCAAAACCATTTGCCCTGGCTCTAGACTCAATTTTGCAGAATCTGAAAATTTAGTGGTGTGTATATTTCACTTCGTTGGATACTAGTCTGTCTCATAAACTGATTTGATGATCTATGCTGAGGAATTTTTGATTGTAGGCTCCTGCCCTTAACTTCATGGAGTTTTGAAAAGTTTTGTCATTCGTTAAGTATTTTATTTTATTTATTTATTTATTTGACTGTATTTATATCCCGCTTTTCACCGGGTCAAAGCGCTGTAACATATAAGGGGGGGGGGTGGATAATCAGGTATAAGGGTGGGGCCGTCACCAGGTGGGCAACATTGATGATTTCGGCATAAGACGGATTTTAGACATGGACAACATAGTACAGTTTTCAATCATAGTTTCATGATGGGTGGGTTCGGGGGTTGGTGCATTTTTTGGTGGGAGTTGTTTTGAGATATTCTTGGAATAGGATGGTTTTTAGCTGTTTTCTGAATGACAGGAGATTGCCATTGTTCCTGTCGTGGCTTGGTAGAGAATTCCATAGGGACGGAGCGTAAAGTTCAAAGGCTCGATTGCATGTCCGTTGAGAGCATTTGGTTCTTTTGTGAGGGATGGTGAGGGAGTTGCTGGAGGCTTGTCTTGTTGTTTTGCCGTGGGCTGGACGAGTCAGCAGGGTGCGAAGCTGGGTGTTCTGTGTTTGGTGGATGGCTTTGTGGGTGAGTAGGATGGATTTGTATTTAGTTTTTGCTTCGAAGGGTAGTATGTGTAGGTCTCTTAAAATTGGGGTGATGTGGTCGCGTTTCTTTGCTCTCTGAATGATTCTTGCTGTGGTGTTCAAGGCAGTTCGGAGGGGGTTGGTCTGTGTGGCTGGTAGTCCATGGTAGATTATGTTGCAGTAATCCAGATGTGGGAGTGTCATAGCTTGCATTACCGTCCTGAAGTCTTGAGGTTCGAGGAGGGGTCTGAGACGTTGCACTGTTTTGGCTTTGTGGAATATGTTTCCGGTGGTTTTAGTAATTTGTTGCTTGAGGGTTAGAGCTTGGTCAATGATAATGCCTAGATATCTTATTTGTGGCTGTATTTGAATGTGTGTGGTTCCTATGTTGAGGTGTGTAGGTGGTGTGAAGTCTGGGTCTTTTGTCACTATGAGAGCTTCAGTTTTCTTTATGTTTATGGATAGGTTGTTTTCTTGTAGCCAGTTGGACACTGTGGAGAAGCATGCTGATAGATGTTCATTTGTTGGGTTTGTGGTTGTAATTGGGGCGTAGAGCATGATGTCATCAGCATATTTGTGGAAGTTGATGTTGTGGGTACGTATGACTGAGCAGAGTGGTCGTAGATAGATGTTGAAGAGCATGGCTGACAGTGTGGATCTTTGAGGTACTCCTTGGTGTTGCTGGAAGGGGGGCGAGGTTGAGGTGCTGGTATGGATCAGTTGTTGTCTATTAGTTAGGTAGGATTGAAACCATTGAAGTATGGTGTCTTTGATCCCAATTGCTTGCAATCTGCATATGAGGATGTTGTGGGAGATGGTGTCGAAGGCTGCTGATATATCAAGGAAGATCATAGCATATCCGGAGTGTTTTGCTTGGGTTCCTATGATGAGGGTGTTCATCAGTGTGGTCATGAGGGTGGGTCTCGACTCCATGTAGTGGGCGGAAGTCGTGTTGTTGTGGGTCCAGTATGTTGTTGATGTCCAGGTGTTCTTGAAGCTGCTGCTGGACTATCTTCTCGATTATCTTGGCGGTGAATGGTAGGCTTGCTATCGGTCTGTAGGATGCGGGGTCTAGGGGATCCAGGTTTTGCTTTTTTAGGGATGGTCGAATGATTGTGGTTTTGAGGATGTCTGGCATGCGCCCTTGGGAGAAGGATTCGTTGACAATATGGGTTAATGGTGTGCTCAGGTCTTTGGATTTCTTTATCCAGTCAGTGGGACAGGGGTCCAGTGGGGAGGTGGTGGTGTTTAGTCGGGAGATGGTGGATGATATCTCATCTGCTGTGGTTTCTTTGAAGGTAGTCCAGTCTCTGTACATGTTGGGGTGGTGGTTTGTTGTGGTTGCCTCGGCGTTCAAATGGGGGTTTTGTGGTTGTTGAAGCTGTTTGTATTGTTGGGCTAGTAACTCTGGTGGAATCTTCGGTAGCTGGTCAGAGTTATTGGGTGCTTTTGCCAGTTTTCTGACAATCTGAAAGAGTTCTCGAGGTTTATTTATGGATGTGTTTATGATTTTCGAGTGGTAGTTTTTTTTTGCTTTGTCGGTCTATGAGTGGTAAGCGTTGAGTTCATATAGGTATTTTGTTTTGTCGTCATTTTTGTTTTTTCTCCATTTTCTTTGTTCTTCTGAGTTTTGTTTTTAGCTTTCGGAGACTGGGAGTGAACCATCTGGCTTTTGTGGAAGTGGGTCTGGTGGTGGCTTTGTTTGTTGGTGCGCTGGACGCTGTGGAGATTGTGGTGTTCCAGTTGTGAATTAGGTCATCGATGTTACTGGAGTTTGTTTGTAGTTTAGGTAGAGTTTGCGCTAAGTCCTCTTTGGTAAATGTTTTAAATCTTCTAGTGTGGTGTCCGTTCCCCATGTTAGTCATATGTTGGTAGGTGTGGGATAGGGCGATGAGGTAGTGGTCTGACCATGGTACAGGCGAGATCTCCGGGTTCTTGCATGAGGAGGCAGCTAGGGAGTTTAGGAATATGAGGTCCAATGTGTTCCCTTTTTCATGTGTGGGTTCTTGTATTTGCTCAGATTATCTATATAAACTAGACTATAGTCTCAATTTAGATGAGTCTGAATATTCTAATGATGCATATATTTCATTTAGTAAGATGACCTGATGATTGATGCTGTATTAAGTGTTATGTTTTGTTGTTCTTACTGGAATCCTTCTTGTGTCACAAGGTAATGTACAATATAAGTGTCCAAATTAAATTATCTCATCCATCATCAACTGGAGCTTGATCAGGCAGTGGTCTAGTGCTTCCAAAACATTCCTTGAAATCTCTTTAGTAGGCAGCACCACTACAGTTTTCTAATTATCCACTGCCATTTTAGTCTCTGCCAGCTTGGTATTATCCCTGCCACTCTGCGGAGGCCTAATTGACATGTTGCAGAAGACAAAGGAAAGCCAATATCCCCACCACTATCGAGCCCAGCACTAGTTTCTCGAGGTTACAATATTTATTATTTATTTATTTATTTAACATCTCTTCTATACCGCGCTATTCAAATCAGCGCGGTGTACATCGAACAAAATATACTGCAATGCATACAGGTAACATTGAGTTTACAGAGAACAAGGGAATATATAACATGGAATAACAGGGATAACTATGTACAGTCAACATTATACTATATATATATGCTTTTACTATATACTATATCTTTCAGCACAAGTTGGGTGAAATGTGCAGATTATATGAGCAGATTATTGTGAGGATTTTCTGAAGCTTTTACTATATACTATATCTTTCAGCACAAGTTGGGTGAAATGTGCAGATTATATGAGCAGATTGTTGTGAGGATTTTCTGAAGCTTCTCTCTTTTGTGCCTCTCTAGCTCCTCTACATTGCCCCCTCCCCCACAGATTACTGTATGATTATTCACAGTCAACTCCATAAGGGTGTCCATAAAGACTTAGCAGTAGGGCTTAACAAGGCCTTAAAGTGTTGCAGAATAGTTCTTAGGCTGCAGACAGAATGTATTTAACAGAATCACCTGTTTTAGGTAGTTTTGTGTCATGAATCTTGTCACTGGTAGTTGAGGGAAAATACTGTTTTTTATCATTTTGTTGGCGTTATTGCATAAAGGGACTCTAAGGTACACATAGAATGTGAGCCCTTTGGGGACAAGGAATTGTATCAGTACCTGTTTGTAGTGATTGTAAATCACTTTTATGCCTTTTGGCCTGGGTGGTATATCAAGAAATTGCATAAACATAGGCATAAAGATGAACGCCAGTAGCTCCTCCCTGCAGAAAACCCGAACAGTCTGGGCCTGATCCTCCTGTTCTCCAGGACCAAGCAGGAAGTCAGTCCTCACATATGGGTGACGTCGGCGCCGACGGAGCCCTCGTGCGGAGCATTTCCCCAGCTTTCAAAGAAAGCCTTTGGGAATTGCAACGCGCATGCGCGGTCCCCTTCCCGCCCAAGGGTGCCATCTTGCTCAGTCTTCTTTTTTCCGCGGAGCCCGACGGACGTAGTTCGTTTTTCCCCGAGGAAAACGTTGATTTCCCTGTTTTTTCTTTTTCTCCTTCGGTTTCGACGCCGGATCCTTTTCCCGCCTTGGCCCGATACGCCGGTATCGAGTCCACTCTCTCTTTTTCGGTTCATGTAACCCCCAATGCCTGCCTGCACATGCGGCCTGCTCAGTGGAGCCTTCGAACTCAGTGGCATCAGGCCACAGGGAGCCTTGCAGACTCGGTGAGAATATCCACCCTGCTCGTCTCCTCTCTGCAATGGTGGCTTCATCTTCCGAATCTGGTACTCGGAGTGGATTTTCAATCCCCTCCGCATTCTCGAGTGCTGACGACAGATGCTTCTCTTCTAGGATGGGGAGCACATTGCCAAGGGGCATGTACTCAGGGTCTTTGGACTCCTTGGGAGGCTGCTCAGCAGATAAACTTCCTGGAGCTACGGGCAATACGCCTAGCTCTGAGAGCCTTCTCCCACCTCACATCTCACCAGTCTGTACTGGTCCAGACGGACAATCAAGTTGCCATGTTCTACGTGAACAAACAAGGAGGCACAGGCTCCTTCCTTCTTTGTCAGGAGGCACAACGGCTGTGCTCTTGGGCCGTCAATCACGGAATCCTCCTCAAGGCTGTCTACCTCCCCGGTCAAGAAAATTACCTGGCGGACAGACTGAGCAGAATCCTGCAACCACACGAATGGAGCTTGAATCCATTGGTGGTTCAGCAGATCTTTCTCAGGTGGGGCCTCCCCACCATGGATCTCTTCGCCAGCCCTCTGAACCGGCAACTCCCGAGATTCTGTTCCAGACAACCGCATCCTCTCAGAGTAGCAGTGGATGCCTTTCTGATTCCGTGGTCCCAAGGCCTACTATATGCGTTTCCTCCCATGCCTCTAGTGTCTCGAACACTGTTCAAGGTCCTCAAGGACAGGGCCTCAATGATTCTGATAGCCCCCAGGTGGCCGAGGCAGCCGTGGTTCCCACTCCTGCTGCAACTGGCGGTGGACACTCCCCTGCCTCTGGGAATTCAACACGATCTCCTGTCTCAGGACCAGGGATCTCTCTTGCACCCCAACCTCCAGTCCCTTCATCTGATGGCCTGGCTGCTGAAAGGGTAGTCCTGGCTCCCCTACTCCTGCCTAGAGAGGTGGAAGACGTAGTCTTAGCCTCTAGGCGGCAATCCATCAGGAAATCCTACGCTCTTAAGTGGCGTAGATTCTCCACATGGTGTGCTCAGCACAGCGAGAATCCCTTCTCGTGCTTGGTAGCGGTAGTATTGCAATATTTGCTTTACCTCTCCAATCTAGGCCTTAAGTCCAACTCTGTCAGGGTTCACCTCAGTGCTCTCTCAGCGCATCACTCACCGGTGGACGGGAGGCCTCTTTCCAACCACCCTTTGGTGGCTCGTTTTCTCAGATGCCTCCTCCTGCTTAAGCCTCCTTTGCGTCCACCAGCCCCTGAGTGGGATCTGAATGTGGTCTTACAGCGGCTTACTTGTCCGCCATTTGAACCCATGGCTACCTGCCCTCTCCGTTTTGTCTCCTGGAAAACCTTGTTTCTGGTAGCTCTTACCTCTGCTAGGCGAGTGAGTGAACTTCAGGCACTAGTGTCTGATTCCCCTTACACTAGGTTCTACAGGAATAGGGTAGTCTTACGGACTCACCCGAAGTTTCTTCCTAAGAGTGTCTCCCCTTTTCACCTCCAATCAGGAGGTGATTCTTCCGACCTTCTTTCCCAGGCCGCATGCCAACCGGGCTGAGATGGTCCTGCATACCCTGGACTGTAGGAGGGCATTATCCTTCTACCTCGACCGTACGCGGGAGCACCGGAGGGCTGTTCAGCTCTTCATTTCTTTTGACCCCAATAAGTTGGGGCTACCTGTCTCCAAGCGTACTTTGTCCATATGGGTCGCTGACTGTATCGCATGGGCTTATGGGGCAGCCGGCCTCTCGTTGGAGGGTCGAGTCACGGCTCATCGTGTCAGGGCGAAGGCTGCGTCAGTGGCTCATCTCCGCTCTGTTCCGTTGGCAGACATCTGCCGGGCTGCTACTTGGTCTTCAAGCCAGACCTTTGCGGCCCATTACTGCCTTGAGAGGGAGTCCCGCAGGGACAGTGCTTTCGGACAGGCAGTACTCCATAATCTCTTTGGGGTTTAGGCAACTCCTACCCTCCGGCCCTGGTGTTGGGCTACCGGTCGGGGGCGTTCTGAGAAGATTCCTTCCTTACGTACTGACGAGCTAGAGGGAGCTCATTTTTCCGCTTGAGGTCTCCGGTAGCCTTAAGCTGGGGCGTCCCATATGTGAGGACTGACTTCCTGCTTGGTCCTGGAGAAAGAGTAGTTACTCACCTGTAACAGGTGTTCTCCAGGAGCAGCAGGAATCAGTCCTCACAACCCTCCCTCCTCCCCTTGGAGTTGCAGTCATATGATTTATTTTTGCTAATTTTTTGCTGTCTTTTAGCTATGTCATCAGACTGAGCAAGATGGCACCCTTGGGCGGTAAGGGGACCGCGCATGCATGCTGCAATTCCCAAAGGCTTTCTTTGAAAGCTGGGGAAATGCTCCGCACGAGGGCTCCGTCGGCGCCGATGTCACCCATATGTGAGGACTGATTCCTGCTGCTCCTGGAGAACACCTGTTACAGGTGAGTAACTACTCTTTCTGGGCTCTCTCCTTCCAACTCCTCCTGCAGATCTAGCTCTGTGTCAAGGTCTTCCCCATCCAGCCCCTCTGACAACAGCGATTGCTGCCACTCCTCTTAGCTTCTAGCCCCCTTAGACGCCACTGCTCCTGACTTGTGCTCTTTTGCGTCTGACATCCTCTTAGCCCTGTGTTCCAGGGCTGAGGAGCCACTTGCCAAGCCCTGCTGATGTAGGCAAAATGGCTTATGCAAAAGTAAGAAAAACCCCTGTGAGAATTCCCCTGGGAGTCCTATTGCTCCCTGGGCTTGAGGGGTGGATTGTCCGGGCATCGTGCAGGGACCGGGGGCCAGATTCGTTGAAGGTAACATGGTGCCCCCACCCCCAGGGTCTCTTGCAACCATGAGGGACTCTCCTGCCTCATCTCATCCTGCAGGCCCTGCTCCCATGACTTAGCCTCTTGCATGCAGTCTAGGCAGACGCCTGCCTCCGAGACCACACCCCATCGGGGACCGCATATCTTGAGGATTTTTAGATTGCCCTGCCGTGTTGTATCTTAAAGATATGAAATGGACCTTGGACTGATCCAATCAAACTGACACTTTCTCCGAGTAAAGTTTATGTGTTTATTCTAATACTGCAAATGGCTATAAGGGAGTACAGCTTCCCTTACAAGCAATATTACAAATTTAATAGGTACATAATCTGGGCTAAGAGACAAGTGATGATCATGTCAGGTTACTCACTGCCCATAGACAGATGGAAGGATTCTATATGCCTCCTATCCACTGACTGACTATCTTTCAAATTACAAACATTTCTTGTATGCAGGTACTTCCTGTTTTCCACAAAGCTGTAGCTGCTACAAACCTATATGTAGCACTTCGCCCCCCCCCCCCTTATCTTGCATTTATTTCTGTCTTTGACCTTTTTATCTGACCCTTCTCAGGAGAAAGTCACAATGTCTCAACCAGCTGTCACGTACATCAACTGACCAGGCACAAGAGCACTTTGAAATCTACCCAGCAACAATGGCATATCTGATTAGGCTTTTCTCACAGATCTGCATCAAGTCATTGTGTACTGAATAAGGTTTGAGCTGTATAATACAAGGAATGCTTAAGGATTAAGTGGGGTTCACCCCCCTTGATACCATCCTATACCAGGCACTGCAGTATGGTGGGAAGGGCTGGGGGCACTCCCCAGGAACACCCTCAATCTGTACCAGGGTAGGTAAAAGGATCCCCAGCACAGTGCACCTCCACTGGCTCAGGCACAGAGCACTAGAGCACTTAAACTAAAATAAAATAAAATAAAACCAAAATCTAATTAACTGAAATTGAAATTAAAAAGAAACTGCAAATGACCCACTAGGAAGAGGCTGCTGTGTCCTGCTTTATTCTCCAGTGGCTGCCTCTCCCGGGCACTCAAAACACAGCAGGGGATTAAACACATTCGGGCATGAATAAGAAGAAATTGCGCCTAAATGCAGCGGGGGGAGTTTCCCGCACCACTGCAGGCTCCCAAACATGCGGCTGAAGACCGGTCTCTGTCTCCTCATGTTCTGGCGGTTGCTAGGGATTCCTGCTGTGCTCCCCCTTCCCCCCGCCACTCTTACCTTGGAGCCTCTTTGCCACGTGGCTTTTCTACCCCTTGTGCTGAGCCTTCTTTCCCGGCTTCGGCGCTGAGGGGGGGGGCAACTCGGGGCTACCAGCTTTCACTCCTGTCAATCAACTGCAGCCCCTCCTCAACAGATAACGGGTTTGGGAGCCGCCAGAAGTCTCGGACTGAGGAAAGCCCCCACAGAACTCCGCCCCCCCCCAAAATCCTGGAGGGAGAGGGGGAAGAAGGAATATCCTTCCCTCAGCCCTGTTGTCCCTCAGGTTCTCTCTGTTCCTTCTGATTTTTATTTTGTTTTACTTCTGCCTTTAAAAACAAAGAAACCTGCACCTTAACAGGGGAAATAAAAAGCAAACTCTAACTCAACCTATCTCCTTAGTTGTCCCTTCAGTGAGTCCAGCACCCTGGCTCACTACCTCCTCCAGCTGCTTGGAGACTGAGCATACTGGGTCTGGTGGGCGGTGCCAGCTGTATATGTACACTAGTGTCATCAAAAAGATGACATGCTCGGTCTCCACACTGCTGGAAGAGGTACACTACCCAGAGGTGCGGGACTGGACTGGAGTTCCTCAAGGAACAACAAGTAGCAGGTAAGTCTAATTTCTCTTTTTTTACCATTTTGTTGACTTTACTGCATACTTGTTTCAGGAAAGTCACAGTCAGAGAGCTTGTCCCAAAAACATGTCTGCGGTGGGCTGAGTGACTACAGTTTCTTCCAAATTCATACTGTCTACCTGTCAATGAGCAAATAGTGGCATGTATTGTGGGGGACATTTTCAGTAGTCCCCTTTATTTACAATCTACCTGGGCATTTTTAGCTCATGGACATTACAGTGAATTTTCAAAAGAAAACCAAGCGCAGTGTTTGCCCTTGAAAATGTCCACCCATAAAGTATGCAAGCAGAAAGTGCTCATGTTAGTGCAGACAGGAGTGCAGCAGCACATGTACTTTGGAAAATGTTGGACCAGATATTCAGAAACCCTTATCCGGATAGGGATGCTGAGAGACAATGCTGCTGAATAGCTCCGCCGACCATCATGGGTGGAGCAAGGGCAGTGCTGGCTACAATCCGGATAATTGCCATCCTTCTGCAGATAGTCTGTCCGCATAACTGAACTAGAAACCACATAAGCACTAGCAAGTTAGATGCAAGAATTGATATGGCAGGCAAAGAGAGACTTTGAAAAAAGCCTTGCTGGGGAAGCAAAAAAGCATAATAAAAACTTTTCAAGTACATTCATAGCAAAAAACCTGTGAGAGTAGTTGGACCATTAGATGATAGAGGGGTAAAAGGGGAGAGCTCTCTTTCCTGTTACTCTAGCTGGATTGGGAGCCACTGTGCTGCGTCTGTCGCGTGGAGGACATGTGACCAGCTCAGGGCTTTAAAATCTTAACCTGGGACATCATCGGGGCGAATGGCAGTGCAATTTTAGAGCTCCGCCGCCTAAGCCCTAATTAAAGGTGGAAAACACACCTGAAAGTGAATGGGGCAGACCAGTGATGTGAGAGGATGAAGCTGTAGGGAGCGGAGAATCGGAGAATCGCTAGATCCAGCAGCAGCGAAAGCCGAGGAGCTTGAAAGATCGGCTAGTGGCGGGAGCGACGGAGAGGCCGCAATCACGGAACACGTGGCAGGGGAGAGAGGCAGACTGAATGCTGCGGCGCCAGCGGAGAAAGTAACAGAGCCGCAAAAAAGGGCAGAATGACGCCGGAGAGAGGGTCGCCGAAGCGATCGGGAGATGCCGAAAGTGCCGATCGGCGGCAGAAAGCAACACATGCGAGCAGCAGCAGTGAGTGGGGCTGTGCTTCCAGAGGTGGAGGGCTGCTAGACAAGCTGAGAGGGCAAGAGGGAGAGCACGTGGAGCCTGCGAGAAGCGGATAGGCCCCGGGGGCTACGGAGACTCCAACATCAGAGTGGATTGAAGAGCAGGAGGGGAGAGTCAGCAGGAGTCGGCAGCAGCGTTGGGAAGGAGGTGAGAGGGGCACAGTGAGTGGATACAGGCTGCTATAAGCCCGGGAGGGTGAAGGAGTGCCGGCTGACAAGCAAAGCACTGGGGCCGGACACTCCAAGCACGCTAACCTTCCTAAAGCCAACTTATCAATCCTACTAAATCTCAGACTACCCAGCAGTAAACCCCAAAGGAGAAGGCCGTGAAGAAGATGGAGAAGTCCAAAGGAGGGATAACAGCTAAGAAAAAATCGGCGGAAAAGATCCTCATACGCCCCCCTGAGAGGAGGAAAGGAAGGAGACAGGGAGGGAAAAATGGTGGCAGAACCTGAGGCAGCAGCAGGAGAAGAGCTGGAAAGTGCATGGGGCCCGGGAATTCCAGAAATGATAAAGACATGACTGAATGAACTGAAAGAAGAACTTAAAGTGGAAATTTGTGGTGTAAAAAATGACCTTAAGGAGACTTTGCAATTGTTAAGACAAGACATAGGGGACCTTGGTGCCCGAGTGGAGGAAACGGAAACACAGCTGGAACAACAAGGGGATCTGTTGGAAGATATTCAAAAAGGATGGACAGAATTAAAACAAGCGCAGGAAGAGTTGAAGGAGAAGACGGAGGATCTGGAAGATCGCTCATGGAGGAGTAATATAAGAGTGAGAGGCATTCCAGAGAGCCCCCAATATTCGAATTCTGAAGAAGTTATTCAAAAAGTGTTTGCAGTGGTGTTACAAGCGGCGGCCTTAGATGAATGTGCAGGGGGTGAGTCACTGCAAATTGAAAGGGCGCACAGGGGGCTGGGCCCAATGCGAGACAACAGACCAAGGGGCATAGTGGTGTGTCTGTGCTCTTTTAAAAGCAAAGAGAGTATCCTGAAGGCGGCACGGAAACTGGGCCATTTCCAATAGGAAGGACAAGTGGTGGAGTTCTTCCAGGACTTATCTCTGGGGACCCTACAGCGTCGGAGAGAAATGCGGGAGGTGACGGCATTCCTGAGGAGAGAGGAGGTGTGTTACAGATGGTTATACCCTTTTGGACTGCTTATAACGGTGAAAGGCATGTCGAGAAGGGTGAGGAATAGTGAAGAAGCATGGGGAGTGCTTGGAGATTTGGGACTCGGTAACCTGCCAGGGGGCAAAGAGAGTCAAGCATCACTAAAAACTAGCACAACGTCTGAGGCCAGGGCGGCCAGTTTACGATGGCAGAGGATACCAGCCCAGGGTCGAAGACCAGCGAGACTGACCAAAGACAGCCCCGGCATAAACTCATCAGCGAAGGATAGCGGCTGAAGAAGAGAGACTCAGAGTAATTGGCATCAGATGTTGTATTAAATGTACAGTGATGTAAAATATTGCTAAGAGTTGGAAGTATGAGATGACTCTCGCAGGAGAGGGGAAGAGGGTGGGAGAAGTAGGAGGTGGTGGGTTGGAAGAGGGGAAGGGGTGGAAGGCTTAGGGGGTAAGGTTGAGTAGTGCATCAAGTAGGTCAACAATGGGCAGTGCTAAGGGGTGGAGGTTAGGGGGCAGAATGGTTGGTGCGGGTGGGTAAGATGGGGAAGGGTAGTGGGAGAAGGTAGTTGGAGAGGATAAGGGAGGATGAAGGGAGTTGGATCGGGTAGGAGGGTGGGACAGACCAGGCTATTGAGGTGGGGACTAGGTGTGAAGAAGGGGGAGGGGGAAAGGAAGGGGAAGGGGAAGGGCGTGGCATAGGCCTGATAGACTGTCACCATATATGGAAGATGTGTCTCCAAGGAGGGGACGAGGGAAGGGGTTGGGGGAGGGGGGAAGGGAGATAGGGGGGAAGGCGGGAGAGGTAGGGAGGGGGAGGGGAGTGGGAAGGGGGGGGAGGAAGGAGGGGCATCCAGAGTTAGGGAAGGGCACTTTTAGCCAAGGGAGGGGAAGAGGAGGTTGTATCAAACAGTGAGTTAAAAATAATGTCCTTGAATGTGAAGGGTCTCAACTCGCCCTTTAAGAGACAGAAATTATATAAAGAGCTCCAGCGTCAAAGGGCCACAGTGGTGCTCTTACAGGAAATGCATTTGACCAGGGCAACAGAACACGGGGTCAGGCCAAAGAGCTATGGTCTGGGGGTGTATGCATCAAACACAGTAGAAAAGAAAAAAGTGGGGGTGGCGATATTGATAGACTCAAAGATCAAGATGGTGCTTCAAAACATCATTCAGGACAAAGCGGGAAGATATGTGTTAATATGGGCCAAAATAGGGGCGGAATGGTACTGCATAGTGAATGTGTATGCACCAACTGGGGCACAAGGGGAATTTTGGAGGGCACTCAACGACGAGGTGGGTAAGCTGGGGGCAGGTACACTGATTTGTGGGGGAGACTTTAATATAACATGGCATACGGAAAAGGACACTACAGGGAAACGGGAGGGCAGGAAGGAGGATAGGAATAAATATCATAAATTTGTGCAACAACAATGCCTGGGAGACAGCTGGAGATTCCAACACCCCAGGAAGAAACAATTTTCATATTTTTCGCCGGTTCATGGGTCCTACTCCAGAATAGATGCTATTTGGGTTACAAAAGAGGCAGTGGGGATGCTTAAGGGGGCTGAAATGGACCCAATAACGTGGTCAGATCATGCGCCAGTAGTGGTGGAGTTGCCAAGTGGAAAGGGAAGGGAGGAGGAATCAATTCTGGAGACTAAACGAATCTTTACTGGAAGATGAGAGAGTTAAGGAGGAAATTGAACATGAAATAGCGGATTATTTTAGGCATAATGATAATGGGGAAGTGATGTGGGGAGGAGTTTGGGATGGATTTAAAGCGGCTGTGCGAGGTGTCCTGATTAAATGGGGGGCGCGTATAAAGAAAGAGAAGGAAGGCAGGGAGAGAGAGTTATGGCAATGGCTTTTAGACTTGGAGGAATTAGATGCACAAGACAGACGAGGAGGGTATCATGGCCAAGTATTGGCAGTACGAGCTCAACTCAACGCCATGCAGGCCGAAACAATTAGATATCATATGCAACTATTGAAGCAAGAATTTTTTTGAGGGAGGGAACAAGGCAGGCAGGTACATAGCGCTAAAGTTGAAACAAAGGAAATTAAAAACACATATATTATAGGTGCGTGACTCGGGAGGGAAACTAATCCAGCAAGATGGAGAAATCAGAGAGGTTTTTAAAAAATTCTATCAAACATTGTATGCAGCAAAGAACGTACCTCTGGTGGAACGGGTGCAGAATTATCTGGACTCAACCTCGCTACCGAAGTTGGAGGGAGGCACAAGGAGAACTGAACAGGGTTATTTTGCCAGAGGAAGTTCGGATAGCTATAAAACAGCTGAAGGTGGATAAGGCACCTGGGCTCGATGGGCTGACAGTGAAATTCTATAGAAAATTCGGGGAAGCACTAATTACCCCGCTAGTCCGGTTGTTTAATTTGCCAAGGGAAGGAGAAGTTCTGGCAGAGACGATGGGCTGGGGCGGGTATTTCTTTAATACCCAAAGAAGGAAACGATCCACAAGATTGCGCATCATATCAACCTATTGCACTGCTGAATCTGGACGCTAAATTGTTAGCAAAGATACTGGCTAAGCATTTAAATAAAGTCATAGGGCAATTGGTACATCAGGATCAAGAGGGGTTTATTCCAGGGAGACGAGTAGTGGATAATATTCGGAAGACTTTAAATTTAATACAGTCAGTGGAGCAGAGTAAAGAGAAGGTGCTCTTATTGTCCCTGGATGCGGAAAAGGCCTTCGACCAGGTCTCGTGGAACTTTTTATTTCAGGTGATGGAAAAAATGGGGTTAGGAGCAAACTTTATGGGGTGGATACGAGCATTGTATTACAGCCCAAAGGCGTGTGTCAGAGTGAATGGGGGTTACTCCTCCTCCTTCGAGCAAGGAAGGGGAACGAGGCAGGGATGTCCACTATCTCCCCTGTTGTTCGCACTCTCAGTAGAACCGTTCACGGCCAGGATTAGGGAACATGCGGATCTGAGGGTGATAGGCATAGGGAAGCAAGAATATAGGCTATCACTTTTTGCAGATGGTATATTGTTGTGTGTGACACAACCACGGGTCTCTCTGCCAATAATCATGTGGGAAATAGGTGAATTTGGAAAGCTATCGGGGTTTACCATAAACTGGACAAAGTCGGAAATACTTAATCTGTCATTAGCTAAGGAGTAAAAGGAATTGCTGGAAAAAAAAGTACCCGTTTAGGTGGGCTCAGCGTGCCATTAAGTATCTAGGGATCCATATAGGTAACCAATTGAGTTCAATCTATGATCTAAATTACCCGGGGCTGTTTGGCAAGTTGAGGGTTAACATAAGAACATAAGATATGCCATACTGGGTCAGACCAAGGTCCATCAAGCCCAGTATTCTGTTTCCAACAGTGGCCAATCTAGGTCATACGTACCTAGCAGTTTCCCCAAGGGACACAGGTTCCACAATGCTTGTATTGGTTCAAGCATTGATATCCTGGGTCCCTTCTTAATAATGGTTTATGGACCTTTCCTCCAGGAACTTGTCCAAACCTTTTTTAAACCCAGCTACACTAACAGCCTTTACTACATCCTCCGGTAACAAATTCCAGAGTTTGATTACACGTTGAGTGAAAAAATATTTTCTTTTATTAGTCTTAAATAGTTTACCCTGTAGCTTCATTGCATGTCCCCTAGTCTTTCTATATTCTGATAAGGTAAACAATCGATCTACGTTTACCCGTTCCACTCCATTCATTAATTTATAGACTTCTATCATATCTCCCCTCAGCCGTCTCTTTTCCAGGTTAAAGAGCCCCAACCTTTTTAGCCTTTCTTCATAGGAGTAGCCTTCCATCCCCTTTACCATTTTGGTGGCTCTTCTCTGAACCTTTTCTAAAATTGCTATATCCTTTTTAAGATATGGCGACCAGAATTGCACACAATATTCAAGGTGCGGTCTCACCATGGAACGATATAGAGGCATTATAATATCTTTTGTTTTATTTTCCATTCCTTTCCTTATCATACCTAGCATTCTATTTGCTCTCTTGGCCGCCGCTGCAAACTGGGCCGAGGGTTTTAACATGGTATCCACAAGGACGCCTAAATCTTTTTCTTGGGTGGTGGTTCCTAATGTGGAACCTTGCATCGTGTAACCATAGTTTGGGTTGTTCTTCCCTAGGTGCATAACCTTGCACTTCTCCACATTAAATTTCATCTGCCATTTTGATGCCCAGTCTTCCAATTTATCAAGATCCTCTTGCAATTTTCCACAATCCTCCTGGGTTTTAACAACTTTAAATAGTTTTGTGTCATCAGCAAATTTGATAACCTCACTCGTTATTCCACTTTCCAGGTCATTTATGAATATGTCAAAAAGCAGCGGACCCAGCACAGATCCCTGGGGTACACCACTATTCACCTTTCTCCATTGGGAAAATTGGCCATTTAGCCCTACCCTCTGCTTTCTATCTTTTAACCAGTTCCTGATCCACAGTAGTACACTGCCTCCTATCCCATGACTCTTTAGTTTTGCCAAAAGTCTCTCATGAGGGACCTTGTCAAAGGCTTTCTGAAAGTCCAGATACACAATATCAACCGACTCACCTTTGTCCACCTGTTTATTCACTCCTTCAAAAAAAACATAACAGATTAGTAAGACAAGATCTTCCTTGTCTAAAGCCATGTTGGCTGTCTCCCATTAGGTCATGACTATCTATATGCTGAGTAATTTTATTCTTTATGATGGTTTCTACCATTTTTCCCGGTACTGATGTCAGGCTCACCGGTCTGTAGTTTCCCGGATCACCCCTCGAACCCTTTTTAAAAATTGGTGTTACATTGGCGATCCTCCAATCCTCAGGTATTAGAGATGATTTTAATGATAGTTCACAGATTACTGATAGCAGGTCTGCAATCTCAAATTTCAGTTCTTTCAACACCCTTGGATGTATACCATCCGGCCCAGGTGATTTGCTACTCTTCAGTTTATCTAATAGTTGTAGGACATCTTCCCGATGTATCGATATTTCCTTCAATTCTTCCACACCTTTAAATACCACTTCAGTCGTGGGTAACATCCCCACATCTTCCTCAGTAAAGACCGAAGCAAAGAATTCATTCAGTCTCTCCGCTAAACACATGGGGCGAGGGATATTTGTTGGGACGAATAGTAAAAATAAAGATGATGCTGTTGCCCAGGTTGCTCTTTCTTTTCCAAACATTGCCTATAGGGGTGCCGGGGAGGCGATTGGAGCAAATACAACGGCAGGTTAATAGGTTTATATGGCAGGGCAGACACCCCAGGGTAGCTATGCGTACGTTGCAAAGGGCTAAGGAGGAGGGAAGATTGGGGGTTCCCAACTTTCGGAAGTACTATGCTTCAGCGCAGTTGAAGGCTGTGTATGACTGGCATAGGGGGAAACAGAAACACTGGGTTCAAATGGAAGAGGAATCAGTTAGGGGGGTGGGCCTAGAATGGTTAGTATGGAGGGGCGGTAAGGCTTGGGAGCAGAACCCTATCATTGAGCACACCCTGAATATATGGCAACGACACAGGAAGACATTAGCGCAGGATAAAGGGTATATACAGGGGATGACCCTGGAGGTGTGCTTCGAGGAGGGAAGGGGGCCTGACAGGAACATACTAAGGCGGTGGGCCAAGTTGGGCTTAACGCATATTGCACAAGTAGTGCACAAAGAGGGGATTAGGGACTTTGAAGGGATGTGTGATGTATATGGTCTTCCATCATATGATTACTATAGCTATCTTCAGCTGAGTCATTTCTTTACACAGAGGAAGGTGTGGCAAGATTTATGGAGTGAAAGGGGGTGTTTTGAGGTACTCTGCACAGGGCAGGCGGGGTGTAAAGGAGTTTTGTCAAAAATTATATAAAAGCTTACTGGAAGGGGGGGTAGGTAAACTAGAGTACATGAAAAAGTGGGATGAGAAACTAGAAGTGGAATGGGGAGAACAGATTTGGGATAAAATAGTTCAAATGGTAGCGGGTTTCTCGATAGCGACCTAAATAAAAGAAAACGCGTATAAAGTGTTGTACTGGTGGTACTGGTCACAGATACGACAATGGAAGATGGGGCAGGGGCATTCAGATCAGTGCTGGAGGGGTTGCAAGGAGAGGGGTACCTTGATACACATGTGGTGGAGCTGTGGGAAAATCCGCCAATACTGGGAAGAAGTGTTGGATATCATCATGGGTATGACGGGCATCCAATTAAAACGGAGGCCGGAGGTATGTTTACTACAACACATAGAAGAGGACATTCCGCCGAGAGTCAAGGAAGTACTGCACCATTGTTTAGTGGCGGCAAGGGGGGAAATTGCTAAATCATGGAGTAGGGATTTCATCCACCGAGTGGCAGACTTGTGTTTGACAATCAAAAAAATCACCACTAATTTGCAAATAAACAAAACCAAACAAAAATCCCAATGCAAAAAAATATATATATATATACACATTCAAATACTTTTAATATAATTCAAAACATATCCAAAACATACACACACATTATATCATGTTGCATTCAAAGATCCAATTGACAGTGTGTTCCAAAAAATTACACTAACATCAGAAATTGACAATATATTCTAAAATATTACACTAACAGAGTACCCTCTTAAATCATAAAACCCCAACTACACACAATGCATATAATCTAAACCACATTTTACAAACAATACAGTAACAATTTCAACAATCCCTGTAATGAAAAGTAAGACCTTAATAAATTGATTGAATTACATACATTAATTATCCCATCATTATCAATATTTCCTTTTATTCATTCCTAATCTCATATAAATGATTAAACCCACATTTTTCTATTTTATCCAAATGTCAAATAATCAAATAGACTTGTGTTTGATGCATAGACTGATGGGACTTAAGAAGGGGAGGGGCGATAAAATTATGGAGCAATGGAAACATGTGTTCACCTGGTTGGAAACACATGGAGGGAGCAAGGGGGAGGGCAGCGTAGGGGAGCCAAATGTGTAATGTTAACTTATAAGAGTCGTTCTAGGCTTTGAGACCCAGGAACTCATTGAGAGAATGCTTCATGAAAAGCAGGGTGACAAGTTGTACGCAGTGGATGAGGTTAATTATAATTGTAAGCAAAGACAACGCAATGTGCCTAAATGTTAAAAGGGGGGGATTACAGGAGAGCTAGCGAGGGGGGGGGGGAAGGGGGGAGTGGAGTAAGCTAAGCTATAATTACTGTTGTATTAGAGATAAGGGATTTTGGAAATCCATAATGCTATAGGGGGTAAGGTGTAAATCTTAACCTGCTCCACAGCACTTCAGAGAGCCTTGTTTCCTGTTACTCTACCTGGATTGAGAGCCACTGTGCTGCATTTGTTACATGGAGGACACGTGACCAGCTCAGGAATCTAAAACTCAGCCCTCACCACGGGACATGCACCGCAGGCATGTGCGCCGAAGGGGCGTGTCCAAAGGGGCAGGTAATGACCCTTTGGAGCCCCTTCAGAACATGTTTGGAGTAAGAGAGGGAGTAGAAGTCCTCAGTGGGGAAACGCAAGAAGAGAACTTCATAGCCAATTTTACCTACTATTAAATCAGCTAAGGTTGTTGGGCCCATGGATAGGTTGCTTAAAACCATGGGTCCAAACCCGTTGATCCATCGTTGGAGATCTCTTCATCCCTTGTGATTATCGTTTCTCCTTTTGAATCTCCTGAATTGCAAAGGGTTTTATCTCCACCCAGTAAGGGAGTTTGTTTGGGGGAGGAGGTTTCCACCCCTTTGTGTGTGAGTGGGGCCTCTACTAATATAGATCCCCTTTCCGACACCTTCCTTAGGTTGACTTCTCTGGCTATAGTTTTATCTGCTCCGTTTGACTTTGTCTCTGTTCAGGAAAAGACTATGCCTTCAAAGGACATTATCTTGCAGGACATTTGACAGATTGTATCTCAAACTGAACTTTCGCTCCAATCATCATTGGCTAAGTTATCGGTCTTTACCCATGAGGATGTATCCGTTATGTGGGGTATGAAGTAAGGCTTAAAAATGTGGAGTCACGAGTTTCCAAGGGAGACGCTCAGATCTAGACCCTTCAGGCGGCCACAGCCTCATCAGTACAAGACTCTGGCATTTCATTGCCAATATGAGTATTTAGAAAATGCTTGTCGTCAGAGGAATCTTCATTTTTTTAACTTTCCTTGTATCCACTACCTTTTTCCTGCTATTTTGTTTACAAAATATTTGAAGGATGTATTGAATATTTCTCAGCCTATACTATTGTCCAAACTACATTACCTCCCTAAAGGTGTTAGGGAGACTATAGAAAATTCTGGAGGTAGGGGAGATATGGATGGGGGGAGGGGGTTAGAAGTTGTTCATTTATCAGTTCCTAGTTTGGATTTGTCAGCTTTTTTAGAAACTTCAATGGAGGAAAGTTTATCTTGTGCAACTTTATTGTGACTTTTTTGTTGGAAAGTGATAAGGATCTTGTTTCTCGTTCTTATTTTTCGAAGCATTCTGAGAAGTTCTTTGGTCAAGCTATATAGGTTTTTCCTGATGTTTCGCGAACTACACAAAAGAGAAGGAAGGCTTTTCTAGATGTTAGAGCTCACGTGGTAGCTTTGGGAGCCTCCTTTCTCTTAAAATACCCTTTTAAGTATGCTATTTTTTATCAAGGTAAGACATTTGTTTTCTTCGATTCTTTGCAACTTGAGGGTTTTTTGCAGGGTAAGGGGTAGGTTATTTTACTTATACTTATTATTGCTCCCTTATTTAGTAAAAGGAGTTCAGATATTAGATAATTGCAGTGGCCTTTGTTGTTCTATGTAGCGCTCCCAATATTGTGGGCTGGCAGTGTTTATGTTTTGTATGCTGTGCTGTATTCTTTTCTGTAATTAATTTCCTTGTATTTCCTGTTTTCCTTGAATAAAAGGATTTGAAATTTGAAAAAAAAATAGAGAGGTAAAAGGGGCACTAAGAGAGAAAAAGGCCATAGCGGAGAGACGGAATGAATTCTTTGCTTCAGTTTTTACTGAAGAATATATAGGGAAGTTACCCATGCCTGAAATGGTATTTAAAGGTAATATATCATAAGAATTGGAAGATATTTTGATAAACCGGGAAGATGTATTACAAATATTTGATAAATTGAAGAGTAACAAATTACCTGGACCGGATGGTATACATGCAAGGTTGTTAAAAAACAAAACAACCCCCCCCCCCCTGAAATATGAGATTGCAGACCTGCTATTAGTAATCTGTGAACTATCCTTAAAAAGTCTGTAGTACCTGAAGCTTGGCGAATGGCCAGTGCAACACTCATTTTTAAAAAGGTTTCCAGGGGTGATCCTGGAAACTACAGACCTGTGAGCCTGATGTCAGTAGTGAGCAAAATGGTAGAAACCACTATAAAGAATAAAATTACTGAACATGTAGATAATCATGTTTTAATGGGAGAAAGCAAACATAGGGGTATGTTTACTAAAGCGTCTTAACGTGCGCACAGCGATAATGTGCAGGTTGCCATAAAAGGAGTGGGCGTTCCGGACTAAATGTAGCAATCCTGGATTGTCGCGCGATAAAGTGCGCTGCGCACATTATCGCGCGATAGAGGGAGCCGCGCACGTTACTGTGCGGTAACCTTAAGTAGGCACGCTGACCTGCAAATACAGCAACAGAGGAGTAGCACAATGGTTAATACACTGACTGATGAAACAGGGGTCATGAGTTTGATCCCCCAGTGGGTTTAATGAATAAGGCTGTCTAAGGCATTACCCTTTACTTTACATCAGTGCTGTCTGAGGCATTTTCTTTTTTACTTTAAATTAGTGCTGCCAGCAAATACACCCTCACAGTGCCGTAACCTAAGGTGCCGCATAAGTCGCCCTATAAGGCACCCCAGAGGGCACATTATAAAGTGCACTGTCCGCCAAGGCACCCTATAATGTTGCCTATAGGGCGCCTTATAAGGCGCTTTATGGGGCACTTTATTGGGCGCTTTATAGGGTGCTTTATGGTTACAGCACTGTGAGTGTGTTTTTGATGGCAGCACTAATTTAAATTTTAAAAAAAATGCCTCAGACAGCCCTATCAAGTAACACCTCTGTGGGATCAAACCCATGACCACTGGCTCCACAGGCAGTGAAGTAACCAGTGGGCTACATCTCTATAGCTGCTAGCAAGCACCTGGCTGGCTACAGAAGGACTGCAGGTCACCACACAAACTGTCTGCTGTGGTTACCAGGATAGGGTTAACCCACCCGTACCCATGATGCACTGCACATGCACATCAGCAGTCTACAGATGATCACAAGATGGGGTATGCACCCCCACAGCACCTAGGCCTGGTAGGGGGAACGGACCGTGTGTGTCACTGGCACTGAGTAGCTACAGACTGTCACGTTGTGGGGGTACTGTGCTCACCCTGAGGGTGAGGTGGGGCGCCAAGCACCAGGTCCACAGCACCTGGCATGGCTGAGATAGGCCATGCTGCAGGTCCTCATCAGTGCCAGTGTGTGATAGGTAGTTCCTGCAGACACACCTGTGTCCATCTGTATTTCTCAGTCACATCTAGCCCTTATGGACTATGATGCACCCAGAATAGTGCATATCCTGTGTGGGTGCCATGGTCACATGATTTAAGTGAAGGGGGGGTGTTTGGACCCATAGGCGGATTATGTAGCACCACCCAACCCGCTCAGGGTGGGGAACAGGATCTCCCACCAACAGATCCACATTCTACATCCCTGCAATGATGGCAGTAGAGGGGACCATCAACCCCAGTCCTGCTGGGGAACAGACACCCTACAGGGCAGTCCATGCAGATCTATACGCATCCATAAGGCAATGGATGACAGACAGTAGGCCTGGAAATGCTCAGCTGCCTGCCACCACTATCTGACATTCTCCAGCAGCGAGCACAGTGAGTCTCCAGCCGCTGCACCCTGCAAGGTGCTCCAGCCATACACATACTAACTGCAGACAGTCTGCTAGCTAGTCCATAGTGCATTCTCCAGATCTTCTCTCCCAGGAAGACGGAACGTTGTGGCACCCAAACCTCCAGTCTCTCCATCTCAGGGCCTGGTTGCTGAAGGCCTAGACCTTCAAGTTTTCCATCTCTCTCAGCAAGTCAGAGATATTATTCATGCTTCTAGAAAGCCTTCCACTAGACATTCCTATGCTTTCAAATGGAAAAGATTTACCATTTGGTGTTCAGAGAAGGGTCTTAACCCTCTTGCAATACCTTTGAATTCTTTACTAGAGTATCTTCTGCATCTTTCCCATGCAGGCCTCAAAATGAATTTGGTAAGAGTCCATTTGAGTGCTATTGCAGCGTCCCTCAAGCCTCTCAATGGACAGCCTGTTTCCTCTCATCCTCTTATAGCAAGATTCATGAGAGGCCTTCTTTTAACTAAACCTCCCATTAGACCACCTCCAGTGGCATGGGACTTAAATCTGGTTCTTGGCCAGCTTATGAAGCCACCCTTTGAACCTTTAGCCACCACCTCCTTGAAATTTCTTTCTTGGAAGGTTATCTTTCTCATTGCAGTCACCTCAGCACGTCGCATCAGTGAGTTGCAAGCCTTGGTGGCTAATCCTCCTTATACAAGGTTCCATCATGATAAGGTAGTCCTCAGGACCAATCCACACTTTATGACCAAAGTGGTCTCGCCTTTTCATCTGAACCAGGAGGTATACTTACCTGTCTTTTTTCCAGGACCTCGTGCATCAAGTGCAGAGAGGAATCTTCATACTTTGGATTGTAAAAGAGCTCTCGCCTTTTACTTACAAAGAACACAGCAACATAGAAAGTCTTCTCAACTTTTTGTTGCTTTTGATCCTTCCCAATTAGGACTTCCAGTTTCTAAGAGAACACTGTCCAACTGGATTGCTCAGTGTATTTCTTTTGCCTACCAAAGTAGGAACCTTTCTCTGGAAGGCCATGTCACAGCTCACAATGTGAGGGCCATGGCAGCCTCAATGGCTCACCTAAACTCTGTGTCCATCGACCAAATCTGTCGAGCGGCCACCTGGGCCTCAGTTCATACCTTCACAGCCCATTACTGTTTGGACAAGGACTCCCGCTGGGATGCCTCGTTTGGTCAGGCTGTTCTCTAACACCTGTTCCATTCCTAATCAACTCCTACCCACCTACCCTGGTTGGATGCCAGAGATCCATGGGGGGAGGTGGAGCCCTTTTCAAGGACACACAACTCTGGGGTCTCTCCCTGGCATCTGCAGCTAGGGAGTCCCCATATGTGAAGACTCATTCCTGCTTGTTCCTGGAGATAGCACAGTTACTTACCTGTAATAGGTGATCTCTGGGAACAGCAGGAATAAGTCTTCACAACCCACCCACCTCCCCTAGGAGTTCTATCTCTCTATCTATCTTTCCTTCCCTCTCTCTCTCTTTGTCTCAGCTTTAAAACTTGAACTGGAGAGAGGCGGTTGGGAAAGGCGGGAAGGCAGCACGCAGGCGCTGTGGGATGCTCCCAAAAGCTTTCTTATTGGACGCTGGGGAGCGTTCCCGCGCAGGATCCGTCGGTACCGACGATACCCATATGTGAAGACTTATTCCTGCTGTTCCCAGAGATCACCTGTTACAGGTAAGTAACTGTGCTATATCGTCCCATGGTGAGACCGCACCTTGAATATTGTGTACAATTCTGGTTGCCGTATCTTAAAAAGGATATAGCGTTATCAGAAAAGGTTCAGAGAAGAGCCACCAAAATTGTAAAGGGGATGGAAGGATACTCCTATGAAGAAAGGCTACAAAGGTTAGGGCTCTTTAACCTGGAAAAGAGACGGCTGAGGGGAGATATGATAGAAGTCTATAAATTAATGAATGGAGTGGAACGGGTAAACGTAGATAGATTGTTTACGTTATCAGAATATAGAAAGACATGGGGACATGCAATGAAGCTACAGGGTAAACTTTTTAAGACTAATAAAAGAAAATATTTTTTCACTCAACGTGTAATCAAACGCTGGAATTTGTTACCGGAGGATGTAGTAAAGGCTGTTAGTGTAGCTGGGTTTAAAAAAAGTTTGGACAAGTTCCTGGAGGAAAGGTCCATAAACCATTATTAAGAAGAGACTCAGGATATCAATGCTTGACCCATTACAAGCATTGTGGAACCTGTGTCTTTTGGGGAAACTGCTAGGTACGTATGACCTAGATTGGCCACTGTTGGAAACAGGATACTGGGCTTGATGGACCTTGGTCTGACCCAGTATGGCATATCTTATATTCTTATGACTAGAGAGTGGATAAGGGTCTTTAGAAGTGTGTTCAGAAAGGAAGGGACAAATTTTACTGATGTCATAGAGGAGGAAATGGCAGGTTTTAGCTATCAATTGAATGTGTGTGGAGAAGGAGAGAAAAGAATCAAAGATGACCCTAAGGTTGCGACTGAGGAAACAGGGAGAAGTAGAGTGTTATCCACAGAGATAAAGGAGGAAGGGGCGAGGTGGCTTTAGGGAGAAAGATAAGGAGCTCTGTTTTAGCCATGTTCAATTTCAGATGGCATTGGGATATCCAGCAGCAACATCAGATAAGCAGGTTGAGATATGAAAGCAACTTTATAATACACGTGGAGGCACATTCCTTTCTGTGTGTCCCTGCATCTCTGCGTCCGGTCAGAGACAGACCCAGTTCTGATCCCGCAGGACATGTCTAGCCCCCGTGGGATCAGAATCTCGTCTAGGCCTGTATGTGGAAGTCAGGAATCGATTCCCATCGGCCTGCACGTACAGGCTCCTGCCCAGCTAACTCAGTCAGGCTCCTGAATGGAGCTGTGGTGCCGTGGTTTCCAGTTGCCATGGTATGGAGCCACGACTCCGGCCACTGACCACTTTCTTCTCTCCCTGCAGCCTGACCCCCAATCTGGCCTCCCATGGCCAGGGTCGGGCTGCGGGGAATCTCCTGCACCCTCTCACCTTTTTGCTCCCAGCCAGACCTCCCATACCCCGATGTCTAGGAGGACTTATTCCACCTCCAAGGTGTAATATGTCCCCTGTACAGTTTGCGGGCCCCGGATGTATAGGGCCAACTTCAGAATTGGCCCTGTTTGTCCGGGGCCGTGGACCATACACTACCCGCCCTAACTCTGCCCCTGCACTGCCCCCTCCCGCCCCTGTCTAAGCCTCCCTGTACAAACTCCTTGTTCGTATGGGGAGGCTTAGTTGGGGACAGCAAGGGGGATGAATAGCAGGAACAGAATAGACCCAACTATCAACAAACCCTTGACCTGGCACATGGTATAAATGCCGAGTAACTGCATAAGAACATAACATAAGAATATAAGATATATCATACTGGGTCAGACCAAAGTCCATCAAGCCCAGTATCCTGTTTCCAACAGTGGCCAATCTAGGTCATAAGTACGTAGCAGTCTCCCCAAAAGACACAGGTTCCTCAATGCTTGTATTGGGTGAAGCAGTGATATCCTAGGTCCCTTTTAATAATAGTTTATGGACCTTTCCTCCAGGAACTTGTCCAAATCTTTTTTAAACCCAACTACACTAACAGCTTTTACTACAGCCTCTGGTAACAAATTTCAGAGTTTGATTACACGTTGAGTGAAAAAATATTTTCTCTTATTAGTCTTAAATAGGTTACCATGTAGCTTCATTGCATGTCCCTTATTCTTTTTATATTCTGATGACGTAAACAATCGATCTACATTTACCCATTCCATTCCATTCATTAATTTATAGACTTCTATCATATCTCCCCTCAGTCATCTTTTTTTCATGTTGAAGAGCCCTAACCTTTTTAGCCTCTCTTCATAGGAGTATCCTGCCATCCCCTTTACCATTTTGGTGGCTCTTTTCTCTACCATTTCTAATAACGCTATATCCTTTTTAAGATATGGCGACCAGAATTACACACAATATTCAAGGTGCAATCGCACCATGGAACAATACAGAGGCATTATAATATCCTTTTTTTTTCCATTCCTTTCCTTATGATACCTAGCATTCTATTTGCTCTCTTGGCCGCCGCTGCACACTGGGCGGAGGGTTTTTAACATGTTATTCACGATGATGCCTAAATCTTTTTCCCGGGTGGTGGTTTCCAATGTGGAATTTTGCATCATGTAAGCATAGTTTGGGTTGTTCTTTCCTAGGTGCATAACTTTGCACTTGTATATATCCTGTGTGACACAGTTGAGAAGGAAGGACTTTTTGGTCCTTCATCCCAGGGTTTTGGCTCTAGGAGCAACTTTTCAGCTTAAATTTCTTGTCAAGTGTTATGTGGTATTTAAGCAAAAACGTATATGTTTTTTGACCCTAGGCAGCTTCAGGAGTTCTTGGAGGCTAGAGAAGTTGTGGTAGTTGAGGTTGCTGGACCCTCCCATTCGGCTGACGCCTAAGTCTCCACCTGTTTGCATTGTATGTAGAGGTTAGATAATTCAGGACCGCATGAGGTCATTTACTTTCTCTTTATATTTTATTCCTAGTACTCCCTCAATATTCCTTTATTTTGTGGTCTAAATATGTAAATGGGAGATTAGTTTTCCTAGGATGATTTCATCTTTTTTTTCTTTTCTTCTTATAATGCCCATTTTCTTTTTCATTCAATGTACTTTTTGGATATATCATTTATTAATAATTGATAAATAAAAAAAAATAAACAAAACAAAAAAAACCTTTGCTCTTGTCCACATTAACTTTCATCTGCAATTTGAATGCCCAGTCTTCCAATTTATCAAGATCCTCTTGCAATTTTCCACAATCCTCTTGGGTTTTAACAACTTTAAATAGTTTTGTGTCATCTGCAAATTTGATAACCTCACTCGTTATTCCCTTTTCCAGGTCATTTATGAATATGTCAGAAAGCAACGGACCGAGGCTTCCGGTGATATCAGCTGACTAAATGGCAGCGCGCTGACAGAGCTCTGCCATTAACCCCATCAAAAGAACCCCACCCCCCCATAAAATGCTGATCTGAAGGGTCAGAATGAGAGCAGGGTGAATCTGAGACCCCACATGATTAGTGGAGTGAAAGTCCCCGTAGAGCAGCGACTGGAAAAGAGCGCCCGGTTGGTGCGGGCTCCGAGGGATCGTTTGCGGCACAGTGGGCAACACAGCTCAGAGGGGAGCAGCAGCAAGCAAAGCCCGGTGAGGGCAGAAAGAGGCGGCGTACCAAGCTGGAAGGGTCTGAGGCCGAAGTGAGGATACCCGGAGAGGCCGTAGCAGAGAGACTGAAAAGGAATACGGCTGTCGGGGAAAGCACGTGGCAGAGAGGTGCGGAGGCCTGTATGCGCCGGAGAGCACACGCTGCAACGAATGGGGGCCGAGCGCCTGGGGGTTTCCACAGCAAACAGCGGGACATTAAAAACGCAGGTACTGGGCCCTCCTAGGTGGCCGGTGCGGGGCTGGCTGAAGTGAAATAAAGCTCCGGATTTAAAAAAAAAAGGGAGCAATTGAGCCCCTACAGGAAGGAAGGAAGAGAAGCGAGGGAAGTTCCCCTTTCAAGGTAAGGGAGGACTACAGTGGGATTACAGTTAGCCGCAGATGGCGGCCAGGAAAACTGCCGTGGACTTGAAAGCTTTCTCATTCAAAAGCCCGGCAGGGGCTAAGAACCATGTGGCAAAGATGGCAGCAGCCAGTGGGGAACAGAGAGACACCGAAGAGATTGGAGCTGTGGGGGGCATGTCTAATGATATGCAGCCCTGAGAGCGGAACTGAAGGAATGGTTTGCCTCCACGAAGCAGGAGCTGGCAGCGTTAAAGAAAGAGGTCCATGGCTGGCTTCAGGAGATTAAAGTGGATCTGGCATCTATGGGGACCCGACTGGATGAGGTGGAAAAAGAACTGAGGAGCAGGAAAGCAGGTGTGCCCCCTATGAGAACCGAATGGACTCTGTAAGTGAGGCGCAGGAGGAGTTATGGCAAAAAATAGAGGACCTAGAAAACAGGTTCAGGAGATCGAACATCAGGATTAGGGGTCTGCCTAAAAGTGATGGAGCGGTGAACTATGTGTCCCTGGCAGAGGAATTCTGTGGCGCTGCTCTTAAGGCTGCAGATATAGTGGTGGAGGGAGTATGCCTTACGGTGGAGAGAGCACTGGGGCTGAGGAGAGAGAACAAGGTGCGAGATGTGGTAGTCTGCCTGCATGAATACAGGTGCAAGGAGCTGCTGATGAGGGTGTCCAGGAAGCTGGGCAAGATCAAATGGCAACGATCTGAGGTAGACGTATTTGCTGACATATCCAGCCTTACTATTAAAAAACGCAAAGCCTATCAAGCGGTAACCAGGAGGCTGCGGGAGGAGAACGTGCGGTATAGATGGCTGTTTCCAGTAGGTCTGCAATTCACTATTAACACGAAAACGATGACGGCTCATTCGGTGGATGCAGCGATACTGGGTATGAAACAAGCAGGCTGGACTGAGATTCCTGCATTGGATGGGAGCAACCAGGACCAGCGGGAGAAAGGCGGCCGAGAGAGGGAACTACAGCACCAGTGGAGCAGAGCGCCGGGAGGTGAAAAAAGTTTAAGACGCCAGAGAGTGACAAAATGAACATTTGATATGGTTGAAATGTATATTGTGTTGCTGCTCTGGGGGGGAATTGGATACTGTTGGGGTGTTTAGGGGGCATGGAATCTTGTTTTTTCTTTTGGCTCCGGGGAGTTCAGTAATGCGAGCAATGGGAGCAGGGATGAAGGAGTAGTGGAGGCCAAGTAGCCAGTAGGCAAAGGCTTCTGATAGGGAGGAACGGATGGGGGGTAGTCTGAAGTCACCTGAAGGAGTTCCAATCTGGGACTGGTAGGGGGAGGGGGAGAGGGAGATGGGAGGGGGGCAGGGGGGAAGGGGGTGGGTGGGGAGGGGTGGGGGTTGTGGGTAGGGAGGGGTATAAACGGGTTAAGGGTGCGAGAAGCAGGGGGGGAGGAGAAAAGATATCATGCCAGAGATAAAGATAATGACTATGAATGTGAGAGGCCTTAATTCCTTTGCAAAGAGGCAGTTTCTCACGAAAGAATGCATACGATTAAAAGGGGACATTGTTTTTCTACAAGAGACCCACCTCGTGACCAAAGATGAGAGCAGAATGGGTCACCCCCAATTTCCCCAGAAATATTTTGCGTCCAATAAGGTAGAAAAAAAGAAGTGTGGGGTGGGTGTACTGCTATCCACACGGGTTACGAGGCAAGTGCGGGAAGTAATTAAGGATAAAATGGGGAAATTTGTGATTGTGAAATTGAAGTGGGGCAGAAGATGTATACGTTGGTTTGTGTCTATGCCCCAAACACAAAACAGGCTCAGTTCTTTAGGGAACTCCAGAGTAAATTAATTGCGATAGTAGAGGGGTGCGTAATTAAAGGGGGAGACTTCAGTGTGACACTCGACCCTCGGATGGATACATCCAAAGGGAGTCGTCAGCACCAAAGCAGCATAGGATACGTTTGAAGAGATATCCCCAGTTCACACCCAGTTTATCTTCCCTGTTATCTGTAAACCTAGATCAGTCATGTATTGGCAGGTATATTGTTGTTTCAATGTAAACCGCACTGATGATGAATAGTGCGGTATATAAAAAATGTTAAATAAAAAAAAAATAAATAAATATTGGTCATGGGATTAGGTTTGGTTGATCTATGGAGGGAAACAAATAGAGGGCAATGAGATTATTCCTACTATTTGGCGGTGCATGATGTGTACTCTCGAATTGATATGATATATATAGATCGTACCCTGGTATCAGCGGTAAAGAAGTGTGAAATAAGGGAACGCACCTGGTCTGACCATGCCCCAGTGACATGTGACATCCAACTTGGGGGTTTAAGAACAAATAGAGGGTGGTGGAAATTGAATGAAACCCTTCTGGAAGATAAGGAAGTGGTGCGACAAATTACAGAAGCAATAAAAGAGTACATAATGTTAAATGATACTGGGGAATGCTCACCGGGAAAGGTTTGGGACTGCTTAAAGGCGGTCGTCAGGGGTAAACTTATTGCAGTGGGAACGCATCGGAAGAAGATGAAGCTGCGGCAGCAAGAATACCTGCTAATAGGGATTGGGGAGGTTAAGAACATAAGATATGCCATACTGGGTCAGACCAAGGTCCATCAAGCCCAGTATTCTGTTTCCAACAGTGGCCAATCTAGGTCATACGTACCTAGCAGTTTCCCAAAAGACACAGGTTCCACAGTGCTTGTACTGGGTCAAGCATTGATAGCCTGGGTCCCTTCTTAATAATGGTTTATGGACCTTTCCTCCAGGAACTTGTCCAAACCTTTTTTAAACCCAGCTACACTAACAGCCTTTACTACATCCTCCGGTAACAAATTCCAGAGTTTGATTACACATTGAGTGAAAAAATATTTTCTTTTATTAGTCTTAAATAGTTTACTCTGTAGCTTCATTGCATGTCCCCTAGTCTTTCTATATTCTGATAAGGTAAACAATCGATCTACGTTTACCCGTTCCACTCCGTTCATTAATTTATAGACTTCTATCATATCTCCCCTCAGCCGTCTCTTTTCCAGTTTAAGAGCCCTAACCTTTTTAGCCTTTCTTCATAGGAGTATCCTTCCATCCCCTTTACCATTTTGGTGACTCTTCTCTGAACCTTTTCTAAAATCGCTATATCCTTTTTAAGATACGGCGACCAGAATTGCACACAATATTCAAAGTGCAGTCTCACCATGGAACGATATAGAGGCATTATAATATCTTTTGTTTTCTTTTCCATTCCTTTCCTTATCATACCTAGCATTCTATTTGCTCTCTTGGCCGCTGCTGCACACTGGGCCGAGGGTTTTAACATGGTATCCACAATGACGCCTAAATCTTTTTCCTGGGTGGTGGTTCCTAATGTGGAACCTTGCATCGTGTAACCATAGTTTGGGTTGTTCTTCCCTAGGTGCATAACCTTGCACTTGTCCACATTAAATTTCATCTGCCATTTTGATGCCCAATCTTCTAATTTATCAAGATCCTCTTGCAATTTTCCACAATCCTCTTGGGTTTTAACAACTTTAAATAGTTTTGTGTCATCTGCAAATTTGATAACCTCACTCGTTATTCCACTTTCCAGGTCATTTATGAATATGTCAAAAAGCAGCGGACCCAGCACAGATCCCTGGGGTACACCACTATTCACCTTTCTCCATTGGGAAAATTGGCCATTTAGCCCTACCTTCTGCTTTCTATCTTTTAACCAGTTCCTGATCCACAATAATACACTGCCTCCTGTCCCATCACTCTTTAGTTTTGCCAGAAGTCTCTGATGAGGGACCTTGTCAAAGGCTTTCTGAAAGTCCAGATACACAATATCAACCGACTCACCTTTGTCCACCTGATAATTTCACTCCTTCAAAAAAACATAACAGATTAGTAAGACAAGATCTTCCTTGTCTAAAGCCATGTTGGCTGTCTCCCATTAGGTCATGACTATCTACATGCTGAGTAATTTTATTCTTTATGATGGTTTCTACCATTTTTCCCGGTACTGATGTCAGGCTCACCGGTCTGTAGTTTCCCGGATCACCCCTGGAACCCTTTTTAAAAATTGGTGTTACATTGGCGATCCTCCAATCTTCAGGTATTAGAGATGATTTTAATGATAGTTCACAGATTACTAATAGCAGGTCTGCAATCTCATATTTCAGTTCTTTCAACACCCTTGGATGTATACCATCCGGCCCAGGTGATTTGCTACTCTTCAGTTTATCTAATAGTTGTAATACATCTTCCTGATGTATCGATATTTCCTTCAATTCTTCCGCACCTTTAAGTACCACTTCAGTCATCTTCCTCAGTAAAGACTGAAGCAAAGAATTCATTCAATCTCTCCGCTATCGCCTTGTCGCCTCTTAGTGCTCCTTTAACCCCTTTATCATCTAATGGACCAACTGACTCTCTCACAGTTTTTTTTGCTACGAATGTACTTGAAAAGGTCTTTACTTCGCGTTTTTGCTTCCGCAGCAAGCTTCTTCTCAAATTCTCCCTTTGCCTGCCTTATCAATGCCTTGCATTTGACTTGCCATTGCTAGTGCTGTTTCCAGGTTTCGTCGTTTGGCTCTTTTTTCCATTTCCTGAAAGATGCTTTTTTGGCAACAACAGCCTCTCTGACCTCACCTTTAAACCATGCTGGCAGTTTTTTGGACTTCCTTCCACTTTTCTTAAAGCGTGGATTACAGCTGGTCTGGGCTTCCAAGATAGTATTTTTCAACAACAGCCAAGCCTGATGTACGTCTTTAACCTTTGCAACTGCTCCTTTTAGTTTTTTCTTAACTGTTTTCCTCATTTTATCATAGTCTCCCTTTCGAAAGTTAAAAGGTAGTACTGTGGATTTCCTTACTATCCCTCCTCCAGTAATTAAATCAAAGGCAATCATGCTATGATCACTATTGCCAAGTGGCCCCAAACAACCTTATCTCTTGCACTAGATCTGGTGTTCCACTAAGGACTAGGTCTAATATGGCTTCCCCTCTGGTCGGTTCATGAACCAGCTGCTCCAAGAAGCAGTCATTTATTTCAACTAGGAACTTTATCTCCCTAGCATGTCCTGACGTGACACTGACCCAGTCGATACCGGGGTAGTTGAAATCACCCATTATTATTACTGCGCTGTAACTTTTGTTAGCTTCCTTGATTTCTTTGAGCATTTCATCATCCATTTGGTCATTCTGGCAAGGCGCTCGATAGTACACCCCCACTGCCATTGGAGGGTCAATTAAAAAGAGATCCACGAGATGCTAAGGTAAAAAAGGAATTAGGGAGATTAAGGGGGAGTTAAGCGAACTGCACATGCAGGATATTCGGTGTAAACTCACCATGCTGAAACAGAAGAGCTTTGAATTTAGCAATAAGGCCGGGAGGATGCTGGCACAGAAGGTCCATAAATTGAAGTCTCAGAATACAATAATTAGCATTAGGGATGCTAAGGGGAAGGATCTGTGGACAGGGAAAAATACTGAAGAAAGATTTATCCAATTCTACCAGCACCTATATACCCCGGAGAAGCTGGTAGAGGAGAGTAAAATACAGGCATACCTGGGTAAGGCCACGCTCCCTAAACTTATGGAGGAAGAGGCAGGGGAGTTGTCAGAGCCAATTAGGGAGCAGGAAATTCTGTCAGTGATTAAGGGTCTGCAGAGACATAAAGCCTCAGGGTTGGATGGATTCATCAACCAATTTTATAAGGTCTTTTCGGGAGTATTGGTGGGGCCGCTAGTGAGATTGTACAACTCCTTTAGTAGTGTGGGTAAGATGCCGCCTTCAATGCATATGACGGGAATTAGCATATTGCATAAAGAGGGGAAAGACCCAGCAGAGTGTGGTTCATATAGGCCTATTTCTTTGCTGGGGAGGGATTTCAAAATTTTTACCAGAATTATGGCAAATAGGTTGGGACAGCACATGGGGAAATTAATTCACACTAACCAGTCGGGGTTTGTTCAGGGTAGGTATACATCGGATAACATTCGGAGGGCCTTAAATGTAATGTGGGGTGGGGAAGAGAGGGGGGAGGCGATAGCACTTTTGGCAGTGGATGCTGAAAAAGCTTTTGATAGGGTGAATTGGGTTTTTCTTTTTAGGGTCCTTGAAAAAATTGGTTTATAGGGACATTTTTTGAATTGGGTCCAGACTATATATCAAATGCCAATGGCTTGTTTAAAAATAAATGGCTCTCTATCAAGGGGGTTTGAATTGTTTAGGGGTACGTGACAGGGGTGTCCACCCCTGTTATTTATTTTGTCATTGGAGCCAATGGCGCAAAGAATACGGGACCGGGGGATATAGCGGGGGTAACGGTGGGCCAGAGTACCTACAAGATCTCATTATTCACGGATGACGTGTTGTTTTTTTCTTTCGGATATGCAGCGGTCTCTGGGGGCTATTCAAGAAGAACTTAGCGAGTATGGTGAAGTGTCGGACTTCCATAGGAATGCCACTAAATCGGAAATATTGAACTTGACCATAACAAAAGAGGAAGAGACTCAGCTGCGGCGGGACTTTCCCTTCAGATGGGCAGATAAGGATATTCGGTATCTGGGAGTACAGATTACAGTTACGCGGGAAAGGATGTTCCGGGCAAATCTTATCTCAGCTAGGAATAAAATGTTTAAGGAACTGGAGGACTGGGGCAGATACGAGGTGTCTGGCTGGGTAGACGATACTTGGTTAAGATGATACTGCTCCCTAGGTTATTATATTTGTTTATGAATCTTCCGGTGGAAGTTCCGGGGGCGTTTTTGAAGAAGCTACAAGATAGGGTGATGAGGTACATGTGGAAGGATCGGAGGCCTCGAGTAGTTAAAAATATCCTGTGTGCGAGTAAGCAAATTGGAGGAATGGGAGTTCCTATGTTGTCCAGGTACTATGAAGCTGCGAGGGTGCGGGCAGTGTTTGAATGGGATGTGAGGGGCCAAGTTGACTGGGTGCAACTAGAAAGAGAGGGGAGGAATTCTGAAAGGGAGGACCTGGATTAGAGGGGGGGAGGTTCTTAGAGGGCAGCAGGGAAACCCCTACGTGGCGCTAACACTACCGCAAGGGAAGTGGTATGGTGCCTCGAGGAGATTTAAATATATACCGTTAGTGGGGAATCCCGAATTCCCACCTGGTATGACAGACTCCGGTTTCAAGAGGTGGACGGAGTTGGGGTTGCGGGAGGTGGGGCAATTTAAAGTGAGTGGTGAATGGGTGCAGTTTGCAGGGTTACAAGAGGAGTATCAGCTACCGGATACGGATCGATATCGATACACTCAAGCCCTGCATTATTGTAAGATTGTAGCGCAGAGGGGTAATGGGCCTAAAGGAGCAGAGATAGATCGGCTTTTTGAAAGGAGAGAGATTAAAGGCCTCATTTCCCGATTATATAAAGTAATGGAGACAGAGAGGGGGGATGAATGGGTGCATCAGAGGGTGTGGGAGGCGGACCTTAATAAAAGCTGGGATGGAGCCCAATGGGAGCAAGTCTGCAAGGGGTTGTTAAAGGGGTAATATCTAGCCATATTTTGGAACATAATTATAAAATGCTGTACCGATGGTACCTGAGGCCACAGAGATTGCAGAAATGGCAGGGCGGGAAGTCAGAGTGTTGGAGAGAGTGTGGGGCGGTGGGATCCTTCTTACATATTTGGTGGGAATGCCCCCTTTTGGGACCCCATGGCAAGGAGTAACAAAGTCGCTAAAAATAGTTTGTGGGGAGGAGGTAAGGTTGGGGCCTTGTTTAGCACTGCTTAACGTAGCAAATGGGGAGATGAAAAAGGAGGGACAGAAGTGGTGTGGAGTGGTATGTACTGCAACTAGGCAATTGATAGCGCGTAGATGGCGATCCTTATGTATACCCACCCTTGAGGAGGTTCAGGGGAGAGTTGAGCATCTTTGTTTGATGTACCGCCTCACAGCTATGCATCAAACTAGCTTGATGAGCTTTCAGAATACCTGGGGCCCATACCTTAGGTGGATGGCTCGGGGGGGGGGCGGGGTGGAGGAGGAGAGAACGGAGTCCAAGAGGGATAATGGAGAGGGGTGAGTTGGGGCATTTACCAGGCAGCTTACATCGAACATAGGCTATGTGGGTGTGGAGCTGGGCGTATTGCACCGGAGGGAATGTCTGCATGTTTGGTGTTTATTTTTTGTATTTGTTTAATCTATGTATTATCTGTTATGGGCACCTGTGGGATGGGCTGGGCAGAGGGAGATATAGCATACTGGGATGGAGGAACACAATAGTTGGCATGATTGAGGAGACATGAAAGGGGAGATGTCACACCTCTCAGTGTTGTGTTAGTGTAATTGGGGGGGGAGGGAGGGGGGGGAAACGATGAGGAAATCTAAGATTGTGAATGTATTTGCTTGCTGTATATAGTTGTGATTGATTTCCTAATAAAAAGTAAAATGGAAAAAAAAAAAAGCAGCGGACCCAGCACAGTTCCCTGGGGTACTCCACTATTCACCTTTTTCCATTGGGAAAATTGGCCATTTAGCCCTACCCTCTGCTTTCTATCTTTTAACCAGTTCCTGATCCACAATAGTACACTGCCTCCTATTCCATGACTTTTTAGTTTTGCCAAAAGTCTTTAATGAGGGACCTTGTCAAAGGTTTTCTGCAAGTCCAGGTACACTATATCAACTGACTCACCTTTGTCTACCTGTTTATTCACACCTTCAAAAAACATAACTGATTAGTAAGACAAGATCTTCCTTGTCTAAAGCCATGTTGGCTGTCTCCCATTAAGCCATGACTATCTACATGTTGAGTAATTTTGTTCTTTATGGTGGTTTCTGCCATTTTTCCCTAGCTACATTGTGTGTATATATATATATATATACACATTGTATGTATATGTATATATGTGTGTGTGTGTGTATATATATATATATATATATATATATATACACACACATCTTATATAGATACAAAGTTGCTGTTATTGTTACAATGTTTAGTTCTCTGTACACAGTGTGCTTTCTGAGGCCCTATTGGATTTTAGTTGACTGTAAAGCACTTTAATTATGGTGCTGGCGACGAATACTGTGTATACCATGGACTGCCCGAAGATCAAACCTAAGCTTTCCTTAGAAGCTCAGATGACAAGACTTAGACTTTCATACTTTGGACACATCATGCGGAGAGAGAGATCGTTAGAGATCATGCTTGGGAAGGTTGAAGGTCAACACAAAAGAGGAAGGTCAGCAATGAGATTGATCAATGATATGGGTGCCACTCTGTCAACAATGAGGCACCTGACTGAAGACCGAACACAGTTTAGGTCAACTATCCAAAGGGTCGCCATGAGTCAACACCGAATCTACAGCACTTAACAACAAAGTACTTTAAATAGTAGAAAGGTGGTATAAAAATGAGTTTAAATAAATAAATATGGGCCTGGATTCCTGGAGAGATTTCAGTGGTAGAGAGGTAAATTTTATGTTTTATTTTATTTTATTGTACTTTACTCTCTGTTTTTATTTTACTTTGTTCACTGTCTAGTTGCTTTGGCTATAGGTGGTATATCAAATAAACTGTAACTGTAAATTTGAGAGTCATCCGCATAAAGATGATACTGAAAACTATGGGAGGAGATGAGTGCACCAAGGTACTGAGTATAGAGAGAGAAGTGGAGAGGTCCCAAGACAGAGCCCTGAGGTACCCCGACCGAGAGTGGGATGGGGATAGAGGAGGATCCACCAGAACACTAAAGGTGCAGTGGGAGAGATAAGAAAACCAGGCCAGAACAGGGTCCCTAAAACCAAGGGAGAACAAGGTATCGAGGAGAAGTTGTGATCAACAATGTCAAAAGCAGCAGAAAGGTCAAGAAGAATGCGGATCGAATAAAGGCCCTTGGACTTGGCAATCAAGTAGTCATTAGAAACTTTAGAAAGAGTAGTTTCTCTAGAATGTAGAGGATAAAAGCCAGATTGCAGTGGATCTAGAAGGCCTTGAGAAGACAGAAACATAGAAATATGACGGCAGAAAAAGACCACATGGCCTATCTAGTCTGCCCCTCCATATCAACTACAGTAGTCTCCTTTTTACCTTTAGAGATCCTCTGTGTTTGTCCCATGCTTTTTTGAATTCAGATACTGTCCTCGTGTCCACCACCTCCACTGGGAGAGTATTACACGCAACTACCACTCTCCATAAAGAAATATTTCTGCATATTACTTCTGAGTCTATCCCTTTCGCTCTCATCCTGTGTTCCCTCGTGGCAGAGCTTGCCTTCAATTGAAAGAGACCTCCTGTGCATTTATGCCACTGAGATATTTAAATGTCTCTGTCATATCACTCCTATCCTGCCTTTCCTCTAAAGTATAGATACTAAGATCTTTAAGTCTGTCCTCATATGCTTCATAACGAAGACCACTAACCATTTTAGTAGCCACTTTCTGCACCGACTCCAACCTACACATAGGAATAAGGAAATCAGTATCCAAATAAACAAAAAGGATTTAACGGTGATGGAACATTGGTCATTATATCCAAAAAAAACCCAGAAGAGTCATTGATGCTATTAAGCGCAAGTGTTGAACAAACAAAGCATTTGATTTGTTCTTAGCGCTCTTGTCTGAGACATTCTGGGGTACTATGGTTAATCAATTCTTTAAATAATTAGTATAAGTTTATTAATATATTTGGACCAGTGGCTTGCCATACTAGAAGAAAATCCACCTTGAAATATAGTTGGTTTGGAGCTATTTTTTGTGTAGTGAGATTTTATTTTGCTCTGTTGAGGACCACGTCTTTTGTTTTCTCTATGACACAGGCAGCAGAATAGGCCATGGCCCCACCAATCGTTTGCGCAACACAGCATCAGTGCTATTCATCATTTGTATAGTGCTACAAGCACTGTACAGGCACATGTAAAAGATGGTCCCTGCTCATCAGAGCTAACAATCTAATTAAGACAACACAACAGCTGAGCACAAGAATACATCTAGGGGTATGGTAAAGAAACATATAGGAGACTAAGCGGATCTAGGGTTGCCAACTTTTTGAAAGAGAAAAACCTGCCACCTGTGGCTAGTCACGCTCGGCCCATGCCCACCCCTATCCTGCCCTTTCCCCGCCCCCACCCCACCCTTACTCCACCTCCTGTCCCCAAAAAAATTGCAGAGAGGGCAATGTGCAAACTGAACAAGCAAGACTTCTACAAATTCTTAAGCAGAAATTTTATACTGACAGAATACGCAGCATTGGTTGCACACACACATACACACAGTACAGACAGGTCTTCATCAATAAATGAGCATAAAACAAAAAGAGAAATATATAGACAAAAATTAAACTGAAATCCCAAGAAGCCAGACTCCGCATGCAGTGAAATATCAGATAAATAAGAGATGCAGTTCCCTATACTGTGTAAAATATAAAGGAAGTACAAAGTCCAATCATTAAATTGAAAATAAAATTATTTTTTCTACCTTTGTTGTCTGACCATTTTATTCTCTGATCATGCTGGTTCCAATCTGAGGCTTCCATGTTCCCATCTTCTCTTAGCTCATTTTCAATGGTCTATAGTCCATCTGCCATTTCTTGTCTCTTCTTTTCTTTTCTTCACTTCCTTCCATCAGCCTATTTCCAATCCCAGTGCCCCCTCCCCAATACCCAGTCACTTACCGTACCATTCCCAGGTGTCAGCTCCCTTTGAGCCCCCTCCTTACCTCCTCTGTCAGCTCCTTTCCAGCCACCTCCTTCCCCCCTTTCAGCTCTCCTCCAGCCACCTAATTCACTCTGTCAGTTCCTTCCTGCCACCTCATTCCCCCTTCTTTCAGCTCTCTTCCAGCCCTCACCTTCCACCTGTCAGTTCCTTCTGCCACCTCTTTCCCCTTGCAGCCACAGCTCCTGCTTTTTACAGAGCAGTGGCTGCAATAAAGTTAAAAAGAAAATTAAACCTGTGCAGAGACTTCTGCCCCCCTAGTGCAGCTTCCTCCCCTTAGTGCAGCTTCACCTCCCCCTCTTAGTGCAGCTTCGGCCCCCCCCAGTGCCAGCTTCACCTCCCCCTCTTAGTGCAGCTTCACCCCTCCCACTTAGTGTAGCTTCACCCCCCTTAGTGCTGTGCTACTGCTTGAACCACCTTAGTGTTGCTTCACCCCCCTTAATGCTGCTTCCATCCCCCCTTAGTGCAGCTTCCCCCCTTAGTGCAGCTTCACTCCCCTTAGTGCTGCTTCCACCCCCCCAGTGTTGCTTCCACCCCCCCAGTGTTGCTTCCACCCCCCTTAGTGTTGCTTCCACCCCTAGTGCAGCTTCACCATCCCCTTAGTGCAGCTTCACAACCCCCTTAGTGCAGCTTTACCTCCCCCTTAGTGCAGCTTCACTCCCCCAGTGCAGCTTCACCCCCTCCCACTTAGTGTAACTTCGCCCAACCTTAGTACTGTGCTGCTGCTGCTTCACCCCCCCCCCCCTTAGTGTTGCTCCCCCCTTAGTGCTGCTTCCACCCCCCTTAGTGCTGCTTCACCCCCCTTAGTGCTGTGCTGCTGCTTCACTCCCCCCTTAATGTTGCACCTCCCTCCTTAGTGCTGCTTCCACCCCCCCCCCTTAGTGCTGCTTCCACCCCCCTTAGTGCTGTGCTTAGGGTTACCAACTTTTTCACCGAGAAAAATCCGACACCTGTGGCTCGCCATGCTCCACCCATTCTCCGCCCCTAGTCCCACCCCTGCCCCGCCCCCAGCCCCACCCACAAAAATTACCGAGGATACGTGTAGGCTAACTTCCTTGGTCAGATAATAATTAAACTGGGAACCCCAAAATCCAAACATGAAATGTACAACACTGGAGAAATAAAACTATAAAGTAATTTCCTCTTGCACTAAACAAAAACACAAAGATGTTATCAATACACACTTCCCAGACCAAACATATTCCAGCTAATAAATTCAAAATAAAAAGTATTTTTCTACCTTCTGTTTGGGCGTTTTATTTTTCAGTTGCAATTGCTCCAGTCACTTTCTTCTGGTTTCTTCGGGTCTTCTGCGAGCTATCCATTTGTCCTTTCTTCTCTTTTAGATGTTTTCCATTCTCTCTCTATTTCTGCTTTAACATACTGATTGTTTCCCTTTTGCTCTTTCCCCCAATTCTTTCCTTATTCCTTTATCATCCATTTAAATTTCACCCTTCCATTCTCAAGCCCCTCACTCTCCCAATACCCAGCCCATCATAGACTTTTCTTCCACACAAAATATTTTTCCCCTCTCCACTCATTCCCCATCTATTCTAGTCCTCCCCCAAAATCAGTTCCCTTATAGTTCTAGACCCACCCAGCATCCACTCCCTTCTAATCCCATTCTCCCATGCCCCACATCAGCCCATTTCCAGTCCTATTCCAGCTCTTCATCAGCCCATTTCCAGTGCTAGCCCTCACATCACAGACCATTTCCAGTCCTAGCCCCCCCCCAATCACAGCCCATTTCCAGTCCAAGTCCCCCATCACAGCCTATTTCCAGTCCTAGGCCCCCCCATCACATCCCATTTGCAGTCGGAGTCCCCCCGCACCATCACAGCCCATTTGCAGTCCTACCCCCCCCACTATCACAGTCCATTTGCAGTCCTAGCCCCCATAATCACAGCCTATTTCCAGTCCAAGTTCCCCCCCCCCCCACATAGCCCTTTTACAGTCCAGGTCCCCATCACAGCCCATTTCTTTCCAGTCCAATGCCCCCCCATAGCCCTTTTCCAGTCCAGGTCCCCCCCCCTTCACAACCCATTTCCAGTCCAAGTCCCCCTAATCACAGCCTATTTCCAGTCCAAGTTCCCCCTCCCTCCGCCATAGCCCATTTCCAGTCCAAGTTCCCCCCCCCCCATAGCCCTTTTCCAGTCCAGGTCCCCCTCCCCATCACAACCCATTTCCAGTCCATGTCCCCCCCCCCTAGTCCTTTTCCAGTCCAGGTCCCCCTCCCCCACAAATCCCCTTTCCAGTCCAGGTCCCCCCCCCCCCATAGCCCTTTTACAGTCCAGGTCCCCTCCCATCACAGCCCATTTCTTTCCAGTCCAAGACCCCCCCCATAGCCCTTTTCCGGTCCAGGTTCCCCCCCCCCCATCACAACCCATTTCCAGTCAAATTCCCCCCTCCTAGCCCTTTTCCAGTCCAGGCCCCCTCCCCCCATCACAGCCCAGGCAGTCCTTGGCCTCCCCCCCCCAGAACCGCGGCTGTCTGAGGCTTTAGAGGGAGCCGGGGAAGCCCGCGCGAGGCCCCGGCTCCCTCTCCCTCTCCCTCTCCCTCTCCCTCTCCCTCTCCCTCTCCCTCTCCCTCTCCCTCTCCCTCTCCCTCTCCCTCTCCCTCTCCCTCTAAACAGCCGGCAGCGTGAAGAGCCTTTTCCTTCACGCTGGCGGCTGTTCCTGTGAAGCCACGAATGCTGGGATTGGTTATTGGGAATTGCATTTAACCTTTCCCACCAATCGCGGCTTCACAGGAACAGCCGTCAGCGTGAAGGTAAAGGCTCTTCACGCTGGCGGCTGTTCAGAGGGAGCCGGGGCCTCGCGCGGGCTTCCCCGGCTCCCTCTGAAGCCCTCCGGGGGAGAAAAGCCGGTTTTTTTTTTTGCTCTGGCCGCTCCTGATCTTGCGGCCAGAGCAAAAAAACCGGCTTTTCAAGGGCCGGTTTTGCCTCTGCGCCGGCAGCCGGCCTGGCCATGGAAAAACCGGCCAGGCCGGCTGAAAACCGGCCAGTTGGCAACCCTAGCTGTGCTGCTGCTTCACACCCCCCCTTAGTGTTCCACCCCCCCCCCCCCTCCTTAGTGCTGCTTTTGCTTTTCACAGAGCAGCGGCTGCAATAAACTTAATTTGAAAAGGAAGAGAAACCTGAGGAGCCCTCCAGTCATCCTTCTGCAGCCCCTGAGGAAGTGATGTCAGAGGGGGAGGGCTCCTCACAGGTTTCTCTTCCTTTTCAAATTAACTTTATTGCAGCCGCTGCTCTTTGAAAAGCAGAAGCAGCGGCTGCATGGAGGATTGATCGCGGATCGCGTTTGCATTCATGTACTGCGGGAGAAAAGCCGTTTTTTTTGCTCTGGCCACTCCCGATCTCACGGCCAGAGCAAAAAAACGGCTTTTCAAGGGCCAGTTCTATATCTGTGCCGGCAGCCGGCCTGGCCATGGAAAAACCGGCCGGTTGGCAACCCTAAGCGGATCAGGATCCAAAAGCAGCCTTGAAGAGGTGAGTTTTTAGCCTGGATTTGAAAAGGGGCAGAGATGAAGGGAGCTTTGGGGGCTGGAGAACTGAAGAATGATTTCTTTGGCCCCTCTAACCAAACAGGTGTTTCATTGATTCTGCTATGTGATCAATTCTGAAGTCTTAGTCTTGGGTCCTCATGCAGGTAAAGTGAATTTGTGGACAGGGCTAAATGGCATCCTTCTTCCCACATCCTTCATATTCTACTTGATTTACAAGCAAAACAAGTTCATCTTGTACTCTGTGTGAGAAATGCATATCACTTAATTGTACCTTATTGTCCCTGAGTGTAATGAAAAGAGAAATTTATCTGCTAACCTAGAACAGGAGCCCATGGAGGTCTAGAGAGCATGTGAGGGGCACATTTGGCAGGCTTTAACATCGAATGAGTGCACGCTAACAGGATGTGATAATATTCAAGAAAACAGCTAAGCTGGAAAGTTAACCTCCAAAGATAATGTGCACTAGAAAGAGTGTGTGTATTTATTCGCACACCACGTGTAGCCATTCCCAGGGCAGGATGTGTGTATGTGTTTTCCCAAGGTTTGTGTGCTTATTTGTATATAGGTGCATGGCTATATTGTCTATGAAGTAGGTACCATTTTAGGACATTTTACATAGTTGCATCGAGGAGTAATAGAGCAGTGGGCTAAGGACCAGGGAAGCCAGGTTCAAATCGCACTGCTGCTTCCTGTGATCTTGGGCAAGTCACCTAACCCTCCATTGCCTCAGATACAAATGTAGATTATAAGCCCACTGGAGACAGGAGAATACCACATATAATTTTCCTTGAACTCTGAGAAGGGCTTGAGCTAAATCCAATTCCCTTCCCCCAAGCACCCTGTTATGAAATTACTGCCTATGCACAGATATCTTGGGGTTCGCATATGTGAGGTGAGTGTGTATGGATATGGAGGTCATTTTAAAAGGCTTAGTCATCATGTAGGACATCTGAAGTCATGCACTTGGACATCAAAATCATGGAGACATCTCCAAAGTCATTCCACAAATGACATTCACAAACATCTGTGCAAGGACACGCAAGTAAGTGGCATGTCTGGGAAGGTGCTATGAATTTACACTTCTTCGTTTGATTTCAGGAACCATGGGGATGTCTGCAGGCATGTCTAAGTTTATACGTGCTGCTGGCACGAGTAGGCATCAGGAAAGTGCTCATTTTAGCCTTAAAATCTCCAGAGATGGAGAGTTAAGTGACTGGCCTAAGATCATAAAGACCCACACTGGGATTTGAACCATGGCCATCCTGCTCCCAACCCACTGCTTTAACCATTATGCCATTAGATATCCATGTTCTGAGATGCTATTCTGGGGACATCTATGTAGACGTCTCTATAGATGTCCGTATCAGGCACGTTCATGTTTCTTATGTTAAATCGTGCCTGAACTTGCACATGCCTGCTTTTTCTGGGATCAAGAAAGCACAGTGAAGAGTTCAGCCCAATGTTATACAATACCAGTTGGTAGAACAGATTGAAGTATGGTATGGTAGAGTTGAATCATGGGACTGACTCATTCATTGTGAATTTTTATAAGGTCATTGATGCGATAAGGCACTTTTCTTTCCAGGACGTGAGTCGGAAAGTAGTGCCAGATAAGTCTGAGACCTTGTTTCATAATTGAGTCAATTAATTTTCTGAAACTTAAGTAGAAGTTTAATGATCTTCTAAATGCCCATTTAAGTTAGTAGTGAACGACTTGCATTCTAGTGAACATAGTTTCTCCAGGACCAAGCAGGAAGTCAGTCCTCACATATGGGTGACGTCGGCGCCGACGGAGCCCTCGCGGAGCAATTTTCCCCAGCTTTCAAAGAAAGCCTTTGGGAATTGCAGCGCGCATGCGCGGTCCTCTTCCCGCCCAAGGGTGCCATCTTGCTCAGTCTTCTTTTTTCCGCGGAGCCCTACAGACGTTGTTTGTGATTCCCCGCAGAAAAGTTGATTTTATTTGTTTTTTCTCGGTTCGACGCCGGTTCTTTTCCCGCCCGGACCCGCGACGCCGGTTGCGAGTCCGTTCTTTATTTTTCGGTTTTTTGTCCTTCGTGACAGATTTCGCGCCTTTTTTCTTTTTCACTGGCAGCCCGGTCTTTTGACCTCGCAAGGGCCCCTTTTTCCCCCGATGGCTGCCAGCGGGTTTAAGAAGTGTGATCGGTGTAAGAAACTCATGTCTCTTACCGACACACACGATTACTGCCTCCGCTGCCTCGGACCAGATCATGACCCAATGATCTGTGGTCCGTGTGGCAAAATGTCCTCAAAAGCGTTGAGGAGTCGGCAGCATCAGCGGGAACGTATCTTCTCTGACTCCGGCCGGGCTCGGACCTCTTCAGAGGCTTCAACGTCTCGGGACTCTGGTCCTGAGCATCGTCGCAGTTCCTCTGAACGGGGGTCTCCTACCCGGGAACATCATCGGAAGAAGAAACCCGCGAGGTCGGTGGACGCTCCTGGTTCCTCGAGGGCCAGGTCGCATAGCCCCGATTCCCGTCCCGGGTCCTCGGAGATGGAGAGGCCGTCTAAACATCCTCGTCTCGAGATGGACTCGCCCGCTCCCGTGAGTACTGTTGTCCTCGTGGACTCGCCTCCGAAGGACCTGCCATCGGGGCCTGAGTCGGGGGCTGCTGGGTCTCCTGAGCTCGGACTCAGGTTGACGGCCTTGGAGAGCAGTTTCGCTGCCTTCATGGACCAGCAGCGGGCATTGATCACTGGCCTCGCCGGTGCTTCTGCCCTGACCACTGGGACGTCAACGTCCAAGTCGACCCCGGAGACGTTCCGATCCTCGAGTCCATGAGGGCTCGAGTCGATCCTCGGTCGCGGTCTCCTTCGGCCTCCCGTTTGGGACCGAGGTCGTCGACGCCGACTCCCTCGGCGTCGGGGCGGACGGCATCGATGCCTGCCCGACCGGAGCCGCTCGACTCCACCTCCGAGGAGTCAGCCTGGGAATCCGAGGACGAAGAGTCACTTGGTTCTTTTCGGACTCGGTGTGCCCCATCGGACTCCCCCGAGTCCGAACCTCGGAGACGGTCCCCCCCCGGAGGATACCCGGTTCTCGGACTTCGTGCGGGATATGGCCAAGGCCTTGGCCTTCCCCGCAGATCCCGAGGAGGAGCCTCGAATCGAGGAACTCGACGCCCTCCAATATGACTCTCCCCCGAAGGAGGCCTTTGTTGTACCGGTTCCTCCGATGCTGGAACGACTTCTCTTCCGCATGTGGGAGAGCCCGGCGTCGTCGCCGGTGTTAAGCAAGCGGGTCGATTCCATTTATCGAGTCCGCAAGAGCCCCGGGTTCCAAAAGGCACAACTACCGCACCATTCCATGGTGGTGGAATCGGCCATGCATAGACTTAAGAGTCAAAAGATGCACTCCTCGGTGCCTCCCGGTCGGGAGGCTCGGAGCCTGGATGCCCTCGGTAGGAAGTGTTTCCAGGGCTCTATGCTTGTTTGTCGACACCAGACCTACCAGCTCTACATGGGCATGTATCTCCGAGACCTGGCTAAAGAAATAGCTGGGTTCTCTGCTGGTCTCTCCGACGAACCTTTGTAGAGGTTCCAAACCTTGTCAACTGGTATTCGGGAGTGCTCAAAGTTTATCTCTCGAGCAGCCTACGATGGTTTTGAGGCATCGGCTCAAGTAGCCGCAGCCGGCATCGGTGGCCGCCGCCAGGCTTGGCTTCAGACATCCGACCTCGAGCCATGGGTGCAGGTCAAGTTGGTCGATGTCCCCTGCAGAGGTGAAAACCTCTTTGGCAAGCCCATGGATGAGAAGGCTGCACAGATCGAGACCGAGACTCTCACCAGGACTCTCAAGGAAGACCTCTGCCCCTTCTCAGAAGAAGAAGGGCTCGGGGAAAAAGCCCTTTTACCCGAGGAAGGCGGCTGCCTATCAACACTACCCTCATTATCAGGCCTCAGCAGCTCCCCCACAGGGTAAGCAGGCCAAGGGACGGGGTAATGGGTCCCGTAGGCAGCAAGCCCCCAAGCCTGCACCACCGGCCCCTGCTCAGCAGGGTGGGGGTTTTTGACTTCATCAGCATAGCCTCTCCCCCTCAGCTGGTTTCTCTCAGCACAGGAGGCCGGCTGGTCCACTTTGCCCACAGGTGGTCCAACATCACCACAGATACCTGGGTGCTTCACATAGTTCAAAATGGCTATCTTCTTCACTTTCACCAGGTACCTCCCTCCTATTTCCCAGGGGAGCCTCTTCGACTCCCTCTGCACAGGGACTTACTCCTTCAGGAGTTAGCAAGTCTTCTTCAGGAACAGGCTGTGGAACCGGTGCCCCACCACCTGAGGGGTCAAGGGTTTTACTCCAGGTACTTTCTGATACCAAAAAAAACAGGAGGCCTCAGACCCATCCTGGACTTGCGCAACCTCAACAAGTTCCTCGCAAAGGAAAAGTTCAAGATGCTTACCCTTGGAATCCTGCTGCCCTACCTCCAGCAGGGAGACTGGCTATGCTCCTTAGATCTAAAGGATGCCTACACTCACATCCTCATTCACCCCAGCCACAGACAATATCTCAGGTTTGTTGTGGGGGGCAATCATTACCAGTACAGAGTACTACCCTTTGGTCTATCCTCCGCACCAAGGGTGTTCACCAAATGTCTAGCAGTGGTGGCGGCTTATCTGAGACTTCAAGGCCTCTTTGTATTTCCATACCTGGACGACTGGCTCATCAGAGCACAGTCTTCCCAAGAGGCCATTCACGCCACGCACCGCACTGTGGCTCTGCTCCAGTACTTGGGCTTTGTCATAAACTTTGCAAAGTCCACTTTGCTCCCCTCTCAGGATCTCGAGTTCATCGGCGCAAGATTGAACACGCTTCAGGCGCGAGCTTTTCTGCCTCTGGACAGGGCAAACAGGCTCATGGATCTTGCCAGCCACTTTCGCAGCAATTCCCTGGTCTCTGCCAGGCAATTTCTGCGACTGCTCGGCCATATGGCTTCCACAGTCCATGTGACCCCCAATGCCCGCCTAAACATGCGCCCTGCTCAATGGTGTCTTCGCACACAATGGCATAAGGCCACTGGGAGCCTAGTGGACTCCGTACAGATCTCCGACCCGCTGGTCTCTTCTCTACAATGGTGGCTTCATCTGCCAAACCTAGTGCTAGGAATGGCTTTTCAGCCTCCTCCGCCTTCTCAGGTCCTGACGACCGATGCTTCTCTCCTGGGCTGGGGAGCTCATTGCCAAGGGAAATGTACTCAAGGCCTCTGGACTCCTTGGGAATCTGCTCAGCAGATAAACTTCCTGGAGCTCAGAGCCATTCGCCTAGCTCTCAGAGCCTTCTCCCACCTGACTTCTCACCAGTCTGTGCTGGTCCAGACAGACAATCAGGTTGCAATGTTCTACGTGAACAAACAAGGCGGAACAGGCTCCTTCCTTCTCTGTCAGGAGGCGCAGAAACTGTGCTCTTGGGCCGTTCACCACGGCATCATCCTCAAGGCTGTCTATCTCCCAGGTCAGGAAAATTACCTGGCAGACAAGCTAAGCAGGATCCTCCAGCCACACGAGTGGAGGTTGGATCCATTGGTGGTTCAGCGGATCTTTCTCAAGAGGGGCCTCCCCACCATGGATCTGTTTGCCAGTCCTTTGAACAGGCAACTTCCCAGATTCTGCTCTCGACAACCGCATCCTCTCAGAGTAGCGGCGGATGCTTTTCTGATTCCATGGTCCACAGGCCTCTTGTATGCCTTTCCTCCCATGCCGCTGGTGTCTCGGACACTCTTCAAAGTTCTCAGAGACAAAGCCTCGATGATCCTAGTGGCTCCCCGGTGGCCGAGACAACCTTGGTTCCCGCTTCTGATGCAGCTGGCGGTGGACACTCCTCTTCCTCTGCGGTTTCAACCCGACCTCCTGTCACAGGATCAGGGGACTCTCCTGCACCCCAACCTCCGGTCCCTTCATCTGATGGCCTGGCTGCTGAAAGGGTAGTCCTTGCTCCCCTCCGGCTGCCTCCAGATGTGGAGGAAGTCGTCTTGGCCTCCAGGCAGCCCTCCACCCGGAAGTCCTATGCTTTTAAGTGGCGTCAGTTCTCCGTCTGGTGTGCTTAGCAGTCTCAAGATCCCTTCTCCTGTTCAGCATCAGTGGTCTTGCAGTACTTGCTTTGCCTCTCCAATCTTGGACTTAAATCCAACTCGGTCAGGGTCCACCTCAATGCTCTTTCTGCGCATCACATGCCGGTGGATGGAAGACCTCTTTCCAGCCACCCTCTAGTGGCTCGTTTTCTCAGAGGCCTCCTTCTCCTTAAACCACCTTTGCGCCCACCAGCCCCTGACTGGGATCTGAATGTGGTTTTACAGCGGATTACTTGTCCGCCCTTTGAACCTATGGCTACCTGTCATCTTCGTTTTCTTTCTTGGAAAACCTTGTTCTTGGTTGCCCTCACTTCTGCTAGATGCGTTAGTGAGCTACAAGCCCTAGTATCTGATCCTTCTTACACTAGGTTCTACAAGAATAGGGTAGTCCTACGGACTCACCCAAAGTTTCTTCCCAAAGTGGTTTCCCCTTTTCACATCAACCAGGAGGTGGTACTTCCGACCTACTTTCCCAGGCCACACTCCAGCCGAGCTGAAACGGTCCTGCATACCCTGGACTGTAGAAGGGCGTTAACCTTCTACCTTGACCGTACGCGGGAGCACAGACGAGCTGTTCAGCTCTTCGTCTCTTATGACCCCAATAAGTTGGGGCTCCCTGTCTCCAAGCGTACTCTGTCCATCTGGATTGCTGACTGTATCGCTTGGGCTTACGAGGCAGCCGGCCTCTCGTTGGAAGGTCGAGTCACGGCTCATCGAGTTAGGGCAAAGGCTACGTCAGTGGCTTACCTCCGCTCTGTTCCATTGGCAGACATCTGCCGGGCCGCTACTTGGTCTTCAAGCCAGACTTTTGCAGCCCATTACTGCCTGGAGAGGGAGTCCCGCAGGGACAGTGCTTTCGGACAGGCAGTCCTCCGTAATCTCTTTGAGGTATAGGCAACTCCTACCCTCCGTCCCGGATGTTGGGCTACCGGTTGGAGGCGTATTCAGAGAAGATTCCTTCCTTCTGTGCTACTGAGCTTGAGGGAGCTCCTTTTTGAGCTTAGGGTCTCCGGTAGCCTTAAGCTGGGGAGTCCCATATGTGAGGACTGACTTCCTGCTTGGTCCTGGAGAAAGAGTAGTTACTCACCTGTAACAGGTGTTCTCCAGGAGCAGCAGGAATCAGTCCTCACAACCCTCCCTCCTCCCCTTGGAGTTGCAGTTCTATGCTTTCGTTTTTTGCTAATTTTTTGCTGTCTTTTCGCTATGTCATCTGACTGAGCAAGATGGCACCCTTGGGCGGGAAGAGGACCGCGCATGCGCGCTGCAATTCCCAAAGGCTTTCTTTGAAAGCTGGGTAAAATTGCTCCGCGAGGGCTCCGTCGGCGCCGACGTCACCCATATGTGAGGACTGATTCCTGCTGCTCCTGGAGAACACCTGTTACAGGTGAGTAACTACTCTTTATCATTCCTAAGAAGACCGAGTAGTAGCGTTTTCTTTCAGACATTCTGACTGACGTCCCATTGTAAAATGTGCCTTTATGTGTTTAATGGATGGGCGAATGTAGGGACTGTATGTGTTGGAAGTATGTGGAGATGGGGTGCTGTGTGACAGGTAAGAGGAATGCGTGGATACGTATTTATGGGGCGTTTGGTTGTGTGGGGAGATGCAGACATAGGAATGTGTGCATTGTAGTTTGAGTGTGGAGGTGGTGGGGGGTCACAGTATCTGGGGTATGTTTTGCAGAGCTGTGTATGAATTTGTGTTTGTGGGTGGATGGTGTGTTGAGAAGAGAGTTAAGATGTGGGGCTTTGGAATGGAAAGAAGTGGATTTGAGGGGCTTGGATTACCATCCTTCACCAGCTGCATCAGTTCTTTTTCCCTATCTTATCTTTATTTCAACATTTAATATACCACCCAGATGTCAAGTACCAGGGCAGTTTACAATACAGCTGTTTTGATGTGAAATCAAAGGAGGAAAGGATCAGCAGTAATTGATAGGACAGGAATTCTCTGCTTGCTTCCATTATTCTGCAGCAACGTGCTGGAAGGACTGGGGGGAGCTTTTGGAATTGAGAACTGGTCAAAAAAAATTTTTTTCGAGAGCTGTTTTGGTTATTCCATGTAATCTTTATGGTTTTTGGTGCGTTAAATCCAAAAATGACCTCCATTTTGTCATAGGACATCACATTTCCTGACAATTTAGGTAACTATGTTAAATAAGGCGATACCTCAAAATAAATGGAAATAGATTTATAAAATTAAAGTTTTATTACAATATTTTCATGAAAATCCTTTTTTGAACTGAAATGAGCTCACCTACACACACTAAACTCGATTCTTCTTCCTTGTGAGGCTCCTCTTGGTGCATTTACGCTTGTGAGTAGCATCTGGAATGTCTCTCTGAAGCATTCAAGAGTAGTCTGCCATCATTGTAATGCTCCATTTTCCCTGGTATCTCCTTTCCATCTCTTTAATGTCTTGGTGGAATCGTTCACCTTGTTCCTCACTCACAGCTTCCAAATTTTCAAGAAAGTAGTCAAGGTGGGACTGGAGGAAATGCACTTTCAAACTCATCAGGCAACCTAAAGCTTGAAATGCTTTCAACATTCGTCCGACGATCTTTTTGTAGTGAGGATCTTTGTTATTGCCTAAAAATTTCTGTACGACTTCTTTAAATGCAATCCATCCTTCTTTTTGAGGATCCGTCATGGTATTGACAAACTCTTGATCAACTATAAGCCTTCTAATGTCTGGTCCGACTAACACACCTTCCTTCAATTTTGCCTCCGACAGGCCTGGAGACTTGGTGACCAAGTATTTGAAGCATTCTCCATCTCTTGGAAGTGATTTTACGAATTGCTTCATCAATCCCAATTTTATGTGGAGAGGTGGTAGAAGAACTTTATGGGAAGGTACCAAAGTTTCTCGGAGGACTTTATTTTCACCGACTGTTAGCACCCTCGGCTGCCAACTCTTCTTGGTCCAGTGATTTTGTCGGTCTCGACTGTCCCATAAACACAGAAAACAAGGATATTTGGTATACCCAGCTTGTTGCCCGAGCAGCATGCACAAGACCTTCAAGTCCCCACACACTTGCCAACCATGGTCTTCATATTTAAGTTTACGAAGAACCAAGTCCAAGTTCTCGTAGGTTTCCTTCAAGTGTACGGAATGACCTACAGGAATGGAAGTGTAAAAACCGTTGTGGAGTAAAACTGCTTTGAGACTTCTTTTTGAAGAATCTATAAAAAGATGCCATTGCTCTGAATCATATTGGATTTTATTTTTTTTAAATATTTATAGTTTTTTATTTTGGTTTTATAAAACAATTCAAGTACCACCAAAATGCAAACAACGTAAACAAGGTAACAAAGAACCCCATACAGATCCAGTAATACCATAGTCCATACCCATTACACCCTCCTACCCCCCTCCCAACTGTAAGCAGTAACCCCTTCAACAACACTTACCCCACCCACCCCCCCTCCCCCCCGCATGTAGCGAATCTTACTAATCCCATACCCACCCCCCTGAAACCCCCCTCCCCCTTCTCCCCTACCTCCCCCCTTCTCCCCTACCTCCCCTTCCCCCCCCTCAAGAACCTTGCACAGCCCCCCCCACACCTCCTCAAATTTAGCCCCTCTCTGCCGCCTGGCCGCGGTTAACTTCTCCATCAGGGTCAGGTGCCTAAGCCTCCGCTCAAATTGTTCAAGCGAAGGGGCTGCCTTTTGCTTCCACGCCGCAGCCACTTCACATCTGGCCGCGCTTAGGCATGCCCGGACCACCCGACCACCCTGTTTCCCTAAGCCCTCTCCCCACCAAGACAACAGGATGATTTGTGGGGCAAGCTCAATCTCCACCTTAAGTTTAGACTGTATCCACCGCTGTACTGTGCCCCAATACACCTTTATCGTAGGACAGGCCCACCAGATATGCCAAAAAGAGCCCACCTACCCACACTCCCGCCAGCACAGGGGCGAAGTCCCAGGATAAATCCTATGCAGCCACTCAGGAGTATAATACCACCGCATCAGGACTTTATAGCTATTTTCCTGATATTTACTGGCTCCCGGCCCCTTCTTAATCTGATCCCACACTGTCCTCCAGTCTCCTTCGGACAGAACCAACCCAAGATCCCTTTCCCAATCCACCATGTATCGAAAGTTCCCCCTCCCCTGTCTATTCACCACCCGATACAGCCTGGAAATCATTCCCTTCGAGCCTCCCCCTCCAAACCAACATGCCTCCAATCCCGTGACCTCCCGTCCCCAACCCCTCCTTCCCCAAGGCCCGCATCATAAAGGATTTCGCCTGCACATAGGCGAATCTATCCTCTTCCTCCAAAGCGTATTCAGCCCGCACCTCCTCAAAGGAGCGCAGTTCTCCTTCATCCAATAATTGAAAAACACATCTTAACCCCTTATCTCTCCAGAGATCAAAACGTCCCCCCTCCCACCCTGGTTGAAATCCCTTCCACCCTCTCCACGGGGTCATTACCGAATATCCCAAACCCCGATCCTTAATTTCAGGCCCTCTCACCTTGTCCCACACCCTCACCACTTGCCTCATCCCCGGCGTCCCGACCCCCAGTGCCCCCCTCTCCCCCTTCCTTGCCCACAGCCATGCATCCAACCGCCCTCCCTGTACCCGCGTCTGTTCCAAACTAACCCAGGGTTTCACATCCCCTCCATCCCGCCAGTCCATAGTATGTTTCAACTGCGCCGCGTGGAAGTACGCCAGCAAATTTGGAACTCCCAACCCCCCTTGCGCCTTCACAGACCACATCACCCTCCAAGATATTCGGGGGGCTTTCTTTTCCATATATAAGTAAACACCCGTTTCTGTAGGGTCCGCATCGCCCCCACCGGTATTTCTACCGGTAACGCCTGGAAGAGATAGAGCAATCGAGGAAGAATATTCATCTTAACGGCAGCTATCCTGCCCAACCAAGACGTCTCCATCCCCATCCATCCCTCCAAGTCACTGCCTATAACCCCCAACAGTTTCGGGTAATTAGCCTGGTACATATCCTCATATCGACTCGTGATCTTGACCCCCAAATAGGCCAAGGACTTGTGTACCCACCGCATAGGATACAATCTCTTCAGTCCCTCTTTCACCCCCCGCCCCACCCTGATCCCCAAAATTTCCGTTTTATCAATATTCATTTTAAACCCCGACACCGCCCCATAATTCTCCACCTCCCTCATTATTTCAGCAAGCGACCCTTGTGGCTGACTAATGTACAATAAGATATCATCCGCATATAGGGAAATCTTGTGGGCCCTCCCCCCGCGAACTAAACCTACAATCCGCTCATTCTGTCGAATTTTTTCTGCCAACGGCTCCACCACCATGGCAAACAATATTGGGGATAGCGGACATCCCTGCCTAGTCCCACGCCCCAACTCAAAGTCGCGAGAGTAACGACCATTTACTTTCACCAGAGCCCGGGGTCCCGCATACAAGCCCTGTATCCACTTTAAATAATTGTGTCCACACCCCAATTTCCCCACGACCTCCAGTAAAAAACCCCAATGAACCCTATCAAAGGCTTTTTCTGCATCTATGGACATTAAAAGAAAATCCTCCTCCCCTTGACTGGCCTCCCAGACCACCCCCATCGCCCGCTTAATATTATCTGCAGCCTGTCGGCCCTGTATAAACCCCGTCTGGTCACTATTAATAATCCCCGGTAACCACCCCGCCAATCTATCCGCCAAAATTTTCGCCAAAATTTTTACATCCACATTAAGAAGGGAAATGGGCCGATACGATCCACAGCACAACGGGTCCTTCCCCGGCTTCAACAATACCATAATCCCCGCCGTCTTCATGTCCCGGGACAACTCCCCCCCCGGTTCCAACATCCCGTTAAACACCCTCACTAACAGTCCCCCAATCTCCCCCCAAAAGACCTTATAAAAAGCACCCGAGAGCCCATCTAAACCCCTCGGGAGCTCCTTCACCACCCTCCCAATCTCCTCCATCGCGATCTCCCCTTCCAGGGAGTCCGTCGCCTCCTCTGACAGCCGAGGTAACAGTACCCCGTCCAAATAGGCCCGAATCTCCGCCTCCCCCACCCCCCCATCTCTGTATAGAGGTCCTGATAGAATGCCCGAAAGCATTCCCGGATCTCCTCCTCCCCTCTACACACCTTCCCCCCCCTCCCCAGTAATCTGATAGATCGTCGTAGCCCCTTTTTGCCTCTTCAGGCGTCTAGCCAACAAACGACCTGCCTTATCTCCAAACTCATACGACACCTGCTGCACCCTCTGCAACGCCCAAGCAACCTTGTCCGTCTGCAAGGTATTCAACTCCTCCCTTATCCTCTCCAGCTCCTTCCTATCCCTCAGAGAACCCGTCCTCCTATACCGCTCTTCCCCCCCCCCCCCGCAATGCCTCTCGCAACCCCCTCCTCTTTTCTTTCTCTCTCCCTCTTCCTTCTTGCTCCCCACATAATAAACTGTCCTCGTATGACCGCTTTCAACCCTTCCCACACCCCCACCACCCCCACTTCCCCCCCGTCATTAAAAGCTAGATATTCCTTTACCACCCTCCGAATATCCTCCACCACCTCCCGGTCTTTAAGTAAACTTTCATTCAACCTCCAAAATACCACACCACCCTCCCAAACCCTCCTAAATCCCAAATCAACTGCCGCATGATCAGACCACCCAAGCGTTATCAACTGACCCTCCTCTACTGCCACCATCCATTCCTTATCCACTAACAACATGTCAATCCTGCTCCAACTACCGTGAGGAGCAGAATAAAATGTATATCCTCGCTCCTTAGGGTGCAGAGCCCTCCAGGCATCCACCAGATTCCATTGATGCATCAGCCTCCTTAAGCCTTGGCGATTTCGAGCCCCCCCATCCACCCCCTTTGTGTCCCTATCTACCTTTGGGTCTAAGACCACATTACAGTCTCCTCCTATCAACACCTTGCCCTCCCCCTGGCCCTCAAGCAGGTCACCCACCCCTTTCCAAAACTCCCCCTGGGTCCCATTAGGTCCATATACCGATGCAATAATAACAGTTTGCCCTCCCCAGAGCCCCTTAATCCCCACCACTCTCCCCTCCCGATCCATAAAATGACCCCCAACCTGAATCCCCCTCCCCGACCTTATCAAACGAGCCACCCCCCCCCCCCCCTTTTTGGTCCCATCCTTATTACAGGCATAAAACTGCTCCGGGAAAAGCCTATTCCTCATCCTCCCCACATCCCCCCTCCGTAAGTGGGTTTCTTGAAGCAATATCACGTCCCACTGATTACGCTGGGCTTCCCTATATAACAGTTTCCGTTTCACTGGGGAGTTCAGCCCATTCACATTCACAGAACCTACCCGCAGCATAGCCATACCCAAACCCCTACCTCCCCCACCAAAGGCTGTGCAAGATGCCCCCCAACCCCCCTTCCCTCCCCAGCCCTCCCACGCCCCCCACCCCCACCCCCACCCCCCTCCCCCTCTCACCCCCACCCGCACCTCCCGCTATCCCTTCCGTGACCCACATGTCCTGCCCCATCACAATATCCCCCCCCCGTAAAACACAGTACCCTCAGCTTAGCCACTATCCCCAACAATTAGTCCAAATTTGCCCTAAGAGTCCAGTGTCCAGAGACCGTGAGGTATAGAGCTCTACCGCTCCATACTCATGCATTGCCGACCACCACTAGGCTCTCCAGGTCTGCCTCACACTTCCTCCGAATCGGGCCCACTCTCTTGAATCTGCGACAGCCGTTTCAGCCGCTTTCCTTTCTCGCCAACCCGTTGCCACTGTTGTCCCGCTCCAGGTCTCTCCTCCATCACACTCGTCAGGCCCTGCTTCTGACGGCCCTTCGCTTGAGGTAGCTTTTCGCACCCTAACTCCGCCAACATCCGCCACGCTTCCTCCGCTGTCTTCGCTCTCCGAGACCGGCCATTCACCGTCAAAAGAATGCCAAAAGGGAACATCCAGCGATACCGATGGTTTCCACTCCGCATATACGCGGTCACCTCCTTCATATTCCGCCGCCGCTCCAGAGTTCCCCTCGAGAGATCATTGAAAACCTCCACCTCACAGCCTTCCCAGGCAATTCGGCCAAATTTCCGGGCAATCTGTATTATTTGCTCCTTTAAAGGGAAGCTGCTTAAACAGGCAATAATGTCTCTCTCGCGTTCTTCCTTCCTGGGCCCGAGGCTCCTGTGCGCCCGCTCCACTCCAATGACCGCTGACGTCCCACCACTGTTCTCCCCCAATCTCAATATGTGGCTCCCCAGGCTCTGAACCAACTGCACACAGTCTTTAGTTTTCTTATTTTCCGGCACCCCTCTAATCCTCAAATTATTACGCCGCACTCTATCCTCCATCTCCTCAAGTTTCTCCTGCATCTCCTCTTGCTGTCTTTGCAGTTTTTCTTGCTCCGCCACCACGCCACGGAGTTCGCCCGCGTGCTTCTCCACGTGGCACTCCATTTCCTCAATCCGCTGCCCTAGAGACCTCACCTCTCCTTGTATCGCCACCAGCGCCTCTTTGAGATCCTTTCGCATGGCTTTAAATTCGCCATACATGTCGGTTTTAAAGGCTCGTAACCACGCTTTCATTGGTAGTGCCTCCGGCCCCACTTCATCATCCCCGGAGCTCCCGGTCTCCTCTCTCCGGGCCGGGCCTGGATCGTCCTCCTCCCTCACCAAGTCCTTCCGCACGTAAGGGGACTGAAAGTTAGCCAGTTTCTTTTTTGCATCCATAACCAAGCTAAGGACTCGACTCCCGTCCACTTTGGGTTTGTAGGGGCCCGTGAAAAACACACTTAATCGGGGCTCGGACAGGAGCTAGGCACCTAAGCAGCCATCAGCTCCGTGACGTCACCGGAAGTCTCCCATCATATTGGATTTTAAATTGACCCATCAGACCTTCGACATCGATGCAATAAACCAACTTGTCTTCCTGGGCAAAGTAAGGAACGAACTCCTTTTCACGATGTCTGAACCATGAAGATGACACTCCTGGCAAAAATAAATTCCTGCTTTTCAGCCTTGATCTGAGTAACTCAGCGGCATCTTTGGGAAGATTCAAGTCTCTTACCAAATCATTCATCTCCTCCTGAGAAAACAATTTTGGTCTTGTATCATCTTCAAAGTCAGAACTTGATTCGTCATCTGGTTCAGGTATGACTTCACCTTCATCGGAACTAGGTATCTCTTCCAAGGTAGCAGGGGGCTTGGGTACTGGTATATCTGTGCCATGGGGGATGGGACGAATTGCCGAGTGAAGATTGGGGTATGAAATGGAATGCTTCCATTTGGAATTAAACCCTTTCACATCGCATGAACAAAAGTAACAGTCGTCACTATGGTTCTTTTGCTCTCGCCATACCATAGGAATCCCTTAACGGAAAGATTTTTTTCTTACCCTTGAACCAGTTTCGGAGGTCCTCAACACACCGTTTGTACACTTTATTAGGCGCCCAGACTTTATCTTGATCTCCAATTTTTAGTCCAAAGTATGCAAAGTATACTTTTTTCACAAAGTCTGTAATATTCTTCTGTTGCTTCAACACTGTATATTCATCACAGATGAAACAGAAACTATCTGGCGAATTAATACACTTTCGTGGAGCCATAACATAACGGTTGAAGAATGACAAGCTAACACGAATTGCGATGAAAAAGTGTGAACAGCCTAGAACCAAGAACCTGATGATGATTCATGCACAAGTGTGGCATGCAGGAGAGAGCAGCTCTGTGTCTGTACACGAGACGTCACAGTGCTGGCCACGCCCCCCTGCACTGACCGGAGCTGCTGCTATCTGCCCTGTGTCTCCCTCCCACTGGATTCTTCAGGAAAGATTAACCCCTTCTACCATTAGAAGCACGGACTTAAAACTTGCTTAGCTTATGTATATATTGCTGACCATCAGATTTACAGTGCTATTTTTTTTTTTACATAACTCGGACAACCCCTTTAAGGTTTTTTTGGCATTTTCTATCTTAAATGCACTTATGTGAATTAATTAATAGTAATTTGAATTAATTAATAGTAATTTGAAAAAAATTGATAAATATGAAGACAATTTTGCATGTTGTGGCAAATCATGACGTCTAGGAGTTTTTTCAATATTTTATTTGTTTTCAGCACACCAAAATACATGGAAATTAGATGAAAATAATCAAACAGCTTTTTAGTCGCAAACCTGTGTATTCTAACGGTTCACAACTTCTAACCCTTTCCCATGGAAAGCAACTATAACTTTGAAAGTTCATTACTCCAAAACCACAAACCTGGTGTTTCTGATATTCAAACTGACCCAAGATATTCACAGTGTCTTTCTGCATGGCATTTGTGGCCTGTGTTGGAGAACTATTGTGCCTTCAGACATTAATACTTTTTGCTAACATTCCATATGTTGGAAAGCTCAAGAAAGGATGGGGACAGATCAGAAGGAAGCGCAAAGCACCTATAAAGATCACATTTTAAATCTCCATGAATACCTTGTACTCACATTGTCTGCACAAATCCTCAGTATTCAAAGAGAAACTGTGAGGACTTTTTCGCAAACCACACTGTCGTCACTGCGCTCCCTGTGAGCTTCTTTTCAGAGTTTTGCCACCATCTTCAACTCAATGCAGAATGGCTTTGTCAGGAGTATGCAAGTAAATTGTATGTTGCATTAGAGCATCAGTTTTCTTGAAACCGTATATGGAAAGCCTGATTTGCAAAGGTCAGAGGGCACATATTCTTATTCGGCTTACACAACTTTTTTGGCGCAGTACCAGACCTTCCTAGCGAATCCGTTCAAAAGATGAGAGAGTTTAAATTTGGGAAAGCTGTGGGATGGGATAAAAAGTAGAACCACCAAGATCAGAGGTTTAACCACAAATTCCTCTGTATGTTTCTAATTAGCATTACGTTGACCCAAGGTCAGCACTAAGCCAGAACTAACTTGTATAAATTGAGAACACTCAAACTTCCACAGTCCTTGGAGACCTGCAAAATCAACAGGCACAATCTAGATTTTTATCCTGGCAGATAAGTTGTGAAAAGTTGTATTTAACTCCTTGAAGACTCTAGGAGTTAAGACACCAGGGAAGCATATGTATTTTCAGAAGGCAATTTGTTTTACTTGCATGAATAGAATTAGAGATCAAAAGCAGGAAAATGTGCCGTCCCTCTACAGCCAGTTTAATTTTTATAAGCCCCTCTTGGTAATTAATATAAATCAGCCAGACTGATGGAAACATTAAGCTGTAGGTACCAGATAAATTATTGCACTTTTGTGTGATGACGGTGTCTTTCCCCCTAAACCCACTTCTCCTCCCTTCTCTATTTCTGTGATGACACTACACAGTCGTGGCGTTAATTCTATCATTTAAGGCAATTAACTGGATATCCTCCACGTCCCTCTCATCACTCCTGACCAGTACCCCCACTAACAGACTAAGAAGGTCAACAACTAGCAACACGCTATCTATACCACCTGAGTCCACTAAATGTACCCAAATAACTAGAAACAGAGCATTTACACTATATGCTCCAAAGTGCTGGAACAATCTCCCACCTCATATAAGATCAATTACTGACCTCTCGCAATTCAGAAAAGCTATTAAACATCACTTGTTCTGCCTTTATTTTACCCACACTAACCTAATACATTCACATCCAACACCTCATCTTACCCACACAGCATCTGACGTACCAACAACATAACCCCAAGTGCTTTACAAAAGAAACTCACCATTAGGGACACTCACAATCAGCGTGACTACTCTATGACTCTATTATATAACATAACTTAAATTATTTATTTATTTATTTTATTTTTTATTTATTTAAACGGACTTGGTATACCGCTTTATCATGAAATCAAAGCGGTTGGCACAGCAAACAATCAATGAAGGGAGAGTTGTCATTAGCATGCAGTGTGAGAATTGTTACAGTGTGCTGCGTGAGTGCGTGTGGATGATTTTGATGTGAGCTATATACAGCGTGCGCTTAAGATACATATTTACATGGATGGCTTTGCTATCTTAGGAGTCATTTTGTGAGGTCCTTGAAGTAGCCTGTGAATAGTTCAGTTTTAAGCAGCTTTCTGAATTCTTTGGTGTTGTTTGTTGCTCTGAGGTGGTCGGGGAGAGAGTTACACATGGCGGGGGCTGCTAGGGTGAAAGCTCGTTTTGATGTGGATTGGTTTGTTCTGGTGAAGTCCTTTGGGGTTCTGATGTTGTTCGATGTTCCCTTTCTTCTTGGTCTTTTGCTGTTGTCAGTTGTTATGAATTGTTGTAGGCTGTCTGCAGATAGGTTGTTTATTATTTTGAAAGTGGTTAGGAGAACTTTGTAGCGGACTCATGAGCTGATTGGGAGCCAGTGAAGGTGGTATAGTATGGGGGTGATGTGTTCGTGGGTTGTGCTGTCTGTTATGAGTCGTGCGGCTGTGTTTTGTGCTAGTTGAAGTGGTTGGGTTGATTTCTTTGGTAGTCCTAGGTAGATGTGGTTGCAATAGTTTAGTATGGGTGTGATGATGGCTTGGCATACTGTTCGAAAATGCTCGGGAGCAAGGATGGGTTTGAGTCGTCTGATTGTCCTCATCTTGACGTAGGCACTCCTGGTGGTCTTCGCAATGTGGGATTGTAGGTTGAGCTCCCTGTCAAGTGTTATTCCCAGGTATTTTATCTCTTGTCTTATTGGTATGATGGCATTGTTCAGGTTGATGGAGGGCGTGGGTGTGAAAGCTTGGTCTCTTGTTATGATCAGTGCTTCGGTTTTGTTATAGTTTATTGCTAGGTTGTTTTTTTGCAGCCAGGTTGACATTTCTTTGAAGCAGTTGGCTATGTTGTTGTAGTCCGGTTTAGTTAGGTTGATTGGTGTGAATATCATTATATCGTCAGCATATATGGTGTATTGAATGTTGAAGCTCCTGATGATTGTGCTGATGGGCTGTATGTAAAGGTTGAAAAGCAGGGCAGAGAGGGATGAGCCTTGTGGGACTCCCTGTGTGACGTTGATGGGTTGAGAGGTCTTTGATCCACATCTGACTTGGAGCTGTCTGTTCTCCAGGTAGGATGTAAACCATCTCAGGGTGGTGTCATGTAGGCCCGCCTCTTCAAGTCTTGTTAGTAGCGTTGAGTGACATACGGTGTCGAATGCTGCGGAAATGTCCAGGAATATCATGAGTACGCCCATTCTGGTGTTGTCAATTGTTCTTAACAGGCTGTCGGACAGTTGTGTCAGTAGAGTTTCCACCCCGTGATTAAGTCTGAATCCGTGTTGGTTTAGGTCGAGGGGGTGGTGTATGTCGAGATGTTGTTGTAGTTGTTGCTGGACTACTTTCTCTATGATTTTAGCCAGGAAAGGGATGCTTGAGATGGGTCTGTAGGCTGCAGGGTCTGTTTTCGGTAGGGTGGTTTTCTTTGGGATGGGGCGTAACGTTGCTAGTTTTAAAGCATTTGGCATTATTCCTTCTGTGAGGGAGTTTTGTAAGATCTTCCGTATTGTTTGGGTCAGTTCTACCTTTGATGCTTTGATCCATGATACTGGGCAGGGGTCGGTGGGGGCGGTGCTGGTGTTGAGGTCGGTGATGATCTTCGCTAGCTGTTCCTTTGATGGGATGATGGGACGCCAATCATGTGTGCTGTGACCTCAGATCTATGTATATACCCCCCCCCAAGTCTTGATTGACTACCCCACGAAGATTAATCAAACCGCCGCTGATCGCTGGAAGTAGCGGTATATAAATGTGTAGTAAATAAATAAATAAAATAAATGTTGAAAGAGCCCCAGCTCTGTTCTTTTGAGGAGGTCTCGTTTTTAGTGGTCTTGTTGCTGCTTTTGGGTGGTGCGGTGAATTTGTTGGTAAGGTGGTCTGCGTAGGTCTGTGGATCTATTTGTTGGTCATTTCTGTTAAAGGGTTCCTTGGTGAGTTTCTTTACTACCTCGTAGAGTTCACGGGGTTTGTTGGTGGATTGTAGGATGAGGTTTGTGTGGTATTGTTTTTTCTGGTTGTTGATGAGGTTGTTGTAGCTGTTTTGTTTTGCCTGGAATTGCTTTTGTAGGTGGGTTGATTTGTTGCGTCTCCATCGTCGTTCCAGTTGTCTCAGTTCTCTTTTTGCTGTGCGTATTTCGTTGGAGTACCATGGTGTGTGGTTGGGTTTTGTGGCTCCTGCCTTGCGTGTTTTGTGTTGGGGAGGTTTGGCAGCTGAAGATATGATGTCATTCCATTCGGAGATTTGCTCTTCGATGTCTGTCATCTTGGAGATGAGGAGGGGTAGCGTGTCTTTCGTGAATTGGTCCTTGTTGAAAGATTTAATTCTTCTGGTTGGTGGTGGGTTCTCGTTTGGTTCCCTTGTGGTTTTTACTTGTAGTTGGATCTGTATTAGGTAGTGGTCTGACCAGGGTACTGGAGTGATGTGGGGTCCTGTGATGATGTTTTTGTCCTTTAGGTTGTTTGGGGTGAAGATGAGGTCGGGGGAGTGCCCGAGTCTGTGTGTTGGTGCGTTGATCATTTGGGTGAACTGGAGGGAGTCCATGGCATAAGCTCCTTTGTTTGAACTGTATATAGTTTTATAAGCTCCTTTGTTTGAACTGTATATAGTTATCCTGTTACTTCCAAGTTACTATCCCTGTTATAATGTAAGCAAAAGATCTTGTTCTAATGCAAAATGTTGTTATAATGTAAACCGCACTGATTCTAAATAGCGCGGTATATAAGAATTTGTAATAAATAAAATAAATAAATACTCTTCCTTGTTTCCTCAGCTCACAATCTTGGAGTCATCTTTGACTCTACTCTGTCTTCCTCTGGGCACATCCAACAGATGGCTAAAACTTGCCGCTTCTTTCTCTATAAGGTAAAAATGCGATCACTTTCCGGAGTTCGTTATACTCTTAAGTAACCAAACAATGTTAACGCTCCACTCCTCACCATGAGGTTATTATGTATTACATAATAACATAATAAATACATAATAACCTCATGGTGAGGAGTGGAGCGTTAGCTTCTTTCTCTATAACATCAGAAAAATTCATCCCTTCCTTTCTACTCAAACTACTAAGATCCTTATCCACTCACTAGTCACCTCCCGCTTTGATTATTGTAACCTGTTCCTCTCTAATTTCCCTATGAGTCACCTCACTCCCCTTCAATATGTTCAAAACTCAGCTGCATAGCTTATCTTCCACCAGTGTCGCTGTGCTCATGTAACCCCTCTTCTTAAATCACTTCACTGGCTCCCTATCCGTTTCTGCATCCAGTTCAAACTTCTCCTACTAACCTACAAATGCATTCATTCTGCGGCTCCTCACTACCTTACCTCTTTTATCTCATTCTACACCCCTCTTTGGGAACTCTGCTCCTCTGGCAGATACCTTTTATCTGTGCCCTTCTCTGCCACTGCCAACTCCAGTCTTCGTTCATTCCATCTTGCTGCTCCAGAGGCCTGGAACAAACTACCTGATTCCGTGCATCAAGCTCCTTCCTCTAGCCCTATTCATATCCAGGCAAAAAACCCACCTCTTTGAATCCGCTTTTGGATCCTGATGCTCCTCACTCTTACTACTACTGCTACTACTGAGCATTTGTATAGCGCTACAAGACATATGCAGTGCAGCACTGTGCTTGTCCACTACCTATGTGTACCTTACAATACTCTAGCCCCCAGTTTCACTATGGAGTCTATTCGCCCCCCCCCCCCGCCGTCCCTGTCAAAAGCCTCCCTGTAGAATAAAGCATTTGCATGGGGAGGCTTAGACGTGGGTGGAAGGGGGTGTTCCAGAGGTGGAGCGAGGGCGAGGCATGGGCAGTTCGCGACCCTGGACGTATAGGGCCGATTCTGAGATCGACCCTGTACATCTGGGGCTGGAAAACTGGATGTCGGGAGATGGCAGGCCCAAACAGCGTCAGAAAGGTGAGGGGGTGCAGAGGATCCCCTGGGGCCCGACCCTGGCCATGGAAGGCTAGATCGGGGGTCAGGTTGTGGGGAAAGAAGATTGTGGTCAGCGGCTGGGAATTACGGATCTTGAATGGAGCCACGATGCCATGGCAACGGGACGTCATGGCACCGCGGCTCCATTCAGGAGCCTAACTAAGGTAGCCAGGCAGGTTGCTGTGCGTGCAGGCCGATCAGAATCCGGTCCTGGCTTGCACGTACAGGCCCTAGACCAGATTCTGATCCCACGGGGCACATCTAGCCCCTGCAGGATCAGAATTGGGTCTGCTTCTGAGCTTCCTGATTTCGATCGGACACACAGGGGCCTGGACACACACATTAGAATGTATCCCCCATGTGTTTTGTTTTGATTAGCTTGTAAGCTCTGATGAACAGGGACTGTGTCTTACATCTATACGTACAGCGCTGTGCACACCTTGTAGCGCTATTCAAATGATTAGTACTAGTAGAAAGACAGTGGGTGGAGGTGGAACACTTCAAAATGTAATATTATAGCTAAAATGGAGTCTGCAATCCTGCAAACTATTAATCAAATTTGGAAGCTCTAAAGAGGTATCAAGGAAATAAAGCAGGATGTTTTCAATATATACAGAGATATTTTATTCAAGAACACCACAGTTTATCCCAAAGATCTTGATAGAGGACCATATTTCAGTAGCTACCGGTCTAGCTCTCTAGACCCAAATAGAGATCCATCAGATTGGATTTCAGAGTTTGTAAACTCTTCCTGAGGATAGGCATCTCCAAAACATAATCGACATCTCTACGCAGTTCTCAAATCTCTCACTTCCCTCCACTCAACTCCCCTTTCTTCTTCCCTTCCTGTGACCCCCAGCCCCCGACAGATGGCATCCTTTTTTGACTCCAAAATTCGAGATCTTCATAATTCTCTTCCACATAATCCGCACCCAATATCCTCCCCTTTCCCCCCTCCTCTCCCATCACTTTCTCACAGCTGGTTATCATTTCATCCACTCACCATCTCAGAGCTCATCAAACGTATTTCCTCCTCTAGTAAGACCACCTGCTCCCTCGATCCCATTCCCTCCTCGTGGCTTCTCGAACCCTCTATTGCCCTTCCTCCTTCCATCCTCACCATGATCAATTCCAGTCTCTCCACCGGCACTTTCCCTCAACCTTGGAAGCACGCCCTCATTCGACTGATTCTAAAAAAACCCTTCACTTGATCCTCTTGTCCCCGCACACTATCGTCCAGTCTCTCAACTTCCCTTTCTGTCCAAGATACTCTAAAATGTCTTCAGTCAACTCTCTCATCACTTAAACTCTATTAACTTCCTTCACCCCTGCCAATCTGGTTTCCGTTCTGGTCACAGTGTCTAAACGGTCCTCTTTGCTTTTCTTAATGATCTGCACATTGCGCATTACCATGGGGATATTTCAGTGGCAGTTTCTTTGGATCTCTCAGCTGCCTTTGACCTTGTGGATCACTCTCTCCTTCTCTCCCCGTCTCCGTGATGCTGGTCTTGGGGGCTCTGTATACCGATGGTTTCACGCCTGTCTTTTTTCCCTGTCATATTCGGTTCTTTCTCACTCCTCCTCTGGTGTTTCTTCTGACCTTGTCCCCTTACTTTGTGGTGTCCCTCAGGGTTCTGTGTTAGCCCCCCTTCTATTTAATGTCTTCCTGGCACCACTTGCTCTTCTGATTCAACAGTTTGGAATATCAGCCTTCTTTTACGCAGATGATCTCTTGCCTCACCATACCTCCCCTCTTCTGCCTGATCTCTCCCCTCTTAACTCCTGTCTTCTCTCTGTTTCTGACTGGCTTACTACTAACTGTCTGCATCTGAACCTTTCCAAAACACTTGCTATCTGGTTCCCCTTTAGTAGCCCTTCCACCCTCATAGCTCCATCTTTTGCTGGTTCCTCTATCCCTTTAGTCCCTTCTTTTCGATACCTTGGAGTCCTCATTGACTCGGCTCTTTCTTTTCATGACCATATTTCTAATATTACCAAAACCTCTTTCTTTCACCTCCGTCACATTTGAGCTGTTCGTCCCTTCCTCACCTCTGAAGCCCTCACTACTCTCGTTCTTTCTCTTGTCACCTTATGTTTGGACTTCTGCAACTCGGTTCTTGCTGGCACTCCCCAATCCCAACTAAACAGACTCCAACGCATTCAAAACACGGCAGCACGCCTCATTACCCATTCTTCCCATTTTGATCACGTCATCCCTCTTCTTCACCTTCACTGGCTTCCCGTTGATCACCGCATTCGTTTTAAGATTCTCACTGTTGCTCACCAAGTCATCTACACACGCACCCCTCAATATCTTGCTGATCTCCTTCACTCTCACACTCCCAGTCACTCTCTTCGGTCCCTCCATGTTAACCGCCTTCACCTTCCATCCAATGTTCCCTCTAATTTTCTGTAGGCTGTGTGCGCATAAAATATCAGCTGTGTGCAGCTTTTGAAGGAAGGTTAAATTTTTGTGCGCCACATAACGACACTCGGAGTTATATACTTTAAAATTTGACTACACGTCAGAATACAGTATGTACACCACATTGATTTTAATCAAATTAAATGAAAATAGACGATTACTAAATGAAACGGGAAATTTCTAGTAATTACAATCAAAACTTTTAAATTTTAAGACGTCTGTGTTGTTTTCTATCAGAATCAGAGCCGTAATTTTTGTGCGCTCTGTTGTAAAGTATGTGCGCTCGCTCGGCGAGGTGTGTGCGCGCGCACACGCGCACAGCTTAGAGGGAACAGTGCTTCCATCCCCCTCTCAGGCTCACCTACAATCTACCCGTTCCTCTGCCTTTTTCTTTCTAGGACCCGCACTGTGGAACTCGTTACCCTCCTCCCTCAGACTCAAACAGAATTACTCTACTTTCAGATCTCGCCTAAAAGCACATTTATTTTCATCTGCATTTGACCTTCCCACCCACACTATCTGATTTACCCTCTATGATATGACCTCTCTCCCCTGTCTGGTATGCATGTTTATTCTTTCTGTCCTGTTACTATTGTAATTTCCTTTCCTCTTTCTAGGCCATTGGCCTTTGTTGTGACTTTGATTTTGTAAACCGCTTTGTTTTGATAACTGAAAAGTGGTATATCAAGCTTAATAAACATAAACATGCCATCAGCAATTCACTGCTGAAAAAGTTCTTATTAGACTCAGACAAAGTTATCAAAAAAGTGTTTGTCTTAGCTTGAGTCTTAACTGGAAGGCAGAATCCTATATTCCACAAGAACCATAATTCCGAGACAGTTCTATTGTCATTTGTTTGATTCTTTGAAAGCCCTTAACAAAGGAAGGTCTGTCCTGCTGATGCTCCTGGACTTTTTTGGTGACTGTAGATACATTAATCGTATTTATTTATTTATTTGAGATTTCACCAATCCAAGAAACGTATTCTAGCCGACTACTTCCATGACAAAATCCATAAGATTACCCTCCAATTCACCACCCCCTCATCTACCTCCCCCCCTCCCCAATTCTCCCCCCCCATCCGTACTTCCTCGGCTACCCTCTCCTCCTTCCCCATGATCTTTGAAGAAGAAACCACACTCCTTCTTACCTCCTCCAAACCCACCACCTGTTCATCTGACCCTATCCCCACCCATCTCTTACACCCCATCTCCCCCACCATTGTACCCCCATCTCTCACATCCTCAACCTTTCACTCTCCATTGCAACTATCCCCGTTGCCTTCAAACATGCTGTTGTCACATCCCTCCTCAAGAAACCATCACTCGATCCAACATGCCCTTCGAACAATTGACCCATCTCCCTCCTTCCCTTCATATCCAAACTACTAGAACGAGCAGTCCACCGCCGCTGCCTCAACTTCCTCACCTCCCAGGCCCTCCTTGACCCACTACAATCCGGCTTCCATCCCTTACACTCCACTGAAACGGCTCTCTCAAGAGTCTCCAGTGACCTGTTCCTTGCTAAATTTAAGGGCTTCTACTCTATCCTCATCCTTCTTGATCTCTCCGCTGCTTTTGACACCGTTGACCATAATCTTCTCCTCACCACCCTCTCCTCCCTTGGCTTCAAGGACCTGGTACTGTCCTGGTTCTCCTCCTACCTCTCCCATCGCTCATTCAATGTATGCTCTGGTGGCTCCTCCTCCTCCCCTACCCCGCTCCAGGTAAAGTGTACCCCAGGGATCCATCTTGGGCCCCCTCCTTTTCTCTCTCTACACCCAAGCCCTTGGTGCGCTTATCTCCTCCCATGGCTTTCAGTACCATTTTTATGCCGATGACTCCCAAATCTACCTCTCTACACCTAATATTTCTCCAGCAACCCAGTCCAAGATCTCTGCCTGCCTCTCCGACATCGCTGTCTGGATGTCTCATCGCCGACTGAAATTGAACATGGCCAAGACTGAACTCCTTGTCTTTCCCCCTAACTCCTCCCCTCCTCTTCCCCCTTTCTCAGTCTATGTGGACGGAGCTACTGTCCTTCCTTTTCCCTTGGCCCGCAACCTAGGGGTTATCTTTGACACCTCTCTCTCCTTCTCCGTACAATCCAGCTTGTAGCCAAGACCTGCCACTTCTTTCTCTTGAATATTGGCAAAATCCGCCCCTTCCTCTATGAACACACCGCCAAAAGGCTTATCCACTCCTTAATCTCCTCTTGCATTGATTATTGCAACCTACTCCTTGCTGGTCTCCCCGTCAGCCACCTCCTTCCCCTTCAATCTGTACAAAATCACGCTGCTTGACTAATCTTCCGCCAGTCTCGCCATGCCCACATTACTCCTCTTCTCAAGTCGCTTCACTGGCTCCCTGTCCAATTCCGCATCCAATTCAAACTTCTCCTACTGACCTATAAATGCACTCACTCTACGGCCCCTCAATACCTTTCATCTCTTATCTCTCCCTACATCACCTCTCGGAACCTGCACTCCGCTAGCAAATTACTTTTATCTATGCCTTTCACCCGCACCGCTAACTCCTGACTTCGCTCCTTTCACCTTGCTGCACCTCACGCCTGAAACAGCATACCTGTGTCTATACGCCAGGCACCCTCGCTGGCCCTCTTCAAATCCAGGTTGAAGTCCCACCTCCTCACCGTCGCTTTCAGATCCTGACTTCTATCCTTATTTTATCTTAACCCCCGCCAACTCTCATGACCAAACTGTATAGACCATACCATGCCTTGCACGAAACCGACCAATGCTCTGTAATGTTCTGACTAGATTGTAAGCTCCGATGAGCATGACTGTGACGGGCAGGGACTGTCTCTTGTATACTGGCTGCCTCTTGTAGGTTAGCTGTACAGCGCTGCGTGCGTGGCACTCTATAAGTGGTAAATAGTAGTAGTAGTATTCTAGCCTACTAAACAAGCTATCAGATGGGGTGAACAGCAGTATTCTGAAATGGTTCTGATCCTTCTTGAGAAGGAGGACACAGCAGGTCTTAATGGGAAATTCTTCATCTTTGCAGCCGCAATTTTATGCTGTCCTGCAGGGCTCATCTTTTTCTCCTGTTTTACACATTTTTGGCTGATAACACAAATTAAATTTGCTAAGGATATTTTGTCTATGCCGAGGATGTTTGTTAGTGGAACAGGAGAGAGAGCTTTAGCACACATAATGCATGTACGGCAAAAATCTGGAAGTGGGCCTCTAGTAACAAACAGGGTTCATTCTATTAAAACTGAAGTTCTATTCGTGGCTGGTTCCCTGTATTCCTCAGTCTTCGACGGCTTCCACTTCACAGTCTTTCTTTTCCTGCCACTGCCACATGAGTTCCCTTTTCTTTAAAGGTCCTTAAGTTTTTCTGCCATTTAATAAGTTTCCTTGGATCCGATATTCACCAGCGGCAGCTAGCATGATTACAGCACCTAGCCGTTGCTGCTGAAAACTAAACCTGGATATTCAATGCTGGGATCATATCCAGCCACTAGCATTAAATATTCAGCTCAGGAGGAGTCCACGTGACACATGAGCGAGTGAAGACGTGTCTCCGCTCGCTCCGGGGCCGCCTCGAGAAATCTACTAAAAATCTACCGATTAGCCCCTGAGGAGAGGCCACGGGTGGTAAGAAAGACCCAGCTCCACTACTTGGCTGCGCATAACCGGCGGCCCAGCGCTATGAAATGCCTCCTCCGTCGCGAAAGGAGAAAGAGAAGGAGAAAGAGCGAGTGTCCCGGCCTGGGACCTCGGCCTTGGCGGGAACACAACCCTCCTCACCGAGTAAAGAGTCTGTGGAGTCTGCAACTGAAGATTTGGCGAGGGAAGTGGTAAGGCAACTCGACCCTAAATTCGACCAAATACTGTCCAAGCTGGAGGTCATGGGCACGTCGATGCTGGAAATGGGCCAGAAAATAGAGGAGCTGGAGCATAGAGTAGCGGCCATTGAGGACGATGAAGGCCGACAGGCACGGGAGCATGAAAGTACTCGGGCGAAGTGGGAAGCCCTACAGAATAAAATCGATGATTTAGAAAATCGCTCCCGCAGAAACAACATTCGCCTTGTGGGTGTTCCAGAGACCACGACTGATCAGCAGCTGCTGTCTTTGATAGAGCAATGGCTCCCGAAGGCTCTGGGCCTAGATTCATTGGTTGGGGAGATCCGAGTCGAGCGTGCTCACCGCATTGGCGGGAAAATGGCATCCAGACCAAGACCTAGAGTGGTAATAGCGCGGATCCTCAATTTTGCCCACAAAGAGCAACTGATGCAAGCCTACCGTCAACACCGACAGCTCAATCTGGATAATAGCAAGCTGCTTCTATTTCAGGACTATTCCGCCTTGGTCACCGCGAAGCGAAGGGAATTCACGCCTGTGTGTGCGACTTTGTTTCAAAAACAAATCAGATTCACGCTGGCATTTCCAGCTATTTTGCGTGTATACAACATGGGGAAAACATCTGTCTTTGACTCGGTGGCAGCTGCCAAGCGGTACCTGATGGAGCTGGAGGAGACCACGCCGCTACAAACTGGAGATGCTGATTAGTGCCCTGGACCGTGGGAGCGGATGGTTTCCGGTCTTCTTACTGTATTGTGCCCTGTTGTTAACTGCTAATATTGTTTAACTACTAATATTGTTCTGGCGAATGTGCAGATTAAGGGGGGAGCAAAAGCCTCCCGTAGCACAGTCAAGCCCGTGCACGTTTGCGCAGCTGGGGGACTACCTTTTGTTCACATGTGCCTATGCAGTAGTGATCACGAGCTTGGCACTTAAGATTTTATTATTTTATCTTCTTATGACCTGCCGTTCACTGTTCAATGTTTACTGGATGTAGTAAAGGCTGTTAGTGTAGCTGGGTTTAAAAAAGGTTTGGACAAGTTCCTGGAGGAAAGGTCCATAAACCATTATTAAGAAGGGACCCAGGATATCAATGCTTGAACCAATACAAGCATTGTGGAACCTGTGTCCCTTGGGGAAACTGCTAGGTACGTATGACCTAGATTGGCCACTGTTGGAAACAGAATACTGGGCTTGATGGACCTTGGTCTGACCCAGTATGGCATATCTTATGTTCTTATGTACTGTTAACTATTAAGGCATGCTGCAACGGATAGGGGGGGGGGGCAAAAGCTCAGACAGGAGGGTGCGCTCTGCTCCTCGATGTTGAGTGTTAAATGTTAAATGCTGAATGTTACATGGTTAGATTAAGCTTGTTTAAGTTTGGTTATTGTGGGCTGGAGGGAAATTGGGCAGGGGACGTTTTTCACTTTTTCACTTTGATATCCCTCCAGAGCGGGATCTCGGGGCGGTCCCGCAGTGCACGGTAGGGACTCGAATGTCAACCAAGATGGTTGATAGTGGAAAGAAAGGTTTTTTACTTGGGGGGTGGTGGGGGATTAGGGAAGAGGGACTGGAGGAGGAACGGGGTGGGGGGCAGGGGGGGTTGGGAGGGGCGGGACTGGGGAAGGGGGGGTGTGGGGGTGGGAGAGGCGCCAGGGGACGGGGAGACATCGCCAGGTCCGAGAGTTCTGCAACACACAGATGTGCTATAGGTTGGAGAAGGCAGCATTATATTTTCATCTGGCACTGCGGCCTAGTCTGGATAGCTTTCAAGCTGGGAGTTGAGGCTGGGCAACCCCGGGCAATGACATGGGGAAAATACAAGCTGTTATCTTTAATTGACGCGAGCCCATGAGACAGGATCTGCGATTTGTTTCGTGGAATGTTGGGGGGATTAACTCGCCTGTGAAAAGGATGAAAATACTACAGGCCCTGCGGAAAAGTAAGGCCCAGGTAGCCTTGCTGCAAGAGACACATCTCAGTGCTAAAGAACATGACAAACTTAAAAAATGCTGGGTGGGACATGTGCTTGCTGCTCCCTCGGGGGGCCGGAAAAGAGGGGTGGCAATTTTGATAAGTAAAGAACTCCAGGTAGAAGTATTGGGAGAAGACTTAGATCCCTCGGGCAGATACTTATTTGTACACCTAAAGCTAAATGGGGAAGAATTCTTCTTAGGAAATATATATGCCCCTAACGTCTATGATCATAGCTTCTTCCAGCGGGTGGGTGGCAAAGTGCGCAATGCACCGCGGATCCCACTAATTGTAGCGGGAGATTTCAACTGCCCTCATGATCCGGTGCTTGACAAGTCTGATGGGAAAGAGAAAGGCGGCTGGAGTAGGAAAGGAGTGAGCTACCTCTGTCAGACAGGGGGACTGGTAGACACCTGGAGGACCCTACATGGGTGGGAAAAAGACTTCACGCATCTATCCCGAGCACATAGTACCTGGTCTCGGCTTGATTATATTTTAGTGGTGGAAAGGGAATTTGGCAGAGTAGTAGCTTCTGAAATTGAACCTATATTAGTGTCAGATCACGCAATGATGTGAATGGACTGGAGGGGGAGAGACCGAGGGGACTCTAGATGGGCTTTCCCCAGGCAGATGTGGAAGAACAAAAGTTTTCAGCAGTATCTAGTGCAAAAGTGGGAGGAATACCTGCACTTCAATGAGCCCAGTGCTCGTTCTGCCACCTTGTGCTGGGAAGCCGGGAAGGCTGTATTGAGGGGGTATATTATCGCCTACGTGGCCCGCGAGAAGCGCAGAATAAATGGGGAGGTGTTGCGGTTGGCGGGGGAACTGTGGTGTTTGAAGAGGCTGTCTTTCGGAATGCGGGGGAAAGCGCATATCCCAGCTTATCTAGCAGTTCAGAAACAGCTTAATGGTATTTTGCAAGAACGAGCGGTATACAGTATGCAATACTACCGGCATCAATTCTTCCGGTATGGTAACAAAACAGGCAGCTTACTGGCCCGGTTGGTGAAGGAAGGGGGAGGGCCTAAGATGTTAGCTTCTATCAGAGATAGTGCAGGGGTTGAGAGCTCAGACCCCAAACGCATCGTGGAAGTTTTTTGGAAATTTTATGAGCAGTTGTATACACCGGAGTCAGAGGATAGAGAGAGCGAGAAAGCATTTTTGGATGGGATAAAGCTGCCGAGACTTACGAGAGCGGACCTTGAGGAGTTAAATAAACCGATAGCTGGAGTGGAAATTCAGAAAGTGATTAGAGGGGGGAAACCGCACAAGGCTCCTGGACCAGATGGCTACGGAGTAGAATTCTATCGGATGCTGGAGTTGCAGGTGGTCCCCACCATGGCTGCAGTGTATGGGGAGGTGTTATCTGGGGGGGGTTTCCCTCGTGATATGCGAACGGCCGCGATTACGGTGATTCACAAGGCTGGAAAGGATCCGGTGGATCCGGCTTCATATAGGCCGATATCGTTAATCAATTATGATATGAAAGTCCTGGCTGGAGTGTTAGCGAAAAGGCTGCAGCTGCTTCTTCCACAGCTGATTAGCCCCTGTCAAACAGGATTTGTTAAAGGCCGGGAGGCCTTCTCCAATATTAGTAAAGTGCTTCTGGGGGCAGAGCTGTGTGTGCAACGGGGAGACCCATTGCTATTGGTCAGTCTAGATGCAGAGAAGGCCTTTGATAGGGTGTCGTGGAAGTACATGTTTGAAGTGCTTCGGAGATTTGGATTTGAGGGCGCCATCTTGACTTGGATACAGGCTCTTTATATGGCGCCTTTGGCTTTCATAGCAGCGGGGGGACAGCGTTCGAAGTCTTTTGAACTACGCAAGGGGACGCGACAAGGTTGTCCGCTCTTGCCTTTGTTGTTTATCATGCAGATGGAGCCCCTGTTGCGGGTCTTAGAGCAGGCAGCGGAGATCCAGGGGATTTCATGGCCGAATGGAGGAGTAAAGGTCTGCGGACGATCTGTTACTGTGCTTGACGCATCCGCAGAGCTCTTTGGAATTCGCAATATCCCAGATTGGACTATTTGGGGGGTTCTCGGGATTGAGAATGGGGAATTTGACCCGGGAAGGCGGGGGGTGGTGGTGAAGCACTGGGCACAACGTGGAGTGGAATATGTGGGTCACCTGAGGATGACCCAGGTGGCACAGATGGACTCCTACCAGTCTCTGTGTGCCCGGTACCATTTGCAGGCGCCCGACTTTTATTTTTACCTTCAGGTGAGGCATTATGTGCAAAGCCTGCAGCGTCAAACTTCTGGGGGCTTACACTGGGAGGGGAGAGGCATGGTGGACCTCTTTCGGGCCTTGGATGGGAAAGTTACGGGCCGGAGCTTGTGGGCAGAGCTTAGAGCGGGGCAGGATTGGACCGGCTTGGAACTTTTAGAGCGTAGGTGGGTAGCTGATGGGATCTTGGAAGGCACGGCTGAGCGTTTACAACATGCTTTTCAGCAACTAGCCAAGGTGTCTGAATCAGTACAGTTGCAAGAAGTGCAATATAAATTTCTGTGGCGAGGCTATGTACATGATGCTTGGGCGGCACGGGCGGGGATCTCCTCTACTGAAAGGTGTCCCCTGTGCGAAGTAGAGAAGGGCACTTTGGCACATAAGTTTTGGTTGTGCGCCATTATCCAAAACTTTTGGATTGGGGTTGGAGGGAAGCTTAGTGATTGGATTGGCCAACAGGTGAAACTGGTGCCTGCATGGTGCCTATTTGGGTCTTATGAGGATAAGACTATTATAGAAGGGAATAAACGCCAACTTTGTGAGAAGGGTTTTGTTGTAGCCAAACAGACGATCCTGAGCCACTGGGTGGGGTCCCTGGGGCCAAGTGTGCAGGAGTGGGAGGGCCGGATGCGGGTGCTGCTGAATATGGAGCGTTGCACGGCGCGCCTATTAGGTCAACAGCAGATGAGTAAGTTTAGAGAAATCTGGGCCTTGGTGCCCGACAGTGGATCTGACATGGTAGGGCCTGATTAATGGGGGAGGGAAGGGGTATGATATTAATAGGCATGCCACCTAGAGTTTTTAGTGGGGACCTTGGCTATTCTTCGGGTAGGAGGGGGGGGTGTAGGTAGGGGGGAGGTTGAGGGGGGGGAGAACGAGGGTGGGTGGGGCTGGGGAGAGGGTCAGGGGGGCATGCTGAAAGATTGTAATGTTAACTTTGCCACATCGAAATGCTAGATACGGAGAAATGCTCTTTGTGCTTGTCTTACCTATATTAGGTTACTGATGTTCTATTGAGAGTGCTGGTCTACCAAGGTGCAATATGTTTACTTGTTTCTTTGTGTCGGGTTTATTATAGGGAATGCCACTGAATATGATGCTTGGTCAAGTTAGTGGGAGAGAAGTTAGGGAAGCATTGTACTAATAATACTCTTTGGCAATTATTGACTGCACTCTTGTTTGAGACTTATTGAGCGATACTTATTGAGTGTGCGAGTCGGCACCGGGGTTTGCTTTACCTATTGCTTTATATATATTGCTTTAATTATGCTGTTCTACTATGACATAAGACATTGTCTATACAGGCTTTGTGAACAATCTTGAGCTATCTCGGATGTTTAGGTGTTGTAGTTTACTGTTTGGTGTACTATTGTTAACAATTATATTAATAACAACAATAAAAATGATTTTCTCTAAATATTCAGCTCAGCCGCAGAAACCAAAAGCTAACTAGGCAGCGGCAATATTCAGCTGCTGTCCAGTTAGCCTCAATGATAAAATTTAGGCCAGCTTTTGCCATGCCTAATTTCACAACCAAGGGATAACACCCCCCCCCCCCCCGCGGCCCAAACCTCGGCACCACAGTTCACCTCTACACAGCCAAAGGACTAAACAACAGTGTTTTGCTTTACTCCTGCAGCTGTAAGTCACAGATACCAGCGCCACTGAGTTCAGAAAGCTAAACAGAGGCTCTTCCTGTCTTGTGCAAGACAGAAAGTACCTCCGTTTAACCTCCCAGCACTCAGTGTGCCGGCAGGCTGCCACTAATTACAGCCACGGGAGTGAAGGAAAAAGCTGTTTCCATAGCACTCCTACAGTCCAATCCAGACTCATGGGTTGTGTCCCTCTTCCAGCAGATGGAGACTGAGCATAGTAGCTTTTGGTGATGTCACTATAGAAGGAGCCAGTGCTCCTCCCACCAAGCCGGTATACTCAGTCTCCAGCAGATGGGACAGAACCCTGGTAGCCTGGGCTGACTGGGAGTTCTTGGAAAAAAAGAAAAAATAAGAGAAAGGAAGGGAAAAAAGCCCCAAATTGGTTTCCTGTGTCAAACGGGTAGTTAAATGGGATAGCAGCTACTGTGGTGACAAGGTCTGCCCCAGGGGACGTGGCCATTTAGTCGGTAGTAGAGCCCTGGGAGGAGTTGGGGAATCCTCCTGCCTCTCTCTCTGCTGCTTCAGACCTCTTCCAAAGGCCTCAGCGTCCTTCAATGGGCTGGATGGCTTTGGGGCTTGCTGCTGTGCCAGTTGGAGTGAGTAAATTAACTTTTGTTTCCTTGCCGACTGATCTTTTTGCCCTTTTTTTTTTAATTTTTTTATTTATATTTTCCAACAACATACAAACAAAAGAGAGAACCAAATTACAGTAAATTAAAACACACAATTCTTCTCTGTAACATGAGATAAGCAAAGGCTGATCATAGCCCACCCCACCCTGTCCCTCCCATTATCATGCGATCATCAGGGGCCATATAAAAGAAACATAAAACATCTGCAAGCCTGTTAGGCCTGCAAGGGCTATAGAAGGGCAAGCACTCCACTACAGAGGAAATAAGGAGATTTGTCTAATAACCCCTTACTGTATCTCATACCATGCTTTAAAGATGCAATTCTATAGGAGTTTCCACTTAAGAAAAGAGGAGGATGCAAGGGAACTACCACACCATGGTATTTGTGCATATATGTAGCATAGGCACAAGTGTGCCACCATGCACATCAACCAAGCTCTGTTGTATGTTTCCAGTTAGAAATAACAGAATATAGGGCCACTCCCAACATGGAGCCAGTTTAGACTGACAATCCTTTGTAACGATGAGATGCCAATTGTTGATTGAAAAATGACCCCAGACCAGGAGAGAGTGGCACAGAATCCCAGTACTACCCTGATACGGTTCCATATTCCAAACTACAGTCCTCACACTTTTCAAGATGCTTTCAAGTTCATTGTATCTATGTAATTTATATATATGCTTAGTTCTCTGTACATAGTTATTACTTAAATCAGCTGTTGCTGATTTAAGTTAATTTGTCCCTTTTCCCCTTTCACTCCCTGTTAAGATGTTACATATATATTTTTGTTTAATGTAATGTTCAATCCTTGAGTTCTCTGTAAACCGCTTTGATTCACGAAAAGCGGTAAATAAGCACTAATAAATAAATATTGAAACCCAATAAGACTGAATGTTAGGACAGTCATACACCACATATCTCAAAGTGCCGACATCTCCTCAATGAGACTAACACTCATTCTCAGCTGCCTGATCCCATTTAGCAACCATTCAATAGGGCTTATATATCTAATTTCAACGACTCCATTACATTCAAGTGTGTCTCCTGCAGCAGTAAGATGTCAGCACTTTCTTTCATACCATTCAGAAGAAACATTCCTCTTAATGGAATTGTTAATGCCCTTAACATTCATTTAAACGATCTTAAAGGAAATCATATTGACAATATAGCTCCGAATTAACAGTCATATGTTTATTTATTTATTTATTTATTTAACAGTATTTCTAAACCGCCTTATCATAATAATCAAGGTGGTATCACAGCAAACAATCTGGTAGTGTGAGTGTTGATACATGCAGTGAGGGTGGAAATTTCGTTGGGTGTGTGTTGTCTTGTTTGCTAGATTGGTGTGAGCTATGTACAATGTGGGCTATTTACAGTGGTGCTAAAATCATTTTATATACATCTGGTGTTAGGCGGTAACGTGTGCTGCTATACAGTTCCTTAGTTTATGTGATGTGTCCAAAGTGTTCTATGAACAGTATGGTTTTCAGCTGTTTTCTGAAGTCCTTGAGCTCTGTAGTTGCCCTCAAATCGTCCGGTAGTTTGTTCCATATTGTTGGAGCAGCCATGGAGAGTGCTCTGTCTGTTGTGTCCTTGCGTGTGTGTTTGTATTCACTTGGGGTGCTGACTCGGTTGTGTGTTTGTTTTCTTCTAGGACGTGTGCTGGTGTCTGGTTGTATGAGGGTGTGCAGGCTGTTGGCTGATGTTTGCTGTTTTATCTTAAATAGGTTTATAATAGTTTTGTATCTGATGCGTGCATCGATTGGTAGCCAGTGTAAGTCCTTTAAGGTGGGTGTGATGTGCTCCTGTCTTGCAGTTCCGGATATGATTCGTGCTGCGGTGTTTTGTGCCAGTTGGAGTGGTTTGATGGCTTGTTTCGGTAGTCCAAGGTATATCGGATTGCAGAAGTCCAGTAGAGGGGTTATCAGTGCTTGACAGACGGTACGGAAGTGTTCTGGGGCGAGGAGTGGTTTCAGTCTCCTGATGATTCGCATCTTGTAGTAGGCTTTTTGTATTGTTTTGTCTATGTGTGGCTTGAGATTGAGTTTATTGTCCAGCGTAACCCCGAGGTATCTTACTTCTGACCTTATTGGTATAGTAATGTTTTGTATCTTTATATTTGGTGGTTGTATGAAGCTTTGGTTCCGAGTGATGATTAAAGCTTCAGTCTTGTTGTAGTTGCAGAAACAGACCAATTTGTAGCATTTAGTTTTACATTGTAGAACAGCTTCTTAAGCGCCTTCAAAGTGTGACTGCATCTATAGCCCAAAGAAAGGAAGAGAAAAAAAAGAAAAGAACCAACCAAAGAGACACAATTTAGCCCTGGCCCCACCATATGATCAGACACAATAAGAACATCTAATTCTGAAAAAACATTTCCCAAAACCACCTAAAGCCAGGGGGGCTACATAACACACAAAACTTAACGGGTGAGCCCATCAGGACAAGACAGACATGGAGAGCACAATGACCTAATACTTCCACACTTCTGTATATACTATATCGCATCTTGCCCACCTCCCTTAATAAGAGTAAAGATAATGTCCTTAAAAAGAGACAGAATGAATGTCCCAGTATATAGCAATGTTACATGATTAAATGTTGCTTCTGCATGGATAAGTTGCCTTTACACGACCTCAGACCTGTCAAACACCCATGATAGCAAGCGCCATAGAACTGTAGCAAGTAGAAGTTGCAAGATGACCTTCACTGCATCACCGCCGACTCCTTATCCTACAGAAATGCACACAGCTCCCCAGGATCATCAAAAGTCTTGGTCTGGTTATGCAGCGTGACTCTCATGCAGGCAGGATATAATAGTCCAAAACGGGCCTTCAGTTGAACCAAGCGTGGATGCAACGCCAAAAGACTCTTTCTCCGATCCACCGTTGCCTTCGCGAAGTCCGGGAAGAACAGGAGTTTGTCCCTGATATTCCAAGATTGAAAGTGCTCTGGCTGCTCCCATTATTTGCAATACTTGCTGAAAAAGCAAAACTTTCAAGATGATTGGACGTGGACACTTGCCCGTGACCACAGACTGAGTAGGCACTTTGTGGGCGTGCTCGATCTTGAACAGCATAGTGAACTGCAACTTTAACACACCTGGAATCATGGCCTGCAAAAAGGATACCATGTCATGACCCTCTGCTCCCTCAGGAACTCCTAGTATTCTTATGTTATTCCTCCGAGAGTGATTATTACCGTCTTCCACCTCTCTTTGCAATGAATGTTATCAACTTGGCCTGCTTCTCAACGGCCTCTTGCCTCTCCCCATGTGACACCACCACATTCTCTACCTTCCCCAAATGAACCGTATTTGACTCCAAAGAAGATCTCAAAGCGTTGATATCTTCCTGCATTGTACATAGTGAAGCATGACCTCGAGGATCATGTCTTTAAGCCTTACTCTTCAACCTTTACTTAAGCCAGTGTGCAAAATTCTACAAGACTACAACATATACTACCACCTATACGCAGACGACCTACTGATATACACTGACCTAGACACAAGGAACCCCAACTACTCCAGCATCTCTTCATGCATGTCAGCAATAACCAAATCCTAGTAAAAATAATTGCTCCACGTACTAACTATTCCAAAAAATACCACATTAATTGGGGAACAGGTCTCAGACTAAACCGGGGAGGAATATAGGAGGTGATGTTCCTCTTTTCACCTTTCCCCTTTATTGCATCAAGGACCTGAACTTTTTTTCTCCTTTTTTAAAAAGTTTTGCCTGTAAATTACTCGATATTTCAAATGTCCATCATTCATTTTTTGCTTGTTTTTGTTTCTCTAGAAAATTATATCAATGCTTATCTATAGAGATGATAAAGTCTGAGCTCAAAACTCCGTTATTCAAATAATCATAACTCATTTCAAAATTTAGCTCAATGCTTATCTGTTGAGATGATAGGAGTCAGAGCTCAAATTAATGTGGTATTTTTTGGAATAGTTAGTACGTGGAGCAATTATTTTTACTAGGTTTTGGGCGTTAAATTTGCTCTCATAAAACCCGATTGGAGACATAGAAACATAGAAACATGATGACAGAAAAAGACCACATGGCCTATCTAGTCTGTCCTTCCATATCAACAACTACAACAGTCCACTTTTTACCTTTAGAGATCCTCTGTGTTGGTCCCATGCTTTTTTGAATTCATTTACTGTCCTCATCTCTACCACCTCCACTGGGAGACTATTCCATGGATCCACTACTCTTTCCTTAAAGAAATATTTCCGCATATCACTCCTGAATCTATCTCCCTTCACCCTCATCCCATGTCCCCTCGTAGCAGAACTTGCTTTCAATTGAAAGAGGCTCTCTCCCTGAACATTTATGCCACGGAGGTATTTAAACATCTCAATCATATCACCTCTATCCCGCCTTTCCTCTAAGGTGTACATATTAAGATCCTTAAGTCTGTCCTTTGACCCGGTGAAAAGCGGGATATAAATACAGTTAAATAAATAAATAAATATGCTTTATAATGAAGCCCACTAATCATTTTAGTAGCCACCCTCTGCACCGACTCCATCCTGTTCACATCCTTTTGAAGGTGCGGTCTCCAGAATTGCACACTATACTCCAAAGGAGGTCGCACCAAAGACTTATACAGAGGCATTATCACCTCCTTTTTTCTGCTAGCCATTCCTCGCCGTATGCACCCAAGCATCCTTCTAGCTTTTGCCGTCGCCTTTTCTACCTGTTTAGCTACTTTAAGATCATCATCCAAGTTGATCTCCCCGTTCATTGTAATTACAACTCAGAGTGCCTGCGTTGTATAGTTGATGTTGAATGTAAACCGCACTGATCTAAAATAGCGCGGTATAGAAGAAATGTTAAATAAATAAATCAGACACAACCACGCCTAGGTCCCGCTCTTCTTTAGTGGACAAAAGTACTTCACCTCCTATACTGAATTGCTCCCTTGGATTGCTGCAGCCCAAATGCATGACCTTACATTTTTTAACATTAAATCCCAGCTGCCAAATTCTAGACCATTCTTCAAGCTTAGCTAGATCCCTCCTCATGTTATCTACACCTTCCTGGGTGTCTACTCTATTGCAGATTTTGGTATCATCTGCAAAGAGGCAAACCTTACCCGACAGCCCTTCCGCTATATCACTAACAAAGATGTTAAAAAGAATCGGACCAAGGACAGATCCCTGGGGCACACCACTGGTAACATCCTTCTCCTCAGAGTGAGCTCCATTTACTTGTACTCTTTGTCGCCTCCCACCCAACCAATTTCTAACCCAACCAGTAACTTTAGGGTCCATCCCTAGGGTGCTCAGTTTGTTTATAAGTCGCCTGTGAGGAACAGTGTCAAAGGCATTACTGAAATCTAAATACACCACATCTAGAGCTCTCCCTCGGTTCAACTCCCTGGTCACCCAGTCAAAGAAATCAATCAGATTTGTCTGACAAGACCTGCCTCTGGTGAATCCATGCTGCCTCGGATCCTGTAATCCGCTGGATTCCAGAAACCTCACTATTTTCTCTTTCAGCAGCATTTCCAATAATTTACTCACCACCGAAGTTAAACTAACCGGCCTGTAGTTTTCAACCACATCCTTACTTCCGCTTTTGTGTAAAGGCACCACATGAGCCTCTCTCCAGTCCTTTGGCACCATTCCCGACTCCAACGAGGCATTGAAAAGGTCTGTCAGTGGAGTTGCTAGAACGTCCCCAAGTTCCCTCAGTATTCTAAGGTGTATCCCATCCAGTCCCATTGCTTTGTCTACTTTAAGTTGAGCTAGTTTCTCACGAACACAGTCTTCTGAAAATTGTTCAAGATGTCCCTCGCTTCTGTTCCTATTTGTGGGTGTTTTCTGAGGTCCTGCTCCTGGTTCTTCATCTGTGAACACAGAACAAAACTATTTGTTAAGCAATTCCGCTTTATCCTTATCAGCTTCTACATATTCCCCCCTGCACCCTTGAGTCTGACAATACCACTTTTGCCCTTCCTCTTCTCACTAATATATCTGAAAAATGTCTTATCTCCCCATTTTATTGCATTGGCTATTTCCTCCTCCTTTTGAATCTTTGCCTTCTTGACTACTTTGCTAGCTTCTCTAAGTTTTTCCAAATACAGATGCCTGTCTTCCTCTCTCTGTGATCTCTTGTATTTCATGAAGGCCTCCCTCTTTTTCTTCACTTTTTCAGCTACTTCCTTCGAAAACCATAGCGGTCTCCTTTTCCTTTTGCCTTTATTTACCATTTTAACAAAAAGGTTGGTTGCCCTTAAAAATACCCCCTTTCAGTTTTGCCCACTGTTTTTCTACATCCACCAGCTGTTCCCATCCCACTAACGACTCCCTGAGGTATTGGCCCATCTTCGCAAAGTTAGTCTTCCTAAAGTCTAAGATCCTCACCTTGGAATGGATTCTAACAGCCCTAGTCCTAATACTGAACCACACCACCTGGTGATCACTGGATGCAAAATGATCTCCCACTACAACATCAGAAACACTTTCACCATTGGTAAGCACCAAGTCCAGTATGGCCCCTTCACGTGTGGGGTCTGTTACCAATTGCCTGATTAGTTCTCCCTGTAGAGAATCCAAGATCTCCTTACTTCTAGATGATACTGCAGCAGGAATGTGCCAATCAACATCTGGCATATTAAAATCTCCTATCAGTAGCACTTCCCCTTTCCTAGCAATGCTGCATATGTCTTCAATTAACTCTCTGTCCACCTCTACCTCTTGTGAGGGAGTTCTGTATATCACACCAATGGAAATAGATTTCTCTTTCCCTCTTTCTAGTTTAACCCACAATGCCTCCTCTCTCCCTTTTAAGCTCTGTATTTCCAAAGCTTTAATAGTAGTTTTTACATATAGTGCCACTCCTCCTCCCCTTCTTCCTACCCTGTCCTTTCTGAATAAAGTTATAGCCAGGTATAGTTACATCTCAGTCATGGTTTTCTGTGAACCATGTTTCTGTAACTGCCACTAAATCCAAGTCAGCCACTCCCACCAAAGCTTCAACATCAGGGATCTTATTTCCCATGCTACGGGCATTTATACACAGTGCTTTCCATATGTTACCCCTGTTACCCATTTCCATAAAGGTATTTAATGTATCACCTACCTGGGGGCTTTCACTTACCTGGGGGGCTTTCTTCACCTATCCCCAACGAATCTAGTTTAAAGCCCTCTTCAGTAGATTAGCCAGCCTACTACCGAAGATGCGTTGATCTTTCTTGGACAGATGGATGCCATCTCTGCTCTGCAACCCTTGGAACAGCATCCCATGGTCTAGAAAACCAAAACGCTCTCGATGACACCATCCACGCAGCCATGCATTCATCTCCAGGATGCGAGCCTCTCTGCCTTGGCCTTTACTCTCAACAGGGAGGATTGAAGAGAACACCACCTGTGCACCTAACTGCTTCACCCTCTGTCCCAGAGCCATGAAGTCACTTTTGATACGTTCCGAGGTATACCTGGCAGTATCATTTGTTCCAACATGGATTAGCAACATTGGGTAATAGTCAGTGGGCTTGATGAGTCTCGGCAAACTCTCCATAACATCTTGGATTTTGGCACCAGGCAGACAGCATACCTCTCTGGACATCAAGTCTGGTCGGCAGATGGACACCTCAGTACCCCTCAGAAGAGAGTCTCCAACCACCACTACCCTTCGTTTCCTTCTGGTCACTGATTCTGCAACTTTGGGGCACTTGAACTCTGGTTCTTCCCTTTCCAGGGATGCTTTCACCTCCTCCACTTCCAGGGCTGCATAATGGTTCTTCAATTCAAGGGCTGGAGAAGTTGGACTGGTGATTTTGCAGGCCCTGGTGACATGTGTCCAACCATCGACATTCTGTTGGCACCCATCTTCTCCTGTGCTGGAGAGCTTGGTTGCTGCAAGAAGCATCTAATCAATGTACTTCTCACTGTCTTGAATGCTCCTCAGCCTCGTCACCTCCTCTCTGAGTTCCTCCACTTGTTTCCTCAGAGCTTCAGCATGCAGGCACCCTGCACATGGAACTGGTCCTTCAACTGTCATTAGGACCTCTGTCTGGACTGAGGCAGAAGCTGTAACGGGGGCAACAGCTTTAGCAATACGATTTTTCCCAGCCATTGTTTTGTTCGTGGAGCTTAGGTATCTGTTAAAGCAAAAGAGAGAGATCTACCAAGTACCAGCCGGTTTCCCAGCTGTCCTTTCAGAGAAAAAGCAGTTAAATCTCTTTAATTATATTCAAAATGTGCTGGTCCAATTCTCTGTGATTTATTAAAGGGGGAGGTGCCCTATAAAGCAAGACTGCTCACTAGGGGTGGGTGGGAGTCAGGGTGGGTAGGGAGGGAACTAACACCTGATTAGGTGTTAGCAGTTTCCAAACCTGAGGAGGTTACTAGAGTTCAGCAACCTACTGTGCTCAAGGAAAGTTCCCCTAAAGCACCAAAAAGAAAGTAACCTTGCTTTAAAAAATATACAAAAAAACCTTTTAAGAGCTCCCAGTCAGAGAGCTAGCAATGTAATATAATAAAAACAAACAAACAAACAAACCCTCAAATCCTTACTGTTTGTTGATCTGTAGAGCCCTGGTTAGGAAAGCCTCAACAGGGCAGGGCACTGGAGCCTTTTATGCAGGCCTCAGCTGCATTCAGGAAATCAGGCCCACTAACTCCTGATTAGGTGTTAGCAATTTCTAAACCTGAGGAGGTTACTAAAGTTGAGCAACCTACTGTGCTCAAGGAAAGTTCCCCTAAAGCACCAAAAAGAAAGTAACCTTGCTTTAAAAAATATACAAAAAACCCTTTTAAGAGCTCCCAGTCAGAGAGCTAGCAATGTAATATAATAAAAACAAACAAACAAACCCTCAAATCCTTACTGTTTGTTGATCTGTAGAGCCCTGGTTAGGAAAGCCTCAACAGGGCAGGGCACTGGAGCCTTTTATGCAGACCTCAGCTGCACTCAGGAAATCAGGCCCACTAACTCCTGATTAGGTGTTAGCAGTTTCTAAACCTGAGGAGGTTACTAGAGTTCAGCAACCTACTGTGCTCAAGGAAAGTTCCCCTAAAGCACCACGTTGTCTTGAGCAATAACCGAATGGCTAAACCTATGCAAACTTGAGATCAACTACAAAAAATCGGAAGCCCTTATAATCATAAGGGACCTCATATTCAAACCTCCAGAAAACATAACAATTGGAAACAGATCTATCCCAGTAAAAAAAAAATGAGGTAAAGTACCTGTGAATCCATTTTGATCAGAGGCTCAACTTCCAGTCCCAAATTAGCAAGACTACCTCCAAGGTCTATTACAAAATGAAGCTCCTACAAAACCTCCGACCTTTACTTAATCAGAACCACTTCCGGTCCGTCTGCCAGGCACTAATTACACCTCACTTTGACTATTGCAACCTAATTCTACACGGCGTAACTAAGTGCACAATCCAAACCTTACAACTAGCCCAAAACGCAACAGCACGACTAATCACAAGATCCAGCAAGCATGACCATATCACTCTCATACTTGAATCACTACACTGGCTCCCCATCAGCTCTCAAATAAAATATAAAGCCATAATGATGGCATTCAAGAGTCAACACAACCAATCCACCAGCTGCCTAAAAAAACATAATCAGAAGAACTCCTGACAACAGATCAAGGAGAACCCAGCACCAAAACTCCCTTGCAAGCACCACATTACACACAGGCATCTCCCAGAATACCCTACACAGAGTATTCGAATTCTACATCCCTTTGCTATGGAACTCTCTCCCACCCCTCCTGAGAGCCACCATAGACACCACAGACTTCAGGAAGCTATTAAAGACTCACTTATTCACCGAGCATTTCCATAACCCTCCAGCCATCTAAAACTTATATATAAGCATAGACAGAACTGTAAATAGTTAATTGTTAAATGTAAGGACTGTTAACAGCTTTGTACATAGTCCTAATGAAAAGTTTTATGTAAACAAGTTCTGTTCCATGTAAACCGCCTTGAGAATCTGAAAGGCGGTATATAAAAAAATGTTAAATAAAATAAATAGTGATTCTCCATTAGCTTTGACCAATTCTTTGACTGCCCGAATCTCAGCCAGGATCTCTTGCGAGGTCTCAGGACAATCTCGGATGACTGCCATCTTGTGAGATGAAAGAGGTTCCGTCTTGGGTCTCTGCACTAGCATTTTGAGATACTTGGTAATCCAGCTGCGTCTTTTTGGGGCCCGACATATCCGGGATCGAATGGTATCAAAGTAGCTAGGAACTATTTGATTAAAGATTGCAGAAGTCAGGATTCTTGTCTGTTGCCCTCCAGAGCACAGTTCTTACACGTCCATCTTGACCAGAAACCAGGCTCCGCCCTCTCCTGATCTTTTTGCTCTTAATGCTGTCTCCTCATTCCCCCTCCGCAATGCCGTCGGGTAAGCCGGTTTGCATGGCATGTGGGAGCAGATGGTCGGGGCGCCTTGACCCTGGTAAGGATCAGGATGGTTTCTCTCAGGGGGATCAGTATCAGGAATCCATGTATTCCTTTGGCACGGATGACACCCTGGAGGGCCCCTCGGCAGCGGGGCTAGAAGCCAACACTCTGGAGCCTCGGGGAGAGTCGATGTCAGCGGGGGAGGATCCTAATATTGTAAGTGTCTAACGCCAGGAGGAGCAGTTAGCCTTAATTATTGAGTCCCTAGAGGCTCTTCACCTGTCACTGGAGACACCAGTGGTGGATCCGCCGTTGGAGGATCCCTTGCTTCAGGGGATTCGCAAGTCCAAGACAGCTTTTCCATGCCATAGGGAACTGAGGCAGATGACTGAGCTAGAATGGGATTCCCCGGAGGCTGGATTGCGTGGCGCAAGAGCCATGCAGAGGCTCTACCTCTTAACCACTAGTGAAAGGGAGCATTTTTTGCTCCCAAAGGTAGATTCCCTGGTGTCGGTGGTCACCAAGCGGTCCACAATCCCATTGGAAGGGGGGGCAGCATTGAAAGATCCTCAGGATAAGAGGATGGAGATGCTGCTGAAGCAGGCCTTTGAAGTAAATGCCGTGGTGTTGCAGGCTTCGGTCTGTGCCTATGTGGCTAGAGCCTGCATGTGCTGGATTCAGGACCTATCATTGGCAGAGTCCATGCTGGTAGCAGCTCTTCCAGAGGTGGCCCGGATCGACTCTGGGATAGCATATGTAGCGGATACCTTTTATGATCTTCTCAGAGCATCGGCCAAGGGCATGGCAGTGGTAGTGGCCACCCGATGCCTGCTCTGTCTGCGAGCATGGCTGACAGACGTCTCCTCCTAGCAACGTCTGTGTAGACTGCTTTTCAGGGGCAATCTTCTGTTCTGGGGAAGCTCTCGAAATATTGGTGAAGAAATGAGGGGATTCCAAGCTGGCTTGCCTGCCAGAGCACAAGCCCAAGGCTCAGAAGTAGCCCACGCTCTCAGGGAAAGGGCGCGCAAAGGATTTCTGGATGTTTTGGGTGGCCAGGTTCGCTGCATACCAGAAGCCCATCTTCTCGAACAGGGGGAACTCTCTTCAAGGGGTAGAGGTTATGGTAGGGGCTCCTTCTCCACTTCGGGGGCAGGCCCCAAGAAACCACAATGAGATGAGGGGGACCCAGGCAGGGCTCATGCCAATCGGTGGGCGCCTTTGGCATTTTTACCAAGCCTGGGTCCAGCTGACTTCCGATTAGTGAGTGCTGCAGGTCACTCGCGAGAGTTACGCATTAGAGTTTGCAGTTCCGCTGAGGGACACCTTCATTGTTTCCCCACGCAGTACTCCAATAAAAGCAAAAGCCGTCTCAGAAAAGCTTTGGCGATTGATTCTGCTCCACACGGTAAAGGCAGTGCCAGTTGACCAGCACGATCAGGGTCGCTATTTCATCTTTGTGGTTCCCAAGAAAAAGGGGTCCTTTCAGCCCATACTCGACCTCAAGCATGTCAATCGGGTGTTGCGCGTACCCCACTTTCGGATGGAAACCTTGCATTCAGTTATAGTGGCGGTGTGGAAAGGGGAATTCCTCACATCCCTCGACCTCATGGAAGCCTACTTACATGTGCCTATTCGGGTGGAGCATCAGTGGTATCTGCGATTTGCAGTTTCCATGGGTCATTACCAGTTTCAGGCACTTCCCTTTGGACTGGCTACGGCTCCACATACCTTTACCAAGATCATGGAAGCGCATCTTCGCAGGCAGGGCGTGCTAGTGCGCCCATACCTGGATGATTGGTTGATTCGGTCAAAGTTGTTCTCCGAGAGCACAGAAGCTACTCGTTGAGTCCTTCAGCTGCTCGAGTGTCTAGGCTGGGTGGTGAATTCGGCAAAGAGCCATCTGTCTCCCTCACAAACTCTCCTGTATCTCGGAGCTCATTTTGGTACCCAGAGGGGGATGGTTTTCTTGCCCGAGGAGCAGAGCAGGAAGCTGCAGGAACAGATTTGGCAGTTCTTGACTCGGAGATCACACTCAGCGTGGTCATACCTGCAAGTCCTGGGATCCATGGCTTCAGTGCTGGAGTTGGTGCCCTGGGTGCGGGCCCTCATGTGCCCACAACAAAGGGCTCTGCTCTTCCGGTGGTCCCCTCAGCGGCAGGCATTGTCACACCGGCTCCTCTGTCTTCTCCAGGTGAGGGCCAGTCTTGCCTGGTGGGTGGATCGGGCCAATCTAGCAAAGTGAATGCCCCTGGAGAACCATAGTGGACAATTCTCACCAATGACAGTCTCTCCAGTTGGGGGCCACATCGTATGACGAGAATCGCGCAGGGCACCTGGTTGATGGACCAGACACAGTGGTCCATCAGTCAACTGGAGATGAGGGTGGTTTGCTTGGCTCTTCTTGAATTTCAACCCTTGTTACGACATCAGGCAGTCCGAGTGTCATTGGACAGTGCAACCACGATCACCTATATCAATCGGCAAGGGAGGGGGGGACAAGCAGCTCAGTGCTGGCAAAGGAGGTGGCTCCGCTGCTGCAATGGGTGGAGGCAAATCTCACCCAGTTGTCGGCAGCACATTGGCCGAAAAGGAGAACTTACAGGCCGATTTTCTAAGCAGGAATTTGTTGGACCCAGGAGAGTGGGTCCTGGCGAGCTCAGTCTTCCGGCAGCTGACTCAGCGCTGGGGAACACCAGTGTTGGATCTCATGGTGACAATGGAAAATGCCAAGGTTGAGCGCTTCTACAGTAGACGCAAGGATCACATGTCCGAAGGGCTCGATGCCTTGTCCCAACCTTGGCCTACGGAGGGTCTGCTGTGTGCCTTTTCTGGTATGCAGATCTGATGAGACTACTGGTGGACAAACCATGGCGGTTCCCGCCGCGGCCAGACCTTCTGATGCAGGGTCTGGTGCAGATGCCTCAGGTATTTATTTATTTATTTAGCTGCATTTATATCCCGCTTTTCACCGGGTCAAAGCGGTTGGGGGATACATTTAACACGAGGGGATATGACACACATACACTAATACTTACAGGGAACATGGGCAATGGAGGGTTAAGTGGCTTGCCCAAGACCACAAGGAGCACCTGTGGGACTAGAAACCCCAGTCCTTCCGGCCCAAGGTTGCTGTCCTCTAGTGGGCTTTGAACCACCTACCTTCCAGCCTGTGGTACCTTGCCCCAACCACTAGGCTACGCCTCCCTCTAGGTAGATCGATTCTTGCTTATAGCTTGGCTCTTGAAAGGGCCTCATTGAGATGGAAAGGTTATGAGCCAGTGGTGGTTGCAACAATGCTAAGGTCAGGGAAGAGGTCCACCTGCTTAACCTATGTGCGAGTCTGAAAGATTTTTGAGGCATGGTGTGAAGAGCGGCAATGACGGTCTTTTCAAGCATCTATTCTGGATGTCTTGGCCTTCCTTCAGGACGGGTTTGACAAGGGTCTGGCATTAAACTCCCTGAAGGTGCAGATTGCCGCTTTAGCATGCTGTTGGGGGCGCGTGCAGGGCATCTCCGTAGCAGCACACCCGGATGTCTGCCATTTCCTTTGGACAATTAAGCTTCTGAGGCCACCTCGTAGATCCTGTGTACCGTGCTGGGGGTTCTCTCGGAAGTTCCCTTTGAGCCCTTAGTTGCAGCATCCCTCGAGGCTTTTACCTTAAAAGTAGTTTTCCTGGTAGCCATTTGTTCGGCTCAGCGGATTTTGGAGCTCCAGGCACTCTTGTGTAGGGAGTGCTTTTTGTTGCTAGCAAAGAACACGGTCGTCTTGCACACGGTACCATCCTTCCTGCCCAAGGTGGTCCCGCCTTTTCATCTTAACCAGGCAGTGGTGCCCCATCTTCCCGAAAGACAAGAGCAGGCAACTCTGGTTCTTGGATGCAAGGAGAGTGCTGACCCAGTAATTGAAGGCGACTGAGGCTTTTTGTAAGTCGGATTGTCTGTTTGTCCTTTTTGGCAGGCCTCGCAAAGGAGAGGCGTCGTCGAAGGCCTCCATTATCAGGTGATTAAGGGAGGCCGTCGCATCAGCCTACATCTTGAAGGGCAGGCAGGTGCCGGAGGGCTTGCGAGCCCATTCCACGAGAACACAGGCGGCGTCCAGGGCAGAGTGTGCATTGGTGCCTTCAGCGGATATTTGCAGAACTGCTACTTGGGCATCCTTGCATAGTTTCATGCATCACTATAAACTGGATTTGCAGGCACGTTCAGAGGCCTACTTTGGCTCGCGGGTGTTGGAGGCCGAGCTTGCAGGTCCCGCCCATGTTTAAGTACTGCTCTGGTACATCTCATGAGTCTGGATTGAATTGAAGGGGCGCTATAGAAGATGAAATTGGACTTGCCTGCTAATTTTCTTTCCATTAGGCCCTACAGTCCAATCCAGAACCCTCACATTTTGGTCAGATGGCAAGCCGGGGATGGCTGGTGGAAGGTTCAAGAGTAATGAGCTAATGTGTTTGTCGGAGCGGTCCTGCCCAAGCCGAAGGATTTGGTTCCGTGTACTTGAGGTCCTGGATGTAACCTTGGTCAATTAGGGCTGCTCTACGTCACCACAAAGGGATCAAGGTTGGAGAGGCTTTTGCCAAAATAGCATTTTTCAGGAAATGGAAAAAGGAGCCAAATGACAAAAACTGGAAACAACATAAGCACTGGAAAGTTAGAGGCAAGGAATTGATAAAGCAGACAAAGAGAAAATTTGAGAAGAAGCTTACTGTGGAAGCAAAACACATAATAAAGACTTTTTCAAGTAGATTCGTAGCAAATAATCTGTGAGAGAGTCAGTTGGACCATTAGATGATAGAGGGGTAAAAGGGGCACTAAGAGGGGACAAGGCTCAGAGAAGAGCCACCAAAATGGTAAAGGGGATGGAAGGGTACTCCTATGAAGAAAGGCTAAAAAGGTTAGGGCTCTTTAACCTGGAAAAGAGACGGCTGAGGGGAGATATGATAGAAGTCTATAAATTAATGAACGGAGTGGAACGGGTAAACGTAGATCGATTGTTTACCTTATCAAAATATAGAAAGACTAGGGGACATGCAATGAAGCTACAGGGTAAACTATTTAAGACTAATAAAAGAAAATATTTTTTCACTCAACGTGTAATCAAACTCTGGAATTTGTTACCGGAGGATGTAGTAAAGGCTGTTAGTGTAGCTGGGTTTAAAAAAGGTTTGGACAAGTTCCTGGAGGAAAGGTCCATAAACCATTATTAAAAAGGGACCCAGGATATCAATGCTTGACCCAGTACAAGCATTGCAGAACTTGTGTCTTTTGGGGAAACTGCTAGGTACGTATGACCTAGATTGGCCACTGTTGGAAACAGGATACTGGGCTTGATGGACCTTGGTCTGACCTAGTATGGCAGATCTTATGTTCTTAAGGCTATAACAGAGAGACTGAGGGGGTCAATTCATTCCCTCTGTTCGTGGCCTTTCTGGCCCCGTCATCCTTCCCCACGTGTTGTACGGGAATGTTAGACAGGGGGTGGGAAAGGGGAGGATCGGGAACGGTGTTAGGGCAGGCAGTTTGCGGTCACCGGTCCTGTATGTACAGGGCCTATTCTAATGTCAGCCCTATATGTCCGGGGCCAGCGACTTGAACGGGGAAGTTAATCCATCTCCAAGATGGAATAACTTCCCTGATGCGGCGGGATCGGCAGACCCGGGGCTGGGAAGGGGTGGCAGGGGGCAGAGTGCATTCCCAGCAGCCTGATGCTGGCCCTGGGAGGCCAGATCGGGGGTAGGGCTGCAGAAAAAGCAATTTGGAGGCCGGTGGCTGGGGATCGTGGCTTTTATATGGAGCCAAGGTGCCATGGCAACCAGGCGCCATGGCTCCGCTGCTCTATTTAAAAGCTCTGACTGAGCTAGTCAGGGAAGGCCTGTACGTGCACGATGGAGAGAATCAGACAGAATCGGGATCCGGGCCTGCACATACAGGCCTGTTCATGATTCTGAGCCCACAGGGCTAAACGTGCCCCATGGGATCAGAATTGCGACGCCCTTTCCGACCGGGAGCACAGAGGGCCTGCTCGTACACTATGTTCTCCAGGACCAAGCAGGAAGTCAGTCCTCACATATGGTTGTCATCGGCGCCGATGAAGCCCCAGCGGAGCATTTCCCCAGCTTTCTATGAAAGCCTTTGGGAATGCAGGCACGCATGCGCGGTTCCCTTCCCGCCTAAAGGTGCCATCTTACCTCAGTCTCTTTTTTTCCGAGAAGCCCACCGGACGTGTGTCCTGTCATCCCGGATAAAAGTGATTTTTTTCTTCGGCGATCCTCGCTGTTTTTTCTCCCGGTTCGACGCCGGTTCCCCACCCAATTTACTAAAAGGCATGCCCTTTCGGATTCCTGGGTACACAGTGGTACTGACCACCGATGCCTCCCTGCAGGGCTTGGGAGCTCATTGTCTAGACAAGTGCACCCAGGGCCTGTGGTCTCCTTGAGAGGCGGCACAGCAGATCAATCTCCTGGAACTCAGGGCTATTCCCCTAGCTCTCAAAGCTATTCCCCTAGCTCTCAAAGCTTTCTCTCCTGCCCTGGCTCATCAATCTCTCCTGGTTCAGACAGAAAACCAGGTAGCCATGTTTTATGTGAACAAACAGGGCGGGACGGGGTCCAGTCTCCTTTGTTGGGAGGCTCAGGACCTTTGTTCATTTGCCCTCAAGCACAACATGCTCCTCAAGGCTGTGTACCTTCCAGGCCAGCAAAACTACCTGGCCGACAGGTTGAGCAGAATTTTGCAGCCCCACGAATGGCAGCTGCATCCCTTGGTAGTTCAGAAGATCTTCCTAAAATGGGGTCTCCCTTTGATAGACCTGTTTGCCAGTCCACTAAACAAGCAACTGCTGAAATTTTGCTCCTGGCAACCGCATCCTCTGCGGATAGCAGCAGATGCTTTTCTGATTCCATGGTCTCAGGGCCTCCTGTATGCGTTTCCTCCCACGCCCTTGGTGGCCCGAACTCTCTTCAAGATTCTTCAGGACAAGGCCTCGGTCCTACTGGTGGCTCCTAGGTGGCCGAGGCAACCTTGGTTCCCACTACTGCTTCAGCTGGCAGTGGATCCCCCACTGCCTCTTGGGTTGCAACCCGACCTTCTCTCTCAGGATCAGGGTTCCCTTCTTCACCCCAATCTCAAAGCTCTCAATTTGATGGCCTGGAGGCAGGCTGCAAGGGTAGTTTTGGCTCCCTGGGGCCTACCTCAGGAAGTTGAGGAGGTTGTCCTAGCCTCTAGGAAACAGTCTACTAGGAAAACCTATGCTCTCAAGTGGAAGAGGTTTCCTGTGTGGTGTCAGCTACGTACAGAGGATCCTTTCTCCTGTACTGTACCAGTGGTGCTTCAGTACTTACTGCACTTGTCCAATCAGGGACTCAAATCCAATTCTGTTCGGGTCCACCTCTCAGCTCTAGCAGCTCACCACTCACTGGTGGAAGGACATTCTCTGTCGGTTCAACCCTTGGTATCCCGCTTTCTCAGGGGCTTGCTTTTGCTCAAGCCTCCAATCCGTCCTCCTGTCCCTGAGTGGGAGTTGAATGTGGTCTTGCAGCAACTGACTCGCCCACCTTTTGATCCGATGGCTACTTGCCCACTACGCTTCCTCTCCTGGAAGACACTCTTCCTGATAGCCCTTACTTCGGCTAGGCGAGTGAGTGAGCTTCAGGCCCTGGTCTGTGATAGGCCTTACACTGGGATTTATAGGAACAGGGTGGTCCTCAGGACTCATCCAAAGTTCCTCCCAAAGGTTGTCTCCTCTTTCCACATCAATCAGGAGGTGGTTCTTCCAACATTCTTCCCTGGGCCTCATGCAAGCCAGGCTGAAGCAGTCTTGCATACCCTGGACTGTAGGAGGGCCTTATCCTTCTACCTTGACTGTACTCAGGGGCATAGGAGGGTTACTCAGCTCTTCGTTTCTTTTGACCCTAATAACTTGGGGTTGGCTGTGTCCAAGCGTACCTTGTCCATCTGGGTGGCTGACTGTATCACTTGGGCTTACAAGGCGGCTGACCTTCCTTTGCAGGGTCGGGTTACGGCCCACCGTGTCAGGGCAATGGCTGCCTCAGTGGTTCATCTCTGCTCTGTGCCCTTGGTAGACATCTGCAGGGCTGCAACTTGGTCTTCAAGCCAGACTTTTGTGGCCCATTACTGTCTGGAGAGGGAGTCCCGTAGGGACAGTGCTTTTGGCCAAGCAGTACTCCGGAATCTCTTTGAGGTTTAGGAAACTCCTGCCCTCCAGCCCTCTGTTGGGCTACCGGTGGAGGTTGTGTCAGTGAAAAGCCTTTCTGTGCAGCTGTGACTAGAGGGAGTCCTCTTGTTCAGCCTGGGTTCCTGGTAGCCCAGAGCTAGGGAGTCACCCATATGTGAGGACTGACTTCCTGCTTGGTCCTGGAGAAAGAGTAGTTACTCACCTGTAACAGGTGTTCTCCAGGAGCAGCAGGAATCAGTCCTCACAACCCTCTCTCCTCCCCTGGGAGTTGCAGTTGTACATAGTTTATTTTTCATTTTTGTGTGCTGTTCTTTGCTATGTCATTTGACTGAGGTAAGATGGCACCTTTAGGCGGGAAGGGAACCGCGCATGCGTGCCTGCATTCCCAAAGGCTTTCATAGAAAGCTGGGGAAATGCTCCGCTGGGGCTTCATCGGCGCCGATGACACCCATATGTGAGGACTGATTCCTGCTGCTCCTGGAGAACACCTGTTACAGGTGAGTAACTACTCTAAATTGGGCTCTCAATGAATTCTTTGCTTCGGTCTTTACTGAAGATGATGTAGGAAATTTGTTACCCATGATTGAAATGGCATTTAAAGGTGATGCATCGGAAGAATTGAAAGAAATATCGATAAACCGGAAAGATAGATTACAACTATTTAATAAACTAAAAAGTAGCAAATCACCTGGACCAGATGGTATACACCAGAGGGTGTTGAAAGAACTGAAATATGAGATTACAGACTAACTATTAGTAATCTGTGAACTATCATTAAAATCATCTGTAGTACTGAAGATGGCAAATGGCCATTGTAATGCCACTTTTTAAAAGGGTTCCAGGGGTGAGCCAGGAAACTACAGGCCAGTGAGCCTGACATCATTACTGGGCAAAATGGTAGAAACCATTATATAGAACAAAATTACTGAATATGTAGATAGTCATGGTTTAATGGGAGAAAGCCAACATGGCTTTAGTCAAGGAAGATCTTGTCTTACTAATCTGTTATATTTTTTGAAGGTGTGAATAAACAGGTAGACAAAGGTGAGCCAGTTGATGTAGTGTATCGGGATTTTCAGAAAGTTTTTGACAAGGTTCCTCATGAGACATTCTTGGCGAAGTTAAAAGTCACGGGATAGGAGGCAGTGTACTATTGTGGATCAGGAACTGGTTAAAAGATAGACAGAGATTAGGGCTGAATTGACAATTTTTCCAGAGATGAAAGATGAATAATGGAGTATCCCAGGGATCTATGCTTGGTCTGCTGCTTTTTAACATATTCGTTGATGACCTGGAAATGGGAATAACAAGTGAGGTAGTCAAATTTACGCCACCTCCTCTCCTTTGAGAGTTTCCACTCAGTCTGCCAGGCCTCCATTACACCCTTGCTCAACTACTGCAATTCCATCCTTCAGGGTCTCCCCAAATCTACCATTGCCCCTTTACAGCTTGCCCAACACACCATAGCATGCACCATAGCCAGTCTTGAGACACTCCCATAATGAAATCCCTCCACTGGCTCTCCATTGCATCAAGGATCAAGTACAAAGTTCTCACCATGATCCATAGAGCACTCATCAACATCTTAACTGAACATCTCCTAACACTCATCAAATGCTCAAACCCTAACAGATTACGAAGACAGAGCACGCTTAACCTTCTTCTTCCCCCAACCCAGACACACAAGAGCTCATAACAAGCATATAAGAGAGCCTTCGAATTCTACGCCCCAACCCTTTGGAACAACCTACATCCCACATTATACCACAACCTCTTCAAAAAAACACCACAAAGCACACCTTTTCGGAGAACACTATGGTTCATCTTTTGCAATTGACTCCCAGCTAGAACTTCCTCCACTCCCACAGATCTTTCCCATTCCCCCCCCCCTTAATCACCCAACTGACATCTAACACATTACTAACTGAAAACCACTCTTTCACAACACTGCAAGTCCGTTGTCATAATAACCAAAAGAACATAAGCTCACTATACCATCAGCTCCCTACTGTCTAATTTGCTCATTGTAATATAAGTTTTATTGTTATAACATTCCTGCATACTCCCCCTTCTTCCCCTAGTTACTTGCCGTTCCACTTTATTAAATTTGTTGTTAAATCTAATATTCAATTGTTCTTTGTAAACCGTTTTGACTGGTAGAAAAACGGTATATTAAAATCAGTTAAATAAATAAATAAATAAAATAAATAAATTTGTAGATGAGACAAAATTATTTGAAGTTGTTAACCCAAGAGGATTGTGAAAAATTGAAAGAGGACTTTGATAAATTGGAAGACTAAACGTTCAAGTGGCAGATGAAATTTAATGTGGACAAGTGCAAAGTTATGCATCTAGGAAAGAAAAACTCGAACTATGGTTACATGATACAAGGTTCCACATTAGGAACCCCCTTCCCATGAAAAAGATTTAGGCGTCATCTTGGATAATATGTTGAAACCCTCCGCCCAGTGTTCAGAGGCGGCCAAGAAGGCAAATACAATTCTAGGAATCATACGGAAAGGAATTGAGAATAAAACAAAGGATATTATAATGCATTTGCATCATTTCATGGTGCAACTGCACCTTGAATATTGTGTGCAATTTTGGTCGCCATATCTTAAAAAGGATATAGCAGAATTAAAAAAGGTACATGAACGGCGTGGAACAGGTAAACGTAGATCGATTCTTTACGGCATCAAAAAATAGAAAGTAGGGTTCATGCAATGATGCTACTGTGTAACTTGCTTAAAACTAATAAGAGAAAATATTATTTACTCAACGCGTAATCAAACTCTAGAATTCGTTACAGGAGGATGTAGTAAATGCTGTTAGTGTGGCTGGGTTTAAAAAAGGTTTGGACAAGTTCCTGGAGGAAATGTCCATAAACCATTATTAAAGAGGACCCAGGTAATCCACTGCTTGCCCCAATACAAGCATTATGGAACCTGTGTGTCATCTTGGGAAACTGCTAGGTACTTGTGACCTGGATTGGCCACTGCTGAAAACAGGATATTGGCTTGATGGACCTTGGTCTGACTCAGTATGGCATTTCTTATGTTCTTATGAGGATGGAGAGGGAAACAGATATTTTGTGTGGGAGGAAAGTAAAATCTATGATTGGCTGGGTATTGGGAGAGTAAGTGGGGAGTGAAGATGGACGGGTGAAATTTGAGTGAATGAAAAAGGAATAAGGAAAGAAATGGAGGAAACAGCGAAAGGGGAAAGATCAGTATGATAGAGACAGATGTAGAGAGAGAATGGAAAAAAAACTAAAAGAGAGAAGAAAGGACAAATGGACTGCAGACAATGGAGAGTTAGCAAAAGACAGAGAAAGCAGAAGAAAGCGTCTGGGGCAATTGCGACTGAAAAATAAAATTCTCAAACAATAAAAGGTAGGAAACATCTATTTTATTTTGAATTTATTAACTGGAATATCTCAGCCTTGGGAAATGTGCATCACTAAGGTCTTAGCATTTTGTTTTGTATAAGAGTTAATTTATTTATTTATTTTATATTTATTTATTTACATTTCTTTTATACCGCGCTATTCGACATCAGTGCAGTTTACATAAAACAAAACATACACGTTGCATATAATGAACTGTGCTTATAGAAAACAGGAAATAAAACTTGGTTAACTTGGGGTAACTATATACATCGAATTTTCATATACATAACATAAGAACATAAGATATGCCATACTGGGTCAGACCAAGGTCCATCAAGCCCAGTATTCTGTTTCCAACAGTGGCCAATCTAGGTCATATGTACCTAGCAGTTTCCCCATTATACAGGCTTTACTCATGAGTGTCTTATAGGGTAGGTTTAGTCATAATATCTATCTTAGACTGCAGGTGACACCACTGCATCTTCGTCTATCTTGTAGTACTGAAGGAATAGGTAATGTTTCGCTTCCTTCCTAAATTGGACCAAGTCAGTGATTGCACATATGTTGGGTGGAAGAGAATTACAGCATCTCGGTGCACATAGTTTGAAAGCTCTGTTAATTGTAGCATAGGTGCATTGGGTTATTTCTTTTGGGACTACTAATGTGTTGATAGCTGCCCATCTCCTGGACCTATTGGATGGTGTGGTATGGATAAGCTCTGCTAATGATGTAGAGGCTAGCCCATTGATTGATTTGAAAGTAAGCAGCAGAATTTTGAAAGATAGTCTGGACTGTATGGGGAGCCAGTGAAGATGTTTTAGGATGGGTGTGATATGATCGATCTTAGATGCTCCGATTAGAACTCTCGCTGCTGCGTTCATCGCTAGCTGTAGAGGGTTTAAAGTAGATTGAGGGAGACCATGCAGGATTGAATTTGCGTAGTCAAAGTGAGGCGTGATTAGCGCCTGATAGATAGTCCAGAAGTCACTTGGTTCAAGTAGGACACGAAGGTGCCTGAAGGTACGGATCTTGTGGTATATCGCTCTGACTACGTTGCTTATGTGGATCTTCATGTCAAGGCGTTGGACCAGGGTGACTCCAAGTTACCGGATCGAGGATTTAGCCTGAAGTTCCGCTTCATTGACATTTATATGTGTTGGTGTGACGAAATTTAAATTCCTCGTGATGAACAGCACCTCAGTTTTCTTGTGCTGAATTCTAAGGTTTTGGGATTGGAGCCAATTGGATACTGCATCAAAGCATTCTGTAAATGGTGAAAGGTATGGGTTTTCTGTCGAGAAGGGCATGTAAAGTAGGACGTCGTCCGCGTATATCAGGCAGTTAACCCCAAAAGAGCGAATGAGGTTACAGATAGGCTGCATGTAGATATTAAACATCAGGGCGTAGAGGGAGGATCCTTGCGGGACTCCTTGCTTCTGGTGGAAAGGTTTAGAAGTTGAGGCACCTGAACGTACATGTTGCCATCTGTTTGTGAGGTAAGATTCGCACCAGACTATCGCTGTCTCCGAAATACCCTTCTCCCTGAGGCGCACCAGAAGTAGCTCGTGACATACTGAGTCGAAAGCAGCTGCTATGTCAAGGAAAATAAGGACAAATCCCTGCCGGATGTTATCAATTCCTGTGGTAATATTATTGATAAGTGTGGTGAGGAGGGTTTCTACACCATGTTGTTCTCTAAAACCGTGTTGGCATGGGTCTAGTGGTGAAAAGTTGTTAACGTGGTCTTGAATTTGTCTTTGTACCTCTTTTTCTATTATTTTTGCAAGAAGTGGTATGCTCGATATCGGTCTGTATGAGTCCACTTTCAGGCTGTTGAGCTTGCCGTTTTTCATCAGAGGTCTAATGGAGGTATGTTTGAGGGATTGAGGAAACACCCCTGTTGTGAAGGATCTTTCCACGAGCCTGGCTATAAAATGGCTAAGATCAGACCGTAGCTCCTTTATCCAGAAGGCAGGGTAGGGGTCAGTCTGGGCAGTGGTGGTGTTGATCGTAGAGATGGTGTTTTCAATGTGTTTCTTAGATGGCATAGTGAACATGGTCAAGGGTGTTATATTGTTTTGTACAAATGCCATTGAGGGTTACTGGAGATTTGTTGGTATTGCTTATCTTTGCTTGCTGATAGTCAGCAAAGTCTTGAGGGTGGATTTTGTTTGTTTGTTCATGTACCCGGTTCCTTAGTTAAGCTCTTTATGAGGCTGAAGAGGTCATGAGGTTTGTTCGATGATCGTTTCAGAGAATCTATGTGAAATTGCCTTAAATTTGCAGTTACTGCTTCACGATGATGTGCAAGATGGGAATTATATGCCTCTTAATCTACTTCCGAGTGAGATTTATGCTAATTTATACTTTTATTTTTCCGGTGTTGTTATACATTCCAAGTTTGGCTTTTGGGATTCCCAGTTTAATTATTGTCTTCATATTTCTAAATTGTCATCCCTTGTTCTATGTTTGGTAATGGTTTTATGTTTTGCATGTGTATCTGAGCTGCGGCATTCTGTTCATGTAGTTTCTATGTGACAGTCCCACTTCTTCTCTTTCACCAGTAGAAAATGTATTGGTATTCTCTGAGATATATGTATTGGTTTAATATTTGCAGTGTTGACTTTTGATAGGTAGGGTTTGGTGCTTTGTGAGTACTGGTTGTGCTGTTATGATACAGCCGGTTTGCTATGGGTTCTAAATGAATAATCCAAAATACAAAAATGCCAAACCCTAGGGAGAGTAATACTGACCAAAAGAACTTTTTCTGTCAGACATTGTCAATGTGGGGAATTAACCTCTATAAAAGACTGCGTCCATTGTAATCAAATTTTGCAGTAAAATCAACCAGCAACTTGGTTTTTCTGAAAAATAAATTTGAGAAACACTTATCTGAAGTCATTTAAACAAAAAATTTCCAAATTCATTAGGAAAGATGTATAACGGGGTCATCCACAGAAAGTCCCAAGCAGAGCAGATGCACTCACAGAGAGCAAACCAAACACAAGAGGTGAGATGCGATAAAAGTGGTCACGATGCTTTATTGAAACAACAAAAACCCTTACGCGTTTCGGTAAACGCCTTCCTCAGGGAGGTAAACCTCAAAAATAAAAACAAAATAAATAGGACATCAATAATAATACAACAAACCATAAAACATAATATAAAAGAATAATGAAAAATCAACGTAAGTAACAATAAAAAGCAAAGCTGGGTGGGAGCACATAAGTGCACATCGGGTCCTGCGGCCCTTGAGAGGAGGCGCCATCAGGCGCTGCGGCACCACGCCGGGCAGCACATCGGGTCCTGCGGCCCTTGAGAAGAGGCACCATCGGGCACACCCGTGCCTGAGGGTCTCGCCAGAGGACCCTTTGGCGGGGACTAAAGCGCTCTAGCGCGATGCTCCTCTACACCTTACCGCCCCTAACCAACTTCCATACGAAATAAGCACCCCTCTGCTACTGCTACCCACAGCAAATTGATTCCACTTCTACCCATTGCTCCCTCATTACCTCTACCCTTTACCTGCAATTAATCCTGCATTGCACTGATCTGGCTACCCATTGCTTGCACTGACCTGACTACCTACTACTTGCACTGTTCTGTTGCTTGCTTGCACTGATCTGGCTACCCATTGCTTGCACTGAACTGATTCCCATTGCTTGCACTGAACTGGCTACCCATCGACTGCACTGAACTGGCTACCCGTTGCTTGCACTGAACTGGCTACCTATCGACTGCACTGAACTGGTTACCCATTGCTACCATCGCCTGCACTGAACTGGCTTCCCATTACCTGCACTGAACTGGCTACCCATTGCCTGCACTGAACTGGCTACCCATTACCTGCACTGAACTGGCTACCCATTGCCTGCACTGAACTGGCTTCCCATTGCTTGCACTGAACTGGCTTCCCATTACCTGCACTGAACTGGCTACTCATTGCTACCCATTGCTTGCATCGCCTGCACTAAATCCTTTGCTTGCACAGAACCTTGCTGCACTGGCTTCAGTCCCTCCACTACTCTTGCTTGTACCTTAACCCATATTGCATAGCGCATAGTCCCCACTTGTAACCCCACATATACTGCATAGTGTTTAGAATCCATAGCCATCTCATCGCTTGCACGATAACTCACACTGCTTAACTCCCACTACTCCTCTGCTATGGCCCCACATCACATTGTCCTCCTCTTCCTCATACTCCCCAACTGCCTCCCCTCCTACCAGCACCCTCACTCCTCTCCCCCTACTTTCCCTCTACCTTTCTCACTTCTCCGTCCATTCTGTCCTCTAACCTAGCATCTGCCCTTGAGCTACACCTCCCCCTCCCCCTCATTCAACCAGCCCCTCTCTTTAAGGCAACCCCACCCTCGCTTCCGCCGTACTGCCTCCGCTTTACCCCGCACCCTACTACTCCTTCTCCTTCTCTCCTCAGGTAATATCAACCCCAACCCTGGCCCCCCTCAATTTCTTTCTCATTCTAAGAAGAGCTCCTCACGCACCTTATCTAATCTCATCCATATCCCTCTCCTTTCCCCTTCTGCCCTCCCTCACTCATGCCCCAGTCTCTCAACCAGAGATATCGACCCCAACCCCAACCCTATCCCCTTTAGAGTTCTGTCTCACTCTAAAAAGAAATCCTCGCATATCATCAATATCCCCCTTCACTCCCCTTTCGCTTCCCCTCCGTCATGTCCTTCTTGGAGGGCACACTCATCCAGAGACACCCACCCATACCCTGCTCCCTCTAGACCTCTGTATTACTCTGGCAATAGATCCTCACGTAACAGCCCCCCTAAACCACTGTCTCACTCTGAAAAGAAGTCCTCACATAACTTACCCAACCTTATCCATATCCCTCTCCTTTCCCCCTCCGCTCTCCCATTCTCATGCGTCCTATGGAATGCATGCTCACTTGATAACAAACTTCCTTTTACTCATGATCTCTTTATCTCTAATGAACTACACCTTCTTGCCCTAACTGAGACCTGGCTCCTCCCAGACGATACCACATCAGCTGTTGCTCTCTGCCACGGGTGCTACCAGTTCTCCCATACACCTCGATCCACTGGCCGAGGCGGTGGTGTTGGGCTTTTACGTTCTCCCTCTTGCTAATTCCAACCCCTCCTGCTGCCTCAATCACACTCCTCCCTCTCTTTTGAAGTCCACTCCATTCGCCTCTTCACACCACTTCCCCTCCGAGTAGCTGTTATCTATCACCCACCCAACAAATCCAAATCAACCTTCCTTACTGACTTCGACTCCTGGCTTTCCATCTTTCTAGATCCCTCTTCCCCCACTCTTATTCTTGGCGACTTTAACATTCACGTTGGTAACCCCTCCGACCCCCATGCTTTAAAGCTCCTCGTCCTCACCTCCTTGTTTAACCTCCAACTTTGCTCCACTGCCCCCACCCACCTGCACGGCCATTGCCTTGACCTGATCCTCTTCTCTAATTCCTCTCCCTTAAACTTAAACTCAATCCTTCCCTCATCTGACCATCACCTTTTAACCTTCAATCTTCAGCTTCCACTGTCTCAACCCCATCCCGTCTCCTCCGACCTATTTATAAACCTTCATAATATTGATCCCTTGACTCTCTCCTCCACCATTTCTCCATCTCTTGCCGCCCTTATGTCCTCCAAGTCCGTCGACGAGGCAGTAGCCCCTTTTTCTCCAGGACCAATCAGGAAGTCAGTCCTCACATATGGGTGTCATCGGCGCCGATGAAGCCCCAGCGGAGCATTTCCCCAGCTTTCTATGAAAGCCTTTGGGAATGCAGGCACGCATGCGTGGTTCCCTTCCCGCCTAAAGGTGCCATCTTACCTCAGTCTCTTTTTCGTGAAGCCCACCGGACGTGTGTCCAGTTTTTCCCGGTTAAAATTAGATTTTTCAGCGATTTTTTGCTCTTTTTCTTCCGGTTCGACGCCAGTTCCGCTCCCGCCGGGTTCGGTACACCGGTATTGAGCCCGATTCCTCTTTTTCGGTTTTTGCCCTTCGTGGCTGGCGTTCACGCCCTTTTTTCTCTTTTTCCCTGGAAAGCCGGTATTTTGACCTCGCGGGGACTCTTTTTTCCCCGATGGCTTCCAGTGGTTTTAAGAAGTGTGATCGGTGTAAGAAACAAATGTCTCTCACCGACACACACGACTGCTGCCTTCGGTGCCTCGGCCCCGACCATGATCCTAAGTCGTGCGGGGCCTGTGGAAAAATGTCTTCCAAGGCACTACGAAGTCGCCAGCAGCAAAAGGAAAGGCTTTTCTCGGACTCGGCCTCCGGCCGGGCCCGGACCTCGTCTGAGGCCTCGACATCTCGGGATTCCGATCCCGAGCACCGTCGAAGCTCCTCGGACAGGGGGTCCCCCGACCGGGAACGCAAGAGGAAGAAACGGCTTGCGAGGGCGTCGTCGGAAGAGGTCCCTAGCTCCTCGAAGAAGGGCTCGAGTAAAAAGACCTTTTACCCGAGGAAGGGCACTGCCTACAAACAGTACGCACAATATCAGGCTGCCCAAGCTGCCCCCCAGGGTCAGCAAGCCAAGGGCCAGGGTAATGGGCCCCCGTAGGCAGAGGGCCCCCAAGCCTCCGGCCCCTGCTACTACTCAGCAGGGTGGGGGCTTTTGACTCCTTGAGCATAGCCTCTCCTCCACTGCTCTCCCAACACTGCACAGGAGGTCGTCTCGCCCTCTTTGCCCACCAGTGGCCCCTTATCACCGGGGACAGTTGGGTGCTGGACATCATCCACAGGGGATATGCCCTCCATTTCTACCAACTGCCACCCCCATATTTTCCAGGGGAGCCTCCAAGGCCTCCTCTGCACACAGACCTTCTCAGTCAGGAGCTTCAGGGTCTGTTGGTGGACAGGGCGGTGGAGCCTGTGCCTCCCCACTTGCAAGGTCACGGATTCTACTCCAAGTATTTCCTGGTGCCCAAAAGGACAGGTGGCCTTCGACCCATTCTGGACCTCAGGAACCTCAACAAGTTCCTAGTGAAAGAAAAGTTCAAGATGCTTACTCTTGGAACCCTTCTGCCCTACCTCCAGCAGGGAGATTGGCTATGCTCCTTAGATCTAAAGGATGCGTACACTCACATCCTCATTCATCCAGACCACAGAAAGTACCTAAGGTTCATCGTGGGAGGAAACCATTATCAGTACAGAGTGCTGCCTTTCGGCCTCACCTCCGCCCCCAGAGTCTTTACAAAGTGCTTAGCAGTGGTGGCGGCCTACCTGAGAAATCAGGGCATCTTTGTCTTCCCCTATCTGGACGACTGGCTCATCAGGGGTCAGACAGGTCAGGAGGCCAATCAAGCCACCCTCAGGACCATTGCTCTTCTGCAACGCCTGGGGTTTGTCATAAACCTCGCAAAGTCCACTTTGCTCCCTTCCCAGAACTTGGAGTTCATAGGGGCAAGGTTGAACTCTCTCCTGGCAAAGGCATTCTTGCCAGAAAACAGAGCCCGAAGGTTGATGGCCTTGGCAAGTCAGTTTCTCAGCAGGTCCCTGGTCTCCGCCAGACTCTGCCTGCGGCTTGTCAGACGGCTGCCTGGGTGAGAATCTTCACAGTCTTGGCAAGTGCATATATCTATATGATTTGCAAGGGATTGTGGGCAATGTAGTTCATTCACACCAGACACAGCTGCTGACAATAATTTAGTTGTGCTCAAGTGTTAAAGCCAATAAGATATTTATTTATGGGGTTATTTCTCCCAACACAGATATGCTTGGTAGCACATAAATCAGGTTACTTGCTTCCAGTGTTTAACTTGGAAAAACAAAATCAAAATCAGGAAAACAACATTCAAACTTGTCAGGCATTAGCTAATGTTTTCTTAGCATATATCAAACAACAAACGAAAAACCACAAAGAAAGAAAAAAACTGTTCTTTTCAGGTTAACTTCTGATAACTTCCCACATAGATTCAGAAGTGATTCTCTCCTAGCTCACAAGCAATTAGGTAAGGCTCAATTGCTAGCAGTTATCCAGCTGAAGCCCCTTAGCTGGCTTGCTTCCTACTGTGTGGGTCAAATCCTGCTTCAGGAGCTTTTCTGAGTAGATTAAAGAACAAGTTTGTATTTCTTTGTGATGGTTGCTGTACTTTATAACAGAAAATCACCAAAGGAGTTTGGACAGAGAGCAGTCCATATAAACACATTCTTCATCTGCAATCATTCCCCCTTCTTCAACAAGCATGGGTTCAATATCATGGATTGGCACAGATGAATCTCTCAATGGAGCACTTTCAGGAGAATACTTGTTTCCCTGCTGTCTTTCAAGGTTATAGCTAGGGCATAGATCAGTGTTCATACCTGAGCTTCCATTGCTGTTAGAGTTCCTCTCTATATAGCCTGGCCAGTATGTAGTCCAGTTCTTATGTCCAGCCTTCCAATCCAGATCCCTGGACACTGGATCTCTCTTCACATACCTTCTGGCACAGGTCTTAGGGTCCCTTCCACGTGCAGCCGTCTCCCTCACAGGTAGCGTCTGGAGATTCCTAGCTCTGCAGCACCATTCCTCTGGCTTTCCCCAGTCCAATGGTGTATGCTGGCCCTTGGAATACCTCCCAGTATACGTACTGCTCTGGACTCTTCTCTCAAAGGCTTTTCTCCTCTTTCTTCCAGAGGGTTTCTTTCCCTCTCTGTCCGTCTGGTTTGGCTTCTGCTTCTGATGATCCTTCAGATGAAACTGATCAAGCTCAAGCTGATTCTCAGGATACTGAGGATGATTCTCTGTAGAATAAACTCTACCTTCATTCTGCCTAGATGAGTGCTCCTCCCTAACACAGCGCAGCTGTGCTGAATCAGGCCCTGCCCTTTGAGATGAGTGCTTAGGGATTACCTCATTGCCCTCCTGATTGAACATACGTTTCCCCACTTCAGCTCCTCTAATGGCTGTTGGAAACCTGGTGCATTCTGGGACTGGTAGTCTTTTATGGCAAAATTCTGTTTTCTTATTTCTACCAGAACTGACAGGTTGCTTGTTCAGAGTCACTTCACCTTTTCTATAGCTCCTTCCTGAGCTATGATAAGCTTCCTTATCACAGGCTTCTAGGCCACATGGCTTCGACAGTACATGTGACCCCCAATGCCAGGCTCCATATGAGGCCTGCACAGTGGTGCCTTCGGACTCAGTGGTCACAGGCCACAGGCAGCCTCAGAGACAGGATAAGGGTGTCCAGACCATTTCTGCACTCCCTCAACTGGTGGCTACACCCACCCAATCTGCTGAAAGGGGTGCCCTTTCAGATTCCAGGTTACACAGTGATACTAACAACAGATGCCTCCCTGCAAGGCTGGGGAGCGCATTGTCTGGGCAAGTGCACCCAGGGCCTCTGGTTTCCCTGGGAAGCTGCACAGCAGATCAATCTCCTCGAACTCAGAGCTATTCGATTAGCACTCAAAGCTTTCACTCCTACCCTGGCTCAACAGTCTGTCCTGATTCAGACAGACAACCAGGTTGCCATGTTTTATGTGAACAAACAGGGTGGAACTGGGTCCAGGATCCTTTGTCGGGAAGCTCAGGACCTTTGATCTTTTGCCCTCAAGTACAACATGCTCCTCAAGGCTGTGTACCTTCCAGGCCAGGACAACTACCTGGCAGACAGGTTAAGCAGGATACTGCAGCCCCACGAGTGGCAGCTGCATCCTTCAGTGGTTCAGAAGATCTTCCTGAAATGGGGTCTCCCTTTGATGGATCTCTTTGCCAGCCCCATGAACAAGCAACTGCCAAAGTTCTGCTCCAGGCAACCACATCCTCTGCGGATAGCAGCGGATGCTTTTCTGATATCTTGGTCTCAGGGCCTCCTCTATGCATTTCCTCCCACGCCCTTGGTGGCCCGAACCCTATTCAAGATTCTCCACGACAAGGCCTCGGTCCTGCTGATAGCTCCCAGGTGGCCGAGACAGCCTTGGTTTCCTCTTCTGCTTCAACTGGCGGTAGATCCTCCACTGCCTCTGGGGTTGCAACCCGACCTTCTCACACAGGACCAGGGTTCCCTTCTGCACCCCAATCTCAAATCTCTCAATTTGATGGCCTGGAGGCTGCAAGGGTAGTTTTGGCTTCCTGGGGCCTACCTCAGGAAGTTGAGGAGGTTGTCCTAGCCTCTAGGAAGCAGTCTACTAGGAAAACCTATGCTCTCAAGTGGAAGAGGTTTTCTGTGTGGTGTCACCTACGTACAGAGGATCCTTTCTCCTGTACTGTGCCAGTAGGTCTTCAGTACTTACTGCACTTATCCAATCAGGGACTTAAGTCCAATTTTGTTCGGGTCCACCTCTCAGCTCTAGCAGCTCACCACTCATTGGTAGAGGAGCAATCTCTATCTGGTCACCCCTTGGTGTCCCGCTTTCTCAGGGGCTTGCTTTTACTCAAGCCTCCCATCTGTCCTCCTGCCCCTGAGTGGGAGCTGAATGTGGTCTTGCAGCAACTGACTCGCCCACCTTTTGAGCCGATGGCTACTTGTCCACTACGCTTCCTCTCCTGGAAGACACTCTTCCTGATAGCCCTTACCTCGGCTAGGCGAGTAAGTGAGCTTCAGGCCCTGGTCTGTGACAGGCCTTACACCAGGATTTATAGGAACAGGGTAGTCCTCAGGACTCATCCAAAGTTCCTCCCTAAGGTTGTCTCCTCTTTCCACCTCAATCAAGAGGTGGTTCTTCCAACATTCTTCTGAAGCAGTCCTGCATACCCTGGACTGTAGGAGGGCCTTATCCTTCTACCTTGACCGTACGCAGGGGCATAGAAGGGCTACTCAGCTCTTCGTATCCTTTGACCCCAATAAGTTGGGGTTGGCTGTGTCCAAGCGTACCTTGTCCATCTGGGTGGCTGACTGTATCACCTGGGCTTACAAGGCGGCTGACCTTCCTTTGCAGGGTAGGGTCACGGCCCATCGTGTCAGGGCAATGGCTGCCTCAGTGGCTCATCTCCGCTCTGTACCCTTGGTAGACATCTGCAGGGCTGCAACTTGGTCTTCAAGCCAGACTTTTGCGGCCCATTACTGCCTGGAGAGGGAGTCCCGTAGGGACAGTGCTTTTGGCCAGGCAGTACTCCGGAATCTCTTTGAGGTTTAGGAAACTCCTGCCCTCCTTCCCTCTGTTGGGCTACCGGTGGAGGTTGTGTCCTTGAAAAGCCTTTCTTTGCTGCTGAGACTATAGGGAGTTCTCTTGTTCAGCCTGGGTTCCTCGGTAGCCCAAAGCTTGGGAGTCACCCATATGTGAGGACTGACTTCCTGCTTGGTCCTGGAGAAAGAGTAGTTACTCATCTGTAACAGGTGTTCTCCAGGAGCAGCAGGAATCAGTCCTCACAACCCTCCCTCCTCCCCTTGGCGTTGCAGTTGTACATAGTTTCTTTTTTCATTTTTGTGTGCTGTTCTTAGCTATGTCATTTGACTGAGGTAAGATGGCACCTTTAGGCGGGAAGGGAACCGTGCATGCGTGCCTGCATTCCCAAAGGCTTTCATAGAAAGCTGGGGAAATGCTCCGCTGGGGCTTCATCGGCGCCGATGACACCCATATGTGAGGACTGATTCCTGCTGCTCCTGGAGTACACCTGTTATAGGTGAGTAACTACTCTTAATGCTGCACTATCCTCGGCTCTTGATACTCTTGCCCCACCCACCCCACATCCCATTAGACGTTCTGCTCCTCAGCCCTGGCTTTCATCTACAACCCGTTATTTACGCATCTGTGCCCATTCTGCTGAACGCGCCTGAACCAAATCCCGCTCCCCAGAAGACCTTCTACACTTCAAATTCATGCTTGGCTCCTTCTAGTCACCCATAGCACTTGCCAAACAAAAATACTACATCATCTGACTAACTCCCTAGCCTCTGATCCTCGCCGCCTCTTTAATACCCTCAATTCTCTCCTCAAGGTGCCCCCGCCCCCAGTCCTGCCCGCCCTTTCTGCCCAAACCCTTGCCAACTACTTCCATGGCAAAATCCACAAGATTACCCTCCAATTCCCCACACCCTCATCTACCTCCCCCCCCCCAATTCTCCCCCCCATCCTGACTTCCTCTGCTACCCTCTCCTTCTTCCCTATGATCTCCGAAGAGGAAATCACACTCCTTCTTTCCTCCTCCGAACCCACCACCTGTTCCTCTGACCCTATCCCCACCCATCTTCTACACCCTATCTCCCCCACCGTTATCCCCTCCATCTCTCATATTCTCAACCTATCACTCTCCACTGCAACTGTCCCCATCGATTTGAAACATGCTGTTGTCACATCTCTCTTCAAGAAACCCTCACTCGATCCCACCTGTTCTTCTATCGACCCATCTCCCTCCTTCCCTTCATATCTAAACTACTAGAACGAGCAGTCCACCGCCACTGCTTCAACTTCCTCACCTCCCAGGCCCTCTTGGACCCACTACAATCCGGCTTCCGTCCCCTGCACTCCACCGAAACGGCTCTTACAAAAGTCTCCAATGACTTATTCCTCGCTAAATCTAAGGGCCTCTACTCTGTCCTCATCCTTCTCGACCTCTTCTCTGCCTTTGACACTGTTGACCACAATCTCCTCTTCTCCACCCTTTCCTCTTCCATCACTCCAAGGGCTCCGTATTATCCTGGTTCTCCTCCTACCTCTCCCATCACTCCTTTAGTGTATGCTCTGGTGGCTCTTTCTCCTCTCCCATCCGCTGCATGTTGGTGTACCCCAGGGTTCCGTATTGGGCCCCCTCCTTTTCTCTCTCTACACCCAATCCCTTGGCACTCTTATCTCCTCCCATGGCTTTCAGTACCATCTCTATGCCGATGACTCCCAAATCTACACCTCTACACCTATCAACAATCCAAACCAAGATCTCTGTCTGCCTTTCTGACATCGCCGCCTGGATGTCTCATCGCTGCTTGAAATTGAACATGGCAAAAACTGAACTCCTCCTCTTTCCCCCCAACTCCTCCCCTCCTCTTTCCCCTTTCTCAGTCTCCGTGGATGGATCTATGATCCTTCCTGTTCCCTCGGCCCGCAATCTGGGGGTTATCTTTGACACCTCTCTCTCCTTCTCCACACATATCCAGCTCGCTGCTAAAACCTGCCACTTCTTTCTCTACAACATTAGCAAAATTCGCCCCTTCCTGTCAGAACACACCACCAAAACGCTTATCCACTCCTTAATCTCCTCTCGCCTCGACTACTGCAACCTACTCCTTGCTGGTCTCCCCGTGAGCCATCTCTTCCCCCTTCAATCTATACAAAGTTATGCTGCTTGACTAATCTTCCGCCAATCCCGCCATGCCCACATTACTCCTCAAGTCGCTTCATTGGCTCCCCATCCGATTCCGCATCCAATTCAAACTTCTCCTGCTGACCTATAAATGCATTCACTCTGCGGCCCCTCAATACCTCTCATCTCTTATCTCGCCACACATCCCCTCTCGAGAACTTTGCTCCGTTAACAAAATACTTCTGTCTAGGCCTTTCACTCGCACCGCTAACTCCCAACTTCTTTCCTTTCATCTTGCTGCACCCTATGCCTGGAACAGCTTACCTATGTCTATACGCCAGGCACCCTCCCTGGCCGTCTTCAAATCCAGGTTAAAAAAACCATCTCTTCACTGTCGCGTTCAGATCTGTTGGGGTTTTCTGGGCTTCCCTTGCGATTATTTGGGGAATTTTCTATTTTGTTTTGGCTGCTTGTGTTCAACCCCAACATATATACAGGACCTGCTTTAAACAAATTGCTCATGCCACCATAAAAGCATGGAAATTATTTATTTATTTTGCCAGGTCTGTAACATCACAAGCTTTGCTTTTAACTTATAAGGTACAAATTTCAATATCAATACATAACATCAATACATCTATAACGAGCAAAGCACCTGACTTAAGTGTAAAAGGTCCTGGAGACGGAGACAGCCTCACTCCAGTGAGATCAGCTAATGTCTGTCTGCTTATTAGAATTTCTCCTCTATATTTATATTCATGTTTAGGCTCAAACTGCTGATAAATAGATTTCCTTTCTTTTCTTACCCTCTATTATTTCAAGCAACTCTGCTTCTTAATCTTTACCCTTTATTTTTTCCCTTGGGCATCCTGTCTTTCCATTCTCACGGCAGTCCTTGTCGCTGTGTGCTGGCTCTGTTTCCTGCAGATTAAGTTCTTCGTTCTGTTCCCCTTTGTTCATTCAAGGGGCCCAGGTGACATCTTTTCACTAGCTGTGTAGTCTTCAGAGCCTCTCATTGTGTCAGCTCTCTGGGACAGGATATTAGCTCATTTGATAGCTCAATCTTGCTGATTCTGCAATTTCAGTGTGAAAAAGCAAGCTGTTTCTTTCTTAGGCCTGAGCTGTAGACGTTAGCACAAGATGGATTCAACCTATAACAAAGGTACCTGAAGGGGGATTCATTTTTCCCCTTCAGATCCTGACTTCTATCCCTCATCTTAACCTAACCCCCATCATTTTCATGACCGAACTGTAAAACCCATCGAATTGACTAATGCTCCGTATGGTTTTGACTAGATTGTAAACTCGGAACAGCAGGGACTGTTTCTTATATGTATGTCTGTACAGCGCTGCGTGCGTGGTGCTATATAAGTGTTTAATAGTAGTAGTAGTAAGTAACCATGCAAAACATGCATGAACATAAATGAAAACCAAAACACAACTTTAAAAGATAAAATGAAGAGGAGACCTCCATTCGCCAAATGAGTAATATCATAAGTTACAGTAGAAAGCAAGACTGAGCAAAAGCCCTTAAATAAAACATATGATACATGTGTAAAAACATAAATTCTCCAGGACCAAGCAGGAAGTCAGTCCTCACATATGGGTGTCATCGGCGCCGATGAAGCCCCAGCGGAGCATTTCCCCAGTTTTCCATGAAAGTCTTTGGGAATGCTGGCACGCATGCGCAGTTCCCTTCCCGCGTAAAGGTGCCATCTTACCTCAGTCTCTTTTTTTCCGAGAAGCCCGCCGGACGTGTGTCCTGTTCTCCCGGATAAAAGTGATTTTTTCTTCGGCGATTTTTCGCTATTTTTCTCCGGTTCGACGCCGGTTCCCCTCCCGCCGGGTTCGGTACACCGGTATCGAGCCCGTTTATTTCTTTTTCGGTTTTTGCCCTTCGTGGCAGGCGTTCGCGCCCTTTTTTCATTTTTTCCCTGGAAGGCCGGTCTTTTGACTTCGCAGGGGCTCTTTTTTCCCCGATGGCTTCCAGTGGTTTCAAAAAGTGTGATCGGTGTAAGAAACTTATGTCTCTCACCGACACACAGGACTGCTGCCTTCGGTGCCTCGGCCCTTACCACGACCCCAAGTTGTGTGTGCCATGTGGGAAGATGTCTTCCAAGGCACTCAAAAGTCGACAGCATCAGAAGGAAAGGTTTTTCTCGGACTCTGCCTCCGGCTGGGCCCGGACCTCGTCTGAGGCCTCGACATCTCGGGATTCCGATCCCGAGCGCCGTCGAAGCTCCTCGGACAGGGGTCCCCCGACCGGGAACACAAGAGGAAGAAGCGGCTCGTGAAGGCGGCGTCGAAAGAGGTCCCTGGTCCCTCCAGGGCCAGGTCTAAGACCCCTGGCCGCCGTCCCGGGCCCGTGGACCAAGAGAAGCCTGCCAAAGTTCATCGCGTGGAGCCGGAGTCTGCTGGACACGTAAGCCCCGTAGTCCTTGTGGACTCTCCTCCCAGAGAGCCGACGTCGGGCCCGGAACCGCCGGGGCCCGAGTCGGTGGCTGCTGCATCTCCCGAGCTGAGTCTCAGGATGACAGCCTTGGAGTGCAGATTGTCTGCCTTCATGTTGCAGCAGCGGGCACTGATGGCCAGCCTGTCTGGTGCATCTGCCCCGACCACTGGGACGTCGACTTCGAAGTCAACCCCGGAGACCGAGCCGATACTTGAGACCCTCGTGGCTTGAAGTCATCCTCGGTCGAGCTCTCCCTTGACCTCCCGTTCGGGACCGAGGGTGTCGACGCCGGTGCCCCCGGCGTCGGGGCGGGTGCCTCGGGGCCCCGCGGGATCGGACCCTGACTCCTCCTCGGATGAGTCTGCCTGGGAGACGGAGGACGAGGAGTCTCCCGATACTTTTAAGACTCGGTGCGTTCCATTGGACTCACCGCAGTCTGAGCCCCGGAGTAGATCCCCTCCGGAGGATACTAGGTTCTCGGAGTTCGTCCGGGATATGGCCGCTGCCTTGGCTATCCCTGCCGATCCCGAGGAAGAGCCTCGAGCCGAGGAGCTCGATGCTCTACAGTACGACTCTCCTCAGAAGGAGGCCTTTACTGTCCGGTTCCTCCGATGCTGGAACGGCTTCTCTTCCGGATGTGGGAGGCACTGGCCTCGGCGCCGGTTCTGAGCAAGCGAGTCGATTCCATCTATCGACTCCGCAAAAGCCCTGGTTTCCAGAAAGCACAGCTACCACACCATTCCATGGTTGTGGAATCGGCCATGCATCGTCTGAAGAGCCAGAAGATGCACTCTGCGGTGCCCCCCGGCAGGGAGGCCTGCAACCTCGATGGCGTTGGTAGGAAGTGCTTCCAGGGGTCTGTGCTTGCTTGCCGTGTCCAGTCTTACCAGCTGTACATGGGCATGTACTTGCGAGACCTGGCCAAGGAGTTGGCCGGATTCTCTGCTGGTCTCTCCGGGGAACCCTTGCAGAGATTTAAGACCTTGTCCTCGGGGGTTCGTGAATGCTCAAAGTTTATTTCCCGCGCCGCCTACGATGGCTTCGAGGCTTCAGCCCGAGTTGCGGCTGCCGGCATCGCAGCTCGACGCCAGGCGTGGCTTCAGTCATCGGCCTCGAGCCATGGGTTCAGGACAAGTTGGTTGATGTCCCCTGCCAAGGTGAGAACGTTTTTGGCAAACCCGTGACCGAGAAGGCCGCTCAGCTCGAGACCGAGCACCTTACCCGGACAAGGCGGTCGAGGAAGACCTCTGCCCCTTCACATAAAAAAAAGGGCTCGGGTAAAAAGTCCTTTTACCCGAGGAAGGGCACTGCCTACAAACAGTACCCTCAGTATCAGGCTGCCCAAGCTGACCCCCAGGGTCAGCAAGCCAAGGGACCGTATAATGGGCCCCATAGGCAGAGGACCCCCAAGCCTCAGGCCCCTGCTACCACTCAGCAGGGTGGGGGTTTTGACTCCTTGAGCATAGCCTCTCCTCCACTGCTCCCCCAACCCTGCACAGGAGGTCGCCTCGCCCTCTTTGCCTACCAGTGGCCCCTTATCACCTGGGACAGTTGGGTGCTGGAGATAGTTCACAAGGGCTATGCCTTCCATTTTCACCAACTGCCTCCACCATGTTTTCCAGGGGAGCCTCCAAGGCCTCCCCTGCGCACAGACCTTCTTCTACAAGAGCTTCATGGTCTGTTGGTGGACAGGGCGGTGGAGCCTGTGCCTCCCCATTTGCAAGGTTACGGATTCTACTCCAGGTATTTCCTGGTACTCAAAAGGACCGAGGGCCTTTGACCCATTCTGGACCTCAGGAACCTCAACAAGCTCCTAGAGAAAGAGAAGTTCAAGATGCTTACTTTTGGGACACTTCTGCCCTACCTCCAGCAGGGAGATTGGCTATGCTCCTTAGATCTAAAGGATGCGTACACTCACATCCTCATTCATCCAGACCACAGAACGTACCTCAGGTTCATTGTGGGAGGAAACCATTATCAGTACAGAGTACTACCTTTTGGCCTGACCTCCGCTCCCAGGGTCTTTACCAAGTGCCTGGCAGTTGTAGCGGCCTACCTGAGAAATCAGGGCATCTTTGTCTTTCCCTGTCTGGACGACTGGCTCATCAGAGGTCAGACATTCCTGGAGGCCAGACAAGCCACCCTCAGAACCATTGCTCTGCTTCAAAACGTGGGCTTTGTCATAATCTTCGCAAAGTCCACTTTGCTCCCCTCCCAGAACTTGGAGTTCATAGGGGCAAGGTTGGATTCTCAACTGGCAAAGGCATTCTTGCCAGAAGACCGGGCCCACAGGCTGATGGACATGGCCAAACAGTTTCTAAACAAACCCCTGGTCTCCGCCAGACTCTGCCTCAGACTTCTGGGCCACATGGCTTCGACAGTGCATGTGAATCCCAATGCCAGGCTCCATATGAGGCCTGCACAGTGGTGCCTTCGGACTCAGTGGTCTCAAGCCACAGGCCGCCTAAGAGACAGGATAAAGGTGTCCAGGACTCCAGACCCATTTTGGCCTCCCTCCGCTGGTGGCTACATCCACCCAATCTGCTGAAGGGGATGCCCTTCCAAATGCCAGAATACTCGGTGGTCCTCACCACCGATGCCTCTCTGAAAGGCTGGGGTGCTCATTGTCTAGACAAGTGCACTCAGGGCCTCTGGTCTCCCTGGGAAGCAGCCCAACAAATCAATCTCCTGGAACTTCGAGCTATCCGCTTGGCTCTCAAGGCTTTTTCTCCGGCCCTGGCTCACCGCTCAGTCTTGATTCAAACAGACAACCAGGTAGCCATGTTTTATGTGAACAAACAGGATGGGACTGGGTCCAAGCTCCTTTGTCGAGAGACTCAGGACCTTTGTTCCTTTGCCCTGCAGCACAACATGCTTCTCAGGGCGGTGTACCTTCCAGGCCAGGAGAACTGCCTGGCCGACCGGTTGAGCAGAATTCTACAGCCCCACGAGTGACAGCTGCATCCCTTGGTCGTTCAAAAGATCTTACTGAAGTGGGGTCTCCCTTGGATAGATCTCTTTGCCAGTCCACTAAACAAGCAACTGCCCAAGTTCTGCTCCAGGCAACCGCATCCTTTGAGGATAGCACCAGATGCTTTTCTGATGTCCTGGTCTCAGGGCCTCCTGTATGCGTTTCCTCCCACGCCCTTGGTGGCCCGAACTCTTTTCAAGACTCTTCAGGACAAGGCCTCGGACCTGCTGGTAGCTCCCAGGTGGCCGAGGCAGCCTTGGTTTCCGCTTCAGCTGGCAGTGGATTCCCCCCTACCTCTGGGGTTACAACCCGACCTTCTCTCACAGGAGCAGGGTTCCCTTCTGCACCCCAATCTCAAAGCTCTCAATTTGATGGCCTGGAGGCTGCAAGGGTAATTTTGGCTCCCTGGGGCCTACCTCAGGAAGTTGAGGAGGTTGTCCTAGCCTCTAGGAAACAGTCCACTGGGAAAACCTATGCCCTCAAATGGAAGAGGTTTTCTGTGTGGTGTCAGCTCCATACAGAGGATCCTTTCTCCTGTACTGTGCCAGTAGTGCTTCAGTACTTACTGCACTTGTCCAATCAGGGACTTAAGTCCAATTCTGTTCGAGTCCACCTCTCAGCTCTAGCAGCTCACCACTCACTGGTGGAGGGACATTCTCTGTCCGGTCACCCTTTGGTGTCCCGCTTTCTCAGGGGCTTGCTTTTGCTCAAGCCTCCCATCCGTCCTCCTGCTCCTGAGTGGGAGCTGAATGTGGTCTTGCAGCAACTGACTCACCCACCCTTTGAACCGATGGCTACTTGCACTCTACGCTTCCTCTCCTGGAAGACTCTCTTCCTGATAGCCCTCACCTCGGCTAGGCGAGTGAGTGAGCTTCAGGCCCTGGTCTGTGACAGGCCTTACACCAGGATTTATAGGAACAGGGTAGTCCTTAGGACTCATCCAAAGTTCCTCCCTAAGGTTGTCTCCTCCTTCCACCTCAACCAGGAGTTGGTTCTTCCAACATTCTTCCCTAGGCCTCATGCAAGCCAGGCTGAAGCGGTCCTGCATACCCTGGACTGTAGGAGGGCCTTATCCTTCTACCTTGACCGTACGCAGGGGCATAGAAGGGCTACTCAGCTCTTCGTATCCTTTGACCCCAATAAGTTGGGGTTGGCTGTGTCCAAGCGTACCTTGTCCTTATGGGTGGCTGACTGTATCACCTGGGCTTACAAGGCGGCTGACCTTCCTTTGCAGGGTAGGGTCACGGCCCATCGTGTCAGGGCAATGGCTGCCTCAGTGGCTCATCTCCGCTCTGTGCCCTTGGTAGACATCTGCAGGGCTGCAACTTGGTCTTCAAGCCAGACTTTTGCGGCCCATTACTGTCTGGAGAGGGAGTCCCGTAGGGACAGTGCTTTTGGCCATGCAGTGCTCCGGAACCTCTTTGAGGTTTAGGCAACTCCTGCCCTCCTGCCCTCTGTTGGGCTACCGGTGGAGGTTGTGTCCTTGAAAAGCCTTTCTTTGATGCTGAGATTAGAGGGAGTTCTCTTGTTCAGCCTGGGTTCCTGGTAGCCCAGAGCTAGGGAGTCACCCATATGTGAGGACTGACTTCCTGCTTGGTCCTGGAGAAAGAGTAGTTACTCACCTGTAGCAGGTGTTCTCCAGGAGCAGCAGGAATCAGTCCTCACAACCCTCCCTCCTCCCTTTGGAGTTGCAGTTGTACATAGTTTGTTTTTACATTTTTGTGTGCTGTTCTTAGCTATGTCATTTGACTGAGGTAAGATGGCACCTTTAGGCGGGAAGGGAACCGCGCATGCGTGCCAGCATTCCCAAAGGCTTTCATGGAAAGCTGGGGAAATGCTCCACTGGGGCTTCATCGGCGCCGATGACACCCATATATGAGGACTGATTCCTGCTGCTGCTGGAGAACACCTGTTACAGGTGTGTAGCTACTCTTAAAGCATAAAAGGACAACCTAAAAATTGAAGTTAAAAGGAGACCTCCACACTTCAAACAAATGGAGGCCTATTCAAATTTCGACGTCCCGGCCTGCCGTGCATCCGGTTGGAACCAGATTCACAGAGGTAGCCAGGATTCTGATCCCGCAGGGCACGTCTAGCCCCCGCAGGATCAGAATCCCGTCTAGGTCTGTATGTGTAGGCTGGGATCCGATTCCGGTCAGCCTGCACATACAGGCCTCTGTCTGGCTAACTCAGTCAGGCTCCTGAATGGAGCCGCGGTGCCATGGTGTCCGGTTGCCATGGCACCACGGCTCCATTCAGGAGCTGCGATCCCCAGCCGCTGACAACTTTGTTCTTTCCCCGCAGCCCGACTCCCAATCTGGCCTCCCAAGGCCAAGGTCGGGCTGAGGAGAATCTCCTGCACTCCCTCCTACTTTTGCCACCACCCCGGCCTGCCATCCTCTGAATAAGTTCCCCGCCTAGTCTGCCAGCCCTGGACGTACTGGGCCAATATGAGAATTGGCCCTGTACGTCTGTGGCCGCAGACCGCCCACTGTCCGCCCTAACTCTGCCTCCGCACCGCTCCCTTCCCGCCCCCATCTAACTTCCCTGTACAAACTCCCTATTCGTACGGGGAGACTTAGTCTGGGACGGGAAGGGGGATAAATAGCAGGGATGGACGTCCCAACGGGACACTATTTATATTACAGAATAGATCCCATAGTGTATAAAGAGAAAAAGGAGAGGAGGAGAATATTAAAAGAGTTTGGAACATACTTACAGAACAGTCTATATATATGTTACCGATCACAGAAATCTGTGGAAATAACAACGGAGTGAGTCTCAGAACAGGTTAATTTTGAAATACAATATGAAATATACCATGGATTGAGGAGAGACGTGATAATCCTACTTTATATATGACCAGAGCACTGTAAACCAAACTAATGCAGCAGGTGCCATGCACTGTGAATATGATAAAAACCAGTCCAAGGTGAAAAGGAACCCATCTTACTTACAACTTAGCTGAAGTAAAACCAACCTTAAAAGCTTATATACCACTAATATAAAACCTGCCATAAGCGTCCCCAAGCAGAAAAAAAGAGAAGAGCTTGCCATACTGCCACTTTCCTACTGCGGAGTAACAAAACCGCAATCAACCTGTTTCCCGCCAATCAGAGTTCAAAGGTGAGAATCCAAAAAATAAAGATTTGTCTGAAAAAAAAACCTTTCATGTAATGTAATTACAATAAATTTTTGAAAGTAGTACATCATTTAGTGATTGAAACCTAGATAGAGCCAACGCTTCATTACTAAAAATGATAACGGGAAACACACTCGGGGAAGCTAATGTTTGCTCATTGACTATCAATAGTAATAGCGTCACAGAACTGAATGATGAAGTTTAAACGTAAATATGGGCACATAGAATTGTCAAGAATAAAAGGTAAAAGTTGTGTAACATAGAAACATAGAAATATGACGACAGAAAAAGACCACATAGCCTATCTAGTCTGTCCTTCCATATCAACAACTACAACAGTCCCCTTTTTTCCTTTAGAGATCCTCTGTGTTTGTTCCATGCTTTTTTAAATTCAGATACTGTCCTCATCTCTACCACCTCCACTGGGAGACTATTCCATGGATCCACCACTCTTTCCGTAAAGAAATATTTTCGCATATCACTCCTGAATCTATCCCCCTTCACCCTCATCCCATGTCCCCTCGTAGCAGAACTTGCTTTCAATTGAAAGAGGCTCTCCCCCTGTACATTTATGCCATGGAGGTATTTAAACATCTCAATCATATCACCTCTATCCCGCCTTTCCTCTAAGGTGTACATATTAAGATCTTTAAGTCTGTCCTCATATGCTTTATAATGAAGACCACTAACCATTTTAGTAGCCACCCTCTGTACTGACTCCATCCTGTTTATATCCTTTTGAAGATGTGATCTCCAGAATTGCACACTATACTCCAAATGAGGTCGCACCAAAGACTTATACAGAGGCACTATCACCTCCTATTTTCTGCTAGCCATTCCTCTCTGTATGCACCCAAGCATCCTTCTAGCTTTTGCCGTCGCCTTTTCTACCTGTTTAGCTACTTTAAGATCATCAGACACAACCACGCCTGGGTCCCGCTCTTCTTTAGGAAACAATCATTCTCCAGGACCAAGCAGGAAGTCAGTCCTCACATATGGGTGACGTCGGCGCCGACGGAGCCACCGTGTGGAGCATTTCCCCAGCTTTCATAGAAAGCCTTTGGGAATGCAGCGCGCATGCTTGGTCCCCTTCCCGCCCAAGGGTGCCATCTTGCTCAGTCTTCTTTTTTCCGCAGAGCCCGACGGATGTATATTCGTTTCACCCGAGGAAGAAGTTGATTTTCTCTGCGTTAACCTGGTTTTCTTCAGTTCGACGCTGGTTTCCCTTTCCCACCAGGGCCCGATACATCGGTATCGAGCCCGGATCTCTTTTTCGGTTTTTGTCCTTAGTGACTAGCGTTCGCACCATTTTTTCTTTTTTCACTGGCAGCCCTGTCTTTTGACCTTGCAGGGGCCCTTTTTCCCCCGATGGCTGCCAGAGGGTTTAAAAAGTGTGATCGGTGTAAGAAACTTATGTCTCTCACCGACACACATGACTGCTGCCTCCAGTGCCTCGGACCCGATCATGACCCGATGATCTGTGGTCCGTGTGGGAAAATGTCCTCTAAGGCGTTAAGGAGTCGGCAGCACCAAAAGGAAAGAATCTTCTCTGACTCCGCATCCGTAGGGCCCGGACCTCGTCAGAAGCCTTGACATCTCGGGACTCCGGCCCCAGCGTCGAGGCTCCTCTGAAAGGGGGTCTCCCTCGCGGGAGCATCGTAAGAAGAAAAAACCTGCGAGGGCGGCGTCGGTGGATGCACTTGGCTCCTCGAGGGCCAAGTTGCATAGCCCCGAGCGCCATCCCGGGTCTTCGGAGTCGGAGAGGCCTGCAAAACAACCTCGTGTGGAGATGGAGTCCCTGGGTCACGTGAGTACTGTAGTCCTCGTGGACTCACCTCCAGGGGAGCCGACGTCGGGCCCAGCGCCGCCGAGGCTCGCGTCGGGGGCTGCTGAGTCTCCTGAGCTCGGACTCAGGTTGACGGCCTTGGAGAGCAGCTTGGCTGCCTTCATGGAACAGCAGCGGGCACTGATCGTCGGTCTCACCGGTGCATCTGCCCCGACCACCGGGACATCAACATCCAAGTCGACCCCAGAGACTGAGCCGATCCTCGAGTCCATGAGAGCTCGACTCTATCCTTCCCCAAGGTCCCCCTCGGCCTCCCGTTCGGGACCGAGGTTGTCAACGCCGGTACCCTTGGTGTCGGGGCGGATGGCATTGATGCCTGCCCGACCGGAGCCGCTTGATTCCTCCTCCAAGGAGTCCGGCTGGGAGACGGAGGATGAGGAGTTGCCCGACACCTTTCGAACTCGGTGCGTTCCTTCGGACTCGCCCGAGTCCGAGCCTCGGAGAAGGTCCGTCCCCCCCCCCCCCCAGAGGATACCCGGTTCTCGGACTTCGTGCGGGACATGGCCAAGGCTTTGGCATTCTCTGTGGATCCCGAGGAGGAGCTCGAGGCCCTACAGTATGACTCTTCTCCAAAGGAGGCCTTTACTGTTCCGGTTCCTCTGATGCTAGAACGATTGCTCTTCCGCATGTGGGAGGCGCCAGCATCGACGCCGGTTTTAAGCAAGCGGGTCGATTCCATCTATCGAGTCTGCAAGAGCCCCGGGTTCCAAAAGGCACAATTACCGCACCACTCCATGGTTCTGGAATCGGCCATGCATCGTCTGAAGAGTCAGAAGATGCACTCCTCGGTGCCTCATGGCCGGGAGGCCCGGAACCTGGATGCCCTCGGTAAAAAGTGCTTCCAGGGCTCTATGTTTGCTTGCCGTGTCCAGACCTACCAGCTGTACATGGGCATGTACCTTCGAGACCTGGCAAAGGAGATTGCTGGGTTCTCTGCTGGTCTCTCCGAGGAACCTTTGCAGAGGTTCAATGCTCTGTCATCGGGTATTCGTGAGTGCTCGAAGTTTATATCTCGAGCAGCCTATGATGGCTTCGAGGCTTCGGCCCGAGTAACTGCGGCCGGCATCGGTGCATGCCGTCAGGCTTGGCTACAGTCATCGGACCTTGAGCCATGGGTACAGGACAAGTTGGTCGATGTCCCCTGCCAAGGTGAAAACCTCTTTGGCAAGCCCATGGCTGACAAGGCTGCAGAACTCGAGACCGAGACTCTTACCCGGACAAGGCTGTCCAGAAAAACCTCCGCCCCTTCTCAGAAGAAGAAAGGCTCGGGAAAAAAAGACCTTTTACCCGAGGAAGTCATCTGCCTATAAACAGTACCCTCATTATCAGGCCTTTATAGCTCCCCAACAGGGTCAGCAGGCTAAGGGGCAGGGTCATGGGCCCCATAGGCAGAATGCCCCCAAGCCTCCTACTCCGGCTCCTGCTCCTGCTCAGCAGGGAGGGGGATTTTGACTGCAGTGGCATAGCCTCTCCTCCTCAGCTGGCCCCAATCAGCACTGGAGGCAGGCTGGCCCTGTTCGCCCACAGGTGGTCTACCGTCACAAAGGGATACCTGGGTTCTAAGTATAGTCCAGAAGGGCTATCTCCTCCACTTCCACCAGGTACCCCCCTCCTATTTTCCAGGGGAGCCTCCCAGACTCCCTCTGCACAGGGACTTACTCCTGCAGGAGTTGGCAGGTCTTCTGAAGGAACAGGCAGTGGAACCAGTGCCCCACACCTGAGAGGTCAAGGCTTCCATTCCAGGTACTTCCTGGTACCAAAAAGAACAGGAGGCCTCAGACCCATCCTAGACTTGCGAAACCTGAACAAGTTCCTGGAGAGGGAAAAGTTCAAGATGCTTACCCTTGGAATCATGCTGCCCTACCTCCAGCAGGGAGGAAGTCCAAAAAACTGCCAGCATGGTTTAAAGGGGAGGTCAGAGAGGCTGCTGTTGCCAAAAAAGCATCTTTCAGGAAATGGAAAAAAGAGCCAAATAACGAAACCTGGAAACAGCACAAGCACTGGCAAGTCAAATGCAAGGCATTGATAAGGCAGGCAAAGGGAGAATTTGAGAAGAAGCTTGCTGCAGAAGCAAAAACGCAAAATAAAGATTTTTTTAAGTACATTCGTAGCAAAAAAACCTGTGGGAGAGTCAGTTGGTCCATTAGATGATAGAGGAGTTAAAGGGGCACTAAGAGGCGACAAGGCGATAGCGGAGAGACTGAATGAATTCTTTGCTTCGGTCTTTACAGAGGAAGATGTAGGGATGTTACCCATGACTGAAGTGGTATTTAAAGGTGCAGAAGAATTGAAGGAAATATCGGTACATCAGGAAGATGTATTACAACTATTAGATAAACTGAAGAGTAGCAAATCACCTGGGCCGGATGGTATACATCCAAGGGTGTTGAAAGAACTGAAATATGAGATTGCAGACCTGCTATTAGTAATCTGTGAATTTTCATTAAAATCATCTGTAATACCTGAAGATTGGAGGATCGCCAATGTAACGCCAATTTTTAAAAAGGGTTCCAGGGGTGATCCGGGAAACTACAGACGGTGAGCCTCACGTCAGTACCGGGAAAAATGGTAGAAACCATCATAAAGAATAAAATTACTCAGCATGTAGATAGTCATGGCCTAATGGGAGACAGCCAACATGGTTTTAGACAAGGAAGATCTTGTCTTGCTAATCTATTATGTTTTTTTGAAAGTGTGAATAAACAGGTGGACAAAGGTGAGTCGGTTGATATAGTGTATCTGCACTTTCAGAAAGCCTTTGACAAGGTCCCTCATCAGAGACTTTTGGCAAAACTAAAGAGTCATGGGATAGGAGGCAGTATACTACGGTGGATCAAGAACTGGTTAAAAGATAGAAAGCAGAGGGTTGGGCTAAATGGCCAATTTTCCCAATGGAGAAAAGTGAATAGTGGTGTACCCCAGGGATCTGTGCTGGGTCCGCTGCTTTTTGACATATTCATAAATGACCTGGAAAGTGGAATAACGAGTGAGGTTATCAAATTTGCAGATGACACAAAACTATTTAAAGTTGTTAAAACCCAAGAGGATTGTGGAAAATTGCAAGAGGATCTTGATAAATTGGAAGACTGGGCATCAAAATGGCAGATGAAATTTAATGTGGACAAGTGCAAAGTTATGCACCTAGGGAAGAACAACCCAAACTATGGTTACACGATGCAAGGTTCCACATTAGGAACCACCACCCAGGAAAAAGATTTAGGCGTCATTGTGGATAGCATGTTAAAACCCTCGGCCCAGTGTGCAGCGGCGGCCAAGAGAGCAAATAGAATGCTAGGTATCATAAGGAAAGGAATGGAAAAAGATATTATAATGCCTCTATATCGTTCCATGGTGAGACCGCACCTTGAATATTGTGTGCAATTCTGGTCGCCGTATCTTAAAAAGGATATAGCTTTATTAGAAAAAGTTCAGAGAAGAGCCACCAAAATGGTAAAGGGGATGGAAGGATACTCCTATGAAGAAAGGCTAAAAAGGTTAGGGCTCTTTAACCTGGAAAAGAGACGGCTGAGGGGAGATATGATAGAAGTCTATAAATTAATGAACGGAGTGGAACGGGTAAACGTAGATCGATTGTTTACATTATCAGAATATAGAAAGACAGCTACAAGGTAAACTATTTAAAACTAATAAAAGAAAATATTTCTTCACTCAACGTGTAATCAAACTCTGGAATTTGTTACCAGAGGATGTAGTAAAGGCTGTTAGTGTAGCTGGGTTTAAAAAAGGTTTGGACAAGTTCCTGGAGGAAAGGTCCATAAACCATTATTAAGAAGGTACCCAGGATATCAGTGCTTGACCCAGTACAAGCATTGCGGAGCCTGTGTCTTTTGGGGAAACTGCTGGGTACGTATGACCTAGATTGGCCACTGTTGGAAACAGGATACTGGGCTTGATGGACCTTGGTCTGACCCAGTATGGCATATCTTATGTTCTTATGAGATTGGCTATGCTCCTTAGACCTAAAGGATGCTTATACTCACATCCTTATTCATCCAGACCACAGACAATATCTCAGCTTTGTAGTGGGAGGAAACCATTATCAGTACAGAGTACTGCCTTTTCGCCTTACATCCGCCCCCAGGGTATTCCCCAAGTGCCTGGCGGTGGTAGCGGCCTACCTCAGGGTTCAAGGCCTCTTTTTCTTTCCATAGCTGGACGATTGGCTCATCAGGGGTCAGTCCCCGCAAGAGGCCAATCAAGCCACCCTTTGCACTGTCGCTCTGCTTCAGCACCTGGGGTTTGTTATAAACTTCGCAAAGTCCACTTTGCACCCCTCACAGAACATGGAGTTCATAGGAGCAAGACTGGACACCTTTCAGGCAAAGGCCTTTCTACCAGTGGACAGGGCCCACAGATTGATGGATCTAGCCAGGCTATTCCCCAGCAATTCTCTGGTCTCCGCCAGACAATTCCTGAGGATCTTAGGCCACATGGTATACACGGTCCATGTAACTCCAAATGCCCATCTACACATGAGGCCAGCTCAATGGGGCCTCAGGACTCAGTGGCACCAGGCCACAGGAAGCCTCGCGGACAAAGTGAGGGTGTCCAGCCTACTACAGTCTTCTCTGCAATGGTGGCTTCATCTTCCGAATCTAGTGCAAGGGGTGCCTTTTCAGGCACCTCTACTCTCTCAGGTGCTGACAACCGATGCTTCTCTTCAAGGTTGGGGTGCACATTGCCAAGGGGCATGTACTCAAGGCCTGTGGACTCCTTGGGAGGCCGCACAGCAGATCAGTCTCTTAGAACTGAGAGTTATCTGCTTAGCCATGAGAACTTTCTCTCATCTCATCTCTCACCAGTCCGTCTTGGTTCAGACGGACAATCAAGTTGCTATGTTCTGTGGGAACAAACAAGGGGGCACAGGGTCCCGCCTTCTATGTCAGGAAGCGCAGAAACTGTGCTCCTGGGCAGTCAATCATGGCATTCTTCTCAAAGCAGTCTACCTCCCAGGTCCGGAGAATTACCTGGCGGACAGATTGAGCAGGATCCTGCAGCCGCACGAATGGCAGTTGAATCCTTTAGTGGTTCAACAGATCTTCCTGAGATGGAGTCTTCCAACCATAGATCTCTTTGCCAGTCCTCTGAACCGGCAACTACCCAGGTTCTGTTCCAGACAACCGCATCCTCTCAGAGTAGCAGCGGATGCGTTTCTCATTCCATGGTCTACAGGCCTCCTATATGCGTTTCCTCCCACGCCTCTAGTGTCCAAGACACTATTCAAGGTGACCCGGGACAAGGCCTCAGTGATTCTGGTTGTCCCCAGGTGGCCAAGGCAACCCTGGTTCCCACTACTGTTGCAACTGGCGGTGGACACTCCTCTTCCTCTGGGGATGCAACCCGATCTCCTGTCTCAGGAGCAGGGATCTCTCTTGCACCCCCAATCTCCAGTCCCTCAATTTGATGGCCTGGCTGCTGAAAGGGTAGTCCTAGCGCCTTTACTACTGCCTAGGGAAGTGGAGGACGTAGTCTTGGCCTCTAGGAGGCAATCCATCAGAAAGTCTTATGCCCATAAGTGGCGTAGATTATCAACATGGTGTACTCAACACAACGAGAATCCCTTCTCTTGCCTGGTACCAGTGGTGCTGCAGTATTTGCTTCACCTGTCCAACCTAGGCCTTAAGTCCAATTCTGTTAGAGTTCGTCTTAGTGCTCTTTCAGCACACCACGCACAGGTGGAGGGTCAGTCTCTATCCAGCCATCCTTTGGTGGCTCACTTCCTCAGAGGCCTGCTTTTGCTTAAGCCTCCAGTGCGTCCACCTGCCCCTGAGTGGGATTTAAATGTGGTCTTGCAATGGCTTACTTGCCCACGATTTGAACCTATGGCTACTTGCCCTCTGCGTTTTCTGTCCTGGAAAGCGCTATTTCTGGTAGCTCTTACCTCAGCAAGGTGAGTGAGTGAGCTTCAGGCCCTAGTATCAGAAGCACCATATACTAGGTTCTATAGGAACAGGGTAGTCTTACGGACTCACCCTAAGTTCCTTCCAAAGCTTGTCTCCTCCTTCCACCTCAATCAGGAGGTGGTTCTTCCGACTTTCTTTCCAGGCATCATGCTAGCCGGGCTGAGATGGTCTTGCATACCCTGGACTGTAGGAGGGGGTTGTCCTTCTACCTTGACCGTACATGGGAGCACCGGAGGGCTGTTCAGCTCTTCGTTTCTTTTGACCCCAATAAGTTGGGGTTGGCTGTCTCCAAGCATACTTTGTCCATATGGGTAGCTGATTGCATCGCCTGGGCTTACAGGGCAGCCGGCCTCTCGTTGCAGGGTCGAGTTACGGCTCACCGTGTCAGGGCGAAGGCTGCGTCAGTGGCTTATCTCCACTCTGTTCCATTGGCAGACATCTGCCGGGCCGCTACTTGGTCTTCAAGCCAGACCTTTGCGGCCCACTACTGCCTTGAGAGGGAGTCCCGCAGGGACAGTGCTTTCAGGCAAGCGGTACTCCATAATCTCTTTGGGGTCTAGGCAACTCCTACCCTCCGGCCCTGGTGTTGGGCTACCTGTCGGGGGCGTTATCAGAGAAGATTCTGTTCTTGCATGCTGAGGCTCTAGAGGGAGCTCATTTTTTCAGTTTGGGGCCTCTGTTAGCCCTGAGCTAGGGAGTCCCATATGTGAGGACTGACTTCCTGCTTGGTCCTGGAGAAAGAGTAGTTACTCACCTGTAACAGGTGTTCTCCAGGAGCAGCAGGAATCAGTCCTCACAACCCTCCCTCCTCCCCTTGGAGTTGCAGTCCTATGATTTATTTTTGCTGTCTTTTAGCTATGTCATCAGATTGAGCAAGATGGCACCCTTGGGCAGGAAGGGGACCGTGCATGTGCGCTGCATTCGCAAAGGCTTTCTATGAAAGCTGGGGAAATGCTCCGCACGGGGGCTCCGTCGGCGCCGACATCACCCATATGTGAGGACTGATTCCTGCTGCTCCTGGAGAACACGTTACAGGTGAGTAACTACTCTATATCGCCCCTAAATTTAAAAAATGAATAGATAAAAGCCTAAATAAACAAAGTAAAAAGGCAACAAATGAAACAGATCAAATGAAAAATAAAGTTAAAATGGCACAAAAATGTATCCAGAACTGGTGGGGAGAGGGGAAGGGGAAGAGAGGGAGGGGGAGGGGGGAGAGAAGAAGGGAGGGGAAGGGGTGATGGGGAAGGGAGGGGAAGGGGTGGTGGGGTAAGAAGGGGAGGGGAAGTGGGGAGGGGAGAGAAGGGAGGGGAAGGGGAGGGGGAAGAGAAGAAGGGGAGGGGAAGGGAAGGGAAGGGGGGAGGGGAAAGGGAGGGGAGAATGGGGTCATCCACGACACAGCACTGCATTTTGGGTCTGTTTCGCTTTCAAAGATACTACGTCAGGCAAAAGATACCCATAATTCACAAAGAGAAGTTCACTCGTGAATAAACACAACAGGTAGGATACGCTTCTTAAAAACACCGGTGTCTGTCATCATGCAAGTGACCATATTTGCTTACCTCAAAGTTGACTGGAAGGCAAAGAACAATTATGTAACCAATTAACAAGCAAGCATTCTATACAAGACTATGCCAATCAAGTTCCAGGTTTAACCCATGAAGGAAAACCGAGTTTAAGATGAAAATTCATTTTTGCTCACGTAATTGCAGGTAAGCCTCACGATCTCCTCCTCAAATCGACGGAAGTATCCACTCGAGCACCCGCCACGAAAATTGATAAAATAGATGACCAAATTGGACACTATGTTGAACCATTGGGGCAGCAAGTATCTTAGCATACCAAACACTATACAACCTCTGAATCGCAGTATGTGGTATATTTGATCTTATGCCCTTGTGGTTTGAAATATGTGGGTCATACTATAAGTCCCTTTAAGAAAAGATTGTCAGAACATGCCCCTGCCACTATTGGCTGTATTGTATTTTCAGACACCCTGGCCAGGATGATATTTTTTCAAAATCAACTCATTTGATTTTGCTGTGTCGATTTTTCCAGGTGAGAGATCCCAGAAATTCATCAGCAGGTTCAAAAATTGCACTGCATGCAACAGGACGCTATCTGTCACAGTCATTCACAAATGGTGTCTGCAGTGCCTTGGGCACAACCATGAAACCTATCATTGTGTCTTGTGTTCCCAAATATCAAAGAGAAGTGTTAAGTGCTGAGAGAAACAGTGCAAAATAATATTTAGCACAGATAAGCCTGGTCCATTGACTTTGACATCAACGGCATCTGTCCCTATTTATTTATTTAACCCTTCTTATATACCGCCTTTCATGATATCAAGGCGGTTTACATTGAACAAACTGAAATTACATTGAATGGGGCATTATAACTTGGAGATAACTATTTTACAGGGAACATGGGCTATGGAGAGTTAAGTGGCTTGCCCAGGACCACACGGAGCACCTGTGGGACTAGAATCCCCAGCCCTTCCAGCCCAAGGTTGCTGTCCTCTAGTGGGATTTGAACCCCCGACTTTCCGGCCTGAAGTACCTTGCCCCAACCACTAGGCCACTCTTCCACTCCAAGTATCTTGCCCCAACCACTAGGCCACTCCTCCACTCCTATGGCTCACGGAGTTGCATCGAACACTGGTGGTGCATCAACATTGAGGAGTCATTGTGGTTATTAAGAGTTGACCATAATTGGGACATCTACAAATGCTCATCTACCACTGCAAGGGGGTAAACTGAAACGCAATGTCAGGAAATACCTTTTCACTGAAAGGGTGGTGGATGCTTGGAATGCCCTCCCGATGGAAGTGGTGGGGGAAAATACAGTGACAGAATTCAAAATGGCATGGGACAGACACAGTGGATCCCTTTACAGCAACAGGATAAAATCAAAATAAAGTTAACTATCTAAATCAGGGGTCTCAAACTCAAATTGCTTTGAGGGCCAAATGAGGACTTGTAAAGTAACCCGGGGGCCGCATAAGACGTGGGGCCTCATTTGCATAAGGGGCCTCATTTGCATAAATATTTGCATAATGTTACCATACACTAACTTTTAGTAAACATGCCTCTTAATGAGTATGGATAAAGAAAGACTAAAAGATTCAGAAATAGGAAGACAATAATTAAACTGGGAACCCCAAAAGCCAAACTTGGAATGTACAACAACACTGTAGAAATAAAACTATAAATTAATTTCCTCTTGTACTAAACAAAGCGCAAACATTAATGATGCACATTTCCCAGAGCTGACATATTCCAGTTAATAAATTCAAAATAAAGAGATATTTTTCTACCTTTTGTGCATTTTTTTTCAGTTGCAATTGCTCCAGCCACTTCTGGTTTCTTCGTGTCTTCTGCTATCTCCATCGTCTGCTGTCCATTTGTCCTTTCTTCTCTCTTCTAGTTTTTTTCCATTCTCTCTCCCTACATCTGCTTTAACATACTAATCTTTCTCCTTTTGCTCTTTCCTCATTCCTATTTCATCCACTCAAATTTTACCCCTCCATCCTCAATCCCCACTTACTCTCCCAATACCTGGCCAATTGTAGATTTGTCTTCTCTTCCAGACAAAATATTTTTCCCCTCTCCATTTCACTTTCCCAGCTCCATCCCATTCTAATCCTCCCCCAACATCAGCTCCCTTCTAGTTCCAGCCCCACCCAGCATCTGCTCCTTTCTAGTCCCTGCATCAGTCCATTTCCAGTCCTATCCTAGCCTCACCATCAGCCCATTTCCAATCCTAGCCCCCCATCAGCCCATTTCCAATCCTAGCTCCCTCCCCTCACAGCCCATTTCCATTCCAAGCCCCCCTCCCCATCAGCCATTTGCAGTTCAAGCCCCCCTTCCACTCAGCCCATTTCCAGTCCTAGCAACCCCCCCAGCCCATTACCAGTCCTAGACCCCCCATAGCCCATTACCAGTCCTAACCTCCCCATAGCGCACTTCCAGTCTTACCCCCCCCATCACCCCATTTTCAGTCTTACCCCCCCCCATAGCCCATTACCAGTCCTAGTCCCCCCCATAGCCCACTTGCAGTCGTATCCCCCATCACCCCATTTTCAGTCTTACCTCCCCTCATAGGCCATTACCAGTCCTAACCCCCCAATCAGCCCACCTCCAGTCCTAACCCCCATCACCCCATTTTCAGTCCTAGCCCCCACCATAGCCCATTACCAGTCATAAGGCCCCCCCCCCCTGCCAATAGCCCACTTCCAGTCCTAACCCCCATCTGCCCATTTCCAGTCATACCCCCCCCCCGACAGAGGAAAACAAAAAAAACCCCAAAACCCTGACTTCTGCCGTTGCCGCCGTGGCAGCGGCAGAATCAATTGTCAAATTAAAAAAAAAAAAGACTTCTGCTGCTCAAGCAGCAATATCACCTGTCCTGCGGCCTCTTCCCCTGTGCCCGGAGATCCGAATCTGCTCATCAGCGGCGTGCTTTTCAAGCCGCGAAGAGTATTCCCCTCTCGCGCGGTTTCAAGCCGCGCGAGAGGGGAATACTCTTCGCGGCTTGAAAAGCACGCCGCTGATGAGCAGATTCGGATCTCCGGGCACAGGGGAAGGGGCCGCAGGACAGGTGATATTGCTGCTTGAGCAGCAGAAGTCTTTTTTTTTTTAATTTGACAATTGATTCTGCCGCTGCCACGGCGGCAACGGCAGAAGTCAGGGTTTTGGGTTTTTTTTGTTTTTCTCTTTCGCGGGCCGCACAAAGTTGTCTCGCGGGCCGCATGCGGCCCGCGGGCCGCGTGTTTGAGACCCCTGATCTAAATTCTCAACAAACAGGGGTGTCCTACATGGAGCGGTGAGTTCACCCCTAAACAAAGACCATAGGGAGGAGTGGCCTGCACGGAGCAGCAGGTGCACCTACTCTTGACATCTTACTGGGCAGACTAGATGGACCATACTAGTATCCTTGAAGGATACTACCAAAAGCAGAGAGGTTCCAAAAAAGAGTAAAGTAGCTCAAATATATTTAATGTGGACAAGGGCAGTTATGCACCTAGGAAAGAACAACCCAAACTATGATTACACAATGCAAGATTCCACATTAGAAACCACCGCCTAGGAAAAAGATTTAGGTGTCATTGTGGATAATGTTGAAACCCTCCTCCCAGTGTGCAGCAGCGGCCAAGAAAACATAGAATGCTAGGAATCATAAGGAAAGAAATTGTGAATAAAACCAAGGATATTATAATGCCTCTGTATCAGTCCATGGTGTGACAGCACCTTGAATATTGTGTGCAATTTTGGTCATCATATCTTAAAAAGGATATAGCAGAATTATAAAAGGTACAGAGAATAGCCACCAAAATGGTAAAGGGGATGGAAGGATACCCCTATCAGGAAAGGCTTAAAAGACTAGGGCTCTAAAATTGGAAAAGAGACAGCTGAGCGGAGATATGACAGAGGTCTATAAATTATTGAATGGAGTAGAAGGGTAAAGTAGATCGGTTGTTTACACCATCAAAAAGCAAAAGAATTGGGGGACAATGTAACCCATTTAAGACTAAGAGGAGAAAATATTTTTTCACTTGATGCATAATCAAACTCTGAAATTTGTTACCAGAGGATGTATTAAAAGATTTTGGTGTAGCTGGGTTTAAAAAAGGTTTGGACAAGTTCCTTTAGCGAAGGTCAATAATCCATTGTTAAAGAGGACCCAGAAAATCCATTGCTTACTCCGAGACAAGCATTGTGGAACCTATGTACCTTTTTGGGAACCTGTCAAGTACTTGTGAGCTGGATTGGCCACTGTTGGAAATGGGATATAAGGTTTGATAGACCTTAATTTGACTCCATATGACATTTCTTATGTTCGGTGACCCTCGGGGAGGGAGGCTCAGACTTTGGACTCTTTTAGGGAGGAAGTGTTTCAGCACACTATGCTGCAGTCCTGCCTAGCGTCCTACCAGCTCTTCATGGGCATGCATTTGCAGAACATCATGCACAGTATGTAGGAGTTTGCTGACACACCTTCTAGAGAAGGCCAAGCAACTCCATTCCCTAGTAAGCAAAAGTAAAGAGTGCAGGAAGTACATAGTCTGAGCGACTTATGATATTTTCAGTATGACATTGAGCGCCTTCCCCATGGGTATTGGAGCCCAAAGACTCTCTTGGCTTCGGGTCTCAGACGTACAGCATGACATCCAGGAGAAACATACTGAAGTGCTGTGCCATGGCAAGATTCTCTGAGGTAAAATGCAGGAACATGCAGCATAGTGACATATTTAAGACCCTCTCCAGGCCCACTTATGACCAGACCTTCTTATCTACTAGGAGGTAGTCGAGCAGAGGCCAAAGGAGGACTTGTTATTCTCCAACCTCCTGCTCATTCCAAACCAAGCAGGCTCCTCACCCACATCCTTGTCAAAGGGCCCAAACGTCCTAGCTGGCGTCCCAGTCAAACTTGGGTTGGTGTTTTGATTGGCTTCTTTAAAACATAGCCAGCACTCGAGTACTGGTTCTGGACACCGTCCAGTCAGAGGGAGGCTCCAGTACATTGTAGACCACTGGCCTATAATCACTTCAGATCTTTTGGTTCAGGTATCGATTGCGTTTATTTGATTTTCCACCAAGTCAACCTCTGAATGTTCCCTTTGTTGACTCTTTGCACCAGGAAGTACTTGAAAACAGCTACTGGTAGTAGGTGTTTTCTGTGAACAGCAGGATAAGTCTTCACAACCCTCCCACCTCCCATTTGGAGTTGTATTTTAATTCAGCTTATGACTAGACTGAGGAAATCCTGCATGACAGCAGAGGCAGAAAGAGGTATAAACTGTTTCCTGTTCAGGCTCAGCTGGTGACATCACCTTTATGTGAGGACTTATCCTGCTATCCATGGAGAACACCTGCTACAGGTGAGTAGTCTCAATTATCATTAGCAAGTCTTATTGACTAGAACATAAAGAGTTTTGTGGTTCATAATGGTGTATGATGGATATCAGTTTTGTCTTTACCTCTCCATATAGACATCATGCAATAAGGGAGTTATTTAAGAAGAATCCTCTCATCTAAAAAGCAGCATTTACATGTGTAGATTGCATACACCTGTAAATGCTATTTTAAAAGAGGGTTTTTCAGATATGGGGATGCTCATGTCTAAAATTCCTGGGAGAATGGTGGGTGCAGGAGAGGGAATGATTTGAGAGGGCCGACAATGTAGATATGGATTTCCCATTTCACATACAGAATCCATATTTCTTAGAAAAGTTTTAGATGTCAGCATTTCCACATGCCCCAGGGCACAATTTAGTGCCTGCTGGCAGCAACAGCAATGAACATCAGGCCCCCTGATGATGCCATATCTCTATCTTCTCTGAAGAATCATCTAACTGAGCTCCCAACCCCCTCCCCCAAGCACATTGGCGAACACACACATACAGACATCTACACACCCTAAGCAGTTTCGATCCATCCTCCTTCCCCAAAAGGTCCCCCTGGAACTTAATCGTTCTTATGAATGGGAAGACTGGATAGGCCGTATGATCTTTACCTGTCATTGTTTTCTGTGTTTCCGTTTACTTTCTGTTGCTGTTATGCTGATATTACACTAACACATGTAGAATAAGATGGCTGAAGAGTGGATGTCTACAGATGAAGATAAGACAAAATACTTTAGAACTAAAAAGAAAGGAGACATAGGAATAAGACCAAAAGAAAAACATTGATGGCCAAAACCCACATCAGATGGATAGTGTGTTGAATATGCTGCTTTAATATAAACACCTACATACTATACATTTCACAATCCAAATCTGTGCATATTAAATTAAACTCATAACTTCTATTTCTTTCAGCTCATCCTCCCGGACTCCATGAAGGTTCTGCCTGTCTACATAAACTCCTTGCTGAAGAACCATGTTTTGGTCGGCAGCACCGAGCTTTCAACCGATGAGAGAACATACCAGAGGCAGAGAGTAATGTCCATGGGTGTCGCTGAAACACAGCTATTTTTCTATCCACAACTTCTGCCCATAGTAAGTGCTTATTCTACCGCTACTGAATGCAGACTCAGGTTTACATTACTGTATTCTACTGATGGATGTGATAACTGAGCACAGACACAAACTTCCCTTTCAGGCTTCAGCAAGTTTCCAAAAGGAAAGTATGTGCAGACTTCCCCTTTGGAAATTACCCCGGCATATTTACACCTGCTCTTTACCATGCACACGTTTTCCAGGTTTACAGGCGCATACGTGTGTATTTTGAGAAGTCCTCGCCTCTCCAACCTTGACCCCCGGAATGGTTCTACGCCACAGCTGGATTTAAGATTTCAGTGCAGGGGCGGGTGTCTAGGTAGGGTGCCCCGGCCCGCTGCCTTAAGGCGAGTGGGGTAGGCCTGGGAGAAGAATCAACCCTGGGTTTGCGGGTCTTGGTCGGTAGTGGTAGGCGGGGCGGGGGTGGTCCCCTGGCCTGGCACTGAAGGGGTTGGGTGGGGGTGGGGAGGGAAGGGGGGGAAGTTGTGAACAGGGGGGGAGGCTCTGGGGTGGGTCGGTTGCGGACTGGGGGTAGTTTAGGTGGATCACTGCGGTCCCATGCTGGTGTCCCGTTTTCGGCTGTTGGTACTCTTTCTGACTACTTTTCCTCATTCCACCCCCTTTTGGCTGTATCTCTGTATTTCCGCCTGTCCCTTGGGCATTCGGCCTTAGCGACTGGTGTCTTTAGCTGTGGGAGCGGGCTGTCCCCGCTTGTCAGATGCTGGGTTGGTGGACTGCCTGTCAAGATATCGCCGCTGTAGACCAGCTGCTTGCTATGGGTGTCTGGCGTGAAACATGGAGGTATGGCATAATCTCCAGTAGTGGGAGGGTTGTGGGGGGGACAGTTTCTCTCTTTCTGCATACTCTGCATCAGGCTGCTTGTTGATTACCTTGTTCAATTATGTACTGACCTAAACGGTTGCCCTTGGTTTGTCATTTCTATAGTGCCATTGTGTTAGTAGCTTTATACTGTTCCACTTCGAAAAAGCTGTTTGCCATATTTTCTTATTCTGTATGTTTTTTCATATGAATAAAAAAGATTTCCACTAAGATTTCAGTGCTCAGAGGTGCCACCTGAGGCAATAAGAATCTGGATCAGTCTGAGGAAGTATCCTAGTCTTAAATGAACAGTTCTTATCTCCCGCTTGCAGCAGCTGAAATGAAGCAGTGGCATATGGAAGCAGGTTAAATTAGGCTCTTATCCACAACAAATCAATGAGGAAAATGGATAAAAGTATAAGGGAAGGATATTCAGCTGTTCCAATGCAGCTAGCGGCCACCACTGAAACTTAAACCCGGATATTCAGCGCATTGAATATCTGAGCTAGCCACTTCTGCTGACCGGTAATCAGTCAGTGGCGATATTGAGCCGCATGTGCCAAAAGTAAAGCCAGGGTTACCTGCACTTGGCTTTCGCCACATATCACTAACCGGGCTCAGTTACCAATCAGTGCCTCCTCTGCTCTGCCCCAGAACACCCCGACACGCCCTGATGCTAAGCGGTTGGCTTTAGGGTGTGTAGAGCCAGCAGCCAAGGATATTCAGCGACACCATGTTACTGCCACTGAATAGCCCACTCTCCCTGATCAATGTGCTTAGCAGCTCTGAATCTCAGGCTCTTAGTTCACATCTTTCCACTAGTAGTTCAAGGTAAATTACAATGGTATTTCCCTGTACCGGAGGCCATGCAATCTAAACTTGTACCTGAGACAAGACCCCAAGGAGTGCCAGTGGGATCTGAACCCTGGTCTTTTATGGTCATTAGGCTACTGCTGTACCAACTAGGTGGCCACTCCACTCCGAACTACACAGCTATGAATCTTCCAAGTACATCTGCGCAGAGCAGAGATGCAAGATTACACAGAGAGGGGGACAATCTGTGGGAAGCTTTAGAGTCTTATCTACCAAGGGGTTTCCCTATTCTTCCTGTAGGGGAAAAGTTGGGCAAAGGAGTAGCCAAAGAAGCAGGGAAAGCAGGCTTCAGATCTCGCTGACACTCACTGTGTGACCTTAGGCAAGTTACTTCACCCCCATTAACTCTGCTACAAACTTACATTGACAGAGAAATACTATACCGGAAAATACCAATGAAAAGTTGTGGGCTAAATTAAAATTAGGCTCATATTCTGGAGGTCCTAATGGTTAAAGTACAATTCAATATTATTCCTATTGTGGAGATGAGATAGAAACATGATGACAGAAAAAGACCACATGGCCTATCTAGTCTGTCCTTCCATATCAACAACTTTGACAGTCCCCTTTTTCCTTTAGAGATCCTCTGTATTTGTCCCATGCTTTTTTGAATTCAGATACTGTCCTCATCTCTACCACCTCCACTGGGAGATGAATAAGTTGCATGACTAAGAGTACAGTTTATCATGTTATAATCTTTTCAGTTAGCACAAGGTAGGTACAAGACTGGAAAGAGAAGGTATTCATTGTACCAAGTAATGTTACAACAACTGAAGTGCATGGGAAAGAAGGATCCATAGAATGTGATGACAGATAAACATGGAAACAGAAAATGACGGCTGATAAAGACGTAGCAGATAAAGGAGTGGAGGAGAAGCCTAGTGGTAACCAAGAAACTGGGGTTTGATTCCTACTGGCACACCTTGAGCAGGTCACTTAACCCTCCATTGCCTCAGAAGATAGGCCTGTGGCAATCTACTTCCAGTCACACTGCCAAGAAAACCCAGGAGCTGATGGGTCACCAGGAGTCAGCACTGACTCAAAGGCGCTATTTTTTTTAAGACCATAGTCTTCCTATCCCTGCCAGCCTCTGAGATGTGTACTCCCTCCCTCTCCCTGCACGATCTTCATTGCCTCTGCCAAGAGACTGTTCCACTATAAGATATGACCATTAGGTACATGGGGAATAATTGTATAACTATATTGCCTAGTATAAGAGCTGTTTAATGAAATTACCCCATGGCAACAAAACAGCATTTGCTTATATGCACGTCCTCTGTAGACAATGCTGGGGGTGTAGTTTGTGTGTAACAAAGGTGACGTTGCAGTGTACCTGCGTATTTTATAAAATATGTGAATTCATGCACACATTGACACCTCCCTCATGGCATTACGCACCAAGGAGCTGATTCTGGGGGGTTATTTTATAAAGACACATAGGCACCTGTGTTGCCCTTATAAAATATATCCCATCCCATTTTGTTTATAAAAAATAATTGTAATAGGCACCATCTCCAGGAACAAGCAGGAATGAGTCTTCACATACGGGTACATCGGTACCGACGGAGCCTGCGCGGGAACGCTCCCCAGCGTCCAGAAAGAAAGCCTTTGGGAGCATTCCACATGCATGCGCGCTGCCTTCCCGCCCATTCACTTCCCTCTCATCAGTTTTCCGCGGAGCCGGCAGGACGTATTCCTGTCACCGCAGAAAATTCTTCTTTTTTATTCTTGTTTTTTTGTGGTCGCGTCTGCCTTCCTTCGACGCCCACCGGTACCGCCAGTGCTTTTCTTTCTTTTTACTAAAAATTTCTTCTTTTTTCTAAGGAATTTTTTCCTGTTTAGTGCCTGACGGTTTCTTGGCCACTAGGCCTCTATCCTTTCCATTATGGAAAAGCCAGCCACTATCCTTAAGAAATGCTCAAAGTGTGGCGGTACAAATATATTTTTAGACACTCATACTTGGTGTCTAAAATGTTTAGGTCCTGACCATTGCCCACTGGAGTGTCTCTCCTGCAGGAGCTTAAATAGAAGAAGTCTTCAGGATCGAGCACAACTCGATACCCGGTTCACATCAGACTCGATGTCACCAGCCAGAATATCTTCTTCCTCACAGGATCAGGTAACCAAACAAAAGTCTGTTAAGACTAGCCAGTCCTCGAGTGGTAGATCTCCTTCTAAGCATCGAGATGCCTTTGGCGTTGCCCTCGAGGACATTTTGGCAATAAAGCCCCGGCGGGAGTCTTCGGGCTCCAAAGCATTAACGGGGCTTCAGGTTGTTCCCGAGGTTCTTACCTCCATGGACATACCTGGGCCATGCTCGGTGGTTGTGGCCGCTTCGGGCGGTACTGACACCCCAGCATCGGCTATGGTGATGGATGAGATATTCCTCACCGATGAACGTAGTCTAGCGAATCTCTCAGCTACTTCAATACCACTAGAGTCGCTGCAGACCGTTCCCCGACTATCGGTATCGGCTTCAGTACTGGTACCGACATCAGCACCGGTGTCGGTACGGTCGATGCTTGCTTCGACAGACTCGCTTCCTTCGATGCCGAGCCTGGAATCGCTCTCTAGCATGGAGGATTCAGTACCGACCTGACTCGGTACCGACCTCGGGCGGTACCGAAGACATCTCTTTAAAGAAAATCCGATGCTTCATCCTTTCAAGTCTTCCGATCCCGATGACTGGGATGAATCCATTGGTACCAAGGCTGAATTTTCAACAGTTCCAGCCTTTACCCCTCATTTCAGATGGTCCTCCTCAGGAGAGATTTCTTTTCAAGCTTTTCTGCTTGATATGGCAAAGTTACTTGCCATTTCTATATTTGGTAAAGAATCTATACCAGGGGATTCAGAAACGCTGCAATTCCCCTGGATTCCAAAGGAGATGATCATGCTTCCTTTGCATCAGATCTTACAGGATCTACTATTAAGAATGTGAGAAACTCCTTTAACGGTATCCCCACATTCTAAGACACGTGACACTATGTACAAGCTGCCACCTTCTCCAGTTTTCCAAAAGACTCAACTTCCTCATCGTTCTATTGTTGTAGAATCAGCAATGAGGTGTATTAAGAGTGCAAAGAAGCACTCCTCTTATCCGCCAGGTCGTGAGTCTAGGACTTTAGATGCCTTTGGACGTCGATGCTTCCAGGCATCTATGCTTTCAGCAAGAATTATCTCATATATTTTCTAGATGCCTTTGGACGTCGATGCTTCCAGGCATCCATGCTTTCAGCAAGAATTATCTCATATATTTTCTATATGGGATTATCTCTTGAAGAGGTCACAAAGAACTTAAAGCTTTTGAACCCTTTTCTTCAAGAACATAAAAGAGCAGACTATTTCTTATTAGTCAGTCATGCTCAAAATGTCTCTAAGTTCCTTAACCGTGCTTCCCTGGACTGTTTTGAGTCTATTAGCAGAACTTCTGCTATAGCCATAGGGGCACGACGCATGGCCTGGCTCCAAGCTTCAGACTTGGACAAATGGGTACAAGAAAGGCTGGGAAATACTCCTTGTACTGGTGAAAATCTCTTTAACAAGGATGCTTTATTCCAAGCTAATCAGTTAAGCAATGATATTGTTGCTTTCAGAGGATTGTCAAAACTTTCCTCTATCCCAGCTAGTAAAAAATCTCCTAAGAAACTTTATCCCCCTAGGGGAAAAAAGTTTTATCCATCTTCTACCCATCATGCAGATGTTTCCAAAGAAGGGCAACATCAAACCAGGCTAAGAAAATCAAAACCTCAACAGGCTCAGCAAACCCAGCAGTTGCAGGGTTTCTGATATTTTATTCATTAAATCTCTTTTTCCTGTTTGAGGTTTAGAACCGGTAACCTACTTCTATTCAACAGAAGCATCTACAGTTCATCTCATCCTTACTGAGATATCAGTGATACACTGATTCAATCCTCGACTCTAGGCATGAATCTCTTGCCACAAGAGAAATCCATTCTTTTAGCTCCAAGAGCTATTGGGGACAATCATGCCCTACAGGTAACAGGTTTCTCCTCTCCTTTTTGAAGGAAAAAGAGGGGTAACAATTAACAACAAGGTAGGCTATGCCCTTCACCTTGACAGTTTTCCTGTACGAGGATATCTCATAGTTTTGACTGCAAGGGGGCTTTACCTCTTCAGGGACTTACCAAATTGTAAGTCTTCTCAACTCTGTATTACTTCTATCCCTCTTAGTTGAGACTTTCAGTCTCTAAGAGTGATACCATTCAACTGGAGGGCTTACTTTTTAAGCCCATAGGATTTTCTTCAATACCTACTCCAGTAAGTGGTTTCCATAAAGAGTTTTCTTCCCCTTTGCAATTTTCTCAAATATTTCTTTTAAGACAGCTTATCAGACTGTGATTGAGTTTTACCACTCCTAATCATGTCTGTCGGTCCTTTTCCAATCTATAGGACCTTACTTTTTCTGCTGCCTTAATAACAGATAATTCTAAGAGAGGTTCCACAACCCACTTGGACAATTTATCATTGCAGGCAACCGGCCTGTCTACTATTCTTAGCCATCTTCAATTCTTTTTGGCTCCAACAGAATAGGTTGCACACTGTCAATTAAACAGCCAGATCTCACCTAAGCAACCTACAACAATGCTCTCTGCAATTATACAAAAAAGCTCTGCAACTATGGGCCTTTGCCAGAGAGCATCAGAGCCATCCCTAGTAGGTAACTTCCAGATGGTTAAAAAGGCTTTGCCCAGTCATGCTCCTACATGACTGATTTTTTCCTACTCTTACCATCTTCCTTAAAATTTCCTTTTAAGGAAAAGGAACCAGGGCTTAGACCACGTGAAAGCATAAAGAATTGCTCAATTCCCTAGGTTGTTCCACATCTCCAGTGGAACTCTTACAACAGGGATGTATTCTTTTTCACTGCAGTCGGTCCTTGTCTACTGCTTTCCTTCTAATTCCCAATACTTCATTGAAGCTTATGCTAAACAAAGAACGCATGATACTCATATTGCCCTCATAGAGGGGCAAACATGGTATCCCCTTATATTGCGTCTTGTTCTCCAGCTACTACACTGAAGTTATAGAAGGATCCAGACTTGCTGTTTTAAGACTAAGGATCTCCTCTGCACCCCTTCATGTAGGTCTCCATTCCTGGTTATTCAAGGGCTAGAATTTTTAAAGAAATCTAGACCTCTCCTTATAAGAACATTCCACCGGTTTCCATGAAACCTTCTCCATGGTTCTTCCACTTCTAACCAGAAAGAGATTCTCTATCCATCTTCTCAAGCAGGTCTTACCCCTTCTTGTTGTTAAGTGAATATATATATATATATATATATCTGACTCTGAAAGATTTGTTACTGTCCATATTAATGCTTGGAGTGGAGGAGTAGCCTAGTGGTTAGAACGCTGGCTTGGTAACCAAGCAACCAGGGTTCGATTCCCACTAGCACTCCTTGTGGTCTTGGGCAAGTCACTTAACCCTCCATTGCCTCGGAAGAAAGGCCTGGCAATCTACTTCCGGTGACACTGCCAAGAAAACCCAGGAGCTTCTGGGTCGCCAGGAGTCAGGACTGACTTGAAGGCACACATTGCATTTTTTTATATTAATGCTGTTCCAGCATACCATAGGGTTTTAAATGGACAACCAATTTCTATGGTATTTAGAAAATACCTTCTTTTACCTTAACCTTTCCGGTTACGTCACATCTGAAGCTCTCCATGTACAGTCATTTTCTCCAGGACCAAGCAGGAAGTCAGTCCTCACTTATGGGTGACGTCGGCGCCGACGGAGCCCTCGCGGAGCAATTTTCCCCAGCTTTCAAAGAAAGCCTTTGGGAATGGCAGCGCGCATGCGCGGTCCTCTTCCCGCCCAAGGGTGCCATCTTAGCTAGTCTTCTTTTTTCCGCGGAGCCCTACAGACGTACCCGTCGTGTCCCCGCGAAAAAGTTGATTTTTATTCATAATTACTCTTTTTTCCTTCGGTTCGACGCCGGTCTTTTTCCCGCCCGGACTCGCGACGCCGGTCACGAGTCCTCTTCTTCTTTTTCGGTTTTTCTGACTTAGTCAGTTTTCGTTTCGGTTTTTCCCTGGCAGCCCGGTCCTTTGACCTCGCCGGGGCCCTTTTTCCCCCGATGGCTGCCAGTGGTTTCAAGCGGTGTGGTCAGTGTGACCGAAACATGTCACTAACTGACACACACGACAATTGCCTCCGCTGCCTGGGCCCGGATCATGAAGAAATGATCTGTGGGCCTTGTGGCAAACTTTCCTCCAAAGCGTTGAGAAGTCGGCGGCATCAGCGGGATAGAATCTTCGCTGACCCCAGCCGTACCCGGACCTCGTCGGAGGCCTCCGCGTCCAGGGGTTCCAGCTCGGACCGTCGCCGGAGTTCCTCCGACAGGGGCTCTCCCTCCGGGGACCATCAACGGAAGGTGAAACCCGCGAGGGCGGCGTCGGTGGACGCTCCTGGCTCCGCGAGGGCCAGGTCGCATAGCCCCGATAGCCGCCCCGGGTCCTTGGAGAAGGAGCACCTCACGAAGCGACCTCGCCTGGAGTCGGAGCTGCCTGCTCGGGTAAGTCCTGTAGTCCTTCTGGACTCGCCTCCGCGACAGCCGACGTCGGGCCCGACGCCGTCTGGGCCCGAGTCGGGGGCTGCTGGGTCACCTGAGCTCGGACTCAGGTTGACGGCCTTGGAGAGCAGACTGTCTGCCTTCATGGACCAGCAGCGGGCACTGCTCGCTGGCTTCGCTGGCGCCGCTGCCCCGACCGCCAGGACGTCGACGTCTAAGTCGACCCCGGAAACCGAGCCGATCCTCGAGTCGATGCGAACTCGAGTCGATCCTCGGTCGAGGTCACCCTCGGCCTCCCGTTCGGGACCGAGGTCGCCGACGCCGACTCCCTCGGCGTCGGGGCGGCAGGCGCCGCGCCCTGCCCGGGCCGACCCCACCGAGTCCTCGTCGGAGTCGGTCTGGGAGTCTGAAGAGGAAGAGTCGCCTGATTCTTTTCGGACTCGGTGTGTCCCCTCGGACTCACCTGAGTCCGAACCTCGGAAGCAGTCCCCCCCGGAGGATGCCCGGTTCTCGGACTTCGTCAGGGATATGGCCAAGGCTTTGGCCTTCCCTGCGGACCCCGAGGAGGAGCCTCGAGCCGAAGAGCTCGACGCCCTCCAGTATGACTCTCCCGCCAGGGAACACTTTACTGTGCCGGTTCCTCCCATGCTGGAACGACTACTCTTCCGCATGTGGGTGAGTCCGGCCACCTCGCCGGTCCTGAGCAAGCGGGTCGATTCTATCTATCGAGTCCGCAAGAGCCCTGGCTTCCAAAAAGCACAGCTACCACACCATTCCATGGTAGTGGAATCGGCCATGCATCGTCTTAAGAGCCAGAAGATGCACTCCTCGGTGCCTCCTGGCAGGGAGGCCCGTAACCTGGATGGCCTTGGTAAGAAGTGTTTCCAGGGCTCTATGCTCGCATGTCGTGTCCAGACCTACCAGTTGTACATGGGCATGTATCTCCGAGACCTGGCTAAAGAGCTAGCCGGCTTCTCCGCTGGTTTGTCCGAGGAACCCTTGCGGAGGTTCCTGGCCTTGTCCACTGGCATTCGGGAATGCTCAAAATTCATGTCCCGAGCAGCCTATGATGGCTTTGAAGCATCGGCTCGAGTGGCCGCAGCCGGCATCGGTGCCCGCCGACAGGCTTGGCTTCAGTCGTCTGACCTTGAGCCCTGGGTGCAGGACAAGTTGGTCGATGTCCCTTGCCGAGGCGAAAACCTCTTTGGCAAGCCCATGGCTGATAAGGCTGCACAAATTGAGACGGAGACTCTCACCAGGACTAGGCTTTCTAGGAAGACCTCCGCCCCTTCCCAGAAAAAGAAGGGCTCGGGAAAGAAGTCCTTTTACCCGAGAAAGGCGGCTGCCTACAAACAGTACCCCCACTATCAGGCCCCTGCAGCTCCCCAACAGGGCCAGCAGGCCAAGGGACGGGGTAACGGGTCCCGTAGGCAGCAAGCCCCCAAGCCTGCACCACCAGCCCCTGCTCCGCAGGGTGGGGGTTTTTGACTCATTAAGCATAGCCTCTCCCCCCCCGCTGGTTCCTCCCAGCACCGGAGGCCGGCTGGTTCACTTCGCCCACAGGTGGTCCAGCATCACCTCAGATGCCTGGGTGCTTCAAGTCGTGCGAGAAGGCTATCTTCTCCACTTCCACCAGGTCCCTCCCTCCTATTTTCCGGGAGAACCTCCACGACCCCCTCTGCACAGGGAATTACTCCTTCAGGAGTTAGCAGGTCTTATACAGGAACAGGCGGTGGAACCGGTGCCCCACCACCTGAAAGGTCAAGGCTTTTATTCCAGGTATTTTCTAATACCAAAAAGAACAGGAGGCCTCAGACCCATCCTGGACTTGCGCAACCTCAACAAGTTCCTCATGCGGGAGAAGTTCAAGATGCTTACCCTTGGAATCCTTCTGCCCTACCTCCAGCAGGGAGATTGGCTATGCTCCTTGGATCTAAAGGATGCCTACACGCACATCCTCATCCACCCAAGCCACCGCCAATACCTAAGGTTTGTGGTGGCAGGAAATCATTACCAGTACAGAGTACTGCCCTTTGGCCTGTCCTCCGCACCGCGAGTCTTCACAAAATGTCTCGCGGTGGTGGCGGCCCATCTCAGGCTTCACGGCCTCTATGTCTTTCCGTACCTCGACGACTGGCTCATCAGAGCGGCGTCCGCTCTGGAGGTCACCAACGCCACGCGCCGCACGGTGACTCTTCTGCAGCACTTGGGCTTTGTTATAAACTTCGCAAAGTCCACTTTGCTCCCCTCACAGGATCTCGAGTTCATCGGCGCAAGGCTGCACACTCCTCAGGCACGAGCGTACCTGCCGCTCGACAGGGCTCAACGGCTCATGGACCTAGCCGACCGTTTTCGCAGCCAGCCCCTGGTCTCCGCCAGGCGCTTCCTGAGACTACTCGGCCATATGGCTTCCACCGTCCATGTGACCCCCAATGCCCGCCTGAATATGCGGCCTGCTCAATGGTGTCTCCGCCAGCAGTGGCGACAAGCCACAGGCGGCCTAGCAGACCTAGTGCGCGTCTCCGAGCCGCTGCTCTCGTCTCTCCGGTGGTGGCTTCAGCGGCCGAACCTGATATTCGGCATGCCTTTCCAGTCACCTCAGCCGGCCCGGGTGCTGACAACAGATGCATCCCTCCTGGGCTGGGGAGCGCATTGCCAAGGGGCACGTACTCAGGGCCTCTGGACCACGTGGGAGTCTGCTCAGCAGATCAACTTCCTGGAGCTCAGGGCGATCCGCCTGGCTCTCAAGGCCTTCTCCCACCTGACTTCTCACCAGTCCGTCCTTGTCCAGACGGACAATCAAGTTGCCATGTTCTACGTGAACAAGCAGGGGGGCACGGGCTCCTTCCTCCTCTGCCGGGAGGCACAGAAGCTCTGCTCTTGGGCCGTCAGTCACGGCGTTCTCCTCAAGGCAGTTTATCTCCCAGGCCAAGAAAATTGCCTGGCGGACAAACTCAGCAGGATCCTCCAGCCGCACGAGTGGCGTCTGGATCCCTTGGTATTTCAGAAGCTCTTTCTAAAGTGGGGCCTCCCCACGGTGGATCTCTTTGCCAGTCCTCACAACCGGCAACTTCCTCGCTTCTGCTCTCGTCAGCCACACCCCCTTCGGGTTGCGGCGGACGCTTTTCTACTCTCATGGTCGGGGAGCCTTCTGTACGCTTTCCCTCCCATCCCGCTAGTCTCTCGGACTCTTTTCAAGGTTCTCCGAGACAAAGCCTTCATGATCCTGGTGGCCCCTCGCTGGCCCAGACAGCCGTGGTTTCCGCTCCTGCTGCAATTGGCGGTGGAGGATCCATTCCCTCTGGGGGTACAACCGGATCTCCTCACTCAGGATCAGGGGTCTCTGCTACACCCCAACCTCAGGTCTCTCAACCTAATGGCCTGGCTGCTGAGAGGGTAGTCCTTGCTCCCCTTCTCCTGCCGACAGAGGTGGAGGAGGTCGTCCTAGCTTCGAGACGACCTTCTACCCGCAAATGCTACGCCCTTAAATGGCGTCGTTTTTCCGTTTGGTGTACCCGACAGTCTCAGGATCCCTTCTCCTGCCCGGTGTCGGTGGTCTTGCAGTACTTGCTCTACCTCTCTAATCTGGGACTTAAGTCCAACTCCGTCAAAGTTCACCTCAGTGCTCTTTCAGCACATCATGTGCCAGTGGACGGCAGACCTCTCTCCAACGACCCTCTCGTAGCGAGGTTTCTCCGAGTTCTCCTTCTACTTAAACCACCTCTGCGCCCGCCAGCGCCTGACTGGGACCTGAATGTGGTTTTACAGCGGATCACCTGTCCGCCTTTTGAACCTATGGCTACCTGTTCTCTCCGTTTTCTTTCTTGGAAAACACTGTTCTTGATAGCCCTCACTTCCGCTAGACGCGTAAGTGAATTGCAGGCCCTCGTGTCTGATCCCCCTTACACTCGGTTCTACAAAAATAGGGTAGTCCTACGGACTCACCCAAAATTTCTTCCAAAAGTGGTCTCCCCCTTTCACATCAATCAGGAGGTGGTACTTCCAACCTTCTTTCCCAGACCACACTCCAGCCGAGCTGAAACGGTCCTCCATACCCTGGACTGTAGAAGGGCTTTGAACTTCTACCTTGACCGTACGCGGGAGCACCGTAAAGCTGCTCAGCTTTTTGTGTCTTTTGACCCCAATAAATTGGGACTCCCGGTCTCCAAGCGTACTCTGTCCATCTGGGTTGCGGACTGTATCTCTTGGGCTTATGGGGCAGCCGGACTCTCCTTGGAAGGTCGAGTCACGGCTCACTGCGTTCGGGCAAAGGCTACGTCAGTGGCTTACCTCCGCTCTGTTCCGCTGGCAGACATCTGCCGGGCCGCTACTTGGTCTTCGAGCCAGACTTTTGCGGTCCATTACTGTCTCGAGAGGGAGTCCCGCAGGGACAGTGCTTTCGGACAGGCAGTCCTCCGTAATCTCTTCGAGGTCTGAGCAACTCCTACCCTCCATCCCGGATGTGGGCTACCGGTGGGTAATAATTCAGCGAAGATTCTTTCCTTCTGTGCTGCTGAGCTAGAGGGAGCTCATTTTTGTGCTTAGGGTCTCCGGTAGCCTTGAGCTTGGGAGTCCCATAAGTGAGGACTGACTTCCTGCTTGGTCCTGGAGAAAGCGTAGTTACTCACCTGTAACAGGTGTTCTCCAGGAGCAGCAGGAATCAGTCCTCACTACCCTCCCTCCTCCCCTTGGAGTTGCAATCATCTGCTTAAGTTCTTTTTTTGCAAATTTTTATGCTGTCTTTTTTAGCTATGTCATCTGACTGGCTAAGATGGCACCCTTGGGCGGGAAGAGGACCGCGCATGCGCGCTGCAATTCCCAAAGGCTTTCTTTGAAAGCTGGGGAAAATTGCTCCGCGAGGGCTCCGTCGGCGCCGACGTCACCCATAAGTGAGGACTGATTCCTGCTGCTCCTGGAGAACACCTGTTACAGGTGAGTAACTACGCTATCCTAAGTGACATCACTTAGGGAAGACATTACTGATCTTCAAGAAATTGGAGGCTACACCGCCTACTACAAATGTTTTTTCTTTCATTTGGATAAAGGGGTCTTAAAGACCCATCCTTTTTCTGCAAGGCGTATTTCTACCTTTTCGTCCAAACCAGTCAGATTTATCTCCTCTTTTTCCTAGAGCCTTATTCTGCTCCAAGGACAAAGAGCTTTAACTTTGGCCTTTACAGAAGCTTTAGCTTTTCCTCCAAAGTCCAACCTCATTAAACTCCCCCAGTTTTTTCTTCTGGGATTAGTTCTAGCCATTAAGGCTTCTGACCTCTACCTGTATTGCAAAATTTATTTTCCTCTACTTCACAGTGAGGTAATTTCTTTTGAGGATAATGTACTGGCTCTTAGCACCAGACCCATATTAGCCTCAACAAATACTTTCGCAATACTTTTGAGTAAGGTCCACATTAGAAAATTGGAATTCAACATTTACTAACAATTATGATCTACACAAGGACTCCCCTCTGGATGCCTTGTTTAGTCAAGCTGTACCACAGCACCCCCTTTTTTGATTCAACTCTTACCCTCCATCCCTTGGATGCCTGAGGTTCTGGGAAATAGCATGGCCCATCCATTAGATTTGCAACATGCTGGGACCTCCTCTGGGCATCTCTAGCTTGGGAGTCCCCATATGTGAAGACTCATTCCTGCTTGTTCCTGGAGATAGCACAGTTACTTACCTGTAACAGGTGATCTCTGGGAACAGCAGAAATAAGTGTTCACAACCCGCCCACCTCCCCTAGGAGTTGCTTCTCTCTCTCTCTCTCTCTAATTTGTCTACTTCCCTCCTTCGGTCTCAGCTACAAACCCAACTGATGAGAGGGAAGTGAATGGGCAGGAAGGCAGCACGCATGCGTGTGGGATGCTCCCAAAGGCTTTCTTTCTGGACGCTGGGGAGCGTTCCCGTGCAGCCTCCGTCGGTACCGACGTACCCGTATGTGAAGACTTATTCCTGCTGTTCCCAGTGATCACCTGTTACAGGTAAGTAACTGTGCTTTTATGGACTGCTTGAGTGGAGTAGCAGCCTAGTAGTTAGAGATCTGGCTTAGAAACCAGGCTTCCACTCCCACTAGCACGCCCTGTGGCCTTGGGCAAGTCACTTAACCCTCCATTGCCTCGGAAGAAAGGCCTGGCAATCTGCTTCCAGTCACACTGCCAAGAAAACATGTTACATGTTAACTGTACTGAGCATTTTTGTTCCATGTAAACCGCGCTGATGCTGAATAGTGCGGTATATAAGAGACTGTAAATAAATAATAAATAAATAAATAAATAAAACCCAGGAGCTGCTGGGTCACCAGGAGCCGGCGTTGACTTGAAGGCATGCATTGCATTTTTTGTTTATGGACTGCTTACATAGGCCTCCTGTTCTAATATCAGGCCCGTTCTCAGTGCAGCAGCAGAGACCCCTGTTAATGTCTACCTTCACCTCCTAGCTATGAGATTTCATGGGGGTGCACGCAAGTGATGTTTGATGGTATTTCTTCACGGAAAGGACAGTGGTAAAGAAGGCCTGGAACAGGCAGCGAGGATCTCTAGTTGCCTAATGCACTGCAATAGCAATGAACCCAGCCAAACTAGATGGACTTTGTGCTCCTTATGCACTATCAAATTCTCTGTTTCTATGAAAAGGATCAGCACAGCAGTGCAAATCCTGGTTTACTGAGAGTTGAAATAGTGAAGGTGACTGAGGAAGAGGAGCTTAGAAACCACATAAAATTTAAAACTATATAATGGGATCCTGGCAACTAGAGTGTCTAAAAGATGTTGCTAGTAAATAGCTAATTACAAAAGATATTGTCTAGTAATTGTTGCTTTGTGCTTTATAGCACTCTCTGGATGTCAGGAGCAACACAGTGCCCCCTGCTGTGCGTTGCTCTGAAGATCGGCTGTTGGAGGGAGGCGTCTTCCTGCTGGCTAATGGCCTGAACATATTTCTATGGCTGGGAGTTAGCTCGCCCCCAGAGCTCATCCAGGGCATTTTCAATGTGCCTTCCTTTGCACACATCAGTCTGGACGCGGTAAGTAATACCTCTCTACTCGTTCTCCTCAGTGCTGAAGAAAAAGACTTAAGCTGTTTTCAGTAAATTTCTAATCTATAGAGGTAACCTAAAAATGGAAATAAATAAGTGACAAAATATACCCCTAAAACATAATCTGCCTTTCTTTCCTTTTGACGTAATAGTTTCTCCCACCTGCTTCTTTGAGCTCTACTGGGACTACGTAGCCATGAGTCTTCATTCACTGCTAATATCGCTCACTCCTGCTTGTCATTTCTGTAGCGCTGCCCGGTAAGACTGGCAGGATGGTGCCACATCTGCTGTTGCGTCGACAGAGTAAACATCAGCTTTGGTGAGAATCCTCAGCAGTTCTCAAGCAGTGAGTCGCGGGCCAGTGAGGGAAGCACAGAGCCTGATGGCAGATGATGGCCAGCTGATTACCATCTACATTCAGAGGTTGCCCAGATTGGAGCTCTTCAACTTTGTGTAGCGCAGCAGTGGCGCTGCTTCAAAATTTTGATGAGTCCATGGCCCCATGACCCATCCCATTCCGTCACCTCTGTTCCAACCCCCACCCCCATACCTCATCTGCCCTCTCTTCAGCAGAAGATGATGCAGCTCTAAAAGCCTCAGCATTTTCCTTCACTTTAAACAAAGCCACACTCCTTCGCAGGGTCACTTAATTTGATTTAAGTTCCAGTGCATGGAGACACCAGAAGTGAAACGTTCTGCCTACTGCTCCGACTGGGAAGCAGTGCAGCTTTGTTTAAAGTGAAGGAAAATGCAGCAACTTTTATGGCTGTATCTTCTTCTGCCGAAGAGAGGGCAGATGAGGTATTGGGGGAGTGGGGTTTGGAACAGAGGTGCCAGAATGGTGTGGGTCACAGGGCCATGGCTCCACCAAACATTTGAACCAGTGCTGCTGCTGCACTACACAAACTTGCAGAGCTCCAATCCGAGCAACTTCCATCTATCTGAATGTAGATGGTAATCAGCTGGTATCAGGAAGCTATAAGACATAACCTCCTGCTACCTGCTGAATACCATGTGCATTCTGCCTTGAGACTCACGTCACCACTCACCGCCACTGCCTGTTCACGTTTCCAGCATCTCCCGCTGAGCTCACTCAGCGGCAGCTGTTAGACATGGCTTTGTGACACGTTTCAGTCACTTAAAGAGTATTAATTAACAAACAAACTTCTTCCAAAGATAGGGAAGCTGTAAAACTAGAGGGCATAACATGAAGCTGCAAGGGGGTAAACTGAAAGGCAATCTCAGGAAATACTTTTTCACTGAAAGGATGGTGGATGCTTGGAATGCCGTCCCGATGGAAGTGGTGGGGGCAAACACAGTGACGGAATTCAAAATGGCATGGGACAGACACAGTGGATCCCTTTACAGCAACAGGATAAAATCAAAACAAACATATCTATCTCTTATATCTCAACAAATAGGGGTAGCCTACACAGAGCGGTGGGTACACCCCTAAACAAAGGCATGGGGAGGGGTGACCTGCACGGAGTTGCAGGTGAACCTTCCATTGCCGCCTTGCTGGGCAGACTAGATGGACTGGTCTTTATCTGCCGTCAAATACTATGTTTAAGTGTTACCTTCAAAAAGGAGATTGGCTATGCTCCTGGGATCTGAAGGTTGCGTACACCACATATAAATACATCCCACTCACAAGAAATATCACAGAATCATCCTGGGGGGGCGACAGCACTTCCAGTACAGAGTATGGCCTTTTGGCCTAACCTCAGCACCCTGCGTTTTCACAAAATGCCTCATGATAGTAGCAGCTTACTTCCAGACGCTGGGCGTGTTTATCTCCCCCTATTTGGACGATTGGCTGATCAAGAGTACCACTCAGGAAGGGGTTCAAGAATCAATACAGTTAACCATTTGGGTGTTGGAACTACTAGGGTTCATTATAAAATTACCCCAAATCACACCTTCAACCCACCCAGCAGTTGGAATTCATAAGAACCCTGCTCAACATGACTCAGACGAGAGCCTTCCTCCCGCACAACCGATTTCACAGATTGAAAGCACTAGTGCGAGAAATTCAATTTAATCAGCAGGTAACAGCTCACAGAATATTGACTGTACTAGGCCACATAGCCTTTTCTGTGTACATCATACCCTTGGCACACCTCCATGAGTCAGGCTCAATGGATTCTGAGGACTCTGTGAACCCAGGCCATGGGTCATCTCGGGATCGTCTGCATGTCTCCAATCCTCTTGTTCATTCATTGCAATGGTGGACAGTCCACCACAATTTGCTCAGAGGTCTCTCCTTCCAAGAACATCTCCACCAGATCAGCTTCTTGGAATTAAGAGTCATAGCAAATGCGAGAGAGATCAGCTTTACCTGGGAGCAGCCGCAGTATTTTCAACTACGCGGAGCAGTGCTGCAGGAGGGAGTTGGAGACTTGGTGGCACAGCTGCAGGCACTCAGTTCGACGTTCCTGCCTTGGAGGACCCCCCCTCGACCCACATAAAGCTCTGCGGGTGCTACTCGCGGCCTGCAAGTCGCGGCCTGCGGGGTCGTGTCCTAAGGGACGTGTCACAAGGGGCAAGGCACGCCCCTTTTGTGCTCCTTCGGTGCTCACGAGAAGCTCGCGAGGGTGTTTGACGCTATAGTGTTTTGCCCATGGGAAAACGGAAAGTGAAGCCGGCTGTGAAATCTGGGTCTGGTGGTGTTAACCAAGGAGGTAAGGTGGTTGGGTCCCATGGACAAACATGTATCGTCGCTGCCGCCTGCAAAATTATCGCCGGAAGGGGTTTCTTTAAGCCCCGAATTCCGGCTACCGCCTCCTTTCCCCCAGCCACTTTCTTCCTCTACTTTCCTCGACGCTCTCCCGGCGCCTGTAGCCTCGCCTTTGAGACCTGTTTGCCTGGCTACCTCCGAACAGACTGTTCCTCTTCCTACGGGAGAGGTAACTTTAGTGGATATTTGGACTGCAATTCAACAAATTGATAAGCGTTTATCTTCAACTGTTTCGTCTCTATGTAGCTTTACGAGTGACGTAGTTGATAAATTTAAAGATGTTGATAAACAGATAAGTTCATTAGCTCAGATTTCTGCCCGTGTTGATTCCCACCTCTTAACTGGTTCAAATAGTAATCTTGCTTTAATTAAGGATTTTTCTGCAGTTTCTTACCGCATGGAGATGTTGGAAAATCAGCATCGGGCAAGAAATCTGTTTTCTTAATTTTCCCTCAACCCACTTATTGTCTCCTGAAATTTTGTTGCAGAAATATTTCTCTGAGACCTTACAATTGAAAGGCTCTTTAGATGTGGTCCAAGTTTATTTGTTTTCTTCTGGCGGTAGAGCGACGTCTCCTGTGGAGGGGGCTTCTGCTCCTTCTGATCAGTCTGTCGCCCAGAATTTAACTGCCTTTTTGGAGGATTCTTCAGATGTCATATCCAAGCGTTGCACTGTTGTTGCAACGTTTGGCTCTGAATCTGTTAAATTATCTGTGCTTAGAGCTTATTTTAAGCACAGGGATGCCTTATTTTGTGGGTTTAGACTCCAAGTGTTTCCGGATGTTGGCCGTGTCACACAGCTTAGACGTAAACAATTTTTGGAATTAAGAACTAGAGTTGTCGCTTTGGGAGCGTCCTTTTTTCTAAAATTTCCCTGTCGCTGCTTGGTTATTTACCAGGGGCAAAGTTATGCCTATACTGATGTATTACAGTTACAGAAATTTCTGACTGAGAGGGAATTGGCTGAGAAGTAGGTTGGCGGGTTTGTTTTTTCTCTGTGCTCCCTAATGTGGAGTTTATAAAACTCTTAATTGCTAGTAACATTTATATTTCCTTGGATATTGTTGATTATCTCTCCTTGATGTGTGCTTATTTTCTTTGGTGAATTCTTATTCTTGAATATTATCCTGCTTACTTGGATTTGTTTTTCCTTTGTTTGTTTTGTATTCAGGGAAGAAAAACCTTAAATAAAAGATTTAAAAAAAAAAAAAAAGAGTCATAGCAAATGCTCTAAAGGCTTTCCAAGATTGGCTGGCCAACCAAATTGTTCTAGTTCAGATCGACAATCAGGTCGCAATGTTTTACATCAACAAGCAGAGAGGAACCGGCTCGTATCTCCTGTGTTGGGAAGCAATCAGGTTGTGGAAGTTCGCCATTGCACATGGGATGGACTTGAGAGCCACATACCCACCAGGCAATCAAAATACTGGCAGACAGACTGAGTTGAGTCCTCCAACCCATGAATGGACACTGCATAGGAAGGTGGCGGCCCATATCTTTCAGGAGTGGGATACTCCCTCAATAGATCTTCTCGCCACTGCAGAATGCCTAGGTGGACCAGTTCTGTTCCACGGTAAGATAACATAGCAGACTAGCTTTGGATGGTTTCCTCCTATATTGGGGGAAGGGTCTTCTGTATGCGTATCCTCCAATACATCTCATTGTAAAGACCCTCCTGGAAAGAGGAGGAGGGTCGGGGGCGGAGCCAGCGGTGTTGCAGGATGGCTGCATAGGAACGCTTCTCCAGTGACTCCTGCACAATCCTAGGATATACCTGATCCCCGAAACTCAGCTGCCTAAACAGACGCCTGGAGCGTGGGAGACATAGGGGAGATGTCCTGTAGTAAGCCTACAAACCTGGAGTTCTCTGTGAGTGTGAATACGGGCTCTAAGAGGAGCAAGCCAGAGCCCCTCTCCCCACATAAGATGGTGGCCGCTCGGGAATCGGAAGACACAATGAAGGAGGTTCTGGGGGAGATCCGAGCAGTAAGGGAGATCGTAGCCACGAGTGGAGAAGTATTGACGCAGGTGCAGGCTGAGATCCATGATTTGAAGTCTCAGATGGAGAGGTTATCGAGTCGCACAGACAAGATAGATGGCACACTGAAAGTGCACGAGGAGCAGATATTGCAGCTAAAGAAGGCACACAAGAAAATTGATCGCTTGGAATTGGCTCTAGAAGATCTAAGTAATAGGAACAGACGGAATAATATCCGGTTAATAGGAGTGCCAGAGGGGGCCGAAGGGACTGATATGATTTCTTTCTTAAGTCAGAATATCCCAAAAATGTTGCGATTAAATGTTACAGGCCCGATTGAAATTGAGCGTGCGCATAGAGTGCCGGCACAAACGGGGCCGCGCAAGCAGCAGACCAGACCCATAATTTTCTGCCTGTTGAAATATCAGCTCGTCTCACAGATTATGTCTGCTGCAAGATCTGCTTCTGCGATTACCTTTGAAGGACATAACATTTCCTTCTTTCTGGACTTCTGTAAGGCCACAGTAGACAGAAGAAAACAGTTTTTGGCACTGCGGCCCAGGCTGCAGCTCCTGCAAGCGAGGTATGGGTTGTTTTATCCTGCGCGGCTCAAGATAACCTTGGATAACCGCACTAGAGCTTTTGATGACCCTGCAGCAGCGGTTCAGTTTATAGAGGAGCAGGAGGCCCTGCGGATGCAATGAACTGGCTGATCGTTGCTGCTTTCTAAGAACCAGCTGGATGTCGCTGTGTGTCCTTTCCTATGTTCAACGTTAGATACCCGGGTGCCTTTGGCGGGTAAAAAGACTATGTGCATAGAGATAATGGTTAGAATGTGTAGTATGTTTGTATCTGCATTTGTTCATAAAGTGTTTAATGGAGGCAAATTAAGGGAGTGGGGGGGGGGGCAGGATGGATAGCGGGAGAGTTCTGTTGCGATATACTAATGTGTACAGTACTGTCTTTTAGGCTGGATGGTGTTCCAGAATGGGAGGGTGGCAATATTCTTGGATAAGTTTGGGTGGGATCAAGTATACCTAATGATGTATATGTTTCTGGGAGGAATGCTGGGAGTCATGGTGGCCAGGCTGATAACATGCTGGTTCACCCATGTTTTGTTGCTAGTGCTATAGCGGGGGAGTACCAGACGCCTTGCAAGCCCCTCTTAGTTAGCCACTGGAATAGTTCAGCTCCTGTATTGTTTGTCCAGAGCAGGCCGGGGGTAAACAGAGTCCGAAGCCTTCTTCTATAATAGTAGAGTGTATCCTCTTAAGGTGTTGTCCTTGAATGTAAAAGGTATTAATCATCCGGCCAAGCGCAAGAAGATTCAGTTGTACTGTCAGAAGCAGGGAGCGGACATTGTGATGTTACAAGAAACACATCTGCCCACGAAGGAGGCACTGAAATTAGAACAGGAGAAATTCAGTCTGGCGGTACACGCCCCTGCCTTAGGGAAGAAAAATGGAGTGGCGATCCTGGTTAGGAAATCGCTCAAGGTTTGTCTGCAAGCCACCAGAGCAGACCCTGAAGGAAGGTGGGCAGCGGTCCATGCTGTAGTAGAGACTAGGAGTTTGGCGCTAATTACTGTTCATGCACCCAACTGTGATTGTCCCAATTTTTTCCAGAAGCTTGCAGAAGAATTCCAAGAATTCTCTGGGCTGCCTATTATCACTGGAGGGGACTTTAATATGGTCTTGGACCAATTAAGTGACTGTAAGCCCTGTAGAGTAAATAAGAAATGTAGAGTGTTGGAGGTGCTGCTGTCAGTAATGAAAGATGTCGGGCTGGTTGACATTTGGAGATTACTTCATCCCACTGAAAGTGACTTTACTTTCTTCTCTCATCCACATGGATCATATTCTCGGATCGATTTCTTCCTGGTGTCCAGAGTGATAGCTAAGGAGATTAGAAGCGCAGATATACTGAGTACTCATATTTCGGATCATGCAGCGATTATTTTGGAGATGGAGAAGACGCAGGAAAGTGACAAGTCCTGTGGGTGGTTTTTTCCTAGAGCTCTCCTGGCGGAGGAATCCTTTAAAGTGTTCATTCAACAAGCTATTAAGGATTTCTTTGAATTAAATAAGCCTGGCGATACGCCCCTATGGGCATGGTGGGAAGCGTTCAAGGCTTCCTTGAGGGCGAAGATTACCAGTTTCACCATCGCTGCCAGGAGGAAAGCAAAATATGAGCTCTCAGCCTTGGACCAGCAGATAAGGGCTGGAGAACGGATTCTGCAAAAACAATCGAACACTCATGCAACTCTTCATTTACAGAAACTTCGCTTCCAATATAATTCGATATTAAGTAGGGAAGTAGAGCAGATCTCCTTTGATCAACAAACCAGCTGCTACACGGAAATGAACCGGGCCGGTAAGTTACTGGCCACCAGATTGCGGCCCAGGTATGGCAAATCCCATATTATAGCCATTCAGGATGATAGTCGCGGCCCCCTGAAGGAAAACCGGGATATTGCCGAAGCCTTCAGTAAATTTTATGAGCAACTGTACACTTCGGAAGCCCCACGGAATGAGGATGGTATGGGTAATTTTTTTGACCAAATAGAGCACCCTTGTTTGGACGTGGAACAGAAAGCGCTCTTAAGTAGAGACTTGGAGAGAGAAGAGGTGATGGAAGCCCTGGCAAAAATGAAGACTAGAAAAGCTGCGGGACCAGATGGTATACCAGTGGAATTCTACCAGATGTTTGCAAAGGACCTTCTTCCCCACTTGTTCACGTACTATCAGCAACTTAGAGATCTTGATAGCTGTACTGGGGCCTTTGCGGAGGCCACAATAGTGGTCCTGGAAAAGCCTGGGAAAGACCCGAAGTTGGTGGGCAGTTACAGGCCTATCTCTCTTTTAAACGCGGACTACAAAGTGTACTCATCGCTGTTGGCTAACCGCGTAAGTAAAATTCTTCATTTACTCATACATCCGGATCAATGTGGATTTGTTAGTGGAAGATCTACAGCAGATAATGCGCAGTTACTTTGCAATCTGCTAGAGATAGCAGAGCGGGATGACTCACCGCTTATTGGCCTATCATTGGATGCTGAAAAGGCCTTTGATAGGCTGGAATGGCCCTTCCTATTTCGAGTGATGGAATGGTTCGGTTTTCCTGACAAGTTTGTGCGCATGATCCAGGTGCTGTACTCTAATCCATCCGCACGGATACTTGCCAATCAAGTGCTGTCTCGATCCTTCCCACTGCATAGGGGCACTCGGCAGGGATGTCCAATGTCACCTCTACTATTTAACCTGGCTCTAGAACCGTTAATGCTATTTGTACGGCAGACAGCGGAGATTCAGGGAATCAGTATTGCGGACCTCCATATCAAGTTATCTGCCTATGCTGATGATCTTTTGTTTTTTCTGCAGCCGTCAGCAATTAACTCTCTGTTCCAGTTGATTGATAATTACTCCCGGCTCTCTGGGTATAAAGTAAATTGGACTAAATCAGTGGCTTTTCCTTTGAACCAGAGTGCAAATAAAGCCATGGTGCAGCAATACTCCTTTCAATGGGAACCCTCGTTTATAAAATATCTGGGAGTCCAGTTTGGGACGCCGCTGGATGAAACAGTATGAGTAAACATGGAACAGATAAGAGAGATTGCCTGGACCTTCACTTTGCACTGGTCCCCTCTCCATTTGTCATGGTGGGGGCGATTGGAGTCTATTAAGATGACGGTGATGCCCAAAATAAACTATATATTGGGGATGATTCCTGTGTTGTTCCCTGTAGCAGTGTATAAAGAGGTGGAGCGTATCCTTGTGTCCTTTTTATGGAATGGGAAAACTCCTAGGATTGCCCTGACGAAGCTAAAAGCAAGTAAATCTGAGGGGGGAGTCCACTTCCCAGATTTCCAGTGGTATCACATGGCAGTGATTCTCAAACAAGGCACTTTATGGTCCGATGGGGCCGTGTTATCGCAGAGGCCTATATGGCTTGAATTAGAGGTTCGACTGGCTTTACCTTATTCGACGCACTTGATGATGGGAATGAAGTGTCCTGAAGCATCCAAGGTTGGGCGTGTTATCATCTCTACCCAGAGAGCGTTTCAGAGTCTCCTCATGTCTCAGGCGGGTGATAACTTTTTCTCGCGCCAGCTACCTTTATGGTACAACCCCTTGCTAAAGATTAACAAGTCTTCCATTGCCTGTGCTGAGTGGCAGAAATGTGGTGTCTGGACGATGGGGCAACTGTTTGAAGAGGACAGATGGAAGCCATTTAGTGCGCTGCAAAAGGACTTCGGGATTCCATCAAAGTGTTACTTTCAATGGCTTCAATTAAAGCATTGCATCGGTAGCTTAAAGAAAAAGCCTGCTGACTATCAGGATGCCTGGATTTTGGAAACGATAACGACGGATGTGAGTGCCAAGAAGGGGGGTATATCTAGAATGTACTCATTTTTCAGGAGTAGCGGCTTGTCTTCGCTGAGGGGATTGCAGAAGCTCTGGGAAGAAGAGACCGGTGCCAAGCTATCTCGGCCAGATTGGACCTGTTTTTGGAGTCCAATAGTTCGGGTATCTAGATCGGCAGTGCTTACTCAGTCTATGTTTTTTTTTTGCGCACAGGGCATATATTACCCCGGTAAAGTTGGCTAAGTGGAGCAAAGACTCGTCCCCGAGATGCTGGACCTGCCAGGGAGATTTCGGCACCTTGGAACACATGTTCCTGGACTGCCCGAACATTCAAGGATTTTGGGTTCCAGTTTGGAGAAGAATACAACAAGTGCTTAACATCTCCCTTCCTCTATCTTGGAGCATAGTAGGGCTAAGAACGCTTGCGGGAATTCCCATGCTGCCTAAGAAGCATTTTTTCGTCTTGAACTTTATGCTGGTGGTAGCCATAAAGCTTATCCTAAATAACTGGAAAGACCCAACGAGTTTAAACTGGCAGACATGGTGGAATCAAGTATGTTTATATTGTAAATTTGAGAAAGCGCAAGACAAATTTTCATGCTCCAGAGGGAGGAAGATATCAGGAACCAAATGGGCTGCTCTGGACTTATTTGCTGGTATTAGTGATAGTGGCTAAATGGTTTTGGGGTGGGCTTGCAAGGTGTCGGGGAGGGGGTAGTCTGGTACGGCTGTTCAGTTTTGTTGGATGGAGTTTCTGTAATTGTGTTTAATGTTTTGTTGTAAAAGGTAAAAATATCAATAAAAAAAGACCCTCCTGAAGCTCAAAACAGACGGAATCACGATGATTCTCATTGCTCCCTACTAGCCCAGACAGCCTTGGTTTCCTCTCCTACTACAGCTCTCCAGTCAGGAGCTGCTCTGGCAAGGTCATGTGCCAGATCTGATTTCACAGAAAGATGGGATGATGTTGTACCCCAACATCCAGTCCTTGGCCCTCACGGCATAGATATTGAGAGGCTAATGTTGTCCAAAGCTCAACCTGTCGGCCGGTGTGACCTATGTCCTTTTGGCCTCTAGGAGGGCCTCAATGAGAGTCTTATTCCTGTAAATGGAGGAGGTTTGCTTTCTGGTATAAGGGCCAGCCCTAGATCCTTTCATCTGTCCCACACTAAAACTGATGGAGTATCTTCTACACCTCGCCGAGCCTGGACTTAAGTTCAACTCTGTTAGTGTCCACCTCCATTTTATTGGTGCTTATCATTGAGGTATAGAAGGGAAGTTCATCTCGGTACAGCCTTTAGTTGTTTGCTTCATGCAAAGGTTGTTTCTCTTGAAGCCTCCCTATAAACCTCCCACGGGGTCTTGGAACCTCAATATGGTTCTTGCACAGCTCATGAAGGCTCCCTTTGAGCCACTCAATTCCTGCCTTCTGTAGTACATTACCTGGAAAGTATTGTTTTTGATGGTGGTCACTTCAGCACGCAGAGTGAGCGAGCTTCATGGTCTTGTAGTTCATCCACCTTACACCAAGTTCCATCATAATAGAGTGGTCCTCATCCTAAATTCCTTCCAAAAGTGGTATCACATTTCCATCTTAATCAGTCAGTTGCCACTCCACAAAGAGCAGCAGATGCACCTACTCTTGCCACCTTGCTGGGCAGACGAAATGGACCATACTGCTCTTTATCTGCCATCATATACTATGTTACTATGTTACTATGTTCTACCAACATTTTTCCCAAGGCCTCATGTCCACAAAGGGGAAGCTGCGTTGCACATATTGGGCTGCAAACAAGCCTTAGCCTTCTATCTGGAGCAGACAAAAGCCCATAGAAAGTTCATCCAGCTTTTTTTTCTTTTGACCACAGCAAACTAGGGGCTGCCATTTCCAAATGCTTTCTTTCAATTTGGCTAGCGGACTGCATCTCTTTCGCTTATGCCCAGGCAGGCCTGAGCCTTGATGGTCATGTCATAGCTTACAATGTCAGAGCTATGTCTGCATAAGTGGCCAATTTGCATTCGGTCTCCATAGAAGAGATTTGCAGGGCTGCGATGTGGTCTTCTGTCCACACATTCACATCTCGCTACTGTCTGGACAGGGATTCCAAATGCAATAGCAACTTCAGCCAATCTATACTTTGGAATCTGTTTGGGGATTATAATCCTACTCCATCCCCCCTAGGCCCCAATGAAGCTACAGGGTAAACTATTTAAGACTAATAAAAGAAAATATTTTTTCACTCAACGTGTAATCAAACTCTGGAATTTGTTACCAGAGGATATAGTAAAAGCTGTTAGTATAGCTGGGTTTAAAAAAGGTTTGGACAAGTTCCTGGAGGAAAGGTCCATAAACCATTATTAAGAAGGGACCCAGGATATCAATACTTGACCCAATACAAGCATTGGGGAACCTGTGTCTTTTGGGGAAACTGCTAGGTACGTATGACCTAGATTGGGCCACTGTTGGAAACAGGATACTGGGCTTGATGGACCTTGGTCTGACCCAGAATGGCATATCTTATGTTCAGGATACCAAAAAAAAAACCTAAAAGGGAAGAGTAAACCATTTCTATTGTACATAGTTCTGTTTCTTGAGTTGCTATGGCCTATTGCCGTTAAGCAGAGGAACTGTTGCCCCTTTTGGGCTTATCTGCATTCTTTTCGGCTTTCAATAGCCTCTAGCTAGGGAGTCCCATATGTGAGAACTTCATTCCTGCTTTTCCACAAAGAAAAGGTAGTTACTCACCTGTAGCAGGTGTTCCCCGTAGACAGCAGGAATAAGTCCTCACAACCCTCCCACCTCCCCTGAGAGTTGTATTCTACTATAGCTATAGGAACAGACTAGTTCAAGATGGCATCGCAGCAGCAGGCAGGAAGTGGGCGCACAAACGTGGTGGAACCTCCCAAAAGCTTCCAATAATAATTCCTGCTATTGACCTGTTGGCTCTCTGCTCCACTGTCTCCTCACCTCTTTCCTCCACTATCTCTCCCTACACCCCTCCTCGGGAACTCCGCTCTTGTGGCAAATCACTTTTATCTGTGTCCTTCTCATCTATTGCTAATTCCAGACTTTGCTCCTTTCACCTTGCAGCACCTTACACCTGGAACATACTACCTGAGTCTGTACTTCAGGCGCCTTCTCTGACCCTTTTCAAATCCAGACTAAAAACTCACCTCTTCGCTGTCGCTTTCGGATCTTGACTCACCTGGTCTCCTTGTGTTTCCTTATCTTTATCTTTATTTGGTTTTTGATATATCGCTCTACGCTTGAGCACCAGAGTGGTTTACAATATACAAAACATAAAAGACTGCTAAGGACAGAGGAGGGGAGAGAGCCACCTCAGCATAGGGAGGAAGAGGGAAGGAGATTATTTTATTTATTTATTTATTTTATTTATCTATTTTCTTCTATACCGCCCCTTCCAGCGATCAAGGGTGGTTTACATGAAACATGTTAACAATTGTACACAGTTGTATACATTTACATTGAACAATCGGATTCAACTATTTACATTGAACGGTCAGGTTCAACTATTTACATTGAACAATAAACTTCAACTTTATGATATATTAATAATACAAACAACCGTTAAATTATTTACATTGGATATTTACAGTGGTTGAGTGTTGTGTGTAGGGCATGTGTAGTTAGGTATTGGAATTTATTTCCTTTTATGTCGTATGTCAGGAGTGTGTGGTATGTAGGACAGATATATATTTTGGAATTTATTTCCTTTTATGACGTAAGTCGGGAGTGTGTATGGGGGGGGGACAAACAGGGAGTTAGTTAGTTTTGAATACGGGGGTTTGTGCATGTAAGTCCATGGTTGTTATGGAGGTGTTTTGGGGGAATATGGGATTTCAAAGTGTTCAGTAAATAGGTAAGTTTTTAGTTCTTTCCTGAACTGAGAGTGGTCTTTTATGATGCGAAGGTCTATTGGGAGGTCGTTCCAGAGCGTAGGGGCAGTGAATGTGAATGCTCTGGAGCTAGTGGTTTTCTTAGTCTTCCTGAAAGCTTTTGGTGTGATAAGGGAGTAGGCTGCATTTTGTCTGTGTGATCTAGTTTCGGTTGGTGAATGCAGTAGTGTGGATAGGTGTGAGGGGGCTATGTCTTTTATGAGTTTAAAGGTTGTTAGGATAATTTTGTATCTGATTCGGCTGTTTATTGGGAGCCAGTGTAATTCTAGCAGTATTGGGGTTACGTGGTCCGTTAGACGAGCTTTAGCAATTACTTTTGCACAGATGTTCTGAGCTCTTTGGAGAAGGTATGTGTTTTTTTGTGGGAGGCCTATTAAGAGACTATTGCAATAGTCAAAGTGGGGGGTGATTAGTGTACTTACTACAGATCTAAAATCTTGTGTTTCGAGGAGTGGCCTTAGGTGCTGAATAGTTTTAAGTTTATAGTAGATGGTTTTTACGGTTTGTTTTATGTGTGGTAGCATGGTAAGTGTGTGATCTATTATTACACCTAAATATTTTACCTCTTTTCTAACAGGTATGGATGTTTTGTTGATTGTGATTGTTTCTGGGAAGGTGTTCTCAGTGGTAGATGACCTTGTTACGAACATTGCTTCCATTTTTTTGAGGTTGATGCTGAGGTAGTTAGATTCTAACCAGGAGGAGGTCTCAGTCATGCATTCTGATAGTGTGTCATATGAAGGGTTTTTAGTGGTTATGGGGATAGCGAGCATGATGTCGTCAGCATATATAAAGTGGTTAATCCTGTGATTTTTAAATATGTTTGTTATAGGTTGTAGGTACAGGTTAAATAGGAGGGCGGAAAGGGCTGATCCTTGGGATATTCCTTGGCCTTGGGGGAATGATTCTGATGCCTCTTGGTCAATTTGGACGCGTATTAGTCTATTTGTGATGTAGGACTTGAACCATTCAAGGACAGTCCCGCCTATTCCTAAGCTTTGTAGTCTGTTGATCAGTGTGGGGTGGTTGATGTTGTCGAAGGCGGCAGAAATATCTATGAAAAGAAGTAGGAAGCCTTGGTTGTTGTCATCTGTACCTCTGATGAGGAAATCCATTAGGGTGATTAATAGAGTTTCTACTCCATGGAAGGGGCGGAATCCAAATTGGTGTGAGTCAAGTGGTTTATGTTCATCAATGTGTTCTTGTAACTGTATTTGAATTGTTTTTTCTATTATTTTAGCTATAAATGGGATGCTGGCTATGGGTCTGTATGAGTTCGGGTCTTTTGGGTCAAGCTTATTGTTCTTTATTATTGGTCTACGTGTTGTGAGTTTTAAGGCATCAGGCATTATGCCTTGTGAAAGGGATTTGTTCACTATGTGTTGTAAATTTTCCGCCAGTTCATCCTTTGCACATTTAATCCATGATACAGGGCATGGGTCGAGTGGGGAGGTTGTTGTGTTGATCATTGTTATGATTCTAAGGAGTTGTTTTCGATCTATCATGTGGAAGTTTGTCCATTCGTTTATGAGTTTAGTGCTTGTAGATATTGGTGTCGGAGTAGTGGTTTTGCTTTTTAGTTTCGCTGCAAAATGTGTTGCTAGTGTTTGTACACTTATTGCTGGTTGTTTAGGCTCAGTGTTATTAGTTTTAGTTAGTGTTTTTACGATCGCAAATAGTTCTCTCGGGCGGTTGATGGCTGAGTTTAGTACTTTAGAGTGGTAGTCTCTTTTTGATTTGTTGATTGTATTTTTGTATTCAGTAAGTAACAACATGTATTGGGATTTGTTTTCATCTGATTTTGTTTTCCTCCATCTCTTTTCTTGTTTCCTCAGTTGTTTTTTTAGTTTTGCTAGCTCTTTCGTGAACCATTTTTCCATCTTTTTTGTTTGTCTATGTAAGACTTGTGTGGGAACAGCTGCATTTTGAATGGTTAAATTCCAATGTGTTATGGTTGAATTGATGTCTGGTGAGTTTGTGTTGAGTTTGGGTAATACTTTGTTGAGGAATGTATTTTTATTAAAGTGCGCGAAGCGTGAGGTATGCGGAGTTGTGCTTGTAGTGTTTTTTGGAGCTTGTACTGGTAGGTAGGTTGTAATAAGGTGGTGGTCGGACCATGGTACTTCGGTCATAGTTGGAGTGGTGTGTGGCTGGTGACTGTAAAGCATAGAGGGAAGGAAGATTAGGTCAAGTATGTTACCTTTTTTGTGTGTGGGGGCCTGTATTATCTGTGTGTAACCCATTTGCGTCATAGCTTTAATGAAGTTATCCGATTGTGAGTGGTTCAGCGATGGAAGGTTCAGGTCACCAAGGAGTATGAGTGGTTTGCTTTGAGATGCTGTGCATGCAAGTTCAAGGATAGGGGTGAGGTTTTTTTGATCGGTTGACGGGGGTCGGTAGATGAGGGCGAGGGCAAGGGTTCTATTTTCTATATTGACAATGTCCATTCCGTCTATATTATTTAAGTTTGTTAGGGTGAATTTTAGGTCTTTTTTGGTGAGTATTAAAGCGCCACCTCCTCTTTTTGTATTCCGATGGCAGTTGAATATGTCGTATTGATGTGTGGCTAGTTGGTTTAGTAGTATGGTGTCTGTGGGTGAGAGCCATGTTTCAGTAATGCAGATGATATCTGGGGTTGTGTCCTTTATTATGTCATTGATTATTGGTATTTTGTTTCGTATGGATCGGATGTTTATTAGGATGAGTTGTAGGTTAGAGTTTGTGTTATCAGCTTGTTCATTTATTGCACTATAGGGTTGGTGTTTTATTTGTATGAGTCTGTGAAGGCGTTTGTCTGAGTCGTTGCGCGAATGATGATTGTGGGAGTTTGTGTATGTAGCACTGTGTGTTGGGTTCTGGTACTGGTTATAGGTGGTTGGGAAATTATTATAAGGATTCCAGTAGTGATTGTGGATGATGGGGATGTTATTGTAAGGGCTTTGGTTGGTTTTGTATGTATATATGTGTTGGGTTAGGAGTGTTGTCAGCAGGAGAGTAAGAAGGAGGTTTGCAGGTTTAGTAGGATACATTGTGTTTGATTTTTTAGGTAGGGGGTTGTGCGCGAGGGAGCTCTGCAGGGATTAATGGTCTCTGGTGATAGTGTATGTATCTACAGGCAACAGTGTGTATAATTACTGGCAACAGTAAAATTAGTTACTTTCAACAGTATATTCATCTACTGACAACAGTAAAATTAGATCTCCAGGAACAAGCAGGAATAAGTCCTCACATATGGGTACGTCGGAACCGACGGAGCCTGCGCGGGAAAGCTCCCCAGCTTCCCAGAAAGGAAGATTTTGGGGCCTCCCACTGCACATGCGCGCTGCCTTCCAGCCTTCCTGACCAGCTCTCCTCAGTTTCTCTTTTTCCGCGGAGCCAGCAGGTCGTGTTCCTGTCACCGCTGAAGAAATTCTTGTTTTAGTTTGTTTCTTTAGACCGCGTACCTGCCTTCCCCATACCGAAACCGGTACCGCCGGTCTCTCTCTTTCTTTCTTAAAAGAAAGAAAAAAAATCTTTATTTTTGCACAACTTGGTGGCTTCGGTTAGGCCTCAGGCCTACACAAATTCTCCTCATGGAGAAACCAGCCCCTGGTTTCAAGAAGTGTACCAAGTGTAGTGCTGTTATTTCTGTCACAGACACCCATGACTGGTGTCTTAAATGTTTGGGACCTGACCACTCCATTCCGGACTGCCCTTCCTGCTCCCAGATGTCTAAACGTGGTTTGCAGAACCGGGCCAACAAATTCCATGTGCTGTTTGCTTCAGATAATCCAGCATCACAGTTATCCAGGTCTTCCTCTCCGGATGGATCTCAGGTAACCAAACCTTCTTCGGGCAGGTCCTCAAAGAGCAAATCTCCTTCAAAGCATCGAGAGGCTCTCACTTTTGAATCTGAGGATCCTGCCCCAGCCAAACAACCCCGGCGGGAAGCTCTGGCTTCCAAAGCTCCATCTATGGGGTTACAGGTTGACATCGATGGCACGGCCTCGACTGATCACCTGTTAGACTGCTCTGGGGTACCGGCCCATACCGGTACCGACATCCAGACAGCAGTGGCGTCTATGAGCAATACTGTTCAGACCATGCAGCAGGCCATGCTGGCTTTCTTTAAAGCTGCGACGCCCTCGGTACCGCATCCAGCGGTTCCGGGTCCGGTTCCGGTATCGTTTCCCATATCGGAACCGAGACCATCGTCTTCCAAACGCAGATCGGTTCCGCATGCCGGATCCGGGTTTTCACCCGATACCGATCCCATACCCGTTACGCCCGATGTCGATACCGAACGGTATGCGTATCGTGCATTGGAAGCAAATAGAGGATACTCTGATTCTTCTGAGGATTTTGACTCCTCTGAGGACTCTGATGAGCTGTCTCTAGTTCTTCCTGAAGACCCTTCTTCCCCAAAGAGGAGAATGTCTCCACCAGAGGATTTGTCCTTTCAAGACTTCATTATAGAACTAGCTAAAGGACTTTCTATTACCACATCCTCTGAAAAAGAACCTAGATCAAAGAAACTGGATATTTTAGGATACCCTAAGGTTCCTAAAGAGGCAGTCACCCTGCCTATCCATGAAATCCTTCAAGAACACTTGATGGACTTATGGGAGGCTCCTCTAACTTTGTCTCCTTATTCTCGTAGGTTGAACACCATGTACCGGGTCCCTCCTTCTCCTGGTTTTCAAAAGACTCAGCTGCCTCACCATTCCATTGTGGTGAAGTCTGCGCTGAAAAAGATTAAGAGTACCAAAAGTCACTCTTCTACCCTTCCAGGGCGAGAATGTAAGACCCTAGACTCTTTTGGTAGGAAAATCTTCCAGGCTAGTATGCTTATAGCCAGGATTAATTCATACAGTCTGTATATGGGCATGTTTCTCAGGGAACTTGCCCTAAAGGTACGGCATTTTGCCCCCTTTATCCCTGAGGATAAAAAGGAGGAGTTCATGTCTATAGTGAAACATTTTCTAGATGTTTCTAAGTTCTCCAACAGAGCAGCCTTTGATTCCTTTGAAGGTGCCGGTAGAGCTTCGGGCATTGCCATTGCAGCCCGACGACTTGCTTGGCTCCAGGCCTCTGACCTAGAACCCTGGGTCCTGGATGGCTTACGGAATCTGCCCTGTACAGGTGAGAACTTATTTGGTAAAGACTGGCAAATTAAAGCCACTCAAATGGACGCAGAAAATGCTACCTTAGATAGACTTTCTAAGTCTACCTCTACTCCTGCCAAGAAAAAGTCTTTCAAGAGGCCTTACTACAAGAAGGCCAGATTTTCCACAAATACTGGCCAACAATCTTCTCAGCCTCGCTTTGCTGCTAAACGTCAGCAGCCTAAACAGGCAAGGTCAAAGCCTGCAGTGTCTGCCACTCCTCAGCAGGCTCAACCCCCTCAGGGGTTTTGACTTGCCCCTAGAGAACTTAACCTTTCTGGCTCTAGAACAACCAGAGCCCCTCACCATTCCCAGAAGGTTAGCTCACTTTGCTCCCAGATGGGGGCAAATTACATCAGAGCAATGGACCCTCTCTATCATCAGAGAGGGCTACAAACATCATTTTTCCAACCTTCCTCCATATACCATGGTGAGGCACTTCAATTCTCCCCCATCTCTCCTGGGCCTGTTGGGTCAGGAAGTCTCTTCTCTCCTTGCCCAAGGGGCAATAGAAGAGGTTCCTCTTCTTCAACAAGGGACAGGATTCTACTCCCCTTATTTTCTCATACCAAAGAAGACAGGGGGATTCAGACCTATCCTAGATCTGAGAGAATTGAACAAATTTCTGTACAAGGAGAAATTCAAAATGCTTTCTCTAGGCATTCTCCTTCCATACCTTCAGAGGATTGGCTTTGTTCTCTAGATCTCAAGGATGCGTACACACATATACTCATCCACCCATCCCACAGAAAATATCTAAGATTTCTGTTTCAGGGAAAACATTTCCAGTACAGAGTACTTCCCTTCGGTCTAGCCTCTGCTCCAAGAGTGTTCACCAAATGCATGGCAGTTGTTGCTGCATTTCTAAGAGGTCTGGGAATTTTTGTATTCCCATATCTGGACGACTGGCTCATCCGAGCTCCATCTCAGTCAGAGGCCCAGATTTCCCTGGACCGCACAAGGCACATTCTGCAGTATCTGGGACTGGTGGTAAACCTTCCCAAGTCTCAACTTATCCCTACTCAGTCTCTGGAATTCATAGGGGCCCAGTTGGACACCACCACTGCAAGGGCCTACCTACCTCAAGTCCGGGGCCAACGTCTGGTGTGCTTGGCCTCCCAAGCTCAGTCCAGCAGTCACTTGACAGCCAGAGAAATGCTGCGACTTCTGGGCCACATGGCCTCCACGGTTCACGTGGTGCCCTACGCTCGTCTTCATATGAGAGCAGCTCAATGGACCTTGGCCACCCAGTGGACTCAAGCATCAGGAGCGCTCTCCGACCAAATCCTCACCTCAAAGCGTCTGTTTTGGTCCCTCCAATGGTGGATGTCCACCAAGAATCTGTTGTTGGGGGCCCCCTTCCAACCTTTGTTGCCCCAAGCAACCCTCACAACAGATGCCTCCCAAACAGGGTGGGGAGCCCATCTACAATCCCTCTCCACTCAGGGTACTTGGTCTCCACAGGAGACCACCCTTCACATCAACCTCCTGGAACTGCGAGCAATCTTCTTTGCCCTCAAAGTCTTCCATACCCTCCTTGTCAACCTGACCGTCCTAGTTCAGACAGACAATCAGGTGGCCAAGTTCTACGTAAACAAACAAGGAGGGACAGGCTCTCTGTCGCTTTGCAACGAAGCTCTCAGATTATGGGCCTTCGCCAGAGAGCATCAAATTCATCTTCTGGCAGTATATCTTCCAGGGGTTCAAAACTCTCGGGCAGACAGACTCAGTCGAGTTCTGCTTCCACACGAATGGTCCCTACATATGGACCAGATAGGCAGAATCTTTCAGGAATGGGGAACCCCGGACATAGACCTCTTTGCAAGTCCGTGGAATGCCAAACTTCCCCGGTTCTGTTCCAGGACTCCGTGTCAGGGAGCTCAGGCCAACGACGCCTTTCTCCTGCATTGGGGTCAGGAATTCCTATATGCCTTTCCACCCATTCCTTTGATTCCCAAGACTCTGTTCAAACTCCAGAGGGATCACGGATTGATGATCCTCATAGCTCCACGCTGGCCACGCCAAGTGTGGTTCCCTCTTCTTCTGCATCTCTCCCAGGGACCCTCCCTGGACCTGGGAGCTGCGCCAGACCTTCTGTCTCAGGAGGAGGGGACTTTGTGGCACCCAAACCCCAAGTCCCTACACCTCAGAGCTTGGTTACTGAAGGCCTAAGCCTTCATGACTTCAATCTTTCTCAACCAGTGAAAGATATCCTTCATGCCTCTAGGAAACCCTCCACGAGGCGTTCCTATGCTTTCAAATGGAAACGCTTTTCCATTTGGTGTGCTCAACAGGGTCTTGACCCTCTAGCACTTCCTTTGAATTCTCCACTAGACTATCTCCTGCATCTTTCTAATGCAGGCCTTAAGACGAATTCAGTAAGAGTCCATTTGAGTGCTATTGCAGCATCCTTAAAACCTATAAATGGACAACCTGTCTCCTCTCATCCGCTTATTGCAAGGTTCATGAGAGGCCTGACTCTAACTAAGCCTCCCATCCGACCTCCTCCGGTAGCATGGGATTTGAACCTAGTTCTAGGTCAGCTTATGAAGCCACCTTTTGAACCGTTGGTTTCTACCTCCTTGAAATTTCTTTCCTGGAAGGTCCTTTTCCTTATTGCAGTCACTTCGGCTCGCCGCATCAGTGAACTACAGGCCTTAGTGGCTCATCCACCTTATACTAGGTTTCATCATGATAAGGTGGTCCTTAGGACGAATCCCCACTTTATGCCCAAAGTGGTCTCGCCTTTTCATCTTAATCAAGAGGTATATCTACCTGTCTTTTTCCCGGCTCCTCATGCATCCAGTGCAGAGAGGAACCTTCATACTCTAGATTGTAAAAGAGCTCTCGCCTTTTACCTCAACAGGACTCAGCCACATCGAAAGTCTTCCCAACTTTTTGTGGCTTTTGATCCTTCTCATTTGGGACTTCCAGTCTCCAAACGTACACTTTCCAATTGGATTGCTCAGTGTATTTCCTTTGCTTACCAGAGTAAAAACATTTCTCTGGAAGGCCATGTCACAGCTCACAATGTGAGAGCCATGGCCACTTATATGGCTCATCTTCACTCTGTATCCATAGATCAGATCTGTCGAGCCGCCACCTGGGCCTCGGTTCATACCTTCACAGCCCATTACTGTTTGGACAAGGACTCCCGCCGGGATGCCTTGTTTGGTCAGGCTGTCCTCAAACACCTGTTCCATACTTGAACAACTCCTGCCCACCTTCCCAGGATGGATGCCTGAGATCCATACGAAGATGGCGAACCCTTGGAAGGGGATCTCCCAGGCATCTTAGCTAGGGAGTCCCCATATGTGAGGACTTATTCCTGCTTGTTCCTGGAGATAGCACAGTTACTTACCTCTAACAGGTGATCTCTGGGAACAGCAGGAATTAGTCCTCACAACCCACCCACCTCCCCTAGGAGTTGTATCTTCTATCTATCTTCCTTTCCTCTCTCTATTGTCTCAGCTATAAACTCGAACTGAGGAGAGCTGGTCAGGAAAGCGGGAAGGCAGCGCGCATGTGCAGTGGGAGGCCCCAAAAGCTTCCTTTCTGGGAAGCTGGGGAGCTTTCCCGCGCAGGCTCCGTCGGTTCCGACGTACCCATATGTGAGGACTAATTCCTGCTGTTCCCAGAGATCACCTGTTACAGGTAAGTAACTGTGCTTTACTTTCAATAGTATATTCATATACTGACAGTACAATTAGTTACTTTCAACAGTATATTCAACTACTGACAACAGTATGTATGGTTGGTGGTGATTACATATAGTACTGGTGGTAGTAGATGAATAGTGATTAATCTGTATATATGATAAACGAGCAGTGTATATTGTTAATGACAATAGTACATGGGGTTAAATAATTACTGGTAACAGTGTAGATAGATGCTTGCAACAGTGTAAAAGGTTAGTTGTGGAGCAGAAAAGATGAGTTTTCAGCAGTGACTTGAACTTAGTGAATGAGAGTTCAAGCTGCAGATCCGGAGGGAGGGAGTTCCAAAGTTTGAGGCTGAGGAAGAAGAAAGCAGAGTTGCGGGTAGACTCCAGGTGAGCTTGTGAGGAGGTGGGGGGAGGGATATACAATTGGAGTGGATGAGCTGGAGCGAACGCAGAGGGGTATGGGGATGAAACACATCTGAGAGATATTGTGGCGTGCTGTGTGAATAACTTTGTGAACCAGAATTAGGTCCATATACAGTACTGGAGTGGCAGAGGCGAAAATGGGTCAAGGATTCTGGTGAGGGGTGTTATGCCTCAGGTGCTCAGCTCGGCAGAGATATAAGCAGTGTAAGAAAAGACCAGGGTGAAACCAAGGACGCTATGTTGGCGGCTGGGGGAGAGGACTGGGCAAAGAGTAAAGAGCAGGGTGGAATTCCAAACCTGGGCCTGGCTATCGGATGGAAGGGAGAAAAATTCAGACGTGAAGAGTGTGTTAACTGAGGGAAATTGCAAAAGGGTATTGGGCATGATGTGGCATGCATGAGCAGGGGGGAGGGGAAGTGAGATTATGGAGAAGAAGAGGAGAAATGATCTGACCTGGGGACTGGGGATACTGACAGGGCAGAGGGAACGAGAGGAGAGGCAGTGGGGGAGATCACCAAATCAAGGGTGTGACCAGCAGGGTGGGTGGGGAAATGGACGTGCTGCTGTAGGGATAGGTGTATTCCTACTCACCTACTGTGTTGTCTGTCTTGACTAGATTGTAAGCTCTAATAAGCAAGGACTGTCTCTTACATGTCTGTGCAGCACTGCGTACATCTTGTAGCATTACACAAATGCTCAGTAGTAGTTGTAGCAGTACTGTGTCCTCTGAGTCTGTTGATGAGGCAGTAGCTTCCTATAACACTGCCACGCCTCTGCTCTGGATGCTCTTGCTCTGCCCATGCCATATCCTGTGAGGCGAACTGTACCTCAGCCATGGCTGTCTTACACTACCCGCTATCTACGTTCCTGCGTCCACTCAGCTGATTATGCTTGGCTCCAATTCCACACCCTTGTGGATTGTCTATTTATTTAACATTTTTTATATACTGCCTTTCAGGTTCTTAAGGCGGTTTACATAGAACAGAACTTTGTTTACATAAATCGTTTCATCAGAACTATATACAAAGAATGTTAACAGTGTTTATATTTAACAATTTAACTATTTACATAGAGTTTAATCTCTGCGGGTGCTGGAGATTTCTAGTCTTTCAGAGTTATAGTCAATATATTATACAGTTGGAGGGTTATAAATGTCTTGCTGTGTTGTCAGGAGTTCTTCTGATTATGTTTTTTAGGCAGCCAGCAGATTGGTTGTATTGAATTTTGAATGCCATTATTATGGCTTTATAGTTTATTCAAGAAATGATGGGGAGCCAGTGAAGTGATTCGAGTATGGGGGTGATATGGTCATGTTTGCTGGATCTTGTGATTAGTCGAGCTGCTGCGTTTTGGGCTAGTTGTAAGGTTTGGGTCACACATTTGGGTAGTCCGTGTAGAATTAAGTTGCAATAATCAAAATATGGTGTGATTAGCACCTGACACACAGGCCAGAAGTGGTTCTGATCAAGTAAAGGTTGAAGGTTGTGATAAGGAAGCTTATCATAGCTCAGGAAGGAGCTATAGAAAAGGTGAAGTGACTCTGAACAAGCAACCTGTCAGTTCTGGTAGAAATAAGAAAACAGAATTTTGCCATAAAAGACTACCACTCCCAGAATGCACCAGGTTTCCAACAGCCATTAGAGGAGCTGAAGTGGGGAAACGTGTGTTCAATCAGGAGGGCTATGAGGTAATCCCTAAGCACTCATCTCAAAGGGCAGGGCCTGATTCAGCACAGCTGCGCTGTGTTAGGGAGGAGCACTCATCTAAGCAGACTAAGAGTAGAGTTTATTCTACAGATGACCATCTTCATGATCTTCATGATCACCTTGGATATCCAGAGAATTGTCCTCAGTATCCTGAGAATCAGCTTGAGTTTGATCATCAGTTTCATCTGAAGGATCATCAGAAGCAGAAGCCAAACCGGACGGACAGAGAGGGAAAGAGACCCTTTGGAAGAAGGAAGAGAAAAGCCTTTGAGAGGTCTAGAAGAGTCCAAAGCAGTACGTATACTGGGAGGTATTCCAAGGGCCAGCATACACCATTGGACTGGGGAAGGCCAGAGGAATGGTGCTGCAGAGCTATTAGGAATCACCAGAGGCTACCTGTGAGGGAGACGGCTGCACGTGGAAGGGACCCTAAGACCTGTGCCAGAAGGTATGTGAAGAGAGATCCAGTGTCCAGGGATCTGGATTGGAAGGCTGGACATAAGAACTGGACTACATACTGGCCAGGCTATATAGAGAGGAACTCTAGCAGCAATGGAAGCTCAGGTATGAACACTGATCTATGCCCTAGCTATAACCTTGAAAGACAGCAGGGAAACAAGTATTCTCCTGAAAATGCTCCATTGAGAGATTCATCTGTGCCAATCCATGATATTGAACCCATGCTTGTTGAACAAGGGGGAATAATAGCAGATGAGGATCCTGTTTATATGGACTGCTCTCTATCTAAACTCCGTTGGTAACTTTCTGTTATAAAGTACAGCAACCATCACAAAAAAATACAAATTTGTTCTTTAATCTACTCAGAAAAGCTCCTGAAGCAGGATTTGACCCACACAGTGGAAGGCAAGCCAGCTAAGGGGTTTCAGCTGGTGACTGCTAGCAATTAAGCCTTACCTAATTGCTTGTGAGCTAGGAGAGAATCACGTTTGAATTTATGTGGGAAGTAATCAGAAGTTAACCTGAAAAGAACAGTTTGTTTCTTGCTTTGTGGCTTTTCATTTGTTGTTTTCCTGATTTTGACTTTGTTTTTCCAAGTTAACACTGAAAGCAAGTAACCTAATTTATGTGCTACCAAGCATATCTGTGTTGGGAGAAATAACCCCATAAATAAATATCTTATTGGCTTTACCCAAGAGCACAACTAAATTATTGTCAGCAGCTGTGTCTGGTCTGAATGAACTACATTGCCCACAATACCTTGCAAATCATATAGAAATATGCACTTGCCAAGAGTGTGAAGATTCTCACCCAGGCAGCCGTCTGACAAGGTTTTGCAGAAACTTCATTTTATAATAGACTTTGGAGGTAGTCTTACTAATGTGGGACTGGAAGATGAGACTCTGATCAAGGTAGATTCCCAGGTACTTTATCTCTTTTTTTTACTGGGATCGATCTACTTCCAATTGCTATGTTTTCTGGAGGTTTGAATGTGGGGTCCTTTGTGACTATAAGAACTTCCGATTTTTTATAGTTGATCTCGAGGTTGGTTAGATTTAGCCATTCGGTTATTACTGTCATGCAGGATGAGATGCTGCAGTAGTTGGGGTTCCTTGTGTCTAGGGCAGTGTATATCATTAACTCATCTGCGTAAAGGTGATAGTGTATGTTGTAATCTTGAAGTATTTTGCACACAGGCTGTAAGTAAAGGTTGAAGAGTAAAGCTGAAAGAGATGATCATGCTTCTCTCTTTCCAGTCAGCCATAGCACTCGCCAGACAAGACTATTATGTCCATCTAACTAACTCTCTTGCCTCTGACCCTTGCTGTCTCTTTACAACTCTCAACTCTCTCCTCAAGGTGCCTCAGCCTCTAACCCCTCCCTCCCTTTATGCCCAAACCCTCCATGACTACATCCATGACAAAATCCACAAGATAACACTCCATTTCCCCATGAGGTCAGCTATTTCCCCTCCGTTCCCTCTTCACTCCCAACTTCCCCCCCTTTCCCTCTTCATTCCCACCTCCCTCCCCCCACCTTTCTCCCCCCTTCTCTTCACTCCCACCTTCCCCCCCTACCTCTGCTACCCTTTCTTCCTTTTCTATGATCTCTGAGGAGGAAACCTCTCACCTTCTTTCCTCATCCAAACTACTTGCTCCTCTAATCCTGTTCCCACACATCTCCTTAGCTCCATCTCCTCCACTGTGGTCCCTTCCATCTCTCATATTCTCAACCTATCGCTCTCCACTGCAACTATCCCTGCAGCCATCAAGAATGCTGTGGTCACACCTCTCCTCAAGAAACCCTCACTAGACCCTACCTGTCCTTTTCACTATCGACCCATCCTCCTCCACTTTGTTTCTAAACTACTTCAACATGCATTTCACTGCTGTTGCCTTGACTTTCTCTCCTCTCAAGCCCTTTTCGATCCTCTACAATCTGGCTTTCCTCCTTTACATTCTACTGAAACCGCTCTTGCCAAAGTCTCCAGTGACCTGTTCCTGGCTAAATCCAAGGGCCTTGACTCGATCCTCTTCCTTGATACCTTGTCCTCGCTTAGTTTTAAGGGCTCTGTGCTATCCTGTTTCTCTTCTTATCTCTCCCATCACTCTTTCAGTGTTTGTTCTGGTGGATCCTTCTCTACTGCTATCCTGCTCACAGTTGGTGTCCCCAAGGATCTGTCTTGGGTACACTCCTTTTCTCTCTATATACCCAGTCCCTTGGTGCACTCATCTCTTCCCATTGCTTTCAGTACCATCTTTATGCTGATGACTCTCAGATCCACCTCTCTACACCTGAAATCTCTATGGCAATGAAGTGGGACACTGTGATACCTGGGTGCAAATTATATCGTAATGATAGAGCAGATCAAACTGGTCGTGGGGTGGCACTCAGTTAGAGAGGGCATTGAGTCACAAAGGATTAATGTTTTTCAGGATACAAAATTCCGTGTACAATATCTATGGATTGAAATTCCATGTAAGAAGGGGGGGAAGGTGATGGCAGTAGGGGTAAACTATTGACCACCTGGCCAGAATAAACAAATGGATGATGAGATGCTCAAAGAAATCCGGGAAGCTAACAAAGGTTACAGCACAGTAATAATAATGGGTGATTTCAATTACCCTGGTATCGACTGGCTCAGTGTCACGGCAGGACATGCTAGGGAGATAAAGTTTCTAGATTAAATAAATGACTGCTTCATGGAGCAGCTGGGTCATGAACCGACCAGAGGGGAAGCCATTTTGGACCTAGTTCCTAGTGGAATAAAAAATCTGGTGCAAGAGATAAGGGTGTTGGGGCCACTTGACGATAGTGATCATAGCATGATTGTGTTTGATTTAATAAATGGAGGCGTGATGGTAAGGAAATTCACAGTACTACCTTTTAACTTTCAAAAGGGAGACAGTGATAAAATGAGGAAAACAGTTAAGAAAAAACTAAAAGGAGCAGTTGCAAAGGTTAAAGACTTACATCAAGTTTGGATGGCGTGGCCTAGTGGTTAGGACATGGTACCTCAGGCTGGAGGGTCGGGGGTTCAAGTCCCAGCTGGGGACAGCAATCTCAGGCCGGAGTGACTGGGGTTTCTAGTCCTATAGGCACCCCTTGTGGCCTTGGGCAAGCCACTTAAACCTCTGTTGCCTCAGGTGCATATAGACTGTGAGCCCTTTGGAGACAAGGGAATGTATCCAGTACCTGTTTGTAGTGATTACATAATGTAAACCACTTTGATTGAAGGATAAGACAGTATAGAAAAATGGTATAATAAATAAATAAAATATTGGAAGCGCAGAGCAGCTGTATTCTACACTTTAAGAAAGTCCAAAAAACTGCTAGCATTGTTTAAAGGTGAGGTCAGAGAGGCTGCTGTTGCCAAAAAAAGCATCTTTCAGGAAATGGAAAAAGGAGCCAAATGACGAAAACTGGAAACAACACAAGCGCTGGCAAGTTAGATGCAAGACACTGATAAGGCAGGCAAAGAGAGAATTTGAGAAGAAGCTTGCTGTGGAAGCAAAGACACGTAATAAAGGCTTTTTCAAATACATTCATAGTAAAATTTCTGTGACAGAATCAGTTGGACCATTAGACAATAGAGGGGTAAGAGGGGAAAAGGCCATAGCGGAGAGACTGAATGAATTCTTTCCTTCGGTCTTTACTGATGAAGATGTAGGAATGTTATCCATGACTGAAATGGTATTTAAAGGTGATGCTGCAGAAGAATTGAAAGAAATACCGGTAAAATGTATGTATTACAACTATTTGATAAACTGAAGAGTAGCAAATCACCTAGACCAGATGATATACATCCAAGGGTGTTGAAGAACTGAAATATGAGCTTGCAGACCTACTATTACTGACCTGTCAATTATCATTAAAATCATCTGTAATACCTGGAGGATGGCCAATGTAACACCAATTTTTAAAAAAGGTTCCAGGGGTGATCCGGGAAACTACAGACCGGTGAGCCTGACGTCAGTACCGGGAAAAATGGTAGAAACCATTATAAAGAAAAAATTACTGAACATGTAGATAGTCATGGCTTCAAGGGAGGCAGCCAACATGGCTTTAACCAAGGAAGGTCTTGTCCTACTAATCTGTTATGTTTTTCTGAAGGTGTGAATAAACAGGTAGACAGATGAGTCGATTGATATACTGTTTCTGGATTTTTAGAAAGGCTTTGACAAGGCCCTTCATTAGATACTTTTGACAAAATTAAAGAGTCATGGGATAGGAGACAGTGTACTATGGTGGATCAGGAACTGGTTAAAAGATAGAAAATAGAGGGTTGGGCTAAATGACCAATTTTCCCAATGGAGAAAGGTAAATAGTGGAGTGCTCCAGGGATCTGTGCTGGGTCTGCTGCTTTTTAGCATATTCATAAATGACCTGGAAATGGGAATAACGAGTGAGGTAATCAAATTTGCAGATGACAAAAAACTATTCAAAACTGTTAAAACCCATGAGGATTGTGGAAAACTACAACCCAACCCAGACTATGGTTACATGATGCAAGGTTCCACATTAGAAACCACCACCCAGGAAAGAGATTTAGGCATCATCGTGGATAACATGTTGAAACCCTCCACCCAGTGTGCTGCAGCGGCCAAGAGAGCAAATAGAATGCTAGGTATCATAAGGAAAGGAATGGAGAATAAAACAAAAGATATTATAATGTCTCTGTATCGTTCCATGGTGCGACTGCACCTTGAATATTATGTGCAATTCTGGTCGCCGTATCTTAAAAAGGATATAGCTTTATTAGAAAAGGTACAGAGAAGGGCCACCAAAATGGTAAAGGGGATGGAAGGATACCCCTGTGAAGAAAACCTAAAAAGGTTAGAGCTCTTCAACCTGGAAAAGAGACGGCTAAGGGAAGATATGATAGAGGTCTATAAATTAATGAATGGAGTGGAACACGTAAATGTAGATCGATTGTTTACAACATCAAAATATAGAAAGACTAGGGGACATACAATGAAGCTACAGGGAAACCTATTTAAGACTAATAAGAGAAAGTAGTTTTTCACTCAAAGTGGAGTGGAGGAGTGGCCTAGTGGTTGGGGCAAGGTACTTCAGGCCGGAAGGTTGGGGGTTCAAATCCCACTAGAGGACAGCAACCTTTATTTATTTATTACAGGCTCTTATATACTGCACTATTTAGCATCAGCGCGGTTCACAATATAACAACAGACCAGAACAACAAGCTGTTTGGTTTTACATAGAAGAGGAACAAGAACTTGGATAAATAACATGGGGAAATTGTTAACTGAGACTATTTACATATGTAATTACATGTATATACAGTGGTATAACCTTGGGCCGGAAGGACTGGGGTTTCTAGTCCCACAGATGCTCCTTGTGGTCTTGGGCAAGCTACTTAACCCTCCATAGCCCATGTTCCCTGTAAAATAGTTATCTCCAAGTTATAATGCCTGTTCAATGTAATTTTAGTTTGTTCAATGTAAACCACACTGATGCAGAATAGCGCGGTATATAAGAGAATGTAAATAAATAAATAATCAAACTCTGGAATTTGTTACCGGAGGATGTAGTAAAGGCTGTTAGTGTAGCTGGGTTTAAAAAAGGTTTGGACAAGTTCCTGGAGGAAAGGTCCATAAACCATTATTAAAGGGGACCCAGGATATCCACTGATTGACCCAATACAAGCATTGTGGAACCTGTGTCCCTTGGGGATACTGCTAGGTACCTGTGACCTAGATTGGCCACTGTTGGAAACAGGACACTGGGCTGATGGACCTCGGTCTGACCCCGTACGGCAGATCTTATGTTCTAATCTGTGTCCTACCTCCAGACTTCACTTCTTTCACCCTGATGCTCTTTATGCCTGGAACAAACTACCTGAGTCTGTACATCAGGCGACGTCTCTGACGCTTTTCTAATCCAGGCTGAAAACCCGCCTCTTCGCTGCCGCTTTCGGATCTTGACTCTCCTGATCTCCTTTGTGTTTCCTTATCATTCCCCCTAGATGTATCCCATGTCTTTCTTGACCAGATTGTAATCTCCGATGAGCAGGGACTGTCTCTTACATGTGTCTGTGCAGCGCTGCGTACGTCCTGTAGCTCTATACAAATGTTCAGTAGTAGAGATGCTAAGTCTTAAACTTTGCATCTGTTCCTTTTAGATTTTTCTTAACCATTTTGCTGATTTTTTTCAGTCTCCTTTTTGAAAGTTAATTGCTAGATCAGTAGATTTCCTTGCTATTCTTCCATTTATTAAATCAAATTTTATCATATTATGATCATTATTGCCAAGTGGTTCCAATACCATCATCTCTCTGATATCCCTTGTGATTCTCAGGCAACTCACTTCACCTTCCATTGCTGCTGATGCAGACCTTCTGGGCAGGAATCTGTCAACTGTTCATGAATAAATAACTGATTTTAAGCTTGGCTTTGGAAAAGGTTAATAATTAAATATAAAATGTAAATGTCCTGTATATTATGGGGGGGGGGTCATTGTTGTTTTATGTTGAATTATTTCTTGTGCTTATTATAGGCAATTTGGAATTATAGATAGGCAGTAGAAACATTTTTATAAATAAATCTTTTCATAACAAATATATACTGAAATGCATAATTACTTTGTCTCATAATGATCTGTGTGTCTGACAATGCAGACAGTACTTCCTGAAGTGGACAGTCCTTACTCTAAGAAGCTCAGATGGGTGCTGGACTTCATCCAGAAGGATCAGCCTTACACAATGAAGGTAGGACCGGTTTTTGCCTGCAGTCTAATTTGAAAGCTCTGTTTAAGGAGGCTCATCCAGTGGCTCGTGGAATATCTTATGCCTTAGCTATTGAATGATCCATAGCATGGTAGCCAGCGAAATACCAGTTTTGCTTTTAAATGAGGATCCCTGAGATAGAGCTCTGAAGATAAAATGGCATTTCATGTCTACCGTGACATGGGATTTTCATTTAAAATAAAATGTAATTACTATTTAAGATAACTGCTTACTGAGCATCAAGCCCCTCACCCTGCTCACCACTGATCTAGTCTCTAAGGGAAAAAGGCCTTTTTCTTCTAGCTTGCAAGCTCATCTTCCACTTGGAGCCCAGACTGACTGCATGCTGAAAGAACTGTTGGTAGAGGGAACTATTGCCTATTCCATAGCAGCTTCCTTTTCTCCTGCATTGTTTTGCGCTTTTATCCTTCTTCAGTTACGCTCAAACTGAGTTAGAGGCATAGACTGATAATGGATCGCCAGGAACAAGCAGGAATGAGTCTTCACATATGGGTACGTCGGTACCGACGGAGTCTGCGTGGGAACGCTTCCCAGCGTCCAATCAAAGAGCTTTTGGAAGCATCCCACCACGCCTGCGTGCTGCCTTCCCACCTTTCCCAATTGCCTCTCCTCAGTTTTCATTTTTCCGCAGAGCCGGCAGGACGTCCTCCTGTCACCGCAGAAAATTCTTGTTTTATTTCTTTATTTTTCTTGTGGTTGCGGCTGTCTTCCCGACACCACCGGTACCGCCGGTGTTTTCTTTTCTTTTCTGGTAAAATCTTCCTTCTTCAGGGAATATTTTTCTTCATAGTGTCTCACGGTATCTTAGGCCTTAAGGGCCTCTTCTTTTCCTTCATGGAACCGCCAGCCACTTTCTTCAAGAAATGTTCACACTGTGGCGGTACAACTTTATTTTTAGACCCTAGAAGTCGGTGTCTAACCTGCTTGGGTCCTGACAACAGTTTGGTGAGAAGAGGTCTTCCCTCCAACTTTGGGGCACCGTCCCTTTCTTCTTCTACACAGGATCAGGTAACCCACAAACAGTCTGTTAAGACTAGTCAGCCCTCGAGTGGTAGGTCTCATGCACAGCATGTAAAAGGCTCCGGCCTTGCCCGCGAGGGCTTACTGGCTTCCAAACCTCGGCCAGAGACTTCGGTCTCAAAAGCCTTTCAGGGGTTTCAGGTTGTTCCTGGGGCTCACCCCTCACAGAACATGCCTGAGCCGTGTCCGGTGGTGGCATCCGCTTCGAGCAGTACCGATACCCCGACATCTGCACTGGTGTTGGATGAAACACTCCTCACCAGGACTGGTCATCTGGCATCCTTGGTGCCTTCGGGACCGGTGGATACACTCCAGACTGACCTTCCATTATCGGTACCAACACCGATACTACCACAGACGTCGGTACCCTCCAGACGTGCATCGATAGCCTCGCTTCCTTCGATACAGAGTCTGGAATCGATCTCCAGTCTGGAGGACTGGGTACCGACTTGCCTTGGTACTGGCTCTCAGCGGTACCGAAGGCTCGGTTCCGATGATTCGGATCCGCAACTCTCGGTTCCTTCGAGGCCCACTGAGTTGCCACTGGTTGACCTTCATTCACCGGTATCAGGCACGGTACCGAAGTCGGTGCCGATGTCCTCATTACCCTTACAGTCGGTGTCTTCCATGCTTTGTTCATCGATGCCCAGTTTAGAATCGCTCTCTAGTCTGGAAGACTCGGTACCAATATCATTTGGTACAGACACCGATCGATACCGGTGGCTCGGTACCGAGGATAGCACCCGGACGTTTTCGGTTGCCTCGGTACCGATTGAACGGTCTCCGATGACTGCTCCGATGTCTTTGTTGGGCTCGACTCTGACATCGGTACCGGTGTTGACATCGGTACCGGTATCCACAGTACCATCGTGGCCAACTCCTGCCATGCTTTGCTCCCGTCTCAGAACTTGGAATTCATAGGAGCAAGGCTAGACACTCTTCAGGCGAGGGCTTTTCTGCCAGTGGACAGGGCCCTCCAGTTGATGGATGTAGCCAGGCAGTTTCACAGCAATTCCCTGGTCTCCGCCAGGCAATTCCTGAGACTTCTCGGCCATATGGCTTCCACGGTTCATGTAACCCCCAATGCCTGCCTGCACATGCGGCCTGCTCAGTGGAGCCTTCGAGCTCAGTGGCATCAGGCCACGGGAAGCCTTGCAGACTCGGTGAGGGTATCCTCTCTGCTCGTCTCCTCTACAATGGTGGCTTCATCTTCCGAATCTGGTACTCGGAATGGATTTTCAATCCCCTCCGCATTCTCAAGTGCTAACGACCGATGCTTCTCTTCTAGGTTGGGGAGCACATTGCCAAGGGGCATGTACTCAGGGTCTCTGGACTCCTTGGGAGGCTGCTCAACAGATAAACTTCCTGGAGCTATGGGCAATACGCCTAGCTCTGAGAGCCTTCTCCCACCTCACGTCTCGCCGGTCTGTACTGGTCCAGACGGACAATCAAGTTGCCATGTTCTACATGAACAAACAAGGGGGCACAGGCTCCTGCCTTCTCTGTCAGGAGGCACAACGGCTGTGCTCTTGGGCCGTCACTCACGGAATCCTCCTCAAGGCTGTCTACCTTCCCGGTCAAGAAAATTACCTGGCGGACAAACTGAGCAGGATCCTGCAACCACACGAATGGAGATTGAATCCATTGGTGGTTCAGCAGATCTTTCTCAGGTGGGGCCTCCCCACCATGGATCTCTTCGCCAACCCTCTGAACCGGCAACTCCCGAGATTCTGTTCCAGGCAGCTGCATCCTCTCAGAGTAGCAGTGGATGCCTTTCTGATTCCGTGGTCCCAAGGCCTACTATATGCGTTTCCTCCCACGCCTCTAGTGTCTCGAACACTGTTCAAGGTCCTCAAGGACAGGGCCTCAATGATTCTGATAGCCCCCAGGTGGCCGAGGCAGCCGTGGTTCCCACTCCTGTTGCAACTGGCGGTGGACACTCCCCTGCCTCTGGGCATTCAACACGATCTCCTGTCTCAGGACCAGGGGTCTCTCTTGCACCCCAACCTCCAGTCCCTTCATCTGATGGCCTGGCAGCTGAAAGGGTAGTCCTGGCTCCCCTACTCCTGCCTAGAGAGGTGGAAGACGTTGTCTTAGCCTCTAGGCGGCAATCCACCAGGAAATCCTACGCTCTTAAGTGGCGTAGATTCTCCGCATGGTGTGCTCAGCACAGCGAGAATCCCTTCTCGTGCTTGGTAGCGGTAGTTTTGCAGTATTTGCTTTACCTACATAAGAACATAACATATGCCATAATGGGTCAGACCAAGGTCCATCAAGCCCAGTATTCTGTTTCCAACAGTGGCCAATCTAGGTCATACGTACCTAGCAGTTTCCCCAAGGGACACAGGTTGCACAATGCTTGTATTGGTTCAAGCATTGATATCCTGGGTCTCTTCTTAATAATGGTTTATGGACCTTCCCTCCAGGAACTTGTCCAAACCTTTTTTAAACCCAGCTACACTAACAGCCTTTACTACATCCTCCGGTAACAAATTCCAGAGTTTGATTACACGTTGAGTGAAAAAATATTTTCTTTTATTAGTCTTAAATAGTTTACCCTGTAGCTTCATTGCATGTCCCCTAGTCTTTCTATATTCTGATAAGGTAAACAATCGATCTACGTTTACCCGTTCCACTCCGTTCATTAATTTATAGACGTCTATCATATCTCCCCTCAGCCGCCTCTTTTTCAGGTTAAAGAGCCCCAACCTTTTTAGCCTTTCTTCATAGGAGTATCCTTCCATCCCCTTTACCATTTTGGTGGCTCTTCTCTGAATCTTTTCTAAAATCGCTATATCCTTTTTAAGATACGGCGACCAGAATTGCACACAATATTCAAGGTGCGGTCTCACCATGGAACGAGATAGAGGCATTATAATATCTTTTGTTTTATTTTCCATTCCTTTCCTTATCATATCTAGCATTCTATTTGCTCTCTTGGCCGCCGCTGCACACTGGGCCGAGGGTTTTAACATGGTATCCACAATGACGCCTAAATCTTTTTCCTGGTGGTGGTTCCTAATGTGGAACCTTGCATCGTGTAACCATAGTTTGGGTTGTTCTTCCCTAGGTGCATAACCTTGCACTTGTCCACATTAAATTTCATCTGCCATTTTGATGGCCAGTCTTCCAATTTATCAAGATCCTCTTGCAATTTTCCACAATCCACTTGGGTTTTAACAACTTTAAATAGTTTTGTGTCATCTGCAGATTTGATGACCTCACTCATTATTCCACTTTCCAGGTCATTTATGAATGTCAAAAAGCAGCGGACCCAGCACAGATCCCTGGGGTACACCACTATTCACCTTTCTGCATTGGGAAAATTGGCCATTTAGCCCTACCCTCTGCTTTCTATCTTTTAACCAGTTCCTGATCCACAATAGTACACTGCCTCCTATCCCATGACTCTTTAGTTTTGCCAAAAGTCTCTGATGAGGGACCTTGTCAAAGGTTTTCTGAAAGTCCAGATACACAATATCAACCGACTCACCTTTGTCCACCTGATTATTCACTCCTTCAAAGAAACATAACAGATTAGTAAGACAAGATCTTCCTTGTCTAAAGCCATGTTGGCTGTCTCCCATTAGGTCATGACTATCTACATGCTGAGTAATTTTATTCTTTATGATGGTTTCTACCATTTTTCCCAGTACTGATGTCAGGCTCACCGGTCTGTAGTTTCCCAGATCACCCCTGGAACCCTTTTTAAAAATTGGTGTTACATTGGCGATCCTCCAATCTTCAGGTATTAGAGATGATTTTAATGATAGTTCACAGATTACTAATAGCAGGTCTGCAATCTCGTATTTCAGTTCTTTCAACACCCTTGGATGTATACCATCCAGCCCAGGTGATTTGCTACTCTTCAGTTTATTTAATAGTTGTAAGACATCTTCCCGATGTATCGATATTTCCTTCAATTCTTCCGCACCTTTAAATACCACTTCAGTCATGGGTAACATCCCTACATCTTCCTCAGTAAAGACTGAAGCAAAGAATTCATTCAATCTCTCCGCTATCGCCTTGTCGCCTCTTAGTGCTCCTTTAACCCCTTTATCATCTAATGGACCAACTGACTCTCTCACAGGTTTTTTGCTACGAATGTACTTGAAAAGGTCTTTACTTCGCGTTTTTGCTTCCGCAGCAAGCTTCTTCTCAAATTCTCTCTTTGCCTGCCTTATCAATGCCTTGCATTTGACTTGCCAGTGCTTGTGCTGTTTCCAGGTTTCGTCGTTTGGCTCTTTTTTCCATTTACTGAAAGATGCTTTTTTGGCAACAACAGCCTCTCTGACCTCACCTTTAAACCAGTTTTTTGGACTTCCTTCCACTTTTCTTAAAGCGTGGAATACAGCTCTCCAATCTATGCCTTAAGTCCAATTCTGTCAGAGTTCACCTCAGTGCTCTCTCAGCGCACCACTCGCCGGTGAACGGGAGGCCTCTTTCTAACCACCCTTTGGTGGCTCGTTTTCTCAGAGGCCTCCTCCTGCTTAAGCCTCCTTTGCGTCCACCGGCTCCTGAGTGGGATCTGAATGTGGTCTTACAACGGCTTACTTGTCCGCCATTTGAACCTATGGCTACCTGCCCTCTCCGTTTTCTCTCCTGGAAAACCTTGTTTCTGGTAGCTCTTACCTCTGCTAGGCGAGTGAGTGAGCTTCAGGCCCTAGTGTCTGATCCCCCTTACACTAGGTTCTACAGGAATAGGGTAGTCTTACAGACTCACCCGAAGTTTCTTCCTAAGGTTGTCTCCCCTTTTCACCTCAATCAGGAGGTGGTTCTTCCGACCTTCTTTCCCAGGCCGCATACCAACCGGGCTGAGATGGTCCTGCATACCCTGGACTGTAGGAGGGCCTTATCCTTCTACCTTGACCGTACGCGGGAGCACCGGAGGGCTGTTCAGCTCTTCGTTTCTTTGGACCCCAATAAGTTGGGGCTCCCTGTCTCCAAGCGTACTTTGTCCATATGGGTCGCTGACTGTATCGCCTGGGCTTATGGGGCAGCCGGCCTCTCGTTGGAGGGTCGAGTCACGGCTCATCGTGTCAGGGCGAAGGCTGTGTCAGTGGCTCATCTCCGCTCTGTTCTGTTGGCAGACATCTGCCGGGCCGCTACTTGGTCTTCAAGCCAGACTTTTGCGGCCCATTACTGCCTTGAGAGGGAGTCCCGCAGGGACTGTGCTTTCGGACAGGCAGTACTCCATAATCTCTTTGGGGTTTAGGCAACTCCTACCCTCCGGCCCTGGTGTTGGGCTACCGGTCGGGGGCATTCTCAGTGAAGATTCCTTCCTTACGTACTGACGAGCTAGAGGGAGCTCATTTTTTCGGCTTTAGGTCTCCGGTAGCCTTAAGCTGGGGAGTCCCATTTGTGAGGACTGACTTCCTGCTTGGTCCTGGAGAAAGAGTAGTTACTCACCTGTAACAAGTGTTCTCCAGGAGCAGCAGGAATCAGTCCTCACAACCCTCCCTCCTCCCCTTGGAGTTGCAGTCATATGCTTTGTTTTTGCTAATTTTTTGCTGTCTTTTAGCTATGTCATTAGACTGAGCAAGATGGCACCCTTGGGCGGGAAGGGGACCGCGCATGCGCGCTGCAATTCCCAAAGGCTTTCTTTGAAAGCTGGGGAAATGCTCCACATGAGGGCTCCGTCGGCGCCGACGTCACCCATATGTGAGGACTGATTCCTGCTGCTCCTGGAGAACACCTGTTACAGGTAAGTAACTACTCTTTCTTCAATACCCTACAGCTCCGAAGGAAGCTGCTACTCTCCCTATTCATCGTATACTTCACGACCTTATGCTTCGTATGTGGGAGACACCCTTACCATCTCTCCACATACACGACGACTCGATACCATGTACTGGATACCAAAGTGTCCCGGTTTTCAAAAGACACAATTACCACACGATTCCATGGTGATGGAATCACCAATGCATCGAATAAAGAGTGCTAAGACACATTCCTCGAACCCTCCAGGTAGGGAATCGAGAATACTCATAGTAACATAGTAAATGACGGCAGATAAAGACCAGTATGGTCCATCTAGTCTGCCCAGTAAGATGGCAAGAGTAGGTGCACCTGCCGCTTCGTGCAGGCCACCCCTCCCCATGACTTTCTTTTAGGGGTGAACCCACCACTCTGTGTAGGATACCCCTGTATGTTGAGAAATTAGTTACGTTTATTTTGATTTTATCCTGTTGCTGTAAAGGGATCCACTGTGTCTGTCCCATGCCATTTTGAATTCTGTCACTGTATTTGCCCCCACCACTTCCATCGGGATGGCACTCCAAGCATCCACCACCCTTTCAGTGAAAAAGTATTTCCTGACATTGCCTTTCAATTTACCCCCTTGCAGCTTCATGTTATGCCCTCTAGTTTTGCAGCTTTCCCGTCTTTGTAAGAGGTTTGTTTGTTCATTATTTCTCTTTAAATATTTAAAGGTGTGAATCATATCTCCCTTGTCCCTCCTCTCCTCCAGAGTGTACATATATTTAGGTCTTCAAGTCTCTTCTCATAAAGTCCTACAAGGAGTACCTCAAGGATCAGCCTTATCAGCACTTTTGTTCAACCTCTACATCCAGCCAATATACGACATCATGAAGGTACACAACATACAATACACAATCTACGCCGATGACATCATGATATACATACCCATCACAGTCGACAACCCGGACTACTCCAAAATAACAAACTGCCTCATACACATGACCAGCTGGTTTCAAAACAACAACATCACCATAAACTATAGCAAGACTGAGGCACTAATCATCACTCAACACTGACTTCGTCCCTCCACACAACATCAAGATAAAAGACACAACCATACCCATAAAACCGGAAGTAAAGTATCTCGGAGTAACCCTGGACAAGGAACTGAATCTACAATCACACATAAACCAAACCATCAAAAGTGCATACCACAGGATGAGACTTATCCGATGCCTCAAGCCCCTCCTCGCCCCAGAGCACTTCCGTACAGTCTGCCAGGCACTAATAACCCCACTACTAGACTTTTGCAACCCAGTATACATTGGTCTACCAAAACAAACCCTCAGACCGCTACAACTGGCTGGAAACACAGCAGCTCGCATAATATCTGGCACAACAAGACATGAACACATCACACCCATACTGAAAGACCTCCACTGGCTCCCAATCATCTCACGCATCAAATACAAAACAGTCATAAACATCTTCAAGATCAAACAACAATCAGCTCTCAGCCTACACACACTCATACAACCAGACAGAAGCACACGACCAAGGAGGAGAGGCACTTCCAATCGTGTTAACACCCCAAAAGACATCACCAAGGTCCACAAGGACACAGCAGAATGAGCCCTTTCCCTGGCTGCACCACACTATGGACACATCACATGATCTACTCAAAAAGCAAGAACAAAAGACCAATCCCCTCCCCTGTCCCTTGAATATAAGAATGTATATAGCTCATAATGTAAATAGCCCTGTACATAAGAATGTATATAGTTCAGAAGAATCTAATATACACCAACACATACACACAATCTGCATCATTGCATGAACACACTTGAAACACCATTATGATTGTTTGCTGTGGAAACCACCTTGGTTAAAGGATAAGGCGGTATAGAAAAACTTTTAAATAAATAAATAAATAAGGCTTCTGACGCAGGCTCCAAATGATTTTGGTCGCCTTCCTCTGAACAGTTTCCAGTCTTTTTATATCCTTTGTAAGATATGGTCTCCAAAACTGAACACAGTCTTCCAAGTGAGGCCTCACCAGTGACTTATACAGTGGCATTAGTACCTCTTCCTTTCTGCTGGTAATTCCTCTTTGTATGCAACCCAGCATCCTCCTGGCCTTTGCCACTGCCTTGTCGCACTGTTTTGCCACCTTGAGATCCGCAGAAATAATCACACCAAGGTCCTTCTCTTGGTCCATCACACCAATTTCTCGCCCCCTATCGCGTACATTTCACCTGGATTTCTGCTTCCCAAGTGCATGACACTGCACTTCTTCGCATTAAATCTTAACTGCCAAGCATTAGAGCATTCTTCTAGCTTTCGTAGATCTTTTCTCATGTTATCCACTCCCTCAGGGGAGTCCACTCTGTTACAAATTTTCGTGTCATCTGCAAAAAGACAGACTTTTCCATGCAGTCCTTCAGCAATATCACTCACAAATACATTGAACAGTGCCGGGCCCAGGACTGAACCCTGGGGAACCCCGCTAATCGCCCTCCTTTCATCCGAGTGAGCTCCATTTACCATCACCTTCTGTCGTCTGACAGTCAACTAATTTCTGATCCAGTTCACCACCTTGGGACCCATCCCCAGACTACTGAGTTTATTGGTAAGCCTCCTATGAAGAACAGTATCAAAGGCTTTGCTGAAATCCAGGTAGATGACATCCATCGCATGCCCCTGATCTAGTTCTCTGGTCACCCAGTCAAATAACTCAATCAGATTTGTTTGGCAAGATTGTCCTTTGGTAAAACCATGTTGCCTCGGTTCATGCAACCTGTTGGTTTTGAGAAAGTCCACTATTTGTTCTTTCAGAAGCACCTCCATTACTTTTCCCGCCACCGAGGTAAGGCTCACGGGCCTGTAGTTTGTCACTTCTTCCCTCTGTCACCACTTTTGTGAAGAGGTACGACATCAGCCATTCTCCAGTCCTGAGGAACTACTCCTGTTTCCAAGGATCTGTTGAAAACATCCTTTAATGGCCCTGCAAGAACCTCTCTCAGTTCTTTTAGTATCCTGGGATGTATCCCATCCGGTCCCATGGCCTTGTTCACTTTCAGTTTTGCAAGTTGTTCTAACACATCATCTTCAGTGAATGGTGTGATATCTACTTCATTCCCATTTCTATATTTGGGAGTCACAGATGGTCCTTCTCCAGGATTTTCTTTAAAGCAGGATATAAATACTTTTAAATAAATAAATTAATAAAAATTAATTATGATTGAAGCTCTTTATAGCTATGGAATGGAGCACAGAGGAGAAGCAATGGATGCACAGAAGAGTGAGCATCTCAACATGCCCAGAGAGCTTTGTGGACTCTTGGAGAGCAGATCTGTCAGGCATGATGTTGCCCATGCACGGCTGATTTATCCTGCTGTCCACAGAGAACCTCTGTACAGGTAAGTAACGTCACTTTCCCACTATAGTACTAGCTGTCTTCCTCTTGTACATCATAGGGTAAACATTTAGGGCAAAGCAGTTACATGGTTTGCAGACCCGTAAACCGTGTAACTGCCTCTAAGCGGGATGTGCAGCAGGTTAGTGCTGCTGAATATTCCCAGACTCCGCCTCTATATGTCCCGATGCTACGCGGTTGGCACTGGGACGTTCTGGGGGCAGTAGCTGGGGATAACCAGTCAGCAGGGATATTCAGCTGCTGCCTGTCTCCCTCAGCAGAGAAAGTTAGGTGCAACAAAGGCTCTGCTAATTTTTTCCACAGAAGTTAACTGGGCTTTGGCTGAATATCACCGCTGCCCTGTTACCGTCCATGTCATGTGGCACACCCAGATAGTCTATGCTGGTGGCCAGATATGGTCCCGGCCTTGAATATCTGAGTTTTTAGTGGTGACGGTTAGGCACTGAACTGGTGCTAGCCGCTGCTAAATATCAGGCCTGTAATTCCCATTCATGTTAAAGAGAACAGCAGAATATATGATGGCAAATGACATTATTAGGTGACTGACACCATATGCTTTCCTTTGCAGCTTCAGGTAGTGAAACAAAGAGACAAGGCTGAGCTGAATTTCCGGCAGTTCCTAGTGGAAGACAAAGGTCTACATGGAGGAGTTTCCTACATGGATTTCCTGTGTTGTGTTCATAAAGAAATTCGTCAGCTCCTCACATAGATAGAAGCAGAAGAAGCTGGCGCCAGTCTGTCATCTGTAGAAGGAAGCTCCAGTTCTGCACCACATGCAATCACTTTTGTACCAGCACTTACCTCTGTTCCAGTGCCTCTCTTCCATTAACATGCCTTTTTCAGTGACTCAATTTAGAACAGGTAGAATGAGAAATTAAGTGCTCAGGTCTAAATCTTACTAGGGGAGGGGGTTAGTATAATTTACAGAGAAATTACATGGTCAGTAGCTTTGCCTTTCCTAAGCATTGAGAGGTGCATGCCATGGAATAGTGCGCCTTTTTAGACTTCCTTCTCCTAAGCCAATGTACTTACGCTGCAACCAGAAATCTAGAGTAGAGAAAGAACTGAGTTTTCAGTTGAAATGATTTTTATAAACATGTGTCATACTAAACATGGATGCTTTTCTACTAAAGATGCAGATGTTAGGAAAAAACTTGCTTTAGTATAACAAATTAAATATATATATATATATATATATATATTATGGTTGAGGGTGAATGGCTGAAATTTCAGGGCCATTCAGATAAAAGTGTGCCCTGACTGGTCACCGCCTTTTGGGCTCAAGCAGACTGAGTTAGCCACTCTGAAAATGTCTCTTCCACTCTGGCTGCGCTCCCAGTTTGTGCTAATCAGAACAGTCAGATGATTCAATAGCATATGGCTACTCTCGGAGGTAACGCGCACAGTATAGATGGCCCCTGCTGTTTGGAGCTTGTAGTCTAACAGCGACAGAGAAATGAGACAGCAGCTCCAAGGAGTGAGGCCTCCAACATAGATAGTAGGTAAGCCTCAAAGGTGTGCTTTTCTGCATCTACCTCTAGCAGGAAAGGGAGCAGGGCACATGTTCACGAATGCTGTTCAGCTGCTTGGTAGGGCATGAATATGCAGCAATGGAGAAGATAGGAACAGTTTGGCTAGCCAGTGAAGTTTTGGAAGACGGGTATATAGGAAAAATGAGAAAAGAGAGGTAATAAGGTGCTGCAGAGTGAAGAATAAGAAATTCTGCACTGCTTGGGTCCAAACCTAGGATGGTTTTTATGTAACCTTTGGTTTTTGGCAAGTCCCACATCTACCAACTTCCATATTAAAAAGTAAATCATTTTACTGATTCCTCTATACTGGCTTAATATTGCCAACCCGTCTTGCTGCATTTCGTGCATATAGAGCATCTATATTTCATTTTCTTGAGACTTTGTTCTGAATCATCTGGAATGTGTTAGTATATGCTGCCACATATTACAGATCATCTCAAGCAATCCGCAGCACGTGTACAGGGAAGCACTGCTTCTAGCAGGGTCTGAAGGAAGATTCTGAACGGGATGCAGAGGAAGGTCCTAGAAATATTATCCACACCAATGCTTTCTGGTACCAGTTAATATGAGAAAGCTTTCTACCCTTCCTCGTGCCTGCAGGAAATTATTATGCACTCTCTCCATCAGAGCAGATTCAGCGTGCAAAGAAAATATGTCTCTGTTTTCCCCTCTATATCTCACAGAACAAAAGGAGGGGGGGGGGACTGGGTGTCTTCAGCAAGAATGTGTGGGTCTTTTGTATGTTCCAGTGCAGTTGCAACAAGTGCCCACCAGCTCCATGTACTGTACATCGCATCTCATAGTAAAGAAGCGTCTGAAACAGAACAGGGTAATATTCAAAGGCATCGATGCAGTTTTCAGACCTGCAATGCACGTAAATGCCACTCAGCCAGTTAGTGCCACTGAATATGCCCTGTTTGGGCCGCTAAATGCCCCAACCCCACGTGCCTAGCAGAAGGGCGTTCCAGGGGTGCGGCCAGATTCAGCCACTGCCCAGTTAACCTTAATCAGCTAAAATTAGGGCAGGTGAAAGGCTTCCTAACTTTAGCTGGTTGTGCAATCCAGCCAGTGACTGAATATCTCCACTGACTGGATTATAGAACTGCAATCTCAGCAACCCCGATATTCAATGCCGGGGCCTAGATATGGCCCAGCATGGAATATCCAGTGCAACTTTAAAGCTGCAATGGCCTGCTGTTTTTAGTGTGCTGTCCACACCACTGAAAGTCCCCCCCCCATATGTTTAGAAAGTATAGGCACAAAGTCAGCAGTCCAGTCTTATTTATTTATGCTTGTCTGTGCTGCATTTCTATCATGTTCATTTCAGATGATTGTTCATATCAATGTGTTAACAAACAATAAAGCTATTGTGCTAAAAAAAGAAATAGGATCCATTGAGCAAAGTTACTCACCTCTAGCAGGTCTTTAGTTTGTTCAGTATTTGATTAACCATTTTTTAGCCCAAAGGATATTTCAAAATGGTTTACAATAAAATATCAAGAAAGGAAAAGAAAGTATACAATGTCTCATAAATAAAAAGAGAAAAACCAACACAGTCACTCAGCATACCAATAACTGAGAAATATCTTTGTCGTTCTAATCAACAAAGGGACCAAAAGCCTGGGTTAAAAAAAAAGTTTTTAAAACATTTAAATTTAACTTCCAGTTCATACTGCTAGACCAGTCCAGAAAAGCGGGTTATGTTCCCCTGCTAGCAGATGGAGACAGAGAATAAACACTCCAGAGCTGTGATTGGTTGGGCTCTGGGTGACATAGGAGTGCCCCTAGAGGACCTAGTCAGTATTTTCTCTGTCTCTAGCAGATGAAGATCTTAGACAAGTTTGTCTACTTATTTTCTTTTCTTCATTTTTATTTCCTGGAAGCACCCAGAGCACACAAGAGGTGTTTCTCTGGGTTGCCCAGGCTTCCCTCCTTAATAGCTGTATTTTCTCTAATCAGCAATACAGCAGGGTTTGAGCTCCTGATTTCACTGTCAGTGCAGCTCCCCTTCTCCCCATCCCTCCTCAGAAACACCTTCCACCCCTGCCATGAGGGTCTAAGTGGCTGCAGAGGGATCAAACTCTAATTTCCCTATCTTTCAGTCGCTGTAATTATCTTACACTGACTTTGAAAGTTTCTCTTCTCCTCCATGGGAACTCAGCTCCTCTGTACCAGCACAGTGAGTAACTGACAGTTTTCTTCTCACCTCCGTTTTTGGTGATTCGGGTTTGTCAGGATTTGAATTTTTAAGTTGCTAGCAGCACTCCTTACCTCGCCCCCAGCAATTTCACTGCATTTTTAAGGTTTTTAGAGCTTAGGAAACTTTTATTTTGCAGTTTTTCTGTGCCAGCGGACATTTTGAAAATCGGGAGAGATTTCTCTTCAGTGTTTTTTTGGAGGGAGCAGCTCTGGGCAGCCATTTCAAAGCATTTAAACATGCTGTGAAGGCACAGGGAGTTTCAAAATCCCTTTTCTTTGAAGAGTCTTCTGTTTCCCTAAGCCTACCTTGATTTTTGTTTAAAAAAAAAAGATTTAAGCCTCTGCAATGCCTGTTTCTCTGCACAGGTGTATTATATGTAATAATAATAAGGAGGAGTTAATAGATCGTTTGTGTTCCACCTGTATGCTGCATCCAGAAGAATCTTCTTCCTCCATACCCACTGCGCTGCCAGCTGAGGACATCAGCGCCTTAACAACTCCCTCCTTAGAGCCCCTGCAGGCAGGTCTACCTACAGAAAGGACTGTCAGCTCCCATTTTGCTTCCACAGCCACTGGAAGCCACAGCAGCTTCGGCTGACAGTGAGTTCCTGATGCTCTTCCGCCAGGCATGGCACCTGTGGCGTTCGGAGTCTTTTGCTATTTATTTATTTCTCCTATATACCGCGCGCTTCAACATCAGTGCGGTTTACATGGAACATTTATGATTTACGGTGGGATTAACCGTAAAAATACAGATAACAGGTAGCTCAACTTGGTATACCTCCAGCACCTGCCCGGTACCAGACAAGGATATGGCAAGGTCTCGCAAGCGGTCCCAAAAGACCTCAGACCTTAAAACAGTACGTCCTCCAAGGAACGTTGCATGTGGCTTGCAGGACACTACGGATATTCAAGAAGACTTTAAATCTTCGGAGGTGAACCCTGATTCGTTGGAGCAAGAAGATGGGGAATATTCTCTGTCTGATTCTTCGCTGATAGTTCAAGAGGACTCTCAAGATATCAGACTTTTTCGGAAAGAGGAGTTGCCGGCCCTAATCTCACAGGTGATAAAGAGTCGCTATGCCTAGCCGACACGCCTGATCCTCAGAGTTCTCAAACCCTTTTGCAGCCGGATTCCATTTTACAGGGCATTCGTAAGCCTTCCAAAGCTTTTTCCTTTCCAGCCGAGTTACAGCAAATGGTATCTCGAGAGTGGGACTCTCCAGAGTCCACTCTACGTACGGCACGCCGTATTGGTCAGTTATACCCTTAAGAACATAAGATATGCCATACTGGGTCAGACCAAGGTCCATCAAGCCCAGTATTCTGTTTCCAACAGTGGCCAATCTAGGTCATATGTACCTAGCAGTTTCCCCAAGAGACACAAGTTCCACAATGCTTGTACTGGGTCAAGCATTGATATCTTCGGTCACTTCTTAATAATGGTTTATGGACCTTTCTTCCAGGAACTTGTCCAAACCTTTTTTAAACCCAGCTACACTAACAGCCTTTACTACATCCTCCGGTAACAAATTCCAGAGTTTGATTACACGTTGAGTGAAAAAATATTTTCTTTTATTAGTCTTAAATAGTTTACCCTGTAGCTTCATTGCATGTCCCCTAGTCTTTCTATATTCTGATAAGGTAAACAATCGATCTACGTTTACCCGTTCCACTCCGTTCATTAATTTATAGACTTCTATCATATCTCCCCTCAGTCGTCTCTTTTCCAGGTTAAAGAGCCCTAACCTTTTTAGCCTTTCTTCATAGGAGTATCCTTCCATCCCCTTTACCATTTTGGTGGCTCTTCTCTGTACCTTTTCTAAAATCGCTATATCCTTTTTAAGATACGGCGACCAGAATTGCACACAATATTCAAGGTGCGGTCTCACCATGGAACGATATAGAGGCATTATAATATCTTTTGTTTTATTTTCCATTCCTTTCCTTATCATACCTAGCATTCTATTTGCTCTCTTGGCCGCCGCTGCACACTGGGCCGAGGGTTTTAACATGGTATCCACAATGACGCCTAAATCTTTTTCCTGGGTGGTGGTTCCTAATGTGGAACCTTGCATCGTGTAACCATAGTTTGGGTTGTTCTTCCCTAGGTGCATAACCTTGCACTTGTCCACATTAAATTTCATCTGCCATTTTGATGCCCAGTCTTCCAATTTATCAAGATCCTCTTGCAATTTTTCACAATCCTCTTGGGTTTTAACAACTTTAAATAGTTTTGTGTCATCTGCAAATTTGATAACCTCACTCGTTATTCCACTTTCCAGGTCATTTATGAATATGTCAAAAAGCAGCGGACCCAGCACAGATCCGTGGGGTACACCACTATTCACCTTTCTCCGTTGGGAAAATTGGCCATTTAGCCCTACCCTCTGCTTTCTATCTTTTAACCAGTTCCTGATCCACAATAGTACACTGCCTCCTATCCCATGACTCTTTAGTTTCGCCAAAAGTCTCTGATGAGGGACCTTGTCAAAGGCTTTCTGAAAGTCCAGATACATAATATCAACTGACTCACCTTTGTCCTGTTTATTCACTCCTTCAAAAAAACATAACAGATTAGTAAGACAAGATCTTCCTTGTCTAAAGCCATGTTGGCTGTCTCCCATTAGGTTGTGACTATCTACATGCTGAGTAATTTTATTCTTTATGATGGTTTCTACCATTTTTCCCGGTACTGACGTCAGGCTCACCGGTCTGTAGTTTCTCGGATCACCCCTGAAACCCTTTTTAAAAATTGGTGTTACATTGGCGATCCTCCAATCTTCAGGTATTAGAGATGATTTTAATGATAGTTCACAGATTACTGATAGCAGTTCTGCAATCTCATATTTCAGTTCTTTCAACACCCTTGGATGTATACCATCCAGCCCAGGTGATTTGCTACTCTTCAGTTTATCTAATAGTTGTAAGACATCTTCCCGATGTATCGATATTTCCTTCAATTCTTCCGCACCTTTAAATACCACTTCAGTCATGGGTAACATCCCTACATCTTCCTCAGTAAAGACCGAAGCAAAGAATTTATTCAGTCTCTCCGCTATCGCCTTGTCACCTCTTAGTGCTCCTTTAACCCCTTTATCATCTAATGGACCAACTGACTCTCTCACAGGTTTTTTGCTACGAATGTACTTGTAAAGGTCTTTATTTCGCGTTTTTGCTTCCGCAGCAAGCTTCTTCTCAAATTCTCTCTTTGCCTGCCTTATCAATGCCTTGCATTTGACTTGCCAGTGCTTGTGCTGTTTCCAGGTTTCGTCGTTTGGCTCTTTTTTCCATTTCCTGAAAGATGCTTTTTTGGCAACAACAGCCTCTCTGACCTCACCTTTAAACCATGCTGGCAGTTTTTTGGACTTCCTTCCACTTTTCTTAAAGCGTGGAATACAGCTGGTCTGGGCTTCCAAGATAGTATTTTTCAACAACACCCAAGCTTGATGTACGTCTTTAACCTTCGCAACTGCTCCTTTTAGTTTTTTCTTAACTGTTTTCCTCATTTTATCATAGTCTCCCTTTCGAAAGTTAAAAGGTAGTACTGTGGATTTCCTTACTATCCCTTAATTAAATCAAAGGCGATCATGCTATGATCACTATTGCCAAGTGGCCCCAACACCCTTATCTCTTGCACTAGATCTGGTGTTCCACTAAGGACTAGGTCTAATATGGCTTCCCCTCTGGTCTGTTCATGAACCAGCTGCTCCAAGAAGCAGTCATTTATTTCATCTAGGAACTTTATCTCCCTAGCATGTCCTGACGTGACACTGACCCAGTCGATACCGGGGTAATTGAAATCACCCATTCTTATTACTGTGCTGTAACTTTTGTTAGCTTCCTTGATTTCTTTGAGCATTTCATCATCCATTTGGTCATTCTGGCAAGGTGCTCGATAGTACACCCCCACTGCCATCGCCTTCCCCCTTTTATATGGAATTTCAATCCATATAGATTCTACAGCAGATTTTGTTTCCTGCAAAACTTTAATCCTTTATGAGTCAATGCCCTCTCTAACATAGAGCGCAACCCCTCCACCAATTTGATCAGCTCTATCATTACGATATAGTTTGTACCCAGGTATCACAATGTCCCACTGGTTGTCCTCCTTCCACCATGTTTCTGATATTCCAATCATATCTAACCTTTCATTTAGTGCTATATATTCTAACTCTCCCATCTTATTCTTTAGACTTCTAGCATTTGCATACAAGCATTTTAGAGAATGTATTTTATTCATTTAATTTGGCTATTGTTAGACATGGGTAAATTGGGATCTTTAAGCTCTGTCTGCTCCATACTTGAGGGCATTTGGGCTACTTTACTCTTTTGTGGAACCTCTCTGCTTTTGGTAGTATCCTTCAAGGATACATTCTTCCGAACCATCCGCTCTTGGGCGACTGTCGGCTTTCCCCTAATATCTAGTTTAAAAGCTGCTCTATCTCCTTTTTAAAGGTTTACCCTTGGTCTCCCTCTGACTTGGACCGTTGACTGACATACCCGAAAGTTGATGCGATAGTGACCAGGGTCACCAAGCATACCACAATTCCAGTTGAGGGCAGAGCGGCACTCTGCAACCAGCAAGACCGAAAAAGTCGAGAGTCTGCTAAAGACGGGTTTTTCGTCGTCTGCTCTTTCCCTTCAAGCAGCGGTGTGTGGAGGTCTAGCGGCACGGGCCTCCCTTCGATGGATTCAGCAGCTTCCAGAGGATCCCGAGTTGGCTCATTTAGAATCCGTTGCTGCATTCCTGGCAGATGCCTTCTATGATCTCTTGAGGCTGTCAGCTCGCTCCGTAGCAGCGGTGACAGTGGCTTGGAGATGGCTCTGGCTACGTCAATGGGCAGCGGATGTTGCTTCTAAGACGCGGCTGTCAAAACTTCCTTTTAAAGGGAGACTCCTCTTTGGCGAAGATCTCGATAAACTGGTAAAAGATCTGGGGGAGGTGAAACCACAACACTGGCTGGAGGACAAGCCAAAGGCATTCTCCCATCGCGGGTCTCAGTCCCAAGGCTTTCAAAGATTTTCTAGAACTCGTGACTCTCGGAGATACAGATCCTTTAAGCCAAGTACTTCATCCACTCCTTTCGAGATGCCTCCGCCTGTCGGGGGGGCGGTTGGCTCCTTTTTTCTCAGCAGTGGGTACGCATAACTTCAGATCAGTGGGTCCTCGACATAATTTCTCACAGCTATTCTCTCGAATGTTGCCAACCCATCCATGATGCGGAAAAACGAGTGGCCATTCAAACTACCATTCAGAAGCTCCTCTCCTTAAAAGCCATTTGTCCAGTCCCTCTGTTAGAAAGAGGGCCAGGAAGTTTTTCTAGCATCCTTGGATCTAGCAGAAGCATATTTTCATATTCCCATTCGAGAAGACTACCAGCGCTCCCTGTGTCTTTCAGTCCTCGGCTAGCCTTTGCAGTTTCGGGCAATGCCCTTTGGCCTAGCCTCGGCACCTCGAACCTTCTCAAAGGTGATGGTGGTTGTGGCGGCAGCCTTACGCAAGCAGGGAATCAGAGTACACCCGTACTTGGACGATTGGCTCATTCATGCGGACTCCCAGAGGCTCGCAAAACTGTTTCCACAGTAGTGGCCTTCCTACAGCAGGCTTGGTTGGGTGATCAACCGCACCAATACTTGCCTCCATCCGTCTCAAGAGAACGAATTTCTCGCAGCACGCTTCGATACCTCTCAAGGGCATGTATTCCTGACTCAAGCCCATTTCCTAAAGCTGACTTCTCAGCTACAAAGTATTTTGGCCCAAAGAGCCCCCCGGACATGGGATTACCTCCAAGTCCTTGGATCCCTGACCGCCGCCATCGAGCTCGTGCCTTGGGCAAAGGCTCACATGCGCGGTCTACAGACCGCTTTGCTTTCCAGATGGTTCCCAGTGACAGAAGACTACCAGACCCTTCTCCCATTACAGCTGCAGGTCTGGCGCAGTCTACAGTGATGGCTTGCATCTCACAATCTCCTCAGGGGAGTACCGTTGGAAACCCACGCTGGATCTTGTTGACAAATTAAGCCAGTCTGTCTGGATGGGGAGCGCACTGTCACACTCACTCAGCGCGAGGTGCAATGGACGATCAACAGGCTTGAGGCGAGAGCAGCTCGATTCGCCTTACTGAAGTTTCACTGGTTCCTATAGGGATAAGCGCTTCGGATCCTATGCGACAGTGCCACTGCAGTGTCCTACCTCAAACGCCAGGGTGGCACCAAGTGCACAGGGGGTATCAAAGGAGATGTCCCCTTCTCTTCCCTTGGGCAGAAAGGAACCTTCAGGCTCTCTCAGCATAGCATATAGCGGGGACCAGCAACGTGAAGGCGGATTTTCTAAGCCGACACACTCTCGATCTCGGCGAATGGGAACTGGCCCCACAAGTGTTCCAGACTATAGTTCAGAAGTGGGGGCAGCCGAAAGTAGATCTCATGGCGTCAGCCACGAATGCGAAGGTTCCGATCTTCAGTCGCTGGAGGGAACACAGATCTCAAGGCATAAATGCCTTGGCGCAGCCATGGCCGAAACACCAGTTGCTCTATGTATTCCCACCTTGGCCAATGATCGAAAGAGTCCTGCAGCGGATCAGGGAGCACCACGACCCAGTAATCTTAGTGATCCCGGACTGACCTAGAAGACCATGGTATGCCGATTTCATAAAACTATCTCGAGTCCCTCCTCTGCGACTACAAGCTCCCTTCAGACTTCTCAGGCACGAACCTATCTCGATGGAAGATTCAACTCCCTAGATGCTTACGGCTTGGCTCTTGAGCGCCATAGATTAGTCCCTAAGGGTTACTCTTCCAAGGTAGTGTCGACTCTCCTCAACACTCGCCGTTTGTCTACGTCGTTAGCATATGCTAGGGTGTGGCAAGTGTTTGAGTCCTGGTGTACTCAACATCTTCTTTCTCCTTGGAGTACAGAAATTCCAGACATTCTTACCTTTCTTCAAGAGGGCCTCGACAAAGGCTTAGCTCTTGGCACTCTACGGGTGCACATTTCAGCGCTGATGTGTTATAAGGGACCAATTTACGGTCGTTCTTTTGCATCCCACTCCGATGTGTCGCGTTTTCTTAAAGGAGGCAAGCTTCTACGTCCTCCGGTCCGTCCAGTTGTCCCTGCTTGGGATCTTGTCTTGGTACTACGGGCTTTGATGTCTCCACCCTTCGAGCCTCTAAAGGAAGTTACCTTAACAGATTTGACACTTAAGATGGTTTTCTTAGTGGCTATAACTTCGGCTCGTCACATTTTGGAACTGCAGGCCCTCTCTTGCAGGGATCCGTATTTGTCATTCCCCGCAGAGGGAGTATCCCTTCGCACTGTTCCCTCATTCTTGCCTAAGGTGATTACTCCTTTTCATGTCAATCATCCTCTTTTGTTGCCTGCCTTTTCTAAGGAACAATGTTCTGTTTATTCCAAGAATCTCCGGGTGGTTGATCTCAAAAGGATTCTCCTTTGCTATCTCAAAGTCACCAATTCTTTTCGCAAGACTGACCATATTTTTGTGCTTTTTGCGGGACCAAGCCGAGGTATGGCAGCTTCAAAATCTACTATCGCCAGATGGTTGCGCCGTACCATTGAATCAGCCTATATTCTGCAAGGCAAGCCAGTGCCTGCCAGTCTTCGCGCACACTCAACTCAAGCTCAAGCTGCGTCTTGGGCCGAGCGATCACACGTAGTCCCTCTTGATATTTGTCGAGCAGCAACCTGGTCTTGTCTACTTTTGTCCAGCATTATCGCCTGGACTTTCAGGCACCTGAAGACAGTTGTTTTGGGCTGTCAGCGGCTCTCTCTGCCCACCCTGGGGTTCATTAGATTGGGTACTTCCCGCTTGTCTGGACTGGTCTAGCAGTATGAACTGGAAGGATAAATTTCACTTACCGTTAATTTCCTTTCCTGGAATACTGCTAGACCAGTCCAGAACCTATCCCCATTGTCAGTGTCACGACTGCTGGTGCAGAGGAGCCGACGTTCTTCTTACTTAAGACGCAAGCAATTATATATTCCGGAGAAAGTCCACAACAGTGGATTCAGAGGTTTTCTCCAAGGAATTATGTTTGATCCTTCTCCACCCTTCCTGGTTCGAGTTGAGGGTTTTAATTGAATTAGTTGTTACCTGTACATAGTTGAGTTAGTTAGTCAAGTTTTCTCCTAATGTTGGTGCTTGTCAAAAGAATACTGACTAGGTCCTCTAGGGGCACTCCTATGTCACCCAGAGCCCAACCAATCACAGCTCTGGAGTGTTTATTCTCTGTCTCCTTCTGCTAGCAGGGGAACATAACCCGCTTGTCTGGACTGGTTTAGCAGTATTCCAGGAAAGGAAATTAACGGTAAGTGAAATTTCTCCATAATTGGCTTCCTCTCTAAAATTGGGATGGAAGAGAATTCCATAAAATTGGACCAGAACATGAAAAAGTAGTCTCAGTAGTAGAGGCCAGAAGGTGACTACATTCAGTTAGGAGCATGTGTTGATTAATACGACATCATCGAAGTGGATTGACACTTGTAATGGTGACCAATGTTGTTGTTGTTGTTAAGTGCCGTCAAGTCGGAGTCGACTCATGGCGACCCTCTGGATAGCTATCCTATATTGTGTTCGATCTTCAGTCAGACGGCTCATTGTTGACAGACTGGTGCCTGTAGCTGCTGTTATTGTATCGATCCATCTCATTGCTGGCCTTCCTCTTTTGCGTTGACCTTCTATCTTGCCAAGCATAATGTCTTTCTCTAATGATCTCTCTCTTCGCATGATGTGTCCAAAGTATGAAAGTCAAAGTCCTAATACTGAGGAGAATTTGTATGAAAAACCTTGTGGATAATAGTACAAACTTTAAACTGAAAATGATAATGTACAGGAAGCCAGTGCAATTTCTTCAACACGAGAAAAATATGACAATACTTTCCAGAATTAGTTAAGTCTAGCTGCTGAATTTTGTATCAACTGCAATTGACTTATAGAAGATTGTGATAATCCAGTATACAAAGACTTGCAATAAGCAATATGATTTAAAGTAAGAGCAAAAACTAAAATCCAAAGATGGTGCAAGTCCATATATAGTTTCATAGAATGTATCTCTCAAATTATAATAAGAGGATTCAATAACTAAAGAAATCTGGCTTTGAAATATAAAATATAGAAAGACTAGGGGACATGCAATGAAGCTACAGGGTAAACTATTTAAGACTAATAAAAGAAAAGAGTAGTTACTCACCTGTAACAGGTGTTCTCCAGGAGCAGCAGGAATCAGTCCTCACATATGGGTGTCATCGGCGCCGATGAAGCCCCAGCGGAGCATTTCCCCAGCTTTCTATGAAAGCTTTTGGGAATGCAGGCACGCATGCACGATAACCTTCCCACCTAAAGGTGCCATCTTACCTCAGTCAAATGACATAGCTAAGAACAGCACACAAAAATGAAAAATAAACAATGTACAACTGCAACTCCAAGGGGAGGAGGGAGGGTTGTGAGGACTGATTCCTGCTGCTCCTGGAGAACACCTGTTACAGGTGAGTAACTACTCTTTCTCCCGGACCAAGCAGGCAGTCAGTCCTCACATATGGGTGACTCCCAAGCTCTGGGCTACCGAGGAACCCAGGCTGAACAAGAGTACTCCCTCTAGTCTCAGCAGCAAAGAAAGGCTTTTCAAGGACACAACCTCCACCAGTAGCCCAACAGAGGGCAAGGAGGGCAGGAGTTGCCTAAACCTCAAAGAGATTCCGGAGTACTGCCTGGCCAAAAGCACTGTCCCTACGGGACTCCCTCTCCAGACAGTAATGGGCCGCAAAAGTCTGGCTTGAAGACCAAGTTGCAGCCCTGCAGATGTCTACCAAGGGCACAGAGCGGAGATGAGCCACTGAGGCAGCCATTGCCCTGACACAGTGGGCCGTAACCCGACCCTGCAAAGGAAAGTCAGCCGCCTTGTATGCCCAGGTGATACAGTCAGCCACCCAGATGGACAAGGTACACTTGGACACAGCCAACCCCAACTTATTAGGGTCAAAGGATACGAAGAGCTGAGTAGCCCTTCTATGCCCCTGCGTTCGGTCAAGGTAGAAGGATAAGGCCCTCCTACAGTCCAGGGTATGCAGAACTGCTTCAGCCTGGCTTGCATGATGCCTAGGGAAGAATGTTGGAAGAACCACCTCTTGGTTAAGGTGGAAAGAGGAAACAACCTTTGGGAGGAACTTTGGATGAGTCCTAAGGACTACCCTGTTTCCATAGAAGCGAGTGTAAGGCCTATCACAGACCAGGGCTTGAAGCTCACTCACTTGCCTGGCCGAGGTAAGGGCTACCAGGAAGAGTGTCTTCCAGGACAGGAAGCGCAGAGGGCAAGTAGCCATCGGCTCAAAGGGTGGGCGAGTCAGCTGCTGCAAGACCACGTTCAGCTCCCACTCAGGAACAGGAGGACGGATTGGAGGCTTGAGTAAAAGCAAGCCCCTGAGAAAACGGGACACCAAGGGGTGAACCGACAGAGAATGTCCCTCCACCAGTGAGTGGTGAGCTGCTAGAGCTGAGAGGTGGACCCGAACAGAATTGGACTTAAGGCCTTGATTGGATAAGTGCAGTAAGTACTGAAGCACTACAGGTACAGCACAGGAGAAAGGATCCTCTGTACGTAGCTGACACCACACAGAAAACCTTCTCCATTTGAGAGCATAGGTTTTTCTAGTGGACTGTTTCCTAGAGGCTAGGACAACCTCCTCAACTTCCTGAGGCAGGCCCCAGGGAGCCAAAACTACCCTTGCAGCCTCCAGACCATCAAATTGAGAGCTTTGAGATTGGGATGCAGAAGTGAACCCTGATCCTAAGAGAGAAGGTCGGGTTGCAACCCCAGGGGCAGTAGGGGATCCACTGCCAGCTGAAGCAGAAGTGGAAACCAAGGTTGTCTCGGCCACATGGGAGCCACCAGCAGGACCGAGGCCTTGTCCTGAAGAGTCTTGAAAAGAGTTCGGGCCACCAAGGGCGTGGGAGGAAACGCATACAGGAGGCCCTGAGACCAGGGAATCAGAAAAGCATCCGGTGCTATTCTCAAAGGATGCGGTTGCCTGGAACAGAACTTTCTATTATATGCGGTCAGTCTCTGAACGTGTATTGTCACTATTAAATGAGATACGTCCAATGTAAACAAAACCACGGGAAAAATTAGGTTTTAAAAATTACACTTCAAAGCCAACAATTAACAAGCGAAAAAACAGGTCTCAGAACTTTAGCCACCAAGAGACTTCCGTCTGCTGATATGGTGTCTTAGAACATCAATGACCTTTCTTGTAAACTTTTTGCTGTTTTTTGTTGTGTTGTCTAATTAGACTACCGCACTCATCATGCATGCACAGCGTCTGAAGAAAACTGAATTTGGCGAAGCTAATAGCCGACATTTCTAAGATTATCAACGTGGGCAGCATTGTAAGTGAGAATGGGATGCTTTTTTAAAAATTTTAATGGGTTTGGTGTGTTTGCGAAAGGGTGTAGTAATATACTGTTTCTGTTTCAATTATAGAACTTAACGGGGGAGATCTCCTGAAGAAACTGTGGCCGTGAAACGCCTCAGTGGTGCCAAGGTAGAGCAGCATAGTAAGAAGACAAATGTTGGAGTTGTGTATAAGTTATTACTCTACTATGCAATGTGTGGAAGTTTGTGTACCCACGGAACATATTGAATATTTATTAGCTCTTGTGATGAGTGCAGTAGTCTAATTAGAAAACACAACAAAAAAACGGTGAATAGTTTACAAGAAAGGTCATTGATGTTCTAAGACACCATATCAGCAGACGGAAGTCTCTTGGTGGCTAAAGTTCTGAGACCTGTTTTTTCGCTTGTTAATTGTTGGCTTTGAAGTGTAATTTTTAAAACCTAATTTTTCCCGTGGTTTTGTTTATATTGGACGTATCTCATTTAATAGTGGAACAGAACTTTGGCAGTTGTGTGTTCAGTGGACTGGCAAACAGATCTATCCAAGGGAGACCCCATTTCAGGAAGATCCTCTGAACTACCAAGGGATGCGGTTGCCACTCGTGGGGCTGCAGAATCCTGCTCAACTTGTCGGCCAGGTAGTTCTCCTGGCCTGGAAGGTACACAGCCCTGAGGAGCATGCTGTGCTTTAGGGCAAATGACCAAAGGTCTTGAGCTTCCCGACAAAGGAGCCTGGACCCAGTCCCGCCCTGTTTGTTCACATAAAACATGGCCACCTGGTTGTCTGTCTGAACGAGGACAGATTGATGAGCCAGGGCAGGAGAGAAAGCTTTGAGAGCTAGGCGAATAGCCCTGAGTTCCAGGAGATTGATCTGCTGTGCCGCCTCCCAAGGAGACCACAGGCCCTGGGTGCACTTGTCTAGACAATGAGCTCCCCAGCCCTGCAGGGAGGCATCGGTGGTCAGTACCACCGTGTATCCAGGAATCTGAAAGGGCACTCCTTTTAGGAGATTGGGTGGGTGCAGCCACCAGCTGAGGGAGTTCAGAAAGTGTCTGGACACCCTTATCCTGTCCCTGAGGCTGCCTGTGGCCTGTGACCACTGAGTCCGAAGGCACCACTGTGCAGGCCTCATATGGAGCCTGGCATTGGGGGTCACATGTACTGTCAAAGCCATGTGGCCTAGAAGCCTCAGGCAGAGTCGGGCGGAGACCAGCGACCTGTTGAGAAACTGATTTGCCAAGGCTATCAATCATTGTGCTCTGTCTTCTGGCAAGAAAGCCTTTGCCAGGAAAGAGTCCAGCCTTGCTCCTATGAACGCCAAATTCTGGGAGGGGAGCAAAGTGGACTTTTCAAAGTTTATGACAAACCCTAGGCTTTGAAGAAGAGCAATAGTTCTGAGGGTGGCTTGGCTGGCCTCCTGGCACGTCTGACCCCTGATGAGCCAGTCGTCCAGATAGGGGAAGACGAAGATTCCCTGATTCCTCAGGTAGGCCGCCACCACTGCCAGGCATTTGGTAAAGACCCTGGGAGCGGAGGTCAGGCCAAAAGGCAGTACTCTGTACTGATAATGGTTTCCTCCCACAATGAACCTGAGGTACTGTCTGTGGTCTGGATGAATGAGGATGTGAGTGTACGCATCCTTTAGATCTAAGGAGCATAGCCAATCTCCCTGCTGGAGGTAGGGCAGAAGCGTTCCAAGAGTAAGCATCTTGAACTTTTCTTTCTCTAGGAACTTGTTTAGGTTCCTGAGATCCAGAATAGGTCGAAGGCCACCGGTTCTTTTGGGTACCTGGAAATACCTGGAGTAGAACCCCCGACCTTGCAAGTGGGGAGGCACAGGTTCCACCGCCCTGTCCACCAACAGACCTTGAAGTTCCTGAAGGAGAAGGTCTGTGTTCAGGGAAGGCCTTGGAGGCTCCCCTGGAAAGTATGGGGGAGGCAGTTGGTGAAAATGTAGTGCATAGCCCCTGTGGACTATGTCCAACACCCAACTGTCCCCGGTGATGAGGGGCCACTGGTGGGCAAAGAGGGCGAGGCGACCTCCTGTGCAGGATTGGGATAGGGACGGAGAGGCTACGCTCAAGGAGTCAAAAACCCCCACCCTGCTGAGTGGGAGCAGGGGCCGGAGGCTTGGAGGTCCTCTGCCTACAGGGCCCATTACCCTGCCCCTTGGCCTGCTAACCCTGGGGTGCAGCTTGGGCAATCTGATACTGAGGGTACTGTTTGTAGGCAGTGCCCTTCCTCGGGTAAAAGGGCTTTTCACCCGAGCCCTTCTTCTTATGAGAAGGGGCAGAGGTCTTCCTAGACAGCCTTGTCCGTGTAAGGTGCTCTGTTTCGAGCTGGGTGGCCTTCTCAGTCATGGGCTTGCCAAAAAGGTTTTCACCTCGGCAAGGGACATCGACCAACTTGTCCTGAACCCATGGCTCAAGGTCCGATGACTGCAGCCATGCCTGGCATCGAGCCATGATGCCGGCTGCCGCAACTCGGGCCGAAGCCTCGAAGCCATCGTAGGCGGCGTGGGACATGAACTTCGAGCAGTCCCGAATCCCTGAGGACAAGGACTTGAATCTCTGCAAGGGTTCCCCGGAGAGTCCAGCAGAGAACCTGGCCAACCCCTTGGCCAGGTCCCGCAAGTACATGCCCATGTACAGCTGGTAAGACTGGACACGGCAAGCAAGCATCGAGCCCTGAAAGCACTTTCTACCGACGCCATCGAGGTTCTGGGCCTCCCTGCCGGGAGGCACCGCAAAGTGCATCTTCTGACTCTTCAGACGATGCATGGCCGATTCCACAACCGTGGAATGGTGTGGTAGCTGTGCCTTCTGAAAGCCAGGGCTCTTCCGGAGTCGATAGATCGAGTCGACTCGCTTGCTTAGAACCGGCGCTGAGGCCGGTGCCTCCCACATCCGGAAGAGGAGCCGTTCCAGCATCGGAGGAACCGGGACAGTAAAGGCCTCCTTTGGAGGAGAGTCATACAGCAGGGCCTCGAGCTCTTCAGCTCGAGGCTCTACCTCGGGGTCCGCCGGAATAGCCAAGGCAGTGGCCATATCCCGGACAAACTCCGAGAACCGAGTATCCTCCGGAGGGGATCTACTCCGTGGCTCAGACTGCGGTGAGTCCGACGGGACGCACCGAGTCTTGAACATATCGGGGGACTCCTCATCCTCCATCTCCCAGGCGGACTCATCCGACGAGGAGTCAGGGTCTGACCCCGCGGGGCCCTGGAGCACCCGCCCCGACGCCGGAGGCACCGGCGTCGACACCCTCGGTCCCGAACGAGAGGTCAAGGGAGACCGCGACCGAGGTCGACTTCGAGCCATGAGGGACTCGAGTATCGGCTCGGTCTCCAGGGTCGACTTTGAAGTCGATGTCCCGGTGGTCGGGGCAGATGCGCCAGACAGGTTGGCCATCAGTGCCCGCTGCTGCTCCATGAAGGCAGACAATCTGCTCTCCAAGGCTGTCATCCTGAGACTCAGCTCGGGAGACGCAGCAGCCACCGACTCGGGCCCCGGCGGCGGCGTCCTCGAGGACTACAGGGCTTACGTGTCCAGCAGACTCCGGCTCCACACGAGGAACTTTGGCAGGCTTCTCTTGTTCCACAGGCCCGGGGTGACGGTTGGGGGTCTTAGACCTGGTCCTCGAGGAGCCAGGGACCTCTTACGACGACGCCCTCACGAGGCGCTTCTTCCTCTTGCGTTCCCGGTCGGGGGACCCCCTGTCCGAGGAGCCACGACGGCGCTCTGGATCTGAATCCCGAGATGTCGAGGCCTCAGACGAGGTCCGGGCCCGGCCGGAGGCTGAGTCCAAGAAAAGCCTTTCTTTCTGCTGCTGGCGACTTCGGACTGCCTTGGAAGACATCTTCCCACATGGTCCACACGACTTAGGGTCGTGATCAGGACCGAGGCACCGAAGGCAGCAGACGTGTGTGTCGGTGAGAGACATTAATTTCTTACACCGATCACACTTCTTGAAACCGCTGGAAGCCATCGGGGAAAAAAGAGTCCCTGCGAGGTCAAAGGACCGGCCTTCCAGGGAAAAATCAAAAAAGGGCGCAAATGCCAGCCACGAAGGGCAAAAACCGAAAAAGAAGAATCGGGCTCGATACCGGTGTACCGAACCCGGCGGGAGGGGAACCGGCGTCGAACCGGGAGAAAAAATAGCGAGTATCGCCGAAGAAAATCAACTTTTATCCGGGATGACAGGACACACGTCCGGTGGGCTTCTCGGAAAAAAAGAGACTGAGGTAAGATGGCACCTTTAGGCGGGAAGGGAACCACGCATGCGTGCCTGCATTCCCAAAGGCTTTCATAAAAAGCTGGGGAAATGCTCCGCTGGGGCTTCATCGGCGCTGATGACACCCATATGTGAGGACTGACTTCCTGCTTGGTCCTGGAGAAATATTTTTTCATCAACGTGTAATCAAACTCTGGAATTTGTTACCGGAGGATGTAGTAAAGGCTGTTAGTGTAGCTGGGTTTAAAAAAGGTTTGGACAAGTTCCTGGAGGAAAGGTCCATAAACCATTATTAAGAAGGGACCCAGGCTATCAATGCTTGACCCAGTACAAGCACTGTGGAACCTATGTCTTTTGGGGAAACTGCTAGGTACGTATGACCTAGATTGGCCACTGTTGGAAACAGGATACTGGGCTTGATGGACCTTGGTCTGACCCAGTATGGCATATCTTATGTTCTTATAATCTACAACCAAGAATCTTCAACTGAGCTGATAAAGGAATAGATTGATCATTAATGGCCAGAGCTATTAATGTAGGTGAAGAATGAATGACAAGTGACCCACATCACTTTCCATGTACGATTCAGTTTCAAGCCGTGAGATTAAACTACTCATCAGTAACTACTAATTAAACTACTCAACAAAAAAATTAGGAAAACAAGAATCAGTGTAGAAAACTAGCTGAATATCACCACAATTATTTAATGAAGACCTAAACTTTGTATAAGTGTGGCCTTCTACATCACACCTCTCCTTCTCATCCCGATCTTTCCCCACTTAATTCCTGTCTCTCCACTGTCGCCGACTGGTTGTCACAAAACTGTCCTCATCTTAATCTTACAAAGACTATTGCTATCTGGTTCTCCCGTGGTGGTCCCTCCCCTTCCCTAGCCCCATCTTTCTCAGGCTCCCCCATTCCACTGGTTTCCGCTTTCCGTTACCTTGGCGTTCTCTTTGATTCTAATCTATCCTTCCACGATCACATTTCTCATGTTACTAAGACTTCCTTCTTCTTCTTGCGTCAAATTCGTGCTATTCGCCCCTTTCTCACCCCTTCAGCACTCGCTACATTACTCCTATCTCTAGTCATATCTCGTGTTGCCTTTCTAATTCTCTTTTTCTTGGTATTTCAAAATCTCAGCTTCACCGCCTTCAACGCATCCAGTACACCGCTGCCCGTATTGCGACCCACTCTTCTGCCCTCGATCACGTTTCACCTCTCCTCTCCCGTCTCCACTGGCTACCTCTACCCTTCCGCTCCCAGTACAAACTGCTCACGCTGGTACATCGGGTCTTTCATGATAGCACACCACAATATCTGGCAGACCTTCTCACCTATCACACCCCCAGGTATACACCTCGTTCATTTCATCTTAACCGTCTCACTCTCCCTTCACCCTCTCTTGCTCACCTTCAGTCCACCCGCTCCTCCGCTTTCTTCTTTGCATCTCCCGCCCTCTGGAACTCTCTCCCCCCTTCCCTCCGCCTTGAGCCCCACTACCTTACTTTTAAGTGTAATTTAAAAAACCACCTTTTCTCCCTTGCCTTTGACCTTCCCTCCCCTTTTGCTTAAGCTCTTTCACTTTGGTTTATGTTGTGATCTTTCTCCCTCTTTCCTGTCCAGACATTGTAATTTCCTTTTCCTCTCCTCTACCTAATTTTTATTATTGTTTTTATGATTGTTTTTATATTGTAAACCGCTCTGGTCCCCCTAAAGGGCGGTATATCAAGCTGAATAAAACAAACAAACAAACAAACAACAGTGAAGCCAAAAAACTGTTGAATAATGTGCAACAAATGCAACGTATGCCTTCAAGTCAATGCGGACTCCTTGTGACCCAGCAGCTCCTGGGTTTTCTTGGCAGTGTGGCCTGAAGTAGATTGCCAGGCCTTTCTTTTGAGGTAATGGAGGGTTAAGCGACTTGCACAAGGTCACAAGGAGTGTTAGTGGGAATCAAACCTTGATCTCTTGGTTACCAAGCCAGTGCTATAACCATTAGGCTACTCCTCCACTAAAAAGCTAAAATAATACCCTATGGAACCCCACACTGATACTGATGTGGGGAAGAAGCAGACTTCCAAGAGACAGAAAAGGTATGAAATAAATCAAGTTAGAATGGTACCTTTGATACCAATGTCAACTAAATGATGGATAAGGAGAGAGTGATCTACAAGATCAAATGCAGTGCTAAGATCAAGAGAAATGATCAGTGCTGTTTGAGAAGAATCAGTCCTACATTTAACGTCATTCTCATACAGAGAAGTGATGTTTCTGTTAATGACCTGAATGAAAATCTGACTGAAATGGATGGAGAAATTCATTTTCTCCAAAAAGGAGACTAATTGTACTGTATATGCACAATCTTCTGCAAAACTTTGGAAGGAAAGTCAAATGCGAAATAGTCCTATAATTAATAAGAAAAGAGGGAGCTAGAGCACTCAGCTTAGGAAGGGGACAAACAATTGCAAGCTTCCAGGCAACTGGAAATCTTCCAGATGAAAAACTATTAAAGAAAAAAGAACAGGAAGGAGATCAGCCTCCTTCTTTCTTAACCCAAGATATGGGGGGGGGGGGGGGGGCCGTCTGCTGTAGTGTAGGATGTCTTCGTAGATGTCATGGTCTTAGATAACAGAAGATTAGTAGCAAGATGAAGATGACCAAGAATGAGAATGTCTTATAGCATTCCGCAAGGCACTAAAAACCCATCTATTCATGGAGCACTTTGGAGACATAATAGCATAAATCTCACACCCCACCAACAGCTATGCTCAATCCTCTTAGGAAGTTCGTAATCTAGCAGTGTTTTCCCTTTCCTCTTTTCCAGTTGAAGAACATGAATAACTTGTACATCCTATGTTAGCATGTTGTTAGTTCCTTGTTTTATGTAAAACCATTACTGTTTCTTGTAAACCGCTTTGATCTGAAGAAAAGCAGTATAGAAAAATAGATAAATAAATAAATAAAATAAATGTCATCGCAGTATTGGATGCTGTCATAAGAAAAGTATCATTTATAGAAACAGGAAGAAGCAAAGAAAATCTCAGCAGGATAAGTGCTCATGTATGGGTGTCATAACCAATGAAGCCCCACCCGGGAACCTCCCGAGCTGCTTCTACAAACTTTTAGAAAACTCTTCGTGCATGTGCACCTGTTTTCACCTCCCACTGCCTCATTTGAGGGCCTTAGACAAGTATCACGCTTAGCTGAACAACTTCAGGGGGAGAGTGTGGGTTGTGAAGACAGGCAAAAAGAGACTTTCAGGGAAATTGTAGAGAAGTTCCACCTCCAGTCTGGCAGTGTCCCTCCAACCATGGAGGAGAGAGATCACCTAAATGGAGAATATCACCTTGGTGTGGTAGGAAGTCATCCTCTAGTTAGGACCTGTCCTCCAGGTGATGTAATAACCTTTCATAGCAAGGGTGTGACTCCAAGTCCATGTGCCAATGAGGGAAGGGTTAGGATGGCCATTATAATGGGTGATTCAATCATTAGGCATGTGGATAGCTGGTGAACTTGAGGATTTTATTTATTTATTTATTTTTTATTTACATTCTCTTATATACTGCGCTATTCTGCATCAGTGTGGTTTACATTGAACAAACTGAAATTACATTGAACAGAGCATTATAACTTGGAGATAACTATTTTACAGGGAACATGGGCTATGGAGGGTTAAGTGGCTTGCCCAAGACCACAAGGAGCACCTGTGAGACTAGAAACCCCAGTCCTTCCGGCCCAAGATTGCTGTCCTCTAGTGGGATTTGAACCCCCGACCTTCCGGCCTGAAGTACCTTGCCCCAACCACTAGGCCACTCCTCCAGGCAATCTGCTAGGATTGCCTGGTAACTTGCCTGCTTGGTGTGAAGGTGGCGGACTCCATTTGCCACCTAGATAAGGTTCTGGACAGTACGGAGGAGGGCCCTGCTGTCTTGATACATGCTGCTAGCAATGACATACTGTAGGAAAGTGTGGGAGGGAAGTTCTGGAAGCCAAATATAGACGTTTAGGTAGAAAGTTGAAATCCAAAACTTTCAAGATGGCATTCCCAGAAATGCTTCCCATTCCATGTGCAGAACACAGGAGAATGGCTGAGCTCCGGAGTCTTAATGTATGGACAAGAGGATGGTGCAGGGAAGTGTGTTTTAGATAAATCTTTTTGGAACACTTTGGCACAGACTCTTAGCTACCCTCCCATTACATCATCATATGAATCTCCCATAGCACCAATTCAACATTATGTAAAAGATTTTGTTGCAGTTATTTATTCTTCCCTATGTTCGATGTAAAGTTCCTTATCGTCCCTCCAGTCTAGTCCCAAACATCTAGGGTTCTGCACCTCCTCCGCAGCATTGGAGACTGAGCATGTCACTCTTTTGGTGACAACGTATATCTACTCCAGGGTCCACCCCCACCGCTCCAGTAATCTCAGTCTCCATGCAGCAGAGGAGGCGTGAGCCCTAGAGGTTCGGGGCTCACTGGAGAAATAATTAAGAATCAGGGTAGATAGGTAGAGCTCCTTGAAAAAAAAAACAACAAAGAGGTAATACCTCTTTAAATTGGCAATTTGAGTTCCAAGTGAATTTTGCCAGTAAGAACTGCTGCTCTGGCTGCCCCCCTTCTCCCCCCCTCCCTGAAGCAATAACTGTGCAGGGGAGAGTGAGGGAGTCATCAGAGAGGCCTCCTGCTTCTGATCCCCTGATCAGGTGTGAGGCAGTTGAGGTGAGACCCACGAGGCACATTGGCTGAACGACCCGGCATCTGCCGTGACTAAGCTGGCTGCAGACCAAAGCGGGTGGAGAGCTGTACCATGGAGCGTCTGTCTCTTTCTTTGCAGGCTTCAGCGGTCTACGCGGCAGCTGATAACCGGCGGAAAGGTAAGCGCCAGCAGGCAAGAGCAGCGAGTGCAGTTAGATTGGCGGTAGGAGAGGCTGGGCCTGGACCGTGTGTCTGAAGCGCGGGAAAACCGGAGCAGTGTGAGAGGGTTTGTTTCCCTCGGTCCTCCGGTTGAGGCTAGCACAGAGCAGTAACGATTTTCAGGTCAGTAGGGAAATTAGTGTAGTGTAAAAAAAAAAAAAAAAAAAAATTTGTTTTTACAGTTGTTAGGCTTAGAAGGCATCTGGAGGCTTTATAGTATATGTGTCTGATGTGTGGGGTCAGAAGGGGCTCTGTTTTGGAGGCAGGAGTGTGTAGGGGCTGTGCACAGGAGGCGGTGACAGCGCAGATGACAGAGGACAGTGGGTCCAGTGAAGTAGGGGGGGCAGACGGTGTCAGTTGAGGTTTTAGACTCGTCGGGGCCTTCTATGGAGCCGGTGCTGGGAACATCCACGGCTGCGGATACTCCCTTGGTCCAGCCCTCGTTGCAGGGGGGGGTTGGTGGCTATTTTTTCACAGGACTTTATGGTGCTGCTGCAGCAGGCCCTGGGGGGGTCTGGAGGTGGGGTACCAGAGTCTGTGACTGGTGGAGCGATCAGGGCAAAGAGATCAGCGGCTCTGCTAAGAGGAGCGGCGGGTGGCATGCCACTTAAAAAGCCCAGGCTGGCCCCAGGTAAGGATGAGCCAGGGGTAGGCCTAGAGGAGCAGTCAGAGTCGATGGACGACTCGGAGTTAGAGCAGGACCTATAAGAAGGCGAGATTCCGGAGCAGGAGGACCAGGCGAGGGTGGTCCGGGTATTCCGACGGGAGGAACTCTCAGCGTTAATCTTGGAGACGCTGAAGGCCTTGAACATGCTGGTTTCAGGCCAGGCGGAGGATTCTACTCTGGAGGATCCTTTATTGCAGGCGGTACGGAAGACCCAAAGGGCGTTCCCAATATATAGAGTATTCAAGGAAATCATTCAGGAGGAGTGGGACACGCCGGAGGGGAGCCTGAAGGGCTCTAGAGTGAGGGCGCACCTATACCCATTGCAGGAACCGGATAAGGATCTGTTTAAGTCACCTAAGGTTCATGCAGCAGTTTCGGCGGTTACAAAGAAAACCACGATTCCAGTGGAAGGGAGTGCCGCTCTTAAGGATACTCAGGATAGGAGGTTAGATACCTTGTTAAAGCAGGTTTTTCAGGTTAATGCGCTATCCATGCAGGCTTCAATTTGTGGAGCATGGGTGGCAAGGGCATGCCTTCGATGGTCCCAGGGGATCACGGGGTCACAGGAGGAGGCAGTCGAAGAATCGGCCCGCTTGGAGTCGGGGGCGGCATATTTAGCAGATATGCAATATGATCTTATCCAGGGGCCTTTCAAACAGTATGGCGTCCATGGTGGCGGCACGGAGATACCTCTGGCTGCGCAATTGGGCGGCGGATGGGGCCTCTAAGGCTAGGTTAGGTAAGCTGCCCTTTTGAGGCAAGCTTCTCTTTGGAGAAGATTTGGATAAGTTGGTCAAGGACCTAGGAGAATCTAAAGGAGGGAGATTGCCGGAAGACAAGCAGAAGCCGAGTCGGCCAGCAGCGCCTTCCAGAAACCAGCAAAGGGATTTTCGGAGATTTTAGCAGTCGCAATTGCCTCGGTTTCAGAGAGGGCGGTCGCAATATAGATCACAGGGGTTTCGGGGGTTTAGAGGAGCAGGCAGAGGAATTGGAACTTCCTCTTCCCCGAATATCAAGAAATTGCAATGAAGTGAGGGGGGCCCAGGCAGGGTGTGTGCCTGTAGGGGGGCGTTTAAGAGAATTTTTCCCTGCCTTGGTCTGAATTACCTCAGATCGGTGGGTATTGAAAGTCATTCAGAAAGGATATGCGCTCGAATTCCAAAGGCCGGTGGCCGACTCCTTCGTGCAATCTCCCTGCAGGACGAAGTCAAGGTTGGCGGCAGTTCGCGAGACGGTGGAAAGGCTGCTAGCGCTAAAAGCAGTGGTGTCGGTACCAGCAGGCCAATGAGGAGGCAGTCAGTACTCGATATATTTCGTGGTGCCAAAAAAGGAGGGAACCCTGAGACCGATTCTGGACCTAAAGAGGGTGAACAGATGTCTCAGGGTGTCGCATTTTCGTATGGAAACACTGCGCTCAGTCATCGTGGTGGTCTGGCAAGGAGAATTCATCACGTCGCTAGATCTTTCAGAAGCATACCTTCACATACCCATTTGATTGGAACATCAGAGGTTTCTGCAGTTTGCGGTGCCCATGGGGCATTTTCAGTTTCAGGTGATGCCGTTTGGTTTGGCGACAGCTCCCAGAACTTTCACCAAACTAATGGTGGTAGTGGCAGTGGCTTTGCGCAAGGGGGGGTGTTGGTTCATCCATACATGGATGATTGGTTAATTCGGGCAAAGTCGAGGAGCGAAAGCGAACAGGCCACCCGGAGAGTGGTGCAGGTCCTGCAGATTCTCGGGTGGGTAGTAAATTTGCCAAAGAGCAGGTTGGTCTCGTCGCAGGAGTTGGAGTATTTGGGAGCTCGCTTCGACATGGACTGCGGGAGAGTTTCTGCCCAGTCTCAAGGCATGGAAGCTGAGGCAATGGATAAAGGCCTTTTTGAAGAAACGAGCTCCGGCGGCGTGGCACTACTTGCAGCTACTGGGGACAATGACGGCAACGATAGAGTTGGTGCTATGGGCCAGAGCGCACATGAGACCGCTGCAGAGAGCACTTCTCAGAAGATGGTCCCATCAGTCAGATCAGTTGTCCCAGAAGCTAATCTGTCCTCCAGAGGTACGTCAAGCTCTGCAGTAGTGGCTGGAGCGGGGCTATCTAGAGAAGGGAATGCCCCTCGAATCCCCGGAATGGAGACTGTTGACGACGGATGCTAGTCTGTTCGGCTGGGGGGCCCACTTCGAGAGGCAGTATGCCCAAGGTCAGTGGACGGACCGGGAGAGGTCTTGGTCAATAAACAGGTTGGAGTTGTGGGCAGTTACTTTGGCACTGAAGGCCTTTCAGCAACTCCTGCACGGCAAAGCGATTCGGGTGCTGTCAGACAATGCCACCGCAGTGGTGTACATCAACCGGCAAGTCGGCACCAGCAGTGTGGCTCTCGAGGAGGAATCGGAGGAGCTTCTGAGCTGGGCCGAGTTAAATTTGGAAGCATTATCGGCAGCACATGTAGCAGGAGTGGACAATATGACGGCAGATTTCTTGAGTAGAGTCAAAATAGATCCAGGAGAGTGGAGTCTCAATCAAGAGGTGTTCGACTTGCTGGTGAATCGCTGGGGCAATCCGGTGATGGACCTCATGGCGACGTTCGCATCCGCGAAGATCGGCAGATTTTACAGCAGATAAAGAGAGTGAATGTCCGAAGGCCTGGATGCGCTGATGCAAAAATGGCTGGAGGAGAAGCTCTTGTATGTATTCCCACCGTGGGCCTTAATAGGTCAAGTTCTGCAGAGAATAGAACGGCACAAAGGTCCGGTGATCCTAATCACGCCAGATTGGCCAAGGAGGCCATGGTATGCAGACCTGATGCGTATGCTAGTAGTGGAACCGTGGCGCTTGCCGGTCAGGAGGGACCTGTTAGTGCAGGGGCCATTAAGTATGCCCAGATGGATCGGTTCTCGCTTACAGCTTGGCTCTTGAAAGGGCAAGGTTGAGGTCCAAGGGCTACTCGGCAGCAGTGATTTCTACGTTACTGAAGTCCAGATGGAGATCTACATCAGTGGCATAAATCAGGGTATGGCGGTTGTTTGAGTCGAGGTGTGTGACGAAGCAGGTGAAGGCGTTGAGCGCCTCCATTCTGAAGATTTTGTCCTTTCTGCAGGATAGCTTTGATAAAGGGCTGGCGGCAGCGGCGACCCTGAGAGTGCAGTTGGCGGCACTTTCCTGCTTTAGGGGGAAGGTGCAGGGGATGATGCTGGGGGCGCATCCGGATGTTAAGAGGTTTTTACGGGCGGCAACTTTGATTAGACCGCCCACCAGGGCCTCGGTATCGGTCTGGGATCTTAACCTGGTGCTGGAGGCTTTGGTTAGAGAGCCGTTCGAGCCATTAGCGAAGGCGACGTTGAAGGATTTGACTCTTAAGGTGGTGTTTTTGGTGGCTATATTGTCGGCGAGGCGCATTTCGGAGTTGCAGGCTTTATCATGTAGAGAGCCTTTTTTGACCTTTGATAGCAAGAAGGTGGTTTTGAGGACAGTGCCTTCCTTTTTGCCTAAGGTAGTCTCCCTCACTTGGTTTGCAGCTTGTCGTGCTGTGAGGGCTTGTGTGCATCAGTGATGCTGAGAGCTAAACTATCGGTAGTTTAACTACTGGCAGGGTCTCCCAAGATGGACAGGTCTCAGCAGAGGTGCCAGACCAAGACAAACCACCCATCTGGGCAGCAGCAGAATGGGATAGTGTTGACGGCGGAGGATCACATTTCTGTGACAATGGCAACAACAAACTTGAACTGCACGGAAGAAAGGCCCGGCAATCTACTTCTGTATCTTGCCATGAAAACCCAATGGATAGTTACAACTGTTGGGGCTTTTCTGGGCTTCCCCCAAAATTATTATGGGGATTGTCTAATTGTTTTGTTTTGGCTGTTTGTGTTCAACCCCAACATACATATACAGGACTTTAAATAATTTGCTCATGCCATCACAAAAGCATAAAATTGTTTAATTTAGATTTGCCAGGCCTGTAACAACAAGCTTTGCTTTTTAATGAGGCACAAATTTCAATTTCAATCCATAACATAACAAGCAAAGCACCTAGCTTAAATATAGACAGTCCTGGAGACATATATTAGCCTCACTCCAATGAGATCAGCTAAAATCTGTCTATCTATTAAGATTCCTTCTCCATATTTATATCTAAAAATTGCTGATAAATAGATTTCCTTTCTTTCTCATTCTTTACTATTTAAAAGAAAATCTGCTTCCCCATATGTCTCTCTGTAGCATCCTGTCTCCAGTCTTACTCGCCTTGTCTCTGTATGCTGGCTTTTGTATCCTGTTTTCACTTGCCTTTTGCAAGTCGTGTTTCCTGTTAGATAAACTATAGAATTCTGATGTTTGTCTTCTTTGTTTACATTTTCCTTGGTGCATTCGAGAGGCCCATGTAGGCCCATGTGACAGTCTTTCATTAGCTGTATAGTGTTAAGAGATTCTCATTGTGTAAGCTCTCTGGGACAGGATATGAGTTCATTTCATTGTCCAATCTTTGCTGAATTTGCAGTTTCAGTGTGAAGAAGCCAGAATAAGCTGTTTCTTAGGCCTGAGCTATAGACGTTAGCACAAGATGGATTTAACCTGTAATTAAGGTACCTGAAGGGGATTCATCTTGTCCCCACACAACAAAACAAATTGTGCTATAATGCTGGAAGATGAGACCCCCAGGTCGGAAGGCACTCAACTAGCTACTGGGGAAGAGCTGAAGACTTTTCAGAGTAAAGCCAGCATTTATGATGTGGGTGGATCAAAGCCCTCGGGACGTCCGACTGCTGATGTAGCTGCGCATGAAATGAGAGTCAGAAGCTGTAAAGATGTCTTACGCATTGGAACATGGAACATACGAAACATGAACCAAGGGAAGTTGGAGGTGGTCAAGAATGAAATGGAACGTGTACAACTTGATCTGTTAGGTGTCAGCGAACTGAAATGGACTGGCATCGGGCACTTTGCATCAGATAATCACATGGTCTACTATGCTGGAAATGAAAGACAAAGAAGAAATGGTGTTGCATTTATAATAAAGAAGAAACTTGCAAGAACTGTAATGAAATACAATGCAGTCAGCGAACGCTTAATCTCTATTCGTCTACGAGGAATGCCTATCAACACAACTATAATTCAAGTATATGCCCCAACAGCAACTGCAGAAGAGAATGAAATTGAAGAGTTCTATGAACAAGTACAAGCTGAAATTGACAGAACATGCAAACAGGATATCCTGATAGTCATGGGTGACTGGAACACAAAAGTTGGCAACAAAGAATAAGGCAAAGTAGTTGGAAAATATGGACTTGGCAACAGAAATGAAGCTGGAGAAAGACTGATAGAATTCTGCAAGACCAACGATCTATTCATCTCAAACACCTTCTTCCATCAACATCAGCGGCGACTGTACACATGGACTTCACCCAATGGATTGTATAAAAATCAAATTGACTACATCTGTGGAAGTCAACGATGGAGAAGTTCTATAACATCAACAAAGACAAAACCTGGAGCTGACTGTGGTACGGATCATCAACTACTAGTATACAAACTCAAGCTAAAGTTGAAAAAGAGCAAACCACTCATGAATGCAGCAAAATATGACCTTGAGAATATACCACTGGAATTTAAAGACTGCTTGCAAAATCGATTTGCTGCTTTAGATTCAAATGACAGAGCTCCAGAAGAGTTATGGAATGACATCAAGAAGGTTGTGTTGGAAGAAAGCGAGAAGTCTCTACAAACGTCACATAACCTGGATGAAGCAATCACCAACTGGAACACCACACAAAGCACACGCCCAACTACCAGCCATTGACAAATCAGCGACCTCTAAAAGATGTAAAAGTAAGAGACAACCAGCTCCATGGTTCACAGCAGAACTTCAGGCATCTCTCCTCGCTCTCAGGAGGCACAAAAGGAAATGGAGACGCTCCCGCTCCCAAACTGACAAATCAACATATTTTGAACACCTGAAGTCCTACCGTGAAACTATATACCTCAGGATGAGTGAATACCATGCCAAGCTCCTACCCCGCTCACTTAACAAACCCAGAGATCTTTTCTGCCTAGCAAAATCCCTAATCAAGGAACCATCCCCTGCCCAACTCAATCCAATACCCCCCCAGTCATATGCTGACTACCTCCAATCCAAGACCCTCAAGACTGACAAAGCTCCAGAATCCACACCCCTCCATACTCCCACCTTATAACCACCAATCACAAAGTTTACCCCCCCAGCTGAGAAAAACATCCAAGACCTCATTGCCATCATCAACACCTCCACAGCTCCAAACGATCCCTGCCCAGCATACTGGGTCAGAACCCTGCGCATCGAGCTTAGTCGAATTCTAGCAAACATCATTGGACTTATCCTTCGCAACTGGCTCATTCCTCTCACTCCTCAAACAAACATCAATAAGACCACTCCTGAAGAATTCTAGACTCAACCCACTGAAGTCTGAATCCTAAAGCCCAATCTCGAATATACCTCTGTTAGCCAAAATAATCGAGAAGGTCGTCCAAAGACAGATCCAGCAACACATAGACATAGCGGCCCTCCTTGACCCCTGCCAGCACGGGTTTAGGGAATCTCATGGTGTAGAAACACTGCTTGCCACCCTAACCAATACTTTGAACAGAGGAATAGACAACATCGAGAATGGCTTTGCTCTCATCTTCCTGGACATCGCTGCAGCCTTCGACTCCGTCAATCACATTCAACTCCTCACCCGTCTTCACGAGAAGGGAATCCATGGCCTCGCCTGGGAGTGGTGTAGGTCTTACCTAACGGATCGTTGGCAACATGTCTGGGTCGGATCCAACACATCTGCACCTTTCCACCAACAACAAGGTGTTCCACAAGGCTCCTCTCTATCTGTGCTGCTATTCAACATCTACATGCAGCCGATATGTGACATCATCCGATCCTACAATATCTCTACTCTAATTTACACGGATGATGTCCTGCTGTTTACGCCTTTCAAAGTCAAGCACCCAGACTTCACCAACCTTGTCAACTGCTTCAATGCAATCACAGATTGGCTACTAACCCAGAATCTCCGCATAAACTTCAAGAAAACTGAAGTCCTGTTCATCTCAAGAAACAAAACATTCTCCCCTCCATCCACCCTAAAAGTAAGAGATGCGGAGCTTCCAAGTAAACTCACCATACGCTACCTAGGGATTACACTGGACCAGCATCTGGACTTCAAGGAGCACATAAGAAACACATCCAGGACCATATACAATAAAATAAGAACATTAAGACACCTTAGACCCATGCTACCCCCTAACGATTTCTGAACCATATTCCAGGCCCTCATACTACCACACTTTGACTATGCAAATGTAATCCTGTATGGTCTCCCCAAGAACACCCTCAACCACTTCAACTTGCGATGAACGCTGCTGCCCGCATTCTCTGTGGTCTAGCCAGAATGGACCATATCACTCTGATACTTAAGGAGCTGCACTGGCTACCGATATACTGCAGGATAACATACAAAATTCTTCTCATTACATTCAAGATCATCAATAACCTAGCCCACACGACACTCATTGACCTCATCACCCCTACACCGAACAACAGAACGAGGAGGACAATAAGAGACAACACATTGATCATCCCCAAAGACTCCATAAAGTGCACCCAAACAACAAGGAGAAGAGCCTTCGCCTTCTATGCCCCAAAATGCTGGAATGACCTCCCACTGGAAATAAGATCGATCAAAGACCTCATTCAGTTCCGGTAGGCAATCAAACACCATATCTTCCTTCTACACTTCGCACAAGCATCTACCCCGCCCCACTCAACACCCCCACAAACTCTCCATACTCTACATAAACAAGTAGGTCTGAAGTATTATCAGCACTGCCCTTTAGTATTTCGCAACAAAACAGGCCAAGTTCAATTCTTATGTTCTGTGTCAATATGTATATAGTTACCCTGTATTTGCTCCGTTTTATCCCCTGTTACAATGTAAGCACAAAACAGTCTCGACTGAATTGAGCAACCTTTGTTGAATGTAAACCGCACTGATAACAAACAGCGCAGTATATAAAAGATGTTAAATAAATAAAATAAAATAAATAAATAAAAAGTGAAAAAGCAAAAACGGCCAAAATGGATGACGGAAGAAACTCTGAAAATTGCCCAGAAATGCAGAGAAGCTAAAGCCAGAGGAGAAAGAAAGACAATAACAGAACTCAACAGAGATTTCCAACGTGCAGCAAGACAGGACAAGGAAAAGTACTACAACGACGCATGCAAAGAAATAGAAGCAGAAACTATTAGAGGAAGAACAAGATCGACTTTCCTAAAGCTACGAGAGTTAAAGAAAAAGTTCCAGCCTTGAATTGTAATGTTACAAGATGCTCAAGGTTCTATGTTGAATGATGCTGAGACGATCAAGAAAAAGTGGAAGGAATATACAGAGCTTTTATATGATAAACATCAAGTGGACCAACAGTCGTTTCAACCTGTACCTTATGATTGGGAACCATTGGTGATGAAAGAAGAAGTTAAAGCAGCATTGAAAGCCTTATCAAAGAACAAAGCACCAGGCATTGATAGCATTCCTATAGAAGTATTACAGCAATCTGATGCAGCTGTTACCGTACTTACAAGGCTCTGCCAAGAAATATGGAAGACAACATCATGGCCAACTGACTGGAAAAGATCTGTGTTTATACCAATACTAAAGAAAGGTGATCCAACTCACTGTGGAAATTATCGCACAATCGCTGTGATCGCACATGCCAGCAAGATTCTACTGAAGATTATTCAAAAGAGACTACACAATCTGTACATTGATCAAGAAGCAACAGTTCGAACGGATCAAGGAGAAACAGAATGGTTTAAAATAAGCAAAGGTGTAAGACAAGGCTGCATACTTTCCCCCTACCTGTTTAATTTATATGCAGAACAAATCATCAGAGATGCAGGATTGTATGAAGACAATAGAGGTGTGAAGATTGGTGGAAGACTCATCAACAACCTTCACTATGCTGATGATATCACATTCCTGGCTGAAAGTGAAGATGATCTGAAACATTTGCTTCTCACAATCAAAGAACATAGTCTCAAAATGGGCCTGCACCTTAATGTAAAGAAGACAAAGATCATGACAACTGGCATAATCAACAGGTTCATCGTTGAAGGAGAAGAAATTGAAATTGTGAACAACTTTAACCTACTTAGATCAACTATCAATAAAGAAGCAACAAGCAGTCAAGAAATCCGATGACGCATTGCTCTTGGCAGAATGGCTGTGAAAGAACTAGATAAGATTCTCAAGAGCAGAGATGTCTCTCTCCATACAAAGATTTGACTTGTTCAAGCCATGGTATTTTCAATAACATCATATGGATGTGAAAGCTGGACAGTGAACAAGATAGACAGGAAGAAAATTGATGCCTTTGAATTATGGTGCTGGCGGCGAATACTGTGTATACATAAGAACATAAGATATGCCATACTGGGTCAGACCAAGGTCCATCAAGCCCAGTATTCTGTTTCCAGCAGTGGCCAATCTAGGTCATATGTACCTAGAAGTTTCCCCAAGGGACACAGGTTCCACAATGCTTGTATTGGTTCAAGCATTGATATCCTGGGTCCCTTCTTAATAATGGTTTATGGACCTTTCCTCCAGGAACTTGTCCAAACCTTTTTTAAACCCAGCTACACTAACAGCCTTTACTACATCCTCTGGTAACAAATTCCAGAGTTTGATTACACGTTGAGTGAAAAAATATTTTCTTTTATTAGTCTTAAATAGTTTACCCTGTAGCTTCATTGCATGTCCCCTAGTCTTTCTATATTCTGATAAGGTAAACAATCGATCTACGTTTACCCGTTCCACTCCGTTCATTAATTTATAGACTTCTATCATATCTCCCCTCAGCCGTCTCGTTTCCAGGTTAAAGAGCCCTAACCTTTTTAGCCTTTCTTCATAGGAGTATCCTTCCATCCCCTTTACCATTTTGGTGGCTCTTCTCTGAACCTTTTCTAAAATCGCTATATCCTTTTTAAGATACGGCAACCAGAATTGCACACAATATTCAAGGTGCGGTCTCACCATGGAACGATATAGAGGCATTATAATATCTTTTGTTTTATTTTCCATTCCTTTCCTTATCATACCTAGCATTCTATTTGCTCTCTTGGCACTGGACTGCCCGAAGAACAAACCAGTCGGTACTAGAGGAGATCAAACCTAAGCTTTCTTTAGAAGCTCAGATGACAAGACTTCGACTTTCATACTTTGGACACATCATGCGGAGAGATCATTAGAGAAAGACATCATGCTTGGCAAGATAGAAGGTAAGCGCAAAAGAGGAAGGCCAGCAATGAGATGGATCGATACAATAACAGCAGCTATGGGTACCAGTCTGTCAACAATGAGCCGCCTGACTGAAGACCGAACACAATTTAGGATAGCTATCTAGAGGGTCGCCATGAGTCAACTCCGACCCGACAGCACTTAACAAGAGTCTCGGCGTTTCATGTGAACCAGGTGGTCTCTTTGCCGGTGTTTGAAGGTGAGAGCAGGGATGCGTTGAGCAAGAGGTTTCATCGCTTGGATGTTGGCAGAGCTCTGAAGAAGCATTTGCAAAGAACATCGTTGATCGGCAAGACAGACAGATTGTGTTATTTGGGGGTCCGAAGCAAGGCGATCCGGCGTCAAAGTCGTCCATTGCACGGTGGATTAAGGAAGCGATTGCGGCGGCATATATTTTGAAGAACAAGATAGTTCCGAAAGGTTTGAAAGCGTATTCGACTAGGGCTCAGGCGGCTTCCTGGGCAGAGTTTAGCTTTGTGGCAGCAGTGGTAATTTGCAGGGCAGCAACGTGGTCGTCCTTGCATACATTTGTGAAGCATTATAGAATTGACATTCAGGCGGAAGGTGACTCTAGGTTTGGATCAGCGGTACTACAGGCTGGTCTGGCCGGGCCCTCCCGTTGAAGTGATAACTGCTCTGTTACATCCCTAGGTGTTCGGGACTAGACTGGAGGGACGATAAGGAAGATGAAATTAGACTTACCTGCTCATTGTAGTTCCTTGAGTAACTCCAGTCTAGTCCCGAACATCTAGGGTTTTGCACCTCCTCCCACAGCATTGTTCTTTTGTTCCATGTAAACCACTGTGAGACTGGTAGATACAGCAGTATAAAAAAGTTGCTAAATAAAATACAAAATAAATTCTGGGGAAGGAGGGGGGGGGTTCTGAAAGTTTGGGCTCAACCTTAACCAAGGTGAAATAAGGCTCCTGGCATTAACTTTTAAATAGAGATAGAGCAGTTTTCAAAATTAAACAATGAAGGAAAGCCAACAGTGACCTAAGAGCGCATGGTTCAGAAGGATTATCTTTGAAGAATACTATCAAAACAGGGAAGTTAAACCATCCCAACAGATTCCACTGAAAGTAAAAGCAACCCAGGTGTATTTTTTTATTTTATTTTTATGGGTAGACAACCATAGCATCGAAGAGCAACACTGGTCTAGTAAACACAAATAATACACTAATAAGAATAATAATTGGGTTCCCATTCCCACCTTCCTATTATGCCAGCTCCTCTCCCAGTCAGGTTCCCTGCTCTTTTTTTTTTTAATGTATTTATATCCTCTCGCATCCACCACTCAAACCTTCACTCTGTCTCTAACAATCCACCCTTCCTACCATCCATTCATTCACTCCTGTTTAGCCAACATACACATGTTAAGCCAAAGAGACACTTTTCCCACAGGTATTCCCTTGTAAGCGTAGTTACTCACTTGTAGCAGGTATTCTCCATGAACAGCAGGAATAAGTCCTCACGTATCAATGATGTCCCCCGACGGAGCTGCCACATGGGAACACTCCCCAGCTTCCACTGGAAGCATCCATTGCACATGCCTACCTGCCTTGCATCATCTTCTCAGTGTAATACAAAGGCTAGTAGCCAAAAACAACTCCACAGGGAGGTGGGAGGGTTGTGAGGACTTACTCCTGTTCACAGAGAACACCTGCTGCAGGTGAGCAACTATGCTTTCTCTGTGAAAAAGCAGGAAGAAGTCCTCATGTATGGGACTGCCAAGCTACGAACTACCAAACCAGTAAAGATCGCAACCAGGGCAACAAGAACTGGAGAAACAGCAAATGAGTTATCTCCTCGGGATGACACTGATTCAACATCCATAGCAGACAACAACATCAGGACGACTCTTTTGGTAGCCTGGATGGATAGAAAGGTCAATGGAAAAGAGTTGACCTTAAATCCCAAACATATGCTGGAGAACGACTTAGCCGAAGTTACAGTCATGCCTGGAATCCCCATCTAGGCAGTAGTGAGCTATGAAGGTGTGGATAGAGGATGATGTGGCAGCCCCACAAATCTCTATCAAGTTTGAACATAGATTGGCGACAGCTTTAGCCATGACCTGAACACTGCAGGCTGTGACATGACCTTCAAGGCTCAGATCTGCCTGAGCATAGGCAAAGGAATTGCAATCCACTATCCAAATAGACAGCATGCATTTGGAGACAGCCACACCCAGCTTGTTGAGGTCAAAGTTTCTAGATGAAATAAACCAGAAGGGAAGTCATTTTGGACCTAGTCTTTAGTGGAACACAAGATCTGGTATGAGAGGTAAGGGTGTTGGGACCACTTGGCAATAGTGATCATAGCATGATCACATTTGATTTAATAAATGGAGGAAGGACAGTAAGGAAACCCACAGTACTACCTTTTAACTTTCAAATGGGAGATTATGATAATATGAGGAAAATAGCTGAGAAAAAAATAAAAGGAGCAGTTGCAAAGGTTAAAGATTTACATCAAGCATGGGTGGTGTTTAAAAATACTATCTTGGAAACCCAGACCAGCTATATTCCATGTTTAAAAAAAGTGGAAGTCCAAAAAACTGTTAGCATGGTTTGAAGGTGAGGTCAGAGAGGCTGCTGTTGCCAAAAAAACAACTTTTAGGAAATGGAAAAAGGAGCCAAATGACGCAAACTGAAAACAACATAAGCACTGGCAAGTTAGAGTAGTTACTTACCTGTAGCAGGTGTTCTCCAGGAGCAGCAGGAATCAGTCCTCACATATGGGTGATGTCGGCGCCAATGGAGCCCTCGTGCGGAGCATTTCCCCAGCTTTCAAGGAAAGCCTTTGGGAATGCAGCGCACATGCGCGGTCCCCTTCCCGCCCAAGTGTGCCATCTTGCTCAGTCTGATGACACAGCTAAAAGACAGCAAAAAACAGAAAAATAAATCATATGACTGCAACTCCAAGGGGAGGAGGGAGGGTCGTGAGGACTGATTCCTGCTGTTCCTGGAGAACACCTGTTACAGGTGAGTAACTGCTCTTTCTCCAGGACCAAGCAGGAAGTCAGTCCTCACATATGGGACTCCCCAGCTTCAAGCTACCAGGAACCCAAGCTGAAAAAAATAAGCTCTCTCTAGAGCCTCAGCATGCGTGATAAGAATTTTCTCTGAGAACGCCCCCGAATGGTAGCCCAACACAAGGGCCGGAGGGTAGGAGTTGCCTAAACCTCAAAGAGATTACAGAGTACCGCCTGTCCGAAAGCACTGTCCCTGCGGGACTCCCTTTCAAGGCAGTAATGGGCCGCAAAGGTCTGACTTGAAGACCAAGTAGCGGCCCGGCAGATGTCTGCCAACGGAACAGAGCGGAGATGAGCTACTGACACAGCCTTCACCCTGACACGGTGGGCCGTGACTCCACCCTGCAAGGAAAGGCCGGCTGCTCTGTACGCCCAGGTGATACAGTCTGCTACCCAAATGGACAGGGTACGCTTGGAGACAGGTAACCCCAGCTTATTAGGGTCAAAAGATACGAAGAGCTGAACAGCCCTTTGATGCCCCTGCGTACGGTCAATGTAGAAAGACAACGCCCTCCTACAGTCCAGGGTATGCAAGACCATTTCAGCCCGGCTGGCATGCGGCCTGGGAAAGAAGGTCGGAAGAGCCACCTCCTGATTGAGATGGAAGGAGGAGACAACCTTTGGAAGGAACTTAGGATGAGTCTGTAAGACCACCCTGTTCCTATAGAACCGTGTGTACGGTCTATCAGAAACCAGAGCCTGTAGTTCACTCACACGCCTGGCCGAGGTAAGAGCCACCAAGAACAACGCCTTCCAGGAAAGGAAGCGTAAATGACAGGTAGCCATCGGCTCAAAGGGTGGGCGAGTAAGTTGTTGCAAGACCACATTCAAATCCCACTCGGGCTGGTGGACGAATCAGAGGCTTGAGCAAAAGCAGGCCTCTAAGGAAGCGGGCCACTAAGGGGTGGACCGACAGAGACTGGCCCTCCACCGGCGAGTGGTGCGCTGACAGAGCACTGAGGTGAAGCGAAGGTATTTGCTGAAGACCACGTCACAGCCAGGCAGATGTCTGTCAGAGGCATGGAGCGCAGCGAAGCCACCGAAGTCGTCTTGGCCCGGACACCATGCGCAGTGACTTGGCGATCCAGTGGGGCTCCAGCCTTTGCCTTGCCTGAGCAAAGGCGATGCAGTCTGCCTCCCAGATGGCGATGGTGCGTTTGGTGACTGCCTGCCCCAATTGGGATTGTAAGCAACGAAGAGCCGGTTGGACTTGCGATGAGCTTGGCTACGCTGCAGATAGAAGGCAAGGGCCTCTTGCAGTCGAGTGAATGCAATACTACCGCTGCCCGGTCAGCATGCGATCTCAATAAGGTCAGCAAGACTATCTCCTGATTGAGATGAAAGTCCGAGACCACCTTTGGTAGAAACTTGGGGTGGGTACGAAGGACCACCCTGTTCCCGTAGAACCTGGTGTAGGGAGCCTCAGCCATGAGGGCCTGAAGTTCGCTGACTAGCCAAGCCGAAGTCAGAGCCACCAGGAAGACTACCTTCCAAGAGAGGTGCCGAAGCAAGCACATCGCCATCGGCTCAAAGGGTGATAGCATAAGCTGCATCAGCATGATGTTCAGGTCCCACTCTGCCGGTGGTGGCCGGATGGGGGACTTGGAAAGTAAGAGGCCCCGCATGAAGCAGGACACCAGACGCTGCCCCAAAAGGGGTTTACCCTCAATGGGGAGGTGGTGTGCCGAGATGGTGCTCAGGTGGACCCTGATCGAGTTGGACTTCAGCCCCTCTTTAGAGAGGTGGAGGAGGTACTGGAGAACCCACCTTGTAGAACAAGAAAACAGGTCAATCTGGAGCTCAGAGCACCAGACCAAGAACGTCTCCACTTAAAGGCATAGGCCTGTCTCGTTGAGTCCTTCCTCGATGCGAGGAGGACCTCTTCAACCTCCCCCGGAAGGTGCAGCAGTGCTAAGGAGACCCGTTCAGCCGCCAGGCCGTAAGGGACATTAAGGCCAGGTTCGGGTGAAGCACCTGTCCCTCTTCCTGCATTAGCAGGTCCGGGACGCAGCCCAGGGGGACTGGAGGCTCTGACAAGGCTGTCGAGGCCACGAGGGGACTACAAGAATCATTAAAGCACATTCCCGCTGCACCTTGTGGAGGGTCCTCACAATGAGATGAGTGTGGGGGGGGGGAGGCATATCTATTACTAAGTAAAGATCTATTTGGATCAGCAAGGAATATTGAACTTTGCAAGGAAATTGAACTTTTGAGTCATTCTACAAGTGAGAAATCAACTGAGAAATCATGCTGAGCCAACTTGCTAGCCCAGAGACCAAAGCTGTATTTGCAGTCTGGTGAGAAACTGCTTACACATCTAGCCTGAAGGATACTGAAAGACCAGGGAGGAGTTCTTCTCCTAGCAAATGGAGATCCATTAAAGAGAACAATTCACCTAGCCTTCGAAACAATTCTCTTAGCCAATATAGAAACATTTACCTAGCCAATGTAGAGAGGATAAGGAGAATTCATCAATTATAATGTAGAGGTTTTGAGCTTCTAAAACCATGGGGGGTGAACACTGTCAGACACCTGCCCGGAAACCAAAGGCTGGGAGCAAAACAAAGGCTGGAGAAGGACTGGTCAAATTACTATTAGCAAAGGTGTATGGGGAGGAGAATATCTGTAGGGAAAAGCTCATGTGTGAGAGCTAGCTGCAAAGCGGAGTTACTTACCTGTAACAGGGGTTCTCCGTGGACAGCAGGATAAGTCAGCCACACCTGGTGTCCTCCGGGCGGCGCCGTAGGTACAGAAGTGCTCTCCAGAGCTCAGAAAGGACCTTTCTGAGCATGCCCAGGTAGCCCACCTCACCGGCCCGCCCCCTAGTCCGGCCAGTGTGTTCCTAGCTAGTCTTACTGGCTAGGGAGCGGGTTCCTTAGTGCTGATCTCCTCCAGGGGAGGTGGGTGGGACTGTGTGACTGACTTATCCTGCTGTCCACGGAGAACCCCTGTTACAGGTAAGTAACTCCGCTTTCTCCATGGACTAGCAGGATTGCGTCAGCCACACCTGGTGCCTCCCCAGCTCCAGGTGTGTTGTGGTGGAGAAGTGAAGCAATACTCCATGGGACCTGAGCCTGAGCCTTTGCGTTAAGGTAGACGTTCAATGACTGGACTAGTGCAACAATAGCAACTAAGGCAGAGGTTTAATGAATGGTGCAACAAGCACAACGTACAACAGTGCACGAGCCAGAGCCATAACAATAATGGTACGCAAAGAAGACACAAACATAATAGCAGCATAACATCATAGCAGCAGTAAAAAGCTACAACAGAGCAACGTTAAGGTGCCACGGGCATCAATAATGTGCAGGTATACCAAAGCAGTCAGGTAGGGCTCAGAGACGTTTAGTAATCACAACTATCCTGTCCCTGACGGAGGGACCACTGGTGGTGGCCTGGGTCCCCCTCTGTTGCTGTGGAGAGGATGGCTGTGCCAAGGGTGTAGTCCTCTTGGGATCTGAGGTCGAGGCAATAGTGTCTTTGGAAGGTGTGTGGAGAGGACCATGTGGCCGCTTTGCAGACATCCATAAGTGGAACGGAGCGTAGGTTGGCTATCGAGGTAGCCAGCGCTCTGAGTTGATGAGGGCCCACTCTTGGGCGTATCTGGGTGCCGGTTGGGTGGAGGCAATAGGAGACGCAGGCAGTCACCCAATGGGAAAGAGTCCTTTTTGTGACAGGCCTCCCGGGCCTGTTCGGGTCAAAGGACACGAATAGTTGCTCGCCCTGTCGGATGGGCTGTGTTCTGTGAAGATAGATCCCGAGGGCTCAGAGACAGTCCAGGATGTGCAAACGCTGTTCTTCGGCAGACGCGTGAGGCTCCGGGAAAAACAAGGGTAACGATGGACTGATTGACGTGGAAAGCCAATGGTACCTTGGGGACGAATCTGGGGTTGGTCCTCAGGGACACGTAGTCGTGATGCAGCTGCGTATAAGGAGGGTGCAGCACTAGAGCTTGTAGTTCACTGATCCTTCTGGCTGAGGTGATGGTTATCAAGAAAAGCGTTTTCCAGGAAATGAACTTCATGTCAGCGGACTGCAGCGGTTCAAAGGATTCTTGCGTTAAGTGTTGGAGGACAGTGTTGAGGTCCCATGGGGGAACCGGGAGCCTTATAGGGGGTTTCAGGTTTGCCAGCCCTTTCATGAAGCGGGCTGTCAGGGGCAGTGCCGCAATGGAGTTGGCTCCGTCCGGTGGTGTGTGAAAAGCAGCTATCGCAGAGTGGTGGACCCGGATGGACTGGGTCTTCAGGCCAAGGGTGGAGAGAGAGCTGAGGTATTGCAGGATGAGAGAAAGTGGACACATGGTTGGATCCAGGCCACGGCTCGCACACCAGATGCTAAACCTCTTCCATTTGAGGCCATAAGACTTCCTGGTAGAGGGTCTCCTGGCCGCCAGGACCACGTCCTGTACCTCAGAGGATAGTTGAAGGGCTGAGAGGTTCAACCATTCAGCCTCCAGGCAGTGAGAGCGAGGGCTTTGAGGTTGGGGTGTCTCATGTTGCCCCAGTCCTGAGTTAGGAGGTCCGATCTGAGGGGCAGGCGAATGGGGGCCCCGTGTGCCAGGCGTAGCAGGAGGCAAACCATATTTGTCATGGCCAGTGAGGGACCACTAGGATGGCATGGGTTTTGTCCTGTACGATCCATTGCAGTGTTGCCGTGATCAGGGGGGTTGGTGGGAAAGCTTACACCAGTGACCACCCCCCCCCCCTCAGCACACGTCGAATGCATCCACTGCCAATCTCATGGCTGGCGGGTGTCTGGAGCAGAATAGGGGGCACTTGGCATTCTGTTCGGTGGCAAATAGGTCGATGCTCGGGGTTCCCCAGTGGCGGAAGATGTGGTCGGAGACCTCCGGGAGGAGTGACCATTCGTGCGGTAGCAACCGTCTGCTCAGCCTGTCCGCAAGGGAGTTTAGATCTCCTGGGAGATAGGAGGCCAGTAGTTCGCACCCGTTTTTCAAGGCCAGTGACTATATCCTGAGCGCCTCCTTGCAGAAGGGGTATGATCCTGTCCCTCCCTGTTTGTTGACGTAGAACATGGCCACCTGGCTGTCCGTCTGGATGAGGACTGACTTGCCGCATAGGTGTTGTAGGAAAACTCCGAGGGCATACCTGATGGCCCGCAGCTCGAGGAGGTTGATGTGAAAAAGTCTCTCGCGTGGGGACCATGCTCCCTGGGTGTTGAATTGTAGGGCGTGAGCGCCCCAACCTGTGTTGGACGCGTCCGTGGTGAGAATGATTTGGTGTTCGCGGGTGTGGATGTCCTTGCCCACGGAGAGGTTCGCTGAGACTGTCCACCAGCGTAGTTGAGACTTGATTCCCCGAGTCATCGGGATACGGGTGGAGAGGGGCGGGGAGTGTTGGTTCCATTGGGTGCGCAGATGCCACTGGAGAGGGCGCATCTGCAGCCTCGCCATGGGTAGAACGGCTGTTGTGGCAGCCATGTGACCCAGAAGGCGCAGTATAGACCTGGCCGAGGAAGTCACTGTTGCGGTGGAGCTGGATGCCAGGGAGGTGATTGTGAGTAGCCTGCGGTCTGGAAGGTAGGCTTTCGAAAAAAAAAAAAAAAAAAAAAGCTTGGACAATGTTGAAAAGAAGAGGAAATAGTGTAAATACTGTAAAGGGGGATAAAGATGTGAATATTGTGAACATTCCCAGCTGGCATCAGGCTTCTTATGTAATGTTAGCTAGAGAGTGGTCTTGCGGGTCAGGACTAAGTGAGAATTGGGATTCTGTTTTAAAAGATGCTGAGCCTGTGAATGTCCTTACATGCTTGCAAAAAATACCTGTTGAAAAAGGGACAGAATTGAATACTTTAGGGAGAAGAGGGTGGCTTTTGTTCTCTGCATATTGTAAGATGCATCAGACAAATTCTAGCAAATTAGATTTGATTGTTATGGTAACAATGCCACAATGCCAACCCCGTTTGTTGACAGATAAAATAGACATTTATCAGCAAGTTGCTGAGAGGGTGGCTCAGTATAAATACCATAAGAGACGGGGGGGGGGGGGGGGGGGAAGAAAAAGAAAGTGCGCATGTCTATTGCTAACCAATTTATAGGAGGAAATTGCAGAGTACTCCCCAAAATCCTGGAGGAGTTAATCTAGAAGATACTGTGGAGGATTTTAATCAACAAGAGATTAATGATAGATCATGGTGATGCTAAGAAATTCTGTTTGATTAGTTCTGACCTTGTGATACAAGAGCAGTTTCGTCATGTTATTATGACTTTACAAATTCAAGATCAAATTTATAAGGGAAATGACTGCAGCTGGATTCTGCAGCCGAGGAAAAGAGATCTAAAAATAATTTTAAAAAACTGTTTAAGAAAACATGTAATCTTGGGATGCAAAGATGTTTAATTCAGTGCTTTGAACAAAATGACTATCCTGTAGAGCTAGTATTAATTGTTATGGAAAATCCTTATAAGATTATGAAGAAGCAAATACTTTATTACTTGTTTTAGCTGTTAATTGCTTTTCAGATCTACCCTGGGGAGAGGGTCTAGTTCAGTGTTCAGAGAAACTCCTTATTCTGATCAGATAGGCTGCTATACTTAAAAGACTAATAGATGCCTAGGCATAAAGCACTTGGTAAGCTTTGATTTGTCTTGTGTTTAAATGTTTTAGTCTACAGTAAATACTGTTTTTCTTTCATTACTGGCTACTCCTGCAGATTTTATGGTCCCTGGAGCTGAACTGACTAGAGTTCTTTACTAAAGCTGAACTGCTGCAGCAAAGTGCAATCAATGAATAAATCCAGGAGTCAATTGACAGGGTCCAAGCCAGTTTATTGTGCACAGGCCCAGTCAGTCAAAGCTTCAAAAGGAACTGAGCAAAGTTTTTACAGAGACATAACCATTTATACCTCTTTTCCAGTTTGATACATGAGAACTTTCTATTGGTTCTAGCTCGATACATGCAAACTCCTCATTGGTTCCAACACTCCCTGCACCTATCCAATCAGAAATCCCTCCGGGGCCTAGCAACTAGCCCCCTCCCTTAGGATTGTTCTAACAATGGTGCAGTTCTTGATTTTGATACTTCTCTACTGCAAGGTTATCCCTAGCTTCAGGAATGCATGTATTGAAACATTTCTTTCTTTTGCACACAAGAGAATAATGAAAGACTTATGAATTCATGTAAAACTTCTTATTAAGCAGTTTAAAACAGTTTTCTCATTTCTCACAGATTTTTGGTTCTTTTCTAGCTATAATGGGAGTTAGGATCCAGGCCTAACTTACAGGCCTTTCATAGTAGCAGGCCATGCTAGGCCATAGCCTGCCACAGAACGAAACAAACAAAAAGATAGAAAATTAAGGAAACTGCTTCTGTTTTCCTTTGACCTTCAAAGTAGAGGTTAAGAGCCCTGACAGGACAATGGGGCATCCTAAGCCAGTAGTTACCAGATTGCAACTTGAAAATGATTTAAATCCTGAGTGAATAAGAAGGTAATCGTGCTTGAATTTTATCTCTGGTATATATATATTCTTTGTTTTTGACTGCATATGCTATCCAAAATTAAAAGTTAAAAAGGGATTTTATATATTGTGGCAAGCACCTCATAGAGGACATAATTATTGTTCATATATTACAGAAACAGAAAGAGCTGTAACTATAGGTTTATTTAGGATTTAATATTCTCAAGTAACTTTTTATTTTAACGCTTAGTGTTTACAACTCCTCTGTCTCTTGTTCAGCTGCATAGTAATTTGCAGTTGCCTTGAAGGACAGAAGAGAGATCTACTGTTTAATTTGCTGTCTGTGTTTAAGATAACATCCAGTATGGCTGCATTGTTTTCAGATCAGGTTGATACCAGTCTCAGGTATTATGTATAAGGTTTTAATTTAAATGTAAAAAGTACATTTTGGTTAAAAATATAAAAAGGGGAGGGTTTGCATTCCAGATACCCACCAACCTTTTCATGCAAAAGTATCAGTTTCATGTCATTTGAATGCCTGTTTCCTGAACTATAAGATTCAAGGTAATTATTACTTTGCATTGTTAAGCTCAGAGTTTATGACTGATGAACAGGACAGTAACACCATAGGCATTAACTACACTGATCTTTCCAGTTTTATTTGTTACAATATTGGATTTTAGGATAAATTCACCTGTTTTTTTGTATTTGAATTTTACGTGTTAGTGTCCAGAGAAAAAGTGTACTTTGTTTTGAAAGTTTTTTAAATTTCAGTTTCAGGAGTACAGTATATTGTAGCACTGTGAGATACAAATTTTCTTTAGTTTATACACTTGCACTTTAGGTTACCAAATATACTTGATGTAGCAGTACATTATGTAGAGGTCCAGTATACACAGCAATTATAAGATGAGTAAATATTATTTTTTTTGCTAAAACTTTGGACAGAGGCTGATCTGAAATTGCTTCATTCCCAAATATATAGAGCACATTTAGTGGAAAGATGGAACTGAGTTCCCAGAAAATATGAGAATATTTGTAAAGTTATTTACAAATAAAACAATGACATTAACTTGAGTTGACTGGACAAAACAAAATCTTGCTTGTCAGCAATGATCCAGGAGAGGGTTGGGAAAAAGAATGAGAGAGAGAGAGAGGGGCAGAAGGTGAGGCCACAGCCTAGGAAAAGGCAATAAATGTGCTGCTCCGAGGGTGATGATCTGGGCCACCGGAAATCTGACTGCTTTAAGACTCCTCGAGGACCCACAAGGCCGGAAGAACATGAACCTTGTATATTTATGCCTCTGAAGAGACATGAATAGGCAGGGGAGAGTAGGCCAAGAAGAACCTGAGGAAGTATCGCCATGAGGCCCAGCCACAAATGCCTTGCAGGCCAAGAATAACCTGAAGAAGTATCGCCATGAGGTCCAACCACCAATGCCTTGTACCCTCTTAGATCTCTCACCTCAAAAGGATCTCTTTTGACACCATAATTAATGGGTAGCTTACACAAATCCTTGTGGACACTGCAGTTTCAAGATCAGTCCAAGTATTTTTAAGTTTCCTACAGCACTCTCACTGAGAACAGTGTACACGACAAACTCTAGTCATACTTGAGAGATATGTGGCCGTCATGTTAGAAGCCATACTTTTTCCTATTGGGTTTGATGTTATAAAATGTTGCAAAATAATAGTTTTATATTGTAAGGACTTTACCTATATTGTTTAGACAGTTGCTATTTAGAATGAGCACATATGTCCATTTAGAACTACACCAATTAGGTTAGTGGGAAAGGGACACTGTTATGCTTATTGAGAAGAATCTAAATTTATATTTTCTGCCTACCATTTGTTTACAATACTAAGTTTTTAACAATTGTTTAATGTTCTTAGCAGCCTTTCCAAATAAGGATACATTAGTATGGTATAAAAAACATGAGAAGGACCTATGTATGTAGTTGGTGGAATGATGCAAGTGATGAAAAAGTGTTGTGAGGGATGAAGTGGGATGGAGAAATTTCACTTACCGTTAATTTCCTTTCCTGGAATCCTGCTAGATCAGTCCAGACAATCGGGTTATGCCCCCCTGCCAGCAGATGTTGGAGACAGAGAAAAAAAACTGCACCAGAAGCTGATTGGCTAGGATCCGGTGCTCATATAGGTCCACCCCTAGGGGACACTCTCAGTAAACTCTGACAAGCAACCAGAACAGAAAGAAAAAACAAACTATGTACAGAGCGATGAAAGTCTGAGAAGCAGCGGAGAACCCCTGCTCGAAATACGAAGCTGCGTAAAGTCTTTCGCAAGACTGACTGTACTCCATCCTGGGCGGGTCCTGGACTGGTCTAGCAGGATTCCAGGAAAGGAAATTAACGTAAGTGAAATTTCTCCTTCCAATTCATCCTGCTAGACCAGTCCAGACAATCGGGAAGTACCCAAGCTAACTGCCCTCCGGGTGGGAAGACAGAGCTGCGGTGAGTACATTGATCCCGAATCTGGCATCCTCCCATGCATGGAGATCTAATCGATAATGACAACTAAAGGTAGACAGGGAGGACCACATGGCTGCTCTGCAAATGTCAAGAGGAGTAGCCTGAGAGCGCTCTGCCCACGACGCTGCTTGAGCCCGCGTAGAATGCGCTCGCAATCCCGCAGGTACGGCTTTCCCGCTGAGGATATAAGCGGACTCAATGGCGACCCGTAGCCATCTAGTGATGGTCGACTTAGAAGCCGCAAGACCCTTACGTGGGCCTGCGAACAGAACGAAAAGTCGATATGACTTACGGAAAAGATTAGTAGCCTTCAAATACTGGTATAGGACCCTCTTCAGATCAAGAGCCCGAAGGTACTTCTGCTTCCCGGAAGATTGACTTGTGGTAAAAGAAGGCAAGAAAATAGGTTGGTTCGCGTGAAAAGGAGTGAGGACCTTAGGTAAAAAGGAGGGAACGGTCCGCAAGGTAACTCCAGCCTCCGAAAATGACAGGTAAGGATCACGGCAAGAAAGAACTTGCAACTCCGAGACCCTCCGAGCTGAGGTGATTGCCACCAGAAAGAACGTTTTTAAGGTAAGATCGCGGGGCGACGCCCTGCGTAGAGGTTCAAAGGGTGCCGCCGTGAGTCCCTTTAGGACCAAGGAGAGATCCCAAGGAGGTGGGGCGGAAGGGAGGGCGGACCACTTTCGTCCCCTTGAGAAAACGCGCTACGTTGGAGTGCGATGCTAGAGAAAAGCCATGTATTAGGCCTCTAAAACAGGTAAGGGCCGAAATATGGACTCGAAGAGACCCAAGCGCTAAGCCTTTATCAAGACCCTCTTGAAGGAAGACTAGTATCTGAGGAATTTTCACAGACCAGGGAGAGAGCTTATGGCCAGAACACCATGTTTCAAACCTATGCCACACCCGGGCATAAGCTCGAGATGTAGACGGACGACGCGCCTTGAGTAAGGTTGCAACCACCTGGGGAGAATACCCCTTGTCTCTTAAATGGCGGCATTCAAGAGCCAAGCTGTAAGCGAGTAAGGAGCGGAGTTGTCCATCAGGCCCTTGCAGGAGAAGCCCTCGGCGACAGCCGAGCCGCAGCGGGGGTGCTCGGGCTAGACACATGAGGTCTGCATACCAGGGCCGGCGAGACCAATCCGGAGCTATCAGGATCACTGCCCTGGAATGCATTCGGATTCGCTGGAGAACTTTGCCTATCAGTGGCCATGGAGGGAAAATGTAAAGCAGAGGGGACATTGGCCATGGTTGCGCTAGGGCATCTATGCCCTGTGACCCCTGATCCCTTCTGCGGCTGAAGGCAGCCCTTGCATTGGCATTGGCCAAGGATGCCATCAGATCCATCGTGGGTCGGCCCCACTCGCATACTACCCGTTGAAATGCCGAGGGCGCAAGCTCCCACTCTCCTGGATCGAGCGAATGTCGGCTGAGGTAATCCGCCATGACATTGGATGTCCCCACGATGTGCTGTGCGGAAAGAGCTTGGAGATGCCTTTCTGCCCAATGGAAGAGGAGAAGCATTTCTCTGGCTACTCCAAGACTCTTCATTCCGCCCTAGCGGTTGAGATAGGATACGGTCGTCGCAGCATTGTCGGAAAGCATGCGAACCACTTTGCAAAGGAGTAGCGGCCGAAAGCGTAGCAGAACCAAGCGAACCGCTCGAGCCTCCAGCCGGTTGATGGGCCAATGCGCTTCTTGCACAGACCAAATGCCCTGAGACATACAGCCTAGACAATGCGCTCCCCAACCGGAAAGGCTCGCGTTGGTTGTTACCACAATCCAGTGAGGCGGCTCCAGAGACACGCCCTTGAACACGTGCGATGGTCGAAGCCACCAACGGAGGCCGGCTCTGGTAGCGGCTGGAACTGGCAGCAGAACATGGTAGTCTTCCAATACCGGATGTCAGCATACATTTCATGCAGCTTTGGACTCTGGTGACTTCAGTCTCCAAAGGTAATAGGACAGTTTACAAGATGAGATTAACTCTGACCCCCTGGTGAGTTCAGTCTCCAAGGCCTGTCTGAAGCCCCTCCTTGCTAAATCAAGAATAGCATATCTTAAAGGGAGTGGCTAGCAGACCTCAAGGGGAAGTGCTTGAGAGGATTCAATTCACTATAAAGGACAGAAACACTTCCTCCCTCTCTCTCTCTTCCACCATTCATCGGACATGAAGGACAGGAGGCTCTGATAATCAATTCCCTTCACCCCTCCCCCGCTCTCTCTCTCTCTCCCTCTCCCTTGCCATGAGGCTCTAAACACATGTTCTGGCCTATCTCTCTCTCACACTTCACACATGCACATGCACACACAGATTCATTGATGCACACTGAAACAGCTCTGTAACAATCACTATATACCTCTGTTCAATACCTATGTATTAAGCCTATTTCTACATAAAAACCTTTCTCCAAGCCACACCTGTTTGGTTGTTTTATTACAAGCCCCACTGCCTCTGTGAAGTGAAATGAACCCAGGACCTACAGGAAAGTAACCTGACCAAATCTTACATCTTTATGGGAGCTCGTCTCTCGGATTTCACAGCAGACCTCCAGTTGGGTAAGTAATAATTTTGTATAATACATTAAGTAGATTTCAGACAGAATCAAAAGTCCTTGTGACTATTTACAATTGATAGACTGGATGACACTTAGACACTATTTAGTGAACAGTTCCAGTGATAAATTTGTTTTGTGGGTTAGACAAGGTGAGATTTTTATTGTCAAAAGGATCTGTAAGCATCTAGAATTTTAAAAGACATCACACAGAGTGGCTTGCAATTGTCTTATGTTGATGTATAGGCTTGCTATATTATTTGAGCTGCTAAGAAAAGACAGAGAGATAGTCCAGATTTAGTTTGGAAGTGGTACACAGGTAAACAGTCCCTCATTGAATACAATATACATCTTTCCTGATAAAGCTATTACCTCCTGTCCCTTTTAACTTTTATTTCTCTGTCTCCTGTCAGTAACTCTCTTAGTGAGAGCAGGCTTAAAGCTGGCTGCAATTGATACAACAATTCTGCTAATCTCCTAACACCCTTCTTACTATAACTTCACCCTAAACTTCCACCCTGTTAAAAAGGTGATAAGCACTTTTTATTCAGGTATAATTTTAAGGTGTGGTCTGTATGCCAGTACTCTTTACTGAACACCCATAAAATTTATACCATTCCAACTATAATTCTAAGTCTCACTTCTTCATAAAAGTGAGCATTCTTCCTTCTAAGGTTACACATTTGAGATAGTCCAACTACAGCCTTTCTGCTGTATCAAATATGGAAGCCTTTGATTTTAAAGAACTTAAAGAAATTTTAATTTCATACTGTAAGAGGAAAGGGGGTCCCTTTGAAGGTGAATTCCCTGAGTCATCATGGTATAATATTCAAAGACAAATGTTAAACCATGATCAAGAATTCAAAAAGAAAACAAATAAAAGAAAATGCCTTTTTATCCAAGGCATGTGCAGGGGGCTCATTAGCATGAAAATGGACAATACTGAACTGACTTCTCAGTGTACCCAATTGACCAAAGACCTTGAGGAGGCACAAATTTGCATCTCTATACAAAGAACTCAAGTGATACAAGCCACAAATTCTTTTATAACTGTTAGTGAGCAATTAGAAGCACTTAAACTTGAATTGAGGCACGTTAAGGATCAATTGGCCTCTGGAAGACAAAAGCCAACACCCACTACTCCCTCAGCCCCCTATGCTTATGACACACCCTATCAGCCATGCATACCAGCTACTGACAAACAAAAGAATACTAAAGTATGCATAGTTCAACTTAGAAATGGGAAGAATACAGATGAATCACATGAAGAAATTCATGATAGTTTATCTCAGCCAGAACCCAGCAATAATCAGGATCTCTGTCAGGAGGATAATTCAGATGACTTAGACATGGCACCCAGTACTGAACTCAAAGCACCAGTTAAAGTAATGTGGCAGGAAAATTTAAAAGATAGAGATATAGAAAAAATAGTTGAGAAAATTGGCACTATGCCTCTTAATGTAAATCAGTGGGTTAAATGGGCGATTGATATTCTGATTCACTGGGGTCTAGGGAAATACAGAAGAAAACAATCAGACTTTGATAGACTTATGCATTTGGCTCTGGGGCCACACTATTATAGAGTTGGCTCTCTCACTCACCCATACCAGTTGGTTAAAAGGGGTACTGAGAAACTATTTCACTATTCCCCAATGCAAGTATTTAAAATTATTTCACCTCTACCAAATGATACACTGGAACAGTTTGCATATAGAGCCTGGATTTTAAAAGCAGTTCTTAATGAGCAGGAGTCCTGGCCCAAGGCAGATGATTATGGGGAGAGCATGCATAAGGAATTTTTATTAGAATTGCTATCCCCTGAGATTACAAAACACCTTCTGTTATTTTCTGAAGACCCTGAAGCAACCCCTTTTGATACTTTAATGCTCAGAATTGGGTCTGTTTGGAAGACCCAGCCCTCGCAAGTCATTACAGTATCAGAAGCACGGAAGTGGCAAGCCAATGAATCCTCTCAGTACATAAGAAACACAGACAGAGGACACACACCTAAGTGGCAAGCCGAGGGATCCTCTCAGTACACAAGAAACACAGACAGAGGACACACACCTTGGAGAGCACATGGCAGAGGTTCTTTTAGAAACTCCTCAGGTTACATTCCTTTTCAGGAGCTCAAAGCACAGAGAGATGGGCTAGAAAAGGAGAAAACTACATGGGAACAAGACAAACACATACTGCAGATAGAAATACATAAATTAAAACAGGATTTACAAGCAGCTCAGGACAAACACAAGGCTAGTGCATAGAGGTGTCCTGACCTCTTGAGTTCACATATCAAAATGTCTCAAGCCTTCATAGCCCAGCCTGCCTCCTTTATCTCAGCAGAGGACTCAATTCCAGAGCCTCTGGATGATGAAATGGATACAGGCCCAGGACACAATTTAAGGCTTGTAACACCCTTGATACTGGACTCTTGTGCACGCCCCAATGCTATCAGCAGAATAGGGGGTCAGGATAAACTAGCTTTGATTGACACAGGGGCTGGAATTAGTTTTACTAACAGAGCTTCTCCCACTGCAGATCAGAAAAATATGGACATTTATGAAATTCAAGGAATTAATGACACAGCTTCCAAATGTGTGGCTATCCCAGTTAAATGGGGTATCCCTGTGCACAGTGAACAAAACAAGGAAATGTTAGAAACCACTGCCTCCACTATAGTGAACACACCAAAAGAAATAATTGGAATTGATGTTCTCAACCAGTTAAATTTGGTGGTGGATATGGCTAATCTTACATTGTGGCAGTATTCAGGAACTTCAAGTGCTTCTAAAACTTTAGTGCAGGAAGTCATTCCCATGCAGTTAGCAACTCAGTGCACCAAGGCAGCTCAGCAGTATGATCCGTGTGTAATTCCTTCAGAGGTGGCTGATATTCCAGTCTGGGCTCAAGACAAATTAGATTGTGGGAAAATGCACACAGAAATACTGTTGGAAGGTGAGGATCCTCTACCACAGAAACAATACCCGGTACCTCATCAGGCTATAGAACCAGTGACTAAAATTGTGAAGATACTGGAGGAGAGGGGTCTGATTAGACCTATTTCTTCCACATGCAATTCACCATCCTGGCCGATAGTTAAACCGGGGGTTCCTTCAGGCTCACTATGGACTTCCGTGCCCTGAATTAAGTTTCAAAATCTGTAGTGCCCGTGGTAGCCTCATACCCTGAAATGATCTCTAAACTGAACCCCAAATGTAAATTTTTCTCTGTTTTAGACATATCCAATGGGTTTTGGAGTCTGCCCCTGGCCCTTGAATGCCAGTACAAAACAGCCTTTCAGTGGCTGAATAAACAATATGCATGGACTGTGCTTCCACAGGGATATAAGGATTCACCATCAATATTTCATGAATACATGAAGGAAGCCCTGTCACTAGTGTCTTGCAGAGATGAGACCTAGACCAAACCTCCCCTTTGGAACTGCACAGTGGGAGGGACCGTACTTAGTTACTGATACCTTAGGCCCAAGCCTATACCAGATCCTAATGCCCGACAACCAGCAGTACTGGAAACACATCACCCAGTTAAAACCATATGGGTAATATGTGTTTTATCAGTCTTTGTTTTCAGATACCACCTGAAGACAGCACGGACAGCTGCTTTCTGAACAAAAGTCGCTTGAGGACGGTAACTATTTACTTCTGCTGTATAGTTGACATGTGTTTAATAGTTATGTAAATACGTAGTAAAAATTATTATTTTTTTGTTTTGTTTTGTTGTTACATAGTATAAGTGGGGAGCATTAGTTTACTCCCTAGTAGAGTGAAACAAGTTAGCTTTTATTATGTCTCGGTTTCCTGTTGTTCTTGTATCTGCTCTCTTCTACTCAAGTCTCATTACAGGAACTATCATCCGAATATGCACGATTGGCTGGGCTAACTCCACAGGTGGAGTGTATCGCTACCAAGAAATACCCCCACCTTTCCCGGAAGGAAAGGATCTGGTCATCCTGAGTTTCTGTTCGGTACAGGACAAGCCAGTGTTCTATTCATTAAACATCACTCAAGTACAGTGGGAGCCACCAGTTTCCACTTCTCTAGAAAGGACACAAGAATTGAGGGCACCTCCACAACATTACTTTCTAGGTCCTCCTGCCTTGATTTTGTACAATATTTCCTGTCAGGACAGAGGTACCTGGAAAATAACTTATACATGGGTTGTGAGTGATCAACAGCACATCACTGAGACTTCATTCCTTTTGGATGTATCTTGTTTACCTACCACCCCTCATCCCACCCCTCCCACCACTTCTGCTCCTCCTGTACTCTACACCTTTCTGATATTCACCCATTTCAGGAAGGACATCCCTTTCAGATTAAATATGATGCACCACACAATGTTTTATATGATGTGGAATACCATTTTCTTACTTGGCATCTATTTCCCAAATTGTTTCTAGTTACTCACAAATATCCAAATCGCTCTCAGTTTGTTGCCAACCACATACAAATGCTCAATACTTGGTTTGATATGCAGTCAGTAACACCCCGAGCCAAGCAATTTCGACACAAGCGTGAATTAATTGATACAATTTTAGGTGGCACAGGGACTGCACTGGGTGCCCTTAATATAATTGATATAGAGGTACTCCGTAATAAAATGGGATCCACTGCTCAGCATGCTGCTGATGGTTTTACCTCACAACATATTATTAATGAAGCTTCCTCTAAACTGTCCAATGTAGTTGTAGATACCTTTGCTCTTATATCTCCCATTATAGAAGAGAATATTGTTACCTTAGCACATGCAGAATATAGATTGGGAAAGAATATTTCCTGGGCTCTTGCCTGTGATCAAGTACAGATCGAGCTTATTACTATACTAAAGGAAATTCTGATCACTGCTAAGTTAGGACACTGGCCACCATCTCTCATTCATATGGCTAGTACCAAAATACCGGAATTTGCTATAGCTCACCTTGATAGGTGGACAGTTAGAGCAGCCTTGTGGTGAACAAATGGGAACACTATCTGTACTTTGATCCCATGGTCAGGACAACACACAGTTATTTATCCTGTTGTTAATATTGGGGTGCAGTTTGATAATATGCTTATGTATCCTGTGGACCATCTCACATGGGTGCAGCCACTGGACGACACCTGGACTTCATTCAAGCCGATGGACCCCAGTTTGTGTGAGCAGACTACATTTCAGTTCAAGTGTCAACCTCACCAGTTTAAAGAGGCTGACACCTCCTGCTGGAACAATTCCTCCTCTTGCTCCCTGACTGTTAAGCTCTCATATTCCCTGACTACCTCACACAGTTTGTATTACCTTGGAGCTGGACACTTTTGTTTTCATCTGTTCTTTCCCCAGAATGTTTCTTTTTCGATTGCTCCCAGAATGCATGACATTCGCCTTCCCAAGAACACTTGGTTGTACAGTTCAAACTATTTACCAAACAATACCTGGTGCAGGTATACACCACTGGTCTCCCTCACCATTAATGGGACAACTTATTCCACACCGCTGGTTACCAATGACTCTATGGACATTCCAGACTTTATCTCATATGCTGTGCATCCCTTACCACTTGGCATGGGAGAAGAGACACTACATAAACTGCTCAACTTTACAGAACTCCATGCCTATATTGATCACCTTAAAACAACATCCACTGAAGTGAATCACACCATCGCTTATGAGAATGGACACATTCAACAAATTGTTGGACACTTGCTACAAGATGCTCATGTGTCTGTGTGGGAATTGTTATTTGGTTACTCACCTACTGCTGATCATGTCTTTAATGTTTTTATTCACCTTATTATTATTTTAACTGCTGTACAAATATTTCTATGCATTATCATAATTTTCCTGTGTTGTAAAATGAAACAAATGTACATATCCTTGCAGCACGTCATACAGAACCACAACATTTTAAGGTAGTTACACTGAACTTCTCCAGCATCCACCCCTACATCCAGGCTAATCTGGCCTGCTAATTTGGCATTTCCTATTACACTGAATACCAGAGTCAGCTGCAGTCTAGTATTGCTTCCTATCCTCACTCATAGCATCCTGGTACCTTTTTGCTTTAGCCTCCTCAAAAATTCCTGCAGACCTTATGCACTGTTCACTCTCTCTAAGACGGGCACGGAGGTAGCATATTGGGTTTCCTCCTCCTCCTCCTCCTCCCCCCCCCCCCCCCCCAGTAGTGGCTACTCTACCTAAGACACGAGGTTTGGACTCATAAGGAGACTTGTTTATCTCTAGAATACTAGAGACAGTACTGTGCAGGACAGGGGACTTGCTGGACATAGCAAGGTATTTAATACAGGAGGTATTAGACAAGCTGCCTACTATCAGGTAATGGCAGCTGGGACAGGTACCACAGGCTTGCTTCCACTATTTCCAGGCACAAATAATAAATAAAAATAAAAAAGGTGTGGGAGATGTCAGCATACATTTCATGCAGCTTTGGACTCTGGTGACTTCAGTCTCCAAAGGTAATAGGACAGTTTACAAGATGAGATTAACTCTGACTCCCTGGTGATTTCAGTCTCCAAGGCCTGTCTGAAGCCCCTCCTTGCTAAATCAAGAATAGCAGACCTTAAAGGGAGTGGCTAGCAGACCTCAAGGGGAAGTGCTTGAGAGGATTCAATTCACTATAAAGGACAGAAACACTTCTCTCTCTCTTCCACCATTCATCGGACATGAAGGACAGGAGGCTCTGATAATCAATTCCCTTCACCCCTCCCCCGCTCTCTCTCTCTCTCCCTCTCCCTTGCCATGAGGCTCTAAACACATGTTCTGGCCTATCTCTCTCTCACACTTCACACATGCACATGCACACACAGATTCATTGATGCACACTGAAACAGCTCTGTAACAATCACTATATACCTCTGTTCAATACCTATGTATTAAGCCTATTTCTACATAAAAACCTTTCTCCAAGCCACACCTGTTTGGTTGTTTTATTACAAGCCCCACTGCCTCTGTGAAGTGAAATGAACCCAGGACCTACAGGAAAGTAACCGACCAAATCTTACACCGGAGACCACCGGGCAAGCAAGGCTCGCTGTAACCCACGCATGTGCGCTCGAGCCCACGGCACCACCTCTATGGTGGCCGCCATAGACCCTAGCACCTGGAGGTAGTCCCAAGCCCGCAGACAGGGCCGGGACAGAAAGGTGCGGATTTGTGCAGATAGCTTGCAGAATCAATCTTGAGTCAGGAATACCTTGCCCTGGGCGGTATCGAAACGAGCTCTCAGGAATTCCAGGCATTGAGTTGGCTGCAAGGTGCTCTTGGCTTGACAATCCACCCAAGGCTGTCCAAAAAGGTCACTACCTGTACTACCGTTTGGCGGGCATCGACGAAGGAATCTGCCCACATAAGCCAATTGTCCAAGTACGGATGAACCCGGATTCCTTGCTTGCGCAAGGCCACCACCACCACCACCACCACCACCACCACCACCGCCGCCACCACCACCACCACCATGACCTTCGAAAAAGTGCGTGGTGCTGTGGCTAAGCCGAACGGCATGGCACAGAACTGGAAATGATGTCCAGAATGGCAAAAGGCAGGTAGCGCTGATGGTTGCCGCAAATCGGAATGTGGAAATATGCCTCCGCTAGATCCAATGACGCCAGGAACTTTCCCTTGTGGACCGCTTGGATAACTGATCGCAAGGTTTCCATGCGGAAGCGAAGCATGCGGAGAGAACGGTTGACGCCCTTGAGATCAAGATAAATGGAATAGCGGCCTGTCCCTCGCTCGTCGGCGGGAACGGGACAAATCGCCCGCAGGAGAAGCAGGCGTTGAAGAGTGACGAAAATAATATCTCGCCTTTGAGGAGCTCACGCCGGCGAGACCAGAAAGGCGTCCTGAATAGGCCGATGAGTCTCGAGGGCGTAACCTTGAGAGACAATTTTAAGAACCCAGCGATCTGAAGTGACGAGCGCCCACTGCCGAGAAAAAAGAGACAGACGCCGCTGACTGGGGGGCGCTATCTTGGGTGGGCAAACTGTCCCGTCAGCGGGATGGGTGCATGGACCCTGTGAACTTGTTTGAGGCAGAATAAGTGTCATTGTTCTTTCGGGCTCCCCGAAAGGACTGCGTCCGCTGGCCAAACTGGTTGGAAGAGGCAGAATGCGCTGGCTGATTTGACAGAAAGCGACGCGTCTCTCGGAATCGAGAAGTCCGCCAAAAGCTATTCGGATAAACTGGGATGAACGACGTGCGGCGGACCTAGGTTTGTCCTCCGGTAGACGCTGGGGCTTTACTTCCCCTAAATCCTTTACCAACTTGTCGAGGTCATCACCAAAGAGTAGCCGACCTTTAAAAGGCAGCTTGGAAAGACGCGTCTTAGAGGCGACATCCGCAGACCACTGACGTAGCCAGAGTCATCGCCGAGCCACGGTGATCGACGCAATAGACCGAGCCGAGAGCCTGATCAGATCATAGAAAGCATCGGCTAAGTAGGCTGTGACAGATTCGAGATGAACTAGGGCCGGATCTTCTGGCAAATTTTGAAGCCCACGCAGCAAGGCTCGAGCTCCGAGACCCCCACAGACTGTGGCTTGGAGTGCTAATGTTGAAGTGGAAAACGCAGTCTTGAGGAGACTCTCTACTTTCCCATCTTTATCTTTATTTGGTAGATTTGATATACCGCCTTTACAAAAGTATTAAGGCGGTGCACAGTACAAACAATCTTGGCTGCAAAGAGAGAAAAATGGAAAGGAACGCCATTTATAGATAGGAAAGTGGACAGAGAGGAAGGGGCAGTATAGAGAGAAAAAGACGGGGTATAGAGTCAACAAGCCAGAGGAGACAAGACATGGTAAGCGGACTAACATACCGAGTAGTAGACAGGGGTGACAAAGAGGAGAAGTGAGATAACTAATATACAAACGGGTAGATTACGTAACAACGTGTAACAAACCACATGAGGGTGAGTCGAGGCGGAGGGGCAGCAGGGGAGGGGGTCCAGAGGATCATAAAAATGAATCAGGGGAACGGAGGAGATGTTATAGCCCTGGGAGGAGTGGTGAGTGGGTAGGTATACTTGACTGGGTGGTGGTGAATGAAGGGGAAGGGAGATCAAAGGCCTGGCAAAAAAGGAAGGTTTTAAGCATAGTCTTAAAATGGGGGAAGGACAACTCAGTACGGATGATATGTGGAAGGGAATTCCATAGGGCGGGACCGGCGAAGAAGAAAGCAGCGTGACGGGTAGATTCAAGATGTGCCTGTGTCGGGGAGGGGAGAAAAAGGCGGTTGCCGTGAGCGGAACATAGTAGACGGGGGGTAGGTTGAAGGAAGATGAGATCGGCTAGGTATTGGGGAGTGTTAGTATAAAGAACTTTGTGAGTGGTGATAAGGAGCTTATAAACATATCGAGCCTTGACGGGAAGCCAGTGAAGAGAGAGCAGACAAGGAGTGACATGATCGTGTGGAGATGAAAAGGTGAGAAGACGGGCTGCTGTGTTCTGAATTAATTGTAATCTGCGAAGTTGGTATTGAGGAATGCCAGCGAATATAGAGTTGCAATAGTCAAGGCGGCTAATTACCAGAGAAATAACTAATGTGGTAAGGGATGCGATGGGAAGAAGGGAGCGGACGGCACGAATTTTCCGAAGCTGCACCTCCTTCTACCAGGATGGTTGTATGCTTAGTGACCCCCGTCACCAACGCATCCACCTTGGGATAGGCGAGCCACTTATCTCTATCTGTGGGAGACCATAGATAAAATTGACCGAGACGACGTGCCGTGCACAAGGAGACATCTGGCATCTCCCATTCTTGCGACACCATCTGTTGTAGCTCCGCCGGGAAAGGAAAGGCTTTGGCGGGCTTTTGAATACCCTGCAAAATGGGGTCTGACTGAGATTGATTTTCTTGGGACCCAGAAACATCCGACAGGCTTAAGGTTTCCCCTATGTATGTAATCAACGCCGGTAAGTCCTTATGAAAAAGCCAGATATCCTGGACATCGCCCTGGCTGTCCACCGAGAGGACTGAGGGGGAGTATTCACCATCCTCCCGATCCGAAGCCCCCGACGATAAGTCGTCCTCTGGTCCAGCTTGTGAGGCTTCTGAGCCCCACCAGATGTCTTTGGGGCCCGAGCATTGGACCTTGCAGAGGACTCTGCCTGGGAGCGCTTACGGGAAGGCAAGTGCGGGCCAGGCACGCTGGAAGTTAAACTTGTGCCGCCGCGCCAGACATAGCAGGCTCCGAGCGCCAGAGGGACCAGGCCTGCTTAAATAGGGATAAGAATTGCGCATCGGACGTAGGCAGAGGCTCTTCCCCCGCTAGGGCTGCCGTATTGGAAGTTTAAAGGAACAACAGAGGGGGATCAGTAAGCTCCTCCGTTGTATGAGTAGAAAGCGGATTGTTAGTTGAAGCTGTTAAGGCAGGCGGAGCATCAGTAGCTGAAGACTCGCCTGTGTGAAGAAAACAGGACCCACAGAGCCTGTCCTTAAGCTCCTTAGCTTTTTTGCAGTAACTGATGCAGCGTTGAGAAGATGTGGGCATTGTGAAACTCCTCGTTTGAACAAAAAACTGTGCTGAAGATGGCTGACGAAGTCAGATGCAGAGAGAACAAAAAATGGCCGTCGGCTGAAAAGCCCGCCAAAAAACGGCACGATTTAAAAACGTGGAGTGACTGCAAATGCCAAACAAAACCCCCGATCCGGTGAAAGGAACTAAAACTAAGGCCGGTAGAAGTGCCCCCAAAGCAGAGGAAAGGAACCGCGCTTTAAAAAGAAGTTTGTGAAGAAGATTCGGCGATCGCGGATGATTGCGCAATCGTGGCAAAACGGCCGCGAGGAGCCAGAACATCCCAACGGCCCAAAATCTTTAAAAAATGCTTATAAAAAGAACTCGCGGTTGGGGAATGCTCTCTGCCACCCTCTGGTCCACGAAAGCCGAGAATCAAAGGCTTAAATATCGTCCCCAGCCCAACCGCCACGAGGAGGGGGGGGGGGGGTACAGGCAGCTTGCTGAAGTACTCACTGTTCTCCAAGCAATTCAAGCAAGGGAGCCACAAGAAAGGCAAGGCTGCAGAGCTAGTGCGAGTATCCCCCTGCAACTGGCAGATCAGGCCCTCCTGGCCTGGAGCCAGTAAAGAGATCCCGGGGGGGGGGGGGGGTAGGAGCTCAACTGATATTACTACCAGGAGCTCCTACAACGAGGATCAGTGAGCTGGGTAATGCAGGGGAACACCTCTTGTGTGCCCTGCAACTTCCAGGCAGCTAGATAAAACTGAAGGAACAATTAATCACGAATTAGAAGGAAGAAACCACCATCATCTGCTGAGACAGAGAAAATACTGAGGGTGTCCCCTAGGGGTGGACCTGTATGAGCACCGGATCCTAGCCAATCAGCTTCTGGTGCAGTTTTTTTCTCTGTCTCCAACATCTGCTGGTAGGGGGGACATAACCCGATTGTCTGGACTGGTCTAGCAGGATGAATTGGAAATTAAGAGGAAGGACTCTGATGGACATTAAACTGATGAAGGTAATTTAAAGTGACGTATCTGCTTAATGAATATGTAAACAAAAAAATGATGAGCACTTTATTCAACTATGCCGTCTCCAGAATCTTCAATTTAGGAATTCATCTAAGCCCCAACACATACTCAACAATTGGAAATAGACACCTGGAGACAGGCTAGGTGCACCGTGCACCCTGATGAGCTTTGGAAAACCCACACTGGCCATGTGGTACTTCCAGATGCATTTTTTGCCTCACTTTTCCTCTGTATATCCTGGCCAGGCATGCAGAGGCAAAGAGGGATGATTTGATGACAAATTCTCACAAAATTGGTATAATTCTAAAACTTGCCAAAATTGCAGAACACGTGTGTGCAACTTGTCTGATCTGTAAACATGTAATTATCAGTCAAGGGCATAATGGAATATTTCCTACCAGCAAATGAATCTCCAGTGATAGAAAGACAAGGAGTTAATCAAACTGCGAGACAAGATTGACACCATACAAGATAGTTACTGGTAGACCATTGAAAGTTTATAAAGGAATATTTATAGGATATGATCTTAGTAAATATGGATGAAATTAAGTTTATCTCATTGTGAAATCTAATCTAGAATATTTAGTATTTTCATTTAATATTGGCGCTGCTCTTCTGAATGAGGGCTGGAGCCATATCACCAATTGCAATCCAGAGATTCCAGCAGAGGGAATTGACCAGAATCCAGATGGAACAGACCATCCCAAGAACTCCGAACTACACACCGCAGAAATGTGTGAAGGAGTCCCTACCTGGATCCATGCGTCACATTGAAAGAAGGGCCAAGATATCCGCCTATGAGAATGAGAGGTTCAACTTTTGAGAGAAACCAAACTTAAACTTCAGAGAAAGGTGAAGCACACTACGAAGTCCTGAAGAACTGCCGAGAAGCAGGACCAAATTATCTGGAAATAGGAAGAGGACTATTGGACTGATTGGGGGCTTTTGTGAATGATTTTTTGTCTTATGTATTGTTATCCTTTTATTATTGTTTCCTTGGAAAGTAACTGTAATTCTAGTATCTCAGATTTTTTCTGCTGAACAACATGTGCCCAATTGCTTGTTTCACCTGTTCCCCAGATCTTAGTTATAGCTGTGGTTTCTCTTTCTCCTGCTCATACTGCTTTTTGAATCCACGGGTGGTCAATAGTGTAAACGTTTGGGTAAAATATCCAAGACCAGATTCATAGCTGCTGGAGGGAGAAGTAGTTGCAATATGATTGAGGATGTTAGTCCCTCACCACTTGCTCCACTACCCTCAATATATAACTAGTAGATTGAAATCCATGGGGCAGATATACAGTAGAAAAAGTCCTGAATATGCAGGTGAAATGAGTCCCCCACTGCATGGGGAACTGATAAAAGTAACTGAGATCCATAAGCCATTTGGCTTTGGCAATTGTAATGCCAGTGGGAATAGTATATTAGATATCTTGGAAAAATATCATCTAATTTATACCGTGACTTCTTGTCCCCTCAAGCATTTACCTTAATGTTATCCACTGTTTTATCCCATGTTATTATTATTGTATTTCCAAATGAATTACAAAGGCAATTCAGCCACTGCTTAGTACAATATCCTTACTGATCCATGGGTGGAATGTATTACTAATTAAAGATTTATTTGGATCAGCAAGGAATATTGAACTTTGCAAGGAAATTGAACTTTTGAGCTATTCTTCATGTGAGAAACTGAGAAATCATGCTGAGCCAGCTTGCTAGCCCAGAGACCAAAGCTGTATTTGCAGTCTGGTGAGAAACTGCTTACACATCTAGCCTGAGGGATACTGAAAGACCAGGGAGGAGTTCTTCTCCTAGGAAATGGAGATCCATTAAAGAGAACAATTCTCTTAGCCAATATAGAGAGGATAAGGAGAATTCATCAATTATAATGTAGAAGTTTTGAGCTTCTAAAACAATGGGGGGTGAGCATTGTCAGACGCCTGCCCGGAAACCAAAGACTGGGAGCAAAACAAAGGCTGGAGAAGGACTGGTCAAATTACTATTAGCAAAGGTGTATGGGGAGGAGAATATCTGTATGGAAAAGCTCATGTGTGAGAGCTAGCTGCAACACATTTGTTACAGCATATAAAAATAGAGAGAAAATCCAGAACAGAGAGTAGATCTGCTTGGCGAGGTGCATGCCAACGCATGAAGAATCCCAGACTTTTCTCCAGCCTTCGCTGAGCTCTCCCAGCTGATGTGTAAAGGGCTGCCATGATGCAGTTTGGTGATGTATTATTCTCCTGTAAATAATTGCTTTCTAGTTATCTTTTCTAACTACTCATGTGTAACTAAGGGAATTACTTGCCTTTCTAAATAAGTCAAATAAGTGATTGTTTTATAAATAAACTATCTGTCTTCATTACAAGGTGTTCTAGCCTTTGTTGTAGCAAGACAGCATAAAAAAGCCCTGAGGTCCAATTCAAGAGGAACGCATCCAGGGCCACCCTGCTCGGGTGTGGAACCGGTCCACAGAAGCGGGGAAGCTGTGCATTCACCAGGCTGGCGAACAGATCGGGGACAACAGACAAGGCTTCGGGGCTCCCGCCACCACTCCAAGGAGCTGTGGAGGCTTCGGGAGACCCAGATGGGGTCCCTGAGGCGACCAGAGGGCTGGCTCCACTGCGTTCTGAGGCACCACTGAGCCATTCGCATGTGCATACGGACGTGGGGGACAACATGGATGGTGTAGGCCATGTGTCCCAGGAGGCACAGCAAGTGCCGCTGCTCTGCCTATACCAGCTAACATCACTGTATCACAGCACGTTTCATGCACTATTGTAACACACTATAATGCATGCACTACTGTACCATATTGTATATTAGGCACTGCTGTATCACACTATAACAGGGGTCCTCAAACTACGGCCCGCGGGCCACATGCGGCCTGCCGAGGACATTTATCCGGCCCGCCGGGTATTTTTGCCGCCGCTGCCTGTCCTCAAGGGCGGCTCTACCCAGGGCCGGCCCGTCCATTGAGCAAGAATGTTTTTTGCACAGGGCCCCGCGCAAAAAACATCTTGCATCAGCCCAGCTAGGTTTAAAAAATACAAACCGGCTGCTGCCGCCATGGCAGCGGCAGAATCGAGCATCCCGCGGGGCCCCCCCCTGCTCTGCAGTGTCCTCCATGCAGCCTCAGTGTTGGCTGTCAGAGCCGCGCGAAGAGAGAGAGCTTCTCCTCTCGCGGCTCTGTTAATCCCGCCATGGGGCTGATGGGGGGGAGGGGGTTAGCCCCGCAGCGGGATTAACAGAGCCGCGAGAAAGGGAAACTCTCCCTTCACGCGGCTCTGAAAAGCCCGCGCTGAAGCCGCATGGAGGACACTGCAGAGCAGGGGGGCCCTGCGGGATGCTCGATTGTGCCGCTGCCACGGCGGCAGCAGTTTTTTTTTTTTTTACCTAGCTGGGCTGATGGGGGGGAGGGGGTTAGGACTGGTAATGGGATATGGGGGGGGGGGGGCTAAGACTGGAAGTGGGCTGAGGGGGGGGAGGGGGATAGGACAGGTAATGGGCAATGGGGGGGCTAAGACTACAAGTGGGCTGATGGGGGGGTTAGGACTGGTAATGGGCTATGGGGGGGCTAAGACTGGATATGGGCTGATGGGGGGGTTAGGACTGGTAAAGGGCTATGGGGGGCACTAAGATTGGAAGTGGGCTGATGGGGGGCTTAGGACTGGTAATGGGCTATGGGGGGGCTAGGACTGGTAATGGGCTGGGGGAGTTGCTAGGACTGGAAATGGGCTGAGTGGAAGGGGGGCTTGAACTGCAAATAGCTGATGGGGACAGGGGCTTGGAATGGAAATGGGCTGAGTGGAAGGGGGGCTTGAACTGCAAATAGCTGATGGGGAGGGGGCTTGGAATGGAAATGGGCTGTGAGGGGAGGGAGTTGGGACTAGAAATGGGCTGAGTGGGGCGGTAGGACAGGAAATGGGCTGATGGAGGGGCTAGGATAGGACTGGAAATGGGCTGTTGGGGGGTGCTAAGATTGAAAATGGGCTGTGGTGGGGGCTTGAATTGAAATGGACTCATGAAGGGGCTAGAACTGGAAGTAGGCTCATGGGGGGCTTGGATTGGAAATGGGCTGAGAGGAGGGGAGCTAGGATTTGACATGGGCTGATGGTGGGGCTAGGAAAGGACTAGAAATGAGCTGATGGGGGGGCTGGGATAGGACTGGAAATGGATGGGGGAGCTAGGACTGGAAATGGGCTGATGGTGGGGCTAGGATAGGATTGGAAATGGGCTGATGGGGGGCTAGGACTGGAAATGGGCTGATGCAGGGACTAGAAGGGGGTGGGGCTGGAACTAGAAGGGAGCTGATGTTGGGGAGGATTAGAATGGGATGCAGCTGGGAGAGTGAAATGGAGAGGGAAAAATATTTTGTGTGGGAGGGAAGACAAATCTACAATTGGCCAGATATTGGGAGAGTAAGTGGGGATTGAGGATGGAGGGGTAAAATTTGAGTGGATGAAATAGGGTTGGGTTAAAAGCCACATCGTATTCTTCTTTTCTTCTTCTTCCTCTTCTGGGACTGCATAAACATGTCGTGTATTCAGTGCAATAACTGCGGTACTTTCATTCAAAGACAAATCATTTGGAGACTAAGAGCTTGTCCTATATGTCTAAAGTCAGCTGCCATGCATGAAGAACTAACTCTACTAAGGAAAGACCTAGCTGCCATGCATATAGAAGTATCTCTACTGAGGGAGGAACTGGCTGCAATGAAGCGCACCTCTTCTAGGATACAAACTGAACAAACTCCACCACCGCTCCCACAAAGAATCAAACGCCCCAGGAACAAATGGATCACAGTGGGTTCTGGTAGATTGCGACCTGTAACACAAAGACATCCTATACATCAAGAGATATCCCTGCACAATGCCTTCTCTGCCTTGGCTAATGAGGATGCCCAATTCAAAGAACCTGAAGGGCCTTTAAATGAGTCAGACAATGCCCAATCCCCTGCTAAAGCACTAAATATGAAGAAAACCTCACCAAACAGAAAACTACTACTACTTGGAGATTCCATCATCAGAGGCACCAACTTGGGAACACAGTTCAAAGGAGAGAAGATAGTCATGTGCCTACCAGGCTCTTCAGCCAGCAGGAATACAAACCAAATTGTTGAATTACTTAGTGCAAAAAGTGAACATTCCAAACTTGATGTTATTATCCACCTAGGCACAAACGACCTGGCTAGGAACAGTGCCTCTACAGCCCAAAAGGACTTCCAATCTCTGGGGGAGAAACTCAAGCACGTTGTTAACACTGTTGCATTCTCAGAGGTTCTACCTGTTCTTGGTAAGGGGACAAAAAGACTGCATCGCATTAACAGCTTTAATACATGGCTCCAGACCTGGTGCAAACAAGAAGGATTCAGATTTATTGGCAACTGGGACAATAGATGGACCAACAAGAGACTATACTGTGCTGATGGACTACATCTCTCTGTCACAGGGAAAAGAAACCTAAGTGAAAAATTCAGGCAGTATGTGGATATGCATTTAAACTAGGAAAAGGGGGTGACGGATGTGGAAGGTCAACATCTGCATGCCACCCCCTGCAAAAGCAGAACACCATCAGAAACAGCCATACTCTTAAACCACACATCAAAAATATGTGGGAGGAAGTGGGCAGAACAAAATCAATGCAAAATACACACAAGCCAGGAAAGTGCTGGAAAGCAATGAGCACAAATGCTCGAAGCTTAGCCAACAAAATTCCAGACCTGGAAGCCCTAATGGTGGAAACGGACTTGGACATTGTGGCCATTACAGAAACATGGTTTAATGAATCACATGATTGGGATATAGCCATAGCTGGCTATAATCTATTCAGGAGGGACCGAGAAAATGGAAAAGGAGGAGGAGTAGCCTTGTATGTCAAAAGCAATATTAAAGCTACTGAAATGCAGGGGACATGGGGAAAAGAAGAAGCACTCTGGATTGCGTTGGAGAGAGGAGATGGCACTGTCATCCATATTGCTGTAGTCTATAGACCTCCGACTCAAATTGAAGAGAGAGACAATAAATTGATTATAGATATTGCCAAGATAGCATCAAAAGGGGAAGCAATCATATTGGGTGACTTTAATCTACCTGATGTGGATTGGATTACTCCTTCTGCACATCTGGAAAGAAGCAAAAGAATTGTGGATGCTCTCCAAGATGCATTATTTAGACAAATGGTGATGGAACCAACCAGGGAAAGCTCAACGCTGGATGTAGTGCTCACCAACGGTGATAGTGTGTCAAATGTCTGCGTGAGTGCCCCTGTGAGCAACAGCGACCATCACACAATGTGGTTTGAAATAAAAGCCATGGTACAGGCCAATCATAGCAAGCTCAGAGTCCTAAACTTCAAATACACTAACTTCAATCAAATGGCAGAGTACGTAAAGGAGGAGATGACGGGGTGGGAAGAGATAAAGGAAGTGGAATTGCAATGGGCTAAACTAAAGGAGGCAATGAAAGGAGCAACAGATAAATATGTAAGAAAAGTAAATAAAAGCAAGAGGAGAAGGAAACCTATTTGGTTTTCCAAAGAGGTGGCTGCTCATATAAAGGCAAAAAACACAACTTTTGCAAAATTCAAAAGCTTGCAGACAGAAGAACACAGAAATGAATACAGGATCAAACTCAAAGAGACAAAAAGAGAAATAAGGATAGCAAAATCAAAGGCAGAGGAAAAGATGGCTAAAGATGTTAAGGGTGGCAACAAAAATTTCTTCAGGTATATTCGGGAAAGGAAAAAGATCAGAGTTGGAATTGCAGGACTCAGAAGTGCTGGGAAAGGACTCGTGGAAAGTGACACTGAAAAAGCAAAATTGCTAAACAATTACTTCTGCTCTGTGTTTACTAAAGAAGATCCTGGGGATGGACCAGCTGTGACTCCCAAATATAAAAATGGGAATGAAGTAGATACCACACCATTCACAGCAGAAGAGGTGTTAGAACAACTTGCTAAACTGAAAGTGGACAAAGCCATGGGACCAGATGGGATACATCCCAGGATACTGAAAGAGCTCAGAGAGGTTCTTGCAGGACCGTTAAAGGATGTCTTCAACAGATCCTTGGAAACAGGAGAGGTTCCTCAGGACTGGAGAATGGCTGATGTCGTACCTCTACACAAAAGTGGTGACAGGGAAGAAGTGTCAAACTACAGACCCGTGAGCCTTACCTCGGTGGCAGGAAAAGTAATGGAGGCACTCCTGAAAGAGCGAATAGTGAACTTTCTGAAAACCAACAGCTTGCAAGACCCGAGGCAACATGGTTTTACCGAAGGACGATCTTGCCAAACAAATCTGATCGAGTTCTTTGACTGCGTGACCAGGGAACTAGATCAGGGGCATGCAATGGATGTCATCTATCTGGATTTCAGCAAAGCCTTTGATACTGTTCCTCATAGGAGGCTTGTCAACAAACTCAGTAGCTTGGGGATGGGTCCCAAGATGGTAAACTGGATTAGAAATTGGCTGACTGACAGACGACAGAAGGTGATTGTACATGGAGCTCACTCGGATGAGAGGAAGGTGATTAGCGGGGTGCCCCAGGGTTCGGTCCTGGGCCCAGCACTGTTCAATGTATTTGTGAGTGATATTGCTGAAGGACTGAATGGAAAAGTCTGTCTTTTTGCAGACGACACAAAAATTTGCAACAGAATGGACTCCCCCGAGGGAGTGGTTAACATGAAGAAAGATCTACAAAAGCTGGAAGACTGGTCTAAAGCTTGGCAACTACGATTTAATGCAAAAACGTGCAGTGTCATGCACTTGGGTAGCAGAAATCCAAGAGAAATGTACACGATAGGGGGAGAAAGGTTGGTATGCACAGTTCAGGAAAAAGACCTTGGTGTGATTATCTCTGCTGATCTCAAGGTGGCAAAACAGTGCGACAAGGCAGTGGCAAAAGCCAGGAGGATGTTGGGCTGCATACAAAGAGGGATTACCAGCAGAAAAGAAGAGGTACTTATGCCACTGTATAGGTCACTGGTGAGGCCTCACTTGGAATACTGTGTTCAGTTTTGGAGACCATATCTTGCAAAGGATGTAAAAAGACTGGAGACTGTTCAGAGGAAGGCGACCAAAATGATTTGGAGCCTGCGTCAGAAGCCTTATGAGAAGAGACTTGAAGACCTAAATATGTATACTTTGGAGGAAAGGAGGCACAGGGAAGATATGATTCAGACCTTTAAATACTTAAAGAGAAATGATGAACAAACAAACCTCTTCCAAAGACAGGGAACCTGTAAAACTAGAGGGCATAACATGAAACTGCAAGGGGGTAAATTGAAAGGCAATGTCAGGAAATATTTTTTCACTGAAAGGGTGGTGGATGCTTGGAATGCCCTCCCGATGGAAGTGGTTGGGGCGAACACGGTGACGGAATTCAAAAAGGCATGGGACAAACACAGAGGATCCCTTTACAGAAATAGGAAAAAAAACAAAATAAAAACGGTACCATCTGACTTCTGAACCATATAACGTCTCAACAAATAGGGGTGTCCTACATGGAGTGGTGGGTTTACCCCTGAACAAGGATATGGGGAGGGGTGGCCTGCGCGGAGCAACAGGTGCACCTACTCTTGCCATCTTGCTGGGCAGACTGGATGGACCATGCTGGTCTTTATCTGCCGTCAACTACTATGTTACTATGTATGTTACTATGAATGAGGAAAGAGCAAAAGGAGAAAGATTAGTATGTTAAAGCAGATGTAGAGAGAGAATGGAAGAAAACTAGAAGAGAGAAGAAAGGACACATGGACAGCAGACGATGGAGAGTTAGCAGAAGACACAAAGAAACCAGAAGAAAGTGGCTGGAGCAATTGCCACTGGAAAAAAATGCACAAAAGGTAGAAAAATATCTCTTTATTTTGAATTTATGCAGTGTGCATAGAAATTTGTTCATAGTTTTTTTTTAAACTATAGTCCGGCCCTCCAACGGTCTGAGGGACAGTGAACTGGCCCCCTGTTTAAAAAGTTTGAGGACCCCTGCACTATAACTTCACACTGCTGTACCTTATTGTATTTACGCACAGTTGCATCACATTATATTTTCTTTGGGTACAAGCAGAAAGTCCGTACTCACATATGGGGTGACGTCGACGCTGACGGAGCCCGCACAGAGCAAATCCCCAGCTTTCAAAGAAAGTTTTTGGGAACTGCTACCACACATGCCCAAGGGTACCATCTTGCTCAGTCTTCTTTTTTCCACGGAGCCCATCGAACGTAGTCCACAGTGTCCCAGGAAAAGTTGATTTTTTTTCTTCGTGCCTTTTAGCTTCACCGATCTGACACCGTTACTCTTCCCGCCTCTGGCCTCGGTATCGGGTCGGTCCCTCTGAGTTTTGTTTCACTTTTTTCTTTTTGAGGCGTCTTCATGCCCTTTTTTCCCTCGCTGGCAGCCCGAAGGGTCTTCGACCTTGCTGGGGTCCTTTTTCCCCCAATGGCTACCAGCGGGTTCACAAAATATGATTGGTGCGGGAAAATTACGTCCCTCACTGATACGCATGACTGTTGCCTCCGGTGCCTCAGCCCGGACCACGACCCGACGGTCTGTGATCTGTGTAAGCAGATGTCCTCTAAGGCCTTGAGGAGCCGCCAGCAGCAACATGATAAGATTTTTAATGACTTCCCCAGGCCTCTGCGAGCCAGGACCTCATCTGAGGCCTCCACGTCTCGGGAAGAGTACTCTGAACCCGAGCGTCATCGAGGTTCCTCAGAGAGTGGGTCTCCCTCGAGGGAATACAAGAGGAAAAAGAACCCTCGAAGACGGCGTCTCTGGATGGTTCTGAACGACCGGGCTCCTCTCGGGGCTGCTTGCGGAGCCCCGAGAGCCTGCCCGGGTTGTCGGAGAAGTGCCCAGCTAAGGTTCCTCGTAGTGAAGCTGATCAGCCTAGGCAAGTACTGACTGTCCTTGTCGAGGACTCCCCTCCGGGGGAACCAGCTGCGGAGCATCCCGGACTGCAGACCAGGCTGGCGGCTTTGGAGCGCAGTTTTACTTCCTTCATCGAGCAGCAGCGGGCGCTGCTGTCCAGAATGTCCAGTTCCTCCTCCCCGACCACTGGGCCCTCGATGTCGAAGTTGATCCTGTAGACAGAGCCGATCCTTGAGACCTTCCAGGCTCGAGTCGATACTCAGCCGAGGTCGCACTCGGCCTCCCACTCGTCAGGGCAGAGGTCGCCAAGTCTGCAGGTGTCGGGGCAGACAACACTGGGACCCTCGATGCCCAAAGAGCCCCACGAGTCCTCATCGGAGGCCTCTGCTTGGGAGACCGAGGACGAAGAGTCCCTGGACACCCGACAGCATCGGGATGTCCCTTCTGATTCCCCGATATCTGAACCTCGAATAAGGTCCCCACCGGAGGATATGGGGTTTTTGGACTTTGTGTAGGATATGTCCAAGGCTTTGGCTTTCCCCACGGAGTCCGAGTAGCATCCTAGAGCCGATGAGCTCGAGATCCTCCAGTATGAGGCTCCCCCTCAGGAGGCCCTCACGGTACCTGTTCCTCCGATCCTGGAACAACTTATGCTCCACATGTGGGAGATGCTGGCGTCGATGCCAGTAATCAGCAAACGGTTCGACTCGATGTATCGAGTCCGACGGAGTCCTGGGTTCCAAAAATCGCAACTGCCGCACAACTCCATGGTTGTGGAGTCAGCCATGCGTCGGCTGAAGAGCCAGAAGACACACTCCTCGGTGCTCCCTGGTAGAGAGGCCCGCACCTTGGATGCCCTCGGCAGGAAATGTTTCCAGGGCGCAATGCTGAATTGTCGAATCCAGGCATACCAGCTGTACATGGGCATGTACCTGAGAGACCTGGCAAAGGAACTTGCCGGGTTCTCAGCTGGTCTCTCCAAGGAGCCTTTGCAGCGCTTCAACGGCCTGTCCAAAGTTGTCCGTGAATGCTCCAAGCTTATGTCTCAGGCGGCCTACAATGGGTTCGAGTCAGCAGCCCGGGTAGCCATGGCGGGCATCGGTGTGTGCCACCAAGCTTGGCTGCAGTCATCCAACCTCAAGCAATGGGTTCAGGACAAGTTGGTCAATGTCCCATGCCAAGTGGAGAATCTCTTTGACAAACCCATGACCAACATGGCCGCGGAGCTGGAGACCGAGTTCAAGATGAGGACACGGCTCTCTAAGAAGACCCCTGCCCCTTCCCATAAGAAGGGCTCGGGTAAAAAGCCCTTTTATCCGAGGAAGTCCACTGCTTACCGAACTTGCTGCAGCCATGCCTGGCGTCATGCCCTGATGCCTGCAGCGGCCACTCTGGCTGAGGATTCAAAGCTATCGTATGCCTCTAGAGACAAAAACTTCAAGCATTCCTTGACTGCTGAGGCCCCCCCCATCAAGGTCTGAAGAGAAACCAGCGAGCTCTCTCGCCAGTTCCTTTAGGTGCATGCTGATGTACAACTGGTAGGACTGGACTCGGTAAACTAGTATCGAACACTGGTAGCATTTTCAGCCAAAGGTGTCCAAGGTACACAGGCTCCCTACCTGGGAGCACCGATGAATGAGTCTTTTGGTTCTTGAGTCGCTGCATGGCCGACTCAAGGACCATAGAATTGTGAGGGAGCTGGGTTTTCTGGAACCCCAAGTTTCGGTGGACTCTGTACATGGTGTCAAGTCTTCAGCTTACAATGGGCACCGACACCGGTGTTTCTCACATATGGAGGAGGCAGCACTCAAGGATCAGAGGGACGGGCACCTTGAAGGCCACCTTTGGAGGGGCCTCGTACTGGAGGATCTCAAGTTTCTCTGTGCGACCATACTCCTCTGCCTCAGTCTCAAATGCGAGCAACTTTGCCATATCTTGCACAAAGTCGAGGAAGGCATCGTCCTCAGGCGGGGATGGCACCAGGACACCAGTGGAAACTGGTCCTAGGGCTTGTCTTGGTGTCAACGGGTATCCAGGGACTCCTCGTCCTCCCAGTATGACTCGAAGACAGAAGAAGACTCCAAGGTTCCGTGGCTCCTGTGGTCAGGCCCTAAGCCCAAAGGCCCGCGACCCCCAGGGGGCCTGTGGTCTGAGCTGTGTGCACTCACTGGAGAGGAATTTTGTCCTGAGGAACAGGACTGGGACCTCATCCAATGGGTCTTTCGAGGCGGGTGGCACTAGAGGATAGGCTTGGCGACCGGGAAAGGACTCGAGGTCGAGGGTCCGGTCATCAGGGAAGATGAACCGAAGGAACTGGACATCAGTGCCTGCTGCTGTGCCAGGAGGGCAGTGATACTGCACTCCAAGACCACCATTCTGGTCTCCATGTCAGATGGCTCCGCAGCCTTCAACGTGATCACAGATGGCTTTGGGCCTGATGTCTGTTCCACCAACCTCTTGCCCCCTATCGCATACAATTCCTTTGGATTTCTGCATCCCAAGTACATGACTCTGCACTTCTTCACATTAAATCTTAACTGCCAAACATTTGACCATTCTTCCAGTTTTCATAGATTTCTTCTCATGCTGTTCATTCCATTCTGTTGCAAAATTTTGTGTTATCTGCAAAAAGGCAAGCTTTTCCCTTCAATCCTTCAGCAATATCACTCACAAAGACACTGAACAGTACTGGTCCCATTACTGATCCCCTGGGGCACTCCACTACTCACCTTCCTTTCTTCTTAGTGAATTTTGTTTACCACTACCTTTTGTCGTCTGTCAGTCAACCAAATTCTGATCCAGTTCACCACCTAGGGACCCATCCTCAGGCTCCTCAGTTTATTCACAAGCCTCCTATGAGGAACAATATCAAAGGCTTTGCTGAAAATCTACGTAGATCACATTAATCACATACCCTTGATCTACTTCTTTGGTCACTCAGTCAAAGAACTCAATCAAATTTGTTTGGCATGATCGTCCTTTGGTAAAACCAAGTTGCCTCTGATCATGCATCCTATTGGTTTCAAGAAAGTTCACTATTCTTTCTTTCAGTAGCGCCTCATTTCTTTTCCTGCCACCAAGGTAAGGCTTACCGGCTTATAGTTTGTACCTCTTCCCTATTACCACTTTTGTAAAGAGGTACCACATCAGCCCCTTCTCCAATCCTGCAGAACCTCCTCAGTCTTTAAGGATATATTAAACACATCTTTTAAAGGCCTTGCCAAAACCTCTCTGAGCTCTTTCAGTAGCCTGGGATATAAACCATCGGGTCCCATGGCCTTGTACACTTTCAGCTTTGCAAGCTGTTTAAAAACATCTACTCCATTCCCATTTATATATTTGACAACATACATGGTCCTTCTCCAGGATTTTCTTTCATGAATACAGAACAAAAATATTTGTTCAGCATTTTTGTTTTTTCCATGTCACTTTCCATGAATCACTTTTGAGTCTTGCAATTCCACCTCTGGTCTTAGTCTTCTCCTGAATATACCTGAAAAAGGTTTTGTCTTCACGCTTCACATCTTTAGCCATCTTTTCTTCCGCCTTTGTTTTTACTATCCTTCTTTCTTTGTGTCTTTTAGCTTTATCCTGTATTTTTGTTTTTATTTACTTTCCTTACCTATAGATCTGTTGCCTTTTTTATTACCTCTTTCAGTTTGGCCCATTGCCCTTATCTCTTCCCATCTTGCTAAATCCTCTTTCAGGTACTGCCCCATTTTACTTAAGTCAGCATTTTTGAAGTCTAGGACTTTGAGCTTGCTGTGATTGGACTCTGCCTTGGTTTTTACCTCAAATCACACTGTGTGATTATCACTGCTGCTCACATGGGCACCCACCCGGACATTAGACACGCTATCTGCATTGGTGAGTACTACATCCAACGTTGAACTTTCCCTGGTTAAATGTTCTTAGGCTTCTGTGGCTAGTAGTAGCTGATCTTTGTAGTTTTCCAGGTGATGCTGTGTCTTGGTAACTGGAACAGACGTTTCAGTTCTGAAGAAAAGGCAGGAAATTTGAATTTGATTTCAAAGGGAACGTTTGTTGAAAAAAGGCAGGAGTTTTGAAATATGAATTTTGGCAGGAAGACTGTATGGTCAGTTTCCATTGTGTGGAGGGCTACAACAGACTTCTCTGTGTTGCAGAGTTCATAATGTCTTTTGTGCTCTTGTAGTCTTTCTTCTACGGTGATGCCGGTTTCTCCTATATGTGACTGGCCGCAAGCTGCATGGAATGTCATAGAATCTAAGCCAGTGAAAACTGGCCATGCAATCAAATTTGATGACACATGAATCCTGCAAAAGAAGAATTCTCGTGGCAGAGGAGGATCAAAGAGGCGGTTCAGATAGCAAGACACCCACAAAACGTCAGTGGAGACAAGGACTTAACATAGACAACCCCTTCTTTCATAGTTCAGTGCTACAAGGTCTGGGGTCGAAGACAAGATTTTTTCCAGATTCTGAGATTGTCACATAATCTTTCTGCTAAAATCCAAATTCCCTCCCCCAGGATTTCTACTTTCACTTTTTCTGCCCTTTTCTCCAATGAACTTTCACGCTAAAATTCAAATTTCAAAATGCCTGCCTTTTTCCAATGGACTTTCCCTCTGAAATCAAATTTTCTGCCTTTTCTTCACTGAACTTTCCTGCTTCAAACCCACCAATATGGTTTGAGAACCAATGTATATAAGAACATTCACTGCATAACCACTTCACCCCTACAGAATGATGATTACTACTACTAGTACTACTACTGAGCATTTGTATAGTGCTGCACATATGTAAGAGACAGTCCCTTCTCATCAGAGCTTACAATCAGTCAAGACAGACAAAATGGATCCCAAGATGGTAAATTGGATCAGAAATTGGTTGACTGACAGATGACAGAAGGTGATGGTAAATGGAGCTCACTCAGATGAAGGGAAAGTGATTAGCGGGGTGCCCCAGGGGTCGGTCCTGGGCCCGGCACTGTTCAATGTATTTGTGAGTGATATTGCTGAAGGACTGAATGGAAAAGTCTGTCTTTTTGCAGATGACACAAAAATTTGCAACAGAGTGGACTCCCCTGAGGGAGTGGTTAACATAAGGAAAGATCTACAAAAGCTGGAAGAATGGTCTAATACTTGGCAATTAAGTTTTAATGCAATGAAGTGCAGAGTCATGCACTTGGGTAGCAGAAATCCAAGGGAAATGTACGCGATAGGGGGCGAGAGGTTGGTGTGCACGGATCAGGAGAAAGACCTTGGTGTAATTATGTCTGAAGATCTCAAGGTGGCAAAACAGTGCGACATGGCGGTGGCAAAAGCCAGGAAGATGTTGGGCTGCATACAAAGAGGAATTACCAGCAGAAAGGAAGAGGTACTTATGCCACTGTACAAGTCACTGGTAAGGCCTCACTTGGAATACTGTGTTCAGTTTTGGAGACCATACCTTGCAAAGGATGTAAAAAGACTGGAAACTGTTCAGAGGAAGGCGACCAAAATGATTTGGAGCCTGCGTCAGAAGCCTTATGAGAAGAGACTTGAAGACCTAAATATGTACACTCTGGAGGAGAGGAGGGATAGGGGAGATATGATTCAGACCTTTAAATACTTAAAGGGAAATAATGAATAAACAAACCTCTTCCAAAGACGGGGAAGCTGTAAAACTAGAGGTCATAACAGGGAGCTGCAAGGTGGTAAATTGAAAGGCAATGTCAGAAAATACTTTTTCACAGAAAGGGTGGTGGATGCTTGGAACACCCTGCCGATGGAAGTGGTTGGGGCAAACATGTTGACGGAATTCAAAATGGCATGGGACAGACACAGTGAATCCCTTTACAGCAACAGGATAAAATCCAAATAAACTGAACCATCTAATTTCTCAACAAATAGGGGTGTCCTCCACGGAGTGGTGGGTTCACCCCCTGAGCAGAGACATGGGGAGGGGTTGCCTGTACGGAGCAGCAGGTGCACCTAACTCTTGCCATCATACTGGGCAGACTAGATGGACCATACTGGTCTTTATCTGCCGTCATTTACTATGTTATTAAAACAAGATGTAGACAGGGATACATCTAGGGGGGAATGGTAAGGAAACACAAAGGAGATTAGATGAGTCAAGATCCAAAAGTGGCAAGAGGTGAGTTTTTAGCCTGGATTTGAAAAAGGTCCAAGAAGGCGCCTGACATACAGACACAGGTAGTTTGTTCCAAACATAAGGAGCAGCAAGGTGAAAGGAGGAAAGTCTGGAATTAGCAGTATAAGAGAAAGGCACAGATAGAAACAATTTGCCATAAGAGTGAAGTTCCAGAGGAGGGGTGTAGGGAGAGATAAGAGAGGAAAAGTAGTGAGGAGCCGCAGACTGAATGCACTTATAGGTCAGCAGGGGAAGTTTGAACTGAATGCGGAAATGGATAGGAAGCCAATGAAGAGACTTGAGAAGAGGGGTAGCAGCGGTATATAAAAGTTGTTCAAATAAATAAATAAATAAATAAAATAAATGTCAAAGCTGGCGGAAGATTAGCCATGCAACAGAGTGTTGAACAGATTGAAGATGAGAGGTGATTCAGAGGGAGATCAGCAAGGAGTAGGCTACAATAGTCAAGACGGAAGGTGATTAAGGAGTGGATAAGTGTCTTAGTAGTGTGTTCAGAAAGGAATGGGCGGATTTTGTTGATGCTATGGAGAAAGAAACGGCAGGTCTTAGCTATCAGATGGATGTGTGTGGAGGAGGAGAGAGAGGAGTCAAAGACGACCTCAAGGTTGTGAACTAAAGAAACAGGGAGGAGTAAAGAGTTATCCACAGAGATTGAGAAAGGAGGAAGAGGAGAGGAGGTTTTAGGGGGAAAAAATAAGAAGCTGAACCATCTGTTCCGCTTATCAATATGCAGCATGACCCGGAAAACTACAAAGATCGTTTCCCTGGTTGGCTCCATCACCATTTGCCTGTAGATGCCTTCCAACAAACAAATCTCAAACCGGTCAGAATCCAAAAATGACCTCATAAAACTAAGACCCTGACAACGAAAAACCCCTTGATCTAAATTTCTTTTTTTGTCGGAGATAGTCGTCAAAGTGAGCGGAGAAACTACCGCACAACACCGCGACTGCTCCCTTTTTTTAAATTTTTAATGAAATACTGCACTTAGCTCGTGTGAACTTCTCCAAAAGCAGATAAAAATGCCAGATTTCTCCAGGTTGACGACGTGCCACACATTTTGGGTTAAGCATACAAGGTTTGCAACCCTGCTTCAGGCCATCTCTTGCTGGCAGCGTAATTCAAATTCTGCTCTAAAGCTGTGAGCCACTTTCAGAATGAGTCAGAGATAGGGGTGTTCCTCTTATACTTCGGCGTCTGACGTCAGACGCCGAAGTATAAGAGGAACACCCCTATCTCTGACTCATTCTGAAAGCGGCTCACAGCTTTAGAGCAGAATTTGAATTACGCTGCCAGCAAGAGATGGCCTGAAGCAGGGTTGCAAACTTGGCACGTTGTCAACCTGGAGAAATCTGGCATTTTTATCTGCTTTTGGAGAAGTTCACACGAGCTAAGTGCAGTATTTCATTAAAAATTTAAAAAAGGGAGCAGTCGCGGTGGTGTGCGGTAGTATCTCCAGGAACAAGCAGGAATGAGTCTTCACATATGGGTACGTCGGTACCGACGGAGCCTGTGCGGGAACGCTCCCCAGCTTCCCAAAAAGGAAAGCTTTTGGGAGCATCCCACAGCGCCTGCGCGCTGCCTTCCCACCTTTCCTAACCGCCTTCTTCTCAGTTCTTCTTTGCCACGGAGACAGCAGGTCGAGCCCTGTCACCGCTGAAGAAGTTCTTTGTTTTATTTTATTTCTTTGGTCGCGTGTCTGCCTCCCCCGACTCCGGACCGGTACCGCCGGTCTTTTCTTTCTTTTCTTTAATAAAAAAAAAAAAACTATATATTTTTCCCTCACTTAGTGTATTTTTTCTCTTTGGGCCACAAAAAGCAAGAAGCCAAGACGTCAGGACGATTCAAATCAAGTTTATTAATACAGACCCCAACGCGTTTCGGCAATCAATGCCTTCATCAGGGGGTAGCAGCTACAATACAAATATAAGTAATATAAACATAAAAACATAAAAAGAAAAAATCAAAATCATAAACAATGACATATATAATATAATCTTATGTAATCGAGAAGGACTGGTGAAATTCTTACCAATGTAGTTAACAAACAGATGTATATGAACGCAGGAGACACAAATGTAATGAAAAATAATAATTAATAATATTTAAAATGACAGCATAAATATTCTAAAAAGGTTATAAAAAGATATTATATAAATATTAATCAATAATTTTTAAAGAACTACAGCATAAGTCTTCTAAAAAGGTTGTAGAAAAATCTTGTATAAATGTAAACATGAATAAAACAATCAGAACTATTATACTTACATGTAACCCTATTTATGGACTGTTAGTGTAATCTTAAGTCCAGGGTTGGGCGTATTCTGTCTCACAATATTAAAGAGACTTGGTATCGCCTGTCTTAGACTGTAAATATAAAACAACTAGAGATAATCACAAAGAGGAGGGTAAGATTGAGTTAAAATCAATCATGTAGGATAGATTATGCATAATGGATGATGACACATAAGGAAATGAATGGATAATAATAATAGACTATAAAATAAATATATAATTGTATAGAGCTATGGATTTATACATATAAATATTGTAAAGACTTATGATTAAAAACGTGTAGAAACTAGATTCATCAACAAATCTTATGCCTTATTATATTATGGGTATCTGCTGAATAGCAAACCAAGTATAAAAATCTAAATACACAGAAATGTTGAAATTATAAATAATAGCCAATGAATCACAGATTGAGAATCTTCATCAAACCAATGAATCAAGCCAAAGAAATTGTAATAATTATTTCAATGATGAAAAATACATAAGAGAATAAAGATATATATATATGAAATATATATATATATATGAAATAAATGAGAGCAATAAAGTAGAATAAAACAAATTGTACATATACACATTTCACGCCATGAGTATGAAGATAACATAAAATAGTCTAAATAATGAACTAATAAGTGTAATTGTTAGTTAATAGGTATTTATATTAAACAAAGGAACCGATCACTGTAAAATGATACTTCCTATTAATTTGCTATAAAGGATAAAATGACTATTGTGTATGAACTGATCATGTGTTTTATATGACAAACTGATAGTTCAAGTATTAACAAACGAGTTGTGCCTAAATAATTAAACATAATTTGTTTAAATGTAAATAATCGACCTATAATCGATTGTCTTAAATGGTCCTCTATCCTATAATGAAACAAAGGTATTTTATTTATAAAAAGATACTATTGAGTTAAAAATGATATATGCATGATTTATGTAGATGTTAACACATTTCTTGGTTAATAACGTTGCTGCCTTGATGTTGTGGAATAATAGTATTAACCTATAAAATGCATGAGTTTCTAAACCATGATGCGGTACCACGCAATTTTAATGTTGAACTAAAGAACTACATGGATCCATTAGGTAGCAAACTCGAAGGCGTATTGTGCCGGTACTTGTTCAAAAACAGACGACATAATGAATGGACTCGAAGGAGGGAAGAATGACACCTTAAATGTACATATGGAAACCTTAAAGTACATGCAGATAAAAATGGAGTGAAAATGATGATGATAAAATAAAAGTGAAGTACCTTAGACACATAGAGTTATGGTTCTCCCAAGTTCATTGCCTATGTCATAAGAACACATGAATAATGTTGAAATGCCGTATTTATTTATTTATTTATTTATTTAACAATTCTTTTATACCGCGCTATTACAATCAGTGCGGTGTACAATGAACAAGAACATACTACAATGCATACAAGTAACATTGAGTTTTACATTAAACAGGGAACTTCAACAATAGGACAACCGGGGGAACTATGTACAGATTAACTTAATGTACTATGTACAGATTAACTTAATGTATATACAGTAATATGAAATAACCTAGCTTTTACTTAGTAATATTCCTTTAGAAAATTCTTTCTAACTGTAAAGTGACATGTGCCAACGGTTTAAAAATATATATGGAAGACATTGGATAAACATAAAAATGCGTTTAAAAAAGGAATGTACTTTGCGCTTCTATTTTTGAAACTTCATCTACACTAAAAAGGTAGCATCTAGGTTTAAAGAAGTAGATAAGTGTATGAGCAGGAGCGAACACTGAAAATAATGACTTAAAACTCGAAATAAAATAGGTGTATTAATAAAAACGAGCTATTTCCATGGCAAATAATTAAATACTGTCGTCGTACTTGAATAGCACCCATGCTATCTAGTGATGTGAAAGTTTTTACTCACGTTGATCTTACGATCGAGTACAAAGATTGTTTGCCTTGAAAAGCTGCAAAACGCTGGTACTGCTCACATAAAATCGAAAGTGAAAGTGCACTGGCTTCGAGGGGTATAATGTAGCCTTTTAAAATTGGCGCCAAAAATCAAAGAAGCTGATTGGAGGAAAAAATGATGAGGCGAAACACGTAATGGCTCACCATAATGTTAATGAATGAAATCACTTAAAACCAGTGTATATATATGTACATAAGAACATTTCTGTAATAATAAAAAACTACGAAACATAAAGGGTAACGTTGTTCATCAGAAAGAACAATACCTAAACAAATTAACATCTAGGTTCTAATGGGTGGATGGAAAAATAATATACGAGTCTCTGGACTTTACAGGAAGACGGAGAGGTCTATCTCTTGGTTAAGACCATCTGGAGCTAGGCTTTTAAACTCATAGATGTATCTTTGTTCCAATTTCAATAGTTTTTTGTTTATGTCTCCTCCTCTCCAATATGGTTTGATCCATTTCAGAACTAAATATTTCAAGTCATTGATTTTGTGATCAGCAGCAATCCAATGAGAAACCAAAGGTTTGTCTATGATTTTCCGGGAAATGCAGCTTTTGTGCTCAGTAATCCGAGTCCGGATTTCTCTTTTAGTTTTGCCAATATATACAAGATGACATGGGCACTGTATGAGGTAAATTACATTGGACGTTCTGCAGTTCGTATAGTCATTCAGGTATATCTTATGTCCTGATTTTAAATCCGTAAAGCTATTTTTGGTTATTTATTTATTTATTTATATATATATTTATATACCGCATCTTCCAAAGTTCAGTTGCGGTTTACAATGAACAACAATTAACAAAGTAAATTTGTTTTACAGGGAACGTCATATTATAACAGAACATATTTACAAGGAACATCATATTATAAGTAAACAGTCAAACAATGTGAGACAGATGGAACATTTTCCACAGTTATAATGTCCCTTGATTTTAGGGGGAGCATGTGATCTCATGAGGGCTGATGGGACAAGTGTATTGGCTAGATTGGTATTTCTTTTATAAGCAACCATGATATGTTTTGTATCAAACGCTGGCAGTGTGGTGAGTAAATGCCATTCCTGTCTAAGAATGTTCACTATTGACTTCGAATATTGTGAGAATGTTAAAGCACAAACAACCTTGTTCGAATTTGTAGAAGTCTTCTTTTTTTGTAACAAAACAGAACGATCAGTAGTACAGAACACTCATCCTTACGCATCTAATGTCCTTTTATGGAAGAGATATATAGATGACATTCTGATTATATGGGATGGTCCAGAAGACAAGTTACAAGAATTTTTCCTGTGGCTCAATTCCCTAGACCCCCATTTACAATTTGAGGGCACTTTCAGTTCTGAAAAAATCCCTTACCTTGATATTATGATTAAGAAGGACCACAATGGCTTCGTCACAGAATTATATAGAAAGCCCACTGACCGTAACACTCTCCTTCATTATGATAGCTGCCACAATAGAGCATTCAAACAAAATCTACCGGTAAGTCAATTCCTCAGAATTAAAAGAACCTGCACTACAGATAGAGACTTTGAACGTCACTCTGTTGATATGCATTACAGGTTCAAAACAAGAGGATATCCTAAAGAGAGCATCAAGAAAGCATATTTACGTGCCTGTACTACTGATCGTTCTGTTTTGTTACAAAAAAAGAAGACTTCTACAAATTCGAACAAGGTTGTTTGTGCTTTAACATTCTCACAATATTCGAAGTCAATAGTAAACATTCTTAGACAGGAATGGCATTTACTCACCACACTGCCAGCGTTTGATACAAAACATATCATGGTTGCTTATAAAAGAAATACCAATCTAGCCAATACACTTGTCCCATCAGCCCTCATGAGATCACATGCTCCCCCTAAAATCAAGGGACATTATAACTGTGGAAAATGTTCCATCTGTCTACACACCATCATAACCAAAAATAGCTTTACGGATTTAAAATCAGGACATAAGATATACCTGAATGACTATACGAACTGCAGAACGTCCAATGTAATTTACCTCATACAGTGCCCATGTCATCTTGTATATATTGGCAAAACTAAAAGAGAAATCCGGACTCGGATTACTGAGCACAAAAGCTGCATTTCCCGGAAAATCATAGACAAACCTTTGGTTTCTCATTGGATTACTGCTGATCACAAAATCAATGACTTGAAATATTTAGTTCTGAAATGGATCAAACCATATTGGAGAGGAGGAGACATAAACAAAAAACTATTGAAATTGGAACAAAGATACATCTATGAGTTTAAAAGCCTATCTCCAGATGGTCTTAACCAAGAGATAGACCTCTCCGTCTTCCTGTAAAGTCCAGAGACTCGTATATTATTTTTCCATCCACCCATTAGAACCTAGATGTTAATTTGTTTAGGTATTGTTCTTTCTGATGAACAACGTTACCCTTTATGTTTCGTAGTTTTTTATTATTACAGAAATGTTCTTATGTACATATATAATACACTGGTTTTAAGTGATTTCATTCATTAACATTATGGTGAGCCATTACGTGTTTCGCCTCATCATTTTTCCTCCAATCAGCTTCTTTGATTTTTGGCGCCAATTTTAAAAGGCTACATTATACCCCTCGAAGCCAGTGCACTTTCACTTTCGATTTTATGTGAGCAGTACCAGCGTTTTGCAGCTTTTCAAGGCAAACAATCTTTGTACTCGATCGTAAGATCAACGTGAGTAAAAACTTTCACATCACTAGATAGCATGGGTGCTATTCAAGTACGACGACAGTATTTAATTATTTGCCATGGAAATAGCTCGTTTTTATTAATACACCTATTTTATTTCGAGTTTAAGTCATTATTTTCAGTGTTCGCTCCTGCTCATACACTTATCTACTTCTTTAAACCTAGATGCTACCTTTTTAGTGTAGATGAAGTTTCAAAAATAGAAGCGCAAAGTACATTCCTTTTTTAAACGCATTTTTATGTTTATCCAATGTCTTCCGTATATATTTTTAAACCGTTGGCACATGTCACTTTACAGTTAGTAATATTCCTTTAGAAAATTCTTTCTAAGTAAAAGCTAGGTTATACGGCATTTCAACATTATTCATGTGTTCTTATGACATAGGCAATGAACTTGGGAGAACCATAACTCTATGTGTCTAAGGTACTTCACTTTTATTTTATCATCATCATTTTCACTCCATTTTTATCTGCATGTACTTTAAGGTTTCCATATGTACATTTAAGGTGTCATTCTTCCCTCCTTCGAGTCCATTCATTATGTCGTCTGTTTTTGAACAAGTACCGGCACAATACGCCTTCGAGTTTGCTACCTAATGGATCCATGTAGTTCTTTAGTTCAACATTAAAATTGCGTGGTACCGCATCATGGTTTAGAAACTCATGCATTTTATAGGTTAATACTATTATTCCACAACATCAAGGCAGCAACGTTATTAACCAAGAAATGTGTTAACATCTACATAAATCATGCATATATCATTTTTAACTCAATAGTATCTTTTTATAAATAAAATACCTTTGTTTCATTATAGGATAGAGGACCATTTAAGACAATCGATTATAGGTCGATTATTTACATTTAAACAAATTATGTTTAATTATTTAGGCACAACTCGTTTGTTAATACTTGAACTATCAGTTTGTCATATAAAACACATGATCAGTTCATACACAATAGTCATTTTATCCTTTATAGCAAATTAATAGGAAGTATCATTTTACAGTGATCGGTTCCTTTGTTTAATATAAATACCTATTAACTAACAATTACACTTATTAGTTCATTATTTAGACTATTTTATGTTATCTTCATACTCATGGCGTGAAATGTGTATATGTACAATTTGTTTTATTCTACTTTATTGCTCTCATTTATTTCATATATATATATATATTTCATATATATATATCTTTATTCTCTTATGTATTTTTCATCATTGAAATAATTATTACAATTTCTTTGGCTTGATTCATTGGTTTGATGAAGATTCTCAATCTGTGATTCATTGGCTATTATTTATAATTTCAACATTTCTGTGTATTTAGATTTTTATACTTGGTTTGCTATTCAGCAGATACCCATAATATAATAAGGCATAAGATTTGTTGATGAATCTAGTTTCTACACGTTTTTAATCATAAGTCTTTACAATATTTATATGTATAAATCCATAGCTCTATACAATTATATATTTATTTTATAGTCTATTATTATTATCCATTCATTTCCTTATGTGTCATCATCCATTATGCATAATCTATCCTACATGATTGATTTTAACTCAATCTTACGCTCCTCTTTGTGATTATCTCTAGTTGTTTTATATTTACAGTCTAAGACAGGCGATACCAAGTCTCTTTAATATTGTGAGACAGAATACGCCCAACCCTGGACTTAAGATTACACTAACAGTCCATAAATAGGGTTACATGTAAGTATAATAATACTGATTGTTTTATTCATGTTTACATTTATACAAGATTTTTCTACAACCTTTTTAGAAGACTTATGCTGTAGTTCTTTAAAAATTATTGATTAATATTTATATAATATCTTTTTATAACCTTTTTAGAATATTTATGCTGTCATTTTAAATATTATTAATTATTATTTTTCATTACATTTGTGTCTCCTGCGTTCATATACATCTGTTTGTTAACTACATTGGTAAGAATTTCACCAGTCCTTCTCGATTACATAAGATTATATTATATATGTCATTGTTTATGATTTTGATTTTTTCTTTTTATGTTTTTATGTTTATATTACTTATATTTGTATTGTAGCTGCTACCCCCTGATGAAGGCATTGATTGCCGAAACGCGTTGGGGTCTGTATTAATAAACTTGATTTGAATTGTCCTGACGTCTTGGCTTCTTGCTTTTTGTGGCTCCTGGTGGACTATTGGAAGAACAGCGCTCCTTTTTTCTTGTTTTTTCTCTTTGGGCCTTAGGCCTCACAAGAAATCTTTCCTCATGGAAAAACCAGCCTCCGGGTTTAAGAAATGCACTAAGTGCAGCGGTACTATTTCTGTTACAGACACCCATGAATGGTGTCTTAAATGTTTGGGTCCTGAACACTCCATTTCGGATTGTCCGTCCTGCTCTCTGATGTCTAAACGGGGTTTACAGAACCGAGCAGCTAAGCTCCATGTGCTGTTTCCCACTGATGCAGCTTCGGTGGCATCGACGTCTTCCAGGGCTTCTTCTTCCCCCAATGGATCTCAGGTAACCAAACATAAATCCAGCCGGTCCTCGAAGGGTAGATCTCCCTCTAAGCATCGAGATGCCTCCGGGCTTGCCCTCGAGGATCCTGCACCGGCAAAACAACCCCGGCGGGAAGCTCCGGCTTCCAAAGCTCCACCTATGGGGTTACAGGTTGACATCGATGGCACGGCCTCGACCGATCACCTGTTAGAATGCTCTGGGGTACCGGCACAACCTTCCAGTACCGAGTTCCAGGCATTCATGGCGTCGATGGATCAGAATGTTCTGTCCATGCAGCAGGTTATCAGTGCCTTCATTCAAGCTGCGATGCCGTTGATACCACAACAAACTCCGTTGTCGTTATCGACTCGGGTACCGACTGCATCGGCATCGACCAGGATACCGACTGCAGCGGTTCCTTGTCCAGGGCTGCTCATCGGTACCGATGACGCCCGATGTCGATACTGCTCGATATGTGTACCGAGCGTTAGAAGAGCACCCTGACAGACGGTACTTTGATTCCTCTGGTGATTCTGATACATCAGAGGAGTCTGCTGAAGTATCTATAGCCCTTCCTGAAGAGTCTTCTTCTCCAAAAAGAAGAATGTCTCCTCCAGAGGACTTGTCCTTTCAAGACTTCATAAGAGAAGTAGCTAAAGGACTTTCTATTTCAGTAACCTCTGAATCAGAGCCTAGAGCAAAAAAATTAGATATTTTGGGTTATTCTAAGGCTCCTAAAGAGGCTGTCACCTTACCAATTCATGAGATTCTTTATGAACACATGATTGATTTATGGGAGACTCCTCTCACTATCTCTCCTCATTCTCGCAGATTGGACACTATGTATCGTGTCCCTCCCTGTCCTGGTTTTCATAAAACACAGCTTCCTCACCATTCCATTGTGGTGCAGTCAGCTATGAAGAGGATAAAGAGTACAAAGAGACACTCTTCTACTCCTCCAGGAAGAGAATGCAGGACCTTGGATGCTTTTGGTAGAAAAATCTTCCAAGCCAGTATGCTCATTGCCAGAATCAACTCCTATAGTCTTTACATGGGTATGTTTCTAAAGGAGGTTGCAGATAAACTGCAAACTTTCCTCCCTTTTCTGCCAGAGGATAAAAGGGATGAATTCCTCATTTGGCTTAAGCATACTCAAGACATTTCAAAGTTTTCCAACCAGGCAGCCTTTGACTCCTTTGAAGGTGCCAGCAGAGCTTCTGGCATTGCCATAGCTGCTCGCAGAATTGCTTGGCTCCAAGCTTCTGATTTAGAACCCTGGGTCCAAGATGGCTTAGGAAATCTTCCTTGTACAGGTGAAAACCTGTTTGGCAAAGAATGGCAAATAAAAGCCACCCAAATGGATGCAGAAAATTCTGCTCTGGATAGACTTTCAAAGTCAACCTCCATTCCTGCCAAGAAAAAAACCCTTCAAGAAGTCTTTTTTCAAAAAGAGCAGATTCCCTTCTGCTTCTGGCCAACAATCCTCTACAGGTTGCTTTGCTACTAAGCGTCAGCAACCTAAACAGGCCAGGCCTAAGACTACAGGGGCTGCTGCAACTCAGCAGACCCAACCTCCTCAGGGTTTTTGACTTGATGCTAGAGAACTTAGCCTTTCTGGCTTTAAAACAGCCAGAACCTCTCACCATTCCAGGAAGGTTAGCTCATTTTGCTCCCAGATGGGAGCAGATTACATCAGAGCAGTGGACCCTCTCCATCATAAGAGAGGGCTACAAACTTAATTTCTCAGACCTTCCTCCCCACACCATGGTGAGACACTTCAATTCTCCCACATCTCTTCTCGACCTTCTAGGTCAAGAGGTGGCTACCCTTCTTGCCCAAGGGGCAATAGAAGAAGTTCCCCTTCTTCAACAAGGGTCAGGGTTTTACTCCCCCTATTTTCTCATTCCAAAGAAGACAGGGGGATACAGGCCCATATTAGATCTCAGGGAATTGAACAAATTTCTATGCAAGGAGAAGTTCAAGATGCTTTCTCTGGGCACTCTCCTTCCATACCTTCAAAGTCAGGATTGGCTTTGTTCTCTAGATCTCAAGGATGCATACACACATGTCCTCATCCATCCATCTCACAGAAGATTCCTCCGTTTTCTTTTCCAAGGAAAACATTATCAATACAGGGTGCTTCCTTTTGGTCTGGCCTCTGCCCCAAGAGTGTTCACCAAATGCATGGCAACAGTAGCTGCATTTCTGCGCACTCTGGGAATATTTGTATTCCCATACCTGGACGACTGGCTCATCCGAGCTCCATCTCAGTCACAGGCCCAGATTTCCCTGGACCGCACAAGACGTATTCTGCAGTATCTGGGACTTGTGGTAAACCTCCCAAAGTCTCAGCTCACCCCTACTCAGTCCTTAGAATTCATAGGGACCTGGTTGGATACTACCACTGCAAGGGCCTACCTTCCTCAGGCCCGTTGCCAACGTCTAGTGCAGTTAGCCTCCCAGATTCAGTCAAAGAGCCACTTAACTGCCCGGGAGATGCTACAACTGCTAGGCCACACGGCTTCCACAGTACATGTGGTACCCTATGCTCACCTACACATGAGAGCAGCCCAATGGATTTTGTCCACCCAGTGGACTCAAGCTTCAGGAGCTCTCTCAGACCAAATAGCAACCTCCAAACGTCTCTTTTGGTCTCTCCAATGGTGGATGTCCACTCAAAATCTGTTGCTGGGGTCCCCCTTCCAACAGTTGTTGCCCCAAGCAACCCTCACAACAGATGCCTCCCAAACAGGTTGGGGAGCTCATCTACAAGACCTCTCCGCTCAAGGCACTTGGTCCCCACAGGAGACCTTTCTTCATATCAACCACTTGGAGCTTCGAGCAGTCTTTCTAGCTCTCAAGGTCTTTCATAACCTGCTCAGCTACAAGACAGTCCTCATTCATACGGACAATCAAGTAGCCATGTTTTACATAAACAAGCAAGGAGGAACTGGCTCTCTGTCGCTTTGCAACAAAGCTTTAAGATTGTGGGCCTTCGCCAGAGAGCATCAAATCCATCTCCTGGCAGTATACCTCCCAGGAATCCAAAACTCTTGGGCAGACAGACTCAGTCGAGTTCTGCTCCCAAACGAATGGTCCCTGCACATGGATCAGGTACTCAGAATCTTCCAAGAATGGGGAACCCCGGACATAGATCTCTTTGCAAGTCCGTGGAATGCCAAACTTCCCAGGTTCTGTTCCAGAATTCCGTGTCAGAGAGTTCAGGCCAAGGATGCCTTCCTCCTTCACTGGGGTCAGGGCTTCCTGTATGCCTTTCCACCCATTCCCTTGATTCCCAAGACTCTGTTCAAACTCCAGAGGGATCAAGGATCTATGATCCTCATAGCTCCACGCTGGCCACGCCAAGTGTGGTACCCTCTACTTCTGCATCTCTCCCAAGCCCCCTCCCTGGACTTGAGAGCTGCTCCAGACCTTCTGTCCCAGAAGTAGGGGACTTTGTGGCACCCAAACCCCAAGTCCCTTCACCTCAGAGCTTGGTTACTGAAGGCCTAGACCTTCAAGGCTGGAATCTTTCTCAACAAGTGAAGGATATCCTCCATGCTTCCAGAAAACCTTCCACTAGACGTTCCTATGCTTTTAAATGGAAAAGATTTTCCATTTGGTGTGCTGAAAGGGGTCTCGACCCTCTAGCACTACCTTTGAATTCTCTATTGGAATACCTCCTGCATCTTTCCAATGCAGGCCTTAAGACGAATTCAGTAAGGGTCCATTTGAGTGCTATTGCAGCATCCCTTAAGCCTATCAATGGACAACCTATTTCCTCTCATCCTCTTATTGCAAGATTCATGAGAGGCCTAACTTTAACTAAACCTCCCATTATTTATTTATTTATTTAGCAAACATTTATATACCGCTGCTTCCAGCGATCAGCAGCGGTCCGATTACAATAGGAGAACTGTCAAATCAGTACAGTAGAATTTGGGGCGCGCATAGGTTGATTCGGAGGGTAAGGCACATCACAACAAGTGGGTGTAAATACAGTAGAATTTGGGGCGCGCGTAGGTTGATTCGGAGGGTAGGCACATCACACAAGTGGGTGTAAATAAGTATATCTGTATAAGTATAAGTATATCTGTATACATGTATATCTGGATACATGTATACTCATACCTTAAGGGTATAAGGGGCACTGTTTACATAAATACACTGATGTGGAATATGTACATATATACAAATAACCAGTATACACAAAACAAATTCAAGAGTAATAAATACAGTAGAATTTGGGGCGCGCATAGGTTGATTCGGAGGGTAGGCACATCACACAAGTGGGTGTAAATAAGTATATCTGTATAAGTATAAGTATATCTGGATACATGTATATCTGGATACATGTATACTCATACCTTAAGGGTATAAGGGGCACTGTTTACATAAATACACTGATGTGGAATATGTACATATATACAAATAACCAGTATACACAAAACAAATTCAAGAGTAATAAATACAGTAGAATTTGGGGCGCGCATAGGTTGATTCGGAGGGTAGGCACATCACACAAGTGGGTGTAAATAAGTATATCTGTATAAGTATAAGTATATCTGTATACATGTATATCTGGATACATGTATACTCATACCTTTGGGTATAAGGGGCACTGTTTACATAAATACACTGATGTGGAATATGTACATATATACAAATAACCAGTATACACAAAACCAAATATAAATTCACATAAACTATCAGGTGTACATAGGTATGCAATGGATTATTGCGGTGAATAATCTTAAGCCTTGGGCTTAAAACAAATTGAAATGACTCTGAAACAAATAAGTCTTGAGGTTTTTCCTAAAGTCAGTTAGGTCTTTGCAGGCTCGTAACTCTGGCGGCAGATGGTTCCAGAGTGTTGGTGCAGAGTATGAGAATGCTCTGTTACCTGTGCTAGTTTTAACAGCTCTAATATCTGATGGAACTATCAGGGTGTTAGTATTGATGGTTCTCCTGCTTCTGTTGAGTGGTTGAGAGCAGATCAAGGTGGAGAGGAATGACGGGGCTGTGTTGCGTAGGAGCTTGAAAGTGGTCGTGAGGGTCTTATATTTTATGCGGGCAGAAATGGGGAGCCAGTGTAGCTCAATTAATACCGGGGTGATGTGATCCGTAAATCCTTTTTTCATTATGACCCTGGCGGCTACATTTTGCGCCATTTGCAGAATGTTTAGGGTTTTCTTTGGGAGACCCTGCAGAATGGCGTTGCAGTAATCAAAATGTGGCATGATGAGTGCCTGCGCCACTGTCCTGAAATCCTGGGGTTCGATAATACTCCTTAGTGGTTGCAGGACTCTTAGCTTGTGGAAGATGGCTCGGTTGGTTTTGCGGAGGTGTTTCTCCATCTTAAGGTCGCTTTCGAGGGTCACCCCCAGATATTTTATTTCGTCCTTTGTTTGGTATGTATTGTTACATAGGGTGATTGTTGCGGGGGGGTTGAGGTTCGGCTTTCTGGAGATGTACATTACCTCCGTTTTCTTGTGATTTATTGCCATGTTACTTTGGTGCAGCCAGGCTTGCATCTCGCTTAGGCACTCCTCTAGTTGGGTGTAGTTCGGGTCGACCGTGTCCAGTTGCGTGTACAACATAATATCGTCTGCATAGACGTGGTATTTGATATTATGCCGTTGGAAAATTTTGCAGAGTGGTTGCATATACACATTGAACAGGAGCGCTGAGAAGGCCGAGCCCTGTGGTATGCCCTGAGTTTGTGTGAAAGGTTCTGCCTTTTCCCCATTGAACTGTACCTGTTGCATTCTATTCGATATGTACGAAGTGAACCATTTTAGTGGGGTTCCCGCTATTCCTATTGATTTTAGTCTGTTTATGAGGGTTCCATGGTGAACAGTATCGAATGCGGCTGATATGTCGATGAATATAAGTAGAAACATTTTCTTTTTGTCTTCTAGACCCTTAAGGAGGTTGTCTAGCAGCGCTAGGAGCAGTGTTTCAACGCCGTGATGCCGTCTGAATCCATATTGCTGATTGTCCAGGGTTTCATTCGCATCCAAGTGGTCTTGAAGTTGGAGTAGCACGGCCTTTTCGATGACCTTGGCCAGGAAGGATATGCTGGATATTGGTCGATAAGATGCCGGGTCGACCTTATTGACTGTTTTGTTTTTCAGGATAGGCCTTATGATAGACTTCTTAAGTTGTGTGGGCATGACACCTTGTTGCAGTGATAGGTTGACTATGTGGGTGACGTGATGGGCGATGTCTTGTTTCACTGCTTTGATCCAGGCGGCTGGGCATGGATCTAGTGGGGAGGTGGTGGTGTTGATGTTTGTGATTATGGTAGTAATCTGATGGTTGTTTACTTTGTGAAAAGTGCACCAGAGCTGATCCTGACTGGTGCAGATTGTCATGGATGGAATAGACCTTGAGGGGGTTGGGTCCATGTATTGCATAGGCGTTGATGCTGTGAGTTTGCTTGCATAGTGGTTTGCTAAAGTTTGAGGTTTGATTTCATTGTTGGTGTGATCATCCAGTGTTGTTTTTGTTAAGGTTTTGACTACCTCCTCCGGTGGCATGGGATTTAAATCTGGTTCTTGGTCAGCTTATAAAGCCTCTTTTTGAACCCTTAGCCACCACCTCCTTGAAATTTCTTTCCTGGAAGGTTATTTTCCTCATTGCAGTCACCTCAGCTCGCCGCATCAGTGAGCTGCAGGCCTTAGTGGCTAATCCACCTTATACAAGGTTCCATCATGATAAGGTAGTCCCTTAGGACCAATCCACACTTTATGCCTAAAGTGGTCTCACCTTTTCATCTTAATCAAGAGGTATATTTACCTGTCTTTTTTCCAGCTCCTCATGCATCAAGTGCAGAGAAGAATCTTCATACTCTGGATTGTAAAAGAGCTCTTGCCTTTTACTTACAAAGGACACAGCAACATAGGAAGTCTTCCCAGCTCTTTGTTGCTTTTGATCCCTCTCATTTGGGACTTCCAGTCTCTAAGAGGACACTGTCCAATTGGATTGCTCAGTGTATTTCTTTTGCCTACCAGAGTAAGAACCTTTCTCTGGAAAGCCATGTCACAGCTCATAATGTGAGGGCCATGGCCGCCTCTATGGCTCATCTAAATTCTGTGTCCATCGACCAAATCTGTCGAGCAGCCACCTGGGCCTCGGTTCATACCTTCACAGCCCATTACGTCTTGGACAAGGACTCCCGCCGGGATGCCTTGTTTGGTCAGGCTGTTCTCAAACACCTGTTCCATTCTTAATCAACTCCTACCCTCCATCCCTGGATGCCTGAGATCCATAGGAGGAGGTAGAACCCTTCCCAGGGTCTCATATCCTTGGGGATCTCCCAGGCATCTTAGCTAGGGAGTCCCCATATGTGAAGACTCATTCCTGCTTGTTCCTGGAGATAGCACAGTTACTTACCTGTAACAGGTGATCTCTGGGAACAGCAGGAATAAGTCTTCACAACCCTCCCACCTCCCCTAGGAGTTGTATCTCTCTCTCTTTTGTCTCAGCTTTAAAACTCGAACTGAGGAGAGGCGGTTGGGAAAGGCGGGAAGGCAGCGCGCAGGCGCTGTGGGATGCTCCCAAAAGCTTTCCTTTTTGGGAAGCTGGGGAGCGTTTCCACGCAGGCTCCGTCGGTACCGACGTACCCATATGTGAAGACTTATTCCTGCTGTTCCCAGAGATCACCTGTTACAGGTAAGTAACTGTGCTTTCTCCGCTCACTTTGATGACTATCTCCGACAAAAAAAGAAATTTGGATCAAGGAGTGTAGATGCCTTCCAAGCAGCACTGCTCAGTCTTTTTACTTCTTCCCAGATTTGCAGAAGGAATACTCCAATCCGTGTCTTGTAGATTAAAGTCACCCAATATGATCACCTCTCCCTTCACTGTTACCTTTGCAATATCATTGATCAATTCTCTATCCATTTCTTCTGTTTGAGTTAGATGTCTGTAGACTACACCAGCTTGGATGATAGTGCCATTTCCTCTTTCCAGCACAATCCACAGCGCTTCTTCTTTTCTCCATCTACAACAAAGGGCATGAAGACTTATGCAGCCTCACAGCGGAGATGGAGGAAACCAGGACTGGATCAGAATTGCAGAAAGCATGGCACAAGCACAGAGAATCCCTAAGAGAGGAGAAGGAATTGTAGAGCTTAGCAGCGAGTATGGATGGGCAGACTAGACAGGCCATATGGTCCTCATTTACAATCATTTTCAGTGCTTCTATGCTAATACACTGTGGGGTTTTATTCTTAATTATTTCTTTTCCAAGTACTTCTATAATTGTTCTTTTTACACTGAAAGCATAGAGTATGCTATGCAGATTAGTGAAAAATTCCTATTTTAATACCTTTTGAATGGTCTTTTTTTAGACAGCAGAATGTCTAAACGAGTGTGAAGACTTTTACAAGGCCCTGTAAGCATACCACATCTTCCCTTATTTCTGCTCAAGCTTCACCTCAATAAATGACAGTTTAGGAGATATACGAGCCATGGCTAGGAAAGCTCAGAGCTCTGGCCCTCAGAAGCCAGACATTTCAGAAAATGAGAAAACAGACATGACAGACACTCCGTTTTCTTAAACCTGAAGCTTACTCATTAGAATAAACAAATGTAAATTTAATATTGAGGTAAAAAAACATTACAATATGTTAAAGCAATTAGAAAACAAAGTTAAAAATATTCAGCAGAACATGTTTAGCACACAAGAGTGTTGCTTTAGCCGCAGTGGAATGCAGAGCTGAGATGTGCTATGTGTAACTGACATACAGTCTCCATCTCATTTAAACAAGCTCAGATCTCTTCAGTCTCACACAGCTTCCTGCGCACAGTACAGGAATATTTTACACATTCTAGGCTGTAGAACAGTCACACTGAGATCCCTGAAGAGGCGCCATGATTATGAGAAACTGAAGCATCCCGTCCTCAGGTGGCACCTGTATCTTCGGAGACGTGCGCAGGGCTACATGGGGGATGGGGGAAGATCCCCTATAGAGATATGGAGCCATGCTCTGCTGTGTCATTCTCACATGTCTGGCAAATGTAGCTCTGGGAGATGAGATGTGTTACACTGGCTCCCAAAATTAGCCTCCTTTAAAAACAAACAAAACTAAAAAAAATAAAGTTTAGGAGGAGTAGGAGAAGTGGGTTAACGAGAAGGGAAGCCTCCTCGTCCTCCACGACCTCTGAATGCTCCCCGCTCGCCACGGAAGTTGCCACGCATTCTCTCTCTGCCTCTTTCTCCACGGCCTGCTGAGGCCCCACCTCTCCCTCCTCCTCTTGGTGCTCCACCACCACGGTCTGATTTAGGGGGTGGAGACTTGGGGCGAAGCCTCTCAATTTCTTCAGTGCAGCCTGTCGTCTGGGAATTAGGGGCTGTGAAGTAGGAGGCGTATGTCTCTGGGTTGAAGTTACTGTTTGTAAGTGTGGGGCCCACAGTCAGCCAGCCTAAGGATGGAGAGAGAGAGAGATATTACATCAGAACATTTGCAGAGCTCTGTGGGGTCAAGAGCAATGCTCCAGCGAGCCCAGCGTCTCACTTGAAAGTACCCAGATGACTATTATAGAAGATTCTCCATTCCATGAGGCATCTTATAGACAAACCAATTTACTGAGGCTTAGGGGCTTGTTTACAAAGCCACAGTAGCGGTTTCCGATCGTTATCGGAGCCACGGCCCCAGATAACGATCGGAAACCGCTACCGCGGCTTTGTAGACAAACCCCTTAAGCTTTCGAGGACCAAAGTCCTCACCGTTAGATGCATGAAGTGCAGTTCAGGAGGTGGGTAAGATGGAGGGGAGGGGGCAGGCAGGGGAGGATACTACTACTACTACTTATTTATTAAGTGTTTCCTATACTGCCATTTACGAATCAAAGCAGTTTACAATGCAACAAAAAGCATTATACTATAACGTTAACATTGCACTCATTACATAAAACATTTTAGGAGAAGGATGGTTAACAGTAGCAATAGTATAAAGCCCATTATATAAAATATGTTAGGTGATGGAAGAGAAACATTCTCAATAGGATAACTTTTATACAGAGAAATATGTAAGAAGAGGAATTTATTCTAATATTAAACCTTTTTACAATTTGTGTAGATTCATAAGATGCAGTATCATATTAACTTTTTCAAAGGATAATAATATAGAACAGATATGAATTGGGAAGAATGGTTAATAATGTTAGTTTGGGAGGAAAGTTTCAGGTTCCATGGCCTTGCCAAAGTGCTCAGTGAATAAGTGTATCTTAAGATCTCTTTGAAATCTGTACAGTCTGTGGTGGATCTTAAGTTTTCTGGGAGAGTGTTCCATATTATTGGGGCACAAGGGAGAAAACTCCGTTACTTGTGACACAATTCATCTTACGGTACTCTGAGGGAACAGTTAGGATGTTTGGATTACATCCTCTTCTTAAGCGATCATTAGAGGATATTTTTATGAGGTCAGAGATATGATGGTGTTATGTTCCTTATAAGTTTAAAGATGGTTGTAAGCAACTTGTATCTGATTCTGCCTTGACCTGGTAACCAGTGGTAGTTATATAATATTGGGGTTATGTGCTCTGAGATATGTGCTTTATGTGTTATACATGCGGCCATATGTGTGCCATCTGAAGACCGTGTAATGCTTGCTTCGGAAGGCCTTGGTACATTTTATTTATTTATTTATTTAACAGTTTTTATATACCGCACTATTCATCATCAGTGCGGTTTACATTAAACAACAACATACCTGTCAATATATAACTGATCTAGGTTTACAGATAACAGGGAAGGTAAACTGGGTGCAAACTGGGGAATAACTATATACAATGTAATACATACTATTACAATAATCTATGTGAGGGAATATCATGGCTTGGAGAACCCTCCCTGGGAAAATGAGCAGTATATCCGTCTGCTCCCAAACATCAGGAGGGCTCCTGCCTGGAGTCAATCTCCACATATGCTTTACACAATTTGGAAAGCACCAGAACCCACAGAGTTGGAAGCAGAGGAAGACTCTGACTGGATATCTCAGGAAATGGAGTATCAAGAGGCCAATGAACCAAGTGTGTGAGTGAACTTGCTTGATCTTCGGCTGATATAGAGTATAGGCTTTAGGGGAGGGTGTGGGTGGAAGGCTTCCCCAGCCCTACCCCAAAATAAGGAGGAGGAGAGGGTGCCATCGGGCCATTGCATGCTGGGCAATCCACCCATGAAGGAGAGGGCACCATCGGGCTGCTGCACGCCGGGCAATCCGCCCATGAAGGAGAGGGCGCCATCGGGCCGCTGCATGACGGGCAATCCTTGTGCAACCCGTCAACCCAACTCCGACATATCACCGGAGGAACGCCTAGGAGCTGAGCAGGTATGAACGCTCCTCCACATCTTGCCTCCTGACCCCAACCAGCTCCCACATGAAATAAGCACCCACCACTGCTATCCACAGCCTAATGTCTCCATTACTGCCCCACCACCCGCAATTAACTCTGCTTTGAACTTGCTACCCATTGCTAGCTTTGAACTTGCTGCCCATTGCCGGCATAGATCTTGCTACCCATTGCCTGCATCCTACTTGCTACCACTGCTAGCATAGTATTTGCATAGAGCTTCCAACCCATTACTTGCATTGATCTTTGCTACCCATTGCTGATATTTGATATTGCTGATATGTTAACCTATATTGCATAGGTGTAATCCCCACTTGTAACACATCATATACTGCATTGTGCTTTGAATCCTTAGCCACCTCATTGCCTGCTTGCTTTCTTGTAAGATAACATTTGCTGCATAGCCCCCGGGCTTAGAATCTTTAACCACCCTATTGCTGTATACCCCCCACTACTCCTCCCCCATGGCCCCACATCACATTGTCCTTTTCTTCCTCCTTCTCCCCAACTGCCTCCCCTCTTACCAGCACCCTCACTCCTCTCCCCCCTACTCTCCTACTACCTTCCTCACTTCTCCCGCCATTCTGTCTTCTAGCCTAGCATCTGCTCTTGAGCTTCATCACACACTCCCCCTCATTCAAACAGCCCCTCTCTCCTTGAGGTAACCCCACCCTCGCTTCCGCTATACTGCCTCCGCTTTACCCCGCTCTCTACTACTCCTTCTCCTTCTCTCATCAGGTAATATCAACTCCAACCTTGGCCCCCCTCGTTTTCTCTCACTCTAAGAAGAGTTCCTCGCGTACCTTATCTAATCTCATCCATATCCCTCTCCTCTCCCCTTCCTCCCTCCCTCATTCATGCTCCAATCACTCACCCAGAGATAACAACCCTATCCCTAACCCCTTTAAGGATTCATCTCACTCTAAAAAGAAATCCCCTCATAACCTGATACCACCAATATCACCCTTCATTCACCCCCCACTTCCCATCCCTCATGTCCCTCTTGGAGGGCGCACGCATCCAGAGACTCCCACCTGTACCCTGGCCCCTATAAATCTCTTTACTACTGTGGAAATAGATCCCCACGTAACGGCCTCCCCTCGACCACTGTCTTACCCTGAAAAGAGATCCTCACGTAATTCGTCCAACCTTATCCATATCCCTCTCCTTTCCCCCTCCGCTCTCCCGTTCTCATGTTCCCTATGGAACGCATGCTCAGTCTCCAACAAGCTTCCTTTCATTCACGATCTCTTCATCTCTAATGCGCTACACCTTCTTGTCCTAACTGAGACCTGGCTCCACCCTGACGATACCGCATCCATCGCTGCTCTCTGCCACGGGGGCTACCAGTTCTCCCATACACCTTGACCTACTGGTCAAAGTTGTGGTGTTGGGCTGCTACTTTCTTCCTCCTGCCAATTCCAACCCCTCCTGTTGCCTCAGTCACATTCCTCCCTCTCTTTTGAAGTCCTCTCCATTCGCATCTCCACACCACTTCCCCTCCGAGTAGCTGTTATATATCGCCCTCCCGACAAATCCAAATCGACCTTCCTCACCAATTTCGACTCCTGGCTCTCCACCTTCCTAGATCCCTCTTCCCCCACTCTTATTCTTGGCGATTTTAACATTCACGTCGATAACCCTCCGATCCCCATGCTTTAAAGTTCCTCGCCCTCACCTCCTTGTTTGACCTCCAACTTTGCTCCACTGCCCCCACCCACCTACACAGCCACTGCCTTGACCTAATACTCTTCTCGAATTCCTCTCCCTCAAACTTCCGCAACTCAATCCTCTCCTCATCTGACCATCATCTTTTAACCTTTAATCTTCAGTTTCCGCTGTCCCAACCTCGCCCCATCTCCTCCGACCTATTTAGAAACCTCCATAACATTGATCCCTTAACCCTCTCCTCCACCATGTCTCCATCTCTTTCCCCCATTATGTCCTCCAAGTCCGTAGACGAGGCAGTATCCTCTTATAATCTTGCACTATCCTCAGCTCTCGACCCTCTTGCCCTACCCACCCCACGTCCTGTCAGACGATCTGCTCCCCAGCCCTGACTTTCATCTACAACCCGCTATCTACGCACCTGTGCCCGTTCTGCTGAACGTGCTTGGTCCAAATCCCGCATTACAAAACTGGGGGCTCGAGTATACACACAAGTGGTGAACAAGAGAGAGAGGAGCATCAGGATCCTCCTCGGTTGTGGATTTGTATATAGTTACCCTTGTTACAGTCCCATGTTACAAACTCTGTTATGATGTAAGCAAAAGATCTTTGTTCTAATGCGAAACTTGTGTTATTTGTAAACCGCACTGATACCAAAAAGCGCGGTATATAAGAACTGTAAATAAATAAATAAATAAAAGCAGCCTCAAAGAGGTGAGATTTTAGCCTGGATTTGAATAGGTCTAGAGAAGTTTGTTCATAAGAACATAAGATATGCCATACTGGGTCAGACCAAGGTCCATCAAGCCCAGTATTCTGTTTCCAACAGTGGCCAATCTAGGTCATATGTACCTAGCAGTTTCCCCAAGGGACACAGGTTCCACAATGCTTGTATTGGTTCAAGCATTGATATCCTGGGTCCCTTCTTAATAATGGCTTATGGACCTTTCCTCCAGGAACTTGTCCAAACCTTTTTTAAACCCAGCTACACTAACAGCCTTTACTACATCCTCCGGTAACAAATTCCAGAGTTTGATTACACGTTGAGTGAAAAAATATTTTCTCTTATTTGTCTTAAATAGTTTACCCTGTAGCTTCATTGCATGTCCCTAGTCTTTCTATATTCTGATAAGGTAAACAATCGATCTACGTTTACCCGTTCCACTCCGCTCATTAATTTATAGACTTCTATCATATCTCCCCTCAGCCGTCTCTTTTCCAGGTTAAAGAGCCCTAACCTTTTTAGCCTTTCTTCATAGGAGTATCCTTCCATCCCCTTTACCATTTTGGTGGCTCTTCTCTGAACCTTTTCTAATAACTCTATATCCTTTTTAAGATACGGCGACCAGAAATGCACACAATATTCAAGGTGCAGTCTCAACGTGGAACGATATAGAGGCATTATAATATCCTTTGTTTTATTTTCCATTCCTTTCCTTATCATACCTAGCATTCTATTTGCTCTCTTGGCCGCCGCTGCACACTGGGCCGAGGGTTTTAACATGGTATCCACAATGACGCCTAAATCTTTTTCCTGGGTGGTGGTTCCTAATGTGGAACCTTGCATCGTGTAACCATAGTTTGGGTTGTTCTTCCCTAGGTGCATAACCTTGCACTTGTCCACATTAAATTTCATCTGCCATTTTGATGCCCAGTCTTCCAATTTATCAAGATCCTCTTGCAATTTTCCACAATCCTCTTGGGTTTTAACAACTTTAAATAGTTTTGTGTCATCTGCAAATTTGATAACCTCACTCGTTATTCCACTTTCCAGGTCATTTATGAATATGTCAAAAAGCAGCGGACCCAACACAGATCCCTGGGGTACACCACTATTCACCTTTCTCCATTGGGAAAATTGGCCATTTAGCCCTACCCTCTGCTTTCTATCTTTTAACCAGTTCCTGATCCACAATAGTACACTGCCTCCTATCCCATGACTCTAGTTTTGCCAAAAGTCTCTCATGAGGGTCCTTGTCAAAGGCTTTCTGAAAGTCCAGATACACAATATCAACCAACTCACCTTTGTCCACCTGATTATTCACTCCTTCAAAAAAACATAGCAGATTAGTAAGACAAGATCTTCCTTGTCTAAAGCCATGTTGGCTGTCTCTCATTAGTTCATGACTATCTACATGCTGAGTAATTTTATTCTTTATGATGGTTTCTATCATTTTTCCCAGTATTGACGTCAGGCTCACCGGTCTGTAGTTTCCCGGATCACCCCTGGAACCCTTTTTAAAAATTGGTGTTACATTGGCGATCCTCCAATCTTCAGGTATTAGAGATGATTTTAATGATAGTTCACAGATTACTAATAGCAGGTCTGCAATCTCATATTTCAGTTCTTTCAATACCCTTGGATGTATACCATCCGGCCCAGGTGATTTGCTACTCTTCAGCTTATCTAATAGTTGTAATACATCTTCTCGATGTATCGATATTTCCTTCAATTCTTCTGCACCTTTAAATACCACTTTAGTCATGGGTAACATCCCTACATCTTCCTCAGTAAAGACTGAAGCAAAGAATTTGTTTAGTCTCTCTGCTATCGCCTTGTCGCCTCTTAGTGCTCCTTTAACCCCTTTATCATCTAATGGACCAACTGACTCTCTCACAGGTTTTTTGCTACGAATGTACTTGAAAAGGTCTTTACTTCGCGTTTTTGCTTCTGCAGCAAGCTTCTTCTCAAACTCTCCCTTTGCCTGCCTTATCAATGCCTTGCATTTTACTTGCCAGTGCTTGTGCTGTTTCCAGGTTTCGTCGTTTGGCTCTTTTTTCCATTTCCTGAAAGATGTTTTTTTGGCAACAACAGCCTCTCTGGCAACAACAGCCTCTCTTGCTGCTCCAGGCATATGGAGCAGCAAGGTGGAATGAACAAAGTCTGGAATTGGCAGTGGCAGAGAAGGGAACAGATGAAAGGGATCTGCCAGATGAGCGGAGTTCCGAGGAGGGGTGTAGGAAGAGATAAGTGAGGAAATATAGTGAAGGGCTGCAGAATGAATGCATTTGTAGGTCAGTAGTAGAAGTTTGAACTAAATGCGAAAATGGATAGGGCACCAGTGAAGCGACTTGGAGAGGGGCTACGTGAGCATTGTAACATTGATAGAAGATAAGCCATGCAGCTGAGTATGGTATATGATTTATTAAAATTTGCTATATCACCCTTCAGACCAGCAAAGCAGTGTACAATTAAAAAAAACATCAGAAAACTAGATAGGAACTCCAAAAAAAAGGAAAGGAGTAAACACAAATGGATGGGACAGGGAACGGAAGGGAGGAGGGACAGGGGCCAAGAGCAGCACATAGTCAAGTCAGAAGGAGGGAGAAAGGGGAAAGTGGGTCCTGTGCTACTGAGGGTTAAATCGAATGCTAATTGAAAGAGGTGAGTCTTGAGGAGTGATTTAAATTTAGAGTAGGACAACTCTAAGCAGAGATCGGGTGAAAGAGCGTTCCATAAACTCAGACCGAGGAAATAAAAAGTAGAATGTCGGGTGCATTCATATCATGCACGGGATGGAGAGGGAAGATAGAGACGGTTTGAGTGAATAGAATGTAAGATACGCGAAGGGTGTGAAGAATGATGCAGGATGAAATATAAGATGGTGAGCCTGAGTGGAGGATCTTATGGACCAGTGTGAGAATCTTGTACTGAATGCGATATTGGATAGAGTGGTCGACCAGATCAAAAGTGGCAGAAAGATAGAGGGAAACTGCTAGGGAGATGTTGCCTTTGTCAATGGCCTCACGAGTTTCACTTAGAAGAGAGAGAACGGTGGTTTCTGTATTATATCCAGGATGAAATCCAGACTGTCAGGAATGCTTTGAGGGTTGAGTGAAGATCAGATTTTCTAAGTTTTGGATAGGAAAGGGAGTATAGAGAAGGCACTGAAAAGTGCAGTGCAGGGCAGAGGGTGGAAAGGAAATAGGGAGTTCTGCTAGCTAAACTATTCTGCTATTAGCACCAGAGGTCTTACCTGCTGGTCCAGGATTGGATCTTGCCTTCGGCTTCGGCTTCAATGATGTCCTGGAGTCATGAGAAAGGTCTTCGGAGGACGATCCCTGATCCATGGCTCCGCAACCCCAGGGATCCAACCAAGCCAATGTGCGCAAAAACTAGTCGTCAGATGCTAGTTTCGCTGGCAGGGATTCCCACCCCTGATACCGGTCCTGAGGCAGACTTTCGTAGCAAAAAGCCTGTGAGAGAGTCAATTGGACCGTTAGATGATAGAGGGGTAAAAGGGGCAGTAAGAGGAGACAAGGCTATAGCGGAGAGAATGAATGAATTCTTTGCTTCGGTCTTTACAGAGGAAGATCTAGGGATGTTACCCAAGACTGAAGTGGTATTTAAAGGTGATACTGCAGAGGAATTGAGAGAAATATTGCTACACCGGGAAGATGTATTTCAACTATTTGATAAGCTGAATCGTAGCAAATCACCTGGACCGGATCGTATACATCCAAGGGTGTTGAAAGAACTGAAATATGAGATTGCAGACCTGCTATTAGTAATCTGTGAATTTTCATTAAAATCATCTGTAATACCTGAAGATTGGAGGATCGCCAATGTAACGCCAATTTTTAAAAAGGGTTCCAGGGGTGATCCGGGAAACTACAGACCGGTGAGCCTGACATCAGTACCGGGAAAAATGGTAGAAACCATCATAAAAAACAAAATTACTCAGCATGGAGATAGTCATGGCCTAATGGGAGCCAGCCAACATGGCTTTAGACAAGGAAGATCTTGTCTTACTAATCTGTTATGTTTTTTTGAAGGTGTGAATAAACAGGTAGACAAAGGTGAGTTGGTTGATATAGTGTATCTGGACTTTCAGAAAGCCTTTGACGAGGTCCCTCATCAGAGACTTTTGGCAAAACTAAAAAGTCATGGGATAGGAGGCAGTGTACTATTGTGGATCGGGACCTGGTTAAAAGATAGAAAGCAAAGGGTTGGGCTAAATGGCCAATTTTCCTAATGGAAAAAAGGTGAATAGTGGAGTACCCCAGGGATCTGTACTGAGTCCGCTGCTTTTTGACATATTCATAAATGACCTGGAAAAGGGAATAACTAGTGAGGTTATCAAATTTGCAGATGACACAAAACTGTTTAAAGTTGTTAAAACCCAAGGGGATTGCGGAAAACTGCAGAAGGATGTGGATAAATTGGAAGACTGGGCATCCAAATGGAAGATGAAATTTAATGTGGACAAGTGCAAAGTTATGCACCTAGGAAAGAGCAACCCACACTATGGTTACACGATGCAAGGTTCCACATTGGGAACCACCATCCAGGAAAAAGATTTAGGCGTCATCGTGGATAACATGTTAAAACCCTCCACCCAGTGTGCAGCGGCGGCCAAGAAAGCAAATAGAATGCTAGGTATCATAAGGAAAGGAATGGAAAATAAAACAAAGGATATTATAATGCCTCTGTATCATTCCATGGTACGACCGCACCTTGAATATTGTGTGCAATTCTGGTCGCCGTATCTTAAAAAGGATAAAGCCTTATTAGAAAAGGTACAGAGAAGAGCCACCAAAATGGTAAAGGGGATGGAAGGCTACTCCTATGAAGAGAGGCTACAAATGTTAGGGCTCTTCAACCTGGAAAAGAGACGGCTGAGGAGAGATATGATAGAGGTCTATAAATTAATGAATGGAGTGGAACAGGTAAACATAGATCAATTGTTTACACTATCAGAATATAGAAAGACTAGGGGCCATGTAATGAAGCTACAGGGTAAACTAAGACAAATAAGAGAAAATATTTTTTCACTCAACATGTAATCAAACTCTGGAATTTGTTAAAGGCTGTTAGTGTAGCTGGGTTTAAAAAAGGTTTGGACAAGTTCCTGGAGGAAAGGTCCATAAACCATTATTAAAAATGGACCCAGGATAGCAATGCTTGACCCAATACAAGCATTGTGGAACCTGTGTCTCTTGGGGATACTGCTAGGTACGTATGACCTAGATTGGCCACTGTTGGAAACAGGATACTGGGCTTGTTGGACCTTGGTCTGACCCAGTATGGCATATCTTATGTTCTTATTGCCGCTTTTTACTATTCTTGCGGGTCTTTGCTGACATCCGTTGGCTGAGTGGGGCATTTTATGAAGCAACTGTGGCGGTCCGTGACGGACACAGTATGGGGGCACTTGTCACATTGCTTAAAACCACTGATTGAGGCCATAGAGGTTAAGACAGCACCCACGAGGTCAAACTCAGAGGTCTCGATCAGCTAGGCCGTGAGCAAAGACCTGCGCACTGAGAAAAAACAGAGAAAAAGGGGTCTTGGGCAGCAGAAAGGTGATCAGAACCAATCCATGTGAAAAGAATGAAGAAAAATAGCTGACAAAAATCGACTTTAACCAGGGGCACAGATGGGACATCTGCAGAGTTCCGTGGAAAAAAGAAGACTAAGGTAAGATGGCACCATTGGGTGAGAAGGTGACCATGCATGCACGGTGCAACTCCCAAAGGTTTTCTGTAAAAGCTGGGGAGTGGATCCGCACAGGCTCTGTCGGCGCCGACATCACCCATATGTGAGGACTGACTTCCTGCTTGTTCCCAGAAAATGAACTGAGGTTTCTCAAAACCAGGAGCTTTCTGCACCCTGCACATTGAGTCAAGACATCTACTCACTGGAGCTACTGTGATGGGCCTCTCTCCCACATCCACATCTGTACCCTCTGCAGGATGTGATGTATGGGCAGGGTCACTGCCTCCTTAGGAGCCAAGGAGTACTGCAATTTTTCAAACTCCTCTGCCCTGTGTTCATCCATAGTCTTCAGAGAGAATGGTATAGCCTTGGCCATTTCCCTCACAAAATCCTTGAAGGTCGTGTCTTCAGGGGGAGACTTCCGATGCTCAAGAGGTGGGGAAGTGTCTGACAGGAGCTCTGGGGGTTTGCACTTCAGGACATCCTCCGATTCCACATTGGTTACCCAGCCATCAGGAAGGGCTGATGAGGAAGTCGAAATACCTCTGATCCTGTGCCTGGAGGTCCCTTCTGCATCAAAGGGAATGGGAGCTTCTCAGAGAACGCCGATGCTCTTAATCAACACCCTCAGACTCGCGCCGGGGGCTGTGGGCCCTGGGCCCGTGGGACTTCCCCACTTTCCCAGACTCATCAGCCGACATTGTCTTCGAGGATTTCCGGCTCTTCTTGAGCTCCTCCTCCGGGGTGCTCCTGCTTGAGGAGCCATGGCCCCGTAACTCCGAGGTGATACTGTCAGCCCGATGTTCTGGAGTCCCAGGAAGCCCTGGAATGCAGTGTCACTGGAGAATCAGGTGCCGAGTTCGTCTTGTGGAAGGAGGATTCCTGCTGCTGCTGGTGACTCTTGAGGGCCTTGGAGGTTATCTTTTTGCAGAGACCACAATCCAAGGGGTTATGGTCCGTGCAAGACATATTATGGGCATAACGGTCACATTGCTTGAAGCCACTGGTCAAGGCCATGGCAGGGAAGACAGTCCCCATAAGGTCAAAAGTCCTAGGCCCAGCCAGGGAAAAAGGCACAAATCCGCACCAGTCAAGATACCTCAGAGAAAAAGAAAAGAAAAAGAACCTGAGACCGCAATGCCAAGACAAGTGAGCTCAGGGGTGGGAAAGGGAGCCGGTACACAACAGGAGAAAGAAAAAATTAGGAGAAAAAACCCAATACTTTTTCTATGGAAAACAGACACACGCCCAATGGAATCCATGGAAAAAAGGAGATTGAAACAAGATGGCACCCTTGGGCGGGAAGGAGACCACACATGTGTGGTGCAACTCCCAAAGCCTTTCTTTGAAAGCTGGGGAGAAGCTATTGCGCGGGCTCTATCGGCGCCGGCGTCACCCATATGTGAGGACTGACTTCCTGCTTGTTCTCGGAGAATGTCCAAAATCTGTCTCCATCATCAAACTTGGACAAGAGTTCTGACAACTAGAAGGAATTAGAGAGAATCCACAAGCATGCACAGGGAAGGAAGCAACAGAATTTGCAAAACAAGAGAAAAGAACTCTTCAAAGAATTAGATCAGCAAATGAGGAAAAACAAGTGGTAAATGCATAAATACAGTGGGAAATACAAAGTGTTACTCCAGGAACCCTTTGTTGATAACGAACGGACACATAAATGGTTAAGGAGAGGTGAACTGAAATCGAAGGACGAGAGATTAATAGTTGCAGCCCAGGACAGCAGATTATGGACCAGCTGGTTTACAAAAAGTATTGAAAAAACTGGCAAAACAGACATAAGTCAATTCTGCAAGAAAGACCTGGCAACAGTGACTTACCTCATAGCTGGCTCTGAAGTTCTGATGCAGAAAGTTTCTACACAGAAAGGCACAACAAAGTAGCATGCCTCATCCACTGGAAACTCTGTACACACTGCAACATCACTATCCCTGAAATGCACTGGGATCAACCTCATTTGCATACAGCAGTAGGACCAATAGGACCACTTAGTACCATGGGCACGCCGATTGCCTTTGTCCTTTGAAAAGAGCAGTGCTCTCCTTGAGCACTCCTGGACAGTTGATTTTGCTGAATCTGCTGCTTTGCTGTGAGTTATATCTGACTGTTTGTCTCCACATATTTATTCACTTATTTATTTGTCACTATTAGGGTGTCCCTTACCTCTTTCCAGTCAGCCATAGCTCTTGACAAATAAGACTGCTTTGCTGTGAATTCTATTTGTCTCCACATAATTATTTATTATTTGTCATTATTAGTGTGTTCCCTTACCTCACTGCTGCCTCTAATTTACACCGTTGTTTAGCTTTTCTCAGCTGAATAACTTATACCCCCACCCCCCCTCCCCTCTACCCACCCACCCCGTGACTGGCTGTCTTTCTAGCTGTCATCTGCTCATTATCTACTTTATGCACAGGTGCACCTAATCCCTTGATTCTCCTACCTTCTATATTCTCTGGCCTTTGTTCTCCTCTCTAGTCCTTTTCTATGGCTCCTCATCACATTGTCTTCCTCTTCTTCATACTCCCTAACTGTTTCCCCTTCTACCAGCACTTTCACTCCTCCCCTCCTTATCTCCCCTTTACCATCCTCGCTTCCCCCTCCATTCTGTCTTCTACCCTATCATCAGCTCTTGAGCTTCATCACTTTCTCCCTCTCATTCAACCATCTCCTCTCTCCCTCAGGCAAACCCACCCTCGTTTCCGCTGTACTGTTTCCTCTCTACCCCGTACTCTACTACTCCTTCTTCTTCTCTCTTCCAGAGATATCAACCCCATTCTGGCCCCCCCTAGATTTCTGTCTCACTCGGAGAAAAGATCCTCAAGCAACATATCTAATCTTATTCATATCCCTCTCCTCTCCCCTTCCACTCTCCCTTTCTCATGTGTCTTGTGGAATGCTCACTCGCTCTCTAATAAACTTGCTTTTACTCATGATCTCTTCATCTCTAATGCTCTACATAGAAACATGATGACAGAAAAAGACCATATGGCCTATCTAGTCTGTCCTTCCATATCAACAACAGTCCACTTTTTACCTTTAGAGATCCTCTGTGTTGGTCCCATGCTTTTTTGAATTCAGTTACTGTCCTCATCTCTACCACCTCCACTGGGAGACTATTCCATGGATCCACTACTCTTTCCGTAAAGAAATATTTCCGCATATCACTCCTGAATCTATCTCCCTTCACAATCATCCCATGTCCCCTCGTAGCAGAACTTGCTTTCAATTGAAAGAGGCTCTCTCCCTGAACGTTTATGCCATGGAGGTATTTAAACATCTCAATCATATCACCTCTATCCCGCCTTTCCTCTAAGGTGTACATATTAAGATCCTTAAGTCTGTCCTCATATGCTTTATAATGAAGCCCACTAATCATTTTAGTAGCCACCCTCTGCACCGACTCCATCCTGTTCACATCCTTTTGAAGGTGTGGTCTCCAGAATTGCACACTATACTCCAAAGGAGATCGCACCAAAGGAATGGAAAATAAAATGGAATGGAATGGCATGGAAAATAAAACAAAAGATATTATAATGCCTCTATATTGTTCCATGGTGAGACCGCACCTTGAATATTGTGTGCAATTCTGGTCGCCGTATCTTAAAAAGGATATAGCGATTTTAGAAAAGGTTCAGAGAAGAGCCACCAAAATGGTAAAGGGGATGGAAGGACACTCCTATGAAGAAAGGCTAAAAAGGTTAGGGCTCTTTAACCTGGAAAAGAGACGGCTGAGGGGAGATATGATAGAAGTCTATAAATTAATGAACGGAGTGGAACGGGTAAACGTAGATCAATTGTTTACGTTATCAGAATATAGAAAGACTAGGGGACATGCAATGAAGCTACAGGGTAAACTATTTAAGACTAATAAAAGAAAATATTTTTTCACTCAACGTGTAATCAAACTCTGGAATTTGTTACGGAGGATGTAGTAAAGGCTGTTAGTGTAGCTGGGTTTAAAAAAAGGTTTGGACAAGTTCCTGGAGGAAAGGTCCATAAACCATTATTAAGAAGGGACCCAGGATATCAATGCTTGAACCAATACAAGCATTGTGGAACCTGTGTCCCTTGGGGAAACTGCTAGGTACGTATGACCTAGATTGGCCACTGTTGGAAACAGAATACTGGGCTTGATGGACCTTGGTCTGACCCAGTATGGCATATCTTATGTTCTTATACAGAGGCATTATCACCTCCTTTTTTCTGCTAGCCATTCCTCTCTGTATGCACCCAAGCATCCTTCTAGCTTTTGCCGTCACCTTTTCTACCTGTTTAGCTACTTTAAGATCATCAGATACAACCACGCCTAGGTCCCGCTCTTCTTTAGTGGACAAAAGTACTTCACCTCCTATACTGTATTGCTCCCTTGGATTGCTGCAGCCCAAATGCATGACCTTACATTTTTTAACATTAAATCCCAGCTGCCAAATTCTAGACCATTCTTCAAGCTTAGCTAGATCCCTCCTCATGTTATCTACACCTTCCTGGGTGTCTACTCTATTGCAGATTTTGGTATCATCTGCAAAGAGGCAAACCTTACCCGACAGCCCTTCCGCTATATCACTAACAAAGATGTTAAAAAGAATCGGACCAAGGACAGATCCCTGGGGCACACCACTGTTAACATCCTTCTCCTCAGAGTGAGCTCCATTTACTTGTACTCTTTGTCGCCTCCCACCCAACCAATTTCTAACCCAAGCAGTAACTTTAGGGTCCATCCCTAGTTTGTTTATAAGTCGCCTGTGAGGAACAGTGTCAAAGGCTTTACTGAAATCTAAATACACCACATCTAGAGCTCTCCCTCGGTCCAACTCCCTGGTCACCCAGTCAAAGAAATCAATCAGATTTGTCTGAGAAGACCTGCCTCTGGTGAATCCATGCTGCCTCTTCTTGTTCTGAGACCTGGCTCCTCCCAGATGATCCCACATCTACTGCTGCTCTCTGTCATGGGGGCTATCAGTTTTCCCACACGCCTCGTCCCACTGGCCATGGTGGTGGTGTTGGCCTTCTACTTTCTCCCTCTTGCCAATTCCAACCCCTCCTGCTGCCTCAGTCTCACTCCTTCCTCTCTTTTGAAGTCCACTCCATCCGCCTTTTCACTCCACTTCCTATCTGGGTAGCTGTTATTTATCAATCTCCTGACAAGTCTGCTTCTACCTTCCTCACTGACTTTGACTCTTGCCTTTTCTTCTTTCTGGATTCCTCTTCCCCTACTCTTATTCTTGGGGATTTTAACATTCATGTCAATAACCCCTCTGATCCTTAGGCTTTAAAGCTCCTCTCCCTTACCTTCTCTTTTGACCTCCAAGTTTGTTCCACTGCCCCCCCTTCTCACCAGCATGGCCACTGCCTTGACCTGATATTTTTGTCTAGTTGCTCACCCTCGAACCTCTGTAGCTCAGTTCTTCCCTTATCTGACCATCACCTTTTAAGCTTTAATCTTCATCACCCGCCGCATCAGCCTCATCCTGTCTCCTCCAGCCTATTTAGACATCTTCATGCTATTGATCCCTTGGCTCTCTCTTCCACCATTTCTTCATCTCTTTCTTCCACTATGTCATCTAAGTCTATTGACGAGGCAGTAACTTCCTATAATGCTGCACTCTCCTCGGCTCTGGATACTCTTGCTCCGCCCATGCCACATCCTATGAGACGTCCTGCATCCCAGCCCTGGCTTTCATCCACTACCTACTATCTATGTTCATGTGCCTGCTCTGCTGAGCATGCTTGGCTCAAATCCTGCTCCCCCACAGACTTTCTACACTTTAAATTCATGCTGGTCTCTTTCTAGTCAGCCATAGCTCTTGCCAAACAAGACTACTATGTCCATCTGACTAACTCTCTTGCCTCTGATCCTCGTCGTCTCTTTACTACTCTCAGCTCTCTCTCCTCAAAGCGTCTCCGCCTCTGATCCCTCCCTCCCTTTCTGCCCAAACCCTGGCTATTTCCACAACAAAATCCACAAGATCACCCTCCAATTCCCCACAAAATCAGCTACTTCCCCCCCCTCCACTCCCAACTCCCCCCCCCCCTACCTTTGCTACCCTCTCTTCCTTTCCTGTGATCTCTGAAGAGGAAACTGCACACCTTCTCTCTTCCTCCAAACGCACCACCTGCTCCTCGTTCCTATCTCCACCCATCTCCTAAGCCCCATCTCCTCCACCGTTGTCCATTCCATATCTCATATTCTCAACCTATAGCTTTCCACTGCAACAGTCCCTGCAAACTTCAAGCATGCTGTGGTCACACCTCTCCTCAAGAAACCCTCACTTGATCCCACCTGTCCTTCTAATTATCGACCCATCTCTCTCCTTCCCTTCATTTCTAAACTACTTGAACATGCGGTTCAACGCCGCTGCCTCGACTTCCTCTCCTCTCATACCCTCTTGGATCCCTTACAGTCTGGCTTTCGTTCTTTACACTCTACTGTAACAGCCCTTACCAAAGTCTACAGTGACTTGTTCCTGGCAAAATCCAAGGTCCTTTATTCTGTCCTCATCCTTCTTGACATCTCCGCTGCTTTTAACACTGTTGACCACAACCTTCTCCTCGATACCCTTTCCTCGCTTGGTACTATCCTGGTTCCCCTCCTGTCCTCCTGTCTCTCCCATTGCTCTTTTCAGTGTGTGTTCTGGTGGATCCTCCTCCTCTGCTACCCTGTTCCCAGTTGGTGTACCCCAAGGATCTGTCTTGGGTCTGCTCCTTTTCTCTCTCTATACCCAGTCCCTTGGTGCGCTTATTTCTTCCCATGGCTTTCAGTACCATCTGTATGCTGATGACTCCCAGATCTACCTCTCTACGCCTGAAATCTCTCCGGCAATCCAGACCCGGATCTCTGCCTGCCTTTCTCACATTGCTGCCTGGATGTCTCACCGCCGCTTGAAATTGAACATGGCCAAGACTGAACTTCTGATCTTTCCCCCTAAAACCTCCCCTTATCTTCCTCCTTTCTCAGTATCTGTGGATAACTCTGTACTCCTTCCTGTTTCCTCGGCCCGCAACCTGGGGTTATAGAAACATACAAATATGACGACAGAAAAAGACCACAAGGTCTATCTAGTCTGTCCTTCCATAACAACTATAACAGTCCCCTTTTTACCTTTAGAGATCCTCTGTGTTTGACCCATACTTTTTTTTAATTCAGTTACTGTCCTCATCTCTACTACCTCCACTGGGAGACTATTCCATGGATCCACTATTCTTTCCGTAAAGAAATATTTCCGCATATCACTCCTGAATCTATCTCCCTTCACCCTCATCCCATGTCCCATGTCCCCTCGTAGCAGAACTTGCTTTCAATTGAAAGAGGCTTTCTCCCTGAACATTTATGCCACGGAGGTATTTAAACACCTCAATCATATCACCTCTATCCCGCCTTTCCTCTAAGGTGTACATACTAAGATCCTTCAGTCTGTCCTCATATGCTTTATAATGAAGACCACTAATCATTTTAGTGTGATAGGCTATGGCCTAGCTTAACCTGTAAATGTATCTTATGAAGCCTGTAGGTTAGGCCTGAGTCCCCAGCCCCCACTTCAGAATATTAGAACTGAGCAGAGCTGACAGCTAGAGAGACTAGAATTTTGCTTCAAGCAGCTTTTGCTGATAAGAAAGTAAAACTTTCCATTGAGTTTATGTTATTCACAGATGTATTTCAGAATCTTGCTTTTCACACAGTGTCTGTGCTGCGAGTGACCTTGTCAGCAAAAAGCAAGGCAGAATGTTATGTCTAGTTACTGAGCATGGCTAGGAAGGCCTAAGAGCAGGGGGGGGGGAGAGCGGTGTGGGCCCGGTCAGACATTTTCCATTGAATGGGGGGGTGAGGGGGCCACCAGGACCAATGAGGAGTTTGTCTGTATAGAGCTAATGAAGAAAGCTATAAATGCTGTTGTTTTTCTGAATGCCATGCTCAGACCATTTTGGAAGTGACAGGTGTCTGAGACTTGTGCACAAAATAAACAGGTTTGAATTCTAGTAAATAGACTCCTGGTGTGTTCATTGCGTGCACTTCGCTATTGCATTAGTAGCCACCCTCTGCACCGACTCCATCCTGTTCACATCCTTTTGAAGGTACGGTCTCCAGAATTGCACACTATACTCCAAATGAGGTCGCACCAAAGACTTATACAAAGGCATTATCACCTCCTTTTTTCTGCTAGCCATTCCTCTCCGCATGCACCCAAGCATCCTTCTAGCTTTTGCCGTTGCCTTTTCTACCTGTTTAGCTACTTTAAGATCATCAGACACAACCACGCCTAGGTCCCGCTCTTCTTTAGTGGACAAAAGTACTTCACCCCCTATACTATATTGCTCCCTTGGATTGCTGCAGCCCAAATGCATGACCTTACATTTTTTAACAATAAATCCCAGCTGCCAAATTCTAGACCATTCTTCAAGCTTAGCTAGATCCCTCCTCATGTTATCTACCCCTTCCTGGGTGTCTACTCTATTGCAGATTTTGGTATCATCCGCAAAGAGGCAAACCTTACCTGAAAGCCCTTCCGCTATATCACTAACAAAGATGCTAAAAAGAATCGGACCAAGGACAGATCCCTGGGGCACACCACTGATAACATCCTTCTCCTCAGAGTGAGCTCCATTTACTTGTACTCTTTGTCACCTCCCACCCAACCAATTTCTAACCCAAGCAGTAACTTTAGGGTCCATCCCTAGGGTGCTCAGTTTGTTTATAAGTCGCCTGTGAGGAACAGTGTCAAAGGCTATACTGAAATCTAAATACACCACATCTAGGGCTCTCCCTCAGTCCAACTCCCTGGTCACCCAGTCAAAGAAATCAATCAGATTTGTCTGACAAGACCTGCCTCTGGTGAATCCATGCTGCCTCGGACCCTGTAATCCACTGGACTCCAGAAACCTCACTATTTTCTCTTTCAGCAGCGTTTCCAATAATTTACTCACCACCGAAGTTAAACTAACCGGCCTGTAGTTTTCAACCACATCCTTACTTCCGCTTTTGTGTAAAGGCACCACATGAACCTCTCTCCAGTCCTTTGGCACCACTCCAGACTCCAATGAGGCACTGAAAAGGTCAGTCAGTGGAGCTGCTAGAACGTCCCCAAGTTCCCTCAGTACACACGAACACAGTCTTTTGAAAATTGTTCAAGATGTCCTTTGCTTCTGTTCCTATTTGTGGGTGTTTTCTGAGGTCCTGCTCCTGGTTCTTCATCTGTGAACACAGAACAAAAATATTTGTTAAGCAATTCCGCTTTATCCTTATCAGCTCCTACATATTCCTCCCCTGCACCCTTGAGTCTGACAATACCACTCTTGCCCTTCCTCTTCTCACTAATATATCTGAAAAATGTCTTATCCCCCCATTTTATTGCATTGGCTATTTCCTCCTCCTTTTGAATCTTTGCCTTCTTGACTACTTTGCTAGCTTCTCTAAGTTTTTCCAAATACAGATGCCTGTCTTCCTCTCTCTGTGATCTCTTGTATTTCATGAAGGCCTCCCTCTTTTTCTTCACTTTCTCAGCTACTTCTTTCGAAAACCATAGCAGTCTCCTTTTCCTTTTACCTTTCTTTACCATTTTAACAAAAAGGTTGGTTGCCCTTAAAATATCCCCTTTCAGTTTTTCCCACTGTTTTTCTACATCCCTCAGCTGTTCCCATCCAACTAACGACTCCCTGAGGTATTGGCCCATCTTCGCAAAGTTAGTCTTCCTAAAGTCTAAGATCCTCGCCTTTGAATGGATTCTAATAGCCCTAGTCCTAATACTGAACCACACCATCTGGTGATCACTGGATGCAAAATGATCTCCCACTACAACATCAGAAACACTTTCACCATTGGTAAGCACCAAGTCCAGTATGGCCCCTTCACGTGTGGGGTCTGTTACCAATTGCCTGAATAGTTCTCCCTGTAGAGAATCCAGGATCTCCTTACTTCTAGATGATACTGCAGCAGTTATGTGCCAATCAACATCTGGCATATTGAAATCTCCTATCAGTAGCACTTCCCCTTTCCTAGCAATGCTGCACATGTCTTCAATTAGCTCTCTTTCCACCTCTTCCTCTTGTGAGGGAGGTCTGTATATCACACAAATGTAAACAGATTTCTCTTTCCCTCTTTCTAGTTTAACCCACAATGCCTCCCCTCTCCCTTTTATGCTCTGTAGTTCCAAAGCTTTAATAGTAGTTTTTACATATAGTGCCACTCCTCCTCCCCTACTTCTTACCCTGTCCTTTCTGAATAAAGTATAGCCAGGTATAGTTACATCCCAATCATGGTTTTCTGTGAACCATGTTTCTGTAACTGCCACTAAATCCAAGTCAGCCACTCCCATCAAAGCTTCAACATCAAGAATCTTATTTCCCATGCTACGGGCATTTATACACACTGCTTTCCATATGTTACCCCTGTTACTCATTTCCATAAAGTTATTTAATGTATCACCTACCTGGGGGCTTTCACTTACCTGGGGGCTTTCTTCACCCATCCCCAACGAATCTAGTTTAAAGCCCTCTTCAGTAGATTAGCCAGTCTACTACTGAAGACGCTTTGACCTTTCTTGGACAGATGGATGCCATCTCTGCTCTGCAACCCTTGGAACAGCATCCCATGGTCTAGGAAACCAAAACGCTCTCGATGACACCATCCACGCAGCCATGCATTCAACTCCAGGATGCGAGCCTCTCTGCCTTGGCCTTTACCCTCAACAGGGAGGATTGAAGAGAACACCACCATATCTTTGACTCCTCTCTCTCTTTTTCCACACATATCTATCTCGTAGCTAAAACCTGCCGTTTCTTTCTCTATAACATTAGCAAAATCCGCCCCTTCCTTACTGAACACACTACTAAAACACTTATGCACTCCTTAATCACCTCCCGTCTTGACTACTGTAAACTACTCCTTGCTGGTCTCCTTTTGAATCATCTCTCTCCCCTTCAATCTGTTCAACACTCTGCTGTGCGGCTAATCTTCCGCCAGGCTCGTCATGCTCATATTACTCCTCTTCTCAAGTCACTTCATTGGCTCCCTATCTGTTTCCGCACCCAGTTCAAACTTCTCCTGCTGACCTATAAATGCATTCACTCTGCAGCTCCTCAGTACCTTTCTTCTCTTATCTCTCCTTACAACCCCCATTGGGAACTCCGCTCTTCTAGCAAACTGCTTCTATCTGTGCCCTTCTCTTCTACTGCTAACTCCAGACTTCGCTCCTTTCACCTTGCTGCACCTTACGCCTGGAACAAACTACCTGTGTCTGTACACCAGGCACCTTCTCTAACCCTCTTCAAATCCAGGTTGAAAACTCACCTCTTCGCTGCTGCTTTTGGATCTTGACTCCCCTGATCTCCTTTTCTTTCCCCTTGTTTTATCCCTGCCTACACCTTCTGTGTTTTGTCTTGACTAGATTGTAAGCTCTGATGAGCAGGGACCGTCTCTTACATGTTTGTGCAGCGCTGTGTACAACTGGTAGCGCTATACAAATGCTCAGTAGTAGTAGTAGTTGTAGATCATGACCCTAAGAGAATTAAAGAGACTGAAGAGGTTATGATCACCTGGAACATTCCCATTCTGACTGATAAGGAACTGGGATACGAGGGAACCCGACAGTGGCAAAGGAGAAAAACATCAGAATGGCACTGATAACAGAGGTGCCTGTTCCAATTGATTAGTCTGTGAATCTCTTGGAGAGGCAGAATCTTGAAGTACCAAGAAATGCAGTCAGAGACCAAGAAAATGTAGCAAAAAGATAAGTGTAGTTACTCACCTGTAACAGGTGTTCTCCATGGACAGTAGGAATCAGTTCTCACTTATGGGTGACATCGGCACCAACGGAGCCCGCATGGAGCAATTGCCCAGCTTTCAAAGAAAGCCTTTGGGACTGCTGCCACGCATGTGTGGTCCTCTTCCCGCCCAAAAGGTGCCATCTTGCTCAGTCTCCCTTCTTCCGTGGAGCCCTTAGGACGCACGCCCTCGTCCCTTGGAAAAAGGTTTTTTATTTTCTGGCCTTTTGGTCTTTTCCGGTAGCACCAGTCCTCTCCCATCCTCCCCGTCACCCCTGCTCCAGCTGTGGGCCAGGGGATCCCCTTTTTTCTCTCCTTTTGTGGTTTTTTCCCTTCAGGCTCTTTTCGCGCCCTTTTTTCCAACCTCTGGCCTCGAGGGTCTTCAACCTCACAGGGATGCTTTTTGGCCCCCATGGCCACGGGCTTCAAAAAAATTTGACAGACGCTCCAAAAATATGTCGCTCACGGACACCCACGACTGTTTTTCTGCGATGTCTGGGGGCCGACCATAACCTGGAGTGTACGAAAGAACTTGTGGAGGTCAATCCTGGTCTGGAAGGCGTCATATTTGGCAGTAGGAACAAAGGAAAAGCCTTTCTGTAAAAGGGCTAATTCTGATGTGGTAAGAGTTGCCAAGGACAAATTGAAAACTGGGAGATCATTGGAACCACTGGACTCATTGGTATGTGAATGGTGAGCTAATACTGGTCGTGTGAGCGGCTGTAAGGAGGTCGAGGCAGGGGCAGCTTTTTTCGACCTCCTTACAGCCGCTCACACAACCAGTATTAGCTCACCATTCACATACCAATGAGTCCAGTGGTTCCAATGATCTCCCAGTTTTCAATTTGTCCTTGGCAACTCTTACCACATCAGAATTAGCCCTTTTACAGAAAGGCTTTTCCTTTGTTCCTACTGCCAAATATGATGCCTTCCAGACCAGGATTGACCTCCACAAGTTCTTTCGTAAATTACGGATTAAAACATTTTTTTCTGACAAATCCTTTGTTTCCAGTGACCCATCGGTTATACGCAACAAGTCACGATGGTACCCGCCTGGGCCTATAGACAGTGCTGTGCAATCTTTTATGGACTGCGTCCTCCGTGATGTTACGTCCTTGGAACAAAAGTCTAGATGTCGATATAATAACCTTTCGCACGATGAGTGGTCAGCCTTGCATACACTTAAGAAACGGCAGGACATCATTATTAAACCAGCAGACAAAGGTGGCTGCATTGTTGTAATGGATCGGTCCTATTATATAGAAGAGCTCACCAATCAACTTACAGATGCTAATTTTTATCAGATACTATCACACGACCCCACCCCGACCATTAAACAGGACATTGACTCTGTTATTGTACGGTCTCAATGCCGGCTTTTTGACCTCACGTGAATTTTCATTTTTACAAGTTTCGCATCCCACAATTCCCACCATTTATACTCTTCCAAAGATCCACAAGTCTCTTTAATCCCCCCCTGGCAGGCCCATAGTTTCCGGCATCGGTTCAGTCCTTCATAGATTTTTTTACATCCCTTTGTACCACTCATTGCAACATACGTCCGAGATTCAGCTGATATTATTAATTTTCTAAACACTTTTCATGGCAATTTTACAGATGTCATTCTGGTGACCTTTGATATCGAGTCACTTTACAAAAACATTCCACAAGATGGTGCCATTGCTGTTATCACCAAATACCTAAACCAACGTACTCCACCTGTTCGAATCCCGACTCATTTTTTGGTAGATTTGGCCCATATAGCTCTGACAAAAAATTACTTTTTGTTTGATGGCTGCTTTTTTCAGCAAATAAAGGGTACAGCTATGGGTGCCACCATGGCACCCGACATAGCTAATTTATATGTGGCGCAATTTGAAGAGTCTCATCTACAGGATTGCCCCTTTGCATCTTTTGTTGTCTCCTGGAAGAGATACATTGACGACATTTTGGTACTATGGAAGGGTACCGAATCCCAGTTACATCTATTTCATGAATGGCTTAATAGTTTAGATACCAATCTTAAATTCAAGATGCAATTTAGTACTATTGAACTCCCATTTCTTGATATTCTCATTGGTAAATCACAGCATGGATTTACTACCACCATTTACCGGAAACCCACCGATCGCAATAAACTTCTCCGTTTTGAGAGCTTCCATAACAGCCATCTTAAGAAAAACTTACCCTTATCACAATTTTTACGGCTGCGTCGTCTCTGTTCTAATAACGATGATTTTAAGGAAAAATCTTCCCACATGGCAGCACGTTTTTATAATCGAGGCTACCCCAAAGAGTGTGTCCAAAAGGGCCTTGAACGGGCTCGTTCCACCTCTAGATCACAGTTACTTTTGTCTAAAGACAAACAATCCAATGATAAATTTGTTTGCGTGCTCCGCTTTTCTCATCTTCCTTCCAAAATACAAAGAACTTTAAGAGCTCATTGGCATATTTTACAACACGTCCCTGTTTTTCAAACCTACATCTCACAATAGCTCACAGCAGACAACGCAATCTAGGTGATATGTTAGTTTCCTCGTTTATGCCCCCAGTTTCTACATCTAATCGAAAAGCAAAGGGTCACTACAAATGTAATAAATGCTCCATTTGCAAACACGCTATTGTAATGAAGGATTCCTTCACGCATCCTTCCACTAACATCCAGTACCCATTGCAAGCCTATACTAACTGTCTATCTACCCATGTCGTGTACGTTATAATGTGCCCTTGTCCTCTCTTGTATGTTGGTAAAACTATATGTGCTGTCCGCACCCGCATTCAGGAGCATAAAAGCTGTGTCAAAAGACGCATTACTACTGCCCCATTGGTATCACATTGGATTCAATTCCAGCACCATATTAATGACATAAGTTTTTTTGTTATTAAGAGAGAGTGTTCCCCTCCCCTCGTGGAGGAGACCTTAAATCATAAGCTAATTCAAGAAGAACAAAGATACATTTTTTCACTTGATACTGTCTGTCCGAAAGGATTAAATAAGGAAATTGAATACAATATATTCCTTTGATTTCCCTATTATGCTACTCGTACGCCATTTTTGCAGGTTATTCTTTTCATTTTATATTTAATTTATCTTCTGTCAACTTCATGTCAGTTGATTATCTTTTAATTTGATTCTCTTATCATATTTATTCTGGTATATATATCACAATGTTTACTGATACATTTGTATCATTTTAATCTTCTGATCTCTGTACACTCTTCATCACGTGTTTCACATGGTTTCTCATTGCCTCTAAGTAACATTTTGGATTTTAAGTTTCCTTGTTACTTTTATTCCCTTACATTTATAATTGCAATCCTTTCTTTTTATATGATGTGGTTTTACTCACTTTTTATGGTTTTTGAGTCCTTAATAAAGAATATTTATCATCATCTGGTAGGCTGTGGTCATACTTCCGCTGTCCTTTTGATTGTATTTGCCCCCACCACTTCCATCAGGAGGGCATTCCAAGCATCCACCACCCTTTCAGTGAAAAAGTATTTCCTGACATTGCCTTTCAATTTACCCCCTTGCAGCTTCATGTTATGACCTCTAGTTTTACAGCTTCCCCGTCTTTGGAAGAGGTTTGTTCATTATTTCTCTAAGTATTTAAAGGTCTGAATCATATCTCCCCCAGATCCCTCCTCTCCTCAAGAGTATACATATTTAGGTCTTCAAGTCTCTTCTCATAAGGCTTCTGACGCAGGCTCCAAATCATTTTGGTCGCCTTCCTCTGAACAGTTTTCAGTCTTTTTATATCGTTTGCAAGATATGGTCTCCAAAACTGAACACAGTATTCCAAGTGAGGCCTCACCAGTGACTTATACAGTGGCATTAGTACCTCTTCCTTTCTGCTCGTAATTCCTCTTTGTACGCAACCCAACATCCTCCTGGCCTTTGCCACCACCTTGTCGCACTGTTTTGCCACCTTGAGATCCGCAGAAATAATCACAGCAAGGTCCTTCTCCTGGTCCGTGCACACCAATCTCTCTCCCATTATCGCATACATTTCACCTGGATTTCTGCTTCCCAAGTGCATGACAATGCACTTCTTCGCATTAAATCTTAACTGCCAAGCATTACACCATACTTCCAGCTTTTGTAGATCTTTCCTCATGTTATCCACTCCCTCAGGGGAGTCCACTCTGTTGCAAATTTTCGTGTCATCTGCAAAAAGACAGACTTTTCCATTCAGTCCTTCAGCAATATCATTCACAAATACATTGAACAGTGCCGGGCCCAGGACCGAACCCTGGGGCACCCGGCTAATCAACCTCCTTTCATCCGAGTGAGCTCCATTTACCATCACCTTCTGTCGTCTGTCAGTCAACCAATTTCTGTTCCAGTTCACCACCTTGGGACCTATCCCCAGACTACTGAGTTTATTGATAAGCCTCCTATGAGGAACAGTATCAAAGGCTTTGCTGAAATCCAGGTAGATGACATCCATCGCATGCCCCTGATCTAGTTCTCTGGTCACCCAGTCAAAGAACTCAATCAGATTTGTTTCGCAAGATCGTCCTTTGGTAAAACCATGTGGCCTCGAATGATGCAACCTGTTGGTTTTGAGAAAGTCCACTATTCGCTCTTTCAGAAGCGCCTCCATTACTTTTCCCGTCACTGAGGTAAGGCTCACGGGCACTGTTCCCTCTAAGCTGTGCGCGTGTGCACGCGTACACACCTCGCCGAGCGAGCGCACATATTTTACAACAGAGCGCACAAAAATTACGGTTCTGATTCTGATAGAAAACAACAAAGACGTCTTAAAATTTAAAAGTTGTGATTGTAATTACTAGAAATTTTCCGCTTCATTTCGTAATCATCTATTTTCATTTAATTTGATTAAAATCAATGTGGTGTACATACTGTATTCTGACATGTAGTCAAATTTTAAAGCATATAACTCCGAGTGTCATTATGTGGTGCACAAAAATTTAACCTTCCTTCAAAAGCTGCAAAGCTGATATTTTATGCGCCCACAGCCTACAGAAAATTAGAGGGAACATTGCTCACGGGCCTGTAGTTTGTCACTTCTTCCCTGTCACCACTTTTGTGAAGAGGTACATCAGCCCTTCTCCAGTCCTGAGGAACTACTTCTGTTTCCAAGGATCTATTGAAAACATCCTTTAACTGCCCTGCAAGAACCTCTCTGAGCTCTTTCAGTATCCCGGGATGTATCCCATCCGGTCCCATGACTTTGTTCACTTTCAGTTTTGCAAGTTGTTCTAACACATCATCTTCAGTGAATAGTGTGGTATCTACTTAATTCCCCTTTTTATATTTGGAGTCACAGATGGTTCTTCTCCAGGATTTTCTTTAGTAAAAACAGAGCTTAAGTATTTGTTTAGCAATTTTGCTTTTTCAATGTCACTTTTCCACAAATCCGTTCCCAGCAGTTCTGAGTCCTGCAATTCCATCTCTGATTTTCCTCCTCTCTCAAATATACCTGAAGAAAGTTTTGTCGCCACACTTCACATCTTTAGCCATCTTTTCCTCTGCCTTTGATTTTGCTTTCCTTATTTCTCTTTTTGTCTCTTTTAGTTTGCTCCTGTATTCCTTACTGTATTCCTCTGTTTACAAGCTTTTGAATTTTGTGAAAGCTGTGTTTTTTGCCTTTATTTGAGCAGCCAATTCTTTGGAGAACCAAATAAGTTTCCTTCTCCTCGTTTTTATTTACTTTCCTTACATATTTACTGTATCTGTTGCCCCTTTTATTGCCACCTTTAGTTTAGCCCATTGCAATTCCACTTCCCTTATCCCCTCCCACCCTGCCAACTCCTCCTTACTGAAGCCAGTGTTTTTGAAGTTTAGGACTTTGAGCTTGCTATGATTGGACTGCACCTTGGCTTTTATCTCAAACCACACCATGTGATAATCGCTGCTGCTCACAGGGGCACCCACCCAGACATTAGACACGCTCTCACCGTTGGTGAGCACTAAATCCAGCATTGCGCTTTCCCTGGTTGGTTCCATCACTATTTGTTTAAGTGACGCATCTTGGAAAGCATCCACAATTGTTTTGCTTCTTGCCAGATTCGCAGAAGAAGGAGTACTCCAATCCACATCGGGTAGATTAAGGTCACCCAATATGATCACTTCCTCGTTGTGGCTATCTTGGCAATATCTATAATCAATTCATTATCTATTTCTTAGATTTGAGTCGGAGGTCTGTAGACTACAGCACTATGGATGACAGTGCCAACTCTTTCCAACACAATCCAGAGCGCTTCTTCTTTTCCCCATGACCCTGCATTGCAGTAGCTTTAATATTGCTTTTGACATACAAGGCTACTCCTCCTTCTTTTCCACTTTCTCTGTCTCTTCTGAATAGATTATAGCCAGCTATGGCTATATCCCATTCATGCGATTCATTAAACCATGTTTCTGTAATGGCCACAATGTCCAAGTCCATTTCCACCATTAGGGCTTCCAGGTCTGGAACTTTGTTGGCTAAGCTTCGAGAATTTGTGCTCATTGCTTTCCAGCATTTAACTGGCTTGCATGTATTTTGCATTGATTTTGTTCTTGTTCTGCCCACTTCTTCCCACTTGTCGTTGATATATGGATTTAAAAATGTGTCTGTTTCTGATGTTGTTCTGCATTTGTCGGGAGTGACATCCTGAACTAGTCCTTATCCATCCGTCACCCCCTTTTTTCTAGTTTAAATGCATATGTTTATGTTTATGTTATGTTATGTTTATTAAACTTGATATACCGCCCTTCAGGGAGACCAGAGCAGTTTACAATATAAAAACAATCAGGAAACAATAGGCCAGAAAAGAGGAAAAGGAAATTACAATCTCAAAATAGGAAAGCGGGAGGAGGAAAGAGCACAGCACAAAACTCAATAGAGAGAGCTTACACAAAAGGGGAGGGAAGGTCAAAGGCGAGGGAAAAGAGGTGGGTTTTCAGATTACATTTAAAAGTGGGATAGTGGGGCTCAAGCCGGAGGGAGGGGGGAAGAGAGTTCCAGAGGGCGGGGGCTGCGAAAAAGAAGGCTGAGGAGCGGGTGGACTGAAGGTGTGCAAGAGAGAGGGAAGGGAGAGTGAGACGGTTAAGGTGAAATGAGCGAGGTGTGTGCCTGGGGGTGTGATAAGTGATAAGGTCTGCCAGATATTGCGGAGTGTTGGTATGAAAGGCCCGATGTACCAGCGTAAGCAATTTATATTGGGAACGAAAAGGTAGAGGCAACCAGTGGAGATGGGAAAGGAGGGGTGAGACGTGATCGCGAGCAGAGGAGTGAGTGGCAATGCGGGCAGCAGTGTATTGGATACGTTGAAGTCGGTGAAGTTGAGATTTCGGAAGACCAAGAAAAAGAGAATTAGCAAAGTCAACACGGGACATGACCAGAGATAGAAGTAATGTAGCGAGTGCAGGACGGGTGAGGAAAGGGCGAACAGCACGAATTTGGCGCAAGAAAAAGAAGGAGGTCTTAGTGACGTGGGAGATGTGATCGTGAAAAGATAAGTTCGAGTCAAAGAAAACACCAAGGTAACGGAAAGAAGAGACCAATGGAATGGGGGAACCCGAGAAAGATGGGGCTAGGGAAGGAGAGGGACCGCCGCGGGAAAACCAGATAGCGATAGTCTTCGTGAGGTTAAGGTGAAGACAGTTTTGTGACAACCAACCAGCAACGGTGGAAAGACAGGAATTAAGTGGGGAGAAATCAGGGTGAGAGGGGGAGGTGTGGTGAAGGAGAACGATATCATCAGCATAATAAAAGGCACTGATCCCAGTTTGCTGAATCTGAAGAGTGAGGGGGGTTAGAAAAAGATTAAAAAGAAGAGGTGCAAGTACAGAGCCCTGGGGGACACCACATATCAGAGGAAAGGGATCTGAGGCAGGGACGGAAGGGGAGGAAGAAAGGACTGAGCAGGACCGTGAGGACAGGAAAGAGTGAAACCAATGAAGCACAGTGCTGCGAAGACCCGCCTCTCGAAGACGGAGAAGAAGGAGGGAGTGGTCAACAAGGTCAAAGGCGGCGGACAGGTCAAGGGCTACCGCCACCGAGATATCACCACGATCATGAGCAACGTGTAGGGCGTTGGTGAAAGCGAGAAGGACAGTTTCCACACTGTGACCCTGACAGAAGCCAGATTGCCGTGGGTGAAGGAAGTTGACATCGTCTAAGTGGTGAGAGAGTTGGGCAAATACAAATTTTTCTAAAAGTTTGGAAATGAAGGGGAGGTTGGATACTGGGCGATAGTGGGAGGGAATCATGGGGTCGAGGGAAGGCTTTTTGAGAATGGGGCGAATTAGAGCGTGCTTCCAGGAGTATCCACATACTGCCTGAATTTTTCACTTAGGATTCTTTTCCCTGCAACAGAGAGATGTAGTCCATCAGCACAGTATAGTCTCTTGTTGGTCCATCTGTTTCACCAGTCGCCTATAAATCTGAATCCTTCCTCTTTGCACCAGGTCTGGAGCCATGTATTAAAGCTGTTTATGCGATGCAGCCTTTCTGCCCCCTTACCATAAACAGGTAGAACTTCTGAGAATGCTATAGTGTTAACAATGGGCTTGAGTTTCTCTCCCAGAGTCTGGAAGTCCCTTTGAACTGCAGAGGAACTGTTTCGAGCCAGGTCATTTCTACCCAGGTGGATGACAACATCAATTTTGGAGTGCTCACTTTCTGCGCTAAGTATATCAACAATTTGGTTTGTATTCCTGCTTGCTGAAGAGCCTGGGAGGCATTTGACTATCTTCTCTCCTTTGAACTGTGATCCCAAGTTGGTGCCTCTGATGATGGAATCCCCAGGTAGTAGTAGATTTCCGTTTACAACTCTCCTGGACAGACTCCACACAGGCTTAGACATGAAGAAACAAGGATTCATCCTCATATTCATGGACATCGCCTCTGCCTTTGATACAGTCAACCACAATCTCCTCCTCAACCGCCTGCATCAAAAAGGTATAAGAAACCTAGCCCTTGACTGGTTTCAAATAATACCTATCTGACCGGCAGCAACAAGTCCACATAGATAATCAATTATCCAGTCCATTCCAACAGACACAAGGAGTCCCACAAGGATCATCCCTTTCAGCCCTACTTTTCAATATATATATATTCAGCCAATCTGTGCCATTATTCAATCGTTCAACGTACTCTACCACATCTACGCTGATGATGTATTGCTGTACACCCCATTCCTCATAGACAGCCCTGACTACTCTTCCATAGCAGAATGCTTCAATGCAGTCTCAGATTGGCTTGCGACCCACAATCTGATAGTCAACAGCAAAAAGTCAGAGGTATTATTCATAACTAAAGACCCTACCTTTACCCCGCCAACTTCCCTCAGGGTGAAAGACCTCGACCTCATAACCAAGCAAGAAGTTCGTTATCTTGGAATCATAATCGACCAACATCTGAATTGGGAGGCCCACATTCAAAATGTCACCAATGCAGTCTACCATAAGCTGAGAACCCTCCGGCATCTACGCCCTCTCCTCGAGTCCTCAGACTACCGCTCTGTATAACAAGCCTTCATCTTCCTTCACTAAGACTACTCCAATATCATCTTCCATGGCATGTCAAAGCACGCTCTCCAACCATTACAACTAGAAAATGAACACAGCTGCCCAAACACTCCTGTCTGCATCCAGATACGACCACATCACTCCCCTATTGATTTAGCTTCACTGGCTCCCCATAGCAAGTCGACTGATATACAAAGCCTTCCTACTCACCTTCAAGGCCCTTCACGGAATGTCTGCAACCTCTCTCACAAAGCTCATACAATGTACGCCGGAGACCAGAACAAGGAGATCATGCATGGTGAACTCTCTCGTCATCCCCTCAGCAGTAAAGTCTTGTACCCAATCGACTAAGAATTGTGTATTTTCTTTATTTGCACCAACTCGATGGAATGCCTTACCCCCAGCGATACGAGCCATCCCAGATCTAACATCTTTCAGGAAGGCATTAAAGACATACCTTTTCCAACTAGCTTACAACCAGCCACCCTAAACAAGTCCTAAGTTTTAACCGATAGCTATCGCTTAACACTTAGCTACCACCCTCAACACTAGCATACTTCTGTTCTCCATTGGTTCCTACCCAAGTTAAACTGTCCTATACAAACCTGTTGATGTTTTAATGTTTACTGTTAACCATTCATGTTAATGCCAAGTTGATGTAAATGTGTTCTATGTAATCTGTTCTATGTAAACCACTTTATTGTTCATGTTATATGTAAACCGCACTAATCTGAAAAAGCGCAGTATATGAAAACAAATAAATAAATAAACTGGTTGCTGTAATTGTTCTATGTAAAGCGTTTTGAAGATTATTCAAAAGAGACTACAATCATACCTGGAACAAGAACTACCTGAAGTGCAAGCAGGGTTCAGAAAAGGGCGAGGAACGAGAGACATCATTGCGGATGTGAGATGGATCCTTGAAAAGACTAAAGAATACCAAAAGGATATCTATTTGTCCTTTATCGACTATAGCAAAGCTTTTGACTGTGTAAACCATGAGAAACTCTGGGCCACATTAAAAAGCATGGGTATACCAGAACACCTGATCGTTCTCTTGCACAATCTGTACATTGATCAAGAAGCAACAGTTCGAACAGAACAAGGAGAAACAGAATGGTTTAAAATAAGCAAAGGTGTAAGACAAGGCTGCATACTTTCCCCCTACCTGTTTAATTTATATGCAGAACAAATCATCAGAGAAGCAGGATTGTATGAAGGCAACAGAGGTGTGAAGATTGGTGGAAGACTCATCAACAACCTTCGCTATGCTGATGATACCACATTACTGGCGGAAAGTGAAGATTATCTGAAACATTTGCTTCTCACAATCAAAGAACATAGTCTCAAAATGGGCCTGCACCTTAATGTAAAGAAGACAAAAATCATGACAACTGGCATAATCAACAGGTTCATCGTCGAAGGAGAAGAAATTGAAATCGTGAATAACTTTAACCTACTTGGATCAACTATCAATAAAGAAGCAACAAGCAGTCAAGAAATCAGACAACGCTTTGCTCTTGGCAGAATGGCTATGAAAGACCTAGATAAGATTCTCAAGAGCAGAGATGTCTCTCTCCATACAAAGATTCGACTTGTTCAAGCCATGGTATTTTCAATAACATCATATGGATGTGAAAGCTGGACAGTGAAAAAGATAGACAGGAAGAAAATTGATGCCTTTGAATTATGGTGCTGGCGGCAAATACTGTGTATACCATGGACTGCCCGAAGAACAAACCAGTCTGTACTAGAGGAGATCAAACCTAAGCTTTCTTTAGAAGCTCAGATTACAAGACTTCGACTTTCATACTTTGGACACATCATGCGGAGAGAGAGATCATTAGAGAAAGACATCATGCTTGGCAAGATAGAAGGTCAACACAAAAGAGGAAGGCCAGCAATGAGATGGATCGATACAATAACAGCAGCTACGGGTACCAGTCTGTCAACAATAAGCCGCCTGACTGAAGACCGAACACAATTTAGGATAGCTATCCAGAGGGTCACCATGAGTCGACTCCGACTCGACGGCACTTAACAACAACAAAGCGCTTTGAATTAATGATAAGGTGGTATAGAAAACCTGTTAAATAAATAAAACAGGTAGAAAAGGCAACTGCAAAAGCCAGAAGGATGCTTGGGTGTATAGGCATAGGAATGGCCAGCAGAAAAAAGGAAGTGATAATGCCTCTGGATAAGTCTTGGTGGGACCTCACTTGTAGTATTGTGTGCAATTCTGGAGACCGCACCTTCAAAAGGATATAAGCAGATTGGAGTTGGTGCAGAGGATGGCTACTAAAATGGTTAATGATCTTCGTTATGAAGCATATGAGAACAGACTTAAAGATCTTAATATGTATACTTTAGAGGAAAGGCGGGATAGAGAACATATGATAAGGATGATGGATAAGGCGGTATACAAAACTGTCTAAATAAATAAATGATAGAGACATTTAAATACCTCTCTGGCATAAATGCACAGAAGGGTCTCTTTCAATTGAAGGCAAGCTCTGCTACGAGGGGACACAGGATGAGAGAGAAAGGGGATATACTCAGGAGTAATATGCAGAAAGCGTAGTTACTCACCTGTAACAGGTGTTCTCCAGGGACAGCAGGAATCAGTCCTCACATATGGGTAACGTCGACGGAGCCCCCATGCGGAGCAAATCCCCAGCTTTCAAAGAAAGCCTTTGGGACTGCATTGCACATGCGCGGTCCCCTTCCCGCCCAAGGGTGCCTTCTTGCTCAGTCAAATGACATAGCTAAAAAGACGGCAAAATGAACAAAATATAATAATAGGACTGCAACTCCAGGGGAGGAGGGAGGGTTGTGAGGACTGATTCCTGCTGTCCCTGGAGAACACCTGTTACAGGTGAGTAACTACGCTTTCTTCAGGAACAAGCAGGAAGTTAGTCCTCACATATGGGACTCCCTAGCTATAGGCTACGGAGAACCCATAACTGAAAAATAGGCTCCCTCTAGAAGAGCCGCAGCAGCCATGATAGGAGTTCAACCGAGAACGTAACACTCCGGTAGCCTGACACCAAAGGGTCGGAGGGTAGGAGTTGCCTAAACCTCGAACAGATTACGGAGTACAGCCTGGCCGAAAGCACTGTTCCGTTGGGACTCCCTATCCAGGCAGTAATGGGCTGCAAAAATCTGGCTTGAAGACCAGGTTGCAGCCCGGCAGATGTCTGCCAGGGGAACAAAGCGGAAGTGAGCCACTGATGCGGCCTTAGCCCTGACCCGGTGGGCCGTGACTCGACCCTGCAACGGGAGATCAGCTGCTCTGTATGCCCAGGTGATGCAATCCGCTACCCAGGTGGACAACGTACGCTTGGAAACCGGCATCCCCAGCTTACTGGGGTCATAAGAGAAGAAGAGTTGAGGAGCTCTTCGATGTCCCCGTGTACGCTCCATATAGAAGGCCAACGCCCTCTTACAGTCCAGGGTATGCAGAACTGCTTCTGCCTGGCTGGCATGGGGCCTGGGAAAGAAGGTCGGAAGCATCACCTCCTGGTTGAGGTGGAAAGAGGAGACCACTTTTGGCAGGAACTTGGGGTGCGTGCAATGTACCACCCTGTTCCTATAGAACCGTATGAACGGTCTATCGGACATCAGAACTTGCAGCTCACTCACTCGTCTAGCCGATGTGAGTGCCACCAAGAAAAGCGTCTTCCAAGAAAGGAAGCGGAGGTGGCAGGTAGCCATCGGCTCAAAGGGTGGGCGAGTAAGCTGCTGCAAGACAACATTCAGATCCCATTCGGTCGCCGGGGGGGGGGGGGGGGGGGGGCACCGGGGGTTTCAGCAGAAGCAGACCTCTCAGGAACCTGGACACCAAGGGGTGTACAGAGAGAGGTTGCCCCTCCACTGAAGAGTGGAGTGCTGATAAAGCACTAAGATGAACTCGGACCGAGTTTGACTTGAGGCCTAAATCTGAAAGGCGAAGCAGGTACTGCACCACCACAGCCACCTGGCAGGAGAATGGGTTCTCACTCTGCTGAGTACACCATACCTCAAACCTACGCCACTTAAGTGCGTAGGTTTTCCTAGTCGATTACCTTCTAGAGGCTAGCAGCATATCCTCTATCTTTTTCGGGAGAAGTGGTGCAAGGACTACCCTTTCAGCAGCCATGCCATCAGGTTGAGGGACCCGAGGTTGGGATGCAGAAGTCAGCCCCCCTCCTGCGACAGGAGATTGGGCGGAAATCCCAGAGGAATTGGAGCCTCCTCCGCCAGCTGCAGGAGGAGTGGAAACCAAGGCTGTCTCGGCTACCTGAGGGCCACCAGGATGACTGAGGCTTTGTCCTGAAGGATCTTGAATAAGGTCCAAGCTACCAGTGGCGTGGGAGGAAACGCATATAGGAGGCCCACTGGCCATGACAATAGGAAAGCATCTGCAGCTACCCTGTGTGGGTGCGGCTGTCTGGAACAGAACCGGGGCAACTGGTGATTTTGAGGGCTCGCAAACAAATCTATGGGTGGTCACCCCCAACACTGGAAGAGTTGCTAGGCTATGTTGGGATTTAGTTGTCATTCATGTGGCTGGAGAATTCTGCTTAGCTTGTCTGCTAGGAAGTTCTACTTACCAAGTCAGGAGACCGCCTTGAGGAACATACCCTGGCTGACTGCGAAGGAGCATAGGTCCAGGGTTTCCTGACACAGGATATGAGAGCCTGTGCCCCCTTATTTTTTTCACATAGAAAAGACAGATTGATGAGCCAGGGTTTGGCAGAAGGTCCGAAGAGCTAGGCGGATCGCTCAAAGCTCTAGGAGATTGATTTGTTGTGTGCTCTCCCATGGAGACCACACACCTTGAGTGCAGACCTGTTGGCAATGTGCACCCCATTCCAGCAGGGAGGCATCCGTAGTCAGCACCCTCGATTGCGTGGGAGGCTGAAAAGGCACTCCCTCCAGAAGGTTGTGAGGTTGAAGCCACCATTTCAAAGACTGTATCAGGTGATGGGACACCTTGATGTTGTCTCTGAGTCTGCCTGTGGCTTGTGTCCACTGGTCCCTGAGGCACCACTGAGCTGTTCTCATGTGTAGTCGAGCATTGGGTGTCACACGCACTGTGGAGGCCATGTGACCAAGAAGGCGCAGAAAATGTCTTGCTGAGATGTGGGATCTGCAACTCACTTGCTGCACTAGGGCTACCAGTCTTTGTGCCCTTTCCTCTGGTAGATAAGCCCTTGCCTGAAGGGTGTCTAACCTTGCCCCTATGAACTCCAGTCCCTGAGAGGGAATCAGAGTGGACTTTGTGTAGCTGATCACAAAGCCCAGGTGCTGGAGCAACTGGATAGTGCGGGACGTGGCCTGTTGGGTTTCTAGAGCTGACTGAGCTCTGATGAGCCAGTCGTCTAAGTAGGGGGAAACAAATACCCCTTGAGTCCTCAGAAAGGCCGCCACCACCGCAAAGCACTTTGTGAATATACTGGGTGCCGAGGCTAGGCCAAAGGGAAGCACTTTGTACTGAAAATGGTTTCCTCCCACTACAAATCTTAGATATTGCCTGTGGTCTGGATGAATCAAGATGTGTGCATACGCATCTTTGAGATCTAAGGAGCATAGCCAGTCTCCCTGGCAGAGGTAAGGCAGCAATATTCCAAGGGAAAGCATCTTAAACTTTTTCCTCACCAGGAACTTGTTTAGGCTTCGCAGGTCGAGGATAGGTCTTAGGCCTCCAGTTCTCTTTGGTATCAGAAAGTACCTGGAGTAGAAGCCTGTGCCCTGTAGGTTGTGAGGCACCAGTTCTACTGCCTGACCCTCGGGAAGACCTGTTAACTCCTGCAAGAGGAGGTCCCTGTGAAGAGTGGGTCTGAGAGACTCCCCTGGAAAGTAAGAGTCTTGAAGAACCAGAAAGGGGACTGTTACTTCTGGAGAGAGATCTGCAATTGTGAGTATATACTTCTGGGAATTTTTCTGAAAGGAATTCTTTCTATTAAAGCTATTTAATCTGTGAACCCACTATTTTTTGTTAAATCAGTCAGGGCCTAGTAGCAGCAGTTTAAGTTTAAATTTAAAACACAAAAGAGAACTTTCTGGTTACATTTCATACCCAGCAGAGAGCTTGTAGTTTTAATTTAATAGTCACTCAGGGCCTAGTATCAGCAAAGTACTTTTAGTTTAAATTTAAAACACAGAAGAGAGCTTTCTGGTTAAATTTGGAACCCAGCAGAGAGCTGTAGTTTTAATTTAATAGTCACTCAGGGACTAGCATCAGCAAAGTACTTTTAGTTTAAATTTAAAACACAGAAGAGAGCTTTCTGGTTAAATTTAGAACCCAGCAGAGAGCTTGTAGTTTAAATTTCATAATAAGTTAAAGCCTAGCAGCAGCAAAGAGCTATAATTTAAATCAAATAAGAATATAGCTTACCTCAGCAGCACAGGACAGGGTACTGTGTAGCAGCCCTCTTTTGAAGTGACCAAGGTGCAAGCAGATCCTAATGGAAGGTATATTCTGCTGACCGCCAAGCTCTATAACGAACCCATATGGTTGGCAAATGTGTATGCTCCAAATGTGTATGACCACATGTTCTTTAAGATGTTACTGGGGTTTATCCAGAAGGCGGGGAATCATAGGTTGATTGTGGCAGGGGACTTCAACTGCCCGCATTCGCCGGATCTGGATAAATCTCAGGGGTGCAGCGTAGGTTCTTGGGGACGCAGAGGAGTGGGATATCTTTGTAGACTGGGAGATTTGGTTGGTGTGTGGCGGGTTCTTCACCCTGGGGTTAAGGAATATACTCATTTATCTCGCACTCATAGTACATGGTCGCGAATTGATTATATTCTGGTGAGTGAGAGGGGGCTCTCTAAAGTACTGCAAGCTGGAATTGAGCCAATAGCAGTATCTGATCACGGGATGGTGTGGGTGATATGGGACGGTCAAGGAATGGGCAGTAGAGGGTGGCGGTTTCCGGCATATTTATGTGAAAACAAGGACTTTCAGTTGTATTTGGCGCAGCAGTGGAATGACTATGTCTTTTTTAATGATCAGGTGGGCTGCTCCCCGGTGTTATTTTGGGAGACTAGCAAAGCAGTGATGCGAGGTGCGGTGATTGCATACACAGCCCAACGGCGTAGGCATCTTGACCGCAGTATCCTTACATTAGAGAGGAATGTTCAAGATCTGCAACGGAAGCTTAGTCGTAGGGGGGCTGCTGGATGTCAACGGGAATTTTTGCAGGTGCAGGCAGCTCTGAATGAGTTGCTCCAGAGGAGGGCTGTGATGTCTATGCAGTATTGCCGACACCGGTTACACCGGTACGGTAACCGCACGGGGCGTCTTCTGGCAAAATTGGTTCGGGATCCTGGGGGAGCACGGTTCGTGCCTGTGCTCCGGGATGAAGGAGGGCGATTGCGGATGTTTTTAAAACTTTCTATGCTAAGCTGTACAGTGAGGAGGCCCGGGATTATGAGCAGGGTAAGGAATTCCTGCGAAAACTAGTCTCGCCACAGGTGTCAGAAGAAGAATTGTGTACGCTCAATGCGCCGTTAACGGTGCAGGAAATACTACAGTGTATCAAGAAGGGTAAACCACATAAGGCTCCTGGACCAGATGGGTTTAGTATTGAGTATTATAAGGTGCTGGCGTCTAAGGTAGCTCCTACAATGGTTGTGATGTTTGATCTCGTCCGTCAGGCTGGGGAATTCCCTAGGGACATGCGTTGCACGGATATCTCGGTCATCCCGAAGCCTGGAAAGGACACAACTGACCCGGTCTCCTATAGGCCTATTTCGCTTATAAATTGTGATATGAAAATTCTTGCGTCAGTGTTGGCGGGAAGGTTAAATCCCATCCTACCGTCTCTTATTGATCCCCAGCAAGTCGGTTTTGTGCAGGGCCGGGAGGCAACAAAAAATATTGCTAGCTTGCTCCTAGGTATGAGTCATTGCTTGAGGACAGAGGAGGCTTTGCTGCTGGTGAGTTTAGACGCCGAAAAGGCGTTCGATAGAGTCGCTTGGGGGTATTTGTGGGATGTGCTAGCGGGTTTTGGTTTGAGGGGGCACTTTGTGCAGTGGATACAAGCCTTGTATAAAAATCCGATGGCTAGAGTGGGAGTGAATGGGACATTGTCTGCTCCCTTTACACTTGAGCGTGGGACACGGCAGGGGTGCCCGCTTTCCCCCTTGCTGTTTGTGCTTACGTTGGAGCCTTTACTGCGAGCTATTCAGTGTGATACGAAGATTGAGGGCATCACTTTGGGAGGGGAGGTGATGAAGGTCAGTGCATTTGCCGATGATATGCTCCTTTGTATAACGCGACCGCAAGCGTCTCTAGAGAGGGTATTGCAGATGTTGCGTGATTTTGGTAGTTTCTCCGGGTTAAAAATTAATGCTGCGAAGTCGATGGTGTTGGATGTAGGAGGGTGTGTTAAGTCATGTTGGCAGGGCCCCTTTCCTTTGGTATGGGCTGATGGGGCGATTAAGTATTTGGGGATACAGTTGCCGGAGCGACCGGGCAATCTTTATCAGGCCAATATCCCTGGAATGCTGGAAAAATCCAAGCGGACTTTTATGAGTTGGAAGGGTTTACCTCTGTCCCTTAAAGGGCGGATAGCACTGTTTACCATGGTGGAGCTGCCTAGGTGGCTGTATCTGCTTCGTTTGCTACCTATCTGGGTGTTAGCCAAGGACTGGAAGCGTTTTGAGTCTGCCTTAAGTGCGTTCCTATGGAGAGGTAAGAGGGCGAGGATCCCATTCCGAGCCTTGTTGCGGAGGAGAGATGAAGGTGGGCTGGGGTTGCCGTCGTTAAGGAATTATAATCTCCGTTATCTACTGCGACACATCGAGGCGTTGGTGGAGGGAGAAAGTGGTTGTGCCCCATTGAGACAGCTGCAGGAGATATGTGCGCCCTATCATAGTCTGTACGTGCTTCATATGGATAAATGTGCGGTTGCTGGGGGGGCTAGTTGGGGGTACATGGGGGCCTTGCGGGCCGCTTGGAGGGCTGTGTGCTCTCGGTATGGCTGGAACTGGAGGAGGTCGTCCTTGCTTCCTTTGGTGGGGAATTTGGGGTTTATTCCAGGGTCTTCGGAGCGTACTATATTTCACGGGTGGGCTGTAAAGGGGCTTACTTGTGTTGGTGATCTTTTTGTGGAAGGGGAGACGGTGGTGGATACCTTTCAGAGTTTACAAGGACGTTATCGTCTTCCTAGGCATGATTTTTATGGTTATCTACAGGCTAGGCATTATGTGGGAAGCCTGGGGATCTTCGGAAGACATCCTAGATGTGTTTTGGGTAACTTGGTGGGGCGGTATGCGGGAGGGGTTGAGGGGTGGAAGCTGATATGTCCCAGGGTGAATAATGCTTTTCTCTCTGAGTTGGTTCATAGATGGGGTAAAGAGGGGGTGGAGGGCCTATAAATTAATGAACGGAGTGGAACGGGTAAACGTAGATCGATTGTTTACCTTATCAGAATATAGAAAGACTAGGGGACATGCAATGAAGCTACAGGGTAAACTATTTAAGACTAATAAAAGAAAATATTTTTTCACTCAACGTGTAATCAAACTCTGGAATTTGTTACCGGAGGATGTAGTAAAGGCTGTTAGTGTAGCTGGGTTTAAAAAAGGTTTGGACAAGTTCCTGGAGGAAAGGTCCATAAACCATTATTAAGAAGGGACCCAGGATATCAATGCTTGAACCAATACAAGCATTGTGGAACCTGTGTCCCTTGGGGAAACTGCTAGGTATGTATGACCTAGACTGGCCACTGTTGGAAACAGAATACTGGGCTTGATGGACCTTGGTCTGACCCAGTATGGCATATCTTATGTTCTTATGTCTCTCCGAGGCCACATTGCGGGAGGGTTTTGAGGAAATTCCAAAGGAAGCAGTGGGAATTTATCTATAAGAGCTGCAATATAAATTTTTGTGGCGAGCCTATACCACAGATGCATGGGCGTTCCGCGCAGGGCTTCGAACATCCGCCACTTGTGGATGGTGTGGGCTGGCTGAGGGAACGCTGTTGCACAAGTTCTGGAGTTGCCATCTAGTGCAGGATCTTTGGAAGCAAGCTTGTGGTAAGATGGCGGAGTGGCTTGGGGTTCAGGCTGTGATGCAACGAGAGGTATGCCTGTTTCATGACTGGGACGCAGGAGGTCTGGTGGTTGCAAGGCAACAGAGCTTTTTTGGGGAGGGGATTCTTGCTATTGAAAAAGGTGCTTTCGAATAAATGGGTGGAGGTTTCCCCGCCTGTGCTTGATGTTTGGGAGAGAGCTATGATTGAATTGTTATATATGGAGAAGTTGACGGCGAAGCAGAATGGTGGTAAATGGTGGGATATGTTTTTGGACCTGTGGGGGCCCCTTATCGACACTCTAGAACCGAGAGAGCGTAGTAGTGTGCTGAATGTTTAGGGTGTGCCTCGCTGTGGAAGTCGCTTTCAGATATGGGATCTGAGGTGTGTGTTGGATGGGGTTCAAGTAGCTGTGTGGGTCTATACTGCTCATTATTAAGGAAGTGATTTGGGAGTGGGTAAGGTTGCTCATCCATGCGGGGGAGTGGGGGGAGGGGAGGGGAAGGGAGGGGGGGAGAATGAGATGGGATGTTTGTTTCTATGACCTTGCAGATGTGCAAGTCCGTGCTTGTTGAACTTTATTAGCTATCCCATAAGTAAGCAGGATACGATGTTATATTTGTTGTATGCTGTTCATGGTTCTCTTGCATGGTTGACGACATATGATGTTTGCTGTATGTTGTTCATGGTTTTCTTGCATTGTTGAAGTTACCCTTGTTTGCAAGGGAGTTTAAGTGTGAAAATGAATAAAAATGATTTGAACTAAACTAGATAATAGGGGAAAGCCGACAGTCGCCCAAGAGCGGATGGTTCGGAAGAATGTATCCTTGAAGGATACTACCAAAAGCAGAGAGGTTCCAAAAAAGAGTAAAGTAGCCCAAATGCCCTCGAGTATGGAGAAGACAGAGCTTAAAGATCCCAAATTTCCCATGTCTACCAAAAGCCAAATTAATATGAATAAAATACAGTCTCTAAAATGCTTGTATGCAAATGCTAGAAGTCTAAAAAATAAGATGGGAGAGTTAGAATATATAGCACTAAATGAGAGGTTAGATATGATTGGAATATCAGAGACATGGTGGAAGGAGGACAACCAGTGGGACACTGTGATACCTGGGTACAAACTATATCGTAATGATAGAGCTGATCAAATTGGTGGAGGGGTTGCGCTTTATGTTAGAGAGGGCATTGAGTCAGAAAAGATTAAAGTTTTGCAGGAAACAAAATTTGCTGTAGAATCTCTATGGATTGAAATTCCATGTAAAAAGGGGAAGGCGATGGCAGTGGGGGTGTACTATCGACCGCCTGGCCAGAATGAACAAATGGATGATGAAATGCTCAAAGAAATCAAGGAAGCTAACAAAAGTTACAGCGCAGTAATAATAATGGGTGATTTCAATTACCCCGGTATCAACTGGGTCAGTGTCACGGCAGGACATGCTAGGGAGATAAAGTTCCTAGATGACATAAATGACTGCTTCCTGGAGCAGCTGGTTCATGAACCGACCAGAGGGGAAGCCATATTAGACCTAGTCCTTAGTGGAACACCAGATCTAGTGCAAGAGATAAGGGTGTTGGGGCCACTTGACAATAGTGATCATAGCATGATCGCCTTTGATTTAATTAGTGGAGGAGGGATAATAAAGAAATTCACAGTACTACCTTTTAACTTTCGAAAGGGAGACTATGATAAAATGAGGAAAATAGTTAAGAAAAAACTAAAAGGAGCAGTTGCAAAGGTTAAAGACTTACATCAAGCTTGGGTGGTGTTGAAAAGCCCAGACCAGCTGTATTCCACGCTTTAAGAAAAGTGGAAGGAAGTCCAAAAAACTGCCAGCGTGGTTTAAAGGTGAGGTCAGAGAGGCTGTTGCCAAAAAAGCATCTTTCAGGAAATGGAAAAAAGAGCCAAACGATGAAACCTGGAAACAGCACAAGCACTGGCAGGTCAAATGCAAGGCATTGATAAAGCAGGCAAAGGAAGAATATGAGAAGAAGCTTGCTGCGGAAGCAAAAACGCGAAATAATGATTTTTTTCAAGTACATTCGTAGCAAAAAACCTGTGAGAGAGTCAGTTGGTCCATTAGATGATAGAGGAGTTAAAGGGGCACTAAGAGGCGACAAGGCGATAGCGGAGAGACTGAATGAATTCTTTGCTTCTGTCTTTACTGAGGAAGATGTAGGGATGTTACCCATGACTGAAGTGGTATTTAAAGATGCGGAAGAATTGAAGGAAATATTGATACATCGGAAAGATGTATTATAACTATTAGATAAACTGAAAAGTAGCAAATCACCTGGGCCAGATGGTATACATCCAAGGGTGTTGAAAGAACTGAAATATGAGATTGCAGACCTGCTATTAGTAATTTGTGAACTATCATTAAAATCAACTCTAATACCTGAAGATTGGAGGATCGCCAATGTAACACCAATTTTTAAAAAGGGTTCCAGGGGTGATCCAGGAAACTACAGACCGGTGAGCCTCACGTCAGTACCAGGAAAAATGGTAGAAACCATCATAAAGAATAAAATTACTCAGCATGTAGATAGTCATGGTCTAATGAGAGACAGCCAACATGGCTTTAGACAAGGAAGATCTTGCCTTACTAATCTGTTATGTTTTTTTGAAAGTGTGAATAAACAGGTGGACAAAGGTGAGTCGGTTGATATTTATTTATTTTTATTTATTTTAATTCTCTTATATACCGCGCTATTCTGCATCAGTGCGGTTTACATTGAACAAACTGAAATTACATTGAACAGAGCATTATAACTTGGAGATAACTATTTTACAGGGAACATGGGCTATGGAGGGTTAAGTGGCTTGCCCAAGACCACAAGGAGCACCTGTGGGACTAGAAACCCCAGTCCTTCCGGCCCAAGGTTGCTGTCCTCTAGTGGGATTTGAACCCCCGACCTTCCGGCCTGAAGTACCTTGCCCCAACCACTAGGCCACTCCTCCACTTGTGTATCTGGACTTTCAGACAGCCTTTGATAAGGTCCCTCATCAGAGACTTTCGGCAAAACTAAAGAGTCATGGGATAGGAGGCAGTGTACTACTGTGAATCAGGAACTGGTTAAAAGATAGAAAGCAGAGGGTTGGGCTAAATGGCCAATTTTCCCAATGGAGAAAGGTGAATAGTGGTGTACCCCAGGGATCTGTGCTGGGTACGCTGCTTTTTGACATATTCATAAATGACCTGGAAAGTGGAATAATGAGTGAGGTTATCAAATTTTCAGATGACACAAAACTATTTAAAGTTGTTAAAACCCAAGAGGATTGTGGAAAATTGCAAGAGGATCTTGATAAATTGGAAGACTGGGCATCAAAATGGCAGATGAAATTTAATGTAGACAAGTGCAAAGTTATGCACCTAGGGAAGAACAACCCAAACTATGGTTACACAATGCAAGGTTCCACATTAGGAACCACCACCCAGGAGAAAGATTTAGGCATCATTGTGGATAACATGTTAAAACCTTCGGCCCAGTGTGCAGCGGCAGCCAAGAGAGCAAATAGAATGCTAGATATCATAAGGAAAGGAATGGAAAATAAAACAAAAGATATTATAATACCTCTATATCGTTCCATGGTGAGACCGCACCTTGAATATTGTGTGCAATTCTGGTCGCCGTATCTTAAAAAGGATATAGCGATATTAGAAAAGGTTCATAGAAGAGCCACCAAAATGGTAAAGGGGATGGAAGGATACTCCTATGAAGAAAGGCTAAAAAGGTTAGGGCTCTTTAATCTGGAAAAGAGACGGCTGAAGGGAGATATGATAGAAGTCTATAAATTAATGAACGGAGTGGAACGGGTAAATGTAGATCGATTGTTTACGTTATCAGAATATAGAAAGACTAGGGAACATGCAATGAAGCTATAGGGTAAAGCATAGTTACTCACCTGTAACAGGTGATCTCCGGGAACAGCAGGAATTTAGTCTTCAGATATGGGTATCATCGGTACCGACGGAGCCTGCCCGGGAACGCTCCCCAGCGTCCAATTAGAAAGCTTTTGGGAGCATCCCACAGCGCCTGCGTGCTGCCTTCCCGCCTTTCCCAACTGCCTCTCTCCAGTTGAGTTTTAAAGCTGAGACAAAGAGAGAGAGAGAGAGGGAAAGAGAAAGAGATAGATAGAGAGATACAACTCCTAAGGGAGGTGGGTGGGTTGTGAAGACTAAATTCCTGTTGTTCCGGGAGATCACCTGTTACAGGTGAGTAACTATGCTATCTCCAGAAACAAGCAGGAATGTAGTCTTCACATATGGGGACTCCCTAGCTTTAGATGCCAGGGAGAGAACCCCAGAAGTAGTGTGTCCCTGTGAAAGGGCTCCACTTCCCCCCATGGATCTCTGGCATCCTACCAGGGATGGTGGGTAGGAGTTGATTAGGTATTGTGGCAAGGAGGCCTATCCGGAGTCTGGGGGAGGACAAAGAGACAGGGAATTCACCCTAGTAAAGGGCCCCCTTTTACCGAGACAGGGTAGGAAAGCCATAAACACCTCCAGGAATCAGAAAACTTCCACGTGGACCACATTTCATGCTCCCCCTAGTGGAATAAAGGGGAGAGGATACAAGGCTCAGAACCCTTTAGGTAGTGAATGCTTCATGCACTCAGGTGCCCGGAGTCAGGCTGATTGCCGTCACCTGAGTAGGGTGGGGTTGGAGCTAGAGCCCTGGAAGTATAAACCCAGAGCAGAGTATGATTTAGAAAGATGAGAGAGAAGAGGAGAAGCAGGAAGCCAGGCTGAGCAGAGCAGAGGAACGGAGCTTCCAGCTGGAGAGAGTGCTATTTGGCATGTAGCACGGCTGCAGGAGAGTTTGGAGCCAGGAACAAGAGAGACTCCAAGATCCCCTGGGAAGCTGTTTGCTGAGCACTGTGAGCAAGGTGGGGAGTCAGAGCCTATGCAGCTGGGAGAGCCCGAGGTGAAGCTGATTGAGGACGACACACCCATGGACTGTTCCTTGTGCCAAGCTGTAAACCTGGGGAACGTAGAGAAAGCAAGCCAGTCCTGAAAGAAGTTTATCCAGGAGAAAGGTACCCTTATTCTACAAGCAGGGTGGCTGTGTTCCCTTGTGTTTATAAAGGGGAAGTTTACTACAGACATTAAATGTGATTTTTGTTTGATGCTTTAGCCAGCAAAGCTGAGAAGGAAATACAATAAGCGTGCTGGTAAAGACTGTGTATCCTACTATAGAGAGAACCTTTAAACTGCATTTTGTGGTTGGATATGTTTTGGACAATTTTTGCTTCAAAGAATCCTGAACCAACAATCCTATGTGTGGTATGACCGAACCATTGTGTATATAAAAATAATAAATTTCTGTCATTTGCCTTACCTACTTGAGCCTGACTACAGTTTTCCGCATGATGCACCCATACAGCTGAATAAGGACTACATTTCTCAGAGGGCACTGCAGGGAAATAGTTTTAAAAAAAAGCTGAAAAAGCACACAGCAGAAAGTTCCTCTAATAATCCACGCCCCTCTAACCTAGAGGCGAGTGGTGGTGGCGTGACAGTATGGAACAGGTGTTGGAGAAGGGCCTGACCAAACAAGGCATCCCAGCGGGAGTCCTTGTCCAAGCAGTAATGGGCTGTGAAGGTATGAACCAAGGCCCAAGTGGCTGCACGACAGATGTCGTCGATAGACACAGAGTGAAGATGAGCCATTGAAGCTGCTATGGCTCTCACATTGTGAGCTGTGACATGGCCCTCCAGAGGAAGATTCTTACTCTGAAAGGCAAAGGAAATACACTGTGCAATCCAGTTGGATCAAAAGCAACAAAGAGTTGAGAGGACTATCTATGCTGCTGTGTTCTTTGTAAGTAAAAAGCTAAAGCTCTTTTACAGTCCAAAGTATGAAGATTCCTTTCTGCATTTGATGCATGAGGCCTTGGAAAAAACACAGGCAGGTAGACCGCTTGGTTTAGATGAAAAGGCGAGACCACCTTTGGCATAAAGTGTGGATGAGTCCTAAGGACTACCTTGTCATGGTGGAACCTTGTATAAGGAGGATCAGCCACTAGTGCCTGCAACTCACTGATGCGACGTGCTGATGTGATTGCAATAAGAAAGATAACTTTCCAGGAAAGGAATTTCAACGAGGTAGTAGTCAAGGGTTCGAAAGGTGGCTTCATCAGCTGACCAAGAACCAGGTTCAAGTCCCATGCCACCGGTGGTGGCTTAATGAGAGGCTTAGTTAGAAGGCGGCCTCTCATAAATCTTGTTATAAGAGGATGGGAGGAAATAGGTTGTCCATTTAAAGGCTTGAAAGAAGCTGCAATAGCACTCAAATGGACTCTTACTGAGTTAGTCTTAAGTCCTGCATTGGATAGATGAAGGAGATACTCCAATAATGATTCCAGAGGTATCGCAAGGGGGCTAAGACCCTTCTGCGAGCACCATATGGTAAACCTTTTCCACTTGAAAGCATAAGAGCGTCTTGTGGAAGGTTTTCTGGACGCATAAAGGATATCCTTTACTTGTTGAGAAAGGTTAAGATAATGAAGATCTAGGCCTTCAGCAACCAAGCCCTGAGATGCAGAGACTGGGGATTGGGATGCCATAACATTCCGTTCTCCTGACAGAGGAGATCTGGAGCAGACCCTAACTCCAGAGAGGGAGCTTGAGAGAGATGTAGAAGCAGAGGGTACCACATTTGCCATGGCCAATGTGGAGCTATGAGAATCATACGGCCTCTGTCTCTCTGAAGCTTGAACAGGGTTTTGGGAATTAGGGGAATGGGTGGAAAAGCATACAGGAAGTCTTGACCCCAATGAGGGAGGAAAGCATCCTTGGCCTGAGAGCCCTGAGCTGGAATTCTTGAACAGAACCGGGGAAGTTTGGCATTCAACGGACTTGCAAAGAGGTCTATGTCCGGGGTTCCCCAAATTTGAAAAATGTTGGCTACCTGGTCTGCATGTAGAGACCATTCGTGTGGAAGCAGAACTCGACTGAGTCTGTCTGCCCAAGAGTTTTGGATGCCTGGAAGATACACTGCCAGGAGATGAATCTGATGCTCTCTGGCGAGGGCCCGTAGTTGCAAAGCTTCGTTGCAAAGCAACAAAGAGCCTGTTCCTCCCTGCTTGTTCACGTAGAACATGGCTACTTGATTGTCCGTATGAATGAGGACTGTCTTGTAGCTTAGCAGGGTATGGAACACTCGAAGACCAAGGAAGATTGCTCTGAGCTCTAAGAGATTGGTGTATAGATGAGTCTCCTGTGGAGTCCAAGTGCCTTGGGTGGAGAGGTCTTGCAGATGAGCTCCACAACCCATTGGTGAAGCATCTGTTGTGAGAGTTGCCTGAGGTAAAGGTTGTTGAAAAGGGGACCTCACCAACAGGTTTTGAGTGGACTGCCACCATTGGAGGGACAAAATAAGGCGATTTGTGTTTGCTATTTTGTCTGACAGGCACCCTGGTGCCTGGGTCCATTGAGTGGATAAAGTCCACTGGGCTGCTCTCATATGGAGGCGAGCATAAGGAACCACATGCACGGTAGATGCCATGTGGCCTAGTAGTTGTAACATTTCTCGAGCAGTGAGATGAGCCTTCAGCACTGCTTGAGAAGCTAATTACACTATGCGAAGGCAACGGGTCTGGGGGAGATAGGCCCTTGCTTTTCTGGTATCCAGCAAAGCTCCTATGAACTCTAGAGATTGAGTGGGAGTTAGGCTGGATTTTGGGATGTTTATTACCAGACCCAAATACTGAAGGATACGCTTTGTGCAAGATAGAGAAATCCTGGCCTCTGACTCTGATGGGGCTGGAATGAGCCAGTCGTCTAAGTAGGGGAAGACGAATATTCCTAGAGTGTGAAGAAATGCTGCTACCACAGCCATGCATTTCGTACACACCCTTGGTGCTGAGGCCAGGCCAAAAGGAAGCACCCTGTATTGGTAGTGCTTTCCTTGAAAAAGGAACCGAAGGAACTTTCTGTGAGTTGGATGGATGAGAACATGTGTACGCATCCTTGAGATCTAGAGAACAAAGCCAATCCTGACTCTGAAGGTATGGCAGCAGAGTTCCCAGAGAAATCATGTTGAATTTCTCTTTGAACAGGAATTTGTTCAATTCTCTGAGGTCTAAAATAGGTCTGTGTCCCCCTGTTTTCTTTGGGATAAGGAAAAAGGGGGAGTAAAACCCTGTACCCTGTTGAGGAATGGGTACCTCTTCTATTGCCCCTTGGGAAAGAAGCATAGTGACCTCTTGATCTAACAGGTTGATCAGAGAGGTCTGAGAATTGAACTGTCTTACCAATGTGGGAGGGGGCATGCAGAGAAAGTGAAGCTTGTACCCCTCTTTTATAATGGAGAGAGTCCAATGTTCTGCTGTTATCTGCCCCCATCTGGGGGCAAAGTGACACAACCTTCCTGGAATGGTGGAAGGCTCTGGTCCGTTGAGAGCCAGGAAGGCTAAGCTCTCTAGATGGAAGTCAAAGGCCTTGTGGAGGCTGAGACTGCTGAGACGATTGAGGCTTAGCAGTCTTTGCTTTCCTTTATTTAGGTGGCTGCTGACTCCTTTGGGCAGGTTGACCTGCAGAACATCCCTGCTAGGAATAAGAGGGATAAAACCTCTTCTTTTTGGAGAAGAACGGTTTCTTGAAAGATTTCTTCTTTGCAGGATCAGCTGTGGCTTTGGATAATCTATCCAAAGTGGAGTTGTCAGCATCCAACTCATTGGCTTTTTCTTGCCAATCTTTGCCGAATAGATTCTCACCTGTACAAGGGATATTGCCCAGTTTATCCTGCACCCAGAGCTCCAAATCGGATGCCTGGAGCCAGGCAATTCTACGTGCACCTATGGCAATGGCAGAGATTCTGCTTATGCACTCAAAAAAGTCAAAAGCTGCACGATTGACAAACTTAGAAACATCCTGGGCATGTTTAATCAGTGTGAGAAAATCCTGCCTTTTATCATCAGGAAGAAGAGGGCTCAAAACCTCTAAATCTCCTGTGACTTCCTTAAGGAACGTTCCCATTTATAAAATATAGGAACTGATCCTGGCAGAAAGCATGGAAGCCTGGAAAGTACGACGTCCAAAGGCATTCAAGGTCCTACACTCACGTCCTGGAGGATTAGAGGCATGCCTCTTTGCACTTCTGATCCTTCTCATAGCTGATTCCACTACCATAGAGTGGTGAGGAAGCTGAGTTTTCTGGAAGCCAGGACACGGAGGTACTCGATACATGGTATCCAGTCTACAAGAGTGAGGAGAGGTGGTAAGAGGTGTTTCCCACATCCTCAACATGAGATCATCTAAGATCTCATGGATAGGTAAAGTAGCTGCCTCCTTAGGAGCCTTGGGATACTGTAGAATCTCCAACTCCTTTGCCCTGGGCTCTGTTTCAGGAGCCACAGTAATGGACAGACCTCGAGCCACCTCCCTGATAAAATCCTGAAAGGAGATATCTTCTGGAGGAGACATCCTGCGTTTAGGAGAGGAAGGCTCCTCCGGGAGAAGCACTCCGGTACCAATTCTGGTCGCCGTATCTTAAAAAGGATATAGCGATTTTAGAAAAGGTTCAGAGAAGAGCCACCAAAATGGTAAAGGGGATGGAAGGATACTCCTATGAGGAAAGGCTAAAAAGGTTAGGGCTCTTTAACCTGGAAAAAGAGACGGCTGAGGGGAGATATGATAGAAGTCTATAAATTAATGAACGGAGTGGAACGGGTAAACATAGATCGATTGTTTACCTTATCAGAATATAGAAAGACTCGGGGACATGCAATGAAGCTACAGGGTAAACTATTTAAGACTAATAAAAGAAAATATTTTTTCACTCAACGTGTAATCAAACTCTGGAATTTGTTACCGGAGGATGTAGTAAAGGCTGTTAGTGTAGCTGGGTTTAAAAAAAGGTTTGGACAAGTTCCTGGAGGAAAGGTCCATAAACCATTATTAAGAAGTGACCGAAGATATCAATGCTTGACCCAGTACAAGCATTGTGGAACTTGTGTCTCTTGGGGAAACTGCTAGGTACATATGACCTAGATTGGCCACTGCTGGAAACAGAATACTGGGCTTGATGGACCTTGGTCTGACCCAGTATGGCATATCTTATGTTCTTATGAGGATTCAAAGTACCTCCTGTCGGATGCTCTTGTAGAGCACGATACCCGTACCGACCAAAGTCGGTGCCGGGGGGAATCGATACCAGTGTATCGGTACCGGAAGGCATAGCATGACTGGGTGCCGGCAATGCAGACACCGATGTCGATGCTGTCGGTACTGGTACCGATACCGGTGTCAGAGTCGGTGCTGGTACCGGTTGAACTGTCTGACGCGGTTCCGAGGGTGTCAATGCCGCAAGGAGAGCCGCCAGACTGCATTCAATAGCCAGGAACCTCTGGTCTATCGACACTGCCGATGCCTGGGTATTGGTACCGGAGAAAGCAGCCGGTACCCCAGAGCATGGCACCAGTAGTTCTGCCGAGGTTGAGGCCTCGAGAACATCCTGGAGCCCCGATAATGCTTTGGAAGCTGAAGCCTCCCGCCGGGGCAATTTTGCCGGTACAGAACCCTCAAGGCAACGCCAGAGGCATCTCGATGCTTGGAAGGAGATCTACCCTTTGAGGACTAGCCAGATTTATGTTTAGTTACCTGAGATCCATGGGAGGAAGACTAAGCCCTGGACGACGTCGATGCCACAGAGGCTGCATCGGAGGGAAAAAGGGTGCTGAGCTTAGCAGCTCGGTTTTATCGACCCCTCTTGGACATCATGGCACAGACCATACACTCCGAAATGGAGTGGTCAGGACCTAAACATTTCAGACACCACTCATGGGTGTCGGTGACGGAGATGGTACCACCACACTTGGTGCACTTTTTAAAGCCCGAAGCGGGTTTTTCCATAATAGAGGAAATTTTGGGCCTAAGGCCCAAAATGGCACGTGCACCTGAGGAGAAAAGTTTTGTAAAAAAGATTATTTTTTTTTTTTTTTTTTTTTTTTAAAGAAGAAAGAAAGAACCGGCGGTACCGGTATAGCGTCGAAGGCAGACACGACCACAAAAAAGAAGGAGAATAAGAAAAGATTTTCTGCAGTGACAGGAACGACGACCTGCTGGCTCCGCGGAAAATGAAGAACTGGAGAGAGGCAGTTGGGAAAGGCGGGAAGACAGCACACAGGCGCAGTGGGATGCTCCCAAAAGCTTTCTAATTGGACGCTGGGGAGCGTTCCCACGCAAGCTCCGTCGGTACCGACGATACCCACATGTGAAGACTACATTCCTGCTTGTTCCTGGAGATACTATTAAAGACTAATAAAAGAAAATATTTTTTCACTCAACGTGTAATCAAACTCTGGAATTTGTTACCGGAGGATGTAGTAAAGGCTGTTAGTGTAGCTGGGTTTAAAAAAGGTTTGAACAAGTTCGTGGAAGAAAGGTCCATAAACCATTTTTAAGAAGGGACCCAGGATATCAATGCTTGACCCAGTACAAGCATTGTGGAACCTGTCTCTTTTGGGGAAACTACTAGGTACGTATGACCTAGATTGGCCACTGTTGGAAACAAGATACTGGGCTTGATGGACCTTGGTCTGACCCAGTATGGCATATCTTATGTTCTTATGTTGAGAAGCTAGCTGTATTATACAAAGACAGCGGGGTTGTGGAAGAAAAGCCCTTGACTGTCTGGTATCTAGACGGGCTCCTATGAACTCTAGGGACTGAGATGGAGCAAGTTGGGATTTTGGGAGGTTTATGACCAATCCCAAGTATTGAAGTATTCGCATTGTGCGAGACAGTGCAGATCTGGCTTCTGGAACCGTGGGGGCTCAAATGAGCCAGTCGTCCAAGTAAGGGAAGACGAATATTCCCAGGGTTCGTAGAAATGCAGCTACTACTGCCATGCATTTCGTGAATACTCTTCGTGCTGAAGCCAGACCAAAGGGAAGAACCCTGTATTGGAAATGTTTTCCCTTGAAAAGGATTCGTAAGAATTTCCTGTGATCTGGATGGATCAGAATGTGAGTATATGCATCCTTTAGATCTAGAGAACAAAGAAAATCCTGACTTTGAAGGTATGGCAGAAGAATTCCCAGAGAAATCATTTTGAACTTTTCTCGGAACAGATATTTGTTCAATTCTCTGGGGTCTAGAATGGGTCTGTGTCCTCCTGTTTTCTTTGGAATAAGAAAATTGGGGGAGTAGAACCCTGCTGAAGAATGGGCACCCCCCCCCCCCCTCTATTGCTCCTTGGGCAAGGAGTGTTGAGACCTCTTGATCTAGTAGATTGCCTGTAGAGGTTTGGGAAATGAACTGTCTTACGATTGTAGGAGAGGACATACTGTGAAAATGAAGCTTGTACCCCTCTCTCACAATGGACAGAGTCCAGTTTTCTCTTATTTGGTGCCATTGGTTGGCAAAATGACACAACCTACCTGGAATGTTTAGGGGTTCTGGCCCTTCAGAGGCAGGAAGGCTAAGTTTTCTATGAAGGAGTCAAAGCCATTGAGGGGGCTGGGCCTGTGGAGCTGGTTGAGCTCTAAGGTCTTTTGGCTTCTTTTGTCTGGATTGTTGTTGTTGACCCTTCTGGGCAACTTGACCCTGAGCGTGCCCTTGCTGGGTATAGGATGGATAAAACTTCCTCTTTTTGCTGAAAAAGGGTTTCTTATAGGGTTTCTTTTTGGCTGGAGTGGCTGTAGATTTTGACAATCTGTCTAACGTGAGATTGTCAGTATCTATCTCATTAGCCTTCTCCTGCCAATTCTTGCCAAAGAGGTTTTCTCCTGTGCAAGGGATGTTTCCCAATTTATCCTGTACCCAAATCTCCAAGTTTGATGCCTGACGCCAGGCAATCCGACGTGCACCAATAGCAATAGCAGAGGTTCTGCTGATGCATTCAAAGCAGTCAAAGGCTGCACAGTTTACATACTTGGAGACATCTTGAGCATGCTTGACCAGATTGAGAAAGTCCTGTCGTTTGTCCTCAGGGAGAAGGGGGCTCGTAAGCTCCAAATCTCCTGTGACTTCTTTGAGGAACATTCCCATATATAAAATATATGAGCTGATCCTTGCTGAAAGCATGGAAGCCTGAAATGTTTGACGCCCAAAAGTGTCAAGAATCCTGCATTCACGACCTGGAGGATTGGATGCATGTCTCTCTGCACTTTTCATCCTGCGCATGGCTGACTCCACTACCACTGAATGGTGTGGCAGCTGAGTCTTTTGAAAACCAGGACATGGTGGAACTCGATACATGGTATCCAGTCTCCTAGAATGACGAGATGTGGTCAAAGGTGTCTCCCACATTCTGAGCATCAAATCATGAAGAATTTCATGAATGGGCAGAATGGCTGCTTCCTTGGGAGTCTTAGGGTATTGGAGAATTTCTAATTTCTTCGCTCTAGGTTCTTTTTCAGAAGCTACCGTGATTGAAAAGCCTCGGGCCACATCACGAATAAAATCCTGAAAAGACATGTCTTCCAGAGGAGACATTCTGCGTTGGGGAGAAGAGGAGTCTTCCGGGAGAAACACTCTGGCACCGGCAGAGTCATCGGAATTGGAGGATTCGAAGTATCTCTGATCCCGATGTTCATGCAAAGCACGGTCTCATTATCGATCGACGTCGGTACCGAATTGGTCGGGTACCGATCTGTCGATGCCAGAAAAAGTCTGCATGGGAAGGATTCCCACCGGGGCCGGTACCGTCGGTGCTGGTACCGGTATCTGTACCGGTGCCTGTTGAACCACTGGTGTCAACGGTACCGCAGCTGTGAGGAGAGCTGCAAGGCTGCGTTCGATAGTGAGGAATCTCTGGTCTATCGACGTTGCCGATGCCTGGATATCGGTACCGGTAAAAGGGGCCGGAACCCCTGAGCATGGCACCAGTAGTTCTGCCGAGGTCGAAGCCTCGAGAACATCCTGGAACCCCGCTGAGGCTTTGGAGGCCAAAGCCTCCCGCCGGGGCTCTTTTGCTGGTGTAGTTTCCTCACGGGCAATGCCAATGGCCTCTCGATGCTTTGAAGGAGAGCTACCCTTTGAAGACCGGCTCTTATGTTTAGTTAACATAAGAACATAAGAACATAAGATATGCCATACTAGGTCAGACCAAGGTCCATCAAGCCCAGTATTCTGTTTCCAACAGTGGCCAATCTAGGTCATACGTACCTAGCAGTTTCCCCAAGGGACACAGGTTCCCACAATGCTTGTATTGGTTCAAGCATTGATATCCTGGGTCCCTTCTTAATAATGGTTTATGGACCTTTCCAGGAACTTGTCCAAACCTTTTTTAAACCCAGCTACACTAACAGCCTTTACTACATCTTCCGGTAACAAATTCCAGAGTTTGATTACACGTTGAGTGAAAAAATATTTTCTTTTATTAGTCTTAAATAGTTTACCCTGTAGCTTCATTGCATGTCCCCTAGTCTTTCTATATTCTGATAAGGTAAACAATCGATCTACGTTTACCCGTTCCACTCCGTTCATTAATTTATAGACTTCTATCATATCTCCCCTCAGCCGTCTCTTTTCCAGGTTAAAGAGCCCCAACCTTTTTAGCCTTTCTTCATAGGAGTAGCCTTCCATCCCCTTTACCATTTTGGTGGCTCTTCTCTGAACCTTTTCTAAAATTGCTATATCCTTTTTAAGATACGGCGACCAGAATTGCACACAATATTCAAGGTGCGGTCTCACCATGGAACGATATAGAGGCATTATAATATCTTTTGTTTTATTTTCCATTCCTTTCCTTATCATACCTAGCATTCTATTTGCTCTCTTGGCCGCCGCTGCACACTGGGCCGAGGGTTTTTAACATGGTATCCACAAGGACGCCTAAATCTTTTTCTTGGGTGGTGGTTCCTAATGTGGAACCTTGCATCGTGTAACCATAGTTTGGGTTGTTCTTCCCTAGGTGCATAACCTTGCACTTCTCCACATTAAATTTCATCTGCCATTTTGATGCCCAGTCTTCCAATTTATCAAGATCCTCTTGCAATTTTCCACAATCCTCCTGGGTTTTAACAACTTTAAATAGTTTTGTGTCATCAGCAAATTTGATAACCTCACTCGTTATTCCACTTTCCAGGTCATTTATGAATATGTCAAAAAGCAGCGGACCCAGCACAGATCCCTGGGGTACACCACTATTCACCTTTCTCCATTGGGAAAATTGGCCATTTAGCCCTACCCTCTGCTTTCTATCTTTTAACCAGTTCCTGATCCACAGTAGTACACTGCCTCCTATCCCATGACTCTTTAGTTTTGCCAAAAGTCTCTCATGAGGGACCTTGTCAAAGGCTTTCTGAAAGTCCAGATACACAATATCAACCGACTCACCTTTGTCCACCTGTTTATTCACTCCTTCAAAAAAACATAACAGATTAGTAAGACAAGATCTTCCTTGTCTAAAGCCATGTTGGCTGTCTCCCATTAGGTCATGACTATCTATATGCTGAGTAATTTTATTCTTTATGATGGTTTCTACCATTTTTCCCGGTACTGATGTCAGGCTCACCGGTCTGTAGTTTCCCGGATCACCCCTCGAACCCTTTTTAAAAATTGGTGTTACATTGGCGATCCTCCAATCCTCAGGTATTAGAGATGATTTTAATGATAGTTCACAGATTACTGATAGCAGGTCTGCAATCTCAAATTTCAGTTCTTTCAACACCCTTGGATGTATACCATCGGCCCAGGTGATTTGCTACTCTTCAGTTATCTAATAGTTGTAGGACATCTTCCCGATGTGTCGATATTTCCTTCAATTCTTCCACACCTTTAAATACCACTTCAGTCGTGGGTAACATCCCTACATCTTCCTCAGTAAAGACCGAAGCAAAGAATTCATTCAGTCTCTCCGCTATCGCCTTGTCGCCTCTTAGTGCTCCTTTAACCCCTTTATCATCTAATGGACCAACTGACTCTCTCACGGGTTTTTTGCTACGAATGTACTTGAAAAGGTCTTTATTTCGCGTTTTTGCTTCCGCAGCAAGCTTCTTCTCAAATTCTCTCTTTGCCTGCCTTATCAATGCCTTGCATTTGACTTGCCAGTGCTTGTGCTGTTTCCAGGTTTCATCATTTGGCTCTTTTTTCCATTTCTTGAAAGATGCTTTTTTGGCAACAACAGCCTCTCTGACCTCAGCTTTAAAACATGCTGGCAATTTTTTGGACTTCCTTCCACTTTTCTTAAAGCGTGGAATACAGCTGGTCTGGGCTTCCAAGATAGTATTTTTCAACAACACCCAAGCTTCATGTACGTCTTTAACCTTTGCAACTGCTCCTTTTAGTTTTTTCTTAACTGTTTTCCTCATTCTATCATAGTCTCCCTTTCGAAAGTTAAAGGGTAGTACTGTGGATTTCCTTACTATCCCTCCTCCACTAATTAAATCAAAGGCGATCATGCTATGATCACTATTGCCAAGTGGCCCCACAACCCTTATCTCTTGCACTACATCTGGTGTTCCACTAAGGACTAGGTCTAATATTGCTTCCCCTCTGGTCGGTTCATGAACCAGCTGCTCCAAGAAGCAGTCATTTATTTCATCTAGGAACTTTATCTCCCTAGCATGTCCTGTTGTGACACTGACCCAGTCGATGCCGGGGTAATTGAAATCACCCATTATTATTACTGCACTGTAACTTTTGCTAGCTTCCTTGATTTCTTTGAGCATTTCATCATCCATTTGTTCATTCTGGCCAGGCGGACGATAGTACACCCCCACTGCCATCGCCTTCCCCTTTTTACATGGAATTTCAATCCATAGAGATTCTACAGCAAATTTTGTTTCTTGCAAAACTTTAATCCTTTCTGACTCAATGCCCTCTCTAACATAGAGCGCAACCCTCCACCAATTTGATCAGCTCTATCATTTCGATATAGTTTGTACCCAGGTATCACAGTGTCCCACTGGTTGTCCTCCTTCCACCATGTCTCTGATATTCCAATCATATCTAACCTCTCGTTTAGTGCTATATATTCTAACTCTCCCATCTTGTTTTGTAGACTTCTAGCATTTGCATACAAGCATTTTAGAGACTGTATTTTATTCATATTAATTTGGCTATTGGTAGACATGGGTAATTTGGGATCTTTAAGTTCTGTCTGCTCCATACTTGAGGGCATTTGGGCTACTTTACTCTTTTTTGGAACCTCTCTGCTTTTTGTAGTATCCTTCAAGGATACATTCTTCCGAACCATGCGCTCTTGGGCGACTGTCGGCTTTCCCCTATTATCTAGTTTAAAAGCTGCTCTATCTCCTTTTTAAAGGTTAATGCCAGCAGCCTGGTTCCATCCCGGTTAAGGTGAAGCCCATCCCTTCGGAAGAGCCCCTCCTTTCCCCAGAATGTTCCCCAGTTCCTAACAAATCCGAACCCCTCATCTCTGCACCATTGTCTCATCCACGCATTGAGACTCCGGAGCTCTGCCTGCCTATTGGGTCCTGCGCGTGGAACGGGAAGCATTTCGGAGAACGCTACCCTGGAAGTTCTGGATTTCAACTTCCTACCTAAAAGCCTAAATTTAGCTTCCAGAACCTCCCTACACATTTTCCTATGTCATTGGTACCAACATGTACCAGGACAGCAGACTCCTCCCCAGCACTATCTAAGACCTTATCTAGGTGGCGTGTGAGGTCCGCTACCTTCGCACCAGGCAGGCATGTTACAGGCGATCCTCACGTCCACCAGCCACCCAGCTATCTACATGCCTAATGATCGAATCACCAACTATAACTGCTGTCCTAACCCTTCCCGCATGGGCACTTGGCCCTGGAGAAACCTCCTCGGTGCGAGAGGGGTTTACATCACCTGGAGGACAGGTCCTAGTTACAGGATCACTTCCTGCCACACCAGGGTGATGCTCTCCTGTCACGTGCCTCTCTCCTCCATGGCAACAGGGATGCTGCCAGACTGGAGGTGGGACTTCAGGACTATATCCTGTAGGTCTCGTCTATGTACCTCTCTGTCTGTCTTATGTTTTCCAAGTCTGCTACTCTAGCCTCTAGAGAACGGACTTGTTCCCTGAGAGCAGAGAGCTCCTTGCACCTAGTGCACACGTAAGACCTCTCACCAGCTGGGAGAAAATCATACATGTGACACTCAATGCAAAAGACTGGAAAGCCCACATCCCGCTGCTGGACTGCTGTCTGCATCTTAGTTTTAAGTTTGTGTTACCAACTTTAAGTTCTATATGTACTAAAGGGTGCAATGGATATTTATACCACTAAAACTGTACCTAAGAAGTTTAATATACCTTGTTCACCTGAAGCTTAATTAATTTCAGGTCCTTGGTGTATGACTGATTTGGGTAATGAGCTTCACCTGAGAGCACCTCCTGTCTTTTAAGTTGTGCAAGTACCTATAAAGCTGTGAATTTCCCAGGGGAGGGTGGGTGTGGGGAGGGAGGGAGGGATATAACACTTATTAAAAAAGGGCTGCTACACAGTACCTTGTCCTGTGCTGCTGAGGAAAACTATATTCTGATTTGATTTAAATTATAGCTCTTTGCTGCTACTAGGCTCTAACCTATTATGAAATTTAAACTACAAGCTCTCTGCTGGATTCTAAATTTAACCAGAAAGCTCTCTTCTGTGTTTTAATTTGAAACTAAAAGTACTTTGCTGATGCTAGGCCCTGAGTGACTATGAAATTTAAACTACAGCTGTCTACTGGGTATGAAAGGTAACCAGAAAGTTCTCTTCTGTGTTTTTAAATTGAATCTTAAACTGTTGCTACTAGGCCCTGACTGATTTAACAAAAAAAATAGTGGGTTCACAGATTAATTAGCTTTAAAAGAAAAAAATTCCTTTCAGAAAAATTCCCAGAAGTATATACTCACAATTTCAGATTTCTCTCCAGAAGTAACAGCCCCCCTTTCCAATCCTTCAAGACAGGGTCACAGAGCTCTGGTTGAGCTATTTATGCTTGTGCTGATGATGTAAGCAGTGACCTACTTCCTGGGTAATTAACAGTCCTTGCTTGGATAGAAGGAGTCTTTCAAAATGGCCTTTGAACTGCCAGCTGGTGTTAACACCTATTGAAAAAGCTTCACAGGTTGCTTGCCCACTAGGTAGAAGGCCTCTTTGTAAAGTTCTCTCTAGAAGACTTTATATGCTGCTCAAGGAGAATTGACCTTGTTTTGCCTCTTGTGCTAAGCTATATTCTGATTTGATTTAAATTATAGCTCTTTGCTGCTACTAGGCTCTAACCTATTATGAAATTTAAACTACAAGCTCTCTGCTGGATTCTAAATTTAACCAGAAAGCTCTCTTCTGTGTTTTAATTTGAAACTAAAAGTACTTTGCTGATGCTAGGCCCTGAGTGACTATGAAATTTAAACTACAGCTGTCTACTGGGTATGAAAGGTAACCAGAAAGTTCTCTTCTGTGTTTTTAAAATTGAATCTTAAACTGTTGCTACTAGGCCCTGACTGATTTAACAAAAAAAATAGTGGGTTCACAGATTAATTAGCTTTAAAAGAAAAAAAATTCCTTTCAGAAAAATTCCCAGAAGTATATACTCACAATTTCAGATTTCTCTCCAGAAGTAACAGCCCCCCTTTCCAATCCTGGGATCCATGGGAGGAAGACGAGGCTCTTGAAGACGTCGATGCAATGGACCTGGTATCCGAAGAAAAGAGGGTCTGTCTTCCTCTTTTAGTCATCCCCATACAGGAGGAACACTCGGATGGAGAATGGTCAGGGTCTAAACATTTTAGACACCAGTCATGGGTGTCGGTGACGGAGATGGTACCGCCACATTTAGTACTTTTTTTTTTTTTAAAACCACTAGCTGGTTTTTCCATATTTTGGGAAAAATGGGGCCTAATGCCCAAAATGGCACCTAGCACCAAAAGAAAAAGTTTCTGAAGAGGAACAGTTCAAAAATAGATTTTTTTTTTTTTTTTTTAAAGAAGAAAGAAAGAACCAGCGGTACCGGTAGGTGTCGTGCGGAGGCAGGCGCGACCACAAGAAAACAAGTTTAAAGAAAAAATTTTCTGCGGTGACAGGGTATGTGTCCTGTCGGCTCCGTGGAAAACAAAGAACTAAAGAGGGCAGTTGGAAAGGCGGGAAGACAGCGCACATGTGCTGAGGGATGCTCCCAAAAGTGTTCCTACTGAACGCTGGGAAGCGTTCCCGCGCAGGCTCCTTCGGTAGCGACGATACCCATATGTGAAGACTACATTCTTGCTTGTTCCTGGAGATAACGCTATGCATACCTCCGCTATTTACAAAAACCAGCTCCACCACCTCAAAGAGAGCCTTCTCACTTTACACTCCATATTTATGAAACTCTTTTCCTAACAGACTACGGACTACAACGGACACAACAATATATATTCAAAGACTGCTCTTCAAACAACATCACCTAACTAGCCACCATTCCAACTACTCATTCCCCCCCCATCCCTTCCCCCTACCCCAACACTAGTCATAAATGATAACCAAGACATACAAACAAGTTAATCTTACTTCCAAGTTAATCTCCCTATTCTATGTGTAAATTTCTGTTACAATGTAAACCGTTTTGACTGTAGGATAAAGTGGTATAGAAAAACTGTTAAATAAATAAATTAGGTGGGTGGAATTGGGGCCGCAGGGATCACTGGGCCACCAGAGATTTTTTTGTTAGTGGGTGAGTGGGGATCGGGACCCTCTGGGACAGCAGATAATTTTTTTTTATCAGGTGGGGATCGGGGCCACCGAGGATTTGGCTCCTGTCCAGAGGGTCGGTGCCGGGGGCACCAGCCCCCCACCCCCTGGCAGTATTCTGATGGCATCATCAGTGTCAAACTTCATCTCTGATGATACTTTTTCTCCTGGCTGAATCTTTATATCTGCTTGAAGCTGGCATAAGATCAAGTGTAAAAAAACTGCACGAAGTTTCAGCATAGCTGTTTTTCTTACATCGGGCACAGTTACTAATGCAATTTGCTTGTAAGTGTGCTGCAGTTTACCGCGGTTGTTTTCTTGGCATTTTTACAGCATGTGACCGGGTTTCATATATTTGTGTATATATGAGCACAGAAGCTCATCACCCCCTCATTTAAATAAACAAATAAAATAAAGCATACTCACTCACCTGTAAGGATAAATTTCACTTACCGTTAATTTCCTTTCCTGGAATACTGCTAGACCAGTCCAGACAAACGGGTTGTGTCCCCCTGCCAGCAGATCTTGGAGACAGAGAATTCTACCAGAGCTCTGATAGGCTGGACTCTGGTGATATGGTCCTACCCCTAGGGGTCTCCCTCAGTATTGTCTGTAAAGCGAACCCAAACATGTAACGCAACTTAACCATAAGACCACACATAGTGGACATTTAATTCAACTATGTACAAGGGAGCTAAAAGTATCCCCAGAACTGAAGGCTGCTAAGACCGATAACGCAGCCATCGGCACCCCATGGTGAGGCATACTGACAAGGAAGGAACAGAGGCCGGCAGCTTCACCGCACTAGCAGCACCGTAACCGACAGCAGGGTGGGTCCTGGACTGGTCTAGCAGTATTCCAGGAAAGGAAATTAACGGTAAGTGAAATTTCTCCTTCCAAGTCATACTGCTAGACCAGTCCAGACAAACGGGCAGTACCCAAGCTACCTGCTTTAAAGGGGGGGTCAATGCCAATGACAGCACTGCAGCTCCAAACTGGCCCTCCTACCGAGCATGAACGTCCAATCTATAGTGACGGACAAACGTGGACAACGACGACCAAGTCGCCGCCCGGCAAATGTCGAGAGTGGCTTCTTGAGACCGCTCGGCCCAAGACGAAGCCTGAGCCCGAGTGGAGTGAGCTCGGAGCCCTGCTGGAACCTGCTTGCCTTGCAGTATATAAGTTGCCTCAATAGCTCCTCGCAACCATCTAGAAATGGTGGATGTGGAGGCTGCGGACCCCTGTCGAGGGTCCGCAAACAGGACAAAAAGATGATCGGTCTTACGGAAGGCGTTCATGATCTTAAGATACCGATAAAGCACTCTCTTCAGGTCCACAGCACACAATTGATGAAGGTGACCGGAACACTGCTCTTTTTCAAAGGTAGGCAAGAAAAGAGGCTGGTTGACATGAAACGGGGTAAGCACCTTAGGTAAAAAGGATGGAACAGTTCGAAGAGAAACTCCCGCCGAAGAAAACGAGAGATAGGGGTCTCGACAAGAGAGATCCTGAAGTTCGGAAATCCGACGTGCCGAGGTTATGGCCACTAGGAAAACTGTCTTTATTTATTTATTTGACTGTATTTATATCACGCTTTTCACCGGGTCAAAGCAGTGGGGCACATAACCAGGGGGGGAATCAAATGTGGGGGGGCGCCATCACCGGGGGTACAACATAGATGATTTTTGGGGTGAACATAGAGACTGACAAGATAGCATAGTTACTGGTTTGGAGATCTTGGAGAGAAATAGAGGGGGGTTCCTATTCAGAGATGTTCTTGGAATAGGATGGTTTTTAGCTGCTTTTTGAATGATGGGAGATCACCGTTGTTCCTGATGTGGTTTGGTAGAGAGTTCCAGAGGGATGGGGCATAGAGTTCAAAGGCTCTGTTGCAGGTCCGTTGAGTTGCTTTGGTTCTTTTGTGGGGGATGGCAACGGAGCTGTTGGAGGATTGTCTGGTTGTTCTGCTGTGGGTTGGGCAAGGCAGTAGGGTGCGGAGTGGGGTGCCCTGTGTTTGGTGGATGGTTTTGTGGGTGAGTAGAAGAGTTTTGTACTTGATTCTTGCTTCGATGGGGAGAATATGAAGGTCCCTCAGTATTGGGGTGATGTGGTCTCGTTTCCTTGCATTGTGAATTATTCTCGCCGTGGTGTTTAGGGCAGTTCGGAGGGGATTGGTCTGTGTGGCAGGTAGGCCATGGTAGATTATGTTGCAGTAGTCCAGATGAGGGAGTGTTAGAGCTTGCATTACTGTCCTGAAGTCTTGTGGTTCGAGGAGGGGTCGGAGGCGTTGTACCGTTTTCGCCTTGTGGAATACAGTTCTTGTGGTCTTGTTGATTTGTTGCTTTAGCGTTAAATCCTTAAGGGAACATGCCTTCAGGGGCTCAAAGGGAGGAGCAACAAGGGCAAGGAGAAGGACAGCGAGATCCCAAGAAGGAACTAAAGGACGTATCGGGGGCCGTAATGTCTGAACCCCTTTAAGAAAACGCAAAATGTCCACATGCGAGGCGAGAACACGCCCTGCTATCGGCCCTCGAAAACAAGTTAGCACGGCAACCTGCACGCGCAAGGTCCCGAGCGCCAGACCCTTATCTAGACCGGCCTGCAGAAAGGAAAGAATATCCGGGATATTGCAACGCCAGGGTGAGATGTGACGTAGCGAACACCAAGTGTCAAAGAGACGCCACACACGAGCGTAAGCCAGCGACGTCGAAGACCGCCGTGCCTTAAGCATTGTCGCCACCACACTCCACGAATATCCCTTCTGAACTAACCTGCGGCATTCAAGAGCCAGGCCGTAAGCGAGTAAGGAGCCGGGTTTTCCATTTCCACCGGCCCTTGGAGCAGGAGCCCTGGGAACACCCCCAGGCGTAGAGGAGACGCCCGAGACAGCCAGACGAGATCCGCATACCACGGTCTGCGAGGCCAATCCGGTGCCACCAGGATCACCGGGCCACGATCCTCCCTGACTCTTTGGAGAATCTTGCCGATCATGGACCAGGGAGGAAAGACATACAGAAGGAGATGGGTTGGCTACGCTTGAGACAGTGTATCTATCCCGTGCGACCCGTTGTCTCTCCAACGGCTGAAGTAGATCGGTGCCTTGGTATTCTGAACCGTAGCCATGAGATCCATTGCTGGTAGACCCCATCGTCGAACAATGGACTGAAAGGACTCTGGCGCCAGAGCCCACTCCCCCGGATCCAGAGCATGTCGGCTGAGGAAATCAGCTTTTACATTGTCTACCCCCGTGATGTGTTGAGCCGAGATCGCCTGCAGATGCCTCTCCGCCCACGGAAGGAGAAGACTCATTTCCTTCGATACACCTGGACATTTCGTGCCACCTTGGCGGTTGAGGAATGCCACTGTCGTAGCGTTGTCGGACAGAATTCGAACCGCCTGACGCTGCAGAAGAGGCTGAAACTTTCACAAGGCTAAGCGCACCGCTCGCGTCTCGAGGTGATTGATGGACCACCGGGCCTCCCGAGGAGACCAAATCCCCTGCGCTGAGTGCGAGCCGCAATGCGCTCCCCAACCGGAGAGACTGGCGTCTGTCATTACCAACACCCAGCGCGGAGTCTCCAAGGGAAGCCCTCGAAGGAGATTGCGGGGCCGGAGCCACCAACGGAGGCAAAGTCTCACCGCCGGTAATACAGGCAACCAAACTTGATAATCCTCTGACACCATGCTCGAGGCGAGACCTGTGCTAGGAGACTGCGAACTTGAAAAGTTAACTTGAGGAATCGAGGCATTGACAAAAAGACCCGACCTAAGGCTGTATCGAATCGAGCCCAAAAAAATTTGATCTCCTGGGACGGCTGAAGACAACACTTGTCGCGGTTGATTACCCAGCCTAGGCTTTCGAGAAAGGCAACAACCACCGAGACTGTGCTGCAAGCCTCGGGGAGAGAGTCTGCGCGAATAAGCCAGTCGTCCAGATAAGGATGGACACTGATGCCGCGGCTGCGTAAGGCCGCAGCTACTACCACCATTACCTTGGAGAAGGTTCGAGATGCCGAAGCTAGACCGAAGGGCATCGCACGAAATTGGAAATGTTGACCGAGTACCGCGAATCGAACGAGTCGCTGATGCCCCTCTTGAATGGGAATGTGAAAGAATGCTTCCGCGAGATTGAAGGAAGCTAGAATTCCCCCTTGCGTACCGCTTGAATAACGGATCGCAGAGCCTCCATTCGAAAGTGTGGTACCCGCAGACTGCGATTGACACCTTTGAGATCCAAGACAGGATGAAAGGAGCCGTCCTTTTTTTTTTTTTTTTGGCACCACGAAATAGACAGAGTAACGGCCTAGTCCTCTTTCCAACGGTGGAACTGGACGAATGGCATGTAAACGCTGGAGTCTTTGAACGAATCAACATCCACTGCCCATTGACGCAACCAGAGCCATCTCCGAGCTACTGTCACCGGTGCTACGGAACGAGCTGACAGCCGCAAGAGATCAGAGAAGGCCTCTACCAGGAATGCAGCGATGGATTCTAAACGAACCAACTCGGGATCACCTGGAAGCTGCTGAATCCATCGAAGGGAGGCCCGTGCTACTAGACCTCCGCACACCCCTGCTTGAAGGGAAAGAGCGGATGACGAAAAACCCGTCTTTAGCAGACTCTCAACTTTTTAGGTCTTGCTAGTCACGGAGTGCCGCTCCGCCCTCAATCAGAATTGTGGTATGCTTGGTGACCCCGGTCACTAACGCATCAGCTTTCGGGTATGTCAGCCAACGGTCCAAGTCAGAGGGAGACCAAGGGTATAACCGACCAATACCGTGTGCCGTACGTAGAGAGGACTCTGGAGAGTCCCACTCTCGAGATACCATATGCTGTAACTCGGCTGGAAAGGAAAAGCTTTGGAAGGCTTACTAATGCCCTGTAAAATGGGATCCGGCTGCAACAGGGTTTGAGAACTCTGAGGATCAGGCGTGTCGGCTAGGCGTAGCGACTCTATCACCTGTGTGATTAGGGCCGGCAACTCCTCTTTCCGAAAAAGTCTGATATCTTGAGAGCCCTCGTGAACTGTCAGCGAAGAATCATACGGAGAATATTCCCCATCTTCTTTCTCCAACGAGTCAGGGCTCACCTCCGACGATTTAAAGTCTTTTTGAATATCCGTAGTGTCCCGCAAGCCACATGCAATGTTCCTGGAAGGACGTACTGCTTTAAGGTCTGAGGACTTTCGGGACCGCTTGCAAGACCCCACCATATCCTTGTCTGCTACCAGGCGGGTGCTGGAGGTATACCAAAAGACTCAGAACGCCACAGGTGCCATGCCTGGCGGAAGAGCGTCAGGAACTCACTGTCAGCCAAGGCTGCCATGGCTTCCAGTGGCTGTGGAAGCAAAATGGGAGCTGACTGAGTCTTTTCTGCAGGAAGATCCTGCTGCAGGGGCTCTAAGGAGGGAGGAGTTAAGGCGCTGATGTCCCCAGCAGGCAGCGCAGTGGGAATGGAGAAAGAAGATTCTCCTGGATGCAGCATGCAGGTGGAACACAAGCAATCTATTAACTCCTTTTTCTTATTATTACATATAATACAGCTGTGCAGAGAAACAGGCATTGCAGAGGCTTAAACCCCTTTTTTTTTTTTTTGTAAACAAAAATCAAGATAGGCTTAGGGAAACTTTAGACTCTTCAAAGAAAAAGGGATTTTGAAACTCCCTGTGCCTTCACAGCATGTTTAAATGTTTTGAAATGGCCGCTCAGAGCTGCTCCCTCCATAAAAGAAACACTGAAGAGAAATCCCTCCTGATTTTCAAAATGGCGGCCGGCACAGAAAAACTGCAAAATAAAAGTTTCCTAAGCTCTAAAAACCTTAAAAATGCAGCAAAATCGCTGGGGAAGAGGCAAGGAGCGCTGCTAGCAACTTAAAAATTCAAATCCTGACGAACCCTGAATCACCAGAAACGGAGGGGAGAAGGAAACTGTCAGTTATTCACTGTTCTGGTACAGAGGAACTGAGTTCCCATGGAGGAGAAGAGAAACTTTCAAAGTCAGTGTAAGGTAGTTACAGTGACTGAAAGGTAGGGAAATTAGAGTTTGATCCCTCTGCAGCCACTTAGACCCTCAAGGCAGGGGCTGGAAGGTGTTTCTGGAGAAAAGGGGAGCTGCACAGACAGTGAAATCAGGAGCTCAAACCCTGCTGTATTGCTGATTACAGAAAATCCAGCTATTAAGGAGGGAAGCCTGGGAAACCCAGAGAAACACCTCTTGTGTGCTCTGGGTGCATCCAGGAAATAAAAATGAAGAAAGGAAAATAGGAACTTCAAACCCCAGTTGAACAGACCCTGATGAAACAGGAAGTGAAGGAATCAGGTCAGAGACAGCCAGTCCCGATGCAGTAGAAATAAACCCAAGGCAGCTGAGGCAAGTAAGAAAACAGTTTACTTACAGTTTCTCTCAGAAATTGATACCTGATCCTCCTGCTGATGTCTAAGTCCTCCTGGCAAAGACTCAGCGCTGCTTAAAGAAAATTGGGAGCTCTACTGAAGCCAGGCTCAGGAGCTCCACAAGTTTATCTGGGGAATCAAGTTGCTGGGAAACCTGATTTTAGGGGAGTCCTTCGTCCAGCTAACAAGCCCTCATGGCCAGATGCTGGGGATTCTTCCTGTCAGCGAGCTCTACTGTGTCAGAAACAGGAGCTCAGCTGCAAACACCCTAGTGCACAGTGAAACTATACTAGCAGCAACAGGCAAGTGGAAATATCAGTCCCCAAAGGGATTCTAAATAATTTTAAAGATTTTGAGGGAAAAACAACAAAAGCAACCAGATCTGCTGGAGACAGAGAAATACTGAGGGAGACCCCTAGGGGTAGGACCATATCACCAGAGTCCAGCCTATCAGAGCTCTGGTAGAATTCTCTGTCTCCAAGATCTGCTGGCAGGGGGACACAACATGTTTGTCTGGACTGGTCTAGCAGTATGACTTGGAATAGGTGTTTTCCAGGGACAGCAGGAATCGGTCCTCACGTATGGGTGACGTCGGCGCCGATGGAACCCTCGTGCGGAGCAATTCCCCAGCTTTCAAAGAAAGCCTTTGGGATTGCCATGCGCAGTCCCCTTCCCACCCAAGGGTGCCATCTTGCTCAATCAGATGACCTAGCTAAAAAGACGGCAAAATGAGAAAATAAAATAAGTGACTGCAACTCCAGGGGAGGAAGGAGGGTCGTGAGGACTGATCCCTGCTGTCCCTGGAGAACACCTGTTACAGGTGAGTAACTACGCTTTCTCCAGGAACAAGCAGGGAGTCAGTCCTCACATATGGGACTCCCTAGTTATAGGCTACTGAGAACCCATAGCTGAAAAATGGCTCCCTCTAGAAGAGCCGCAGCAGCTGTGAAAGAACTTTCTCAGAGAACGCAACCCCCATGGTAGTCTGATACCAAAGGGCCGGAGGGTAGGAGTTGCCTAAACCTTGAATAGGTTACGGAGTACTGCCTGGCCGAAAACACTGTCTCGCCGGGACTCTCTCTCCAGGCAGTAATGGGCTGCAAACGTCTGGCTTGAAGACCAAGCTGCAGCCCAGCAGACGTCTGCCAACGGTACAGAGCGGTGGTTAGCCACTGAAGCAGCCTTAGCCCTGACACGGTGGGCCATGACTCGACCCTGCAGCTGGAGGTCAGCTGCCCTGTACGCCCAGGCGATGCAATCTGCCACCCAGGTGTATAACGTACGCTTGGTGACAGGTAGACCCAGCCTACTGGGGTCATAAGACAGGAAGAGCTGGGAAGCTCCCCGCGTACGTTCCAAGTAGAAAGCAAGTGCCCTCTTACAATCCAGGGTATGCAGGACCGCCTCTGCCCGGCTGGCATACGGCCTGGGAAAGAAAGCTGGAAGAACCACCTCTTGATTGAGGTGGAAAGAAGAGACCACTTTCGGAAGGAATTTGGGGTGAGTGCGAAGGACCACCTTATTTCTGTAAAACCGTGTGTATGGCCCATCAGATACCAGAGCTTGCAGCTCACTCACACGTCTGGCAGATGCGAGTGCCACCAGGAAGAGGACCTTCCAGGAAAGGAAGCGGAGATGGCAAGTGGACATCGGCTCAAAAGGTGGGCGAGTAAGCTGCTGCAAGACCACATTCAAGTCCCACTCAGTCGCTGGAGGGCGAACAGGGGGCTTCAGTACGAGTAGACCTCTGAGGAATCTGGACACCAAGGAGTGAGCAGAAAGAGATTGACCTTCCACCTGAAAGTGGTTTGCCGATAAAGCACTCAGGTGACCCTGACAGAGTCAGACTTGAGGCCTAATTCTGAGAGGTGAAGCAAGTACTATAACACTGGTACTAGGCAACACTGGTACTAGGCAAGAGAAAGGATTTTCACTGTGCTGTTTACACCACACCTCAAACCTGCGCCACTTGAAGGCGTAGGACTTCCTAGTGAATTGCCTCCTGGAGGCTAGCAACACTTCTTCCACATCCTTAGGTAGGAGTAGAGGAGTCAGCACTACCCTTTCAGCAGTCATGCCATCAGGTTGAGGGACCTGAGGTTGGGGTGTAAGATAGAGCCCTGCTCCTGGGCAGGAGGTCGGGCTGCGTCCCCAGAGGAAGTGGGGTTTCCAATGCCAGCTGGAGGAGAAGCAGAAACCAAGGTTGTCTTGGCCATCTGGGGGCTATCAAGATTACCGAGGCCTTGTCTCGAAGGATTTTGAATAGGATTTAGGCCACCAGAGGCGTGGGAGGAAACGCATACAGGAGGCTCACTGACCAGGAGATTAGAAAAGCATCTGCAGCCATCCTTTGAGGGTGTGGCTGTCTGGAGCAAAAGTTGGGCAACTGAAGATTCTGCGGACAGGCAAAGAGATCTATGGTCGGATGCCCCCAGCAATGGAAGATCTGCTGAGCTACTTCCTGATTCAGTTGCCACTCGTGAGGTTGGAGAATTCTGCTTAGCTTGTCTGCTAGACAGTTCTCCTGACCTGGCAGGTAAAATGCTTTGAGAGACATCCCCTGTCGGATTGGAAAGGAACAGAGATCCAGTGTCTCTTGACACAGGATGCGTGACCCTGTCCCTCCCTGCTTGTTCACGTAGAACATAGCCACCTGGTTGTCTGTCTGTACTAAGACAAACTGATGGAAGAAAACATGAGAGGTGGTTTGAAGAGCTAGGCATATCGCCCGGAGCTCTAAGAGGTTGATTTGTTGTGTCTTCTCTTGAGGAGACCACAACCCTTGAGTGGATAAGTCCTGGCATTGGGCTCCCCAGCCCAGCAGAGATGCATCTGTCGTCAGCACTCTTGTGTACAAGGGAGGCTGGAAAGACACTCCCTCGAGCAGGTTGGATTTATTTATTTATTATTTATTTATTTACATTGTCTTATATACCGCGCTATTCTGCATCAGTGCGGTTTACATTGAACAAACTGAAATTACATTGAACAGGGCATTATAACTTGGAGATAACTATTTTATAGGGAACATGGGCTATGGAGGGTTAAGTGGCTTGCCCAAGACCACAAGGAGCACCTGTGGGACTAGAAACCCCAGTCCTTCCGGCCCAAGGTTGCTGTCCTCGAGTGGGATTTGAACCCACGACCTTCCGGCCTGAAGTACCTTGCCCCAACCACTAGGCCACTCCTTCACTCCACAAGCCACCAGGTCAACAACTTCAGTAGTCGTTTAGATACTCTTATCTTGTCTCGGAGTCTTCCTGTGGCTTGTGTCCACTGATCTCTGAGGCACCACTGAGCTGTCCTCATGTGGAGATGGGTGTTTGGGGTCACATGAACCGTGGAGGCCATGTGCCCTAGGAGGCATAGAAAGTGCCTTGCTGATATTTGAGACTTGTGGCTGATTTGGTGTACTAACTCCAGAAGCCTCTGTGCTCTGCCCTCTGGCAGGTAAGCCTGCAGCATAGAGTGATGTCGCACATGTTCTCTGAATGGGCGAGTTTCTAGCTCTGCGGAACACTGCAAGTTCAGAAATGGCGTGTACTTCCATAGGCCTGCAGCATAGAGTGATGTCGCACATGTTCTCTGAATGGGCGAGTTTCTAGCTCTGCGGAACGCTGCAAGCTCAGAAATGGTGTGTACTTCCATAGGCCTGCAGCATAGAGTGATGTCGCACATGTTCTCTGAATGGGCGAGTCTCTAGCTCTGCGGAACGCTGCGAGTTCGGAAATGGCGTGTACTTCCATAGGCCTGCAGCATAGAGTGATGTCGCACATGTTCTCTGAATGGGCGAGTCTCTAGCTCTGCGGAACGCTGCGAGTTCGGAAATGGCGTGTACTTCCATAGGCCTGCAGCATAGAGTGATGTCGCACATGTTCTCTGAATGGGCGAGTCTCTAGCTCTGCGGAACGCTGCGAGTTCGGAAATGGCGTGTACTTCCATAGGCCTGCAGCATAGAGTGATGTCGCACATGTTCTCTGAATGGGCGAGTCTCTAGCTCTCCGGAATGCTGTGAGTTCGGAAATGGCGTGTACTTCCATAGGCCTGCAGCATAGAGTGATGTCGCACATGTTCTCTGAATGGGCGAGTCTCTAGCTCTGCGGAACGCTGCGAGTTCGGAAATGGCATGTACTTCCATAGGCCTGCAGCATAGAGTGATATCGCACATGTGCAAGCAAACTGGCTGCTTTTCCCACTGCTATGGGTAACATTGTGTGCTTTGTCTTCTGGCTCTTTTATTCTGTGTAGTGTGTATTAGGGATTTCAAGTGTGTAGATAAGCTGTGCCCTATTTTGAATCTCATTAATAGTATCTTGTATTAGATTGTACTTGTTATGGGGAGACAGTGTAGTTGTTTCAGGATTGGTTCTTGTTGCTCCTTTGGTATGTTTTGTTGCCCCATGATTGCTGCAAAAGTTCTAGAGCACCAACAGCACAGACAATCCTCGTGCATCCATGATGTGCGAGTATGTGAGGGATCAGGCTACTGGTTAAGCGGTTGGAGAGAGTTTTCATGCTTTGTCTGTGGAAACCCATAAATATGAAATGTGTTATTTTGAAATCATTTATGTAAACTACTATGAGGTTTGCTATATTTCATTTGTTCCATTTAGCAAATGCTAAATCCGTAAGGCTCCAAACAACTTGTGACAGTGAAAAATCAGTAACAAAACATATTTTATGATGATACACAATTCACAACCCACCACCCCCATGTTACCCTGGAACATCCTCTCACCTGGCCTGATCGTACTGTCCCTTCCAAAGAGGTGAATTCGTCTACGTCCCAGGCAGAAATGTTCAATGATATGAAAAATCTCAACGGGTTTTTCTATGTTTCCAATTTCTGGCTCTTCGGTAATGATGAGGTCAATGTCCACATTGGCATGAATGAAATCCCCATCGGTGCTGCGGCGCACGGTGCCTTTGATTCCCATCAGACAATGCTCCTGGGACCGCAAGAGAAGGCATGAGAGAGCAACACATTACATGACAGCAGAAAGTCTGCCCAGCTGTGATTCTTCCTGTTGGGAAGATAAACATACATGCTCCCCACCCTAGTTTCCCCCACATCTTTTACCTGATCCTTTCCGTACTGACTACCAGCCCCAAGCATACTCAGAAACCTCCATAGACCGTTATTAAAGAGGACCCAGAAAATCCACTGCTTGCCCCAGGACAAGCATTGTGGAACCAGTGTCCCTTTTTGGGAACCTGCCAGGTACTTGTGACCTGGATTGGCCACGGTTGGAAACAGGATAGTGGGCTTGATGGACCTTGGTCTGACCCAGTAGGACATCTCTTATGTTCTGTTCATGGAGTAAGCTCTGGGGCACAGACATGAAGAGCTTACCTCCACGTCAGCAGCAGAGGGCCTACGTATACTGTACTTGTCTCTCAGCTAAATGCCTCTCTTAGGAAGAGTTTGTTGTTCTAAAGCTATTTACCAGTGTTGTAAACAGGGACGGCCCGTCCATTGAGCAAGAATGTTTTTTGCACAGGGCCCCGCGTTTCAGGGGGCCCCGCACAAAAAACATCTTGCATCAGCCCAACTAAGTTAAAAAAAAAAACACAAACTGGCTGCTGCTGCCGCTGCCGCCGTGGCAGCGGCAGAATCGAGCATCCCGCGGGGCCCCCCCTGCCCTGCAGAGTCCTCCATGCGGACTCAGCGTCGGCTGTCAGAGCCACGCAAAGAGAGAGAGCTTCTCCTCTCACGGCTCTGTTACTCCCGCCACGGGGCTGATGGGATTTCCCATCAGCCCCACGGCGGGATTAACAGAGCCGCGAGAAAGGGAAACTCTCCCTTCGAGCGGCTCTGAAAAGCCCACACTGAGGCCACATGGAAGACTCTGAAGGGCAGGGGGGCCCCGCGGGATGCTCGATTCTGCCGCTGCCACGGCAGCAGCGGCAGCAGCAGCCGGTTTGTGGTTTTTTTTAACCTAGCTGGGCTGATGGGAGAGGGGGTTAGGACTGGTAATGGGCTATGGGGGGGTTAGGACTGGTAATAGGCTATGGGGGGCTAAGACTGGAAATGGGCTGATGGGGGGGTTAGGACTGGAAATGGGCTGATGGGGGGGTAAGGAAAGGAAAGGGGCTAAGGGGGGTAACGACTGGAAATGGGCTGATGGGGGTGTTAGGACTGGAAGTGGGCTGATGGGGGGTTGGGACTGGTAATGGGCTGTGGGGGGGCTAAGACTACAAGTGGGCTGATGGGGGGCTTAGGACTGGTAATGGGCTATGGGGGGCTAGGACTGGAAATGGGCTGATGGGGGGCTTAGGACTGGTAATGGGCTATGGGGGGGCTAGGACTGGAAATGGGCTGATGGGGGGGTTAGGACTGGAAGTGGGCTGATGGGGGGTTAGGACTGGTAATGGGCTAAGGGGGGGCTAAGGCTGGAAGTGGGCTGATGGGGGGTTACGACAGGTAATGGGCTGTGGGGGGGCTAAGACTACAAGTGGGCTGATGGGGGGCTTAGGACTGGTAATGGGCTATGGGGGGCTAGGACTGGAAATGGGCTGATGGAGGGGCTTAGGACTGGTAATGGGCTATGGGGGGGCTAGGACTGGAAATGGGCTGATGGGGGGGTTAGGACTGGAAGTGGGCTGATGGGGGGTTAGAACTGGTAATGGGCTATGGGGCGGGGGGCTGACTGGAAATGGGCTGATGGGGGGCGTGAGGACTGGTAATGGGCTGATGGGGGGTTAGGACTGGTAATGGACTGTTGGGGGGTAAGACTGAAAATGGGGTGATGGGGGTTAGGACTGGTAATGGGCTGTGGGGGGTAAGACTGAAAATGGGCTGTGGGGGTGTTAGGACTCATAATGGGCTATGGGGGGGCTAGGACTGGTAATGGGATGGGGGGGGTTGCTAGGACTGGAAATGGGCCGAGTGGAAGGGGGGCTTGAACTGCAAATAGCTGATGGGGACAGGGGCTTGGAATGGAAATGGGCTGAGTGGAAGGGGGGGACGTGAACTGCAAATAGCTGATGGGGAGGGGGGCTTGGAATGGAAATGGGCTGTGAGGGGAGGGGGCTAGGACTGGGAATGGGCTGGGGGGGGCTAGGACAGGAAATGGGCTGATGGAGGGGCTAGGATAGGACTGGAAATGGGCTGTTGGGGGGTGCTAAGGTTGGAAATGGGCTGTGGTGGGGGCTTGAATTGAAATGGACTCAGGGAGGGGCTAGAACTGGAAGTAGGCTCATGGGGGATTTGGATTGGAAATGGGCTGAGTGGAGGGGAGCTAGGATTTGACATGGGCTGATGGTGGGGCTAGGAAAGGACTAGAAATGAGCTGATGGGGGGCTGGGATTGGAAATGAGCTGATGGAGGGACTCGGATAGGACTGGAAATGGATGGGGGAGCTGGGACTGGAAATGGGCTGATGGTGGGGCAAGGATCGAATTGGAAATGGGCTGATGGGGGGCTAGGACTTGAAATGGGCTGATGCAGGGACTAGAAGGGAGCAGATGCTGGGTGGGGCTGGAACTAGAAGGGAGCTGATATTGGGGAAGGAGTAGAATGGGATGGAGCTGGGAGAGTGAAATGGAGACGGAAAAATACTTTGTGTGGGAGGGAAGACAAATCTACAATTGGCCGGATATTGGGAGAGTAAGTGGGGATTGAGGATGGAGGGGTAAAATTTGAGTGGATGAAATAGGAATGAGGAAAGAGCAAAAGGAGAAAGCACAGTTACTTACCTGTAACAGGTGATCTCTGGGAACAGCAGGAATTAGTCCTCACATATGGGTACGTCGGAACCGACGGAGCCGGCGCGGGAAAGCTCCCCAGCTTTTCAGATGAAAAGCCTTTGGGGCTTCCCACAGCGCATGCGCGCTGCCTTCCCCCTTCCTTACCAGCTCTCTTCAGTTCGAGTTTATAGCTGAGACAATAGAGAGAGGAAAGGAAGGTAGATAGATAGAAGATACAACTCCTAGGGGAGGTGGGTGGGTTGTGAGGACTAATTCCTGCTGTTCCCAGAGATCACCTGTTACAGGTAAGTAACTGTGCTATCTCCAGGAACAAGCAGGAATAAGTCCTCACATATGGGGACTCCCTAGCTAAGATGCCTGGGAGATCCCCCTCCAAGGGTAAACCATCTTCGTATGGATCTCAGGCATCCATTCAGGGAAGGTGGGCAGGAGTTGCTTAAGTATGGAACAGGTGTTTGAGGACAGCCTGACCAAACAAGGCATCCCGGCGGGAGTCCTTGTCCAAACAGTAATGGGCTGTGAAGGTATGAACCGAGGCCCAAGTGACTGCTCGACAGATCTGATCGATGGATACAGAGTGAAGATGAGCCATAGAAGTAGCCATGGCTCTCACATTGTGAGCTGTGACATGGCCTTCCAGAGAAGTATTCTTACTCTGGTAAGCAAAGGAAATACACTGAGCAATCCAATTGGAAAGTGTACGTTTGGAGACTGGAAGTCCCAAATGAGAAGGATCAAAAGCCACAAAAAGTTGGGAAGACTTTCGATGTGGCTGAGTCCTGTTGAGGTAAAAGGCGAGAGCTCTTTTACAGTCAAGAGTATGAAGGTTCCTCTCTGCACTGGATGCATGAGGAGCCGGAAAAAAAACAGGTAGATATACCTCTTGATTAAGATGAAAAGGCGAGACCACTTTGGGCATAAAGTGGGGATTCGTCCTAAGGACCACCTTATCATGATGAAATCTGGTATAAGGTGGATTAGCCACCAAAGCCTGCAGTTCACTGATGCGGTGAGCCGAAGTGACTGCAATAAGGAAAAGAACCTTCCAGGAAAGAAAGTTCAGGGAGGTAGAAACCAAAGGTTCAAAAGGTGGCTGCATAAGCTGACCCAGAACTAGGTTTAAGTCCCATGCCACCGGAGGTGGGCGGATGGGAGGCTTAGTTAGGGTCAGGGTACTTACACATCTTAAAAGACAGGAGATGCTCTCAGGTGAAGCTCGTTTTCCAAATCAGTCATACACTAAGGACCTGAGATTAATTAAGCTTCAGGTGAACAAGGTATATTAAACGTATTAGGTACAGTTTTATTGGTATAAATATCCATAGCAACCCTTAGTAAATAAAGAACTTAAAAATCTAAACAAAAACTTAAAACTAAGATGCAGACAGCAGTCCAGCAGCGAGATGGGGGCTTTCCAGTCTTTTGCATTGAGTGTCACATGTATGATTTTCTCCCAGTTGGTGAGAGGTCTTACGTGTGCACTAGGTGCAAGGAGTTCTTTGCTCTCAGGGAACGAGTCCGTTCTCTAGAGGCTAGAGTAGCAGACTTGGAAAACATAAGACAGAAAGAGAGGTACATAGATGAGACCTACAGGGATATAGTCCTGAAGTCCCACCTCCAGTCTGGCAGCATCCCTGTTGCCATGGAGGAGAGAGGTCACGTGACAGGAGAGCATCACCCTGGTGTGGCAGCAAGTGTTCCTGTAACTAGGACCTGTCCTCCAGGTGATGTAAAACCCTCTCGCACCGAGGAAGTTTCTCCAGGGCCATGTGCCCATGAGGGAAGGGTTAGGACAGCCGTTATAGTGGTGATTCGATCATTAGGCATGTAAATAGCTGGGTGGCTGGTGGACGTGAGGATCGTCTGGTAATATGCCTGCCTGGTGCGAAGGTAGCGGACCTCATGCGCCACCTAGATAAGGTCTTAGATAGTGCTGGGGAGGAGTCTGCTGTCTTGGTACATGTCGGTACCAATGACATAGGAAAATGTGGTAGGGAGGTTCTGGAGGTTAAATTTAGGCTTTTAGGTAGGAAGTTGAAATCCAGAACTTCCAGGGTAGCGTTCTCCGAAATGCTTCCCGTTCCACGTGCAGGACCCAAAAGGCAGGCAGAGCTCCGGAGTCTCAATGCGTGGATGAGACAATGGTGCAGAGATGAGGGGTTTGGATTTCTTAGGAACTGGGTACATTCTGGGGAAAGGAGGGGCTCTTCCGAAGGGATGGGCTTCACCTTAACCGGGATGGAACCAGGCTGCTGGCATTAACCTTTAAAAAGGAGATAGAGCAGCTTTTAAACTAGATAATAGGGGAAAGCAGACAGTCGCCCAAGAGCGGATGGTTCGGAAGAATGTATCCTTGAAGGATACTACCAAAAGCAGAGAGGTTCCAAAAAAGAGTAAAGTAGCCCAAATGCCCTCGAGTATGGAGAAGACAGAGCTTAAAGATCCCAAATTACCCATGTCTACCAATAGCCAAATTAATATGAATAAAATACAGTCTCTAAAATGCTTGTATGCAAATGCTAGAAGTCTAAAAAATAAGATGGGAGAGTTAGAATATATAGCACTAAATGAGAGATTAGATATGATTGGAATATCAGAGACATGGTGGAAGGAGGACAACCAGTGGGACACTGTGATACCTGGGTACAAACTATATCGTAATGAGAGAGCTGATCAAATTGGTGGAGGGGTTGCGCTCTATGTTAGAGAGGGCATTGAGTCAGAAAGGATTAAAGTTTTGCAGGAAACAAAATTTGATGTAGAATCTCTATGGATTGAAATTCCATGTAAAAAGGGGAAGGCGATAGCAGTGGGGGTGTACTATCGACCGCCTGGCCAGAATGAACAAATGGATGATGAAATGCTCAAAGAAATCAAGGAAGCTAACAAAAGTTACAGCGCAGTAATAATAATGGGTGATTTCAATTAACCCGGTATCGACTGGGTCAGTGTCACGGCAGGACATGCTAGGGAGATAAAGTTCCTAGATGACATAAATGACTGCTTCTTGGAGAAGCTGGTTCATGAACCGACCAGAGGGGAAGTCATATTAGACCTAGTCCTTAGTGGAACACCAGATCTAGTGCAAGAGATAAGGGTGTTGGGGCCACTTGGCAACAGTGATCATAGCATGATTGCCTTTGATTTAATTAGTGGAGGAGGGATAGTAAGGAAATCCACAGTACTACCTTTTAACTTTCGAAAGGGAGACTATGATAAAATGAGGAAAATAGTTAAGAAAAAACTAAAAGGAGCAGTTGCAAAGGTTAAAGACTTACATTCAAGTTTGCGTGGTGTTGAAAAATACTATCTTGGAAGCCCAGACCAGCTGTATTCCACGCTTTAAGAAAAGTGGAAGGAAGTCCAAAAAACTGCCAGCATGGTTTAAAGGTGAGGTCAGAGAGGCTGCTGTTGCCAAAAAAGCATCTTTCAGGAAATGGAAAAAAGAGCCAAACGACGAAACCTGGAAACAGCACAAGCACTGGCAGGTCAAATGCAAGGCATTGATAAAGAAGACAAAGGGAGAATTTGAGAAGCAGCTTGCTGCGGAAGCAAAAACGTGAAATAAAGATTTTTTCAAGTACATTCGTAGCAAAAAACCTGTGAGTCGGTTGGACCATTAGATGATAGAGGAGTAAAAGGGGCACTAAGAGGCGACAAGGCGATAGCGGAGAGACTGAATGAATTCTTTGCTTCTGTCTTTACTGAGGAAGATGTAGGGATGTTACCCATGACTGAAGTGGTATTTAAAGGTGCGGAAGAATTGAAGGAAATATCGATACATCGGGAAGATGTATTACAACTATTAGATAAAATGAAGAGTAGCAAATCACCTGGGCCGGATGGTATACATCCAAGGGTGTTGAAAGAACTGAAATATGAGATTGCAGACCTGCTATTAGTAATCTGTGAACTATCATTAAAATCATCTCTAATACCTGAAGATTGGAGGATCGCCAATGTAACAGCAATTTTTAAAAAGGGTTCCAGGGGTGATCCGGGAAACTACAGACAGGTGAGCCTCACGTCAGTACCGGGAAAAATGGTAGAAACCATCATAAAGAATAAAATTACTCAGCATGTAGATAGTCACAGCCTAATGGGAGACAGCCAACATGGCTTTAGACAAGGAAGATCTTGTCTTACTAATCTGTTGTGTTTTTTTGAAAGTGTGAATAAACAGGTGGACAAAGGTGAGTTGGTTGATATAGTGTATCTGGACTTTCAGAAAGCCTTTGACAAGGTCCCTCATCAGAGACTTTTGGCAAAACTAAAGAGTCATGGGATAGGAGGCAGTGTATTACTGTGGATCAGGAACTGGTTAAAAGATAGAAAGCAGAGGGTTGGGCTAAACGGCCAATTTTCCCAATGGAGAAAGGTGAATAGTGGTGTACCTCAGGGATCTGTGCTGGGTCCGCTGCTTTTTGACATATTCATAAATGACCTGGAAAGTGGAATAACGAGTGAGGTTATCAAATTTGCAGATGACACAAAACTATTTAAAGTTGTTAAAACCCAGGAGGATTGTGGAAGACTGGGCATCAAAATGGCAGATGAAATTTAATGTGGACAAGTGCAAAGTTATGCACCTAGGGAAGAACAACCCAAACTATGGTTACACAATGCAAGGTTCCACATTAGGAACCACCACCCAGGAAAAACATTTAGGCGTCATTGTGGATAAAGCACAGTTACTTACCTGTAACAGGTGATCTCTGGGAACAGCAGGAATTAGTCCTCACATATGGGTACGTCGGTACCGACGGAGCCTGCGCGGGAACGCTCCCCAGCTTCCCAGAAGGAAAGCTTTTGGGAGCATCCCACAGCGCCTGCACGCTGCCTTCCCGCCTTTCCTAACCAACTCTCCTCAGTTCAAGTTTAAAGCTGAGAAAATAGAGAGAGAGAGAGGAAAGGAAAGACAGAGAGAGATACAACTCCTAGGGGAGGTGGGAGGGTTGTGAGGACTAATTCCTGCTGTTCCCAGAGATCACCTGTTACAGGTAAGTAACTGTGCTATCTCCAGGAACAAGCAGGAATGAGTCCTCACATATGGGGACTCCCTAGCTAAGATGCCTGGGAGAACCCCAAGGGTATGAGACCCTGAAGGGTTCCTAGTCTTCCTATGGATCTCAGGCATCCATTCAGGGAAGGAGGGCAGGAGTTGTTCAAGAATGGAACAGGTGTCTGAGGACAGCCTGACCAAACAAGGCATCCCGGCGGGAGTCGTTGTCCAAACAGTAATGGGCTGTGAAGGTATGAACCGAGGCCCAGGTGGCTGCTCGACAGATCTGGTCGATGGACACAGAATGAAGATGAGCCATAGAGGTGGCCATGGCCCTCACATTGTGAGCTGTGACATGGCCCTCCAGAGAAAGGTTCTTACTCTGGTAAGCAAAAGAAATACACTGAGCAATCCAACTGGACAGTGTTCTTTTAGAGACTGGAAGTCCTAAATGAGAAGGATCAAAAGCAACAAAAAGCTGGGAAGATTTTCTATGTTGCTGTGTCCTGTGTAAGTAAAAAGCAAGAGCTCTTTTACAATCTAGAGTATGAAGGTTCCTCTCTGCACTGGATGGATGCCTGAGGAGCTGGAAAAAAGACAGGTAAATATACCTCTTGATTAAGATGAAAAGGTGAGACCACTTTAGGCATAAAGTGAGGATTTGTCCTAAGGACTACCTTATCATGATGGAACCTTGTATAAGGTGGATTAGCCACTAAGGTCTGCAGTTCACTGATGCGGCGAGCATAAGTGATTGCAATAAGGAAAATAACCTTCCAGGAAAGAAATTTCAAGGAGGTAGTGGCTAAGGGTTCAAAAGGTGGCTTCATAAGCTGACCAAGAACCAAGTTTAAGTCCCATGCCACCGGAGGAGGCCGAATGGGAGGTTTTGTTAAAGTTAGGCCTCTCATGAATCTTGCAATAAGAGGATGAGAGGAAATAAGTTGTCCATTGAGAGGCTTAAGGGATGCTGCAATAGCACTCAAATGGACCCTTACTGAATTTGTTTTAAGGCCTGCATTGGAGAGATGCAGGAGATATTCCAATAGAGAATTCACAGGAAGTGCCAGAGGGTCAAGACCCTTTTGAGCACACCAAATCGAAAATCTTTTCCACTTAAAAGCATAGGAACGCCTAGTGGAAGGTTTTCTGGAAGCATGGAGGATATCCTTCACTTGCTGAGAAAGATTGAAATCTTGAAGGTCTAGGCCTTCAGTAACCAAGCTCTGAGGTGAAGGGACTTGGGGTTTGGATGCCACAAAGTCCCTTCCTCCTGGGACAGAAGGTCTGGCGCAGCTCCCAAGTCCAGGGAGGGGGCTTGGGAGAGATGCAGAAGTAGAGGGTACCACACTTGGCGTGGCCAGCGTGGAGCTATGAGGATCATAGATCCTTGATCCCTCTGGAGTTTGAACAGAGTCTTGGGAATCAAAGGAATAGGTGGACAGGCATACAGGAAGCCCTGACCCCAATGAAGGAGGAAGGCATCCTTGGCCTAAACTCCCTGACACGGAATTCTGGAACAGAACCGGGGAAGATTGGCATTCCACGGACTTGCAAAGAGGTCTATGTCCGGGGTTCCCCATTCTTGGAAGATTCTGAGTACCTGATCCATGTGCAGGGACCATTCGTGTGGAAGCAGAACTCGACTGAGTCTGTCTGCCCAAGAGTTTTGGATTCCTGGGAGGTATACTGCCAGGAGATGGATTTGATGCTCTCTGGCGAAGGCCCATAATCTTAGAGCTTCGTTGCAAAGCGACAGAGAGCCAGTTCCTCCTTGCTTGTTTATGTAAAACATGGCTACTTGATTGTCCGTATGAATGAGGATTGTCTTGTAGCTGAGGAGGGTATGAAAGACCTTGAGAGCTAGGAACACTGCTCGAAGTTCCAAGTGGTTGATATGAAGAGAGGTCTCCTGTGGGGACCAAGTGCCTTGGGTGGAGAGGTCTTGTAGATGAGCTCCCCAACCTGTTTGGGAGGCATCTGTTGTGAGGGTTGCATGGGGTAACAAAGGTTGGAAGGGGGACCCCAGCAACAGATTTTGAGTGGACATCCACCATTGGAGAGACCAAAAGAGACGTTTGGAGGTTGCTATTTGGTCTGAGAGAGCTCCTGAAGCTTGAGTCCACTGGGTGGACAAAGTCCATTGAGCTGCTCTCATGTGTAGGCGAGCATAGGGTACCACGTGTACAAAAACCTCCGGATTCAACATAAGAAGACAGAGGTGCTTTTCATGTCAAAGAACCCGAACTTCAGCCCTCCACAATTCCTTAAGGTGAAAGATGCTGAGCTACAATCAAAACAGCAAATACGTTATCTGGGTGTTACACTCGATCAGAACCTGGACATGAAGGCGCATATAGCTAACACGGTAAGATCCATATACTACAAAATCCGATCACTAAGACATCTTCGCCCACTGCTTGAACCTGAGGATTTCCGTACCATCTACCAGGCTCTGATCATGCCCCACTTTGACTATGCTAATGTCATTTTGCTAGGCCTCCCTCAATCCACCTTGAACCCTTTACAGCTTGCAATGAATAGCGCTGCGAGGATTCTCTATGGGGCATCTAGGAGTGAGCATGTGTCGCCCCTTCTGAAGCAGTTACACTGGCTTCCTGTACAGGCCAGGATCATTTTCAAGACATTACTACTTACCTTCAAAGCGGTAAACAGTCTCTCATCCACATCATTAACTGAACTCATCAAACCCATTTCTTCTAATAGATCAAGAAGATCAATGGCATTAAATACGCTATTGGTTCCCCGTGAACTTACAAAAAGCACCTCATCAACAGCAAACAGAGCTTTCAGTCTCCGTGCCCCGAAGCTTTGGAATATGCTGCCACCTGATATTAGAGCAATCACCAGCATACTCCAATTCAGAAAGGCCCTCAAACATTACCTATTCCTTATATACTTCCCAGTGAGTGCAGAATCACGACCCATCACTGTTAGTTATAGAAACTCTGAATCACCCATTGACCCTGAATTCCCCACTTAGTAAGTTCAACGCTCAACTGACCATTACGTCTCAACGGTGCCCTAACTTATAGATGTAAATAGTTTACACTACAATCAAAGTTTATTTACCTGAGTTGTAAAATTACCCTGTTATCCAAGTTGTTAACCCTGTTTAATGTAACTCAGACATTTTTGTGTACTGAAATGTTTTGTTTGATGTAAACCGCGCTGATGTCAAATAGTGCGGTATATAAGAAATGTAAATAAATAAATAAATATGGCCTAGCAGCTGTAGCATCTCCCTGGCAGTTAAGTGGCTCTTTGACTGAATCTGGGATGCTAACTGCACTAGACGTTGACAACGGGCCTGAGGAAGGTAGGCCCTTGCAGAAGTGGTGTCCAACCAGGCCCCTATGAATTCCAGGGACTGAATAGGGGTGAGCTGGGACTTTGGGAGGTTTACCACAAGTCCCAGGTAGTGCAGAATGCGCCTGGTGCGGTTCAGGGAGATCTGAACCTCCGACTGGGTTGGAGCTCGGATGAGCCAGTCGTCCAGATATGGGAAGACAAATATTCCCAGAGTGCGTAGAAATGCAGCAACTATTGCCATGCATTTGGTGAACACTCTTGGAGCAGAGGCTAGACCAAAAGGAAGCACTCTGTATTGGTAATGTTTTCCCTGGAACAGAAAACGTAGGAATTTTCTGCGAGATGGATGGATGAGGACATGAGTGTACGCATCCTTGAGATCTAGAGAACAAAGCCAATCCTGACTCTGCAGGTATGGAAGGAGAGTGCCTAGAGAAAGCATCTTGAACTTCTCCTTGCATAGGAATTTGTTCAATTCTCTGAGATCTAGAATGGGTCTGTATCCCCCTGTTTTCTTTGGAATGAGAAAATAGGGGGAGTAAAACCCTGACCCCTGTTGAAGAAGAGGAACTTCTTCTATGGCCCCCTGGGCCAGAAGGGTAGTCACCTCCTGATCCAGAAGGTCGAGGAGAGATGTGGGAGAATTGAAGTGTCTCACCATGGTGTAGGGAGGAAGGTCTGAGAAATGACGTTTGTAGCCCTCTCTTATGATGGAGAGGGTCCACTGCTCTGATGTGATTTGCTCCCATCTGGGAGCAAAATGAGCTAACCTTCCTGGAATGGTGAGAGGTTCTGGCTGTTGTAGAGCCAGAAAAGTTAAGTTCTCTAGTATCAAGTCAAAAACCCTGAGGGGGTTGGGACTGCTGGGTTGTAGCAGTCCCTGCAGGTTTAGGCCTGGCCTGTTTAGGTTGCTGACGCTTAGTAGCAAAGCGACCTATAGAAGATTGTTGGCCAGAAGTGGAAGGAAATCTGCTCCTTTTGTAAAGACTTTTTGAAAGGTTTTTTCTTGGCTGGAATGGAGGTTGACTTGGAAAGTCTATCCAGAGCAGAATTCTCTGCATCCATTTGAGTGGCTTTTATTTGCCACTCTTTGCCAAAGAGATTTTCACCCGTACAGGGCAGATTTCCTAAGCCATCCTGAACCCAGGGCTCTAGATCAGAAGCCTGGAGCCAAGCAATTCTGCGAGCAGCTATGGCAATGCCTGAGGCTCTGCTGGCACCTTCAAAGGAGTCAAAAGCTGCCCTGTTGGAAAACTTTGAAATGTCTTGAGTATGCTTAAGCCAAAGGAGGAACTCATCCCTTTTATCCTCTGGAAGAAAAGGGAGAAAGTTGTGCAGCTTTTGTGCAACTTCCTTTAGAAACATACCCATATAAAGGCTATATGAGTTGATTCTGGCAATAAGCATGCTGGCTTGGAAGATTTTCCTACCAAAAGCATCCAAGGTCCTGCATTCTCTTCCTGGAGGAGCAGAAGAGTGTCTTTTGGTACTCTTTATCCTTTTCATAGCTGACTGCACCACAATGGAGTGGTGAGGAAGCTGAGTTTTCTGAAATCCAGGACAAGGAGGGACACGGTACATAGTGTCCAATCTGCGAGAATGAGGAGAAAGGGTGAGAGGAGTCTCCCATAAGTCAATCATATGTTCATGAAGAATTTCATGAATTGGCAAGGTGACTGCCTCTCTGGGAGCCTTAGAGTATCCTAAAATATCTATTTTTTTTGCTCTAGGCTCTGTTTCAGAGGTTACTGAAATAGAGAGTCCTTTAGCCACTTCTATTATGAAGTCTTGAAAGGACAAATCCTCTGGAGGAGACATTCTCCTTTTTGGAGAAGTAGGCTCCTCAGGAAGGGTAATGGATACTTCAGGAGACTCATCTGATGAGTCAGAATCATCAGAGGAATCGAAGTATCATCTGTCCGCTTCCAACGATCGATACGCGTATCGATCGGTACCGACATCGGGCGTCCCCGGTACCGGATCGGTACCGAGAAATAGCCCTGGAAAAGGAACCGGAGTCGGTATCCTGGCCGATGTCGATGCAGTCGGTACCGGTATCGGCGCTGGTACCGGTACCGGCGCCGGTACCGACAACGTAACTCGTTGCGGTACAGTCGGCGTCGCAGCTTTAATAAAAGCCATTATAGCCTGCTGCATGGATTGAACAGTGTGATCCATGGACGTCACGACTGCCTGGATGTCGGTACCGGGAGAAAGTGCCGGTACCCCAGAGCAGTCTAACAGGTGATCGGTCGAAGCCGTGCCATCAATGTCAACCTGTAACCCCATAGGAGGAGCTTTGGAAGCCGGAGCTTCCCGCCGGGGTTGTTTGGCTGGGGCAGGATCCTCGAGGGCAAGCCCGGAGGCATCTCGATGCGTAGAGGGAGATTTGCCCTTCAAGGACCTGCTAGGTTTATGTTTGGTTACTTGAGACCCATCAGGAGAGGAAGACCTGGAAGATGTCGATGCCACCGCCGGTGCATCCGTGGGAAACAGCACATGGAGCTTGGCTGCTCGGTTCTGTAACCCTCGTTTAGACATTAGAGAGCAGGACTGGCAATCCGGAATGGAGTGTTCAGGACCCAAACATTTAAGACACCATTCATGGGTATCTGTAACAGAAATTGTACCGTTACACTTAGTGCATTTTTTGAACCCGGAGGCTGTTTTTTCCATGAGGGAAAATTTTCTTGTGGGCCTAAAGGCCTAAGAAGAAAAATACACCAAGTGAGGAAAAAAATATATATATATATTTTTTTTTTAGAAAGAAAAGAAAAGAAAAGACCGGCGGTACCGGTCCGGCGTCGGGGAAGGCAGACACGCGACCAAAGAAATAAATTAAAATAAAGAACTTCTTCAGCGGTGACAGGAACACGACCTGCTGGCTCCGCGGAAAAGAAGAACTGAGGAGAGTTGGTTAGGAAAGGCGGGAAGGCAGCGCGCAGGTGCTGTGGGATGCTCCCAAAAGCTTTCCTTCTGGGAAGCTGGGGAGCGTTCCCGCGCAGGCTCCGTCGGTACCGACGTACCCATATGTGAGGACTCATTCCTGCTTGTTCCTGGAGATCATGTTAAAACCCTCGGCCCAGTGTGCAGCGGCGGCCAAGAGAGTAAATAGAATGCTAGGTATCATAAGGAAAGGAATGGAAAATAAAACAAAAGATATTATAATGCCTCTATACCGTTCCATGGTGAGACCGCACCTTGAATATTGTGTGCAATTCTGGTCGCCGTATCTTAAAAAGGATATAGCATTATTAGAAAAGGTTCAGAGAAGAGCCACCAAAATGGTAAAGGGGATGGAAGGATACTCCTATGAAGAAAGGCTAAAAAGGTTAGGGCTCTTTAACCTGGAAAAAGAGACGGCTGAGGGGAGATATGATAGAAGTCTATAAATTAATGAACAGAGTGGAACGGGTAAACGTAGATCGATTGTTTACGTTATCAGAATATAGAAAGACTAGGGGACATGCAATGAAGCTTCAGGGTAAACTATTTAAGACTAATAAAAGAAAATATTTTTTCACTCAACGTGTAATCAAACTCTGGAATTTGTTACCTGAGGATGTAGTAAAGGCTGTTAGTGTAGCTGGGTTTAAAAAAGGTTTGGACAAGTTCCTGGAGGAAAGGTCCATAAACCATTATTAAGAAGGGACCCAGGATATCAATGCTTGACCCAGTACAAGCATTGCGGAACCTGAGTCTTTTGGGGAAACTGCTAGGTACGTATGACCTAGATTGGCCACTGCTGGAAACAGGATACTGGGCTTGATGGACCTTGGTCTGATCCAGTATGGCATATCTTATGTTACATAGAAACATAGAAACATGATGACAGAAAAAGACCACATGGCCTATCTAGTCTGTCCTTCCATAACAACAACTACAACAGCCCACTTTTTACCTTTAGAGATCCTCTGTGTTGGTCCCATGCTTTTTTGAATTCAGTTACTGTCCTCATCTCTACCACCTCCACTGGGAGACTATTCCACGGATCCACTAATCTTTCTGTAAAGAAATATTTCCGCATATCACTCCTGAATCTATCTCCCTTCACCCTCATCCCATGTCCCCTCGTAGCAGAACTTGCTTTCAATTGAAAGAGGCTCTCTCCCTGAACATTTATGCCACAGAGGTATTTAAACATCTCAATCATATCACCTCTATCCTGCCTTTCCTCTAAGGTGTACATATTAAGATCCTTAAGTCTGTCCTCATATGCTTTATAATGAAGCCCACTAATCATTTTAGTAGCCACCCTCTGCACCGACTCCATCCTGTTCACATCCTTTTGAAGGTGCGGTCTCCAGAATTGCACACCATACTCCAAATGAGGTCGCACCAAAGACTTATACAGAGGCATTATCACCTCCTTTTTTCTGCTAGCCATTCCTCTCCGTATGCACCCAAGCATCCTTCTAGCTTTTGCTGTCGCCTTTTCTACCTGTTTAGCTACTTTAAGATCATCAGACACAACCACGCCTAAGTCCCGCTCTTCTTTAGTGGACAAAAGTACTTCACCTCCTATACTGTATTGCTCCCTTGGATTGCTGCAGCCCAAATGCATGACCTTACATTTTTTAACATTAAATCCCAGCTGCCAAATTCTAGACCATTCTTCAAGCTTAGCTAGATCCCTCCTCATGTTATCTACACCTTCCTGGGTGTCTACTCTATTGCAGATTTTGGTATAATCCGCAAAGAGGCAAACTTTACCCGACAGCCCTTCCGCTATATCACTAACAAAGATGTTAAAAGAATCGGACCAAGGACAGATCCCTGGGGCACACCACTGGTAACATCCTTCTCCTCAGAGTGAGCTCCATTTACTTGTACTCTTTGTCGCCTCCCACCCAACCAATTTCTAACCCAAGCAGTAACTTTAGGGTCCATCCCTAGGGTGCTCAGTTTGTTTATAAGTCGCCTGTGAGGAACAGTGTCAAAGGCTTTACTGAAATCTAAATATACCACATCTAGAGCTCTCCCTCGGTCCTACTCCCTGGTCACCCAGTCAAAGAAATCAATCAGATTTGTCTGACAAGACCTGCCTCTGGTGAATCCATGCTGCCTCGGATCCTGTAATCCGCTGGACTCTAGAAACCTCACTATTTTCTCTTTCAGCAGCGTTTCCAATAATTTACTCACCACCGAAGTTAAACTAACCGGTGTAAACAGGGGTGCTGGTCGTGAATGTCCACAGTCTTGGCAAAGGCAAAATATTATTATGACTTGCAAAGGAGTGTGGGGGTTGTAGTTCATTCATACCAGAATCAGCCGTTCACAAAATAATGAGTTGTGATGCTCGAGTGTAAGCAAAGAAAAACAGATTTTATTCATGGGGTTAATTCTCCCACAGATTTACTTGGTAACACAAAAGGACACTTGCTTCAAGTATTGTACTCAGGAAAAACAAAACATGATATAAGGTAACTGAACATCTTAAGCAATAAATCAATAAAGACCTTGATGGGAAACAGAAAAGGTCTTTTTGATGGCTCCTGCTAATGACCTTCTTAGCAGTGCTCCAAAAGGCAAAAAACAAACCCAAAAGTAACAAAAACTGTTCTTTATCAAGGATAACGTTCTTCTATTCACACACACAAGGAAGAAGTTTCCTTCTAGAGCTCACGTGCACTTGTGCCTGGCTCAATTACCAATAATTAGCCAGCTGCAAACCCCTTGGCTGGTTCACTCTCTCTACGTGGCTCAATCCTACCCTAAAGCTTTCTTGCAGAGACTTTTCTGGGTAGATAAAAGAACAAGTTACAGTTCCTTTTGGTGGTTGTTGTATTAGTGAGAAACTACTTTAAAACAGCAGCCTAGACAGTGAGCAGTCCATGTATTCCAACTGATCATTTGATATATCTCCTTCTTCCTCAAATATCATGGAATCAATATCATGGTCTGGCTCAGAGGAATTCCTTAATTGATCACTCTCAGGATAATATTTGTTTCCCTGCTGTCTTCCAGATGAAGAGCTAGGGCATAGATCAAAGTTCATACCTGAGCTTCCCTTGCTGTTAAGTTTCCTCTCCTGGTATCCTGGCCAGTAAGTAATCCAGCTTTTATGTCCAGCCTTCCAATCAAGATCCCTGGACACTGGGTCTCTCTTCACATACCTTCTTGCTCCGGTCTTAGGGCCCCTTCCAAATGCAGCCGTCTCCCTCAAAGGTGCCGTTTGGGAATTCCTGGCTCTATAACCCCAATCCTCTGGCTTCCTCCAGTCCAATGGAGTATGCTTGCCTCTGGAATCACTCCTAACACACGTACTGCTGTGGGCTCCTTCTTTAGACCTCCAAGAAGTCTTTCTGTTCTTCCTTCCACGTTGCTTCGGCTGTTGTAGTTCTCTCTCTTCTTTCTCCAATGGCTTGTTTCTGGATCTGCAGCTTCTGCTTCTCCCTGTGCTGTTTCTCCCTCTTCTGTCTCTGTGTAGAATATCTTTTACTTTTAAAGTGCTTAGAGGGACACTCCACCCTAGCACAGCCCAGGTGTGCTGAATCAAGCCCTGCCCTTGGAGATGAGTGATTGGGGATTACCTCATAGCTCTCCTGATTGAACACGTTTCCCCACTTCAGCCCTTCTAGAGGCTGTTTGAAACCTGGTGCATTCTGGGACTGGTAGTCTTTTATGAAAACATTCTGTTTTAGTATTTCTACCAGCAAAGACAGGTTGCTTGTTCAGAGCCAATTCACCTCTTTTATAGCTCCCTCCTGAACTATGATAAGCTTCCTTATCACACCGGCCTTTAGTTTTCAACCACATCCTTACTTCCGCTTTTGTGTAAAGGCACCACATGAGCCTCTTATGTTCTTATGCTTGATTGTTATTGTGAAATTGCATAAATAAATTAAAAAATATATATATATATTATGCCATGGTCGCCGCATGTAATTGAACCCGTACCATTTTCTTATTTAAATTTTTAAAATCTGTCCAAGACGTAAATGCCTCCACCTGAGGAATTTGTGATTCATCTTCAAACAATGTAGGTTGTTGTATTAACTGGTTTATACGTTCCTCTGTAAAGGCAAACATAGCGGTGTTAGAATAGACCTGTTGTTCTGCCGCCATGATCATACAGTCACATAATATACTAAAACTTAATCTAACCGTGAGTCGACATCGGACTACTTGCAAGAGTACTCATGTTTATATTTTGTCTTGCCCTTGCCCTAAAATTTATGTGAGCCGAATATCTCGTCCCATGAAAAGAAGACTTTTAGAACACAGATCTAGAATTAAGAATAAGGTTCTATCTGCTCCGATGGCTAAACATTGCCAAGAATTTGTGCATGTATTTGAAGACCTTAAGTGGCGGATTATTGATTTCATTCCAACACAAATACGAGGGGGGGGGGATCGTCTGCAAAAATTGCAATTTAAGGATTTACACTCTCCGATCGGTTACACCTTGAGGTCTGAATTTGTCTTTGAATTGGTGGACTTTAATAGATTGAATCTTCTGGACAGCCAATGATAGCCCAAGTTTTCTCTTGATGAAAATGAGGTAGGTTTAAATTACGGAAAAGAGAGAAGGGGAACAGGACGATGATGGCGTGAAGAAGGACCAAGAGGATCAGGGTTTGAAACACGGCGTTGTGTACCTTATAAACGTCTGTGATTATTAAGTTACTATGAAGAATTGGTAAAATTTGGGTAACACGGTGGATCGACAAGGTGAATACGGACCTTCATCATACTTGGTGGTGAACTTGGAAGATTGTGTTCCCACATCGTCAGCGGTGACAGCAGTAACAGCAGAGAAGAAGGCTTAACAGCGAGGTAGAAGTACCTATACTTACAGCTGATTATTCAGGACCCTAAATGAAGTGATCTGTTTTGCAGTCTGCTCTACCGGAGTTTCTCGAAGTACTGAGGATTATTTATATAATCTTACCTCGGTGGTTTAAAGGGTGAGTTCACTCTTTTTTAAAACGATTAAAAGGAGGGTTTGCTATGAGAGAGGGAAAGTTCCCTCTCAGGGCAAACGATCCAACAAAAAGTGGGCACATTTAGTATAATTGGGCTGACTGTTAGTTCATCTCTTAGGTAGAGATAGGTATTGTATGGGATGACTCACGGTTAGATTAAGTTATTAAAGTTTAAAGCTGAGCACCACAGTGCTCTTAACAGTCATTGCCACTGCTGCTGCATATCTCAAAGAAGGGCAGCGGGTGCCGGGATAGGGGAGCACAAGGGGTGAGGTTTGCCTAGGGCACCTCCTCTCCTTGTGCTGGCCCTGAGCTAACCAGTTCTTCGTAATAGAAGTGCATGCAGGATACTAGCCAAGTGGCTACTGGAATGGCAATTCTGTTAGGGTCAAGAGGCCCGCTAACTCAGCTACCAGAAGATTCCACCCATTTAACAGAGAACGCATCCTCACTGAAATGAGCACACTCTTTGATGACACCTCACTAAGCCTAGAAGAGTTGATCTCCTCCTGGAACAATAAACTCAGCGCAATCGCTATCCGCCCTCCAACGAACAAGAACCCAAAGAAGAGATCTACCGCCCCATGGTTCACAGCCGATTTAAAAACCTCACTATCCATTTTAAGAAGGCTAGAAAAACGATGGAGAAAGTCACGTACCAGCAGTGACCAATCAGCTTACATCCAACACCTGGCAGAGCATTGTAAAGCCATCTCAGATAAAATCAGACAACACCACACAGATACTCTGAAACGGTCACTGAATAAACCTCACGACTTGTTTAACTTAGTTAAAACACTTGCCAAAGAGCCAACCCCTGAGCAACACAGCAGGATCCACCCACAGGACTATGCAATTTACATGCAATCTAAGATGTGCAAGACCAACAAAATATTAATACCAGACCCTCCTGATGAACAAGACTACCCAGTATCACTGGCATCCTTCTTTACTCCCTCGAAGAAAACTATTGAAGACACCATCCTAGCTCTAAACACAACCACTGCACACACAGACCCTTGCCCTGCGCACTGGATAAAGGAACTGCGATGTGACATATCCTCAACTATAGCAAAAATCTTAAACTATTCCTTCACCACTGGCTCTTTCCCATCTACGCTCAAGCAGACCTCTGTAAGACCGCTGCTAAAGAACACCAAACTTGATCCTCAAAAAGTAGAATCTTACAGGCCCATATCTAGCATACCTATGCTAGCAAAAATCATCGAGAAAATAGTGCACAGGCAATTACAGGATCATATAGACACATCAGCTCCACTGGATCCAGCTCAACATGGTTTCAGAGAGTCACATGGAGTAGAAACACTACTCACAACACTCCTCAACAATATAACCTCAGGTGTGGATAACATACGCCAAGGCTTCGCTCTTGTCTTCCTAGATATAGCAGCGGCTTTTGACTCGGTATGCCACGAAATTCTCATCTGCCGACTAAGGGAAAAAGGCATCTGTGGAACAGCACTCGAATGGTGCAAATCTTACCTGTCCGACAGATGGCAGCATGTCAGAGTCGACGAGGATACATCTGAACCTTTCCAACAAAGTCAAGGTGTACCCCAAGGATCCTCTTTATCTGCATTGATGTTTAATATATACATCCAACCCATCTGTGACATCATCAGATCCTTTAATGTCAGTTACATGATATATGCAGACGATGTGCTACTATATATGCCAATATCATTGGACTGCCTAGACCTTACCCCGCTGACCAACTGCTTTGACACCATATCAGAGTGGCTCCTATCACAAAACCTGAGAATACAACACAAAAAGACGGAAGTCCTGTTCGTCTCGAGGAACACCAACTTCACCCCTCCTAGTTGTATTAACGTAAAGGATGCCCAACTCCAAGTTAAACCGGCAATACGCTACCTCGGAGTAACGCTGGACCAAAACCTTGATATGAAGAACCACATAGCCAACACAGTCAAGGCAATCTACTTTAAAATCAGATCCCTCAGACACCTACGCATGCTACTCGAACCGGATGATTTCCGTACCATTTATCAAGCCCTTATACTTCCCCATTTTGACTTCTCAAACTCCATTCTACAAGGACTCCCCCGGTCCACCCTGAACCCCCTGCAATTAGCCATGAATAGTGCAGCGAGGGTACTCCTCGGGGCATCCAGGAGAGACCACGTAACACCCCTTCTAAAACAGCTACACTGGCTCCCCATTCAAGCAAGGATCAGTTTCAAGACCTTACTGCTAACATTCAAAGCGGCTAAGGGGCTCACCTCTTCCTCTCTCTCAAACCTCATACAACCACTTGCACCAAACAGGCCACGAAGAACAGCAGAATTAAACACACTAGTTATCCCAAATGACACCACAAGATGCACTAGATCAACAGCCAACAGAGCCTTCCAATTCTGCGCCCCATCTCTATGGAACACCTTACCAGCTCAAATCAGAGCAATACCTAATCTAAGTCAGTTCAGAAAGGCTTTAAAGCATTTCCTCTTCCTTAAATATCTCAATGACAACTCCGAACATAACCCCCAGGTGAATAGCAGAAGTGGTCAAACAGATAGACCCCGCAACAGACCAACTTCACAATGTAAATAACAAGTTGTTCCATATACTATTGTACCACTGTTGTATATAGTTAACCAGGATATCCTTCATCAGATAACCCTGCATTGTATTTAGTTTCCCCTATTTCGCCAAGTTATACTTCCTGTTAAATGTAACGACCAGACATGTGTAAACTGTCGGATGTTTTCTGTTCAATGTAAACCGCGCTGATGTCTAATAGTGCGGTATATAAGAATTGTTAATAAAAAATAATAATAATAAAAATAAGAGAGCCCAGCAGCTGCATAGATTTAGTTCTTTCAAGGTACTGAGCGAGAGCCCATTTGCAATCCACAGTTTGTAGGGATAGAAGATGGGAAACACTATTTCCTCATTAATATGCAAAAGTGTTACTCTTTTAGGTAAGAACTTGGGATGAATTTGCTGTGATGAATCAAAATATATGACTCGAAGATAAGCAGAGTCTGAAGTTCACGTTTTCTTCTAGCTGAGATAATCACTACTAGAAATTTGGGTCCATGATGATGCCTAGACCCTTTCCTGAGTAGAGACTCCTAGCATCATATAGCAATAGTTTGCGTTTTTCTTTGCTACATGCATCACTTTGCACTTGTTCACATTAAATATCTACCATTTGGTTTCCCAATCTTGCAGGGTCTGTTCTTTTTCCACACTGTCTTTCTAAGAACAGCAGGCTGGGAAGCAGGGAGACCAGGATTCAAATCCCACCGATACTCCTTGTGGCATTGGGCACGTCATTTAGCTCTCCACTGCCTCACGTACGAACTTAGATTGTAAGCCCTCGGGGACGGGAAAGCGTAGTTACTCACCTGTAACAGGTGTTCTCCAGGAGCAGCAGGAATCAGTCCTCACTTATGGGTGACGTCGGCGCCGACGGAGCCCTCGCGGAGCAATTTTCCCCAGCTTTCAAAGAAAGCCTTTGGGAATTGCAGCGCGCATGCGCGGTCGTCTTCCCGCCCGAGGGTGCCATCTTAGCCAGTCAGATGACATAGCTAAAAAAGACAGCAGAAAAATTTGCAAAAAAGAACATAAGCAGACGATTGCAACTCCAAGGGGAGGAGGGAGGGTAGTGAGGACTGATTCCTGCTGCTCCTGGAGAACACCTGTTACAGGTGAGTAACTACGCTTTCTCCAGGACCAAGCAGGAAGTCAGTCCTCACTTATGGGACTCCCAAGCTCAAGGCTACCGGAGACCCTAAGCACAAAAATGAGCTCCCTCTAGCTCAGCAGCACAGAAGGATAGAATCTTCGCTGAATTATCACCCACCGGTAGCCCACATCCGGGATGGAGGGTAGGAGTTGCTCAGACCTCAAAGAGATTACGGAGGACTGCCTGTCCGAAAGCACTGTCCCTACGGGACTCCCTCTCGAGACAGTAATGGACCGCAAAAGTCTGGCTCGAAGACCAAGTAGCGGCCCGGCAGATGTCTGCCAGCGGAACAGAGCGGAGGTAAGCCACTGACGTGGCCTTTGCCCGAACGCAATGAGCCGTGACTCGACTTTCTAAGGAGAGTCCGGCTGCCCCATAAGCCCAAGAGATACAGTCCGCAACCAAGATGGACAGAGTACGCTTGGAGACCGGGAGCCCCAATTTATTGGGGTCAAAAGACACAAAAAGCTGAGCAGCTTTACGGTGCTCCCGCGTACGGTCAAGGTAGAAGTTCAATGCCCTTCTACAGTCCAGGGTATGGAGGACCGTTTCAGCTCGGCTGGAGTGTGGTCTGGGAAAGAAGGTTGGAAGTACCACCTCCTGATTGATGTGAAAAGGGGAGACCACTTTAGGCAGAAATTTTCGGGTGAGTCCGAAGGACTACCCTATTCTTGTAGAACCGAGTGTAAGGGGGATCAGACACGAGGGCCTGCAATTCACTTACGCGCCTAGCGGAAGTGAGGGCTATCAAGAACAGTGTTTTCCAAGACAGAAAACGGAGAGAACAGGTAGCCATAGGTTCAAAAGGCGGACAGGTGATCCGCTACAAAACCACATTCAGGTCCCAGTCAGGCGCTGGCGGGCGCAGAGGTGGTTTAAGTAGAAGGAGACCTCGGAGAAACCTCGCTACGAGAGGGTCATTGGAGAGAGGTCTGCCGTCCACTGGCACATGATGTGCGGAAAGAGCACTGAGGTGAACTTTGACGGAGTTGGACTTAAGTCCCAGATTAGAGAGGTGCAGCAAGTACTGCAAGATCACCGACACCGGGCAGGAGAAGGGATCCTGAGACTGTTGGGTACACCAGACTGCAAAGCGACGCCATTTAAGGGCGTAGCATTTGCGGGTAGAAGGCCGTCGCGAAGCTAAGACGACCTCCTCCACCTCCGCCGGCAGGAGAAGGGGAGCAAGGACTACCCTCTCAGCAGCCAGGCCATGAGGTTGAGAGACCTGAGGTTGGGGTGCAGAAGGGACCCCTGATCCTGAGTGAGGAGATCCGGTTGTACCCCCAGAGGGATTGGATCCTCCACCGCCAGTTGCAGCAGGAGCGGAAACCACGGCTGCCTGGGCCAGCGAGGGGCCACCAGGATCATGAAGGCTTTGTCTCGGAGAACCTTGAAAAGAGTCCGAGAGACCAGCGGGATGGGAGGGAAAGCGTACAGGAGGCTCCCCGACCACGAGATCAGAAAGGCGTCCGCCGCCACCCGAAGGGGGTGTGGCTGACGAGAGCAGAAGCGAGGAAGCTGCCGGTTGTGAGGACTGGCAAAGAGATCCACCGTGGGGAGACCCCACTTGAGGAAGAGCTTCTGAACTACCAAGGGATCCAGACGCCACTCGTGCGGCTGGAGGACCCTGCTGAGTTTGTCTGCAAGGCAATTTTCTTGGCCCGGGAGATAAACGGCCTTGAGGAGAACGCCGTGACTGACGGCCCAAGAGCAGAGCTTCTGTGCCTCCCGGCAGAGGAGGAAGGAGCCCGTGCCCCCCTGCTTGTTCACGTAGAACATGGCAACTTGATTGTCCGTCTGGACAAGGACGGACTGTTGGGAAGTCAGGTGGGAGAAGGCCTTGAGAGCTAGGCGGATCGCCCTGAGCTCCAGGAAGTTGATCTGCTGAGCAGACTCCCACATGGTCCAGAGGCCCTGAGTACGTGCCTCTTGGCAATGCGCTCCCCAGCCCAGGAGGGATGCATCGGTGGTCAGCACCCGGGTCGGCTGAGGTGACTGGAAAGGCATTCCGAATATCAGGTTCGGCTGCCGGAGCCACCACCGGAGAGACGAGAGCAGCGGCTCGGAGACGCGCACCAGGTCCGCCAGGCCGCCTGTGGCTTGTCGCCACTGCTGGCGGAGACACCATTGAGCAGACCGCATGTTCAGGCGGGCATTGGGGGTCACATGGACGGTGGAAGCCATATGGCCGAGCAGTCTCAGGAAGCGCCTGGCGGAGACCAGGGGCTGGCTGCGAAAGCGGTCGGCTAGGTCCATGAGCCGTTGCGCCCTGTCGAGCGGTAGGTACGCTCGTGCCCGAGGAGTGTGCAGCCTTGCGCCGATGAACTCGAGATCCTGTGAGGGGAGCAAAGTGGACTTTGCGAAGTTTATGACAAAGCCCAAGTGCTGCAGCAGAGTCACCGTGCGGCGCGTGGCGTTGGCGACCTCCTGAGCGGACGCTGCTCTGATGAGCCAGTCGTCGAGGTACGGAAAGACATAGAGGCCGTGAAGCCGGAGATGGGCCGCCACGACCGCGAGACATTTTGTGAAGACTCGCGGTGCGGAGGATAGGCCAAAGGGCAGTACTCTGTACTGGTAATGATTTCCTGCCACCACAAACCTTAGGTATTGGCGGTGGCTTGGGTGGATGAGGATGTGCGTGTAGGCATCCTTTAGATCCAAGGAGCATAGCCAATCTCCCTGCTGGAGGTAGGGCAGAAGGATTCCAAGGGTAAGCATTTTGAACTTCTCCCGCACAAGGAACTTGTTGAGGTTGCGCAAGTCCAGGATGGGTCTGAGGCCCCCTGTTCTCTTTGGTATCAGAAAATACCTTGAATAAAAGCCTTGACCTCTCAGGTGGTGGGGCACCGGTTCCACCGCCTGTTCCTGCAGAAGACCTGCTAACTCCTGAAGGAGCAACTCCCTGTGCAGAGGGGGGCGCGAAGGTTCTCCCGGAAAATAGGAGGGAGGGACCTGATGGAAGTGGAGAAGGTAGCCTTCTCGCACGACCTGAAGTACCCAGGCATCTGCGGTGATGCTGGACCACCTGTGGCCGAAGTGAACCAGCCGGCCTCCGGTGCTGGGAGGAACCCGCGGGGGGGGAGAGGCTATGCTGAGCGAGTCAAAAACCCCCACCCTGCTGAGCAGGGGCTGGTGGTGCAGGCTTGGGGGCTTGCTGCCTACGGGACCCGTTACCCCGTCCCTTGGCCTGCTGGCCCTGTTGGGGAGCTGCAGGGGCCTGATAATGGGGGTACTGTTTGTAGGCAGCCGCCTTCCTCGGGTAAAAGGACTTTTTTCCCGAGCCCTTCTTTTTCTGGGAAGGGGCGGAGGTCTTCCTAGAAAGCCTGGTCCTGGTGAGAGTCTCAGTCTCAATTTGTGCAGCCTTTTCCGCCATGGGCTTGCCAAAGAGGTTTTCGCCTCGGCAGGGGACATCGACCAACTTGTCCTGTACCCAGGGCTCAAGATCCGACGACTGAAGCCAAGCCTGTCGGCGGGCACCGATGCCGGCTGCGGCCACTCTAGCCGAGGCCTCAAAGCCATCATAGGCTGCTCGGGACATGAACTTCGAGCATTCCCGAATGCCCGTGGACAAGGCTAGGAACCTCCGCAAGGGCTCCTCGGAGAGACCAGCGGAGAATCCGGCTAGCTCTTTAGCCAGATCCCGGAGATACATGCCCATGTAGAGCTGGTAAGTCTGGACACGACATGCGAGCATAGAGCCCTGGAAGCACTTCTTGCCAAGGCCATCCAGGTTACGGGCCTCCCTTCCAGGAGGCACCGAGGAGTGCATCTTCTGGCTCTTAAGACGATGCATGGCCGATTCCACTACCATGGAATGGTGTGGCAGCTGTGCCTTCTGAAAGCCAGGGCTCTTGCAGACCCGATAGATAGAATCGACCCGCTTGCTCAGGACCGGCGAGGAGGCCGGGCTCTCCCACATGCGGAAGAGTAGTCGTTCCAGCATAGGAGGAACCGGCACAGTAAAGTGCTCCCTCGCGGGAGAGTCATACTGGAGGGCGTCGAGCTCTTCGGCTCGAGGCTCCTCCTCGGGATCCGCAGGGAAGGCCAAAGCCTTGGCCATATCCCTAACGAAGTCCGAGAACCGGGCTTCCTCCGGGGGGGACTGCTTCCGAGGCTCGGACCCCGGTGAGTCCGATGGGACACACCGAGTCCGGAAAGAATCAGGTGACTCTTCCTCCTCAGACGCCCAGACCGACTCCGACGAGGACTCGGTGGGGTCGTCCCGGGCAGGGTGCGGCGCCAGCCGCCCCGACGTCGAGGGAGTCGGCGTCGGCGACCTCGGTCCCGAACGGGAGGCCGAGGGTGACCTCGACCGAGGATCGACTCGAGTTCTCATTGACTCGAGGATCGGCTCGGTCTCCGGGGTCGACTTGGACGTCGACGTCCCGGCGGTCGGGGCAGCGGCGCCAGCGAGGCCAGCGAGCAGTGCCCGCTGCTGGTCCATGAAGGCAGACAGTCTGCTCTCCAAGGCCGTCAACCTGAGTCCGAGCTCAGGTGACCCAGCAGCCCCCGACTCGGGCCCCGACGGCGTCGGGCCCGACGTCGGCTGTCGCGGAGGCGAGTCCAGAAGGACTACAGGACTTACCCGGGCAGGCATCTCCGACTCCAGGCGAGGTCGCTTCGGGAGATGTTCCTTCTCCAAGGACCCGGGGCGGCTGTCGGGGCTATGCGACCTGGCCCTCGCGGAGCCAGGAGCGTCCACCGACGCCGCCCTCGCGGGTTTTTCCTTCCGACGATGGTCCCCGGAGGGAGAACCCCGGTCGGAGGAGCTCCGGCGACGGAGGACAGTTTGCTGCAGGGCCCACAGATCAGTTCCTCATGATCCGGGCCCAAGCAGCGGAGGCAAAATTCGTGTGTGTCGGTTAGTGACATATTTCGGTCACACCGACCACACCGCTTAAAGCCACTGGCAGCCATCGGGGGAAAAAGGGCCCCTGCGAGGTCAAAGGACCGGGCTGCCAGGGAAAACGAAAATGAAAGCTGACTAAGTCAGAAAAACCGAAAAACGCTAGAGGACTCGAGACCGGCGTCGCGAGTCCGGGCGGGAAAACGATCGGCGTCGAACCGAAAGAAAAAAGTATAAAATAAAGAGGAAAATCAACTTTTTCGCGGGGACAAGACGGGGACGTCTGCAGGGCTCCGCGGAAAAAAGAAGACTGGCTAAGATGGCACCCACGGGCGGGAAGACGACCGCGCATGCGCGCTGCAATTCCCAAAGGCTTTCTTTGAAAGCTGGGGAAAATTGCTCCGCGAGGGCTCCGTCGGCGCCGACGTCACCCATAAGTGAGGACTGACTTCCTGCTTGGTCCTGGAGAAAATACATTCAGGTACAGCAGGTAACTCGCCTTGAGCTTCTGAAAAAAGGCATGAGCTAAATTCCCTTTTCCCTTCCCTGCACATCAAGGCTGCCTCCAAAATCAACATTGCTGTAGTGTTTTGTGTAATCTGCAGCCCTTTAATGAAGATGCGGGAAGCCTCTGATAAATAATATTAAAGTATTACCACAACTAGGGGCAATATTAGAGCCTGACAAACCACACGAAAATCCCCTTCAAAGTAACATAGTAACATGGAGGCACATTCTAATGAGGGCGTGCAGGCTCCTGTGCGCCCGATCAGAATCGGGACCCGATTCTGATCCCACTGGGGCTAGATGTGCCCTGCAGGATCAGAATCGGGTCTGGGCCTGCACGTACAGACTCCTGCCTGGCTAACTCAGTCAGATTCTTGAATGGAACCGCGGTGCCATGGCATCCTGTTGTCATGGCACCACGGCTCCATTCAGGAGCCGCGATCCTCTGTCCTGACCTCTTTGCCGCTGCCTGGCATGCCGTCTTCCAACATCCAGGGGAACGTATGCCATCTCCAAGGTGGAATAAGTCCCCCATCTAGATTCGAGACTCCGCACCAACAGGGCCAACTTCAGAATCAGCCCTGTACGTCCGGGACCTCAGACAGCCCACTGTCCGCCCTCACTCTGCCTCTACAACGCCTCCTCCCGCCCCTGCCTCCTTGTTCATATGGGGAGGCTTTTGCCAGGGGCAAATAGTGGGGATGGACATCCCGTTGAGACATCCATCCTCACTACTCGCGGTAAAGAATAGACCCCAAAGTATCTGACGGCAGATAAAGGTCTCCCTCCCCATGCCTTTGTTTAGGGATGTACCCACTGCTCCATGCAGGTCACCCCTTATTTGTTGAGATAAAAGAGAGAGTTAAGTTTATTTTGGTTTTATACTGTTATAAAGGGATCCACTGTGTTCTGTCACTGTATTTGCCCCCACCACTTCCATCGGGAGGGCATTCCAAGCATTCACCACCCTTTCAGTGAAAAAGTATTTCCTAACATTGCCTTTCAGATTACCCCCTTGTAGCTTCATGTTATGCCCTCTAGTTTTATAGCTTCCCAGTATTTGAAAAAGATTTGTTTGTTCATTAATAACCTACGTATTTAAAGGTCTCTATCATATCTCCCCCATCACCCCTCTCCTCTAGCATATACATATTTAGGTCTTTAAGACTCTTCTCATATCTTCTGGTGCAGGTTCCAAATCATTTGGGTGCCTTCCTCTGAACCGTTTCCAGTCTTAATATCCTTTGCGAGATATGGTCTCCAGAACTGAACACAATATTCCAGGTGAGATCTCATCAGCGACTTGTACTTGCCTTCTACCTGGCTGCTCAATCCCGACATCTCCCTTGTGCCCTTTATCCTTTCTATCTTTAATTCCAGTCTCTCCTCCGGTCTCTTCCCTTCCCGTTGGAAGAAGCCTACCCTTGACCCTGCCTCTCCCGCTAACTGGCGCCCCGTTTCCAACCTCCCTTTCTTGTCCAAAGTCCTCGAAAAGCTTGTCTTTTCTCAATTGGCCTCCCACCTAGATTCCACCCACGCCCTTCACCCCCGCCAATCTGGCTTCCGCACCAGTCATAGTACCGAAACCGTCCTCACAGCCTTGCTCTCCGACCTCCACCGTTCTCATGACCGTGGTGACATCTCTCTCGTGGTTTCCCTGGATCTGTCCTCTGCATTTGATGTGGTCGATCACCGCACTCTTCTGTCTCGTTTGTCCAACTTTGGTGTCCATGGCACTGTCCTTCAGTGGTTCCGTTCTTTTCTATCATGTCGTACTTTTTCAGTCCACTCTGGTACTTCGGCCTCTCCCCCTTCCCCCTCCATCTGTGGCGTTCCTCAGGGCTCTATTCTCGCTCCCTTACTTTTCAATGCCTTTCTCGCCCCTTTGGCCCTGCTCATTCAACAGTCTGCTCTCTCCTTCTACATATACGCCAATGACATCCTCCTGGTCCACCACACCTCTCCCTCTGCCCCAGATCTTGGACCGCTCAACCTCTGTCTTTCCTCTATTGCCTCTTGGTTCGAATCTAATTTTCTGCATGCCAATCCTGCCAAATCCTCCGCACTCTGGGTTTCCTTTGGTCTTCCGCCCCCCCCCCCCCCCAGCTGCTTCCTGTCATGGGCCCTCACTCTATCCCCCTGGTACCTTCCCTCCCCTACTTGGGCGTTACCCTGGACCCGTCCCTTTCTTTTCATGAACACATCTCCTCCGTCGTTCGTTCTTCTTTTTTCCACCTACGTCGTGTCAAGGCCTTTCGTTCCATTCTTCCCCCGTCCTCAGTCGTCACTCTCGTTCTGTCCTTGGTTATCTCTCGTCTCGATTACTGTAATGTTATCTATGCTGGCCTTCCTTCTTTTCAACTTCGTCGTCTCCAACTCGTTCAAAATGCCGCCGCCCGTCTTGTCACCCTGTCTTCTATTCGCTCTCACGTGTCCCCATGTCTTCTCTCCTTGCACTGGCTCCCAATTAAGTTCCGGTTTATTTTCAAACTACTAATCCTCACCCACAGGGCTCTCCACGCTGATACCCCCCAGTATCTAGCCAACATTATTCGTTTTCAGCCTTCCCCCCCCCCCCCCCCTGTCTTCTTCGTTCGTCTCTCGGTAATCGCCTTTTCCTCCCCTCTCCTACACAGGCCCACCTGGAGTCCACCAACGTTCCGCCTTCTTTTTCTTAGGTCCCGCCCTCTGGAACTCTCTTCCTCTCCCACTTCGCACCGAACTGTCCTATACTCGTTTCAAAGCCCTCCTCAAGACACATCTCTTCTGTCAGGCCTTTGATCTTCCTCCCCCTGCTGATGGTGCCTCATCCCCTAGTCGTACCCCCATCCCCCTTGATTTCACATGTTTCTCCCCCCTCTCCCTTTCCCCTCCCGCCTGCCCCTCTACAGGCCTCCTCTGTCCTCTGTTTTGCTGTCCCTCTCTGTCCTATTATTTTTGGCGTTCCTTTCTTTCTCTATTTCCAGTAGCTGTCATTTTTGTCATTGTACACCGCCCTGATGCTTCGGCCTGGGCGGTTTATCAAGTGCCTAAATAAAGATAAAGATAAAGATTAGTACCTCTTCCTTTCTGCTAATTCCTCTCTGTATGCAACCCAGCATCCTTCTGGTTTTGGCCACCACCTTGTCACACTGTTTCCCCGTCTTTGGAAGAGGTTTGTTTATTCATTAATACTCCTTAAGTATTTAAAGGACCGAATCATATCTCCCCTGTCTTTCCTTCAGAATGTACATATTTAGGTCTTCAAGTCTCTCCTCATACTTCTGACGCATTAGACCATTCTTCCAGCTTTTGTAGATCTTTCCTCATGTTAGCCACTCCCTCAGGGGAGTCCACTTTGTTGCAAATTTTCATGTCATCTGCAAAAAGACAGACTTTTCCATTCATCCCAGAAAGGAATAGTAGAACAACTAAGACTCGATGATAGCATTAATATGGAGCAGCACAGTTAGCCTGGAATCAAGAGTTACACCCACATTGGGAACCTCCAATTTATCTGGTAGGGAGATGTCAGCTAAGACCAAAACTATCAGAACTTCTGTTTTGGTACAATTCATTGCTAGGCCAATCTGTGAGAGCTCTGAAAGACAGATGGTAACAGCTGAAAACTGTGGGCCTTGGGCAATAGTAAAGGCAGAACACAGTAAAATATCATTAGCAGAGAGGTGAAAATTAAGCTGGTGGGAATTTATTAGCCCACATAGCAGCAGTAGCAATATGTTGAATAATAATATTGACTAGGCCGATCACTGTGGGACTCCCTCTCTATAATGAAACCTTTGTGCAGTTTGTGGCACCAGTCAAAACGCAAACAGGAATTATCAGGAAATGAATGGAGAATAAACTAAAGAATATTATAGTGCCTCTAGATCTCTCCAAAGTGTGGCCACACTTTGAGTACTATCATATCTTTAAAAGGATACCGCAGAATTAGAAAAGGTAGAGAGAAGGGTGAGAAAATGATAAAGGGGATGGAATGACTCTCCTATCAGGAAAGACTAAAGACGTTAGGACTCTTCAACTTGGAGACGAGAGAGCTAAGGGGAAACATGATAGACGTCTATAAAATCCTGCCTGGAGCAGAATGGGGAAACGTGTATTAATGCAAAAAATACAAGACTAGGGGACACACAATGAAGTTACTAAGTAGTACATTTAGAACTTCTCTCTCAATGCAGAGTTGAGCTTTGGAACTCACTGCTGGAGGAGGTGGTAAAGGCAGTTAATAGAGTGGTGGGAATGTGGTGACTGGGGGATGTGCCCAGTGCTTGTCACTTGGCTTGGCCACTGTTGGAAACAGGATATGGGGAATCGTTATGGCAACTCATTGATTCAGGCCTTTAAATACGTAAAGCACAGTTACTTACCTGTAACAGGTGATCTCTGGGAACAGCAGGAATAAGTCTTCACATATGGACAATAAACTAAACCTGAAGCCACACATAGACAAAACAATCCAAAAAGTCTACTACAAGATGCGAATCATCAGGAGACTGAAACCACTCCTTGCCCCAGAACACTTTCGTACCGTCTGTCAAGCACTGATAACCCCAATACTGGACTTCTGCAATCCGATATACCTTGGACTACCGAAACAAGCCCTCAAACCACTTCAGCTAGCACAAAATACTGCAGCACGAATAATATCCGGTACTGCAAGACAAGACCACATCACACCTACCTTAAAGGACTTACACTGGCTCCCAATCGGTGCACGCATCAGATACAAAACTATCATAAACCTATTTAAGATAAATCAGCACACATCAGCCAACAGCCTACACACCCTCATTCAAGCAGACACCAGCACTCGTCCTAGAAGAAAACAAACACACAACCGAGTCAGCACCCCAAGTGAATTCAAACACACACGCAAGGACACAACAGACAGAGCACTCTCCATGGCTGCTCCAACAATATGGAACAAACTACCGGACGACTTGAGGGCATCTACAGACCTCAAAGACTTTAGAAAACAGCTAAAAACCATGCTGTTCATAGAACACTATGGACACATCACATAACCTAAGAGAATGTATAACAGCCCATGATACCGCCTGTATAGAAAATGTCTTGTAGCACCACTGTATATAGCCCACACTGTACATAGTTCAAACCATTCTAGCACACAATACAACACACCTTGTACATAGCTCAACCCAATCTAGCACACAATACAACACACACTCAACTAAATTTCTCCCTCACTGCATGTTTAACACACTCACTTTACCCGATTGTTTGCTGTGATACCACCTTGATTAATAAGATAAGGCGGTTTAGAAATACTGTTAAATAAATAAATATGGGTACGTCGGTACCGACGGAGTCTGCACGGGAACGCTTTCCAGCGTCCAATCAAAACGCTTTTGGAAGCATCCCACCACGCCTGCGTGCTGCCTTCCCGCCTTCCCAACTGCCTCTCCTCAGTTAAGTTTTAAAGCTGAGACAAAGAGAGAGAGGAAAGGAAAGACAGATAGAGAGATACAACTCCTAGGGGAGGTGGGTGGGTTGTGAAGACTTATTCCTGCTGTTCCCAGAGATCACCTGTTACAGGTAAGTAACTGTGCTATCTCCAGGAACAAGCAGGAATGAGTCTTCACATATGGGGACTCCCAAGCTGAGATGCCCAGAGGGAGTCCTAGCATGTTGCGGATGTAGAAGAGCCATGCTACTCCCCAGAACCTCAGGCATCCTGGGGATGGAGGGTAGGAGTTGAATACAGAAAAGGTGCTGTGGAACAGCTGAACTAGAACAGGACCTCTACAGAGAAGAACCCTGTAGAGAGGAGATCTAGTGGTCAAAATTGAGATATGGACCTCCCTTGTTGGCATTGCAAGTCTACTGAGGTTGATATGGATCTATTAGAAGAACCATTGGAAAACCTCAAGGAGTACCTCACTGAGAAGTAGCGGTAAGAAAAGTAGAAAAACAAGTGGAGGTCAGAACCCCTCAGGGTGAAGAAATAGCCCCAGGGAGAAACTGGGGTAGGGAAAGAGAGGTAGGACTTCAGCGGAAGACGCAGAAGGTACCATTAAGAAGCTTAAGCTGTGTTGGTCCAAGAAAAATCCAATCCTAGGACCAAAAGAAAAAAGAGTCTGACCCAGTTGGACTGGCAGTAGAAACAGTCCATGTAGGAGAGAAAGGGTGTGGAAACCCCTGTATCTGATAAGAAGTTAAGGACAGACTTAGGAAGCGCTAAGCCTTAGATAAACTGAAGTTCCTCAGTGTCTTTCCTGAATGGGTTAAGGAAAGAAAAAAGGGTACATGGAGAACTTCAGGGGTACCTAACCCTGAAAGGTTATGGTAAGAAAAAGTTTGTTGATCACCACAGGAAGTGGTTATGTGTGCAGAACCCTAAGTATGCTGGTACAGCATTGATAGGGGTGGTGCCCATCTGTCAGGATCATATAGGAATGTATGAATATCTGAATGTAGACAGACAGATAGATAAGTATGTGGATACATATCTACCTAAACGATATATCTCTATAGAGACATATAGATATATACATACATTCCTAAAGTTATACACATATAGAGGATATATGCATATAATATACGGAGAGACCTGTATGGGCAGAAGATACACAGATAGATATAAATTATTTATTTATTTATTTATTTCTATCTATCTTTGTATCTTCTGCCCATACAGGTATATATATGTATATGTATATGAATATGTAGGCATGTAGACAGATGTCTCCAGGTATGTAGATGAAGAAATGTCTATAGAAATTGATCCCCATAGGAGTATGGGGAGAGAAAAGATTCATCTAACAGCAAGGAGGGTGATACCCGCTTGAATAGATGCATCAAGAATCTTCCTTCCCTGGTTATGATTGAAAAAGTCAGGGGAATAGTGTCCCTGACAAGAGAGAGTCTAAATCTGTTTCAGAATTTGAGCTCTTAAATAACCAGGATGGCCTACGTGGAAAAAGGCAGAGGATAACTTCAGTCTGCAGGCAGCAAGTCCAGATTTCTCCAGAACCGCAGTATGGAGAATGGATAGAGGACGTCACTGGAGGAAGATACCATAGTGACCTGTCTACAAGGGCAGATGGGTATCAGGCGTCCTTTAACTGCCACTGAAACAAAAAAGATCTCTGGCGAGAAGACCAAGGAGATATGGACCAAGCCAGGGAATTTGCCATTCTTTAGGTTGTCACATGAAGAAAAGGCCTGAGCCTCAGGTCTCAAAAGAGATTTTCGATGAGATGGTAGGGGTAGGAAACACCTACCAGACATGAAACATATGACAGGGGGAAACCCCTCCTAACCCTCTGGGGTTATCTGCTAGACAAGATATGATGCTCTCTAGCAAGGGCCCATAGTGCAAAGCTACTCTGTAGAGTTGCAGAGAGCATGCTGCAGGTTAGTTAGAAGAAAAAACTGGTTGTTAAAAGCCAGTGGGTAAGAACTATTCTGCCAAGGACAAGGGGCAAAGAATAGAAGTTAACCAAGCAGTCTGTGATAATAGGGTTTCCCAAACGAGGTTGATAACCTGTTTGGGGTTTAGCACTGAGGCTAGAAGAATAGCTAGTGGAGGAGAAGCCCTGGTTGTGTGGTGAACAGAACCAATGGCTTAACCACTAGGAATTAGTGTATCTGCAGCAACTACCAGGGCAGCGAGCGAAAAAAATTTCTTTTCCCATCTTTTTAGATTGGAAAAAAGAGACACAGACATAGTAGGACTATCTAGTGTCTGATGAGCTGCCCTAAGGAAATAAAGGGGGAGACAACTCTTAAATGGAGAATCCCCCTGTGGAACACGTAGAGGACCATAGGGGCTTACCAGTGTAAAAGAGCCACTCTTACAAACCAGATGCTGTAGCAAGAGGGAGGTAAGACAGAGGTGAAGGAGACTGACTATGAAGGAAGTCTCCGAAAGGTAAGATGATACATGCCAGTACAGGGAAACAACTGTCTTATTAATAGTTGTCATTTCTCTTTTCCCGAAAAGGAAGAGAAACCTGTCAAGTGAGGGCATGATCATCATGAAGACTCTTAGAGTAAAGGAAAAAAGTCTCAAGAAGAGACATCTTGAAAAAGTTAGGATAAATTTAGTGCAGATACTTCAGCAAAAAGAAGTAGACTGCCCCTATAACCAGCAACACAAGGGGAAAAATGACTTATTTAAAACCCTGCGACTGCTGGGTTTGTGGACCCTATTGAGGTTGTGGTTTCTTCAGACTAGGGCGATGTTTCCCCTGTTTGGGAACATCTGAATGATGGACAGAAGAAGAATAAAACTTTTTCCCCCCAGGGGAAGAAAGTTGGGTAGGACATTTCCTACCAACTGGGAAAAAGGAAGGCGTAGAACAGCCTCTGGAAACAGGAATGTCAGTGGTTAACTGAGCAACCTGGAGTAAAGACTCCTTGTTAGAGAGATTTTCTCCAGTGCAAGGAGTATTTCCCAGTCTTTCTTTAGCCCATTTGTCTAAGTTTGAAGCCTGGAGCCAGGCTTTACGTCGTGCCCCTATAGCTATAGCAGAAGTTCTGCTAACAGACTCAAAGGAGTCCAGGGAAGCACAAATAAGGAACCTAGATATATTTTGAGCATGACTAACCAGAGAGGAATAGTCTGCACTTATAGTCTCTTGAAGAAAAGGAGTCAAAGATAGTAATTTCTTTGTGACCTCATCAAGAGATAAGAACATAAGAACATAAGATATGCCATACTGGGTCAGACCAAGGTCCATCAAGCCCAGTATTCTGTTTCCAACAGTGGCCAATCTAGGTCATACGTACCTAGCAGTTTCCCCAAGGGACACAGGTTCCACAATGCTTGTATTGGTTCAAGCATTGATATCCTGGGTCCCTTCTTAATAATGGTTTATGGACCTTTCCTCCAGGAACTTGTCCAAACCTTTTTTAAACCCAGCTACACTAACAGCCTTTACTACATCCTCCGGTAACAAATTCCAGAGTTTGATTACACGTTGAGTGAAAAAATATTTTCTTTTATTAGTCTTAAATAGTTTACCCTGTAGCTTCATTGCATGTCCCCTAGTCTTTCTATATTCTGATAAGGTAAACAATCGATCTACGTTTACCCGTTCCACTCCGTTCATTAATTTATAGACTTCTATCATATCTCCCCTCAGCCGTCTCTTTTCCAGGTTAAAGAGCCCCAACTTTTTTAGCCTTTCTTCATAGGAGTAGCCTTCCATCCCCTTTACCATTTTGGTGGCTCTTCTCTGAACCTTTCCTAAAATTGCTATATCCTTTTTAAGATACGGCGACCAGAATTGCACACAATATTCAAGGTGCGGTCTCACCATGGAACGATATAGAGGCATTATAATATCTTTTGTTTTATTTTCCATTCCTTTCCTTATCATACCTAGCATTCTATTTGCTCTCTTGGCCGCCGCTGCACACTGGGCCGAGGGTTTTAACATGGTATCCACAAGGACGCCTAAATCTTTTTCTTGGGTGGTGGTTCCTAATGTGGAACCTTGCATCGTGTAACCATAGTTTGGGTTGTTCTTCCCTAGGTGCATAACCTTGCACTTCTCCACATTAAATTTCATCTGCCATTTTGATGCCCAGTCTTCCAATTTATCAAGATCCTCTTGCAATTTTCCACAATCCTCCTGGGTTTTAACAACTTTAAATAGTTTTGTGTCATCAGCAAATTTGATAACCTCACTCGTTATTCCACTTTCCAGGTCATTTATGAATATGTCAAAAAGCAGCGGACCCAGCACAGATCCCTGGGGTACACCACTATTCACCTTTCTCCATTGGGAAAATTGGCCATTTAGCCCTACCCTCTGCTTTCTATCTTTTAACCAGTTCCTGATCCACAGTAGTACACTGCCTCCTATCCCATGACTCTTTAGTTTTGCCAAAAGTCTCTCATGAGGGACCTTGTCAAAGGCTTTCTGAAAGTCCAGATACACAATATCAACCGACTCACCTTTGTCCACCTGTTTATTCACTCCTTCAAAAAAACATAACAGATTAGTAAGACAAGATCTTCCTTGTCTAAAGCCATGTTGGCTGTCTCCCATTAGGTCATGACTATCTATATGCTGAGTAATTTTATTCTTTATGATGGTTTCTACCATTTTTTCCCGGTACTGATGTCAGGCTCACCGGTCTGTAGTTTCCCGGATCACCCCTCGAACCCTTTTTAAAAATTGGCGTTACATTGGCGATCCTCCAATCCTCAGGTATTAGAGATGATTTTAATGATAGTTCACAGATTACTGATAGCAGGTCTGCAATCTCAAATTTCAGTTCTTTCAACACCCTTGGATGTATACCATCCGGCCCAGGTGATTTGCTACTCTTCAGTTTATCTAATAGTTGTAGGACATCTTCCCGATGTATCGATATTTCCTTCAATTCTTCCACACCTTTAAATACCACTTCAGTCGTGGGTAACATCCCTACATCTTCCTCAGTAAAGACCGAAGCAAAGAATTCATTCAGTCTCTCCGCTATCGCCTTGTCGCCTCTTAGTGCTCCTTTAACCCCTTTATCATCTAATGGACCAACTGACTCTCTCACGGGTTTTTTGCTACGAATGTACTTGAAAAGGTCTTTATTTCGCGTTTTTGCTTCCGCAGCAAGCTTCTTCTCAAATTCTCTCTTTGCCTGCCTTATCAATGCCTTGCATTTGACTTGCCAGTGCTTGTGCTGTTTCCAGGTTTCATCATTTGGCTCTTTTTTCCATTTCTTGAAAGATGCTTTTTTGGCAACAACAGCCTCTCTGACCTCAGCTTTAAACCATGCTGGCAATTTTTTGGACTTCCTTCCACTTTTCTTAAAGCGTGGAATACAGCTGGTCTGGGCTTCCAAGATAGTATTTTTCAACAACACCCAAGCTTGATGTACGTCTTTAACCTTTGCAACTGCTCCTTTTAGTTTTTTCTTAACTGTTTTCCTCATTCTATCATAGTCTCCCTTTCGAAAGTTAAAGGGTAGTACTGTGGATTTCCTTACTATCCCTCCTCCACTAATTAAATCAAAGGCGATCATGCTATGATCACTATTGCCAAGTGGCCCCAACACCCTTATCTCTTGCACTACATCTGGTGTTCCACTAAGGACTAGGTCTAATATTGCTTCCCCTCTGGTCGGTTCATGAACCAGCTGCTCCAAGAAGCAGTCATTTATTTCATCTAGGAACTTTATCTCCCTAGCATGTCCTGTTGTGACACTGACCCAGTCGATGCCGGGGTAATTGAAATCACCCATTATTATTACTGCACTGTAACTTTTGCTAGCTTCCTTGATTTCTTTGAGCATTTCATCATCCATTTGTTCATTCTGGCCAGGCGGACGATAGTACACCCCCACTGCCATCGCCTTCCCCTTTTTACATGGAATTTCAATCCATAGAGATTCTACAGCAAATTTTGTTTCTTGCAAAACTTTAATCCTTTCTGACTCAATGCCCTCTCTAACATAGAGCGCAACCCCTCCACCAATTTGATCAGCTCTATCATTTCGATATAGTTTGTACCCAGGTATCACAGTGTCCCACTGGTTGTCCTCCTTCCACCATGTCTCTGATATTCCAATCATATCTAACCTCTCGTTTAGTGCTATATATTCTAACTCTCCCATCTTGTTTTGTAGACTTCTAGCATTTGCATACAAGCATTTTAGAGACTGTATTTTATTCATATTAATTTGGCTATTGGTAGACATGGGTAATTTGGGATCTTTAAGTTCTGTCTGCTCCATACTCGAGGGCATTTGGGCTACTTTACTCTTTTTTGGAACCTCTCTGCTTTTTGTAGTATCCTTCAAGGATACATTCTTCCGAACCATGCGCTCTTGGGCGACTGTCGGCTTTCCCCTATTATCTAGTTTAAAAGCTGCTCTATCTCCTTTTTAAAGGTTAATGCCAGCAGCCTGGTTCCATCCCGGTTAAGGTGAAGCCCATCCCTTCGGAAGAGCCCCTCCTTTCCCCAGAATGTTCCCCAGTTCCTAACAAATCCAAACCCCTCATCTCTGCACCATTGTCTCATCCACGCATTGAGACTCCGGAGCTCTGCCTGCCTATTGGGTCCTGCGCGTGGAACGGGAAGCATTTCGGAGAACGCTACCCTGGAAGTTCTGGATTTCAACTTCCTACCTAAAAGCCTAAATTTAGCTTCCAGAACCTCCCTACCACATTTTCCTATGTCATTGGTACCAACATGTACCAAGACAGCAGACTCCTCCCCAGCACTATCTAAGACCTTATCTAGGTGGCGTGTGAGGTCCGCTACCTTCGCACCAGGCAGGCATGTTACCAGGCGATCCTCACGTCCACCAGCCACCCAGCTATCTACATGCCTAATGATCGAATCACCAACTATAACTGCTGTCCTAACCCTTCCCGCATGGGCACTTGGCCCTGGAGAAACCTCCTCGGTGCGAGAGGGGTTTACATCACCTGGAGGACAGGTCCTAGTTACAGGATCACTTCCTGCCACACCAGGGTGATGCTCTCCTGTCACGTGACCTCTCTCCTCCATGGCAACAGGGATGCTGCCAGACTGGAGGTGGGACTTCAGGACTATATCCCTGTAGGTCTCGTCTATGTACCTCTCTGTCTGTCTTATGTTTTCCAAGTCTGCTACTCTAGCCTCTAGAGAATGGACTCGTTCCCTGAGAGCAGAGAGCTCCTTGCACCTAGTGCACACGTAAGACCTCTCACCAGCTGGGAGAAAATCATACATGTGACACTCAATGCAAAAGACTGGAAAGCCCACATCCCGCTGCTGGACTGCTGTCTGCATCTTAGTTTTAAGTTTGTGTTTAGATCTTTAAGTTCTATATGTACTAAAGGGTGCAATGGATATTTATACCACTAAAACTGTACCTAAGAAGTTTAATATACCTTGTTCACCTGAAGCTTAATTAATCTCAGGTCCTTGGTGTATGACTGATTTGGGTAATGAGCTTCACCTGAGAGCACCTCCTGTCTTTTAAGTTGTGCAAGTACCTATAAAGCTGTGATTTTCCCAGGGGAGGGTGGGTGTGGGGAGGAGGGAGGGATATAACACTTATTAAAAAAGGGCTGCTACACAGTACCTTGTCCTGTGCTGCTGAGGAAAACTATATTCTGATTTGATTTAAATTATAGCTCTTTGCTGCTACTAGGCTCTAACCTATTATGAAATTTAAACTACAAGCTCTCTGCTGGATTCTAAATTTAACCAGAAAGCTCTCTTCTGTGTTTTAATTTGAAACTAAAAGTACTTTGCTGATGCTAGGCCCTGAGTGACTATGAAATTTAAACTACAGCTGTCTACTGGGTATGAAAGGTAACCAGAAAGTTCTCTTCTGTGTTTTTAAATTGAATCTTAAACTGTTGCTACTAGGCCCTGACTGATTTAACAAAAAAAATAGTGGGTTCACAGATTAATTAGCTTTAAAAGAAAAAAAATTCCTTTCAGAAAAATTCCCAGAAGTATATACTCACAATTTCAGATTTCTCTCCAGAAGTAACAGCCCCCCCCTTTCCAGTCCTTCAAGATAATCCCATATAGAAAATATATGAGAGAATTCTTGCTGAAAGCATGGATGCCTGGAAGGTTTGGCGTCCAAAGGCATCTAAAGTCTTAGACTCACGACCTGGCGAATAAGAAGAGTGCTTTTTAGTACTCTTCACCCGCCTCACTGCTGATTCAACAACAATGGAGTGATGAGGAAGTTGAGTCTTCTGAAAACCTGGAGAGGGAGGCACCTGATATAGAAGATCAGTTGTCCTAGAAGGTGTGGGCACCGTTAAAGGAGCCTCCCACATTCGTAGAAGGAGATCCTGTAAGGAATGATGCAAAGGAAGCATGATGGTATCCTTTGCTGTCCCAGGAATATACAGGGATTCTGCATTGCCTTGTGTAGGATCCTGTCCAGGCATAGCAATGGCAAGTGATCTCATCATATCCATGAGAAAAGCTTGAAAAGAAAAATCCCCAGAGGGAAATTCTTTTGGACAGGCTAGATCTGCTGAAGAACTAGCATTGGCACCGGAGGACCTATCCAACCTTATAGGAATATAAGATCCTGAATGGTGGAGATCCCTAGAGAATGGTCGCAGGTACCGCAGGGGGTCGGGACCAGCAACAGTCGGTAGCATATCGTCCATGCTAGGGATCGATTCCAAACTCGGTATCGAGGGAAGCGAGCCTGAAGAGGGAAGCATGGAAGGCACCAACAGCCATGGTGATGTGGATACCGGTACCGACTCCGGCACCGACTCCGGTACCAGTGGATGAAGGCCAGCCGGTGACAACTCTATCGGTATGGAAGAAACCGAGAGTGCCGGACATGGATCATCGGAACCGTGCCTCCGGTACCGTTTGGTGTCGGTACCAAGGTGAGTCGGTACCCAGTCCTCCAGACTGGAGATCGATTCCAGACTCGGCATCGAAGGAAGCGAGTCTATCGAAGCACACCTGGAGGGTACCGACGTCGGTACTAGTATCGGTACCGGAATCGATACCGATACTGGAGGATCGGCCTGGAGCGTATCCAATGGTCCCATAGGTACCGAGGACGCCAGACAACGATCCTTGGTGAGGAATGTTTCATCCAACACCATTGCCGATGCCGGGGTATCGGTACCGCTCGAAGCGGATGCCACCACCGAGCATGGCACAGGTATGTTCTGTGAGGGGTGAACCTCAGGAACAACCTGAAACCCCGCACAGGCTTTGGAGGCCAAAGCCTCCCACCGGGGTTTTAAAACCAGTATGTTTTCGAGGGCAAGGCCAGGGGCATCTCTATGCTGTGCATGAGATCTACCACTCGAGGACTGGCTAGTCTTAACAGACTGTTTTTGGGTTATCTGATTCCGTGTAGAAGAAGTGGTCGGTGCCCTGAAGCTGGATGGGGACCGCGTATCGAGGGAAACCCGATGCTGAAGACTTCTTCAGACAATACTATTGCAGGAGGGACACTCCGGAGGAAAATGGTCAGGACCCAAACCGGGCAGACACCAATTAGGGGTGTCTAAAGTTAATTTTGTACCGCCGCAGTTTGAACATTTCTTGGGAATAGTGACTGGCGGTTCCATGAAGGAAAGTGAGTAGGCCTAGCAGGCCTAAGAAAACCGTGAGGCACTAAGAAGAAAAAATATTCCTTAAAAAGGAAAATTTTACAAGAAAAAAGGAGAGAAAAACACCGGCGGTACCGGTGGCGTTGGGGAAGGCAGCCGCGACCACAAGAAAAACTAAAAAATAAAAGAAGAATTTTCTGCGGTGACAGGAGGACGTCCTGCCGGCTCCGCGGAAAAACGAAAACTGAGGAGAGGCAGTTGGGAAGGCGGGAAGGCAGCACGCAGGCGTGGTGGGATGCTTCCAAAAGCGTTTTGATTGGACGCTGGGAAGCGTTCCCGCACAGACTCCGTCGGTACTGACGTACCCATATGTGAAGACTCATTCCTGCTTGTTCCTGGAGATAGAGTATTAATGAACAAACAAACCTCTTCCAAAGACAGGGAAGCTGTAAAACTAGAGGGCATAACATGAAGCTGCAAGGGGGTAAACTTAAAGGCAATGTCAGGAAATACTTTTTCACTGAAAGGGTGGTGGATGCTTGGAATGCCCTCCCGATGGAAGTGGTGGGGGCAAATACAGTGACAGAATTCCAAATGGCATGGGACAGACACAATGGATCCCTTTACAGCAACAGGATAAAATCAAAATAAACTGAACTGTCTCTGATATCTCAACAAACAGGGTGACCTACATGGAGCGGAGGGTACACCCCTAAAGAAAGGCATGGGAAGAGGTGATCTGCATGGAGCGGCAGGTGAACCTACTCTTGCCGCCTTGCTGGGCAGACTAGATGGACCATACTGGTCTTTATCTGCCGTCATTCACTATGTTACTATGTTCTCCCCCTGATACTGTGTTGCTGGTCCTAGCTATTTAGGAATAATTTAAGGTTTAAACAAAGGTTTCTATCTAATGTTAGTGTGATAAGGAAGCTTATCATAGCTCAGGAAGGAGCTATAGAAAAGGTGAAGTGACTCTGAACAAGCAACCTGTCAGTTCTGGTAGAAATAAGAAAACAGAATTTTTCCATAAAAGACTACCAGTCCCAGAATGCACCAGGTTTCCAACAGCCATTAGAGGAGCTGAAGTGGGGAAACGTGTGTTCAATCAGGAGGGCTATGAGGTAATCCCCAAGCACTCATCTCAAAGGGCAGGGCCTGATTCAGGACAGCTGCGCTGTGCTAGGGTGGAGCACTCATCTAAGCAGAATAAAGGTAGAGTTTATTCTACAGAGAATTATCCTCAGTTTCTTGGAGATCCTCAGAATCAGCTTGGATATCTTCATGATCTTGGACAGCTTCATCATCTGGAGGATCATCAGAAGCAGAAGCCAGAGCGGACGGACAGAGAGGGCAAGAAACCCTTTGGAAGAAAGAAGAGAAAAGCATTTGGGAGGTCTAAAGGAGTCCAGAGCAGTACGTATACTGGGAGACATTCAAAAGGCCAGCATACACCATTGGACTGGGGAAAACCAGAGGAGTGGTGCTGCAGAGCTAGGAATCTCCAGACGGTACCTGTGAGGGAGACGGCTGCACTTGGAAAGGACCCTAGGACCCGTGCCAGAAGGTATGTGAAGAGAGATCCAGTGTCCATGGATCTGGATTGGAAGGCTGGACATAAGAACTGGACTACATACTGGCCAGGCTATTTAGAGAGGAACTCTAACAGCAATGGAAGCTCAGGTATGAACACTGATCTATGCCCTAGCTATACCCTTGAAAGACAGCAGGGAAACAAGTATTCTCCTGAGAGTGCTCCATTGAGAAATTCTTCTGTGCCAATCCATGATATTGAACCCATGATTGTTGAAGAAGGGGGAGCGGTGATAGACACAGGCTGTGAATACATGGATTGCTCTCTGTCTAAACTCCTTTGGTAATTTACTGTTACAAAGTACAACAACCATCACAAAGAAATACAAACTTGTTCTTTAATCTACTCAGAAAAGCTCCTGAGTAGGATTTGAGCCACGCAGTAGAAAGCAAGCCAGCTAAGGGGTTTCAGCTGGGTAACTGCTAGCAATTGAGCCTTACTTAATTGCTTGTGAGCTCTGAGAAAATCACTTCTGAGTCTATGTGTGAAGATATAAGAAGTTAACCTGAAAAGAACAGTTTTTCCCTACTTTGTGGGTTTTGTTTGTTGTTTGATGCACTGCTAAGAAAATATTAGCTAGAGCCTACAGAAAAGACCAGTTTGTTACCAACCAGGTCTTTATTCTTTTGATTTGATTGCCTGACAAGTTCAACTGTTGTTTTCCTGATTTTGTTTTTCTAAGTTTAACACTGAAAGCAAGTATCCTGTTTTATGTGCTACCAAGCATATCTGTGTTGGGAGAAATAACCCCATAAATAAATATCTTATTGGCTTTACACTCAAGCACAACTAATTATTGTGAGCGGCTGTGTCTGGTGTGAATGGACTGCATTTCCCACAATCCCTTGCAAATCATATTGATATATGCCTTTGCCAAGACTGTGAACATTCTCACCCAGGCACCCGTCTGACAGTTAGAAATAGGTCAAAATGGGTTTTTATTTATTTATTTACAGTTCTTATATACCGCGCTATTTGGTATCAGTGCGGTTTACAAATAACAGAAATTTGCATCAGAACAGGATCTTTTGCTTACATTGAACAGGGTATGTAACTTGGAATTTAACAAGGGTAACTATATACAAACTACCGTAGTAGTTGTAGAAACTATTTACAGCTTATATTCAGCAAGTTGTTAATCGCAATGGGGAAAGATCTTGTGATCTATGATCATTGAGGGTGTGCCTAAAGGGGGTCTAATTTGTGTAGCGTCAAGGATTATGTTGTTGGGGCATCAGAGGCTGAATGTGTGGGTTGCGGGGCGGGGAAAAGTGATTGTGTTGGATTAGGGTGGACAAAGTGGAGGCAGAATAAGTAGTGTTTAAGGGCTTTTCTGAACTGAGAGATGTCATTGATTGTTCGAATGTGAGGTGGGAGGTCGTTCCAGCACCTAGGAGCATAGAATGTAAAAGCTCTATTCCTGGTTGTTTGTGTGCATTTGGTGGACTCAGTTGGTATAGTCAGCATATTAATGGATATTGTCCTTCTCAGCCTGTTTGTGGGAGTGATGGTTAGGAGTGCGGAGAGGGATGGAGGGGATATCCGGTTAATTGCTTTAAACGTTAGTAGTAGTACCTTGTAAGTAATCCTGCATTGCAACGGCAGCCAGTGAAGATCCATGAGTAAGGGCATGATGTGATCTCTTCTAGATATACCGCAGAGGATGCGAGCTGCTGTATTCATCGCCATCTGAAGTGGATTGAGGGTGCTCTTAGGGAGGCCGTGTAGGATTATGTTGGCATAATCAAAATGTGGCATTACAAGCGTTTGGAATATTGTTCTGAAATCATTTGCTGCTAGTAGAGGTCTTAGTTGTCTTTTTAACAGCAGATTAAGGCATTTTTGAGCGCACTGGTACAGGGCATGGTTCTCTGTTACTAGGAGCCTTGCAGAGCGCTCAGAATGTCATTACGGGCACTGCCCTGCCTGCACTGGTTACCGCTGTATGCTATGGATCCCTAAAGGGTAACCAGGAATACAGCACCTCAACTCAAAACTGAGGTTAAATCACTGCTTAAAAGCCACAAGAAAAGTAGCCTGCACTGCACAACAGCTACAACCTAGTTATTTTTAAATTACTGCATTTGATCATCAAAATTCTGCAAAGATAAGCTCCAGCATAGATGCTTAAGATGGCAGAGTTTCATAAGAACATAAGATCTGTCATACTGGGTCAGACCAGGGTCCATTAATGCCCAGTATCCCGTTTCCAATGGCAGCTAATCCAGGTCACAAGGACCTCAAGTTCCCAAAAGGTACACAGGTTCCACGCTGCTTGTCCCAGAGGTAAGCAGTGGATTTCCCGGATCCTCTTTAATAATGGTTTATGGACTTTTCCACCAGGAACTCATCCAAACCTCTTTTAAATCCAGCTACACCATCAGCTTTTACTACATCCTCTGGTAATTACAATGAATTCCATTATAATGAATTCCAGAGTTTGATTACACGGTGAGAAGAAAAATATGTTTTCCAATTATTTAACTATTTTTATATACCGCTTTATCTCAAAGCCAAAGCAGTTTACAGGTTAAGCAAACAAAGATGAAGTGGTACATGGAACATTGCAAGCTAGAATTTTGAGGGTTTAACTAATAATTGGAAAACTCAGCTTGATGCTATATGAGAGAAGAACTATTTACAGGTCTGAGATAGCTCGTGAATGCTCTGAGAGCGCCTTCCAAATGGTTGGCGCATACAGCGAGAAGGCCCGGTGAGCGGTGTTCTGGCTGCTCTTTATCCTTAGCGTGGGGATGCAGAAGTATTTGCATGTTCGTCCTTCCAGCTCTGCTGTTTGGGGCGCTTTGTAGAAGTGAGTGAACATAGTCTGTGGATAAGTTATGGATGCCTTGAAGGTGGTCAATATGACCTTGCATTTTCTTTGGCTTGTTATGGGGAGCTAGTGCAGCTGTTTCAGCAATGGGGTTATATGATCGGCTCTGGATGCCCCATGTAGAATGTGTGCAGCAGTATCTTGCATCATCTGTAAAGGGTGAAGCACATATTTTGGTAGGCCTTGGAAGACTATGTTACAGTCGTCAATATGTGGGAATATCAGTGCATTAGTCACTTAGGTCTAAAAGAGGTCGTAGGTGTTGAAGTGAACACATCTTATGGTATGCAAACTTAGTAATGCTGCTAATATGCGGTTGTAAGGTGAGATGCTGGTCAATTAGTCTTAAATGTGCTACACTGTAGCTTCATCGTGTCCCCTGGAGTGAACAACCTATAGACATTTACTCATTCTACTCCATTCATCAATTTATAGACCTCTATCATAACTCTCCTCAGCCATCTCTTTTCCAATTTGAAGAGTCCTAACCTTTTTAGCCTCTCCTCAAAGAGGTATCCTTCCATCCCCTTTACCATTTTGGTGGCTCTTCTCTGTACTTTTTCCAGTTCTGCTATATCCTTTTTAAGATACAGCAACCAGAACTGCACACAATATTCAAGGTGCAGTTGCACCATGAACGATACAGAGGCATTATAATATCCTTTGTTTTATTCTCCATTCCCTTCGATTCCTAGCATGCTATTTGCTTTCTTGGCTGCCGCTGCACACTGGGCGGAGGGTTTCAACGTGTTATCCACAATGAAGCCCAAATCCTTTTCATGAGTGGTGGTTCCTAATGTGGAACCTTGCATCGTGTAACTGTAGTTTGGGTTATTCTTCCCTAAGTGCAGAACTTTGCAGTTGTCCACATTAAATTCCATCTGCCATTTGGACGTCCGCTCTCCCAATTTTTCAAGGTTCTCCTGTAATTGTTCACAATCCTCTTGAAGAATTTTGTGCTATCTGTAAATTTGATCACCTCACTCGCTATTCCCATTTCCAGGTCATTTATGAATATGCTAGAAAGCAATGTGCTATACTTCTAATGGCAGAAGCAACAGACGGGCTTCCCCACTGGCAAACAGGTTCTTTTTGAAGAGAACTTTGGAGAAGTTATTTAGTTTTAATGCAGCTGCTGGGTGAAACTCCTTACTGGTTCCATTAGGAATGTCAGGAATCTGGCTAAAACGTTTTGTTTCATAGAGCTTTTCTCAGGGAATAAAGATTATTTTTCTTGAGGGAAGGCACATCATGCAATTAGGTTGACATTAATGTTAAGTTTGTTTAGAATCATGCTTAACACGATATTTTACATTTTGTCTATTTACTCTGCTTGTATAGGGTCTGTGTTACGTGGGTCTTATTTATACAAATTTATTTTTAGTATTGAATAATTTTATAATTGATGATTTAGCGTAGTTACTCACCTGTAACAGGTGTTATCCAGGAGCAGCAGGAATCTGTCCTCACATATGGGTGACGTCGGCACCGACGGAGCCCTTGTGCGGAGCATTTCCCCAGCTTTCAAAGAAAGCCTTTGGGAATGCAGCACGCATGCGCAGTCCCCTTCCCACCCAAGGGTGCCATCTTGCTCAGTCTGACGACAGCTAAAAGACAGCAAAACACAAAATGAAGTATATGACTGCAACTCCAAGGGGAGGAGGGAGGGTTGTGAGGACTGATTCCTGTTGCTCCTGGAGAACATCTGTTACAGGTGAGTAACTACGCTTTCTCCAGGACCAAGCAGGAAGTCAGTCCTCACATATGGGACTCCCCAGCTCTAGGCTACCGGGAACCCAGAACTGAAAAATTGGTTCCCTCTCACGAGCCTCAGCATCCATGATAAGAACTTTCTCCGAGAACGCACCCCATACGGTAGCCCAACACAAGGGCCGGAGGGTAGGAATTGCCTAAACCTCAAAGAGATTACGGAGTACCGCCTGGCCTAAAACACTGTCCCGCCGCGACTCTCTCTCCAGGCAGTAATGGGCTGCAAAAGTCTGGCTTGAAGACCAAGTTGCGGCCCGGCAGATGTCTGCCAATGGAACAGAGCGGAGATGAGCTACTAACGCGGCCTTCGCCCTGACACAGTGGGCCGTGACCCGACCCTACAAGGGGAGGTCGGCTGCCCTGTACGCCCAGGCGATTCAATCTGTCATCCAAGTGGACAAGGTACGCTTGGAGACAGGTAACCCCATCCTATTAGGGTCAAACGAGACGAAGAGCTGAGTAGCCCTCCAATGCTCCCGCATACGTTCTATGTAAAAGGACAACGCCCTCTTACAGTCCAGGGTATGCAAGACTGTTTCAGCCCGGCTGGCATGGGGCCTGGGAAAAAAGGTTGGAAGAACCACCTCATGATTGAGGTGGAAAGAGGAGACCACTTTTGGGAGGAACTTGGGATGGGTCAGTAGGACCACCCTGTTCCTATAGAACCGCGTGTACGGTCTATCAGAAACCAGAGCTTGTAGTTCACTCACACGTCTGGCTGAGGTAAGAGCCACCAGGAAGAGCGCTTTCCACGAGAGGAAGCGCAAATGGCAAGTAGCCATCGGCTCAAACGGTGGGCGAGTCAATTGCTGCAAGACCACGTTCAAGTCCCACTCAGTCGCCGGTGGATGAACCGGAGGCTTGAGCAGAAGCAGACCTCTGAGAAATCAGGACACCAAAGGGTGAACCGACAGACTGTCCCTCCACCGGTGAGTGGTGCGCTGATAGAGTACTGAGGTGGACCCGAACAGAGTTAGACTTAAGGCCTAGGTCTGACAGGTGAAGTAGATACTGCAGTACTACTGGCACAAGGAAAGAGAAAGGATCTTCATTGCACTGAGCACACCATACCGTAAACCTACGCCACTTGAGGACATAGGACTTTCTGGTGGACTGCCTCCTAGAGGCCAAGACCACCTCCTCAACTTCCTTAGGTAGAAGTAAGGGAGCTAGCACTATCCTTTCAGCAGCCAGGCCATCAGATTGAGGGACCTGAGATTGGGGTGCAGAAGGGAACCCTGCTCTTGAGACAGGAGATCGTGTTTCAGCCCCAGAGGGAACGGGGCTTCCACCGCTAACTGTAGGGGTGGAAACCATGGTTGCCTCGGCCATCTGGGGGCTACCAGAATCACCGAAGCTTTGTCCCGGAGGATCTTGAACAGGGTTCGGGTCACCAGGGGCATGGGAGGAAACGCATACAGGAGGCCCATAGACCAAGTGATCAGAAAAACATCTGCTGCCATCCTCAGAGGATGTGGCTGTCTGGAGCAAAACTTGGGCAGCTGACGGTTTAGTGGACTTGCAAAGAGATCGATGGATGGAAGTCTCCAGCGGAGGAAGATCTGCTGGACCACCAATGGATTCAACTGCCATTCGTGGGACTGGAGAATCCTGCTTAGCTTGTCTGCTAGGAAGTTTTCCTGACAAGGTAGATAAACTGCTTTGAGAAACATGCCTTGTTTGACCGCAAAGGAGCAAAGGTCCAGTGCCTCCTGACATAGGAGCCTGGAGCCTGTGCCTCCTTGTTTGTTCACGTAGAACATTGCTACCTGATTGTCCGTCTGAACTAGGCCAAACTGTTGAGAGAGAGCATGGCAGAAGGTTTGCAGAGCTAAGCGGATTTCTCGCAGCTCTATTTTTTTTTTTTTTTTTTTAATATTCTCTTATATACCGCGCTATTTTGCATCAGTGCGGTTTACATTGAACAAACTGAAATTACATTGAACAGGGCATTATAACTTGGAGATAACTATTTTACAGGGAACATGGGCTATGGAGGGTTAAGTGGCTTGCCCAAGACCACAAGGCGCACCTGTGGGACTAGAAACCCCAGTCCTTCCGGCCCAAGGTTGCTGTCCTCAAATGGGATTTGAACCCCCGACCTTCAGGCCTGAAGTACCTTGCCCCAACCACTAGGCCACTCCTCCACTCCAAAGGTTGATCTGCTGTGTGGCCTCCCAAGGGGACCACAAGCCCTGAGTGCAGGTGCCCTGGCAACGTGCACTCCAGCCCTTTAAGGAGGCATCTGTCGTCAGCACCCTTGTGTGTGCTGGAGTCTGAAAAGGTACACCCCTGAGGAGGTTTGGCAGATGTAGTCACCACTGTAAGGAGTTCAGAAGTCGCCTGGACACCTTTACTGTGTCTCAGAGGTCGCCGGTGGCTTGTGTCCACTGATCTCTGAGGCACCACTGAGCAGCCCGCATGTGCAGACGGGCATTCGGGGTCACATGTACCATAGACACCATGTGGCCCAGGAGCCGCAGGTAGTGCCTTGCGGAAACATGAGAATTGCTTTGCAACTGGTTGGCCAAGTCCATAAGTCTGTGGGCCCTGTCCTCGGGCAAGTAAGCTCTTGCCTGAAGTGTGTCCAACCTGGCCCCTATAAACTCTAGGTTCTGAGAGGGGAACAAAGTGGACTTTGCATAGTTTATGACAAAGCCTAGATGCTGAAGAAGAGATACATTGCGCAGAGTGGCCTATCGGATCTCCTGGAGTGACTGGCCCCTGATTAGCCAGTCGTCCAGATAGGGGAAGACAAAAATTCCCTGGTTCCTGAGAAAAGTCACCACCACTGCCAGGCATTTGGTAAAAACCCTAGGGGCAGAGATTAGGCCAAATGGAAGCACTCTGTACTGAAAGTGGTTTCCTCCCACCACAAATCTGAGATATTGTCTGTGGTCTGGATGGATGAGGATGTGAGTGTAAGCATCCTTGAGATCTAAGGAGCATAGCCAGTCTCCCTGCTGGAGGTAGGGCAGCAGTATTCCAAGGGTAAGCATCTTGAACTTTTCCCTCTCCAGAAGCTTGTTGAGATTTCGCAAGTCTAGGATAGGTCTGAGGCCTCCTGTTCTCTTTGGTACCAGGAAGTACCTGGAGTAAAAGCCTTGCCCTTCCAGGTGGTGTAGCACCGGTTTTACCCCCTGTTCCTTTAGAAGACTTTGCAACTCCTGAAGGAGGAGGTCTCTGTGTAGAGGTAGTCTTGTAGGCTCCCCTGGATAGTAGGAGGGGGGTAGCTGATGGAAATGGAGCATATAGCCCTTCTGAACTATGCTCAGTACCCAGATATCCCACTATGCTCAGTACCCAGGTGATGGCTGGCCACCTGTAGGCGTACAGGGTCAGCCGACCTCCTGTGCTGAGTGGAGCTACCGGCGGAGGAGAGGCTATGCTGAGGGAGTCAAAACGCCCTCCCTGCTGTGCAGGAGCCGGGGCTGGCGGCTTGGGGGGTTTTTTGCCTAAGGGGCCCATGCCCCTGCCCTTTGGCCTGCTGGGGAGCTGGAGAGGGCCGATACTGAGGGTAGGTTTTGTAGGCAGCACCCTTCCTCGGGAAAAAGGGCTTCTTCCCCGAGCCCTTCTTTTTTTGAGAAGGGGCAGAAGTCTTCCTGGACAGCCTTGTCCTGGTGAGAGTCTCAGTCTCGATTTCTGCAGCCTTTTCAGTCATAGGCTTACCGAATAGGTTGTCACCTCGGCAGGGGACATCAACCAACTTGTCCTGCACCCATGACTCCAGGTCCGATGACTGTAGCCAGGCCTGACGGCGTGCACCGATGTCAGCCCCCACTACCCGGGCTGAAGCCTCGAAGCCATCATAGGCTGCTCGAGAGATAAACTTCGAGCACTCTCGGATCCCTGTGGACAAGGCTTTGAACCTCTGCGAGGGTTCCTTGGAGAGGCCAGCTGAGAACTCGGCAATTTCTTTTGCCAGGTCCCGTAGGTACATGCCCATGTACAGCTGGTAGGTCTGGACACGGCAAGATAGCATAGAGCCCTGGAAGCACTTTCTACCGAGGGCATCCAGGTACCGGGCCTCTCGGCCAGGAGACACCGAGGAGTGCATCTTTTGACTTTTCAATCTGTGCATGGCTGATTCCACAACCATGGAGTTGTGCGGTAGCTGTGCCTTCTGGAATCCAGGGCTCTTCCGGACTCGATAAATGGAATCAACCCGTTTGCTAAGAACCGGCGCGGAGGCCAGTGCTTCCCACATACGGAAAAGCAGCTGTTCCAGCATCGGAGGAACCGGTACAGTAAAGGCTTCCTTCGGAGGAAAGTCATACTGGAGGGCATCGAGCTCTTCGGCTCGAGGCTCCTCCTCAGTCTCCGCTGGGAAAGCCAAAGCCTTGGCCATGTCCCGGACGAAGTCCGAGAACCAGGTATCCTCCGGGGGGGACCTTCTCCGAGGCTTGGACTCCGGGGTGTCCGACGGGACGCACCGGGTCTGGAAGGTGTCCGGGGACTCCTCGTCCTCCATCTCCCACGCCGACTCCTCCAAGGAGTTGTCAAGCGGCTCCGGCCATGTGGACCTCGATGCCACCCGCCCCGATGCCGAGGGCACCGGCGTCAACAACCTCGGCCCCGCACGGGAGGTCAAGGGAAACCTTGGCCAAGGATCGACTCAAGACTTGATGGACTCGAGGATCGGCTCGGCCTCCGGGGTCGACTTGGACGTCGAGGTCCCGGTGGTCAGGGCAGATGCGGCGATCAGTACCCGCTGCTGCTCCATGAAGGCAGCCGGGCTGCTCTACGGGGCCATCAACCTGAGACCGAGCTCAGGAGACGGTGTCGGGCCCGACGTCAGTTCTCCCAGAGAAGAGTCTACGAGGACAACAGATGTTACCTGACCCAGGGACTCCAGCTCCAGGCGAGGTAGTTTGGTCGCCCGCTACGACTCCGAGAGCCCGGGGCGGCGGTCAGGGCTGTGCGACCTGGGCCTCGAGGATCCAGGTGCCTCCACCGACACCGCCCTCATGAGCTTCTTCTTCCTTTTGTGCTCCCGGGCGGGAGACCCCCTCTCAGAGGACCCACGACACTGCTCGGGGTCAGACTCCCGAGATGTCAAGGCCTCTGACGAAGTCCAGGCCCGTCCGGACGCGGATTCTGAAAAAATTCTCTCACGTTGATGCTGACGGCTCCGAAGCGCCTTAGATGACATCTTGCCGCACAGGCCACAGACCAGCGGGTCATGGTCGGACCCAAGGCATCGGAGGCAGCAGTCGTGTGTGTCAGTGAGAGACATAGGTTTCTTGCACCGATCACATCTTTTAAACCCGCTGGCAGCCATCGGGGGAAAAAGGGCCCCTGCAAGGTCAAAAGACAGGGCTGCCAGTGAAAAAAGGAAAAAAAGGCGCGAACGCTAGTCACAAAGGACAAAAAACGAAAAATAAACTCCGGGCTCGATACTGGTGTACCGAGCCGAGGCGGGATGAGGAATCAGCGTCGAACCGGACAAGGAAACGCGAAAAATCGCCGAAAAATCAACTTTTTACCGGGTGACACGAACTACGTCCGTTGGGCTCCGCGGAAAAAGAAAGACTGAGCAAGATGGCACCCTTGGGTGGGAAGGGGACCGCGCATGCGCGCTGCATTCCCAAAGGCTTTCTTTGAAAGCTGGGGAAATGCTCCGCACGAGGGCTCCGTCGGCGCCAACGTCACCCATATGTGAGGACTGACTTCCTGCTTGGTCCTTTATACAGTTTTGGGCAGTATATTGATTATTGAAAATAAATTTCTCTGACTTGTTATCCGCTCTGAACTTCACAGGTTAAAGTGGAATTAAATTAAGGGTCATGTTTACTAAAGCGCAGTGCTTGAAGTGCCCACAGGGTAGCACTTACCACATGCTAACATCCGTTAGTATGCGTTAACCTTTGGTAAACATGCCAGTAAATCTCAGTGTAGCAGCCGTGCAAGACACACAGCTTCATTTCAGCAGGTCCCCATGCTGGCACCCCAAAAACACTCAGAAAATATCCAGCTCAGCCCATCTGCAGTGTCTCCAGTAACCCTGCACAGCAAGCGAGCTAGAGTAGCAAGTCTTAACCACACCAGTTCCTATCTCTACTTAGCTGCACTTCTTTGTGCCTACCAATAGAGGGCAGACCTTACACATTCTGTGATGAAGGCAAAGGAAGACTCTCTCCTTCCCATGTCTCACAGTTCTTCAAGAAATGTCCGAATGATCACCCGCTATCTAAATAAACAGGACACATATCCCCAGCAAAAAGCCTGAACTGCAAGCATTAATTGGATTGTCTCCTTCCATCTGTGTTTTAAATGCACCTACACTGTTACCTATAAACACTGCACAGCTGCAACTCTATTAGAACCAGTACTAATATGTCAGGCATGTTATAAATGTACTAAAGGAAAAACACTAAATTGGCCTTTCTTCACCTTGCTCCTACTTCAACAGCAGCCTTAAATGGTTTTATCTGTTTTAAGGTTCAGAAATCACTAGAGGGCTATACATCAGTCCAACTCAATATGTTAGATACCCAATAACCTATGTGCGCTCTCGTTTTTTTGAGTAGAAGCAATTCAAAATACATTTTTAATTAAAACAAGATTCCAATCTCTTTATTATTTTCTAAATTAAAATGTTCAGATATGTTTTTTTGAATCTTTCCATTTCCTAATAGTTACTGCATAAAATATTGAATTATGGATTTGTAGTTGGAAATAACTGCTTTTAAAGAGAATGTGTTGACATGGACTCTCTTAAGCTTTCTGTATTTCCAGAGGTGCTTTATTCATTTATTTCTTTTTACTTGTTATATTCTTCACGTACGCATGTTTATCCATGTTCTATAGCTTTTTTGCAGAAATATACCCATGCTGGGTTCTTAAGGTTATTTAATATTCACGATGTTAATAAATATAAATTTGAGTAAAGGGATATTTTGTGCTTTTCACTGTTTAGTGAACTAATCGATTGGCAGGAGAATGGTGAGAGAGAAAAAGGGTATAAATGTGGAATGCATAGGGAGGGGTATGTAAAAGATGAGTGGCATACTAAAAACAATCTAGCAGGGATGTTGCCAATGTGGACCAGATGTACTTGCTCCATTTTTGCGTCATATACTGATATGAAAAGATATGTTTACTAAGCCCTGCACTAACGTGCGTTTGTGCCACACTGCCTGCGTGGGGCTTTGAGCTAACTGCACAGGGTGAGGGCATCAGTGCCCAGCACAGCAAAACAGCCACAGGTGCAGCTAACGCCACCCAATGATGTGGCATTAATTGCATTTGCATTACTTGCACCAAGCGCAGGTAGGGCAAGCTACAAACACTATGCTAGCTGTGCCAGGTGGGAACACACCTGTCCTGCCCAGTCGCCCCAAGCTATCAATGTCCCTGTTTAATGTACATGTTTAAGTTTCAATGTAAACCGCTTTGACTGAAGGATAAAGCGGTATAAAACCCCCCTGTTAAATAAATAAATAGATAAATAAATAAATGGGTTTTTTTGGTATGCAAACCTGTATTATGTTTTTAGCACGGTGTCCAAAGTGCGGGGCTAGCAGGCAGTGTGCTTTAGTAAACATGCCCCTTAACGGAACATTACACAAGTGTAAAAAAAGAACTGATTCATTCTAAAGCTGTGCAAACACTTGGAGGGAATAAAACATTGCCCTGAGCCCATTCCCCACCTATCTACTAAGCTCTGTCTCTTCTGCCATCATCCCTTCCATCTGTCATATCCTTAACCTTTCGCTTTCCACTGCAACTGTTTCTGTGGCCTTCAAACATGCTGTGGTTACACCTCTTCTCAAAAAGCCTTCACTAGATCCTACCCATCCTTCCAGTTATCGAACTAACTCTCTCTTCTTTGCTTCAAAACTATTTGAATGAGCGGTTCACTGCCGCTTTCTTAACTTTCTTTCCTCTCAAGACCTTATGACCCCAAAGCAATCTGGTTTTTGTTCTCTAAATCCACAGAAACGGCTCTTGCCAAAGTCTCCAGTGACTTGTTGCTCGCAAATCCAAAGGCCTCTACTCAATTCTCATCCTTCCTGATCTTTCTGTTGCCTTTGTCGATCACCACCTTCTCCTCGATACCCTGTCCTCGCTTGGATTTAGGGGCTCTGTCTGTCCTGGTTTTCTTCTTCTCTCCTACTGCACTTTTAGTGTATGCTCTGGTGGTTCCTCCTCTATCGCCACCCCGCTTTCAGTCGGTGCACCTCAGGGCTCTGTCTTAGGATCTCTCCTTTTCTCTCTCTACACTCAGTCCCTTGGTGCACTTATTTTTCAGTATCATCTTTCTGCTGATGACTCTCAGATGTACCTTTCTGTGCCTGAAATCCCTACAGGAATCCAGACCTGGATCTCTGCCTGCTTATCCGACATTGCTGCCTGGATATCTCACCGCCGTTTGAAACTGAACATGGCCAAAACTGAGCTCCTTATCTTTCCCCTTAAAACCACCTCCCCCTTCCTCCCTTCTTTATTTCTGTGGATAACACTACACTCCTGTTTCCTCGGCTCACAATCTTGGGGTCATCTTTGACTCTACTCTCTTTTTCTCTGCACACATCCAACAGATAGCTAAAACCTGTCTCTTCTTTCTCTATACCATTGGCAAAATCCATCCCTTCCTTTCTACACACACTACTAAGACACTTATCCACTCTTTACTCACCTCCCATCTAGATTATTGCAATCTCTTCCTTGCTGGTCCCCCTCTGAATCATCTCTCTCCCCTACTGCATGGCTAATCTTCCGCCAGCATCGATATGCTCATATAACCCCATCACTTTCCGTATCAAGTTCAGACTTCTCCTGCTGACCTATAAGTGCTTTCATTCTGCTACTCCTCACTACCTTTCCTCTCTATCTCTCTCTACATCCCTCCTCAGGAACACCGCTCTTTTGGCATATCCCTTCTATCTGCGCCCTTCTCTTCTACTGCCAACTCCAGACTTCGATCCTTCCACCTTCCTCTCCTTATGCCTGGAAGAAACTACCTGTGTCTGTGCATCAGGCTTCATCTCAGGCCGTTTTCAAATCCAGGCTGAAAACTCAATTCTTTGAGGCTGCTTTTGGATACTGATCAGCTTAGTTCCTATGTGTTTCTTTGCCATTCCCCTAGATGTATCCTTATTTACAGCTGTTGTGTCGTCTGTCTTGAGTAGATTGTAAGCTCTGATGAGTAGGGACCATCTTTTACATGTGTCTCTATAGCACTGCATATGTCTTGTAGCACTAATGATAAGTAGTAGTAGTAGCAGTAGCTGCAGAAGATTGATATTTCCAGTAGTAGAACAAGGTAAGTTACTTTCGGGTACAGTACATAGGTATTTCCTTGTCCCCAGAGAGCTTAAAATCTAAGGTGTATGTTTACTAAACAATGGGGCCGCGGCTCCAATATCACACGGAAGCCGCTACCACTGTTTAGTAAACATACCCCTCAGTCTGTACCTGAGGCAATGGAGGGTTAAGTGAGTGCCCAAGGCCACAAGGAGCGCCAGGGAGATTTGAACCCCAGTCTTGTTGATCACAGACCATTGTTCTAACCACAAGGCGGCTACTCCACTCCTATGAAACCTGTGGCAAGCTTTCTGTATAGGTTGAGGGCTGAGGTGGCATCCCTACTGAAATTGGAAGAGATACAAGAATACTACAGTGATGCAAAGAGAACACACCTTGGTTCAGGTTTGGTTTTGACATTCATCGCTACAGCATGGTCTGCAGAGAGGGAGACAGATTTATTTAACAGGTGGTTTACATTGTAACTTAAACTTGGTAATGTACATTAAACAGGGACATTGATAACTTGGATTTTTCTGAGGCAATGGAGGGTTAAGTGACTTGCCCAAGGCCACAAGGAGTGCTAGTGGGAATCGAACCCTGGTCTCTTGGTTCCCCAGCCAGTTCTCTAACCATTAGGCCACTCCTCCACTTCAGATGAATTGTGGTAGAAAGAGGTTGGGTATACAGATTCCATTGGAACTTGAGATCTCAACAATAGCAATTATGGATGCCACTCTATCAGCAATTAGCCGCCTGACAGAAGATTGAACACAGTTTAGGACAACTATCCAGAGTGTCTCCATGAATCAACGCGTAATCAAACTCTGGAATTCGTTACCGGAGGATGCAGTAAAAGCTGTTAGTCTAGCTGGGTTTAAAAAAAAGTTTGGACAAGTTCCTGGAGGAAAGGTCCATAAATCATTATTAAAGAGGACCCAGGAAATCCACTGCTTACCCCAGGATGAGCATTGTGGAAGCTGTGGACTTTGGGTACCTGCCAGGTACTTGTGACCTGGATTGGCCATTGTTGGAAACAGGGTACACGGACCTTGGTCTGACCCAGTAAGGCATTTCTTTTGTTCTTATGACTCGACAGCACTTAACAACAACAAAAGCTTTTGCTTGATCTGTGTCCAGACTAGCTCCTATGAATGAAATCCTGTTCATAGATTGAAGTGATGACTTCTCGAAGCCTAGTCTTGAAAGACACAAATAGTTTCATCCCTGAAAGAAAGAGCAAGGACTCGATGAAGCTGCCGGAAGCCAGGCATCAAGATATGGAAAGTCCCCGTTTGTATAGGAGAGCTGCTGTAACTACAAGGCAGTTGATGAGAACCCTGGAGGCCACAGAGATTACTGGTGTGCAGGAGAATTGTGCATATTCTCTATAGTTGGGATGAATTGGGGTATGGGTACAGGCGCCTTTGAGAACAATGGGTGTAGGGTGATTAATGGTGCACCAGTGTAGAAAGGGGGGCTGGGGTTTCACGTGGAAAGTTTAGAGTATGAGAACAGCTCTGCATATGCTGTCAGTATCACAAGGGATGTTTTCGAATAAGTGAGACAGTTATGGTTACATCTTGCATGGGGGACAAGATAGAAAGCTCATGTTTGTAAGAAGCTGTCCTGATTAAGCATAAGGAATGTGTTTATGCTTAGCTTGATCTGTAAGATAGGCAAAGAAAAAGCATGACGTAGAGTGATAAAGCAAAAGAATGTATAATGTGGCAGTTTTTTCCTAATAAACGTAGATGCTGCGACCAAACAAATTAAGGGAGTTACAGGAGACTGCTTAGCTTTGCGGGCCCATGGCTGCCTTCTTAAAGGGAGCAGACTTTGATATGGTATAATTCTGTGTGTGTTGTGTTTTCATTTCATCTCACTTGCTTCTGGGGACTAGAGATAGGAAACCAAGCCGAGGAAGGCTCTCTATATCGTAAGAACATAAGATATGCCATACTGGGTCAGACCAAGGTCCATCAAGCCCAGGATCCTGTTTCCAACAGTGGCCAATCCAGGCCACAAGTACTTGGCAGGTTCACAAAAAGGTACATAGGTTCCATAATGCTTGTCTCAGGGTAAGCAGTGGATTTCCCAGATTCTCTTTAATAATGGTTTGTGGACCTTTCCTCCAGGAGCTTGTCCAAAACCTTTTTAAACCCAGCTACACCAACACTTTTACTACATCCTCCGGTAACGAATTTCAGAGTTTGATTATGCATTGAGTGAAAAATATTCTCTCTTATTACTCTTAAATGGATCACATTGTAGCTTCATTGTGTGTCCCCTAATCATTCTACTTTTTGATGGTGTAAACAACCAACCTATGTTTACCCGTTCTGTTCCATTTATTTGTCAGCTTTTTTTATACCACCCTATAATGAAATTCAGAGCGGTTTACATAGAACAAGGGTGCTAAATTCGGATGATTATATGGGGTTACAGATATTAATGTAGCAAATGGTATATATACAGAGCAATTAGTTATTATGAGGGGTGGGTTGAAGGCTATGTAGGCTGAAGAAAGTCAATATCACGCCATTCATTAATTTATAGAAATCATATCCCCCCTCAGCCGTCTCTTTTCCAAGTTAAAGAGCCCTAACTTTTTAAGCCTTTCCTCATAGGCATATCCTTCCATCCCCTTTACCATTTTGTCACTCTTCTCTGTACTACTACTAACTTTTCTAATTCTGCTGTATCCTTTTTAAGGTATGGCGACCAGAATTACACACAATATTCAAGGTATGGTCACACCATGGAACGACACAGACGCATTATAATATCCTTTGTTTTATTATCCATTCCTTTCCTTATGATTTCTAGCATTCTATTTGCTTTCTTGGCTGCCGCTGCACACAGATCTCCATTAAGGGGACCGAGCGGAGGTTCGCCACAGAAGCCACCATGCCCAAATGCTGTGCGCTGTAACGTGACGCTCCAGTGAGACTGGCCTGACAATAGGTAAAAGCAATGCAGTTTGCCACCCAGGTGGACAGAGTATGCTTGGAGAAAGCTATGCACAGGTGATTAGGGTCATAGGAAATGAAGAGCTGCGAGGAGCTTGGTCCACTCTAAATAACAGGCCAATGCCCGTTTCCAATCCAATGTATGGAGGGCAGCCTCCACCCTACTGGCGTGAGGACACAGGAAAAGGGTGGGAAGAACCACCTCCTGGTTGAGATGGAACAAAAAGACTACCTTCAGGAGGAACTTGGGGTATGTCCGAAGCACCACCCTGTTCCTGTGGAACCTGGTATAGAGGGCAGAGCCATCAGCACTTGGAGCTCGCTGACCCTGCAGGCAGACATGAATGCCAAGAGGAAGACCACCCTTCCAGGACAGATACTTGAGGTGGCAAGAAGCCAGCGGCTCAAAGATTGAAGCGATGGGCTTCAAGAAGACCACAATGAGATCCCACGCCATCACCGATGGACGAATGGGTGGTCATAAGAGCAGGTGCCCCCCTCTGGAAGCGAGCCATGAGTGGCTGGGCAGAGAGGGGCCTCCCTCGATGAGGTGGTAGTGCGCCGAGAGCGCACTGAAAAGAACCCTAGAGTTAGATTTCAAACCAGCATTAAACAGATGCAGCAGGTACTGGAGCACCAGCTAGACAGAACAGGAGAAAGGGTTGTAACCCCTTTCCACACACCAAACTGAAAAGTGGTGCCACTTGAAGGCATAGGCCCACCAAGTGAAGTACTTGCATGAAGCCAGTAGAACCTCCTCCACCTCTCTGAGCAAGTCAAACAGGGCCAGGGCTACCATTTCAGCATCCATGCCATCTGGGCCAGGACCCCAAGGTTGGGGTGCAGAAAAGAGCCATCCTCCTACAAGAGCAGGTAGGTCTGGGGCGGTCCCCAGGGGGACTGGGGGCGTCCGAGACAGGCTGAGGAGCAGTGGAAACCAGGGCTGCTGGGGAGCTATGAGGATCAGGATGGCCCAGTCAAGCTGGACCTTGAAGAGGGTCTTGACAATGAGTGGCGTGGGAAGGAAGGTAGAAAGGAGCCCTTCCGTCCACGGAATGAGAAACGCATCAGCCCCCAACCGGGAGGAGTGTGACTTCTGGTGCAGAATCAGGTCAACTGAGCATTGGCCAGGCTGGCGAAGAAATCCAGCATAGGAAGGTCCCACCAATGGAACAGTTGGTTGGCCATGCCACCTGCAGGTCGAACTGCCACTCAATGGGCTGGAGAACCTGGCTCAGGTGGTCCGCCAGACACTGTCCTGTCCGGGAAGGTACACCACCCTGAGAAGCACCCTGCTCTCACTGGCGAACGTGCAGAGACAGACTGCTTCCGAGCAAAGGAGAGACTAACCCATGCCCTCCTGCTTGTTGATGTAAAACATTGCCACCTGATTTTTCATTTGGATTAAGACAGCTTGGTTCTGCAGGTAGTACAGAATAGCCCAGAAGGGCATGGGTGATCGCTCTGAGCTCCAGGAAGTTGATCTATTGGAGGCTCTCCGATGCTGAATCCAGGCCCTGAGCACGGAGGTTGTCACAATGGGCCCCCAAGCCCAACTTGAAGGCCTCCGTGGTGAGGACCCTCTGAGAAGTCGGGATATGAAAAGGCATTCCTACCTGCAGGTTCAGCGGCTGTTGACACCAGTCAAGGGACTCTGCAAGGGGGCGGGTGACAGTCACTCTGTCCTGCAGGCGCCTCGTTGCCTGGAACCAATGGAAGCAGAGGGCACACTCTGGGCCGGCCATATGTGGAGACTGGTGTCAGCCATGACGTGCACTGTCGAGGCCATGTGCCCCAGGAGGCACAGAATGAGCTGGGCGGAGGCCGGGAGTCAGCCCTGAATCTTCCTTGCGAGGGCCGCCAGGCGCTGGGCCCTGTTAAGGGGAAAATAGGCTCGGGCTTGGACTGTGTTTAACAATGCCCCTATGAACTTCAGGCTTTGGGTTGGTTGCAGTTGGGACTTCGGGTAGTTGATGACAAACCCCAGGTGCTCCAAGGTGAGAATGGTGCGGCATGCGGCTCGCTGCACCTCTACGGCAATGCCACCCCTGACCAGCCAGTTGTCGAGGTAGAGAAAGACAAACACCCCCTGCAGTCACAACCACTTCCAGGCACTTGGTGAAGACCTTCAGAGCCGAGGCCAGGCCGAAGGGTAGAACCTTGTATTGGTAGTGGCTTCCGACGATGACAAACCGGAGATACTGCTGGTGCCTCGAGGTGGATGGGAATATACGTGTATGCATCTTAGAGATTCAAGGAGCATAGCCATCCGCCCTAGTAGAGGTAAGGCAGCAATGTTCCAAGGGAAAGCATCTTGAACTTCTCCTTCCCAAGAATTTGTTGAGATCTCGCAGATCCAGAATAGGGCAAAAGCCGTTGGTCCTCTTTGAGACCAAGAAGTATCTAAAACCCCTGGCCCTGGAGATGGGGCAGGACCCGTTCCACTGCTTTGTCAGCCAGAAGCCCAATGAGCCCTCGCTGGAGCAAGTCTCTGTGAAGGGGAGTCAATGGGAGTTCCCCTGAAAAGAATGGGGGCAGCATCTGGTCGAAATGGAGGAGGTAATCCTCCTCCACCACCTGAAAGACCCAGGTGCCGGTGGTAATGGTTGGGATTAGACCAACTGAGGGAGGAGAGGCTATGCCTGAGGAGTCAAAAGCCCCTCCCCCGGGTTGCGACTGGAGCGCCGCCTGGGGCTTGGGGTTTTAGGCTTATGTAGGCCATGCCCCTGTCCCTTGGCCTGCTGACCCTGCTTGGGAGCTGAGAAGGCCAAGTACTGGGGGTAGCCTCCATAAGCCTTCCTCTTCTTCAGGTAAAGGGGCTTTTTCCCTGAAGCCTTCTGCCAGGAAGGGTCTGCGGTTTTCTTGGAGAGTCTGGTCCTGGTCAGGAACTCTGACTCCAGCTCGGCAGCCTTATCAGTCATGGGTTTGCCAAAGAGATTCACTCCCTGGCATGGGACATCAAACAACTTGTCCTGTACCCATTGTTCCAAGTTGGAGGACAGTAGCCAGGACTGGCAGCAGGCACTAATGCCCACCGCAGCTACTCTGGCCACTGACTCAAAGCCATCAGAGGCCGCTCAAGTGATAAATTTGAAGCACCCCTGACTGTTGAGGTCAGGGTCTGAAACTGCTGTAGAGGCTCTTCTGCAAGCTCACTCAACAGGTCTCGCAAGTACATGCCCATATAGAGTTGGTAAACCTGGATCCAGCCAATGAGCATCGAGCGCCTTGGAGTACTTCCTGCCCAGAGCATCCATGGAGCAGGCCTACCTGCTAAGGGGGTGCCAAGGAGTGCATCTTTTGGCTTTTCATCCAGCATATGGCTGACTCCACTATTTATTTATTTATTTATATAGTTCTTTTATACCGCCCCTTCCAGAGATCAAGGGTGGTTTACAGTTAACAAATTAAACAACTTTTACATGGAATAGTGGAATTTATGTACATAAAACATATTATACAATATAAAAGAATGTGTAAACTTTACTATTTACATATATACAGGCGTCATCTATTAGCTGAATAGTCTTATGTGAAAACGTACTTCTTTTAGGTGGGTAGAGGGAAATGCTTTGGGGTAGCTTATGTGGGAGGGGAGGGGTTAGTGGGTTGCTTCTACTACTACTACTACTACTATTTAGCATTTATATAGCGCTACGCACGCAGCGCTGTACAGAAATATAAGCAAAAAGACAGTCCCTGCTCGTCAGAACTTACAATCTAGTCAAGACAACACAGAACAATAGACAGATCGGCAAAACAATTATGGCAACACGGAGCAATAGTTAATTCGGGATAAAGCAAAGTATGGGGTAAAACAAAGTATGGCAATTACAATTCGGGCAAAAGAAGTATGGCATTTACAAAAACAAAAGTATGGCATTTACAGTTTTAGATATGACAAAGGATGGGAGTCAGGTTAGGACAAAGGGTAGAAGTCAGGATCTGAAAGCGACAGTGAAGAGGTGGGTTTTCAACCTGGACTTGAAGAGGGCCAGGGAGGGTGCTTGGCATATAGACACAGATAGGTTGTTCCAGGCATACGGTGCAGCAAGGTGAAAGGAGCGAAGTCGGGAGTTAGTGGTGCGAGTGGAGGGTCTAGATAGAAGTAATTCGTTAGAAGAGCGAAGTTCCCGAGAGAGGATGTAGAGAGAGATGAGAGATGAAAGGTAATGAGGGGCTATAGAGTGAATGCATTTATAGGTCAGGAGGAGAAGTTTGAATTGGATGCGGAATTGGATAGGGAGCCAGTGAAGCGACTTGAGAAGAGGAGTAATATGGGCATGGCGAGGCTGGCTTTAAAGGTTAGTCGAGCAGCATAATTTTGAATAGATTAAAGGGGAAAGAGATGGCTCACAGAGAGACCAGTAAGGAGAAGGTTGCAGTAGTTGAGGCAAGAGGAGATTAAGGAGTGGACAAAGGTTTTAGTAGTGTGTTCAGAAGGGAAGGGGCGGATTTTGCTAATGTTGTAGAGAAAGAAGCAGCAGGTCTTAGCTACATGTTGGATATGTGTGGAGAAGGAGAGAGAAGAGTCAAAGATAACGCCCAGGTTGCGGGCTGAGGAAACCAGAAGGATTGTAGAGCCATCCACAGAGACTAAAAAAGGGAGGAAGAGGAGGGAAAGACAAGGAGTTCAGTCTTGGCCATGTTCAGTTTCAAGCGACAGTGAGACATCCAAGCAGCGATGTCAGAAAGGCAGGCAGAGATCTTGGTCTGGATTGCTGGAGAGATATTAGGTATAGAGAGGTAGATTTGGGAGTCATCAACATAGAGATGGTATTCAAAGCCATGGGAAGAGATAAGCGTACCAAGGGAATAGGTATAGAGAGAGAAAAGGAGCGGACCCAGGACAGATCCCTGGGTTACACCAACATGGAGCGGGGTGGGAGAGGAGGAGGAACCGTCAGAGCATACACTAAAGGAGCGATGGGAGAGGTAGGAGGAGAACCAGGAAAGTACGGAGCCTTTGAAACCAAGCAAGGAGAGGGTGGCGAGAAGATTGTGGTCAACAGTGTCAAAGGCAGCAGATAGGTCGAGAAGGATGAGGACGGAGTAGAGGCCCTTAGATTTAGCCAGGAACAAATCACTGGAGACTTTTGTAAGAGCTGTTTCAGTGGAGTGTAAGGGACGGAAGCCAGATTGTAGAGGGTCCAGGAGGGCCTGAGAGGTGAGGAAGTCAAGGCAGAGGCAGTGGACTGCTCGTTCAAGTAGTTTAGATATGAAGGGAAAGAGAGAGATGGGTCGGTAGTTAGAGGGACAGGTGGGATCGAGTGAGGGTTTCTTGAGGAGAGGTGTGACCACGGCATGCTTGACGTCTGTGGGGACAGTTGCAGTGGAGAGTGAAAGGTTGGGAATAAGAGAGATGGAAGGGACAATGGTGGGGGAGATGGGGTTTAGGAGATGGGTGGGGATAGGATCAGAGGAATAGGAGGTGGGTTTGGAGAAAGAAAGAAGGAGTGCGGTTTCCTCATCAGAGATCATAGGGGAGGAGGAGAGGGTAGCAGAAGAAGTATGGATGGGGGGGAGAACTGGGGGGGGGGAGAACTGGGGAGGAGGTGAGGTAGATGAGGAAGTAGGTAATTGGAGGGTAATCTTGTGTATTTTGTCATGGAAATAATTAGCCAGGGTTTGGGCAGACAGGGAGGGCGGGACGAGGAGCGGGAGCACCTTGAGGAGAGAATAGAGGGTATTAAAGAGGCGGCGAGGATCGGAGGCAAGAGTTGGTCAGGTGGATGTAGTATTCTTGTTTGGCAAGTGCTATGGCTGACTGGAAGGAGCCAAGGATGAATTTGAATTGTATAAGTTCTTCCGGGGAGCGGGATTTAATCCATGCATGTTCAGCAGAACGTGCACAGGTGCGTAAATAGCAGGTTGTGAATGAAAGCCAGGGCTGGGGTGCAGAACGTCTGACAGGATGTGGGGTAGGTGGGGCAAGGGTGTCCAGAGCCAAGGATAGTGCAGCATTATAGGAGGTTACTGCCTCGTCGATCGACTTGGAGGACATAATGGAGGGAAGAGATGGAGAAATGGTGGAGCAGAGAGTCAAGGAATCAATATTAGAATCAATATAAGACTATATAATAGCTCATGATGTATAATAGCGCACTATGTAGATAAACCAAATCTAATCACATCCCCGCCAACACATACACACCACTCTGTACACTGCATGAAAACATTTGCCCCCTTGATTGTTTGCCGTGGAAACCGCTTTGATTGAATGATAAGGCAGTATATAAATACCATTAAATAAATAAATATTATGAAGGTTTCTAAATAGGTCGGAGGTGACAGGGCGAGGTTGAGACGGTGGACGCTGAAGATTAAAGCTTAAAAGTGTGACATAGTGGGTCCTTCCAGCCCGTTAGATGAAGCTAAAAAGCCAGGAACAGGAGTAGGGCTGAGTTGTAAACAAAAGCACATGGCTCCTGGTTACCTTAGAAACCAAGCACAGAGGCAAGAGAAACGCCCGTGCTACCATTCAGGGAATGAGTCACGAGCTAATGCAGGACACCTGCTAGGGGGTGGAGTTGAGCACTGCCCTAGAATTCACCCTGATAACGAGAGTTCAGTTGAGCTTATGGAGTTAGAAGAAGGAGAAGAAGGGTTTGGAGAAGAAGAAGGAGAAGTGGATGAGGCATGTGTGCTGGATAAGGAAGCTAATGAGAGCTACGGTGAAGACAGCAGTGCCAGGAAAAAGCCAGAGTCTCTGTGGAAGGGTGAGACAGAATCTTTCTTCAGGAAAAGAAAAGAAACCCCAAGGGAAAGATATAATAAGGGCAGAGTGGATTACCTGCAGTATCCAGGGGAACACAGAAGTGAAAGGAAGCCAGGAAGGCAAGTGAAATCTTCTGTGCAAGGCTTAGGTTGGGAACCTCCAGCCAGTCCAAAGCCACAAAGAAAACCTTCACCAGCTAGGCTAAAAGGTAAGCCAAAAGGCTGGTATAAAAATAGTTACAGTGACTGTATTTACCCAGAGGGTTGGAGCTGGGAAGAGAATACCTGTGCTGATAACGTTTGTGAAAGCCAGTATTTAACTCAGGAATATCAGGTGAAACCTGAAGCAGTTAGAAAGGGCGTGGCATCAGGAGTGCCGTTACAAACATTTCCTTCTAGCCAGGAAGAGTTAATGGACTTTGAACCTGAGTGTGTGAATATTGATGAAGATATCATGGACTGTACGATATCGCTTGCTAATGAAATAATCTCATTACGCTGAAGGCATGTTTTGAAAGAGAAAGTACAGCACTACTAGCATTGGGAAACAGAGAGCTGTGAAGAAACAGCATTGTTATGATGGAATGCTAGATATCAACTTGTTTATTGCTGAAGTAAGCCTTTTCTGTTAAAGAACCTTTGTTTTGTCCTTATGCCAGTAAATAGCTGGTTTGTGTTACTTTGTTCATGGTGAAATCCACCCCGGGAGGGGAAATAAAATCCTTTGGTTGTTTAAACCACTTTTCCACAACTGCTCTTCATTGATTCGGTGAAGGGACTACATTTCCCAAAAAGCCCAGCTTCAGGATTTGTAAAGTAGCTGCTTCAGTGGGGAAGACCCACTCACTTAACCTCTACCCACTTACATACGGGGGTTAAGGAGAGCTGGTGAGAAAAGGTGATGGTCAGATGAGGGAAGGAATGAGTTACGGAAGTTCAAGGGAGAGGAATTAGAGAAGAGTATCAGGTCAAGGCAGTGGCCATGCTGGTGGGTGGGGGCAGTGGAACAAAGTTGGAGGTCAAATGAGGAGGTGAGGGCGAGGAGCTTTAAACCGTGGGAGATCAGAATATAGAAAGACTAGGGGACATGCAATGAAGCTACAGGGTAAACTATTTAAGACTAATAAAAGAAAATATTTTTTCACTCAACGTGTAATCAAACTCTGGAATTTGTTACCGGAGGATGTAGTAAAGGCGGTTAGTGTAGCTGGGTTTAAAAAAGGTTTGGACAAGTTCCTGGAGGAAAGGTCCATAAACCATTATTAAGAAGGGACCCAGGATATCAATGCTTGACCCAGTACAAGCATTGCGGAACCTGTGTCTTTTGGGGAAACTACTAGGTATGTATGACCTAGATTGGCCACTGTTGGAAACAGGATACTGGGCTTGATGGACCTTGGTCTGACTCAGTATGGCATATCTTATGTTCTTATGATCAGAGGGGTTATTAACGTGAATGCTGAAATCGCCAAGAATAAGAGAGGGGGAAGAGGGATCCAGAAAGACGGAAAGCCAGGAGTCGAAGTCGGTAAGGAAGGAAGATACGGATTTGTTGGGTGAGCGATAGATAACAGCTACTCGGAGAGGAAGAGGAGTGGAGAAGCAAATGGAGTGGACTTCAAAAGAGAGAAAGAAGTGAGACTGAGGCAAGAGAATTGGCAAGAGAGAGAAAGTAGAAGCCCAACACCACCACCACGGCCAGTGGAACGAGGCGTATGGGAGGACTAGTAGCCCCCGTGACAGAGAGCAGCAGTAGATGCGGTATCATCTGGGAGGAGCCAGGTCTCAGTTAGGGCAAGAAGATGTTGAGCGTTAGAGATAAAAAGATCATGGGTAAAAGCAAGTTTATTAGAGACTGATTGTGCGTTCCATAAGACACATGAGAACGGGAGAGTGGAAGGGGAAAGGAGGACGATATGGATGAGGTTGGACAAGTTACGTGAGGATTTCTTTCCAGAATAAGATAGAGATCTTGAGGGGCAAGGGTAAGGTTGGGTATCTGTGGATGAGTGTGTCTTCCATGAGGCACATGAGGGAGGGGGAGTAGAAGGGGATCTCTTCTAAGAGAGAGACAGAATTCTAAAGGGGCTAGGATTAGGGTTGGTGTCTTTGGATGAGTGAGTGGCGCATGAGGGAGGGAGAGTGGAAGGGGAAAGGAGAGGGGATATGGATGTGATTAGAAAAGTTACGTGAGGAACATTTCTTAGAGTGAGAAAGAAAACAAGGGGGAGGGGAGGGCAGGGTTGGGGTGGATATCACCTGATGAGAGAAGGAGTAGTAGAGAGCGGGGTAAAGAAGAGGATGTACAGCGGAAACGAGGGTGAGGTTGCTTAAAGAGAGAGGGGCTGGTTGAATGCAGAGGAGGGTTTGATGAAGCTCAAGAGCAGATGCTAGGTTAGAATTAAGATGGAGGAAGAGGTGAGGAAGGAAGAGGGGTAATGGGGGGGAGGAATGAGGGTGGTGGTAAGAGGGGAGGGCAGTTGGGGAGTATGAGGATGAAAAGGACAATGTGATGTGGGGCCATAGAAGAGGAGTAGTGGGGTATGCAGCGAATGGGGATTATACGCTATGCAAAACAAGCAAAATATGGTGAGTTACAAGCACTGAGGTAGTGGGGATTACACGCTATGCAATACAAGCAAAATACAAGCAATGGGTAGCAAGGAGTCTATAGCCTGTGTAGCAAAGTTAATTGCAAGGAATGAGGTAATACGCTATGCAATATAGATTAAATACACACAAGGTAGCATGGAGTCTATGGCCTGTGCAGCAAGGTTCAATGCAAGCAATGAGGTGTTTGTTGTGTGGTTGTTTGTGTGTGTGGGGGGGGGGTTCAATTAAGTTTCCAAAATATTCTGAGAATAGGAGCGTTTTTAGCCCTTTTCTGAACAGTTCTAGGTCTTTTACCATGGAGTTATGGGGCAGCAGTGCTTTCTGGAACCCGGGGTTCCGGCAGACTTTGTACATTGAATCGAGCTGTCTGCTCACAATCGGCACCGAGGCTGGAGTCTCCCACATATGAAAGAGAAGCCGTTACAGGATGGCGGGAATTGGCAGCATGAGTGCCTCCTCTGGAAGAACCTCGTACTGGAGGATCTCGAGGTCTTCCGCCGACTTTGTGGTGAAGGCCAAGGCCTTGGCCATGTCCCAGAAAAACTCCAGGAAGGAGAAATCCTCGGGAAGGGACCTGCGCTGGTCCTCTGGGGAAGGAAGGTCCGAGGGGACATCCCAATGAAGGCAGGTGTTGGGAGACTCGTCATAACTCTCCCAGTCCAGCTCTGAGTTGGAGACTACCTTATGGGCTCTGCGGGCCTCGGGGCTGTGCCGGATCACCGATGCCATGAGGCCCCCGGAGCTTGCGGTCAGAACCAGAGGTGCTGGCTGGTGAAGTACTCTACCCCAACTGGGACCAGGAACGGGGCCTGGAATCTCCTTAAGGCCAGTGGTGCTCGAAGATTGGTTCCCATGACCTCCGGAGATGCCCTCGCGGTGGAAGGGCCAGTGATCAGGACTGATGACCTGGAGGAACAGGGCATCGGTCCAAGCTGCTGGGCCAAGAAGGCAGCAATGCTACACTCAAGGGCTGCCATCCTGACCTCAAGGCCAGAAGGCTCCGTAGCCACCAACGTGGGCATCAAGGGCTTCGGGCCTGACACCAGCTCCGTTGAGGGGGTATCCTCAATGAGGATGGGTTCAGGAGACCAGGGTCAATCTCCCAATGGAAATGGCACTTTATCCCGCCGGGGCAGCTTGGAAGGCTGCTCCTGGCCATCAACTTCAACATCGGGCTAGGGGCTCTGATGCTGGCGACCATGAGATGTACCCACGGCTCTGGCATCGTCTCCCGATGATGCCACCGACAAAATTCAGCTCTTCAGGGGAAGGCTCTTAGAAGAGGATCCCCTGTCCAATGCCCTGAGACCTTGGGGCTCAGAAGGGGTTCGGCCATAACGCAAGACTGAATCAGAGGCCTCCAAAGCAGCACCTGTGGGCACTGGCTCCACAAGCGACGCTGGTGCCGAGATGGAGGTTTTTCCAAACATGGACTCTTGCTACATAACATGGTTCTTCCATCCTTTGCTGTCATCTGCTGACAGAGCCCACAGGAGGAATCATCGTGGTCCGCACAGAGGCAACAAAGTCAGCAATCATGGAGGTCTGTGCAGGACACGGTGCGCCCGAAGTGGTCATACCTCTTGAACCCACTGGCTGAGGACCTAGCATAGCGGGAAAGATGGCACCTGCGAGATCAATCTCAAGTGTCCCAGCTAGGGAGGGCGTGAGGATTTCCCGTGCACCAAGAAAAAAACCCCGAAGGGCAAAAAGACCTGAGAAAAATGCGGTGCCAGAGCAGGATGGAGTGGACCTGGGAAGGCGAGAAGGCACCGGCATGCTTACCGGAGAAGGAAAAAACTTAAAAAGAGCAAAACAGAAAAATCAACCTTTTCCATGGTGCAGACAAACCTCTGATGGGCTCTGCGGAAAAAAGGAGATTGAGGCAAGATGGCACCCTTGGGCGGGAAGGCAACCACGCATGCGTGGTGGATCTCCCAAAGGCTTTCTTTGAAAGCTGGAGAGAGATTACTGCGCGAGCTCAGTCAGCGCAGATGTCATCCATATGCAAGGACCGACATCCTGCTTATTCCTGGAGAATATTCGGATCAGAGGGGAAAGGAGCCTGTTTTTATGGCACAGAGGCAGCATGCGGTGTTGTCTTTATTGATGGCAGCACTTACAAAAAGACTGACTCTGGGCTTGTGGCTGCCTGGAGAGGGAAAGAAAATCTCTCTTTTGATAACAGAAACTTCTATAATAACAGGTTGTGCTTGCTCGTCTAGAGGATGAAGATGGTGGAGTTACTGCTAAATGGTGCTACAGAATGCAACAATGATCTCTGATGGTTTCTACGGCCTCTTAATATTATTACCACTAAAGGGACTCATCAGTGCATATGGCATCCTAATAATTTAGTCTGAACATTCTCACACAAGCCTGAAGTGCACTGCTAGGTAAAGCTGCCTGGCAGCGATAGAAGCTGTACTGAATGTGTCTTACAGCAAGTATGTAAGATGTATTCCTCATGCATCTGCTGTTGCAAGTATCTCTGCCCAGTTAGACAGTAACTGGACATACTCAGAGATGCTAATACATGCAATGAATCATCTAATACCTCTTTGAAATACCTTTTGGCTTAAATGGTCCAGTAGCCAGGAATCTTCACCAGGTGGTGTATTAGGAAACTCAAATTCAATGAAGGAAGGAATAGATAACATGAGGAGGGATCTAGCTAAACTTGAAGAATGGTCTAGAATTTGGAAGCTGAGATTTAATGCTAAAAAATGCATGGTCATGAATTTGGGCTGCAAAAATTCAAGGGAGCGGTACAGTGTAGGGGAGAAGTACTTCTGTCCACAAAAAAAAGAGCAGGACCTGGGCATGATTGTGTCTGACGATCTTAAAGTGCCTAAACAAGTAGAAAAGACAACGGCAAAAGCTAGAAAGATGCTTGCGTGCATAGGGAGAGGAATGGCCAGCAGAAAAAAGGAGGTGAGAGTGTCTCTGTATAAGTCTCTGGTTGACCTCATTTGGAGTATTGTGTGCAATTCTGGAGATCCACCTTCAAAAGGTTATAAACAAGTTGGAGTCGGTGCAGAGCGTGGCTACTAAAATGGTAAGTGGTCTTCATTATAAAGCATATGAGGACAGACTTAAGGAGCTTAATATGTATACTTTAGAGGAAAGGCAGGATAGAGGAGATATGATAGAGACATTTAAATACCTCCCTGACATAAATGCACAGGAGGAGAGCCTCTTTTGATTGAAAGCAAGCTCTGCTATGAGGGGACATGGGATGAGGGTGAAAGGGGATAGACTCAGGAGTAATATGCGGAAATACGTCTTTATAGAAAGTGTGGTAGGTGAGTGGTATAGTCTCCTAGTGGAGGTGGTAGAGATAGGACAGCATATAAATTCAAAAAAGCTTGGGATAAGCACAGAGGCTGGCTTTCTAAAGGAAAAATAAGGGACTTTTGTAGTGGTTGATATGGAAGGGCAGACTTGATAGGCCATGTGGTCTTTTTCTGCCGTCATGTTTGTACGTTTCTAAGTATTTCCTTCTTTCAAAATTACTGGTGCATAACCAATGAGTATCAAAATAGCACAACAAAAAGTACTATTTAAAATGGAAGGAAAAAGACCTCAGCTGTTAGGCAACCAATCAATTTACCGACATCATAGGTCAGAAAGTGAAGTTCTCAGCTGTAGCAGGTATTCTCCGTGGACAGCTTACTTATGGGTAATGTCATCTGATGCAGCCCATGTGGGAACTCTCCTAGCTCCCTTTAAAGAAGCTTTTAGAAAGCTCAACTGTGCATGTGGGCCTCTCCCTAAGGGGAGGTGGGAGGGTAGAGAGGACTTATTCTGCTGTCCACAGAGAACGCCTGCTACAGGTGAGTAAATTTAATGTGGACAAATTCAAACTTATGTATCTAGGGAAAAAGAATCCAAACTACAGCTACACGATGCAAGGCTCCACATTAGGAACCACCTCCCAGAAAAAGGATTTAGGCGTCATTGTGGACAATACATTGACAACCTCTGCCCAGTGTGCAGCGGCGGCCAAGAGAGCAAATAGAATGCTAGGAATCATAGAGAAAGGAATGGAGAATAAAACCAAAGATATTATAATGCCTCTGTATCGCTCCACAGTGCATCTCGATTAGTGTTTGCAATTCTGGGTCACCATCTCTTAAAAAGGATATAAAATATTTGGAAAAAATACAGAAAAGAGCACCAAAATGGTAAAGGGGATGGAAGGATACCCCTATGAAGAAAGGTTAAAAAGGTTAGGGCTCTTCAACTTTGAAAAAAGACGATTGAAGGGAGATAAGAAAGAGGTCTATCAATTAATGAATGAATGCGTAAACATAGATCTATTTGTTTACTTTATTTATTTGGAACATTTTTCTATATCGCCCCTTCCAGAGATCAGGGGCGGTTTACATTGAAACTTAACAATATACATTGAGCATAATAGGTGGGTTTATAACAGATAACCATTTACAATACAACTATGAAACATTTGCACATCATTATGAGTAAATAATGAGTGTATATGAGAACAATCATATTTACAGTAGTTTGTAATGTTGGCATATATAGGGCTCCGATAATAGAGGGGGGAGGGGGAGGGCTACATTGGTGGGATGGTGGAGGTAGGGTGTTGTGTAGGGGAAGCGTAGTTGGATTTTTGATTACAGTTGAGATTGGGATTGTTATAATATTCAATGAATAGGAATGTTTTTAATTCTTTTTGGAAAGTTTGGAGGTCTTTCATTTTCCTCAAGGTGTTGGGGAGGGCATTCCATTGGGTGGGGACGACATATGTGTAAGCCCGGTTACATGTTGCTTGTTTTGTCTTACGGAATGAGTTTGGAACTGAGTGTTCTGATTGGTTCTTCTTCTGGATCTGGTGCCTTGATGGATGTGGATTAGTGATGTGAGGTAAGAGGGCGCTATATTATAAATGTGGTCTTATGGCTTTATATTTTATTCTACTGGTAAATGGGAGCCAGTGAAGTTCATACAAGACAGGTGTGATGTGGTCTGATAGATGAGCCTTAAAGATAATTCTTGTGTAACATTTTGAGGCATTTGTAATATATTTAGGTTCTTTCTGGCTGTTCCTTGTAAAATGTCAAAGTGCGGCGTGATAAGCGCTTGGACCACTGATCTGAAGTCATTTAAGTCTATAAGGGGCCTGAGCTGTTGAATGATCCTTAGCTTGAAATATATGGTTCTGGCTGTCTGCTTTATGTGAGAGGTCATGTTGAGGGTTTTGTCAAGGATGACTCCTAGATATTTAACGTCTTGCTTTACTGGGAGTGTGGTGTTGTGAAGGCTGATTGTTGGGGGGGGGGGTTGATGTATTCATTCCTTGATGTAAATAGTACTTCCGTTTTACTGTAACTGATGCTCATATTATTTGACTCCATCCTGTTCACATCCTTTTGAAGGTGCGGTCTCCAGAATTGCACACCATACTCCAAATGAGGTCGCACCAAAGACTTATACAGAGGCATTATCACCTCCTTTTTTCTGCTAGCCATTCCTCTCCGTATGCACCCAAGCATCTTTCTAGCTTTTGCTGTCGCCTTTTCCACCTGTTTAGCTACTTTAAGATCATCAGACACAACCACGCCTAGGTCCCGCTCTTCTTTAGTGGACAAAAGTACTTCACCTCCTATATTGTATTGCTCCCTTGGATTGCTGCAGCCCAAATGCATGACCTTACATTTTTTAACATTAAATCCCAGCTGCCAAATTCTAGACCATTCTTCAAGCTTAGCTAGATCCCTCCTCATGTTATCTACCCCTTCCTGGGTGTCTAACTCTATTGCAGATTTTGGTATCATCCGCAAAGAGGCAAACCTTACCCGACAGCCCTTCCGCTATATCACTAACAAAGATGTTAAAAAGAATTGGACCAAGGACAGATCCCTGGGGCACACCACTGGTAACATCCTTCTCCTCAGAGTGAGCTCCATTTACTTGTACTCTTTGTCGCCTCCCACCCAACCAATTTCTAACCCAAGCAGTAACTTTAGGGTCCATCCCTAGGGTGCTCAGTTTGTTTATAAGTCGCCTGTGAGGAACAGTGTCAAAGGCTTTACGGAAATCTAAATACACCACATCTAGAGCTCTCCCTTGGTCGAACTCCCTGGTCACCCAGTCAAAAAAATCAATCAGATTTGTCTGACAAGACCTGCCTCTGGTGAATCCATGCTGCCTCGGATCCTGTAATCCGCTGGACTCCAGAAACCTCACTATTTTCTCTTTCAGCAGCGTTTCCAATAATTTACTCACCACCGAAGTTAAACTAACCGGCCTGTAGTTTTCAACCACATCCTTACTTCCGCTTTTGTGTAAAGGCACCACATGAGCCTCTCTCCAGTCCTTTGGCACCACTCCTGACTCCAACGAGGCATTGAAAAGGTCAGTCAGTGGAGCTGCTAGAACGTCCCCAAGTTCCCTCAGTATTCTAGGGTGTATCCCATCCGGTCCCATCGCTTTGTCTACTTTAAGTTGAGCTAGTTTCTCACGAACACAGTCTTCTGAAAATAGTTCAAGATGTCCCTCGCTTCTGTTCTTATTTGTGGGTGTTTTCTGAGGTCCTGCTCCTGGTTCTTCATCTGTGAACACAGAACAAAAATATTTGTTAAGCAATTCCGCTTTATCCTTATCAGCTTCTACATATTCCCCCCCTGCACCCTTGAGTCTGACAATACCACTTTTGCTCTTCCTCTTCTCACTAATATATCTGAAAAATGTCTTATCCCCCCATTTTATTGCATTGGCTATTTCCTCCTCCTTTTGAATCTTTGCCTTCTTGACTACTTTGCTAGCTTCTCTAAGTTTTTCCAAATACAGATGCTTGTCTTCTGCTCTCTGTGATCTCTTGTATTTCATGAAGGCCTCCCTCTTTTTCTTCACTTTTTCAGCTACTTCCTTCGAAAACCATAGCGGTCTCCTGTTCCTTTTGCCTTTATTTACCATTTTAACAAGATGTGTTCGGAGTAAGGGAAGGATCGGTGGGAATTCTCATGAAACATTCCTCTTCTTTTAAGTTGTTGATGGAATGAAGTCAGGATCTGGGTTTATCTTCCGAGAGAGAGAGAGCGAGAGCGAGAGAGCAAGCGCGAGAGAGAGAGCGAGCGCGAGAGAGAGAGCGAGCGCGAGAGAGAGAGCGAGAGAGAGAGCGGTGGGACAGTGCCCTCCCTTGCAGTTTGGAACAAAGGTAGAGACAGGAACAGATTTCACAGCTTCTGTATGGAAGAGAAAACATGAGTTTTAAACTACCCAATGCCTCAGTAGAAGTTTCCCAATACTCGCACTCTATGCCAGAAAGAGGCAAAGAACAGTATGTCTGTACTGAGGGATCAGAGTCCTTCTCCTCAGAGACCAGCTTCAAATAGAAATCTTTATAGGAAGCGCCTTCTGAGGGCAGTGCTCATTGCTCACAGGCCCTCCCTTCTACAGAGGTTTCCCTCACCAGCATGAGCTCCTCCGGTTCTCTTGACTGACTGAAGTTCAAAGTGCTCAGTGCACTTAAGTTCAAAATGAAAGTATGCCTACGGTATGAGAAGGGAAATAGCCAGCTAAGACGAGAGAACCCTAAACTCTACCTCATAACTCTCATCTTGAGGCTCTGCATAAAAATTAGGGAAGTTTTTCTGAAAGCAGTAGCAGGAACACAATGGAAAACTTGTGAAGCAGTATAGGAAAGTAAAGTGCAAAGCACAGATGTCAACCTTCCATAGCTTGGATGTACGCTTGAAGTGGACAGGGATAACTGGTCTTTTTCGGCCATTGTCTATTATATTAGAAGAGCTGGTAAGGATTGTTCAGTGTGTACAGATAGGTTTAAGGTCACATTAAAGTTTCTGACACTGTCAAGCTTCTGACACTGTCAAGTTTCTTTAAACCCACGCCCAAAACTGCGTTAGTGAATAAACTGCTTAACAAAGCCAACCAAGACACTATTTCATCAAAAACGTTTGGTTGTATCTAAGCGACAAGGGGGCCTGACCTGATCTCTTCTAAATGGGAAGGCAAAGGGCAAGGGTGGAGGGGAAGCCCCCTGAAGTGTCCCATCTTGGAAAGGGGGAGCAACAGTTCCTCATGTGGCATGGCTCATCTACATTTCATACAATGCTTTTAATGTTACAGAGCCTGAGAAAGTGGCAAGGCCCCCTCCCCACCTACAGCCAGAGACCAGCACAATGAGCAGAATGGGAGGCCCTGAGGGTACCAACATAACCCCTGCTCTCCTTCCTATCTGCATGTAAATGAAGCTCCTTGAAAGGGAGCATTCAGAGGAGAACTGCCCATAATATGAAACCAGGGAAAAGACACACACAATACTTGGGAAGTCACTCTTCAGATAATCCCTTCTAAGCAAGAGCATATAAAGAAAAAGCTCTCTCCAGCACTGCTGCTGAACTCCCAAGCACAGTGCTTGATATCTGCGGACACCATCAGTGATGGGAGGGGGAACCCAAGGAACACCACATGCCTCAATAGTAAGCAGCATGCCTTCCTCTAGAAATGGAGGTGGCTCTGGCACAGTACCCCACCTTTCCATCCAGCATCCCCTCCACCTCCTAATCATCTTCCTGGCACTATTCCCCTCTCAATAACCTCTCTATCACTAACAGGGAGGAGGCTTAAGATGCCACACAGCACCTCCCCCCTCATACATGACACCATTGTATAACCATATAGGATGCACATCCAAAAAGCTGACCCTGTGATCAGTGCCTGGTCCCTGCTGCAGTGCTGCATCATCACTAGAGGAGGAAAGGGAATTCAAGGAAAGCAGCAATATCTCTGGGGACAAGGAGGCAGACTGCTGCCGATACAGCCCCTACCTTTGTGCGCTGGAAGACTGCTTTTGGATCCAGGGTCTTCATCTTCCCAGGGTTGTTCTTATTCGTTTTAATCCAGCAAATGTCTTCAGATCTCCTGAAGCCCCACTTACGCAGACACTGAAGGAAAGCGATAAGAAAAGAGAGCAAAACTCGTTAACTCAGTACACTCATACCCAGGCTGGATTTAGGTACGGGTAACATAGGCAATTGCCTAGGGCACCACCTTTTGAAGGCTCCAAATAGCCAGGGCAAAGAGGAGCTTCTAGGGGGCTCCCCTGGTTTACCTGTTCCCAGCAGAGTTCAGAATTGAAGAAAGCCTGAAACTGATTTCTGTATTATCGTGTACATGACCTGACACTTCCTAAGTTTGCCTTAGAACTGCAGTTTCTTGATAGAAGATCAACACAATTTAGAAAAAATGAAAAGTGGAGAGGAGAATGGCAGATAAAGTCTGGGATAAGCATTGAGGATCCTTAGTGTGACAGTGGAGGAGCAGGCTGAGAATGAGGGAAGCCGGGTAACTCCCTCCATTGCCTCAGGTGCAAACCTTCTGGGGTCAGGAAAGCATCTGCTATAGCTGAAGGTAACTTGTCTTAAGCTACTACTGAAAAAAAGGCGTTAGCTAATCGAAATCCCTTAGATGTCAACTGTTTGGTTATATTATTATCTGGTTCTGATTTGAAGTAGGTTAAGCATGTTAAAACTGGAAGAGCTCACTGTACACTTGGTAAAAGCTGCCAAAGGACACAAAAACATAAGTGCTGTCAAGTCAGTGCTAACTCCTGGTGATCTGAGCGCCCCTGATTTTTCTTGGCAAGTTATGACCGAAAGTAGATTGCCAGGCCTTTTCTTCTAATACAATGGAGGGTAAAGTGATTTGCCCAAGGTCACAAGGAGTGCCACAGGAACAGATCCCTGATCTCTTGGGTACCATGCTGTTGATCTAAACACTAAGCTAGTCTTCCACTCCTTCATAAATTAACAGGTCCAGAAAATGTAGTAAATCTGCTATAATGAGAAAGCTATTGGAATTTTTCAAAACATTTGCTCTCTCACATTTTATACAAAAAAAAACAATTGAGATCTGTTCCAGAAATTCTTAATACATTTTTATATGTAAATGGTTTTTTTTTCCATTTAGAATTTCATTTTTAATAGAGAGGGTCACAACCCAAGCCCACAGCAGATGCAAGGCATGGAGGGGGGGAGGGTGATGTTTGTTCTTTATAATACAGGTACAGCAGACTAAAAATGAAACCAAGCACCATTCCAAAATACAAATAAAGTATTAGCGATGGCAAAGATGCCAGAGAAGTCTAAAAGATTAATGTGAAGCCCTGCTCTGCAGTTTCTCCCGAAGGGCTGAGGTGTTCCTACTACTGTGAAAGCTACTGATTGGCTGCTATCTGTTACCATGTCCAGGGCTGCTGTAAGGAACCAGCAAGTTAGGCACATACCCAGTGTACAGTTTAGGGGGAAGCGGTCAGTTCTGCTCAGTCCTTGGGAGATTACTATCAAGGGCGGTGCAAAGATGAGAAGTGCCCTAGGTGAGCCATCCATCACAGATCCCGGCTTGATGAGCAGACACTTCTGCCCACCTTTGGAAATCTACGCTGGGTAAATGTTGCGTTACGATTTTAAACCCATTGCTGTCACTACAGGTCTCAGAGGGATGGCAGCAGTGCGCAGCACTCTAAGCAGCTGCCTAGTTTGTATAATGGTACTGCCAGCCCTGGCTATGACTAACAACTGTCTGGCTTTTTTCAGGATTCTGCTGATTTTTACATTAACATCTGCAAGCTAGAAGGAAGGTCAACATCTGGACATTTTTCGGAGTTTAAATCCTCTATCTGCAGTTCTCTAATCCTCCCCCTGAGTGTGTGAGTGAGCCTGCTCTGCCTTCCTAGCAGCAGAAACTGTGGGTAGGATCCAGCCAATGGGAAGGCTGTAGGGGTGGAGCACTGGAATGCTGCTCTAGTCACAGAGATTCTGGGTAGGATCCAGCCAATGGAAAGACTGGGGGGGGGGGGGGGCGTAGCACTGGAATATTGCTCTAGTCACAGACTATGGGTTGGATTCAGCCAATGCGAAGACTGGGAGGCGGAGCACTGGAATGCTGCACTAACCACAGACACTGTGGGTAGGATCTAGCAAATGGTAAGGCTGTGGGGGCGGAGCACTGGAATGCTGCACTAAACACAGACACTGTGGGTAGGATCTAGCAAATGGTAAGGCTGTGGGGGCGGAGCACTGGAATGCTGTTCTAGTCAAAGGAAGGAAGGTGGTGAGTTGGGGGAAGTTCCTATGCTGTATAAGTTTAATTTCTGCATATGATAGGAGATGGAAAAGAAATGAAGCCCCCCTGCCCCCTCCCAATTAATGTTTCAATGCATTTCTCTAGGAAAAGCAGTTCCAACTGTTGCAGCATACTACCAGATTCACAGTAACATAGCAATTATGTAACTGTATCTGTTAAACAGCCCTACCCCTCTTATACCCTCTCCCAATCACACACACAGGTAATGCAGATACAGATGGTACATGCACACACATGGATTGGAAAGAAAGGGTAGTTACTCACCTGTAACAGGTGTTCTCCAGGGACAGCAGAAATCAGTCCTCACATATGGGTGACGTCAGTACCGACGGACCCCGCATGGAGCATTTCCCCAGCTTTCAAAGAAAGCCTTTGGGAATGCCACCACGCATGCATGGTCCCCTTCCTGCCCAAGGGTGTCATCTTACTCAGTCAGATGCCATAGCTAGAGCCCCTCCAAGAAGATGGCAAAAATGAAGAGTAACTCCAAAGGGAGGAAGGAGGGTTGTGAGGACTGATTCCTGCTTTCCCTGGAGAACACCTGTTACAGTTGAGTAACTACACTTTCTCAAAGAACAAGCAGGAAGTCAGTCCTCACATATGGGACTCCCAAGCTACAGGCTACGGAGGACCTGTAGGAAAAAGAAAAATATCACGGCAAAACTGTGAACAGTCACTAGTGAATCCGAAGGCAGTCCGAGGACCCCGAGTCCATGGATGGCCATGTTCCCGGTAGCCAGAACAAGAAGGGTCGGAGGGCAGGAGTTGCTTAAACCCCGAACAGATTATGGAGTATGGCCTGGCCGAAAGCGCTATCTCAGCGGAACTCCCTCTCTAGGCAGTAGTACACCATGAAGGTGTGAGCAGAGGACCAGGTGGCGGCCTGGCAGATGTCCACCAGCGGAACAGAGCGCAGGTTAGCGACCGATGTTGCCATTGTTCGGACATTCTGCACTGTGATTCAGTGATTCAGTGGAAGCCCAGCCTGAGCTTGGGCAAAAATGATACAGTCTGCCACACAGATGGACAGGGTTTGCTTGGTGATCACCAGCCCCATGCAGCTGCAGTCATAGGAGACTAAGGGTTGCCCGGATCTGTGGTGGTCCCGAGTCCACTGCAGGTAGAAAGAAAGAGCCCTCTTACAGTCCAGTGTATGGAGAATCACTGATGCCCGGTCGGCGTGGGGCTTCGAGAAGAAGGTGGGCAGCACTATCTCCTGGTTGAGATCAAAGTCCAAGACGACTTTCAGGAGGAATCTGGGGTGAATACGCAGAACCACCTTGTTCCTGTACAACCTCATGTACGGTGCACCTTGGCCATCAGAGCCTGGAGCTCACTGATTTTCCAGGCGGAGGTGAGGGCCACCAGGAAGGCCACCTTCCATGACAGGTGCCACAGTGAGCAGGTAGCCATGGGCTCAAAAGGCAGCCTGGTCAGTTGTGTGAGGACCACATTGAGGTCCCATTCTGCTGGGGGAGAGCGGGTGGGGGGCTTGGAGAGAAGCAGGCCCCACATGAAGCAGGTTGCCCCAAAAGAGATTTACCCTCGATGGGATGGTGGTTTGCTGAGATGGCACTCAGGTGAACCCTAACCAAATTAGACTTCAGTCCAGCCTGAGAGAGGTGGAGTAGATACTGCAGGACCAAGCAGGTAGGACAGGAAAACGGGCCCGTTCAGAGCTCCGAGCACCAAACCGAGAATCGGCACCACTTGAAAGCGTACACTCGGCTGGTCGAGTCCTTTCGTGAAGCCAAAAGAATGTCCTCGATCTCCATGGGGAGATGGAGGGGCACTAGGGCGACCCGCTCAGCTGCCAGGCTGTGAGGGATAGAGACTTCAAATTGGGGTGAAGGAGCAGACCACCTTCCTGCGTTAGCAGCCCTGGCGAATTCCTGAGAGGAACTGGGGGCTCCATCGAGAGACGGAGCAGCAGAGGGAACCACGGTTGCCTGGGCCACCTCGGGACAGAGGATCAGCGAGGTCCTGTCCCACTGGATCTTGAGGAGGGTCCAAGCTATGAGTGGCGTGGGTGGGGAAGGCATACAGCAGGCCGGTTGCCCACAAAAGGAGGAAGGCGTCTGGATCAATCCTGCACGGGTGCAGGAGGGGGCCGCAGAACTGGGGGAGCTGTGTATTCGCAGGGCTGGTGAAGAGGTCCAGGTCTGGAGTCCCCCAATGCTGGAAGAGCCGATGCGCCATCCGGGGACAAAGACACCACTCGTGCGGCTAGAGGAGTCTGCTTAGCCAGTCTGCCAAAGCATTGTCCTGGCCCGGGAGATAGGTGGCTCGGAGGGTCATGCCCTGGCTCACCGCAAAGGAGCACAGGGCCACCACCTCCAGGCAGAGGCTGTAAGAATCAGTACTCCCCCTGTTTGTTCATGTTTGTCCGTCTGGACAAGTACCGCTCGGTGCTGCAAGCGGTGCCTGAAAGCCCTGAGCACGAGGAAGACAGCTTGGAGCTCCAGCAGATTGATCTGCTGCTGGATCTCCTCAGGAGACCAAGTCCCTTGCATGTGCAGTTCCTCACAGTGGGCCCCCCAGCCCACCAAGGAGGCATCCGTCATCAAGATCACCTGGTGTGTCGGGGGCCTGGAAGGGCATGCCTCGAAGCAGGTTCCGTGCATCCTGCCACCAGCCTACGGACTCCGCCAAGTAGTGTGTGATCAAGATGTGGTCTAGGAGTCAGCCGGTCACTTGGGTCCACTGTGCGTGGAAGCACCACACGCATGTTGAGGCGGGCATTGGGCACGACATGGACCATGGAGGCCACGTGGCCGAGAAGGCAAAACATTGACCAAGCTGAGACTGCGCTGCGGCATTGCATGTCTGAGGCCAGGAACACGAGGCGGTCTGCTCTGTCCTGGGGAAGGAAGACCATGGCCCACAGAGTGTTCAAGCGAGCCCCGATGAACTCCAGGGATTGTACCAGACTGAGGTGTGATTTTGGGTAATTTATCACGAATCCCAGGTGCTCTAGAAGGCGAATGGTGCGGTCCGTGGCCTGCCGAGCCTCGGAGACCATGCCCCCTGTGATGAGCCTATCATCTAAATAGAGGTAGACGAAGGTGCCCTGCAGTTGCGGTGGGCCGCTGCCACAGCCAGGCATTTTGTGAAGACTCGCAGGACGGACGCGAGGCCAAAGGGAAGCACCCTGTACTGGTAGTGGTTCCCCTATACCAGCGATGGCGAACCTATGGCACGCGTGCCAGCTGTGGCACGCGAAGGCCTTGCAGCTGGCACGCGGGAAGGTCCGCAAAAAAGAAAAAGCTGGCTCTGACTGCTGCCGCGGACGCGACGCGGCAAGGGCAGAATGCAGTGTCCCGCGGGGCCCCCTCCGCCCGCTAAGCCCCTCTGCAAGGGCTTTCAGAGTCGCGAGGGAGAGCGTCTCCCTCGCGTCTCTGATAAGCCCGCAGGGGCTAATGGGAAATTTCCCATCAGCCCCTTTAGACGCGAGGGACTGATGGGAAATTTCCCATTAGCCCCTGCAGGCTTAACAGAGACGCGAGGGAGACGCTCTCCCTCGCGAATCTGAAAGCTCTTGCAGAGGGGCTTAGCGGGCGGAGGGGGCCCCGCGGGACATTGCATTCTGCCGCGGCAGCGGCAGCAGCCAGAGCCAGCTTTTTTTTTTTTTAAATTTGCCCGGGGGGGAGGGGTTAGGACTTCTAATGGGCGAGGGGGGGGGGTTAGGACTTCTAATGGGCTGGGGGGGGTTAGGACTTCTAATGGGCTAGGAGGGGGGGGTTAGGACTTCTAATGGGCTAGGGGGGGGTTAGGACTGTTAATGGGCTAGGGGGGGGTTAGGACTGCTAATGGGCTAGGAGGGGGGGGTTAGGACTGCTAATGGGCTGGGGGGGGTTAGGACTGCTAATGGGCGGGCGGGCGGGCGGGGGGGGTAGGACTGCTAATGGGCGGGCGGGCGGGCGGGGGGGGGGTAGGACTGCTAATGGGCGGGCGGGCGGGCGGGGGGGTAGGACTGCTAATGGGCTGTGGGCTGTTGGGGGCGGTATGTAAAGGGGGTGATGGAGGGTTAGGAATGGAAATGGGCCTATGGGGGGGGGTTAGGACTGGTAATGGGCTATGGGGGGGGGTTAGGACTGCTAAAGGGCTAGGGGGGGGATTAGGACTGCTAATGGGCTAGGGGGGGTTAGGACTGCTAATGGGCTAGGGGGGGTTAGGACTGCTAAAGGGCTAGGGGGGGTTAGGACTGCCAATGGGCTATGGGGGGGTTAGGACTGCTAAATGGGCTAGGGGGGGTTAGACATGCTAAAGGGCTAGGGGGGGTAAGTACTGCTATTGGGATAGGGGGGGTTAGGACTGGAAATCGGATGTGGGCTGAGGGGTGATGACAGGAAATGGGGTGATGAGGGGTTAGGACTGGTAATGGGCTATGGGGGGGTTAGGACTGGTAATGGGCTATGGGGGGTTAGGACTGGTAATGGGCTTTGGGCTGATGGGGGCTGTCTGGAAATGGGGTGATGGGGGTTAGGACTGGTAATGGGTTATAGGGGGGGCTTAAACTGAAAATGGGGTGATGGGGGTTTAGGACTGGAAGTGGGTTGATGGGGGGGGGCTAGGACTGGTATTGGGTTGGGGGGTTGCTAGGACTGGAAATGGGCTGATGGGGGGCTAGGACTGGAAATGGGCTGATGCAGGGACTAGAAGGGAATGGATGCTGGGTGAGGTTGGAACTAGAAGGGAGCTGATGTTGGGGGAGGATTAGAATGGGATGGGGCTGGGAGAGTAAAATGGAGAGGGGAAAAATATTTTGTGTGGGAGGGATAAAAATCTACAATTGGCCGGGTATTGGGAGAGTAAGTGGGGATTGAGGATGGAGGGGTAAAATTTGAGTGGATGAAATAGGAATGAGGAAAGAGCAAAAGGAGAAAGATTAGTATGTTAAAGCGGATGTAGAGAGAGAGAATGGAAAAAAAAACTAGCAGAGAGAAGACAGGACAAATGGACAGCAGATGATGGAGAGTTAGCAGAAAACATGAAGAAACCAGAAGAAAGTGGCTGGAGCAATTGCAACTGTGTAACTGAGCTGAGGTATTCTGTTTATGTAATTCCTTTTTGACATTGCCACTTGTTCTCTTTCCCCAGTAGGTCATGTATTGTTATTCTCTGAAATGTATTGGTTTAATATTTGCAGTGTTGCCTTTTGATAGGTATGGTATGGTGCTTTGTGAGTCCTGGTAGTGCTGTTAGGATACGGCGGGTTTGCTATTGGTTCTAAATGGGCAGTGTTTGTAGTAGTTCCTAATGTGCCTGGCGGTTGGCACTGGATTATAGTAATGTAGAAATCTTTTAGTCTGTCTTTATCCATACACTCATTAAGAGACATGTTTACTAAAAGTTAGTGTATGTTAGCATTATGCAAATATTTATGCAAATTGACGTGCTGGCACTTTGAGGAAATTCTTTGGTTTTGTGCGGCAGTTTGGGCACTCGGGCTCAAAAAGGTTAGCCATCACTGCCCTATACCATGAAGCAGAGGTACTTTCTGTGTTTGGGATAGATGAAGATGTGAGTGTAAGCATCCCTTAGGTCCAAAGAGCATAAGCTGGTCACCCTGCTGGAGGTAGGGCAGCAGTGTGCCAAGGGAGAGTATCTTGAACTTCTCCCGCACCAGGAACCTGTTTAGGTTTCTCAGGTCAAGGATTGGCAGAGGCCTCCTGTTCTTTTCGGGACGAGGAAGTACCGGGAGTAAAACCCCCCCTCCCTTGAGGTGCAGTGGACTGGTTCCACCGCCCCATCCTCGATGAAGCCTGCAAACTCCTGAGTCAGGAGGGCCTGGTGCAGGGGAGCAGCCTTGGCTCTCCGGGGCAGTACAGAGGGGGGAACTGGTCCAGATGGAGGAGATAGCCCTCCCGCATGACCTGAAGAACCCAGGCATCGGTGGTGATGGATTCCCACCAGGAAGTGGTCCAGATGCCCTCCGACCGGCAGTTGGCCCACCAGCGGAGAGACTATACCAATGACGTCAAAACCCCAAGGCTGGCTGGGCCGGGGGTTAGGTCTTAGGACCCTTCGGCTTGCGAGGGCCCTGAGCCCTGCTTTTGCCCTGGCCGCCCTGAGCCGGGGTCGACGCCAGTGGATAGGGCAGGTAGCCCCTATACAGGAGCTCCTTCCTGTGGAAGAAGGGCTTTTTGCCCTGTTTCTTCCTGTGGAGGGAGGTGGTTTTCTGGGAGAGGCGAGTAGAGGTCACATACTCAGTCTCAATCTCCGGTGCTTTGTCCTCCATGGGCTTGCAGAACAGTTGCTCCCTGAGGCAAGGGACATCAAGCAGTTTTCTCCTGGACCCACTGTTCCAGGTCCAAGGATTGGAGCCAGGCCTGCTGGCGGGCTCCGATGCCAGCAGCAGCCACCCGGGCGGAAGACTCGAAGCCGTTGTACGCTGCTCTGGAGATGTACTTGGAACAATCTCCGACCGACTTCGAGAGGGCCTGGAAAGGCTGGAGGTGGTCTCCGTTGAGGCCCACCGCAAAGCCACCGAGCTCCTTAGCGAGGTCACGGAGGAACATTCCAATATATAATTGGTAAACCTGAATGCGGCAGGTCAGCATGGAGCCCCGATAAGCCTTGAGCCTGAGGACGTGGCGGGTATGAGACTCTCTGCCCGGTGGAACCAAAGAATGAATCTTTGAGCTCTTTTGCCTCCGCATGGCCAATTGACCACCATAGAGGTATGGGGAAGCTGGGCTTTCCAAAACCCCGGTCCCCGCTGGACCCTATACATAACGTCCAGCATTTGCTGACGACAGGGATGGAAGCCGGGGTCTCCCACATGCGGAGGAAGAGCCGGTTCAAAATGGAGGAAACCGGAACCGTGAGGGTTTCCTTCGGAGGAGCATCATATTGAAGAATATCGAGCTCCTCCACACGGGGCTCTTCCTCAGACTCAGTGACGAGGGCCAGGGCCATATCCCGGACGAATTCCAAGAAGGAAGTGTCCTCAGGAGGGGACCACCGCCTCTGGGTCGGCAGGAAGGGGTCTGAGAGGAAGTCCCGGTGGACCCGGATCTCAGGAGAGGTTTCCCCGCAGGATTCCCAGTACGAACAGTCAGTGGAGGAGTCGAGGTCGGGCGGTTCAAGAGGAGTCATGGACCCGTGCAGGGCTCCAAGGCTGAAGGCTGCCCGGAGCCGCTCATCTGAAAGATCTCGTGCCTGAAGACCGGGACGAGATCAAGACCCTCACCGAGGACCCTCACAAGGCCTCTAACTCTCGGGGGTCACTGCAGTGGCCTGAGGAGTCCTCGAAGTCGAGGTCTCTGCGGTCTCAAGGCACATGCCAGCAGGGCCTGGCATCAGCGCTTGCTGAGCAGCGAGGAACGCAGAAACACTGCGTTCCAAGGCCAGCATTCAGGCCTCACACTCGGGAGTGGGGCCGTGTGACACCGATGCCAGGGCGACCGGGTCGAATGTCGAGGAGGAGAGGGGGTCCTTGCCAGGACAACCCTCGGGAGACCGGGCAGCACTGCCAGAAGCCTCCGTATTGGTTCAAATTACCTTTCTGGGCCGCTTCCTCTCTGACTCTTGAGTCTGCTGAGGGGGGTTGAGAGACCGGGTGCGTGACCTCTCACACTTATCTGGCACCCCCAAAAGAGTCCTCGCGGCCTTCTTCTTCTTCCACTCATGTTCCGGCTACCCCTGGTCGCAGTGCTGCCGAGCCCTTGGAGGAGCCTTGGGAGACTCCAGGGGTTGCGGCGCCGTAGAGCGGGAGGCTATCGGGGAAACCGGGGGTGCCTTGCAGAAGAGATCATCCAGCTTCTTCTTACGACTCTGGATGGCCTTGGAGGACACCTTCTTGCAGAGGAAGCATAGCTCCGAGTCATGGTCAGCTCCCAAGCACCTGAGACAATAGTCGTGGGTATCTTTGAGCAACATGTTTTTACAGCATCTATCACATTTTTTGAAACCGGAGGCCATCATGGCAAAAAGGACCATTGCAAGGTCGAAGATCCTCGACGCGGCCAGTGGTTAAAAAGGGCATGAAGCACGGGAAGAAGAAAAAAAAGTGAGGAAAAAAAAGAATCCCGAGACAGAGAGTTGAAGCAGTGGTGCTCAAGATGGTGGAAAGAGGACCAGCGAAGGCCGGAAAGAACAAAAAGAGTAAGGATTGAAAAACTTTTTCCGGGGATGAGACGCACATCCAAAGGGCTCCGCGGAAAAAGGAAGACTGAGTAAGAGTAGTAATATGGCACCCTTGGGTAGGAAGGGGACCACGCATGTATGGTGGCATTCCCAAAAGCTTTCTTTGAAAGCTGGAGAAATGCTCTGCACAGGTTCCGTTGGTGCTGACGTCACCCATATGTGAGGACTGACTTCTTGCTTGTTCCTGGAGAATTCTATAAACCATGCTCTGCATGCTTTCTCCACTTGTTCTAGTTTCACTATCCATTTTCACCTGAGATTACCAGAACTGCATACTATACTGCACAATGAACTAATATAGAAAGTATAGTTACTCACCTGTAACAGGTGATCTCCGGAAACAGCAGGAATTTAGTCTTCACATATGGGTAATGTCAGTATCGCCGGAGCCCGCACAGAACACTCCCCAGTGTCCAATAGAAAGCTTTTGGGAACATCCCACTGTGCCTCCGTTGCTGCCTTCCCGCCTTTGAGACTCTCCCTCCTCAGTTGAGTTTGTAGCTGAGATAAAAGAAGAGAATAGAAAGAGACCCTACAACTCCTGGGGGAGGAAGGTGGGTTGTGAAGACTAAATTCCTGCTGTTCCTGGAGATCACCTGTTAGAGGTGAGTAAAGCACAGTTACTTACCTGTAACAGGTGATCTCTGGGAACAGCAGGAATAAGTCTTCACATATGGGGTACGTCGGTGAAGACTCATTCCTGCTTGTTCCTGGAGATCTATGATATCTCCAGGAACAAGCAGGAATGTAGTCTTCACATATGGGAAGGTCTCCAGAATCGGGAGATTTGCCTCAGAGCAGACCTCTAGAGGGCATGGATCTTTAATGGACATCTGGCATCGAAATTCCAGGACAGAGGGTAGGAGTTGACCTAGGTCTGGAAGAGGTGTTGGAGTACAGGCCTGACCAAACTTGTCATCCTGGCGGGAGTCCTTGTTCAGACAGTAATATGCAGCAAAGGTATGCACGGAAGACCGGGTGGCTGATTTGCAGATTTCATCAATGGCAACAGAACATAGGTTTGCCGTGGAGGCAGCCATGGCACGAACATAATGAGCAGTGGCATGGTCTTTACGGGATAGTTCTGCTTTAGCATAAGCAAATGAGATGCAATCTGCTATCCATTTGGAAAAGGTATGTTTCGATACTGGCAACCTGAAGTGACTGGGATCAAAGAAGATGAATAACTGAGAGCTCTTACAATTCTATGATGTATCTACTATCTTAAAGTAACAGTTTATCAGATGAGGGTAACACCAATATTGAGATAACTCCAATATTAGGATAACATCGGCATCAAGCCGTCTGGATCATTTAGTGTTCACCTTCATGAAACGAGTGGAACATTTGTCAGTGAAAGTCACCGCTCAATAGGGGGAAGATAATTTTCATCTAGTCCCTTGAGAGGTAGTTAAAAGGGTTGAAGTGCTTCAGACCCCGCATGCGCGGCGTTTTTTCAAGCACAGGACTGACAACAGTGGAGAACCGTGAGTACCTCATAGAGGAAAGGACTAACTTTTTCCCTTTTTAAATGCAGTTCATTTAGGTTTAAAACAATTGCTTCTCTTTTGATTCAAGGTGTCCCCTGAGGAAACGCAATATGTGAAACGCTACGGCGCCTGTTATATGCGTTGGGAGCAAAACGTTACCACCGTGAAAGAATAGCGTGGGCACACTAGCAAGTGCCACAGATGAATAATGCGTTGAAGATATTAAATATTTATACTGGCTAATGCCGCCAATTCACTGCTGGAAATTAAAATCCAATATTTAATTCAAAAGTTACCAGCAAAATCCGGTGGAATGAGTTGCGAGTTAAAGTTTCGTTTCATGAAGGTGAACACTAAATGATCCAGACGGCTTGATGCCGATGTTATCCTAATATTGGAGTTATCTCAATATTGGTGTTACCCTCATCTGATAAACTGTTACTCTAAGATAGTAGATACATCATAATGTGGCAACAGCCGGTATTTTTAAGAAAAATTGATAAGAAGAATATAACGATAAAAATAATTGAGCAATAAAAGAAAGCCATTAAATAATAGCGACACCTACAGGTCATTGATGTGTTAAGGGCATTTCACTGTACCATATAAGTAGGTTCAGTGTATAGCCGAATTTGACTCTGAGACCTGATCGCTATCAGCATATGGATTCTTTATAAAGTTAGTCAATGGTTAAACATTGGTGCTTATATTTATACTTACTGGCAGCTGAATAGCTTAAAGCCCAAGAAAGTGACAATATTTAGTTTGTAAGGCATGCTTGCAGTCAAGAGTATGGAGGGTTGCCTCTGCCCTAGAGGAATGAGGTCTAGGAAAGAAGACATGCAGGTAGACTGATCGATTCAAGTGGAAAGGAGACATGACTTATGGCATGAAATGAGGACGAGTCCTAAGGATCACCTTATCATGGTGGAAGTATGCATAAGGCGGGTCAGCCACCAAGGCTTGGAGCTCACTAATACGTCTAGCTGAAGTGAGTGCAACAAGGAAGATGACCTTCCAAGAAAGAAACTTTAGAGAGGTGGTGGCTAAAGGTTCAAAAGGTGGCTTAAGGAGCTGATCTAATATGATATTAAGATCCCATGTCACCGGTGGTAGCTTGATGGGAGGCTTGGTTAATAATAGCCTTCTCATGAAACATGTTACAAGCGGTTGTAAAGAAATGGGCTGCCCATCCAAGGGATGATGAGAGGCAGCAATTGCACTGAGGTGAACCCTCACTGAGTTAGTCTTGAGACCAGAGGACAAAAGATGGAGGAGATACTGAAGGAGAGCCTCCACCAGAGCTGAGAAGGGGTCAAGATCCCTTTGGGTACACCAAGTGGAGTATCTATGCCACTTAAAGCCATAGGAACATCTGGTAGATGGTTTCCTGGAGGCTAGTAGGATGTCTTTTACCTCATGAGGAAAGCTGAAACCTTGAAAGACTATACTTTCAGCAGCCAAGCCATGAGATGGAGAGACTGTGGGTTGGGATACAGCAGCATCCCCTCCTTCTGTGACAGAAGGTCGTGAGCTGCTCTGAGGCTGAGAGGGCGAGTCTGTAAGAGACGTAGCAGAAGAGGAAACTACAGTTGACGTGGCCAGCGTGGGGCTATGAGAATCATGTGGCCCCTGTCCACTTGAAACTTGAAAAGCATTTTGGGAATAAGGGGTATGGGTGGAAAGGCATACAGGAAATCCTGACCCCAGTGAAGGTGGAAAGCATCGCCCTGCTGCCGAATGGATATTGGGGTTCTGGTGCAAAACCGAGGTAGTTTGGCATTCTGCGGAGTGGCAAAAAGGTCTATCTTCGGAGTTTCCCAGGTTTGAAAGAAGTAGGAGATTGTCTCATGATGGAGAGAGCACTCGTGTGGAAGGAGGATTCAACTCAATCGGCCTGCTATGACATTTTGGTGTCCTGGCAGATATATTGCTTGAAGATGCATTTGATGAGCATGGCAAAAGACCACAGATAGAGAGCCTCCTTTCAAAAGGCCCAAGAGCCCGTTCCCCCCTGCTTGATCACGTAGAACATAGCTACATGGTTGTCCGTCTGGATCAGAACCTTGTGGCCCTGAAGTTTAGGAAGGCCCTTAAACACTTCCTTTTCCTCAAATACTTCCCAGAGAACAATGAATCACATCCCCACTCAATTACTTACAACTGTACCAACACACCTTGTCAGCCAGGAGACCACACCATGCAAGGGGTCCTTGACCATTAAATCTCATTCTATGTTTTTCTATGACACTGTTTTGTAAATAGTTATCTTTGGTTATCCAAGTTGGTTCTCCTGTTAATTGTAAACTCAGACTTATGTACCCTGTCTGATTGTTTTGTTCCATGTAAACCGCGCTGATGCTGAATACTGCGGTATAGAAGAAATTGTAAATAAATAAATAAGTTGTTGTTGGAACACTTTGAGGATATTGAAGATAACACGAAGCTCCAGCAAATTTATCTGGAACTGTGACTCCTGCTCCCTGAGCGGAGAGAGATCCCAAATGGGCTCTCCAACCCAATTTTGAGGCATCTGTTGTCAGGATGTGCTGATGTGGAGGCATCTGAAAAGGTGATCCCTATGAGGAGATTTGTCAGGGTAGACCACCAGAGCAAGGAGTTCATGAGAATGTCTGTGACTTTGATCTTGTCAGAGAGGGTACCAGAGGCCTGTTTCCATTGGGAGGCAAGAGTCCATTGAGCTGTGCGCATGTGCAGACGAGCATACGGAACTAAATGAACTGTAGAGGACGTATGGCCTAAGTTGCAGCATCTCTCTGGCTGAGAGATTGTTTTCGACCCTTATTTGAGATGCTATCTGTACAAGGTGGGTACAACAGTCCTGGGGTATAAATGCCCTTGACTGTCGAGTATCCAGAACAGCACCTATGAATTCTAGGGTTTGAGTAGGAACTAGATGAGATTTTGGAAGATTTATGACAAATCCTAGATGCTGTAGGTACCTGGATTATACGAAGGAGAGATAGTTGAACTTCCTGAGAAGTGGCTACCCTTATTAGCGAATCATCTAAGTAAGGGAAGACGAATATTCAGAGAGTCCTTAGATATGTGGCTACGACCACCATACACTTTGTGAAGACTCTTGCGGCAGAGGCAAGCCCGAATGGAAGGATTCTGTATTGATAGTGATTTCCTTGGAAGATGAAGTGTAGATACCTCCTGTGTTCTGGATGAATGCGGCTATGGGTATATGCTTCTTTTAGATCTAGAGAACAGAGCCAGTCCTGACTCTGGAGATAAGGAAGAAGGGTTCCTAGTGAAATCATCTTGAATTTTTCTCAAACTAGAAACTTGTTGAGGTTTCTGAGATCTAAAATGGGTCTGTACCCTCCATTCTTTTTTGGAATGAGAAAGTACAGAGAATAGAACCCCATTCCCCTCTGGGATGCTGGAACCTCTTCTATGGCACTCTGACAGAAGAGACGTGATCTCTTGCTGGAGAGAGCAGTTAGTGGGGGTTGGGAATGATATTCCCCCACTAGAGTGGTGAGGGGGGGGTATGCTTTGTAGATGAAGCTTCTACCCCTCTCACACTATGGTTAGTGTCCACTGCTCTGAGGTTATGAGATGCCACTTGTGGGCATAATGGCAGAGCCTGCCTGCTATGTGGCGGGGGTGGGGATTCTCCAGAGGCAGGGTGGCGATGTTCTCTAGAAAGAAGTAAAAAAACAGGCAAAGATTGTGTCTGCGCTACTGGTTGCAGTTTAGGCATTTGTGGCTTCTTCTGCTGCTTAGAAGGCTGTTGCTTCCTCTGGGAAGCTGGAGACTGGTATTGAGAAGCTGAGGGGTAAGAAGAGTAGAATTTATTTTTCTTACCATAAAATGGCTTTTTAGCAGCTGCTTTCTTCTTGGCTGGGTAGGCAGTAGCCTTTGAAAGCCTATTTAGATTCTAACTGAGAAGGCTTATCTTGCCAATCCTTCCAAAATAGGTCCTCTACTGTACAGGGAATATTTCCCAGCTTATCTTGAACCCACAGTTGAAGGTCTGATGCCTGAATCGAGGCAATCCTATGGGCACCTATGCAGTTAGAGGTCGTTCTGCTAATGCATTTAAAACAGTTAAAGGTTGCCCTATTGACAAACTTGGAAACATTTTCGGCATATTTGACTAATGTAAGGTAGTCTGCCCTCTTGTCATCCAGGAGAAGAGGAGCCATCGATTCCAGATCCCTGGTCACCTCCCTAAGGAGCATACCCATGTAGAGTATGTATGAACTTATGTGGGCGGAAAGCATGGAGGTCTGAAAACACCGGCGGCCAAAAGCATTGAGGTTCTCGACTCCCTGCCCGGCGGATTGGAGAAGTATGTCTTAGAACCTTTACTTCGACACTTAGCTGATTTCACCACTACTGAGTGGTGTGGAAGCTGCGTTTTCTGGAATCCAGGGCTTTCTGGTACCCGATACGTAGTATCAAATCATCAGGTATGGGAAGAAATGGTGAGGGGTATCTCCCACATCCAGAAAGCGTAGTTACTCACCTGTAACAGGTGTTCTCCAGGAGCAGCAGGAATCAGTCCTCACATATGGATGACGTCGGCGCCAACGGAGCCCTCGCGGAGCAATTTTCCCCAGCTTTCAAAGAAAGCCTTTGGGAATTGCAGCGCGCATGCGCGGTCCTCTTCCCGCCCAAGGGTGCCATCTTGCTCAGTCAGATGACATAGCTAAAAGACAGCAAAAAAATTAGCAAAAAAAGAAAGCATAGAACTGCAACTCCAAGGGGAGGAGGGAGGGTTGTGAGGACTGATTCCTGCTGCTCCTGGAGAACACCTGTTACAGGTGAGTAACTACGCTTTCTCCAGGACCAAGCAGGAAGTCAGTCCTCACATATGGGACTCCCAAGCTTAAGGCTATCGGAGACCCTAAGCACAAAAAGGAGCTCCCTCAAGCTCAGTAGCCCAGAAGGAAGGAATCTTCTCTGAATACGTCTCCAACCGGTAGCCCAACATCCGGGATGGAGGGTAGGAGTTGCCTATACCTCGAAGAGGTTACGGAGGACTGCCTGTCCGAAAGCACTGTCCCTGCGGGACTCCCTCTCCAGGCAGTAATGGGCCGCAAAAGTCTGGCTTGAAGACCAAGTAGCGGCCCAGCAGATGTCTGCCAATGGAACAGAGCGGAGGTAAGCCACTGACGTAGCCTTCGCCCAAACACGATGGGCCGTGACTCGACTTTCCAACGAGAGGCCGGCTGCCTCGTAAGCCCAAGCGATACAGTCAGCAATCCAGATGGATAGAGTACGCTTGGAGACAGGGAGCCCCAACTTATTGGGGTCATAAGAGACGAAGAGCTGAACAGCCCTTCTGTGCTCCCGCGTACGGTCAAGGTAGAAGGTTAACGCCATTCTACAGTCCAGGGTATGCAGGACCATTTCAGCTCAGCTGGAGTGTGGCCTGGGAAAGTAGGTCGGAAGCACCACCTCCTGGTTGATGTGAAAAGGGGAAACCACTTTGGGAAGAAACTTAGGGTGAGTCCGTAGGACTACCCGGTTCTTGTAGAACCTAGTGTACGGAGGATCAGACACAAGGGTCTGCAGCTCACTAACGCGTCTAGCAGAAGTGAGGGCCACCAAGAACAAGGTTTTCCAAGAAAGAAAACGAAGAGGACAGGTAGCCATAGGTTCAAAAGGCGGACAGGTAATCCGCTGTAAAACCACATTGAGATCCCAGTCCGGGGCTGGTGGGTGCAAAGGTGGTTTAAGGAGAAGGAGGCCTCTGAGAAAACGAGCCACCAGAAGGTGGCCAGAAAGAGGCCTGCCATCCACCGGCATGTGATGCGCAGAAAGAGCACTGAGGTGGACCTTGACCGAGTTGGACTTAAGTCCAAGATTGGAGAGGGAAAGCAAGTACTGCAAGACCACTGATGCTGAACAGGAGAAGGGATCTTGAGACTGCTGAGCACACCAGATGGAGAACCGACGCCACTTAAGAGCGTAGGACTTCCGGGTGGAGGGCCGCCTGGAGGCCAAGACGACCTCCTCCACATCTGGAGGCAGGCGGAGGGGAGCAAGGACTACCCTTTCAGCAGCCAGGCCATCAGATGAAGGGACCGGAGGTTGGGGTGCAGGAGAGTCCCCTGATCCTGTGACAGGAGGTCGGGCTGAAATCCCAGAGGGAGAGGGGTGTCCACCGCCAGCTGTATTAGAAGTGGGAACCAAGGTTGTCTCGGCCACCGGGGAGCCACTAGGATCACCGAAGCTTTGTCTCTGAGAACCTTGAAGAGTGTCCGAGACACCAGCGGCATGGGAGGAAAGGCATATAAGAGGCCTGTGGACCATGGAATTAGAAAAGCATCCGCCGCTACTCTGAGAGGATGCGGTTGTCGAGAGCAGAATCTGGGAAGTTGCCGGTTCAGAGGACTGGCAAACAGATCATGGTGGGGAGGCCCCACTTGAGAAAGATCCGCTGAACCACCAGCGGATCCAGCCTCCACTCGTGCGGCTGGAGGATCCTGCTGAGCTTGTCGGCCAGGTAATTTTCTTGACCTGGGAGATAGACAGCCTTGAGGATGATGCCATGGTGGACTGCCCAAGAGCATAGTTTTTGTGCCTCCTGACAGAGAAGGAAGGAGCCTGTTCCGCCCTGTTTGTTCACGTAGAACATTGCAACCTGATTGTCTGTCTGTATCAGCACCGACTGGTGAGAAACCAGGTGAGAGAATGCTTTGAGCGCTAGGCGGATGGCTCTGAGCTCCAGGAAGTTTATCTGCTGAGCAGACTCCCAAGGAGTCCAGAGACCTTGAGTACATGTCCCTTGGCAATGTGCTCCCCAACCGAGGAGAGAAGCATCGGTCGTCAGGACCTGAGAATGCGTAGGAGGCTGAAAAGTCACTCCTAGTACTAGGTTTGGCAGATGAAGCCACCATTGTAGAGAAGAGACCAGCTGGTCGGAGATCTGTACGGAGTCCGCTAGGCTCCCAGTGGCCTGATGCCATTGAGTGCGAAGGCACCATTGAGCAGGTCGCATTTCAGGCGGGCATTGGGGGTCACATGGACCGTGGAAGCCATATGGCCGAGCAGTCTCAGAAATTGCCTGGCCGAGACCAGGGCATTGCTGTGAAAGTGGCTGGCGAGATCCATGAGCCGCTTGGCCCTGTCCAGAGGGAGGAAGGCCCGCGCCTGAAGAGTGTCTAACCTGGCGCCGATGAATTCGAGATTTTGAGAGGGGAGCAAAGTGGACTTTGCGAAGTTTATGACAAATCCCAAGAGTCACAGTGCGATGAGTGGCCTGAGTGGCCTCTTGTGAAGACTGGGCTCTGATGAGCCAGTCGTCCAGGTATGGGAACACAAAAAGGCCTTGAAGTCTTAGATAGGCCGCCACCACTGCCAGGCATTTGGTGAACACCCTGGGGGCGGAGGATAGGCCAAAGGGCAGTACTCTGTACTGGTAATGATTTCCTCCCACAACAAACCTGAGATATTGTCTGTGGTCTGGATGAATAAGGATATGAGTATACGCATCCTTTAGATCCAAGGAGCATAGCCAGTCGCCCTGCTGGAGGTAGGGCAGCAGGATTCCAAGGGTAAGCATCTTGAACTTTTCCTTTGCAAGGAACTTGTTTAGGTTTCGCAAGTCCAGGATGAGTCTGAGGCCTCCTGTTCTTTTTGGTATCAGAAAGTACCTGGAGTAAAACCCTTGACCCTTCAGGTGGTGGGGCACCGGTTCCACAGCCTGTTCCTGCAGGAGACTTGCTAACTCCTGAAGGAGTAAGTCCTTGTGCAGAGGGAGTCTCGGAGGCTCCCCTAGAAAGTAGGAGGGAGGTACCTGGTGAAAGTGAAGAAGATAGCCCTTTCGAACTATGTGAAGTACCCAGGTATCTGTGGTGATGTTGGACCACCTTTGGGCAAAGTGGACCAGTCGGCCTCCTGTGCTGAGAGAAACCAGCTGAGGGGGAGAGGCTATGCTGATGAAGTCAAAAACCCCCACCCTGCTGAGCAGGGGCCGGTGGTGCAGGCATGGGGGCTTGCTGCCTACGGGACCCATTACCCCGTCCCTTGGCCTGCTTACCCTGTGGGGGAGCTGGTGAGGCCTGATACTGAGGGTAGTATTTATAGGCAGCCGCCTTCCTCGGGTAAAAGGGCTTTTTCCCCGAGCCCTTCTTCTTTTGAGAAGGGGCAGAGGTCTTCCTTGAGAGACGAGTCCTGGTGAGAGTCTCAGTCTCGATCTGTGCAGCCTTCTCATCCATGGGCTTGCCAAAGAGATTTTCACCCCTGCAGGGGACATCGACCAACTTGTCCTGCACCCATGGCTTGAGGTCGGACGTCTGAAGTCAAGCCTGGCAGCGTCCACCGATGCCGGCTGCGGCTACTCGAGCCGATGCCTCAAAACCATCATAGGCTGCTCAAGAGATAAACTTTGAGCACTCCCGAATACCAGTGGACAAGGTTTGGAACCTCTGCAAAGGTTCGTCGGAGAGACCAGCAGAGAACCCGGCTATTTCCTTAGCCAGGTCCCGGAGATACATGCCCATGTAGAGCTGGTAGGTCTGGACGCGACAAGCAAGCATAGAGCCCTGGAAACACTTCCTACCGAGGGCATCCAGGCTTCGGGCCTCCCTACCGGGGGGCACCGAGGAGTGCATTTTTTGACTCTTAAGTCTATGCATGGCCGATTCCACCACCATGGAATGGTGCGGTAGTTGTGCCTTTTGGAAGCCGGGGCTCTTGCGGACTCGATAAATGGAATCGACCCGCTTGCTTAACACCGGCGACGACGCCGGGCTCTCCCACATGCGGAAGAGAAGTCGTTCCAGCATCGGAGGAACCGATACAATAAAGGCCTCCTTCGGGGGAGAGTCATATTGGAGGGCATCGAGTTCTTCGACTCAAGGCTCCTCTTCGGGATCCGCGGGGAAGGCCAAGGCCTTGGCCATATCCCGCACGAAGTCCGAGAACCGGGTATCCTCCGGGGGGACCGTCTCCGAGGTTCGGACTCAGGGGAGTCCGATGGGACACACCGAGTCCGAAAGGAACCAGGTGACTCTTCGTCCTCGGATTCCCAGGCTGACTCCTCGGAGGAGGAGTCGAGCGGCTCCGGTCGGGCGGGCATCGATACCACTCGCCCCGACGCCGAGGGAGTCGGCGTCGACGACCTCGGTCCCGAACGGGAGGCCGAAGGAGACCGTGACCGAGGATCGACTCGAGTCCTCATGGACTCGAGGATCGGCTCAGTCTCCGGGGTCGACTTGGAGGTCAACATCCCGGCGGTCAGGGCAGAAGCACCGGCGAGGCCAGCGATCAATGCCCGCTGCTGGTCCATGAAGGCAGTCAGACTGCTCTCCAAGGCCGTCAACCTGAGTCTGAGCTCAGGAGACCCAGCAGCCCCCGACTCGGGCCCCGACGGCGTCAGGCCCGACATCGGCTCCTTCGGAGGCGAGTCTACGAGGACAACAGTACTCACGTGAGCGGGCAAGTCCATCTCGAGACGAGGATGTTTGGAAGGCCTCTCCACCTCCGAGGACCCGGGACGGGAATCGGGGCTATGCGACCTGGCCCTCGAGGAACCAGGAGCGTCCACCGATCCCGCCCTTGCGGGTTTCTTCTTCCGATGATGTTCCCGGGTAGGAGACCCCCTTTCAGAGGAACTTCGACAATGCTCAGGACCAGAGTCCCGAGACGTCGAAGCCTCTGACGAGGTCCGAGCCCGGCCGGAGTCAGAGAAGATACGTTCCCGCTGATGCTGCCGACTCCTCAACGCTTTTGAGGACATTTTGCCACACGGACCACAGATCATCGGGTCATGATCGGGTCCGAGACAGCGGAGGCAGAAGTCGTGTGTGTCTGTAAGAGACATGAGTTTCTTACAGAGGTCACACTTTTTAAACCCGCTGGCAGCCATTGGGGGAAAAAGGGCCCCTGCGAGGTCAAAAGACCGGGCTGCCAGTGAAAAAGTAAAAAGGTGCGAAATCTGTCACGAAGGACAAAAAACCGAAAAATGAAGAACGGACTCGCAACCAGCGTCGCGGGTCCGGGCGGGAAAAGAACTGGCGTCGAAACCGAGAGAAAAAAGAGAAATAAAATCAACTTTTCTGCGGAGATTCACAAACAACGTCTGTAGGGCTCCGCGGAAAAAAAGAAGACTGAGCAAGATGGCACCCTTGGGCGGGAAGAGGACCGCGCATGCGCGCTGCAATTCCCAAAGGCTTTCTTTGAAAGCTGGGGAAAATTGCTCCGCGAGGGCTCCGTCGGCGCCGACGTCACCCATATGTGAGGACTGACTTCCTGCTTGGTCCTGGAGAACATAAGGTCCTGGAGTATGCAGTGAATCAGGAGAGTAGTCGCCTCTTTAGGAGCTGTAGGATATTGGAATATTTCCAACTCCTCTACTCTAGGCTCTTTCTCTGAAGTAGGAGTAATGGATAGGCCTCTCGGCATATCCTTGATAAACTCCCGGAAAGACATGTCTTCTGGAGAGGACATGCGCCGTTGTGGAGATGGGGAAGGCTCCTCGGGGAGACTCCTCATTTCTCTGGTACCGATCGACTCATCATTGGAAGAATCTGAATCGGTAGATTCGAAGTATCGACGAGAGCGATGTTCTTGCTCTTGTAAGGACCCGTACCAATCAAGGTCGGTATCGGCGCGAGAGATCTGCTGTGTCGGTTCCTGGTTCCGAGGTACCGACTTGAGTGGTGGCATGGGCGGAAGCATGCCTAGGGGCACGAAGCCCAATGCCGACTGTATCGGCAAGGTCAGCTGTGTCGGTGCTGACAATACCAGCAGTAATGTTTTGACTGGTACCGACGCCGCTAGTAGAGCCACAAGACTCCTACTACTGGTCCATCAAGCTTGCTGATGCCTGGGTATTGTTACTGGAAGCTTGGGCCACCATTCCAGTGCATGGCACCAGGAGCTCTCCGGCACAGCTCAATGGACTCTGGTACCCTCCGTAGGTGGAGGCCTCAGGAGCATCCTGGACCCCTTCTAAGGCTTTGGAGGAAAGGTCCTCCCGCCAGGGTAGTTTGGCCGGTCGATCCACCTCTAGGGAAACGCTTGAGGCATCTCTATTTTTTGATAGAGATCAACCCTTAGGAGGACGGCCTGTCTTCGAAGAAGACTTGTGTTTCGATGCCTGAGAGCCATGTGAAGAAGACGATGTCCTCGATGGCGTCAAAGCGAGCGAGACTGCATCTGAGGCAAACAGGGAGCCAAGACTCGCGGCCCGATTCTGTAGGCCTCTCTTTTTCATCATTTTGCATAAGGGACATTCAGACGGCTGGTGATCGGGGCCAAGGCATTTGAGACACCAGTCGTGGGTATCAGTGGCAGAAATAGTACTACCACACTTGGAACATTTTTTGAAACCACTAGTTGGTTTTTCCTTCATGTCAATAGACTGGATAGAAGGCCGAAGCCTGAAATGGCTCAGAGCGCCTGAAGGAAGGTTTTTTCTTTTTGTTGGGTTTTTTTTTTTACAGAAAGAAGTAGTAAAGATGATAATTCGGTACCGGCGTCGACAGGAAGGCAGATGTGACCACAAAAAATAAGAAAAAACAAATTATCTGCGGTGACAGGATTTGCTTCCTGCTGGCTCAGCAGAAAACGAAGAACTGAGGAGGGAGAGTCTCACAGGCAGGAAGGCAGCAACGAAGGCGCAGTGAGATGCTCCCAAAAGCTTTCCTATTGGACGCTGGGGAGCGTTCCTGCGTGGGCTCCGTCAATATCGATGTCGCCCATATGTGAAGACTACATCCCTGCTTGTTCCTGGAGATGCCTTTCAGCCTGGGTGGTATATCAAGAAATAAATAAGATAAAGATGCATTAGAGCAGTTTACAAATGCTACAAGCAGCTACTGGATATATTCCCTAGTCCCTGAAGGGCTCACAATCCACATGCATACCTGAGGCTATGGAGGGTTACGTGGCTTGCCCAAGGCACAAGGAGCACCTATAGGACTAGAGGTCCCAGTCCTTCTGGCCCAAGATTACTGTCCCTAAGCGAGAATTGAACCCCTGGCCCACCTGCCTGAGGTAACTTGTCCCAACCACTAGGCCACTCCTCTCATGCTTATTCTAGAAGCACAGAAACATGATGGCAGATAAAGGCCATACGGCCTATTGCCCTTCCATACAAACCACTACGTCCTACAGTCACGTTTTTCCTTTAGAGATCCTCTGTGTTTGTCCCATACTTTCTTAAATTCTGATACAGTATTTTGTCTCCATTACGGCCACTGGGAGACTATTCCATGCTTCCATATCATCCCTCCAGTTCAGTCCAGATGCATGTGTTGTGCCTCCCAACCAGCAGATGGAGACTGAGCATTAACATCTTTTGTGATGTCATCCTATAAGGGCTCTGTGCCTCAGCAGGTTGGCCTGTACTGCTCAGTCTCCAGCAGATAGTTGGGCCTTCTGTGCATCTGGAATGCACTACAGGGACACAGAGGAAGAAAATCTGTCACTGCCACCCCAGATGAGCACCAATGAACAGGTTATCAGCCTTTTAGCAGTACAAAAGCACATTCATATTTGTACAGAATATGTAAATAGTTTTCAAATCCGCCGTTTAAATTTTGGTTAATGTTATTTGCTCCTCCATCCTCCAGCACACCTTGTTATCTCTGTTCCATGTAATTTTGTTGGATGTAATATTTTATTGAATTGTTGAGTTCATTGTAAACCACTTTGATTTCGGAAAGGCGGTATATAAGTGCACATACATACATACATAAATAAGCAGAGGATTTATTTGGTAAGAGGCAAAACAAGCCAAAAAAAAAAGTATCATAAAAGTTAATCGGCTGAAAGGATCAAAATCGGCAACCTGCCTCTATCACAGTAAGCACTGCGAACTGTTTGGAACAGTGATGGGCTCACTCATGTTCGGGGTGTACACCCGGGTGCCCCAGGTCCCTCCCCTCTGATCTGCCACCCTCTGCTGCCACACTGGGAGCCGGGACCGCGGTCCTACGCTCTGCTCAGGTGAGTGAGTTGACGGGTCACTTTCATTTTCACTGATAGCGTGATCTGATCGGGTTTTTTTCATTTTTCGGTGGCTGTTAGTATGATTAGGACGGCTGATTTAGTATGTGAAGCACACAGAGGCACGCTGTTGGTGGCGGGTCTCTGCCGTATCTGTACTGAAGAGGGCAGATCGGCAGAGGCAGGCGTCGATGTGGGGTCCAGTCCTCCAGGATACCAGATTAAGCCACAGTTTTATTTATTTATTTTTGTGATTTTTATACCGCCATATCGATTAAATATAGCGGTTTACATAAAACAACTGAGTTACATTGAACAAAGTGGAAGTTACATGTGAAAAGAGAACCATTAGGTAATTACATGATCAGTAAACATCAACAAGTGATCATGAATGATGATTTAGTATGAACTATCTACAGGTTATAAGGGTCCTGTATTTTTGTGAGTTAGGATGTATAGTAGTGGATGGAGTTGGAGCTGAAGCAGCATCAGATCACTCCAGGAAGCCACATGGCCCACCAGGGGTGGAAAAGGCAGTCATCTTGAGTAGTGTAGCTGCGGGGGAAAAGTCCCCAGGGATCTCCACAAAGCCAAGAAGTTTCGCAAACAGTCAAAACTGCAGGAGCAGCCCACAGGGCTGCCTTTTTCACTGGAATTTGTATTGTTACTCCACCAGGCCTACTGCTTCAAGCAGGGCCGTGGGGAAACTAAAGCCTCCAGAGTAAAAAAGTCAGAATCAGGAGCCAATGTGGACTGCTTGCCCCTTCCGGAGACAGGGAGCAGTTGCAGCAGCTTGCGTAGCCTGCATCTTTGGATTCAAATTCCTCGGTGGATGCTCTTGAGGGAACCTCAGGAGACTGGGTGAGCCCCTAGAGACGGAGACTGAGGAAGGGGACATCCCTTCCTCCGGTGAACCCACAGCAGTCCAAGTTTTCTGCAAGGAAGAGCTCATGGCTTTCATATCTCATTCCCTGGGAGCCTTGAATATGGCAGTGGGTTCTCCTCCGGAAGAGATAAGCCTTGAGGACCCCTTGCTTCAGGGCATTCGATCCCCACAGGACTTCTTCCCAGTGCACAAGGTCAAACACATGATAGATGCAGAGTGGGAACTCCCCGAAGCTCACTTGCATGAGGGGAGGATAATGTTTCACTTGTATCCACTCTCCCTAGAAGACAGAGGTGCTAGCTAAATAAATAAATAAATAAATAAATAAAGGTGCCAAAGGTAGATGTGCTGGTGACAGTCATTACCTAAAGACCACTATTCCAGTGGAAGAGGGAGCTGCTCTGAAGGACAGGAGGTTGGAGACTATGCTGAAGCAGACATTTGAGTCCAATGCTCTAATCTTACAGACTTCCATCTGCAAGGCCTATGTGGCCCAGAAATGCCTACGTTGGGCTCAAGACCTACTGGAAACAGAGGCTGGCCCAGAAGCGGCAATGTTGGAGTTGGGAACAGCCTACTTAGTTGATGCTTTTCTATGATCTGGTGCAGGCCTCATCCAAAAGCATGGCCTCAGTGGTGGAAGTTCGCCACCTCCTATGGCTGAATTGGTCCTTGGACATCTCGTCCAAGGCGCGGCTGTCCAAATTTCCATTTAAGGGGAAGCTGCTTTTTGGAGAGGCGCTGGAGAAGTTGGTTAAGGACCTTGGAGACTCCAAGGGAGCTCGGCTACCGGAGAACAAGCCCATGGTGGCTAAGGCCCCGGCCACTCCAAGAGATCAGTTAAGAGATTTTCGCAGATTCCAAGCGACTCGCTTTACGCCCTTTCAGAGGGCATGCTATCCCATGAGAGGGAATTTCTCCTTTCTCATTCGGGGGGCAGGCAAGGGATAACAACTGTTCATGTACATAAGTACATAAGTTAAAAATCATGTAAAAACCTATTACTCATGCGATTCATATTGTATATAAGCTCCTATCTTCATTGTAACATTCTGCTGTTGTAATATACACCGCTTTGCCCTGGTAAAAAGCAGTATAAAAAAAAAAGTCAAAATAAATAAATAAAAATAAAATATTATTCCCCTGCTGCGGGACTTGCAAGGATGTCACAATGAAACAAGGGGGACCCAAGCAAGGGACAAGATCGGAGGGCGGCTTTGACCTTTTTACTCAGTTTGGGTCTGGATCATTCAAGACCAGGGTGCGTTAGAAAGCATACGGGAAGGATAAGCACTGGAGCTAGCACGACTCGTTCCCGATGATTTCCTAGTCTCTCCCTGCAAATCTGCGATTAAGCGCCGGGTCATAAAGGCAACACTGGACAAGCTCGTCTGCAAGCAGTTCGGCCAGTACCAACAAGCCAATGCGGATCCGGCTGGTACTCCATTTACTTTGTAGTCCCCAAAAAGGAAGGTTCCTTCCACCTGGACTTAGATCTCAAGCACATCAACATAGTGTTGAGGGTTTCCCTGTTTTCACAAGGAAACATTATGCTCGATCATCATCACATTGCACAAGAGCGAATTCCTGATGTCCTTGGACCTTACAGAGGTGTATCTCTACATCCCGATCTGGAAGGAACACCAGCGTTACCTACATTTTGCAGTGCCCATGGGCCATTTCATTTTCAGGCACTACCATTTGGTCTCACTACCGTGCCCAGACTGTTCACAAAGTTCATGGTACTGGTGGCAGCCACGTTGTGTGGAGAAGGAATACTGGTCCACTCATATCTGCACGATTAGTTGATCAAAGCAAATTCATGTGAGGAGAGCAAGACCACAACCAGGAGAGTGGTCAAACTCCTGCAAAGTCTGGGATGGGTAACAAATTGAGAAATAGAAACATGATGGCAGAAAATGACCACATAAGAACAAAAGATATGCCATACTGGGTCAGACCAAGGTCCATCAAGCCCAGTATTCTGTTTCCAACAGTGGCCAATCTAGGTCATATAGCCTATCAAGGTCATATAGCCACATAGCCTATCTAGTCTGCCCTTCCATAACAACTACAATAGTCACCTATTTTCCTTTAGAGATCTTCTCTGTTTGTCCCATGATTTTTTGGATTCAAATACTGTCCTCATCTTTACTACCTCCACTGGAATACTATCCCACACATCAACCACTCTTTCCGCAAAGAAATATTTCCGCATATTACTCCTGAGTCTATCCCTTTCACCCTCATATCATATCTCCCCTCGCAGCAGAGCTTGCTTTCAATCGAAAGAGGCTCTACTCCTGTGCATTTATGCCACGGAAGTATTTAAATGTCTATCATATCTCCTCTATACTCTTTTCTCTAACATATACATACCAAAATCTTTAAGTGTGTCCTCATATGCTTTATAATGAAGACCACTAATCATTTTTATTTTTTTTATACTGCGCTCTTTAGAATCAGTGCGGTTTACATGTATACTAACAGGTACTTTTTATTCCCTTGTCCCTGAAGGGCTCACAATCTAAGTGTACCTGAGGCAATGGAGGGTTAAGTGGCTTGCCCAAGGCCACAAGGAGTGGCCATGGGACGACAGACCCCAGTCCCTCCAGCCTGAGGTTGCTTGTCCCCATGTGGGAAATGAACCCCCGGCCTTCCAGCCTGAGGTAACCTGTCCCAAACACTGAGCCACTCCTCCCTTTTAATAGCCACCTTCTGCACTAACTCTATCCTGTTATAGGTACTTACACATCTTAAAAGACAGGAGGTGCTTTCAGGTGAAGCTCATTACCCAAATCAGTCATACACTAAGGACCTGAGATTAATTAAGCTTCAGGTGAACAAGGTATATTAAACGTATTAGGTACAATTTTAATGGTATAAATACTGATAGCAACCCCTAGTAAGAACTTAAAGATCTAGACACAAACTTAAAACTAAGATGCAGACAGCAGTCCAGCAGCGGGATGGGGGCTTTCCAGTCTTTTGCATTGAGTGTCACATGTATGATTTTCTCCCAGTTGGTGAGAGGTCTTACATGTGCACTAGGTGCAAGGAGCTCTTTGCTCTCAGGGAACAAGTCCGTTCTCTAGAGGCTAAAGTAGCAGACTTGGAAAACATAAGACAGACAGAGAGGTACATAGACGAGACCTACAGGGATATAGTCCTGAAGTCCCACCTCCAGTCTGGCAGCACCCCTGTTGCCATGGAGGAGAGAGGTCACGTGACAGGAGAGCATCACCCTGGTGTGGCAGGAAGTGATCCTGTAACTAGGACCTGTCCTCCAGGTGATGTAAAACCCTCTCGCATGAGGGAAGGGTTAGGACAGCCGTTATAGTTGGTGATTCGATCATTAGGCATGTAGATAGCTGGGTGGGTGCTAAAACAGGGTTCAAGATGGGTGGAGGGGGATAAGGGGCAACGCCCAGTGTGGCTTGATTTGGAAAAGAGATTGATTGCTCCATTCCCCTTGAGCCTCCTCCCTGGCATGGTGTCTGAGAGACTGAAGTCTCATAGGGTTATAACAGACACCGAAAGGGCTTTCCAGCAGTTAGCGAGTGTAATTCTTAGGGAGGAATGCTTGTCGAAACTTATCCCCATCTGGTACAGTCCTTTTTTAAAAATTCATCAAAGTCCGTTTGCATGGAAACAATGGTTTAGCAGGGACATTTGGTCCATAGGTCAATTGATACTGGAAGGCAGGTGGAAGCCCTTTGCATGTCTACAACGTGAGTTTGACTTGCCTAAATCCTTATACTTTAGGTGGATTCAGCTGAGACATTGCATAGAGAAATCCCTTATTGATATCAAATCTTTACCTGAAGAATGGGGGTTACTGAAAATCATAGGTTCAGCCCAACAGGTTTCAGGGGTGGCTTCTTATTACTATAAATTGGTTGCCCATCACCCCACCCCACCCCACAGTGCATTGGTGCTCAACGGATATGGGAACATGACACTGGGGTGACTCTTTCACCGGAATCGTGGGTGAAATTCTGGGGCAAACTAATTAAAGTCTCTCAGTCTGCTTCTATCTCCCAAGCTCTATATTTCTTTGCACACAGAGCTCATTTTACCCCGATAAAAGGTTTCCAAATGGGATAAATCAGCTGGAAATGAATGTTGGTCTTCTCAGAGTGATGTTGGCACTTTAAGACATGTGGTATATGACTGCCCTAATGTTCAGTCCTATTGGATTTCGATTTGGAACCGAATCCAAGAGGTCTTGAGATTCAGGGCCACTCTCTCTTGGTCTATTATAGCTTTCCGGTCAACAATTGGCATCTCGTCGTTACAGAGGGATTGTCATTTCTTATTTGACTTCATGATGGGAGTGGCGCTGCATCTCGTTATTGTCAATTGGAAACATAAGGCAGAAATAAACTGGCACGCATAGTGGCATCATCTATGTTTATGTTGTAAATATGAACAAATGCCACGCTATGGTACAATTCCCATGCCTTCTACCTTGCTTAAGTGGAAACCCCTACATAGTTATATTTCAAAAGCACGCTATGGTGTAAATTAAGGGGTAATTAATTAATCAATCATGTCTCCACATAGTAGAGGGCTGCTTGGTTGTGTCATAGCCCTTGTAGACCTCTTTTATTTATTTATTTACAGTTTTTTATATACTGCACTATTCGACATCAGCGCGGTTTACATGGAACAGAAAAATCAGAACATGTACATAGTTCTGTGTTACAAATAACAGGTCAGAAAAACTTAGGTAGCAGGGGAAACTATTTATAGGCTCTTTCTATGATGATCGCATGGTGAAGAGAGGGTTAATGTTGGGGTAGGCTGTTAAAGCCTTGTTTTGCTCTTATGTTTAAAGAGAAGTATCACTTTAATTGTAATCTTTTGGTTTTTTGTTGTAATTTGTCTGAAAACGTAAATAAAGAAGTTAAAATATAAATGAACAGCATTAAATATGTTATATGCCTTGTATTAAACTTCTTGTAATCTCCAGTACTTCACAATGCTTTATGTAACCCAAGTGCATTCAAAGGTTCATTGTATTCACCTAGTTCCATGCAAACCGTTTTGACCGATAGAAAAGTGGTACAGCAAAACCTGCTAAATAAATAAATTGTGGCTTACAATGAAGTATTTGAAATGCAGCAGGTGTTCTCTCTCGGAATATTCCTTCAAGTTTTACACTGAAACAGAGGGAGGAGTGGCTCAGTGGTTGGGACAGGTTACCTCAGGCTGGAAGGCCGGGGGTTCAATTCCCACATGGGGACAAGCAACTTCAGGCCGGAGGGACTGGGGTCTCTAGTCCCATGGCCACTCCTTGTGGCCTTGGGCAAGCCACTTAACCCTCCATTGCCTCAGGTACACTTAGATTGTGAGCCCTTTGGGGACAAGGGAACAAAAAGTACCTGTTAGTATACATGTAAACCGCACTGATTCTAAAGAGCGCGGTATAAAAAAAGAAATAAATAAATAAAATAACAGCTGAAAAAGACCATACAGCCTATCCTGGGTGTTTTGGTTACATCCTCCTGATTTAAGTGTGAAGGCAATGGCCAACACTGATTTCTAGTCAGAGGACATCAGTGGAGCTCAGTGGGATGGGCCAACACTGGATGCTTTCATGTTTGTACAGTTAGCCAACACCAATTCTCTCCCATTTTCATGCTCTGCTAGAGGCCCCTTGGCTCTCTCTTCCCTGCTATGAACCACAGAAACATCTCTTACCATTCTGCCGAGGTCCAGTCCCTCTCCAGAGCCACACCACAAGAACACAAAGGACCTGAGAGCCGCAAGCTCCTCAATTTCCAGCTTCATGATCTGAAAAGGAGAAAACAAGAAAGCTGGTCAGGAGCTCTGTGAGTCATTTGTGTCTGAATGACACAGTGCAATTAGGTAGTGTACTTCCAGGAGATGTTACACATTAGCAGATCTCATGCAAATCTGTGGAATGTACATGTGCTCCAGAACAGAGCACTGGCTATCAAAGGCATTCCTTCCTCTGTTTCTCAAGTGAAGTGAAGAGAATGGGCACCAGATGCACAGTTACAGAAAGGAATTCATCTGTAACCGAGACACACTGGCCAGGCAAACACACCATGATCGCTACAAGGAAGGAAACGGCAACACTGGGGAGAGCCAGCACATGCAGAGCTAAGAATTGCAACATTATGAGCAACACAATCGGGGCAAACGCATTATCTACTGACTTTGGACACACACACCAGCACTGATTAAGAAAAACAACTGAACAAAAAAAATCCTATTATGGTAAGAATAATCTTGTTTAATACAATTTGTATTTGATAAGAAAAGCATGGTTAAGAGCCAAATACCTACAGTAAATGCATTAAAGAACTGCAAATAGGAGGAAGTGACGTCACCAGGACCGATGGCAGTGTGAGGGCACCGCTCCGGGCGAACCAATAAAAACAAACCCTTGAGCGGTAGAACCGCATGGAAAAGTGAAGGGGAGAATCCCCGAGTGCAGAGGGGACGAGGGAAGGTGGATCAGTGCCACCGGACGGAGCGCCAAGGGTGGCAGTGACGGATAACAGCGAGACCAGCCAGGGAGAGAGCCGTGCAATCGGCGGTGGGAAGAGAGCTGGTGAAGCCGGGTGACACAACGGGAGTGACAGAGAACTGTGAGGAGCACCAGAGCGGAGCGGCAGAGGTGAGAGTGCGGAGCGGGAGAGTCCGGGGAGCAACGGCACAGGAGACAGGAAAGTGAAAATGGCGGACAGCGACCGTGTGGCAGCACAAAGAGATGAGTGAGCAGGCACTTTGACAGGGGGGGCCCGAGGAAGAAGAAGCAGAGTGGATTACAGACAAAACAATGTAAAACCACATAACCCAAATAACAAAAGGCGAATGAGGGAGAAAAGAAGGGAACTGAGGGAGCAAGAGCAGTATAAAGAAATCGAAATACTCTGAAAGCAAGTCGGAAGAACAAAAAAAAACAACAACCCCACAACAGTGGGGAAAGTATGGTAGGAGGAAAGCCACAGAATGGACTGTGAAATGCAGGTGGTGGTCTGAGGAGAAAAATTAGAATAAATAAAGCAAGGTGGCAAATGGAAAAGTGAAAATGGGTAGGACAAAAGAGGACATCCTCGCCAGAATTAAAGGAGCTTCTGAGTCTCAAAGAACCTTAAGTAGAAGGCAAATTATCACAGAGGGGGGGAGACTGAAGGGGAAAAAGGAGAGCAAGACAAGAAGTCCACCATGGCTACGAGAAGGAAAAACAATGGACTTGAGAGAATATGCTTTTCAAAGTGGGGGGGGGGGGGGGGCGCGCTTGTGAGCAAAATGTCCCGGAGAATAAAAGTAAAACTGCTGAGCAAATGGTGGCAAGTGAAGGATCTACAAGTAGAAGCACTGTGGAACATGGAAAGGAAACCCATAAAGATATTTCTAGAGCAGAGCTGAGGGAGTGGTTCACTGAAATAAAGACTGAGGTACAAGCTGTCAAAACAGAGCTCAGTGAACTCATAGGAAACTTGAAGGTAGATATAATGAAATTGACGCATACAGCGGGAATCCACGAGAACTGGCTGCAAAGTCTAGAGCAACCACAGGAGGAACACCGGCAGGGAGTTCAAGAAATACAGCAAAGGCAAAAGGAGCTGCAATATAAATTGGAGGACTTGGAGAATAGATCTTGCAGGAATAATTTGAGGATTAGAGGAGTACCGGAGGAAAAGGAATTCCAAGATAGTGCAAAAGTAGTGGCTTCAATATGTTCGGATATCTTAAAAAAGGGGGGGGGGGAGGATGTGGGCCCAGACGAGATTGCCTTGGACAGAGCACACAGAGCATTGGGAATTGCGAGAATTAATAGACCAAGAGACATTATTATCTGTTTCACTGGATACAAAATGAAGGAGAGGACTCTGAATAAGATAAGGAGATTGGGGACCTTGAATTGGCAAGGGTACCCAGTAACTACCTATGAAGACCTGTCCATTGGAACATTACAGAGGAGAGCCATGCATAGAAACATTGAAACATAGAAATATGATGACAGAAAAAGACCACATGGCCTATCTAGTCTGTCTTTCCATAACAACTACAAAAGTCCCCTTTTTACCTTTAGAGATCCTCCGTGTTTGTCCCATGCTTTTTTGAATTCAGTTACTGTCCTCATCTCTACCACCTCCACTGGGAGACTATTCCACGGATCCACTACTCTTTCCGTAAAGAAATATTTCCACATATCACTCCTGAACCTATCTCCCTTCACCCTCATCCCATGTCCTATCGTAGCAGAACTTGCTTTCAATTGAAAGAGGCTCTCTCCCTGAACATTTATGCCACAGAGGTATTTGAACATCTCAATCATATCACCTCTATCCCGCCTTTCCTCTAAGGTGTATATATTAAGATCCTTAAGTCTGTCCTCATAAGCTCGGTTCATACCTTCACAGCCCATTACTGCTTGGACAAGGACTCCCGCCGGGATGCCTTGTTTGGTCAGGCTGTTCTCCAACACCTGTTCCATACCTAATCAACTCCTACCCGCCATCCCTGTTAGGATGCCAAAGATCCATGGGGGGAAGTGGAGCCCTGTTCAGGGACACTCAACTTCTGGGGTCTCTCCCCGGCACCTAAAGCTAGGGAGTCCCCATATGTGATGACTACATTCCTGCTTGTTCCTGGAGATAGCATAGTTACTCACCTGTAATAGGTGATCTCCGGGAACAGCAGGAATTTAGTCCTCACAACCCACCCACCTCCCCTAGGAGTTGTATCTCTCTATCTATCTCTTTCCTTTCCCTCTCTCTCTCTTTGTCTCAGCTTTAAAACTCGAATGGAGAGAGGCAGTTGGGAAAGGCGGGAAGGCAGCACGCAGGCGCTGTGGGATGCTCCCAAAGGCTTTCTGATTGGACGCTGGAGAGCGTTCCCGCGCAGGCTCCATCGGTACCGACGATACCCATATGTGAGGACTAAATTCCTGCTGTTCCCGGAGATCACCTGTTACAGGTGAGTAACTATGCTTACCTTGCAGATCAAGTTCGTCTTCACACTCCTCACCGCTCACTCTGCTCCATCCATAACAATCGTATGACCCTTCCCTCCCCATCACAAGCTCATTTGGAATCCACCCGTTCATCAGCTTTTTTCTTTCTCGGCCCAAGGCTCTGGAACTTGCTCCTCCCCTCCCTTCCCTTCGTCTAGAACTGTCATTCAAGACCTTCAGGATAAAATTAAAAACCCATCTTTTCTGTCTCGCATTTGACCTTCCCCCTCCATCCTCACCTCTCTCCCCCCTCCTCGTTGATGCACATATCACGTGTTCTCTATGCCTTTTCTCTTTTCTTCATCCTATCCTTTTCTAATTTTTAATGGTGTTCCTTTCCTGTTTCCCTGCAGCCTTTGCATTTTTATGATTGTAAACCGCCCAGAAGCATATGTTATGGGCGGTAAGTTTTAATTAAACAAACATTCACTCACTATCCTCCCACCCGGGTCCCATATTCTCCTTTCTTTAGATTCTTCCTCTCCTGCCTCAATTTGTACCCAACTTAAGCTATCCGCCCCCTCCCGCCATGCTAACAGCACCCTCAACTGCGCCGCGTCAAATTATTTCTCTAATACCTGAAGACTGGAGGATTGCCAATGTAACACCAATTTTTAAAAAGGGTTCTAGGGGTGATCCGGGAAACTACAGATTGGTGAGCCCGACATCAGTACCGGGAAAAATGGTGGAAACCATCATAAAGAGAGAAATTACTCAGCATGTAGATAGACATGGCCTAATGGGAGACAGCCAACATGACTTTAGACGAGGAAGATCTTGTCTTACTAATCTGTTATGTTTTTTTGAAGGTGTGAATAAACAAGTGGACAAAGGTGAGTCGGTTGATATAGTGTATCTGGACTTTCAGAAAGCCTTTGACAAGGTCCCTCATCAGAGACTTTTGGCAAAACTAAAGAGTCATGGGATAGGAGGCAGTGTACTATTGTGGATCAGGAACTGGTTAAAAGATTAGAAAGCAGAGGGTAGGGCTAAATGGCCAATTTTCCCAATGGAGAAAGGTGAATAGTGGTGTACCCCAGGGATCTGTGCTGGGTCTGCTGCTTTTTGACATATTCATAAATGACCTGGAAAGTGGAATAATGAGTGAGGATATCAAATTTGCAGATGACACAAAACTATTTAAAGTTGTTAAAACCCAAGAGGATTGTGGGAAATTGCAAGAAGATCTTGATAAATTGGAAGACTGGGCATCAAAATGGCAGATGAAATTTAATGTGGACAAGTGCAAAGTTATGCACCTAGGGAAGAACAACCCAACTATGGTTACACGATGCAAGGTTCCACATTAGGAACCACCACCCAGGAAGAAGATTTAGGTGTCATTGTGGATAACATGTTAAAACCCTCGGCCCAGTGTGCAGCAGCAGCCAAGAGAGCAAATAGAATGCTAGGTATCATAAGGAAAGGAATGGAAAATAAAACAAAAGAGATTATAATGCCTCTATATCGTTCCATGGTGAGACCGCACCTTGAATATTGTGTGCAATTCTGGTTGCCGTATCTTAAAAAGGATATAACGTTATTAGAAAAGGTTCAGAGAAGAGCCACCAAAATGGTAAAGGGGATGGAAGGATACTCCTATGAAGAAAGGCTGAAAAGGTTAGGGCTCTTTAACCTGGAAAAGAGATGGCTGAGGGGAGATATGATAGAAGTCTATAAATTAATGAACGGAGTGGAATGGGTAAACGTAGATCGATTGTTTACGTTATCAGAATATAGAAAGACTAGGGGACATGCAATGAAGCTACAAGGTAAACTATTTAAGACTAATAAAAGAAAATATTTTTTCACTCAACGTGTAATCAAACTCTGGAATTTGTTACCGGAGTATGTAGTAAAGGCTGTTAGTGTAGCTGGGTTTAAAAAAAGTTTGGACAAGTTCCTGGAGGAAAGGTCCATAAACCATTATTAAGAAGGGACCCAGGGACGTCCAGTGACGTCATCGGGACGGATGGTGGGCTAGACGGAGAGCTCAGCCATCCAAGCCTGTGTAAAGGGGGCTAAATTCCCCTAAATGCGCTAATTGAGAGGGGCGAAGTGGGAGAACCGACGCCGCTTGACCCGAGGACCGGGCAGAGGAGACAAGACGCAGCTTGGGCCCGCATCGGCACTTCCCTGACGGGGGAGCCTCACGTGCGGCCTTGAGCGCTGACCGCGTGGTCGGCCGGGATCGGAGGCAAGGGCCGAAGGCGTGCAGGGAGGCCGCAGCAGAGAGGTGCGTGGGACCCAAGACCCAGTCAGTGAGATACCGGCAAACGGACAGCGCCACTGAGCAGCGGGCCGGCGGGGGACCTCACAACTTCCGACGGCAGCGGGGCCGGCACGCACAGCACTGCACTGCAGAGCGGAGCGGAGGAGCTCGGAGGGCGGCAGCAGCCCGTGCAGCGCAGCCCGCAGTGACAGCGGCGGCTGAGGGAAAGGGCCACGCAGAGCTGAGTGGATTCCAGAGTTGAGGAAAAGGAGTGCTGCGGGGGAAAACAATAAAAACAGTGGAGTGTGGGCTGAGAGGCCCTGAAGAGGAAGCCTGTGGCGGTGACGGCAGAGAACCTGCTGAGAGAGGTGAGAGAATCAGCCCTCAAGGAGCACCGCAGCGCAGAGGCCATAGACGGGCAAGCACTCAGGAGGGGTGGAGGAGACAGGCTGTCAAGGACAGGAAGCTGTAGAGGAGACAGGGAGAAGCGAGGCCCCGACGCCCCAGAGGAGATAGTGGGGGCAAGGCCCTGCAGCATCCAAAGTCATAGCTTGCCATACAGTGGGGCCATAAAGAGCTTCCAATTCTGAGTCAAATGGACAAAAATAAAGTGGGGGCGTCAGCGCGAAAGAAGCTGGCGGAATACCGGTCTCCCTATGGAGCAGCCAAGAGCAGCAAGGAGGGGGCCAAAGAGCATAGCAAGCAGCAGGCAGAGGCCCAAGAGCTGGTGGAAGAGTTGGAACGGAGCTGCAGTCCAGGAGGGATCGTGAAACTGAAAGACTGGCTCACAGAGCTGAAGGATGAGATCAAAGCGGATATCGGCGGGGTGTCGCGGGAGCTCAGAGAGTCCATCCACTCTTTGAGACAAGATATAGGGGAGATCAGAAACCGCATGGAAGAAATGGAGACCCAATTGCAGCAGCAGGGAGAAGAACTCGAAGAGCTGCAAAAAGACTGGGCTGATATCAAGCGGACACAGCAGGAGCAGCAGATGAAGGCAGAGGACCTGGAGGATAGATCCCGCCGATGTAATATACGTGTCCGGGGCCTCCCAGAAGAAGCACGATAACCGCAACTGTGAGGACGTGATTGTTAAAATCTTCAGCTCCCTGCTCGAGACAGCAGACCCAGAGGGGGGCACTGAGATTACACTGTCACAAATTGAGAGAGCGCACAGGAGCCTGGGACCCAAAAGAGACAATAAACCAAGAGACATTGTGATATGCCTGGGCTCCTTCAGGATTAAAGAAAGGTTGTTGATGGCAGCCAGGAAGCTGAGACAGTTTCAGTGGGAAGAACACTTCTTGGAGTTTTTTCAAGACCTCTCCGGGGGAACATTACAGCGTAGACGGGACTTTAAAGAAGTCACGAAGTACTTGCGAAAAGAGGACATAAGATATAAATGGCTGTTCCCTTTTGGCATGTTGATTACGGCCAGGGGAAGGACAAAACGAGTGCAAACTACAGAGGAAGCCTGGAGAGCATTGCACGACTTGGAACTGCCGAATATCCCTGAAGGGAATGTGACCACAGCCAGATAGGGGGCAAGTACGTCGACGTCCTCTAACCCAGCTTTGAGAGCCCAGCGGTGGCATCGAGTTCCAACGGAGGGTCGGAGACTGGCGCGCAAGCTTGGAGAGAGCCCCGGGACATCAGCAGCCGAGAGCGGAGCGGGCTGAAGTAGAAATCTTAAAGTTTTGTGTGTTGTAGTACTGTTGCGCATATATATCTTTGGGTTATCGTAGGAGGGGTGCATCATGAGGGGGGGGGCCAGTAGTAAGGGGGGCAGGGAGGGCGAAGAGGCAGGGGGATGGTATTGAGGGGGGGCAGTGGGCGAGATTGGGGGAGGGAGGAGCAAGTAGCGGCTGAGTCGGGGGGGGGGGGGGTAGAGTAAACGGGGGGATGAGGAAGGGAGGGGGGAAGACAGGTAGGCCCGAAGGAAGTCATCTATATGGAAGTCGAATCTCTCCTTGGAGAGTGGGGGGGTGAGGTCAAGGAGAGTGGAGGGGGAGGGGGAGAGGGGGGAGGGTGAAGGGGGGCGGGGGGAGGGTGAATGGGGGAGGGGGGAGAGGGGAAGGGGGGAGAGGGGGGTTGGATCACCTATGGGCTGACAGCGGGGAGTGAGGTACCCCTAGATGGGGGAGTTAAAAATTGTATCCTTAAATGTTAAGGGCCTGAACTCGCCCTTTAAATGGCAGAAATTGTATGATGAGCTAGCTCGCCAAAAGGCGGGGATAGGGCTGATTCAGGAAACGCACCTTACCAAAACCACGGAGTACCTGGTCAAGCCTAGGGGATTTGGGGTATGTATCCACGCCTCTAATACAGTTGAAAAGAAGAAAGGGGGAGTGGCCATCCTGATAGCCTACAGATTAAAGACCCTAGTACACTCCGTAGTCAGAGATAAGGGAGGGAGATATGTACTGTTGAGGGTGCGAGTTGGGAATGGATGGTTCTGTATAGTGAACCTATATGCCCCTACGGGATCACAAGGTAATTTTTGGAAGCAATTGACCGAAGAAGTGGGGAACATGGGGGAGGGTACTCTTATATGCGGGGGAGATTTCAATCTTACCTGGAACCCAGCAAGGGATGCAACTGGGGGTCGGGAGGGTAAGCGGGCGGACAGGAAAAGGTATTGAGCTTTTGTGGTGCAGCATGGATTGGTTGATGCTTGGCGGCTACAATACCCGGGGAGGAGGCAATTTTCTTACTTCTCGCCTACACATGGGTCCTACTCCCGGATAGATGCTATCTGGGTTTCCAAAGAAGTAGGGGGTCGGATTATTGAAGCAGCAGTGGAGGCCATTACATGGTCTGATCATGCCCCGGTGATGGTCTCTTTGCGCATGGCAGATGAAGTGAAAGGGCTACAATATTGGCGGTTGAATGAGTCGTTGCTGGATGACGAGAGGGTTCGTGAGGAGGTAGGGAGGGAAACAAGGGAATATTTTATAACCAATGATAATGGGGAGGTGGCTTGGGGTGGGGTATGGGATGGCTACAAGGCAGTGATTCGCGGGGTGCTTATCAAGTGGGGGGCACGGATAAAGAGGGAGAGGGAGAGAGAGAGCAGGGGGGGGGCACTGAGGCTCCGTTTATTGGAATTGGAAGAGTTGGACGCACAGGGGCGGTCGAGATCTTATAGAGGACAGATACTGGCGGTGCGGGCACAGTTAAATGCGCTACAGGCAGACCGGCTAAAGTATCAGCTGCAACTCCTACGGCAAGAGGTTTTTGAGGGGGGGGGATAAAGCGGGGAAGTTTCTGGCGCAGAGGCTCCGTCAGAGAAAGCTGTGCTCTCACATTTATTTGTGCTTTTTTTTTTCTATACCGCCCCTTCCAGAGATCAGGGGCGGTTTACAAGGAACTTAAATAACAATATAGCAAAACAGAGCAATATTGCATTACATTAAACATTAAGTAAACAAACTAGATTACATAAGAACTAGGTTACATGTAAATAATGTGTAGGTTATTAACAAAAAACTATGTTACAAAGAACCAAAAAGTAGGTTATTTACATGGTTAGCAAGAGTTATTTGCGGTCATAAGTACAGTGTTGGGAGGAGGCTAACTTGGGTGGATATTAAAATGAAGTCTGGGATTTAGGTGGGTAGACTAGTGTTTGGTTAGTTGCATGTTCTTGTGTAGTAAATTTGATTTCAGGTTGTAGGTTGCTATAGTGTTGACTAAATAGGTAGGTTTTAAGTTCCTTCCTGAAAGATGTAAGATCCTTAATCTCTCTTAGGTTTAGTGGCAGTTTATTCCATTGGCTGGGAGCATAATATGAAAAGCATGTTGGAGGTTATTTGTTTTGATTTTGTCATGGCAATAGGAATTAGTAGCATGTTGAGGTTAGTTTTTCTTCTAGTTCTGTTTTCTTGTGGGGTTTGGAGTAGAGTTGCCAACTGTGATGGGGCTAGGTCATTAATGAGTTTAAAAGTGGTGACAAGTGTTTTATATTTATTTAATTTATTTATTTAACAGTTCTTCTATACCGCTCTATTTTAGATCAGAGCGGTTTACATTTAACATCAACTATACAACACAAGGAACTTTGAGTTGTATTTACAATAAACAGGGAGATCAACTTGGAAGTAACTGGGGGAAACTATGTACAATTCTTAACTCTATACATTGTATCACACTGGTACCTGATTTCAGGCAGAACATATCTACATCTTATTTACACTGGGGTACATTCTGAGCGATCAGTTGATTATCCTTTTTCATGCTGAGTCTGATTGTTTACTTGTAATGAGAGATTGTCTGGGGGGCCATATGTATGGTTACTAAGGCTAGATTCAGGGTAGTATGTAGTGAACAGGTGCTGCTTTATTGCCTTCCTGAAGTGGGTTAGGTAAGTGATATTTCGAATATAGGTAGGGAGAGCATTCCATGCTCTAGGAGCGTAAATCGTAAAGGCCCTATTTGTTGTTGTTCTTGTGCATTTTGTCATTACTTTTGGGACCTCTAGGGTGTTTTGCATCATGGTTCTTCTGTTTCTGTTCTGTGGTACTTTATGTATCATCTTGCTGAGGGCTGTGGGGGTCAGAGTGTTTGAGGCTTTGAAAGTTAAGGTTAGAACTTTGTGGAGGGTTCTTGCTTGAACCGGTAACCAATGGAGGTTCATCAGTACTGGCGTTATGTGCTCTCTCCGTGAAGCCCCTGTTAGTACTCTTGCAGCAGTGTTCATTGCAAGCTGGAGAGGAGCTAACGTTGCTTGAGGGAGACCGTGTAGAATTACGTTGGCATAGTCGAAATGAGGTAATATTAATGCCTGATAGATCGATCGGTAGTCGCTGAAGTCGAGTAGCGGTCGGAGATGTTTTAAGGTCTTTATTTTCATGTATACTGTTTTTACTGTGTTTTTTTATGTGAGTTTTCAGATCCAGGTGTTGATCCAGTGTAACGCCAAGGTAGCGGATTGTGGGTTTGGTTTTCAGTTCTGTGTTGCCGATTTTTAAAGAGAGTGGAGGGGTGAAGTCCTGGTTCCTTGAGATGAAAAGGACATCTGTTTTACTGTAGTTGATTCTCATGTTTTGTGTGCTGAACCATTCTGCTACTGCCTCAAAACATCTTGTTAGAGGGGAGAGGTCCGGTTGGTTAGTCCTGAATGGGATGTATAGGAGGATGTCATCTGCGTAGGCTAAACAGTTGACCTTGAATGAACGTGCTAGGGCACATATGGGCTGCATGTAGATGTTAAACATCAATGCAGATAGTGACGAGCCCTGTGGCACACCTTGGTTTTGTAAAAATGGTTCGGAGGTTGTGGAGCCTGACCTTACATGTTGCCATCTATTAGTCAGGTATGACTTGCACCACTTTAGGGCTGTTCCCTGAATTCCTTTCTCGCTGAGGCGTTGTATGAGTATCTTGTGACTCACCGAGTCGAAAGCCGCCGCAATGTCTAGGAATATGAGGGCGAATCCTTGATGAATTTTGTCGGTTCCAGAGACTAGATGGTCAAATAGGTTGGTGAGGAGGGTTTCAACCCCATGTGCTTCTCTGAACCCATGCTGGGAGGGATCCAGTGGGGCTTCAGTATCAATATGCTGTTGGATTTGGCGCTGTACTAACTTTTCGATTATTTTGGCAAGCATGGGGATACTTGAAATTGGTCTGTATGATTCCACTTTCGATGGGTCCAGCTTGTTATTTTTTAGTAGTGGTCTGATGGATGTTTGTTTCAGACTTGGTGGAAACGATCCGGTTGTAAGATATTGGCTTAAGTCACATCGTAACTCCTTTATCCATAATGCAGGGCATGGGTCATTGGGTGCGGTAGTAGGGTTGATTGCAGCGATAGTGTCTTCAATCTCTCTGCGTGATATTTTTTCAAATTTGTATAGTGGTGATGGTTGGGGCAAGGTATGCTGAGAGCTGTTTTCCGCGGAGTTCGAGGTTGTACCAGCCTGGGTCACTTCAGGTTGAAGGTAGTTGGTTGCAGATGTAGTAGTCTGGACCATTTTTGACTGTAAATAGTTGGAGTATGCCTGGGGGTGTGGCATCTGTGACTGGTCTGCAGGAGGTTCTCTTATGAGAGATTTCACTATATTGAAGAGGTCGTGGGGCTTGTTTAGTGACCGCTTCAAGATGTCGGAATGATATTGTTTCCGCTTTTTTGTTAATTCATCACGGTGTACTCTTAGATGAGCGATGTAAGTATCTTGTGCAACCGTAGAGTGAGACCGACGCCATCTTCTCTCTAGCCTGCGCAGGCACTTGAGTGAGTCTCGGAGGTCTTTGGTATACCATGGTGCATGCTCGCGTTTCTTGGTTGGTGTTTTATTTGTGGCTGGTATGCATGCAATGGTCTTGAGGCTCTCGTCCCAGGTGGACACCAATGCATCTAGGTCGTGTGGTATGTTGTTGAGGAGTGGGAGGATCTTCTCTCTAAGCTCTTCTTTATTAAAGGGACGGAAGCGCTTCAAGGAGGGTTCGTGGGCAGTGTTGGTTTTGTTGGAGTTTTTATTGTGTGTGTTAATAGGTATCTGGAATTGGATCAGGCTGTGGTCGGACCATGGCACAGGAGTTATGGTAGGTGGTATTAGTGGGGTGGTATCCTTATCCGTCTGCGGGGCAAAAATCAGGTCAAGTTTGTTTCCCTTGACGTGGGTGGGATTAATGACTAGTTGCTCATATCCTAGATCTTGTAACGCTTCTAGGAAAGCAGAGGCTTGAGATTCATGTAGCGTAGGCAGGTTGAAATCACCTAGGATCCAGTTCTGGGATCGTGGTCTGTTTGAGTTGCAGGCGAGGCCCATTATCGTTGCAAGATCCTCTGAGGATGGTGTTGGTGCTCGGTACAGTAGGTTGATCGTGCAGGTGTTATTTGTTATGGTGAGGGAGTCCAGGTGGGCTGTGCTGGTTGAGTTGCACATCTGGAAGCCTAGGCAGGTTTTGACAAGAATGAGTGTTCCTCCTCCTCTCTGATTGGTTCTATGGCATGTGTGGACTGAAAAACCTGTGGGTAACATCTGGTTGATGATTGCGTTGTCAGATTCTGATAGCCAAGTTTCTGTGATCATGATGATATCAAGATTATGGGTTGTGACCAGATCGGTAATTATTGGCCATTTTGTACGTATTGACCTTGCGTTGATGAGTGCACACTTCAGGGCTTGATGGTGTTGCTGACGGTCCAAATGTGACTTCTTGAGATGTTGAAGTGGGATGTGTAATAAATGTGAGTAAGGCGTGTCGTTGGGTTCTCTTGGGAGGTGTTGGTGATTCTCCGTCCATCTTTTCCCGTCACTGTGGAGTATCGGGATGTGGTTAGTGTATGTGTGAAAAGCTTGGGCTGTAAGGGGGATCCAGGAGGCTAGGTGTAGACATGCCAAGGCTAGAAATGGGTGCATTTTGTGATGTTTTTGTGAACTAGTATGTGAGATGTTTGTTGCTGGGTAATTAGTGGGACCGGTATTGACTATTGTGCTAGCTATCCGCAGAGTATAAACTTACTGTCTGGCGATGAGTAGGTATTTGGAACAATGTGGCAGCGTATAAGACAGGAATAGTACAGCATCGAGCAAGCAATGAAGCACTGTGTCCGTCAGCGGATAATGAGACAATGTGACACTCAGCAGAGAACAAAACAGAGTAATATACTGCCAACAGTAATAATAAGTTCACACTTTTGGGTAAGGATGAATTACTGGCGACAGTAATTGAATTGAATCCTACTATAGATAGGCAGCCAGTGGAGAGCGTATAGGATGGGAGAGATGTGATCGAATATTTTAGCTTTCACAATGATTCGGGCAGTGACATTCTGAGCTCTTTGTAGGATGTGTAAATTCTTTTTGGATGTTCCTTGGAGTATGCCATTGCAGAAGTCTAAATGAGGCATAATGAGAGCCTGGACAACTGTTCTGAAATCGTTGATGTCAATGAGGGTCGGAGTTGTTGTATGGTTCTCAGTTTGAAAAATATAGTTTTGGCAGTCTGTTTTATGTGGTTAGTCATGCTTAGGGTTTTATCTAGTGTAACTCCAAGGTATTTAATTTCGGATTTGACTGGGAGAGTAATGTTCATAAGGTTGATGGAAGTTGGAGGGGTGAAGGTGGTATTTCTGGTTACGAAGAGTGCTTCAGTCTTTTTGAAGTTGATATCCATATGGATTGAGTGGAGCCATTTTTCAGCTTCAGAGAGGCAGGTGGCGATTTTGTTGAAATTAAGGTTAGCAATGTCTAAAGGGGCGAACAGCATGATGTCGTCTGCATAGATAAAATATTTTAGATTGTGGCGTTGAAAGATTGTACAAATAGGTTGTATATAGAGATTAAAAAGTAATGCGGAGAGTGAGGATCCTTGTGGGATACCACGTTCTTGGGGGAATGGTAGTGAGGGGGAATGGTCTAAATGGACATATTGGAAACGATTAGAAATGTAGGACTTAAACCAGTTAAGTGTGGTATCTTTTAAACCTAGTTGGGATAGTCTAGATAAGAGCGTATTATGATCAACACTATCAAAGGCTGAGGAAATGTCAAGGAATATGAGCAAGAAGGTCTGCTTTGTATTATCTATACCTCGGATAAGTGAATCAAGAAGGGATATGAGTAAGGTTTCTACTCCGTGATATGAGCGGAAGCCATACTGGTACTCATCTAAAGGGAAGTTGGTATCAATATGATCCTGAAGTTGTATCTGGGCTACCTTTTCAATGATTTTGGCTAAGAAAGGTATGCTGGCAATGGGGCGGTATGAGGATGGGTCAGAACTGTTAAGGGTTTTATTTTTTAGTAAAGGGCGAATCGCCGAGTATTTGAGGTCATCAGGCATGAAGCCTTGAAGTAGGGATTGATTTACTAGTTTCAAAATGTATGGGGCTAGTTCGGATTTTGTTGCTTTAACCCAAGACACCGGGCAAGGATCAAGTAATGAAGTGGTAGTATTGAGGTTTGATATAATCTCTAGCAGTTGTTTGTTGGAGATTGTATGGAATGAGTTCCACTCAGTGATGGAATTTGGTGTGGGAGAGGTTAGGATAATGCTTGGCCGGGCGCTTAGTTTAAGCTTATTGGCAAAATGGTTTGCAAGGAGTTGCGGATCTATTGGTGTTTTGTTAGGGGTGTTATCGGGAACCTTAGTTAGAGATTTAATAATCTCAAAAAGTTCCCTGGGTCGATTGATGGCCTTAGCTAATGTTTTAGTGTGGAATAGCCTTTTTGTGTTGTTAATGGCTTCCTTGTATGCTTTAAGGCTTGTGAAGTATTGAACCCTGAGTTCAGAGGTTTTTTTCTTCCTCCATTTAGTCTCTAATTTCCGAAGGCTTTTCTTTAGTGTAGCAAGCTCAGAGGTGTACCATTTCTCAGACCAGTTAGATCTAGATTTTCTTTTATTAGAGGTTGAATATTTAGCTTCTGCCTCAATAATAGAGTTCCAGGTAGAAACAAATTCGTTAAGATTGTTTGAAGTATTGTTTAATTTTGGAGAAATAGATTCTAGAAAACCTTCCTTGTTAAACTGGCGAAATCTTTGTTCTGTGTATTTTTTTTTTTTTTTTTCTTTTTTTTCCCTTTATTGTTTATCAACCAAAAGGCCCAAGGGCCATGATACAGTAAAGAGAATACAAACACATTAACAATCCTCAAACTCCCAACCCCCCCCTTCCCACCCCCCCCAACAGAACTGTCACAGTACAGTCGAAGACCCACTCCCACACAATCAGAACACTAGACCTGGCATCAACGGTAGGGGCAAACAAAATGCTTCAACCCTGAGCCCCTTGACACCAATTAGAATATTGATCCCACACAGATTGAAAGCGCAAGGGCCGTTTGACCCGCAACGCCGTAAGGCGGTACATCAGATAAAGGTGAGCAACCTGGTTCTGGATCATCAAAAGAGAAGGTGGCTCCAAACTCCGCCACTGTCGCGCAATACATTGGCGGGTCGCAGTGCATATAATCCCACACCACCCCGCCAGGTCGCCGGAAAGAGAATCACTCCCCACTGCAAGCAAGGCCATACAGGGACCCCAGGGAACAGGCCGCCCAACCACACAACCACACCAATCCTGCACTTCCCCCCAGGTGCGTTGGATGGCCGGGCAATCCCACCAGATATGCATAAAAGAACCCACACCTCCACACTGTCGCCAACAGAGTGCTGGGCCCCCCAGCCATCTCTGCATCCGCAGCGGTGTGAGGTACCAGCGGTACAGCATCTTATAATTATGCTCCAACACAGTGCTGGCCACTACGCCAGTCAGCAAACCCTTGCAAACCCCCTGCCATTGCGGCCCCTCCCACGACCGATTCAAATCACATAGCCAAGCCCGCCTATGAGACCAAGCAGCACAGTCCGTAAAATCCATTAGTCTATACAAGGCAGAAATTAACCCTTTGACCTGCCCCCTAGAGAGGATCTCATCTACCGCCGCTCCCCGCTCGCCCTGCCCCCTCCGCACCATGGACTGGGAAAAATGAAGCACCTGCAGGTACCGAAAACGATCCGCGGGGAGGAGCTGAAAGCCACGCACCAGGTCTTCAAAAGTAACCCAGTCTCCCCCCTCATATAATTGACCTACAAACTGCAGGCCCCTCTCTGCCCACCGGGCAAAGGCGGGGTCCTGAAGTCCAGGGAGGAAATCAGGGCTGCCCACAATTGGAATAAACTTTGAGGCTCCCCGCCCCCCATACCACTTCAGGCGCCATTTGCGCCAATAGCCCATAGTTAACCTTAGGAAAGGATTCTCCCCCATCTCCCCACCTCCCGTCCCCCATAGCAAGCCTGCCAACGTGTGGGGTCGTGGCACAGACGTTCCAACCAGGATCACCCATTCCGCCTCTTCCCGAAACACCCATTCAAAGGCCTCTCGCACCCGGCCGCCTCATAGTACCGAGAGAACAGCGGGAGCCCCATCCCACCCTCTAACTTAGGTGCGCATAACACAGTCCGCGCCACACGTGGCCTTCTCCCACGCCACACAAATTTGGAACACCGAGCTTGGATCTTCGCTAGGAAGGAACGGGGCACCCTTATGGGCAGATTCATAAACAAATAAAGCAGTCGGGGCAATGCTATCATTTTTAGCAGCGCAATCCTGCCCAACCAGGACACCTCAAAACTCTCCCACCTCTCCAATTCCCGAAACATATTGGCACAAGCCAGGGCATAGTTAGCGGCAAAAAGCTGCCCAAACTGTGCTGTAATCTGCACCCCGAGATAACGAATACTATTGCGAGCCCATTTAAATGAGAAGCGCTGCCGCACCCGAGCAGCCTCCCTATCAGTAAGAGAGACATTAAGCAGCTCCGATTTGGAGACGTTCATACGAAAGCCCGAGACCTCCCCGTACCGAGCCAACTCCACCTGAACCGCCGCCAGGGAACCCTCGGGGTGTGTAAGGAAAAATAAAACGTCATCGGCAAACAGGGATATCTTATGCTGTACCGTCCCCACGTGTACACCAGAGATCTCCGCACAATCCCGAACACGCTGCGCCATGGGTTCCATCGCCAGAATGAAGAGCAAGGGGGACAAGGGGCAGCCCTGCCGCGTTCCCCGTTGTAATGCAAACGCCTGGGTAACAGCACCGTTAATCTTTAAACACGCCAAGGGCTGATTATAAAGGCTCCGGACCCAGGACAGAAAAGCCCCCTGCACCCCCACTTTCTCCAAAGTTTTAAACAAAAAGGACCAACTCACTCGGTCGAAGGCCTTCTCAGCGTCGACCGCAAGCAAAGCCAGAGACGTTCCAGCTCGGGAACTCTGCCACATCAAGTTCAGCGCTCGACGAATGTTATCGGCCGTATACCGACCGGGGACAAACCCCGACTGATTGGGGTGAATCAACCGTCCCAGACTCGGCAAAAGCCGATTTGCCAAAACCCGGGTGAAAATCTTAAAATCACTGCCCAATAGGGAGATGGGACGGTACGCACCGCAATCTGTGGGATCCTTCCCCTCTTTGGGGATGAGACTAATCCCCGCCAGCCGCAGAGATGATGGGAGCGGGCCACCATCACTGAAAGAATTATACATTGCTGTGAGGGGCTCGACGACCTGCCCAGCAAAAACCCTATAAAAGATATTAGAGAACCCATCCATCCCCGGGGCCTTATGGGACTTCAACCCTTTAATCACCGAGAGCACCTCCTGCTCCCCTATGCGCTTAGACAGATCCGCACTAGCCTGCCCAGACAACCGAGGGAGCTGAACACCCTCCAAATAAGCCGAGAGCACTGCCTCGCCCGGGTCATGCTCCGGGGTATACAAGTTCCGATAAAATTGTACAAACCTATCTTCAATTTCCTGAGTGAGCCAGAGCAAACGGCCCTGCTCATCCCTAATCTTGAGAATAGCATTACGCACAGTCCACTTCCGCACCTTGCGAGCTAACAACCTCCCTGCTTTATTACCAAATTCAAAGGTGCGCTGTCGTAACAACTGTAGTTTATACTGTATCTCATGAAGGTGAATTTCACTCAGGTCTTTTCTAAAGCCCCACAACACCTTATGCAAGGCCCTATTGGACGGGTGCGCCTTCAGCTGGTTCTCAGTCTCCCGAATGGAACCCAGGATTTTCTCCTGTTGGGCCAACCGGGCCTTCTTTTTATGGGACCCCACCGAGATCAACTTACCCCGCACCACCGCCTTCAAGCATTCCCAGAGGGTTCCCGGGCCAACCTCGCCCGTATCATTCAGAGAGAGATAATCAGAGATAGTATCGCGGACCTGAAGCACCACCTCGGGGTCATCTAACAGAGACTCATTGAGCTTCCACCACGCCCTGCAGGGGCCCTGCTTGCCGAGCCGAAGCCGACAGGTCAAGGGGGCATGATCCGACCAGGTGCGCTCACGGATCACACATTCCTTCACCCCCCCCAGCAGAGTCTTATCAATAAGGAATAAATCAATCCGGGAGTAGGTGCCGTGGACGGGGGAATAATAAGAATAATCCCGTTGGCCATAATTCACCTCCCGCCATACATCTACCAGATCCAGCTTGCTCACCAAGCGTTTCAACTTGAGGCGATGGCTCCTGGGGGTAGAGGCCGCCCCTCGAGAGGTATCCACCAAGGGATCCGGGGCAACATTAAAATCACCCCCCATGATCAATTTTCCAACGGCCTTCCCCAGGAGCACCCCCTGCAAGGTCAGAAAGAATTTTCCTTGATTTACATTCGGGGCGTAGGCACTAACCAATGTGAAAGTATCTACCCCTAGTTGAAGTGTTAGGAGTACATACCTACCTCCGGCATCCCGGATGCAATCTGTCACCATCCCCGTCACCCGAGAGGAAAGAAGAATCCCACACCCCCCCGTCTCCGTTCCCGCCTATTGGAAGCAAAGAATTGCTGAGGAAAGTGCCTATGCCCCATGCACCGCTCATCTCGCACCCGAAGATGGGTCTCCTGGACAAAAACAATATCACCCCCCAACCGATCACATTCCTTGAAAAAAAGTTGGCGCTTCCTGAAAGAGTGAAGCCCTTTAGCATTAATTGTCACCAAATTAAAGAAAGCCATGGCCTAAGGCACTCACCCTCCTTATACATAAGGTCTTCGAATACAAACATGACCCCTCCCCACTCCCTTCCACCCCCCTCCCCACCCTCCCCCTTCCCACCCACCCCCCCTCTCCCTTCCCACCTACACAGCCCCCTCCCCCCTCCCCATACCTCCCCCACACACCGACCTGCGGCAGCCAGACCGCAGACCCAAAAGCCCCCCGATCAAACAGTATAACAGCACATAGCCCCATATAAACATACAGAAAAAAAAATAAAAAAAAACCACACAACCCCCTAGAAAAAAGCAACCCCCACTTGAACAACAAACAACCAACCCACATGTCGGACCAGGAATAGCTAGGAACCCCATTCAAGAAAAAAGAAAAGGCCTCCCACGAGCCCCGCAGGCCCACAGTTCAAGTGTCCACAGTAGACTGGGTCCGAGAGGGTCGCTGCCTCCGCAAACGTTTGTCTCCCCCAGCCGCACGGCTCCACTGAAGATGACTGGGCCGCTGCGCTCCACTTTTTGCAGGGTCATCAGTCGCAGTCAGCGGCAGCGACGGTATGTCCGACCAGCCCACCTGCTGCATGCTCTCAATCGCTGCCTCCACAGAGTGCACCGCATAGGCTTTACCATTCAACGAATACTGGAGCCCCACCGGGAAAAGCCACCGATAGCGAACATTCTCATCTCGCAGCTTTTTAGTAACTTGCTGATATGCGCGGCGTTTCCGCATAGTAATACCAGAAATATCCGCATAAACTTCCACCTCCGCCTCGTGCCATCTGATACGCCCCAATTTCCGCGCTGCAGCCAGCACTAACTCTTTGGTGCGGTATTCGTGCAGGCACATAAGGACATCCCGAGGCTGATTATCTCGGCGGGGACCCAACGCCCGGTGTGCTCGCTCCACGCGCAGACAAACAGAGTCCATAGCCACCTCCGCCCTCTGCAAGACCGCCGCACAGAACTCTTCCGCCAGCAGCAAGTAATTAACGGAGCCTTCTTGCTCCGGGAGGCCCCGGATCCGCAGGTTCGCCCGGTGGGACCTGTTCTCCAGGTCCTCAACCTTTTGCCAGACCTCCTCTTGCAGCTGGCTAAGCGAGTCAATTCGTTGCTCCACCAGGGCACACTGGCCCACATGCTCCTCAAATTGTGTTTCCACCTCTTCCAGCCGGCTCCCCAGGCCAGCCAGATCCCCTCTCACCTCCTGGAGCCAGCTATGGACCTCCAACTTAAGGCTCTCGAAGTCCTGCCGTGAAGCCTCAAACCACCCCTGCAGGTCTGCACGAAGGGCCTGAATCTCACTAGGCCCTCCACCATTTCCTCCGACTTCAGCTGCACTGGCGGATTCACCGCGACCCGCCGCCATCTTGGTCGCTGGGGTCCGCAGCCCCGTGGAGGGCTTAAAAGTAAAAGCTTTTAGGTCCGCACTTGCTTTTTTCGCCGCCATTCGGTCCGCAATGTAGGCTCCACCAAATCCGTTGCCTCGGGGGTGCTAATCAGGGGGGAGGTAGCAGCTAATCAGGGCATTAAATCCACTATCGGGACGGAGCTGTGGAGTCAGGCAGCCATCAGGTATCCGACGCCACCGGAAGCCCCTGTGTATTTGACGTTATTGTGAGTAGGGTTGGTGGGTTGGAAAGGGAGAGAGAAATGTATCATGAAATGATCTGACCATGGTACCTGAGTTGTGAGGGGTGGAGTAGAAAACGATGAGAGTGTGAAGTGTGATGGTATGAATATTAAATCAAGGGTGTTACCTTTGCAGTGAGTGGGGTGGGTCATTATTTGTTTAAATTCCATTTCCTCCATTGCTTCAAGGAAGGATAGTGCTTGGCTATCTGGTAATGAGGCAAGGTTAAGATCTCCTAGGATAACAGAGGGCTTTCTCAGTGAAGAGTTACATGCAACCTCAAGTATTATGTCTAGACTATGTATGTCAGGTGTGGGGGGTCTGTAGATAAGGCAGATGGCCATGTTGTGATTCTCAATTCTGAGGATATCAATGCCATCATGCTTATCTAGTAAGGTAGGCGAAAGATTGAGATGAGTTTTTGCTATTACAAGAACTCCACCACCTCTTTTTCTGTCTCTATTATTGTTGAGTATGGTATAACCATGAACTCCTAGTTGGTTAAGGAGAACTGAGTCGGATTCATTTAGCCAGGTTTCAGTTATGCAGAGTAGGTGAGGATTTTCATCTATAATAAGATCGATTATGATAGGGATTTTATTCCTAATTGACCTGGCGTTGATAAGTATGCAATTTAGTTGTGTTGAATGTGTAGTGTTTTGTATGGGGTTATTAATTGGAGAAGTGTTCACTTGGATTAGCCTTTGAACATGAATATGTTGGTTTGTGCGTGGTCTGTTTATGAAGGAATTACCGATGATATATCTTTGTGTGTTGTGTCTGGGCTTGTATGGGATGATATGAATGTGTGCTGGCTTGAAAATGTTTGTGGTTGGAGTTAAAGAGTGAATGGGAGGGGTGTGAGTGAGTAGAACCCCTAGTGTGAGCATTAGAATGTTTAAGGTGAGTGTAAGAAATCTTTTTAGATCCATTGTTGGTTATACAGGTGAGGATAAAGGGTCGGAGGAATTGTGCTGTGAGTAATAGGTGCAAGCTAGTACTGCAATATATAGTATATGGCAGTAGTAAAGTATTATGATATTTTTGAGATACAGAGGCAACAACCGTTGGTTAAGGTTATCAGTTTGATAGTGAGGGAATTGTATAATTAGCAGGTTACTTGGTTTCTCTTCAGCAGGTATATATCTGTTGATAGCAGTTCCCGGAGAACTGGGTGGTTACTGACAACAGTATAGTGTGTATTGTGTTACAAACAACAGTGCGATAGCTTAAGTTCAGCTGATGATCAATCATTAATCATTAATTGGGTGGTTACTGACGACAGTATAGTGTGTATTGTGTTACAAACAGTATGATAGATTCAATTCAGATGGTGATCAATTGTTAATCATTAATATCAGCAGCACTAAAGCTAGTTATTACTAAAGCTAAAGCTAGTTATTACTGACAACAGTACAGTGGCTAATTATTGCTGATTCAGCTGGAGATCATTCATTATTTGTAACAGTATAATGATTAATTATTACTGGCGACAGTAAGGTGCTTAATCATTAATAGAATAGTACATATCCAAGATATAACTGAAAGCAGTACAATGGCTAATTATTTCTGGTTAATATAGTTCCTGGGTTTTGTTTGAGGTTGTTGTAAGGTACTGGTAGAAAACAATATATTACGGGTAACATTAATATATTTTCAGGCAACAGTGTATTGTTTTTCTGACAATAGGATATGTGTGGAGATTACTGGCAACAGTAATAGTAAGTGTGCTGAAAGTCACAGTTAATATTCGTTCGTTAGCTTATTTAGAGTTGGTATACTTGCAGTTCTAGATGGATGGTCTGTTGATGAAGTTTTAGCGAGCTCGACCTTAGGGGAGCTCCAGCTGGTCAGTTATATGGTTCCCGGTTGAAGTAACAGTTGATCACTTCTGAAGAAGTTGGTGTGAATTGTTTGCCGAAGCTGGATCCGTGTTTAATCAGTCAATCTCTGTTGATGGTGAGGGACCGTGGGACCTGGAGGTCTGGAAGCTGTCTGGTGGAGCTTTGGAGGGGTGTCCTTAGCTTTAGAGGACCCCGCCTAAGGGCCCTCTGGCGAGGCCCTCAGGCGCGGGCATGCAAGGCACGGGCACGCCCGGGGGTACGCTCTACTTTAAGCCTGCAGAGGGCTGCCCGGATTGGGCGGATGAGGCGGCTGGAGGCGGACCCGAAGATCTGCGGTGCTCAATCCCTCCTGGGAGAGTTCAGCTGCTGGAGAGGGAGCCTGCTGCCGATTCGCGCTCTTTTAAAGCCCGCAGAGGGCTGCCCGGATTGGGCGGATGAGGCGGCTGGAGGCGGACCCGAAGATCTGCGGTGCTCAATCCCTCCTGGGAGAGTTCAGCTGCTGGAGAGGGAGCCTGCTGCCGATTCGCGCTCTTTTAAAGCCCGCAGAGGGCTGCCCGGATTGGGCGGATGAGGCGGCTGGAGGCAGACCCGAAGATCTGCGGTGCTCAATCCCTCCTGGGTGAGTTCAGCTGCTGGAGAGGGAGCCTGCTGCCGATTCGCGCTCTTTTAAAGCCCGCAGAGGGCTGCCCGGATTGGGCGGATGAGGCGGCTGGAGGCGGACCCGAAGATCTGCGGTGCTCAATCCCTCCTGGGAGAGTTCAGCTGCTGGAGAGGGAGCCTGCTGCCGATTCGCGCTCTTTTAAAGCCCGCAGAGGGCTGCCCGGATTGGGCGGATGAGGCGGCTGGAGGCGGACCCGAAGATCTGCGGTGCTCAATCCCTCCTGGGAGAGTTCAGCTGCTGGAGAGGGAGCCTGCTGCCGATTCGCGCTCTTCTAAAGCCCGCAGAGGGCTGCCCGGATTGGGCGGATGAGGCGGCTGGAGGCGGACCCGAAGATCTGCGGTGCTCAATCCCTCCTGGGAGAGTTCAGCTGCTGGAGAGGGAGCCTGCTGCCGATTCGCGCTCTTTTAAAGCCCGCAGAGGGCTGCCCGGATTGGGCGGATGAGGCGGCTGGAGGTGGACCCGAAGATCTGCGGTGCTCAATCCCTCCTGGGAGAGTTCAGCTGCTGGAGTCCGAGTCCGATCGAAAGGAGGGACCTTGGTCACTAAGGATGGAGAAATTAGGGATGCCTTTAGAGAATTTTACCAAGAGCTCTATAAAGCCCGGGACTCGGCAACAGAGGACAGAGTGAGCAAATAGCGTCAGTGCAATTGCCTAAATTGGGGAGGGAGGAGCAAGGGGAAATCAATAGACCGATAAGCGGGGAGGAGGTGCAGAGGGCAATCCGACAATTAAAAATCGGGAAAGCACCAGGCTTAGACGGGTTAACAGGACCATTCTATAGACAGTTTGGGCATCTCCTGACCGAGCCACTGGTGAAGTTATTTAACTTGCCACGGGTGGGAGGGAGGCTAGCGGGCACAATGGGCTGGGCGGGGATTACGGTTATTCATAAAGCGGGGAAAGACCCCCAGGAATGTGCATCCTACCGGCCCATTTCTCTGCTTAACCTCGATGCTAAGCTACTCGCAAAGATCTTAACAGCCCAATTAAATAAGGTGATAGGAAAACTGATACACCAGGATCAGGCGGGCTTTATACCAGGGAGACAGGTGGCGGACAATATTAGGAAAATACTGAATATAGTTTGGTCAGTTGAGCAGAGCGGGGAAGAGGCCCTGCTCTTGTCACTGGACGCCGAAAAAGCCTTTGATCAGCTAGCTTGGTCCTTTTTGTTCCAGGTGCTGGAGAAGGTTGGGCTGGGGAAAGACTTCTTGGCCTGGATAAAGGCACTCTATGAGCACTCGCAAGCCTGTGTTCGGGTGAACGGGGCGTATTCAGGGTTTTTCGAGCAGGGGAGGGGTACCCGACAAGGGTGCCCTCTGTCGCCGTTGCTCTTTGCCATTGCCTTAGAGCCGTTTGCACAGAGGGTGCGAGAAAGGGAGGATATCCGGGGACTAAGGGTGGAGACGAGGGACTACAAGATCTCCTTGTTTGCTGACGATATCATCTTAAGCTTGGGTCGTCCCAGAGTGAGCATCCCAATAGTGATGTGGGAATTGGAGGCATACGGTAAGCTGTCGGGTTTTACAATCAACTGGGCTAAATCGGAGATTTTAAATTTGGCGGTCTCGAGCGCTGAGCAAGCACGGTTGGCCAAGCAGTACCCGTTTAAGTGGGCAAGGGACAGCATAAGGTACCTAGGAGTACGACTAAGTAATAAAACGGCGTTACTATACAAACTAAATTATGGGAAGGTACTCGGGCAGACAGAGTTGGCTAGGGGGCTGGGGAAAGGGGTTTATATCTTGGTTCGGGCGGATAGCGACAGTTAAAATGATGCTTGTCCCACGCCTGCTGTTCTTGTTTCAGACACTCCCCATAGAGGTACCGCGAAACCTATTGAAACGGGCGCAAGGGATGGTAAATAGATTCATATGGAAGCAGCGAAGACAGAGAGTGGCGATGAGCATACTGCAGAGAGCGAGAGAGGAGGGGGGGCTGGGGGTTCCCAACCTGGGGAAATACTATGAGGCAGCGCAATTGAAAACCGTATATGAGTGGCAACGAAATGAGGTGAAACAATGGGTACAGATGGAGCAGGAACAGATGGGGGGGGCAGACATGGAGAGGGTGATTTGGCGGGGAGGAGTGGGTGAAGCCACTCATATTCCAAACCCCATGATAGCACATAGTCTGAAAGTGTGGAAACGGTATAAACAACAGCTGGTGGCGGGAAAAGGGTATACACAGGGCATGGGCTTAGAGGCCTGTTTTGAGAAGGGGCAGGGGCCGGACGTGCGGATCCTCCGAAGGTGGGCTAGCGGGGGGTTGACGCGCGTATCCCAGCTCTTACATGACCAGGGGATATATGGGTTTGAGGGTATAAAGGATCTCTATGGGTTGACAGAGAATGACCACTATGCTTATTTGCAACTCTGTCATTGCCTCCGGCAGCCGAGGGTGTGGAAGGACCTGTGGGGGCGTCGTAGTTGGTTTGAGGCTTTAAGCACAGGGCACTTGGGACAAAAGGGGGTGTTGTCCCGCATATATAGGGGCTTAATGGAGTCCGGGGAGGGTAAACTGCCATATATGCTGAAATGGGAGACAGACTTGGGGATGGTGTGGAGTGAAGAGGTGTGGACCAAGGTGCTCCGGACGGTAGCGCATGTCTCCATCTCGGCATCCCTTAAGGAAAATGCCTATAAAGTGCTGTCCCGATGGTACTGGACGCCAGTCCGTCATTGCAAAGCCAAGCAGGGACAGGACGACCAGTGCTGGCGAGGGTGCGCGGAGAAGGGGGATTGGATGCACATGTGGTGGCGGTGTGTTCATATGCCAGCTTACTGGACGAGGGTTTTGGAAGTGATATCTGAGATGACAGGATATAAGGTGCCACAAAAGCCCGAAACTTGCCTGTTACACCTTTTAGAAGAAGAGATACCCAGGAGGGCGGCGGGGGTCTTACACCATTGTTTAGTAGCGGCCCGTTATGAAATAACCCGGCACTGGGGGGGACAGAGTGCCCCGCAGGTGGCCGGTTTTATCCGAAGAGTGAGTGAAGTGGGGCTGATGCACCGGTTGACAGAGCTGCGCCGGGGGGGAGGGGAGAGAAGTGGGGAACAATGGCAGAAAGTATGGAAATGGGTGGAGGAATGGCAAGAGGAGGGAGGGAGTAGGGAGGGAAGTAGGAGGGGGGCAGGGGGGGGAAGTAGGAGGGGGGCATGGGGGGGGAGTAGCGCCTGGTGGGGGGCACCGTGGGCATAGGTAGGCTTTCGAAGATGCAGAAATAGACCTAAGTGTTTGTATATGGGGGGAGGGGGAGGGGGGGGGAATTGGCACGGGGGATTCGCCCGTGCTTAGCTGAAGTCTAGACCAGGGGATTAAAACAGGGGAATACCACCTCTGCTGCTTAATGATATTGTTGTGGAATTGATCATTGTTTGGATTACGTCAATGTTTTCAATGTTTTCATTGTTTAGGAACAGTTTACTTTGGTTTCCCTGTTCTGTTACAGTGAGGAAGGGGGTGGGTTGGGGTGATAATTTGCTGTATTAATTATGCTGTTTATTGGTGTGCTATTCACTAATAAAAATACCAAATGAAAAAAAAAAAAAAAGAAGGGACCCAGGACATCAGTGCTTGACGCACAAGCATTGTGAAACCTGTGTCTTTTGGGGAAACTGCTAGGTACGTATGACCTAGATTGGCCACTGTTGGAAACAGGATACTGGGCTTGATGGACCTTGGTCTGACCCAGTATGTCATATCTTATGTTCTTATGTTCTTATTTCATCAGGCATGGCACCCCCAACCACCCTTCTCCCCTCACTTGATACAAGGTCCCCCTTGCAACCCGCACATGTACAGCTGGTACGACTTGACATGGCAAGCATCGAGCCCTGGAAGCACTTTCTACCGACGACATCAAGGTTTCGGGCCTCCCTGCCAGGGGGCACCGCGGAGTGCATCTTCTGGGTCTTCAGACGATGCATGGCCGATTCCACAACCATAGAATGGTGTGGTAGCTGTGCCTTCTGAAAACCAGGGCTCTTCCGGAGTCGATAAATCGAGTCGACTCGCTTGCTCAGAACCGGCGCCGAGGCTGGTGCCTCCCACATACGGAAGAGGAGCCTTTCCAGCATCGGAGGAACCGGGACAGTAAAGGCCTACTTCGGAGGAGAGTCATACTGCAGCGCCTCGAGCTCGAGGCTCGAGGCTCTTCCTCGGGGTCCGCCGGAATAGCCAAGGTAGTGGCCATATCCCGGACGAACTCAGAGTATCCTCCGGAGGGGATCTACTCCGGGGCTCAGACTGCAGTGAGTCCGACGGGATGCACCGAGTCTTGAACATATCGGGAGACTCCTCGTCCTCCGTCTCCCAGGCAGACTCGTCTAAGGAGGAGTCAGGGTCTGACCCCGCGGGGCCCTGGAGCACCCGCCCCGACGCCTGAGGCACCGGCGTCGACGCCCTCGGTCCCGAACGGGAGGTCAAGGGAGACCGCGACCGAGGTCGACTTCGAACCATGATGGACTCTAGTATCGGCTCGGTCTCCGGGGTCGACTTCGAAGTCGATGTCCCGGTGGTCGGGGCAGATGCGCCAGACAGGCTGGCCATCAGTGCCCGCTACTGCTCCATGAAGGCAGACAGGCTGCTCTCCAAGACTGTCATCCTGAGACTCAGTTCGGGAGACGCAGCAACCACCGACTCGGGCCCAGGCAGCGCCGGGCCCGACGTCGGCTCCCTGGGAGGAGAGTCCTCGAGGACTACGGGGCTTACGTGTCCAGCAGACTCCGGCTCCACATGAGGAACTTTGGAAGGCTTCTCTTGTTCCACGGGCCCGGGGCGATGGTTGGGGGTCTTAGACCTGGCCCTCGAGGAGCCAGGGACCTCCTCCGATGACGCCCTCGCGAACCGCTTCTTCCTCTTCCGTTCCCAGTCGGGGGACCCCCTGTCCGAGGAGCTTTGACGGCGCTCGGGATCGGAATCCCGAGATGTCGAGGCCTCAGACGAGGTCCGGGTCCGGGCCCGGCCAGAGGCTGAGTCCGAGAAAAGCCTTTCTTTCTGCTGCTGGCAACTTCAGAGTGCCTTGGAAGACATCTTCCCACATGGCCCGCACGACTTAGGGTCGTGATCAGGACCGAGGCACCGAAGGCAGCAGTCGTGTGTATCGGTGAGAGACATTAATTTCTTACACCGATCACACTTTTTAAAACCATTGGAAGCCATCGGGGAAAAAAAGAGTCCCCGCGAGGTCAAAGGACCGGCCTTCCAGGGAAAATGGAAAAAAGGGCGCGAACACAAGCCACGAAGGGCAAAAACCGAAAAGAAGAATCGGGCTCGATACCGGTGTACCAAACCCGGTGGGAGGGGAACCGGCGTCGAACCGGGAGAAAAAATAGCGATTATCGACGAAAAAAATCTACTTTTAACCGGGAGGACAGGACTCACGTCCAGTGGGCTAATCGGAAAAAAAGAGACTGAGGTAAGATGGCACCTTTAGGCGGGAAGGGAACCGCGCATGCGTGCCTGCATTCCCAAAGGCTTTCATAGAAAGCTGGGGAAATGCTCCGCTGTGGCTTCATCGGCGCCGATGACACCCATATGTGAGGACTGACTTCCTGCTTGGTCCTGGAGAATCAGCAGCAATGCCATAAGATATTTTTCAAAAAAAAAAACCAGAATGGTGGATAGATGAATTGCCTCCCAAGAGAAGTTAGAGACACACAGTAAAGGAATTGAAGAATACTTGGGATAGGCATAGGGGATCCTGAGCAATGATGTGCAGGAAAGCTGGAGATCATGGGACAGTCTGGGTGGGTCTAATTGTCCTTATCTGTCATATTTATAAACAAGCCTTTGGCGAGTGTATGGCTAGTTAAGGCTTGTAGGGTGCACCGCTTGTTTTAGTTTTGTTTTGTTCTCTGACTGGGTCTTTTGTCTTTTGATTTGTAATTTTTGGTTTTTATGTATATTTTTTCAGTTGTATACCGGTTTGATGCATAATGCTAAAGGCAGTTAATCAAGTTTGTCTTAAAAAATAAACAAACAATATTTTATATGACAGTGGTAGATCAGGGTTGGGGGATGAAGTACTGTAAGCAACCCACTCTTCATGCTCTTAAGAGCTAGGGAGGAGTAGCCTAGTGGTTGGAGGTTCAATTCCCACTCAGAGACAGCAACCTCGAGCCAGAGGGACTGGGGTCTCTAGTCCTATAGGCACTCCTTGTGGCCTTGGGCAAGCCACTTAACCCTCCGCTGCCTCAGTTACGCAAGTAGATTGTGACCCCTTCAGGGACGAGGGAATGTATTCCAGTACCTGCTTGTAGTATTTGTAAATTGCTCTGATGCCTTTCAGCCTGGGCAGTCTATCAAGAAATTAAACATAAGAACATAAGATATGCCATACTGGGTCAGACCAAGGTCCATCAAGCCCAGTATTCTGTTTCCAACAGTGGCCAATCTAGGTCATATGTACCTAGCAGTTTCCCCAAGAGACACAAGTTCCACAATGCTTGTACTGGGTCAAACATCGATATCTTCGGTCACTTCTTAATAATGGTTTATGGACCTTTCCTCCAGGAACTTGTCCAAACCTTTTTTAAACCCAGCTACACTAACAGCCTTTACTACATCCTCCGGTAACAAATTCCAGAGTTTGATTACACGATGAGTGAAAAAATATTTTCTTTTATTAGTTTTAAATAGTTTACCCTGTAGCTTCATTGCATGTCCCCTAGTCTTTCTATATTCTGATAAGGTAAACAATCGTTCTACGTTTACCCATTCCACTCCGTTCATTAATTTATAGACTTCTATCATATCTCCCCTCAGCCGTCTCTTTTCCAGGTTAAAGAGCCCTAACCTTTTTAGCCTTTCTTCATAGGAGTATCCTTCCATCCCCTTTACCATTTTGGTGGCTCTTCTCTGTACCTTTTCTAAAATCGCTATATCCTTTTTAAGATACGGCGACCAGAATTGCACACAGTATTCAAGGTGCGGTCTCACCATGGAACGATATAGAGGCATTATAATATCTTTTGTTTTATTTTCCATTCCTTTCCTTATCATACCTAGCATTCTATTTGCTCTCTTGGCCGCCGCTGCACACTGGGCCGAGGGTTTTAACATGGTATCCACAATGACGCCTAAATCTTTTTCCTGGGTGGTGGTTCCTAATGTGGAACCTTGCATCATGTAACCATAGTTTGGGTTGTTCTTCCCTAGGTGCATAACCTTGCACTTGTCCACATTAAATTTCATCTGCCATTTTGATGCCCAGTCTTCCAATTTATCAAGATCCTCTTGCAATTTTTCACAATCCTCTTGGGTTTTAACAACTTTAAATAGTTTTGTGTCATCTGCAAATTTGATAACCTCACTCGTTATTCCACTTTCCAGGTCATTTATGAATATGTCAAAAAGCAGCGGACCCAGCAGATCCCTGGGGTACACCACTATTTACCTTTCTCCATTGGGAAAATTGGCCATTTAGCCCTACCCTCTGCTTTCTATCTTTTAACCAGTTCCTGATCCACAATAGTACACTGCCTCCTATCCCATGACTCTTTAGTTTTGCCAAAAGTCTCTGATGAGGGATCTTGTCAAAGGCTTTCTGAAAGTCCAGATACACAATATCAACCGACTCACCTTTGTCCACCTGTTTATTCACTCCTTCAAAAAAACATAACAGATTAGTAAGACAAGATCTTCCTTGTCTAAAGCCATGTTGGCTGTCTCCCATTAGGTTGTGACTATCTACATGCTGAGTAATTTTATTCTTTATAATAAAGATAAAGATAAAGGAAGAGCTGAAAAGACAAAATTAAGGGCAAATGAAGGAAAAAGGAGCTGACAATATTACAGGGCAAACAGACAGATGGACATTTCCTGACCCCCTCTGTAGAATTCTTTCCAGGAATAGTAAAGATCTCATGGAGCAACATAGAACGCTGTAGGTGCTCGTAACTGTCAAAAATGAAGAGTTGTAGCAAAATCATCCATTAAGAGAAATCTCTTATATATTTATACTGCACAAGACAATATATGACATGAAAATGTTTGAATGTAGCGAGCTGCTTGTGACAGTGAGTGTGCCCACAGAGATGCCTCCATGTATTATTGTTCTCATTCTTATGCAATTCCACGGTGAGTACTCAGGATACACACATTAATCTGCCTGCTAAGGGCCGGCCCTCATTCCTGGAGAGTTACTGGTTAAAAGCATGCTTCCTTGACTGGGGATTTTCTTGAAGATCAGAGACTGTTCTTTTGGTCAACAGGGTCATTCTTTCATGGGAATGGGAAAGTTCAAATGGAAAGCCTGTTGTTATAATTGGATGGTTTTACTTTTCATATATGGTTTACAAATTAGTCAAAATAGGATGTGAATATTTTTAGCAAGTAGTAAAAATGTATTTTTGAGTTTAATTTTCCTACAATATATGAATGATTTTATAGTTACTCTTTAAAAAAGCACTTTAGGATCCTTTGGGATTATAGGCAGCATATCAAATCTAACAATGCAATGTGCTTTCAAGAAAAAGGGTCTTACATCATTCCAAGTCCAGCATTTCTCACTGGCTGCAATTCCTGTCTCCCGGTAATATTCTTCCAATGGCGGCTCCAAGAGAATAACATCAAATGTGTTCCTCATCTCTCTGACATCAAATGTTTCCAGATCTGCCTGCAAATACCTGCAAAGTGCACAGGCAGAGGTGAGCTGCCATCACCTCTCTATAAGACGTGCCTCACCACACCAGCCCCTGCCAGCACACTGAGGGGGTAAAGGGTAGCGGGGGAGGGAGGGGAGATGATCCACAGTCACCTCACTATAAGACGTGCCCCACCACACCAGCCCCTGCCAGCACACTGAGGGGGTAAAGGGTAAGCGGGGGAGGGAAGGGAGATGACCCGTTGTCACCTCACTACTGAGATGTGCCCCACCACACCAGCCCCAGCCAGCACACTGAGGGGGTAAAGGGTAAGCGAGGGAGGGAGGGGAGATGATCCACAGTCACCTCACTACTGAGACATGCCCCACCACACCAGCCCCAGCCAGCACACTGAAGGGGTAAAGGGTAAGCGGGGGAGGGAGGGGAGATGATCCGTTGTCACCTCACTACTGAGACGTGCCCCACCACACCAGCCCCTGCCAGCACACTGAGGGGGTAAAGGGTAAGTGACGGAGGGAGGGGAGATGATCCACCGTCACTTCACTTCTGAGACGTGCCCCAACACACCAGCCCCTGCCAGTACACTGAGGGGGTAAAAGGTAAGCGAGGGAGGGAGGGGAAATGATCCACAGTCACCTCACTATTGAGACGTGCCCCACCACACCAGCCCCTGCCAGCACACTGAGGGGGTAAAGGGTAAGCGGAGGAGGGAAGGGAGATGATCCATCGTCACCTCGCTATGAGACGTGCCCCACCACACCAGCCCCTGCCAGCACACTGAGGGGGTAAAGGGTAAGCGAGGGAGGGAGGGGAGATGATCCGTTGTCACCTCACTACTGAGACGTGCCCCACCACACCAGCCCCTGCCAGCACATTGAGGGGGTAAAGGGTAAGCGGGGGAGGGAGGGGAGATGATCCACTGTCACCTCACTACTGAGACGTGCCCCACCACACCAGCCCCTGCCAGCACACTGAGGGGGTAAAGGGTAAGCGGGGGAGGGAGGGGAGATGATCCACAGTCACCTCACTATAAGACGTGCCCTACCACACCAGCCCCTGCCAGCACACTGAGGGGGTAAAGGGTAAGCGGGGGAGGGAGGGGAGATGACCCGTTGTCACCTCACTACTGAGACGTGCCCCACCACACCAGCCCCAGCCAGCACACTGAGGGGGTAAAGGGTAAGCGAGGGAGGGAGGGGAGATGATCCACAGTCACCTCACTACTGAGACATGCCCCACCACACCAGCCCCAGCCAGCACACTGAGGGGGTAAAGGGTAAGCGGGGGAGGGAGGGGAGATGATCCGTTGTCACCTCGCTATGAGACGTGCCCCACCACACCAGCCCCTGCCAGCACACTGAGGGGGTAAAGGGTAAGTGGGGGAGGGAGGGGAGATGATCCACCATCACCTCACTACTGAGACGTGCCCCACCACACCAGCCCCTGCCAGCACACTGAGGGGGTAAAGGGTAAGCGGAGGAGGGAAGGGAGATGATCCATCGTCACCTCGCTATGAGACGTGCCCCACCACACCAGCCCCTGCCAGCACACTGAGGGGGTAAAGGGTAAGCGGGGGAGGGAGGGGAGATGACCCGTTGTCACCTCACTACTGAGACGTGCCCCACCACACCAGCCCCAGCCAGCACACTGAAGGGGTAAAGGGTAAGCGGGGGAGGGAGGGGAGATGATCCGTTGTCACCTCACTACTGAGACGTGCCCCACCACACCAGCCCCTGCCAGCACACTGAGGGGGTAAAGGATAAGCGGGGGAGGGAGGGGAGATGATCCACAGTCACCTCACTACTGAGACGTGCCCCACCACACCAGCCCCTGCCAGCACACTGAGGGGGTAAAGGGTAAGCGGGGGAGGGAGGGGAGATGATCCACAGTCACCTCACTACTGAGACGTGCCCCACCACACCAGCCCCTGCCAGCACACTGAGGGGGTAAAGGGTAAGCGGAGGAGGGAAGGGAGATGATCCATCGTCACCTCGCTATGAGACGTGCCCCACCAGCTCCTCGGAAGTGTGACAAGTTGGATTTCCTTTATAAACTCGCCACCCAAATTCTAGCCAATGAAATATATAAACTACATATTCAATAGATCACTAAAAGCCACCCTCTCCAAGATTAGTTTTAGGGATGGTGGAGAAGGGAGATTAAACACAATCTGCAGTACTTACATTGGGGGGGTGTTAGATTTACAGATCAGCTCATCCTTCAACCTGATGAGTTCCCGCAGCTTCGGGTACTCTTCAAATCTGTCAGCTAAGCCTGAGAGTTAAGAAAACAAAACACAGTAAAATATCACTTCCTACTTATACAATGAAATAATTCAAAACAGAAAGAACATGTGGTAAGACGCAGCCCACATTTCCCTAGTGCAAGTGAGGAGATGCACACACTATCACACGATAGGATTGGAAACATGCCCGCCACTCACACAACGGGATGGACTGGGGGACTCACCCAGCCTCTCATAAACACATACACGATACAGTGGCTGGGGGGACCTGCAGAGTCCCTCATAAACACATACACAATACAGTGGCTGGGGGAACTCGCGGAGCCTCTCATAAACACATACACGATACAGTGGCTGGGGGGACTCGCGGAGCCTCTCTCACACACATCCACGATACAGTAGGTGGGGGTTGGGGGGGGACTCACCCAGCCTTTCATACACAATACAGTAGGTAGGGGGACTTGCCCAGCCTTAACCAGGAGGCACATGTCATTTGCAGGAGCTACATTTATGCCATATCTTTAAGCCATACTAACAAGTTACATCCACCTCACACAGATACAATTTCTTTCTGCTCTATACTGGCTACAGCTAGAAGGCAGCTAAAGTGCCTACAAAAGGAGATAACTGAGACCTCCGTCTGGGATACTGTATCCAACTGCAGCCAAATAAATACAGACCAAGGAGAAGTGGTTCCAAGACGAGGGCATGCATCATATGTCCTGGGACCTAAACATATATATTCTAGAGGAGAGAGGATATGAGTGTGATGCTTAATAGCTCAAAAGTTACAAATATTGCACAGGAACCAAACTGTTTTTCCATGAAAAAGAAGCTGAAAAGGGGAAGACTGGCATGAGTATCAGAAGATTTCTTCACAGAACAGCTGCCCAGGGAGGTGGTGGAAGCAAAAATCACGGAATTCAAGAAAGCAAGTGATGAGCATAAAGGAGCCCTGATTACAAAGTGGTACTGCAGTAAAGTGGGAAGAAGAGATGGATCTGCTGTCATGTGCTCAGAGTCAAGGAGGAAGCTAGGAGGACCGCTGCGACACACCGCTTACTGTTACACTTCCACACCAGCAAAGAGATGGATCTGCTGTCATGTGCTCAGAGTCAAGGAGGAAGCTAGGAGGACCGCTGCGACACGCCGCTTACTGTTACACTTCCACACCAGCAAAGAGATGGACCTGCTGTCATGTGCTCAGAGTCAAGGAGGAAGCTAGGAGGACCGCTGCGACACGCCACTTACTGTTACACTTCCACACCAGCAAAGAGATGGATCTGCTGTCATGTGCTCAGAGTCAAGGAGGAAGCTAGGAGGACCGCTGCGACACGCCGCTTACTGTTACACTTCCACACCAGCAAAGAGATGGACCTGCTGTCATGTGCTCAGAGTCAAGGAGGAAGCTAGGAGGACCGCTGCGACACGCCGCTTACTGTTACACTTCCACACCAGCAAAGAGATGGATCTGCTGTCATGTGCTCAGAGTCAAGGAGGAAGCTAGGAGGACTGCTGCGACACGCCGCTTACTGTTACACTTCCACACCAGCAAAGAGATGGACCTGCTGTCATGTGCTCAGAGTCAAGGAGGAAGCTAGGAGGACCGCTGCGACACGCCGCTTACTGTTACACTTCCACACCAGCAAAGAGATGGATCTGCTGTCATGTGCTCAGAGTCAAGGAGGAAGCTAGGAGGACTGCTGCGACACGCCGCTTACTGTTACACTTCCACACCAGCAAAGAGATGGATCTGCTGTCATGTGCTCAGAGTCAAGGAGGAAGCTAGGACTGCTGCGACACGCCGCTTACTGTTACACTTCCACACCAGCAAAGAGATGGACCTGCTGTCATGTGCTCAGAGTCAAGGAGGAAGCTAGGAGGACTGCTGCGACACGCCGCTTACTGTTACACTTCCACACCAGCAAAGAGATGGATCTGCTGTCATGTGCTCAGAGTCAAGGAGGAAGCTAGGAGGACCGCTGCGACACGCCGCTTACTGTTACACTTCCACACCAGCAAAGAGATGGATCTGCTGTCATGTGCTCAGAGTCAAGGAGGAAGCTAGGAGGACCGCTGCGACACGCCGCTTACTGTTACACTTCCACACCAGCAAAGAGATGGATCTGCTGTCATGTGCTCAGAGTCAAGGAGGAAGCTAGGAGGACCGCTGCGACACGCCGCTTACTGTTACACTTCCACACCAGCAAAGAGATGGATCTGCTGTCATGTGCTCAGAGTCAAGGAGGAAGCTAGGACTGCTGCGACACGCCACTTACTGTTACACTTCCACACCAGCAAAGAGATGGACCTGCTGTCATGTGCTCAGAGTCAAGGAGGAAGCTAGGAGGACTGCTGCGACACGCCGCTTACTGTTACACTTCCACACCAGCAAAGAGATGGATCTGCTGTCATGTGCTCAGAGTCAAGGAGGAAGCTAGGACTGCTGCAACACGCCCGCCCGCAAAGGACCTTTAGTCACATCAGGCCAGCAGTCTAACGTATAATGAGGAGAAAAGGAGGAAAACAGGACAAATGAAAAACCAAAACAATGAAACATTATCCTCCAGTCTTTTTGGAACCAGGAAGAAGTGGGAGTAAAAATTTCCACCCTCTTTGCTACAGAGGGTCAGGCTTGAAGTGCTGTTCAAGTAGGCAGGAAGAACATACCAAAAAGCCTGAAAACCAGCAGGTAAATCATTCTTCAAAGAAAAGCAATGAACTGAGGCATACAGTGGGCCTGCGGGAGCTGCCATACCTCCACAGAAATGGTTCCTAAAACAGTTCAGGAAAGCTCTAGAAAGAATCCAGTGCGATGAGTGATCTACTTGTCCTCAGAGAAAAACAGAGTATGATCCACATCATCATGGCAGAAGAGCAATAAGGGGGGAGTGTATGGAACTAAACACCACATGGCCGGCGCTAAGAAAAGCAGAAATCTCAGTACTGCATCCATACGTTATAAGAAAGGTTTTGACGGCGTCCCACACTCTTGGATAATAAATTGCCTTGAAATGTGTAAAATAAATCCTGCTTTGATATAGTACATTAAGTTCACCATGACAATGTGGAAAACACACTCCTTTTGAAGTATGAAGATGGTTTGTGCATCATTCTTAACATTCAGAGCTTGGTGTGAAGGCAGCAGTTCAAAACGGCGCCAAGGACTAGTCGTATGTCTCACCTCCATGAAGGTTACACAAGGCTGTGCTTTCTTTACATTCTAAGCTTTTGGGATTATAGGGAAATTTCATCACTTTATGCCAAGTGCAAATTTAAGAAAGTGACATATAATAGCGATACATAAAGTTTAGAAATATATTTTTGCAGCCAAGTTAGCCATTCGCCTGAGCTTAAAATAAAAATCACCTCTACTACTAGGATGGAGGGGCTGCCTAGTGCTTACAGTAGTAGCCTGTGACCAAAGAGATTGAGTTTAAATCTTACTGACACTCCTTGTGGCCTTGGCCAAGTCACTTAACCCTCCACTGCCTCAGGTACAAACTTAGTTCGTAAGTCCTCCAGAGACAGGAAAAGGCCTACTGTACCTCACTGAAATTCTCCTTAAAATACTACAACTTTGGAAATAGCAATACTTTATTAGTGCAGCATTGTGATTTACAGAATAAATCTTCTGTGAACCTGGGTTGCACTCAGGATGGTCCTAGTCTTAGAAAAGGTTCATTCTTGCTGCCTTTCAGAATCACAAGACCAAGCCCGCACACCTTCCACATAGTAGCAGCAGCAAAGTATTTTGTATCCTGTAAGCAATCCAGGAATATGATCTGAGCAGGAGCAGTGATTAGTCCCAGAATCTGGCAACCAAGCTTATTGGATTTTTTTGTACTTTGCAATTTAGTTCTATTTAATAATTCTCTTTGACTGCCTAGCACTGTACCAATGGACCTGGGGGGCAAATCTAAAAAAAAAAAAAACCTGCCTTTGAAAATTGTTTAAGTACTCCATGGTGAAAATACCGCACACTTTGCAACTCCAAAGAGCACACAAAGAAATGAGTGAACACCATTCGACTTGTGTGCTTTACTCACCCATCCTCAATATGGCCAAGCTAAAAGTAGGCACACTGCGGACCTTACAGTTACATTTCAGCAAGCCATTCTGGAAGGGAGGAGATACAATTTTATACCAAATCAATTCACCCCAGTAGGTGTCCTTTTTCTATATTACTTCAGCAATATATGTGGAAACTGTCATGAAAATAAAGCTTCCTGAATTTGAAAAGGAGAAAGACATAAAATATAGGCCATGTGACACAAAGATGATGTGGAACTTACGATCCAACTCTTCCTATGATATCTTGGGGAAGCAGAAGCAGTGCTCACAGAGAGACAAAGGACAAAATGGAAATGATGTACCTGATCAGTTAGGTTCCTGAAGTCCTTCTAGACCAGTCCTCATGAGCAGGATGTTGCCTGGATCAGAAGCTGAAGACTGAGCCAAAACCATGTGACGTTTAGTCACTACTCACCTGGTGCAGCCTTAGAGCCCAACAAGTGATCCCTATCCTGCATGTGGATGGCCATGTGTTGCCATCACCGCCTGCCAGGCACAAAGCCCACTGCTGCACATGTGCTCAGAGGTAGAGCCCCCAGAGAAGTCCTTTCCATCACCCACCTGCCAGACGCAAAGCCTACTGCCGCACATGTGCTCAGAGGTAGAGCCCCCAGAGAAGTCCCTACCATCACTCACCTGCCAGACGCAAAGCCTACTGCCGCACATGTGCTCAGAGGTAGAGCCCCCAGAGAAATCCCTACCATCACTCACCTGCCAGACGCAAAGCCTACTGCCGCACATGTGCTCAGAGGTAGAGCCCCCAGAGAAGTCCCTACCATCACTCACCTGCCAGACGCAAAGCCTACTGCCACACATGTGCTCAGAGGTAGAGCCCCCAGAGAAGTCCTTTCCATCACCCACCTGCCAGACGCAAAGCCTACTGCCGCACATGTGCTCAGAGGTAGAGCCCCCAGAGAAGTCCCTACCATCACTCATCTGCCAGGCACAAAGCCCACTGCCACACAAGTGCTTGGAAGCAAGACCCCCAAGAGCTCCCTAGCATCACCCCCTGCCAGACGCAAAGCCCACTGTGGCACATGCGATGGGAAGCCGAGCCCCCAGAGAAGTCCCTACCATCTGCACTTGCCAGGCACACAGCCCATTATGGCACATATGCTGGAAAGCCGAGCCCACAGAGAAGTCCCTTCCATCACCCCCTGCCAGGCACAAAGCCCACTGCCGCACATGTGCTCGGCGGTAGAGCCCCAGAGAAGTCCCTACCATCACCCACCTGCCAGACACAAAGCCCACTGCAGTACAAGTGCTCAGAAGCGAGACCCCCCCCCCCCCGAGAGCTCCCTAGCATCACCCCCTGCCAGGCACAAAGCCCACTGCCGCACATGTGCTCAGAGGTAGAACCCCCAGAGAAGTCCCTACTATTACATTCCAGGGGGTGGGGAGGGGGGCGGGGAGATTGGGACTGGTCTGGAAGGACCCAGAATTATCAGGTACATAAATTTCCATTCGCTTGTCACACTTGCCAGACCAGTCTAAAGAAGCGGAATGTAGCAGAGCACAAACTCCATTAGGGAAAGAAGAAGCCAGAACTCTAGTGACAAAGGAGACCGCCTCTCTGCCCTGAACATCCCATGTGTAGTGTCTAGTGATGACAGGGTTGCTGCTTTATAAATCTTTTTCAGAGTCGCTGACCCCTTCTTTCTCCAAAGGAAAGCTTGTGCTCTTACAGAGTATGGAGTCTCAGCCCTTCAGGAACCGAGTGACCATTCAAAAATATAGGCCAAAGTAATATCTTTTCCTTTAGCCCTCTAGAGAGAGGAACTTTGGAGGCAGACTCTCCCTTCCTACCTCCTTACAAATGTACAAAAAAATGCTCGGAATTCCTAAAGGGTTCGATGGCTTTCAAATAAATCTTCACTGCCCTCCGAACATCCAGGGAATGCCAGACTTTGGTACTCAGACATTCTGCTTTTTTAGAGTTGGGAGTGGTCCCAGAGGACTAGAGAAAGGTGAACTACAGGCCGGTTAGTCTGACCTCTGCGGTGAGTAAATTAATGGAAATGCTACTGAAACAGAGAATAGTGAGGTTTCTGGAGTCCAATGGATTGCAGGATCCAAAGCAGCTTGGTTTTACCAGAGGCAGGTCTTATCAGACAATCTAAATCATTTCTTTGACTGGGTGACCAGAAAGTTGGACCAAGGGAGAGCCCTAGATGTGGTGTACTTGGATTTCAGTAAAGCCTTTGATACCGTTTTGCGCAGACAACTTATAAATAAATTGAGCATCCTAGGAATAGACCCTAAAGTGACTGACTGGCTTCGAAATTGGTTGAGTGGGAAGCGACAAAAGGTACAGGGACCTGTCCTTGGTCCGATTCTTTTTAACAATTTTGTTAATGATATTGCAGAAAGGCTGTCATATAAGGTTTGCCTCTTTGCAGATGATACCAAAATCTGCAATAGAGTAGACACACAAGAAGGAAAAGATAACATGAGGACAGATCTCGCTGGGCTTGAAGAATGGTTGAGAATTTGGCATCTGAGATTTAATGCTAAAAAAATGCAGTCATGCATTTGGGCTGCAAAAATCCAAGAGAGCGGTACAGTATAGGGAGTAAAGAGAGCAGTGTCTCACCTGTAACAGGTATTCTCCGGGAACAGCAGGAATCAGACCTCACATATGGGTGACGTCAGCATCGATAAAGCCCATGAGGTAACCTCTCCTCAGCTTTCAAAGAAAGTCTTTGGGAGATCCATCACACATGAGTGGCTGCCTTCCCACCCAAGGGTGCCATCTTGCCTCAGTATGTTGTCATAGCTCAAAGATGGCAAAAAGAAAAGCAACTCCAAAGGGAGGAGGGAAGGTTGTGACGACTGATTCCTGCTGTTCCCGGAGAAAACTGGCACAGGTGAGTAACCATGCTTTCTCCAGGAACAAGCAGAAGTCAGCTCTCACATATGGGACTCCTTAGCTACAGGCTAAAGCTAAGGACGACCCAAAAAATGAACCATAAGCAATAGCAGAGTGTACAGTTCATTCACAATACTTCAGCAGCAACCCCAGCATCAACCAGGTAAACCAACTCTCCAATAGCCTGGACACACAGAAGGGCCGGAGAGCAGGAGTTGCCTCAAACCCCAAATAACGAAGTACTGCATGGCTGAAGGCGCTGTCCCGCCAGGACTCCCCCTCCAGTCAATAATGAGCTACAAAGGTGTGAAGTGAGGACCAGGTGGGGGTTCAGCAGCAAGCGGACTGAGCGGAGGTTTTCCACAGAAGCCGCCATAGCCTGGACGCTGTGCCCCGTGATGTGATGCTCCAGCAAAAGACCAGCCTGCCCATAGATAAAGGCCACCACCCAGGTTGACACAGGATGCTTGGAGACCGCTATGTCCAGGCGATTAGGGTCGTAGGAAATGAAGAGCTGCGAGGAGCGGTGATAAGGCTTTGTCCGTTCCACACTATAAGCCAATGCCCACTTACAAACTAACGTATGGAGAGTGGCCTCCGCCCTACTGGCGTGAGGTCACGAGAAAAAGGTGGGAAGTACCACCTCCTTGTTGAAGTGGGACCGTTAGACCACCTTAGGGAGGAATTTAGGGTGTGTCCAGAGCACCACCCTGTTCCTGTGGAACCTGGTGTAGGAGGCATGCGTCACCAGAGCCTGGAGTTCACTGACCCTGCGGACAGACATGAGCACCATGAGGAAGACCACCTTCCAGGACAAATACTTGAGGTGGCAGGAAGCTAGAGACTCAAAGGATGGAGCGATAAGCTTCAAGAGGACCACATTGAGATCCCACGCCACTACTGGAAGATGAATGAGTGGCCGAGAGAAAAAAAGGCCCCTCTGGAAGTGAGCCACAAGAGGCTGGGCAGAGAGGGGCTTCCCCGGTGAACCCTGATGGAGTTAGGCTTCAAACCAGCATTAGACAGGTACAGTAGTACTGCAGCACCATCTGGACGGAACAGAAAGGGTTGGCAACCCCTCTGGAACCAAACCGAGAAGCAATGCTATTTGAAGGCATACGCCTGCTGGGTGGAGTCCTTGCGTGAGGCCAGCAAGACCTCTTCCACATCTTTGGGCAAGTCGAACTTGGCCAGAGCTACCCTTTCAGCAGCAGGCCATCAGGGTCAAGGACTCCAGGCTGGGGTGCAGGAGAGCGATGTCCTACTACTACTACTTCTACTGAGCATTTGTATAGCACTACAGGACGTACGCAGCGCTGCAGACATGTAAAAGACAGTCCCTGCTCATCAGAGCTTACAATCTAATCAAAATAGACAACACGAGGGATCACAAGGAGATCAGGTGAGTCAAGATCTGAAAGTGGCACTGAAGAGGTGAGTTTTTAGCCTGGATTTGAAAAGGGTCAGAGAAGGTGCCTGACGTACAGACTCGGGTAGTTTGTTCCAGGCGTAAGGTGCAGCAAGGTGAAAGGAGCGAAGTCTGGAGTTAGCAATAGAAGAGAAGGGCACAGATAGAAGAGATTTGCCAGAAGAGCGGAGTTTCCGAAGGGGGGGGGGGGGGGTATAGGGAGAGATAAGAGGAAAAATAGTGAGCAGTTGCAAAGTGAATACACTTATAGGTCAGCAGGAGAGGAGAAGTTTGAACTGGATGCGGAAAAAGATAGGAAGCAAATGAAGTGATTTGAGAAGAGGGGTAAAATGAGCATGGCAAGGCTGGCAGAAGATTAGCCGCACAGCAGAGTGTTGAACAGATTGAAGGGGAGAGAGATGATTCAAAGGGAGACCAGCAAGGAGTAGGTTACAATCATCAAGACAGGAGGTGATTAAGTAGTGGATAAGTGTCTTAGTAGTGTGTTCAAAAAGGAATGAACTGAAAGAACTGAAATATGAGATTTGTGATAAGGAAGCTTATCATAGCTCAGGAAGGAGCTATAAAAAAGGTGAAGTGACTCTGAACAAGCAACCTGTCAGTTCTGGTAGAAATAAGAAAACAGAATTTTCCCATAAAAGACTACCAGTCCCAGAATGCACCAGGTTTCCAACAGCCATTAGAGGAGCTGAAGTGGGGAAATGTGTGTTCAATCAGGAGGGCTATGAGGTAATCCCTAAGCACTCATCTCAAAGGGCAGGGTCTGATTCAGCACAGCTGCGCTGTGCTAAGGTGGAGCACTCATCAAAGCAGAATAAAGGTAGAGTTTATTGTACAGAGAATTATCCTCAGTTTCATCTGGGAGATCCTCAGATTCAGCTTGGATATCCTCATCTTGAACAGCTTCATCATCTGGAGGATCATCAGAAGCAGAAGCCAGAACGGACGGACAGAGAGGGCAAGAAACCCTTTGGAAGGAAGAGGAGAAAAGCATTTGGGAGGACTAGAGGAGTCCAGAGCAGTACGTATACTGGGAGACATTCAAAAGGCCAGCATACACCACTGGACTGGGGAAAACCAGAGGAGTGGTGCTGCAGAGCTAGGAATCTCCAGACGGTACCTGTGAGGGAGACGGCTGCACGTGGAAAGGACCCTAGGACCCGTGCCAGAAGGTATGTGAAGAGAGATCCAGTGTCCAGGGATCTGGATTGGAAGGCTGGACATAAGAACTGGACTACATACTGGCCAGGCTATTTAGAGAGGAACTCTAACAGCAATGGAAGCTCAGGTATGAACACTGATCTATGCCCTAGCTATAACCTTGAAAGACAGCAGGGAAACAACTATTCTCCTGAGAGTGCTACATTGAGAAATTCCTCTGTGCCAATCCATGATATTGAACCCATGATTGTTGAAGAAGGGGGAGCGGTCTTAGATACAGGCTGTAAATATATGGATTGCTCTCTGTCTAAACTCCTTTGGTAATTTTCTGTTACAAAGTACATCAACCATCACAAAGAAATACAAACTTGTTCTTTAATCTACTCAGAAAAGCTCCTGAAGTAGGATTTGAGCCACGCAGTAGAAAGCAAGCCAGCTAAGGGGTTTCAGCTGGGTAACTGCTAGCAATTGAACCTTACCTAATTGCTTGTGAGCTCTGAGGGAATCACTTCTGAGTCTATGTGTGAAGATATAAGAAGTTAACCTGAAAAGAACAGTTTTTCCCTTCTTTGTGGGTTTTGCTTGTTTGATACACTGCTAAGAAAATATTAGCTAAAGTCTACAGAAAAGACCAGTTTGTTACCAACCAGGTCTTTATTCTTTTCATTTGATTGCCTGACAAGTTCATCTGTTGTTTTCCTGATTTTGTTTTTCTAAGTTTAACACTGAAAGCAAGTAACCTGTTTTATGTGCTACCAAGCATATCTGTGTTGGGAGAAATAACCCCATAAATAAATATCTTATTGGCTTTACACTCAAGCACAACTAATTATTGTGAGCAGCTGTGTCTGGTGTGAATGGACTGCATTTCCCACAATCCCTTGCAAATCATATTGATATATGCACTTGCCAAGACTGTGAACATTCTCACCCAGGCAGCCGTCTGACAGATTGCAGACCTGCTATTGGTAATCTGTGAATTTTCATTAAAATCATCTGTAATACCTGAAGATTGGAGGGTCGCCAATATAACGCCAATTCTTAAAAAGGGTTCCAGGGGTGACCCGGGAAACTACAGACCGGTGAGCCTCACGTTAGTACCGGGGAAAATGGTAGAAACCATCATAAAGAACAAAATTAGAGAGCATGTAGATAGTCATGGACTAATGGGAGACAGCCAACATGGCTTTAGACAAGGAAGATCTTGTCTTACTAATCTGTTATGTTTTTTTGAAGGAGTGAATAAACAGGTGGACAAAGGTGAGTCGGTTGATATTGTGTATCTGGACTTTCAGAAAGCCTTTGACAAGGTCCCTCAACAGAGACCTTTGGCAAAACTAAAAAGTCATGGGATAGGAGGCAGTGTATTATTGTGGATCGGGAACTGGTTAAAAGATAGAAAGCAGAGGGTAGGGCTAAATGGCCAATATTCCCAATGGAAAAAGGGGAATAGTGGAGTACCCCAGGGATCTGTACTGGGTCCACTACTTTTTGACATATTCATAAATGACCTAGAAAAGGGAATAACGAGTGAGGTTATCAAATTTTCAGACGATACAAAACTGTTTAAAGTTGTTAAAACCCAAGAGGACTGTGGAAAGCAGCAGGAGGATCTGGATAAATTGGAAGACTGGGCATCCAAATGGCAGATGAAATTTAATGTGGACAAGTGCAAAGTTATGCACCTAGGAAAGAACAACCCACACTATGGTTACACGATGCAAGGTTCCACATTGGGAACCACCACCCAGGAAAAAGATTTAGGAGTCATCATGGATAACATGTTAAAACCCTCCGCCCAGTGTGCAGTGGCAGCCAAGAAAGCAAATAGAATGCTAGGTATCATAAGGAAAGGAAAGGAGAACAAAACAAAGGATATTATAATGTCTCTGTATCATTCCATGGTACGACCGCACCTTGAATATTGTGTGCAATTCTGGTCGCCATATCTTAAAAAGGATATAGCGTTATTAGAAAACATACAGTGAAGAGCCACCAAAATGGTAAAGGGGATGGAAGGATACTCCTATAAAGAGAGGCTACAAAGGTTAGGGCTCTTCAACCTGGAAAAGAGACGGCTGAGGGGAGATATGATAGAGGTCTATAAATTAATGAATGGAGTGGAACGGGTAAACGTAGATCGATTGTTTACGCTATCAGAATATAGAAAGACTAGGGGACATGTAATGAAGCTACAGGGTAAACTATTTAAGACAAATAAGAGAAAATATGTTTTCGCACAACATGTAATCAAACTCTGGAATTTGTTACCGGAGGATGTAGTAAGAGCTGTTAGTGTAGCTGGGTTTAAAAAAGGTTTGGACAAGTTCCTGGACGAAAGGTCCATAAACCATTATTAAAAAGGGACCCAGGATAATCAATACTTGACCCAGTACAAGCATTGTGGAACCTGTGTCTTTTGGGGATACTGCTAGGTTTGTATGACCTAGATTGGCCACTGTTGGAAACAGGATACTGGGATTGATGGACCTCGGTCTGACCCAGTATGGCATGTTCTTATGTTCTAATGGGTGGATTTTGTTGATGTTATAGAGAAAGAAACGGCAGATTTTAGCTATCAGATGGATGTATATTGTGATAAGGAAGCTTATCATAGTTCAGGAAGGAGCTATAGTAGAGGTGAAGTGACTCTGAACAAGCACCCTGTCTTTTCTGGTAGAAATAATAAAACAGAATGTTTCCATAAAAGACTACCAGTCCCAGAATGCACCAGGTTTCCAACAGCCATTAGGAGAGCTGAAGTGGGGAAACGTGTGTTCAATCAGGAGGGCTATGAGGTAATCCCCAAGCACTCATCTCCAAGGGCAGGGCTTGATGCTGCGCTGTGCTAGGGTGGAGCATGCACCTAAGCAGGATAAAAGAAAAGCTTATTCTACAGAGAATCATCTTGATCAGAAGCATCTTGATCATCTTGAGGATCATCATCATCAGCAGAAGCCAGAGCTGACGGACAGAGAGAGCAAGAAACACTTTGGAAGAAAGAAGAGAAAAGCATTTGGGAGGTCTAAAGGAGTCCATAGCAGTACGTATACTGGGAGGCATTCCAGAGGCAAGCATACACCATTGGACTGGGGAAAGCCAGAGGAGTGGGGTTGCAGAGCCAGGAATCCCCGGACAGCACCTGTGAGGGAGACGGCTGCACTTGGAAGGGACCCTAAGACCAGTGCAAGAAGGTATGTGAAGAGAGATCCAGTGTCCAGGGATCCTGATTGGAAGACTGGACATAAGAACTGGACTACATACTGGCCAGGATATTTAGAGAGGAACTCTAACAGCAATGGAAGCTCAGGTATGAACACTGATCTATGCCCTAGCTCTTCACTGGGAAGACAGCAGGGAAACAAGTATTGTCCTGAGAGTGTTCCATTGAGAAATTCCTCTGTGCCAATCCATGATAGTGAACCTATGATAATTGAAGAAGGGGAAGATGTAATAAATGGGGACTTTGAATACATGGATTGCTCTCTGTCTAAACTTCTGTGGTAATATGCTGTTACAAAATACAACAACCATCACAAAGAAATATAAACTTGTTCTTTAATCTACTCAGAAAAGCTTCTGAGTAGGATTTGAGCTAAGTAATAGAAAGTAAACCAGCCAAGAGGTTTTCAGCTGGTAATTGTTAGCAATTGAGCCTTGCCTAATTGCCTGTGAGCTCTGAAGGGACACTTCTGAGTGTGTGTGCGGATACAAGAAGTTATCCCTGAAAAATAACAGTTTTGTTTTCTACTTTGTGGGGTTTTGTTTGTTCTTTGAAGCACTGCTAAGAAGATATTAGCAGGAGCCTACAGAAAAGACCTTTCTGTCCCCATCAAGGTCTTTATTCTTTGATTTGATTGCTTAACAAGTTCAGCTGTTGTTTTTTCCTTATTTGTTTTTCTAAGTATAATACTGAAAGCAAGTATTCCTTTTTATGTGCTACCAAGTATATCTGTGTTGGGAGAAATAACCCCATAAATAAAATATCTTCTTTGCTTTACATTCGAGCATGCACAACTAATTTATTGTGAACGGCTGAGTCTGGTATGAATGAACTACATTTCCCACAATCCTTTGCAAGTCATATTAATATTTGCCTTTGCCAAGACTGTGGACATTCTCACCCAGCGCCCCCGTTTACAATATGGAGGAGAAGAGTCAAAGATGACGTCAATGTTGCAAGCCGAGGAAACAGGGAGGAGTAGAGAGTTATCCACAGAGACTGAGAAAGGAGAAAGAGGAGAGGTGGTTTTAGGGGGAAAAATAAGAAGCTTAGTTTTGGCCATTTCAACTTCAAGCGGCGGTGAGACATTCAAGCATCAATGTCAGAAAAGGAGGCAGAGATCCAGGTCTGGATTGCCGGAGAGATTTCAGGTGTAGAGAGGTAGATCTGGGAGTCATCAGCATAAAGATGGCACTGAAAGCCATGGGAAGAGATGAGCGCACCAAGGGACGGGGTATAGAGAGAGAAAAGGAGTGGACCGAAGACAGATCCTTGGGGTACACCAACCGAGGGCAAGATAGCAGCAGAGGAAAATCCAGCAGAACGAATACTGCAAGAGTGATGGGAGAAATAAGGGGAGAACCAGAATAGTACAGAGTCCTTAAAACCAAGCAAGGACTGGGTATCAAGGAGAAGGTTCTGGTCAACAGTGTCTAAAGCAGCAGAGATCAAGGAGGATGAGGACAGAGTAAAGGCCCTTGGATTTTGCCAGGAAAAAGTCACTGGAGACTTTGGCAAAAGATGTTTCAGTAGAATGTAAAGGATGAAAGCCAGATTGCAAAGGGTCCAGGAGGGTTTGAGAGGAGAAAAAGTCAAGGTAATAGCGGTGAACCGCACATTCAAGTAGTTTAGAAACAAAGGGGAGGAGGGAGATGGGTCAATAATTAGGACAAGTAATATCAAGTGAAGGTTTCTTGAGGAGAAGTGTAACTACAGCATGCTTGAAGGCTGCAGGGACAGTTGCAGTGGAGAATGATAGGTTGAAAATATGAGAGATGGAAAGGACAATGGTGGAGGAGATGGGGCTTAGAAGATAGGTGGGAATAGGATCATAGGATAAGGTAGTGAATTTGGAGAAAGAAAGGTGGTGTGCAGTCCTCACATATGCATGGTGGCATTCCCAAAGGCTTTGCCTCCAAATGGGCTCTGTCCGTGCCAATTTCACCCATACAGTATGTGAGGACTGACTTCCTGCTTGTTCCTGGAGAAAGAGGAGGGGAGGGAGGGGAAGTAGCTGACTTACCGGGTAATTGGAGGGTGATCTTGTGGATTTTGTCATAAAAATAGTCAGCCAGAGTTTGGACAAAAGGGGAGGGAGGGGTCGGAGGCACCTTGTGGAGAGAGCTGAGAGTTGTAAAGAGACGGCGAAAGTCAGAGGCAACAGAGCTAGTCAGATGGACATAATAGTCTTGTTTGGCAAGTGGTATGGCTGACTGGAAAGAGACAAGCAGGAATTTGAAGTGTAAAAAGTCTGCAAGGGAGTGGGATTTGTGATAAGGAAGCTTATCATAGCTCAGGTAGGAGCTATAGAAAAGATGATGTGACTCTGAACAAGCAACCTGTCAGTTCTGGTAGAAGTAAGAAAACAGAGTTTTCACATAAAAGACTACCAGTCCCAGAATGCACCAGGTTTCCAGCAGCCATGAGAGGGGCTGAAGTGAGAAAACGTGTGTGCAATCAAGAGAGCTATGAGGTAATCCCTAAGCACTCAACTCAAAGGGCAGGACCTGATTCAACACAGCTGCGCTGTGTTAGGGAGGAGCACACATTAGAACAGAATAAGAATAGAGCTTATTCTTCAGATAACAGCTTCAGGGAGAGCTTCAGCAACGGCTACAAGCTCCAGCCCAGCTACAGGTTTAAGCATCACCTGGAGAAACAGAAGCCAAGCCAAGCGGATAGAGAAAGAAGGAAACTCTCTGGAAGGAAGAGAAGAAAGGCCATTGGAAGGTCTGGGAGAACCCAAGTCAGTACCCATACTGGGAGGTATTCCAAATGCCAGCAGAGTCCATTGGACTGGAGTCAGCCAGAGGAATGGAATGGCAGAGATAGGAATCACCAGTGGCTACCTGGAAGAGAGAAGACTGCACATGGAAGGGACTTTCAGACCAAGGCCAGAAGGTATGTGAGAGAGGATCCAGTGTCCAGGGATCAAGATTGGAAGGCTGGACATCAGAACTGGATTACATACTGGCCAGGCTATACAGAGAGGATAGCAGGAGAGGCTCAGGTATGAACACTGATCCAGACCCTATCTATAATAGTGAATGGCAGCAAGGGAATAAGCATTCTCATGATAGTACCTTATTGAAAGACTTGTCTGTGCCAATGTATGATAGTGACCCTATGCTGATTGATGAAGGGGGAGATACAGCAGATGAAACTATTCATTACATGGACTGTTCTCTATCTAAATGCTATTGTTAGCTTTCTGTGAGCAAACACCTCAGCCATCACAAAGAAACCTAACTTTGTTCTTTATTTCCACTGCAAACAGCTCTTAAAGCAGGATTTGGGTTCACACAGTAGCAGCCAGCCAGCTAAAGGCTTTCAGCTGGTCAATTGATAGTAATTAAAGCTGCACCTGATTGTGTGTGTGAGCAAGGGAGAATCACTGCTGGGATCTGCGTGGAAAATAAGCAGAAGTTAACCTAACAAGCAAAGTTCATTTATTTCTTTGTGCCTTTTTCATTTGGTAATTATTTGCTAAGAAAACATTAGCTAATTGCCTGACAAGCTGAAGGTTGTTTTCTGATTTGCTTTGTGACTTTATGTTATCCATTTAAACACTGCAAGCAAGTAACCTCATTTATATTGCTACCAAGCATATTTGTGCTGGGTGAATTAAACCCCATCAATAAAAGAAGTATTTTATTGGCTTTACCACTGGTTACACAACTCAATTATTGTCTTCAGCTGTGTTTGGGAGTGAATGAACTACATTACCCACAATACCTTGCAAGAATCATATGAATATATGCATCGTCAAGATTGTGTAAGTTCTCACCCTAGGCAGCCGTCTGACAGATTTCAGCCAGCATGCTCAGCTGAATGGTCCTAGGAACATAGATAGCAGGTAATGGATGAAAGCCAAGGCTGGGATGCAGTACGCTTCACAGGACGTGGCATGGGCAGAGCGAGAGCATCCAGAGCAGAGGAGAGTACAGCGCTATAGGAAGCTACTGCCTCATCAACAGACACAGATGACATAATGGAAGAAAGAGAAGATGAAACAGTGGAGGAGGGAACCAAAGGGTCAACAGCATGAAGATTTCTAAAGAGGTTGGAAAAGACAGGACGAGATTGAGGCGGCGGGTGATTAAGAGTGAAGCTTAGCACGTGATGGTCAGATAAGGGAAGAACTGAGGTATAGAAATTTGAGGATAAGCAATTAGAGAAAAATACAAGATCAAGGCAGTGGCCATGCTGGTGAGTTGGGGCAGCAGAGCAAAGCTGGAGGTTGAATGAGGAGGTAAGGGAAAGGAGCTTTAAAGCATAAGGATCAGAGGGGTTATCAACATGAATGTTAAAATCCCTGAGAATAAGAGTGGGGAAAGAGGAATCCAGAAAGAAGGAAATCCATGAGTCAAAGTCAGCGAGAAAGGTAGAAGACGACTTGTCAGGAGGTCGATAAGTAACAGCTAACCGGAGAGGTAGTGGAATCATAAGGCGGATGGAGTGGACTTCAAAGGAGGGAAAGGAGTGAGACTGAGGCAGCAGGAGGGGTTGGAATTGGCAGAAAGGAGAAAGTAGAAGCCCAACACCACTGTTCCCTCTAAGCTGTGCGCGTGTGCGCGCGCACACACCTCGCCGAGCGAGCGCACATACTTTACAACAGAGCGCACAAAAATTACGGCTCTGATTCTGATAGAAAACAACACAGACGTCTTAAAATTTAAAAGTTATGATTGTAATTACTAGAAATTTCCCCCTTCATTTAGTAATCGTCTATTTTCATTTAATTTGATTAAAATCAATGTGGTGTACATAGTGTATTCTGACGTGTAGTCAAATTTTAAAGCATATAACTCAGAGTGTCGTTATGTGGCGCACAAAAATTTAACTTTCCTTCCAAAGCTGCACACAGCTGATATTTTATGCGCACACAGCCTACAGAAAATTAGAGGGAACATTGCCCAACCTCCTGCAAGAGCAGGCCCGGGGCATAAGAACATAAGACATGCCATACTGGGTCAGACCAAGGTCCATCAAGCCCAGTATCCTGTTTCCAACAGTGGCCAATCTAGGTCATACGTACCTAGTAGTTTCCCCAAAAGACACAGGTTTCGCAATGCTTCTCCTGGGTCAAGCATTCATATCCTGGGTCCCTTCTTAATAATGGTTTAAGGACCTTTCCTCCAGGAATTTGTCCAAACCTTTTTTAAACCCAGCTACACTAACAGCCTTTACTACATCCTCCGGTAACAAATTCCAGAGTTTGATTACACGTTGAGTGAAAAAATATTTTCTTTTATTAGTCTTAAATAGTTTACCCTGTAGCTTCATTGCATGTACCCTAGTCTTTCTATATTCTGATAATGTAAACAATCGATCTACGTTTACCTGTTCCACTCCGTTCATTAATTTATAGACTTCTATCATATCTCCCCTCAGCCGTCTCTTTTCCAGGTTAAAGAGCCCTAACCTTTTTAGCCTTTCTTCATAGGAGTATCCTTCCATCCCCTTTACCATTTTGGTGGCTCTTCTCTGAACCTTTTCTAATAACTCTATATCCTTTTTAAGATACGGCGACCAGAATTGCACACAATATTCAAGGTACGGTCTCACCATGGAACGATATAAAGGCATTATAATATCTTTTGTTTTATTTTCCATTCCTTTCCTTATGATACCTAGCATTCTATTTGCTCTCTTGGCTGCCGCTGCACACTGGGCCAAGGGTTTTAACATGTTATCCACAATGACGCCTAAATCTTTTTCCTGGGTGGTAGTTCCTAATGTGGAACCTTGCATCGTGTAACCATAGTTTGGGTTGTTCTTCCCTAGGTGCATAACTTTGCACTTCTCCACATTAAATTTCATCTGACATTTTGATGCCCAGTCTTCTAATTTATCAAGATCCTCTTGCAATTTTCCACAATCCTCTTGGGTTTTAACAACTTTAAATAGTTTTGTGTCATCTGCAAATTTGATAACCTCACTCATTATCCCACTTTCCAGGTCATTTATGAATATGTCAAAAAGCAGCGGACCCAGCACAGATCCCTGGGGTACACCACTATTCACCTTTCTCCATTGGGAAAATTGGCCATTTAGCCCAACCCTCTGCTTTCTATCTTTTAACCAGTTCTTGATCCACAGTAGTACACTGCCTCCTATCCCATGACTCTTTAGTTTTGCCAAAGGTCTCTGATGAGGGACCTTGTCAAAGGCTTTCTGAAAGTCCAGATACACTACTGTACACCGGTTTATTCACACTTTCAAAAAAACATAACAGATTAGTAAGACAAGATCTTCCTTGTCTAAAGCCATGTTGGCTGTCTCCCATTAGGCCAAGACTATCTACATGCTGAGTAATTTTATTCTTTATGATGGTTTCTACCATTTTTCCCAGTACTGACGTGAGGTTCACCGATCTGTAGTTTCCCGGATCACCCCTCGAACCATTTTTAAAAATTGGTGTTACATTGGCGATCCTCCAGTCTTCAGGTATTAGAGATGATTTTAATGATAGTTCACAGATTACTAATAGCAGGTCTGCAATCTCATATTTCAGTTCTTTCAACACCCTTGGATGTATACCATCCGGCCCAGGTGATTTGCTACTCTTCAGTTTATCTAATAGTTGTAAGACATCTTCCCGATGTATCGATATTTACTTCAATTTTTCCGCACCTTTAAATACCACTTCAGTCATGGGTAACATCCCTACATCTTCCTCAGTAAAGACCGAAGCAAAGAATTCATTCAGTCTCTCCGCTATCGTCTTGTCGCCTCTTAGTGCCCCTTTAACTCCTCAATCATCTAATGGACCAACTGACTCTCTCACAGGTTTTTTGCCACGAATGTACTTGAAAAAATCTTTATTTCGCGTTTTTGCTTCCACAGCAAGTTTCTTCTCAAATTCTCCCTTTGCCTGCTTTATCGATGCCTTGCATTTGACTTGCCAGTGCTTGTGCTATTTCCAGGTTTCGTCGTTTGGCTCTTTTTTCCATTTCCTGAAAGATGCTTTTTTGGCAACAGCCTCTCTGATCTCACCTTTAAAACATGCTGGCAGTTTTTTGGACTTCCTTCCACTTTTCTTAAAGCGTGGAATACAGCTGGTCTGGGCTGCCAAGATAGTATTTTTCAACAACACCCAAGCTTGATGTAAGTCTTTAACCTTTGCAACTGCTTCTTTTAGTTTTTTCTTAACTATTTTCCTCATTTTATCACAGTCTCCCTTTCGAAAGTTAAAAGGTAGTACTGTGGATTTCCGCACTATCCCTCCTCCACTAATTAAATCAAAGGCGATCATGCTATGATCACTATTGCCAAGTGGCCCCAACACCCTTATCTCTTGCACTAGATCTGGTGTTCCACTAAGGATTAGGTCTAATATGGCTTCCCCTCTGGTCGGTTTATGAATCAGCTGCTCCAAGAAGCAGTCATTTATGTCATCTAGAAACGTTATCTCCCTAGCATGTCCTGCCGTGACACTGACCCAGTCGATACCGGGGTAATTGAAATCACCCATTATTATTACTGCGCTGTAACTTTTGTTAGCTTCCTTGATTTCGTTGAGCATTTCATCATCCATTTGTTCACTCTGGTCCGGTGGTCGATAGTACACCCCCACTGCCATCGCCTTCCCCTTTTTATATGGAATTTCAATCCATAGAGATTCTACAGAACATTTTGTTTCATGCAAAACTTTAATCCTTTCTGACTCAATGCCCTCTCTAACACAGAGCACAGCCCCTCCACCAATTTGATCAGCTCTATCATTACGATATAGTTTGTACCCAGGTATCACAGTGTCCCACTGGTTGTCCTCCTTCCACCATGTGTCTGATATTCCAATCATATCTAACCTCTCATTTACTGCTATATATTCTAACTCTCCCATCTTATTTTTTTAGACTTCTAGCATTTGCATACAAGCATTTTAGAGACTGTATTTTATTCATATTAATTTGGCTATTGGTAGACATAGGTAATTTGGGATCTTTAAGCTCTGTCTGCTCCATACTCGAGGGCATTTGGGCTACTTTACTCTTTTTTGGAACCTCTCTGCTTTTGGTAGTATCCTTCAAGGATACATTCTTCCAAACCATCCACTCTTGGGCGACTGTCGGCTTTCCCCTATTATCTAGTTTAAAAGCTGCTCTATCTCCTTTTTAAAGGTTAATGCCAGCAGCCTGGTTCCATCCCAGTTAAGGTGAAGCCCATCCCTTCGGAAGAGCCCCTCCTTCCCCCAGAAGTTCCCCAGTTCCTAATAAATCCAAAACTCTCATCTCTGCACCACTGTCTCATCCACGCATTGAGACTCCGGAGCTCTGCCTGCCTTTTGGGTCCTGCACATGGAATGGGAAGCATTTCGGAGAACGTTACCCTGGAAGTTCTGGATTTCAACTTCCTACCTAAAAGCCTAAATTTAGCCTCCAGAACCTCCCTACCACATTTTCCTATGTCTTTGGTACCGACATGTACCAAGACAGCAGACTCCTCCCCAGCACTATCTAAGACCTTATCTAGGTGGCGCGTGAGGTCCGCTACCTTCGCACCAGGCAGGCATGTTACCAGGCGATCCTCACGTCCACCAGCCACCCAGCTATCTACATGCCTAATGATCGAATCACCAACTATAACGGCTGTCCTAACCCTTCCCTCATGGGCACATGGCCCTGGAGAAACCTCCTCGGTGCGAGAGGGTTTTACATCACCTGGAGGACAGGTCCTAGTTACAGGATCACTTCCTGCCCCACCAGGGTGATGCTCTCCTGTCACGTGACCTCTCTCCTCCATGGCAACAAGGATGCTGCCAGATTGGAGGTGGGACTTCAGGACTATATCCCTGTAGGTCTCGTCTATGAACCTCTCTGTCTGTCTTATGTTTTCCAAGTCTGCTACTCTAGCCTCTAGAGAACGGACTCGTTCCCTAAGAGCAAAGAGCTCCTTGCACCTAGTGCACACGTAAGACCTCTCACCAACTGGGAGAAAATCATACATGTGACACTCAATGCAAAAGACTGGAAAGCCCCCATCTCGCTGCTGGACTGCTGTCTGCATCTTAGTTTTAAGTTTTTGTTTAGATCTTTAAGTTCTTTACTTACTAAGGGTTGCCAATAAAACTGTACCTAATACGTTTAATATACCTTGTTCACCTGAAGCTTAATTAATCTCAGGTCCTTAGTGTATTACTGATTTGGGTAACGAGCTTCACCTGAGAGCACCTCCTGTCTGTTAAAATGTGTAAGTACCTATAAAGCTACAATTATCCCAGGGGTGGGTCAATGTTCCCTCTAATTTTCTGTAGGCTGTGTGCGCATAAAATATCAGCTGTGTGCAGTTTTTGAAGGAAGGTTAAATTTTTGTGCGCCACATAACGACACTCAGAGTTATATACTTTAAAATTTGACTACACATAAGAATACAGTATGTACACCACATTGATTTTAATCAAATTAAATGAAAATAGACTATTACTAAATGAAGTGAGAAATTTCTAGTAATTACAATCATAACTTTTAAATTTTAAGATGTCTGTGTTGTTTTCTATCAGAATCAGAGCCGTAATTTTTGTGCGCTCTGTTGTAAAGTATGTGCGCTCGCTCGGTGAGGTGTGTGCGCGCGCACATGCGCACAGCTTAGAGGGAACAGTGGGGTGGGTGGGTGTGGGGAGGGAGGGAGGGAAATAATACTTATTAAAAGAGGGCTGCTACACAGTACCCTGTCCTGTGCTGCTAAGGTAAGCTATATTCTTATTTGATTTAAATTATAGCTCTTTGCTGCTGCTGCTAGGCTCTAACTTATTATTAAACTACAAGCTCTCTGCTGGGTTCTAAATTTAACCAGAAAGCTCTCTTCTGTGTTTTAAATTTAAACTAAAAGTACTTTGCTGATGCTAGGCCCCGAATGACTATTAAATTTAAACTACAAGCTCTCTGCTGGGTATGAAATTTAACCAGAAAGCTCTCTTCTGTGTTTTAAATGTAAACTTAAACAGCTGCTACTAGGTCCTGACTGATTTAACAAAAAATAGTGGGTTCACAGATTAATTAGCTTTTATAAAAAGAATTTCTTTCAGCAAATTCCCAGAAGTATATACTCACAATTGCAGATCTCTCTCCAGAAGTAACAGTCCCCTTTTCTAGTCTTTCAAGACTGAGGATCACAGAGCTCTGGTTGAGCTATTTATGCCTGTGCTGCTGAGGTAAGCTGTGACCAACTTCCTGGATGATTAACAGTCCTTGCTTGGATAGAAGGAGTCTTTCAAAATGGCCTTTTGATCTGCCACCTGGTGTTTACACCTACTGAAAAAGTTTCACAGGTCTCTTGCCCCCTAGGTAGAAGGTCTCTTTGTAAAGGTCTCTAGAAGACTATCTGCTGCTCAAAGAGTACTGACCCTGTTTTGCTTTTTGTGCTAATCTATATTCTTATTTGATTTAAATTATAGCTCTTTGCTGCTGCTAGGCTCTAACTTATTATGAAATTTAAACTACAAGCTCTCTGCTGGGTTCTAAATTTAACCAGAAAGCTCTCTTCTGTGTTTTAAATTTAAACTAAAAGTACTTTGCTGATGCTAGGCCCTGAGTGACTATTAAATTTAAACTACAAGCTCTCTGCTGGGTTCTAAATTTAATCAGAAAGCTCTCTTCTGTGTTTTAAATTTAAACTAAAAGTACTTTGCTGATGCTAGGCCCTGAATGACTATTACATTTAAACTACAAGTTCTCTTCTGTGTTTTAAATGTAAACTTAAACTGCTGCTACTAGGCCCTGACTGATTTAACAAAACATAGTGGGTTCACAGATTAATTAGCTTTAATAAAAAGAATTCCTTTCAGCAAATTCCCTGAAGTATATACTGTGATGCCCTAGCTTGGGCCAGAGGGCTTACAAGCATAGAGCAGCCTTATAATGTCCTTTTAAATAAAGCTTCCATTGTTTGTCCCCAGAGGGATTCTGGGACATGTAGTTGGTTTACTTATATAAGGACACATGTAGTTGTGAGACCGGTGGTTTAAGGCAGCATGAAAACTTATTTTTTTGTGGGATTCCAAGGCATTAAAGCTCAAAACACAAAAGCAAAAGGATGCTTCTCCAACATAAAAGTAAATCAGGTTAACAGAGGAAAATGCAACAAAAAAGCCTTCTTTCACTGAGCAGCAGCTTTCATCCAAATAAACTTGCACAGAGCACAGCTTCTGGTGGTCATTCAACATAACAGGTAAACGTTTAACAGCTGCTGTTTTCTTTTCCAAACCAAACTTTTACTAACGACAGCTCCTGGGCTTCAGAAGCTCACATACATAGTAGAACACATTCTTGGCTTTTCCCAACTCTTTGCAGTCATAAGAATTAGTTGCTATATTGTTTCACAGTCTTTCAACCCTGTTCAACAATGCTCAATTCTCCTTGAGACAAAAAGAGCAATCCATTGGTGACATTTCTGAGTCAGACTCTGGCATACAAGAATCCACCTGCATCTCTTCTATGGATACCGGGTACTTCTCACTTCCACCAGTTTTATAAACTTTCCCAGACTTCCTGTCTTCTAAAAACTCTTGGAACTGTTTCCACAGCAAATCACCCTGAGAAGGCACGCTTGTATTGAGAGGGTAAAGCTTCCTTTCTGCAAACAGTTTTCTTAATGCTTCTAGTGTTAAAAGCTCAGTTTCTCTGCTCTTATCTGGGTTTCTGTTTTCTCCATACATAAAACTATCCACCCACCTCTTAGCAGATGAAGACGTTAGGTCAGGCTCCTGGACACTAGCTGTAGCAAACTGTTTTTCTGCAAGCTGTTTAGCTCTGCAAGTGCTGGCTTTACCTTGGGGCGGGTCTCTCAGACAACTACTGATTCCTTTCCTCCTATCATCTTTCAGGCTATGGAACTCAGCCTTCTGGTGTCTTTCTCCACTCCTTCCCAGATAGTCACTCTCTTGAAAGTTTCCTTGGAACCTTTCTCCCTTTCCAGGATCTCTCAGAGTTTTTCCTTCTTGCTCTCTCTGCTGCGTCTCCTGTGTGTGTGTCTCCTGCCTCTCTTGTCTCCCGTCCCTCTCTCTCTGCTCTGAATGTGTTTTTAAAAGCCGTTTGCTGCCAGGCACTCCCTTGCCTTTGCAGAGGTGTGACCTATCACTGAACAAGCTTGACTCCCTGTCTGAACTGGGGCGTGGCCTGGCCTTAGCAGAGAGCTGAGTTTTTTTCTTGCAAGCACTGTGCACAAGTGAACTGTCACTTGTTTTAAAGGAAAATACAGGGTTTTCTTCCACTTCCATCTCTTCCTGGGAGCTCTCCTCACCACAATACTCACAATTGCAGATCTCTCTCCAGAAGTAACAGTCCCCTTTTCTAGTCTTTCAAGACTAGGGGACTGGGGGTGCCTGAGACAGGCTGAGGAGGCTGAGGAAGCCATGGCTGCCAGGGTCACCGGGGGGCTGCGAGGATCAGGGTGGCACAGTTGAGCTGGATCTTGAAGAGGGTCTTGGAAATGAGTGGCATGAGAGGGGAGGCATAGAGGAGGTCTTCCATCCATGAAATGCATCTCCACAACCCAGTAGAGGTGTGACACTATGAAGCAGAAGTGGGGAGCTGAGCATTGGCTGGGCTGGGAAGTGATCCACCACTGTGAGGCCCCAGCAAAGGAAGAGTCAGTGGGCCACCAATGGATCGAGCCACCACTCGTGAGGCTGGAGAACCCAGCTCAGTCAGTCCGCAAGAACATTATCCTGGCTGGGGAAGTACACTGCCTGGAGGAACATCTTGCCCTCGCTGGAAAGGTACAGAAATGGACTGCTTCCAAGCACAGGAGGGATGACCGCATGCCCCCCTGCTTGTTGACATAGAATATCGCCACCTGGTTGTCTGTCTGAATCAGAACGGACTGGTTCCGCAGGTGATGCTGAAAGGCCCAGAAAGTGAGATGGCTCGGAGCACAGGGAAATTTATCTGTTAGAGGGTCTCCGATGCCAACCACAGGCCATGAATGCAGAGGTCACTGCAATGGGCTCCCCAGCCCAACTCTGAGGCGAGTACCCTCTGAGGGGCTTTTCATCCGGCGCATGACCAACTCCATCACCATAGAGTTATAAGGCAGCTGCGCCTTTTGGAACCCATGGCTGCGCCTTTTGGAACCCAACAGCAATCTCAATCAATAACACAACTATACCTGTTAAAAAAGAGGTAAAATACCTAGGTGTAATAATCGATCATACACTCACCATGCTACCACACATAAAGCAGACAGTAAAAACCATATTCTACAAACTCAAAACTATTCAACACTTAAGGCCCCTTCTTGACACGCATGACTTTAGATCAGTTGTTAGCTCACTCATCACCCCTCACTTTGACTATTGTAACAGTCTCCTAATCGGCCTCCCACAAAAAAATATCTACCTATTACAAAGACCCCAGAACATTTGTGCAAAAGTAGTCACTAAAGCCCGCCTAGCAGACTATGTAACCCCCATACTGCTAGAACTACACTGGCTCCCTATAAATAGCCGAATCAAATACAAAATTCTACTAACAACCTTCAAGCTCCTAAACGATATCGCCCCTTCACATCTATCCACACTACTTCACGCCCCAACTGATTCAAGAGCCCGCAGACTAAACACAACCCACTCACTGGAGTTACCAAAAACATTCACGAAGACTAAAAAATCCACCAGTGCCAGAGCCTTTACATTCACTGCTTCCACACTTTGGAATGATCTCCCAATAGACATCCGTATCATAAAAGACCTCTCCCAATTTAGGAAAGAACTCAAGACATACCTATTCTCCGAACACTTTGAAATCCCCTACCCACCAAGTCCAGCCACACAGCGTCCACAGACACACAAACAAAAAGCCCGCAAAAACACAATTAATTGAACATACACAGCCCTCTCTCAGACAGTTCTCCCAAAGACACACCAAAAAATCCACGAAAAAATGGAAATAAATTCCGCCACACACACACACCCCCACTTGAATGACGAATACTCTACACTATAACTCATTGTATCCTAACCTTTTTGTAAATATCATCTGTAAATAGCAATGGCAGTTCATTGCCTATTCCCTGTAAAAAGTTAGAAACTTCTGATCAATATAACGATACAGAAGTATACAAAAAGTATACACCTTGTAAATAGTTTTAACAGTTTAATGCTCTGTTATATGTAAAACGTTAATAATTTTTTGTTCAATGTAATGTTATACGAACGTATACAAAACTGTTAAATTGTTCCATGTAAACCGCCCCTGATCTCTGGAAGGGGCGGTATAGAAGAAATAGATAAATAAAAATAAAAAAAATGGCTCAGGAGGACTCAATACACGGAATCGAGCTGCCTGCTCACAATTGGCACCAAGGCCAGTATCTTCCACCTGCAGAAGAGAAGCCGTTCCAGGATGGGAGCAACAGGCATTGTGAGTGCCTCCTTTGGAGGGGCCTCATACTGGAGTATCTCGAGGTCCTCCACCCAAGGCTCTTCTTTGGACTCCATGGTGAAAGCCAAAGCCTTCACTATGTCACTGACAAACTCCAAGGAGAGGTCTTCGGGAGGGGATCTGCATTGGTCCACCAGAAGGGAGGGGTCAAGAAGGACATCTCGATGGAGGCAGGTATCAGAGGGGTTCGTCATCAACTTGAAGTTGGAGGAAACCTCGAGAAGCCTCTGGGTCTCAGAAACGCACCGGGTCACCGGCGCCACAAGGCCCCCGGGAGCCCTTGCACTCCAATCCAGAGGCACAAGGATGGTGTCTGGAATTATCTCAAGGCCAATGTCACTCGAGGATCAGTTCCAAGAACTCTGGAGCTCCAGCCCAATTGGGGCTGTGGGAGGGGCGGAACAGCCCGATCGCACCGACGCCGGCTCTCTCCTGGCCTCCTCAACCCAGCCGCGTGTGCAGGAGCTCCAGCCCAATCCGGGCTGTGGGAGGGGTGCGGGTCTCCCTATTTAGGGCCCCCCTCGCCCAGGCCCCCGCGCTTAAGGGCCACGCCAACGGGCCCTTTGGCGTGCCGAACTCCTCTCCTCAAGAACAACCTGTCAACCGTCAACCTTACAACACGGGTAAGCAGCTCAAACACCTCCGCTGCCTCACCTCCATCTCACTACCTGTAGCAATCCACTGCTGCCTCATTGCTTATAGGTTATCATCACCTACTGCTTGCCTAGACAACCCATCACTGTCCCATTGCTTATAGGTTAGCAGTGCTGCTTTGCCTGAACATTCCTACTTTTCTGGACAATCATTTGCTGCTTGCCTGGACAATCCATTGCTACCTCATTGCTTATAGGTTAACACGTGCTGCTTTGCCTGAACATTGCTAATTTGCTTTGCTTGCCTGAACCTGCTTGCTTTGCCTGAACAATTGCTACTTTACTGAACGATTGCTGCTTGCCTGGACAATCCATTGTTGCCTCATTGCTCATAGGTTAACACTGCTGCTTTATATGAACATTTGCTGCTTTGCTGGTCACTACTTACATCAAACATGCTACCCACTGCCTATACTGTACTTGCGACCCATTGCTCACATTGACCCTTGCTGCACTGGCTATAGTCCCCCACTACCCATTGCTTGTTGTGTTAACCCATACTGCATAGCCTGTAGTCCCCAGCTGTACCTCAACTACACTGCATAGTGTATAGAAGCCTTAGTCACCTCATTGCTTGTGAGTTAACATACGCTGCATAGTCACCTCATTGCTTGTGAGTTAACATACGCTGCATAGTCGCCTCATTGCTTCTGAGTTAACATACGCTGCATAGTCACCTCATTGCTTGTAAGTTGACACACGTTCCATAGCCCCCCATCACATAGCCCCCCACTACTCCACTTCCATGGCCCCACATCACAACGTCCTTCTCTTCCTCATTCTTCCCAACTGTCTCCCCCTCCCACCAGCACCCTCACTCCTCTCCCTCTACCTTGCAGGACTACAAAAGGGGACTGTTACTTCTGGAGAGAGATCTGCAATTGTGAGTATATACTTTTGGGAATTTTCTGTAAGGAATTCTTTGTATTAAAGTTAATTAATCTGTGAACCCACTATTTTTTATTAAATCAGTCAGGGCCTAGTAGCAGCAGTTTAAGTTTAAATTTAAATTTAAAACACAGAAGAGAACTTTCTGGTTACATATCATACCCAGCAGAGAGCTTGAAGTTTAAATTTAATAGTCACTCAGGGCCTAGTATCAGCAAAGTACTTTTACTTTAAATTTAAAACACAGAAGAGAGCTTTCTGGTTAAATTTAGAACCCAGCAGAGAGCTTGTAGTTTAAATTTCATAATAAGGTAGAGCCTAGCAGCAGCAAAGAGCTATAATTTAAAATTAAAATCAAATAAGAGTATAGCTTACCTCAGCAGCACAGGACAGGGTACTGTAGCAGCCCTCTTTTACTAAGTGTTATTTCCCTCCCTCCCTCCCCACACCCACCCACCCCTGGGATAATCGTAGCTTTATAGTACTTACACATCTTAAAAGACAGGGGGTGCTCTCAGGTGCAGCTTGTTACCCAAATCAGTCATACACTAAGTACCTGAGATTAATTAAGCTTCAGGTGAACAAGGTATATTAAACGTATTAGGTACAGTTTTATTAGTATAAATATCCATAGCAACCCTTAGGAAGTAAAGAACTTAAAGATCTAAACAAAAACTTAAAACTAAGATGCAGACAGCAGTCCAGCAGCGAGATGGGGGCTTTCCAGTCTTTTGCATTGAGTGTCACATGTATGATTTTCTTCCAGTTGGTGAGAGGTCTTACGTGTGCACTAGCTGCAAGGAGCTCTTTGCTCTCAGGGAACAAGTCCGTTCTCTAGAGGCTAGAGTAGCAGACTTGCGCAGTAATAATAATGGGTGATTTCAATTACCCCGGTATCGACTGGGTCAGTGTCACGGCAGGACATGCTAGGGAGAAAAAGTTCCTAGATTACATAAATGACTGCTTCTAGAAGCAGCTGGTTCATGAACCGACCAGAGGGGAAGCCATATTAGACCTAGTCCTTAGTGGAACACCAGATCTAGTGCAAGAGATAAGGGTGTTGGGGCCACTTGGCAATAGTGATCATAGCATGATCGCCTTTGATTTAATTAGTGGAGGAGAGATAGTAAGGAAATCCACAGACTTACATCAAGCTTGGGTGTTGTTGAAAAAAACTATTTTGGAAGCCCAGACCAGCTGTATTCCACGCTTTAAGAAAAGTGGAAGGAAGTCCAAAAAACTGCCAGCATGGTTTAAAGGTGAGGTCAGAGAGGCTGTTGTTGCCAAAAAAGCATCTTTCAGGAAATGGAAAAAAGAGCCAAACGACGAAACCTGGAAACAGCACAAGCACTGGCAAGTCAAATGCAAGGCATTGATAAAGCAGGCAAAGGGAGAATTTGAGAAGAAGCTTGCTGCGGAAGCAAAAACGCAAAATAAAGATTTTTTTCAAGTACATTCGTAGCAAAAACCTGTGAGAGAGTCAGTTGGTCCATTAGATGATAGAGGATTTAAAGGGGCACTAAGAGGCGACAAGGCGATAGCGGAGAGACTGAATGAATTCTTTGCTTCGGTCTTTACTGAGGAAGATGTAGGGATGTTACCCATGACTGAAGTGGTATTTAAAGGTGCGGAAGAACTGAAGGAAATATCGATACATCGGGAAGATGTATTACAACTATTAGATAAACTGAAGAGTAGCAAATCACCTGGGCCGGATGGTATACATCCAAGGGTGTTGAAAGAACTGAAATACGAGATTGCAGACCTGCTATTAGTAATCTGTGAATTTTTATTAAAATCATCTGTAATACCTGAAGATTGGAGGATCGCCAATGTAACGCCAATTTTTAAAAAGGGTTCCAGGGGTGATCCGGGAAACTACAGACCGGTGAGCCTCACACGTCAGTACCGGGAAAAATGGTAGAAACCATCATAAAGAATAAAATTACTCAGCATGAAGATAATCATGGCCTAATGGGAGACAGCCAACATGGTTTTAGACAAGGAAGATCTTGTCTTACTAATCTATTATGCTTTTTGAAAGTGTGAATAAACAGGTGGACAAAGGTGAGTCGGTTGATATAGTGTATCTTGACTTTCAGAAAGCCTTTGACAAGGTCCCTCATCAGAGACGTTTGGCAAAACTAAAGAGTCATGGGATAGGAGGCAGTGTACTACTGTGGATCAAGAACTGGTTAAAAGATGGAAAGCAGAGGGTTGGGCTAAATGGCCAATTTTCCCAATGGAGAAAAGTGAACAGTGGTGTACCCCAGGGATCTGTGCTGGGTCTGCTGCTTTTTGACATATTCATAAATGACCTGGAAAGTGGAATAACGAGTGAGGTTATCAAATTTGCAGATGACACAAAACTATTTAAAGTTGTTAAAACCCAAGAGGATTGTGGAAAATTGCAAGCAGATCTTGATAAATTGGAAGACTGGGCTTGAAAATGGCAGATGAAATTTAATGTGGACAAGTGCAAAGTTATGCACCTAGGGAAGAACCACCCAAACTATGGTTACACGATGCAAGGTTCCACATTAGGAACCACCACCCAGGAAAAAGATTTAGGCGTCATTGTGGATAGCATGTTAAAACCCTCGGCCCAGTGTGCAGCGGCAGCCAAGAGAGCAAATAGAATGCTAGGTATCATAAGGAAAGGAATGGAAAATAAAACAAAAGATATTATAATGCCTCTATATCGTTCCAAGGTGAGACCGCACCTTGAATACTGTGTGCAATTCTGGTCATCGTATCTTAAAAAGGATATAGCGTTATTAGAAAAGGTTCAGAGAAGAACCACCAAAATGGTAAAGGGGATGAAAGGATACTCCTATGAAGAAAGGCTAAAAAGGTTAGGGCTCTTTAACCTGGAAAAGAGACAGCTGAGGGGAGATATGATAGAAGTCTATAAATTAATGAACGGAATGGAACGGGTAAACATAGATCGATTGTTTACGTTATCAGAATATAGAAAGACTAGGGGACATGAAATGAAGCTACAGGGTAAACTATTTAAAACTAATAAAAGAAAATATTTCTTCACTCAACGTGTAATCAAACTCTGGAATTTGTTACCGGAGGATGTAGTAAAGGCTGTTAGTGTAGTTGGGTTTAAAAAAGGTTTGGACAAGTTCCTGGAGGAAAGGTCCATAAACCATTATTAAGAAGGGACCCAGGATATCAATGCTTGACCCAGTACAAGCATTGCGGAACCTGTGTCTTTTGGGGAAACTGCTAGGTACGTATGACCTAGATTGGCCACTGTTTGAAACAGGATACTGGGCTTGATGGACCTTGGTCTGACCCAGTATGGCATATTTTGTGTTCTTATGTTCTTATGTACCTTCCTCGCTTCTCCCTGCATTCTGTCCTCTAACCTAGCATCCGCTCTTGAGCTTCATCACAACTTCCCCCTCATTCAACCAGCCCCTCTCTCCCTAAGGCAACCCCATCCTCGCTTACGCCATTCTGCCTCCGCTTTACCCCGCCCTCTACTACTCCTTCTCCTATCAGGTAATATTAACCCCATCCCTGACCCCCCTCAATTTCTGTCTCACTCTAAGAAGAGTTCCTCTCGTACCTTATCTAACCTCATTCATATCCCTCTCCTCTCCCCTTCTGCCTCCCTGTACCCATGCCCCAATCTCTCACCCAGACATCAACCCCAACTCTATCCCCCTCAGAGTTTAGTCTCACTCTAATAAGAGATCATCACATAACCTAGCTAATCTCATCCACATCCCTCTCCTTTCCCCTTCCACCCTCCCCCACTCATGCTCCAATCACTCATCCAGAGATATCAACCCCAACCCTACTCTCCCCAGAGGTCAGTCGCACTCTAAAAGGAAATCACATAACCCTTCTAATATTATCAACATCACCCTTCATCCCCCTTCCTCATGTCCCTCTCGGAGAGCAAACTCATCCAGAGACACCTACCCATACCCTAGCCCCCCTCGATCTCTGCATTACTCTGTCAATAGATCTGACAATAGGTCCTCACGTAACGACCCCCCTAAACCGCTGTCTTACTCTGAAAAGAAATCCTCACGTAACTTCTCCAACCTTATCCATATCCCTCTCCGTCCCCCTCCTCCCTCCCATTCTCATGTGCCCTATGGAACGCATGCTCAGTCTCCAAAATACTTTCTTTTATTCATGATCTCTTCATCTCTAATGCGCTACACCTTCTTGCCCTAACCGAGACCTGGCTCCTCCCAGATGACACCACATCCGCTGCTGCGCTCTGCCATGGAGGCTACCAGTTCTCCCACACACCTCGATCCATTGGCCGCGGTGGTGGTGTTGGGCTTCTACTTTCTCCCTCTTGCCAATTCCAACCCCTCCCACTGACTCACTCACACCACTCCCTCTCCTTCAAAGTCCACTCCATTCGCCTCTTCACACCACTTCCCCTTGGAGTTGCTGTTATCTATCACCCAGCCGACACAACCAAATCGACCTTCCTTAACGACTTTGACTCCTGGCTCTCCGTCTTTCCAGACCCCTCTTCCCCTATCCTTATTCTTGGCGATTTTAATATTCACGTCGATAACCCCTCCAATCCCCACACTCTAAAGTTCCTCGCCCTCACCTCCTCGTTTGACCTCCAACTTTGCTCCACTGCCCCAACCCACCTGCACGGCCACTGCCTTGTCCTGATACTCTTCTCCAATTCCTCTCCCTCTAACTTCCGCAACTCAATCCTTCCCTCATCCGACTATCAATCACCTTTTATCCTTTAATCTTCAGCTTCCATTTCTCAACCTCTTCCTGTCTCCTCCGTCCTATTTGGAAACCTTCATAATATTGATACCTTGACCCTCTCCTCTGCCATTTCTCCATCTCTTTCCTCCATTATGTCCTCCAAATCCGTCGACGAAGCAGTATCCTCTCATAATGCTGCACTATCCTCTGCTCTTGACACTCTTGCCCCACCCACCCCACACCCTGTCAGACTTTCTGTTCCCCAGCCTTGGCTGTCACCCACCACCCGCTATTTACGCACCTGTACCCATTCTGCTGAACGTGTTTGGCCCAAATCCCGCTCCAAGGAAGAACTTCTACACTTCAAATTCATGCTTAGCTCCTTCCAATCAGCCATAGCACTTGCCAACAAGAATACTACATCCATCTGACTAACTCCCTTGCCTCTGACCCTTGCCGCCTCTTTAATACCCTCAATTCAATTCTCTCCTCAAGGTGCCTCCGCCCCCAGTCCCGCCCTCCCTTTCTGCCCAAACCCTAGCAGACTACTTCCACAACAAAATCCAAAAGATTACCCTTCAATTCCCCACCTCCTTATCTACCCCCCCTCCCCATCCATACCTCCTCTGCTACCCTCTCTCCTCCTTCCCTACAATCTCTGAAGAGGAAACCGCTATCCTTCTTTCCTCATCCAAACCCACCACCTGTTCCTCTGACCCTATCCCCACCCATCTCCTACACCCCATCACCCCCACCGTTGTCCCCTCCATCTCGCACATTCTCAACCTTTCATTCTCCACTTCAACTGTCCCCGATGACTTCAAACATGCTGTTGTCACACCTCTCCTCAAGGAACCCTCACTCGATCCCACCTGTCCCTCTAACTATTGACCTATATCCCTCCTTCCCTTCATATCTAAACTACTAGAACGAGCAGTCCACCGCCACTGCCTCAACTTCCTCACCTCCCAGGCCCTCCTGGACCCACTTCAATCCAGCTTCTGTCCCCTACACTCCACTGAAACGGCTCTTACAAAGTCTCCAATGACTTGTTCCTGGCTAAATCTAAGGGCCTCTACTCAGTCCTCATCCTTCTCGATCTCTCTGCTGCCTTTGACACTGTCGACCACAATCTTCTCCTCACCACACTTTCCTCACTTGGTTTCAAGGGCTCTGTACTATCCTGGTTCTCCTCCTACCTTGCCCATCGCTCCTTCAGAGAATGCTCTGGTGGCTCCTCCTCCTCTCCCACCCCGCTCCATGTCGGTGTACCCCAAGAATCCGTCCTGGGCCCCCTCCTTTTCTCTCTCTATACCCAGTCCCTTGGCATGCTCATCTCCTCCCATGGCTTTCTGTACTATCTCTATGCGGATGACTCCCAAATCTACCTCTCTACACCTAATATCTCCCCAGCAATCCAAACCAGGATTTCTGCCTGCCTTTGACATCACTGCCTGGATGTCTCATCGCCGCTTGAAATTGAACATGGCGAAGACTGAACTCCTTGTCTTTCCCCCCCAACTCCTCCCCTCACCTTCCCCCCTTCTCAGTCTCTGTGGATGGATCCACGATCCTTCCTGTCCCCTCGGCCCGCAATCTGGGATGATCTTTGCTTCCTCTCTCTCCTTCTCCACTCATATCCAGCTCGTAGCTAAGACCTGCCGCTTCTTTCTCTACAACATTAGCAAAATCCACCCCTTCCTTTCTGGAGCACACTACTAAAATGCTTATCCACTCCTTGATCTCCTCTCGCCTCGACTACTGCAACCTACTCCTTGCCGGTCTCCCCATGAGCCATCTTCTCCTCCTTCAATCTATTCAAAATCATGCTGCTCTACTGATCTTCCGGCAGTCTCGCCATGCCCACATTACTCCTCTCCTCAAATCACTTCACTAGCTCCCTATCCAGTTCCGTATCCAAGTCAAGCTTCTCCTGCTGACCTATAAATGCATTCACTCCACGGCCCCTCAATAACTCACATCCCTTATCTCTCCCTACATCCCCTCCCGGGAACTTCGCTCCGCTAACAAATTACTTCTATCCAGGCCTTTCACTCGCACCGCTAACTCCCGATTTCGCTCCTTTCACCTTGCTGCACCTTACGCCTATAACAGCCTGTCCGTACGCCAAGCACCCTCCCTGGCCCTCTTCAAATCCACATTGAAGACCCACCTCTTCACTATCGCTTTCAGATCCTGACGTCTATCCTTTATCTCAACCTGACGCCCATCAATTTTCACGACTGAATTGTAACGACTATACTCTGCTTTGCACCAAATTGACCAATGCTCTGTATTGCACCAAATTGACCAATGCTCTGTATTGTCTCAACTTAATTGTAAGCTCGTACGAGCACGACTCTTGTATTTTTGCCTGCATAATGCTGCGTGCGTGGCGCTATATAAGTGCTAAATAGTAGTAGCAGTAGTGGAGACACCCTTGTGGTGGAAGGCCTGGTAGTCTGGACCAATGACCTAGAGGTCCACGCTGCTGAGCTATGAAGGCAGTGATGCTGTGCTCGAGGGCTGCCATTCTGACCTCAAGGCCAGATGGCTCTGCAGCCACCAGCGTGGGCACCGAAGGCCTTGGGCCCGATGCCGGCTCCATTGAGGGGACATCCTCGAGGAGGATGGGTTCAGGAGACTGAGGTCAATTTCCCAATGTCAATGTTACTTTCTCCTGCCGGGGCAGCTTGGAGGACCACTCCTAGCCATAGCCCTCGGGACTTACCCATGGCTCTGATGTCATTACCCAATGATATCATCGATGCCTGGGTCTTTGGAAGACGGACTTCAGAAGACTATCCCCTGTCCGATGGCCTACGACCTCGGGGTGCAGAATGGGCATGGCTGTCATACACAAGGCTGAGGCCACTGCGGCGGACCCCGAGGGCACTGGCTCCGGCACCGCAAGGCCCCCGGAGCCCTTGCACTCCAAACCAGAGGCACAAGGATGGTGTCTGGAATTATCTCAAGGCCAATGTCACTCGAGCATCAGTTCCATGACCTCTGGAGACACCCTTGTGGTGGAAGGGCTGGTATTCTGGACCAATGACCCAGAGGAACGTTCTCCTGCTGGGGCAGCTTGGAGGATGGCTCCCAGCCATAGTCCTCGGGACTTACCCATGGCTCTGGTGTTACTGCCCGATGATGCCATCGATGCCTGGGTCTTTGGGAGACGGACTTCAGAAGACTATCCTCTGTCCGATGGCCTACGACCTCGGGGTTCAGAATGGGCATGGCCGTCATACACATGGCCGAGGCCACTGCGGCGGACCCCAAGGGCACTGGCTCCATGAGCGACACTGGGACCGAAACAAAGGTCTTCCCGGACATGGACTCTTGCTGCTTCTTACGGCTCCTCCATCCCTTGCTCGTCATTCGCTGACAGAGCCCGTAGGAGTCATCATCATGGTCTGCACCGGGGCAAGAGAGGCAGCAATCGTGCGGATCCATGCAGGACAGTGTGCCCGCAGCAGTCGCACTGCTTGAACCCACTGGCCGAGGACATAGCAGGGAAGTCAGCACCCGTGAGATCAAACTCAAGAGTCCCAGCCAGGGAGGGTGTGAGGTTTCCTACGCACCAAGAAAAAACAGCCCAAAAGGAAAAAAAGAACTGAGAAACGTGGCACCAAGGCAGCAGCAGACCTGGGGAGGCAAGGCAGCACCGGTACGCATATCAGAGAAGGAAAAAATACGAAAGAAGAAAAAAGATCAACCTTTTCCGGGATGCAGTCCAATGGGCTCCTCAGAAAAAAAAAGGAGACTGAGGCAAGATGGCACCCTTGGGCGGGAAGGCAACCATGCATGCGAGTTGTTAAAACCCCTGAGGATTGTGAAAAATTGCAAGAGGACCTTGATAAACTGGAAGACTGAGCATCCAAATGGCAGATGAAATTTAATGTGGACAAGTGCAAAGTTATGCAACTAGGAAAGAACAACCCAAACTACGGTTACATGATGCAAGGTTCCACATTAGGAACTACCACCCAGGAAAATGATTTAGGCATCATTGTGGATTACATGTTGAAACCCGCCACCCAGTGTGCAGCGGCGACCAAGAGAGCAAACAGAATGCTAGGTGTCATAAAGAAAGGAATGGAGAATAAAACAAAGGATATTATAATGCCTCTGTATCGTTCAATGGTGCGACCGCACTTTGAATATTGTGTGCAATTCTGGTCGCCGTATCTTAAAAAAAGATATAGCATTATTAGAAAAGGTACAGAGAAGAGCCACCAAAATGGTAAAGGGGATGGAAGGATAACTCTATGAAAAGAGGCTAAAAAGGTTAGGGCTCTTCAACCTGGAAAAGAGACGGCTGAGGGGAGATATGACAGAGCTCTATAAATTAATGAATAGAGTGGAATGGGTAAACATAGATCGATTGATTACGCCATCAAAATATAGAAAGACTAGGGGACATGCAATGAAGCTACAGAATAACTTATTTAAGGCTAATAAGAGAAAATATTTTTTTCACTCAACATGTAATCAAACTCTGGGATTTGTTACCGGAGGATGTACTGTAGTAAAAGCTGTTAGTTTAGTTGGGTTTAAAAAAAGGTTTGGACAAGTTCCTGGAGGAAAGGTCCATAAACCATTATTAAAGGGGATCCAGGATATTCACTGCTTGCCCCAATACAAGCATTGTGGAACTTGTGTCTTTTAGGGAAACTACTAGATACTTGTAACCCAGATTGGCTACTGTTGGAAAGAGGATACTGGGCTTGATGGAACATGGACCTTAAGAACATAAGATATGCTATACTGGGTCAGACCAAGGTCCATCAAGCCCAGTATTCTGTTTCCAACAGTGGCCAATCTAGGTCATACGTACCTAGCAGTTTCCCCAAGAGACACAAGTTCCACAATGCTTGCACTGGGTCAAGCATTGATATCTTCGGTCACTTCTTAATAATGGTTTATGGACCTTTCCTCCAGGAACTTGTCCAAACCTTTTTTAAACCCAGCTACACTAACAGCCTTTACTACATCCTCCGGTAACAAATTCCAGAGTTTGATTACACGTTGAGTGAAATAATATTTTCTTTTATTAGTCTTAAATAGTTTACCCTGTAGCTTCATTACATGTCCCCTAGTCTTTCTATATTCTGATAACATAAACAATCGATCTACGTTTACCCGTTCCACTCCGTTCATTAATTTATAGACTTCTATCATATCTCCCCTCAGCCGTCTCTTTTCCAGGTTAAAGAGCCCTAACCTTTTTAGCCTTTCTTCATAGGAGTATCCTTCCATCCCCTTTACCATTTAATTTAATTTATTTATTTATTTTATTTATTTATTTATTTATTTAACGGTCTTTTCTATACCGCCCCTTCCAGAGATCAGGGGCGGTTTACATTGAACTTTAAACAGAACAATTGTATACTTCTGTATACATTTACAAGGAACATTATGCTTTAACTATATACAGGTGTGCTTACAGGGAACATATTTTGAACATATTTTGAACAACATTTTGAACATATTTTGAACATTAACTATAACAGAGCTTTTCAAACTATTTACAAGTTATACATGGAGCGCATCTTAGTTAGTTACAGTGGTGAAATAGTCAACTGTTTGAGTGGTTCATTAGCGTGTTGTGAGGGGTTAGAGAAATTTTCTGTGTTAGTCATTTGTTCTGTCTTGGGTACAGTGTATGTGTTTCTGTGATTGTATTGGTGAGGTTCTTTGTTGGTAGGGGATTTCAAAGTGTTTTGTAAAGAGGTAGGTTTTTAATTCTTTTTTGAATTGGTGAAGGTCTTTTATCATGCGTAGTGTTAATGGTATTTCATTCCAGAGGGTGGGGGCAGCGAAGGAGAAAGCCCTGTCACTTGTTGTCGCTTTAGTTTTTCTAAAATTTGTTTTTATGTTGAGGGAGTGGGTTGCGTTCTGTCTGCGTGATCTAGTATCTGATGGGGGGTGTATTAGGGTGGATAGTTGTGATGGGGAGATGTTGTTGACGATTTTGAATGTAGTTAGGAGGATTTTGTATTTTATTCGGCTGTTTATAGGGAGCCAGTGTAAGTCTAGGAGAATTGGGGTGACATGGTCTGTTAGATTAGCTTTAGTGACCATCTTGGCGCATATGTTTTGGGCTCTTTGGAGATGGTATATGCTTTTTACTGGAAGTCCATTTAGGAGACTATTACAATAGTCGAAGTGGGGGGTTATGAGTGTATTGACTACAGATCTAAAGTCATCGGTGTTGAGTAGGGGTCTCAGATGTTGTATTGTCTTGAGTTTATAAAATATGGTTTTTACTGTGTGTTTTATGTGTGGAATCATGGAGAGTGAGTGGTCTAAGATTATTCCAAGGTATTTTACCTCCTTTTTAACAGGTATAGGTGTATTATTTATTGTGATTGTATTGGGGTATATGTAGTCAGTGTCTGATTTCCTCGTTATGAACATTGCCTCTGTTTTTTTGAGGTTAATGCTTAGGTGGTTGTCTTCAAGCCATTTAGTAGTCTCGTTCATACATTGGAGTAGGCTATCATATTTGGGATTGTTAGGGTTTATGGGGGTGGCAAGCATGATATCATCTGCGTATATGAAATGGTTAATTTTGTGCTTCTTAAATATGTTTGTAATGGGCTGGAGGTATAAATTGAAGAGGAGGGCTGAGAGGGCTGATCCTTGGGGGATGCCTTGACCTTGTGGGAAAGTTTCGGATGTGTCTTTACCTAATTGTATCCGTATTAACCTGTTTGAGATGTATGATTTGAACCATTCAAGGACTGTCCCTCCTATTTTTAGGTATTCTAGTCTGTTAATGAGGGTATTATGATTGATGCTATCGAATGCAGCAGACAGATCTATGAAGAGGAGAAGGAAGCCTTTGTTGTTGTCATTGGTGCCTCTGATGAGTAAATCTGTTAGGGCGATTAGGAGGGTTTCAACTCCGTGGAAGGGTCGGAAGCCAAATTGATGCTCATCAAGGAGTTTTTGTTCATCAATGTAGTCTTGTAATTGGAGTTGTATGGTCTTTTCTATTATTTTGGCAATTAGTGGTATGCTAGCTATTGGCCTGTAGGAGTTGGGGTCTTTTGGCCTGTAGGAGTTTGGTGGCTTTTCTCTGACACAGGTTCCACAGTGCTTGTATTTGGGTCTAAATTTAACCAGAAAGCTCTCTGCTGTGTTTTAAATTTAAACTGAAAGCTCTTTGCTGCTACTAGGCCCTGACTGATTTAACAAATACACTGGGTTCACAGATTAATCAGCTTTAAACTAAAGAATTCCTTTTTCCCCAAGATTTAGAAAAATTCCGAGAAGTAAATACAATTGCAGATCTCTCTCCAGAAGTAGCAGTCCCCTTTTGTAGTCCTTCAAGATCTTGGTCTGACCCAGTATGGCATATCTTATGTTCTTTTTTTGAAAGCTGGGGAGAGGTTACCGCGTGGGCTCCATCAATGACGTTGTCACCCATGTGAGGACTGACTTCCTGCTTGTTCCCAGAGAATACTTCTTTCCACGAAAGAAGAACGGGACCTGGGGCTGATTATTTTGATGATCTGACAGTGGCTAAACAGGTAAAAAAGGCGACGGCAAAAGCCAGAAAAATGCTTGGGTGCCTAGGGAGAGGACTGGCCAGCAGGAAGGAGGAGATGATATTGCTTCTGTGTGAGGCTTTAGTGAGACCTCATTTGGAGTACTGCAATTCTGGAGATCACACCTTCAAGAGGACAGAAACAGGAAGGAGTCTCTGCAGAGGGTGGTTACCAAAATGGTCAGTGGACTTAGTCATAAGGCATATGTGGACAGACAAAGATCTCAATATGTATACTTTGGAGGAAAGGCAGGAGAGAGGAGGTATGAAAGGGACGTTTAATTACCTTTATGGCATAAATGCACAGGAGGAGTGCCTCTTTCAATAAAGAAAGCTCTGCAATGAGGGGGCACAGGATAAAGGTGAAAGGAGATTTATTTAATATTTCTTATATACCGCCTTTCATGATATCAAGGCGGTTTACATTGAACAAATTGAAATTACATTGAACAGGGCATTATAACTTGGAGATAACTATTTTACAGGGAACATGGGCAATGGAGGGTTAAGTGGCTTGCCCAAGACGACAAGGAGCACCTGTGGGACTAGAAACCCCAGTCCTTCCGGCCCAAGGTTGCTGTCCTCTAGTGGGATTTGAACCCCCGAAATTCCGGCCTGAGGTACCTTGCCCCAACCACTAGGCCACTCCTCCCTCTTATTTCCGTGCATTACTCCTGAGATAGACTCAGGAGTAATGCACGGAAATATTTCTTAATGGAAAGAGTGGTAGATGCGTGGAATAGTCTCCAAGTGGAATTAGTAGAGACCAGGACAGTGTCTGAACTCAAGAAAGCATGGTACAAACACAGAAGATCTCTAAAGAAAAAAAGTGACTATAGTGGTTGGTGTGAAAGGGCAGACTGGTTGAGCCATATAGTTTTTTTCTGCTGTAATGTTTCAATATTTCTATGAATGCTGGCAACATTTACCTCACTTCATTTTTTTCTTTTTTCCTATATTAATTGATCCTATCAAATCTAAACCTCAAGCAACCAAAACATGCTCACAATGTTTTTCATGACCTATTGTTGTTACTATATATAATCACTCTGTTTTCAGTAATTATCATTATATGTAACACAGTTTAATGCTTCTTTTCTGTACTTATCTTATTGTTCTATGTAACACACTTTAATGCCTTAGTTATATGTAAACCGTTTTGATTCCCAGATAAGGCAGTACAGGAAAAAAAACAGCAAAAATAAATTAATAATAATGCCTGATCTATTCTTTGATTGTTCATGTGGAAATCTGACATCATTTTTGGAAAGAAGGAAGGTACTGTACACAGGGTCATCCTCTCTTTATGGAACACCAAGAAGCGCGCACTGCATGGCAACACCTGCAACCACGAAACGTCATCTGACTAATATAATTACTACCAAAACACTTTCAAGAGAAATATCCTACAAAGTCGCATTCTTCATAGGCTTCAAAGGCGACCTCAACAACATGCGCCACATCAAAATAAGATGCCACATGGGAATCAAGGGCCTAACTGACAGCTGCAGGTGTTTTGCTCCCTTTAAGAAGTAAACCACATCAGGATGGGAAAACACAGACCTTCCTCGCAGCTGCCCCCTAAACTCATCACTGCCATGCCTGAATGTTTAGAGAGCTCGTAGACAATTCCTTCGGTGCAACCCCTATGGAGAATGGATATCTCGGAGATCCTAGCCTTTCTAAATGGATTCTGGCCTCACACATTACGCCATCATTCAAATATTCTCCAAATCCTGGCATGTGCTATCAAAGTTGAAGGTTTCTGGATTCTCCATGAGCACCAATCCCTGCCCTAGTAAACCTTTTACTGCCATCTCCCAAGGGAAAGATTTCTCTGACTCAACATCCAACAAAATCCTCAAACTATGGCTTTCTGGGTCAATCCAAAGCTATCAGAATTACCCATCTCTGTGGCCTACAAGTCTCCAAAGTATTCGGCCTATCAAGGACCAAGGCAGGAACACATGCAGGAGTACCCTCCGTTGGCCAAAGCTGTAGGAGGGCGTTCATCTCAGGAGCCCCTTTCCTCCCTGCAGCTATAATCTGGGCCTTGGCATTGTCTGTAGTCGCCATTACATTGAATGCAGGTGCCCTGCACTTGCCTGTGATGCATTAGAACACAGCACCTGCCAGTTCCCACTTGCCAGGGTCAATGATACGATGACTGAGAAAGTCCACATGTAATGTGAGTGGCTGACAGAACTACCAGGTGGTGGCTCCACCCAACTCATTAAAAGCAAGGCTTTCACTGCCACTTGCCAACTCCTGGTGTCTTCTTACTTGTTCACATATGCACTACCGTGGCATTTTTCCAATATGTGCACTACCTGGGCTGGAACCATTGCAATGCCAGACGGATGGGCCTTTGTTTTCAAATGATTTATGGACCAGGTCTCTTCCACTGAGGTCCACTGCCTTTGCACAAGATGTTCCCTGCAATTGGCATCCCAGTCTCAAAGTGCTGCATTTGTTATTAGGACTATCCACTGTGACAATTAAGGACCCTCTCTTTGTTAAACTGTCATTGAGCAGCCCCTGCCACAGAATAGCCCTCATACGTACATCCAGCAAGAACCGGATCTCGTCATTCTGCAATCTAGGAGATCATCTGGATAGAAGCAACCTCTGAAGCGGGAGAAAAAGCATCTGAGGCCAAGGGACCACATCGACCATTGAGGCCACAGTCTCCAAAAACTGCAAAGTATGCCCTCACTGTGGGCCTGGTGTGGGCAAACAAGGCCCACACCTGCTGTTGCAGCTTTTGGATTCTGGCCTGTGTCAGACAGATCACCTCTATCTGGGTCTCAAACATGGCTCCCAAGTACTTCAGGACCTGAGATAGATGAAGGCTGCTCTTCTTCCTATACACAACCCACTGCAGAGATTCCAGAAGCTGAATTACTAGCCGTAAAAACACAACTTTCTTCTTACAACCTTGCCCTTATGAGCCAACTGTCAAGACACGGATGAGCAGCAATTCCTTGCTTTCTTAATCATGCCACCATGACTACCACCACTTTCATGAAAATATGGGGAGAGGGGGGCCTGGCCAAACCAAATGGCAGCATCTGAAATGGAAAATACCTGCCGAACACTGCAAAGCGCAGGTACTGCCGAAAATCCTGCCTAATCATAAAGTCCCCTACCTTATAGCTACCATTACAGACCACAGGGTTTCTATATGAAAACTGGGAACCCTCAGTGACACGTTTACTCTCATGAGGTCCAAAATGGCTTGGAATGTGCAAAATATATGGATAGTGATCATGCCCCTCAGAATGGAAATAGCAGCTTCCAGCACAATCAGACAACCTAATATCTCTTGGATCACTGAAACCCGTAGAAGGGAAGAGGAACCAGAGTCCAAAAATTTGTCCAAAATTGGTACTTTTAACTCAGAGGCATATCCATCCTGAATTATATATAAAATCCATCTGTCAGATGTAATCTGGGCCCACTGTGAGATGTATCTGGCCAGCCAACCTCCAGCTGGCACTATTGTGTGGTCCCTGCCACCATCATTGAGAGGGCTGGGCCTTAGGGTCTCGAGACCTAAGGTCCTCAAAGGGCCAACCAGCTAGAGGGACCCTTCATTCTCTGCGAGTCTCTCTGTGGAGGCTGAAACTTACAAAAGGAACAGCAAGACTATCAGTGCCACCTCTTTTGGCTCATCTTCCAGGAGACAAAAGGGCTTCTGATCAATTAGCTTCTTAACCGTTTTTTCCAATTCTTCCCCAAACAGTGGTCAGCCCTTTAAGGGTCACCTACTCAACCTGGTTTTGAAGGCAGCATCTGCTTCCCAACACCAGAGCCAAAGGCACCTTTCCAGAGGGCACAAAATGTAGTCATGAGTTTGGTAGAGAGCCTGAACAAATCATAGTAACAGCAAAGTACTTTTAGTTTAAATTTAAAACACAGAAGAGAGCTTTCTGGTTACATCTGGAACCCAGCAGAGAGCTTGTAGTCTAAATTTAATAGTCACTCACGGCTTGGCATCAGCAAAGTACTTTTAGCTTAAATTTATAACACAGAAGAGAGCTTTCTGGTTAAATTTAGAACCCAGCAGAGAGCTTGTAGTTTAAATTTCATAAGAAGTTAGAGCCTAGCAGCAGCTAAGAGCTATAATTTAAATCAAATCAGAATTTAGCTTACCTCAGCAGCACAAGACAGGGTACTGTGTAGCAGCCCTCTTTTAATAAGTGTTATTTCCCTCCCTCCCCTGGGATAATCGTAGCTCTATAGGTACTTACACATCTTAAAAGACAGGAGGTGCTCTCAGGTGAAGCTCATTACCCAAATCAGTCATACACTAAGGACCTGAGATTAGTTAAGCTTCAGGTGAACAAGGTATATTACACGTATTAGGTACAGTTTTATTAGTATAAATATCCATAGCAACCCTTAGTAAGTAAAGAACTTAGATCTAAACACAAACTTAAAACTAAGATGCAGACAGCAGTCCAGCAGCGGGATGGGGGCTTTCCAGTCTTTTGCATTGAGTGTCACATGTATGATTTTCTCCCAGTTGGTGAAAGGTCTTACGTGTGCACTAGGTGCAAGGAGCTCTTTGCTCTCAGGGAACGAGTCCGTTCTCTAGAGGCTAAAGTAGCAGACTTGGAAAGCATAAGACAGACAGAGAGGTACATAGACGAAACCTACAGGGATATAGTCCTGAAGTCCCACCTCCAGTCTGGCAGCATCCCTGATGCCATGGAGGAGAGAGGTCACGTGACAGGAGAGCATCACCCTGGTGTGGCAGGAAGTGATCCTGTAACTAGGACCTCCAGGTGATGTAAAACTCCAGGTGATGTAAAACCCTCTCGCACCGAGGAAGTTTCTCCAGGGTCATGTGCCCATGAGGGAAGGGTTAGGACAGCCGTTATAGTTGGTGATTCGATCATTAGGCATGTAGATAGCTGGGAGGCTGGTGGATGTGAGGATCGCCTGGTAACATGCCTGCCTGGTGCGAAGGTAGCGGACCTCACGCGCCACCTAGATAAGGTCTTAGATAGTGCTGGGGAGGAGTCTGCTGTCTTGGTACATGTCTGTACCAATGACATAGGAAAATGTGGTAGGGAGGTTCTGGAGGCTAAATTTAGGCTTTTAGGTAGGAAGTTGAAATCCAGAACTTCCAGGGTAGCATTCTCCGAAATGCTTCCTGTTCCACGTGCAGGACCCAAAAGGCAGGCAGAGCTCCAGAGTCTCAATGCGTGGATGAGACAATGGTGCAGAGATGAGGGTTTTGGATTTGTTAGGAACTGAGGAACATTCTGGGGAAAGGAGGGGCTCTTCCGAAGGGATGGGCTTCACCTTAACCGGGATGGAACCAGGCTGCTGGCATTAACCTTTAAAAAGGAGATAGAGCAGCTTTTAAACTAGATATTAGGGGAAAGCCGACAGTCGCCCAAGAGCAGATGGTTCGGAAGAATGTATCTTTGAAGGATACTACCAAAAGCAGAGAGGTTCCACAAAAGAGTAAAGTAGCCCAAATGCCTTCAAGTATGGAGCAGACTGAGCTTAAAGATCCCAAATTACCCATGTCTAACAGGTTAGCAAACAAACTACAATACTACATAACACACAAAATTTAAACGCACCACAATTTTGTTCTATCATGTAATTTGTAAGTACCCATAATGTAAATACTTTATAACTTTTACTGTTCAAATGTTATATTGTTATGTGTAAATAGTTCCATCTGTTCTATGTAAAACGACTAGGTATGTAATTTCACATACCTTATAATTTACTGTTCATTGTAAACCGCACTTGATACGTGGGAAAGAGCGGTATAGAAATAAGTGTTAAATAAATAAATAAATAAATAAATAAATAAATAGCCAAATTAATATGAGTAAAATACATTCTCTAAAATGCTTGTATGCAAATGCTAGAAGTCTAAAAAATAAGATGGGAGAGTTAGAATATATAGCACTAAATGAAAGGTTAAATATGATTGGAATATCAGAGACATGGTGGAAAGAGGACAACCAGTGGGACACTGTGATACCTGGGTACAAACTATATCGTAATGATAGAGCTGATCAAATTGGTGGAGGGGTTGCTCTCTATGCTAAAGAGGGCATTGAGTCGGAAAGGATTAAAGTTTTGCAGGAAAAAAAATCTGCTGTAGAATCTATATGGATTGAAATTCCATGTAAAAGGGGGAAGGCAATGGCAGTGGGGGTGTACTATCAAGCGCTTTGCCAGAATGACCAAATGGATGATGAAATGCTCAAAGAAATCAAGGAAGCTAACAAAAGTTACAGTGCAGTAATAATAATGGGTGATTTCAACTACCCCGGTATCGACTGGGTCAGTGTCACGTCAGGACATGCTAGGGAGATAAAGTTCCTAGATGAAATAAATGACTGCTTCTTGGAGCAGCTGGTTCATGAACCGACCAGAGGGGAAGCCATATTAGACCTAGTCCTTAGTGGAACACCAGATCTAGTGCAAGAGATAAGGTTGTTGGGGCCACTTGGCAATAGTGATCATAGCATGATCGCCTTTGATTTAATTAGTGGAGGAGGGATAGTAAGGAAATCCACAGTACTACCTTTTAACTTTCGAAAGGGAAACTATGATAAAATGAGGAAAACAGTTAAGAAAAAACTAAAAGGAGCAGTTGCAAAGGTTAAAGCCGTACATCAGGCTTGGCTGTTGTTGAAAAATACAATCTTGGAAGCCCAGACCAGCTGTATTCCACGCTTTAAGAAAAGTGGAAGGAAGTCCAAAAAACTGCCAGCATGGTTTAAAGGTGAGGTCAGAGAGGCTGTTGTTGCCAAAAAAGCATCTTTCAGGAAATGGAAAAAAGAGCCAAACGACGAAACCTGGAAACAGCACAAGCACTGGCAAGTCAAATGCAAGGCATTGATAAGGCAGGCAAAGGGAGAATTTGAGAAGAAGCTTGCTGCGGAAGCAAAAACGCGAAGTAAAGGCCTTTTCAAGTACATTCGTAGCAAAAAACCTGTGAGAGAGTCAGTTGGTCCATTAGATTATAAAGGAGTTAAAGGAGCACTAAGAGGCGACAAGGCGATAGCGGAGAGACTGAATGAATTCTTTGCTTCAGTCTTTACTGAGGAAGATATAGGGATCTGGGCAGCAGCAGAATGGGATAGTGTTGACGGCGGAGGATCACATTTCTGTGACAACGGCAACAACACCAAACTCAAACTGCGCAGAAGGAAGGCCCGGCAATCTACTTCTGTATCTTGCCATGAAAACCCAATGGATAGTTACAACAAAACAAATTGTGCTATGGTGCTGGAAAATGAGACTCCCAGGTCGGAAGGCACTCAACTAGCTACTGGGGAAGAGCTGAAGACTTTTCAGAGTAAAGCCAGCATTTATGATGTGGTTGGATCAAAGCCCTCGGGAAGTCTGACTGCTGATGTAGCTGCGCATGAAATGAGAGTCAGAAGCTGTAAAGATGTCTTACACATTGGAACATGAAACGTACGAAGCATGAACCAAGGGAAGTTGGAGGTGGTCAAGAATGAAATGGAACGTGTACAACTTGATCTGTTGGGTGTCAGCGAACTGAAATGGACTGGCATCGGGCACTTTGCATCAGATGATCACATGGTCTACTATGCTGGAAATGAAAGACAAAGAAGAAATGGTGTTGCATTTATAATAAAGAAGAAACTTGCAAGAACTGTAATGAAATACAATGCAGTCAGCGAACGCTTAATCTCTATTCGTCTATGAGGATTGCCTATCAACACAACTATAATTCAAGTATATGCCCCAACAACAGCTGCAGAAGAGAATGAAATTGAAGAGTTCTATGAACAAGTACAAGCTGAAATTGACAGAACATGCAAACAGGATATCCTGATAGTCATGGGTGACTGGAACGCAAAAGTTGGCAACAAAGAAGAAGGCAAAGTAGTTGGAAAATATGGACTTGGCAACAGAAATGAAGCTGGAGAAAGATTGATAGAATTCTGCAAGACCAATGATCTATTCATCTCAAACACCTTCTTCCAGCAACACAAGCGGCGACTGTACACATGGACTTCACCCAATGGATTGTATAAAAATCAAATTGACTACATCTGTGGAAGTCAACGATGGAAAAGCTCTGTAACATCAACAAAGACAAAACCTGGAGCTGACTGTGGTACAGATCATCAACTACTAGTATGCAAACTCAAGCTAAAGTTGAAAAAGAGCAAACCACTCATGAATGCAGCAAAATATGACCTTGAGAATATACCACTGGAATTTAAAGACTGCCTGCAAAATCGATTTGCTGCTTTAGATACAAATGACAGAACTCCGGAAGAGTTATGGAATGACATCAAGAAGGTTGTGCTGGAAGAAAGCGAGAAGTCTCTACAAAAGGTGAAAAAGCAAAAACGGCCAAAATGGATGACGGAAGAAACTCTGAAAATTGCCCAGAAACGCAGAGAAGCTAAAGCCAAAGGAGAAAGAAAGACAATCGCAGAACTCAACAGAGATTTCCAACGTGCAGCAAGACAGGACAAGGAAAAGTACTACGATGACACTTGCAAGGAAATAGAAGCAGAAACTATTAGAGGAAGAACAAGAACGAGAGTTAAAGAAAAAGTTCCAGCCTCGAATTGGAATGTTACAAGATGCTCAAGGTTCTATGTTGAATGATGCTGAGAAGATCAAGAAAAGGTGGAAGGAATATACAAAGTTTTTATATGATAAAGATCAAGTGGACCAACAGCCGTTTCAACCTATACCTTATGATCAGGAACCATTGGTGATGAAAGAAGAAGTTGAAGCAGCATTGAAAGCCTTATCAAAGAACAAAGCACCAGGCATTGATAGCATTCCCATAGAAGTATTGCAGCAATCTGATGCAGCTGTTACTGTACTTACAAGGCTCTGCCAAGAAATATGGACGACAACATCATGGCCAACTGACTGGAAAAGATCTGTGTTTATACCAATACTAAAGAAAGGTGATCCAACTGACTGTGGAAATTATCGCACAATTGCTCTGATCCCACATGCCAGCAAGATTCTACTGAAGATTATTCAAAAGAGACTACAGCCATACCTAGAACAAGAACTACCTGAAGTGCAAGCAGGGTTCAGGAAAGGGCGAGGAACGAGAGACATCATTGCGGATGTGAGATGGATCCTTGAAAAGACTAAAGAATACCAAAAGGATATCTATTTGTGTTTTATCGACTATAGCAAGGCTTTTGACTGTGTAAACCATGAGAAACTCTGGGCCACATTAAGAAGCATGGGTATACCAGAACACCTGATCGTTCTCTTGCGCAATCTGTACATTGATCAAGAAGCAATAGTTCGAACGGAACAAGGAGAAACAGAATGGTTTAAAATAAGCAAAGGTGTAAGACAAGGCTGCATACTTTCCCCCTACCTGTTTAATTTATATGCAGAACAAATCATCAGAGAAGCAGGATTGTATGAAGACAACAGAGGTGTGAAGATTGGTGGAAGACTCATCAACAACCTTCACTATGCTGATGATACCACATTACTGGCAGAAAGTGAAGATGATCTGAAACATTTGCTTCTCACAATCAAAGAACATAGTCTCAAAATGGGCCTGCACCTTAATGTAAAGAAGACAAAGATCATGACAACTGGCATAATCAACAGGTTCATCGTTGAAGGAGAAGAAATTGAAATCGTGAACAACTTTAACCTACTTGGATCAACTATCAATAAAGAAGCAACAAGCAGTCAAGAAATCAGACGACGCATTGCTCTTGGCAGAATAGCTATGAAAGACCTAGATAAGATTCTCAAGAGCAGAGATGTCTCTCTCCATACAAAGATTCGACTTGTTCAAGCCATGGTATTTTCAATAACATCATATGGATGTGAAAGCTGGACAGTGAAAAAGACAGACAGGAAGAAAATTGATGCCTTTGAATTATGGTGCTGGCGGCGAATACTGTGTATACCATGGACTGCCCGAAGAACAAACCAGTCGGTACTAGAGGAGATCAAACCTAAGCTTTCTTTAGAAGCTCAGATGACAAGACTTTGACTTTCATACTTCGGACACATCATGCGAAGAGAGAGATCATTAGAGAAAGACATCATGCTTGGAAAGATAGAAGGTCAACGCAAAAGAGGAAGGCTAGCAATGAGATGGATCGCTACAATAACAGCAGCTACGGGTACCAGTCTGTCAACAATGAGCCGCCTGACTGAAGACCGAACACAATTTAGGATAGCTATCCAGAGGGTCGCCATGAGTCGACTCCGACTCGACGGCACTTAACAACAACATAGGGATGTTACCCATGACTGAAGTGGTATTTAAAGGTGCGGAAGAATTGAAGGAAATATCGATACATCGGGAAGATGTATTACAACTATTAGATAAACTGAAGAGTAGCAAATCACCTGGGCCGGATGGTATACATCCAAGGGTGTTGAAAGAACTGAAATACGAGATTGCAGACCTGCTATTAGTAATCTGTGAACTATCATTAAAATCATCTCTAATACCTGAAGATTGGAGGATCGCCAATGTAACACCAATTTCTAAAAAGGGTTCCAGGGGTGATCCGGGAAACTACAGACCGGTGAGCCTGACATCAGTACCGGGAAAAATGGTAGAAACCATCATAAAGAATAAAATTACTCAGCATGTAGATAGTCATGACCTAATGGGAGACAGCCAACATGGCTTTAGACAAGGAAGATCTTGTCTTACTAATCTGTTATGTTTTTTTTGAAGGAGTGAATAATCAGGTGGACAAAGGTGAGTCGGTTGATATTGTGTATCTGGACTTTCAAAAAGCCTTTGACAAGGTCCCTCATCAGAGACTTTTGGCAAAACTAAAGAGTCATGGGATAGGAGGCAGTGTACTATTGTGGATCAGGAACTGGTTAAAAGATAGAAAGCAGAGGGTAGGGCTAAATGGCCAATTTTCCCATTGGAGAAAGGTGAATAGTGGTGTACCCCAGGGATCTGTGCTGGGTCCGCTGCTTTTTGACATATTCATAAATGACCTGGAAAGTGGAATAACGAGTGAGGTTATCAAATTTGCAGATGACACAAAACTATTTAAAGTTGTTAAAACCCAAGAGGATTGTGGAAAATTGCAAGAGGATCTTGATAAATTGGAAGACTGGGCATCAAAATGGCAGATGAAATTTAATGTGGACAAGTGCAAGGTTATGCACCTAGGGAAGAACAACCCAAACTATGGTTATACGATGCAAGGTTCCACATTAGGAACCACCACCCAGGAAAAAGATTTAGGCGTCATTGTGGATACCATGTTAAAACCCTTGGCCCAGTGTGCAGCGGCTGCCAAGAGAGCAAATAGAATGCTAGGTATGATACGGAAAGGAATGGAAAATAAAACAAAAGATATTATAATGCCTCTATATCGTTCCATGGTGAGACCGCACCTTGAATATTGTGTGCAATTCTGGTCGCCGTATCTTAAAAAGGATATAGCAATTTTAGAAAAGGTTCAGAGAAGAGCCACCAAAATGGTAAAGGGGATGGAAGGATACTCCTATGAAGAAAGGCTAAAAAGGTTGGGGCTCTTTAACCTGGAAAAGAGACGGCTGAGGGGAGATATGATAGAAGTCTATAAATTAATGAACGGAGTGTAACGGGTAAACGTAGATCGATTGTTTACCTTATCAGAATATAGAAAGACTAGGGGACATGCAATGAAGCTACAGGGTAAACTATTTAAGACTAATAAAAGAAAATATTTTTTCACTCAACGTGTAATCAAACTCTGGAATTTGTTACTGGAGGATGTAGTAAAGGCTGTTAGTGTAGCTGGGTTTAAAAAAAGGTTTGGACAAGTTCCTGGAGGAAAGGTCTATAAACCATTATTAAGAAGGGACCCAGGATATCAATGCTTGAACCAATACAAGCATTGTGGAACCTGTGTCCCTTGGGGAAACTGCTAGGTACGTATGACCTAGATTGGCCACTGTTGGAAACAGAATACTGGGCTTGATGGACCTTGGTCTGACCCAGTATGGCATATCTTATGTTCTTATGTTCATACATGGCATCTGCAAAGAAAGATGCAGCAGACTCAATCACCACAGTCTAATCTTTGTCTCCTTCACTGGTCTGCTGCCACAACAGCTGTCCCTGCTGAAACCATTGTAGGAGTGTCCTAGCCACATACATATCCACCATAGTCTTATGCACACCTGGGTCAGAATTCATCTCTACTATAGAGGTTTCCTTGAGCAAACTAGTGTCCTTGATTAAGAAAACCACATGCTCACTAGACCCTATTTCCTCCTCTTGACTCACTGAACAATTACTAGATTACTACACCTATAGCTCATTCCATCATCAAGAATAGTTTCCTCTCTGGCTAAATTCCCCTAGCTGAAAAAGAGCATTGATACGCCCCATCTCTAAAGGCCCACGATTAAATCTGGTCACCCCAGCCAACTTGCGCCCCGTTTTGAATGTGACTGAATGTGTAATCCTCCCCCAGCTTAGCGATCACTTATAACATCCTTACATTCTTGGCAATGTGGATTCTGTGCACATCATAGCATAGAAACCATCATTACCTCAATCCTAAGCAAGGTCTGCAGTACAACTGATCAGGGACAGATTGCGTTAACAATTTTGTTAGACCTCTCAGATGCTTCTGATCTTGTAAATCACAACATTCTCCTTTCCTGTCTCCATAGCACTGGAATATGTGGAAAGGTGGAATGTTGGTTCACCTCCTTTCTCTCAGGTCACTTCTTTTAAGTTCTCTGCTGGACATACCACGTCACGATCCTGAATGGGGTTCCGCAAGGTTCAGCACTTTCTCCCCTCAGTCCGTTAGCAACCTTATCCAATCAATGGATTTGTCCTCCTATATTTATACAGATATTCTCCTTATTGCCAACTGACACTCAGCATCCCGACATAAGGTGAAATTAGACTTACCTGCTAATTGTTGTTCCTTGAGTAACTCCAGTCTAGTCCCGAACCTTTGGGTTAAGCACCTCCTCCAGCAGCTTTGGAGACTGAGAAACGTCATTCTTCTGATGACACTGGTACAAATACTCCTGGGACCGCCTCCTCTGTCCAGTAATCTATTGACAAAGCAGACTCACCAGAGCAATAATTAAGTAGCAATATAATAACTGTCAACTAACCTAACTTTAACTAAACAACGGGAAATAACTGCTCCCGTTATCACACCTTTGAAAAATGAAGGTATTTATTTCAACCTGTGCTAAGGAAGTCCGCCCTTCCCTGCTCCCCTGAATCCCCTTCTTCTCAAAACACCCTCCCTTCTTATGGCCCGCACCCTCACATAGATTCTTCTTCTTACCTCTTGACATAATTTCGTGCTTCAGGCCAAATTCACATAATAAACGAGGGAGGGATGCGGGACTAGACTGGAGTTCCTCGAGGAACAACAATTAGCAGGTAAGTCTAATTTCACCTTCCTTATCATCCCTCCAGTCTAGTCCCGAACCTCTGGGGATGTAACAGAGCAGTGAAAAGACTTTCTTAATGGGAGGGACCTGCCAGGCCAGCCTGAAGCACCGCTGAGCCAAACATAGTATCCCTTTCCGCCCTCACATCTAGACGGTAATGCTTTACAAACGTATTGAAAGATGACCAAGTAGCCGCCTTACAGATCTCAATAGCCGGCACAAGATTGTACTCTGCCCATGACGCTGCCTGTGTCCTAGTCGAATGAGCTCTAATGCCTTCTGGCACTGACTTTCCTTTCAGAATGTAAGCTGACGCTACAGCCTCTTTAAGCCACCTTGCAATGGAAGCCTTACTGGCTGCTTCACCCTTTCTTGCTCCTCCAAACAGGACAAAAAGCCTATCAGTCTTTCTGAAACTCGCTGTCCTCCAAATATACTTCTTTAATGCTCGCCGAACGTCTAGAGACTGCAAAGATCCTGAGTTTGACTTTCCACCAGGCTCCTCAAAAACTGGAAGAGAAACCACCTGATTCACATGAAAAGCTGAAACCATTTTTGGCAAGAAAGACGGAAATGGCCTCAATACCATCTTCTTATCATAAAAGGACAAAAAGGGCTTCCGACAAGACAACGCCTGTAGCTCTGAGATTCTACGAGCTGAACATATCGCCACTAGAAATACTACCTTGAACGTAAGATCTTTAACCGATGCCTTAGACAAAGGCTCAAAAGGCTCACGTACTAACACGTCCAACACCAAAGCAAGATCCCACTGAGTGACCGGAGATTTACATGGAGGCCTCAAAAGAGACACTGCCCTTAAAAAACGCTTAATATCTGGATGCGCTCCCAGCGTCTCCCCTCTTATCTTTCCTTTATAACATGCCAGAGCTGCCACCTGCACTCGCAAGGAGGCTGCCGCCAATCCTTTGTCAAATCCGTCTTGCAAGAAAGCCAACACACGTGTGACCCTGAAGCACTCAATGCCTGTACTGTCTTGTCCGCACACCATGCCTCAAACACTCGCCAGATATGAACATACGCCAATGAAGTAGACCTCCTCCTAGCCTTCAACATAGTGGAAATAACTGCCAAGGAGTATCCTCTCGCTCTCAGCCTCACCCTTTCAAGAGTCAAGCTGTAAGCGAGAATCGATCTACCTGAGGCATGAGTATGGGACCCTGGAACAACAGATCCTTCTGACCCGGTAGACGCCAGGGCCGCTCCAACAGAGGTCTGATCAGATTCGCATACCATGGCCTTCTTGGCCAATCCGGTGCTAGCATTATTACCTTTTCCTTGTGAACCTCTATTCTTTGTAGCACCCAACCTATTAAGACCCGGGGGGAAAAAAGTAAAGGAGCTGCTGCTCTGGCCATTTCCCGCACCACCCTGTGTACCGGGAAAGCTCTCCATGTCTTATGAACCGCCTATAACAAGGGATCTTCTAAAGATGCATCCTCCACAGGCCCTGCAGAAGGCATATTTAGTGCTTTTAGTGTTTCTGCTATGAGAGCAGGTAACTCGTCATGTCGGAAAACCCGGATCACCCTCGCCTGATCTTCGTGTTCCGCTAACTCTCCTTCCTCTAACTCATCCTCCATCTCCAAGTCCTGCTCTCCGTTCTCCAAGAGGGGGCCCTCCGAAGACACTGATTGCTCATGCTTATTCTTTCCCTTCCTAGACTTCTTTGAAGGAACTTCAATAACCCCCAAGCCAAGAGGGGTCCCCGGATGCTTTACGCCCAGCTCCGCTTCCACTGAAGCCGTCTCTGGTCCCTTCTTACTGCCACTGAAGGCTTGTTGAAGCAGAGCCACAAAATCCTGAGAAAATATCACCGCCAGACCTCCTGGCAATGCCATCTGAGAAGGCGGTATATCCGGAGCCCAGGAAGGCCCCACCACTGGCTCCAGTAAGGGTACTGAAGGAGAGACAGGTTCTGGGATAAGTACCGATGCTCCTTTCTGGCTCTCCCCACCAATTTCTAAAGCCTGCTCCATGGACGCAGCCTCTACAGACTCCAGTTTCTGATACCACTCCCCTTCTAGTACTGCACACTAAACACTGCGGCCTAGAAGGCATTTCTCACTGAGCACCTCTCTGGTACTCCTTAACCCCAATATAAAGGAGACTACTCTGACACACAACACCACTATCTATATTTATATATATACTAATACATAAATCCTATATATATTGTTACCAGTAACCTCCCCAGAGCCAGGGGCATGTAGGGTAGGTCAGCCTGGGATATCCAAACTTAGGAAGCAGGGCAGTACACTTGATCATGCACTGCCTTCTGGGAGTTGTATTTCTTCGTACTCACTAAGCCAGGAATAACTGTAGTCGAGTGGTTTCAGGCAAAACAATGACAAGGTTTTATTTCCCCTTCCGGGCGGATTAATTGCAAGTGAAACTTAGGACAAAATTAGCCATACTTCTGGCATAAAGAAAACATCTCAGGAACTTATAATACAAAAACAGCTTCTTTGGCTTTCAGCTTCAAACATACTGTGCTCAGTACAAACTTAAAGGTAACAGTCCCTTTTTCATACAAAGGCAACACTTCGCTTCTTCTCTGCTGTTCAAACAGCCTAGTTAACAGCCAGCTCAGCAAAGTGATACGACGTGATCATCTAGTGATAGCGTGCAGTCCATTTGCTCATTCGATATCTCTTCGGTAACAGACCCTGTCTGCATTTCCTCACAATCACTCTCAGCTGGGTAAGTTTGTGCACAGTTATACGGTGTTTTAAAATACAGTCCCTCTCTATTTCCCCGAGGCCTCTCTTCACAGCACTCTAAAGAGCAGGGTTGAGCATTACCGTATATATGGGATTTAGCATAGGGAGAGTCCAGCAAATCTTGGCAATCACAAGGAAAACTTTTAAACCTAGTTTCCTCTCTATACGGTTTATACAGCCTACCTTTTGGCTTTTTCAAGGAAGGACGTCTTAGCATGGCTGGGTCAGCAAGGATTCCAAACACTGGCTGTGTTTTCCTGCCTTTTAGCTTCTCTTTTTCCTCAGACATACAAATATCATCTGGCCAGCACCTCTCTCTCTCAGGAGTTTCTGAGTGCTCCCAAACCAGCCTCCCAGGCAGTCTCTCCCTCCAGCTGCCTTCACGATAGGGCTCCCGTCGTGGGCTGCTCCCACCTGGCTTTTGGGCACGGGCTCTGTGAATCTTTGTTGCTCTGGCTTCCTGAGCTGAGTCTCCTGTTTCTCTCTCAGCTGCTGCTGCTTTCTCCCGGGTGCTTGTTCCTGTCCTCGTCTCTCTTGCCTTTCTTGCTTCTCCACCACTTCCTCCTCTCCTTCCGAATCTGAAGCTATCACTCAATTCTAGTGAGTACTTTTTATATCCCTGTTTCTGAGGGCTTAACTGCGCCCTTCCCCCAACCAGGTGTTTCTCCTTAATCCCTGAGCTCAGGGCTACGTTGCAGCTTGGGCGTGTTTGCTCCCCTCGTGACTCACTCTGTTTATGTTTCCCTTGGCAACTCTGGGCCATGTGCTCTGCCTGCCTGTCAGTTTCTGAAGCAAACTCTTCTGCTTCAGCCAGCTCCATAGCCTTGGAAGGATCTTCTACATGACAATATATAGATATAGATATATAGATATAAGTACCGCTGCACTCGCGCCAGCCCCCCGATTGCCAAATGCTTGATGGCGCGCTGCTTACCTCACTCACAACTGCCTGCGGGTGTCCCGATTGATTCTCCCCGTGCTCAGCCGAAAACGCGGCTTCCGCAATGGGAGAGAATTTTGATCTGAGGAGATGGCGCTTCGCGCATTCAGGCACTGAGCCACTTACTTCTCTCCTCTGCTCCCGCTGCCGGTTCCTCACCCAGACAGTGGATTCGGGAACTGGAGCACGGCCCATTTATCCTCCGTTTAATTCCTTCCTCCCCTGCCCCCTGCACTGAAAAGAGGGGGAGGGAGAGAGAGGAAGGGGGCCCCAGCACAACTTCTTTTTTTTTAAAACTCTAGCTCCCAAATTGAGCCTAGAATAATAATAGCTATACTTTGCCTAAGCCACTCTCCTTAAATGTTCCTCCAGTGAGCATCGAACCTCCAGGCTCACCACCCTCCAGCTGCTATGGAGACTGAGATTACTGGACAGAGGAGGCGGTCCCAGAAGTATTTGTACCAGTGTCATCAGAAGAATGCCGTTTCTCAGTCTCCAAAGCTGCTGGAGGAGGTGCTTAACCCAGAGGTTCGGGATTAGACTGGAGGGACGATACACTTGTAAATTCTTGTCTCAAAGTTTCAACTTAGTTGCAGTCAAATGTCCTACAATTAAATCATGAGATGACTACAACCACTTGGATAACTGGCAGTGCTACAATCCCTACCATCTCTCCTCTCTTGGATAGTTCTCCCCATTACACTACAATTCTCTTTTAAATAACTGGGAATCATCATTGATTCACATTTATCCTTTTCCTCTCAGATTAGCCACATGGTCAGATCTTCATGTGAGGCACTTTGATGTTTCCATACCCTGGCAGCCCTCAATTATTCTAAGTACTGTCGTTGCTTGACTAGACTATTGTAATATAGTATATGGGGGCATTCCAGCCTATGAGATAAACAAACGTCAATCTATTCAGAACATGGCTAGTCCACACAAAGAAATTTGATCATATCACACCATTAATGATCCAACATCACTGGCTCTCAATCTCTCACCGGATACAGCATAAAATTCTAACCTTAGCTCACTAATCCTTGCACAACAACACACCTGAATATTTGTCTGCACTCCATGTTGTCTGCACTCATTGCGTAGCAAAAGGCTATTCATTCCTCACCCCTTTAGAGCAAGGTATGAAAGCACAAGAAATTCTGCATTCTCTCCCCACTCACTGTGGAATTGTCTCCCAACTGAGATCTGTCTTATTTATTTATTTATTTACATTCTCTTATATACCACGCTATTCTGCATCAGTGCGGTTTACATTGAACAAACTGAAATTACATTGAACAGGGCATCATAACTTGGAGATAACTATTTTACAGGGAACATGGGCTATGGAGGGTTAAGTGGCTTGCCCAAGACCACAAGGAGCACCTGTGGGACTAGAAACCCCAGTCCTTCCGGCCCAAGGTTGCTGTCCTCTAGTGGGATTTGAACCCCCGACCTTCCGGCCTGAAGTACCTTGCCCCAACCACTAGGCCACTCCTCCACTCCACTTGAGGTTAATCATAAAAATATCAAAATTCTTTAAAAAAAAAAAAACTTTTTGAAGAGGATTTTGGGGTCGGGCTGGGCCCTGGGGACAATTAAGCTGTACCACATGTCTCTGCTTTCTAATTGCCTCTTTCTGTCTTTCCTGTTAGCTAATTGTAGTTCCTTTCCAACTTTTCTTTTTTTTTTATAAACTTAATTGCAAATCGCTTTGTATGCTTGCCAAAGGGGGTATATCAAATTCAAATAAACTATAAACTGCTACCTGTAAAGGCAGGCCAACCACCTCAAATAACTGCTTCAGCAGAGACTAAATTTCTTGGTCTTGACCATCCCTGAAGGCAAAAGCAACTTCCAAATGAATGGCAGACCTGCAAGAGAAGGCTGGGCACCGAGGCACCCACCTTAGGTGGGCTCAGAATCTTATCTACCTCTGCTGGAGGCCATGGCGGTTGGGGTGCCCTGACCTAGTCCCCTCATTTTCCCATTCCTCCATCACCATATCCTAGATGGCTTGATGGATGGTAAAAGGCTTTTGGGGTTTCTGTGTCCACCTCAAAATGGAATCTTCTGAAATCTTAAATAGCTTCATGACCTTGTCAATCAGGTCAAGAAGACAGTCCATCCTGAAGTGGTGTAACACTCCCCCCTGAGGTTCTCCATCCTCCTTGGCCAGCTCACTGGACCCCGATCCCCTTAGTCTCCTGTTCACCTCCTATGTGTTTCCTTATCATTCCCCTAGACATACTCTAGTCCACAGTTGTTCTGTTGTCCGTCTTGACTACAGTTTAAGTTTTTATGAGCAGGAATTGCCTCTTACATGTCTCTGTACAGCATTGTGTACGCTTTGTAGCGCTATACAAATAAGTAGTAGTAGTAATCACTGCCAGAGGTCCAGTTCAATTCCACTGGAAAGTCCACAAAAGGCATGGTTGAGGAATCTGTTAACGGTCTAGCCTAGGTGCGGTTCAAGACCATGGGGACCCTGACACCCCCACTCCTGTCCTGAAGAAAGGCTCATCTGGGGTCCCATATCACAGGTCAAACAGAAGGAACCAGTCACTGATGCCTGCATCCTCTCCCCACCACCTGCTGTGTTACATTTTGGCTCTCGGGCTGCACTCTGTTTAAAATGCTGAAATTATGTGGGTATTATATTTCTGGAAAGCATAATTGCATCTCTTATTTATTATTTATTATTATTATTTGTACATTCTTTTATACCGCCTCTTCCAGAGATTAGATGTGGTTTACATATAACAGAACAGAATAATGAACTTATTATTTTTACAATGAACGTTTTAGGACAATTTAGTTAAATAATACATTTTTAAACTTTTAAAACTATTAAACAACTGAACTATTTACAGAAGGTAAAGTAAATGGTTCCATTTGATGAATGACTGGATGGTACAAAGATGTGGAGGAATTGTGCATGTGTGCGATTGTGTGTGTAATGTGTCTATGTTATGTCTAAGTAGGGTCAGTGTATGGATGCTTATCAGTGTTGACCTGTGAATTCCGAACATCATTGTGTTGTAGATTGTAAAAATGCTGGGTAAATAGATAAGTTTTTAGATCTTTTCTAAATAATTGTAGGTCCTTAATCTCTCTGAGTTCAACTGGGAGGTTTTTCCACAAAGTAGGTGCAATGAACGAGAAGGCAGCGTTGCTTGTCTTCTGCCCTGATCTCTTATCCTCTCTGGGGTTTTTTCTCCCAAAAATACATTGCATGGCTCTAGAGGTAGTCCCAGCACCACTTCCCAGAGCCACCCAGCACCACAGCCGTGGACATGTTTGTGCACTTGTGCTACACAGGCTGATGCCTGCCTCCCACCACTCCAGGACTCCAGAGCTGAAACCCCTGGTGAACGCAGGGAATATATCATCCGGGCCAGCACCAGCCCCCTAAACGACTGGGACACCTCCAGGAAGCCTGTTCCTCTTGTAATTATCTCACTTCCCTTTTTTTTTTTTTTTTTTTTTAATAGGAATTCCTTTTGCCGCAGCAGCCCTCTACTCGGCTGGAGCTCCAAGGCTGTGCCAGGTGATATAGTGATAAATGCAATTTTGGCCCCATCTTTAGCTGCTGATGTAGGCAACAACCCACTTGTGAGGACAAAGATGGCAAGGAAGTGAAAGTAAAAGATCAATATTTTTGCAGCATGGTGAGCATTACTGTCATACACAACAGTACAAGACAAAGGTGTTACAAAACATAACAATGACAAGCAGCTAACACAAAAACAGATAGTCTACATTTGATTGCCACCAAATTCTCATCTTCAGTTACATCAAAACAGGGCTGAGAAGTAGCTCGCTGAATAGCGTAGTTACTCACCTGTAACAGGTGTTCTCCAGGAGCAGCAGGAATCAGTCCTCACTTATGGGTGACGTCGGCGCCGACGGAGCCCTCGCGGAGCAATTTTCCCCAGCTTTCAAAGAAAGCCTTTGGGAATTGCAGCGCGCATGCGCGGTCGTCTTCCCGCCCGAGGGTGCCATCTTAGCCAGTCAGATGACATAGCTAAAAAAGACAGCATAAAAATTTGCAAAAAAGAACATAAGCAGACGATTGCAACTCCAAGGGGAGGAGGGAGGGTAGTGAGGACTGATTCCTGCTGCTCCTGGAGAACACCTGTTACAGGTGAGTAACTACGCTTTCTCCAGGACCAAGCAGGAAGTCAGTCCTCACTTATGGGACTCCCAAGCTCAAGGCTACCGGAGACCCTAAGCACAAAAATGAGCTCCCTCTAGCTCAGCAGCACAGAAGGATAGAATCTTCGCTGAATTATCACCCACCGGTAGCCCACATCCGGGATGGAGGGTAGGAGTTGCTCAGACCTCAAAGAGATTACGGAGGACTGCCTGTCCGAAAGCACTGTCCCTACGGGACTCCCTCTCGAGACAGTAATGGACCGCAAAAGTCTGGCTTGAAGACCAAGTAGCGGCCCGGCAGATGTCTGCCAGCGGAACAGAGCGGAGGTAAGCCACTGACGTGGCCTTTGCCCGAACGCAATGAGCCGTGACTCGACTTTCTAAGGAGAGTCCGGCTGCCCCATAAGCCCAAGAGATACAGTCCGCAACCCAGATGGACAGAGTACGCTTGGAGACCGGGAGCCCCAATCTATTGGGGTCAAAAGACACAAAAAGCTGAGCAGCTTTACGGTGCTCCCGCGTACGGTCAAGGTAGAAGTTCAATGCCCTTCTACAGTCCAGGGTATGGAGGACCGTTTCAGCTCGGCTGGAGTGTGGTCTGGGAAAGAAGGTTGGAAGTACCACCTCCTGATTGATGTGAAAAGGGGAGACCACTTTAGGCAGAAATTTTGGGTGAGTCCGTAGGACTACCCTATTCTTGTAGAACCTAGTGTAAGGGGGATCAGACACGAGGGCCTGCAATTCACTTACGCGTCTAGCGGAAGTGAGGGCTATCAAGAACAGTGTTTTCCAAGACAGAAAACGGAGAGAACAGGTAGCCATAGGTTCAAAAGGCGGACAGGTGATCCGCTGCAAAACCACATTCAGGTCCCAGTCAGGCGCTGGCGGGCGCAGAGGTGGTTTAAGTAGAAGGAGACCTCGGAGAAACCTCGCTACGAGAGGGTCATTGGAGAGAGGTCTGCCGTCCACTGGCACATGATGTGCTGAAAGAGCACTGAGGTGAACTTTGACGGAGTTGGACTTAAGTCCCAGATTAGAGAGGTGCAGCAAGTACTGCAAGATCACCGACACCGGGCAGGAGAAGGGATCCTGAGACTGTTGGGTACACCAGACTGCAAAGCGACGCCATTTAAGGGCGTAGCATTTGCGGGTAGAAGGCCGTCGCGAAGCCAAGACGACCTCCTCCACCTCCGCCGGCAGGAGAAGGGGAGCAAGGACTACCCTCTCAGCAGCCAGGCCATGAGGTTGAGAGACCTGAGGTTGGGGTGCAGAAGGGACCCCTGATCCTGAGTGAGGAGATCCGGTTGTACCCCCAGAGGGATTGGATCCTCCACCGCCAGTTGCAGCAGGAGCGGAAACCACGGCTGCCTGGGCCAGCGAGGGGCCACCAGGATCATGAAGGCTTTGTCTCGGAGAACCTTGAAAAGAGTCCGAGAGACCAGCGGGATGGGAGGGAAAGCGTACAGAAGGCTCCCCGACCACGAGATCAGAAAGGCGTCCGCCGCAACCCGAAGGGGGTGTGGCTGACGAGAGCAGAAGCGAGGAAGCTGCCGGTTGTGAGGACTGGCAAAGAGATCCACCGTGGGGAGACCCCACTTGAGGAAGAGCTTCTGAACTACCAAGGGATCCAGACGCCACTCGTGCGGCTGGAGGACCCTGCTGAGTTTGTCTGCAAGGCAATTTTCTTGGCCCGGGAGATAAACTGCCTTGAGGAGAATGCCGTGACTGACGGCCCAAGAGCAGAGCTTCTGTGCCTCCCGGCAGAGGAGGAAGGAGCCCGTGCCCCCCTGCTTGTTCACGTAGAACATGGCAACTTGATTGTCCGTCTGGACAAGGACGGACTGTTGGGAAGTCAGGTGGGAGAAGGCCTTGAGAGCTAGGCGGATCGCCCTGAGCTCCAGGAATTTGATCTGCTGAGCAGACTCCCACGTGGTCCAGAGGCCCTGAGTACGTGCCTATTGGCAATGTGCTCCCCAGCCCAGGAGGGATGCATCGGTGGTCAGCACCCGGGTCGGCTGAGGTGACTGGAAAGGCATTCCGAATATCAGGTTCGGCTGCCGGAGCCACCACCGGAGAGACGAGAGCAGCGGCTCGGAGACGCGCACTAGGTCTGCCAGGCCGCCTGTGGCTTGTCGCCACTGCTGGCGGAGACACCATTGAGCAGACCGCATATTCAGGCGGGCATTGGGGGTCACATGGACGGTGGAAGCCATATGGCCGAGCAGTCTCAGGAAGCGCCTGGCGGAGACCAGGGGCTGGCTGCGAAAGCGGTCGGCTAGGGCCATGAGCCGTTGAGCCCTGTCGAGCGGTAGGTACGCTCGTGCCCGAGGAGTGTGCAGCCTTGCGCCGATGAACTCGAGATCCTGTGAGGGGAGCAAAGTGGACTTTGCGAAGTTTATAACAAAGCCCAAGTGCTGCAGCAGAGTCACCGTGCGGCACGTGGCGTTGGTGACCTCCTGAGCGGACGCTGCTCTGATGAGCCAGTCGTCGAGGTACGGAAAGACATAGAGGCCGTGAAGCCGGAGATGGGCCGCCACGACCGCGAGACATTTTGTGAAGACTCGCGGTGCGGAGGATAGGCCAAAGGGCAGTACTCTGTACTGGTAATGATTTCCTGCCACCACAAACCTTAGGTATTGGCGGTGGCTTGGGTGGATGAGGATGTGCGTGTAGGCATCCTTTAGATCCAAGGAGCATAGCCAATCTCCCTGCTGGAGGTAGGGCAGAAGGATTCCAAGGGTAAGCATTTTGAACTTCTCCCGCACAAGGAACTTGTTGAGGTTGCGCAAGTCCAGGATGGGTCTGAGGCCCCCTGTTCTCTTTGGTATCAGAAAATACCTTGAATAAAAGCCTTGACCTCTCAGGTGGTGGGGCACCGGTTCCACCGCCTGTTCCTGCAGAAGACCTGCTAACTCCTGAAGGAGCAACTCCCTGTGCAGAGGGGGGCGCGAAGGTTCTCCCGGAAAATAGGAGGGAGGGACCTGATGGAAGTGGAGAAGGTAGCCTTCTCGCACGACCTGAAGTACCCAGGCATCTGCGGTGATGCTGGACCACCTGTGGGCGAAGTGAACCAGCCGGCCTCCGGTGCTGGGAGGAACCAGCGGGGGGGGAGAGGCTATGCTGAGCGAGTCAAAAACCCCCACCCTGCTGAGCAGGGGCTGGTGGTGCAGGCTTGGGGGCTTGCTGCCTACGGGACCCGTTACCCCGTCCCTTGGCCTGCTGGCACTGTTGGGGAGCTGCAGGGGCCTGATAATGGGGGTACTGTTTGTAGGCAGCCGCCTTCCTCGGGTAAAAGGACTTTTTTCCCCGAGCCCTTCTTTTTCTGGGAAGGGGCGGAGGTCTTCCTAGAAAGCCTGGTCCTGGTGAGAGTCTCAGTCTCAATTTGTGCAGCCTTTTCCGCCATGGGCTTGCCAAAGAGGTTTTCGCCTCGGCAGGGGACATCGACCAACTTGTCCTGTACCCAGGGCTCAAGGTCCGACGACTGAAGCCAAGCCTGTCGGCGGGCACCGATGCCGGCTGCGGCCACTCTAGCCGAGGCCTCAAAGCCATCATAGGCTGCTCGGGACATGAACTTTGAGCATTCCCGAATGCCCGTGGACAAGGCTAGGAACCTCCGCAAGGGCTCCTCGGAGAGACCAGCGGAGAATCCGGCTAGCTCTTTAGCCAGATCCCGGAGATACATGCCCATGTAGAGCTGGTAAGTCTGGACACGACATGCGAGCATAGAGCCCTGGAAGCACTTCTTGCCAAGGCCATCCAGGTTACGGGCCTCCCTTCCAGGAGGCACCGAGGAGTGCATCTTCTGGCTCTTAAGACGATGCATGGCCGATTCCACTACCATGGAATGGTGTGGCAGCTGTGCCTTCTGAAAGCCAGGGCTCTTGCGGACCCGATAGATAGAATCGACCCGCTTGCTCAGGACCGGCGAGGAGGCCGGACTCTCCCACATGCGGAAGAGTAGTCGTTCCAGCATAGGAGGAACCGGCACAGTAAAGTGCTCCCTCGCGGGAGAGTCATACTGGAGGGCGTCGAGCTCTTCGGCTCGAGGCTCCTCCTCGGGATCCGCAGGGAAGGCCAAAGCCTTGGCCATATCCCTAACGAAGTCCGAGAACCGGGCATCCTCCGGGGGGGACTGCTTCCGAGGCTCGGACCCCGGTGAGTCCGATGGGACACACCGAGTCCGGAAAGAATCAGGTGACTCTTCCTCCTCAGACTCCCAGACCGACTCCGACGAGGACTCGGTGGGGTCGGCCCGGGCAGGGTGCGGCGCCAGCCGTCCCGACGTCGAGGGAGTCGGCGTCGGCGACCTCGGTCCCGAACGGGAGGCCGAGGGTGACCTCGACCGAGGATCGACTCGAGTTCTCATTGACTCGAGGATCGGCTCGGTCTCCGGGGTCGACTTGGACGTCGACGTCCCGGCGGTCGGGGCAGCGGCGCCAGCGAGGCCAGCGAGCAGTGCCCGCTGCTGGTCCATGAAGGCAGACAGTCTGCTCTCCAAGGCCGTCAACCTGAGTCCGAGCTCAGGTGACCCAGCAGCCCCCGACTCGGGCCCCGACGGCGTCGGGCCCGACGTCGGCTGTCGCGGAGGCGAGTCCAGAAGGACCACAGGACTTAACCGGGCAGGCATCTCCGACTCCAGGCGAGGTCGCTTCGGGATGTGTTCCTTCTCCAAGGACCCGGGGCGGCTGTCGGGGCTATGCGACCTGGCCCTCGCGGAACCAGGAGCGTCCACCGACGCCGCCCTCGCGGGTTTTTCCTTCCGACGATGGTCCCCGGAGGGAGAACCCCGGTCGGAGGAGCTCCGGCGACGGTCCGAGCTGGAGCCTTTCGACGCGGAGGCCTCCGACGAGGTCCGGGTACGGCTGGGGTCAGCGAAGATTCTCTCACGCTGATGCCGCCAACTCCTCAACGCCTTTGAGGACAGTTTGCTGCAGGGCCCACAGATCAGTTCCTCATGATCCGGGCCCAGGCAGCGGAGGCAAAAGTCGTGTGTGTCGGTTAGTGACATATTTCGGTCACACCGACCACACCGCTTAAACCCACTGGCAGCCATCGGGGGAAAAAGGGCCCCTGCGAGGTCAAAGGACCGGGCTGCCAGGGAAACCGAAAACGAAAGCTGACTAAGTCAGAAAAACCGAAAAAAGTAAGCGGACTCGAGACCGGCGTCGCGAGTCCGGGCGGGAAAACGATCGGCGAAAGAAAAAAGGATAAAACAAAGAAGAAAATCAACTTTTTCGCGGGGACAAGACGGGGACGTCTGTAGGGCTCCGCGGAAAAAAGAAGACTGGCTAAGATGGCACCCTCGGGCGGGAAGACGACCGCGCATGCGCGCTGCAATTCCCAAAGGCTTTCTTTGAAAGCTGGGGAAAATTGCTCCGCGAGGGCTCCGTCGGCGCCGACGTCACCCATAAGTGAGGACTGACTTCCTGCTTGGTCCTGGAGAAACCATGGAACTATCAAACAGCAGCGGTAACCACCCCTATTAGAGCTAGCATGAGAAAACCCTTGGAAGCAGCTTTCTGAGGTAACATCTTGAGAATGGGGCTCAGAAAGGTTTTCGGGATCTTGGTACAGGTCTCTGAGAAAGCACTAAGGGCTGCAATGCAAAGAAATGAATGCCATTGAGTCAATGCTGATTCCAGGCGTCCCAGCAGCTACTAGGTTTTCTTGGCAAGGTGTAACTGGAAGTAGAATGCCAGGTTATTTCTTCTGAGGCAAGGGAGGCTAAAGTGACTTGCCCAAGGGCACCAGTGGGAAACAAACTCTGGCCTCTTGGTGCACAACGTGTTAATGCGTGTTAGCATGCTGTAAAGCATAGTTACTCACCTGTAACAGGTGATCTCCGGGAACAGCAGGAATTTAGTCTTCACATATGGGTACGTCGGTACCGACGGAGCCTGCGCAGGAACGCTCCCCAGCGTCCAATTAGAAAAGCGTGCTGCCTTCCCACCTTTCCCAACTGCCTCTCTCCAGTTGAGTTTTAAAGCTGAGACAAAGAAAGAGAGAGGGGAAGGGACAAAGATAGAGAGATACAACTCCTAGGGGAGGTGGGTGGGTTGTGAAGACTAAATTCCTGCTGTTCCCGGAGATCACCTGTTACTGGTGAGTAACTATGCTATCTCCAGGAACAAGCAGGAATGTAGTCTTCATATATGGGGACTCCCTAGCTTTAGATGCCAGGGAGAGACCCCAGAAGTTGTGTGTCCCTGAACCAGGGCTCCACTTCCCCCCATGGATCTCTGGCATCCAACAGGAATGGCGGGTAGAAGTTGATTAGGTATGGAACAGGTGTTGAAGAACAGCCTGACCAAACAAGGCATCCCGGCGGGAGTCTTTGTCCAAGCAGTAATGGGCTGTGACGGTATGAACCGAGGCCCAAGTGGCTGCTCGGCAGATGTCGTCAATAGACACAGAGTGCAGATGAGCCATTGACGCTGCCATGGCTCTCACATTGTGAGCTGTGACATGGCCCTCCAGAGGAAGATTCTTACTCTGATAGGCAAAGGAAATACACTGAGCAATCCAGTTAGATAGTGTTCTTTTGGAGACTGGAAGTCCCAAATGAGAAGGATCAAAAGCAACAAAGAGTTGAGAGGACTTTCTATGTTGCTGTGTTCTTTGTAAGTAAAAAGCTAAAGCTCTTTTACAGTCCAACGTATGAAGGTTCCTTTCTGCATTTGATGCATGAGGCCTTGGAAAGAACACAGGTAGGTAGACCGCTTGGTTTAGATGAAAAGGCGAAACCACCTTTGGCATAAAGTGAGGATGAGTCCTAAGGACTACCTTGTCATGATGGAACCTTGTATAAGGTGGATCAGCTACTAGTGCTTGCAACTCACTGATGCGACGTGCTGATGTGATTACAATGAGAAAGATAACCTTCCAAGAAAGGAATTTCAAGGAGGTAGTAGATAAAGGTTCAAAAGGTGGCTTCATGTAAACCGCCACTGATCTCTGGAAGTGGCGGTATAGAAAAGATGTATAAATAAATAAATGAGCTGCCCAAGAACCAGGTTTAAGTCCCATGCCACCGGTGGTGGCCTAATGGGAGGCTTAGTTAGAAGAAGGCCTCTCATAAATCTTGCTATAAGGGGATGAGAGGAAATAGGCTGTCCATTTAGAGGCTTAAAGGAAGCTGCAATAGCACTCAAATGGACTCTTACTGAGTTAGTCTTAAGTCCTGCATTGGATAAATGAAGGAGATACTCCAGCAATGATTCCAGAGGTATCGCAAGGGGGTTAAGACCCTTCTGCGAACACCATATGGTAAACCTTTTCCACTTGAAAGCATAAGATCATCTTGTGGAAGGTTTTCTGGAAGCAAAAAGAATTTCTTTTACTTGCTGAGGAAGATTAAGATCTTGGAGATCTAGGCCTTCAGCAACCAAGCCCTGAGATGCAGAGACTGGGGATTGGGATGCCATAACATTCCGTCCTCCTGAGATAGGAGATCTGGAGCAGACCCTAACTCCAGGGAGGGAGCTTGAGAGAGATGTAGAAGCAGAGGGTACCACATTTGCCGTGGCCAATGTGGAGCTATGAGAATCATATGGCCTCTGTCTCTCTGAAGCTTGAACATGGTTTTGGGAATTAGGGGAATGGGTGGAAAGGCATACATGAAGTCTTGACCCCAGTAAAGGAGGAAAGCATCCCTGGCCTGAGCCCCCAGAGCCGGAATTCTGGAACAGAACCGGGGAAGTTTGGCATTCCACGGACTTGAAAAGAAGTCTATGTCCGGGGTTCCCCAAAGTTGAAATATCCTGGCTACCTGGTCTGGATGTAGAGACCACTCGTGTGGAAGCAGAACTCGACTGAGTCTGTCTGCCCAAGAGTTTTGAATGCCTGGCAAATACACTGCCAGAAAATGAATCTGATGCTCTCTGGCGAGGGCCCATAGTCGCAAAGCTTCGTTGCAAAGCGACAGAGAGCCTATTCCCCCCTGCTTGTTCACGTAGAACATGGCTACTTGATTGTCCATATGAATGTCCAGTCAAACCTACAATATAGGAGGCAGACACACCTACTCTACATATCCCTGGATCTCACCATTAACACAAAGCCCAGTAAAGCTGACAAACAACATGACCTCCGGTGTGCACTTATCAACGCACGGTCTGTCCGTAACAAATAGCCAGCCATTACAGACCTAATAACCAACCACAACCTAGACTTACTAATGGTCACTGAGACATGGCTTTCAGACTCAGACGTTGCTCTAGTTAACCAAATCACCCTCCCTAACTTCTCTTTTTTCTCTTGCAACAGAGATAATAGAAGAGGTGGAGGAGTTTTCATAATCGCAAATTCCACACTACAATACCGAGTGTCCCCAACCAGGAGCACACAGCACCTAGACACTATAACTATCTCAAATAGATTCAACACCATTAATCTCATTTACTCGTCACCAAACGCAGTCTCAGACGATCTCTCTAATATAATCAACTTGGCTTGTAATCCTGAAAACCTTAACAAACCAAATTGGCTGATGGGCGACTTTAACCTCGCCTCTCTACATCAGGATTTATCTAGTACCTTCCTGGATGCAATGACAGATCTTGGATACAAGCAAATTGTGAACAAACCTAACCACCAACGGGGGAATATCCTCGATCTTATATTCGTTCCACCATCAGTCACAAGCACAAGTAAACAAATTCAACTCTCTATCACCCCAGTCCCCTGGTCAGACCATAGCTTGCTTACATTCCAGATACCTGCACATCTAAACACACTCAGACAACCAGTCACCTTAACAGCAAATTCAGGACATTTTAGACCGCTGGACATAGAAGTTTTCACCAAGCAAGCTCTACCAAAACTGTCTCAACCAATAGACAACCTGAATGAAATGATCACCAACTGGAATGACACCCTCTATCGGTACGCTCAACAACCAGCCATGCACAGGAAACTGCCACCCAATACTCTTCCCAATAAAAAGCAGAATGCTCCATGGTTCTCTCCAGAGCTACGAACCTCCCTACTTCAACTAAGGAAGCTAGAGAGAAAGTGGAGACGTGCCCGTAACTCCTGGGACCAAGAAGAATACCTTGCTCACCTGAAAAAGCATCGAGAGCTAACCTGGGCTACAAGAAAAGAGTTTCATTCTGATCTACTCAATCGAACGCTAAATAGACCACATGATCTCTTCGGTTTAGTGAACGCGCTAACTAAAGAGCCATCTCCACCGCAGCAAGAATGCATACAACCACAACTATATGCCAACTTCATCCAATCCAAACTAGTTAAAACAAATACAAAATTCATTACAAGTTCTATCCCACTCCTCCCAGAATCAAACCCCACTCATTAAACTTTCACCTCCATCAAGTAAAACCATCGAAGACATTATTGCCACCATAAATACCACCACAGCAACAAATGACCCATGCCCAGCACACTGGATCAAAACCTTGCGTGCTGAACTTAGCCCTTGCATAGCTAAGATCGCAAACCTCTCCTACCTAACCAGGGTCTTCCCTGCTGCCCTTAAACAGACATCAATTCGTCCACTGCTAAAGAACATCCAGATGGATCCAAAGAAGGAAGAGTCTTACCGCCCAATTTCTAGTATCCCTTTTCTAGCCAAAATACTTGAGAAGGAGACACAAAGGCAGATCCAGCATCACATAGACACATCAGCCCCTTTGGACCCATGCCAGCACGGATTCCGAGAAGCTCATGGAGTTGAAACACTCATGACCTCTCTAATTCAACAAACTTATATGCGGGATTGACAACATACAGATGGCCTTCGCAATGATTTTCCTTGACATATCGGCGGCTTTTGACTCAGTCGACCATAAGATTCTCCTAGCGAGACTCCATGAAAAAGGCATCCAAGGTCTCGCTTGGGATTGGTGCAAATCATACTTAGAAGATTGATGGCAACAGGTCCGCATAGACAACAATACATCTGAGCCTTTTCGACAGAAGCAAGGGGTACCCCAAGGATCTTCCTTATCTGCGCTGCTTTTTAATATATACATGCAGCCAATCTGCCAAATCACCAGAGACTTCGGTATATCTTGTCTATTATATGCAGATGACGTGCTGATTTTCACACCGATCAACGTCTCAAATCCAGACTACTCAGCATTAATAAACTGCTTCAACGCAATAGCTGTCTGGCTCCTCAATCGGAACATGAGAATAAATTTCAAAAAACCGAAGTCCTCATAGCCACAAGAAACAAGTGCTTTTCTCCTCCACCGACCCTCAAAGTACGAGATACAGAACTTCCAATCAATACCACCATAAGGTATCTGGGTGTGATACTCGATCAACATCTTAATCTTAAGGAGCATATAAAAAACACCGTAAGAACAATTTACTACAAAATCAAAACACTGCGCCATCTGAGACCCATGCTGGAGACCAAAGACTTCCGTACAATTTTCCAAGCAATAGTCACACCTCACTTCGACTATGCGAATATCGTTCTGCATGGCCTCCCCAAGAACACACTAAGTCCACTTCAACTGGCGATGAATGCAGCGGCCCGCATCCTGTCCGGAGCTTCAAGGAAAGATCATATAACACCGATCCTAATGGATCTACACTGGCTAATGGATCTGGATCTACACTGATAAGCTGCAGAATATTATACAAAACCCTCATCATTTTCAAGGCAATTAATAAAATATCCCCTGAATCGATTTCAGATCTCATCACTCATGCACCAAACAATAGATCCAGGAGACTAGTAACCGAAAACACTCTAGTTACTCCTAGTAACTCCACAAAATGGACTCAACTAACTTCTAACAGAGCCTTTGTATCTTATGCTCCCAAATGCTGGAACAAACTCCCCCCCAGCATCAGATCAATCAGGGACATCATACAATTTAGAAAGGCTATTAAGCACTACCTATTCACTCTGCACTTCAACATATCTTACTGACCATAGCATTGCCCTCTGTCTGACCACCATCAATTACCTCTCACTCAACCGTAATCCAGAACAGAGATGATAGCACTGCGGAAAGTGCTGCTTTTATGTAAATAGCGGACCAAAATGTTATCTGTTTAAATGTATATAGTTTTCCCCTGTTCATACCCAGTTTATAATCCCTGTTATCTGTAAACCTATGTCAGTTTATTCTGTCTAGGTAGTATGTTGTTTGATGTAAACCGCACTGATGATAAATAGTGCAGTATATAAAAACTATTAAATAAATAAATTAAATAAATGAGGACTGTCTTGTAGCTGAGCAAGGTGTGGAACACTCGAAGAGCAAGGAAGATTGCTCTGAGCTCCAAGAGGTTGATATGTAGATGAGTCTCCTGTGGAGTCCAGGTGCCCTGGGTGGAGAGGTCTTTCAGATGAGCTCCCCAACCCATAGGAATTCAAGCATCTGTTGTGAGAGTTGCTTGGGGTAAGGGTTGTTGAAAAGGGGAACCCAGCAACAGGTTTTGAGTGGACTTCCACCACTGGAGGGACAAAATAAGGCGACTTGTGTTTTCTATTTTGTCTGACAGGCATCCTGATGCCTGGGTCCATTGAGTGGATAAAGTCCACTGGGCTGCCCTCATATGGAGGCGGGCATAGGGAACCACATGCACAGTAGATGCCATGTGGCCTAGTAGTTGTAGCATTTCTTGGGCAGTGAGATGAGGCTTTAGCACTGCTTGAGAAGCTAAATGCACCATGCGAAGGCAGCGGGCCTAGGGGAGATAGGCCCTTGCCTTTCTGGTATCCAGCAACGCTCCTATGAATTCTAAAGACTGAGTGGGAGTTAGACTGGATTTTGGAATGTTTATTACCAGACCCAAATACTGAAGGATACGCATTGTGCAGGATAGAGAAGTCCTGGCCTCTGACTCTGTTGGGGCTCGAATGAGCCAGTCGTCTAAGTAGGGGAAGACGAATATCCCTAGAGTGCGGAGAAATGCTGCTACCACAGCCATGCATTTCGTAAACACTCTTGGTGCTGCAGTAGCAGTGTGTGCCTTCGAGTCAGTCCTGACTCCTGGCGACCCAGAAGCTCCTGGGTTTTCTTAGCAGTGTCACCGGAAGTAGATTGCCAGGCCTTTCTTCCGAGGCAATGGAGGGTTAAGTGACTTGCCCAAGGCCACAAGGAGTGCTAGTAGGACTTGAACCCTGGTTGCTTGGTTACCAAGCCAGTGTTCTAACCACTAGGCTACTCCTCCAGGCCAAAAGGAAGCACCCTGTATTGGTAGTGCTTTCCTTGAAAAAAGAACCGAAGGAACCTTCTATGAGTTGGATGGATGAGAACATGGGTGTACGCATCCTTGAGATCTAGAGAACAAAGCCAATCCTGACTCTGAAGGTATGGCAGCAGAGTTCCGAGAGAAATCATCTTGAATTTCTCTTTGACCAGGAATTTGTTCAATTCTCTGAGGTCCAAGATAGGTCTGTATCCCCCTGTTTTCTTTGGGATAAGGAAATAGGGGGAGTAAAACCCTGTACCCTGCTGATGGATGGGTACTTCTTCTACTGCACCTTGGGCAAGAAGCATAGTGACCTCCTGACCTAACAGGTTGATAAGAGAGGTCGGAGAACTGAACTGCCTTATCATTGTGGGAGGGGGCATGCTTGAAAAATGAAGCTTGTACCCCTCTTTTATGATGGAGAGTGTCCAATGCTCTGCTGTTATCTGCCCCCATCTGGGAGCAAAGTGACACAACCTTCCTGAAATGGCAGAAGGCTCTGGTCCAATAAGAGCCAGGAAGGCTAAGTTCTCTAGCTGAAAGTCAAAGGCCTTGTGGAGGCTGACTGCTGGGATGGTTGAGGCTTAGCAGCCTTTGCTTTTTTTTGTTTGGGTGGTTGCTGACCTTTCCTGACAAGCTGAACTGCAGAACGTCCCTGCTGAGAATAAGCAGGATAATACTTTTTCTTTTTAGAAAAGAATGGTTTCTTAAAAGATTTTTTCCTTGCAGGATCAGCTGTGGACTTGGACAATCTATCCAAGGTGGAGTTGTCAGCATCCAACTCATTGGCCTTTTCCTGCCAATCCTTACCAAACAGGTTCTCACCAGTACAAGGAATATTTCCTAGTTTGTCTTGTACCCAGAGCTCTAGATCAGATGCCTGGAGCCAAGCAATTCTACGTGCACCTATGGCAATGGCAGAGGTTCTGCTTATGCACTCAAAACAGTCAAAAGCTGCACGGTTGACAAATTTAGAAACATCTTGGGCATGTTTGACCAATGTGAGAAACTCCTGTCTTCTATCCTCAGGAAGAAGAGGACTCAAAGCCTCTAAATCACCTGTGACTTCTTTCAGGAACATTCCCATATATAGACTATAGGAACTGATCCTGGCAGAAAGCATGGAAGCTTGGAAGACTCGACGTCCAAAAGCATCCAAAGTTCTGCACTCACGTCCTGGAGGATTAGAGGCATGCCTCTTTGTACTCTTGATCCTTCTCATAGCTGATTCCACTACAATAGAGTGGTGAGGAAGCTGAGTTTTTTGGAACCCAGGACAAGGAGGGACTCAATACAGAGTATCCAGTCCAGGAGAATGAGGAGAGGTGGTAAGAGGTGTCTCCCACATTCTTAACATGAGATCATGCAAGATCTCATGGATGGGCAGGGTAGCTACCTCCTTAGGAGTTTTAGGATATTGTAAAATTTCCAACTCCTTTGCTCTGGGCTCTGTTTCAGGTGCCACAGTAATAGACAGACCTCGAGCCACCTCCCTGATGAAATCCTGAAAGGAAATGTCCTCTGGAGGAGACATCCTGCGTTTAGGGGAGGAAGGCTCCTCTGGGAGAAGTATTCCCGCATCGACAGAACTGTCAGAATCCTCAGATTCCTCTGAGGACTCGAAGTACCTTCTGTCAGGATGCTCTTGAAGAGCCTGATATCCGTACCGACCGAAGTCGGTACCGAGGGGAATTGGTACCGGTGTAACGGTACCGGAAGGCATCACATGACTGGGTACCGGCAAAGCGGACGCCAATATCGATGCTGATGCTGTCGGTACCGGTACCGATACCAGTGCCGGAGTTGGTGACGGTACTGGTTGAACTGTCTGACGCGGTTCCGAGGGTGTCGATGCCGCAAGGAGAGCCGCCAGACTGCGTTCAATAGCCAGAACCCTCTGGTCTATCGACGCTGCCGATGCCTGGATGTCAGTACCAGAGAAGATTGCCGGTACCCCAGAGCATGGCACCAGTAGTTCTGCCGAGGTCAAGGCCTCGAGAACATCCTGGAGCCCCGATAATGCTTTGGAAGCCGAAGCCTCCCGCCGGGGCAATTTTGCCGGTGCAGAATCCTCAAGGGCAACGCCAGAGGCATCTCGATGCTTAGAAGGAGATCTACCCTTTGAGGACCGGCTAGACTTATGTTTAGTTACCTGAGATCCACGGGAGGAAGACGAAGTCCTGGAAGACGTCGATGCCACCAAAGTTGCATCAGAGGGAAATGGGGTACGGAGCTTGGCGGCTCGGTTGTCGACCTCTCTTGGACATCATGGCACAGGCCATACACTCCGAGATGGAATGGTCAGGACCTAAACATTTCAGACACCACTCATGGGTGTCAGTGACGGACATGGTACCGCCACACTTGGTGCACTTTTTAAAACCCGAGGAGGGTTTTTCCATTATGGAAAAAATCTTGGGCCTAAGAAAGAAAGAAAGAATAACCGTCGGTACCGGTAAAGCGTCGAGGAAGGCAGACGCGACCACAAAAAAGAAGGAAAATTTTCTGCGGTGACAGGAACACGACCTGCTGGCTCCGCGGAAAACGAAGAACTGGAGAGAGGCAGCTGGGAAAGGCGGGAAGGCAGCACGCAGGCGCTGTGGGATGCTCCCAAAAGCTTTCTAATTGGACGCTGGGGAGCATTCCTGCGCAGGCTCCGTCAGTACCGACGTACCCATATGTGAAGACTACATTCCTGCTTGTTCATGGAGATCATAGTTATGCACTTCTGTAAATCTAGCCCTAAATGCTGCAAGTATCACCGTTAACATTTGAGAAGATTATTTTCATGGCAGGGACTTACCTACATCTCTGATAAAGTTCTGTGGCCTGTGGCCTGTATCCACAAAGTGCTGGCAGTAGTCATTGTGAGGATTGAGACTCTGTGTCCCCTAAGAAATGAAGAGGCACAAGAAAGAAGGCGCATAAAAGTTCTTAAACTGAGAAATTCATGAATGGAGAAAGGAAGTCAGAAGCCTGCTCTAATCGTGCCTGCAGTGTATGGTGGCCTTCTCCCCTCATCCCAACTGGTTCCCCATCTGCCTTTAAAAACAAAAAAAATACAAAGGAGGGGCCTTCAAATGTAAAATTTGCATTCTAGCATGTACTTTCCAATTGTTGGTGGCACATTTATAAATTACTGGGAAGTGAGCACCATCAGAACCAGATTCATGCAGACCTGCTCAAGGGCTTCTTTCCTGTAGGTACTCTCTAGCACTCCCAAAAAGGTAAGGAAGGCTCATCATCAAGAAAGCAAAACTGTCATCCCAGCTCTGAAGTGGATGTTAGATGGTGGAAAGACAATGTCTAATCACAATGAGGTCTGTGCAGTATTTCAACTTGTAAAAAGAGGACTTTAACCAGGAAATTCATAAAAGGTAACCCACAGTAATAGAGCAAAGTCAAGACCTCAGACTCAAACTGATTTATTTTTAGGTGGATTTTAGCACTATACAGAATAACGTGAATTCATATTACACTCATTTCCATTTCTGAAATATGGAGGCTCCTTAGCACACCAGCATCAGGGGCTCCTCAGTACGTCAATACACACCTTGAGAAAGGTGCTGGAGTCTTTATAAATCTCTTCTTCGTAAGGCAGGTTCGGGTCTTCCTGCTGTGGTTCGATTTCATCCTTTAGAACACAAATTTCAAAAACACTAAGAGCAATACATTATGGAGTTATAGCGAGGCGTGTGGCTGCTGTCTCTACACAGCCCTGGATAGGACACTAACTCTCCTACCCACGTTCAGACATACAGCAGGAATAGTGGCAGTAGTGACATAGAATCATAAAACATGATGGCAGAAGAGGTTCACAAGGCCAATCTAGTATTCTCAAGCAAAGGTTTGCTACCTTAAGTCCCAGTTGATCACTCTTCCCCTCCACTCCTTTGTAACTAATATGCTCTGTGCTTATCCCTAGGTCTGATTGTTTTTCCACCCACCACCCTTTGTATGAAAAAATATAGTCTAATGCTACTCCTGATCCTACCTCCTTGGAATCTTGTAGTGTCACCTCTTGTTCTAGAACTTTCTTCCCACTAAAAATGCTTACTTCTTGAGCAATATTGATATCTTTTAGGCATTTAAAGTCTCTCCTCTCTACTAAAGCATACACATTTAGATCCCCGAGTCTCATGTCATGCAACTTCTGAGGCAGGTCCAACACAATTTTGGTTGCATTTCTCTGGATCACTTCTAACCTCTCTATCATTTTGGGGATATGGTCTGTAGACCTGGACAATATTCTAGGTAAAGTCCCACTAAGATCCCATAAAAAGGTATTAAATAATCTCTTCTTTCAGTGATTAGGTCTCCTCTAGGTATTTAACACATTTATCAATTGCCTTGTCCAGAGGCTCCAGGACACATGCATGAAGAAAAAAAAAAAAATCAGTAAAAACACAAACTGATACTAATACGTCAGTCAAAAGACTAAAGCAACTGATGTTACAATGATCAATCATTCATATGTAATCAAATATCTGCAACAAATACGAGTCATAAAGAAAAACATAACATGTAGATTAAAATTGATAACAACCTTAAATAAAATGCACACACTCTCCGCATCATCCAGCCTCCTTCAAGAGGGGGCACCAATAATCTACCAGACAGACACTTTCCTCCAGTTTAAAACTCAAGCTCAGACAAAGGTGAGCTGGAAAAGACGGGCTTTCAGCAGTTTCCTAATTCTAAGGTACTCCCTCTCCAAAAGGGGGGAGAAAACACTAGACCTAGACCTTGCTAGCCAACATTCTTTCACTGGATCCTTAACAAGTCGCGAAGAGGTGATGAAAGGTGCCACTTCCATCCTGGTTGAGGCTGGCAGGAGGTAGATCAGATCTTGAATGAGTTGGGTTTGAGCGACTGTCGAGATAAGAGAGCTGACTGGAGAGAGCACGTATAGTCCTGCGCTAAAGGCATCATCTTCAACATCTCTGCCATGGTGCCTAGGAGTTCTAAAATCTCATGTTTTCTGGACTCCATGACTGGAAAAAGCTTTCAGCTGCACCTGTAACTTGAGCATCTTCTCTCAAGTCAGGAGAACCTTGCCACCACCCTGGTATCAAACCAGACACCTGAGTGCTTGAGAGACTGCGAGGGAATGAGATGACACTTGTGTAGTTCATCCCCTAACCGAGACTTTCCGAAAGATGAAAAACCATGAATGTGGCCGCCCAAGAATCTTACACTGACTCAGCCGGTCATCCAAATATGGATAAACTGATACCTTCCCCTGTGAAAGAAGGCTGCCACTATAACCTTGACCTTGGAAAGGGTCCTCTGAGCCCTGGCAAGGCCAAACAGCTGTGTTCTTAACTGAAAATATTTTTGTAGTTCACAAAACCAGAGAAAATGCTTGTGCATAACCCGGATTGCAATGAGCCTCCAAAAGAGCGTGGCATCAGGTTCCTCCCCCAAAGACAGAGCAGAGCTGAGCTGATCTATCTTCCTTTCAGCGCCGGAGCAGAGGTCCCTGGGAAGTATCATGTGCAGCAGCTGACAGGCACTTCCACACTTATCATGACTACTGCTGCCGTTGGTGCCTGTGCTGCCTCTTGCATACAAAAACTGCAGCTGCTTCTTCAGGTCTTTTAGAGATCACAGCAGCAAGAGAGTTAAGGGCAAGACCGATGAGCATGTGTATAGAGGGCACAGGGAAGGGGGAACTAAGAAAACTGGTTGTGCTGGGGAGACGAAAGGGCCAGAGAGAAAAAAAAAAAATTGTTTTTGCTGAATAGTTTCAGGTGCTTTGTGGAGTATTATTTTGAAAGTGGCTGGTATTTCATCATTATCCTATTTACATTAAGATGTGCTTTTTTCTCTCTCTTTTACACAAGATTGATGGTTTTGTAATTATTCTTGACTTACTAGTTTTGTTTAATATTTTTAGGCTCTTGATTGTATCTCTTGTGTAATGTAACTTTACCTCATATCTTAAGAAAGTCAGTTTATGAGCAAAAATTGATGATTGATTGATATATTTTTGGTACCACTCAGCCTACTTCCCTGGTGTCTAATGCTATAATTTTTCTAAGGAACTCTGAGCAGAGCACTACAGACATTTATTTTCATTTATTAAACATCTTTTTCAAAGAGAATTCACTTAAGATGATATTAAATGTAAGTTTACTTTACTTCATTTTGGGTTAGGGTTGGGCGAGGATAGTTTCTCATTTTTTTCCCTCACATTACATTTTTTTGTGTTTTATATCATTTCAGTTTTGCACACGCTATTTTGTAACAGCATGGACTAAAACCCAAAACTAAGCAGCCAGACCTCTCTCCCACATCAAAAAATCCATCCCTAACACTTCAAAAAAGTCCTGCGATCCTGGTGTGACCACATCTTAAGTATTATGTGCAGTTCTGGTTAGCCCACCTTCAAAAATATATAGCAGAACTAAAAACGATTTAGAGAAGAGTGACGAAAATAATAAAGAGGGCGGAGCCCTTCTCTTATGAAGAGAGGCTAAACAGACAGCTTGAAGAAGGTGAAATTAGGTCTTACCTGCTAATCAGCTTTCCTTGAATACCCCAGTCCAGTCCAGACAAGTGTTCCCCCCCCCCCAAGAGTAGCTTGGAGACTGAGCGTGTCCAAATTGATGACACCACCTACTTAGGCAGCTGGCACCACCCACCAGCTTCAGTATTCTATTGACAAAGCAGACTCACAGGAGCAAACATTAAGTATAAATGTACCCCTGCATTGTAACAAACAAACCTCTACGTCTCCCAAAACAGAGAACAAAACCCCAGGAGAAGTAGAAATACCGTACTCTTCATAGTCGCAAACTGAATACCCCGGCTGATTGTCCAATTTCACTATTGTACACATGTGCCTCTTCATAACTACTACAGAAGTTCTACTCTTACCATTAACTTCGCTATACTGTAGGAACCCAGGGAACCTGAGCCCCCAATGAGAAGAATCCAGACTCCCAACACAGGCATCCCGGATTCCATACGTATATAGAATTCTTCAGGCCCGGGTCATCACCACGCAATACAGTGCAAATAAACATAGGGAGGGTCTGGGACTTGACTAGAGGTATTCAAGGAAAGCCAATTAGCCGGTAAAATCTAATTTCACCTTTCTTATCATACCTCCAAGTCCAGTCCCAACTTAGCGGGATGTACCATAGCGGTACTAATCTTGGGAGAGACCAGCAAGCCCAGCCCGGAGTACTACACAACCGAAGCACACATCCCACATCGCCTGCACATCCAGGCAATAATGACGTACAAAAGAACGCAAAGATGACCAAGTAGCTGCTCTGAAAATGTCCATGGGAGGACTGAGACTAGCCTCAACCCACGGCGCCACTTGTACTTGGGTTGAATGAGCCTGCAACCCCAAAGGCAAAGTTCTGCGCTTCAACAAATAAGCAAAGGCAATAGCACCCTTCATCCACCTTGAAATGAATGCCTTGAATGCTACCTCTCTCTTGTAAGGACCCAAAAACAAGACAAAGCGGTCTGACTTTCAAAAAGACTCGTTCAGCTTCAAATATCTTTTAAGTACTCGGCAGATGTCCAGAAGACGCAGCTGTGACTGATCATCTGTTGCCGCTACTCCCAAGAATGACTGAAAAGTGACCAGTTGATTGAGATGGCACGCCAAAATCACTTTAAGCAAAAAAGGGGCAACAGGCCACAACACCACCTTTTCCTTGGAAATAGAGAGAAACTGCTCACAACAAGAAAGCACCTGCAATTCCGAAATGCACCTGGCCGAATAGATTGCTACCAAAAAGACAGTCTTCAACGTGAGATCCTTCAGAGTGCATACACCCAGCGGCTCGAATGGCTTTCCCTGCCAGCACAGTCAGCACCAGACTGAGGTCCCACGGAGGAACCGGCGATCTCACTGGAGGCCAAACCTATTTCATCGCTCGAAAGAAACAGACTATGTCCAGGTGAGTTCCCAGGGATATGCCCTGGACCCTGCCACAATAACAGGCTAACACCACAACCTGCACCAAGAGCAAGCTGCAAGCTAAACCTTTTTCCAAGCCCATCCGCAGGAAGGCCAAGATCTCCAGCACGGAAGACGACAATGGCCAGCAACTATACCCCGCACACCAGTCCTCAAAGACTCGCCAGATTCAAATGTACGACAGAGAGGTGGACCGCTTTCTGGCTTTCAGCAATGTAGCAATTACGGAATGATATTATCCTCTCCTGCTCAATCTTGCCCTCTAAATAGTCAAGCCATAAGTGAAACTCATTCCACTTAAGGCACTACCATGGGTCCGTGTGAGTAGATCGATCTGAGTCAGAAGCCTCCATGGGCGAACCACCATTAGCCGCACCAGATCTGCATACCATGGCCTCCACAGTCAGTCTGGTGCCACTAGAATAACCTGCCCCAATGTGCTTGGATGCATTGAACCACTTGACCAATGAAGGCCCACGGTGGAAGGATATAAAAGAAGAAGCTTGCTGCGGAAGCAAAAACGCAAAATAAAGATTTTTTCAAGTACATTCGTAGCAAAAAACCTGTGAGAGAGTCAGTTGGTCCATTAGATGATAGAGGAGTTAAAGGGGCACTAAGAGGCGACAAGGCAATAGTGGAGAGACTGAATGAATTCTTTGCTTCGGTCTTTACTGAGGAAGATGTAGGGATGTTACCCATGACTGAAGTGGTATTTAAAGGTGCGGAAGAATTGAAGGAATTATCGATACATCGGGAAGATGTATTATAACTATTAGATAAACTGAAGAGTAGCAAATCACCTGGGCCGGATGGTATACATTCAAGAGTGTTGAAAGAACTGAAATATGAGATTGCAGACCTGCTATTAGTAATCTGTGAACTATCATTAAAATCATCTCTAATACTTGAAGATTGGAGGATCGCCAATGTAACACCAATTTTTAAAAAGGGTTCCAGGGGTGATCCGGGAAACTACAGGCCGGTGAGCCTGACATCAGTACCGGGAAAAATGGTAGAAACCATCATAAAGAATAAAATTACTCAGCATGTAGATAGTCATGGCCTAATGGGAGACAGCCAACATGGCTTTAGACAAGGAAGATCTTGTCTTACTAATCTGTTATGTTTTTTTGAAAGTGTGAATAAACAGGTGGACAAAGGTGAGTCGGTTGATATAGTGTATCTGGACTTTCAGAAAGCTTTTGACAAGGTCCCTCATCAGAGACTTTTGGCAAAACTAAAGAGTCATGGGATAGGAGGCAGTGTACTATTGTGGATCAAGAACTGGTTAAAAGATAGAAAGCAGAGGGTTGGGCTAAATGGCCAATTTTCCCAATGGAGAAAGGTGAATAGTGGTGTACCCCAGGGATCTGTGCAGGGTCCGCTGCTTTTTGACATATTCATAAATGACCTGGAAAGTGGAATAACGAGTGAGGTTATCAAATTTGCAGACGAGACAAAACTATTTAAAGTTGTTTATTTATTTATTTATTTTAATTTATTTACTTAACTGTATTTATATCCCGCTTTTCACCGGGTCAAAGCGGCGTGTTAAAACCCAAGAGGATTGTGGAAAATTGCAAGAGCATCTTGATAAATTAGAAGACTGGGCATCAAAATGGCAGATGAAATTTAATGTGGACAAGTGCAAAGTTATGCACCTAGGGAAGAACAACCCAAACTATGGTTACACAATGCAAGGTTCCACATTAGGAACCACCACCCAGGAAAAAGATTTAGGCGTCATTGTGGATAACATATTAAAACCCTCGGCCCAGTGTGCAGCGGCAGCCAAGAGAGCAAATAGAATGCTAGGTATCATAAGGAAAGGAATGGAAAATAAAACAAAAGATATTATAATGCCTCTATACCATAAACCATTATTAAGAAGGGACGCAGGATATCAATGCTTGACCCAGTACAAGTATTGCAGAACCTGTGTCTTTTGCGGAAACTGCTAGGTACTGTCATAGAGCGGAAGCTAATGAAAGTGAAGACTTAGAAAAAAACGCTGTCTTTCACAAAACAAATGATGTGCAGAAGATGCAATTGCCCTGCAGCGCAGCTAGAGGGAGCAGGCGAAAACTTACAGAGGCTGAGTTAACACACCCGGCTAATGATTTTGCAGGAGTTAATCAGCTGCACCTGAAAAGTAGCCCGGGGAATTCAAAGGCAGAATGCCTTTATGAACAGAGAGCTAGTGCAGGAGCAAAAGAGAGGAGGAGAAGGGAAGCTGTGACAGCCAGGAACAGCAGCCCAGCAAGGTCAAGCAGTGCAGTCAAGCAGCACGACAAGGACTGCAGGAGCTGGAAGAGGAGCAGAAAGAGCCAGAGAGAAAGACGGGCCGTGGAGAGTCAGTCCGGAGGGAAACTTGGTAGCAAGAGACCTCAGAGGTAAAGAGCTCAGAGGGAGAGAGCCATACCTGGAGAGAGGCCTACGCTTACCAGAAGGCGCTGAAACAGGATTGAAAGGCTCCAGAAGGAAAGGTACTGATAGCAGAGTTACCTACACCAGGAAGCAAGGAAGTCTGGATTCCTCACCAGGTTTTCCTAGGCTACAGAAAGGTCAAGCAGTGCCCAGAAGCTTCCATGAGAAAGTCTGTCAAAGAGACTGTGTCCTGAGAGAAGTGCCTGAGAAGGAAAACTCCAGTTATACCGGCTACAGGAAGCCAAGGTATGGTGACACTTTATTCATAAAGAGAAGCTCAGCTCCTAGAAGCTCCTGTAAAGCAGATATCCAGTTTGAAAGGAAAAGCAGCAGGCCAGAGTTTTATAAGCCAGGACGTAAGGGCATAGGAACAGGCCATGCTTATTTGAGAGCCTTAGAACAGCCTTACTGGAAACAAGGGAACAGAAACAGTGACTGGCAAACTATAGCGGCCAGGGAAAGCTCCAACTCCGAGGGAGATAACAATGACCTAGAGCCCATGCAGATAGAGTTTGAGGATCCTATTCCCTTATCTCAAGACAAATTAATGGATTGCTCCATTTGTATTGCGGGCAGTTTTGAATCACTCCCTGAACTGTGAGTTATACAGACATTGCTTTGAGAATACTCATGTTTGTGCTGAATGAAAGAGGAATGTTCACTCCTTTGTTTTGCTCTAAAGTTTGAAAGAATCCTTGGTTAAATCCTACAAGCAACTGTGAAGTTTGTAACAGTTTACCTCTTTATTTATGGTGTGGTGGAAGCCTGAAAAGAAGGAAATTCTTTATTTCTGTATCCCAGCGAACCTTTTTGCGTTAAAAGGGAAATAAAAGCCTTATTTACCCTCTACTTGGCATACACAATTTATTCACATAAGGAGCAGGACTACAAAGACCAAGATACCCTTGGCCTTAAAAGAGCCCTCTACTCCCAGAAAATAATAATATGCTCAACCTACCCTTACAGCCACTGGCCACCAGGGGGGGGGGGGGGTTGATGACAGTACATATGACCTAGATTGGCCACTGTTGGAAACGGGATACTGGGCTTGATGGACCTTGGTCTGAGCCAGTATGGCATATCTTATGTTCTTATAAAAGGAGACCCCCCCCAAGGGTCACTGCTGCACCAGAGCATCAAAGCCCTCAGACATCGGTTCTAGTCTCCATCTGTAAACCTTGACACCTTCACGGAGCCGGAACATGGCTAACAGATCCATGATGGGCTGTCCCCAGTGCTGCACTAGCTGTGCAAACACTGTTGGATGCAGCATGCACTCTGCTGGATCGATGTGAAACAGACTGAGATAACTGGCCGTAACGTTTTCCTTTCTGGCCACGTTTGCTGCAGAAATCACCTGCAAGTTGAGTTCCGCCCAGTCCATCAGCGGAACTATCTTGTCCTCCAGTTTGGCACTGCCAGTGCCCCCTTGTCTATGGATATAGGTGGCCCTGATGGCGTTGTCCGAAAACACTTGCACTGCCTTGCCGTGTAGGTGATCTTGAAACCTCTGCAAAGCTAGAAACACCACACACATCTTTAACAGGTTGATGAGCCAGGCCGACTACACTGCTGACCACCGGCCTAAGCTATCTGGGCCACTCAATGCGCTCCCCAACCAGTGAGACTGGCATCAGTCATCAACGCAACCCAAACCAAACCAGCCTCTCTAGGGGCATTCCAGCCAAACGTTTTTTCTGACTATAACCACCACTGCAAGGACTGCAGAGTGTCCGGAGGTCAAGGGAGTGGTAGCATCAGCAACTGGTGCTGCGCTGACCATCTCCTTAACAGTGTTCTCTGTAGTGGTCTCACGTGTGCTCGAGCCCATGGCACCAACTCGATTGATGCCGTCATCGATCCCAATAACTGAAGATAATGCCATGCTGTCAAGACCTTTTTCATGAGGAATTGTCAGACCTGTTCTTGCAGAGTCCGCATCCTGCCTTCAGGCAGAAACACCTGACCAGTGCCCATGTAGAATTGGGCCCCTAAGTACACCCTGTCCTGTGATGACTGTAGTTGACGCGTCCCTACATTGATGACCCCACCGAACTCTTGCAATCAAATGAAGATTCTCTTTGTGACCAATTCACTGGTCTGGAGGCACCTCCATGATGGCCTGCAACTCTTGGGAGCCGCAACAGGGTGCCCTGCACGGCCTTGCACTTGAAAAGCATTTTGCAGAGGGACCTTATGAATGCCTCCTTCAGAGGGCACGCAATCTCCAGTGCATACCCCTACTTGTATGACCTCCAGCACCCACTGGTCAGTTGTGAGCTGGATCCAGGTGGGGTAGAAGTCCCGCAACCCCCCTCCTACGGGAACCACCCTCACTGGGACCCCCTTCACTTCATTGTGATTTCTTTGCCGTATTTGCTGACAAGGTATAAAACCCCAGGTTGGTCCCTCAAAATCCACAAATAGGATGGCCTCGAGAGGGGAAGCGTCCTTTTTGGTATGGCGCAAACCACATTGTGCAGAACCTTCGAAAGTCTCAGGGCTCACCCCTCATAGGGCACGAAGTCCTAACCAGCTTAGTTCTATCCTCTGGAAGTCAGTCCCTTTTTACTCCACCAAATCCTTCACCAATTTATCTAAGGCCTCTCTGAACAAGAGTTTCACCTTGAACAGAATCTGGCTTTGGAGGAGACATCCACTGACCAATTCCGCAGCCACAGATAGCTTCAAGCAGTGACCACAGAAGCCATGCTCTTGGACAAACCTCTAATAAGATCATAAAAGGCATCCGCCAAGTAGGCTGCCCTAAGACTCCAGCTTGATGGCCTCTGGCAACAGGGACTGTGACTCCCCTGTTGATTCCAAAATCCCTTGTGCCCAGCGCAAACATGTACGAGTCAAAAAGGCCCCATAGACTGACACCCTGCAAAGACAGCACATTCACATCAAAAGCCTGCTTCAGCAAGGTTTCTAACTTACAGTTCTGCATGTCCTTGAGCGGTGAACTGCCCTCCACCAGAATGGTGGTCTTCTTTGTGACTGCGGATACCACCACGTCCACCTTGGGTGATCGTAAGAGATCCTTCTCCTGCTCTGGGAGTGGGTACAGCCTCGTTACTGCTCTCGTGTCCCTCAGGGCAGCCTCTAGAATGTCTCACTCATCCTGTATCATCTGCTTAATGACCCGATGAAGAGGAAACACCGTCTGCAGCTTCCATACGGCCTGGAACAACAGATCTTCCAGGGGCTCTTCTTCTAATGGGACCTCCTTGGACACGTTAAGGGCTCGCAGGTAATATGCGATGAGAGCCACGAGCTCCTCTCTGCGGAAGACCTGCAGAATCCACGCCTCGTTCTGTGGAAGCTTGCCCTCTTCTAGCTCCACGGACTCAGACTCCAAAGCCATCTCTGTGTCTCTGTCCGTCGCCTCCAGATTTCTCACCCTGCCTGCAGCTGCTCTTGGGCCAACTGCGCTTTGCCCCCTTGTCCCGAGTACCTGATGTGCATTCCTGCCCATGCTGCTTCATGCAGGAACAGGATGAACTCAGAGGAAAACCTCCCTGCAACCCCCCTGCAGTAGCTTCTCCCAATGTAGAGGCCCTCCGAGACCCGTCATCTGTACCCTGCTTCTCTAAAAAGGCCAGCTCGGAGTCCTCCTTCCTCTCCCGGGTGGTCCTTGCTGCCCCCCTCCCAGGGGAACTCCGGTCACCCTGACCAAGAAAAGGGGTCTTGGAATGCACTGAAGCAAGCCCTCGGCCCGCTCTCTCTTATATTTCTGGCATCAGACTGTCCTCTATGGACTTAGCCTCCATCTCGCAGCCGCAGCACACCCCTGCCATGGAGACAGAGCTTCTAAGCAAGCCACAGGCTAGACATGTTACTTTAGAGGGCATCCCGCTACAGTGCCTCACTCCCAGAAGCTAGGCGATTCTTTAAACTCCGCTGAAAAAAAAAGTACCTGGGGCATTAAAGTAAAAACAACAAAACACGAAGGGAAATGTCCCAGTGTTCATGCCCACCTTCCAAAACACAAAGAAAATTAGTGTTGCTCTAAAATGGTGCTGGTTCCCATGCTCTGTAGGACGGTCCCTTAGTGACAACACACGGTCGGCCCGCTCTCACTGGCACTCCCGCAGCCTGTAAACTGCCACACAATCTGGCTGCCCAGCTCCACACACCCCGTTGCAGCCCAAACAAAAGCCCCCCACGGCATCAAAACTGCCCATGTACTTGCTTAGCCCTCTGCCTTCAGCAGCAGCAGGAAATCTGTGTTGGGGCTGTTTCCAGCCTTTTTGCGGCCCACCTCAACTCCCCCCCTCAGTCTGTTCGGGCGCCAGTCAACTTTCCACTACTCACAATTAGTGCGGCTGGATTGGGGAGGGCAGGTATTTCCTCTTCCTGGGACTTCCCTACCCTTTTGCACTGCCCACTTTTTTTTTTTAATCACTCTATCTTTGTTTTTTTTGTATCTTTGTTTTCATGCTCTGCTTAAAGGGCCAACTTTATTCACCCTCCAGTCAGCAACTAAAATTAATCAAATAGCCTTAGCTGTTCCTGCTAGTGAGTCCACTCTAAGGGATTCACCACTCTCCAGCTGCATGGAGACTGAGAATACTGAAGCTGATGGGTGGCGTCAGCTGCCTAAGTAGGTGGTGTCATCAATTTGAACATGCTCAGTCTCCAAGGCTCTGGTGGGAGGTGAAAACCACTAGTCGGGACTGGGCTGGAGGTAAGATAAGGAAAAGACGACTTAGAGGAGAAATGATAAACGTATATAAAATCATGAGTTGAATGGAACTAGGGATGTTCATAGAAAAGGTTGTTGCTTCATTTTTAGATTTTTCCCGATTTTGTCTCCACCACCTCCACTGGGAGGCCATACCATGCACCCACTGCTCTATTAATGACGATCTTAGTCTAAGTCTCATATTGTGATCTCCTGCTCCAGAGAATTCTCTCTTATGAAGAGAGTGTTGCTTATTATGTCTTATTTATACTTTTGAGGTATATCAATGTCTCTTTACCACTCCATGTCAAAAAAATGACTGTGCTGGAGATGGGGAGCAGGGAAAGGGAAAGCAGCGAAAAAACAATTGTGCCAGGGAAGGGGGTGGGGAGAGGGGTCTGTTCACTTCCAGCCCTGGCCCCACTGCTGCCCCTCCCTCCCTAGTTCCACTTCCTTTTGGCCTACAAATTAAGCCCTGGTTCAGGGTGGTGAGAAAACCTCTTGTTCTGACCGATGAAATCATGGATCACAAGGTCTCCATCCAAATGTGGGACACTCAGAGAGAGACACAGACACCCTTTAAAGAGTTGCCATGTTACCTGGTTCCAGAAGTGAGATTTTTTTTTTTACCAGTTCTGGTTTTCAATTTGCAGTACAGTGCAGTCTGGTATTTGTAATCCCTGATTTTACCCATTGGAATCAGTGCTACAGGTCTCATAATGCATCAGAATGAGATTGCCAGAAATCCAGGACCGGCTTAAAATCTCACTCCTGGAAATGGGTAACTGTCTTTAAGTCAAGGATTGGCCAGAAGGCCCCCCCCCCTCTTCTTAAGGACTACATAGTAGGAGTTAGGCTAAGGGAGGTAAGGGCACAAGGGAACTGGTTTGATGGCGCCTACCTGAAAGAGCCATTAAAGGGTCTCAACCACTGCTTTCCATTTAAAAGCTGATCGGCATGAGAATTCCATAAAGAAGTCAGAAATTAATTTTACCAACTCTAGGGCACAACCCTCCTTAACAACCTCGAAGACCTATTAGTACCCTCTGGCAGAACAGGCAGAGCCAACCCCACACCTGCACGGCATGGACAAGGCCTGCTGTGTTTCATCGGGGCCCTTTTGCTTGAGAAGAGGAACGCCTCTCCTCTGTCCTGGATCTTCCATGAGAAAAGGCTGGTTCCTCAAAATGACTGGCTGCTTAGGAAACCAATGTCCCTTTGCTTGCTCAACCTGAAGCACCCCCATTCCTTGTGATGAGACAGGCTCCCTGACCCTTTCATGGACAGATGTGACCAGTTCTCAGGCAATTTCTGGGCCTGCAACCCCTCCCCCCCCCAGGAACTTGACCAACTTTTCCAAGTCCTTGCCAAAAGCAGCTGACCACAGAAAAGGAGCTTACTCCAGTGTGCCTCAGAAGCAAAGTCAGTCACCGAACTGCAAAGCCAGCAACCCAGAACTAATTCAGGCCACGTCATAGAGCAGGCCTCAACAAAGTCTCATTGAATGTAGGAGCCAGCCACTGAGACCCTCTCAACACTATCCCCCACTGAAGTTCAAGTAGGGAGCAGGAATTCCCTCTGAAATCAGCCACAGCTCTTTTAGAAACTGATTTACTAAGGCTCTTTCCCTACTTGTCTATGGGCAAAAAAGGTTTAGTAAATCAGTCCCTTAAGGTGCCTGTGTACACCACTGGAAAAAGGAAGCAGTCTCCCTTCCCCAAGCATGCTGTCGACCGTGTGACGGCACCCACTTGTTAGGTAAAGCCAAGAGGAAATTGCTTCTTTGCTTTGCCTATCACGATGGCCTGGGTCCCCTCCAGCCTGTCCTCCGTCTTCCTCCCCCTCAACAGCATTCATCCAAATCTCTCTCTTTCATCGCGCCCCCCCCCCCCCCGGTCTCTCTTCCATGGGATGGTCAAATGGGGCATGGCCCTAAAGCACAGGAGAGTGGAGGCCTTTCTCACCCCTTTGGTGCAGGGAATCCAGGAAGCTGTATGCAGTGGCTAAGTCGCGCAGGTCTTAATTTGCTGGATTCTCCTGAGGTGATGCACCTGGAGTCAGTTGCAGCCTTCTTGGCAGATGCCCTCTATGACAGGGCTTAACAAATCCTGGATGTCAGATCACCATGGCACCTAGAAAATGCAATCTTGCACCCTGGATTTTATACACCCCCAAATCTTTTGCAGAGCTGCTGAAGAAACTGTGCTTGCTACTTCTCCACCCAATCTTTAAGATTAGCTTGAACTTCCCCCGCTCAAGCGCCACAGAGGCCATTCTTCATTGCTGCACCAATCCAGAAGCTTGTTCACGTGCCGGAGACAGAGAACACTGCCAACTTCCTGGCTGTTTCACGTTATATAGAGAAGCCAAAGTAATTTGTCTGCACCTGCAGGTAGGAGGGATAAATCCCACCAGTCTGGACTGGTCTCGAAAAACCAAAGAGGACTGGTAACAGATTAAAAGACAGGATCCAGATTAGCATCAGCATCCCAAGTGCGGTAAAAGGGAAATGTAAGGGAGGTGATCAAATCTGCAGGGGCACAACATCATTCAAAGCTGTTAAATCACAAGATTTCTGAGGAGTTGCAGGACCCTGCAAACAGGGGAACTGGGCATTTAAAAACACAATATCTGCCCTTTTCTAGGCCCCAATTTTTCTTAGCACAGTTGAGACCTGTTTGGAATATTATAATATCATTTACTACTGTCTTCCCATCTATGAAATAAAACATTTGTAGTCAATACAAAATAAGGCTGTGCATGTACTAACTTAAGCAAGTAAATTTGACTCCTTATCCTCCTGTCTTCACCCATTTCTATTTTAATCATGTCCCCAAGAATTCCCTTGCCCCCAAATTGATATGTTTGTCTGTTTTTGGAGATTGTAAACTCTGTGGAGTAGGGACTGTCTTTTTATGTAATTGCATAGCGCTGCATATATATAGTAGTGCTATATAAATGGTAAGTAGTAGTGGTAAATCATGTTATTCCCCTGATGAACCAGCATCATTGGCTTCCAGTCCTCTTTTGCATACACCACAAAAGTCTTATGTATAAGGCCTTAGATAGTGCTGGGGAGGAGTCTGCTGTCTTGGTACATGTTGGTACCAATGACATAGGAAAATGTGGTAGGGAGGTTCTGGAGGCAAAATTTAGGCTTTTAGGTAAGAAGTTGAAATCCAGAACTTCCAGGGTTGCATTCTCCGAAATGCTTCCTGTTCCACGCGCAGGACCCAAAAGGCAGGCAGAGCTCTGGAGTCTCAATGCGTGGATGAGACAATGGTGCAGAGATGAGGGTTTTGGATTTGTTCGGAACTGGGGTACATTCTGGGGAAAAAAGGGGCTCTTCCGAAGGGATGGGCTTCACCTTAACCGGGATGGAACCAGGCTGATGGCATTAACCTTTAAAAAGGAGATAGAGCAGCTTTTAAACTAGATATTAGGGGAAAGCCAACAGTCGCCCAAGAGCGGATGGTTCAGAAAAATGTATCCTTGAAGGATACTACCAAAAGCAGAGAGGTTCCACAAAAGAGTAAAGTAGCCCAAATGCCCTCAAGTATGGAGCAGACACAGCTTAAAGATCCCAAATTACCCATGTCTACCAATAGCAAAATTAATATGAATAAAATACAATCTCTAAAATGCTTGTATGCAAATGCTAGAAGTCTAAAAAATAAGATGGGAGAGTTAGAATATATAGCACTAAATGAAAGGTTAGATATGATTGGAATATCAGAGACATGGTGGAAGGAGGACAACCAGTGGGACACTGATACCTGGATACAAACTATATCGTAATGAGAGAGCTGATCTAATTGGTGGAGGGGTTGCTCTCTATGTTAGAGAGGGCATTGAGTCAGAAAGGATTAAAGTTTTGCAGGAAACAAAATTTGCTATAGAATCTATATGGATTGAAATTCCATGTAAATGGGAGAAGGCGATGGCAGTGGGGGTGTACTATCGAGCGTCTGGCCAGAATAACCAAATGGATGATGAAATGCTCAAAGAAATCAAGGAAGCTAACAAAGGTTACAGCGCAGTAATAATAATGGGTGATTTCAATTACCCCGGTATCGACTGGGTTAGTGTCACGTCAGGACATGCTAGGGAGATAAAGTTCCTAGATGAAATAAATGACTGCTTCTTAGAGCAGCTGGTTCATGAACCGACCAGAGGGGAAGCCATATTAGACCTAGTCCTTAGTGGAACACCAGCTCTAGTGCAAGAGATAAGGGTGTTGGGGCCACTTGGCAATAGTGATCATAGTATGATCGCCTTTGATTTAATTAGTGGAGGAGGGATAGTAAGGAAATCCACAGTACTACCTTTTAACTTTCGAAAGGGAGACTATGATAAAATGAGGAAAACAGTTAAGAAAAAACTAAAAGGAGCAGTTGCAAAGGTTAAAGACGTACATCAAGCTTGGGTGTTGTTGAAAAATACTATCTTGGAAGCCCAGACCAGCTGTATTCCACGCTTTAAGAAAAGTGGAAGGAAGTCCAAAAAACTGCCAGCATGGTTTAAAGGTGAGGTCAGAGAGGCTGTTGTTGCCAAAAAGGGATCTTTCAGGAAATGGAAAAAAGAGCCAAACGACGAAACCTGGAAACAGCACAAGCACTGGCAAGTCAAATGCAAGGCATTGATAAGGCAGGCAAAGGGAGAATTTGAGAGGAAGCTTACTGCGGAAGCAAAAACACGAAATAAAGACCTTTTCAAGTACATTCGTAGCAAAAAACCTGTGAGTCAGTTGGTCCATTAGATGATAAAGGGGTTAAAGGAGCACTGAGAGGCGACAAGGCAATAGCGGAGAAACTGAATGAATTCTTTTCTTCGGTCTTTACTGAGGAAGATGTAGGGATGTTACCCATGACTGAAGTGGTATTTAAAGGTGCGGAAGAATTGAAGGAAATATCGATACATCGGGAAGATGTATTACAACTATTAGATAAACTGAACAGTAGCAAATCACCTGGGCCGGATGGCATACATCCAAGGGTGTTGAAAGAACTGAAATATGAGATTGCAGACCTGCTATTAGTAATCTGTGAACTATCATTAAAATCATCGCTAATACCTGAAGATTGGAGGATCGCCAATGTAACACCAATTTTTAAAAAGGGTTCCAGGGGTGATCTGGGAAACTACAGACCGGTGAGCCTGACATCAGTACCGGGAAAAATGGTAGAAACCATTATAAAGAATAAAATTACTCAGCATGTATATAGTCATGACCTAATGGGAGACAGCCAACATGGCTTTAGACAAGGAAGATCTTGTCTTACTAATCTGTTATGTTTTTTTGAAGGAGTGAATAAACAGGTGGACAAAGGTGAGTCGGTTGATATTGTGTATCTAGACTTTCAGAAAGCCTTTGACAAGGTCCCTCATCAGAGACTTTTGGCAAAACTAAAGAGTCATGGTATAGGAGGCAGTGTACTATTGTGGATCAGGAACCGGTTAAAAGATAGAAAGCAGAGGGTAGGGCTAAATGGCCAATTTTCCCAATGGAGAAAGGTGAATAGTGGTGTGCCCCAGGGATCTGTGATGGGTCTGCTGCTTTTTGACATATTCATAAATGACCTGGAAAGTGGAATAACGAGTGAGGTTATCAAATTTGCAGATGACACAAAACTATTTAAAGTTGTTAAAACCCAAGAGGATTGTGGAAAATTGCAAGAGGATCTTGATAAATTGGAAGACTGGGCATCAAAATGGCAGATGAAATTTAATGTGGACAAGTGCAAGGTTATGCACCTAGGGAAGAACCACCACAAACTATGGTTACACGATGCAAGGTTCCACATTAGGAACCACCACCCAGGAAAAAGATTTAGGCGTCATTGTGGATACCATGTTAAAACCCTCGGCCCAGTGTGCAGCGGCGGCCAAGAGAGCAAATAGAATGCTAGGTATGATAAGGAAAGGAATGGAAAATAAAACAAAAGATATTATAATGCCTCTATATCATTCCATGGTGAGACCGCACCTTGAATATTGTGTGCAATTCTGGTCGCCGTATCTTAAAAAGGATATAGCGATTTTAGAAAAGGTTCAGAGAAGAGCCACCAAAATGGTAAAGGGGATGGAAGGATACTCCTATGAAGAAAGGCTAAAAAGGTTAGGGCCCTTTAACCTGGAAAAGAGACGGCTGAGGGGAGATATGATAGAAGTCTATAAATTAATGAACGGAGTGGAACGGGTAAACGTAGATCGATTGTTTACCTTATCAGAATATAGAAAGACTAGGGGACATGCAATGAAGCTACAGGGTAAACTATTTAAGACTAATAAAAGAAAATATTTTTTCACTCAACGTGTGATCAAACTCTGGAATTTGTTACCGGAGGATGTAGTAAAGGCTGTTAGTGTAGCTGGGTTTAAAAAAGGTTTGGACAAGTTCCTAGAGGAAAGGTCCATAAACCATTATTAAGAAGGGACCCAGGATATCAATGCTTGACCCAGTACAAGCATTGTGGAACCTGTGTCTTTTGGGGAAACTGCTAGGTACTTGTGACCTGGATTGGCCACTGTTGGAAACAGGATACTGGGCTTGATGGACCTTGGTCTGACCCAGTATGGCATATCTTATATTCTTATGTTCTTAAGGCCCTTCATAATAAAGTCCCTAACTACCCATCTTCCATCACCCTATATCGCTTGTATATTCCCCTCCTCCATCATCATCAAAAGCAAATACAAGTCTACTAAAAACTCCGCATTCTTTTTCATTGCCCCTTTGCTGCGGAATAGCTTATACTCCCACACCATGCTTGAGCCAACCTACAGAAAATTCAAAACCTTAAAGGCCTCTCTCTTTGAGCAGGCTTCTGGGGTCAAGCTGGCCGCTGACCTGTCTCCTCCTGACCTCTCTTCTCTTTGCTTTCCTGCTTACAACTATGGAGAACCCCTCCCTTGACCATACTTGTCCTTCTAATTATTGATCCATCTCCCTTCTTCCTTTCATTTCTAAACTTCTTGAACATAAGGTTCACCTGCCGTTGCCTTGAATTTTTCTCACCTCAAGCCCTTCTAGAGCCACTACAATCTGGCTTTCGTCCCTTTCATTCCATCAAAACAGCTTTTGCCAGAGTCTCCAGCAACTTATTCCTAGCTAAATCCAAAGGCCTTTATTCAATCCTCATCCTTCTTGACCTTTCTGCTGCTTTTGACACTGTTGACCACCACCTTCTCCTCAACATATTGTCCTCACTTGGTTTTAAGGGCTCTGTGCTCTTCTGGTTCTCTTCTTATCTCTCCCATCACTCTTTCAGTGTTTATTATGGTGGTTCCTTCTCTACTGCTATCCCACCCTCTGATGGTGTACCCCAAGGGTCTGTTCTAGGCCCTCTCCTTTTCTCTCTCTGTACCTACTCCCTTGGTGCTGTCATCTTCTGCCATGGCTTTCACTACCACTTCTACGCTGATGACTCTCAAATCTCTCTCTCTACATCTGATATTTCTCCAACACTCCAGGCCCAAATCTCTGCAGTCTGCCTGGATGTCTCATTGCTGTTTGAAATTGAACATGGCCAAAACCGAACTTCTAATTTTCCCCCCCTAATCCCTCCTCCCCCTTCTTCCTTTCTCTGTAGGTAACACTCTTCTACTTCCTGTTTCCTCAGCCCACAACCTTGGTGTCATCTTTGGTTCATCCCTCTCCTTCTCAATCCAACTGATTGCTAAAACCTATCATTTCTGTCTCTATAAATTGGCAAAATTCACTCCTTCCTTTCTGAACATACTGCTAAGAAGGTTTTGTCCATCTTGTTTTAGACTGTAAGCTCTAATGAGCAGGGACTGTCTTTCTGCATGTGTATGTACAGCGCTGTGCGAGTAAATGTTTAATAGTAGCAGTAGTAGTAGTTTTTTTCTTCTTGCTTTCTTTTTGCGTTTGTTTAATTGTAAACAGCTTGGAAAGTTCGCAAAGGCTGGTATATCATACCAAATAAACCACAAACCATAAGTAGCAGAAGAAATTTAACGTAGATAAGTGCTAAGTAACACAAATGGAGAAACATAATCCTAATTACATAGTCACATAATAAACGATAATATATTTAGTCACCTTATAGAGCCTAATTTACACAAGTAATGAGATAAACATTTACAGCTCTACCCTTTAACACTAAGTTCAGATTACTCTGTTCCAGTTGTATAAGACTCACTTTGTGACAGAGGTCTCAGACTATCAATAGGCTAATAATCCAACCGGACTTGCCGGACTGGACTGCCTTAATTCGCATCAACGACCTCACTCCAGTGTCACCTTAGTGAGTTTTTCTTTTTTTATATATATTTTTCTTTCCTTTTTATATTAATTTTACTAATTTCCAATCTGTTAACGTATTCATTTCAGTGCTTTGATGTTCTTGTCAATGTTTATAACTTATTTAACAGTCCCGTAAGTGTAGCACAAGAAACCAGATAATCCCGCTGTTAGGCTTACTTCTTCTTAAATCAACTTTATGACCTTATAATTTGTTGAAAAGACAGCTCTTATCTGGTAAAGCACAGTTACTTACCTGTAACAGGTGATCTCTGGGAACAGCAGGAATAAGTCTTCACATATGGGTACGTCGGTACCGACGGAGCCCGCGCGGGAACGCTCCCCAGCGTCCAATCAGAAAGCTTTTGGGAGCATCCCTCAGCGCCTGCGTGCTGCCTTCCCGCCTTTCCAACTGTCTCTCCTCAGTTGAGTTTTATAGCTGAGACAAAAAGAGAGAAAGAGGAAAGGAAGATAGATAGAGAGATACAACTCCTAGGGGAGGTGGGTGGGTTGTGAAGACTTATTCCTGCTGTTCCCAAAGATCACCTGTTACAGGTAAGTAACTGTGCTATCTCCAGGAACAAGCAGGAATGAGTCTTCACATATGGGGACTCCCAAGCAGAAATGCCTGGAGTCCTAGCATGGTGAGGATTGGAACATGCTACACCTCATATGGCCAGGCATCCTGAGGATGGAGGGTAGGAGTTGAAAAGAGAGGAGCTGTAGGAAAAACAGCTAACCTAAGGACTACAGGTAAGGAGTCCTTGCATGTATGATAATTCCCATGAAAAATATTGATATGAATAAACACAATATGGTCCTCACCTACTGGATTGCAGGAAGTAGAGAAGCTGATGGAGTCTACTGGAGATCCAGTAGAGGAATCTTCAAGGTGACTTCCCTGAAGTGAAGATGAAGGTCCAAATCTGGATTTGACAGGAGACCCAGGTGTCAACTGGGGTAGTAGAAAAACGTCAGGTCTTTAGTGGAAGCTTTATGGAAAAAACCAGGAACTCTTTTGGATACAGAATGTCAGACGGCTGCCTGGGTGAGAATGTTCACAGTCTTGGCAAGTGCATATATCAATATGATTTGCAAGGGATTGTGGGAAATGCAGTCCATTCACACCAGACACAGCTGCTCACAATAATTAGTTGTGCTTGAGTGTAAAGCCAATAAGATATTTATTTATGGGGTTATTTCTCCCAACACAGATATGCTTGGTAGCATATAAAACAGGATACTTGCTTTCAGTGTTAAACTTAGAAAAACAAAATCAGGAAAACAACACATGAACTTGTCAGGCAATCAAATGAAAAGAATAAAGACCTGGTTGGTAACAAACTGGTCTTTTCTGTAGGCTTTAGCTAATATTTTCTTAGCAGTGTATCAAACAACAAGCAAAACCCACAAAGAAGGGAAAAACTGTTCTTTTCAGGTTAACTTCTTATATCTTCACACATAGATTCAGAAGTGATTCCCTCAGAGCTCACAAGCAATTAGGTAAGGCTCAGTTGCTAGCAGTTACCCAGCTGAAACCCCTTAGCTGGCTTGCTTTCTACTGCGTGGCTCAAATCCTACTTCAGGAGCTTTTCTGAGTAGATTAAAGAACAAGTTTGTATTTCTTTGTGATGGTTGCTGTACTTTGTAACAGAAAATTACCAAAGGAGTTTAGACAGAGAGCAATCCATGTATTCACAGCCTGTATCTAAGACTCCTCCCCCTTCTTCAACAATCATGGGTTCAATATCATGGATTGGCACAGAGGAATTTCTCAATGGAGCACTTTCAGGAGAATACTTGTTTCCCTGCTGTCTTTCAAGGTTATAGCTAGGGCATAGATCAGTGTTCATACCTGAGCTTCCATTGCTGTTAGAGTTCCTCTCTAAATAGCCTGGCCAGTATGTAGTCCAGTTCTTATGTCCAGCCTTCCAATCCAGATCCCTGGACACTGGATCTCTCTTCACATACCTTCTGGCACGGGTCCTAGGGTCCCTTCCAAGTGCAGCCGTCTCCCTCACAGGTACCGTCTGGAGATTCCTAGTTCTGCAGCACCATTCCTCTGGCTTCTCCCAGTCCAATGGTGTAAGCTTGCCTTTTGAATGTCTCCCAGTATACGTACTGCTCTGGATTCCTTTAGACCTCCCAAATGCTTTTCTCTTCTTTCTTCCAAAGGGTTTCTTGCCCGCTCTGGCTTCTGCTTCTGATGATCCTCCAGATGATGAAGCTGTCCAAGATGAGGATATCCAAGCTGATTCTGAGGATGATTCTCTGTAGAATAAACTCTACCTTTATTCAGCTTAGATGAGTGCTCCACCTTAGCACAGCACAGCTGTGCTGAATCAGGCCCTGCCCTTTGAGATGAGTGCTTGGGGATTACCTCATAGCCCTCCTGATTGAACACACATTTCCCCACTTCAGCTCCTCTAATGGCTGTTGGAAACCTGGTGCATTCTGGGACTGGTAGTCTTTTATGGAAAAATTCTGTTTTCTTATTTCTACCAGAACTGACAGGTTGCTTGTTCAGAGTCACTTCACCTTTACTATAGCTCCTTCCTGAGCTATGATAAGCTTCCTTATCACAAGAATTAGTAACATTGAGGAACAAAAGAGGAAGACTGACTGATTTGGACAACTAGCCCAGTCCTGGAGGGAAGAAGGGGTATGGAAAAAAGCCCATATTCCCAAGGAGGACAACTGTCTGAAGGGCTGAAGTTCAAATCTACTGAAGATACAACCTGTCTTTCCTATCTGTTGAGAGATAGGAAAGATAGTGAAGCATGAAGCTTCAGGGTTACCCAGACGTAGGGTTAAAGTAGAAGCTGTCAGTACCACAGTAGTGGTTGTGTGCATAATACTCCAGACATACTGAGGGACAGTATGAACATATGCAAGCCTACTGTCTGAAAGCTATAGGAAGGTAAAAACTTTATAAGCATAGACAGTTAGAGAGATAAGTATGTAAATACATATCTACCTATAAGGAAGCATCTCGACACATACACAGATATATATATATATATATATATATATATATAGTGAGATCTGGAGGGGCATAAGATATGCACACGCAGCTTACAGACATACAAATCTATAGAGCAGTATATAGAAATATATACATACATGTATATAGATTTCTAGAATAAATGTCTGCCATTAAGCAGATAGAGATATGCCTATAAGAACATTCACATGGGAGATGTGAAGGATAAAGATTCATCTAATATGTATAGAGAATCTATTCCTCCTGGCTAAGATTGTGCAGGAATGCCATCCAGTGGAATAACCAGGATGGTTGCGTGAAAAACAGAGGATAATATCAGTCTGTAAACAGCAAGTCCGGGGTCCTATAGAACTCTCGCATGGTAAATGGACAGAAAAAGCATAGGATGAGATACCAGGTTGACCCACTTGAGGAACAAGGGGGGGGGGGGTATCATGCGTTTTTAAATTAAATATGTGCTGTCCATGAAGGATTAGGATACCATGAGGACAAGCTGCGAGGAAATAGAGCATATTTCCTGTAGAAACTGGGTAAGTCTTTAGACTGTCACATAGAGAAGGCTTATGTCCTTTATTAAAAGGAAACAGAAGGGTGTAAAGAACCCCTACAGTCATGAAGAATGACTGAGGAAGCCTTTTTCAACCATATAGGATAGTAATTAGAGAAAAAATCCCCATGCTCTCTAGCAAGGGCCCATAGTGGAAAGCTTCTCAGTAGGATTGCAGAGAGCACTATGCAGGAGAATTGGGAAATAAAAGTGGCTGTTGGGGAAACCAGCTGCCACCTTAGTTATACTGCCAATTCCAGAGATTTGGAGATGACAGAAAAGAAGCGATAAAGATTATCCAAGATAGATGAAGCACTATCTTGGAAGCACTACTAAGGCTAGACAAAAAGTAGTGGAAGACAAGACTGGAACTTGTAGAAAATACCAGTAGTCCAATCACTGGAACTCCTGCATGGGCAGCTGCTGAATAGAGCAGCAGAGAAAATCTTTCTGTTCTTAACAGAGAGAACAGACAGAACAAGAGGAGAAAATCCTGAACATGTCTGAGAGTAGCCCAATGATGCAGGGAGGTTACTCCAAAGAAAACTCTACACTGGACAGGAAAAGAAGACTAGAAAGGTTAAGAAAGCCTTCCAGCTGTATGGTAGCACTCGTAGAGGGGAAGCCCTGGAAACGAGGGTAAAGAAAAAATAGGAGCTGAAGGGAGACTTGCTAAATGGTAAGTCTGCAGAAGGAAAAAATTTAGGGTGGTACAGGGAAACTATCATGAGATAGTTGGCAAATCTCTCTTCATGGCAGGAAGAGGAGGAAAACCCTGTGACCCACAGAAATGAATCTCCTGACAGCTCAGGCTACCTAAGAGCAAGTGGATGTCCTGGAAGAGGAATCCATGTGTAGAGTTTAAAATGAAAAAACAGTGAAAAAACTTCTACTGAGAAGAAGTGAACTGTATGTTATAAGAGAGAAATTAGAACCCCATTGAGGGTTAATTATCCTGGCTTGAGTTTGGATTCTTCAGATCAGAGCGAGGTTTCCCTTGTTTGGGAACATCTGTATGATGGGCAGGAGAAGAATAAAACCTTCTTCTTTTAGGGAAAGAAGGTTTGGTAGGGCATTTCCTACCTACTGGGGAAGGAGAAGGCTTAGGATAGCCTTCAGAAACAGGGAAGTCAGTGGAGCAATGAGCAACCTGACGTAAAGACTCCCTATTGAAGAGATTTTCTCCAGTACAAGGAGTATTACCCAGTCTGTGCTGTGCCCATCTGTTCAAGTCTGAAGCTTGGAGCCAGGCTTTACATCGTGCCCCTATAGCTATAGCAGAGGTTCTGCTAACAGACTCAAAAGAGTCAAGGGAAGCACGAGAAAGAAAGGAAGATATATTTTGGCTATGACTAAGAAGTAAGGAATAGTCTGCAGCCTTGGGCTCTGATAGAAAAGGAGTCAAAAGAGATAATTTCTTTGTGACCTCCTGAAGGGATAGACTCATATAAAAAATATATGAGAGAATCCTAGTTGCCAGCATAGATGTTTGGAAGGTTTGACGTCCAAATACATCCAGTGTTCTAGAAGCACGACCTGACGGATAAGAAGAATGCTTCTTCTTGCTTTTCACCTTCCTCATTGCTGATTCCACGACAATGGAATGATGGGGAAGTTGAGTCTTCTGAAACCCTGGAGAGGAAGGCACCTGATACAGAAGATCAGTTGCTGTAGAAGATTGAGGAAACCCTTAAAGGCGTTTCCCATATTCTCAGAAGAAGATCCTGCAAAGAAGGATGTAAAGGAAGCATTATATTTTCCTTTTCCCCAGAAGAGCCTTGTGTAGGATCATAGCCAGGGATAGGAATAGCAAGGAATGTAGCCATGTCAAGGAGAAATTTCTGAAAAGAAGGATCTTCAATGGGAACCATCCCTGGACAGGCTAAAGTTGAAGAACTAGCCTGGGCACCGGAGGATGTATTGGTCCGGTGCAGAAAAGGAGCCCTAATGGATGGATACTGGTACTGGCGGTTATGACTTGAGACAGTCAGTACTGCATCGTCCATGCCAGGTATCGACTCCAAACTAGGCATAGAAAGGAGCAAGCCTGGTGAAAAGGGAGTAGTTGGTCCCGATGTTACTGCAGGAACCAGCATCGGTACCGATACCGGTGGCTGTGCCGGAATCGGAGGAGATACCGACATCGAAGCAGTCATCGGAGGCTGCTCCAGCGGTACCGAGGCAACCAAAAACCCTTGGTGAGTATCCTCGATACCGCACATCCGGAATCGGCAAGCGTCGGTTCCGAGACGCGTCGGTACCCAGTCTTCCAGACTAGATATCGATTCCAGACTCGGCATCGAAGGAAGCGAGTCCAACGATGCATGTCTGGAGGGTACCGGCGTCGGTGGTCGTATCGGCGATGCTGCCGATACTGGAAAGTCAATCTGGGACGTATCGATCGGTCCCGAAGGTACCGAGAACGCCAGATTACAATCCCTGGTGAAGAGTGGATCATTCAACACCGGTGCCGATGCCGGGGTATCAGTACCGCTCGACGCGGATGCCACCACCGAGCATGGCTCAGGTATGTTCTGTGAGGGGTGAACCCCAGGAACAACCCGAAACCCCTCAAATGCTTTGGAGACCGAAGACTCCCGCCGGGGTTTTGAAGCCAATAGGGTCTTGAGGGCAAGGTCGGAGCCGTCATCATGTTTGACATGAGACCTACCACTCAAGGATTGGCTAGTCTTAACAGACTGTTTGTGGGTTACCTGATCCTGTAGAGAAGAAATGGTCGATGCCCTGACACTGGAAGGGAACGCGGTATCGAGGGAAACTCGAAAAGGAAAATCTCTTCTCATAAAATTGTAGCCTAATGGCTCTGGAGGAAAAGGGTCAGGACCCAAACAGGTTAGACACCAGTTATTGGAGTCTAAAAAGAAAACTGTATTTCCACAGTTAAGGCACTTCTTAGGAGAAGAAGGCTCCATGATGGAGAGGCCTTACAGGTCCCAAAAAATTAAGACAGAAACTGAGGGAAAACTCTCCCTGAGTTTTTGAAAAGAAAAGAAAAAAACCCACCGGCGGTACCGGTGAAGGCGGGAAAACAGTCGCGACCACAAGAAAACAAGAATTAAAGAAAAAATTTTCTGCGGTGACAGGAGGACGTCCTGTCGGCTCCGCGGAAAAACGAAAACTGAGGAGAGACGGTTGGAAAGGCGGGAAGGCAGCACGCAGGCACTGAGGGATGCTCCCAAACGCTTTCTGATTGGACGCTGGGAAGCGTTCCCGTGCGGGCTCCGTCGGTACCGACATACCCATATGTGAAGACTCATTCCTGCTTGTTCCTGGAGATTAGATGATATGTCCACAGTGCTGTTGTTTTCACAGTATTGATGTTCATTGAAACAGCTAGTAGTCCCGCATAGCTGATGTTCCTGACGTCTATCCAAAGCGCTTTAACGTTTCACTAGTCGTTTCCTCAGGGGAGAAAAACACTGGATATTTGAAACGTGCCGTTCAAACTAGATGGACTGCAAATAAAGCAACAAATTAAACTGGCTTCTTTGATCCAAACTTCCGTTGAAAGACTCATTCATTCTTCATCATTTTAAAAAAATAATCATTCTCATAAACTACATCTAAAGATCTCACCTTCCGATAATCTTTCACCCAGCTCTCTTGTCAGTTGTCCAAAAACGCCACGTATGCGGAGTGCAGCCAACCCTGGCTTTTTAACCACACGGGAATTAAACCTAAGGAACCGAAGCAATGTTACAGGTGAGTTCTCTTAACACATATGCCAATCTATTTGGAGATTCAAACCCAGAGGGTGTACGGTTTGTAGTAGAAAAATCCATTTTTGTTCCCGAAAAATCAATTATTGTTCCTTTGAACGTTCCCCCGCTCCTGTGGATAAGCGTTCAATGCAGAAGCAACGAAGGTCTTCAAAAGTATTGTGGCGCTCGCGCCCCTCCTAGGCAGTCGCCTAGTAGGGACGGGCGTCCATCTTGTATTCCTTTATTCCAAAGGTGTAGTTGTGACTCAAAGTAAAACCAAGTGGATGTTTAAAGCGCACAGGAATTTTATTGGGTTCCGTTTAAGCCAACTTGGTTACAGTCCTTAAAGAAACTTTCACTCTCAGCAAAAAGAAACAAGGATAAACTTCTCCAAAATAAAGAACATGAAAACAGTGTTTCAGTGGAATTATTTACAATAGCTTCTTTTCCTCTTTTCCTTTAAGAGGCTTCTTGCTTTAGGGTTAACTCAGGAACATGTAGATACAACATACAATCAAGATCAGCAGTGCTGCCAGCTCTCTCTCTTTGCTGCTTACAATTAAACAGTTTCAGTTGTCTAGCACAGACTTGATTGCACTATCCACTTTCTGTAGGAAAGAATCTTATTGCTTCAACATAGGATTCCTTCTCCCTTTCTTTCTTGCTTTCAGCTATGCCAAACTGATAACAGTTTCCTTACTTCTTCCCCCTATTTTGGTTTCCTTCAATTAGCACCAATGCATACAGCACACTCCATCTCAGAACATGTGGATCCCTGGTCACTCTCCCTATCATCCACTTCCATGCTCTCTTCTGAGTTGGCTGCTGGGGAATCTTGGAACTGTTCAGGTACTTTTTGGTTAATGTCTTTTAAAAGCTTAAACAGCCTATCCCACTGTACTGCCTTCCCTTCTCTTGGCAGAACCCTAGCAGGCTTTCCTTGTTCAGCTTTCTTTAAAAACCCCTTCTTTCTGTTCTGGGTTTTTCCAGATATAATCCTCTCCTCAGAATCTGAGCAAGAGATACAAACATTAGCTCTCTCTGGTTTCTTTCTCCTACCTTGGAGTTTTACTGAGGGAGTTTCATGGCTGGAGTTTCTGCTGGCTGTAGCTATCTCTGCCTCAGAGCTAGTCAGGGAATCATTGTAGGATCTCCTCTCAGCTACCCGAGGTTTCCTCTGCCTGAAGACACGCCTTTCTTCAGAGGAGTCTGAGCTCTCTTGCCTTGGCTTCTCCACCACCAACCTTCTGTCTCTCTCCCTCTGACCACTGTGTTTGGTCCTCTCCTGGGAGTGTTGTCTGCTGCTCTCTTGGCTGCAGCGCTGGCTACCTTTGCTCTTGTCCTGGCTCTCCGTGGCCTCCTTGGCTTCCTTGCCTTGCTTTGCTCACCTCCCTTGCCTTGCTCCAACTTAAACGCTGAGCAGGGCACCTCCCCTTCTGACTCCACCCCCATGTAACTCCTATCCTTACCTAGGGTTGGCTATGGAGTCTGGGTGGGGCTTTAGCCTAGCTCTACAGCTGTGGTTTCTCTCACTGCCTTTAGTTTGGTATATGTGTTCAGGTGCACCCATCCCCCGCAAAGAGGAAAAAGTCCCTTTTCCCTTTGTTTCCCCAGGCTGGGCTGCCCTCTCCTTACCACAGTATGTTTCTCTTGAAGACAGTGTTCCACCATAGGGGCTTCCTTCCTCTGACACTTCAACCTACTCCGATGTTCTTGCATTCGGACACTGTTGCTCGTGCCTTGGAAACTTGCTAAGAGGGACATTTCAAGTACTACTGACCTGACTTGGATATGAATTGGAGATAAGCTCTTTTTACCTTACACTTATCTTTTGATTCATCACCATTTCAATAAGCAAGACAGGTTTGTGCACACATACTCTTCATGCAGTAATTAAAGTAATTTGGGTTTGAATCTCCAAATAGATTGGCATATGTGTTAAGAGAACTCACCTGTAACATTGCTTCGGTTCCTTAGGTTTAATTCCCGTGTGGTTAAAAAGCCAGGGTTGGCTGCACTCCGCATGCGCGGCGTTTTTGGACAACTGACAAAAGAGCTGGGTGAAAGATTATCGGAAGGTGAGATCTTTAGATGTAGTTTCTGAGAATGATTATTTTTTTAAAATGATGAAGAATGAATGAGTCTTTCAACGGAAGTTTGGATCAAAGAAGCCAGTTTAATTTGTTGCTTTATTTGCAGTCCATCTAGTTTGAACGGCACGTTTCAAATATCCAGTGTTTTTCTCCCCTGAGGAAACGACTAGTGAAACGTTAAAGCGCTTTGGATAGACGTTGGGAACATCAGCTATGCGGGACTACTAGCTGTTTCAATGAACATCAATACTGTGAAAACAACAGCACTGTGGACATATCATCTATTACCAGATAAGAGCTGTCTTTTCAACAAATTATAAGGTCATAAAGTTGATTTAAGAAGAAGTAAGCCTAACAGCAGGATTATCTGGTTTCTTGTGCTACACTTATGGGACTGTTAAATAAGTTATAAACATTGACAAGAACGTCAAAGCACTGAAATGAATAAGTTAACGGATTGGAAATTAGTAAAATTAATATAAAAAGGAAAGAAAAATATATATATAAAAAAAGAAAAACTCACTAAGGTGACACTGGAGTGAGGTCGTTGATGCAAATTAAGGCAGTCCAGTCTGGCAAGTCCGGTTGGATTATTAGCCTATTGATAGTCACAAAGTGAGTCTGTCACAAAGTGAGTCTTATACAACTGGAACAGAGTAATCTGAACTTAGTGTTAAAGGGTAGAGCTGTAAAAGTTTATCTCATTACTTACATAATAAACGATAGCACAAAGACTGAAATGGTTAACCCAGTCTACCCAATGGACCCAAGTGCCATTTGTGCTTTTTTAGAAGCACAATACAACCATTTTTTACTGTTGTTCCATGCAAACTACAATCGTCTTGCCATTAAGAGATCCTTTGCATTTATCCCATGCTTTTTCAATTCTGTTACCATTTTTTTCTTCACCACTTCATTAGGAAGTCCATTCCATATATCCACTCTCCACTTTTGGGTATCAAATCTTCCCCATCTATCCTCTCCTCGTGAGTATTACTACTACTAGTCATCACTTGTTTAGCACAACAAGGCGTACGCAGCACTGTACAGAGACATGTAAGAGAGAGTCCCTGCTCATCACAGCTTACAGACTAGTTAAGACAGACAACACATAACTGGGAACTGGGATATATCGAGAGCAATGGTAAGGAAACATATAGGGCAGGCATCTCGTCTGACTTCCTCTGCAGATCTGTTCTGGATGCCTCTTCTATCTTTTCCGAGAAGTGGCCTTGGAGCTGAACAACAACAATTTGTACAAGAACATCACCTCACTTTTTCTGCTTGTTATGCCTCTCTCTCTCATTAAAGCAGCCCCACATCCCTCTGGTTTTAGCCACATCTCATTTTGCCACCTTGATATCAGATAGATCACCACCGCCCCCCTCCCCCGAAGGTTTCTCTCGTGGTCAGTACACATCAGCCTCCTTCAGCCCACTGAGTTCCTTTGAATTTCTGTACCCCAAAATACAGACTTGCACTTTTTTGCACTGAATTTTAAACTGCCAAGCAACTGAACACACCTAGAGCTTTTTAAAGACCACTTTTCATTCTGTCTACTGCCTCTAGGGTGTTTGTTATTATGTATATCTGGGTCATTCACAAAAACCTTTACCTTCTAACCCCTCTACAGTATCGCTGAGTAATTGACCAGAATCAGCCCCAAGATCTATTCCTAAAGCACACCACTAATCATCTTTCTCTTCTCAGAGTGAGTTTCATCTACCACTGCCCTCTCTATCATCTATCACTCGACCAATCTGTAATATACTGCACCACTGTGTGAGACAGTATCAAAAGCCTTTTTGAAATTCAACTAAGCTATATCTAATGCGCACCCTTGATCTAATTCTCTAATCACCCAATTAAAGAAATCCGATTCATTTGATATGATCTGCCTCTAATAAAACCATGCTGCTTTGAATCAAGTAGCAGTGCATTATCGCCTTAATCAAATTCTCCCAGCACTGAGGCAAGGCTTTCCACCTTTAGCTTCCAACCTCCTAGTACCATTTTTATGAAGTGGGACCACAACCTTCCCTACCTTCAGTCTTGTGAAATCCTTCCTGCCTTTAAAGATTTACTGAACAGATCTTTTGCTACTGACCTCCTTATTCTCCTGTTTAACACCATGCGTCAATCATTTCCCTAAAAAAAGGAGCATGGGCTGTCTCTAAGTGTGTACACATAGTGCTGCATATGTCTTGTAGTGCTACACACATGATAAGCTGTACTGTCTGCCAGAACCTCCCTGATCGGCATAGAATGTGGAGGGTAGTTCTGCAAGGCATGGCTAGAGGTCTGTGGGGCTTTACGCACATGGAGCATGCTATTTTACCGATATACACAAGCCACAGACCGATGGGAATGTAATTCCACTCCGGGCATGTGCAGGGGCAGAGTTTAGGCGGCACATAGATGAAGCACATAGATATGCGCATACTTTACAGCACAGGCCCTCAACGCGCATTACATACTGCTCTAGAGCTGGTGTAAATGATTGCAATGATATGTACACGCATCTACGCTCACATATACTAGTATTGTATAAATTAAAATCCACACGGATTTGACTTTATAGAATAAGCGCCCTCAATACGCATAAACTCGCTCTGGAGAGCTGTCTGACCTGGCACGTCAGACACAGTTACCCTCCTAGTGAATTGTATAGTTCTCTATCCTTGCCAGCCTTCAACGGGTACACTCCTTTCTCTGACATTCTCTCTTTAGCTCTTTTCTTCTGCTGTGGCCTTTGCCATCCTGAATGCTTTTTCCACATTTAAGCTTTACCAAATATTTTCCCTATATTTATTTTTTGAATGTTGATTTACTTTCCTTGAATCCTGTTGGACCAGTCCAGACAAGTGGGCTACACTCCCTTGTCAGCAGATTGGTGAGGCAGACTTGAGCAACTTTCAGTGATGTGTTCACTTGGTATATCCTCTGGTGCAGCATTGAGAGAAGCCAGCAGGACACTTCTCAAGCAGTAAGCAGGACTAGAAAACATTATTTAAAAAAAAAAAAAAACAACAACTTTGCCATGAAAAAACACGAGCAAGCCTTTGGCTGTCTTATAATGAAGAAATTGGAGTCAGACCATGGGACTGACAAGGCCTTTTACAGAAGATAGACCCACAGACCTACAGAAAGTGTCAGTGGTATGGTGCATGGATGGGAACAGTAATGTGCACGGTAGGAAGATACATGGTCGGGAATATACAGCAAGTCTACTTGGTGCTGGCTGATGGCACCCAAGCTATTGAAGGTTCCTGCTAATCCTGAGCCCCCTGCCTGTCTCATTGAGGGCAGCGAGTATCCCATGCATGAACTCTGATGGAATGTAGGCAATTGCATATTCATATTGGTCTTGTTTTGTTGAGGGCTGTTTGACAGGGAAGGCCAGATCTTCAAGGAAGCTTTTAGCTCACCTAGGAAAAAACGTAATGGCAGTGGAAGGCAAGAGTGCAACAACAGATAGTTGTAGGCTTTTAGAGGGCAGGTGAAGATGACTTACTTTCGTTAATGAATTAGGGAGGATACCAGTCCCTGCATGGAAGGAAACCAGGAAAATAAATACATCAGAAGAAACCGGTGCCAGCAGTTTGGCTAGGAACTACTACTCTTTCAAGTGCCTTGGTATTTCTTTTGCTGACCATTTTATTGTCTGTTTTGTTTTTAAGGCGGGAGAGATACTCCAGGGTGCATGTAATATCAAAGATGCTGTTTAGAGCTTCAAAGGAGTAAAGTAAGGATTAAAGTTTTGAAGAAAACAAAATACACGTTAGAATCTCTATGGATTGAAATTTCATGTAAAAAGGGAAAGGCGAAGGCAGTGGGGGTGTACTATCGACTGCCTGGCCAGAATGAACAGACGGATAAAGAAATACTGAAAGAAATCAGGGAAACTAACAAAAGTTACAACACAGTAATAATAATGGGTGATTTCAATTACCCGGTATCGACTGGGTCAGTGTCACGGCAGGACATGCTAGGGAGATAAAGTTTCAAGATGAAATAAATTACTGCTTCTTAGAGCAGCTGGTTCATGAACCAACCAAAGGGGAAAGGCATCTTGGACCTAGTCCTTAGTGGAACACAAGATCTGTTGCAAGAGATAAGGATGCAGGGGCCATATGGCAATAGTGATAATAGCATGATCGCGTTTGATTTAATAAATGGGGGAAGGAGAGCAAGGAAACCTACAGTACTATCTTTTCTTTTTATTTTTTATTGAATATATTTAGATTTTACACACATCACAATACAAACAAAACAAGAAAAAAACCAAACCATAATACACATACATAACCGGGATATGTCTTAAAACCTTAGACAACCCCTATTAAATTACCTCATCATCATCTACCCCCCTCCCCTGACAGCTTGCAAGCCCAGACCGTCCCCACTGCTCAGTTCACATCCACATTCGCAAACTTATCTAGTGCAGACCACTTATTACAAGCTACCCCAGTACCCCTGGAGGCAAAAATGTTATCATAACTTTTTCATACCGGCTATATAGACAAACTGAATTCCACCAGTGCAGCCAGCTTAACTTCCCAGAGTCCTTCCACCTCAAGAGGATTACTTTTATAGCAAGTGCCAACATAAAATTTAGTGCAAAGTAATTCTCCTTATCAACATTGGGGATTCCTGCAGTGGCTCTCAGCACTACTATCTTCCATGACAGCGGACAAGTAAAGCTTAAGACCTGTTGGATCTTCTTCCAAACATCCCTCCAGTACGTCTGAATACTTGAGCATTCCAAGATCATATGTCGCAATGTTCCAAGCTCTGTATGACAGGTCCAACAATTCTGGGACATACCCTTGCTCCACTTGGCCATTCGAACCGGAGTGCAAAACGCCCTGTGAGCAAGGAAGAACATTGACTGTGTAAGGGAGGCCGATCTAGATGACCGCACCAACGGACCCCATTGCGCAAAGCATGATTCTTGAGGTAGACAAACACCCAGATCTTCTTCCCATGCTTTCCTTAGCCTCAAGGTCTGAGTCAGCATCTTATTCCTAAAGAAACCATAGATACTCGATATACGGCCTTTCTTGGAAGCAACCTCGTCGACAAACTCCTTCAAATCCCATTTATCCATCAGCAGGCCGTGATTTTTTATTTTTTTCCCCACGCAATGCTTTAATTGAAGCCACTGATAATAACAAGAACTTGGTAGGTGAAACTCCTCTTGCAGATCTTGAAATGATTTCCATACCTCTGCACCAAACAGATGACCCACTCGCCAAACACCACAGTGCTGCCACACTTTCCAGACAACCTTCCGTCTATTTATTTGGAAAACAGGATTATTCCAGATGGGCATCCCTCTAGATATGGGATTACTATTCCCCATTCGAAGCAGTAAATTCTGAAATGCCCATTGCGTAGATAAGATTATGTGTCCCATTTTAGAAGTCTCTGAGAAAGTCATCCCCATAATCAAATTAATTGGGCACGGAGAGACCAATTGTTCCTCTAGTTCCAGCCACACAGGTCTCTGCATAACTCCAGTATCAGCCGCCCATAAGGCACCCTGACTTATTATAGTCGCCTGATGATACAAATAAAAATCCGGGAATTGCACCCCCCCCCCCCCCGTTTTCCTTGGAGGCTTTCAGCTTCTTCAACGCAATCCGGGGGGTCTTCCCATTCCAAAGAAAGCGGCTCAAAATCCTCTCAAGCTCTTTATACAGAGATTCTTGAAATAACACGGGGATCATCCCCAGGACATAGTTGATCTTCGGCACCAGTACCATTTTAATAGAGTCCAGCCTACCCCACCATGTAAGATGTAGGGGAGACCATTTTACTGTAAAAGCACGAGCAGTTTCCTTCAAATGCTCGCTGTTTGTTCTAATGACTTCCTCAATTGGAGTACCAAACTGAACACCCAGATACTTGATTGTCGCTGGCTCCCATTGAAAATCGAACTGTTGCACCATCATCCGGGTCCCAAACTTATTAAGAGGGAATGCTACCGATTTTGTCCAGTTAACTTTATAGCCAGAGTAGCCGGAGTAACAACCAATTTGATGCAGTATCGAAGAAATAGAATCTGGGCTGAGGAACAGCAATAGATCATCCGCATAAGCGGAAGCTTTCACCTGCAGATCCTTGATGACTACTCCTCTAATCTCTTCCGTCTGTCGTATAAGTAACAGCAGTGGTTCTAACGCCAAGTTGAATAACAGGGGAGACATTGGACAACCCTGTCGCGTGCCCCTGCGTAGAGAAAGGGATTGAGACAATACTCCATTGTCCAAAATCTTAGCACCAGGGTTGGTATATAGCAGCTTCACCATGCGAATAAAGTGGGGAGGAAATCCAAACCATTCCAATACTTGGAATAAGAAAGGCCACTCCACCCTGTCAAAAGCCTTCTCAGCATCCAGAGAGAGGCCAATGTAAGGGTCATCCAGGGACTCGGTAATCTCCAGAATGTTACATAGTAGCCGAGCGTTGTCAGCAGTGGACCTTCCGGCAACAAACCCATATTGGTCGGGATGAATCAACGAGTTCAGGACCCCCTTAAGGCGAGCAGCAAGAATAGATGAGTAGAGCTTATAATCCGCATTTAACAATGAGATGGGTCTATAATTACCCACCTGACTCGGATCCCTCCCGGGCTTAGGTAGAACAACTATAGTAGCCTCCGCAAAGGCCCCAGGGTTACCTGCCTGATCTTGAAGGCACTGATAGAAGGTCAACAGCTGCGGACCAAGGTCCGCCTCAAACATCTGATAAAATTCCAGTGGGATTCCGTCAGGGCCCGCTGCTTTCCCATTCTCCATCTCCTTTAGCGCCATCTTAAGCTCCTCCAACTGGATCGGTTCACATAAAGCTGTTCTTTGTCCCGGTTCCAAACAGGGGTGATCAATCTGTTCCAGAAATCTCTGCATTTCAGACTCCTCACTGACTCCTTCAGACGCATACAGTTGACGGTAATATTCAGAAAAAACATCCAAAATGTCCTGGTCTTTATATAGGGGACCTGCTTGCTCGTCCTCTATCTTCACTATCCGCGCCTTTTCAGCACGCGGCTTAAGTTGTGAAGACAAAAGTTTCCCAGCTTTATTTGCCTCTACATGGAATCTAGCTTGCAATGGGAATGCAGACCTTTCAACCTCTGTGCTGAGCGCCGAATTGTATGCATATCGCAACCTTTACAGCCGAGTCAAGCCTCTATTATTGAATTGCCGCTGTAGAATTCTCTCCCCAGCTCGTATCTGTTGATCAAGAATCCTCAGCTCATTTCGAGCTTCCCTGTTTTTGGCAATCGCATAGCTGGTTATCTGCGCTCTCATAGATGCCTTAAACGCTTCCCACCAAGCCCATACAGGAGTATCGCTTATCAAATTGGTCGCAAAGTATTCTCGAATAGCTTCCTGAAGGTACAACTTAAATGCCTCTTCTGCTAAAAAGTATCTGGGAAAGAACCAGGACACATTCGTGCAGGATTCAACTTTGAGGTCCAGAGCAATCGCTACGGCTGCATGATCAGAAACATTAGTACTGAGGATTTCAGACAGACCAGCATTTTTGACTAATGATCTGGACATTAGAAAAAAGTTGATTCTTGAGTGAGAGCCTACAGTACTATCTTTTATTTATTTATTTTATTTATTTATTTAAATTCATTTCTATCCCGCCTTATCCTTCAATCAAGGCGGCCCGCACAGCAAACAATCGACAGACAATGTGTTAAGTGTGGGCATCAAAAAGGGAGACTATGATAAAATAACGAAAATAGTTAAGAAAGAACTAAAAGGAGCAGCTGCAAAGGTTAAAGATTTACATCAAGATTGGGTGTCATTTAAAAATACTATCTTGGAAGCCCAGACCAGCTGTATTCCACACCTTAAGAAAAGTTGAAGGAAGTCCAAAAAACTGCCAGCACAGTTTAAAGATGAGGTCAGAGAGGCCGTTGTAGCCAAAAAAGCATCTTTCAGGAAATGGAAAAAGGAGTCAAATGAGGAAAACTGGAAACATAAGCACTGGCAAGCTCGATGCAAGGCATTTATAAGGCAGGCAAAGAGAGAATTTGAAAAGAAAAAAAAAAAAGGTTGCCGTGGAAGCAAAAATGCATAATAAAAACTTTTTCGAATACATTCATAGCAAAAAACCTGTGAGAGAGTCAGCTGGACCATTAGATGACAGAGGGGTAAAAGGGGCACTAAAAGGGGACAAGGCCATAGTGGAGAGACTGAATGAATTCTTTGCTTTGCTCTTTACTGAAGAAGATGTAGGGAAGTTATTCATGACTGAAATGTATTTAAAGGTATTTGGTGCATCGGTACAAATAAAAGAAATGTTGATAAACCAGAACATGTATTACAGCTATTTGATAAACTAAAGTGTAGCAAATCACATAGAATGGATGGTATACATACAAGGGTGTTGAAAGAACTGATATATGAGATTACAGACCTACTATTAGTAATCTGTGAACTATCATTAAAATCATCTGTAATACCTGAAGATTGGAGAATGGCCAATATAATGTGAATATTTTTTAAAAGGGTTCCAGGGGTGATCCAGGAAACTACAGACTCATGAGACCGACGTCAATACCAGGCAAAATGGTAGAAACCTTTATAATGAACAAAATTACTGAACATGTAGATAGTTATGGTTTAATGGGAGAGAGCTAAGATGGATTTAGCCAAGGAAGGTCTTGTCTTACTAAATCAGTTATATTTTTTTTGAAGGTGTGAATAAACAGGTAGACAAAGGTGAGCCGATCGATATAGTGTATTTGGATTTTCAGACAGCCCTTGACAAGGTCCCTCATGAGAGACTCTTGGCAAAATTAAAAAGTCATGGGATGGGAAGCAGCATACTATTGTGGATCAGGAACTGGTTAAAAGATAGAAAGCAGAGGGTAGAGCTAAATGGCCAATTTTCCCAATGGAGAAAGGTGTTAAAATATGTTAAAAAGCAGTGGATCCAGCACAGATCTCTGGGGTACACCACTATTCACCTTTCTCCATTGGGGACTTGGATCTCGGCCGAAGATAGACGTGAGGCCTTATGGTCTAAAGGATCAGCTCGGCCTCAGGGGACATCCTCAACGTCGAAGGCCTGGTGGTCTCGGTGGAGGAACCAGTTGTACCGGACAGCAACGCCCGCTGCTGCTCCATGAAGGCAGACAGGCTGCAGAGCCACCATTCTGGTTTCCAGTCCAGAAGGCTCTGCAGCTGTCAGCATGGGCACTGGAGCCCAATGCCGGTTCCCCCGAGGGCAAGTCCTTAATGAGGATAGGCTCGGGTGTCCGAGGCTGATATTCGTGCGATTCCTTCCGGGCGATGTTGGTGGGCCACTCCCGCTCCGAGCCCTTGGACGAGCGTAGTGGACTGTGGGACCTGGCTCGGGGCTTAACCTATCTGCTTCAGATGGGGGTCTTGGCCTTCGGAGGCACCGGGGACTCCGGGGAAAACTTGTCGTGCTGCTGCAGACGGCTCTTAAGAGCCTTAGAAGACATCTTTTGACAGAGACTGTAGGCTGCGTGGTCGTGGTCTGGCCCTAGTCAGCGCTGGCAGCAGTCGGGTGTGTCAGTGAGGGACATGATTTTTGTACACCGATCACACTTCTTAAAGCTACTAGTAGCCATGGGGGAAAAAAGGACCCCAGCAAGGTCGAAGACCCGTGGTACTGCCAGCTGGAAAAAAAGGCGCGAAGATGCCAAGGAGAAAAAAAAAGTATACGGACCCGAGACTCGATGTTGGGGCAGCAGGCTCGTGTGGCAGGAGTACCACCAATGCACAACCATAGAAGAGTATGAAACTCACGTACAAGATAATCAACTTTTTCTTGGGGAAAACAGACATACGTCTGAAGGGCTTTGCGGAAAAAAAGGAAACTGATCAAGATGGCACCCTTGGGCGGGAAGGGCACCATGCATGCATGCATGGTGTCATCTCCCAAAGGCTTTCTTTGAAAGCTGGGGGGAATGCTTCCATAAGGGCTCTGTCGGTGCAGACATCACCCATATGCGAGGGCTGACTTCCTGCTTGTTCCCGAACACGTTGAAACCCTCCGCCTAGTGTGCAGCAGCTGCCAAGAAGATTAACAGAATGCTAGGAATCACAAGGAAAGGAATGGAGAGTAAACAAAGGATACTATAATGCCTCTGTATTGTTCCCATGGTGTGACCGCATCTTGAATATTGTGTGCAGTTCTGTTTGCGGTATCTTAAAAAGGATATAGCAGAATTAGAAAAGGTACAGAGAAGAGCCACCAAAATGGTATAGGGGATGGAAGGATACCCCTATAAAGAGAGGCTGAAAAGGTTAGGGCTCTTCAATCTGGAAAAGAGACAGCTGAGGGGAGATATGATAGATGTCTATAAATTAATGAATGGAGTGGAATAGGTAAAAATACATCAATTGTTTACACCATCAAAATGTAGAAAGACTAGGGGACATGCAATGAAGCTACAGTGTAACCCATTTAAGACTAATAAGACAAAATATTTTTCACTCAACGCGTAATCAAACTCTAAAATTCGTTACCGGAGGATGTAATAAAAGCTGTTAGAGCATCTGGGTTTAAAAAAGGTTTGTATTAGTTTGTACAAGTTCCTGCAGGAAAGGTCTATAAACCATTATTAAGGGAAATCCACTGCTTGCTCCAATACACGCATTGTGGGACCTGTGGGTCTTTTGGGGAAACTGCTTGTGACCTGGATTGGCCACTATTGGAAAAAAGATAGTGGGCTTGATGGACCTTGATCTGATCCAGTATGGCATATCTTATGTTATTAAGTCATAGGATTACAGGAGTGCCTCGCTGCTTTAGGTGGAGTCTGAATTGTGATTACCAAAGGAAATGGTGGAAAAGGCATAATTTCTAATGTGGCAAGTTACCCTGCAGAATGGATGATGTCCACAGTACCATGTGGAGAGGATGCCAGAGAAAGCTTATGACACAAGACTCCAATGCCTGAAGAAATCCACAGCTTCCAAAGAAGGGTAGATGCGCTCCCCCAGGTTTTGTGTCATGCCTCTATAGATAGCATACAAACCTGCTCAAATTATGGGGGAGTGGACGGCAGGGAGTACTCCTGGTTATCACTGTGGCTGAAGCTCTTGGGCGGTCAGTGTGAACTGCTGGGTCTCATAAAATGGTAGGATTTTAATGCAGACATCTGTTGATGCACTGCTAGCAAGAGGGTGCACACTCAGGTGTGAACTAGTTGGGGAGGATCATTAGGCTAACAAATATCTTCGGGATCCTAAAGCCTCACTAATAACACTTAGCCAAAAGTCACTGCTGACCCCAAAGTGCATGAAGGGGTTCCTCATAGGTTTTCCGGTGAGACACCTTTCAGTGACTCGCTTGGGATGGGTGGGCTGCGGCCTATGACGCATGGGAGAATATTTGAATTGCATTCCACAGCAGTGCAGCCGGTTGACTGGAAGAATGTTTCCATCGGCACCACTACTGGAAAGGGTTCGGCCACCCCAAGGGATTGTGGCAGTATAATGCATAGGGGGCCATCCTGCACAAGATCTTCCTTAAGTGCCATTGTCCAAGAGAGTCTTCCCCCCCCCTCCACTAAAGTCACAGTCATAGCACAGGCTGATAAAAAGGATTGCACACAGTGCCCACGCTCGGGAGAGGCCTCGGCCTGCTGCAGTGGTGGCTGTGGCTGCAATCATTTTACACTTCATTACTGCCACGGGGAGGGGGGTCCCCCGCCCACTCACCAACTCCATGACAATGGAAATATCATTGGTCTCCCTGCTGTGCTGAGTGGTCAGAAGACTAGAGTTCCAGTGGCTGCACGCTAAATAGTCATCAGAGGGACGCCACGTCAGGCAGGCAGGCAGGTAGAGCAAATGTTCATTAAAACCACCGCTGGAGACAGAGGCATGGCCTGTGTGAGAAACTGCATAGCAGTGGCATGGAGCAGCTGACTTAGGTTCAGGGACCACAAACAGATGCATTCAGAACCACCACCAAGAGTGAACTCCGGAAGGGGCTGACACGGAGAGGCCTTCCTTCCCACTTTGTGCTGCCATTGCTGGAAAGAGTCTGCTGCAGTCTGGGCTGGTATGACAGAAAGATCTGATCCAGTGGAGGCTCTTCTTAGGTGAGAAGGGAGGACTTTAGTTTCAAAAACAATTACAAAATTAAAATGGTAAAAAAAAAGCATGAATGTAGTATTATAGTGGGGGAGAGCTATGTCTTCTCTTGAACATGGATAGAGACATAGAAACACAACGGCAGATCAAGTCTGCCCTTCCATACCAACTACTAAGCTCTACAGTCCCTTTTTTTTTCCTTCAGAGATCTTGTGTTTGTCCCATGCTTCCTTGAATTCAGATGGTCTTTGTTCTACTACCTCCACTGGGAGACAACTGAGGTGAAGGAGCTACAGCCTTCACAGGAGAGAGAGCACTCGCACCTGCCCAAAGATTTTTCTAGACTCTTCTGGGCTCTGGGAGAGCAGTCTGACCTAGTGCTATCAAGGAAGATGTCACCCATCGTGACCGATTATATCCTATTTGTTCATGGGGATACCAGTGTGGATTCCACCTAGGAGGCCTGCATCCAGTGGAGTGAGCTCCGAACCACTCAAGCAGACACTTACCAGCCAGAATGTGCACTCACTCAATGGCCTCTCCTTAGGATAGCAGAGAATAGAGTATCTACCTCTGTCAGCTCTCTCTTCACACTACCGAGGAGAACGGAAAGAGATTCAGCCAGCGGGAGAAATTCACAAATGTCCTTTAACTGCACAACACCCTCCACATGTCCAGCAGACACAGTGAGGGATCCTTTTGAAAATCCTGCTCTTAGAAGGAAGGAAGAGCAACAGTCTAGTCATGATGAGAAAAAAGGGGCAGCACCTTTGAGAGAAGGATGGCATAGACCTCAAAGCGCAAAATTCCATCAAAGATCGGAATGGTTCTCTGTGGAATAACAGCTTCAGAACGGACACCACCTGGAGTCCAAAGGAAGCCACCATAAACAGCCAATCCTCTAGGGATGCCTCACCCATGGACCCAAGAGCTCCCTCAGCATCCTTAACCTCTGAGAGACCCGCTCAGGCTCAACCAGACAACCAGGCAGACAGAATCGCTTCAATCCTAAGGAAGTGGGTAACAAGCGGCACTGCCAATGAATCCCTTGGATACTACTCCTGTAGCACCACAGAGCCACACTCCAAACCTTGAGAGTTTAGAGCGGAGCCCTGAGAAAATAAGGACATAAAAGCCCACCGAGCTATTAGCAGGGAGGCTACTACCGCTCCAAAGCAGCACTTCTTGCAAACTTATGCCCCATAAGGCATAAGCGAGAAAGAACCGGGAACCTGCAGTACCAAAAACCCCCATCATGGTAGGACTAACTCATGAGGCAGCAAGAAATAGAAGGCCATGTCCGCTGGATAAAGAATCAGTGTCCCCCAGTCTGGGAGACCCATTCAGGGCAATAGGATCCCCAGGCCTGAACAGGGCGAAAACTGTGTAAAGTGCAGCTCACCCAAAGCCAGGGAGGGAGACATACAGCATCCTTTTCTGGGCTACACCTGGACCAAACAACTAAGCCTGCCATCTGCAAATCCTTCCCGTGGCTGAAATAGTTCCACCTATTGACATTCACATGAGTGGCCATCAAGTGGAGCACTAGAAGGCCTTGTATTCATACTATGAGGTTGCACACAGGAAAGTGAGGCTCTCACTTCACCTAGACCCATGGAGTTCCAATGCAGAAAAAACCTACAGGTTGTCAAAGTTTGCAACATATGCTGCAAACAGCCAAGCAGATGCTCCTCTGCCCAACAATTCAACTCTGCGATCCAGAGGTCCACTCTAGACCTGCAAGCTCTTCCTTGTTGATGAACACATGCCACCCACCAGGGCAGCCATTGAGTATACATCACCTGCTTTGTTTATTTATTTATTTATTTAACTGTATTTATATCCCACTTTTCACCGGGTCAAAGAAGTGAAAAGCGGGATATAAATTAGAAAAGGCCTTAACCTCTCCAGGACCAAACGGCTCGCTCTAACCTTCCAGCAGAAGATCACCCCAGAGGTTTCTCGAAGAGGCTCGAGTTCCTAGGCATTGTGCCCCTAGCCCTACAGGCTGGGATCCGATTCTTCCAAGGATACCCTGGCCATCAAAAGGCAGAACCAGAACCAACACCCCCACTGCACTTTGATCTACGAAAGGTGAGGACAGGACTGGAAAACATGGAACCCAAAGGTTAGCAGGTGACTCTGCAGGGAGAGCATATATACTTTGGTCCAAGGAACCAGCTCCAAAGTCAATATCGGGACTCGAGGACCTGAGAAGTTGCTGGCCCGTGCAGCTGACTAAGAATCGCATATTCTGAGTTGTCAAACTGAGTGAGCTCTCCGTTATGATAAACTCTGCTCAGGAGAGTATGAAACCAACTCCCAGATACAAAAAATCCTGGAGAGAACCAGGCTGTTCTAAGGGCGGGCAATCACTGATCCCAGTCTTCCTAGCCAGAGCCCACCCAGCCTGTGTTGATGTCCAGGTCTGGGCCATTCAGTCCCTTTGAATGCAGAACAGCCCCTGTTCCCACCACTACTACCTTGGAAAAGTATAGTGAGCCAAGCCTAGGACAAAGCCAAGGCCTAATACTAAAGAGGCAGTCCAGAGCATAGAAGCGAACAGACAGCTCATGCTGTGTATACTAGGAAAGTGACCTATGCCATGGCAAGATCTATTTGCTGGTGGTTCCTGCTTGGATGAACACCCTCATTGCAAGCTTCAATTAACTTTGTATGCTCTGTTCAGGTATTGTTCATAATCTAGCTTGTTATTTATTGTTCTGTATATATTTCTGTTTTGTCAGTTTGTATCCTATCTTCTGTCTATCCTTTACCCAGCTCCTGCAGTGCTGTGCCTCCCCTCTTAACACTTTATTGCCCACCTTCCCCTGGCCTAACATTCTTTCATAGCCTTCCTCTACTCATTGACACAATTACTCAGATGCACCTGAAACCACAAGGATTTTCTCCCCCCCCCCCACTTCCATCTGTGTCTCCTTGACTTGCATTCTCTCCTCTTCCCCCTCTCCTATTGTTCCACATCACTTTTTATTTTTTATATAAACTCTCCCTAATCTTTTCTATTCGTTCCCTCAGTTCCATGGCCCTACTTCTCATTACTCACTCCTTACTGTCCCCACATCCCCTACTATTTTGTCTTCTACCTTATATGCCTTTGAGCTTCACCTTTTTCTTCCTCTCATTCAGCCATCTCCACAGTCACAGAGGGAAAACTCACCCTTGCTTCCGTCATGCCGCCTCCTCTCTCCCTTGCTTCCGTCATGCCACCTCTTCTCTCCCCCGTTCTCGCCTACTCCTTCTCCTATCTGGAGATGTCAACCCCAACCCTGGCCCCCCTAGACTTTTTCACACTCCCAGGGCAGTGTTAATATCCCTTTCTAATCTTGCTAATATCCCTCTTCTCTCTCCCTTTTTCATGCGCATTGTGGAATGCATATTCGGTCTCCAATAAACTAGCCTTTAATCATGACCTCTTTGTTTCTAATACTCTATATCTCCTGGCTCTTACTAAAACTTCGCTTCTCCCTGAAGATTCAACTTCAGTTGCTGCCCTCTGTCACAGAGGCTACCTATTTTCCCATATAGGTTTAGGTTTATTCGCTTAATATACCGCTAAACGTGGGGGACATCATAGCGGTTTACAGAGTTCAAAAAACAAAGTGAGGCAATCACCGTAAAGGTGAGATAGAAGAGGAAAGGAAGTTACATCAATCGACAGGAAAGCAAACTAGGCAGATTCATACGACAGGACAGGACAGTAGAGGAGAGAGGGAAGGGAAAACAGATCACACGTGAGGTACAGGAGGAGCAGGAAGGTCAAAGGCAAGGGTGAAGAAGTGAGTTTTGAGGCGGTTCTTAAAGGTAGAATGGTCTTGTTCGAGGCGAATAGAGGAGGGAAGAGAGTTCCAGAGGGCGGGGGCAAGGAAGAAAAATGCAGAGGTACGGGTGGATTGGAGGCGAGCACAAGTGGGAGAGGGGAGGTATAGGCGATTCAGATGAAAGGAGCGTGGGGAACGGGTGGGGTTATGGAAGTGAACCAGGTCAGCTAGGTACTGCGGAGAGTGGGTGTAGAGGATACGGTGAAGAAGGATCAGAATTTTAAAATGACTACGGAATTTGACAGGGAGCCAGTGAAGACGGATGAGGAGGGGGGTGATATGGTCGCGGATAGATGCATGGAAGATGAGGCGGGCGGCTGTGTTTTGAATACGTTGGAGGCGTTGCAGTTGGGAGGCAGGGAGACCAGACATGAGGGAGTTGCAGAAGTCGATGCGAGATATGACCAGGGAAAGAAGAAGAGTAGAAAGGGCCTGTGGAGAAAGAAAGGGACGGATGGCACGGATCTGGCGGAGGTAATAGAAGGAGGTCTTTGATATGTGGGCAATGTGATCCTGAAAAGTGAGGCCGGGGTCAAAGAGGACACCCAGGTACCGAAAGGAGGAAACTAAAGGAATGGGGGAACCAGAGAAGGAGGGGGAAACCGAAGGAGGGGAACCATCACGTGAAAACCAGATGGCTAGAGTCTTAGCAAGGTTGAGGTGGAGGCAGTGGGTGGTAAGCCATTGGGCTACGGCTGAAAGACAAGTGTTAAGTGGAGAGAGATCAGGGGAAAGGGGAGAGGTATGGTATAGAAGAAGGAGGTCATCAGCGTAGTAAAAAGCAGAAATCCCGTGCTGTTGAACCAATAAAGAGAGGGGCGTGAGGAAAACATTGAAGAGGAGGGGAGCCAGGACAGAGCCCTGGGGGACACCACAGAGCAGAGGAGTAGGTGTGGAGGCAGTTGGGGGGGTAGAGGTAGAGAGAACTGAGAAGGACCTAGAGGAGAGAAAAGAGTGGAACCAGTGAAGGACGGTGCTGCAGAGGCCTGCTTCGCGAAGACGGGTTAAAAGAAGAGAGTGGTCGACGAGATCAAAGGCAGCGGAGAGGTCAAGAGAAACTGCCACCGAGAGGTCACCACGGTCGTGAGCAGTGTGAATTTCATTCAAAAAGCCAAGAAGAACAGTTTCGACGCTGTGGCCGGGGCGAAAACCAGATTGTCGGGAATGGAGGAAGTGAGTAGAATCAAGATGGGCAGAGAGTTGGGAAAAAACAGCCTTTTCAAGAATTTTGGATAGGAAGGGGAGATTAGAGATAGGGCGGTAGTGCGCAGGGATTGTGGGGTCGAGAGAGGATTTTTTGAGGATAGGTCGGACAAGAGCGTGCTTCCAGGGTTGGGGGAACACACCGGAGGACAGACTGGTATTGATCATGGAGAGAATAGGAGGAATGAGGGCCAAGGAGGGAGTGAGGAGCCAGGTGGAGGGGATGGGGTCCAAAGGTGGCAGTGCTGGGTTCCTACTCTCTCATTCCTGCCAATTCCAGCCCTTCCCTTCTACCTCCATCTAAGTCCTTTGAAATCCATGCCATCCACCTATTTTTTCCACTACCTCTCCGGGCAGCTGTCATTTACTGACCCCCTAACAAGTCCACCTCTGTCTTTCTCACAGACTTTGGTTCATGGCTCGCCTTCTTTCTGGATGCGTCTTCCCCTTCCCTTATTCTTGAGGATTTTAACATTCATGTTGACCCTCCCCCCTTCTTAACCCTTCTGCCTTAAAGTTCCTTTCCTTAACCTCCTCATTCAACCTCCAGTTGTGCTCTACCACTCCTACTCACAAGCATGGCCACTGCCTTGAACTTGCCTTCTCCTCCAACTGCTCACCCTCAAACTTCTCCACCTCAGTTCTGCCCTTATCTGACCATCACCTGCTAACCTTCACCCTTAACCATCCCCCATCTCGGTCTCACCCGATCTCTACCAACATGTTTAGGAATCTTCACACTATCGACCCTTCAGCTCTCTCCACTGCTGCCTTATCACTTCTTTCCTCCACTATGTCATCTGAGTTTTTTGATGGGGTAATATTGTCCTATAACACTATACTTTCCTCTACTCTGGATGAACTTGCTCCTCCTATTCCACGCCCTGTGAGGCATACCGTACCTCAACGCTGACTGTCCTGGACAGCCTGCTACCTACATTCCTGTGCCCGCTCAGCTGAGTGCCTTTGGCTTAAATCACATAGCCTTGCCGACTACCTACATTTCAAATTCATACCAACCTCTTTCCAGTCGACCATAGCATTCATCAAGCAATGGTACTATGCCCATCTAACTCTCTTACCTCCGACTCTTGCCGTCTCTTTGCTAGGCTCAACTCTCTCTTCAAGGTCCCTCCTCCCCTCTCTAACCAGGACCTTGGCTGACTACTTCCATGACAAAGTCCAGAAGATTGGCCTTGAATTCTCTGCAGGGTTACCTCCACCTCATCCTCCCCTTTTCAATCCCAAATCCTTCCATCACCTTCGGTCATCCTTTCTTCCTTTTCTGAAATCACAGAGGAGGAAACTGCAAATCATCTCTCTCCTCCAAAATGACTACCTGCTCTTTTGATCCCATCCCCACCCATCTACTTAGCTCTATGTCTTCTGCAGTCTTCCCTTCCATCTATCATATCCTTAAGCTGCAAATGTTCCTGTGGCCTTCAAACATGCTGCAGTTACACCTCTCCTCAAAAAGCCTTCACCAGACCCTACATGTCCTTTCAGTTATCTACCTCTCTCTCTCCTCCCCTTTGCTTCAAAACTACTTGAACGAGTGCTTCCGCTGTCTTTCCTCTCAAGACCTTCAAGACCCACTACAATCTGGCTTTCGTTCTCTACATGCCACAGAAACAGCTCTTGACAAAGTCTCCTGCGACATGTTCCTCACCAAATCCAAAATCCTCTACTCGATTCTCATTCTTCTTGACCTTTCTGCTGCCTTTGACACTGCTGATCACCATCTTCTCCCAAATATCCCGTCCTCACTTGGATTTAGAGGCTCTGTTCTTTCTGGTTTTCTTTTTTCTCCCATCACACTTTTAGTCTATATTCTGGTTCCTTCTCTACCACCGCCATCCCACTTTCAGTTGATATGCCTCAAGGACCTCTCCTTTTCTCTCTCTACACTCGGTCCCTCGGTGCACTTATTTCCTCCCAAGCTTTTCAGTACCATCTTTAGGCTGACAACTCTCAGATCTACTTTCTGTGCCTGAAAACTCCAACAATCCAGGCCCAGATCTCTGCCTGCTTATTCAACATTGCTACCTGGATATCTCACCGCCATCTGAAACTGAACATGGCTAAAACTGAGCGTCTTATCTTTCCCCCTAAACCCACCTCCCCCCCTACCTCCTGTCTCTATTGCTGTGGATCAATGCTTGACCCAGTACAAGCATTGTGGAACTTGTGTCTCTTGGGGAAACTGCTAGGTACATATGACCTAGATTGGCCACTGTTGGAAACAGAATACTGGGCTTGATGGACCTTGGTCTGACCCAGTATGGCATATCTTATGTTCTTATGATATTACTACACTCCTCCCTGATTCCTCAACTCGCAACCTTGGGTCATCTTTAACTCTACTCTCTCTTTCACTGCATACATCCAACAGATAGCTAAAACTGGTCATTTCTTTCTCTATAACAATGGCAAAACTTGTCCCTCCCATTCCACACACACTTATCCACTCTTTAGTCTCCTCCCACCTAGATTATTACAACTTCCTCCTTGCTGGTCTCCCTCTGAATCATCTCTCCCCCTTAAAACTGTTCAAAACTCAGCTGCGCAGCTAATCTTCCGCCAGCCGCGATATGCTTATATAATCCCTCTTCTCAAGTCGCTTCACTGGCTCCCTATCCATTTCAAACTTCTCCTACTGAACCGTAAGTGCACTCATTCTGCTGCTTCTCACTATCTTTCCTCTCTTATCTCTCCCTACACCCTTCCTCAGGAGCTCTGCTCTTCTGACAGATCCCTTAAGAACATAAGAAATGCCATACTGGGTCAGACCAAGGTCCATCAAGCCCAGTATCCTATTTCCAACAGTGACCAATCAAGGTCATAAGTACCTAACAGTTTCCCCAAAAAGACACACAGGTTACACAATGTGTGTATTAGGGCAAGCAGTAGATAGCGTAGTTACTCACCTGTAACAGGTTTTCTCCAGGAGCAGCAGGAATCAGTCCTCACATATGGGGTGATGTCGGTCCCGACGGAGCCTGCATGCGGAGCATTTCCCCAGCTTTCAAAGAAAGCCTTTGGGAATGCAGCATACATGCGTGGTCCCCTTCCCACACAAGGGTGCCATCTTGCTCAGTCTGATGACATAGCTAAAGACAGCAAAAAACAAAATGAATTATATGACTGCAACTCCAAGGGGAGGAGGGAGTGTTGTGAGGACTGATTCCTGCTGCTCCTGGAGAACACCTGTTACAGGTGAGTAACTACGCTTTCTCCAGGACCAAGCAGGTAGTCAGTCCTCACATATGGGACTCCCCAGCTTAAGGCTACCGGGGACCCAAAGCTGAAAAAATGAGCTCCCTCTAGAGCCTCAGCATGTGCGAAAAGAATCTTCTCTGATATCGCCCCCGTACGGTAGCCCAACACCAGGGCCGGAGGGTAGGAGTTGCCTATACCTCAAAGAGATTACGGAGTACTGCCTGCCCGAAAGCACTGTCCCTGCGGGACTCCTCTCGAGGCAGTAGTGGTCCGCAAAAGTCTGGCTTGAAGACCAAGTAGCGGCCTGGCAGATGTCTGCCAACGGAACAGAGCGGAGATGAGCCACTGACGCAACCTTCGCCCTGACACGTTGGGCCGTGACTCGACCCTGCAAGGAGAGGCCGGCTGCCCTATACACCCAGGCGATACAGTCCGCTACCCAGATGGACAAGGTACGCTTAGAGACATGCAACCCCAGCTTATTAGAGTCAAAAGAGACGAAGAGCTGCACAGGCCTTCGGTGTCCCTGCGTACGGTCAAGGTAGAAGGACAACGCCCTCTTACAGTCCAGGGTATGCAAGACTGTTTCAGCCCGGCTGGCATGCGGCCTGGGAAAGAAAGTCGGAAGAACCACCTCCTGAATGAGGTGGAAGGAGGAGACAACCTTTGGAAGGAACTTAGGGCGAGTCCGCAAGACTACTCTGTTCCTATAGAACCTAGTGTATGGTGCATCTGACACCAGGGCTTGAAGCTTGGTCACTCGCCTTGCTGAGGTAAGAGCCACCAAAAACAACGCTTTCCAGGAGAGAAAGCGCAAAGGGCAAGTAGCCATAGGCTCAAAAGGTGGGCAAGTAAGCTGTTGCAAGACCACATTCAAATCCTACTCAGGGGCAGGTGGACGAACCGGAGGCTTAAGCAAAAGCAGGCTTCTGAGGAAGCGAGCCACCAAAGGGTGGCTTGAGAGAGACTGGCCCTCCACCAGTGAGTGGTGCGCCGAGAGAGCACTGAGATGGACCCTAACTGAGTTGGATTTAAGGCCTAGGTTGGACAGGTGAAGCAAGTATTGCAGTACCACTGGTACCAGGCATGAGAAAGGATCCTCCTTGTGTTGAGCACACCAGATGGAGAACCTACACCACTTGAAGGCGTAAGATTTCCGGGTGGACTGCCTCCTAGAGGCCAAGACCACGTCCTCCACTTCCCTAGGCAGCAGTAAGGGTGCTAGAACTACCCTTTCAGCAGCCAGGCCATCAGATTGAGGGACTGGAGGTTGGGGTGTAAGAGAGATCCCTGCTCCTGCGACAGGAGATCTGGTTGCATCCCCAGAGGAGTGTCCACCGCCAGTTGCAAAAGAACTGGGAACCACGGTTGCCTTGGCCACCTGGATCACCGAGGCCTTGTCCCGGATCACTTTGAACAGTGTCTTGGGCACTAGAGGCGTGGGAGGAAACGCATATAGGAGGCCTGTAGACCACGGAATGAGAAACGCATCCACTGCTACTCTGAGAGGATGCGGTTGTCTGGAACAGAACCTGGGCAGTTGACGGTTCAGTGGACTGGCAAAGAGATTTATGTTTGGAAGACCCCATCTGAGGAAGTTTTGTTGAACCACCAGAGGATTCAACTGCCATTCGTGTGGCTGTAGGATCCTGCTCAATCTGTCTGCCAGGCAATTCTCCTGCCCACGGAGATAGACCGCCTTGAGAAGTATGCCATGAATGACTGCCCAGGAGCACAGGTCCTGTGCTTCCTGACAGAGAGGGCGGGACCCTGTGCCCCCCTGTTTGTTCACATAGAATATAGCAACTTGACTGTCCGTCTGAACTAAGACGGACCGGTGAGAGAGAACATGAGAGAAAGTCCGCAGGGCTAAGCGGATAGCTCTCAGCTCCAAGAGATTGATCTGCAGCGCGGCCTCCCATGGAGACCACAGGCCCCGAGTACATGCTCCCTGACAATGTGCACCCCAACCCTGAAGAGAAGCATCGGTTGTCAGCACTTGGGAGTGTGGAGGTGCCTGAAAAGGCACTCCTTGCACCAGATTCGGAAGATGAAGCCACCACTGCAGAGAAGATGCTAGCAGCTGGGAAACCCTCACCTTGTCCGTCAGGTTTCCTGTGGCCTGCAGCCACTGAGTTCTGAGGCCCCACTGAGCTGGCCTCATGTGCAGACGGGCATTTGGAGTTACATGGACTGTGGATGCCATGTGGCCTAAGAGCCTCAGTAATTGTCTGGCGGAGACCAGAGAATTGCTGCAGAATTGTCTGGCCAAATCCATCAGTCTGTGGGCCCTGTCCACAGGTAAGAAAGCCTTTGCCTGAAGGGTGTCCAGTCTTGCTCCTATGAACTCCATGTTCTGTGAGGGACGCAAAGTGGACTTTGCAAAGTTTATGACAAACCCCAGATGCTGGAGAAGAGAGATAGTGCGGAGGGTGGCTTGATTGGTCTCCTGTGGAGACTGACCCCTGATGAGCCAGTCGTCCAGGTATGGAAAGACAAAGAGCCCTTGAACCCTGAGGTAGGCCGCCACCACTGCTAGGCACTTGGTGAAAACCCTGGGGGAGGAGGTTAGGCCAAAAGGGAGTACCCTGTACTAAAAATGGTTTCCTCCCACCACAAATCGGAGATATTGCCTGTGGTCTGGATGAATAAGGATGTGAGTATAAGCATCCTTTAGGTATAAGGAGCATAGCCAATCTCCCTGCTGGAGGTAGGGCAGCAATATTCCAAGGGTAAGCATCTTGAACTTTTCCCTCTCCAGGAACTTGTTTAGATTTTGCAAATCTAGGATGGGCCTGAGGCCTCCTGTCCTTTTTGGTACCACGAAGTACCTGGAGTAGAAGCCTTGACCTCTCAGGTGTTGGGGCCCCGGTTCCACCGCCTGTTCCTTTAGAAGACTTGCTAACTCCTTCAGGAGTAGGTTCCTGTGCAGAGGGAGTCTTGGAGGCTCCCCTGGAAAGTAGGAGGGCGGTACCTGGTGGAAGTAGAGCAGATAGCCCCTCTGGACTATGCTTAGCACCCAGGTATCCCTTGTTACGGCTGACCACCTGTGGGCATACAGGGTCAGCCAGCCTCCTGTGCTGAGAGGGGCCAGCTGAGGAGAGGCTATGCCACCGGAGTCAAAACTCCGCTCCCTGCTGTGCAGGAGCCGGAGCTGGTGGCTTGGGGGTTTTCTGCCTACGGGGCCCATGTCCCTGCCCCTTGGCCTGCTGACCCTGTTGGGGAGCTGTGGAAGCCTGGTACTGAGGGTACGTTTTGTAGGCAGATGACTTCCTCGGGTAAAAGGACTTTTTTCCCCGAACCCTTCTTCTTTTGAGAAGGGGCAGAGGTCTTCCCGGACAGCCTTGTCCTGGTGAGAGTCTCGGACTTGGGTTCTGCAGCCTTTTCAGCCACTGGCTTGCCGAAGAGGGTTTCACCTCGGCAAGGGACATCGACCAACTTGTCCTGCACCCATGGCTCGAGGTCCGATGACTGTAGCCAGGCCTGACGGCGTGCACCAATGCTGGCCGCGGCTACGCAGGCTGAAGCCTCGAAGCCATCATAAGCTGCTCAAGACAAACTTCGAGCATTCTCGGATCCCAGTTGACAAGGCTGTGAACCTCTGCAAAGGTTCCTCGGAGAGACCAGCAGAGAACCCGGCAATCTCCTTGGCCAGGTCTCGAAGGTACATGCCCATGTACAGCTGGTAGGTCTGGACACGACAAGCAAGCATAGAGCCCTGGAAGCACTTTCTATCGAGGGCATCCAGGTTCTGGGCCTCCCGGCCGGGAGGCACCGAGGAGTGCATCTTCTGACTCTTCAGCCGATGCATGGCCGATTCCACAACCATGGAATGGTGCGATAGCTGTGCCTTCTGGAACCCGGGGCTCTTGCGGATTCGATAGATGGAATCGACCCGCTTGCTCAGTACGGGCGTCGAAGTCAGTGCCTCCCACATGCGGAAGAGCAACCGTTCCAGCATCGGAGGAACCGGTACAGTAAAGGCCTCCTTGGGGGGAGAGTCATACTGCAGGGCCTCGAGCTTCTCGGCTCGAGGCTCCTCCTCGGGGAAGGCCAAAGCCTTGGCCATGTCCCTCACGAAATCCGAGAACCTGGTATCCTCCGGGGGGGACCTTCTCTGAGGTTCAGACTCCGGTAAGTCTGAAGGGACACACCGGGTCCGAAACGTGTCCGGGCACTCCTCGTCCTCTGTTTCCCAGCCCGAGCCCTCGGAGGAGGAATCGAGCGGCTCCGGACGGGCAGACACCAATGCCCTCTGCCGAGGCGGGCGTCGACGACCTCGGTCCCGAACGGGAGGCCGAGGGAGACCTTGGCCAAGGATCGACTCGAGACCGCATGGATTCGAGGATCGGCTCGGCCTCCGGGGTCGACTTGGGCGTCGAGGTCCCGGTGGTCGGGGCAGATGCACCGGTGAGACCGGCGATCAGTGCCCGCTGCTGTTCCATGAAGGCAGCCAAGGTGCTCTCCAAGGCCGTCAACCTGAGTCCGAGCTCAAGAGACCCAGCAGCCTCCAACTCGGGCCCGACGTCGGCTCCCCCGGAGGAGAGTCCACGAGGACTACAGTACTCACTTGGGTCGAGGCCTCCGTCTCCACACGAGGTTGTTTAGCAGGCCTCTCCGACTCCAAAGACCCGGAACGGCGGTCGGGGCTATGCGACCTGGCCCTCGAGGAGCCAAGTGCGTCCACCGACGACGCCCTCGCGGGTTTCTTCTTCCTGTGGTGCTCCCGCGAGGGAGACCCCCTTTCAGAGGATCCCCGGCAATGCTCGGGATCGGAGTCCCGAGACGTCGAGGCCTCTGACGAAGTCCAGGCCCGACCGGATGCGGAGTCAGAGAAAATTCTTTCCTTGTGATGTTGACGGCTCCTCAACGCCTTCGAGGACATTTTCCCACATGGGCCACAGATCATCGGGTCATGATCGGGCCCAAGGCAGCAGTCATGTGTGTCAGTGAGAGACATATGTTTCTTACACCGATCACACTTAAACCCGCTGGCAGCCATCGGGGGAAAAAGAGCCCCTGCAAGGTCAAAAGACAGGGCTGCCAGTGAAAAATAGAAAAATGGTGCGAACGCTAGTCTCGAAGGACAAAAACCGAAAAATGAAGTCCGGGCTCGATACCGGTGTACCGGGCCCAGGCGGGAAAGGGAAACCGGCGTCGAACCGAGAAAAAAAACATGGATCCACACCGAAAAAAAACAACTTTTTCACAGGTGACCACGACACACTTGCATTGGGCTCTGCGGAAAAAAGAAGATGGAGCAAGATGGCACCCTTGGGCGGGAAGGGGACCGAGCATGCGTGCTGCATTCCCAAAGGCTTTCTTTGAAAGCTGGGGAAATGCTCCGCATGCGGGCTCCGTCGGCACCGACGTCACCCCATATGTGAGGACTGACTTCCTGCTTGGTCCTGGAGAATTCCCAGGTCCTCTTTGATAATGGTTTATGGACCTGTCTTCCAGGAACTTGTCCAAACCTTTTTTAAACGCAGCTACATTAACAGCTTTTACTACATCCTCCAGTAACGAATTCCAGAGTTTGATTAAGCGTTGAGTGAAAAAATATTTTCTCTTGTTAGTCTTAAACCGATTACACTGTAGCTTCATTACACATCCCCTAGTATTTCTACATTTTGATGGCCTAAACAAATTGATCTATGTTTATCCATTCCACTCCATTCATTAGTTTATAGATCTCTAGCATATCTCCCCCCTCAGTCATGTCTTTTCCAGGCTGAAGAGCCCTAACCTTTTAAGCCTCTCCTCATAGGGGTATCCTTACATTCCCTTTACCATTTTGGTGGCTCTTCTCTTTTCCTTTTTCTAATTCTGCTATATCCTTTTTAAGATACGGCGACCAGAATTGCACACAATATTCAAGTTGCAGTCGCACCATGGAGCAATAGAGAGGCATAATACACTTTGTCTTATTCTCCATTCTTTTCCTTATGATTCCTAGTTTTTTTTATTTGCCTTCTTGTCTGTCACTGCACACTGGGCGGGTTTCAACGTGTTATCCACATTGATGCCTAAATCTTTTTCCTGGGTGGTGGTTCCTAATATGGAATCTTGCCTAGACTGGCCACTGTTAGAAACAGGATACTGGGCTTGATGGACCTTGGTCTGACGCAGTATGGCATATCTTATGTTCTTATGTTCTTGCAGCCTTCTATCTGTGTCCTTCTCTTCTACTGCCAACTCCAGACTTTGATCCTTCCACCTTGCTGCTCCTTATGCTTGGAACTACCCGAGTCAGTGTGCCAGGCTTCATCTCTGGCACTCTTCAAATCCAGGCTCAAAACTCACCTCTTCAAGGTTGCTTTTGGATCCTGATCCGCTTAGTCTCCAATGTGTTTTCTTACCACTCCCCTAGACATATCCTTGTCCTCAGCTGTTATGTTATCTGTCTTCACTAGACTATAAGTTCTGATGAAGAGGGACCGTCTTTTACATATGTCTGTACAGCGCTGCATATGCCTTGAAGCACTATACAAATGATAAGTAGTAGAAGTAAAAGGTGAGAAGCACCTCTCACCTGAACACTGCAAGGAGAGACCCAAAGGAGGGACTTGAAGTTCAGAGTAACCATCTCTAGGTTCAGGACATGCTGGAAGGAACCTCCTTTCCTGGGTACTCATGCACCAGGAATAATAACTGCCATTGCAGGAGGCACTGAAAAGTTTTCACAAATGTCACCTAAGTGAGCAGAGCACATCAAGGAAACTATAACTGGAGAGACCTGTATAAGTCCTGTCATACTACAATTATGCACATCAGAATTCCCAGGCTGGTCTGAACCAGAACTTCAGGGACAGAAGGCAGACAGCATGTAAGAGAGGCTAACCCCTCTATGATCTTGCCCAAAGACTTCTAAAACACACAAATCCAATGAGTGCAGGAGCAGCCTAATGGTTAGAACACTGGCTTGGGAACCCAGAGACCAGGGTTTGATTCCCACTAGCACTCCTTGTGGCCTTGGGCAAGTCACTCAACCCTCCATTGCCTCATAAAAATCCAAGTTATCAATATCCCTGTTTAATGTACATTACCAAGTTTAAGTTACAATGTAAACCGCTTTGATTGAAATGATAAAGCGGTATATAAAACCTGTTAAATAAATAATGTGGTACAGGTCCTTCCAGAGAGAATAGGCCGAGCTACAACCCAAACAGTTGTATCTCAAGAGGGACCACTAGCCCTTATTGAGGGAAATTATCGACTTACAGAAGTTGCCCTAGATGCGAATAGAGAAAGGAAAAAGCCCTGCTCAGATTGCCTCTACTACCACCGAGATCCCGAAGGACTCACCATAGCCATTTCAAGGCACTAAGCATGGGCATACAAGGCCCTTTTTGGCCCTACTAGGCCAGTCTTCCAGGAGTCACAATGAGCAAGTTTCAACCCCAGAGAGGAAGCAACCCTAAAGGGAAATTGCTCCTCCATAGATCAGAGCTAGGATCTCTCATCTAAGTGAAATGCCAGTCCTATCAACTGACCAATACCACCATTGCCATGAAGCTGGTACAGACTCTGAACCAGACAACCAGCAGCAGCAGCCACCTAGGAGGCCCGTTTCAAATCTCCTAGCATCCGGAAGGAGACTGGACCTTAATGACCATTTGGCCCAACCAATGCTAGGTGTTCTAGGAAAAAGCCTGCAACCCTGAGAAATACAGAGCCACATATGACTGGAGCTACAAGTAGAGGACAGGCCCCTCATTCAAGGGCTAGTCTCCAGGCATGCATCCAGCACTGCCCAAGAGTCTATGATGGCCAAAATCAAGTCCTTCTTAAGGACCTTAACCCTCCAGAATTAGACTTCTCACACACAGTACCTCCCTCCACAGAGATGGACATGCATTAGCCGTAGCTAAGAACAAGACTCCCACTCCAGGGGGCCAATGGACTGATCCCATTCCCCTTGGAACTGAAGTGGCAGCCGTGATAGGGCTATAGGTCCTAGAAGGCCCAGTTGGGGTTTTCTCCTTAACACCCTATGCCAGCCAGCATAAGGTCAGAGAGGAATATAAACGCAGCTGGACAGTGGATCCCCCAGGAATAAAGGATACAGACCTGCTAACCCCGTGCCTTGCAGGGTCACCAAGGACATAAACAGAGCTCAGCAGAAAAAAAAGCAGATTACAAGGATCCAAACTGGCCCCTGGGGGAATCACCACTCTGTCCACCTCAAACTTACCTTCTGGACGACAGGGATTTCATTTGGGTCCTTCAAACAACTCCCATAGGGGAAAAGATTGAGCTCTCGGAGTGATGGAGAAATACATGGGCAAAGCAGGCGCTGCAACCTCTCCAGCTGCCCATAACAGAAGTGCTCTTGGGCCCAGTGTCTCCAGAGGGGAAGCCGAGGCCTCAGTCCCCAACAAAAGAGACTATCATGCAGCCAGTCTGGCTCTATACAGCCCATAAACTGTTTCAAGAACTGCAGTGCAAACTGGTGGACCATTAAGGTCCTGGAAGACACCCCCCCCCCCTCCCAGGGACATGCGGCTAAGGCCACCCCACAACGCTCCATCTCCTCTGGGCACAAGCTGCCACCTGAAGTGGGTGGTAGTGCTCATCGGTGGGAAAAGAAAAGTAAGAAGCTGTATGGCCACAAAACTGGCATTGGGTCCCAGAATGCCAAAAAAAGAAAAGGCCCCAGACTGCAGCCAAATTTGGAGCAAAAAGCAGCAGCCGTGTTAAGAAAAACTGCTAGAGGTCACGGGCTGCATTGGGTCACTTGGCTGAAAACAGCACTGGCAACATTAGAAAAAAAACATTAGGGCCGTGGCAAAAGGGAATCCCAAGACCTGTCAGGCTGACCAGGAAACCCAAGTAAGCAGGTCTGGATGCCCACACAAATTTGGGAGACCTAGTTTTCAATGAAGCCGTTGGTCTTTTATTTATTTATTTAAGTTTAAAGCTGTTTTATTTAAAGCAGCAAATTCAAAGACTTCCCACGGAAACTAAAGGGAAGAGAGACACTTAAGGGTATGTTTACTAAACCGCGGTAACGTTACCGGTGATAGGTGCAGCATTAACGTGTGTAATGCCATATAAGGAAGTGAGCGTACCGGCATTAAGGTAGCAATGGCCGTGTAACGCGCGTTAAAGGGCGCCTTGGCCAGTTAGCGCACGTTAACGGGACATTGCACGTTAAAGCTGAGAAACAAAACATATTACAAGGCGACTTCTAAGGTGCCTTGTAGGGCGCATTATAAGATGTCTTATAAAGCACCTCAGGTTAAGGCACCTTATAAGGTGCCTTAACCTAAGGTGCCGTATAAGGTGCCCTAAGGATGCTAAGGTGACCCAAGATATGGTGCCCAAGGGCAGTAAGGTGCCCCAAGTTGACAAGCATGAAATGTAAGGGCAAAAAACTGATGTAACCCTAACACTGCACAGAGCACCAAGGAAAGGCAATGGACAAGTGATGGAAGTAAGTAGAGGTGGGAGCTGATGGACCTGCCAGATCTGCATGCGGCCGATGTGGCAGCCGGCAAAATGGACAAACATATTGGAGGCAGCTGTACCGATGCACAGGGTGTTGGCAATGTAAAGTGCTACAATGACAGTGGGTGGAAGAGGATGGGAATATGTGTCTGCCAGTGGAGGTAGAGGTGGCAAGATATTTGCAATGATAGGACAGAGGAGTAGTAGTGCCATGCAGAGCAGACACAGGAGAGGCAAGCATGGAGAGCCGCAATGCAGAAAAGGGTACCAGTGCAGGACATGGGGTAGCAGCCAGCACATGAAGACGATGCTACACAGCTGACAGATGCAGATAGACGGACAGAAGGATGGCTTGCAACTGTGATGAGGGTACTATGTGCTGGCAGCACAGATCTGCAGAGATATGACTATCACAGGAATAATAAAGACTTGTCTCGGACAGGCCTAATAAAATGAGACCACGGAGGGATTGAACCCATGACCTCTGCCTAGGACGTCATTGTATTAACCAGTGGGCTATACCTCTATGGCTTCTGTCTCAGCAATGGCTGGCTACAGAAAGAATGCAGGTCACCGCACAAACTGTCTGCTGTGTCCACCAGGATAGGTTAAACCCACCAGTACCCATGATGCAATGCACATGCAGAACAGCAGTCTACATCTGATCACCAGATGGGGTATGCAGCTCTCCAGGACCTCAGCGTGGTAGGAGGAACCACACACCATGCCACTGTGCCGGTTCTGTGTTCACCCTGAGGGTGAGGTGGGGTGGCCAGCACCAGGTCTGCAGTACCCGGGTTGCTTGAGATAGGCTTTGCTGCAGGGCCCTATCATTGCCAGTGTGTGACAGATATTCCTTGCAGCCACACCTAAAATAATCCTGTGTCCATCTGTATTCCCCAGTCACATCTAGCCCTTGGGGACCAGGAGTCACCCAAGTTAAGTATATCCAGTGTGGTTGCCATGGTCAATTGTTAGAGCAGGGGGGTGTCTGGACCCACATGCGGATTTATGTAGCACCACCTACCAACCCGCCCTGTCTGGGTCAAGGTGGTGGACAGGATCTGCCCCCAACAGACCAACACTCTACATATTTATTTATTTATTTATTTACTGTCTCTTATATACCGCACTATTCATCATCAGCGCGGTTTACATGGAACAAAAATGCTCAGTACAGTTAACACGCATGAGTTTACAGATAACAGGGCACAAAAACTAGGATAACAGGGGTAAACTATTTACAAAACTTACTACATGGAATCATAAATGGAGGCAGTAGAGGGGCATGATGAAGGGCTGTGGGACCATCAACCCCAGTCCTGCTGGCGAAAGGGCGCTGTCCAGGGCAGTTGATGCAGATCTGTACGTATCACACGCGCATTGGCAGACAGGCAGTAGGCCTGGAAAAGCTCAGCTGCCCCCCACCACAATCTGACATTCACCAGCAGAGGGCACAGTCAGTCTGCACCTGCTGCACCCTGCAAGGCGTTCCAGCCATACACATGCTGACTGCAGACAGTCCGCTAGCCAGTCCATAGTGCATATCCCCAGAGGAACTATGTGCACCTATAGGTGGGATGTAAGCACAGACACCAAGCTGGTATCTCAGTGATTGGACCCCAGAACAGGGAACACACAGATATCACTTGAGAGAAACACTGTATAACACTCTGTGGGAACCTAGCCATGCAATGGTCACTGCACAGTCAGGGTGAAAGTGACCTCCCAGCACGACATGCTGTGGCCACCCTGTCCATGGAGGTGATGGTCGAGCACTACAATGTCCCAGCCATTGCCCCACACCCTGTGCAGATGCATCCTGCCCAGTCCAGACCATACCCACAATACCTTGCTCCTCATTATGCACATTGGCAGGCTAACGCTGGAAACAGTGTAAGCACTGTGGGCCCAGTGAGAAGTAGGCAGCCACAAAACAATGGATAGACATACACACACTCCCACTCCTATTTCAGCATTGTGCAAAGATAGGGGTGGTTGGCAGCCCTGCCCGGCACACTAGTCCTGAGCACATTGCAGGCATTGCTAAGGTATGCAGATGCTAGTAGTAGTGCTTTGGTGGTAAGTGCTGCTCCGTGCCGGGCCCAGGAGCCTGACTTTCCATGAGGTTTTGGATAGTGGAGCCTGTGGGTGTGGGTATTTGTGCCCCTGTTGGCTGATGTACTAGGGAGTGCACATGCTTATGTTGTATGTGCAATGTGGGGTAAAATGTAGGGACATGGTCTGCAGGAGCCACAGCTAGGACTCAAACCTGTGACCTTCTGCCCCAGGACACACTGGCTGTGTGTACTGCACCATACTGTTGCCACAGAGGCAAGTCAGTCCCTGGGGATACCATGACTGTCCATCAGACAGACCTTGTCTGTTGCACTGCACGCCACCCATATGAACAGGGCTTGGCCTTGGTCTGCTGTGGGCAGATGCCACTGCCCCCTCCACCACCAGTGCCCCTCCCCCACCATGCTGACATGCCCATGTGCTGGTGGTGCGCAATCCCAGGCCGTCCATTGTGCAGGTAGGCGGCTGCCTAGGGTCTGGGGTAAGGGTGCCTACATAGACATCCACGCTTCCCCCGGCACTGCCTACCTATGTTATGTGCCCTTTGGGGTACCTGCTGGGTAATGTCCCCTGGATGGGACACTGTGGGACACAGACTTGTTGGCATGTTTGACCTTGGTCAGTTGCTGCTGTCTTGCTGATTTCCAGATTTTGCATTCCTATGTGCCACCTAGGCATCTGCCTAGCCCACCCTGTGCCCCAGCTGCCCCACTGTATGTCCAGCCTGCAGCCCCCTATGCCCCATTTGCAGCATCACCATAGTGTGCTTTCATACCTGGGCACTATGCCGTTGCTGCACATGTAGCACTACTATCACTTTTTTTGGGCTCCCTGCCTATGCTGTACATTGCTGACACTGAAATGGTTTCTCTCTCCTGCAAATGTGCATCTAACGAAAGGTTTTCATTCACGGTAATGTTCAGCCCTTCAGTTCACTGCGTTAGTGTAGCAGGAGCCTCTCCCCACCCACTGACTCCCTCTCTCCACCCTCTGCGGGACTTAATGCTGCCGGAGACATTAATGCGCGCTAAGGCTGCATCTGGTAACATTAGTGTGCGTTTAACGTAGCCACTGCTACGTTACCGCAGTTTAGTAAACATACCCCTTAGAGAAAACATCTAGTGCATGCAGATAAGGATAGCAAGAGGGAAGGGGGGCCTGAGCCCAACCTACCGATCCCCACCCTCCAGGGGGTCTACTGATCCTCTTCAGGCCCACCAATCACTCAGAACCCATGGGAAAGAGTACTGGATCCTGGGCAGCTGTCAGCTCAAGGAGTTGCAGGCATACCCTCACTCCAAGGACTCAATCCTGAAGCCTCTGCACCATAGTGTGGCCCAGGAGAGTCAGGTCTACCTGCACTGCTGCACCAGTCCACACTTCTTACCACCTGCTGGAGGCAGATACTACTGGCTACTCTCAGTGCTGCACCAGAGAATATAGAGTGATGACATCACTGCCGCCACCTACTAGCAAGCATGAACCACTCTTCTGGACTGGTCTAGCAGGATAAGAACAGTTTCTTATTCCTCCTGATTCTATTTACTTTCTTTATAACAAGATTTGATGCCAATATTACAGCCCCTTTTAGTTCTTCCTCTTCAATTATCACCTCCTTAAGGTATGCCCCCATTTTACTCAAAAGTATCAAACATTTTTTGTCGGACCTCTTTAAGCCAAGTAGTCTTGAATTTCAGGACTTTCAGCTTTCTGCGAGTCCTCTCTTCCTTGGTAGCTAGATCCAACCATACTGTCTGATGATCACTGGGGACTAAATTAAACTTTAGAGACACTATGTCCCTTCCCTCATGGGTCATGTCGCAGAGCCCCTTCAGTGCTATAAACAGTACGGAGGATACGTCAAACCACATCTGGCACCTTATCTTCCTTCCCATCAATTTCTATGTCTTCAGGCAGATGTCTGACTAGATCCTCTGCCTAGCTACAGTTCCGAATACCACACCATCACCTTAAACCATACATATAACTGCACAATGCAGAGCTCCATATTAGGAGTCACCATCCAGGAAAAGGATCTTGGAATCACTGTGGACAATATGTTGAAATCCTCAGTTCAGCGAGTGGCAGAAAATCTCCGTTTTATTCTCCATTAATAATGCAACTGCACCTTGAGCATTGGATGAAGTTCTGGATGCCTAATGTCCAAAAGATGATAGAACTAGAAAAAGGTACAGAGAAGAGCAACCAAAATGATAAAGGGGAGGGAACAGTTCCTGTATGCCAAAAGGCTAAAGAGGTTAGGGCTTTTCAGTCTGAAAAAGACAAGGCATTTAGCATAGTTGGGTTTAAGAGGGATTTGAACAAGTCCTGCAGGAAACATCCATAAACAACTACTAGCCAGCTGGACTTGAGAAAGTCAGCAGTTCGCCCGAGGGCAAGCAACAAGTAATGTATCTAGTCACTGGGATCTGCTGGGTACTTCCTAACGACCTCGACTGACCACCATCAGAGACACTTTGCTCTGACCCAGCATGGTACATCTTATGTTCTTATACACATGACAAATGTCTGTCTGGTTCTTGCACAGTGACCCATCCTCTTGCATTACCTTATATTCTTCAATCTCCTCTTCGTCAGCCTCTCCTTCCTCTGGGAATTTGCGCTTTGCATTTGGTGCTGGAGTATTGTATGAAGCCCTAAAAGGGAGCAGAACAATGGCTTGTTAAACCTTCTCTCTCTGGAAATGCAGCACTGCAGCAATACAGAAAGTTAGCAAAGCTAGATGGCCCTCAGTAAGTGAGAAAGGAGACGCTTCTGAGCACACAAGGCAGCACTGATCTGAATTGTACCTTAGGAAAAGGGCTTCACACACCATGAACAAGTCAGGTTCTAATATCAGGCAATATGAGATGGTTGCCTCATGCAGCAAGTGCCCCCAAAATACTCCAGCAGCGGCCACTTCACCTCGAGAAGTGGTAGGTGCCGCATCTCCCCTACAGCTTTAGCTTCCGTCACAGTATTTTGTATCTCAAACCCTCCTCCTCCCTCTAGTATCTCCACAGGCCAGCGGCACCATTATAACCAACAAACATGGGCCTTTGTAACAGAGGCATGCCTAAAGACCCCACCAGTCATGTGCCCTCTCTGACACAAAAAGTATACATTGTGGGAGGGGGGGTATGCCAGGGCTTGGAAAGCAAGTCTGCGCCAGGGAGGGGGGAGGAGTACGTTTACAAGGAAAATATGGGGACAGGGACACAAGGTTTGAGACGTAATACAGGATCATGTGGCTTTGGATATAAGAGACAGGAGATACTGGACATAGGGAAAAGGAAGAGAAGCTGGGTGAAGGGGAGAGAGAAAGCAAGAGAAGGGAGATGCTGCATTTAGGGGGGGGGGAGAAAGGGGCGACCTAATGAAAGACTGGAAAATAAGGGGTAAAGGAAAAAGCAAAAAGGGGAGAAGACGGAAAAGCTTTACAAAGAGATGGATTGAGAACTGGATAGTAAGGAGAAGTGAAATCTAAGTGTCTAGAGAGAGAAAGATAAATGGAAGGAAACTGAAAGGAAAAAGATCAATGTGGAGGAGGAAATTAAGACGTGACAGATGGAACGGAGACCCTGGAAAGGAGTTAAAAGAAGCACAGAGGAAAGTAGAAACCAAAGACTTGGACAAACAGTTAGAAAAATCAAATACCAAATTTTCAGTTTAGCGATTGGAATATGTCAGTTTTGAAATGTATATGTGGCATCGTTATATCTTGCACAAGTCTGGCTTCTGAGTTTTTTTAAATTTTCGCTAACGTAGTTCTATTTTTAGTTTGTGGTCATTTTTTTTAAAATCTAGTAACATGGAAAATGACATTAGATAAAGTCTATACGGCCCATCCAGTCGGCCCATCCATAAAGAACTATTAAAGTTCTACGATCCCTTCCACTCCCTCAGAGATCTTCTGTACTTATCCCATGTATTCTTGGCTTCAGACAGTGCCCCTTCGGAGGGAATTTGAAGTTTTTGTGCTGAGCAAGACATGTTCAAATTGTGCTGAATGAGCGAAGCCGAAATCTGCAACATCTACATTATTTAGGACATATCTTACAAATTTATTTATTATGAATTTGTGATTGAGCTTGAGACAGGGTCTTCAACCCGAAACACGGTACCGTGTCTGACACAATGGACTCGCAGATCTGATGTTGATCTGGTGGATTCTTAGACATCATGGTTTTCAATCACCTTGTTTGCTACATAGCTTTTTACCAACGGCTGCCTCAAGTGGATTTTTCGTCTCCGACTGCCAGCTAAATATTCAATTTATTTTATGCATTTGTGGGTTATTCAAATTCTTAGCGCATTGGCTTTTGGCTGCCATGTTTTGCAGTTGATTTGCTTGATTTTGCACGACTCTATATTTAGAAAAAAGATTAAAAGGAGTAGCTTGGTTTTTCGGAGGGGTTTCTTCTTCCCCCTGCATAACGAGCATTCCAACATTTAACTAAGGGTTTTTTTCTTTGTTCTCCTTTACAATAATTTTTGGGTTTGATCTTTTTTTTATTATTGGACAGGAAGAAGACATTGCTGCCCTTAACACTTGTCTGATTTGCCCTATCGGTTAGCTCAAAGAGGATACCCACAAAAGGTAATTAAGATAGCATACCGTCGGGCTCTTTACACCCATCGGGAGTGGTTGTTGGATGAGTCATATTGTCCACAACGTTCCTCCTCAAATGAGGTTGCCCCTTTAGTAGGGGTGCTACCGTACACTACCTTAAGTCCAGCTATTACAGCTATCCTCCGGAAGCATTGGCCGATTTTAGGGTTGCATCAATGTTTTCAGAAACCGCTCCGGATTGCCTATTCCAGGGGACCAAATCTACAAGATAAACTAATGTATACAGCTACCATGATTGATCGCCCTCCACTCCCGAATCCAAATGTACGGGGTCATTCTGTTTGCACTACTTGCACATTTTGTGCGTCCTCACTTACGGGGGTGGATTGGGTTCATCCCAATACTGGTCAGTCATTTGCAAGACGATGGGCGACTACTTGCGATTCTACTTACGTGGTGTATGTATTACAATGTGCCTGCCCTCTTATTTATATAGGCAGAACGTCAAGAAAGATCAAAATCAGATTAAGTGAACATGCATCGAGATTACGCCAACAAGTGTTATCAGCTCCGATTGTGGAACATTGCATTGAAAAACATCATCAATTTGGAATAGATATTTTCTGGACTGTGTTGGATCATGTTCCGTCTAATCCCCGGGGGGGCAATCGATTGGCATTGCTGCAACGTCGTGAGCAACAATTGATTTTTGATATGGCTGCGATCCATCCCACCGGCTTGAATAAAGAAATTGATTGGCCAAGTTTGTTGTGATGTCACCTCTACTCACCAAGGGATTCCCCGATGTGCAATGAGGTCTCCCATTTGGTGATTGGTGCTCCTGTTTGATTGCTACTTCTTTTAGCCATTCTGTGTGATTCATCCTCCATATCCGGTGATTGTGGTTTGGTGAGCTGTAAGCGGGATTTCTGCGCGTTTCTGAACACTTGATACAGGGCTTGCTGGCTCGAAACGTGCGCGTCGTGGAGTGAATAAGCTGCTTGTGACCGCTTTTACATTGGAATATCAATCTGTTTTTGAAGAACATTATGAGACCTCACTGGGACATAGTTTGGATAAGTACCAAATTTGTTTGGTTTAATTAAAAAGGAACTGGCTGTCTGGAGCCACTGTGTTGTTCTTTCAGTCGCCTCCAGCCTGTTCCAACAAAAAGATATTATAACTGGGGGAACTGTTTGATTTGGTTTGGTTCTATTTTTAGGTGCCCTTAACACTTTGGCACCAAACACCACATCTGCCCTCACATTCAAGGCCAATCGATAGTCTTCCCTTTCTACCTTTGTCAAGCATTATGTCGCTGCCTGGCAAATATCAATTTGGGAGAAAAAAAAACCCCTCCTCTCCGCCCAAGACGAAGCCTGGGTCTGGGTGGAGTGAGCCCTCAACCCCTCTGGTACAGGCTTATTATGGACATAGACAATGGCAACTGTCTCCCTAATCCATCTCTCTAAGATAGGCTTGAATGCCACCTCTCCTTTGCACAGTCCTCCCTATAAGACAAATCGTCTATTAGATTTATTTTATTTATTTATTTATTTAACATCTCTTATATACCGCGCTATTAAAATCAGCGCGGTGTACATCGAACAAAATATACTGCAATGTGTACAGGTAACATCGAGTTTACAGAGAACAAGGGAATATAAAACATGGAATAACAGGGATAACTATGTACAATAAACAATATACTATTTATATGCTTTAATTATGTACCATATTTAAACTCGAGTGAATATTGAACATGTATTCATGGGTAGGATGAGTCTATAGTAGTAAGGTAGATTTTCGTGGGGACTAACCGTTTTCTGGTTGGATTAAAGTGCTAGGGTGTTTGGTGTGAGTGGGAGGCCTGTTGGCTGTGTGAGTGTCCATGGACACTTCTGGGTAGTATTTTGTGAATAAGTGATGCTTTACGGCTTTGCGGAATTGTAATAGACTTTTGATGCCGCGGATTTCGTGGGGAAGTTTATTCCAATTCCTGGGTGCGAACAATGAAAAAGCTCTGTTTGATGTGGCTTTAGTACATGAAGTCATCATCTTAGGAACTATTAAAGTGTTCATAGTTGTAGTCCTTCTGTTTCTATTTTCAGGGGTGTTATGGATTAGTTTACTGATTGGTGTTGGTGGGTAGATATTCATGGCTTTGAAGGTCAAAACTAGTGACTTGTATGAGAGTCTGGCTTGTAGTGGTAGCCAGTGTAGGTCTTTCATGATAGGCGTTATATGAGCAGACCTTGGTGACCCAGAGAGGACTCTAGCAGCTGTATTCATAGCCAGACGTAAAAGGTTAGTCAGGTTAGTCAGGTTAGTCAGGTTGAGGTAATGAAGCAGGACCCTGTGCACATCTGTGTCCCTATCATGGCACAGCTCTGAGGAAAATGATGAAGGAGAAACCACTTGATTAATGTGAAAATCAGAAACCATCTTGGGCAAGAATGAAGGGACAGACCAGAGAGACACTACTTCCGTCAAAAATGACAGATAAAATAGTAAAATAGTATATGACAGCTTATAAAGACCAGTATGGTCCATCTAGTCTGCCCAGTAAGGTGGTTAGAATGGATGTACTTTCTGCTCCGTGCAGATCACCCCCCTCTATGCCTTTTTTTAGGGTTATATCCGCTGCTCCACGCAGGTCACCCCCCTCTTTGTTGAAGTATAAAAAATAGTTAAGTTTGCTTTGATTTCATCCTCCACTGTGACTATCCCATGACATTTTGAATTCTGTCACCGTATTTGCCCCCACCACCTCCATCAGAAGGGCATTCCAAGCACCCACTACCCTTTCAGTAAAAAAGTATGTCCTGATGTTGTTTTTAAGTTTACCTCCTTGCAGCTTCATCATGTGCCCTCTATTTTACAGCTTCCCCTTTTCTGAAAAATGTTTGTTTAAATACTTAAAGGGACATCAGTGTCATATCTAATAGCGCGGTATATAAGAGAATGTAAATAAATAAAAATTAAATAAGTAAATAAATATTTACCAGGTCCCTCCTCTCCTCTAAGGTATCCATATTTAGATCTTCAAGTATCTTCTTATAGGTCTTCTGGCGCAGGCTGCCAATCATTTTGGTCCACTTCTGATGAACTATTTTACCTCACTTGGAGGCTTCATTTTGAGAACTGTGTTCAGTTTTGGAGACCATATCTCACAAGGGATATAAAAAGACTTGAAACACTTTAGAGGAAGACATACGAGATGAGATTTGAGAGGGCTTGTAATTCGGAAAAGCATCGGGCTGAGCAAATCGTGACCAAGACAGTTTTGAGAGAAAGCTCCTTTTATTTATTTAACCAATTTCTATACCGCATCACTCCCAAACAAGTCAGATCAGTGCAGTTTACAGTATTTCAAATAAAAACATAGAATAAAATTAAAAACAAAACAAAACACAATATTAAGAAGAAAATAACCAAGTTTTCAATCTTCTCCTAAATAAAACAATTGATGAAGCAGATTTCAAAGACAAAAAGCAATTTAGACCAAAATTCCACAGTTTTACATGACAATGTGCAGATAAAATATTCCTTACTAATCACCCCCCTACTTGATGGAAACAGTGAAGTCTGCGCCTCCTGGAGACGATTAGACTGAACTCCCATCAAAGGTACAAACAAATCCGCAAAACAAACTGGGACATAATCATTAAAGAACCTATGCTGTTGTTAAGTGCCGTCGAGTCGGTGTTGACTCCTGGCGACCCTCTGGATAGTTGACTTAAACTTTGTTCGGTCTTCAGCCAAGCGGCTCATTGTTGAAAAAGCGGTGTCCATAGCTGCTGTTATTGTATCGATCCATCTCATTGACTGCCTCCTCTTTTATGGTGACCTTATTTATTTTATTTATTTATACATTTTTCTATATCGCCTCTTCCAGAGATCAGAGGCGGTTAACAAATAACAAAACGTTAATAATAGCAAGCTATTATTATTTTTACAAAGAACAATTGAAGGACATCTTAACTATTTAACTCTTAGCATGGAACAGATGGGACTAGTGGCAAGCAATGCCGCGTCCTATAACTAATTACATTCAATTACATCAGATAACTATTTACAGATGTGGCATCAAATATATCCGTAAGCTGGGTGATCTAGATGGCAAAATAGCTGTGTAAGAAGTATGGGTGTGTGCTTTGTCTAGGTAGGATCAGAATATGGTCAGTGCTGGCCTGTGAATTCTGATCATCATCATGTTGAAGGTTGTAATAGTGCTGAGTAAATAGATAGGTTTTTAGTTCCTTTCTAAATGATTGAAGGTCTTTAATTTCTCTTAGTTCAACTGGGCAGCTGTTCCACAATGTGGGTGCGTAGAACGAGAAAGCAGTGTTGCTTGTCTTCTGCCTCGTCTTTCGAATGGTATCCGGAACTAGCAACATGTGTAGGTTCACTCTTCTTCTTGACCTGCTTTCCTGTGGGGTATTGACAAGCGTAGCCAGGAAGGACGGTGCTATATTATTAAAGATCTTGAACATAGTAACTAGTGATTTATAGGTAATTCTACATGAGACCAGAAGCAAGTGCAGGGCGTAGAGAATAGGAGATATGTGGTCTGTTACTTTTACTTTGTAAATGATCCTTGCTGTGACATTTTGGGCTAATTGTAGAGTGTGTAGGTTTTTCTTAGAAGTTCCTTGAAGAATACCATTGCAATAATCTAGATGAGGTGTTCTACTTTGCCAAGCATTATGTCTTTCTCCAATGATCTCTCTCTTCGCATGATGTGTCCAAAGTAACACATAAAACTTAAATTGTACCCTCTCAGAAATCCTAGGCCAAAGAAGCATCCAAAATAATGGAGAAACAGAAGCAAATTTAGAGACCCCAAAAATCAGTCTAGCCGCCGTATTTTGACATACTTGCAGCCTTCCAATCTGTTTTGTGCAATCAACACCAAATTACTATAATCCAGAAACGCTAAAACCGTACTCTGTACCAACACTCAAAAAACGTTTATTGCAAAATATGGTCAAAGCCATCAAAAATGCCGCATTTGAAAAAAGGAATGGGAGATGACCGAGCTAACATGTGCAGTCCATGACAACTCCTCATCCAACAGAACTTCTAACACCCACAACACTGCCTCCCTAAGCAAATCTAATGGAGTAATAGCTGTCAACAACAAACATGGAACAGGAAAAAGTACTTTTGTCTTAGTCACTTTCAGCTGAAGATGAAAACATTCCGCTCATTTATGCAACAATAATAAAACCTTATTCAACTGAGAAAAATAATCCAAACAATGCCTAGAGAATGAAGCCAAAACAAAATATCATCTGTATAAACATAATGCTGTACATCCGCACCAGCCATAGATAGAAACATGACGGCAGAAAAAGACCACAAGGCCTATCTAGTCTGCCCTTCCATATCACCCACTACAAGAATCCCCTTTTTTCCTTTAGAGAGCCTCTGTGTTTGTCCCATGATTTTTTGAATTTAGATACTGTCCTAATTTCTACTACCTCCACCGGAAGACTATTCCATACATCTACCACTCTTTCCATAAAGGAATATTTCCGCATATTACTCCGTAGTTTATCCCCTTTCAACCTCATCGTATGTCCCCTCGTAGCAGAGCTTGTTTTCAATCAAAAGAGGCTCTCCTCTTGTGCATTTATGCCACAGAGGTATTTAAACATCTCAATCATATCACCTCTGTCCCACCTTTCCTCTAAAGTATACATATTAAGGTCCTTAAGTCTGTCCTCATATGCTTTATAACGAAGACCATTTTAGTAGCTACTCTCTGCACCAACTCGAACCTGTTTATATCCTTTTGAAGGTGCCGTCTCCAGAATTGCACAACATACTCCAAATGAGGTCGCACCAAAGACTTATACAGAGGCACTACCACCTCCTTTCTTCTGCTGGCCATTCCTCTCCCTATGCACCCACTTTTGCCATCGTCTTTTCTACCTGTTTAGCTACTTTAAGATCGTCAGACACAACTACACCCAGATCCCGTTCCTCTTTCCTGGACAAAAGTACGTCACCCCCTATACTGTACCGTTCCCTGAATTTTTTAGCATTAAATCTCAGCTGCCAAATTCTAGACCATTCTTCAAGCTTACCGTAGCTAGATTCCCCTCCTGTTATCTACACCTTCCTGGGTGTCTACTCTATTGCAGATTTTGGAATCATCCGCAAAGAGGCAAACCTTACCCGACAGCTCTTCCACAATATCACTAACAAAGATGTTAAAAAGAACTGGACCAAGGACAGATGCCTGCGGCACACCATTGGTAACCTCCTTCTCCTCAGAGTGAGCCCCATTTACCTGTACCATTTGTCGCCTCCCAGTCAACCAATTTCTAACACAAGCAGTAACTTCAGCGTCCATCCCTAGGGTGCTCAGTTTGTTTGTAAGTCGTTTGTGCAGAACGGTGTCAAAGGCTTTTTTGAAATCTAAGTACACCACATCTAGGGCTCTCCCTTGGTCCAACTCCCTGGTCACCCAGTCAAAGAAATCAATCAGATTTGTCTGATAAGACCTGCCTCTGGTAAATCCATGCTGCCTCGGATGCTGCAATCCATTGGACTCCAGAAACTTCACTATTCTCTCTTTTAGCAGCATTTCCAATAATTTGTTCACCACAGAGGTTAGACTAACCAGCCTGTAGTTTTCAACCTCATCCTTACTTCTGTTTTTGTGTAAAGGGACCACATATGCCTTTCTCCAGTCCTCTGGCACCACTCCCGACAACAAAGCAGCATTGAAAAGGTCAGTCAGTGGATCCACTACGTCCCCAAGTTCCTTCAGTATTCTCGGATGCATCCCAACCAGTCCATTTGCTTTATCTACTTTTAATTTAGCTAGTTCCTCATAAACACAGTCTTCTGAAAATCATTTAAGCTCCCCTATACTTTTGTTCCTTTTGTGGGTGTTTTTCTAAGGTCCTGCTGCGGGACCTTCATCTTTTAACACAGAACAGAAATAACTGTTAAGCAATTCTACTTTATCCTCATCAGCTTCTACATATTCCTCCCTCTCACCCTTGAGTCTGACAATACCACTTTTGCCCTTCCTCCTCTAACATATCACAGTAACATAGTAACATAATAAATGACGGCAGATAAAGACCAGTATGGTCCATCTAGTCTGCCCAGTAAGATGGCAAGAGTAGGTGCACCTGCTGCTTCGTGTAAGCCACCCCTCCCCATGTCTTAGTTTTAGGGGTGAACCAACCGCTCCGTGTAGGACACTGCTGTTTGTTGAAAAATTAGTTAGTTAAGTTTATTTTGATTTTATCCTGTTGCTGTAAAAGGGATCCACTGTGTCTGTCCCATGCCATTTTGAATTCTGTCACTGTATTTGCCCCCAACAATTCCATCGGGAGGGCATTCCAAGCATCCACCACCCTTTCAGTGAAAAAGTATTTCCTGATATTGCCTTTCAATTTACCCCCTTGCAGCTTCATGTTATACCTTCTAGTTTTACATCTCCCCGTCTTTGGAAGAGGTTTGTTTGTTCATTATTTCTCTTTAAGTATTTAAAGGTCTGAATCATATCTCCCCTGTCCCTCCTCTCCTCCAGAGTGTACATATTTAAGTCTTCAAGTCTCTTCTCATAAAGCTTCTGACGCAGGCTCCAAATCATTTTGGTTGCCTTCCTCTGAGAAATGTCTTATCTCCCATTTTATTGCATTGGTTATTTCTTCTTCTTTTTGTATATTTGCTTTCCTGACTACTTTGTTAGCCTCTCAAGTTTTTCCCAAATATAGATGCCTGTCTTCCTCTCTCTGTGATCTCTTGTATTTTCTGAAGGCCTCCCCTTTTCTCCACCTTCTCAGCTACTTCATTTCAGAACTATAGCAGCTTCCTTTTTGCATTTATTTACCTTTCTAACAAAAAGGTTTTTTGCCCTTATATCTCCAAATATAACATAAGAAACACTTTCCCCATTGGTAAACACAAAGTCCAATATGACCCCTTCACATGTGGGTTCTGTTACCAGTTGCCTGAATAATTCTCCCTGTAGAGAATCCAGGATCTGCTTACTTCTAGATGACACTGCAGCAGGGATGTACCAATTCACATCCGCATATTGAAATCATCTATCAGTTACACTTCTCCTTTCATGGCAATGCTGCATATGTCTTCTATTAAATTTCCATCCACTTCCAGATCCCCTTCACAGGGAGAGTATATCACTTCAATGCAAATGGCTTTTCGTTTCCCGCTTTCAAGTTTAACCCATAGTGCCCCCTTTTTCCCTTTTAAGCCCTGTAATTCTATAACTTTAAAGAGTAGTTACTCACCTGTAACAGGTGTTCTCCAAGGACAGCAGGAATCAGTCCTCACTTATGGGTGACATTGGCACCCACGGAGCCCGCGCAGAGCAATTCCTCCAGCTTTCAAAGAAAGCCTTTGGTATTGCTACCGTGGTTCTCTTCCTGCCCAAAAGGTGCCATCTTGCTCAGTCAGGTCCCAAAGCTAGAGCCCTACTAAGTAGATGGCGAGGGAAGGATAAAAAAATTGCAACTCTTCAAGGGAGGTGGGAGGGTTGTGAGGACTGATTCCTGCTCTCCCTGGAGAACACCTGTTACAGGTGAGTAACTATGCTTTCTCCAGGAACAAGCAGGAAGGCAGTCCTCACTTATGGGACTCCCCAGTTACAGGCTACCGAACCTGTAAGCCAAAAACGCCTCCACGAAGTCGTGAGCAAAAGCCGATGTCCAAAGGAAGCCTGAGTCCTCGGGCCTTCGGAGCAAGCTCTCGGTAGCCACAGAAGAAGGGTCGGAGGGCAGGAGTTGCTTATACCCATAACAGACTACGGAGTACAGCCTGGCTGAAGGTGCTGTCCCGGCGGGACTCTCTCTCCAGGCAGTAGTGCGAAGCAAAGGTATTCGCTGAAGACCAGGTCGCAGCCTGGCAGATGTCCGTCCGAGGCATCGAGCGCAGTGAAGCGACCGACGCCGCCTTGGCACGGACGCTGTGCACGGTGACCTGATGATCCAGCGTGGCGCCTGCCTTTGGCAAAGCAGTCCGCCACCCAGACGGAGAGAGTGCACTTGGTGACTGCCAGCCCCAGGCGGTTGAGATCATAGGGGGTGAAGAGCTGGTAGGACTTGCAATGACCCTGGCTGCGCTGCAGGTAGAAGGCGAGAGCCCTCTTGCAGTCGAGTGTATGCAGGACCTCCGATGCTCGGTCAGCGTGAGGTCTCGGGAAGAAAGTCGGAAAGACCACCTCCTGATTGAGACGGAAATACAAGACAACCTTTGGTAGGAACTTGGGGTGGGGGCCTCAGCCATGAGGTTTGCTGACTAGCTGCGCCAAGGTCAGTGCCACCACGAAAACCACCTTCCAGGAGGGGAGCCGGAGCGAGCACGTCGCCATCAGCTCAAAGAGCAGCCGCGTCAGCTGCATGAGCACGATATTCAGGTCCCATACCACCGGCGGAGGCCAGATAGGGGGGTTTGGAAAGCAAGAGGCCCCGCATGAAGTGAGAGACCAGAGGCTAGCCCAAGAGGGGTTTACCCTCGATGGGGAAATAGTTGGCAGAGATGGCACTCAGGTGGACCCTGACCGACCTGAACTTCAGTCCCACCTGCGAGAGGTGGAGAAGGTACTGGAGAGCGAGTCGATCTGGAGCTCGGAACATCAGATCGAAAAACGCCGCCACTTTAGGGTGTAGGCCCGCCTTGTCAAGTCCTTCCTCGATCTCCGCTGGGAGGTGGAGTGAGGCTAAAGAGACCCATTCAGCTGCCAGGCTGTCAGGGATAGTGAGACCAAGTTCAGGTGAAGCACCCAATCCTCCTCCTGCATCAGCACACCTGGGGCACTGCCCAGGGGGATTGGCGGCTCTGACGAGAGCCAGAGTAGAAGCGGAAACCAAGGCTGTCGAGGCCACGAAGGAGCCATGAAGGAGCCACGCGAATCACCGAGGCTCGGTTCCACTGGATCTTGTGGAGGGTTCTCGCCAGGAGAGGAGTGGGAGGGAATGCATACAGAAGCCCAGAGATCCAATTCAGGAAGAACACATCCGGCGCCACCCTGCTCGGGTGCGGTATCAGCCTACAGAAACGGGGAAGCTGCGCGTTCGCCAGGCTGGCGAACAGGTCTATGGACGGAGTCCCCTAGCAGCGGAACAGGTGGAGAACCACCTCTGGACTCAGGCGCTACTCGTGTAGGCAAAATAGCCTGCTGAGTCTCTCTGCAAGGAAGTTGTCCTGGCCCGGGAGGTACACCACTCTCAGTGTCATGCCAGTACGTACGACGAAGGAGCAGAGGATGACTGCCTCCCGACAGAGGAGGCGGGAGCCCATGCCCCCCTCCTTGTTTATGTAAAACATCACAACTCTGTTGTCGGTCTGCACAAGCACCGACTTGCCCTTCAGATGATACTCGAAGACCTTCAGGGCCAACCAGACCGCTCAAAGCTGAAGCAGGTTGATCTGCTGCCGGGACTCCGACTACTATGGAGGTATGAGGAAGTTGGGTCTTCAGAAACCCCGGACCATGCTGGCAGAGTCTTTTACTGACAATAGAGACCGAGGCGGGTGCTTCCCACATGCGGAGAAGCAGCCGGGATAGGATAGACGGTATCAGAACAGAAAGAGACTCCCCGGGTGGAGACTCGTACTGCAAGATGTCACGTTCCTCTGCCCTTGGCTCCTCCTTGGTCTGCATAGGCAGAGTGAGAGGCCGAGCCATATCCCACACAAACACCAGGAAAGAGGCGTCCTTAGGAGGCGACCGCCTTTGCGAGGCGGGCGGTGATGGGTCAGAGGGGAGATCCCTATGGGTGCGGGTCTCCAGGGAAGTGTCCCCATCTGATTCCCAATCCAAGAAGTCCAAGGAGGACTCGGAGTCAGGCTGATTCTTTTTAACATCTTTGTTAGTGATATAGCGGAAGGGCTTTCAGGTAAGGTTTGCCTCTTTGCGGATGATACCAAAATCTGCAATAGAGTAGACACCCAGGAAGGGGTAGATAACATGAGGAGGGATCTAGCTAAGCTTGAAGAATGGTCTAGAATTTGGCAGCTGGGATTTAATGTTAAAAAATGTAAGGTCATGCATTTGGGCTGCAGCAATCCAAGGGAGCAATATAGTATAGGGGGTGAAGTACTTTTGTCCACTAATGAAGAGCGGGACCTAGGCGTGGTTGTGTCTGACGATCTTAAAGTAGCTAAACAGGTAGGAAAGGCGACGGCAAAAGCTAGAAGGATGCTTGGGTGCATACGGAGAGGAATGGCTAGCAGAAAAAAGGAGGTGATAATGCCTCTGTATAAGTCTTTGGTGCAACCTCATTTGGAGTATAGTGTGCAATTCTGGAGACCGCACCTTCAAAAGGATGTGAACAGGATGGAGTCGGTGCAGAGGGTGGCTACTAAAATGATTAGTGGTCTTCATTATAAAGCATATGAGGACAGACTGAAGGATCTTAATATGTACACCTTAGAGGAAAGACGGAATAGAGGTGATATGACTGAGATGTTTAAATACCTCCGTGGCATAAATGTACAGGGGGAGAGTCTCTTTCAATTGAAAGCAAGTTCTGCTACGAGGGGACATGGGATGATAGGGAGATAGGGAGATAGGGAAGGGAGATAGATTCAGGAGTGATATGCGGAAATATTTCTTTATGGAAAGAGTAGTGGATCCGTGGAATAGTCTCCCAGTGGAGGTGGTAGAGATGAGGAGAGTAACTGAATTCAAAAAAGCATGGGACAAACACAGAGGATCTCTAAAGGTAAAAAGGGGACTGTTGTAGTTGTTATGGAAGGACAGACTAGATAGGCCATGTGGTCTTTTTCTGTCGTCATATTTCTATGTTTCTATGATCCTCGCACCCAATGGCCGAGGCCCCCTTGGAGCCAGAGGCATTGACTCTGGAAGACCTTGCCCCCGAGCCGAGGACCCTCACAAGGCCCGCGGCTCTCGGGGGTTTCCAAGGCAGTTTTCGGGACCCTCGGTCTCGGGGCGCGAACCAGCCATGCTGGGCAGAAGCGCCTGCTGAGCAGCTAGAAAGGCAGAAACACTGCGATCCAGTGCCAGCATATGGGACTCACGCTCGGGAGTGGGTCCCTATGACGCCGGTGTTACTGGGTCTGGTGTGGAGGAGAGGGGGTCCTCCGTGTCCGTATGAGGTACCTTTCGAGGCCGCTCTTTGTCCGACTATCGGGAACGCCGGGGGGGGGGGGGGGCGCAAAGGGAACAAGCACGAGACCGCTCATGCTTGTCCGAAGCCCCTGACAGCGACTTCGAGATTGTCTTCTTCTTTCGCCACTCCACCTCGGGCGAACCCTGATTGGAGTGATGCCTGGGACGCAGGGTCACTGCAGGGGGACCCCGCAAGCGGTGGATTGGCAGGACGAGGTGCCACCGGGGACACCTTTCGGAAAATGTCATCGGACTTCTGCTTGCAGCTTAGCAAGGCCTTAGCAAGACATTTTCTTACAGAGAGAGCAGAGCTCCGGGTTTTGGTCAGTCCCCAGACACCGTAGACAACAGTCGTGGGTGTCCGTAAGTGACATATTTTTGGAGCATCTTTCACATTTCTTAAAGCAGGTGGCCATGGGGGCAAAAAGGGCCTCTGCGAGGTCGAAAACCCTTGAGGCCAATGTTTAGAAAAAAAAAGGCGCAAAAAGGTCCCGAAAAGGAAGATACTAAAAAGAATGAAAAGAGGGAATCCCCTAGCCCACCGCTGGAGCAGGGGTGAAGGGGAGAACGGAAGACAGCCGAAGATAAAAAAACTTTTTCCGAGGGACAAGGACGTGCGTCCGAAGGGCTCCGCGGAAAAAGGAAGACTGAGCAAGATGGCACCTTTGGACAGGAAGAGGACCCCGCATGTGTGGTAGCAATCCCAAAGGCTTTCTTTGAAAGCTGGGGAATTGCTCCACATGGGCTCCGTTGGTGCAGATGTCACCCATAAGTGAGGACTGACTTCCTGCTTGTTCCTGGAGAATATTATTTTTCACATATAGTGCCACGCCTCCTCCCCTTCTTCCTACCCTGTCCTTTCTGAATAAAGTATAGTTCAGTATAATGACATCCCAGTCATGGTTGTCCGTGAACCATGTCTCCGCAATCGCTACTAAATCTAAGTCAGCCTCTTCCATTAAAGCCTCACCATCTGGGATATTATTTCCCATGCTATGGGTATTTATACATACCGCTTTCCAGATGTAGCCCCTTTTACCCATTTCTACAGAGGTATTACATTTTTCACTTACCTGGGGGCTTTCTTCACCCATCCCGATCAAATCTAAATTAAAGCAGGTGGCCATGGCGGCAAGGGTTTTCGACCTCGCAGAGGCCCTTTTTGCCCCCATGGCCACCTGCATTGCTTAATTCACGTATTGCAGTTAGCTACATTATCTAGATACCTCACACAGTTAGCGGCAAATCTTGCTGAGTATTGATATTCTCATGCCTAACTGACTTGCATAGACTCTGAATCAGCATCTTGTGTCCCAAGAGTACTGCTAATAGCACCCATCACTGTATATTCTGCCTAAACGTAACTTGCCAAGACAGGTGCTATAAAGATACCTGAACGTAGTGGAATAAACCGTACCCCAAGGCAAAGCTGACCACCCTGTATCTTGAGGCGAGCTGCCCACTAAAAATGGCCCACATCAGCGCCTGCCTCATATGGTGTATTTATGCCCTACTAATCGCATGTAACTGCAACCATGTTTATCAATATCATGCTATGTTACTATGGAGGCCAGTACACCTCTATTACCCAGTCATACTCACACCTGAAATTTTACCTAACTCACCACCAACTACACACTGGCCAGCAACGCCATCACACAACCAAGACGAGAACGCACCACTCATAAACGCCCCAGCGAGCCCACATACTAGATCACACAAGGGGAGGAGCCGTAGGGGAACCGTTAAACAAGGACCTAAGTTAAAAATCAGCTCTAATGCCAGCAAGCCCATACCAACCACAATATCTTTTATGCTCATAAACGCAAGATCCATCCGAAACAAGACACACATCATATACAACATCCTCACAGATATACAACCCGATATTCTATGTATCACAGAAACATGGATCACTGATGCAGACTCAGCCATCATCAATCAAATTGTGAAGCCAGGATACCGGATCTTCAATTGTCCCCGTGACAGGAAAAGGGGAGGAGGAGTAATCATCCTTGCTAAGGCCTCCTTTGCCCTAGCAACCACGTCCCAAAGCACAGACACCAGTATTGACATACTCAGAGTAGAAAATAAATCCATGGCGATATGTCTTATTTACAGACCGCCATCAGCTCCCTATGAGACCCTGGCAGATGCGCTGGAAGTTATCACCACCACTGCGATCAAGAAACAGCAAATCATCCTCGGCGACCTAAACATGGCATCGGTCCCAACAGCTCAAACAGAAATCTTTCATGAAACCATGACCCAACTCGGCTATGAACAAATAATATGCGGGGCCACCCACGCCAAAGGCAACATACTGGACATGGTGTTTTTACCCACCAAGCACCACGGGGTGCGAAAACGCAATGTACACATAACCCCAGTACCATGGTCTGACCATCACCAAATTGAGTTCACATTACTCCTTTCCACCATCCATGAACATACATCACACAATCCAACTGCAAGCCAAAAAAGGAGATTCCAGAAGTACGACAAACCAACACTGGTGTCATCCATAGCAACGCACATAAATACGGATCTCAGAGACCTGGACACGCTAGTAAGCCAATGGAATGAAGCCATTGAAGCAGTATCTGTCGCAACACAGACGCACCCAAGAAACCCACCCAGAAACAAGAGCGAACCATGGTTCTCCCCAGCACTCCGCGAGCTCAAGAAATTACTACGGAAACAAGAAAGGAAGTGGAGACGCCATGCAACCGAGGACCATAAGGTTGCATACAACAAAACTCTGGCTGAATACAAGAATGCAATCAATCTTGCGAAAAGAACTCACCACACCAACACGCTTAATAAAGCTCTCAATCGACCCAGGGAACTCTTTGCGCTGGTCAAATCACTCACGAGGAATACACAAGAATCTAATACTTCTGCACAAATCTGCACAAATCCTGGCAGACCATTATGCAAGTAAACTCAACCCTCAAACCAGAAGCATAACAACACTGACTCCTGAAGATCCCTCACAAGATCTAAATACGGGCACCATGCTACAAACAACTAACCCCACTGGAAGCCCTACACTCTACCACGAGTGGGCTGCATTCACTAAACTAGATGAAAAGCAAATTCTAGGCGTAATCACTGCATTAAGGACCACTACCTCCCCACTGGACCACTGCCCAGCGGCATGGGTCAAGGGTGCAAAGCAGGATCTTGCACAAATCATCACCATCATAGTGAACCAATCCTTACAACAAGGACTAATGCCAACACACCTCAAAAAATCAGTCATCAGACCCATACTGAAAAACAAATCACTCAACAAGAATGATCCAACATCATACCGCCCGGTATCAAGCATATCATTCCTTGCCAAGATCACTGAAAAGGCAGTGCAGCAACAACTTCAAGACCACATAGACGACACCAACGCATTGGACATCCACCAATATGGTTTCCGACAACATCATGGTGTCGAAACCCTCCTATTAGCCCTGATGGACAAACTTCTAATAGGTCTTGAGAACAGAACCAAAATGTTCATGCTCATATTCATAGATATATCTGCCGCTTTCGACACAGTGCATCATCACACTCTCTTGAAAAGACTCGATGCATTAGGCATTAGAGGAATCCCCCTGAAATGGTTCGCCTCATACATTACAGACCGAATGCAGCAAGTTCACTTTGGCGATGAAACAGCGACGCCATTCCCACAAACTCAAGGCATCCCGCAGGGCTCAGCACTATCTTCGCTCCTGTTCAACCTTTATCTGAGACCAGCCTGTGAAATCTTCAAGAACAACGACATCAGTTACCATATATATGCTGATGACATTATGCTCTATACCCAATTGGATGTAGATCACCCAAACATCAGCCAGCTCGAGAAATGCCTTGACGAGCTACAAACCTGGTTGCGACGCAACAATATGTCCATAAATCACAAAAAAACTGAAGTGATGTGCATATCCAGGAAAAGGGACTTCAACCCACCACCAACAATAACCATGAACGGCAATGTATACGCAACAAAAAAAGAAATTAAATACCTTGGAGTGACGCTGGACTGCAACTTAAAGATGGAGAAGCATCTTAGAATTACAAATCGGGTCATTTTCCATAAGTTAAGAATTTTACAACCTCTCCGTTCTATCTTAGATCATGCGGACTTCCGCACCGTAGCGCAAGCCCTCATCATCAAAACGATATAAAGATCTCCTCATTTCAAAAGGATCATATCGAGCAGTATGAGGAGATCTTTATATCGTTTTTTTCGTAAGCTACGTATTCTACATTTTTTTCAAAACCGTGCTTCTTTGAATGATGGCTCTATTCTTTATTCAAAGTCTCGTTGGCTGCCTCCAGAATTGCCTATGGATTCGGTATTGGCTACTTTTCAATCCCTGGTGTTAAGAGATTTATCATTGATTGAGAAAACCCCGAAAAAATGTTTCTCAAATCTGACGAAGGATGAACACTCTGCTTTAACTGAATTATGTGCTGATCCCTCTTTAATTATTCGACATGCAGATAAAGGGGGTGCGCTGGTTCTTCAAGATTTATCACAATATACTACTGTTTTGCATGAACATCTAAGTGATAGTGTTGTTTACAAACGTTTGTCAGAGGATCCTACACCTCAGCTTATACAAGAAATAAAAACTATTTTGCATCAGGCTTTGAATAATGGGTGGATAACCAAGCGTGAGCATTCTTTTTTATTTCGGATGCATCCTATTTGCCCAGTTTTATATCTTCTTCCGAAGATTCATAAATCACTTACAGCCCCTCCGGGACGACCCATCGTGTCCTGTCGAAACTCTCTCCTGGAACCATTATCAATATTTTGTGATGAATTTTTGAAAAAAGAAGCATGTCTGGTTCATTCATATCTTAGAGATTCAACTCATCTCTTACAATTGATTTCAGATTTAGTGGTTCCTTCAGGAGCTTTATTGGTGTCTCTTGATATAGTCTCTCTATATACCAAAATTGATCAGATTGAAGCCTTGAATTTGTTACAACAAAAATTTTCATTTGCACCAGAACGTCTACCGAAACAATTTCTACTACAGCTGGCAGAATTGGTTCTTACCCGCAACTATTTTGTGTCTGAAGGTATTTATTACCAGCAATTATCGGGGATTGCCATGGGAGCTACGATGGCTCCCTCGATTGCCACCCTTTATCTTGCTGATATGGAGCTTTCTTTGATCGAGCAATCAGTCCTTTATCAACATGTGCTACTATGGAAGCGGTTTCTAGATGACGTTTTCTTTGTTTGGACAGCTGATATAGGATCGCTTCAAACATTTATAAATTGGCTGAATGATTTAAAACCTAATATAGCATTTACTGCACAAATAGAGAAAACCACTATAGAATTTCTTGACCTTCAGATTAGTTTAGATAATGGGCATCTATACACCTCTTTATATCGTAAACCTGTTCAGAGAAACAGTTTGTTGCACTATAATAGCTACCATCCTGGCCCCCTTCGACGTGGGCTTCCATATGGACAATTTCTTCGGTTGCGTCGTATATGCCATTCTGTAGAAGATTTTAGATTGCATGCTATTGATCTTCGTCAGCGGTTAAAGTTACGGGGTTATCCCGATACGGTTTTAGATCAAGCATATAAAAGAGCACGCTATACGCACCGAGAATGGTTGCTTGATCCAGCATATACATCTGCAAGATCTACAGATGAATCTAAGATCACAGGGATTCTGCCCTATACTAATCGAAGTAGAGATGTGTTAGAGATTCTTAAAACTCATTGGTCAATCCTTCAATTACATGAGTGTTTTAATGTTCCGTTGCAGATTGCTTATTTCAGGGGTCGCAATCTAGGCAATATTTTGGTTAAAACAACTATGTGTGAAGATCGTTTAAATTATAAACCCCCCATTACTGGTCATATTGCATGTCGGCAATGTCTTTTTTGTGATACAACACTCATAGGTATAGAATGGCAGCACCCAATAACTTTTCGCAAATACCAACGCCGATGGGATACAACATGTGATTCTACTCATGTAGTTTATTTAATACAATGCCCATGTCCCCTAGTTTATGTTGGGAGAACTATTCGTCCTATTAAACGTCGGTTGAGTGAACATGCGTCTCGGCTTCGCCGAACGGTACTTTCAGCTCCACTAGTTTCTCACTGTGCTGATTTTGGCCATACTTTTGATCAACTAACTTGGACTGTATTGGACCATGTGCCCAATAATCCCCGTGGTGGGTCGAGGGAAGAGAGTCTACAACTATTAGAACAACGTTGGATATTCTACCTTGATTCAATGGAGCCGGGAGGTCTTAATAAAGAAATTGAATGGCAAAGCCTGTTATGAATGAGTGTTGTCGTATTCAAGTTTTTAGCCAATCAGACCAGGGGTCCCCCATCATGTGGGGGTTTGCCCGATCTGATTGGTAGGTTTCTTCTTTAAAAATGGCGCTTGTTCTGCCTTTTGCCAAAAGAAATGACCTGTGCTGCAATGACGGCGTTATAAAGGAAGAATGCTGAATTTCTAATTTCTGGATTATACACTTGATACAGGGTGTCAGTGCCCGAAACGCGCGCGTCGTGTTGAGAACCATTTCTACTAACAGCGCTCTCTCCAAGATAAGTTTTCAGTGAACTGTTTGAAAAATGATATTTTAATTGTGGTGAAGAACCTTGATTTAATAATAAAAAGTGGCTGCCCGCCTGGTGGGGGTCGGTATTTGATCCGACCTTCCTACGGTCAGCTCCGACAAAAAATCATATATTTAATAGTGAAGGTCTATGTTCTGAGGTTGGGTTTTAGATTTATTAGTTAATTGGCCCTTACTCATAGGTTTTTGATTTTTCTATTTAATTCAAAATAAGCATGTTGAGATTTTAAAGTCTGTCCCCATATGTTTCATGACAAAGACCACAAACCATTTTAGTCGCTGCTCTTGGGACAGACTCCATCCTGTTCATATCCTTTCAAAAGTGTGATCTCCAAAACCATACACAGTATTTCAAATGAGGTCTCACTAGAGACTGATACAGAAACACTATCATCTGTTTCTTCCTGCTGCCATTCCTCTCATTATGCATCCAAGCATCCTTCTGTTTTTTTGCTGTTGCCTTTTCTGTTTGTCAATTTAAGAACTTTCTTGGTGAAGTTCTATCGATGCTTTCAGGGTGTGACCAAAGTCAGATGTTCTATTACCCTGGAGTTTCTATGCAGGGATCTGTAATGTAGTAATCCGGCTTATTCAGTTTCCCCAAAAGGTGTATAGATGTTCTAGAGCCTGCTGCAGATATTTATGGTCCTGCCCTTTATTGGATGGGCTCCTGGTTTGTTAATTTTGGAAACTGGTGACCTTTGCTATGGTAGATTTGGTTTATAGGTCCTGAATTACTTTTGTAGGCTTTTGTATTAGTCCACAATATGTCTGATTCAGGACAGAGTTTAATATTGGGAAAATGCTAGAATCATATTTTAGCTTTCTCTGTTGCTTCTACTGTCTTGGAAGCCCAGAACAGATGTATTCCATGCTTTAAATAAAGTGGAAGCAAGGTCAAAACGACAGCCAGTATGGTTTAAAGGTGAGGTCAAAGAGACTGTTAACAGTATAGCTCGTTTTTGTCCATTTCATTCTACTGAAACAGCTCTTGCCAAAGTCTCTAGTGATCTGTTCCACGCCAAGTCCAAAGACCTTTACTCAGTTCTCATTCTTCTTGATCTCTCTACTGCTTTTGATATGGTTGACCACCTCCTCCTCCTTGACACTTTATCCTCTCTTGGTTTTAGAGGCCCTGTACTGTCTTAGTTCTCTTCTTATCTTTCCAATCACGCTTTCAGTGTTTGTTCAAGAGGTTCCTCCTCTTCTGCCATCCCTCTATCAGTTGGTGTACCTCAAGAGTTTGTTCTGGGCCCTCTTCTTTCCTCTATGTATACCCAGTCCCTTGGTACCCTATCTCTTCCCATAACTTTCAATATTATGGTTTATGCTGATAACTCTCATATCTATCTATCTGCTCCTGACATCTCTCCTTTGCTCCAAACTTGTATCTCTACTTGCTTATCTGATATCACATCCCGGATGTCTCACCGCCACCTAAAATTGAATATGGCTAAAACCAAACTTCTTATTGTTCCCCCTAAACCCTCATCTCACCTTCCTCCTTTCTCTATCACTGCTGATAACACTCTTCTTCTTGTTTCCTCAGTCCACAAACTTGGGGTCATCTTTGAAGCCTTCCTTTCATTCTCCATACATATACAACATATAGCTAAAACCAGTCATTTCTCTCTCTATAAAATTAACAAAATCCGACCCTTCCTCTCTGAACACACTACTAAGGCTCTTGTACACTCTTTGGTCATCTCCATCTTGACTATTGCAACCTCCTCCTTGCTGGCATCCCTCAGTGTCATCTCTCTCCTCTTCAATCTATTCAGAACTCTGCTGCGCAGCTAATCTTCTGCCAACTCCAATACACTCATATAACCCCTCTTTTGAAATCATTTCACCGGCTCCCCTTCCGTTTCCAATTCAAACTTCTCCTTCTGACATATAATTGCATTCACTCTACTGCCCCTCATTACCTTTCCTCTCTTCTCTCTCCCTACACCCACCCCACCCCCCCCCACCCCACCCCTTGTGAACTCTGCTCCTCCTCTGGCTTTCTTCTCTTTATGCCCTTTAGGCCCTCTCTATGCCCTCACTTGGTTTGCAGCTTGTCGTGCTGTGAGGGCTTGTGTGCATCAGTGATGCTGAGAGCTAAACTATCGGTAGTTTAACTACTGGCAGGGTCTCCCAAGATGGACAGGTCTCAGCTGAGATGCCAGACCAAGACAAACCACCCATCTGGGCAGCAGCAGAATGGGATAGTGTTGACGGCGGAGGATCACATTTCTGTGACAACGGCAACAACACCAAACTTAAACTGCGCGGAAGAAAGGCCCAGCAATCTACTTCTGTATCTTGCCATGAAAACCCAATGGATAGTTACAACAAAACAAATTGTGCTGTAGTGCTGGAAGATGAGACCCCCAGGTTGGAAGGCACTCAACTAGCTACTGGGGAAGAGCTTTAGACTTTTCAGAATAAAGCCAGCATTTATGATGTGGTTGGATCAAAGCCCTTGGGACGTCTGACTGCTGGATGTAGCTGCGCATGAAATGAGAGTCAGAAGCTGTAAAGATGTCTTACACATTGGAACATAGAACGTACGAAGCATGAACCAAGGGAAGTTGGAGGTGGTCAAGAATGAAATGGAACATGTACAACTTGATCTGTTGGGTGTCAGCGAACTGAAATGGACTGGCATCGGGCACTTTGCATCAGATGATCACATGGTCTACTACATGCTGGAAATGAAAGACAAAGAAGAAATGGTGTTGCATTTATAATAAAGCTTGCAAGAACTGTAATGAAATACAATGCAGTCAGAGAACGCTTAATCTCTATTCGTCTATGAGGAATGCCTATCAACACAACTATAATTCAAGTATATGCCCCAACAACAGCTGCAGAAGAGAATGAAATTGAAGAGTTCTATGAACAAGTACAAGCTGAAATTGACAGAACATGCAAACAGGATATCCGGATAGTCATGGGTGATTGGAATGCAAAAGTTGGCAACAAAGAAGACGACAAAGTAGTTGGAAAATATGGACTTGGCAACAGAAATGAAGCTGGAGAAAGACTGATAGAATTCTGCAAGACCAACGATCTATTCATCTCGAACACCTTCTTCCAGCAACACAAGCGGCGACTGTACACATGGACTTCACCCAATGGATTGTATAAAAATCAAATTGACTACATCATCTGTGGAAGTCAACGATGGAAAAGCTCTATAACATCAACAAAGACAAAACCTGGAGCTGACTGTGGTACAGATCATCAACTACTAGTATGCAAACTCAAGCTAAAGTTGAAAAAGAGCAAACTACTCATGAATGCAGCAAAATATGACCTTGAGAATATACCACTGGAATTTAAAGACTGCCTGCAAAATCGATTTGCTGCTTTAGATACAAATGATAGAGTTCCAGAAGAGTTATGGAATGACATCAAGAAGGTTGTGTTGGAAGAAAGCGAGAAGTCTCTACAAAAGGTGAAAAAGAAAAAATGGTCAAAATGGATGACGGAAGAAACTCTGAAAATTGCCCAGAAACGCAGAGAAGCTAAAGCCAGAGGAGAAAGAAAGACAATCACAGAACTCAACAGAGATTTCCAACGTGCAGCAAGACAGGACAAGGAAAAGTACTACAATGACGCATGCAAGGAAATAGAAGCAGAAACTATTAGAGGAAGAACAAGACCAGCTTCCCTAAAGCTACGAGAGTTAAAGAAAAAGTTCCAGCCTCGAATTGGAATGTTACAAGATGCTCAAGGTTCTATGTTGAATGATGCTGAGAAGATCAAGAAAAGATGGAAGGAATATACAGAGTTTTTATATGATAAAGATCAAGTGGACTAACAGCCGTTTCAACCTGTACCTTATGATCTGGAATCATTGGTGATGAAAGAAGAAGTTGAAGCAGCATTGAAAGCCTTATCAAAGAACAAAGCACCAGGCATTGATTGCATTCCCATAGAAGTATTACAGCAATCTGATGCAGCTGTTACCGTACTTACAAGGCTCTGCCAAGAAATATGGAAGACAGCATCATGACCAACTGACTGGAAAAGATCTGTGTTTATACCAATACTAAAGAAAGGTGATCCAACTGACTGTGGAAATTATCGCACAATCGCTCTGATCCCACATGCCAGCAAGATTCTACTGAAGATTATTCAAAAGAGACTACAATCATACCTGGAACAAGAACTACCTGAAGTGCAAGCAGGGTTCAGGAAAGGGCGAGGAACGAGAGACATTATTGCAGATGTGAGATGGATCCTTGAAAAGACTAAAGAATACCAAAAGGATATCTATTTGTGCTTTATCGACTATAGCAAAGCTTTTGACTGTGTAAACCATGAGAAACTCTGGGCCACATTAAGAAGCATGGGCATACCAGAACACCTGATCGTTCTCTTGCACAATCTGTACATTGATCAAGAAGCAACAGTTCGAACGGAACAAGGAGAAACAGAATGGTTTAAAATAAGCAAAGGTGTAAGACAAGGCTGCATACTTTCCCCCTACCTGTTTAATTTATATGCAGAACAAATCATCAGAGAAGCAGGATTGTATGAAGACAACAGAGGTGTGAAGATTGGTGGAAGACTCATCAACAACCTTCACTATGCAGACGATACCACATTACTGGCGGAAAGTGAAGATGATCTGAAACATTTGCTTCTCACAATCAAAGAACATAGTCTCAAAATGGGCCTGCACCTTAATGTAAAGAAGACAAAGATCATGACAACTGGCATAATCAACACGTTCATCGTCGAAGGAGAAGAAATTGAAATCGTGAATAACTTTAACCTACTTGGATCAACTATCAATAAAGAAGCAACAAGCAGTCAAGAAATCAGAAGACGCATTGCTCTTGGCAGAATGGCTATGAAAGACCTAGATAAGATTCTCAAGAGCAGAGATGTCTCTCTCCATACAAAGATTCGACTTGTTCAAGCCATGGTATTTTCAATAACATCATATGGATGTGAAAGCTGGAAAGTGAAAAAGATAGACAGGAAGAAAATTGATGCCTTTGAATTATGGTGCTGGCAGCGAATACTGTGTATACCATGGACTGCCCGAAGAACAAACCAGTCTGTACTAGAGGAGATCAAACCTAAGCTTTATTTAGAAGCTCAGATGACAAGACTTCGACTTTCATACTTTGGACACATCATGCGAAGAGAGAGATCATTAGAGAAAGACATCATGCTTGGCAAGATAGAAGGTCAACGCAAAAGAGGAAGGCCAGCAATGAGATGGATCGATACAATAACAGCAGCTACGGGTACCACTCTGTCAACAATGAGCCGCCTGACTGAAGACCGAACACAATTTAGGACAGCTATCCAGAGGGTCGCCATGAGTCGACTCCGACTCGACGGCACTTAACAACAACAACAACAACATGCCCTTTTCTTCTTCTGCAAACTCCAGACTTCGATCTTTTCACCTTGCTGTTCCTTATGCATGGAACAAACTTCTCTTCTTTCCCCCCTCTTCAAATCCAAGTTGAAGGCTTACCTCTGTGAGGCCATATTTGGATCCTAATCCCTTGTTCTCCTTCCCTATTTGAACTCCCCCCCCTGTTTCTCTTGGATTGTTCTGTCTGTCTTGATTAGATTGTAAGTTCTATAAGCAGGGACTGTCTTCTTGATATGTTTGTACAGCGCTGCGTACACTATAGAACTGATTAGCAGTAGCAGTAATAGTACTAAGAAAGAATCTTTCAGAGAATGGATAAAAGAGTCCAGGCATGGGGAGGGGTGACCTGCATGGAGCAGCAAGTGCATCTACTCTTGCCGCCTTGCTGGACCGACTAGATGGACCATACTGGTCTTTATCTGCTGTCATATACTATGCTACTATGCATAAGTACTGGCAAGTTACATTTACTTTTCAAGATCAAGGAACAATCTTAAAATAGGCCTGCACCTTAACATAAAGATAACAGTGGAGGAGTAGCCTAATGGTTAGAGCACTGGCTTGGGAACCAAGATACCAGGGTTCGATTCCCACTAGCACTCCTTGTGGCCTTGGGCAAGTCACTTAACCCTCCATTGCCTCAGATAAAATCCAAGTTATCAATATCCCTGTTTAATGTACATTACCAAGTTTAAGTTACAATGTAAACTGCTTTGACTGAAATGATAAAGAAGTATAAAACAAACCTTTTAAATAAATAAAATAAATACAAATATCCTGACAACTGGCAAAACCACTAAGTTCATTGTCAATGGAGAAGAAATTGAAAAGTGGACATCTTTAACCTGCTTGGATCAATAATCAATAAAGAAATGACAAGCAATCAAAATCAGATGATGCACTGCTCTTGGCAGAATGGCTATGAAGGACCTAGACGAGATTTTCAAGAGCAGAGATGTCTCCCTCCATACAAAGAATTGACTTGTTCAAGCCATAGTATTTTCAATAACGTCATATGGATGCGAACGTTGGACAGAGAAAAAGATAGACAAGAAGAAAATTGATGCCTTTGAAAAATGGTGCTGGCAAAGAATACGGTGTATACCATGTATACAGGGGAGATATGTTTGCAGTCGGGTTGCTAAGATTTTTGCGAAAATCTTTCCGTCCACATTTATTAGGGATATACTGTAGGTCTATATGAAGTACACTGGGTGGTGTCTTTCCCTGGTTTAGGAAGCACGGTAATGCCTGCTACTGCCATTGAGTCAGGAAGAACGCCATTTCTACTTGCCTCCTTGAAGATTTCAAAGAGTTCCACCAATATCCCTCCCACTTCCTCTTGGTAAGTTTTATAAAAATGGGAAGTTAATCCATCCAAGCCTGGGGCTTTACCATCTTTCAATCCCTTTATTGCCAACTGCACCTCAGCTAGGGTAATATCCCTGTCTAGCCTTTCAGCTTCTTCCTCCTGAAGCTTTGATATTTTACTTTCTTTCAAATATTCTTCTCCAGCATTACTCCCCTCTGTAATTTCTGACATATATAGGGTAGTATAGAACTTCTTAAAAGCTTCCTGAATTTCAGGTGTCTTAAATTTCACTTCTTCCCCTTCGCTAATTTTTGTAATATGCTGTTGATTTTGCTGGGCTTTCACCTTACAAGCTAAAGCCTGTCCTGCCTTATTATTCCACTCAAAACATTGTTGTTTTAAACCTTCCAACCTGTGGGATTATCTTTCCTAAGTGTAGTTGACACAATTCTCGGCGAACCTTTTCTAGTGCTTTCCATTTCTTCTTGGTTGGAGAGTGGAAGTGTTCTCTCTGCAATTCCCTCATGCGTCTCAATAAGCTATTTCCCAGTTATATCCTTTGCCTTTTCTGATGGGCTGCTATACCTATGAACCGTCCCCTCATTACAGCTTTGAGACCATCCCACCGTACTTGTACCGATGTTCCCTCCCATATATTGACCTCCAGATATTCTTTCAGTGTTTTCCTTATCTGCTCCCGTGCCTCTTTTTGTGCTAACATCTCTTCATTTAATCTCCAGAATTTCAACCTACTATTTTCTTGATTTGCTTCCAGCTTCAGTATCACTGGTGCATGGTCTGACCACACCCTCACATCTATCTCAACTGACTGTATTTGGGGCGTAATTTCTGCTTCAACCCACAGCATGTCTATGCGATTGTGAGTGCTATGGGGATTAGAGTAGAAGGTATATTGTCTACATCCCCCATGTTTTTGCTTCCACATGTCTACTAATCCCAAGCCTCTCAGATTTTCTAACATACACTTCCTTTCCCTGCCCAACTCTCCTCTGTCAATTTTTGAATTGTCTATCGGGGGGTTAACCATGAGATTAAAGTCTCCTCCCGGTAAAAGATGTCCCTCTCCCAGGTTCTCTAAAATCCCCTTTATCCTCTTAAAATTCCCCTTCATTTTGGTTGGGGGCATATATATTAACAAAATTATATAATTAATCCACCGTATAGTAGCTTGCACCTATATATACCTCCCCTGCCCATTTCTGTTCATTGTATGAACCACTGCTGCTATGCAGTTGGAGAATAATATACCAAATACTCTTTTTTTGGGCATGCAGTGTTGGCAAACAAATATACCTGTGGAAATATTTTACTCTTCAATACTTCCTCAACGAAGCGTTTGAGGTGGGTCTCTTGGATAATACCTGCAATACACCTGCAAGTATATTGTTCAAAATGTAGTTTCCCCTGTTTACCTCCATGTTAAAGCCCTGTTAATTGTAAACGTAGGCCAGAATTGACTGACCAAGTGTTATTTTGTTTCATTGTAAACCGCACTGATGACAAAGAGCGTGGTATATAAGAACTGTTAAATAAATAAATAAAATATACACATCAGTCTGCAGACAGTCTCCCTCCCTTGTCATCAGCAATAGTTTCTGTCAGGAATTCAGCCCATGCACACGCACCATTGTGCCTGCTGCATCCTCTTTTGCCGTACTCCTCTCCCACTCTATGCTTTCTCCCCCAACGTTTCCCACTGCAGGCGCCATTTTGTAAATGGAGTCTTCGCGGCACTAATAGGAGAATTTTTAGATTGGCTGCTTTTCGCCGCGTCTGGATGTTCTCCTCTCTCACCTGCATGGTAAGCTACCTCGGCAGGAGGCTGGGATGTGTTTTTTTTCTCAGTTAGGGCAGGCAGGTTGGAGGAACACTCAGCTCAGCCGTCTATGCGGTGACCTGACATCACTTCCTCCTCTTGGCCAGTTCTTTTTAATGTAATGAGACTCTCTAGCACAGGAGTCCCATTCGGAAATGAAACTTGGTTTACCCGAGCTGCATTCCTAGTAGCAATGCCACTACTTTTACAGCATTATAGATGTTCCAGTTGTACTGTATGTGTTTCAACAACAGTTCCATGTTTTCGTAGGTTTCTTTCATGTGGGCTGCACAAGCAATAGATATTGAAGTCCTTCACCAGGTCATTCAATTCCGACTGTATTATCAGATGAGGCACACCGGACACAAATTGTTCAAAATCTGGATCCATGTCATTTTCCACGTCTGACACGTGCATTGTGGCATCTTCGTCTGCCTCATTTAGGTTCCATGTCTCTGGTGGCTTTGCTCCTGGCATATCATCATGCGGCACTGGTCTCATGGCTGAAGGCAGACTGGGGTATTCAATAGATTTATTTTTAGCAAAGAAGCTGGATACATTGGTCAGACAGAAGTAACAGTCCGTCACGTGATCCTTCTGTTCTCACCATATCATCAGGACTGCAAACGGCATTGACTTCCGAATACCTCTGAGCCAAGCTCCGAGATGGACAGCACATGTTGCACAGCAAATGTGAGGAGCCCAGGATTTGTTTTTCTTGATCGCCAACTTTACAACCGAAGTAGAGCTGATACATTTTCTTAATAAGTGCAGTTATGCTGTATCTTTGAGGCTTAAGCGAATACTCACCACAAATGTAACAGAATGTATCGCGACTACTGCGTCATTGACAAGACGTTTCTGCTGTAACAAATCGTCATTTAGACAAGAAGCTCACATGTAGATGCTATTGTTAAGTACATAAATGGATATCAACGTCATGCATAGCATGTATAAGAAAGCTGTTTTCATAGCTTGTACTGCCAGTATCCATCCTGACTAAGCATGCCCACACATTCCTGAATAGTAGTATTTCCATTGCATGTTGTGAGCCTGCACCAAGTGCATGTCTGGACTAAACAATACAGCTTACTTTCTAAGCAACATATGAGTAGAAAAAATATGTGAGGAAATCACAAAAATAGGTGATTGCAAAAAAATGGTGCACAATAGGAAAATTTCAAGGTGATTTTCGTGATCAGCAGCCCAAAATCCATAAGATACACCCACAAGCGTTCAGGAAGCAAAATCTTTGTTGTCTTATGATTATTCAGTCTCTAAGCAGAACACCAGGGGCTAGCCAAGCACCCTACTGCCGAATACACATACATACACACCCTACACTTTCTGTATGTTGCAGTATGTTTGAAGAACTGACCTGCAGGTTTCTCTGCTCTCAGCGATCTCCCGTTGCTCATCTTTGCTATTCAACACTGCTCCAATGCTGTCAGCATTCTCAGCTCCCAACTGCAGTAAAGGACAAAAGGAAGGATCCTTTCAGCTAAGAACAGATGGCTTGCGTGTTAGTCCACATGAATAAAGAGACAGTAGTCACCAAACAAGCTGTAGGACAATTTTTCTATAGATTGCTGTAGCTTTGAAGAGCTCTGCTCCCCTCAAACAGGTCAGTGTAAATTAAAAGGCAGCTGCCAAAGGCCAGTCAAAGTGCATTAAATCCAATAAAAGCACAGGAATGGAGAGAGGGTGAGGTAAGATCTTCTTATGAAGCCACATGTGCAAGACAGCTATCTTAAAATTTGCTCCAGGGTGGTTGTTATTTTTTTTAATTGATGGTAAAACAAAGGGAAAACTTGGGTTTATGCATCTGAAGACTTGCAAGTCCCTACACAGTCAGATAAAGTACTGTAAATGATCAATTCTTTACAACTGAGAGGGAAGTAGAAATGGAGAAAAGGACAGCAAATAAAGACGACATGGCCCACCCCCAACAACTATTAAACTCTACAATCCCGGCCTCTCCTTTACACATCCTCTACTTGCTTTCCTGTTTTCAGAAACAGTCACCACTGGGAAGCTGTTCCATACACACACTCCATAAAAAGACATATTTCTTTATATTACCCCCATCTAGCCCCTTTCACCTTCATCCTATGCCACCTTGTTGCAGAGCTTCTTTTCAAATGAAACAGCCTGCCTCCACTACATTTATATCGTTGAGGTATTTAAATATCTCTAAAGTCCCTAGCTCCCCTTTCTTTCAAAAATGATAATTACACTTACCTGGTAATTGTAGTTCCTTTAGTGACGACAGTTCAGTCCTCTACCTCTGGGTTGTCAATCTCCTCCTGCAGCTAGGAGACTGGTATGTCAGAATGATGACATCACTGGATATAGCCTGCTGCACTCCCACTTGTATCCCAGTGTAAACTATAACAAAGCAGACTCAAAGGAGCAACAAATAAGTAGCAAAACATGAAGACAACTGTATTATCAGTAAGTCCCCCCTGACAACAATCCTTCTTACCTCCTGCCCTGCCAAGGAAAAGGGCACAAACAGAAGAAATGAAGAAAGCTAGACTCACCTGTAACCCTCTTCTGTTCGGTACAAAGTGTGAAACCTGCGAGAAACATCCGGGCGGGAAGGAGGACTGAACTGTCGTCACTAAAGGAACTACAATTACCAGGTAAGTGTAATTATCATTTCCTTAGCGTTCCTCCAGTTCAGTCCTCTACCTCTGGGAAGTACCAGAGCAGTAATCAATGGGAGGGACCCTTCCAGCCGGCAGACAAGACAGCCGAGCCGAAACGAGCATCCGAAGCCGCAGCCAGATCCAACCTGCAGTGTTTACTGAAGGTATGCAGGGACGACCAAGTCGCCGCCCTACAAATGTCCCCCGGGGGGACCAAACCATGTTCTGCCCAAGAGGACGCCTGCGCCCGGGTGGAATGCGCCCGCAGACCCGTAGGCACCACACGCCCCGGAGCACATAAGCGGATGCAATCGCTTCCTTAAGCCAGCGGGCAATAGACGCTTTAGCCGCCGCTTCGCCCCGACGAGTACCGCCGAAGAGCACAAACAAACGTTCCGACTTCCTGAACGATTCCGTAACCTGCAAATATTGACGCAAAGCCCTCTTCACATCAAGCCGCCGAAGACCGCGATCCGCGGCATCGCCCCCCAAAGATCCTAAGACTGGCAAGGAAACAACCTGATTTAGATAAAAAGGAGACACCACCTTCAGCAGAAAGGACGGAACCGGACGCAAGACCACCTTCTCCCTAGAAAAGGAAAGGAAGGGTTCACGGCACGACAATGCCTGCAGTTCGGAAACCCTCCGTGCGGAACAAATCGCCACCAAAAACACCGTTTTGAGCGTCAAATCTTTCACAGACGCCCGACGCAAAGGCTCAAAGGGGGACTCGGCCAGAGCCGTGAGCACAAGATTCAGATCCCACGGGGGAACGAACACTCTGTGTGCCGGCCGTACCCGAACGACCGCTTTCAGAAAACGACGCATGTCGGGATGAGTTCCCAACGAGCGGCCATTGACTTTGCCGCGAAAACAGGACAAAGCTGCCAGTTGTACTCGTAAGGAGCCGGCAGCAAGCCCTTTGTCAAAACCGTCCTGTAGGAATTCCAAGATTGAAGGAATTGAAGCCGACCCCAGCCGAACCTGACGCTGGGAACACCAATCCTCAAAAATACGCCAGACCCGCACATACGCCAAGGACGTGGACTGCTTACGCGCCCTCAGTAAGGTTGCCACCACCGCAGACGAGTAGCCCTTTTTCAAGAGTTTAGCCCTCTCAATGGCCAAACCGTAAGCGAGAACCGATCCACCTGAGGCATGAACAGGGGCCCTTGGAGCAACAGATCGGACCTGTCCGGGAGACGCCAAGGTTCCCCGTCCAACAGACGGACCATGTCCGCGTACCATGGACGCCTCGGCCAATCGGGAGCCACCAACAGGACCGGTCCCGCATGCGCCCCGATCTTCTGGACCACCCGGCCTATCAGAGCCCAGGGCGGGAAGACATAGAGAAGGCCGGTCTTCGGCCACCGACGCAGCAAGGCGTCGATGCCCTCGGACATTCTTTCTCGCCGTCTGCTGAAGAATCGGCCGACTTTCGCCGACTGAAAGGTCGCCATGAGATCCATAATCGGAGTCCCCCAGCGCCTGACGATCTGACGGAAAACCGCGGGATGCAGTTCCCACTCCCCTGCATCCACGTGCACTCTGCTGAGGAAGTCCGCGGTGATATTGTCCTTGCCGGCTATGTGAGCTGCCGAAATCGCAGAGAGACGAAGCTCTACCCACGCGAAGAGCAGGTCGGCCTCTGCCTCCATTGCGGCACTCCCGGTGCCCCCCTGGCGATTGATGTAGGCCACCGTTGCCGAGTTGTCGGAGAGCACTCGCACGGCCTGGCTGCGCACCAAGGCCTCGAACGCCTGCAGGGCCCGAAACACCGCTCGAAGTTCCAAGCGATTGATCGCCCACGAGGACTCCAGAGGGGTCCAAAGTCCTTGCGCAAACTGACTCTCGCAGTGGGCCCCCCAGCCCACCAGGCTGGCATCCGTCAGCAATGGCAGCCACTCTGGCTGATCCAACGGCAAGCCCCCCGCCAGAGACGAGGGGCGCAGCCACCACTGAAGGGACCGTCGAACCGGGCCCGGACAAGGGAGACGCTTGCTCAGCGAGTGCTTTTGATGCGACCAACGACTGAGCAGAGCCCTCTGGAGAGGTCGCATGTGAAACCTGGCCCAGGGCACCGCCTCCAGCGTCGCCGCCATGGTGCCCAACACTCGGAGATAATCCCAAGCCGAGGGAGCCGCTACCGACAGGAAGCGCCGCACCAGAATCCGCAACCCCTCGGCTCGCTTGGACGGCAGGAACACTTGTCCCTTGCACGTATCGAACCAAACTCCCAGGTATTCGAGAACCTGGGTGGGCTGCAAACGGCTCTTGTCCGGGTTGATCACCCAACCCAGTTCCTGCAAGAACCGCACCACCCTGTCCGTCACCCGGAGACTTTCCTCCGCGGACTTGGCGCGAATCAACCAATCGTCGAGGTAAGGGTGCACCAGAATACCTTCTTTGCGCAACGCCGCTGCCACCACCACCATTATTTTGGTGAAGGTCCGAGGCGCCGTCGCCAGGCCGAATGGTAAAGCCTGAAACTGGTAGTGACCCCAGGGGAGGGCAAACCGCAGAAAACGCTGGTGCACATCGCGAATGGGAATGTGCAAGTACGCCTCCGAAAGGTCTAGGGACGTCAAGAACTCCCCGCGTCGCACCGCTACGATGACCGACCGCAACGTTTCCATCCGAAAGTGCGGGACCCGCAAACAGCGGTTTACCCCCTTCAGATCGAGAATGGGACGCAATTGTCCGCCCTTTTTGGGCACCACGAAATAAATGGAATAGCGACCCAAGCCGTAATCGGCCTCGGGAACCTCCACGACGGCTCCCAAACGAAGGAGCCTGTCCAGGGTTTCGCGAACGGCCGCCGCCTTCGCAGGACCCCGACAAGGCGACATGACAAAGGCGTCCCGTACGGGCCGGGCCAACTCCAGCGCGTAACCGTGCTGAATGATTTCTAGCACCCACTGATCTGAGGTGATGAGGGTCCAGGCGGACAGAAACTCCCGAAGCCGACCGCCAATGGGAGGCTCCACCGCCGGGACCCGCCTCGCTTCATTGGGTCTTACGGGCAGAAGCCGCCGGGAGGGAGGAGAAGCCTCTACTCGCTCCCCGAAACCCCCGAAAGCCCTGACTCCGAGAGGGAAACCTCCCTCTCTGGAAACCCCCAGGCCGGGTAGAACGAAATCTTCTGAAGTCCCGAAACGGACCCCGAGGCCCCTGGGCAGACTTGGCCTGTTTGGGTTTGTCCTCGGGCAAACGGCCCGCTTTAGATTCACCTAGGTCCTTCACCAACTTCTCCAAATCCTCCCCAAACAGTAACCCCCCCTTAAAGGGAAGCTTACTGAGGCGGGATTTAGAAGGACCGTCCGCGGCCCAATTCCGCAGCCACAAGGAGCAACGGGCCGCTATCACAGAAGCCGTGCTGTTGGCCAGCGCTCGAATTAAGTCATAATGCACATCCGCCAGGTAGGCTGCACCTGACTCCATCCGGTCGAGCTCTGTCACCTCCTCGAGGTCCACGTGCGGGGATTGGCGTAGCCGTTGGGCCCAGCGCAAGCACGCCCGGGCAACCCAGGCCCCGCAGATGGAGGCTTGAAGCGATAGGGAATCCGCCTCAAACACCTGCTTGAGCAGACCATCAATCTTACGGTCCTGAGGATCCTTTAAGGCCGCACTTCCCTCTACGGGAATGGTGGTCTTTTTAGTAACAGCCGAAACCACGGCGTCTAGACGCGGTGCTCGGAAGCGGTCTTTAGCGGTTTCCGCCAAAGGATATAACCGGCTCATAGCACGAATGCCCCGGAGCCCCGCCTCCGGTTTATCCCATTCGTCCTGAATCATCCGCTCGACTACTCGGTGCAGCAGCGGAAACACCACCTGAGTCTGACGAACCGCTTGAATGACCGGGTCCTCTAAATCGTCCTCCACCGCTGCCGGCGGAGCCAAGTGTAACATCTGCAAGGTTTCCGAAATTAAGGCAGCCAACTCCTCTCTGCGGAACAGGCGAATAAGCTTGGCTTGCTCTTCGGGCTCCGGGATCTCTCCTTCTTCCAGATCCTGTGAGCTCTCCTCAGGATCCCATTCCGGATCCGGGGTCTCCAGCCAGGAACTCTCCAGCGTATCAGCCAGCCGTGCCCGTTTCGACGCTGGCTGTTCCGTGACCGCCGCCCCTTCCGCTACCAACTGCGGAGGTTGAGACGCCGGCGAAGCCTGTCTCGTGCCCTGCTGACGCAGGCAAAAAGCTTGATGCAGAAGAAGAAGGACAAACTCCGGACTGAAACCACTGATACCTGGCGGCTGAGGTTGCAAGGGTTCACCGGAGGGCCCTGGCAGCGACCCTAAATCGGGCTCTTGCTCAGAGAGCCGCGGTGAGGTAGCGCCCGCCCCCACGGGCGCCGTCTGCACCTCCAGAGACTCTTGGGCGGCCATCTGCAGCTCCACCTCTGAAGAGAGAGCCGTGCAGCCCCTACACACCCCGGTGTCCGTGATCGTGCCCCTTCTGGAACCACACACCAGGCACAGAGGCCGGGAAGCCATCAGGAGACACCCAGCACCCGTAAGGACTGATGCCCAGGTGGTATATTATAGTGGGCTTTTCTGTACAGGTTTGTCTCCTTCTTTGGTTTTTTTTGTTTGTTTTTTTTTTTAGATATTTTATTGAGCTGGGTTAGAAGGGTAGCTAGCCCCCAAGAAAAGGAAGACCTCGCAGCCCCCCTTCCACCCCGGGAACGCACAGGGCCGACAGAAGAGGCTGAAGAAATAACCAAATAAAATAGGCCTCCCAAAAGAAAAGAAACAAAGCAACTAACAAAGGAAATATAAAGAAAGCTAAATAATTAAATCAAAAGCGCAGCAGTGCCCCGTAGGAAAAAACGGCAACCGATGCTCGCACACGCGGCTGCAGTGCGGCACACAAAATGGCCGCCGCGACTGCAAGCCGTGCAGGAAAAAGGCGCCAAAACACAGCGGGTGTTCTTTGTCCCCCGAAACAGCGCGGCAGGGATGAAAAGAGCAGGCGGATGCCGGCAGAGCACTTACCGGTCCTGTCTGCCACCCCTCGATCGCTGCGGAGAGCGTCTCCAACCCCGGGCCCTGAAGACAAGCGAGGTCAGCCAACACCCGACCAGCCTCTCACAGAGGAATAGCAGTGCGGAGCTACCGGCGTTTAAGAAGGGCTCACCTCCATAAGGTCCGGGAGGGAAACTCGAGCCTGAGCCAAAAACCCCCCTCCAGGAAGAAACCCCCAGGACTGACACAGGCAGGGATCAAGAAGGGTATCTTCCTCTTCACTGTTTTCTTCTTTTTTTTTTTTTAAAGAGATACCGCCAAATAAATATTAACCCACTTAACTACCCTAACAGAAAAACTACATGCTCCTTATCCACTCCTCCATAGAGCCTCTCCCTAAGGCTCGTCAACACCTCCTGCTGCAAGGAGACTGGTTACACTGGGATACAAGTGGGAGTGCAGCAGGCTATATCCAGTGATGTCATCATTCTGACATACCAGTCTCCTAGCTGCAGGAGGAGATTGACAACCCAGAGGTAGAGGACTGAACTGGAGGAACGCTAAGGAATATACATATTTACCAGATAATGTCCTTTCCTGAAGCTCTGCTAGACTAGTCTAGGACCTGCCCCTATGCTCTGCTATATGATACTGCTGTTTGGCGCTGCAGGCTCATGATAGCCCTTCACTCCGAAAACTATCCTGTACATAGTTGTTTCTTAGTTCTACTTGATCCTTCCCTCATTATCCTCACTGAGGTGGTGTGCGGTTAGGGGTTCTTGACCTTGTGCTCGGGTATGAATACTGAAGTATGCACCTAGCTGCATCAGTTATAGTAGCAGGGATGATGTCATAAGAAGCTTCTGGATTTTTTCTCTGTCTCCACCTTTGCTGACAGGGGGTCACAACCCACTTGTCTGGACGGGTCTAGCAGGATGATATAGAACCACACATTTGAGGATGTCTACTCCATTGAAGCTTTTGGTATCAGCCGCAAAAAAGGAAACCTTATCCGACAGTCCTTACCCAATATCACTTACAAAAAAGTGTTAAAAAGAATTGGAGCAAAGATACCTGCGGCCGAATATCTCGGGTGCCACTCATGCAGCTGGTCACACAGATTTGGCTATCACAAATAGTATCTCAACTCTGCAGCTAACTCAGTTCACCATTCAAGCCCTGCTCTGGACAGACCACTTCCTAGTTCCATCGATCAGGGGCAGTTTACACTGAACAAATTTTCAGAAACCTGGTGACAGAGAACATTTGAATAATAGTACAATAAAACTATACACAGGTCAGCTAGGGACTAATACAGAAGCATCATCAAAGCTGCATCTGAACTATATACATGGTATATTAGAATAGAACAGGTTATGGAGATGCAATTGTATCAGGGTGGGATGGGAATGTGTTGATTAGCGAGGTGGGAGAGGGGGTGGGGGGAATTGAAGGGTTGTAATATTCTGAGAAAAGAAGTGTTTTTAGGAGTTTTCGAAATGTCTGTAGGTCCTTATTTGATCTGATGGAATCTGGAAGGGAGTTCCAGAGGGTAGGAGTGGAATACCTGAAGGCTCTATTGCTGGTCACTTTTTTTGTTTTTTCTTACTAAAGGGGGTATGGCTAGGAGGTTCTTTGTACTTGCTCTTCTCATTCTAGTATCAGGTTGAGATTGAATCAGGGTGGATAGGTAGGAAGGGACGATATTTACTGTGAAGTTTAAAAGTTGAGACTAATATTTTATATTTTATTCTGGATGAGATGAGAAGCCAATGGAGGTTATAGAGTACAGGGGTGATGTGGTCAGTAATGTTTGATTTGGAAATAATCCTAGCAGTTACATTTTGTGCTAGTTGTAGCGGGTGCATTGTCTTTTTAGGTAGACCCAGTAAGACTATTGCAGTAGTCCAAGTGAGGGGTAATCAACGCTTGGACTACTGATCAGAAGTCTTGAATGTCAAGGATTGATCTGAGGTGCTGTAAAGTTTTTAATTTAAAGAAAGCATAGTTTTACTCACCTATAACAGGTGATCTCCGGAACAGCAGGAATTTAGTCTGACTTGTCTTTTACACAACACATACAAGCTGTTGACTCCAGCACACATGGTCTTCTATACTATTCCCCTGCTTGTCCTATCTCACTCCCTCCAGGATAACAGACTTCATATCCCACCCCCTAATAACGTATGACTTGAATCCACCCTTATTCAGCCTTCTTTTTCTGTGTTCCCACTCTTTGGAATTCTCTGCCGCAATCGCTCTGTCTTAAACCTTCCTACACCATACAAAACCTAGCTCAAAACACATCTCTTCTCATGAGCCTTTGAAGCCTAGACTGCCTGGGGCTTAAAATGAACCTCCTTCCCTCCCCCTCTGCAACTTTGGTTCTGCCCTTTCTGTACTATTTGCCGATGACGTTCCTTTTTATTTTCAATTGATTTTAATGACTGTAAACTGCCTCGCCTCTAAACAGAAAGGTGGCATATAAAGTTCAAAACAAACATACATAAACCGCTGGCAATATTCTTATCCTCAATGTGAACTCCATTTATCAGTACCATTGGTTGCCTCCCATTCAATTAGTCAGTCTCTAACCCAGTTAGTCACTTTAAGGCCTACCAAAAGGGTGCTCAGTTTATTTATAAGGCACCGATATGGAAATGTGTCAAAGGCTTGGCTTAGATGTAAGTATATCACATTTAATGTTCTCCCCCAATTCAACTCTCCAGTCTGCCAGTAAAAAAAAAAAAAAAAAAATTGGTCAGATTTGTCTGACAAGACCTACCTCTAGTAAAACCATGCTGCTTTGGATCCTGCAATCCATTAAATTCCAGAAACTGCACTATTCCCAGTTTTAGTGGTGTTTCCATTAAATTTACTTACTACAGATGTCATACTAACCAGCCTGTAATTCCAAACTTCTGCTTTTGTGGAGAGAAATCACATTCGCCCTTCTCTAGTCTTCCAGGAGTACTCCTATCTCTAAAGAAGCACTGAAGAGGTGAAACATCGGAGCCACTAGAGCTTCCTAAGTTTCTTCAATACCCATAGATGCATCTCATGCACCTCTATTGTCTTGTCTAATTTTAGTTTAGCTAGTTCCTCACTAACAGCCTTGTAAAAATAGTTTGATATCTTGCTTCCATTCCTATTTGTGTTTATTTTCTGATGTCCAGCTTCCATTCCATCTCTGAACACAGAACAGAAACATTTGTTAAGCTAGGAGTGGAGGAATGGCCTAGTGGTTGGGGCAAGGTACTTCAGGCCAGAAGGTCAGGGGTTCAAATCCCACTAGAGAACAGCAACCTTGGGCCTGGAAGGACTGGGGTTTCTAGTCCCACAGGTGCTCCTTGTGGTCTTGGGCAAGCCACTTAACCCTCCAAAGCCCATGTTCCCTGTAAAATAGTTATCTCCAAGTTATAATGCCCTGTTCAATGTAAACCGCAGTGATGCAGAATAGCGCGGTATATAAGAGAATGTAAATAAATAAATAAAATTCTGCATTATCCTGCATTACCTGTGCATATTCCTCTCATTCACCCTTGAGCACTTCCCCCACTCACTAACATATAAGAAAAATTGTTTTTTCTCCCCCCCCCTTACTGTATTGGCTTTTTTTTCTTCCATTTTCATCTTTGCTTTTCTAACTACTTTCCCAAACTTCTAGCTCTTTCCAGATATTGTTGCTTATCGCCTTATTTTTTATTAAAACTTTTAATGTAATAATATGCAAGAAATATGAAGAAATAGAATATTTACATGTCTCTGAAAGAGGGGAGCAGCAAGAACTAAGACAGTACCTGCCAGGCCTGATGAAGAGTGATGGAAGAGGGGTCCAAAGAGCACAATGTGCGCCATCCCGCTGATGTTCTCAGCACAGGACCATTCAGCATTTTAAAAACTCAGACTGCCCCATAGCCTATAGCTGCTGGGGTGTGGCCTGGAGGGGAGTGGCCTAAGAAGTAGGTCACTCCCCTTTGAAGCCAGGAACAACCCAAACACGAAGCAAGCTTCCACTTTAAGAACCACAACTTAGGAAAAAGACTTTGGTGTCTTTGTAGATAATACATTGAAACACATGTAACTTGTTCCGTTAATTGTAAACTGACCCTGATCTCTGGTAGGCACAGTATAGAAGAACCAAATAAATAAACCCTCCACCCAGTATGTAGAAGCAGACAAGAACATAAGATATGCCATACTGGGTCAGACCAAGGTCCATCAAGCCCAGTATCCTGTTTCCAACAGTGGCCAATCTAGGTCATATGTACCTAGCAGTTTCCCCAAAAGACACAGGTTCCGCAATGCTTGTACTGGGTCAAGCATTGATATCCTGGGTCCCTTCTTAATAATGGTTTATGGACCTTTCCCCTCCAGGAACTTGTCCAAACCTTTTTTAAACCCACCTACACTAACAGCCTTTACTACATCCTCCGGTAACAAATTCCAGAGTTTGATTACACGTTGAGTGAAAAAATATTTTCTCTTATTAGTCTTAAATAGTTTACCCTGTAGCTTCATTGCATGTCCCCTAGTCTTTCTATATTCTGATAAGGTAAACAATCGATCTACGTTTACCCGTTCCACTCCGTTCATTAATTTATAGACTTCTATCATATCTCCCCTCAGCCATCTCTTTTCCAGGTTAAAGAGCCCCAACCTTTTTATCCTTTCTTCATAGGAGTATCCTTCCATCCCCTTTACAATTTTGGCCTTTCTTCATAGGAGTATGCTAGGAATCAAAGAAAGGAATGGAGAATAAAACAAAGGATATTATAATGCCTCTGTATTGTTCCATGGTGCAACCGCACCTTGAATGTTGGGTGCAAGTTTGGTCTCCATATGTTAAAAAGAATATAGCCGAATTTAAAAAGGTATAAAAAAGAGCAACAAAAATGGTAAAGGGAATGGAAGAATACCCCTACGAAGAGAGGCTAAAAAGGTTAGGGCTCTTCCACCTGGAAATGAGACGACCGAGGGGAGATATGATAGAAGTCTATAAATTAATGAATGGAGTGGAACGGGTAAACGCAGACTGGTTGTTTACGCCATCAGAAAGTAGAAAGACTAGGACACGCAATGAAGCTACAATGTAACCCATTTAAGACTAATAAGATAAAATATTTTCTAATTCAACACATAATCTCTGGAATGCGTTACCAGAGGATGTAGTAAAAGCTGTTAGTGTAGCTGGGTTTAAAAAAAGGTTTGGACAAGTTCCTGGTGGAAAGGTCCATAAACCATTATTAAAGAGGACGCAGGACAAGCATTGTGAAACATGTGTGCCTTTTTGGGAACCTGCTAGGTACGTGTGACCTAGATTGGTCACTGTTGGAAACAGGATATTGGGCTTGATAGACCTTTGGGTCTGACCCAGTATGGCTTCTCTTATATTCTTAACGGTTGCTTCGGCCCCTGACTCTTTACATTCTATAGCAGTTTCATCTAACTCTGGAGCGTCTTTAAGCTCTCCTTCTCCTCCTAAAGTTTCAATAAATCAAGCCATTAGTGTGACACTGCACAGCGTCAACAGAAGTCAGTGGCCCTGCCCCTCCCCATCCCAGTGACCCTTTATAGCTGCACCTTGAGGCAACTTCCTTTTTTGCTTCGCATATCAACATGGCCTGATGATACGTAAAGCAAAAGTCTCTTATGCTACCACAGCTTGCCTTCATCTAGTCTCACTCTTTGCCATGATCCCCCACCCAGCTCTCCCTCAGTTTCTCTTGCTGATAAGCCTCCCCCCCTCCTCTCTCTTTCATAACCCCCTTCCTCCCAGGCTTCATCCAGTAATGAAAAAAAGATATTTCATCAAATCATATTTCTAAAAATTATATATTAACAAACATAATTATAACAATACTACATTAAATAGCACATAAATTAGACAGTGTCATAATAAACTTCACAGCATAAAATGCTTAATCATACTTCAGACCATACCAGAAGGTATTCTATTTTCAACAAATTATATAAAAACAATGTGCACTGAAAACCCAAATGTGTGCTTAATTAACAGGCCTTGACAAATTCTTTTAGGAACTAGGAGCTGGCTGTCGAGAACTCTGTCTAGTGCCCCTCCTGCAATCCCTAAAAGGTGTATCTCAGCTCCGTTTACCTATTAATTTGTAGCATTTGTTACTATCTATTACTGTTCTTTACAGCTAAATTCGTGTTACCATATACAGCCTCATCACTGCCCCCTCTTCTGTACCAAGACCTGGCATTGTGCCTCTTTTATTAGCACATTGCTGAAACATTAACAGACTCTTGTCATATTTTGTCTGCCCACACTACGCTGACAACGTACTGTACCATTGCATACCTGAGCTGATTCCCCCTCAAATACATTCACAACCTAGAGTGGATTTGTCTTGTGGATAACACTGCAAACATGGAAACTAAACCCACTATAGTGCATACCATATACATCTACTACTCCTCACAACATTAGCCAAGGCACTCCTGGCCCCTCTAAACTCCCCCCTTACCAACCCATCCCCATTATCTACCACCGCCCTAACAATAACCACACTATACCATAAAAACAATCAGAGATAACTATCAGCAGAAGTACAAACCCCATCAGAGACTAATATACATAAACCCCAGTGATGGCATCATACCCCCCACCCAGACAGAGCACATTAATCCCCTAAAATGCATTCTGGTGAACATGCGTTCTGTAAGGAATAAAATACCTTTAATTCATGATCTCCTAATAGACGAATCCCTGGACATCCTCTGTATCACAGAGACATGGCTCACTGAACATGATACCATCCTCCTAAACCAACTGAATTCAAATGGGTACAGCTTATTTAACTGCCCCAGAAACACCAAGCTTGGTGGCGGAGTCCTAACAATAACCAAAACTTTCATAAACGCCTGTCAGTGTCTGCAACAACTGCGAGGGCATAGATCTTCTGAAAATAGAGAACAAAGGACTTGCAATATGTTTCCTCTATAGACCCCCCCCCCCACCACTTATCACACCAACCTCAGAACAATCCTAGAATCAGCCTGCACATCCCACATACAGAAGTCCCAACCTCCTACCGCCCAATTTCAAGCATATCTTTCCTCGCCAAGATTATTGAAAAGGCAGTTCAGCAGCAGCTGCAGGACCACATTGATGACACAAACGCCCTTGATATGCATCAATACGGGTTTCGTCAACATCACGGTGTAGAAACCCTCCTGCTAGCCCTAATGGACAACCTACTCAAAGGTCTAGAAGACAAAAGCAAGATGTATATGCTTATATTCATAGATATATCAGCTGCCTTCGACTCAGTGCATCACCACACACTACTGGAGCGACTTGAGTCCATAGGCATTTCAGGAACCCCACTAAAATGGTTCTCCTCCTACATAACCAACAGAATGCAGCAGGTTCAATTCGACAATGACAAAGCAGTCCCCTTCCCACAAACCCAAGGCATTCCACAAGAATCCGCCCTCTCCTCCCTCCTATTCAACTTATACCTACAACCAGTATGCAAGATTTTCCAGGACCATGAGATCAACTACCATATTTACGCAGATGACCTAATGCTTTATACGCAACTTGACGTAAATAACCCAAACCTCAACAAGCTTGAAGAATGCCTATTCGAGCTACAAACCTGGCTTCAACGCAATAACATGTCCATTAATCACAAGAAAAGAGAAGCAATGTGTATCTCCAAGAAACCGGGCTTCGACCCACCAGCAACGGTCACCATGAACAATAACAATTACAACATCAAGACAGAGATAAAATATTTAGGAGTGATGCTTGACAGCAACCTAAATATGGACAAACACCTTCGAAAAAGCAATCGGGCCATTTTCCACAAATTAAGAGTCTTGCAGCCACTACGTAGCATCCTCGATCATGCCGACTTCAGGTCAGTCGCTCAAGCCCTCATCATGCCACATCTAGACTACTGCAATGCCATACTGCAAGGTCTGCCAAAGAAAACCATAAATATTCTGCAAATGGCACAAAATGTTGCTGCCAGAATCATTATGCAAAAAGGCCTCTCTGACCACATTACACCTGTTCTAATTGAGCTACATTGGCTCCCCATTGCGGCCCGCATTCAATACAAATTGACAGTCACTACTTTCAAACTCATCCATAATGTAGCTCCCTCACACCTCAACAGCTTAATCTCCAACCTACCCAACAACAGAAGTAGAAGAACAGTGAACCTCAATACCCTCTGTCTCCCGAAGTGCATCAGAAAGGTTAATACATGTACTAGTAACAGAGCTTTCTCATTTATAGCTCCGACACTCTGGAACCGGCTGCCATGTGAACTTTGTGCAAACTGTGACCTGAAAGACTTCAGAAAAAAGCTTAAGACACACCTCTTCCAATCGCATCTCAATGTAACCTAGGCCCTGTCCCCCACTACCAACTGTCTCCCTTACATGGGAAAACCACTTTACCCCATGTAATCGCTCAACGAGAAATGCATTCAGTCATGTGTAATTATGTATATAATGTATCCTTTGTGAAGCATTAACATCAATCAACTGTACCCCGTAACCCTATGTTTGCTGTGTACTACCTCTCCCTCCCCAATCGCAATGTATATATTTCTAATTACTGGCCGGTACAGCCACCCTTACCATGTATAGCAACCGCTGCTGATCGCTGGAAGCAGCGGGATACAAATGTACACTAAATAAATAAAGGACTTGCAATATGTTTCCTCTATAGACCCCCCCCACCACTTATCACACCAACCTCAGAACAATCCTAGAATCAGCCTGCACATCCCACATACAGAAGTCCCACATCATCCTCCCTCCCACCACAACAGTCATTATAATTCTTGGAATTCATGGAAGACCTAGGTTTCCAACAAATAATAAATAATCCCACCCATACCAAGGGCAATACTCTTGACCTGATATTCCTCCCAAAACATATCGCTGAACACCTCAACTTGACCCGACCACCCCCCCCCCCCCCAGTACAACACAGGTACCCTGGTTGGACCACTTCATACTAAGGTTTGATCTCCTAATCCCACTTACTAAGCCAAACCCCCAACACAGCACAACATAACCCGCTTTTCAGGCGCTTCGATAAAAGTATTCTTGAATAATGTACTTCCACAGCTCACCTCTCCTTACCAAAACCTGGATGAGTCAGTAAAGAATTGGCATACAATAATTCATAAAGCAGCTTTACCCACAAACACGCGCACAAAAATCACCTGCAGGCCCTCTAAGAAATGGTACACTTACAATTTACACACCCTCAAAAAAGAACTCTGCAAACTTGAGAAAAGATGGAGGAACAAAAAATCCCCAGACCTCAAAGCCTTTTACATAGCAGCTCTAAACTCCTATAAAGAGGCCATACAAATGGCAAAAAGGAACCATTTCTCTAATACCCTAAATAAAGCCATCAACCTCCCCAGAGAACTTTTCAAAATCAACAAATCCCTAACGAAAACTCAACAAAATGAGGAACCCAAGACCACCATCAACCCCCAAACCCTTGTCAACATGAATCCTAACCCAATTAAGAATAGCAGGTACTGCCCTTCAATGGTTTAAGTCATACATCACCAATAGATACCAGTATGTAAGAACTGACCAAGAATGCTCCACAACCTTCCCTCAGGACTCGGCATTATCAGCTCTCCTGTTTAACCTCTACCTTCAACCAATCTGCTCAATCTTCAAAAGGCATAAAATAGGTTATCGCTTATATGCTGATGATATTATGTTGTTTAACCCAGTAAACACACAAAAAAAAATAAAAAACAATCACAACATTGAATGCATCCTTGGAGCAGAATCCTAGCTTTGTGAGAACCTCCAAATCAACTCCAACAAGACAGAGATTATGTTCACGATAAGAAACCAAAATACAAACCACCACCATTCAAGTAAAACAGGAGGTGAAATACCTGGGAATCATCTTGGACAAATCCCTCAGTATGTCATCCCATGTAAGACAAACAGCCAGGACTATATTCTTTAAACTAAGATCCATCCAGAACCTAAGACCTCTCTTAGAACCCAGCAATTTCCAAATGGTAGCCCAAGTGCTTATAACTCCGCAGTGGGACTACTACAAGAGTTTACTCCAGGCTCTGCCCAAAAAAACACCCTACAACTAGCCCAAAATGTGACTGCCCGAATAATAGCTAAAGCACGCCTGACAGATCATATTACTGTATACCGATCCTTAATGATCTGAATGGGCTTCCAATAATGAGTAGAATAAAATATAATTACCACTTTTAAGCTACTCCATAACATCTCATCCTCATTCCTCACTTCTAAGATTCATACTCAAACAGAGACTAGGAGCAGAAGTAACAGCAATCTAAACACACTTGCAATACCATCATCATTCCAAAGAACAAAACAAGTAATCAGCAACAGGGCCTTCACTTACACTGCACCCAAACTATGGAACCTTCTGCCAGTCCACATTAGGTCTATCAAAGACCTCCAAACGTTTAGGAAAGAACTAAAGACACTACTGTTTACCAAACACTATAACAACGTCTAAAGTGCATCCCGTTCACCCATGTCTGAGAATGAAAGCACCACATTTATTGCACTGAATACACGACATGCTGAATAAGCCATTGATAAAACTCCCACAACCTATCAAGAGACCCCTCCCATATAAAAAAAACATCATTGATAAAATGACGCTACACTTTGACATGAGAGGAAAACAGAGAAACCATCAATCATTGCTGTTCAAAATGCCCCATAAATAAATTTGCAACAGAGGGAGCAAACGTTGCCCCATCGCAACCCCTGAAATCTGCTGATAAATGATACCCTCAAACTCCCAAAAAAATTATCTAATCGTAATCTCAGCTAAATTCATTATAAATTCTAACATAGTATCTGACATGTCACCCCGTTGAGTAAGGGCTGGATAGTTGGATGATTCTGAGACTGTTTCCGTTAAGTTTTGTGGTGACATGCTCTAGAGGAGTGTTACTAAATTTAAAATAAGAACATTGGAGAAAGAAATGAAGATTTGAGAAAGAAAATAATTTTGTAAATGCTATATATGTTTATAAGAGGAGTTTTTTTCTGGCCGTTGATGTGGTGGATGGAGGCATAGGGGTGTTTAGACGCCCTAGCCTGATCCGTGTATTCGAAGGCCTTTTTCTCTTCTTTTTAATACCTGTGAATGAGATGTTTATGAGATCTGATATTTAGTTAAGCCTGTGATATAGTAGAGTGGATTCTTTTGTTTTTTTAGGACTGGAAGTGACAATTTCTTGGATTGTGTCATTACAATGGATCATCTGAGGGGAAGTTTCACATCAGATGATCCAGGAAAGCCTCCGATACCATCAAAATACTGTCAGGGTACATGGAAACATAGAAATAGGTCACGTGGTCTTTTTCTGTCGTCATATTTAGTCTGTCCTTCCATCTCAACAACTACAAGAGTCCCCAAATGTGCAAATTAGTCATGCGGAGCACCTGTTGCTCTGGGAGAGCATGCCAAATTTGCACAGACTTCTGCGAGCATGTGTTTGGCTTGCTTTCCCAGTTTAATGCTGCCATTTGTGCCAGGTTTTAACACATATGAGTCGCTTTCTACATGGTGTGCCGCAAAGAGGTTGTCAGAGCTGATATAGCACGACTTCAACATCAGCCAGAATTTTAGTATGCTGCTGTGACTCTCACATACAGCGATATAGAAAAAGTTAAATAAATAAATATGGCTAGCTTATCTGACTATAATTTAAATAGTCTTGGAGATACGTGTGTACTGGCTTTTCCTTTGCTGTTTACACGCGCATCTGTCTCTGGTGGTAACTGTACCTCAAAGTGGAGTTATCTGTACTTAAAGGCCACGCTGGGTTTCTGCACTTAACCAATAGTTTCTGACAGACACTAGGCTCAAGGGCTAGTTTCTTTCAAAACCTAACTTGGCCTACTCGCCCTCTGGCAATAAACTTATGTTTGCAGATCACCAATTAAAGGAAGCCGTTATTGTGAGCCACCCCGACTGCCCTGGAACTGACTAAGTGCCCTGGAAGAGGTAAATTACCTCTGCATGTGCCTCCTTAACCAGGGTTGCCAACAGACTGCACATGCGCCGCAGGCTTGACCCCACTACATGCAGGAATATGTAGTTCTGACTTCTCTGCTGCGCTAAGAAAAGAAGGACTACAAGTCCCAGCATGCACTGGGCTAAACCCAGAGCTGGAGCAGGTCTGTCGGGCGCACCTGTAGCCACCTACTGTAACGCGTCTCTAGCTATAGCTGAAGTGGCCTGAGCCCAACCGGAATCAATACGTTAAGAGGCCGCTACCTGCTGGGCTAAGAGCTGCCTCCTGAGCCGCTGCCGCTCCCGGATCTCCTGTAAGCGGCTGTTCATCCCGATTCCCGCTCAACGACTCCTCTCTGGCGCGTCACTTCCGCTAAGAATCAAGCACTTCGTGGCGCCTCTCCAGCACGTTACTTCCGCCCGACATCCAGCCACCTCCAAGATGCCCACTAAGCCCTTTCGCGCGTTACTTCTGCCGGAAATACGTTGTACCCGGAACCTCTAGCTCTGCTCAGCCCTTCCCGCAGGCTACTAAAGAAACGAGTCAGCGGCTGCTTTCTAGCCGACTCTGTGTTAGTTCCTCGTCCTGGGATGCAGAGCTCTTCAAAATACAAGAGTCCGACGGATCCTCTTAAGAGAAGAAAGACGCTTTACTGGGCCCCTCTGCGCTTGGTCTCATCAGGGGCGTAGCCTCATGGGGGGTGCAGAACAAAGTATGCGGGGATTTATTTGCATAGTCATTTGGCTATCTCTATAAAAACACTAGCTGGATAGCACTTATATAGCGCCACGCACGGAGCGCTGTACAGTCAAACATACAAGAGACAGTCCGTGCTCCGTATATCAAACAGGTGAGGGATGGACTGGACGCTCACATAGCAGATGAAATTTAATGTGGACAAGTGCAAGGTTATGCACCTAGGGAAGAAGAACCCAAACTATGGTTACAAGATGCAAGGTTCCACATTAGGAACCACCACCCAGGAAAAAGATTTAGGCGTCATTGTGGATAACATGTTAAAACCCTCCTTCCAGTGTGCAGTGGCAGCCAAGAGAGCAAATAGAATGCTAGGTATCATAAGGAAAGGAATGGAAAATAAAACAAAAGATATTATAATGCCTCTATATCGTTCCATGGTGAGACCGCACCTTGAATATTGTGTGCAATTCTGGTCGCCGCATTGAAGCAGCGAAGTGCAGACAATGAATAAATCCAGGAGTCAATTTACAGGGTCCAAGCCAATTTATTGTGCACAAGGCCCAGTTAGTCAAAGCTTCAAAAAGGACTAAGCAAGTTCTTACAGAGACATATTCATTTATACATATCTCCAGGAACAAGCAGGAATGAGTCTTCACATATGGGTACGTCGGTACCGACGGAGCCTGCGCGGGAACACTCCCCAGCGTCCAATCAGAAAGCTTTTGGGAGCATCCCTCAGCGCCTGCATGCTGCCTTTCCAACTGTCCTCAGTTTTCATTTTTCCGCCGAGCCGGCAGGACGTCTTCCTGTCACCACAGAAAATTTTTTCTTTAAATCTTTTACTTTTTGTTTTCTTGTGGTCGCGGCTGTTTCCCCGACTCCACCGGTACCGCCGGTGGTTTTTTCTTTTCTTTTTCCTAAAACTCACGGAGTTTTTTTCCCTCTGTTTCTGTCTTGAATTTTTGGGCCTGTAAGGCCTCTCCATTATGGAGCCGCCTTCTCCTAAGAAGTGCCTTAACTGTGGAAATACAGTTTCCTTATCGGTGCTACAGTTCAGTCCTCCACCACTGAGTAGTGCACCTCCTCCTGCAACATGGAGACTGGACAAGTCAAACTTGTGACATCACCGGGTATATCCTGCTGGTCTTCTCCCATGATCCCCCAGTGTGTCCAGTCTCCATGCAGCATGAGGACGTAGTGAGCCTAGGTGCTGGGCTCACTTGAGAAGCAGTTTAGGAGCAGTTAGTCAGGATTTGATTTACCTTGCGTTTCTTTTGCCCTTCTTTAGGTGTAATCCTGTAAATTGTATTCATTTTCATTTAATTTCATTTACTTTTACTTTATTTATTTTCACCTAGTCTGCCTTAGTGTAAAGGGGGGTTCTGTCCCTTTTCAAAGTTCACGCTGCCAGCTAGCCTCTCTGCTTGGGATTCTTCGGTCTCTGTGCCCGGTGATGATCTCTCCCCCAGGACTGTACAGGGGTGAGCTCTGTGGAACACCTGCATTTTGGCAGTGTCCATGCGGCAGATTCCCATCGCGGCGGGAGCCTCAGGCCGTTTGAGGTTCTTTAGCCGGTGGGCCGGGGCTCGCAGCGTCTGCTACTTCTGGTGGCGCGAGGCAGCAGCGTGTCTGGACAGCTCTTCACCCCACAGCTACAGCGGGGTAACTGCTGCATCCCGACGCCACAAGGGAGTCTCTCGAGTCCGCATGGAGGGGCTCTGAGCTCTTGCCGCCTCTGTGGTGTTTGGCGCCAAACGGGCCTGCTTCGGATTGGCGCCATTTTCTCGGCAGGGCTGAGGCCTCTTGGCGGAGAGCGGAGCAGCCCCGCGTTTGAGCAGACGATGCTGTTCCATGCGGCTACACCCAGATAAGGACTTCCTTTTGCTGTTACTTTTAATTTTAATTCTAATTTTAATTTCCTTTTAATTTTAATTTCCTTTTAATTTCATGATAGTTTATAGTTCTTTGAATGCAATGTGATTGGTTTGGTTTTTACTTCTTGGGGGGTGCCTTTACCTTTGTCTGCATTCTGGCAGTTAGCGACGTCTGTCAGCAGCAGGTTTCCGTGCTAGGATTTGGCCATTCAGGGTCATCGGCGTCACAACCACCTACAAATTGAGCCCTTTCTGAAATTGTCATTTACATAAGGATGCTATTTCCATGTTTATACGCTTGGAAATTGTGCAGACAGCCTCTAAATGTCGTTATGCCATCTGCAAATTTGATCGCCATGCTTGCTGATCTCTTTTCCAGATCATTTCAGTGCAGTAGATGTTACCAGATGCCAGTTCCAGTGCAGATCCCGAGACATTCCACTATTTACGGGTCTCCTGTGAGAAAACTGGCCATTTAGTCCTATTGTGTTCCTGTTTTTGATCCATTTCCCATTCTATAATAGCACATCATCTCCTTCCTCAGGAGAAGTTCATAAGGGGCTTTGTCAAGTACCTTCTAAAACATCCAGATACATATCATTTGGCTTACTCACATGTTTATTAACCCTTTGAAAAGACAGCTTGGTGCTGCTTTTCAGAACAAGTTCTATCATTTAACTGGCACTGAACTCAGATTCATTGGTCTGTAGTTTCCAAGATCGCCTTTGAAGCTCTCTTAAAAAAAAAAAACACCAATTAGTGTTACATTAGTAACTCTTCAATCTTTAGAGATCATTAATACTAATGTTATGATTGAGCCTGGCTGATATTATGAATGATCACTATTAGACAAAAATTAGCTAGGTTAAGACACTTTGATTTGGTTTTCTGCACTATGTTATCAGAGCGCAGCTTGCCCATTTGGCGGGAACACTGCCCATCTGGGCCATCTGGGGAAAGGCCCCTGCTGGGGATCGTGAGAAGTGTTGCTGGATGGCACAGTCCGGGGCTTAGTGTTCCAGGGTCCTGGAAGGGTTGATAGCGGCAGTCAGGCCTCCCTGTCTTTGCTATGACGGTCACCTAGGTTCAAGCGTCCTGTGTTTTGGGTGACAGGAGTGGGACACCTGGACATGTGGTGCTGGATGTTGGATAGGCTCATACTTCTTAGGTGCACTCTCCTTGAGTGCGTCTGCATGTCCGTGTTCCGTCTGTGATCTCATCTCAGGTGATTGTTGCAGCAATAACGGAGATCGCTTGGGATATCGTGAGCGGGGTTGTCATGGGGTTGCCAATGCAAGACGGGGCCATCCTGAGGAGTTTGGGCCTCAGTCATCAGCTTTCCCTTCGGTGGCCCGGCTGTCCAGGAGGCACCCCTCCAGATCCGCCGGTCCAGTTCTTCTCTGCCTCTTCTCAATGTGGGCAGGGGGGCTGGCAGATCTGGAAATTCACGTCCACTGCACGTTCTACTGTTTTACCTCTGCCTTGGGGTTCTGAGGTCATATATTCCCAATCATTTGTTTGGTGGGGTGCTGCTGTCTGTTGTGCAAGACAAGGTGGTCAACAGTCGGAGGCTGTCGTCTATTCCCCTTACCCCTGAAGGTGCTCACAATTTAAGTTTTTTGTACCTGCGGAGGTGTATGTTGTTAAAGGCTAGCAGACGCACCTGTGGGACCAGAATCCTCGGTTCTTCCGACCTTCCGTTGAGGTGCGTGTGTGGGGTTTACTCCCTTGGTCGGCTAGCAACTTGCTTCACCCATTGGGCCTTCCCTTTCCTCAAGGCATCGTTGCGTCCCACTTCTTCGTGGGGGCTCGCCGCAGGGCCTGGAGTTATGCTCAGCCGGTTCCAGCCAGGGCTGAGCCCTTGGGGGGAGCCTCCGATCCTAACGATACAGGGAGTGCTGGGATCCGTTCAACCAGGTTCCTTCGGGCCCAGCGTACGTCGTCTTTTGCTGGCCGGTTTAGGTCTTCGGGTCGTGGCGGTGCTCCGAGAAGACCAGTAGGCTGCACAGTGCTTGTCTTGGAGCAAGCGCGGGATATCTGTAGGTTCATATTCAAAGCCGTCCGGTTACATGTCCCTCCATTGTGGAATGCTGTACTAGTAGGCATACTTCATATGCTGGGCTGACAAGTTGGCTTCCGCGCTGCTCGGCATCAGCCAAGGTGACTGCCGGTTTAGGCTGTGGATGTGGAGTCAGCCTGGAGGAGGGGCCTTGCGTTCTCTGGACAATGCCCTGTACGGTTGTGTGCCTTGTGGCCCTTATGGAGTTGTAAAAAGGAAAAACAAAAAAAGAATAATCAAACAGGAAAGCCTTCCTAATTGTCCCCACTTCTTTTTTATAAGGTTCTGTCCCTTTCTTCCGGGAGCTTGGCCGGAGCGTGGTTAGACTCAGCTACATTTTGGGGATCCTTTATGTACAAGGCGTTTTAGTGTACGCAGCACGCCCAGTGTTCCATCGTCTGACTGGAACGGTACGCGGTACGTCAGCCGTGGCAGGCGTTCGCGGACACGGTAGCGGATCGAGCGCTGTAGGTGCTGTCTGAGATCTCCGGGATGGTGGCCTATTTCGATCGGCAGGGTGGAGGTGGTCAGGGTGGCCCGAGCGAAGGGACAGCGTGCGCGGTTGAAGCCTTGGCGGCCTGCGTTTCGGTGGGGACACTGTGGTGGCGAATGTCCTTAGCGGGGTCCGAGTGTTTGCCGGAGGAGTGAGATTGCATCAGGCGGTGTGCGCGCCGCGTGTGCTCAGATGCGGTCAGCCCATATTGGACCTCATGGCGACCTGTCAGTCTGCGGCGACGGGTCGATGTTTAGCAGAGGACATATGAGGCTACTGGATAGCGTCGACGCATTGGTACGGGGCCGTGGCCCGGTCCATTCTATGCCTTTCAGAGGTCATAGTGAAAATGGCCGACTGGGTCTGGTTGCTAAGATATGTGCTCTTCATTAGTCAGTGGGGACCATTACCAGTGTATTCTGCAACATTTGCGTGAGCTTGCATAATCTTTACTTGCAACCAATCGAAATAAGTGTCCAAAACCAGTTGATGCAGTCACTACTTAAATTTGCCTCGCTTGACAGTAAAAAAAAAAAAAAAAAAAAGGACACATTTATTTTATACCGATAGGTCACTCACAGCATATTTGGCGATTCCTCGTACTGGTGTTAATCATGCAGATAATTTCTGCTCTAGTTGTGGTGATGTGACTTTTACATCACAAAAATGGCATATGACTGTGGCGGTTCAGAAAGCCTACAATTTATATTTTGGCTGCAGAATAAAAGATCAGGATAAAAGCTAGGCGCCACACATATGCTGCAATACATGTGTAGCAGATCTCAGGCTGTGGATGGATGGGAAAAGACCATCAAAGTCTTTTGCGGTTCCAATGATCTGGAGAGGGCCCATGGATCACGTCGGCGATTGCTACTTCTGCATGGTTCCTCCAATTCCGGAGGGCATATCCAGGTGATGTAAGCGGTTGGCCTACTGGCATTGCGTCGTGGGCGTGGCTACCAGAGTCTCCTTTCTTTTTTGTCACACCATGTAAGACTCCACATCTTCTGAAACAACGCTGGACTCTGGGGCACTTGACACCCTCTTATATGCCCTTGGTGGATCACGCTTGGTTTATTGCAACTCATTGCTTAGCTGCATTCCACATTCTCAAATAAAAAGACTCCAACTGGTCCAGGACATAGCTGTAGAGCTACTTTGTGTTGCAAAGAATAAAGCCCTTAAGAGGTGTGACAAATAGGGTGTTTGACGCTGGTGGTTTTTCCATTTCCCTCATTTTGCTTCCCACCTCTGTCTGGATGGACCTCGGTTCCGTTCTCCCTTGTGGAATCTGGCTGTGCCTGTCTAGTTGTCGGTTTGGGACTTACGCAAGAACACTTTGCTTGTAACCTGCGTTCCTTGGACCTTAGGTGAAGGTTCCGTCGCTTTCTGGGAGGTCTCTTCGCTGCCTGTCCCTCCGTGGAGGCGGGTTCTGCGGGAGAGCAGCGGTTGCTAACACTTGACACCCTGGTGGGGTCGAGAGCCAGGGGGGAGCTCAAGCGGATTTTTCAGGCGGAGCGCCGGTAGCCTTCTCAGTAGGTCTGTTTCTAGGGCGTTCAGTGTGTTTGCGATGGCGAGTTTGTCTTTCTGAAGCACTAGCGCTGCTTGGGGCAGAGTTCTGTGCTGTTTTCACCAGTGAAGAGGATCCAAGTGGGCTCTCGGTCGTGTCTTCCTGGTTGGCTTACCGCCTGTTGACGTGAGGAGCGGGCTGGGGTCGGTGCCTGCTCTGTTTGTTTAGGGGCCGAGCCGACTGGATAGGTCCCTCCCAATGATTACTGCTCTGGTACATCCCAGTGGTGGAGGACTGAACTGTAGGACCGATAAGGAAATGGAAATTACACTTACCTGGTAATTGATGTTCCTTGAGGGAGTACAGTTCAGTCCTCATTCCCGCCCGGGGATGGATGTTTCAGACGCGAGGCGTCAGTTCCGATTGTGCTTTCGGATCCTAGAGTCGGCAACGGGCTCTGATTGGCAGGTAATCGCGAGAGCAACCTTTTCTGCCTATACTCTTCCTTAGTTCTCCTTCCTTCTAGCTCTCTGTCTTCCGCTGTTTGGTGCGCAGGGGGACAGGGGCACGGAGGTGGGTGTTTTCGGCCTTTCTTTTTGGGGCCCTGTGATTTTAAAGTTGAAGTTTGAGCATAGCTTTGTATTTAGTACTTTAACTGGTTGTTTGTTTGCTCCTTTGAGTCTGCTTTGACAGTAGGTCACTGGGGGATCATGGGAGAAGACCAGCAGGATATACCCGGTGATGTCACAAGTTTGACTTGTCCAGTCTCCATGTTGCAGGAGGAGGTGCACTACCCAGTGGTGGAGGACTGAACTGTACTCCCTCAAGGAACATCAATTACCAGGTAAGTGTAATTTCCATTTTCTTTTTAGACTCCAATAACTGGTGTCTAACCTGTTTGGGTCCTGACCCCTTTCCTCCAGAGCCATCAGGCTACAATTTTATGAGAAGAGATTCTCCATTTCGAGTTTCCCTCGATACAGTTTTCCCTTCCAGTGTAAGGGCACCGACCATTTCTTCTCTACAGGATCAGGTAACCCACAAACAGTCTGTTAAGACTAGCCAATCCTTGGGTGGTAGGTCTCATGCCAAGCATGATGACGGCTCCGGCCTTGCCCTCAAGACCTCATTGGCTTCAAAACCCCGGCGGGAGTCTTCGTTCTCCAAAGCCTCTCAGGGGTTTCAGGTTGTTCCTGGGGCTCACCCCTCACAGAACATACCTGAGCCATGCTCGGGGGTGGCATCCGCTTCGAGCGGTACCGATAACCCGGCATCAGCACTGGTGTTGAGCAATCCACTCCTCACCAGGGATCGTCATCTGGCATACTCGGTACCTTCGGGACCGATCGATACCCAGATTGACTTTCCAGTATCGGCAGCTCCGTCGATACGACCCCTGACGTCTGTACCCTCTAGACATGCATCGATAGATTCGCTTCCTTCGATGCCGAGTCTAGAATCGATATCTAGTCTGGAAGACTGGGTACCGACGCGTCTCGGAACCGACACTCGCCGATTCCGGATGCGCGGTACAGAGGATAATCACCGAGACTTTCGAGTTACCTCGGTACCGTTTGAGCAGCCTCCGATGACTGTTTCGATGTCGGTATCGCCTTCGATTCCGGCTCAGCTACCGGTATCGGTGTCGATGCTGGTACCTGCAGTAACATCGGGACCAGCTCCATCCATGCTTTTTTCACCAGGATCGCTCCTTTCTATACCTAGTTTGGAGTCGATACCTAGCATGGACGATACAGTACTGACTGTCTCAGGTCATAACCGCCAGTCCCAGTATCCATCCATTAGAGATCCTGTTTTGCACCGGACAAGTACATCCTCCGGTGCCCAGGCTAGTTCTTCGAGTTTAGCCTGTCCAGGGATTCTTCCCATTGGAGATCCTTCTTTTCAGAAATTTCTCCTTGACATGGCAACATTCCTGGCTATTCCTATCCCTGGCTATGATCCTACACAAGGCTTTTCTGGGGAAAAGGAAAATATAATGCTTCCTTTACATCATTCTTTACAGGATCTTCTTCTGAAAATATGGGAAACACCTTTAAGGGCTTCCTCACCTTCTACAGCAACTGCTCTTCTGTATCAGGTGCCCCCCTCTCCAGGGTTTCAAAAGACTCAACTTCCACATCATTCTATTGTAGTGGAATCAGCAATGAGGAAGGTAAAAAGCAAGAAGAAGCATTCTTTCCCGCCAGGTCGTGCATCTAGAACACTGGATGCCTTTGGACGTCAAACTTTCCAAACATCAATGCTGGCAACAAGGATTCTCTCATATATTTTTTATATGAGTCTATCCCTTCAGGAGGTTACAGAGAAATTATCTCTTTTGACTCCTTTTCTTTCAGAGCCCAAGGCTGCAGACTATTCCTTGCTTCTTAGTCATAGCCAGAATAGGTTTCTTTCTCGTGCTTCCCTAGACTCCTTTGAGTCTGTTAGCAGAACCTCTGCTATAGCCATAGGAGCACGATGTAGAGCCTGGCTCCAAGCTTCAGACTTGAGCAGATGGGCACAACAAAGACTAGGTAACACTCCTTGTACTGGAGAAATCTCTTCAATAAGGAGTCTTTGCGTCAGGTTGCTCATTGCCCCACTGACTTCCCTGTTTCTGAGGGCCATCCTAAACCTCCTTCCCCAGCAGGTAAGAAATGCCCTACCAAACCTCCTTTTCCTAAAAGAAGAAGGTTTTATTCTTCTCCTGCCCATCATGCCGATGTTCCCAAACAAGGGAAACCTCGCCCTGGTCTGAAGAATCCAAACTCAAGCCAGGAAAATTAACCCTCAATAGGGTTCCAATTAATATGTTATAACCTACAGTTCACTTCTTTTCATTAGAAGTTTTTTCATTTAAACCTCTACACTTGGATTCCTGTTTCCAGGACATCCACTTGCTCTTAGGTATGCTGAGCTGTCAGGATATTCATGTCTATGGGTCACAGGGTTTTCCTCCTCTTCCTACAATGAAGAGAGGTTTGCCAACTATCTCATGATAGTTTTTCTGTACCACCATGAATTTTCTTTCTACAGACTTACCATATGGCAATTCTCCCCTCAGCTCCAATTTTTTCTTTACCTTCTTTTCCAGGGTTCCCCTGTAAGAGTGGTACCATACCAATGGAAGGCTTTCTTAGCCTTTCCAGTCTTCCTTTCCATTCCAGTGTAGAGTTTTTTCTCTTGAGTAAACCCCCTTTTCCTCATCTGGGCAGCTTGTCAGACAGGGACAGGATATTCTCCTCTTGTTCTGTCTGTTCTCTCTGTTAAAAACAGAACGATCTCTGCTGTGCCATTCAGCAGTTGCCCATGCAGGAGCTTCAGTGATTGGACTACTGGTACTTTTCTATAAGTTCCAGTATTGTCTTCCACTACTTTTTGTCTAACCTTAGTAGTGCTTCCAAGATAGTGCTCATCTATCTTGGATAATCATTATAACTTCTTTTCTGCTGTCTCAAAATCCTTGGAGTTGGCAACATAGTTGAGCTGCCAGCTGGTTGTCTCCAACAGCCAGTTTTATTTCTCAACTCTCCTGCATAATGCTCTCTGCAATCTTACAGAGAAGCTTTCCACTATGGGCCCTTGCTAGAGAGCATGAGGGTTTTTTCTCTAATGACTATCCTATATGGTTGAAAAAGGCTTCCTCAGTCACCTCCCATGACTGTGAGGGTTCTTTACACCCTTCTATTTTCTTTTAATAAAGGACATAAGCCTTTCCTATGTGACAGTCTAAAGAGTTACCAAATTCCTACAGGAAATATGCTCTTTTTCCTTGCAGCTTGTCCTCATGGTATCCTAATCCTTCATGGACAGCATATATTTAACTAAATAACGCATGATACCCCACCCCTTGTCCCTCAAGTGGGTCTACCTGGTGTCTCTTCCCATGCGTATTCTGTCCCTTCACCATGTTAGACTTCTACTGGAATCAGGACTTGCTGTTTACAGACTAATATTATCCTCTGTTTTCTCGCAACCTTCCTGGTTATTTTACTGGGTAGCTTTCTAGTCCATCTTAACCAGAGGGAATAGATTCTCTATATCTTCTCAAGTAGGTTCCACTTTCTTGTTATGAGATGAATCATTCCTCTTCACATCTTCCATGTGAAGATTCCTGTAGACATATATCTTTCTGCTTAATGGCAGACATTTATCTTTAGACCTATATATATATTAAATAAATAGACCTATATATTTGTTAAATAAAATAAATAAATAAATAAATATATATATTCATATATGTACATATGTCTATATGCTTTCTTTAGATGCATATGTCTGTCAGCCATGTGTGCATATGTTATGCCCCCTGGATCTCGCCATAAACATATCTATATCTATATATATATATATATAGATATATGTGTGTATCTGTCGAGATGCTTCCTTTAGGTAGATATGTATTCACATACTTATCTCTCTAACTGTCTGTGCTCATAAAGGTGTTTTTTCCTTCCTATCTGTTCCAGACAGTGGGTTTTCACATGTTCATACTATTTCACAGTATGTTTCGGCTCTTATGCACACAACCACTGCTGTGGTACTGACAGCTCTTACCATAACCTTAGGTTCAGGTATCCCTGAAGCTCCCTCTTCCTTTTCTTCCTACCTCTCGTCAGTTAGGAGAGACATGGGCGATCTTCAGTAGCTCTGAGGTTTCCAACTCCTCAGACATCTGTCCTTCCTTGGGATTACGGGGTTTTTCTCCATACCCCTTCTTCCCTCAAGGACTAAGCCAGTTTTGTCCAAATCGGTCAGTCTTCCTCTTTTGCTCCTAACTATAATTAACTCTGTAGCCAAAAGAGTTTTCAGCTTTTTCCATAAAGCTTTCTACTAAAGACCTACCGTTTTTGTACTTCCCCAGTGGAATCCTGGGGTCACCTGTCAGTTCCAGATTTTGACCTTCAACTCACTTCAGTGAGATCACCTTGGAGATTCCTCTACTGGATCCCCAGTAGATTCCATCAGCCTCTCTACTTCCTGCAATCCGGTAGGTGAGGTCCATATTGTGATTGTTCATTTCAATATATTTCATGATGCTTATCATATATACAGGGGCTCCTTGTCTGTAGTCCTATCTTAGGTCATCTGTCTCCTACTGCTCCTCTCTTCTTCAACTCCTACCCTCCATCCTCGGGATGCCTGGGCATATGAGGTAGAGCATGTTTCAATCACCAACATGCTAGGGCTCCAGGCATCTTAACTTGGGAGTCCCCATATGTGAAGACTCATTCCTGCTTGTTCCTTGAGATAGCACAGTTACTTACCTGTAATAGGTGATCTCTGGGAACAGCAGGAATAAGTCTTCACAACCCACCCACCTCCCCTAGGAGTTGTATCTCTCTATCTCTCTTCCTTTCCTCTTTCTCTCTTTTTGTCTCAGCTATAAAACTCAACTGAGGAGAGACAGTTGGAAAGGCGGGAAGGCAGCACGCAGGCGCTGAGGGATGATCCCAAAAGCTTTCTGATTGGACGCTGGGGAGCGTTCCCGCGCAGGCTCCGTCGGTACCGACGTACCCATATGTGAAGACTTATTCCTGCTGTTCCCAGAGTTCACCTGTTACAGGTAAGTAACTGTGCTTTCTTTCCAGTTTGATACATGCAAACTTTCTATTGGTTCCAACGCCCCCTGCACCTGTCCAATCAGAGATCCCTCCTGGGCCTAGCACCCAGCTCCCTCCTCTTGGACTGTTCTAACAATGGTGCAGTTTCTAGGTTTGGATACTTCTCTACTGCAAAGTCGTCCCTGGCTCTAGGAATGCAAGTATTGAAACATATCTATTTTCACAGCACAAGAGAATAATGAAAGATTTATGCATTCATGAAAACCTTTTATTAAGCAGTTTAAAACAGTTTTCTCAAACGTTTACAGACTCTGGTCCTTTACTGAGATGGGGGTTGGAATCAGGGCCTAACTTACAGGCCTTTCACATTTGCAGACTATTATAGGCCATAGCCTGCCACATTCCCCCCTTTGATTATTCTCACTCGCTAGTGAGAAAGGGTGAGAATTAAATCACATATTAAACTTGTGTAACCGCCTCATCTTGGGTTATTGGGGAATATTGCCACATAGCTAATATTCTCGTAGCTGCCTTCCGTTCTACAGTGCTATCAATAACTGAGGTTATCATGCGTAAGCAAAGGGGTAGGAGACATGGGAGAAACAAGCATACAGCCAATATGAGTAATACAATAAGCACAAGGGTCTTCATACCTCCTAACCATGAAAATGCTGAACCAAACTACCCATCAAGCTTTAGGCCATGCCAGGTCTGGACAGGCACAAATGTTTGCTTTCTCATCCGGATAGCTATATCTTCAACAACATGCCCATTATTATCAATCTGTAAACAACAATTGCTTAAATTCAATTTTCCACATACTCCACCCTCAGCTGCTAACAAATAACACAGGTACACTACCAAAAAACTGCCTCCAGTTTTGCAACTGATTCCTATAGATTTTGGGGTGCTGAATCCAGGAAAAATAGCCAAAATGTTCCATCACGTCACGTTTTCTTGCAAAATTAGATTTCTTACCCATATAAGGAATGTTCACATAATTTCTTTTTAGCCGACTGCAGTTTATTTTCTTGGCCCAAAATAGAGGTTGTAATGGTTAACTAACTAGAAACACTCCCTCGTGATATTTTAGAGTGTTTTGTATTCATTTTATACATTAACAGGACAATTGGGAGGCGGGGGGCTAAATCCAGTACTCGCGCTGGCGCATGTTCTTTCCTGTTCGCCTCGCCTCGTTCGCTCGCTCGCTCAAACACGGTGGTTGCGACATGAACGTTCCTGTCAAATTTCAGTTTCTTGCAAGTTCATTATTACCTTTTGTTTGCTCAGTCGTAATCCAGCTTTATTCCGAAGTGGTTCACTACAGTTGTAGTTTGCAGTGCTGTGTATTTGTGATGGCTCACAGAGCCAGAGGTTGCGTCAATTCTCCGGACAGTTTTTGTTTTATTTGTGGGGAATATACCGTGAAAAAGCGGCAGAGGAACATTTCTGCATTTATTAAAAAAGTATATTTCGCCTATTTCGGTTTGAAGTTAGGCGATCAAGACAAACCGTGGGCTCCTCACAAAGTGTGCAAGACATGTGAGGAAGATCTACGCTTATGGATGAAAGGTAAAAAACAAGCATTTCGTTTCGGAATACCTATGATGTGGCGTGAACAAAGAGACCACAGCAGTGACTGCTATTTTTGCTCTTGCATTGTGAAGGGATACAACTTAAAAAATAAGAACGTAATAAGTTACCCCAACCTTCCCTCAGCAATTAGGCCTATGCCTCATAGCAACGAAGTACCTGTGCCTGAACCACCAAAATCTTTGGATCATATTTGTGTGGACGGTTCTGATCATGATGAGACTCATCAGATGGCTTTTCCCAATGAGTCCAGTACTTCCGAGTTTGAAACTGAACCAGATCCGAAACCTGAACTTTTCTCTCAAGCTGAATTGAATGATTTAGTCCGGGATTTAGTATTCCCAAAAGATGCTGCCCAACTGCTAGGTTCTCGGCTTAAACAGAAAAATCTATTGTCACCAGGAACAACTTTTTATTGGTACCGCAACCGCGAGACACAATTTTTGAAGTATTTCAGCAAAGAGGAAGATTTGGTATTTTGCAACGATATATACGGAGTGATGGAAAAGTTTAAACTCAAGTATGATCCTGCTGAATGGCGGCTGTTCATTGATTCGTCAAAAGACAGCATAAAAGGTGTTCTTCTTCATAATGGCAACACATTCGCTTCAGTTCCTATTGCTCACTCTGTTATTCTCCAAGAAAAATACGAGAATTTGGCCCTGATTCTTCAGAAGATTCGTTATGATGAGCATAAGTGGATGTTTTGTGGAGACTTTAAAATTCTATCCATGCTATTAGGGCAGCAATCCGGTTTCACCAAATATCCCTGCTTCCTTTGCTTGTGGGATAGCCGGGCCCGCGACCTACACTGGGGGAAAAAAGACTGGCCAATTCGGGAGTATTTGAGACCCGGTGAGAAAAATGTTCTTCATGAGAGCTTGGTACCTCGTGATAAAATTCTATTATCACCTCTCCACATTAAGTTGGGTCTCATTAAGCAATTCATCAATTCCCTTCCAAAAGATGGTGAGTGCTTTCGGTACCTTTGCTCAAAGTTCCCCCGACTTTCTGAAGCAAAGCTAAAGGAAGGAGTGTTTGTTGGCCCTGATATAAGGAAACTCATTTCAGATGGAGCATTTGCTGAAACGATGTCTGAGAAGGAAAAGGAAGCCTGGGATTCCTTCAAGGATGTTGTTCTCAAATTCTTGGGGAACAGGCGGGATGAGAACTATAAGGATATTGTTGCCAGGATGCTCAATGCCTTCAAAGAACAAGGCTGTAACATGAGCCTGAAAGTCCATTTCTTGCACTCCCATGTGAACTACTTTCCCGAAAACTTGGGGGCGTACAGTGAAGAACAAGGTGAAAGGTTTCACCAGGACATCAAGGACGCAGAGAGAAGGTACCAAGGAAGATGGAACACCACTATGATGGCTGATTTCTGCTGGTTGCTGCTGCGGGAAACCCCAGATGAAAAATACGCCAAGCAGCGCACCAAGAGAAGCATTCGGGGGAAGAAGAAACGGGCCCACCAGGAGATTGATTGACCCAAGAATGACTTTAAAATCTAAACTGTGTTGACAAATATCGTGTTTTTACTAAACTTTGAAATAAAAATTTGCTAGTTATTACCACAGTGTCGGATCTCATTTATTAGAATTTTATTTTCACACCATCGGGTGTTTGTCTTCATGTATTGCAATGGTGCGGTTTGCGTTTTCTATTCTTACATACATACCTGTACAACATTTTTTGCACATTTCTTTGCTTTGCTTTGTGTCTAACCTCGCTCTTATATGCTCAATGTTTGTGCACATGTATGTGGCTGTTTTAAGTGCAGACAATTTTGCTACCATCACAGTGTGTTTTGTTGACATTACTCTATTCTTATGTGCTGCCTTGTTAAAATTTTCTTTATTCTTATTTGAATAACTACTAAACAATTAGTATAAAGAATTCATCCAAGAAACTTTTATCTCGATCGCACTCAATCTGAAACGTTCACCTCAAACTGCTAACCCAATGTAGCAAAAAATCTGTACGTGATGGAGCAAATTGGTTACCAGATTTGGATTCAGCGCACCAAAAAACGTAAAAATTAATTGAAACATTAGAGGCAGTTTAAAAAAAAATTTTTTTTAGTGTACCTGTGTAATCTAGAGCTAAACGATTCTGATAAATAGCTGTACGCATCTGTGTACTTTGCTTAGCTAAAAGAGTTAGTGCTTTACTGGTTTCATTGGTTATTATTTCAACAACAGCTTGTAGACGTATAATACGATTTATCATATACACAGGAGTATGATATCCCCATGTACCATCTTGCTCCCATGTAGCAGGCCCATAGTATGAGATAATTCTCTCAGGTGGCCACTCCTCCTCCCCCCATTTGTCCCATTGGCCTATTTTCAAGACCTCGTTTCTGTCGACTTCTGTACATAGGATAACCCAGTTGCTCTCCATGGGATGTAGGCAAAAGGAAGGTCGTATGGTTCCCAATGCACATGCTCCTCCCCAATGATGAGGAAGCCTAGCATATACTCGGGTTCCACAAATCCAGTACAGTCCAGGTGGTGCTTGCCAGGAATTATAAGCTGCTAGATCAGTCCAGATGCTGGCAAGATTAGAGAAACGAACTAGAGGGTTGGAGGGCTCTGAAGCGTTGACTCCTGACCACCAAGACGTCTTCTTAGTGGTACTGTTGTAGAACATTTGGTTGAGACAGACCAGCTGTCCAACCTCCATATTAAACTGTGGTCCTGAGTGAGCAAAACACAAATTACCAACAATGGGGTGGGCCAGTACCCCCTCACTAGTAGTGTTCTCTAAGTCAGTCTGGTTGTAAGGAATAGAATAGTTCACTTGTGCCTCCCAGGGCCATTGGTCTCCTATCTTAGTTCCTCCACAGAAGAGGCAGTCCGAAATGTGGAGACTAGATGCTACTGCTCCGGCAAGTTCAAGGAACAAATTTTGGGAGGTATGAGGAATTTCAAATTCTGCTTTCATGGCCTCATAAAAAGAGTGATGTATTTGATAGGGTGCAGATATATGAGCCTTAGTATTCAACCGTATATGTATGATGGTTCCAGGATCTATGCCTCCTCCTGCTATACGCAATCCAAATCTGTATCCTTGCTTCCACTGGCTTGGGTCGAATATGAGGAGTTGTAGGGGATTGCAGGCACCCCTCTTGCATTTCTTGGGCTCAGGTAATCGGACCCTTGTCAGGGTGCCTCTGCGATTATCCCCATCCCGCCCCATAGGTGCATTAGTCCAAGTAGCAAAATATACACATTCCCATTTTGGACAGAAGTAGGCATCTTTAGATGCTGTACTGTAGACGGTGGTTGGGGAATTCTTTCCAGTACACCGTCCCCATCCGTAGGCTCCTTCTGGACACATATATTTATCATCATGATAGTAATCTTGTTCCCATGACCCACACTTGTGGTAGGCATTTCTGTTTATCACATCGCAGGCATCAAAGTCCAAGACAACATATTTTGTGGAGTCTGTGATTGGGCCCGTGGCATTTATGAGGACTCCATCCTCATCATTCCATCGTATCTCAAGTACATAATAGGAGAGGTTCTGCCGGGGGTTGTAACAAGTCTTACTTTTCCCCTTCGTACAGATATTTAATTCTGTGCCATTATAAATACACCGGCTGACTATACCAGTGCAAGTATAGTAGGAATGGTAGAGTAAAGTCTGAGTGACCTTCTGTCCGGTTCGGGTGGTAGTTATGCAAGCTGCACAAGGGGGTAAGGCAAAAGTCTTTTCCAGAAATCCCAGGACCACCACTCCCACAAGATAATAGTGGAAGAACATTATGATTACAGTCTTTGGAGGTCAACTGGAATATTGGGTACGTTGAGCTTGTAGAGTTTCTTCTCCGCTCCGACTGCCACTCTTGCGTGTCAGGGGTGGGATTGTAGATTCTGAAGATTCTTACAATGTGAGTCGCAATGGAGTCTCCAGATCATTTACTGAAGTCCATTGACCAGGTTCAGGAGCAGCTGCTGGTTTCACTCGACTGTGGTGGATCCAGGGTTCAAGTTCTGCGACTTTTACTGCAGTTGGAGTTGACAAGATGACAACATAAGGTCCCTTCCAATGCGGCGCCAGCGGGGTCTTTCTGCACTCTTTGATCCACACTGACACTCCTGGCTTGAAGGGATGCAGCGGTTCGGTCAGATTGATGGGCAATCGATCTTGTACCCAGGCATGGAGACTCTGCAAAACAGAACCTAAAGCCAATAGTTCTTGTCTGAAATAGTTATTTCAGATCCTATTTGTTTCATATCTCCTTTAATTCCCTGCACAATGGGCGGAGGTCGCCCATACAAAATTTCAAAAGGGCACACTCTTAAAGACTTGGTTGCGGCAGAACGTATCCTAAGAAGGGCTATAGGGAGAACCTGAAGCCACTTTAGGTGTGTTTCTTGACAAAGCTTGGACAACTGAGATTTCAGGGTTCTTAACTCTGGGGTCTATAGGCAGTGTGCAACTTCCATTGTATCTGTAGAGCTCGAGCTAACTGTTGAGTTACTTGGGACACAAATGAGGGTCCATTGTCTGACCTTATGGTTAATGGTATTCCAAATCGAGGAATAATCTCATGGAGCAGTATCTTTGTGGCTTCTCGAGCCTTCTCTGTTCGGGTGAGACTGGCTTCTACCCACCCAGAAAATGTGCAAACTAGAACCAACAGGTAGTGATATCCATTTGTTCGTGGCATTTCAGTAAAATCTACTTGAATATCACTCATGGGGGCCACCCCTACTGACTGAACTCTTGGGGGTGGAACGGGACTTTGCCTAGGATTGTTCTTGGCACATGTCAAACACTGCTGTGCCACTGAAGTGGACAGGGGTCCTAGTAGTGAGATGCAAAAATGGTGTTTTAGGGCTCTCTCCATGGCCGTCTTCCCATAGTGCATGGCCTGATGGAAAGCATGAACAAAAGCTGGCCCTAATGCTTCAGGAATGACTGTAGGACCTGGAGGTGTGCTACCCTCTGGAGGTGGGAGCACTTTCCAACCTTTTTCTGTTAGGGCCCCTCCCTCCTTTCCACAGAAATAATCCAACTCTTTTGTAGTGTATCGGGGAGCCCATGAGCTAAGGGGCACAGGGAACATGGCTGCTTGCACTGGAATGTCTTGGGTCACAACTCGTCCGGTTGTGGCTGCTTTTCGGGCAGTGGCATCAGCAAACCTATTACCTTGGGTAACTTCTCCTACTCCTGTCTGGTGACCTCAACAGTGCATGACTGCAACTTGCTTAGGGGCCCATACAGCATCTAATAGCATCAATATCTCGGGCCCATACCTAATGGACTTGCCTCCTGAGGTGATCAACGCTCTTTATACAAGGCTCCATGTGCGTGTAAAGTGGTAACAGCATACTTGGAATCTGTGTACACATTTAAACGGAGTCCTCCTAATATCAGTGCTCTAGTGAGAGCTATCAATTCAGCCTTCTGCGCTGAAGTCCCTGGGGCCAAAGCTGAGGACTCAACTACCAGATCAAGGGTCACCACTGCATATCCAGCACAACGATGTCCATTGATGACGAGACTGCTTCCATCCACAAAGAAAGTCTGTTCAGGATCCTCCAAAGGAACATCCGTTAAATCCGGGCGACTTGAAAATACAGTGTCCATAGTTTCTATACAGTCATGATCAGGGGGCCCAGGACCAATTGGAAACAACGTAGCAGGATTCAGAGCTTGACTAACTTTTAACTGTATCTGGGGATTTTCACACAACATGCTCTGATATTTCAACATTCGAGAATTTGTTAGCCAGAAACTTCCTTTGTGTTCCATGAGGGTGAGGACAGAATGGGGTACTGTTACTTGAAGATTTTGTCCTAGAATGAGCTTATCTGCTTCGTTCACTAAGAGGGCTGTTGCAGCAACAGCTCTCAAACCAGGGGCCAACCTCTTGCTACCACATCCAGGTGTTTTGACAGATAGGCTACTGGCCGCTGCCAAGATCCAAGAGACTGGGTCAGCACCACTAGAGCATTTCCTTGTGACTCATGGACATAGAGATGGAAAGGTTTCTGGACATCTGGGAGACCCAGAGCTGGTGATGACATCACAGCACTTTTCAGAGATCGGAATGCTGCATCCTGTTCCGGTCCCCACTCCAGTGGAGACTTTTCCATTCCTTTGGTAACTTGGTACAATGGTTTTGCTAGCAGTGCAAAATTGGGGATCCATATGCGACAGTATCCTGCGGCCCCCAGGAAGGCTCTCACTTGCCTCCTGGTGGTTGGAGTGGGAATACTGCATACAGCTTCTTTGCGTTCAGGTCCCAAGCGTCGAATTCCGCTGGACAACTGGAACCCTAGGTATTTAACTTCGGTTTAACATAGTTGCGCTTTGGCTCGTGAGACTTTGTATCCAGCCTCATTCAAAAGGTACAGAAGTTCACTGGTGGCTTGTAGACATTCACTTTCTGAGTTGGTGGCTATGAGCAAGTCATCCACATACTGAAGGAGAACCCTCTGTCCTGGGTTCACTGAGTAACTTGAAAGATCTTGATTCAGGGCAGCGCTGAAGAGAGTAGGTGAATTCTTGAATTCCTGAGGTAATCGGGTCTAGGTAAGTTGGCCCCGCCTTCCTGTTGTGGGGTCTTGCCATTCAAAAGCAAACAAAAGTTGACTAATGGGGGCCAGGCGTACACAGAAAAAGGCATTTTTTAGGTCCAGGACGGTGAAATGAGTAGCTTCAGCGGGGATCAGTCCCAAGAGAGTATAAGGATTTGGTACTACTGGATGTATAGTTTCAACTGCATCATTTACCCGCCTCAGATCTTGTACTGGGTGGTAATCCCCTGTCCCAGGTTTCTTGACTGGGAGAAGAGGGGTGTTCCAAGGTGACTGGCACTCCTTGAGAAGTCCATACTTCAGCAGTTTCATCAAATGGCAGTGGATTCCTTCAATGGCTGGTCAGGGAAGAAGATACTGCTTCACATGCACTGGTTCCGCTCCTGGCTTGAGGGTAACAATGACAGGGGCTATGTTCTTCGCTAGGCCAGGTGGATTATCTTCTGCCCATACTTCAGGCGGGGCTATGAGGCTGGTGGGTATACAGGAACTGTTTGACTTAATTGGAGGTGTACTATAGAACCGCCACTCTTCTTCTCGGGGAACAGTTAGCACCATTAATCCAGCAGGCTTTGGGTTCACAGTTATTTTCATTTCTCCCCCTTCAGCAAAGGATATTTGTGCCTGAAGATTTGCAAGCATATCTCGGCCCAGAAGTGGAATAGGGCACTCAGGCATATACAAGAACTGGTGCATTATCTTCTGTCCCCCTAGTTCACACATACGGTTCTGCAGGAATAGCTTCGTGGCCCTGTTCCCAGTGGCCCCAACAATGGTGACAGATCGAGAGGAGAGAGGAGCCACTGGCTTTGCCACCACGGAATGTTCTGCTCCTGTATCTACCATAAAGTCCATATATTGGTCCCCTACTTTTAAACTGACCATAGGCTCCTGGGGACCCAGGGTGAACTTGGAGCCCGGTCTGGCCTAGTCTTCATCTATCTCATCCATGTCATAGCCCGTTGCTACTGCCACTCCCTCAATGGCTTCTTCTCTCTCGCGCTGGAACTGTGCTCGGTTCGCTCCTCCACGACTTTGAAATCGGCCTTCTGTTCTCCAGGGGCTCCCTCCTCCCCTCCTGGGGGTGGAGTCCAGATGCGGGCATTCATTTCTCCAATGTCCTTCTTCTCTGCAATGGGCGCACTGATTCGCACCCAAAGGAGGCCTGCTACTTCCACGGCCTCTTCCATGTTCTCTGGTCCTTTGGTTAGGAAAACCTCCTCCACGTCTTTCACTTAAAGCGGCAGCAAGAAGATCTGCTTTCTTCTTCATCTTTCGTTCACTTTCTCTGTCATGTTCATTTTCACGATTCACAAATACTTTCTGAGCGACTTCCATTAACTGTGCTGTATTCATACCCGCAAATCCATCCAGTTTCTGCAATTTTCGTTTTATGTCTCTCTGGGACTGACTGACAAAAGCTGCATTTACCATGCGCAAATTCTCCTGAGCGGCGGGATCGTATGGGGTATATAGTCTATAGGCTTCAGACAACCGCTCATAAAAGGCCGCTGGGCTCTCATCTGGACCCTGGATAACTTCAGATACCTTCCCGATATTCATGGCCCTCTGGCCTCCCTTCTTCAGGCCTTGCAGCATGGCCTGGCGAAATCGCGTTAGGGCCACTGCCCCCGTCATCATTCGGGTCCCATCTAGGATCTTCATTCGGGAAAGCTGCGGCGGCTGCTTGTGGGAGATTCAGATCCCCCCCCCCCCCTCTACATGATTTTCTTCTAACCAGCAGACGGCTGCTTGCACAATCCGCACTCGCTCCTCAGTAGTAAAGAGAGTAGACAGGAGCTGGCGACAGTCGGCCCAGGTAGGCTGATGAGTTTGCATTATACTGGACATTAATTCTGTCAACTCCTGGGGTTTTGCTGTATAGGATACATAATGCGTTTTCCAGTTTAATAAATCAGTAGTGGAAAAAGGTACATAGACTAGACTGGCTGGTCCTGGTGCCATCTGGCCCTGTTCATTTAGGATAGGTACACCAGGCACTTGACGCAATGGCATTAGGCGCCCTGCTTTCTCCTTCTTCGGGATTATACTTCTTAAATCATACGGCTCCCGGGTATAAGCTTCCTTGGTTGGTGACCCTGAACTGGCAGGAGAGCCTCTGCTTTCTATCTCGTCGGAGGACCCTGGTTCCCCCTACGTACTTGGGCCAGACTCAGGGCTATTACTCGGGGAAATGGGCTTCTTTTGCTACTGCAGCGGTAATTGCTGGGGTACCTCATCAGGTTCCACCTCAGGTAGCGGAGCTGGGGGAACTAACCTATGTGGGTGCTAGGGTAAACGGGCCAGGATTTCTGGGGTCTCTGGGGCAGAATACACATGTGGCTGCTTCTTCTCCACCTTTCGAGACTCCCTAGTGGTTGCTACCAATATTCGACACTGGTCCTCATAGCAGCGCTTCATCCATGAGGGCTGCCTCTCACAAGCACTTAACCAGGAATCTATGTAGGGGAACTGATCAGGGTGCGCTTTTTGTACAAGCTGATGAATACGAGAAACTATTTCTACATCAAAGGTGCCCCCACGGGGCCATGAACTAGCTAACACAGGCCACTCCCTATCACATAATACTCTCAATCTAGACAGAGACAATTTTATGCCGTAGTCTCCTGAAAATCCTTTATGGAAATTCGTGATCATACATTCCAGCGGAGTTTGCGTGGACTCCGTCCCTCCCATAATCGTAATGGCGCACACGTAATGATGTACAAGACGACAAACAGTAAGGGTAGGCAGTATGGCTGTAGGTAAGGGGTCCGTACAGCCCACAAAACACTGAGGGGAACAAACACCACATGCTTCCTCCTTTTCGCGACCTGGGCGCGGTCACCCGGCCAGGAACTGCGCTACTCAGGAGTCCGCTCTCGCTCGGTCTGTGTCTCAAGACCTCTCAATCACACAAAGAATCATACCAGCACAAAAAATAATTTTTCAAAATGACCAAGGTTTTCTGACTAACTGACTATTCCAAACCAAAGGGTCGGTGGCTTCGGCATCCGCTAACCCTTATGCGGAGCGTACTAGGACCGCCCTTGAGAGGTGATCAAGCTCTCTTGTCTCGTGCACCCATGCAAGACGTCTTGCGCACTCATGCGAGATTTTCCCAGTTAGTCTATACCAAATCAGTCTCGCGCACACATGCAAGACTCTGTTCCCTAGGCTTCACTGACTTTTAAACAAGAAGATGTCTACTCACCGGATCCGGTTCCCGCTACCAAACCAGTTCTTGGGTTGGATCCTGGACTCCCCTCGGGTTCGGAGGTGTTGGCCGGCCGGACCCAGTGGCCCGCCGAGGCAAGGCGGAACCCTCTCCGATACAAAGGGATCGGCGGCGCCTGAGGTTTCCCCTGTGGTCGGACAGACACGGTTCCGACCGGGCCAAACCTGGAGGCGAATTGCGTAGAGTATTCGCTTGACCACCATTCACTATCCGCACGTTCCCGGCCAACGCACCAAGAATATGAAGCAGCGAAGTGCAGACAATGAATAAATCCGGGAGTCAATTTACAGGGTCCAAGCCAATTTATTGTGCACAAGGCCCAGTTAGTCAAAGCTTCAAAAAGGACTGAGCGAAGTTCTTACAGAGACATATTCATTTATACATTTCTTTCCAGTTTGATACATGCAAACTTTCTATTGGTTCCAATGCCCCCTGCACCTGTCCAATCAGAGATCCCTCCTGGGCCTAGCACCCAGCTCCCTCCTCTAGGACTGTTCTAACAATGGTGCAGTTTCTAGGTTTGGATACTTCTCTACTGCAAGGTCGTCCTTGGCTCTAGGAATGCAAGTATTGAAACATTTCTATTTTCACAGCACAAGAGAATAATGAAAGATTTAAGCAGTTTAAAACAGTTTTCTCAAACTTTTACAGACTTTGGTCCTTTACTGAAATGGGGGTTGGAATCAGGGCCTAACTTACAGGCCTTTCACATTTGCAGACTATTATAGGCCATAGCCTGCCACAGCATCTTAAAAGGGATATAGCGTTATTAGAAAAGGTTCAGAGAAGAGCCACCAAAATGGTAAAGGGGATGGAAGGATACTCCTATGAAGAAAGGCTAAAAAGGTTAGGGCTCTTCAACCTAGAAAAGAGACGGCTGAGGGGAGATATGATAGAAATCTATAAATTAATGAATGGGGTGGAACGGGTAGACATGTCAGTTGTACTACCACTGCAGCTTCTTTCTACTTTTTGAAGGCGTAAACATTTAAAACTAATCAGAGAAAATATTTTTTCACTCTATGTAATCAAACAATGGAATTTGTTGCCAGAAGATGTTTAAAAAAGGTTTGGGCAGCAAGTTCCTGGAAAAAAAGTCCACAAACCATTATTAAAGGGGACTGGAGAAATCCACTGCTTACCCCTGGGGTAAGCAGCATGGAATAAAACTACGGAACTTGACCTGGATTGGCCACTGTTCAGAACAGGATAATGAGGTTGATGAACTTTTGGTATGGCTCAGTATGGCATCTCATGTTTTTATGAGGAAGCAGAGGTTTTCATTCCATGGCATTGCCCCCCAAAAAAGGAAAACATCATATTCCCAGGCTCTGTAATTGAAATGCAGCAAACATTGTAGTTGTTTATTTATTTAACATTTCTTATATACCGCCTTTCAGTAGTATCAAGGTGGTTTACATCGAACAAGAACAACGAAAGTTACATAGAACAAGGTACAACTAATAGGGTAGATGCAATTTGAATCCCAGTGCAGTTAACTATTTACAGTTTAACTGATAGTTAAGTATTTACTGACTGATCAGTGGGCTGATAACTATTTACATTTCAATGGCGTAGAGTCCATACTATTCTATTTCAGTCATTTAGGTTTGTCTCTTGGTTTTTGGATGTGAGGGGAAATTAGCAGTCTGTCCCATAACATTTCTGGAGTGTATGCATTTTCCTGGAGTCCTTTAGGTCAGTGATTGCTCTGAGATTAGCCAGAAGGGAGTTCCATAGGGTAGGTCTGTATATGGAGAAGGTGCGATTCCATGTTTCTTGCATACTGGTTGTTTTCTGTCTGGGGATTTTAAGGAGATTCAGGGTTTGATCTCTTCTTGGTATGTTGTCTGTAGGTGCAGATATGAGGGATTGTAGACAGCCTGCAGTTAGGTTATGTATAGTCTTGAAGATGTTCATGATTGATTTGTATTGTATTCGTGCTTGGATGGGCAGCCAGTGTAGTTCCTTTAATATCAGAGTAATGTGCTCTTGTCTAGGTGTCCTTTTGATATGTCACTGCAATTGGAAATTGAGTTTCTGGTCTAATGTCACACCAAGGTAGTTGATCTTATTTTTTTTTTATACCGCACTCTTTAGAATCGGTGCGGTTTACATGTATACTAACAGGTACTTTTTATTCCCTTGTCCCCGAAGGGCTCACAATCTAAGTGTACCTGAGGCAGTGGAGGGTTAAGTGGCTTAAGAACTTCTACACTTCAAATTCATGCTTGGCTCCTTCCAATCAGCCATAGCACTTGCCAAACAAGAATACTACATCCATCTGACTAACTCCCTTGCCTCTGACCCTCACCGTCTCTTTAATACCCTCAATTCTCTCCTCAAGGTGCCCCCGGTCCCGTCCTCCCTTTCTGCCCAAACCCTAGCAGACTACTTCCATGACAAAATCCAAAAGATTACCCTTCAATTCCCCACCTCCTTATCTACCCCCCCCTCCCCAAATCACCATCCCTACCCACACCTCCTCTGCTACCCTCTCCTCCTTCCCTACAATCTCTGAAGAGGAAACCGCACTCCTTCTTTCCTCCTCCAAACCCACCACCTGTTCCTCTGACCCTATCCCCACCCATTTCCTACACCCCATCATCCCCACCATTGTCCCCTCCATCTCTCACATTCTCAACCTTTCACTCTCCACTGCAACTGTCCCCGTTGACTTCAAACATGCTTCACTCCTCTCCTCAAGAAACCCTCACTCGATCCCACCTGTCCCTCTAACTATCGACCCATATCCCTCCTTCCCTTCATATCTAAACTATTAGAACGAGCAGTCCACCGCCGCTGCCTCGATTTCCTCACCTCCCAGGCCCTCCTGGACCCACTTCAATCCGGCTTCCGTCCCCTACACTCCACTGAAACGGCTCTTAAAAAAGTCCAGGATTTATGCCTGCCTTTCTGACATAGCTGCCTGGATGTCTCATCGCCGCTTGAAATTGAACATGGCCAAGACTGAACTCCTTGTCTTTCCCCCCAACTCCTCCCCTCGCCTTCCCCCCTTCTCAGTCTCTGTGGATGGATCCACGATCCTTCCTGTCCCCTCGGCCCCCAATCTGGGGGTGATCTTTGCTTCCTCTCTCTCCTTCACTCATATCCAGCTCGTAGCTAAGACCTGCCGCTTCTTTCTCTACAACATTAGCAAAATCCGCCCCTTCCTTTCTGAGCACACTACTAAAACGCTTATCCACTTCTTGAGCTCCTCTTGCCTTGACTACAGCAAGATACTGATAACCTAGATGACACCATTGATTTATGGAATACCTCCTTAACTGCAGCAGCAACAGCACCTACCAAAAACCATGCAACTACACACAGAACAAAAACAGCACCGTGGTACTCTAATGAAATCAGGACAGCCAAGAGACTTCTAAGAAGACTTGAAAGAAAGTGGAGACATACAAGAGCCCCAAACATCCTATATCAATACAAAGTCCAACAGATGGAATGCACCAACACAATCAATAGATGTAAACAACACCACCACACTTATCTCATAATGAAATCAGTTAACAAACCAACAGAACTGTTCAATATCATGCGTACACTTAATGAAGACCCACTAAAAAATAACAATCCTGAAATACACCCTCTAGCCATAACACCCCAAACGAAACCACACATCCTGGACAACTACAACAGACCAACTTCACGACTCAACCCACAAAGAATTATGGGGAATCTTCAGTATTCCATCCACCCAGCAGATAGAAGATGTCATATCCTCGCTTAATACTACCACATCACCCTCAGACTTGTGTCCCATTACCTGGATAAAGTCGGCCAAAGATCAACTCAAACATTTCATCCACAAACTAATCTTATCTCTCATCCAGGGATATATGCCAACAGCTCTCAAACAAGCTACCATACGACTTATACTCAAGACATGTCTCTCAACAAGGATGTTCCAGCTGCCTACTGACCAATCTCTAGCTTGACATTTATTGCTAAAATCATAGAAAAGGTGGTTAAAAAACAACTGCAAGACCATATAGACCAATACGCACCACTAGACCCACATCAGCACAGCTTCAGCCCCAACCATGGCACAGAGACTCTTCTAACATCTCTACTTGACAGCATCATCAGAGGAATAAAGTCAAAACAGGATTTATCCTCATATTCATGGACATATCTTCTGCCTTTGATACCATCTCCCATAGCATCATGCTGCGACACCCTCAAGAAATTGGCCTATACAACAATACATTAGCATGGTTTCAATCTTACCTCAGCAACCGACAACAAGTCAAATGCGGAATGAACAGATCCACACCCTTCCCCATACATCAATGAGTACCTCAAGACTCATCACTTTTATTTAACAACTATATACAACCCATATGTGAAATCATATGGAGTGGAGGAGTAGCCTAGTGGTTAGAGCACTGGCTTGGGACTAAGAGCCCAAGTCCAAAAATGTAGCACCAAGAAGGGAATGCTTAAAAAGTATTTTATTTTTAATCGAAATTGCATGCCCAAGACCCAAGCAATTTCAATTAAAAATAAAATACTTTTTAAGCATTCCCGTCTTGGTGCTACGTTTTTGGACTTGGGTTCCTGGTTTGCGTGGCACAGTGCTTTTTTGTTGGGAACTAAGAGGCCAGGGTTCGATTCCCACTAGCACTCCTTGTGGCCTTGGGCAAGTCACTTAACCCTCCATTGCTCAGAAAAATCCAAGTTATCAATGTCCCTATTTAATGTATGTTTACCAAGTTTAAGTTACAATGTAAACCACTTTGATTGAAATGATAAAGCAGTATTAAAAAACTGTTAAATAAAATCAAGAAACACAAAACACACTACAGAGTATATGCCAACAACAACATGGTATATGCCCCACTCAACATAATCAAGTCCAACCTCTCAACAATAACACTATTTGTGGAAGATATGATCACATGGCTCAACAACAACAACCTTTCTATAAACTACAAAAAAGACAGAAGCACCCTTCAACACAAGGCATACCTCATTCATTCTACCGCAATCAATCAAAATACAGCAAAGGCCCATAACAGTATAAAAAAAAGAGATCAAATGCCTAGGCATCATCCTGGACCAGCATCTCACCATGCAACTTCACATAAAGAGAACCACCGCAAATGCCTACCATAAAATGAAAGTTATCAGGAGGCTAAAACCAGTCATGGACGAAGATCACTTCCACACCATCTGCCAGACAGTAATCACCCCAATACCTGACTACTGCAATTCACTCTACCAGGGGTTCCCCAAACAAATCATCATGCCACTCCAAATTGCACAAAATAAAGCAGCACCAATCATCACAGAAACACCCAAACAAGAACACATCAACCTTGTACTCAACCAGTTACAATGGCTCCCAATACACTCCATCAGATTCAAGGCAGCCTTAAACATATTCAGAATCATCCACCAATCCTCAGCCGACATCTTACAAGGTCTAATAATAAGAGACACAAGCACCCAACTTAGGAGGAACAACAACAAACACATGATCATCACACCCCACGAATACCAAAAAAGCCTAAACAATCCACAACCAGAAGAGCACTCTCACTTTATGCCCATCAATATGGAACTCACTCCCAGATGACATGAGAGCTACTACAGACATTAAAGGCTTCATGAAGAAGCTGAAAGCACTACTTTACACAAATCACTTGGGACGATTTACTTAACCACCAAACCGACATAAGGATCCAAACCACCACCCATTGACCTTAAGCCACGGAATAACAGTTTCCCCTCAACACCACGGACTGAATTATACACAATCTGTCATGTAACTATGACATTGTCAATAGGTTTACCTATTACTGACAAACCCCCTCCCTCCCCCCATTTATAATAGTTAAGATCCCCCTGTTTAAGCATTCACTGTATAATAGTTAAGCATTCTCTGTACTGTTGAATTATGATGTAAATCACTTTGAAGGATAAAGCAGTATAAAGAAATGGTTAAATTAATAAATACCACGAAATGTAGTCAGAGACCAAGAGAATATGGCAGAAAGATACAATAATATTTCCCAATTTATGCTGGCCAAATCAACGTCTATACCAAAGATCAGGGGCAGTTTACAGATAACAGAACATTTTAAATAAAACAATGGTTTGATTTTCTTTGTAGATAATACCAAAATCTACAACACCCTGAAAGATGTGGATAACACGAGGAGGGATCTAGCAAAGCTCGAGGAGTGGTCTAGAACAAGGGTTCTCAACCCAGTCCTCGGGACGCACCTATCAGGCTTTCAGGATAACCACAATAGATATGCAAGATAGATTTGCATGCACTGCCTCCATTGTATGCAAATCTCTATCTTTTGCATATCCACTGTGGTTATCCTGAAAACATGACTGCCTAGGTGGGTCCCAAGGTTGATAACCTCTGGTCTAGAGTGTGTGGAAGATTAGTGTGTGTGCTAAGAAATGCAGGGTCATGCATTTGAGCTGCACAAACCCAAGGGATCTGTGTAGAGTAGGTGGTGACGTTTTTCAGTCCATGAAAGAAGAGCCGGGAGTGACGGTATCTGATGATCTTAAGGTGACTGAGTCATGGACTAGGAGGCACTGGCTATTGTGGATTGGGATCTGGTTCAAAGACGGAAAACAGAGAGTAGGGTTAAGTGGTCAGTTTTCTCACTTGAGAAAGGTGGATAGTGGAGTACACCAGGGATCTGTGCTGGGACCACTGCTGTTTAACATATTTACAAATAGCTTGGAATTGGGAACAACAAGGGAGGTGATTAAATTTGCTGATGACACCAAATTATGCAAAATTGTTAAAACACATGCAAACTGTGAGAATGGCAGACCATGTGAAACTGGGCATCCAAACAGCAAATGAAATTTAATGTGGACAAGTGCAAAGTGATGCATAAGACATGCCATACTGGGTCAGACCGAGGTCCATCAAGCCCAGTATCCTGTTTCCAACAGTGGCCAATCTAGGTCATACGTACCTAGCAATATCCCCAAAAGACACAGGTTCCACAATGCTTGTACTGGGTCAAGCATTGATATCCTGGGTCCCTTTTTAATAGTGGTTTATGGACCTTTCCTCCAGGAACTTGTCCAAACCTTTTTTAAACCCAGCTATACTAACAGCCCTTACTACATCCTCCGGTAACAGATTCCAGAGTTTGATTACACGTTGAGTGAAAAAATATTTTCTCTTATTTGTCTTAAATAGTTTACCCTGTAGCTTCATTACATGTCCCCTAGTCTTTCTATATTCTGATAGCGTAAACAATTGATCCACGTTTATCCGTTCCACTCCATTCATTAATTTATAGACCTCTATCATATCTCCCCTCAGCCGTCTCTTTTCCAGGTTAAAGAGCCCTAACCTTTTTAGCCTCTCTTCATAGGAGTAGCCTTCCATCCCCTTCACCAATTTGGTGGCTCTTCTCTGTACTTTTTCTAATAACGCTATGTCCTTTTTAAGATACGGTGACCAGAATTGCACACAATATTCAAGGTGCGGTCGTACCATGGAGCGATACAGAGGCATTATAATATCCTTTGTTTTATTCTCCATCCCTTTCCTTATGATACCTAGCATTCTATTTGCTTTCTTGGCTGCCGCTGCACACTGGGCGGAGGGTTTTAACATGTTATCCACGATGACTCCTAAATCTTTTTCCTGGGTGATGGTTTCTAATGTGGAACCTTGCATCGTGTAACCGTAGTCTGGGTTGTTCTTTCCTAGGTGCATAACTTTGCACTTGTCCACATTAAATTTCATCTGCCATTTGGATGCCCAGTCTTCCAATTTATCCAGATCCTCCTGCAGTTTTCCACAATCCTCTTGGGTTTTAACAACTTTAAACAGTTTTGTGTCATCTGCAAATTTGATAACCTCACTAGTTATTCCCTTTTCCAGGCCATTTATGAATATGTCAAAAAGTAGCGGACCCAGTACAGATCCCTGGGGTACTCCACTATTCACCTTTTTCCATTGGGAATATTGGCCATTTAGCCCTACCCTCTGCTTTCTATCTTTTAACCAGTTCCCGATCCACAATAGTACACTGCCTCCTATCCCATGACTTTTTAGCTTCGCCAAAAGTCTCTGATGGGGGACCTTGTCAAAGGCTTTCTGAAAGTCCAGATACACTATATCAGCCGACTCACCTTTGTCTACCTGTCTATGCACACCTTCAAAAAAACATATCAGATTAGTAAGACAAGATCTTCCTTGTCTAAAGCCATGTTGGCTGTCTCCCATTAGGCCATGACTATCTACATGCTGTGTAATTTTGTTCTTTATGATGGTTTCTACTATTTTCCCTGGTACTGACATCAGGCTCACCGGTCTGTAGTTTCCCGGGTCACCCCTGGAACCCTTTTTAAAAATTGGTGTTAATGTTGGCGACCCTCCAATCTTCAGGTATTACAGATGATTTTAATGAAAGTTCACAGATTACCAATAGCAGGTCTGCAATCTCATATTTCAGTTCTTTCAACACTCTGGGATGTATACCATCTCCAGGAACAAGCAGGAATGAGTCTTCACACGTGGGAGACGTCGCCGACGGAGCCCGCACGGGAATGCTCCCCAGCATCCAATCAGAAAGCCTTTGGGAGCATCCCCCGCGCCTGCGCGGTGGCTTCCCGCCCTTCCTACTGCCTCTGCCCAGTTTTTCGTTTTCCACGGAGCAGGCAGGACGTCCCTCCTGCCACCGCAGAAATTTTTCCTTTTTTCTGTAGTCGCGGCTTTCCTGCCGACGGTGGCACCTCCGTGCCCCCCCCCCCCTTTTTCTTTCTTTCTTTTAATTTTTCATTTAATTTTCGTCGCCCCCTCCGGGCGCTGAGGACCAGGGCATGGAGCCTTCTTCCCCCCAGCCTCACGGCGGGGACTTAATTTTCCACGTGGACTCCAATGCCTGGTGCCTCTCCTGTTTGGGGCCTGACCCTTTTTTCCCGGATTCCCCGGGCTACAGTGTCGGGAGAAGACCCTCCCTCTTTCAGGTATCCCTCAATGACGTTTTCGCGCCCAAGGCGCGGTCGTCGGGTTGATCTTCTCTCCAGGATCAGGTAACCACACAACAGTCTGTTAAGACTAGCCGAGTCTTGAGGGGCGAGTCTCATGCGTGGCATGGCGACGGCTCCGGCCAACCCCTCAAGTCCTCCTTGGCTGATATACCCCGGCGGGAGTCCTCGGGCTCCAAAGCATTTACGGGGTTTCGGGATGTTCCTGAGGTTCGCTCCTCACAGAACATTCCCGAGCCATGCCCGAGGGAGGTACCCGCTTCGAGCGGTGCCGATTCCCCGGCATCGGCGTCGGCGTCGAGTATTCCACACTTCGCCAGGGATCGTCAGCCGGTGTCCTCGGTGCCTTTGGGGCCGATCGACTCGACCGGGTCTGACCTCCCTACATCCAAGCCATGCTCGGGCGTGGTAGCTGCTCCGGGCGGTACTGAGCCCCCGGCATCGGCGTCGGTGTCGAGCGCTCCGCTCCTCACCGAGGATCGTCGGCTGCTGTCCTCGGTGCCTCCGGGGCCGATCGACTCGGTGCAGCCTGGCGTACCTCCATCCCTGCCATGCGCGTGGATGGTACCCGCTTCGGGCGGTACCGACCCGTCGGTGTCGAGCGTTCCGCTCCTCACCGGGGATTGGTGGCTGCGGTCCTCGGTGCCTCCGGGGCCGAGCGACTCGCGCCGATATGGCGTTCCTACGGGGGTGGTATCCGCTTTGGGCGGTGCCGACCTGTCGGCGTCGGTGTCGAGTGACCCGCTCCCCACCGGGGATCGCCAGCCGCTGCCCTCAGCACCTCAGGGGCCGATCGACTCGACACTGTCTGACGGCCATACATTCAGGTCATGTTCGGAGGGCACGGGCGTCGGTGGTTCCGCCCCGCGCCGGGGATGGTCATCTGGCCTCCCTCCCCTCGGGGCCGCTCGCTTCGACCCACGCCGGGTCGCCGGTATCCCAGCCCTGCGCAAGGGTGGTACTGGGTTCGAGCGGCGCCCCTCTGCCGGCAACGGCAGGGGCGTCGAGCACGAGGGACCGCCATCGACCTTCCCCGGGGACCTTTGGGTATGTCGGCCAGCGCACGGGCAACTCCCCGGCATCAACGCGGCCGTCGAGGGCCCCGCCCTTTCCTAGAGAAGGGGCCTCAGGGTCTTCGACCGCTTCGACCCATTCTGGGTCTGCACCGCCCCGCAACGGTACCCTGACGTCGGCGCAGGGGCTTTGTACTCCCCCCCCCCCCCGCAGGGACTCGTCGGGTGACCGGGGTCCCCTCGGGGACGGGCCGTATGCCCCGGAAGGATTTCTGTCAGGGTCGGATGGGTTCGAGAGGGAGCCCGGCACCGGGCAGTGCCTGCCGATCGGCGCCGGCGTCAGATGACCCCCTCTCCTCCGAGCACCGTCCTCGGGGGCCCTTGATGCTCGCGGCACCAGTCGGCGCAGTTCCGATCCGCGCTCCGGGATCTCCACTACCGGCGCGGTCACTCCCGCCGGGGGCCTCGAGGAAGGAGTCGATCTCCTCGCTCGGCTCGATGCCCAGCCTGGAGTCGTCCAGCCTTGAAAGCCTGGCCACGGCACGTCTCGGGATCGGCCCCTGTCCTCTCCCGCAGCGCAGAGCAGAGACCGCTGGCCCCTGCCCTCCGGCGGCCCCGGATTCGCTCCAGTCACGGGTGGAAGCACCGCCCCCGGGTTCGGGGCCGAGGCCGGTTCCTGCGGCGCCGTCGTCGGTGCCATCGACTTCTTCGATGCCTAGCTTGGAATCAATTCCAGGAGCCGACGGCGCCATGTTGACTGCCCCGATCCGGGTCGGTTGGTCCCCTCCTCTGCCCAGCGGGCATCGGCCCGAGCGGCCTCTTAGTGCCCTGGCGGCCTCTCCCGCCATAACTGCTCCGGCAGAGCCGCCTTTCCAGGATTTCCTCCTTGACATGGCGGACTTGCTGGCCATCCCTATCCCGGACCCGAGCCCAGGCCCTGCGGAATAGGCAGCCGCGATGCTTCCTCTGCATCCCGCCCTGCAGGATCTCCTGCTGGGGGCTTGGCGGTCGCCTTTTTAGGGTTCCGGCGCCGCCGACTGCGATGCAGGCTCTGTACCGGGTGCCTCCGTCCCCGGGATTTCGGCAGCACCAGCTTCCACATCGGTCCATTGTGGTGGAATCGGCGCTGAGGAAGGCCGGAAGCAAGGAGAGGCATGCTTCTCGCCCTCCAGGCCGCGCCTCGAAGACGCTAGATACTCTAGGACGTCAAGCCATCCAAACGTCTATGCTGGCGGCCAGAATTATTTCATATATATTTTATATGAGTCTGTCGCTTCGGGAGGTCACCGAGAGGTTATCTCAGTTATCCACCTTCGTATCTGCAACCAAGGCCTTTGAATATTCCCTGCTTCTTTATCATTGCAGGAATATCTCCGGGTTCCTTTCTCGTGCTTCGCTGGACTCCTTCCGGTCGGTCAGCAGAGCCTCTGCTGTTGCCATTAGAGCACGCCGCACAGCATGGTTGCAGGCGTCCGAGTTGTGTAGGCGGGCACAGCACATCCTGGGTACTTCTCCCTGCGACGGAGATCACCTCTTCAATAGCAAAGCCTTACGTCAGGTCGCACAGTGCTTCGCTAACCTTCCCAGAGTTAGCAGCCAGCCTAGGGCCCGGCTTCCCCCCGGTGGTGGTAAACGCCCCTCCAGACCCCCCTTCCCTAGGAAGAGGAAATGTCAGCCCTCCGCCCACCCTCCAGGCGCGCCCAAGCAAGGGACCTCTCACCCCGGGTTGATGTCCCCTGGCCCGCGCCAGGACTCTCATACTAAGCATTTTTAGGCTCAGGTGGGCGGCTGCCTGCACTTAACCTCCTTACCAGAAGTTTTGACTAGAGCTCTACTCTGGGGCTCGTCCAGTTGGAAAATGGTTCGGGGACTTATCTAGGGGTTCAGGTCTTCTCCTCCGTGGGAAAGGGAGACCACCTTACGCCGTGATCGCTATGGCCCACGGTCACCCTACTTACTCTTCGGTATGTCCCCGAGCCCCTCTCAGCCAGTATCCTCTTGCTGATTGCTTCCATACTGGAATTCCCCTCCAGCCGCTATAGTCCTCCTATACTCACCAGGGACTATACCCTCATGTCCCCCGATTGTGCGGGGGACAATTTCTACGCGCAGGTCCTGGGGACACATTAGGGCCTCCAACCCCTGCGGCATTCTACCGGACTGATGCTATCCTCCGTCCCCCGCGCTACCGTGCTCTTAGCTCGCCGATCTGCCCTTGCCCTCTGGGAAAGATCCCTCCCCTGACGGATCTTGCGGCCACCTCTCCAGGTGGACGTTCTGGGGATCGATGGCAGATCCGCCTTACCTGAGTGCTGCTCATGGAGGCAGGCCCCCCGGCGTGCCGGCGTTAGTACCGGAGGGGGCGTCCCCATGTCCACCGGCTTAGATATACTAGATATCATCTGCTTGGCAGGCGCCTTTGGGGGATCCCCACAGTACCTGTGTTTACCGCCTTTTTCCCCCTATGGCCGGTACTCACCCCCCCCGGGGGTCCGGCCAGTCCGCCTGCCTATTCCCCAATCGGCCCGCGGACTGGTGGTACCCTACTGCTGTGAAGTCAACAGTCCCCTTTTTCAGTTAGGTCCTCCTCCCGGAGGTCCGGACCCTTGTCTCCTTATCTCTCGCTAGGGCAGACTGTGTACCCCTTCTGCTCCGGGGTACACCTCTACTCTTCTCCGGGATAGGCTCTCTAGTTCGGCCTGTCTTCCACTGTTGGTCCTATGAGTTATGGACTCTACTCCTAAGGGAGTGCTCAGCTTGCCGTGAGCCCCCTGGAAGACCTGCCATCCTTCTCCTGACTCAGCTGACGCCTGGATCCCATGGCCTTCTGGATTTGGAACTTCCTCCTCGCTGCAGTGAAGTTTCCTTGATGACCTCGCTACTGCGTCTACAGTGCCTTCATCACAGGACTACTTCCGACAACCCGGTGGGTAAGCAGTACAGGGTTCTAAACCATTAATTCATTTAAACTTAATGGCCGGTAAGCTCTGTATGGTACTAGGTCATTTACTCATTACATGCTTAATGATTCCCTTCATGCACCCCTCTGACTACTCCCGTAGCCTGGGTTTTTTTTTTTGCTGTATCCTAATGGTACCTGTTCTGCACTCTAAAGACTTGCCTCCGTAGTCTTTGGATTCGCTGTTCCTCTATTCAACTCCTGCCCTCCATCCCTCAGGGGATGCCGGAGATTCAGGCTGGGCAAATGCCATCCCGTCTGGGCTGCGCTTATGGGATCTCCCCGTGCATCCTAAGCTAGGGAGTCCCCACGTGTGAAGACTCATTCCTGCTTGTTCCTGGAGATAGCACAGTTACTTACCTGTAACAGGTGATCTCCGGAACAGCAGGAATTAGTCTTCACAACCCGCCCACCTCCCCTGGGAGTTGTATCTCTCTTTTTCTCTATTCCTTCCTCTCCTCTCCTTCCGGCTCAGCTATGAAACTCAACTGGGGAGAGGCAGTAGGAAGGGCGGGAAGCCACCGCGCAGGCGCGGGGGATGCTCCCAAAGGCTTTCTGATTGGATGCTGGGGAGCATTCCTGTGCGGGCTCCGTCGGCGACGTCTCCCACGTGTGAAGACTAATTCCTGCTGTTCCGGAGATCACCTGTTACAGGTAAGTAACTGTGCTATCCGGTCCAGGTGATTTGCTACTATTCAGTTTATCAAATAGTTGTAATATATCTTCCCGGTGTAGCGATATTTCTCTTAATTCCTCTGCAGTATCACCTTTAAATACCACTTCAGTCTTGGGTAACATCCCTACATCTTCCTCAGTAAAGACCGAAGCAAAGAATTCATTCAGTCTCTCTGCTATAGCCTTGTCTCCTCTTACTGCCCCTTTTACCCCTCTATCATCTAATGGTCCAATTGACTCTCTCACAGGCCTTTTGCTACGAATGTACTTGAAAAAGTCTTTATTTCGTGTTTTTGCTTCCGTAGCAAGTTTCTTCTCAAATTCCCGCTTTGCCTGCCTTATCAATGCTTTGCATTTAACTTGCCAGTGCTTGTGCTGTTTCCAGTTTTCATCATTTGGCTCTTTTTTCCATTTCCTGAAGGTTGCTTTTTTGGCAGCAACAGCCTCTCTGACCTCACCTTTAAACCATGCTGGCAGTTTTTTGGACTTTCTTCCACTTTTCTTAATGCGTGGAATACAGCTGGTCTGGGCTTCGAGGATAGTATTTTTAAATAACACCCAAGCTTGCTGTAAGTCTTTAACCTTTGGAACCGCTCCTTTTAGTTTTTTCCTAACTATATTCCTCATTCTATCATAGTCTCCCTTTTAAAAGTTAAAAGGTAGTACTGTGGATTCCTTTACTATCTGTCCTCCACTAATTAAATCAAACATGATCATACTATGATCACTATTGCCAAGTGATCCCAACACCCTTATTTCTTGCACCAGATCTGGCGTTCCACTAAGGACTAGGTCCAGTATGGCTTCCCCTCTGGTCGGTTCATGAACCAGCTGCTCCAAGAAGCAGTCATTTATTTCATCTAGAAACTTTATCTCTTTAGCTTGTCCTGCTGTGACACTGACCCAGTCGATACCGGGGTAATTGAAATCACCCATTACACAGGTACACTAAAAAATTTTTTTTTTAAACTGCCTCTAATGTTTCGATTGATTTTTACGTTTTTTGGTGCGCTGAATCCAAATCTGGTAACCAATTTGCTCCATCACGTACAGATTTTTTGCTACATTGGGTTAGCAGTTTGAGGTGAACGTTTCAGATTGAGTGCGATCGAGATAAAAGTTTCTTGGATGAATTCTTTATACTAATTGTTTAGTAGTTATTCAAATAAGAATAAAGAAAATTTTAACAAGGCAGCACATAAGAATAGAGTAATGTCAACAAAACACACTGTGATGGTAGCAAAATTGTCTGCACTTAAAACAGCCACATACATGTGCACAAACAGTGAGCATATAAGAGCGAGGTTAGACACAAAGCAAAGCAAAGAAATGTGCAAAAAATGTTGTACAGGTATGTATGTAAGAATAGAAAACGCAAACCGCACCATTGCAATACATGAAGACAAACACCCGATGGTGTGAAAATAAAATTCTAATAAATGAGATCCGACACTGTGGTAATAACTATCAAATTTTTATTTCAAAGTTTAGTAAAAACACGATATTTGTCAACACAGTTTAGATTTTAAAGTCATTCTTGGGTCAATCAATCTCCTGGTGGGCCCGTTTCTTCTTCCCCCGAATGCTTCTCTTGGTGTGCTGCTTGGCGTATTTTTCATCTGGGGTTTCCCGCAACAGCAACCAGCAGAAATCAGCCATCATAGTGGTGTTCCATCTTCCTTGGTACCTTCTCTCTGCGTCCTTGATGTCCTGGTGAAACCTTTCACCTTGTTCTTCACTGTATGCCCCCAAGTTTTCGGGAAAGTAGTTCACATGGGAGTGCAAGAAATGGACTTTCAGGCTCATGTTACAGCCTTGTTCTTTGAAGGCATTGAGCATCCTGGCAACAATATCCTTATAGTTCTCATCCCACCTGTTCCCCAAGAATTTGAGAACAACATCCTTGAAGGAATCCCAGGCTTCTTTTTCCTTCTCAGACATCGTTTCAGCGAATGCTCCATCTGAAATGAGTTTCCTTATATCAGGGCCAACAAACACTCCTTCCTTTAGCTTTGCTTCAGAAAGTCGGGGGAACTTTGAGCAAAGGTACCGAAAGCACTCACCATCTTTTGGAAGGGACTTGATGAATTGCTTAATGAGACCCAACTTAATGTGGAGAGGTGGTAATAGAATTTTATCACGAGGTACCAAGCTCTCATGAAGAACATTTTTCTCACCGGGTCTCAAATACTCCCGAATTGGCCAGTCTTTTTTCCCCCAGTGTAGGTCGCGGGCCCGGCTATCCCACAAGCAAAGGAAGCAGGGATATTTGGTGAAACCGGATTGCTGCCCTAATAGCATGGAAATAATTTTAAAGTCTCCACAAATCATCCACTTATGCTCATCATAACGAATCTTCTGAAGAATCAGGGCCAAATTCTCATATTTTTCTTGGAGAATAACAGAGTGAGCAATAGGAACTGAAGCGAATGTGTTGCCATTATGAAGAAGAACACCTTTTATGCTGTCTTTTGACGAATCAATGAACAGCCGCCATTCAGCAGGATCATACTTGAGTTTAAACTTTTCCATCACTCCGTATATATCGTTGCAAAATACCAAATCTTCCTCTTTGCTGAAATACTTCAAAAATTGTGTCTCGCGGTTGCGGTACCAATAAAAGGTTGTTCCTGGTGACAGTAGATTTTTCTGTTTAAGCCGAGAACCTAGCAGTTGGGCAGCATCTTTTGGGAGTCCTAAATCCCGGACTAAATCATTCAATTCAGCTTGAGAGAAAAGTTCAGGTTTCGGATCTGGTTCAGTTTCAAACTCGGAAGTACTGGACTCATCGGGAAAAGCCATCTGATGAGTCTCATCATGATCAGAACCGTCCACACAAATATGATCCAAAGATTTTGGTGGTTCAGGCATAGGTACTTCGTTGCTATGAGGCATAGGCCTAATTGCTGAGGGAAGGTTGTGGTAACTTATTACGTTCTTATTTTTTAAGTTGTATCCCTTCACAATGCAAGAGCAAAAATAGCAGTCACTGCTGTGGTCTCTTTGTTCACGCCACATCATAGGTATTCCGAAACGAAATGCTTGTTTTTTACCTTTCATCCATAAGCGTAGATCTTCCTCACATGTCTTGCACACTTTGTGAGGAGCCCACGGTTTGTCTTGATCGCCTAACTTCAAACCGAAATAGGCGAAATATACTTTTTTAATAAATGCAGAAATGTTCCTCTGCCGCTTTTTCACGGTATATTCCCCACAAATAAAACAAAAACTGTCCGGAGAGTTGACGCAACCTCTGGCTCTGTGAGCCATCACAAATACACAGCACTGCAAACTACAACTGTAGTGAACCACTTCGGAATAAAGCTGGATTACGACTGAGCAAACAAAAGGTAATAATGAACTTGCAAGAAACTGAAATTTGACGGGAACGTTCATGTCGCAACCACCGTGTTTGAGCGAGCGAACGAGGCGAGGCGAACAGGAAAGGACATGCGCCAGCGCGAGTACTGGATTTAGCCCCCCGCCTCCCAATTGTCCTGTTAATGTATAAAATGAATACAAAACACTCTAAAATATCATGAGGGAGTGTTTCTAGTTAGTTAACCATTACAACCTCTATTTTGGGCCAAGAAAATAAACTGCAGTCGGCTAAAAAGAAATTATGTGAACATTCCTTATATGGGTAAGAAATCTAATTTTGCAAGAAAACGTGACGTGATGGAACATTTTGGCTATTTTTCCTGGATTCAGCACCCCAAAATCTATAGGAATCAGTTGCAAAACTGGAGGCAGTATTTTGGTAGTGTACCTGTGTTATTACTACTCTGTTGTGAGTTTTGTTAGCTTCCTTGATTTCTTTGAGCATTTCATCATCCATTTGTTCATTCTGGCCAGGCGGTCGATAGTATACTCCCACTGCCATCACCTTCCCCTTCATAAATGGAATTTTAATCCATAGAGATTCTACAGCAAATTTTGTTCCCTGCAAAACTTTAATCCTTTCTGACTCAATGCCCTCTCTAACATAGAGCGCAACCCCTCCACCAATTTGATCAGCTCTATCATTACGATATAGTTTGTATCCAGGTATCACAGTGTCCCACTGGTTATCCTCCTTCCACCATGTCTCTGAGAGTGCAATCATATCTAACCTCTCATTTAATGCTATATATTCTAACTCTCCCATCTTATTGTTTAGAATTCTAGCATTGGCATACAAGCATTTTAGAGACTGTATTTTATTAATATTAATCTGGCTATTGGTAGGCATGGGTAATTTGGAATCTTTATGCTCTGTCTGCTCCTTACTCAAGGGCATTTGGGCTACTATACTCCCTTTTGGAACCTCACTGCTTTTGGTAGTATCCTTCAAGGATACCTTCGTCCGAACCATGCGCTCCTGGGTGACTGTCGGCTTTCCCCTATTTTCTAGTTTAAAAGCTTCTCTATCTCTTTTTTAAAGGTTAATGCCAGCAGTCTGGTCCCATCCTGATTAAGGTGAAGCCCATCCCTTCGGAAGAGCCTCCCCTTTCACCAGAATGTTCCCCAGTTCCTAACAAATCCAAACCCCTCATCCTTGCACCATCGTCTCATCCACGCATTGAGACTCCGGAGCTCTGCCTGTCTTTTGGGTCCTGCACGTGGAACAGGAAGCATTTCGGAGAATGCTATCCTGGAAGTTGTGGATTTCAACTTCCTACCTATAAGCTTAAATTTAGCCTCCAGAACTTCCCTACCACATTTTCCTATGTCATTGGTACCAACATGTACCAAGACAGCAGACTCCTCCCCAGCACTATCTATGATCCTATCTAGGCGGTGCGTGAGGTCTGCTACCTTCGCACCAGGCAGGCATGTTACCAGGCGATCCTCACGTCCACCAGCCACCCAGCTATCTACATTCCTAATGATTGAATCACCAACTATAACAGCTGTCCTGACCCTCCCCTCATGGGGACATGGCCCTGGAGAAACGTCCTCGGTGTGAGAGGGTTTTACATCACCTGGAGGACAGGTCCTAGTTACAGGATCACTTCCTGCCACACCAGGGTGATGCTTTCCTGTCACGTGACCTCTCTCCTCCATGCACTAAGTTCCACATTAGGAGTAACCACACAGGAAAAATATCTAAGCTTCATCATGGACAGTATGTGGAAATCTGTGGATGAGGCCAAAAAAAAGCAAACATGTTAGGAATTATTAGGAAAGAAACAGAACAAAACCAATGATATTATAATGCCTCTGTATCACTACATGGTGCGATAGCACCTTGAGTATTGTATGTAACTCTGGTCACCACATCAAAAAAAGACAGAGTACAGAGAAGGACAACCAAAATGATAAAGAGGATGGAAGGCCTCTCCTATGAGGAAAGTCTAAAGATGTTAGGGTTCTTCGATGTGAAAAAGAGACAGCTGAGGAGCGAAATGATAGACGTCATGGCTTATACCCCAATCAGCCTAGATTCTCCAGACTATTCCAGCATGTCCAGTTGTCTCCAGGAGAAATCTGGCTCGCCAACAACAATCTACACATAAAGATGAAGAAGACAGAGGTACTAATCGTCACACAGAATGTCTCCTCCATCCTCCCTACTTCAATCAAGATAGCAGACACTACAATCCCTATAAAGGATGATGTTTGATACCTTGGTGTAACACATGACCGCCATCTAAGCTTACAACCACATATTAACAGAACCACCAGGAATGCATTATACAAGTTTGCCACCATTTGAAGACTCAAACCCCTCCTCAACCAACTTCATTTTCGAACAGTATATCAAGCCATTATAACGCCCATTCTAGACTACTGCAACACACTTTATCAAGGACTTCCAAAGCAAGCTACACGATCATTGCAACTGGTCCAAAATACTGCCACTAGAATCATCACTGGATCAAATAAGCAAGATCATATAATGCCCCTCTTACACCAGCTCCACGGGCTTCCAATCACCGCCCGTGCTAGATACAAATCTGCCTTGACCATCTTTAAAGTCAGAAACAGCATGTCAGCTGAAGCTCTAGAGGAACTGCTTTGCACCGGTTCCAACAATATACCAAGGAGATAGAGCACTATTGATACAATTCAAATACCCTGCTCATACAGTAGAGCAAATGAATCCACCACCAGAAGGGCATTCTTTCTTGCCGCACATGCCATCTGGAACTCTCTCCCTGGGACTTTGAGGACTACCACTGATATGAAGAACTTTAGAAAGCAACTAAAGGCATTCCTTTTTGTTGATCATTTCAATGAACCCACCTAACACCATATTAGCTTGACATCTATATTCTGTTGTAAGCAGTTTCATTTGTATATGTTATGCTGAAAAGCACCCCCTGCATGACACCCAACCCTGCATTCTATACTAAGTTCTCTGTACATGTGTGAGTATAAGTTCTATGTAAAAGTGTCAGTTATAATGTAAACCGCTTTGATTCTACGATAAGGCGGTATATAAAATTGTTAAATAAAATAAATGTCTATAAAATCCCAAATGCAAATTGTTTGTTGTTGTTGTTAAGTGCCGTCGAGTCGGAGTCGACTCATGGCGACCCTCTGGATAGCTATCCTAAATTGTGTTCGGTCTTCAGTCAGGCGGCTCATTGTTGACAGAGTGGTACCCGTAGCTGCTGTTATTGTATCGATCCATCTCATTGCTGGCCTTCCTCTTTTGCATTGACCTTCTATCTTGCCAAGCATGATGTCTTTCTCTAATGATCTCTCTCTTCGCATGATGTGTCCAAAGTATGAAAGTCGAAGTCTTGTCATCTGAGCTTCTAAAGAAAGCTTAGGTTTGATCTCCTCTAGTACAGACTGGTTTGTTCTTCGGGCAGTCCATGGTATACACAGTATTAGCCGCCAGCACCATAATTCAAAGGCATCAATTTTCTTCCTGTCTGTCTTTTTCACTGTCCAGCTTTCACATCCATATGATATCGAAAATACCATGGCTTGAACAAGTCGAGTCTTTGTATGGAGAGAGACATCTCTGTTCTTGAGAATCTTATCTAGGTCTTTCATAGCCATTCTGCCAAGAGCAATGCGTCGTTTGATTTCTTGACTGCTTGTTGCTTCTTTATTGATAGTTGATCCAAGTAGGTTAAAGTTGTTCACAATTTCAATTTCTTCTCCTTCAACGATGAACCTGTTGATTATGCCAGTTGTCAAGATCTTTGTCTTCTTTACATTAAGGTGCAGGCCCATTTTGAGACTATGTTCTTTGATTGTGAGAAGCAAATGTTTCAGATCATCTTCACTTTCAGCCAGTAATGTAGTATCATTAGCATAGCGAAGGTTGTTGATGAGTCTTCCACCAATCTTCACACCTCTGTTGACTTCATACAATCCTGCTTCTCTGATGATTTTTTCTGCATATAAATTAAACAGGTAGGGGGAAAGTATGCAGCCTTGTCTTACACCTTTGCTTATTTTAAACCATTCTGTTTCTCCTTGTTCCGTTCAAACTGTTGCTTCTCGATCAATGTACAAATTGTGCAAGAGAACGATCAGGTGTTCTGGTATACCCATGCTTCTTAATGTGGCCCAGAGTTTCTCATGGTTTACACAGTCAAAAGCCTTGCTATAGTCGATAAAGCACAAATAGATATCCTTTTGGTATTCTTTAGTCTTTTCAAGGATCCATCTCACATCCGCAATGATGTCTCTCGTTTACTGTTGTTTACTTTTTCATAAAGTACAAAGATTAGAGGACACATTATGAATTTGACATTTAAAACAAATTGCAGATTTGTTTTCCACTCAATGCATAATTAAGCTTTGGAAGTTTTTACTGGAGAAGGTGTGTAAACTTTTTTTTAAACCCATTACACTGACTGCTTTTACCAAGTAACTTAAGGTAGACTTGAAGAAAATCACAGTTTAACCCAGGGGGTAGGCAGAATTGAATCTATCCTGCTAGGTACTTCTGACCTGGACACAGATGGAAATTGGAACAGGATGTTGGGCTTGATAGACCTCTGCTCTGACCCAGTATCACAGTTATGTTTTTATGTTCTTAAACAGATAAGCTGACAGCAAAAGTCAGGAGACTACTTGGATTGATAGGAAGGCAAATGGCCAGTAGGAAAAGGGAGTTAATAGTGCTCTGTATAAGTCTCCAGTGAAACCTCATTTTGGAGTATTGTGTGCATTTCTGGAGCCTTAAAAAGGATATAAACAGGAGGAAGTTGGTCCAGAGGGTGGCTACCAAACAGTATAAACTCCAGCGATCCCTATAGTCAGTGGCACTAAGCACAGTATTTGCATAGACTGCCCTGAAAACACCCATTTAGTTTCGGGGCAGTCTGTGGGAGGAGCTGGGGCAGCCCTGGCAAGTATCCCGTTCATGGTGAATGACTGTCCTGACTTGTGTATTGATATTTATATGTTTTGTTTATTTACAGTTTTACATATTTTTTATGTATTTATGGTTTTTTATAGTCAGTACACCCTGAAGAAGGCAGTTTTACCGAAACGCATTGGGGGTATTCTTTTAATAAAGCTGCTTTTATCAAGCACTGTCTGGTGCACCTGTTCCTTGTGTGTACTGTACAGATGTCTTGTGCTCTCCTGTCGGACCTTGTGGTAGTTGCTATCCAGTTAATGGCTTAATATCACACTTTCTGGATAGCAACATCAATCGCTGGCAAAACTGGATATTCAGTGCCCAGCGCCAGAAGGGCTCAATTGCTGAATATTTGCTTTCAGTAGCAGCCACCAGGCACTGCTACTGCTGAATATCTAGGCCCTAGCTATAGACATTTATGCACACATGAGGGAAGAGAGCGGAGGGGATTACAACTGTGTGTATGTCATCACACATCACCTTCAAGAAGCACCTCGAAACATTCTTCTTTGTAAAATATTATGGCATGTCTACTGCAACCAACCCCCAGCAAGGACATCCCACACTCTCACACCATCCCCCCTCCCCTCCACCATAACCCCTTTTCCTACCTATCTCTTCTACACAATACAGATAATTCATGCTTCCCCTTAGAACTTGCAACATTCCCCCTTTCACTCCCCCTCCTCTCCCAATATAACACTATTCTCTCAATTCCAATTCAGATACACTCAACACTACCGCCATTCTCCTGTCAACTCTGCCATTCAACTATCAGTTACCTCTTCATAGCTATTTGTATATAGTTGCCAGAACTGGCGTTTGTATATAGTTACTTGCATTATATTATAAATTACCTGTACTGTTATTAACTTGTTCCATGTAAACTATTTTGCCTTGTAGAAAAATGATATATTAAATTCAGTTAAATAAATGAATACTATTGTATTCTAAAAGTGTAGATCTAATGTTACCTGGAAAATCTGAATGTGTAATTCCCTAATTTTCAAAGGGGAAACTTTCCATCTGCAAATTGGTGTGACATTAATTTCCCCCAGACTCAGCACTTGTATGCAGTGCTTGTAAATTAATCCCTTGAGGGTCCTTCTGTGAATGACAGCCTCGTGGATTAAAACTGAATTCAGAACTTCGACTCTTACTGCTTAACAATGTAAAGATTACTAATCAGTTTGTAGAGGTTAAGGGCCAGGTGTGATAGTGATTAAGATCACATCGTACAGATCTCAGGTCACATTTGTGCGACCAAGCTGACAATTGTGTCTGCTTGTAGGTTCTAAATAATAATAGTGTTCTATTGTAAATTAAAGGACAAGCCAGCTTGTGGTATACAGGGCGAGGGTGCACTTTTACGTCTAGCCATAAGAGCCAAACTGCCTATCTACCCTACAAGACCAGTCCAAGTTCTCTGCTGGCTAAGCTGTGAACAAGTCAATGCTGACTCCTGGTGACCCAGCAACTCCACGATTTTCCGGACAGTGTCACCGGACGTAGATTGCCAGACCTTTCTTCCAGGGCAATGGAGGGTTACATGACTTGCCCAAGGCCACAAGGAGCACTAGTGGAAGATAAACCCCAATCGCTTGGTTTCCAAGCCAGTGCTCTAAGCACTAGGCAGCTACTCCCCTACTCTAACTTGTGAAAGTGAAACAAATCACTGAAAGGAAGTGAGCAAGTCACTGGACTACTGCATCTGAGCAGTAGGTTAACCAAGCCCTCCCCCACCAGCAAGGCAAAGATCACATTCAAAGGCAGTCCGATGAGTTAAGATGACTGTTTAACATCTGCGATAAGATAATTTTCAATATCTCATTAGTGCAAGGATTATTTCCTAGCCAAGTACTGCAGCTTCTCATTATACAGATGAGAATTAAATGGCCACAGAACTGTAAGATCTTTTTCAAATATATATTTTACTGATAATTTAAAAAATAATCACAATACATAATTATGAAAGAAAAAGAGAGAAAACTCAAACAGTCCACATCATGGGGAGATTCTTAAATTCTACTAAACATAAGCAGTACAAAAGCAAAAATACTAAAATTATCCTGGGAGAAAAGCTGATGCCCTTAAAATACTAAACAACTCACATTTTTTCCAAGCGTGCTAGCAGACATAAAATCAAGAAAAGCTACATTACCCCCGTGAACAATGATTACTAAGGAAAGTTTCCAAAGAGGATACCTCATAAAAAAACATATTTAGTCCCTCCTGACGTGACCAGGCATTTACAAGGAAATTTAAGGAAAAAAGTAGCACCCATAGCCAGGACGCGAGGCTTCAAAGCAAGAAAAGCCTTGTGCATAAGCTGTTTGCCTGGAAATGTCAGGAAAAATATTAATTTCCCCCTACAGAAAATAGCATTCTTATTCTGAAAATACAAATGCATAACTGTGTTTTTATCAATTTCAGAATTAAAGGAAACAAGAAGAGTAACCTAGTGGATATCACATTATGAGAAGATCCAATAAAGTCAGATACCCCTAAAGAATCTATTGTGGTTATCCTGAAAGCCTGCTAGGATTGTAAAATTTTGATGTGGAAATTCCATATCTGGCCTCAGAATCTGCCCTCTGGCTGTTACTGGGAAAACTAGGCTTGCAACAGAATAAAAGAGTTGGCGTGTGCAGTCCATCTTCTGTACAATTTTCAGTTTTTGTGAGTAACTGGTAGGCAAAGATTGCCCTCCCTATATGTGCCAGAGAAACATTTATTTATTGATGTAGATGACAAGATTATCAGGTCAATATTGACAAGGACTGGTGCATATAACAGTTGCTGCAATATGGCTATCTCCCCCTTTTCAGTGGCACTAGATAGGCTGCACTGCTTCAGTATTATCTGCATTTATTTATATACTGCTTTATCATGTCAGTCAAAGTGGTTTACATTGTAACTTAGACTTGGTAATGTACATTAAACAGGGACATTGACAACTTGGATTTTTCTGAGGCAATGGAGGGTTGGGTGACTTGCCCAAGGCCACAAGGAGTGCTAGTGGGAATTGAACCCTGGTCTCTGGGTTCCCAGGCCAGTGCTCTTAACCATTAGGCTGCTCCTCCCACTCCATAGTGCTATGTTGCAGTGCATATTGCTAAGGCAGAGCGAGGGCGTTCCAGCTAACGCTATGGATCATAATGATATTCTGCTGCCATCTCTATAGTTAAGCAGTTAAGTTAGGACAGAAAAATTAAACTGCTGTACCTAGTGGTTTGCAGCTGAATATCACTATTAGCATAGAGTGACTGCTGTTGACCGCTCTTCATGTATATTCACTGTCACCACCTATCCGGATAGTGGTGCTAAATATATATGATTTTTTAAAACGCTGTGGCTAGTGTTTAATAAAAATACTCATTGCTGTCACTAAGTTGTACGTCTACAGTCTATTTTCTTGTGTTCAGTAATTCAATAACTTGGTGAAATGGAGCTGGGGAGCTGGAGCAGTCGTCTTCCTACAGTGTCCTGCTAGGGTTCTCTGGTGATGCCCCCAGGAAACCTGCGCGTGACCTCTGTTCCATTCTGAATGTCAGCTGCTATCAAGTTTACTTGAGAACTCGGAGCAGTTCCTTCCGGAAATATTAGAATGTCTTGCTGTTGCCACTGGGCTGAAATATGGGCAGATTATTCTTCACTTGATGTGTTCAGACAAATTTTGTACTCAGGCTGCTATAGTCTATAAGGGCTAATTTTATACAATATTTTCTCTGTATAGAGCATGTTTGACATGTAAAAAAGGGCTCTTACAAGCAACGTTCCGGCCACACTGCTGCTGGGAGGAAGTGATGCAGTATCACATTTTCAGCCGCAGGTTTCCTGGTGGAATCTCTGCAGGAATGTGACTGTCCCAGCTCCCATCTCCATTTCACCAAGCTATTGAATTACTGCACACAAGAAAGGTGGTATACTGGGTAGAGCCAGCCCCAGAATCGGTTCAAGGTGTTGGCACCCAGGCACATCTTAAGCCTTATGCACCCCCCCCCCCCCGGCTGTCAGAATTTATTGTTGATCTCTGAATGCCCTGCTCTTTGCCCCCCCCTCCCCCGAAGCTGTCATCCTAGGCAGCTGCCTAGTTTGTCTAATGGTTGGACCGGCCCTGATACTGGGTCTTTGTTGGGACCTAAAAAGTCCTAGAGGCAGTCTATCAAGAAAGTAAAGAAAAATATTAGCTGAGCTGTATCTCCAGAGAACTTACAAAGCTGGGTAAGACAATTGGTTAGGGTTGCCTTCACCCTAGAAAAAAAGCCTCACAGCTCTATACTGAGGACTTGTCTAGATGGAGTGATGGCTCGTCTAGCGGTCTCTCCAGGGCCGGCCCCAGAGTTGGTTCAAAGTGTTGACAGCCTAGGCAAGCCTTATGCTCCCCTGGCTGTCACAATCTATTGTTTTGCTTTAAATGGTCTGCTCTTTGCTTCCGCCCTAGGTGACCATCTAATTTGCAGAGTGGTTGGGCCAGCCCTGGGTCTCTCTCGAGAAAGCAGACAGGCTGAAGAATCCTAGTTTGCTCCAAACCCTGGGAGGGAGCCCAATTACCACTTGCTACACTGGGATCATTCCCACTGAGATAACCTTGTCCCTTTCACACTCCTTAATAATATTGATATCCAAGGACCGAGAATCTATAGACAAATCGCCCTTGTCCTTGTTGTCTTTTCCATTAACCATTTCCTCCTCTCCCATCTCCACACCCTGCCATGCACCGGCTGCTAGGATTAATGGCAATGTGCTTTGAAAACTTCCTGTTGGTGGGGCTGGTGAGTGAGTTATAGAGCTTAATAAGAACATAAGAGATGCCATACTGGGTCAGACCAAAGGTCCATCAAGCCCAGTATTCTGTTTCCAACAGTGGCCAAGCAGGATCACAAGTACCTGTAAGGTACCCAAAAGACAGACGGATTCCATGCTGCTTATCTCAGTGGATTTCTCCAATCCTCTTCAATGGTTTATGGACCTTTCCTCCAGGAACTCACCCAAACCACTTTTAAACCCATAACGTGACCACCTCTGATCACACAGGAGCTGCACCCATCCCCAGTTTGTACAGACTCCAGTCACAAACGAGTACATGGGGCAGTAATGAAAAGGAATTCTTATGAGAAAGGTTTAGGAACTTTATTGATAAACAGTTCTTATATGTATTTTATGGCTCATTTATTTTAACTGTTACGTCTTGTGTTAGATTATCATGTATGTATTATTGTAACCCACCCAGTAGTGATGTGATGGGCGGGAAATAAATGAAATGACAAATGAGCCCCTTTCCTCCATAGTGGTCTTGATTTTAGCTTTCCATTTCCCTTTCTTACGCTCGTTAGCACATCTCAGGCACTTCTACAGTCGGCAGCTCTGCTCTTCTGCTTGGGACGACTTGTTGCTTCCAAAAAAGCTTCATTTGTCAGCTTGGCCCCAAGTGATAGTGCAATGAGACTACAGCTAGGGATCAAAGCAGTAGCAATGTCCCATACTCATGCCCCTGCCATTATACCACCAAAGTGCCCGGGGGGAGGGGGTAATACTAGACACTAGGGAAAGAATAGAGGCTGGGGAGTCACACTGACCAGCATAGGGGAATCGGAAGGTGGTGGTGATAGTTGACAGTTACGGGGTGATTAGAGAGGGTGGGCATGTTATTGAGGCATATCGGGAAAGGTAGGAGTGTTTGGAATGCAACTAGGGTGGATTGGGTTATTTAGGGTTTGTTTGTTTTTTAACATTGACCACCTATACTACTGCTGATAGCCTGGTATACCTGGTTAAGTGCACTCACACTATCTGCAGGGAACTTACCGTGTGCTACGTGACAGCGCTGTCCTTGCCGTATCTCCACCCATACTGGCTGTTTCTAGTGCAAGATAGCCATTACCGTGAGCCCCTGCTAACAGCACACAGTAACTCGTATGCTATCGTAACTGCTTAGTGCACTTTAGTACATAGGCTCCTGTGCTGCCCTGTGCAAGATATTATTGTGCTGCCCAAGATATGTGCTGCCCTGTGCAAGATATTATTGTGCTGCCCCCGCCCAGTGGATTCCAATGGAGCCCTTCACAAGCCTCTCTTTTGTCTCAACATGTTGAACATTTTTTGAGAGATACCTATGTTAGTCTTTTTTGAGAGATACCTATGTTAGTCTGGAGTAACGAAAATGAGGCAAATGGCACCTTATAGGCTAACCAATTTATTATGGCTCATACCCCAATAAATTGGTCAGTCTATAAGGTGCCACCTCATGCCTCTGTCATTTTTGTCCCAAGAATAACTTAGTAAGTATAGGAATACGTGAACCATGACACACTACTACTCCGACTTAAAGAAAAAGGGATACAAGGCTCGGCACTAGCCTGGTGTAAATCTTATCTCTGCAGCAGATGGCAACAAGTCAGAACAGGATCCACAACATCAGAGCCTTTCCTCTGAAACAAGGTGTGCCTCAAGGCTCATCCCTATCTGCTCTGTTCTTCAACATTTATATGCAGCCTATCTGTGCTTTAATCCGCTCCTTCAACGTCCACTGTCTTGCCTACGCTGACGATATCCTCATCTACTCACCGTTTACAATTGACAAACCAGACTTCTCTCCAATATTGAGATGTTTTGAAGCAGTTTCAGATTGGCTTCTAACTCAAAATCTCCGGATCAACAATAGCAAAACAGACGTCCTATTTGTCACAAGGAACCGGAGTTTCACGCCCCCCTCCCCTCACTCCAGATCAATAATATAGAATTGAAGACAAAATCCACAATCTGATACCTAGGCATCACCCTCGACCAACGCCTAGATATGTCAGCCCATGTTACAAACACCACAAAAGCAATTTATCACAAGATCCGAACACTAAGACACCTTCGCCCATTACTCGACTTCTCTGACTATAGATCAATATTCCAAGCTCTAATCATCCCACATCTCGACTTTGCGAATGTCATCCTACATGGACTTCCACAGTCAACCTTAAACCCACTCAGACTTGCCATGAACTGAGCTGCAAGGGTTCTAGTTGGTGCATCAAGGTCGGATCATATAACGCCTATCTTGATAAACCTACACTGGCTGCCACTACCTGCCAGAATCACCTACAAAATTCTAATACTAACCTTCAAAGCCCTCAAGAATCAGCCTGCTACACCCATCAACGCACTTCTCCACCGTACCACAATCAACAGAGTAAGAAGAACTCCGCAGATGAACACAATTGAAGTCCCCAAGTTTCTAACAAAATGTACAAAGTCAACAGCCAACAGAGCATTTTCTATTTTTACACCGATTGCCTGGAACGCCCTCCCAGCAGAACTCCGAGCCATCCAAAACCTGGTGGTGTTCCGGAAAGCCCTAAAACACCATCTGTTCATGCAGCACTACCCGGCCTCCCAGTTTGAAAAGCACACACCCACCCCTAGGACCTCCCACCTAACCCCACCCACTGAACACCCCCCCACTGATAATGGCTAACCAGCTTCCCCCTCCCCGTCACATGTGTACTAGAACTCGTACAGTCTCCTTACATACCCACTGAGATTAATCGTTACTGTAACATGTACATAAGCTGTATATAGTTCCCCCCTAGTTCCTCCAAGTTCTTGAATATCCTGTTCTATGTAAGCTCAATGTGCCATTACATTGTAGTTCGTTTGTTTTTACTGTAAACCGCACTGATTATAATAGCGCGGTATATAAGAAATATAAATAATAAATAAAATAAATAATAAATTTACATGTGCAGTGGGGCTAGAGAGAGGCTACTGGATTTCTGCATGGCTTCCCGCTAGCACCAGCTATCATATAAATGAGGAAGAACTATAAAACCCTGCAAAGAAGACCCGTCGGAGTCCATAGAAAACCTGCCATAACATAATACTAGAGCTCACGCAGCACCTACCTAAGAAAAGACAGTGCTACAAAAGTTTAAACAATACATCTTTGAGAACACTAATACCTTCTCGTCTGGGAAAACAAGTGAGACTGCTACTGATCTCTACACAGAAACTACATGCGAACAGAATGCCGTACATCGGTCACACACACAAAACACAGACAGGCCCTCAACAAATACGAAACAAAGGACCACACGTTAGAACTAGCAAGACAATAATTGAATGCGGAACCCCAAGAAGTCAAAGCTCAGCATTGATGGCAACACTGGAGAAATAAAAATAGGAATTATTTCCTCTTGTACTGAACAAAAACACAGACATCAACAATGCACATTTCCCAAAGCTAAAATATTCTAGCTGAATTCAAAATAAAATACTTTTTTCTACTTTTGTTGTCTGGGAATTTTATTTTTTTAGTTGCAATGGCTCCTTCCTCTGTCCTGCTACTCTACTTTCTCTTAACCCTGTTTGCATTGTCTGCTGTCAGTTTGCCATTTCTCCTTGCTCCTCCTGTCTTCTTCCACTCCCTCTCTATGTCTCTCTCTGACATATTGATCTTTCCCTTTTGGTGCCTTTCTCTATGTCTTTCTTTACTAACTCTCAATCCACTCAGATTTCACCATCTGTCCACCCCTCAGAGCCCAGCATCTCTTTCTTTCCACCCTCTCTATCCACTGCTTAGAGTCCAGCATCTGCTTCTCACTGTCCACCCTTCAGAGCCTACCGCCAGGACTGGCTGACTGCGCACCTACTGCTTGCCTGCCTCACAGCTGGGCCTGATTGGCTCATTGTGCTGCTCTTCTGGGGCTGCCGCACTGTTTGCACAGTGGGTCCTGCCGTCCCTGGCACAGGAGGAGGCTGTGAACTGAGGGTCATAAGATGAAGGTGAAAGGTGATAGATTCAGGAATAATCTTAGGAAATATTTATTTCATGATAGAAAGGGTGGTGAAGACAAGAACTTTATCTGAATTCAAGAAAGCCTGGGGCATGTACTGATGATCTCTGAGTGAGAGGATCTAAAGGGCTGTTCTATAATGAGGTGGATTGAGGCCACCACCTCAGGCAGCAAAGTTTTGGGGGCAGCAAAAACTGCCCCCAAAACAGCCAAGTGGCCACCTCACTCTGCCTTCTAAAGCTGAAAAAAAATCAAAGGAATCAGCTGCTGCTGCCACTGCACCTCCATGTCTCCCAGTTGCTAGAATCACGCCCCTGCCCCAGATCTGAGGACACTGAGGCAGCGGTGGCAGAAAAAGAAAGTGCAAAATCTCTTGAAGACTCCCGCGTGCTGGTAAACCCCTGCTAGTTCCATCCCCCTCTGACGCAAAAAGTATCATTAAAGAGGGCGGGACCCATCAGGGTCTTACAAGCGTGCGGAGTCACAAGAGCCGGTGCTTCTGTTTTCCGTTTTGTTTTTCAAAGTTGATATCTCGCTGCTGCTTATATGTGCAGCGAGCTATCAACTGAAAAAGAAAAACGCAAAGCAAAAGTGCCGGTTCTTGTAACTCTGCACGCTTGTAAGACCCTAATGGGTCCCGCCCCCTCTGATGATGCTTTTTGCGTCAGAGGGGGCGGAACCAGCAGGGGCTGACTAGCACGCGGGAGTCTTGAAAACTGTGCCGATACCGAGGTGGATGGTCTGGACAACAGAGGGAGGGTCAGGAGGACAGATGCTGGCCAAGGGGGGGGGGGGGGCGGGCGGGGGAGCATAAAGACAAATGTTGGACCAGGACCAGCGCTACCCAGAAAACCTGGAAAGCGCAGCAGGGGGGCGCTGATGTCAGAAGGGTGCCATTGCTAACCACCTACTCCCCATTCAGGATGGCATGCGGCGTGCCAGCGGCCTAGTGGGGAGCCTTCCAGCAGGATATGCTGTTCCCATGCCAGAGGGCTGTGAGAGGCCCCAGTAGCTATTCACAGCTTCTGCCTGTGGGCAGGCGCTCCGTTAGGCCTTCTGGGCTCCACAGATCTGAATTAGGAGTGGGGTGGGGGTGGGTGGCCAGTGACAGCACCCTCCTGACGTCAGCTCCCGCAGGCAGGATCTGTTTCTCTGGGCCACCGTCATCCTGCCCGCAGGACAGCATGCCCCCACAGGCAGAAGGGTGTGGAAGATAACAATCATGGCTCAGAGAAGCAGAGCCTGCCCGCGGGAGCAGCAGGGGCTGTGAAAGGCCAATTAAGCCCTGTCTCTTTGGGCTGGGATCACGGTTTTCACAGCCCCTGCCCATGGGACATGCTGCTCCTGCAGGCAGAAGGGTGGGGGAGGCAATGATCATGGCCCAGAGAAGTAGAGCCTGCCCATGGGAGCAGCACATCTTGTGGGCAGGGACTGTGCACGGCCAATTGTGCCCTGCCTCTCTGGGCTGGTATCATGGCTTGCACCCCTAGTCCATGGGACATGCTGCTCCGTGGCAGGCTCAGCCCCTTTTACATACAAGGGGTGGACATGAGGGAGCATTGGGAGGTGGATGTGGATGGGCACAGGTAGTCAGAAGGGAGATGCTGGGTGCAGGAGGAGGAATAGGGAGGTAGCGGAGATATGATCGATGTGGAGGGGGGGGGGGTTTGGGAGATACTAGATATGGAAAGGGACATAGGGAGAAGCAAGGAGGGGAGATAGAGTTGTGATGTTGGCCAGGGGGCTATAGGGAAACTTGGAAAATTCAGGACTTCGAGAGAAGAGTCAGAAGGGAGATGGGTAAATAGGTTGAGAAAGAGTTGGAGAGATGCTGGACATGGGGGTAATAGGGAGAGAGAGGTGAGAAGATAGAGATGGGGTAAATAGGTTGAGAAAGAGCTGGAGAGATGCAGGACATGGGGGTAATAGGGAAAGAGATGTGAGAAATAGAGATGGAGTAAATAGGTTGAGAAAGAGCTGGAGAGATGCAGGACATGGGGGTAATAGGGCGAGAGAGGTGAGAAGATGGAGATGGAGTAAATAAGTTGAGAAAGAGCTGGAGAGATGCAGGAAAAGGGGTTAATAGGGAGAGAGAGGTGAGAAGATGGAGATGGAGTAAATAGGTTGAGAAAGAGCTGGAGAGATGCAGGACATGGGAGTAATAGGGAGAGAGACATGAGAAGATGGAGATGGAGTAAATAGGTTGAGAAAGAGCTGGAGAGATGTAGGACATGGGAGTAATAGGGAGAGAGAGGTGAGAAGATAGAGATGGAGTAAATAGGTTGAGAAAGAGCTGGAGAGATGCAGGACATGGGAGTAATAGGGAGAGAGAGGTGAGAAGATGGAGATGCAGTAAATAGGTTGAGAAAGAGCTGGAGAGATGCAGGACATGGGAGATATAGGGAGAGAGAGGTGAGAAGATGGAGATGGAGTAAATAGGTTGAGAAAGAGCTGGAGAGATGCAGGACATGGGAGTAATAGGGAGAGAGAGGTGAGAAGATAGAGATGGAGTAAATAGGTTGAGAAAGAGCTGGAGAGATGCAGGACATGGGGGTAATAGGGAGAGAGAGGTGAGAAGATGGAGATGGAGTAAATAGGTTGAGAAAGAGCTGGAGAGATGCTGGACATGGGAGTAATAGGGAGAGAGAGGTGAGAAGATGGAGATGGAGTAAATAGGTTGAGAAAGAGCTGGAGAGATGCAGGACATGGGAGATATAGGGAGAGAGAGGTGAGAAGATGGAAATGGAGTAAATAGGTTGAGAAAGAGCTGGAGAGATGCAGGACATGAGGGTAATAGGGAGAGAGAGGTGAGAAGATAGAGATGGAGTAAATAGGTTGAGAAAGAGCTGGAGAGATGCAGGACATGGGGGTAATAGGGAGAGAGAGGTGAGAAGATAGAGATGGGGTAAATAGGTTGAGAAAGAGCTGGAGAGATGCAGGACATGGGGGTAATAGGGAAAGAGATGTGAGAAATAGAGATGGAGTAAATAGGTTGAGAAAGAGCTGGAGAGATGCAGGACATGGGGTAATAGGGAGAGAGAGGTGAGAAGATAGAGATGGAGTAAATAGATTGAGAAAGAGCTGGAGAGATGCAGGACATGGGGTAATAGGGAGAGAGAGGTGAGAAGATAGAGATGGAGTAAATAGATTGAGAAAGAGCTGGAGAGATGCAGGACATGGGGTAATAGGGGGAGAGAGGTGAGAAGATAGAGATGGAGTAAATAGATTGAGAAAGAGCTGGAGAGATGCAGGACATGGGGTAATAGGGAGAGAGAGGTGAGAAGATAGAGATGGGGTAAATAGGTTGAGAAAGAGCTGGAGAGATGCAGGACATGGGGGTAATAGGGGGAGAGAGGTGAGAAGATAGAGATGGAGTAAATAGGTTGAGAAAGAGCTGGAGAGATGCAGGTTATGGGGTAATAGGGAGAGAGAGGTGAGAAGATGGAGATGGAGTAAATAGGTTGAGAAAGTGCTGGAGAGATGCAGGACATGGGAGTAATAGGGAGAGAGAGGTGAGAAGATAGAGGTGGGGTAAATAGGTTGAGAAAGAGCTGGAGAGATGCAGGACATAGGGGTAATAGGGAGAGAGAGGTGAGAAGATAGAGATGGAGTAAATAGGTTGAGAAAGAGCTGGAGAGATGCAGGACATGGGGGTAATAGGGAGAAAGAGGTGAGAAGATGGAGATGGAGTAAATAGGTTGAGAAAGTGCTGGAGAGATGCAGGACATGGGAGTAATAGGGAGAGAGAGGTGAGAAGATAGAGATGGAGTTAATAGGTTGAGAAAGAGCTGGAGAGATGCAGGACATGGGGGTAATAGGGAGAGAGAGGTGAGAAGATGGAGATGGAGTAAATAGGTTGAGAAAGTGCTGGAGAGATGCAGGACATGGGGGTAATAGGGAGAGAGAGGTGAGAAGATGGAGATGGAGTAAATAGGTTGAGAAAGAGCTGGAGAGATGCAGGACATGGGGTAATAGGGAGAGAGAGGTGAGAAGATAGAGATGGAGTAAATAGGTTGAGAAAGAGCTGGAGAGATGCAGGACATGGGGGTAATAGGGAGAGAGAGGTGAGAAGATAGAGATGGAGTAAATAGGTTGAGAAAGAGCTGGAGAGATGCTGGACATGGGAGTAATAGGGAGAGAGAGGTGAGAAGATAGAGATGGAGTAAATAGGTTGAGAAAGAGCTGGAGAGATGCTTGGCATGGGGGTAATAGGGCGAGAGAGGTGATAAGATAGAGATGGGGTAAATAGGTTGAGAAAGAGCTGGAGAGATGCTGGACATGGGTGTAATAGGGAGAGAGAGGTGAGAAGATGGAGATGGAGATGGAGTAAATAGGTTGAGAAAGAGCTGGAGAGATGCTGGACATGGGGGTAATAGGGCGAGAGAGGTGAGAAGATAGAGATGGGGTAAATAGGTTGAGAAAGAGCTGGAGAGATGCTGGACATGGGAGTAATAGGGAGAGAGATGTGAGAAGATAGAGATGGGGTATATAGGTTGAGAAAGAGTTGGAGAGATGCTGGACATGGGGTAATAGGGAGAGAGAGGTGAGAAGATAGAGATGGGGTAAATAGGTTGGGAAAGAGCTGGAGAGATGCTGGACATGGGGGTAATAGGGCGAGAGAGGTGAGAAGATAGAGATGGGGTAAATAGGCTGAGAAAGAGCTGGAGAGATGCAGGACATGGGGGTAATAGGGAGAGAGAGGTGAGAAGATGGAGATGGAGTAAATAGGTTGAGAAAGAGCTGGAGAGATGCTGGACATGGGGGTAATAGGGAGAGAGAGGTGAGAAGATGGAGATGGAGTAAATAGGTTGAGAAAGAGCTGGAGAGATGCTGGACATGGGGGTAATAGGGAGAGAGAGGTGAGAAGATGGAGATGGAGTAAATAGGTTGAGAAAGAGCTGGAGAGATGCTGGACATGGGAGTGATAGGGAGAGAGAGGTGAGAAGATGGAGATAGAAACATAGAAACATAGAAACATGATGACAGAAAAAGACCACAAGGCCCATCTAGTCTGTCCTTCCATAACAACAACTACAACAGTCCACTTTTTACCTTTAGAGATCCTCTGTGTTGGTCCCATGCTTTTTTGAATTCAGTTACTGTCCTCATCTCTACCACCTCCACTGGGAGACTATTCCACGGATCCACTATTCTTTCCGTAAAGAAATATTTCCGTATATCACTCCTGAATCTATCTCCCTTCACCCTCATCCCATGTCCCCTCGTAGTAGAACTTGCTTTCAATTGAAAGAGGCTCTCTCCCTGAACATTTATGCCACGGAGGTATTTAAACATCTCAATCATATCACCTCTATCCCGCCTTTCCTCTAAGGTGTACATATTAAGATCCTTAAGTCTGTCCTCATATGCTTTATAATGAAGCCCATTAATCATTTTAGTAGCAACCCTCTGCACCGACTCCATCCTGTTCACATCCTTTTGAAGGTGCAGTCTCCAGAATTGCACACCATACTCCAAATGAGGTCGCACCAAAGACTTATACAGAGGCATTATCACCTCCTTTTTTCTGCTAGCCATTCCTCTCCGTATGCACCCAAGCATCCTTCTAGCTTTTGCCGTCGCCTTTTCTACCTGTTTAGCTACTTTAAGATCATCAGACACAACCACGCCTAGGTCCCGCTCTTCTTTAGTGGACAAAAGTACTTCACCTCCTATACTGTATTGCTCCCTTGGATTGCTGCAGCCCAAATGCATGACCTTACATTTTTTAACATTAAATCCCAGCTGCCAAATTCTAGACCATTCTTCAAGCTTAGCTAGATCCCTCCTCATGTTATCTACACCTTCCTGGGTGTCTACTCTATTGCAGATTTTGGTATCATCCGCAAAGAGGCAAACCTTACCCGACAGCCCTTCCGCTATATCACTAACAAAGATGTTAAAAAGAATCGGACCAAGGACAAATCCCTGGGGCACACCACTGGTAACATCCTTCTCCTCAGAGTGAGCTCCATTTACTTGTACTCTTTGTCGCCTCCCACCCAACCAGTAACTTTAGGGTCCATCCCTAGGGTGCTCAGTTTGTTTATAAGTCGCCTGTGAGGAACAGTGTCAAAGGCTTTACTGAAATCTAAATACACCACATCTAGGGCTCTCCCTCGGTCCAACTCCCTGGTCACCCAGTCAAAGAAATCAATCAGATTTGTCTGACAAGACCTGCCTCTGGTGAATCCATGCTGCCTCGGATCCTGTAATCCGCCGGACTCCAGAAACCTCACTATTTTCTCTTTCAGCAGCGTTTCCAATAATTTACTCACCACTGAAGTTAAACTAACCGGCCTGTAGTTTTCAACCACATCCTTACTTCCGCTTTTGTGTAAAGGCACCACATGAGCCTCTCTCCAGTCCTTTGGCACCACTCCCGACTCCAACGAGGCATTGAAAAGGTCAGTCAGTGGAGTTGCTAGAACGTCCCCAAGTTCCCTCAGTATTCTAGGGTGTATCCCATCCGGTCCCATCGCTTTGTCTACTTTATTCAATGGGACCTTGTTGCAGATAGCCCCGGTTAACCGTTAGCCCGGTTTAGTAAACATACCCCTTAGTTCTGATTTTTTCATTGCACTCCATAGGAAATAAAAAACTACAAGTCCCTGCATGCAGTGAGGTAAATCCAGGACTCAAAAAAGCTTGTCGGATACATCTGGAGCCAGTTGACAACCCTAGTTTTTGCAAGAACCATAATGCAATTTAGAACCATATAAAATAAGTTATAATTTTATAATTTGGTATTATAAACTGTGCTGTGGTTCTCACTTTATCTTTTAGTTCCTTGGTATGCAAGCATCTTGCATTTCCTTTGCGGAATATATATTTACATTAACACCATGCTGTCCAGTGTGCAGTTTCAGAAGCTATGTTGAGGTTGCCAAGCCCTTCTTGGTATTTATGTTGGATTGGAAGGTATTGTGTTGAGGTCACAAAGTCCCTCTTCTTTTTCAGAGGATGGAATGTGCTGTGTTATTTATTTTATTTTATTTATTTAATTGCTTTTCTATACCGCACTATTTATTATCAGCGCGGTTTACAGGAAACGTATTTGTGCAAAGAGGGCAGTTCAATGCACTTACAATAAACAGGGTAAATAAACATGGATAACAGGTTAACAGGTAACAACTATTTACAATTTAGTATGCAGGCTTATACTGGGGTGCCAAGCACTGTTCCCTCTAAGCTGTGCGCGTGTGCGCGCGCACACACCTCGCCGAGCAAGCGCACATACTTTACAACAGAGCGCACAAAAATTACGGTTCTGATTCTGATAGAAAACAACACAGATGTCTTAAAATGTAAAAGTTATGATTGTAATTACTAGAAATTTCCCGCTTCATTTAGTAATCGTCTATTTTCATTTAATTTGATTAAAATCAATGTGGTGTACATACTGTATTCTGACGTGTAGTCAAATTTTAAAGTATATAACTCGAGTGTCGTTTTGTGGCGCACAAAAATTTTACCTTCCTTCAAAAGCTGCACACAGCTGATATTTTATGCACACACAGCTGATATTTTATGCGCACACAGCCTACAGAAAATTAGAGGGAACATTGGTGCCAAGTGGTTCTTGTTTTTGTGGAAGTGGGAGATGCTGCATGGGCACTGTTGACAGGACTTTACCTAGCCCTGTGCGAGCGGTGCGACCACACGGCACAAAGGCTTAAGGGGCGCATTTCAGCTGTCTGCCATTGCCTGCTGCCGCCACTTTTTCTTTTCTCAGCTGCGCAGGCAACAGCAGACATCTGAATGCGCCCCTTAAGCCTTCTCACAGCTTAGCAGGTCTGATCCTCCCTCCTCAGAGCAGGGAGGGACAGGTCTGCTTAGTGTGCCGGCGACTTCCACATCACCTCTTTTCTCCCGTCGGCCTCCAGAAAGTGGCTAGATGGAGGTGCGGGGGGCGCTCCCGATGTGCAAGTCACACAGGGCGCAATTCACGCTCAGTACAGCCCTGACTGTTGAGCCCTCTTTTTTGGTATATTTAGCAGCATGTTTCCTAAGCTCTGCACTGGTAATGTAAGAACATATGAAATGCTATACTGGGTCAGACGAGGGTCCATCAAGCCCAGTATCTTGTTTCCAACAGTAGCCATTCCAGGTCACAGGTGCCTGGCAGGTTCCCAAAAAGACACACAGGTTCCACAATGCTTGTCCCATGGCAAGCAGTGGATTTCCCAGGTTCTTTTAAATAAAGGTTTATGCACCTTTCCTCCAGGAACTTGTCCAAACCTTTTTTAAACCCAGCTACACTAACCGCTTTTACTACATCCTCCGTTAACTAATTCCAGAGTATGATTATGCAGGGCCGTGGGGTAACTGCAGGGAGGCAGTTACAACCCTTTGCAGTTATTGCATATCAACATGGCAAAATGGCTGCTGGTGCAACTAAGGCCACCCACTGAGGTGTTATTAGTTGCACTCACACTACTTGCGCTGAGCCATTATGTTAGTTTTCTGCCGACAATGCAGATGCCTGTGTGTGAAAGCTATTTCTCGCGCCTCACTCTGGAGTAAAGAATAATTTTGGGAAAGAATCTTGTAAACCTAAGAGTAATGGGGTAAAAGCATTTTTTGTCTGTATATGTCTGTTTTTAGTTTGTACTGATATATCCCCTACTTGGTGAAGATCTATCTCTGTTCCGCATGTGTGACTGAGGCTATATGTTCTGTTAGCATGGAGTTTCTATGTAGGGAGCTCTAGTAATCCGGAGTGTTCAGTTTTCTGAATAGGAATATGGATGATCTAGGGCCCCCTGCAATATTTATGATGCTGCCCTTTTCTGGATACACTCCATTCTCCAGGACCAAGCAGGAAGTCAGTCCTCACATATGGGTGACGTCGGCGCTGACGGAGCCCTCGTGCGGAGCATTTCCCCAGCTTTCAAAGAAAGCCTTTGGGAATTGCAGCGCGCATGCGTGGTCCCCTTCCCGCCCAAGGGTGCCATCTTGCTCAGTCTTCTTTTTTCCACGGAGCCCGACGGACGTAGTTCGTTTTTCCCCGAGGAAAAAGTTGATTTCCCTATTTTTTCTCTTTTTTTCTTCAGTTCGACGCCGGATCCTTTTCCCGCCTTGGCCCGATATGCCGGTATCGAGTCCACTCTCTCTTTTTCGGTTTTTGTCCTTTCTGACTAGCGTTCGCGCCATTTTTCTTTTTTCACTGGCAGCCTGGTCTTTTGACCTCGCAGGGGCCCTTTTTCCCCCGATGGCTACCAGCGGGTTTAAAAAGTGTGATTGGTGTAAGAAACTTATGTCTCTTACCGACACACATGACTGCTGCCTCCGCTGCCTCGGACCCGATCATGACCCGATGATCTGTGGTCCCTGTGGCAAAATGTCCTCGAAGGCGTTGAGGAGTCGGCAGCACCAGAAGGATAGGATCTTCTCTGACTCCGCATCCGGACGGGCCCGGACCTCGTCAGAGGCCTCGACGTCTCGGGACTCCGGCCCCGAGCAGCGTCGGGGTTCCTCTGAACGGGGGTCTCCTTCGCGGGAACATCGCAGGAAGAAGAAACCCGCGAGGGCGTCGTCGGTGGACGCTCCTGGTTCCTCGAGGGCCAGGTCGTATAGCCCCGATAGCAGTCCAGGGTCTTCGCAGTCGGAGAGGCCTGCCAAACATCCTCATATCGAGATGGAGTCTCCTGGACACGTGAGTGCTGTAGTCCTCGTGGACTCTCCTCCAGGGGAGCCGACGTCGGGCCCGACGCCGTCGGGGGCTGCTGGGTCTCCTGAGCTCAGACTCAGGTTGACGGCCTTGGAGAGCATCTGCCCCGACCACTGGGACCTTGACGTCCAAGTCAACCCTGGAGGCAGAGCCAATCCTTGAGTCCATGCGGGCTCCAGTCGATCCTCGGCCACGGTCTCCCTCGGCCTCCTGTTCGGGACCGGGGTCGTCGACGCCGGTACCCTCGGCGTCGGGGCGGATGGCATCGGTGCCCACCCGACCGGAGCCGCTCAATTCCTCCTCCGAGGAGTCGGGCTGGGAGACGGAGGACGAAGAGTCACCTGACACTTATCGGACTCGGTGTCTCCCATCGGACTCGCCGGAGTCCGAACCTCGGAGACGATCCCCACTGGAGGATACCTGGTTCTCGGACTTCGTGCGGGATATGGCCAAGGCCTTGGCCTTCCCCGCGGATCCCGAGGAGGAGCCTCGAGCCGAGGATCTCGAGGCCCTCCAGTATGACTCTCCCCCGAAGGAGGCCTTTACTGTAGCGGTTCCTCCGATGCTGGAGCGGCTGCTCTTCCACATGTGGGAGACCCCGGCCTCGATGCCGGTGTTAAGCAAGCGGGTCGATTCCATCTATCGAGTCCGCAAGAGCCCGGGTTCCAAAAGGCACAATTACCGCACCATTCCATGGTTGTGGAATCGGCCATGCATCGACTGAAAAGTCAGAAGATGCACTCCTTGGTGCCTCCCGGCCGGGAGGCCCAGAACCTGGATGCCCTCGGTAAGAAGTGCTTCCAGGGCTCTATGCTTGCTTGCCGTGTCCAGACATACCAGCTCTACATGGGCATGTACCTCCGAGACCTGGCAAAGGAGATTGCCGGGTTCTCTGCTGGTCTCTCCGAGGAACCTTTGCAGAGGTTCCAGGCCTTGTCCACTGGTATTAGAGAGTGCTCGAAGTTTATCTCTCGATCAGCCTACGATGGCTTCGAGGCTTCGGCCTGAGTAGCCGGGGCCGGCATCGGTGCCCGCCGACAGGCTTGGCTACAGTCATCCGACCTCGAGCCATGGGTACAGGACAAGTTGGTCGATGTCCCCTGCCAAGGTGAAAACCTCTTTGGCAAGCCCATGGCTGAAAAGGCTGCAGAACTCGAGACCGAGACTCTGACCCGGACTAGGCTGTCCAGAAAAACCTCTGCCCCTTCTCAGAAAAAGAAGTGCTCGGGAAAAAAGACCTTTTACCCGAGGAAGTCATCTATCTATAAACAATACCCTCATTATCAGGCCTCTGCAGCTCCCCAACAGGGTCAGCAGGCCAAGGGGCAGGGTCATGGGCCCCGTAGGCAGAAGGCCCCCAAGCCACCAACACCGGCCCCTGCTCAGCAGGGTGGGGGTTTTTGACTCAGAAGGCATAGCCTCTTCTCCTCAGCTGGCTCACATCAGCACAGGAGGCCGGCTGGCCCACTTTGCCCACAGATGGTCAGCCGTCACATCAGATACCTGGGTTCTCCATATAGTCCAAAAGGGCTATCTTCTCCATTTTCACCAGGTACCTCCCTCCTATTTTCCAGGGGAGCCTCCAAGACTCCCTCTGCACAGGGACCTACTCCTTCAGGAGTTAGCAAGTCTGCTAAAGGAACAGGCTGTGGAACCGGTGCCCCACCACCTGAGAGGTCACGGCTTTTATTCCAGGTACTTTCTGGTACCAAAAAGAACAGAAGGCCTTAGACCCATCCTAGATTTGCGCAACCTCAACAAGTTTCTGGAGAGGGAAAAGTTCAAGATGCTTACCCTTGGAATCCTGCCTCCCTACCTACAGCAGGGAGATTGGCTATGCTCCTTAAATCTAAAGGATGCTTATACTTACATCCTTATTCATCCAGACCACAGACAGTATCTCAGATTTGTTGTGGGGGGAAACCACTACCAGTACAGAGTACTTCCCTTTGGCCTAACCTCCGCTCCCAGGGTGTTCACCAAGTGCCTGGCAGTGGTGGCGGCCTACCTGAGGCTTCAAGGTCTTTTTGTGTTTCCATACCTGGACGACTGGCTCATAAGGGGCCAGTCTTCCCAGGAGGCCAGTCAAGCCACCCTTCGCACTGTGGCTCTGCTTCAGCACTTGGGATTTGTCATAAACTTCACAAAGTCCACTTTGCTCCCGTCCCAGAACTTGGAATTCATAGGAGCCAGGCTAGACACTCTTCAGGCGAGGGCTTTTCTGCCAGTGGACAGGGCCCTCCGGTTGATGGATGTAGCCAGGCAGTTTCACAGCAATTCCCTGGTCTCCGCCAGGCAATTCCTGAGACTTCTCGGCCATATGTCTTCCACGGTTCATATAACCCCCAATGCCCGCCTGCACATGCGGCCTGCTCAGTGGAACCTTCGCACTCAGTGGCATCAGGCCACAGGGAGCCTTGCAGACTCGGTGAGAGTATCCTCCCTGCTCGTCTCCTCTCTACAATGGTGGCTTCATCTTCCGAATCTGGTACTCGGAGTGGATTTTCAATCCCCTCCGCATTCTCGAGTGCTGACAACAGATGCTTCTCTTCTGGGTTGGGGAGCACATTGCCAAGGGGCATGTACTCAGGGTCTCTGGACTCCTTGGGAGGCTGCTCAGCAGATAAACTTCCTGGAGCTACGGGCAATACGCCTAGCTCTGAGAGCCTTCTCCCACCTCACGTCTCACCAGTCTGTACTGGTCCAGACGGACAATCAAGTTGCCATGTTCTACGTGAACAAACAAGGGGGCACAGGCTCCTTCCTTCTCTGTCAGGAGGCACAACGGCTGTGCTCTTGGGCCGTCAATCACGGAATCCTCCTCAAGGCTGTCTACCTCCCCGGTCAAGAAAATTACCTGGCGGACAGACTGAGCAGAATCCTGCAACCACACGAATGGAGATTGAATCCATTGGTGGTTCAGCAGATCTTTCTCAGATGGGGCCTCCCCACCATGGATCTCTTCGCCAGCCCTCTGAACCGGCAACTCCCGAGATTCTGTTCCAGACAACCGCATCCTCTCAGAGTAGCAGCGGATGCCTTTCTGATTCCGTGGTCCCAAGGCCTACTATATGCGTTTCCTCCCACGCCACTAGTGTCTCGAACAAGGTCCTCAAGGACAGGACCTCAATGATTCTAATAGCCCCCAGGTGGCCGAGGCAGCCGTGGTTCCCTCTCCTCTTGCAACTGGCGGTGGACACTCCCCTGCCTCTGGGAATTCAACACGATCTCCTGTCTCAGGACCAGGGGTCTCTCTTGCACCCCAACCTCCAGTCCCTTCATCTGATGGCCTGGCTGCTGAAAGGGTAGTCCTGGCTCCCCTACTCCTGCCTAGAGAGGTGGAAGATGTAGTCTTAGCCTCTAGGCGGCAATCCACCAGGAAATCCTACGCTCTTAAGTGGCGTAGATTCTCCACATGGTGTGCTCAGCACAGCGAGAATCCCTTCTCGTGCTTGGTAGCGGTAGTATTGCAATATTTGCTTTACCTCTCCAATCTAGGCCTTAAGTCTAACTCTGTCAGGGTTCACCTCAGTGCTCTCTCAGCGCACCACTTGCCGGTGGACGGGAGGCCTCTTTCCAACCACCCTTTGGTGGCTCGTTTTCTCAGAGGCCTCCTCCTGCTTAAGCCTCCTTTGCGTCCACCAGCCCCTGAATGGGATCTGAATGTGGTCTTACAGCGGCTTACTTGTCCGCCATTTGAATCTATGGCTACCTGCCCTCTCCGTTTTCTCTCCTGGAAAACCTTGTTTCTGGTAGCTCTTACCTCTGCTAGGCGAGTGAGTGAACTGCAGGCACTGGTGTCTGATCACCCTTACACTAGGTTCTACAGGAATAGGGTAGTCTTATGGACTCACCCGAAGTTTCTTCCTAAGGTTGTCTCCCCTTTTCACCTCAATCAGGAGGTGGTTCTTCCGACCTTCTTTCCCAGGCCGCATGCCAACCGGGCTGAGATGGTCCTGCATACCCTGGACTGTAGGAGGGCGTTATCCTTCTACCTCGACCGTACGCGGGAGCACCGGAGGGCTGTTCAGCTCTTCGTTTCTTTTGACCCCAATAAGTTGGGGCTACCTGTCTCCAAGCGTACTTTGTCCATATGGGTCGCTGACTGTATCGCTTGGGCTTATGGGGCAGCTGGCCTCTCGTTGGAGGGTCGAGTCACGGCTCATCGTGTCATGGCGAAGGCTGCATCAGTGGCTCATCTCCGCTCTGTTCCGTTGGCAGACATCTGCCGGGCCGCTACTTGGTCTTCAAGCCAGACTTTTGCGGCCCATTACTGCCTTGAGAGGGAGTCCCGCAGGGACAGTGCTTTCGGACAGGCAGTACTCCATAATCTCTTTGGGGTTTAGGCAACTCCTACCCTCCGGCCCTGGTGTTGGGCTACCGGTCGGGGGCGTTCTCAGAGCAGATTCCTTCCTTACGTACTGACGAGCTAGAGGGAGCTCATTTTTTCGGCTTGAGGTCTCCAGTAGCCTTAAGCTGGGGAGTCCCATATGTGAGGACTGACTTCCTGCTTGGTCCTGGAGAAAGAGAAGTTACTCACCTGCAACAGGTGTTCTCCAGGAGCAGCAGGAATCAGTCCTCACAACCCTCCCTCCTCCCCTTGGAGTTGCAGTCATATGCTTTATTTTGGTAATTTTTTGCTGTCTTTTAGCTATGTCATCAGACTGAGCAAGATGGCACCCTTGGGCGGGAAGGGGACCGCGCATGCGCGCTGCAATTCCCAAAGGCTTTCTTTGGAAGCTGGGGAAATGCTCCGCACGAGGGCTCCGTCGGCGCCGACGTCACCCATATGTGAGGACTGATTCCTGCTGCTCCTGGAGAACACCTGTTACAGGTGAGTAACTACTCTTGTTGTGTAAGTTTTGGAAGTTAATGCTGTTATGGAATAGTAGATTTGCTTTATAGGTCCTGTACTCTGGGTTCTTGGTACTGGAATATATAGTGTTTTTTAGATTTGCAGTTTTATGTTCTTTAAGGTGCCAGACTGAAATTTAAAATATTTTGTCAGTTCAGATTCAAGGAAATTTCAAATTTTTAGGGAACGTCACAGTTTAATTTTGTTTAGTAGACTGATAGATTCACCGCTGCTGAGTTCCGGACTTTTCCAGCTCTAACACAATCCAATCCAGCATTTGAATTCATGGCTACCAAAATTAGTTTTTATCATATTATATGTTCCCTCTTCATCAATAATCTGGTCATAGCAAAATTAATTTGATGTGCAGATACTTATAATGGTTTGATTTTAGGGGAGGACTGTTATAAGTGGCTTTTCATTAATCAAATTTAGTTTTTTATTATTATATTTGTTTTATTGTAACATTCTTTTACTAAATTGCATGTGTATGTTTAGAAGCTGCCTAGGATTTTAGAAGGGTGGCATATACATTTTAAAATAAAGTATACTAAATGTATGCAAATGATGCTGCAGTGAGTCTCCGTACATGGCCCTGCATCACCCTCGTGACGTCTCTGGGGAAAGGTGACAGGAGGGTGCACTGGGAGACAGAGAAAAGCAGAAACCTCAGATTGGGGCCTACATGATCGGAGAAGAAAATGGTCAAACAAATTAGAGGAGAATTTTATTTTCAATTTAATGATGGGACTTGGTGCTATCTTTATATTTTACACAGTACATGGAAACGCTTCTCCTTCTATTTCTCTGGTACGGCACTGTATGCAGAATCTGGCTTCTTGAGGTTGCAGTTTATTGTTTATCTACATACGTTTATTTTTAGGTTATGGTCACTTATTCTGTACTTGGTGAGGGTTTGTGTTTTGAATATGTGACCAAGGCCAGGTGTTCTGTTAACATGGAGTTTGTATGTAGAGATCTGTACTGTAGCAATCTGAATTGTTCAGCTTTTCAAATATGTGTTGGATGCTCCAGGGCCTGCTGCAGTATTTACAGTGATGCTGTTTTTGGATAGATTCCTTATGTGAGTTTTGGAAGTTGGTGCAGGTATGGTATGGTAGGTTTGCTCTAAGATCTTCAATGACTTTGTTTTGTAGGGTTTTGTGTTAGTTCACAATTAGGGTTGCCAACTGGCTCCAGATTCACCCGACAAACTGGATCCAGTCCTGGGTTTACCCCATTGCATGCAGGGACTTGCAGTTTTGCTTTTCTTATGGAGTGCAAAAGAGAAATCAGAACTACATATCCCTGTATGCATTGGGGGTAAACCCAGGACTAGATCAAGCTTGTTGAGCGCATCTGGAGCCAGTTGGCAACCCTGTTCACAATATGCCTGGTACTGGAGAATGTTTGTTGTTGTTAGTGAGATGACCAGAAGCAGATTTGTTTTCTTTAGATATTGAGTTCTGTGGGTGAATGTCGTAGTTCTGCCCTGCAGCCATTGTTGAGGGAGGGGGTTCTGTGAATGCAAAATATATGTTCAAAAAGTAAAAGCAAGTTTTATAGCAAATTAAAAACAAGTTAAAATTTGGTTTTATAAATTGTGTTGTGGTTCTCGCTCTTTCTTGTAGTTCTTTGGTGTGTGAACATCTTGCATTTCCTCTACATTATCCAATCGGCTTTTTGGTTTGGTTCATCCATGACTGGAGTTTTGAGAAAGCTCCCCCCCCCCCTGCTCTGGGCGGGGGGGGGGGGCACCATCTCATCCCTCACTTCAGGCAGCGGATTGTCTTGAGCTGCCCCTGAGAAGAAGGGAATGTAGAACTTAATAGTTCTTATGGGTGGGCCTGAGGTAGGCTATGGCCTAGCATGGCCTGCTACTATGAAAGGCCTGTAAGTTAGGCCTGGATCCTAACTCCCATTATAGCTAGAAAAGAACCAAAAATCTGTGAAAAACAAGAAAGCTGTTTTAAAATGCTTAATAAGAAGTTTTCATGAATTCATAAGTCTTCTATTATTCTCTTGTGTGAGAAAGAACAGAAATGTAACAGTATATGCATTCCAGAAGCCGAAGTTAACCTTGCAGTAGAAAAGTAACGAGATTTAGAACTGTACCATTGTTCAAGCAATCCTAAAGGAGGGGGCCGGTTGCTAGGCTGCGGAGGGATTTCTAATTGGACAGGTGCAGGGAATGTAAGACCAATGAAAAGTTTGCATGTATCGAGTTGGAACCAATAGAAAATTCTCATGTATCAAACTGAAAAAGAGGTATAAAAAGTTATGTTGTGGCAGGTGAAGGCCTGTGATCCACAGTGTCTGACATAAGCAGACAGGCCTAACTAGCTTGACCTGTAAATGAAGTCTGTGGAGAGGCTAAAAGGAATTGCACATCCCCCAACATGCTGCTATTGTAGAATTAGAACTCAGTAAAAGTATTGAATTAGCTTAGACAAGCAGAACTGAAAGTTGGAAAAATACAGAAAAATATGTTTGAAAGTCACTGATAAGAAAATACAGCTGTAAGGGATTTAATTAAAACTGCTGACAGAAAGGTTACAGAGCCCTGCTTCCCTACACGTACTAACTAGCCCAATGGCCTTGGAAGTAGGAAAGTAACAAGTTGGTGAACTGGCCATTGTAATTGGGACTAGAAGGGGTGTGAGCAGGTGCTGAGCCCACTCCAAGAACATAATTGGATAATCATATCATTACCGGGACCAATAGAAGAGGTACGGGAGGGTACCGGGACCAATGAAATGTTTACCTAGAATGGAGCAAAAATCTATAAAAGTTGTTGTATTGCCAGAGAACATCGCTCAGCCATTTTGAATTTGATTCTGCTTGAGACTTGTGCACAAATAAATGATTTGGACCTTCTGAACAGACTCCTGGTATTATTGGTTTGTCTGCGCTCTGCTGCTACAATGTCTCTGTATAAACATTTGCTCAGTTCCTTTTGAAGCTTTGACTGACTGGGCCTGTGCACAATAAACTGACTTGGACCCTGTCAATCGACTCCTGGACTTATTCATTGATTTCACTTTGCTACAGCTTATTCTTGGTGCATTGGCTGGGAAGTGCGAGTGGTAAATGGTATTCAAGTGAATAATCCACGTAATTCGCCTTGAGGTTTGGCCCGGTTGGAACCGTGTCTGTCCGACCGCAGGGGAAACCTCAGGCGCCGCCGGCCCCTTTGTGCCGGAGAGGGTTCTGCCTGCCTCGGCGGGCCATTGGGTCCAGCTGGCCAACACCTCCGACCCGGGGGAGTCCAGGTTCCAACTCAGAAGCTGGTGTGGTATCGGGGACCGGATCCGGTGAGTAGACATTTTTGAAGTATTTTGCTAGTCAGAAAGAACAGCCTGGGACAACGTCTTGCGTGCGCGAGACTGATTTGGTATATTTGGTATAGACTAACTGGGAAATATCGCATGCGTATACGCGAGACAAGGGAGCCTGATCACCTCCCATAAGGGCGGTCCTAGTAAGCTCCGCGTAAGGAAAGCGGAAGCTGAAGCCATCGACCCTTCTTGTTTGGAATAGTCAGTTAGTCAGAAAACCTGGGCACTTGAAATATTGAAATATGATATCTTGTTGAAATATGCTTGCGTGTGTGAGTGAGAGGTCTTGAAATACAGACCGAGCGAGAGCGGACTCCTAAGTAGCGCAGTTCCTGGCCGGGCGACCACTCCCAGGTCGCGAACAGGAGGAAGCGAGTGGTGTTTGTCTCCCCCAGTGTCTTGTGGGCTGTACGGACCCCTTACCTGCAGCCATACTACCTATCCTTATTGTTCATTGTCTTGTACGTCATTACGTGTACGTAGGGACGTAGGGTACGTAACGTATGCAGGTACGTTGAGTACGTAGGTAGCAGTGTAGGTAGGGCGTTTGCAAAAATGGGAGGGACGGAGTCCAAGCACACTCCGTTGGCATGTATGATCAAGAATTTCCATAAAAGATTTTCGGGCGATTATGGTATAAAAATGACTCCATCCAGATTAAAAATGTTATGTGAAAGGGAGTGGCCCGCATTAGCTGCTTCATGGCCCCGAGGGGGCACCTTTGATTTTGAGACAGTTTTACGACTTGTGATAAGGAAGCTTATCATAGCTCAGGAAGGGGCTATAGAAAAGGTGAAGTGTCTCTGAACAAGCAACCTGTCAGTGCTGGTAGAAATGAGAAAACAGAATTTTGCCATAAAAGACTACCAGTCCCAGAATGCACCAGGTTTCCAACAGCCATGAGAGGAGCTGAAGTGAGAAAACGTGTGTTCAATCAAAAGGGCTATGAGGTAATCCCCAAGCACTCATTGCAAAGGGCAGGGCTTGATTCAGCACAGCTGCGCTGTGCTAGGATGGAACACTCATCTCAAAGGGCAAGGCCTGATTCAGCACAGCTGCGCTGTGTTAGGGAGGATCACTCATCTAAGCAGAATAAGAGTAGAGTTTATTCTACAGATGACCATCTTCATGATCACCTTGGATATCCAGAGAATTGTCCTCAGTATCCTGAGAATCAGCTTGAGTTTGATCATCAGTTTCATCTGAAGGATCATCAGAAGCAGAAGCCAAACCGGACGGACAGAGAGGGAAAGAAACCCTCTGGAAGAAAGAGGAGAAAAGCCTTTGAGAGGTCTAGAAGAGTCCAAAGCAGTACGTATACTGGGAGGTATTCCAAGGGCCAGCATACACCATTGGACTGGGGAAAGCCAGAGGAATGCTGCTGCAGAGCTAGGAATCACCAGAGGCTACCGGTGAGGGAGACGGCTGCACGTGGGAGGGACCCTAAGACCCGTGCCAGAAGGTATGTGAAGAGAGATCCAGTGTCCAGGGATCTGGATTGGAAGGCTGGACATAAGAACTGGACTACATACTGGCCAGGCTATATAGAGAGGAACTCTAGCAGCAATGGAAGCTCAGGTATGAACACTGATCTATGCCCTAGCTATAACCTTGAAAGACAGCAGGGAAACAAGTATTCTCCTGAAAATGCTCCATTGAAAGATTCATCTGTGCCAATCCATGATATTGAACCCATGCTTGTTGAACAAGGGGGAATAATAGCAGATGAGGATCCTATTTATATGGACTGTTCTCTGTCTAAACTCCGTTGGTAACTTTCTGTTATAAAGTACAGCAACCATCACAAAGAAATACAAATTTATTCTTTAATCTACTCAGAAAAGCTCCTGAAGCAGGATTTGACCCACACAGTGGAAGGCAAGCCAGCTAAGGGGTTTCAGCTGGTGACTGCTAGCAATTAAGCCTTACCTAATTGCTTGTGAGCTAGGAGAGAATCACTTCAGTATCTGTGTGGGAAGTAATCAGAAGTTAATCTGAAAAGAACAGTTTGTTTCTTGCTTTATGGCTTTTCATTTGTTGTTTTCCTGATTTTGACTTTGTTTTTCCAAGTTAACACTGAAAGCAAGTAACCTAATTTATGTGCTACCAAGCATATCTGTGTTGGAAGAAATAACCCCATAAATAAATATCTTATTGGCTTTACCCAAGAGCACAACTAAATTATTGTCAGCAGCTGTGTCTGGTGTGAATGAACTACATTGCCCACAATACCTTGCAAATCATATAGAAATATGCACTTGCCAAGAGTGTGAAGATTCTCACCCAGGCAGCCGTCTGACAGACTTCATCAGCTTATATTAAGAGCGTATCCTGACCAGTTCCCCTATATAGATTCCTGGTTAAGTGCGTGTGAACAGCAGCCCTCATGGATGAAGCGCTGTTATGAGGAGCACTGTAAAATATTTGTAGCTACTACTAAGGGAACCAAAAAGGCTAAGGAAGCGCAGTCGCCTGTATATTCTGACCCAGAGTCCTCAGATATTCTGGATAGTTTACCCCGGTACCCACAGAAATTAGTCCCCACAGCCCCACAACTTGAAGTAGAGCCCAACGAGGAGCCCCAGAAAATACCGAAGCAACAGCCTAAGAAGCACCCTACCCCGAGTGAGAGTTACGGGTCAGGCCCAAGCACAGCAGGGGGACTCGAGTCTTCTGATGAGATAGAAAGCGGAAGCTCTCCTGCCAGTTCAGGGTCACCCACCAAGGAGACTGGTGCCCGGGAGCCTTATGATTTAAGAAGCGTAACTCCCAAGAAGAAGGAGAAAGCAGGGCACCTAATGCCATTATGCCAAGTGCCTGGAATACCTGTTTTAAATGATCAGGGCCAGATGGCGCCAGGACCAACCAGCTTAGTTTATGTGCCTTTTTCCACCACAGATTTATTAAACTGGAAAACGCATTATGCTTCCTACACAGCCAAGCCCCAGGAATTAACAGAATTAATGTCTAGCATCATTCAAACCCATCAGCCTACCTGGGCCGATTGTCGCCAGCTCCTGTCCACCCTCTTCACCACTGAGGAGCGAGGCCGGATCGGGCAAGCAGCCCTCTGATGGTTAGAAGAGAACCCTGTAGAAAGGGGGGAAATAAATCCCCCGCAAGCAGCAGCTGTGGAATATCCCAATGAAGATCCTGGGTGGAACCCAAATGAAGAAAGGGGGGCGGCGGCCCTAACCAGATTTCGCCAGACCTTAGTGCAGGGCCTGAAGAAGGGAGGCCAGAGGGCCATGAATATCGGGAAAGTATCGGAAGTTCTCCAGGGTCCAGATGAGAGCCCAGCGGCCTTTCATGAACGGTTGTCTGAAGCTTATATAGATTGTATACCCCATATGATCCCGCCGCTCAGGAAAATTTACGCATGGTAAATGCGGCCTTTGTTAGTCAGTCCCAGAGAGACATAAAGCGAAAATTACAGAAATTGGATGGATTTGCAGGCATGAACACAGCTCAGTTAATGGAAGTCGCTCAGAAAGTATTTGTGAATCATGAAAATGAACGAGACAGAGAAAGTGAACGAAATATGAAGAAGAAGGCAGATCTTCTTGCTGCTGCTATAACTGAACGACGTGGAGGAGGTTTTCCTAATCAAAGGACCAGAGGACGTGGAAGAGGCCGCGGAAGTGAAAGGCCTCAATTAGGTGCAAATCAATGCGCCTACTGCAAGGAAGAAGGACATTGGAGAAATGAGTGCCCGCATCTGGACTCTGCCCCTGCGAGGGGAGGAGGGAGTCCCTGGAGGCCAGGAGGGAGATTTCGAAGGAGAGGAGGAATGAACCGAACACAGTTCCAACAGGAGAGGGAAGAAGCCCTTGAAGGGGTGGCAGTGGCAACGGGCTATGACCTGGATGACATAGATGAAGACTAGGCCAGACTGGGCTCCAAGTTCACCCTGGGTCCCCAGGAGCCTATGGTCAGTTTAAAGATAGGGGACCAATACATGGAATTCATGGTAGATACAGGAGCAGAACATTCAGTAGTAGCCAAGCCAGTAGCTCCACTAACCTCACGATCTGTCACCATTATAGGAGCCACTGGAAATAAAGCCACAAAACCATTCTTGCAGAACCGCATGTGTGAACTAGGGGGACAGAAGATAACGCACCAGTTCTTGTATATGCCTGAGTGCCCTATTCCACTACTGGGCCGAGACATGCTTGCCAAGCTCCAGGCCCAAATATCCTTTGCTGAAGGGGGAGAAATGAAAATGACTGTGCACCTCCAATAAAGTCAACCAGTCCCTGTATACCTACCAACCTGATAGCCCCACCTGAAGTATGGGCAGAAGATAATCCACCTGGCCTAGCGAAGAACATAGCCCCGGTCATTGTCACCCTCAAGCCAGGAGCAGAACCAGTGCATGTGAAGCAGTATCCTCTCCCTCGCCCAGCCATTGAAGGAATCCACTGCCATTTGATGAAACTGCTGAAGTACGGACTTCTCAAGGAATGCCAGTCACCTTGGAACACCCCCCTTCTCCCAGTAAAGAAGCCTGGGACAGGGGACTACCGCTCAGTACAAGATCTAAGGCGAGTAAATGACGCAGTTGAAACTATACACCCAGTAGTACCAAACCCTTATACTCTCTTGGGACTGATCCCCGCTGAGGCTACTCACTTCACCGTCCTGGACCTGAAAGATGCCTTTTTCTGTGTGTGCCTAGCACCCACCAGTCAACTCTTATTTGCTTTTGAATGGCAAGACCCCACAACAGGAAGGCGGGGTCAGCTCACCTGGACCAGATTACCCCAAGGATTCAAGAATTCACCTACTCTCTTCAGTGCTGCCCTAAATCAAGATCTCTCAAGTTACCCAGTGGACCCAGGAAAAAGGGTTCTTCTTCAGTATGTAGATGACTTGCTCATAGCCACCAACTCAGCATTCACCTTCTGATACAGAGTTTCAAGAGCCGGATACAGAATTTCAAGAGCCAAAGCACAACTATGCCAAACTGAAGTCAAGTATTTGGGATTCCAGTTGTCCAGTGGGATCCGACGTTTAGGACCAGAACGCAAGGAAGCTGTATGTAATATCCCCATTCCAACCACTAGGAGGCAAGTAAGAGCCTTCCTGGGGGCTGCGGGATATTGTCGCATATGGATCCTGTGATAAGGAAGCTTATCATAGCTCAGGAAGGAGCTATAGTAAAGGTGAAGTGACTCTGAACAAGCAACCTGTCAGTTCTGGTAGAAATAAGAAAAACAGAATTTTTCCATAAAAGACTACCAGTCCCAGAATGCACCAGGTTTCCAACAGCCATTAGAGGAGCTGAAGTGGGGAAACGTGTGTTCAATCAGGAGGGCTATGAGGTAATCTCCAAGCACTCATCTCAAAGGGCAGGGCCTGATTCAACACAGCTGCGCTGTGCTAGGGTGGAGCACTCATCAAAGCAGAATAAAGGTAGAGTTTATTCTACAGAGAATTATCCTCATCCTCAGTATCTTGATCAGCTTGGATATCCTCATCTGGATCCTCATCCTCAGTTTCATCTGGGAGATCCTCATCCTCAGATTCAGCTTGGAGATCCTCAGCTTGGACATCTTCATCATCTGGAGGATCATCAGAAGCAGAAGCCAGTGCGGACGGACAGAGAGGGCAAGAAACCCTTTGGAAGAAAGAAGAGGAAAGCATTTGGGAGGCCTAAAGGAGTCCAGAGCAGTACGTATACTGGGAGACATTCAAAAGGCCAGCATACACCATTGGACTGGGGAAAGCCAGAGGAATGGTGCTGCAGAGCTAGGAATCTCCAGACGGTACCTGTGAGGGAGATGGCTGCACGTGGAAGGGACCCTAGGACCCGTGCCAGAAGGTATGTGAAGAGAGATCCAGTGTCCAGGGATCTGGATTGGAAGGCTGGACATAAGAACTGGACTACATACTGGCCAGGCTATTTAGAGAGGAACTCTAACAGCAATGGAAGCTCAGGTATGAACACTGATCTATGCCCTAGCTATAACCTTGAAAGACAGCAGGGAAACAAGTATTCTCCTGAGAGTGCTACATTGAGAAGTTCCTCTGTGCCAATCCATGATATTGAACCCATGATTGTTGAAGAAGGGGGAGCGGTCTTAGATACAGGCTGTGAATATATGGATTGCTCTCTGTCTAAACTCCTTTGGTAATTTACTGTTACAAAGTACAAGAACCATCACAAAGAAATACAAACTTGTTCTTTAATCTACTCAGAAAAGCTCCTGAGTAGGATTTTTAGCCACGCAGTAGAAAGCAAGCCAGCTAAGGGGTTTCAGCTGGGTAACTGCTAGCAATTGAGCCTTACCTAATTGCTTGTGAGCTCTGAGGGAATCACTTCTGAGTCTATGTGGGAAGATATAAGAAGTTAACCTGAAAAGAACAGTTTTTCCCTTCTTTGTGGATTTTGTTTGTTGTTTGATACACTGCTAAGAAAATATTAGCTAAAGCCTACAGAAAAGACCAGTTTGTTACCAACCAGGTCTTTATTCTTTTGCTTTGATTGCCTGACAAGTTCAGCTGTTGTTTTCCTGATTTTGTTTTCCTAAGTTAAACACTGAAAGCAAGTATCCTGTTTTATGTGCTACCAAGCATATCTGTGTTGGGAGAAATAACCCCATAAATAAATATCTTATTGGCTTTACACTCAAGCACAACTAATTATTGTGAGCAGCTGTGTCTGGTGTGAATGGACTGCATTTCCCACAATCCCTTGCAAATCATATTGATATATGCACTTGCCAAGACTGTGAACATTCTCACCCAGGCAGCCGTCTGACAATCCCCAACTTTGCCCTGATTGCAAAACCACTATACCAAGCCACCAGAGGAGTAGAAAAGTCCCCACTAGACTGGGGACCCGAACAAGATGTAGCATTCCAAACTTTGAAAAAGGCCCCGATGTCATCTCCAGCTTTAGGTCTCCCAGATGTTCAGAAGCCTTTCCATCTTTTTGTCCATGAGTCACAAGGAAATGCATTGGGGGTATTGACCCAATCTCTTGGTTCCTGGCAACGACCAGTAGCTTATCTGTCAAAACAACTGGATGTAGTTGCAAAAGGATGGCCCCCTTGTCTGAGAGCTGTTGCAGCAACAGCCTTCCTGGTGGGCGAAGCAGACAAACTCACACTAGGACAAATTCTTCAAGTCACCATGCCACATTCTGTTCTGACTCTCATGGAACACAAAGGAAACTTCTGGCTAACCAATGCACGAATGTTGAAGTATCAAACCCTCAGATACAGTTGAAAGTTAGTCAAGCTCTAAACCCTGCTACATTGTTTCCAATTGGTCCTGGGCCACCTGATCATAATTGCTTAGAAACCATGGACACTGTATTTTCAAGTCGCCCTGATTTGACCGATGGCTAGAGGACCCAGAACGGACTTTCTTTGTAGATGGAAGCAGTCTGGTCATCAATGGACATCGTTGTGCTGGATATGCAGTGGTGACCCTTGATCTGGTAGTTGAGTCCTCAGCCCTGACCCCAGGAACTTCTGCACAGAAAGCTGAATTGATAGCCCTCACCAGAGCCCTGACATTAGGAGAAGGACTCCGCATAAATGTGTACACAGATTCGAAATATGCCTTCACTACTTTGCACGCACATGGAGCCTTGTATAAAGAGCGAGGGTTGATCACTTCAGGGGGTAAGGACATTAGGTATGGGCCCGAGATATTGATGTTGTTAGATGCTGTGTGGGCCTCCAAACAAGTGGCAGTCATGCACTGCCGAGGTCATCAGGCAGGAGCAGGAGAAATTGCCCAAGGGAATAGATTTGCAGATGCCACAGCCCGAAAGGCAGCTACCACAGGACAAGTTAGGACCCAAGATACTGTAATGCAGGCAGCCCTATTCCCTGTGCCCCTTAGTTCCTGGGTACCCCGATACACTACAAGAGAGTTAGACTATTATTGTGAAAAGGAGGGAGGAGTCTTGACAGAACAAGGATGGATAGTGCTGCCACCCCCAGAAGGTAGTCCACCTCCAGGTCCTACAGTCATCCCTGAAGCATTAGGGCCAGCCTTTGTCCAAGCTTTTCATCAAGCCACACATTATGGAAAAACAGCCATGGAGAAAGCCCTGAGACCACATTTCTGTATTTCATTGCTAGGATCCCTGACCGCCTCAGTGGCACAGCAATGCCTGATATGTGCCAGAAATAACGCCAAGCAAGGTCCTGTTCCACCCCCAAGAGTTCAGTCAGTAGGGGTGACTCCCATGAGTGATATACAGATAGACTTTGCTGAAATGCCCCATGTAAATGGATATCACTATATGTTAGTGTTAGTTTGCACATTTTCAGGGTGGGTAGAAGCTTACCTCACCCGAACTGAGAAAGCTCGAGAAGTCACTAGGGTATTGCTCCATGAGATCATTCCCCGATTTGGAATACCATCAACTATAGGGTCAGACAATGGTCCATCATTTGTATCCCAAGTGACCCAACAGTTAGCTCAAGCTTTGCGAATAAAATGGAAGTTGCACACTGCTTACAGACCCCAGAGCTCAGGGAAAGTAGAGCATATGAATAGAACCTTGAAAACTCAGTTATCCAAGCTCTGCCAAGAAACACACCTGAAGTGGCTCCAAGTTCTACCCATAGCCCTTCTTAGGATACGTTCAGCTCCCACCAGATCCTTAGGTGTCTCCCTGTTTGAGATTTTGTATGGGCGACCTCCACTCATAGTGCAGGGAATAAAGGGAGACATGAGGCAGATAGGATCTGAAATAACTAGACAAGAACTATTAGCTTTAGGTTCTGTTTTGCAGAAACTCCAAACGTGGGTGCAAGACCGACTGCCCATCAACTTGACCGAGCCTCTGCATCCCTTCAAGCCAGGAACATCCGTGTGGGTGAAAGAGTGGAGAAAACCCCCGCTGGCACCGCATTGGAAGGGACCCTACGTTGTCATCCTGTCAACCCCCACCGCAGTAAAAGTTGCAGAGTTCGAACCCTGGATCCACCACAGTCGAGTGAAGCCGGCAGCTGCTCCTGATCCTGGCCAATGGACATCAGTGAATGATCCAGAGACTCCATTGCGACTCACCCTGAGGAGACAGCCAGCTTTATAGAGAATCTTCAGCATCCACTTACGTCACGCGAAAGTGACCATCACTACAGAAGCAGAAGAAAACTCAGCACAGTTCATTATCCTCAATTTTCCATTTAACCTCCAGAGACTGAAATCATCATGCTCATCTATTATTGTCTTGTGGGAGTGGTGGTCCTGGGAATCCTGGAAAAAACTTTTGCTCTACCCCGTTGTATAGCTTGTATAACCACCATCCGAACAGGACAAAAGATTACTCAGACTTTGCTCCATCATTCCTACTATACTTGCACTGGAACAGTCAGCCGGTGTGTTTATAAGGGCACCGAACTAAACGTTTGCACAAAGGGAAGAAGTAAGACTTGTTATACCCCTCGACAAAACCCATCATACTATACATTTGAGATACGCTGGAATGATGAAGATGGAGCCATCTTGAATACGACAAAACCCCTTACTGACTCCACCAAACCTATCACCTTGAACTTTGACGCTTGTGATGCCATCAACAGAAATGCTTACCACAGATGTGGGTCATGAGAGCGAGCCTACTACCATGACGATAAATACATGTGTCCAGAAGGAGCCTATGGATGGGGAAAATGTACAGGAAAGAGTACTGCAGCCACTATGTACACCACCGCATCTAAAAATGATTACTTTTGCCCAAAATGGGAATGTGTATATTTTGCTACCTGGAAAAATGCATCGACGGGACAAGACGGCGATCATCGCAAAGGCAGCCTAACAAAGATCAGCATACCAGAACCTAAGAAATGCCAGAAAGGTGCCTGTAATCCTCTACTACAACTCTTCATAGCCAACCCTAGCCACTGGAAGAAAGGATACAAGTTTGGGTTGCGTATTGCAGGAGGAGGTGTAGATCTTGGGACTATTTTATATCTGCAATTAAACACCAACACCCATGTATCCTCACCCTATCGTATACATCACTCTTTCTATGAAGCCATGAAATCAGAGTTTGAAATCCCGCCTGCCTCCCAGAACTTATTTCTTGAATTAGCGGCAGCAGTTGCTTCTAGTCTCCATGTTTCAGACTGTTTGTTTTGTGGAGGAACAAAAATGGGAGACCAATGGCCCTGGGAGGCACAAAAACTGAATTATTCTGTTCCATATAATCAGACTAATATACGCAATACTACAAGTGAATGGGTATTGGCCCACTCCATTGTGGGAAATTTATGTTTTTCCCGCTATGGACCAATGTTTAACATGGAAGTGGGGCAGCTGGTCTGTCTCAATCAGAAGTATTACAACAGTACCACTAAGAAAACATCTTGGTGGTCAGGAGCCAATGCTACTGAACCTTCCAATCCTCTAGTCCAATTCCCCAGACTTGCCAGCATCTGGACTAACTTAGTAGCATATAACTCCTGGCAAGCACCACCTGGACTGTACTGGATTTGCGGAACCCGAGCATATGCCAGACTTCCTCATCACTGGGGAGGCGCATGTGTATTCGGAACCATACGACCTTCCTTTTTCCTTCTACCGACGTCCCAGGGCGAACAGCTGGGATATCCTGTGTACAGAAGTCGACAGCTGAAGGAGGCCTTGAAAATAGGCCAATGGGACAAATGGGATGGTGAAGAATGGCCACCAGAAAGAATTATCTCATACTATGGACCTGCTACTTGGGAGCAGGATGGGACTTGGGGATATTGTACCCCTGTTTATATGATTAATCGAATAATACGTTTGCAAGCTGTTGTTGAAATAATAACCAATGAAACCAGTAAAGCACTAACCCTTTTGGCAAAGCAAAGTACGCAAATGCGCACAGCCATTTATCAAAATCGTTTAGCTTTAGATTATTTGTTAGCAGCTGAAGGTGGGGTATGTGGGAAGTTGAACTTAAGTAATTGTTGTTTACAGATTGATAATAATGGACATGTAGTTGAAGATTTAGCCACCCAGATGAGAGAGCAAACATTTGTGCCTGTCCAGACATGGCACAAAGATGGATGGGTGGTTTGGTTCATTGTTTTCTTGGATAGGTGGTCTGAAATCCCTTATGTTGATCGTACTATTCATTTTAGCCATGTGCTTATTGATCCCCTGTCTCCTATCCCTTTGCTTACGCATGATAACATCATCACTTGATAACACTATAGAGCGGAAGGCAGCTACAAATGTATTAGCTATGTGGCGATATCACCCTATACCCCACAATGCTGATGCCATTACACCAGTATAATGTGTTGATTGACTAATGAGTGATTTAATTCTCACCCTTTCTCACTTGCGGGTGAGAATAATCAAAGGGGGGAATGAGGTAGGCTATGGCCTAGCATGGCCTGCTACTATGAAAGGCCTGTAAGTTAGGCCTGGATCCTAACTCCCATTATAGCTAGAAAAGAACCAAAAATCTGTGAAAAACAAGAAAGCTGTTTTAAAATGCTTAATAAGAAGTTTTCATGAATTCATAAGTCTTCTATTATTCTCTTGTGTGTGAAAGAACAGAAATGTAACAGTATATGCATTCCAGAAGCCGAAGTTAACCTTGTAGTAGAAAAGTAACGAGATTTAGAACTGTACCATTGTTCAAGCAATCCTAAAGGAGGGGGCCGGTTGCTAGGCTGCGGAGGGCTTTCTAATTGGACAGATGCAGGGAATGTAAGACCAATGAAAAGTTTGCATGTATCGAGTTGGAACCAATAGAAAATTCTCATATATCAAACTGAAAAAGAGGTATAAAAAGTTATGTCTCTGTATAAACTTTTGCTCAGTTCCTTTTGAAGCTTTGACTGACGGCCTGTGCACAATAAACTGACTTGGACCCTGTCAATCGACTCCTGGACTTATTCATTGATTGCACTTTGCTACAGCAGGCCGACTGGATAGATCATATGGTCTTAATATGGTGCCATTTTCTATGCCTAAGGATCCTTTCAGGACCCTCACTAGCTCAGCATGCCTTAGCGTTCAGGACCATACCATCTTAGCCCAGTTAGGGGTATGCCATCCTATTTTAACATCCCCTTTGTGGGATGGTCCTGTCTGCCCTCATATGTACTCCTGGGATCCTTGCCTGTATGATGGTTCTTGCTGATAGTTAAGAGTTATTAAGGCCACCCTGGGGCCTATGTTTATTTTACTTTGTGTCCAGTGTACAGTTTCTGTTGGACTTAATTTCTTCTGAATGTGCAGTGTGTGTACAAGTCTAAGGTTTAAACTACCCCTGGTCTGCGTGTCAGAGAGTGGACAAGGAGAGGGCTTGAATCATCAGCCTGGAGAGAGAGAGTTTGGATTTTATTTTATTTTTTTTTATGTTTAGTATTTCCTGAAAGAAGGTGAGCAGTGAATAGGAGCTCCGCCCCCCCCCCCCCTGGTCTTTGAGGGATTATCTGTTAATTATTCCAAGTGCGATTGCAGTGTTTTCGGTTTTAGTCCGAACATTCCTTTGCTGCTGAGATCTGAAATGAAGCTATGGAGTTTCTGTTAGCAATTAAAGACCGTTCTGCTTCTAGATTAGGGGAACATGGCTTGGTGGTGACTGGCTGGGCTGAGTGCTTCAGTTTCCTTTAAATGTTTGCATAGATTGGATGCTTGTTTATACTTGCAGCATGAAATGTAGGGCCTGATATTCAGCGGAAGGTGCTGGCCACTATGAGCGGGTAGCCGCTGCCGCTGAACTTTAAACCCGGTTATTCAATGCTGGGGTCGGCAAGGACCTAACCAGCAGGCAGCCCAGTTAGCTTCTGCAGCGAAAGTAAGGCCAGCCTTTGCTAGAGAGTGGCTCGATATTGCAGCACCCGCAGATATTGAGCGGCACTAACCATGTCAGTACCGCTGACTATCCCGGATAAAGGTCTGTAACCGTGTTACTCCCTTTGAAAATCAGGCTTTTAGTGTTTGATATTCTGTAATTCAGTCACAAGAGTAGACATCATACCGGTTTACAATAACCATTAACAGCAGATATCAAATATCAAATCATCGGAAGAGTTGGAACTTCACTGCAGAGGAAGACCATCCATTCAGAGAGGAAGGCCTAAGCAAACACATCCCACTCCCACAGAGGAGGGAAAAGGCTTCTGAGCCTGTTATGGAGGACTGAGGGGCCCTATCCCAGGTATACGTCCTTCCCATAGCAGCGAACCGGAAGCATATGAGACAAGCTGATACAATAAGTGTTACGAGAAGGAAGGACTCTTAATAGAGCAATATTTGAGTTGGATTTTTCAACAGTACAATGACTTGGAGCATCTAATTCAGTGTTTAAGAGGAGAGTGTTTTGGACTCTTGCCTCACGGTCTTGAAAGGAAATCCCTTCCTTCCCCGTCCCTAGAGAATAAGGACAAGTGTGAGGAGAAGAATAAAAGATGGAGAAGGCTGGGAGAAGCAGCTCTTGGTGGACCTCACAATGAGGGACCCCTTAAGTATATTTTTATGTTTTGCTTCTGAGTGGTTGCTGATCCTACATTCTCCTGGTTTATGGGCTCCATTTCCTCCTGTTCCGGGATGTTTTCTCCCCTCTTGTTGCCAGAGATGCCGTTCAAGGGAAGAGAGAATTGGGGTGTCAGTTCTGTAAGTTCTGGGGATCTATATCCAGCTGTCATCTTTCTCTGCTGGAGATGTTAAGCACCTCAAAAAGCATTTCATTAATGTATTTCTCATAGTTACGCACGTCTGTACCCTGCCACCTCCTCTTTCTGGGGGACTCAGCCTGCAGGTATCTTGTATACTGAGCCAATCCCTCTCGCTGGATCAGGAGGAGGCAGAAGTGGTAACGGGCGACAGATGTTTCCCAGTCATACTTCTTCTGTAGGAGTTTTGCTACATGTTGAAAGAAATGAGAGAAAAAGCTACTCAAGTCCTGTCAGTAAACCAAAAAAGCCTAGTGTCTGATTTCCTCTGCGTAGTCTCTCTTACTGGGATATGCGGCACTGCATCCTTCAGAACAGAGAGGAGATAATTCCAGAAGCACACGCGTGTGTAAAGAGGGATTTCATGAAACTACTGATACACACAGGTTCCATAGGCGTGGAAATACTTTACTTGTTTGTGCTATTCTGAGTCCCCGCAGCTTGACGTGGAAGCTGCCGAGTGCTGCAGCTCTTTTTCTCTGCGGATCCTTTTGTTCCCACTGTACGTTCTGCTAAACACACAGATTATTCTATTTACCGATGTCCTCAGGGCTATATGGGAAATGTGAACTTCCTGACCTGAACATCCCCTTTCCCATGTTCCCTCTTTATGCAAAGTGGGGCTTAAAAAGTGTTTCTTGTATATCTGAGATGTGTAATCTGGTGTGTTCCTTTGGTAGAATTACCTCAAAGATTTAATAAGATGTTATTAATCAAAATACCCTGAAATATGCTTAATTGTTCTCTTTTCACGCAACCCAAACTGCGAAATGGAATGAAAGCATCTTACCTCACAGTATTGCACTGTAGGGTGCCACAGGGCTCAGTGCTTTCCTCTTCTGTATAATGCATTCCTCGGTCCTCTTTTATTTATTATTTATTTACATTCTCTTATATACCGCGCTATTCTGCATCAGTGCGGTTTACATTGAACAAACTGAAATTACACTGAACAGGGCATTTTATGTTACTGAACAGTCTGAAGTAAGTTGCCATGTCTTCATTGTTGGCATTCAGTTATATATTGCTGTGGATCAGGATCACAATCCTGCCATCACTAATTTGAATTTATGTTTAGCAGCTATAACTGACAAATTAAAACTCACTCCTGAAAATTCAGAATTCCTCTGGCCAAGTTGGGACAAGGAAAAAGCAGAACTGCTAAACAAATATTTCTGTTCCATGTTCATGAAACAAAATCCTGGAGTAGGACCATGCATGATTAACAAAGGTACTAATGAGAATGGAGTAGATACCACACCACTCATGGAAGAAGGTGTTTATCAACAAGTTGCAAAACTGAAAGTGAACAAGGCCATGGGACCAGATGGGAGACATACCATGATAATGAGAGAGCTAGAGAGGCATTAACCTTTAAAAAGGAGATAATGCAGCTTTTAAACTAGATAATAGGGGAAAGCCGAAGTCACCCGAGAGTGCATGGTTTGGAATGATGTATTCTTGAAGGATACTAGCAAAAGACTGAAGTTAGGGCACATCAGTAGAGAGGTTCCAATAAAAACAAAAGTAACCCAAATGCCCTTGAGTACAGAGCAGACAGAGTTTAAAGATTCCAAATTACCCCTGCCTACCAATAACCAGATTAATATGAATAAAATATAACCTATAAATTGCCTGTATGCAAATGCTAGAGGTCTTAAAATTAAGATTTTAAGTGGAGTGGCCTAGTGGTTGGGGCAAGGTACTTCAGGCCGGAAGGTTGGGGGTTCAAATCCCACTAGAGGACAGCAACCTTGAGCCAGAAGGACTGGGGTTTCTAGTCCCACAAGTGCTCCTTGTGGTCTTGGGCAAGCCACTTAACCCTCCATAGCCCATGTTCCCTGTAAAATAGTTATCTCCAAGTTATAATGCCCTGTTCAATGTAATTTCAGTTTGTTCAATGTAAACCACACTGATGTAAAATAGCGCGGTATATAAGAAAATGTAAATAAATAAATAAGATGGGAGAGTTAGAATATACAGCATAGCACTAAATGAGAAGTTAGATATGATTGGTATCTCAGACACCTGGTGGAAGGAGGACACTGTGATACCTGGTTAAAAATTATATTGCAATGATAGAGTAGACAAATTGGTGGAAGGATTGTGCTTTATGTGAGAGAGGGCATTGAGCCACACAGGATTAAAGTGATGCAGGAAACAAAATTCACTGTAGAATCTCTTTGGATTGAAATTCCATGTAAAAAGGGGAAGGCGATGGCAGTGGGGGTGTACTATCGACCGCCTGGCCAGAATGAACAGATGGATGATGAAATGCTCAAAGAAATCAGGGAAGCTAACAAAAGTTACAGAACAGTAATAATAATGGGTGATTTCAATTACCCCGATATCGACTGGGTCAGTGTCACGGCAGGACATGCTAGGGAGACAAAGTATCTAGATGAAATAAATGACTGCTTTTTGGAGCAACTGGTTCATGAAAAGACAAGAGGGGAAGTCATTTTGGACCTTTTCCTTAGTGGTACATAAGATCTAGTGCAAGAGATAAGGATGTTGGAGCCACTTGGCAATAGTGATCATAGCATGATCATGTTTGATTTCATAAATGGAGGAACGATGGCAAGGAAATCCACAGTACTACCTTTTAACTTTTAAAAGGGAGACTATGATACAAGGAGGAAAAATGTTAAGAAAAAACTAAAAGGAGCAGCTGCAAAGGTTAAAGATTTACATCAAGCATGTGTGTTGTTTAAAAATACTATCTTGGAAACCCAGACCAGCTGCATTCCATGCTTTAAAAAAGGTGGAAGGAAGTTGAAAAAACTGCCATCGTGGTTTAAAGGTGAGCTCAGATATGCTGTTGTAGTCAAAAAAGCATCTTTCAGGAAATGGAAAAAGGATCCAAATGACGAAAACTGGAAATAACATAAGCACTGGCAAGTTAAATGCAAGGCATTGATAAGGCAGGCAAAGAGAGAATTGAAAAGAAGCTTGCTGTGGAAGCAAAAATGCATAATAAAGACTTTTTCAAGTACATTTGCAGTAAAAAAAAAACAAAACGTATGAGGGAGTCAGACCATTAGATGATAGAGGGGTAAAAGGGGCACTAAGAGGGGACAAGGCCATAGCGGAGAGACTGAATGAATTCTTTGCTTTGGTCTTTACTGAAGAAGATATAGGGAAGTTAGCTATGACTGAAATGCTATTTAAAGGTGATGTTCTGGAAAAATTGAAAGAAATATTGATAAACCGGGAAGATGTATTACAATTATTTGATAAACTGAAGAGTAGCAAATCACCTAGATCGGATGGTATACATCCAAGGGTGTTGAAAGAACTGAAATATGAGTTTGCAGACCTACTATTAGTAATCTGTGAGCTATCATTAAAATCATCTATAGTACCTTTAGATTGGCAAATGGCCAGTGTAACACCAATTATTAAAAAGAGTTCTAGGGATGATCTGGGAAACTACAGGCCAGTGAGCTTGTCAACAGTACCAGACAAAATGGTAGAAACCATTATAAAGAACAAAATTACTGAACATGTAGATAGTCATGGTTCAATGGGAGAAAGCCAAAATGACTTTAGCCCAGGAAGGTCTTGTCTTACTAATCTGTTATATTTTTTTGAAGGTGTGAATAAACAGGTGGACAAAGGTGAGAGACTCTTGGTGAATTTAAAAAGTCATCGGAAAGGAGGATCAGCAACTGGTTAAAAGACAAAAAGAAGAGGGTAGGGCTAAATGGCCAGTTTTCCCAATGGAGAAAGGTAAATAGTGGAGTACTCCAGGGATCTGTGCTAGGTCCGCTGCTTTTTAACATATTCGTAAATGACCCAGAAATGGGAATAATGAGTGAGGTGGTCAAATTTTCATATTACACAAATTATTCAATGTTGTTAAAACACAAGAGGATTGTGAAAAATTGCAAGAGGACCTTGACAAATTAGAAGACTGGACGTTCAAATGGCAAATGAAATTTAATGTGGACAAGTGCAAAGTTATGCACCTAGAAAAGAACAACCCAAACTATGGTTACATGATGCAAGGTTCCACATTGGGAACCACCATTAAGGAAAAAGATTTAGGCGTCATTGTGAATAACACGTTGAAACCTTTCACCCAGTGTGCAGCCACTACCAAGAAGGCAAATAAAATGCTAGGAATCAAAAGGAAAGGAATGGAGAATAAGACAATATTATAATGCCTCTATATCGTTCTATGGTGCGACTGCATCTTGAATATTGTGTGCAATTCTGGTCGCCGTATCTTAAAAAGGATATACCGGAATTAGAAAAGGTATAGAGAAGAGCCACCAAAATAGTAAAGAGAATGGAAGGATTACCCCTATGAAGAGAGGCTAAAAAGGTTAGGGCTCTTCAATCTGGAAAAGAGACGGCTGAATGAAGATATGATAGAGGTCTATAAATTAATATGGAAAAGATAAACATAGATCGATTGTTTATGCCATCAAAAAGTAGAAAGACTAGGGGACATGCAATGAAGCTACTGTGTAACCCATTTAAGACTAATAAGAGAAAATATTTTTTCACTCAATATGTAATCAAACTCTGGAATTCGTTACCGGAGGATGTAGTAAAGGCTGTTAGTGTAGCTGGGTTTAAAAAAAGGTTTGGACAAGTTCCTGGAGGAAAGATCCATAAACCATTATTAATGAAGACCTAGGTAATCCACTGCTTGCCCCAATACAAGCATTATGGAACCTGTGTGTCATTTTGGGAAACTGCTAGGTACTTGTGGCCTGGATTGGCCACTGTTGGAAACAGGATACTGGGCTTGATGGACCTTGGTTTGACCCAGTATGGCATTTTCTTATATTCTTATGGTTGTACTCTGAGGATCTGGAGAAGGAGGTTCTGTGGGAATGGAGAAGAGCTGATGTGGTCCCGCTTCACAAAAGTGATAAGAGAGAAGAGGTGGCCTTGGTGGTGTGGAAAATAATGGAGATGCTGCTGTGATGGCTCTATCAACCTTGACTGTGGTGAGAAATTCCACCCACTGTGAGACTAAGCATTGTGAAAACAAAGGTTGACCTAATTGAGTCATGGACTAAGACTGATTCAGTTGTATAAATTCCTTGGTGTCCCTCGTTATAAGATCTAACCTGTTATCTGATTGTGAGGTTCTTGGCAGCTGTGAATGGGGCCTGAAAGAAGTGAATTTGTTTAGCAGAAAGACAATAAAAGCTTCTGACTGAGGGACATTAAAAGAGCGAACTGTCTGTTATTGCGACACTTTATCCTGGCAGTCTGAGGTATTTATTTATTTTATTTAGTTTTTATTTAACAGGTTTTTTATACCGCTTTATCTTTAAGTCAAAGCGGTATACATGTACATTGTAATGCATTAATGGTTTACATTCTAATATTGAAGTGTGGGAAAGGGGGTGAAGATAACATAACAGGCAGGGTGACTTATGTAACAGTTTACATTATAATGTTGGGTAGCATACCATAACATGCAAGATAACGTGAGAACCTATGTGCATGGCAGGTAGTGGGGGTGGGAGTTCTGGGTGTATCTCTTGAAATGTAAAGGGACCAAAGTCATATATTGGATGCGGTGATCAGATTATGTTGCACTAAGTGATGGTTCCAAAATGTTCTACGTAAAGGAAGGTTTTCGACTTTCTTCTGAGGTCTTTAGTCTCCTTGGTGGCTCTGATGTCTTCTGGGTTGGCGCAGTGAGTGCGAAAGCTTTCTTGCATGCTGAGCACTGGGTGTGCGAATCTTGTTTTCGTTATTGGTTCTGTTTTGTTGGTTGTCCGGGTCGCTTGTGATTAGGTCTTTCAGGATGTCCCCTGAGGTGTTCTATAGTATTTTGAAGATGTTGAGTGTCGTCTTTTTATATACCACTAGCATGTAAAACATTCTAAGCAGCGTACACTCCAGATATGCCATTTAAAACATAGAAAAATGAAAATACAGTACAACTAGCGACTTTTGCATCCCACCTACCCATCCAGCTACAGTGCCAGAAAGACTTTTAGCCGAGAACAGATGGCATCAGGGCAAACATTTTAAAGTAAGTTTGCCAGTAGCCACATCCTGCTTGGTCTCCACAGTGCAGGGTCCTTGAGCCGTCTCAGTCCCCTTCCTGCCTGGGCTCCCCTGGGCCACAGGGGCTGACTGTGTTCTGTTAGTATGAGCAAAAGGCCACTTCCTATGAGCAGTAATTTCAAAAGGATAAAGAAATTATAGCAGACTCCTAGTGAATAATAATGATAAGGTCTCTCTTAGAGGGACAAAAACCTACAGTAAAATGTTTTACTGTGAGTATTTTGCTGCTGAAATTACTATGAGTATTTCATTACTGAAAGTACTGTGATCATCTCACTACCAACGGTATACAAGTATCCTCACCGCTGTAAAGTTAGTGCCAGAGAACAAGCTAGTCATTACTGGGTTGTGCAGTGTAGAACGCATACAAGCCCCGCCAGCATACACCTCCCCAGCAAAGGAAAGTCCCCTGCCACACACAGGACACACCGAACCCCAGTTCAAAATGGCCATTTCCAGTATAATCTTAATCAGCCTATATCTCCTCAGCAACGTCCTCAATGGCTCCCTCTCCACTGCATCTGACCACAATCCGATTCTGATTGTACGAGGCCAAGGAAGGAGACATTACAGTAACACACACCGCTCGCCAACAGAACCCTCCCAGAACCCCCACCCATACTTAATCCACATACCGCTCCATTACACCACGAAACCCAAGCAAAACCAAAACCCACGCAATCTGAAGTGTGCCCTCATAAATGCACGGTCTGTTCGTAAAAAGTGGCCAGTCATCTCTAACCTTATATCACACCTCAAACTAGACATCCTGCTAGTGACAGAATCGTGGCTCACCATTTCAGGCTCAGTCCTCATCAACCAACTCCCCCCCCCCCTGACTTCTCAATCCACACCTGCCACAGAACAGACCGCAGAGGAGGTGGTGCATTCATTCTGATAAAAACAGACCTCCAGTATCAAACGATCAGCTCTAACAGCTCAACACACCTTGATGTAATCACCATATCCAGCAACTACAATACCATCAACCTTATCTACAGATCCCCAACCTCATCCCCTGAAGACCTCGCGACTATAATCGAACTAGCCTCCAACCCCCAGAACACACGCAAGCCGAACTGGGTACTGGGAGATTTTAACCTACCAGCCCTGCAGGATAACCACTCCAAAGCCTTCCTTGAAGCATTCAACAACCTGGACTACGAACAAATAGTGGATGCCCCCACACATCAAAAAGGTAACATACTAGACCTTGTCTTCACCCCTCAGCCAGATGTGAGTTCTAATTACAACTTCAAAGTAACTATCTCCCCTGTCCTATGGTCGGACCACAATCTAATCAGATTCCAAATACCTATGCACCAGGAAAGTGAACGGACAGCGAAAATAACTGAAAAATCAGCAGCACCCTCAGGACGTTTTAGACCCTTTGACAAAGAGGCGATCATCAAAGATGTCCTCCCCAACATCACGACTACATCACCGAACCTTGAAGATGTGATGGCCTCATGGAACAACAGTCTGAGCTCCTTTGCATGCATATCTAACCAAACCAAGCCACAGACCTCAGATAAGCAACCAAGAAGGAGAAAGCCTGCACGCTGGTACACCACCGAGGTACAAACCTCAATACAAAGGCTGAGGAAACTCGAAAGAAAATGGTGAAGTTCACGGTCCCCAACAGACCAGACAACTCACACCTGCAGACACATCGGGGCTTAATATCAACAAAAATTAAAGAACATCACTCCGAACTCCTGATCCGATCTCTGAACAAACTCCACGAGTTGTTCAATATAGTGAAGACCCTAACAAAAGAACCCTCATCCTCCCAACCAGCCATGATACACCCCCAGGACTACGCAGACTACCTGCTGGCCAAAACCAAAAATGTCCAGCCCCACTAACAACCCACCCAGGCCACTCACCTCTCTCACAACACCATCGACTACAAGTATTGAGGACATCATTGCTGTCATCCACGCCACCACTGCTCCAAATGACCCTTGTCCAGCATTCTGGATAAGGTCACTACGTAAGGAAATCAGCCCTATAATAGCCAAGATCATTGACTTATCCTTCTCTACAGGACAATTCCCACTATGCCTCAAGCAAATGTCTATCCGGCCCCTTCTGAAGAACACCAAACTAAATTCCCAGAAGGTAGAATCATACCGACCAATATCGAGCATTCCGCTGCTAGCAAAGATAATCAAGAAAGTCATACATTACCAGACATCAATTCAACTATAGATAATTGGAACCTAACAATCCAGGAAGCGGCCGCCCCCACAAGAACCACCCAGAAACAAATAAAAAAAATCAGAAAAATGGTTCACAAAAGACCTTGCTTTGCTACAAAAACAACTAAGGAAACAAGAAAAAAGATGGAGAAAAACAAAATCAAATGAAAACTAAACCAAATACACAAACATACTCAATGATTATAAGAATGCAATTAACAAATCAAAAAGAGACTACCATTCCAAAGTAATAAATCTATCCCTCAACCGACCAAGAGAACTCTTCGCGATTGTGAAAACATTAACAAAAACACAAAACTCGGAACCTAAACAATCCAGTATAAGCGTACAAACCTTAGCATCTCATTTTGCCGAAAAACTAAAGAAAAAAACCCTTACCCCAACCACAATATTAAAACACAATACAAAAACTAACTCTGAATGGACAACTTTCCACATGGTTGAACAAAAACACCTCCTTAGAATTATAACAATGATCAATACCACAACCTCTCCACTCGACCCATACCCAGTGTCATGGATCAAATCCACAAAAGATCTTCTCGCTGAAAACATTCAATATATAGTTAACCAATCTCTTGCACAGGGCATCATGCCTAATGCCTTAAAACTCACTTCGATCCGCCCCATCATAAAAAACAATAAAATGGACCCAAAAGACCCGAACTCATATAGGCCCATAGCTAGTATACCATTCATTGCCAAGATAATAGAAAAAACCATTCAACTCCAATTACAGGATTACATTGATGAACACGCCCCCCTTGACTCGCACCAGTTCGGATTCCGTCCCTTCCATGGAGTTGAAACTCTCCTGATTGCACTGATGGATCTCCTTATCAGAGGTACAAATGACAACAACCAAGGTTTTCTACTCCTCTTTATAGATATATCTGCTGCATTTGACAGCATCAATCACAACACACTAATCAACAGACTAGAAAACCTAGGAATAGAAGGGACAGTTATTGAATGGTTCATGTCATACATATCACACAGATTAATACGTGTTCAAATAGGCCAAGACACATCAGAAACTTTCCCGCAAGGTCAGGGAATACCCCAAGGCTCAGCCCTCTCCGCCCTCCTCTTCAATCTATACCTACAACCCATTACAAATATATTTAAAAAACACAAAATCAACCACTTCATATACGCTGATGACATCATGCTCGCCATCCCCATAAACTCTAACAACCCCAAATATGACAACCTATCTGAATGCATGAATGAGACTACCACTTGGTTCGAAGCCAACTACCTCAGCATCAACTTTAAAAAAACGGAAGCAATGTTTATAACGAGAAAACCTGTCCCTGACAATACATACCCAACAACAATCACAATAAACAAAACAACTATACCTATTAAGAAAGAAGTAAAATACCTAGGAGTAATAATTGACCACACACTTACCATGATTCCCCACATAAAACAGACAGTAAAAACAATATTCTACAAACTCAAAACAATACAACACCTAAGACCCCTCCTTGACACACGATTTCAGATCAGTAGTCAGTACACTCATCACCCCCATTTCGACTATTGCAATAGTCTCCTAATTGGTCTTCCACTAAAAAGCACCTACCTATTGCAAAGAGCCCAGAACATATGTGCTAAATTAATCTTGAAAGCTAGATTAACTGACCATGTGACCCCAATATTGTTAGAATTGCATTGGCTCCTGTGATAAGGAAGCTTATCATAGCTCAGGTAGGAGCTATAGAAAAGATGATGTGACTCTGAACAAGCAACCTGTCAGTTTTGGTAGAAGTAAGAAAACAGAGTTTTCACATAAAAGACTACCAGTCCCAGAATGCACCAGGTTTCCAGCAGCCATGAGAGGGTCTGAAGTGAGAAAACGTGTGTGCAATCAAGAGAACTATGAGGTAATCCCTAAGCACTCATCTCAAAGGGCAGGGCCTGATTCAACACAGCTGCGCTGTGTTAGGGAGGAGCACACATTAGGACAGAATAAGAATAGAGCTTATTCTACAAATAACAGCTTCAGGAAAAGAGACAGCTTCAGACACAGATACAGCAACGGCTACAAGCTCAAGCACCAGTATCACCTGGAGAAACAGAAGCCAAGCCAAGCGGATAGAGAAAGAAGGAAACTCTCTGGAAGGAAGAGAAGAAAGCCCATTGGATGGTCTGGGAGAGTCCAAGGCAGTACCCATACTGGGAGGTATTCCAAGTGCCAGCAGAGTCCATTGGACTGGAGTCAGCCAGAGGAATGGAATGGCAGAGATAGGAATCACCAGTGGCTACCTGGAAGAGAGAAGACTGCACGTGGAAAGGACTTTCAGACCTATGCCAGAAGGTATGTGAGGAAAGATCCAGTGTCCAGGGATCAAGATTGGAAGGCTGGACATCAGAACTGGATTACATACTGGCCAGGCTATACAGAGAGGAATTATGATAGCAGGAGAGGCTCAGGTATGAACACTGATCCAGACCCTATCTATAATAGTGAATGGCAGCAAGGGAATAAGCATTCTCATGATAGTGCCTTAATGAAAGACTCATCTGTGCCAATGTATGATAGTGACCCTATGCTGATTGATGAAGGGGGAGATACAGCAGATGAAACTATTAATTACATGGACTGTTCTCTATCTAAATGCTATTGCTAGCTTTCTGTGAGCAAACACATCAGCCATCACAAAGAAACCTAACTTTGTTCTTTATTTCCACTGCAAACAGCTCTTAAAGCAGGATTTGGGTTCACACAGTAGCAGCCAGCCAGCTAAAGGCTTTCAGCTGGTCAATTGATAGTAATTAAAGCTGCACCTGATTGTGTGTGTGAGCAAGGGAGAATCACTGCTGGGATCTGCGTGGAAAATAAGCAGAGGTTAACCTAACAAGCAAAGTTTATTCATTTCTTTGTGCCTTTTTTATTTGGTAATTATTTGCTAAGAAAACATTAGCTAATTGCCTGACAAGCTGAAGGTTGTTTTCTGATTTGCTTTGTGACTTTATGTTATCCATTTAAACACTGCAAGCAAGTAACCTCATTTGTATTGCTACCAAGCATATTTGTGCTGGGTGAATTAAACCCCATCAATAAAAGAAGTATTTTATTGGCCTTACCACTGGTATCACAACTCAATTATTGTCTTCAGCTGTGTTTGGGAGTGAAAGAACTACATTACCCACAATACCTTGCAAGAATCATATGAATATATGCATCGTCAAGATTGTGTAAGTTCTCACCCTAGGCAGCCGTCTGACACTCCCTATAAACAGCCGAATAAAATATAAAATCTTACTAACAACCTTCAAACTCCTTAATGACATCTCACCCTCACACCTGTCCACACTACTACACGCCCCATCAGATACAAGAACGCACAGACAAAACGTAACGCACTCTCTCATCATAGAAACAACCATCAGAAAAATGAAGTCAACAACAAGCGCCAGGGCCTTCTCCTTTGCCGCCCCCACTCTATGGAACGAACTCCCACTAACCCTTCATTTGATGAAAGACCTTCATCAATTCAAAAGAGAACTCAAAACCTACCTCTTCACAAACCATTTTGAAATCCCCCACCAACAGAGCACCTCCCCCCAACAATCACAGAAGCATACCCACATGACTGAAGATATAACAAATGACTAACACTGCCAGACCTCTCACTAATAACTCATTTATTTTTCTGCAAAATGTCTTATGCAAACTGTTGTTGACGATCCTTGTGAATAGTTCTTTGTAAATAGTTACAAATAGTTGTATTACTGTTCCTTGTAGTATTATTTGTACATAGTTCCAAACACCGTTCTATGTAAAGTATACACTAGTATACAAAATTGTTAATTGTTCCATGTAAACCGCCCTTGATCTCTGGAAGGGGCGGTATAGAAGAAACTGATAAATAAATAAAAATAAATAAAGTACAATGTCAAATACAGGATCACATTTACTCTACAGCTCCCCTTGACCCATGCCAACATGGCTTTAGGGAATCACACGGCGTTGAAACGCTCCTTGCCACACTCATCAACACGCTGATCACGGGGATTGACAACATCAAACAAGGATATGCTTTAATTTTCTTAGACATTGCTGCCGCGTTTGACTCCGTAAACTATAAGCAACTCCTGATACGGCTTCAGGATAAGGGAATTATCGGCTCAGCATGGAGTTGGTGCAAATCCTACCTAATGGACAGATGGCAGCAGGTACGGACAGGATCCACAACCTCTGAGCCTTTCCAACAAAAACATGGTGTACCCCAGGGCTCCTCACTCTCCACCCTCTTATTCAATATATACATGCAACCCATATGTGAAATAATCCGCTCATTTAACATATCATGCCTGATCTATGCAGACGATGTACTACTCTTCACCCCATTCACAATCGATCATCCGGACTTCTCCCCACTAGTAAAATGCTTTGAGGCCGTAACCGACTGGCTCCACTCACAGATAAAGCAAGACGTACTGTCCATTATTTATTTACATTCTCTTATATACCACGCTATTCTGCATCAGTGTGGTTTACATAGAACAAACTGAAATTACATTGAACAGGGTATTATAACTTGGAGATAACTATTTTACAGGGAACATGGGCTATGGAGGGTTAAGTGGCTTGCCCAAGACCACAAGGAGCACCTGTGGGACTAGAAACCCCAGTCCTTCCGGCCCAAGGTTGCTGTCCTCTAGTGGGATTTGAACCCCCGACCTTCCGGCCTGAAGTACCTTGCCCCAACCACTAGGCTACTCCTCCACACATTACTAGAAATCAATCTTTCTCACCACCGCCGACTTTAAAGACAAGAGATGCTGAACTCCCAAGCAGACCCAGCATCCGCTACCTGGGCGTTACGTTAGACCAGCAGCTCAAATTCAAAACGCACATCAGCAACACCATCAAACAAATTTACCACAAAATACGAACATTGCGACATCTCCGACCCCTGCTGCAACCAGATGATTTCAGAACAGTTTTTCAGGCACTGGTGACCCCCCACTTTGACTACGCCAACGTGATCCTGCACGGCCTACCCAAAAACACGCTAAACCCATTACAGCTGGCAATGAACGCAGCTGCACGCTTCCTACATGGAGCCGCTAGAAGAGATCACATCACCCCAATCCTTAAAGACCTACACTGGCTACCAATCTACTGCCGGCTCACCTATAAAGTACTCCTGATGACCTTCAAGGCCATCAACAAAATATCCTCCACCTCCCTAACGGACCTTCTCCACCCCACTCCAGTGAACAGAGCAAGGAGAACATTCGACGCCAATACATTACAGACCCCCAATGAAATAACAAAATTCACCCCGGCAACAAAGAACCGAGCCTTCAAGTTCTATGCTCCCAGCTGCTGGAATGTACTCCCATCCTCCATCCGGGCCATCACAGATCTTGACCAATTCAGAAAAGCACTAAAGCACCACCTCTTTCTCCTGCACTACTCTCAACCCAGTAACTTAACTTCTCCCACCATACGCCCTGCTAGGAAATTGTAAGTTACAGACAACTCATGTTATTATTGTAGATAACTGTAGATAGCTGTAGATAGTTCCCCCAATTGAAACCCAAATTGTATCTCCAGTTCATTGTAAGTGCTTAATAGTGCGTCTGTTCTGCACAAAAATGTTATCTGTAAACCGCACTGTTTTTAAAGAGCGCGGTATATAAAAACAATAAAATAAATAAATGCAGAGCTTAAAAGGGAGAGAGGAGGCATTGTGGGTTAAACTAGAAAGAGGGAAAGAGAAATCTATTTGCATTGGTGTGATATACAGACCTCCCTCACAAGAGGAAGAGGTGGACAGAGAGTTAATTGAAGACATACGCAGCATTGCTAGGAAAGGGGAAGTACTACTGATAGGAGATTTCAATATGCCAGATGTTGATTGGCACATTCCTGCTGCAGTATCATCTAGAAGTAAGGAGATCCTGGATTCTCTACAGGGAGAACTATTCAGGCAATTGGTAACAGACCCCACACGTGAATGGGCCATACTGGACTTGGTGCTTACCAATGGTGAAAGTGTTTCTGATGTTGTAGTGGGAGATCATTTTGCATCCAGTGATCACCAGATGGTGTGGTTCAATATTAGGACTAGGGCTGTTAGAATCCATTCAAAGGTGAGGATCTTAGACTTTAGGAAGACTAACTTTGCGAAGATGGGCCAATACCTCAGGGAGTCGTTAGTGGGATGGGAACAGCTGGGGGATGTAGAAAAACAGTGGGCAAAACTGAAAGGGGATATTTTAAGGGCAACCATCCTTTTTGTTAAAATGGTAAATAAAGGTAAAATGAAAAGGAGACCACTATGGTTTTCGAAAGAAGTAGCTGAAAAACTGAAGAAAAAGAGGGAGGCCTTCATGAAATACAAGAGATCACAGAGAGAGGAAGACAGGCATCTGTATTTGGAAAAACTTAGAGAAGCTAGCAAAGTAGTCAAGAAGGCAAAGATTCAGAAGGAGGAGGAAATAGCCAATGCAATAAAATGGGGGGATAAGACATTTTTCAGATATATTAGTGAGAAGAGGAAGGGCAAAAGTGGTATTGTCAGACTCAAGGGTGCAGGGGAGGAATATGTAGAAGCTGATAAGGATAAAGCGGAATTGCTTAACAAATATTTATGTTCTGTGTTTACAGATGAAGAACCAGGAGCAGGACCTCTGAAAACACCCACAAACAGGAACAGAAGCGAGGGACATCTTGAACAATTTTCAGAAGACTGTGTTCGTGAGAAACTAGCTCAACTTAAAGTAGACAAAGCGATGGGACCGGATGGGATACACCCTAGAATACTGAGAGAACTTGGGGAGTTCTAGCAGCTCCAATGACTGACCTTTTCAATGCCTTGTTGGAGTCGGGAGTGGTGCCAAAGGACTGGAGAGAGGCTCATGTGGTGCCTTTACACAAAAGCGGAAGTAAGGATGTGGTTGAAAACTACAGGCTGGTTAGTTTAACTTCGGTGGTGAGTAAATTATTGGAAACGCTGCTGAAAGAGAAAATAGTGAGGTTTCTGTAGTCCAGCGGATTACAGGATCTGAGGCAGCATGGATTCACCAGAGGCAGGTCTTGTCAGACAAATCTGATTGATTTCTTTGACTGGGTGACCAGGGAGTTGGACCGAGGGAGAGCCCTAGATGTGGTGTATTTAGATTTCAGTAAAGCCTTTGACACTGTTCCTCACAGGCGACTTATAAACAAACTCAGCACCCTAGGGATGGACCCTAAAGTTACTGCTTGGGTTAGAAATTGGTTGGGTGGGAGGCGACAAAGAGTACAAGTAAATGGAGCTCACTCTGAGGAGAAGGATGTTACCAGTGGTGTGCCCCAGGGATCTGTCCTTGGTCCTATTCTTTTTAACATCTTTGTTAGTGATATAGCGGAAGGGCTGTCGGGTAAGGTTTGCCTCTTTGCGGATGATACCAAAATCTGCAATAGAGTAGACACCCAGGAAGGTGTAGATAACATGAGGAGGGATCTAGCTAAGCTTGAAGAATGGTGTAGAATTTGGCAGCTGGTATTTAATGTTAAAAAATGTAAGGTCATGCATTTGGGCTGCAGCAATCCAAGGGAGCAATATAGTATAGGGGATGAAGTACTTTTGTCCACTAAAGAAGAGCGGGACCTAGGCGTGGTTGTGTCTGATGATCTTAAAGTAGCTAAACAAGTAGAAAAGGCGACGGCAAAAGCTAGAGAGATGCTTGGGTGCATACGGAGAGGAATGGCTAGCAGAAAAAAGGAGGTGATAATGCCTCTGTATAAGTCTTTGGTGCGACCTCATTTGGAGTATAGTGTGCAATTCTGGAGACCGCACCTTCAAAAGGATAAGAACAGGATGGAGTCGGTGCAGAAAGTGGCTACTAAAATGATTAGTGGTCTTCATTATAAAGCATATGAGGACAGACTGAAGGATCTTAATATGTACACCTTAGAGGAAAGGCGGGATAGAGGTGATATGATTGAGATGTTTAAATACCTCCGTGGCATAAATGTTCAGGGAGAGAGCCTCTTTCAATTGAAAGCAAATTCTGCTATGAGGGGACATGGGACGAGGGTGAAGGGAGATAGATTCAGGAGTAATATGCGGAAATATTTCTTTACGGAAAGAGTGGTGGATCCATGGAATAGTCTCCCAGTGGAGGTGGTAGAGATGAGGACAGTATCTGAATTCAAAAAAGCATGGGACAAACACAGAGGATCTCTAAAGGTAAAAAGTGGACTGTTGTAGTTGTTGATATGGAAGGACAGACTAGATAGGCCATGTGGTCTTTTTCTGTCATCATATTTCTATGTTTCTATGTCTATGTCTGGTGAGGCAGTTTCTCCAAATGGGTTAGTTTTGCGCATACTATGACAGTCGTGAACCTCACTTCTAAGCCAGGGCATGTGGAGTATGATCTCAGTCTCTCAAATTTACTGCTAAGGCTTGGCATAGTACTTGCATTGTGCCAAAGAGCCTCCTGTTGGAGTTCGTAAGATGTAACATGTATGGGTAGTTTGTCAAGATGTACTTGGAAATTCTTCTTTATCAAACCTGTGGCACCCAACACGATGGGAAATATTTCTGTATTTTTCTACCACATTTTCTTGGTCTCTGACTGCATTTCCTGGTATTTCAGGATCTTCTGCCTCTCCATGCGATTCACAGAGTAGTTGCTTGTGTCACAGGGTGGACATAGGGCAGCCTGAGAAAGTGCAGAGCAGTGTGAATGATCACGGTGAAAGTGACAGAATAAACAGGAGAATGTTTATTGGTTGCCAGGGACAACCTAAGCACACGTGCACAGAGCCCAGAAAGACACACCCAGAGAGCAAAGCAAGGGAGTCTGCTTTACCTAATAGAATGCACCTGAGGGAAGGTGGAGTCAGGAAATATGCAGATAAAACAGACTACCAAACATTTGGAGATAGGGAACCTTTGAGAGAGAGGGAATCCTGGAGAGAGGAGCCAAGGAGGGAATCCTGGAGAGAGGAATTAAAGCAGCAGAGGTCACAAGCTGAAAGGCAACAGGGGAGCCAGTGTGAATGTTGGAAAGAGTCCAGAGACCTGTGTGGTTCTGGGAGAAGGCAACACCCTGACAGCGTGAATGTGTTTGGAAAGCAAGAAGAATACAGGAAGACTGCAACAGCAGGTACAGGGGCAAAGAGTAGATACAAGGGCTATTTGCCATTTGAAAGGGAAGGGCCCTGGAGGCTTAGAGATAGCCATATAAAGCCCAGATATTCAGAGGCTAATAATAGCTTTTCTCCTGATTATAGAAGTGTTAAAAGAAGAGGGCTTCACTTACCTAGAACAGCTGAAGAAATCCCTTCTCATGGTGAGTTCCCAGCTTCTAGGGAAACACCGTTACACCAACTGCAATCAGGCACAGTTGGGCCTGGAAAGCTAGGGCAGACCTGGCAGGGACCCTATCAAAATTACCCAGCTAGCAGGTCAAACCAAGACCTGAGCTATGCATTAAGGCACCAGCGGGGGCAGGGCTCTGAAAGACATCACTCAGAGTTTGGTGATACTCCCCAGAGAGGCAGTGCAGCTCACAGGAAGAGAAACTTCTTGACTGACGAGGCAAGCCTTCCATATTTTTATTCCACGTTGGAAGTGGATAGTGGAGATACCAATGAGCAAGAAATAATGGAATATGAGAATTCTGAAGTATTAACAAATGCAGAATTGATGGACTGTTCTTTCTCTGTGATAGAGCCAGAGATATCATTAAGGTAAATGTGATTTGTGTAACCTTAAATTCCAGTATACAAGTGGCAGAGCTGCAACTCTCTCCCTCTCTCCAAGCCAAGCAGTCAGTTAGGCTGTTTATTATTTACTTTTGGTTTAAAGTTATCAGCTGAAGGAAGCTACTTTTGTTACATAGTTATCTTTTGTTTGAAGCCAAGTGAGCTGTTAATTTCTGTTGTTTAAAAAGAAGAAACCTCAAGGGACGGGGAATAAAACCCTAAAAGAAAAGAAAGTTCTTCTGTGTGATTTATATATAGAAGCAAGGCACAACTACCACCCTCATAAAAGCCCAACAATACCAGGAGTCACGGCTGGGGCGGATGAGGTGTGACATATAAATGGCGTAGTTGGCAGGATATTTTTTCGGGGGGCATAAGAAGTGCCTGGAAAAAGAAAGGACAGTGCTAAAAAGCAGAAAAGGTTTGCTCCAGGAGAATTTGGAGAGGATTCGGCTGGCAGACCGGCCAGTGGTGAGGTATTGGAGAGGATTCGGCTGGCAGACCGGTCAGCGGTGAAAAGACCTTTTCTCACATGCTGGAGTCTACCAGGAAACCGAGGTATTGGTAACCTGGGAGGACGGGAAGGATACAGTGAGAAAAAGGGAGATATAAAAGGGGAGAAAAAAGAAACCTTGTCTGTGTGATACCGCACTTGGTGGGTTTTTTTTTTTTCTCTCTATTTCTAGGTGCAGTGTAAAACAAAAAAAAGATGGATCCACAAGACATGCTGGCCTGGATGGGCGAACTGCAAGAAAAGCAGGCCAGAATGTTAAAGCACTTGCAGGAACAGTACATGGCAGCGATGCAGGAGCAGCAAAGGCCGCTATTGGAAGCGATGACTGCACTGCTAAGGAAGTCTGCAGAGAAAGAATCAACCATACCACAAGTAGACACTCATACAGGTCTTGCTATGAGACATTTGGGGCATGAAGATAACCCCGATGACTTTATTGAAGCGTTTGAACGCATAGCAGGAAATTTGAAGTGGCCTATAGAACAATGGGCGATGAGATTCGCTCTAACTTTAAGCGGAGAGGCTTTATCTGCCTTTAAGGCCATGCCAGCTAGCCTAGCAAATAATTATGCCGAAATAAAAAAGGCAGTAAAGGATCGCCTTGGTTTGACCCCGAGGCATTATAAAAGGCTGTTTAGAGAAGCAATAATGTTGGAGAGTGAGACTCCAAAGGCTTTGTGCCAGAGGCTTAAGAGCTTGCTTTATAAATGGTTAGACCCTGAGAATAGGACACTAGAGTCTGTATTAGATGAGCTTGTTTTAGAGCAATTCTTGTTAACTGTACCACAAGAAATGAAAATGTTCCTAACATTACAAAATTGCTCAAACTCTGAAGAAGCAGCTGTAATGGCAGAGGTGTTTAAGGAGGCAAAGCATGCCACTGTATCTAATATAAGCCTTTTAAAAGGATCACATCACACCTACTTTAATTGACCTGCATTGGCTCCCAATCAGTGCCCGAATACAGTACAAAATCATAGTCACCACATTCAAGCTCCTCCATAACATCGCGCCCTCTTACCTCGGCTCACTTGTGTCAGCCCAAACAAATAACAGGAGCAGACGTTCCCTGAGCCTCAACACCCTATTGGTCCCCGGCCGCATGAGGCACGTCAATGTCCAGACCAGCAACCGAGCATTCTCGTTCATAGCACCTCAACTCTGGAACAAGCTACCAGTAGATCTAAGAGCGTGCAGTGACTTAATGGTCTTCAGAAAACAACTCAAGACGTACCTATTCCAGTCACACTTCAACACTATATAATCTCAATCCACAAAGCAAATTGTATGAATCATGTCAGCAATGAGATCGCCACCAATAGACTCACTGATGTGTGAATATGTATCTGCTTGTGTAAATTGTAACTTCTTTTGTAAATACTAATTGTAAATATTCCCTTCTCAATGTGTCTAAACCTTATCCCTGTGTGCTGTGAACTGTACTATTCCCACTAATCATACTGTGTGCTGTGAACTGTACCTCTTCCACTAATCATCCTGTGTATTGTAAATTATGGCCAGTACAGCCACTCTTTTTCTGTGTTGGAATACCGCTGCTGATCGCTGGAAGTAGCGGGATATAAGTGTACACTAAATAAATAAATAAAAATAAAAGGTACAGGTATGACTGGGATGGATATGAAAGTAAAAAGTATACACCCAGGAGAGTGAATGAGTATAACCCTGATAAGAGTAATGTAGAAAGGAACACTAGGAGGTGCTATAAGTGTGGCAGATCAGGCCACGTGATAAAAGAGTGTAGAGTTAAGACAGTCCTGATGGTAGGGGCAGAGAAGATGGTACCAAAAGGCATATGTTTACAGGTACAGGTTGAGGGAGAAAGTGCTATGGCTATACTCGATTCTGGGGCAGAACAGAGTTTAATAGCACAAGAATTTTGGGAAACTTTGAAGCCGTCTCGCCCAGTAACCCAAAAACAGGTAGCAATAAAATGTGTGCACGGCGCACAGCTTCCCTATCCCTTACGCCAAGTAAGCGTCAAGGCACTAGGGGCAGAGAGAAAGTTGCAAGTAGCAATAGTTCCTGGGCTACCCCAAAAGCTAATTTTAGGACGGGACTGGCCTTTGTTTCCAGGGATATTGAGCCAAGGGTTAGGCATGAAAACGGGATTGGTCACCACACGATCCCAAGTCCCGGTAGCAAAACCCCAAGAAACCCCGGTAGCTGAACCCCAAGAAACTCCGGTAAATGAACCTCAAGAAGCTCCAGTAGAGGGAGTAGAAACCCCTACAGTAGAGAGAGCAGAAACCCCTACAAAAGAGGAGGTCAAAGAGGCTCCTGAGAAGGAGGCCGAAGCGGAAGAGAGGGATCCGCTACCTAACCATGAAGAGTTAGTTCAGAGTCCGGTGGGGGAAGGAAAAAAAAACTAAGGCTACCAAGCGACAGGAAAGGGATAAGAGAGCCAAAGGAAGAAGGGAACTAGAAACAGGGGAAGGGTTACCCTGGGTCCCCGCTGCCCTCGTCCAAAAGTTTCCATCTTTTCCGATGGAGCAGAGGGCAGACTTGGCCCTCAAAAGAGCTTTCGAGTGGGCTCAGATGGACCGTAATACATTACCAAGGTTCCTGCTCGACCAGAATATTTTATATAGGGAGAGTTTAGATCCCTATACAGGAGCTGTGAGGAAGCAGCTAGTGGTGCCAGTAGCCTTTAAGGCGGTAGTTTTACGCCTGGCACACGACCATCCAGTTGGGGGACATAAAGGTGTCCAAGGGACACTAGATCAGATTTTAGCACGTTTTTATTGGCCAGGGGTGTATCAAGAGACCAAGCGGTATTGCGATGCTTGCCCGGCCTGTCAAAGGGTTTCTATATCCAGGCCCAAGGCAGCACCCTTAATGCCATTACCCACAATAGCTACGCCTATTAGGCGAATGGGGATGGACATCGTAGGCCCCTTAATAAAAACGCCTAGGGGTTTCCAGTATTTATTAGTTATTGTAGACCATGCGACCTGCTTCCCATGGGCTATACCCCTTAGGAATATATCAGCTAAAATCATAGCGCAGGAACTAATAAAGCTGTTCTGCGAGGTGGGGTTCCCCCAAGAAATATTAACAGATCAGGGTACAAATTTTGTATCAAAGTACCTTGCTAGAGTCTGGGAGGCGTTTGGCATACGCCATATAAAAACGTCAGCGTATCACCCCCAGACCAATGGGTTGGTGGAGCGCACCAACCAGTCAATAAAGCATTTGTTGCGCAGAGGCCTAAGAAAGGGGGAAATGATGGAATGGGATACGTTGCTCCCGTTCGTCATGTATGCATGCAGAGAACGAGTTCAAACCTCGCTAGGAGTATCCCCATTTGAACTACTGTTTGGGAGGTCTCCAAGGGGAGTATTATTTATTTTTTATTTATTTAGCATATATTTATATACCGCTACTTCCAGCGATCAGGAGCGGTTTGATTAGGTAAACAGGGAGAGTCAGATCAATTGACAAATTTCAAAATTTACAGCGTGATTTACAAAGGTTGTCTGATAGGTTGTCAGACCAATGCCAGGAATTTTCAATAAACGGGGAAATATGATTCAAGGGATATTCACAGCATACATGTATAGGTGGGGGAGAGGGAGATATTAACATATATACATTTTATGCTTGTTACATTCAGGAGCATAAGATTATTTTACATTTGATGAAATTTTGTTGGAGCAGATACTGGGTGGGGAGTGTTGTTGTTCAGGATATGTTGTAGGTCTGTTGAAATAAATATGTCTTCAGTTTTTTTCGGAAAGCCATCAGGTCGTTGATTGAGCGCAACTCAGGCGGGAGTTGGTTCCAGAGTGAGGGGGCAGTGTAGGAGTATGCCCTGTTGCTTGTGGTTGTTTTAGCTGATCTTATTAGATATTTTAAAAGATGAATGGGTAGAACCCAGAGTACCCGAAGTGGGGATCCCACAGTTTCTGAAGGAATTAAGGACACGCCTAAAGAAAACGTCCCAGGCCTCGATAGAGAACTTGAACCGTAGCAAACAGCGCCAGAAGAAATATTATGATAGGGATACACAGACTAGGGAACTGGCGGCAGGGGACAAGGTCCTCATACAAGTGGCGGACCCTGGTCCAAAGTTTGAATCTAGATGGAAGGGTCCAGCCGTGGTAGTGAAAAAAATAGGTTTTGTGTCATACCTAGTGGAAAATGAAAGTGGACGTAGGCAGGTATACCACGTCAATGTATTAAAACCGTGGAAAGAAAGGGTGGCCACAGCTAATTTGGCCTACCGCGAGCAGCACCGTAGAACCCCGCAAGGGATTACATGCTGTCCACGAAAAATCGCGGCAGCAAGTAATGTTTTAAGGGGGGGAATGTGTCACAGGGTGGACATAGGGCAGCCTGAGAAAGTGCAGAGCAGTGTGAATGATCACGGTGAAAGTGACAGAATAAACAGGAGAATGTTTATTGGTTGCCAGGGACAACCTAAGCACACGTGCACAGAGCCCAGAAAGACACACCCAGAGAGCAAAGCAAGGGAGTCTGCTTTATCTAATAGAATGCACCTGAGGGAAGGTGGAGTCAGGAAATATGCAGATAAAACAGACTACCAAACATTTGGAGATAGGGAACCTTTGAGAGAGAGGGAATCCTGGAGAGAGGAGCCAAGGGGGGAATCCTGGAGAGAGGAATTAAAGCAGCAGAGGTCACAAGCTGAAAGGCAACAGGTGAGCCGGTGTGAATGTTGGAAAGAGTCCAGAGACCTGTGTGGTTCTGGGAGAAGGCAACACCCTGACAGCGTGAATGTGTTTGGAAAGCAAGAAGAATACAGGAAGACTGCAACAGCAGGTACAGGGGCAAAGAGTAGATACAAGGGCTATTTGCCATTTGAAAGGGAAGGGCCCTGGAGGCTTAGAGATAGCCATATAAAGCCCAGATATTCAGAGGCTAATAATAGCTTTTCTCCTGATTATAGAAGTGTTAAAAGAAGAGGGCTTCACTTACCTAGAACAGCTGAAGAAATCCCTTCTCATGGTGAGTTCCCAGCTTCTAGGGAAACACCGTTACACCAACTGCAATCAGGCACAGTTGGGCCTGGAAAGCTAGGGCAGACCCGGCAGGGACCCTATCAAAATTACCCAGCTAGCAGGTCAAACCAGGACCTGAGCTATGCATTAAGGCACCAGCGGGGGCAGGGCTCTGAAAGACATCACTCAGAGTTTGGTGATACTCCCCAGAAAGGCAGTGCAGCTCACAGGAAGAGAAACTTCTTGACTGACGAGGCAAGCCTTCCATATTTTTATTCCACGTTGGAAGTGGATAGTGGAGATACCAATGAGCAAGAAATAATGGAATATGAGAATTCTGAAGTATTAACAAATGCAGAATTGATGGACTGTTCTTTCTCTGTGATAGAGCCAGAGATATCATTAAGGTAAATGTGATTTGTGTAACCTTAAATTCCAGTATACAAGTGGCAGAGCTGCAACTCTCTCCCTCTCTCCAAGCCAAGCAGTCAGTTAGGCTGTTTATTATTTACTTTTGGTTTAAGGTTATCAGCTGAAGGAAGCTACTTTTGTTACATAGTTATCTTTTGTTTGAAGCCAAGTGAGCTGTTAATTTCTGTTGTTTAAAAAGAAGAAACCTCAAGGGACGGGGAATAAAACCCTAAAAGAAAAGAAAGTTCTTCTGTGTGATTTATATATAGAAGCAAGGCACAACTACCACCCTCATAAAAGCCCAACAATACCAGGAGTCACGGCTGGGGCGGATGAGGTGTGACACTTGTTACTGACACCTTTAATATCAATGCTGTTCTGGTGTTTTCCTCCTTAACCACTATGTCCAGCTTCTTCGCATCCAGCTTTTTATTGGTCAGACTGGAAATATCCCAGATGATCATAACTGCCTCATTCTCTGTAATTATTTTACGGTCATGATCCCAGTGCCTTTAGGGCACAGTGATGTCATAGTGTTTACAGAGTTTCCAGTGGATGAGATGCGCTACTTTATCATGTCTTTCTGCATAAAAATTTTCTGCCATCAGAACTTCACAGCCAGCTATGAGGTGAGTCACTGTTTCCAGATCTTTCTTACAGAATCAACATATGTCTGTTTTGCCAGTTTTTCAATGCTCTCTGAAAACCATCTCATCCGTAAGCCGCTGTCCTGGGCTGCAACTATCAACCTTTCATCCTTCGGTTTCAGTTCACCCCTCCTTAACCATTCATGTGTCCATTCCTGGTGTAATATTCTCTATTTCCCACTGTATTTTTGCATCTGCTACTTGTCTTTCCTTGTTTGTTGATCGAATTCCTTGAGTTTTTTCTCTTGTTTTGTAAATTCTGTTATGACTTCCCTGCGCATGCCTGTGGATTCTCACTCATTCCTTCTAGTCGTCGGAACGCTTGTCTAAGTTTGATGATGGAGACAGATTCTAGATGTTTATTCTTATATTTCAGCACTTTTTGTGCATTTGGATCCAAGGATGCAGTTAAGTAGACCTGGAGGCCGATGATAGTAGCTCTGTATGTGTAATCAATCTCTATGAGTCCTAGTCCTCCTTCAGCTTTAGGGATGTGCAGTCTTGGCATACACTGGTTCTTGTTAATCACCTCATGGGCATGGAGGAGTTTTCATGTTCGCACATCCAGTTTTTCAAGATCTTTAAGGGGCCAGTCCACAATACCAAAGGTGTATATAAGTACAGGAATTGCCAGCTGATTGATGGCTTATATCTTATTCTGTGATGTTAAAGCACTTTTCAAAAATTATTTTAATCTCCTGTAGTATTCTTTACTGATCTTTTCTCTCAGTAATTTATGCTTGAGTGTCGTTCCTTCCTCTACTCTGAGATACTTATATACACCTTCCTGTTCAAGGTCCTTGATGTCACAGCCTTCAGCCAGGGAGATGTTTTCTGTTTTGTTCAATTTTCCTCTTAAGAAAAGTTGCCCTAGAACATTTGTCAAGGCCAAAGGCCATTCTGATGTCATCAGAAAAGCTTTTCACCATATGGAGTTGCTCTGCTAATTGTTGGTCGCTGGAACTATAGAGCTTCAGATCATCTACAAATAATAAAGATGTTGTTTCTGGATTGTTACCTTCTTTAGGATTCATGCTAAATCTGTATCCCAAAGAGTTGGTGAGAGTACTCATTGGAATAAGCACCACACAAAACAGAAGGAGCAACAGGGAATCCCCCTGAGATATTCCTCTCTGGATCCTGATGTTAGGAATGATATACTGACCATCTTCATATTTCAAAAAGAATGTGGTTTGCCACATTGTCATGGTGAACTTAATGTACTCTATCAAACCAGGATTTATTTTATGCATTTCAAGGCAATTTATTATCCATGTGCGTGGGATGCTGTCAAAACCTTTCTTATAATAAATCCATGCTGTACTGAGATTTCTGCTTTTCCTGGCACTGGCCATGATTGTCTTATTCAACATTAACTGGTCTTTGGTGTCATATGCCCCTCTCTTGTTGCCCTTTTGCTCTATTGTGATGATGTTATTGGACTCAATATGATGATATATTCTGTCTGCATCTATTGCAGTGAACAGCTTATAGATTGTAGTAAGACAAGTTATTGGTCTATAATTGTTGGGAGTGTTACTTGGGTCTCCTTTGGGAAGGAGAAATGTTCTCCTTGTAGTAAGCGATTGTGGTGTCAAGTTTGGCTGCTTAAACAATTGATTTTTGCAATTCACCAGGTCTGGGTGGAGTGATGTTAACTGTTTGAGACAAACGGTCACTCCATCTGAGCCAGGGCTCTTCCAGTTTGGGGCTCACTTTAACCTGCTTGCCAGCTCTTTTGTTGTCACGGCAGGCCATTCCATAGGTTTGATGTTTGCTCTCTCTAAATGCTCCTGTCTGCAGGGTAAGCAGTCTGCGTCTTGATTGTGCTTTATAGGGTCCTTGTATAGTTTTCTACAGAAGCTTTCTACTTCGGCTTTGGTTGGTGGTGTTTTTATTATCTTAATGCTCATTCCCAATTCCCTGTAGAATTGTTTTGGGTTCTCTCTAAATAGGTTATTTTGATATTGTTCTTTTCATTTTTCTTCATATCTTTGAAGTTTTTGCGCTTCTGCTGCTATTTTCAGTTTATTGTTGGAACATACAAATTTCAGGTCTTCCGTTAATGCAACATGCTTCAGCTTAATGCCTTTGCTCCTTAATATCTTTGATTATCTTAATTCTTTTAGATACCCGTCTATCAGGGATACCTCCGCACGCAATGACTGTATTTTTCCCTCGATGCACTACCAAGGCGGAACCGTTTTCTTTTTCTTCTGGCCCTGCACTTTAGCTGGTAGTATTCTTGCAGTAATAATTTTATCTGCACAATACTGTATTCGACTTATTTTAGTAATGTCAATAAATGGTCCCTTTATACTGGAAATGGCCTTGTTTGTCTTTACCACTCAGCCTTCCCCAAATATACATATGCTGATATCAGCCTCCTGTATATTGCGTATATAGTTCGCATATAAGTCAAGTTAAGCGACCAGAACTCTTATGGCTATATGTTCTCTGCTATTTTCTTTATTTCTCCGACAAGAGTAAGTATTAGTGTTCTCTGTAAGTATTAGCATATGTGTCTCATATCCCCTCGTGTTAAATGTATCCCCCAATTGACCGCTTTGACACGGTGAAAAGCGGGATATAAATACAGCTAAATAAATAAATAGATAAACTATTTATTGTACTACTGAGTATGTTAACTTGCATTTTACCCCATGTTATATGTATAATGTTGTTCCATTGTAAACCGTCTTGATCTCTGTAAATGTGGTATAACCACCCCCCCCCCTTCCTTGCCTGAAATCCAGCATATTCATCTTTTTCCATGTGGTCTAGGAGTTTGATCTTGAATTCCTCCGCCTCTGGATCTTTCTCCTCCCTTTCTTCCTCCTCTTCAGTGGATTTGTTGACCTGTCCTGTAGTTACCTCACTCTCCTGCAGTTCCAGATGTCCAAGTTCCATCTCCCCCTCATCTGCTCTTTCTGTTTCTGTGTCTTCCTTTCTTCTGGTACTCTCACCCAGGTCGCCTCCCCCTCCCTGTATTTCCTTGTCCACGGAAGCCCTTAGTTGCTTCAAGATGTTTCATCCCATACTTCTTTGCTTTGATCTACAAAATTAAAGATTTTAAATTTGCATCTGTTGCTTTTTGCAGTTTTTCTTGTGGCAGTTTTCCTCTTTCTTCCAGTCTTTGGCGGATTCTCCTTGTAGACCTTCTTGATCTAACTATTAGGGTTTGTAGTATAAAGCGGATTGTGTAGGTCTAGTAGCGCTTTAGGAATGGTAAGTTGCACTAGTAGTCTGCAGAGAGACAGCTGCGAGGTGTTTGTAGAGCAGAGACTGTGTGCTCTTAATATGCTCCAATCTCATCCTTACGATGATCAGCAGCATAGCCTCTCTGTACTATTAAAGCACTTGGCCCCGTCTTCCTTGCAGCAGAACGGGGTGGGCCACAGGGGTCATGGCCCCATCAATATTTTGCCAACACAGCATCAGCATTTAGAGAGCTTGGGGGCAGGGGCAGAGATTGGTTTGTTTGGCCCCTCTAACCAAAAAGGTGTTCCTCTGCCCCTGTTGCCAACAACCAGATGTATGTACATTTTAAACTTCTCAAGTCTGCCGCAGGGATTCATGAATCCAGAACTTTCTGCTTGCAGGTCTGAAGGGATTCCTTAAAAACGAAAGTCCTTTTTTTTCCCCACAAGACTCTGCCTACTAACAGATGTACTTTAGAGCTCAGTGGCTGTGAGGAAAGATCATAATAGTGTATGACAGATCTGTCAGGTGATGCTGTAATTAATCTTTCGTATGCATGGCTTTTACGAAGGGAATTTAACACAGGGAGAAGGAGTCAGCAGCAGCAGCTTTCATTCTTATGTGCTGAGCCTTTAAAGGTCACCAGTCCCTAACTTTAGGACAGGAGGGCAGCGGCGTGCTGTTTCCTCTGTGCCGATGGGAGCACATATTTTAGTTTATGGAGTACATGCAGAAATCGTCATGCCAATAAAGTTTCCTTGAATCTAGATGCGCTGTTAGCAGTGATTCCAAGGCCGGCTGTGTTTCCAGCCTTCCTTCTGCCTGGCAGGAAAGTTTAATACCTGGGAAGCTAAAAGCATCTAAAGTGTCAAGTCAGGCAGAGGGCTGATGGGTTGGATTTCATGTTCTTCTATGAAACGTGTCCACCCCAGGCAAAATATAAAGGGAAAAACTCATTCTAAAATGCAAAGGTAAAAGAATGGAGCAGGCAAAGATTAAAGTGTGTCTTTTGGTGCCTCTGTCGTACTTCTCCTTAGAGAAGGGTCCATCAGAGCTCCCCCGCCATTCTGCATCCTATTTATTTATTAATTCATTCACTTATACCACAGCATCTGCTAATACTCCCTACCGTGTACAGATTAATGGATTTAAACAGACAATGTCGTCAGTCACACAAACATACAAAACTCAAACCCATCCCTGTCCTAATACTCACCAAATAAAGGTTTTCAGTCCTTTCTTAAATCTAGCTAAATCCATCTGCCCCTGAGCTCTCCAGGGAGGGAATTTCCAAGCTGTGGAGCTTTACAGGAAAGACCCTACTTCTAGGTCTGACCAACCGCACCGTCTTAAAATCCAGAACATCTCCCTGAGAACAGGGTCCTGGATATTCTGCTACACACTGGGTCCTAGCATCAAAACCTTATAGCAGGTGAGGTACTGAATTGGTAACCAAAGAAGTTGTTCCAGCGCTGGAGACACGTAATCAGACTTAGGTAACCCCTCTATCAATCGTGCACCAAGGGCAGCCAATGGATACTTTCTGCAGAAGTCCTGGCAACATAGCATTGTGATAGTCTAACCACGAAACCACCAGCAAGCACCATGTGACTGGCACTAAATCACACTGAACTAAATAAAGACATACTGACGAATCATCCTTAACATCTTAAAAAGCTGCTGCTGCAGCCCATCTGCATCCCTACCCCTAGATTTTGCCAAACGTTTTAAGCATCCCGCTTAAACCAGTACCCCAAATAATTAGGGAGTAGCTATACCAGAGAAATTCTGCCTTTGCTGATTTAAAGTGGCATCCAAATGCAATGTGGGACGTCCAGGACAACACTGAGGACATCTATGTTCAGTCTGATTTCACAAGCACAGACATTCCTGATGTAGACGCTCGTGCCAGCATCCACATAGATGTCCCCATTACAAAAACCTGGCGTGGGGATGTCTATCACATGCTAGTTTGTATACGGAGATATCCATCAGCATGGCAAAACAGAGACAAGAGCCCTCATTCAACACGAAAAATATAGGGGATTTGAGTGTACTCCTTCTGCACACATCTTTGCTCTGTATCTGCCCCCCCCCCCCCCCGCAGTCCAGTATCTCCTCATCCCCTATGACAGAAATAGATTTCTGAAGCTCACCTTCAAATACCGACACTGCACTTAGACACTGCATGCAGAGATTCTCAAATGATACAGCCTCCCGTCATCAACTGGTAGAGAAGTTATACCCAAAGCATTCCACAAATTCAACGTTTATTGCATTTCTCAGTGCTGATCCCCAACAAACAAAATTAGCTAATGCTTAGTGTTAAGACTTCACTTCCTGGTAGACAGGCCAAGCAAACAAACGGGCTGCGTCTGATTCCTCATCGCGGAGATGCGTCTCCATGAAGGTCTGCGTGGATGTTGTCAGTGGTGATTTCCCCCCAGTACCTTTCTGAACTTGCTTCCTTTTCCCACTGCAGCTTCTGTCCCCCCATCTCCCCCTTATCCCTTACCATTTACCATCAGCAATTTCAAAAGTAACAAGTGAAAACCTTTATACTAGCAGTGTAACACAATGGCACATGGTCCCCCATTTAGAGAATCAGGCATGTGTGCACCTCATAGGAAGCGTCAGATGGTATCAGGGGTTAGATGGGTGCGTGTGTCAGGGGCTTCTATGTGTAGGGGTGCATAAGTGCACCTTGAGGGGTGAGTACAGGTGTGTGTGTGTGACTGGGAGAACTGAGAGTTGCTTGAATCTGTCTGAGTGTGTGTCATGGAGAGTACTGGGGATGTGCACATGCGTGTGTGTGTGTGTGCATGTTTTATGAGGAGTGTCAAAGGCTTTATGCATACACACATACGTTTCCCATGGGGAGTGTTGAAGGCTTCATGCATGCGAGTTTGCATGTGCATCATGGGAGTGTTGGGGGCTGCGTACATGCATCTGTCTGTCTGTTATGAGGAGTGTCAGGGGCTGTGTGTGTCTCTCTCTATCCTGACCCCTATCCCAGACTTCCTCCAGTCTGTTTCTCTCGCTCTCTCTCTCTCATGACGCCAGGGCCGGCGCTACCATTAGGTGAACTAGAGCACCATCCCTCCAGAGACGCCCATTGCCGCCACCATCACCCACCCCTCCCAAGGGCCAGCAGCGACAGCAATGGGCCCAAAACCATGATGCAGCACTTACCCATCGTCTCTGGGGCTGCATTGCAGTTCTCTGTTGCTGAATCTGCTTTTGCCTGTATAAGAAAGGCAGCAAAGAAAATACCAATAAACATAAACATACTTCTGCCTCCTCCGAAAGCAACCAGAAGATGCATTGGAGGGCAGCAGGATGGAGGGCCCACATAGGATGCCTCCAGTCTTTGCACTGACCCTGATGTCCCCCTTACAGGTTTTCTCCAGTCTGTTTCTTTCTCTCTCATAATCCTCCAGCCTTCCCCCAGTCTGTTTTTCTCTCTCTCTCTCATAATCCTCCAGACTTCCCCCAGTCTGTTTCTCTCTCTCTCTCTCATAATCCTCCAGCCTTCCCCCTGTCTGTTTTTCTCTCTCTCTCTCATAATCCTCCAGACTTCCCCCAGTCTGTTTCTCTCTCTCTCTCTCATAATCCTCCAGCCTTCCCCCAGTCTGTTTTTCTCTCTCTCATAATCTCCAAACTTCCCCCAGTCTGTTTCTCTTTCTCTCATAATCCTCCAGCGTTCTCCCAGTCTGTTTCTCTCTCTCATAATCTCCAGCCTTCCCCCAGTCTGTTTCTCTTTCTCTCATAATCCTCCAGCCTTCCCCCAGTCTGTTTTTTTTCTCTCTCTCATAATCCTCCAGTGTTCCCCCAGTCTGTTTCTCTCTCTCATAATCCTCCAGACTTCCCCCAGTCTGTTTCTCTCTCTCTTCTCATAATACTCCAGCCTTCCCCCAGTCAGTTTTTCTCTCTCTCATAATCTCCAAACTTCCCCCAGTCTGTTTCTCTTTCTCTCATAATCCTCCAGCGTTCTCCCAGTCTGTTCTCTCTCTCATAATCTCCAGCCTTCCCCCAGTCTGTTTCTCTTTCTCTCATAATCCTCCAGCCTTCCCCCAGTCTGGTTTTCTCTCTCTCTCTCATAATCCTCCAGTGTTCCCCCAGTCTGTTTCTCTCTCTCATAATCCTCCAGACTTCCCCCAGTCTGTTTTTCTCTCTCTCTCTCTCTCTCTCTCATAATACTCCAGCCTTCCCCCAGTCTGTTTCTCTCTCTCTATCTCATAATCCTCCAGCCTTCCCCCAGTCTGTTTCTCTCTCTCATAATCTCCAAACTTCCCCCAGTCTGTTTCTCTTTCTCTCATAATACTCCAGCCTTCCCCCAGTCTGTTTCTCTCTCTCATAATCTCCAGCCTTCCCCCAGTCTGTTTCTCTCTCTCTCATAATCCTCCAGCCTTTCCCCCATCTGTTTTTCTCTCTCATAATCTCCAAACTTCCCCCAGTCTGTTTCTCTCTCTCATAATCTCCAAACTTCCCCCCATCTGTTTCTCTCTCTCATAATCTCCAAACTTCCCCCCATCTGTTTCTCTTTCTCTCATAGTCCTCCAGCCTTCCCCCAGTCTGTTTCTCTCTCTCTCATAATACTCCAGCCTTCCCCCCGTCTGTTTTTCTCTCTCTCATAATCCTCCAGCCTTCCCCCCGTCTGTTTTTCTCTCTCTCTCTTATAACCTCCCCCCCAGCCTTCTTCTAGTTTGTCTTTCTCTCTCTTAAGGCCCCATCAGGCTTCACCCATTTTCTGTCTCTGATAACCCTCGAGGCTTCTCTCTCTCATAATGCCCAGCCTTCCCCCAGTCTTTCTCCCTCTCTCATTTGCCTCTCCTTCTTAAGGCCCCGAGCCTTCTCTCTCTCATAACCACCTCCTCATGACATCTGTTGCTTATCTGTTGTGCTTCTTCACAAGTCATCGTTCTGCAGCTTCCTGCACTATGATGGAGCTGCACAGGACAAGAAGCTTTGGCCTGATCAGCGCAAACTTCCTGTCCCGCCTGGCTCCACCATTCAGAGAGCCAATTGTGGTGCAGGAAGTGCAGCTGATCACTTAAATACAGGCCTCATGTTGAGCTATGAGGATATGACAGAGGGATGGTGGGCTCTGAAGGGTGGACAGAAAGGGAGATGCTGGAATCTGAGAGATGGACAGAGAGAGGAATTCTAGGCTCTGAGGGGTGGACAGATGGTGAAATTTGAGTGCATAGCTGCCTGACTGAAGACCAAACTACCACAGGGGCCTGACTGAAGACCAAACTACCACAGGGTTACCATGAGCCAACATCGACTCGATGGCACTTAACAACAGAGAGGTAGTAGAGAAAGACATGGAGGAAGGAGTTAAAAGGGAAAGATCAATATACCAGATACATATATAGAAAGGAAATAGAAGAAGAAAGGAGGAGCAAGAGAAATGGCAAATGGACAGCAGATACTGGAAAGAAGCTTTAGAGAAGACACAGAATAGAGGAAGAGAGACTGTGGCCACCGAGACTGAAAAAAGCAAAATGTCAGACAACAAAAGTAGAAAAAAAAGTATTTTATTTTGAATTTATTAAGTGGAATATGTTAGCTTTGGGAAACGTGCATTGCTGATGCCTCTGTTTTATTCAGGACAAGAGAAAATGCATATCTACTTTTATTTCTCCAGTGTTGCCATAAATGCAGAATTTGACTTCTTAGTTTTCCCTGTTGAATTATTGTTTTTATATTTCTAATTTATGGTCCTTTGTTTTGCATTTGGTGAGATACTGTCTATATTTAGTATGTGTGACTGAGGTTGTTGTTGTTAAGTGCCGTCGAGTCGGAGTCGACTCATGGTGACCCTCTGGATAGTTGTCCTAAACTGTGTTTTGTCTTCAGTCGGGCGGCTCATTGTTGACAGAGTGGCACCCGTAGCTGCTGTTATTGTATCGATCCATCTCAATGCTGGCCTTCCTCTTTTGCATTGACCTTCTATCATGCCAAGCATGATGTCTTTCTCTAATGATCTCTCTCTTTACATGATGTGTCTAAAGTATGAAAGTTGAAGTTTTGTTATCTGAGCTTCCAAAGAAAGCTTAGGTTTGATCTCCTCTAGTACCGACTGGTTTGTTCTTCGGTCAGTCCATGGTATACACAGTATTCGCTGCCAGCACCATAATTCAAAGGCATCAATTTTCTTCCTGTCTGTCTTTTTTACTGTCCAGCTTTCACATCCATATGATGTTATTGAAAATACCATGGCTTGAACAAGTCAAATCTTTGTATGGAGAGAGACATCTCTGCTCTTGAGAAACTTGTCTAGTCCCTTCATAGCCATTCTGCCAAGAGCAGTGCGTCATTGTATTTCTTGACTGCTTGTTGTTTCTGTATTGATAGTTGATCCAAGTAAGTTAAAGTTGTTCACAATTTCAATTTCTTCTCCAACAACAATGAACAGACACATGAAAAAGACAGTCTCTGCTCATCAGAGCTTACAATCTAGTCAAGACAGACAACACAACAGCTGAGGACAAGGATATATCTAGGGGAATGGTAAGGAAACACATAGACTAAACATCTTCTTCCATGAATAGTATTACATCTACTCTGGTCCCCTTGTTACCTGTGTCAGTCACGCATCCTGAAGATATCACAGAGATTCTGGTTTCATAGACGTTCTATCTCCGAAGGGGACAGAAGCAGGAAATTGGAGAAGAAGGGGCTACGGGTTCTCTAGTAGCAGTAGATATGATTTATTAGTGTACAAAGCCTATCCTGTAAAAAGGTGTTTGTCACATGAATCAATGATGCCGGGCAAGGATCAGTTTCACATGTCAAATTCTTGACTTGAAGAATCCGCAAAATATCAGAAGCTGTATTTAAAGAAAACACACTCCATATATTTCATTTCATTTCATTCTCATTTTTATTTATTCTCTTTATACACTGCCTATCTGTTCATTACTAAGCAGCTTACAATTTACATTCCTAAAAAAGAAAAAAATATCACAAAGCATACAAACACACATAAAATCTAAAAAGGGATCAGAAGTGACGACTCTCAAGCATCACCACTAATCAAGAGTATCCCAACCTAAAGAGGTGCGTTCTGAGGTTGGCCTAAAGCTTAAGGGCCTGATATTCATTTGCAATGGCATAGCCATCACCGCCAAACTTTAACCCCAGATATTCAATCTGGGGCCATATCCAGCCACCGGCATTGAATATGTGGGATTGCCGCAGAGGGCGCAGAAGCTAACCGTGCAGCAGTGATATTCAGCGAAGGTTTATTTATTTATTTATTTTATTTAACATTTTTTATATACCGCACTATTCATCATCAATGCGGTTTACATTGAAACAACAATATACCTACCAATACATGACTGATCTAGGTTTACAGATAACAGGGAAGATAAACTGGGTGTGAACTGGGGATAACTATCTACATAATTATGCATAATTATATATACATTGAATAGGTTACATCAAGATTCGAATTTGACAAGAATACAGAATACAAGAATACAGTGTTTTCACATTTTGATCCTTTGTTCTGGATTGCTGTTATGTGTAGGAGTTATCTGAGTGGGCGATAGCCGGTTCTATTGTGTGTATGGTAGCCTGAAGTGCAAAGTGAATAAATAGTGCTTGATGGACTTTCTAAATTGGGTGATATCCCTGATTGATCTGATGTTTGGAGGTAGATTGTTCCAGCACTTGGGAGCATAGGACACAAAAGCTCTGTTAGTAGTTTGTTGTGTCCATTTTGTGGAGATACTAGGAGTAACTAGTGTGTTTTCTGCTACTAGTCTCCTGGGTCTGTTGTTTGGTGTCAGGGTGATGCGATTTGAGATCGATGCAGGAGATAATTTATTAATAGCTTTGAATGTGATGAGGAGGGTTTTGTATGTTATTCTGCAGTTTATCGGAAGCCAGTGCAGATCGATCAGTATTGGTGTTATATGATCTCTTATAGAAGCTCCAGATAAGATGCGGGCTGCCGCGTTCATCGCCAGTTGAAGTGGATTTAGTGTATTCTTGGGGGAGGCCATGAAGGATGATATTCGCATAATCAAAATGCGGTGTGACTATCGCTTGGAAGACTGTACGGAAGTCCTTTGTCTCCATCATTGGTTTCAGGTGGCGCAGTGTTTTTAGTTTGTAGTAAATTGACCTTACTGTGTTCTTTATGTGCTCTTTAAGATTGAGTTTTTGGTCGAGTATCACACCGAGGTACTTTATGGAGGCCTTGATTGGGAGTTCTGCATCTCTTACTATGAGGGTGGTTGGCGGAGAAAATTGCTTGTTTCTTGTAGCTATGAGTACTTCGGTTTTCTTGAAGTTTATTCTCATGTTCTGATTGAGAAGCCGGTCGGTTATTGTGTTGAAACAGTTGATTAATGGAGAGTAGTCAGGGTTTGATATATTGATCGGTGTGAATATTAGCACGTCATCCGCGTATAGTAGGCAGGATATACCGAAGTCTCTGGTGATTTGACAGATTGGTTGCATGTATATATTAAAAAGCAACGCAGATAGAGATGAGCCTTGGGGTACTCCCTGTTTCTGTTTGAAGGGTTCAGATGTAATGTTGCCTGTACGGACTTGTTGCCAGCGCTCATCTAAGTAAGATTTGCACCAGTTCCAGGCTTGGTTACGGATGCCTTTTTCGTGAAGTCTAGCTAGCATAATCTTATGGTCGACTGAGTCGAATGCCGCTGATATGTCCAGAAAAATCATTGCAATGGCCATGTGAATGTTGTCAATCCCACAGATGAGTTTGTTAAGTAGTGAAGTCATGAGTGTTTCTGTTCCGTGAGCTTCTCGGAATCCATGTTGGCATGGGTCCAACGGGGCTGCTGTGTCAATGTGGTGTTGGATCTGCCTCTGAGTTTCCTTTTCAAGTATCTTGGCTAGATAGGGAATGCTGGAGATTGGGCGGTAGGACTCTTCCTTCGTTGGGTCCATCAGGTTGTTTTTTAGCAGAGGGCGAATTGATGTTTGTTTAAGGGCAGTAGGGAAGATCCCAGTTAGATAGGAGACATTTGCGATCTTAGCTATGTGAGGGCTAAGCTCGGCACGTAATGTTTTGATCCAGTGTGCTGGACATGGGTCATTTGGTGCCGTGGTGGTGTTTATGGTAGCGATAATTTCTTCGATGGTTTTTCTTGATGGTGGTGAGAATTTATCGAGTGATGCTTGAGCTTACGGGAGTTGGATTAGTATTTGTGATGGCGTTGGGTTCGTCTTGACCATTTTGGCTTGGATGAAGTTAGCATATAGCTGTGGTTGTACAGATTCTTGATGCGGTGGCGATGGATCTTTGGTTAGTGTTTTTACTAGATTGAAGAGATCGCGTGGTCTGTTTAATGTTTTGCTGAGAAGGTTGGAGTGGAATTCTTTCCTTGTAGTCCAAGTTAGTTCGCGGTGCTTCTTGAGGTGGGTGAGATACTCTTCTTGATCCTGGCTGTTGTGGGTGTGTCTCCATTTTCTTTCTAACTTCCTTAATTGGAGTAGAGATGTACGTAGTTCTGGAGAGAACCAAGGGGCATCCTGTTTTTTATTGGAGCGATTCCTGGATGGGAGCTTCTTGTTCATGCTTGGTTGATGGGCATACTGATAGAGAGTGTCGTTCCAGTTAGAGATCAGCTCGTTTAGATTGTCCGTTGGCTTGGATAGTTTTGGTAATGCTTGTTTAGTGAGGGTCTCTATGTCCAACGGCTTAAATCGCCTTGCGCTTGTTGTTGAGGAGACTGGCTGGGCGAGTGTGTTTGAATTTGTTGGAATCTGGAATAAGATCAAGCTATGGTCTGACCAAGGGACTGGGATAATAGATGGTTTGGTGTAGTTATATAAGCTTGAGACTGCTGATGGAACAAATTTATTTATTTATTTTATTTAGCTGTATTTATATCCCGCTTTTCACCGGGTCAAAGCGGTCAATTGGGAGATACATTTAACACGAGGGGATATGACACACATACGCTAATACTTACAGGGAACATGGGCAATGGAGGGTTAAGTGGCTTGCCCAAGACCACAAGGAGTACCTATAGGACTAGAAATCCCAGTCCCTCCGGCCTGAGATTGCTGTCCCCAGGTGGGACTTGAACCCCCGGCCCTCCGGCCTGAAGTACCTTGTCCTAACCACTAGGCCACTCCTCCCATTGAACGAATATCAAATCGAGGATGTTCCCTTGTTTGTGTGTGGGGTTGTGCACGATTTGTTTGTATCCAAGGTCTGTCATGGCATCGAGGAATGTACTGGATAAGTCATGATGTAGAGAGGCAAGGTTAAAATCACCTAACAACCAGTGTGGTTTTGTTGGGGTTGTCAGGATTGCAGGCTAAGTTTATTATATCTGAGAGATCTTCTGATACTGCGTTTGGTGCTGAATAGATAAGATTGATAGAGTTGCTTCTATTTGCGATCGTTATAGTGTCTAGATGTTGGGAGCTCCTGGTTAGGGACACTCGGTATTGCAACTCGGACTTTGCTATTATGAAGACTCGTCCCCCTGTTCTATTATCTCGGTTACAAGCGAAGAGTGAGAAATTGGGGGGCGTGATTTGGTTAATTAAGACAGTGTCTGAGTCAGAGAGCCATGTTAAGACAACGTTTCTCACCACTGAGAGATTTATTTATTTATTTAGCTGTATTTATAGCCTGTAAACCATATAAATTCCGCTTAGTGGGATATTTGGTACCAACATGGTTAGTGCCGCTGGATATTCGTGGATGTCATCGGGACGTTCCAGAGCAGAGCAGAGACGGCACCCTTTGCTAACTGGGCAGCGGCATTATTGAACCGCGATCTGGTTAGCGACCCATGGGTAAAGATAGGTGCGGCAAAGCTGACCTATCTTTACCTGTGGGAACTAACTGGGCAGTGATTCAATATTGCCACTACCTGGTTAGCTGTGATGCTGCTGTTGGCATGTTAGGAGCAGCATCATAGCGCCCTTCAGTAAAAGGGCCGCCAAGTCTTCTTTGCAGTGAAGAAGTATTATTCACTGTTGTTTTCAGCTGAAGCCCCCAGTTCTTGGGTTCCAGCCTCTTGCTCAGGGCTGGCCCAAGGGTATCAGTCATCCTAAAAAAAACCCTTCAGTCATTGCCACCCCTCCTCCCGGCAAATCTTCAGCTATTGCCACCCCTCCCCCGGCAAATCTTCAGCTATTACTCCCCCTCCCCGTGGCATCTTCAGCCATTGCTCCCCCTTGCAAACCTTCAGCCATTGCTCTCCCTCCCCCCCGGAATCTTCAGCCATTGCTCCCCCCCCCCCGGAATCTTCAGCCATTGCCACCCCTCCCCTCTGGCAAATCTTCAGCAGTTACTCCCCCTCCCCCTGGCATCTTCAGCCATTGCTCCCCCTCCCCCCTGGCATCTTCAGCCATTGCCACCCCTCCCCCAGCAAATCTTCAGCCATTGCCACCCCTGCTGCCCAAACCTTCCTGGAGCAACTCCCTTCTTTCTGTGGTTTCTGAATGTCGGCACTGGAAAGGAAAATGAAGGCACCGCAGATCCTCACATTGGAGCACGCTGGAAGCCCCAGTCAGTCCTGCCCCCTGTGACACACACTTCCTGCAACTGTGGGGCAGGACTGGAACACAAGGCTCTGTGACAACTTCATTTACCTTGTTGGTGTTGACCTGCAGAAGGGAAGCTGCTCCTATAAGATTTGGGTTGGGTTGGGTTGGGGGGGGGGGGGGCATGGCAGCAACTAAGCTCACTGCCATCTGCTGTGGCTGCCATCCCTAAAACTGTCTCTCCCTAGGTGGTTGCCTAGCTTTGCTAGTGTTCGGGCCGGCCCTGCTCTGTATCTCTCCCCGGCCTTTCTGAATTGCATCACTGGTTTTCTAGCACCGATGCCGGGGGAATTCCAGGTCTCCATCTCCCTTTCCAGGACAGCCCCTGAGTGTACCTCCCTGCAGTTTCCTTATCTTTGGAAAAGGTTCGTTCAAGTCTCCCCGGCCCGTATCATGTGTGACTCACTGGGAGCAGCAGCAGGGGAGGGATTTTGGCAGCTGCTGGTACACAGAGGAAGCTGGCCCCATGTACAGGGTTCCTGCGTCTCTCCACCCCCTTCTCATTGTTCTTGCAATTTGGTTGAGAGACTGGTGGGTCTTTCCCCAACTCCCAACTCTTCTTTTGGCCATATGAACCCTCTCTGTAGCCTACCCAGACTGTCTGCTCCGTGAAGGCTGCTGTACCACTGAACAGTTTTGTTAATAGGGGGTCAGAGTAGCGAGCACATGTTCTTCTCGGCTTTCTCTTGATTCCTAGCTATGCTGTTTACGGATTTCGGCTTCCTTTGTTGTTGTTGTTGCTTTTTTTCATATATTTGTTTATTAAGCCACAGAAACCAAATAGAAAAAGAACACAACAGCCGAGCATCATGGAACTCTTGTACTCCGCCCGGCCGCATAATCATAAACGTATCGGTGGTTTTACAAACATTTTAAGTTACCATCTTTCCCCCTCTCCCCTCTCCCTTGCCCCACCCTCCTCTATGCACATCTTGTCCATTCACAAATTTGCCTAGATCCCATGGAACTCACAAAGGCGTGGGCCGGGCACCCCCCGTTCAAGAACGCATGTTGGACCCTCGCACCTTGCTATGATGTCAGCAGGTTGTTATGCACATGAGGGCTCAGCGTGGCGAAGCATGAATTGTGTTCTTAATGCATGAAATTTCCAGTCTCTTTGTACTATATATTGTCTTGACTTGGTGGTAAGCTCCGCGGAGCAGGGACTTTCTCTTATATGCGTATCTACAGTGTTGTATGTGTGAGGGCTGTTCCTGCTGTTCCCGGAGGTCGCCTGTTACGGGTAAGTAACTGTGCTTTATTTATGCACATCAAATAGAAACTAACACCGTAACTGCCTTATGATATTATGACCTTTGACACTGTCTTTGACATAACTACCTTCACTGTTGACCTCATTTCTGCTATCTGTATATAGTTAAATGTACATAGTTCTCCAAAGTTAAAAGTTTTAAAGTTTTAATTGTTAATGTATATAGTTCACGCTATGTTCAATGTAAAAACAGAAATGTCTTTCTGTTCCCCTAACTGTTGTTATATGTAAACCGCACCTGATCACTGGAAGGTTGCGGTATATAAAAGTTTGTTAAATAAATAAATAAAATAAATAATAGTGCAATAGAAATGATATTACCATCAAAACCAGTTCATTGCAATATTTCTGTAAACTGAGCTGTTTTCTGAGTTATCTACATCCTACAGATAATGAAACCCACCATTATAACAATATCAAAGATATACGGACCTGCTATAGCATAATCCAAAGACAAACCAATATAGCCAGAGGTGATGTATAAAAGCAGAAATGAACAATGCGGTTGTTCAGCTGGTGGCACGTGGTGAAATGTCTTCATTATTTGTGTTCATTGTGTGTAGAGGGACACCGAACACAACACAAGGTAGGATGCCCACCACTGCAAGCATTGCGTGTACTCAAAAGCAGTGCAATTACTCCTCAAAGCCCGTCCTGACTACTCTCTAGGGCGGCAGATAAAGCCAGCTCTGGCCCAAGGTAGGGCAAGGAATCATGGCTTCTATATGGAGACAGTGCCATGAACCTAGACCAGGGGTTCACATCCAGTCAGTCAGGTTTTCAGGATAACCGCAATGAATATGCATGAGAAAGATTTGCATATAATGGAGGCAGCACATAGTCGTTGTGGTTACCTGAAACCCTACTGGGTCCCAAGGCTGCCCTAAACCAAGGTCATTCTAAGAGATAAAGCTGTCCATAGCTGCTATCCCACAGCAGGTCTCAATTTCAAAGCCCTAGACTGTTGTTTGTAGGAAAAATTGGGAAATGCTAATTAAGGCCAGCAAATTCTGGGTAAAGCCTGGACTACATTCTGTGGAATAGCCAAGACCTTTCACTCAGCTCTTCTGAGTTGTGAATCATATTTTCTAATCCAAGCACTTATAACACCCCATTGGGACTATTGCAACATCTTACTACAGGGTCTCCCCAAAAAAACTATCAACACCTTACAATTAGCCCAAAATGTGACTACTAGAATTATTTCCAGAACGCACCTAACAGATCACATCACACCTGTACTCAAGAATCCCAATAGCGAGCAGAGTAAAATATAAAACAATAATCACCACATTCAAACTAATTTAGGACATCTCTCCCTCCTTCCTCATATCTAGAATTCAATCACAAACAGACTTCAGGAACAGAAGGAAAAGTAAGGTACCTCAGGCCAGAAGGTCAGGGGTTCAAATCCCACTAGAGGCAGCAACTTTGGCCCAGAAGGACTGGGGTTTCTAGTCCCACAGGTGCTCCTTGTGGTCTTGGGCAAGCCACTTAACCCTCCATTGCCCATGTTCCTTGTAAAATAGTTATCTCCAAGTTATAATGCCCTGTTCAATGTAATTTCAGTTTGTTCAATGTAAACCACCTTGATATCATGAAAGGCAGTAAATAAGAAATGTTAAATAAATAAATAACCAGAACATACTTGCCATACCTTCCTTAGTGCATAAGACAAAACAAATACAGTCAAACCTCGGTTTTCGTTTGCCCCGGTTTTCATACGTTTCGGTTTTCGACGTCTTTTCTGACTGAGATTTTGTCTCGGTTATCGGATATCGCCTCGGTTTTCGTAAAGAATGTGGAATTAGGTGAGCCAGTGCTGCCAGATCTGAAAACCTATATACAACTCCTGAAGAAGTGTCATGGGATAGAAGGCAATACATACACCCTCGCGCTGGTCTGTATACACTGCCCGCCCAGTCCTGGCAGCACTACCCCCCGGACTCACCGATCGCGTGTTGAGAAGCGAAAGTCAGCTGAGCAACATCCTCGAGCCAGAGTCAGAGATGCAAGGATTGCACAGAGAGGAAGGCCCCGATCTCTCCACCGCCTGCCTTTTCTCTGGAGCGCCCCCTCAGGCTCGGAGGTAGCAGGGTAGCTGTCAATGTAAGCAGGAGATGTTGCATGAATGTGGGAGGCAGTTCTTTCTCTTGCAGGGTACGCTTGCAAATTGCTGTTGAGACGGAGTCAGCGATCAGATTACAGTGCCGTACAGTACAATATCTGTGTGTTTGCTGTCCTGTGGACGATCGGGCAGGTGAGAGAAGTGACAGGAGCTGGGTGTCTGGAATGGATTAATTGAATTTACATTATTTCCTATGGGAAATATTGCTTCAGTTTTCGTACGTTTCGGTTTTAGTCAGACTTTCTAGAACGGATTAATCATGAAAACCGAGGTTTGACTGTACTTCACCTTCTCTATGGAATTCATTACCAGATCCCATCAGGGCAATCAAAGATCTGCAGACCTTTAGGAAAGAACTGAAGACACTTCCTTTTATAAAATACTTTAACAATATTGACTAATGCATAATTGTTACCTCCGTTCATATGTAACCTACAAATATAAGTGTATTGTTAAAAGCCTCCCTCTAACTTTCTGATCCAGGAAGTTGCTCTGTACAGAGTTAAAGACTTTTCACGTTTTTTTGTTCTTATGTATCTGTACATAGTTATACTATTATGGTTTGTAATAACTGTTCCATGTATCTGGTTTGTTTAAATGTAAACCGCCCCTGATCTCTGGAAGGGGCGGTATAGAAAAACTGTTTAAATAAAAAAATAAAAGATAATCTCATGGGAACAGAAACTGAGTCACGGACGCAGGGAGACCACAGCATGTAAATCCTTGTCATACAAACTTGTGCAAAAGCACAACAGATGTCTTTGAAAACGATGCTTTGTCTAGACTGAGGAATGCGTGCATTGAAAAACGAATTAATCAGCATCTGTGTCCATCTGATGACAATAGACCTGGGTGTCTCCACAAATCTTGCGCAGTTTACTCCCTGCTAGTGGGGAAGAGTTGAGGAGGGGACTACCCAGTTTCCCCTCATTCTCATAAGAGAATCACTGACCCTCCTCAGAGACCTTGCGGCACTGCTGGGGGGGGGGGGGGCAGCTGAAAGACAAATATGACTGGTAGGCGGGATAGAGAAGGTGCCCACAGAGTTCCTGAGAAGAGAGGAAGATTCACAAATGTACAAAGGCCAGCTACATGTTTCTTGGATAAATGGGTTACAATAACGGGAAACAGGGAAATTGCTGAGATGCCTAAGTTCTAATCTTTTTTCTCATTCCTGAGCAGCTAAAATGATTTCTAGTCTTTGGAAGCTCCTTGTGCTTAGCCCCTCCCTGGCAGTGTTATGAAAGTGAAGTGGATGAAGACTCATAGTCATAGGGTCCTCTTCTTCCTCTCAGCCTCAGGAAAGGGGATTTGGGGCAAGTAGCAGGGTCCTTAAGTGTAAAACAGAAACAGTGTCATCCACTGGACATGCACAAAATCAACCAGTGTAACATCACACACCAAATCAAATTATAACACACCTCAAAAACAGACACTGGGTTTGTCAAAAAAACAACCTCCAAGTTCTTTTGACAGCTGGAGTGGTGCCCAGCACATGCAGCAGAGTTGCAGGCTCCTTTCCTGGTTAGTGAGGACACCGGCGTGGTGACACGTAGGATAAAACGGAGGCAAAGCTGTCACTACACAGGACTTCCCGAAAAGCTGCCTGCCATGCTAATGAAAGCAATATGCAAATCCTTGGAGGTATTTGCAGGTTTGGAGGCGGAGAGGGGGCTGTGCTGCCACTGTTTGAGGCTGACAGGCGGATCTGCTGTTCAGGGAAAGGAAGGGAGCTCTCCTCTAGGATTTCTGGCAGCCTGAGCAAAGAGCTGGGGGCCATCTGGAACATTTCACTGGAGACTGGTAGCCAGGCTGAGAGAGGATGAATTGATCTGGGCTCAGGAGAAGCGGCAGAAGAGGACAGATCTGGAGATTTTGGGAGCTGCCCTCCCTTCCTCTTTCCCATTGCGATGCCCCTGCTTGCAGACTAGCTCCAGTGTCCTGCAGGAGTGCATTCAGCCAGGAGCCCAGGATGCACAGTGTGGCCCCCTTGCCTCTGCTCCTGCTGCTATTTCAGGGGGGCCCCGCGTGGTCCTGTGCCCCCCACTCCCTGAACATCACCGAGATGGGGTACGAGTGCCTGAACTGGCTGCAGGTGCCCAAGGGGCCACACTGGGGACTGGGGGACCACAACTTCTGCAGGAACCCAGATGGCAGGAGTCGAGTCTGGTGCTTCTATCGGGACAATCGGGGCCAGCTGGCCAGAGGCTACTGTGGCTGTGGGAGGCCTAGGGAGCCAGGTGAGCATCTGTCTGTCTGTCTTCCTGGGAATTTCCCTCCGCAGTTTCCTTCACATAATCTTCATGTGCTGCTGGTATCAGACAGAAAGTCTTAGAAACGGTTCTTGGCCATGTGAGCACTTCTGTGGGAAGCCAGCGAGGAGCCGATTAAAAAGGGAAAAATAATTTACAGCAGTAAGATAAAATCACAAGGTAGAGAGGACAATGGGACAGTTCTCAGATTCCGGTGCCGGTCCATATTGTCCCTGGTTAGCTGACATTTCTTCCCCTGGTTCTCTTCTTTCCCTCAGGAGTTTCTCTGTCAGCCCTGGAAATGCTTTTCTGTCTCTCGTTCTCTGGAGTTGCTCTGCAGACAGTCCAGCTTCTTGGGGTTCCCAGTCCAGCTCTGGTCTGCATCTTTCTGTTCCTAATCTGTGCCCTGAGGTCGGGTTTCTGTGCAGGGATCAGTAACAGCTCAGCTTGATGTGATTTCCCAGTAGAAGGTGTACTGGTGTTCTAGAGCTTGGTGGAAGATTCCCAGTGCCGCCTATTCATAGCTAAGGCTCTGCTGGTGGGTCACACTGTCAGTGCTGGTCTGGTGAGGTAGATTTTCTGCATAACTGCTTTGCCTTGGATGTTTCTTCCAAGGTTTTATGTTACTTCACAGAGTTCAAACAAAAGATCAATGGGAAATGAACAATTTAATTATAGTTATCAATAAACAAACAATGCATTCACCCAAGAAATCCAAAATTTTGCAAACATTTAATGTAAAAATCCACTATAGATCAAAAAGCAAAGTCCCACAAAAACACAAAGCACTGTTCCTGTAGAGAAAAAGTAAAAATAAAAATCCAATATCAAGTGTACGAAGAGTCACAAATCCAATCTGCAAGCTGGATTTTTGGACTTTGGTTCTATAGTGTGTGTTTAATGGAGACGTTTTGTAGGACTTTCTTTTTGCCCTTTTTGAATGAGCTCTTTCCACTCCATTCTTAGCATTGCGGTTTTCTTTGTGCAGGGCTCCCTCTAGCCACTTTGTTCATTGCTTCACGGTGTGTCTGGTAGTGCAAGGGGTTAGTGCTATTGTTGGTGAGACGAGAATTTGGAAATGCTTTTACTTGGTGCCTGATAAGGGTATTTATTTGCATTCTCTTATATACCGCGCTATTCTGCATCAGTGCGGTTTACATTGAACAAACTGAAATTACATTGAACAGGGCATTATAACTTGGAGATAACTATTTTACAGGGAACATGGGCTATGGAGGGTTAAGTGGCTTGCCCAAGACCACAAGGAGCACCTGTGGGACTTGAAACCCCAGTCCTTCCGGCCCAAGGTTGCTGTCCTCTAGAGGGATTTGAACCACTGACCTTCTGGCCTGAAGTACCTTGCCCCAACCACTAGGCCACTCCTCCACTTCTGCGCCCATCATTGAGCCTCTTCTCTCACTTATCAGCAGTATGTCACACTTGCTTCAAGGCCCTTTCACTCTCACACACTCTGTGAATGTGGAAGGTGCAGAGTTTCTGTTGGAATTTTGTCCCATCCTGTCTAATTTGGGACTAATGAGAAATCCCAGAGAGCTGGTTAAGTGATGCTCCTGATCAAGGTCACTGCAAGGATCTAGACACTTTAGGTGAAACTTCATCCTTGTGCCCCCTCACAATTAGCTTTTAGGTCACTAGCACCCTCCTCCCCAAGGTTTTGATAATGAAACTCATTTATAATCATCACAAAAAATCCTATAAAAATGAATATTTGGACATATCTTTAAATATTAAGTTTTGATTTGTGAAATTTCTAAACTAGACTATTTGCAAATTGCGGGTACAAGAGAGCAGTGATGAGTCTGAGTTTGTCTGGCCGTCACCATCTATTGTTTTGCTTTGATTGGAGTTGCTCTTGTCTGCCACCCTACTAACTGCCTAGTTTGCCCTGCCCTGCCCTGCTCGTCAGTACTTAAATAGCTTTACAAGGCTTCTCCTCTGAGCTGTCTCTGCTGCTCCTCCGACATTTCCATCTGAGGTGCGTCCGCCTCCTCCTCTTGTTATCTCCCAGGGTGGCTGCGCCTTTATCGGGCTCCTTATTCTACTTCCACCCTGCAGAAGTTGTAGTTTGGATAGAGGGAGCACCGGCTGCAGAGGCTCTGACCCCTTCCACTTCCTGGAGGATCAGCTGATGATACAGAACTGCTCAGCACAGTCTGGAGAAACACTTGAGGGTGTGTGTGAGTGTACAGTATTTGTGTACAGCGAATATGAGCATGAATGAGTTTGTGATGCAGTGTGGAATTACAGTGGCTAAATTTGTCCTGCAGAAAACTGGATTGACTTTTATTGGAAACAGACACTGCTCTTGGCAGGTGGGCGCCCTGTTGCCTTTGTCAGAAACCTGTCTTGGTTTTGATGCAAGGCTTACTTAAAGAATATTCCAAGTCTCATCCCTCCCTCTTTTTCCCGTGATATATAACCCCTCTTTCCTGAAGATAGGAGGCAGGTGGTGGAAAGCCGGTCTGAGCATCTCCTCTGAGCCTTGGTTGCCTGGAGGGCAGATGGCAGCTCTGCTGGGACCATGACAGAAGAATGTGTGCCCTCAGGGAGGAAGAATACCTGCAAGATTTATTCGCAGCTGAGTCGGTCGTATGGCAGGTCTGTCTGCATGCAGAGTGGGGCCCTTGCAGGTATCTGTTTGGGGTATAGACCCCGGTGCTGGCGTGTTCACTCCTTGCCGATGGCGCTTCTCAGCTGCTCTAGGTGCTGAGATATCACATTTCTGTCGCTGCCTCTTACCCAGGCTGGTTTAAAACAGCAGCAGAGAATGGAAGCTGCCTAAATCCCCCTCTGGGTCAGAAGGGGATTATGTAGCATGTATTAAATGCACAGGAAACAATTATTCTCATCTTAAGTTCTTCCACAGCAACGTTTTCCCTTTTTATGGGATTTCTGCTTTTCATCCACTTTTTTATTGCTCTGGAATCTCTATATCATCAACTTGTTTTGGAAAAGCCACCGGAGTGTTTTGGGGTGCTGTAGTCAAGACACAGGTGAGAGCCTGGACATCCCCGAACGCTCCAGTCCTAGAGGCGGGCAGCTGTTGTCTATCCCACATTCTGTATATTTGGGGAAAACACATTGTGCATTCAGCACTTGTTCCGTGTCCTTGCTAAGTGTGAAGCGTACGTGGAGAAATCAGATCATGGAGTGGAGGAATAGCCTAATGGTTAAAAACCAAGAGACCAGTATTCAATTCCCACTAGCACTCCTTGTGGCCTTGGGCAAGTCACTTAACCCTCCATTTATTTATTTATCTGCATTTATATCCCGCTTTTCACCGGGTCAAAGCGGTTGGGGGATACATTTAACACGAGGGGATATGAGACACATACACTAATACTTACAGGGAACATGGGCAATGGAGGGTTAAGTGGCTTGCCCAAGACCACAAAGAGCACCTGTGGGACTAGAAACCCCAGTCCTTCCGGCCCAAGGTTGCTGTCCTCTAGTGGGATTTGAACCACCGACCTTCCGGCCTGTAGTACCTTGCCCCAACCACCAGGCCACTCCTCCCTCAGGAAAATAAAAATCCAAGCTATTAATGTCCCTGTTTAATGTACATTACCAAGTTTAAGTTTCAATATAAACCTGTTAAATAAATGTGCACAGGAATCCCAAACAGGAGCGTGGGGCAATGACTTTGCAGCTAATCAGTAGACCTCTTTCTGTCCTCCTTTTTCTTGTCGTTTTCTTTCTCTTCCAACTGACTTTACTGTAAACCATTTTGAGGGGGATTTGTGTATCGAAAGCTGTCTAATAAATCTGGCAAATGAATAAATAAATAAATAACTGAAGTCAGAGATGCCAAGTTTCATTCGTTAAAGGCTCTTTCACTCTCGCATGCTCTGAGCCTCTTCTCTCACTTAAAAGGAGAGTCTCACACTCGTTTCAAGGCTGTTTCACTCTCACATGCTCTGAGACCTCTCAACTATCAGGAGTGTGTCACGCTCACTTCAAGGGTCTTTCACTTTCACATACTCTGAGCCCCTTCTCTCACTTATCAGGAGTGTGTCACACTTGCTTAAAGGCTCTTTCACTCTCACACACTCTGAGCCCCTTCTCTCACTTTTCAGGAGTGTGTCACACTCGCCTCAAGGCTCTTTCATTCTCACACGCTCTGAGCCCCTTCTCTCACTTATCAGGAGTGTGTCACACTTGCTTCAAGGCTCTTTCACTCTCACACACTCTGAGCCCCTTCTCTTACTTTTCAGGAGTATGTCACACTCGCTTCAAGGCTCTTTCATTCTCACATGTTCTGAGCCCCTTCTCTCACTTATCAGGAGTGTTTCACACTCGCCTCAAGGCTCTTTCACTCTCACACGGTCTGAGCCCCTTCTCTCACTTATCAGGAGTGTGTCACACTCATTTCAAGGCTCTTTCACGCTCAAACGCTCTGAGCCCCTTCTCTCACTTATCAGGAGTGTGCCAAACTCGTTTCAAGGCTCTTTCACTCTCACACTCTCTGAGCTCTTCTCTGACTTATCAGGAGTGTGTCACGCTCGTTTCAAGGCTCTTTCACTCTCACACTCTCTGAGCTCTTCTCTGACTTAATCAGGAGTGTGTCACGCTCGTTTCAAGGCTCTTTCACAGTTACATGCTCTGAGCCACTTCTCTCACTTATCAGGAGTGTGTGACACTCGCTTCAAGGCTCTTTCACTCTCACACTCTCTGAGCCCCTTCTCTCACTTATCAGGAGTATGTTACACTCGCTTCAAGGCCCTTTCACTCTCACACACTCTGAGCCCCTTCTCTCACTTATCAGGGTGTGTCACGCTGATTTCAAGGCTCTTTCACTCTCACACTCTCTGAGCCCCTTCTCTCACTTATCAGGAGTGTGTCACGCTCGTTTCAAAGCTCTTTCACTCTCACACACTCTGAGCCTCTTCTCTCACTTATCAGGAGTGTGTCACACTCGCTTCAAGGCCTTTTCACTCTCACACACTCTGAGCCCCTTCTCTCACTTATCAGGGTGTGTCACGCTCATTTCAAGGCTCCTTCACACTTACATGCTCTGAGCCCCTTCTCTCACTTATCAGGAGTGTGTCACGCTAGTTTCAAAGTTCTTTCACTCTCACACACTCTGAGCCTCTTCTCTCACTTATCAGGGTGTGTCACGCTCATTTCAAGGCTCCTTCTCACTTACATGCTCTGAGCCCCTTCTCTCACTTATCAGGAGTGTGTCACGCTAGTTTCAAAGCTCTTTCACTCTCACACACTCTGAGCCTCTTCTCTTACTTATCAGGAGTGTGTCACACTCGCTTCAAGGCCCTTTCACTCTCACACACTCTGAGCCCCTTCTCTCACTTATCAGGGTGTGTCACACTCATTTCAAGGCTCTTTCACACTTACATGCTCTGAGCCCCTTCTCTCACTTATGAGGAGTGTGTCACACTCATTTCAAGGCTCTTTCACGCTCACATGCTCTGAGCCCCTTCTCTCACTTATCAGGAGTGTGCCACACTCGTTTCAAGGCTCTTTCACTCTCACACTCTCTGAGCTCTTCTCTGATTTATCAGGAGTGTGCCACACTCGTTTCAAGACTCTTTCACGCTCACACGCTCTGAGCCCCTTCTCTCACTTATCAGGAGTGTGTCACACTCGTTTCAAGGCTCTTTCACTCTCACACACTCTGAGCCTCTTCTCTCACTTATCAGGAGTGTGTCACACTCGCTTCAAGGCCCTTTCACTCTCACACACTCTGAGCCCCTTCTCTCACTTATCAGGGTGTGTCACGCTCATTTCAAGGCTCTTTCACACTTACACGCTCTGAGCCCCTTCTCTCACTTATCAGGAGTGTGTCACACTCGCTTCAAGACTCTTTCACTCTCACACTCTCTGAGACTCTTCTTTCACTTATCAGGAGTGTGTCACACTTGCTTCAAGGCCCTTTCACTCTCACACACTCTGAGCCCCTTCTCTCACTTAATCAGGGTGTGTCACGCTCATTTCAAGGCTCCTTCACACTTACACGCTCTGAGCCCTTTCTCTCACTTATCAGGAGTGTGTCACACTCGTTTCAAGGCTCTTTCACTCTCACACGCTCTGAGCCTCTTCTCTCACTTATCAGGGTGTGCCACACTTGTTTCAAGGATCTTTCACTCTCACACGCTCTGAGCCCCTTCTCGTACTTATCAGGGTGTGTCACCTTCGTATCCAGGGTCTTGCACTCTCACACGCTCCGAACCCTTCTCTCACTTATCATGAGTGCATCAAGCTCATTTCAAAGCTCTTTCACTGTCACACACTCTGAGCCTCTTCTCTCACTTTAGCAGGAGTGTGTCACACTCATTTCAAGAGTCTTTCACTCTCGCACTCTCTGAGCCCCTTCTCTCACTTCAGGAGTGTGTCAGGCTTGTTTCAAGGGTCTTTCACTCTCACACGCTCTTAGCCTCTTTTACTCTCACACTCTCTGAGCCCCTTCTCGTACTTATCAGGGTGTGTCACACTCGTATCAAGGGTCTTGCACTCTCACACGCTCCGAACCCTTCTCTCACTTATCATGAGTGCATCAAGCTCATTTCAAAGCTCTTTCACTCTCGCACTCTCTGAGCCCCTTCTCTCACTTCAGGAGTGTGTCAGGCTTGTTTCAGGGATCTTTCACTCTCACACGCTCTGAGCCCCTTCTCGTACTTATCAGGGTGTGTCACCTTCGTATCCAGGGTCTTGCACTCTCACACGCTCCGAACCCTTCTCTCACTTATCATGAGTGCATCAAGCTCATTTCAAAGCTCTTTCACTCTCGCACTCTCTGAGCCCCCTCTCTCACTTCAGGAGTGTGTCAGGCTTGTTTCAGGGATCTTTCACTCTCACATGCTCTTAGCCCCTTTTCTCACTTATCAGGAGTTTGTCACACTCATTTCAAGTGTCTTTCACTGTCACGAGCTCTGAACCCCTTCTCTTACTTATCAGGAGTGTGTCAAACTTGTTTCAAGGCTCTTTCACTCTCACACTCTCTGAGCTGTTCTCTGACTTATCAGGAGTGTGTCACGCTCATTTCAAGGCTCCTTCACTCTCACACGCTCTGAGCCCCTTCTCTCACTTATCAGAAGTGTGTCACGCTCATTTCAAGGCTCTTTCACTCTCACACACTCTGAGCTCTTCTCTGACTTAATCAGGAGTGTGTCACGCTCGTTTCAAGGATCTTTCACTCTCACACGCTCTGAGCCCCTTCTTGTACTTATCAGGGTGTGTCACCTTCGTATCCAGGGTCTTGCACTCTCACACGCTCTGAACCCTTCTCTCACTTATCATGAGTGTATCACGCTCATTTCAAAGCTCTTTCACTGTCACACACTCTGAGCCTCTTCTCTCACTTTAGCAGGAGTGTGTCACACTCATTTCAAGAGTCTTTCACTCTCGCACTCTCTGAGCCCCTTCTCTCACTTCAGGAGTGTGTCAGGCTTGTTTCAAGGGTCTTTCACTCTCACACGCTCTTAGCCTCTTTTACTCTCACACTCTCTGAGCCCCTTCTCTCACTTATCAGGAGTGTGTCATGCTCGTTTCAAAGCTCTTTCACTCTCACACACTCTAAGCCTCTTCTCTCACTTATCAGGAGTGTGTCACACTCGCTTCAAGGCCCTTTCACTCTCACACACTCTGAGCCCCTTCTCTCACTTATCAGGGTGTGTCACGCTCATTTCAAGGCTCCTTCACACTTACACGCTCTGAGCCCCTTCTCTCACTTATCAGGAGTGTGTCACGCTAGTTTCAAAGCTCTTTCACTCTCACACACTCTGAGCCCCTTCTCTCACTTATCAGGGTGTGTCACGCTCATTTCAAGGCTCTTTCACACTTACACACTCTGAGCCCCTTCTCTTACTTATCAGGAATGTGTCACGCTCGTTTCAAAGCTCTTTCACTCTCACACACTCTGAGCCTCTTCTCTCACTTATCAGGAGTGTGTCACACTCGCTTCAAGGCCCTTTCACTCTCACACACTCTGAGCCCCTTTTCTCACTTATCAGGGTGTGTCACGCTCATTTCAATGCTCTTTCACACTTACACGCTCTGAGCCATTTCTCTCACTTATCAGGAGTGTGTCACACTTGTTTCAAGGCTCTTTCACTCTCACACGCTCTGGGCCCCTTGTCTCACTTATCCAGAGTGTGTCACACTCGCTTCAAGGCTCTTTCACACTTACACGCTCTGAGCCTCTTCTCTCACTTATCAGGAGTGTGTCACACTCTCACACTCTCTGAGCCCCTTCTGTCACTTATCAGGGTGTGTCACGCTCATTTCAAGGCTCTTTCATGCTCACACGCTCTGAGCCCCTTCTCTCACTTATCAGGAGTGTGTCATGCTCATTTCAAGGCTCTTTCACACTTACATGCTCTGAGCCCATTCTCTCAATTATCAGGTGTGTGTCACACTCATTTCAGGGCTCTTTCACTCTCACACGCTCTGAGCCCCTTCTCTCACTTATCAGGGTGTGTCACGCTCCTTTCAAGGCTCTTTCATGCTCACACGCTCTGAGCCCCTTCTCTCACTTATCAGGAGTGTGCCACACTCGTTTCAAGGCTCTTTCACTCTCACACTCTCTGAGCTCTTCTCTGACTTATCAGGAGTGTGCCACACTCGTTTCAAGACTCTTTCACACTCACATGATCTGAGCCCCTTCTCTCACTTATCAGAAGTGTGTCACGCTCGTTTCAAGGCTCTTTCACTCTCACACTCTCTGAGCCCTTTCTCTCACTTATCAGGGTGTGCCACACTCGTTTCAAGGCTCCTTCACTCTCACACACTCTGAGACCCTTCTCTCACTTATCAGGAGTGTGTCACGCTTGTTTCAAGGCTCTTTCACTCTCACACGCTCTGAGCCTCTTCTCTCACTTATCAGGAGTGTGCCACACTCGTTTCAAGGCTCTTTCACTCTCACACGCTCTGAGCCCCTTCTTGTACTTATCAGGGTGTGTCACACTCGTATCAAGGGTCTTGCACTCTCACACGCTCTGAACCCTTCTCTCACTTATCGGGAGTGTATCACACTCATTTCAAAACTCTTTCACTCTCACACACTCTGAGCCTCTTCTCTCACTTTAGCAGGAGTGTGTCACATTCATTTCAAGAGTCTTTCACTCTCGCACTCTCTGAGCCCCTTCTCTCACTTCAGGAGTGTGTCAGGCTTGTTTCAAGGGTTTCTCACTCTCACACGCTCTTAGCCCCTTTTCTCACTTATCAGGAGTTTGTCACACTCATTTCAAGTGTCTTTCACTGTCACAAGCTCTGAGCCCCTTCTATTACTTATCAGGAGTGTGTCAAACTTGTTTCAAGGCTCTTTCACTCTCACACTCTCTGAGCTGTTCTCTGACTTATCAGGAGTGCATCACACTCGTTTCAAGGCTCCTTCACTCTCACACGCTCTGAGCCCCTTCTCTCACTTTTCAGAAGTGTGTCACGCTCGTTTCAAGGCTCTTTCACTCTCACACGCTCTGAGCCCCTTCTCTCAATTATCAGAAGTGTGTCACGCTAGTTTTCAAGGCTCCTTCACTCTCACACGCTCTGAGCTCCTTCTCTCACTTATCAGAAGTGTGTCACACTCGTTTCAAGGCTCCTTCACTCTCACACGCTCTGAGCTCCTTCTCTCACTTATCAGAAGTGTGTCACGCTCGTTTCAAGGCTCTTTCACTCTCACATGCTCTGAGCCCCTTCTCTCAATTATCAGAAGTGTGTCACGCTAGTTTCAAGGCTCCTTCACTCTCACACGCTCTGAGCTCCTTCTCTCACTTATCAGAAGTGTGTCACGCTCGTTTCAAGGCTCTCAGTCTTACGTGCTCTGAATTGAAAATATAGAGAGTGTGTTTATTACTACAAAGTAACACACTGATGTGTGTTTGATTTGTATGTAATGTGATTTGATGTTATTTATTTATTTGACAGTTTTTATATACCATCTGTCTTCGATTCAAGACGATGTTATGTATTCTGGAAACCGCACTGATGTTTTTATGTGTTGTGGTATAGAAATCTATTAATTGAAATGAAATGTTCAAAACATACTCAGACAAAATTCCCTGAGTTTTGGAGCTGTGCTCCTTAATAGGCTTCCCCTGGAGATACAGGTTTACAAAATCGTGAGCACACATGCAGGTAGGAAAGTCCACACACCCAAAGCCCGGAGTGATCCCTCCTTTTCTGAATATATTTCTTTCCATTCAGGTTATCCCCCCCCCCCCCCCCCGTCTATGCTTTTTATTTTAGGTCATAACTGCTGCTCCATGCAGGTTACCCCCCCCCCCCCAGCAATGCTTTTTACTTTAGGTCGTAACTGCTGCTTCGTGCAGGTTCCCCCCCCCCCCAATTATGCTTTTTACTTTAGGTCATAACTGCTGCTCTGTGCAGGTTACCCCCCGGCTAGGCTTTTTACTTTAGGTCGTAACTGCTGCTCCGTGCAGGTTACCCCCCGGCTATGCTTTTTACTTTAGGTTGTAACTGCTGCTCCATGCAGGTTACCCCCAGCTATGCTTTTTACTTTAGGTTGTAATTGCTGCTCCGTGCAGGTTCCCCTCAGCTATGCTTTTTACTTTAGGTTGTAACTGCTGCTCCATGCAGGTAACCCCCAGCTATGCTTTTTACTTTAGGTTGTAACTGGTGCTCCGTGCAGGTTACCCCCGGCTATGCTTTTTGCTTTAGGTTGTAACTGCTGCTCCGTGCAGGTTACCCCCCTGTCTATGCTTTTTACTTTAGGTTGTAACTGCTGCTCCGTGCAGGTTACCCCCCTGGCTATGCTTTTTACTTTAGGTCGTAACTGCTGCTTCGTGCAGGTTACCCCCCCCCAGCAATGCTTTTTTCTTTAGGTTGTAACTGCTGCTCTGTGCAGGTTACCCCCTGGCTATGCTTTTTACTTTAGGTTGTAACTGCTGCTCCATGCAGGTTACCCCCCGGCTATGCTTTTTACTTTAGGTCGTAACTGCTGCTCCGTGCAGGTTACCCCCGGCTATGCTTTTTACTTTAGGTTGTAACTGCTGCTCCGTGCAGGTTACCCCCCTGGCTATGCTTTTTACTTTAGGTTGTAACTGCTGCTCCGTGCAGGTTACCCCCCTGGTTATGCTTTTTACTTTAGGTTGTAACTGCTGCTCCGTGCAGGTTACCCCCCTGGCTATGCTTTTTACTTTAGGTCGTAACTGCTGCTCCGTGCAGGTTACCCCCTGGCTATGCTTTTTACTTTAGGTTGTAACTGCTGCTCCGTGCAGGTTACCCCCTGGCTATGCTTTTTACTTTAGGTCGTAACTGCTGCTCCATGCAGGTTACCCCCCGGCTATGCTTTTTACTTTAGGTCGTAACTGCTGCTCCGTGCAGGTTACCCCCCCGGCTATGCTTTTTACTTTAGGTTGTAACTGCTGCTCTGTGCAGGTTACCCCCCCGGCTATGCTTTTTACTTTAGGTCATAACTGCTGCTCCGTGCAGGTTACCCCCTGGCTATGCTTTTTACTTTAGGTCGTAAGTGCTGCTCCGTGCAGGTTACCCCCCGGCTATGCTTTTTACTTTAGGTCGTAACTGCTGCTCCGTGCAGGTTACCCCCAGCTATGCTTTTTACTTTAGGTTGTAACTGCTGCTCCGTGCAGGTTACCCCCTGGCTATGCTTTTTACTTTAGGTCGTAACTGCTGCTCCATGCAGGTTACCCCCCCAGCTATGCTTTTTACTTTAGGTTGTAACTGCTGCTCCGTGCAGGTTACCCCCCGGCTATGCTTTTTACTTTAGGTCGTAAGTGCTGCTCCGTGCAGGTTACCCCCTGGCTATGCATTTTACTTTAGGTCGTAAGTGTTGCTCCATGCAGGTTACCCCTGGCTATGTTTTTTACTTTAGGTTGTAACTGCTGCTCCGTGCAGGTTACCCCCTGGCTATGTTTTTTACTTTAGGTCGTAACTGCTGCTCTGTGCAGGTTACCCCCCGGCTATGCTTTTTACTTTAGGTTGTAACTGCTGCTCCGTGCAGGTTACCCCCCTGGCTATGCTTTTTACTTTAGGTCGTAACTGCTGCTCCGTGCAGGTTACCCCCCTGGCTATGCTTTTTACTTTAGGTCGTAACTGCTGCTCTGTGCAGGTTACCCCCCTGGCTATGCTTTTTACTTTAGGTTGTAACTGCTGCTACGTGCAGGTTACCCCCCCGGCTATGCTTTTTACTTTATGTCGTAACTGCTGCTCCGTGCAGGTTATCCCCTGCTATGCTTTTTACTTTAGGTTGTAACTGCTGCTCCGTACAGGTTACCCCCTGGCTATGCTTTTTACTTTAGATCGTAAGTGCTGCTCCGTGCAGGTTACCCCCTGGCTATGCATTTTACTTTAGGTCGTAAGTGTTGCTCCGTGCAGGTTACCCCTGGCTATGTTTTTTACTTTAGGTTGTAACTGCTGCTCCGTGCAGGTTACCCCCTGGCTATGTTTTTTACTTTAGGTCGTAACTGCTGCTCTGTGCAGGTTACCCCCCGGCTATGCTTTTTACTTTAGGTTGTAACTGCTGCTCCGTGCAGGTTACCCCCCTGGCTATGCTTTTTACTTTAGGTCGTAACTGCTGCTCCGTGCAGGTTACCCCCCTGGCTATGCTTTTTACTTTAGGTCGTAATTGCTGCTCCGTGCAGGTTACCCCCCGGCTATGCTTTTTACTTTAGGTCGTAAGTGCTGCTCCGTGCAGATTACCCCCTGGCTATGCTTTTTACTTTAGGTCGTAAGTGCTGCTCCGTGCAGGTTACCCCCGGCTATGTTTTTTACTTTAGGTTGTAACTGCTGCTCCGTGCAGGTTACCCCCTGGCTATGCTTTTTCCGATTGCTACTTGTGTACTGATTAACCAGTCACTCACTCCACATGAGGACTAGCTTGCTGCACACCCTGTAACAAAGACTAGTTCCGGCACCTCCTTCAGCTGTACATGTAATTTATATGCTTTTATTTCTCTTACCCATCTTGTTGTCAGTATGTCCCAGCTGCACCTGTCCGTTTGTATAGTCAGCATCATACCTGGGATATGAATGTTCTGCTGACAATTTATCATATTATTGCTTTTATAGGATTTTATTTGCTCATTTCGTTGTTCTAATTGTATATTTTACTCTAGTTATGCTGTTACTGCAATTGAAGTTGTCTATGTCAAGCTACATTTTCTGTATTACAGGCTTGGGTGAATCTCTTCATAGAGGCGACTAATACATTTAAATTAATACAATTGTGTTTGTTGTATTGCCAGTACAGGAGTGGGCCTAATACCAGCCCATCATTTGGGAGCCTCGCCTCTTCTCTCTTTAAATACAAGTGTCCCTTCTCCTAGCTGGGGACTACAGACCTGTGCAATGCAGCTGCTTTTTCTGCCTTTGGCCAGATGGTGGCGCTAGAGAATTGACCTGCTTATCTGTTCACTATGTAGTGGCAGACTTTGGGTGCTGCTGCTGTAGTGCTCTCAGTTTGCTGTGTCGCTGAGGTAGAATCAAATTCACACTTCCTACTTCCTGGCTAGTTCTTGGATGGGGAGCACCGTGGAAGACCAGGTTCTGTAGACTTACTGCACGGAAGAGAGACCTAGCAATCCAGTTGCAAGAAAATCCAGGGGCAGGGTTGGTGGGTTGCCAAGAGTCAGCATTGACTCGACTGCTCAGCACTCACTTTCTTCTCATTTCCCACCACCAGGGGTATTAGGGCATCCAATAATGAACCATCCAACCGAACAAGTGAGATGCTCGCTCAGATGCAACTCAAATGACATCTCTCTTTCCTGTGTTATGAAACGTCTTAGCACATCCACTGCAGCCGAGTCACTCTTGCCTTTGAGTCATTTGTTCTACAGGGTGTATGGAGAGAGTGACTGTGGACGGTGGACGGCAGATTCCAGATTGTATCTAGAAGAGACTCAGCGCACTTCCTAACTGGTATTTTTGGTTATCTGTGTCCTTGTTAGAAGAGACTCACCTTTCCTTCTCCTTTGCAGGGTCTGTGCGGTTGCAGGAGGGCCCTAAGGCTGGAGAAGATGTGGTTGAAGTGTACTGGAATGGAACGTGGGGCGTCATCTGCAGCAGTGAGTGGGATGACAAGGGTGCATCGGTCATCTGCCGGCAGCTGCACCATGGGTAGGGGTCTCCTCAGCCATACAGCGTGTGAGCTGCAGGAAGCTTTTGCAAGAATTAAGAATAAAGCAATCGTGCATGGCATGAGTGTACACTCCAAGAGAGGTCACACAGTCTTGCATTAGAGCAATGGGAGTTAGGTGCTGAGGGTCTGGGTCTTCAGGCTCTAAGCTCTGTGTTAACGTCGCCAGTCAAGGCACGAAAGAGAGGCAGAAGGAACAGTTAGTGGAAAGAAGGTGGAAAGAATTAAAAGAGGAAGCTGTTTTATTTAAGAATCATTTGTTTGTTTAGAATTCGCTTTTTTAGTATTACTTATTTATTGTTATGTTTTCTTTATAGCCAACCTTTTTCTTATGTATTAGTACTTCTGATATATTTTCTATGGAAGTTGTAATTCTTTGTGTCATCCTTTGCATGTTATCTGCCTTAAACTACTGGGAGAGAACAGAATATAAAGCCTGCATTAAATAAAATAATTCAAGCAGGGATATTAAAGGGATAATGTGCATAAATGATCTTGTGAAGTACCGACTGGCATGAAAGTATGCACATTGGCCCACATATACATCTCCTTAAACCCGTCTCCTCCTTCTCTATTTCTGTGATGACACTACACGCCTCCCCTGTTTCCTCAGCTCGCAACTTTGGGGTCATCTTTGACTCTACTCTCCCTTTCTCTGCACACATCCCACAGAGCAATAGTGATCATAGCATGATCGCCTTTGATTTAATTAGTGGAGGAGGGATAGTAAGGAAATCCACAGTACTACCTTTTAACTTTCGAAAGGGAGACTGATAAAATGAGGAAAACAGTTAAGAAAAAACTAAAAGGAGCAGTTGCGAAGGTTAAAGACGTACATCAAGCGTGGGTGTTGTTGAAAAATACTATCTTGGAAGCCCAGACCAGCTGTATTCCACACTTTAAGAAAAGTGGAAGGAAGTCCAAAAAACTGCCAGCATGGTTTAAAGGTGAGGTCAGAGAGGCTGTTGTTGCCAAAAAAGCATCTTTCAGGAAATGGAAAAAAGAGCCAAACGACGAAACCTGGAAATAGCACAAGCACTGGCAAGTCAAATGCAAGGCATTGATAAGGCAGGAAAAGAGAGAATTTGAGAAGAAGCTTGCTGCGGAAGCAAAAACGCGAAATAAAGACCTTTTCAAGTACATTCGTAGCAAAAAACCTGTGAGAGAGTCAGTTGGTCCATTAGATGATAAAGGGGTTAAAGGAGCACTAAGAGGCGACAAGGCGATAGCGGAGAGACTGAATGAATTCTTTGCTTCGGTCTTTACTGAGGAAGATGTAGGGATGTTACCCATGACTGAAGTGGTATTTAAAGGTGCGGAAGAATTGAAGGAAATATTGATACATCGGGAAGATGTCTTACAACTATTAGATAAACTGAAGAGTAGCAAATCACCTGGGCTGGATGGTATACATCCAAGGGTGTTGAAAGAACTGAAATATGAGATTGCAGACCTGCTATCAGTAATCTGTCAACTATCATTAAAATCACCTCTAATACCTGAAGATTGGAGGATCGCCAATGTAACACCAATTTGTAAAAAGGGTTCCAGGGGTGATCCGGGAAACTACAGACCGGTGAGCCTGACGTCAGTACCGGGAGAAATGGTAGAAACCATCATAAAGAATAAAATTACTCGGCATGTAGATAGTCACAACCTAATGGGAGACAGCCAACATGGCTTTAGACAAGGAAGATCTTGTCTTACTAATCTGTTATGTTTTTTTGAAGGAGTGAATAAACAGATGGACAAAGGTGAGTCGGTTGATATTGTGTATCTGGACTTTCAGAAAGCCTTTGACAAGGTCCCTCATCAGAGACTTTTGGCAAAACTAAAGAGTCATGGGATAGGAGGCAATGTACTATTGTGGATCAGGAACTGGTTAAAAGATAGAAAGCAGAGGGTAGGGCTAAATGGCCAATTTTCCCAATGGAAAAAGGTGAATAGTGGTGTACCCCAGGGATCTGTGCTGGGTCCGCTGCTTTTTGACATATTCATAAATGACCTGGAAAGTAGAATAACGAGTGAGGTTATCAAATTTGCAGATGACACAAAACTATTTAAAGTTGTTAAAACCCAAGAGGATTGTGGAAAATTGCAAGAGGATCTTGATAAATTGGAAGACTGGGCATCAAAATGGCAGATGAAATTTAATGTGGACAAGTGCAAGGTTATGCACCTAGGGAAGAACAAGCCAAACTATGGTTACACGATGCAAGGTTCCACATTAGGAACCACCACCCAGGAAAAAGATTTAGGCGTCATTGTGGATACCATGTTAAAACCCTCGGCCCAGTGTGCAGCGGCGGCCAAGAGAGCAAATAGAATGCTAGGTATGATAAGGAAAGGAATGGAAAATAAAACAAAAGATATTATAATGCCTCTATATCGTTCCATGGTGAGACCGCACCTTGAATATTGTGTGCAATTCTGGTCGCCGTATCTTAAAAAGGATATAGCGATTTTAGAAAAGGTACAGAGAAGAGCCACCAAAATGGTAAAGGGGATGGAAGGATACTCCTATGAAGAAAGGCTAAAAAGGTTAGGGCTCTTTAACCTGGAAAAGAGACGGCTGAGGGGAGATATGATAGAAGTCTATAAATTAATGAACGGAGTGGAACGGGTAAACGTAGATCGATTGTTTACCTTATCAGAATATAGAAAGACTAGGGGACATGCAATGAAGCTACAGGGTAAACTATTTAAGACTAATAAAAGAAAATATTTTTTCACTCAACGTGTAATCAAACTCTGGAATTTGTTACCGGAGGATGTAGTAAAGGCTGTTAGTGTAGCTGGGTTTAAAAAAGGTTTGGACAAGTTCCTGGAGGAAAGGTCCATAAACCATTATTAAGAAGGGACCCAGGATATCAATGCTTGACCCAGTACAAGCATTGTGGAACTTGTGTCTCTTGGGGAAACTGCTAGGTACATATGACCTAGATTGGCCACTGTTGGAAACAGAATACTGGGCTTGATGGACCTTGGTCTGACCCAGTATGGCATATCTTATGTTCTTATAGAGAGCTGAAACCTGCCGCTTGTTTCTCGATAACTTCAGCAAAATTCGTCCCTTCCTTTCTACACACACTACTAAGACCCTTATCCACTCATTAGTCACCTTCCATCTGAACTATTGTAACCACCTCCTTGCTAGTCTCCCTCTGAATCATCTCTCTCCCCTTCAATCTGTTCAAAACTCAGCTGCGCGGCTGATCTTCTACCAGTGTTGCTATGCTCATGTAACCCCTCAAGTCAGTTCACTGGCTCCCTATCAGTTTCCACATCCAGTTCACACTTCTCTTACTGAGCTACAAGCACATTCGTTCTGCGGCTTCTCTTATCTCTTCCTACACCCCTCCTCGGGCAGATCCCTTCTATCTGTGCCCTTCTCTGCCACTGCCAACTCCAGACTTCCTTCATTCCACCTCTCTGCTCCATATGCCTGAAATAAACTACCTGAGTTGATGCGTTGGGCTCCTTCTCTAGCCCTGTTCAAATTCAGGCTGAGGACCCCCCTCTTTGAAGCCGCTTTTGAGTCCTGATGCTCCTCACTCTCTTGTCCACTACCTATGTGCATCTTACCGTACTCTCGTCCCCAGTTTCACTATGGGGCTTGTTTACAAAGCCGCGGTAGCGGTTTGCGATCGTAATCGGAGCCGCGGCCCCATTGATTTCAATGGGGCCGCGGCTGCGATCGCGATCGCGAACCACTACCGCGGCTTTGTAAACAAGCCCCTATGTGTTTTGTCTTGATTAGATTGTAAGTTCTGCAGAGCAGGGACTGCGTCTTACATCTCTATGTACAGTGCTGCGTGCGTCTTGTAGCCCAATGCAAATGATTAGTAGTAGTAGCCGGGGGGGCTCTGGGCAGAGCATGGGTAAAGGTCACATGCATATTGTCATGGAGCAAGGCAGATAGTGCCTATAAAAGTAGAAGAAAACACACAGGGCAGTTTTAAAACCGGCAGTGCAAAGCACATGGCTAAGGGTTGCTATGAGCAACCAAGCAAAACAAGAGCACAGGCTGTAGGTAAACGCCCAGATAGAGAATTACGTCATAGCTCATCAGAGAAGCAGAAACAGCTGCAGCAGTTTGAGCTAACAAGAGTCTCAAAGAATGACGCACTTAAAAAGTCAGTCTTGAGCAAAGCAGTAAGGGGCAGTCTCAGTCTCAGAGGCAGACATACACGCAAGGGAAACAGAGACGGGATCAGGGAGTCGGACTCATTCTCTGATGCCGAGGGAGAAAGAGACACTGAGAGGATTCACTGGAGAGGAAAGAGCAGAGCCCAGGAGAGCCAGGAGTCATACCTGAAAGCTTCTGACGTGGATTCCATCTGTACCTCAGAGGGGTTTGCCCAGGAGGAATTCTCAGAGGTTAGTGCTGGAAAGTTGGGCTGCACTAAGCCAAAGTCCGGTTGGGGACAGAGAGAGATTCCAAGCTGCAAACCACGAGGAGCTGGGAGAGGGAATACCCACGAGAGCAGGTACCTGGGGAGCAAAAGCTATTATCCAGAAGTGAGTTCCTACCCGAGAGAAAGACGTCCTTTGAGGGGAAGCGAAAGGGAGAAAAGTTTCAACTTCCCGGTTGCAAAACGGAGAGTCAGAGCTCAGCCTGAAGAAAGGCATAGTACCTTGAATAGAGGGGCACTGGATTTTAACTACATTGGTCCTGAAGGATATGGCCCTGTAAGGAGAGAATCCATAGTGCACGGTAACCAGCCTTTCTGCAGGGGGAGAGGGGAGAGAAGCTCTAGCCAAGAAGAGAGGGAACTTTTAAACACTGATACACATTACAGCCCTGACAAATATAATTCCCAAGAAGCACACGAGGACATGGAATGTGACTTCTGTGAAGAGAGCTCAGATATTTGTAAAATGGACTGTACAATGGTGTTTTCAGACAGCGTGACCTCTTTTTGTTAAAGCCTGAGTAAAACCCTGCCTAAGAGAAATCTGTGGAGGAACACAGATTTCACTGGAAAGCTTTTGTAAGAGAAAAAGCCTGTTTTCCCTTTTTGTTTGTTTAAAGCTGACAAGAAGCATTTTTGTTGTAATTTGTAGTTCCCACTTGTGTTGTACCAGTATCATGGTTTAATTTCTTTTGACCCTTGTTACAAGAATTCTCCCGGGAAGGGAAATAAATACCTCTTTAAGCATAGCTACTCGACCACAGCTACCTTCTTATTTGAATAGCTATTGGGACTCAAAATCCCAGGGGGCACTACTCCGTCCTTGCTACATAAGAGGATCCTCACTGAAGCCCCAGGCCTTCCGCCTCCGGGGTAGTAGGTGAGTGACAATATGCATTGATTCTGAAAGATCTTATGTGTGCTTACGTCCATTTACAGCTGTTTTCGAGCAGGTCTATATGTTTGCATCTTCATTTAAGACGGGATCTCTGCTTCTTGCACTAGTATTTTATAAGGACACATAGGCCCCCAAGTGCCTACTTGTCCTCTTCAACCAGGTGCCCTGTTATAAAGTTTCTTAAAGCCTGTTTTTGCACAGGCTGCGAGGTGGAAAGGGCCACGTTTTGGAAACACATTGCTAAGTGCCTGCACATACAGCGGGCTCCAATTTTACAAACAAACACGGCCCAAAAAAGAGCAGGACTTTGTACACGTGAAACCAAACACTTATGGGAGTCAATTAACAAATTCATTTCTGGACTTTTAACACTGGAGAGGTAAGTACAATTTCCCCCTCAATCACTTTTCCAGGGTCTAAGTCCAAACAAGTGTCATGGAGCAGGAAAAATACTACTGCTTTTACTACTGAACATTTGTATAGCGCTACATGGCGTACGCAGCGCCGCACAGACACATGTAAAAGACGGTCCCTGCTCATTGGAACTTACAATCTAATCGGAAAAGCCTTTGTCTAGATTCTCAAACGCAGGACCTATAAAGCCACTGCAAAATGAAAAATACAGGCATACTTTCCTGGCCCATCTAGCCCATGCCCGTAACATACCCTCTTCAAAACAGTGCAAGCTGCAGATTTACACAGGTAAGTACCATAAACATCAAAGCAGCTTCAGGTCAGACAGAAGTGGCAGCACGGCCTGATGGGGGGTGCCAACAAGGCTGGTCCCAGAAGTGGCTCAAGGTGTTGGTGCCTTAGGTAAGACTTATGCAAATCCCCCCTTCCCCCCTCCGGCTGTCAGAATGTATTGTTTGTCTTGGATAACTCACTCTTTCCCCCCTGCCCAAGAACCTGACACCATAGGTGACTGTCTAGTTTTTCTGATGGTTGGGCTCACCCTCAACGTCATTGGGGAAGCAGCCAGTACATAAAAACATAAGATATGCCATACTGCGCCAGACCAAGGTCCATCAAGCCCAGTATCCTGTTTCCAACAGTGGCCAATCTAGGTCATACATACCTAGCAGTTTCCCCAAAAGACACAGGTTCTACAATGCTTGTACTGGGTCAAGCATTGATATCCTGGGTCCCTTCTTAATAATGGTTTATGGACCTTTCCTCCAGGAACTTGTCCAAACCTTTTTTAAACCCAGCTACACTAACAGCCTTTACTACATCCTCCGGTAACAAATTCCAGAGTTTGATTACACGTTGAGTGAAAAAATATTTTCTCTTATTTGTCTTAAATAGGTTACACTGTAGTTTCATTGCATGTCCCCTAGTCTTTCTATATTCTGATGACATAAACAATTGATCTATGTTTACCCGTTCCACTCCATTCATTAATTTATAAACCTCTATCATATCTCCCCTCAGCCATCTCTTTTCCAAGTTTAAGAGTCCTAATCTTTTTGCCCTCTCTTCATACCATTTTGGTGGCCCTTCTCTGTACTTTTTCTAATAACACTATATCCTTCTTAAGATGCGGCGATCATAATTGCCCACAATATTCAAGGTGCGGTCTCACCATGGAACGATATAGAGGCATTATAATTTCTTTTGTTTTATTTTCCATTCCTTTCCTAGCATTCTATTTGCTCTCTTGGACGCTGCTGCACACTGGCTAGAGGGTTTTAACATGTTATCCACGGTGACACCTAAATCTTTTTTCTGGGTGGTGGTTCCTAATATGGGACATTGCATCGTGTAACCATAGTTTGGGTTGTTCTTTCCTAGGTGCATAACTTTGCACTTCTCCACATTAAATTTCATCTGCCATTTGAACATCCAGTCTTCCATTTTTATCAAGGTCTTCTTGCAATTTTTCACAATCCTCTTGGATTTTAACAACTGAATAATTTTGTGTCAACTGCAAATTTGATTTCTTCACTTGTTGTTCCCATTTCCAGGTCATTTACGAATATGTTAAAAAGCAGCGGACCCAGCACAGATCCCTGGGGTATTCCACTATTCACCTTTCTCCATTGGGAAAATAGGCCATTTAGCCTTACACTCTATGTTCTGTCTTCCAACCAGTTCCTGATCCACCATAGTACACTGCTCCTATCCCATGACTTTTTAATTTCGCCAAGAGTTTCTCATGAGGGACCTTGTCAAAGGCTTTCTGAAAATCCAGATATACTGTATCAACTGACTCGCCTTTGCCTACCTGTTTATTCGCCACTTTCAAATAAACATAACAGATTAGTAAGACAAGACCTTTCTTGGTTAAAGCCATGTTGGCTATCTCCCATTAAGCCATGACCATCTGCATGTTCAGTAATTTTGTTCTTTATAATGATTTCTACCATTTTTCCTGGTACTGACATCAGGCTCATTGGTCTATAGTTTCCCGATCACCGCTGGAACCCTTTTTAAAAACTGGCGTTACATTGGCCATCCTCCAATCTTCAGGTATTACGGAAGATTTTAATGATAGTTCACAGATTACTAACAGTAGGTCTGCAATCTCATATTTCAGTTCTTTCAACATCCTTGGATGTATACCATCTGATCCAGGTGATTTGCTACTCTTCAGTTTATCAAATAGTTGTAATACATCTTCCCAGTGTATCAATATTTCTTTCAATTCTTCTGCAGCATCACCTTTAAATACATTTCAGTCATGGGTAACATCTTCCTGAGTAACGACTGAAGTAAAGAATTCATTCAGTCTCTCCGTTATGGCCTTGTCCCCTCTTAGTGTAAACCTTTTAATGTAAACCGCACTGATGACAAATAGCGGGGTATATAAGAAATGTTAAATAAATAAATAAATAAATTAGTGCCCCTTTTACCCCTCTATCATCTAATGGTCCAACTGACTCACAGGTTTTTTGCTACAAATATATTTGAAAAAGTCTTTATTATGTGTTTTTGCTTCCATATCAAGCTTCTTCTCAAATTCTTTCTTTGCCTGCCTTATCAATGCCTTGCATCTAACTTGCCAGTGCTTATGTTATTTCCAGTTTTCATCATTTGGCTCCTTTTTCCATTTCTTGAAAGATGCTTTTTTGGCAACAACAGCTTCTCTGACTTCACCTTTAAACCATGCTGGCAGGTTTTTTAAAGTGTGCAATACAGCTGATCTGGGCTTCCAAGATAGTATTTTTAAACAACACTTATGCTTGATATAAATCTTTAACCTTTGCAACTTTGTAAACATAGAGCTTTCCCATCTGTGTATTTTCAGGGAGTATATGGATAGTATCTGGCTGAAAATACGTCTAAGTACCCTAATACTCTTTGCATCATGGAATGGGCAGGAGGAGGGCAGAGTGAGGGTGGCAACATGCAGTATCTGTTGAGCAGTGATGCTTAGCCACTAAATACATAGTGCACCTGAATAGAACTCGTCTTAGTGTGAGCTAAATATGACACATAAATAAATATGTTGAGAAGCCTTGGGACTGATTTTCAAAAGGGCTGATGTTTAAATGCCATGGAGCTTAAAGATCAGTAGGATATTCAGCGGCTATAACAGTTAGGAGCTGCTGCTGAATATCCAGACAAATGCCGGCACTAATCTGGTTAGCACAACATTCAGCCGGCACCTATCTGGATTGCAATTTACTTCTGTTTTCATGCAGCCCCATTTCTCTGAAGAAATGCCGACTGATTATCACAATACCCAGTCCTGGAGCAAAGGTTTCTGCGTTCCAGGCAGACGCCACCACCTCCGCAATCCAACTTCTCATCTTGAGGCAGCAGGATGACTCCATTTTGGAAGTGGCAGCACACATACATGCTGCTAAGGGACAGACTCAGGAGTAATATGTGAAAATATTTCTTTATGGAAAGAGTGATGGCTCCATGGAATAGTCTCCCAGTGGAGGTGGTAGAGATGAGGACAGTATCTGAATTCAAAAAAGCATGGGGCAAACACAGAGGATCTCTAAAGGAAAAAAGGGGACTGTTGTAGTGGTTGATATGGAAGGACAGACTAGATAGGCCATGTGGTCTTTTTATGCCGTCATGTTTCTATGTGCCACCCCCCTGCTGCCGCAAGATGAGAAGATGGATTTGGGAGAGGGGGCAGCAGTGGCCATTGTTTTCAAAACTGAGTCATGCCATTTACCAGGGTGGCCGCCCTAGTCTGCTTAGTGGACAGGCCGGTCCTCCACTAACCAGATATATGCCTATCCGGATAGCATCAACATGCCCTCGCTCTGCCCATGGTCTGTCCCTGCACCATCCGGACAGTAATGCTGAATATCTTGGTCAACATCCTAATTTGGATAGCCTCCTGTTGGGCAACCAGCTAAGGATTCTGAATATCGGGTCCTGTATGTTTAATGTGGGCCATCAAATAGCAGGCCTAAACCCTACTAAAGTGAGAGCGGTGGTGTTCACTGCCCGAATATTCAGCACTGCTGACTACAGGTATAGTGACCCTGAATATTCACATCACCACTGAAAATGGCCCTCTTAGTACCAAGGAATGAAACCGACCCACTTAGGAGGAAATGTACGAGGAAATCTCTCAGGAGCTTCCCAACTGCTCCAAGCAAAATGGAATATTACGAATTATTAGGGAAGGAATAGAAAATAAAGCCAAGGATATGAACTCCAGGTGAAAACAGACGTCAAATATCTGGGTCTAAACTTGGACCAAGGACTAAATTTTCAAGCACAAATCAAGAAAGCAACCAGTTCAGCATACTAGAAGCTGAGAACGTTGAAGACCCTGCGTCCCCTTCAGACACCAGACCTCTATCCGTACAGTATGCCAGGCAATAACCACCCTCCTCCTAGACTACAGCAAAGATTACCCAAACACACTCTTTACCCATAAGAACATAAGATATGCCATACTGGGTCAGACCAAGGTCCATCAAGCCCAGTATCCTGTTTCCAACAGTGGCCAATCTAGGTCATACGTACCTAGCAGTTTCCCCAAAAGACACAGGTTCCGCAATGCTTGTACTGGGTGAAGCATTGATATGCTGGGTCCCTTCTTAATAATGGCTTATGGACATTTCCTCCAGGAACTTGTCCAAACCTTTTTTAAACCCAGCTACACTAACAGCCTTTATTACATCCTCCGGTAACAAATTCCAGAGTTTGATTACACGTTGAGTGAAAAAATATTTTCTTTTATTAGTCTTAAATAGTTTACCCTGTAGCTTCATTGCATGTCCCCTAGTCTTCCTATATTCTGATAACGTAAATAGTCGATCTACGTTTACCCGTTCCACTCCGCTCATTAATTTATAGACTTCTATCATATCTCCCCTCAGCCGTCTCTTTTCCAGGTTAAAGAGCCCTAACCTTTTTAGCCTTTCTTCATAGGAGTATCCTTCCATCCCCTTTACCATTTTGGTGGCTCTTCTCTGAACCTTTTCTAATTACGCTATATCCTTTTTAAGATACGGCGACCAGAATTGCACACAATATTCAAGGTGTGGTCTCACCATGGAACGATATAGAGGCATTATAATATCTTTTGTTTTATTTTCCATTCCTTTCCTTATCATATCTAGCATTCTATTTGCTCTCTTGGCTGCCTCTGCACACTGGGCCGAGGGTTTTAACATGTTATCCACAATGACGCCTAAATCTTTTTCCTGGGTGGTGGTTCCTAATGTGGAACCTTGCATCGTGTAACCATAGTTTGGGTTGTTCTTCCCTAGGTGCATAACTTTGCACTTGTCCACATTAAATTTCATCTGCCATTTTGATACCCAGTCTTCCAACTTATGAAGATTCTCTTGCAATTTTCCACAATCCTCTTGGGTTTTAACAACTTTAAATAGTTTTGTGTCATCTGCAAATTTGATAACCTCACTCGTTATTCCACTTTCCAGGTCATTTATGAATTTGTTAAAAAGCAGCGGACCCAGCACAGATCCCTGGGGTACACCACTATTCACCTTTCTCCATTGACCCAAAACACAGCTGTAAGGTTCATACATGACACAGCACTGCACTCTCACATCACCCCTATTCCAAAGCAGCTGCACTGGCTCCCCATTATCGCAAGAATAAAATACAAGACAATATTTAGTAACACAAGAAACCGCTAATAACAAGCAGTGAAAGGCTAAGAATACACAATACACAGAACCTTCCTACCATACAACCCCCGCCTTCACGCTCTATGCTCCTACCACCTGGAACTCCCTACCGGCAGATCTAAGAAGCTCTGAAGATCTAGCAGACTTCTGAAACAGACTAAAGACCTACCTCCCCCCGACTCACAACATGAATAGAACCACAATTGGTTTCCCAAATCAAACCCAGCCTTGTACTTTATTGAAACCAACATGTAAATATGTTCCTGCATTCAGCTACTCATAAACCTGTAAATTTTAAGTACCCCCCCCCCCCACCAAGCAATGTTCTAGCTGCATCAGCTATGTTCTTCTGTACTTGTTACGTTATTCTGCATGACAGGGAACACGTTCCATTCTCTATCCATGTTCTCTAGTTCTTTGTAGACCGTTTTGACTTGTAGAAAAGCAGTATGGAAAAAAATGTTAAATAAATAACAGGATATGATAATGCCTCTTTGTCTGAGTATTGTGTGCAGTTCTGGTCTCCGCATCTCAGTAAAGATATAGTATAGCAGCATTAGAAAAGGTCCAGAGAAGGGCCACGAAAATGATAAATGGGATGAACGACTCTCCTATGAGGAAAGCGTGAAGAGATCAGGGCTCTTCAACCTGGAGAAGAGGCGGCCGAGGAGAATATCATAGAGATCTAGAAAATCCGGAGTGGACTGGAGTGGAATGGATAGACATAAATCAATTGTTTATTCTCAAAATATATTGTACAGGGACTAGACTATTTGTTTTAATTAATTACCCCGGTTTACCCAAGTTATTGTTCCTGTTATATGTAAAATACTCAGATATTGTATTCTGTCTGATGTTTTCTTGTTCTATGTAAACCGCGCTGATTATAAATAGTGCGGTATATAAAAGATGTTAAATAAATAAATAAAATAAATAAATAAATGCCCTGAAACTACCAAGTAGTATATTGAAAACCGATAGGAGAAGATATTTTTTGTCTCAATGTGTAATTAGTCTTTGGAACTCACTGCAGGTAGATGTGGTAAAAGCAGGTAGTGTAGCTGGGTTAAAAAGGTTTGGATTAATTCCTGGAAGAAAAGTCTATCAGCTGTTATTAAGGTAGTCCATGAAAAACCCACTGCTTATCCCTGGGGATAAATAGCTTGGAACTGGCTATTATTGGAATATGTCAGGTACTTGGTTTGCAGCTTGTCGTGCTGTGAGGGCTTGTGTGCATCAGTGATGCTGAGGGCTAAACTATTGTTAGTTTAACTACTGGCAGGGTCTCCCAAGATGGACAGGTCTCAGCTGAGGTGCCAGACAAGACAAATCACCCATCTGGGCAGCAGCAGAATGGGACAGTGTTGACGGCGGAGGATCACATTTCTGTGACAACGGCAACAATACTTAAACTTAAACTGTGCAGAGGAAAGGCCCAGCAATCTACTTCTTTATCTTGCCATGAAAACCCAATGGATAGATACAACAAAACACAATTTAGGATAGCTATCCAGAGGGTCGCCATGAGTTGACTATGACTCGACGGCACTTAACAACAACAACAACAGGTACTTGAGACCTGGTTTGCCATAAGAATGTAAGAGATGCCATACTGGGTCAGACCAAGGTCCATCAAGCCCAGTATCCTGTTTCCAACAGTGGCCAATCCAGGTAACAAGTACCTAGCAATAGCAGGTTCCCAAAAAGGCACACAGGTGCCACAATGCTCATCCCAGAACAAACAGTGGATTTCCCCGGTCCTCTTTAATAGTGGTTTATGGACTTTTCCTCCAGGAACATGACCAAACCTTTTTTAAACCCAGCTATACTAACAGCTTTTACTGTTGGAAATGGGATACTGGGCTAAATCGACCCTTGGTCTGACCCAGTATGACATCTCTTATGTTCTTCTGAAAAGGTGAAGATGGTTAGAGTTTAATATACATCTATGCCAATAAAAGAGAGCTGGTTAATGTAACACATCTAGGTTTTCAGAAACCGTTTGACAAAATTCCTTGTGAGAGACCCCCGAGGAAATTAAAAAATCATTGTTGACTGGGAACTGGTTAAAAGATAGAAAACTAAGAATATGATTAAATGGTCAGTCTTTTATTGGAGAAATGTAAATAGTGAGGTACCCCAGAGAGCTATACTGGGACTGCTGATTTTTAATGTTTGCATAAATGATCTGGAAATGGGAATGAGTGAGGTGATCACATTTCCAGATGGCACCAAATTAATCTGTTCTTAAAACACAAGCAGATTGTGAGGAATTTCAAGAGGACCTCATGAGACTGGGAACTGGGCATCCAAATGGCAGATGAAATTTAATGTGAGCAAATGCACAAAGGGAAAAATAATCCTAATTCTGGGTATACTATGCCGGTTCCACATTAGCAATTACCACTCAACCAAAGGATCTTGGGGTCCTTGTGGAAAACACATTGAAATCATCAGTTCAGTGTGCATCTGTGGCCAAAAAAAGCAAATAGGATGTTAGGAATTATTCAGAAGGAATTGAAAACAAAACAGGTTTCTGTCTGTTCGTGGTGTGATCGCATCTTTCAAAACGTTATTGCATTACAGAAAAAGTGCAGAGAAGGGCCATTGAAGATGGTAAAGGGGAAGGACCCCCCCCCCCCCCATGAAGAAAGGCTAGTGATTAGGGCTCTTCAGCTTGAGAGAGGTTTGTAAAATCACGAGTGATGTCGAACAAGTTAGTAGTGTATGGAACAGTTATTTACTCCATGAAACTAAAAAGTAGTATCTTATCTTTATCTTTATTTACATTTAATATACCGCCCTTGTCGAGACGTGAGAGCGGTTTACAATAAAATAATATAAAATAAAAGCGTTGAAAAGGAAAAGAAATCCATTAAAATAAACAGAAAGATGGACCAAAGGGGTCACAGGACATACAGTACACAAAACTAAGCAAACCATAGACAGCCAGAGACAAACAAAACAAAATCAGACAGGACTGCTGGGAGGGAGCTCATATGCCTGTTGGAACAAATGTGTTTTTAATAGGTTTTTGAAATGTTGATAGGAGGATTCTAGGCGAAGAGAAGATGGTAGAGAATTCCAAAGTGAGGGTCCCAAGAAAAAGAAAACGGCACGGCGTGTCTGTTCAAGGTGAGCTCGTGCGGGTGGGGGAAGGAACAAAGGGTTAGCGTGCAAAGAACGGAGCTGACAAGGAGTGTGATGGGAAACCAGATTCGCTAGGTACTGCGGGTTGGAAGTATGGATGACTCTATGTAGTAGTATAAGAAACTTGTATTTAAACCGAAAATGAAGCGGAAGCCAGTGTAGGTGACACAGAAGAGGAGTTACATGATCTGATTTCCGGGCAAAAGTGACAAGTCAGGCGGCTGTAATCTGTAAAAGTTGTAGGCGTTTGAGTTGGTAAGCAGGGAGATTGGCAAAAACCACATTGCAATAATCCAATCTGGACATGACTAAAGCCAGTAACAGAGTAGTAAGGGAGTCTGGGGACAAGATTGAGCGGACTGAACGTAATTGACACAGTGTAAAGAAAGAAAGACGGGATAAGTTTGACACGTGTTTGTGAAAAGACAATGATGAATCCAGGGTTACCCCTAAGTATCGAAGAGAGGAGGTGAGAGGAATAGGAGTAGAATTTATTTGAGGCATGATGACCGGACAGGGAGAGCTCAGGGATACCCACATGGCTGAGGATTTAGAAGGATTCAAATGGAGAAAATTAGATGCGAGCCAGGTGGCAATATGAGTAAGGCAGGTATTAAGGGGGTGATATCAATCATGGCTGGGGAAGTATGGAAAAGAAGGACAATATTGTCAGCGTAAATGTAGGTGGAAACTGGAAATTGTTGGGTCAAAAGGGGAAGCGGGGCAAGAAAAATATTGAAGAGCAGAGGGGATAAAACTGATCCCTGGGGGACTCCACACAACAACGGAATAGACGGAGAGGTTTGGTGACTGGCACAGACAACATAAGAGCGAGCAGTGAGAAAAGAACGAAACCAGCGTAGCACCACACCCTGTAAGCCAATATCAGAAAGACGTGAGAGGAGGGTCCGATGATCAATCAATTCAAAAGCCGCGGATAGATCCAATGAGACCAGAAGAGTAATGTCACCACGATCATGGGCTACATGAATCTCATTTAACAGGGCCAGGAGAATAGTTTCTGTACTATGTCCTGGTCTAAAACCCGCTTGATGGGTATGAAGGGCATCGGTGGCCTCGACGTGGGAAGAAAGTTGGAGAAAGACTAGACGCTCTAGCATTTTTGCAAGGAAAGGGAGATTAGATACCGGGCGCCAATGCGATAGTACTGAGGGATCGAGAGTAGGCTGTTTCAGCAGGGGATGGACTATGGCTGATCTACAAACCGAGGGAAAATGACCAGATGATAAACTGGAATTAAACAAAGTTGTGATAAGAGGTACGAACTGTAGAGAAGGTTCCACCAGCCAATTAGAAGGGATGGGATCCAGAGGGCAGGTGGTCTTCCTAGACTGTGATAGAGTAAGCAGCACCTCTGCAGTAGTGAGGGGATGAAAGGTGGACCACGTATGAGTTAAAGCTCTATTAGGAGAGCCAACAGCATATGGAATGATGGAAACACAGGACTCAGTATCAGTCAGCTCCTCAGAAGCGAAGGACATAGGAGAGGCCGAAGAAGTGCAAGGAGGAGACAGAGGTAGAGGAGGTGTGGCATGGAAAGAAGAGCGTAAGTTCTGGACTTTGTCTGAGAAAAAAGATGCTAGGGATGCGGGGGCCGGAACAGCAACTTGAGAAGCAGAAGGGGATACAGTAGAGGAAAGTTGCCGCAAAATTGAGTGGAGTTGTCTAGAAGAGTTAGCTGCTTGTGAAATTTCTAAGGCATAAAAGGAGCGCTTAGCAGACTGGACTGAAGAGCGATACTCTAAGTATAATAATTTGAAGCGTGACATAGTAGCTGGAGACGGATGAGTGCGCCAGTGTCGTTGTGCTTGGCGCAATTGTGTGCATTGTAACCGTAAGCCCTGATGGAACCAAGGCGAATGGGTCCGGGACGGGGCAATGAAAAGACGAAGTGGAGCTAAATTGTCCAAAGTGCGCAAAAGAACAGAATTCCAAAGAGAGGCCTGGGCATCAGGGGCCAGTACCGAGAAATCTGCTGGAAATAACGAGTGGGCCGGAGGAAAAGCAGCAAGAGTGGACAGGGTAATATGACGCCGAAGACGTATTGGAGACTGAGAGGCAGAGGAACCACCGGTATCAGAGATCAGTATGGAAACAGAAAAAGAGACACAATAGTGGTCCGACCACGGGACACTATGAGAGACGGGCACCGATAACACAGAACAGGAGCTTGAAGAGGAGGTAAGGACCAGGTCTAAGGTATGGCCCAAGTAATGAGTAGGTCCTGGCACATGCTGGTGAAGTGATAAATCATGGAGGAGATTCATGAAGACCCGATCTTTAGGTCTAGAAGGAGCGTCTGCATGTATGTTAAAGTCGCCCAGGACCATAATATTAGGATACTGTAGGACCATCTCAGAGAGGGTTAGCAGAAATGCCTCCCATTGGTCAGTGGAGACTGAAGGGGGGAGATAAAGTAAAAGAAAATAGAATGGGGGAGAGGAGTGGAAACGCAGGAGCAAAGATTCTGAGAAATGAACCGTAGTAGATTAAAATCAAATTTAAACAAGTTGGTAAGTGCGTATTTGCAGTGTGAGAGAATGGTGCCTTGCTCCTTTGCCCATTCGGAGACTCTGGCTCTTCTGTGTGAGGGACTTGCTGGCGAGGAGTGTGGTGAGGGTGGTAGAGGTGGTGTACATGTCATCCTTTATTCCTTTACTAAAATCACCGAGGAGGAAACTGCAGATCTTCTCTCCTCTTCTAAACTTACTACCTGCTCTTCTGCTCCCATCTCCAGCTATCTACTGAGCTCTTTCTATTCTGCTGTTCTCCCCTCTCTTTGTCACATCCTCAACCTATTGCTTTCCACAGCACCTGTTCCTGTAACCTTCAAACATGCTGTGGTTCCACCTCTCATCAAAAAATCTCAACTGGACCCTACCTGCCCTTCCAATTATTGGCCCATTTCCCTCCTTCCTTTTGCATACAAACTACTCGAACATGCGATTCACTGCTAATGTCTTCACTTTCTTTCATCTCAAGTCATTCTGGATCCATGCCAATCTGGATTTCATCCTCTACATTCTACTGGAATGGTCCTTACCAAAGTCTCCAGTGACCTCTTCTTGGCCAAACCCAAGAGCCTGTACTCAGTCAAGTACAGGCCCTTGGGTTTGGCCAGGATGAAGTCACTGGAGACTGCTTTTGACATTATTAATCGCTGCCTTCTCCACGATGCTCTGTTTTCACTTGGCTTTAGGGACTCTGTTCTGTCTTGGCTTTCCTCTTATCTCTCATTGCATTTTTAGTGTATGTTCTGATGGATCTTCTTCCACTGCTATCTCCCTTTCAGTAGGAGCACCTTGGGACCTCTTCACTTCTCTCTCTATACCCAATCCCATGGTGCCCTAAACTCCTCTCCTGATTTCAGTACCATCTTTATGCTGAAGACTTTCAGATTTATCTCTCTGCATCTGAAATCTCTTCAGGAATCCACGTTCATATCGCAGCCTGCTTGTCTGATGTTGCTGCCTGGATGTCTCAATGCCATCTGAAATTGAACATGACTAACACGGAACTCATTATCTGTCCCCTAAACCCACCTCACCACTTCCTTCTTTCTCTGATTCGGTGGATAACACTATCATCATCCCTGTTTCCTCGGCTTGCAATTTTGGGGTCATTGTTGACACTTCTCTGTCTTTCTCTCCACACATCCAACATATAGCTAAAATCTGTCATTTCTTTCTCTATAACATCAGTAAAATTCATCCCTTCCTTTCTGAACAAACTACTAAGACCCTTATCCACTCTCTAGTCACCTCCCATTTAGACTATTGCAACCCAAGCCTTGATAATCTCCCCCTGAATTATCTCTCTCCTCTTCAGTCCATTCAGTACTCTGCCAAAAGGCTAATCCTCCACCAGGGACGTTACACTCACATAACCCCTCTCCTCGTCACTTTACTGCCTCCCTATCCAGTTCCGCATCCAGTTCAAACTTCCCCTACCGACCTATAAGTGCATTCATTCGGCTGCTCCCGACTACCTCTCCTCTCTTATTTCTCCCTACAGCTATCCTCGGGAACTTCACTCATCAGGCAAAGCCCTTCTATCTGTGCTCTTCTCTTCCACTGCCAACTCCAGACCGCTTTCTTTCCACCTATCTGAGGCCCCATCTCTGATCTTATTCAAATCCAGACTAAAAACCTCCAGACTTGGAGGCTGTTTTTGGACCCTGCTCCTTTATTCTCCTGTTTATCACCCATGTAGGTTTAGACCATCTCTAGTCCCTTGTTTGTTGTGTTTGTCTTGCAGAGACTGTAAACTCTATTGTGCATGGGCTGTTTCTCATATGAATATGGACGGTGCTGCATACACCTTGTAGCGCTATACAAATGATAAATAATAGTAGTAGTGTTTATGTGTATGACGGGGGATGTGTGTGTTTATGGGGGTGGAGGTATGTCCACGGCAGTGAGATAGTGTGTATAGGGGTGAAGAGTGTGTGACTGAGTAGCGATGGGTAGGAGTGTGGGTGTGTGCAAACAAATATATGCACGTGGACAGACAAGTGAACTGATCCATGACAACGGGTATTCTCGCTTTTTGCAAAATGTGCCTGAAAATTATTAATGAACAATTAAGCTGCGTAATTGATTGGTAGAGAATGCATTCAAGGCTAGCTGAAAATCTGGAGTAGTTTATGGAAGACAGGTACGTAATTAATTAGAGAGACTTGGGTGTCTTGACTTAATATTTCTGGGAGTGAGGAATAGGGAATGCATCTTCCTAACAGGATTGGCTGGGATCTTCTGGGCCAACCTGACTTTTAGAGACAGGATGCAGGGTTCAATGGACCATTGCTCTTTCTCGCCCTAGTGCGTCTTATGATTTAATAGGTCAGAAGAGCGTGTTCCTAAACAGAAATGGTATCACGTGGTGCTTGCAAAAGGGTGCTTGCAGTGACCTCAGTGGAGGGACCATGTTGGAAGTCAAACATCAAAGAGCACAGGGAGAGGGGACTTGTTATTACAGCAGTCTCACTAATCCTGTTGGCTTTGGGGATTATTTATAAAATCTGGTGGTAAGACATGGAAGGAAGCTTGGGTATTGACTTCAGTATTGCTTTGGCCAACTAGCAGAGCTGATGGTGCTGAACATAAGAACATAAGAGATGCCATACTGAGTCAGATCAAGGTCCATCAAGCCCAGTATCCTGTTTCCAACAGTGGCCAATCTAGGTCATATGTACCTAGCAGTTTCCCCAAAAAGACACACAGGTTCCACAATGCTTGTATTGGGACAAGAAGTGGATTTCCCAGGTCCTCTTTAATAATAGTTTATGGACCTTTCCTCCAGGAACTTGTCCAAACCTTTTTTAAACACAGCTACACTAACAGCTTTTACTAATCCTCCGGTAACGAATTCCAGAGTTTGATTACACGTTGAGTGAAAAAATATTTTCTTTTATTAGTCTTAAATAGTTTACCCTGTAGCTTCATTGCATGTCCCCTAGTCTTTCTATATTCTGATAACGTAAACAATCGATCTACGTTTACCCGTTCCACTCCGTTCATTAATTTATAGACTTCTATCATATCTCCCCTCAGCTGTCTCTTTTCCAGGTTGAAGAGCCCTAACCTTTTTAGCCTTTCTTCATAGGAGTATCCTTCCATCCCCTTTACCATTTTGGTGGCTCTTCTCTGAACCTTTTCTAATAACGCTATATCCTTTTTAAGATACGGCGACCAGAATTGCACACAATATTCACGGTGTGGTCTCACCATGGAATGATACAGAGCCATTATAATATCCTTTGTTTAATTTTCCATTCCTTTCCTTATGATAACTAGCATTCTGTTTGCTCTCTTGGCTGCCGCTGCACACTGGGCTGAGGGTTTTAACATGTTATCCACGATGACGCCTAAATCGTTTTCCTGGGTGGTGGTTCCTAATATGGAACCTTGCATCGTGAAACTATAGTTTGGGTTGTTCTTTCCTAGGTGCATAACTCTGCTGGGCAAGCTTGGAACAGATATGGAGAGCAGTAGCAGTTAAAAGGGGTTAAGAGGACCAGGAGGGGGAAATCGGTTTGTTTGGATTGATCAGGGGAATTTATATGAGCACATGACCAAAGCAGAAGAATGTGCACTGGGCAGACTGGATGAGCCATTTAGGTATTTATCTGCTGTCCTTTACTACTTTACAAACATTTATTGTGTCTTTGCAGAGAGCAAGGCACAGCAAGTCGAGCTGTGGTCGGAATCCCTGCACACTGGCACAGTCTCCGTTGCCGTGGTAATGAAGAGAACCTCATGATGTGTGATAAAACCATCTCGTCCGGGCCATCATGTCCCCAGAACCTGGCAGCTGCTGTGAAATGTGGCAAAGTCCACGGTAAGTGTTTGTCGTTGTTTTACACTTGTAACCCACGTTTCCACTCACTGTGCGCTGTGACTCTTCAAGGGCCTGTGTACAGAACACAGCGGACGCTTTTTACTACATCTTCCAGCAACGAGTTCCAGAACCGAAGTATGTGCTGAGAGAAAAGATAGTTTCTACTATTTGTTTTAAATGTACCATTTAGTAAATTCATGACATGTCCTCTAATCTTTCTACTTTCTGAAAGAGTATTCAACCAATTTGTGTTTACCTGTTCCACTCCATTCATTAATTTATAGACTACTATCATATCTCCCCTCAGCCGTCTCTTTTCCAGGCTGAAGAGCCCTAACCTCTGCTGAGGGGAGATATGATAGAGGTTTTTTAAATCCTGAGTGGAGTGGAACAGGTAAACGCAAATTGGTTGAATACTCTTTCAGAAAGTAGAAAGATTAGAGGACATGTCATGAATTTACTAAATGGTACATTTAGCTGCTGCGCGGCTAATCTTCCACCAGCGTCGTCATGCTCATATTACCCTTCTCAAGTTACTTCATTGGCTCCCTATCTGTTTCCACATCCAGTTCAAACTTCTGCTGACCTATAAGTGCATTCACTCTGCAGCTCCACACTACCTTTCCTCATTTATCTCTCCCTACACCCCTCCTCGGGAACTCTGCTCTTCTGGCAAATTGCTCTTATCTGTGCCCTTCTCTTCCATTGCTAACTCTCGACTGTTCCTTTCACCTTGCTGCTCCTTATGCCTGGAACAAACTACCTGAGTCTATACGCCAGGCGCCTTCTCTGACCATCTTCAAATCCAGGCTGACAACTCACCTCTTTGCTGCCACTTTTGGATCTGGACTCACCTGATCTCTTTGTGTTTCCCTTGTGTTGTCTGTCTTGACTAGATTGTAAGCTCTGATGAGCAGGGACTGTCTCTTACATGTCTGTACAGTGCTGCGTATGTCTTGTAGCGCTATACAAATGCTCAGTAGTAGCAGTGTAGCCTTTTCTCATTGCAGAGTCATTCCATCCCCTTTAATCAGTTTGGTCTCACTTCTCTCTACCTTTTCTATTTATGACATATCTTGTTTGAGATGTGGTGACCAGAACTGCACACAATACTTAAGGTGTGGTCACACCATGGAGACATTATGATATTATTTGTTCGTTTCTTAATAATTCCTAATGTTCTAGTCCAAATTGTCCTGCTAAACCAGTCCGGACTAGGAGTTATCTTCCCTGCCAGCAGATAATGGAGACAGAGAAGAAACCAGAAGCTTCAGTGACATCACCACTGGTGGATAACTGTGGATTCCTAGGGGTCAGGTTCAGTATTTTCTCTAGTCTCCAGCAGATGGTGGACTTCAGATTAGCTCCTGTTGGTGTAGCTCATCCCTTTGGGACCACTTCAGAGCATGCAGGGGGTGCTCTTCTGGAGTTTTTTCAGGTTCCCCTGTTCTTTCCAGAGCTGCTGTTGGTCAGGAGGATCAGTGGAGCACCTCACGAGGAGCAGTGCAGCCTTCCAGGTCTTCTGGAACAACAGGCGGCCTTGGCAGAATAGCTTTACCAGCCTCCCCTTTTTTATTTTACTCAGTTTCTTAAAAACAAAAAAATCCCCCAAAAAACAAATGGAGACTCTGCTCTGTACTGAAGGCAGATTCAGTGGCTCTTTGACTACTGCAGGATCCATGCAGCAGGCTCATCGGGCAGTGAGTTTTTTCCCTCCTCCCTCTGTCCTTCTTGGCAATGCGGTCTTGGGCATTAAAGGGTTTCCCTCTGTCCACCGCTCCTCTTCAGGCTGTCGTGCTCTCCTGCCTTGCAGTCCCCGAGTCTGCTGCCATTTTCAGCAGCAGCAACGGGGAGACAGCCTTTCTTTCTTTTTCCACGTCCCTCTCGGGCCATCAGTGTTTTTTTCACTGCAGTTAGTATCGCGGCAGGGGGTTATCTTTGGTAGCTGTTTTTTTCCTCCAAAGAGCCTTATTTACCAGTACACCATCCCCATCGCTGCGGCTCACCTCAGAGTGCTGTCATAAGAATATAAGATATGCCATACTGGGTAAGACCAAGTTCCATCAAGCCCAGTATCCTGTTTCCAGCAGTGGCCAATCTACGTCATAAGTACCTAGCAATATCCCCAAAAGACACAGGTTCCACAATGCTTGTACTGGGTCAAGCAGTGATATTCTGGGTCCCTTTTAAATAATGGTTTATGGACCTTTCCTCCAGGAACGTGTCCAAACCTTTTTTAAACCCAGCTACACTAACAGCATTTACTACATCCTCCGGTAACAAATTCCAGAGTTTGATTACACGTTGAGTGAAAAAATATTTTCTCTTATTTATTTATTTTATTTATTTAGCAAGCATTTGTAGCCCGCTCCTTCCAGCGATCAGAAGCGGGTAGGATTACTATTGTGAAACTGCCGAATCAAGGCAGGTACAAATTTTGTTTACATACAGATTGTCAGAAAAGCACATCATACAGAGTTAACACTTCTTAGCTATGGGGGAGTTCATTTACATATATACATAAATACATATATACAGGATAATCTTCTTGGACACAGTGGTCAGGGGCTGCTCCATCTGTGGGTTTAGTTCAGGTTGAAATGTGATTGGAAAATGTGCGTTTTGAGTTTCTTTCTGAAGTCTAGAAGGTCATTGCTAGCTCGTTTTTAGTTTCCCACCACTTTTTAATAGTGGAGCCGCCATTTTGTTTAGTGGGAAAGCTCCGCTTCATGGTTTTTCATTCTTTGCCTCATTGATTACAGCTTTTAGAAGAGGTTTTGATACCTTCTTCCCTCCAACATTGCTTGGGCTGTGGGAAGAAATATAAATCTTTAGAAAATAGTCTCTGCTCTGCCTGTGCTGCAGACCAGAAAGAACCCTCTTCAGTGTTGAGACAGTATACCATTAAATCCACCCTGCCTGTCCCTTTGGGACCCTCCATGGAGACCTCGGGGGTGTTCTCACCCTCTCCCCCGATCATCAGCACCTTCTGCCTCAACAACAACCTCAGCCTCAGTTACACTCGCAGCAGCCTCAGCCTGGGAATTCTGATGCTCAATTCATGCACCTGTTTCGCCAAGCCTGGGCCTTGTGGTGCTCAGGGTCCTCTTCTGTCTCTCCAGATGCCATAGCCCACTCCTCTAGGAAGTGCATGAAAAGGACCAGGCCAACTGGAAGGTGGAAGGACTCCTAAAGACAACCTTCTCCTCTTCTTCTCTAGTCTTGCAAGCCTCTTTCTATGGAGGTCTAGCAACGAGCACCCTGCTGCGCTGGCTTCCGCTGTTGCCAGAAGATCCCACTTTGGCATGGTTAGAATCCGTTACCACCTATGTGGCAGATGCATTCTATGGCCAGCTTCACCTAGTGGCCTGCTTGGTTGCTGCTGTCATGGTTGCATAACGCTGGTTGTGGCTTCACCCTTGGAATGCAGATGCGGCTTGCCAAACTCCCTTTCAAAAGCAAACTTCTCTTCGGGGAGGATCTGGGCAAACTTGTGAAGGATTTGGGGGAGGTCAAACCTCAGTGTTTGCCAGAAGATCAACTGAAATCCGGTTCTTGATGTTTCTTTTGGGGTGTCTGGCACTTGTGAGATAATTATTCCTCCTCTAGCAAATTTTCTGGGCCCACACAGTCCTTCTACTGACAGGCTGGAGGTCCATTCTGAGGTGCCACAGGTCAGCAGACGGCTGTGCCTTTTCGCCCACGAATGGATTCACAGACAGATAGGTTTTTGAAGTAGTGATGTGCAGCTATGCACTTGACTGTGCCAAGCCCATCCAAGACACATTCCTGATCTTCCCATGAGGTTTGGCTGCCAAAATGGTTGCAGTGTGGCTAACTCTACAATGCTTCCTTCAGCTTCAGGCAGTTTGTCTGGTTTCCCTGTTCGAAAAAGGCTCCAGTCGCTATTCCATCTATTTTGTTGTTCCTAAAAAGGACAGCTCTTTATGGCTTATTCTGGACCTCAAGAGAGTGAACCGCTGCCTTCATATTCCTCGGTTCTGGATGGAGACTCTCAAGTCTGTCATTCAGGTGGTCCATCCGGGTGAGTTCCTGGCATCCCTGGATCTCACAGAGGCATATTTCCAGCTGGGCTTAGGGCCCACTTGACATGGGCACAAGTGGCTTCTTGGGCAGAAAGGTCATGGGTAGCCCCACTGGATATTTACAGGGTGGCGACTTGGTCCTCCCTGTCTATCTTTGCTCGCCATTATCACTTGGAACTCCAAGCCAGGGAAGCAGCTCGCTTTGGGGCCACCATCTTGGCAGCAGCTGTATCTTCCCATACAGGGGTGGAGTAGCTTTTGTACTTCCCACTAATATAGACTGGTCTAGCAGGATGATTTGGAAGGAGAAATTTCACTTACCGTTAATTTCTTTTCCTGGAATCCTGCTAGACCAGTCCAGCATCCAGCCCCTTCTCTCTGTTCTGGGAACTAGCCTTAGCTGTGATCCTGTATGTGATGGGCAGCTTCCGGCTGTTCTCTGCCTTATACATGCCTCGATGGCCTTGTGGCCTTGTATATAGTTTAATTTCACATGTTTCTTGGCTGGTTTTGCCTTCTCTTTGGGCTGTTTCTGAAGTCCTTGTGCTTTGCCAGGGGCATCCTGAAGTTGTCCCCTAGGGGTCCAGGGTTATCCACTAGTGGTGATGTCACTGAAGCTTCTATTTTTCTCTGTCTCCATCATCTTCTGGCAGGGGGAGATAACCCACTAGTCTGGACTGATGTAGCAGGATTCCAGGAAAGATATTAACAGTAAGTGAAATTTCTCCTTTGCCTTTGGGGCCACAACAGCACACTGAGCAGAAGATTTCAATGTACATCTAGATCCTTTTTCTGGAAGGTGACTCCTAATGTGGAACCTAACATCGTGTAGCTAATCTTCCTCCAGCCTCATCATGCTAATAGTACCCCTCTTCTCAAGTCACTTCATTGGCTCCCTATCCATTTCCGCATCCAGTTCAAAGTTCTTCTGCTGACCTATAAGTGCATTCACTCTGCAGCTCCTCACTACCTTTCCTCTCTTATCTCTCCTTACACCCCTCCTCGGGAACTCCGCTCTTCTGACAAATCACTTCTATCTGTGCCCTTCTCTTCTATTGTTAACTCCAGACTTCGCTCCTTTCACCTTGCTGCACCTTACGCCTGGAACAAACTACCTGAGTCTGTACATCAGGCGCCTTCTCTGACCCTTTTCAAATCCAGGCTGAAAACTCACCTCTTCACTGCCGCTTTTGGATCTTGACTCTCCTGATCTCCTTTGTGTTTCCTTACCATTCCCCCTAGATGGATCCCATGTCTCTAGCTACTGTGTTGTCTGTCTCAACTAGATTGTAAGCTTTGACGAGCAGGGACCATCTTTTACATTTGTCTGTGCAGCGTTGCGTACGCCTTGTAGCGCTATACAAATGTTCAGTAGTTTTTATTTTACTATTTTCCTCATTTTGTCATAGGGGTATGTTTACAAAGCAGTGGTAGCGGCCACTATGCGATATCGGAGTTAGGTTTCCTTAGTTTCTTCATTCCAGTTCTTAACTCAGATTTCATCATGCTATGATCACTACTGCAAACCCCTCACACCAAATCCCATGCCCCTCTAAGTATTAATCTAAATAACTCCCCCTCATGCCAGTTCCCCAGCAGGCTACTCCTCAAAGCATTCATTTAATTCATCTAGGAATTTTACCTCTCTAGTGGGGTAATTGAAATTGCCCATTATGATTGTGTTGCCCTATTTGCTAACTTCCCTAATTTCTGTCAGCATTTCATTATCTATATCTACTTTGGCTAGGGATAGGGTAGTGCACCCCCACCACTATTCATTTTCCCTTCACACATGGAATTTCCCACAGTGCATTCTGTGTCGAGCAGAACTTTTATCCTGTTTGACTCAATTCCCCTCTAACGTATAGCACCACTCCACCTCCAATGTGATCTGCCCTTCCTTTGTGGTATGGTTTGTATCCTGATATCACGGTATCCCATTGGTTGTCCTCCTTCCACCACGTCTCTGAGATGCCAGTTATATCACTTATATAACTCTTGATTGCCTCAGAAAATCCAAGTTATCAATATCCCTGTTTAATGTATATTACCAAGTTTAAGTTACAATGTCTACTACCTCTTCATTCAGTGCTATATATTCTAATTCTCCCAAGTTCATTTTTATGCTTCTAGTATTTGCATATAGACTGTCAAAGTATGTTTTTTGTTTGCTTCTGCAGCTTGCTTAGCAGTCAACAGTGATAATTTGCAATCGTTCAGCTCTGTCTGCTCTTCACTTAAACCGCCAACACCAACCACAACTCCCAACCCCCTTATCTAGATCACATCTACTCATACCAAGGGAGGCAGCAATACATCTACAACTTAAACCCCTATGGCTCAAACATTCATAACCAATAGGTCTTACTATAGAGAGCATGAAGGGAATGAGTACTAACCCTTTTAGGAGTGAAACGGGGAATGAAACCTCAGAGCTACGACTAAATAGCTGTGACACTGTAGCTTTCAACTGCTCAATACAGCTCATTAAGTCGCGCCCCCCCCCCCCCCATTGTCATTTATAGGCTTCTACAATACCACCTGGGCTACTTTAACCTTTATTGCAACCTTACTATCGGGACGCCCTAACTTCCCTGTTTTGATAGTATTTTTCTAAGATACCTTACTGCAAACTAGGCACTTCTGAGCGACTGGGTTATCTAGTTTAAAAGCTGCTCTATCTCCTTTTTAAATGTTAGTGCCAGCAGCCTGGTTGCACCTCTCTGGGACCCGCCACGTCTGCCCCTTCTTCGTGCATTGACGAGGGCGGGAGCTTGACCTGAAGGCTGGAGGCACAGGGCAGAACTTCCAGAAGTCTCTGAGGTAAAGTCCTTAAACCAAGATGTAGCAAATCTGTTCAGCTCCAAAGTGGAGGCAGACCTCTTGCCCTTCACAAAGTCATTTACTTAAATGGCTCGTTAGGCTATGACATCCAGTTACCTGCACAAGGTAAAAGAACAGAAATAGAAGTGATGAGGTTAGGCCTCCTTTCCCAAAGGCGATAGGTAAGAAGCAGGACCGAATGTCTGGGCTGGGAAAAGGGAGCTCAGAATAATGATCCGAGTCGGCCAGACTGTTCTGTCACTTTTGGCTCTTAAATATCAGTAAGAGGGTCGGCAGTGGGAGAAGTTTTAAAGCCTAAAAAAAGAGGGTTTTTACTTGTAATGATATCTTAGGGGAAGTGAGAGTTTCCCATTGTAATTCTGATTTGGAAATACTGCTGTATGGAACTTTTGCTAAATAGAAAGACCTCTTGCAATAAAAGAAATGGGCAAGTCATTGCAGGGTAAAGTTTCTTCTGCTTAAAGTCGATGCCTTTTAGGATTTCTCATATAGGCAATCCTGTTGTAAAATTCTCCCCTTAAGGAGCAATTGGAAACATGGGAGAGAAAGGCTGAGAGAAGTAGTGCTGGAAACCCCTGGACTTGTTTATTTTTGTCAGGAATCTTCCGAGTCCTCTGCTGTGGGACTGGAACTACCACTACTGAACATTTGTAAAGCACTACAAGACATAAGCAGCGCTGCAAAAACACATGTAAAAGACAGTCCCTGTTCATCAAAGCTTACAATCTAGTTAAGACAGACAACGCAGTAGCTGTAGACATGGGATACATCTAGGGGGGGGGGGGGGGGTTGTAATGAAACACAAAAGAGATCAAGTGAGTCAAGATCCAAAAGCATCAGTGAAGAGGTGAGTTTTCAGCCTGGATTTGAAAAGGGTCAGAGAAGGCGCCTGACGTACAGACTCAGGTAGTTTGTTCCAGGCATAAGGAGCAGCAAGGTGAAAGGAGCAAAGTCTTGAGTTGACAATAGAAGAGAAGGGCACAGATAGGAGCGATTTGTCAGAAGAGTGGAGTTCCCAAGGAGCGGTGTAGGGAGAGATAAGAGACGGATGTAGCTTTCAGTCAGAATGTGCTGGAGTTGAACAGTTCCTCACACCTCTCGTAAATGCAAAGTCCAGAGAATCCAAGGCGGTGATGGTGCCTCTGGGGCCTTATTTAGAAGGAATTCTTTTCTGCAGGTATGAAGTGCTGTCCAAGAGTTCTGGCTTGGAAATGACATTAAAGAGGGATGTTTACCTCCATGGCATAAATGCACAGGAGGAGAGCCTCTTTCATTTGAAAGAAAGCTCTTCAACAAGGGGGCATAGGATGAAGGTGAAAGGGGATAGACTCAGAATTAATGTGCAAAATATTTCTTTACGGAAAAAGTGGTAGATGCCTGGAATAGTCTCCCAGTGGAGGTGGTAGAGATGAGGACAGTATCTGAATTGAAGAAAGCATGGGGCAAACACAGAACATCTCTAAAGGAGAAAAAAGTACTGAAGAGGTTAGTGGATCGTATGGAAGGGAGACTGGATAGGTAATATTTTCTTTATCTGCCGCCATGTTTCTATGCGTTTATCTGCAGTGCATTTGCTCTGTGTTCCCATGGCCTTCATTAACATAGAAACATAGAAACATGATGACAGAAAAAGACCACATGGCCTATCTAGTCTGTCCTTCCATATCAACAACTACAACAGTCCACTTTTTACCTTTAGAGATCCTCTGTGTTGGTCCCATGCTTTTTTGAATTCAGTTACTGTCCTCATCTCTACCACCTCCACTGGGAGACTATTCCATGGATCCACTACTCTTTCCGTAAAGAAATATTTCCGCATATCACTCCTGAATCTATCTCCCTTCACCCTCATCCCATGTCCCCTCGTAGCAGAACTTGCTTTCAATTGAAAGTGGCTCTCTCCCTGAACATTTATGCCACGGAGATATTTAAACATCTCAATCATATCACATCTATCCTGCCTTTCCTCTAAGGTGTACATATTAAGATCCTTAAGTCTGTCCTCATATGCTTTATAATGAAGCCCACTAATCATTTAGTAGCCACCCTCTGCACCGACTCCATCCTGTTCACATCCTTTTGAAGGTGCGGTCTCCAGAATTTCACACTATACTCCAAATGAGGTCGCACCAAAGACTTATACAGAGGCATTATCACCTCCTTTTTTCTGCTAGCCATTCCTCTCCGTATGCACCCAAGCATCCTTCTAGCTTTTGCCGTCGCCTTTTCTACCTGTTTAGCTACTTTAAGATCATCAGACACAAACACGCCTAGGTCCCGCTCTTCTTTAGTGGACAAAAGTATTTCACCTTCTATACTGTATTGCTCCCTTGGATTGCTGCAGCCCAAATGCATGACCTTACATTTTTTAACATTAAATCCCAGCTGCCAAATTCTAGACCATTCTTCAAGCTTAGCTAGATCCCTCCTCATGTTATCTACACCTTCCTGGGTGTCTACTCTATTGCAGATTTTGGTATCATCTGCAAAGAGGCAAACCTTACCCGACAGCCCTTCCGCTATATCACTAACAAAGATGTTAAAAAGAATCGGACCAAGGACAAATCCCTGGGGCACACCACTGGTAACATCCTTCTCCTCAGAGTGAGCTCCATTTACTTTTACTCTTTGTCGCCTCCCACCCAACCAATTTCTAACCCAAGCAGTAACTTTAGGGTCCATCCCTAGGGTGCTCAGTTTGTTTATAAGTCGCCTGTGAGGAACAGTGTCAAAGGCTTTACTGAAATCTAAATACACCACATCTAGAGCTCTCCCTCGGTCCAACTCCCTGGTCACCCAGTCAAAGAAATCAATCAGATTTGTCTGACAAGACCTGCCTCTGGTGAATCCATGCTGCCTCGGATCCTGTAATCCGCTGGACTCCAGAAACCTCACTATTTTCTCTTTCAGCAGCGTTTCCAATAATTTACTCACCACCGAAGTTAAACTAACCGGCCTGTAGTTTTCAACCACATCCTTACTTCCGCTTTAGTGTAAAGGTACCACAATGGTCACTCAAAGCACAGGAGGTGACAGAAAAGTTTGTAGAAAGTGCACTGAGTTTATTTGCCACCCCAGAAACCGTGATACTGGTTGCGTGTTTCCTGGGGGTTGCAGAGGATAAATTATACTGCATAATTCAGTCTCACTGTCCTCAAAGGATAAGGCCTGTGGAGTGCTAATGGGGCTTAGATGCTGATCAACATTCAAAAGTTGACTTCTGGACATCCTTTGAAGTGAATAATCTGGATAAGTTAGAGGTGGTGGGTACCTTTTGATGCAATTCAGGAGGGTATTTTCTCTTTATTAACTTCCTGGGAGGGAGTTTCAGATGAGAGAAGATGCTCCAAAGGTTTGATTGCTTTAATTTGATATATTATTTATAACTCACCATTAAAGACAGCCCTGTCTGATCAGAGCAGCATCGAATCGGGCAAGTTCTTAGCAGGCCGTATTCCCCAAAACAGAGGAGGCAGCAGAGAGCTGGGCTGGTCAAGGATAAAAATTCGGACTCTTTGAGACCAGGTGGAGAACTAGGTATAATGATTCTCCAGTGTTGAGACCGAGGCAATGGGAAAAAAGAAACATAAAGCCCATTGTTCACTAATTCTTCTGCAAAACAGTTTAAAAATCAAGTGTCAGCCATATAACATCATTATTTTCAAGGGTCCTGATATTTGAAAGCACTTATGCAGTCGGCAGCACGACATGGGACACTCTGGGGATGGGGCTGAAAGTTATCCAGAGCAGCAAAATTCAGCTACTCTCCCTCTCACTTGTACTTTGGAGTGAAGAAACAGCAAAATCACCTTATACAAGGAAGTTATCTATAGAAAATTATGCCATTTCCAGTGTTCAGGCATGAATGCATAGCCTGGCAGAAAATCCACATAACGTTATACGGATAACTTGGCCATCTTGCTGAATATGGACCTCCCCTGGTCCAGTCAGAGTCAAGGAGGAACACTTATTGGTATTTGGCTATTCCCAGATCAGAGCGACAGGGCGCGATCAGGAGAACTGGCGAACAGACCTCATGTTACATAATCACAGCAAGTTGGCAAATTACTGAAAAAATACTCACTATGACTCACGCTCCTGATAAAATGAAAGGCTTACGTTATGTCTCTACATTTTTCTATAAACCCATCATTGCAGAACAGTCTTACAAAGAGATTCATCTCCGTGTTTTCACATGCTTCTGAACTATGAGTCTGCTAAGTCACTCTCCATAAATAATAACATACAAGATGAGGGCTTGATGAGGGCGTCTCCTACCCCTGCACCGGGTATCACCTGCACTGCTCCAGCTGTGGTCATCCTCCTTCTTCCTACACCGTACTCAGCTGTCAGTCACACAAGGCTGGTTGTTTATCTATCTACATTTCTGAATCAACCAAGCAGAGCTCAGAGTGACCTGCAGCACGTTTCAGCATATATTACTTCCCTGTTCAATAAAATCCAAGGTGCACTGACGCACATTCACCTTAAAATATATACATCTAAAAACTATAATTTCTATTTATTTTATTGATTTAACAGTTTTTTTTATTCCGCCCTATCATAAAATTCAGAGCGGTTTACATATAACATGACCCAAGAAATTTACATAGAACAAGGGTGTTAAACTTGGATGGCTATATGGGGTTCCAAACAATTCACATGTATGCAGTAGGAGCTGTACATTTCAATACAATTTTTTTTTTTTAGTGCCATCAAGTCAGTGTTGACTCATAGTGACCAAGCTGCCTTTGGGTTTTCTTGGCAATGTATCACTGGAAGTAGATTGCCAGCCTTTTCTTCAGAGGCAATGGAGGGTAAAGTGACTTGCCCAACATCACAAGGAGTGCCAGTGGGAACTGAATCCTTGATCTTCTGGGTACTAGGCTGTTGCTCTAACCACTAGGCTACTCCTTCACAATACATTTCATTGCAATACAATACATTTCAAATAATAAACAAGCCTAACAGCAGGCTTAAAACTCCAAAACGAAAACATTTAAATCAATGAAAAGCCAGCTTTGAAAGATAAGTTTTCAAAGCACGTTTAAACCTGACTCTTCTTCTAGCTGAAGATCCCTTGGCTGTTCATTCTGTAACATTGAAATAACGTGAGAAAGTGTAGAGTTGAGGATGGACACATAAACCCTGATCCACCATAGGCCTAAGTGAGCAAGAAAGAACATATCCAGTTACCCAGGACCCATTCCGCAAGGGGCCTTAAAGGTAGCTAAGACTGGGGAGGTATGCTCCCTGCATCAAACGGCCCGTACAGTTTGCAACAATTGTAAACTGGGTTAAGTCGTCTTAGGTAGGCCCAAGAAAAGAGAATCACAGTAATTAAACTTTGCACTCTCTAATCCACTCTCTACTCACCTCCTATCTGGACTACTGCAGCCTGTTCCTCGCTGGTCTCCCCCTGAATCATCTCTCTCCTCTGCAATCCATTCAGAATTCCGCATGGCTAACCTTCAGCCACTGTTGCTATGCTCACGTAGCCCCTCTCCTCAAGTCACTTCACCTGCTCCCTATCCATTTCCGCATTCTGTTTACACTTCTACCAACCTACAAGTTGTGGTGATGAGAGCTGCCATGAGAAAATGGAAACAGAAGAAAATGCTGTTTGTACCTTTAAAACGAGTGACAAGCCAGGTTTGCACAGAGCTAGAAAAGCAAGCATGAGAAAAAAACAGCTCTCTGCTGAAGCTAAGCCACGCCTAAGCTCTGACGTAGAGCCAGGCTTGGAGGCTGATTACGGGCACATGTGCGAACAGAAGGGTGTGGCAGTCAGGAAAAGCGTTTTTAAACCTGAAGGGAGAAAAGTCCCTGAGGAGGTGGAACAGAGAGAGGAGAATTACCTGAAGGGAGAGGATTACCTGAGGAGGAAGAAACTCCTGAGCAGAGGAGAAATCCTGAAGGAAGGAGAGTTCCTGAGTGAGAGGAGATCTCTGATGGAGTGGAGTTCCCAGGGGGAAGAGAGTTCCCAGGAGGAAGAGAGACCTCAGAGAAAGGGGAGAGCTCAGAGAAAAAGGAAAGGAGAAGGACAGGGGAAGTCTGTCTTCCAGTTGCTGGATGGTACCGGTGAAAAGGGATGCACACTGTCTCTGAATAATACTCCTAAAGCTGAAGCTAGCAGACGCCTAGCTGGGAAGGTTACAGCCCACGGGGAACAAGTTCCAATGTCCAGTGCTCTAGACCCCGTGTTGCAATCTTCAACTGCTAGAAGGTGGGTGGATACGCTTCTTTATGGAAAGAGCCAGAGCCCAGCCGAAAGCAGGGAAGTGGATTTGAACACCATAGAGACTTTAAGGGAAGTGTTCCAGGGTAGGAAAGCTCCCTCTCCTAATGTAAGTGTTCCCTCTCAGAAAGAAAAGTTATGGAATGAATTCTGTAAGTTCTTACAAGGGAAGAAGTTTGAACAAGCTTTTGAAGCCAGACAGGGCCGGCCCGTCCATTGAGCAAGAAGGTTTTTTGCACAGGGTCCCGTGTTTCAGGGGGCCCCGAGCAAAAAACATTCTACATCAGGCCAAATAGATAAAAAAAAGCAAACCGGCCGCTGGGCCCCCCCTACCCGGCAAAGCCTCCCAGAAACATCAGCTTCGGACAGAGTCCCAAAGCGCGGGCTTAACAGAGCCGCGAGAGGTCAGGGAAGCTCTCGCGGCTCTGAAAGCCCGCGCTTTCGGACTCTGTCCGAAGCTGATGTTTCTGGGAGGCTTTGCCGGGTAGGGGGGCCCCGCGGCGGGACGCTTGATTCTGCCGCTGCCATGGTGGCAGCGGCAGCGGCAGCAGCAGCCGGTTTGCTTTTTTAAAAATCTATTTGGCCTGATGGGGGAGGGGGGTTAGGACGTAATGGGCTATGGGGGGGGGGAGCTGAGACTGGAAGTGGGCTGATGGAGGGGGGGTTAGGACTAGTAATGGGTTATGGGGGGCTAGGACTTGAAATGGGGGGGGTAACATAGAAACATAGAAACATGATGACAGAAAAAGACCACATGGCCTATCTAGTCTGTCCTTCCATAACAACAACTACAACAGTCCACTTTTTGCCTTTAGAGATCCTCTGTGTTGGTCCCATGCTTTTTTGAATTCAGTTACTGTCCTCATCTCTACCACCTCCACTGGGAGACTATTCCATGGATCCACTACTCTTTCTGTAAAGAAATATTTCCGCATATCACTCCTGAATCTATCTCCCTTCACCCTCATCCCATGTCCCCTCGTAGCAGAACTTGCTTTCAATTGAAAGAGGCTCTCTCCCTGAACATTTATGCCACGGAGGTATTTAAACATCTCAATCATATCACCTCTACCCCGCCTTTCCTCTAAGGTGTACATATTAAGATCCTTAAGTCTGTCCTCATATGCTTTATAATGAAGCCCATTAATCATTTTAGTAGCAACCCTCTGCACCGACTCCATCCTATTCACATCCTTTTGAAGGTGCGGTCTCCAGAATTGCACACCATACTCCAAATGAGGTCGCACCAAAGACTTATACAGAGGCATTATCACCTCTTTTTTTCTGCTAGCCATTCCTCTCCGTATGCACCCAAGCATCCTTCTAGCTTTTTCCGTCACCTTTTCTACCTGTTTAGCTACTTTAAGATCATCAGACACAACCACGCCTAGGTCCCGCTCTTCTTTAGTGGACAAAAGTACTTCACCTCCTATACTGTATTGCTCCCTTGGATTGCTGCAGCCCAAATGCATGACCTTAAGTCGCCTGATCGCTCAGAATGTACCCCAGTGTAAATAAGATGTAGATATGTTCTGCCTGAAATCAGGTACCAGTGTGATACAATGTATAGAGTTAAGAATTGTACATAGTTTCCCCCAGTTACTTCCAAGTTGATCTCCCTGTTTATTGTAAATACAACTCAAAGTTCCTTGTGTTGTATAGTTGATGTTAAATGTAAACCGCTCTGATCTAAAATAGAGCGGTATAGAAGAACTGTTAAATAAATAAATAAATAAATAAACAGTGTCAAAGGCTTTACTGAAATCTAAATACACCACATCTAGAGCTCTCCCTCGGTCCAACTCCCTGGTCACCCAGTCAAAGAAATCAATCAGATTTGTCTGACAAGACCTGACTGGTAATGGGCTGATGGGGGGCTAAGACTGGAAATGGGCTGATGGGGGGGATCAGAACTGGAGGCTGATGGGGTGGCTAAGACTGGAAATGAGCTGATGGGGGTAGGACTGGTAATGGGCTGATGGGGGGCTAAGACTGGAAATGGGCTGAATGGGGGGGCTAAGGCTAGAAATGGGCTGATGGGTGGTTAGGACTGTAATGGGCTATAGGAGGGCTAAGACTAAAAATGGGCTGATGGGGTTAGGACTGGAAACGGGCTGATGGGGGGTTAGGACTAGTAATGGGCTATGGGAGGGTTAGGACTAGTAATGGGCTATGGGGGGCTAGGACTGGAAATGGGCTGATGGGGGGGTTAGGACTGGAAATGGGCTATGGGGAGGCTAAGACTAAAAATGCGCTGATGGGGGGGTTAGGACTGGAAGTGGGCTGATGGGGGGGTTAGGACTAGTAATGGGCTATGGGGGGGGCTAGGACTGGAAATGGGCTGATGGGGGGGCTTAGGACTGGTAATGGGCTGATGTGGGGCTTAGGACTGGTAAGGGCTATGGGGGGGCTAGGACTGGTAATAGGCTGGGGGGGTTGCTAGGACTGGAAATGGGCTGAGTGGAAGGAGGGCTTGAACTGCAAATAGCTGATGGGGACGGAGGCTTGGAATGGAAATGGGCTGAGTGGAAGGGGGCTTGAACTGCAAATAGCTGATGGGGACGGAGGCTTGGAATGGAAATGGGCTGAGTGGAAGGGGGCTTGAACTGCAAATAGCTGATGGGGAGGGGGGCTTGGAATGGAAATGGGCTGTGAGGGGAGGGAGCTAGGACTGCAAAAGGGCTGAGTGGGGGGGGGGGGGTAGGACAGGCAATGGGCTGATGTAGGGGCTAGGATAGGACTGGAAATGGGCTTTTGGGGGGTGCTAAGATTGGAAATAGGCTGTGGTGGGGGCTTGGATTGAAATGGACTCATGGAGGGGCTAGAACTGGAAGTAGGCTCATGGGGGGGCTTGGATTGGAAATGGACTGAGTGGAGGGGAGCTAGGATTTGACATGGGCTGATGGTGGGGCTAGGAAAGGACTATAAATGGGCTGATGGGGGGCTGGGATTGTAAATGAGCTGATGGAGGGACTCGGATAGGACTGGAAATGGATGGGGGAGCTAGGATTGGAAATGGGCTGATGGTGGGGCTAGGATAGGACTGGAAATGGGCTTATGGGGGGCTAGGACTGGAAATGGGCTGATGCGGGGACTAGAAGGGAGCGGATGCTGGGTGGGGCTGGAACTAGAAGGGAGCTGATGTTGGGGGAGGATTAGAATGGGATGGAGCTTGGAGAGGGGAAAATATTTTGTGTGGGAGGGAAGACAAATCTACAATTGGCCGGATATTGGGAGAGTAAGTGGGGATTGAGGATGGAGGGGTAAAATTTGAGTGGATGAAATAGGAATGAGGAAAGATCAAAAGGAGAAAGATTAGTATGTTAAAGCAGATGTAGAGAGAGAACGGAAAAAACTAGAAGAGAGAAGAAAGGACAAATGGACAGCAGACGATGGAGAGTTAGAAGAAGACATGAAGAAACCAGAAGAAAGTGGCTGGAGCAATTGCAACTGAAAAAAAATGCACAAAAGGTAGAAAAATCTCTCTTTATTTTGAATTTATTAACTGGAATATGAAAGCTCTGGGAAATGTGCATCATTAACGTCTGCGCTTTGTTTAGTACAAGAGGAAATTAATTTATAGTTTTATTTCTACAGTGTTGTTGTACATACCAAGTTTGGCTTTTGGGGTACCCAGTTTAATTATTGTCTTCCTATTTCTAAATTGTGATTCCTTGTTTGGTGATGGTCTATGTTCTGTATGTGTAACTGAGCTGAGGTATTCTGTTTATGTAATTTCTATTTGAGTTGGTAGAGAGGTTTCCATCTTTCGCCAAAGAGCAGAAAGCTGACCCTGCACTCGCTAGGGCATTCGAGTATGCCCAGGTGGGAAAGGATACCTTCCCCAGGTTCATTTTGGATAAAGAGGTGCTATACAAGGAAAGTGGATCTGTCCGTAAGCAACTAGTAGTGCCCGCTGCTTTTAAGTCCCTGGTTTTGAGGTTAGCTCATGATCACCCCGTAGGAGGTCACAAAGGGATACAGGGGACCCTAGACCAAATACTAGCGCGGTTTTACTGGCCAGGAGTCTTCAAAGAGACCTCGCGATTTTGCGAGTCATGTTCCTCCTGCCAGAGAGTAACCTCTGTCCGACCACCCGAAGTGCCCTTGTTTCCGATGCCGGTTATATCGGAACCCATTAGAAGAATAGCTATGGATATAGTGGGACCCTTATTGAAGATTTATTTATTTAGCTGTATTTGTATCCCGCTTTTCACCGGGTCAAAGCGGCGTTACATAAAGGGGGGGGGGGGGGAGTTTACGTATAAGGGTGGGGCCATCACCGGGGAGGCTACATTGATGATTTCAACATAAGACATAGGACAGACTTTGGACTTGGACAGATTTTGGACATGATCCTAGACATACCCTCCAGGAATTGACCCAATTTAGTTAGAAAAGACCTACATGCATTATCTGACTTTTATCTATCCTTCCAATGTAAATAGATTATGTATATAGTTAACCCTGTTTTCCAAGTTTATACTCCTGTTCGATGTAAACCTGACAGCTTGTTGTTATGGTCGTTAAGTTATAATGTAAACCGCACTGATGCTAAATAGCGCGGTATATAAGAAATTGTAATAAACAAAATAATAAATAAATAAATAAATGGTCGGGTTAGTATAGTTTGAGTTAGGTGGTCATGGTGGGTGAGATCAGAGGTTATTGTGCTTTTTTGGTGGGGGTCATGTTGAGGTATTCCTGAAACAGGATGGTTTTCAGCTGTTTTCTAAAAGATAGTAGATCGGTGTTGTTTCGGAGACAGCTCGGTAGAGAGTTCCATAAGGATGGAGCATACAGTTCAAAGGCTCGATTGCAGGTCCATTGCGAGCTTTTGGTTCTTTTGTGAGGGATGGTGAGAGAGTTGCTGGAGGTTTGTCTGGTAGTTCTGCCATGAGCTGGTCGAGACAGTAGGGTGTGGAGTTGGGAGTTCCGTGTTTGATGTATGGCTTTGTGGGTGAGTAGGATGGCTTTGTATTTAGTCCTTGCTTCGAGGGGGAGTATGTGTAGGTCTTTCAAAATTGGGGTGATGTGGTCGGTCTTCTTTGCTCTCTGAATGATTCTCGCTGTGGTGTTCAATGCTGTTCAGAGGGGCTTCGTCTGTGTGGCTGGAAGGCCATGGTATAATATGTTACAGTAGTCTAGATGTGGGAGCATCATGGCTTGCATTACAGTTCGGAAGTCTTGATGTTCAAGAAGGGGTCTGAGACATTGGACTGTTCTTGCCTTGTGGGCCTAGAGGTTTTCAATATATACTGGTCATGGTGGACCAAGCCACAAGATTTCCGTGGGCTATTCCCTTAAGGAATATATCGACCAAGACTATAGCCTCGGAAATAGTAAAACTATTCTGTGAAATAGGGTTTCCACAGGAGGTACTAACCGATAGGGGCAGTAACTTTATGTCAAAGTATTTGGCCCAGGTGTGGGATGCCTTTGGCATACGACACGTTAAGACAGCCGCCTATCATCCTCAATACAATGGCTTAGTAGAGAGACTAAACCAAACTATAAAGGAAATGTTAAAGCGTGCTTTAGACGGTGAGATGGCCAAATGGGATACCATGCTCCCGTTTATACTATATGCTTGCCGAGAACGGACGCAAGTTTCCTTGGGGACTTCGCCCTACGAGCTAATGTATGGACGTACCCCAAGGGGGATTTTGGATATATTCCGCGAACAATGGGTAGAACCTGTTGAAAAGGAGATAGGAGTACCCCAGTTTTTGTGAGACTTGAGGAGTCGTCTACAGAGAACCTCCCATTTCGCAGAGGAGACATTAAAGATTAGTCAAGGGAGACAGAAAAGATATTATGATAGGGATACAAAACCCCGCCAGCTATCAGTAGGTAAGAAGGTGATAGTAATGGTAACAGGGGCTACCCCAAAATTCGAAGTACAAGTGGCTAAACAGATTGGTCAAGTGTCATATAAGGTAGAGAATAAGAATGGTCGTCAGCAAGTCTACCACATTAATGTCTTCAGACCATGGCATGAGCGGACGGCCCTAGTTACCTTAGCTGGAGTAGTGCCGAGGAAACAGAGATTGTATAGGGTCGAGCCCAGAGCAAGGAAGATGTATCACAATGCAGAGGCCAGGTCACAGATTACGTGCTGTGAAGGCGATGCAAGGCCTGCCCGTAATATCTTAAGAGGGGGGATATGTGATGAAGCTGAAGCCATTGAAGCTATAGACTTAGAAAAAAACACTGTTTATTATAAAGCAACTGACTCACAGAAGGTGCAGTTACCTAAAAGTGCAACTAGAGGGAGCAGGCACGAGGCTGCAGAAGCTAAGCTGACACACCCAGGTTTTGAGAATGCAGGAGCTAATCAGGTACACCTGAGTAGAGAGCCAGGAAGCTCAGTGGAGAAACGGCTTTATAAACAGTGCTCAGAAGGAAGAAAGCAGAGAGGACCTCGAGCTGAGAGAGGAACTGAGAGAGGACCTTGAGCTGAGAGAGGAACTGAGAGAGGACTACGAGCTGAGAGAGGAGCTGAGAGAGGACCTCAAGCTCGGAGAGGACCACAAGTTCGGAGAGGAACACAAGTTCAGAGAGGAACTGAGAGGGGACCTGAGAGAGGAACCTCACATACTGAAAGGCAGAGAAGCTTGGAGTACTTACAAGGAAGAGCTAAGTTCCAGGGAGGACAAGCCCGTTCCAGAAAGCTCTAGGAGCCAGTCTTCAGGGAAGACGTGATAGAAGGAGACTGCCGGGTAGAGCAAATACCAGCAGAGCACGTCTCAAAGATCCAAGGTACAGTTATATTTCCTTTCCAAGATGTGAGCCAGCTCCTAGAAAAGCTTATAACCCAGAGAGCCGTACTGATAGGAAACAAAGGTGGGAAAGGTTTGTGAAACCTTTACAGAGAGGCATAGTAAAAAGTCATAACAGTTATTTGCCAAACCAAGACCAGCAAGGCTGGGGAATATTGGAGAGATCTATTGAACTACAACCTGCCTTATCTAGGGAAAGCTCAGGACTAGCTGACAACACGGCTGAACAGGAACCTATGCAAATAGAGGTGATAGAACCAGAGCCGTTGCAGTTAGAGCACCCGATGGACTGCTCACTCTGTGTTTCCAAGAGTCTAGAGTCTCTCACAGAATTGTAACCGGCAGGACATGCTTTAACGTATCTTTTTGCTTTTGCTAAGCTGAAAGGAAGTTTTGTATTTGTTTTTCCTCTTGGTGTTGAAAACCTGTTTGAACGCAAAGAACTGTGGAGTGCCTGTAACAGTTACTGACTTTGTAAATATTTTGACATAAATCCTGAAGTAAGGTACATTCTGGTTTTGTCTTGCTGGAGACCCTTTGCGCAACAAAGGGAATAAAAACCATTTAAGTTTAACCCTGCACAAGGCTCACAACTATTTCTTTATGAAGTGGGACTACACAGACCATGTTGCATCTGGTCTAGAAACTTTTTCCTTCTTCAACCAACAATAAATGTCCGCCCTCTCCTTTCTGCACGCTGCCACTAGGAGGTGCTGTGACATAATATCTTTAAGTCTGTCCCCATTTACTTTATAATGAAGATCGAACTATTTTAGTAGCCACCCTCTGCACCGACTCTATCCTGTTTATATCCCTTTGAAGGTGCGGTCTACAGAATTGCACACAATACTCCAAATGAGGTCGCACCAAAGACTTATACAGAGACACTATCACCTCCTTTCTTCTGCTAGCCATTCCTCTCCCTATGCATCCCTGGCTTTTGCTGTTACCTTTTCTATCTGTTTAGCCACTTTAAGATCACCAGAAACAATCATGCCCAGGTCCCGCTCTTTTTTTGTGGACAGAAGTACTTCACCCCTACACTGTACTGCTCCCTTGGATTTTTGCAGCCCAAATTAATTTTTTAATGTAATTTTTTAAAAGCATTTTTATACTGCCTGTTGTAAAGCATTCTAGGTGGTTTAAATCACATAAAACACAAGCAACCACCAAACCCAACCCAAACAAATCCTATATCAACCCCCCAACCCCCAAAATGCTGCTGTACCACTGCTGTGTCACCACTCTCCCAACTCACCAGGAAACACTAGGAAAGAGAAAGGTTTTAGGCCCTTTCAAAATTGCAACAAGTTTGACTCCGCCCACAATATCGCCGGCAAAGAGTTCTATAACATTGGAACAGCCACGGAAAACATACACGTGCGCTATCACTGTAATTGAATCTGACTGGGCCCTGGAACCTCTAGCAACCAAACCCCAGCTGAGCGCAATGCCCGACTAGGAACATTCCATTGCAACAAGTCCTGAAGGTACCAGGGCCCCCGCAGGGCCTTAAAGGCCAACACCAAAAATTTGAAAATACATCTCTGCTTAACCGGCATCCAGTGGAGTTATTCCAACAATTTGGAGATAGGGTCTTGTCTGCCAAAACCAATGGTGGTTCGTGCCACAGAATTATGGACTACCTGTAATTTTCTAATTAAATACACAGGTAACCCCACATATAACGAATTGCAGTAGTCAAAGTGAGAAAGCACTAGCACATGGATAACCAGGCGCAATGCATCCTGATCCATGTACTGCCAAAACTGTTGGGCCATTCATAAGTGCCCGAACGCTGCCTGGACCACTTTGGAATTTTGTAACTGAAATCCTAGTTCTTCATCCAAAACAACCCCCAAGTCCCGGATCTCCTTTTTCCATAATAAGCGGACCCCTCCTATGGACAGACCTACCCCTAAACTCTCATGTTAGCATCCCACATAACAAAACCTTCTACTTGGTGATATTAAAGACAAGATGATGCGAATGCAGCCAGGCAGCAATATCCTCGAGACAACGATTGGCACACTCAAGCACCGCAGTTTCATGGCCCACCACGTCAATTACCAGCTGGATATTATCAGCATATAAAACCCCCTGAACCCATGCCGCCTACAGATCTCCTTTATTGGGCTCATAAAAATATTGAAAAGAATAGGGGACAAGGCAGACCCTTGCAGGAACCCACAAACCTACTGTCATATGGTGGAGAAATGAGTCTCCCAGTGCACACAAAAACGTCGCTCCATCAGGAAAGAATCCTACCAAAGAAGAACTGTACCCCCTATGCCCAAAGCCTCAAACCTTGCCACCAACAGATCCCAGTCAATGAGGTCAAAGATCATGGACAGATCGAGTATCACATCCAACGCAGTTTGCCCCTTGTCCCTAATGCTACCCAACAAATCCAGAACAGCCACCATCAGGGATTCTGTCCCAGAACCTCTGCGGAAACCTGCTTGAGCCCAGTCCAACCCCTTGATTTCATGCAGGAAAGCTGTTAATTGTACCAGGACCGCCTTTTCTATTCACCTTTGCTAATCCCATCAACTATGAGATAGGCCGCAGGTTGAAACATTGCTTGCCCTTTCCCTTCTTTGGGATAGGGGTAACCATGGCTTCCTTAGGTTCACCCAGGAAAATCCCTTGAGTGAGAGAAGCGTTAACCAAATCCGTTAACCATTCTATACAGAGTTCCGGGCCTTCTGCAGAAGATAGCCCAGAACAGGATTCTGATGCATCTATGTAAACCATAATCCCCCTAACAAGTGGAGTGGAGGAGTGGCCTAGTGGTTGGGACAAGGTACTTCAGGCCGGAAGGTCGGGGGTTCAAATCCCACTAGAGGACAGCAACCTTGGGCTGGAAGGACTGGGGTTTCTAGTCCCACAGGTGCTCCTTGTGGTCTTGGGCAAGCCACTTAACCCTCCATAGCCCATGTTCCCTGTAAAATAGTTATCTCCAAGTTATAATGCCCTGTTCAGTGTAATTTCAGTTTGTTCAACGTAAACCGCACTGATGCAGAATAGCGCGGTATATAAGAGAATGTAAATAAATAAAATAAACTCCCATTCACCCTCCACTGACACCTCTGCAAATGTTGTCTACTTCCTGTCTAACTGATCATCCTCTTAAATCCCCTGAACTCTTCCACCCAAAGTCTGCAAACCTTCCATTTTCCCCATGAAGTAATCGGCCACTGATTCACATCCAGAACATCATCTCCTCCCACAGTATCCACTCCCTGCCCCAGTAGCCGGCGAGCAGCCTTAAAAATTACATACGGTTTGTTCCCTGTGGTGGCAATTTGGCTGAACAAGCCTGCTTTCTAGCTTCCTGGAAGTGACAGTGATGAGAGTTAGCTGCTGAACGCCATTGATGCCTCCACATCCCCAGATTTATGCCAGCACTGCTCAAGCCTATGCACTTCTTGCTTGAGGCCCCATAATTCCCTTGTAAACCAGGATCTATTCTGAACCCAGTCAACTCTCACCCAAACTTGTGTTTTAGGTTCTACCTCATCCAGATCAGTATTCAGTGCTTCCAACCAAACCTTTAACCTGCAGCACCACTGAGGTCCCAAGACCCTAGAAAACTTTTAGACCTGAAAATCAGGTCTAAATTATTACCTAACCTATATGTCGGCTCCACAACCATCTGTTCCAATCCCAAATCAGACAATAAAAACAACAAAAATTGACCAGCACCATTGGGGCCAATCAAATTAAAATCTCCTAAGGTTAGCATGTGGAGGAATAGCCTACTGGTTAGAGCAACTATGTCATACCCAGACGATCAAGGGTTCAATTCCCACTGGCACTTCTTGTGACCTTGGGCAAGTTACTTTACCTTCCATTGCTTTGGAAGAAAAGGCCTGGCAACCTACTTCCAGTGATGTTGTCGTTGTTAAGTGCCGTTGAGTTGGAGTTGACTCATGGCGACCCTCTGGATAGCTATTCTAAATTGTGTTCGGTCTTGAGTCAGGCGGCTCATTGTTGACAGACTGGTACCCGTAGCTGCTGTTATTGTATCAATCCATCTCATTGCTGACCTTCTATCTTGCCAAGCATGATGTCTTTCTCTAATAATCTCTCTCTTCGCATGATGTGTCCAAAGTATGAAAGTCGAAGTCTTGTCATCTGAGCTTCTAAAGAAAGCTTAGGTTTGATCTCCTCTAGTACCGACTGGTTTGTTCTTCGGGCAGTCCATGGTATACACAGTATTCGCTGCCAGCACCTTAATTCAAAGGCATCAATTTTCTTCCTGTCTATCTTTCAATTGAAAGCAAGTTCTGCTACGAGGGGACATGGGATGAGGGTGAAGGGAGATAGATTCAGGAGTGATATGCGGAAATATTTCTTTACGGAAAGAGTAGTGGATCCATGGAATAGTCTCCCAGTGGAGGTGGTAGAGATGAGGACAGTAACTGAATTCAAAAAAGCATGGGACCAACATAGAGGATCTCTAAAGGTAAAAAGTGGACTGTTGTAGTTGTTGATATGGAAGGACAGACTAGATAGGCCATGTGGTCTTTTTCTGTCATCATGTTTCTATGTTTTTCACTGTCCAGCTTTCACATCCATATGATGTTATTGAAAATACCATGGCTTGAACAAGTTGAATCTTTGTATGGAGAGAGACATCTCTGCTCTTGAGAATCTTATCTAGGTCTTTCATAGCCATTCTGCCAAGAGCAATGTGTCGTCTGATTTCTTGACTGCTTGTTGCTTCTTTATTGATAGTTGATCCAAATAGGTTAAAGTTGTTCACAATTTCAATTTCTTCTCCTTCAACTATCAACCTGTTGATTATGACAGTTGTCATGATCTTTGTCTTCTTTACATTAAGGTGCAGGCCCATTTTGAGACTATGTTCTTTGATTGTGAGAAGCAAATGTTTCAGATCATCTTCACTTTCAGCCAGTAATGTGGTATCATCAGCATAGCGAAGGTTGTTGATGAGTCTTCCACCAATCTTCACACCTCTGTTGTCTTCATACAATCCTGCTTCTCTGATTTGTTCTGCATATAAATTAAACAGGTAGGGGGAAAGTATGCAGCCTTGTCTTATACCTTTGCTTGTTTTAAACCATTCTGTTTCTCCTTGTTCCATTCGAACTGCTGCTTCTTGATCAATGTACAGATTGTGCAAGAGTACGATCAGGTGTTCTGGTATACCCATGCTTTTTAATGTGGCCCAGAGTTTCTCATGGTTTACACAGTCAAAAGCCTTGCTATAGTCGATAATGCACAAATAGATATCCTTTTGGTATTCTTTAGTCTTTTCAAGGATCCATCTCACATCCGCAATGATGTCTCTCGTTCCTCGCCCTTTCCTGAACCCTGCTTGCACTTCAGGTAGTTTTTGTTCCAGGTATGGTTGTAGTCTCTTTTGAATAATCTTCAGTAGAATCTTGCTGGCATGTGGGATCAGAGCGATTGTGCGATAATTTCCACAGTCAGTTGGATCACCTTTCTTTAGTATTGGTATAAACACAGATCTTTTCCAGTCAGTTGGCCATGATGTTGTCTTCCATATTTCTTGGCAGAGCCTTGTAAGTACGGTAACAGCTGCATCAGTTTGCTGTAATACTTCTATGGGAATGCTATCAATGCCTGGTGCTTTGTTCTTTGATAAGGCTTTCAATGCTGCTTCAACTTCTTTTTTCATCACCAATGGTTCCCCATCATAAGGTACAGGTTGAAACGGCTGTTGGTCCACTTGATCTTTATCATATAAAAACTCTATATATTCCTTCCACCTTTTCTTGATCTTCTCAGCATCATTCAACATAGAACCTTGAGCATCTTGTAACATTCCAATTCGAGGCTGGAACTTTTTCTTTAACTCTCGTAGCTTTAGGAAAGCCGATCTTGTTCTTCCTCTAATAGTTTCTGCTTCTATTTCCTTGCATGTGTCGTCATAGTACTTTTCCTTGTCCTGTCTTGCTGCACGTTGGAAATCTCTGTTGAGTTCTGTTATTGTCTTTCTTTCTCCTCTGGCTTTAGCTTCTCTGCGTTTCTGGGCAATTTTCAGAGTTTCTTCCGTCATCCATTTTGGCCGTTTTTGCTTTTTCACCTTTTGTAGAGACTTCTCGCTTTCTTCCAAAACAACCTTCTTGATGTCATTCCATAACTCTTCTGGAGCTCTGTCATTTGTATCTAAAGCAGCAAATTGATTTTGCAGGTAGTCTTTAAATTCCAGTGGTATATTCTCAAGGTCATATTTTGCTGCATTTATGAGTCGTTTGCTCTTTTTCAACTTTAGCTTGAGTTTGCATACTAGTAGTTGATGATCTGTACCACAGTCAGCTCCAGGTTTTGTCTTTGTTGATGTTATAGAACTTTTCCATCGTTGACTTCCACAGATGTAGTCAATTTGATTTTTATACAATCCATTAGGTGAAGTCCATGTGTACAGTCACCGCTTGTGTTGCTGGAAGAAGGTGTTTGAGATGAATAGATCGTTGGTCTTGCAGAATTCTATCAGTCTTTCTCCAGCTTCATTTCTGTTGCCAAGTCCATATTTTCCAACTACTTTGCCTTCTTCTTTGTTGCCAACGTTTGCGTTCCAGTCACCCATAACTATCAGGATATCCTGTTTGCATGTTCTGTCAATTTCAGCTTGTACTTGTTCATAGAACTCTTCAATTTCATTCTCTTCTGCAGCTGTTGTTGGGGCATATACTTGAAGTTGTGTTGATAGGCATTCCTTGTAGACGAATAGAGATTAAGCGTTCGCTGACTGCATTGTATTTCATTACAGTTCTTGCAAGTTTCTTCTTTATTATAAATGCAACACCATTTCTTCATCTTTCATTTACAGCATAGTAGACCATGTGATCATCTGATGCAAAGTGCCCGATGCCAGTCCATTTCAGTTCGCTGACACCCAACAGATCAAGTTGTACACGTTCCATTTCATTCTTGACCACCTCCAACGTCCCTTGGTTCATGCTTCGTATGTTCCATGTTGCAATGTGTAAGACATCTTTACAGCTTCTGACTCTCATTTCATGTGCAGCTACATCAGCAGTCAGACGTCCCGAGGGCTTTTATCCAACCACATCATAAATGCTGGCTTTACTCTGAGAAGTCTTCAGCTCTTCCTCAGTAGCTAGTTGAGTGCCTTCCGACCTGGGGATCACATCTTCCAGCACTATAGCACAATTTGTTTTGTTGTAACTATCCATTGGGTTTTCATGGCAAGATACAGAAGTAGATTGCTGGGCCTTTCTTCCACGCAGTTTAAGTTTGGTGTTGTTGCCGTTGTCACAGAAATGTGATCCTCCGCCATCAACACTATCCCATTCTGCTGCTGCCCAGATGGGTGGTTTGTCTTGGTCTGGCACCTCAGCTGAGACCTGTCCATCTTGGGAGACCCTGCCAGTAGTTAAACTACCGAATGTTTAGCTCTCAGCATCACTGATGCACACAAGCCCTCACAGCACGGCAAGTGATACATTGCCAAAAAACCCAGAGGCAGTTGGGTTGCCAGGAATCAGCACTGACCTGACAGCCCAAAAACAATTAGCATGTCAAGAAGAGTTACTGCAAGTTTATCCCCAAAAACACCCCATTGGTCCTGCATCAGGACAGGTGGACAATAAACCAACAGGAGACCTTTGACAACAGTTTCACACAGGCTACTTATAAACAAACTGAGCAGTCTAGGGATGGACTCTAAAGTTACTGCTTAAGTTAGAAATTTGTTGAGTGCGAGGCAACAAAGAGTACAGGTAAATGGAGCTCACTCCGAGGAGAAGGAGGTCACCAGTGGTATGCCCCAGGGATCTGTCCTCAGTCCAATTCTTTTTAACATCTTTGTTAGTGATATTGCAGAAGTACAGTGAAGGGGGCAAAGTACTTCTGTCATTGAAAGAAGAGCGGGATCCCAGGATTCTTCAGTCATTACAAGGAAGACTGAGCACTTTTCCTAGTCACGTAGACCCAGCAGTGGAAGACATTGTTTTTCTATATTTTTTCTCTTTTGGTTTTGCTACTGCAAATTCAGGAAAGTATGACACTAGGCAAAATAGAGGTGATTCTTGATGTATCGTCCTGGCCAAAACATTTATGGTTTCCAGAGTTGAACATGAAGACAGAGGAACAGTCCAGGCTCCAGACACAGTGTGTATCATAAGCCAAGAGCTCATAAATCACCCAAACCCACAATATTTGAAACAGATGGCCTGGAAACAAAGAGGCAAGCCTTGACATTCATTGGCTATTCTACTAGAGTTATTCTGACTTGATAGGACCAGAATGTCTATGAGCAGTGCCTTTATTCTAGTTGGAAGTGATTTACTAATCAATGCCAGGATAAATGTATTAAAACATCAACTACTGTTGTAAAATGTTTTGCAGTCTTTGTTTCAGGGCGTGGATTTACTGTGGGGTTTATGCAGCTGCTCTTTCTAAAATCTGAGGTATGACTGGACCGGAGGATGGATTCAGGGGTTCTCCTAATGGAAATAGGCTTTCGTAACATTGCGTGCTCCATATGTGTAAAGCTATGCGCTTACTGGCTGTGCATATGTAATGTTGTCTGGAGGCTTTACTACTGCTATTACTATTTGTATAGAGCTACAAGGCTTATGCAGCATTGTACATATAGATGTAAGCAGGGGCGGCCCAAGGGGGGTGCGGGGCCATGTGCGGAGACTCGGTGCGGGGCCTCATTTGCATAAGGTGCCTCATTTGCATAAATATCTGCATAATGTTACCATACACTACTAACTTTTAGTAAACGTGCCTCTTAATGAGTATATGGATAAAGAAAGACTAAAAGGTTTCTACATTACTATAATCCAGTACCAACCGCCAGGCACATTAGGAACTACTACAAACACTGCCCATTTAGAACCCATAGCAAACCTGCCGTATCCTAACAGCACTACCAGGACTCACAAAGCACCATACCCTAACTATCAAAAGACAACACTGCAAATATTAAACCAATACATTTCAGAGAACAATAATACATGACCTACTGGGGAAAGAACAAGTGGCAATGTCAAATAGGAATTACATAAACAGAATACCTCAGCTCAGTTACACATGCAGAACATAGACCATCACCAAACAAGGAATCACAATTTAGAAACAGGAAGACAATAATTAAACTGGGAACCCCAAAAGCCAAACTTGGAATATACAACAACACTGTAGAAATAAAACTATAAATTAATTTCTCTTGTACTAAACAAAGCGCAAAAATTAATGATGCACATTTCCCAGAGCTGACATATTCCAGTTAATAAATTCAAAATAAAGAGATATTTTTCTACCTTTTGTGCATTTTTTTTCAGTTGCAATTGTTCCATCCACTTTCTTCTGGTTTCTTCCTGTCTTCTGCTAACTCTCCATCTGCTGTCCATTTGTCCTTTCTTCTGTCTTCTTGGTTTTTTTTTCCATTCTCTCTCTACATCTGCTTTAACATACTAATCTTTCTCCTTTTGCTCTTTCCTCATTCCTATTTCATCCACTCAAATTTTATCCCTCCATCCTCAATCCCCACTTACTCTCCCAATATCCGGCCAATTGTAGATTTGTCTTCCCTCCCACGCAAAATATTTTTTCCCTCTCCATTTCACTCTCCCAGCTCCATCCCATTCTAATCCTCCCCCAACATCAGCTCCTTTCTAGTTCCAGCCCCACCCAGCATCTGCTCCCTTCTTGTCCCTGCATCAGCCCATTTCCAGTCCTAGTCCCCCATCAGCCCATTTCCAATCCTAACGCCCCCACAGCCCATTACCAGTCCTAACGCCCCCACAGCCCATTACCAGTCCTAACGCCCCCCACAGCCCATTACCAGTCCTAAACCCCTATCAGCCTACTTGTAGTCTTAGCCCCCCCATAGCCCATTACCTGTTGTAACCCCCCATCAGCCCATTACCTGTCCTAACCCCCCCATAGCCCAGTCCTAATCCCCCCATCAGCCCACTTGTAGTCGTACCTCCCCATAGCCCATTACCTGTTGTAACCCCCCATCAGCCCATTACCTGTCCTAACCCCCCATAGCCCATTACCTGTCCTAATCCCCCCATCAGCCCACTTCCAGTCCGAATCCCCTATAGCCCATTACCAGTCCTACCCCCCCCTCAGCCCACTTGTAGTCGTAGCTCCCCATAGCCCATTACCTGTTGTAACCCCCCCATAGCCCAGTACCAGTTCTAACCCCCCCAGCCCATTACCAGTCCTAACGCCCCTACAGCCCATTACCAGTCCTAACGCCCCCGACTGCCCATTACCAGTCCTTACCCCCTAACAGCCTACTTGTAGTCCTAGCCCCCCCATAGCCCATTACCTGTTGTAACACCCCATCAGCCCATTACCTGTCCTAATCTCCCCATCAGCCCACTTGTAGTCGTACCTCCCCATAGCCCATTACCTGTTGTAACCCCCCCATAGCCCATTACCAGTCCTAATGCCCCCCACAGCCCATTACCAGTCCTAACGCCCCCCACAGCCCAGTTCCAGGTTTAGCCCCCCGCCCCATAGCCCGTTTCCAGTCCTAATCCCCCCATCAGCCCACTTGTAGTCGTAGCCCCCCATAGCCCATTACCTGTCATAACTTCCCCCATCAGCCCATTTCCAGTCTTAGCCCATCCATAGTCTATTACCTGTCCTAACCCCCCATAGCCCATTCCCAGTCTTAACCCCCCACCCCATCATCCCACTTCCACTCCGAATCCCCTATATCCCATTTCCCTTCCTACCCCCCATCAGCCCATTTACAGTCCTTAACCCCCCTCCCTCCCTCCCCATCAGCCCATTTACAGTCCTTACCCCCCCCTCCCTCCCTCCCCATCAGCCCATTTACAGTCCTTACCCCCCCTCCCTATCAGCCCATTTACAGTTCTTACCCCCCCATCAGCCCATTTACAGTCCTTACCCCCCTTCCTCCCTCCCCATCAGCCCATTTACAGTCCTTACCCCCCCCTCCCTCCCCATCAGCCCATTTACAGTCCTTACCCCCCCTCCCTCCCTCCCCATCAGCCCATTTACAGTCCTTACCCCCCCATCAGCCCATTTACAGTCCTTACCCCCTCCCTCCCTCCCCATCAGCCCATTTACAGTCCTTACCCCCCCTCCCTCCCCAACAGCCCATTTACAGTCCTTACCCCACCTCCCTCCCTCCCCATCAGCCCATTTACAGTCCTTACCCCCCTCCCTCCCTCCCCATCAGCCCATTTACAGCCCTTACCCCCCCTTCCTCCCTCCCCAACAGCCCATTTACAGTCCTTACCACCCCCCTCCTTCCCTCCCCATCAGCCCATTTACAGTCCTTACCCCCCCCTCCCTCCCTCCCCATCAGCCCATTTACAGTCCTTACCCCCCTCCCTCCCTCCCTCCCTCCCTCCCCATCAGCCCATTTACAGTCCTTACCTCCCTCCCTCCCTCCCTCCCCATCAGCCCATTTACAGTCCTTACCCCCCCTCCCTCCCCATCAGCCCATTTACAGTCCTTACCCCCCCATCAGCCCATTTACAGTCCTTACCCCCCTCCCTCCCCATCAGCCCATTTACAGTCCTTACCCCCCCCTCCCTCCCTCCCTCCCCATCAGCCCATTTACAGTCCTTACCCCCCCCCCTCCCTCCCCATCAGCCCATTTACAGTCCTTACCCCTCCCCCCCCCATCAGCCCAGCTAAGTTTAAAAAAAAAAAACAGAAACCGGCTGCTGCTGCCGCTGCTGCCGCCGTGGCAGCGGCAGAATCGAGAATCCCGCGGGGCCCCCCGGTCCAGCAGTCTTCTAAGCGGCCTCAGCGCGGGCTTTTCAGAGCCGCGCGAAGGGAGAGATTACCATTCTCGCGGCTCTGTTAAGCTGCGAGAGGAGAAGCTCTCTCTCTTCGCGCAGCTCTGACAGCCGACGGAGGCCGCATAGAAGACTTCAGGACAGGGGGGCCCCGCGGGATTCTCCATTCTGCCGCTGCCACGGCGGCAGCAGCAGCAGCAGCCGGTTTCTGTTTTTTTTTTTTTAACTTAGCTGGGCTGATGGTGGGGGGGGGGGGGTGGTAAGGACGGTAAATGGGCCCCTCTCCATTCTGCCGGTTTCTGGTTTTTTTTTTTTTAAATTTAGCTGGGAATCTGGGATGCAAGATGTTTTTTGCGCGGGGCCCCCTGAAACGCGGGGCCCTGTGCAAAAAACATTCTTGCTCAATGGACGGGCCGGCCCTGGATGTAAGACACAGTCCCTGCTCATCAGAGCTTACAGTCTAATCAAGACAAAACACATAGCAAAGCTAGGGACTAGAATATGGTAAAATACACATAGGTAGTAAACAAGAGAGTTAGGAGCATCAGGATCCAAAAGCAGCCTCAAAGAGGAGGGTCTTCAATCTAGACTTGAATAGGGCCAGAGAAGGAGTCCAACACACCAACTCAGGTTATTTGTTCCAGGCATATGGAGCAACAAGGCTTTCTTAGAGAGGTATTTGCATTTATATGTATTCTTTTGAAAAGTAATCTGTGTACTAACAGCAGATGTATATGTAAGTGCACAAATTCCCTGGGATAATTTTCAAAGAAGATTGTATGCTTTAGCTTTGAAAATTCACCAAAGTCTTACTAAGAAAAGTGTATACATACATTTTAGACATGCATGCAGTTATAAAATTGTCTCCTAAATTACATTTGGGATAACAGGCAATTTGGATCAACTCTCTCAGAGTGACTAAACAAACTAAAAAGTAAATCACCTGTACCAGATGGTATACATTCTAGAGCAGTGAAAGAACTCAAAAATTAAATTAAGACCTAGAGTAGCCAAGTTATCTAGTTCCAGGAGCGAGATTTTAAGCTTGTTTGGAATTTCTGACAATCTCATCCTGATGAATTATGGGACCTGCATCACTGATTTCAATGGGTAAAATCAGGGTCTACAAATACCATATTGCACTGCAATACAAATTTAAAACCAGAATTGGCCAAAAAATCTCACTCCTGGAACTGGATAACTTGGCAACTCTGAGACCTACTATCAATAATTTATAGCTAACATAACATCAATTTTATGATGGGTTCTCGGGGTGATCGAGAAAATTACAGCTTGTGAGCAGTGCTGGCAAAATTGTAGAAACGATTGTAAAGAATAAAATAACTCAAGATGGTAGACATGGTTTAATGGCAAAGTCCAAACATGGATTTAGCCAAGAGTTGCCTCACCAATCTGCTACTTTTGTTTGAAGATGTGAATAAAAGGTAAACTGTTTTATATAATGGAGAGGTTCTCAATCTTTGTATGGTTTTCTGAACCTCTTATTATCCACTGAAAATTCAGGGACCCCTAGTTCATCCCCACCACTCTTTGTGACCCCTCTCAGCACCAAGCCTACTACTAGCCCTCTTTATTTCCTTCCTGTCTTGACTAGTGTCTCGCTCTCCCTCCCCCCAGCTAGTCCCCACCAGTCTCGTTTTCTCTGCAGCAGCCCCCACCAAGCCCTCCCTCTCTCTCTCTTCCTTCCCTTGTGCCAGTCCCCAGCACTTTCCCTATCTCTCCCTCCAATCTCAGTTTATTTCTCTCTCTTTCTCTCCCTCTCTCTCCACCTCCCCTTGCCAGCCATTCCTCACCAGTGTCTCTCAGGCTCTCTCTTATTCTTCAAAAAGTCTCTTTCTCTGCCCCCACCCCACCAGTTGAGGATTGGCCTAATTGTTCCAGCACTGGTATGGGAACCAAGAGACCAGGGTTCAATTCCCACTAACACTCCTTGTGGCCTGGAGCAAGTCCCTTAACCCTCCATTGCCTCTGAAAAATCCAAGTGATCAATATCTCTGTTTAATGTACATTATCAAGTTTAAGATACAATGTAAATTGCTTTGACCGAAATGATAAGGTTTTATAAAAAAAACTTAAATAATAAATATTCAGTTCTCCCCAGTCTTTCTCTCTTTCTCCCCCTCCCCCCACCATGTCCCAGCAGTCTCTTTCTCCCCTCCCCCTTCCCCCCACCATGTCCCAGCAGTCTCTTTCTCCCCTCCCCCTCCCCCCACCATGTTCCAGGAGTCTCTTTCTCCCCTCCCCCTTCCCCCCACCACGTCCCAGCAGTCTCTTTCTCCCCCTCTCCTCCCCAACCATGTCCCAGCAGTCTCTTTCTCTCCCTCTCCCTCCCCCACCATGTCCCAGCAGTCTCTTTCTCCCCTCCACCGCCCCCCACCAAGTCCCTGCAGTCTCTTTCTCCCCCTCTCCCCTTTCCCCACCATATCCCAGCAGTCTCTTTTTTCCCCCCTCCCCCACCATGTCCCAGCAGTCTCTTTCTCCCCTCCCCCCACCATGTCCCAGCAGTCTCTTTCTCCCCTTCCCCTTTCCCCCATGTCCCAGCAGTCTCTTTCTCCCCCTCCCCTACCATGTCCCAGCAGTCTCTTTCTCCCCCTCCCCCACCCACCATGTCCCAGTTGTCTGTTTCTCCCCCTCCCCCGTCTCCCCCCTCTCCCACCATGTCCCAGCAGTCTCTTTCTCCCCCTCTCCCCACCATGTCCCAGAAGTCTCTTTCTCCCCTTCCCCCTACCATGTCCCAGCAGTCTCTTTCTCCCCCACCCCCTCCCACCTTCCCCCACCATGTCCCAGCAGTCTCTTTCTCCCCGTCCCCCACCATGTCCCAGCAGTATCTCCCCCTCCCCCCTTCCCCCCACCATGTCCCAGCAGTCTCTTTCTCCCCTCCCCCATCCCCCACCATGTCCCAACAGTCTCTTTCACCCCCTCCCCCCACCATGTCCCAGCAGTCTCTTTCTCCCCTACCCCCTTCCCCCTACCATGTCCCAGCAGTCTCTTTCTCCCGCTCCCCCTCCCCAACATGTCAGAGCAGTCTTTCTCCCCCCCCCTCCCCCCTTCCCCCTACCATGTCCCAGGAGACTCTTTCTCCCCTTCCCCACACCATGTCCCAGCAGTCTCTTTCTCCCACTCCCCCTTCTCCCCACCATGTCCCAGCAGTCTCTTTCTCCCCTACCCCCTTCCCCACCATGTCCCAGCAGTCTCTTTCTCCCCTACCCCCTTCCCCACCATGTCCCAGCAGTCTCTGTCTCCTCCTCTCCCCTTCCCCCACCATGTCCCAGCAGTCTCTTTTCTCTCTCCCTCCCCCTCCCCACCATGTCACAGCAGTCTCTTTCTCCCACTCCCCCTTCTCCCCACCATGTCCCAGCAGTCTCTGTCTCCCCATCCCCTTCCCCACCATGTCCCAGCAGTCTCTTTCTCCCCAACCCCCTTCCCCACCATGTCCCAGCAGTCTCTCCCCTCCCCCTTCCCCCACCATGTCACAGCAGTCTCTTTCTCCCCCTACCCCACCATGTCCCAGCAGTCTCTTTCTCCCCCTTCCCCACCATGTCCCATCAGTCTCTTTCTGCCCCTCCTCTTTCCCCCACCATATCCCAGCAGTCTCTTTCTTCCCCCCCACCATGTCCGAGCAGTCTCTTTCTCCCCTCCCCCTCCCCCCACCATATACCAGCAGTCTCTTTCTCCCCCTCCCCTCCCCCCCCCACCATGTCCCAGCAGTCTCTTTCTCCTCCTCCCCCTTCCCCCCACCATAAGAACATAAGATATGCCATACTGGGTCAGACCAAGGTCCATCAAGCCCAGTATCCTGTTTCCAGCAGTGGCCAATCTAGGTCATACGTACCTAGCAGTTTCCCCAAAAGACACAGGTTCTGCAACGCTTGTACTGGGTCAAGCATTGATATCCTGGGTCCCTTCTTAATAATGGTTTATGGACCTTTCCTCCAGGAACTTGTCCAAACCTTTTTAAAACCCAGCTACACTAACAGCCTTTACTACATCCTCCGGTAACAAATTCCAGAGTTTGATTACACGTTGAGTGAAAAAATATTTTCTTTTATTAGTCTTAAATAGTTTACCCTGTAGCTTCATTGCATGACCCTAGTCTTTCTATATTCTGATAACGTAAAGAATTGATCTACGTTTACCCGTTCCACTCCGTTCATTAATTTATAGACTTCTATCATATCTCCCCTTAGCCGTCTCTTTTCCAGGTTAAAGAGCCCTAACCTTTTTAGCCTTTCTTCATAGGAGTATCCTTCCATCCCCTTTACCATTTTGGTGGCTCTTCTCTGAACCTTTTCTAACAACGCTATATCCTTTTTAGGATACGGCGACCAGAATTGTACACAATATTCAAGGTGCGGTCTCACCATGGAACGATATAGAGGCATTATAATATCTTTTGTTTTATTTTCCATTCCTTTCCTTATCATACCTAGCATTCTATTTGCTCTCTTGGCTACTGCTGTACACTGGGCCGAGGGTTTTAACATGTTACCCACAATGACGCCTAAATCTTTTTCCTGGGTGGTGGTTCCTAATGTGGAACCTTGCATTGTGTAACCATGGTTTGGGTTGTTCTTCCCTAGGTGCATAACTTTGCACTTGTCCACATTAAATTTCATCTGCCATTTTGATGCCCAGTCTTCCAATTTATCAAGATCCTCTTGCAATTTTCCACAATCCTCTTGGGTTTTAACAACTTTAAATAGTTTTGTGTCATCTGCAAATTTGATAACCTCACTCATTATTCCACTTTCCAGGTCATTTATGAATGTGTCAAAAAGCAGCGGACCCAGCACAGATCCCTGGGGTACACCACTATTCACCTTTCTCCATTGGGAAAATTGGCCATTTAGCCCAACCCTCTGCTTTCTATCTTTTAACCAGTTCCTGATCCCCAGTAGTTCACTGCCTCCTATCTAATGACTCTTTAGTTTTTCCAAAAGTCTCTGATGAGGGACCATGTCCCAGCAGTCTCTTTCTCCCCTCCCCCTCCCCCCACCATGTCCCACCATGTCCCAGCAGTCTCTTTCTCCCCTCCCCCTTTCCCCCACCATGTCCCAGCAGTCTCTTTCTCTCCTCCCCCTCCCCCCACCATGTCCCAGCAGTCTCTTTCTCCCCTCCCCCTCCCCCTTCCCCCACCATGTCCCAGCAGTCTCTTTCTCCCCTCCCCCTCCCCGCACCATGTCCCAGCAGTCTCTTTCTCCCCTCCCCCTTTCCCCCACCATGTCCCAGCAGTCTCTCTTTCTCCCCCTCCCCTTCCCCCACCATGTCCCAGCAGTCTCTTTCTCCCTCCCCCTCCCCCTTCCCCCACCATGTCCCACCATGTCCCATCAGTCTCTTTCTCCCCTCCCCCTCCCACCATATCCCAGCAGTCTCATTCTCCCGCTCCCCCTCCCCCTCACCATACCATGTCCCAGCAGTCTGTTTCTCCTCCTCCCCCCACCATGTCCCAGCAGTCTCTTTCTTCCCCCTCCCCCTCCCCCACCATGTCCCAGCAGTCTCTTTCTCCCCCTCCCCCTTCCCCCACCATGTCCCAGCAGTCTATTTCTCCCCCTCCCCCTACCATGTCCCAGTAGTCTCTTTCTCCCCCTCTCCCACCATGCCCCAGCAGTCTTTCTCCCTCCCCTCCCCCTTCTCCCCTCCATGTCCCAGCAGTCTCTTTCTCTCCCTCCTCCACCATGTCCCAGCAGTCTCTTTCTCCGCCTCCCCCTCCACAACATGTCCCAGCAGTCTCTTTCTCCCTCTCCCCCCACCATGTCCCAGCAGTCTCTTTCTTCCCCCCTCCCCTTCCTCCCACCATGTCCCAGCAGTCTCTTTCTTCTCCCCCTCCCCTTCCCCCCACCATGTCCCAGCAGTCTCTTTCTTCTCCCCCTCCCCCTCCACACCATGTCCCAGCAGTCTCTTTCTCCCTCTCCCCCCACCATGTCCCAGCAGTCTCTTTCTTCCCTCTCCCCTTCCTCCCACCATGTCCCAGCAGTCTCTTTCTCCCCCTCCCCCACCACACCATGTCCCAGCAGTCTATTTCTACCCCTCCCCCTTCCCCCCACCATGTTCCAGCAGTCTCTTTCTCCCCCTCCCCTTTCCCCACCATGTCCCAGCAGTCTCTGTCTCCCCCTCCCCCTTCCCCCCACCATGTCCCAGCAGTCTCTTCTTTCTGTCTCCCCCTCCCCCCTTCCCCCACCATGTCCCAGCAGTCTCTTTCTCTCCCCCTCCCCCTCCACACCATGTCCCAGCAGTCTCTTTCTCCCCCTCCCCCCAACATGTCCCAGCAGTCTCTTTCTTCCCCCTCCCCTTCCTCCCACCATGTCCCAGCAGTCTCTTTCTCCCCCTCCCCTTCCCCCCACCATGTCCCAGCAGTCTCTTTCTCTCCCTCTCCCCCCACCATGTCCCAGCAGTCTCTTTCTTCCCTCTCCCCTTCCTCCTCCCACCATGTCCCAGCAGTCTCTTTCTCCCCCTCCCCCCCCACCCCATGTCCCAGCAGTCTATTTCTCCCCCTCCCCCTTCCCCCCACCATGTCCCAGCAGTCTCTTTCTCCCCCTCCCCCTTCCCCCCACCATGTCCCAGCAGTCTCTTTCTCCCCATCCCCCCCCCTTCCCCCACCATGTCCCAGCAGTCTCTTTCTCCCCCTTCCCCCTCCCCTTTCCCCCCACCATGTCCCAGCAGTCTCTTGCTCTCTATCTGGTCCCTACCATTAGGATCTCTTCCTCTTCTCACTTGCTTTTCACAGGGCCTGTAAGCCGATGCTGGTCCCAGTGCTCCTCTTTCTGGCCTCCACGGCTGCCTCTGATCACACACTACCGCCCTTTGGCCACTTCTGCTTCCGGTCTGTGCAGCCACCTCCATTCCCACCCCAGCCACGCTTCTACTGGTTGCACTAGCTACTGATGCTGTTGCCATTATCCCTGCAGGTACTGCTGATTCCGCCTTACAGCCGCCTCTGCGCTCTGCTTGTATGGATTAAAGACTTTGTTTTCTTTTCTCTTTATCCACTGGAAGTCCTGTATCTGCAGATCACAGGTTGGGAGCGCATATTTATTTTCAGAAGGCGTTTGATAGACTCCCTCATGAGGAAATAAAAGTCATGGATAAGAAGCCATGTTCTATTGTGGACTGATAACCAGGATGGAAGATAGAAAACAGGGAGTAGGGTTAAATGGCCAGTTTTCTCCCTGAGGAAAGGTGTATAGTGGAGTACCCCAGCGATCTGTAGTGGGTGAAGGGGAGGAATATGTAGAGACTGATTCGGATAAAGTGAAATTGCTTAACAAATATTTCTGTTCTTTGTTCACATATGCAGGGAGTGGAATGGGACCTACTCTAGTGCTACTCTACTACTGCAACCAATCAGGTCAGACAGACAACACAAGAGCTGGGGACAAGGATGTATCTAGGGGAATGGTAAGGAAGCAAGTAGTTGGAGAGCAGGAGACTACATGGACCAGAATACAAAAACGGGCTCAAAGAGGTGAGTTTTCAGCCTAGATTTCAAAAGGACCAGAGATGAAGCCTGATGCATAGACTCAGGTAATTTGTTCCAGGCATAAGGAACAGCAAGGTAGAAAGTTCGAAGTCTGTAGTTGGCAGTAGAAGAGAAGGGTACAGAATAAGGGATCTACCAGAAGAGTGGAGTTCCCGAAGAGGGGTGTAGAGGGAGATAAGCGAGGAAAGGTAGTGAGAAGCTGCAGAGTGAAGGCACTTAAGGGTCAGTTAGAGAAGTTTGAACTGGATGCGGAAACAGACCTCAGAAAACAAACACAAATAGTAATGGAAGTGAGGTAGAATTCAAATGATTTTCAAAAAACCATTGGTGAGAAGCTATTGAAACCCCCTTAAGGATTTTCTGAGACTGGGAAAAGACAGAGGTGGGGCCTGGTTTGAGGGACTCCAGGAAATATTCTAATAGAGGATTTTTGGTCTATGACTGCAGGATGGAGAGAGCAGTGAGAAGGGGGAGCTAGGCTCAGGAACGGCCCAGCTACCATCAAGGCAGCCACCTCACCTGTTTACGAAATATTAAGGAGGGGGACTGGCCAGAATCACTCTCCAGTGGAAAATAGCCAGGGAGAGATTGGGTCACACAAGAAGCCATGTAAAGTAGCAAGCGCGTGTGAAGCAAGGGGCATGCTGGGATGGGAGGCAGCTGGATGAGAGAGCAAGCAACTGTTTGCATTAACTTGCCAGAGTGAAAGAGAGAGAATTAACCCGATGAATCTAACTGTTAGAGTGGAGAGATCCTAAAATTAAATAAAATTATAACCCACTCTAAAAGGGAAGGAGGAGAAGTGGCGTCTGGCGCCTCCATATTGCTGAAGACTTTTGTATAGACTGCTGCCTCCAGAGATACTCAGAGACTGAACTGAAATGAGGAGCGGAGACCCCTCCTGAGGGAGGCGATTGAATAACACACACATGACAGCATAAAAGACCACATGACCTATCTAGTCTGCCCTGAAATGTATTTGTTTAGGTTTATTAAAATTTGATATGTTGTTGCTGTTAAGTGCCGTCTTTTTGGTGTCGACTCCTGGCGACCCTCTGGATAGTTGACCTAAAATTTGTTCAGTCTTCAGTCAGGGAGCTCATTGTTGATAGAGTGGTAGCCATAGCTGCTGTTATTGTATTGATCCATCTCATTGCTGGCCTTCCTCTTTTGTGTTGATCTATCTTGCCAAGCATGATGCCTTTCTCCAATGATCTGTCTCTTCGCATGATGTGTCCATAGTATGAAAGTCGATGTCTTGTCATCTGAGCTTCTAAGGAAAGCTTAGGTTTTATCTCCTGTATTATTGACTGGTTTGTTCTTCGGGCAGTCCATGGTATACACAGTATTCACCGCCAGCACCATAATTCAAAGGCATCAATTTTCTTCCTATCTTTTTCATTGTCCAACTTTTGCATCCATATGACGTTATCGAAAATACCATGGCCTGGACAAGTCAAATCTTTGTATGGAGAGAGACATCTCTGCTCTTGAGAATCTTGTCTAGGTCCTTCATAGTCATTCTACCAAGAGCAATATGTCATCAGATTTCTTGAGCGCTAGTCCTTTCTTTAATTGTTGATCATGAGCTCCCTGCTGACCATCTGACCCCTAATATAATGTCCCCTCCTCTCCTGATTGTACACATGATTAGCAGCCTCAGTTATCATTTTTACACACCTTTCTATGGACTGGGTGTGTGATGGCCAGTCTGGAACCCCCATGGGCTTGCTCAGAAATGCCTTAATCTCTGCTGTTGTGATGGTACAGGTAAGAGGAGGCTCAGAGACTCCGGAGCTCCAGTCCAGTAATTGGGTGAGTGTAGTTGCTGCAATGTTGATTGATTTATTTATTAGTGCTTATTTATCGCTTTTCGTGAATCAAAGCGGTTTACAGAAAACTCAAGGATTGAACATTACATTAAACAAAAATATATGTAACATCTTAACGGAGTGAAAGGGGAAAAGGGACAAATTAACTTAAATCAGCAACAGCTGATTTAAGTAATAACTATGTACAGAGAATTAAACATATATATAAATTAGATCCAATGAACTTGAAAGCATCTTGAAAAGTGTGAGGACTGTAGTTTTACATGTAGAATTGTCAGTAGGTGACTGGTTCACCAAAGTGCTCCTTGAACAGGAATGTTTATGGATGGTGTTTTCCTGGGTCTCACACTGCTGTCTCCAAGCAGAGTCTTCTCATCTCTTTCACCTCTGATCTTCAATATCTTCTCCACTGCATCTCCTCTCTCCTGTTCCTCTTCACTGCACAGCATAGCTTGCAGAACAGACTCGCTGTAACTGTACCAAGCTGACCTTCTCACTGTAGGCATGACTGTCTTCCTTACCTCTTCACACCGTTCTTTCAACAGTTACAGTTGGAAAAGGAGATGTCTGGGACCTTGTGTCTGATTGCTATTTATTTTTATATTGAACGAGTTCACCATATAAACCTAACACAGAAATAAGTAAGATAAATTGATAATTGAGGCACAAAAGGCATTAATATGCAATGCAAACACATAAAAACTATTATCAGAGCACGTAAACATATTTCAGTAATTTGTGTATTTTTGCATAATTTCCTAGAAATTACAGGTAGGTAAATAACATACAAAATTTAAAGCTAATTGTTGATCTGCCACATGAAATTGTACCATTTTTCACTAGTGCTTTTTAAAATTATGACATCTCCAAAACTGACACACCCTAACTACACGCCCCGATGCTGTGTAGCACCTGGGTGTGTGATGGGCTTTCCGGGGTCGAGCGGAAGCTAACCGGGCGACCTGCGGGTATAGGCATGGGAAAAGCTGGCCAGAGCTAACTGGGCAGTGGTTCAATAAGCCGCTGCCCGCTTAGCTTCCGTGCCATGTAGCAGATCCGGATGTGGCCCTGGCATTGAATATCTGGGGTGACGGCTCAGCGGCATTGGCTATGTGCTTTGGAAGCACTAGCCACCACCACTGAATATCGGGCCCAAATGGAATAACCAGTTTAACTATGAGCTTAACATAGGGCTGCAGATAAATCATTGTGTGTGATCTTTACTGTAAATCATTATGCAACTGAAATCTGGGTCTGCAGATCTCACAGCTCCTACTACACAAGTGCTGGTAGTAGTGAGATTGGAGCCTGGGGCTCTGCTCTTACTGTCCTTAACGCTGGGCTCTAGTACAGCATTCCTTCAGCCCTTTAGTCTTACTACACACTGCTTTGAGAGTGATGACACACATGAAGCTCTTTCCTTTATACCATGTTGAATTGTTCTCTTAAGAGACCGAAGCCTTGACTTCCCCAGAATCTTCCTTGGAATCTACTTGTTAGGGCATCAGTCCTCTGTCACGGTTCGCGATCATCTACTTGATGCATGGAGGAAGCACTGGGTAGGGTATAATAAAAGTGAGTGTCAGAACTCTATGGCCTGGATTGCTGCCATCGGTAGCTTTGAAGTCTTTCTGATAGGCTTGTCCTGTTTTCCCACCACAGGTCCTGCATTTATTCCTGCCCGACTGGTCGGCGGCAGTACTGCCTCTGAGGGAAGAGTCGAAGTCTATCACAGTGGCCAGTGGGGCACAGTCTGTGATGACCAGTGGGACGACGCAGATGCTGAGGTGGTCTGCAGGCAACTAGGCCTTGGGTGAGTGTCGTTTCTAATGTCTCCACCCCAGAACTTAAGATCAGAGCAGATAACGATGGTTTCCACCTAAAGCCATGGTGGAGGAACTCTCAGCCACAACATCTCACCAGTGGGAACGAGGTGACAATAAAGCAGGTTCACTGGGGTCATGGTGTAGAGTGATCATGTTATCTCAGAGCACTGCTCCCCATCTCACTGAAAAATCAGTCTTTCCTCATTTATTAATGGTTATTCCTAAGAGTCCCTTATTTACAAAGACTTTTCTTCCTTGCTCTGTCTATGGGATATAGTCAATAAGGTCCTAAATCCAATTTCCCAGCATTGCACAAAGACCTGCATCTCTCCTGCAACTTTAATTTAGCTTCCTAGAGAACTAGGACTGCCCACCGCTGAGTCCTTAGATTTAAGGATCACAACCATGACTCAGATAGAGAACAATGGGAACCTAAGGAAGTGGTGCTCAACCCAGTCCGCCGGACACACTTATCCAGTCTAGTTTCAGGATGGCTACGATAAATACACATATTATAACCCACTCCATATACTCCAAAATTAGAACCTTAGAAACCTTCTTCCACTTTTAAACCCAGATTCCCTCTGGACCATTTGCCAAGCCCTAACTACCCCTACCCTTGATTACTGCAACCTTATATATCACGGCCTTCCAAAACAGAGCACCTATCCTCTCCAACTGGCCCAAAACATAATTGTGCATCTAGTCTTCAAGACTTCCAGAAGATCCCACATCACTCCTATACTCCGACACCTACACTGGCTCCCCATCCTGTCTAGGATAAAATTTAAATCTCTCACCTTAACCCACAAAATCATCCACTTTGAATCAGCCCCCTGCCTCTGCCCCCTCCTCTCCAAGACTACTAGCTCCAGATCTCGTCGGACAAACTCTGCTAACCTACTCCACATCCCTTCACAAAAACTACGGAGCAAACAAGCTACTTGTAATCAGGTTTTCTCCCTCTATGCCCCCTCAGAATGGAATGCCTTACCACATGACCTATGAGGTTGCTCCAACCACACAGAGTTCTGAAAAAAACTAAAACCACTCCTTTTTCAAGAATATTTTGACTCCATCCCCCATGACAACCTAGATCCAATGTAGCTTGCTTCACTCTTCCACTTAATCCACTTCTAGGTATAGAGAAGAGCCACCAAAATGGTAAAGGGGATGGAAGGATACTCCTATGAAGAGAGGCTAAAAAGGTTAGGGCTCTTTAACCTGGAAAAGAGACGGCTGAGGGGAGATATGATAGAAGTCTATAAATTAATGAACGGAGTGGAACGGGTAAACGTAGATCAATTGTTTACCTTATCAGAATATAGAAAGACTAGGGGACATGCAATGAAGCTACAGGGTAAACTATTTAAGACTAATAAGAGAAAATATGTTTTCACTCAACGTGTAATCAAACTCTGGAATTTGTTACCGGAGGATGTAGTAAAGGCTGTTAGTGTAGCTGGGTTTAAAAAAGGTTTGGACAAGTTACTGGAGGAAAGGTCCATAAACCATTATTAAAGGGGACCCAGCATATCAATGCTTGACCCAATACAAGCACTGTGGAACTTGTGACTTTGGGGAAACTGCTAGGTACTGTCATAGAGCAGGAGCTAATAAAAGTGAGGACATAGGAAAAGAAGCTGTCTGTCCCAAAACAAATGAGGTGCAGAGAATGCAATTGCCTGGCAAAACAGCTAGAGGGAGCAGGCGTGCACTTACAGAGGCTGAGTGGACACACCTAGCTAATCAGCAGCACCTGAGAACTAGCCTGGGAAGCTAAAAGGCAGAAGACCTTTATAAGCAAGTGGCTGGAGACAGAAAGCAGAGCAGCACCGGAAAGCAGAGCAGCACTGGAAAGGAGAGCAGCAACAGAAAGGAGAGCACTGCTGAGAAAAGGAGCAGTGGAACCAGGACTAGTGGCATGGCTGCAGGAACTGGAAGAGAACCAAAAGGTCCCAGGGAGAAAGACAGACAGAGGAGAGTCAGTCCTGTGGAAGTCGTGGTAGCCAGAAACTCCAGAGGTAAAGAGCTAAGAAGCAGGAAGCCAGGCTTGGAGAGAGGCCTACGCTTGCCAGAAAGCCCGGAGACCAGATTGAAAGGTACCAGAAGCTTTCAAGAGAAAGATTGCCAGAGAGACTGGGTCCTAAGGGAAATACCTGAGGAGGACACTTCCAGCTATGCCTATTACAGGAAACCAAGGTATGATGATTCTTTATTCATGAAGAAAGGCTCAGCTGCTAGAAGCCCTTATAAATCAGATGCCCAGTTTAAAAGAAGAGAAAGCAGGCCAGAGTTTCACCAGCCAAGATATAGAGGCAATAAAACAGGTCACGCTCATTTAAGAACCTTAGAACAACTGTATGGAAAACCATGGAACAGAAATAGGGACTGGCCAGTGATAACAGCCAGAGTAAGCCCCAGCTCAGAAGAAGATAATAGTGATTTAGAACCGATGCAAGTGGAGCTTATAGACCCTATTTTCTCATCTCAGGAGGAATTGATGGATTGTTCCATGTGTGTTCTGGGTGATTTGGAATCACTGCCGGAACTGTGAGCCATACAAATATTACCTTAAGAAGTTTTCATATTTGAGCTGAATGAAAGAAGAATGTTCAGACATGTAATTTACTCCAATGTTGAAAGAATCCTTGGTTAATTTCCTTTCTACAACTGTGAAGATTATAACAGTTTACTTTGTACCTTGAGTTTGGTTTATGCCTGAAAAGAAGGACTTTCTTTAATTTTTGTAACCCAACAAATCTTTTTGTGAAAAGGGAAATAAAAGCCTTATTCTCCCTCCATTTGGCTTACATGACTTACTTGCACCAGGAGCAGGACCACATAGACCAGGCTGCACCTGGCCTTAAACAACCCTCCTCTCCTAAATTTAACTATATGCCCAACCTCCCCGTTCAGCCACTGGCCACCAGGGGGAGGTTGGCGACAGTACTTGTGACCTAGATTAGCCACAGTTGGAAACAGGATACTGGGCTTGATGGACCTTGGTCTGACCCAGTATGGCATATCTTATGTTCTTATGTTCTTTTGTTCTCCTCCTTATGCACTCCTGCCCCCCCTCTTTTTTACCCCCTTACCCTCCCCCCTTATTCTTACGAAATGTACATAGTTGCCTTTCTGGCAATATACCGTTACTTGTTAACTATAGATAGGTTTTCTCATTTGGAGTATAGTGTGCCATTCTGGAGACCGCACCTTCAAAAGGATGTGAACAGGATGGAGTCGGTGCAGAGGGTTGCTACTAAAATGATTAGTGGGCTTCATTATAAAGCATATGAGGACAGACTTAATATGTACACCTTAGAGGAAAGGTGGGATAGAGGTGATATGATTGAGATGTTTAAATACCTCCGTGGCATAAATGTTCAGGGAGAGAGCCTCTTTCAATTGAAAGCAAGTTCTGCTACGAGGGGACATGGGATGAGGGTGAAGGGAGATAGATTCAGGAATGAGATGCGGAAATATTTCTTTATGGAAAGAGTAGTGGATCCATGGAATAGTCTCCCAGTGGAGGTGGTAGAGATGAGGATAGTAACTGAATTCAAAAAAGCATGGGACCAACACAGAGGATCTCTAAAGGTAAAAAGTGGACTGTTGTAGTTGTTGATATGGAAGGACAGACTAGATAGGCCATGTGGTCTTTTTCTGTCATCATGTTTCTATGTTTCTATGTTTCTAGTACAAATTATTGTTCTATGTACAGCAGCTGTAACTACACTGTTATGTTGAGTTCTATGTAAACCGCCTCGAATTGTGGAAAGGCGGTATATAAAAACGTTAAATAAATAAATAAATATTAGATAGGTTTGCATAAAATTTATTTATTTTTATTATTTTATTTAGCTGTATTTATATCCCGCTTTTCACCGGGTCAAAGCGGCATTACATTAAGGGGTGGGGGAATCAAGGATACGGGTGGGGCCATCACCGAGGAGGCAACATTGATGATTTCGACATAGGACAGACTTTGGACGTGGGACAGACTTTGGACATGGACAGGTTAGTATAGCTTTGAATCAGTGGTTCATGGTGGGCGAGATCAGGGGTATGTGCGCTTTTCGGTGGGAGTTGTGTTGAAGTATTCCTGGAAAAGGATGGTTTTTAGCTGCTTTCTGAAAGATAGTAGATCGGCATTGTTTCTGAGACAGCTCGGTAGAGAGTTCCATAAGTTCCATAAAATGCACGCAGATCTATCTCATGCAGATTCATTGTGGATACCCTGAAAACCTGACTGGCTGGGTGTGTCCGGAGGACTGAATTGTGAACCATGCAGCTGTCTCTAGCTCTGATTCTGTAAAAAGCACAACCAGCACCAGATCAGGCCTGTTGGCACTTTTAAAAGAATTAGGAAAACGTCCCACTTCCAGCTGACTGCAGGCATGAGAAATTAATGGGGTACATTGTCTAATAATTCACAAGTCAACCTCACAGAGCTAGTGTGATTCAGGGCATCCTACACAATGATTCCTTTCATAAGACTTTTCACATTGTTTGCTTTTCTCAATAAAGCCCAAGAACCCCTGTTCTCACTCCAAAGGCAGTGACTCGTACTGATCCAACCCCCTTTGCCTAGTCAATGTCACCTTATATATTACAGTAATAATCCGGTGATCCAGCCTTCCCCCAAGATAGCACCACGCTGTGTCTTACAGCAATATACTGATCCAAACTCCAATGTCCTCCTTCCCCCACCCGTGAAATAAGCTTCTGTCGCAGTGCTTGACGATTGCCTGACTAGTGTTTGTAATGCGCACCTGATGAAGTTGGGATCGGTGAAACAAAGATCTTTGTAGGGCGTCGCTATCTTCGTGGGAAATTGGCAGCTGTAAAGATGAGTAAATCCAGGCACTTGTGTGGCCTTTGTTTGGTTTGATTTCAGGAACAGCGGCACCAGAGCGGCTTACGGTTGCTGTTTGTGATTCTTTCTCTGGCGCTGACCTGAAGCAAGGGGCTAAGTGTTGCCTGGAACTATTAATGAATGAAATAAATAATACAAATTGAAAATTAAAAACATGATTGGATAATGTCAACTGACTTTTTAAAAGGTTAATGAGTAAAATGTATAAAATATAGAAATTATGGTAATTCAAGGAGTTTTTTGGCCCGTGATGGTGTGAAGAAAGCTTTTTCACTTTGGACAGATTACTGCTATGTAGTGGGAGATCTGATGAATGCTGAGGTCTTTTCTCCTCATACTTAGCTATTGAGCCTTTATGAGGACTTTATCTGCCAGCTCTCCATGTAAGATTCACTAGTAAAATTGCTGAGCTGATTTTTGGACAAGGTTCAGTAGTACTAGTAATAGAATAAGGGAAAGGTACAATTGTTATTTTATTTATTTAACAGGTTTTATATGGTGCTTTATCATTTCAATCAAAGTGGTTTACATTGAAACTTAAACTTGGTAATGTACATTAAACAGGGACATTGTTAACTTGGATTTTTCTGAGGCAATGGAGTGACTTGCCCAAGGCCACAAGGAGTGCTAGTGGGAATTGAACCCTGGTCTCTGGGTTCCCAAACAGAGTGTTCTTAACCATTAGGCTACTCCTCCACTCCTCCATTTTGCTAGGAGATTTTCTGTTTGTGATTTGTTGTGCTCTTAGTGCAGTGTTATTAGGTGGTTTCTGATTACTTTTTAACTAATGGTTACATCATAAAAGCGTCTGTTTAGTTTGTCCCCATGGTGCATCCAAAAAACAATTCAGCTGTACAACACACTTATTATCTGCTTTTGGACACACCATGGGGGCAAACTAAGCAGATGCCTTTATGGTATTACCATTGGTTAAAAATTAACCAGGCCATAATTATGTGGCTTTTATGGCAACACAAAAACGTGAGGACAGTTGAGCAGGCTCCCTCTATCAAACCAAGGGCTGTGTGAATCACCCAAGAAATTATTAACAGATTGCCTTAGAAGCACAGGTCTGGGACCTGTGTAGCAAGCCAGCCTTTACTAAGTATCAGTTCCCTCCCACCCACCCCAGGCATATTCATTGCTTTATAGACTCTTAAGCCTATTAAAGGGGGAAAGGTGGTCAAAGTCACTTTCAGGTTTAGCTGATTATGAATACCAGGAGTAGATTAAGGCTCTGAAGTTAGTTAATCTTGAGGTAAAAAAGTCCCTTAAAGGTAATTGGTATAGTTTTATCTGTAGAAGTATCCCTAGCAATTTTAAGTAAACAACATATATAGCTAAACAGAACCTTAAAACTAAGATGCAGACATCACTCAGCAGTGAGATGGGGGCTATCCAGTCTTTTGTATTGAGTGTCACATGTACAATTTTCTCCCAGTTGGTGTGGTGAAGTGTACACTAGGTGCAAGGAGCTCTTTGCCCTCAGGGAACGAGTCTGATCTCTGGAGGCTAAAGTAGCAGACTTGGAGGACATAAAGAAGACAGAGAGGATGGAACCAGGCTGCTGGCATTAACCTTTAAAAGGGAGATACAGCAGCATTTAAACTAAATAGTAGCAGAAGGCCAACAATCATCCAGGAGCACATGGTTCAAAAGGATGTATCCTTGGAGGATACTAACAAAACAGGAAAGTTAGGCATCCTGACAGAGAGATTCTAACAAAGATAAAAGCAACCCAGATGACCTTCAGTACAGAGCCAAAAGATTCCAAATTAATTCTATCAAGTGATAACCAGTTTAATATGAATAAAATACAACCTCTAAAATGGCTGTATGCAAATACTAGAAGTCTAAGAAATAAGATTGGAGAATTAGAATATATAGCATTAAAGGTTAAATATGATTGACATCTCAGAGCCCTGTGGAAGGAGGACAACCAATGGGACACTGTGATACCTGGGTACAAACTATATAACAATGATAGGGTAGATCAAATTCTGGAGTGGTTGCATTCTATGTTAGAGAGGGCATTGAGTCTTATAGGATTAAAGTTTTGCAGGAAACAAGACATACTGTAAAATCTCTATGGATGGAGGTTCCATGTAAAAGGGGAAGGCGACGGCAGTGGGGTATACTACTGACAGCCTGGCCAGAGTGAACGCATGGATGATGAAATACTGAAAGAAATCAGGGAAGCTAACAAAAGTTACAATACAGTAATAATAGTTAACTTAATTACCCCAGTAATGACTGGATGGATGTCACAGCAGGACATGCTAGAGAGATAAAGTTTCTAGATGAAATAAGTGACTGCTTCTTGGAGCAGCTAGTTTATGAACCAACAAGAGGGGAAGCTATTTTGGACCTGGTCCTTAGTGGAACACAGGATCTGGTACAAGAGATAAGGGTTTTGGGGCCACTTGGCAATAGTGATCATAGCATGATGACATTTGATTTAATAAATGGAAGAAAGAAAGGAAGGAAATCCACAGTGCTACCTTTTAACTTTCAAAAGGGAAACTATGATAAAATGAGGAAAATAGTTAAGGAAAAACTAAAAGGAGCAGCTGCAAAGTTAAAGATTTACATCAAGCATGGGCGTTGTTTAAAAGTGCTATCTTGGAAGCCCAGACCAGATGTATTACACACTTTAAGAAAAGTGGAAGGAAGGCCAAAAAACTGCCAGCATGGTTTAAAGCTGAGGTCAGAGAGGCTGTTGTTGCCAAAAAAGCATTGTTCAAAAAATAGAAAACTGAGCCTAAAATAAACAGAAACAACATAAGCACTGGCAAGTTAGATGCAAGGCACTGATAAGGCAGGCAAAGAGAGAATATGAGAAGAAGCCTGCCCTGGAAGCAAAAACGCATAATAAAAACTTTTTCAAGTACATTCGTAGCAAAAATCTTGTGAGAAAGTTAGATCATTTGATGATAGAGGGGTAAAAGGGGCGCTAAGGGAGGACAAGGCCATAGCGGAGAGATTGAATGAATTCTTTACTTCAGTCTTTACTGACGAAGATGTAGGGAAGTTACCCATGCCTAAAAAGGTATATAAAGGTGATATAGCGGAAGAATTGAAAGAAATATTGATAAACCGGGAAGATATATTAGAACTGTTTGATAAACTGAAGAGTAGCAAATGACCTGGAGCAGATGGTATACATCCAAGGGTATTGAAAGAATTGAAATATGAGATTGCAGACCTACTATTAGTAATCTGTGAAATATCATTAAAATCATCTGTAGTACTTGAGGATTGGAGAGTGGCTAATGTAACTTCAATTTTTAAAAAGGGTTCCAGGGGTGATCTGGGAAACTATAGACTGGTGAACTTGACATCAGTACTGGGCAACATGCTAGAAACCATTATAAAGAATAAAATTATTGAACACGTAGATAGCCATGGTCTAATGGGAGAAAGCCAACATGGATTTAACCAAGGAAAGTCTTGTCTTACTAATTTGTTATATTTTTTGAAGGTGTGAATAAACAGGTAGACAAAGGTGAACTGGTTGATATAGTGTATCAGGGTTTTCAGAAAGCCTTTGACAAGGTCCCTCATGAGAGACTCTTGGTGAAATTAAAAAGTCATGGGATTGGAGGCAGTGTACTGTTGTGGATCAGGAACTGGTTAAAAGATAGAAAGCAGAATAGTGCTAAATGGCCAATTTTCTCATTGGAGAAAGGTGAATAATTGAGTACCCCAGGGATCTGTGCTGGGCCCACTGCTTTTTAACATATTTTTAAAGGACTTGTAAATAGAAATAATGAATGACGTTATCAAATTTGCAGATAACACAAAATTATTCAAAGTTGTTAAAACACAAGAGGGTTGTGAAAAAATTACAAGATCTTGAAAAATTCAAAGACTGGATGTCCAAATGGCAGATGAAATGTAATGTGAACAAGTGCAAAGTTATGTACCTAGGAAAGAACCACCCTGAGCTATGGTTACACGATGCAAGGTACTACCTTAGAAACCACAACCCAAGAAAAAGATTTAGGCGTCATCGTGGATAATACGTTGAAACCCTCCATCCAGTGTGCAGCGACAGCCAAGAAAGCAAATAGAATGCTAGGAATCATAAGGAAAGGAATGGAGAATAAAACAAAGGATATTATAATGCTCTGTATCCTTCCATGGTGCGACCACACCTTGAATATTGTGTGCAATTCTGGTCGCCGTATCTTAAAAACGATATAGCGGAATTAGAAAAAGTACAGCGAAGAGCGACAAAAATGGTAAGGGGAATGGAAGGATATCGCTATGAGGAGAGGCTTAAAGGGTTAGTTTTCTTCATTTTGGAAAAGAGATAGCTGAGGAGGTATATGATAGAGGTCTATAAATTAATGACTGAAGTGGAACGGGTAAATGAAGATCAGCTCTTTACACCATCAAAAAAGTAGAAAGAGTAGAGGGCATGCAATGAAGCTAAAATGCAACCCATTTAAGACTAATAAGAGAAAATATTTTTTTACTCAACGCATAATCAAATTTTGGAATCTGTTACTGGAAGATGTAGTAAAAGCTGTTAATTTATCAGAGTTTAAAAAAGGTTTAGACAAGTTTTTGGAGGAAAGGTCTATAAACCATTCTTCTTCTTTAATCCCTAGCTCGCATTTGAAGAGAAGGCCATCCTTTCATCCAGTATGCTGCTGTAGGTGCTGCTGGATTCCGTGTGTTACTCACAATACACTTACAATCTTGGCGACAAGTGGCAACATTTTTAGCCTCATTGATGGTCAGTCACAGTTCCTTAGGTCTTCCTCAATGTGTTTGAGCCATGTTTTCTTTGATGCTGTTCATTAAACCCTCCAGTGGTCAGGTCGCTCTCACCAGATGAGTTTGTATGGCAGCCGACTGGTGTTCATTCTGTAAACGTGGCCAAACCAGTGCAGTCTGCATTTTTGGATTTGTTCTTCGACTGAGGATTGATGGTCGCACCTTGTCAAAATTGTCTTGTTTCGATGGCAATCACAAAGAGAGACAACCAAAATCTGTCTCAGGCATCACATTTGAAAGACTTCGAGTTTGTTCAAGTCAGGTTTGAGCAGAGTCCATGTTTCCAATCTGTACAGGAGAATTGACAGGATCAGTGTTCGGAAGAGGAAAATTTTGGTCTTGGTAGAGATATTGGCCTTCTTCCAGAGGTACCATTTGAGTGAGGTGAATACAATTGTTGCCTGGCCAGTCCTGCTGAGGACTTCAGTGGTAGATGCTACCTTCATTTCCTGTAGCAGCAATTCCAGGTATTTGAATTCTTGTACCTGCTCAATTTGAATTCTATCGAGGTGAACAATGGCCTGTGGTCCATCTATGGTCATAACTTTGGGCTTGTCCACATTGATTCTTAGGCCATAAGATTGGGTGATGCGGGTGATATGGAAAAGGATGTCAGTGGCCTCTGCATCCATGTCAGAAAATATAGCACTGTTGTCTGCGAACATCAAGTCGGTCAGGAAGTTGTTCACACCATACTGGACCCCGCATCTATCCTTGAATGTTTTCCTCATTATTGCATCGATCACAATATTTTTTTTTTTAGTATTTAAGTTTTTTATTGATATTATACAATAGAAATACAACCCATTTGAAAAACAGCGTTCATACATTAGAATCAAAAAGAAAACCTCAACCTGGTTATTATGCCTGAGTAACTCAAATTACAATGCAGATATACTATACTAAAACTCCCCCCTTCCCCCCCTTCCCCCCCAGCAATCCCCCTCTTCCCCTCTCTGTATTGTAACCTATCCCTCCCCCTCTGTACTCCCCCCCCAGCTTCCCTTCTGCGCCTCCTATATTCTTCATGCCACTGTACACTCACCGAGCATCACAGCCATACCTCTACGCTCGTTGTCCTCCTCCGCCTTCCAACCCCCCTCCCCCACCCCCTCTCTCCATGCCTCCAGCCATCTCCAGACCCCCTGCCAATATGTTGCACTTTTCCCTCCTTTCCCCCGTCTCAACTCTGTTAATTTATACATCAGGCTCACCTCAGCCACTCTTCGCACAAATCCCGCCAATTGTGGTATGCTCTGTCCCCCCCAGTGCTGTGCGATCTCGCACCGAGCTACAGCAATACAATGATGCAGTACCCCCTCCTCCCATCTCGAGAGGTCATCATTTGGCCTTGTCCTCCCACCACCTTCCTCTGCTCTCCCCAGCCCGGGGATCGAGCATCCAGCAACAGGAGGAGCAGCGGCAACATCCTGCCCAATCGAGGCTCAACATCGGGACTTTAAAAGTTCGCGCCAGCCGGCGAGTGGTCCCTTGTCCTCCCACCACCTTCCTCTGCTCTCCCCAGCCCAGGGATCGAGCATCCAGCGACAGGAGGAGCAGCGGCAACATCCTGCCCAATCGGGGCTCAACATCGGGACTTTAAAAGTTCACGCCAGCTGGCGCGGCCGCGCCTGGCAGGCCCGCGCCTGAGTGGACCGGGGCAGAAGACTACGCTAACTGAATTTAGCCCCAGAATACGAACCCATATCTCCAGAATTCAATCACTACAACACGGAAGCTCAGCACCACCTCAGAGAAATACTCCAACCTGGGACATGATCTTAATCTTCAGAGGTACTGAATGTAACAGCTGTACATGTCCTTACCAGTCTGTTCTCTCGTGGTAGCGTATACTCTGCATTTAAATTGTTTTAGTACGATCTCCTCAACACATCCCTTATGACTGTATCATTGTTGCATAGTCTACTGTTTGCACTGATAAGAGTACCAACACTTTCTGCCACTATTGATTTACCTATTGTGCATGTATGTACAATTCACCACCCCATTACAGCATGTAAGCATGTTTGCATGTGCAATCGCATGACCTCATTAACGACTGCTTTATGCTCCTTATCAGCACTTTATTTCTGGTCCCACTATTGCTGTTTAAATTGCAGTGAGAACTTTTCTATAACGCAATCACACACCCCTAGCCACACAATATGGCCTCTCACTTCCTGGCCCTCTTTAGTCTGTATCTCCTTACACATTGGCTGGGAACTTCCAATGCACTTTCTCAAGCCCAGAACCACATCCCCATCTTAAGCAACCATGGAAAAAGATGGTCTGGACCCCACCCAGGAGGAGACACTCACACACGCCGTTCTCACCTTATACACATTCCACTCCAACTATCCAGGCCACCCAACCTTGAGAAACTCAAGTACTGCCACAACCTTAAATGTGCTATGATAAATTTGTGTTCCATACGCAAGAAATGGCCCGTTGTCCTAGATATGATATCCCTTTATGACCTGGATCTATTTATGATCACAGAAACCTGGCTATCCTCGGAGGATAACGTCATCCTCAATCAACTCCTACCTCCCAACTTCTTTATTCATATAAGACACAGAGAAACCAAAAAAGGAGGTGGAGTACTAATAATCACTAAATCAGATCTTCATTTCCACATTACCGAATCATCCAGTACAAGTAACTTAGATTCTCTTTCCATCAAAAACCAGCAATGCACTATCAATCTAATATACAGAACACCGTCTTCATCTCCTGAGGACCTCCCCACAATTATTGACCTCGCCGCTAACGCCCACAACCCTAATTCACCTATCTGGATAATGGGAGATTTTAATCTCCCCTCACTTCATCAAAGTCATGCAACTGCATTCCTTGAAGCCATTGAAGACATGGGTTTTAAACAAATCATCGACAAACCCACACATAGAAAGGGTAATATCCTGGACATGGTGTTCGCACCGCTTACGGCCCTCGAGCAAAACCACAACCTGATGATGTCTGTTATTGACGTACCCTGGTCTGACCATAAACTTATCACCTTCCAGATACCCACTAGAGACAGCCAGCAGCATAGTAACAGGAGATGTAACAGCACAGCTCGAATCTCATCAAGAAACTTCCGCACATTTAACAGAGAGTTAATCCTCTCTCAAACCCTCTCACTCTTTAGCAAAACCACATCCGATCCGGAAGAACTAGTCTCCGCCTGGAATCTCAACCTCAAGACTATCTCACAACGCCCACAATCCAATAACGCATCCAGTAGAACAAGAAATACGGCCCCATGGTTCTCCCAAGAGTTGAGAGCTTCTCTAACACAACTACGCAGACTTGAGAAAAAATGGCGCAGATCACTCTCCACAGAAGATTTGACAGCATACCAATTTCACCTAACAAGGCACAGAGAAGCAATCTCAATGAAAATGAAACAACACCACACCGAAACTCTGAAGAGATCCCTGAACAAACCACGGGATCTTTTCAAATTGGTTCAAGCCCTTTCAAAGGAACCATCTCCGGAACAACACATTGATATCCAACCACAAAAATTTGCTGACTACCTCCAATCAAAGATCATACAGACCGACAAAATATCAACAGCCTCGTTCCAAGATCCTACCGGTTTAACCCCATTACTCAAGTTCTCCACACCATCCCGAAAAAGCATTGAAGTTACAATAGCTTCTCTCAATACCTCCACAGCGCAAACCGACCCTTGCCCAGCGTTTTGGATCAAGGAACTACGTAAGGAATTCAGCCCATTCATCGTAAAACTAATAAACCATTCCTTCTCTACTGGTTCCTTCCCCACAACCCTCAAACAAACCTCAATCAGGCCCTTATTGAAGAACCCCAAACTTGACCCCCATAAGGTCGATTCCTACAGGCCAATAACTAGTATTCCCCTACTAGCAAAAATAATTGAGAAAGAGGTCCAAAGGCAAATTCAGGATCATATAGACTCCACAGCTCCCCTGGATGACTGCCAACACGGGTTCAGAGAGTATCATGGAGTCGAGACACTTCTCACCTTCCTATTCAATAACATAATTACAGGTACCGATAACATCCGACAAGGCTTTGTGCTCATTTTTTTAGACATTGCTGCGGCCTTCGACTCGGTACATCATGAGATTCTCCTCGGGCGACTGAAAGAAAAGGGAATATGCAATACCGCGCTCGAATGGTGTAAGTCCTATCTAGCTGATCGGTGGCAGTATGTCAAATCCGGAGCAGAAGAATCGAAGCATTTCCATCAAACACAAGGTGTGCCTCAAGGATCCTCATTGCCATCTTTACTGTTCAACATATATATGCAGCCCATCTGCAATATCATTAGATCATTTAACGTGAACTGTTTGATATATGCGGATGACATCCTCTTATATATGCCTTTCTCGACTGTTCAAATGGACCTTACACCACTTGTAGAGTGTTTCAATACCATATCAGATTGGCTACAATCACAAAACCTCCGCATCCAGCACAAAAAAACGGAGGTACTGTTCATCTCCAGAGATCCTGATTTCACCCCACCACCCCACATAAGAGTCAAGGAAGCGGAATTACAAACCAAAGAAACAATAAAATACTTGGGGGTCACCTTAGACCAACACCTGGTCATGAAATGTTATATAAGCAGCATTGTCAAAGCTGTTTACTTCAAAATCCGTTCACTCAGACATCTACGCTCCCTGCTGGACCCGGATGATTTTCGTACCATATACCAAGCACTGATTCTACCGCATTTTGACTTTGCCAATTCCATTTTACAAGGTCTCCCTCAAGCTACATTAAATCCGTTACAACTGGCCATGAATGCTGCAGCAAGGGTCCTCTATGGAGCCTCCAGAAGCGACCATGTGACACCTATATTAAAACAGCTTCATTGGCTACCAATACACGGAAGGATTATCTTCAAAACACTACTCCTTTCATTCAAAGCCATCAAATGCCTATCCTCTACTGCTCTTACTGAGCTTAGCCACACAGTGCCCCCCAACAGATCCAGGAGGTCAACAGCACTAAATCTACTAATAACCCCGAAAACCATGACTAAATGCAATAGTACAACAGCAAACAGGGCTTTCAGTCTTTACGTTCCCAAACACTGGAATGCGCTCCCACCAGACATTCGAGCTATTGCAGACCTTACCCAATTCAGGAAGGCAATCAAACTTCACCTATTCCTACAATGCTACCCTGCCAGCAATGAATCTAAGTAACCTCTCCTAAGAAACATCCATTCTTAGTCTCATTATAGTCTCAACCCCCATCCTGCAGATCAGGCTCACACTGTCTTAAGTTCCCATGGTATTACATATAGCTCATCGGTCTCATTCTTATTGTATATAGTTCAACCCTGTTATAGGTTTATTATTTCATGTATATAGTTCAACCCTGTTATCCAGGTTTGTACCCCTGTTCGATGTAAAACCAAACAGAGTGTTGTCTTGGTCGTTTTGTTATACTGTAAACCGCGCTGATACCGAATAGTGCGGTATATAAGCAACTGTAATAAATAAATAAATAAATCATCAAGTTGATGCAACAAGCATGCCTCCGGTCTTCCATGCAAACTATGCCCAGTCATGCCATAAATCACCGCAATTACCTGCTCCCAGTACCCCTGTATCTTGTCGCACTTCCACCACATGTGCATCCAGTCCCCTCTTTCAGCACACCCCCGCCAGCATGAGTCATCCCTTCCCCTCCCCGCTCGATACCGACGTACTGGCGTCCAATACCATCTGTATAATACTTTATATGCATTTTCTTTCATTTGCGTGGCTATGGACACAGTAGCAATCGTCTGGAATAACTTCTCCCACGCCTCTACCGTCCAACACACCCCCAAATCCTTCTCCCATTGCAACATATAGCGTAACTTGCTTGCACCAGTCCCCATTAGGCCTTTGTAAATTCTGGACAAAACCCCCTTTTGACCCATCTGGCCTGAACATAGAGCCTCAAACCAGCCTCTATTTTCCCAGAGGTCTTTCCATATCTTCGGTTGCCTCACAAAGTAGCTTAATTGTGTATAGGCAAAATGATCACTCTCATTCAACTGATAGAGATCCTTAATGCCTTCAAACGGATGCATTCCCTGAGAGTGTATAACTTGGTGAATGTACTCCAGCCCGTTTTGTGCCCATCTTCGTAAAAGTGGCTCACCGGGGCCCTGTCCAGCTCGAAACAGGCCGCAATAGGCATCCCTTGTATATAGCCTTTATCTTGAACAAGCTGAGGCTTATTGCGTTTCCAGATTTTCAAGCTATTTGCCACCATGGGGTTAAGTGCCTGTATGTCGAGACCCTTAGCCTCCCTCCAGATCACCCTTTCAAATTCCATCCCCCCCACCAGCTCATGCTCCATTTGGACCCAAGATTTCAAGGTTTCTCTGTGCCACTCATAAATCGTTTTTAATTGCGCTGCCTCATAATACTTGCATATATTAGGTACCCCCAGCCCCCCTCTCCTTTTGTCCTTTGCAATACCCGCATTGCTACCCTCGGGCGCTTCTGCACCCATATAAACCTATTAACTAACCGTTGTATCCTCCTCAAACTAGTCGGTGGAACCCCTATCGGGAGTGTCTGAAACAAAAACAACAGTCTGGGCACAAGCATCATTTTAACCGTCGCAATGCGCCCAAACCACGATAGGTATCCTCTTCCCCACCCATCCAACCAACCCTCTATCTTCCCCAAAACCCTCCGATAGTTCAAGTTATATAACTCGTCAATTTTATTGCTAATCCATATGCCAAGATACCGGATACTTTCTCGTGCCCATTTGAAGGGATATTTCTTTGTCAGTACATTAACTACCTCGCTGGATACCGCTAAATTCAAGATTTCCGATTTGTTCCAGTTGATGGTAAAACCCGATACTTTACCATATTCTTCCAGCTCCCACATAGCTATGGGCAGGCCGACCCGGGGTCTTGCCATACTTAGAATAATATCGTCTGCGAACAGGGAAATTTTATAGTCACTCCGCCCCACTTTTATTCCAGATATATCCGCCCGTTCTCTTATCCGCTGCGCCAAGGGCTCTATTGCTATTGCAAACAATAGCGGAGATAGTGGGCATCCCTGCCTCGTTCCCCTCCCTTGATCAAAAAACTGCGAATGGGCCCCATTCACCCTCACACATGCTTTTGGATGTACATATAGTGCCTTCACCAAGCGAGAAACTCTCTCCCCAACCCCACCTTCTCCAGCACTTGGAAAAGAAAAGGCCAAGACACCTGATCGAAGGCCTTCTCCGCATCCAACGAGAGTAAGAGCGTCTCATCCTTTCTCCGCTCGCTAGCCCATATAATGTTTAAAATCTTTCGGATATTATCCGCGACCTGTCTACCAGGAATGAAACCCGCCTGATCTTGGTGTATCAGTTTTCCAATAACTTTATTGAGCCTCATGGTGAGAATCTTAGCTAAAAGCTTAGCATCCAGGTTAAGCAGGGAGATAGGCCTATAAGAGGCACACTCTTGCGGGTCCTTCCCTTCCTTATGAATTACTGTTATACCCGCCCACCCCATTGTATCCGCTAATTTCCCACCCTCCCGTGGTTGGTTAAATAAGTTCACCAGAGGCCCAATTAGCAGATCTCCGAACTTCCTATAAAATCTGGCAGACAGACCATCCAACCCTGGTGCTTTCTCTAACTTTAACTGTTTAATCGCCCTTCCTACTTCGTCTGCTCGAATGGGTTTATTAATTTCCTCCTGTTCGCACTCTCCCAACTTAGGCAAATCTATGGAGTCAAGGTAGTTTTCCACCCTCCCGGCTTGTGGCAGGTCTCTTGCTTTGTACAACTCCTGATAGTATTCCTTAAAGGCATCCCTAATCTCCCCATCTTTAGTAACCAATTCCCCGCCCTTCCTGCAAACCCCTATTATATGAAAGCGAAGCTTCTGCTGCTTCAGCTTCTGTGCTAGATACCTCTCAGCCTTATTCCCCCCCTCAAATACCTCCTGCCTCAGAAGCTGCATCTGATAACGTATCTTTTCCGCCTGCAATTCATTAAGTTGCGCTCTCGCTAGCAGCACCCGTCCCCTATAGGTTTCTCCCCTCCCTTGCCCATCCAATTCTTCCAATTCCAGCAGTCGTTCCCTTAAGAGCCGCTCTCTATCCTCCCGCTCCCTCTTTTTCCGCGCCCCCCATTTGAGCAATACGCCCCGTATCACCGCCTTATACCCATCCCATATACCTCCCCATGCGACCTCTCCATTATCATTAAACCTAAAATATTCCCGGGTTCCCCTCTCCACATCCTCTTGTACCCTCACATCCTCCAACAGTGACTCATTGAGTCTTGTGATAAGGAAGCTTATCATAGCTCAGGTAGGAGCTATAGAAAAGATGATGTGACTCTGAACAAGCAACCTGTCAGTTCTGGTAGAAGCAAGAAAACAGAGCTTTCACATAAAAGACTACCAGTCCCAGAATGCACCAGGTTTCCAGCAGCCATGAGAGGGGCTGAAGTGAGAAAACGTGTGTGCAATCAAGAGAGCTATGAGGTAATCCCTAAGCACTCATCTCAAAGGGCAGGGCCTGATTCAACACAGCTGCGCTGTGTTAGGGAGGAGCACACATTAGGACAGAATAAGAATAGAGCTTATTCTTCAGATAACAGCTACAGAAAGAGCTTCAGAGACAGAGACAGCCACAGAGACAGCTTCAGGGAGAGCTTCAGCAACGGCTACAAGCTCCAGCCCAGCTACAGGTTTAAGCATCACCTGGAGAAGCAGAAGCCAAGCCAAGCGGATAGAGAGAGAAGGAAACTCTCTGGAAGGAAGAGAAGAAGGGCCATTGGAAGGTCTGGGAGAGTCCAAGGCAGTACCCATACTGGGAGGTATTCCAAATGCCAGCAGAGTCCATTGGACTGGAGTCAGCCAGAGGAATGGAATGGCAGAGATAGGAATCACCAGTGGCTACCTGGAAGAGAGAAGACTGCACGTGGAAGGGACTTTCAAACCAAGGCCAGAAGGTATGTGAGAGGAGATCCAGTGTCCAGGGATCAAGATTGGAAGGCTGGACATCAGAACTGGATTACATACTGGCCAGGCTATACAGAGAGGAATTATGATAGCAGGAGAGGCTCAGGTATGAACACTGATCCAGACCCTATCTATAATAGTGAATGGCAGCAAGGGAATAAGCATTCTCATGATAGTGCCTTAATGAAAGACTCGTCTGTGCCAATGTATGATAGTGACCCTATGCTGATTGATGAAGGGGGAGATACAGCAGATGAAACTATTCATTACATGGACTGTTCTCTATCTAAATGCTATTGCTAGCTTTCTGTGAGCAAACACCTCAGCCATCACAAAGAAACCTAACTTTGTTCTTTATTTCCACTGCAAACAGCTCTTAAAGCAGGATTTGGGTTCACACAGTAGCAGCCAGCCAGCTAAAGGCTTTCAGCTGGTCAATTGATAGTAATTAAAGCTGCACCTGATTGTGTGTGTGAGCAAGGGAGAATCACTGCTGGGATCTGCGTGGAAAATAAGCAGAAGTTAACCTAACAAGCAAAGTTCATTTATTTCTTTGTGCCTTTTTCATTTGGTAATTATTTGCTAAGAAAACATTAGCTAATTGCCTGACAAGCTGAAGGTTGTTTTTCTGATTTGCTTTGTGACTTTATGTTATCCATTTAAACACTGCAAGCAAGTAACCTCATTTATATTGCTACCAAGCATATTTGTGCTGGGTGAATTAAACCCCATCAATAAAAGAAGTATTTTATTGGCTTTACCACTTGGTTTCACAACTCAATTATTGTCTTCAGCTGTGTTTGGGAGTGAAAGAACTACATTACCCACAATACCTTGCAAGAATCATATGAATATATGCATCGTCAAGATTGTGTAAGTTCTCACCCTAGGCAGCCATCTGACAGTCTCCAAAACCTATTCCCCATCCCTTCCTCTACCACTTGCAGGCTCACCACCACCGGGGCATGATCTGACCAGGTAATGGACTCCATTTCCGCCCCTGTAATCGTTCCCCCACCTCCTTTGAAACCCAAATAGCATCAATACGTGAGTAAGACCCATGTACTGGCGAATAGTAAGAAAACTGTCTCCTCCCAGGATGCTGCAATCGCCATGCGTCCACGAGACAGTGCTGCATCACAAAGTTACGATATCTCTTTCTATCCCCCCTCTTCCCCTCTCGTTTCCCTGTAGCATCCCGGGTTGGGTTCCATGTTAGGTTAAAATCCCCCTCACATATAAGGATACCATCCCCCTGTTTCCCCACCTCCTTGTTCAGTTTTGTCCAGAATTCACGCTGTGCCCCAGTCGGCGCATACACATTCACTACACAGTACCATACACTCCCCACCTTCACCCGCACCAACACATACCTCCCCTCCTTATCCCTTACCACCGACTGCACCTGCATCTTTAATCGAGATGCAAAGAGTATAGCAACCCCTCCCTTCTTCTTTTCCACAATATTGGAAGCATGGATACACACCCCATAGCCTTTAGGCTTGACCAGATATTCTGTTGCCCGTGTCAAGTGCGTTTCCTGAAGCATGACTATTGCCGCCTTCTGGCGGGCTAACTCTGTGTACAATTTGCGTCGCTTAAATGGTGAGTTAAGCCCTTTCACATTTAATGTAACTAATTTAAGCTCACCCGTTCTGCCACTCCCCCCCTCCCCTCCCTCTATCCTAAAGCCCCCAGCCCCCCCTCCCCACTCCCTCCCCCCCAACCCCCCTACCCTCTCCCCTCTCCTTAAGGGAGAATCGTCTTCCATAAAGGTGACCAGTTATCGGGCCTTGCCTGACACCATCTTCCCTTCCCCCTCCTCCCTCCCCCCTATACCAGCGCAGCCCCCAAAGCCCCCCTCATCTCCCCTTCCGAACCTCTACCTCTGTCCTCCCCACCGCCCTCCTTCCCACCCCCTCCCCTACAGTCTAACCCCTCCTTCCCCCCTCCATCCATTAATAACGTCATCTCCCCCCCTTCTGCAACACAGTTCTACTGCTTCCAAGAAGAACATACTATTACATCTTTAGTAACTCAAAGTCCACTCATTCAGCCATCGCCTTTCTCCTCTGCTGGTATTCCTGGGCTCTCTCTATTCAATCGCGCCACTCTGCTCCCCGACATTGGAACTCGGTGCCATCTCTGTGCCTTCCTCTGTGAGCTGGAGGACTTCGCAGTGTCAGCCAATGCTCCTGTCTGAGAACTGCCCCCTTCCGGTATGTTAGGTAAGCCAAAGTCTCTAAGTACAGTCCATGCCTCCTCTTTGTTCTGCACCCGCCTGGACTTCCCCTTGCAGGTGATCAACAGCCCAAAAGGGAACAGCCACTTGTATCGTACATCCTCTTTTCGCAAATACGCGGTCACCTCCTTGAGGTGCCGTCGGCGTTGTAAGGTTCCTGCAGAAAGATCTTGAAATAACTCCAGATGATGTTCCTCCCAAATTATCTGTCGCGCTTTCCTTGCCGCTCGGAGCAGTCCTTCCTTAATCTTGAAAGAGCTAAAGCACACAACTATATCTCTGGGTTTATTATCGCGTGTCGGGCCCAGACCCCGGTGCGCTCGCTCAATGTGCGATGAGTCGATGAACATCTCCCCCTGCAGGTCTGCAGTTAACAGCAGGGATTTGAAAATTTTTAGCAGAACTTCTTCGCAGTTGCGGTACTGAGGTTCCTCTGGAAGCCCCCGGATCCGTAGGTTACATCTCCTGGACCTATCTTCCAAATCCTCCAGTTTCATCTGCTGTTCCACTTGGGCCTGCTGGAGTGCCCCCCAGCGCTTTTGTAAATCCACCATTTCCTCCCCTTGTTGCTCCAGCTGAGTCTCCACCTCCTCAACTCTATTTCCAATGTCCACAATATCTTGCCTCAGTGACTGTATGGACTCTTTGAGTTCATGCTTCACCCCGCTAATTTCTGTTTTAATCTCTTCCTTCATTTCAGTAAGCCAGGTTTTCAGGTGAGAGATATCCCCTGGGTTAACTCCATGATCCAGCCCCTCTCCCAGGTTTTTGGGCTCTTCCTCCTGCGTTCGGGACTCTTTCTCCCCCTCTCTTCCACCTTTGACTGCCGCTTAAGGGGAGCGAAAATCAGCCAGTTTCTTGCGTGCCGCCAGGGATCCTTTATTTTTTTCCATTCTTTTGTTATGCAACGCTGGGTCCCCAAGCTTCGTAAGCTGCGTCCCCTGAGGGCCTCTCCCTCTACTTCTCAGCCGGTTGCCAAAGCTGCTTAACGAGCCCCACTATCTGCTATGAGACTGCACGTGGCTCTGCTCTCTTCCCCCTTACCGGGGCTTCTCAGCTCTCTAAGTTGAGCTGAACGTCTCCCCTTCTTGATGCTCTGATCCCAGCTGCAGTGCCTTCGCGCCTCCTCACCGGTTTCCTTGTCCTCGGGCCTCTCCTTGGCTCTCCATCCACCGCCGGCTGCCCCCAGCACTGCCTCTCTGGTTTTCTCCGTTGAGCCTCCCGATCTACCGCCTCTCAGATCTGACGGCTCTCCTCTGCCAGCTGCATGCAATCTCACAGGGGACGTCACTGCTCACCAGAGCGCCGGTTCTCCCGCGTATCAGGCTCCTTCTGCCCCCACAGCTCAAGGTAGGCCTCCGCCGCTCCGGTCCGGCAGCCGCCGCTCCGGCCCACCACGCAGTCTGCTAATCCGCGCTCTCCAACGCTCCGACGGGGGCTTGTTGCTTCGCCTCTTTTGTAACGCGGCTTGGGGCTCCTCTCTTACTGCTCTTCCACATTCGCCACCTTACATCATGCCTTTAAGGGTACAAACTCCCCTTTTTATCAGGCTTAGGCGGCAGAGCCAAGTCTATTGCCGCCATTTGCCCCGATGCCGTCACCGGAAGTCTCGCATCGATCACAATATTTAAGAGCAGGGGTGAGGCAACATCTCCCTGGTGGACTCCAGTTTAGATAGGAAATTCCTTGGATAGCTCATTTCAGATCCGCATTTTGCTGGTTGAGCCATTGTATGATGCTCAGAGAAGTTGGATAATCTTCAGTGGCACATGTTCATTCTCTAGTGGGCCAGTGAACACAGTCAAATGTGGATTTGAAGTCAATGAAGACTATAATGGTTCGCTTTCCAAACCTGATCCTTTCCTCCACCAGTTGACGAATGGTGAATATTTGATCGGTGCAGCCCTGATAAGGCCTAAATCCTGCTTGCTCTTCTTGGCTGGTCAATTCATAATGTTCCCGCAACCTTGATTGTATGATCTTCATGAACATCTTGCCAACGATTGAAAGGAGGCTGATGCCACGGTAGTTCTTACATTCCCAGCTATCACTTTTCTTTAGGATTGGTATGATGATGGCTTTCTTCCATGCTGATGGAACTTGTTCCATGCGCCAGATGAGTGTTCAGCACTGCGTATGTCTTGTAGTGCTATACAAATACTCAGTAGTAGTACAGTAGTAGTAGTAGAGGGAATGAAGTTATTGCAGCAGGATGTCTCCCCCAGCTTTGATCATTTCGGCAGTGACTTGGTCCACTCCGGGCGTCTTTCGTTCTTCAATGATGTTATTGTACATTTCACTTCATTGACTATTGGCTCACCATCAAGGAATAAATTCTCCGGCAGGTTGATGGGGGTGGCTCTGGTGGTGGTCCCTGGGGCTGATAGTGGATGTATAGCTGTTGGAAGAATTCTTTCCACCGTTGCAGGCGTTCACCAGGGGAGCTCACGAAGGTGCCATCCGCTTTATTGATGTTGTCATTGGTCAACTTGGTTTTGCCACTTAGTCTCCTAAGGGTCCGATACAGAGTCTGGTACTCATGCCTAGATGCTGCTTCTTCCGGTTTGGCTGCGACACCATTCCAGTAGACTTATCATTCCACCTTCAACTTCTGTTTGACCTCTTTGTTCAGTCACCAATTCTTCTCAAAGTCAACGTGTTTGATTCGTTTTTGTTTATCCACCAGATCCAGGCACTCATCTGAAATCCATGGCTGTGTCCAATGACGAATGGGTGGGTACAGAGGGGTGGCACATTCCTGGATGGACTCTGATATCCGCTTTTCTTCTGCATCGACATCATCTGATGGTTCAAGTGCTACAAATTTGTTGGATAGAGTGATTTGGAATTATTGTGTGAATGCTGGATCCCTCAGAGAAACCCAGTTCAGTTTTGTTGGTGGAGGTGCCTTAAGCTTTGCCCATTGTAATCACAGCTGTACCTTGGCATAGACGAGGTAGTGATCAGATCCACAGTCGGGCCTCCTTATTGCATGTACATCTTTGAGTGATGATTGGAATCAAGAGCTGATCAAGATGTAGTCCAGGACGGCCAAGTCTTTGCCAGATGGATTGTGTCATATGAGCTGTTGTTTGCAAGGGTGCTGAAAGTGACTGTATGCCACTACCAGATTGTTTGACGCAATTGTCATTGATCACGCCATGGCCAAAACTACCCAGCGTTTCTTCCCATCCGGTCCTGTCTGCACTGGTATGAGCATTGAAATCTCCTGCCAGAATAATCAGCTCTGTCTGCAGGATCAAATCCAGAGTGTATTGAAGCTGTTTGTAGAAGTCATTCTTGGCTGCATTTGGGCTGGTCTCGGTTGGAGCAAGATGGACAGAATATGAGTCTTAACTATGTTGTCGATGGTAAGAACTGCCAGACGATCCAATATTGGTTGGAAGGCAATTACACTTCTGGCAGCCCGTCTGTTCACCCTAAAGCCTATGACAGCTTCTCGTTTTCCGCCACTGGAGTAGAATAGCGTCATTGTTTCATCGATCATTGGTGGTTGGATGGTCAGTGTTCCAGATCCACTGAGATGTAGTTTGGATACTGCGGCGATTGAAATTTTTCACTGCAACAATTCCATGGTGATGATTTCCTTTTGTCCTGTTCACACATTCCATGTGGCGATGCAAATTTTCTGTTTTGGTGTCATAAATTTGATTTTAGACCAGTAGCTCCTTCTCACCAGCACCCTGTGTTCCCAATGCTGGAGCATCGGTTGCCCTGGGTGTGGTTTCATAAGCGAATGATTTTATTTGAATTTCCATGCAGTTTCTTGCCTACTTTCCCTGGTTTCCCAGTTATGGCCACCCTGGCATGATGCCACAATTCTTTAAGTCCGAGTTTTATAGGAAGATAGGATGCCTTCTGTCTGCCTTTTCCAGTCAGACTTGGGACCGTCCTTAGTGGAGAATTAGAATGTAGGATTAGTACCAGAGATTTCAGTCTTGGTCCACACCTAAAGGCTATGCCAAAGGACCCTCAGGCGTGGGCCCGCCCACTATTTTGACATTTAAAGAGAGCTCTGGTGTTGATTAGCTGCCTCCGCTCAGCTCACACAGCTGATTCTTGCCATTATTAAACCATTATTAAAGAGGACATGCGAAATCCACTTTGTGCCCGGGACAGGCATTGTGAAATCTGTGTGCCTCTTTGAGAACCTACCAGGTACTTGTGGCCTGGATCGGCCACTGTTGGAAACAGGATACTGGGCTTGATGGTCTGACCCAGTAAGGCTTTTAATATGCTCTTATGTTCTTAAGTAGTAGAGGGTGAAGGTTATGTGTCATTTCCAAATTACAGGAATATCTTTTAATTTTGTTGGAAGGCACATTCCTACACCGTAAGCAAATGGGATGGATGCAGCCACGGTTTCCTCTACAGCCTACTACCCAAGTTTATAATCCGCAGACACACAGTACCAATGTCAAGGCCTTATGGTACATATAAAAGTCAGGGAGAGTAAACCCTGTAAGCTATTTGGGTTGTTTGACTTTCTTGTTTTTCTATAGAAAGGCAGACAGAAGGTGTCCTATCTCCTTTTAAAAGTCGGACTTAAAGAATTGTGGCATCATGCTAAGCACAAACTTGACTTCAGGCACCAAGACCGTTTTTATAGACTCCAGCTTCCCCCACCAAGATAGGTGTAGTTGAAACAACTTCTGAGCCAAATCCTTAGTCATCTGTACAATGAATTCTGGATTTTTTTAGCCAGCTGGTTTCAGCATCCATATAGAAATAAATCCTTAGGTATTTAAGGCCCGAAATTCAGTGATGGCAACTAGTGCATTAACAGCGACTAACCACAGACACTGAACCCTAGACCTGGATATTCAGTGCCGGGACCATATCCGGGTCCATGCCGGGACCATATCCGGGACCAATATCCGGGTCAGCCAGATAGCCAGGATGCTAACCAGGAAGTGACGATATTCAGCCGCGGCTAGTTAGCTTTGACGGCAAAAGTTAGGCCAGCCTTTACTTCACCTGACTTTTGCCGCTGAGGGATAACCGGGCAGTGCCTGGATATCACTACTGATTGGTCATCCTTGGGTGCTGCCCCCTTCACCCCCGGAAGGACCTGATGCTAGCCAGTTAGCATTGGGGTGCCCTGTGGCGGCACCCACAGATCCTGTTCATCACATTAACACAGTTAGTAGGTCTGCTAGCCACATTTTATTTTTTATTTATTTAACAGGTTTTCTATACTGCCTTATCCTTCAATCAAAGCGTTTGCAGATTAACTTAAACAGATTACAGTGAAATAACCATCCTTTTCCAGGATTACTTCAACTCGAATCCCACCTTAAAACCCACAAACCCCTGATCTCACCCACAATGAACCTCTAACTCAAAGCTACTCTGTCTATGTCCAAAGTCTGTCCTATGTCAAAAGACACCATAAAACCCAATAAATTAAAGCCACTAAAGTATAGGGACATGTTACTGGGCCGTACAAGTCACATTCAAGGGAGAGGAAGATTATGGTTGCAATAGTTACTCACTGCACAACCACCATCAACCGGTCATCAACAGTGATTTAAGAGGGGCAAATAGCCAAAACACCAATTGTAAGCATCCTGATAAAAAAACAATGAATAAAACACAGAATGAGGAGACACAGCTCAACACAGGTTAAAAAATATAAAAATAATGCAATATGGATAGTAGAGTATAAAAGCGGTAAAAAATATATAGTACAGTTACCGTGACGTGAAACGTGTGTGAAACATGCATAAAAAATATCTATATGGAACTTAAAAACGTTACTTAATAGATGAACACTGACCCAATAGGCTAGCGCTATGTAGTATTATGTTGTAAAAACCTCGAGTTGAAATATTATCTAAATTGGAATGTAGTAACATTAGGCTGAGGCACTACTTACTATACCGGACCACACCAGTAAGGTTGCAGACCAAGTGTTATATTGAGGATTGTAGCGCCATCAAAGTATTATATTGGACATTCAGTCATCTGGAAAAAAATGTGAAAAGTTCCAACAGTAAGCCAATCTCTACCCAAAAAAGGGGGGAACATTCAAGAAATTCAGATGGTTGTGTACCTAAATATGTAATCGATGATAAAAGGCTCAGGTAAATGGTAAAATAAGTGTGGACATAAAAATGAAATGCAAATAAACATGTCTGTAGCTCTCAAAAATCGTCATTGAAATATCAAATCAAACACATTGACGAAATATTAAGAGGAGACAGGTCAGGGAAAGGATGACATTAAGGTTATAAAAACTGCAATGTGGATTAAACAGATGTGAAAGAGGAGAAGCGTCACGGATTGCTCTATTGATTACAAGCAGGAAGGTAGTGGTGCCGTCTAAGCTCCATTTAAACTAGAAAAGACAATGTTTGAAGGGAGAATCGGACAGGATCTTCCATGCAACTCAGCCAAATTAAGAGCCTTAGACCATGTTGATACTGCAAATAAAAACAATAAAACTATAGATTATGATATCGGCAATTAAAATCTAACTTATGTGAACAAAGGGGCGTTATGCACTACTCAGACGGAAAAGTGGAGGTGCCGTCTAAAACTCCGACGTGACAAGCTGGGAAAAAAATTAATAAAGGAGAGACTCGTGAGAAATCCTTCATGAAACTGAAGCAAATGGGAGGCTGCGAATCATATTAATGTAGTGAATAATAACAAGGAACGCTGCAGTAGTGGGAAGTATGCTATAACGCAATATATTGTAAAACTATGGAACCAAAGCATTAAAAAATAAAAGAAAAAGAGCAACTTTACCTAGCAGATTGAGCTTAAGAAAAAGCACCCACTCCGTAGAATGTTGCAAGAGTTCAGTTGTTAGTGAAACTGAAATTTGTAAACGCTGAGAATCGCGCCAAAAAAGGGGGCGTGGCCAAGATCAAATTACAGAACAGAGAAACCTTCTAAAGGCTAGAAGCCTGTCTAGTGAATACTGTTGAACCTGAGTAGGGGCATAATCAATGGTTAAATGTGAATATGTGTAAAATGAAAGTAATTATAAAAAGACTGAGAAATCTATTTCCTGGTTCAGTCCCTTGGGTTCCAAACTGTCTAATTCAAATATGTATCTTTGTTTTAATTTTAACAACGCTTTATCAATGTCTCCCCCTCTCCAATTTGGCGTAACTACTCGCAAAACTAAGTATTTCAGATCACTAATGTTATGATTCTTAGCTTTCCAATGAGCTACCAAAGGTTTATCTGGAATACCTCTCTGGATGCAGCTCCTATGTTCGATGATTCTGGTACGCACCTGTCTTTTTGTCTTACCTACGTAAAGCAAATTGCACGGACACACTATTACATAAATCACGTGTTCCGTTCTGCAATTGGAGAAGGACTGTAAATATACCTTGTGTTGTGAGGTAGGGTGAATAAACACCTCTTTAGTTATGAGAACGTGAGTGCAGACAGAACAATTACCGCACTTAAAGTGGCCCTTCAATTTTGGTACAGGTTTGCGAAACGTAAGGGCAGATGGTACTAGTATATCAGAAAGGTTCGGATTGCGTTTATGCGCTATCATGACTCTCTTATTGGCAAAGGGCAATAAGGGTGTAAGTAAATCCCATTGCTGCTTAAGAATATCAGTGATCTCTCTAGTATAGTTAGTGAAGGTTAGAGGACAAACGATGCTGTCATGTTTTGGACATACTCTTTTTTGTAACAGTGACCCTCTATCTGTAGTACTAGCCCTGTAATAGGCATCTCTAATGTGGCGCTTAGGGTAACCCCGTTGTTGGAATCTATGTGCCATGTCGGTGGCATGTTTTTCAAAATCTCCATTGGTGGTACAGAGCCTCCTGACCCTGAGAAACTGACTTACCAGTAAGTTATTTTTCAAGGATGCATTGTGGAAACTATCGTATTGTAGTAATGTATTTCTGTCTGTTGGTTTGCGATATAGTTCCGTGAGGAATCCCGTTTCTCCTTTCTTGGTCTTAATATCTAAGTATGCTATTTGATCATTGCTAAATGTGCCCTCAAATTGAAGGTTTAAGTCTAATGTATTAAGCTACTTAAAAAACTCAAATAACGTATGCTCAGGACCATCCCATATTACCAAGACGTCGTCGATATATCTCTTCCAAAGACGAATATGGGATTGAAATGGATGAAACTTAAGGTGCTTTCTCTCGAAGTCTGCCACATATAAATTTGCCACATCTGGGGCCATGGAAGACCCCATGGCCACCCCTTTAATTTGTTTATAAAAAATCCCCTTAAAAGCAAAGTAATTTTCCGTCATTGCTATGGTTGCCAGTTGTGTCAAGAAAAATGTCGGTGTGCGGATGGGTTTGGGTCTCTGAATGAGAGTATCTGCTAAGATCTCCAAAGCCGCTTTCTGAGGGATGTTGGTATATAAAGAATTAATGTCTAAAGCAACTAATAACAATTGGTCATGGTAGTTTGGAAAATCCTGTAAAATATTGATGATATGTGTAGAGTCTTGGACATAGGAATCTATCTTAATGACAAAGGGTCTTAGAAAAACGTTTCTTCAGGGGGTCTGTTTGTTATATATATGCACCTCAGAGCATGCGTTGTTAATTTTGAACCTGTGAACACTGGTAACAAAAAGAAATCCAATGTACTTATCACAATCTCATTACAAATGTTATAAACTTGAAACTATCAACCATTATTTTGAATCTTCATACCTTTTTGATGTCTCCCATCATTTTTAAGGCTGAATGATTCTTCAAAAGACAGTCCATTTACCAACCAACGCCGCGCATGCGGACTGGTTATCATGAGTGGCTTTATACGTGAACAAACAGCACGTTGAAAGACACCTGTGAAAAATACGGCCAGCCCAATGGCATTCTCGTGACAGTATTAGATCCTAATACTGTGTGCAAAGATTCGTATCTCTTCACAAGGGCTATACACACACACTCCAATCAATCTGAGCATTTAAACCAGTCGGACTAACAGATTGTAAATTGAAAATCCAACGTTGTTCACGGATCAACAGCGTCTGGTCTTTTGATTTACTATTGTATCCTGTGATAATGTGGTCTATGCAGAAACAGCGTAATTCTTCAAATTTATGTTTCAATTTAAGGCAATGATCCACAATAGGAGCATCCGTATTTTTGCAATTCAGTCTGCTGCGATGTTCATTCATTCTGACTCGGAAGGGGTGGATGGTTTTGCCCACATACAATAATTGACAAGGACATTGAATGCAATAGACCACATAGCTAGAACCGCAAGATGTTTTATGCCTTAATAAATATGTTTTGCCATGATAATCAAAAGTTGATGTTTCCAAAGTAATATCACACACTTTACAGTCCTGAGGTGCATATATATAACAAACAGACCCCCTGAAGAAACGCTTTATAGTGAAACGCAACGGCGCTGAAGTATGGTGTTGGGGAGATTCAATTAAGATAAGCACCAATTCTTTTCAATATACATTTATATGTACCTGAAAATAACTTGGAATTAATAACTTCTTCATGTTATAATATCAAGCAACATTATAATGTCGTTGATGCAAAAAGGCATGTACAGACCAAACCTGTTTAAGTCTGGACTATAGCCCTATTTTAGTGTGAGACCTTGTTGCTTACAATAATAACTATTTGGTTTAAATAATCACTGTGATATAGGTTCAAGCTATTACAATCTCTAGGTTGAAAGTTGGAGCAGATAGTTGTATATACTCAATAGTTGAATTGCTCTGAGAATAGTTTGTCAAGTACATTTAAGGAATGATAAGCTGGCTATGGATCTGTATGAGGTGGGTGAGCTGGAATCCAGGTTGGCTTTCTTTAAGAGTGGTCTGACAGAGGCTGGCCTGTGAAAGGAATGTTTGGAGGATGCTTGTTATGAATGGTTGGAGGTGTGCCTTTGTGGCTTTCACCAATGCAACAGGGCAGGGGTCTAATGGGGAGGTGGTTGTGTTGATGTATGTGATTATGGTCTCAAGTTCTTCAGGGGGAATATCTCTGAAGGAGAAACATGGATGTGCAGTGGCGGGTATTCCGTCTGACACAGGTATAGCGAGAGCAGTGGGACTGAAACAGCTGTGCTTGGCTAGCAGGAAGTAAGCCATATCTTTATCTTTATTCCACACTTTATATACCGCCCTTGTCGAAACATGAGAGCGGTTTACAATAAAATATGCTAATGCTATAGAAAAGGAAAAGAACTCCATTGTGTGATAGGAAAGGAAAGAATATCCAATAGGTCGATAGAGATAGCCTGAAAACAGCCAATTAAGCGGTACTAGGGGAGGGGAGGTCAAAAGCCTGTTGGAATAAATGTGTCTTTAATGATGTTTTGAATTGTTGGTATGAGGATTCCAGCAGGAGGGAAGATGGTAAGGCATTCCAGAGCACCGGTCCAAGAAAAAAGAAGGCAGCATGACGTGTCTGTTCAAGGTGAGCTTGCGATGGAGATGGTAAAGACAGTTGGTTTGCGTGTAGTGAACGTAGGTGTCAGTAGGGAGTGTGCAGAGAAATAAGATTAGCTAAATAAAGCAGGTTTGATGTGTAAATAACCTTATGAGTTAAAATGAGGAACTTATACTTGAATCTGAAACGAAGTGGCAACCAATGAAGATGCAACAGAAGAGGTGTTACATGGTCCGATTTTCGAGCATGGGTAACTGGTCAAGCAGCAGTGTTCTGGATTAATTGAAGAAGTTGGAGTTGGTAGGATGGTAAATTGGCAAGGACAACATTACAGTAGTCTAATATGGATATAGCCAGGGCCAGTAAGAGAATAATGAGAGAATCAGAAGGCAAGATGGAACGAACTGCTCTAATTCGACGTAATGCAAGGAAAGAACGGCGAGAAAGATTTGAAATGTGGTTGTGAAAAGAGAGTGAGGACTCCAAAGTTACGCCTAGCTAATGGAAAGAGGAAGTGAGGGGATAGAGGTAGAATTAATTTGAGGCGTGTCAGACGGGTGCCTGGGTGAGAATGTTCACAGTCTTGGCAAAGGCATATATCAATATGATTTGCAAGGGATTGTGGGAAATGCAGTCCATTCACACCAGACACAGCCGCTCACAATAATTAGTTGTGCTTGAGTGTAAAGCCAATAAGATATTTATTTATGGGGTTATTTCTCCCAACACAGATATGCTTGGTAGCACATAAAACAGGATACTTGCTTTCAGTGTTAAACTTAGAAAAACAAAATCAGGAAAACAACAGCTGAACTTGTCAGGCAATCAAAGCAAAAGAATAAAGACCTGGTTGGTAACAAACTGGTCTTTTCTGTAGGCTCTAGCTAATATTTTTTTAGCAGTGTTTTAATCAACAAACAAAACCCACAAAGTAGGGAAAAACTGTTCTTTTCAGGTTAACTTCTTATATCTTCACACATAAACTCAGAAGTGATTTCCTCAGAGCTCACAAGCAATTAGGTAAGGCTCAATTGCTAGCAGTTACCCAGCTGAAACCCCTTAGCTGGCTTGCTTTCTACTGCGTGGCTCAAATCCTACTCAGGAGCTTTTCTGAGTAGATTAAAGAACAAGTTTGTATTTCTTTGTGGTGGTTGTTGTACTTTGTAACAGTAAATTACCAAAGGAGTTTAGACAGAGAGCAATCCATGTATTCACAGCCTGTATCTATAACCCCTTCTTCAACAATCATGGGTTCAATATCATGGATTGGCACAGAGGAATTTCTCAATGGAGCACTCTCCGGAGAATACTTGTTTCCCTGCTGTCTTTCAAGGGTATAGCTAGGGCATAGATCAGTGTTCATACCTGAGCTTCCATTGCTGTTAGAGTTCCTCTCTAAATAGCCTGGCCAGTATGTAGTCCAGTTCTTATGTCCAGCCTTCCAATCCAGATCCCTGGACACTGGGTCTCTCTTCACATACCTTCTGGCATGGGTCCTAGGGTCCCTTCCAAGTGCAGCCGTCTCCCTCACAGGTACCGTCTGGAGATTCCTAGCTCTGCAGCACCACTCCTCTGGTTTTCCCCAGTCCAATGGTGTATGCTGGCCTTTTGAATATCTCCCAGTATACGTACTGCTCTGGACTCCTTTAGACCTCCCAAATGCTTTTCTCTTCTTTCTTCCAAAGGGTTTCTTGCCCTCTCTGTCCGTCCGCACTGGCTTCTGCTTCTGATGATCCTCCAGATGATGAAGATGTCCAAGATACTGAGGATCTCCAAGATGAAACTGAGGATGATTCTCTGTAGAATAAACTCTACCTTTATTCTGCTTAGATGAGTGCTCCACCCTAGCACAGCGCAGCTGTGCTGAATCAGGCCCTGCCCTTTGAGATGAGTGCTTGGGGATTACCTCATAGTCCTCCTGATTGAACACACGTTTCCCCACTTCAGCTCCTCTAATGGCTGTTGGAAACCTGGTGCATTCTGGGACTGGTAGTCTTTTATGGAAAAATTCTGTTTTCTTATTTCTACCAGAACTGACAGGTGGCTTGTTCAGAGTCACTTCACCTTTTCTATAGCTCCTTCCTGAGCTATGATAAGCTTCCTTATCACAGGCGATATTGTTGGGCAAGAAGTACTCAAAGAAACCCACATATCCTGGGAGCTCAGGGTGAAGTCCTGCTGTGGTTGGGTGGGGTCCCTGGCGAAGGACCACACCAGATTGAAGAGCTCTCTGGGCTTGCTGAGGGCCCAGAGGAGGGTGTTATTGTAGTACACCTGTTTGCATCTGATGGTGTTGCAGCAGTACGTTGTGAGTGTGTCAAGATACAGGTATATGGTCTTTAAGTCTGGGTTCTTAGATTTCCTCCACTTGCACTCAATGTGGCGCAGTGAACGCTTCTTCTCTCTTAGCTCCGAAGAGTACCAGGGTGCATGATGATGCTTCTTTGCAGATGTGGATCATGGGAGTGCAGTTGCAGCCATTGAAATGACAGAGTTCCAATTGTCAATTAGTAAGGCTCAGTTTGCTTCAGGTGGTACATTCTTTAGGGCTGGGAGAGTTTTCTGAAGGAAGGTGTATTCATCAAAGGTGATGACTCTTCTAGCTGCGCAGGCCTTGCTTCGTGGAGGATAGACCACGAATGGGTGGGGTAGCGTGAATGTTATGAGGTGGTGGTTTGACCATGGGAGGGAGTTATGGTGAGTGGGAGGTAATCTGGTTTGGTGTGGAGGTGGTTGGAGAAGAAGACAAGATCGAGGATTCCCCTTTTAGAGTGAGTTGGAGTTGTGATGAGTTGTGTGTAGTGCAAATCGCTCATTGCCTGGAGGAATCAGTGGCTTGGCTTCTGGCTGCTAATGGGAGATTCAGGTCTCCAAGGACGGTGAGTTGTTTTTGATGTGATGCATGGGAGCATACTGTGTGCAGGTTCTTGGCATTGCTGAGTGGTGCCCTGTACACAAGGCAGATGGTAAAATGCTTGCTCGATATAGTGAGGATATCCACGCCTTGTGAGGATGCAGTGCCAGGGGTGTTGAATCTCAGTGTTTTGTTCGAGAGGATGCAGGCGCCGTCCTCTCTGCTGGTAATACGTGGGCAGTTGTGGATGATGTGAGTGCTTGTGTGTAATTGGTTGAGCAGAGCATTGTCGCTGTCCATGAAGTAGTTGATACTGGGGTAATTGAAGTCACCCATTATTACTGTGTTGTAAATTTGTGTTTGGAGGGGATGAGTAGCGTAATGGATAGAGCTACAGCCTAGTACCTGGGAGTTCGGGATTTGATTCCCACTGGCACTGCTTGTGACCTTGGGCAATTCACTTTACCCTCCACTGCTTCTGAAGAAAGGCCTGGTAATCTTGCCAAGAAAACCCAGGAGTTGCTGGGTCACTAGCAGTCAGCATTGACTTGATGGCTTTTAAATTTAAAAAATAAATTGTGTTAGCTTCCCTTATTTCTGTTAGCATTTCATCATCCATCTGTTCATTCTGGCCAGGCGGACGGTAGTGCACCCCCACTGCCATCTCCATTCCCCTTTTTACATAGAATTTCTAGCCATAGAGATTCTATAGTGTAGTTTTTTTCCTGCAAGATTTTTATCCTGTTTGACTCAGTGCCCTCTTTAACATATAATGCCACCCCTCTATCAATTTGATCTACCCTATCATTGCGTTATAATTTGTGTCCAGGCATCACAGTGTCCCATTGATTGTTCTCTTTCCATCAGGTCTCTGAGATGCCAATTAAATCTAACTTTTCATTCAGTGCTATATATTCGAATGCGCCCATCATATTTTTTTAACTTCTAGAATTTGCATACAGGCATTCATATGTTGTTTGCTCATATTAACAATCTGGTTATCAGTTGACAGGGGTAATTTGGAATCTTTCAGCTCTGTTTGGATTTTACTTAAAGGCATCTGAGTTACTTTTACATTTATTGGAACTTCTCTTTCAATATGCTCTAACTTCCCTGTTTTGCTAGTATCCTTCAAGGATACATCCTTCCAAATCATGCGCTCCTGGGCGACTGTTGGTTTTCCCCTATTATCTAGTTTAAAAGCTGCTGTATCTCCTTTTTAAAGGTTAATGTCAGCAGCCTGGCTCCATCCCAGTTAAGGTAGAGCCCGTCCCTTCAGAAGAGCCCCTTCCTTCCCCAGAATGTTGCCAAGTTCCTAAGAAATCCAAAATCCTCTTCCTTGCACCATCATCTCATCCACACATTGAGACTCCAGAGCGCTGTCTGTTTTGTAGGTCCTGCGTGTGGAATGGGAAGCATTATTGAGAATGCTGCTCTCGAAGTTCTGGATTTCAACTTCCTACCTAAAAGCCTAAATTTGGCCTCCAGAATCTCCCTCCTACACTTTCCTCTGTTATTGGTACCAACATGTAAAAAAGGTCTTCTTCAGTAAAGACCAAAGCAAAGAATTCATTCGGCCTCTCCACTAGGGCCTTGTCCTCCCTTAGGGCTCTTTTCATGAACCCTTAGCATGTGCTCTCTGCATAGAGCCCGTAGGAATAACATGGGGCATGTAGCAGATAGCATGTGGCTAAGGGGGTTATTCTGAGATATGAATAGCGGGGATGGACGTCCATCCCTGCTATTCGTGCCGATGGCAGCCCCCGACTAACTTCCCCGCCGGTTGTGTGGGGAAGTTAGTCAGGGGTGGGGAATGGGTGACCCGGGGGTGCAGAGAGGGCGGGGAGTGGGGAGGCAGTGGGCGGTCGCTGGCCCTGGAAGTACAGGGCCAATTCTAATGTTGGCCCTGTACATTGAGGCCAGTGAAATGGGCGGGGAATAACTTCCCTAGTTGTGTTTTTTTTCACGGCATGGGGCGCAGAAGGGACTGGGGGTCCAGGGTTTATTCTCCGCAGCCCGACTATGGCATTAGGAGGCCAGATCGGGGGTCGGGCTGTAGGGAATAAACTTTAGTTTCTGACGGCCGGCATCATGGCGTTTAAATGGAGCTGCGGTGCCATGGCAACAAGACGCCATGGCGCCGCAGCTCCATTTAAATGCCTGACTGAGCTATCCGGTCAGTGCCTATACGTGCAGGCTGGGACTGAATCGCAGTCCTGGACTGCACATACAGGCTTGATCGCGATTCTGATCCTGCAGGGCTAGTCGTGCTCCTTGGGATCAGAACTGCACTCTCCTTTGTACGTCTGACTCAGACCAGATGCACAAAAGGGCTGTACGTGCGGGACAGAATCAGGCCCCAAGTGTTTAGCAAAAGGGACCCATTTTACCCTTCATTATCTAATGGTCTAACTGACTCACAGTTTTTTTGCTTTGAATTACTTGAAAAAGTAAAAACATAGAAACATGACAGCAGAAAAAGACCTTATGGCCTATCTAGTCTGCCCTTCCCTATCCCTTTCCCTTAACTTTACCTCCCATATACCACAAACAACCCAAAAAATATTTTACAAACTCAAACTCCGCAAACAGTTCCGTCTGCTACTCCACCCCCAAGACCTGAGATCAGTAATCCAAGCAATGATCACCCCACACCTCGACTTTGCCAACATCATTCTACAAGGTATCACTAAACATGACTTAAAGCGACTCCAACTAACCCAAAACGTGGCGTCAAGAATAACATCAAACATCAGTTCTATGGAACACATCACGCCAACATTGTTCACATTGCACTGGTTACCCATACATAGCCGTATATATTACAAAATCCTTGTAACCACATTTAAACTAATCAATTGCATTGCCCCCTCACATCTCTCCACACTCATCTCCAAGGAAAACAACAATCGTTCACAACGCGCTTGCCACAAAAACAAACTCATCCTTCCAAAAGATTTCAGGACTTCAAGGAAGGTAACAAATAATAAGGCCTTCTCTCACACTGCCCCCAACCTCTGGAATGCCCTCTCTGACCACTTTAGGGAACAAACGACCTCCAAACATTTAGAAAGAACCTCAAAACTCACTTGTTCACTTCACATTATGGCACTAACGACCAACACAATACAACAGCATCAACACCCCCTTCTTCCCGAGCAACACTACCTACTTCTAAATCATAACCCTGGCGTGCTGCTCTTGCCATACTACGTCAGTATGTATATAGTTTTTGTGAGCTCTTCCGAGCGCCCCTTTAAGTGTCTCCAGAGAGTCTGATGGTCCACTTCGTCAGATGTACATAGTTACAATGTTCTATGTAAGCGACTATGTACCTGTTCTTGTACCACTCAAATAGTTGTTACCTGTAAACCACAATTGATCTTTGGAAATCGCAGTATAAAAATTTTTGATAAATAAATATCAACTACAATAGTCCCCTTCTGTCCATCTACTCTCCAGTTAGTAGATGGCAAATATCAGACCCAGTATATATAAAATATAACCCCCTCATTTTTGTAGTTTCAGACTTTTTGTTGTGCAATTCAAACCAGAAAACCACAAGCATGGCATGAATGATGATTTCATTACATTTTATGCTTTGATATATCTGTGTCTCTCTCCCTCACCTCCACTCTGGCAAGCTCAAGATCTTTACGGACCACCAATGCCAAGCTGACATCTCCACTACACAGCCAATTCACTGTCATGCACAATACAGAGCAACAGCACAGTAAATAAAATAACAGAATTGTAGCAAGGGCTGTGCAAGAGGTGCGATTGCACAGCGTGGAAGCACAGAAGGGGGTGGGGTGCTGCCAGATTTGTTAGTCTCACAGGGTGCATTTTTAGCTTGGGACTGTCCTGCTCGCCCCCAGCAGCAGCTCCCCATCACCTATCACCAACAAGCATAAATGTGAGAATTGCTTAGAAATTTAGCGAGGCGCTCCATAGAACAGTAGTGGAAGAATTCAGATTGGCTTGAGATAAGAAAAAATTGTTTTCTCATTGAATGGTGGTTTTGGACTTTAATAAATATATTTGATATATTCTTTGAAGAGCATCTGATTGAGGAGGATATATCATGATTTTAATGAATATTTGATATGAACCGTTAAAAGGTTTTGGGATATGCATTTTTAACAAAAGTGGAATGCTAATAGAATAAGGCTTTTGATATAATTAAAAAATAAGGATTTTTTTCTGGATCTGTGATGGGAACGATGAACCTTAATCATGATTAGTGTTTGGCTTGGTGACTGAGATTCTTTTTCTCCTTATGAAATTTTTATCCAAAGTGTTTTGTTTATTGACTTGTATATCTTTGGATTTGACACCTAGAATGTGGTTTATATATGCCAGACACTCAAAGAAGTGTCTTATTCCCACTCAGTTCAACCGATGAACACTCGTACAACTTGCTACCCTGTCAAACATGCATTAAGCAAACTGCACGTCTCATCCAGTGAGGCACAATGGGGCACTGTAATTTGTATGTCATCTGTGTACATAAAATACAACAACCCCAAGTCTTTGGATGCAGAGGTGAGAGGCTTCTCCTTAGAGCACAGATGCCATCATATGTGCCTGAAAATGTTCCCTTTATTTGCCCCCCCTCCCCCCCGCCATAGATTCTACTGCTTCATGCTGTGTGAATAGGAGGTTAGGAACTTATTCTCTCCTCAAATCACTCTTAGGAGCGTTCATATTGGCCTGTATAAGGAAGAAAAAGTCTAAGAGAAGGAACCTCCTAAAAGCAATGTGAGAAATAGAGGTAGACATAAGGCACAAGAGGTTCAACTGTGAGGAAGACTCGGGTTAGTTCCCCGACTTTACTCCTTCCTCACCTCCTCGTTGACCCAGGGACCTTTGTTGCTTTTGGACATGAGCAAAGAAAACTTGGTTCTTGTAGCCGTAACCTTGTAAAAAAGCGCGAAAGAAAGAAATCATTGTGCAATGTGTGGTTTGTGCTATAAAACAAAATAGGTCCTTGAACAAAATAAGATATGACTAGAGCATTTTCATCTCTCTTTTCGGTAGGGGTGTGGCTAAGGCTTGGAGCCGAGCTACCTTTGGAGAAGGCTCCGGCTCGGTGTTACTAGATGAAGTCCAATGTACAGGAAATGAGCTCTCCATAGAGCAGTGTAAGAAGAGCGCCTGGGGAGAGCACAACTGTGCCCACCACGAAGATGCTGGGGTATCCTGCACAGCTCTCACAGGTATCCTGACACTGATGTATCCTGCACAGCTCTCACAGGTATCCTTAAACCAGCACATCCTGCACACCTCTCACAGGTACTGTATGCTGACACCAGCGTATCCTGTACACCTCTCGCAAGTAGCCTGAAACCAGCGTATCCTGCACATCTCTCACAGGTATCCTGAAACCAGCACATCCTGCACACCTCTCACAGGTATGCTGACACCAGCGTATCCTGCAAACCTCTCACAGGTATCCTGAAACCAGCACATCCTGCACACCTCTCACAGGTATGCTGACACCAGCGTATCCTGCAAACCTCTCGCAAGTAGCCTGAAACCAGCACATCCTGCACAGCTCTCACAGGTATCCTGACACCAGCGTATCCTGTACACCTCTCGCAAGTAGCCTGAAACCAGCATATCCTGCACACCTCTCACAGGTATCCTGAAACCAGCACATCCTGCACACCTCTCACAGGTATCCTGACACCAGCGTATCCTGCACACCTCTCACAGGTATCCTGAAACCAGCACATCCTGCACACCTCTCACAGGTATCCTGACACCAGCGTATCCTGTACACCTCTCGCAAGTAGCCTGAAACCAGCATATCCTGCACACCTCTCACAGGTATCCTGAAACCAGCACATCCTGCACACCTCTCACAGGTATCCTGACACCAGCGTATCCTGCACACCTCTCACAGGTACTTGACACCAGCATATCCCGCATACCTCTCACAGGTATGCTGTCACCAGCGTATCCTGCACAGCTCTCACAAGTATCCTTAAACGAGCACATCCTGCACAGCTCTCACAGGTATGCTGACACCAGCGTATCCTGTACACCTCTCGCAAGTAGCCTGAAACCAGCATATCCTGCACACCTCTCACAGGTATCCTGAAACCAGCACATCCTGCACACCTCTCACAGGTATCCTGACACCAGCATATCCTGCACACCTCTCACAGGTACTTGACACCAGCATATCCCGCATACCTCTCACAGGTATGCTGTCACCAGCGTATCCTGCACAGCTCTCACAAGTATCCTTAAACCAGCACATCTTGCACAGCACTCAAAGGTATCCGTACACCAGCATTTCCCGCATACCTCTCACAGGTACTTGACACCTGCATATCCCGCATACCTCTCACAGGTACCTGACACCAGCATATCCCACATACCTCTCACAGGTACCGGACACCAGCATATCCCTCATATCTCTCACAGGTATCCTGACACCAGCATCTCCTGCATATCTCTCACAGGTATCCTGACACTAATGCATCCTACACACCTTTCATCCTACACACCTTTCACAGGTATCCTGACACCAGCATATCCCTCATATCTCTCACAGGTATCCTGACACCAGCATCTCCAGCATATCTCTCACAGGTATCCTGACACCGATGCATCCTTCACACCTTTCACAGGTATCCTGACACCAGCATATCCCACATACCTCTCACAGGTATCCTGACACCAATGTATCTTATACACCTCTCAAAGGTACCTGACCCCAGCATATCCCACATACCTCTCACAGGTACCTAACAAGAGCATATCCTGCACACCTCTCACAGGTATCCTGATACCAGCATATCCCGCATGCCTCTCACAGATATCCTGACACCAGCATACCCCACTTGTCTCTCACAGGTACCTTAAACCAGCATATCCCACATGCCTCTCACAGATGCCTGACACCAGCATATCTTGCATGCCTCTCATAGTATCTGACACCAGAATATCCCTCATACCTCTCACAGATATCCTGACACCAGCATATCCCGCATGTCTCTCACAGGTATCCTGACACCACCATATCCCACATGCCTCTCACAGGTACCTGACACCAGCATATCCTGCATACCTCTCACAGGTATCCTAACACCGATGTATCCTACATGCCTCTCACAGGTATGCTGACACCAGCATATCCTGCACAGCTCTCATAAGTATCCTTAAACCAGCACATTCTGCACACCTCTCAAAGGTATCCTGACACCAGAATATCCCTCATATCTCTCACAGATATCCTGAAACCAGATATCCCTGATATCTCTTACAGGTATCCTGACACTGATGTATCCTACACATCTCTCACAGGTACCTGATACCAGCATATCCCTCATATCTCTCACAAGTATCCTGAAACCAGCACATCCTGCACACCTCTCACAGGTATCCTGACACCAGTATATCCTGCATACCTCTCACAGGTACCTGACACCAGAATATCCCTTATACCTCTCACAGGTATCCTGACACTGATGTGTCCTACACACCTCTCACAAGTATCCTGAAACCAGCATATCCCTCATACCTCTCATAGGTACCTGACACCAGCATATCCCTCATATCTCTCACAGGTATCCTGATACTGATGTATCCTACATACCTCTCAAAGGTATCCTGAAACCAGCACATCATGCACACCTCTCAAAGGTATACTGAGACCAGCATATCCCGCATACCTCTCACAGGTACCTGACACCAGAATATCCCTCATACCTCTCATAGGTATCCTGACACTGATGTATCTTACACACCTCTCACAGGTATCCTGACACTGGCATATCCTACATCCTCTCACAGGTACCTGACACCAGCATATCCTCCCTTTCTCTCACAGGTATCCTGACACCAGCATATCCTGCCTTTCTCTCACAGGTACCTGACACCAGCATATACCACATGCCTCTCACGGGTGCCTGATACCAGAATATCTCGCATACCTCTCACAGGTATCCTAACACTAATGTATCCTACACATCTCTCACAGGTACCTGACACCAGCATATCCCGTGTACCTCTCACAGGAACCTGACACCAGCATATCCCTCATATCTCTCACAAGTATCCTGAAACCAGCACATCCTGCACACCTCTCATGGGTATCCTGACACCAGCGTATCCTGCACATCTCTCACAAGTAGCCTGAAACCAGCACATCCTGCACACCTCTCACAGGTATCCTGACACCAGCATATCCTGCATAACTCTCACAGCTACCTGACACCAGAATATCCCGCATGCTTCTCACAGGTACCTGACACCAGCATATCCCACATGCCTCTCACAGGTGCCTGACACCAGAATATCTCGCATACCTCTCACAGATATCCTGACACTGATGTATCCTACACGCCTCTCAAAGGTATCCTGACATCAGCATATCCCTCATACCTCTCACAAGTACCTGACACCAGCATATCGCATATACCTCTTACAGGTATCTGTCACCAGCATATCCGTCATACCTCTCACAGGTACGTGACACCAACGTGTCCGTCATACCTCTCATAGGTACCTGACACCAGCATATCTCTCATAACTCTCACAGGTATCCTGACACTGATGTATCCTACACACCTCTCAAAGGTACCTGACACCAGCATATCCCTCATACCTCTCACAAGTACCTGACACCAGCATATCCCATATACCTATTACAGGTATCTGTCACCAACATGTCCGTCATACCTCTCACAGGTCCCTGACACCAGCATATCTCTCATACCTCTCACAGGTCCCTATACAGGATACCTTTTTGGTCTTCCTCTTCCTTGCCATTTTAGCTCTTCCACTGTTTACACACCTACTTTGGTATTAGCTGGTTTTTAGCCTTGGTTTTCTTTTTCTTTTTGCTTTTGTCATAGATTTCTTGCCTGCCTTTGTTCACATAAGTTGTTGATCGATGTCAGCCTTCTATTTATTTATGGGTTTTTATCATTTATTTTTAGTTATTTATCTAAGAAATAAGAATGTTGCTTATGGTTTTTACTTTTAATGCATTTAATGCAGGCGTAGAGGAGTGGCCTAGTGGTTGGGGCAACATACTTCAGGCCAGAAGGTCAGGGGTTCAAATCCCACAAGAGGACAGCAACCTTGGGCTGGAAGGACTGGGGTTTCTAGTCCCACAGGTGCTCCTTGTGGTCTTGGGCAAGCCACTTAACCCTCCATTGCCCATGTTCTCTGTGTATGTGTCTCATGTTAAATGTATTCCCCAATTGTGCTGTGACCACTTTGATTGAAGGATAAGGTGGTATACAACACTGTCTAAATAAATTTATTATGTTCTTTTCTGATTGTCATTTTGGTTGTTTTTGAGGTTTGCACCTCCTGAAGAAGGCCCTCTGGCCAAAACGCGTTGGGGTTGGTTCAGTGTCAATAAAGAGTCTTGACCACTTGTCCTACATACTTGCTGTTTTTGTTTCCTATTTAGTAAAGATCATGGACTTGCTCTGAGAGTTTAGTAGAATTTGTCTAGCAGAATTTGGAAATGCATTTAGAAAGAGGACATGGAATCACGCTGGCTCTTTGGCAGTTAAACACTTCTTCTGCTCTACTTTCATGACTCGTCTCTCCAGGCTTCTTCCTAACCCTTTCTCCTCTACTACCAGCTGCCCCTCTGAGCTCTCTCCATCGCTGTCCTTATCAACAAGGCATAAATATCATTTCCTGATCCCTCTTACAGCTGGAGTCTTTGTTGAGAGAAATAGCAATGTGGAGAAAAGTTAACTAATTAATTTTTCTGAAAGACCTGCGCTGAAGCCTGCCTAATGACTGGCCCCACTGCTCACAAATGTTATCCTTGTACTGTCAGTAGTTCCCAAACCTATCCTGGGGGTTCTCCAGCCAGCCTCTATTGTATGCAAATCCCTCTCATGCATATTCTTTGTGGATATCCTGAAAACCCGACTGGCTGGGGAGCCCCCAATACAAGTTTGGGAACCACTGTACGAAGCCATCTGTTCATCTGTGAAATCTAGTCAGAAACGCCTCAGGTTAGGGTAAGGAACAGGCATTGTCCAAAGCTTGTAAACTGTGTGTATGATAGCAATCTAGCTTGGTGTCCACATTCCTTCCTTTGTCCCATGTGCAATGAACTGTTGGAGGTGAGCACTGGAAATGTATTTAGTTATTTAGCAACTTTTTTATACCGCTGTATCTACCAGTCACAGTGGTCTACAGGGAACAGATAGGACAAGTAACATTACATAGAATGTAGGTAACAATAATAACAAGGTGAAATACCCCTTCTCCTCCTGTCTTGCTCCTCAGATGGTGTGGTGAGATTATCCAGTGACAGCAGCAGTCACATGGGACGCCTGGAGGTATATCACCGAGGACAATGGGGCAGCGTGTGTGATGACGGCTGGACTGAACTCAATACCCTGGTGGTGTGCCGGCAGCTTGGTTTTAAGTAAGAGCTCTTCTAAGCGTAGCTAATGGGGCATCACGGCAGTGGTGAACGTCTGCATGCACACTCTTATATGCTCAGGTCAATAAGGAAGAGCAGTTGTGTGGTCTGACTACATGAAGGCCAACTACATGAAGGATTTATTTTAAAATATCTGCAGCACTTGAGCAAATAATTTTCACCCCCCTGCCAGTCCCAGCAAAAGCCTCCGCGTACGAACAACAAGTTTGTATGTGAAGGCTTAGATGGGGGCGGGAGGGGCATTCCGGAGGTGTAGCGAGGGTGGGGCATGGGCGGGCCGCGACCCTGGACATAGAGGGCCAATTCTGAGATCGGCCCTATACGTCCAGGGCTGTGAACTTAGACGGGGGACTTATTCCACCGCAGAGGTGGAATAAGTCCCCCTGGATGTCAGGGGATCCTGCTCCTGGCCCGGGAAAAAAAGGTAGGGGAGTCAAATTAGTTCCCCACAGCCAGACCCTGGCCATGGAAGGCCAGATCGAGGGGCTGGCTGCGGGGAAAGAATGAAATCGGCGGTGGCCAGCATTCGCGGCTCCTGAATGGAGCCACGGTGCCATGGCGACGGGACACCATGGCACTGCGGCTCCATTCAGGAGCCTGACTGAGATAGCCAGGGATCTGCTGAGTGTGCAGTTCAATCAGAATCAGGGCCCGGTCTGCATTTTCAGGCCTTAGACCCTATTCTAATCCCGCTAGCACATCTAGCCCCCACGGGATCAGAATCGGGTCTATTTCTGGGCATCCTGATTCCCGTGAGCCACACAGGGCCCTGGACAGCCACATTGCAATGTGCCTCTAAGTAAACAGCCAGGCTTTAAGCTGTTTACGAAATATAGGAATAGATGAAATCCCCTTCAAGGTGCATAGAAGCTTGGCCCATAATTCTGTTGCTTTATAACCCATTGTGTTTCCAAATCTTTTTTTATTTAGTAAAAATGCCTCATCATTTCAAATGTCTAATTAGCTTAGACAGTTTCAAATCATACATATAGTCAATGATGCTATCTATTGAGGTGGTGCCACTAGAGATCCAAATTTTACTACTACTTATTATTTATATAGTGCTACAAGGCGTACGCAGCACTCTACAGAGACATGTAAGAGACAGTCCCTGCTCCTCACAGCTTACAGTCTAGTCAAGACAGAAAGACAGCTGGGGATTAGGATATATATAACTCAAAACAGATAATTTGGACGTTTCAGGTTCTATCTAATCTTACAGGCTACTTCGGTACTACATGGATAGTGTCACTGAGTATTCTTACAGGCTGCCCCGTACTATATGGATAGTGTCACTGAGTAATCTTACAGGCTGCCCCAGTACTATTTGGATAGTGTCACTGAGTAATCTTACAGGCTGCCCCGGTACTATATGGATAGTGTCACTGAGTATTCTTACAGGCTGCCCCGGCACTATATGGATAGTGTCACTGAGTATTCTTACAGGCAGCCACGACACTATATGGATAGTGTCACTGAGTAATCTTACAGGCTGCCCCGACACTATATGGATAGTGTCACTGAGTATTATTACAGGCAGCCACGACACTATATGGATAGTGTCACTGAGTATTCTTACAGGCAGCCACGACACTATATGGATAGTGTCACTGAGTAATCTTACAGGCTACCCCGGCACTATATGGATAGTGTCACTGAGTAATCTTACAGGCTACCCCGGCACTATATGGATAGTGTCACTGAGTAATCTTACAAGCTGCTATGGCACTATATGTATAGTCACTGAGTATAGTCCAACCAAAAAAAGCACAAAACCACGTGCAACACACACCCAATAACAAACCGTGGTTAGCAAAGGAAGGATAATTTATTACTGAACACTAATGAGCCAGAGCCCAACACAGGCCGTGTTTCGATATTTCTTCTTCAGGGGCTGTTTATGGCTATAAAATATAAACATATATAAAATAAAATGGAAGTATAAAACAATGAATAATAAAACATGTAAACAGTTTTAAAATGTGAGAAACACAAACTCAAAAAAATTGCTAAAAACCATATATAGACCACTACCTTGGCATTTAACAAATTCATAAACTGTAAATGGCCTAATGATGATAAATAGTACAATCATATATTACATATTATGCGAATAAAAAGTTAAAAATAAATACGTTAAAATATATAAACATAAACATTAAAAAGGATAATACACCATATGAAAGCCAAAAAAGGAAGTGACATTGCTATGTGGATGCTAATAAGCTCTTACATACCTTAATGTTCAATGTACTATTTCTTGCAGTCTAAAACATTTATCAAAAAAGAGAATAAGGAAAATTCAATATAACTAATTTGATATGATGGAAACTAAACTTTGCAAAATGGTAGCGCAACAGGAACGTAAAGGAACTAAATCAGGGTATCATGAATATATATAAATTCATTGTAGCATCTAAAAAAGACTGGAGCGATCAAAACCAACAAATATATGGATACAGAGGGGCAAAAATGCTGCGTGGTTAAAAATTCTCTTCCTTACAAAATTAATGTATTATGTAGACATTTTAAAACCCAAATGAACTAAAATAATGTACAAATATGATCTATTGCAACTATATATCATTTAACGAACCTCGATGGGATTGACTAGCTATAATGTAATTGTAAAATAATTGTTGAAACCATTCTATCTACTCTTGTTATACTGCATAATTCATGTCGGATAAAAAATTACATCTCAAAACAAAGCTAAAGGAAACTTTGTTTACTCACAAATAAGATTCAACGTGCTGTACTTTAACATACTGTGTGATCAAGTAGAGACCATCTGTCACACTGTTCATAAAAAGACGCCGGAGTCTGCGCTGTACAGATAAATGCATTTGCCGCGGGAACCAATGACGTACTACTGAATATACATAAAATACAAATGTCTACTTTGTAAAGAATTCAGAAATAAACACTTAATGCGAATACTCACGAAAAATATAATAAAAATAACATTACAAAGAGTCCATACAGACTGAATACTGAAGCTAGCATATTTGTAAATGTTGAATTTGTAAATATTTAAATTTATCCACAAGTAAAAAAGATATGAAGGGAGGAGTGGTCTAGTGGTTAGGACAAGGTACTTCAGGCCAGAGGACTGGGGGTTCAAGTCCCACCTGGGGACAGCAATCTCATGCCAGAGGGACTGGGATTTCTAGTCCTATAGGCACTCCTTGTGGTCTTGGGCAAGCCACTTAACCCTCCACTGCCCATGTTCCCTGTAAGTATTAGTGTATGTGTCTCATATCCCCTCGTGTTAAATGAATCCCCCAATTGACCGCTTTGACCCAGTGAAAAGCAGGATATAAATACAGCTAAATAAATAAAATATGAATTTTTGAACATATAAACAGGGGTTATCAGCCTCAAGCTATAAAAAATAACATCCTATTTATATCACAATCATTTTTGTAAACGTAAAATTATAACATACATATCAACCTACATTTTCAAGTGATTAAAATTTGAAATACTCCCTACTGCTATTACCAACACTCAGCATTGTACCGGGGCCGCTAAAATGAAATACATACGTGCCTCATTGAATTAAAAAGAGTCACTCAAAGCTGCCGGCGGCTCGAGGAAAATATTGTAAAAGATATTCTAAATGAACTATGTGACGAAAATTTTTTAAACATAGTATCATATGAACAAATTTTACTCCATGAATGAAACTTGTCTGGATTACTTACTAGGATCACTTTTTTAAAAAAGTGTCACTGAGTATTCTTACAGTCTACCTCAGCACTATATGGATAAGAACATAAGATATGCCATACTGGGTCAGACCAAGGTCCATCAAGCCCAGTATCCTGTTTCCAACAGTGGCCAATCCAGGTCATACGTACCTAGCAGTTTCCCCAAAAGACACAGGTTCTGCAATGCTTGTACTAGGTCAAGCATTGATATCCTGGGTCCCTTCTTAATAATGGTTTATGGACCTTTCCTCCAGGAACTTGTCCAAACCTTTTTTAAACCCAGCTACACTAACAGCCTTTACTACATCCTCCGGTAACAAATTCCAGAGTCTGATTACACGTTGAGTGAAAAAATATTTTTTTTTATTAGTCTTAAATAGTTTACCCTGTAGCTTCATTGCATGTCCCCTAGTCTTTCTATATTCTGATAACGTAAACAGTCGATCTACGTTTACCCGTTCCACTCCGTTCATTAATTTATAGACTTCTATCATATCTCCCCTCAGCCGTCTCTTTTCCAGGTTAAAGAGCCCTAACCTTTTTAGCCTTTCTTCATTGGAGTATCCTTCCATCCCCTTTACCATTTTGGTGGCTCTTCTCTGAACCTTTTCTAATAACGCTATACCTTTTTAAGATACGGCGACCAGAATTGCACACAATATTCAAGGTGCGGTCTTACCATGGAACGGTATAGAGGCATTATAATATCTTTTGTTTTATTTTCCATTCCTTTCCTTATCATACCTAGCATTCTATTAGCTCTCTTGGCTGCCTCTGCACACTGGGCCGAGGGTTTTAACATGTTATCCACAATGACGCCTAAGTCTTTTTCCTGGGTGGTGGTTCCTAATGTGGAACCGTGCATCATGTAACCATAGTTTGGGTTGTTCTTCCCTAGGTGCATAACTTTGCACTTGTCCACATTAAATTTCATCTGCCATTTTGATGCCCAGTCTTCCAATTTATCAAGATCCTCTTGCAATTTTCCACAATCCTCTTGGGTTTTAACAACTTTAAATAGTTTTGTGTCATCTGCAAATTTGATAACCTCACTCGTTATTCCACTTTCCAGGTCATTTATGAATATGTCAAAAAGCAGCGGACCCAGCACAGATCCCTGGGGTACACCACTATTCACCTTTCTCCATTGGGAAAATTGGCCATTTAGTCCGACACTCTGCTTTCTATCTTTTAACCAGTTCCTGATCCACAGTAGTACACTGCCTCCTATCCCATGACTCTTTAGTTTTGCCAAAAGTCTCTGATGAGGGACCTTGTCAAAGGCTTTCTGAAAGTCCAGATACACTATATCAACCGACTCACCTTTGTCCACCTGTTTATTCACACTTTCAAAAAAACATAACAGATTAGTAAGACAAGATCTTCCTTGTCTAAAGCCATGTTGGCTGTCTCCCATTAGGCCATGACTATCTACATGCTGAGTAATTTTATTCTTTATGATGGTTTCTACCATTTTTCCCGGTACTGACGTGAGGCTCACCGGTCTGTAGTTTCCCGGATCACCCCTCGAACCCTTTTTAAGAATTGGTGTTACATTGGCGATCCGCCAATCTTCAGGTATTAGAGATAATTTTAATGATAGTTCACAGATTACTAATAGCAGGTCTGCAATCTCATATTTCAGTTCTTTCAACACCCTTGGATGTATACCATCCGGCCCAGGTGATTTGCTACTCTTCAGTTTATCTAATAGTTGTAATACATCTTCCCGATGTATTGATATTTCCTTCAATTCTTCCGCGCCTTTAAATACCACTTCAGTCATGGGTAACATCCCTACATCTTCCTTAGTAAAGACCGAAGCAAAGAATTTATTCGGTCTCTCCGCTATCGCCTTCTCGCCTCTTAGTGCCCCTTTAACTCCTCTATCATCTAATGGTCCAACTGACTCTCTCACAGGTTTTTTGCTACGAATGTACTTGAAAAACTCTTTATTTCACTTTTTTGCTTCCGCAGCAAGCTTCTTCTCAAATTCTCTCTTTGCCTTCTTTATCAATGCCTTGCAAATGACCTGCCAGTGCTTGTGCTGTTTCCAGGTTTCATCGTTTGGCTCTTTTTTCCATTTCCTGAAAGATGCTTTCTTGGCAACAACAGCCTCTCTGACCTCACCTTTAAACCATGCTGGCAGTTTTTTGGACTTCCTTCCACTTTTCTTAAAGCGTGGAATACAGCTGGTCTGGGCTTCCAAGATAGTATAGTTCAACAACACCCAAGCTTGATGTAAGTCTTTAACCTTTGCAACTGCTCCTTTTAGTTTTTTCTTAACTATTTTCCTCATTTTATCATAGTCTCCCTTTCAAAATTGAAAAGGTAGTACTGTGGATTTCCGTACTATCCCTCCTCCACTAATTAAATCAAAGGTGATCATGCTATGATCACTATTGCCAAGTGGCCCCAACACCCTTATCTCTTGCACTAGATCTGGTGTTCCACTAAGGGCTAGGTCTAATATGGCTTCCCCTCTGGTCGGTTCATGAACCAGCTGCTCCAAGAAGCAGTCATTTATGTCATCTAGGAACTTTATCTCCCTAGCATGTACTGCCGTGACACTGACCCAGTCGATACCGGGGTAATTGAAATCACCCATTATTATTACCGCGCTGTAACTTTTGTTAGCTTCCTTGATTTCTTTGAGCATTTCATCATCCATTTGTTCATTCTGGCCAGGCGGTCGATAGTACACCCCCACCGCTATTGCCTTCCCCTTTTTACATGGAATTTCAATCCATAGAGATTCTACAGCAAATTTTGTTTCCTGCAAATCTTTAATCTTTTCTGACTCAATGTCCTCTCTAACATAGAGCGCAACCCATCCACCAATTTGATCAGCTCTATCGTTATGATATAGTTTGTACCCAGGTATCACAGTGTCCCACTGGTTGTCCTCCTTCCACCATGTCTCTGATATTCCAATCACATCTAACCTCTCATTTAGTGCTATATATTCTAACTCTCCCATCTTATTTTTTAGACTTCTAGCATTTGCATACAAGCATTTTAGAGACTGTATTTTATTCCTATTAATTTGGCTATTGGTAGACATGGGTAATTTGGGATCTTTAAGCTCTGTCTGCTCCATACTCGAGGGCATTTGGGCTACTTTACTCTTTTTTGGAACCTCTCTGCTTTTGGTAGTATCCTTCAAGGATACATTCTTCCGAACCATCTGCTCTTGGGCGACTGTCGGCTTTCCCATATTATCTAGTTTAAAAGCTGCTCTATCTCCTTTTTAAAGGTTAATGCCAGCAGCCTGGTTCCATCCCGGTTAAGGTGAAGCCCATCCCTTCGGAAGAGCCCCTCCTTTTCACAGAATGTACCCCAGTTCCTAACAAATCCAAACCCCTCATCTCTGCACCATTGTCTCATCCACGCATTGAGACTCCGGAGCTCTGCCTGCCTTTTGGGTCCTGCACGTGGAACGGGAAGCATTTCGGAGAACGCTACCCTGGAAGTTCTGGATTTCAACTTCCTACCTAGAAGCCTAAATTTAGCTTCCAGAACCTCCCTACCACATTTTCCTATGTCATTGGTACCGACATGTACCAAGACAGCAGACTCCTCCCCAGCACTATCTAAGACCTTATCTAGGTGTCCCGTGAGATCCGCTACCTTCGCACCAGGCAGGCATGTTACCAGGCGATCCTCACGTCCACCAGCCACCCAGCTATCTACATGCCTAATGATCGAATCACCAACTATAATGGCTGTCCTAACCCTTCCCTCATAGGCACATGGCCCTGGAGAAACTTCCTCGGTGCGAGAGGGTTTTACATCACCTGGAGGACAGGATCACTTACATCACACCAGGGTGATGTACTAGGGTTTTACATCACCTAGTTACAGGATACTTCCTGCCACACCAGGGTGATGCTCTCCTGTCACGTGACCTCTCTCCTCCATGGCAACAGGGATGCTGCCAGACTGGAGGTGGGACTTCAAGACTGTATCCCTGTAGGTCTCATCTATGTACCTCTCTGTCTTTCTTATGTTTTACAAGTCTGCTACTCTAGCCTCTAGAGAATGGACTCGTTCCCTGAGAGCAAAGAGCTCCTTGCACCTAGTGCACACGTAAGACCTCTCACTGAGTAATATTACAGGCTGCCCCGGTACTATATGGATAGTGTCACTGAGAAATCTTACAGGCTGCCCCAGCACTATATGGATAATGTCACTGAGTAATCTTACAAGCTACCCTGACACTATATGGATAGTGTCACTGAGTAATCTTACAGGCAGCCCTGGCACTATATGGATAGTGCCACTGAGTATTCTTACAGGCTCCCCCAGTACTATACGGATAGTGTGACTGAGTATTCTTACAGGTTCCCCCAGTACTATATGGATAATGCCACTGAGTATTCTTACAGGCTGCCCCAGTACTATATGGATAGTGTCACTGAGTATTCTTACAGGCTCCCCCAGTACTATATGGATAGTGTCACTGAGTATTCTTACAGGCTGCCCCAGTACTATATGGATAGTGTCACTGAGTAATCTCACAATCTACCCTGGCACTATATGGATAGTGACACTGAGTATAATTACAGGCTGCCACGGCACTATATGGATAGTGGCACTGAGTATTCTTACAGGCTGCCACGGCACTATATGGATAGTGGCACTGAGTATTCTTACAGGCTGCCACGGCACTATATGGATAGTGTCACTGAGTAATCTTACTGGCTGCACCTGTACTATATGGACAGTGTCACTGAGTATTCTTACAGGCTGCCCCTGTACTATATGGATAGTGTCACTGAGTAATCTTACAGGCTACCTCGGCACTATATGGATAGTGGCACTGGATAATCTTACAGGCTGCCCCGGCATTATATGGATAGTGTCACTGAGTATTCTTACAGGCTGCCCTGGCATTATATGGATAGTGTCACTGAGTATTCTTACAGGCTGCCCCGGCATTATATGGATAGTGTCACTGAGTATTCTTACAGGCTGCCCCAGTACTATATGGATAGTGCCACTGAGTATTCTTACAGGCTGCCCCAGTACTATATGGATATTGTCACTGAGTAATCTTACAGGCTACCCCCGCACTGTATGGATAGTGTCACTGAGTATTCTTACAGGCTGCCCCCGTACTATATGGATAGTGTCAGTGAGTAATCTTACAGGCTACCCCGGCACTATTTGGATAGTGTCACTGAGTATTCTTACAGGCTGCCCGGGCACTATATGGATAGTGCCACTGAGTATTCTTACAGGCTGCCCCAGTACTATATGGATATTGTCACTGAGTAATCTTACAGGCTACCCCCGCACTGTATGGATAGTTTCACTGAGTATTCTTACAGGCTGCCCCAGCACTATATGGATAGTGTCACTGAATATTCTTACAGGCTGCCCCGGAACTATATGGATAGTGTCACTGAGTAATCTTACAGGCTACCCAGGCACTATATGGATAGTGTGACTGAGTAATCTTACAGGCTGCCCCAGTACTATATGGATAGTGTCAGTGAGTATTCTTACAGGCTGCCCCAGTGCTATATGGATAGTGTCACTAAGTATTCTTACAGGCTGCCCCAGCACTATATGGATAGTGTCACTGAGTAATCTTACAGGTTACCCCGACACTAAATGGATAGTATCACTGAGTATTCTTAAAGGCTGCTCCGGCACTATATGGATAGTATCACTGAGTAATCTTACAGGCTGCCCCGGCACTATATGGATAGTGTCACTGAGTATTCTTACAGGCTGCCCCGGCACTTTATGGATAGTGTCACTGAGTATTCTTACAGGCTGCCATGGCACTATATTGATAGTGTCACTGAGTAATCTTACAGGCTGCCACGGCACTATATGGATAGTGTCACTGAGTAATCTTACAGGCTGCCCCTGCATTATATTGATAGTGCCACTGAGTAACCTTACAGGCTCCCCCGGCACTTTATGGATAGTGTCACTGAGTAATCTTACAGGCTACACCGGCACTATATGGATAGTGTCACTGAGTAATCTTACAGGCTACCCCGGCACTATATGGATAGTGTCACTGAGTAATCTTACAGGCTACCCCGGCACTATATGGATAGTGTCACTGAGTATTCTTACAGGCTTCCCCAGCACTATATGGATAGTGTCACTGAGTATTCTTACAGGCTGCACCTGTACTATATGGATAGTGTCACTGAGTATTCTTACAGGCTGCCGCGGCACTATATGGATAGTGTCACTGAGTAATCTTACAGGTTACCCCGACACTAAATGGATAGTATCACTGAGTATTCTTACAGGCTGCACCTGTACTATATGGATAGTGTCACTGAGTATTCTTACAGGCTGCCCCGGCACTATATGGATAGTGTCACTGAGTATTCTTACAGGATCCCCCAGTACTATATGGATAGTGTCACTGAGTAATCTTACAGGCTGCCCCAGTACTATATGGATAGTGTCACTGAGTAATCTTACAGGCTGCCCTGGCACTATATGGATAGTGTCACTGAGTAATCTTACAGGCTACCCCGGCACTATTTGGATAGTGTCACTGAGTAATCTTACAGGCAGCCCCGGCACTATTTGGATAGTGACACTGAGTATTCTTACAGGCTGCCCCAGTACTATATGGAAAGTGTCACTGAGTATTCTTACAGGCTGCCTCGGCACTATATGGATAGTGCCACTGAGTATTCTTACAGGCTTCCCCAGCACTATATGGATAGTGTCACTGAGTATTCTTACAGGCTGCCCCTGTACTATATGGATAGTGTCACTGAGTAATCTTTCAGGCTGCTCCTGCATTATATTGATAGTGCCACTGAGTAATCTTACAGGCTGCCCCGGCACTTTATGGATAGTGTTACTGAGTATTCTTACAGGCTGCCCCAGTACTATATGGATAGTGTCACTGAGTAATCTTACAGGCTACCCTGGCACTATATGGATAGTGTCACTGAGTAATCTTACAGGCAGCCCCGGCACTATATGGATAGTGTCACTGAATATTCTTACAGGCTGCCCCGGCACTATATGGATAGTGTCACTGAGTAATCTTACAGGCTACCCCGGCACTATATGGATAGTGTCACTGAGTAATCTTACAGGCTACCCCGGCACTATATGGATAGTGTCACTGAGTATTCTTACAGGCTTCCCCAGCACTATATGGATAGTGTCACTGAGTATTCTTACAGGCTGCACCTGTACTATATGGATAGTGTCACTGAATATTCTTACAGGCTGCCCCGGCACTATATGGATAGTGTCACTGAGTAATCTTACAGGCTACCCCGGCACTATATGGATAGTGTCACTGAGTAATCTTACAGGCTACCCCGGCACTATATGGATAGTGTCACTGAGTATTCTTACAGGCTTCCCCAGCACTATATGGATAGTGTCACTGAGTATTCTTACAGGCTGCACCTGTACTATATGGATAGTGTCACTGAGTATTCTTACAGGCTGCCGCGGCACTATATGGATAGTGTCACTGAGTAATCTTACAGGTTACCCCGACACTAAATGGATAGTATCACTGAGTATTCTTACAGGCTGCACCTGTACTATATAGATAGTGTCACTGAGTATTCTTACAGGCTGCCCCGGCACTATATGGATAGTGTCACTGAGTATTCTTACAGGTTCCCCCAGTACTATATGGATAGTGTCACTGAGTAATCTTACAGGCTGCCCCAGTACTATATGGATAGTGTCACTGAGTAATCTTACAGGCTGCCCTGGCACTATATGGATAGTGTCACTGAGTAATCTTACAGGCTACCCCGGCACTATTTGGATAGTGTCACTGAGTAATCTTACAGGCAGCCCCGGCACTATTTGGATAGTGACACTGAGTATTCTTACAGGCTGCCCCAGTACTATATGGAAAGTGTCACTGAGTATTCTTACAGGCTGCCTCGGCACTATATGGATAGTGCCACTGAGTATTCTTACAGGCTTCCCCAGCACTATATGGATAGTGTCACTGAGTAATCTTTCAGGCTGCTCCTGCATTATATTGATAGTGCCACTGAGTAATCTTACAGGCTGCCCCGGCACTTTATGGATAGTGTTACTGAGTATTCTTACAGGCTGCCCCAGTACTATATGGATAGTGTCACTGAGTAATCTTACAGGTTACCCTGGCACTATATGGATAGTGTCACTGAGTAATCTTACAGGCAGCCCCGGCACTATATGGATAGTGTCACTGAATATTCTTACAGGCTGCCCCGGCACTATATGGATAGGGTCACTGAGTATTCTTACAGGCTGCCCCAGTACTATTTGGATAGTGTCACTGAGTATTCTTACAGGCTGCCCCAGTACTATATGGATAGTGTCACTGAGTATTCTTACAGGCTGCCCCAGTGCTATTTGGATAGTGTCACTGAGTAATCTTACAGACTGACACGGCACTATATGGATAGTGTCACTGAGTATTCTTACAGACTGCCCCGTTACTTTATGGATAGTGTCACTGAGTAATCTTACAGGCTGCCCCGGCACTATATGGATAGTGTCACTGAGTAATCTTACAGGCTACCCAGGCACTATATGGATAGTGTCACTGAGTATTCTTAGAGGCTGCCCCAGTACTATATGGATAGTGTCACTGAGTATTCTTACAGACTGCTCTGGCACTATATGGATAGTGTCACTGTGTAATCTTACAGGCTGCCCCGGCACTATATGGGCAGTATCACTGAGTATTCTTACAGGCTGCCCCGGCACTATATGGATAGTGTCACCGAGTAATCTGACAGGCTGCCTCGGCACTATATTGATAGTGTCACTGAGTAATCTTACAGGCTGCCCCGGCACTATATGGATAGTGTCACTGAGTAATCTGACAGGCTGCCCCTGCATTATATTGATAGTGCCACTGAGTAATCTTACAGGCTGACCCGGCACTTTATGGATAGTGTCACTGAGAATTCTTACAGGCTGCCCCGGCACTATATGGATAGTGTCACTGAGTATTCTTACAGGCTCCCCCAGTACTATATGGAAAGTGTCACTGAGTATTCTTACAGGCTGCCCCAGTACTATATGGAAAGTGTCACTGAGTATTCTTACAGGCTGCCTCAGCACTATATGGATAGTGCCACTGAGTTTTCTTACAGGCTCCCCCAGTCCTATATGGATAGTGTCACTGAGTATTCTTGCAGGCTGCAACGGCACTATATGGATAGTGTCACTGAGTATTGTTACAGGCAGCCCCGGCATTATATGGATAGTGTCACTGAGTAATCTTACAGGTGGCCCTGGCACTATATGGATATTGCCATAGAGTAATCTCACAGGCTGCCCCGGCACTATATGGATAGTGTCACTGAGTATTCTTACAGGCTGCCCCGGCACTATATGGATAGTGTCACTGGTAATCTTACAGGTTGCCCCGGCAGTATATGGATAGTGTCACTGTGTAATCTTACAGGCTGCCCTGGCCCTATATGCATAGTGTCACTGTGTCATCTTACAGGCTGCCCCGGCACTATATGGATAGTATCACTGAGTATTCTTAAAGGCTGCCCCGGCACTATATGGATAGTATCACTGAGTATTCTTACAGGCTGCCCCGGCACTTTATGGATAGTGTCATTGAGTATTCTTACAGGCTGCCATGGCACTATATGGATAGTATCTCCGAGTAATCTTACAGGCTGCCCCTGCACTATATGGATAGTGTCACTGAGTAATCTGACAGGCTGCCTCGGCACTATATTGATAGTGTCACTGAGTAATCTTACAGGCTGCCCCGGCACTATATGGATAGTGTCACTCAGTAATCTTACAGGCTGCCCCTGTACTATTTATTTATTTATTTAACATTTCTTTTATACCGCGCTATTACAATCAGTGCGGTGTACATTGAACAAGAACATACCACAATGCATACAAGTAACATTGAGTTTACAATGAACAGGGAAATTTAACAGAGGACAACCGGGGGATCTATGTACAGATTAACTTAATGCTATATACAGTAATATAAAACTCGTTTGGATGTTGCATGTGCTTTTTGGGTGGTTCGCCAATAGGACGAGAGAGAAGGTTGAACAACTAGCCCTTTTCTGGTTGTATTGAGGTGCTAGTTTTGCTAATGTCTAGGTTGTCTTCTGGGTAGCATTTTGTGAACAAATGGTATTTCAATGCTTTCCTGAATAGGATTAGGCTTTTGATAGCACGGATTTCATGGGGAAGCGCATTCCAGTTTTGAGGCGCAAATAAGGAGAAGGCCCTGTTGGAGGTGGCCTTCGTGCACTTCGTTATTATTTTCGGGACTATTAAGGTGTTCATTGATGTAGGTCTCCTTTTTCTGTTTTCCAGGGTGCCATGGATAAGCTTGCTGATTGGCATAGGGGGGTAGTTATTTAGGGCCTTGAAAGTAAGGACTAAAGACTTATACTGGATTCTGGCATGTAAAGGTAACCAATGCAGTTCTTTCATGATGGGTGTTATATGGTCAGATCTTGATGAGCCGGAGAGGACTCTGGCAGCTGTATTCATAGCTATGCGGAGCGGATTTAGAGTTGATTGAGGGAGACCATGGAGGATGATGTTGGCAAAATCCAGGTGTGGGAGGACTAATGCCTGGAAGGTTGTTCGGAAGTCTGTGGGATCTAGTAGGGGGGGGGAGGTGACGTAACGATTTGATCTTATAATATATGGTTTTTGTGACATTCTTCACATGTGTTGTCATATCCAGGTGCTGGTCCAATGTGATGCCGAGGTAACGGATTGTAGCTTTTGATTTCAACTCTACGTTGTTGACGAGTAGTGATGGAGGAGGTATGAACTTACGGTTCCTCGTGACGAAAAGAACGTCAGTTTTGTTATGGTTAATCCGAAGGTTTTGTGATAGCAACCATTCGGCTACAGCTTCAAAGCAGTTGATTATTGGGGAGAATACTGGATGGTCAATTGTGAATGGCATATATAGGAGGATGTCATCTGCGTAAGCGAGGCATTGTACGTTAAAGGATCTGATCAGGTCACATATCGGCTGCATGTAGATATTAAACATCAGTGCCGATAAGGACGATACTTGGGGTACTCCCTGTGATTGCAGGAATGGATCTGAGGATGCGTGGCCTGTTTTTACTTGTTGCCACCTGTTAGATAGGTAGGATTTACACCATTCGAGTGCTGTGCTTTGAATCCCCTTATCTTTCAAGCGTTGTAGGAGTATGTCATGACTCACAGAGTCGAAAGCGGTGGAGATGTCCAGGAAGATGAGGACGAATCCCTGTTGTATGTTATTTATTCCTGTTACCAGAACATTGAATAGGGTTGTAAGGACTGTGTCGACTCCATGTGCTTCTCTGAAGCCGTGTTGAGATGGATCTAGTGGTGCTTCAGTGTCGATATGATGTTGGATTTGTTGTTGGGCGGCTTTCTCAATGATTTTTGCAAGCTGTGGGATGCTCGAGATAGGCCTAAAGGATTCAACCTTGGATGGGTCAAGTCTATTATTCTTCAGTAGGGGCTTGATGGAGGTGTGTTTCAGACTCTGCGGGAATGAACCTGCTGAGAAGGACTGGTTCAGTATTTTGCTCAATATTTGACTGAGGTCATGTCGCATGTCCTTGATCCAGCTGGCTGGACAGGGGTCATTAGGAGCTGTGCTGGGATTGATAGAGGCAATAATGTTGACAATCTCTCTATTTGATACAGTGGAGAAGTTGTGTAGTGGCATTGCATGGGATGCCTTAGGTGAAGTGGAGGCATTATTGACATTTATGTCTGTGTTGGTTTTAATCATCTTTGATTGCAGGTAGTTTGCGTAGTCCTGCGGCTGAGGCATAGGGGGTTGTGCTGAGACCGGTTCTCCTGTTATGGATTTTACTATGCTGAACAGTGCATGAGGTTTATTGATGGAGCGTTTTAATAAGTCTGCACTTTACGACACTATATGGATAGTGTCACTCAGTAATCTTACAGGCTGCCCCTGCATTATATTGATAGTGCCACTGAGTAATCTTACAGGCTGCCCCGGCACTTTATGGATAGTGTCACTGAGTATTCTTACAGGCTGCCCCAGTACTATATGGATAGTGTCACTGAGTAATCTTACAGGCTGCCCCAGTACTATATGGATAGTGTCACTGAGTAATCTTACAGGCTACCCCGGCACTATATGGATAGTGTCACTGAGTATTCTTACAGGCTGCCCCTGTACTATATGGATAGTGTCACTGAGTAATCTTACAGGCTACCCCGGCACTATATGGATAGTGTCATTGAGTATTCTTACAGGCTGCCCCATTACTATATGGATAGTGTCACTGAGTAATCTTACAGGCTACCCCGGCACTATATGGATAGTGTCACTGAGTATTCTTACAGGCTGCCCCTGTACTATATGGATAGTGTCACTGAGTAATCTTAAAGGCTACCCTGGCACTATATGGATAGTAGTATACAAGCAAAAATTGGTCACTTTTATAACAGAGTGGTGTACTTTTCAAATAATGAGATACTCTGAACGAAAACAAGACTTGTTTAGTGGCAGCACAGGTCTCAGAACTCCGGGCTATTTTCAACTGACAACAAAATGTCAAATACTGTCATTCCCTATGTACATCACCGACATGGACACTGTCTAGCCACCTTTTATATTGATTTTTTTGTTAGAGTTTTTTTATATATATTGTGATACAGTGGACTATATAGAGCCTATGGAAGTTAGTGAAAAGGAAGAACTTACCTCAGATTTAGCTTGACAGGAAGACTCAGCACACGTAGAAACAGCTGAGCAACAAGTGCCGTCAGCACAAGAAAAGCAAAAAGGGTTTAAAGTGAAGTTTCCCTGTAATAGTTCTGACGCAGGCAGAAACAGAAAAGCTCATCAGGAGCACCTGTGCTCAGAGTCCCACGTAAAGTGCAGTCTCTCCGCTGTCGCACCATTGTGTCAATCACGCATTGACACTCCGGAGCTCTGCCTGCCTTTTGGGTACTGCGCGTGGAACAGGAAGCATTTCGGAGAACGCTACCCTGGAAGTTCTGGATTTGATCTTCCTACCTAAAAGCCTAAATTTAGCCTCCAGAACCTCCCTACTACGTTTTCCTATGTCATTGGTAACGACATGTCATTTCCAGGTCATTTATAAATATGTTAACAAGCAGCAGGCCCAGCACAGTTCCATGGGTTGCTCCACTATTCACCTCTCTCCATTGAGAAAATTGACCACTTAGCCCTACTGTTTGATATGTTTTATTCAGTTCCTAATTCACAGTAGTACACTGCCTCCTATCCTGTGATTTTCTTTTTTAATTTCCCCAAGAATCTCTTATAAGAGACCTTTTCCAAAGCTTTCTGAAAGTCCAAATACACTATATCAACCAGTTTACCTTTATCTGCCTGTTTATTCACATCTTCAAAAAATATAAGAGATTAGTGAGACAAGACTTTCCTTGGCTAAATCTGTGTTGGCTTTGTCCCATGAATATCAGCAATAGTAGGTCTGCAATCTCATTTTGGAGTTCTTTCATCCGGTCCATGTGATTTGCTACTCTTTAGTTCATCAAATTGTTATAACACATCTTCCCGTTCCTCTCTCTCATGTGCAGCATCTCCTCTCTGTATCTAGGGTTGCCAACCGGCCGGTTTTCAGCCGGCCTGGCCGGTTTTTCCATGGCCAGGCCGGCTGCCGGCACAGATGTAAAACCAGCCATTGAAAAGCCGGTTTTTTGCTCTGGCCGCAAGATCGGGAGCGGCCAGAGCAAAAAAACGGCTTTTGTGCCGAAGTCCGCGGCGCGAACGCGATTCCCCATAGCAGTGCAGCCACTGCTTCTGCTTTGTACAGAGCAGCGGCTGCAATACACTTACATTGAAAAGTAAAGACAAACTGTGTGAGGAGCCCTCCGGTCATCGCAGAGCCCGAGGAAGTGATGTCATGGGGGCGGGCTCCTCACAGGTTGTCTTTCCTTTTCAAATTAACTTTAGCTGCAATAAAGTTAATTTGAAAAGGAAAGACAACCTGTGAGGAGCCCGCCCCCATGACATCACTTCCTCGGGCTCTGCGATGACCGGAGGGCTCCTTACACAGTTTGTCTTTACTTTTCAAAGTAAGTGTATTGCAGCCGCTGCTCTGTACAAAGCAGAAGCAGCAGCTTGGGCAGAGGGGGGGGGGGGTGATGGTGTGAGTGAACCAGCAAGGGGGGGGGGTGTGAGTGAACCAGCAAAGGGGGGGGGGGGGTGGTGGTGTGAGTGAACCAGCAAGGTGGGGGGGGTGGTGGTGTGAGTGAACCATCAGGGGAGGGGGGTTGATGGTGTGAGTGAACCAGCAAGGGGGGTTGGGGGTGGTGGTGTGAGTGAACCAGCAGTGGAGGGGGGGGGGGTTGGTGTGAGTGAACCAGCAGGGGAGGGGGGTGAATGAGTGACCCAGCAGGAGGGGTGAGTAAGTGACAGGGGGGTGGGTGAGTGAACCAGCAGTGGAGGGGGGTGGGTGTGAGTGAACCAGCAGGGGAGGGGGGGTGAGTGAGTGAACCAGCAGGGGAGGGGGGTGAGTGAATCAGCAGGGGGGGGTGAGTGAGTGAACCAGCACTGAGGGGAGGGGGGGTGTGAGCACCAACACTGAAGGGGGGTGTGACTGAATCCTCGGTAATTTTTGTGGGTGGGGCTGGGGGCAGGGCAGGGGTGGGACTAGGGGCGGAGAATGGGTGGAGCATGGTGAGCCACAGGTGTCGGGTTTTTCTCGGTGAAAAAGTTGGCAACCCTATCTGTATCCGTCATCGCTGAACCCTAGACCCGGGCCATATTGAATATGGGATTTAGCTGGATGGCCAGGAGGGCAACTGGACATTAGAGAAGCCTACATTACCAAATCTTTTAATAAGGGCATTAAATGCAGCATATTTGCCTCCAGGAGAGGTTTGGAAAGCAGTGGCCTAGGGTCACCGAGAATAAAATTACCCTTCAGAAGCTTTCTGTGACTTTGCTGTTTTTCTCTTGGAAGGGCACTTGCAAATTTCTTGCGTTTCAAAAATTGCTTTCCTCTTCCTCCTGGCTTAGAAGTGCTGTTCTTTGTCTGTTGTCTTAACATGAGCTTACGGGAAGCGATGGAAGGCTACAGTTGGAAAGTAAAAGTCATCTAGCACATGCAGGGCTGGATGTAAGACTTAGGTAGTCAGACAAGCCCAGACAGCAGGTTGTGGAGGAGGGGGTTGGACAGTAAGAAGAAGGGCGCTCCTTAGAAACAGTGCATGCATATAGCCCTAAAGCCAGCGGGAGAAGGCTCCTCTATGGCCTGTGTGTTTGCTGCCCTAGACCACTGCCTACATCGAGCGCACCCTTCTACTTGCTATGCTGCTGTCTGGCTTGCTTCGATTGTGCAGCTGGCTACCTTTACCATGTATGCAGCGTTATGCCACCCATGCATGGCTAAAGGTTCTAATCATTTGATCTTTGTCAAAATTATGTTATAGTTTGTACACTTTAGGGTTGGGTTACATTTTGAAAGTAAAATAATTCCATCTCCAAATGTGGAAGAATTATTTTGGTTTTTGAAAGTGACAATGAAAATAAGACCTTTATTCTTTCAAAAACAGTTTTGTGAGTTAATCCCATCTTCAGTCTTCTTTTTGCAAGTTCACTGACTCTCTCTCTGCTGTAGATCAAACACTGGAGCAGCTTCTCTTTCTCCCTGCTCTAGTGCTTCTCAGAGAGCTGAAAACACTGCATTGAGCTGCACCTAGTTAACACGGGCTTTACTCTTATTTATACTTGCATAAATGGCAGAGAATGTGTCTTCAATGAAGGCACAATGACTTAGACCAGCCCTAGAACTGGTGTAAATGATCAGTCCTATCTTTTGCAAGTAAGTGCATAAATTCTTACAGAGGCACATTCCAAACAGGCTGTCCAACCCCCTGTGCTGCCGACCAGAAGTGGGATGCCCAAAGGTAGACCTGATTGTGATCCCATGGGGGCTAGACGTGCCCGTGGGATCAGAATTGGGTCTACGGCCCAAACGTGCAGGCTGGGCCCCGATTCTGCTCATCCTGCATGCCCATCAGATCCCCGGCTACCTCAGTCAGGCCCCTGAATGGAGCCACAGTGCCATGGCGTCCTGCCGCCATGGCACCACGGCTCCATTCAGGAACCGTGAATGTCAGCTGCCACTGAAATCCTCCTTTCCCCACAGCCGGACCCTCAATCTGGCCTCCCATGGCCAGGGTCCAGCTGTGGGGAACTTACTTCACTCCTACCTTATTTTTCAGGCCCCGCAGCATAATTCCCCAATGTCCAGTCTAAGTTCAGGGTCCTAGACATACAGGGCCGACCTCTGAATTGGCCCTGTACGTCCGGGCTCACGTACCACCCATGCCCCGCCTGCGCTGTGCCTCAGGAACACCTCCTCCTGCCCCCGTCTAGGCCTCCCTGTACAAACATGCTGTTCATACGGGGAGACTTTAGCCGGGATCGGCAGGGGAGCGAATAGACGGGACATCTTCCACCATCTCCTGCTTGAACACCACCACTTCCCCGCTGGATCCTTGCCCTGCCGACTGGATAAAGAAAACCAAAGAAGACCTCAGTGCACCACTAACCCACATCGTAAATGAATCCTTTAAACAAGGACATATGCCAGACGCCCTCAAGACCAATCATCCGACCAACCCTAAAAAAGCACAACCTAGATCCCCTAGACCCCACCTCCTACAGGCCAGTAGCAAGCCTCCCGCTCACCGCAAAGATAATCGAGAAGATAGTCCAACGTCAACTTCAAGAACACCTAGACGTTAACAACATACTGGACCCGCAGCAACACGGATTCCGACCATTACATGGGGTCGAGACCCTAATGACCATGCTGATGAACACCCTCATCATAGGAACCCAAGAGAAACACTCCGGATACATCCTAATTTTTCTGGATATATCAGCAGCATTCGACACCATCTCCCACAACACCCTCATCCACAGACTCCAAACAATTGGGATCAAAGATACTGCACTCCAATGGTTCAGATCCTACCTAACTAACCGACAGCAACTGATCCGCACCAAAACCTCAACCTCACCCCCCTTCCAGCAACATCAAGGAGTACCTCTAGGATCCACACTATCAGCCATGCTTTTCAACATCTACCTCCGTCCACTCTGCTCATTCATACGCACTCACAATGTCAACTTCCACATATACGCCGACGACATAATGCTCTACGCCCCAATCACAACCACGGACCCAACAAACAACCAGCTATCAACCTGCTTCACCGACGTATCCAACTGGCTACAAGAGAACAACTTATCCATTAACATAAAGAAGACCGAAGCTCTTATAGTGACAAAAGACCCAGACTTCAAACCACCCACTCACCTCACCATGGGAACCACGCAAATTCAAATACAACCACACATAAGATATCTCAGCATTATCATTGACCAAGCCCTAACCCTCAAGCAGCAAATCAACAAGACCACGAGAACTGTATTCCACAAGGCCAAAACGGTACAATGCCTCCGACCCCTCCTCGAGCCGCAAGACTTCAGGACAGTAATGCAAGCTCTAACACTACCTCATCTGGACTATTGCAACATAATCTACCATGGCCTACCCGCCACACAGACCAATCCCCTCCGAACTGCCCTAAACACCACGATAAGAATAATTCACAATGCAAAGAAACGAGACCACATCACCACAATTCTGAGAGACCTTCATATTCTCCCCATCGAAGCAAGAATCAAGTACAAAACTCTTCTACTCACCCACAAAACCATCCACCAAACACAGGGCACCCCACTCTGCGCCCTACTGCCTCGCCCAACCCACAGCAGAACAACCAGACAATCCTCCAACAGCTCCGTTGCCATCCCCCACAAAAGAACCAAAGCAACTCAACGGACCTGCAACAGAGCCTTTGAACTCTATGCCCCATCCCTCTGGAACTCTCTACCAAACCACATCAGGAACAACGGTGATCCCCCATCATTCAAAAAGCAGCTAAAAACCATCCTATTCCAAGAACATCTCTGAATAGGAACCCCCCCCCCCCTATTCCTCTCCAAGAACTCCAAACCAGTAACTATGCTATCTTGTCAGTCTCTATGTTCATCCCAAAATCATCAATGTTGAGCCCCCGGTGATGGCACCCCCCCCACACACATTTGATCCCCCCCCCTGTTATATGTTCCACCGCTTTGACCCGGTGAAAAGCGGGATATAAATACAGTTAAATAAATAAAATAAATAAATTAATAAATTAATCCATCCCCACTATTCGCTGTTCTGAATTACCCCCATAGTCTATAATCCGCATGCAGACTTGCTAGCATCTCCCACACTCTGGCCACCCACGTGCATGCCCGGAGTGAAAGTATGCGCCATACAAACAACACGAATACTTTTTATGCTAGTTGGTATTTTATACGTGGCTAAAATACTGACATTTACGCACATCGTTGGCACCTGAAACGGGGCGCCTCCTTATAAACACCCCTGCTTTCTGTGCAGCGATAGATTCTGAACATGTTCCTGTCCACCTAGGTACGGGAAGAGCTTACTGGAAGGCCGTCTTGAAGGAAGCCCAGGCCCCATTTGGTTGGATGACGTCAGGTGCACAGGCCAGGAGTCTTCCATCTTGCAGTGCTCCACGCGAGACTGGGGCAAGCATGACTGCAGCCATCAGGAGGACGTGAGGCTCGTCTGCCATCCAGATAACACTCTCCGAAGGATCTCACTGGGTAGGTTCTATGCCAGGCTGCGGGGTGCAGATTTAAAGTCTTCACTAGAGCAAAATAGTAAGTAATCCTGTGCTGCTTCTAGCAGGGGATTCCCCCAGGAATGTTACCTGAGTTTAAGTATTCATTTATTTCTCTTCCTCCTGCCTTCTCTTCCTTAAGAAGGAACAGTTGACTGTGTAATGAGGTGTTTACGTGTCGGCAGGTGGAGTGAGCCAAGATTTCCTGCTTTTATCCATATCCTCAGTAGCATTTCTTCTGAAACATGGCAACAGGGCACAATGGAACATGATTTGAGCGTCTCTTACTTTATGCAGGGTTGGTGCTTGTTCTCAGTGACTTTCATCTACCCTGTCGGCTCCAGTTCAAATAAGGTCTTTTTCGGAAACAGACCTTATTTGAAGAAGGAGCAGTATCCTGTAGCAGTCAAGCTTCTGTGACTAAGGCCCTGATGGAATAAATCATCAGAATCCTCCTGTGATATATCTGCACATTTTACTATACTGATGCGTGAGGCTACCAGATGTCTCCGATTTTAGAGCTGTGTCCCCCGACTCCCACCTGTTTGGCAGCCACCTGTCCCTGTTTCCAGCAGTAGGGACAGAGGGGGTAGAAATCAAATTATTTCCATTTAGAGATTTGTATATATCAGCTTTTTGAATGTACCTCCATTATCTTTAGATTTTGCACAGTCTGGGGGGGGGGGGGCATCACTGTTTCTATTTCTCTGCTTGGAAGTGATATTCTTGCTGTCATGGGATGGATGGAGGGCAGGGGGCGGGGCAGGGTAATGACTCCTCTTCCCTCCTCCTGAAACTAAGGTGTCTCTTCCTACCCCCTCCCATCCCCCACTCCCTGGCCTGCCAAACATCTGCTAACCTTTCTCATACATTAATCAAATGTGTTAATGCCCTACAGAGTAACATAATAATATGCTGATGCACTGGGCATTGAAAATGCAAACTAAACCCAAGTAAAAATGTCCACAAACCTTAGTGTTGATTTTTACATGGGAAGTGCTTAAGAATGATGATAAAGTTAAACGTTTTACTACCATTTTTAAACTGAAACAATTGGAGTCTGTCTTGTCTGACCTTGGATCCCTAAGCTGGAGGGACTTTGGTCTGAGACCAGAGGGACCGAGACTTCTGTTCTCGAATATTCTTTCCTATGCACGTATAGCCCTGATCTATCTCATCTCATCTCATCTCTCCTTTCCTTTTCTCCCGTCTATCAGATGTATCAGATGCCGAAGTTCAAATTATAGGCACCCAAACACCAGTTCTGAAAGGGAGCAGAGTGGGGGAGTCCACCTCAGAAGATCTGGATGCAACCACAAGTGGGCCCCATCTTCCTTAATGCCACCCTGCACTGCAGGGGCCGCTTGGGCAGAACTGATGCCAGTGGTATAAATATTTAGATCTTTGAGTCTCCTCTCAGATGGTTTTTGGTGCAGACCCTGCACAGTTTGTTTGCCCTTGTTTCTCGCTATTTCCTTTCTGAGGCGCACTCTCTGGAATTGGATGGAATATTCCAGGCGGTTCTGCCTCTCTCCTTTAGCTTTCATCATCACCTTGCCATACTGTTTCACAACTTTGAGATCACCAGATATGATCTCTCAAGTCAGAATTGACAAGCTCTACGATTCCTGGGGGCACTTGAGTTCTGTGAAGACCAGGAATGTGGCGTTTCAGTGCCGCTTGACTCACAGATAATGTAGGTCCATTTTGGGACTGATCTCCCAGATGCAATAGATTCCTCTTCACAGGGGTCTCTGCTCATTGTCCTGTGAATATATTTCCAAGAGCAGCTTGTGCTACATTCTGTTAAAAAAAGATAATTTAGCTAGAAGGAAGAAAGAGTTGGGAGTCTTATTGCTACAATGCTATTAAACCGACATCTCAGCTTGAAACCTTATTCCACCCTACAGGAAAGAAAAGCCCAAATCAAAGCGCCACAGATGTTACGCGTTCCACGTCCCCCTTTGCACCGTTCTGGGCCGCCACAAATGATTGACTTGCCTCTGGGGGTCACTTAGCCAGTGATTATGTGGGAGTTTGACAGATATGGTCGGTTTCTATCACTGAAATCTGGTCTGCGTCTGTTGTCTGCACAGAAACAAGCCATTTGTGTAATCTGAGCCCATCAGCTTCTCCAGTCGTGCTGCAAGATTATATTTCCCATGGGGATTGTTATGCTGTGGTTTTAGAATTCATACAAGAGGGTCGAAACTTGTAGACAGTAGAGTGTGTTTAGTCTACGGCTAACATTCTGCGCCGTACATATACGAACACAGAGAGCGTGTCTACATATTTTTCCAGGGTAATGGTCCCTTAGTTACTGGAAAGAAGTATGGTTTTAATATTAGATTTCATTTAATTTAATACATTTGTAACCCCTTATCAACCTTTCTAGGCAGCATACATAAACACACAAATCACTTCCCAAAACACTTAAAGTAGGCCTACCCACTGGGTCAATGAGCATTGCAGCTTGTGAAAAATTCTCTAGCCAAATTCTTATTTAAGAAATCCATATTGACAATATCACCCCACTGTTCAAGCAATTACTTTGATATAGCCTAGCCCTCAGTTGTTGTGTTGTCTGTCTTGATTAGACTGTAAGCTCTTATGAGCAGGGACTGTCTCTTACACATCTCTGTGCAGCGCTGCATATGCCTTGTAGCGCTATACAAATGATCAGTAGTAGCAGTTACTGGCGTATAAAATTGCAGACCGGTCCTCTGCTATTTGTCTGAAAGAACTACTGCGACTAATGTTTCAGGTCAGCCAGTGAGATCATGGAGCAAATATATGCTCTCCCCCTCCAGCACAGGCAAAAGCACACTATATGGGCAGGGTCTTTTTCACTCTATGTGCCGTCTTTGTGGAACGTCCTTCCATATGAGCTGAGATTAGGGAAAGACAGGCAGGAATTTTATGAAAAACTGAAGACACATCTGTTGAAGAAGGTTTATGAGTGTTGACACTGTGTACAAACTTCCTAATCATGTCATTTCTGGCTAATTTCTGTCCATGAGAGAAGAGCAGGACCTGGGGATGATTGTTTATGATAATCTTAAGGTAACTAACCAAGAAGAAAAGGCAAAAGCTAGAAGGATGCTTGGGTGCATATGGAGAGGAATGGCTAGCAGAAGAAAGGAGGTGATAGTGCCTCTGTATAAGTCTTTGTTGCGACCTCATTTGGAGCATTGTGTGCAATTCTGGAAACCGCAACTTCAAAAGGATATAAAGAGGTTGGAGTTGGTACAGAGGGTGGCTACTAAAATGGTTAGTGGTCTTCTTTATAAAGCATATGAGGATAGACTTAAGGATCTTAATATGTACACCTTAGAGGAAAGGCGGGATAGAGGTGATATGACTGAAACGTTTAAATACCTCCATGGCAGAAATGCACAGGGGAGAACCTCTTTTAACTGAAAGCAAGCTCTGCTACGAGGGGACATAGGATTAAAGTGAAGGGGAATAGACTCAAGAGTAATAAGTGGAAATATTTCTTTACAGAAAGAGTGTAGATGTATGGAATAGTCTCCCAGTGGTGGTGGTAGAGACAAGGACAGAGTCTGAATTGAAGAAAGAATGGGACAAACACAGAAAATCTCTAATGGGAAAAAGGGATAGTAAAGCTTAATAGTGTCACCCGTGAAGGTCCCCAGAGGCCATAAGCATGGGTTAATTCAGCAGGGCGTGTTTTTTAGTAGCTGTGGAGTGTTATAAAGGCGTTGCAGTGCCCCTTGGTACTTGTAGTTCCACACACTAGCAAAAGAATGTAGTTGTAGTCAAGAGGTAAGGCTTTAAGACAGGACTTTTTATTCCCCTTCCCAGGGTTGGATTCTCAGCACATTGAAACAAAGTAACATAAGGACCATGCGTCTGGTACTAAATTAAAGAAACAATTGAACCAAAAACTCTGCTTAACTTCAGCTTGGCAAAAAGGAAAAAGAAAACAGTCTCTTTCAAAAACAAACACGTTTCTTCCTGTTTTCTTTTACAAACATTTTACAGTACTTCAACACAAAGAAGTAACACCCTCAGCCAGGGTATACGTACAGTCCATGCAACTGTCATCAAAAGGTTCCGTGTAGGACTCACATTGCATTTCTTCAACCCCGGAGTAAGTTTCTCTTGGACTGAAACCTCCGTTATGGTTGCAAAGATCCTCCCTATAGCTCCGGGAGTTCCCCTCCTCCTCCTGACTAGAAGGGAATGGATAGCTACCGTATTCTCTGTATTTCTCTTCAGAAGAGCCACACAATTCTTGGTAAGTGCAGGGCAATTCGTTATACTCAATTCTCTCTCTATTAGGATCAATAAGCCTACCTTCCAGCACTCTCTCTTCAGCGTCTCTCAGCCGAGCAGAGCTGGGCACACATGAAAGCCTTTTACTAGGTTTTCTTTTCAGCTTCTCTCTGGTTACAAAACTCTCTTCAGGATAGGGACCCTCTCCCTCTTGGTACCTGATACTGGGCAACTTGACTTTCCTCAGCCTGGTTCCCGGACTACCTCCTTTGCTCCCTCCGTAGCAAGGTTCCCTGGGACAGTGTTCAGCTGTGCACTGCTTTCCAAAGCAGTCCCTCGAGGATTCAACAGCTCTGTACTTCCCTGGTAGTCTTTCTCTATCAGCAACAGTTCCTGAATTCCCCGGTGCTCTCTTGCTCTCAGCAACGGTCCTTGAATTCCCTGGTGGTCTCTCCTCACTACTCCCTGGTAAGTGATTTTTAACTGCGTAGGCTCTGGTCTCTGTTTGGGCTCCACCCCTTCCCAGCTGCTCCTCATTTCCTAATGAGTTCTGAGCTAGCCTAGCATTTGGGCGTTCCCTCACACCTCATGCAACAGCTTGTGTACGTTGCTCATAGCAACCTTGGGGCATGTGTAGATCTGAATTGTCAGCATTAGCTCTGTTTTGCTCAGAGTTTCCTATTTCCTTAGGCTCTGCCCTATCTACCCCATGACAATAGTTGGCCTGCAAGGGTAGACTGGATAGGCCGTATGGTCTTTATCTACTATTATGTTTCAACATTAATTTGTAGATGATGCTGTGAGGTCCATGCAGTGCTGGGATTTGGCTGGCTTGGTCCAGTTCGCACGAACCGGTTCCTCTTGCAGTCTGTGTTTGCTGAACCGAGCGTTCCAGTGTCAGAAATCCCCCCACCTGACAACGTTTTGACCGCATCAGGGGATTGCAGCATTGGGAGAAGTCCCCGATGCCATCAAAACATTGTCAGGTGGGGTATTGGGCTGCTGGGCCACCAGGGAGTTGTGTACTCTCTGTGGAGGGCAGTGGTCCACGGCAGTGCCTCTATGCAAGGTGCAGAAACCCAGCTGCCACTACAGGCTGGTTAGTTTAACTTCGGTGGTGAGTAAATTATTGGAAACGCTGCTGAAAGAGAAAATAGTGAGGTTTCTGGAGTCCAGCGGATTACAGGATCCGAGGCAGAATGGATTCACCAGAGGCAGGTTTTGTCAGACAAATCTGATTGATTTCTTTGACTGGGTGACCAGGGAGTTGGACCGAGGGAGAGCTCTAGATGTGGTGTATTTAGATTTCAGTAAAGCCTTTGACACTGTTCCTCACAGGCAACTTATAAACAAACTGAGCACCCTAGGGATGGACCCTAAAGTTACTGCTTGGGTTAGAAATTGGTTGGGTGGGAGGCGACAAAGAGTACAAGTAAATAGAACTCACTCTGAGGAGAAGGATGTTACCAGTGTTGTGCCCCAGGGATCTGTCCTTGGTCCGATTCTTTTTAACATCTTTGTTAGTGATATAGCGGAACGGCTGTCGGGTAAGGTTTGCCTCTTTGCGGATGATACCAAAATCTGCAATAGAGTAGACACCCAGGAAGGTGTAGATAACATTAGGAGGGATCTAGCTAAGCTTGAAGAATGGTCTAGAATTTGGCAGCTGGGATTTAATGTTAAAAAATGTAAGGTCATGCATTTGGGCTGCAGCAATCCAAGGGAGCAATACAGTATAGGAGGTGAAGTACTTTTGTCCACTTAAGAAGAACGGGACCTAGGCGTGGTTGTGTCTGATGATCTTAAAGTAGCTAAACAGGTAGAAAAGGCGACAGCAAAAGCTAGAAGGATGCTTGGGTGCATACGGAGAGGAATGGCTAGCAGAAAAAAGGAGGTGATAATGCCTCTGTATAAGTCTTTGGTGCGACCTCATTTGGAGTATAGTGTGCAATTCTGGAGACCGCACCTTCAAAAGGATGTGAACAGGATGGAGTCGGTACAGAGGGTGGTTACTAAAATGATTAGTGGGCTTCATTATAAAGCATATGAGGACAGACTTAAGGATCTTAATATGTACACCTTAGAGGAAAGGCGGGATAGAGGTGATATGATTGAGATGTTTAAATACCTCCGTGGCATAAATGTTCAGGGAGAGAGCCTCTTTCAGTTGAAAGCAAGTTCTGCTACGAGGGGACTTGGGATGAGGGTGAAGGGAGATAGATTCCGGAGTGATATGCGGAAATATTTCTTTATGGAAAGAGTAGTGGATCCGTGGAATAGTCTCCCAGTGGAGGTGGTAGAGATGAGGACAGTAACTGAATTCAAAAAAGCATGGGACAAACACAGAGGATCTCTAAAGGTAAAAAGGGGACTGTTGTATTTGTTGTTATGGAAGGACAGACTAGATGGGCCATGTGGTCTTTTTCTGTCATCATGTTTCTATGTTTCTATGTAAGGGCTGAGACGGAACTGGTTCCTCAGCGGTTTGGATCCCACCACCGGGTCCAGGTATTTGTCTTTATGTTTATGTCTTGTGATGTTTATTCATGTTACCTGAATTATTTATTAGCTCCTGCCCTTTTCCACCAGAGGTTCAGGGTGAGTTACTTTCAGGTACCTGCACATTTCCCTGTCCCCGGAGGGCTTATAATCTAAGCTTGTACCCGAGGCAATGGAGACTTGCCCAAGGCACACCAGTGGGATTCAAACCCTGGTCTTTTTGAGCAAAAATACTGCTCTAACCACTAAGCTACTCCTCCACTGTATGTTTGGTGTACATTTCCTTGGATTTCAGTGGGGGTGTGACTATTAAATACATAAATAAATAGAAAACGAATAAATTATATATATCTAATAAAATAATTAAAGACCCAAATTAGATCATAAAACAACCTGTGAAACTATAAAATACATATGTGCTAGAGCGCTTCTTATCTTTTCCCCTAAACCCACATCTCCCTTCCTTTGTTCTCTACTTCAGTGAATAACGCGGTCATCCTGCCCTTGCGAACAGCGCAATACTGTTTAACTTGGTGGTAAACTGTGAATTAGGAACAGAAAACATAGAAACATGGTGCTGGAAACCCCCCACTGTCACCCTCCCCATCTCTTTAGCTCCTTAGCTCGCAACCATCGGACTCTTTTTCTCTTTCTCTACACATATCCAGCAGACAGATAAAAGCTGTTGGGTCCGATATTCAGCAGTGGCGAGCTGTCACCACTGAAGGCCCAGATACTCAATGCTGGGACCATATGCAGCCAGCGGCATTGAAAACCGGGTAGCAGAGAAGTGACGATATTCAGCTGCTGCACGGTTAGCTTCTGCAGTGAAAGGTAGGTCACCCTTTTAGCAATAACCGGGCAGCGGCTCCACCCTTGGAACACCACAATGCTAGCCTGCTAGTATCTGGGTGTTCAGCAACAATACCCAAGATATTCAGCGGCACTAAACATGTTAATCGTATTGAATATCCCCTGGTTGTGTCTTTCTTTATAGCATGAGTAAAACTCATCCCTTTCTTTCAGAACATACTACCAAAATCCTTATCTGTTCTCTCGTCATCTCATGTCTAGACTATTGCAACTTGTTCCTCACTGGTCTCCCACTGAATCATCTCTCTCCCCTTCAATCTGTTCAAACCTCAGCTGCACAGCTAATCTTCTGCCAGTGTCGCTGTGCTCCTGTAACCCTTCCCCTCAAGTCACTTCATTGGCTCCTCCTCTGTTTCCGCACATAGTTCAAACTTCCCCCATTGTTGCTGTTGTTGTTAAGTGTCATTGATGTTGACGCATGTGACCCTATGGATATTTGTCCTAAACTGTGTTTGTGCTTCGTTCAGGTGGCTAATTATTGATAGAGTGACTCCCATAGCTGCTGCTGTTGTATTGATCTGTCTCATTGCTGGCCTTCCTCTTTTATGTTGACCTTCAACTCTGCCAAGCTTGATGTCTTTCTCTAATGATATTTCTCTTCACATGATGTATCAAAAGTATTAAAGTCAAAGTCTTATCATTGGAGCTTCTAAGGAAAGCCCATTCCCCACCAACCCACCCCAAATCATGTCCTGTTCTGCACATTACTTCCTTGCATGCTCAACCTATCCAAGTTGCATTAATCCCATTACTATTACATGTACACTTATGTTAATTTTGTTCTATGCTTGATGTTCCTTGTAGTTCTATGTTCAAATTGTTCGATGTAAACTGCCTTGGCTATAAGATTAGGCAGTATATAAACCACGTAAGTAAATAAACTACCACCTTGTCTAAGGAACATTTATATGATGTTACATTTTAAGTGTTCATGGTTTATCTCAAATTTCTCCAACTCTTGAATTTAATATGTAAATAAGTGTAAGAGACTTCCTCAAAACTGTTATCCTGGAGTTTGTGTGCTGCCTTCTGTACTCTATTCCCTCCCCCATCCCCCCCCCTTCAGTCCCATGGACAAATAGCTCAGCACTCATTGTTAGCCTTTGTTCCAGCAATACGTGTTTAGCAAATGAAGTCCTTTGCATATTAAGCTCTTTTTCTTATGTAGACTGAATGGGAATTGGGCCCAAGACGGAACAATGAAATAAGAAAATAATAGAAACATTTTCAGACCTTTTAATTTGGACGTTCTATGAATATAACTTCTGGTATTTTTGGTTCCATATCGTCCTGCTAGATGGGACCAGACAAGTGGGTTGTGTTAAACTACCAGCAGATTGGTGGAGAGAAAGAACCAATGAAAAGCCCAGATTTCAGTGACATCACTCCCATGCTTCTATCTGCCTCAGCCACTAGAGGGCTCTTCAGTATTTCTTTGTCTCCAGCAGATGGTGGATGGATTTTCTCCTTTCTGAATAAAATCTGAATAATTGAGAGGAAAAGATTGATTTAAACATTTGCGAACGACCACCTTGAGGGCGACTCACTTGAACGTGACATGGGAGGCTCCACTAGACTGTGGTCTTTTCAATATCCATAGGAGGAGGGAAAATTTGTTCAGCTCCACACTCTTATCATGTAAAGAGCCTGTTGAGCAGCCAGAAACTTGGAAGAATTTGGAAGAATTCAGCAGCCTCACAACCTCAGTACCCCCTCACTCCTCTGTCCCCTCTGCTCACTCCTGAAGATTGCAGAAGGCTCTCAGAGAAGTCTGCCTGCCGGCCTCCTTAAGTCCTTAAACGCGGTGTCAGCAAAACCAGAAAAATAAGTTTCAGGGGAGTAGAATTGAGCCCGGCATGGATTTTTGCCTGGGGGTGAGTACCAAGGCTTGACCTCGTCATTGTCCTTGTTGGGGACTCCTGATTCCATCCATCTGGGGCGCCATTCGTGGTAGACCGCTGGTGACTGTTAACACAGTGTGGGGGTTTTCCTTTCCGGTATGCATTAGTAGCATTTTTACTATTGTGTGCCTGGTGGTCGTGTGGTCCTTGCACTCATCCCACCGAAATGGCTCTAAAGTGCATTCCTATCCAAGTACTCGTAATGTGCGTTGCTGTGTAAGCACTGTTAACATGTGCTGTCAGGGCTACCGTGATTTTAGCACATACTCTTGTGAAACTTGCCTTAACTCTGTCTTCTTTCAGAAAGCGTCTGGCCAGTGGGAAGGGAGGTGCCCCATCTCCGGCTTCTGGACTCTGCTCTTCTTGCAAGGCGACTTCTGAATCATCCCTGGAGGGATTATTCCCACTCTTTATGCCAGGGGATGCGGTTAGTCCAGCCTTAGGACTGGAGGCGGCAGATGGCGCTATCTGTTCTGTCCTGGTTTTCTTCTTCTCTCTCCCGTTGCACTTTTAATGTGTGTTGTGGTGGTTCCTCCTCTACTGTTGGTGTACCTCAGGCCTCTGTCTTGGGACCTCTCCTTTTCTTTCTCTACACTCTGTCCCTTGGTGCACTTATTTCCTCTCATGGTTTTCAGTACGCTGACGACTCTCAGATCTACCTTTCTGCACCTGAAATCTCTCCAGGCTCGGATCTCTGCCTGCTTATCCAATATTGGTGCTTGGATGTTTCACCGCCGTCTGAAACTGAACATGGCCAAAATTGAGCTCCTTATCTTTCCCTGTAAACCCACCTCCTCCCTTCCTCCCTTCTCTATGTCTGTGGAAAGCACTATACTCCTCTCTGTTTCCTCAACTCACAACCTCGGGGTCATCTTTGACTCTACTCTCTCCTTCTCTGCACAAATTCAACAGATAGCTAAAACCTGTCACTTCTTTCTCTATACCACTGGCAAAATCCATCCCTTCCTTTCTACACACACTACTAAGACACTTATCCACTCTTTAATCACTTCCCGTCTAGATTATTGCAGCTTCCTCCTTGCATGGTCTCCCTCTGAATCATCTCTCTTCTCTTCAATCTGTTCAAGACTCACCTAATCTTCTGCCAGCCTCTACATGCTCATATAACCCCTTTCTCAAGTCACTTCACTGGCTCCCTATCTGTTTTCATATTCAGTTCAAACTTCAACTACTGATCTATAAGTGCATTCACTCTGCAGCTCCTCACTACCTTTCCTCTCTTGTCTCTCCCTACACCCCTCCTCGGGAAATCTGCTCTTCTGGCAGATCCCTTTTATCCATGGCCCTCTCTTCCACTGCCAACTCCAGACTTCGATCCTTCCACCTTGCTGCTCCTTATGCCTGGAACAAACTACCTGAGTCTGTGCTTCAGGCTTCATCTCTGGCCCTTTTCAAATGTAGGCTGAAAACTCACCTCTTTGAGTCTGCTTTTGGATCCTGATCCGCTTGGCCTGCTATGTGTTTCCTTACCATACCCCTAGATGTATCCTTGCCCTCAGCTGTTGTGTTGTCTGTCTTGACTAGATTGTAAACTCTGATGAACAGGGACCGTCTTTTACATGTGTCTGTACAGCGCTGTGTACGCCTTGTAGCGCTATAGAAATGACACGTGGCAGGAGTAGTAGACTGCTTGAAGTTCATGGTGCGCGGTTCCTGACGCCTTTGAATCCACTGGTTGTGGACATCGCTGCCCGCTGGATGGCGTGGCTGCTATTCAGACTTGGAGCAATGGGTCCAGGACAAGATCTACTACAACTACTACTTCTTATTATTTGCACAGCAGTACAAGACATATATAGCGCTGTACAGATACATGTAAAAGACGGTCCCTGCTCACCAGAGCTTATAATCAAGACAAGACCACACAATAGCTGAGGACAAGGATCTATCTAGGGGAATGGTAAAGAAACACGGAGGAGACTAAGTGGATCAGGATTCCAAAGCAGCCTTGAAGAGGTGAGTTTTTAGCCTGGATTTGAAAAGCACCAGAGATGAAGCCTGACGCACAGACTCAGCTAGTTTGTTCCAGGCATAAGGAGCAGCAAGGTGGAAGGATAGAAGTCTGGAGTTGAGATATCACTAACGTCCCTTGCCGGTGCGAGAACCTCTTCGACAAGCTCATAGAGAAGAAAGCTGAGGAGCTGTAAAAAGAGCAGCTGACTCTCACTAGACATTAAACGTTAAACATAAAACATGGGTGTAACATGAAAACTGATTATAACATATTTACAGAGAACATTTTTACAAAGAACATATTTTACATTATTTACAGATATTGCCTATCTCAGTCTAAATATTTGTGGGGGTGTCTTGAGTTAACTAATGGGTTTGAGATCTACTACGATATTAAGAGTGTTGTATAGTAGGGGTTTATTGTGGAGATTCACACTAATTTCACATTTAGGTTGAGTATATATTGTACTGGTTTGTTGGGTTACCAAAATATTCATGAAACAGATGCGTTTTGATTTCCTTATTGAATATTTGGAGATCTTTGATGGATCTTAATTTTTCAGGGAATGAGTTCCAGAGAATAGAAGCAAAGTAAGAGAAAGCTCTATTGCTTGTGGAACGATTAGTTATATGAAATTCGAAGGGACTATTATGTTTTGAGTACATCCTCTTCTTGTTCTCTCATCTGATGGACTATTACATAGAAACATAGAAACATGATGACAGAAAAAGACCACATGGCCTATCTAGTCTGTCCTTCCATATCAATAACTACAACAGTCCACTTTTTACCTTTAGAGATCCTCTGTGTTGGTCCCATGCTTTTTTGAATTCAGTTACTGTCCTCATCTCTACCACCTCCACTGGGAGACTATTCCATGGATCCACTACTCTTTCCTTAAAGAAATATTTCCGTATATCACTCCTGAATCTATCTCTCTTCACCCTCATCCCATGTCCCCTCGTAGCAGAACTTGCTTTCAATTGAAAGAGGCTCTCTCCCTGAACATTTATGCCACGGAGGTATTTAAACATCTCAATAATATCACCTCTATCCCGCCTTTCCTCTAAGGTGTACATATTAAGATCCTTAAGTCTGTCCTCATATGCTTTATAATGAAGCCCACTAATCATTTTAGTAGCCACCCTCTGCACCGACTCCATCCTGTTCACATCCTTTTGAAGGTGCGGTCTCCAGAATTGCACACTATACTCCAAATGAGGTCGCACCAAAGACTTAGACAGAGGCATTATCACCTCCTTTTTTCTGCTAGCCATTCCTCTCCGTATGCACCCAAGCATCCTTCTAGCTTTTGCCGTCGCCTTTTCTACCTGTTTAGCTACTTTAAGATCATCAGACACAACCACGCCTAGGTCACGCTCTTCTTTAGTGGACAAAAGTACTTCACCTCCATTACTGTATTGCTCCCTTGGATTGCTGCAGCCCAAATGCATGACCTTACATATTTTAACATTAAATCCCAGCTTCCAAATTCTAGACCATTCTTCAAGCTTAGCTATATCCCTCCTCATGTTATCTACACCTTCCTGGGTGTCTACTCTATTGCAGATTTTGGTATCATCTGCAAAGAGGCAAACCTTACCTGACAGTCCTTCCGCTATATCACTAACAAAGATGTTAAAAAGAATCGGACCAAGGACAGATCCCTGGGGCACACCACTGGTAACATCCTTCTCCTCAGAGTGAGCTCCATTTACTTGTACTCTTTGTCGCCTCCCACCCAACCAATTTCTAACCCAAGCAGTAACTTTAGGGTCCATCCCTAGGGTGCTCAGTTTGTTTATAAGTTGCCTGTGAGGAACAGTATCAAAGGCTTTACTGAAATCTAAATACACCACATCTAGAGCTCTCCCTCGGTCCAACTCCCTGGTCACCCAGTCAAAGAAATCAATCAGATTTGTCTGACAGGACCTGCCTCTGGTGAATCCATGCTGCCTCGGATCCTGTAATCCGCCGGACTCCAGAAACCTCACTATTTTCTCTTTCAGCAGCGTTTCCAATAATTTACTCACCACCGAAGTTAAACTAACCGGCCTGTAGTTTTCAACCACATCCTTACTTCCGCTTTTGTGTAAAGGCACCACATGAGCCTCTCTCCAGTCCTTTGGCACCACTCCCGACTCCAACGAGGCATTGAAAAGGTCAGTCAGTGGAGTTGCAAGAACGTCCCCAAGTTCCCTCAGTATTCTAGGGTGTATCCCATCCGGTCCCATCGCTTTGTCTACTTTAAGTTGAGCTAGTTTCTCACGAACACAGTCTTCTGAAAATTGTTCAAGATTTCCCTCGCTTCTGTTCCTATTTGTGGGTGTTTTCTGAGGTCCTGCTCCTGGTTCTTCATCTGTGAACACAGAACAAAAATATTTGTTAAGCGATTCCGCTTTATCCTTATCAGCTTCTACATATTCCCCCCCTGCACCCTTGAGTCTGACAATACCACTTTTGCCCTTCCTCTTCTCACTAATATATCTGAAAAATGTCTTATCCCCCCATTTTATTGCATTGGCTATTTCCTCCTCCTTTTGAATCTTTGCCTTCTTGACTACTTTGCTAGCTTCTCTAAGTTTTTCCAAATACAGATGCCTGTCTTCCTCTCTCTGTGATCTCTTGTATTTCATGAAGGCCTCCCTCTTTTTCTTCACTTTTTCAGCTACTTCCTTTGAAAACCATAGCGGTCTCCTTTTCCTTTTGCCTTTATTTGCCATTTTAACAAAAAGATTGGTTGCCCTTAAAATATCCCCTTTCAGTTTTGCCCACTGTTTTTCTACATCCCCCAGCTGTTCCCATCCCATTAATGACTCCCTGAGGTATTGGCCCATCTTCGCAAAGTTAGTCTTCCTAAAGTCTAAGATCCTCACCTTGGAATGGATTCTAACAGCCCTAGTCCTAATACTGAACCACACCATCTGGTGATCACTGGATGCAAAATGATCTCCCACTACAACATCAGAAACACTTTCACCATTGGTAAGCACTAAGTCCAGTATGGTCCCTTCACGTGTGGGGTCTGTTACCAATTGCCTGAATAGTTCTCCCTGTAGAGAATCCAGGATCTCCTTACTTCTAGATGATACTGCAGCAGGAATGTGCCAATCAACATCTGGCATATTGAAATCTCCTATCAGTAGCACTTCCCCTTTCCTAGCAATGCTGCGTATGTCTTCAATTAACTCTCTGTCCTCCTCTTCCTCTTGTGAGGGAGGTCTGTATATCACACCAATGCAAATAGATTTCTCTTTCCCTCTTTCTAGTTTAACCCACAATGCCTCCTCTCTCCCTTTTAAGCTCTGTAATTCCAAAGCTTTAATAGTAGTTTTTACATATAGTGCCACTCCTCCTCCCCTTCTTCCTACCCTGTCCTTTCTGAATAAAGTATAGCCAGGTATAGTTACATCCCAGTCATGGTTTTCTGTGAACCATGTTTCTGTAACTGCCACTAAATCCAAGTCAGCCACTCCCACCAAAGCTTCAACATCAGGGATCTTATTTCCCATGCTACGGGCATTTATATACACTGCTTTCCATATGTTACCCCTGTTACCCATTTCCATAAAGGTATTAATGTATCACCTACCTGGGGGCTTTCACTTACCTGGGGGCTTTCTTCACCTATCCCCAACGAATCTAGTTTAAAGCCCTCTTCAGTAGATTAGCCAGGCTACTACCGAAGATGCGTTGACCTTTCTTGGACAGATGGATGCCATCTCTGCTCTGCAACCCTTGGAACAGCATCCCATGGTCTAGGAAACCAAAACGTTCTCGATGACAGCATCCACGCAGCCATGCATTTATCTCCAGGATGCGACCCTCTCTGCCTTGGACTTTACCCTCAACAGGGAGGATTGAAGAGAACACCACCTGTGCACCTAACTGCTTCACCCTCTGTCCCAGAGCCATGAAGTCACTTTTGATACGTTCCGAGGTATACCTGGCAGTATCATTTGTTCCAACATGGATTAGCAACATTGGGTAATAGTCAGTGGGCTTGATGAGTCTCGGCAAACTCTCCGTAACATCTTGGATTTTGGCACCAGGCAGACAGCATACCTCTCTGGACATCAAGTCTGGTCGGCAGATGGACGCCTCAGTACCCCTCAGAAGAGAATCTCCAACCACCACTACCCTTTTTTCCTTTCTGGTCACTGATTCTGCAACTTTGGGGTACTTGAACTCTGGTTCTTCCCTTTCCAGGGATGCTTGCACTTCCTCCACTTCCAGGGCTGCATAATGGTTCTTCAATTCAAGGGCTGGAGAAGTTAGATTGGTGATTTTGCAGGCCCTGGTGACTTGTGTCCAGCCATCGACATTCTGTTGGCACCCATCTTCTCCTGTGCTGGAGAGCTTGGTTGCTGCAAGAAGCATCTCATCAATGTACTTCTCACTGTCTTGAATGCTCCTCAGCCTCGCCACCTCCTCTCTGAGTTCCTCCACTTGTTTCCTCAGAGCTTCAGCATGCAGGCACCCTGCACATGGAACTGGTCCTTCAACTGGCATTAGGACCTCTGTCTGGACCAAGGCATAAGCTGTAAAGGGGGCAACAGCTTTAGCAATACAATTTTTCCCAGCCATTGTTCTGTTCGTGGAGCTTAGGTATCTGTTAAAGCAAAAGAGAGAGATCTACCAAGTACCAGCCGGTTTCGCAGCTGTCCTTTCAGAGAAAAAGCAGTTAAATCTCTTTAATTATATTCAAAATGTGCTGGTCCAATTCTCTGTGATTTGTTAAAGGGGGAGGTGCCCTATAAAGCAAGACTGCTCACTAGGGGTGGGTGGGAGTCGGGGTGGGTAGGGAGGGAACTAATACCTGATTAGGTATTAGTAGTTTCTAAACCTGAGGAGGTTACTAGAGTTCAGCAACATATTGTGCTCAAGGAAAGTTCCCCTAAAGCACCAAAAAGAAAGTAACCTTGCTTTAAAAAAGATATACAAAAAACCCTTTTAAGAGCTCCCAGTCAGAGAGCTAGCAATGTAATATAATAAAAACAAACAAACAAACCCTCAAATCCTTACTGTTTGTTGATCTGTAGAGCCCTGGTTAGGAAAGCCTCAACAGGGCAAGGCACTGGAGCCTTTTATGCAGGCCTCAGCTGCACTCAGGAAATCAAGCCCACTAACTCCTGATTAGGTGTTAGCAGTTTCTAAACCTGAGGAGGTTACTAGAGTTCAGCAACCTATTGTGCTCAAGAAAAGTTCCCCTAAAGCACCAAAAAGAAAGTAACCTTGCTTTAAAAAAATATACAAAAAACCCTTTTAAGAGCTCCCAGTCAGAGAGCTAGCAATGTAATATAATAAAAACAAACAAACCAACCCTCAAATCCTTACTGTTTGTTGATCTGTAGAGCCCTGGTTAGGAAAGCCTATTAATCAGAGAGGAGAGGGAGGATGGGGCTATGTTTCTCAGAAGCTTAAATGTGATCATCAAAGACTTGTATTTCATGTGACTTAAGACTGCTAGCCAATGAAGATTGTATAGAATTGGAGTGATGAGATCAGTGCCAGGGGATTTGTAAATGATTCGAGCAGCGACATTTTGAGCCATCTGAAGTTGATGGAAAGTTTGCTTAGGGAGTCTTTGGAGAATGGAGTTGCAACAATCAAAGTGAGGGGTAATAATAGTTTGGAGCACTGATCTGAAATCATGGGTAGAAAGCAATGGTCTCAGTTGTTGAATCATTCTTAGTTACTTTATTTTTAGGTTATGAGAGTTTAGCCAGATCGCTATTTCGCTGAAACAGGATATAAATTGAGGCGGGATTGGATTTTTCATGTCATTGGATTTTACAATGTACTTGTATTTGTTCTATGTAAACCACCTTGACCCAGTGAAAGGCGGTATATAAATAAAGCCAAATAAAAGCTATATATATATAAATAAATAATAAATATAGCATTATATCATCTTCATACATATGATATGCTATGTTGAATTTTTTGAAGATATTGTATATTGGTTGCAGGTATATATTAGAAAGGAGAGTGGAGAGGGTAGAACCTTGTGGGATGCTTTGCTCTTGTTTATAAGATCTAGAAGTCTGATGACCAAGCTTAACTTGGGTCCGATCAGAAAGATATGACTGGAACCATTGAAGTACCACGCCTTTTATCCCTATTTGGTGTAGTCTCTTGAGAAGTAAATTATGGCTTATGCAATTGAACACCAAAGCAATGTCCAAAAATACAAGAACAAAAGCTTGTTTAGGATTACATACATATATAGTAACATAGTATATGATGGCAGATAAAGACCAGTATGATCCATCTAGTCTGCCCAGCAAGGCGGCAAGAGTAGGTGCACATGCCCCTCCATGCAGATCACCCTTCCCATGCCTTTGTTTAGGGGTGTACCCACCGCTCCGTGTAGGTCACCCGTATTTACTGAGATATAAGAGATAGTTATGTTTATTTTGATTTTATCCAGTTGCTATAAAGGGATCTACTGTGTCTGTCCCATGCCATTTTGAATTCTGTCACTGTATTTGTCTCCACCACTTCCATCGGGAGGGTATTCCAAGCATCCACCACCTTTTCATTGAAAAAGTATTTCCTGACATTGCCTTTCAGTTTACCCCCTTGCAGCTTCATGCCCTCTAGTTTTACAGCTTCCCCGTCTTTGGAAGAGGTTTATTTGTTCATTAATACTCTTTAAGCATTTAAAGGTCTAAATCATATCTCCCCTGTCCCTTCTCTCCTCCAGAGTGTACATATTTAGGTCTTATTTATTTATATTCTCTTATATACTGCACTATTCTGCATCAGTGTGGTTTATATTGAACAAACTGAAATTACATTGAACAGGGCATTATAACTTGGAGATAACTATTTTACAGGGAACATGGGCTATGGAAGGTTAAGTGGCTTGCCCAAGACCACAAGGAGCACCTGTGGGACTAGAAACCCTAGTCCTTCCAGCCCAAGGTTGCTGTCCTCTAGTGGGATTTGAACCCCCGACCTTCCGGCCTGAAGTGCCTTGCCCCAACCACTAGGCCACTCCTCCACTTCAAGTCTCTTCTCATAAATCTTCTGATGCAGGCTACAAATCATTTTGGTCACCTTCCTCTGAACCATTTCCAGCCTTTTTGTGTCCTTTTTGAGATATGGTCTCCAAAACTGAATACAATAGTCCAAGTGAGGCCTCACCAGTGACTTTTACAGTGGCATTAGTACCTCTTCCTTTTTGCTGGTAATTCCTCACTGTATGTAACCCAGTATCCTTCTGACTTTTGCCACCGCCTTGTCACACTGTTTTGCCATCTTGAGATCCTCAGAAACAATCACTCCAAGGTCCTTCTCCTGGTCCGTGTACACCAACCTCTCACTCCCTATTGAATACAATTCCCTTGGATTTCTGCTTCCCAAGTGCATGACAGTGCACTTCTTCACACTAAATCTTAATTGCTAAGCATTAGACCATTCTTCTAGCTTTTGTAGATCTTTCCTCATGTTATCCACTCCCTCAGGGGAGTCTACTCTGTTGCAAATTTTGGTGTCATTTGCAAAAAGACAGACTTTTTCATTCAGTCCTTCAGCAATATCACTCACAAATACATTGAACAGTACCGGACCCAGGATCGAACCCTGGGGGACACTGCTAATCACCTCCTTTCATCCAAGTGAGTTCCGTTTACCGTCACCTTCTGTCGTCTGTCAGTCAACCAATTTTTGATTCAGTCCACCACCTATTCTCCGCATCAATCTATCAAATAGGGCAAGTAAAGAGTCTCCATTCCATGAAATGGTGTAAATCCATATTGATGATTGTCTGAAGAGGAATTCAAATTGATATAATCCTGAAGTTGGGTTTGAACAATTTTTTGAATAATTTTGGCCAGGAACAGGAAATAGGCCTGTATGATTTGGGGTTTTCTTTATCCAATGGGTTATGTTTTAATATTGGTCATATTACTGCGTGCTTGAGTACTGATGGCATCACACCTTGTCTCAATGATTGGTGAACTATTTTGAGGATGAATGGTGAGAGTTCATCCCGAGACACTTTCAGCCATATTACTGGACAAGGATTAAGACTAGATGTAGTAGAAGTATTCATTTGAGAGATTATATTTTTAAGTTGTTTCCGATCGATCATGTGGAAGGTTTTCCATTTTACCGAAGACTGTAGATCTGTCTCAGGGTGAAAGTTTGTCTCTGCAGATGGACGTTTTAGTTTGTTCATGTAGGGCCTCTTGTCTGATGCGGCATCTATTAATTTCTTTAAACCATGTAAATGCTGCTTAGAAGGATATTCAGCGGCAATAACATGGTTAGTGCCGCTGAATATCTCCGAGTAATGACGTGATATGTGCCGATGCTAACCGCTTAGCATTGGGGCATGTCGGGGGTATTCCGGGGATGGTACCCGGGGATAAGCGTGAAGCGGCGATATTCAGCCGCTGCCCAGTTATCCCTCAGTGGTGAAAGTTAAATGCAATAAAAGCTGTCCTAACTTTCACCACTGGAGCTAATGGGGCAGTGGTTGAATATCACCACTTGCATGGTTAGCTTCTGCGCTGCGTGCAGTTGTGCGGCAACCCTGGATATTCAATGCCGGTGGCTGGAAATGGCCCCGGATTGAATATGCAGTGCTAAAGTTCGACAGCGACAGCTATGCATCATAGAGGCGCATAGACATCGAAAATGAATATCGGGCCCTAAGTACCTTTGTAGAGACTTGGAAAATATAGAAGAGTGGTAGATGCGTGAAATAGTCTCCCAGTGGAGGTGGTAGAGATGAGGACAGTATCTGCATTCAAAGAGGCATGGGACAAACACAGAGGATCTCTAAAGGAATAAAGGGAATTGTTGTAGTGGTTGATATGGAAGGACAGACTAGATAGGCCATGGGATCTTTTTCTGCCGTCATGTTTCTATGTTTCTATAATTTCATATAATGCCAGAATTATATTATCTGAGCTGAAGGACTTGTTGCAGCATTGGTCGCCATTACGTTTGTTGTGGTGGGGTAGATTGGACACCATTAAAATGATGGTTTTTACCACTAATAGTTTATAAATTAAGTATGCTCCCTGAATTTTGTGACTCACAATTTTATTCACAATTGGATAGATTGTTGACTAAGTTTTTATGGAATAATAAGGTGCCATGCATTGCTAAGCTTAAGCAGCCTAGGAGGAGGGGTGGAGTTGGATTTCCAGATTTTGCATTGCTAATGTATGGAGCTTTGTGGTTATCAGTAGGTCCGGAGGCCCCATCTCCCTCTTGGCCGGAAGCTGAAAAGGCAATCATGCATCCATTCCCTATGAAGTCACTATCTACTATGAACTTTCCCAGAACTAAGCTTAAGGTTCCTCCAGTTAATAGTTCCATTAGGACTTTGGAGAACTCGACAGGCAGTACTGTACCTAGCCCTGTGCAAGCGGTGCAGCTGCACAGGGCACAAAGGCTTAGGAGATGCATTTTGGTTGCCTGCTGTTGTCCTGCCACTGCCACTTTTTGTTCTCTTAGTGGTGGCAGGGCAACAGCAGGCAGCCAAAATGCACCCCTAAGCCTTTGTGTGGGTCTTTCTGCAGGTCTGTTCCCTCCCTCCTTTGATGTGACATCAGAGCAGGGAGGGATCAGATCTGCTTAAAGTTAGGTCTGCTCTGCTCTGCTGCTGCCAGTGACTTGCACATTGGGCGTGCCCCCCCCCCCATACTTCCGTCCAGCCGCTGCCTGCTCTTGCCCTGCTGCCGGTGCCGCCGTAGAGAAAACAGAGGGTGGCTGCAGCAGGGCAACAGCAGGCAGCAGTTGGACGGCGGTATGGGGGGGGGGGGGTGCTCGATGTGCAAGTTACACAGGGCGCGATTCTGGCTCGGTATGCCCTGTTGACAGGGACTGTTCTGGTTCTTATTTGGACTCATCAATTGTGGAAAGGTTGGTTGGCCAAGAGGACTTGAAGTGTTGATCAATTGTTTGAGAATGGTAATATTGTCTCCTCCTCTTGCTTTATAGAAAAATGTAATTTAACACAAAACCAGGCCTCCAGATTTGACTGTTTGGCCTTGAGTTTGACACGGGACTCGCTTTGGTTTGAAGGTATCTGTTATGCTCTGGACCTAGTTACGGTCTGTAAGAAGACTCTAGTAAATGGTAGATCTATCTCTGGGTTTCACGCAATCTTAAATTCATATAAATGTCGGTCTCTTGTGGGTCTACAGAGTACATGGGAATTTGATGCTGCAGTTCAATAAGGTGATGTAAACTGGAACACTTTTTGGAACTTCACCATTTGCCCAACAATGTCGAGTAGTTTAGCTCAGTCTCTTTATTTTGTGGCCCATCATGCAGTCTGGACTCCTTTGAGAACGCACAGAGCTAATCTATTGAATTCCAACTCATGCTGGCACTGTTCATCGGTTGGGACATTAACACATATGCTTTATGACTGTGATTTTTTAATGGGATAGTGTTGGGATGGTCTCTGGTCCCTTATTAGTGGCATTTTCAAGTTGGATACCAGGTTAATTCTGCAGATTGTTCTGTTTTGCTCTCTCCTGATATCTGATGGGCTCACCAAATATGAGAAAAAGTTATTCAATATAGTGTTGTCACTTGTGGTGCAGCATATATTCCACAATTGTAAAAATGTGTCCTTTTAAAATGTAACTTTCTGATGGAATTCTGTGTGCTTGGTTCGCAGATTGGAAGGTGCTGCTTCAGTTCAAAGTAATTGTATGTTAAAAGTGGGAAAAATATGGAAACCACTTGATAATTATTTGTCTACAGTATGAGTTGCCTGTTGATAATCTCTTTTTGTTATTATTTTTCATCCTCTGTTCCTATTTGTTTCCCTTCTTCTTAGTTCTCAACAGTTTAATTGCAATAACATGTACTTACTGAAGATTGCTGTATTTGAAAATGGAAAAAAAAAAAGGATTGTCCACTGTTGGAAACAGGATGCTGGGCTTGATGGACCCATGGTCTGACACAGTATGGCAAATCTTACATTCTTATATTCATAAAATACAAGGCATCACAGAATGAGGATGACAAGCATTAATATTTGGAAAAGCTAAGAGAAGCTAGGAAAGTAATCAGGAAAGCAAGATACAAATGGAAGAAAAAATAGCCAATGCTGTTAAAAAAAATAGGGAGGTGGGGGACAATTTTTCAGATACATCAATGACAGAAGGAAGTGCAAAAGTAGTATTGTCAGACTCAAGGGTGAAGGGGAGGAACATGTTGAAGCTGATGAGTATAAAGTAGAATTGCTTAATAAATATTTCTGTTCTGTGTTCATAGATGAAAGGTTGGGAGTAGGACCCCAGAAAGCACACATAAATAGGAACAGAATTGATGGTAGATATTGAATGATTTTCAAAAGACTGTTCATGAGGAGCTAGTTAAACTGAAAGTAGACAAAGAGATGGGGCTGGATTGGATACATCTGAGAGTAATAAAGGAACTTAGACGTTCTGGTGGCCCTACTGTCTGAACTTTTAAATGTTTCTGTAGAGTCAGAAGTAGTCCAGAGGACTGGAGTAAAGTGCATGTGGACCTTCTATACCAGTAGTTCTCAACCCAGTCCTCAGGACACACTAAGCCAGTCAGGTTTTCAGTATAAGCACAATGAATATAGTATGTATGAAATAGATTTGCATGCGCTATCTCCACTGTATGAAAAGCTGACTGGCTAGGTGTGTTCTGAGGACTGGATTGAGAGCTCCTGCTGTACACAAAAGTGGAAGGACGGATGAGGTTGGGAACTACTGGCCAGTTAGTCTGACCTTCCTTGGTGAATAAATTAATGGAAATGCTTCTAAAATGGAGGACAGTGATGTTTCTGGAATCCACTGGATTGCTGAATCAAAGGCAGCATGGTGGTAACCACCTGTGCCTCCGTTTTCTTATAATTCAGTCACTGTCCAAATTTACATCTATATGAAGTTATTAAAAATACCATGACGTGGAGAAGTTGAATCTTTGTACAGAGAGATGCATCTCTGCACTTGAAAATCTTATCCAGGTCCTTCATAGCTATTCTGCCAAGAGCAATGTGACATTGGATTTCGTGACTGCTTTATTGATTTTGCCAGTTGTAGGATCTTTGCCTTCTTCATGTGAAGGTGTAGGCCCATTTTAAGACTATGGGCCTGATATTCAAATGCATTTACACGGTTTACAGACTTGTAAGCCATGTAAATGCTGCTGAATATCCCCGATTATGTCCGCTACCCGCCCCGATGCTAGCCGCTTAGCATCGGGCTTGCTGAGGGCATTCTGGGGCAGCAGCACTGCCCGGTTAGCACCCTTGGGTAGAAGGCCAGCTTTTGCTGCACCTATCTTTCTTTACCCATGGGAATTAAACGGGCAGCGGCTTAATATCGCTGCTGCCCGGTTAGCTCCTGTGGGCTGTGCAGCGACCCTGGATATTGAATGCCAGGGCCACATATGACCCCAGCATTGAATATCTGGGGTTAAAGATTGGCAGCAACGGCTATGCATCATAGCAGCACAAAGCTGTTCCAGAAAAATATTGGGCCCTATGTCCCTTGACCTTGATAAAGAGATGTTTTAGAGTAGATAGTCTTCACTTTCAGCCAGTAACGTGGTATTGTCAGCATAGTGAAGGTTATTGATGAGTCTTCCATTAATCTTCAAACCTCAGTTGTCTTAATACAGTCCTGCTTCTCTGATGATGTGTTCTGCATATAAGTTGTACAGGTAGGGGGGACGCATGCGGGCTTGTAGTATACCTTTGCTGATATTCAACCATTCTGTTTCTCCTTGTTCCACTAGAGCAGAAGCTTCTTGATCAATGTAAATGTTGTGCATGAGAATATCAGGAGCTCTTCTATACCTATGCTTTTTCATGTGGCCCAGAGTTTCTCATGCAATCAAAGGTCTTTTGGTATTCTTCAAAGATTCATCTCACATCTGCAGTGATGTTTCTTGATCCTCACCCTTTCCTGAATCCTGCTTGCACTAAGGGTAGTTCTTTTTCCAGGTATGGTTGAAGTCTCCAGTGAATAATCTTCAGTAGAATCTTGCTGGCATGTGGAATCAGAGCGATTGTACGATAATTTCCACAGTCAGTTGGATCACCTTTCTTTAGTATTGGTATAAACACAGATCTTTTCCAGTCAGTCAGCCATGATGTTGTCTTCCAAATTTCCTGGCGGAGCCTTGCAAGTATTGTAACAGTTGCATCTGATTGCTGTAATACTTCAATGGAAATGTCATCAACGCTCAATGCTTTGTTCTTTGTTAATGCTTTCAATGCTGCTTTGACTTCTTTCATCACTAAAGTTTCCTGGTAGCAAGGTACAGGCTGAAACAGCAGTTGATCTATTTGATCTTTATGATATAATGACTCAATGTTCTTTTAATCTTTTCTTGATCTTCTCAGCATCATTTAACATGAATCTTTGAGCATCTTGTAGCATTCCATTAGAAGGCTGCAATTTTCTCTTTAACTCTCATACAGTAGCTTTAGGAAAGCCGATCTTCTTGCTCCTTTAGTAGTTTCTTCTTCCTTGCATACCTCATTGTAATACTTATTTATCTTGCATTGTTGCACGTTGGAAATCTCTGTTGAGTTGTGTGATTACCGCTCTTTCTCCTCTGGCTTGAGCTTCTCTGCATTTGAGCAATTTTCAGAGTCTCTTCAGCCATCCATTTTGGTAGAGAGGCATTATAATATCCTTTGTTTTATTCTCCATTCCTTTCCTTATGATTCCTAGCATTCTATTTGCTCTCTTGGCTGCCGCTGCACACTGGGTGGAGGGATTTTCCATAAGCAGAAAAGGAAGGAAGAGCTGTGATTGTGGTCTTGATAGCAGCCAGCTTCCCATAGGGATCTCATCTCTTGTGGGCAGAAAAAATAGCCTGGTTGTGATTGTGGTTCCTTGGATCCCTATGGGCAGAAGAGTGGAGGAGTAGCCTAGTGGTTAGAGCACCGGCTTGATAACCAAGAGAGTTCCCACTGGTGCTCCTTGTGGCTTTGGGCAAGTCCCTTAACCCTCCATTGCTGCAGAAGAAAGGCCTGGCAATCTACATCTGGCCATGCTGCCACGAACACCCAGAAGCTGCCGGGTCATTAGGAGCTAGCACTGACCCCGAAAACACACATTGCATTGTACTGGGCAGAAGAGAAGAGGAAGGCTGTGGCTGTAGTGTGTGTGTGGGGGGGGGGGGGGAGGGGTGGAATGAGTTGGAGAAGGCAAGGCATATTTAAAGGGACAGTGGGCCTATTAAAAATGGAGGATATGGAGGGCTAGTGATGGGAGTGCTTGCAGGGTTGGTGCAGAAGAAAGAGTCTGAAAGGGTTACAGAGGGGTTGGAGGGGGTAGGGAAGATACATGGGACAAAAGGACATAATGGTATTTGCTGAAAGGTGCATATCCTTACCCCAGAATACACGCACACACATGTGGCAAATGCATAAATACAAAACATTAAGAGCCACTGAACTGAAACCTAAGGATGAACAATTGATAGCTGTAGCTCAGGATTGTAGATTAGAAATGTGATGGCAGAAAAAGACCATATGATCTACCCTTTTTGTAAAGAAATATTACCGCATATTACTCCTGAGTCTATCCCCTTTCACCTTGTGATAAGGAAGCTTATCATAGCTCAGGTAGGAGCTATAGAAAAGATGATGTGACTCTGAACAAGCAACCTGTCAGTTCTGGTAGAAGTGAGAAAACAGAGTTTTCACATAAAAGACTACCAGTCCCAGAATGCACCAGGTTTCCAGCAGCCATGAGAGGGGCTGAAGTGAGAAAATGTGTGTGCAATCAAGAGAGCTATGAGGTAATCCCTAAGCACTCATCTCAAAGGGCAGGGCCTGATTCAAGACAGCTGCGCTGTGTTAGGGAGCAGCACACATTAGAACAGGATAAGAATAGAGCTTATTCTTCAGATAACAGCTACAGAGGGAGGAAGAGATACAGAGACAGCAACGGCTACAAGCTCAAGCACCAGTATCACCTGGAGAAACAGAAGCCAAGCCAAGCAGATAGAGAGAGAAGGAAACTCTCTGGAAGGAAGAGAAGAAAGGCCATTGGAAGGTCTGGGAGATTCCAAGGCAGTACTCATACTGGGAGGTATTCCAAAAGCCAGCAGAGTCCATTGGACTGGATTCAGCCAGAGGAATGGAGTGGCAGAGATAGGAATCACCAGTGGCTACCTGGAAGAGAGAAGACTGCATGTGGAAGGGACTTTCAGACCAAGGCCAGAAGGTATGTGAGAGAAGATCCAGTGTCCAGGGATCAAGATTGGAAGGCTGGACATCAGAATTGGATTACATATGGGCCAGGCTATACAGAGAGGAATAATGACGCCCCCTTGTATTTACACAAGACTTCATTAATATAACTCAGGCTACCATAACTCCCCACCTCGATTTCGCAAACTTAATACTTATGGGCATCTCAAAACAAAACATCAGAAGAATCCAACTTGCTCAAAATGCAACAGCCAGAGTTATTTTACAAATAAACTCCCTTCAACACATAACACCGATACTAGCTTCCCTTCATTGGTTACCAATACAAAGCAGAATAATATACAAAACAATAATAACCACATTCAAAGCCATAAATGACATGGCCCCGAAAACATTATGTAATCTTATAGACAAAGAACCACTTAAACCAACTCTTAGAAAAGGACAATCAAACAAACTAAAGATTCCAAAAGAATTCATAAAAACCCATAAATTAACAAATAACAGAGCCTTTTCCCATATAGCTCCAACCATCTGGAACTCGTTGCCAGAGGACTTACGTTCACTATCTGAGATAATAGAATTCAGAAAAAATTGAAAACGTATCTATTCAATAAACATTATAATACCATAGAAGTCCCTCCACTCAACTTAGATAAAGGCTAAAAACGAACCTATCCACATCACGATTATACACCCTACGACAAAGGATAATATACAAAACTTAAATAAATAACACTCCATTACTATGCCTCGATTCTCCACTTGTATATAGTTACAACTGGTATGTTCTGCCTAATGCAGTACAGACAGTACTCTTGTTTAAATTGTTACACACGCTGTTATAGTTGAAATATCCTGATTAGTTGCTGAATTCCTGACTTATATATGTTAAGATGTTCTATGTAATAAGTTATAATGTTAAATGTTCTATGTAAAACAAACGCTGCTTTGTTAACTGTTGTTAATTGTACACCGCAACTGATCGCTGGAAGATGCGGTATATAAATGAGTGTTAAATAAATAAATAAATAGGAGAGGCTCAGGTATGAACACTGATCCAGACCCTATCTATAATAGAGAATGGCAGCAAGGGAATGAGCATTCTCATGATAGTGCCTTAATGAAAGACTCGTCTGTGCCAATGTATGATAATGACCCTATGCTGATTGATACAGCAGATGAAAGTACAGTTTATATGGACTGTTCTCTATCTAAATGCTATTGCTAGCTTTCTCTGAGCAAACACATCAGCCATCACAAAGAAACCTAACTTTGTTCTTTATTTCCACTGCAAACAGCTCTTAAAGCAGGATTTGGGCTCACACAGTAGCAGCCAGCCAGCTAAAGGCTTTCAGCTGGTCCATTGATAGTAATTAGGGCTGCACCTGATTGTGTGGGTGAGCAAGGGAGAATCACTGCTGAGATCTGCGTGGAAAATAAGCAGAAGTTAACCTAACCAGCAAAGTTTATTCTTTTCTTTGTGCCTTTGTATTTGGTAATTATTTGCTAAGAAAACATTAGCTAATTGCCTGACAAGCTGAAGGTTGTTTCTGGTTTACTTTGTGACTTTTTGTTATCCATTTTTAAACACTGCAAGCAAGTAACCTCATTTATAGTGCTATCAAGCATACATGTGCTGGGTGAATTAAACCCCATCAATAAAAGAAGTATTTTATTGATCTTACCACTTGGTTTCACAACTAAAATTATTGTCATCAGCTGTGTTTGGGAGTAAATGAACTACAATACCCACAATACCTTGCAAGAATCATATGAATATATGCATCGTCAAGATTGTGTAAGTTCTCACCCTAGGCAGCCGTCTGACAACCTTCATCCTATGTCACCTCGTAGCAGAGCTTGCTTTCAATCAAAAGAGGCTCTCCTCCTGTGCCTTTATGCCAGGGAGGTATTTAAATGTCTCTGTCAAATCTCCTCTCTCCCATCTTTCTCCAAAGTATACATATTGAGATCTTTAAGTCTGTCCTCATATACCTTATGACAAAGTCCATTGACCATTTTGGTAGCAATCCTCTGCACAGATCCATCCTGTTATATCCATTTGAAGGTGTGGTCTCCAGAATTGCACACAATACTCCAAATGAGGTCTCCAATACGCCAAATGGCCAGCAGGAAGAAGGCGGCACCCATGCCTCTATATAAGACTTCAATGTCATAATGCCCGGAGGCATGGTTGCCTCCTTTTTCCTGCTGGCCAATCCTCTTCTTATGCACTCAGGTATCCTTCTGGATTTCACCGTCACCTTTTCTACCTGTTTAGCCACTTTAAGATCATCAGAAACAATCATGGCCAGGTCCCGCTCTTCTTGCCCACTTGGATTTTTGCAGATTAAATGCATGACCCTGAATTTTTTAGTGTTAAATTTCAGCTGCCAAATTCTAGACCATTCTTTAAGCTTAGACAGATCCCTCCTCATATTATCTACACCTTCCTGGGTGTCTACTCTATTGCAGATTTTGGTATCATCTGCAAAGAGGCAAACCTTACCCAACAACAGCCCTTCTGCAAAATCACTAACAAAGATGTTAAAAAGTATCGGACCAAGGACAGATCAGTGCAGCACACCACTGATAATTTCCTTCAACTCAGTGAGCTCCATTTACCTGTATCCTTTGTCATCTTCCACTCAACCAATTTCTAACCCAGTCAGTCACTTTAGGGTCCATCCCTAGGATGCTCAATTTATTTATGTCACCTCTGCGGAACGGTGTCATAGGCTTTACTGAAATCTAAGTACACCACATCTAGGGCTCTCCCTTGGTCCAATGCTTTTGTCACCCAGTCAAAGAAATCAATCAGATTTGTCTGACAAGATCTGCCTCTAGTAAATCCATGCTATCTCGGATCTTGCAATCCATTGGACTCCAGAAACCTCACCATGTTGGTTATGAAAGAAGATGTCAAAGCAGCATTGAAAGCATCATCAAACAACAAAGCACCGGGCATTGATGGCATTCCCACTGAAGTATTTCAGCAGTCAGATGAACCTATTGTCATGCAGCAGGGGCTGATGAAGGTAAAAATGCAGGAGAAGAAGCTGTTTTTCATGAGGAAAAAGATGTGCACAAGATGCAATATCCGCACAGAACAGCTAGAGGGAGCAGTCGTGCACTCACAGAGCCTGAGTGGACACACTTAGCTAATCGAGAGCACCTGACAGTCAACCCGGAAAGCTCAAACACAGGAGAGCTTTATAAACGGAAGACTGGAGACTGGAGAGGGCAGAGCAGTGCTTGCAGGTGTGGAGCTGGAGGTAAAGCTGAAGGTTTACGAGAAAGAAGCACCACAAGCAAGGACCAAGCAGAAAGAAGCACTTGGGAAACTAGTGCTGGGCAAAGGAACAATCACCTTTGGAGGCAAAGCAGAGTGAAAGAAAGAAGCCTGCTTGGACCAGAGGAACCTGGGGCTAAACCGAAAGGTAACAGAAGCTTTCAGAGAGGAGCCTGGCACAGGGATTGTGTTCCTGAAGAACTGCAGGAAGGAGGAAATCCCAGTTCTATATGCTGCTGGAAGCCAAGGTATGCTGACTCTGTTTCTATGAAGAAAACCTTACCTTATAAAAAGCCTTTTGAAAGTAATGCTAAACCTGTGAGAAAGGAAAGCAAAGCTACCTCTCATAAGCCAAGTAGCCAACGCCCGAGGGTAGGTCATGCTCATTGGCAAACACTAGAGGAACTCTTTAAACATCCAGAGAACAGGACTAGGGCCTGGCCAGAAATTATAGCCAGTGAAACCACTGATACAGACAGAGATAATTCTGAGCCGATGCAAGTGGAACTTGTAGAGCCAAGCCTTTTATCTCAGGAAGAGATGGACTGTTCTTTGTGTATTTCAGGCAGTGCAGAGTCACTGTTAAACCTCTGAATGATATATGTTATCTTCAGAATGTTATTCATTTGCTAAATGGAAGAAGAGTGCTGAAACTTTTGCTTGACTCTGGAAAAGCTTAACTAAGCATTGTTACAACTGTGAAGCATAACAGTTTTTCCGTTAACCTGAGTTGATTTCATTCCTGAAGTTAAGGACTTTTTCTTTAGGTTGTAACCCAGCTGAATCTTATGCGTAAAGGGAAATAAATGCCTTGTTAACCCTCTACTCTGCATTCACAATTTTTCTTAGTTAGGAGCTGAACTGCCAAGACCAGGTTACACCTGGCTCTTAAAAGTCCCTCCTCTCATAATAAAATAATTTTTGTGTCCCACCTACCCTTACGACCACTGGCCACCAGGGCGGTGCACGACACTATACAATACTTACAAGGTTCTGCCAGGAAATTTGAAAGACCACATCATGGCCAACTGACTGGAACAGATCGGTGTTGATATAGATACTGAAGAAAGGTGATTCGACTGATTGTGAAAATTACTGCACAATCGCTGAGATCCCACATGCCAGCAAGATTCTGTTCAAGATCATTCAGTGAAGACTGCAACCATACCTGGAACGACAACTGCTTGAAGACCAAGCAGGGTTCAGGAACGAGAGACCTCATCATGGATGTGAGATGGAACCTTGAGAAGACAAACGAATACCAAAAGGATATCTCGTTGTATTTTATTGGACTACAGCAAGGCCTTTGATTGTGTAAATCATGAAAAAAACTGGGCCACATTCAGACACATGGTTATACCAGAACACCTGATAGTTCTCATGAGCAACTCTTACATCGATCAAGAAGCAACAAAACAGAACAAGGAGAAACAGAATGGTTTAAAAATCAGCAAAGGTGCACAACAAGGCTGCACACTTTCCCCATACCTATTTAATTTATGCTTTGAAGACCGAACACAATTTAGGATAGCTATACAGAGGGTCGCCATGAGTCGACTCCGACTCGACGGCACTTAACAACAACAACATGTAGAACAAATCATCAGAGAAGCAGAACTATATGAAGACAACCAAGGTGTGAAGATTGGTGGAAGACTCATCAAAAACCTTCATTATGCTGATGATACCATGTTACTGGCTGGAAGTAAAGACGATCTAAAACATTTGCTTATCAAAATCAAGGAACATAGTCTTAAAATGGGCCTGCACCTTAATATAAGAAAGACAAAGATCCTGACCACTGGCAAAATCAATTTCATCCTTGATGAAGAAGAAATAGAAATAGTGGACAACTTTAATCTGCTTAGATTAATAATCAATAAAGAAAAGACAAGCAGTCAAGAAATCGGCAGAATGGCTGTGAAGGATCTAGACAAGATTCTCAAGAGCAGTCTCTCCCCATACAAAGATGCAACTTTAATCTGCTTAGATCAATATCAATAAAAAAATGACCAGCAGTCAAGAAATCGGCAGAATGGCTATGAAGGATCTCAAGAGCAGAGAAGTCTCTCCCCATACAAAGATGCAACTTTCCAAGCCATGGTAGTTTCAATAACATCATATGGATGTGAAAGTTGGACAGTGAAAAAGATAGACAGGAAGAAAACTGATGCCTTCAAATTAAGGCAATGCTGAAGAATGTCATTTCTTATGTTCTTAATACTGTGTATACCTTGGACTACCCAAAGAACAAATCAGTTGGTACTAGAGGAGATGAAACCTAAGCTTTCTGTAGAAGCTCCGATGACAAGACTTCAGCTCTTATATTCTGGATCCATCAAGGAGTGCAGCAGTAGCTTAATGATTAAGAGCACTGGCTTGGGAACCCAGACACCGAGGTTCAATTCCCACTAGCATGCCTTGTGGCCCTGGGCAAGTCATTTAACCCTTCATTGCCTGAGGAAACATCCAAATTATCAATCTCCCTGTTTAATGTACATTACCAAGTTTATGTTTCAATGTAAACTGCTTTGATTGAAATGATAAAGCGGTATATAAAACCTGTTAAATCAATCAATCATGTGAAGAGAGATCATTAGAGAAAGACCATGCTTGGCAATGTTGAAGGTCAGCACAAAAGAGGAAGGCCAGCAGTGTGATGGATTGATACAATAACATCAGCTATGGATGCCACTCTAGCAACAATTTGCCACCTGACTGAAGACAGAAAAAAGTTTAGGCCAACTATCCAGAGAGTTGCTATGAGTTGGCATTGACTCAAATGCATATAACAGTTAATTTGAAAGTAAAAGAAATAACTTTGCAGAAACAAATATTTCCTGTTACCTGTAACTTGGACAAGTTCTCTAAATCTGAGTGTATTTTGTTTAATGTAAACCGCACTGATGTCAAATAGCGCGGTATATAAGAGCTGTTAACTAAATAAATAAATAAATAGTTTTGAAAAGGAAATTGGATTTGCTCATGCCCCATTCTCTGGAGTTCAAGGCAAGCTCCATTCAGGTAGAGGAGGTATTTTCCTGACCAAGGTCCATCAAGCCCAGTATCCTGGTTTCCAATCCCGGTCACAATCTAAGTTTATTTATTTAGCTGTGCTTATATGCCTGGTCAAAGCAGTTTGCAGATATATGCTAACAGACACTATTTATTCCCTTGTCCCCAAAGGGGTGCACCTGAGGTAATAGAGGGTTAAGTGGCTTGCCCAAGGCCACAAGGAGTGGCCATGGGACTAGAGACCCCAGTCCCTCCAGCCTGAGGTTACTTGTTCCTACATGGGAATTGAACCCTTGGTCCTACCAGCCTGAGGTAACCTGTCCAAACCACTAAGCCACTCCTGTTTGTACCTGAGGCAAATGATTTGTCCAAGATCACAAGGATCAGCAGTGGGATTGAAACCCTGGCTTCCTTGCTTCTAACCTATTGCTCTAATCGTCATTTGTTTACACTACTATCATTTGCTATTGCTCCTCACACTGATGCCTGGTTTCCAGCAGTGAGGAATACAGTACCATTAACAATAGCATCCCCTCCTGGAAGAAACAGAAATTGCTCTTGAGTCCAAACCAAGGCCTGCTTACCACTTCTTACATTGCTGAATGTGAGGAGGACAGGTCCCTTGATTGTGTCAGCAGCAGAATATTGCCTATATGTTGATTCAGTCACTACCATCCTCACTGCTTCCTTCCACCTGATCCTTCTCCCGTGAAACCAACCCCCACTTGCTTCTCCTGCTTCTGTGTACTGACAGCTGTGGTTTCCCACAGGTCCTATCCGGCTCATGGACGGGGAAACCAAGAAGGAAGGTCGAGTGGAGATTTCCATCAATGGTCAATGGGGGACAATCTGTGATGATGGCTGGACAGATAAGGATGCTGCTGTGGTCTGTCGGCAGCTCGGCTACAGGTAAGCCAGAATATGAAGCAAGTCTCTATTCCCGTCACAGTGGCGCATTGGATGAACTCTAACACTCTTAGATAAGTGAGTACTAAGCCAACTACTACTACTAAGAGGGATTGTGTGAGTGTAGCGACAACAGCAGAACACAGGTCATGTGGCAGAACTTTGAACAGATTGGAGATGGTTCAGTGGTAGACTTGTGAGGGGCAGGTTGCCATAGTCTAAGCAGAAAGTGATAACAGTATAGATAAGGGTTTGGTAATATGTATAAAAAAGAAGGGATGGATTTTGGTGATATTATAGAGAAATAAACAGGTTTTAGCAGAATCTAGGATATGTGCAGAGAGAGAGAATGATGACCTCACGGTTAGGAGCTGATGGTACTGAGGGGATGACTGTGATCTGGAAGTCCTCAGTATAAAGATAAAAGATTTTTTTTATTGGTGGGTAGGGAAAATCTAAGCAGTAAATAGTTCTGCATTTGGATATCTACTAAAAGTAAATAATTTGATATTCTTGAAGGAGATTTGATTAGGTAATTTTACAAAGGGAGCACATTAAACAATATACCTCAGATACATAATATCAGAATTTCATAGAGTAAAGTAATAACTGTTTAGCAAGCTAACAGGACTACACACAGGTACATAGACCAGAGCTGCTAGAACACACATAAAAGAGGCTAGCTGTTTTTTCTTTGAGGAAAAGTTAGGGACTTTGGTAGGTCTTTCTCAGGTACAAAAGCTCCAACAACTGAACTATGGCTGGGAAGAATTGTGTTGCCAAAGCTGTTGCCCTCATTAAAGCTTCTGCCTCTATCCAGACGGATAGCCTGATCCCAGTCGAGGGACTGGTTCCATGTGCATGACACCTGCAAGCTGAAGCCATCATGAAACAAGTGGAGGAGCTCAGAGAAGAGGTGGCGAGGCTGAAAAGCATCTGTGGCAGTGAGAAATACATTGATGAGATGGTTCTTGAGGGATACAAGCTCTCTGACAAAGATGATGCTAAAGAATGAAGAGAGTTGGACACGAGTCATTAGAGCCAAAAGAATTGACCATCCAACTCCTCCAGCCCTCGAATTGAAGAAACAGTAAGCAGCCCTGGAAGTGCAGGAAGTTAAAAATATCACAGGAATGGGAAGAACCAGAGCTCAAGCACCCTAAAGTTTCAGAATCAGTGACCACAAGGATGTGAAGGGTAGTAGTGGTTGGTGACTCTCTTCTGAGGGGTACTGAGGTATCCATCTGCCAATCAGACTTGATGTCCAGGGAGGTGTGCTGTCTGTCAGGTGCCAAAACACGAGATGCTACGGAGAGTTTGCCAAGACTCATCAAGGCTACTAGCTATTATCTGATGATGCTCATCTATGTTGACACAAATGATACTGCTAGGTATCTCTCTGAGCATTTCAAGAGTGACCTCATGGCTCTAGGAGAGTAAAGCATATAGGTATAAAGGTGGTGTTCTCTTCAATCCTCCCTGTTGAGGGTATAAGCCAAGGCAGAGAAGCTCACATCCTAGAGATGAATGCATGGATGGTGTCAAGAGCGTTTTGGTTTTCTGGACCATGGGATAATTTTCCAAGGGCTGCTATCCAAGAAGAGCCAAAGTGTCCTCTGCAGCAGACTGGCTTTAAACTAGATTCGTTGGGGATGGGTGAAGAAAACCCCTAGGTAAGCAAAACATTTGATACCTCTGTAGAATTGGGTACAAGGAGCAATGTCTGGAAAGCAGTCTGCATTAATGCCTGTGCATTCATTCTTCAGCTCCTAACTACCTTTCCTCTCTTATCTCACTCTACACATCTCCTCGGGAACTCCTCTCTTCTGCATTCATTCTTCGGCTCCAAACTACCTTTCCTCTCTTATCTCACTCTACGCCTCTCCTCGGGAACTCCTCTCTTCTGCATTCATTCTTCGGCTCCTAACTACCTTTCCTCTCTTATCTCACTCTACACATCTCCTCAGGAACTCCTCTCTTCTGCATTCATTCTTCGGCTCCTAACTATCTTTCCTCTCTAATCTCACTCTACACCTCTCCTCGGGAACTCCTCTCTTCTGCATTCATTCTTCGGCTCCTAACTACCTTTCCTCTCTTATCTCACTCTACACCTCTTCTCGGGAACTCCGCTCCTCTGGTAGATCCCTTTTTTTCTGTGCCCTTCTCTGCCACTGCCAACTGCAAAATTCATTCATTCCATATCACTGCTCCATAAGCCTGGAACAAACTACCTGAGTCTGTGCGTCGGGCCCCATCTCTAGCCCTATTCAAATCCAGGCTAAAAATCCACCTCTTTGAAGCCTCTTTTTGATTCTGATGCTCCTCACTCTCTTGTTCACTACTTATGTGTATTTTACCATACTCTAGTCCCCAATTTCACTATGGGGTTCATTCCAGAACATGAATAAGGCGTTTGTAAGTGAGGTGGGGACTTTTATGTGCCAAAAATGTCTCCAACCATATTCTGAAACACTGCTGACATGCATGTCCATGGCGCTAGCATGGGGATCTCAGAATGTGGGCAGGAGAGGGCGGAACGGGGACGTGGTCAGCAGGGACGGCCCAAGGGGGGTGCGGGGCCATGTGCGGAGACTCGGTGCGGGGCCTCATTTGCATAAGTGGCCTTATTTGCATAAATATTTGCATAATGTTACCATACACTAACTTTTAGTAAACATGTCTCTTAATGAGTGTATGGATAAAGAAAGACTAAAAGATTTCTACATTACTATAATCCAGTGCCAACCGCCAGGCACATTAGGAACTACTACAAACGCTGCCCATTTAGAACCCATAGCAAACCCGCTGTATCCTGACAGCATTACCAGGACTCACAAAGCACCAGACCCTACCTATCAAAAGGAAACACTGCAAATATTAAACCAGTACATTTCAGAGAATACTGGGGAAAGAGAACAAGTGGCAATGTCAAATAGGAATTACATAAACAGAATACCTCAGCTCAGTTACACATGCAGAACATAGACCATCACCAAACAAGGAATCGCAATTTAGAAACAGGAAGGCAATAATTAAACTGGGAACCCCAAAAGCCAAACTTGGAATGTACAACAACACTGTAGAAATAAAACTATAAATCAATTTCCTCTTGTACCAAACAAAGCGCAGACGTTAATGATGCACATTTCCCAGAGCTTTCATATTCCAGTTAATAAATTCAAAATAAAGAGATATATTTCTACCTTTTGTGCATTTTTTTTCAGTTGCAATTGCTCCAGCCACTTTCTTCTGGTTTCTTCATGTTTTCTGCTAACTCTCCATCGTCTGCTGTCCATTTGTCCTTTCTTCTCTCTTCTAGTTTTCTTTCCATCCTCTCTCTCTACATCTGCTTTAACATACTAATCTTTATCCTTTTGCTCTTTCCTCATTCTTATTTCATCCACACAAATTTTACCCCTCCATCCTCAATCCCCACTTACTCTCCCAATACCCGGCCAATTGTAGATTTTTCATCCCTCCCACACAAAATATTTTTCCCCTCTCCATTTTACTCTCCCAGCCCCATCCCATTCTAATCCTCCCCCAACATCAGCTCCCTTCTAGTTCCAGTCTCACCCAGCATCCATTCCCTTCTAGTCCCTGCATCAGCCCATTTCCAGTCCTAGCCCCCCATCAACCCATTTCCAGTCCTAGCTCCCCCATCCATTTTCAGTCTGAGTCCCTTCATCAGCTCATTTCCAATCCTAGCCCCCCATCAGCCCATTTCTAGTCATTTCCTAGCCCCACCATCAGCCCATGTCAAATCCTAGCTCCCCTCCACTCAGCCCAATTCCAGTCCAAGCCCCCCCATGAGCCTACTTCCAGTTCTAGCCCCTCCATGAGTCCATTTCAATTCAAGCCCCCACCACAGCCCATTTCCAATCTTAGCTCCCCCCAACAGCCCATTTCCAGTCCTATCCTAGCTGCTCCATCAGCCCATTTTCAGTTCTAGCTCCCTTCCCTCACAGCCCATTTCCATTCCAAGCTCCCTCCCCATCAGCTATTTGCAGTTCAAGCCTCCCTGTCCACTCAGTCCATTTCCAGTCATAGCAATCCCCCAACCCATTACCAGTCCTAGCCCCCCATCAACCCATTTTCAGTTTAAGCCCCCCGTATAACCCATTACCAGTCCTAACCCCCCATCAGCCCACTTCCAGTCTTAACCCCATCAGCCCATTTCCAGTCAGCCCCCCATAGCCCATTGCCAGTCCTAACCCCCCCATCAGCCCACAGCCCATTACTAGTCCTAACCACATCAGCCCACCTCAAGTCCTAACCCCTCCCCATCAGCCCTTTTCCTGTCCTAGCGCCCCCATAGCCCATTAGCAGTCCTAACCCCCCCCATAGCCCATTAGCAATCCTAACCCCCATCACCCTATTTCCAGACAGCCCCCATCAGCCCACAGCCCATTACCAGTCTTAACCCCCCCAGCCCATTTCCAGTCCTAACCCCCCATCACCCCATTTCCAGTCAGCCTCCATCAACCCCCAGCCCATTACCAGTCTTAACCCCCCCAGCCCATTACCAGTCTTAACCCCCCCAGCCCATTTCCAGTCCTAAACCCCCCCCAGCCCATTTCCAGTCAGCCTCCATCAGCCCCAGCCCATTAGCAGTCTTAACCCCCCCTAGCCCATTTCCAGTCCTAACCCCCCCCAGCCCATTTCCAGTCCTAACCCCCCCTCACCCCATTTCCAGTCAGCCTCCATCAGCCCCAGCCCATTAGCAGTCTTAACCCCCCCCACCCCATTTCCAGTCCTAACCCCCCCCAGCCCATTTCCAGTCAGCCTCCATCAGCCCCATCCCATTATCAGTCTTAACCCCCCCTAGCCCATTTCCAGTCCTAACCCCCCCTCCAGCCCATTTCCAGTCCAAACCCCCCCCTTGCACATTTCCAGTCCTCACTCCCCCCCCCTTGCACATTTTCAGTCCTAACTCCCCCCCCTTGCACATTTTCAGTCCTAACCCCCCATCACCCCATTTCCAGACAGCCTCCATCAGCCCCCCCCCCCTTCCCTTCCCTTCCCTTCCCTTCCGGCAAATTAAAAAAACAAAACAAAAACCTGGCTCTAGCTGCTGCCGCTGCTGCGTCCATCGCAGCAGCAGCAGAATGGCGTGTCCCGCGGGGCCCCCTCTCCTCGTCGAGCCCTCTGCAAGGGCTTTCAGATTCGCGAAGGGAGAGTGCTCCCTCGCGTCTCTGTAAAGCCCGCAGGGGCTAATGGGAAATTTCCCATCAGCCCCTCGCGTCTAAAGGGGCAGATGGGAAATTTCCCATTAGCCCCTGCGGGCTTTACAGAGACGCGAGGGAGCACTCTCCCTTCGCGAATCTGAAAGCCCTTGCAGAGGGCTCGACGAGGAGAAGGGGCCCCGCGGGACACGCCATTCTGCCGCTGCTGCGACGGACGCGGCAGCAGCCAGAGACGGTTTTTTTTTTTTAAATGTAATTTTAAAAAAAAGCAGAATGTTCTTTGCGCGGGGCCCCCTGAAACGCGGGGCCCTGTGCAAAAAACATTCTTGCTCAATGGACGGGCCGGCCCTGGTGGTCAGCCGCAGAGACATAGAAAGTGTATCAAGAAAGGCCCATGTACGTATTAAGTGTTTCCGGAAACGTTCACATTATTCCTGCTGAAACGTGGTATAAGGCTAGACTTAGAAAATATTCTGCTGTACTATGCCATGCATCCCATAGAGAAGAATGGTTGTGAAAAGTATGTTTTAAACAGGTAGAAAAGGTGATAGGGAAAGCTAGAAGGATGCTTGGGTGCATAGGGAGAGGAATGGCCAGCAGAAAAAAAGGAGGTGATAGTGCCTCTGTATAAGTCTTTGGTGTGACCTCATTTGGAGTATAGCCGCACCTTCAAAAGGATATAAACAGGCTGGAGTCAGTACAGAGTGTGGCTACTAAAATGGTTAGTGGTCTTCGTTATAAAGCATATGAGGACAGACTTAAGCATCTTAATATGTACACCTTAGAGGAAAGGCGGGATAGAGGTGATATGATAGAGACGTTTAAATACCTCCGTTCATAAATGTTCAGGGAGAGAACCTCTTGCGATTGCAAGCAAGCTCTGCTATGAGGGGACATGGGATGAAGGTGAAAGGGGATTGACTCAGGAGTAATAAGCGGAAATATTTCTTTACGGAAAGAGTGGTAGATGCATGGAATAGTCTCCCAGTGGAGGTGGTAGAGATGAGGACCATATTTGAATTAAAAAAATCATGGGACAAATGCAGAGGATCTCTAAAGGAAAAAAGGGGACTGTTGTAGTGGTTGATAAGGAAGGACAGACCAGATAGGCCTTGTGGTCTTTTTCTGCTATCATGTTTCTGTGTTTCTATGGTGTGACTACAGTCTGGAAAAAACACAAGATGCAGTCTTAAGGTACAGGGAGCAGAGGTGAAGGAATGTGGTAAGGTAAAGAAATATCCTTACAGAAATGGTAAGAAGAGCAACAGTGCTATGCCCCTATGCGCTGTTGGTGCCAAAGGAGACAATCTATGGGACCCTAACAATTCCCATGTTCCAAAAAATGGGACTGTTGATGCAGGGATAACATGGGAGTGAGCAGGGAAAGGATTCCTTTTTGAGTGAAAAATGGGGATGATATTTGTACTCCTCGTATCCCATGCGATTATATGATGTCATAGCCATTATGTATAGGTTCAGGGCACCTTTCAGGCAGAATCATGTTTTTGTGACTGACAGTGAGAGAGAGAGAGAGTGTGTGTGTGTGTTTGTGTGTGTGTGGTTTGAGGAGTGCCCAGGGGGATCTGTTGTGCTCATCTGCAATTCAGGACGGACAAGAAGGCCTGGCCAATACCTGGACCGTATGGATGACCACAGCGGCACCAGGTGCCAGTGTGACTGGGCTGTCAAACTCAGAGGGTTCACTATAGCTAAATGTCAAAACATATCCCTGTCACTGATAAGAGACCCTCAAAAGAAGGGCACTCAGCAGTGCAAACAGCACTAATGCATGTCCATGATGCACATTTTGTGGGACCAATGGTGTTGCTGCTGAGCATGTATCAGTGCTGTTTGCTCTTCTGAGGGCCCTTATAATGTGTGTTTGACATTTAGCCATAAGGAACCTATGCTGATTCCTACTACTACTACTATTCAGCACTTATAGAGCGCCACGCACGCAGCGCTGCACAGCTGACCTACAAGAGGTGGCCAACATACAAGAGACAGTCCCTGCCCGTCAGTCATGCTCATCGGAGCTTACAATCTAGTCCTTCAGTATTGTTATACATAGGGAACTCTACTTAGATCAGATATTTCTGGCCATGTGACAGGGCAGCAGCCATACATCTGCTGTGCCTGGCCGAGGGAGACACGACTGATGTGGCGCCACCATTCCCCGGATTATCCTATGCGGCCTACATCCCTTCCCAGGCCAGAATCACTGAGAGCTGTGAGAGTGGGGATATATCTGGAGACTGGCTACTTGGTGTGATGGCACAGGGATCTTCCCTCCCACGCCCACACAGCTCTGATCAGGGGAGCAGTGCTACAAAGCTGATTGTGGGAAGGCATAAAGGGTTGCCCCACAGATAGCGGATATATACAGACCAACATACGCCACGATGGAACAGGGGTAGCTGCCGTGAGAAATGCCAATACCCAGATAGGTGGGCCTCAGATGCCATAGCCAGAAGGCTCTGCTACTATTTACTACTGATCATTTGTATAGCGCTACATGGTGTATGCAGTCCCTGCTCAGCGAAGCTTATAATCTAGTCGGGACTGTGAATAGGATACAGCCAAGGAGAATGGTCAGGAAACACAACGGAGCTTAGGCGGATCTGATTCAACAGCAGCACCGATGGGGTGAGCACTGAGCCTGGTTGAAGCCTGATGTACAGACTCAGGTAGTTTGTTCCAGGCATGATAAGGAGCAGCGAGGTGGAAGGAGCGAAGTCTGGATTTGGCAGTAGAAGAGAAGAGCACAGAAGAGCGGCGTTCACGGGGAGGGGTGCAGGGAGAGATAAGGGGGAATGGTAGTGCAGAGCAACAGACTGAGTGCACTTGTAGGCCATAGGCACGAAATGGGCATACATTTGTTGCTCAGCAATATTATGCATACTTTGGGGACCTGCAATGTTAGTTTGGGGTTTTGTGCACTTGATGAGTGTCCATCCCTAGCAGTTTAAGCGTGTTTGTAGAGATCACCAGGGCAGGCATCACTGGGGCTGGCTCTTAGTGCTACATACCATTTGATGTAAGGACTGTCCTGACATACATGTTCACATTTACATTCTGGTGTACCATATTGGGGGCACTGGGCTTACCTAGCACTTCTCAGGGCATGAGGGGGCGTGGTATATGCTGTAGGTTGCAGCAACTGTCATTTCTCATTGATATTTATGTCTAGTGTGCATCAGCAAACTACTGTCTGTGATGAGCAGTTTAGAAGATGCACATTTTTCCTGAAGGGTGTGGCGTCCATGGGTACATCGTGGGGACGGGCAGGATCCGAAATGTGTAATGTTTCAGAATACGGTGGGCGGGGAATATCCAAAACGTTTATCTGCGTCCGAGGCACGGGGCTGGCTAAACAGCGCTTGCACGTGCCCGCCGAACACATCTATCACCCTGATTCCAGACCCGCGGGCACATCCAGACTCATGGATGTGGAATTCGGTTCAAAGGGGGCCCATTTTAGATTTAGACGTGTCTGTGGGCCAGATGTGCACATTATGGAATCGCGCTGTATGTGTTTTGTGTTGATTAGATAGTAAGCTCTGATGAGCACAGACTGTGTCATACATCTATATGTACAGACCTGGAAATGGGAATAATGAGTGAGGTGATCAAATTTGCAGATGACACAAAATTATTCAATTGTGAAAAATTACAAGAGGACCTTGATAAATTGGATTATTGGGCATCCAAATGGGCAGATGAAATTTAATGTGGACAACTGCAAACTTATGCACTTAGGGAAGAACAACCCAAACTATGATTACACGATGCGAGGTTCCACATTAGGAACCACATCCCAGGAAAAAGACTTAGGCGTCATTGTGGATAACATATTGAAATCCTCTGCCCAGTGTGCAGCGGCAGCCCAGAAAGCAAATGGAATGCTAGGAATCAAAAGGAAAGGAATGGAGAATAAAACAAAGGAAATTATAATGCCTCTGTATCGCTCCATGGTGCGATCACACCTGGAATATAGTGTGTAATTCTGGTCACCGTATCTTAAAAAGGATATAGCAGAATTAGAAAAAGTACAGAGAAGAGCCACCAAAATTATAAAGGGAATGGAAGGATACCCCTTTGAAGTAAGGTTAGGGCTCTTCAGCTTGGAAAAGAGATGGCTAAAGAGAGATATGATAGAGGTCTAAAAAATAATGAGTGGATTTGAAAAAGTAAACATAGATTGGTTGTTTACCCCTCAAAAAATAGAAGGGGACACGCAATGAAGCTACAATGTTGCACATTTAAGAGTAATCTGAGAAAATATTTTTTCATTCAGTGCATAATCAATCTATGGAATTTGTTGCCAGAGGATGTCATAAAAGCTGCTAGTGTAGATGGTTTATAAGAGGTTTGAACAAGTTCCTGGAGGAAAAGTCCATCAACCATTATTAAAGAGGACTGGGGAAATCCGTTGCTTACCCTTGGGATAAGAAGCACGTAATCTGTCTGCCTTTTGGGAATCTGACAAGTACTTGTGACCTGGATTGACCACTATTGGAAGCAGAATACTGAGCATCATTGACCTTTTGTCTGACCCACTATGGTATTTCTTATGTTCTTATGAGATTAAAGCTAAATTCATAGTCCAATGACTTAATAAGAGTTCTCAGTGGATTTAATGTCAGACATAATACAAGTGGTGACAGGGAATCTCCCTGGTATATTCCTTGCTGCATCTTGATATCAACCCCAATCCTGGCCCCCCTAGATTTCGGTCTCACTCTGAGAAGAGATCCTCATGTAACCTGTCTAATCTTATCCATATCCCTCTCCTTTCCCCTTCCACTCTCCCTTTCTCATGTGCCTTGTGGAACGCACACTCTGTCTCTAATAAACTCGCTTTTACTCATGATCTCTTTATCTCCAATGCTCTACATCTTCTTGCTGTAACTGAGACCTGGCTCCTCCCAAATGATACTGCATCTACTGCTGCCTTTTGCCACGGGGGCTATCAGTTCTCCCACACGCCTCGTCCCACTGGCCATGGTGGTGGTGTTGGGTTTCTACTTTCTCCCTCCTGCCAATTCCAACCCCTCCCACTGCCTCAGTCTCACTCCTCTCTCTCTTTCGAAGTCCACTCCATCTGCCTCTTCACTTCCTCTCCGGGTAGCTGTTATTTATTGACCTCCTGATAAGTCTGTTTCTACCTTTCTCACTGACTTTGACTCATGGCTTTCCTTCTTTCTGGACTTCTCTTCCCCCACTCTTATTCTTGGGGATTTTAACATCCATGTCGATAACCCCTCTGATCCTCATGCTTTAAAGCTCCTCTCTCTCACCTCCTCGTTTGACCTCCAACTTTGTTCAACTGCCCCCACTCACCAGTATGGCCACTGCCTGGACCTGATATTTTTCTCTAGTTTCTTACCCTCGAACATCCGTAACTCAGTTCTTCCCTTATCTGACCATCACCTTTTAAGCTTTAATCCATCTCCCGTCACCTCAGCCTCGTCCTGTCTCCTCCAACCTATTTAGAAACCTTCATGCTATTGATCCCTTGAATCTCGCTTCCACCATTTCCCCATTATTTATTTATTTATTTATTTTATTTTACATTTCTTATATACCGCGCTATTTGACATCAGCGCGGTTTACATCGAACAAAAAATTCAGAACATAAACATGTATCTAATTTTACAATAAAACAGGATTACAAACTTGGATAAAACAGGGAATTACACTTAACAGGATAGCCAACTTGGTATGCGAATATAACTATTTACATCATCTCTCTCTTCCACTATGTCATCCAAGTCTGTCAACGAGGCAGTAACTTCCTATAATGCTGTACTCTCCTCAGCTCTGGATGCTCTCACTCCACCCACCCCACGTCCTGTGAGACGTTCTGCACCCCAGCCCTGGCTTTCATTCACTACCCGCTATCTACGTTCCTGTGCCCATTCTGCTGAGCGTGCTTGGCTCAAATCCCACTCCCCTGAAGATTTTCTTCACTTCAAATTCATGCTTGTCTCTTTCCAGTCAGCCATAGCTCTTGCCAAACAAGACTACTCTGTCCATCTGACTAACTCCCTTGCCTCTGATCCTCGCCGTCTCTTTACTACTCTCAGATCTCTCCTTAAAGTGCCTCCGCCTCTGATCTCTCCCTCCATTTCTGCCCAAACCCTGGCTATTTTCATGACAAAATCCACAAGATCACCCTCCAATTCCCCACAAACTCGGCTAGTTCCCCTCCTCCCCCTCTCCACTCCCAATAGTGACCACTTGGGACCACTTGGCAAAACTGATCATAGCATGATCATATTTGATTTAATTAGTAGAGGAGGGATAGTAAAGAAATCCACAGTACTACTTTTTAACTTTCGAAAGGGAGACTATGATAAAATGAGGAATATAGTTAAGGAAAAACTAAAAGTAGCGGTTGAAAAGGTTAAAGACTTACATCAAGCTTGGGTGTTGTTTAAAAATGCTATCCTGGAAGCCAGACCAGCTATATTCCACGCATTAAGAAAAGAGGAAGAAAGTCCAAAAAACTGCCAGCATGGTTTAAAGGTGAGGTCAGAGAGGCTGTTGCTGCCAAAAAACCATCTTTCAGGAAATGGAAAAAAGAGCCAAATGACGAAAACTGGAAACTGCACAAGCACTGGCAAGTTAAATGCAAAGCATTGATAAGGCAGGCAAAGCGAGAATTTGAGAAGGAACTTCCTACGGAAGCAAAAACACGAAATAAAGACTTTTTCAAGTACATTCGTAGCAAAAGGCCTGTGAGAGAGTCAATTGGACCATTAGATGATAGAGGGGTAAAAGGGGCAGTAAGAGGAGACAAGGCTATAGCAGAGAGACTGAATGAATTCTTTGCTTCGGTCTTTACTGAGGAAGATGTAGGGATGTTACCCAAGACTGAAGTGGTATTTAAAGGTGATACTGCAGAGGAATTGAGAGAAATATCGCTACACCGGGAAGATGTATTACAACTATTTGATAAACTGAATAGTAGCAAATCACCTGGACCGGATGGTATATATCCAAGAGTGTTGAAAGAACTGAAATATGAGATTGCAGACCTGCTATTAGTAATCTGTGAACTTTCATTAAAATCATCTGTAATACCTGAAGATTGGAGGGTCGCCAATGTAATGCCAATTTTTAAAAAGGGTTCCAGGGGTGATCCGGGAAATTACAGACCAGTGAGCCTGACGTCAGTACTGGGGAAAATGGTAGAAACCATCATAAAGAACAAAATTACACAGCATGTAGATAGTCATGGCCTAATGGGGGACAGCCAACATGGCTTTAGACAAGGGAGATCTTGTCTTACTAATCTGATATGTTTTTTGAAGGTGTGAATAAACAGGTAGACAAAGGTGAATCAGTTGATATAGTGTATCTGGACTTTCAGAAAGCCTTTGACAAGGTCCCTCATCGGAGACTTTTGGCAAAACTAAAAAGTCATGGGGTAGGAGGCAGTGTACTACTGTGGATCGGGAACTGGTTAAAAGATAGAAAGCAGAGGGTAGGGTTAAATGGCCAATTTTCCCAATGGAAAAAGGTGAATAGTGGAGTACCCCAGGGATCTATACTGGGTCCGCTACTTTTTGACATATTCATAAATGACCTGGAAAAGGGAATAATTAGTGAGGTTATCAAATTTGCAGACGACACAAAACAGTTTAAAGTTGTTAAAAGCCAAGAGGACTGTGGAAAACTGCAGGAGGATCTGGATAAATTGGAAGATTGGGCATCCAATGGCAGATGAAATTTAATGTGGACAAGTGCAAAGTTATGCACCTAGGAAAGAACAACCCATACTATGGTTACACGATGCAAGGTTCCACATTGGGAACCACCACCCAGGAAAAAGATTTAGGAGTCATCATGGATAACATGTTAAAACCCTCCGCCCAGTGTGCCGTGGCGGCCAAGAAAGCAAACAGAATGCTAGGTATCATAAGGAAAGGAATGGAAAATAAAACAAAGGATATTATAATGCCTCTGTATCGTTCCATGGTACGACTGCACTTTGAATATTGTGTGCAATTCTGGTCGCCGTATCTTAAAAAGGATATAGAGTTATTAGAAAAGGTACAGAGAAGAGCCACCAAAATGGTAAAGGGGATGGAAGGCTACTCCTATGAAGAGAGGCTACAAAGGTTAGGGCTCTTCAACCTGGAAAAGAGACGACTGAGGGGAGATATGATAGAGGTCTATAAATTAATGAATGGAGTGGAACGGGTAAACGTAGATCAATTGTTTACGCTATCAGAATATAGAAAGACTAGGGGACATGTAATGAAGCTACAGGGTAAACTATTTAAGACAAATAAGAGAAAATATTTTTTCACTCAACGTGTAATCAAACTCTGGAATTTGTTACCGGAGGATGTAGTAAGAGCTGTTAGTGTAGCTGGGTTTAAAAAAGGTTTGGACAAGTTCCTGAAGGAAAGGTCCATAAACCATTATTAAAAAGGGACCCAGCATATCAATGCTTGACCCAATACAAGCATTGTGGAACCTGTGTCTTTTGGGGATACTGCTAGGTACGTATGACCTAGATTGGCCACTGTTGGAAACAGGATACTGGGCTTGATGGACCTTGGTCTGACCCAGTATGGCATATCATATGTTCTTATGTTCTTAACTCTCCCCACCCCCCCGTCCCTCGCTACCCTCTCTTCCTTTCCTGTCATCTTTGAAGAGGAAACTGCACATCTTCTTTCTTCCTGCAAACTCACCACCTGCTCCTCTGATCCTATCCCCACCCGTCTCCTAAGCCCCATCTCCTCCACCGTTGTCCCTTCCATCTCTCATATTCTCAACCTTTTGCTCTCCACTGCAACTGTCCCTGCAGACTTCAAGCATGCTGTGGTCACACCTCTCCTCAAGAAACCCTCACTTAATCCCATCTGTCCTTCTAACTATCGACGCATCTCTCTCCTCCCCTTCATTTCTAAACTACTTGAACGTGCGGTTCACCGCCACTGCCTTGACTTCCTCTCCTCTCATGCTCTCCTGGATCCCTTACAGTCTGGCTTTTGTCCTTTGCACTCTACTGAAACAGCTCTTGTCAAAGTCTCCAGTGATTTGTTCCTGGCAAAATCCAAGGGCCTGTACTCTGTCCTCATCCTCCCTGACCTCTCTGCTGCTTTCGACACCGTTGACCACAACTTTCTCCTCGATACCCTGTCCTCACTTGGCTTTAAGGGTTCTGTACTATCCTGGTTCTCCTCCTGTCCTCCTATCTCTCCCATCGCTCCTTCAGTGTGTGTTCTGGTGGCTCCTCTTCCTCCGCTACCCTGCTCCTAGTCGGTGTACCCCAAGGATCTGTCTTGGGTCCGCTCCTTTTCTCTCTCTATACCCAGTCCCTTGGTGCGCTTATCTCTTCCCATGGCTTTCAGTACCATCTGTATGCCGATGACTCCCAGATCTACCTCTCTACGCCTGAACTCTCTCCGGCAATCCAGACCCGGATCTCTGCCTGCCTTTCTGACATTGCTGCCTGGATGTCCCACCGCCGCTTGAAATTGAACATGGCCAAGACTGAACTTCTTATCTTTCCCCTAAAAACCTCCTCTCCTCTTCCTCCTTTCTCAGTCTCTGTGGATAACTCTGTACTCCTTCCTGTTTCCTCGGCCCACAATCTGGGGGTTCTTTGACTCCTCCCTCTCTTTCTCCACACATATCCATCTCGAAGCTAAGACCTGCAGCTTCTTTCTCACATTAGCAAAATCCGCCCTTTCCTTTCTGAACACACTACTAAAATGCTTATCCACTCCTTAATTACCTCCCGTCTTGACTACTGTAACCTCCTCCTTGCTGGTCTCCCTTTGAATCTTCTCTCTCCCCTTCAATCTGTTCAGCACCCTGCTGTGCGGCTAATCTTCCGCCAGACTCGTCATGCCCACGTTACTCCTCTTCTCAAGTCACTTCACTGGCTCCCTGTTTCCACATCCAGTTCAAATTTCTCCTGCTGACCTATAAATGCATTCACACTGCGACTCCTCTTTACCTATCCTCTCTTATCTCTCCTTACAACCCCCCTCGGGAACTCCGCTCTTCTGGCAAACTGCTTCTATCTGTGCCCTTCTCTCCTACTGCTAACTCCAGACTTTGCTCCTTTCACCTTGCTGCACCTTCACCTGGAACAAACTACCTGTGTCTGTACGCCAGGCACCTTCTCTGACCCTCTTCAAGTCCAGGCTGAAAACTCACCTCTTCGCTGCTGCTTTCGGATCTTGACTCCCCTGATCTCCTTTTCCTTACCCCTGTTTACACCTTCTGTGTTTTGTCTTGATTAGATTGTAAGCTCTGATGAACAGGGATTGTCTCTTACATGTCTGTGCAGTGCTGCATATGACTGGTAGCGCTATAAAAATACTCAGTAGTAGTAGTGGAATGAAAAACTCTCCTTCTTCCTAATCTAGATGGAAAGTAGTGTGCCACGTTTTCATGGTGAACTTGATGTTTTCAATCAGTCTAGGATTCACTCTATATATTGCAAGGCAGTCTGTTATCCAAGAATTTGCAATGCTTTGAAAACATATCTTACAGTCCATCCATGCTATACTGAGGTTTCTGTTTTACTTACAGCTGGCCATAATAGTTTTATTCAGCATCAATTGGTCTTCTTGTTTATTGCCTTTCTGTTCTACTTCCATAATATTATTAGCATCTATGTGACTATATATTTTATCTGCATCTAGATAGGCCAGTGATGAAAGGTAGAAATCAGTCTGGATTAAAGAGAAACTGATAGCATTAAGCATGTAATTCTGGTTGTGTTGTGAATAATTTGCAGGTAGAGAATCATCTATAGGTTTGTAGTGAGCAATCTGCACTTTCTCTGCTCTTACCAACCTCCTGTGTCACTCTTTCATCATTGATTCTTCTTTAAACATACAATATCTCGTTATACCTTCATATTTTGTAATCATGCATAAACTACTTGCTCCAGGAAGTTTAATCAACTTTGGTTAGCTGGTGGAAACTGTTGAACTAGAGAACATGAAAGGAAGCTGCAAGGAGGTCAACTCAAAAGCAACATCAGGAAATACTTTTTCTTGGAAAGGATGCCTGGAATACCCTCCCAAAAGAGGTGGTGGGAGCAAAAACAGTCACAGAATTCACAAAGGTGAGGGACAGACACAGAGAAAAACTACATAGCAAGAGGATGGAATCAAAACAAACATAAATAACTTTGCAAGTAGAGAGGGGTAATGTGCCTGGAGTGGTAGGTACAGCCTTAATCAAAGGCATAGAGGGGAAGTAATGTGCAGAGAGCAGTGCAAGTCTACGACTCTGGCCACCTTACTGAGAAGAGCAGATGGACCATGCTGGCCTTTACCTGCCATCAGTCACTGTGTTACTATGGTGTTTCTGACCAAAGTTGTTCTCTTAAAAACACCATGGAACTGAATTACGAATGCTCTGAATAAAGAGATTTCATTAATGTAAATCCCTAGTATTCAGAGCTGGTGGTTTCTCTTGTGCTCATGCTGAAACTCTACAGCTACAGATCATCAGAATATGTATAACTCATAAACTGGAAAACTTAGAGTCTCCTGTTCAACCGAGCCTCACGGGACAGGGGACCATGGGAAATTAGAGTAACACAGTTTTGGTCACAATAAATATAATCCATAGAGCCTTGCCGTGGGAAAGATATCTTCAAAATATTGTCCATTATTGCCATAGGCTTCTTCAGCAAACTCTTTCTTCAGAAATTAAGTGCAGAAAAAGCTCAGGTTGAGAAACCATCTGCTGTCCAATCATGGGGTTTCTGAGACTTTGCTGGTGGGGTTGTAACATAATATATGATGGCAGATAAAGACTGGCATGGTCCATCTGCTGTCCAAACGATGGGGTTTCTGAGACTTTGCTGGTGGGGTTGTAACATAATATATGATGGCAGATAAAGACTGGCATGGTGCATCTGCTGTCCAAACAATGGGGTTTCTGAGACTTTGCTGGTGGGGTTGTAACATAATATATGATGGCAGATAAAGACTGGCATGGTCCATCTGCTGTCCAAACGATGGGGTTTCTGAGACTTTGCTGGTGGGGTTGTAACATAATATATGATGGCAGATAAAGACTGGCATGGTCCATCTGCTGTCCAATCATGGGGTTTCTGAGACTTTGCTGGTGGGGTTGTAACATAATATATGATGGCAGATAAAGACTGGCATGGTCCATCTGCTGTCCAATCATGGGGTTTCTGAGACTTTGCTGGTGGGGTTGTAACATAATATATGATGGCAGATAAAGACTGGCATGGTCCATCTGCTGTCCAAACATTGGGGGTTCTGAGACTTTGTCAGTGAGGTCGTAATATAGAATATGATGGCAGATAAAGACTGGCATGGTCCATCTGCTGTCCAAACGATGGGGTTTCTGAGACTTTGCTGGTGGGGTTGTAACATAATATATGATGGCAGATAAAGACTGGCATGGTCCATCTGCTGTCCAATCATGGGGTTTCTGAGACTTTGCTGGTGGGGTTGTAACATAATATATGATGGCAGATAAAGACTGGCATGGTCCATCTGCTGTCCAATCATGGGGTTTCTGAGACTTTGCTGGTGGGGTTGTAACATAATATGATAATGATTGTAATAGCGCGGTATAAAAGAATTGTTAAATAAATAAATTAAATAATATATGATGGCAGATAAAGACTGGCATGGTCCATCTGCTGTCCAAACATTGGGGGTTCTGAGACTTTGTCAGTGAGGTTGTAATATAGAATATGATGGCAGATAAAGACTGGCATGGTCCATCTGCTGTCCAAACGATGGGGTTTCTGAGACTTTGCTAGTGGGGTTATAACATAGTAACACAGTAACATTCATCTCTATATCTATGCTGATGACATTCTTCTTGTCTTTACTTCTCTTGACAGTTTGGTTCTGTCAGACGGCCGCCTGGGTGAGAATGTTCACAGTCTTGGCAAAAGCATATTTTTATATGATTTGCAAGGATTTGTGGGTAATGTAGTCCATTCCTTCCAGACACAGCCGTGAACAATAATTAATAATACTTGCTCAAGGGTAAAGCAAATAAGATTTTTATTTATGAGGGTTTCTCCCAACACAGATAATGCTTGGTAGCACAGGACTCAGGATACTTGCTTGCAGTTTTAAAGTTAGGAAAACAAAATCAGGAAAAAAACATCATCTGAACTGGTCAGGTAATTAAAGCAAAGGATTAAAGACCTGGTTGGCAACAAACTGGTCTTTCTTGTAGGCTTTAGCAAATAATGTCTTAGCAATGCAGTAAGCAACCAAATAAACCCACAAAGTAGGAAAACTTCTTTTCTTCAGGTTAACTTCTTATATCTTTACATATAACTTCAGAAGTGATTCCCTTAGAGCACACAAGCAATTAGGTAAGCTCAATTGCTAGCAATCACCCAGTTGAAACCCCTTAGCTGGCTTGCTTTCACTGTGTAGCTCAAAATCTTACTCAGAAGGTTTTCTGAGTAGATTAAAGAACAAGTTAGTATTTCTTTGTGATGGTTGTTGCACTTTGTAACAGAAAACTACCATTTGAGTTTGGACAGAGAGCAGTCCATATATTCACATTCTGGTTCTAAGACCTCTCCCCTTTCTTCAATAATCATAGGTTCAATATCTTGGCTTGGCACAAAGGAATTTCTCAATGGAGCACTACCAGGAGAATAATCATTTCCCTGCTTCCTTTCAAAGTTATAGCTAGGGCATAGATCAGTGTTCATACCTGAGCTTCCATTGCTGTTAGAGTTCCCCTTTAAATAGCCTGGCCAATATGTAGTCCAGTTTCTGTGTCCAGCCTTCCAATCTAGATCCCTGGACACTGGATCTCTCTTCACCTACCTTCTGGCATGGGTCTTAGGGTCCCTTCCACGTGCAGCTGTTTCCCTCACAGGTGCCGTCTGGAGATTCCTGCCTCTGCAATACCACTCCTCTGGTCTCCCCCAGTCCAATGGTGTATGCTGGCCTCTTGTCTGTCTCCCAGTATACGTACTGTGCTGGACTCCTGTAGACTTCCCAGAGGCTTTTCTCTTCCTTCTTTTAAAGGGCTTCTTGCTCTCTCTGTCCGTCCGTTCTGACCTCTGCTTCTGATGAGAATGAAGATCAGGATCTCCAAGCTGATCAAGATACCAAGGATCATGACATCCCAGCTCTGGATGATTCTCTGTAGAATAGACTCTATCTTTATTCTGCCTTGATGAGTGCTCCACCTTAGCACAGCGCAGCTGTGCTGAATCAGGCCTTGCCCTTTGCAATGAGTGCTTGGGGATTACCTCATAGCCCTTTTGATTGAAGACACGTTTTCTCACTTCAGCTCCTCTCATGGCTGTTGGAAACCTGGTGCATTCTGGGACTGGTAGTCTTTTATGGCAAAATTCTGTTTTCTCATTTCTACCAGCACTGACACTTCACCTTTTCTATAGCCCCTTCCTGAGCTATGATAAGCTTCCTTATCACAGTTCTCGATCTCTCATTTGTAAATAGCTCCCTGGCAGCTATTTCTTCTTGGTTTTCAGACAGTCTTTTGAAATTAAATCCCTCCAAAACTACCGCAACCTGGATCACCGTCTCTGGTTCTGCCCCCTCTTTGGCTCCCTCTCTCGGTTCTGTTCCCATAGCCCTTCATTCTACATTCAGTATTTAGGTGCTTACATTGATTCTGCCCTCTCTTTCATGGATCACATAAGCGCCACTGTTAAGTCATCCTTTGTTGCCCTCCGTCGGTGCAGGGCACTGCGTCCTCTACTTGATAAATCTGCATTCACCTCTATTCTTCTTGTGATAGTAATTTTGTGCTTGGACTATTGTAACATTGTCCTTTCTGGTCTGCCTCAACATTTGGTTAAGAAAGTCCAATCAGTACAGAACACCGCTGTTCATCTGCTTTCATATAATCACATTGCTCCCGACCTTATCAATCAGCAATGGTTTCCATTTGCTCAGCGAGTGTCGTTCAAAAGTCTGACCCTCGTTCATAAAATACTTTCCAGTAAAGCCTCACTGTATCTTTCCTCTCCCATTAATCTCTACGTCCCCTCCTGTTGCCTGCGCTTCCTTCAGGACTGTAGGCTGGTCATTCCATCCCCTGCCCACGTTAAATTTGATTCCACCAGACATTCTGCTTTCTTTTTACTCACTCCCTCATTATGGAATTGCTTACCCTCATACATTCAGTTAGAACTTTCTTTGCCAAAATTCAAGTCCCTTTTGAAGACCTATCTTTTTGAACAGGCTTTTGGTCCATTCACCTCTCAGGTTACATAAGCAGTGAGTACAGTTGATTGGTTTGGGGTGTTTCTCCTATTGGATTGCATGGTCTCTACCGTCTGGTCTGTATGCTATCCTATCTAATATTGTACTTCCTTTCTTTGTGTATGCTTAGTTTTATTTTGTAAGACGCTCTGTATGACCCGCAAAGGGCAGTATATTAAGTATGAGTAAAACATAAACACAGCATACAAAAAAATATGCAATGTGTGCCTTCAAGTCAGTCCTGACTCCTGGTGACCCAGAAGCTCCTGGGTTTTCTTGGCAGTGTCACCAGAAGTAGTTTGCCAGGCCTTTCTTCCAAGGCAATGGAGGGTTAAGTGACTTGCCCAAGGCCACAAGGAGTGCTAGTGGGAATTGAACCCTGGTTGCTTGGTTACCAAGCCAGTGTTCTAACCACTAGGCTACTCCTCCACTCCTTACAAAATAGTCGATAGGGTTTCTGAGACTCTGTCAATGAGGTTGTACTATAAATGAATCTCAAGAAGAAAAAATTCCAATAACTTTAGATGGCAATGCCTTTAACAGAAAAAACAGGCATGAAATTCCTCCTACCTCCTCCGTCAGAAAATGTGAGAAATGAGATTAGAATGAAGCAGACGTCAAGCAGTGCAGCATCGCCCATCTGGCAGAAAGGTTCAGACACGCAGAGTGAAGGGGAAACCGAGCAAATCAAGAAGCTGCTTAATAGGCAGGAACTGGAGAAAAAGAACCAGGGGAAAAGAGCACAAATCGCTTGTCTCAAAAGTGAAGCATAGCGTTCTTCAGAGGGAGTTTAAAAAAATGATAAAGTTCAGCATTCAGAGGTTCAAAAGGTTGTAACGTGAGTCAACAGTGATTTATTCTTAAAAGGTAGTTTAATATGTCATCAGTGTGAGAAGAAGTCTCCTCAGCATATCATTAGAAATGGAGACATAGAAACATGTCAACAGAAAAAAGACCACGGGGGTTATTCCATGAACCGAATAGGCTGTTTGCACATGCACGGGAGACAGATATCTGTACAGGAGCCATGTATTCTGAAACATGGCTCCTGTACATGTCCACGGCGCAAAGGCGGGAATCTCAGAACGTACCCGTGAGGGGCAGAATGGGGGAGTGGTTGCCGTGGAGATGTATATAGCATATTCAGGAAAGGCGCGTGTATGTTTTATGTGTTCCCCGTAGACGAGCCGGGTATTCCTGCTGGAGACGTGGAATAAGGCCAGTACTTAGAAATTATTCTGCTGTGTTTGTATAGCGGTTGTGACAAGTATGCTGCAAACTGGTGTGACTGCAGTCTGCAAAACACCACAAGATGCATTTATAATGAACAGGGCTGAGGGAATCTTGTAAGCTAAAGGGGCATTAATAACTACCCTTAAAGACATTTTAAGAAGAGCAATTGTGATTATTCTGGCTATGTTGACATTTGCTGTTTGTGCTAAAAGAGCTAATCTGGGGACCCTAATAATTCCTGTTTTATGTTGATATAAGAGTTGTATGTGAGCGAGTCTGCAACAGGATTTTGTTTGAGTGAGAAAGGGGGATCATATTTGTAGGTCCGCAACTCCATGCTGTAATGGTATAGCAGCTTTTAGTTATAGGGGCTGAGCATCTTTTTCCCTGAATTATGTCTTTTGTGACTGCAAGTGAGAGTATGTGCGTGTGTGGTTTGAGGGTTGCTCAGGAGGATATGGTGTGCTGATCTGCAAGTCAGGGAGGGCATGAATCATGAATGCCTGTCCAATACCTGGACCATATGAATGACCGCAGTGTCACCAGGTGCCAGTGTGACAGGGCAGCAATACATCAGCTAGGCCAGGCATGGGGAGACATGAACAGTCCCCAGATTGTGTCATTCAGCCTACATCCTTACCCAGTCCAGGATCTACACAAACTACAAGAGTAATGATATATCTGGAGGCTGGTTACTTGGTATGATGGCACAGGGATCCCCCCTCCTCTGCCCACACAGGCCTGACCAGGGGAGCAGTGCCACAAAGCAGAATGTCGGAAGGCAGGCAGGGTTGCCCCACAGATAGCAGATATATAGAGGCCAACATAAGCCAGGACAGAGAGTGGACATTGTATGGGACAGGTGTAGCTACATGTAGGGAACTGCTGCGCGAAATGCCACTACCCAGATATAGAAACATAGAAATATGACGACAGAAAAAGACCACATGGCCTATCTAGTCTGTCCTTCCATATCAACAACTACAACAGTCCACTTTTTACCTTTAGAGATCCTCTGTGTTGGTCCCATGCTTTTTTGAATTCAGTTACTGTCCTCATCTCTACCACCTCCACCGGGAGACTATTCCATGGATCCACTACTCTTTCCGTAAAGAAATATTTCCGCATATCACTCCTGAATCTATCTCCCTTCACCCTCATCCCATGTCCCCTCGTAGCAGAACTTGCTTTCAATTGAAAGAGGCTCTCTCCCTGAACATTTATGCCACGGAGGTACTTAAACATCTCAATCATATCACCTCTATCCCGCCTTTCCTCTAAGATGTACATATTAAGATCCTTAAGTCTGTCCTCATATGCTTTATAATGAAGCCCATTAATCATTTTAGTAGCAACCCTCTGCACCAACTCCATCCTGTTCACATCCTTTTGAAGTTGCGGTCTCCAGAATTGCACACCATACTCCAAATGAGGTCGCACCAAAGACTTATACAGAGGCATTATCACCTCCTTTTTTCTGCTAGCCATTCCTCTCCGTATGCACCCAAGCATCCTTCTAGCTTTTGCCGTCGCCTTTTCTACCTGTTTAGCTACTTTAAGATCATCAGATACAACCATGCCTAGGTCCCGCTCTTCTTTAGTGGACAAAAGTACTTCACCTCCTATACTGTATTGCTCCCTTGGATTGCTGCAGCCCAAATGCATGACCTTACATTTTTTAACATTAAATCCCAGTTGCCAAATTCTAGACCATTCTTCAAGCTTAGCTAGATCCCTCCTCATGTTATTTACACCTTCATGGGTGTCTACTCTATTGCAGATTTTGGTATCATCCGCAAAGAGGCAAACCTTACCCGACAGCCCTTCCGCTATATCACTAACAAAGATGTTAAAAAGAATCGGACCAAGGACAGATCCCTGGGGCACACCACTGGTAACATCCTTCTCCTCAGAGTGAGCTCCATTTACTTGTACTCTTTGTCGCCTCCCACCCAACCAATTTCTAACCCAAGCAGTAACTTTAGGGTCCATCCCTAGGGTGCTCAGTTTGTTTATAAGTCGCCTGTGAGGAACAGTGTCAAATATATGTGGGATTCAGATGCCACCGCCAGACAGTCATAGGCATTAGAAGAGCATAGTTATGTTGCCCAGCAGAACAATGCATCCTTTGGGAATTGCAAATTTAGTTTAGGTTTTTGTGGGGTTGGTAAAGGTCCATACTTAGCATTTTAAAGAGTGCTTTTAGAGATGAGCAATGTAAGACTATCTGAGGAGTTGTTATACTACCATATAAGTTTGGATGCAAGGTATGTCATGTTAATATCTACTTGATCTTATTATATCTTAGAGTGCACAGAGATTACTTTGCAGTGTTCTGGGCATGAAACAGACTAGTATATATAGTCTAGTTTGCATCAACTTGTCTAGCATCAGTATTTATGTCTAGTTTGCATCAGAACAACACTGTCAGTGAGAGGAGCAGATTACTGCTGCCTTTGACAGCATAAACCATCAGATCATGCTTAATAGGCTTCAACAGATAGGGATCAAGGATACTGTCCTAAATTGGTTCACCTCATACTTCACTAATAGAACACAACAAGTAAGAATTGAACAACATACTTCCGAACACTACAAACAAGAACAAGGCCTACCACAAGGCTCAGCATTATCTGCATTACTCTTTAACATTTACCTCCAGCCCATCTGCTCCATATTCAAAAAATTCCAAGTAAACTTTCATATTTACGCAGATGACATAATGTTATATCATCCTATTTACACATCAAATCCTGCAAATCAACAACTTACTGACTGCTTTTCAGAAATAATTGAATGGCTAGAAAAACACAGTCTCAAGATCAACTTTGCCAAAATGGAAGCCATGTATTGTAATGCAGCGAGGGCTGATGAAAGCCCAGAGGAGAAAAAAGAACCTGTTTTTCAGAGGAAAAAAGATGTGCACAAGTTGCAATATTCGCAGGAACCAGCTAGAGGGAGCAGGAGGGCATTCAGAGAGACTGAAGGGCCACGCCCAGCTGGTCACGAGGAACTGACAACCAGCTCCCAATCCTCAAAGGCAGGAGTGCTTTATAGGGGGAGGGTGGAAGACTGGAGGGGAGAGAGGTTGAAGTGGAAACCTGATTTCTCCGGAGCTAGAGGATCACCAGAAGTGAGAGGTGACTCACCAGGAGCTGAGGAAGGACCTAAGGAGAGACCAGCTCAAGATAGAGAGAGAGCTGTTTGCCCGAAGAGGCAAAAGCACTGTACTAATTGCAAGCAGAAGCCAAAGGAGAATCAGCTGGAGAAGCTAAGCCACGCTGAGCAGGAAAGCCAGGAGCTGGGCTTATGCAGAAGCAGGTGCTTACCAGGAGAATGGGTTCAAAGGCTGCAAGGTAAACCAAACTTTCAAAGAAAAGGATTTCATCAAGCTGCTGACTGTGAGAGGCAAGCATTTGAAGAAAGCCATTTACCTGCTTGTTCCTGCAATACAAGGTATGATAAATATATGCCTATGAAGAAAGCTATAAATGTTAAAGACTCTGGTAAAGCTGCTATAAAACCTCTAAGAAGAGAGAACACATTTAATCCTAATACAGCACGTGGCCGACGCCCTAGGCTAGGCCAAGGACATTGGCAAGTACTGCAAGAGATATACAAAACCCCTGGAGGTGTTTTCCAAGAAACTAGGGACACAGAGTCAGACATATCTGATTATGAGCCAATGCAAGTGGAACTGGCAGGAGAATTATCAGACCAGGAAATGGATTGTACTCTCTGTGTATCTGGTAGCATAGAGTCTTTGCCAGACTTGTGAATTGCTTGACTTGCTAACTGAGCATTCTTTAATTGACTAAGCACTGCTATTCCTGTGAAATTCAACAGTTTTGCTTCAAACCCTGAGTTTTCTTTCTTACCTGAATTAAGGACATTTACTTTGAGTTTTAACCCAACAATTGGAACCACTGTGTAAAGGGAATAAAAGCCTTCTTTTTCCCACCACTCTGCTTTAATGGTTTCTTTAAAAACTACAAGGACCAAGTGCCTTTTGGCCCTTAAAAGACTCTCCTATCTTAATATTAAAATTTTTATGTCCCACCTGCCCTGCGTCCACTGGCCACCAGGGAGGCGTGCCGACAGTATGTAACTAGAAATCAGAACTTCTCCCCCCCAACAACCATCGGATTACAAAATATAAGCATAACAGTCAAAAATGAGGTGAAATACCTCAGCACAATCATTGACCGCACCCTCAATATGACATCACATATAAACCAAACAACCAAAAAGACATATTATAAGCTCGAAATGCTAAAACAACTCCACCCACTACTTCACCACAATGATTTTAAATCCATCATCCACTCAATCATAACTCCCCGCTTTGACTACGCCAACACGATCTTTCAGGGTATCACAAAACAGGTCTTAAGACAACTCCAATTAGCACAAAATGTTGCAGCACGGATCTCAGTGCTTATCAACCCAACAGAACACATCACACCAATACTGTACAACCTCCATTGGCTTCCCATACAGAGCCACATAAACTACAAAATAATTGTTACAACCTTCAAATTAATCAAAGATATTGCACCATCCTACCTATCCACCCTTATTACAAAGGAAGAACACAACTGAACACAATGAAAACAAAACAAAAATAAATTCAAAATACCTAGCGATTTCAGGAAATCAAAAAAGGCGACTAACAACAAAGCATTTTCCCTCATTGCCCCCATACTATGGAATGCCCTCCCCGCCAACTTAAGAGAAATTAACGATCTCATCACATTCAGAAAAAAAACCTTAAAACTCATCTAGTCACCCTTCATTTCGGCACCCAACCTGAATGCAACAGCTCAACCCCCCCAACAGACTCTACGTAACTCTTCTTACCTACAAAGCCTCTAAAATGTATATAGTTCCATGTTAATAATGCCCTGTTTTACCCATGTTAATGTATTGTCGCCCCCGCCTGGCCAGGTAGGTAACTGGTAGCAGGTGAGGTCGCCTTTTGGCTTTAAAATAAGATTCCCTCAAAATGGCTGCCAGGAGGGCTGCTGGGAATTGTAGTCCTATATTAAAGCAAGGAGTTGTGACTCAAGGGTTCAGGCGTAAGACAGAGAAATTTATTCAATGTATTCAGGGGTTCCTTCATACACAGGACGCGAGGGGTAAATTATATAAAGGAGGTTTTTAATCCACAGTACAGCTTCAAAAAGAAACAGGAATAACTTTGCTTTATATTCCAAACTTCAAAGAAACAGGCACAGCTTTTGCTTGTAAATCAAAATTTGTCACTTTCCAAAACTTTTAAACTTTTATTTTTTTTTGGAAACTTTATTTATCATTTTCATAACACAACGTTACCATACAAAACATTTGAAAATAGATTGAACAGAAGTAATAGAGAGATCTAGATAGGTTCATGTCCTAACTCCGGTGCAAGAGCATCGGAGCGTCAATGTAAGGGGAAAGGGGTGGGGGGTTGACCGCTTATGTCTCACCGCCATACCCAATATGTATTATCTATACTGACTATTTCGTGACAGGACTGTCCCATTTGTGTAGCAATCTTCGGAAGGCGGGATTCTGCCGAACGTAAGCTATCTCACAGGTTCGATGATAACATACCAGATTCCACCAGTACTCCACATTTAAGGCATCGAAAGACTTCCAATGACTCATGATAGCCTTCAGCGCTAGACTCAGCAGGAGATCAAACAAGGCATGATGCTGCTTTTGGAGGCCAGGTACCTCCGCCATTGATTTGTAGATGATTACCCGATAGGATAAGGGCGTGTCTATCCCAACCAGTCGCTGTATTCGCCGCCAAACTCCTTGCCAGTACAGGAGTAAGTGTGGACAATAATAGAGCATGTGTGCTAAGGTCCCTGCTTCGTGTCTACAGGACCAACAGCGATCGTCCTTCGGATCTTGCCACTTGGAGGTCTTGACTGGGGTCAGATATGCACGATGTGCTAGAAAAAACAGTGTCTGCGTGAGGGAGGCTGATCGAGATATCCGGATCTGGGATCCCCAAAAGGAAAACCACATTTCAAAAGTCGCAAGAGGTCCAGCTTCAGTCTCCCATATCAACTGTGCCCCGCTTGGGCTTCGTCCTCCCACCGACCTGAGGAGGTTCACCAGCTTGGATATTTGCCCTGACCCTGTCCGGAGCTCCTGGATCCGAAGGTGAGACGAGCGCCCACTAACCACATGTAGGGGTGTGACTCCTGCCCTGCTCAAACAGTGCTGAAGTTGACCCCATTGGAAGAAGCATTTGTAGGGAAGTTGGAATTCATGCTGAAGTTCCGCAAAAGTTTTGTATCTCTGCCCCCTGAGTAAATGACCCAGGCTTAAAATACCGTGTCGTATCCAAGTGGCCCAGGCGAAGCAAGTCCCACCTATTTTAAATCGCTGGTTAAGCCAAAGTGCGGTGGTGTCCGTGAAGGCTGGCTCCTCTCCCAGTAGAGGTAGCACTAAGTTGAAGGCTCGTTGAGTTGCTTGATGGATCATATCCTGCGTTTGCAGATTTGGTTGTGCCGACACAGCCCCAATTCGGTAACGCAAGGGGAGTGGATCACTCACCGTCGACTCCACTAAGAGCCAACTGGGAACTCCTGGGGCATCTGGTTCCTCTGCCCACCAGGAGCCTTGTTTAGTTATGGCTGCAACATGGTACCAGTAGAAGTCCGGGAAACTGACACCCCCTTGCTTTTTGGGAAGCTTTAATTTCCAGGCTGCAATTCGTGGTGTTTTCTTCGCCCATAAGAACGCCAGCAGCTTTCTCTCTAAGTCCTGATAGAATTTCTTGTCAAAGAGTATCGGGATCATGCTGAGGGTATACGTGATCTTGGGCATTACAACCATTTTAATAGTTTCGAGTCGACCCCACCACGTCAGGTTCAGTGGTGTCCATTTAGCCACACAGTCTTGCAAAATCTGGGTACATCTTTCCACATTAAGCGAGATGGTATCTGCCAGAGTAATGCCATACATGACACCCAAGTATTTAAAGGACGACTTTTCCACCTGAAAGGAGTACCTCCGTAGCTCTTCTTCGGAGACTGCAGATGTGAGAGGTATAATTGTAGTCTTGTCCAAGTTTAACTTGTACCCCGAAATGCGAGCATATTCCTCAATTATCTTCAAGGTAGCATCCACCGATTTTACATCCAGGAATAATAGAAGATCATCAGCGTAGGCCGACAATTTACAGTGATAGCCTTCCAGCGGCATTCCCATAATATTAGGCGCCTGGCGAATTTTAAGGATCAAAGGCTCCAAGGCTATATTGAATAGCAGAGGGGACAGAGGACAGCCTTGTCTAGTACCTCTGGTGAGAAGGAATTCCCGGGAGGAGGTATTATTCGCTGTCACCCGAGCCACCGGTCTAGTATATAACAGCTGAATGTCCTTCAAGAAGTTTTCTGGGACCCCCATCCAGCGCATGGTTCGGTAGAGATAGGAGAGTTCGACCCTGTCGAATGCTTTTTCCGCATCCAGTGCGAGACCCACCAGAGGTTGGTCCATTTGCTGTGCCTTACGGAGAACGTGGGCCAATATACGGCCGTTGTCTGTCGTGGATCTTCCGGGCATAAAGCCACATTGGTCCGGGTGGATAAGGGACTCCATTACTATAGACAATCGATTGGCTAGGACCTTGGCATATATTTTATAGTCTGAATTTAATAGCGATATAGGACGGTAGTTCTCCACCTTCTCCGGATCTCTCCCTGGTTTAGGGTGTATTACTATCATAGCGGCTGCCAACGCGCCTACAGCAGGACACTCCTCCTTCACTCCCTTGTAATATAATAATAGTTCCGGTGTCAGCTGATCAATGAAGGCTTCATAAAATTCTACTGGCAAACCATCCGGACCACTTGCTTTCCCTTTAGCCAGCTGATTAAGTGCCTTATGAAGCTCCTTACAGGAGACGTCGGTTGCCAGAAACTGCTGTTGCGCTTCCGTTAGCCGGGGACCCTCTATTGTGGAGACAAAAGTTGAGAAAGCTGATTCGTCACAGGTGACCTCGGATTGGTATAGTTTGGCATAGAAGTTTTCACAAATTGCTAGAATCTCATCATCTGAGCACTTCAATCCTCCACTTGAGTCTTTTAATCCCACAATCCTGGTCACCGCTCGCTTCGTCTTTAACATATTCGCTAGGAGCGAACTCGCCCGGTTGCTATCATGATAACATCTCCCTTGCTGGACTTTAATTGAATCATTAACTTCTGTCTGCAAAAGCGTATTGTACTGATACCGAAGCTTCTGCAGCCGGAGAAGGACTGTCGGATCTGCCCACCGGGCCAGGAGCCGTTCGCCCGCTCGAATGTCTATTTCCAAAGTTTTCCGCCTCTGTGCCGCTGATTGTCGCTGCCGAATTTTGTAGGCAGTCATGTGTCCACGCATAGTGGCTTTGTAGGCCTCCCACCAGGCCCATGTGGAAGTTTCCCCATATTGGTTAACTGCGAAGTATTCCACTGTGGCCGCCTTCATAGTAGTGCGAAATTCATCATCCGTTAGCCACTGTTTCTCAAAAAAAAACCGTGGCGAGGACCTCTTTTCTGGGCCAACGTTTAGGTCCATGAGAACCGCTGAGTGGTCGGAGACTGTCATAGGGAGCATTTTTATACCTAGGATCTGAGGTATTAGCGTCTTCGAGGTTAGAAAATAGTCAATGCGAGTTTGAGAGTTGTGCGGCAATGAGTAGAAGGAATATTCCCTGCCATTGGGGAACAGTAACCTCCAGGGATCAAGGAGTCCCAGTAGCTCTTTGGAGGAGCGTGGCTTATGTTGTGATTTATAGGGAGTCCTATCCAGAAGCGGGTCCGGTATGAGATTGAAGTCTCCCCCTAGGATAATTCTGGAGGACCCGGTACTTAGGAGCTCCTGAGCTACCTGAATAAAGAATTGCGGATCGTCCACAGTGGGACCATATATTGTCATAAAGGTGTACGGATCTCCACCTAGCGTGACTGTCATCTTGGCCCAGCGGCCTGCAGGGTCAATTTTTGTCTCCTTGATTTCTACCTGGAGGGTCTTCCGAGCAAGTATAATGACCCCGCCCTTTCTCCTCAGGGCTGGAGCAGAAAGTATATTCTTATAAGTCTTATCTGCAACTTTATAGGATTCTGTGAGTGACAGATGGGTCTCTTGCAAATATAAAACATCCGCCTTTTGATGATTACAGTAAGTCAGGATTTTCTTCCTTTTGGCAGGATTGGAGATACCTTTGACATTCAGGGACAGTATTCGCACCCGGGAATTAGCCATATTTAGCCTTGTCAGGGGATTGGAGGGGGACATTCGCGGTCAACAACCCCAAGATTAGGGAATATACTCTTATAACATTAACATGCACATCACCTGGCTGCAGCCAGCCATAAACTGCTGTCGCTTGTATGGTGGAGTCCCAACCGCCCTCCAGGCCCAACTTACCCCCTCCCAACATTAGAAACTGGTAACATAGCATTATTGTGTGTGAATAGTTAGGCAGACAGGGAAATCTCATTAGTTAAACATACTACCCCTATGCAGAAAACTAACAAGCAGGTATGCATTGACTACAACATGCAAACTTATTGTCCCAACAATTTATCCTTGTCATACTTAAGGAGCTTGAGTGAGCTACCCAGCTTTCTCTCTGTCTGTCGGAGTAGCGCGGTGACTTAACTGTAGGATCAGCTGTTCTTATCCGCTTCAGGATCAGACCTCCATCCGGGCCCGATCTCGGAGAAAACCCCGGAGAGTGTGGCCGTCTGTAAAGGTTTGGGTATGGTTGTCCAGAGTCACCCGCATGTTTGCTGGGTAAAAGAGACCGAATCGCGCTTGCGATTGCAGCAGGAGAGGCCGGCAGGCCAGGAGATCTTTGCGTCGCTGGGCCGTCTGTTTACTCAGGTCAGGAAAGAAGGTAATTTTATGACCATCCAGTTGCACGTGCTGTCGTTGCTTTGCCGCTTGCATTATCTGTATTACATGTTGGTAGCGCAGCGCTTTAACTACCAGAGGGCGAGGTCGCGGGGTCTGAGCAGAGGGATGCGACGGTACGCGGTGGGCCCGTTCCAATTCCAGGGGCCTTTCAAAGGTTAGTCCCAATAGACCTGGTATGAGTTGCTCAAGATAGCTTACCGGGTCGGAGCCTTCCCGGCCTTCGGGTACTCCCAGGATTCGGATGTTGCTTCTCCTGGCCCGATTGGAGTGATCTTCCAGCAATGTTTCTAGGGCTGTTACCCTCTTCGTCAGCGGGTCGATCCGCGCTATTTCAGCAGAGTGTCTCTCCACTTTCGCTTCAACCTCTGTCAAGTGCTTAGTCATGTCACTGAGATGGTCTTTAACTTCCCTCAGGTCTTCTTGCAACGATACTAGGGTCCCGGAGTTAGTAGTTACAAGCGTTTTCACATCCCGGAGCTCCTGCAGGATTTCTCGCACCCCATCCGTTGTAAGTTTGTCAGGCGCCATTTTCTGTGGAGACATGAGCTCCTGCTTTGCCCTCTTGCTGGACTGCCCCGTCGTCTGTTGGAAATCTAATCTGGCCGGTTTTAAGGCAGTCATATTGAGTAATTTCTTTTCTCCACTAGGTTAGTTTCAATGGCCCCCAGAGCCTTTATTCTACTGAGGATTCTGCTATGCTGGGAGGGAGCAAACAATCTATGCGGCCATCTTCTATCTCGGCAGACTCCGCCCCCCCACTTTTAAACTTTTAAATGTTTTCTCCTTTGCAGGAACAAACTTCTCGCAGCAAAATAAACTTTTAAATGTCCCTTGAACATTTACATCCGGCTCTCAACCTTATCAGTTGAACTCAGCTGTTTCTTTCAGTTGTGACGTCTTCAGCTTTAGACTGCTTCCTAAGCACGGCATACATACAATTGCTCTCTAGGACTCTTCCACATCAGAGACCTGACATATAGCACATTGTAAATCCATGGTACTGTTCTCCACACTTGTTATGTCCATTTCCTCTACACTATCTCTCTCACTTACATCAAAAGGTATCTGAACAGAGAGCTGGCTATTTTCTTTCTCTATTAGTTCATTTAACTTCTTAAGTAGAGCCTGCTTTTGCAGTAGCTCTTCTGTTAAGTGAGCTACTTGGTGCTTGGATAAACTTTCTCCCTTTATCCTGGTACTTTGTCTATAACTAGAATTAGCTTTCCCTTCTAGAGCTAATTCTCGTGGGTATTTCCTGTCTAGGAATTGAGAAGGACACACTTGCCTTGATTCTGAGGTGTTTAGAAACTCTCTCTGCTCTGCAAGCCAGTCATGCTGTCTCTCAGCTGCAGCACCTTCGTTTGCTTGCACCAGCCTCTCGTTCCTTGCTCCCTCAGCTGTGCTTGGCAATCTCTCATCAAGCTTCTCTCTTCGGCTTCCAGTGTTTCTTACACTCTGCCTTTCATGCTCTGCAAGCACTCTCTCACTTGCTCTCCATGCTCCTTGTCTTTCTCCTTGTCCTTCTCTTCCCTTGCTGCTTCTCCGTCTCAAGAGTGGCACCTTCTTACCACCTCTTCTTCTATCTGTGTTACTGCATATCAGCTTTTTAAACTTTCCTTCCTCCTGAGCCACACCTTGCTCCCAGCACATGTGACTAGGGTCAAGCTTCTCCCTGACGTGCTGCTGTGGGCGGGGCTTAGGGATGACTATTCTCTGAGTCACAGACTCTTGGTTACTAGGGAAACCTTTGATACATTCTGCCTTAAAGTGACAGGACTCATTTTCCTGTGTATTTCTAGGTTCAGCAGTGGTTTCCTCACCACAGTATATAGTTCGAATACATTCTAAGTAATGGAATATGTACATGTTCTCGTACTATTCAAACTGTTGTTATATGTAAACCGCTTTTGATCATCTGGAAAAACACAGTATAAAAATGTTTAATAAATAAATAAATAAAATAAATAAACAAGGAGATGCACGTTTAACTGAGGAGGCGTGACCATCGGAGGCGTCTACGGGTATATCGCGGAGACGGGCAGGATTGGAAACGTGCAATTTTCAAGAATATGGTGAGTGTGGGGATGTTCAAAACAATTGCAGAGTTTATCCTTGTCCCGTAATATTAGCGGTGAAGGGTTTCTCCGCTTCACTCTATGGCCTGTGCCTGCACCAATGCGCAAACCTTGTGCTCGATACGTGCACAGGTTGGCTGAAGAGCATATTGGACATGCCATGTCGGATACATCTACATGCTGATTCCATAAACACAGGCACGTCTATACACACGGATGCAGGATTGGTATGGCTTGTTTCCGATTTAAATGTGTCTGCGGGCCGGACGTGGATTGAATCGGCCTTCATATGGCCTGTCTAGTCTACCTTTCAATAGCAAATACTATAGTCCTTTTTTTATCCTTTAGAGATATTCTGTATTTCTCCCTTATTTTCTTGAATACAGATGTTGTCCTCGTAATCTACTACCTCCACTGGGAGAATATTCCACTGCTCTCCAGCATAAATATGATCTTAAGAAGGCTGCAGCATCAGAGCCAAAGTACATTTTGCCACACGTAAAGCCTACTTTGCATATGCTAGAAGGGCTCTTATGAACTCCCATGGGGATAGAAGGGTTCTTATAAACTCCCAAGGGGTAGAAGGGCCCTTATTTATTTATTTTATTTAACAGGTTTTATAAACTGCTTTATCATTTCAATCAAAGTGGTTTACATTGAAACTTAAACTTGGTAATGTACATTAAACAGGGACATTGATAACTTGGATTTTTCTGAGGCAATGGAGGGTTAAGTGACTTGCCCAAGGCCAAAAGAAGTGCTAGTGGGAATTGAACCCTGGTGTCTGGGTTCCCAAGCCAGTGTTCTTAACCATTAGGCTACTCGTCCACTAGAAGGGCTCTTATGAAGTGCTCTTATGAACTCACACGGGGGTAGAAGGGCTCTTATGAACTCACAGGGGGGGTAGAAGGGCTCTTATGAACTCACACGGGGATAGAAAGGCTCTTATAAACTCACACGGGAGTAGAAGGGCTCTTATGAACTCACATGGGAGTAGAAGGGCTCTTATGAACTCACACAGGGACAGAAGGGCTCTAATGTACTCCCACAGGGGTAAAAGGGCTCTTATGAACTCACACAAGGATAGAAGGGCTCTTATGTACTCCCACGGGGGTAGAAGGGCTCTTATGAACTCTGTGATAAGGAAGCTTATCATAGTTCAGGAAGAAATAATACAAGAGGTGAATTGGCTCTGAATAAGCAACCTGTGCTGGCTGGTAAAAGCACTAAAACAGAGTGTTTACCTAAAAGACTACCAGACTCAGAATGCACTGGTTTACAGAATGCACTGGTTTACAGAAAGCCTCTAGGAGAGCTGAAGTAGGGAAATGTGTGCCTAATCAGAGAAGCAATGATGTAATCCCTAATTCAGAACACCTGGAGTGTGCTAGGGTGGAGCAGCCATCTAGGCACTTTAAAGCTAGAAGAAATTCATCAGACGGACAGCAATGGGAGCAAAGACAACAAGGGTGGCAAGGACAGCAACGGGAGCTGGAGAAGGAGAGACTAATCGTGAACAGAAAGAAGAACAGCAAGACGTCCAGAAGGTCTAAGAAAGGAGCCCAAGGCAGTACGTATGCTGGGAGAGATTCCTGGGACAAGCATTCTTCATTGGACTGGAAGAAGCCAGAGGCTTGGAGATATACAGCCAGGAACCTCCAGACAACACCTGTAAAGGAGACGGCTGCATCTACAGAAAGAAGGAGCTCTAATACCTATTTAAGGAGGTATGGAAAAAGGGACCTGAAGACCAGAGATTCTGACTGGAGATCTTGGCACAGAAGCTTTGCTACCTACTGGCCAAAATACCCAGAGAGGAAACCTAATGACAACGTGATCTCAGGTATGAACTCTGATCTGTTCCCTAGCTTTGCACAAGGAAGACAGCAGGGAAACAGTTTCTATCCTGGTAGAGATCAGTTAGAGAAATCCTATGATGTTTCAAGAGCAAGGGGAAATATCAGATGAGGAAGATGAATGTATGGATTGTTCTCTTTCTAAGCTGCTGTTCTAAAGTAATCCTCAGATAAGGATCAAACACCAAAAGGAACTGTACTGATTTTTAGCTTCCCAGAAAGGTTTCTTTGAGAGAAAGCTTTGGGGAAAGTTGGAGCCATGTGGAGAGTGGACCAGCAATGGTTTGCAGCTGGTTAAGCACCTGTGATTAGAGCAAGGCACAAGTGCACGTGGGACTCTGAGGAAAAAGCTTCTTCTCTGTGTGAAAGGAAGAAAGCTGTTTTTTTTGATAAAGAGAATTTTCCTTTTGGGTTTATTTTTTTATTCCAGCACTGCTAAGAAAGTTTATTAGCAGGGGCTAGAAGAAAGACCTTTTCTGTTCCATCAAGGTCTTTACTAAGTTGTTGCATAAGTAATTCAGTTGCCTTATTTGTTTTGTTTCCTGAATAAAACCCCTGGAGAAGTTATCCTGTTTGATGTTACCAAGCATATCTGTGCGAGGGAATAACACCCCATAAATAAAATCTGTTTTCTGCTTTACACTCGAGCAACTACAATTCTTTATTCTTGTTAAACGGCTAGTTTTGTGTGATTGAACTACAACACCCACAATCCTTTGCAAGTCAAGTAAATTCATGTCCTTGCCAAGATTGTGGAACTTTCACAACAAGCACCCCCGTTTACAACTCACACGGGGATAGAAGAGCTCTTATGAACTCCCACGGGGGTTGAAGGGTTCTTATGAACTCACACGGGGATACAAGGGCTCTTATGAACTCCCACGTGGGTAGAAGGGCTCTTATGAACTCCCACGGGGGTTGAACAGCTCTTATGAACTCCCACGGGGGTTGAAGGGTTCTTATGAACTCACACGGGGATACAAGGGCTCTTATGAACTCACATGGGGATACAGGGGCTCTTATAAACTCACACGGGGATAGAAGGGCTCTTATGAACTCACATGGGGTAGAAGGGCTCTTATGAACTCCCAAGGGGATGGAAGGGCTTTTATGAACTCACATGGGGTAGAAGGGCTCTCATGAACTCCCATGTGGGTAGAAGGGCTCTTATGTACTCGCACAGGGGTATAAAGGCTGTTATGAACTCCCACAGGAGAAGGGCTCTTATGAATTCACACGGGGATAGAAGGTCTCTTATGAACTCTCATGGGGTTAGAAGGGCTCTTATGAACTCAAACGGGGTAGAAGGGCTCTTATGAACTCCCACAGGAGTAGAAGGACTCTTATGAACTCCCACAGGGGTAGAAGGGCTCTTATGAACTCACACAGGGTAGATGGGCTCTTATGAACTCACACTGGGATAGAAAGGCTCTTATGAACTCCCACGGGGATAGAAGGGCTCTTAGGAACTCACATGGGGTAGAAGGGCTCTTATGAACTCACACGGGAATAGAAGGGCTCTTATTAACTCCCAAGGGGGTAGAAGGGCTCTTATGAACTCACACGGGGATAGAAGGTCTCTTATGAACTCCCACAGGGGTAGAAGGACTCTTATGAACTCCCACAGGGGTGGAAGGGCTTTTATGAACTCACAAGGGGTAGAAGGGCTCTTATGAACTCCCACCGGGGTAGAAGGGCTCTTATGAGCTGACATGGAGATAGAAGGGCTCTTATGAACTCACATGGGGATAAAAGGGCTCTTATGAACTCCCACTGGGGTAGAAGGGCTCTTATGAACTCTGCACCGGGGTAGAAGGGCTCTTATGAGCTGACATGGAGATAGAAGGGCTCTTATGAACTCACATGGGGATAAAAGGGCTCTTATGAACTCCCACTGGGGTAGAAGGGCTCTTATGAACTCACATGGGAATAGAAGGGCTCTTATGAACTCACATAGGGTAGAAGGGCTCTTATGAACTCACACGGGGATAGAAGGGCTCTTATGAACTCACACGGGGTAGAAGGGCTCTTTTGAACTCACACGGGGATAGAAGGGCTCTTATGAACTCACATGGGGTAGAAGGGCTCTTATGAACTCCCACAGGAGTAGAAGGGCTCTTATGAACTCACATGGGGTAAAAGGACTCTTATGAACTCACACAGGCATAGAAAGGCTCTTATGAACTCACACGGGGAAAGAAAGGCTCTTATGAACTCCCACGGGGTAGAAGCACTCTTATGAACTCACACGGGGATAGAAGGACTCTTATAAGAACATAAGATATGCCATACTGGGTCAGACCAAGGTCCATCAAGCCCAGTATCCTGTTTCCTCCCCTGGGCTTCCAAGATAGTATTTTTCAACAAAACCCAAGCTTGATGTAAGTCTTTAACCTTTGCAACTGCTCCTTTTAGTTTTTTCTTAACTATTTTCCTCATTTTATCATAGTCTCCCTTTCGAATGTTAAAAGGTAGTACTGTGGATTTCCTTACTATCCCTCCTCCACTAATTAAATCAAAGGCGATCATGCTATGATCACTATTGCCAAGTGGCCCCAACACCCTTATCTTTGCACTAGATCTGAGTAGGTCTAATATGGCTTCCCCTCTGGTCAGTTCATGAACCAGCTGCTCCAAGAAGCAGTCATTTATCTCCCTAGCATGTCCTGCCGTGACACTGACCCAGTCGATACCGGGGTAATTGAAATCACCCATTATTATTACTGCGCTTTAACTTTTGTTAGCTTCCTTGATTTCTTTGAGGATTTCATCATCCATTTGTTCAATCTGGCCAGGCGGCCGATAGTACACCCCCACTGCCATCGCCTTCCCCTTTGTACATGGAATTTGAATCCATAGAGATTCTACAGCAAATTTTGTTTCCTGCAAAACTTTAATCCTTTCTGACTCAATGCCCTCTCTAACATAGAGCGCAACCCCTCCACCAATTTGATCAGCTATATCATTACGATATAGTTTGTACCCAGGTATCACAGTGTCCCACTGGTTGTCCTCCTTCCACCATGTCTCTGATATTCCAATCATATCTAACCTCTCATTTAGTACTATATATTCTAACTCTTTATATTCTAAATCTCCCATCTTTTTTTTAGACTTCTAGCATTTGCATACAAGTATTTTAGAGACTGTATTTTATTCATATTAATTTGGCTATTGGGTAATTTGGGATCTTTAAGCTCTGTCTGCTCCATACTCGAGGGCATTTGGGCTACTTTAATCTTTTTTGGAACATCTCTGCTTTTGGTAGTATCCTTCAAGGATACATTCTTCCGAACCATCCGCTCTTGGGCGACTGTGGGCTTTCCCCTATTATCTAGTTTAAAAGCTGCTCTATCTCCTTTTTAAAGGTTAATGCCAGCAGCCTGGTTCCATCCCGGTTAAGGTGAAGCCCTCCCTTTGGAAGAGCCCCTCCTTTCCCCAGACTGTTCCCCAGTTCCTAACAAATCGAAAACCCTCATCTCTGCACCATTGTCTCATCCACGCATTGAGACTCCGGAGCTCTGCCTGCCTTTTGGGTCCTGCGCATGGAACGGGAAGCATTTCAGAGAACGCTACCCTGGAAGTTCTGGATTTCAACTTCCTACCTAAAAGCCTAAATTTAGCCTCCAGAACCTCCCTACCACATTTTCCTATGTCATTGGTACCGACATGTACCAAGACAGCAGACTCCTCCCCAGCACTATATAAGACCTTATCTAGGTGGTGCGTGAGGCCCGCTACCTTCGCACCAGGCAGGCATGTTACCAGGCGATCCTCACATCCACCAGCCACCCAGCTATCTACATGCCTAATGATCGAATCACCAACTATAACGGCTGTCCTAACCCTTCCCTCATGGGCACATGGCCCTGGAGAAACGTTCTCGGTGCGAGAGGGTTTTACATCACCTGGAGGACAGGTCCTAGTTACAGGATCACTTCCTGCCACACCAGGGTGATGCTCTCCTGTCACGTGACCTCTCTCCTCCATGGCAACAGGGATGCTGCCAGACTGGAGGTGGGACTTCAGGACTATATCCCTGTAGGTCTCATCTATGTACCTCTCTGTCTTTCTTATGTTTTCCAAGTCTGCTACTCTAGCCTCTAAAGAACGGACTCGTTCCCTGAGAGCAAAGAGCTCCTTCCACCTAGTGCACACGTAAGACCTCTCACCAACTGGGAGAAAATCATACATGTGACACCCAATGCAAAAGACTGGAAAGCCCAAACTCACACGGGGGTAGAAGGGCTCTTATGAACTCTCACTGGGTTAGAAGGGCTGTTATGAACTCACACGGAGTAGAAGGGCTCTTATGAACTCACATGGGGATAGAAAGGCTCTTATGAACTCACATGGGGTAGAAGGGCTCTTATGAACTAAAATGGGGATATAAGGGCTCTTATGAACTCCCACGGGGGTAGAAGGGCTCTTATGAATTTCCACAGGGATAGAAGGGCTCTTGTGAACTCACACGGAGTAGAAGGACTCTTATGAACTTGCATGGGGATAGAAAGGCTCTTATGAACTCCCACATGGATATAAGGGCTCTTATGAACTTCCACGGGGGTAGAAGGGCTCTTATGAACTCCCACAGGGATAGAAGGGCTCTTATGAACTCACACAGGGTAGAAGGGCTCTTATGAACTCACACAGAGTAGAAGGGCTCTTATGAATTCACACGGAGTAGAAAGACTCTTATGAACTTACACGGAGATAGAAAGGCTCTTATGAACTCCCACGGGGATATAAGGACTCTTATGAACTCCCATGGGGGTAGAAGGGCTCTTATAAACTCCCATGGGGATAGAAGGGCTCTTATGAACTCCCAACAGGGGTAGAAGGGCTCATATGAACTCCCATGGGGGTAGAAGGACTTTATGAACTCGCACGGGGGTAGAAGGGCTCTTATGAACTCACACGGAGTAGAAGGGCTCTTATGAACTCACACGGAGTAGAAGGGCTCTTATGAACTCACACAGTGATAGAAAGGCTCTTATGAACTCCCATGGGGATATAAGGACTCTTATGAAATCCCACGGGGCTAGAAGGGCTCTTATGAACTACCACGGGGGTAGAAGGGCTCTTATGAACTCCCATGTGGTAGAAGGGCTCTTATGAACTCACAAGGGGTAGAAGGACTCTTATGAACGCACATGGGGATAGAAGGGCTCTTATGATCTCCCACAGGAGTAGAAGGGCTCTTATGAACTCACATGGGGTAGATGGGCTCTTATGAACTCACATGGGGTAGAAGGGCTCTTATGAACTCACACGGGGATAGATGGGCTCTTATGAACTCCCACAGGTTAGAAGGGCTCTTATGAACTCACACGGTAGAAGGGCTCTTATGAACTCACACGGGGATAGATGGGCTCTTATGAACTCCCACAGGTTAGAAGGGCTCTTATGAACTCACACGGTAGAAGGGTTCTTATGAACTCACACAGAGTAGAAGGACTCTTATGAACTCACACGGGGATAGAAAGGCTCTTATGAACTCCCACAGGGATATAAGGACTCTTATGAACTCCCAAGGGGGTAGAAGGGCTCTTATGAACTCACTTGGGGATAGAAGGGCTCTTATGAACTCCCACGGGGGGTAGAAGTGCTCTTATGAACTCACACGGGGATAGAAGGGCTCTTATAAACTCACACGAGGGTAGAAGGACTCTTATGAATTCACACAAGGATAGAAGGGCTCTTATTTATTTATTTATTTATTTATTTAACAATTATTTCTATACCGCTCTTTCCCAAGTATCAAGTGCGGTTTACAATGAACAGTAAGTTATATGGTATGGGAAATATCATACCAAGTCATTTTACATAGAACAGTTGGAACTATTTACAGGTAACAATACAAAGTTAGAACAGCAAACTATTAGAACTTATTTACATTGTGGGTATTTACAAATTATATCATAGATCACCTGTGGTTGCATAAATTATTTTAAGAGTGACGAATCACATAGTTATAAATTGTTGTAGTATGGTTGTTAACCTGTGTCTCTTTGTGTAGTTTGATTAGATTCTGCTCCTTTGTTGTAGTGTAAAGAGAATAAATGGGTTTTCAATTTTTTTCTAAATTCCTTTATGTCCGACAGTAGGCGAATGTTGTCAGGAAGATTATTCCAGAGGATAGGTGCTGAATGTGAGAAGGCCCTCTTGTTGGTTTGTTTTCTAGCTTTTGTGTAATCTTTTGGTACTGCTATGGTGTTTGTGTTTCTACTCCTTTGTGATCGTTTATCTATTTCTACATTGATGAGTGTCTTGAGTACAGAAGGTGCTAAGTTATTTATTAGTTTAAATGTGGTTAGAAGAATCTTGTATTTTATTCTGCTGTAAATAGGAAGCCAATGAAGTTCAGCCAGGATCGGTGTGATATGTTCTATTGAGCTTATATTCATTATTATCCTTGCTGCTATGTTCTGAGTTAGTTGTATCTTTTTAATATTTTGCTTTGAGATGCCATTAAGGATTATATTTGCAAAATCAAAGTGTGGGGTTATGATAGCTTGAATTATAGTTATGAAGTCTTGTAAGTGAATCAAAGGTCTTAGTTGTCTCAATGTCTGAAGTTTGTAGTGTATGTTTTTTGTTAGATATTTTATGTGTGAATCCATGTTAAGTTTATTGTCAAGTATCACACCTAGGTATTTTATTTCTTTTTTTATGTTGATCTCATGGTTATCCAGGGTGATGGTGTTTGGGGGTGTGTATGTTTGATTTATAGTAATATATAGTACATCAGTTTTTGAGAAATTAATGTGTAAGTTCTGATCCTTGAGCCATATTGTTAGTTCTTTAAAACATTCTGTTATTTGTTGTAGTGGAGGGTGTGGGATTTTAAATGGGAGGTAGAACATTATATCATCGGCGTAAATATGGTAATAGACGCCATGACGTTTAAAGATGTTGCTGACTGGTTGTAGGTAAATGTTAAATAATAGTGCTGATAGTGCGGATCCCTGTGGGAGGCCTTGTGTTTGATTGAAAGTGTTAGATGTTTGGTTGAGAATTCTCACTGTTTGGGTTCTGTTTGATAGGTAGGATTTGAACCAGTTATAAACAGTGGATGTAATTCCTATTTGTTGAAGTCTGTTCAGCATTGTTATATGATTGACGCTGTCAAATGCAGCAGAAATGTCGAGGAATACTAGGATGAAGGCTTGTTTAGTGTCATCAATTCCTCTTAATAAGGTGTCATAAAGAACTGTTAGCAATGTTTCAACCCCATGGAATGGTCGGAAGCTGTATTGGTGTTCGTCAAGGAGGTTCAATGTATCGATAAATTCTTGTAGTTGGGTTTGAACTATTTTTTCAATAAGTTTGGCCATGAAAGGAATACTCGATATGGGTCTGTATGATTTTGGGGATAATTTGTCTAGTGATTTATTTTTAAGTATTGGTCATATTTGAACATGTTTGAGAGATGGTGGTAAATAGCCTTTTTCTAGTGATATGTTGACCATAGGGAGGATGAAGGGCTCTTATGAACTCACACGGGGATAGAAGGGCTCTTATGTACTCCCACGGGGGTAGAAGGGCTCTTATGAACTCCCATGGCGATAGAAGGGCTCTTATGAACTCACACCGGGGTAGGAGGACTCTTATGAACCCACATGGGGATAGAAGGGCTCATGAACTCCCACAGGAGTAGAAGGGCTCTTGTGAACTCACATGGGGTAGATGGGCTCTTATGAACTCACACGGGGTAGAAGGGCTCTTATGAACTCTCACGGGGATAGACGGGCTCTTATGAACTCCCGCAGGGGTAGAAGGGCTCTTATGAAATGACATGGGGGCAGAAGGACTCTTATGAACCTGAACAGGGGTAGAAGGGCTCTTATGAACTTAAACAGGGGTAGAAGGGTTCTTATGAACTTGCACAGAGGTGTAAGGGCACTTATGAATGCACATGGGTGTAGAAGGACTCCTATTGATTGCACAGGGTAGAAGGTCTCTTATGAACTTACTTGTAGTTTGAAGGGATCTCATGAACTCACACAGGGGTAGAAGTTCTCTTATAAACTTGCATGGGGTAGAAGAGCTCTTATGAACCCACACAGGGGTTGAAGGGCTCTTTTAAATTCGCATGGGGGTACAGAGGCTCTTATGAACTAACAGATGAGTTGAAGGGGGGTCTTATGAACTCACACTTGGATAGAAGGTCTCTTATAAATTCATACAGGGGTTGATGCACTTAAAAAGCTACATGAAGAGAGTGAGTCTACTTCTTTGCAATCTACATGGAGGTGTTCCCAGTAGGGTAGTTTTGGTGGAGCAAGTGTCTATTTACAGGACTATTCTAGAAAATACACGCAAACACCTCTCTTGTGTTTTCTTGTCAGTTTGCACGCTACCGGGGCTGGTTCTGGGTGACTATTTTCTAACGTAACGTAGATGCCTATGTCGCCTTTATAAAATAAACTCAAACTAAGGTGGTTGGTGTTCAGAAAACAAACACTAAACCGTACATGAGAACACAGTCATAAAGAGACTTGACAAACATTGTTAAGAGTTGAGGTATCAAAATTCATAATTATAGCCAACATACTGAGCTTCTCAGCTTGTGAACAAAATATCATCATTTACTTGCATTCTTTTAAAGTAAACTGTCAACCTGCAGGCTCCAAAATTCAATTTGTGTTAAATGTGATGTCATAAAACAATTTTTGACAGAATTGCAGAGCACTGTTTGTATTGATCTGGCATCAGTGTTTCAACTAAAACACTTGCTACGGGGGTTAGCTGGGATCTTCTGTGCACTGCAGAGGCACAAACAAATAAATCACACAGTTTCTTTGAACTACTGCAGTGTGTGGAAGATTCTAGTTGGCAAGTTGCAATTTTTGGAAACTGAGCTAAATTTGGGTTTGCTAAGACAAAGGATCTCTCCAGCAATCCAGGCCGGGATCTCTGCCTGCCTTTTTGACATTGCTGCTTGGATGTCTCATTACTATGTGAAATTGAACATGGCCAAAACTGAGCTTCTTATTTTTCCCCCTAAACCCTCCTCTCCCCTTCATCCTTTCTCAATCTCTGAGGATGACTCTCTTCTCTTCCCTGTCTCCTCAGCTCGCAGCCTTGGGGTCTTCTTTGACTCCTCTCTCTCCTCCACACACATCCAACTGATAGCTAAAACCTGCCGTTTCTTTCTCTAAAACATCAACAAAATTCACCCATTCCTTTCTGAACACACTACTAAGACACTTATCTACTACTCAGTCACCTCCCATCTAGACTATTATAACCTGCTCCTTGCTGGTCTCCCTCTGAATCATCTCTCTCCCCTTCGATCTGTTCAATACTGCTGTGCGGCTAATCTTCCGCCAGCCTCGTCATGCTCATATTACCCCTCTTCTCAAATCACTTCATTGGCTTCCTATCACTTTCTGCATCCAGTTCAAATTTCTCCTGCTGACCTATAAGTGAAATCACTCTGCAGCTCCTCACTACCTTTCCTCTCTCTCTCCCTACACTCCTCCTCGGAAACTCCGCTCTTCTGGAAAATCACTTCTGTCTGTGCCCTTCTCTTCTATTGCTAACTCCAGACTTTGCTCCTTTCACCTTCCTGCACCTTATGTCTGGAATAAACTACCTGAGTCTGTGTGGCAGACTTCGTCTCTGACCCTTTTCAGATCCAGGCTGAAAACTTCTCTGCCGCTTTCGGATCTTGACTCACCTGATCTCCTCTGTGTTTCCTTATCATTCCCCCTAGATGTGTCCCATGTCTACAGCTACGGTCTTGTCTGTCTCTATTAGACTGTAAGCTCTGATGAGCAGGGACCGTCTTCTACATGTGTCTGTGCAGCGCTGCGTACGTTTTGTAGCGCTTCGCAAATGTTCAGTAGTAGCAGTAGTACTAGTAGAAGGATGTGAAGACGTTTTTCTTATTCTGTGACCTGTTTTAGGTCCCTCCCCTTTGCTTCCCTCTGTAAATACACAGCAAATAACATATTTAAGATCTGCATTCTGTTGGTTCTCCCCTCCTTGCTGATCTCCACCTTCTCCTTCTATCTTTATTATGTTTGCAGTGGCTCCATACCTGACCCAATAGGGAGGTCAGGTGTCTGGATTTGTGCCAGACAGCCTTGCTTTCTCTTCTCACTCCCCCCTCCCCCCCCACTGCTTTGCAAAATGATGCAGTAGGGAGAGAGCAGCCAATGAGATCTGGCATCACGTCCTCTCCACCACCGTGGGAACCTGTCCATTTACTCCACATTGCCCTCTGCCTTGCATCTCGGTGCTGGCACTGCGGTGGACGAGAGGGCAAAGGAGCAAGCTTCTATGTTATCGCAGAGGAAGGCAGCAGGGTCCGTTGTTCAGTGCCCTCTGACTTCTCCCCTCCAGGAAGTGACACAGCCGCGTTCAGCACTTTAATCTGCATTATATAAACTGGGTGCCGGTGGCGCTTGTCGCCACAGTGGTGCGCGACATACATGGGTGCGCAACGAAGGAGCTCACCTCAGGAGCATGACGTACTCTTAGGTGCGCTCCTTGGGGTGGCTCTGGCGGCGCAGGCACTGACACTGAGACAACCTCAATTCCTCTTCCTGCACCGGTTTTAACTTTGGCTTGTCCTTTTAGCTTTTTATTTCTGCCCGCTCTTCTACACCTCTCCCGAAGTCAGGTAGGTGGCCTCTCTCTTCCTCCTTCCAGATTCCTATTGTGTCTAGTCATATCTAGTTGTTTCTTGATGACAGCTATCCCAGTTCTCTGGGGCAATTGTCCCCATCCAATGCATAGGTCTTCCACTGGCTGTGCTCTCTCACCACGCAACCCCGCGACTCTTCTTCCTTGTCCCCATCCCATGCACAGGTCTTCCACTGGTTATGCTCTCTCACCACGCAAATCTTCTTCCTTGTCCCACGGCTAACTGTTCATTTCTTCCCCCTCCCACCATTCCACACCTTCCCTCTATCAAACTGGGACTTGTGAACTGCCGCTCCTTACAAGCAAAATTCCTTCTCTTACAGGATTTGGCCTCTCAGGAGTTGCTGGATCTCCTTCTTTCTGAAACATGGCTTAAGGATGGTGAGCAGCAACTCCTTGCCCGGTGTCTTCCTCCTGATTATTCTGCCATCTCTGTTCCCCGGATGGGCCGCACCAGTGGAGGTGTGGCCGCCCTATACCACACCTCCCTCCCACTCGTTCAAGTCCTCTCTCCCTCCTTGCACTATCCTGAAGCCCTTCTCCTGTGCCTACAGTTCTCCCCAGCAGTTCATTTCCTCATTGTTTACACTCCGCCGTCTCTTTGCCCCAACCTTGGGAGTCCCTTTTGCTGGCAATCACTGACCTCTCCCTTCAGTACCCCCGCCTGGTGATTGCTGGGGATTTCAATGTGCACTTTGAGGCTCCCGCCTCCTCCAGAGACCAGCCCTTTGCTGCTCTTCTCCACAATCTAAACCTCCTTCAACACATAGCTGTACCAACACATATGGCCGGCCATACTCTTGATTTGGGAATTACCACTGCTAGCTCCACACTTCTGCCTCTGAATATACACACCGGCCCCTACCTTGGACCGATCACTACTGTTTGCTTCTCCTGCCGCCCTCACCATCCACTAGCACCACCTCTCCTTGTTTTCCTGCCAGTCACCATCAACCGCCCTGCCGTCACTCTCGGCATATCACCCCCCCCCCCCCCGCACCCTTCAGCTCTTTCCTACTGCTGCTCGGCTCCTCTCTGAGGATTTCCCCTCACTTTCCCCAGACTCACAGGCTGCACAATGAAATGCTAATCTTACTGCCGCTCTTGATCAACTAGCCCCATTACAACCCCAACTTCCGTGCTGCCCTTTTCGGCAGCCTTGGTATCACCCTGGTCTTCATCTCTACCCTCTGCACTGCAACTCTTTAAAGAGCATCTCTCTCATTATCATGCTCAAGTTCATCAGGCCAAGCAGACGTACATCTCCACAGCCATTTCCTCCGCTCCAAGAGAGATCTTTAAGTCTGTCCCCATATGCCTTATGATGAAGCCCACTGACCATTTTCGTAGCCACTCTAGACACCGACTCCATCCTGCAAAGAGGAACCAGCAGCACACCACAGCGGACTCCACTTTGCCACGGGGAAGCATACTGAAATGTCAGAGCAAGAGCTTGCAAGAGTGCAAGGAGAGTCTGCAGTGGCCATGTGCATTTCATCTTGTGCGTTCCGTGGGGGCAGTGGGGAGAGGCCGCATTCCTACAACCGCGCCTCCGGCTAACTCCAGCAGAGGTGGCTCGGCGTGCTGCTTCCTGCAGACTGAACGGAGCTGCTGCTCTCTTGCAGGGGCTGGGGTATAGGTCCTTCTCAGTCCTTCAGGCATTCTCCACATGATTTATGAGCTTTATTAGCTCGGCTTCTAACCCTGCTACTTTGCAGGCTTGTGATTATCTGGAGATCTCCAGCCAAAAGCAATATTACAAAATAAGAAGCAGAGACCATGTTCATTAGAAGTCAGAGGCCAAAAATTATTCCAGCACAGCCGTCACTGAAGGGAGATTTATGTGGCTAATCCGCTTGTGCAGTGTCCTGCCACGACTGATCTTGTGCCAGTCGTTCCTGCTGCTGCTTGTACGGAGCTCCTTTTCCCAGGAAGAGGTCACAGGCCGGCTTTCAGGGCGAGAGAATTATAGCACTGCTGATTCACATTCTAAACGTTTGATTTATTTCCATGTTTACTTCTGCACACTTGATTTGAAAGCCAGCTTTCTTCTAGGTCGGGGATTGCCTGCATGGTCTTCTCCTGATTTCAGCCTAATGATATCTCATGTGTGTAACCCCCTTTCTGTGTGATCTGCCAGACAGACAGTGGAGCACAGCAGTTTTTCTGAGAAATCAGGGCTTCGACTTGCGAGGAAGCAGTATTTAAGGCTTTGGCACTTAACATACTCTTATTCAGCCTTCTCAAGAACTAGATCCCCAGCCAGAAGGTCGTGTTCTGAACCAAGGGTTTACTGAAAATTAAGGGTCACTAATAAGCAACTTTAACATTTAACAATTCAGGATGAAGAATGAAAGTATATTACAGTTGAGTAATTCCTTCGGACAATGTATGGAGCGTAGTTTACCCTTACCTTCCACAAGCTGTGCTCTTATTCAGAATGTTTACTTCTGTTCCAACCCATTCTAAAAATGTACAACCAGCTTCATATGATTAGTGACTTAATCTTCTGTTCTCCCTCTCCACTATCATCAAAGCACTTGGCCTTCGCTTCCCCTCAGTTAGGTACCTTGCTGTTTCTTCTTATTTGGTGGTCTTTCTCTCCATATGGTGGGCTTCATTGCAGGTCTCTTCAGGAACTCACATCTTCAAGCTGAGCACTTCCCCATGACCTATGCAACGGCCCCAAGCCTCTGTAGTTTCCTCTGCTCGTTAGGATGGTTGGTGCAGATCTGTACCTTGGCTGGCTACCAGAGGCAAACACCCACTTAGATGTGCATGGTGCAGTGGCTTAAGGGCCAAAGACAGGAATCTGCCTTGGGATGAGGTCTCCTAAAGTGAATAGCAGGGGGACCATCCCAGGATTCTGGAAAGTGCCAGTCTTTATCCTGTGTAATCCTGAGAATTCTTGGTAGAGACACTGGATGGTGCTGCTGATCTTAGCCGCAAAATCCAAGCAGTCTCTACATGTGTATAGTACCGTGTAGCACAGGAGTTAACTTCCTTCAGGTGTTGCACTGCTGGCTGCCCTCTGACCTCTTGGATGGCCCAACTGAGGCAGTTTCAGTCTAGTGGGTCTTGTCTGTCAGTCTTGACTAGACTGCCAGCCCACCCACCCCCAGCAGCAAATCTTCATAAGTGCCCCATATAAGTGACTTGGAAAGGCTAAGCCTTCCTAGCCTCAACTCTGACCTCTTCCTCCCCCCTCTCACCCCCTCCCCGTCCCTAAATCTGAGTCAACCTAGCAGGCAGCACTGCTGTTTAATGTGCCACTGGTACAGCCTCTTCCTCCCCCCTGTCTTCCAGCTGCCACCTCCACCATGACTTCCTTTGACCTGCAGCAGTGGTGACGGCAGCTAATTACCTAAAATTGCACAGGGACATTCCCCCCTCTGTGTGGCTGATGGCTCTGCTAGTTTCACACCTCTGAAACGGACACAGGGACGGGACTGGCAGAGCCATCGATGGTGCACCTGGAGAGAAGGTCCTCTTGCCTTTCCACTGGTGAAAGGAAATGGCAACTGAGGGTGCGGGGGAGGGGAAGATGCAGGAGAAGTGTGATCGGGGGGAAACAAAGGCTATATGGATGGTGGCTTGGGGTAGACATAGGAGGGGAAGTTTGACGGGGATAAGCTGGCTCAGGGATGGGGAAAGGAAGGGGGATGCTGGGGAGGGGGAAGAGGACATGGTGGCTTGCAGAGTGGACATAGGAGGGGAAATTCGGTAATGAGGATGGGGAAAGCTACGGACAGAGGTGGATGCTGCAGCAGGGGGAGGGACTAGGGTGACAAGAGAGATGCTGGATTGGGGGGGTAAGGAGAGAAGGAAAATACTGGACATGGGGGGAGTAGGAAAATGAAGAGATGGACACTGGGGGTGTAGGAAGACAGAAGGGAAGTGCTTGACCCAAGTGGGGAGTAGGAAGATAAGGAAGTACAAAACAGAGGGAGGCAATCTTGTAGCAGCAGGTACAAACCCAAACACAGGCATGGCGGGGGGGGGGGGCGGCGAGGGGGTAACCTGCACAGAGTGGCAGGTACAGAACTAAACAAAAGCACAGACGGGGTCTACAGCACGGAGCAATGAGTACAACTATAGCTACCTCACTGGGCAGACTAAGCAGGCCAGGCTTGTCTTTATCTCCATCATTTACTATGTAACTTTTCTGTAAGGAGTTTAGAGGGGGAAAGAGGAGATGCTGGATGGAAGTGGAAGGAGAGAGAGAGAAAGAGTGAGAGAGAGAGAGGAGATGATGGATGGAAGGGGAAGGAGAGAGAGAGAAAGAGAGAGAGAGAGAGAGAGAGAGAGGAGATGCTGGATGGAAGGGGAAGGAGAGAGAGAGAAAGAGTGAGAGAGAGAGAGAGAGAGGAGATGCTGGATGGAAGGGGAAGGAGAGAGAGAGAAAGAGTGAGAGAGAGAGAGGAGATGCTGGATGGAAGGGGAAGGAGAGAGACAGAAAGTGTGTGTGAGAGAGAGAGAGAGAAAGAGGAAATGCTGGATGGAAGGGGAAGGAGAGAGAGAAAGAGTGAGAGAGAGAGAGAGAGGAGATGCTGGATGGAAGGGGAAGGAGAGAGAGAGAAAGAGAGAGAGAGAGAGAGAGAGAGAGAGAGGAGATGCTGGATGGAAGGGGAAAGAGAGAGAGAAAGAGTGAGAGAGAGAGAGAGAGAGAGAGGAGATGATGGATGGAAGGGGAAAGAGAGAGAGGGAGAAAGAGAGAGAGAGAGAGAGAGAGGAGATGATGGATGGAAGGGGAAAGAGAGAGACAGAAAGAGTGAGAGAGAGAGAGAGAGAGGAGATGCTGGATGGAAGGGGAGAGAGAGAGAGAGAGAGAGAGAGGAGATGCTGGATGGAAGGGGAAAGAGAGAGAGAAGGAGTGAGAGAGAGAGAGAGAGAGGAGATGATGGTTTTAATGGGCAAGAGAGAGACAGAAAGAGTGAGTGAGAGAGAGAGAGAGAGAGAGAGAGGAGATGCTGGATGGAAGGGGAGAAAGAGAGAGAGGAGATGCTGGATGGAAGGGAAACAGAGAGGAGATGTGTGTGAGAGAGAGAGAGAGAGAGAGGATGCTGGATGAGGGAGAGAGAGATAGAAAGTTGAGAGAGAGAGAAGAGAGAGGAGATGCTGGATGGAAGGGGGGGAGAGAGAGAGAAAGAGTAGAGAGAGATTTCTGGATGGCAGGGTAAGGAGAGAGAGAGAAAGAGTGAGAGAGAGGAGAGGATGGATGGAAGGGAAGAGAGCGATTGAGTGAGAGAGAGAGAAGGGATGCTGGATGGGGAAGGAGAGAGACAGAAAGAGTGAGAGAGAGAGAGGAGATGCTGGATGGAAGGGGAAGGAGAGAGAGAGAGAGAAAGAGTGAGAGAGAGAGTTGATGCTGGATGGAAGGGGAAGGAGAGAGAAGAGTTGGATTGGAGGGAAGTGGAGAGAGAGAGAGAGAGTGAGATGGATGGAGAGAGAGGAGAAAGATGTGAGAGAGAGAGAGAGAGGAGATGCTGGATGGAAGGGGAAAGAGAGAGACAGAAAGAGTGAGAGAGAGATAGTAGAGAGAGAAGAGAGAGATAGTATGGGGAGAATGCTTGATGGAATGGGTGTAAGCGATAGCAGAATAGAGAGCTAGATATAGATAGAGAGATGAGATTCTGTGATTCTGGAAGGGAATGTCAAGAGAGATAAAGACAGACAAGTTTTGCATATCAGATCGATAGAGATAGCATATGTATGTAAGGGGAAAATAAGAACAGACGAGTGAGAGAGAGAGGAGAGAGAGATAGGATATGCTGTATGCAGGGGATAGAGATATGGCAGCAAGGATAAGAGGAGAGATAGAGAGAGATGATCTGGATTGCTGGTAAAAGAGAGAGACAAGAGTGTTAGAGAGAGAGAGATAGATAGATGCTTTATGAAGGGAAGTATATATAGATCAAAGATTTCTGAGAGAGAGAGATAGAGAGATAGTAGCTCTTAGAAATTCTTGATTATAACCGGGAAAACGAATAATGATCAGAGAGAAGCAGATTGAGAGAGATAGAGGATAGAGAGAGATAGAAGAGATGCTTGATGAAGGAAGGAGGAGGCGAAGAGAAGAGTGGAGGAGAGAGTGAAGGGAGATGCTGATGGGAGGAGAGAGAGAGAGG